>CM060923.1:159262500-165005495 GCA_030737875.1 Allium sativum
TATCTTATAGCAATTAGTTCTTATTGTTGTCATAATTGAAATTTTATATTTTGTGATAAAACAAGACATTAATTTTTCATTCAAATATATAGCTTAGATCAAATTTCATTTATTTTAAGGTTAGTATGATGGATTTTATGCAAAGTTTGAAAAAGAAATTAAGAAAAGAAGGGTATTTTAGTAATGGATTTTTGTAGGAAAATAACGGTGTATGCTAAGCGATTTTTTGTGTGTGAATAGAATTTGCCATTTTTAAATTGATACACTTATAATTTGCCATATTTCAATTTGTTTTGTTCTTATAAATTGAGTTGATCATCCATAAATCTCTACCACAAGAACCAGAAGAAAAAATAAGGAGTGCAAAGCAAAGAAACATGAAGACAACTTGCATTACATCCTTCTTTGTGTTCCTCGTTTTTTCTCAAGTGGTATGCAAAAGAAAAAACTATACTTGTGTTAGTTATCTTTTTTTATCAAGGTAGAAAAGTTCTTTTTTACTTTTGTTCTAACAGATAACGCTATTAAATACTACTTGCAGCTTTGAGGATGATGGAAGCGCACAAAGATCTCTGCCCAAGTAAACTCTGCGTAATTCAACATGGAAGAGATAACTGTATGCCACAAGAGTGTATAGATTTTTGTGCTGAATTTTACTTCTGCAGTGAGGGTAGTTATTGCTATGATTTTAATACTTGCACCTGCATATGGGACTGCCCTCCTCCTCTTTGAATTGTTAAGTAGATAATTGCTATTGACAGTCGCGCATGAGCGACTGTCAGGATTACTCGCGAAATCATTGGCCGATTTGTATTTTTTAAATACATTCAAAATTGCATGCGGGCCCCACTATTGATGTCTAGCCAATCATAGAAGCGAGTATTGTCTGCAGTCGCACATGGGCGAGTGGAATTAGCATTTGTGTTGTTAAGTATTATGCTTTTACTATTGTATTACCGATTATGCTTCTGATTAAAGTGTAATCTTGTTTTTTATTTTCTAGAATAACAATGCTATTGTATCGGCTTTGCTTAGAGGCAATAAAACATAATAATTCTTCTTATTTTGCTGGCTTAATAATTCTGTAATCGTTATTCATATCTCTGTTATATTTGAATACAGCTAGGTCTGTGTACATCATGATTATGCTTCATATGAATGTTTTTTCGGTTTTGTTGTCTATTTTTAAAATACATCATGTCAAGTTGTAAAGCACTATAACGCCAAGAAATAAACTGAATGCACATATCCTACAATGCTGGCTTATGCACATTCATATATTCATTTAAAGGAGTAAACATCATTCCTTTATATATATATATATATATATATATATATATATATATATATATAGACACACACACACACATATGCACGCTATATCATGCAAATACATGGTTAAATCGATCTAAGTGAAGCTTTTTGGCATGTCCCAAAATGAATTTTCCTATGCTTTTCATGTCAGCAGCAAGTTAACAAGTGTGTCACGATCCTAATCCTCCTTTTATTTTCTTCTCCAGTGGATTTTGAAGCTGAGAAGAAATATGGAAGCGATGTTTACTGCTGATTTACGCTCTTCCTTTTTCCGCACGAATCCTCGTATTTTCTTCCCAGTGGTAGTTTATAGTTTCCACTATAATTTGTTTTATCAACTAGAAAGCATTAATTTGTGAAATTCCATTTTGCAGTTCATAAAATTCCATGTTGCAGTTCATAAAATTCCATTTCTCTAATCGAGTGGAAGGAGGAGTCCCACGACAACAGGTTTGTTTCGCAACTATCAAAAGCTAAAGATCAAAGAGCGATCCAAGTACCTTTTTTATTTCAAAATGATTAAGTTGCACATATGATGTGTCTTCTATTTACTGCTACTTTGATAGAATCATGAATCCTAAATCAACTTTGGATTTTGTTGTTTATTATTATAAAACAATCATTGCGTTATATTTCAATCCTTCAAAAAGTTGAGGATTACATAGTGCTTTCTTTTGTGTGATCAATATTTGTGACTCTTGATTGTAATAGTTGTAACTTACTATGTTTGTTACACTGAAGAATTGTTATGTTTTACAATGTTTTCCTATTGTGTTGGCTAAATTAATACTTCTAAACTATGATATCAGTGATGCTATCTTTAACTAATTATTTTCATTGGACATCTATCCAACGATGTTTTCTTACCAACATTTTAAATCAGTAGTTTAGTAAAATAGATTATCCAAACAGTTTTTTCTATTAACTCAGCTAAAGTTTTATAACAACTTATTTTCATGGATTAACTACCATATGAACCAGTATATATGTGTAACATATTATGTAAAACTAAATATGAGAATAGAAATACTATTTCAGATCGAAAATTACTCTTTCATTTTGGCCTTTCAATGCACCTTCGAATAATGGGAATATGCTCAATGACTATAAATGCGGTGGGATGGAATTGTTAAATATCTTCAACAATTATTGCCGCATTTAATTATACCCTTTTTTTCTTAAACTCCAATTTTGAAGAAGAATTTATCTTAGTCGTGGTGCGATTGCATAGAATTGTAGTTATGCTAAATTAATGTTTTGTTATTGATATTCCTAATTTTGGTTGTCAAGAATTCCATGAATTTACATTTTTAGATCAAAAAAATAATCGCACAAAGCAAGGTCTTTTGGTTTATAAGTGTGAAATGCATTCAAGATTCTTGAGAAAGACAGGGTATGTATTGTTGCAAAATAGGAACTGAGCCATAAAATAATAGAGGAAAAGCTTTATAGTGAGGTAGATGTTGGAAATGACTAAGTAGTATGCATGAGGCTTTTGGCGTCGAGATGGTAACCAAACGTGTTGATTTGGTTTTCTGTTAACAAGTCAATGGATGGATAGAGAAGAGTAGTAATCTTAGCATATAGTTTGTGTGTTCGTCTTATTAGGTAAGACGTCATCGGAGTTTATGTTTATCTATCTTTGATAGCTGTGTTCTTTTCGATTCCAATGTGCGTGTCATGAAATTATATATGAGCATTTTCCTATTATATGCCCATTAATGCATCTATCTTTTTTTTTTTTTTTTGCACTTTATAGTAGTATAAACTTTAATTTAAGGAAACATGTAGGAAACAAATTACGTATGATGGACAAAAGAAAAAGGATCTGTCAAAAATGCCCATCTTTTCAACAAAAAATATATTTCATTACATTCTAGGTGTGTTTTGTCTTTCCACCCTCTATCCAAAATCTTCCACTTTCTGTCTCATTTCCTTCATAAGTCATTTTTTTACTCATCTCTCTTTCTAGTCCACGTCATTTACGCAACCCTAAAAGCTATTAAAAAGAAAAAAACAAACAAAAATTCAAAATATTATATTTCATTGCTTTTTGGCAGCATTCAACAATCTCATGTAGACCATCAAAGTATTAGAGAGTAACAAAGCAAGCGAGAACGTACAAAACGATGTATCTAAAATGTTTCATGCTGAACAATATTTTTTCATATCATTATCCTTTGCAACTTCCTTTTTGAATTATTATTTTTTGTTACCATGTCCAAGCAGATGGAATAGAGAGCTGCAACAATCTCATGAAGACCGTCAAAGTATTAGAGACTAACATAGGAAGCTGGAATGTACAAAAAATTTGAACTACAAAGTTCAAGGGGAAAATTCAAATTTTCTAATGTCATTGTGCTTGTTTTCAATTTTTTCCTTAAATTTCTATAGTTATCAAGTACTTTTGTCATTGGAGATGGAATCCGGGAATTGTAATTTATGAATTGCTGAAGATAAATTTGTTGGATGAATTTATTATATAAAGAAGTGATAATCTGCCATTATATTGTTCAAATTTCGAGCTCAGATTTCTTGAAATAAAATCCATATTGCCTCCCTCATAAATAAAATACAATTTCTAATTCTGGGTTTTGATGCATAACTGGAATCATTTTTTCATGCTAATTTAAAAGCACCGATGGTCATGTAAACAATTTTAGAACCTTGATAACATATGAGAGGCTACCATATGAGAATGATAAACCATATTTGCTGGAAATAAAATTTTCTCCAGAAGTATCATTGCTCTCCTTTTCATTGGATACATCATTATTGGAGAAGGGTGACTGTTCAGCTGCACTTCTACTTATATTTGGATCAATCTGATGTGATGAAACTTCAACAAATACCACATCGCGAGAAACAACAAGCTCCTTTGTTTCTAGATCCATACATCTCCATCCTTTCCTGCGTGTATCATAGCCAACAAAAATACTCCGCCTTGCCCTTGGGTCAAGTTTAGTTCGTTTATTCTTTGAAATATGAACATAACAAATTGATCTAAAAACTCGAAAATAACTCACATTGGGTTTACGATTATATAAGGCTTCAAAAGGAGATAAATCTGATCCCACCCATGGAGGTAACCGAGTTATGACATGACATGCTGACTGAATAGTTGTTGCCCATAGCTCTCTTGGAAGATTTTTCTCATGCAACCATGACAAGCACATTGAAGTAAGATGTGCCAGTTTGCGTTCAGCCACTCCATTTTTGTTGTGGGGTGTCCGGACAAGTCATTTGGCGTTGAATACCATTAGCTTTGCAATTCTGTAGAAACTGATCGGACATATATTCTTTTCCGTTATCAGTCCGAAGGCATTTTATTGACAGCAAAAATTCTTTCTCCACTTGCTCCTTGAACTGAAAATGCCTCACTTTTAGTTTCCAAAAAATACACCCAGGTGAACCAAGAAAAATCGTCCACGATAACCATAACATAATAAAGACAAACTTGTTGGTCCCACTAAATCTGAATGAACCAGTTGCAATGCCACAGTGGCTCTGTTCTTTGAGCTTGAAAAAGGAAGGCGATACGATTTTTCATACTGACAACCAGGAAAAATCACATCATGGTGTATTTTCTTGAAGACATAAACTCCATCAAGGAGCTTCTTCATAGAAATTTTCTGCAACAGCTGATAGCCAACATGGCCTAAGCGAGCATGCCAAAGTGCGGCACTAGAATTTTGACCTGTCTTTGCAACATATGCATCACTTGCAGACAAAACATAAAGTGAATCTTTCCTCTTTCCAGCAAAATAAATATCAGCCTCAAGATGTTTTATACTGGAAATAACTTTCACATCATTTGGACCAAAAAGAACATACCTACCCGAGTCAGCAATTTGAGAAACTGAAGCAAGAATCTTCTTCAAGCCCGGAATGTGATAAACATCTCTGAGAGAAATATCTCCAGCATTAGAGACATTCTTCTCACCATTAAAATGTCCTTCATTCACTACAGGATGTAATGAATTATCAGCCGTCGCAGTGACTCTTTTTCCATGATAGGAGCGAACATTTGAAAGAAGAGAGACATTTTCGGTTGCATGGTGAGAGAAGCCAGAGTCAACAATCAAGTCATTTTTATAGTCTATAGAAGCATTGGCATGCACATTAACAGGTTCATTAATAGCAGGTCCATCAGCAGCTTCAATTGATAAGCATTGTTCCCATGTGGGTTGTTCAAAATTAATACTCTCTTGTGCAGTATTTTCTTCTGCTTCTGTGATATTCACACGACAATTTCGTTGACTATGACCAGGTTTCCCACATCGATTGCAGACTACCTTTACACGACAGTCATGTTTGATGTGGCCCAATTTTCCACATCGATAACACTCTTTTGAGCTTCCTTTTGACTGCCCACAATTTTTAGAGTCCTTGCAGCCCCCTGAAGAATGTCGTTCGGTTTTGTTGTGCTTGTTTGCTTTTGGTTTTTCTTTTGTATAAAGAGCATCTTCCACCTGGCATTGAGATTGCTTATTGTTGCCAATCATTTGTGTCACGCTTCCTGATTTTTGAGCAGATTCTCCAATTCAACAGTAGAAGGTTGGTTTACCCATCCTTGTATCGAGGAGATGAAAGGTATAAACTCCATTTGCAATCCTCGAATAAATAACAACGCAAACGAGCTTCGCTAACAGGTTCCTCGGTATCTAACTCTGAAATTTCAGCACACAAAGTTTTAATTTTTTTAAAAATATTCTGAAATGGACCAGTTAACTTGAGTCATTCCGGCATGTTCATTCTCCAAAAACTACAGCCTTGCTGTGTTCTTTTGGGTGAATAACCTTTCAAGTGTGTCCCACACTTGCTTTGGTGACATTATATCACGAACATGCTCGATGTACTCTTTGCTGATAGAAGTTCACAAAGCAAATAAAGCCTTGCCACACTTGATCTTCCACTTCCTTCGTCCCTCAGCATTCTGTGGCGTATCTTCTGGAATTACAGCTTCATCACCAGAGATAAGATCCCACAAATCCTACCCTTGTAGATAAGCTTCCATACACAGCTTTCAATAGTTGTAGTTGTCGCCAACAAGCTTGTCTACACAGATATTGCTTCCACTGTTCATCTTCACTAAGTATTATTTAAATGCTTGAAAAACAACCAAGCTCTGATACCATGTGACAAACAAGATATGTAAAATTTAACAGAACAGAGAAGCAAGCAAAACAAATATGTTGAGCATGCAAATTAACTTCTTCTTATTATGCTTGGATACTTAAAAACATAGAGTTATTACAAGCTATATAAGCATTCAAAATGATCCTAAAAAAGCTCAATTGAGATTACACGTGCAGATTTATTCTCCTAACTAAAAGGTCAACTGCTAGCTAAATGGAAAGCATTTATAACATAACAAGACTTATTCAAATAACTTAACTCTGCAGCTTTGACAGTAAGTTTCACTAATTTGCAACAGGCTTTGCTTCGAGGTAATGAAATATAATAGTTCTTCTTATTTTTACGGCTTAATAATTTTGTGTTGTGTTATTCATATCTCTTTTATATTTGAACACAGCCGGGTCTTCGTACATCATGATATGAAAAAACAATGAAATGGTATTTTCCACTGCTTAATTTGGAAGGAATTTTTATTTACATCTTTTTTGTTTTGACTTTATGGTGAAGAAAAAAATAGTTGCCCAAATAAAATATTTTAAACTGTATGTGCAAGTAGGGGTGAGCATTATTCGGTTAAACCAAATAAGCCAACCAAACCAATTTATTTTGGTCAGTTTGGTTCGGTTTTGAAATTAAATCTGTTTGTAATCGGCCAAAAAAAATATTTAGTTCGGTTATCGGTTTAACCAAATTA
This sequence comes from Allium sativum, assembly GCA_030737875.1. Lineage (NCBI taxonomy): Eukaryota > Viridiplantae > Streptophyta > Magnoliopsida > Asparagales > Amaryllidaceae > Allium > Allium sativum. The sequence goes on from CM060923.1 coordinate 159,269,648, forward strand.
ACCGAATTTTTGCTATATTTTCAAAATTATCGGTATTATAATAAATAAATATTTTGGTTAGTTTAGTCATTTAAATATATATTAACCATCACCTATTTGTCAAAATTAATATTAAAAACATAAAAATCAAAAATAATAATACTGTAATCATATATTTATAATTTGTTTCAAATTATAGTGAATATTTCAAACACAATGTGTAAAACATTTTTAGTTCGGTTTAATCGGATAACCAACCGAAGCAACCAAACTTAATTTGGTTGGTTTGGTTTGGTTTTCATTTTTATTGGTTTTAGTTTGGTTTGACAAATTTGTCATCGAATAAACCAAACCAACCAAATGCTCACCCCTATGTGCAAGATTTATGGATACTACTCGGGAAATTGAAATATTATAGTTGTTATTGTTAGAGAAATGCTTATAAGTAGTAAAATTAAATCAACAGGTATTAAACAACAATATTTAACACTTAGATTTAACTAGTTTGAGAAACTAATATTAAAATTTTATGAACATATTGAAGGCAGAACAAGAAATTTAAATGACTCGGTTTGGCATAAGAGTAAACACAAAAGAGCAAAACAAAACGTACAAAAGTAAAACCAGAGGAAAATGGAAGTCAAAAAAAATAAAATAAATAAATATAATTAGAATAATTCCTTATTAGGTTCCCTACCCAGACTGGACAACAATGGAATGTTGTTTCAGTTTTGTTGTCTGTTTTTAAAATACATCATGTCAAGTTGTAAAGCACTATAACGCCAAGAAGTAAACTGAATGCACATATCCTACAATGCTGTCTTAAGCTCATTCATATTTCTTTATTCATTTAAAGAAGTAAAATTCATTCTTATATATATAAATATCATGCAAATACATGGTTAAATCGATCTAAGTGAAGCCTTTTTGGCATGTCCCAAAATGAAATTTCCTATGCTTTTCGTGTCAGCAGCAAGTTAACAAGTGTGTCACTTTCCACTTACGAGCCACTTTCACTTTTTTTAACGATCCTGATCCTCCTTTTATTTTCTTCTCCAGTGGATTTTGAAGCAGAGAAGAAATATGGAAGCTATGTTTATTTCTTTTTTCCGCACGAATCCTCGTATTTTCTTCCCAGTGGTAGTTTATAGTTTCCACAATAATTTGTTTTGTCAACTAGAAAGCATTAATTTGTGAAGGAAGAGTCTCACGACAACAGGTTTGTTTCGCAACTATCAAAAGCTAAAGACGATCAAAGTAGCTTTTTTATTTAAAAATGATTAAGTTTCACATATGATGTGTCTGCTATTTACTGCTACTTTGATAGAAATCATGAATCCAAAATCAGCTTTGGATTTTGTTGTGTATTGTTATGCAATAATCATTGCATTATATTTCAGTCATTCAAAACATTGAGGATTACATAGTGCTTTCTTTTATAAGATCAATATTTGTGACTCTTGATTCTAGTATATTGAAAATTTGTAACTTATTATGTTTGTTACACTGAAGAATTGTCATGTTTTACAATGTTTTTGTATTGTGTTGGCTAAATTAATACGTACTTCTCTAACTATGATATCAGTGATGCTATCTTAAACTAATTATTTTCATTGGACATTTATCCGACAATGTTATCTTACCAACATGTTAAATCGGTACTTTAGTAAAATAGATTACCCAAACAGTTTTTTGTATTAACTCAGCTAAAGTTTTATAACAACTTATTTTCATGGACTAACTGCCGATATATGTGTATCATATTATGTAAAACTAAATATGGGAATAGAAATACAATTTCAGAAGAAAAAAAATTACTCTTTCATCTTGGCCTTTTAATGCACCTTCGAATAATGGGAATATGCTCAATGACTATAAATGCGGTGGGATGGAATTGTTAAATCTCTTCAACAATTATTGTCACCTTTAATTATACCCGCTTTTCTAAAACTCCAATTTTGAGGAAGATTTTATCTTGATCGTGGTGCGATCGCAAAAAATTACAGTTATTCTAAATTAATGTTTTGTAATTAATATTTCTAATTTTCGTTGTCAAGAATTCCATGAATTTACATTCTTAAATTTAAAAAACAATCGCGTGAAGCAAGGTCTTTTGTTCTATAGCAGTGAAATGCATTCACGATTCTTGAGAAAGACAGGGTATGTATTGTTGCAAAATAGGAACTGAGCCATAAAATAACCAAAGAAAAGCTTTATAGAGAGGTAGATGTTGGAAATGACCAAATATTATGTATGAGGCTTTTGGCGTCGAGATGGTAGCCAAATGTTCTATTTGGTTGTCAATTAATAAGTCAATGGATGGGTAGAGAAGAGTGATAATCTTAGCATATAGTATGTGTGTTTGTCTTATTAGTTAAGATGCCACGGGAGTTTATCTATCTTCGATAGTTGCGTTCTTTTCGATTCCATTGTGTGTGTGTCATGAAATCATATATGAGCATTTTCCTACTATATGCCCATTAATGCATCTTTTTTTTTTTTTGAAAGTATAAACTTTAATTCAAGAAAACATGTAGGAAACAATTACATATGATGGACAAAATAAAAACAAATGACAAAGGATCTGTCAAAAATGCCCAACTTTTCAACACAATATATATTTCATTACATTCTAGGTGTGTTTGTCTTTCCTCCCTCTATCCAAAATCTCCCACTTTTCGGCCTCATTTCCTTCATAAGTCGTTTTTTTATTCATCTCTCTTTCAAGTCCACGTCGTTTGCGCAACCATAAAAGCTGTTGAGAAGAAAAAATCAAATGGAAATTCAATATATTATTTTCATCGCTTTAAAATTCCGGCAACATTCAACAATCTCATGGAGACCATCAAAGTATTAGAGAGTAACAAAGCAAGCGAGAAGGTATAAAACGATATATCTAAAATGTTTCAAGCTGAACAATATTTTTTCTACATATCATTATCCTTTGCAACTTCCTTTTTTTTGTACTTACCGTGTCCAAGCAGATGGAATAGGAGAGATGCAACAATCTCATAAAGACCGTCAAAATATTAGAGACTAACATAGGAAGCGGGAATGTACAAAATTGTGGAACTAAAATGTTCAGGGGGGAATTTCAAAATTTCTAATGTCATTGTGCTATGATGTTTTCAATTTTTCCCTTAAATTTCTATAGTTGTCAAGTACATTTGTCATTGCAGATGGAATCCGAGAACTGTAATTTAAGAATTGCTGATGATAAATTTGTTGGACGAATTTATTATATAAAGAAGTGATAATCGGTCAATACATTGTTTAAATTTCGAGCTCATATTTCTTGAAATAAAATCCATATTACCTCCCTCATAAATAAAATAGACCGTTACTGGAATTGAGGACCATTGGATCTCTCCTGAATTCCGCCTTTTAGTTAAAAACAAACAAATTCCATGGTACACAATTTATGTATTTAATTTTGTGTTATAAGAACTCGTTTAGCCTTTCTGTTTTCCATCTTTCGTTTATATTAATTAAAGTTAGCGGAAGGTGAGAGAGTTAATGGAATGATAGAGAGAAAATGTGTGGTGGAAAAGTGGTTGACTACTGGGGTGCTCCACTAATTGAGGTGTCAACAAAAAGTAATCATTACTCCATTTCATAAGGTTATGTAGTGTATGACCAACTATTTTTATACAATTAGAATAATTGTATATAGTTGAATTATTATCACATGTCAACTCTGCATGTTAATACTTTAGATATGCTATGTTTCTCACTATAGTAAGAACTAGATGAGATGATAAAGAAAAATAAAAATGAAATTTTCTATTATTTAATATAGAAGTGGGAGAAGGCTCAAGCCTCAACGTTTGCGAGGGATAATATAGAACGTGGCTTTATTTTAATCCAGCTGTTTCGGATAATAAGTGGATTTATTTTGGTTACTAAAAAAAGCATAGTACACATTTATTTTCTTTTTAGAAAATATAAACTGAATGCCGATTAGGTGACTAATTAGCATGAAATGGCATCTTGAATTATGTGTATTTATGCAAGATGCAGAGACATATTGATGGTTACAAAGTGAGTGCGAGTTTGTTGGCCCCATTTAACTGGGGTCAGCATGACACCACTAACGGTGTTAGTGGTGTGTGGCTGTGATTTAATCACAGGAATTCAAGGGGGAATCACAGCCTCACACCACTAACACTATTAGTGGTGTCATGGTGACCCAAGTTTAAATGGGGTCAACAAACTTGTATCCTTACAAAGGTGGAGATGATTAGACATTCAAGATGAAAGTGGCTTAGCAACAAATCCACTTTCCATAAATTCGTGGCTTGATCTTTTGTCATGGACATCACGAGTGGCTCCTTTCCTTTAAAAATATAACCCACTAGTTTTTGCATTCAAAAAGGTTTGTTGTTGGAACCTGATCGTTCACTTATGTTCTTAAACCACTTTTTTGTGTCTACATTAAATTTACTAATACCCAAATGTCAACTTATGAAATTAAATATGATGGGGATTATCTTTTCCAATTGAGTACATAAATTTTACTTTTTAGCTATTGTAACCTACTTATAATAGTGGATTAGGATTAGATACTTAGCATTAAAGTTGGGAAATGATCCATTTGCTAATCATGCTTCTCTTTACCAATTAAAATTATGAAACAAAGTGCGAGTCATATAAGATATTGAGCATATATACCAGTTCTCATTATTTATATAGAAAGTTTCTATTTTTAATGATGGCAATGTCTGGATATGCTTTGTAATATGTATAACATGGTAATAATGTTTTAAGAGGATAAATAAGCACTTGGTAATGAAATTTGAATACAGACCATAAATAGCCTCCAAATCCAATATACATGTGATGTTGAATGCTTTAAATTGAAATTATAAATTTCTGATTCTACTCAATTTTATTCACTTTATCATTTTTTACTTTTCCTTTCTCTTCTTCTTCTTTAATAGTTAAAACCTCGAGATGCCCCCAAAACAAGCCGTAAAAGTGGGTCGACATATTGTTCACTACACAGATAACGACGATGTTGGACCATCTTATAATCCTCTGAATGCCGACATGACTGCGAATGAGCTACAAGTACTTCATGAATTGCCACTGACATTATCTCATCGTCTTACTACAGCATTAGCGACACCACAGGTATAATTTTAATCGTACCAAACTAATTACTATTTATTTGATATGTTGTAAAGTGTTAGTGTAATGTCCCATATTTTTTGAAGTGAGATATTTAATTTATTTTATTATATTAAATATTGATTCGGAATTTTAAATGGATTTAATATATATATATTCGTTTATATATAATTATAAATCGAGATCGTAACGTCGCGATAGTTCATAATATTGAGTTTTGAACTTCAATTGAATATATAGGATCTGATATAAGTCGGATTTTCATGAAACAAAAACCATATGAATCTTATTGATTATAATTTTCTAATAAAAGAGAAAATTGGAGATTTCATGTTATAACTTGTTAGTTATGTCCAATTCAAATTTTAAAATAGTCGCTATGGAATTATTTATAAATTATAACGATTTATATTATATATTAATTCGATTTGAAAGGGTTTTTTATCATAACTTGAGATAATGATCGAATTAAGCTACGAAACGAATTTCGTTGGATTCGTATTAACTATTAGAGTTGGAATAGATATATTATTTGTTATTTTTTGAGACTGGATATTTTGGGAGTCCAAAATAGCGTCGTTTTACGCGTAAAATGGAATAACCGATATGCAAACAAACTCTGTTTTCAGCGAAACTATTGAATCCGAAATGATTAGATGTTGTAGTGTTTCAAGTTTCAGGTCATTTGGAATTATTTTGTGATCGTGAAAAATTTAAATGCGTGTTTTCACCTGTGATTTATAAAGGGGCTTTTACAAACGTTGTCGAAATTCGACAAAACCTGTCCAATCATGTCCGGAATATTTTTCTATGTTAGGCTTAGGAGTTTCATCTTGTTTGGAGATCGTATGTGGTAGTTTTTAGACGATACTTCGTGGTTAAGTTTCGTTTAGTAAAATATTAATATAACTAACCCTATATATACCATTACAATGCGCGTGTAAACCTAAATTTTCAATCAACAAATTATTTGCGGTCAAACATTAGAACAACCGCCATCTATAAAGAACGAACGACCATTCCTCTCCTATTTAGATCGCCTCCGATCTTCACGGTTAGTCATCGATGGACGTTGGGGTCTGAAAGAAAATTGCTTGTCTAGGGGAGGCGAACACATGGGAGGAGGCGCTGGGATTCCGGTGGTGTCTGTTAGCTAGAAACTGCTGCCGAATGACACGAGGATCGGTGAGAATTACTGGAGCAAGGGACTTCGTTGGAGGCTGGGACTGGGCGGTATCGAAGGGGTGAGAAGGCGGTCGGGGCTGGAGTACTGGATGGGAACCCGGTGATAAGGGTCGACGTTGGTGATGGTTCAAAGGGGTGGAGCATTTTCGAATGGGAAGTTTTGAATCAGGCCAGGGTATGGAGTGTTGGATTATGAATGGGCAGAGTAGTTTGTTAGTTGGATCGTGAAGTTACATAAAGATGGAGGCGAAGCAGTGTATAACGAATGGGGTCAAGAACGGTGTCAGGTAAATGGGAAGTATAGGGCAGAAGTAAAAGATGATGGGTCTGGGAAAACAAAGAAAGTGATGGGCAGTTTTTACGTGAACGGCAAGATGTAAACGAAGGAGCTTGGCTTAATGGCAGCAGAGGGTTTGCTTTTTTGTTGTGAAACTGGAAGAATTACGAGGTCACGAACCATGAAGACGAGAAGTTTAATGCGAACAAGTTTTACTGTTGAAGTTTTGAAGGATGAAGCAGGATGATTCTTCGTGGGTATAAGTGATGCACGAAAAATTAAAACTTGGCATTTCAAAGGAAACCAACGAGGTGGATAGTTGATCGGCAGTGGGAAGTTTATTTTCGAATAAAGTAGGAACGAAGACTCTGAAATTTTGAGAGCAGCTACAGATGGTACAAAAATATATAACGGTTGGCATCTTGAAGACGCAAGGAAGTATTGAGCAACGGTTGGGCACAAAAATCAGACAAAGTCACACCTGGGTTCTAATTCGAGGTATCTGCATTTGAACAACAACAAGGAAGAAAATCACGTTGGACTGTTTTAACCTGTAATTTGAAATAAAAAGGGGAAAGAGGAGGCCTATAAACATTTAAACAAGTGATTAAATTATTAACTAAAATAGTTAGAAGTTTATATTAATTTAAAATCATGAATGCTTATGACAGTGTTACTTTTTGGTTTGTTATCAGAATCAAACCAGACAAGAGACATCAGAATCGTAGGAACGGACAAAACATTATGGAACTGATTTGGACAGTGCAAGGGACAACTGAGATTTACAGTTAAATTAAACAACTGTTTAATTTAACAGTAACCAAATCAAATCAAATCAACGTGAGTATAACTCACTCAGTTTTTATCCAACTTATGTTTTATATAAGTCGGGTTTTAATTTGTGTGCTATGGTTGATAATTATCTGTTGTGTGCTGAATATTATATATATTGGTTGAATTAGTTGATTTAAAAACGTTAGTTTAATTTAAATAAAATCTAATAGTTATTTTAACGATTATTTCCTAATGAGGTAACTTACCTCGTTGGTTACGTTTATAATAATATAAATGTATTAAATTATAATAGGGATGACTTGATTGTTGTGATTTATTTATTGTTGAATACAATATCTGTTTATTGAATTGAATAATATTATTTGAGATAACATATTTGGATGCAAGGAAAACAGGTTGGAGGGATCCAACTGGATTCCCCAAATTTGTTATTTATTTTCGTATTACTGTTATATGAACTATATGACCAACCCGATTGAATGGTTGATTTGTTTATGGATTGTTAAACCGTAATTCAACGTTTGTTGTGATATTAACCAATGGGTGATATTGGTTGAATAAATGCATCAGATGGCTTCAAAATCAATTGTTTTATAAAAATCAATTGTTTTATTTTATATCTGGAGATAGATTTTTAAATCTATAAATTTGAATAAAAGTTATTAAAAGGAAATAATTATTTATTATTTTTGTTATAAGTAATTATTAAATGGTTTTATAAGGAAAAATCTTATGTTAATAAGATTTAAAAGCAGTTGAGCAGTATTTAAAGTAACGGTTAATAATTGGATTTATTATTTCTAAGAAACAATTAAATGCAGTTATTTAAATTAATTAAATTATTAATAAATTTAAAGGTGGAATTAATTGGAATTGGTTAAATAAATAATCGTGTTTTGAGTTAACTAAGTCGACCATTTCAACTGGGGTTTGTTTATTAAGTTGAATAGGTTTATTGTCAAGTAATATATTGAAATGGCTTAAGAATATTTGTTCTAAATTTTAATAAGAGTTTAATAAGGAATTTATTTATTATTTGAGTTAATCGAGAATTTAACTACTTTTACAGTAGTTAGCGATGAAGTAAATTAGTAATTTAATTAATAATAATCTAAGAAATTTCTTTTTAAGAGGAATTCATTTAAGTAAGGAAATCGTAGATTGAAATGAAAACTAGTTGGATTATGAAAGGAGATTATGAACAGGTTTTATATTAAACCCGAGTTTTATGAATTTAGTTATAAAAGGAATTTTAAGCGAAGCTGATAGCTTAAAAATAAATATTTACTTAGCATTTGAATTAAGTAAAAGAAGTGAGATAAGAAGGGGTTTATATTAAAACTTGAGAGTTTATAAATAAGTTTTATAAAAGAGATATGGAGTTAAAACGTTGACATTAAATTAACGATACTTAATAATGAAATTAAGTGAATGAATACAATTGAAACGAGATTTTCAAAGTGGAAAATGGTCGAATGAATTAGAAATGGAGTGGTATGGCTTGATAACGAGTTAAGATAAGAATTGGAACCTAACTGGAGATTGGTTGAGTCGAGTGATTTTCTGAATATTAATCCGATGTTGATTTCAGTAGAATTGGAACCTAACTGAAGATTGGTTGAGTTGAGTGATTTCCTGAATATTAATCCGATGATGATTTCGGTCTTCGGGGTTGATACTTAGGGAATTGCTCGCTGACCAATTTACGGTCAGGGACTAATAAATGTTGAAGTATACAGATTTGAGAATATATATATAGATTTTCAAGTAACGTGTAACGTCCCGCCTTTTTGACCACTTCAAATTGGTGATTAAACCAACTTAAAACGTTCAAACCGACGGATCGTTATTTAGCTTACAGAGTTAAAAAAAACAGAATCAACACAGAAACAGAGAATAAATAAATAACATGGTATTGAACAGCGAAATAAAACTTTTATATAATCAGAGTTTTGAATACAAGATTTTTCTATATACAGCGGAATTTTAAAACGACTTGAATACAAGAAAATATTTACTGTTTTTGAAAACTTCAGACTGCGCGTCTTCGAAATCCCCATCTCTGCTAATCTTCAAATCCTGAGCTGAAATATAATAGTTAATCTTAACATCGAATGTATCGTCATATGTAAATCGTCCAGTACACACAGATGTAGTATCCGTCTAGTATCAAATATATTATTTGTGCCTATCAATTTTTATTACAGGGACGAATGGTTACGGAAGCTTGCACCTACACATGTGTATAGGTAAACATGTGCACTGCCTCATCATTCTGTAACCAGAATATAACAAATAACATAGGTGATTACAGGAGCTTGCATATACACGTGTGTGTATACACACACATGTATTTGCCTCAGCATCCCGCACAAACACCATACGGGCTCCACCTCCAATTTAATAAGTGTTCAAGTGTTGACACGTGATAGGGCGATCATGTACAAGGCAGGACTAAACGGGACAAGTGATCAAACATGCTGCAGTAACAAGAAATTGGTCAAGTGATCAAACATGCTGCAGTAACAAGAATGTGGTCAACAGTTTCATCCATTTCATTTTAACGAAATAAATATGATTTCAGCAAGTTCTTTGTAGTAAACAAATATGGTCTCAGCAAATGCACTTCAGCAAGTATCATTTTAAAAGTGGGAAGCTTAGCACAGCATGGCGCAAGCTAAAATGGCTAACATGGACTATGCTACTAGGCATATATCAGTACATACAAACAACAAGTCTCATTTTAAAAGTGGGAGACTAAGCATTGCATGTCGCAAGCTAAAATGGCTAACATGGACCATGCTACTAGGCATATATCAGTACATACAAAAAGCAAGTATCATTTTAAAAGTGGGAGACTTAGCATTGCATGGAGCAAGCTAAAATGGCTAACATGGACCATGCTACTAGGCATATATCAGTACATACAAACAACAAGTATCATTTTTAAAAGTGGGAGACTCAACATTGCATGGCGCAAGCTAAAATGGCTAACATGTGCTGACAACTGTTTTTATTATGAACTTGCTTAACATGGTCATGTTTGTAAAAATATTAGTCAAATATCAGCTTGACTTAACAGAAAAAAACCAACACAGTGAATGTTTTGCTAGTGTCATCATGGATTGCATGTTTTTACATATAACAATGGTTATTTACACAGAGCCGTAGCCTGTAGTTTTGTTTGTCGATCTAAAATAAAATCTGTCTAAATGTAGTTGATACATTCATGGTGTTAGGTAAGTAATAATTTGATTGCATAAACATATATTACACCGGAAGATTGTAAGATAAACAAGGAGCCCTTTTGATGACTGAAGGAAGATCTGTCACTGTGAAAAGATAACAAGATCGGCAATGGAATGCGCACTACAGCTTGCAAGAAAATGAAAGTTGTTGCCATGATAAAAAGAAGGGTACAATAACTAGATATTTTTAAGGGTTGAAACTAGTTTTGTGTGGACATTTGCTATGTCTAACCACGGTTTAAAAGCCTTACGGATAAATATGGTAGGGGACAGAATATGAAAATTTTGGCGGTTGGTATACGTCCAAATCATGGCCCATGAATGTCATGTATAATTCTATATAGTTAAATACATATTCCAACCATACAGATGGTTTTATCATATCTTACACTATTAAATTTGGAGTACATGTTTTCGTGACTTGTTTCAACAAAAGATCACGAAATCAGGTAAAGGACCCATATTATCAGTTGCGCCAAATCACAAAGGCATACCCTTATTTATAATTAATTGTTGGTATATGTAAATATCAGTATTTATGATATGCAATGCAATTTGTGCAGGGATGCCGACACATCATTCCCACCAAGCAATTTGATATGTCCTTGATTAACACATAAATCTAATGCAATAATGCACACACACATTACTGCAACCAAACAATTCTGTATATCGGTGCTTAACCCATAATCTTATGCAGTCATGAGCATTATAAACATACTAACTTTTCAGTGTAAACCTGGTTTCAGGTTTATTTTTAAGAATAGTCTGATTCCGGTTTATAAAATGTAACCAAGCTGTGAACCCCCGTAACAATTTACATGAAGATATAAAGACCGCGTAATGATTTCGCAAAAGATAAGGCAAGTGACAGTAAGGAAATTTAACAAGAAGGGATACATTATAGTTTACAGCAAATTAATCTCGACAGTTTTGGCAAATTAAACAAGATAGTTTTGACAAACTAATCAGGACAGTTTTGGCAAACTAATCAGGAAAGTTTGTCAAATTAATCAAGACCATTTTGACAAACTAATCAGGATAGTTTTTGTCAAATTATAGGGTCATATAGAGGGCAAACGGTGGACAGTACAGCGGTGCAAGAGCAAGTTTATGCATCTCAATGTGACTGTAATAAATATGACTGTAGCACAATGGTTGCCTATGATCAACAAGGTGATGTAGACATTAATAAGGTCAGCATACTAGTTCAATGTGTCCAGTTTTAAACAAAGGTTTCCCATCCAAAATAGGCTAATTAGTAGATCTAGTTTTTTCTTTAATTTGCAGGTTGGCCAAGTATTTTAATTTTTCTTTTTCATACTGCAGATCGTAATAAGTAAGGCAACCCGCATGTACATGTCAAGCCAACCCCGAAACATGATAGTGAACGTCAGTATGGCAGCGTGGTGCGTATTAAAGGATGAACAAAATCAATACCCAACCAATATCAACTATTATACTAAGTTTATTGAAGTTGATACTTGAATTAATGATTAATCGTGAGTGAATGCTCACCATAAAACCCTGAATAAGATGTGGCGACAGATTGGGGTGTTGGCGTTGATCGAAAAGGCAACAACTTGCGGTGGCTTGAGTTCCGATTCAGCAGCTCTAGGCGATCTTCGATCTGTGCGGCATGGAGGTGGAGCTCGAACGACGGTGGCTGCAATTTTCGATCAATAGAAGGATGGCGGAACGATTAGATCAATTGTAGCAACCATTTTCAATCAATTTTTGGGAAATTTGGGAAAAGAAAAATCACGATGGCCATTTAAAGTGGAGAGGCTTCTGTCATAAGAAATTGAAAGGAAGTGAATTTACAGAAGGAAATTGGGGAGAAAGAACTAATTTCTTTTCTGATTGAAGAAGGAACGAGGCTTGATTATTTTATAGAAGGAAAGAACAGGGGATAAGCACGAAGTAACTTTAGTAGGGTCTTAGGGTAGTCGCGTGTATAAGGAATAGGTCGATGCAAATTTTATTTGGTACAGTTTATAACTGAGTTTAATTTAATATAAAAGTTTACCTCGAATAACCACGTACCGCTCTAACTTCGTACCGCCAACGCTTTCTCTGAATGCTACAAAAGTTATACGGATTTCTTCGCCATCGCATTCTGAATCTAATAAAATTATTCTGGTTGTAATTCAACTCCGTTTGTAAACGCCGGTTTAAATTTTTCTATCGAATTTCAAATCCGATTTAAACATTCAACTAGTTTCAATTCAAATATCCAAAAATAATTTATTCCCAACTAACCGTTTTGAATTAAATAACGCATTCAACCCATACACAAAATAATATATTAAATTTTAAAAATCCCAGTATCAATATAAAATTGATTATTAACAGTTAAATCTTCAATTAATTTCACATTTCAGTAATCGAAACCCCCTTTAAAACTTTTTGTCCTCGAAAAGTAAAGATCGTTAGAGTTATACCAATATAGACTTCAAATTTTCACATTCGTGTGTAATTTTCTTACAACCAATTTAGATATTGATATTTAAATCATCAAACCTCTTTATTCCCATCATACTCAGTTAACTTGGAAAAAACAAATTCTCTTTCTTATAGTTAGAGATCCATTTTGATCAAACACGATTTTCTTATCTTCCGACCCGAGTTTTATTTATTTCCATGTCTTAAAACTATATTCAATTTGTATTTCAAATTTTCTTGAGATATCTCCCAATTTTTCATTCTATCTAATCTTTTATGAGATTCAAACCATAAAATTTCTTTTCAAGACCAATCTCGTTTATAATTTCAATTTCTGCATACATTGGATTTACGCATCTCAAATTATTCCAAACCCCATCTGTCAATATTTACTTATCCATCGTTGCGACTATAATGAGTCTATACTTAGCAACCCTCAACCCAATCCCCTTATATTCAGTTCATTTAATCTTTTCCAATACTCATTGAAGAGTAAATAACATCTCCTTTTTCAAGTCACAATTTGTCGACTAGAAAATCGCCAAAATCTGAAATATTGTTATTATTATTCCAAAATTCTCTTTCTTAACTTATTAAACTAAGTATATTCTAATTTCAAATTATTTAAAAATATTTGATAACCCAAAGTTTGACAAGATCAATCGTCGTTCTCACAGATATTAGGCATACGCTGGCCAGGCGCACGACTAAAATCTCCAAGTACTAAATATCCTTACTTCAACTTCCAGTGAAAATATTTCAAAAATTCTCTTTTATTTCTAAAAACAGATACGGAAAGTACCAATATGATATTGATATGTTGATTGTTCATGAATCGCAGATACACAATGGTTTCGTCTGGATCCCCCAGAAAACATCTGTATCCGTAGGAAATCACTTCCTTGCGAATTTCGTCATGGACAGATCAACGGGAGATATTTAAGATTCAAAGGAAAACTGAGGTCACTGAGCGTTGACTGCTCTATCTCAGAGTTACGAAAACAAATTGTGAAATTATAAGGATACTTCAAGACCTAAGGACAAAACAAGTCACAAAGACAAATCAGGTCACGAAGACCAGTCAAGACACTAAGACTAACTACTGCTTCAAAGATGGTGGCTTACAATCACTAAGATATTCTACACACTACATGGCTCCATTCTACCTTAAGTAACTCTAGTGGTTACATCTCTTTCACTTGTAGAAATGCCATGGGGACCACAGGTACACAATGGTTACGACTGATTCCCTTAGGAAACATCCATACCCGTAAGCTTCCACAGCTCTGCGGATTACGCCCTTATCACGACTGTAGATCACAGTAGACACAATGGTTACACTTGGTTCCCCCAAGAAACATCCGTCCGCCGTAGGCCATCTCAGCCCTGTGAATTACGCTACACGGTCATGTTCTTCAAGGAACAATGACAACTCGGCTTTTATGTCTGGACAACCTACCACCACCACCAGCACAATTCACTAAGCTCGAAATTCAAAGGAGAAGGATGGTACTTCCCTTATCTTGATTTGAAAATATATAATACTATATACATATAGTACTTCATTTCATACTCATCATAATTCATACTTATGTTAATTTACATAAGATTTTAAATCATATCTCCAACATCTTAATCTTATATAAATTCTATTGTATAAAATTTCATTTCAAAACGACTAACTTCCAAATTGGTAGTCTCTAGATTTACTATATCCTTATACACTTTTCATATAAGTTTCGGAACTTCTACATCCAATATCCAAAATCGAATATCCTCAAATTTCAATTTCGATCTCTTACTGAACTCGGATTTCCGAATTTATTTGTTACAAACCAAATTCTCTTCCAATTTAAAATTATTAAATTCATTACTTAATTCTAACCTTGCTGGTTTAACTTTTTCCTTCAAATCTATTAACTATTAGATTTCATACATCCTTGCATTAATAAACACGAATTCAAATTCAATTATTATTTAAATCCTTCTTTTTTCTTCATTTTTTTTTAATTTAGTTGATCAATTCATTTTAAAACCTAAACCTTTATTGACAAAGATTTAATTATCCCATAATCGACAATTTACTTTCCCATTCAGTAATTGGAAATCACGAATTCAATTATTCCCACCAATCATCTCTTAAGATGTACAAATTCATTATTTTGATACATTGGATTTCCATTCAACCCAACTCGATAACTAATTCCGGATTTGATTTCACATAATTAAAACTATATATACATATTTGTATATCAAACCATACTTCAGAAATCAATTTGTTTTATCCAAAACAAATAAGCAGCAAAGCTACAAAAATGTTTTTTCTCTACAATTTCTATTTGAAAATATTTGTATATACTACTAATATTGATTTTCAAAACAATTGAAATCAATTTCAAAATATCCCAGAATCGGATTCTCTAATCAAATCAAACGATCTTCTTAATTGCAGGTTTAGCTTGATATGCAATTTATTTCACATTCTGGCTTCATTTCAAATACGCCCTTTCATCTTCTTCAATGATTCTCTCAATTCTTCAATCATTTCCTCAATTATATTAATCATTTATTTGGTTGAATGGAATACGTTCCTTTTCACCTTTTTTTTAGTAACCTAACCTCTTTAAATTTATTATTTCTTATTCAATTCGTACGGAGGACGAGAATAGACCTATACGGTTTCCATTTCTTTACCAATTCATAAGCTGATATCATTAATGCGATTTCCACTATATTATTGCTTTAAATTCCAACATCCCTTCTATAAAATTCTATAAAATCATTTGCACTTCTAAAAATAGAGATTTCAAAAAAAAATGATTAATAAATTATTTGGGGTCTACAATCATTGATGATTGTCTTCTTGCATAACCGTCTCTATGGTATTCACCATCCTCATTCACATCTTCCTCCCCTCAGAGTTCCAAAAATTTTCTTCTTATCACAAATTTCTTCTTCACGTATTGTCACTCCTTTACATTCACATATTTCGACCGTAAATTAGCAAGCGAACAACTTCCTAAGTATCAACCCGAAGACCGAAACCAACATCAGAACAACACTCAGGAAATTATTCAACTTAACTGATCTTCAATCAGTTGCTACTCCATTCTTAATTTTTTATCCAATAATTCTCGAATTCAGTTTACAAATCTACTTTTCTTACGTTATATCTTTCTTTGTTCTTGATGTGCAGCTTTTTGTTCTTCAGTTCTTGCCATTCTGATTCATCAAACCCGTTATTCTTCCACGATCCCTTAAAACCCATTTCCAATTACCATATTTATAATTCTAGAAAATCACTTCATTCTCAGGGGAAAACATTTCTAAATTCGTTATTTGAACTAAAACGGATATTAAATACACACCACTATTTATTTATTTTTATTTATTTTTATTTTTTTTTACTTAACCGCTAACACTCATTTCTTACTTCATTTAACCACTTGGGCTATCGACCCTTAACCATTTCTTAGTCAACAACGAAGCCAGTCAAGTTGGGGTATATTTACCTCTCAGACCTTAACTGAACAACATTATTAACTTCGAAACAGATAAAATTCACCAGTTCGAATAAAACATCAATTCTCAAAACATCCAAATTCAAATAAAGAATTCACTTCATTTACAAAAATTGCTGATTATAATAATTCACGTCCTCAAAAATTTTAACTTTAAAAATATTCTTTATTCCTTAATATGAATACATAAATAATTAATTAATGATATAATAAATTTTGGTTAAAACAGAAGATAAATAATATTTTCCTGCAATTCGTATAATCGGCTCCCATGAAAAACTTCCTCCTGAATAATCTTTTTCTGACCATATATTCCGAACTTCGGAAAAATCTCATTTGATTTCTATTCTGGACTTCAGAATAATCTCACCGCACTAGTCAACTTCATTTCCTTTATTCCCAATTCCATTTGCAACATCTCTGTTTTTAATCGTTATTTACTTCTAAAACTGAATATCATTCCCCTTTTTATAGGAATTTGAACTCGTCACATTAATCAGCTTTTACTTACATTGAAATATCGATTCAAATTCCTTTTTTTTCTTTTTTTCGTTCATATTTCGCTTCATTTAAAACTCTCATTCATAACTCACTTCTTGTTAGTTAATTGACAGGTTTATAACTTATTATCGATTTCATATCGATTAAACCTTATTAGTTTGAAACCAATTATAATTTATCTTGCCACGTTCTGAATAATCTAAATAATTTAGTAATCCAATTTGACACAATCTAATTCCAATTATACCCTTTCAATTTTATTAATTTATATTCCGAATTCAAAATAGAATTCATCGTTTTATTTCTGAAATGATTTCCATTTTACATTCCCATCGGAATTCCCATTTCCAATAAATTTCTGTTATCTTGGATTGCTAAAATACACGCTAAAATACACTATTAGGGAAATCGATTCATTGTTTCTCTTATACTTAGATACCGTCCGATGATGGATTCGAGATTCAAACCTAAAAATTTATCAACGAATAGTTCTTGCAGGACTGGATCCGAAGACGGGGGATTTCGAGATGAATTTTAAATTTCAAAATAATTTTTTTCTTTTCACTGTACTAGTTTCAAAATACTGATTTTCAAATACATAATATTTCCAAAATAATTTACCTTTCAACAATCTATTTTAAAATTATTTATACCTTCAAAAATGTATTTCAAAACCTTTTTATTTCTAGAATCCGTTTTTAAACTCAATAAGCTAAGCTTAGAATAAACCAAAGCTCTTATACCACTTGTAACGTCTCGCCTTTTTGACCACTTCAAATTGGTGATTAAACCAACTTAAAACGTTCAAACCTATGGATCGTTATTTAGCTTACAGAGTTAAAAAAGTAGAATCAACACAGAAACAGAGAATAAATAAATAACATGGTATTGAACAGCGAAATAAAACTTTTATATATAATCAGAGTTTTGAATATAAAATTTTCCTATATACAGTGGAATTTTAAAACGAAATGAATTCAAGAAAATATTTACTATTTTTTGAAAACTTCAGACTACGCGTCTTCGAAATCCCCATCTCTGCCAATCTTCATATCCTGAGTTGAAATCGTTAAATCTGTATTGCTCGGGTCTGACCGGAGCGTTCCGTGCAAAAACATAAAACACTCGAGTCAGGATTAATCATTTGTTCAAGTAAATTAACTTCAATATAGAAACTGAAATATAATAGTTAATCTTAACATCGAATGTATCATATGTAAATCGTCCAGTACACACAGATGTAGTATCCGTCTAGTAACAAATATAATATTTAAGCCTATCAATTTTTATTTCAAGGACGAATGGTTACGAAAGCTTGCATGTACACATGTGTACAGGTACACATGTGCACTGCCTCTGCATTCCGGAACCAGAATATAATGAATAACATAGGTGATTCCAGGGGGTTGCATATACACGTGTGTATATATACACACACATGTATTTGCCTCAGCATCCCGCACAAACACCACACGGGCTTCACCTCCAATTTAATAAGTATTCAAGTGCTGACACATGATAGGGGCGATCATGTACAAGCAGGACTAAACAGGATAAGTGATCAAACATGCTGCAGTAACAAGAATTTGGTCAAGTGATCAAACATGCTGCAGTAACAAGAATGTTGTCAACAGTTTCATCCATTTCATTTTAATGAAACAAATATGATTTCAGCAAGTTTTTTGTAGTAAACAAATATTGTCTCAGCAAATGCACTTCAACAAGTATCATTTTAAAAGTGGGAAGCTTAGCACAGCATGGCGCAAGCTAAAATGGCTAAAATGGACCATGCTACTAGGCATATATCAGTATATACAAACAGCAAGTATCATTTTAAAAGTGGGAAGACTTAGCATTGCATAGCGCAAGCTAAAATGGCTAACATGGACCATGCTACTAGGCATATATCAGTACATACAAACAGCAAGTATCATTTTAAAAGTGGGAGACTTAGCATTGCATGGTGCAAGCTAAAATGGCTAACATGGACCATGCTACTAGGCATATATCAGTACATACAAACAGCCAGTATCATTTTTAAAAGTGGGAGACTTAGCATTGCATGGTGCAAGCTAAAATGGCTAACATGTGCTGACAGTGTTTTTATTATGAACTTGCTTAACATGGTCATGTTAGTACAAATATTAGTCAAATATCAGCTTGACTTAACTGAAAAAAACCAACACAGTGAATGTTTTGCTAGTGTCATCATGGATTGCATGTTTTTATATATAACAATGGTTATTTACACAGAGTTGTATCATGTAGTTTTGTTTGTCGATCTGAAAAAAAATATGTCAAAATGTAGCTGATATAGTCATGGTGTTAGGTAAGTAATAATTTGATTGCATAAACATATATTACACTGGGAGATTGTAAGATAAACAAGGAGCCCTTTTGATGACTGAAGGAAGATCTGTCACTATGAAAAGTTAACAGGATCGGCAATGGAATGCGCACTACAACTTGCAAGAAAATGAAAGTTGTTGCCATGATAAAAAGAAGGGTACAATAACTAGATATTTCTGAGGGTTGAAACTAGTTTTGTGTGGACATTTGCTATGTGTAACCATGGTTTAAAAGCCTTACTGATAAATATGGTAAGGGACAGAATATGAAAAATTTGGCGATTGGTATACGTCCAAATCATGGCCCATGAATGTCACGTATAATTATATGTAGTTAAATACATATTCCAACCATACAGATGGTTTTATCATATCTTACACTATTAAATTTGGAGTACATGTTTTCATGACTTGTTTCAACAAAAGATCGCGAAATCAGGTTAAGGACCCATATTATCAGTTGCGCCAAATCACAAAGGCATACCCTTATTTATAATTAATTGTTGGTGTATGTAAATATCAATATTTATGATATGCAATGCAATTTGTGCAGGGATGCCGACACGTCATTCCCACCAAGCAATTTGATATGTCCTTGATTAACACATAAATCTAATGTAATAATGCAGACACACATTACTGCAACCAAACAACTCTGTATATCGGTGCTTAACCCATAATCATAAGAAATCATGAGCATTATAAACATACTAACTTTTCAGTGTAAACCTGGTTTCAGTTTTTTTTTAAGAATAGTCTGATTCCGGTTTATAAAATGTAACCAAGTTGTGAACCCCTGTAACAGGT
The DNA here is from genome assembly GCA_030737875.1 of Allium sativum. Classification (NCBI taxonomy): domain Eukaryota; kingdom Viridiplantae; phylum Streptophyta; class Magnoliopsida; order Asparagales; family Amaryllidaceae; genus Allium; species Allium sativum. The sequence goes on from CM060923.1 coordinate 159,289,884, forward strand.
TACATGAAGATTATCAAGACCGCGTAATGATTTCGCAAAAGATAAGGCAAGTGACAGTAAGGAAATTTAACAAAGGAAGGGATACATGAAAGTTTACAGCAAATTAATCACGATAGTTTTGGCAAATTAATCAAGACAGTTTTGACAAACTAATCAGGACAGTTTTGGCAAACTAATCAGGACAGTTTTGGCAAATTAATCAGGACCATTTTGACAAACTAATCAGGATAGTTTTCAACAAATTATAGGGTCATATAGAGGGCAAACGGTGGACTGTACAGCGGTGCAAGAGCAAGTTTATGCATCTCAATGTGACTGTAATAAACATGACTGTAGCACAACGGTTGCCTATGGTCAACAAGGTGATGTAGACATTAATAAGGTGAACATACTAGTTTAATGTGTCCAGTTTTAAACAAAGGTTTCCCATCCAATATAGGCTAATTAGTAGATCAAGTTTTTTCTTCAATTTGCAGGTTGGCCAAGTATTTTAATTTCTCTTTTTCAGACTACAGATCGTTATAGGCAAGGCAACCCACATGTACATGTCAAGCCGACCCCGAAACATGATAGTGAATGTTAGTGTGGCAGCGTGGTGCGTATTAAAGGATGAACAAAATCAATACCCAACCAATATCAACTATTATACTTAGGTTATTGAAGTTAATACTTGAATTAATGATCAATCGTGAGTGAATACTCACTATGAAACCCTGAATAAGATGTGGCTACAGATTGGGGTGTTGGCGTTCATTGAAAAGGCAACAACTTGCGGTGGCTTGAGTTTCAATTCAGCAGCTCCAGGCGATCTTCGATCTGTGTAGCATGGAGGTGGAGCTCGAACGACGGTGGCTGCAGTTTTTGATCAATAGAAGGAGGGCGGAACGATTAGAACAATTGCAGTCAACCATTTTCAATCAATTTTTGGGAAATTTGGGAAAAGAAAAATCATGATGGCCATTTAAAGTGGAGAGGCTTCTGTCATAAGAATGTCATAAGAAATTGAAAGGAAATGAATTTACAGAAAGAAATTGGGGAGAAAGAACTAATTTCTTTTCTGATTGAAAAAGGAACGAGGCTTGATTATTTTATAGAAGGAAAGAACAGGGGATAAGCACGGAGTAACTTCAGAAGGGTCTTAGGGTAGCCGCGTGTATAAGGAATAGGTTGATGCAAATTTTATTTGGTACACGTTATAATTGAGTTTAATTTAATATAAAATTTTACCTCGAATAACCACGTACCGCTCTAACTTCGTACCGCCAACACATTCTCTGAATGCTACAAAAATTATACGAATTTCTTTGCCTTCACGTTCTGAATCTAATAAAATTATTCTGGTCGTAATTCAACTCCGTTTATAAATACTATTTTAATTTTTTCCATCGAATTTCAAATCTGATTTAAACATTCAACTAGTCCGGATATAGTAATGGGAGAACAGGATGAAAATACATATGAAAATAATGCTGAAGATCCCTATCCACAAATGTTAAGACATGGTACTAGATCTGATTGGATTAAGTATCATTCTTCTCGCAAACGTTTAAAGAACTTTTACAATGATCAACCAACAGATACTCTTACTTTTAATATTGATAAAATTCCCCATAAAAAGATTCGAAAGTATATACTAACTTGGCTTCAACACATTTCTGGAACTATATATTTATTACCTCCCCAATTAAACATTCCAGAATTTATAAACTATACAACAAGTTATTGGGAAGGAGATGCTTTAGCTTGCTTAATAAATCTAGAACAAATGAATTCAACCCAATTACAGGCTATTAAAAATAATCAAAATAAACAAGATGCTTTGGGAGATTTATGTAAGCTATTTCTTGCAGATTTTATTGGAGAAACTTTTCTAGATGACATTGACTATGAAAAACAATTACTAAAGATAACTTTATGTGATATTTGTATGTTAGAAGAATTTACAGCCAAGTATATTGGATTACTTTTTCATTTAAAGAATTTTGATCAAAAAATTTTTTGGATTAAAGGCTTTTTTACAAAAGTACCATATCCATGGAATAATATGATCCAAGAAAGATATAACTTTCTAAGACAATGTAACACTGATGAAAATCATGCCACGGGCCTCTTAAAGAAGGCATGCATGGAAACAATGGAAAAAGTTTGCGAACAAACTAGTGCTAAAAAAGAAATGAAAAATAAAATCAAACATTCTAAACTAGGATTTAATTACTGTACAAAATACTCAGAAGACATTAACGCACAGTTTGGATGTCAACCTAAATATGAAAAGCGGTTCAATAACTTTAATAGGAAAAGGAAACCTAAGTACAAAATTACTCGAAGGAAATGGAAACCCGAATATAAGAAAAAATTTCATAGAAACAATAAATTTTCAAAGAAAAAATTTATTAAAAAGAAAAACTTTAAAAAGGGTTGAAAATGTTTTAAATGCAATCAAGAAGGACATTATGCTAATGAATGCCCTGCAAATGTTAAAAATATTATAATATCAAATATTGAAGAATACGATATTCATGATAGCACTATTGAGGATATATCAAGTGATGCTAATTCTTCTATATATGAAATTGAATCATTTTATTCAGATACTACTGAAGAAATTGATGACGTCATTGATGATTTTGACAACTTCAAAGTCAACATGATAACCATAAATCAAACACATAATCAAATAAAAATAATACCATTAACAGTATACGCAATCCTCCCAAAAAAGGAGAGAATAAACTCTCCTGGATATACTTTATATGCAGCAAAAACTATTGCTTTAAGAAGATATTATACTACAGAAGTCTTTTTAGACTTATTGATAAAAATTCCTTTGGGATACTATGGAAAAATATATAATATTCCTAAACATACAAAAGAAAATATTTTTATAACACATGGTTTAATTGAACCTCTTTCCAAAAATAATGCTACTATATTATTCAAAAGTACTAATTTGGAAAATAAAGATTATATTATATATCAAGGAGACCCAATTGGACTTTTGGTTATTCATAAATATGAAGATCTTCTGATTATAAAGGAAGAAATATATGACTTTGATACACTCACCCCATTGGGCGGTTCAACATTTCATTCTTCACGGAATAATGAAACTGAAACATATCGTGAATATAGAATATACATGAATACAATTTCATTTGAAGAAACATCAGATTCACAAATTCAAGATTGTGAAGGGGAACAATTTATTATTACAGATGAAGATCTGGAAAAATTAAAAGAGGCAATTCCAAGATCAGATAAGAGGGAAATTTATAAACCCATAACTCTTAAATCTAGATTCCTTAACCAACATACTTATGTATTTGAACGAATGCAAGGAAATGTTGAACTAAAAGGAGATGAAGATTTTACTTCTATAAGTCTTCTAAATAAAAATAAAATAGAAAAATTAAACGCAAAATATCCTAAAATGAGATATTTACATATAGGATTGATACAATTAAAAATTACAGCTCTTTTTAGATCTGGAATAGATACTCCTATCATGATGGTATGCATGGATGAAAGAATAATAAACAATCCTCTAAATAGTATTATAGGAGGAGCTAAATCTAATTTAGCAAATAGATTATTTGGAGTAAATATACATCCTGATTTTTGTATAAGCCTTGAAGATAAATATATTGAGAAAGCATGTACTTTATCAGTAAATTTACAGAATATTGAGCTATTAGCAGGCTCTAAGGTCTTAGGAATTCAATGGGAACATTGTATGGCTTTAAATGATACAGCTACATTTAAATCTATTACTCTGAAACAATTCGTAAAATTATTCGAGGTTGGAATGGGAAAAACGATTCAACCTAGATTAGTAGATATGAGACACTTAAAATTTGATAATGAAATTCAATTTTTAATAAAATCTCTTAGACCAAAAGTACAAATACCTACAGAGTATTTTGTTGCTTCAGGAAATACTATTTCCACTATAGTAAAAAAGAATGAAGAAGATTCAATATCAGATAAACCAAGAAGATCACCATCTTTATCTGAAGTTGAACTAACATCTGACATTCTAAGAGGAATAAATAATCGTATGAGTTTTAGAAAATCTGACCCAATGGAAGGAAAAACCATACGGGTACTTGATAAGCAAAAGGAACAAGAACCTAACTGAATGGTAATAAAGGTTCCCTCTGAAAATATAAAGCATTATGATTAGACATCTTGATCTTAAAAAGAAAGCTCAATTACATATATATCTTCCATTAACAATATGTATTCCTGATTACCAGGAATTCAGAATACATGCTTCACTAGATTCTGGTGCAGAAGCTAGTCTATTACAAGAAATATTTATTCCTCAACAATTTTGGGTACCTTTAGACAAAAAAGGTATGATAAACGATTTTATGGGAAGACAAGTTCCTGTAAATCACAAAGTCAAAAAACTTAAGGTACAAATACCTGATATACATGGAAACAACAAAATTTACAATTTTGATTTCGCTTTACTGCCGAAAGAATTTGGCGTTGATTGTATTCTTGGAATGGACAATCTTTGTCGTTTTCCTCCATTTGATAAACACTACTTTGAATTTGATGGAGCCTTGATTCCAAGAGTTCCTTTACCTGCAGCAATTGCGGGCCATTATTTACCAGCAGCACAGCGTGGTGATAACCCTATAACTCTGATAGACAATGTAAAAATTCCAACGTTAGTACAACCAAAAGTTTGCACTTACAACATAAAAACATCTAATGAATTTGAGATATTAATTCATAATATGCTTGAACCTTTGTATTCGTAAAATCCATTAAAATGGTTTGATAAAGCACCAAGGTATTGCAAAATTGAATTAATGGAACAATATAAAGATGTCAAGGTTCGGGTGAACAACATTATGGTTTCACCTACGGATAAAGAAGAATTTGCAAAACAAATAAAGGATCTTCTGGATTTAAAACTTATACAAAAGAGTTTTAGTACTCATTCATCCCCAGCATTCTTAGTTAGAAATCATGCTGAGGTAAAAAGAGGAAAAGCGAGAATGGTAATAAATTACAGAAAACTTAATAGTCATACCAAATTTGATGGATATTTTATTCCATCCGCTGAACATTTAACTAAGCAAATCCAAGGAGCAAAATATTATAGTAAATTTGACGCTAAATCTGGATTTTGGCAACTAAAACTTTCTGATAAACAATCTATTGAATTAACAGCATTCAGTTGCCCTCAAGGACATTTTGAATGGCTAGTTATGCCTTTTGGATTAAAAAATGCACCTCAAGTATTTCAAAAATGGATGAATTCTATGTTTGGGCATTTACCTTTTACGCTTGTGTATATAGACGACATTTTAGTTTTTTCTAATAGTGCTAAAGAACATAAATAACACCTTTTAGTAGTAGTCCAAATCTTATAACAAAATGGGGTAATATTTAGCCCTAAAAAAATAGAATTGTTTAAAAAAGAAATTGATTTTCTTGGAAAGAAAATAAAAAATGGCCAAATTGAACTTCAACAACATATATACACTAAAATAAAGGATTTTCCTGATACTCTTAAAACATTAAAAGAACCTCAAAGTTTTTTAGGATTATTAAATTATGGTAGAAAATTTATTCCTAATCTATCAGCAATAACACAAAATTTGCAAAAAAAGCTAACCGAAGAACAAGCTAAATATAAACAACAAAGTGGAGAACAACCAAGAAGATGGAATACAGATAAAATTAGTATTTCCTTACACTCTAAGGAAGAAGAGGAAATAAAGAAAAGAAAAGAACTAAGGATCAAAAAATCCTTTATTTTCATTCAAAAGAAGAACTTCTTACACTTCAAACTGATGCTTCTGACAATTGTTGGGCAGGAGTATTAATTGCAAAACAGAAAGAGGTTGTAGCATACTCTTCGGGAAGATTTAACAGAACTCAACTCAAATATGCTACTTATGACAAAGAATTACTAGTTATCAAAATAGCCATCAAAAGTTTAAAAATATACCTTTTGCATAGACAATTTATAATAGAAACAGATAACAAGTCTGTTGCTAAGTTCTTGAAAAGAAAAACTGTTAATAACCCTGAAGAAAATCTTAGAAGAATAAGACTAGCAATGTATTTAGAAATCTATAATTATGATGTTAAATACATTCCTGGCTGTACTAATCACTACGCCATAGATGACCTATGCCAACCCCAGAGAAATGACGCAGTAGGTGCCAAAAAGTGTTGGTATAGGCAAAAAATGATCTGTGGCAACATTTTTTTGGGGTTGCCTTTTGCCACGTTGCCTTAGAGTCAAAGGCAACGACTTTGCTATCCTATGGTAACATCGCTACAGGTGTTGCTACAGGCACTAAATTTACATAAATGTGAGGCCCACTAAATTCTGAATCCTGGGATCACGGAATCCTGTTGCGCCCCTAAATTCTGTAGCCGGGTTCACGGAATCCTGTTGTGGGGCCCACATTTATGTAAATTTATGGCAACACCATATCATAGCTACGGCAACATTTAACACTGCATACTGCAACATTATATCATAGCTATTACATCCTTATATAACATACTGCAACATAACATCAATTACCATCACACACTGAAATTAATAAACAACTTTTCATTTCAAATTAATAACCAATAACACAAATACTAGTTAGTCAACTACAGAATAACAAAAAGTAGTCAATAAATTCAGTTTTACAAAATACTTACAAACACAGCCGGTACTAAATTCATGTTTACATCAAACTAAAACAGTTTCAAATTAAGAAAGCCCGAGCCTCCAGTGCATTCAGTACCTCTCTACTACCTCCTTCACTTGCAAAATAAAGCAGTTTCAAAAGTCATGCATTTCAGCAAAAGGCTTTAGTACAACTAATGCATTTCAGCACAACCAAAGTCATGCATGCCTCGGTTACAAACTGATGCAATGCCTTGTTTACATTGCAACACAAAATGGAAGACATGCATGCCTTAGTTGCATTTCAACACAAACTATGGCCATTGTATAACTGACTTGCACTTCAGCACAAAGATATTTCAGCACAAACTTTGGCCAGAGTTTCTTTTCAGCACAGAATTGCATTTCACAATCTATGGTTGAGTTGCAAATTAATGCAATGACTCAGCTTGTTCAAAGCATTTACGATATCAAGGAATGCAATAGAATGCCTGAGGCACTAAAAATGTAGACATGCCACGACTCGTTCAAGTACAAACTCAACCGTTGTATCAATTACGAACTGACACGATCATTACTGATTGAAGAGAAAATAAAATTCTTAAAATTCTGAAGTTCATTACTGAAGCATCAGCCTTGTACATGGTCAGTTACATACCAGCACTGAACTACAGAATTGTAAGAATTAGACTGATGCTTCAGCAAGTCGAAATTGTAAGAATTCTGAAGCATACCACCAGCCAACCATAAAAATAAGCAAAAATACATACCAGCAGTGTGCATCTGTATACGATCTCCGATTTGCACAATTTGTAAGGGCCTTGGACTATAAAAACATGAAATTAAGAAGCCATGTTTTTCACTTTGCTACGTGGAAGGCAGATTCGTCTTATTGGGACATCATCTCTACACCAACGAACTCAAATTCTTGATTTCCCATTCCATAAGCAGGCTGGATATCATTCAAATCTTCATTTTCATATTAAAACACCTGTTTACCTGTGAAGCCATAACATAAGGATCAGATTTCTGGCACAATCGATTAAAATTGACACGAGTCAGCCCATATAAATCTTTCTCTTCTTGGTACCAGCGACACTTAAATAAAACAACACTAAATTCTCCTCAATAATCTAGTTCTAATATTTCTTCAATTGATCCATAGTAATTAACTTCACCAACCAATGGATTTTGATCTTTCGAACTTGCAAAGCTAGTAGTCAAGGCTGTCAAAAATAGACCACTGTTTTGTGTTGTACATTTGGCATCTCTGAACCTTGTATAAAATCTGTATCCATTGATAACATATCCAGTAAACCGCTTAGCTGTTGGAAGAGGCCCCATTGCAAGCAGTTGTACTTCTTTTGAAATGTCCTCCTTTTTTCCAACCTCTTCCTTTAACCACTTCCAAAATTCTTCACTGTGTTCTCTCTCTCTCTTTTATATTTTTTTGATGATGCATGACCATCAATTAAAGCTCGATGTTCCCTAGAATAAAGATCAGGTTAATAAAATATAGAAACAAATTTAGTTGGATCTATTACTAAAGCTGAAACTGACCATACCGAAAACAATTCTGTATGAATGAGAACATAGCTTAACTACAAATCATGCCTGAAATCCCTGTAAGTGCTGAAACTTGGAATTTACAACTAACACTACGTGAGGCTAGAATCAATAACATGTTTGTAGATTGTTTAAAAGAACTGATTTTGCTGGCAAAAGGATGACATCAAAAATAGTTTTTTTTAATAGTTGACATCATTTCACATAGGGATAATACTTCACTATTTACTAAAATAAAAATACTTACCGAAGTAAACTCTCTATTTCCTTGTTACCACAATTGAATAGAATGTAACGGTGACATTCCTTCCATTGAGAATTTTTAAGATGAATAGTTTTTCCATCTTTGTTTCTTCTTGTGCCAATAGGATATTCCAGATTTTTTGGACATGTTTCAAATTGCATTTTTCCTGCTCCATCGCCACCTAAGAACCTTGAACAAAATATCAAACATTCCTCTGCAAGATAACCTTCAGCAATGGATGCCTCGGGTTTACTTTTGTTGCGGACATATGATTTCAGTTTACAAAGATAACGCTCAATAGGCAACATACAACAAACATGTGCAGGTCCACCATATTCAAGTTCCTTGCATAAATGAACTAGCAAGTGCACCATTGTATCGAAGAAAGCATTTGGTAATATCATCTCAAATTGACAAAGAATTTCCACAATTTCCTTTTGTAGCCTCTTGAGATCAGCCAAATCGGTACTTTTACTCCAAACACTTCTTAGAAATGCACCTAATCTTATCATAGGTATTGCAACTTCAGGTTTTACAGATTTCTTCACGGCAAACTGCAGCAAGTAGTGGAGAAGAAAATGAGCATCGTGGCTCTTATACCTAGCAATTTTCCTCTCTTTCTTGTTTACATACCGGCTGATATTAGCTGCATAACCATAAGGCAGTTTAGCATTCTCCAACACCGAGCAAAATAGTTCTTTCTCCTTGTTCGTCATTTCAAATATGGCAGCCCTCATCTCAAGGTAATTCCCATCAGTTGATAGAACCGGATGAAGGACCACCCTGATGCCTATCTCTTGTAAATCATACTGAGCATTTAAATGGTCTTTCGACTTCCCATCAATATTTAGTAAAGTACCAAGTAAGTTATCACAAATGTTTTTCTTTATGTGCATAACATCAAGGTTATGTCGACATACGTTTTGACTCCAATATGGTAAATTAAAAAATATTGACTTTTTTTAAAAGGAGATTCATTTTTATGCTTCTTGATCACCTCTTTCTTCCCAAAATTATTTTCATAACCAGCCAACAATTCTTCGATGTCTGTCCCGGATAAAATATCGGGAGGTGTTCCCATTTCAATTTCACCATTGAACCTTTTCTTATCAAACCTCCACTTGTGTCCCGGGTCTAAAAATTTCCTATGATTCATGTAGCACATTTTTCTACTATGTTTCAAGTAAGTTGAAGAAGTCTCGAAATGGCATACGGGACAAGCTAAATAACCCTTCGTGCTCCAGCCGGATAACATTGCATAGCCCAGAAAGTCGCTGATCGTCCATAACACTCTTGCATGTAATGTGAAATCATCACCAGTGAAGGCATCATAAGTTTGTATGCCAAGATCCCATAATTCTTTCAATTCTGCGATAAGAGGCTGCATGTAGACATCAATGTAATTGTTAGGAGACTCTGGACCAGGGATAAGGGTTGAAGGTATCAAATTTTCTGTCTTCATGCATAACCAAGGTGGAAGGTTATAATTTACCAACATGATCGGCCATGTGTTGTGTTGTGTAGTCATTGTACGAAAAGGACTGAATCCATCAGATGCTACTCCTAACCTGATATTTCTGTTATCTGATGAAAAATGAGGATAATTGGCATCTATAGTCTTCCATACCTCGCCATCAGCTGGATGTCGAAGTCTGCCATCGTTTTTTCGTCCCACTGCATGCCATAACATAAGTTCTGCGTATTCCTTCGACGTGAACATCCTTTGCAACCGTGGTTTTAGTGGAAAATAACGCATCACTTTTGCTGGTACTTTGTGAATCCGCTTCTCCGAATCTTTGTCAATACCCACTTTCTTTTCCAGTATAACCCACCTTGAAAAACCACAACTTTTGCAGTTATTTTCCTTTTCATTTTCTGCCCAATATAGCATGCAGTCATTTGGACATGCATGTATTCTTTGGTAATCGAGGCCTAAATCTTTAATGATATTTTTGGTAGCATTGAAAGATAAAGGGATGTGGGCTTCTGGAAAAGATTCTTTCATCAACTCTAATAAATCGATGAATGCAGACTCAGTGATTCTATATAGGCATTTTAAAGAATAAAGCCTGACAATGAAACTTAATCGCGAAAATTTATTATACCCGGGATATAATGGCTGTTTTCCCTCTTCAACACGTTGATGAAATTTTCTAGCATCGACATCTATTCCATTTGACCCCTCAGAAGATTCATCTTCATTGTCCTGCATATTTCCACAAGTACGCTGCAACATCTCATCGAGGTTATCTCCAAAATTTATTCCTGCTTCACAATCCATATTATTATCGCTACTTTCAGGATCTAAACAGGAAACTTCACAAATCCATTTCATGTACAATTCAGATGGACCATTCCAAATCAGATGGTTGTAGACTACTTCTTGACAATGCAACACGCGATTATGACACTTTGCAAGGCCATGTAATTTCATCACCTACCGCAAATCTATAAAAAGTATTTCGAATAAAAAGTTTCACTCCACTGATGTACCCTTCACTGAATTTAGGAAGTTCTGCCCATAGTTTTTCCTCGTCGTTCATTGAGTGATACCTTAAAGCAGTAAATTAGGCACAAGTAAAGCAGTACATTACGCAACACAACAATCAAATCATAGAAAATTGAAATATACATTGAGTGATACCTGAAGCAGCAGATTAAATCGAAACCCTAACTGAAATCTGAAACCCAAGACGAACCCCAATTGAAGACCTAATTGAACTTGAACTCGAACCTGCCCTACTCGAACCCTAATTAAGCTTGTAAACTTGAACTTTTAGCCCTAATTGAATCTGAGAGTGAGTGTGTGAGAGGTTGAGCAGCGGAGTACTTTGGTAAAGTTCGATAGAAATTTTCAATATTTTTTTAGTTTTCTCCCCTTTGTTTTTGCTTCCCGCCCTAAACATTATTTCACGCGCGGATTGCTAATCTGGACTAAACATTTCTTCACGCGGATCGCTACCGTGGACCGTTGGATCGTGTTGACACGGTTTGATGATTTTATTCACGAGGCTACAACAACACATGTTGATATATATGTTGACACATTTAAGTGTGCGTTGCAGTAGACAGAAAACAACATAGCAATGGCAACATTGTAGCTAGCAACACCATGCATTTTCGTTGTGATAGGCCATCTATGGCGTAGTGAATTTTGCAGCCGATCTTCTTACCAGGTTATGAGATGGATGAAGAAGACCTTAAAAGAATAAAGGAGTTGCTAGAAAACATGAAAAGACAAGAAAATTTTCAGCAAATCAAATCTTCTAAAAAAGCAAAATCAGGAGAAGCTTCTTCTTCTCAAACAATCTCTCCCAATGGAGCAGACAATGAAAAAGTCCAACAGACTAAACCAATGGCAATATACAAAGCCAAAGCTATGACTTTCACTAGAGTCCAGAAATTTGTTCCAATGAACAAAGGGAAAGCTACTGCTCCCACAGGAGCACCAAAGCCTTACACCTCTGCAGTCATAAAGGACTGGTATAATCAAGAAATGAGAGAATCTAATCCAGGTTTGTATGACAACTTTAATGGTTGCTTTAAAGAAATACAGTCATCTGACCATAGAGCTGCAAATTACTGGTTAACACAACTAGAGAAAAAATATTTGGGATTAAAAAGTACTATATCCCAAAAGGATAAAAAAATTCAAGACACATAAAAGATAGTACAAAGGTTGTCTTTGTACTCTAGTACTTCCAGGTCAGAGGCACTAAATTCAAAAGAAGCAGAATTGTTCACAGACAATACAGCTGCTCAAAGTGAATTAAAAACCATATTTTCACAGATGCAAACTTCAGATCTTGGGAATTTAAGAATTCAAGATTTTCTTGAATTACTTAAACTCTACGGAATTGATAATACAAAAACTAAAGAACTTGAAGCTGAAATGACGGTACAAGACATGATATCCTTGTACCAGCAACAATTAATAGAAGAAAGCCAATTTCTTCTGTTCTTCAAAGAACTAGAAGACACTGAATTAATAACTCTTTTAGAAAAAGAAGAGTTAATCCTCAACAACAACAGAAGGCCAAGGTTACTCACATGCTTTTCAGAAATTCAAAAATACAAAAGGCATATTAGAAAAGGATTGGTTCATGATATATATGTCAACACAAGCCACCCTGAAGAATATGCAGATTGTATTCCAGATATATGCAAAGAAAAGCTTGCTAAATACTCAAGCAGGTTTTTTATTATGTTCATGTTCAGAGTATGGCGCATTTGGGAAGAAAGGCAGTATATTCGTCTGTTCCCTTCCGTTCAATTATGCGAAATCCATAGGGTGATAGACAGCCCACAGTACGACACAATAAAATTCTGTAGAAAAGATTTTAACGAAAGTGAAGAAAGAATCAAAGCAGCTGAAGAATTCTTCACTGAAGCAATTATCAAAGCCGAAATCGGAGTACACTCAGTCATAGAAGGAAAGACAGTTCTAGTGTTCGACTTTTTGTCTGAATTCGAACCATCTACAGACAGAATCATCAAAGTGCAAAGGTTTCTAGACGGTCTCAATGTTGGACCAATAGGGACAATGGCTCAAGAACTATATTTTGAAGAACAAGTCGAAAAGGAAAGAAGCAGACAAGATTCTGTAATGAGAGACACTTTAGGCACGTACCCGTTTGATGACGAATGAATGGCTAATCTTGACTTACAAGACTAAACAGAAGCATGGTGGACCCTAAAACCACTTTTTACCGACACATTATCCTGCCAACACATTATTATCCTACCTACACATTATTACCTTTACCAACACACTATCCTACCGACACAAACCGACACATTATCCTACTATTCCTCATACATAATTGAGGACACCTCCTCATCTAGAAATTAACAGATGGATCCTACAAAAGAAGATGTGTTAAACCTACTACACCTACTACTAGAGGGAACTCAAGTATAAAAGGAGCTCAAGAAATCAGTAAAGGGGCATCGAAAAAATACTCTGTTGTTCTCTGTAATAATTATCTTTTCATATTCCAAGTGCTTTGTAATATTAGTTTGTATTCTATCAGTTTGTAATAATATTAAGTGAAAGTTTGGTATCTCTTCTTGCTGTTTCAATCTGGCAAATAGATTATTTGGAGTAAATATACATCCTGATTTTTGTATAAGCCTTGAAGATAAAAATATTGAGAAAGCATGTACTTTATCAGTAACTTTACAGAATACTGAGCTATTAGCAGGCTCTAAGGTCTTAGGAATTCAATGGGAACATTGTATGGCTTTAAATGATACAGCTACATTTAAATCTATTACTCCGAAACAATTCGTAAAATTATTCGAGTTTGGAATGGGAAAAACGATTCAACCTAGATTAGTAGATATGAGACACTTAAAATTTGATAATGAAATTCAAGTTTTCATAAAATCTCTTAGACCAAAAGTACAAATACCTACAGAGTATTTTGTTGCTTCAAGAAATACTATTTCCACTATAGTAAAAAAGAATGAAAAAGATTCTATATCAGTTAAACCAAGAAGATCACTATCTTTATCTGAAGTTGAACTAACATCTGACATTCTAAGAGGAATAAATAATCGTATGAGTTTTAGAAAATCTGACCCAATGGAAGGAAAAACCATACGGGTACTTGATAAGCAAAAGGAACAAGAACCTAACCGAATGGTAATAAAGGTTCCCTCTGAAAATATAAAGCATTATGATTAGACATCTTAATCTTAAAAAGAAAGCTCAATTACATATATATCTTCCATTAACAATATGTATTCCTGATTACCAGGAATTCACAATACATGCTTTACTAGATTCTGGTGCAGAAGCTAGTCTATTGCAAGAAATATTTATTCCCCAACAATTTTGGGTACCTTTAGACAAAATAGGTATGCTAAACGATTTTATGGGAAGACAAGTTCCTGTAAATCACAAAGTCAAAAAACTTAAGGTACAAATACCTGATATACATGGAAACAACAAAATTTACAATTTTGATTTCGCTTTACTGCCAAAATAATTTGGCGTCGATTGTATTCTTGGAATGGACAATCTTCGTCGTTTTCCTCCATTTGATAAACACTACTTTGAATTTGATGGAGCCTTGATTCCAAGAGTTCCTTTACCTGCAGCAATTGCGGGCCATTATTTACCAGCAGCACAGCGTGGTGATAACCCTATAACTCTGATAGACAATGTAAAAATTCCAACGTTAGTACAACCAAAAGTTTGCACTTACAACATAAAAACATCTAATGAATTTGAGATATTAATTCATAATATGCTTGAACCTTTGTATTCGGAAAATCCATTAAAATGGTTTGATAAAGCACTAAGGTATTGCAAAATTGAATTAATGGAACAATATAAAGATGTCAAGGTTCGGGTGAACATCATTATGGTTTCACCTACGGATAAAGAAGAATTTGCAAAACAAGTAAAGGATCTTCTGGATTTAAAACTTATACAAAAGAGTTTTAGTACTCATTCATCCCCAGCATTCTTAGTTAGAAATCATGCTGAGGTAAAAAGAGGAAAAGCGAGAATGGTAATAAATTACAGAAAACTTAATAGTCATACCAAATTTGATGGATATTTTATTCCATCCTCTGAACATTTAAATAAGCAAATCCAAGGAGCAAAATATTATAGTAAATTTGACGCTAAATCTGGATTTTGGCAACTAAAACTTTCTGATAAACAATCTATTGAATTAACAGCATTCAGTTGCCCTCAAGGACATTTTGAATGGCTAGTTATGCCTTTTGGATTAAAAAATGCACCTCAAGTATTTCAAAATTCTATGTTTGGACATTTACCTTTTACGCTTGTGTATATAGATGACATTTTAGTTTTTTCTAATAGTGCTGAAGAACATAAAGAACACCTTTTAGTAGTAGTCCAAATCTTATTACAAAATGATGTAATACTTAGCCCTAAAAAAATAGAATTTTTTAAAAAAGAAATTGATTTTCTTGGAAAGAAAATTAAAAATGGCCAAATTGAACTTCAACAACATATATACACTAAAATAAAGGATTTTCCTAATACTTTTAAAACATTAAAAGAACTTCAAAGTTTTTTAGGATTATTAAATTATGGTAGAAAATTTATTCCTAATCTATCAGCAATAACACAAAATTTGCAAAAAAAGCTTACCGAAGAACAAGCTAAATATAAACAACAAAGTGGAGAACAACCAAGAAGATGGAATACAGATAAAATTAGTATTTCCTTACACTCTAAGGAAGAAGAGGAAATAAAGAAAAGAAAAGAACTAATTAAGGATCAAAAAATCCTTTACTTTCCTTCAGAAGAAGAACTTCTTACACTTCAAACAGATGCTTCTGACAATTGTTGGGCAGGAGTATTAATTGCAAAACAGAAAGAGGTTGTAGCATACTGTTCGGGAAGATTTAACAGAACTCAGCTCAAATATGCTACTTATGACAAAGAATTACTAGCTAGCAAAATAGCCATCAAAAGTTTACAAATATACCTTTTGCATAGACAATTTATAATAGAAACAGATAACAAGTCTGTTGCTCAGTTCTTGAAAAGAAAAACTGTTAATAACCCTAAAGAAAATCTTAGAAGAATAAGACTAGCAATGTATTTAGAATTCTATAATTATGATGTTAAATACATTCCTGGCTATACTAATTTTGCAGCCGATCTTCTTACCAGGTTATGAGATGGATGAAGAAGACCTCAAAAGAACAAAGGAGTTGCTAGAAAACATGAAAAGACAAGAAAATTTTCAGCAAATCAAATCTTCTAAAAAAGAAAAATCAAGAGAAGCTTCTTCTTCTCAAACAATCTCTCCCAATGGAGAAGACAATGAAAAAGTCCAACAGACTAAACAAACGGCAACAGACAAAGCCAAAGCTGTGACTTCCACTGGAGTCCAGAAATTTGTTCCAATGAACAAAGGGAAAGCTACTGCTCCCACAGGAGCACCAAAGCCTTACACCTCTGCAGTCATAAAGGACTGGTATAATCAAGAAATGAGAGAATCTAATCCAAGTCTATATGACAACTTTAATGGTTGCTTTAAAGAAATACAGTCATCTGACCATAGAGCTGCAAATTACTGGTTAACACAACTAGAGAAAAAATATTTAGGATTAAAAAGTACTATATCCCAAAAGGATAAAAAAATTCAAGACACACAAAAGATAGTACAAAGGTTGTCTTTGTACTCTAGTACTTCCGGTCAGAGGCACTAAATTCAAAAGAAGCAGAATTGTTCACAGACAATACCGCTGCTCAAAGTGAATTAAAAACCATATATTCACAGATGCAAACTTCAGATCTTGTGAATTTAAGAATTCATGATTTTCTTGAATTACTTAAACTCTACGGAATTGATAATACAAAAACTAAAGAACTTGAAGCTGAAATGACAGTACAAGACATGATATCCTTGTACCAGCAACAATTAATAGAAGAAAGCCAATTTCTTCTATTCTTCAAACAACTAGAAGACACTGAATTAATAACTCTTTTAGAAAAAGAAGAGTTAATCCTCAACAGCAACAGAAGGCCAAGGTTACTCGCATGCTTTTCACAAATTCAAAAATACAAAAGGCATATTAGAAAAGGATTGGTTCATGAAATATATGTCAACACAAGCCACCCTGAAGAATATGCAGATTGTATTCCAGATATATGCAAAGAAAAGCTTGCTAAATACTCAAGCAGGTTTTTTACTATGTTCATGTTCAGAGTA
Organism: Allium sativum; assembly: GCA_030737875.1. Taxonomy (NCBI): domain Eukaryota; kingdom Viridiplantae; phylum Streptophyta; class Magnoliopsida; order Asparagales; family Amaryllidaceae; genus Allium; species Allium sativum. The sequence continues at coordinate 159,307,051 of CM060923.1, forward strand.
TGAAGCATTTGGGAAGAAAGGCAGTATATTCGTCTGTTCCCTTCCGTTCAATTATGGGAAATCCATAGGGTGATAGACAGCCCACGGTACGATACAATAAAATTCTGCAGAAAAGATTTTAACGAGAGTGAAGAAAGAATCAAAGCAGCTGAAGAATTCTTCATTGAAGCAATTAACAAAGCCGAAATCGGAGTACACTCAGTCACAGAAGGAAAGACAGTTCTAGTGTTCGACTATTGGTCTGAATTTGAACCGTCTACAGACAGAATCAACAAAGTGCAAAGGTTTCTAGACGGTCTCAATGTTGGACCAACAGGAACAATGGCTCAAGAACTATATTTTGAAGAACAAGTCGAAAAGGAAAGAAGCAGACAAGATTCTGTAATGAGAGACACTTTAGGCACGACGAATCAATGGCCAATCTTGAATTACAAGACTAAACAGAAGCATGGTGGACCCTAAAACCACTTTTTACCGACACATTATCCTGCCAACACATTATTATCCTACCTACACATTATTACCTTTACCAACACACTATCCTACCGACACAAACCGACACATTATCCTACTATTCTTCATACATAATTGAGGACACCTCCTCATCTAGAAATTAACAGATGGATCCTACAAAAGAAGACGTGTTAAACCTACTACACCTACTACTAGAGGGAACTCAAGTATAAAAGGAGCTCAAGAAATCAGTAAAGGGGCATCGAAAAAATACTCTCTTGTTCTTTGTAATAATTATCTTTTCATATTCTGAGTGCTTTGTAATATTAGTTTGTATTCTATCAGTTTGTAATAATATTAAGTGGAAGTTTGGTATCTCTTCTTGTTGTTTCAATCTGGTCTTCAGTAGGGTCTTAGGGTAGCGGTGTGTATAAGGAATAGGTCGATGTAAATTTTATTTGGCACAGGTTATAAGTGAGTTTAATTTAATATAAAACTTTACCTCGAATAACCACGTACCGCTCTAACTTCGTACCGCCAACACATTCTCTGAATGCTACAAAAATTATACGGATTTCTTTGCCTTCGCGTTCTGAATCTAATAAAATTATTCTGGTTGTGATTCAACTCCGTTTATAAATACCATTTTAAATTTTTCCATCGAATTTCTAATCCGATTTAAACATTCAACTAGATTGAATTCAAATATCCAAAAATAATTTATTCCCAAACAATCGTTTTGAATTAAATAACGCATTCAATCCATACACAAAATAATATATTAAATTTTAAAAATCCCAGTATCAATATAAAATTGATTATTAACAGCTAAATCTTCAATTAATTTCACATTTCAGTAATCGAAATTTCTGGGACGTTACATATTGGAAATGAAAAGACATGAGAATGTGTGTATATATATATATATATATGTATATAATGATATTTCCAATATAAAGGAAATAAAAGTAAGTTGTGTGAAATTATAACGATGGTTTCGAGGGAAAAAGGAAAGTAAAAGTGGAGTTTTGAAATGAGTTTATTTTAAGGAGAATAAGGGTTATTATTATTTTTCAAGTAATATAACAAAAGGGATTCTACTAATGATTATTTTAAGAATAATAAGTTAAACTAGTTTCCAGTTTTAGATAATGAATATTGTGGTGCAAATGATAACAGGTTGGAGGAATTGGATTTTGTTAATTGTTAAAATAAAATTATTTTGAGTATACTCTTATATTAAAATAAGAAGTGAAAAGCTATATTCGAATTGTTAAAAGATTTTGAGATTTATTGAACGAATATTTTAATCAAACAAGCCAAGTGATGCTGAGTGCTGAAGCAATAAATTCATTTTATTTTAAGATTGAATGGTTTTTTATTTGATAGTTATATAACCGACTATCAAATCTGGCCTATACGATTTTTGGTACGGAAAGACCGGGATCGAATTAATTTTTGAAAACCATTCCGACCAGCAAATACGAAATGTTGAAGATTTCAGATACTGATCGAGATGGAGCAATTGAAGACCCTGGATCTTCATAAAATGGTAGAGTTACTTAAAATCTCTGGTTTAGCGGCCAGAGATATACTTTAATTCTATCGTGGTTGAAATTTATGGATTGCAAGGACTACTTGCTACTAATCCATAGGGTGATACCTAGGATGTGGTAGGAGGGTACCTTCGGTTCATCCTGTACCTAGATGACGTGTATAGACGAATTTCTGATAGAGTATTTATTAATAGTCACGTACGTTGATTTTTACAAATGTACCAAGTATGGCGGCAGAGAAGGAAAATTCTTTTAGCATAAACACCCAGAGTATATTTGTGGACGTCAATTAGTGATTTGATGGATTTGACAATGTGGTATTCAAAGTGAATGGTGATGTGATGTTCTAAAGGTAGTGTTAAACCACAAGCCTCTCCAACTGGGAAATGACGAAAATCGGGCAGGTAGCATGGCTAAGTGGGTAGCTTCCAAGTAGGGTGTATAATCACCTATCTAGAGAAAATTCATTTCCTTCTTTAATACATTTTGATGCTGTCCCCTTATCGGGAAATGGTGGGTCGCACCCAACCGTTGGTGACATACGTTCGATACACTCAAGCGAATGAGTGGTCGGTCATGTGTGGCCGGGTTGCAAGATGTTTTTGTTGAACCCAGTGTATTCGCCTCTAGAGATACACTATCGGAAGGCGGTTCCATACCTTATCATAGTTCGAATTCGATCTCCAATAAGAGCCCGCGGTTTTGATTGTACACAATATATGTGGAGCGTGAGATGCAAGCGTTCCGCTAGATTGATATTTATTTGTGTTTAGACACTATTATAATATCAGAATAAGCTATGCTTTCAAAAATAAATGGTTTGACTTTAAAATCAAGTTGGTTGATGTTTTTTAACTTAGCGAGTTTTCTCACTCTGGTTCACCAGACTGATTCGTTTTTTAATGCTCGGTTTAGACCGGGTTGTATAGGTTCAGGTTATCGGATGCTGTGAAGTCCGAAGATACGATGGAGGAGTTCATACGTATGATACAAATCAGTATGTATTCCGCTGTGTGTTGTATATGAGGACATATGATTATAACTGTCCATATGTATTGCTGTACCCTGATGATTGTAAGTTTTTATTTCAAAGCTCTCAATAAAGTTTTGTTTCTATTATATGTTATTCCGCTGCGATGTGAGACTCTAATGCAGTTGTATTCTTCTTCTTCTATTCTAATATATTTTTTCTTTCTTATCTCACCCTTTATTTTCTTTCATTAACTATCTGGTGTTTTCGATACTTAAGTTCTGACAAGTAATACGGGTTTATGTATTATTGTTGGAATTCGGGCGTTCAAATCCCTGAGTCGTTACAGTGGTATCAGAGTTATTGGTTTAGTAATAACCTTGGATCTGTGGCATAACTCGATAGAGATGGGGTTAGTAATTCCCTAGATTGAGTTGAGTGTATATATGAGAGCACGTATTTGTAGATTTTACATAAAAATGTTTTATAGTGTGTTATTTGATCAGTTCGATTTTGAACTAGCAACCGACACGATATTATTTTATAAAGAGGGTAAATGAAATATTTTTGCCCAAATTATATTTTTGTATAGTAAAGAAATAATTTTATTAAATTATTTGTATATTGATTTGTTTGATTGATTTGGAAGGAATTCAAATTGTATATAACCTGAAGAGATTTCACATATGGGATTTGTGAACGAGAATTTTAATTTGGAATCTAAAATGAATCAGAATTTAACTTAAAAACAAGTTAAATAAAATTCGAAGAGGAATTGGACGAGATAATCCTTGTTTAGTTTTGGGATTTGTGAAAATACTTGTTGATAGATGAATATTATCCAGAATTACATGTATTAGTTACTTACATGATGAATTGAGTTGAGTACAGGTGCCAAAAGGCTTTGAGGTTGATTTTGGTTGAGTATATCACATTAAGTTGAGAAAGTATGCTCAATAGCGCTCGCATAAGGTACGCTTACGCGAAAATATAATTTTTGGGTTTTGAATTTTGTTTTCTGACCGTGTGGATCGATGTATATATATTATTTGGTCCTGCGATATCGCAGAAGTCACTCCGTACAGGGGAGACTTTGCCGAATTTTTTCAGGAATTATACGTCATTTATGAAATCGTAAAAGCTGTTGAGGGGCAAAAATCAAATTGAAATTCAAAATATTAATTTCATTGCTTTTAAATTCTGGCAACATTCAACAATCTCATGGAGACCATCAAAGTATTAGAGAGTAACAAAGCAAGCGAGAAGGTACAAAACGATATATCTAAAATGGTTCAAGCTGAACAACATCATTCCTACATATCATTATCCTTTGTAACTTCCTTTTTGAATATCTTTTTTTGTAGTTACCGTGTCCAAGTAGATGGAATAGGAGAGCTGCAACAATCTCATGAAGACCATCAAAGTATTAGAGACTAACATAGGAAGCGGGAATGCACAAAATTGTGGAACTAAAATGTTTAGTGGGAAAATTCAAAATTTCTAATGTCATTGTGCTGTGAAGTTTTCAATTTTTCCCTTAAATTTCTATAGTTGTCAAGTACTTTTGTCATTTCAGATGGAATCCGAGAACTGTAATATATGAATCGCTGATGATAAATTTGTTGGACGAATTTATTATATAAAGAAGTGATCATCTGCCAATATATTGTTTAAATTTCGAGCTCATATTTCTTGAAATAAAATCCATATTACCTCCCTCATAAATAAAATAGAATTTCTAATTCTTGGTTTTAATCCGAACTAGAATTGAGGACCATTGGATCTCTCCTGAATTCCGCCTCTCAGTTAAAAACAAACAAATTCAATGATACACAATTTATGCATTTAATTTTGTGTCATAAGAACCCCTTTAGCCTTTCTGTTTTGCATCTTTCGTTTATATTAATTAAAGTTAGCGGAAGGCAAGAGAGTTAATGGAATGATAGAGAGAAAATGTGTGGTGGAAAAGTGGTAGGCTACTGGGGTGCTCCACTATTTGAGGTGTCAACGAAAAGTAATCATTACTCCATTTCATAAGGTTATTTAGTGTATGATCAACTATTTTTATACAATTAGAGTAATTGAATATAGTTGAATTATTATCACATGTCAGCTCTGCATGTTAGTTCTTTAGATATGCTATGTTTCTCAATATAGTAAGAACTAGATGAAATGATAAAGAAAAATAAAAATGAAATTTTCTGTTATTTAATATAGAAGTGGGAGAAGGCTCAAAACTCAACAATTGCGGGGGATGATATAGAACGTGGCTTTATTTTAATCCAGCTGTTTCGGATAATAAGTGGATTTATTTTGGTTTCTAAAAAAAGCATAGTACACGTTTATTTTCTTTTTAGAAAATATAAACTGAATGCCGATTAGGTGACTAATTATCATGAAATGGCATCTTGAATTATGTGTATTTATGCAAGATGTAGAGACATATTGATGGGTACAAAGGGAGTGCGAGTTTGTTGGCCCCATTTAATTTGGTCACCATGACACCACTAACAGAGTTAATGGTGTGTGGCTATGATTTAATGACATGAATTCAAGGGGAAATCACAGCCTCACACCATCAACACTATTAGTGGCGTCATGGTGACCCCAGTTAAAATGGGGTCAACAAACTTGTATCTTTACAAAGGGGAGGTGATTAGACATTCAAGATGAAAGCGCTTAGCAACAAATCCACTTTCCATAAACTTGTGGCCTGATCTTCTGTCATGGACATCACGAGTGGATCCTTTCCTTTAAAAATATAACCCACTAGCTTTTGCATTTAAAAAGGTTTGTTGTTGGAAACTTATTGTTCACTAATGTTCTTAAACCACTTTTTTGTGTTTACATTAAACTTACTAAAACCCAAATGTCAACTTATGAAATTAAATATGACAGGGATTATCTTTTCCAATTGAGTACATAGATTATACTTTAGCTCTTGTAACCTACTTATAATAATGGATTTGGATTAGATACTTAGCATTAAAGTTGGGAAAGGATCCATTTGCTAATCATGCTTCTCTCTAGCAATGAAAATTATGAAACAAAGTGCGAGTCATATAAGATATTGAGCATATATATCAGTTCTCATTATTTATATAGAAATTTTCTATTTTTCATGATGGCAATGTCTAGATATGCTTTGTATTATGTATAACATGGTAATAATGTATTAACAGGATAAATGAGCACTTGGTAATGACAATTGAATATAGACCATAAATAGCCTCCAAGTCCAATATACGTGTAATGCTAAATGCTTTAAATTGAAATTATAAATTACTGATTCTAGGCACTTCCATTTGTTTGCGCGTGCGTGTGTATGTATACATATATATACACATATACACACACAGAACCACACGCGCGCGCGCTCGTTGAAGCCTATTCCATGTGGTCCACTATTTCCTTTCTGGGGTTTCTTTTCTTTTACCCATTCAAATCATATCATAGAGCATCTCTAATAGTTTTTCCATCGAAAATTATAAATCAATGGGTTACAAAATATAATTGCGTTGGTACCCCCAACAGTCTTCCCATTTGGGCGCCTGTTGAACAAGCGCATGAGATTCAGGCCCAAAAAAAAAAAATTGGAGGCGCCAATTCAATGAGTGCCCCATCTGGGACGCCTATCTCAGGCGCTGCCACCATTTTTTTTACTCTTTTTTATTCACTTTATCATTTTTTACTTCTTCCTTCCTCTTCTTCTTTAATAGTCAAAACCTCGAGATGCACCTAAAACGAGACGTAAAAGTGGGTCGGCGTACTGTTCGCTACACAGATAACGACGATGCTAGACCGGCTCATAATCCTCCCAATGCCGACATGACTGCGAATGAGCTACGAATACTTCATGAACTGCCATTGATGTTATCTCATCATCTTACTATAGCATTAGCGACACCACATGTATAATTTTAATTCATACCAAACTGATTATTATTTATGTGATATGTTGAAAAGTGTTAGTGCAAGTAGTATACCATTAACATTAAATAATTGTTTATTTAGGTTGATCACATTGCTATGCGAGGTAGTTGGCATAAGCGTATTACAGAATATTTTGACACGTTGCCCAATCCGATTAGAGCGAGACTACTAACATCACCATTTGGTGACTTTCTACAGTTACGTCTTTTTCCACACGTGGACCGTTGTATCGTTTTGGCACTCACCGAGAGATGGTGGCCTACCAACCACACATTTAATTTTATCGATTTTGAGTTAGGAGTCACACCGTTTGATTTTTATATGCTTATTGGTACAGAGGTTGGCCAACCAAACCTTATGCTGGTACCATTTGATAGCTCATTAAGGATTTTGAGTCATATTCGGTTTGGATACCCGCATTATCCATAGAGGACGATAGACGAGGATCTGTCATACTTACAAGCTTATAGAGTTATATTACTGATCATTGATACAGAGGAAATGCATACTCCGGTTATTCATGCGTTTATTTTATATTTGTATAGACCCACAATTTTTTTAAACAACAATGGCACAATTAGACTTGGATATTTGGATGGGTTGGAGGATGTAGGTGAGCTTCATAGATATGACCACGGTAGTGCCATCCTCGGTTATCTATATTTAGCATTGGATACATTCACTTTGCAGCAGTCTAAGGCGATGTATAGTTTTTGGTACATTCTTCCGTTCAGGTACTATGATTATACGACTAACATGTCCAGGCCTAATCCATGAGGCGAATACCACACCGTATATTTACTTTCCTAGATTTTAGCGTTGGGGGACTGTCATGTATTTGTTTCGTGCTGCTCAGGGCATGCACAATCAGTTGATGGAGGCTAGACAGCACATGAATATAGGCGACCCGATAACATTATCTCCTGTCCATGGAAGGAATATATTCAATTTATGGATCCTGACGAGGAGCACCCACTCACTTACCATTTTCGACTTTCGAGACGTAGAGTTGTTTTCAGGTCCCTACCTGTCCATTCATATGGTATTTGGGAGAGCAGTGTTGGCTGCAGTTATATGGTATAGTACGTATTCCCTCTGACCCACTTCTGTTGGATGACATGTGTGGATCTAATCGTGTAAGCATGATTTATATTTCGAGATTGAGGGTCACGGAATGGGTAAATGGTGAGATTTTTACTGTACTTGGACATTTTGATTCGTATTGATCTCGAGTTGCCCCACGAGCATTCGCTTTAACAGATTATATATGGGGTTTGAACTCCGATCATATTGGTCCACGTACCGCTTTCGGTAGAGTTCCATTTCCACCATCCACATTTGATCATGCATCTTCTCAGTATACACATCTTTCCACATTCGAGCCCCCTCAGTATCCTTTCAGAGTTTATGGTTTCTAAGGTGAGTTGCTAGACTATCCACTTCAGTGTCCTCCAGACGACTAGATCCAAGGTGTACCATCCGTCGGACTGTATCAACCACATGAGGTATGTATAACTTCTATATAGTACTTCTATTTATTAACTTTATTGGGATAAAAAATTGTATAAATTCCATGTTATAATCATAGTTTGCCCAGTATATGGATAACGATAGACGGGTGATTGCTGCGTTTGAGAGGATGACGCTTGAGTATAGTCATCTTATGTATCAGACTTACCAGACATATATGCAGCAGCTGATGCAGTATGAGACCCAGTTGCATGAGTACCAAACTCAGATATAACAGCTTCAACAGTAGCATCAGCCTAAAGAGCCACGAGATTTAGATAACATAAATGATAATAGCGATGATGATGGTGGTGGAGATGACGAGGAGATGATCGATGATGGATCTCCTCGTATTGTCTGATGTTATTTTATGTTATTAGACTTACCAGTGTATGTTTATGTATCATGTACTCTCATTGCATGTGTTTGTTTATGTAGTCATGGATTTTCAGTATACGTTTATGTATCGTGCACTCCCATTCATATCGTTCTGTTGTTTGTACTTCTATTTCAAGTTGTTTTTTCCTTTCAATATCTATATCGTACGTTTAATGCAACATACGCATAATAATTTCTCTCCTTCTAGCTTTTGTATACTCTCTTTGTTCCTTAGACATATGCGAGGTATCAATGAACATAACTGCATCTTCATCTCTCTGCTTGTTTGCTGTCAGAAGCCGGTCCATTTTCAACATTCTTTCTTCATGCTGAGAAACTCAAAGTTCAATAGCATGATTGTTTCTCTCTACGGATTTTGCAAGTAGTCTCTTTATCCCTAGTTCATCACTACTACACGCCTCACTACTACAAAAGTGGGCATATTCGACACTAAAATGTGTGCATTGCAAGAAAAGTGTGTCAATAGCTCTGCTTTTTTGCTCTTCTGCCACAATATTCATATGTCGTTGCATTAGACGTGAATGCACTGTTGCGGTTGGAATTCTAGTGCTGTGACATGCAACACCAGTTAAAAGCGTAACTTTACATATATACAATCCAGCTCAGCGATCCGGCGTTATCAGCATAAATGAATTCGCGACCGTAGATGCATGAGTAATCCAACAGTTTAAACCAATCCATGCTTCCATTATGCGAAATTTTGGCGGGATGTTTACCCTTTCATGAAATACATTACCGCTCTATAAAATCCCTCTCTCTCGTCCACCTCAATTCCCAATCTCTTTCCCATCTGCAAAATGAAATGAAACTAAATCCTTGATTTCAGATCTTCACTTTTATGTCGCATTACCAACATTAGAAAAAAACGAAAAAAGCGAAACTAGGGCATAACTGCGACTCTCAAAATTTGGGATCGAACTCCTGAAGGTCGAAGGCCGAACTTGAAGCAATAACGATGAGAGGATTGCTCGGCTGGCATGGCGAATGATAACTTCTCGATAGGTCTAAGGCATGGCGAATGATAACTTCGTAGTGGGTTCTGGATCAGGAGGTACAATTTCAGGTATGCATTTACTTTTCCATATTTGTATTCATGTTTGTTCTGAAGTTGAGAGCTTGAATCATAAATCGGTACTTTTGATTTTAAATAAGCCAAGAATAGTGATGTTTCATTCTGATATGCATTTCATTATGTCATAATATCATAATTGGGTCGTGCTGTGGTATTTGCGGCAAGTCTATATGTTATTATTTTTACATTTGATTATAACTGGTGTAACAACCCGAATTTCAATAACATGTTATAATCATAAACCAAGGCAGAATTAAATTTTAAAATCTGAATCAGGGGAAACGGGCTGTGCCATTGCGTTCGTCTCGGAAAAATACGCGAAATAGAGTCCGAGTTTTCGAGAATCGGAGTCCGTATGACCAAGTTATGGCCCGTCAAAGTTTTCAGAAAAGTCCAGAATTCAAAACAGTTCAAATTCGAATTCAAATTTCGAATATTCAGCCAAACAGACTGGGCGGGAAAATTCCAGCCCAAGCCCCCAAGCCGACAGGGGTGTCGACTGGGGAGTCGATACGCCCAGGGGCAAGTCGACTGTCCAGTCGACACGGGTGTCGACCTGGGTGGTCCGACCAGTCTTCCCTGGTGCACTTGTTATTTGTCCATTCAGGTTATGTTTTAAGGTTTGTGACGGATTTTGATGGCTAGGATCGAAACTAGGGTTGATCCTATGGCCTAAACTAACCTAAATCTCTATAAAAAGACCCCTAGACCTAGTCTAAACCCTCATTAATCTATCCTACAACGAAGTTATGCCAAAATGCTCCCTCACCATGGCCTCCACCTTTATATCATGGCCTCCATCTTCCTCATGAGAGCTTGAGTGTTCTAAGCTAGTAAAAGAGATCCATCTTTCTTCATCAAATCAAGAAACTTCTTCGTATTTCTAAAGGGTTTTGGGTGGAGCTTATCATTTGGGGATCTCTAGTGTTGCTACCAAGTCTCTATCTTGTTCTATTGTGTTCTAGTTCTCATAGCCACGATTTGTAAGCCCCATTCTACTCTTAGATTTAAACTATGAACTTAATATGACATGTTGCAAGTTGAAATTGGGTTTAAGTATAATGATTGCCTTAGATCTATTATTTTATGCATAGATCTATTCATGATTCTTTTGATCTATGACTATGAGACTATCACCTTGACTTTTAGGGTAGAAAGCCATGACCGTTGTTTGGGATTTGTGCATAATGCAACATAGAACCTCTCATAACCTTGATGTTAACTTACCTATGATGCTAAACTACATGCTAATCACAAGCTTATTACCCTATTTGCTAAGTTTAATGCCATACATGAGTAGATTGGAATTGGACCTAAGTGCAATATTTGCCTTGAACCTATCATTGTATGCATAGACCTATTCATGTCTCTCTTGATCTGTGATTGTGGAACTATCATGAACCTAGTACCGTTCATGTTGACTTTTGGGTATAAAGCTATGAGCTTTATTTTGGGATTATGACTTATGCATGTTAACATACCTTAACCCCTCATGTCCCTCAACATGCATATGATGACCTTGAACCTATTTGTTATGCATAAGTTAGGATTTTCACCTTGTGATAGTTGTTGTCATGTTTGAGGCCAAATCACCTTTATGCTACCATACATGTTTGAGGCCAAGTCACCTTTATGCTATCATACATGTTTTGAGGCCAATAATCCTACATGCTAGTTGTGATGAACGCCTTTGCCTCAAATATCACCATGTTTAACTTGTGATAAACTTTGCCACCTTATGCCCACCTTGTCATATTGTTATATTCCCTCTTTGATTTATTTGTGTTGATGCGAGTTTACGTGCGATGGGAATACGTTATGGGTAGTTAGGCAAACTTAAATGACATGAAACATGACTTGAAAATATGACATGAAAACTTGACTTGAAAACATGGTTTTATGATAAACTTGAATGTGGACATGACATGTAGAAAAACATGAAGTGACCAACTCGAGGTTGGATTGAGTTTGTAGCGTAATTCTGCCCGGAACCGACCGGCAAATCCAGTGGCTACAAACAATAGGACTCAATGTGAGTAGTTGGTCACATCGCGCTTAAAACCCGAGGTTAGACTAGGTTGTGGTGTAAATCTGCCCGGAACCGCCCGGCATATCCAGTAACCACAACAAAGTCTAATGTGAGAGGTTGGGTGCATTAAATTAATTAATGCCACATGATAGGGTTAAGTCATGGACCACTTGAATACTTAACCAATTAAACACGATGGATTGATAGGGTTAAGTCATGAACTACTTGGGTACACTTAACCAACTTGATGCATGGTTTGGATAGGGTTAACCACACTTAACCCATTAGAAACCCTAGTTACGCGGTCCTTTTCAGCAGTAACCCACTAGAGAGTATCGGGATACCCTAGGGACTAGGCTAGGGTGGGGCACGATTACTAGGCTGATCGTAAGTGACCAAATGACGGCCGAGTAGGTGCGCCATTGTAGATTACGGCGGACTATGGTCGTGCACATGGTCCGGGGATGAAAGACAGATATGGGCACCAGTAAGTTTAGACTGTGCGTGCTTGTTTTTGGTGTCAGTGGTTGGCACCCTAGGGCCCGGATACACCCTAGGGTGGACCTTGCACAGTCAACTACATTTTCCGTGTTGGGCCGTATGACACCGACACTTGACGAGTTAGGCTTATAGGGAGCCGATCGACTAGAACGTGTAGTTGGACCTGGACTTGGGTCACCTCATGATATTGGGCATTATTGGGCCAAGGGATCATTTCTTGTTATACTTGACATGAGTTAGAATACTAGTACTATTGGTGCAACACTTAACCTTGCATATGCCACACCTGATTTACTTTGTTATCTTATCATCATGCTAGTCCAGTCATTATCCTTATGTTTAATCTCAGTTTCGCATGTTAGTTAACTTTATTAGTTTTTATACTAATAGTAGGTAGGACTTACTCAGTCTTTATGACTGACCCGTTTTGTTTCGCCTCTTTTCTTCCGTTCCCCCCCCCCCCCAAGGTTCTCAGGGAGGGAACACCAGTGCTTAGCTTGGATCTTTAGCTTGCTTTTCTGGATAGCCCATGTACGGTTTGGACTTGAGCTCGCTATCGCTTTACCACGTCTATTTTGGGGATAGTTTACTTTATGTTATTTCCAGTTTTCAGTTTATGTTTCTAGACTTGCTTTATTTGGAAAATGATGACTAAGTACTTTAATGTAACTTGACTATGGTTTTGAAATAGTAATCTTATCCGCTGCTTTATTTACTCTATTTTACTTATATGTTCTGTCTTGTGATATCTTCATGCATGTTTACCCAGTTAAACGCCCCTCCAAAGCCAGTGTACTTGCTTAGAGTGACCCTGGCGGAGGTGGGGTGTTACATTTGGTATCAGAGCATGAGGTTTTACTAGACCGGGCAAAAGGTTTTTAAAACTTTAGAAAACTTTTTGAAAACTATTTTCAAAACCAATTTTAAAGAAGTATTTTTCCAAGAAAAGTCTAGTTTATTTTAAAAGGCTATTCCCCAAAAGCCATTAGCACTATCCTTTGTTTCTTCGTTCTGAATCTATCTATCTTTTTCTTCGTTTCAGTATGGCCTTTAATTTTACCATCCCGCAAGGCGTACAAGTACCTGGTTGGTTCAGGAGGTTCATGGAGGAGAGGGCGAATGAAGCCGGCCCCGCGGATATTCCTCCTCCTCCTCCTCAGCATCCACAAGCGGATTTCGCGGAGATTTGCAAAGACTTTAAGGCGATGGGTTGCAAGAATTTTGTTGGGACGGAGATTTCTGTGGAGGCAAGAATCTGGTTGAAGGAAACTGAAGACCTCTTTGCTATCTTGGATGTAGAAGATCGTAGGAAAGTTCTGTTGGCGGTATGGTTATTGAAAGGGGAAGCTGCTTATTGGTGGGTAGTCACCACCACTACTAGACCAATTGAGACTTGGGATGAGTTTAGGAGAAGGTTTGGACTGAGGTTTTTATCATCAGCAGAAGAGAACCTTTAGATGGAGAGGTTCCTATCACTAAAGCAAGGGGACATGACTGTTAGGGAATACGTGGATAAGTTTAATCAACTTGCTCGGTTCGGTTTAGACTTGGTTAACACAGCTCAGAAGAAGGCCCTACACTTTGCTCTAGGATTGAACGAGCCATTGCACAGTTTGGCCATGTCTCATATACCCATGGGGGCAACCTTCGAAAGTTTGGTGAATACGGCCCTACTTCAAGAGGAAGATAAGAGTGGCAAGAAGGAAGTTCAGGCAAATGAGTCCCAAGGAAAGAAGGTAGATTCCGGGAAAGGAGGCAAGAACAACAACAACAGCAACAGCAAGGACAATAAGTAAAGAGAGAAGAGGAAATGCAAGTTCTGTGGAATCACTGGACACATAGCTAAAGACTATAGGAAGAAGAAGAGGAAGTTGGGCGAGTGCTTTCTCTGTGGAGAAGTTAGACATCTCAGCAAGGATTGCCCTAAGAAGCAAAGGAAAACTCAGCAAGCAGGATCCTCTGGAGGGCAGTTGCAGGCTCTCCTCGCTCTTCCAGCTCTTGATCGAGGTAGTGTTTCTATAGAAAGTCTTGTTTACATTTCTGGTTTTCTTGTTCGTACCTTATTTGATTCTGGCGCATCGCATAGTTTTATTTCTTCTGATCTTGTTGAAAGTTTGCACCTAAGTACTAGTCCAGTTGATGATCCCGTTAGTGTTTCAAATCCAATTGGGGGTTCCTCCCATCTATTTATGATTTGTATGGATTTGAAAATCTCTATCTTAAGTGTAGAATTCACATGTAATGCTTATGTTCTCGGGTTCATGGGATACGGATTGATTTTGGGCATGTATTGGTTGTCCAGTTGTGGAGCCATTCTCGAGTGTGAACATAGGGTAGTGAGGCTTATGACTCGCCTTGGTAATACCCTAGAGATTTCTTGTAACCATTTTGGGTCCTGTCATGTTATGTTATCTTGAATCCCTCGACTCGTCTATCGACAATCTTCAATCTGTGAGGGTGGTCCGAGAATATCCTGATGTCTTCGATGAGGTGAAGGGGTTACCCCCTAAACGTGAGATAGACTTCCGTATTTATCTTGTTGGTAATGCCAAGCCAGTTTCATTGCCAGTTAGGCACATGGTCCCGCGTGAAAGAAGAGACCTTGGTAAGCAAGTCAAGGAGTTGCTTGAGAAAAATTTTGTTAGGCAAAGCAATTCTGAATGGGATGCTCCAGTGGTATTCGCTACTAAGGCGGATGGTTCGCTTCGTCTATGTGTTGATTATCGTGAGTTAAACAAGTTGACAAAGAAGAATAGGCACCCATTACCGAGGATTAATGATCTCTTTGATCAGCTTGTAGGTGCTTCTGTTTTCTCTCAACTTGATTTAGCCACCGGATTTCATCAGCTTAGAGTGGTTGAGGATAGTATTGACAGGACTGTGTTTAGGACTCCAGATGGGTTCTTGGAATGGCTCGTCATGCCATTCGCTTTGACTAATGCACCCACATACTTCGTTGATGAGTAGGGTATTCTGGGAGTTCCTTAACAAGTCTGTGGTCGTTTTCGTGGATGATATTCTGATCTTCTCAAAGGACGAGAAAGAGCATGCTATACATCGCAAGGAAGTGGACGGAATTCTTGGCATCATATGACTTCGATATAGCTTATACCCCTGGTAAGGGTAATATTGTGGCGGATGCGCTAAGTAGGAAAAGGTTGACTTTGAGTCCTTTGTTTGTTGAGATGAAGAGCCTAGAGTTCTTGGCAACCTTTGATTTTATACCTGCTGTTGATGCAGTGACTGGTTCATTTGCATCTCTTGAGCTTAGACCTACACTTCTGGATCAAGTAGGGACTTCGCAGAAGGAAGACCCACAGATAGTCGAGATCATGGACAAGTTGATTCGTGATGAGACGTCAAGTCACCTCGCTAGATATTCCATTGATGACAAGGGATGGCTAAGGCGTGATGGAAGACAATGTGTCCCACAAGTGGGAGACGACGGATAAGCTTATACTTGGGCCCGACATGATAAGGGACACGTCCGAGAAGGTTGAGTTGATTCGAAGATGGATGAAAGCGGCCCAAGACAGACAGAAATCCTATGCAAACAAGCGAAGGACAGATTTAGAAATCGAAGTTGGAGACATGGTCTTTGTGGAAGTTTCTCCTTTGCGGAATGTGGTTCGTTTTGGAGCGGTAGGGAAGCTAGCACCAAGGTTTGTTGGACCCTTCCCTATCATCGAGAGGATCAGGCAAATGGCTTATAAGGTGGAATTTCCCGAGAAGCTGGCCGGAGTGCACAATGTCTTTCATGTCTCGCATCTCCGAAAGTGTTTGCAAAAATCAGCCGAAGTAGTTGAGCCTAGCATTCTTAAAGACGTGGAGGTAGAGAAAGAAGCAACCCTGAGGAGAGCTCCGATTCGTATATTGGGAACGGAGATCAAGAAGCTAAGGAGTAAAGAAGTCAAACTTGTTAAAGTTCAGTGGAGTGAAGCCGAAGAAGACGCAACTTGGGAAACCGAGGAGAAGATGCGTGGGCTTTATCCATTTCTTTTTGAAGATACAATTCCCAATCTCTTCTCCTATCTTTCTTTTGTTATCCATGTTTATCTTGCTATCTCGTTAAATCTTGTCATGAGAACCTTAGGTAGAAAACCCTATGGATGTAAACATGTATTTGAAACATGTTATGCTTGATGTTTTTAAATGGTTGCAAGTATTTGCAAGTGGTTACTCGTGGATGCATGATACACGTTAGGCATTAAGATCGGGTCACACACTTTCATGTTGCATATGCATGAGTGTTTAGACTTATTCATTGATGAAATTTGTTATGCTATCACGTGGATGTTGCATATGGATGAATATTATATGCACTCATGTAGAGATTATAAGTTATGTTAGGAATTTGCATACATATGGACTCATTTCACAAGCATATTTTGTATAAAGGAGGTTTACTAAATCAGTAACCGCCTGATCTTTCGCATTAGATAAGTACATATACACACACTCTTGCATATGTTCATACAGCATTAGAAATCTTTTAAGGACAATGACTGCTCGTGGATGATGTTTTGAGTAGATGGATGATGGATGGTAGGATATGTTCTTCCTAACTTCAAGATTTCGGGGACGAAATCCTTTAAGGTGGGGAGAATGTAACAACCCGAATTTTAATAACATGTTATAATCATAAACCAAGGCAGAATTAAATTTTAAAATCTGAATCAGGGGAAATGGGTTGTGCCATTGCGTTCGTCTCGGAAAAATACGCGAAATAGAGTCCGAGTTTTCGAGAATCGGAGTCCATATGACCAAGTTATGGCCCGTCAAAGTTTTCAGAAAATTCCAGAATTCAAAACAATTCAAATTCGAATTCAAATTTCGAATATTCAGCCAAACAGACTGGGTGGGAAAATTCCCGCCCAAGCCCCCAAGTCGACAGGGGTGTCGACTGGGGAGTCGACACGCCCAGGGGCAAGTCGACTGCCAAGTCGACACGGGTGTCGACCTCGGTGGTCCGACCAGTCTTCCCTGGTGCACCTGTTTGTCCATTCAGGTCATGTTTTAGGGTTTGTGACGGATTTTGATGGCTAGGATCGAAACTAGGGTTGATCCTATGGCCTAAACTAACCTAAATCTCTATAAAAAGAACCCTAGACCTAGCCTAAACCCTCATTAATAAATCCTACAACGAAGTTATGCCAAAATGCACCCTCACCATGGCCTCCACCTTCATATCATGGCCTCCATCTTCCTCATGAGAGCTTGAGTGTTCTAAGCTAGTAAAAGAGCCATCTTTCTTCATCAAAACATGAAACTTCTTCTTATTTCTAAAGGGTTTTGGGTGGAGCTTATCATTTGGGGATCTCTAGTGTTGCTACCAAGTCTCTATCTTGTTCTATTGTGTTCTAGTTCTCATAGCCATGATTTGTAAGCCTCATTCTACTCTTAGATTTAAACTATGAACTTAATATGACATGTTGCAAGTTGAGATTGGGTTTAAGTATAATGATTGCCTTAGATCTATCATTTTATGCATAGATCTATTCATGACTCTTTTGATCTATGACTATGAGACTGTCACCTTGACTTTTTGGGTAGAAAGCCATGACCTTTGTTTGGGATTTGTGCATAATGCAACATAGAACCTCTCATAACCTTGATGTTAACTTACCTATGATGCTAAACTACATGCTAATCACAAGCTTATTACCCTATTTGCTAAGTTTAATGCCATACATGAGTAGATTGGAATTGGACCTAAGTGCAATATTTGCCTTGAACCTATCATTGTATGCATAGACCTATTCATGTCTCTCTTGATCTGTGATTGTGGAACTATCATGAACCTAGTACCGTTCATGTTGACTTTTGGGTATAAAGCTATGAGCTTTATTTTGGGATTATGACTTATGCATGTTAACATACCTTAACCCCTCATGTCCCTCAACATGCATATGATGACCTTGAACCTATTTGTTATGCATAAGTTAGGATTTTCACCTTGTGATAGTTGTTGTCATGTTTGAGGCCAAATCACCTTTATGCTACCATACATGTTTGAGGCCAAGTCACCTTTATGCTATCATACATGTTTTGAGGCCAATAATCCTACATGCTAGTTGTGATGAACGCCTTTGCCTCAAATATCACCATGTTTAACTTGTGATAAACTTTGCCACCTTATGCCCACCTTGTCATATTGTTATATTCCCTCTTTGATTTATTTGTGTTGATGCGAGTTTACGTGCGATGGGAATACGTTATGGGTAGTTAGGCAAACTTAAATGACATGAAACATGACTTGAAAATATGACATGAAAACTTGACTTGAAAACATGGTTTTATGATAAACTTGAATGTGGACATGACATGTAGAAAAACATGAAGTGACCAACTCGAGGTTGGATTGAGTTTGTAGCGTAATTCTGCCCGGAACCGACCGGCAAATCCAGTGGCTACAAACAATAGGACTCAATGTGAGTAGTTGGTCACATCGCGCTTAAAACCCGAGGTTAGACTAGGTTGTGGTGTAAATCTGCCCGGAACCGCCCGGCATATCCAGTAACCACAACAAAGTCTAATGTGAGAGGTTGGGTGCATTAAATTAATTAATGCCACATGATAGGGTTAAGTCATGGACCACTTGAATACTTAACCAATTAAACACGATGGATTGATAGGGTTAAGTCATGAACTACTTGGGTACACTTAACCAACTTGATGCATGGTTTGGATAGGGTTAACCACACTTAACCCATTAGAAACCCTAGTTACGCGGTCCTTTTCAGCAGTAACCCACTAGAGAGTATCGGGATACCATAGGGACTAGGCTAGGGTGGGGCACGATTACTGGGCTGATCGTAAGTGACCAAATGACGGCCGAGTAGGTGCGCCATTGTAGATTCTGGCGGACTATGGTCGTGCACATGGTCCGGGGATGAAAGACAGACATGGGCACCAGTAGGTTTAGACTGGGCGTGCTTGTTTTTGGTGTCAGTGGTTGGCACCCTAGGGCCCGGATACACCCTAGGGTGGACCTTGCACAGTCAACTACATTTTCCGTGTTGGGCCATATGACACCGACACTTGACGAGTTAGGCTTATAGGGAGCCGATCGACTAGAACGTGTAGTTGGCCCTGGACCTGTGTCACCTCATGATATTGGGCCTTATTGGGCCAAGGGATCATTTCTTGTTATACTTGACATGAGTTAGAATACTAGTACTATTGGTGCAACACTTAACCTTGTATATGCGATGCCACACCTGATTTACTTTGTTATCTTGTCATCATGCTAGTCCAGTCATTATCCTTATGTTTAATCTCAGTTTCGCATGTTAGTTAACTTTATTAGTTTTTATACTAATAGTAGGTAGGACTTACTCAGTCTTTATGACTGACCCGTTTTGTTTCGCCTCTTTTCTTCCGTTCCCCTCCCCCCCCCCCCCCCCCCAGGTTCTCAGGGAGGGAACACCAGTGCTTAGCTTGGATCTTTAGCTTGCTTTTCTGGATAGCTCATGTACGGTTTGGACTTGAGCTCGCTATGGCTTTACCACGTCTATTTTGGGGATAGTTTACTTTATGTTATTTCTAGTTTTCAGTTTATGTTTCTAGACTTGCTTTATTTGGAAAATGATGACTAAGTACTTTGATGTAACTTGGCTATGGTTTTGAAATAGTAATCTTATCCGCTGCTTTATTTACTCTGTTTTACTTATATGTTCTGTCTTGTGATATCTTCATGCATGTTTACCCGGCTAAACGCCCCTCCAAAGCCAGTGTACTTGCTTAGAGTGACCCTGGCGGAGGTGGGGTGTTACAACTGGAGTCAGTTGTTTATTGAATGCTTCTTTTTGAATTGCTATGCCAACTGTGCTTGCTATTTTTTTATTATTTCAAGTTTATCATACTATTTATATTTAATTTCTTCGCTGTGAATGTGAAGGGCTCCCTGGGACTTTTCCTTAAGTTCTACTTTTGTCCTTGGCTCAAGTTCATAGGGTAGTCATTAACAAGGTGCCTCAGCCTTTTCTTGTATAGTGTCATTTAACGGTGCCTTGAAACTTTCTAGGACTTAAAGTTTAATGCAGAGTCTATAATTGTTAATAAGAAGAATGATAAACTGAAATCAACAAAAAGGCATACGCAAAGATATCCATTGTATGATCCATCCCTTACATGAAGTGTTGCTGCTGTACTTCTGTGCTAGAAATGAGATAAGTTTATGTGTTTATTTGGTGAAGTTAGCAGTGATAATTCATTGATCTTATGTGATATACTTGTTTTGACATATCTAAAGGCTGCAAGTGGTTTCACAGTAGCTAGTATCAGTTTTGCTTTACATCATTGTAATACCACCTTGCACTGTTATTATACCAATATAAGGCATGCCATTTTGAAGCTAGCATATTTATCAAGTTTTTCACTGAAGTCTGGAAGAGGATTTGAAGTGATATACAGTGTTGGTGAATTTTGAAGGTTGTAAGCGGATTTTTTCTGATCCTATTTGCTATGAAATTCGTGAAGATTAGATAAATACTTTGTTATCTGTTTTGTTTGCAAAGCGCGCTCTTTGTTAAATTTGTTGATGTTGTAAGCCATTAGAGTATAGTGGGAGTCTTTGAGGAAATAAGGATTGCTATGAGGATACAGAGTGAGTACTTTGTTTATTTTGTTGTTGTTGTTGTAAACTGTAATTTTCATGTGAGTAATAAAAATCTTACGCTGCCTTTCAGAAAAAATAATGATAAACTTGGATTAACAACTATCAGTTTCAAAATTTTAAATTGTCATTTTATTCTTATTAGTATTAAATGACTTAGTTGGATCAAACAATGATTGATAATTCGGTTTTAATGAACCACATGCTTTTTGAATGGGAACTGCATTGGGATTGCGGGGCTGATAATTCGGTTTTAATGAACTACATGCTTTTTGGATGGCATCTAATTCGTCCAAAAAAACTTGATAGAACTGTCCTTCACTGACACCATCTTTGTAGAAGATGATTCTCATATGCTTCTTTCCTGTAGCTTTCCTGAATGAGATCAGGAGTTGCCTAATCATTCCATCGGTAGCCTTATTCTTCTCTGGATCATGCCACGTTTTATACAAATCTTGGATAAGCTCCTATTGGTGTGCTTGAAAGCATACTAATTCTGTGTATTTTGTAATTTCAGGCCAATCTTGAAAGGCAACAAACGCAATAATAGATGGGCTAAACTTTTTACAAGTTTGTGGATGGGTTACATCGGCTCCAAATATTATTGTTGGTATGTCACTAACTAATGGGATCAAGGTGAGACTATTCTTAGAGGAAGTGGTACCTTTTTTCATTCACACAGTTTCTAATCTTTATCATTATAGTATAGTTCATGATCATGTCTTCATGTTTATCATAGATCATCATATTATCGTTCTTGACATGTCTTCATGTTTACCATAGATAATGACATGCACTGGCAAAAGTGATTATTTTTTTAAAGCAGTGAGTGGAGGGATTTTTAGCTCAAGGAATTGTAGGACTATGGAAGTGTAGGTCCTTTATTTGTTTGGCGATGATGAAGTGTTGTGGATAGAAAATGTGTGGTTTGAATTTCAGGTAATGAAGGAGGACTGACGTGGTGCTTTCCAAGGTACCTCGGCATCACATATTTTAGGTAATGTAGGAGGACTGACGTGATCTCATATGATTTATAATACAAGGTCGATTTTGAGGGTCCAACTTTTACTGTTATCTTATATTACAATTTTATTATGATACTGCATACATATATAGTGTAAGGCAAAGGTAAACATAACTAGGAGAGGATATTAGATTTGCATTAGACGGTTAACGATGGGTCAAGATTTCCTTGTCCCAACATATATACCACGTATGCTTAATGTGTTCAGAGGCGGTCGATGAAGCATAGACATATCTTTTTTGGTTCTTATTTCTATTGTTCCTTTTATATTGATTAGCAACCATCAGTTCTCTCAGATCATTGTCGTCATCTCGAGCTTAACATCAACATTTGTTACTCGTTTGACAACCGTTTATTTTCCAAACAGGATTTAGTCTCAAACCTAACTCAATTCTAGGTCCAATCTTCTTATTTTGGGTATCTTTATTGTGACAAAGTTGTAGCATAGTCACTAATCATTGTTGGAGAGTGCTGACAAAGGTCGACGATTACAACGTGAAGTCGTCCAACATCTTGATCTCTTGCAATTTAAGGTTTTTTTTCCAGAGGCACATCGATCCTAGCTTGACCCGAAAAAGGAATTAATCACACTTCATAGTTTTTAAATACAAGTAATACTTCAGGTTCCTAGGGCGGATCCTTCATCTTGCCATACTCTATTGTTTATATGCTTCCAGACATTCACAAAAATTCAACTGCTAGCATTTTCCCACTTAAGTTTCAATAGTGTTTCCTTACGAAGAACAGTCATGCCCAATGCATTTCAACTCTAGGTAATTCCATTGCTCCAAATGTTTCCATTATTGATTTTTTTATTATATCAAATAAGATCCAATGCACAATTCCATCATGCCACATGTTCCATTTTTCTAGCTAGCACAAACTATTTATTTACATAGGATGCCATGTTTGTTGTGTACGTGTATGAGACTCACATTGCCGAGATTAATAATTTCAATTGCCTGGTTGACATTCAGAATCTAATATAAAAGGAACACTATATTGTTACAGTTTGATCTGTTGTTTGGTACTATGGTACCATGCTTAAAAGTAAGAATGTTCTAGCTCTTTGATAAATTGCTTTGTTAAAAGTTGAATTAAGTCATTATCAGATAAGCTAGTCATACTCCCCTGCAAGGTAAATATGATTCAACTAATTTGATTTCTCGGATGATGGGTCCAAATGGAATCAAGTGAGGAAAGGGACATGCTTATTTGCTGTGATACTCACATCGTTTCCCTCTTGTATAGGTACATGCATATATATATATATATATATCCTATTGCAATTAGATTGCTGCATATATATGATTCATATATATAAATGATTAATGCATTTTGCAGATGCGGACACATGTATACATGTTCAAAATGCGTTGATGAATTGGTCAGGAATGGAGGAAAATGTCCATTATGTCGTGCACTTATTCTTGAAGTAGTTCGAACTTACTCTACACAATGAAAAAAAAGGACGTGTAACGTAGCTGATTTTTGAGTTTTGATATTTGGATAATACATGAATCATTGCTTTTTCTCTTCATATGTTGTGGTGGTTCTTTTTATATTTACTTGGAACATATGTTTTGGATGATTTCTTCTATGTACAAAACTTGTATTGCAATATTTTTAATTAAAATGTTGTATTTGCTTTCTTCTATTGTAGCATTTGTCTTCTTCTACTGTTGCGTTTGCTTTTTTTTCTGATGTTGCGTTTCAAAATAATAGTTTTGCATTACATAATACAGTGGTGTTGCATTAAATAAAATATTATTAATTCCATATGGCAAGTGGTTCCCACGGCTGACATGGCATGTGACCCGTGGGCAGCTGACGTGGATAGCAGACGTGGCATGTGACACATGGGTAGCTATCGTGGAGAGAAGACGTGGCATGTCATAAATTGGCAGCTGACGTGGAAAGTTCATGTGGGCCCCACTATCGTGACCTGGAAGCCATCCTCTGACTTCTGCTTAAGGCAACGCTGTATATTGTTGCATTACTTGCAAGTACTGTTGTAATAGGGTTATAACGCAATACTTTCTTTCCGTGGCAATGGATGGGCAAAAGCGTTGCCTTAGAGAGCTAAGGCAACGGCCGTAGATGCCACGCCCCTCTAATGTTGCCTATTTGAAAGAAACGACCTAAAGCAACGCTTTTTCGATCTATGGCCACATAAAACTAGTGTCGAATATGCCCACTTTTGTAGTAGTGCCTGTTTCTTTTTTGTTGCCTTGGCCCCCATTTGTCGTACATATGCATCCTCAATAGGAGTTAGACCTTCTTCTAACGCCATTCCCTCAGTACCGAACGATTCTCCTGGACTAGAGCTTTACCCAGTTCTAGCTGTCTTGCCGCAAGCATGACTGCTGGATTGAACGTCTTGAACGATTTTCTGTAGGGATGATTTCCATTTAACATGCTCGACCAAAAGGTCGTAAACATGCATGAACTGATAAAAATGAGGTGCTTTCTTATTTTTCGGTTTGTGAATAGTCTTAAACAGTTTATTCGCTGCCATTCTCTACAAATAAGAATTGAACAAGCTGTAAATAAAAGTACGTATACAAGTTAAATTTTAAATAAACTTACCAAATGCGTTTCACTTCCAAATCCACTTGGGTTTGTTAGTTTTAGCTTAAACACCTGTGAATCAAATGTTTGTGTCTGACGTTTTTTTTTTCAAAACGACCTTTTATCGACGAAAGCGATCTTTTACAATCCATATTTTTCCGGTTGAAGTAGTTTGTAACTCTACACCAATAGGTATCAGCACTTTGATCACATCTTCGGATTGAATCAGAAGATAACGTCGCCAAATATAGCGTAAATCGTAGTCCTCAGACGCCATAAAACCGGTTCAAGTGAATTCTCCACCAACCGAAACTGTTTCACCTTCAAAATTGGAATTCTCAAAGCTGCATCTTGCGTAGTCGATATTGAATTCAGAATACATTCTGTAGTTTGTAAGTGGAGAGTAGGATGGTAATTAGTGTGATAGAGCATTTGAAGGTGGATGGTGTATTTGTAGTGGAGACAAAAGGATCATTGCAAATGTAGTCGTTCTGTTGCAACGGCTAGTAATATGTGGCAGCTATTCAACGGGCACCCGATTATAGGGTGCCTGTTGAACCGGCGACCTGTTCCAGGCGCCTGGAACCGGGCAGTGTTTCAACAAGCGCCTCATATCCGGGTGCTTGTTGAATAGCTGCCCCAGCCAATTTCGTTTATAATCGAAAACGTTGAATTTTGATGCAGTACATATTTCCACACTTTGTTGGAAGCCATTATCAGTGCAAATATTACTTATTTATAATAATAGACAACTGTTGGAGTTGTTATTACTCTCCTATAAATAATTATCTGTAACATGTTTTTTATATTTACAATTTTTATTCAACTTTTCCAAATAAGATAAAATAGGAAAAGGTCTTTGATTCAGTTTGTTTCCTATAATAGGTTGATGAGTCACCAAAATATAAGGAAATGACGGAGAAAAGTTAAGAATATACAAGACCTTTTCTAATCTCATCATTATTAGTTCATACGTATGGTATGATTTATTTTACAATGCATGTAATTCAAACTTCACCCAACCTGGACAATCAATTCATTGTAACTGCTAAGGTAGAGAATGATGGTTTCGTACTTATATTCACGAGTATGAAATTACCATATATTATATTCTGAAAATGAATAGACAGTTTCCATCCATTCAAATATTAATTAATTAATAGCCATATATGCATCGGTTTAAATGTTCTATTAATCAACAATTATACATACGATATTTATCTGCATGTTGTATTCTTAAATTGGCGGTATATTTTCTTTCATTGACACTTGGAAAGATATAGGTAAGGACCTCTGTAAAACAAAGCAACATATATGGATATATATTCTTTATCGTAATACCAAAACTTTAAATAAAGTTTTAAAAAATACCTATCTCCATTATTATTTCAAAACTAGTGAGTAACCCATGCATTACACCCGAAAATATTATTAAAAATAGTGTTTATTATTTTAATGTGAAAAGTGAGAGATTTATCATGCAATGTATGATAAGCTTTAATGTGAAAAATAAAAACTATTAATTGATATTATTACTATTACTATTACTTGTGTGTAATTTATATCAATATATATGTGTGTGTATTTGAGAATTTTTTAGATCATTGAATACATTATACATGAAAAACTAATGCATGTTATAATATATTTGATGAATTAACAAATATTATTTAATGCAAAACATTACAAAGAAAAGGGTTTTGGTTCAGTAAAGCATATGTTAGTGGCGACAAGGGTCCACTCTTTCTCTCTTCGCTTCCGATTTGTTCCTTTCTTCACTGCCCCATCTCCACTTCATTAGTCTTCCAGATCTACCCCCTCTCATTCTCCCCTTGCTTTCGCCAACGTGGAAGCCTTACTGAACCACTGTTTTGCTTCGTTTTATCTAAACCCTTACTCCTTTTTGCCTAATTTTCCTTCTGGTCCTCTCCATGATAGTCAACGATTCCTTTTCACACTCCGGTCTTCACTTCCGATCTGTTGTGTGGTCGCTCTTCTGGCTAAATCTGGATTTCTTTTTAATACTGCGTTGGTTGTTCTCAAGAACCCCGACTGAACGACAACATGTAATGCGCTGCTCGAGGTCTCTTGACGAGCTAGATCTTGTAACACTCCACATTTCTTAATGTCACCCATATGAGGATTTCAGTAAGAAATTATGGAGCATTGTAGGTATAAAGACATAAACATCACAGAGACTAAGATTTCACAAGACATAAAATATTATATTTACAGTGGAAGAAGAAACTTTAATTTTTAAATACAAAACCATCTTTGTTTCAATTAACCAAATATTTATAAAGTCTTATGTCTCAAAATCTCAGTCAAAAACAATACCAGAACAAAATAATATTATTACCCAAATAGCCAAAAAGATACAACTTAACCTTGGAAAGAGAACAGGAAGTAATCCCCTTTTGCAGAAATCCATCATGACAAAAATCAACATATATATAATTTACATTTCATGTATTTAAGTTACGCTGACTTTGTGATGTAAAATTATTTTAACAGGGGCAGCGACAATGCTTAGCTAAATACTGAAATTGTTTCAGTAGAAGGGTCAACACAATAGCTTATGTTGCAAGTGTGTTCTGAAATATAAACAAGTATGACTTGTTTTACTTTCATGATGTTTGTATGTATATAATTTTATAGACATAACTGCATGTATCAGTAAATATAAATTATTCAGCAGTGTAGATTTTGATATATATAATTATATAAGCGAAACTGGCAATGTTGTTTTATTACGTCTGAATTGTATAGATGTATACATAATCCATGTTTATGTTTGTGCCTACAGATTTGTCTATTAGATATCTCTGGAAATCGAATTATATATTTGATATATGAAAGGGCCTGGAAATATATACATGTTTCTGGTATTTAGGACATGTGTACAGATTTAGATGATCACTCTGAATGATAATTGTATTAAGTATGCAAGTCAGTTTGTTTCCATTTAAATGTTAATCTAAATATCATATTGGGCTTTGTTATTAAAGTGTTATTGACATTGTATATTTATGGAAATTTCATTGGGCCTTAAAATCTACTTTTTAAATTCTGTAGGGCCTATATTTGTAAGAATATTGCTTACATAACTTCCGTATTGTTTGCTCTTTTCTTGCCAAAAGGATGTACTTGCATTGATGACACAAATTTATATTAGTGTGACTACTGGGATTAAAATCATAGTTTAAACCCATTAAGATATATGTATCTATAAAATGCCAATTCATATTTGAACAAAATTTTAAGTAACCTATAATTTGAAATGTTCATAAGTGAAGTAGATATATATATTTGTATACATATTGTATATAACATTATATATACATATATTTATATTTATATTTATATTTTGCATAGTACATGTGCATATATATATTTTGAAATATGAAAATGAAACTGATATGATTTTCCACATCAAATAATAAAATCTCATCAAACCAATAATTTATATTAAGTCAAAGTGATGTCTCCAATAAATATACTCATCAATGCCAGAATCGATAGATGTAGGTAATTCCAAAGCATTAGTGCACTTTTTATTTTGGTTATATGTGATAGAGTAAATGTGATACTCAACTGTATAATTGGGTCTGACTTAACTAGGCTTCCATGATAAGATTATGGGCTTAAAGATAAAGAGCATGAAATATTCAATATTTAAAATGAACAAAATTGTTCATCATGCTATCCAAGAATTATATATGAGATATAATTGACATTAGATGTCTACCTAAAAGATTGTTTTTTGGGGATTAGCCAAAACTAACTCTAGGCATGATTGGATATGGATATGGATCACTAAGATATGTATATACTGATATATATATATATATATATGGATTTTGATTTGAGTGAGAGCATATTTTAGTTTAAATTATACATTTATATTAATATGCAATATTCTACATGATTTTGATTGTCAAAATTGGTATGTATATATATAGCAAAACATTTATTATTGTTTCATTATTTATTATCTACTGTAGATATTAAATAGTTAACAACTCTGATAATTTATTGCTAAAATTGATCCTTGAGAAGGATAGATTGAATTAAATCAAATTTCTAATCTAACATCGAAATTTGAGGATTTTCCTCAAACAAAAGTGAAACGTAATTGATTTACAAATATAAAAGATCTAAATGGGAAAATTGGAGTATGTCTTCAACCAAATAAGGTACAAATGTTATAACCATCTATTTAGACATCTATGATGTTAGATACTAGATATGAATCACATATATGTATGTGAATTTGCAGGAATTACAAAAGAGTAGAAATCTGACAAAAGGAGAAGTGGACATACGAGTGGAAATAAAGCAAATGTTGTTGCATTATCCATAGGAAGATGCTTCTTATTCTAACCATTGGCTTAATTGAAGAATTAAAATATTGTTGTTAAGTAATTTCCGTTTTAAAATAAATGTTATTTTGTATCTTGTTTAGACAAGTTTGAATTTCATTTGTAATAAAAGGACAATTGTTCTTCATTTTATCTAAATGAAATATCTTATGGAAATGCGCAACTAGTTAACGATTTTAACTTTAATATGCTTGATTATAACATAAATCTTAAGCGGGGTAAATCTAATGATCCAACATACCTTGGAATTGTCGGTTAGTCCACATAAACAAGAAACGCATATCAAAAATCTATAATGATGGAATTATGAGGTTATCTGATTTCGAATCATAAGAAGAATGCAAATCTGTTTGTCAGGAAAAATGACTAAAGCACCTTTCACTTGACACGGTGAACGGGCTAGTATGTATTGGGCCTCATACATAATGTTGTATGTGGACCAACGAGTATACCAGTTAGAGGTAGGATTTATTACTTCGTTACATTGACCAATGATGTCAGTGGATATGATTGTGTGTATCTTATGAAACACAAATCAAAATCCTTTGAAAAGTTCAAAGAATTCAAAATTGAAGTTTAAGACCAGTTTTAAAAAATATAAAGACTCTTTGAATATATAGATGAGAATAATTATTCCATTAATTTAATGACTATCTAAAAGAGTATGGAATTGCCTCACAACTCACTCCACCTAGAACACCACATAAGTATGGTGTGTCTGATAGAGAAGCCGCACCTTATAAGATATGGTACGATCAATGATGAGTCATACAGATCTTCTAATAAATATTGGGGTTATCCCCTTGAAATAATTGCATTCATACTTAATAATAATCCTACTAAAACGATTCTGAACATGCCATATAAGATATGAACTAGGAATCGTCCGAGTGTGTCTTTTATAAAGATTTGGGATGTGAGGCGTTTGCTAAACAAGTTGCCTCTGACAAGCTTGGACACAAATATGATAAGTATTATTTTGTGGAATATCCGGAAGAAGCAAAAGGATATTATTTCTATAAACCTTTAGAGAATAAAGTTTATTGCTCGAGTTGGTACTTTTAAAAGGAGAACTCTTCTCTGCAATACCGATAGGAATGAAGTAGAACTCGAAACGTCTTGGGAACCACAAAATACCATTGAACCTTGTGTAGAGAAGGAATTTTGTGGGAGTAACACAATAATTTAAATGTTATATATATATTAATAACATATTACTTATTGTGAATGATGCTAGTTTAAAGAAAGAAATAGACACTGATTCTATTTGAATTAAGAAGTTCATCCGTTGTTGATCCAATGATTTTACATTGTGATAACAATGGAACTGTGATCAGGCCTAGAAATAAAAACCTCATTATTGATTCAAACACATTTTTAAGAAATATAATTTCATCTGCGAAATTGTTCGCAGAAGAGATATACATATCTGCAAAGTATCAATAGAATATAATGTACAAACCCACTGACTAAAATTCTGCCGCAGCATAAAAATGATAGTCACGCTATTTTTACATGTATATGATACATGATTGATTAACTCTTGTGCAAGGGCGAGATTGTTAGAATTTGTGCCCTAGAGTCAATCCATTTGATGTGAATAATAACACTGTTGATGTTATATTTTATTTTGAATAAAATTCTGTTATGTTATATTTATTGCGTAACATAAATATTAACATAATAGAAGTCCTTAGAATAATAATACAGAATTATATAGTTTCAAGTAAGTGACTTGAACATGAGATTATATAATATATTAATAAGTATTATAATTCTTAAATATCCCTAGTCAAGTATTATTGTTTATATAGGACAATAATAAAACATTGAGACTAGTTTGTTGATTGACTGATGATCATATCTCATTCATCATTAACGCACGTTATATTAATGTTAATGCATATATACATATTACAAAGTAGTGTATTGGACTAACCCAACTTGAGAAAACTTCATGGAGCATAATTAATACTGTCATAAGTTATTCTCATAGTGAAGTTATGTAATGGTCCTCAGATATGAAATCATTATAATTTTATTCATGGATAAATATGTTTTGATATCATCGAAAGTTACTTTTAATCAAATAGACGATAAAGGTGATTATAGGATACATCTCGAATCGATTGAAAATTATGAAAGAACTAGATGGAAGTAAACCCTACAATATAAGTAGAGATATCCATGGGCCTCTTGATTGAGTATGATTATGAAATGCATGGCCGTGCTCAAATATTGATTTGTTTTTTATAATTTACTCATCGATCAAGATAAAAGGATTAAATTATAAAGAGGATGATATGTTCCATGCCGCGAGTTTAATATTGGATATATTGGTTAAAAGGATTAAATTACAATGAGACACTGGTCACATAAAGGTTGTATCGAATCGTTGATTTTATTATAACTTGGGTAGCAGCGATGTATTACTAAGTCTCGCTCACTGTTTATAATTTTAAATATGATTCAAAATTATTGCCAACGTTATAATAACCTATAGGGTCACACAATCAGAACGTTTGAAAAGGGGAGAACCATTTAAATATATATTATAAATGAAACTATTGATTCATTTGAAATGGTAGCCATGTAAAATCGGGTCCGGTTATTACTCTATAGTTTAATAAAAGGTTGCCAACCCTTTTCTTCTTCGAGATTATTAGATATCCATGAAAAAGTAAATAAATATGGAAACTTGCATCTTGATTTGGCTAGTACCTTTACTCCTCTTCCTCGTCACAGTTTGAAGAATTCCAGGTAGATGTTCATGGACTCCTCTAAAGGCGCGTCCATCCAGCGCAGTTACAGATTTGAACTAAATCCGAGATTCCTCGATTTGGCAAACCCTTGAAGGTATAATTTTTGATTTACTATTATTTTGCATAGATCCTGATCTTATAACTATTATAGAATTTAAAATATGCTTTCATTTAGATCGCATTAAACCTAACAGTGTATAGGTATAAAATAACATAATAGAGACTAAAATTCAAAAGGCATCATATGAAAATACAGCGAAATTTTTTAAAACTTTATTTAATACAGAACATAGGTGTCACTACATCATAAAATGTACTTAAATCATAAACCCACAACTGCCTTATGGAAAAACAACATAATCCAGGTACAAAATAAAAATTCCTCTCAATATTAAATACATAAATAAGTCAAACATGGAACAATACATAAACAAGCAGACAATAAGACAAGTAGAAATCACCAATTAGCTAGGCCAAAACTCTATCAGCTACTAGATCCTCCACCCTGAGAACCTAGTCAGACATAAAACTTGGTGAGTCTTGTAATTACTAGCATGAGTAATAAAAGAGGAAATTTTGATAGGATAATAGTTTAAGGCAAGATAACAGTAAATATGACAATAGAAGGATAAGCAAGGATATAGTTGATTATCATCTCATTCGATCATTCGATTTCTACACCGTTTACTACAACTCATAATTAGGATATAATATAATTTTACCCATCGATCAACTCCTAAACCATAATTGTGATAACGTATGCCGACTACAGTCTCAGGTTTATCAGGCCCGACCTATCAAATCTTAAGGACATAATGTTAATATCACGCTTTACAACGTCTTATTTTCCTTACTTTGTCGTCGCTGCTGGAATGGAATCCCACTATACGTTTTTCTTAATAGGCCATTTATTTTCCCTAATTAGCTTGTACTGCTGGAACCGACCTTTATTCATGCTTATTAATTTGTTCATATTAAACTTAACGCCCATTTTAAGCTTATTTATAAGCCTACTTGTTTTATATAACTACTTGTTATATTTCAGACTACATTTAAACTATCTTGTTTAAATTCTTTATACAACCCAACCCCCGCTACATAGCATCAATTAAAATTTCCAGTTGTTCAGTTTATCCGTGATTACCGTTCAATTGTCCATTATTGTATTAATTTAACAATCCCCAGTTATCCTTTTATACTTAATTCTTATTTTTTCCAATATGCGCTTTTACAGCCGAATTCATAATTTTACCCAGACTGTGCAGAAGCAAAAAGGAATAATGGTTTAGGCTTTTTGAAAACATAAACTCAACATGAATTAAAAGGATAAAGGCTTAGACTCTTGCATGGTCTAGGCCCAATTAAATAAGAAATTGAATAATACAGAATTTGAACTGTACATATAATAGTAATATATGGAGAAAAGGAGATAGAAATAAACTGAATGATTTACAGTAACAAAATAGATTATTGAAATAGACTGAAGTTAGGATATAAGAAATAATTGAATATACAAGAATTATTTATAAAAAAGAAACATTGAAATTTGTAATTTGACAACTGTTACTATAACAACCCAGATTTTGGAACCAATTTAAAATTTTATTTTTAATTGATTTTATGGATTTTAAGAAATTAAAATGATTTATTTTGAGAATTAATTATTTAAAATTTATTTAAATCAAAGTTAGAATGTATAGATTTAAAATTTAATTAAAACGAACTCAAAATGGCGTGGTAGTTTGAAAATTTAATTTTAAATTTCAATTGAATATACATAATTCAATATAAGTCGGAATTTGATGAAACAAGAAACGTTGGAATATTTTTAACTATATCTTTCTAATGAATGTAAGAAACTAAGAATTTACTTTATAAATTGAAAGTTATGTCCAGTTTAAAATTTAAAATAGTCGTTATAGAATTTATATATTTTTTAAATATATTTAAGCCCTTAAAAATAGCCATTTTGCAAACGACCTCCGTTTTTGACGAAACCATTTTTTTTGGTTCTGGAATGTCAAATTATTGTCAGGTTTAAATTTTCAAGTCATTTGGACTTAGTATGGAGGCGTAGTGAATTTAAACTCGTTTTCAGTTTCAGTTTGAATTTAATAAGTTAATAAAAAGGCCATTTTTCAATCGTTCTCCAAATTCGATGAAATTAATTTTGTTAGGACCATATCGTCAAAATATTTCTAGTTTTCAATTTTTGTAATTTTTGGAGTTCAGTATTTGGCCCCGGTAAGTTAAAATGTACGTTAAAATTCAATATTGAACGATATATTAATTTATATTTTAATTTTGATAGAAAATGATCAAAACAGTTGAATTGGCTTACAAAACATATTCCATTATGTCTGGAATAGGGATATTTAGTTGGGGACATCAGTCGTTGGGTTTAATTTGGAGTTTGAAACGATAAACAAGTTATTTGGAAAATAAATAATATAAAATATAATATATATATAAGTATTCCTTGGAAAACCCTAAACCTAATCACTTTCTTCAGCCGCTGTTTTAATCATTTCGATGGCATAAAAGATCCGATCTTCTCCCTCCTCTAACTCCTCATCCACGACCCTATAGCTCGAACCCCTAACAGTAAAAACCTTCCTCTAGGTGAGCTCGACATTCTGAACGGTTCAGATCGAATAAGGTTGTCTGGATTTCACGATTTTCGAGCTGGAAGACATGGTGCTCGAAGCCACTTTCAGGCGCGTAGGTGCCATTGAGGGTGGTGCCACCACCGGCGTGGGGGGAGGACGGACTGGGTTTGGCGGCGGCGGGGACGGATCGAGGGTCGGACGTCTGAGGAGGCGTGCGTTCAAGGATTTAGAACGACAGCCTGATTTTCTTAAGGAAATGTAATTAGGAAATTAATTTTAAAGTTAGTTATTTTAATTATGTAATTAAGGTTTAAAAGCTTATATCTTGTCCAAATGAATTCAGCATTCGGTGATTTCAGAAGCGGTGTGCTCGTATCAACGTACACTACAACATGGAACTGACCAGAACGGAAACAGATGCTCTTGCAGTTTTTGATAAAATTAAACGTTCGTTTAATTTTATTCAAACAATCTTCAAATAAAGACCGACGGAATGGAAACCAATGTGAGAATTCTCTCACTCAAAATATTGTACAGTTATTTATTTTTATAATTGTATATATATTGACTGCCTACGATTGCAATATTTGTTTGGTGATTGATGGATGTTATAGTTTTAAATGTTATAATTATTAAACTGTGAAAGTATTAAATAAATTCACAGGGATTATGATGTAAACCCCACACGGCTATTGGGACGATAATTTTACATATCGCCCAATTATTTGTTGATGATTGAAAACCCCACACGGGTATGGGGATGATAATTAATTCACATCTCCCTTAGAATTAATTATACGTCAACCGATTGATTGACAGACTGTGATAAGCATTATTTAATTATTTAATGCTAATACAGCTGTAAATTGCACTCTGAATGTGAATTGACTGTTTAATAGTTGTTTATCACTATTTTTGAATACATGCGATGTATGGAATCCATATAAATAAAAGTATATGGTAATTGATTGAGCCTGATTCCAATTCAGAAATAACGAATATTTTAAAATAATAATATTCAGTGAAAAACCAAAATATGATTTTGATGTCCGATTTTGGATGGACACAAAAATATTGAAACATATGAAGTAGAATTAAGTAGATATACACCATTTTTACTCAAACGGAATTTTCTGTCGATTTTATTTATTTTATAATGAATATCGAAAAGATTTGATTTCAAGATCTGATATTTTGAAAACATTATCATTTTAATATTATAATGGTATGGGATATTCAATTTTGATTTAAAATTGAAATGGAAGTTGGAATCGTTTTTAAAACGAATTTATAAACGGTTTATAAAATACGTTTTGAAACGAAATCGATGAAATATTATATATATATATATATACATACATATATATATATATATGTATGGTTTGAATAGAACGCACCGCATAGCGACCGTTCGCGAGTTCCAACCATTGACTTCAAATTGATGCAACGGGAGATCCGACCGTCGGATTCTCCTAAAACTGGAACTATTGGGTTCATATCGAAAAGATATTTCAAATGAATATATGAGATTTTAAATTTGAATGGTTAGATTTTAAGATATGTCCAAATCAGTTTTGGAAAAGGTCATTATGGATGTTGTTCGGTGACCGATATTGGAAACCGACTGTAAGGGCCTTATTAAAATAATTAAAAATATGAATAAATTATGTGAAATCATAATAAACGGTTTGAAATGATTTTAGATGGAAAATCCACGTTTATAACAATACAAGATATTTTTATCAAAATAAGTTGTTTATCAACTTAAGTAAAGATCAGAAAGGAATTTAAATGGGTCAGATATAACCAAAATTCCAACGTATGAATTGGAATGGATTTGAATGGAAATAATCTTCGGAATATTTCAGTATTGGATTCCATGATTATGCGGATATTGTTGAGGAATTTGGAAGATACAGATATCGTTATTCCCAAAACGATATCTGTTAGTTTCATAATTTGATATTGAATATAAGCTGATATTATTTTTATTCAGAGCCTTGCATTTAATATCAAATTGGATTTTGGATTTGTCGTGAATGGTGTCTTAAATAACACTGTTCTTAAACCAAGTTGAGAAAGGAATAAACCTTTAATTAAGATTAATGAAGTTTTCCCATTTATAAATATAAATTGGAATTAAATGGAAGTTGATTTTGGGTTGATTGCGAACGATGTTTTAAATAACTTTTGTTCGTAAAACCCAATTAACAGTGAAGATATGATTTGGAATTTATAAATCTTTTTATTAAGATTTAATGAAAATTTTCCATAGCAAAGTTTTCCAATTTAATACATTAAATTGGAATTGAATGGAATTCGATTTAATAATAATTGAGATGAGCTTCAGTTAATGAAGTTCGTTACTATTTATGGAATTTAAAAGGCTTTACCGTTATTCCATTTATATTATTAGTCTGATACGGAAATTTATGTCGATTATATATTGATTTGTTTTCCGCGAAGATTCCATAGTTAATAGAAGATGATTTGGGTTTATCGTGAACTGTGTTTTAAATGACATTAGTTCTTTAACCCAGTTCAAGGCAGGATTAATTTCCCAAAGTTGGATAATCATTAAGTAAGGGTTTTTGAGATTAAAACTAAAATGGAGTTTTAAGGAATCTTTAATTAGATTGGAATACGAATAAGGTAACTAAATTTACCGAATTCAAGAAATGTTTCGAGATGGAGTACCACTAGTTTTACTCCATGCGATAGTTAAATCTTTAATTAGATTTGAATGTGAAATGGTAATTAAACCAATAACACCGTGGGTGTTAGATATGGAGTAATACCTGTTTTGCTCCATGGGATGAATAGGTTGGGATTGGTATAATATAATAAATGATTACTTCGGTAAGGCTCGATATTCCCGACTAGTTTTATAAACCTTAATTTGGTTTAGAATTGTTAAAGGATAAAATAAAATCTTTTGAAAGTGATATCCAAAGGAAGATTAAATAATAAGTTTAAAGGAACTTATCTTAGATAAATTTAATGGGAACCTTTCCCCTAAGATGTGAATACTTGAATAAAAGAATATTATGAATAGGAATGAGGCGTATGATGTGTTTTTATACACCTGATTATAAAATACGCGAGTTATTCGGAAAGACCAGGTTTAACCCATTCTGAATAATTGTTACGACGATTAAAAGTCGAAGAAGACGGTGGCTGAAGACCGGAGATCTTCACATCGTTTGGATGATTACTGGTGTCTTGATTGGGCTGTACATCCAAGACAAGGTAATAAGTGGTGATCATCCAGACGTACTTGGAGATCGACCGGATATGCGAGGACCTCTCTCCTATATTGGACATATGAGACGAGGAATAAGGTGCCTCCAGTTTTGTTCAGGCCAAGAACGGGCTTGTAAATGGATGTGTGTCCGACATTGGATTTAATTATATGTTGATTGATTTCTATTAAATATATATCTGTTTGGTGGCAGAGAATTTATTCTCTTGCTTAACACCCTTCTCTGAGACGTATGAGCTTAGAGGTTATATATTGGTGGAAATCAGTGGTATGGTATGGATTGACAATGTGGCAAGCTAAGATGCAAATGATCAAGGCTTTTGTTGAAAAGCAGGGCCTTACAGATGATGATAAAGCACAGCTTTAAGTAGCATAGCTTTGTGTATAGCGTTAATTCGCGAGCCTCACACCCGTTATGAGTCAAAAACGGGATAGTGACTGCAGGGAGTGCACGACATTTCTTTCTAGCTAGGAGTGGTGTCATGGTATGAAGCCCAAACATTTTTACTTATGTGTATGATGGAATGAGGCACCTCGGATATTGAGTCTCTAATGGCTCAGAGATATGTCCGATAGGACCGGGAAATGTGTGTTCAAGAATAACTAATCCACTAAAGTAAGTGTGGACCGGCCCTGAAGTTCCAAGGGTTGCCCAGAGTGTGTAATCCTGAGGCATTTGCTAGAGTGTCTCGAAACCGGCGAGGACGATCCCTTGCCTCGACTCATAGATGGAACCCAATTTCCAATATGCGACTTTTCGATTTTAGTTGTAAACCTATATACGACATTGTAGGATTGGGTACTATACCGTCTATGATATAAACATTTATATTTGAAGTTGATTTCTTCACTTATAGTAATAATAAAAGATAAATTTCGCATACCAAGCATGTTTGGCCATTATAAGGTAAAACTCTATCCTCTGGTTTGTGTTTGCATTGTGTGATGGGACCTGAGTCTTATAATGGCTTCACTTTTCCTTTTAGCATTGCGCTATTGGTTTTATGGTATTCGTGGGAGAAAACACGTTCCGTTTTATACGGCGTGGTCCCTTAATTTACCCAACTTTAAAATAAAGTTAATAACTGTTTTAGTTCTCACACCAGTCACATGACTGACTCGGAGTTTATTGTTTCTACCTAAACTCTGGGTGCTCTATTTTCCATATGGGCAGCTAGTAGTTTTGGTTTTGCAGATTTCTGTTTAACAGGATCCTGGTTTGCAGCTGGAGCTATATTCGGAAAGCTTTGTATCCGTGTATTCCTTCAGTTGTGTTAGTTGATGTATTTCCTTTGTGCATTGTATTTATACATTATAAATTTCCGCTACTATGTATTTTAATCTCTGATATTATTTTTCCGCTATGTAATATTTATTCGGGCTCTGAAATATTCTTGTACTCTGATGTAAATTGTTGTAATAGCAATGAAATGTTTTATTGTTTGTGTCCTAATGCGTCGTGTTCTCAAAGAAATCTGGGCTCCTCCCGTCTCTTCGGAGGCTGGGCGAGTCTGGGTCGTTTCAGTTTGGTACCGGAGCTTTGGTGTAACACCCCGAATTTTAGTTAATACTAATATTCACTAATTACAGAATAAATAATCTCAGATGTGAGAATTGGGGGAAACGGGCTGCGTCATTGCGTTCGTCTCGGAAAAATACGCGAAATAGAGTCCGAGTTTTCGAGAATCGGAGTCCGTATGGCCCAGTTATGGCCTAATGAAGTTTTCAGAAAATTCAAAGTTCAAAACAGATTTGAATTTCAAGTTCAAATTTCGGGCCTGGAAGGCTAGGCGGGAAATTTCCCGCCAGCCAACCAAGTCGACAGGCCTGTCGACTTGGCTGTCGACACATGCCAGCCGGGCAGTTTTGCCTGGTGCACCATTTTAGGGTTTGGGCTGTGTTTTGGGGCTGGTTTCTGGAAGCTTCCGAGATCTGATGGTCCTAATCTAATTTAGGGTTAATCTAATGGCCTAAAACACTTGCCTAATCTATAAATACACCCTAAGACTACCCTAATCCATACTAAAAATAGAAACAAGGGCCTCATGCCGTCAAATTAAAACTAGAAGGAGCCTCCATCAAAGTTGAGAGGAAGTTAGCATCTCAAATCAACTCTAATCAAGTTCTAATCAACTTTAGCAACTTAATCTTCCTCATAGGAGTGCTAATTAGCTAGTGGTGAGTTCCTATGCCTTTAGCAAGCAATTGCTAAACTAATTAGGATAGGATATGATGAGGCTATGGTTGTAAATGTGGATCAATGCAAGTTATGATTGTCATATGCTATATGTTTATGATGTTAGCTTGCAAGTTTTATGCTATTTGTTAGTTATGCAAGTTTGCCTCTATGTATGACATGTTATGCAAGTTCATATGCAAGTTATGATGCAAGTTCATATGCAAGTTTGTCTCTTTTTATGATATGCATAATATATGCAAGTTTGCCTCTATGTATGACATGTTATGCAAGTTCATATGCAAGTTATGATGCAAGTTCATATGCAAGTTTGTCTCTTTTTATGATATGCATAATGTATGCAAGTTTGCCTCTAAGTATGGCATGTTATGCAAGTTCATATGTAAGCTCATATGTAAGTTCATGTGCAAGTTTGCCTCTTTGTATGACATGTATGTATATGCAAGTTTACCCCTTTGTATGTCATACATACATATGCAAGTTACCCTCTTTATGACATATGTGGTTCATGCAAGTTTGGGTTAATGATTTATGCTAGTTGGGTTTAATGTTATGATGCAAGTTGACACCTTTTAAACCCATGTTAATGCTAATGTTATGATAAGTGGAACCCATTATAATTATGATGAATCTTCCCATTTATATGTCATGTTGTGTGAACGAATTACGTGGGGAACGATGGGGTTAATATGCATGTTAACAAAATTGTGTGAAGTTGGTATGATTAAGCATGCCATAAAATAAAATGGACATAATTGGGAATTTACCTATTAAGTTAGGTCTACCCATATTATGGAATTGGGAATTTACCTATTGAGTTAGGTCTACCCATATTATGGAATTGGGAATTTACCTATTGAGTTAGGTCTACCCATATTCTTAAAAAGTTGTAATTAATTAGGGATAATTAATACAAATTATGGGGGGATTAATTAGGTGTAATTAATCGACTAAGACACGAGGTTGGACCCTTTTGTAGCGGAAGTCTGCCCGGAACCAACCGGCAAATCCAGCAGCTACAAATGATTGGCCCAATGTGAGAGGTCTTAGGCATAAATTAAATACGTGATAGTTGTAAAGACACAAGGTTAGACTCTTTTATGGTGTAAAACTGCCCGGAACCAACCGGCATATCCAGTTGCCATAAATGTCAGTCTAATGTGAGGGGTCTTTATAAGATCACGGTCTTAATTAATTAAGAAACACTTAACCAAATTAGCATGTAGTGGGGCATGAGGGGTTAAGTGGGTGCCTTGGGTGGCATGAGGAAAACTAGTGGGTTGCCTTGGGTGGCAATAGAAAATACGATTAGTATACTTAACCAAAATTATAACATGTAAGTGAACATGGTTAAAGGGTTAAGTGGGATTCACTAGTGGGGGCCAAGCTTAGGTGGATAGCTTGTGCCAAGTGATGGGGGCCCATCTCAGCCAATATCCCAAACGTATCTTTGTGGGCTCGACCCAAGTCGAGGACGGGATACGCATATTGGGCTTGACTATAAGAGGCCAAAACGGGTTAGCGGTGGCAACGCAAGTCCAACGGGTTTCATATGCGTGTGTGGACCCGGGCTGGTAGGTAAGACGTTGTTGCATCGTGTAGGTATAAGCCGTGCACCGTTGACATTATCGGGTTGCCACTTTAGGGGATGATACACCCCACTGTGGGACCAGCACAGGTATCTACGTTAGGGAGCCGATCGAATGGGGGGTAGTGGGTACACCTAGTGGAGATAGGGGCAGACGGCACCTATGTAGTCAGCTAGGGGTACACGAAACTACCATTAAGT
The DNA here is from genome assembly GCA_030737875.1 of Allium sativum. Classification (NCBI taxonomy): domain Eukaryota; kingdom Viridiplantae; phylum Streptophyta; class Magnoliopsida; order Asparagales; family Amaryllidaceae; genus Allium; species Allium sativum. The sequence continues at coordinate 159,348,686 of CM060923.1, forward strand.
TTTACTAAGTACTCTTAGTGGGATCAACCTTTAAGTTAGTAATGACTGGTGTGGTGCAGTGTAGTAATTATCCTTGGGTGGGTAGATGCGTCTTTATCGTTATCTTAGTTCATTCTAAGTCTGATTGGCTACTTAGTGTAGTCATTTATCCCCAGTCGCACCGTACCAAGTTTATATCATACCTTAATTACTTTAATGATTGTATTGTTAAAGTTATAGGACTCGCTCAGACTTATGTCTGACCCCGTTGTTTTTATCTTTTTCCCAACCCTCAAGTTCTCAGAGTGGGCCCAGCACGAGTGGGCTTTGATCAGGCTGCTTTATTACTCTTTTGGAGCTTGGACCATAGATGTAAAGCTCAGCTTACCCTTTCTTTTATGGCTATCAGTTCATGTATTGGGATTATGTACTTTTATTTATCAGGATGGATATTTTGTACTTGACTCTTATTATGGTTTTGTGATGTAACCAAACATGTTTTACTTTCCGCTGCAATGAAATGATGTTTTAAAATTTTCAAGTATTACTTATATCTGTCTTGTTGTAATTTTTCTGTTCTATATTCACTCAAAATACTGCACCAATGTTATGGCATTCCCTTAGCGAGTGACCATAGCGGGTGTGGGGTGTTACACGTGGTATCAGAGCTGAAGGTTACCAGAACAGATATTTTTTTTAGAAAAACTACTTTTCTAAAACATTTTGGAAGAAGTATTTTCAAAAACATGTTTTTAAGAGAAAAAGTTTTTGAAAGAAAAGCATAATCCCCAATAGCCATATCTTTATCTTTCGAATTCTCCGTTTTGAATCTTTCCTTTTCCGTTTCAGCATGGCTGAAGATCTTAACATTCCGGGTGTGACGATACCAGTATGGTATAGGAGACTGATGGAGGCTAGGGCCGCCGCTACGGGGTCAGCAAATGTTACTCCACCACCCGTTGCACCCAATCTTCCTCCCCCTCCTCCTCCTCGCACGGATACATTTGCTAAGACTTGCAAGGAATTTAAGGCTATGGGAGGGAAATCTTTTCAAGGATCAGAAACTTTCGTGGAAGCTAGGGATTGTCTTAAGGAGACGGAAGAGTTGATAGACATCTTTGAGATGGAAGAAGGAAAGAAAGTTAAGTTAGCTTCTTGGTTAATGAAGGGAGAGGCCTCGTTCTGGTGGGAGGTTACTAATGGAGAACGCCTTGTTGACTCTTGGGCAGATTTCAGGCAAAGGTTTGGGGCTAAGTTTCTCTCAAGAGCGGAAGAAAATCTGTACATGGAAAGGTTCTTGACTCTAAAGCAAGGAAACTTATCGGTGAAGGAATATGTCAACAAATTTAATCAATTGGCAAGGTTTGGCATGGACATGGTGAATACTCCGGAGAAGAAAGCTTTGAGGTTCGTTAAAGGCTTGAACGAACCGATGCATGGAGTGGCTATGTCTCACATCCCTATGGGGGCCACTTTTGAGAAGCTAGTAGACATGGCACTTATGCATGAGGAAGAGAAGGGTCCCAATGCTAATAAGGCACCCGAAAAGAAAGGAGATCAGAAGAAACCTCAACAACAGCAAAGTAAGGGAGGGAAAGGCAACGGTGGCAAGGGAAAGAAGAAGTGCTTCAATTGCGGGACACCAGGCCACCTAAGCAAAGATTGTCGGAAGAAGAAGAAGAAGACTGGCTGCTTCCACTGTGGCGAAGCAGGGCATCTAGTGAAGGACTGCCCTAAGAAGGGGCAGAGGACGGGATCTACCTCTGGAGGACAGGTGCAAGCTCTTATGGCACCAAGTCAGGCAAGGGGGCAAGTTCAGGCTCTCGCAGTTCCACCGATTCAGGAGAGAGGTAGAATTATTTCCGTTGAAAGTCTAGTCTTTCTGTTTGATCATCCTGTCCGTACTTTATTCGACTCTGGCGCATCGCACTCGTTTATCTCATCATCATTAGTTGAGTCACTGCACTTAGACACCAGTTTAGTAGATGATCCCTTGGTTGTTTCAAACCCAATTGGGGGCTCCACTTATTTGTCCATGATGTGTTTGGGTTTGAAGATTTCCATACTTAGCGTTGAGTTTAGATGTGATGCTTTTGTTTTGGGCTTCACGGGCTATGGGTTAATTTTGGGCATGGACTGGTTATCCAGTAATGGTGTCGATCTTGATTGTGAAAGGAGAGTTGTTAGGCTTATGACCCGCTTGGGTAACACTCTCGAGATCTCTTGTAATCCCATGGAATCTGTTATGCTAAGTTATCTTGAGTCACTTGACGCGTCGGTCGAAAGTTTGCGATCTGTTAGAGTGGTCCGGGAGTACTCGGATGTGTTTGAGGAGGTGAAGGGCTTACCTCCGAAGCGGGAGATAGACTTACGAATATATCTGGTAGACAATGCTAAACCAGTATCTTTGCCAGTGTGCCACATGGCTCCTCGTGAGAGGAGGGAACTCCATAAGCAAGTGGGTGAGTTGCTTGAGAAGGGGTTCATAAGACGAAGTATATCGGAGTGGGGTGCTCCAGTAGTTTTTGCCACGAAGGAGGATGGGTCCCTCAGACTTTGTGTAGACTATAGAGAACTCAATAAGCTTACAAAGAAGAATAGACACCCATTGCCGAGGATTGATGATCTCTTTGATCAGTTAGTTGGCGCCTCAGTGTTTTCGCAGTTGGACTTAGCCACGGGGTTTCATCAGTTGAGAGTGGCTGAGGATAGTATAGAGAAGACTGCCTTTAGGACTCCGGATGGTTTCTATGAGTGGCTTGTGATGCCATTTGGTTTGACGAACGCCCCTGCATACTTTGTTGATTTGATGAGTAGGGTGTTCAGGGAGTACCTTAATAAGTTCGTGGTGGTCTTTGTAGATGACATCTTGGTCTTTTCCAAGAGTGAAGAAGAGCATGCCCTACATCTTAGGGAAGTGTTGGAGACTCTTCGAGTGCATAGCCTTAAGGCTAAATTCTCTAAATGTCACTTTTGGAGGAAGGAAGTGCGATTCTTAGGGCACGTGGTCTCTAAGGAAGGAATAGCTGTGGATCCCGCGAAGGTAGTGTCCATCCAAGATTGGAAGGTTCCTAGAAATGCTACCGAAGTAAGAAGTTTCTTGGGGTTGGCGGGTTACTATAGGAAGTTTATCAAAGACTTCGCGAAGATATCAGCCCCATTAACCCGCTTAACGAAGAAGAATCTTGTTTTCACATGGGACGTAGATTGTGAGGATGCGTTCCGACGGTTAAAGAGAGCTTTAACCACTGCTCCAGTTTTAGTGCTGCCAGATGGGAGTAAGCCATTTGTTGTTTACACCGATGCTTGTGGGACAGGACTAGGCGCAGTCTTAATGCAAGAGGGAAGGGTAATAGCCTATGGTGGAAGGCAGTTGAGAGTGCATGAGAAAAATTACCCTACCCATGATCTAGAGTTGGCTGTTATTGTTTTTGCGCTTAAGTCTTGGCGCCATTATCTTCTTGGCGAGAGGTTTGAATTGTTCACAGACCACAAATCTTTGAAGTACTTATTCTCTCAGAAGGATTTGAATTTGAGGCAGCAAAGGTGGATGGAATTCTTAGCGTCCTATGATTTTGATATAGCGTATACCCCTGGCAAGGGTAACGTGGTGGCAGACGCCTTAAGCAGAAAAAGGCTGTCCTTGAGTCCATTGTTCGTGGAATGGAGAAGCTTGGAGTTTATATCGATGTTTGACTTCAGACCTTCAGTTGACTTTGTACCCGGTTTGCTAGCCTCCTTGGAGGTTAGGCCCACTCTTTTGGGATGGATTGGTGAGGCTCAGCGAGACGACCCACAGTTGGTTGAGTTAGTAGAGAAGCTCATAAGGGGGGAGTCGTCCAGCCATTTGAGTAGGTACACCCTGGATGGTAAGGGGTGGTTGTGTAGAGACGGTAGACTTTGTGTACCGCAAGACGAGGGTTTGAAGAAGGCTATTTTGGATGATGCACATCGTTCAAAGATGACCATTCATCCCGGTGGGGACAAGATGTACCAAGACATGAAGCGAGTTTTCTTTTGGGCCGGTATGAAGAAAGATGTGGCCAAGTATGTCGCTAGATGCTTGGTGTGCCAACAAGTGAAAGCGGAGCAGAAGAAACCCGTTGGGTTCCTTCACCCATTGGAAGTTCCGCTATGGAAGTGGGATAGTGTCTCGATGGATTTTGTCGATGGATTACCGAGATCGAGGAAGGGTAATACGGGAATTTGGGTTGTTGTAGACAGACTTACTAAGAGCGCCCATTTCATACCCGTGAAGAGTAAGAGGACTGCTCCATGGCTAGCTTCAGTTTACATTCGAGAGATTGTTAGATTGCATGGTGTACCTTCCAGTATAGTGAGCGATCGAGATCCTATCTTCACTAGCGAGTTTTGGAAGAGTTTGCAAGAGGCGGTAGGGACTCAGTTGTGTTTGAGTACCGCATATCATCCTCAGACGGACGGCCAGACCGAGAGGGTGAATCGTATTTTAGAAGACCTTTTGAGGCTATGTATCTTGGATTTTGGAGGTACATGGGAAGAGCATCTTCCATTGGTGGAGTTCGCATATAATAACAGCTTTCAGTCTAGTATTGGCATGGCTCCTTTCGAAGCTCTTTATGGAAGGCCTTGTCGATCACCTACATGTTGGTGGGAATCTACGGATAAGATTTTACTTGGGCCCGATATGGTTAGAGAGACTTCGGAAAAGATTGATTTGATTAGAAGAAGGATGAAAGCGGCGCAAGACAGACAGAAATCTTATGCGGACAAGAGGAGGACGGATCTTGAGTTTGAAGTTGGGGACATGGTCTTTGTCAAAGTGTCTCCGTTACGAAATGTGGTTCGCTTTGGATCTGTTGGGAAGTTAGCACCAAGGTTCGTAGGGTCGTTTCCTATTAAGGAAAGGATTGGACGGATGGCATATAGAGTGGAGTTGCCCGACAGACTTAGTGGTGTACATGATGTATTCCATGTGTCACATTTGAGGAAGTGCCTACATGAGACCGCTGAGGTGGTAGAGCCGAGCTTGCTTAGAGAAGTGGAGGTAGAGCGTGATGCAGCTATTCGACGAGCTCCTACTCGCATCCTTGGGTCTGAGACTAGGAAGTTGAGGAATCGAGAGGTTCAACTAGTCAAAGTGCAATGGGGAGAAGATGAGAGCAACGCTACTTGGGAGACGGAAGCGAAGATGCGTTCACTATACCCATTCCTTTTTGAGGGTATGTCTTTTAACTTCTCCTTTATCGTTTGTCTAGTACTTATCTATCTTTAGTATGTCCTCTCGTTAGTACTTTTGACCTTTAGATAGGGTAAACCTATGGTTGAAACATGTGTTTGAGACATGTTATGATTGATGGATGCATGTGGATGCAAGTGTTTGCTAGTGGTTGCTCGTAGATGCATATACACACACTCTAGACACTAGATCGGCTCAATCACTTCATATTGCATATTGCATATAATTGGGTGTGTAGGTAGCTATATTTATGGATGTATAATGGTTGTGTTATCATATGGATGATGCATTTTGGTGAATGATTGTGCACTCATGTAGATATAGTATGTGTCGATAGGGTTCTCTCGCATACATATTGGATGCATGGCACTATCATGGTTTGCATATGTTCATACATTAGATAGGGAACATATACACACACTTTTTGTATATGCTCATACATCATTAGAAATTGTTTTAAGGACAATGGATGCCCGTGTTTGATGGATTGAGTAGATGGTTGTTCGGATGGTAGGATATGCATTCTCCTTAGCTTACAGATTTCGAGGACGAAATCCTTTAAGGAGGGGAGAATGTAACACCCTGAATTTTAGTTAATACTAATAGTCACTAATTACAGAATAAATAATCTCAGATGTGAGAATTGGGGGAAACGGGCTGCGTCATTGCGTTCGTCTCGGAAAAATATGCGAAATAGAGTCCGAGTTTTCGAGAATCGGAGTTCGTATGGCCCAGTTATGGCCTAATGAAGTTTTCAGAAAATTCAAAGTTCAAAACAGATTTGAATTTCAAGTTCAAATTTCGAATTTCGGGCCTGGAAGGCTAGGCGGGAAATTTCCCGCCAGCCAACCAAGTCGACAGGCCTGTCGACTTGGCTGTCGACACATGCCAGCCGGGCAGTTTTGCCTGGTGCACCATTTTAGGGTTTGGGCTGTGTTTTGGGGCTGGTTTCTGGAAGCTTCCGAGATCTGATGGTCCTAATCTAATTTAGGGTTAATCTAATGGCCTAAAACACTTGCCTAATCTATAAATACACCCTAAGACTACCCTAATCCATACTAAAAATAGAAACAAGGGCCTCATGCCGTCAAATTAAAACTAGAAGGAGCCTCCATCAAAGTTGAGAGGAAGTTAGCATCTCAAATCAACTCTAATCAAGTTCTAATCAACTTTAGCAACTTAATCTTCCTCATAGGAGTGCTAATTAGCTAGTGGTGAGTTCCTATGCCTTTAGCAAGCAATTGCTAAACTAATTAGGATAGGATATGATGAGGCTATGGTTGTAAATGTGGATCAATGCAAGTTATGATTGTCATATGCTATATGTTTATGATGTTAGCTTGCAAGTTTTATGCTATTTGTTAGTTATGCAAGTTTGCCTCTATGTATGACATGTTATGCAAGTTCATATGCAAGTTATGATGCAAGTTCATATGCAAGTTTGTCTCTTTTTATGATATGCATAATATATGCAAGTTTGCCTCTATGTATGACATGTTATGCAAGTTCATATGCAAGTTATGATGCAAGTTCATATGCAAGTTTGTCTCTTTTTATGATATGCATAATGTATGCAAGTTTGCCTCTAAGTATGGCATGTTATGCAAGTTCATATGTAAGCTCATATGTAAGTTCATGTGCAAGTTTGCCTCTTTGTATGACATGTATGTATATGCAAGTTTACCCCTTTGTATGTCATACATACATATGCAAGTTACCCTCTTTATGACATATGTGGTTCATGCAAGTTTGGGTTAATGATTTATGCTAGTTGGGTTTAATGTTATGATGCAAGTTGACACCTTTTAAACCCATGTTAATGCTAATGTTATGATAAGTGGAACCCATTATAATTATGATGAATCTTCCCATTTATATGTCATGTTGTGTGAACGAATTACGTGGGGAACGATGGGGTTAATATGCATGTTAACAAAATTGTGTGAAGTTGGTATGATTAAGCATGCCATAAAATAAAATGGACATAATTGGGAATTTACCTATTAAGTTAGGTCTACCCATATTATGGAATTGGGAATTTACCTATTGAGTTAGGTCTACCCATATTATGGAATTGGGAATTTACCTATTGAGTTAGGTCTACCCATATTCTTAAAAAGTTGTAATTAATTAGGGATAATTAATACAAATTATGGGGGGATTAATTAGGTGTAATTAATCGACTAAGACACGAGGTTGGACCCTTTTGTAGCGGAAGTCTGCCCGGAACCAACCGGCAAATCCAGCAGCTACAAATGATTGGCCCAATGTGAGAGGTCTTAGGCATAAATTAAATACGTGATAGTTGTAAAGACACGAGGTTAGACTCTTTTATGGTGTAAAACTGCCCGGAACCAACCGGCATATCCAGTTGCCATAAATGTCAGTCTAATGTGAGGGGTCTTTATAAGATCACGGTCTTAATTAATTAAGAAACACTTAACCAAATTAGCATGTAGTGGGGCATGAGGGGTTAAGTGGGTGCCTTGGGTGGCATGAGGAAAACTAGTGGGTTGCCTTGGGTGGCAATAGAAAATACGATTAGTATACTTAACCAAAATTATAACATGTAAGTGAACATGGTTAAAGGGTTAAGTGGGATTCACTAGTGGGGGCCAAGCTTAGGTGGATAGCTTGTGCCAAGTGATGGGGGCCCATCTCAGCCAATATCCCAAACGTATCTTTGTGGGCTCGACCCAAGTCGAGGACGGGATACGCATATTGGGCTTGACTATAAGAGGCCAAAACGGGTTAGCGGTGGCAACGCAAGTCCAACGGGTTTCATATGCGTGTGTGGACCCGGGCTGGTAGGTAAGACGTTGTTGCATCGTGTAGGTATAAGCCGTGCACCGTTGACATTATCGGGTTGCCACTTTAGGGGATGATACACCCCACTGTGGGACCAGCACGGGTATCTACGTTAGGGAGCCGATCGAATGGGGGGTAGTGGGTACACCTAGTGGAGATAGGGGCAGACGGCACCTATGTAGTCAGCTAGGGGTACACGAAACTACCATTAAGTTTTACTAAGTACTCTTAGTGGGATCAACCTTTAAGTTAGTAATGACTGGTGTGGTGCAGTGTAGTAATTATCCTTGGGTGGGTAGATGCGTCTTTATCGTTATCTTAGTTCATTCTAAGTCTGATTGGCTACTTAGTGTAGTCATTTATCCCCAGTCGCACCGTACCAAGTTTATATCATACCTTAATTACTTTAATGATTGTATTGTTAAAGTTATAGGACTCGCTCAGACTTATGTCTGACCCCGTTGTTTTTATCTTTTTCCCAACCCTCAGGTTCTCAGAGTGGGCCCAGCACGAGTGGGCTTTGATCAGGCTGCTTTATTACTCTTTTGGAGCTTGGACCATAGATGTAAAGCTCAGCTTACCCTTTCTTTTATGGCTATCAGTTCATGTATTGGGATTATGTACTTTTATTTATCAGGATGGATATTTTGTACTTGACTCTTATTATGGTTTTGTGATGTAACCAAACATGTTTTACTTTCCGCTGCAATGAAATGATGTTTTAAAATTTTCAAGTATTACTTATATCTGTCTTGTTGTAATTTTTCTGTTCTATATTCACTCAAAATACTGCACCAATGTTATGGCATTCCCTTAGCGAGTGACCATAGCGGGTGTGGGGTGTTACATTTGGTTTACAAAGCTCGAGAACAAGACACATTAGAACCGAACGAAAGAATTCATCAGAGATAGGATTAGTAATATCCTATAAGAATAACTTGTTAGAAATAGGGTTAGTAATACCCTATAATGAGTTTGAAGAGTATTATTTATAAATAAATGAGTTTTGCTTTGAAAATTATATCTTATTATAAAGATTTAAATATCTAATTTTATATTGAATTTGGACTATCGAGTATAAGAAGATTTTGCATATACGCATCATGAATGTTTATCCAAAGACTTATGTATACTGGATAGATACAGAATCACACTCTAGTCGCGCAGGGATGATTCTATTTATGACTGCACAGCATCAGTAGTTTATTTTCGGGTTTCGAAAGTGGGATATCTATATATTTCCAATTGACTGGTGTAAGAACCAAAACTTAGTTAGAGTTTATTGTTTGTGATGTGGCATTGAAATATGATTTTAAATATATAAAGTTATATGTTTGAAAAGTTAACCAACTAATTGATTGCTGGTTGTGATGCGTGATTATTAGTTCAACTAATTAAAATATCAAAACAATAAAACCAATATGACAATGGAAAGGGTTAAATTTTGCCAAATCGAATTTATTATTGAACTTAATTGAAAATTGATTGGGATTGCATATATAGACATGTATATATGTTGAACAGGTCATAGCATGGAAGCTAAGAAGAGGAATAAAATTGTATGCCCAACAAATAGGTACATGTTCACTATATTCATTGGGTTTGATGATTTTATGAGCCGATTGGCTTTTTATTATTATTTTTGATTGATGAGGGCCTTGTGAGGCAAGCTGTGGTTTTACCGATCAGCCCGTACAAAGGAGGTTATGGCGAAATTTTTCAAAAATTTAGGGTATTAGCCAAATTTTGGAGAAATTAGAAAGTTCTTAGAAACTGAAAAGTTAAAGAACTTGAGTCAAGCCAAGGTGGAGTTGATTAAGTAAACAACCTTCAATTTTATCTTCCTTTCCGAGGATGAAAAGATTTTAAGTGGGGGAGATGGTAACACCTCAGATTTTGGAACCAATTTAAAATTTTATTTTTAATTGATTTAATGGATTTTAAGAATTTAAAATGATTTATTTTGAGAATTAATGATTTATAATTTATTTAAATCAAAGTTAGAACGTATAGATTTAAAATTTAATTAAAACGAACTCGAAATGGCGCGGTTGTTTGAAAAATTGATTTTAAATTTCAATTGAATATATACAGAATTCAATATAAGTCAGAATTTGATGAAACAAGAAACGTTGGAATATTTTTAACTATATCTTTCTAACGAATGTTAGAAACTGAGATTTCACTTTATAGATTGAAAGTTATGTCCAGTTTAAAATTTAAAATAGTCGCTATAGAATTTATATATATTTTTAATTATTCAAGCCCTTAAAAATAGCCATTTTGCAAACAACCTCCGTTTTCGACGAAACCACTTTTGTTAGATTCAGAATGTCAAATTATTATCATATTAAAAATTTCAAGTCATTTAGACTTAGCACGGAAGCATAGTGAATTTAAACGCGTTTTCAATTTCAGTTTGAATTTAATAAGCTAATAAAAAGGCCATTTTTCAAACGTTCTCCAAATTCAATGAAATTAATTTTGTTAGGACCGTATCGTCAAAATATAGCTAGTTTTCAATTTTGGTAATTTGTGGAGTTTAGTATGTGGCCCCGGTAAATTAAAATGTGCGTTAAAATTCAATATTGAACGTTATATTAATTTATATTTTAATTTTGACTAAAAATGATCAAAACAGTCGAATTGGCTTACGAAACATATTCTATTGTGTCTGGAATAGGGGTATTTAGTTGGGTACGTCAGTCGTTGGGTTTAATTTGGAGTTTGAAACGATAAACAAGTTATTTGGAAAAATAAAAAATAAAATAATATATATATATATAAGTAGTCATTGGAAAACGCTAAACCTAATCACTTTCTCCAGCCGCCGTTTCAATCATTTCGATGGCAGAAAAGCTCCGATCTTCTCCCTCCTCTAACTCCTCATCCACGACTCTATAGCTCGAACCCCTAGCAGCGAAAACCTTCCTCTAGGTGAGCTCGACATTCTGAACGGTTCAGATCAAATTAAGTTGTCTGGATTTCTCGATTTTCGAGCTAGAAGACATGGCGTTCGAAGCTACTTTCAGGCGCATAGGGGCCATCGAGGGTGGCGCCACCACCGGCGTAAGGGGAGGATGAACTGTGCTTGGCGGCGGCGGTGACGGATCGAGGGTCGGACGTCAGGGGAGGCGTGCGTTCAAGGATTTAGGTGACGAGCTCAAATTTTGTCCAGGAAGAAGAACGACGGCCTGATTTTCTTAAGGAAATGTAATTAGGAAATTAATTATTAAGTCAATTATTTTAGTTATGTAATTAAGGTTTAAAAGCTTATATCTTGTCCAAATGAAATCAGAATTCAGTGATTTCAGAAGCGGTGTGCTCGTACTAACGAACACTACAACATGGAACTGACCAGAATAGAAACAGAAGCTGTTGCAGTTTTTGATAAAATTATACGCTCGTTTAATTTTATTAAAACAATCTTCAAATAAAGACTGACGGAGTGGAAACCAATGTGAGAATTCTCTCACTCAAAATATTGTACAGTTATTTATTTTTATAATTGTATATATATTGACTGCCTATGATTGCAATATTTGTTTGGCGATTGATGGATGTTACAGTTTTAAATGTTATCATTATTAAACTGTGAAAATATTAAATAAATTCACATGGATTTTGATGTAAACCCCACATGGGTATTGGGGCGATAATTTTACACATCGCCCAATTATTTGTTGATGATTGAAAACCCCACACGGGTCTGGGGATGATAATTAATTCACATCTCCCTTAGAATTAATTATACGTCAACCGATTGATTGACAAACTGTGATAAGCGTTATTTAATTATTTAATGCTTATACAGTTGTAAATTGCACTCTAGATGTGAGTTGACTATTTAATAGTTGTTTATCACTATTTTTGAATACATACGATGTATGGAATCCATATAAATAAAAGTAATTGATTGAGTCTGATTCCAATTCAGAAATAATGAATATTTTAAAATAATAATATTCAGTAAAAAACCAAAATATGATTTTGATGTCCGATTTTGGATGGACGCAAATATATTGAAATATATGAAGCCGAATTAAGTAGATATATGCCATTTTTACTCGAACGGAATTTGCTGTCGATTTTATTTATTTTATAATGAATATCGAAAAGATTTGATTTCAAGATCTGATATTATGAAAACATTATCATTCTAATATTATAATGGTATGGGATATTCAATTTTGATTTAAAATTGAAATGGAAGTTGGAATCGTTTTTAAAACGAATTTATAAACGGTTTATAAAATACGTTTTGAAAGGAAATCGGTGAAATATTATATATATATATATATATATAAATGGTTTGAATAGAACGCACCGCATAGCGACCGTTCGCGAGTTTCAACCATTGACTTCAAATTGATGTAACGGGAGATCCGACCATCGGATTCTCCTAAAACTGGAACCGTTGGGTTCATATCGAAAAGATCTTTCAAATGAATTTATGAGATTTAAATTTGAACGGTTAGATTTTTAGATATGTCCAAATCAGTTTTGGAAAAGGTCGCTATGGATGTAGTTCGGTGATCGATATTAGAAACCAACAGTAAGGGCCTTATTAAAATTATTAAAAATATTTAATAAATTATGTGAAATCATAATAAATGATTTGAAATGATTTTAGATGGAAAATTCCACGTTTATAACGATAAAAGATATTTTTATCAGAATAAGTTGTTTATCAACTTAAGTAAAGATCAAAAAGGAATTTAAATGGGTCTGATATAACCAGAATTTTCCAACGTATGAATCAGAATGGATTTGAATAGAAATAATCTTCGGAATATTTCGATATTGGATTCCATGATTATACGAATATTGTTGAGGAATTTGGAAGATACATATATCATTTTCCCAATACGATATCTGCTAGTTTTAGAATTTGATATTGAATATAAGCCGATATCATTTTTATTCAGAGCCTTGTGTTTAATATCAAATTGGAATTTGGGTTTGTCGTGAATGGTGTCTTAAATAACATTGTTCTTAAACCAAGTTGAGAAAGGAATAAATCTTTTAATTAAGATTAATGAAGTTTTCCCATTTATAAATATAAATTGGAATTAAATGGAAGTTGATTTTGGGTTGATTGCGAACGATGTTTTAAATAACATTTGTTCTTAAAACCCAATTAACAGTGAAGATATGATTTGAAATTTATTAATCTTTTTATTAAGATTTAATGGAAAATTTCCAAAGTAAAGTTTTCTAATTTAATGCAGTAAATTGGAACTGATTCGATTTAATAATATCCTAGATGAGCTTCGGTGAATGAAGACCGTTACTATTTATGGAATATAAAAGGCTTTACCGTTATTCCATTTATATTATTAGTCTGATACGGAAATTTATATTGATAATATATTGATCTATTTTCCGTGAAGATTCCATAGTTAATGGAAGATGATTTGGGTTTATCGTGAACTGTGTTTTAAATGACATTGGTTCTCTAACCCAGTTCAAGGCAGGATTAATTTCCTAAAGTTGGATAATCATTAAGGATTTTTGAGATTAACACAAAAATGGAGTTTTAAGGAATCTTTAACTAGATTGGAATACGAATAAGGTAACTAAATTTACTGAATTCCAGAAATGTTTCGAGATGGAGTACCACCAGTTTTACTCCATGCGATAGTTAAATCTTTAATTAGATTTGAACGTGAAATGGTAATTAAACCAATAACACCGTGGGTGTTAGATATGGAGTACTACCAGTTTTGCTCCATGGGATGAATAGGTTGGGATTGGGATAATATAATAAATGATTACTTTGGTAAGGCTCGATAATCCCGACTAGTTTTATAAACCTTAATTTGGTTTAGAATTGTTAAAGGATAAAATAAAATCTTTTGAAAGTGATATCCAAAGGAAGATTAAAGAATAAGTTTAAAGGAACTTATCTTTGATAAAATTAATGGGAACCTTTCCCCTAAGATGTGAATATTTGAATAAAAGAATATTCTGAATTGGAATGAGGCGTATGATGTGTTTTTATAGCACTTGATTATAAAATACGCGAGTTATTCGGAAAGACCGGGTTTAACCCATTTTGAATAATTGTTACGACGATTAAAAGTCGAAGAAGACGGTGGCTGAGGACCGAAGATCTTCACATCGTTTGGATGATTACTGATGTCTTAATTGGGCTGTACACCCAAGACAAGGCAATAAGTGGTGATCGTCCAGACGTACTTGGAGATCGATCGGATATGTGGGGACCTCTCTCCTGTATTAGACATATGGGACGAGGAATAAGGTGCCTTCGATTTTGTTCAGACCCAGAACGGACTTGTAAATGGATGTGAGTCCAACATTGGATTTCATTCTGTGTTGATTGGTTTCTATTAAATATATATCTGTTTGGTGGCAGAGAATTTATTCTCTTGCTTAACACCCTTCTCTGAGACGTACGAGCTTAGAGGTTATATATTGGTGGAAATCAGTGGTACGGTATGGATTGACAATGTGGCATGCTAAGATGCAAATGATCAAGGCTTTTGTTGAAAAGCAGGGCCTTGTAGATGATGACCAAAGCACGACTTTAAGTAGCATAGCTTTGTGTATAGGGTTGATTCGCGAGCCTCACACCCGGTACGAGTCAAAAACAGGATAGTGACTGTAGGGAGTGCACGATATTTCTTTCTAGCGAGAAGTGGTGTCATGGTATGGAGCCCAGACATTTTTACTTATGTGGATGATGGAACGAGACGCTTCGGATATTGAGTCTCTAATGGCTCAGAGATATGTCCGATAGGACCGGGAAATGTGTGTTCAGGAATAACTAATCTACAAAAGTAAGTGTGGACCGGCCCCGAAGATCCAAGGGTTGCCATTATAAGGTAAAACTCTATCCTCTGATTTGTGTTTGCATTGTGTGATGGGACCTGAGTCTTATAATGGCTTCATTTTTCATTTTAGCATTACGCTGTTGGTTTTATGGTATTCATGGGAGAAAACCCGTTCCGTGTTATACGGCGTGGTCCCTTGATTCACCTAACTTTGAAATAAAGTTAATAACTGTTTTAGTTCTCACACCAGTCCCATGACTGACTAGGAGTTTATTATTTCTACCTAAAATCTAGGTGCCCATATTTTCCACACGGGCCGCTAATAGTTTTGGTTTTGCAGATTTCTATTTTATAGGATCCTGGTTTACAGCTGGAGCTATATTCGGAAAGCGTTGTATCCGTGTATTCCTTCAGTTGTGTTAGTTGATGTATTTCCGCTGTGCATTGTATTTATACATTTTGAATTTCCGCTGCTATATATTTTAATCTCTGATATTATTTTTTTGTTGTGTAATATTTATTCGGGCTCTGAAAAACTCTTGTACTCTAATGTAAATTGTTGTAATAGCAATGAAATGTTCTATGGTTTGTGTCCTGATACGTCGTGTTCTCAAAGCAATCCGGACTCCTCCCATCTCTTCTTAGGCTGGGCGAGTCTGGGTCGTTTCAGTTATACTATCCAAATAATCCCCAATTTATACTTATCTTGTAATTATTAAAAATACTCATTGATTTATGTAATCTGATGGGCTTCAGTAGGAATTCGTTATGTATAAATATTCTCCAAACATATATATGCAAAAACCTAAATCTTAGAAATCCATTAAAATTTAGCGGAAAAGGTTTTGTATAGTGGAGGTAGAGAATGGGAGGAAATGGAGTAAGGAGAAATAGGGTAAGGTTGGTGCTTTATCTTATATTATAATGCAAAACCTTTGGTCAAAGGGTCAAAGTGAAGCCTTTTTGGCTATTCCCAAAATAACCATTTCAACACAATTCTGGAAAGCTTTCTAATGGGCACTTCTGTCATTTTTAATGCGCACGTCCTCCATTAATTTCATTGCACATATCTACTCTTCTATGTAACTAATTGTATTCAATAACCGCACTAAAAATATAAAAAAAATCGCTGAAAAAATGCTAAAATCAAATAGAGAAAATGTGAAAAATAAAAGCGATTGGAAAAAGAGATTTCGGGATCTGCGAATAGCCATTAAAAGGTGAAACATTTGTTTTGTTCGATTGTCTTAACATTCTTTCAAATCTGGAACTTAATTTGCATTTACACAAAAAAAATATTTTGGTATTGATCTGATGATATAGATCCCATTCTCGATAATTGTTCCGACTTTAGATTCTAATTTTCAATCCCCTAAAACTAGGTCTGATGAGCTCCGTGCAATTATCCTTTTGAGATTGTAAACATGGCGCATTGGATCTATTTCCAATCACATAACATTGCCTCAGCTGTAAACCTGATGGAAGCATTCGACTGAAGAATAAGAAAAACGAACAATAGGACTTCGTCAGTAAAATTTCGAAGTTGATGATGGAAAAAATCTTATAAGCTTCCTTTCTCCTGTTGAAATCAAAAAATTCATCATGGTACACGAACATTTAGGAATGCATTTGCAGCCATTGGTGACCTCTCAAAGATGAAGTTCCAAATCTAATAGATAATTTTAGTTTTTTTAGAATTCAACATATCAGAAGGGTACAAATTTAACCAGAGCAATCCTCACTCGGCTTATTGATTTCTTGATTGGCCTGAATTTCTGTTTTTTTTCTTTGAATTGATATACCTTAATGCTAATTCTATATATGTAACATCCGCAGGTAAGATAACGATTCAGATGGTTCTAAACAAGTTGTACAGAGATATACATAGTCAGGTAAGGTGTTATTTTTCCCTACTATATTTTTTACTACCTTCATTTACATTGCTCTTTAGTCACCACTCCAGAAACTACAACTTTCACGTTAAAAGATCATTTACATTGGATGTTAACCTCATGATCCCAATAGAAAGTAAGAATAAACTGAAAAGCAATAACTTGAGTATGTGAATGGGTCGATATCTATAACGAATTAATTCCCTGGGGTTGACCTTCTGATGCGGCTATCAGGGTAGACAGAACAGTGGAAAGATGATATAGATTTACAAAGCAGAAAATGAAGAAGAAGATAAGGAGAAACATAAGAGAAATGAGCAACACATACTTAATTCATTCATGCTACTGTAGCTACATATAGATAATTCTTACATTCACCCTTCCTACGTGGCTTTATCATAGCCCTAGGCTTGTAACCGCATTCTGGAAAATAAAGAAAAAGCAAAATACAGAGGGCAATTTGCATACGACAAGAAAATGCATACTATTTCTGCAGGTGGTAAAAAAAAAGCTAGCTGGTTCTTTTGTTTTATTCATCAAATTTGGTAGGCTTTCTGATGGTCCTCTTTGGCCTTACTGGATGGCTGCTTGGTTGTGCATTAATGTGTACTTATGTGGTTGTATCATCACCCTCCTCCTGAAGAATGGTCTTGTCCGCAAGATCGGCAGTGCTATCCTTATTGATCAGAAATGGTGGTAGTGGAGTTGGAGCGGTGTCATGTGGGTTGGGGCAAAGTTTCAGGACGGAGATATGGAAGACCGGGTGGATTCGGGCATTTGCTGGTAGTAGAAGCTTATAAGCTACAGGGCCAATTCTTTTTATAATTTTAAATGGGCCAAAGTACTTTTTTGATAATTTGTGCGGTGATGATCGGACGGAGTGTTGGCGGTATAGTTGAAGCTTGACGAATACCCAATTGTCTACCACGAATTCCTTATCGCTGCGGTGCTTGTCGGCTTGATTTTTCATTCTAACTTGAGCTCGTTGAAAATTGGTTTTTACTATGGTTAATATGTCCTCGCGGTTAAGAGCCCAATCAGCAATGTCTTGAGTTGTTGTAGTGTCGATGATGTAGTTGGGTATGGATGGAGGTGGCCTACCGTAGACAGCTTGGAATGGCGACATGCCGATGGAGGTGTGTTTGCAAGTGTTATACCACCATTTGGCCCAAGAAAGATATTTAACCCATTGATTTGGTGCGTCGCCGACTAGTGCTCGAAGATAAGTCTCCAAGCAGCGATTCACAACTTCCGTTTGCCCATCCGTTTGGGGATGGTAAGCGCTACTCATTCGTAGTTCGGTGTTGTGAATACTAAATAGCTCCTTCCAAAATTTACTAAGAAAAAGGCATTCACGGTCCAACACAATGCTACGGGGATAACCATGTAGGCGAACATACTCATGAATGAAGTGCGTAGCGAGTTGGGTTGCGGATACGAAAGTGGGAAAAGCGCAAAAGTGCGCGTATTTAGAGAACCGATCGACAAATACCCCATAAATTAGGAAGATGGACAATAAATTCCGTGGAGATGTCGTCCCATATTTGCGTTGGTATTTGGAGAGGTTGCAGCAGTCCTTTGGGTGCCATGGTGTCGGATTTGCATTGTATGCAGATGGAGCATTGTCGGACAAAATTCTGGACGGTGCGGGATAGATTTGGCCAGAAAAAACTGCTTGTGATACGAGCAACTGTGGCTTTCACTCCTGAATGGCCTCCTTCCTTTGAGTTGTGGCAAGCTCTGATTATCATTTGCTGAAGGTTTGGATCATTTGGAACATATAGCCTGTCACCCCAAAATAATGAATCATCATGCAAAGTGAGGTTTGGGGAATCTTGTATACCTGCTTGAATGTTGTGAACATGCAGTTTATAAGCCTCGTCGTTTACTGCAGCTGCTTTGATGTCTTCGGTAATGTGAAATATCGGGGAAGAGATGTCGTGCATCAAGGCTTCTTGCGACCAGCGGGATAGAGCATCGGCTGCTAGGTTTTGATTTCTTGGTTTGTACTTGATATCGAAATCGAAGCCCAACAATTTCGATAACCACCGCTGCTGCTCGGGGGTTTGGATGACTTGTGACGTCAGCTGTCGCAAGCTCTGGTGATCGGTGAGGATGGTGAAACATCGGCCAAGAAGGTAATGGCGCCAGCGGCGGACTGCCGAAGTGATTGCGAACATCACGCGTGAATAGGCGGAGCTCCTTTGGATGTGAGGTGGAAGCCGTTGGCTGTGAAACGCGATTGGGTGGTTTTCCTGGTGGGAGAGTATTGCGCCGATTGCCGACCCTGAAGCATCGGTTTGTACAGTGAAGGGTTTGGAAAAATTAGGAAGATGGAGTACAGGGGCTTGTGTTATGGCTTTCTTTAATGCGTTGAATGCGGCATAGGCCTCATTTGTCCAAGCGGGTGCATCCTTCTTGAGCAGATCCGATAACGGGCCGGCTAGACTTGCGTAGCTCTGTATAAAACGTCTGTAGTACCCTATAAGGCCCAAAAATCCTCTTATAGCTGTCTGTGAAGAGGGTATGGGCCAAATAAGGATACTGTCAAATTTTGATGGGTCCATTTGAACCCCATTTCCTGAAATTATATGGCCTAGATAATTTAGGCTTTGCATAGCGAAAACACATTTTGAAAGATTTGCAAAAAATTTGTGGGTAGCCAAAATATTCAAAGTTGTTTCTAAATGAGATAAATGTGAAACCCACGTTGTAATATATATTAAAATATCGTCAAAAAAAACCAAGATAATTTTTTGATGATATGGTCAAAATATATTATTCATAGTAGCTTGAAAAGTAGACGGCGCGTTAGTTAACCCAAAGGGCATAACTAAAAATTCATAGTGGCCGTCATGAGTTCGGAAAGCTGTTTTTGGAACATCGGGTGGATGAACCCGAATTTAAAAATAACCACTTCGTAGATCTAGTTTGGAAAAATATGTAGATCCATGTAGCTCATCAAGAAGTTCATCTACCGTTGGAATTGGGTAGGTATCTTTTATTGTGATGGCATTAAGTGCTCTGTAATCTACACAAAATCGCCACGTTCCGCCTTTTTTTTTTTTACTAATAAAACCGGGGAAGAGAATGGGCTTGTGGAAGGTTGAATAATTTGAGAATGCAACATTTCGTGGACTTGTCTTTCGATTTCATTTGTTTGAAAGTATGGGTAACGGTATCGACGGACGTTGACGGGGTTGGTGTTTGGTTGCAAGGTGATACGGTGGTTAAGGGAGCGGTTTGGGGGAAGGTTGGATGGTAATGTGAAGATGTGTTCGAACTGGGTTAATAGTTGTTGAAGTGGGGGGATGTGCAGGTGCAAGTGGGCGTGGTACAGTTTGTGCTGTAGAATGGAGGTGGTAAAAGAAAGAAATGGAGTTGTTGTGACCCATTCGTTTTAATTGTGTGAAAGAAACTTCAGAGGGTTTTTTGGTTGGGCTTAGGCCCGTTAGCATGACGGGTTTGTTTTGGAGTTCAAAGGAAAAAGTGAGGTTGGATAGGTCGGTGGTGGTTGGGCCTAAAGTTCAGAGCCATTGTACACCCAATACCCCATCTGCTCCAGCAATTTCCAATAAATGGAAGTCAATAAAAAATTCAACGGTATCAATTAAAACGCGAACTGCTTCGCAAATTCCTCCGCTTCTCAATTTTTCTCCGTTTTCCACTGTTACAACAAAGCGAAGATGCAGATTTGGTTTGAGGCCAAGAAATCGGGCTGCGCGTGGGTGGAGGTAATTGTGTGTGCTACCGGTGTCTACTAACATGGAGATTTGGCGGTTATTGATGATGGTTGGGAGGCGTAGGGTGGATGGTTGGGAGGAGCCAACGAGGGCATGGAAAGAGACTTCTTGCTGTTCGGTGGTTAGGGTTTCGAGTGGGTCAGATAAGTCGATTAATGGTGGATCTGGGTCCGGCGGTTCATCGGGAAGAAGTAGGAGGATTCTTTTGGTCTGGCACTGATGTTTCACGTGATAACATTCGTCGCAATTGAAGCACAGTACTTTAGCTTTGTGTTGTTCCATCTCAGCCTGGGTAAGTTTTTTGATTGGATATGAGGTGTTTGTGGTTTGTGTTGAGGGGGTATATTGGTTTGCAGGCTGTGTAGTTGTAGATTGTGGCTTGTAGGGTGGACTTTTTTGAAAGAATGCTCTTTTTCTTGCTGTTTGGTCTCAACAATCTTGGTCGTTTCGATGGCATTAGTTATGGTGGTGGGTCTTAGAAGTAGGATCTCATGTTTGATTTGAGGTTTGAGGCCGGAGATTAAGCAATGTAACAATGCTTCGGTTGGTAAATTGGTGATATGGTTACTAATAGATTCGAAGGATGACTGGTATTGTTCGACGGAAGTTGTTTGTTGGAGTTTGAAAAGTTGTGCTTGCGGGTTGTGGAAGGATGATGGTGCGAAACGTTGTTCAAGATTGAGGAGGAGATCTTGCCATGAAGATAGTTATTGGTTGCGGTGCATCCATTGGAACCACGTCAATGCTTGTCCATTCATGGAGAAGCTTGCGAGATCGATTCTTTGTTCTTCGGGGGTGTTATGATATTTGAAGAAGCGTTCGGCTTGGAACATCCAATCGAACGGGTTTGAGCCGTCGAAGGTTGCTAGTTCGCACTTAGGCGGTCGAGTGGCGGGTGTATTAGGAGTAGCTAGTAGGGGTGGTTGGCGTGGTGGTTGTAAAGTGCTGTTTGGTGAGGTAATGGAAGAGGAGGGATTTGTGTGAGTGATGGATGCTAGCTTGACAGTAATGTCGGCTAATGTTTTGGTAATATTTTCCAGCGATGTGCCGTGAGTTTGAAGGGTGTTGTGGATGTCGGTTAGCTGGTTTTGGTGGTCGAGTTGGTTGTTTTGTATGGAGTTGATGGTTTCTTGGTGTTCGTGGAGTTGTGCCATGGCTTCATCGATGGGGCGTGTCATATTTGGAGGAGAGATAGAGATTGTGAGGAGGGAGGGAGGAGAGAACAAGGTGAAAGCACCAAAATGATGCGGCTATCAGGGTTGACAGAACAGTGGCAAGATGATAAAGATTTACAGAGCAGAAAATGAAGAAGAAGATAAGGAGAAACAGAAGAGAAATGAGCAACACATACTTAATTCATTCATGCTACTGTAGCTACATATAGATAATTCTTACATTCACCCTTCCTATGTGGCTTTATCATAGCCCTAGGCTTGTAACCGCATTCTGGAAAATAAAGAAAAAGCAAAATACAGAGGGCAATTTGCATAAGATAAGAAAATGCATACTATTTCTGCAGGTGGTAAAAAAAGCTAGCTGGTTCTTTTGTTTTATTCATCAAATTTGGTAGGCTTTCTGATGGTCCTCTTTGGCCTTACTGGATGGATGCTTGGTTGTGCATTAGTGTGCACTTGTGTGGTTGTATCACCTTCCTACTTTTGCTTTAATCAAAGCTGCTACACTTCTTTTGACTATTTTTACTTTTACCATTTGTTAGTACATACATTTCCATAATTGTTATTGACCTGTTGATTTCCTTAACTCATTATTATGCCTACTTTGTTAAGAAGGCTGATAGTACATCAAGAACTATAGTAATCCATTTAGTATGTGAAATGAATTTTAAAGGTAACAACTATCTTACCATCGTTTTATTCATAATAAAACAATATATTCGTGTTGTATTTTATTATTATTCATTGCTTCTACAAAGAAGGCAGTGCTATTTTAATTTTTATATTTATTATTTGGCCTCTTTTGAAATTATGACTTCACCAAAATAAAGGCAGTTTAGTACAGAAGTATATTAGTTTCGAACTAAACTGTTAATACCTTCTGATTTGAAGTTGTGTTATATGTTTAAGATAACAATTTAAATTGTGCATTTGAAAATTTTATTGGAATCATGAAGAATATAATATGTTATCTAACTTTAATATATATATTTTTTGTTGACAACGCAGTAGAGCCGAGCGAAATGAGGAGTTAGGGCTGCGGTGAGGAGGAGTGGATCTAAAGGCTGTTGTTGCTAAAAATTAGGAAATCAGTAATTGCTGCACAAAGCGAACCAAATGAAGGCGTGACGGTAGAGTTGATTATTGATGTAATATGAGAAGCAAATACACAAATATGCTGTATGAGAAGCAAATGCACAAGTTGGATGATGAGTGGCACGTGGCAATGCAATATTAGAAGCGTGATGCATAAGAATGGAACTTCAGAGCTTCTAGGTTGAAAAGCTACAAGGTCATGTTGAGTAGAAGAGGTCAAATAGATAGAGCATCTATAAGAAGAAGAGATAGAGTATGTTATCGAGGTAGAAGATTGTAGATGAATTGCACACACTCAAGGGGTTCATGGAGAAGTAGGATGTTGACTTATAAGGGACGAGCAGATAATAGAATAAGGTGGAAGGAGGCGAGTTTGACTGTTGCCTGAAATTGGGGTCACTGAAAAGCTTGGAAAAAAAAACTCATGTGCGTTTAATAATATATATATATATATGTACGTATATATGGTGCATATGCGACTAATTGACTAAGTGATATGAATTTAAGGCAAATGAGGTGTTGATATTTTTTGTATAGGAGTCTATGTTTTCTACATTTATTTAGTTATTTATGAGGAATGAGGTGATAAGAGCGTTCAGAGTTAGTGTCTTAACATGTTGTGCTGCTCTTGCTGAATGTAGGCGGAACTATGGATATAAAGATTAAAATGTGTGTACAGTTATATGGAAGACCAACTTTTATGAGCATGAGCACAAGACAATAATTATAAATACCATTTAAAATTTTACATAGAGAAATGGAAGGTTTTATAGATAATACACAAACATATATTTTAGGGTCTTTCATTTTACAAAAATGCTACTTCGCCTGGATGTCAATCCAGGGGCAGAACCAAAAATTCAGCAATGGAAGGGTTAAAACTTTCGGAGGCACAATATATAACAGAATTTGATGAAAACGATCCATTTTTCTTTAATTTTTTTCCATTTTTTTCTGTTGGGGATTTTGTGGTTTGAGACGCTTTTGGAGGAGTAGAATCTGCCGTACTTCTGACTTCAAGGATTTGCGGAGCAAATTCTTTCAGACAATAGTTCAACCCACCAGGTACAAAAGGGTTATCGAACTATTGACTTCAGGATTCAATGAAGCCTTGAAACAGCGTAATCGAATTCAAAGTTTGTACGATTTTGATTCGACCAAGAACACTCTGATTTAATGTTTCTGATGATGCAAGTACTGTAGAGAATGAAGAGAAGAAGAGGAGGATTAATCTGCAACGTATTTCTGCAATTTGCAACACCTCAGAGGCGTTACAAATGAAACAGCGTTTTGATACGCTTTAATGGCGTTGCAGACTGTAAAGGAAGAAGAAGATATTATTCGAAGTGATTTCAAACATTTCTGGGCGTTGCTATTTATAACAAATGAAGAGGCATCCTTTCAGCGAAGCGTCACCACCGTCTGTAACGGTTATTTCCGTCCGTACAGCGTCGCATCTCTTCCCTTTGGGATGAAATCGGTCGACCGCCAAAATATCACCGGTCGACCGTTTTCAAACAGAGAGTAAAACGGTCGACTGGTTGAGTTTTGGCCGGTCGACCGATCTGTTTTGTGACTTAATGGATCACGAGACCCCAAGAGCCCCAAGGCCCAAGGCCCATCTTTTGACATTTTAAATATTATTATGCCAAGTTCATGCTCAAGGCCCATTGCCTTATCTCTCCTTCTCTTCTTTCTTTTGTTATTATACATCATGTCTTTACATATATAGTGGAAATCCTTTGTATTTTCCATGATGTGGGACAAAACATATTTGCCCATTCCTTCTTCCTTTTATTCTTCATTCTCTTCAAATAATACCCAAACCCAAATCATTTGTTTTGAAAATTTTACAACAATCTCCCCCAATTTTCAAAATAAGAAAATAAATAAAGTGGACGGCTGAGTCACTAGTGTGATTTCCTACATACCCAAGTGGGATCAAGCCTATGTAGTTCTAAGATCAAGTTTTGCATCATCGTGGAAACAACACATAAATAAAAGTATCTTTTGGATTTGAACTTCTACTTAGTGTAAACCATTCAAAGTTCTATCGAGATTCAATGGTGAACGAATCTTGAACCAAGTATCCCTTAATGATAAAACCGGAACAATCACACATGTTGTATTCCTTAGTTAGAGTGTCCTGTATTGCTCAGCACATTAATGGCCATGTGCTTAAATCCTGGTTCATGAGTCTACTTAGAAAGCGGTCTTACTTTCCTAGGAAACGACCTGATTTCCATACTCATATAGGTAAGTCACTTAAGGTGTTTCTACGGGACACCTTTTTAGGGTTTCTAGACTTATTAAGGATATTTATCCATCCTTTGTTCATGCAGAATCCAACACTAAACATTATGGGATTATTGATTTAGTGTTCCATAATAATTTCCTTAACTTGTTGGTACCCATTGAACTTTGTCTATCCTTTTCAAGACACAAGTTGGGTTTCTGTTAGGATGATCAATCTTCATTCACAGACCTTAGTCCCATTTCCTTTGACTTTATAGAAACCATAGCCTTTGGAAGACTCTTCGTAAGTGGGTCAGCCAAGTTTTTCTTTGTTTCTATGTAATCAACAGTTATAACTCCACTTTTGAGTAACTGTCTCACCATGTGATGTCTAAGACTTACATGTCCAGATTTTCCATTATATGTTTTATTAGAAACATTATATATCGTTGCTTGATTATCACAGTTAATCAAGACTGCTGGAGATGGCTTCTTCCATAATGGGATTTCTACTAACAAATTTCTAAGCCATTCCGCTTCTTTACATGCGTCTGCTAATGCAATCAATTCTGACAACATAGTTGAATCAGATATACAGGTCTGCTTCTTGGAAGCCCAAGACACAGCAGCGCCTCCTAATGTAAATATCCATCCAGTCGTAGACTTGGATTTCGATTCTACATTGTTCCAGGTTGCATCACTATATCCTTCTATTACAGCAGGATATCCTTTATAAGATAAACCATAGTTGATGGTTCCCTTCAAATAAGCTAAGACTCTAGAAATGGCTTTCCAGTGTTCGAAACCTGGATTACCCGTAAATCGACACAATACACTTATAGCATGTGCGATATCTGGTCTAGTGCAATGCATAGCATACATAAGACTCTCAATAATACTGGAATATTCCAATTGAGAAATGGTATGTCCAGTGTTCTTTTCTAATTTTATACTTGGATCTAAAGGAGTTGGTGCTGGTTTGTCATCATAATGATTATACTTCTTTAGGAACTTCTCAATGTAATGAGATTGAGTTAATAATAACTCCCCCGTTTTCCTAATGATTTTAATTCCTAGAATTACATCAGCCTCTCCCAGATCTTGCATATCAAATTTAGAAGATAGAAACTTCTTAGTTTCATTTACACAGGATATGTTGGAACCAAATATCAGCATGTCATCAACGTATAAACATATTATAACATAACCGTTGTTATCCGATTTGCTATAGATACATTTATCTGCATCATTAACAATGAATCCAAATGACAGTGCAACTTTATCAAACGTCTCATGCCATTGCATGGGAGCTTGCTTCAGGCCATAAAGAGATTTAACTAATTTACAAACTTTCTTTTCTTGGCCTGGGGTTATGAAACCTTCAGGTTGTTCCATGTATATCTCTTCTTCTAAATCTCCATTTAGAAAAGCTGTCTTTACATCCATTTGATGTATGACCAAGTTATGAATTGATGCAAGTGCTATTAAACAACGTATCGAAGATATGCGAGCCACCGGAGCATATGTATCAAAATAATCTACTCCTTGTCTTTGTTTATATCCCTTAGCAACTAATCTGGCTTTAAACTTATCAATGGATCCATTTGTATTCAACTTTTTCTTGAATATCCATTTACATCCTATAGGTTTAGCACCAGGAGGTAAATCGCTTAATACCCAAGTTTGGTTTAACATTATGGAATTCATTTCATCATTGATAGCTTCTTTCCAGAAATTAGAATCTCTAGAACTCATAGCCTCAGAATAAGTTTTGGGATCATCATCGACGTTCATTACATATCTTGTCACATTAAGGACTTCGTCCTTATTGCCTTCTACGAGATATGTTATGAAGTCAGGACCATAGTCCTTCTCTATTCTCGCTCTTTTACATCTTCTGTGTTCAGTACTATCATCTGGTACTGACATTTCCTTGCTGTTTTGAGCAGGAGCATATTCATCATCATTTGTATCATTAGTCTCAGTTGGTTCTGGACTAGATGATCTCAATGGATTCTCAATAGTTTGATTTTCAAAAAATTCTACATCTACAGATTCTATGACTTCTAAGGTATTAAGAATCATAAATCTATAAGTTATACTATTAAGAGAATATCCAATGAAAACACATTTAAAAGCCCTATTACCTAATTTTGGTCGTTTAGGATCTGGTTTTCTAACATATGCTAAGCAACCCCAAACTTTAAGTCTAGTAAGATTAGGTTTTCTATTGAACCATAATTCATAAGGAGAGATATTATTTTTCTTAAGTGGTACTCTATTTAAAATGTAACATGCAGATAACATAGCATCACCCCATATGTTATAAGGCAAATTAGAACTTATGAGCATGGCATTAACCATTTCTACTAAAGTTCTATTTTTTCTCTCAGCAACACCATTTTGTTGTGGTGTATAAGGGGCGGTACATTGGTGAATGATACCATTTTGTTTGCAAAACAAAGTAAACTCATTTGAAAAATATTCACCACCACGATCTAAATGTAACACTTTAATTTTAATTCCTAATTGTGTTTCGACTTCTGCTTTGTAAATTTAGAATTTATCAAAAGGCTTCATCTTTTGATTTCATTAGATATACATAAGCATATCTAGAATAATCATCAATAAACGTTATATAGTATTGGTTACCACCATAGGTGATATGACTTTTCAAGTCACCCACATCACTATATACCAAATCAAGCAAACCAGTTTTTCTTTCAACAGATTTAAAGGATTTTCGATGTATTTTTTCTTGAACACATATCTCACATTTAGAAATGGATTCGAAATCACAATCAGAAATTAATCCTAATTTATGCATATTTCTAAGTGACTTATAATTAACATGTCCTAATCTACTATGCCATAAATTAACAGAGTCAACAATATAAGCAGAAGATTTCTTTATTAGATTCAACTTAATCATGTCGTTACAAGAATATCCCTGTCCAATAAATTTGCTGTTCTTGGACAACACTAACTTATCAGACTCATACACCATCTTGAATCCTCCTTTGTTAAGAAGGTATCCAGAAATCAAATTCTTACACATATCAGGTACATAAAATACATTGACTAAAGTAAGAACTTTCCCAGAGGTGAATGTCAATTCAATAGTGCCTTTTCCCAGAACTTTGCTTGCAACTTTGTTTGCGCTAGTTACATCGCTGGATTCTCCGTTATTCTCATCGTAAGTCTTGAACAGATTACGGTCTTTGCAAATATGAATAGTTGCTCCAGTATCGAGCCACCAATCATTATCAGCCACTAACGGAGTTCACCTCTTGTACGACAGCCACAAGCTTTTCTTCGACCATATTCGCTTTTTGTTGTTTCTTCCGAAGACGACAGTCTCGGGCATAGTGGCCGGGTTTGTGACAATAGTAACAGTCACCCTTCTTCTTATTCTTGGAATTAGTACCTTTCTTTTTGAACTGTGTCTCATTCAAAGGCTTCAACTTATCGTTAATTTCAACATTATTAGCCTTAGATTGAGACTCAGTTTGCGGATTATCATCTAGTTCGCGTTTACGAGAATCCTCTTCAATACGAAGATGACGCTGTAAACCGTCTAAATCATAATCGGTTTCCGCATGTTTTAATTTCTTCTTATAATCATTCCAAGAATTCAGGAGTCTAGAAATAATAACTCCATCAATAAAAGATTCAGGGAGATCAATACCGGCATCCTTAAGTTGATTTACCAACAGTAGTATTTCACTCACTTGTCCAATTATGGACTTGTTAGTGACCATTTTGAAATCCATAAAATTGCATATAAGAAATTTCTTATTACTTGCCTCAGAGATGCGATATTTGCTTTCTAGTGCAGTCCAGAGTGCCTTCGCGGTGTCCAAGGTCCTGTGAGCATTGTATATCGGAGTTGACAGTGCATTCAGAATGTGTCCTCTGCATACAAAATCTTCCTCTTTTCGCTTTTCCCTTTTAGCTTTTAGTTCTGCACTATCCTTATCGGTTTCCTCCGGTATTTTCTCCAATCCATCTTCGAGAATATGAAATAATTTGACCGTGATCAGGAAGAATTTCATGGTCTCTTGCCAACGAGTGAAATTCTCTCCATCAAATCGCTCTAACTTCGTCAAATGTTGATTCATCATTTGTAACGCGCTCAAACCTTCCATGGTTGAATCTATTGTCTGAAAATTTATTGGGGATTTTGTGGTTTGAGACGCTTTTGGAGGAGTAGAATCTGCCGTATTTCTGACTTCAAGGATTTGCGGAGCAAATTCTTTCAGACAATAGTTCAACCCACCAGGTACAAAAGGGTTATCGAACTATTGACTTCAGGATTCAATGAAGCCTTGATACAGCGTAATCGAATTCAAAGTTTGTACGACTTTGATTCGACCAAGAACACTCTGATTTAATGTTTCTGATGATGCAAGTACTGTAGAGAATGAAGAGAAGAAGAGGAGGATTAATCTGCAACGTATTTCTGCAATTTGCAACAACTCAGAGGCGTTACAAATGAAACAGCGTTTTGATACGCTTTAATGGCGTTGCAGACTGTAAAGGAAGAAGAAGATATTATTCGAAGTGATTTCAAACATTTCTGGGCGTTGCTATTTATAACAAATGAAGAGGCATCCTTTCAGCGAAGCGTCACCATCGTCTGTAACGGTTATTTCCCTCCGTACAGCGTCGCATCTCTTCCCTTTGGGATGAAATCGGTCGACCGCCAAAATATCACCGGTCGACCGTTTTCAAACAGAGAGTAAAATGGTCGACTGGTTGAGTTTTGGCCGGTCGACCGATCTGTTTTGTGACTTAATGGATCACGAGACCCCAAGAGCCCCAAGGCCCATCTTTTGACATTTTAAATATTATTATGCCAAGTTCATGCTCAAGGCCCATTGCCTTATCTCTCCTTCTCTTCTTTCTTTTGTTATTATACATCATGTCTTTACATATATAGTGGAAATCCTTTGTATTTTCCATGATGTGGGACAAAACATATTTGCCTATTCCTTCTTCCTTTTATTCTTCATTCTCTTCAAATAATACCCAAACCCAAATCATTTGTTTTGAAAATTTTACACCAATCTCCCCCAATTTTCAAAATAAGAAAATAAATAAAGTGGACGGCTGAGTCACTAGTGTGATTTCCTACATACCCAAGTGGGATCAAGCCT
The DNA here is from genome assembly GCA_030737875.1 of Allium sativum. Lineage (NCBI taxonomy): Eukaryota > Viridiplantae > Streptophyta > Magnoliopsida > Asparagales > Amaryllidaceae > Allium > Allium sativum. The sequence goes on from CM060923.1 coordinate 159,378,787, forward strand.
ATGTAGTTCTAAGATCAAGTTTTGCATCATCGTGGAAACAACACATAAATAAAAGTATCTTTTGGATTTGAACTTCTACTTAGTGTAAACCATTCAAAGTTCTATCGAGATTCAATGGTGAACGAATCTTGAACCAAGTATCCCTTAATGATAAAACCGGAACAATCACACATGTTATATTCCTTAGGTAGAGTGTTCTGTATTGCTCAGCACATTAATGGCCATGTGCTTAAATCCTGGTTCATGAGTCTACTTAGAAAGCGGTCTTACTTTCCTAGGAAACGGCCTGATTTCCATACTCATATAGGTAAGTCACTTAAGGTGTTTCTGCGGGACACCTTTTTAGGGTTTCTAGACTTATTAAGGATATTTATCCATCCTTTGTTCATGCAGAATCCAACACTAAACATTATGGGATTATTGATTTAGTGTTCCATAATAATTTCCTTAACTTGTTGGTAACCATTGAACTTTGTCTATCCTTTTCAAGACACAAGTTGGGTTTCTGTTAGGATGATCAATCTTCATTCACAGACCTTAGTCCCATTTCCTTTGACTTTATAGAAACCATAGCCTTTGGAAGACTCTTCGTAAGTGGGTCAGCCAAGTTTTTCTTTGTTTCTATGTAATCAACAGTTATAACTCCACTTTTGAGTAACTGTCTCACCATGTGATGTCTAAGACTTACATGTCTAGATTTTCCATTATATGTTTTATTAGAAACATTATATATCGTTGCTTGATTATCATAGTTAATCAAGACTGCTGGAGATGGCTTCTTCCATAATGGGATTTCTACTAACAAATTTCTAAGCCATTCCGCTTCTTTACATGCGTCTGCTAATGCAATCAATTCTGACAACATAGTTGAATCAGATATACAGGTCTGCTTCTTGGAAGCCCAAGACACAGCAGCGCCTCCTAATGTAAATATCCATCCAGTCGTAGACTTGGATTTCGATTCTACATTGTTCCAGGTTGCATCACTATATCCTTCTATTACAGCAGGATATCCTTTATAAGATAAACCATAGTTGATGGTTCCCTTCAAATAAGCTAAGACTCTGGAAATGGCTTTCCAGTGTTCGAAACCTGGATTACTCGTAAATCGACACAATACACTTATAGCATGTGCGATATCTGGTCTAGTGCAATGCATAGCATACATAAGACTCCCATTAATACTGGAATATTCCAATTGAGAAATGGTACGTCCAGTGTTCTTTTCTAATTTTATACTTGGATCTAAAGGAGTTGGTGCTGGTTTGTCATCATAATGATTATACTTCTTTAGGAACTTCTCAATGTAATGAGATTGAGTTAATAATGACTCCCCCGTTTTCCTAATGATTTTAATTCCTAGAATTACATCAGCCTCTCCCAGATCTTTCATATCAAATTTAGAAGATAGAAACTTCTTAGTTTCATTTACATAGGATATGTTGGAACCAAATATTAGCATGTCATCAACGTATAAACATATTATAACATAACCGTTGTTATCCGATTTGCTATAGATACATTTATCTGCATCATTAACAATGAATCCAAATGACAGTGCAACTTTATCAAACTTCTCATGCCATTGCATGGGAGCTTGCTTCAGGCCATAAAGAGATTTAACTAATTTACAAACTTTCTTTTCTTGGCCTGGGGTTATGAAACCTTCAGGTTGTTCCATGTATATCTCTTCTTCTAAATCTCCATTTAGAAAAGCTGTCTTTACATCCATTTGATGTATGACCAAGTTATGAATTGATGCAAGTGCTATTATACAACGTATCGAAGATATGCGAGCCACCGGAGCATATGTATCATAATAATCTACTCCTTGTCTTTGTTTATATCCCTTAGTAACTAATCTGGCTTTAAACTTATCAATGGATCCATTTGTATTCAACTTTTTCTTGAATATCCATTTACATCCTATAGGTTTAGCACCAGGAGGTAAATCGCTTAATACCCAAGTTTGGTTTAACATTATGGAATTCATTTCATCATTGATAGCTTCTTTCCAGAAATTAGAATCTCTAGAACTCATAGCCTCAGAATAAGTTTTGGGATCATCATCGACGTTCATTACATATCTTGTCACATTAAGGACTTCGTCCTTATTGCCTTCTACGAGATATGTTATGAAGTCAGGACCATAGTCCTTCTTTATTCTCGCTCTTTTACTTCTTCTGTGTTCAGTACTATCATCTGGTACTGACATTTCCTTGCTGTTTTGAGTAGGAGCATTTTCATCATCATTTGTATCATTAGTCTCAGTTGGTTCTGGACTAGATGATCTCAATGGATTCTCAATAGTTTGATTTTCAAAAAATTCTACATCTACAGATTATATGACTTCTAAGGTATTAAGAATCATAAATCTATAAGTTATACTATTAAGAGAATATCCAATGAAAACACATTTAAAAGCCCTATTACCTAACTTTGGTCGTTTAGGTTCTGGTTTTCTAACATATGCTAAGCAACCCCAAACTTTAAGTCTAGTAAGATTAGGTTTTCTGTTGAACCATAATTCATAAGGAGAAATATTATTTTTCTTAAGTGGTACTCTATTTAAAATGTAACATGCATATAACATAGCATCACCCCATAGGTTATAAGGCAAATTAGAACTTATGAGCATGGCATTAACCATTTCTACTAAAGTTCGATTTTTTCTCTCAGCAACACCATTTTGTTGTGGTGTATAAGGGGCGGTACATTGGTGAATGATACCATTTTGTTTGCAAAACAAAGTAAACTCATTTGAAAAATATTCACCACCACGATCTGAATGTAACACTTTAATTTTAATTCCTAATTGTGTTTCGACTTCTGCTTTGTAAATTTTGAATTTATCAAAAGGCTTCATCTTTTGATTTCATCAGATATACATAAGCATATCTAGAATAATCATCAATAAACGTTATATAGTATTGGTTACCACCATAGGTGATATGACTTTTCAAGTCACCCACATCACTATATACCAAATCAAGCAAACCAGTTTTTCTTTCAACAGATTTAAAGGATTTTCGATGTATTTTTGCTTGAACACATATCTCACATTTAGAAATGGATTCGAAATCACAATCAGAAATTAATCCTAATTTATGCATATTTCTAAGTGACTTATAATTAACATGTCCTAATCTACTATGCCATAAATTAACAGAGTCAACAATATAAGCAGAAGATTTCTTTATTAGATTCAACTTAATCATGCCGTTACAAGAATATCCCTGTCCAATAAATTTGCTGTTCTTGGACAACACTAACTTATCAGACTCATACACCATCTTGAATCCTCCTTTGTTAAGAAGGTATCCAGAAATCAAATTCTTACACATATCAGGTACATAAAATACATTGACTAAAGTAAGAACTTTCCCAGAGGTGAATGTCAATTCAATAGTGCCTTTTCCCAGAACTTTGCTTGCAACTTTGTTTGCGCTAGTTACATCGCTGGATTCTCCGTTATTCTCATCGTAAGTCTTGAACAGATTACGGTCTTTGCAAATATGAATAGTTGCTCCAGTATCGAGCCACCAATCATTATCAATGCCACTAACGGAGTTCGCCTCTTGTACGACAGCCACAAGCTTTTCTTCGACCATATTCGCTTTTTGTTGTTTCTTCCGAAGACGACAGTCTCGGGCATAGTGGCCGGGTTTGTGACAATAGTAACAGTCACCCTTCTTCTTATTCTTGGAATTAGTACCTTTCTTTTTGAACTGTGTCTCATTCTTAGGCTTCAACTTATCGTTAATTTCAACATTATTAGCCTTAGATTGAGACTCAGTTTGCGGATTATCATCTAGTTCGCGTTAACGAGAATCCTCTTCAATACGAAGATGACGCTGTAAACCGTCTAAATCATAATCGGTTTCTGCATGTTTTAATTTCTTCTTATAATCATTCCAAGAATTCGGGAGTCTCGAAATAATAACTCCAACAACAAAAGATTTAGGGAGATCAATACCGGCATCCTTAAGTTGATTTACCAACAGTAGTATTTCACTCACTTGTCCAATTATGGACTTGTTAGTGACCATTTTGAAATCCATAAAATTGCATATAAGAAATTTCTTATTACTTGCCTCAGAGATGCGATATTTGCTTTCTAGTGCAGTCCAGAGTGCCTTCGCGGTGTCCAAGGTCCTGTGAGCATTGTATATCGGAGTTGACAGTGCATTCAGAATGTGTCCTCTGCATAGAAAATCTTCCTCTTTTCGCTTTGCCCTTTTAGCTTTTAGTTCTGCACTATCATTATCGGTTTCCTCCGGTATTTTCTCCAATCCATCTTCGAGAATATGAAATAATTTGACCGTGATCAGGAAGAATTTCATGGTCTCTTGCCAACGAGTGAAATTCTCTCCATCAAATCGCTCTAACTTCGTCAAATGCTGATTCATCATTTGTAACGCGCTCAAACCTTCCATGGTTGAATCTGTTGTCTGAAAATTTGTTGGGGATTTTGTGGTTTGAGACGCTTTTGGAGGAGTAGAATCTGCCGTACTTCTGACTTCAAGGATTTGCGGAGCAAATTCTTTCAGACAATAGTTCAACCCACCAGGTACAAAAGGGTTATCGAACTATTGACTTCAGGATTCAATGAAGCCTTGAAACAGCGTAATCGAATTCAAAGTTTGTACGACTTTGATTCAACCAAGAACACTCTGATTTAATGTTTCTGATGATGCAAGTACTATAGAGAATGAAGAGAAGAAGAGGAGGATTAATCTGCAACGTATTTCTGCAATTTGCAACACCTCAGAGGCGTTACAAATGAAACAGCGTTTTGATACGCTTTAATGGCGTTGCAGACTGTAAAGGAAGAAGAAGATATTATTCGAAGTGATTTCAAACATTTCTGGGCGTTGCTATTTATAACAAATGAAGAGGCACCCTTTAAGCGAAGCGTCACCATCGTCTGTAACGGTTATTTCCGTCCGTACAGCGTCGCATCTCTTCCCTTTGGGATGAAATCGGTCGACCGCTTTCAAACAGAGAGTAAAACGGTCGACTGGTTGATCTGTTTTGTGACTTAATGGATCACGAGACCCCAAGAGCCCCAAGGCCCATCTTTTGACATTTTAAATATTATTATGCCAAGTTCGTGCTCAAGACCCATTGCCTTATCTCTCCTTCTCTTCTTTCTTTTGTTATTATACATCATGTCTTTACATATATAGTGGAAATCCTTTGTATTTTCCATGATGTGGGACAAAACATATTTGCCCATTCCTTCTTCCTTTTATTCTTCATTCTCTTCAAATAATACCCAAACCCAAATCATTTGTTTTGAAAATTTTACAACATTTTCTTTACTTTTTCTTTTGAAAAGCTTTCTCATTTTGGGTGGGGGGCGGGGCCTCCACTGGCCCCAATGTAGTTCTTCGAGTGTTTCAATCAGTCAGTTTGTGCGAAAGGAATGTGTACCCTTGGATTTCTAGCACTACCTGAATTGCACTAAATGAATTCCGCACAAAATGACTAAAAATATTTTGGATGTTCTAGCAATGCTCTTTATTTTATATATAGCCAAATTGTTAACTGAAAAGAGCATTTAAATGTCAACAACTATAAATAAACAATGTACCAAACCAAAGAGCATGCGTAGATTGATAAATGTAAACATGCGGCGTATTGATATTGCTAACTGAAAATAAGCAAGGTATGTTATACCTATTTATTTATCACAGTTAATAATCATAATACCTTTAGTTTCATGATCTTTTGGTACATACATGAACTACCAAAAATATTGTTACGAATATTGTCAAAATCTCACAATCACTTAAAAACAAGATTGACAAATAAGATTCGCTTCTACAATGCTGCCATTATGGACATTGTGCTTACAGTATTGTAGTAATGGTTCAAAATTTTACTCATTTTCAACTTTTGGTCACTTTACTCAAAATTAAGCAGTAAAACATATATATGTGCACATTTCATAACTGCCCATTTCCATTTATGTCCATCTTCTTACCATTATTTCTTAACGTCTCAATCAAATTTCATTGCATATTACTAATAATCCAACAACCTAGAACAAACTATTACTGGCAAAAATTGCCGAACCAGACAGTTATCACTTTTCACTTAAATTTATTTCCTTTCCAATTCACATCTCCCAACTTCCACATCACTATGTCAAATGTACCGAACACATCACGTATAACTATATTTCAACTTAGTTTAATTCTTTACCTACCCACCTTTCCTTTTCTTCTCCTATTTTTTTGTTCGTTCGCTCACTTCTGGACAAAAGCATACTTCCCTTCCACTGCCCACGCACATGGAACTGCTTTTCACATTTGTAATACACATTAAATTACCTTTTGTTTATTCCAGTTGCATATCACGCTCGCCTCATTTTCATATGTACGTCCTTTTTTTCAAACGATGCCGCCTGACGTTTTTTTAGGTTTCCATGTTTATGTTTCCACCCATCTTTACACAAAATCCACCTTCACTTCGACTGTCTTCACACACGTCCAACGGACGTGCGTACGTATAGGTTTATAATAGAGCAAGAGAGCCTAGGCCTTCAAGATATTAGGTTTAAAACTTGGTCCATCAGATCAAAAGAAGCCTCCAGAAATCGGTCAAAGAATTGAAAGTATCGTGTGTAGAAATCGTGCATGTTTAAGAGGAATGGGTCGACCCATCCTATAGGTGCATGTTTAAGAGGAATGGGTCTATTTTTCTACTCATGTCTTTCATGTTCTCTCGAATGGCGACGCTTTCACGTCCCTGGACCTCCAAAGCATCGTTAGTTCTATCCAACACATCGAGCAAGCATGATAAATCCATGTATGGGACGGGTCTAGAAGCAGGGGGTTAACCATTAGTTGTCGTGGTTGGCATCGGAGCATTTCGGTGGCTCGAGTAGACGTTCCAACCTCAGTTGTAGCCGGTTCGGATCGAATCGTTGTTGAACCATCGATTTGGTTCGGGGGAGCGCTACTAGTAACATCCAAGTCCTCGGTTCGGTTCGGGGCTCGTCCTTCGGTTCAGGTCGGAGCTCTTCCTTCGGTTTGGGTCGGTGTGTTCCCTTCGGAGCGGTTCGATCCTGAACCGTTCCCTCGTGACCTAGTGACAACTATTGCTTGCTGATCTCTGTGCAGTTCATGCCCCGCTATTACCCCGCCATATCCCCTCTATATCGTATAGCGTATTTCTACCGCTAAGCTATTTCCAAATAGCCTCTGAAATAGCTTTTCCGCTTTAATCCTCGCTATTTTCTGATATCCCCGATATATCCTATTATTTCAGCTATATTCTTCTATTTCCACTATATCTTCTATAAATGAAATGAATTTAAAAATGAGATTTAAGTATTATAAAGTTTATAAAATTAGTTTTTAATATAATTTTTTAAGGTATATTTTTTAGAATATAAAATACTTTAATACTCTATTAAATTTAATCAAACTAAACAAAAGTTAAACTTTATTTACATCTATTTGCTTATGCTTTTATTTAAAATTAAGAATGTACTAATTATAATTAAGTTGAATATTAATTTTCCTTTTATTTATCATTTATATATTTGTAAAAACATTAAATACGAGTTTCATATGCTATTTTAGACTTATCTGCTATATTCCGCTATTTCTTTGTTTTATCCCCGCTACAACTTTTTGCACATCCGCCGCATTGGATCCGATGAGCACTTTTACTGCATAGGCTGATCTTCACTCGCCTTATTTTCCCGAGAAACTTGCGGTTCCTTTTCCTTTAGCCATGAAGTCTGATTCTCTTGAGATTAACCAAAAAATTCAGAAATACTGGAAAAAGGGGACTAACTTATTCGGACTTGAGAATCCAAAAAGTAGAATGATAATTCGAAATGTTGAGAATTCAAATTTCTCAGTGGAAGCACCAAAATATTAGACCAAAAAGTGGTTCTAACACCTAATTAGACTAAAATCCTAAAGAGAATGAAACAAAAAAATAACAAGAACACAAGGTTTATAGTGGTTCGACATTAGCAAGCCTACGTCCACTTTATACTTCTCTGATTAATGAATTGAATACAAATACAACAATGATATCCACTCAATCTCGCTAATACAATCGATAATTTCTCTCAATTTTGTAGAATTATACTCAAAGATCCTAAGTACAATATGAAATAATAGAGGAAATTCGTTGGTGATGGAGTTGGAGTAGATGAATGGCCAAAAGGATCCCCGAAAATGGTGTGCATTGGTGTATTTATAGGCGTAAAGTACATTCGGTTCGGGTGCCATGTGGGTCCCATCCCGTAAATCTCGGGTTCGGGAGCACTGGGATGATGACAGCATATGAAGAACGTGGGTGCATGGATGGTAACCGTTCCGGGTTAGTAGGAACGTGGTGAGCAACAGTTTCATAGCAGTAGGCTCGGTCCGGATCGGATGGGAAGCTTGGGATTCGGTACGAATATTCTGGGGATCGAACCGACCCGAACTGGTCATCTGATTGTTGGTTTGTGAGCTTATGTGCTGAGGTGACAGGGTTTGTACAAAGAGGTCTGATCCGAACCGGTGGTCTACATGTGACATTTTCCAATCTGCGAGTACATCCATCAATTAAATCCTTAGCTTTGTATAGCTTGATCACAAAGCAGGCTAATGGAATTTGAATTTGAAAATCAGAATTTGAAAAACAAAATTTGAAAAACAAAACTTGAATTTGAACCTGGAGTGTTATTCAGAGTCTTACATATAAAGTAGACTCTATTACTATATTTGTCTTGAACTCTTGAACTCTTGATTTCTTGATTAATCATGAGTCTTGAATCCCCTCTGAATTCTGAATCTCTTGAATCTCTAAAATTGTTCAGTCTTCAGTATTTAAGTCCTGTTTACAAATCCTGCATATATATGTATATATATTCTAGAAAGAAATGTTAGTATATATTTTATAATCAATGATAATTGAAATAAGGTTGTTGTCATCAAAACTCCATTCTCCAACAAGAAATTTAAATATAATCATGTTTTGGATCGTTGGGTTTTGTGTATTTTTAGTAAATACTTCATTTTGGCAAAAGAAGAATTTGAAATGACAAGGAATAAGCCTCGGAATTCAAAAACTATAATTATCCATTCCTTGTGATTTATAATATTCCTTTTTTCAAATATTTTGGATGATTAAAAGAAATTATCACAATTAACCTTTTAGAGATATAAAATCTCGGCAATCCGAAACATGGAAAGGTTGTTCCAGTTAGTAGAATATAATGGAATATAAGTTATAAAAAAATAGTTTTATATTATGAGACCCTTAGTGTAACACCCCGTATTTTTAGATAATAAAATAAGAATAATTTAATTAAATAATGTGAATTAAGTAAAATGGACGACGCCATTGCGTCTGTCTCGAAATTCTAGTCAAGATAGACATCTGGTTGCGTAAAACAGACACCGTATGAAGAAGTTATTAAGGTTTGAAGTTTGTATACGTATAAGGAACTCATGTGTATATATTTTAAATAATTAGTCCAGGAATCGAATTCAGAAAGCGGGAAAATGGCCCGTTGGGGGTCAACCCAGGGATAGGTCGACCAACCAACAGGGGGGTCGACACTGGGGTCGACCCACCCACAGATCTGGGCGAATTCTGAGCGTGAATGTGGACTATTTCTGGTCTAAATTAATTTCTAACACCTATAAATAAGACCTTAGACCTAACCCTAAACCTCATAATTCTGAGGCTACGCTGAAGCTCCGCCATTACTCTCTCTCTCCTCAAATCTATTCAGAAAATTTAGATTATTAATAAGAAGATTTTAAATTCAAGATCTGGAGGAGATAATTGACGTTAATAAAAGATTATTCTGAATCTTGAAAAGGAAGGTAAAATTCTAGATACAATCTATTCAAATTCTTTCTCTTTCTTTCCTTTCTCTTTTAACGAAGATAATCAATCCACGGCTAATTAGGCTTTGAATCCGGTTAAGGGTAAAACCATGGATGCTGGAACTGGATCAGATCCAGAATTGGGGAAAGCGTAGAAGGTGAATGGATTTAAGCTATAACATTTTAGATTATAATAGTTATCGTTTACCATTCCCTATTTTGTATAATTGAAATGTGTCGAGTTGAATGTTAATGTGAACAATTCATATGTGGTATCATTTCAAGTATTGGAATGATTATGTGTTGAGAAACAAACTTGTTAGAACATGAATAATGATTACTATTGTTAAAAATTACTAGATTCACTTGTGGCGTATTATTGAGTAAATGACATGTTAACATGTTAAATTTGAACAATTACCCGATTAAATGTGTACATGTAAAAATAGAATTGAATACATGAATATGGATTTGGGCATAAATCAAGTTATGATTAAAGATCTTAATTTGGGTATATGGTACATAATAAGTATGACTTGGGAAAAGGGGCATGAAAACCTATAATGAAATAGTAATAATTAATAAAGAATGAACATGCCTAGATTCACAGTAATTAGAAACTGTAACCACACTTAGACACGAGGTTAGACTACACTTGTGGTAGAAGTCTGCCCGGACCCGCCCGACATATCCAGCGACCACAAGTGGCGAATCTAATGTGAGGGGTCTAAGTGCATAAACACGAGACATGCCAAGACACGGGATTAAGTCTGACTTGTTGAAGAAGTATGCCCGGACCCGCCCGGCATATCCAGCATCCACAGATTGTAGGCTTAATGTGAGAGGTCTGGTACACGTATATATATATATATAAGTGAATAGAAGGAATGATAAACAACATTAATTTTAATTAATGGGAATAAATGGAATTGAATGAAAAATGATAACAACAGTAAATGGAAATGGGGAATGATAATAACCTATTATAAATAAATTACATTAATGAGAATGTTGTATAATAGGTAGACTTGTCCTAGGGACAAGTGAAAGACTATAACTTAGGTTATAATAAACTAGTAAGGAAATGAGATAAGTGACACTTAATTATAAATTAAGTAATCAGTAAATGGGGAAATGCTGAAACCAGTTGTTTGTAACAAATAAAGAAAAGGGGGAAAGTTTGTGAAATATAAGAAGTTGTACTTAATTATAAATTAAGTAATCTGTAAATTTGGAAGTTTGAAACCCGCCGATAAGAATGACATGTTAAGGCTTGTCCTAGGGACGAGTGAAAATTATAACTTAGGTTTTAAGAAAATAATAAGAAAATTTGAATAACTTATGTTAAGAGATAAATTGTACTTAATTGTAAATTAAGTTATTTGTGGGAACAAGAGTATGAAATCAATGGATGAGGACAACATAAGTTATGGTAAGAGAAACTTATTGTTATTGGACCTTAGTTAAGAAAACTAAGTTGGTAAGTAAACAACGGTAAGTTGTAGTGGAATTATAAGATGGAATTATAACATGTTGTGGGCTTATTAATAAACTTAAATGGGTTAAGTTGTATAACTGAAATTAATAAGCAGGAGATGCCCATTCCTCAGAGATATAAGGGGATAGGAAGAACTTGGTAACCTGAATAAAAAGTTAAAATAACCAAGTTAAATGGGAACCTGATAAGGTAAAGAAAGCGCGTGAAAGAATGTTTAGACATAGGGTCTAACAACATATTAAAGTGAGGCGCTTGAACCAGTCCGCACGTTTGATGGTGAGTGACCCAACGGGGTAGATCATCGTGGTGTTATAATGCACAAGGGGAGCGCACATTCATCTGATTATTCTGTCGGCTCCGAAGGACTAGAAGGGGAAGCTCGCGGCTTCCTGAGATACGTAAGGTGCTCCAAGTAGTCCTCTGTGCGGTGGCAGACGCTTAGGTTGTGCTCACAAAGGTTGGGTCTGCGCGTAACTACTAGGTGGGTGGGCCTTGACTGCAAAAGTAGCATTGCAGTCAGAATGCTGTGATGAGGTGACACCAGGGTGATTCGGAAGTTGCCTCAACGGGGAGGCGGAGGGTCACGACTAACAAAAATAGTGGATCATCGGATACCCGTCATCGACAGCCAGTGGGATGCGAAAAGACTAGAGCTAAACCCAAGACGCCATCTACCTTTTACTATCGAGGCACAGTGGTTGAGGGGAGATTCCAAATGGATGTTTAGATTGTTTGTTGTTAGGGGCATGTCGCTTAGCTCTTGTAGTCTTTACTAGTTGAGGGAGGGGCCGAGGTGGGGCCATAGCCACCATAGAAAACAGACCCTAAGAATATTTGTATTTTGAGGCTCTTAAAGGCGGGCCTGTACAGATATGGAAAAGCTCCCGACCGAGTTTCGTGTTTCTTGTATCGCCCTGCCACAGAACTCGGGGCACATTAGAGTACGTGCGATTGAGGCATCGAGCTACAACTAACAGTACATATATGGGATAGTCTAGATACACGCATGTCTGCTCTGCGTGGTGTATCTTAGACTTGAAGGCATTACTCTGGTATGAGATCTGGTTCGATCGATGGTGGCAATCCGTACGCTTACGTATCGTAGTAATGGAAGATATATGATGATCGTAACATGGTTACATGGAGGTCTGGACGTCACTCCGGCGTAGGATGAGGGACTGCGAACATTTCAGTGGCATTACGGTGGAGCCGTGCGAGTGGGGTACCATGGGGTGTACCTCGATATTAGGGGTAGCTACATATATACTATATTAGGTTAATCCTTTGGGAAGTAAATGGTTACGACGTGTGTGTAAGACTTAAGTGTTGTTAACCCAAGTAACCAAATGAGTAAGAAAATATGATTGAACGATATATGTAGTGTTATCTTAAGTGTATAATTTAAATCCAGTCACCAGAACTTGTGTTCTGACCCGCTCCTCATAACATACTTGCAGGTTAGATTTGTGGCAGAGACATGAGACATTATAGCTTTGGATACTGGCTAGGCAATATTATTAATAGGTAAGGCTATACTTTGATTATATTATATTTTGTTCATTCCGCTGTGAGATATTTTCTGAGCACTGACATATTTTATGTCTCTGCCTTTTCTGCAGGATACCATAGCAAACCAATCCGAGTTTCGATAGATTGTAATTTTGAAAAAAAAAAATCGGTCTATCGGAATTTGGTTTGTTACATTTGATATCAGAGCTTAGGTTTAGGATTCCTGTATAAATAGTGAGTGAACGTATTTGTAATTTTAAAAATATAAATATTATATATATATACCTAGATCCATAGAGGAACCCACTAAATAGAAAGACTATAATACGATAAGAAATGGGATGTTTGTTTTGTACACTAAAGGAATGGATATGTAAATCTGAGACCCTTAAGTAATTTGGGTGGAAAGTGTACAATGTACTTTGTATGGAAGGAAGGTGAATCTCATATGATTAGTATTTTGGGTTAGTGGGCTTGAAAACCGCATAAATTGGAAAAAGGTTGAAAAGAGAAAAATGGATTAGGAATATATATAGTTGAGAGAATTGACCTTGGGGAGTGTCTAGGAAAGCCTAGAAAAATTGGAAACCCGCTTTGAGTCTAACCCCATTATTAACTTTTAAGAACTTGAAATTATAAAAGTTTTGGAAAAATGGTTTATGGTGTTTTCAAGTTTTAATCTTAAAAGTTATAGTATGTAAAGTATACATATTGAGTTTTAAAGTAAAACAGGGTATAATAGTGATTTCTTGCGAAAACTTTGTCTGAAGTAAAATTCTCCCAGTAAAAGGTGCACATTATAGAGCATGTATAGCTCGCTAGTTTTTCTTGTTATATTTCATACAAGAATTTTTAATCAAGAAAGTTTTGAAGTCCCTATTCTTTTGACAATCATTTTGGATAAATTGTTTAAAAGAGAAAATTTTATTGGGTGGACAAAATAAGTTGTAGAAATAGAGTAAATGTTTGCACCTTGTAGTAAGAGACCGAACCAACCTTATAGGTAAGAACAAGTTATAAACCTGATCCAGAAATAGTTGTCCGTATCTACTCCAGTTTTTGTGATTTGAAAAAAAAATGATGATTTACATTATTATTTTTAAGATGGCATGTTTTTTGGGTTTGGCAAAAGCAAGTTTTGATGAGGAAAATAAAATTTTGACACTTCTGATTTTTGGAAGAGAAATTTAAATGAAAAAGGGCAAGTAAGTGTTTTGATCCTATTGCTAATTTCCATGTTAGGGGTAAAACCCGTTATTACAATTCTATTGGGATCATTCAGTTATTTTTGTTCTTGTTGGGTAGTCAGGATAACACCTAAACCTATCATGGATCCCATGATTTGGACTTTTCTATCCGAAGGGGACATAGTCCCGAGATTCTTGGCCCTTAGCAATAGCTGTGTAGAGTGTCTGTTTTCCTATTTTAGTTGAAAGACAAGAAGGCTTATTTGAAAACTAAACCTAGGTCTAATAATTAAATAAGCTAAGAAAAGAGAAATGGTACAACTAAAAAGGAAACAGCAAATTCAGTAAAGCAACAAATATGATTAATAATGAGAAAAGATGGATAAAGATAAAAATTTCCAAGATAAGACGAAAAAGGAAAATCAATAGCAAAGAAAATTTTCTTATGTGGGTTGTGTTTGGATAGAAAAATAGGGAATCTTTATAAATAGTTACATAAAATCCAAGTACGGTTGGAAAAAGGTATATAAAAGAAAACCGGAAGATGTGAAATTTTCCGTTTTCCACGTTTTTTTAAGATAAGAAATCGAATTTAGAAAATTATATTTTTCTGAGATTCGAAAAATAAAGTTGGTTGGTAGGATTATGGATGAACAATTGGACGAACTACGCTCTTGCTTAGTAAGAGTGTGGGAAATTTTGGATGAAAAAGCATTTTGATTTTTAAAGTTCTGCATTCATGTAGAACTGCCAGTACCTTTAGGATGTGAGCATCATATTTTATAAGGATTTTTGAAATTTTGCATACACGTAGGAGGTACCGCTTAGGCATACATGCATTATTATGTTGTATTTCACTTCGCACAAGTGCACAATGTTTGCAAAAATTGGATGCACACGTGATGGATGTATATTATGCGGGGGGTTAGTTGATTTTACCCTTATCAAATTTCAGGGACGAAATTTCCTAAGGTTGGGAGAATGTAACACCCCGTATTTTTAAGATAATAAAATAAGAGTAACTTAATTAAATAATGAGAATAAAGTAAAACGGACTGCACCATTGCGTCCGTCTCGAAATTCTGGTCAACATAGACACCTGGTTTGCGTAAAACAGACATCGTATGAAGAAGTTATTAAGGTTTGAAGTTTGTATGCGTATAAGGAACTCATATGTATATATTTTAAATAATTAGTCCAGAAATCGAATTCAAAAAGCAGGAAAATGGCCCAATGGGGGTCGACCCACCAACAGGGGGGTTGACACCGGGGTCGACCCACCCTAAGATTTGGGCGAATTCTAAGCGTGAATGTGGACTGTTATTGGTCTAAATTCATTTCTGACACCTATAAATAAGACCTTAGACCTAACCCTAAACCTCATAATTATGAGGCTACGCTGAAGCTCCGCCATTACTCTCTCTCTCTCTCCTCAAATCTATTCAGAAAATTTAGACTATTAATAAGAAGATTTTAAATTCAAGATCTAGAGGAGATAATTGACGTTAATAAAAGATTATTCAGAATCATGAAAAGCAAGGCAAAATTCAAGATCCAACCTATTCAAATTCTCTTTTTTTCCCTTCTCTTTTAATGAAGATAATCAATCCACGGTTAATTAGGCTTTGAATCCGGTTAAGGGTAAAACCATGGATGCTGGAACTGGATCAGATCCAGAATTGGGGAAAGCGTAGAAGGTGAGTGGATTTAAGATATAACATTTTATATAATAATATGTTATTGTTTACCATTCCCCATTTTGTATAATTGAAATGTGACGAGTTGAATGTTAATGTGAACAATTCATATGTGGTATCAGTTCAACTATTAGAATGATTATGTGTTGAGAAACAAACTTGTTAGAACATGAATAATGATTACTGTTGTTATAAATTACTTGATTCACTTGTGGCATATTATTGAGTAAATGACATGTTAACATGTTAAATTTGAACAATTACCCGATTTAATGTGTACATGTCAAAATAGAATTGAGTACATGAATACAGATTTGGGCATAAATCAAGTTATGATTAAAGATCGTAATTTGGGTATATGGTACATAATAAGTATGACTTGGGAAAAGGGTCATGAAAACCTATAATGAAATAGGAATAATTAGTAAATAATGAACATGCCTAGATTCAAAGTAACTAGAAACTGTAACCGCACTTAGACCCGAGATTAGATTACACTTGTGGTAGAAGTCTGCCCGGATCCGCCCGGCATATCCAGCGACCACAAGGGGCGAATCTAATGTGAGGGGTCTAAGTGCATAAACACGAGACATGCCAAGACACGAGGTTAAGTCCGACTTGTGGAAGAAGTATGCCCGCACCCGCCCGGCATATCCAGCATCCATAGGTTGTAGGCTTAATGTGAGAGGTCTGGTACACGTACATATATATATATATAGAAGTAAATAGAAGGAATGATAAACAACATTAATTTTAATTAATGGGAATAAATGGAATTGAATGAAAAATGATAACAACAGTAAATGGAAATGGGGAATGATAATAACCTATTATAAATAAATTACATTAATGAGAATGTTGTATAATAGGTAGACTTGTCCTAGGGACAAGTGAAAGATTAGAACTTAGGTTATAATAAACTAGTAAGGAAATGAGATTACTGGTGAAATGAGATACACTTAATTATAAATTAAGTAATCAGTAAATGGGGAAATGCTGAAACCAGTTGTTTGTTACAAATAAAGAAAAGGGGGAAAGTTTGTGAAATATAAGAAGTTGTACTTAAATTAAGTAATCAGTAAACTTGGAAGTCTGAAACCCGCCGATAAGAATGACATGTTAAGGCTTGTCCTAGGGACGAGTGAGAATTATAACTTAGGTTATAAGAAAACAATAAGAAAATTTGAATAACTTATGTTAAGAGAAAAATTGTACTTAATTGTAAATTAAGTTATTTGTGAGAACAAGAGTATGAAATCTATGGATGAGGACAACATAAGTTATGGGAAGAGAAACTTATTGTTATTGGACCTTAGTTAAGAAAACTAAGTTGGTAAGTAAACAACGGTAAGTTGTAGTGGAAATATAAGACGGAATTATGATTAAGAGGAAGAATGAGGGAAATTATGAATTGAATTAAGTTATATTTAATCATAAACGGTAAGGGACATGTTAATTAGAAAAAATGTGAGTTGAAACATACTTAATAATATATTAAGTAGAACATGTTATTGTAACCTTGAAATCAAACAAGAATATAAAAGGGATTGTGGATTACAGACCTTGGATCACAACCTAGAGAATAACATGGGCTTATTAATAAACTTAAATGGGTTAAGTTGTATAACTGAAATTAATAAGCAAGAGAGGCCCATTCCTCAGAGATATAAGGGGCTAGGAAGAACTTGGTAACCTGAATAAAAAGTTAAAATAACCAAGTTAAATGGGAACCTGATAAGGTAAAGCAAGCGCGTAAAAGAATGTTTAGACATAGGGTCTAACAACATATTAAAGTAGGGCGCTTGAACCAGTCCGCACGTTTGAGGGTGAATAACACAACGGGGTAGATCATCGTGGTGTTATAATGCACGAGGGGAGCGCACATTCATCTGATTATTCTGTCGGCTCCGAAGGACTGGAAGGGGATGCATGCAGCTTCCTGAGATACGTAAGGTGCTTCTAGTAGTCCTCTGTGCGGTGACAGACATTTAGGTTGTGCTCACAGAGGTTGGGTCTGCGCGTAACTACTAGGTGGGTGGGCCTTGACTGCAAAAGTAGTTTGGCGGTCAGACGACTGTGACGAGGTGACACCAGGGTGATTCGGCGGTTGCCTCAACGGGGAGGCGGAGGGTCACGACCAACAAAGATAGTGGATCGTCGGATACCCGTCATCAACAGCCAGTGGGATGCGAAAAGACTAGAGATAAACCCAAGACGCCATCCACCTTTTACTATCGAGGAACGGTGGTTGAGGGGAGATGCCAAATGGATGTTTAGATTTTTTATTGTTAGGGGCATGTCGCTTAGTTCTTTTAGTCTTTACTAGTTGAGGGAGGAGCCGAGGTGGGGCCATAGCCACCATAGAAAACAGACCCTAGGAATATCTGTATTTTGAGGCTCTTAAAGGCGGGCCTGTACAGATATGGAAAAGCTTATTGTATCGCCCTGCCACGGGACTCGGTGCACATTAGAGTACGTGCGATTGAGGCATCGAGCTACAACTAATAGTACATACGTGGGATAGTCTAGATACACACATGTCTTTGCATTCCTTTATATATATTTTTCAAATCCACAATCATATTTTTTTGTTATGGAACAATTCCAGTTGTTCATTTTATTCTTTTTTATATGTAGACCTTTTCCTCGCTTTGTCACTATTTTAAGAGGGAATAATGGGTTTAGTCTGTGAACGAACCGGAACCACCGAAATTAGACCTTGTGTTAGTGCTGGGCACTTCTCTTTTTTTGCTTGCTACTTGCGATACGATAAAAGCTGTGTTATTGAGCGGGAAAGGGCAGATCCACTTTACGAGCGTTGTTGATCTTGTAGCGGTCGAAAATGAAACTATTGGGGATTTCGCCTAAATATATGATTCTCTCCATAATTCTATTTTTCCATGATTTGATATTGAATGTAAATAATTCATAATCATCAATAAATCAGGTTAAGATCGATCTAAACCAACCTATTTTATTATATTTATGTATGATAATGCTGCGTGGCTTGGAAAGTGGTCTGCCGAGGAAGGAGGGCTTCTTAGACTCTAACCTTCTATAGAACAGCGCTTAGAAGAATAGCGCTTAGAAGCCTACCGATAATTGTTTCTCAAACGAGCTAGGTCATGAGAAAAAGAGGAGTCATTGCAAAGGAAAGGGGGTGCATATTCTCTATTTAGAATCTCTTCCCGACCTGGCCAGGCCGAATCGGACCGCCACGACCAGAATTTTTTTTTTAGAAAGCCGTCTGATAGGTGGTAACTATCTTGTACGGTTCGGGGGGTAATCGGCGTACTCTGATCTGTGGAGGGAATATTTGGCTCCAGTTGTGTTCCTTCGGCCCTGTTATTCCCACCTTTTGCGGAGAAGAAGATCGCCAGCATGCAACATTGTAATGGGCCAGGGAATTTTGTGGAGAAGATGCAAGCTTTTTCTTTCCATAGTCGGCCAAATGACTACAGGATCATCGGTCTACTCTACCTCAATTCACCATTTCGAACCTTATACAGAAGGTTTTTCTGTACCATCTCCTTCTACCTATACCGCAGTTGAAGCACCTTAAGGAGAATTTGGTGTCTTTCTTGTCAGTAATGGAAGCAATCGTCCCTACCATCGTGCTGTGGTGAATTGGTCGTCCCAAACATTCTGCCTATCTCATGTGTGTGGAACCAGGTCTTTTTCGGTTCCAGCTTAACTTTCAGTAAGGGTGAGAAGTAGGAGGAAGCCCCCTTAACCTCCGGGCAGGGCTAACTCACCATGTAAGGTTCTCTTTCACTCTATCCCACTCTATGAACTCTTAAGGCTTTCCGCTCCTCTATTCTCAATCGGCGAAGCCTCACAACATCTACGCCAAGCAAGTCGGAACCGGGCATAACAAGGTAGCGTAGCTCGACGCAGGAAGAAGAAGTAAACTCCGTTTCATCTCGGTCTCCCTTCGCTTGCAATTAATATACTGAGGAAGACGAAGTCGGTCAAAGAACCTTTTCCCCTGTGCCAGAACTAACCTGTGATCAATAATTAGTTTTATCTTTTTTCCCACCTTAAGAAAAATGAAACATTGATATCCCCATTAGCAAGGTCATGGAATTGACCGAAAGACTACTGACTTTGTAGCGGCTTCCCTTACTAGCCTGGCATATCAAATAAAGGATCTGAGACCTTGACTGAGAGTTCATTAATCCACTTACTGTTAATGGATTGGTATTGCATAGAAAAATATTCTACCTATAATCCCCGAGGCGCACCTTTCCTTACTAGAATCGTTGAGAGCAGCGAGCCAGATCTAAGGTGGAGGAAAGTCAGGCAAATGCTCTGGGTGGTATATCGTAGACTTGAGGGCATTACTCTGGTATGAGATCTGGTTCGATCGATGGTGGCAGTCCGTACGCTTATGTAGCGTCGTAATGGCAGATATATGTTGATCGTAACATGGTTTTATGGAGGTCCGTTTGTCACTCCGGCGTAGGATGAGGGACTGCGAACATTTCAGTGGCATTACGGTAGAGACCGTGCGAGTGGGGTACCATGGGGTGTACCTCGATATTGGGGGTAGCTACATATATATTGTATTAGGTTAATCCTCTAGGAAGTAAATGGGTACAACGTGTGTGTAAGCCTTGAGTGTTGTTAACCCAAGTAACCTAGTGAGTAAGAAAATATGATTGAACGGTATATGTAGTGTTATCTTAAGTGTATAATTTAAATCCAGTCACCAGAACTTGTGTTCTGACCCCCTCCTCATAACATACTCCCAGGTTAGATTTGTGGCAGAGACATGAGACATTATAGCTTTGGATACTGGTTTGGCAGTATTATTAATACAGTAAGGCTATACTTTGATTATATTATATTTTGTCCATTCCGCTGTGAGATATTTTCTGAGCTCTGACATATTTTATGTCTCTTTCTTTTCTGCAGGATACCAGAGCAAATCAATCCGAATTTCGATAGATTGGAATTTTGAAAAACAAATCGGTCTATCGGAATTTGGGTTGTTACACTTAGTATATAAATAAAAATTTAATAGCGAAAGATTTTCAAAATTTTCTCTCGGAAAAGACTAATGGGATTTCTATTCAGCTTGGGGTATTTGATTTCATAAATCGTTCGGGTTGTTTATCAGCAAGGTAAGGAAAATTCCCGTTTTATTTACTTATTCGGATTTCTAGCTGAGCTTTCTTTTAGAGAATTTGTTGTTGTGTGGTCACAGCATTTATTGAGACTACTTTGAATCTTTGGAGATGGTTCGGAGTTGACCGCGGTCTATGACAACGCCATGATGAGGACAAGTATTTTTTCGAATTCGCGTCAAATCATAACAGATGATGCAGGACTATTAATATTTTTATCCGACCCCTACAGGGCCATGGTTCAACCTTTGTCCAAAGTCTATTTAATATTTGACTGTTTAGCTGTATACCTAGAGTGGTCAACAGGTTAATGATTTTTGGTATAGCTTGAACCTAGGAATCAACCGTAAAAGTTACATCCAAATTTTCCTCCATAAACCTTCTTTCGTCCTTCCTTCCTTACGTAGTTGAACCATATTTTTCTTTTATTTCTTCGTTGTCGCCTCGTCTCCTCCTTTGTCATGCTAGTTTGCGCATTAGATCTCACCCTGATAGTACTCCAAAATATAATCTCAATTTCTTCTCTCCGATCATTTTCTTAGCTCATAATACCTACTTGCACTGTTCAAACTTTCTTGTGCTAATTAAGTCTCATTTTAGAGGGAGAGATCATTTGGTTAGATCGTATTACGTATAAAGTTTTATCGCTTTTGGGCTAGGAGAATTAGTCGTAGCAGTTGGACTTGCACCAGTCCTTTGCTTCGAAGTTTTGAGTAGGGTCGTTGTCTGTGCTACATCTGCCTTTGCATATCTTGACGGGATAGATTTTAATGAAGGCAATCGTCATTTCGAAGGTGAAGATTGAGTTGTCTTTGGGTAGTCTTTCGGAGGAGGATGTCGATGAGATTTTGGAGGCATCCGTGTTTTACATCCATTTGAATGGTCTTTGGTTTGACCGGCTATGGAGATTTTGCAGCAGATCTTGTTTTCTTTAATGTCGGATTTTCAGTTGGGTAATCTATGTTCGGATAACCCGTATAGGTGTAGGGTTCATGTAGCACATTAATCCAAGATTGGAAGTTACGACTAGATTTGTCCCATGATGCGGGAATCAATCTTTTCTTGGATCGATGGCGTTATCATCATTTAGTATGCATCATATTTGATTTAGCTTGTTGTCCTTGTGTGTTGTTTTTCGGGGTTGTTTTCTGTATTTTCACCAATCCACTTTTGTCGTTGGGCAAAGTTATGTGAATCTCCGTCAATGCCATTTTTGTGGTGGGTTTCTTTTGTTATCGCAAAATTCTCTCTTTGAAGAGATGATAATGTGGGAACCTCCAACAACACCAGCAATGTCTATAACATGAGATTGGGCATTTTGCTATCATGATATAATCGATCGAAGGTCATGGAAAAGGTTTGAGCTCAAGTTGCGAAGAAAGACATCTAGTTGTTTATAGACAATGTTTTGGAGTTTTGGTGTTGTTTTTTTGTTGTTGTCTTTATTCTTTTATCTCTTTTCAACAATTTTCTTTTTTACTTTGTGGTAGTTTGTGCTTGTAACTGTTAGTATTGTTATTTCCGTAAATCACACGACGATGTAATGGTATTTCATGCGTGTTTGTCTTTCACACTTCATTATATTTGAATTAGAAATGAAATCTCATTTTCTTATCTAACTAACAGTAGTTTTAGAGCTGGAAAGTATAGAATTCTGTAGTGGGTAAATTTTAGCAAAGAACGGGTTTTTTTGCGTTGTTATGTCACTGGTATATTTATTATTTGTCGCCTGTTCCTTTTTGAGCTAAAAATTATTTTTGCTTTTGTGCGCGGTTTCGGTTTTCACATTATTCTGTGTGACTAACTTCCTTCTACGCGAACATGTGACTTGAATTGTTTAAGTTTCCGTAAATTTATTTGTTTGAAACTTTTTGCAAATGCTGTTTGGAAAAAAAAGTGAATCCTTTTAAATCTTATATTTCTCTAGTTTACTTTCTTTTAATCTGATTTATGTAAAAATATAGATTTGGGTACGGTAGTTTAAGTATGTTTAAACTTCAATTTTGTATGAAATAGATGGTTTAAATATAGTAAAGTGCACGTTCCTAAAATTATGTTTTAATGAATATCTGATAAGGAAAGTAGAACGGTATCAAGAACGAATTTCAAAAATTTACATAAGAATTTTTAAAGCGGAAATTTACTTCTATGGAAAATTTTGATTTTTGGTCACATGAAAGGCGTAACGAAGATTTGTGGATGATTTGTTTGCACGTTTTAGCTGTGCAATAGGAACGACGATGCGAAAAGACGTTAATGATAACAAGGGAAACGCTGTTTAAGCTGTGGTAACGTTGTTTCCATACCTTGTCGACAATGCACGTGAGTTATTAATTAACTCATTTTACGTTTTAGAGCTTGTTTTAAGCCTCATTTGCAATTTACAGTTGAAGTTTTTCGAAGTATTTTGGGGCTTTTGAAGTAAAATTCCACTGTAGGACTGGAATTAGAACAATTATAAGCAGAAAGAATGTTGAATTTCCCCACTTTGATCTCCTTTTCTCGGCTTAGGAGAAGCTAATAAAAAACGGTTTAGATGCATTAATGTGTTGGATGGTAGGGTTTGGATATAAAAATTGGTTGTTGCACACTTCTATTCGTAGTCATGTGAGGGTTATAGATGAAAATATTTTCGAAAAACTCGCATTCATATAGAACTCGTTGGGATGCGGATTAAGGATCTTAAGGAAAAGTAAAGACTAGAGGGGGGTGAATAGTATTTTATGGATTTTAGTAAATTCTTGAAATCTTTTTGAATTAAACATAATGTTTTGCTGATTACAGATATCAACAATCACAAATTCAAACATGGATGCAGAAAATAAAAATAAAAATAAAAACAGTAAAATAGAAGTACACACCGGAATTTTATACATGTTCGGAGTTATCCTAAATCCAGTCCCACACAACGATGGGTTGTGCATATTTCTTTTCAATATAATTTTCAAATTACAATCCTCGATTTCAATAGCCCCGAGGTCCACCACTACCTGCTTCCGAGCACGAGGTGCTCTCTTAATTTCTGAGGTTACAAAATCACCTAAATGATTTTTGGGATACAATCGCACTTAATCAATTTACGGGTTACGATAACACCTTTTCTCAGTATAAGTTTTGAAGTTTTGACTCGATAGGACTTCATCTTGTGATCTTTGATTACAAGAAGCCTATAACTCTTGAGTAGCACTTGAATTTCAGAGAGAGATTGATGTAGAATTAAAAGACAAGAAGATTGATATAATTTCTTCGAAATTCGGCAGAGTACAAGTATAGATTTTGAGAAAGTAAGAAGATTAATGGCAGGAGAAGGAAGGAAGAAGAAAGAGATGAGAAGTTATTAAAAAAATTCAAAATTTGAAGCCTATATATAGTTTTCCAACAGCCACAACCATTCGAAAAAGGTTTGAATTCAAAAGACACAACGTCTCAAAATTTGAAAAACAAGTCTATGGCACATATGTCGACATACCACTTTGTATATGTCAACATATACTAGTGCATTTTCAAAAATATAATTTTAAATCAAAGTAAATAATGTTTAAATAAATTATGGTGATTTCTAAGTTAAAACAAACTATATTCCTTTATATTAAAATAAAGTATTCCAAGTAGAAATATATTTAAAAGCATGTATTAAGATAATTAAATATGATTAAAAACTAAATATAAAATGATATAAGTATATATATATATATATTTAAAACTACGAATATATTTGAAACTTGATATAAATAAGGAAATTGAAAACGTTAGTAACTATAATAAAATTAGTATTAAAGTCATAAGTAAAAACTATTTGAATTAAGAGTTAAAATATATTAAGTATTACTTTAAAACATGAGTTAAAATGAATTTAAGGAGTTAGAATAGATTTAAGAATAAAGAGGTATAAATTTAAAATAAGGAAGTAATTTTGAAATCATTTTGAAAATAGATTTGAAAACAAGAAAATAATCTTTGAAATCATTTGAAAAAAGTGAAAGAAGTTTGAAAACAGAATTCAGTGCTAACCATAGTTTTAACATGACATCTAGACGTTATTACTCTATAGTTCTTGAACTCATGGACTCTTGAATTCTTGATACACATGAGTCTTGTATCATGCACTCTTCTACTTTGAAATATTGATTCTCTAAACTGTACAATCTTTAATAATTAATACTTGCATAGATTTCCTATATATATTCTAGATAACAGTGTTAGTATATACAGGCCTGGCCCTGGGCATAGGCCGCCTAGGCGGCGGGCTAGGGCCTCGGACCGGGGAGGAGGAGGTAGAAGAAGGTGAGGGGCCTCATATTTCAGACATTTTATTAAAAGTTTATACACTTCTAGGCAGAGAAGAAGCGTTGGCTGGATGGAAATAGTTGTTGTTGTAGTGCTAAGAGACCCGGGATCAATTCCTTATGGAGTCAATACTATATGTCATAGTTGCTCCTCCTTTTACAGCTTCTCACTCTTGTTTTCATTTTTCCCACATCAAAAGTTAGGGGCCACAGCAAATATTTTGCCTAGGGCCACGTGTCGGTCAGGGCCGGCACTGAGTATATATATATTTTATAACAATAATAATTGAAACAAGGTTATTGTCATTAAAGCCATCATCATCAATATCTAAATCACTAACAATCTCCTCCTTACTCCATTAACACCAATTAAAACTACTAACTCCCCCTTAATCTAAGCCTTATTTTATATTTATCCCCTTTTGTCATCAACAAAAATATATAATCCTATCTTGACTACAGTACCCCCCCCCCTTAAAACTAAGACAAAGTTCTAATATCTAAAACTAAGACTAATATACCTAAAACTATTCTAATTAAAACTAAGTACCAAAATCTAATAATATCCTCGAAGTACATAAACTTAAAAAAATATAAATGAATATATACTTTTATTATTATGGTATGTCATTTACAAATATACTATTTGTATTTTACAAATACACGAGAACATTTAGCGAATAGTTACGTACAATAGTGATTACACGAATATACAAAACCAAACTACTGATTGTTTTTTTATAATTAGGGACCGGTGAATTGGACAATTGGGTAAAAAAAATGAAAAAGTTATAAATTGTTGCTAAAATGCTTTGTCCAAAAAGCTCGATATAGAGTAACTTTTTAGTTATTGATTTTTTAACTAAAATATTATTCATTTTTGAAGTAAAAAAATTATTTTTTCATAAAAAAGAGAGATATGATATTAAAAAATAATTTGCCGTTAGCTAAGAAAATGAAATTTCATTTTACATTTTATTTTATCTTATTAGTTCTAGTTCTAGAAAATATGAAGTAAGGATTTTTATAAAATTTCTGACATTTTCTTATCTTATTGAATTTCAATCCAATCGATTTCATAAAAAATAAAAATTAGTGTGTTTCATTTTTTACATTATATTATTTCTGTATGTGCTTTTTTCCAGTTAAATAATTAACTAAATTGAGAAAAAAAACTCAAAATTCAAAGTACTACTTAATTCAAAAAACTACTTAATACAAATTAATAAATACTAAAAAAATAATTAATTTGAACATTCTTTCATTTTTATGGAGGTAGAATTCACTATTTTGTTCGATCACATTCCCTTCCTTATCAAAACAAACTTCGCTGACGCAGATGACTTGATCGTCTACGTCCATTCCTTGATTTTCTTCTTCTATCTTCAACCTCTTCATCTGCTTCATCCTCCTCCATAGGATTGTGAACTTGAATATTGGAGGAATCATCTTTAATAATAATTGGATTATTTTTGTTATCCATTATGCATTTCTGAAGATTCCTAACAATCTTCCTTCGCTTTTCTTTTTCTTTAGCCATTCGGAGTTGTAGAACTGAATTTCTACGAGCAATTACAGGGTATCCTTCATAAATTCTTCTAATTTGATAACCCTTGCATGCGTAGATCGCTGAAATGAACCAAGAGTAGGCGTGGGAAGCGAAAAGGAGTTGTTTCGGTTATTATTTGAAGTATAAGCCATTGTTTATTGTTTTTATTGATCTAATCTTTTAAAGAGTCGTCTTTACTTAAGACTTTGTCGGTTATATATAAATTCTTCTACTTGTAGTTATATATAATAAAGAACCTATCATACCTCTATATAATTATTGATCTAATCTTTTAAAGAGTCGTCTTTACTTAAGACTTTGTCGGTTGCCATAGGTGTGAGTTTTCCTCTAGTACTGACCATGTTAAATTTATTAATTAAACCCCTAGCATATTTTTCTTAATAAATAATTATTCCATTATTTAATTGTCTAATTTGTGATCCAAAACAGAAATTAAGTTCTCCGATATGACTCATTTCTAATTTTTTCGTCATGATTTCTGAGAATTTTTTATTCATTTTATTAGTGGTTGATCCAAAATTATATCGCCAACATAGATTTGTACTAATTGAATATCATTTTCATTTCCTTTAATAAATAGTGCATTATCTACTTTACCAATTTCAAAATTTGATTGTAACAAATAAGTTCTTTATAACAACCTGTAATTTTATCAATTTATTTTATGAATCTTAATTTATCTAAATATTTGATCTATGCTTTTAATCATTAAATGCTATTTTAATGTTGGTTAATGACTGGGAGTTTATTCTAATCATTTAAAATAGTAGTTTTAATGGTTTAGTAGCCTTCTCAAATTATGTAATTTAAAAGCTTAATTTTAAATTTTGTTGTAAAATATATATATATATATAATAATAATAAGATTTTATATTTTATGTTATAAAAAGAGTGATTTGACGTTGTACTTATAATAAAATTAAAATATTTATAAAAGGAAAATTTTATGAAGTAGGCTTCTGAAAACAACTTATTGTAAAAATAGGCTTGTTTCATAACTTATTATGAAACTATGCATGTTTTGTACAGGAACAAATAAGCCATGCACGTTATCAGAACACGCAACTTTTTTTGTTCATGAGCATTCCAAAAACGCACATGAACAAAAATATGCATGAACACTTTTGTTTATGCACGTTTTCAGAACACGCATGACTTACCGACCCAGCTCAGAACAGGCCTAGTTTCATAATTAGTTATGAAACGGGCCTGTTTTTACAATAAGTTATTTTCAGGAGCTTACTTCAAAAATTTGTCCTTTATAAAATTAATGTTTTAAGTTATATATAACCATGATTTGATTTTTAATATAAACAGAAGTATTTGTATTTATAATATAAAATCTTGATGTGATGTTTAATAAAAATAGAAATAAAGAAAGAAAGGGAAATGTAAACACAATGATGTAAAAGTACGTTAATTTTGTTAAAAATAAAAGAAACTTACACATCTCATTAAATTCTTGTACTAACTTGGCTTAGGGTAGAAGGTTTGAAATCATCCAAAGGTATTGTGGTCTTTTTGTTCTTTACGTACTTTTATATAAAAAATGAGTTTTGTTTCATCATATTTACTTTCTCATTTGTTTCATATCTTCCTCCTTTTACACTTCAAAATCACATTTTTCATTTCTATAACATTTTTTTAATTTATAAAAATATCAACTTTTTAATTCTAAAGTTCCATCTATCATAAGATCAAAGATTTAAAAAGCTTTAGAATGGGTCTTGGTAGTTAAATCATGGAAAAGGTGAGATCTCTATAACTAATCTAAATATTTAAATGTTGTATAACTTGTTTGTGATCTAAATGAAATACTTATATGTTTTAATATTGTTTGAAGTCATGGTTTTGTCTAATGGCCATAAACAAATGAGTGTTTTCTACTGTAAGCTTCGAGGAAGTAAAATAATGTTCCATGTCTTGTTCGAAGCAACACCATTCATTGCTTTGTAATATATTAACTCACAAATCATTCCGAATTTCAACATGACGTTAACTGGAGAATTGTTCAAAATATTGTCTAGTATTTTTAAGAAAAGACTACTAGTCGACGCGGAAACCCTAGATTAAGATCTTGCAATTTACGGTATGAGAGTAATATTGCTAAGTATAAAAAAACCGTATCTCTCACGTTGTTGCAAATTATTAGGGGTTTTTAGTGTTGTTCGGTTAGGAAGGCCATGAAGTATTTTTGGTTAAGTTTTGACGGATTTTTGTGACAAGAACTATCGTACCAATTTCTGGTGGAAGTAGAAGGGAGATGGTCAACTTTTGATAGGAGGCACGGGAGTCAAGGGATGTGGTACAGATGTGAAGAGGGGGCGATGGCGAGTTGATCAGTGCCCTTGGTCATTGATCGGGTGGGTGTAACACCCCGTATTGACTTATACACACACACACACACACATATATATATATATATAATTAGTTGTCGAGAAATATCGATATTTTATGATTTCATAATTTAGCCCCGAAACATATATCATTGTGTTCGTGGTAATTTGCTGATTCGTTTTCATATATGACTTGCCCCAAACGGTACCCGTATGGGGAAGTTATTAACGAATAAAGATTTGAAAAGTTATACGCGTATATATGGGCATATGTTTGAAATTTAAAATTTGATATATGTTATAAACGGAAGAATATAATTTACATAAGTAATATTCCAAAAGAAAATGAATGTAAAAAGCCAACGTTAAACAAAAATTTAATATCGGCAAAATCAACATTATTGGCTCAGGTCATGGGTCGACCCAGACCATATGTGGGTCGACCCAGGGGTCAACACACCTTAGAGGTTAGATTCGTACAGTGTTCTCATCGGTAGAATTCTAATTTGGGGGGTGTGCTGGATTAGAGGTTCCGCCTACTTTAATGGTGCTTAAGTTGAATGACGGAGGTATGTTCTCCTCGCGGGTAATACCTTGATCCGCTTCTACATTTATGGAATTCAAACTTTTTTATTTCATTTTTCCCTTCCATTAATAAATAAGTTCGCTAAATTAGTCTATAATTGAAATAGAGACCCGAAGGTTCAAGCCCTCCTTCTAGCAGCAAAATGTTAACGATAAAAATCATCAACACCTAATTTAAGAATAGACAATGCATATATGGAGGAATTTAGAGAGTAATCGATCTAGAGGGCACTTGAGGATAACTTAGCCTCACCAAGCTCGGCTTAACTTGTCGTTTCCAAGATATCAAGACCCTAAGTTCGAATATTAGTTTCTCTTCCTTCGAGAGGTGACTATCACGCTTACGAGACGTAAGTATCAACGGTTACCTTGGAATAAGGGCATTATAAGCTTACAGAGGGTAAAGAACCTTGTTACAATAGTGTTCCCTATATTCATGATAGAATAATGTACATTGTGTAGAGAAGAAACATGGTAATATACCATAACAGTTATGTTTTGTGACATATTATAGCCTTTAATGACGAAAATGATACTTTCACGTCGATCCAGCCTACGAAAGGCCTTGGTTGTGTCAGTTATCGCGTCATAAGGCTACAATAGGTCCTTTTCAAAATGTTGTGCTAAGTTAGGCTTATTGCAAGAAGGATGAAGCATAAATATGAATCATAAAAGAGCATACACTGATTTCACTCAAAGATTCCCACTTTTGATGCGTTTATGCTTAACTCTCTAACTCACTGTTAAATCAATAAGGACACAACATGATTATTGAATCGA
The DNA here is from genome assembly GCA_030737875.1 of Allium sativum. Lineage (NCBI taxonomy): Eukaryota > Viridiplantae > Streptophyta > Magnoliopsida > Asparagales > Amaryllidaceae > Allium > Allium sativum. The sequence continues at coordinate 159,409,215 of CM060923.1, forward strand.
GAGAAAATTTGATCACGATCTTCCCCTTTTATATATAATGAATGTATTAAAATTGATGTGGAAATCCCCAATGTGATTTAGAAATTAGGGTTTGCTCTCTTAGAAAAGAATACAAGATTGTGGAATGAGAAAAAGTCCCCTAAAATGTGGCACCTGGGGTCTTATTTATAGACATTTTGGGCCCCCGTTTGGTAGTAGTTCTGTAGGAAGCCCACTTCTGATCCTTGCTTCCGGTGTGGACCCGCCTTTGTGGTCTTCGGTGCCGGCTTCTGGGGATCGGTCCTCTTTTAGCGAATCCTAGATTTGGGATCAGTTTCCTTCGGCATCCCTTTGTTTCGATGCTCCGGCTTCGGCAGTAACTGCCTAGTGTCAGCCTGTCTTCAGGAACTGCTTCAATACTCTTTTCCTTGTAATTCTGGAGTTGCTCTCGATATCGTTACCAAGCCTGTTGGTAGTGATATCCCTTTTATTTGCTCTTCTATCTTGTTGTTGGTTTTATGCTTCCATTTGATCCTGTCATTGTGCTCCCCTTTCTTTGTGAGTGATATTGCTTCCTCCTATACTGATACTCGGCTCCAATGCTTGGCTTTATTTACTGCTAGTTTTTGGTATCGCCTTAATGCTTTAATTTCGCTTCCTTGGCATCAACTTTGGGCCTATGATTCCTCTCCATTGGTACCGAAAGTGGATCCTCTACCTCTCCCTCTATTATCGACACCAAGCCAACTGTTCCCATCATGATGGTGTGGATATCATGTCTTCTTCCTCCTTATCTTGGTATTGACATCAAGTAGTATGTTGGTGCCGATAGTATATTTTCTTTGGTGTTTGCTTCGTTTACTTGGCTCCTTCTCTAGTATTGACCCCAGTGCGATACCCCTTCACTCTTAACTTGGTTCCAGTATCGAATTCTGGTAGTAACATAGTGGTACAAACGTACATCAACTAATCATTCAGGGGAGGGCTGCAAAATAATGGACTATTAAGCTATCCAAGTTTCATTCCCATTTCACCTTTATTTGCTCATAACTATATATATTTAAATAATATTCTCCTAAGCAACACTATTCCTTTATTATTTTCGAGGTTTTCTTGAAAAATACTCTATTGACAAAACACATGATTGTGCATCTGCCTTATTGACACATCTTATCGTTCTGATGTAAGCATGTCTTTCACATGGAAAGTGAGTTTGTCATCTTTGTAAACCTAATATCACGATGAAGGGATTAATTTCTCTTTTTTTTTGTACCTCTTCAGGTACCATAGATGTTACGCCCACCCTAAGACCTACACTGATAAAGAGCATTACTAGGTGTACTATTTATTACTGTGGAGAATAAGGCCGATTAGGAGCGATAATCCGTAAGCCTTACCTTAAACGAATTTGAATACACTGATTAAGTGTATAATTTTTTCTCTCCCACCTCAAGTGGAGTGACATACTCAATTCATCTAATATAAAACTTCGGTGGCTAAGGATCGTATTCAGAACACGGTACAAACATAAATACAAATAACAGATCATAGAATATAATATATATATATACATGTAGCAGAGCATAACATATACATGTGCTACACACACAAATGGTTTCATACAAACCAGATATAAATACATATATTCAAATACATGAATGTTCATAAGACACGAATATAAAAATACATAACTCAGATATAGACTCAAGATAGATGGTCCAAGGAGCAAGCTATTGTACACGAAGCTAAGACAAGCTATAAACCTGAAACAACTATGTTTGACCCGAGTAAAAAAATACACGGGTCAGCCTAGCTTAAATATATCAGTTGACACATGATAAGATAATAAAATGACACATATGAGATAATTCCTTCTCATTGGAAAGGAATAGCACAGACATGGATCAACATGAATCACAGGCAACAGATTCACAGAATCAATATATAAGATACCTTAAACGAATTTGAATACACTGATTAAGTGTATAATTTTTTCTCTCCCACCTCAAGTGGAGTGACATACTCAATTCATCTAATATAAAACTTCGGTGGCTAAGGATCGTATTCAGAACACGGTACAAACATAAATACAAATAACAGATCATAGAATATAATATATATATATACACGTAGCAGAGCATAACATATACATGTGCTACACACACAAATGGTTTCATACAAACCAGATATAAATACATATATTCAAATACATGAATGTTCATAAGACACGAATATAAAAATACATAACTCAGATATAGACTCAAGATAGATGGTCCAAGGAGCAAGCTATTGTACACGAAGCTAAGACAAGCTATAAACCTGAAACAACTATGTTTGACCCAAGTAAAAAAATACACGGGTCAGCCTAGCTTAAATATATCAGTTGACACATGATAAGATAATAAAATGACACATATGAGATAATTCCTTCTCATTGGAAAGGAATAGCACAGACATGGATCAACATGAATCACAGGCAACAGATTCACAGAATCAATATATAAGATACACGTGTGAGGTAAGAACACAAGACATGGATGTTTCCATCAACATGAATAACTCAAACTCTAAGGCTAGGATCAAACTAAACATAAGTCACACAAATACAAAATGGAAATCGGAGGAATCACGGAGATCGTAGAATTATCAAAACAGAACAGGGAAACTCGATTCGGAGTTCAAACACAGAAATAAAATCATCATATACAGATAAATCATCAGATAGCCCTAGGCTATATATATATATATATATATATATATATATATAGAAGATGAACGGCCCAAAATGGTGAGGTCATAAAGAAATCTCAAAGTCTAGAGATCATAAATAGTGAGATCTAGTAAATAACTCACAATGGATTCATGATTCATACGGCAAGCTGAAGCAATGCCACATGTGCATATCTTAGATGGCTAAAGCCTACCAGTACTAATATAAATATATAATACATAAGGTATGCTTCCCATATGACCCGATGGTCATAAATGTCTCCGATGTCCCGAAAGTCACCCTCAAAGCCATAAATGTCTCAGACAACCTAAAGGTCTAGTGCTAGTAATATCTCAGAATGTGTCAAAAACTTCCTAATAGTAACCCAAATAGTGATAGCGGTACATCCCATACTGCACGTTCTCACTTATCGATTAATATCCATTACCTTATTCTACATTAAAATAGCTAAATCAATCTCAGAATAATAGCTTCGATCGGTCAAGTTTGGATTAACTGATATAATAAACCTATATGTTTCACACCACACGATTTGCTACATCGTTTAAATCTCACCCTCGCTCTTTTGTAGGTGAAAAAAACATGTATATTGTATTAAAAATATCCTTGGAAAAAACGGAGATTTCTAAATGATTTGGAAAACTATTTATAATACACTTATTTGAAAATCTCTTTATAAAAGGAAACATTTGTTTATTAACAACTTTGAATCAATTCTAATTTTACAAATCCATATTATAAAACATTTATCTAAAATGCTTCTTTTACATATATCAACTCTTCATAAAGCAATTTATAAATCACATGCATGTGTACACAAAACACGAAATCTATATGAAGTAAACACACTGATATTCATATGGAAACGTGTTAATCATAAGTACGAAGCAACAATGTTGTTGGCTTCTCCGTTGTAGAGAAAGCCTACTGAAAATGCGCAAATAAACTTCAGGAATGAATTAAATTGACATAGAAATTCGTTTAAAATCCTTAAACAAGCCCAGAATCCACAATAAAAAATTCATGTTCATTGCACAGCGATAGGTCGACCTTGCCTATGCTTAGGTGGACCCTAAGGTCGATCTATAATGGCTTAGGACAACCCCTATGTTGGCCTAAGGAAGGCCAAGGTCGACCGTTGTCACACGAATTTGTTCAAGCTGATTTTCAGCCTCGTATTCACTTTATTTTATATATATTACGCTTGTTCAAACTTACATTTTAACACATAATTTACACACAAGGATTCACTATCTTGTCCAGACTACACACAACACTACACCAAAACAGTGGATTCCCAACAAGTATAAGTGTTACAAATAATTTCTGTAACACTTTTAAGTGTTACCAATGGCGTGTGAGGAATTGACCAGCAAAATTTGTAACACTTATAAGTGTTACAAACGGACTAATTGCTAACACTTATAAATGTTGGAACGATAAGATATTGTAACATTTATAAGTGTTACAAACAGACTCAATGCTAACGCTTATATGTGTTGGGACCATAATATACTGTGACACTTATAAGTGTTACAATCATCTTCATTGCTAACACTTATAAATGTCAGAACCATAAGATATAGTAACACTTATAAATGTCAGTATCATAATCCTACTAACACTTATAAATGTCACAACAAATAAGTATAACATGTCTATGATTTCCAGTCACATATATAATTCAACATATCAATTCAATATAAGATTTAGTACACTTCCATATTTCAAATTCAACAATGTCACATTCGCATAATTCTCAAATATTTGTTACATGCTTCCAATTTCAAAATAACATAATATCATGTTCAAATTATAAAAACAATATAAAGTTTTACTAAAGATGCATAAAAATTTGGATACTGTGAAGGCAAAACATGAACCACATCACAAAGCCGCCATTAACGTTATGTTGCAATCCCGGTACCATAGTAAGAAAGGATGAATCAAATGATCTAAGAGCATTGTTGATTTGGATTGACACTTGATTATCCACATGACTTGCAACTTGATTTTGTAATTCCATAGACCATTGACGAAAGTCTTCCTTTTTATTCTACTTGGCAATTGCTTTTGAAGCTTATATCAACTTTGCTTGCTTTACGGAAGAAGTGGAGCTAATAGCACGACAATTTATCGAATCAAAAACTTTTGAGATAGGATCATTGTCAAGGTCACACGTATTTTCTTTCTTGTTGCCATTACATTCCAAATTATGTTTTTTTCTCCTCCACAAGTGCCTACAAAATATAAATGCACTCATTTTTACAGAAATAACAAGTTACAAAACTGATAAATAACAAGTGTATTTATAAACAACAAAACTGAATGTATTTATAACAAGTACATTGCAAAAACTGATAAATAACAAGTGCATTGCAAAAAATGAGGCTCGACTTTGTTTTGCAAAAACCGAGTCGGCGACTCGGTTTGCAAACCGAGTCGGCAACTCACTTTGCTAACTGAGGCGAGACTTAATTTGCAAAAGCTGAGTTTCGACTCAGTTTGCATTCTGAATTACAGACTCAATCGCGACTCAGTTTGCACACTGAATCGAGACTCAGTTTTTGCAAGCTGAGTCGGCTCAGTTTGCAAAAACTAAGTCACAGACTCAGTGTGCAAACCAAATCACGACTGAGTCTGCGACTCAGGTTGCAAATTGAGTCGAGACTCAGTTTGCCTCAGTTTTTGCAAACTGGGGCAAGACTCAATGGGTCGTGTTAAAGTTCGTATCTGATCCAAATCATTTAAATCAGCAGAACAAGGCATGACTATAAAACTAATACTAGAAAATTTCTTGAAATATTTTTTATTGATCTGAAACTAGCAGTTCTAAGTAGCCTTTTAATGATTAACAACATTTACGGAAATAATGGTTTAAAAATCATGGATAAGCACAACGATACCAAAGTTACAATACTCAATAATATTTGTCTATATTACAAATGTTTCAAAATGAAATAGCTTACCTGAACAGCTATAGGTTTAAAGTGAAGCTACATACAAACCGAGATTTCAAGCAAGAATTTCGTATTTTTCACAATTTAGCAATTCCTGTAAAAAAAATAGAAAAACAAGAATTAGAAGGGAAAACCAACTACATATGGTAAGGCACGTAAATAGCTTGGACTCTGCAGTACCAATCAGAATAAAACAAACCACATCCACTTGAGCTACTAATCAGAATAAGTCAAATTACATATAGTAAGCCGCAAGACTACATCTTAGTTGCGATACTCAAGTTCAGATTCGAAACTGAACTCCCAGCTTTGAAATTGAGCCTCAGGCTCAGCTTCATTTCAGTTTACAAACTCAGTTTTGCAATGAGTTGCAAACCGAGTGCAAACTCAGTTTGCAAAACTGAGTGCAAACTCAGTTCGACCAACTGAGCTGCAAACTCAGTTTTGCAAGTTTGCGCAACTAAGCTGCAAAACTAGCTGAGTTTTGCAGCTCGGTTGTGCAAACTTGCAAAACTGAGTTTGCAACTCAGTTTTGAAAACTGAGTTTGCCACTCGGGTTCTCCGAATTGAGTTTGCCACTCGGGTTCTCCGAACTGAGTTTGCCACTCGGTTTCGCCGAACTGAGTTTGCCACTCGGTTTCGTCGAACTGAGTTTGCCACTCGGTTCGCCGAACTGAGTTGCAAACTCGGTTCGCCGAATTGAGTTGCAAATTCGGTTCGCAGAACTGAGTTGCAAACTCGGTTTGACGAACTGAGTTGCAAACTCAATTTTGCAAAACCTAAACCAAATTTATACTTTTTCATGGATTTGAACTGTTTAAGAGAAATGCTTAATTATAAAGCTACCTATTGACTTCCTATGATACTACACAAATTATCAGGATACATATTAATGCTTCTGATCTCCCTCTAAGAAGCCTAAAGTAAAGCTGCAGCATATTAGATCTGCTAAAGAATATTTACCAGAATGTCAATTGTGGAATTTTGAAAAAGAAAAGGAGGAGGAAAACATGGAAGCTTGAGAGAATAACATGGACCATCATGAACAAAGATTATGAACAGCAGTGATGGGAATTCGCATAGATAACAGTTATGGTAAAACCATGTATAAAGTTCACTTACAGGAGCTGAGAAACAATATTCCAACACTTCATCCTTTAGCTAAAATATTTACGGCCATACTGATTGATTAAAGACTGAAACATAATGGGCAAGTTCAGGTTTTATGTCCTTAACAGGATAAGGAGAACATATTCCATGTGACAAGAGCAAGAAAGTTACTTGTCCAAAAAGTATATTGTAGATGTGCCAAGTTGTCATACTTCTTATCCAATTGCACAGAATTCACATGAAGAGGGGGTGTGTGTGTCTATCTATATAGCCAAGATCAAGCAACAAGGTTAATGTTTAAAAAGCTGTAACTGGAAGAGAGGCCTTATATGATGATAAAAGCTTACCTTAGGCTTCTAGGTTCTTCCTCCTCGCACATTCACAGTCTGTTTGACTGGTCTTAAATAATCAGCTTTCTGAAAGCCAAAATGAATACAGTTAGTGCCTTTTGGAAATATCAAACCCTTTTTCATATATATGATTGTATGAGGCGTGGTTCGCAACTGAAGCAGCCAACAGCAGGCGAGGTGGGTGAACTGAAAATACATAAGGTAAAATGTTTCAACTTTCAGTCAGTGTATAAATGCCATCCACACTACCGGCGCGTTAATTTTATCTACACTATCAACAAACTATGCATCTCTTAGCTTGGTTTTCTTGGGTGATGAGGGAGTAGCTAATCAATTAATTCAAATAGTAGTATGTACTGACAACCAACTATTCTGCAACCTTTGCAATTCATGAAATTAGGGAGTACTTTGATAATGTTGGAAAGCAGCTTCTAGCCAGAAAAAGTATCTCACTGTCCATGGACCAATAGAAGATACCGCGGGAACATATAACGACGTCAACAAAGCTTTGAATCAGAAAGCTTAATGCTTAGTGGTGGTATGCTGGAGAAAACTAATGTTTCTGCTAATCTAGTTTTCTTAAGATATCTTGACTATGAACATCTAAGGATAAGTGTTCTAAATACACAAGTCGACATTTACGGCATTCTGTAACTGTAAGCGATCAAGTACTTTTTCTATTACTTTTCAACTTGTTTATATCTAATGTTTTTAGAGCATTACTTATATCGCAATACAACAGCTCACACTATAGAAAACAAAATCTAAATCATAATTTATTTCAAATAAAATTCATTTATAATAGTTAAGTTGTATAATAGTTTACATAACTGTCGATTACACTCTTCACTCTATCAGTTCTGCCACAAAAACAAAGGATTTGGAAACTAATGGATCCAATAGCACAGTTTATGCAATAAACATGGTGGTCACTAGGATCCTATAAAATAAATAGTTCGCAATAGTCAGGAATGGTGCGGCTAATCTTACGGTTCATTTAAAGTAATTTGAACATACTGAAGTTATAATTTTTGATGCTTCAAGGCATCCGTATATGCACGCTTCGTAATGGCACCACCTAATAAAAGATCTCTTGCGTCGCCTTTTGAAATGAGCACATGTATGGTCCTGATAACACTTACTTGTGACAAAAACAATTCTGCATGTTACGTTTCATCAATCTCATACATACAAATATACACATACACACCCACGTCATCTTTAAGATATCTTGCGACGTGATACTAATCACAAATCCAATCTCCGCATCCACTCAAATACAATACGAGTCACACCTAAGAATCGACGTTATCAAGCAACAATGATAAAGATAAATCTAAATTTTCTAATGCTTTGGAGGACGATGCTGCAAAATTCAGTTTGAATTTGACAATGGTAATGCCCACCTTAGTGTCCGCAATTTATGATGAAGTTAGTTGCGCCTAAGTCCCAGGGGACATAATGTTAAAGAAAGAAATCAATAAATGAAATTACCTTGCACAAGTAATGCATGAGAGTCATCTTACTATTCCTTGCTCTGGTATCAGAAAATTCTAAAAGGCTATCAAGCCTAAATCCAACAGAAGAACCTGAATGATCAAAACAAAAAAACCAAGAAGAAGACAGATAAAAGTAAAATTACAGCGACTACAACATGCACAAGTTCAACATTCAGTATCCACTATCAATGTTCCAAGACAGAAACATTATCATCGTGAAACTGAGAGACTCAGGCCCAGTTTCAAAACTAAGCCTCAGGAGCTCAGTTTCGAAACTGAGCGGCTCAGTTTCGAGCTAAAATTATACGAAACAGAGCGCCTGAGCATCCAATATATTTGACCTATCATGAGCTAAGACTAATGAATTAAGAAGGTCAGTATTGGCAAAGCTACATGGTAACATGTACAATATTATGCATAATAGGAAGTAAATACATAAGCATCAGTCAGACTGCAAATTCAGTGCCTTTGAACTTCTCTGCCACTTTTCATCACATTTGTTTATAGTTGAAACTCTAATAACTTGAAATGATTAGCAATTATCAGAGAATATTTTGTTAAGACTGATTCAAATATATCATGACTATCAACTATAAATATTTGATGCTCAAAAGACAATCGTGCTTACACTTACAAATCTATAAAATGCTCGATGGATGATATTAAGTAACGGTTAATTTTGATGACCTAATCTTATTATGTTGAAACACCATCCTCATAACTATCCATACAGAGGTTCCCTATCACATTATCTTATCACATTGATTTACACATTGCATCCTTAGTGCCAAAAATCGTCTACTGTCTCACAGATATGTGAAATTTTAATGTAAAATCCTTTTTGAAAATTAGTAACAGTGGAAATAACTAAATTTACACACTAAGATGATTAAATGACACAAAAGAATAAACTAATATAGCAACAAAATTGTGAATATACGGATCTCTACGCCTTTAATTATTAATGTTGATGACCTAATAACATCCACTCCTTTAGTTAATTGTGATTTCTTTTGAATACAATTTTTGTGTACAGCAGTCCAATTTAAATAGGAATGATTGAAACCTATTTAAATATTTTAAAAAAACATATATAATACTCTCCGTTAAATTATATCATCTTAACCGTCAAAGTGCATGGCATAACCATCTTCTACCTATTTACTCGGGTTCCGTCATCCACCATCCTCCTCGGTTTGTTCACATTTAGTATTCTTGTCTTCATCTACTTTAACTTATCATCGTGCCTGACAATCCTCCTCTCCCTCCTTTACATCAAAAATTACATTCAACATAAAAAAAGAACGAGGGAAAATTACCAAATTTGAAACAATAATTTTGATTTTCGCAGTAAAATCGTATACAAACGATAATTTTGATTTTCGCTATATATATATAAGTTCGAGCTTTGAATTTTACCATAAGTATTTGACTAAATATAGTAAAAATATGTGAACAATAAATGACTCTTCAAAGTCATGTGCTCGCTTTCATTGATGTTAATTTTATGTGCCTCCCTTCTTTTCACCTTCCACTTCATCTTTTCAAGTTAAATTGCTCAAAATTACAAAAAAGAAGTAAAAACAGAATTCTACTTTGTAATATAAAATTACCCAAGGAAATTCTACACTTCAAAGTCATGTGACGCCGTTGTCTCCATAGTTCCGATCAACATAAATTTTGACAATGTCCCCGTTAATGGAAGGAGCAATATGTTTAAGACCAAAGCCATGTCCGTCCTACTGCTAGCAATACCTGGGTGATGTATTCAGATATGACCAATGCATTTTTAATGATGAACTATTAATAATGAACGCACATACCGTATCCAAAAAACTTGTATAAGAACACATATATTGGAAATTATTGGAACCAAATTTATTTGAAATGTATGAGAACACGAGAACTATCAGTCAAAAAAACTTGCAACAAATTATTCTAACCACTTGTATTTAACGATTTTCTGTTCCTGCTCGGCTTAACCTATGAAATATCATCTACTCTAGATCATTGAGATCTCCAGTTATTTACGGCAACTGAATTAAAAACAAAAGTAAATTTTACCTTCGAGGTCTTTACCAAGATGTTTCGTCTTTAGCGCTAGCCTCTGTACAACCAAACATAGCAATCGCCATTGATTTGGAATCTGAAACTAATTTTGAATTCAAGCAATAACTACATTTTCCAACTTTTGGGTTGTCCAACAGAATTATAAACCTAAAAACCCATAATAATTAAATATTTCGAATGGATTAAAAAGAAAATAATAGAAGCTAAGGCCGAATTGACTTGAATGAGAAAGCTTGCCTTGGCTTCTGCTATTCCTTTGCAATTGTCGTTTGATTGGAAGTTTTGTGCTTGCCTACGGCCGCCTTAGGTTGCAATTGAATCGCTTGATGTCATTTCCCAAATCGAATCGAATGTAGTTGATATCGATTCCAAGCACGAAGAAGTTCGACTGAAGAAGCGGTTGATTCCAAGCACGAAGAAGCGATCCATTGAAGGAACAGTCCATTGATTCCACGAAGAAGAGAGGCGTTGATATGCTTGAAGGGGAATTCTGTTTTCTGCGGGATCGAAATGAAATAAGCGTTTTTCGTTTAAGCGGTTGATGGAAGGATCGAGCGTTGAGAATGAGGTTAGGGATACCGAACAAAGAGTCGGTCATTTACTATTTTGCCCTGCCAATCCACATCCCCTAACACACATAAGTGTTACCAATAAAAATACCATAAATATATATTTTCAATGACACATTTTTAGCTTGGCAACACATATAAATGTCGTTAATCCGTAACACATATAAGTGTTGGCATTTGAAAAAGTTAAGTGTTACCAATTGGCTGTTATGGTGTAGTGCAAATCATATTAAAACATTTTCTATACTTAAATATTGATACTTAATCAATATTTCATTTCTTTGTATTTTGTGTGTTATTCATTTCATTTTAAGAAACTTCACTTTTACACTAAATTCACTAACAACAATAATTTACGAGAATTATTGCATTTGTCATAAATAAAACCTTTTAAACACATGTTTAGATTATAAATACACACTATAAAGTTTTCAAACTTTATTCACTTTACACTTGTTCAACAAATACATTCTGAACTTAATTTTTTATTTCAACACACGAACTGAGCTTATTTTCAATTTAACAAAATATCATAAAAATCCTTGGATTCTTCATATATACACTTAAATGATCATACAAGTTATTTACTTTGGACTCTTGTTTCGTTTCCTCTGATCTTACATCACAAAATCTTATTAAAATAGGTTTTCATTGGTACCCAAAACTAGGGTTGTTACAACAGAAATCTCAGTTATTCATTATTTTTCATCAACCATTCATCATAACGATGGACCTCACTAATTTATCAAACTTATTTTGATAAACAGTTAAATTTTTTGAGGATTTACGGTGGAATGGAAGAGGGACATAAAGGATATGCACCATTAAAGGTCAAGAGGGAACTTAGCTCTAAAGACATCAATATAAGCACTTTAAGACATTGTATCTTTAGAAAAAATAATGGATCTCATGAACTATCATAGGTATATAAAAAAAAAACTTTTTAATGTCTGCAAACGTGGTACAATGAAAATGAATGTCTATGAGTTTGACTTTTCAAAGTCATGCAGCCCGCCGTATTCTCAACCAAAAGGCTAAAATAATAAAATCAGGATCAGATCCCTTTATTTCTTTTTCGCTTTTTTTTCTTATGTTGAACTAGTTATAAGAGCATCTTCAATCCATAGTAATTTTTAAAGTAATGTCAAGCCACATACACAATTAGAAAATGTCATTTATAATTCTTTCTCCAATGAGAATGTAATTTGTAATTATAAGATGACATTGTGAAGCACAATGTCTAGTTTTGGACATTATACATGGCAATATGAAGTATTACACCATACAATTATTGGTGAGTTAGATAATTTTCTCAATCATCTACAAATGATAAAGTAACACATGCAAAAATTGAGAACATTTGACATTTGCATTGGAGAGAAATTATAAATGTCTTTGTCATATACACAAACATTGAATTAACATTGTGAACACATAAGCTTTACATGACATTATGCATGAAATGGGTTGAAGATGTTATAAGTCTCTTAACTAATCTTCCTACTTTCTTGCACTAGAAATTGCTCTCAATATCCAGTAAATAACAAAAGTAACCGAATGACATAAATATAAACTAGAAGTAAAACATATTTCCCTTAATATCCGATTGACACTATATATGATGTAATATTCTATAAATATTTCATGCCTTTTCCGGTTCGGACGTTTCCAATACTTGTCTTGCGCTTGCTTTTCTGCCAGGTCCGAAACCTTTTTGGGCCTTGGTCCTTTTACTCCTTGCCTATGATTTTTTTTCTATGGCGATGGGTATGAACATCCTATAGTTTTAGTTGGGTTGTTTGCTTTTCGTAGGGAAATGATCCTTCTGTAAGTAGTTACAATATTCGACGGATTGCTCGTAGCCATGTTATATGAATTATAAAAACAAATTTTACATGAATTTAGCATTATAGATGTATAATGGTATGTTAATTTGACATTTCTTTCGTATAAAAATGAATGTTATTTTAGTTTGTTTAGTGTATTTCATTTTATTCTAGGTTGGTTTAAAATTCCATTTATTTATTACTGGTTTAATATAAAAAATTATTTATCATACCGACTGTTAAATAGATTTGTTCACTATAATTGTTCAAAATTATTTTTTCTAAAACCCAAATAATATGTTAGCTTTCACATAAATGCTTACCCCGTTGTTTTCACCAAATTCAACTTTTGATGTCTAAAATTTCTTCAAATCATCCATTTCTGGGTTTTTCCTAAAGCACTTTGAACTAAGTTTTTAGTATGAACCCGGTATACATACACGGCCCTTATCGTAGCAGGAACTACACTTTACATGTTACATTTATCTTTTTATAAATGGTATAACTAATTTTTTCATCAAATTTATAATTGAAAATAAATTTAACAATTTTTTTTCTTCATATTATAATGCTAAACGATCGGTTTTTCCAAACTTGTGATGTCTAGCGCTCTATGTACATCCAGTTAGATTCTAAAACATGTGGATGAAATTAAAATAGATGTCTGATTTCTCTCCAGCAGCGTATCATTGGGGGAAACGTCGGAGACTAATGGACTACGAAACCATGCAGAAGTCATCACAAAGATCCAAATTTTGTGTCCATCTCATTTTATATTCTTACACCTACGTACAGTTTTCCCATGTGCATATATTCCTCGTCTTCAATCGCCTGCAAAAAAAAACTGTTCTCCGCGTTCATTCACAAAACATCAAAAAGTAAAATCAGCTAAATAACTAATAATCAGTCATAAGATAATTTATTATATCGCAGTGCAGTCCACCCACTACGAGTCTACGAGTTTGTTGACACCAATTTATGATAATTGATACACACTGATTTAATTAGTAAGAAAAATAAATGATAATTCAAAGTAAAAATTCATATATGTAACATTACGTTTCTGAATTTGGATATGATCTAAATCCTCATGTAAGGGATCTTTTCTATACATCTTTAGCTAATCTCAGTATTTTCATCAAACATATACCATATATGGACCTAACCCATTTATTAACTTTGTTATGAACAAAAATTAATATTTCAGAATATAAGAGAGAATGGAAGAGAAGGACATGGAGAGGGGGACATAAAGGACATGCACAATTAAAGGTCAAGAGGAAACTTAGCTCTCCACAGGTCAACATAAGCACTTTAAGACGTTACTTCAAAAACAAATAACGGATTTCATGCACTACCATGGGTATCAAAACAAAATTCCTTTTATTGTCTACGATGTGGTGCAATTGAAATGAATGTCTACATATTCGATTTTTCAAAGTCTATTAGTCCGTCGGATTCTCGACACAAAAGACTATAGTAATAAAATAAGAATCAAATCCCTTTATATACATTTTCTGACATAATGAATTTCGGTTACAGTGGCTTTATTCAAAGTTGTAAGTCTCCGGAGGGAAAGTGTCTCATTTCAATTACGAACTTGAGAAACATAGTAAATAGAGAACTTACGCCAACTCAACGCTATCAAAGCAGCGCTGATATAACAATACGTTGAGATAGAATAAAAGGCGAGCCTGTTGCAGCAGGGTTGCACCGATCGATTTATACTATGTTATATTTCTGCATTTTATCACTTTTTGTATTATTATTATTTAATGGACTTTTCTGTTTGGTTTACTGTATTATTCTGCTTTAAGGATATTGTTCTGCTTTAAACATAAATTAATTACATTACAAAATAAAAATAAAATGATCCGTTTAAATGATCCGTTTGAACCCACAAACGCATTCTCCACTAACTAAAATACCTCGCTTCCGTTATCCCCAAACATATCCTTAATCATTCTTCTTTTTAGTTGCTTGCTGTGGATGCCTCTCTTTAATATCCACTAAATAACTAAAGTAACCAAAGGACATAAATATAAACTAGAAGTACACATACTTCCCTTAATATCTGATTAGAATATGATGTAATATTTTATGATGGGCAAGTCTATTTAGACACAATATAGTGACACAAAATTAAATACAAACAATCTCAAACGTTAGATCTTACCTCTGAATTCCACTCATCACAAAAGATTAATGAATCTAACGATTCACAATTTGTGTTTTTAATCTTGTGTTTAATTATGTGTCCCAATAGCCGCCTCCTTTTAAAATTATTTAACGCATTTTCCTTTTTGGACGAAGGTTTCCAATAATCTTGCGCTTGCTTTTCTGCAGGATCCGAAACCTTTTTGGGCTTTCTACTCCTTGGTTTTGCCAACAGCGATTTGTTTTGTCCGTGGGTATGAGCTATGAGCAACCTTTAGTTTTAGTAGGGAAATGATTCTTCTATAAATAGCTACAACACTTTTACGAAGAAATTTAATTTGACTTTTCTTTAATGTGAAAAAAACAAAAAAACTAATGTTATTTTAGTTTACTTAGTGTATTTCGTTTATTAAACTTTGATTTAGCATTTCGTTTATTCAATAGTATTTTAATATATATTATTTTATTTATCAAACCGACCGCTGGGGAAATTTACGTATTGTCAATTTTCAAAATCAATACCTCTAAAGTTTAGATAACATATCAGCTTTCTTGTAAACTGCCTACTCTATTGTTCTATCAACCTCAATTTTTTATGTCTAATATTTCTTCAAACTATCTATTTGAACTTTGGATCTACGATTTATACTTTTCTTCTCTTCGATCTCCTTCTACTATCACGCTATCACAGCCAAATTGCTCTAGCTCAAATTACGATGATTTTTCAAGCTATTGATGTCAAGATGCATCATGTCATTAGGGTTTTATCCCATTTTCCTTCATTGCTATTTGTTTATTTCTTAATGTTTCTAATAGCCTCAACGTAAATTGCAATTTATTAATATTTTCGCCACTATTTTATTAGTTCTTCACGTTCAAAGTAGCCTAGCCATAAATTGCAATTAAGTATTATAAATTATACTTTATAAATTAAAATTAGGAATTATAAATGTATTTTAATATTCAAAATAAATTCCAATTGAGAATAATAATCGGTTTATCGAATCTAAACACGTTAACTCCATTTATGATTCTGTTTCAAATTCAGATTTTTGGCTTTCCAAGTTTCTAGTATTACTTTTTTTTTTTGTAAACAGTATTGTATTTGGTTGGTTCTCTACCGTCACTAATTTAGCCCATGGTAGCCTTCCAACATGTATATATCGAAACTATAATAGATGTCTAATTTTTCTGCAGCAGCAATCATTGGGGGGAAAGCCGGTGACTAATAATGGACTATGAAATCATACAAGAAGTCATCACAAGATTTGAATTTTGTGTCCATTTCGTTTTTGTATTCGCACAGCACAGTTTCACCATGTGCATATATTCCTCCTCTTGTTTTCAACCGCCTGCAAAAAACTGTTCCCCGCGTTCATTCACAAAACATCAAAAAGTCAAATCAACTAAGAAAAGATACTAAAAAATCAATCACATGATAACTTATTCTATCACATTGTAGTCCACAGACATGTTAGTTGAAATGAAATCACCTGGACCTAAATCCCTCCGGTTTACTGAACCGAAACAATCAGGACATCCTGATTGGTTCCATTTTGCAATTGAATCCCTAAAAGAATGTGAGTTTAATTGCAAAGTGGTTAAATCAGCCTCCTTCTGATTGGCTGGATGCTGAGGACCAAGGGAATTTGGGTCCAGACGATCAGCCCTAATGTTAGTTCATTTTCGCACTCATTCGGAAATGAATAATGGGGAGTCGGTTATCCACTAATATTGGTAGGGCGGTTCACCAATTTTATCTTTTTATTTGGAAGGTAACGGACGGGTGAGGTCATATGTGGACTCCAAACAGCACGTGGCCAGGACCGGTCAAGTTGGTTGGCTTCTATTGGTCGTTGTATCCAACATGTCTCTCTTTCTTTTTATATATCTATCTGCACTTGTTAATCGGCGGTTACTCTGCTTTTCTCCCTTTATTCCTACAAATGAAAAATAATGGTTCCTTTCCCTTTTTAGCCCTTTCCTTTCCTCACCTGTGCTTTTACCACTGACAGTTCAACAGCATAGAGTGAGAGACATAAGCGATTATTATTATCATATATATGGTAGTGCAAACGCAACATAACGCAACATGTTAGATGGACGAGGTTGCTAATTTAGCGCATGAATTAGAACAAAGAACTTTGTATGAGAAAAATAAATCGCGTTCGGTCTATGTTCAATCGGAATTCGTTTTGAACGAAACTAAACATACCTCCATCTAATTCGGTTCCACTTATTTAAACAACCATTGTGCAATCTATTGGCGATAGTAAGTATATGAAAGTTGAATGGCTCCATTTAAAAGGAAAATGATTCAGTATCATACTTCAATCAAGATTACTTCCAATCATCAAATCAACATTCATATTATCTCACATGGTATTGAACTTGATAATTAAAGTAATTTTTTTATCCTGATTTTTTTTAAACTTTTTGATGATATTAATACTCACTGTTTAGTAATTGAAATAATATGAAAAGGTAAAAAGATTACGTCAGCCATTTCTTGAAAACATGCTTTCCATCTAAGATAGAAAACCAAACTTCATGCATGTAGTTAACAACGGGTTTACTCATTAACATCATCGTTACAGATTCAATTATAGGACATATCTCAAAAGCAGAAAAAAAAGAGGGGATAACTAATTTTAAATTGATTGGACAAACTCTGTTCTACGTCCATTTATAGTTATCTTTTATTTATACTGCTCAATTACATGTGCAATTATTTTGCTTCAGATCGAAGAGAGTAGGAGATGGAGCGTATACTGGAAAATGGCAAAGTTTCTGCGTGTTTCCCAAATAAGAAGGTCCATTTTCCAAGTGTGATAGATGATGTATTTATAGTTGCAGTTCAATCCTGATCGGCTTGAAAATTCATTGAGAAGTCGGGGATAGAGAGGTGACCAAATCCAAAAATATGGACAGGATCGCCCAACATTAATTTTTTGCCCAACCAATGTTGGGCAATTCGGCACTTAGCTCTCCTTCCATTAGAGCTCCGGGTCATCCATGATTATTGACTCTGGATCGGTCGTCGATCCGAAATTCATCCAATGTTCCGTCTTCAAAATCGATATGTGTGCTTCGTAGCTTTAGATCTTTATTGATCTGCATTATACCGATCCGAGTTTTAAGCTTTTAAAGTTAAAGTGCTTCTGATCTTCACCAATTCGAAATCAAATCCATGAGGTGGTCAAGTAGATGCGTGCGACCTATATTTATGCCGATTTAATACTAATCCAAGAGTATTTCCATAATTAGCCAATTTCAAAGTCCAATTCGAACGTATCCATATGACCAGAACTCCATATCATTGCCGATGTTCAAGGCCAGAGTCATCTGACCATCTCTTTGGGTCATCTGCCACGATGACTAAGTAATCAGTGCTTCCAAATTTGATGTATAACAATCATGTAAAAAACGCGGGTTAACACTTGCCTCCCAAAACATATTTTGTTATGGAAGATGTCATTTGAATTTCCATAAGTTCGAAATGTAGAAGTATCTAAGTGAGTAATCCAATGGCAAGTCGAATTTACAATCTCTCTGGCTTATTCATAAGTCTTATGGCTGCTCTGAATCGATAGCCAAGTCCATGATCTCACCTGATTCTTCGTCAAATCCGATACCTAAATTCGAAACTGAATCCACAGTCATGCCAGATTATTTGCTAAGTTCGATTTCATGATCTCTTAAGATATTTTTGTAATTCAATAACCGAATCTAAGCCCGTAGTTATGTCAAGCCGGTATCGAAGTCCTTGGCCTCTCCGGGTGATCCTTAGCCTCCTTGAGCTTTTGGCCGAATGTTATTCATGTTCAACGATTATAGCCTCTCTGGGCTTTTATCGAGCGTAAACCACACTCGATGTCCAATAGCCTTGTAACAATCGGGATTTTCCCGATCTCCGAAGAGTATAGGAAGCCCGGATTGCTTTGAGGACAAGACAAAACAGAACTCAAACAAAAGAACGTTTCATTATTATTACAACAATCCCATCAGAATACAAGAATATACAGAGTATGAATAAATATTATATATCAGAAAATATCATAGATTTAAATACATTACTGCAGCGGAAAAATTATACAAAACATAAATGAAAGAAATACACGGATACAGAGCTTTCTGAATATCACTTCAGCTAAAAACCAGGCCCCTGTGAATATAAATCTGTAAAACCAAAACTACTAGATGCCAGTGCGGAAAATAAGGGCACCCAGAGTTTAGGTTAAAACAATAAACTCCAGGTCAGTCATGTGACTGGTGTGAGAACTAAAACAGTTATTAATATTGGTTTTTAAGTTAGGTAAATCAAGGGACCACGCCGTATAACACGGAACGGGTTTCCTTCTAAGAATACCAGTGCATACGATAAACAGCGCAATGCTAAATAAAGTACAATGAAGCTATTATAAGACCCAGGTCCCATCACACAATGCAACGCAAGCCGGAGGATAGGGTGTTACCTTATAATAGCCAAAGAATGCTTGATACATATAAAACGAAATCATTTGATATTATTACTAGTGCATAAGTGTTTCAAAAACAATTTCAATCATAATATCAATCATAGACGGCATAAGCGCCCCATCCCACGATGTCGCCATATATAGGATTACAACTAAAACCGAATTGTCGTATTGGAAATTGAATTTCCATCTGTGAACCGAAGCAAAAGATAGTCCTCACCGCTTCGAGACAATCTAGCCTACCATGTCTCAGGGCCCAGACTCAGGTGGGCCCTTGGATCGTCAGGGCCGGTCCACCGATGTGGATTAAACTTAAACCCTGGACACTGCGTTTCCCCACCCTATGGGGCGTAAATGAGCCAAATGACTCCATCGGTCCCGGATCGACCGATATATTCGAGGCGCCTCAAATTCCAACAACCACTTGAGTCAAACTCGTCAGCCAGTTCAAGCACTGACGCCACTCCTAGCTAGAAAGAAACGCATGCCCTCCCTGATGTCCTTTCCAGTTTTTGGTTCACACCGGGGTGTGAGGCTCGCGAATTAACGCTACACAAAGTGATGCCACAAAGGTCGTGCTTTGATCATCAACCACAAGACTCTGCATTTCAACAGAAGCCTTGATCATTTGCATCTCAGCATGCCACACAAGCAATTCACGCCATGCAACCGATGTATATCAATCACACAGAATGAAATCCAATGTCAGACACACAATCCATTTACAAGTCCGTTCTGGGTCTGAACGAAACCGGAGGCACCTTGTACCTCGCATAACCATCGATCTCCAAGTACGTCTGGACGATCACCACTTTTTCCATCGTCTTGGGTGTACAGCCCAATCAAGACGGCAGAAATCATCCAAACGATGTGAAGACCTCCGGTCTTCAACCACCGTCTTCATCTTCGTCATATCGTCGTATCAGTTATTCAAAATGGGATAAATCCGGTCATTCCGAATAACTCACGTATATAATAAACAATTGTTACACAAACACAACATACGCCTCATTCAAATTCAGAATATTCTTTTTTAAAAATATTCCAATTTCAAGGGAAAGGTTCCCATTAATTTCATCAAAGATAAATCCTTTTAAATTTATTCTTTAATCTTCCTATCAGTTTCTAACCGTATATTAGTAAGAGAACAATTTCCTAAGTAATAACCCCGAAGGCCGAAACCAACATCAGATTAATACCGAGGAAATCATTCAACTTAGCTAATCCCCAGTTAGTTTCTAATTTTCTTAACTCCATTGGGTTCAAGAACAGTATTATTAAAGATACCATTCACAACAAACCCAAAATCTAATTTAATTGTTAACCGGGTTAAAGAACGAATGTCATTTAAAACACAGTTCATGATAAACCAAATTCACATTCCATTTCAATTCCAATTAAATGTTGATTAATTGTGTAGTGGCCCGAAAATCCATACCAATTTGAGCTGACTAATATTCTACACATTCAACTCAAAGTGCACGAAAATTCAGGTCATTAATAGAACGAAATTAGAGGGTGAGAAAGGAAAGATAGAACTAATAGAATAGAAGAAGAAGAAGAACATCAGAATCAGAGTAAACACGAAACTCACAGCGGAACGAATAAAATGTATTATATAACATATCTTTGAAATACAAATCTGGATTTGTATATACATACCATATCAGAGTGTAACTCATATACATCACAGCGGAAATAATCTCTAAATAACTAATGGTGAAGTCTCCTGCTTTGAGCTCCTCCAAATGTATCCGTAAAAGCCTGAACACTTGACTGCTCATACAAATTTGGGCACCCAAGAGTTTTGGGAAAACAAACAAAATAAACTCCGGGTCAGTCATGGGACTGGTGTGAGTAAATTCCAACCATACTGTTTAACTTGGAAATTCTTCTGAAAGAAAAGGATAATAGTAAGACCAGCCCAAAACTAACATGGACGTCCTTACTATAACCCAAATAATTTGATATCAAACTCAAGTGGTATTATAATAATGTCTAAACAAATAAATAATCAAGTAGCAGAACGCTTGCATCTCACGTTCCACATATATAGTATAAAATCATAAACCGCAGGGCGCTTATTGTAGATTGGATTCCAACAGACAAGGTATGGGAGCACCTTCCGAATAGTGTACTCTAGAGGGGATACACTCAGGGTTCAACAAGAACGTCTTGCAACCCGGCCACACATGACCGACCACTCATTTAGCTTGAGTGTATCGAATATATTGCCACCACGGTTGTAGGCCATCCAACCGTCATCCGAAGATACAGAATCGAAAAGAAGTATAAATATGAATTTTCTCTAGATCGGTGACAATACACCCTGCTTGGGGATGACCCAACTAGCCATGCTGCCTAGCCCAACTTTTGTTACTTCCTGGTTGTGAGGCTAGAGGCTACGTCTATCTTCAGAACATCTGATCATCATTCACTTTGAATGCCACATTGTCAAATCCATAATCACATATTGATTACACAAATGCACACTGGGTGTAGAATAAAGAGAAGTTACCTTCTCCCCACCAACTTGGTATATTCGTAAAAATCAACGGCGTGACCGTTGGAAATACTCTGTCAGACACTCGTCCATACAAGTTGTTTTGGGACTGGACAAACAGAAAACACCATTCTGGAACTGGACGACCCTTGCATTTAACTCTGTCTTCAATTATCTTCAGCATATCTAATTCGCAGCGCTTATGCCTATACGGAGTGGTTTTCGGATGATAAATCCTACCGGTCTCTCCGTATTGACAACGATGGTCAAAACACTTCGATAGTCGGTTATTTAACCCTCGAAGTAAAAACAAAATTTCACTCAAATGTATACTAGACATCACACAAACACGGTACTTTTTATTTAACATTCGTTTTTATTCTTCGAATTCCCATTTCTTACCAGATTTTTTCAAATCCCGTTTTAGCCTTTTCATACTTCTTGGAAAACATTTCCAGTTATTATAAAAACTTATTCTTTCATGTTCCAAAAACATACGTTATTAACGTTCGAACTATTTCCATTAATTTCACACTCTTTATTTCTATACTCGGATAATCTATCCTATTTATATTGGAAAATATTTCCAGTTTCCTTTTAACCCTTTAATCGGCCCCACGTTCACTTTTAAAACATTATTCACTTTGAAATGTGAATACCCTCCCTTATTATAGAAATCTGAACACCTTTATCATATAACTCTTTATTCACGAAATACTTTCCCTTATCTTGTTTCCCGAAATCTCTTTCATACTTTTGATATTCCTATTCCACTTTATAAACTCTGTTTCTAAGTCAACTTCTTATCAAATCGATATCAAGTTTATAACTAAATACTAACTCCTATCTTATTAACATTTATTTGTTTAAAACTAAATGTTATTTATTCTATCAGATTTTAATCCCTAAAAATAGTTTACTTTTAATACATTCGACATCGTCGAATTCTAGTTCCAAATCCTAACGGTTTAATTCTAATCACATTTCGAACATCAAAATGCTGTCATCGTTTTCTAACACAGTTCTCCAATTTCTCTTTCTAAAACTGATTCTTATATTTCTTATAACATTGTTATTTATTACTTTCGAATAAGTGGATTTCAACTAAACTGTTTCATTTCCTAGGAAGTGCTGCCATATAAAAATCACGCTTAAGTTTGGTTAACAGCGTTAATTTATCGCTGTAGTTCTAAACTTGTCATACGCTGTAATATTCTCTTTATAACTAATCTCAACATCACAGTCGCGCTTAAGCCTAGTCAACAACGTTTATTTTATCGCTATAGTTCAAAACTTGCAATACGCTACTATATGCCACTTTATAACTAATCTCGACGTCTTTTTCCGTTACAAAAATCTTGACATCTCTTTCTGTTACAAAAATCTTGACAACTCTTTCTATTACCAAAAAAATCTTGACATCTCTTTCCGTTACAAACTGATATCGTTCCTCGATAATAGCGAAGTCGTTCAAGTTGGGGTATTCTATTACCTCTCAGACCTTGATCGACAACGTTCTTACCTTAGAACAGACATAAGTCTGTATTCTAATTCCTTATTACTTATAATATATATCAAATCGTATTTCCTTGTTTTATTTTGGAATATGGTTTTATAACACCATATTCATACTTTGACATCTTCGTTGTTTATGGCTATTTATATAAACATTAACTCTTCGCTTTAACTTCATTCCATCAGTAACTTCGTTAACTGATTTTATCTACTTCTAACCATTAGATTAATATAATTAACCTAATGATATTCCTTAACTGTTTAATTTAAAATGATTATCCAAATTATTTACTTGTCGGATAATTACCGCTTCATACTTATTTAACTAGATAATCGTTTATATTTACTTTGTAAAACGAATTCTAAAATACTGGTTTATAATAGAACTTCTATTATAATTTAAAACTTCACTTTAATTATAAAATATAATTTTTATAATTAACTTCGTTAATTTGCCTGACGGACAAATCAACTTCTTAACAAAACGATGGGTTTACGGTCGACTGTTTCCATCTTCTTAATCAATATCGTTTATTTATTTATCAAAGCAAATGCTGAATTTCCATTCAACATCAATTATTCACACGGGGTTTTAAATGTAATTCGGGTTCGAACAGTGCATACAAAACTAACAGTCCATATAAATATCGAGGAATCCGGTCGGATTCCTCCAACCGGTTTCCGCATCCACAGATGTTAGTCAAACAATTATCACTGATTCCATACTAGGGAATATTTAAAATCGACGGAATCAGTACCCAACCGATGATGTGTACTATGTAACGATATCTAATATTCGACCAATTTATTTGTAATATATCTAATCGACCATCACACAACATTCAAACAACATTTAAAATATTATAATATTTTAAAATAGATCAGAGTGAGTGAATTTACTCACCTTGGCGCGTTAACCGTTAAATAACGATTTACGTCAGTTGATTTGATCAACCGTTAAATTTGCCTTAAAACTGTAATGGTCTCCAAATCGCTCCCAACCAGCTTTATAGCGTAGCTTGCGTCGGCAGGATCCAGCGTATCCAGTTTCGTCTACTTCGGTCCATGTCAGCATCATGTTCGCGTTTTTCTTGTAATCATTTCTGGAGCCGATCTCTCCCTTCTTCGCGTGCTTTTTCCTTTCAAACTAGTACTGCTTCATTTTTTCTTTCCAACCTTTAAACTGTTCCACTTCATTTCTTCACATGCAACATATACCCACCTTACTTCCTTAACATGCCAACATATACGCACCTGCCCTTTTTATTCCTTCCGTTCCCTTAAAATCCGAGAGCTCCTTTACAATACCTCCAACGCAAACTAGCAAAAGTCTTCCTCTAAACTCTTGTACAAAATACACCGGTTTCTCCTCTTACAAAAACAAAAACTCCATCATGTTTTCAAGCTTTCTCCATCCCGTTAAACGCGCACACTCACATCAAAGCGCCTCCATGTACCAGACTCGCAAGTTTCACACATCTCCTCCTCAAATGCCATGCACAAGCACGGCAACCCAATCACAGTACCTCCCCTCACGTAAATAAACCACTTTCAATATGATTACCCGTACCCACTTGTACTTTCTGATACAACTCCCCTTTTATAACAAGCCACTACATGTCAGTACGGACATCGCAACTTCAAGCTCGATTTCATCATTTCACTCCAGTAAAGCCACATCAAAGTTTGCCAACCCAACTTCTTTTGCCACTTTTTGTTACCAGGTCCTTCGTTCAAAAAGAATCATCCCAATACACCCATGCTGCTGCTACGTTCTTCATTTGTGCCCGACTTCTCATTTTACTTTTTGTTTAATCCCGCTCCTCTTCACACATTTGCACGCCGCCACACCATCCTGCACTCTTCACAACACGCCCCAGTCCTTTTGTTTCTCCTCACGCTTTAATATATGCTCCTCACCACGGAAGAGCACCTGCGTTTACATCCCTTCTCCACTCATTAAAGTAATGAACTCCTTCCCTTCTTTGTTCTTTACACAGTACAAAACCCCCTTCCAGCTTCATGCGCCTGCCCCCAACAATGAAGGACCGAACTGTTCAACACTGAAATCCACCAAACCCTTTATGTACACTGAGAAACGCCATTCCCATGCATGTCCCAATATATACACGCCACCATCACTACAGCTCACGCCTTCCACAAAATCCTATGAGATCGTAGTCTTCCTTCTCGGCACATCAGCCTCCCTCCGATGACCATGGCTTCAGGCCCTTACAACAAAAATCCCGACTTCGCTCTTGTACTTAAGATCATCCGTGTTGCCTGCTCATCGCGCCGGGACTCCGACGAACACCATCAACTGCTCCGCCTGACCAAGAGCCACCTACGGTTTCTGGTTCCACCGCGACACCCTCTCTGATGCGCCCCTTGGCCAGTTGATACCCAGTTCATCTCTCCTACGTACCCCTTTAACTTCTGTCCTCGACTCTCCATTACTTAATACCGTGGCTCCTCCCATTTCCTGTTTTTATCCGAGTACTTCCTCCATCAATACTCGTGTGCAACTTCACACTGAAACCCATTTCGTGAGTTGACAGCATACCAAGGAAATGAGAAAAACTGCTCTCTTTTTCAATGGGAAACAAAGAAAGAAGGTGCAGAGAAAATAGAAGATGAAGAGAAGAATTTGGATCTGAGAATGGGTGAGCTTCGGTTTGTTGGAGTATATATATATAGGGGAGAAGTAGCTTAAACGTTAAGCTATAGGATAGTAGGACTTTAGACTTTAGAGTATGGTGATAGGAGTATGGTTCGTTGCTTAATTTGAAAGCATTAGGTAGTCTACTGTGTTGTCCATCGAGTGGTAGCATAAGTTAGGTTTTCAGATGATGGAATAGGGTATGGCATATGTATTACTAGTGCTATAGGATAATGACTCCTTGATATGAAGTATTAGTGAGGGTATGGTCATAGTATTAGAGTAGCTTCAGTTTTCAAGAACCTAGCTAGTTGAAAAGAAAATGGTCTGTACGTCCCCTTCCTATTTTATTTATTTAGTCGGCGCAATAACATTTTGGTGTTGATACTTGGTTTTTAAGGAACGTCTGTGTACCGGGTTCGTAAATATTTATGTTCATGTCCGAGGTGCTACGGATAGAAATAAATATACAGTTGTGATCAGCGAGGTGTCACGATCTCGAAAATATAATAATACCAGTAGATTAACTCATATTTTGAAACCTCGAAATACTGATACAGGGTGCAAAATACTCCAAATAAAAAGTTGCATATTTAATTAATTAAAAATTACAGAAAAATTCTAAAAATTAAATTATCGCTGCACCTCAAAAGAATCCTGTCCTGATTTGCAACCGATATCAAGTTATATTCAAATAACCGTTACGGTCGATATATGATTTTATAGCGACTTTCTGAATATTTGATTTGGACATATCTTGCGATCTATACAACGAAATCTCCATTTTCCACTTCCGTTGGAAAGATACAGTTCAACAGATTCCAACGTTTCTCGTTTCGAAGAAATCCGATTCAAAACGAGTCTGATATACTCAGTTGAAGTTCAGAACGTTAAATTACGAACTGCCGCGATATTTTGGGCTCGAATATATTATATATATATATTTATTTATTTATACGTTCAACTTCGTTTTTATTAATATATAAATTCACTTATATTCAGAATTCAATATTTAAACTGATTTAAATATTCAAATACGAACCGACAAAAATGCGGGACGTTACAGTCCTTCCCCCTTAAAATAATTTCTGTTGAGTCAAAGCTTCAAAGGTTGTTTTGATTTATGACAAGAAGAAGCTTCTACATCGACAAAAAGAAGACAAGATGACTTCATAGGTTAGAAGTTGATTATTTAGAGTAAAAAATGTTAAAATCTATCCTCAAATGATCATACTTCTAATTGCTTTAAAATATTTCTTATAAAAGCATTTTTTTATGCATATGGACAAAAACATGTCGACCTGCATATTTTTATAGGTCAACAGGTTTTTAAAATGTAACGGTCAAAAATAGGTCGACCTACAAATTTTTATAGGTCAACAGGTTTTTGAATTACAACGGCTAAAAACATGTCGACCTATAGATTTTCATAGGTCAACAGCTTTTTGAATTTTTGTGAAAAGTCATCTCCTTTCTCTAAGTGAAACACCCCACCTCCGTTAGGGTCACTCTCAAAGGGAATGCCCTAATTTTGGTGGAGGTTTATAAGTACAAGTCACAGATATACAAGACAGATATAAGAACACATATTTGTAAACAGCGGAAGAACAACAAACTTTTATTTCATAAAATCAAATTACGTGTTACAACAACATCCTTTCCAAAAACATAACATAACACTTTCATAATCTGTCTTGAGTACATTATTTAAAGAAGCATAAATAAAACATAGATAAACTGCAAAAGCCCCATAGTGGTTGTCCCAAGCCATAGTTCAAAAACGGAAAGTTCCAAGCAATACATTTCTCTTCTTCAAGCTGGATGTTAATGCTGGTCAAGCTGCAGTGTTCCCTCCCTGCGGACCTGGGGGGGGGGAGACGGAAGAAAAGAAGACGAAAGAAAAGTAGAGTCAGACATAAAGCCTGAGTAAGTCTAGTACTATTTTGTCTATGAATAAAGAACTGGGTATGATAAGTAAAATCAAGAAGTGGGCAAGCACTATAAACTTGGTTAAGTTGTCTAGGGTCGAATATACTGTCGTACCCCATGTTATTCTCTGAACCCATATAAACTAGTTTCCAACTGGCACCCCATAATCAGGGTGATGTGATCCATTCTACGATGATCGGCTCCTACTCGCATAGTTACATGTGTCTTACGGCCCCCGATGTTTGTAGTTACCTATGCTGGTCCCACAATGGGGTGTATCAAGTCCCATAGTGGCAACCCGACACAACCTTAGAGTGCACAGGTATGCTACTGGCGTCCAGTGCCTTATTTTTCTGCGCCGGAGTGTGTGCACGCCCGCACTCCGTTAGAACCTACACTGCTACACCACCGCCGTCGCTTTTGACCTCTTACAATCAGCCCAGTAATCGTGCCCCACCCTGCCTAGTTTCAGGGTATCCTGATACACCTTCTAGGGTTACTGCTGAAAAGGGTCCCCCGTTACTAGGTTTTCTATCTCTAGCCAACATGCTAAGTTGGTTAAGTGTTTCCTAACCTAACCCCCACCAGTTCGTTTTGTTTAGCATGTTCCATTTTGATTAAGTCTTTAGTTCACTTAATCCTATCAATCCTGACTCAGCCTTAATTGTCTTATTAAGGCCCTGACCTCTCACATTAGACAGGTATTGTTGTGGCTGCCTGTTGCCGGTTGGTTCCGGGCAGTCTTACGCCACAACTCAGTCTAACCTCGGGTCCTTATTGGGCTCCATGTTTAACCTCCCACATTGGATAGGTATTGTTGTGACTACTGGACAGCCGGGCGGTTCCGGGCAGGTTTACATCACAACTCAATCCAACCTCGGGTTAAACACATCGTATGTTCTACATTTACATATTTTGTCATTCTTCTTTATTTCTTATATGTAAATATTTGCGGCCCATTATTAAGTTAATGGTGTAAAGGTTACACCAATCATGGGCCCAACCCATACTTGAATTTGGGCCCTTCTATTTTATATTTTCATTCATTAATTAATTTTAACCCAACGTTATTTTCCCCCGTTTTACACGTCCGTTTATATATATATTGGGCTTAGCCTTTTAAAGCCCAATTTAGCCATGCGAAAAGGGGAGGCTTATGGCGTAATTACATACACAAAAAGGGGAAGGTGAGCGTATGAACTTGCAATATGACGTTGGGAATACAAAATAGAAACTGGTGTACTTGCATAGTAGTGACATATACTTTGGTCATAAAACATAGGTGACATGAATCAAAGCATGTGAACTTGTAATTGAGATACCATTATTGACACATGAACTTATATTTTTATTTAGGCATAATGTCAAACATAAGCATGGCATAAATATTTCTAGCATAAGCATAGCATAATGTCAAACATAAGCATGGCATAAATACTTCTAGCATAAACATGGCATAATGTCAAACATAAGCATGGCATAGGTATAGTTAAATTTGTTCATGGCATAAATATTTCTAACATGAAATCATGATTCTTACTTTAGTCATGTAAACTTACAAAAGGGACTTTTTGAACCTAACCTAGCCATGTACCACATATGTCATCATATAATTCTT
The DNA here is from genome assembly GCA_030737875.1 of Allium sativum. NCBI lineage: Eukaryota > Viridiplantae > Streptophyta > Magnoliopsida > Asparagales > Amaryllidaceae > Allium > Allium sativum. Next base: position 159,439,168 of record CM060923.1, read on the forward strand.
GTAACCAAGATAGACTTAATCATGGATTTCAATTATGCCAAATATCATTCATAGCTTAGCCATATTCATAAGTTTGCAAATAGATTTTCTAGTACAAAAGCATGGCTTAATACATGATGCCAAATTCTCAACATAACTTCATATGGATAATAACCAAACTTGTTCCAATTTCTTACAAAATGATTTATGCACAAAAATATACATCATGGTGGCATAGAAGCAAACCCCAAACTTGCATGAATTTAAATCAACTACATACATGTAGCTTCAACATGGATTACATAATTTGCGAAATATTCCAAACGTATACTTGCATAGAACTACCGCATGTAGTTCTTTATAACATGAATAACATAATTCAAGAATATCCAAACGTATATAATATTTCAAATTGATAAGAACGCACAAATATGAATAACTTTATTGCCACAATTCAAGCATACAAACCAACACAATTGTTTATTCATACCAAAGTAATACTCTACTTACAATGGTGTGATGAATTCTCTAGTTTAGGGATTGAAGACGCAAATTCCTTTGTTGAATTGATTTGTTTAGGTTGCTTTAAGCTTTAGAATCTTCCTCCTAATCCTCTCTCCAATTTGGTGGCTACTCCTAGTCGTTCCTCAGCAACATGGCGGCTATGTTCTTATTTTTGAATGAATAGATTAGGGTTTAGTCTAGGGTTGTTTATATAGAGGTTAGGAACTGATTAGGACCCTTGATGTTGCTTGGATTGATCGTAGCCATTCATTCTAAGGAGAGACCAATTAAAACTTGCCACCTAGCCCTAGTGACAAAGCAGACCACAGAAAATCGACCACATAGAGAATAGGCCAGCCGGGTTAGACTGGGCTCGACCTGGGTCTGGACCAGGTCGACACCCCTGTCGACAGCCCTGTCGACAGGCCTGTCGACCTGGTTAGACCAGGTCGACAACCCAGTCGACTTGGTGGGTCAGGCGGGTGTTTTTCCGCCCTGGCCCATTGGGCCCCATTTTCGAATTTAAACCTGATTTATTCTGTTTGAATTTAAACTTGATTCTCAAACTTCCGAAGGCCATATCTTCTTCATACGGATTCCGTTTTTCGAAAACTCGGACTCTATTTCGCGTATTTTTCCGAGACGAACGCAATGGCGTATCCCGTTTCCCTTAGTTCTTTGATTTCAGATTAATTATACTTTAATTTGCTAATTTCACAGTTATAGAATTTGCGGGGTGTTACATTCTCCCCCACTTAAAAGGATTTCGTCCCCGAAATCTTCAAGTTAGGAGGAATGTATATCCTAACATCCAATCATCCATCTACTCATCCATCAAACACGAGCATCCATTGTCCTTAAAAGACTTCTAATGCTTCATGATCATATGCAAAGTGTGTGTGTATACATGTACTTATCTAATGCAAAATCAGGTGATCTACTGATTCAGTTGACCTCCTTAATGCGAATTATGTAAGTGCCATGAATCCATTATGTATGCAAATTTTCCTATTCTTGATTCTACATGAGTGCATAATCATTCAATACAAATGCAGCATCCACATGACAACACATTAAAGTTCAACCATATACGAATGCAAACATATATGCATATGCAATATGAAGTGACTGAGCCGATCTAAAACCTAGATTGTGTGTGTATATGCAACCACGAGCAACCACTAGCAATCACTTGCAACCACTTGCAACCATCATCCATAACATGTTTCAACTACATGTTTCCATCCAAAGGGTTTCTACCTAAAAGATACGGTCGAGGAAATATACCTAAAAAGATAGATAAAAGCGCAACTTAAGGAAAAAGAAAGATCAAGGATGTACCCTCGAACAGAAAAGGGTAGGCAGTGCGGATTCTAGCTTCAGTTTCCCAAGTCGCGTCTCCCTCGGCGTCGCTCCACTGGACTTTGACGAGCTTGACTTCGCGGTTGCGTAGCTTCTTTACTTCCGTTCCTAAGATTCGGGTTGGAACTTTTCTTATGGTTGCTTCGCGTTCCACTTCGGCCTCTTCGAGGATATTTGGCTCTACCACTTCAGCAGTCTCATGTAGACATTTTCGAAGGTGTGAAACGTGAAAAACGTTGTGGACTCCAGCCAACTTCTCGGGTAGCTCTAATCTATAGGCCATTTTCCCAATTTTATCGATGATAGGGAATGGCCCTACGAACCTTGGTGCTAGCTTTCCTGTGGTTCCGAAACGAACAACGCTCCTTAGCGGTGATACTTTGAGAAAAACTCTGTCTCCAACCTCAAATTCAAGGTCGGTCCTCCTCTTGTCGGCATAGGACTTTTGTCTGTCTTGGGCCGTCTTCATCCTTCTTCGTATTAAGTCTACTTTCTCTGAAGTCTCTCGGATCATATCTGGTCCAAGTATGAGCTTATCAGTAGACTCCCACCAACAAGTGGGCGATCGGCACGGTCTTCCGTATAAAGCTTCGAAGGGCGCCATTCCGATGGTTGCTTGATAGCTGTTGTTGTAGGCAAATTCCACCAAAGGAAGGTGGTCTTCCCATGTCCCTCCGAAGTCGAGGACGCATAGCCTTAAGAGATCTTCCAAAACTCTGTTCACTCTCTCTGTTTGGCCGTCGGTTTGGGGATGATAGGCCGTGCTCAAGCATAACTGCGTTCCTACTGCTTCTTGCAGACTCCGCCAAAACTCGCTGGTGAAGATGGGGTCTCGGTCACTAACAATGCTAGATGGTATTCCATGGAGTCGAACAATTTCCTTGAGGTAAAGTGATGCTAGGGATGAGGCAGTTCTTTTACTTTTGACAGGTAAAAAGTGGGCGCTTTTAGTAAGCCTATCCACTATTACCCAAATGCTAGTGTTGCCTCTCCTAGACCTAGGCAGCCCATCGATGAAGTCCATTGAGATGCTATCCCACTTCCACTGTGGGACCTCCAGAGGATGCAGTAGTCCGCCAGGCTTTTTCTGTTCCGCCTTAACCTGTTGGCACACCATGCACTTAGAAACGAACTCCGCCACGTCCTTTTTCATGCCGTTCCAAAAGAAAGTTCTTTTTATGTCTTTGTACATTTTATCCCCGCCGGGGTGTATTGTCATCTTGGAGTGATGTGCTTCATCGAGAACCTTCTTTATTAAATCGTTTATCTATGGGACGCATAGTCTTCCGTCTCGCCTTAGAAAACCCTTATCGTCGATGGAGTATCTGTTGAGGTGACTTGAAGTCTCGCCCCTAATTAGCCTATCCATTATTTCTACAAGCTGAGGGTCTTCGCGTTGTGCTGTCCCTACCGAATCCAATAAAGTTGGGCGCACTTCGAGAGATGCTAGCAAGCCTGGTACGAAATCGGAGGAGGGCCTAAAGTCGAAGCTGGCTATAAACTCTAGGCTTTGTCTTTCAACAAACAACGGGCTTAGTGTCAATTTCTTTCGGCTCAACGCGTCTGCAACTACGTTGCCTTTGCCCGGAGTGTAGGAGATTTCGAAATCGTACGAGGCAAGAAACTCCATCCATCTTTGTTGCCTCAAGTTAAGATCCTTCTGCGAGAAAAGATATTTCAACGATTTATGGTCAGTGTAAAGTTCGAACTTCTCACCTAGGAGATAGTGTCGCCAAGACTTGAGTGCAAAGACGATGGCGGCTAACTCAAGATCGTGGGTTGGGTAGTTCTTTTCATGCACCTTCAACTGCCTCCCGCCATAAGCTACTACCCTTCCTTCTTGCATTAAGACGGCGCCTAGACCTGTCCCACATGCATCCGTATAAACAGTGAACATCTTGCTCCCATCTGGCAGCGTCAAAACTGGGGCTGTTGTAAGAGCCCTTTTCAGTCGTTGGAAAGCAAACTCGCAATCCAAGTCCCAATTGAACACTAGACTCTTCTTAGTCAATTTCGTGAGCGGAGCTGAGATTTTCGCAAAATCCCTTATGAATTTTCGATAGAAACCTGCTAGTCCTAGGAAGCTTCGGACCTCAGTTGCATTCCTTGGTGTCTTCCAATCTTGTACCGCCACTACCTTCGCAGGGTCCACCGCTAACCCTTGTTTGGATACTATGTGCCCAAGGAACCTCACCTCTTCTCTCCAAAAGTGGCATTTGGAGAATTTGGCTTTTAGTTGGTGGACTCGCAAAGTTTCCATGATCGCCCTTAAGTGCTGAGCATGTTCCTCTTCACTCTTTGAGAAGATAAGGATATCATCTACGAAGACCACTACGAATTTGTTGAGGAAATCTCTAAATACCCTACTCATCAGGTCCACGAAGTAAGCAGGTGCATTTGTCAAGCCGAAAGGCATGACAAGCCATTCAAAGAAGCCGTCTGGGGTTCTGAACGCCGTTTTATCGATGCTATCTTCAGCCACCCTTAGCTGATGAAAACCGGTTGCTAAATCGAGTTGGGAGAAAACAGACGCTCCTACAAGCTGGTCAAACAAATCATCAATTCTAGGGAGAGGATGCCTATTCTTTTTCGTTAGCTTGTTGAGCTCCCTATAGTCAACACATAGACGGAGTGAACCATCTGCCTTTGCAGCGAACACCACTGGAGCGCCCCATTCTGAAATGCTCCTCCTAATGAACCCCTTCTCTAGAAGCTCTTTAATCTGTTTACTGAGCTCTTTCCTTTCTCGTGGAGCCATATGTCTAACGGGCAACGCAACGGGCTTTGCATTATCTACAAGATATATGCGGAAGTCTATTTCCCGCTTCGGAGGCAAGCCCTTCACCTCTTCGAAGACATCCGGATATTCCCGGACCACTCTAACTGATTTCAAATTTTCAACAGAGGCATCTAACGATTCAAGATAACTAAGCATAACCGCATACGAGGGATTACAAGAAATTTCCAAAGTATTACCGAGCTGGGTTAGGAGCCTAACAACCCTTTTCTCACAATCAAGGATGGCCCCATTACTGGATAGCCAATCCATACCCAAAATCAAACCATACCCCGAAAAGCCCAAAACAAAGGCACTACATTGAAATTCAACACTTAGGATAGAAATTTTCAAATCCAAACAGATCATAGACAAATGAGCTGGGCCCCCAATTGGGTTTGAAACAATTAAGGGGTCCTCTACCATACTAGTTTTTAGGTGCAGAGATTCTACTAAAGCAGACGAGATAAAGGAGTGTGATGCGCCAGAATCAAATAAAGTGCGAACGGGGTGATCATAAAGATAAACTACACTTTCTACAGAAGTATTTATACCTCGCTGTTGCAATGGTGGCGCTTCTAGCACATGAACCTGTGCCCCTGAGGTGGATCCAGCGCCCTGCCCCTATCCTCGTTTCTTTGGGCAGTCCTTAGCCCTGTGGCCTGTTTGACCGCATGAAAAGCACCCACCATTCTCCTTGGCCTTCTTTTTCCGGCAGTCCTTTACTAAGTGTCCCACTTTGCCACAGAAATTACACTTCCTCTTCTCCTTGTTGCCTTTCCCGCCTTTCTTAAAGTCCGTCTTCTTAGGCTGCAAACCCTCTTTCTTCCCTTGAGAGCTTTCTGCCTTTGTCTCCTTCTTGCCCTTATCCTCCTCATTCAGCAATGCCATTTGCACCAATCTTTCATACGTGGCCCCCATGGGTATATGGGTCATGGCCAAACTGTGTAATGGCTCATTTAACCCCTTGACGAAACGGAGAGCCTTCTTGTGCGGGGTGTTGACTAGGTCAAGCCCAAACCTAGCCAGCTCATCGAACTGATTCACATACTCTCTGACAGTCTTGTCCCCTTGTTTAAGAAATAAGAATTTTTCCAACTGCAAACTCCTTTCCGCATCTGAGAGGAATTTGGTCTCAAACCTTGCCCTAAAGTCCTCCCATGTCTCCACTGGTCTTTCAGCATTAGTGACTTCCCACCAGTAGGAAGCCTCGCCCTTCAATAGCCACACCGCCAGTTGTACTTTTTGCCTATCCTCTACCTCAAAGATGATGAATAGGTCCTCCGTTTCTTTCAGCCAATTTCTAGCTGCCACGAAGGACTCAGTTCCATGGAAATCCCTTCCTCCCATAGCTTTAAAATCTTTACATATCTTAGCAAACGTGTTTCCCCGAGGAGGAGGTGGAGGAAAAGGTGCTGCTGCAGCTGGATGATTTCCTGCAGCTGGGGGAGGAGGAACGGTGGGACCTGGCTGAGTGGCCCTTGCTTCTAAGAATCGTCTAAACCAACCAGGTATTGGTACCCCTTCTGGTAAGTTAAGATCTTCGGACATGCTGAAACAAAAAGGATAGACTCAAAACGAAGGATAAGAGATAGTACCTATGGCTTTGGGGAGTGGACTTTGCCTTTTTAAAATAAAATAATATTTTTCTTTTAAAAATGCTTCTTTAAATTTCCTTTTTGAAAATAATTTTTTCAAAACTTTTTATCTTATCTGGTAAACCTATGCTCTGATACCAAGTGAAACACCCCACCTCCGTTAGGGTCACTCTCAAAGGGAATGCCCTAATTTTGGTGGAGGTTTATAAGTACAAGTCACAGATATACAAGACAGATATAAGAACACATATTTGTAAACAGCGGAAGAACAACAAACTTTTATTTCATAAAATCAAATTACGTGTTACAACAACATCCTTTCCAAAAACATAACATAACACTTTCATAATCTGTCTTGAGTACATTATTTAAAGAAGCATAAATAAAACATAGATAAACTGCAAAAGCCCCATAGTGGTTGTCCCAAGCCATAGTTCAAAAACGGAAAGTTCCAAGCAATACATTTCTCTTCTTCAAGCTGGATGTTAATGCTGGTCAAGCTGCAGTGTTCCCTCCCTGCGGACCTGGGGGGGGGGGAGACGGAAGAAAAGAAGACGAAAGAAAAGTAGAGTCAGACATAAAGCCTGAGTAAGTCTAGTACTATTTTGTCTATGAATAAAGAACTGGGTATGATAAGTAAAATCAAGAAGTGGGCAAGCACTATAAACTTGGTTAAGTTGTCTAGGGTCGAATATACTGTCGTACCCCATGTTATTCTCTGAACCCATATAAACTAGTTTCCAACTGGCACCCCATAATCAGGGTGATGTGATCCATTCTACGATGATCGGCTCCTACTCGCATAGTTACATGTGTCTTACGGCCCCCGATGTTTGTAGTTACCTATGCTGGTCCCACCATGGGGTGTATCAAGTCCCATAGTGGCAACCCGACACAACCTTAGAGTGCACAGGTATGCTACTGGCGTCCAGTGCCTTATTTTTCTGCGCCGGAGTGTGTGCACGCCCGCACTCCGTTAGAACCTACACTGCTACACCACCGCCGTCGCTTTTGACCTCTTACAATCAACCCAGTAATCGTGCCCCACCCTGCCTAGTTTCAGGGTATCCTGATACACCTTCTAGGGTTACTGCTGAAAAGGGTCCCCCGTTACTAGGTTTTCTATCTCTAACCAACATGCTAAGTTGGTTAAGTGTTTCCTAACCTAACCCCCACCAGTTCGTTTTGTTTAGCATGTTCCATTTTGATTAAGTCTTTAGTTCACTTAATCCTATCAATCCTGACTCAGCCTTAATTGTCTTATTAAGGCCCTGACCTCTCACATTAGACAGGTATTGTTGTGGCTGCCTGTTGCCGGTTGGTTCCGGGCAGTCTTACGCCACAACTCAGTCTAACCTCGGGTCCTTATTGGGCTCCATGTTTAACCTCCCACATTGGATAGGTATTGTTGTGACTACTGGACAGCCGGGCGGTTCCGGGCAGGTTTACATCACAACTCAATCCAACCTCGGGTTAAACACATCGTATGTTCTACATTTACATATTTTGTCATTCTTCTTTATTTCTTATATGTAAATATTTGCGGCCCATTATTAAGTTAATGGTGTAAAGGTTACACCAATCATGGGCCCAACCCATACTTGAATTTGGGCCCTTCTATTTTATATTTTCATTCATTAATTAATTTTAACCCAACGTTATTTTCCCCCGTTTTACACGTCCGTTTATATATATATTGGGCTTAGCCTTTTAAAGCCCAATTTAGCCATGCGAAAAGGGGAGGCTTATGGCGTAATTACATACACAAAAAGGGGAAGGTGAGCGTATGAACTTGCAATATGACGTTGGGAATACAAAATAGAAACTGGTGTACTTGCATAGTAGTGACATATACTTTGGTCATAAAACATAGGTGACATGAATCAAAGCATGTGAACTTGTAATTGAGATATCATTATTGACACATGAACCTATATTTTTATTTAGGCATAATGTCAAACATAAGCATGGCATAAATATTTCTAGCATAAGCATAGCATAATGTCAAACATAAGCATGGCATAAATACTTCTAGCATAAACATGGCATAATGTCAAACATAAGCATGGCATAGGTATAGTTAAATTTGTTCATGGCATAAATATTTCTAACATGAAATCATGATTCTTACTTTAGTCATGTAAACTTACAAAAGGGACTTTTTGAACCTAACCTAGCCATGTACCACATATGTCATCATATAATTCTTGTAACCAAGATAGACTTAATCATGGATTTAAATTATGCCAAATATCATTCATAGCTTAGCCATATTCATAAGTTTGCAAATAGATTTTCTAGTACAAAAGCATGGCTTAATACATGATGCCAAATTCTCAACATAACTTCATATGGATAATAACCAAACTTGTTCCAATTTCTTACAAAATGATTTATGCACAAAAATATACATCATGGTGGCATAGAAGCAAACCCCAAACTTGCATGAATTTAAATCAACTACATACATGTAGCTTCAACATGGATTACATAATTTGCGAAATATTCCAAACGTATACTTGCATAGAACTACCGCATGTAGTTCTTTATAACATGAATAACATAATTCAAGAATATCCAAACGTATATAATATTTCAAATTGATAAGAACGCACAAATATGAATAACTTTATTGCCACAATTCAAGCATACAAACCAAAACAATTGTTTATTCATACCAAAGTAATACTCTACTTACAATGGTGTGATGAATTCTCTAGTTTAGGGATTGAAGACGCAAATTCCTTTGTTGAATTGATTTGTTTAGGTTGCTTTAAGCTTTAGAATCTTCCTCCTAATCCTCTCTCCAATTTGGTGGCTACTCCTAGTCGTTCCTCAGCAACATGGCGGCTATGTTCTTATTTTTGAATGAATAGATTAGGGTTTAGTCTAGGGTTTTTTATATAGAGGTTAGGAACTGATTAGGACCCTTGATGTTGCTTAGATTGATCGTAGCCATTCATTCTAAGGAGAGACCAATTAAAACTTGCCACCTAGCCCTAGTGACAAAGCAGACCACAGAAAATCGACCACATAGAGAATAGGCCAGCCGGGTTAGACTGGGCTCGACCTGGGTCTGGACCAGGTCGACACCCCTGTCGACAGCCCTGTCGACAGGCCTGTCGACCTGGTTAGACCAGGTCGACAGCCCAGTCGACTTGGTGGGTCAGGCGGGTGTTTTTCCGCCCTGGCCCATTGGGCCCCATTTTCGAATTTAAACCTGATTTATTCTGTTTGAATTTAAACTTGATTCTCAAACTTCCGAAGGCCATATCTTCTTCATACGGATTCCGTTTTTCGAAAACTCGGACTCTATTTCGCGTATTTTTCCGAGACGAACGCAATGGCGTATCTCGTTTCCCTTAGTTCTTTGATTTCAGATTAATTATACTTTAATTTGCTAATTTCACAGTTATAGAATTTGCGGGGTGTTACACTAAGAGTTGCATCCATTTCTTCTCATGAATAATCACTTCTTTTGATTGCAACTCTTCACCAATAATTGCAACTACTCGATCTTTATAAATACATAAATTTGCAATCATTCAAATCACCGAATTTACTCTCTATTTTCTGATCTATCTTGCATTATTCTTTTCACTCAAAAAGCACTCAAAAGCATTCAATAATCGTTTGAATCACCAAGCATATTTCATACACTTGTGATTCAACTCGATATTTTACTTCCTAATCTTACTAAACATCAAATTACATTTGAGGATAAGATTATAGGAAGGGTGTACTCAATTGTTGACAAATCAGTGTTGAAGGAAGAACACATTCAAAGTCAAAATCTTATTATTGTTGAAGTCCTCGGTGTTGTAAGAGGCAAGTGTTGAAGTCCTCGTGTTATAAGAGGCAAGTGTTGAAGTCCTCGTGTTGTTAGAGGCGTGAAATCCCGTTCGGCTGCTCGGGTATTGTAAACCTGTTTCCTCCGGGTGAAGTGAGGTTGTTGTTTAGTGAAAATCCAGATAGAAGTCTGGGACTGGACGTAGGACGGTGCTCCGAACCAGTATAAAAATCCCTGGTGTGATTTTTCCTATTTACTGCATTTGCTATACTTGCTTATCTGTGATATTGCTTCTGTGAGATCTTTTTACATTAAATATTTACCTGCATAACTATTGTAAATATACAAGTTAGTATATCACATACTTTCCGCATAGCCATATTATAGATCCTGCATAAGTCGTGCAAACCCGACTTTTCAATTGGTATCAGAGCACGGTTATCATATAACCGTAACAACGTTATTTGATATATTCTAGTAATATGGCAAATAACGCAAGTACCAGCACTAACACTTACACTGAAGGTCAATCAACACAAAGACCTCCTTTCTTTAATGGCCTAAACTATAGTTATTGGGCAACATGTATGGCTTTCTATATGCAATCAACAAGTTATGATGCTTGGAATGCTACTCAGAAAGAAATAGTTAATCCAACTACTGAGTATGCAGAATGGACTCCTGCTGAGAAAACAGCAGCAGCAGTAAATGCAAAAGCAATAAATATGTTGTTTTGTGCATTAGACCAAAATGAGTATAACCGTGTTAGTATCTGTACCACTGCTTATCAAATTTGGCAAACGCTAAAAACAACTCATGAAGGTACTAACAAGGTTAAACAAGCAAAAATAGCTTTGTTGAAGAGTCAATTTCAAAATTTCAAAATGAAGTCAAATGAAACAATCAATGAGATGTACTCAAGATTTCAAACAATTCATCATGCTCTCATTGGTTTAGGACAAAAATATTCTGACTTTGATGTAGTTTCAACAATCCTACATTCACTGACTAATGAATGGGAAGGAAAAGTATTAGCCATAGAGGAAGCTAATGATCTTTCTACCATGAAGCCAGATGAATTGATAGGAAATCTAATGTCCTATGAAGCAAATTTACAGGCTAGAAGAGAACAAAAAGAAGAAAAGAAAAATGTTGCTTTTCATGCCGGAAAAGATGAAGACATTTCAGACTCTGAAGATGAAGACTTAGCACTTATTGCAAAAGGTTTTAAGAAGTTTTTGAAACAAAGAAAGGCTAGTCGATACGACAAAAAGAAGTTTGGATCAAACAAACCATCTTCTTCAACTATGGAATGCTTCAACTGTCACAAAAAGGGACATATGCATAAAGATTGTCCAGAGAAAAAGAAGAAATTCGAAAAATTCAAGAAAGACAAATCGAAGAAAAGAGCATTCTCAGTAACCTGGGATGATTCAGACTCATCTTCATCTGATAGCGAAAGTGACTCAGACACTGAACAAGCAAATGTATGTTTTATGGCAACAGAGGATGAGGTACGAATTCCTACTCTTGAGGATATGCTTGATATTTATGATAAAGTAATGATTAAACTTAAAGATACAAAGTATCAGTTAAAAGAAGTCAAGACAATGTTGAATAGATCCGAATTAGAACGAGATATGTTAAAAGATGAGAAGAAAATATTAGAGGAAGAACTTGAAAAGGCTCAAGAATCGTCTTCTAATTCTAATTCTCAACTATCTCTTTTGACTCAAGAAATTGAAATTCAAAAAGAGAAAAATGATATTCTCACTACTGAAAATCATGAGCTTAAAGCAACGATCAAAATTATGGACCTAGAAAAAGTTAGTTTACAAAATAAGTTAGAAAATATTACTCAAAATGTTTCTAACTTTAACAAAGGTCGAGAAAATTTGACAAAGATCATTGAGAATTCACAATCTACTTCAAATAAGAAAGGTTTGGGATATAAAAACCAAGAAATTAAGAAGCATCTTGGTTATGGAAAGAAGAAAATAATGCAAAAGAACAAAGCTAAGAAAAATCTTAGTTTATCTTCCAAACCAAAATCTATTGTGAAATCTCAAAAGAAAAATGTCAATAGCGACTTTGGAAATAATACTAATCTTAGAAATAGTACTAGATATGCTTTCATGTACAATAAGAATATCACTGCTAGTACTAATACACATCCAAGACCCAATTATTATAGAAATTCGAATACTTCTATGACTAGAGATCTATATAATAGATCTAGAAGCACGAAAAGGAACATCAATAGAGATTACTTAAGTATTTGGGTTCCTGTAAGATGGAAAAACAGAGAAAAATATATCGATGATTATTTTGATTCGGTAGTTAATAACGAAAATTTTATCTTTAAAGGTTCTGTTAAACCCTCTTGGGTTTGGTTACCTTCCATCTAACCCATGGACCCAAACAAAGCAAGTGGGTACCAAAGGTATATACATCATATTCTTTGCAGGTACACCACAACAAAAAGAAGACAATTTTGATATCTCCCGAATGTACTTTAAATTATGTCTTATATTCGATTACTGTTCTATCATGATCTTTATTCTTTTTTATCAATGACAAAGAGGGAGAAATATGCATATATAATAAGTGTTGTTGGAGTTTGAAAATTCAAAAGAGAAGGAGAAAAACAAAATTATTCAAAACCTGTCGACCACCCCAAATTATGCTGTCGACCGGTCTTGTCAATTATGTTCTTTATTTCCAACCAGAGAATTAATCGGTCGACCGCCTATTTTCTTACTTGTCGACCGGTCTTAGTTAAAATTGTTTTTTATTTTCAATCAGAACATAAAGCTGTCGACCGCCCCTAATAAAGCTGTCGACCGGTCCAGGTAAACTGGCCTATATAAATTCATTCAGAACTATTTCCTGTTGACCGCCTTTAAACTTCCTGTCGACCGGTTACATATGCTATTTAAAAAATTATATGCTTAATATGTTAAAAGAATATGTGTGCTAACATTTGTTAATGCAGGAATCAAAAGGTTAGATATTTTATTATATAACAAATGTTGCAGAAATTCAGGGGGAGCTTTATATTCAGAGGAAGAAAACCTTATAGTAATATTGTTGTTACTATCATTTTTGCAATACTATATACCCTTTTTGTCGATGACAAAGGGGGAGAAATATTACTAACGATTGCCATGCAGATTATATAATTCAGGGGGAGCATATATACAGGGGGAGCAAATATACAAGGAACAATACCTTATTAAGCCATGTTGTCATCAATCAAAAAGGGGGAGAATGTTGAGTCAAAGCTTCAAAGGTTGTTTTGATTTATGACAAGAAGAAGCTTCTACATCGACAAAAAGAAGACAAGATGACTTCATAGGTTAGAAGTTGATTATTTAGAGTAAAAAATGTTAAAATCTATCCTCAAATGATCATACTTCTAATTGCTTTAAAATATTTCTTATAAAAGCATTTTTTTATGCATATGGCCAAAAACATGTCGACCTGCATATTTTTATAGGTCAACAGGTTTTTAAAATGTAACGGTCAAAAATAGGTCGACCTACAAATTTTTATAGGTCAACAGGTTTTTGAATTACAACGGCTAAAAACATGTCGACCTATAGATTTTCATAGGTCAACAGCTTTTTGAATTTTTGTGAAAAGTCATCTCCTTTCTCTAAGAGTTGCATCCATTTCTTCTCATGAATAATCACTTCTTTTGATTGCAACTCTTCACCAATAATTGCAACTACTCGATCTTTATAAATACATAAATTTGCAATCATTCAAATCACCGAATTTACTCTCTATTTTCTGATCTATCTTGCATTATTCTTTTCACTCAAAAAGCACTCAAAAGCATTCAATAATCGTTTGAATCACCAAGCATATTTCATACACTTGTGATTCAACTCGATATTTTACTTCCTAATCTTACTAAACATCAAATTACATTTGAGGATAAGATTATAGGAAGGGTGTACTCAATTGTTGACAAATCAGTGTTGAAGGAAGAACACATTCAAAGTCAAAATCTTATTATTGTTGAAGTCCTCGGTGTTGTAAGAGGCAAGTGTTGAAGTCCTCGTGTTATAAGAGGCAAGTGTTGAAGTCCTCGTGTTGTTAGAGGCGTGAAATCCCGTTCGGCTGCTCGGGTATTGTAAACCTGTTTCCTCCGGGTGAAGTGAGGTTGTTGTTTAGTGAAAATCCAGATAGAAGTCTGGGACTGGACGTAGGACGGTGCTCCGAACCAGTATAAAAATCCCTGGTGTGATTTTTCCTATTTACTGCATTTGCTATACTTGCTTATCTGTGATATTGCTTCTGTGAGATCTTTTTACATTAAATATTTACCTGCATAACTATTGTAAATATACAAGTTAGTATATCACATACTTTCCGCATAGCCATATTATAGATCCTGCATAAGTCGTGCAAACCCGACTTTTCAATTTCGTCCTCGAAATTGCTAAGATAGGGAAAATGCTACAATCTCTGTTATAAACAGGTTAAAAATCTTTTTGCTTTACTTCATAATTTCAGTTTCAACTGAACTGATTAATTCTAATTAAAATATTTACTTTTTCTTATTACCGAATAATTTCGAAAATTCTGAAAATTTCCTAACAGCTTAAATTTTCAGAGAATCTCGCCAGTATCTCCTCTACACGGCTTACTCGGTACTACACCAACTTGCCATTCTGGGCCTTCTCCAATCCAAAAGAAAAACAAACAGCCAAACGGCATGCCCAAACCGACTCATAAAAATCTCATACTCGTATATAAACGTGTACCTTCTCTGTTGGGCATTCAACTCTATTTCTGCCATCTGCTATCAAACCATTATATATCCAAACATTTACAACTGATCTCCAAATCAATTTATTTTCCAATCCAATCATTCGTTTTTACTCAGTCAAATTTCTATTTCAACTCCAATTCCATTTACTGATTTATTTCTCCAATCAGTTATCTTCATCTCCAAATTCAAAATTCGAATCTTATTATCCAAGACTCAATTCATCTTAATAACTTGAATCTCCAATATCTTTCTTTTACAGTTTTCATTCTGGATTGTTCCAATTTCAGTCCAAATTTGTTTATCTTAGTTCAAGTTCCATTTTTACCATTTTAACTCCATAAGTTAAATCTTTATTTCAGAATTCAAATTCCTGGGATTTATTTCAAATCGGTTTGAAATCATATATTATTCAAAACATCTGAATTTCTGACACTTGTTTCCTCATAATAATTCAAAAACAACCTTTGGTAGTAATTCGTCACTTAGCAACTCGAAAATTACACTGATGATGCGGCCGTCATCATCAGAATTATTTTCCAGTGATCGAAGTGAGTTCAATACTATATTACTTTCAAAACACTTACTTTCAAACATTTTCATTTGAAAATCACTTCAAAATAACTTTTCAATATGCTTGGAAAATATTTTCTGAATTCACCCAGGATCTTAAAATTCCATATATTTAATTCAAATTCATTTACAATCCTTTTTCCAAGTTACCAGAGTTTTAGATACCAAATCCGATTTAAATTCAGATTTTGTTCATCTAATTTTATACTCATATAATATTTCGATTGGTTATTTATATAACCAATTCAATTATAAATCTTATTCGATCATAATAATGATCACACATACATTATATATAATAATCTCAATATATATACTCTTTTTATATCAAAATATATTTTGGGTAAGATTATTTCATTTACCCTCTTTTCAAAACATACTGTGTCGAATTACTCTGTTCAAGAGTTTAGAAACACTTATCGACACAATTTGCATTACTGTTTCGACCAGAATTCATAAACCACTCGTCAGACCAATCAACACAATATAAAACAGTTTTTATATCAATTTACAAATACGCGCTCATATATATACACTCATACTCAATCTAGAGTATTACTAACTCTATCTCTATTGAGTTACGCCATAGAGCCAAGGTAATAACTTAACCTTCAGCTCTGATACCAACTGTAGTGGCCCGAAAATCCGTACCAATTTGAGCTGACTAATATTCTACACATTCAACTCAAAGTGCACGAAAATTCAGGTCATTAATAGAAAGAAATTAGAGGGTGAGAAAGGAAAGATAGAACTAATAGAATAGAAGAAGAAGAAGAAGAAGAAGAACATCAGAATCAGAGTAAACACGAAACTCACAGCGGAACGAATAAAATGTATTATATAACATATCTTTGAAATACAAATCTGGATTTGTATATACATACCATATCAGAGTGTAACTCATATACATCACAGCGGAAATAATCTCTAAATAACTAATGGTGAAGTCTCCTGCTTCGAGCTACTCGAAATATATCTGTAAAAGCCTGAACACTTGACTGCCCGTACAAATTTGGGCACCCAAGAGTTTTGGCAAAACAAACAAAATAAACTCTGGGTCAGTCATGGGACTGGTGTGAGTAAATTTCAACCATACTGTTTAACATTGAAAATTCTTCTGAAAGAAAAGGATAATAGTAAGACCAGCCCACAACTAACATGGACGTCCTTACTATAACCCAAATAATTTGATATCAAACTCAAGTGGTATTATAATAATGTCTAAACAAATAAATAATCAAGTAGCAGAACGCTTGCATCTCACGTTCCACATATATAGTATAAAATCATAAACCGCAGGGCGCTTATTGTAGATTGGATTCCAACAGACAAGGTATGGGAGCACCTTCCGAATAGTGTACTCTAGAGGGGATACACTCAGGGTTCAACAAGAACGTCTTGCAACCCAGCCACACATGACCGACCACTCATTTAGCTTGAGTGTATCGAATATATTGCCACCACGGTTGTAGGCCATCCAACCGTCATCCGAAGATACAGAATCGAAAAGAAGTATAAATATGAATTTTCTCTAGATCGGTGACAATACACCCTGCTTGGGGATGACCCAACTAGCCATGCTGCCTAGCCCAACTTTTGTTACTTCCTGGTTGTGAGGCTAGAGGCTACGTCTATCTTCAGAACATCTGATCATCATTCACTTTGAATGCCACATTGTCAAATCCATAATCACATATTGATTACACAAATGCACACTGGGTGTAGAATAAAGAGAAATTACCTTCTCCCCACCAACTTGGTATATTCGTAAAAATCAACGGCGTGACCGTTGGAAATACTCTGTCAGACACTCGTCCATACAAGTTGTCCTGGGACTGGACAAACAGAAACACCATTATGGAACTGGACGACCCTTGCATTTAACTCCGTCTTCAATTATCTTCAGCATATCTAATTCGCAGCGCTTATGCCTATACGGAGTGGTTTTCGGATGATAAATCCAACCGGTCTCTCCGTATTGACAACGATGGTCAAAACACTTCGATAGTCGGTTATTTAACCCTCGAAGTAAAAACAAAATTTCATTCAAATGTATACTAGACATCACACAAACATGGTACTTTTTATTTAACATTCATTTTTATTCTTCGAATTCCCATTTCTTACCAGATTTTTTCAAATCCCGTTTTAGCCTTTTCATACTTCTTGGAAAACATTTCCAGTTATTATAAACTCTTATTCTTTCATGTTCCAAAAACATACGTTATTAACGTTCGAACTATTTCCATTAATTTCACACTCTTTATTTCTATACTCGGATAATCTATCCTATTTATATTGGAAAATATTTCCAGTTTCCTTTTAACCCTTTAATCGGCCCCACGTTCACTTTTAAAACATTATTCACTTTGAAATGTGAATACCCTCCCTTATTATAGAAATCTGAACACCTTTATCATATAACTCTTTATTCACGAAATACTTTCCCTTATCTTGTTTCCCGAAATCTCTTTCATACTTTTGATATTCCTATTCCACTTTATAAACTCTGTTTCTAAGTCAACTTCTTATCAAATCGATATCAAGTTTATAACTAAATACTAACTCCTATCCTATTAACATTTATTTGTTTAAAACTAAATGTTATTTATTCTATCAGATTTTAATCCCTAAAAATAGTTTACTTTTAATACATTCGACATCGTCGAATTCTAGTTCCAAATCCTAACGGTTTAATTCTAATCACATTTCGAACATCAAAATGCTGTCATCGTTTTCTAACACAGTTCTCCAATTTCTCTTTCTAAAACTGATTCTTATATTTCTTATAACATCGTTATTTATTACTTTCGAATAAGTGGATTTCAACTAAACTGTTTCATTTCCTAGGAAGTGCTGCCATATAAAAATCACGCTTAAGTTTGGTTAACAGCGTTAATTTATCGCTGTAGTTCTAAACTTGTCATACGCTGTAATATTCTCTTTATAACTAATCTCAACATCACAGTCACGCTTAAGCCTAGTCAACAGCGTTTATTTTATCGCTATAGTTCAAAACTTGCAATACGCTACTATATGCCACTTTATAACTAATCTCGACGTTTTTTCCGTTACAAAAATCTTGACATCTCTTTCTGTTACAAAAATCTTGACAACTCCTTCTATTACCAAAAAAATCTTGACATCTCTTTCCGTTACAAACTGATATCGTTCCTCGATAATAGCGAAGTCGTTCAAGTTGGGGTATTCTATTACCTCTCAGACCTTGATCGACAACGTTCTTACCTTAGAACAGACATAAGTCTGTATTCTAATCCCTTATTACTTATAATATATATCAAATCGTATTTCCTTGTTTTATTTTGGAATATGGTTTTATAACACCATATTCATACTTTGACATCTTCGTTGTTTATGGCTATTTATATAAACATTAACTCTTCGCTTTAACTTCATTCCATCAGTAACTTCGTTAACTGATTTTATCTACTTCTAACCATTAAATTAATATAATTAACCTAATGATATTCCTTAACTGTTTAATTTAAAATGATTATCCAAATTATTTACTTGTCGGATAATTACCGCTTCATACTTATTTAACTAGATAATCGTTTATGTTTACTTTGTAAAACGAATTCTAAAATACTGGTTTATAATAGAACTTCTATTATAATTTAAAACTTCACTTTAATTATAAAATATAATTTTTATAATTAACTTCGTTAATTTGCCTGACGGACAAATCAACTTCTTAACAAAACGATGGGTTTACGGTCGACTGTTTCCATCTTCTTAATCAATATCGTTTATTTATTTATCAAAGCAAATGCTGAATTTCCATTCAACATCAATTATTCACACGGGGTTTTAAATGTAATTCGGGTTCGAACAGTGCATACAAAACTAATAGTCCATATAAATATCGAGGAATCCGGTCGGATTCCTCCAACCGGTTTCCGCATCCACAGATGTTAGTCAAACAATTATCACTGATTCCATACTAGGGAATATTTAAAATCGACGGAATCAGTACCCAACCGATGATGTGTACTATGTAACGATATCTAATATTCGACCAATTTAATTGTAATATATCTAATCGACCATCACACAACATTCAAACAACATTTAAAATATTATAATATTTTAAAATAGATCAGAGTGAGTGAATTTACTCACCTTGGCGCGTTAACCGTTAAATAACGATTTACGTCAGTTGATTTGATCAACCGTTAAATTTGCCTTAAAACTGTAATGGTCTCCAAATCGCTCCCAACCAGCTTTATAGCGTAGCTTGCGTCGGCAGGATCCAGCGTATCCAGTTTCGTCTACTTCGGTCCATGTCAGCATCATGTTCGCGTTTTTCTTGTAATCATTTCTGGAGCCGATCTCTCCCTTCTTCGTGTGCTTTTTCCTTTCAAACTAGTACTGCTTCATTTTTTCTTTCCAACCTTTAAACTGTTCCACTTCATTTCTTCACATGCAACATATACCCACGTTACTTCCTTCACATGCCAACATATACGCACCTGCCCTTTTTATTCCTTCCGTTCCCTTAAAATCCGAGAGCTCCTTTACAATACCTCCAACGCAAACTAGCAAAAGTCTTCCTCTAAACTCTTGTACAAAATACACCGGTTTCTCCTCTTACAAAAACAAAAACTCCATCATGTTTTCAAGCTTTCTCCATCCCATTAAACGCGCACACTCACATCAAAGCGCCTCCATGCACCAGACTCGCAAGTTTCACACATCTCCTCCTCAAATGCCATGCACAAGCACGACAACCCAATCACAGTACCTCCCCTCACGTAAATAAACCACTTTCAATATGATTACCCGTACCCACTTATACTTTCTGATACAACTCCCCTTTTATAACAAGCCACTACATGTCAGTACGCACATCGCAACTTCAAGCTCGATTTCATCATTTCACTCCAGTAAAGCCACATCAAAGTTTGCCTACCCAACTTCTTTTGCCACTTTTTGTTACCAGGTCCTTCGTTCAAAAAGAATCATCCCAATACACCCATGCTGCTGCTACGTTCTTCATTTGTGCCCGACTTCTCATTTTACTTTTTGTTTAATCCCGCTCCTCTTCACACATTTGCACGCCGCCACACCATCCTGTACTCTTCACAACACGCCCCAGTCCCTTTGTTTCTCCTCACGCTTTAATATATGCTCCTCACCACGAAAGAGCTTCTGCGTTTACATCCCTTCTCCACTCATTAAAGTAATGAACTCCTTCCCTTCTTTGTTCTTTACACAGTACAAAACCCCCTTCCAGCTTCATGCGCCTGCCCCCAACAATGAAGGACCGAACTGTTCAACACTGAAATCCACCAAACCCTTTATGTACACTGAGAAACGCCATTCCCATGCATGTCCCAATATATACACGCCACCATCACTACAGCTTACGCCTTCCACAAAATCCAACGAGATCGCAGTCTTCCTTCTCGGCACATCAGCCTCCCTCCGATGACCATGGCTTCAGGCCCTTACAACAAAAATCCCGACTTCGCTCTTGTACTTAAGATCATCCGTGTTGCCTGCTCATCGCGCCGGGACTCCGACGAACACCATCAACTGCTCCGCCTGACCAAGAGCCACCTCCGGTTTCTGGTTCCACCGCGACACCCTCTCTGATGCGCCCCTTGGTCAGTTGATACCCAATTCATCTCTCCTACGTACCCCTTTAACTTCTGTCCTCGACTCTCCATTACTTAATACCGTAGCTCCTCCCATTTCCTGTTTTTATCCGAGTACTTCCTCCATCAATACTCGTGTGCAACTTCACACTGAAACCCATCTCGTGAGTTGACAGCATACCAAGGAAATGAGAAAAACTGCTCTCTTTTTCAATGGGAAATAAAGAAAGAAGGTGCAGAGAAAATAGAAGATGAAGAGAAGAATTTGGATCTGAGAATGGGTGAGCTTCGGTTTGTTGGAGTATATATATATAGGGGAGAAGTAGCTTAAACGTTAAGCTATAGGATAGTAGGACTTTAGACTTTAGAGTATGGTGATAGGAGTATGGTTCGTTGCTTAATTTGAAAGCATTAGGTAGTCTACTGTGTTGTCCATCGAGTGGTAGCATAAGTTAGGTTTTCAGATGATGGAATAGGGTATGGCATATGTATTACTAGTGCTATAGGATAATGACTCCTTGATATGAAGTATTAGTGAGGGTATGGTCATAGTATTAGAGTAGCTTCAGTTTTCAAGAACCTAGCTAGTTGAAAAGAAAATGGTCTGTACGTCCCCTTCCTATTTTATTTATTTAGTCGGCGCAATAACATTTTGGTGTTGATACTTGGTTGTTAAGGAACGTCTGTGTACCGGGTTCGTAAATATTTATGTTCATGTCCGAGGTGCTACGGACAGAAATAAATATACAGTTGTGATCAGCGAGGTGTCACGATCTCGAAAATATAATAATACCGGTAGATTAACTCATATTTTGAAACCCCGAAATACTGATACAGGGTGCAAAATACTCCAAATAAAAAGTTGCATATTTAATTAATTAAAAATTACAGAAAAATTCTAAAAATTAAATTATCGGCACACCTCAAAAGAATCCTGTCCTGATTTGCAACCGATATCAAGTTATATTCAAATAACCGTTACGGTCGATATATGATTTTATAGCGACTTTCTGAATATTTGATTTGGACATATCTTGCGATCTATACAACGAAAACTCCATTTTCCACTTCCGTTGGAAAGATACAGTTCAACAGATTCCAACGTTTCTCGTTTCGAAGAAATCCGATTCAAAACGAGTCCGATATACTCAGTTGAAGTTCAGAACGTTAAATTACGAACTGCCGCGATATTTTGGGCTCGAATATATTATATATATATTTTTATACGTTCAACTTCGTTTTTATTAATATATAAATTCACTTATATTCAGAATTCAATATTTAAACTGATTTAAATATTCAAATACGAACCGACAAAAATGCGGGACGTTACAAATTGGTTATTCTTCTTTAAATCTTAATAAAAAGATTTATTCTTCTCACACTTGGGTTTAAGAACAGTGTTAATGAAGACACCGTTCACGACAACCCAAAATCCAATTTGATATTAAATACAAGGCTCTGAATAGAAAATATATCGGCTTATATTCAATACCAAATTCTGAAACCAACCAATATCGTATTGGAAATAACGATATATATATATATATATATATATATATATCTTCCAAACTTCCATAACGATATCCGTATAATCACGGAATCCAACATCGAAATATCCCGAAGATAATTTCGATTCAAATCCATTCCAATTCATATATTGGAAATTCTGGTTTTATTAAAACCCATTCTCAATCCATTTTATTTATTTAAAAATATTGGATTTCAAATCTAGTTAATAACTAGTTCATTTTGATAAAAATATATTTTTATCTTTACAAACGTGGAATTTTTCATCTCAATTTCTTCTAAATCATTTATTATGATTTTTCACAAATTATTAATATTTTTAATAATTTTACCAAGGCACGTACAGTCGATTTCCATATATGGTCATCGAACTGCACTTACAGCGACCTTTTCCAAATTTGATTTGGACATAATTACAAATCCAACCGTTAGATTTCAAATCTTTTATATTCGTTGGAAAGCTCTTTTCGATACGAACCCAACGGTTCCGGTTTCAGGAGAATCCGACGGTCGGAGCTCCCGTAACGTCAATTCGAAGTCAATGGTCGAAATTCGCGAACTGCCGCGGCGCGGCGCGTTCTATTCAGGCCATTAATATATATATAATATATATATATTATATATATTTCATCGATTTCAATTCAAAACGTATTTTATAAATCGTTTTAACTTCGTTTTAATAGCGTTTCCAACTTCATTTTCAATTTTAAATCAAAATTGAATATTCTATATCATTAATATATAAACGATAATATTTTCAAGATATTATATTTTGAAATCACTTCCTTTTCTATATTCATTACAAGAATGAATAAAATCGATATAAATATCGTTCGCGTCAAAATGACGCAAATCTAATCAACACGACTTTATATATTTCAATAATTCGTGTCCATCCTAAATCGGACATTAAAATCAGATTTTAATCCTTTACAGAATATTATTTTAAAATATTCGTTATTCTAAAATATTCTTCAGTTATGAATTGGAATCAGACACAACCAATTACCATATAAAGTGATTTATATGGATTTCATACAACACATGTATACTACAACAAGGATAAATAATCAACCATCATCCACATTGCACCACACAACTGCATAAGCATTAATCATAAATAATTAACGCTTACACAATCTGTCAACCAATCGATCGACACACAACTAAACAATTGGGACTAGTGTACGTCAAATGTCATCCCAACACCCGTGTGGGGTTTCAACCAACAAATACTGAATATTATTTGTGCAGTTGGGCGATGTGTAAAATTTATCGTCCCAGTCCATATCAGTCAAATGGGTGTACATAAAAAAATCGTTCGATTTGTAAATGAATAATTTATTTTATTCATTTATCTTATAAAAATGATATTTTTATTTCACTAACATATTTTAGAAAATTTCGGCGGCATAACGGCGCGATACTAAAAACGGGATAAGGCCTAGCCTTGTCCCCAGTCTAATAATGGCCCACGCCATACCCAAATCAAATTATCTCAATTCGTTCATTTTCCAAACCAAATTCAACCAAATCACTCAATTCAGAAATCGACCAAACATCCATGGTTTCAAACAAAGGTGTCGGGTGTTTCTAAGCACCGTCTGCATCCTAGTATATAATAACTAGAAAATAAATTTGAGTGAGAAGTTCTCACCGACTAGCTAAACCAATTCACCGCGACTCTTCATATGTAGGAAATCTTCATCGTATCTCTAACGAAATCTGTTCAACACCGTTTGTGTTAAAAATTATATTTTTAACAACACTACTTCCTATATAAAGATTATATTTTTATATTGCCACTAATATAAAAATCACATTTTTATATTCTCTAGTATATAAAAATCATGTTTTCTTCTTCACTTCCTATATATAAAAATCGAATTTTTATCTTCACTTCATATATATAAAAATCGAACTTTTATCTTCACTTCATAGATATAAAAATCGAATTTTTACTTCGCTAATCTCTATATAAAAATCGAATCTTTACTTCGCTAATCTCTATATAAAAATCGAATCTTTACTTGGTTAAAAATCAAATCTTTATCATATTCAAACTCAAATCTTTCCTTCAGGAGAAGCCATATTTTTCTACATGAAATATCTCATTTTTCTTACATGAAAAATCTCATTTTTCATCTTTAAAAACAATGCAATTTCAGTTTTAATAAACAAGGTAAATTCAGTTTTATTAACAATGTAAGTTCAGTTTTATTTCAGATTTAAAACAAATTGATAAAAATAAAATAAATAAATAAAACAAAGGGAAGCTCACAGTTCGAATCCAGGCATGGGGGAAGGGCTGCGGCGAGGTCAGGTGGCCCCGGAGTTGCTTGAGGCGGCGGTGGCCTCCCGTTGGTCGACGACGGCTCCTTTCCGGCGGTGGTTGTCTCGATTTTAGGGTTTGGGAGGGGGTGCTTCGATCGCAGGGGCTGGAGTTCAATCGGTGGAGGGGGGGCTGGAGAAGGGTGCGGCGGTCGTGGCTACGAAGGGGCGACGGGTTTTGGGAGGAAGAGGCGCGTTCTTCTTTTTATTATTTTGACCGGGGTTGGACTTGTGAGGGAAGAGAGAGAGAAAGGAGATTATATATATTATTTTATTTATTTATTTTTATTCTCTAAAAGGTAACTTTAAAATTCGAACTCAAAATTGAGCCCACCGACTGTCGTTCCTAGTGTAATACCCCCATTCCGAACACAATGGGATATGTCCCGTAAGCCAGTTTGGCCGTTTCGATCAGTTTTCGTCAAAATCAAAATATAACTCTATATAACGCATTTGAACGCACATTTCAATTTACTGGGGTCACACACGGACCCTAAAAATTCCAGAAAAATAGTTTCTAGCTTCGTATTGACGATACGGTGCTAACAAAACTAATTTCATCGAATTATGAGACCGTTTGAAAAATGGCCATTTTCTGATCGATCGAAATTGACTGAAACTGTTCAAACATGTTTAGCCTCGCCACGCTCACATATTGATTCAAAAAAATTATGAAAATTGGAATCTAGCGATAATTTGACATCCCGATTCCAACAAAACTGGTTTCGTCGAAAACGAAGGTCGTTTGCAAAACGGCTATTTTTAAGGCCTTTATATATATTAAAAAATATATAAATTCCACAGCGACTATTCTAAAATTTAAACTGGACGTAACTTATCATTTCTAAAGTGAAATCTTAGTTTCTTAACTTTGTTTTAAAAATATTCTTCATCAGATTCAAATACTTCTCGTTTCGTCCAATTCCGACTTATATTGAATTCTGTATATTCAATTGAAATTAGAAATCGAATTTTCGAACTACCGCGCCATTTCAGGCTCGTTATATAATTAAAATAAATTTATTCGTTCTAACTTCGTCGAAAATAATTTTTTTAGTCGTTATTATTTAAAATAAATCATTTTAAATAATCAAAATCCGTTAAAATCGCCAAAATAAAAAATTTGAATTGGCTCAGAATTTCCGGGTTGTTACATTCTCCCCCACTTAAAATCTTTTCGTCCTCGAAAAGGAACGGGGCTGAAAGTTGTTTTACTAACCAACTCAAGTTTCATTATTTTCGTTATGGCTTAAGTTTTTCAACTTTTCAGTTTCTAAGAACTTTTCAAATTTTTCAAAAATTTGGCTAACACCCTAAATTTCGAAAAAATTCGCAATAACCTCCATTGCACCGAGAGCATCGGTAAAATCCCCAAACCGCCACACAGGCCCTCTGATCTCAAAAAGAAAAAGAAACAGCCAATCGGCTCATAAAATCATCAAAACCCCAAGAAATACAATAAACATGTACCTATTTGTCGGGCATAACAATTTTATTCCTCTTCTTTAGCCTCCTTGCTATGACTTGTTCAAAGTATATACATGTATATGCAAGCAATTTCTAACAAATTTTCATTCAGTTCAATATTTGATTCAGGTTGGCTAAATTTACCGTTCATGCTCTTATTGGTTTAAAGGAATAATCATACAACACAACCAGCAATCAGTTAGTAGATTTAGCTTTTCAAATTCATAATGTTTATACATAGTCAAAAAATCACGTTTTCGATGCAAATTCACAACAATAAGCCCTATCTAGTTTTGGTTCTCATACCAGTCTATGGAAATATATAGATATCCCACTTTCGAGACTCGAACACAAATACTGATGATGTAGCTATCATCATCAGGATCATCTCCGGGCGACTAGAGTGTGATTCTATATCTATCCAATATATTAAAACTTCGAATATACGTTTGCAAGGCGTATATGCAAAATCTTTATATACTCGATTGTCCAAATCAATATAAAATAAATAACCAAATACGTATATTAAAGTTTAAATTTTCAAAACAAAATTTGGTTTCAATTTTATTTTAAAAACAACACTCTTCACACTCGTTCTAGGATACTACTGATCCCATCTCTAACGAGTCATTCTTATCGGATATTACTTATCCAATCTCTGATGAATTCTTTCGTTTGGTTCTAATGTGTCTTGTTCTCGAGCTTTGTAAACCAAAGCTCTGATACCAAATGTAACAATCGGGATTTTCCCGATCTCCGAAGAGAAGAGGAAGCCCAGATTGCTTTGAGGACAAGACAAAACAGAACTCAAACAGAAGAACGTTTCATTGTTATTACAACAATCCCATCAGAATACAAGAATATACAGAGTATGAATAAATATTATACATCAGAAAATATCAGAGATTTAAATACATTACTGCAGCGGAAAAATTATACAAAACATAAATGAAAGAAATACACGGATACAAAACTTTCCGAATATCACTTCAGCTAAAAACCAGGACCCTGTGAATATAAATCTGCAAAACCAAAACTACTAGATGCCCATGCGGAAAATAAGGGCACCCAAAGTTTAGGTTAAAACAATAAACTCCAGGTCAGTCATGTGACTGGTGTGAGAACTAAAACAGTTATTAATATTGGTTTTTAAGCTAGGTAAATCAAGGGACCACGCCGTATAACACGGAATGGGTTTCCTCCCAAGAATACCAGTGCATACGATAAACAGCGCAATGCTAAATAAAGTACAATAAAGCTATTATAAGACCCATGTCCCATCACACAATGCAACGCAAGCCGGAGGATAGGGTGTTACCTTATAATAGCCAAAGAATGCTTGATACGTATAAAACGAAATCATTTGATATTATTACTAGTGCATAAGTGTTTCAAAAACAATTTCAATCATAATATCAATAATAGACGGCATAAGCGCCCCATCCCACAATGTCGCCATATATAGGATTACAACTAAAACTGAATTTTCGTATTGAAAATTGGATTTTCATCTTTGAACCGAGGCAAAAGATAGTCCTCACCGCTTTGAGACAATCTAGCCTACCATGTCTCAGGGCCCAGACTCAAGTGGGCCCTTGGATCATCAGGGCCGGTCCACCGATGTGGATTAAACTTAAACCCTGGACACTGCGTTTCCCCGCCCTATGAGGCGTAACTGAGCCAAATGACTCCATCGGTCCCGGATCGACCGATATATCCGAGGCGCCTCAAATTCCAACAACCACATGAGTCAAACTCGTCAGCCAGTTCAAGCACTAACGCCACTCCTAATTAGAAAGAAACGCATGCCCTCCCTGATGTCCTCTCCAGTTTTTGGTTCACACCGGGGTGTGAGGCTCGCGAATTAACGCTACACAAAGCGATGCCACAAAGGCCGTGCATTGATCATCAACCACAAGACTCTGTTTTTCAACAGAAGCCTTGATCATTTGCATCTCAGCATGCCACACAGGCAATTCACGCCATGCAACTGATGTATATCAGTCACACAGAATGAAATCCAATGTCAGACACAAAATCCATTTACGAGTCCGTTCTAGGTCTGAACGAAACCGGAGGCACCTTGTACCTCGCATAATCATCGATCTCCAATTACATCTGGACGATCACCACTTTTTCCATCGTCTTGGGTGTACAGCCCAATCAAGACGGCAGAAATCATCCAAACGATGTGAAGACCTCCGGTCTTCAACCACCGTCTTCATCTTCGATATATCGTCGTATCAGTTATTCAGAATGGGATAAACCCGGTCTTTCCGAATAACTCACGTATATAATAAACAAGTGTTACACAAACACAACATACGCCTCATTCCAATTCAGATTTTTTTTTAATATTCTAATTTCTAGGGAAAGGTTCCCATTAATTTTATCAAAGATAAATCCTTTTAAATTTATTCTTTAATCTTCCTATCAGTCTCTAACCGTATATTAGTAAGAGAACAATTTCCTAAGTAATAACCCCGAAGGCCGAAACCAACATCAGATTAATACCCATGAAATCATTTAACTTAGCTAATCCCCAGTTAGTTTCTAATTTTCTTAACTCCATTGGGTTCAAGAACAATATTATTAAAGATACCATTCACAACAAACCCAAAATCTCATTCAATTGTTAACCGGGTTAAAGAACGAATGTCGTTTAAAACACAGTTCATGATAAACCAAATTCACATTCCATTTCAATTCCAATTAAATGTTGATTAATTGGTTATTCTTCTTTGAATCTTTATAAAAAGATTTATTCTTCTCACACTTGGGTTTAAGAACGGTGTTAATGAAGACACCGTTCACGACAACCCAAAATCCAATTTGATATTAAATACAAGGCTCTGAATAGAAAATATATCGGCTTATATTCAATACCAAATTCTGAAACCAACCAATATCGTATTGGAAATAACGATATATATATATATATATATATATATATATATATATATATATCTTCCAAATTTCCATAACGATATCCGTATAATCACGGAATCCAACATCGAAATATCCCGAAGATAATTTCGATTCAAATCCATTCCAATTCATATATTGGAAATTCTGGTTTTATTAAAACCCATTCTCAATCCATTTTATTTATTTAAAAATATTGGATTTCAAGTCTAGTTAATAACTAGTTCATTTTGATAAAAATATATTTTTATCTTTACAAACGTGGAATTTTTCATCTCAATTTCTTCTAAATCATTTATTATGATTTTTCAATAATTATTAATATTTTTAATAATTTTATCAAGGCACGTATCGTCGATTTCCATATACGATCATCGAACTGCACTTACAGCGACCTTTTCCAAATTTGATTTGGACATAATTCCAAATCCAACCGTTAGATTTCAAATCTTTTATATTCGTTGGAAAGCTCTTTTCGATACGAACCCAACGGTTCTAGTTTCAAGAGAATCCGTCGGTCGGATCTCCCGTAACGTCAATTCGAAGTCAATGGTCGAAATTCGCGAACTGCCGCGGCGCGTCGCGTTCTATTCAGGCCATTAATACATATATAATATATATTATATATATTTCATCGATTTCAATTCAAAACATATTTTATAAATCGTTTTAACTTCGTTTTAAAAACGATTCCAACTTCATTTTCAATTTTAAATCAAAATTGAATATTCTATATCATTAATATATAAACGATAATATTTTCAAGATATTATATTTTGAAATCACTTCCTTTTCTATATTCATTACAAGAATGAATAAAATCGATATAAATATCGTTCGCGTCAAAATGGCGCAAATCTAATCAACACGGCTTTATATATTTCAATAATTCGTGTCCATCCTAAATCGGACATCAAAAATCAGATTTTAATCCTTTACAGAATATTATTTTAAAATATTCGTTATTCTAAAATATTCTTTAGTTATGAATTGGAATCAGACACAACCAATTACCATATAAAGTGATTTATATGGATTTCATACAACACATGTATACTACAACAAGGATAAATAATCAACCATCATCCACATTGCACCACACAACTGCATAAGCATTAATCATAAATAATTAACGCTTACACAATCTGTCAACCAATCGATCGACACACAACTAAACAATTGGGACGAGTGTACGTCAAATGTCATCCCAACACCCGTGTGGAGTTTCAACCAACAAATACTGAATATTATTTGTGCAGTTGGGCGATGTGTAAAATTTATCATCCCAGTCCATATCAGTCAAATGAGTGTACATAAACAAATCGTTCGATTTGTAAATGAATAATTTATTTTATTCATTTATCTTATAAAAATGATATTTTTATTTTTCTAACATATTTTAGAAAATTTCGGCGGCATAACGGCGCGATACTAGAAACAGGATAAGACCTAGCCTTGTCCCCAGTCTAATAATGGGCCCACGCCATACCCAAATCAAATTATCTCAATTCGTTCATTTTCCAAACCAAATTCAACCAAATCACTCAATTCACAAATCGACCAAACATCCATGGTTTCAAACAAAGGTGTCGGGTGTTTCTAAGCATCGTCTGCATCCTAGTATATAATAACTAGAAAATAAATTTGAGTGAGAAGTTCTCACCGACTAGCTAAACCAATTCACCGCGACTCTTCATATGTAGGAAATCTTCATCGTATCTCCCACGAAATCTGTTCAACACCGTTTGTGTTAAAAATTATATTTTTAACAACACTACTTCCTATATAAAGATTATATTTTTATATCGCCACTGATATAAAAATCACATTTTTATATTCTCTAGTATATAAAAATCATGTTTTCTTCTTCACTTCCTATATAAAAATCGAATTTTTATCTTCACTTCATATATATAAAAATCGAACTTTTATCTTCACTTCATAGATATAAAAATCGAATTTTTACTTCGCTAATCTCTATATAAAAATCGAATCTTTACTTCGCTAATATCTATATACAAATCGAATCTTTACTTGGTTAAATATCAAATCTTTATCATATTCAAACTCAAATCTTTCCTTTAGGAGAAGTCATATTTTTCTACATGAAATATCTCATTTTTCTTACATGAAAAATCTCATTTTTCATCTTTAAAAACAATGCAATTTTAGTTTTAATAAACAAGGTAAATTCAGTTTTATTAACAATGTAAATTCAGTTTTATTTCAGATTTAAAACAAATTGATAAAAATAAAATAAATAAATAAAAAACAAAGGGAAGCTCACAGTTCGAATCGAGGCGTGGGGGAAGGGCTGCGGCGAGGTCAGGTGGCGCCGGAGTTGCTGGAGGCGGCGGCGGCCTCCCGTTGGTCGGCGACGGCTCCTTTCCGGCGGTGGTTGTCTCGATTTTAGGGTTTGGGATGGGGTGCTTCGATCGCAGGGGCTGGAGTTCAATCGGTGGAGGGGGGGGCTGGAGAAGGGTGCGACGGCGAGGTGGGGCCTGGCGCCAGTAGCGGCGGCGTGGAAGTCTGGTGGCGGCGGTCGTGGCTACGAAGGGGCGACGAGTTTTGGGAGGAAGAGGCGCGTTCTTCTTTTTATTATTTTGACCGGGGTTGGACTTGTGAGGGAAGAGAGAGAGAAAGGAGATTATATATATTATTTAATTTATTTAATTTTATTCTCTAAAAGGTTACTTTAAAATTCGAACTCAAAATTGAACCCACCGACTGTCGTCCCTAACGTAATACCCCCATTCCGAACACAATGAGATATGTCCCGTAAGCCAGTTTGGCCGTTTCGATCAGTTTTCGTCAAAATCAAAATATAACACTATATGTCGAATTTGAACGCACATTTCAATTTACTGGGGTCGCATACGGAACCTAAAAATTTCAGAAAAATAGTTTCTAGCTTCGTATTGACGATACGGTCCTAACAAAACTAATTTCTTCGAATTCTGAGACCGTTTGAAAAATGGCCATTTTCTGGTCGATCGAAATTGACTTAAACTGTTCAAACACGTTTAACCTCGCCACGCTCACATATTGATTCAAAAAAAATTATGAAAATTGGAATCTAGCAATAATTTGACATCCCGGTTCCAACAAAACTGGTTTCGTCGAAAACGAAGGTCGTTTGCAAAACGGCTAGTTTTAAGGCCTTTATATATACTAAAATATATATAAATTCCACAGCGACTATTCTAAATTTTAAACTGGACATAACTTATCATTTTTAAAGTGAAATCTCAGTTTCTTAACTTCGTTTTAAAAATATTCTTCATCAGATTCAAATATTTCTCGTTTTGTCCAATTCCGACTTATATTGAATTCTGTATATTCAATTGAAATTAGAAATCGAATTTTCGAACTACCACGCCATTTCAGGCTCGTTATATAATTAAAATAAATTTATTCGTTCTAACTTCGTCGAAAATAAATTTTCTAGTCGTTATTATTTAAAATAAATCATTTTAAATATTCAAAATCCGTTAAAATTGCCAAAATAAAAAATTTAAATTGGCTCAAAATTTTCGGGTTGTTACAAGCCTCGTCAAGGTTCTTGTCATGTGTAAACCATACTCGATGATCCATAGCCTCTCCAAACTCTTCTAGAGCATAAAACATACTCGACGTTCTTGAATGAGAAGTCCTATGTCTGGAACATCCCAACTCTTGTCAAGCATAAGCCATAGATGAAGATCCTAGCCTCACCAGGCTCTTGATGAGAATATACCATACTCAATGATCCTGATCGAGCAATCATGTGTTTGGAATGACCCAACCTTTGCTAAGCATAAACCATACTTGATGTTCCTGGATGGGCGACCTTGTCAAGTCATGGACAAGACTGCGTACCTCTTGTCGTGCGTAAGCCACATCCAGTGAATTATTAAATTAGAAGTTGAATTACCAATTTCATAACCGACAAGCATTAATGATACTCTCCAAGTAATTTATTAAAATACTGAAAAAAAAGTTTTTATTACGTCCTAAAAAACATTGGTTTATCGCCATTTTAGAGCTGCCTATGGATCTCTTCTGTTCCAATACAGGTGTAAGTGGCCTAGCCATTTATTATCCATTTCCAAACCATCGGTTTATGATTATTCCTCCCCAAAAGCTATGAAAGTGATGTAGACTAAGAATCTAAAGGCTAAATTAACACTAAAGCGGAAGAGGGGTGAATAGTGTTTTCTCAAATTTATGAATATTTTAGAAATATTTTGGACATCCTTATGAGTATGAGATCAGTGATTCCCAAACAAATCAAGGAATTAAAAGAAAACAAAGTAAGTGCAATAAAGGAAAGAACAATCCGGAATTTATACCGGTTCGGAGTTACCCTACATCTAATTTCGTACTCCGTACAGCCTTTAATTGTTATTAATTCAATTACACTTCTTGATTTCAAGACTATAAGAAGACTCCCTCTAGAATCTCAGACCTCTTAGCCTAGCTAACTTGATTTCTGGGAAAACAAGTCACTCCCAACTGCTTTTTACCCAGCATAATCAAACCCAACCAGATTCAATGCCACCTACTCACATCCGTAAGGATTTTGATATGTTTTGACACAGAAGGCACACTTGGATATTTTGATCTTGTTTAAAATTTCACCTATAACTTTGAATTGCATTTTAATCTTGACAGAATGGAGAGAGTTTGGTGTAGAATCAAATCAAAGTTGAAATGACTTGATTCAATTTGAAAATTGATAGAGTTTGGATATAGGTTTGTTAGAATTTAAGAGAGGAAGGAAAGAAGTGAAGAAATATGAGAGGAGAGGTTATAAAATCGCTTATAGAAGAAGGACATATATATATATATATATATATATATATATATATAACACACACATACATACATACATACATACATATGTATAGGAGTGAAGAGAAACGATAGTTGGTGAATAGTTACGACGAATAGACATTTCCATTCAAATTTCAATTTTGAAAATTATTGGTCATATGTCGACATATATGGGAGGGGCATGTTGACATGTCTTAGTGTATTTTGAAAACTAGATTGTTAAAAACTGTTTTGAAAATATAAACCTTTATATAATGATTTATACATTGTGAAACTGTTTAAATGTAGTAAACATATATTAAACATGTTAAAGCTTAAGAAGATTTGTTAAAAATAATTTGAAAGAATTTAAACAATAACATAATAATTGTATTTAAAAACCACATATAACCAATATATTAGACTTAAAAGAAAAGTACCAAAAATACAATAGTATTAAATCATAATTATTAAGTTTAGAATCAAAATCTAAAGTATAATTTAAAATCAAAGAGTAAAGTATCAAAGTATAATTATAATAAAAAAATTAATGTAAAACCGAATATGAATATTTTGAAATCAAACCATTTGTTATAGAAGACAAAATGTAAGTATTTAAATTAAAATATAGATAATAAAAAAATTAATTTATAACAAGTATATAAAATATTTCAAAGTAAGTTATTGAAAAATTAATTTTCTTTTTCAAAAAACTTTGAAAAATCATGTCTTAAATCTAAGACTAAATAATATCTTCAATAAAATCTAAGACTCGATAAATCTTCAATTCTTTTTTAAAATTCTTTGAATAATCATATGATTGCAATTTGAGTTTTAACACTTAAATCTAAGGCTCAATAATATCTTCAATTCTTTAACTCTTCAAAACTCGTAGGTCTTCATTCTATGACTCTTGGATCATCAATCCTGGTACTATCCATGGTACTAACATCCATCGTACATATGTAAGCATAAAATATATCATTACATGGGATTATCATCATCAAAGCTACCATCCACGGTACTAACAAGATGCATCCGCCTCTTTCATGGGCAGTCGATGGCTGCTTTGTTTTGAATGTATTACGCCAGGTATCCTTTCCCTAACAATAATATACTCTCTTTTATTCTACGAAATCAGAGGCATTTAAAGTTAAGTCAAAGAAGGTGGTCAAGGAATAAGAGAGGTACTTTGATGATATTTGGTGGATAATTTTAACTCTTATCAAAGATGAACCGATGACTAATATAGAGCGTACTACAACTAAAAACAATGAAGAATGAAATGCCAAAAAGGATCTTTGGCAAAGATGATTGGGTTGAAATGTCTCGTAATATTAATTAAATAAGTTTGTTTGTTTATAATAATACTTAGTTTGGATTGAAATGATTGTTCAAAACTTATGGTTTGATTGATATGATTGTTTAAACCTTATGATTGGACTGAAATGATTGTTTGATATATTTGGATTGGATTAAAAAGCTTATTTGAACTTTGTATGCTTTATGAAAATAATTTCTGTATTATGCGTTTAATTCCATTCTTTGTTTATTTCCATAGTCAATTAATAATCAACTCGAGTCAAAATTTAAGTTGGTATTTAGAACAGTTCGTATATGATTTAAATGGTGGTTTTCGTTGATCACAAAGGGGGAGAAATATAAAATATGCACAAAATAAGAGGGTGCTCAAAAAAATTGGGTGGGGAGGGAGTGAATGTAAAATGTGCTTAGATAATGGGGGCTCTAAAATTAAGGGGGAGTTAGGAATTTCTGGATTTAGGAGGAGTTAAGATATATATATATATATATATATATATATATATATATATATATATTATAAAGAAGGTTGCCATCATCAAAATAGGGATTATTAGTACCATGGATGGTAGTTTTGAAGATAATAACCTCAGGTAATGACAAAATATATTTAGACATGTTACTAATGATTATTTAGATATATATTGTATAAAGTATACGTTATTAGACATGTGCTGATAATGAAGACTATACAATATCAAGATGGAAAACTCAGATTGACGGTGATATAAAAAAAGAATCAGATAATGAAGATTCATGAGCATTGAAGAGTTTAAAAAATTCAAGATGCCCCAAATAAATTACCGAGTCTTAAATTAAATGTTAAAACTATAGTTGCACTTACATGATCTCTATCTATCTCCTTTGCAAAATGTTTTCAAAGTATTCAAATTTTAAAACATTTCAAAATGATTTTGTTTAAAGTGTTCTCAAAAAGGAAATTTAAGTTTTTAATTTTTTTACCCTGAAATATTTTTATAATACTGAATTTGATTTTGTTATTGTACTGATAATTTTTTATTTCAATATTTATATTTTGGCTTTTATACTTATACTTTCATTATAAATTATATTTTAGACTTTGATTTTATGCTACAATTAAACCTAATAATTATAAATTGATACTATAGTTTTGATATTTATATTCTCAAGTTTAAATTATTGATTATATATTGCTTTTCAAAAAACAATATTATAATTTAATTTAAAATTTTAAAGTCCCTTTAATTAGTTTTCTTATGCTTTATTATGTTTGTAATATACATTTACTATGTTTAAATTGTTTTACAAACTTTCAACTCATTATATTTGTTTGTATTTTTTTTTAAAACAATTTCAAGCAAAAAAATATTTTCAAAAATACTATAAACATGTCGACATATATATGATGAGTATATCGAGATACTTATTGATTTTTTCAAAATTCAGACTTGAATTTAAGTATCTTTTCGCTATAACCATTCACGAACAACCACTTTTTTTCACTCATACACACACACACATACATACATATATACCCGTCTTCCATAAACGAATTTGAACAATAATTTTACTCCTTTTTCTTTTATTTCATTTTCTGACAAATCTATAGTAAAACTCTATCAATTTTCAAACCGGATCAAGTCAATTCAACTCTGATTTGATTCTCTATCAATCTCTAATCATTCTCTCTAGATCAGAGTGCAACTCTGAGTTATAGGAGAAATTGTAATCAAGGTCGAAAGGTCCAAGTCTGTGTACTTTGTAAAACCAATATCAACATACTTATAAGTGTGTGACTT
The DNA here is from genome assembly GCA_030737875.1 of Allium sativum. Taxonomy (NCBI): domain Eukaryota; kingdom Viridiplantae; phylum Streptophyta; class Magnoliopsida; order Asparagales; family Amaryllidaceae; genus Allium; species Allium sativum. Next base: position 159,476,299 of record CM060923.1, read on the forward strand.
GTTAGTACTAAAACCAAGTTGGGTTAGATTGTGCGTGGAAAGCAATTGGGAGTGGCTTATTTGCTTGGAAATCAAGTTGTTGTGCCTAGATTATTAGATTCTAGAGGGTGTCTTCTTGTAACCTTGAAATCAAGAAGTGCATTAGAATTGATAGTGAATATGGCCTTATGGGATTTGTGCGAAAGTTGTAGACTAACTCCGAACCAATATAAAAATCCAGTATGTTCTTTTCTTTTTACTTTACTGCATTTACTTGACTTCTTATTTGATTCTATGATCATTAAGTACGTATTTATAAACATAAGCCAAAATATTTCGAAAAGATTCATAAACTTAATTAAAAACTATTCACCATTCTCCCTCTAGTATTAATATAGCATTAAGATCCTTATTCTATATCACTTTCATTAATAGTAAGAAGTAGTTTTCTAAACATAATATATTGCTTCTAATAATTTAATTTTTTAGTTTGAATTTAAATAAAATTCGAAACACAAAATTCATTGATAATTTATTTTAGTTAACATATGTATTTTAATTACAAAATGACTTTTTGTTGTTTTTAAATTAAAAGCATTTTTTCTGAAAGTTTCTATATGCACACATATATAGATAAATACACATAAACACATATAGACACACACGTTTAAACATGTAAGTATGTGTATTATATCTATGTGTGCACATGCATGTGTGTGTTTAATAAACACATATGTTTATAGATACGCTAAAGAGTGTTATATAGAAAGTATGTCATTTTAATTAATTGAAAATTATTTTCTTATTATTACAAATATGTATATTGATAATAGCAATATATAGTTAGCTATATTTTTTATCAATTAATTTTGGTCTGGAATCGATTTTAAATATATTCAACAAGTTAAATATGGATATTTCAATTCAAATTTGACCCTGAAACTTCTACATGGTTAACTTATATTAGATTTTTTCAAATTAAACTTTTCTTTTGTTAAGATATGTATTTCAAAAATAATTTGTGAGTGTCTTTATGTATGTGCATGTTACATTAAATAACTAAATTGAGGTAATTAATGTATATTTAATAGTCAATATATATGTGGTAGATATAAATACCAATGACTCAACGCGTATACATTAACTATGAATTACAGCTATTATTAAAGATTTGTATGTATTGTATTATCATCATGTCATATCCGATATGTCATCAATACATTCATGAATTCAAATTGGTTTTTTAGTCTATGTATAATATTCGAGACATTAAATGGTTGGCTATAATTGGATGGATGTTATATCCCAAAAAAAAAAAATGAAATATTTTTTTTTCCTCTAAATAAAACAAAATTTAACATCCATTTAATTGAATTTCTGTCTTCTTCCACCCATATTTAAAATCATTCGTTTATTTCTCACGATTTTATATTCACATTAAATATGTTTGATAAATAAAAGTAGTTTAACAAAATAAAGGAAAACATTTTTTTTAATATACTTTAGGAGAACTTGATGTATCGGTAATCTCTTGAGAGGAAATAAAATAGTGCTAGTCTATTTCAACTCATGGCTTTTTAAAACAACTATTAGATCTAATATTAAATATTATGTTTCACATGCTTATTCAGATCCAATTAAAGAGTGTTTTTTTTAATCTTTTTTTGAATTTTACATATTTCTCTGGTTTAATTATACATCAAGGCATTTAAAATACAATTTTTGAAACAACATGAAAATAAACAGACGTTGTGCTATTTATTTTTTAAAATCTTCCCACAATTAATCGTATTAGAAGACCCAAAATTGTGATCGGTTCTTTAATGCATATTTCTAATATTATCGTCAAACTGTAACTTTACGAATGCTAGTTCAAAGTAAAAAAACAAAACCTTTCATGCAGAAATTTCTTTCAAATCATTCTTGGCGATCATGGAGTGTATCCACGACTAAATGAATTCATGCATATGTCGAAGTTTGAACACGCAATATAGGTGTTGTCATAGATGTTTATTATTACCATGTGGTTCAGGTCTTTTATCTCAACATATGTTTCGAGATGTGACATTACAAAAGTATGAGAAAAAAATACGAAGAAACCGAAGAAGAAAGACGTGCGATTGAGAAGAGTAAGCAAAAAATTACATAAAGGATTGTAAAATAACGATGTGCGTTAAACCGGAAATGATAAGATTTTCCGGTTTTTGTTAAGAAAAGACATTCACGTGTTGTCACTGTTTTAATCATAAAAATTCTAGGTGGTGACGAATTATCAGAGTAGAAAATACAAAGATTTCAATGATACATGTGTATTTAATAAATGTGAATGTTCTCAAATAGTGCATATAATTTCAAGAAAGTATGTTGGTGTGATAGTTTAGTGTGCAACATAGAACTTAAAATTCCAAAGATTTACGTTACTTGACAAATTTCCGATTTTCTTTCAGTGTAAAAAAATGGTGGTGGCAACGGAATAAAGTTTAAGATACCTTCCTTCCTCTTCATTCCATTCTTCCACCTACTTAAAAATCCTTTTTAATAGTCAATAATATAATAAATAAAATATTAATTATTCTTCCCCTTTTTCTCTCTCTCTCTATTTATTTGACAACTCTTTTCAATCCCTAAATATGCTCCATTACGCTTTAATCCAGACTTAATCCTTCATTAAATAGATCTGGTTTTCTTATTTTATAACTTGGATTTGGCTAGATGTTCAAATCAATCCGATCTGCTGGTGCTTGTTTCAAAATTCGAGCTTGAAGGAAAGATTGTGTAATTGAGTTTATTGTGTATTTTGATTCTGGATATCTTTTGTTGAGAAGCGATGGAGGATTTCGAGCGTGATATAGATTTCGAAGAAGAATTTAGAAGTTGTTGTGAAGACGAAGAGTGGCATGACCCAGAAATTTTATTAACTGGTTTTAGCGATGAAGAATCAACAAAAGAAGATATTTGGGATGACAATTCAATAAAAATGTGGGTTAAAGGTGTGTCTCTACATGAAGATGAGTGTTTGGGATCAAATAAAGCTTCTGGGATTGGAGTAATTTTAGAGAATTTTAAAGGAGATTCAATAATTAAAGTGCAAAAGAAATTAGATTTTTATGTTGATGATTCAGTTGCTGAACATTTAGCATTACTGGACGGATTAATTGAAGCTAAAAAAAGAGGTGCTGACAAAATTATTGCATTCACTGATTGTGAAGAAGTTTATCAACAGGTGCATTCACAAATTTCAGTCGATGATTTGATGCATATTAATTCTTGAAAATCTTAATATTACTCTATGTTAATCTGTTGCTACTATTCCATGTTTTATGTTTTATATGAATATGAGGTCACATGCTTGCTTAGCTTTTTCTAGACAACAATCATTATGTGCACTTCAATTGTTTATATTGTTATTTCCTGTGACCCATAAAGTAGAATGTTGAAATTCATTTTACTAGTGTTAAATAGCAACGTACAAATGTTTGGATTTAATTTAACTGCTGGGTGTAAATGTGTGGTTAAAATTTTCTATAAAATTGCTTCATAAGTCATAAGCAACAATTAGTTTTTTTGCTTATTAGCGACGTTTTGAAGCTGTTGTAAGAAGTTCCCAAACATCAAATTTGAAATAAGTTAATTGTAATTAGTTTTGGGTACTTATAAGGAGTTGCCGAGCATGCTCTGAACCTGTAACCTATGAATTTCATATCAGATGAACGTAACATAATTGCCAAAGTTTAACTCTACTTCACTCATATCTCTTATTCTTGTTTAAATAATCATGCAATACTGAATTTGTCACAGATTGCTGAAGTTGAACCACACGAAAACCAGCTATTAGTAGCTCTAGGGTACAGAATTCTCGAACTTTCAAACACATTCAAATCATTTGACTTGAAATTAGTATGCATTTCAAAGCTTGAAAGACCATTGCAACTAGCACAAGAAGCAGTTGGTATTTTGGATAGAATTCATTGTCCTGTCCCTAATTGTTCAGCTCTTCTCGACCTAAACCGATGCTCATCTTCAACTGAAAATTCATCGATTCATGCAAACTGTATTGAATGTGAAAATTGCAATAGACTTGTTTGCACAAGCTGTCATGTTCCATGGCATTTCTCTCTGAGTTGCGAGGAATTCCAAGACTTAGACGAAGAGGAAATCGATGAGGTTTGTTTAGAGCAAGTGAATAAGTGGAGGCGGTGCCCTCAATGTGATAGAATCGTTGAACTAACACAAGGATGCTTTCATGTTGCTTGCTGGTACTTTTATACTTTATTTTACAGCCTATGAGTAGAGAACACAACAAATCATAAAGTTTGTTATTACCTTTAATATGTTTGCAAACAACTTATAAGAAGATGAAATAAGTTGCAAGGGTGTTGCTAATTCATAAACAACAAATACTCGGTTGCTATTCATTCAGAATCATTTAAAAGTTACCACAAAACAATATAAGCAAGCATGTTATTTTTCGGGTATTCATTCACGGCCCTATTTTTATGCTTATTGAGAATGAATGCCTGTTATTATGTAGCTCTTATATGCCTCTGAAGAGCATATACGCAACATTCAATTGAGAAGGCATGGAATAACCTTTATAGGTTTATCAGTCAACTGTACTATCTCACACTTTTGGCTTATGAATGAGATTGACCCTCCTCATTTTATAGATACACTCAAAAAAATTAAGCTTTTGGCTGTAATGGAACTCAAATTGAGTTTACGTGGTACTATTGGTTTGTAATATTCAACTTTTTTTTTTTCTTCCTTCTTCTGCTTAGGTGTGGATATGAATTCTGTTATTTTTGTAACTCTGCATACCACAACACCATTCAGACTTGCCAATGCCGGTTCCAATACAACACAGATGAAGAAGAAGAAGAAGACGATGAAGATGACGACGACGATTTATATTCAGGCAATTCGACTCCAGCATACTATGAAGATGAACATCTATGGAGGTGGGAAGATCCTTTTGATCATGGGTACTCTGAACAAGAAAGATCTCAACTTGCTTTAATTCAGAGATTTCTATCTGGAGGATTACTAAATGGTGACAATGATGATGATAACCATAGCTTAAATACAAGTCAAATTGTACCCAGGTGCTCGAATTCTTACTACGATGCTATTAAAGATCTGAATCAACTCCCGTGGCTTGAGCGGTTTGTATCAGTCATTAGTGATACATATCAAGAAGATTATTATCAGTAAAAGAGAAAGGAAATAAAGAAAAGTGCCTTGCTTTTTTTACTTCTTATTCTGAATAAGGTAACATTTCAGAATTTGTGTTGTTAATGATACTACATTTTGTCCATTTCAATTCTTTGGCTTGTTGAAATTGTGCTTTTTCTGAATAAGAGAAGGATAATTCGGATGTGTTTTGGAAAAGTGTAGCTATTTTGAATGTGTTTTGATATGTTTATCCTGTGTGCTTTCACTTAACCTCCTTGCCGTTGAAATAAATGCAGATGTAGACGCATGGAGAAAATGATAGCATGTTCAAAGTGTTAATCCTTTTATTTTTGTTCCACTTAATGTAACACTTCTTATATTGGCCATCTAAAGTAGTTTTACGTTTTTCTTAAAAAGTTTGTTTTTGAATGAGCAGCGCCGGCCCTTGGGCTCGGCTGTCAGGGCGATCGCTCAGGGCCCAACAGGCAGGAAGGGCCCAATAGCAAGTTGTCTAAAATTAAATAATTGCAATAGTAGGCTTGAGTAATGGTTGTGTTGTCCAAAGTGGTAGGTTGCTTGAATGCCAAACGAAAGGTGTTGTGTTCGAATCGTTGCCATTGCAAGTTCTACAGTAAGGTGTTTTGGATTCTAATTCTATCCATATTTTTGTCCAGGGCCTCATTACAACTTGGACCGGGCCTGTGAATGGGATCAGGGGCGAAGGCACGTTGTGCTTGGCCTGGACACGTGCCCCCCTCCCCCCCCCCCCCACCCCCACCAGAAAATCAGAAAAGAAAAAAAAACTATCTCATGAAAGAAAGGGAAAAAAAAAAAGAGGGAAAAACTGCAGTCTCTTCACTTCAACTTTCCCTTTTCACATTCCGCCAGTCCAGCTTTCACTTTTGCGGTGTCTAACCCTCATTATCCTAACTGCAGCATTTTCTCCTTATTTCTTCATTGCTACCCTCACACCGCCTCCTTCTGTCAGATCCGCCCTCGATTTACTCCTTTCTTCGTGTCAGCTTGCGATGGAACCCTGTTGGTTGTAGTTAGTTTTACTTGGGGTTTTTCGATTTGATTCTGTTATTATGGCTAGTATGTAGTTCGTTGGCTTATCTGCCTACTTGGAATGTCTGGTGGCTGTGGGTTGGGATTAGAGAGGCAACTTGCTTTGGTTTTTCAGGTCAATTTTGCTTCGGTGGTGTGTTTTAAATCTTCTCTAGTTGTAGGTTGTTGCATACCCGAACCCCCTTATTTAATATCTTGCCCTCCCTATCTGGACTTTCTGGCTACGCCACTGAATGGGATTGAGTCTAATGAGACAAACTATCAAAAAAAGATTATCTAAGCTACAACATTCTATATATATTTTTATATATTTAGAATAAAGCAACTAAAAATATTTCATCGATTTCAGATTGGAATCTGAAGTTGATGAGTTAAGGCATTTAATAAAATCATCATATACAACACTAAATGCAATAATGATAAGATATCTTGATCGAGATAGTAGATTCATATGTATTGAAGAAATATTAAATTATAAAAAGGCCGATTATGGATATATTTTGATTCCATTGCTTGAATAGAGAGAGGTTGATTATGATTTTGATGTGATAAAGAATTATATGTAAAAGTGGATTTGAATGGATGGAAGAAGTATTTGGTTGGATGAAAGAATAAAGGAACCGCATAAAGATGTTTAGGCAGTTGCAAATAATGTTAACCAAATTTATGGTTAACACCCGAAAATAGAGTTTTCCTGCAGAATCCCTCGTTTACAAAGGGAATGAGTTAGGATTAAGTAATACTTCCGCAAGTAGATCCGTGTAGAGAGTTCCGGGATCTTCCGAAAGTAAATTCCTATAGAAAAGAAGGTTAAAAAGAATTTTCCGTGGTTTTAAGGCGAAAAAAGTCCATCTGAACAACAGTCCATATTTCAGTGTTTTCCTTGTAGCTTTGTCATGTTCCTTTGGCATAATGACGACAGACTGCTGAGGAATTCCTTTATTCGTTTCGTGGGATCTCATATCCATTCGATAACTTATTGTCGGATCTCCCGGAGGCCTAAAGAGGAGGAAACTGAGTCCCGATTGGATCAAGTAACCTTAAATAACCATAGCTTTATGTGGTTTAGGTTGACTTACAAAAGGCTTTATTGGGTGATTAAAATGGGTCCAAAAGTTACAAATAAGTCAAAGGGCTTTGGGAACCATCGAGAATTAAAGTTTCAACATGGTTTTGAATAATTTGTACTAGCATCGAATGTAGGTGATGAATCTCATTACTTAAGACCCTTGGGGATGGACGAAAGGGGGTTGTCGGTTGTGTGGTAACTTTCTGTACCAGTTAAGGTATGAACCTACAAGGTTGGCATGGCGTGATAATATATTAATTTAATAATTTCTCATTTATTACCTTAAGAACTTGAATGAATCCTTTTATTGAAAACTTCAAGAGTTATAGATACCTTTTCCCAAACAATTTACAAATTAGGGTTTACAGTTCGGGTTTCAAGAATACAAGATTAAGAATGAGGAAATTGGTCCCCGATAATGGATCCTTAGGGTCGTATTTATAGGTGTGGTCTGACCCTTCTTTCAACTTGAGGGATTTGTTCCAACCATCCGGTAAGAGAACATGCGAAGGCTTCGTAGATGTGTCTGTCGTCTTTCACAATGATGGGACTTATGAAACTGCTGTGGAGCCCTTTGGAAGGAGGCTTCCAAAGGTGTAGGCTTCGATTAGTTGTTGAAGGGGAGCATTTGTTAGGGCTTACGACCCCCCCCCCTCATGCACGATGCTATGCTTACGAAGCTCATTTGGTGAAGGCCTGAGTTTTATGCTATTTCCTTTTTGGGTAGACCGGAAGGAATACTAAACATAGCTTATCATGCTTAGAGATAACAAAATTGAAGCTATTTCCCTTGGGTTATGCCAATAGAGGCTTCTTCGACCGAAAAGAGATCCTTTGATTCTTCTTCTTAAACTCCAATGGCATACATCCAAAGCTTGATTCTATTCCTTTCGAAGGGTTGTCGGTCCTCACACCTCTTCACCCTGGCTCTTGCTTTTAATCTTACCTTGGTTATTTTTAGTACTAACATTACCCCCCTTTGTGAAAGGACGATCTTGACTTTTCAAGTCAATTGCTTCAAATTTCAATGACTGACATCATTCTTGTCACTTGATATTCCCTTCAGGACGGTCAGATCCAAATCAACAGTTATCATTTCTTCATTTTTGTCCTTTGTTTCAATATATAATGCACTCTTTCTTTTTCTTACCTGCAACTATCGTTTTCCAACTACAAGTACCAAATCTCACAAATCAATGCTTAATTTTCTCAAAATAACCGTTGATTTCAGGTAAAAACTTTGTTTTTTGCCATAACTTCTATGATCGACCTGGGGATTTCAATTTATTTTGAGGTTTTTCTCATATCTTTGATTTTCCAATAACTGATTCAAGTCTTAAGTAATTCACGAGGTCCATCGTCAAAAATTTCTATTGCAATCCCATTCCAATGGATTTCAATTTTATTTTCCCGTGTTTATTTGATTTTTTCTCGAAATCCATTGGTATGAGTTTCAATCCAAATTAGGTGTTGCCAACGTCAAGGATTGATAGCTAGAACATAAGCGACTATTTGATTTCAAACACTCCTCAGTTTTCTAATCCTCTTACTCTTTATGTGTGTCGATATGATTCATAATTTGATTATTGGCATGAAAGAGAAATAATTTTTGTTATATACTTGAAGGTTTTCGTTAAACCAAGTAATACTGAGCCAAAAGCTTTTGTTATTAACATGAGGTATTGTTCCTTCCGAAAGTGTTATATTTAGTTAAGGTAGGGTTTCATAGAGTCATCGTGCTTTCGGGAGGAACAGTGCATAAAACGTTTTTCATGGATTTCTTTCTAGTGATTCTTGTAATTATGAAAAAATGCCACTTGGCAGCATTATGGGTTGAAAAACCAACGTCAAGAAACCTCCCGTGAAAGATGTCCCCTCCGCCAGTGAGGAATCCCCTTCCGCCAGTGGGACTCCTCCCCCCAACCAAAAATGGACCCCCAAGGCTGATGTCCTCTCGAAAAGGTCTCTGCTTTCTTTCCAGGAAGAAGTAGATGTCGTTTTGGAGGACTTCTTGATTACAGATATAGAAGCCATACCTCCCCAGAAGACGCTTCCATGGATAATCCTCCGGAGGGTTTCTTTGCCTTCTCTGATGTTCATATCCAGTACGGCGGGTTTCTTCCCTTTTCGTATTACTTGCTTCGCTTTTTCCAACAGACACATCTTGCTCACATACAACTGTCTCTAAATACTTGTACTTATTTGTTGTGCTTGGAGATGATTCCTTTGAATTCTAGTGGTCAATCTTTAAGCCTCGCGGTTTTTTACAATCTCCTTCACTTAGCCAAAATAAGCAAGGTCAATCCCACATTGTACTGGTCTAACCCTGACAAGACTTTAATCGTGAACCCCGTCGATAAGACTAAAGATTGGGAGAACCAATTCATTTTCATTCGATGCCCTTCAGGAGTTAGTGGGAGGTCTGTAAAGCTTGGCAAGAGTTTTTACACCTTGTAAGACAGTAGCTGCTATGCATTTTGCTAAATGCTTTTTTGAGTCTCGCACGGGACGTGCTGAAATTTTCCAAAGAAAATGTAGACTAAATTATCTGAGGCCTTAGGGTGGCTTCGAAAAATTTGGGGAAAAGGCCCAAACTTCTGACCATTGCCAACCTTTTAGAGTTTGGTCTTCCCCTAAAAAGCAAAGAATTTTGGGAGCTCCCCAAATGGTGTCTCTTACAAAAAGAGGGAATGCGTATCTGGTTCGCGGTGACCCTCTGAAATTTTCTTCTCCATCATCCATCTTATCTACTCCCGGAAGTAAGTTTCCATTTGCTTTCTCTCTATACGGAGGCATTTCTTTTTCTTATTGTATTTCGTTGCTTTATTTCAGTAACTCCCCGTAGACCTTTATATCCTCCTCTTATTAATGTACCTTCTCCTCTTTCTCCAGAGTTGTAAAGCTCTTCTGCTGTGAAGTTGCTTTATGGTGCTTTTCAGAAGTTTAAGAAGAAACTCCACGAAACCTCTTCTGGTGAGCCTGTTTCGAAAAGGGCCAAAACTTCTTTGGAAACTGAGGTAGAAATTCCAGATGATGTCGAAGGTGGAAGAGATACTTCGCCTTTTCCTAAGACCACCGTCGCCACTTCGAGTGGTGTCACTCCTCCATCCGAAGGTATGACTTTTGTTTTTGGTTTTAACTTTGAAAGCACAATGATGTTTAAATTTCTCGTTTCTCTATGTTAGATGTTGCTGAAAAGGAACCTTCACACCCACCTTCTTTCCCTCTTGCTCTAATTACAGGAGTCACATCTTCCTCTTCTTTAATGCTTTCAGCAAACTTTATCGAGGAGATGAAGTTAGCTTTAGGGTTTTCATTGTTAACTTCTTTTGATAATTTCTCTTCATCTCTGTCGAACTAGTCTATCCTTCTTCCTGCCTCCAGGTAAGTTTTTCTTCCTTTAAGCTTTTAACTTCATTATTTTACCCTTTTCCCACTATCGTAGTGTTTCTCTTTCTTTATTTCTAGCTTTTAAATAGTTGTTTTGTCTTCCTTTAGGGCTCCTTTATATCTAAGGACGAGGCCTCATGCTTCCGAAAGGAGGTTGAAGACTTAAAGAAAAACAATACAACTTTGGTCATTGTCGCCTAGAAGGATGAGGAGGAGGGCTCCGAAGCTAAATCTTCGTCTAAGTCAATTCTTGATGAGAACAGTGCTCTAAGAGCATAGTTAGAGGAGCTAAAGGGCGAAAGCTTTCGAGTTATCAAGAAGAAGGCTCGGGAGGCGAAATGTTCATCTTTGAAGCGAAAGGTGGAAAGAAAGGAGGAGCATCCGAGAAAGTCCATGCATGCCCTTTTGGAGGCTTAGAAGAAGGTCGGAAACTTTTTGGATGAGCCTTATGTTGAGTCAAGGATTTCATATGATTTTGATTTATGACGAAGATAGATTCCTTGATCGACAAAAAGAAGTTACTCACTGGTTCAACAAGACACAAGAGCTACATATATTAGAGGTGGATTATTTGGTATGTTTATTAGTAGTATTTTGTTAAAATCTATCCTCAAATAATCCTTCACCTTCAATATTTGTATATATATATATATATACATATATATGAATGCACATTACCTGTGCATTCTGGACAAAACCGGTCGACCGGTTAAAAACAAGCGGTCGACCGTTTTTGGCCAGAAAGCACAGATGACGTGCACACAGATATATATAACGTATATATTTTCAACATCCTGTCTACTGGTCCTTTTTGACCTGTCGACCGTTTTTGAACAGAAACAACTTTCCGAATAGTCACTTCCATTTCTTCAAGAGTCGCTTCTCTTCCTTTTCATGAATGGTCTTGATCTTTGATTGTAACTCTTTACTAATGGTTACAACTCTTTATCTCCTATAAAAACATCTTGAAATCATCAATTCAAATCACCGATTCTTTCTATCTAATCTCTATACTATTGATTTCATTCTTGAACTCTCAAGTGCTCAAACGCTCATATTCTTCAATACATCGTTCTTGAATCCTAGAATCTATATATTATTCTTTTAATTCAAATACGATATCATCTTCCAAAATCTTCGCAAACACAAATATTATTTGAGGATAAGATTATAGGAAGGTTGTACAAGAATTGAAAAATTCGTGTTATTGAGAACACACATTGTCAAACTACAAGTTTACTCATCTTGTTTGAAGTCCTCCGTGTTGTAAGAGGCAAGTATTGAAGTCCTCCGTGTTGTAAGAGGCAAGTTGTGAAGTCCTCGTGTTGATAGAGGCGTGAAATTCCCGTTCGGCTGCTCGGGTGTTGTAAACCCGTTCCTTCGGGTGAAGTGAGGTTGTTGTTAGTGAAAATCTAGATAGAAGTCTGGGACTGGACGTAGGACGGTGCTCCGAACCAGTATAAAAATCCCTGGTGTGATTTTTCTAACTCTACTGCATTTACTATTATATAGTTCTGTGATTAGTTATTCTTGAATATTGTTCGTCATATTACACGATCCTTGTGAGTATATTATACTTGACAAGTATACACACACACTTTCACCTTATGAACAATTGACTGAGGATACCTTCCCGACCCCGCTACTTATGGTCTATGCCAAGAATCGTGAGAAGTGTCCCAATTTGAGTTTCAACACAATACCGGGACCGTAGGTTGAGAAGTTCCGGTCTAAGTCAGAGGCGATTACACATAAAAAAGTTGCCTCTGGTGTGAAGGAAATTGATGTCGAGTCTCTTCTATCTTTTGATATTCCTTTAATTGAAGAGGATTCAGATGATGATGAAGGAACGAAAGCTCTTGCTACTAATAAGGCTTTTGGAGGACCCTTTTTTTCACAACCTTCGGGAGGCAGCGGTAGTGATCCCTACATTACGGATGGGACTGGAACCCCCTTAGACCGAAAAAGAAAAAGGCCCATGTTTTGTTCCTCTCGGTCTCCATCTCAGGTACTCATTCTTTTTAGTAAACTAAGCCCTTTCGGTTGTTCTTTTTAGTAATCACTTGTGCTTCCATCCTGCTTGGCTGATAAACTTGCAAAACGTAGTTAGAAGTATTTTTAAACTTAAGCATGTCAAGTAATATCATAAACCCTTTTTAATAATTACTTTTAGGAGTAACACTTCAAGCTTCTACCATTCCTTCACTTTTTGTAGATAAATTTCTACGTGGAAGGGCCTCCATCAAAGTGTTTGGATCCTTAGGAATCGTGATTTAAATCTTTCCCCTTCTTTTCCTAGCGAACCCGAAATATCGACGGAAGACTTTCTTCATACAATATTTGAAATTCCTTTACTTGTAAAAAGGGGATGATTTTGTGTCAACATTTTGTATATGCAGTAACTTTTATTGGATCTGTATAGAAGTATTAATGTAAATCAATATGCAAATTATTAGTATTATTGTAGCTATACCATTAATAATAGGGAATAGAATTTTCGAAAGTCCCATAACTTAGGATTTCCTATCAAAATTCATTAGGGTGAGAAGGGAATTTTGAGAAAAATCTCACTTAATATGGTCTCCAGGACCTAACCGATAGGGCTTCCTAAGAGAATTACACAAACTTCATAAGGAACACCCTAGGTTTAACTTTGAATTCTTGGGAATTGGCAAAGAGGAGCTCCTTAGAGAATTTCGATTACAATATTTCAGAATGGATACCAATTTCGTTGCCTCCATTTTTTAAGAAATTGTTTCATACTTGCAATTTTATATACTCGAATGTACTATGAGACTTATGTAATAACTTTTGTGGTAATAAAGAGTTTTGTTCTTTTATTTTAAATAGCATTCTTGTATTCATTTATTAGGACCTTATGTCATCTCCAGTGGATCCAATAGAGCAAACACCTAAAGAGCCTTCCGAGCACAATACCAGGAGTGAGGAACCACGGGTTTCAAGTGAGGTGATCCCTCTCAAATTTATTGGCAACCACTTAGATTATGACTGGTTCAAGAAGCTCTGAATGAAGAAGAACCTGGTTTATAATCTAAAACTTCAGCTGAATAACTCGGAACAAAAACTTATCCAAATAGGCAAAATTTTAGAAGAAACCAGTCGTCAAGTGAGAGTGAAACCAAAAGCATATTTTGACTAAGAAATGCTGACGCTTCAGCAAAAAGTTAGTGAGTTAGAGCTTAAATTGGAACACAACGAGTCTTCATGCAAATCCTTAGAATTTATTTTAAGGGAAGGTATTTCAAACTAGCTTCTTAATCCTCCGCTGAATCGTCTCAGCCTCCGGCTAAATTCCAATATTTATTGACCCCTCTCCGAAGGGCTTAGATGCAAGAGTTATTGAGGATTGGGTCAATGCCATAAAATTTGAGTTGAAAAATTATTTTGAGGAGCAGAGGATGGTAGATATCCAACACATTTATAGTGGTATTGTGGCCCAAATTAGAAAGCTTCAAAGAAAAATTCTCTCTTATAAGAAACACGATATTGAGTACAAAAGGGCTAATAAGCTTCTCTCGGAAGTCAATGTTACTACCAAAATTAACGCCGAGAGAGGTTATCGGTGAAGGGGTAATGGACCATCATAAGCATAGAAGAATCATTCGTAAGCAAAGACCAAGCGCAGGGAAAACCGAGAGCATAAGGGAAGTGTCCGGAATGACGAGCAAACGACACCATCATCAAAGAAGGTACCTCAGATCCGACATGAAGAATGAAGACCGGTAGGGTAGTACCGACATGAAGAGTAACCGACAAGTTGCCTAGGACCGGAAGCTAATAAAGAGAAAGACCAAGGATACTACAACCCGAGACCCAGAGGGATGAAAGGGCTATCAGCATTAATTTGCTTAATGCTGATACAAAAGAGACGTAAGCATCAAAGGAAGCTTATCGGAAGCTAACTACCAAAACCCAAGCTTATTAAATACTGAAAGGCAAATTCAGTTACAACAAGCAAAATGCCGGAAGCATCCCTCCGGAAGACCGAAACCCATTTTAGGAATATGCCAAAAGGCAAGTTAAAGCTTCTAAAGAGACAAGCTATCCACATTGATCCGCTTAGTGCTGATACCGAAAGGCGTGGCGGTTCCCGAAATAATACAATGACGCTATGGCAAGCCTCTTGAAGAATTAATAGCAAGGTCAAAAGCTCATAACCGAAATCTCATGACCGGAAGTTCTTAACCGGAAGCCAAAAAGCCTTCCTAAAGCTATCCATACCGACATGCTTGGTATCGATACAAAGAAGATAGATACAACATCAAAAAGAAGCTCCAAAGACCGAGACCATCCTCCCGAGAGTCGAAAGAGGCACCCTAAAAAGTAATAAGTAAAGCCAAAGAGCGGTCGGGAGCCAAAGCAACTGGAACCAAAGGGAAAAGCGGCCGACAGGGGCTTATGCCGGCCCAATAGCAAAAGGGGCCCCGATTTTCCTATAAATAAGACCCTAGGGGTCTTATTTTGGTGACCTATTTTTTCATTTCTCATTCTTATACTCTTTTCCTCTAGAGTAAACCCTAATTTCTAAATCAATTTGGGAATTTCCACTGTATTTGCTTATGTACTCCAAATCCAAGATCAATAAAGAGCGAGTCAACACTTAGCATGTTTCTTATGCATTTATTATGAGATTACTTAGTTATTTCCTACACAACTTACCATACGGTTTCATGATTTCATATCTAAGTCTAAACCCTTCTGCCGGCTTATAGCAAAAACACTTCCTACAAGTCGTTTAGCCTTCTACCGAGGGTTGTGCTTAGGGAACCCTTGTCCAAGATAACTATTGGTTCTTGAGTCGCTTAAGCGTGTTGCTCACCCTATTGAATGAAGAGTAACTAATATTTTGGGCTTTTGACCTTGATATCTAGAAAATGGTGAACTAATTCAAGCTCGTGAAAGCTAAATATCCTCATTTTCCCCTTAGGTCCACTTCCGTAGACCTATCTCTGGTGTTGACGAAAAATATCGCTAACATTTTGGCGCTAAAAGGAGGGCTGAACATCCGACCATGGGGTTGACAACCACATACCTAACTGTGTTGTTCCGTCCCGGATTGGACTAAGAGTTGAAGAAGCACGAGTATAAGCAAAAGGTCCCAACAAGAATTTTCCAGATCTCAAATGGATATGTCAGATACTACTGACCTAAGAGTGACGGAAGAACAAAGGTTAAGAATGGAAGCCTTGCGAATAATCAAATGGAAAAGGGAAATGGAGCAATATGATCTTGACTATTGAAACGACAACTGTTCCTACGTAGGACAAACATCAATCTTTACTCTAAATAGTTCTACATTAAAGGAGTATAACCCCTTCTCTCATATAAGAGAAGCTATCTATGGGCAAATTAAAGGCACGGTCCTCCAACGGGAAATAATGAAAGATTTTAGCTGCTTATTTCCAAATGGACTAAAAGGATAGTGTTTCAATCTCAAGATGCCTTGAAAAGAAGAAACAAGGATACTAATGCAGTAACATGATATAATACCAAAAGGGCTAAATTCCAACGACAAGGAAGGGACTTTATACCAAGAATGCTCGATGGGTGCCACCTTACCACATCAATTGAAAACATTTACTTCCTAACCCAGCAAGAACCCAATTATTGGTCGTCCACAAAGACGAAGCCCAAGTACGAAAGGAAATTGGAAGGACCGTATTGTTATCATCATATGATAAACTGACATGAAACTAACCATTGCAGAGCCCTCAGGGGAATGATCATCAAGTTCCTCAATCAAGGCCAACTACAAGATTTTCTAAAAGGGTCGATCTAAGTTTAATGAAATCCTTAGGAAAAGGATTATCTGCGTAACAAAGGGTATGGACACCTTCTCAAGAATTCGGAATAGCCCAAGGTGGGTCAAATAACAAATAGATAAAATAACCTTGTCACTGCCGAGTTGGCCAAGGCAAGGCACCTCCCGGAGTGGGGTGATGTATAAGCCTTTCTCCGCGTCCGAATCAGAAAGGGCCAGGTTAAAGCATCAAAAGTGTAAGCCTCCGATCCATGCCAAAAATGGTTAGGACAGAGCTTCTAATTAGCATGCCTTACCTCTGCTCGTTGAAGAGTACACCCTGCCTCTGCTATGAACTAAGCACATCCTGCCTCTTCTCGAAGAAGAGCACGTCCTACCTCTGCTTAAGTTCCGCGTTACCCACAGAAGGGAACGCCAACCCTTATCGCCTACGATGACCAGGATAAGGCACCCCTTGGAGGGGGGTGGAGTGTAAGCCTCTATCACCGCCTACGATGGACAGGATAGAGAAGCAAAAGAGTAAGCCTTAAGTCCGCGTCTACGATGGCCTGGTTCAAGCATCTAGGACCTTATCATCGCCGACAACGGTCAGGATAAGGCGCCTCCTGGTGGGAGGTCGGGTAAGTCCTTGGGCCCTGCTTGTGGATAAGCTAGCCAAGCGCACCGGACGCACTGACCTAGTGAGTGGCCAACAAAGCACATACATCCTCTTCTTTGACAATAAAAAGCCCATAGAATGGCTCAAGAAGCACGTACATCCTCTACTTCACAAATCACACCTAAAAAGGGTTAACGAAACTAGTACCAGAAGCGGTCTCTAGTTCCCTATCTTAAATACCCAAATCTGGGTTGATTCAGATCTTAATTATTATCGGAAGTGGATCTCCGATCCTTTCTTAAATACTTGAATCTGGGTTGGTTCAGATCCTAATCAACATCGCAAGTGGGTTTCCGGTCCTATCTTAATAACCCGAATCTGGGTCGGTTCGGATTTCAATTATTACCGGAAGTGAATTTCCGGTCGTATCATAAATACCCGAATCTGGGTCGATTCAAAAGTTCAATTATTGCTAAAGAAAAAGGGATATTTGGTTCTCTTGGTAACCTAAATCTAGTTTGGAACCAGGCTTCTATTACTACCAGAAGCGAACTTCTGGACTTGCACCCTAGTCCCGGAGACGGATCAAACCATATTGCTACTGGAAGGAGGGTTCCCGACCTCCCATCCTTAATACCCTAATCAGGAATACCAAATTCAAATTCTTAATCCCTACGGAAGGGATCAACTGCTGATGTCTAGGACGATGGCATGGTCCTATTACTTAAAAGCTTTCAAACCAAGATTATGATCGTTCCCCTCGATCGGGGAAGTTTCTCAAGCTCCTTACATTTGACTTGCTATTATTCATGCAAAACATGGGTAAGAATCATATATCAGGTAATATACATCCCATTTATAAGTTCATTCACAAAACAATATCATTGGCTATTCATAAGTAAATTTGATAATTGAGGATACTTAATACATTTTCCTAAAGCTCCCTGCTCTCAGACAAGGAGGAGTGATAGTGTTTATCCATTACAAATCACGTACTCATTAATATATCGGGAATTGGCATAGTTTGAACATCAATAAGGCTCGAGCATTCAGGTGTCGTACCATAGGGTCAAGCAGGCACAAGGTCAATAAGGCTCGAGCGTTCAGGGGTCGTACCATAGGGTCGAGCAGGCACAAAGCTTTTGCTTCACTTTGGAACGGTCAGGCAAAGGAAGTTTGCACAAGGATAGGGCTTGAGCATCCCTGGTCGCACCACAGATAGGGTCAGTCAAACATAGGATCGATCGAATGCTAAGAGAAATCAGCCATCAGCAAACCAAGCCCAAAGGGTCGGTCGCGCGAGCCAGGTTCGGACATGTACTAATTAATACTATCTGGTCAATTCCCGGGTCGCTCGCTCACCATGTGGGTTGGTCACGCACATCCTTTGATCAAGCAAAATGAAGCTCGCACATCACCTCGATCATTCGAATACTCCCCTGGTCAGTCGCTTAATGGTCCGGTCGAGCTTAAGGAGCGGTCGCTCATAAGGCTGTTCAAGCACCCCCCCCCTGTTGAGAATGGTTCACAAAGGGTCAGTCGCTCGTGAGGCTAGTCTCGGGTCGTTCGCACCTTGATCTTTCAATCCGCTGATACTTCAGTCACTCGCTCGAACTTTGGTAGCTCGCTCATCTGAGGGTCGGTCTTTCATAAAACTGGTGACAGGCTGGCTACAGCTATTGACAGCTGCCTACAATTGGCAGTGGCATTTCCGTAATTACCTACACGAGCGACCCAAAACCTGCACATACAAATTTCATCTCACCACTTCATTCCAACTTCTCCCATAAATAGGCCATGGCTTCCGTACTTTTAGGGATCGATTTCCACAACCCCGAAAGGGCTACCAAATTGTTTCCTCTCCCGTTTCAAGTGATTCTAACTTCATCCACCATCTCCAAGCAAAGATCTAGCATTGAATACATCATGGAATCCGCCAAAAGTGCTCAAGTATCTTAGATATTGAAGATCCTCCACCATTTTCCTTGCACTTAGTGAAATCCGCCTAATTTTTCGCTGATTTGTATAGATTAGAGTGAAATCTTTGTGTAAAGGAGAAGATGAATGTACTTATAAATGATTCTAAGCTTGTAACTCTTGAATTGCTAATGGAAATCCTTGCCAAAGTGGATGCAGATCAATTTTAGATCGAACCACTATAAAAATCTTTGTGTCTTTACCTTTTTGTTGTGATTGTGGTCTCATTCCTTACCAATTGGTGAAGTGCCTTTGTGGCACCTTTGTTGTTTGAGCTAATTTTTGTTTAAACATTTGGCGCCCACCGTGAGGCGCATTCACATTTCCTCTTTCTAAGTCATTAGCGAAAGTAAAAGGTTGGAGCTCGTTCCGCTTATAGATTTTCAAAATCTAGAGTTCGAGCTATTCAACAAGTTCTTTCACAAGTTTAAGGCCTTATTCAAGCTATGGGTAGACCATCGAAGAATAAATCTAGTAAGACCGTCGAAGAGACCGACAACCTCACCAACAATGCTACCCTTCCCATCAACCACTTTGAAGTTGGTGAATCTTCTAGAGGTGGAGTGGCTGTAACAAGGAAGGAGTTGGATGAAGTTGTTGCGAGTCTAACAAGTCAAATGGACATCGCAAACAATGCTATGCTGAAAAAGTTAGAATCCATGTTCGCTATCCAAGCTGCAACAACGAAAGTCACCATCAATGCCGCCCGTGCTAAATCTGCTCAAACTACTCGTATGGAAAATACGGGTTCCTCCTCTTCAAGTCCTAATCGGGAAAATTATGTCTAAGAGGTTGTAGATCCTAATGATCCTCATCATAAAGAAGCCAACCCGCCTACCCGCAACCATTCTGATAAAGCAACCTCTCAACAAGTGCTTGGTTCCACCAAAAGGGAACCTCCACAAGAGGGAGACCTAGGGCCCTGGAATCCAAACCGTGACCTTTTGCTTAGGCAGACATCCGGTAAGGAGGATGGCGTGTGCCCCGCGGACCAGCACAATGAAGAGGAGCGCATATCGGAAATGGTCCGCAAGATCATGGAGAAAAGCTTGAAAAAGCAGGATGATAAGGAAGAGTGGGGGTTCGCTCCTACGAAGACCCCACTCACGGAGAGGATCAAGATGGCTCCGTACCCAAATAAGTTCAAGCCTTCAATGGTACAAGCTTATAAGGGGACTGGCGATCCCAACATGTTCCTATTCAAGTATGACTAACACATGGATGGGGCACGTGCCACAGACGAGCTAAAGTGTCTTTACTTCCCAACTTATCTCGAAGGGGTGGCTTCTCTCTGGTTCACGAAGTTGCCACCAAAGTATGTGGATGATTTCGCTACCTTCGTCAAGTTATTCAGAGAGAAGTTCAGGATCCAAGACACCAAGGTACGGAATGTCATGGAGTTAAACGAGCTTGATCAAAAACCTGGAGAATCCATCAAGGCTTTCCTCACTCGCTTTAATGTGGCTGCAACCGAAGTTGGAAATCATGAACCCCTCCTGGTTTCGATGGCTTTGAAGGGAGCCATATGCAAAAGGACCAAGTTTGGGCGATGGATCAAAAAGAAGAAGCCGACCACACTCGAGGAATTATTCGATAAAGCTGAAGAATACATGAGTGTTTATGAAGATCCAGCCCTATGCCTTAGACATTCCAGAAAGTAGTGCACAGCCTGAACAGAAGGTAGTTAATGTGCAGGGCGGGCAAAAGAATCCTGGTGGTCAGAAAAGGGGCAACGAGGGAAAGGATAACCAGACTAACAAGAAACTCCGCTTCTTTAAGAATTTTGAGTTGACTCCTCTCAATGACACCATGGAAAATATCTTCATGGAAAATAAGGATACCGAGGAATATCCAACGCCAAGGAAAATAAAGGTCAATGATGCTGTAATAAAGTCAGGAAGGTTCTGTCGGTTCCACAACCAACCAGGCCACAATACGAATGAATGCAGGCATCTGAAGAACCTGATTGAAGAGTTAATAAGAAAGAATAGACTCTAGCAATATATGAAAAACCCGTAGAATACTGAAGCCGCTCATGGGAAAGGAACATCTGCGGGACATCCTAGACGAAGTGAGATTACTCCAGTTGTTGTTATTCTGAGACCGATCTTCAACACAATTTCAAGAGGACCCCACTCAGCCGGAAGAAGCCAGGGGGACATCGTGAGGTATACTGAAGAGATGAAAAGCCTTCCTAATGAAGGAGGAATTATGGTCGTGAACAATGCTTTTCCAGCAAAGATGTCAAAGACTTCATGGGATGATGTTGTGTTCAGAGATAGAGACTCAGACGGATAGCTAACACCAACGGTTGATTCCATGTTTGTTACCATCGGTCTGGGTCCAACCATAGTGAGAAGGGTCTTGGTTGACAGTGAGGCATCTGCCAATGTTCTTTTCATTAATGCATTCAACAAGATGAATCTTTTTATGGACGATGTGAGAGCTTTCCAGAATAAGATCCATGGTTTCACGAGGCAATCCACTCAACCGATCGGCACCATCGACTTGCTTGTTGAGCTCGGAGAAGGAAAACTGAAAGTTGCCATGGAGCAGACTTTTGTTATAGTTGACGAGCTTTCGGCCTATAATGCCTTCCTCGGAAGACCATCCCTTGCCGCATTCTGGATTACAATGGCTCCATGGTGCATGACCATGAAATTCCCTACTGAAAACGGAGTCGGTGTGATTAAAGGCGACCAGAAGGCAGCAAAGGAATGCTACATGGAAGAACTGGTTGAGGCAAGGAAGAAGGAGACGAAGAAGAATGTGGAGGCTCCACTCCGCATTCATGACTCCCCCTTATAACAACTAGGGCAGGGACCTAACACTAGCGAGCATAGCGGAGCTCAGAAGGAAATGGACCCTAGAAAAGCCAGTGTGGGGGAGAATAGAGCGGTACCGGCTGAAGCCAAAATCTCAATTAAAGTACATGACGAAGACCCCGACAAAGTATTGAAAATAGGTTCTCAGCTAGGCCTGAAGTTGCAGAAGGAATTAACTTTGCTTTTGAAAGCAAATTTGGATGTTTTTGCTTGGACACATTATGACATGTGTGGAATTTCATCTAATGTAATAGTGCATAAATTGAATGTTAATCCAAGTTTAACTCCAATAAAACAAAAGAGATGAATTCAAGGATCTGAAAGATCTGTATCATTAAAAGAAGAAGTGTATATGTTGTTCAAGAATAACTTTATACGAGAGTCCACATATTCTGATTGGGTTTCCAATTCGGCCCTCGTTAAAAAGTCCAATGGCAAATGGAGGGTGTGCATAAATTACTCAGACCTCAACAAGGCATGTCCCAAAGACAGTTTCCCATTGCCCATAATTGATCAACTTGTTGATGCAACAGTAGGGCACCAAACTATTTTCTTTCATGGATGCATACTCCGGATAAAATCAGATTATGATGCATAAACCAGATGAGGAAAACACAAGTTTCATAACAGACAAAGACCTGTATTGCTACAAAGTAATGTCGTCCGGACTGAAAAATGCGGGAGCAACATACCAACGCCTTGTGAACTCCATGTTTAAATCTCAGATTGGGAATACAATGGAAGTCACGATATGCTAGTAAAATCGAAGAAAGCCAAGGATCATCTTGAAAATCCGGCTGAAACGATTCATATCCACAAAAAGTATGGAATGAAGCTAAATCCGCTTAAGTACTCATTCAGAGTAGTGTCGGGAAAGTTTCTTGGATTCATAGTCAACGCTAGAGGCTTTGAAGCAAACCCTTATCAAGTCACAGCCTTACGGGAGATGCGTGCTTCAAGTACAAAGAAAGAGCTTCAAAGCTTAAATGGGAAAGTAGCTGCGCTTAACCGATTCATTTCAAAGGCCACGGATCGGTGCATCCCACTCTTCGATGCTTTGAAGAAAGGAAGGATTTCCATTGGACTCCTGAATGCCAAACAACCTTCGAAGAGTAGATCAAGCACATGGAGTAGCCACCAATGCTATCAAAACCTAGAGAGGGAGAGGAACTGTTCCTATATCTGGTTGTCTCATCTCATGCATTAAGTGCTGCACTTGTCCGGGAAGATGCCAAGGTTCAACGGCCAGTCTACTATATTAGTAAAAGGCTCGCTGGGGCAGAATTAAACTATCCCAAGTTAGAGAAGCTTGTGTATTGTCTTCTTATTTCCTCAAAGAAGCTAAGGCCGTACTTCCAAGCCCATCCTATAAAGGTCCTTACCGACCAACCACTAAGACAAGTTCTCTTTCGCCCAGAAACTTCGGGGAGATTATTGAAGTGGAACATAGAGCTCAACCAGTATGACATCACTTATCATCTTCGAAGAGCTATTAATGGGCAAGCCTTTGCGAATTTAATCGCCGAGTTCATGGATAGGGTGGAGAAACAGAAGAACCAGCAGAGGCGGTGGCTAGTTGGAAGCTATTCATTGATGGATATAGGAATGATTACTGCTCGGGGGAAGGAATAGTCCTGGAAACTCCTGAAGGCCACTCCTTATGCTACGCCCTAAGGTTGGAATTCCCATCAACCAATAATGAACCAGAATATGAAGTATTAATCACAGGGCTAAAGTTGGCAAAAGAATTGAATCTGAAAACCTTGCAAATTCTCAGTGACTCGCAGCTGGTAATATGTCAAGTCCGAAAGGAATTCCAGACCAAACTCGGAAACCTTCCTGTTTATCTTACCAAAGCTTTGGAACTTCTTAACGATCTTGACTACTACACTATATCTCATATTCCCAGGGAAGAAAATTCAAAGGCAGATTCTCTCGCCAAATATGGCAGTTCCTCAGATGCACAGTTGCTGGGTTTGATACCCGTCGAAGTCCTTTCAACTCCCCCTATTGAAGAAGCAGATGTTGACTGGATTATAGAGGCTGTTAAAGAGCCTGTGTCCTGGATGACCCCAATCAAGGAATATATCCTTAATGGAACACTTCCAGAGGAACCAAAAAAGCGACGAAAAGTATTACGCAAGGCTCCATTGTACCTTATCCAGGATGGAAGGTTATATAGACGAGGTTTCTCTATGCCACTGCCGCGGTGTGTAACTAAAGAGGAGTCTAAGGCGATCTTGGTAGAATTACATGAGGGAGAATGCGGAGGTGACACGGGTGGTCAAACGCTAGCCAAGAAAATTCTACGATATGGCTACTTCTGGTCCGATGTGAACCTGGATGCAATGACCTATGCTAAGAAGTGTGATAGATGCCAAAGATTTACGAAAATTCCAAGAGCACCTCCCACAGAACGGACTCAGATGGTCAGTCCATGGCCATTTTCCGTCTGGGGCATAGATTTGATCGGAGCATTTCCTACAGCTAAGTCAAGTATGAAGTATGCGATAGTGGTCGTTGACTATTTCACCAAATGGGCTGAAGCTGAGCCATTAGCCACTATTACTTTGAAAAAGGTGATCAACTTTGTCCTGCAGAACATCAGCGGCAGATTTGGGATACCGCAGAAAGCAATCACCGATAACGGAACTCAGTTTGAAAGCAGTGAATTCCTAGATTTCTGTGATAAGTACAAAATCAAAAAGAGTTTTGCAGCCGTTGCTCATTCGCAGGCCAACGGGCAAGTTGAAGCGATCAATAAAATTTTAAAGTCAACCATTAAGAAGCATCTTGAAAAAGCTAAAGGTGGTTGGGTAGACGAGCTTCCTCTTGCACTATGGGCATATCGCACAACTCAAGAAACTGCAACTGGGCACACTCTATTCTCACTTGCATTTTGATCCGGGGCTATGATCCCAGTGGAGCTAGAAGTTCCCACTCACTGCATAATCCATTTTAATCAGGAAGAGAATGAGAAACTGCAACTCAAAGCACTTGATTTGCTTGAAGGAAAGAGAAAAGAAGCAGAACTCAGAATTGCTGCTCATCAGAGAAGGGTAGCCAGACATTTTTAATGCTAAAGTCAAACGGAGAACCTTCAAAATTGGGGACCTTGTTCTGAAGAGAATCATGGAAGGAAATGGAGTATTTGGACCCAATTGGGAAGGACCGTATATGATAAGCCAAAAATTCTCAGATGGCACCTTCGAACAGAAAACAATGGTCGGGGTCCGACTTCCCAAAGCCTAGAATAGCATACACCTCCACCACTACTTTACTTAATGTTTCTTTCATACATCTTGAAAAGCTGTAAACATCATACATTGTAAATGCCATGCAATATTGCTACAAGCTTTATACATATTGATGAAAGAAATTGCTTTACTTGCCTAAATCGTACATTTGCAAATTCTTGTTTACAAGTTGCTAAAATTTGATTTTGATTGCAGGTTCCCTAAAAGAACGTCGACGCATTCATAACCTATTAAATCTTGGTGACCGTTACAGCACATCCCGATTGGGATAGTTTAAGTGCCCATTGCTCAATGCTCAAAACATCATTCATAACAAATACGAAGGTGTGGAGCATAACATTGCAAATAAGGGACGCCAGGAACTGAATGATCAAAAGATGCAATGTTCGGACTACAAACAAAGTTGTAAGTTTCACCGTAGGGGCACCTTCTTAATTGCAAGGTCCAGGACCCTAGTTCTAACAAATCGTGATAAAACCGATTAATGAACTAGCGTCCGCCCTGTGAAACGATGCAGCTCCAAACCAAAGACCTCCCCGAGGGGCACCCAGTTGATCGTCAGTGACATTTATACATGGACCGATTGCGACAAAAACTGGTCCTTTAAACCAAAGACCTCCTCGAGGGGCACCTAGTCTATGGTCAGCGCCATTTATACATGGCCCGATTGCGACAAACCCTGGGCTTCGAAAGACCTCTTCACGGGCATCCGGTCAAATGCCGGTTCTTCCAAATCCAGTTACTGATGCTGGGTTTTCCAAATCCAGTTACTGATGCTGGGTTTTCCAAATCCTGTTATTGACGGACTTTAATGACCCCTTCGGGGGCATCCGATCATAAGTGGAGTCTTCCAAATTCGGTTAGTGACGGACCCAAAGACCTTTTCGAAGGCGTCCTACAAATTCTATAAGTGACTGAATTATTCGGTTACAACGAATAACGGATTTACAAAGACCTCTTCAGAGGCACGAAAACCAAGACCTCTCCGGGGGCATATGTTCAAATCTGATCTTGGAAGGGCCTGGATTGTCAGGTTAGCGAGAAACATGATTGAATATACTAAAAATATAAGACCTCTCAAGCAGGGGCATAAAAACGAAAATTTCTCTTCAACAAAAGGCATGAGCTCGATTGACTAGACCGCAAACCCTTGGATCATGAACAAGCCAGGAAATTTTAAATGTAACGGCAATGGCACATGACTAGGAGGTTCTAGGTATAGTCGATCATAAATGTCGTGCCTAACCTTTAAAGTCTGTGACGAATTTTGGTATGGGGGCATTACCACCACATTAAGGAAATTCAATGATGCTCACTTTAACATACCATAATCTCGTCACAATTTTACATTAAAGACTTGGCACTTATAAAGTTTACTCTGACCAACAAAGTAGAATTCCTTAAAATGGCTAAGGCAAACTCGAGAACTTCGATACAGTGATAAACACAAGAAGTGGTTACTCATGGAAAAGAAGTCTCAAATACTTCCCTAGTCAAAATCAAGAAAATTCAGTAAAATTGGTCAAGTGAATCCAGTTAACAGTGATCTGTGGCGTGGCTACAGCTGAAAAAATCATTATTTACAAAAAATATACTACGAGGTCATTATAATACCAAACATTGCAATAACAAATAACTTATGATATAAAGAATCTGTGTTGTGAGACGAAAACAGGTGTGGATTGCAAAACAAGAAATTACGACAAAGCTAAAATAAAAGCTTAAGAACGGCAAGCAGAAGAATACAGTTTCATTGCAGCAACACAGAGCCAGGTCACAGAATCGCAAGTCAAGTACAAAAGTATCAAACGTAAATGTGCATAAAGTAACAAGAATAGAGTAGTAAGATAGGATTGACACTCGCATATACAACTGATCTAAATGTACCACAACAAAGGAAACAGACTAAAATAAAAGCATGAAAGTCACAAATACTACTTCTTTTTTCTTCCCACTGCTAGACCTTAAAGACTGTTTAATGGAGGAAGGGGGAGATATATCAACTGCTTGGCTTCCATCTTTCGCTTCTTTGTCTACACAAGGACTCTCAGGGGAGGATAGGTTAATGATTCCCTTCTTACTCACGTCACTCTTCCTCCTGCGTTCAAAGTTGACAGAGCCTTAATATCCCAAATCTCGTCCTCATCATTACTAAAATCATACTCAACAGCTTCCAAATCAAATGCAGTAAGTAATGATGTATCACCTGGTGGAGGAGTAATATGCGGGCCAGTGCTAGGTGACACAAAGATCGAGTCGGTAGTAGCAGCTTGAACGGTGGTGGCACCAGTAGGAAGAAGAGGTGACGAAGACAAACCTAGTACAAGTGGATAGTGAGCACGGAATTCGGCAAACCCGGGTGAAGAAATAAGATAATCCAAATCTGGCATGGTTTGATAAGTATCAGTTTTACCTGGGGTTTGCGGGTTTATGAGCTCAACTTCATAATCGTTAACATTCAAAGGGGAGTCATCATTTCCATTGCCATTCCCTTCACGTTGCTTCACGATATCTTCCTGAACAACAGGCTCCTTAGCAGCAGGAACTTCGGTAACATTTTTGTCAGTATGAGCAATAGAAGGGTCCAGAGGAAGTGTTTGAGAACTTGAAGCCTCAACATTGACAGGACTGGATGGACCATGGATAGCAGTAGCATCTGGGGCTTTCTCCCTAGAAGATTGAGCTCGCTAATCTATCAGTATCTTCCTGCCCTTGATCAAAGCTTCACAGTCATATATTTTTAGGAGACTCTCCTGAAGAACTTCATCTTCTGCACCACCAGAATACATAAGCACTTGCTCCTAAATAAGAGCCAGAGTCCGTGGAAAGTCATCTTTCAAATAGCTTAAGCTTCCGCGATTCATGACGCTATAAACATAAAACTGAAACAAAGTATCATCAACTTTAACCCTAGCCTGTTCAAGAGCACTTGTCAGCTTGGCTTTATCTCCTTTCAGAGCTTTAAGAGCCATATTCTGAGAAATAATCTTGTCCTCAAGAACTGCCTTTTCTTGTTGATAAGAATTTGAAGCTCGCTTTCCCAAAGCCAACTGATATTTAGCAAGTTCTTGGGCAGATTGAGCTTCTTGAACTTGTTCTCTTGCAGCTTCCAGCTCTTTTTAAATTTCTCATTCTTGGCTTCCAAGCTATTTACCCTGGTATTTCCACCTTTTAAAGATGCAATTTCAGTTTCTTGGGACCTGATCACGCAAACCAGTCCAACCTTGTCATTTTCCAAAGTTTCAATATGCTCAAGGTGTTGGGTGTTTAACTTTTGAAACTCATAGCCAAATTTGTTCCACCTCTCTAATTGTTGGTTAGCTCTGCTTATTGCCATGTCTAACCATGTTTCAAGTTGACTCTTAGCAGTATCGAACTGGGTAATCATACAGCACTTTATAGTGCTCAGTTCCTCGACAGCATCCCGCCTGTCATTCGGATGCAAATCCAAATCGAAGTACATTCCTCTTAAGTCCCTACCTCCAAAACGATCCTTAAGCTTCAAATTCCCAGACGGAATTTTATAAGTGAAGAATGCATGTACGTGCAAGTATAGTACACAAGAATCATGTAATATGGTGTATAACACATAAGTATGCAATAATAGAAGACCACAGATATAAACAGTAAATGCAGTAAAATCACACCAGGGATTTTTATACTGGTTCGGAGCACCGTCCTACGTCCAGTCCTAGACTTCTATCTGAATTTCACTAATCAATCACCTCACTTCTCCCGGAGGAACAGGTATACAACACCCGAGCAGCCGAACGGGATTTCACGCCTCTAACAATACAAGGACTTCAAACACGTGCCTCTTACAACACCGAGGACTTCAACTAAGACGAATAAACTTTTGATGTTGACAATATGTGTTCTTGATAACACGATTTTGTCTCTTGTAGTACAGGACTTCCTATAATCTTATCCTCAAATAATGTATTTGTATATGAGAAGATTAGGAAGTGAATATCGTATTGAGTCAAAAGAATATTATATAAATTCTAGGATTCAAACGATATATTGAAGAATATGAGCGAGTGAGTGCTTGAGAGTATGAAAACTGTGATCAAAAGAATAGAAATTAGAATGATAGAATTGGTGAATTGGAGTGATGATCTCGCGATGTTTATATAGAGTATAAACAGTTATAACCCTTTGTGAAGAGTTATAATCAAAGGCCAAGACCATTTATGAAGAGGAAGAGAAGCAACTCTTGAAGAAATGGAAGTGTCTATACGAAAGGTTGCTTCTATTTAAAAAATGGTCGACAGGTCAAAATGGAACAGTAGACAGGAATTTGAAAATATATACGTTATATATCTTTGTGTGCACGTTAACTGTACATTTTGGCCCAGAATGCACATTTAATGTGCATTCATGAATATATGTATATATATTCAAATATTGGAGGTGTGAGATTATTTGAGGATAGATTTTAACATAAATAACACTACTAACATACCAAATAATCAACCTCTAGTGTATGTATCTCTTGTGTCTTGTTAAACCAATGAATAACCTCTTTTTGTCGATCATGGCATATCTTTTCATCAGAAATCAAAACTCCATGAATTTCTCGACTCAACATTCTCCTCCTTTTTGATTGATGACAACATACTTCTGAATCTCCCCCTGTATATGATATACCCCTGTATATGTGCCTGTAAATCTATATTTTCCTGCATATACACCGTTAGCACAATTTTCTCCCCCTTTGTCATTGGCAAAAAGGAGTTGATAATTAAAGGTAAACAATACTAGAGAGAGTTATAAGCAACATAACTTCTACCATAGAACATTAGTTATCAAGAGTCAAAAATAAAAGACATACACATGTAACACCCCGGATATTTCTATAAATATTTGATTATGCGTATATGTAAATATATGCATGGTCATTGATAATTTAAAAATGTTATAAAGGTAATGCATGAATATATGTTAAAAGAAAAAGATTCATGCATTTTAAAAAGGTTAGTGCATTAAATGTGCAAGGAAAAGGAAGAAATCAATGTGCAAATGCATTAATATAAAAACAGAGATAAGCAAGGATAAATTAACGAGACAATTTCATGCAACAATAAAAATAAGGAAAGATGTAAAGTTTTAATGCATGAAAAAAAGAGGAAGTTAACAATGCAAGCAATAAAGGTATGCAATCAATAGAAAGGAAAGATAAAGAATCAATGTAATAAAATACATGCATATCATACATTAGCGAGAAGATTAGTGCAAAGAAATGCATGCAATAAAGCGCATGTAATAATAGAAAAAAAAGAGAAACATTAATGAATTGATGGCATGCATAAAAATGGTTAATAAAGAGAGAAATGTATTTGAAATGTATGAAATGCATACGTTGTAAAGAAAATAGAATGTATGCAAATATATATATATATATATATATATATATATATATATGGAAATAAGCGATGAATTAACAAAGTAAATTGCAATGCAACACTGAAAATAAAAGTAGTTACAGTGAATTAATAAATAAATAAATGCATTAAAGGTAAATTGATTGATTATAAAATAAGGATGTGCAATCAAAATAAAGTTAAATGCATGAAGGAAAATTAATTGATTGGAGAAAGAATAATATATGCAATGCAGTGTGAAAGCAGTTAAAAAGATGGTTTAATTAAAAAGATGGTGTGAAAGGGGTTATGTAGAGAGGAGGTTAAAAAGAGAAATATATATATATATATAATAATAATAGCACATGCCCCTGCGCATGGTCTATGGGTGCAACGCACCCTGGCTGGGTTCTGGAATGTTCTTTTCTAGGGCGAGGTGTACGGTTTAGATGAGTTTTTATTTAATCCTAAGGGCACAGTTCTTCTAACCCACCTATAAATAAAACCTTAAACCCACTGATTTATTCATCTAATTCTATGGCGACGCCATGGCCTCCTCCTTCTTCTTCTTCCCCAAGCAATTCTTAAATCTAATATCTCTTCTTCCTCTCCAAACCTCTTAATAAAATAAAAGATTAGATTTAGAATTTCTTCTATTTCAAAATAAAGAGAAAAGGGATTTTTATCTACAATCTACGCCGCAAGAAAGGGATTTTGATCTACAATCTACGCCGCAAGAAAGGGAAGAACTTTGGATGCTAATCTAAATCAGACGTAGGAAAGCAAAAATCACTGTGAGTGGATTTAAATTACCCTTGTTGAATAATGGTAGATGTATCGTTTAGCAATTCCCCAAGTTAAATTGTTTAATTCAATTGAAATAATTCAGATTTTATTTTATGTGTATTCTGTTCTTCTTCTTCCCCTTTCCTTTTTATTTTTAAGATTAGGCTAATTCGAGCCTAATCCAAATCTCGCTGAAAATCATGCGTACGAACAAAGACTGGAATAGTGAAAATGATGTTTGGGAATTTGGAAATAATTTGTAATTGGGGAATTGAAACAACTTGTAAGATGAATTTTTGGGCATAATTCACAAATTTGGGAATTGTGGAATAACATATAACATTACCTGAGATTGGGAATTAGGGAAATTGGCACGTATATTAACCTAGAACATAAAAGAAAATATGTGCGATTAAATATGCTTGGGTATGTTGAATCAAGAATTTATGTATGAACTATATGTACATAAGAAAAGTTAGATTTGAAGATTTAGACATATGGGATTATAAGTTGAATTGAGATTTATGCAATAAGAATGAGGGTTGACATGAATTAATTGTTCTAAGCAATAAGAATGAGGGTTGACATGAATTATTGATAATTTTAAAGAACAATTAATTTGGGTATAATTAAGTATAACTTATATACATGAAAAGTTGGGCATAACATATAATAAGGATTATTGGCATAACTATGTACGAGATTATGTAATCATGGTAGAATTTATGTATCCAAACCAAATTGGAACCATAAACATGAAATTAGGTTGAGAAGCGTGAACCTAAAATATTGGATTAGGATAGATAGGCATATAAAACCTAGATTGAAATTGTATAGGTCAGTTAAAAGATGAACATGCCTAACCCGAGGTTAGATTGAGTTGCGGTGTAAGTCTGCCCAGAACCGCCCGGCACATCCAGCAACCGCAACAACAGGTCTAATGTGAGAAGTTAGCGCATTAAGCCCAAAACCCGAGGTTAGAATGAGTTTGCGGTAGAAGTCTGCCCGGAACCTCCCGACATATCCAGCAACCGCAAGCAACATGTCTAATGTGAGAGGTTGAGTGCATTAATAAAAAGATTAATGCTATGAAACAAACATGTTAAGTGTGCTAAGGTTAAGTAAACGAAGGCGTATAGACAAACTTAACCAACGTAATAATGGGGAATGGTAGCAAACCTTAGTTAAGAAAACTGAGTAAATAACGATGGATTATGGCAACATCAACAGATATGAGTATAACTGAATGGGAAGATAATAGGTAAGCTTGTTACAAGACAAGTAAGAATTATAACGTAGGTTATAACGATCGATACAAAGATGAAATAACTTATGAAAGAATGCAAGTCATACTTAATTGAAGATTGAGTAATCCGTGGGAACGGGAATAAAGCCACGAATAGAGGAAAACATAAGTTATATGAATAAGGGGAAAACTTATTAGTAAACCTTAGTTAAGATGACTAAGTTAATAAGTAAACGATAAAGAAAACTTATTAGTAAACCTTAGTTAAGATGACTAAGTTAATAAGTAAATGATAAAGAGAATTTGTTAGTAAACCTTAGTCAAGGGACTAAGTAAACAATCATGGAAAGTCATGTTGGTAAACCTTAGTTAAGAGGACTAAGTAAACAGTTACAGAAAGTCGTATTTGAGCTGGTTAGTAAACCTTAGTTAAGAGAACTAAGTAAACAATTAAAAGATCGCAGCTACATAAGAAATAGGGAAAGACTTATGAAAAAGAAACTTGGTAATTTAAGTTAAAAACTATTATGGATGAGATAACCAAGTTAAAAAGAAAACCTAATGAGATAGAGCAAGCGCATAATTAGAAGATTAGACTTAAGGTCTAATAACACGAAAGGGGTAAGGCGCTTGGACCAATCCATACGATAGGGGATGAATAACCAAACACGGTAGATCATCACCATGCCGTAGGGCGCAAGGGGGAGCAAACGTCCATCTGATCATGCAGAAGGCTCCAAGGGACTGGGTTACGGAGCATGCGGCTTCTGGGGACGTGAGGATACTCTTGGTATTCCTATGTGAGTTGCAGATGATATGCCTGTGCTCACAGAGGTTAGGTCTGCGTAGGTGAACTAATGAGTATGCCTTGATTGCAATAATAAGGGGCAATCAAAAGACTAAGATGGACCAGCGTGATTTGGCGAGACCAGTTTGTGCTCTGTGATAGCAACTTGTCGTCTACCTACCATCTTCAGTCAGTACGTGAAGCGGAAAGGCGGAGAACTCCAAAAGACCATATACTTTGCTATCTAGTTATGGGTGAGGTTGACCAATAGGATTGAAGGGCATAGGGGGCCGGGGTTACAGTTCTCATTCTTGATTTTCTTGGGTGCCTTTCATTTGTTAGTCGAGGGAGGGGTCTAGTGGGACCATAGCCACTGTAAAAGCAGACCTTAGCATCTGCAATCGGTAGATATCGGAAAGCTCCCGACCGAGTTCCGTGTTTCTTGATTAGCCCTGCCACGGGACTCGGGCGCACATATAGAGAACATATGCAAATAGACATCGAGTACGATTGACGATACGTACGTGGGGAAAGTCTAGGTACACTCATGTCGCTCTGGGTGGTGTACCATAGACTAGAGGGCATTATTCGATGACAGAATCTAGTAGGATCTAGAATGGCGGTCCAAACGCTTACGTAACACAGTGATGATAGTTTTATGCAAACGTAGCGTTGATATACATACGACATGCGACATTGGATAAGGGACTGCATACATACGGTGGAGACCATGCGAGTATAGTATACCTTAATTGGGGGTAGCTACATATGCACTATATTAGGTTAATCTACTAGAGAGTAGATGGGTGCGACGTGTGTAAGCCTTGAGTGCTAATAACACAAATAACCTAATAAATAAGAAAATATAATTGAACGATATATGTAGGATTATCCAAGAAGTGTAGTCTAAATTCATTCACACAGAACTTATGTTCTGACCCCCTCCTCATAACATTCGCAGGTTAGGTTCATGACAAAGACTATATAGCTTTGGATACTGGTTTAGCAGTATTATTATTAAGGTAAAGCTATGTTTCAACTACATTATATTTTATTCCTTTCGCTGTGAGTTGTTTTCCGAATTCTGACTTGTTTTATGTCTTTGTCTTTTCTGCAGGATACCAAAGCAAACCAACTCGGGTTTCGATGGATTGGGTTTTTGAAAAAAAAATCGGTCCGTCGGAACGAGGGTTGTTACAACACATGTCAAGTACAAATCAAACTACGACACTATTTAGATACAAGTGCCGGATCATGTTTTAAAGCAAAATAAAGTCATAAAAATGTAGAGAAAGATATAGAAATACACTAAGAAGACTTAATCCGATTTTGTCTCATCAACTTCTTCTTCCGCTTCTTCAATCTGATTTTCCCCGCGACCACGCCCATGACCAGTACCTGAACTCGTACCCTCCTCCGAAGATGTCCAAGTAAAGGATGGAGGAGCTGGACGTTTGTCAGTGTCCTGTG
Organism: Allium sativum; assembly: GCA_030737875.1. Classification (NCBI taxonomy): domain Eukaryota; kingdom Viridiplantae; phylum Streptophyta; class Magnoliopsida; order Asparagales; family Amaryllidaceae; genus Allium; species Allium sativum. The sequence goes on from CM060923.1 coordinate 159,511,068, forward strand.
CTTGCGTAGATGAAGAAGCACCACAAGATACTGCTTCCCATAGAGTTCCGAAGAAGGACTTAAGCTTGTTAAAACGTTTTTCGTTTTGTGTATCCATTCTCTTAAGTCGAGCTTTGAGGAGGAATTGATTTCGAGCAATAGTTTCAAGTGATTCTCTTGTTGAGGAAGATGATTGTAGACGTTTAACTTCTTCAGGTTTTGGACGGGTCGATCGCGATGAAGCTCCTTCATGCCCTTGTTCTTTCCATTGTTCAAATGGCATAATATTGAAATTTGGAGCGGGAAGCTTAATTCGTTTAATCGATGCTTTGTCAATGCATTTCGGCTTTGAAACAGTTGACTTAGGAGGATTGATGCCACAATCAAGTAAAAGATGCATAATATATTCGTTATAAAACAAATGCGGTCTAGAACTCTCATTCACTTGTAAAATTTCATCGAAAATCATGCCAATCCAGTTGATACGAACATTACTGTGGATTGCATACAAATTCTTGAAATTTTCTTTGTAGACGGTATCGAAATTTCCTAGTCTCGGGAAAAGAGAATGCATAAGGGTATGAGGGAGAACTCTTGCAGTTGGTCGTAAGCCAATGGATTTAGTGCTATCTTTGTCATCTTCAATGAATTGATGGCTAACATTATTACGGGTATGGACATTGCAAAAATTACTCGAGAATTTTTTACCTACAAAGGAAGAACCAAGAACATTCGCCATTCTTGCACATGAGATAAAAACTTCTTTGCCACATACCACGGACCAAAGGCATTGAGTGGGGTTTTCGGGTTTGTATTTCTCTAAATTTAGATTAGCATAGAATAGCTTGATCATCACATGGTTAATCTCCACATTGTTTTGATCAAAGTCGATTAGATTTTCAATATCAGCACTTTTTGCTAAACTACGAACATGATAACTAGAGAAATCATCGAATTTAACATACGAACCCAGGTGAATTGTGAAATCCTTCATCTCATTCCACCTCTTGACTGCAATTGGATCCACCAACCATTTCTTTAAAGAGAGATCGATGGGTTGAGGTTCGGAAGATGAATCTTGCTTCAATTTCTTTTGTGGAGGAGCCATTGATTGAATTTGAGGACGGAAAGTGAATTCTAGGGTTATGGAGGGTTTTGAAGAGGAAAACGTTTAAGGAAAAAGTGAAGAGGTATGAATAAAAACCGCTCATATAAGCATGCTTGAAAAAAAAATTCCCCGTAACCGGTCGACCGCCAGGATATACCCGGTCGACCGTTTTCATTCAGAAGACAAAACGGTCGACATGTGTATTTTAGCCGGTCGACTGGTTTTGCTGGGAGCCGTTTTTCTGCATTTTTGCTCTTGTTTCTGATGATTAATGATCCATATATTATTGAAATCATTCAAACATGAAATATATATAATAGAACATGAAAAAGATATATGAGAATACAATTAAAATATTAATTAAAAAAAATGAGAGGTTGAGGAATTGTGATTGCTAGACTCTTCTTTGACATCATTTATGCATGGTGTCCATGGCGACCACTTTTCTTTTGCCCCTTCATTTCGGTTATAGTTTCTATCCCATGAATTAGGACTTCTAGAGGATGAAGGTGCGTGTGGCATAGGCTCGTACATGCCATGCTTGTTTGAACTACAAAAGAATAATGCCATTCTTCCTAAAAGAGAAAGTCATTCCGAAGTTAGTTGTTTCTCATAATGTAGTTGTCTCTGAAGATCGATTTGATGTTTTTGATAATGATGAATCTCGTTGATCTTCTCTCTGGTGCAAAGAGAACAAAACAATGCTTTCTTAGCCCGTTTTGAAGTTGGAGTATTGCCAGGAGTATGATTGAATTTGTGATGACACTTTGACTTGTGTTTTGGAGTTTGGGAGAGTAATAGTCTTCCGGCTCAGAACTTGTGACGAAAATATGGGATTTTTGAGCACACTCATCACAAATATGTGCCATAGTAAATTATAATCTTAGGCTCTGGTAGGGAGAGATAATAAAAGGAGAAGTTTTGTCAAACTTATATAGTGGATTCTATATATGAACTTGTGGCAAGGAATTACCAGGGATTATTGGCCGAAGAGGAATTAGAAGCTCATATTCTCTTTTACTCAAAATAACTATTGCTAAAAATAGTTTTTGCTTGAGTAAAGACAAACCGGATGTGAAAAAAGAACTAACAAAATATATCCTTAGTGATTACATGTCAAGTTCTTTTCTCGATATTAAACCAAGCTCTCTACGTAACTTAATGAAACTGGATTCAAGTACAGGCTTAGTAAAGATGTCAGCTAATTGATTATCAGTCTGGACATATTTAAGACATATATTTCCTTTTTCGATATTGTCTCTAAGGAAATGATGACGGATATCAATATGTTTGGTCCGAGAGTGATTTACTGGATTCTTAGATAGATTTATCGCACTTGTGTTATCACAGTATATAATTGAATTTGATAAATGAATATCAAAATCTTGAAGTGTTTGTTGCATGTGTATAACTTGAGTACAAGCAAGAGCCGCTGATATATATTCAGCTTCACATGTCGATAGTGAAACACAATTCTGTTTCTTACTAAACCAAGAGACAAGTGATTTTCCAATAAAATGGCACGTACCACTTGTGCTCTTTCTATCCGTTCGTGATCCTCCGAAGTCAGCATCACTATATGATACTGACTCGAATGGACATTCTTTTGGATAGAAAAGACCGAAATATTTGGTGTTATTAAGATATCGAATTATACGTTTCACTGCTCGTAGATGTGAATCCTTTGGATCTGCTTGAAAGCGTGCACATAAACAAACACTCATCATTATATCTGGACGACTAGCTATAAGATAGAGAAGAGAACCGATCATGCTTCGATATAACTTCTAGTCAACACTCTTGCCATTTTCTTGTTTTTCAAGATGTGTAGATGTACTCATGGGAGTTGGTTTACCAGATGTGTTTTCTAAACCGAAACGTTTGATAAGATTTCCGCAGTATTTTTCTTGATTGATAAAAATACCAGTCGGAAGTTGTTTGATCTGAAGTCCAAGAAAATATGATAGTTCTCCCATATGAGACATTTCAAATTCTTTGGTCGTAATATTTGCAAACTCTTTGCAGAGTTTATCGTTTGTTGAACCAAAGATGATGTTGTCTTCATATATTTGGATAACTAGAATATCCTTTCGAGAATGCTTGATAAACAAGTTTTGATCAACTTTTCCTATTTGAAATCCTGAGTCAATAAGATAGCTACGTAGTCGTTCATACCAAGCACGTGGTGCCTGTTTTAGACCATACAGAGCTTTCTTGAATTTGTACATATGGTCAAGATGTTTCGCATGAATGAAAAAAGGAGGTTGTTCGACATACACATTCTCTTTGATGAATCCATTTAGAAAAGCACTCTTGACATCCATCTGGTAAAGTTTGAAATTATGGTGACAAGCAAAGGATAACAAGATTCTAATAGCTTCTAGTCGAGCAACTGGTGCAAAAGTTTCTTCATAATCGATACCTTCTTCCTGATTATACCCTTGTGCTACTAACCTTGCTTTATTTCTGGTGATATTACCTTGTTCATCAGCCTTATTTTTATAGACCCACTTAGTACCAATAACAGATTGATCAGTTGGTCTTGGAAAAAGTTCCCAGACATCATTGCGCTCGAACTGATTTAGTTCTTCCTGCATGACAATGATCCAGTAATCATCGGTAGCAGCCTCTTTCAGATTCTTAGGTTCGATATTGGAAAGAAACGCGACATGACCCATTCGATTGAGTTGACTCCTTGTTCTGACTTGTGATGTTACTTCCCCGATTATATTTTGAGTAGGATGATCTCTTAAAATCCTTGGTGGAGATTGCATCCTTGGTGGAGACTGTAACTCACATGGTTGATGAATATTTTCAACAACTATTTCAGAATCAGAGTCAACATTTGTGATGGTTGGATTATCGGTGATTATTGCTTCGTCATCATCTGATATAATTTAAGGATGCTGATAGAACTCATCGAAAGATACATGAAGAGATTCTTCAATATTTTTGGTTCGTTTATTAAATATATGATAGGCCTTGCTTCGTTCCGAATAACCGACAAATTTACCTTCATCGGCCTTTGGATCGAATTTACCAAGATGGTCTTTCGTATTTAAAATAAAGCATTTAGAACCAATTACTTTGAAGTATGAAATATTAGGCTTTCTGTTGTTAAGCAATTCATAAGATGTATTCTTGGTGAGAGGTCGAATGGATACATGATTCAAAACATAACAGGCAGTTGCAACGGCTTCTTCCCAGAAATGTTTTGGTAAGGTGGTTCCATTTAATAATGTTCTTGCACATTCTTGTAAGGTTCAATTTTTCCGTTCTACAACTCCGTTTTGTTGTGGAGTTCTAGGAAACGAAAAATTATGATATATACCTTTCTTTGTACAAAAATGTTCAAACTCATTATTTTCGAACTCTCCGCCATGGTCACTTCTTATATTTTTAACCTTAAGCCCTTTCGATTTCTGAATTCTCTTGACGAAAGATTTGAAATGTTCGAAGATATCACTTTTATTTTTTAGGAAAATTATCCAGGTGTAACGAGAGAAATCATCAACAATTACAAACACATATCGACTGTGGTTTATTGACTGAACCTGAGTTAGTCCGAATAAATCCATATGCAGTAACTCAAGTGGTTGTAATGTTGATATGACTTTCTTGGATTTAAAAGATGATTTAGTCAATTTTCCTAATTGACATGTGTTACAAATGTTGTCAACTTTAAAACTCAATTTGGGTAGTCCTCTAACTAGATCGTTTTTGGCCAGCTTGTCGATAGTTCTGAAGTTTATATGATAGAAGTGTTCGTGCTATAGCCATGGATCATTATCGTTAGCCATAAGACATATATCTGAATTATGATTAATATTCATATTCAGAATATATATGTTTCTGTCTCTATGTCCTTCAAAAACTAAATTATGGTCTTTATCTAGAATACTACATTTATTATCCGAAAAGGAAATTATAAATCCCTTGTCGCATAACTGACTAATACTAAGTAAATTGTGTTTCAAATTTCTAACTAGCATGACATTTGTAATAAGAGGTAAGTTAGATGTATCGCAATTGCTCACATCGCCTTTGCCGATGATATAGCCTTTTGAATTATCTCCAAAAGTGACAGAGCCACCATCTGAGTGTGTAATATTTGTTAATAAGCTCTTGTCTCTAGTCATGTGCTTCAAGCAACCACTGCCCAAAATCCACTTTCCTCTCTTCTTAAGTGGGAACTGCAAAAAATAAAATTAAGTCCAGGGTACCCACTTTTTATGGGGTCCTAAGAGTTAGGTCTTAGGATTCCAAACCCATACGGGTCAGGTATCCCCTTTATATATATAATTAGAATTATGATGCACAATATTCATGAACTGCTGAATATATTTGTTCCTACTCAAATTGTTATTTGTTTTAGGAACCCATATCTTGATAGTCTTGACATTTTTCTTTTGAAATTTCACAACTGGTTTGGCTTGGAATATAATAAACTAGAATTTTTCTTAGCTCTATCTTGTTTTACATTCTTCCTTTTATAAGCAAGATGTTTCTAAGTTTCTTGTTTGTTATACCCCAAACCTTGTTTATTTGAAGCAGATTGTGAACTTTCAATGATCTTTGTCAAATTTTCTCGACCTTTATTGAAGTTAGAAACATTTTGAGTAATGTTATCTAACTTAGTTTATAAACTCGCCTTTTCTAGGTCTAGAATTTTGACTTTTGCCTTAAGCTCATGATTTTCAGTTGTAAGAGCATCGTTTTTCACTTTTTGAGTTTCAATTTCTTGACTCAAAAGAGATAATTGAGATTCACTATTAGATGTTGATTCTTGAAAATTTTCAAGTTCTTCTTCTAATATTATCTTCGCGTCTTTTAACATATCTCGCTCAAACTCTGCTTTACTCAAATCACCTTTGGCTTCTTTGAGTTGTCGTTTTATGTTTTTATATTTGACTATCAATTCAGCATTAATATCAAGTACTTCATAAAATGTAGGAATTTGTACCTCATCGTCTGCTTCCATGAAACAAACATTTACTTGTTCATCTTCTGTATCACTTTCACTTTCTGATGAAGATGAGTCTGAATCATCCCATGTTACTGAGAATGCCCGTTTCTTTGATCTGTCCTTCTTGTATTTGAATTTATCATTTTCTGTCTTCTTCTTTTCTGGATAATCTTTTTGCATATGCCCCTTTTTGTGGCAATTGAAACATTCTACAGCTGATGAAGATGTTTTATTTGATCTAGATTTCTTTTTGTTATAACGACTAGCTTTTCGTTGCTTGAGGAATTTTTTGAAACCTTTAGCAATGAACGCTAAGTCTTCATCTTTAGAATCTCATTCATCTTCATCTTTTTTAGCATGAAATGCTACATTTTTCTTTTCTTCCTTCTGTTCTTTTCTAGCCTGCAAATTTGCTTCATAGGACATTAGATTTCCTATCAATTCATCTGGCTTCATGACGAAAAGGTCATTAGCTTCTTCGATTGCTAATACTTTTCCTTCCCATTCACTAGTCGGAGAATGTAGGACTATTGAAACAACATCAAAATCTGAATATTTTTGCCCTAATCTAATAAGAGCATGATGAATAGTTTGAAACCGTGAATACTTATCATTGATTGTCTCATTTGGTTTCATCTTGAAATTTTGAAACTGACTTTTCAGCATGGCTATTTTGGCTTTCTTAACCTTGTTAGTACCTTCATGAGTAGTTTTTAGCGTTTGCCAAAATTTGATATGCAGTGGTATAGATACTAACATGGCTATATTCATTTTGATCTAATGCACAAAACAACATATTTATTGCTTTTGCATTTACGGCTGCTGCCGTTTTCTCAGCCGCTGTCCATTCTGAATACTCAGTTGTTGGATTCACTATTTCTTTTTGGGTAGCATTCCAAGCATCATAGCTATTTGATTGCATAAAACATGACATATGTGTTGCCCAATAGCTATAGTTGAGACCATTGAAGAAAGGAGGTCTTTGTGTTGATTGACCTTCTGTGTAAGTGTTAGTGCTGGTGCTTGCGTTATTTGCCATATTACTAGAATATATCAAATAACCGTGTTACGGTTATAGATGACCGTGCTCTGATACCAAATGAAGAATGCATGTACGTGCTAGTATAGTACACAATAATAGTGTAATATGGTGTATAACACACAAGTATGCAATAATAGCAGATCACAGATATAAACACTAAATGCAGTAAAATAGAAAAATCACACCAGGGATTTTTATGCTGGTTTGGAGCAACGTCCTACGTCCAGTCCCAGACTTCTATCTGGATTTTCACTAATCAATCACCTCACTTCACCCGGAGGAACAAGTATACAACACCCGAGCAGCCGAACGGGATTTCACGCCTCTAACAACACGAGGACTTCAAACACGTGCCTCTTACAACACCGAGGACTTCAACTAAGACGAATAAACTTTTGTTGTTGACAATATGTGTTCTTGATAACACGATTTTGCCTATTGTAGTACAGGACTTCCTATAATCTTATCCTCAAATAATGTATTTGTGTATGTGAAGATTAGGAAGTGAATATCGTATTGAATCAAAAGAATATTATATAAATTCTCGGATTCAAATGATATATTGAAGAATATGAGCGAGTGAGTGCTTGAGAGTATGAAAACTGAGATCAAAAGAATGGAGATTAGAAGGATAGAATTGGTGAATTGGAGTGATGATCTCGCGATGTTTATGTAGAGTATAAACAGTTATAACCCTTTGTGAAGAGTTATAATCAACGGCCAAGACCATTTATGAAGAGGAAGAGAAGCAACTCTTGAAGAAATGGAAGTGTCTATACGAAAGGTTGCTTCTGTTTAAAAACGGTCGACAGGTCAAAATGGACTAGTAGATAGAAATTTGAAAATATATACGTTATATATCTTTGTGTGCACGTTAACTGTACATTTTGGGCAGAAACGGTCAACCGCCTGGTTTTAACCGGTCGACTGGTTTGGCCCGGAATGCACAGTTATGTGCATTCATGAATATATGTATATATAGTCAAATATTGGAGGTGTGAGATTATTTGAGGATAGATTTTAACATAAATAGCACTACTAATATACAAAATAATCAACCTTTAGTGTATGTAGCTCTTGTGTCTTGTTAAACCAATGAATAACTTCTTTTTGTAGATCATGGCATATCTCTTCGTCAGAAATCAAAACTCCGTGAATTTCTCGACTCAACAATAAGGAGGCCTGTCAAGAATCATATGGATCTTAGTAGAAGTTGGAAAGATGGATTGTTCAGGAGGAATAGGGATATTAGGATCTAGAAACTCGGTTGATTTTTGAAATTTCAGAATCTCGCCCTCTCCTCGTTCATCTCGACCTCTCTTCTTCTCTCCCTTCTTCTGGTGCTTGCCCTTATTGTTGGATCTAGATTAACACTAGAGGGGGGTGAATAGGGTTTATTGAAAATTAAGCGAGATATTAAAAAATATCAGATCACTGAATGCAGCAAAAAATAAATGCAAAAAAGTAAATGACACAAGACATACCCAGCTTTGGCAAAATCCTGCCTACTGTTGCATTCCTAAGGTTTCTACTAGGTAATAGAACAGATCCCGCTTTCAAGACCATGTAAACTCGCGAACCCCTCGCTCCTATTCTAATCCTACGCTCAAAACCCTAGACTGATCTATATCCCCTAGAATAGATTTCCCCGGATTACAACCTGTAACCCGTAACCGTAGTTTTTACAGACTCTAGTAAACTGCCAGTTAACACCCTAACTGGATTCCCTATATTTTACAGACTCTAGAAACTGTTTGAACGTTTACAAAAGAAATTAAAACAATACAAAGTTAAATTAAAACTAGAAAACCCCTTTCTAATTCAAAAACATAGCCCGGTCCATTAAGTCCTTTTGCAAGCCCTTGTCTCTTTGTCCTGATTCTCTGGAAAATAAGAATGGCAACCGAACTTCATACGAGGAATTAGGGTTTTCCTTGCAATCTCCAAATCACGGATTTGATCGATGATGCAAATTTGTTCTCTGTTGCTCCAATATTCTGCTGTTCCTCGTGTTAAACGATTTAGCGATTATTTGATCGAATCCCTTAAAAACTTGTGAGTTTCTGTGATTCCTTGATTTCGTGATTTTATGATTTGGGTTTTTCGATACACAAGCCAGTGATGAAGATGGTGTTTATATTAGGACTATATAGTCCTAAAATCACTCTGATTTCGTATATTATGACTTTGCTGATTGATTGGCTAGATTTCCTCTTTTGGTTTGCTTTGAATTGAGTGATGAGCCTGGACTATTTATGAATCTTCAAATCGAATATGTCCCTTGCGTGAATTATTCAACTTTGATGACTTGCTCTGAAATATAAATTTTGTCTCTGTGGCATGATTTTATTCTGAAGGAAATTGTGGCATATCTGGAAATCATTTGAACTGTGCATGCTAAAATAAATCAAATATAAATGATTTCGTACCCATAAATGCATTGACTATTTCCTTTTATGCTCTTTGTCAAAATGAATGTTTTCCAAAGAAAAAGAAACTTGCTCTTCGAATGTGATATTCATTTCTGGAAAATCAAATTAAAAAATTTGTTGCCAACACTGGAAAAATTTAGCTGATTGCCAATTCAGTTTTCTGGAAAAGAATTCACTGATTGAGTTGATCATGAGATTGCACCAATCACTATTAATTACTGCTGCCATATTTGTAACTCAATTTTCAATTAAAATGAAAAAGCCCTTGCATAATTCCAGAAAGTAAAAAGAAACTTGAGACAATTTCTGGAACCAAAATTCTTGCACTTGCCTTATGCTGACTAAATATATGCTGTGTTGAATAATATTTTAAATCCAGCTCCATACTGTTGCCATTTCCTATATTGATGAGTTTCCGCTAACTACTGGATGGCCATGCTAGCTTGTTTGTGCACCAGCTCCATGAGCTTGAGCTAAATCACTTGAAATTGAACACTTTCCTCTCTTGGCACACTTGCTGTGTAACTCTGAGTATATGATTTGCACCTTGGTTTCGGTTTTGTGTAAGGCCCACTTGAAACTGATCATATTATATGACTGCGCCGTGTTTAGACCTTACATGTTCACACTTGCTCACCTGCTTCACTATTACTGTGTGTCTTCTTGCTTGTATATTCATGAATATTTAAACTGCTCCATGCATAAGTGCTGTGTATCCTCCATGTATATGTGCAATGTCTTTGGTTTTGAACTATTAACCTGGAACTGTATTTGTTGCCACACTTGTGTTGCCATTAACCACACTGTTGAACCATGTAGCATTTCTCCATTCAGACATGTCATTTGAATCACGTAACATATGCTTGGCCATATTATTGAAGCTGCATAGATGTTTCCCCTTGTTTTGTGTATTGCAACAACCCGGAAAATCTGAACCAATTTAAATTTTTTATTTTAGCTATTTTAATGGATTTCGAATATTTAAAATGATTTATTTTAAATAATAACGACTAGAAATTTATTTTCGATGAAGTTAGAACGAATAAATTTATTTTAAATATAAAACGAGCTTGAAATGGCGCGGTAGTTCGAAAATTTGATTTCTACTTTCAATTGAATATACAGAATTCAATATAAGTCAGAATTGGACGAAACAAGAAATATTTGAATCTGATTAACAATATCTTTCTAACGAATGTGAAAAACTGAGATTTCACTTTATAAATGATAAGTTATGTCCAGTTTAAAATTTAGAAAACTCGTTATGGAATTTATGAATATTTTAATATAATATATGGCCATTAAAAATAGCCATTTTTCAAACGACCTCCGTTTTTGATGAAACCACTTTTGTTGGATTTGGAATGTCAAATTATTGCTAGATTCCAATTTCCATTATTTTGGAAATCAGTATATGAGCGTGGTAAATTAAAACGCGTTTGGTAATTTCAATTTGAATTGGATTGACCAGAAAATGGTCATTTTTCAAACGGTATCCAAATTTGACGAAATTAGCTTTGTTAGGACCGTAACATAGCCAGATTTATTTTTCTGAAATTTTTGAAGTCAGTATGTGACCCCAGTTAATTGAAATGTACGTTTGAATTCAATATATATTAATTCATATTTTAATTTAAATGAAAACTGATCGAAATAGTCGAATTGGCTCATGGGACATATCCCATTGTGTTCAGAATGGGGGTAATTAGCTAGACATGACAGTCGTTGGGTGTGATTTGGAGATAGGATTAACAAACAAAGATTTTTGAAATTAAAATATTTAAAATTATAAATATATATACGGCCAAAACCACGGTCAAACCCTATTTCCTCACTCCCGTGGTCAACCCCGTTTTCCCAGCCGCTTTGAACGATGAACGAGCGAAATTGTTCAAACTTTCTTGCCTCAATCATACTCAATCCCTCACGAATTAAACCCGCTTCAAAAACGAAAATGGAAGAGCTTCTTCCACTCTTCTGAATCATAAAACCCTGATCAATTTTAGTGGAGCGGTTATCGAGAAACTCCTCCCCAAAGTCCTGCCGTTTGCAGGCGTGTCCACGCCACCGTAGCCCACCGAGCTGGCCCAAACTGAAGGAGGAGGGGCGTCGCGTGTAGGCGAAGCAGGCGGTGGTCGCCGATCGTCCTCGAGGCGATGGCGGCGACGGCAAAAGCGAACCTTAGTTTTAGACTTCAAAAACTGATGTCTGTAGTAATAAATTGAAGAAGGAGGTGGTTTAATTCTTATTAATTATTATATTAATTAATTTAAAAATGTCATTAGCGAATAAAAGATCATATCTTTCTCATACGAGGTCCAAAACGCGCGAAACTGGATCCGTTGCGATCGTGGGGATGAGAGCTTCACAACAAGACTAACCGGGTTCAATTTGGAGCACGTTGGAATTTCAGGCAAATTCAAACCCGAGCCGAACCAGAAATTCAGAAATAAAAGAACCAATGTGAGAACTTCTCACTGAATTTATTTGTATTGTTATTTATTTTATAACTGCATATATGAACTACTCCCCGTCGTCCACATACCATGGATGACTTGTTTGTTTGATTCTGTTGTGAAAATTGTTTGTGATGTGAAATGGACCGTATAAAATATTCATAAGTTGAATAAAATATATGAATAATAAAAATATCATTTTTATTGTATAAATGGACTGTATAAAATTTTCATGTGTTGAAATAAATATTTTAGCGTTAAAAAATAACAAGTATATGAATAAAATAAATATTCATTTACAAATCGAACGATTTGTTTATGTACACCCATTTAACTGATATTGATTGGGACGATATATTTTGCACATCGCCCAACTGCACAAATAATATTCAGTGTTTGTTGATTAAAACCCCACACGGGTATTGGGATGATATTTGACGTACACTAATATCACTTGTTTAGTTGTATGTCAATCGATTGGTTGACAAACTGTTATAAGCGTTAAATATTTATATTTAATACTTATACAGTGTAGAATGCACTCTGGATGTTGGTTGATTGGTTATCAATGCTGTTATATACATGTGTTGTATGAAATTCATATAAATAACATTGTATGGTAATTGACCGTGTCTGATTCCAATTCAGAACTGAAGGATATTTTAAAATAACGGATATTTTAAAATAACGAATATTTTAAAATAATATTCAGTAAATGATTAAAATCTGATTTTAATGTCTGATTTTGGATAGATACGAAAATATTAAAATATTTGAAGCCGTGTTGATAAGAAATGCGCCACTTTGACGTGAACGATATTTATATCAATTTTATTCATTTTTATAATGAATATCGAAAAGGAAATGATTTCAAAATATAATATTTTGAAAAAATTATCATTTATATATTAATGATATAGAATATTCAATTTTGATTTAAAATTGAAAATGAAGCTGGAATCGTTTTTAAACAAAGTTAAGAAGAATTTATAAAATACGTTTTAAATTGGAATCGATGATATATATATATATATATATTTATTTATATAGCCTGAATAGAACGCGTCGCGCAGCGACCGTTCGCTAATTTCGACCATTGACTTCGAATTGACGTTACGGGAGATCCGACCGTTCGCGAATTTCGACCATTGACTTCGAATTGACGTATCGGAAAGAGCTTTCCAACGAACATAAGAGATTTGAAATCTAACGGTTGGATTAGGAATTATGTCCAAATCAATTTTGGAAAAGGTCGCTGTAAGTGCAGTTCGATGACCGTTTATGGAAATCGACTGTACGGGCCTTGATAAAATTATTAAAAATATCAATAATTTGTGTAAAATCATAATAAATGATTTAGAAGGAATTAAGATGAAAAATTCCATGTTTGTAAAGATAAAAATATATTTTTATCAAAATGAACTCGTTATTAACTAGATTTGAAATCCAATAATTTTTAAATAAATAAATTGGATTTGTGAATGGTTTTAATATAACTAGAAATTTCCAATATATGAATTGGAAGGGATTTGAATCGAAATTATCTTCGGAATATTTCGATATTGGATTCCATGATTATACGGATATTGTGGAGGAGTTTGGAAGATAAATATATCGTTATTTCCAATACGATATCCGTTGGTTTCAGAATTTGATATTGAATATAAGCCGATATATTTTCTATTCAGAGCCTTGTATTTAATATCAAATTAGATTATGGGTTTGTCGTGGATGGTGTCTTAAATAACATTGTTCTTAAACCCCGTGTGAAAAGAATAAATCTTTTAATTAATATTTAAAGAAGAATTACCAATTAATCCACATTTAAGTGGAACTGAAATGGAATGTGAATTGAGTTTATCGTGAACCGTGTTTTAAACGACATTCGTTCTTTAACCCGATTAACTGTGAAATGTGATTTGGAATTTATAAATCTTTTTATTAAGATTTAATGGAAATTTTTCGAAGTAAAGTTTTTCCAATTTAATATATTGGAATGGAATGGAATTCGATTTGATAATAATCGAAGTGAGCTTCTATGGAGGAAGACTGTTAATATATATGGAATTTAAAAGGCTTTGTCGTTATTCCATTTATATTATTAATCGGATACAGAAATTGATATCGATTATATATTGATTTGTTTCCCATGAAGATTCCATAAATAATGGAATGTGATTTAGGGTTTATCGTGAACCGTGTTTTAAATGGCATTAGTTCTTAACCCAGTTAAAGATAAGATTAATTTCTTAACTTTGAATAATCATTGAGTAATGCTTTTGGAGATTAAAACTGAATTAGAGTTTTAATGAATCTTCAACTAGATTGGAATGTGGATGAGATAAATAAATTTATCGAATTCAGGGAATGATTGAGAATGGAGTATCACCAGTTTTGCTCCAAACGATAGTTAAATCTTTAATTAGATTTGAGCGTGAAATGGTAATTAATACTTACCGATAACATTGTGGTGTTAGATATGGAGTATTACCAGTTTTGCTCCATGGGCTGAATAGGTTGGGATTGGGAAATATAATAAATGATTACTTCGGTAAGGTTCGCTAATCCCGACTAGATTTGATAAACCTTAATATGGTTTAAAATTGTGAAAAGAATATTTGAATAAAAAAATATTCTGGATTAGAATGAGGCGTATGTTGTGTTTGTGTAGCACTTGTTTATAAAATACGCAAGTTATTCGGAAAGGCCGGGTTTATACCCATTCTGAATAACTGTTACGACAATATGTCGAAGATGAAGACGGTGGTTGAAGACCAGAGGTCTTCACATCATTTGGATGATTACTGATGTCTTGATTGGGCTGTACACCCAAGATGAGATAATAAGTGGTGATCATCCAGACGTACTTGGAGATCGACGGATATGCGAAGGCCTCTCTCCTGTATTGGACATATGGGACTAGGAATAGGGTACCTCCGGTTTCGTTCAGACCAGAACGAATTTGTAAATGGACTGTGTGTCTGACATTGGATTTTACTCTGTGTTGATTGATCTCTATTAAATATACATCTGCCTAGTGAAGGAGAATTTATTCTCTTACTTCCCCCTTTTTTGAGACGTACGAGCTTAGAGGTTGTATATTGATAGACATCAGTCGCATGGAGTGAATTGCCTGTGTGGCATGCCTGTGTGGCAAATGATCATGGCTTTTGTTAAAAAGCAGGGCCTTGTGGTTGATGATCAAAGCATAGCTTTAATATAGCGCCGCTTTGTGTATAGCGTTAATTCGTGAGCCTCACACCCCGGTGTGAACTAGAAACGGGAGAGGACGGCAGGGAGGACATATGTTTCTTTCTAGCTAGAGGTGGTGTCAGGGTTTGCAAGCCCTGACATTTTTATATTTTTACCTATGTGGTTGTTGGAATGCGAGGCGCCTCGGATATATCGGTTACTACGGAGCTGATGGATATTGAGTCATTTGGCTCATTTACGCCCCATAGGGCAGGGAAACGTATTGTTCAGGCATAATAATCCGCTATGTGTGGACCAGCCCTGACGCTCCAAGGTGCAGTTGCGGCTGTTCCTGAGACATGGGCTAGATTGTCTCGAAGCGGTAAGGGCAACCCTTGCCTTGGTTCATAGATGGAAATCCAACTTCCAATACGACATTTCGGTTTTAGTTGCAATCCTATATATGGCGACATAGTGGGATAGGGCGCTCATGCCATCTATGATTGATACATTTATATTTGAAGTTGTTTTCTTCACTTATAGTAATAATAAAAGATGAAATTTAGCGTATCAAGCATTCTTTGGCTATTATAAGGTAAAACTCTATCCTTTGGCTTGCGTTGCATTGTGTGATCGGACCTGAGTCTTATAATGGCTTCATTTTTCTTTATTTAGCATTGCGCTTTTTGTTTATGCACTGGTATTCTTGGGGTTAAAACCCGTTCCGTGTTATACGGCATGGTCCCTTGATTTACCCAACTTTAAAACCAAGTTAATAATTGTTTTAGTTCTCACACCAGTCACATGACTGGCCTGGAGTTTATTGTTTTAATCTAAACTCTGGGTGCCCTTATTTTCCACACGGGCAGCTAGTAGTTTTGGTTTTGCAGATTTATTCTTATAGGATTCTGGTTTACAGCTGGAGCTATATATGGAAAGCTCTATATCCGTGTATGTCTCACAGTTGTGTCTGTAATATTTTTCCGCTGCTAATGTAATTTAAACTCTAATATTTATCAAATGTGTAATATTCATTCAGACTCTGTTATATTCTTGTACTCTGATGTGATTGTTGTAATAGCAATGAAATGTTCTTCTGTTTGTGTTTTGATTTGTCTTGTCCTCA
The DNA here is from genome assembly GCA_030737875.1 of Allium sativum. Taxonomy (NCBI): domain Eukaryota; kingdom Viridiplantae; phylum Streptophyta; class Magnoliopsida; order Asparagales; family Amaryllidaceae; genus Allium; species Allium sativum. Next base: position 159,527,369 of record CM060923.1, read on the forward strand.
AAGCAATTCGTTATTTCTCTTCTCTTCGGAGACCGGGGAAGTTCGGGTCGCTACATTTGGTATCAAAGCTTTGGTTTACAGAGCTCGAGAACAAGACACATTAGAACCAAATGAAAGAATTCATCAGAGATCGGATTAGTAATATCCAATAAGAATGGCTCGTTAGAGATAGGATCAGCAGTATCCTAGAACGAGTGTGAAGAGTGTCATTTTTAAAATAAAATAAAAAATGAAACCAAATTTTGTTTTGAAAATTTAAAGCTTATTATACGTATTTGAATATTTATTTTATATTGATTTTTGGACAATCAAGTATATAAAGATTTTGCATATACGTCTGATCCACGTGTACATGAAGTCTCAAATATACTGGATAGATATAGAATCACATTCTAGTCACCCGGAGATGATGCTGATAATGACCATGGCATCATCAGCATTTATGTTCGAGTTTCGAAAGTGGGATATCTATATATTTCTAATTGGCTGGTGTGAGAACCAAAACTAGATAGGGTACATTGTTGTGATTGGCATCAAAAATATGATTTTTGATTATGTATTAAAGTTATGTGTTTGAAACATTAACCAACTAACTGATTGCTGGTTGTGTTGTATGATTATTGTTTTGGTTAATTAAAATTTTGAACCATTTAGCCTAGTTGAATTAAATTTTGAACTGAATGGAAAATTGTTTAAAATTGCATGCACATACATGTATATACATTGAACAGGTCATAGCAAGGAGGCTACGAAGAGGAATAAAATTGTATACCCGACAAATAGGTACATGTTTACTAATTTATTGGGTTTGGATGATTTTATGAGCCGATTGGCTAACTGCTTGGCTTTTTCTTTTCTTTTTGAGATGAGAGGGCCTGTGTGTAAGCCAAACTTTTGAAAATTTTGAAAAGTTCTTAGAAACTGAAAAGTTGAAGAACTTAAGTCGTAATGAAAATAATGAAAGTTGAGTTGGTTGGTTAAACAACTTTTAACTCTGTTACTTTTCGAGGACGAAAAGATTTTAATTGGGGGAGATTGTAAAAACCAGGAAAATCAGAACCAATTTAAAAATTTTATTTTAGTTATTTTAAAGGATTTCGAATATTTAAAATGATTTATTTTAAATAATAACGACTAGAAATTTATTTTCGATGAAGTTAGAACGAATAAATTTATTTTAAATATAAAACGAGCCTGAAATGGCGCGGCAGTTCGAAAATTCGATTTCTAATTTCAATTGAATATACAAAATTCAATATAAGTCAGAATTGGACTAAACAAGAAATATTTGAATCTGATTAACAATATCTTTCTAAAGAATGTGAAAAACTGAGATTTCACTTTATAAATGATAAGTTATGTCCAGTTTAAAATTTATAAAAGTCGCTATGGAATTTATATATATTTTAATATAATATATGGCCCTTAAAATAGTCATTTTTCAAACGACCTCCATTTTCGACGAAACCACTTTTGTTGGATTCGGAATGTCAAATTATTGCTAGATTCCAATTTCCATAGTTTTTGAAATCAGTATGTGAGCGTGGTAAATTAAAACGCGTTTGGTAATTTCAGTTTGAATTGGATTGACCAGAAAATGACCATTTTTCAAACGGTATCCAAATTTGACGATATTAGTTTGACTGTATCTCCAAAACATAGCCAGATTTATTTTTCTGGAATTTTTGAAGTCAATATGTGACCCCAGTAAATTGAAATGTACGTTTGAATTCAATATATATTAATTCATATTTTAATTTAAATGGAAACTGATCGAAACAGTCGAATTGGCTCACGGGACATATCCCATTGTATTCGGAATGGGGTAATTAGCTAGGAACGATAGTTGTTGGGTGTGATTTGGAGATAGGATTAACAAACAAAGATTTTTATATTAAAATATTTAAAATAATAAATATATATACGGTCAAAACCACGGTCAAACCCTATTTCCTCACTCCCGTGGTCAACCCCATTTTCCCAGCCGCTTTGAACGATGAACGGCCAAAATTGTTCAAACTTTCTTGCCTCAATCATACTCAATCCGTCACGAATTAAACCCACTTCAAAAACGAAAATGGAAGAGCTTCTTCCACTCTTCCGAATCATACAACCCTGATCGATTTTAGTGGAGCGGTTATCGAGAAACTCCTCCCCAAAGTCCTACCGTTCGCAGGCGTGTCCACGCCACCATGGCCCACCGAGCTGGCCCAGACTGAAGGAGGAGGGGCATTACGTGTAGGCAAAGCAGGGGGTGGCCGCCGATCATCCTCCAGGCGACGGCGGCGACGGCAAAAGCGAACCCTAGTTTTGGACTCCAAAAACTGATGTCGGCAGTAGTAAATTGAAGAAGGAGGTGGTTTAATTTTTATTAATTATTATATTAATTAATTTAAAAATGTCATTAGCAAATAAAAGATCATATCTTTCTCGTACGAGGTCCAAATCGCGCGAAACTGGATCCGTTGCGATTTCTGGAACCAAAATTCTTGCACTTGCCTTATGCTGACTAAATATATGCTGTGTTGAATAATATTTTAAATCCAGCTCCATACTGTTGCCATTTCCTATATTGATGAGTTTCCGCTAACTACTGGATGGCCATGCTAGCTTGTTTGTGCACCAGCTCCATGAGCTTGAGCTAAATCACTTGAAATTGAACACTTTCCTCTCTTGGCACACTTGCTGTGTAACTTTGAGTATATGATTTGCACCTTGGTTTCAGTTTTGTGTAAGGCCCACTTGAAACTGATCATATTATATGACTGCACCATGTTTAGACCTTGCATGTGCACACTTGCTCACCTGCTTCACTATTACCGTGTGTCTTCTTGCTTGTATATTCATGAATATTTAAACTGCTCCATGCATAAGTGCTGTGTATCCTCCATGTATATGTACACTGTCTTTGGTTTTGAACTATTAACCTGGAACTGTATTTGTTGCCACACTTGTGTTACCATTAACCACACTGTTGAACCATGTAGGATTCTCCATTCAGACATCTCATTTGAATCACTTGGCATATGCTTGGCCATATTGTTGAAGCTGCATATATGTTTCCCCTTGTTTTGTGTATTTGCTTGTATTTCTGATGCATACATGATCCTGCTTGCTGCTATCACTTTGTGATGCCTTGTGGTAGCTTTGAACTTGATCCTTTCTAAGTTGGCTTCGCCTTGTACATGATCATCACTGCTCTATTCTGTGCATGCTTGTACACTGACTTCCACCATATATTGAGGCTGACTTGTTATGGCTTGACCACTTTGAGCTGCACTGTTTGACATCTTGACCTTGTACATAGCTTGCATATATTTGGGTTGCCTCGTCCATGAGTTGTGTACTTGACATAATTTCACTTGCATTGGGTCGAGTTGGTCCACATGGCTCCTCCTCAGTTGCTATACTGCATTTTGATTGGCGAGGCAGTGCACATGTGTATATTTTTACTCGTATGTATATGCAGCCAATCAGAATAATTTTCCTGTCCCTGCACTGTAATATGTGTATATACGTATTGTCTGCCTTGTGGTATTTACAGTGTATCACTGTGAATATCACAAGTTGTCCAAACATAGATGGATATTAGATCAAGTCATGAAACATGATGAGAAACACACCGAAATTCTGAGGCAAATAAAATTTAAAAATAAATTCAATTTTGCATGTATTCAATTTTATTTCTATTGCAGTGTACTGTGTGTGTTTCTATTTCATGTGACAAGTAAACAGATGGTGACTGGACTGACTGTGAGTAGCGAAGACAGAAGATAGAAGATGAAGACAATGTTAGCAACTGAGTGAATGTATGAGGTTAATGAATGTATTGAGTGATGAGTGATGTAGTGAGGAAGTAATGTACTGAAGTTGATACGATATGAAATGTAATACAGAGATGTACAAATAGTGGAGTTATAAAATTTGTTCTGTTTAAATGTTGAAATAAAATATTCTATTTAAATAAAATACTGTGTGAATATTTGAATTTATGTACAGTTGTATTCTATTTAAATATGAATATTATATTCCTGTCAGTGATGTATATATGAAACAGTACAATAACAAACACATATATAATAATATATATTTGGTTGTTATCATCAAACAAAAATCATATAATTGTGTATACAACAACATTATATACAACACTTATCACTCGGTACCTCTACATGATCGGGCTTTCCCTTCTTCCACTGATCAGTCATTGAAAGCTCGGAAGTGTGTTGAGATTTAGGACCCAAAGATGATTGAGAACGCTTTGAGTGACGAGAAAGCCGAGACTGTAAAAGACTTTGCGGGTCAATAGAACTAGTCTGTCGAGAGAAGCTGTCCGATAACGAGTGCTTCATTCCTGTATCTAGAAACAGGAACAAAGCAGAGTTTTAGCACTTAAGTTGAAAAATACATAAATAAGTTATAAGATCTATGGAAAGCATAAAAATCTTATGGTGTCTATATTTGCTAATGCACGCCTAGTAACGAACCAATTTTAAGAGGAGTGTCTAAATCAAGTGTTTTCCCAGGCAGTTGGGCATGTTCCCAAGCCATTTTTGCATTAGACTTTTTGGCTGGAATTGCAGGGCCGGAGGTCATAGTGTCACCCTGACTAAGATCTTTAGCGATGTCCAAATCACCTAAGCTTCCGTAGGTTCCCGTAGAACCCTCTTCTTGAGTGACTGGGGCTGTGGGAATCTCATCACGATTCTCAGTACTTAGGTTATCCTTAGAAGTTACTCCAACCTCTTCAGGCCACTCATTCTCCTTCATTGGATCTGAAATAGTTTTTGAAGAAGTTTCATCTACGTCATCCTGTCCGATTACTTACGTAGGATCCAGAACAGTGCCTTCCTTCTCGACTTGGCCAGATGGAGCCATAACACTCTAACCCTCACGTTGCTTGGGTACTCCTTCCTCGGTAGAACCCAATTTAGATTTGGGTAGAGTTTTACTACTTCCTGCGGGATCAGAGCACTTCTTTAGTTGAGCCTTCTTGGCTGGGGACTACCTGGTAGAATATTTCTTATCAGCTGGATCTATCGCGAGAGTTCGTGAGGGAGGAAGCATATCGCATCGATGAAGAAACTCTTCTGTAATCAAGAACTTTCTACTTCTCTCACTCCCACTGACAGCAATCAAAAAATTGTAGAGAACTTGATCAAAAGCATTATCCTTCTCGGAAGGAATCTCTGTAATGTAACTAAAGGTTTACATAGTGGATTAAGGAGGAAAGAAATAAAGTGCTGTAAAGTAAGTGTATTCACCTCCTTCCATCCAAAATGGGTAGAAGTTTGGAGGACACCAGACAAAGAAATATTGCTTCGGAAATCCTCGAACACTTTCTACTAAGTCAGTAATAATTGTGGAGCCCCGATTTTAATGAAGATAAATGAGGGACGGTCCTTCTTCCTCATTTTGGAAGAATATAAAGAACATATATCTTTAAATGTTGGCACGCGCTGTTTGACCCTCATAAAAAGAACATAAAGGCCCATTAAAACGGCATAGCCATTTGGGTGCAGTTGGTACGGGGCAACAGCTAAATGTCGGAGGATCATTTCTAGATAAGGATTGAAAGGAGGAATCGCTCCGCTCATTAACATACCACGGTTAACTGCAACGTACCCAGCAGGGGGATATCTGCAAATTCATCCTTTTTGGGAAATTTAGCCTCATCTTTTTCTGAAATCCCGAATAGTTTACTCAATTGCAAATATGAGCTATATGAGAGAGCTGTTTCATTCCTTTCAAGAGGAATATTGGTAAGTGCCCGTGGTTTAGGAAAATTCTGACTAACATTTGCTCTAGGAACAGTATCTGATGTGGTTCCAATAACCTGCCCAGAACTCCCAGCTTTTCCGGACATGGTTCCTTCCTTGGGATTCTGGCGTAACTAATGTCGAGTTAACATTTATACACGAATGGCTATGTTTTAAAAATAAATCACAGGTACGCGTTTCCTTGCTCGTAAAACATATTATTTCAAAAATGAGGCTTGGAGTTTAAAATCAGCATGTATTGGGTAATCAATTCCAAGTGTCATCAAGAGTGAATGACCATATTCGCATAAATAATATTCCTGAGTGTTAGAATAAAAATAACTCTATGCGGATATATCATTCAACTAAAGTCATATATTGTTTTCTAATTTTCTACACTAATCTACTATTGATGTGAGCAGTCAATAGTGAAATTATAAGCTCAAAAACATGCAGATATTTTAGCTGTGATAGGTTTAAGCACTACAAGAAGGTTCAAATAATTAAAGCTTTGGCTTTAAAATATATCAAATATGACCAATAGGATTCGTGCATGGTCGAGCTTAGCAAAGTCAAACCTGATCGATCCATTCAAGGTCGAGCAAGGACAACTAAGCAGTGCTCGAGCGTGAACGAGCAAAAGGCAATCGGTCATGGTTAAGTCAAAATCATGTCACACATGGTCGACCCCATATAGTGGTCGAGCAGGAACGACCTGTTAGGGCTTAAACACGAGTGAGTAAATGGAAGTTGCACATAGTTAAACAGAGAAGGGTCGCACTTGACCGACCCCATACAGGGGTCGAGCAGGAACGACCCATGGCAGCTCAAGAAAAAATGACTCCTATATATCAGATCAATTTAAGCCAAGCATTGTTGTATGTGCCCTCCTTTGAAAAGGTCATACGTGACCAACCTGGGCAAGGTCGAACGTGACCGACCCCTATAGGGGTCGAGCAGGGACGACCTGTGCCAGGTCGAGCGAGCATGACCCCATGTTGAACGTAGCAAGAATGATTGTGCTATAAATTTCTGCTGCACCAAAAGATGATTCAAATCAAAGCTCTATTCAACAAAATCTAGTTAATCAACATAAACGAGCAAATGCAATGGACCCAAATTCAACCGATGATTAGTATACAAATTCAAAACTTGAAATTCTCAACATAATGCATACAACATCAACAAAGTCCAACACAGAATTCATGGACAGTTAAAGATTTCATGTTTCAGACATTTCGGCAAACACATAGTGTGCGTGCGATTAAAATCAAAGCTAAAAGGACATCATGTAACTTGAGTGCCTCAACTACAACATATAATTCGATACCATCCCAATTTCAAGGCACAACAAACCCAAAAAACCTCAATACATACCCAAATCATTCAAACCGTACCTGAAATTCTCGAATCCAAACTTTGAACATCCACAACACTAATCGATTAACCCTAAAACAAAATTAAAGGAGAAATTCACCTGCTATCAGGTAGATTGCTTCGAATTTAAGGGTGAGTTGCTTCGATTAGTTTTGTGATTGTAAAGCTTTGCTGGAGATGTCGAGCACGATGGAGCTTTGACGAAGATGTCGTGCACGGTGACAAGTTGAAAGTTTGAGGGGCTAGTACGATTAAAGTCTGAGAGGATTCGGAATGGTATGAGGAATTCTCTAGAACGATGCCGCCATTAGAGAGCTTTTTCAGGAAAATGAATAAAGTGAGAAAATGAAGGCCAGGAGCACATATAAGGCGGAAAGAAAAATAGACTCGCGCAGACACGTTCGCTCGAGTCTAGGTTGGTCGCTCGAGCACGAGTAATCACGCAGTCTCAAGTGAGCGACCAGGCTCAATCGTTCAAGTCATGGAGACATGAATAGGCTCAATCACCCAACTTACCCTGGTTGCTCGAGCAATGAAACATGTGTAGGCTTGGTTGCCCAAGCCAAAACAGGTCGTTCGAGCCATCATGACTTGTTCGAACCACACCGATATGGTAACTCGATCTATTAAATGGTGCTATAATTACTCATTTCGAAGCTTGTAATTTTTACCAGCTAAGAATTACAAACTTCAAGTGGCAAATGTTTATCCATTAAAAATCACGTACTCATTAATAGATCGGGTATTGGCATAGTTTGAACATCAATAAGGCTCAAGCGTTCAGGGGTCATACAATAGGGTCGAGCAGGAACAAGGTCAATAAGGCTCGAGCGTTCAGAGGTCATACCATAGGGTCGAGCAGGCACAAAGCTTTTGCTTCACTATGGTACGGCCGGGCGAAGGAAGTTTGCACAAGGATAGGGCTCGAGCATCCTTGGTCGCACCACAGATAGGGTCAGTCAAATATAGGATCGATCGAATGCTAAGATAAATCAGCCATCAGCAAACCAAGCACAAAGGGTCGGTCGCGGCAGCCAGGTTCGGACAAGTACCATTTAATACTATCTGGTTAATTCCCGGGTCGCTCGCTCACTATGTGGGTCGGTCACGCACATCCTTTGATCAAGAAAAATGAAGCTCGCACGTCACCTCGATCATTCATGTACTCCCATAGTCGGTCGCTTAATGGTCCGGTCGAGCTTAAGGAGCGGTCGCTTATAAGGCTGTTCAAGCACCCCACCTACTGAGAATGGTTCATACAGGGTCGGTCGCTCGTGAGGCTAGTCTCGGGTCGTTCGTACCTTGATCTTTCAATCCGCTAATACTTCGGTCGCTCTCTCGAACTTCAGTCGCTCGCTCATCTGAGGGTCGGTCGTTCATAAAACTGGTGGCAGGCTGGCTACAACTATTGACAGCTGGCTACAACTAGCAGTGGCATTTCCGTAAGTACCTGCACGAGCGACCCAAAACCTGCATATACAAATTTCAGCTCACCACTTCATTCCAACTTCTCCTATAAATAGGCCAAGGCTTTCATACTTTTAGGGATCGATTTCCACGACCCCGAAGGGCTGCCAAATTGCTTCCTCTCCCATTTCATGTGATTCTAACATCATCCACCGTCTCAAAGTAAAGATCTGGCATTGAATTCATCTTGAAATCCACCAAAAGTGCTCATGTATCTTAGAGATTGAAGATCCTCCACCATTTTCCTTGCACTAAGTGAAATCCGCCTAATTTTTCGCTAATTTGCATAGATTAGAGTAAAATCTTTGTGTAGAGGAGAATATGAATGTACTTATAAATGATTCTAAGCTTGTAACTCTTGAATTGCTAATGGAAATCCTTGCCAAAGTGGACGTAGATCTATTTTAGATCGAACCACTATAAAAATCTTTGTGTATTTACCTTTTTGTTGCGATTGTGGTCTCATTCCTGACCAATTGGTGAAGTGCCTTTGTGGCACCTTTGGTGTTTGAGCTAATTTCGGTTTAAACAGATTGAATGACGAATTGTAATACATAAAAGTTCGTTGATCTTCTGCCACGTCTCAATAACTTTGCATGGATCATCTAAGGGCTTAGGTTGTAACTTCAAAGCTCAGTTATTGGCTCTACCCATGGAACGTAGAGTTTTATTTTACTTCTCCAAACTAAAAGCATTCTTTTGTAAAGCATGTTTTTCCTTTCGTAGTTTCTTAATTTTGGAAGTGTTAAAATCAATACACTGGAGCGTACCCACATTATACTTTCTATCGTAAAAACTTTTTATGTCGTCCTTAATTTTCCGATACCATCCATTAACAAGAGAATCATCTAACCCATAGGGGAAATTCCTCATATGGTGGCTTATCTCAAACTCTGTGGCTTCAAACTCTACTATGACTCATGGAGACTCAGGCGCGGAGGTTCCGGTGGTACATCCAAAACAAACTCCTAAGTTTTACATTTTGTTAATGCATTGTCATGTTTCACTTCTAAATCAACAATGAAGCTCGTCCATTTCCTTGTCGAAATCAATGGAGGGGTTCGTCTTTAGCTCAAGGATGGTTTTATCCTTCTACCTTAGCCGATCCTCTAAAGCACTTATTTTTTCGTATAAACACTTCATAGGTAGCTTCTCAAACAAAACAGACCCATTGTTAGTATCGATAGGAGAGCCCTCTAAACGAGCATAGACTGCTTATAAGACCTATTTTTAGGAAGTAGATAACAATAATAAACCACAGATCTATTCATTCAAAAGAGGTTGATACAAATGTTACCCAACGCCCATCCAAATGAGAATTAATTACAAAAATCATAGCAGTTTAATCATTCCTTCCTCAACCTAGATAACAAATGCAAGTCATCCTTGGAAATAGTGTCATTAGTAAAAACAAGGTTTTTGTTATAATAATAATAAGTAACAGGAGATCACTTCTGAAAGAATGAAGTCATACCGTGATGATTTGCAAATATCAGCAAGTTTCAAAATAAAGCAAACTAACCCAATGTAGGAAAGGAAGTGACTCAAGAGCAAAATTTTGTACCTAAGGAATAAGGGAGACAGATTGCACTGTTTATTCCCATTCGTCGGGTCCTGAGGAAACAATCTCTTAAGCAGGCATACCAACACCGTATGGAGTAATAGGGACGCATGAAGAATCGGCGTTCACATTCCAAAAGCCTGAGGCATCGCCAATAGGCAAGAAGATATGCCATCAACTTTGTTATTCCGGTAGCCTCCACACTCGGGGTTAGGTTCATTATCGTAGCCATCTCCATCATCTCCACCGACGTCTAAAGCCAATTCTTTCTCGTCGCCAGACTCTGAGTCTTCTGAAAATTCTTCAATGAATAGAAGATCCTCGAGCTTCGCCATGTTTTTCCTAGGAGCCTTAATACCCTGTTTGGCCGAATTTATTCTTTCTGTAACTCTGCCCCTAACAGAAGGGTGAATAGAAGGCAAGTCTATGCCCGTAAACTTTTTGAAATTATCACAGTAAGCCAGGAAGAGAGCCTTCTCATAATACTATGTCACCATGTCCGGAAGATAAGCTTTCAAAAATAAAGAAATCCTATCCTGAGCTTCATAGACTACTCGTTCGGCGTTAGAAAGTGCATTCTCCTTTACTCTCAACTTCTTGCCATGCTAGCTAGTATATCCGCCCGCTCACTCTCAAAAGCCAAAACCTTAGCAACCATGAAATTGATGTTTCCCCTTTCTTTTCCAAGAGATATTCTTATCTGTTCACATATCTCATCGCTTTTTCTCTTCGCTATAGTTTAGTCGTGGACCTAGAACTCCAACGCGGCATTTTCTTCTTTAAGCTTACTCACCTCAGAAGATGATGAAATAATCGTCGTCTGAAGAATATGCCAACCTTTGGATATTTAGAAAAGGATAAGGTCATGTACGCCCTTATACGAAAACGTATAATGAGAAATTAAAAATAGCATAGACAAACTGAAAGTTGTTGCTTGATGAGATAAAAGTAGAAACCCGACCAGTCCGAAACCAGAAGGAAGAATAGATCTAACAATACCATCAAAGTCAGAAGTTGACGAAGGAAGGTTCAAAGGATCATCGTTACCATTAAAAGGGAGTAAGGTTGGCTCTTGTCCTCTCGAATCCAAAACCTCCCGAGAATCATATATTAGAAAGCCTGCAACGAAGTCACTTCCTGCGGTCTTAGTTGGAGAAGAATCCGCGTTAGGAGTTTTGCTGAAAGAAGGGACACTGGGACTAAGTAGCAGTTGACCTCTAGGCAAAGCAATAGTTTCTTCGCCAGAGGAAGAGGATAAAAAATTTACATCTTTGTGTCTCTTAAAGGGACCATCGTCGATAGTCGAAGCCGGCCTTTTCTTCGACGGATCGCTAGAATAGGCAAAGGTGGCCAGAGCGATGAATGCATTATCACCTGAAGTAACTGGTTGCAAAAGAAAAAACATAAAGAAAAATCGAAATGTAAAAAAAAACTTGTTACCCTTATGATAAGATGATCCTACCAGAGGAACCCGGAAATAAAGGTGATGAAAGATTAAAGTCATCTGAACCCGAAGAAAAGCTCGTAGCACCCGGAAAATGGATTGGAGGCTGTCCCAGAATCTTTTGTCCAAAAGGCAAGATGTGGCGTGTCTACGAAAGTTATCCAAAGTCAGTAGAACGGAACGCTGCCTCAGTTCCTCGGGAACTTTGCTAAGGGCATCGACAACTTGGACCTCTCTTCCCTCAAGCTCCTCATTTTTGGGAATAAAAGCTAGAATGAAATAACAGCCGGTAAGATAAAAAGAAGAGAGAAGTAATAGATGAGCCACTTAACAGGGTTGATGAAAGTCCCCGATATGCCAAGGGGACACCTGATGTAGAAAAACTGGTTTTCCCAATCTCTAGACTTATTAATGGGGTCACTAACCCATTTCCTTGCAGGACTAGAACGAAGAATGAACAAGTCCGACACTTTGGCTAAATGAAGTAAGAATCGCAGGAGATTAACATTAAAGTAACTTTGGCATGACTCAAGCACTAAGATTTCTAAGCATAAAAGAAAAGTATACGTATTCGGTGAAAGCTGAATGGGGGCAACCCCCAAGTGACGCATGAACCTAAATTCAAACTCCGGAAAAGGCAAGAAATCTCCGTGCCAGATATGAATGGCAGTATAGGAAAAGTACCCTTATGGCGGATTGTGAATAGTATCTTGTGGGGAAGCGGGAATAACATCAATATCAGTCATACCAAAACTTCGGAGAATAGCATTTACTTCCTCTTGGATATTAATGAAAGAACGTTGAGGAATGGGTATCTTCTTCAGGCGAGGTTTGATAGATCTGCCAGGCTTGAAGCTACCGGGTTGTTGCTCCTCAGACATAATACTGCTAGGTGATATCGTACCATAACATATGTATTAGTCCAATTTTATTTTAATAAAAGTATGTACAAATCACATGTATGAGGGTAAGTAACATTGAAGCCTACTAATGTTTGGGGTTTAATCCATTAAACACCAAAACTGACGGTGAAAATCAATATTAACAAGGCTTATTGTAACACCCCACCTCCGCTAGGGTCACTCTTTCGGGGGCACTAGCTTCTGGGGAGTGTTAGAACTGGGTAAGCATGCATAATGATATATCAAGGCAGAACAGGAACATAAATATATATAAAAAACAGAGTAAACAGCGGAATATCTCAAACCATCTCAAAACAAGTTTAGTACATCATAAAGTCAACTGCCAAAATAAACATGTCTAGTACATCATAACAGAAATACTGAAATACATAGTGCTATCCCCAAAAATAAAGATGATAAACCATAGCGAGCTCAATGTCCAGGCATACATGAGCTATCCAGCAAACAAGCAAGCGATCCAAGCTAAGCACCACTATTCCCTCCCTGAGAACCTGGGGGGGGGGGAAACGGAAGAAAAGAAGCGAAAGAAAACAGGTCAGTCAAAAAGACTGGTAAGCCCTACTACGATCAGTCTATAAACTAATAAAGCTAACATCATGATGGAAACTGAGATGAACATACTGGCAATAGATAAAGGTGTCATCACATAGAGAAGATTAAACCTTGCACCATAGTGTACTAGCAACTAACATAACAGGTATTGATCCCTCAGCCCAAAACTTTGGCCCAATAACATGAGGTGGCCTTAATACAAGGCCCAGCCCAACGGTCTAGTCGATCGGCTCCCTATAAACCTAACACGTCAAGTGTTGGTGTCCATATGGCCCACATATGGTTGTAGTTAGCCTGTGCTGGGTCCACCTTTGGGGTGTATCAAGCCCTCGGGTGTCAACCCCGGACACTTAAGCAATAATGCACAGCCCTAACCTACTGGTACCCGTGCCTCGAGTTTGTCCAACACCGGACTACGTGCACGTCCGTAGCCCGCCTGGACCCGCACCGCTGTACCACTCAGCCATCGCCTTTTGGTCGCTTACATCCGTCCAGTAATCGTGCCCCGCCCTAGCCTAGCTTCTAGGGTTGTGAATGATACCAAACTGGGATTACTGTTAGAACAGACCACGTTGCTAGGGTTTTCTAAGAGGGTTAAGTGTGGTTTAACCCTTCACTAATCATGGATTAAATTAGCTAAGTGTAACCAACAGTTCACCACTTAACCCCATTTAACCCCTCGAATCCCCAAATTGGTTAAGTATTAGTGGACCCTGACTTAACCCTAATCATGAGGCATTAATTAATTTAATGCACCTTAACCTCTCACATTAGACCTTGTTGTGGTTACTAGTTAGGCCGGGCGGGTCCGGGTAGGTTTACACCACAACTTAGTCTAACCTCGGGTTTTGGCACCACATGACCAACTTCTCACATTGGGTCCTATTGTTTGTAGCCACTAGTTAAGCCGGTCGGTTCCGGGTAGAATTACGCTACAAACTCAACCCAACCTCAAGTTGGCCACACTTATGTTTTCTAAGTGTCATGTCCACTTTTAAAACACAATTACAAGTTTAACAAATACTTGGGTAGACCTAACTTAATAGGTAAATTCCCAAGGGGTAGACCTAACTTAATAGGTAAATTCCCAATCTTATATTTTCATGTATTTTAAGTTTTACCCAAACCCCCCCCCCCCAACGTCATTCCATCGCTTACATATTCATCATAACGCATAAAGGATAGGAAGAGGGAACTTGGCACAACATACATGATGAATCTTACATATCATAATAAACATGCATAACATGTTGGACTTGCATAACTTAGCATGGTGAACTTGCATACACATGCATAACTTGTCAAACTTGCAAATCATGGCATAGTGAACTTGCATAAACATGCATAACTTGTTAAACTTGCAAAACATAGCATAGTGAACTTGCATAACTTGTTAAACTTGCAAAACATAGCATAGTGAACTTGCATAAACATGCATAACTTGTTAAACTTGCAAATCATGGCATAGTGAACATGCATAACTTGTTAAACTAGCAAATCATAGCATAGTGAACTTGCATAAACATGCATAACTTATTAAACATGCATAACATAGCATAGTGAACTCGCATAAGCATGCATAACTTATTAAACATGCATAACATAGCATAGTGAACTCGCATAAGCATGCATAACTTATCAAACTTGCATAAATCCCAACTTTCATCACATATTAACTTTAGAGTTTCTAAAATGAAGGTAAGAGGGCTTACAACTATTATGAAGACACAAATCTCCTAATAAAGATTGAGAAGCCCTTTTTATGCTAGCATAAAACCCCAAAACAAAGCTCCAATAAGAAAACACCCAAAAACACTAGCTTAGCAATTAAAGCTTGCAACTTGATGATGTATGCAAGCTAATGATCATTCATACAACTTAGAAATGCTTGTATGAACATCAAAACTTTCATAGAAATGATTTTAGAAGAGGGTGGAGGCTAGGGTTCTTAGGTGGAGGCCATTTGAGAATTCAATTTGACATAGTTTGGTTGCTAGATTGAATAATGGGGTTTTAGGGTAGGATTAGGGGCTTATTTATAGAAGATTAGAGTGTTTTTAGCCCTAGGATTAACCCTAGGATAGTTTAGGCCCGCCAGATTTAGGAATTCTCTAGAACCAAGCCACAAGACCAAGCCCAAATCAGAAATGGTGCACCAGGCTAAACTGCCCGGGCACCCCCTGTCGACAGGGCTGTCGACACCATAGGACCCCTGTCGACAGGCCTGTCGACATGCGGGTCCTGGCGGGAATTTTCCCGCCTGACACCAATTAGCCCTAATCCCTGTTTTTAATTTGAAATTTAAATCTGTTTTTAACCTAGAAATTTCTGAAAACTTCAATGGGCCTTAACTGGGTCATACGGACTCCGATTTTCGAAAACTCGGACTCTATTTCGCGTATTTTTCCGAGACGAACGCAATGGCATAGCCCGTTTCCCTTGATTCAGATTTTTAAATTAAATTCTGCCTCGATTCATGTTATAACAGGTTATTGAAAATATGGGTTGTTACATTCTCCCCTCCTTAAAGGATTTCGTCCCCGAAATCTTCAAGTTAGGAAGAACGTATCCTACCATCCAATCATCCATCTACTCAAGGCATCATCCACGAGCAATCATTGTCCTTAAAAGATTCTAAATGCTGGATGAACATATGCAAAGGTGTGTGTATATGTACTTATCTAATGCAAGGATCAATGCAAAATATGTTAGTGAAATGTATCCATATGTATGCAAATCCCTAACATAATGTATAATATCTACATGTGTGCACATAACATACACCCATATGCAACATCCATGTGATAACACACAATTTCCATCCATGAGTAAGCATAAACACTCATGCATATGCAATATGAGGAGTGTGTGAGCCGATCTAGTGCCTAATGTGTATCATGCATCCACGAGTAACCACTTGCAAACACTTGCAACCACTTGCAACCATCAAACATAACATGTCTCAAACACATGTTTCATCCAAAGGGTTTTCTACCTAAGGTTCTCATGACAAGATTAGCACGATAACTAGAGAAAGATATGCTAAACAGAGAAAAGAGATTGAGAGTGTACCCTCAAAAAGGAATGGATAAAGCCCACGCATCTTCTCCTCGGTTTCCCAAGTTGCGTCTTCTTCGGCTTCACCCCATTGAACCTTCACCAACCTGACCTCACGATTCCTAAGCTTCTTGGTCTCTGTCCCCAAGATACGAATCGGAGCTCTCCTCAAAGTTGCCTCTTTCTCTACTTCCACGTCTTCAAGAATGCTAGGTTCAACCACCTCAGCGAACTCATGTAGGCATTTTCGGAGATGCGAGACATGAAAGACATTATGCACTCCGGACAGCTTCTCGGGCAATTGCACTTTATAAGCCATCTTCCCAATTCTCTCTATGATAGGGAAGGGTCCAACAAATCTCGGTGCTAACTTCCCAACAGCTCCAAATCGGACCACATTCCGCAAAGGAGAAACCTTCACGAAAACCATGTCCCCAACATCAAACTCCAAATCGGATCTTCGCTTATCAGCATAGGATTTCTGTCGGTCTTGGGCCGCTTTCATCCGTCTTCTAATCAACTCGACCTTCTCGGATGTATCTCTAATCATATCAGGCCCAAGTATAAGCTTATCGGTAGTCTCCCACCAACATGTGGGTGACTTGCACGGCCTCCCATATAAAGCCTCAAATGGTGCCATCCCTATGCTCGCCTGATAACTGTTATTATATGCAAACTCAACAAGAGGAAGATGGTCTTCCCAAGCACCACCAAAATCCAGAATGCAAAGCCTCAACAAGTCCTCAAGTACCCTATTCACCTTTCTGTTTGGCCGTCTGTTTGTGGGTGATAGGCCGTACTCAGGTTCAACCTTGTGCCCATAGCTTCCTGCAAACTGTTCCAGAACTGACTAGTAAAGATGGGGTCTCGGTCACTGACTATGCTGGAAGGGACTCCATGTAGCCGTACTATCTCACGAAGATATACTGATGCTAGCCCAGATGCGGTCCATTTGCTCTTTACCGGAATGAAATGAGCACTCTTCGTAAGCCTATCTACAATGACCCATATGCTCGTATTCCCTCTCCTTGACCTTGGAAGCCCATCTATAAAGTCCATAGAAATGCTCTCCCACTTCCATAGCGGGACCTCTAGAGGATGCAATAGCCCACCGGGCTTCTTCGACTCGGCTTTTACTCTTTGACAAACAACACATCTGGAGACAAACTCTGCCACATCTTTCTTCATTCCAGGCCAGAAGAAAATGCGCTTCATATCCTTATACATTTTATCTCCACCCGGATGTATAGTCAACTTGGAGCGATGTGCTTCATCAAGAACTTTCCTCACCAAGTCTTCTACCATCGGAACACAAAGCCTTCCGTCTCTCCTCAGCCAACCCTTATCATCTATAGAATATCGAGTAAGGTGACTAGATGTCTCCCCTCGAATCAGCTTATCCATGATCTCAATTATCTGAGGGTCTTCCTTCTGCGAAGCCCCAACTTGATCTAGAAGGGTAGGCCTGAGCTCTAGAGATGCCAAAGAACCGGTCTCCGACTCAACTGTCAAGGAAAAATCAAAGGTTGCCAAGAACTCTAAATTCTTCATCTCAACAAATAGAGGACTTAGTGTCAACCTTTTCCTACTCAACGCATCCGCTACAACATTCCCCTTGCCAGGGGTATAGGCTATATCAAAATCATAAGAAGCCAAGAATTCCATCCATCTCTGCTGCCTCAAGTTCAGATCTTTCTGCGAAAAGAGATACTTCAAAGACTTATGATCAGTATACAGCTCAAATCTCTCTCCCAGAAGATAATGACGCCAAGCCTTGAGTGCATATACAATCGCTGCCAGCTCTAGATCATGAGTGGGATAATTCTTCTCATGCACCTTAAGTTGCCTCCCACCAAAACATATGACTCTGCCTTCTTGCATCAGAACGGCGCCCAATCCCGTGCCACAAGCATCAGTGTACACGGTAAATATCTTGCCACCATCGGGTAAAGCTAGAACTGGTGCTGAGGTAAGGGCTCCCTTGAGTCTCTGAAAAGCAAGCTCACAATCCATATCCCAAGCAAAAACTAAGTTCTTCTTTGTCAACTTAGTAAGAGGAGCGGATATCTTCGCGAAGTCCTTGATGAACTTCCAGTAAAACCCTGCAAGACCCAGAAAACTTCTCACTTCGGTTGCATTCCTTGGAGTCTTCCAATCCTGAACCGCAACCACCTTAGCGGGATCCACCGCTAAGCCTTGCTTGGATACGATATGCCCAAGGAATCTAACTTCCCTTCTCCAAAAGTGACACTTGGAGAACTTGGCCTTTAATTGATGCGCTCTAAGCGTATCCATCACCTCTACAAGATGCCTCGCGTGCTCTTCTTCATCCTTGGAGAAGACCAGAATATCATCCACAAAGACCACGACAAACTTGTTCAAGAACTCCCGAAACACCCTACTCATCAAGTCTACGAAATATGCGGGTGCATTCGTCAAACCGAACGGCATAACAAGCCATTCAAAGAATCCATCTGGAGTTCTGAATGCAGTCTTGTCTATACTATCTTCAGCCACTCTGAGCTGATGAAATCCAGTAGCAAGATCAAGCTGAGAGAAAACAGAAGCACCAACAAGCTGGTCAAAGAGATCGTCGATCCTCGGTAACGGGTGTCTGTTCTTCTTAGTCAGCTTATTCAATTCTCTATAGTCCACACAGAGTCGAAGAGAACCATCTGCCTTAGTAGCAAATACCACAGGCGCTCCCCATTCGGATATACTTCGTCTGATGAAGTTCTTCTCAAGCAACTCCTTTATTTGCTTGCTGAGCTCCCGTCTCTCACGCGGAGCCATGTGCCGAACGGGCAAAGAAATAGGCTTAGCATTATCCACCAGATAAATGCGAAAATCAATCTCTCGTTTAGGGGGCAACCCCTTAACTTCTTCAAAAACATCTGGATAATCTCGGACCACCCTTACAGACTGAAGGGCTTCCTCCGATGAGTCGAGAGATTCAAGATAGCACAACATGATGGGATTCTTCGGATTGCATGAAATCTCTAAGGTGTTGCCAAGGCGAGTCACAAGCCTCACAACCCTATGCTCACAATCAAGAATGGCTCCATATCTGGACAGCCAATCCATGCCCAATATCAATCTGTATCCCCTGAAACCAAGAACATATGCACTACACAAGAACTCTACACTGAGTATAGAGATCCTTAGATCCTCACATATCATAGATAAATGAGCAGAACCCCCAATGGGATTCGAAACACAAACGGGATCATCCACTAAGCTAGTACTAAGGTGCAAACTATCGACAAGATTAGATGAAATAAAGCTATGTGATGCACCAGAATCAAACAAGGTACGTACTGGAAGATCGGAAATATAAACAAGGTTCTCGACAGAAACACTACCTCGATCGGGAACTGTAGCGGTATTGAGAGCATGAACTTGCCCTCCAGAAGGTCCAGCCTGCCCTTTCTTCTTCGGACATTCCTTGCTGAAGTGTCCAGTCTCACCACAAGAAAAACATCCACCACTAAGCTTCCTTTTCTTCTTCCTACAATCCTTAGCAAAGTGTCCAGGCGCACCACAGTAATTGCACTTTCCCTTGCCTTTATTGTTGTTCCCCTTCTTGTTCTTGCTCTGATTCCCCTGATTGCTTTGACCACCTTGATTGCCTTTACCCTGAGAATCCGTTTTCTTTGCTTGAGTATCACTCGACTTGACCTCTTTCTTTCCATCACCCTGAAGTAGAGCCATATCGACCAAACTCTCGAAAGTAGCTCCATGCGGAATATGTGACATCGCCAAGCCCTGCAGCGGCTCATTCAACCCTCTAGCGAATCGAAGAGCCTTCTTCTCAGAGGTGTTTACCATATCTAAACCAAAACGGGCCAGCTGATTAAACCTGTTCACATACTCCTTGACAGTCATATCACCTTGCTTTAATGCAATGAACTTCTCCATCTGTAAATTCGCCTCAGCAGTAGATAGAAACTTGGCCACAAATCTAGTCCTCAAATCGGCCCAAGTCTCGACGGGCCTTGTCCCATTGGTGACCTCCCACCAATAGGCTGCTTCGTCCTTCAAAAGCCTCACTGTTAATAAGATTTTCCTCTCGTCATCAATCCCGAAGATAGCAAACAAGTCCTCCGTATCTTTCAGCCAATTCCTAGCTTCAACAAAAGATTCCGTGCCTAGGAAATTCTTGCCTCCCATAGCCTTGAAGTCTTTACAAACCTTCGTGAACTCAACCTGAGGATGCTGAGGGGGAGGAGGAGGGAGAGGAGCCTCAACAACTGGGGGAGGAGGAACATTAGCAACGGGAGGGGGAATAGGAACCACCGGAGGAGGGACATTCGGGAGAGGATTCTCAACTACAGGAGGAGGAGTGGGAGTAGGGTTTGCGGGGCCGGCTGCCGCCCTAGCTTCTAGAAGTCTCCTATACCAGAGTGGTACATTTACTCCATCGGGGATGGCAAGATCCTCAGCCATACTGAAACGAGAGATAAGATAAGATTAGGTCAAGGGAACGAAGGATAACGCTAATGGCTTTTTGGGGAATAGCCTTTTAAAATACTAGACTTTTCTTTGGAAAATACTTTATACTTGTTTTGAAAATAGTTTTTCAAAAAGTCTTAAAAAAAAACTTTTTGTTCTTTCTTGTAAACCATATGCTCTGATACCAAATTTGTAACACCCCACCTCCGCTAGGGTCACTCTTTCGGGGGCACTAGCTTCTGGGGAGTGTTAGAACTGGGTAAGCATGCATAATGATATATCAAGGCAGAACAGGAACATAAATATATATATAAAACAGAGTAAACAGCGGAATATCTCAAACCATCTCAAAACAAGTTTAGTACATCATAAAGTCAACTGCCAAAATAAACATGTCTAGTACATCATAACAGAAATACTGAAATACATAGTGCTATCCCCAAAAATAAAGATGATAAACCATAGCGAGCTCAATGTCCAGGCATACATGAGCTATCCAGCAAACAAGCAAGCGATCCAAGCTAAGCACCACTATTCCCTCCCTGAGAACCTAGGGGGGGAAACGGAAGAAAAGAAGCGAAAGAAAACAGGTCAGTCAAAAAGACTGGTAAGCCCTACTACGATCAGTCTATAAACTAATAAAGCTAACATCATGATGGAAACTGAGATGAACATACTGGCAATAGATAAAGGTGTCATCACATAGAGAAGATTAAACCTTGCACCATAGTGTACTAGCAACTAACATAACAGGTATTGATCCCTCAGCCCAAAACTTTGGCCCAATAACATGAGGTGGCCTTAATACAAGGCCCAGCCCAACGGTCTAGTCGATCGGCTCCCTATAAACCTAACACGTCAAGTGTTGGTGTCCATATGGCCCACATATGGTTGTAGTTAGCCTGTGCTGGGTCCACCTTTGGGGTGTATCAAGCCCTCGGGTGTCAACCCCGGACACTTAAGCAATAATGCACAGCCCTAACCTACTGGTACCCGTGCCTCGAGTTTGTCCAACACCGGACTACATGCACGTCCGTAGCCCGCCTGGACCCGCACCGCTGTACCACTCAGCCATCGCCTTTTGGTCGCTTACATCCGTCCAGTAATCGTGCCCCGCCCTAGCCTAGCTTCTAGGGTTGTGAATGATACCAAACTGGGATTACTGTTAGAACAGACCACGTTGCTAGGGTTTTCTAAGAGGGTTAAGTGTGGTTTAACCCTTCACTAATCATGGATTAAATTAGCTAAGTGTAACCAACAGTTCACCACTTAACCCCATTTAACCCCTCGAATCCCCAAATTGGTTAAGTATTAGTGGACCCTGACTTAACCCTAATCATGAGGCATTAATTAATTTAATGCACCTTAACCTCTCACATTAGACCTTGTTGTGGTTACTAGTTAGGCCGGGCGGGTCCGGGTAGGTTTACACCACAACTTAGTCTAACCTCGGGTTTTGGCACCACATGACCAACTTCTCACATTGGGTCCTATTGTTTGTAGCCACTAGTTAAGCCGGTCGGTTCCGGGTAGAATTACGCTACAAACTCAACCCAACCTCGAGTTGGCCACACTTATGTTTTCTAAGTGTCATGTCCACTTTTAAAACACAATTACAAGTTTAACAAATACTTGGGTAGACCTAACTTAATAGGTAAATTCCCAAGGGGTAGACCTAACTTAATAGGTAAATTCCCAATCTTATATTTTCATGTATTTTAAGTTTTACCCAAACCCCCCCAACGTCATTCCATCGCTTACATATTCGTCATAACGCATAAAGGATAGGAAGAGGGAACTTGGCACAACATACATGATGAATCTTACATATCATAATAAACATGCATAACATGTTGGACTTGCATAACTTAGCATGGTGAACTTGCATACACATGCATAACTTGTCAAACTTGCAAATCATGGCATAGTGAACTTGCATAAACATGCATAACTTGTTAAACTTGCAAAACATAGCATAGTGAACTTGCATAACTTGTTAAACTTGCAAAACATAGCATAGTGAACTTGCATAAACATGCATAACTTGTTAAACTTGCAAATCATGGCATAGTGAACATGCATAACTTGTTAAACTAGCAAATCATAGCATAGTGAACTTGCATAAACATGCATAACTTATTAAACATGCATAACATAGCATAGTGAACTCGCATAAGCATGCATAACTTATTAAACATGCATAACATAGCATAGTGAACTCGCATAAGCATGCATAACTTATCAAACTTGCATAAATCCCAACTTTCATCACATATTAACTTTAGAGTTTCTAAAATGAAGGTAAGAGGGCTTACAACTATTATGAAGACACAAATCTCCTAATAAAGATTGAGAAGCCCTTTTTATGCAAGCATAAAACCCCAAAACAAAGCTCCAGTAAGAAAACACCCAAAAACACTAGCTTAGCAATTAAAGCTTGCAACTTGATGATGTATGCAAGCTAATGATCATTCATACAACTTAGAAATGCTTGTATGAACATCAAAACTTTCATAGAAATGATTTTAGAAGAGGGTGGAGGCTAGGGTTCTTAGGTGGAGGCCATTTGAGAATTCAATTTGACATAGTTTGGTTGCTAGATTGAATAATGGGGTTTTAGGGTAGGATTAGGGGCTTATTTATAGAAGATTAGAGTGTTTTTAGCCCTAGGATTAACCCTAGGATAGTTTAGGCCCGTCAGATTTAGGAATTCTCTAGAACCAAGCCACAAGACCAAGCCCAAATCAGAAATGGTGCACCAGGCTAAACTGCCCGGGCACCCCCTGTCGACAGGGCTGTCGACACCATAGGACCCCTGTCGACAGGCCTGTCGACATGCGGGTCCTGGCGGGAATTTTCCCGCCTGACACCAATTAGCCCTAATCCCTGTTTTTAATTTGAAATTTAAATCTGTTTTTAACCTAGAAATTTCTGATAACTTCAATGGGCCTTAACTGGGTCATACGGACTCCGATTTTCGAAAACTCGGACTCTATTTCGCGTATTTTTCCGAGACGAACGCAATGGCATAGCCCGTTTCCCTTGATTCAGATTTTTAAATTAAATTCTGCCTCGATTCATGTTATAACAGGTTATTGAAAATATGGGTTGTTACACTTATGCATAAGCCACCTATGCTGGAGACCAACTAGGCCTTTGGTATGAGACAATTTGTTGAATCATTACCAAAAATCTAGTTCGTCTCGAAACCCCGTACAAGTAAACTTCAGACCAAAATATTTTATTTAAAAGCTTTAAATTTTACTGACACTAAAATCAAGAGAAAATAAAGTTTGCGATAGCATTTTTACAACAAAACCGGCACCCAATGGGTCAGAAGCCAAATAAACACGAACCTTGGTGTCGGAAAAATCGAAAGCCAATTAAGTAAACTACAGAGGTGCGGGGTTCACTCGTAATGAAAGCCTAGTATGATTGTTCACTAACAAGAAAGAGCCTTCTACATGTAAAGTTTGCATTTTAAACCCCGGAATGTGTGGGGGAAAAGTGTAACTTATTTGATCCACCATTAGGCGTTTCCCCAATTATCATTGTAGTATAACTAGCATTAGATGCTTGAAATCCCGATTAATTTCCTAAAGCAGGTTAAGTGCACGATGCAAACTTATGCCTATAATTAGATTAGAAATACTTACAAGGAATCGAGTTTGAAACACTAAAAGAACATGGGAAATTTTAAAGAACAATAACCTTGTTCGGACAATGTGATATATAGGAAAGAAGAGGAAGAAGGGGGAACTTGCGACAAAAGATGCTCTTTCAATCTCAATAGCACGAGTAGGAGCGAATCAATGGGTCAGATCCATCCTGGAGGATGGAAAGTAGAAACGCTGCATATTCAGAACCGTACAGCACAAAAATCAAAAGACTTTGACATGAAAAGTCGAAAATACCCCTTTAGTAGGGGGACAAATGTTACTACTGAAATTAACGCTGAGACAGGTTATCGGTGAAGGGGCAATGGACCGTCACAAGCATAGAAGAATTATTCGTAAGAAAAGACCAAGCATAGGGCAAAACCGAGAGCATAAGGGAAGTGTCCGGAATGGAGAGCAACCGACACCATCATCAAAGAAGGTACCCCAGATCCGACATGAAGAAAGAAGACCGGTAGGGTAGTCCCGGCATGAAGTGTAACCGACATGTTTCCTAGGAATGGAGGCTAAGGAAGAGAAAGACTAAGGATACTACAACCCGAGACCCAAACAGACGAAAGGGCTATCGGCATTAATTTGCTTAATGCCGGTACAAAAGAGACGTAAGCATCAAATGGAGCTTATTGGAAGACAACTACCAGAACCCAAGCTTATTAATCACCAAAAGGCAATTTCAGTAGTCAACAGGCAAAATGCCAGAAGAATCCCGCCGGAAAACCGAAGCCCACTTCAAGAATATGCCGAGAGGCAAGTTAAAGCTTCTAAAGAGACAAGCTATCCACACTGATCCGCTTAGTGTTGATACCGAAAAGCGCAGCGGTCCCTGAAACAATACAATGAAAGCACTAAGGCAAGCCTCCTGAAGAAGGTCAAAAGCTCATACCGAAAGCTCATGACCGGAGGCTCTTAACCGAAAGCCAAAAAGCCTTCCTAAAGCTATCCATACCGACAGGCTTGGTATCGATACAAAGAAGATAGATATAACATCAAAAAGAAGCTCCAAAGACCGAGACATCCTTCCGAGAGCCGAAACCGGCACCCTAAAAAGCAATAAACAAAGCCACAAGAGCGGCCGAGAGCCAAAGCAACCAGAACCAAAGGGAAAAGCGGCCAACAGAGGCTTCTACTGGCCCAATAGCAAAAGGGGCCCCGATTTGTCTATAAATAAGACCCCAGGGGTCTCATTTTGGTGACCAATTTTTTCATTTCTCATTCTCGTACTCTTTTCCTCTAGAGTAAACCTAATTTCTAAATACATTTGGGGATTTTCGTTGTAATTGCTTATGTACACCAAATCCAAGATCAATAAAGAGCGAGTCAACACTTAGCATGTTTCTTATGCAGAGCTTTCTTAGTTATTGCCTACACAACATACCATATGCTTTCTACATGGTCATGATTTCATATCTAAGTCTATACCCTTCTGTCGAGTTATAGCAAAACCCCTTCCTACAAGCCGTTTAGCCTTCTGTTGAGGGTTGTTCTTAGGGAACCCTTGTCCCAAGATAACTATTGGTTCTTGAGTCGCTTAAACGTAATGCTCACACCGTTGAGGGAAGAGTAACTAATCTTTTAGGCTTTAGACCTTTATATCTAGTAAATGGTGAACTAACTCAGGCTCATGAAAGCTAAATATCCCCATTTTCCACTTAGGTCCACTTCCGTAGACCTATCTCTGGTGTTGACCAAAAATATCATTAACCATCAACAAAGTTTACAAAAATTCCTTTTGACTTCAAATTGAATTTATTGGAAATGCCAAGGCTAACAAGCAAAGAGAAGAAACTTAAATAAGTGTGGTATGCTATACTTAACCGTGTTTAGGATCCAATTACATCACAAACCTTAATAAAGAAGATCTGTAAAATGTGATACTGGTTTATATACTATTTTGTGTATATTGTAATTTATGTGGAACGTATTTTGATATAAGCTTTATGAATCCGAAGGTCCTTTAACTTTGAATGATTCCTTTAATCTGAAAGCTATATTGATAATTTTTGATCTTGCAAAGTCATCTTTAACTGTTGTAGCAGATTTAAAGCTATAATAGAGTCTAGAATCACAATGACTCGAGTTCATAAAACCGATTTACTTATGAATGGGAAAATAATCCATTTACCTTGGTAATCAAATGATAGAATTCAAAATTACCCATTTCTGAAAGCAGTGCGTGTTCGAAACTTTTCATGATTAGTGTTGCGTTCTGATGTCCATGTTTAAGTGTGGAATCATAAAGAGTATGTAGCCTCAATTTCAGCGTCATATTAGTGGGAGCCTAGAAGTCATCTTGGAATCAAGATACATGCAACCTTCTTCAGCTTAGAAGTCTCTAAATATAGATTTGGTTATGGAAGTTCAAAAATTCTCTTCTGTAAGTAAATCATACGAATCCCTTCTCTTTTTAGTTTAGAAAATTTAAAACCCTGATTCGGGTATTTAAAATGATAGGAGTCCAAAAATTCTCTTCTGAAAACAAATTAGGTGAAGCGACTTTTGGCATAGAAAACCTGAAACCCAGATTCAGGTATTTAAGATGATAGAATTCCAAAAGTTCTCTTCTGGAATTTACTTAGACGAAGCCTCTTCCAGCTTAGAAGACCTAAAACCCAGATTTGGATATTTAAAATAATAGAAGTCCAAAAATTCTCTTCTAGAATTAACTTAGACGGAGCCACTTTCGGCTGAGAAGACACGAAACCCAGGTTCAGGTATTTAAAATAATAGAAGTCCAGAAATTCTCTTCTGGAACTAACTTAGGCAAAGCCTCTTTAGGTTTAGTAGACCAAAAACCCAGATTTGAGTGCTTAAGATAGGATCCCAAAACTCTTCTTCGGGAGGCCATAAGTACGTAAGCGCTTTCGGTTTTAATATATTTTTTCCATTATATGCTTTTTCTAAAACAAAGGCTTGGCATGTTTTTAGTGCTCTCTTTGGCTTACGTTCCCTTCTGTGGGACATGACATAAATAGAGGCAGTGCGTATTTATGCCGAAGTAGAGGCATGACTTGATCTTAAAAAGATCTGAGGTAGAGCATGCTTCATTCGGAACCAGGCTTATGAACCGGCGATTACCTATCCCTTCTCCAGAGGGTGCTTTGACTTCGTCAAGGGCTGGTAGTGCATCAACTTGGCCTGGAGCTGCGGCTGAGGGCTTACCCTCCTCCCTCCAGGAGCCGTCCAAGATATACCCTTGGGATTAGATCCAGGCACGCAATTCCCTGGGCTTACCCCTTTCCTTTTTAGGGGGAAGGACCCGGGATATACCCAGGAATTTTTTTAAAGTTTAATCCATGAAGTGTATTTTATCCCCAACCATGTAGAATCTATTATTTTGGGTTTTTATCCATAAGTCGTGTAGAAGATCTTATCTTAAAGCAAAATTCCATTAAATATTTTTATTTTTATTTTACGTACTCACTGAGTTTTCCTTTTCTTACAAAAGGAGTAATCACTTTTTCCATCGCCTTAAAGTTGGTCCCGTGACCATTGACTTGGTGATAGAGGTAATAAGCTTTTCCTTTAATTTTTTTGGCCTTTGGTGGTTTTTATTGGAAGTCTAGTAATCCAACCTATCCTTAGTAGACTTATAAATTTCCTTAATGGAAGTAGCTCGGTTGGATTCTTTTAAAATTTTCGATTTAGACTTTCCTTTGAGAGAAATAATTTTGGGCTTCTTAGAAGTTGCCGAAGGCTTCTTGTTGTGAGATAACCTTATTTTCCTCTTAATGATTTTGAAAGTTTTGAGGATAGGTTTTAGAATTCTTTTACCTCTTTCGGGTGTTCCTTAAAGAGCAGATGGTTTCGACATTTGATTTCCATTTCGGTAGGAAGGCATGGTGCCTTTTCCCCATTTCTCCTTCAAACCAACTCCTTCAGCGGAAGTTTCGAATTTCATTCCTCATCCTTATAAATAAGGTATTATCCCTTAATAGGATTCTTTCATATGCGAAGATGGGTGTTGCTCCATAATGGAAGGGATTTATACTCCATTTGTCTACATCATAGGCTTCCATTCACTTTTTGCGAGATATAGTTAATGCTTCCATCTTTAAGGTTAGCTCATTATAGAAGTGCAGGCTTCCACTATCTGTCTTTATTTTTGAGGGGCTATATGCTTATTGCCCCAGCTTAACCATACTATGATCCATACAGGGTTGCCATATTATTGGAAAAGGGTCCGCATATCTTTCTTGGTTTGGTATTATTTATATTCTTCCTTCAATGTTACTCCATTGACGAAGTGAAGAAGTTTCCACCTCTTTCTCTTTAGAAGACTATGGAGATGTTCGTTTTTCCCTTCCAGGTTCATTCTTTAACCTTCGGGGGCATTCTTCTGTTTCGAGGATCTTTTCCAATCTAAGGTTATTATTTATTAGTTAATTCAGAATGTTTATTGAGGTTTATGCGATCCTTCGTGCCTTATTCCTAATTCTTACTATTCTAGAATCCATTTGTTAATCTTAAAATAGAGCTCTTATTGAATAAGGAGTTAAAAAGTTTTGGAGGTTCAAGCCATCCTTCTAGCACCAAAAATGTTAACCAAATTTTTGGTTAGCACCCCTAAAACAGAGTTTCCCTGCAGAATCCCTTGTTTACGAAGGGAATGGGTTAGGATTAAGTAATAATTCCATAATTAGGTGTCTTAAGAGAGTTCTGGGATATTCCGAAAGAAAATTCCTATAGAAAAGAAGGTTAAAAATTGAATTTTAATAGTTTTTAGGTGTTTTCCTTGTAGCTTTGTCATTATCCTTTGGCATATTGATGACAGATTGATAAGGAATTCCTTTATTCATTTCGTGGGATCTCATATCCATTCGACAACTTATTGTCGGATCTCCCAAAGGCCTAAAGAGGAAGAAATTGGGTCCCATTTGGATTAAATAACCATCGCTTGGTGTGGTTTCGGTTGACTTACAAATGGCTTTATTGGGTGGTTAGGATGGGTCCTAAGGCTACAGGTAAGTCAAAGGGATTTAGGAGCCATTGAGAAGTAATTTTCAACTTGGTTCTGAATCATTTGTACTAGCATCAAATGTATGTGATGGATCTCATTACTTAAGACCCTCAGGGATGGACGAAAGGGGGTTGTCGGTTGTGCGGTAACCTTTTCATACCATTTAAGGTATGAATGTGCAATGTTAGCATGTCATAATAATATATTAATTAAATAATTTATCATTTATTACCTTAAGGGATTGATTGAATCCTTTTTACTGAAAACATCAAGAATTACAGAGTTTTTCCCCAAATCGATTTACAAATTAGGATTTACAATTCGTATTTCAAGAATACAAGATTAAGAATGAGGGAATTGGTCCCCGATTCTGGACCTCTAAGTTCATATTTATATTCGCATATTGACCCTTCTTTTGGCCTGAGTGCTTCGTTCTAGCCATCTGGTAGGAGCGCATGCGAAGGCTTCGTAGACGCGCCTGCCGTCTTTCATAACAGTGGGACATATGAAACTGTTGCAGAGCTCTTTGGAAGGAGGCCTTTAAAGGTGTAGGCATCAGTTAGGGGCTGAAGGAGAGAATTTATCGGGGATTACGACTCTTTCTTCCTCATGCACGATGTTATGCTTGCGTAGCTCAGTTGGTGAAGGCCTGAGTTGTCTGGTATTTCCTTCTTGGGTAGACCGGAAGGAATACTAAACTTAGCCTTTCATGCTTAGAGATAGCAAATCTAAAGTTGTTTCCCTTCGGGTTATGCCGATAGGGGCTTTTTTGACCGAAAAGAGATTCTTTGCTTCTTCTTCCTAAACTTCGATGACATACATCGAAATCTTGATTTTATTCCTTTCAAAGGGTTATTAGGCCTCGCGCCCATTACCTTGGCTTCGACTTGTGATCTTAACTCAGTTATTTTTTGGTACTAACAAATAATATCATCCAAATAAAATGACGATTAATTATCAGGATTTTTTTGTGAAATGAATAGGATCATATGAAATGAACAAGAGTAGAAGCCATTAAATAGAATAAAAAAGTCATATTTATCCATTTTAGTGATTGTTACATATTTCCATTACATAGACATGTGTATGTGTGTGTGTGTATATATATGGAAAGTCTATTTAGACACAACATTTTGATGCAATTAATCTCAATCATTAGATCGTACCCTTAATTCCACATTTCCATATGAGAACAAAAGGATCCAATGGTCAGGACGCTATGTTTATAAATTTGTATTTAAGTTTGTGTCCAAATAGTCAGCCATATATATATATATATATATATATATATATATATATATATATATATATAGGTCTTGAACCTTGGAATTGGGTTTATCTCACGATGTGGGGTTAAATAGAAAATACAAAAGCATATTCACTATAATTATTAATATATATTACAACACTCCACTTTGAATATGCATCTTCAAAATTTTGAATGCTGTACTAAGTTGAATTTGTCCATTTAGAAATATGTATATAATGATTCCCTCATTATTACTTTTGGTTACATATATATATATAGTCGATATAGAAAAAATCTATCATCTCATTAAAATCTCTATTAGGAAAACCCAGTGAGAAAAACTCTGAAAGAGGAAAAATGTGTAACATGTAAAATCATGAATATAATATAAAAATGATATTCCTTAAAAGAATTGATACTCCAAGATCTAAATAATATCTCAAGAAAACATGATGTGTAAAATCTTACCGAAGGAAAAAGAGTACAATGACGTATTTTAATATATTATTTTAACAAAAGAAGTTTGATACTTTTGGATCATGGCAATGTTTCATTAAAACATTACTAAGAATAATACAATGAGAATACTTTTAGAAAAAGAAAAAAGAAAATAAAATATGTCATATTTTAATAGTCAAATGCATCAAAAAGTGTTTAGTAATTTTGGATCAAAATACTAATTTACTAAGAAAAATCAGTGGAAAAAAATATTATTAAAGGAAAAAAGTACACTATAGTACGTCGTATTTTCATACTTTACTAAATTAAATCGAATTTGATACTTTGAGGTTAATGTAATGCCCCGTTAAAACCTTACTCAAAGAAACTTGTGGGCAAAATCTTACCATTGAAAAGAGTATACATTATGATATACCTATGTATCTCCCCCTGAATTTATCCGTTAAAATTGAAGACATGTTTTAACGGTATAAAACATCCACAAATACTTATGATCTATGTAGTTTAGAAGAGCATTGAGAAAATTTGAATCAAAAGATATTATTTTTATTTTCCCTCCTTTATTTGCTCATCTTATAAATAATTTCCCTTAATACAAGAAAATTTCCCAAGATTGTTTCTTTCAAATATTATTTGCATTTTATGCACTTTGTATGCTACTTTTATTGAAAACACCTTCTCGCTTTCATTTTGGTGCCTCATACCAGTTTTCCTTATTACAACTGTGCATTCGATGCGTATCAATAGTTTCATTATAGAAATACTTAACAACATGAAATAATATACTCATCATGAATTATTTCAAGATTCAATACAATAATACTTAAAAAAATGTTGTATTCTACACTGATTATTCTTTAGTTATATTCTTCACACATTAGTATGTTTACATCACTTAGTATAATTTAACTAATATTTATACCTTTGGGGCGTTTCAAGTGTTGAAACACTTACACTGTCCCAAGACAACTCAATTATTTTTTAATTTATCATGTCTTTGGCATTTTACATATTGTATCACTACACGTGCTTCAACAATTTCATTGAGTTCTTACCACTTTATATATAGCGTTGTCAATGGGATTGTCATGTCGAGTCGGGTTCGGGTCGGGTAAAGTCAGGTTCGGGCTGATTATAAATGGGATGGGTCAACCTATTTATTAAACGGGTCAATTTTTACCAACCCTAACCCAACCCATTTATAAACGGGCTGACCCGACCCGTGTAACTCGTTTAACTAAATGGATCGTGTTGGGATGTATCGGGTCAGGTTTACCCTTTTAACCCATTGGAAAATATTGCTTGCTAATATAAACAGTAAAAGAAACAAATCACTAATAGGCAGCAATATTATATAATCACTAACAGGTAGCAAGTTACAAAATCAACAGGTAGCAAGTTACAAAATCACCAACGGCAGCACTTATACAAAGCAAGAAATCACCATATCCAAAAATCATTCTCCATACATAAGAATATATGAGCATACTGAATATATAAAAGACTAACAGTGTAGAAGAAATACAGTTATTATAAGTAAAATATAACTAACAATATTCAAGAATAAATTGGTAAAATATAACATGTTACACAAGAATATATGAGCATACTGATTATTGCACACACAAAAGATAACACTAACAACATACATAAAAGACTAATAGTACGAAAGAGATACATCATATAATAGGGTTTGATGGGTCAACATCGAGTTAGCGGGTCAACCCTAAACTCACCCGTTTATAAACAGGTCAAATTCGGGTTAACCCGAAAATGAACCGCCAACTAAACGGGTTGGATTAACCTGCTAATTTCCGTGCAGGTTTCGGGTCTTGTAGGAAATTGATAACCCTATATATTGGACTGCGTATTCACATTTCTCATTTAAGGAAGATTTTGTGATGGTCAGTCATATATTCCTCTAGTTTAAGATCTTTATTTTATTTGTAACTCAAGTGATTAATTATTTATAAGGTTATCATATAATTATTCTTATCAATTATATACATGATTTATTGATATATCTTTGTTTACCATCTTTTAGTTATCTAAACCACTTCTAGGAATATTTGACAGTCATGTCATGAGTCTCTTCCAGAGCACCGTTCAATGTTTCTTTAAGAAAACACACCTCATTTATTTGACATATTTATTACTTACTCGAAAAATATTTCAAAATGAATTTTCTACCACACTTCATATGTAGTCAATATCTTTTGAATCTTCTATGATTTACATCTACACTAAAGCTAGTTTACATGGGATATAATTGACAATTCATTCAAGCTACTTAATATTTTGCATCATTGTATATACTATCAAGTATTTTATCTTGATAATCAAAACGAACTTGTATCTTTTTCTTCTTCCCTTCAAAGTTGGAGAACATTAACACGTTAAAGAATAATCCTTTTGAATCCTCATTTGATATAGTATCACGTTACTATTAGAAAATACATTATATGTATACCAATTGTAGGCGAACAATCTTTTAATTAGTTGATAAGATGTATTCATGTAATATAACTCATTCTCTTTCATTGATCTAGCAACATGGAGGATGTTAGCTAAAATTCACTCTTTTAAGAGAGTGCGATGAAAGGAGTCCAAGACAGAAGAAGAAATATTTGAAAGGAGCATGGAAAGTAAAAGCGCCCTGAAAGGTTATCCAAGGAAAAGACTCAAAGAGAAAAAATGCTTCGTACAGGCTACCGAAAGCACCATCGTCGACAAGCAGGGCAGTGATAAAAAAGTATCCTTCCGGCACGGTAAAGGAAAAGTCCCATCGAGTAAGGCATGTCCTACAAGGAAGCATGTCCAAAGCCTAGGCACCAAAGCACAAGTCCCAAGAAAATTCAAAAGGTTGCTTCGGAGAAGGCTCATAAGGAGAAGCCAAAGACCAAATGAAAGGTTCATTGTACCAAAAGGGTATCCTAACAAACATAGGTTTTTACGACAAGACGAGAGTCTGCGTAAATATATACCTCCTACAGCACAGTGAACCCACGCCGTGAAAAGTATATGCCAATGGAACCACCAGATACAGTCGCGCCTTCGCTAAAGATCGCATGAAAGCCTTCAAAAACGCTTCCATACGAAGCCCTGCAAATGAAAGGAGGCCAACCCGCACCTACAAATATGACCATAGCGTCCAGAATCATGGGGAGGAGATTCATTCCAAAATTGTAAAATTAGAATTGAGAGTGTAACCCGAATTTTCAAAATGAAATTAGGGATTTCTCTTTTCTTGTAATATTATTTGGCAGTTCGTAATAAAAAGGAAAATTAGGGATCTCAACTCATAGAGTTTAAATTTAAAAGAAAAAGGGGTTCAATCATTTTTGGCTATTAACTTGTTTAATAGTCGATTGCACATGATTCTAGCTTCTAAATTCTTATCTTTACCTGAAACCATTATTGTGTATCACACTGTGCAGTTAATGCCCCGCTATTACCCCGCCATATCCCCGCTATATCGTGTAGCGGATTTCTACCGCTACGCTATTTCCAAATAGCCTCTGAAATAGCATCTCCGCTTTAAGCCTCGCTATATTCCGATATTCCCGATATATCCCATTATTTCGGCTATATTCCGCTATTTTCGTTATACCTTCTATTAAAGAAATGAATTTAAAAACAACATTTATACATTATAAAATTAGTTTTTAATATAATTTTTTAACATATATTTTTCAGTATATAAGATAATGTAATATTCTATTAAATTTAATCAAGATAAATAAAAGTTTACGTTTATTTACTGCTTACGCTTTTATTTAAAATTGAGAATGTACTAATTATAATTAAGTTGGTCGTTAATTTTCCATTTATTTATCACTTACATATTTGTAAAACCATTAAATACGAATTTTATATGATATTTTAGGCTCATCCACTATTTCCTCGCTTTATCCCAGCTACAAAATTTTACACCTCCACCTCATTGGATCCACTAGGCGCTTTAACTACATAGGTAACACATGAGGAGAAATAATACAGCAAGGTCCAGAGGTGGTAAATCCTTACCCGAAAGGCGTAAGAGGAGATACTGCTAATGGATCCCAGTCATCTTAAAAGAATACGACTCTTGTCCTTTCATAAAACGTTGCAACATTGGATTCTTTATTTATATATCTTTGAAATATATACTTCCCAAAGGATTATTAGTCTCCCAAAAGAGGATTGGGGTTTCGGCCTAATCTTTAATCTTGTGTGATCAATACGAAATCCTAACCCTATATGCTTTCAGTGGTTCGAAGGCCATAAATACTAGTTCAACTTAAGTGTAATCCTTTAGTAACATTGAAGGCTACGACACGATACCTCTTTTAGGGAATGACTAACCACAATGAATCTAACCCGAAAGTAGACCCTTCTGAATATCTTCAATCTAAATCATTTTGGGGTGTTAACCATTTTTGTGTCTAACATTTTTGGTGCTAGAAGGGAAATTTACTCCTTTAAAAGATTAGGGTAAAAGAAGGCCAAAACATAATAAGAAGTATCCAGAAGGATCATAGAAATGACAAGCGCTCTGAAAGGTTTTCCAAAGTAGAGACTGAAAGAGGAAGCAAAATCTTTGTACAGGCTACCAAAAGCACCACTGTCGACAAGCAAGGCAATGATAACAAAAGTATCCTTCTAGTACGAAGCCCCTTCCGATGATACCAACGGGCATGTCTTGGAAGGAAGCATATCCAAAGCCTAGGCACCAAAGCACAAGTCCCAAGAAAATCCAAAAGGTCGTTTCAGAGAAGGCTCATAAGGAGAAGCCAAAAATCAAACGAAAGGTTCATTGTACCCAAAGGTTATCCGCATAAAGATAGTGTAACACCCCGTATTTTTATGCTAATAATAAAAAAGAAAGTATAAAAGATAATATTTTCAGAATTTGACCCCGAAACATTTACCAATGCGTTCGTGGTGATTTTCTGATTGGTTTGGGTATATGGCATGACCAAAATGGAGCATGTATACAAAGGATAACAATGAATTAAATAATTAGAAGGCTGTGTATATACAAATACATATATAAGTGAAATTCAAACTTAGTGATGACGTATAAGAGGTATAAAATAAATCAAAGGAAGTATAATGGGCAAATAATCAACGTTTAATTAAATACGTTAAATGCAGCAATTACAGCGTCAAACAACGCACACTTGGATCCAGATGGGTCGACCCCCTTGTGCGTGGGTCAACCTATGGGTCGACCCATCGATAAAGCGAGTCCAGCG
Organism: Allium sativum; assembly: GCA_030737875.1. Classification (NCBI taxonomy): domain Eukaryota; kingdom Viridiplantae; phylum Streptophyta; class Magnoliopsida; order Asparagales; family Amaryllidaceae; genus Allium; species Allium sativum. The sequence continues at coordinate 159,563,540 of CM060923.1, forward strand.
GGTCGACCCAGGGGTCGACCCAAGCGTGGTCCAAGTGTATTTTATTATGTGTAATCGACGATGTGTGCAGTTCAGATTTTTATAAATTAAATCTAAAAATTAAGACCTTCTCGTACACCTATAAATAGACTAGCAAGGCCTAGCCTAAATCTCATATTTTCTGAAGTGCTGCCTAGGCTCTGCCATTTTATTCTCTCCTCCAAGTCTTTTCAGAAAATTAGAATATTAGTTTTAGGAAATTCTGATCCAAGATTTGGAGATAAAAGAATGTAAATCTACAAATAGGTGTTCCGAATTCTGATCAGTGTGAGGTAAGTCCTTGAATTTGGTTTATATAGGTTTCCTTCTCTTTTCCTTCTCTTTTAGCATCAGATTTGTGAATCCATGGTTGTTTTAATAATAGATTCAGTTAGGGATGCTACGGAACAACAAATCTGGAACATATTCATGGATTGGAAGGCTGTTAGGTGAGTGGATCTAAATTATACAATTTTAAGTAACGGTATATCTATCGTTTGTATTCCCCGTTATATTTAATCTGCTGAACAGTTGATAATTGGGAAAATTGGCTATAAAACTTGTTTAGAATATGTTGAAATGGCTACTGTTATATGTAGATCTATTCTATAAACCTATTAATTAGTTTAAAATTATTGTAATACTGAATTTGTGAGATTTACAATAAATGAATATGTTATAGAAAGCATTGTTAATGATAAATTGGACATTGTAATTAAAGTTATAGTGAAATTGGGAATAATTGTGGTAATTGAGATTAAACCTGCTGAGAACATTTCTGTTGTATAAAGCCGGTTTCCATTAATCATCTGTCTGAATTGGAAATTACTGTAAATACTGTAATTATGGAATTTATAATAAACATGAATATTTGCTTAATAGTATTATTATGCCAAATGGTTGTAAATAGAATTACAATAAAATTTGGAATAAGGAGAAAGGATAGATATGCCTAAATTTAATGAAAATTTTACAGCAATAGGGAAATTGTAACCGCACTGAGACACGAGGTTAAGTTTAAATTATGGTAGAAGCCTGCTCGGAACCGCTCGACAAATCCAGCATTTGCAAGTGGTCAACTTAATGTGAGGGGTCTGGTGCCTAAACATATATATAAATATGTATACATAAATGGAATGTGTGAAAATTCACAAGGCAATAAAGTGATAAATGTCACAACGGTAAAAGTTTGGATAATGTAAAGAACCAAAGAAAAATGTGATAAACGTGTAATACAACCTATTATAATTAAAATGAATGTTATGTAATATATAGGCTTGTCCTAGGGACAAGTGGAATTATAACATGTATTATAATAAACAAAAAGGGAAACTTGTTAATAAACCTTAGTCGAGAAAACTAAGTTAATAAGTAAACAACAACTAGCTGGGATAACAGTGTAAGATGAGATTATGATTAAATATGGAAGAACGAGGTAAACCTATGGAATGAACTATGTTATATTTAATCATATATAATAAGTGACATGTAACATAAAACATGTGGATTAAGATAGAATATACTTAATTATATATTAAGTAGAACATGTTTATAACTATGAAATCGGACAAGGAATTACATGGTAATAATATAAAGAGATTATAGATTACTTTCGTTAATTTCAATCTAGGGAATAACATGTTGTAGGCTTATTAATGAACTTAAGTGGGCTAAGTTATATTATTGAATTAATAAGTGAGAGGGGTCCATTCCTTAGAGATATATGGGGATCAAAAAAAACCTGATAACTTTAATATAAGATAGAATGTGGACAACCAAGTTAATTGGAAATCTAATAAGAAAAGACAAGCGCACAATTAAAAGATTAGACATAGGGTCTAATAACACGATGATGTGATGCGCTTGGACCAGTCCACATGTATGAAGGTGAAGAACCCAACGGGATGGATCAACGAGGTGTCTAGAGGCACGAAAGGAGCTTGTCCATCTGATTCTTCTGCTTGATATTTTGCTTGCTAGCTCTGTGGAACTGGAAGGAAGCACGTTGCTTCCGAGGGACATGTTAGGGTACTCTATTGTGGTCTGCTGTTGCGTTTCATGCTCAAAGTGTACTCGAAGAGGTGGAGTCTGCACATTACCACCGGGTGAGTATACCTTGACTGCAACAGTAGTTTGGAAGTCAGAAGGCTGTGGCAGTAGGCATTGGGGTGATTCGACGATTTGCCTTCCGAGAGGCTGGTCAAGACCAAATAAAGGATAATAATCGTCAAGTACCTGTCATTGGCAGTTATTGTAACGTGGAAAGACTAGAGCTACACCGATAGACCATCGATCTTTCACTATCGAGACTTTGGTTGCGGGACACGCCAATTTGGATGTAGATTGTTTGCTAGGGGCACGTCACTTAGCCCTTGATGTAGTCTTTCACTAGTTGAGGGGGGGTCGAGGTGGGACCATAGCCACAGTAGAAATGCAGACCATATAGTTTAGATATTTGTACTTTAGGCCCCTTTAGCAGACCTATACAGATATAGAAAAGCTCCCGACCGAGTTCCGCGCATTCAGATCCAGCCCTATTACGGGACTCGGTGTACAGTAGACAGAACGTACATGTGAGGGTCTAGGTACATGCACACCGCACCGGGTGGTGTATCATAGACATTAGGGCATTACTCCGTATTGAGACTGAGCTTGGTTGAGTAGTTTGGATATGGCAGTCCTTACGCCTCATAGCATGGTGATGGTAGTTCTGTGCGGAACGAGGCGTAGTTTTATAGATATTCGTACGCCGCTCTAACGTAGGATGAGAGTTGCATACTCTTCCTTGGCATGATGGCATAGACCATGCAAGAAGGGTACCATGGGAGGTACCTTGATATTGGGGGTAGCGACATATATGTTATCTTAGTTTAAACTACTAGGAGGCAGATGGGTAGGACGTGCGTGTAAAGCCTTGAGTGTTATTAACCCAAGCAACCTAATAAATAAGAAACATAACTGAACAATATATGTACGGTTATTTCAGATTGTGTAACTTAGCCCAATCATCAGAACTTGTGTTCTGACCTCTTCCTCATAACATACACGCAGGTTAGGCCTTTGGCAGAGGTTTGATAGCTTTGGATACTGACTAGACAGTATTATTACTTTGGTAAGGCTATATTTGATTATATTATATTTTATTTCATTCCGTTGTGTGATGTTTTCTGAGCTCTGATATATTTTATATCTCTGTCTTTTCTACAGGATACCAGACAAGCCAACTCGAGTTTCAATATATTGGGATTAAAAAAAAATTGGTCTGTCGTAATTCGGGTTGTTACATCTGGTATCAGAGCCTAAGTTTAGGATTCCTATTTAAGTTGTGAGAGCACGTACTTGTATATTCTTATATTGTAAGAATAGTATATATAATTATATGTAGGCCTTCATACATGTAAAAAGTTGAGACTTGTACACTGAATGGAAATAGGAAACCTAAGACATTGGGTAATTTGACAATGTGGTTAAGAGGGCGCACATGATATTAGAAAAGAAAATAATGGAAAGATTAGTCCAAAAGGAACCATCGGAAATAGATGGATATTAAGAATGATAAACAAAGGTGCAGCAAGAATAGACGTTTTAAAAGGATATGCAAACAGTTAACTGATCCTTTCCTTTTCTTCTTCTCTTAGATTTAAATAAAGTTGGAAGTCAGTAGGTGAACAAAAAAAAATCTGAAAAAGTTGTCGGGTCGACACACCAGAGTGGGTCGACACATTGGCTACAGTTGGTCGACCCACGCCTCCAGAATTCAAAAAATAAAAAGACGAAGTCGAATGGCTTCGTCGTCATTTTCATTCTCCCCCTGAAACCCACCGAAAACCCAGTTTTCCCTAATCTTTCCAAGGCCATCGCCACCTCAAATCTCCACTGTTTCAGGCAAATTTGGTGTCAAATCGAAGCCCTCAACGTTCTCTACCCAGATCCACACAAGTTTCTTTTAGATTTGGAGAAAATTCGTCAAGCAACAACAACCTTCCCTCGCCGCTGATTTTCCCTAATTAAACCCTTGATAGATCGCTTGGTGCAACAATCAGAGGGATATAGTGGAAGCATACGCGAGGACCAGCGGATATAGTATTTTGCTAGGGAGTCTGGTCAAGTTCATGGACTTTTTAGGCACCACTTTGGACGCATTGTTTAATGTTGTATGTCTAGACAACATCTTGAACCAGAACATAGTGGAGAGGAAAGCTTATTCAAGGTAAATACGTCTTTTGATGCTAATCTAGTAAGTAGGAAAGAGAATGGGATAGTAGTTTTTGAGTCTGAAGTATAGGGAGTACATATTCTATTCACTGAGGCACAGTTCGGGGCCATGCTTGGTATACAAGGCGAGGGCCTACATTTGGAGGATGTGGAGATGACAAGGCTTGCAATGATACGTAGGATTATTGTGAATGAGAATGTCACGATTTGGGAGATGGCGCATTTGCGGCCACTAGCTAGAGTGGTTATACGCATCCTGCAGTATAACCTAGCAGCGAAGACAAGCAGCTTTGATAGGGTTTCTCCCATGATTAGGTCGGCTACCTATGCAGTTTTTGCAGGACTCGAGGTGAATTGGGCTCATTTGATTTTGCAGTACTATGCCCCCTCCATAAAGACGAGACAGACCACTGTCCCGTTTGGACACCTTTGGACGACAGTTTTTGAACGTGATGGGGTCCCTTTAGCGAGCAGGAGTCATATTTCACATCCCCATCAACTTACAGACCTAGCCATGCTGACTGGGAAACACATTGAGTTTCAGGATTTACTGGGGGCGGACCCACAGCCAATGGAGCATGAGGATGATGATGGGGATGATGGGTTTGACGGAGGTGATGGCGGAGGAGAGTTCCCAGATGTAGATGCTGCAGATATAGGTCATCCGGACGAGGGAGGCCAACAGGGCCAGGGAGAGCAGTGTTTCCCCCAATAGGGGTACCATATGGGCCTTTTGTTGGATATCATCCCATAGCAGGGGTTGATCCCCAGTGTGCCGACGGAAGAGCTACAACATTATCAGTATTGCTATCCTCCATAGGATTATCAGTATGCAGGTACAAAGCAACCTTGGATATCCTCCATAGGATTATCAGTATCGTTTAGGCATTCATACTTTTGGTACATGTAACACTTTACACAAGTGTACAGATGGTTGAAAAATTGGATGGACACCAATTGGTTGCTATATACGAGGAATAACATTATTTCATCCTTAGCAAATTTCGAGGATGAAATTTCCAATAGAGGGGAGAATGTAGCACCCCGTATTTTTATGTTAATAATAAAAAGGAAAATAAAAAAGATTATATTTTCCGAATTTGACCCCGAAACGTTTACCATGCGTTCGTGGTGATTTTCTAATACGTTTTGGTATATGGCATGACCAAAACGGAGCACGTATACAAAGGATAGCAATGAATTATATAATCAGAAAGTTGTGTATATATAAATACGAATATAAGTAAAATTCAAACTTAGTGATGACGTATAAGAGGTATAAAACAAATCAAAGGAAGTATAATGGGAAAATAATCAACGTTTAATTAATAACGTTAAGTGCAGCAATTACAGTGTCAAACAACACACGCCTGGACCCAGATGGGTCGACTCCCTTGTGTGTGGGTCGACCCATGGGCTGACCAACCGATAGAGCGGGTCTACCTAGGGGTCGACCCGAGCGTGGTCCAGGTGTGTTTTGTGTTGTGTAATCTATGATGTGCACGGTTTGGATTTTTATAAATTGAATCCGACGGTTCAGACCTTCTCGTACACCTATAAATAGACTAACAGGGCCTAGCCTAAATCTCATATTTTCTGAAGTGCTGCCTAGGCTCTGCCATTCTCTTTTTTCCTCCAAATCTTTTTAGAAAATTAGTTTTAGGAAATTTTGATCCAAGATTTGAAGATAAAAGAATGTAAATCTACAAATAGGCGTTCAGAATTCTGATCAGCGTGAGGTAAGTCCTAGAATCTGGTTTATATGAGTTACCTTCACTTTTACACCTGTTTTAGCATCAGATTTGTGAATCTGTGGTTGTTTTAATAATAGATTCAGTTAGGGATGCCATAGAACAACAAATCTGGAAAGGATTCATGGATTGGAAGGTTGTTAGGTGAGTGGATCTAAATTATAACATTTTAAGTAATGGTATATCTATCGTTTGTATTCCCCGTTATATTTAATCTGCTGAACAGTTGATAATTGTGGAAATTGGTTATAAAACCTATTTAGAATATGTTGAAATGGGTACTGTTGTACATAGATCTATTCTATGTACGTGTAAATTAGACTAAAATTACTGTAATACTGAATTTGTGACATTTACAATAAAAGTGAATATGTTATAGAAAACAATGTTAATGACAAATTGGACATTGTAAATAAAGTTAAAGTGAAATTGGGAATAATTGTGGTAATTGAGATTAAACCTACTGAGAACATTTTTGTTGTATAAAGCCTGTTTCCATTCATCATCTCCCTGAATTGGAAAGTACTACTAAATACTGTAATTATGGAATTTACGATAAACATGAATATTTGCTTAAGAGTTTTATTATGCCAAAAGGTTGTAAATAGAATTACAGTAAAATTTGGAATAATGACAAAGGATAGATATGCCTAAATTGTATGAAAAATTTACAGTAATTAGTAAATTGTAACCGCACTGAGACACAAAGTTAAGTTCAATTTATGGTAGAAGCCTGCCCGGAACCGCCCGGCAAATCCAGCATCCACAAGTGGTCTACTTAATGTGAGGGGTCTAGTACCTAAACATATATATAAATATATGTACATAAATGGAATGTGTGAAAATTCACAAGACAGTAAAAAGATGAGTGTTACAACAGTAAAAGTTTGATTAATGCATAGAACCAAAGAAAAATGTGATAAACGGGGATTATAGCCTATTATAATTAAAGTGAATGTTATGTAATAGGTAGGCTTGTCCTAGGAACAAGTGGAATTATAACATGTGTTATAATAAATAAAAAGGGAAATTTATTAATAAACCTTAGTCGAGAAAACTAAGTTAATAAGTAAACAACAAGTAGTTGATATGACAGTGTAAGATGAGATTATGATTAAATGAGGAAGAATGAGGCAAACTTATGGAATGAAATAAGTTATATTTAATCATATATAATAAGTGACATGTAACAAAAAACATGTGGATTAAGATAGAATATACTTAATTATATAATAAGTAGAACATGTTATTATAACTATGAAATCAGATAAGGAATTAAATGGTAATAATATAAGAGATTGTTGATTACTTTCGTTAATTACAATCTACGGAAACATGTTGTAGGATTATTAATGAACTTAAATGGGCTAAGTTATATTACTGAATTAATAAGCGAGCGGGATCCATTCCTTAGAGATATAAGGGGCTTAGAGAAAACTTGATAACTTGAATATAAGATAGAATGTGGGCAACCAAGTTAATTGGAAATCTAATAAGAAAAGACAAGCGCACGATTAAAAGATTAGACATAGGGTCTAATAAGACGATGATGTGATGCGCTTGGACCAGTCTGCACGTTTGAAGGTGAAGAACCCAACGGAATAGATCATCGAGGTGTTTAGAGGCACGAAAGTAGCACCCCATCTGATTCTTCTGCTTGATATTCTGCTTGCTGGCTCTGTGGGACTGGAAGGAAGCACGCGGCTTTCGAGGGACGTGGTATGGTATTCCATGGTGGTCCTCTGTTGTGGTGCACGCTCAGACTGTACGCGCAGAGGTGGGGTCTACACGTTACCTCCCGGTGAGTATACCTTGACTGCAACATTAATTTGGCAGTCAGAAGGCTGTGGCGGTATGGCATTGGGGTGATTCGACGATTTGCCTTTGGAGAGGCTGGTCAGGACCAAATAAAGGACAGTAATCATCGGGTACCTGTCATTGGCAGTCAGTGTGAAGAGGAAAAACTAGAGCTAAACCAACAGACCATCGATCTTTCACTATTGAGACTTTGGTTGCGGGACACGCCAATTTGGATGTAAATTGTTTGTTAGGGGCACGCCACTTAGCTCTTGATGTAGTCTTTTACTAGTTGAGGGAGGGGTCGAGGTGAGACCATAGCCACCATAGAAATACATACCCTAGTTTAGATATCTGTACTTTAGTCCTATTTAGCAGACCTATACAGATGTGGAAAGGCTCCCGACCGAGTTTTGTGCATTCAGATGCAGCCATATTACGGGACTCGGTGTACAGTAGACAGAACGTACGTGTGAGGGTCTAGGTATATGCACAATGCACGGGGTGCTGTATCGTAGACATTAGGGCATTACTTCATGTTGAGACTGAGCTTGGCCGAGGAGTTTGGACATATCAGTCCTTATGTCTCGTAGCATGGTGATGGCAGTTCTATGCAGAACGTGCCGTAGTTTTATAAAGATCCGTACATCGCTCTGGCGTTGGATGAGAGTTGCATACGCTTTTGTGGCTTGATGGCGTAGACCGTGCGAGAAGGGTACCATGGGAGGTACCTTGTATTGGGGGCAGCTACATATATGTTACCTTAGGTTAATCTTGTGACACCCCACGTCCATTAATGTCACTCACTAAGGGAATGCATTAAGTTTCGTGAAGCATTATAGGTAAACAGAAACAGAAATATTACAAGGCATATATAAAAGCAACAACGGAATTTAAATTTTTATTTAAAAACATAAACCATAACATCGTAGTCCAAAATACCATGTCTGAAACAACATAAAAACCCATTACAATAATATCAAACTTCTGTCTTGCATCATCAGAGTACAGAAAATACATAAAAAACATAATTCCCCAAAAAGAGACGAAGCCATAGTAGTGAAGATGAGAACTTGAGCAGTACTTCAACAACAGCTCCAAGCAATATGATTACCGAGTCCTGACTAAGCATGAGTATTCCCTCCCTGAGAACCTAGGGGGAGAAACGGAAGAGAGAAGAGGAAACAAAAAGGGTTAGACATAAAGTCTGGTGAGTCCATTTACTTTTACAAGTAAATAAGTAAAAGTATCATGGTGGACATATAAGATGGATAAGAAAGACAACAACATAAAAGGTAAATATGACAAGGTAAACATGATGGAGTGTATACGCTTCCCTAATGATTACTCTGCACTGATACTAGTTTAACCAGAACGAGATGATCCCAACATTATCAAATGGTAGACTTAGGCATACGTCCTGATGTATCCTAACTACTACCCCAATCGATCGGCTCCCTAATCCGCGTAGATACCTTGTGCCGGCCCCACATTAGGAGGTATCATTTCCTAAAGTGGCAATTCCTCGTCTTCATAATGTGCACAACCATATCAACAGGTGTCACGGTCGTCTTATCCCCCTCTGCCCGGCCCATGCACGCACATGACCCGGTCGGTTTGCGCCGCCTACACCGTCCTCCACGTTTGGATCTCTTACAATTAGCCCATTAAGCGTGCCCTAAATCCGACCTAGGACGGAGTACTCGTTTTGATACCGCTATATGGGTTACTGACTGAAACGGGTCCCACACAATATGATACAAGCTCTCCCCTTGTCTTGTATCCCCACTAGGATTTCCATTTGGTTATGTATACCACTAGATGTCTTTGATTACATAACCCTATCATTGCTACAAGTTATGCTTACCCTAAAAAAAGGTGTCCTAAATTACATAACTTTATTATTTCCATCGGTTATGTATACCACTAGGTGTCTTTAATTACATAACCCTATCAGGTTAAGTTCGTGGGCCTATATGCAAATATTACCCACCCCCTCGGATTTACTTAACCCATCCACTCTTCAATCAAGTTTACTTAACCCCAACTCAAGTTTATGTTCATACGATCCTTAAGGATTTAATTAGGTTAAGTATTCAAGGTTTATTACCATATATTTCATTTATGGTTACAGTATGCTAGACCTCCCACATTAAGTCTACCATTTGTGGATGCTGGACATGTCGGGCGGGTCCGGGCAAACTTGTTCCACAATCGGGCTTAACCTCGTGTCTTAGCACGTCTCGTATTTGTGCACTTAGACCTCTCACATTAGATTCAACATTTGCGGTTGCTGAATATGCCGGTCGGTTCCGGGAAGACTTCCACCGCAAGTGTAATCTAACCTCATGTCATAAGTGCAGTTACAGTTCCTAATTACTGTAATCCTAGGCATTTCATTATTATCCAATTTTACCTATGTCTTTATAGGTGTTCATGCCCCTTTTCCCCATTATGTTCATATTGAATTATATGTCCAAATTCATGTTCATAAACATTATTCAAGTTATGCCAATTTCAATGTTTTCCCCCGTTCTCTAACTAACACATTCGCATATATTTAGCGGCATGCCTAGGCTAAAAAGTAGCCTGGCCATAAACAACAAAAGGGAAAGGTGATGGAAAGATGACAAAAGTGATTAACATAACTGACATAAACATATACTGGCATGGTGATAAGGTGGACATATAAGAATAGATTTGGTGAACTTGTGATAGTTAAACTAGTTCTAACATAACAAGGATGTCATACTAAGCATGGTAAGATCTAAACAATACTTTAGATGTCCAATTGGCTCAGATCCAATATGATCGGCACAAGGTGGTCTAAATAGTAAGCTAGATCTAAAATCAAAAGTAGATCTGACATAATAAAGGTTAAGATCCACATCATAGTTATGTCAGAATGTCATAGATTCACAAGTTACAATAGATCCGACATGATAAAAATTAAGATCCAAGTCTTAACTAATTCGAAATGTCATAGATTCACAATTTATAATAGATCTGGTATAATTCAGTCACAGGAACAGATCAAAATTATAGTCATATCATGTTTACTTTTAATCATTTAAATCTAAAAGTAACTTAAAACTCACAGTGTTCCGATCTTAGAAAATCGAACTAGAAAAGCATAAGATGAATCTCAGATCTACACTGGAATCTCTAATACTTTGATTGTAGAAGAAGGAAAAAGGATTTGATTCAGTCCTGGTACCGACAGCATTTGGCCTCCATTGATTTCAGTGTAAGAAAACAGGAGAAATGGACCTTTATTTATAGCTGCCAGCACCCAGAAATCGACTGCCACCTCAGCCCTAGGGGTATCGACCTACCCCTTAAGGGGTCGACCCTGGTGTCGACACCCCCTTAAGGGGTTGACTTCCCTAGAGCGGGAATTTTGCCGCTTCTTGAATTTTGATTTTCAAATTTTTTTCTGGATAAGTTTGGACAGATATATATATATATATATATATATATATATACATATATATATACATATATATAATTCTTCTGCGCGTATACAAACTTTAAACCCTCATAACTTCTTCATATGGTATCCGTTTTACGCAAACCAACTGGCTATCTTGACCAGAATTTCTAGACGGACGCAATGGCGCAGTCCGTTTCCCTTAATTCTGGTTATTAAATTAATTATTATTTAATTTATCTCATCTTAATATTGTTAAAATACGGGGTGTTACATTCTCCCATACTCAAAGGATTTCATCCCCGAAATCTCCAAGTTACGAAGAATGTATATCCTACCATCCACATCCATCTACTCATTCACCAATCACTGGCATCCATTGTCCTTAAAGATTTCTAATGCTTATATGAACATATGCAAAATTGTGTGTATATGTCCCAACACTAATGCAAAGATCAGGCGGTCTGCTGATTCAGTTGACCTCCTCAATGCAATGTATGTTAGTGTCATGAATCCAACATGTATGCAACAATCCTATTATAACATGTAAGTCCTATGTGCACAATCATTCATCCAAATGCAACATTCATATGATGGTATATCCATTTTCATCCATTAAAAGAAAGAAAAATGCACACACATCCATAGGCAGTATGAAAGTGATTGAGAAGATCTAGTGCCTAATGTGTATGTATATGCATCCACGAGCAACCACTAGCAAACACTTGCATCCACTTGCATTCATCAACGATAACATGTCTCAAACACATGCTTACACCCATGGGATTTCTACCTAAAGGTCGAAGATTCGATCGATAGGACATACTTAGATGATAGAAACAAGCATAAATAAAAAGCTTTGGAGAAGGAGTTAAGAACATACCCTCGGAAAGAAAAGGGTACGAAGCACGAATCTTGTCTTCGGTCTCCCAAGTCGCATTCTTTGGGTTATCTCCCTACTGAACCTTTATCAACTTGATTTCTTTATTGCGTAGCTTCTTAACTTCCGTTCCAAGAATACGGGTAGGAACTCGTCTAACTGTCGCCTTTCGTTCCACTTCTACCTCTTCCAATATACTCGGCTTAATAATTTCTGCGGTATCATGTAAGCACTTCCGCAAATGGGAAACGTGGAAAACATCGTGAACGCCAAATAGTCTCTCGAGTAGCTTTACTCTGTAGGCCATTAGGCCAATCCTTTCTGTTATGGGAAATGGCCCTACAAATCTTGGAGCCAACTTCCTTACAGATCCAAAGCATACCACATTTCTTAATGGTGATACCTTAGTAAAGACCATGTCTCCCACTTGAAATTCAATGTCAATCCTTCTCTTATCTGCATAGGACTTTTGCCTATCTTGAGCAGTCTTCATTCATTGCCTAATAAGATCAATCTTCTCTAATGTTCCTCTAACCATATCTAGTCCAAGCAATAGTCTTTCTGTAGATTCCCACCAACAAGTTGGTGGTCTACAGGGTCGTCTGTATAATGCTTCAAAAGGTGCCATGCCAATGCTAGCTTGGTAGCTGTTGTTGTAGGAGAACTCTACTAAAGGAAGATGCTCTTCCCAAGTCCCTCCAAAGTCTAGGATACACAGCCTCAAAAGATCCTCTAAAACTCTGTTCACCCTCTCCGTCTGTCCGTCGGTCTGAGGATGATAAGCAGTGCCTAAACATAACTGTGTACCTAAGGCTTCTTACAAGCTCCTCCAAAATTCACTGGTGAAGATGGGGTCACGATCGCTTACGATGCTGGAAGGTACCCCATGAAGACGAACTATCTCACGAACATAAAGTGCCGCTAAACATGTTGCCATCCTCTTGCTCTTAACCAGGATGAAATGAGCGCTCTTTGTAAGTCTATCTACAACCACCCAAGTACCGGTATTGCCTTTCTTTGATCTAGGCAAACCATCTATGAAATCCATAGGGACACTCTCCAACTTCCACCGCGGGACCTCCAAAGGATGAAGCAAACCACCGGGCTTCTTTTGCTCAGCTTTAAATTGCTGGCAAACCAAACATTGAGAAACAAACTTAGCCACATCTCTCTTTATTACAGCCCAAAAGAAAACCCTCTTCATATCTCTATACATCTTATCGCCACCTGGATGAATTCTCATCTTAGAATAATGGGCTTCTTCTAGGATGGTCTTTATTAAGCTCCCAATTCAGGGAACACAAAGCCTCCCATCTCATCGTAACCACCGCCTGTCGTCTGTGGAGTATCTACTGAGGTGACTAGAAGTCTCCCCTTTACTGAGCTTGTCCAAGATGTCTAAAATCTGTGGATCCTCTCGCTGCAAAGCTCCTACTTGGTCCATAAGAGTAGGTTGTATCTCCAGTGATGCTAATAAGCCAGGCAAAAGCTCGGTGGAAGGTCTAAAGTCAAAAGTCGATATAAACTCCAAGCTTTTCCTTTCTACAAACAAAGGACTTAAGACCATCCTTTGTCTACTTAGTGTGTCTGCCACAACATTACCCTTTCCACGGGTGCAAGCGATCTCGAAGTCATAAGATGCTAAGAACTCCATCCACCTTTGATGCCTCAAATTAAGATCCTTTTGCGAGAACAAGTATATGAGAGATTTATGATCAGTATATAATTCGAACTTCTCTCCAAGCAAATAATGGCGCCACGTCTTAAGCGCAAACACAATGGCAGCTAGCTCTAAGTCATAAGTAGGGTAGTTCTTCTCATGAACCCTTAGTTGTCTTCCTCCATAGCATACTACCCTTCCTTCTTGCATCAGAACTGCACCAAGCCTTGTACCACATGCGTTAGTGTATACTGTAAACACTTTGTTCCCATAGGGCAAGGTTAAGACTGGGGTTGTTGTTAGAGCCCTTTTCAGTCTTTGGAAAGCAACATCACAATCTATATCCCACGAAAACGCCATATTCTTCTTCGTCGGCCTGGTGAGTGGGGTTGATACCTTTGCGAAGTCTGTAATGAACTTCCTATAATATCCTGCCAACCCAAAAGGCTTCTCACCTTCATTGCATTCTTTGGGATCTGCCAGTCTTGAACTGCAACGACCTTTGCGAGATCTACGGCTATCCCTTCTTTGGAAACCATGTGTCCTAAGAATCTCACCTCTTTTCTCTAAAATGGCATTTGGAGAACTCTGCCTCGAGCTGATGCGTACGGAGAGTTTTTAAAACATATCTCAAATGTTGGGCATGCTCTTCCTCGCCCTTTGAGAAGATCAAGATATCATCAACAAATACCATGAAAAATTTATCTAGGAACTCCCAAAACACCCTACTCATCAGATCAACAAAATAGGCGGGTGCATTTGTCAACCCAAAAGGCATTACAAGCCATTCAAAGAAGCCATCTGGAGTCCTAAAAGCTGCTTTATCAATACTGTCCTCGGCCACCCTCAACTGATGGAACCCTGTGGCCAAGTTTAAATTAGAAAATAACGATGCACCAACAAGCTGATCAAATAGATCGTCTATCCTTGGGAGTGGGTGCCTGTTCTTTTTAGTGAGTTTATTAAACTCTCTATAGTCTACACATAAGCGAACCGAACCATCCGGCTTAGTTGCGAATATCACTGGAGCACCCCATTCAGAAATGCTTCGCCTAATGAACCCTTTTTCAAGTAGCTCTCCTACTTGTTTGCTAAGCTCCCTCCTTTCCCTTGGATCCATATGGCGCACAGGCAATGCAACTGCCTTTGCATTGTCCACCAAATATATACGGAAATTGATCTCGTGCCTTGGGTGTAAACCCCGAACCTCATCAAAGACATCAGGATACTCGGGGACTACGGGAACAGATTGTAGATCATCAATAGATGCATCAAGAGACTCTAAGAAGCTAAGCATGACAGACCCTTGCGGGTCACAAGAAATCTCGAGGGTCCTCCCATGACAAGTCAGAAGTCTAACGACCCTCTTCTCACAATCCAGAATGACACCATATGTGGTTAGCTAGTCCATCCCTAGAATCAACCCATAGCCCACGAACCCGAGCACATATGCGTTGCACTCAAACTCGATGCCTAAAACAGATATTCCCAAACCCCGACAAATCATAGATAAATGAGCCGAAACACCAATAAGGCTTGAGACAACTACGGGATCCACTACCATACTAGTATTTAAGTGCAGAGATTCAACTATAGAACTAGATATAAATGAATGTGAAGTGCCAGAATAAAAAAGAGTTCTAATTGGGTGACTAGAAAGAGAAATTAAACCTTCCACGGAAACTTTCCTACCTCTGTC
Source organism: Allium sativum (assembly GCA_030737875.1). NCBI lineage: Eukaryota > Viridiplantae > Streptophyta > Magnoliopsida > Asparagales > Amaryllidaceae > Allium > Allium sativum. The sequence goes on from CM060923.1 coordinate 159,578,990, forward strand.
TGGAGCACTGGTCGCGAGAACATTCACTTGGCCTCCGGAAGTCCCTGCTCTTTGACCTTGTCCCTGTTTCTTCGGGCACTACCTAGCAAAGTGTCTGACTTCTCCACAGTTAAAGCAAGTATTCTTCCTTCTCTTGCAGTCCTTCACCAAGTGACCCTCACGTCCACAACTGTGACACTTTCTTTTATCCTTGGCCTTGTCATTCTTTCTGCCTTTCTTCTATTGTTGTTGTCCTTTCTTGGGCCATATCTTCTTATTTTGAGTTGTTTCATCAGCCTTAACTTCCTTCTTCTCTCCTTTGTCTTCCTCATGCATCAAGGCCATATCAACAAGCCTTTCAAAAGTAGCTTCCATAGGAATATGAGACATAGCTAACCCATGAAGGGGTTCATTTAGTCCTTTGACAAACCGTAAGGCTTTCTTGTGTGGAGTGTCTACAAGCACTAATCCAAATCTCGCCAGCTGGTTGAATTTATTAACATATTCCTTAACATTCATGCTTCCTTGCTTGAGCGTCAAGAACTTCTCCATTTGCATGCTTTTCTCATCTTGGGAAAGAAATTTCATTTCAAACCTCATCCTAAAATCTCCCTAAGTTTCCACCGGACGTCCAGCTTGGGTTACTTCCCACCAGAACAAAGCTTCGTCTTTCAGTAGCCAGGCAACTAACTGAATCTTCCTCTGATCATCCACTTCGAAAATTCCAAATAGATCCTCCATTTCTTTTAACCAATTTCTCGCCTCTACGAACGTCTCAGTACCGCGGAATGGCTTTCCGCCCATGGAACAGAAATCTTTGCAGATCTTAGCGAAATTACCTGCTCTTGGAAGAGGACGAGGAGGAACGATAGGTGCAACTGGGGGAGGAACGTCAGCTTGGCCTTCGGCAGGCGTCGTGGCCTCTAGATACCTACGGAACCAGCCTGATATCGTAATGCCCTCAGGAATATTAGGAATGTTCGGTTCCCCAAGCATGCTAAAAGAAAAGGAAAGAGATTTAGACAAAGGATCGAAGGATATTACATATGGCTTTGAAGAATATGTTTTTCAAAACAGACTTTTCTTTTTGAAAAAATTCTTTCTTAAAACCTTTTTGAAAATAATTTTCAAATTGTTTTATCTAATCTGGTAACCTTCAGCTCTGATACCAAGTGTGACAACCCACGTCCGTTAATGTCACTCACTAAGAGAATGCATTAAGTTTCATGAAGCGTTATAGGTAAACAGAAATATTACAAGATATATATAAAAACAACAACGGAATTTAAATTTTTATTTAAAAACATAAACCATAACATCGTGGTCCAAAATACCATGTCTAAAACTACATAAAAACCCATTACAATAATATCGAACTTCTGTCTTGCATCATCAGAGTACAAAAAATACATAAAAAGCATAATTCCCCAAAAAGAGACAAAGCCATAGTAGTGAAGTTGAGAACTTGAGCAATACTTCAACAACAGCTCCTAGCATGATGATAACCGAGTCCTGACTAAGCCTGAGTATTCCCTCCCTGAGAACCTGGGGGGAGAAATGGAAGAGAGAAGAGGAAACAAAAAGGGTCAGACATAAAGTCTGGCGTGTCCAGTTACTTTTAGCAAGTAAATAAGTAAAAGTATCATGACGGACATATAAGATGGATAAGAAAGACAACATCATGAAAGGTAAGTATGACAAGGTAAACATGATGGAGTTCATACGCTTCCCTATTGATTACTCTGCACTGATACTAGAATAACCAGAATGAAATGATCTCAACACTATCAAATGGTAGACTTAGGCATACGTCCTGATGTATCCTAACTACTACCCCAATCGATCAGCTCCCTAATCCGCGTAGATACCTTGTGTCGGCCCCAAAGTAGGAGGTATCATTTCCTAAAGTGGAAATCACTCATCTTCATAATTTGCACAACCATATCTACAGGTGTCACGGTCGTCTTATCCCCTCTGCTCGGCCCATGCACACACATGACCCGGTCGGTTTTCGCCGCCCACGCCGCCCTCCACGTTTGGATCTCTTACAATCAGCCCAGTAAGCATGCCCCAACTCCGACCTAGGATGGAGTACTCATTTTGATACTGCCATATGGGTTACTGACTTGAACGGGTCCCACACAATATGATACAAGCTCTCCCCCTTGTCTTGTATCCCCACTAGGGTTTCCATTTGGTTATGTATACCACTAGATGTCTTTGATTACATAACCCTATCATTTCTACAAGTTATGCTTACCCTAAAAAAAAGGTGTCCTTAATTACATAACTTTATTATTTCCATCGGTTATGTATGCCACTAGGTGTCTTTAATTACATAACTCTATCAGGTTAAGTTCGTGGGCTTATATGCAAATATTACCCACCCCCTCAGATTTACTTAACCCACCCACCGTTCAATCAAGTTTACTTAACCCCAACCCAAGTTTATGTTCATAAGATCCCTAAGGATTTAACTAGGTTAAGTATTCAAGGTTTATTACCATATATTTCATTTATGGTTACAGTATGCTAGACCTCCCACATTAAGCCTACCATTTGTGGATGCTACACATGCCGGGCGTGTCCGGGCAGACTTATTCCACAAATCGGGGTCATACCACGTCTCGTATTTGTGCACTTAGACCTCTCACATTAGATTCAACATTTGCGGTTGCTGGATATGCCAGTCGGTTCCGGGCAGACTTCCACCGCAAGTGTAATCTAACCTCGTGTCATAAGTGCAGTTACAGTTCCTAATTACTGTAATCCTAGGCATTTCATTATTATCCAATTTTACCTATGTCTTTATAGGTGTTCATGCCCCATTTCCCCATTATGTTCATATTGAATTATATGTCCAAATTCATGTTCATAAACATTATTCAAGTTATGCCAATTTCAATGTTTTCTCCCGTTCCCTAACTAACGCATTCACATATATTTAGCGGCATGTCTAGGCTAAAATTTAGCCTGGCCATAAACAACAAAAGGGAAGGTGATGGAAAGATGACAAAAGTGATTAACATAACTGACATAAACATATACTGGCATGGTGATAAGGTGGAGATATAAGAATAGATTTGGTGAACTTGTGATAGTTAAACTAGTTCTTACATAACAAGGATGTCATACTAAGCATGGTAAGATCTAAATAATACTTTAGATGTCCAACTGACTCAGATCCAATATGGTAGGCACAAGGTGGTCTAAATAGTAGGCTAGATCTAAAATCAAAAGTAGATCGGACATAATAAAGGTTAAGATCCACATCATAGTTATGTCAGAATGTCATAGATTCATAAGTTACAATAGATCCGATATGATAAAGATTAAGATCCATGTCATTACTAAATCGAAATGTCATATATTCACAATTTATAATAGATATGGTATAATTCAGTCACAGGAACAGATCTAAACTATAGTCATATCATGTTTACTTTTAATCATTTAAATCTAAAAAGTAACTTAAAACTCACAGTGTTCGGATCTTAGAAAATAGAACTAGAAAAGCAGAAGACGAATCTTAGATCTACACTTGAATTTCTAATACTTTGATTGTAGTAGAAGGAAAAAGGATTTGATTCAGTCCACGCATCGACAGCATTTGGCCTCCACTGATTTCAGTGTAAGAAAATAGGAGAAATGGACGTTTATTTATAGCTGCCAGTCCCCAGATATCGACTACCACCTCATCCCTAGTGGTGTCGACCTACCCCTTGGGGGGTCGACCCTGGTGTCGACACCCCCCTTAAGGGGTCGACTCCCCTAGAGCGGGAATTTTGCCACTCCCTGAATTTCGATTTTCGAACTGTTTTCTGGATAAGTTTGGACTGATATATATATATATATATATATATATTCTTCTGTGCGTATACAAACTTTAAACCCTCATAACTTCTTTATACGGTGTTCGTTTTACGCAAACCAACTGGCTATCTTGACCAGAATTTCGAGACGGACGCAATAGCGCAGTCCATTTCCCTTAATTCTGATTATTAAATTAATTATTATTTAATTTATCTCATCTTAATGTTGTTAAAGTATGAGGTGTTACAAATCGACTGGAAGGTAGATGGGTACGACGTGCGTGTAAAGCCTTAAGTGTTATTAACCAAAGCAACCGAATAAATAAGTAACATAATTGAATGATATATATAGGGTTATTTCAGATAGTGTAATTTAGCCCAGTCACAAGAACTTGTGTTCTGACCCTCTCCTCATAACATACCCGCAGGTTAGCCCTTTGGAAGAGGTATGATAGCTTTGGATACTGGCTAGACGGTATTATTACTTTGGTAAGACTATGTTTGATTATATTATATTTGATTCCGTTCCGGTGTGAGATGTTTTCTAAGCTCTGATATATTTTATATCTCTGTCTTTTATGCAGGGTACCAGACAAGTCAACTCGAGTTTTGATTGATTGGGATTTAAAAAAAATCGTTCTATCGGAATTTGGGTTGTCACAGATATATTTTCATGACAAGTCGAGAGTCTGCATGAATACATGCCTCCCACGACACACTGAACCCGTGCCCCGGAAGGTAAATGCCAAAGGAACCACCAGCTATATCTATACCTTTGCTAAAGACCACAGAAAAGCCTTTGGAAAAGCTTCCATACGATTCCCCGCAAACGAAAGAGGGTCAACCTGCACCTATAAATACGACCCTAAGGGTCAAGAATCGTGGGGAGTAGATTCATTCCAAAATTGTGAACTTAGAATGGGGGAGTGTAACCCTAATTTTCAAAATCAAATTGGGAATTTCTATGTTCTTGTAATGTTATTTGGCAATTAGTAATAAAAAAGAAAACTGAGGATCTCAACTCATGGAGTTTAATTTAAGAGAAAATCGGGGTCGATAATTTTTGTCTATTATATATATAATCATATTTGGAATTTATGGTTATAAATAACCATTACGTTGTGATTTATACTTGCCGATGAGATGAGGAAATGTCTTATAGGACATATTTATGAGGTTATGATGTTTTATGATGGTTTTCACTTGTCGATGAAATGAGACAAGTTAAGATGCCACTTAGTAGTAGTCAGTGAGATGAGATGAGTTGGGTATCATAATACTCGACGATGAGATGAGGCAAAGTATATTTTATGATGTTATGATGTTTTTCTGAAGTGGCATCCACTAGCGGCTAGTGAACCATTAAGTGTGAACGTATGGTATGGGACATACGTTGATGCCTTCTAGGTTCCTATCTGGGAAGTTGAGACACATTCCCGATGTTTACTAGTACTATAAACCATGAGTCCTTGATTGGAGTTGATGATAGACAATTGACTCTGATCATCCCGGTGCTATTTAACTCGGGTCTTTATGATGTCATAGACTAGGGTTACTATGATGTTATAATTTATATACTATAGTCATCACGATGGTTAAGATGTTACTCGCTCCAGTCATCTCGATGTTTATGGTACCATGTATAGTACTAGTCACGATGTAGCACATGCAATATTTCTTCTTTTAGATGTTTTCGATTTCACCTTTGATGATGATGTCTATTATAGCCTTGTGGAAGATGAAGCTTACATATATTTATGGTCTTATGGTGAGATTTCGAATATGATGCTTTGAACTCTCGTTCAGTTCTATTATGATGGATTTATGAAGTTTTAGACTGTTTTAAGAAGATTCTTTATATGGTTCATACCCATTATCTATTTCCACTTATAGAAGATACTGAAGATCAACCATATGCATATTACCTATAGATTTTCCCTTGAGTATTAAAAATGAACCTATTATGCTCCCTTTAGGTTGGATGTGATAATATTTATATCATTTGTTGGCAACAACGGGATGATTTCCCTTTCCTCTTATTACTTTCATCTTTACTAACAATAATTTCTAGCCTACCCGACACATGTGTTTATTACTCAGGTTAGACCGAGTTGTTTCAGGTTGTACCTTTCGGTTGATTCGTGGTTACTTGATCCACAATGGACTATCTCTTCTGAGGCTATTCCCTAGTTATGTATTGTGTATTTGAGTTGTTATATATTTATTCTTTGAGGCACATTGTATATGTATATGGTTATGTATGACCATTCAAGTTTGTAGCACATGGATTTGTTGTATTATGGTGTTGTCAGATTATGTAATCTGTTCTGTGATATGTTATTTGTGCATCTGTGTGTACTGGGGTATGAATCTGATCCTTAGCCATCGTAGCTTTATATTAGATGAATCGAGTACATCGACCCACCTGAGGTAAGAAAGAATTTTTATATACCCAATCGACGTATTCGATACACATCTAACTTAGAACTACGAATGGTCGCTTCTAACAGGCCTTATTCTTCGCTCTAATTGACGGTATTACTTGTTAATAATTGATTGCACATGACTCTAACTTCTAACTTCTTATCTTTATCTGAAGCCATTATTGCGAAACACATGAGGAGGAATAATACAACAAAGTCCAAAGGTGGTAAATCCTTACTTGAAAGGCATAAGAAGAGATACTGCTAATGGATCCCAGTCATCTTAAAAGAATGACTCTTATCCTCTTCATGGAACTTCACAACATCGGATTCTTCATTTATTCATATTTGAAATATAAACTTCCCAAAGGATTATTAGTCTCCCGAAAGAGGATTAGGTTTTGGCCTTATCTTTAATTTTGTGGGATCGAACCCCACATGCTTTCGGTGGTTCGAAGACCATAAATACTAGTTCAACTTAAGTAAAAGCCTATGGTAACATCGAAGGCAGAGGCATGATACCCCTTTTAAGGAAAGACTAACTACAACGAATCTAATCTGAAAGTAGACCCATTCAAATATTTTCATTCAAACATTTTGGGGTGTTAACCATTTTTATGGTTAACAGAGGAGTTTCTTAATATATATATATATATATATATATATATATATATATATATAGCATTTGAATGCACCTACAACTTCAGGTCTTTTAACAATTATACTGATTGTAAATCACTGAATGATATCTATGTATAATCTATAGGATGAACTCATATTTACTTAATTAAACAATCTTCATATTGTGTCCGCATCAGTAGCCCAACGGTTAAGGACTTTGCGCCATGGTAACAGTGACGTGGGTTCAAAACCCGGAATGGCATACTAAGAGCTTACCATGTGCATACGCTAAGATAATCCACTTATGTGGTGCTCGCGGATCGGGCTAGGTGCACTAGGGAGGATTTTACGAATCTGGTCGGTTTCCCTCCTGAACAAATTCAAAAAAAAAACTTCAGATTGTTTATTTAACAATTATATATATAGATACATACATGCGTCCATATATTACATATATATTATAGGTTTGTATATTCTTTCTCGTTTAAGCTAGCTAATTTAAAGTAAACTTTTACAATGATACAAATTATTAATTTCTACTTATTAATGTAAATCCTTAACGATTATATGATAAAGCTCAAAATATCTAGTTTCGTTGAACTTCTGGTTCAACTAAACTAAAATGCACAACTTTAAGTTGTTAAGTTTTATTCTTATGTTCCGTTCTAGATATCACTTTTGAACATTAATTATGATTACTTATTAGATAATAATACATGATTGTAATTGCATATAGACATCTCTTTGCATCTTTTATGGAGAGTTCAATAAAAAAGACATATTCAAAACATGAATAAGAGTATCTTTAGGATACTTAAAATGTTATAGAGATATGCTATTATATTAGTTAAATATCTTTCATGATTGTATTTATAGCGTTCGCTAAAATTGATATATGACATATAGATCGTCTCTTCAGGGGAATACTTAAATATATTTTTTCGAGAATAGTCATGCATATGATACACAATTCATGTTATACTTTTGAAAAACGATATATCATAAGTTACCATTTACTCTTAAAATTTTCTAATGAAGATACAGGTCCATGACAATGGAAGATTGAATTTTTCTAATGGAGCTACAAATATATTTTCACTTACAAATTTTTTGAATTATTTATTGTCACATTACTTCATAAAATGGTATATGATATTTGAAAATGTTTATGTGTAATTATTTTATTGTGCTACACAATGACATAATATCACTTTAATGGATATTTTATAAACATCATTTCTGGAGTGTTACATATCTTTCTAAGAGTACTTTCCATACACTATTTTTGGAAAGTCCTAAATACTCAGTATTGTTGGTGGGGATTTATTATTGTAATTAACTTTGAAATGTCATATCAAAATTAAAATATGATAATAAAAATAGACGTGGTAAATGAAAATCAGATGCAAGAGATGAAACTATTACTTATTGAATGTAGTATCAGTACAAAATATCCTTTTTGGAGATAAATTGCTATCACTACTTCTAGAGTTTTGTATGGCAATCCTTCGGAGGATATGCATTTTTTAAGCAATCCTAATGTATATATAAAATCAATATTTATATAACATCTCTTTTGAGATGTTGGAGTTTAGTAATCTAAACATAAATATAACAATAAAGCATCGCATTAAAAGAGTAACACACACACACACCTACGACATGCAGCTTATTTCTTCTGACAAATACTATAATGCATTTTTTCAACTAAATAGTTAATCATATGTACATAGAAGTAATTTATAAAAACATCGGTTTTTACAACATAGAGTGATTAGTAAAAGTCATATTCGTGTTATGTTTAAAGTACTCACTCAAAATTCAAATTTGACTTATATTAGATAATATATTCTCTTGCTTTCTAAGTGTCACACACAACATTAAGAAGGATGCACACACCTAGTTGAAGAAAATATAAGCATGGTACACAAGAATGATATAATGCACGTATATATCATAAGATAGCATTCAGTAAAAAAATAAGTCATGGACCATACAATGCAATTCTGGTTGCACCAAATAAATAAAATATTAACAATAGAATAAAAATAAGTAAATTTTACTGCATATTAAATTAAGCACGAATGCTAATTCAGAGCTTTCATGTACAAGGATAACTAATAAATAGAATAATAATAACAACATAAAAGTACTAATTACAAATATTAGTATAGTTTATTGCTTCTTCATGACCTATATAAAAGCAACTATGAAATACAATATATGTGAATAGGAAGAAAACCATTAACGTTCTTTTTTATGTCGAAAAGTTTATAAAATAATAATACGGAAAGTAGCATGAAATAGGCCAGAAATCATATCTTCTGAATTAAAATCCACAAACCTGAAAGCTTCATAATTCTTCTTTTAATGTTGTTGTAAACCTTTATATATTTTCGATATTTGAGTAAAATGAGGAAGCAAAATAATAAGTATATTATAATAAAATATCTACCACCATTTCGATAATTGACAACCTAAGCCTGTCTTAATGCATAATTTGTCTTGTCATATGTATCATTAAATAACAAACATTACCACATATTTTATATCTTAAGTTTTTTAGTCATTCTCTTTTAGTGAAACTTCAAGCTCTTTAATGCGATAAAACTTCAAACCGACTTACATTTGAGAACTTCTTATATTCGAGTTAATGAAATTCCGAAATTATGAATTTAAAAGAACATCTTGTTATTAAGCCTTTTGAACTCTAGAAATTCACTTCAAGTGTCAAGTCAAAACTAATGTTGAATATATAATATTGTGTTTAAAACACATGTCATCAGCGTACTATCATGATGCTATAAAAGTAGCAGTTATTATTACATGTATTATATTTTAAATAAATATGGATATCTCTTCTAGAGATAGTTTGTTCGTGCAACTATGAAATTGCAATTTATGATAATTGAAAACTTCAGGGTTCTTCGTATGTTTTCCAACTATAAAACTTCGTGTTCTTGATTCTTTGTAACAGCCCGCATTTTACGTATTGGATGATCGTAAAATAATTTTATTTTATTCCTTAAGGGTTGGATCATTCTCATATTTTGATATGTTGCTTATGGGGATGTGAGACATGTCCATAATTTTTACCCATTTTGTTTGTGATCATTTTTCCCCTATCAGTCTTGTACAGGGCATAACTTTTGACTCAGATCAAATCAGGTGTTGGGGTCGGTCTCATTGGAAAGGAAATAGTGTTGCCAATTCCGTAGAGTGGTCAAATTAAAGATTTGGATCGGTGGTTTGGGAGGAATCGCCATTTTTGTGTTTCATAGTTTGTTGTTCAGGTTTTTAACTCATTAGTGGACTGATTTGGAGAGACCCATTAGTGTGCTGGTGGGAGGCTATAAATAGGGGGTTAGAGGCATGGAGAATAGTTTAATTTCTCCATTTTCTCATTTGGTTAAGCTAGTGATTCTCCTTGCTCAAGCAAATACACCTTTTCACCATTGAAGTTCGATATCGACATAAGAGAATCAAAGACCTACATCGTTTGAAGCTAGGTCTACATCAATCGAAAATAGAGTCATCGAATCGAAGAGTTTAGAAAAAATTCTTCGCTGTCCATGATCGAGATTTCATCATTTTGTGTTGTTTTGGAGAATTGGTGAGTGATATGCATCGCCCACCCGAATTCAACCAAGTATATAGGTTGTATGATCATAATTTCATTGCTTTGAGTCATTTTCACCTAGATCTACATCATGGTAAGTCTATTTTCATATGAATCGCCATAGGATCTAATTTAGCAACTTAAAACCGGTAATTTCAATATATTTTCATATTTTTATGCAAGTTAGATCCATTGTTTTGATCATTTATTCATTTATCATGATTTCGATGGATTTCATATGGTTATTGATGAAAATTTGTTGTTTTGATTATTGATTTTGGAGAATTAGTTAGATCAAGTGTTTTGCAAAAATTTTGAATCAAATTAAAGTTGATTTGGGGGGAAATCATATGGATCAGATCGGTTTGGAGTTCTGGATCGGGCGTAGCGTGACTTGGAAAACAAGGCATGATGGATCAGTAAGGGATGGATAGGTCATGGATCTGTCAGGGATGGGTCGGCTCAGATTTGTGATGGATCGGTCACGGATCTACGAGGGATGGATTAGCTCAGATTTGTGATGGATCGGTCATGGATCTGTAAGGGATGGATCGGCTTAGATTTGTTATGGATCTGTCATGGATCTGTGAAGGATGGATCGGCTCAGGTTTGTGATGGATCGGTCATGAATCTATGAGGGGTGGATCGGCTCAGATTTGTGGTGGATCGGTCACAGATCTGTGAGGGATGGATCGACTCAGATTTGTGATGGATCAGTCTTGGATCTGTGAGGGATGGATCGGCTCAGAGTTGTGATGGATCGGTCATGGATCTATGATGGATGGATCAGCTGAGATTTGTGATGGATCGGTCACAGATCTGTGAGGGATGGATCAGCTCAGATTTGTGATGGATCGGTCATGGATCTATGATGGATGGATCGGCTCAGATTTGTGATGGATCGATCATGGATCTGTGAGGATGGATTGGCTCGGATTTGTGATGGACCGGTGATGGATGGATCAGTGATGGATCAGTGACATGAGATATTCCAGAAACGCTGTGAAAGCCAGTTTTAATGATTTACTTAGTTTTTCACACTAGATTGGTGCAAAATTGAATCAGAAGATATAACAGCATTTCAGAAATGCTGCAAAAGGCTGTTTTGGCATTGTGCCTTGTTTTTCATAGCGAAAAAGAAGGAAATGCTATGAAATGCAGTATCGACCAAACGAAGCTTGTTTTTGAGTCGATGATGGTTCTAGCTTCAACGCGAATTCAAGGAGGAATGTCTGAAGCATAGCGAAGTGTTCGTTGTTTGTCGTAATGCAACGTATGTGAAGATAACTCTATGGTATTTTGAGTTTGTTGATAATGGTTGGATGGTCGCCGTCAATGATGACTAGACATACCGAAGACCGAGGAATTATCGTTCTCGTAGGTTCTAGCGGACTGAAAGCAGGGGTTACACGATTTCTTCATATCGTCGCGTACCCTGGGAAGATCGAACGGGACTAAATACGTTTTGTTGTATGGCGTATGGAGATTTAGCTAGAACCGGGGTTTACCATTAGCCATTGACAGTTGATGGCGTGTCGATTCCCTTCATACGATTGATGATGTTTTCAAAGCAGGATAGGCGGTGATAGCCAGAGTCAGTCATGAATGTTGGATGTTTTGTTTGTACCGTCTCACGTAGATTGTCCGACGTCGAAAGAGATGTTTCTTGGGTGGTTGTCTGATATTGGTTTAGGCCTTTGGGGCTTGTGCTTGAGGGATGTTGAGCTCGATTAGGATGGTTTACGTGAGATATATGATTATTTGCCATGATTGTTATTGTCTGTTTACTTCTGATTGTTATGAATGAATGTTCTGGTTTCCATGGATGTATGGTTGAAATGCTTGATGTAAAGGCTATCACTGTCCGATGTGGGGAAGATGGGGATGAGTTCTTCTCTGACTTTATGGGTGGATTAGTTGTTTTAGCTGCCTACTCCTATATATTTTATTGACGATGTTAGATAGTTGTTTTATCGCTCATTAAGACTATTGTCTGACTCAAGGTTTTATGTTTCCCTCTTATTACCTTGGGTTGTTCATACGATTTTTGGATGGGCAGACTAAGTGACAGGTGACAGGTGATATCTTGGTGAGGACAATGTTGCAGTTCGGTGGCGAGCAGGAAGCTGGCGTGTTATTTTTCTACTATATAGTATCTATTTTTCCGCTGTTTGTTGTTTTACTCTGAGTGTTGTAGTGAGGCAAATTTGTACAGACATATATGTTGTAATCCTGGTGTTTGGATATACTTTCTAGTTGTTATGAAAGTTTGGAGTTTTTCTGCTTAAATATGCTTCACTATTTTTCCTGTTGTATATGTTCTATTATATTTTATCCTTGCGCTATGAGTTATACAACAGGTTCCAATTGTGTTTCATACTTAGATGATCGTCCATAGCTGCTTGGCACATCTTTCAACGCATTATTTCTTTTGTTAAGTGCAGGGGTTATGGACAGTCGTCACATTCGGTATCAGGGCGAGGTTATCGATTTTAACCAAAGTTCAAAAACGTAATAACGTATGAGAGACATATTTGTAGATTTTGATGGATGAATACTATATTATACTATATAGTATAGTAGCGTTCGGCTTCATTTGTAGTTTTCTCATAAGTGGACTAATCATTCTATTTTTCAGATTTAGAATGAGTCGTCGATTGTCGAGACACACTGCTAAGGAGGAGAATGTTGCTGGTGGTATACCAGATTACCCGGCTATGTTCGAAGCTATAATGGAAGCGAACATGAGGAGGGTACCCGCCCCAGGATCAGCCGCGGCAGATGTTGGTGTTTAGGTGCAGGTACCGAGGGTGGTTGACTTCGCAAAGCTATCTAAGGACCTCATAGCTCTTGGTGGGAAAGTCGTTCAAGGGGACAGAGCCGACTTGAGATTCAAGGGTGGCTAGATACTTGTATTCGGATGTTAGGAAACTTGTGAATTGATGATGCGACTAAGAGGAAGCTTGCATCAAGACAAATAAAAGGCGGAGCTATGGATTGGTGGAACTCTGTCATCCTAGAGACCCCGGAAGATGAGATCACTTGGGTTTAGTTCCGAGTCAAGTTTGAGACGAAGTTTATCTCTACCACCCAGAAGTCAGCTATTTTTAAGAAGTTTGTTGAGCTAAAATAGAATGGTCGACCGGTGTTGGATTATGTTTCAGATTTTGAAGCTTTGCCCAAGTTTGCTCGTTCGTATATTGAGACTCCTTACTAGAAGAATGGGAAGTTCGCCATGATCTCGTGTACCGCTTGGGCTTGGAACCCAAGGTATGTGATATACCTTTGGTTGTGACTAATCTAGTTGGGGGTTCGTCTAGCTTTTGTATGCTTTGTCGTGGTCTTGTCTTATCGAGTCATGGTTTCTCTTTTGTGTGTAATTGCTTTGTTTTGAACTTCACTGGGTTTGGGAATATCTTGGGTATGGATTGGCTCAAGAGGTATGCGGCAAGAGTGAATTGCGAGAGGCTAGAGGTGAGGGTCGGGGATGTGGAAGGTCGAAAGGTTTTGATTCGATGTAAGCCCGAAGATGGTGTCTTTGTGAGCTATTTATATTCACTTGAGTTTCCACAGGAAGAATTGTCATCTGTACTGATCGCTAATGAGTTTAAGGATGTCTTTGAGGAAGTCAAAGGTTTGTCACCGCATCGTGAGATTGAGTTTAGGATCGATTTGGTCGAGGGTGCTAGTCCTACCGTTATGCCTCTTAGGCGGATGTCGCCTAAGGAACAGTGAGAGTTAGAGGTGCAAGTTCGTGACTTTTTGAGAAAAGGATTCATTCGGAGAAGTGTATCCGAATGGGGTGCACCTGTTGTGTTTGCAACCAAGGAAGATGGTTCGTTGAGATTGTATGTGGATTATCGTCAACTGAACAAGGTGACCAAGAAGAACAAGTATCTATTACCGAGGATTGATGACTTGTTCGGTCAACTTCACGAGGCCAAAGTGTTTTCTCAGATGGATTTGGCAACGAGATTTCACCAGTTGAGAGTGGTGAAGGATAGTTTATCGAAGACTGGTTTTAGGACACCATCTGGTTTCTTCGAATGGTTGGTAATGCCATTTGGATTGACTTACGCATCAGCGTACTTCGTAGATCTTATGAATAAGGTTTTCAGAGACCAGCTGAACAAGTTCGTGCTTGAGTTTGTGGATGATATTCTGGTTTACTCTCGGAATGAGGAAGGGCACAAGACACACTTGCGAGTTGTTTTAGAAATCTTGCGAAAGCATCAGCTGAAGGCTAAGTTTTCTAAATGTCACTTCTGGAAGAATGAAGTGAGATTATTAGGCCATGTAGTTTCTGGAAATGGAATAGCGGTTGACCCCGCTAAGGTGGTAGCAATCCAGGACCGGGATAGACCTAAGAATGCAACGAACGTGAGAAGTTTCCTTGGTTTGACAGGTTATTACTGATGGTTTATCAAGGATTTCTCCAAGATAGGTGTACCGTTGACAGGACTGATGAAGAAGAACCAAGTACTCACATGGTATGCGAAGTGTGAGGAAGCTTTTGGAATCATGAAAGAGAGATTGACGAGTGCTCATGTCTTGATGATTCCAAGTAAGAACGAAGAAATGGTGGTATACACCGATGCATGTAGTACTGGACTTGGAGCAGTGCTAATGCAGAAGGATAACGTTATGGCATACGCAAGTCAACAACTGAAGCCGCATGAAAGGAATTATCCAACACATTATTTAGAGTTGGCAGCAATTGTGTTTGCTTTGAAGATGTGAAGACAATACCTGTTCGGAGTTCGATTCGAGTTGTTTACAGATCACAAGTCATTGAAGTATCTTTTCTCCCAAAAGGATTTGAATCTTTGGCAGCAACGGTGGTTAGAGTTTCTGGCATCGTATGATTTTGGTATAGCCTATACTCCCGGTATAGGTAACGCAGTGGCAGATGAGTTGAGTCGAAGACACGCTAGTTTGGGAGCGATGTTTTCAGAATGGAAAAGTCTTGAGTATTTGGCAAGATTTGATTTCAGGCCACAGTGTGAATTGGAACCTGAAATGTTGGCAAGCTTATCGATAAGACCCACTCTTGTCGAAAGGATTGGCGAAAGCCAAAAGTGAGATGCAAAGCTTGTCGAGTTTATGCAGAAGTTGGAACCTGAGAATAAAGAGTTCGAGGTCAATCGAGAAGGTTGGCTTCGAAAGCAAGGACGACTGGTTGTTAATAATATTGACGGATTGAGAGAGGAGGTGCTGAGGGAATGTCATCACTCGAAGTTGACAATTCATCCCGGTGGTAATAAGATGTATCAGGACATGAAGCGATCATACTATTGGGAAGGGATAAAAAGGGATATTGGAAAGTTCATTTCCAAGTGTATGAACTGTCAGTTGGTGAAAGCTGAACAGAAAAAGCCGAGTGAGTTGCTTCAGCCATTGGAAGTTCCTACGTGGAAGTGGGAGCGTATATCGATGGACTACATAGAACCAGGGCAGGAAACAAAGGAATTTGGTTCATCGTGGATCGCTTGACCAAAAGTGCAAGGTTTATTCCTGTCAAATCGACTAGGACAGCATCGAAGTTGGCTGAGCTTTATATAAAATGGATAGATAGATTCCATGGTATCCCAAAGAGCATCGTGAGTGATTGAGATCCGTTGTTCACGAGTGGATTTTGGAAGAGTTTGCAAGAAGCTTTGGGAACCGAGTTGTGTTTGAGTACAACTTATCATCCCCAAACAAATGGTCAAACCGAGAGGGTTAACCGAGTTTTGGAAGATCTCCTAAGAACTTGTGTATTGGACTTCGAAGGATCATGGGAAGACCATCTACATCTAGTTGAGTTTGCGTATAATAATACCTACAGTTGAGCATTGGGATGGCACCATATGAGGCGTTGTATGGAAGACCGCGTAATTCTCCGGCATGTTGGTTAGAAACTAGAGATAAGTTGATACTTGGGCCAGAGATGATTAGAGAGACGTCGGATTGTATCGAGATCGTTCGACAACGAATGAAGGCAACCCAAGATTGTCAGAAGAGTTACACCGATAAGCGTCGGAAAGATTTGGAATTTGATGTTGGCGACATTGTTTTCGTGAAGATTTCACCGTTGAAGCATGTTATTCGATTCGGAAGAAAGGAAAGTTAACTCCTTGATTCGTTGGACTGTTTTCGATAGTTGGACGGATTGGAAAGCTCGCATATAGATCGGAGTTACCTGAGAAGATGTCGGGAGTGCATATTGTTTTCCGTGTGTATTTTCTTCGCAAGTGTGTGCATGATTCGAATGTAGTGGTATCTTCCGAGCAGTGCGATGACCTAGAAGTCGAGCTCGTAGTTACGAGACCTCGTAAGCCGCTTCGTGTAGTGGGAAATGACACGAAACAGCTTAGAAGGAAGACAGTTAAGTTGGTTAAGGTACAATGGAGTAAGGATGATGACGATTCTACATGGGAGACGGAAGAGAGTATGAAAACGACCCATCTAGAACTCTTCGTTTGTACGACCCATTAGTATCGTGTCACCTTACATCATTGTAACTTATACTATTGTGTTTGTTTTTAGAATTCTATGTGCTAGGATAAGGCTATGGATGCATGGCTGGATGGCTGCTAGTTTGGATGATAGAATTGGTTGTTCATGATGCGGAATTGTTCTGGTTGCTTGTGTTTGCTGGAGATTTCAAGGGCGGAATTTCTAAAGGGGTGGAGAATGTAACAGCTCGCATTTTACGTATCGGAGGATCATAAAATATTTTTATTTTATTCTCTGAGGGTTGGATCATTCTCATATTTTAGTATGTTGTTTATGGGGATGTGAGACATGTCCATAATTTTTACCCATTTTGTTTGCGACCATTTTGCCCCTGTCAGTCTGGTACGTGGCATAACTTTTGAATCGGATCGAATCAGGTGCTTGAATCAGTCTCATTGGAAAGGAAATGATGTTGCCAATTTCGTAGAGTGGTCACATCAAAGATTTGGTTCAGCGGTTTGGGAGGAATCGTTGTTTTTGTGTTTTACAGTTTGTTGTTCGGGTTTTTAAGCCATTAGTGGGCTGATTTGGAGAGGTCCATTAGTGGTCTGGTGGGAGGCTATAAATAGGGGGTTAGAGACATTAAGAATAGTTTATTTTCTCCATTCTCTCATTTGGTTGAGCTAGTGATTCTCCTTGCTCAAGCAAATACACATTTCCACCATTAAAATTCGAGATCTACATACGTGAATCAAAGACCTACATCATTTGAAGCTAGATCTACATCAATCAAAAAGAGTCATCGAATCGAAGAGTTTAGAGAAAATTCTTCGCTGTCCGGGATAGAGATTTCGTCATTTTGCGTTCTTTTGGAGAATTGATGAGTGAGATGCATCTCTCACGCGGACTCAACCAAGTATATGGGTTGTATGATCATAATTTCATCATTTTGAGTCTTTTTCACCAAGATTGACATCATGGTAAGTCTATTTTCATATGAATCGCCATAGGATCTAATTTAACAACTTAAAACCGGCAATTTCCATATAGTTTCAGCTGTTTATGCAAGTTAGATCCTTTGTTTTGATCATTTATTCATTTATCATGATTTCGATGGATTTCATATGGTTATTGATGAAAATTTGTTGTTTTGATAATTGATTTTGGCGAATTAGTTAGATCAAGTGTTTCGCATAAATTTTGAATCAAATTGAAGTTGAATTGGGCGGGAAATCGTATGGATCAGATCTGTTTAGGATGGATCGGATCGGTTTGGAGTTCTGGATCGGGCGTAATGAAACTTGGAAAACAAGATATGATGGATCGGTCATGGATCTGTGAGGGATGGATCGGGTCAGACTTGTGATGGATCGGTCACGGATCTGTGAGGGATGGATAGGCTCAGATTTGAGATGGATCGGTCATGGATCTGTGAGGGATGGATCAACTCAGATTTGTGATGGATCGATCATGGATCGATCATGGATCTGTGAGGGATGGATCGACTCAGATTTGTGATGGATCGGTCATGGAACTGTGAGGGATGGATCGGCTCGGGTTTGTGGTGGATCGGTCACTGATCTGTGAGGGATGGATTGGCTCAGATTTGTGATGGATCGGTCACGGTTCTATGAAGGATGGACCGACTCAGATTTGAGATTTGTGATGGATCGGTCATGGATCTGTGAGGGATGGATCGGCTTAGAGTTGTGATGGATCGGTCATGGATCTGTGAGGGATGGATCGGCTCAGCTTTGTGATTGATCCGTCATGGATCCATGAGGGATGGATTGGCTCAGATTTATGATGGATCGGTCATGGATCTGTGATGGATGGATCGGCTCAGATTTGTGATGGATCGGTCATGGATATGTGAGGGATGGATCGACTCAGATTTGTGATGGATCGGTGACGGATGAATTAGTGATGGATCGGTGCTGGATCAGTGACATGAGATATGATAGCATTCCAGAAACACTGTGAAACCCATTTTTGATGATGTACTTAGTTTTCTACACCAGATTGGTGCAGAATTGAATCAGGAGATATAATAGCATTTCAGAAACGCTGCAAAAGGCTGTTTTGGCATTATGGCCAGCTTTTGATAGCGAAAAAGCTGGAAATGCTATGAAATGCAGTATCGACCAAACGAAGCTTATTTTTGAGTCGACGATGGTTCTAGCTTCGACGCGAATTAAAGGAGGAATGTCTGAAGCATAGTGAAGTGTTCATTGTTCGTCGTAATGCAACGTATGTGAAGACAACTCAATGGTGTTTTGAATTTGTTGTTAATGGTTGGATGGTCGCCGTCGATGACGACTAGAGATACCGAAGGCCGAGGAATTATCGTTACCGTAGGTTCTAGCGGACTCAAAGCAGGGGTTACACGATTTCGTCGTATGGTCGAGTACCCTGGGCAGCTCAAACGGGCCTAGATACATTTCGTTGTATGGCGTATGGAGTTTTAGCTAGAACCGGGGTTTACCTTTGTCCCTTGACAGTTGATGACGTGTTGTTGCCAGTCATATGATTAACGATGTTTTCAAAGCAGGATTGGCGGTGATAGCCAGAGTCAGTCATGAATGTTGGATTTTTTGTTTGTACCTTCTCACGTAGATTGTACGACGTCGAAGGAGATATTTCTTGGGTTCTTTTCTGATATTGGTTTAGGCCTCTGGGGCTTGTGCTTTAGGGATGTTGAGCTCGATTAGGACAGTTTACGTGAGATATATAATTGGTTGTCATGATTGTTATTGTCTGGTTACTTCTGATTGCTACGAATGAATGTTTGTTCTAGTTTCCATGGATGTATGGTTGAAATGCTTGATGTAAAAGCTATCATTGTCCGATGTGGGGAAGATAGGGTTGAGTTCTTCTTTGGTGTTATCGGTGGATTAGTTGGTTTATCTTCCTATTCTCATATACTTTATTGATGATGTTAGATAGTTGTTTTATCGTTCACTAGGACTATTGTCTAACTCAAAGTTTTATGTTTTCCTCTTATTACCTTGAGTTGTTCATCCGATTTTTGGATAGGCAGACTAAGTGACATATGACAGGTGATATCTTGGTGAGGACGATGTTGCAGTCCGGTGGCGAGCAGGAGGCTGGCGTATTATATTTTCTACTATATAATATCTGATTTTCCGTTGTTTGTTGTTTTACTCTGAGTGCTATAGTGAGGCAAATTTGTACAGACATATATGTTGTAATCCTGATGTTTTGATATACTTTCTAGTTGTTATGAAAGTTTGCTGTTTTTCTGCTCAAATATGCTTCACTATTATTGCCTGTTGTAAATGTTCTATTATATTTTATCCTTGCGCTGTGAGTTATACGACAGGTTCCGATTGTGTTTCATACCCTGATGATCGTCCATAGCTGCCTAGCACATCTTTCAGTGCATTATTTCTCTTGTTAAGTGCAGGGGTTATGGGCGGTCGTCACATTTTTTTTAATGTAATTCAGCTATTAACATTGCTACTAAAATATTACATATAAAATGTGTAAGAAAATTATATGTTTATGGATTTCAATTTATTTTCTTTTAATTAAAGCCTCAAATCCTTTGCTATAAGGAAATATTAAATGAAGTAAATTGCTTTAAGACTTCATGAAAACTTTAATTTTCATTTTTGTATATATGAACTTCAGGTTTCTATTCTTTTAGACTCCAAAAAATTGTTTTCTTAATGAATTTTCAATTATTTTTCGGGTTCACTTTTACTAATAAATCAATATGAAAATTAAATATAACTTTGCACGATCTTCTGGACATGCATTATCCTAATATTTGTTTCTTAGAAACAATGAAATATTTCGTCTGCAAATATAAATCATATATCGATTCCGCAGTAGTAGCCCAGTGGTTTAGGACTTTGCGCCGTGGTAACAGTGGCGTGGGTCCGAAATCCAGAATGACATGCTAAGAGTTTACCATGTGCATACGTTAAGATCAGCCACTTATTTGGTGCTCACTGACTTGGGTTGGGTGCACAGAGGAGAGTTTTACGACTCCGGTCGGTCTCCCTCCTGAGCAAATTAAAAAAATAAATCATATATCGAAGTCATTTTCAAATTTTTCATTCAAATCAAAATCAAGTCAAAAGTTTTCATTCACCAAACATTTTTAGATTACTTAGACCCATATCACAAACCAAAATCCAATCAAATTCTATAAATTTTTCCTGAAGCAACAACAAAAATTGTCAAATTCAAAATTCTCTTTCCAAAATAAATGGATTTAAGAGCATAAAAAAAATCAGATTTATGGTAGAACGAGATCTCAATATAATGACTAATAAAACAATGCCTTTACAATGGAGCAAGATCTAATAATTTAGATGTACGTAAGATCTAAAAAGATCATATTAATATGGTAAAATCTGAAAAATAAAAGAATAAAACAAGATCTGAAAAATTAGATCCGTGTTGGAATAAAGGCTGAAAGGATAAATTTATATAATCAGATCTTAAAATTAGATATGAAAAAAAAGAATACTTAACATCTTGATATTTATAATTAGATATGAAAAGAACATAAGATTTGATCTCTTGGATTATCAGAACTCTAGATCTATAATATAATCTTAGTTTAGACATCGGGCTAATATTGTGTTGTGAAATAAACAAGATCATACATATGATATTTACTTATCCAGTAATTGCTACGTATTCCTATTACATAGGCTTATATATATATATATATGTGTATATACATATATATATATGTGTATATACATATATATATATGTGTATATACATACATATATATATATATATATGTGTATATATATATATAGACACACACTCTCACACACACAGATACAGAAATATAAAAATATATTCACTTTTACTACTAATATATATTACAATATTTTTTGGTTTTCTAGTAATGATATTATCGGTCAGCCTTGTCTAAAGGTGTAAACTTGAGAAAGCAGAACTCATATCGGAGAATTATGCATCAAAGGACAATACAAGGATTTATCCACTAAAGTAACATTCAGTTACATAATCTTTTTAGAAATGGCCTAAAATAAAATGAAACCTTATGCTACAGATTAGACACATAAATTAGCTTGGAAGATGTTTGAATACATACAAAGTATGTACCAGTTGACACTAAAAAAGGAAGGGGAAAAATGAAAAAGGCTGGAAGTGAAAGTCTATTTTTGACTCTTCGGATAACTTAATATGAATTTCCGTTGTATCGGGCCGATCATTTTGGGCCAGTAAACACTTCCCAATAACGGGCCGGCCATTTTGGGCTGACAAACATCTACGGATAACAGGCCGGCCGAGCACAACTCTAAATCTCCGCCCCCTTGTCTGTTTCTCCTTCCTTCGTTTTGAATTTCATTCCCCAAATTTCAAGTCCAAGTCAATTGTTCTCTTAATTTCACGTTGTTATTCCTTGTTTTCAAATTTTCATTTCTATCTTTTCCAGCTTAATCTTCTCTGGTACTCAAATTACGAGTAAAGCGTCTATTTTGTTTAATTCTTAATTTTGATTATAATATTTATCTTTTCCGTCGGTGCAATCTATTTATCTTTGGTACTTAATTAATGAGAAAAGTGGAGAGAGCATGGCTGTTATTGTATTAATCGGTTCAAATCACAATCTTTGATCTTTACAGGAATTCTCAAATAAATAAAAAAAGAGCTCTTGCTCTTGCTGTCAAACCTTTGACAATTTTAGGGAGCGCAAAATATTAATCTTTTTTAGGTCTCCGGTGATGGATAGAAATCAAATAATGGCGACCCCAATTAGCAAAATTGAAGTTGCTCATAAAATGTACAGAGATGGATTTCACAGTGAAGCTCTAAATATGTACACTGAAGCTTTAGCAATAGCCAAAACTAAGGCGCAGAAAATTGCTTTACATAGCAACAGAGCTGCTTGTTATTTGAAGCTACATGATTTTGATCAGGTTTGTTAATTTATTTTTTGTTAGAGTTATGTTATTTAGATCATGTCCTTTGTCAATAGATACTAATATTGTAAGGCAGCATCTTCTTTAATGAATGCACTTTCATTCTCAGGCTACCATATATTAAAACCATTACTTAACATGATCTCATATGAGTTGATCAAAGTTACCTCAACTTTTTAAAACAAAATCAACTGAAAAAGGCACTAAAATTTTCTCTCTTTTCCTTCGTGTTGTTTGTGTATGTTCACGATGTACATTGTGTCCTATATGTTAGGCCATTTGACAAATTTACTAAGTTTTGTCATAAAACATAGATGGTCACAGTATTCACAATCCCGTATCCATTTCAAAGATATACAATGTACCATTGTTAGACAATAATAATAACGATAATCACATTTTCTAGTTGTATGTCATGTTGTTTATCATAATGCCAGTCATATTCTAATAGTACTGAAAAATCAATAATCCATCTCAAAATTTTGTAGTATAATCAACAAAGATTATAAAACCGTACATGTAAAGAACGATCCATGTTAATACCATTTGCATGCATATTTCATTTCACTATGTATCTTTGTCTTGATTAACCTGAAGAAGATAGAAGAACATGCATCTATTACTATTACTTGCATACTCCAATTGTTTCACGATTCTCTTGATAGATGAGATGAGCAAATGAATATCAGGCAAACTTCGTTGTCATGAATATTTATTGTGTTTGCAAAGGATTCACATTTACACAACTCATCCATCATGGCAGTGGCGGAGGCAAAAAAAAATATTGGTGAGGTCACCAGATGCGTCCAGGGTTAATGTTTACATAATTTGTTTTGTATCAAAAGGAGAAAGTAATTTACCGTAGACAAAAGGCTAACATAGAAAAGGAAATGCAATAAAGCGTAGGGGTAGAAAAGCAAAAGCAACCTATTGAGTTGGTCTGACATGCAAAAAAGTTTGTTAATCCTCAGTCATCATTTTTTCTTCTCCTCCTGCAAAGTAACTATTCCTGCATTCTTGTCTTCTCCTCGCGTTCTCTCTGATTGTACATACTTTTCTGACTAACAGGTAGAAAAGCATGCTTTCTCTGATATCCTGGTGAGGTCACTTGACCTCACCAGCTATACCATTGCTCCGCCCCTGCATCATGGAGTTGTAAAGAAGTACCAATAACTTCCTGCATTTGAATTTCAATCTATCGTATTGGACTTGTGATTAAACGTGTGTAGTTTACCTTATCAAGGCAAATGTCACTTTTATCTACTAGTATAACCACTCAACGGTGAGAAAACCGACCATTCGATTATATAAATTAAAAGAAAAAAAACTATTCTATAAATTAATCGATAAAAACATGTTTAATTTATGAATTTGTTGCATTTTCTAAATAATCTATTCAAATCTATCAAAGGATATTGTAGTAGAAATAGAATATTAACGGTAGGATCTGAAATAGATTTGAAATATAATGGATATTTTAAAGAAATTTTACACATTAGAATTTGGACCGTTAAAACATTGGAGAAAACAATTCAAAAAAAAAAAAAAAAAAGGATTATTTTTTTAGCTTTACAAAAGTTTATTTTGGCCAAGTGACTAAGAAAACTCATCTACCGGTTGGTTTGACCTAGTACAACCGTACAATGGTGGAGAACCAATTGTTAGGTTGCATAGTTGAAAAAAAAAAAAACTTATTAATTTTAGTTGAACATCAAAAAATAATATGGTAAAGAATATTTAAAATTAGAGAGATCTATGGAGAGAAAGTGGAGAGAACTAGATTGGAGAGATTTAAGGAGACATTTTATAGACATGTTCCATATTTTTTTGGCTTCGGAAAAATTGATTTTGGTCAAGTGACAGTAAGCAAACCTCCCTAACGGTCGGTTTGATTAGTGCATGGTCTATGATTGCTAAAGCATATAAAAGGGAAAAGATCTTCAGGTTTAAAATTTATGTTTAATTATCACACGCATAAATTTCAACTTAAATACACATTAATTTCAAGCTCCATGGTATAGGAAACAGGGGCAGATTTTTGGCTATCTGACATTGAAATTTGTGTTTGTAATTTTAAGTGTAAATTTTGAGTGTGACAATCTGTTCTCTCTATGAATTCTAGTAAGTGTATGTAATACATCAAAGAAGTATAGACCTCCAATTACAAAACATCAGGTTGGATAACACAATTCACAATCCAGTTTGGATGTTAACTGCGAGCGTGATTCAGTACTTACCTCTCTGTTGGACATTTATATTTCTTACCCTGAGCTGAACTATTTCAGGCTGCGGTTAACTTAGTCATTTCCTATGTATATTGAATAGATCTAGAGCATCTGTTGGGCTAAGTTTATTATGTACTTGTATTTCTTAACCTAGTTTGAATTATTTCAGGCAACAGAGTGAAAGTACTTTCATCAAACATGTTGCAAGTTAGCTTTAAAGATACTACTTATCCTTAAGAATGACGCCACCTTATTAACATTTGTTAAGGTTTTGATTGGCTTTATGGTTGTACTGTAACGTTAATTGGAGTTTTCTTTATACGCTATAGATATAGATATAGAAATAGGGTAACTCTTAATTTTAGTCCGCTGTTTTTCTACTCAGATGGATTGAGTTTGGTTTACTTGGTGTAATATAGTTTTACAGGTATGTACATGTCTTAGTGGTTAGCTGTCAATTTTGTTTTGTTGTTTTATAGTTTCCACCTTTATAGAGTGTTAGATATACGTTTTACAGTAAGTATGAACTACTAATTCAAGAAAAAAAAGGGTTATTTGTACAATAATCAAAGAAATATTTCAATGAAGAAAATACTTTGAGGACAAAAGGGTATTTGTATGGTAACCGGAATATATGAGTTATCTAGAAACCGAAGAAGAAAGATTCAACATCAGTATTTCTAAAAGGGACGAGAGTTATTCAGGAAGAAAAAGAAAATATTCTGGATCAGTATAAAAGAACAACATACGATGTTGGTTATTTGGGGAATTTGTGAATAATCAAGAAATGCTAGAGAATGGTTTATTTTATTTTTGCTGTTAGCATAGCCATGGATAACCATTCATCGTATTGATATAAAATATGGGCTCCACTGAAGTCTAAAAAACAAATAAACAAGTGTACGTAAATACTTAATGAGAGTATTTGTTAGGAAGACTACATATTTTATAAAAATATATATTATAATGGTGGTATTGAGAAGGCAAAATATATGATAGTGGTCCAAAATAAATAAATTCATAAGTAATAATGGTAAGATATTGGTTTGTTGGCTACAGATCTTCGGATTGATTAACTGAAAAAAAAAAAAGGAATACTTCAAATATTCATAAATTAGGAAACCTTATGGGTACGTGAAATTTTGATGATTGTATATTTAAAAGTTCTTTGAATTAGTGGCGTGTATCCATATATTCTTGAGGACTGTTTTTTTTTCTTTGTGTGTGTGTGTGTGTGTTTGTTTTTGAAAGGGGGTGGTGGGTGGTGGGTGGTGTATGGGTATATGTGTTTGGAAAAGAAGTCATGACTTATGCATCTTAGCCCATAAATACACCATGGTTCTGGTTTAACTACTGAACATAATTTTATATGTAGGCTGCAGAAGAATGCACATCAGTCCTCGAGTTAGACAGGAACCACACTGGAGCGCTGATGTTGCGTTCCCAAACACTTGTTACACTCAAAGACTACCAGTCCGCACTCTTTGATGTGAACAGATTGATTGAGCTGGATCCCTCATCAGATGTGTACCGAAACCTACAGGCTCGTTTGAAAACTCAACTGGTACTCTTCCTTTCTCTGCTATCACGCTGCAAGTTTTGTTGAATGCTGTTATAATAAAACATCCCAATTATTCATGAAAAAATATTGTTATCATCTCATCATTAGTATAACATTGTGTTGTTTATTTTACACTTCTTTTTTCAAAGGCTGTACTTTAGTACGTGCTGCTCCCGAGTTTTTTTTCCCATTGCTTTTGATTGGTTTTGGACGTCTTCGATTTTTGAGATGGTTGAGAATCTCTGCACTAAATGTCCCATCAATGCCAGTATAATGTAATTTTGGTTGTATTTTCCAGCCCACCAAATTAGTAGGTTTTTGGAGTTTCTTAAATTTATTCGATTGCTATAATGTACATTTCAACTCCTCATTATATACTTTAATGATGCTCATCTGTTTATTTATTTTTCTCATCTCAGTTTTCAAAAGCTTCTAATTTTATTCATTCTTTTAAAATCCAAATCTACAAAAATGTAAAGTGCCGAATCCTCACTATGCTATCTAAATCACGAGTTTCCTTTAATTTATACTGTTTTTAGTGTTAATATAATGATTGGATACAAGCCTTTTTAACAATTTCGAATTATAGTATATTGTTGTTTACCTTCTTTTTTAGCAATATGATGCAACAATTCACAAAAAATTGAGTACTTGACTATTTCATAATTTGTGCATTTTACATCAAATTCTCCTGCGAAAAATCAAACATGCCTAAATGTAGGAAAGCCGATGATTACAAGTGTTTAGCTCTTGTATGCACACTAATATGAAACTGTCATGACATAAAGAAATGAATATGATATACATAGATGTTATGTACACAACAAATCGTAAATATCAAATAACGACGTAATGTGAATTTTTTGTACAATTTTTTTTGTATCTTGGGACTTCTTCTCTACCCCATTGCAACATTCGCTGGAACAGAATTGGATACAGAAATACAAGAAAACACATTTATATTTTATAGGTTTCAAATATTTTTTACTGTATGGGTATACATGTGATTCTGTGTTTGTAAGAAACTTCTACGTGATGAATAGTTAACCCAGGAGTATGTGTTGATCAGTTACAAAAATATGTCATAAAAACCAATGTAAACGGGCACCGTCAAAACACCTATACTAATAAACTCAGTCTGAGTACTGCGCCAATAGTATGCTGAGTAGCACATCAACAATTTTGAGAATGAAATGCTGTTCATTAATCCTTCAGGAACTTATCTCAAATACTTAAGAGTAGTATAGTGTATATATTGAGAAATATAAATGGCTAATTAGTGTTTGACTCTGTAATTAGCAGTCTTGTATGCATGGGAATATTGATTGGGCTGTACAACGCCGGTAGGCCCGGTACTACAATGTGTACATCCACATTCCACCCTTGGTTACAATTAAAAATAAAATAAAGATATTTATTTTAGCAAAAGGGGGGTGGGAAATGGCGGTGGTTTATTTATTTATTTATTTGGGTTGGGTGGGGGGAGCTCATGTTTGGACTTTGGAGCATATTAGAATTTCAAAAACTCCATGGAAGACGGTATTTAATGGAAAAAATATGATAGAGTGGCATTTTGCTAAAATCAAATAATACATTTGATTTACGACATGTAAGTTTACAATCTCGTTTAGTTTCACTGATTATTACTTATTGCTTCATTCCAAAGGCACTTGCACCTATACCCGAATCCGAGGAAGAATCACAATATCTTGAAGAAGAAAAAGCTAAACCTCAGCGGCAAACTGGAACTAAGATTGTAACAAGCAAAGAAGAAAGCAAACAAAGTAATCTTCCTAATATGAACTCTAAGCCTCCTGTCATACAAAATAATACCACCATAGTCCAATCCAACATCCAAGAATTTCCAAAACCAAAGGGGCATTCTAAATTGGACTACTCGAGGTGGGATAAAGTTGAAGTTGATTCAAGCGACGATGAAGATGACGACGATGATGAAGAGCAGCAACCTCAGTATCGGTTTCGAGTCAGAACTGTCGGTGTACGCCCTGTTAAGTGAAATCAATATTTATGACGCTAACCACAATGATTGATATGTTCGACTGTGTTGTGCAAGACAGACTTTCGATGCACTTTCTCAGCATGATATGGTCGTTGTTAAAAGAATTTTAACATGCTCAGGTATTCTACCCACCTCTCGCTTCTATTTAAACTCATGTCCATACCATTCACTATAATCTTAGCGTTTAGCTATTGGAGGATCTTTCATGTGCTCCAACTTGTCTCCTCAGTTGATGTGCTTATGGATTTCTTTAACCCATTTATGCTTTCCCATTTTGAGCCTTAACTTATTACATGAATATATCACTTTGTGGTTGCATGATAAAAGCTAAATTTTCCTACTGGTGCACTTCAAAACTGTTCTAACTTCTAAGTTTCCCAAAAAAAAGAGGCAGGAAGGAAAGTGTACAAACTGTTTCAAACAACATGCGTGGTTGACTAAAAAAGTTTCACTGCTGCAGTTTCAAAGGGCATCAGTATGAAATAACACTTTCTACCATGTAGACGAAGTAACCTATTTTTGTGATTGGTTTCCGGAAGGAGATATTTTGACATACACCCTTATAATTATAAAAAACTAAGGTGGTGTTTGCTTTAAATTATATTTTGTGTTTTAAGTTTTCGATATTAATTGCAAAATATAAGAAAAGTCGAGGGACGACGGAGGGAATGGAAGGAGGATGGAGGGGGCCACGGAAGAGAGGGAGGGACGGCATAATGATAAATTATCTCTCATTCTTCCGTTATTTTCCAAAATAAGAAAAATAAATAAAAGTTGTTTTTTGTTTTATGTGTTAACTTCGTTTTTTAAATGATCGTTTTTCGCGATATGCATATATCGTTTGCATTTTTTATGGATAAAAAACCAAAACTAAAAAGGGTATGCCAAACACCACTTAAGTTTTAGGTTCTTCTCAATTTCCTTTTATAAAATACAATCCTATTTTTAGAAAAGCAGTTAAAGTTCAAGGGAGGGATACGTTCATATTGATTTTCATAACTCATGATCACATGCAATGCACGTTTTAGCAGCTTCTCTTGAATTTGGAAAAACGAGATTTAAAAATGAAAGAATTATAAGTAAAAAGATGTAAAAAATAGTTTCATGTAAAACGAACAAGTTTTTGAAAGAAGGATGTGAACTTTCAGCTTTAGGAAGAATCTAAATGAGTAATAAGTTTTAAAACTTGGTCTAGATGAGAAGTTTTTTTTTTTAATTATATATACTTGGAATCTGGGTATTTGTTGTACCTGGCGTTTACTTTTTTTGCTCAAGGTTCTTGATCTCACTTTCGCTTTCTATTTCAGTCTTTTATAATTTACCAAATTTCGATATAATTTGTAAAATGGAATTTCGGTTTCGATTTTGACTTCAGATTTCGTTACCTATTTTTCATATAATTATACATGCATTTGTTAATTGAAACAAAATGTATAATTTCTTTAATTGAAAAATAATATATAGACGAACATTATCGGATAATTATAAATATTTGTAGCACATAAAAATGTTTATTCATTACCTCGTTTTCAACTATTTTTCCAAAGCATACCATTTTATATTTTGTGATTTTGTACGTCTCCTAAGTTAAAATTTTAAATATTCGTATATTTGAAAAGTGAATTGACTTCCTTAATTTTGGTGTTTGTTTCTAAAATTTTGAAGTTCAACAATTTTTATATATTAAACCGGATTGTGTTCTGATTAAGATCCTAATGGAATCTTGCTGTTTCGGTGGAAACTTCAAGCCTTGGTTTTAATGCAGGGTCCAGAGATCAACTCCTAAATTTTACTTAAATACAACCACGTTTAAGATCTTGGATTCACATCGGGGATTTAAAGCTTTAGCTTGCTCTCTTTTTACTGCTGCCATGAATGTAATTTATCTGCATTTGCCAAGGCATCCAGTGTGTATTTTGTTCACCTGGAATTCTGAACCTAGATAATAGCTGATTATGCATAGTGCTTTAACCTGATATGCTTCTAGTTTGGTTGATGGAAGTTGTGATGGCAGTGTAAACTCATCTTTAATCGTTTCATGCGCAGTCTCCTGTACAAGGCCTCTGGCATGGTGGTGTTTCCTGTACAAGGCATTTGAAGGTTGACCCAAAGACATGGGATAATTGGATATTTGGTAAATTCCTAATGTACAAAAAGTGCATACAATTATTTCTTGATTTCTCTTTATCTTCTCAAACAAATCAAAATATGACGTTAAACATATATTTAAAATTCGCTAAAGCATTTCTCCAACGAATTTGAAGGATAAAGAGATCTGAATGAGTAGTGTAAGTTGATTTTGGTATCAAAGCGATTCATGTAGTTTGAAGATTAAGAAAAGATGATCATTGGTGAGAATTTATATGTTAAGAACATAATATCGTAATGTGCTCCTTTTCCATTATTTGTAGCTTTTGTAGGTTGATGGCCATGTGTAATATGATGTAAATGTTGGAATACATTTAATTTTAGATGTTGATGCTGAAGTTATATGTTAAGAACATAATATTGTAATGTGCTCCTATTCCATTATTTGTAGCCTTTATGGGTTGATGGCCATATTTAATATGATGCAAATGTTGAAATACATTTAATTTTACATGTTGATGATGATTTGATATGGAAAAGGGGCAAGTGCGTTAGAAATGAATTTATGACCTTGAATAGATTGGTTTGAGAAGAAAGATAGGTTATAATTAAATCAAAGAAGTACTCAGTTGTTAGATACTACAAAATATGATAAAAAAGACCCGTAAATAAATATAACATAATTAGATTTAATTACAATGAAGATATAATAATAAATACATTGATAAACAAGGATTGACACATCAAAATAAAGAAAAAATAAAAGAAATTATAAATTAAAGAATATAAAACTAACTATAATATGTTGTGCCTAAGCAGAGGCATGGTACACTTAGATAACTGCTTGATTTTCTTGCAATAAATATTAGGGCCAGCATCACACTACCACGTCAATAGCCAGCTTGGCCAACCGCATGTATAAGTACTTAAAACTATTTAGAACATAAGAAATATGATGATACCTTATGTATTGGTTTTGATGACAACAACTATATAACATTATATATAAAAATAGAAACTAATGTTTTATTAGGTTGTATATGGTTGTATAGTGTAAGATATTAGACGAGCATTGATTAAGAAGATTGTACGATATTAAGTGGAGATCCAAGAGGCTGATATAGAGAATCAAGAGTTAGAGATTGAAGACTTAAGAGTTTAAAGATCCAAAATATCAAGATATGAAGGCCATAGTCATAAAGTTGTAGATTGTCAAAGCCTTGGTAGTACTTCCTTTATTACTCACTCTATTTTCAAAAAGGTTTTCAAAATTCATTCTTTGATTTTTTTTTTAAATGATTTTCACATATCTTGGTTTTCAAAATCTTTAAAGAACTCCTATTTTCAAAATGATTTTTTAATACATTCTTGTAGATAGTTTTAATTAATTTTAAATATTTTATTTATTAGTTTATTTTGAGTAATTATTTTTTAAGTATTTTATATCTAAATATACTTTTAATAGTTTTAGATTTATTTTTGTAGTGTTAATACTTTGAATTTGAGTGTGTATACACTTATAATTTATACATTATTTTCTATATATTTTTTGTAAGAAGAATTTTATATTTAATCCTTTATATATATATATATATATATATAAGAATTATTTTATAAAGTTTTATTAAGTGTTCTTAAGATTTAAACGTGTATAAACTATGTTTAAATGATTACACAAAGTATCAAAATATTTCAAAAAACTTAACATTTTCAAAATAATTTAAAGTATTTTTTTTTTTCAAAATGTAAAGGTATATGTCGACATGTAGATACTAAGATGTCAACATACATGCCGAAAAATTCAAATTCAAAATTTTGAATTGAAGTGACTTTCGCTTATCTCTTACGAAGTGGACACGATTGTTGTTTCTCTATAAATACAGGTTCTCTCAACGAATTTTAGTAAACACCTTCTCATATTTTCTCACCTCTTTCACTCTGTTGATTTCTAAATGAAAAATCTAATGGGGTTATTTTTAAATTCAATCAGAATCAAATTCAAATTCTATGTTACATCCCAGATTTTTGAACGTTAATTAAGAATATTTAAATCTGTTTTCAATATTTATTTGGTAATATTTATGGATTTTATATCGAATTTATTTGTTAAAATGGAGTTGGAACGTTTAAATTCATAAATTAATTAAAACGAGCTCGAAACGCCATGGTAGTTCGTAATTTTTGATTTGAACTTTAATTGAATATACAGAATCCGATATAAGTCGGATTTCTGTGAAATAAGAAACGTTTAGATCGATTTGATTATATTTTTCTAACGAAAGAAAAAAATTAAAGATTTCAAATTATGGATTGCAAGTTATGTCCAATTCAGAATTTAAATTATCGCTATGGAATTCGTTAATAAACGATAGCGTTTATTAAATAAATTAATAAGGGTTACACACACACACACACACACACACACATATATATATATATATATATATATATATATATATATATATATGAATATCGGTATAACGATGAAATTTTTAAATGTGAGTTTGAAACTCGAATGTGTTTTATTTTGAAGTTATGTAATGTTATATTTGGGTATATACGATAATATTGGTTTATTTTTACTAATCGATTTGTTTTGGAATTTTAAATATATTTTATTGATATTAAATAGGCCTTAGAAATAGCGTTCATTTCTAACGACCTCCGTTTTTGACGAAACAAATTTTATTGGAATGCGTACGGCTATTTATGGCAAGATTTCCAGTTTGGAGCCAATTGGAATTGTTTTGTCAGTAGACGAAATTTAAAGGTGAACCGGTAAATAAATTGGAATTAAAATAACGCCGTTTTTGAAAACGGAGTCGGTTTTCAACGAAATTAGTTTCATTGGGATCGAAACGCTGAGGCGTAGCAGTGTGTTTATTTTCGTTGAGTTTGAAGTTCGTATGTGGCAGTGCGTACATTTAACGTGCAATGTGAATAGTGGTACCGTATTAAACTAAAATAAAATTTACATCCTACGCAATGTATGTACCTACGTCCTTAAACTCTATGCAAGCTGGCCTAACACTTTTTCCACTCCTACTTCTATACTACCTATTATCTTTCTAAGCCAACTAGCCTAAGCTAAAGTGAAGTACAAAACATAGTGCCACCCTATAGTTTGAATCAGGCTGAGATGCATTCCTCCCAACCGACAGACAAGAAAACACACTGCGTTGAACTGTGTATATGAAATAACATATGCCCAGCTACTTATAGGCAACGCCGACCTAGCTTATACGAACGAAAACTGACATCGTTCTTATCCTAACCAATCTCCGTCCATAAATATGCATGGCCCATCTTCTTCTTTTTCTCGTTTCAGCAGAAGTAAATTTAGAACTACTACTCCATTTTCCTAACAAACCGAATAAACGGCGCTGCCATTCTCCAATAAATTCTACTCCATTTTCCGCTTTCATTCATTAGAACAGCAGAAGTGTTCGAGTGAAGACGATCTACCTCGCGAAGTAAGCACAATAGCTGGATGAGGAGGGTATGGCATTCGAACTGGAAGTAAACGCAGGGGAGGGTGACAGTTCTGGTCATGCATAGGTGCAGAGAGGTTGCTGTAACCGTAGAAGGGAGGAAGGAGAGCCGACAAGTGGTTCGAGGGTGAGGTTGACCAGAGTTTGAGAGGGATTCGCTGATGGGAGTGTTCGGGTGTTGGCGGTTTATCAGACCGGCGTTGCGATGGTCGGCATGAGTAAGCTGAGTCATTTGCAGCGGAGGGGAGATGAGTGCGGTGATGCTCAGGTGCTGGTGGTGTCATCTGGAGTGGTGTGACGTGGCGTTGAAGTTGCGCATGGTTTAGTAGAGTGTCGAGTTGGAAGAGTGCAATTAAGTTTCAAAAAAATATGAGGAAGATGAGTATAGCGGTAAACACGTGGAGCTTTAAAAAGAAATGTTGGAGACGTTAGAAGTATAGGGGATTTCATTTCGGAAGGTACCGAGTTCAGGAAATTTATCAAACGGGGAGGAAGTATCTGTGGCTTACGGGTTCAAGAACAGTTGGGCCACCGTGTATTTTGGGTTGGCCAGTACGGGTTTCGGAAGTAAAAATAAATAGAAGAAGGAGCACGTAAATGGGAACTCATGGGATGCACAGGGTTTAAAAACAATTGGGAAGTTGGCTCTCGAGATGCATAACGTGCAGGTGGGAAGTCCTGCGCGTTGGGTTGAAAACAACTGGGCTTCGGCCCTTTTTTAAAATAAAAAAAGATGGAAAAGGAAAAGATAAAAGATAGGCGAAAGAGGGGTAGTTTGCTCGTGGGTACTGTTTAGAAGAAATAAGTAGGAAGCTAAACACGAAAAGCAACATCGGAGAGAAAGTTAGAGCAGTCATTGATGTTTTGGAAATTGAATATGTGGACCGTGAGTACTGTTTAACATGGAGAAAAATGAAGAGAACAAGGGAGTGGACAGAAGAATTTTGTCCCACATGGATATGGGGTAAGGATGTTATTTATAATTTAAAAATTTAGTTAGTTTGAATCAAAATAGTATAGTAACTTGTGACTATAATATCTATAACCCGTACATTAATAGAATTGAATGCAATTGGTCAAATTGGAACCGTTTGGTCATAGACTACGAAATGGAGCTGGTATGGTCAACACTGGAAGTTGTTGAGAGTTTTGATAAAATTAAACGTCTGTTTAATTTTGTTAAAAACGAATCATTTTAATGATGAATGGAAACCAATGTGAGTTTCACTCACTCAGTTTATCCCACTTGTATTTTTATATAAGTAGGGTTTTTAATTTGTGTGCATGGTTGTTTGCATGTATGCCGAATATTTTAATATTCATAAATTAAATTAAACGTTTGTTTCATTTAATCGAATTAAATCGTTATTTTAACGATTAGATTCCAAATGAGGTAACTTACCTTGTTGGTTACGTTTATAATAATATAAACGTATTAAATAAATAATTGGATGTTTGAATGGACTTTATAAATTGATTGTTGACTGTTATCAGTTCAACTGTTTACCTTGATAAATATATTGTTGTATTGAATTTGAGATAACCCATGTTGATGCAGGGAAGGACAGGTTGGAGGGATCCAACCGGATTCCTCAAATATGTTGTTTATATTCATATTATAATATATGAATTATTTAACCAGTATGATTGATTGATGAATTTACTGTTGATCGTTGAATTAAAATTCAACATTTGTTTGTTGTTAATCAATGGATGATATTGGTTGAGTAATTGACAACGGTTGGCCTAAATAAATCATTTTATGAACGTTGATTTACAATCAGGTAAATCGATAGAAATAAGATTATAAGAATTTATTTTATAACCAATAACGGATTTTGGAATCTATTTTATATAGATTATTTCAATAAATGTTTATTAAAGGAAACAAATAATTATTTTTATCCTGTATGTACACAACGAGTATATAAAGAGAATTCTTATGTTAATGAGTTTTATAAGCATTAAGCAGAAACTAACCAAATGGTTAAAGATTGAATTAATTGTTTCAAATAACAATTAATTGCGATTATTTAATTTAATTAGATTGTTTATTAAATTAAAGGAAATTATTTAAAGTGATTAAAAGAAAGGACTAATGGAATTGGTTAACGGATTAACCTTGTTTTGAGTCAACTGTTTTAAACCAAGATAGATTATTAAATAAATTATTGAATCATTTATTATTTTTAATCGATTATTATTTTAATTATTTGGAAGGAAGATTAACTATAAATGTTGAAGTAAACAAATTGATTTTTAAAGATGTTGGGATTGATTATTATTATTTTAATAATAATCAAAGTGATAAATCTTGAAACAAAATTCTTTTAATGGAAGTTTATGAAGTGGTAAAGCCTTATGTGGAGTTAAATGGAATTGTAAACGAATTTATATTTAATATGAACTCTTAATTCTATTGGTCGAATTGTTATAAAATCCAAATTGGGAAAATTATAAAGGCAAGTTGTAAATGGTCTAATGTTATAAGAGGCAAAACGTGTTCAACATGGGATTTGTAATCTGAAGGAAGTAAAAGGGAATTTAAAGGTGTAAAGATGGGGAAATAGAGATGTTTTAAAATTGAGAAAGCGTGATTTTTGGAATTGTAAAAGAGTTTTCAAAAGATAATAAATGGAGTTAAAAACCATGTTTGAGATCATATAGTAAATAGAAGTGTTGGGATAATTATTGGCATGAGATTTCTATGATAAACTCGTATCTATCCTAAAGATAAGAATGTTGTCGACTCAAGGTTTGAGAGGTAAATAAAATACCCCAACTTGAACGACTTCAGGATTATCCAAGGGCGATATTTGTTTAGAAACGAGGGTAGTTGAGGGAGTTTAAATAATATTTCCATGAAGGATATTATATACTATAATTTGGAGAATTATAAGTGAGTGATTTGGAAATTAAGATTTGAAAAGTAGTATTCTGAATGTTGGAAGATTTAGAAATTTAATTGACAATTGTTTAACTAAAGAGGCCAAGTGATGTTTTATACTGAACCAATGAATCCATTTTATTTTCTATGGATGATGATTGTTTATTTTGATAGTTAAATCACCGACTATCAAAATCTGGCAAAAACAATTGTTGGTACGGAAAAACCGGGATCGAATTTACATTCGAAAACCATTCTGACCACCAAATACGTAAACGCTGAAGATGTTTAGAAGCTGATCGAGATGGAGCAATTGAAGATCGTTGATCTTCATAAGCGGAAGGATTACTGTCGAATTTCTCTGACTTGCAACCAGAGGTTTTCTAATGTGATTCGGTCGTGGTTGAGATTGTGCGGATTGCAAGGACTTCTTGCTACCGATCCCTTGGATGCGGTAGGAGGTTGCCTTTGGTTCATCATGTTCCTGGATGACTTGTATGGACGAATGTCTGACAGAGTATTTTCTAAAAACCACGTATGTGGATTTTTACAAATATACCGAGTTGGTGGCAAAGAAGGGCACTTCATTTATACCTAGAGTATATTTGTGGACGTCAATTAGTTATTTGACAGATCTGACGATGTGTCATTCAAAGTGAATGGCGGCCAGATGATCAAAAAGATAGTTATAACCTTAAGCCTCATCAACCGGGAAATGACAGAAATCAGGAAGGCAGCATGGCTATATGTATCGCTCCCGTTAGGATGTATTATCACCTATATATAGAAATTCCATTTCATTCTTTAATCTATTTCGGTGCTGTTCCTTTTCGGGAAACGGTGGGTCGCACGCAACCGTTGGTGATATACATTCGATACACTCGAGCAAAATGAGTGGTCGGTCATGTGTGATCGGGTTGCAAGATGTTCTTATTGAACCCAGTTTATTCCCTTCTAAAGATACACTATCGTAAGGTGGTTCCATACCTTGTCATAGTCGGAATCCAATCTCCAATAAGCGCCCGTAGTTTTTGATTGTATATTATATATGAGGAGCGTGAGATGCAAGCATTCTGCTAAATTGTTATTTATTTGTATTTAGACACTATTATAATATCAGAATAAGATATGATTTCAAAACTGTTTTGGATTATAATAAGGTAAAAACCGTCTGTGTTTATGTGTGGACTGGTCATACTATTATCCTTTTCTTTCAAAAAGGATTTGTTGACTTTAAAATCAAGTTGGATGTTGCTTATAAACTTAGCGAGTTTTTCTCACTCTGGTTCACCAGACTGATTCGGCGTTTGTAATGCTCGGGTTAGCCCGAGTTTTACAGGTTCAGGTTTAGATGCTATGGATTTCAGAGATGAGTTGGAAGAGTTCAGACGTATGATATTTATTATTTATTCCGTTGTGTGATGTATATAAGAGCAGGTTGATATAATTGTCCAGATGTATTGATGTACTCTGATGATTGTAAATATTCTTCAAGTTTTCAATAAAGATTATTTCTATATTATATTTTATTCCGCAGTAGTGTGAGACTTTGTGTGGTGATGGTTCTCCTTCTCATTCTTTTATTCTAATGTTTCTTTTTTTCTTATCACATGCTCTAATTTCTTTCTATTAAAGATTCATATTTTCATGCATTTTGGGTTGGACGTTTGTAATATTAGTTATCTCAAAGTGTACGGATTTACGGGCCTTTACAGTTGGTATCAGAGCTAATAGTTAATAGTAACCTTGGCTTTGTGGCGTAACTCAGTAGAGATGGGGCTAGTAATACCCTAGATTGAGTTTGAGTGTATATACGAGAGAGCATATTTTTAGATTTTATTTAAAATGTTTTGTATTGTGTTGGTTGATCAATCCAAGTGTTTGGAAAACCATATTGAACTGGAAATTGACACAATATTTTTTTATAAAGCAGGTAAATGAAATAATTTTGCCCAAATTATATTTTTATAGGAAAAGGAAATAATTTTCTATATTATAGCTATGTTGGTTGTTTGGTTGTTTGTTTGATTTGCTTGGAATTCAAAATGAATTATGAAATGAAATTGAACTGGTTAGAAACTAATTGGTTAATTGAATATGGTAATAAGACTTAACCTAGTTAAGTGGAATTGGAAAAAAAATGGGATTTGAAAATCGAATGAATAATAAGGGTAATCTGTTTGATATTAATCGATTGATATTAATGTATGTTAAACCAAAGTGAATACAAATAGTAAATATTAATGTTGAATAAAATATAAATTGGTTTGGTTGTGTTTTGGTTGATTTATTGGATGTTAGTTGGTTAAATTAAATTCAACAAGTTAATGAGAAATTGACTGAATTGGAAGCAAGGAAATAAATTTCCAGTACAATGAATTGGAAATAAAATCGGTTATGAAATGAGTACTGAATTATTTAACCCTGAATTGTTACTTGCATCGTAAGTTGAGTTAAGTGTATATACTAGAAGCTATGGGAATTGGCTTGATTACACAGATTGGAAGACGAAGAGCAGTTAGTTGATTTGCCTCGAAATTGGACTTTGAGTTGCCCGACAAATAAGGTAAACCTTAATATTATTGGTTGGTGATTGATTT
This sequence comes from Allium sativum, assembly GCA_030737875.1. NCBI lineage: Eukaryota > Viridiplantae > Streptophyta > Magnoliopsida > Asparagales > Amaryllidaceae > Allium > Allium sativum. Next base: position 159,618,690 of record CM060923.1, read on the forward strand.
TATACCCCTGAGTTGGGTAGCCATCTGGCTTTTGGTTTTCTTTCGGGGAAGTTGAGTCCCGAAGTGGCATTTGTAGTTGTACCGATCGAACCACAGAAAGGAGATGTTGGCGAAAATTTTGAATTTTTTTAATGAGTTTGAATTTATTTTGATGATAATTCAAAAATAATAATTTTGAAATGATTGGGTTCGAAGCATTCTTCTTACGTTGTAATTTCGGGGACGAAATTCTTTTAAGGGGGGAAGAATGCAACATCCCAGATTTTTGAACATTAATTAAGAATATTTAAATCTGTTTTAAATATTTTTTTGGTAATATTTATGGATTTTATATGGTATTTATTTATAAAAATGGAGTTGGAACGTTTAAATTTATAAATTAATTAAAACGAGCTCGAAACGCCGCGATAGTTCATAATTTTTTATTTGAACTTTAATTGAATATACAGGATCCGATATAAGTCGGATTTCTGTGAAATAAGAAACTTTTGGATCGATTTGATTATATTTTTCTAACAAAAGAAAAAAAAATGATGATTTCATGTTATGGATTGCAAGTTATGTCCAATTCAAAATTTAAAATATTCGCTATGGAATTCGTTAATAAACGATAGCGTTTATTAAATAAATTAATAAGGGTTATATATATAAATATCGGTATAACGATGGAATTTTTAAATGTGAGTTTGAAACTCGAATGTGTTTTATTTTGAAGTTATGTAATGCTATATTTGGGTATATACGATAACAATGGTTTATTTTTACTAATCAATTTGTTTTGGAATTTTAAATATATTTTATCGATAGTATATAGACCTTAGAAATAGCTTTCTTTTCAAACGACCTCCGTTTTTGACGAAACAAATTTTATTGGAATGCGTACGGCTATTTATGGCTAGATTTCCAGTTAGGAGCCAATTGGAGTTGTTTTGTCGGTAGACGAATTTAAAGGTGAACGATAAATAAATTGAAATTAAAATAACGCCGTTTTTGAAAATGGAGTCGGTTTTCAATGAAATTAGTTTCATTGGGACCGAAACGCTGAGGCGTAGCAGTGTGTTTATTTTCGTTGAGTTTGAAGTTCGTATGTGGCAGTACGTACATTTAACGTGTATTGTGAATAGCGGTACCATATTAAACTAATATAGAATTTACATCCTACGTTATGTATGTACCTACGTCCTTAAACTCTACGCAAGCTGGCCTAACATTTTTTCAACTCCTACTTCTATACTACCTATTATCTTTCTAAGCCAACTAGCCTAAGCTGAAGTGAAGTACAAAACATAGCGCCACATTATAGTTTGAATCAGGCAGAGATGCATTCCTTCCAGCCGACAGACAAGAAAACACACTGCGTTGAACTGTGTATATGAAATAACATATTCCCAGCTACTTATAGGCAACGCCAACCTAGCTTATACGAACGAAAACTGACATCGTTCTTATCCTAACCAATCTCCGTCTATAAACATGCACGACCCATCTTCTTTTTCTTGTTTTAGCAGAAGTAAATTTAGAACAGCTACTCCATTTTCCCAACAAACCGAATAAACGGCGCTGCCATTCTCCAATAAAATCTACTTCATTTTACGCTTCCATTCATTAGAACAAGAGAAGTGTTTGAATGAAGACGATCTACCCCGCGAAGTAAGCATAGCGGCTGGATGAGGCGGGTATGGCATTCGAACTGGAAGTAAACGCAGGAGAGGGTGACAGTTCTGGTCATGCATGGGTGCATAGAGGTTGCTGTAATCGTAGAAGGTAGGAAGGAGAGCCAGCAGGTGGTTCGAGGGTGAGGTCGGCCAAAGTTTGAGAGGGAGTCGCTGATGGGAGTGTTCAGGTGTTGGAGGTCTATTAGATCAGTGTTGCGATGGTCGGCGTAAGTAAGCTGAGTAATTTGCAGCGGAGGGGAGATGATGTGACGAACAGGAAATTTCGCTCGGTCCGAACCAGTCGCTAAACCGATCCAGGCCGTTCGAAACACCCTATCGTTTGAGAACAGGACATAACAGAACGCATACAGAAGAACATTTCACTGTATTTTACAACAATGCATCAGATTACAAGAATATACAGAGCATGAATGAATATTACACAGAAATATCAGAGATTTAAATTACATTAAATACATAGCAGCGGAAAATAATACAATACACAACTAGAAGAGATATACGGATACAAAGCTTTCCGGATATCGCTCCAGCTGTAAACCAGGATCCTGTGAATATAAATCTGCAAAAACCAAAACTACTAGCTGCCCGTGTCAAAATAAGGGCACCCAGAGTTTAGGTTAAAACAATAAACTCCAGGTCAGTCATGTGACTGGTGTGAGAACTAAAACAGTTCATCTTTATTTTAAAGTTAGGTAAATCAAGGGACCACGCCGTATAACACGGAACGGGTTTCCTCCCAAGAATACCAGTGCATAAAACAAACAGCGCAATGCTAAATAAAGAAAAATGAAGCTGTTATAAGACCCAGGTCCCATCACACAATGCAACGCAGCCGAGGATAGGGTTTTCCCTTATAACAGCCAAAGAATGCTTGATACGTTTAAAACAAATCGTTTGATACTATTATAAGTGCATAGTGTATAAAACAACTTCAAATCATAAGTATCAATCATAGGCGGCATGAGCGTCCCATGCCACTATGTCGCCATATATAGGTTTACAAATAAAACCGCAAAGTCACGTATTTGGAAATTGGATTTCCGTCTATGAACCGAGGCCAGGGATCGTCCTCTACCGATTCGAGACAATCTAGCCTACCATGTCTCAGGAACAGCCGCAACTGCCCCCTGGATCGTCAGGGCCGGTCCACCGATGTGGATTATTATGCCTGAACAATACGTCTCCCCGCCCTTTGGGGCGCAAACGAGCCAACGAATGACTCCATCGGACCCGGATCGTCCGATCAAACCGAGGCGCCTCGCAACAGCAACAACCACACAGGTGAAAAGTATATATAAATGTCAGGGCTGGTAGGTCACTGACACCACCCTAGCTAGAAAGAAACGCATGCCCTCCCTGAGGTCCTCTCCCGTTTTGGGTTCATAACCGGGGTGCGAGGCTCGCGAATTCACGTTACACAAAGCTGTGCCACACAGGCTGTGCTTTGATCATCACCACAAGACTTTGCTTTTCAACAGAAGCCTTGATCATTTGCATCTTAGCATGCCACACAGGCAAACCACTCTATGCAACCGATATCAGTCACACAGAATGAAATCCAATGTCAGACACACAGTCCACTTACAAGTCCGTTCTGGGCCTGAACGAAACCGGAGGCACCTAGTACCCCGCATATCCATCGATCTCCAAGTACGTCTGGACGATCACCAACTGTTTCCATCTTCTTGGGTGTACAGCCCAATCAAGATCATCAGTAATCACCCAAACGACGTGAAGACTTCCGGTCTTCGACCATCGTCTTCATCTTCGACACCACGTCGAATCAGTTATTCAGAATGGGATAAACCCGGTCTTTCTGAATAACTCGCGTATATATTATAAAAGTGTTACACAAACACAACATACGCCTCATTCCAATTCAGAATATTCTTTTATTCAAATATTCCTATACTTTGGGAAAAAGTTCCCATTAATTTTATCCAAGATAAATTCTTTAAATTTATTCTTTAATCTCCTTTGAATATCAATTCAAACTAGTCGGGATTATCGAACCACACCGAAGTAATCATTTATTTTATTTTCCCAATCCCAACCTATTCATTCCATGAAGTCAAACTGGTAGTACTTCATATCTAACACCACAGTGTTATCGGTAATTCAATTACCATTTCACGTTCAAATCTAATTAAAGATTTAACTATCGCCTGGAGCAAAACTGGTGATACTCCATTTTCGATCATTTCAATCTAATTAAAGATTCATTAAAACTCCACTTAGTTTTAATCTTCGACTGGGTTAAAGAATCAGTGTCATTTAAAACACGGTTCACGATAAACCCAAAACCACATTCATTAATTATCGGGTTAAAGAACGAGTGTTATTTATAACACTGTTCACGATAAACCCAAAAATCAATACCAATTCAATTCCAATTAAATATCATTTAATTGGTACACTTCATTAAATCTAAATAAAAAGATTTAATATTTTCTCAACTGGGTTCAAGAACAGTGTTAGTGAAGACACTATTCACGACAAACCCAAATCACATTTGATATTCAATACAAGGCTCTGAATAGAAAATATACCGGCTTATATTCAATATCAAATTCTACGACTAACAAATGTCGTATTGGAAATAACGATATAAATATATATCTTTCAAATTTCCATAACAACATCTGTATAATCACGAATTCCAACATCGAAATATTCCGAAGACAATTTCGATTCAAATCCACTCCAATGCAATCATTGGAAATTTTGGTTATTTTCAAAACCCTTTTCAAATTCACTTTATTTATTTAAAAATAAATAGAATTATAATTCTAGTTCAAAACTAGTTCATTTCGATAAAAATCTATTTTTATCTTTTCAAATATGGAGTTTTTCATCCCAAATCTTCACAAATCATTTCTTATGATTTTACACAAATTATTACTATTTTTAATAATTTTATCAAGGCCCGTACAGTCGATTTCCACCAATGGCCATCGAACTGCACGTATAGCGACATTTTTCCAATTTGATTTGGACATAACTCCAAATCCAACCGTTAGATTTCTAATTTATCACATTCGTTAGAAAGCTCTTTTCGATACGAACCCAACGGTTCCGGTTTTAGGAGAATCCGACGGTCGGATCTCCCGCAATGTCCGTTTGAAATAAATGGTCGAAATTCACGAACTGCCGCGGCGCGGCGCGTTCTATTCAGGCCATTATATTATATATATAATATATATAATATATATTTCGTCGATTTCTATTTAAAACGAATTATATAAATAGTTTTAAAATTCGTTTCAAGATCTATTTCAACTTCCATCTCAATTCAAAGCAAAATTGAATTCTTCTCTATAAATTCGTTTTAAAATTCATTTCTATTCAATTCAAATTTCAATTCAATTTGAATTCATTTCAATTTGCTTTCAATTCAATTTGAATTCGTTTTCAATTCAATTCACTTCGAAATCACTTTCAATTCAATTCATTTCGAAATCACTTTCAATTCAATTCATTTCGAAATCACTTTCAATTCAATTCACTTTGAATTCGTTTTCAATTCAATTCATTTCGAAATCACTTTCAATTCAATTCATTTCGAAATCACTTTCAATTCAATTCATTTCGAAATCGTTTTCAATTCAATTCATTTCGAAATCACTTTCAATTTAATTCATTTCGAAATCGTTTTCAATTCAATTCATTTCGAAATCACTTTCAATTTAATTCATTTCGAAATCGTTTTCAATTCAATTCATTTCGAAATCACTATATCGAATTTTAAACGCACATTTCAAATTACCGGGGTCACATACTAACTAGAAAAATTCTAGAAAAATATTTTCTAGCTTCGTATCTACGATACGGTCCTAACAAAACTAGTTTCGCCGAATTCTGAGACCGTTTGAAAAATGGCCAATTTCCAGTCGATTAAAATCAACGAAAACTGGTCAAACGCGTTTTCTTTTGCCACGCTCACATATTGATTCGAAAAATTATGAAATTTGGAATCTAGCAATAACTTAACATCACGGACCCAACAAAACTGGTTTCGTCGAAATCCGAGGTCGTTTGCAAAATGTCCATTTTTAAGGGCCTGAATTCCATAGCGACTATTCAGAATTTTCAACTGGACATATCTTTTGATTCCCGCTATGAAATTTCGATTATTCGAATTCGTTGGAAAGATATCATCAATTAGATCCTATTGTTTTTGGTTTCACTAAAATCCGGATTGTTTTGCACCCGGTATATTCAATTGAAGTTTGAAATCGAATTATCGAACTACCGCGCCATTTTCAATTCTATTTATAATTATATATAAATATTTATATTCTAACGACGACGCGTATAATATATACGTTCGAATTATATTCAAAATAAATTTCTCGCCGATATTATTTAAAATAATTCATTTTAAATAATCTAAATTCGCTAAAATTGCCAATTTAAAAATTTCAAACTGGCTCGCATTTTACGGGTTATTACAATCTCCCCCACTTAAAACTTTTCGTCCCCGAAAAGGAACAAAGTCGAAAGTGGTTTGACCATTCAATTCTACGTTCGATCTGGCTTCCATTCTCCAACCCTTTGGTTTCTGAGAATTTTCAAAATTTCAAAAATTTGGCTAACACCCTAAATTTTTGAAAAATTTCGCCATAACCTCCCCTGCACCGGGAGCATCGGGGAATTTCAAATAGCTTCCCCGGTCCTTCAGATCTCAAAAAGAAAAGGAAAAAGCCAAGCGGCTAGCCAATAGGCTCACAAAATCATCATCACCCAAACAAAACAGGAAATTATGTAGTAAACATGTACCTATTTGTCGGGCAAACAAATTTTATTCTCTGCTCTAGCCTCCTTGCTATGACCTGTTCAAAGATATATATGCATATGCAAGCAAATGCGACTAATTTTCAATACAGTTCAATATTTGATGCTATTAGGCAAAATGGTTCAAAATTAGCAAACAAATAGGCAAACAACACAAACATCAATCAATTAGAGGATTAGAGTTTCAAATTCATAAATTTTGATATATATACAGAAAATCATGTTTTTGATGCCAATTCACAACAATAAATCTATCTATATAAGTTTTGGTTCTCACACCAGCCTAATGGAAATATATAGATATCACACCTTCGAAACACGAATATAAATATTGATAATGCGGCCGCATTACCAAAATTATCTCCGGGCGACTAGAGTGTGATTCTATATCTATCCAGTATATTAAAATTTCAAATACACGCGGATCAGACGTATACGCAAAATCTATATATACTGGATTGTCCACATCAACATAAATAAATAACCAAATACGAATAGTTGACTTAGATTTTCAAAACAAAATTTGTTTTCATTTGAAAAATATACTCATCACACTCGTTCTAGGATACTACTGATCCTATCTCTAACGAGTCATTCTAATTGGATATTACTAACCCAATATCTGATGAATTCTTTCGTATGGTTCTAATGTGTCTTGTTCTCTAGCTTTGTAAACCAAAGCTCTGATACCAACTGTGACGAACAGGAAATTTCGCTCGGTCCGAACCAGTCGCTAAACCGATCCAGGCCGTTCGAAACACCCTATCGTTTGAGAACAGGACATAACAGAACGCATACAGAAGAACATTTCACTGTATTTTACAACAATGCATCAGATTACAAGAATATACAGAGCATGAATGAATATTACACAGAAATATCAGAGATTTAAATTACATTAAATACATAGCAGCGGAAAATAATACAATACACAACTAGAAGAGATATACGGATACAAAGCTTTCCGGATATCGCTCCAGCTGTAAACCAGGATCCTGTGAATATAAATCTGCAAAAACCAAAACTACTAGCTGCCCGTGTCAAAATAAGGGCACCCAGAGTTTAGGTTAAAACAATAAACTCCAGGTCAGTCATGTGACTGGTGTGAGAACTAAAACAGTTCATCTTTATTTTAAAGTTAGGTAAATCAAGGGACCACGCCGTATAACACGGAACGGGTTTCCTCCCAAGAATACCAGTGCATAAAACAAACAGCGCAATGCTAAATAAAGAAAAATGAAGCTGTTATAAGACCCAGGTCCCATCACACAATGCAACGCAGCCGAGGATAGGGTTTTCCCTTATAACAACCAAAGAATGCTTGATACGTTTAAAACAAATCGTTTGATACTATTATAAGTGCATAGTGTATAAAACAACTTCAAATCATAAGTATCAATCATAGGCGGCATGAGCGTCCCATGCCACTATGTCGCCATATATAGGTTTACAAATAAAACCGCAAAGTCACGTATTTGGAAATTGGATTTCCGTCTATGAACCGAGGCCAGGGATCGTCCTCTACCGATTCGAGACAATCTAGCCTACCATGTCTCAGGAACAGCCGCAACTGCCCCCTGGATCGTCAGGGCCGGTCCACCGATGTGGATTATTATGCCTGAACAATACGTCTCCCCGCCCTTTGGGGCGCAAACGAGCCAACGAATGACTCCATCGGACCCGGATCGTCCGATCAAACCGAGGCGCCTCGCAACAGCAACAACCACACAGGTGAAAAGTATATATAAATGTCAGGGCTGGTAGGTCACTGACACCACCCTAGCTAGAAAGAAACGCATGCCCTCCCTGAGGTCCTCTCCCGTTTTGGGTTCATAACCGGGGTGCGAGGCTCGCGAATTCACGTTACACAAAGCTGTGCCACACAGGCTGTGCTTTGATCATCACCACAAGACTTTGCTTTTCAACAGAAGCCTTGATCATTTGCATCTTAGCATGCCACACAGGCAAACCACTCTATGCAACCGATATCAGTCACACAGAATGAAATCCAATGTCAGACACACAGTCCACTTACAAGTCCGTTCTGGGCCTGAACGAAACCGGAGGCACCTAGTACCCCGCATATCCATCGATCTCCAAGTACGTCTGGACGATCACCAACTGTTTCCATCTTCTTGGGTGTACAGCCCAATCAAGATCATCAGTAATCACCCAAACGACGTGAAGACTTCCGGTCTTCGACCATCGTCTTCATCTTCGACACCACGTCGAATCAGTTATTCAGAATGGGATAAACCCGGTCTTTCTGAATAACTCGCGTATATATTATAAAAGTGTTACACAAACACAACATACGCCTCATTCCAATTCAGAATATTCTTTTATTCAAATATTCCTATACTTTGGGAAAAAGTTCCCATTAATTTTATCCAAGATAAATTCTTTAAATTTATTCTTTAATCTCCTTTGAATATCAATTCAAACTAGTCGGGATTATCGAACCACACCGAAGTAATCATTTATTTTATTTTCCCAATCCCAACCTATTCATTCCATGAAGTCAAACTGGTAGTACTTCATATCTAACACCACAGTGTTATCGGTAATTCAATTACCATTTCACGTTCAAATCTAATTAAAGATTTAACTATCGCCTGGAGCAAAACTGGTGATACTCCATTTTCGATCATTTCAATCTAATTAAAGATTCATTAAAACTCCACTTAGTTTTAATCTTCGACTGGGTTAAAGAATCAGTGTCATTTAAAACACGGTTCACGATAAACCCAAAACCACATTCATTAATTATCGGGTTAAAGAACGAGTGTTATTTATAACACTGTTCACGATAAACCCAAAAATCAATACCAATTCAATTCCAATTAAATATCATTTAATTGGTACACTTCATTAAATCTAAATAAAAAGATTTAATATTTTCTCAACTGGGTTCAAGAACAGTGTTAGTGAAGACACTATTCACGACAAACCCAAATCACATTTGATATTCAATACAAGGCTCTGAATAGAAAATATACCGGCTTATATTCAATATCAAATTCTACGACTAACAAATGTCGTATTGGAAATAACGATATAAATATATATCTTTCAAATTTCCATAACAACATCTGTATAATCACGAATTCCAACATCGAAATATTCCGAAGACAATTTCGATTCAAATCCACTCCAATGCAATCATTGGAAATTTTGGTTATTTTCAAAACCCTTTTCAAATTCACTTTATTTATTTAAAAATAAATAGAATTATAATTCTAGTTCAAAACTAGTTCATTTCGATAAAAATCTATTTTTATCTTTTCAAATATGGAGTTTTTCATCCCAAATCTTCACAAATCATTTCTTATGATTTTACACAAATTATTACTATTTTTAATAATTTTATCAAGGCCCGTACAGTCGATTTCCACCAATGGCCATCGAACTGCACGTATAGCGACCTTTTTCCAATTTGATTTGGACATAACTCCAAATCCAACCGTTAGATTTCTAATTTATCACATTCGTTAGAAAGCTCTTTTCGATACGAACCCAACGGTTCCGGTTTTAGGAGAATCCGACGGTCGGATCTCCCGCAATGTCCGTTTGAAATAAATGGTCGAAATTCACGAACTGCCGCGGCGCGGCGCGTTCTATTCAGGCCATTATATTATATATATAATATATATAATATATATTTCGTCGATTTCTATTTAAAACGAATTATATAAATAGTTTTAAAATTCGTTTCAAGATCTATTTCAACTTCCATCTCAATTCAAAGCAAAATTGAATTCTTCTCTATAAATTCGTTTTAAAATTCATTTCTATTCAATTCAAATTTCAATTCAATTTGAATTCATTTCAATTTGCTTTCAATTCAATTTGAATTCGTTTTCAATTCAATTCACTTCGAAATCACTTTCAATTCAATTCATTTCGAAATCACTTTCAATTCAATTCATTTCGAAATCACTTTCAATTCAATTCACTTTGAATTCGTTTTCAATTCAATTCATTTCGAAATCACTTTCAATTCAATTCATTTCGAAATCACTTTCAATTCAATTCATTTCGAAATCGTTTTCAATTCAATTCATTTCGAAATCACTTTCAATTTAATTCATTTCGAAATCGTTTTCAATTCAATTCATTTCGAAATCACTTTCAATTTAATTCATTTCGAAATCGTTTTCAATTCAATTCATTTCGAAATCACTATATCGAATTTTAAACGCACATTTCAAATTACCGGGGTCACATACTAACTAGAAAAATTCTAGAAAAATATTTTCTAGCTTCGTATCTACGATACGGTCCTAACAAAACTAGTTTCGCCGAATTCTGAGACCGTTTGAAAAATGGCCAATTTCCAGTCGATTAAAATCAACGAAAACTGGTCAAACGCGTTTTCTTTTGCCACGCTCACATATTGATTCGAAAAATTATGAAATTTGGAATCTAGCAATAACTTAACATCACGGACCCAACAAAACTGGTTTCGTCGAAATCCGAGGTCGTTTGCAAAATGTCCATTTTTAAGGGCCTGAATTCCATAGCGACTATTCAGAATTTTCAACTGGACATATCTTTTGATTCCCGCTATGAAATTTCGATTATTCGAATTCGTTGGAAAGATATCATCAATTAGATCCTATTGTTTTTGGTTTCACTAAAATCCGGATTGTTTTGCACCCGGTATATTCAATTGAAGTTTGAAATCGAATTATCGAACTACCGCGCCATTTTCAATTCTATTTATAATTATATATAAATATTTATATTCTAACGACGACGCGTATAATATATACGTTCGAATTATATTCAAAATAAATTTCTCGCCGATATTATTTAAAATAATTCATTTTAAATAATCTAAATTCGCTAAAATTGCCAATTTAAAAATTTCAAACTGGCTCGCATTTTACGGGTTATTACAGATGAGTGCGGTGATGATCAGGTACTGGTGGCGTCATCTGGAGTGGTGTGACGTGGCGTTGCGCATAGTTTAGAAGAGTGTCGAGGTGGAAGAGTGCAGTTAAGTTTCGAAAACAAAATGGGGAAGATGAGTATAGCAGTAAACATATGGAGCTTTAAAAAGAAATGTTGGAGACGTTATAAGTATAGGGCATTTCATTTTGAAAGGTACTGAGTTTTAGAAATTTATCAAACGGGGAGGAAGTATCTGTAGCTTGCGGGTTTAAGAACGGTTGGGCCACCGTGTATTTTGGGTGGGCCAGAATGGGCTTCGGAAGTTAAAAAAATAATAGAAGAAGGAGCACGTAGATGGGAATGCATGGAGACGCATGGGGTTTAGAAACAATTGGGAAGTTGTCTCTCGAGATGCGGAACGTGTAGGTGGGAAGTCCTGCGCGCTTGGGTTGAAACAACTGGGCTTCAGCCCTTTAAGAAAAGATGGAAAAGGAAAAGATAAAAGATAGGCGAAAGCGGGATAGTTTGCTCGGGGGTACTGTTTAGAAGAAATAGGTAGGAAGCTAAACAAGAAAAGAAACAGTGGAGAGAAAGTTAAAGCAGTCATTGATGTTTTGGAAATTGAATATGTGGACCATGAGTACTGTTTAACATAGAGAAAAATAAAGAGAACAAGCGAGTGGACAAAAGAATTTTGGCCCACGTGGACATGGGGTAAGGCTGTTATTTATAATTTAAAATTTTAGTTAGTTTGAATCAAAATAGTATAGTAACTTGTGAATATAATATCTATAAGCCGTACGTTAACAGAATTGAACGCAATTGGTCAAATTGGAACCGTTTGGTCATTGACTACGAAATGGAGCTGGTATGGTCAACACTGGAAGCTGCTGAGAGTTTTGATAAAATTAAATGTCTGTTTAATTTTGTTAAAAACGAACCGTTTTAATGACGAATGGAAACCAAGGTGAGTTTAACTAACTCAGTTTATCCCACTTATATTTTTATATAGGTAGGGTTTTTAATTTTTGTGCAATGTTTGCTAATGGTTGATGATTGGATGGATGTTTGCATGTGTGTTGAATATTTTAATATTCATAAATTAAATTAAACATTTGTTTAATTTAATCGAATTAAATCGTTGTTTTAACGATTAGATTCCAAACGAGGTAATTTACCTTGTTGGTTACGTTTATAATAATATAAACATATTAAATAAATAATTGGATGTCTGAATGGACGTTATAAATTGATTGTTGACTGTTATTAGTTCAACTGTTTACCGTAATAAATATATTGTTGTATTGAATTTGAGATAACCCATGTTGATGCAGGGAAGGACAGGTTGGAGGGATCCAACCGAAATCCTCAAATATGTTATTTATATTCATATTATAATATATGAATTATTTAACCAGTATGATTGAATGATGAATTTACTGTTGATCGTTGAATTAAAATTCAACATGTGTTTGTTGTTAACCAATGGATGATATTGGTTGAGTAACTGACAACGGTTGGCCTAAATGAATCATTTTATGAACGTTGATTTACAGTCAGGTAAATCAATAGAAATAAGGTTATAAGAATTTATTTTATAACCAATAACGGATTTTGGAATCGATTTTATATAGATTATTTCAATAAATGTTTATTAAAGGAAATAATTAATTAATTTTATCTTGTATGTATAAAACGAGTATATAAAGAGAATTTTTATGTTAATGAGTTTTTTAAGCAATAAGCAGAAATTAAGCAAATGGTTAAAGATTGAATTAATTGTTATTGCGATTATTTAATTTAATTAGATTGTTTATTAAATTAAAGGAAATTATTTAAAGTGATTAAAATAAAGGACTAATGGAATTGGTTAACGGATTAACCTTGTTTTGAGTTAACTGTTTTAAACCAAGATAGATTATTAAATAAATTATTGAATCGATTATTATTTTTAATCGATTATTATTTTAATTATCTGGAAGGAAGATTAACTATAAATATTGAAGTAAACAAATTGATTTCTAAAGATGTTGGGATTGATTATTATTATTTTAATAATAATCAAAGTGATAAATCTTGAAACAAAATTCTTTTAATTGAAATTTATGAAGTGGTAAAGCCCTATGTAGAGTTAAATGGAATTGTAAACAAAATTATATTTAATATGAACTCTTAATTCTATTGGTCGGATTTTTATAAAATCCAAATTGGGAAAATTATAAAGGCAAGTTATAAATGGATTGATGTTATAAGAGGCAAAACGAGTTCAAAATGGGATTTGTAATCTGAAGGAAGTAAAAGGGAATTAAAGGTGTAAAGATGGGGAAATAGAGATGTTTTAAAATTGAGAAAGCGTGATTTTGGAATTGTAAAAGTGTTTTCAAAAGAGAATAAATGGAGTTAAAAACCATGTTTGAAATCATATAGTAAATAGAAGTGTTGGGATAATTATTGGCAAGAGATTTCTATGATAAACTCATATCTATCATAAAGATAAGAATGTTGTCGACTCAAGGTTTGAGAGGTAAATAAAATACCCAAACTTGAACGACTTCAGGATTATCCAAGGGTGATATTAGTTTAGAAACGAGGGTAGTTGAGGGAGTTTAAATAATATTTCCGTGAATGATATTATATATTATAATTTGAAGAATTATAAGTGAGTGATTTTGAAATTAAGATTTGAAAAGCGGTATTCCGAGTGTTGGAAGATTTAGAAATTTAATTGACAATTGTTTAACCAAAGAGGCCAAGTGATGTTGTATACTGAACCAATGAATCCATTTTATTTTCTATGGATGATGATTGTTTATTTTGATAGTTAAATCACCGACTATCAAAATCTAGCAAAAACGATTGTTGGTACGGAAAAACCGGGATCGAATTTATATTCGAAAACCATTCCGACCACCAAATACGTAAACACTGAAGATGTTTAGAAGCTGATCGAGATGGAGCAATTGAAGACCGTTGATCTTCATAAGCGGAAGGATTGCTGTCAAATTTCTCTGACTTGTAACCAGAGGTTTTCTGACGTGATTCGGTCGTGGTTGAGATTTTGCGGATTGCAAGGACTTCTCGCTACTGATCCCTTAGATGCGGTAGGAGGGTTCCTTCGGTTCATCCTGTTCCTGGATGACTTGTATGGACGAATGTCTAACAGAGTATTTTCTAAAAACCATGTACGTTGATTTTTACAAATATACCGGGTTGGTGGCAAAGAAAAGCACTTCATTTATACCCAGAGTATATTGTGGACGTCAATTAGTGATTTGACGGATCTGACGATGTGGCATTCAAGGTGAATGGATGACAGATGATCAAAAAGATAGTTATAACCTCAAGCCTCATCAAGCGGGAAATGACAGAAATCTATCAAGCAACATGGCTATGTGGGTCGCTCCCATTAGGGTGTATTATCACCTATCAAGAGAAATTCCATTTCATTCTTTAATCTATTTCGATGTTGTCAATTTTCCGAAAACTGTGGGTCGCACCTGACTGTTGGTGATATACATTCGATACACTCAAGCGAAATGAGTGGTCGGTCTTGTGTGACCGGGTTGCAAGATGTTCTTGTTGAACTTAGTGTATTCGCCTCTAGAGATACACTATCGGAAGGTGGTTCCATACCTTGTCATAGTCGGAATCCAATCTCCAATAAGCGCCCGCGGTTTTTGATTTTATATTATATATGTGGAGCGTGAGATGCAAGCGTTCCGCTAAATTGTTATTTATTTGTATTTAGACACTATTATAATATCAGAATAAGATATGATTTCAAAACTGTTTTGGGTTATAGTACGGTAAAAACCGTCCATGTTTATGTGTGGACTGGTCTTACTATTATCCTTTTCTTTTAGAAAGGATTTGTTGACTTTAAAATCAAGTTGGATGTTGCTTATAAACTTAGCTAGATTTTCTCACTCTGGTTCACCAGATTGATCCGGCGTTTGTAATGCTCCGGTTAACCCGGGTTTTACAGGTTCAGGTTTAGATGCTACGGATTTCAGAGATGAGTTGGAAGAGTTCATACGTATGATATTTATTATTTATTCCACTGTGTGATGTATATGAGGACAGGTTGTTATAACTGTCCAGATGTATTAATGTACTCTGATGGTTGTAAGTATTCTTCAAGTTTTCAATAAAGATTATTTCTGTATTATATTTTATTCCGTTGCGATGTGAGACTCTGTGTGGTGATGGTTCTCCTTCTCA
This sequence comes from Allium sativum, assembly GCA_030737875.1. NCBI lineage: Eukaryota > Viridiplantae > Streptophyta > Magnoliopsida > Asparagales > Amaryllidaceae > Allium > Allium sativum. Next base: position 159,634,277 of record CM060923.1, read on the forward strand.
TTCTTCTATTCTAATATATACTCCTTTCTTATCTCATCCTCTAATTTCTTTCTATTAAAGATTCGTATTTTCATGCATTTTGGGTTGGACGTGTGTAATATTACTCATCTCAAAGTGTACGGATTTACGGGCCTTTACATTCTATTTATTTGATTCTCTATTTATTACTTTCCCACCTCTTCATCCACCTTCCTATTCTCCTAATCTACTCAATAAATGTCGAAACCACATGAAGCAAATTGGAAGAGCTCGAAGAGCTCTAGATGGTGGACGGTGGTGATGTGGTGTGGCGTCGAGATTAGCTCGATTTTAGAGCCTGAAGACGACGGTTTTGATCGAGATTTGGGGATGGATGGCGAGTGCGGATAGGGCGGTGCTCATGGAAGGGGACGGCGACGCGAAGGGCTTCTGTATGGCGTACGGCGATGGTGGTCTGCACCACTGTGGCGGCGGCGGGGTGGGGGGGGGGGGTGGGGGGAGAATGAAATCGATGTCAATTTTGGGGTGCAGTTTTTTCATAGAGGAGGGTTTCCAGGAAAGAAAGACAATGTTTTTAACGTTATAAAAGGTGCTAATTTTAATTAGTTTATTAATTTATTTAATTTAGTTAATAATGTTAAATCTGATTTTTAACATGAAAAGAATTGTTTTAAAAATCTGAAATTATATATATTTTATTGTTTTAAAAATCTGAAATTTCTAATATATATATATAACATTAAAAATTAGCATATGATTTGAAATTAAAATATAAATTGTTTTAAAAAAAAGAGTTTGAAAAGGAAAAAAATACATTGTTTTGAAAATAAAAAAATAGCATTGTTTCTTTTCAGTTTTAAAAGAGAAAATGAAATAACAGAAATAAAAATATGATTTTTACTATGAAGAGAGCGATATAAAAATATGATATATATATAAATGAGATCTTTTATATATATACAGCGAAATAAAAATGTGATTGTTAATATAAAAATCGTTTGAAACAGATTGCGATGGAGTCATTGGCTCATTTACGCCCCATAGGGCGGGGAAACGTATTGTTCAGGCATTATAATCCACTCTTGCACTTCGAGTGGACCGGCCCTGACGCTCCAAGGGCCTACCTGTGTCTGGGTCCTGAGGCTCGGGTTAGAGAGTCTCGAAGCGGTAAGGACGATCCCTTGCCTTGGTTCACAAATGGAAATCCAACTTCCAATACGCGACATTTCGGTTTTGATTGTAAACCTATATTGCCGGCATAGTGGCATGGGACGCTCATGTCGTCTATGATTGATACATTTATATTTGAAGTTGATTTCTTCACTTATAGTAATAATAAAAGATAAATTTCGCGTGTCAAGCATTATTTGGCTATTATAAGGTAAAACCCTATCCTCCGGCTTGCGTTGCATTGTGTGATGGGACCTGGGTCTTATAATAGCTTCATTGTTCTTTATTTAGCATTGCGCTGTTTGTTTTATGCACTCGTATTCTTGGGAGGAAACTCGTTCCATGTTATACGGCGTGGTCCCTTGATTTACCTAACTTTAAAATAAAGATTAATAACTGTTTTAGTTCTCACACCAGTCACATGACTGACCTTGAGTTTACTATTTTAACCTAAACTCTGGGTGCCCTTATTTTCTACACGGGCAGCTAGTAGTTTTGGTTTTGCAGATAATATATTCACAGGATCCTGGTTTACAGCTGGAGCTATATACGAAAAGCTTTGTATCCGTATATTTCTTTCAGTTGTGTTTTGTATTATTTTTCCGCTGCTTAGTAATTTAAATCTCTGATATTTACCAAATGTATATTATTTATTCAGACTCTGTTATATTCTTGTACTCTAATGTAAATTGTTGTAATAAGCAATGAAATGTTCTTCTGTTTGCATTCTGATTCGTCTTGTCCTCAAAGCAATCCGTTCTTTCTCTTCTCTTCGGAGACCGGGGAAGTTTGGGTCGCTACACTATATGCTTATTTATATCCGAAATAAAAAAATTGGTTTGGTAAACTCTATAAATTCATACTCATATATTCTTAGGTGAGTTTGGTGCGCCTGAAATCCAAGTCGGCATACTAGTGTCTCGTTTTAATTTAATTGGTATGCTTGATGTTCCATTTGAATTCAAGTAGGTGTGTTGGAGTCCCATTTAAATCCGGTAAGTGTACCTAGAACTCGAAAAATCTAGAAGGTGTGTCTCATAACCTTGAAATTGAGGTTATATTGAGATTTTATATTAAAAGGAAATGTATATGAGAAATTATATTTACTTTCGTCCGTGTTTGCGTTTATTACTATTTAAGTTTTCAACCATAATCTCAAAAGGATTCATAAAATAATATTCACCCTCCTTTAGTGTTAAAACAACGTTAAGATCCCTACTTTTGCAACCAATAATTGGTATCAGAGATGTTTTCTCAAAATGTTCATAATTTGATTTTTGAATGTTTCAGTGGAGAAGTTATTTTTATTTCCAGCACTTTTATTGGATTTTATTTTTGCAAAATTTCAAGACATTATTTTGTAATTTGCATCTATTTGCCATAAAAAGTCACTTGATCTTTTGAAAATTTGTAATCTACAGGAACAGATTATTATATGGCTATTGATGAACATATGCATGATGATCAAACTTTACAAATAAAAAAAACAAGGTTATATTGCATAGTGTATGCTCAAGGCTGTTGTGCAAAAGTTTGCACAAATTGCTCTGATATCAATCTGTTGTGCAAAATTGCACAGATGCCGAAGCACAATAAACAGGATCTAGATTTGTCAATTGAACATCAATATAACAATAATTATTCTAATACTCCAAATAAATAGTAAATAACTATAAAGAAGAAAATAAAGACACAGAATATATATATACTAGTTCCACTATCATCAAGAAGATAGTGTACGTCCAGTCCAAAAGATAGAGAGATTTTATTCCACCTAAGAGAGAGATACAAGAGATTACATGATAAAAGTTTACATAACCAAAACCTCAAATTAGGCTTAACAAGAAGAGACACTCCATTTGAGGATCGTTGGCTTCATGCCAGGATGGGTTTATAGTGAAGTCTACCCCTAATATATAGTCAGTGAATATATGTGAGCGGCCAATCATATTACCAAGATATGGTAAAAATAATGGAAGCCAATTGCAGAGGAAACAAATGATGTAAACATAGTAAGTAAATTAATCAATTTCTTTCCTTAGCAAGGATGGAAGAAAACAATCATGCATTTATTTCTTTGTCTTCTCATGCAAAATGCAATCAATAATTTATGCATATTAATATTAAAAATATTTACTTTCCATTTTGCTTGTTTGTTTCCACCTATTTATGATTTTTTTAGACTCCACCTTGATGCAAAATCACATATCTCCAACACCCCATCTCGAGTCAAATTCTCTTCACAACATAAAACTCTTCAAAAAAGAAATCCACCTTAAGCCAAAATCTCATAGTAAGAAAACCTGAATATTTACCGAATGAGTTCCAGCAAAGCTACCCCACCATCACACCATGTTAACAAGCTCGGACTACGTTTCCACCCACTAACAAATGTCGTAAATATCCAAAATCCAAATAAGGTAGATTCCAAAGAAATCTCAATACCTCTAAGGCCAACAAATCCTCTCGATTACCAATCTAAATACAAAGCCAGAAACTAAAGCCAATTGACAACAAAAAAGGCTACTCCAGATCGCTGTACACACAAAAAATCTCTCTCTTGACACTTAATCAAACCTATTACAAACTTCACCCACCGCCTGCAAATGATGCATATTCCACATGAGATGTACCACACAAAAACCAACGGTCTAAAAAAGTTTGTAATACCACAAAGATCTCTGTCTTGACACCCCTCTGTCACTTGACCTGAGCTCCTTTCCTGATCATTTTGGATCCCTCGAGCATCATCAACAAGAAGACCCTTGTCTGAAACGTGATCAAAAGTTCTCAAATCCAATTGCCCCTTCAACACAGTAAACTCCTTATCACGTTAAAGTTCCCAAATTGGAACGTTGTTCTCTCTCAACATAATCTCCTCCACCAAAGTCTTCCTTTTCCCCCAAAATAGTAGTAGAATAATTACAACAAATTTGCTGCTCTTTCTTGAAGCCATTGATGCGCAATCTAAACAAATCGCCTCGCTCTAATACCAATTTATTGTGAAAAAATAGCACAAATTGCTCTGGTACCAATATGTTGTGCAAAATTTGCACAAGTTGCACTGATATCAATCTATTGTGCAAAAGACAATAAACAAGATCTAGATTTTCCAATTGAACATCAATCTAACAATAATTATTCAATTACTCCAAACAAATAGTAAATAACTATAAAGAAGAAAATAAAGACATCGAATATTTATACTGGTTCCACTATCATCAATAAGATAGTGTACGTCCAGTCTAAAGGAGAGAGAGAGATTTTATTCCACATCAGAGAGAGATACAAGAGATTACAAGGTAAGTGTTTACATAACCAAAACCTAAATTATGCTTAACAAGAAGATACACTCCATTTGGGGATCGCTGACTTCAAGCCAGGATGGGTTTACAGTGAAGTCTAGCCCCAATATACAGCCAGTGAAATATATGTAAGCCATCAATAAAATTACCAAGATATAGTAAGAAATAATGGGGGCCAATTGCAGAAGAAACAAATGGCGCATACATAGAAAGTAAATCAATTTCTTTCCTTAGCAAAGATAGAAGAAAACAATCCTGCCTTTATTTCTTTTCCATCTTATGCAAAATGCAATTAATAATTTATGCATATCCATATTAAAAATATTTACTTTCCATTTTGCATATTTGTTTCCACATATTTGTGATTTTGTATCACCAAATTTAATGAAGGCACATAACTAATAATCAAGAGATCCTAAGAGATATCGTTTACAAAGATGGTGGATTGGAAAATTTTGGATACAACACAAAAAAATATGTGATTGACGTCGGCAATGTTTACAACTCTAAACTTATACTGTTTCTAATGTTTTGCTAGTTAAGAATTTGAAACATAACCTGCTAAATATTAGTCAATTATGTGATAATGGAATTATAATTAAATCTAAAAGTATCATATTAAAGATTATGAGTCAAACATTATCTTTGAAGGTATTAGAAAATGAAATATCCAGTATGAAAGTTTCAAATGACGGTTTATGCACTTTGGCTGAAACAAGGGATCTTTAGATTTAGCACGGAAGCTTAAGTCATTTGAAACTTAAGCACTTGTCTTAAATAGCCAAATGTGGTTTAGTTAGAATGCTTCCTAAAATGAGTTTTGATGTAAATTATCTATGTTAATATCAACTAGAAAAACGTTAAAAGGTTTCATTTAAAATCAAAAGATATGATTTCTACCTCATAACTGCTTGAACTCCTTCATTTAGATCTTTTGGTTCACCTCAAATATAATATATAGATCATAGTAGATAATTTGTTATAATTTTTGTTGAATTTTCAAGGTATACATGAACAATTTTCTTAAGACTAAAATGTGGTACTTTAAAATATTTAAAATATTTGCTAAAAGAATTCAAAATTAAATGTAAATTAAATTTTTAACAATTTCAAGTTATCATGGAGAAGAATTTGAAAATGACACTTTCGAATAATTTTGTAATAATTAAGGTATTACACATAATTTTTCATTTTCAAGAATACCTCAATAAAACAGAATAGTAGAACGTAGAAATAGGACAATTCAAGATTGTGCAAGAACTATATTAAATGACAGTAATTTACCTTATTTTTCTAGGTGAAAGCAGTTGTTACAACATCTTATATATTAAGTAAAATTTTGATAAAACTATTGACAAGAATACACCATATGAGTTTTTTTGTGATAAAAAGCCAAAAGTATCATATTTAAAGTTTTTTGCAGTAACTGCTTTATATTGACTATAGAAAATTTAGAAAAATTTGATGTTAAAGAAGATAAAGGAATTTTTATTGGATATATACAAATAAAGGTAAAGCTTGTAGGGTTTTCAATGTTACAACTAATACTATTAAAGAGACGTTTCATGTCTCGTTTAATGAAGATGTTAAAATTGATAATAATAATAATAATGCATTTTATAAGGAAGAAAATAGCAGTGATGAAGTCACAAAAATAATGAAACTGATAATGATAATAATACTGAAGATATATACCCAAATGAGAGAGCTAAAACCTTAAAAGACCATCCTACGGAAATTAACTTAGGAAATATAGAATCAGTAGTAAGAATAAGAAATCAATTAAATAAAATGAGTAATGTAACATTCATCTTAACAAATGAACCTAATAATCCCAAAGAGGCTTTATTACATGATTCGCAAAACCTTGCCATTCAAGAGGAACTGAATCAATTTACTAGAAAAAAATTATTTGGGCATTTGTTCCTAGATCGAAAGGTAAACCTATAGTAGGAGCTAATATAGATAACGAGAGGTCGCTAGAAACAAGCTACGCTTAATGGCTCAAGGATACATCCAAGAAAAAGGAATGAACTTTAATGAAACTTCCACACCCGTAGAAAGGCTAGAAGTAATTAAAATTTTACTTGATTTTTTGCGAATAATAATAATTTCAAATGAGTTAAAAGTTCTATGATTATTATTATTTTATCTCCACTGCCATTCTCTCTTAGCCAATATATACACATTATTACTTTCTTCGCTGGAAACAACAAATAACAAAAGCTCCCTATGAAAAAAAGAGGACATGCATAACACAAATTCAACAACCCCTCCTCTTCACTTTGTTTTTGTCTTTCTTTTCCTACTCTTTTTCTATCAAAAACATGTGAATATGAGAGTGTGTAGAATGTGCATGAGCATGTGTGTGTGTGTGTGTATGTGTGTGTACATGTGTGTAAGTTAAGATCAAGAGCACCTCTAACAGTGTAGCACCCCTATAGTTCTCCTTGATTATTCAGATACAAAATGGACACCACGAAAGAGGGGTTCCATATAACCATTCTCTCTATACACACACACACACATTAGTGGTGGCAATTAGACCCGACCCGACCCGTCGGGTCTCGGTTCTAGGCGGGTCGGGTTTTGTTGGGTCTAAACTATGTGTTTCAAAAATCTGGACCCGACCCGAGCTTCGGGTCGGGTCGGGTCGGTTCGGGTCTCTTCATGGGCACGCACGCGCACACACACACACATATATATATATATATGTGTGTGTGTGTGTGTGATTTCCAGCCCTAATATATGTGTGTGATATATATATATATGTATGTATATATATATTCATATATATTCACACACATATACACACGCACACACACATATACACACGCGCGCACACACACACACACATATATATATATATATATATATTGAAAATTGGTACGCTTTTGTTAACTTATAAAATAATGGTACATACTTCCTATAACAAATTTAAAAGGTTGAAATAAATTAAATGAAATACAAATAACAAATGAATTGAAATTAAACTAAACAACACCCACGATGAGTTCCACTTTCAGTACCCTTCATGGGCAACCCGCTGCAGTGAACTCCCAGATTTAGCATCCCTATTTTCAGCAGAAGTCACCCCACTTAGTTTTGATATTCCTTCACGTCCTACGATTGTGAGATTTTCGTTTACTTCTCCTGAAATTGCGTTCCACTACGCTGTATTGAAATAGTTACAAACCATGTTTCCACTTGTATACAGTAACTGCCAACACTAAACTTGTATAGAATTAACTCTGTATTCTCTTTGAACTCTGGAGTAATAGAACCTCCAAGCATAACCTTACATATGTTTTTGCAAAGCAGTTTATAATCATCAACCAAATTTCCCAAATAACAGGACATCTAAATCGACCTGCAAAATGATCATCTTCACCTAACTGATTTTTAGAATTGGCATTCATGGGGTTTTCACTCCGAAAAGCAGTGTACATTATAATTTGTAAACAAACCCATCAACAATCTACAGACATATTTCTGAAATCGGCTTCTCAAGATGACAAAGGTACACATGAAATTGATAACAGTTGCAGAGAATAGCCAAAACAATGTTTTTGAATCTGCTGGAATCGTTAAACTTTAATGCAAATTGCCTTAGATGTGATTAAATCAAAATATCTAACCTTACATTTATATCTAGCAAATTGGGAAGATGTAAACCGGTTAGAACTATGTATCCTTCTCCAATAATCAGCTAAATGAAATGTCAGTGAGGTATAAAACACGGATGATCAAGAAACAAGCCCATAAGAAGAAGATTTAACCTCCATGTAGAGCTGTCAATGAATATCCGAAAAATCCGAAATCTGTCTGCATCCGTATCCGAAAAGCGGATAAATATCCGATATCCGAAAAAACGAATATCCGAAAAAAGGATACGGATGCATAGATATCCGCATCCGAAAATTATCCGTCCTACTTTTTTTACATTATGCTCGAAATTATATGTATTTTAGTACAATGAATGAGATTTATTTATTGCTTTACTAAATCTAAGGTTCATATTATATGCATTAAGTGCATATTAGCTGCTCAAATCTATTTAATTTCATCATATATGTTTATTTTTAACACTTTTTTGATAAATTAAATTGAAAAACATTTATGTTAAACTAAAAAATTTCATTTACATTTCTTGATTTATCAATCGTTAACGGATAGGATAATTATCTGATATTCATTCATATCCGCGGATACGGATATCCGATATCCGAAAATAATTTCGGATACAGATATAGCACTATCCGTATCTGAAAGTATCTGTTGACAGCCCTTCCTCGATGGTTATCAATCCAAGTAGTCACCCCAATTCTTAACGACGAAAAAAAGAAAGCTTACCCTTTGTAAACCAAAATTGACAGCACACTTTATTCTATTCGGAAAATCGATTGAAAAAGTTTGGAATTTCCGGCATAAATGTGAGTCGATGGACGTGGTTTTGACAGAAAACTCACTCCTGAAGTCTTGGTTATCCGAAGCCTAGGTTTGCTAGATCTCGCTTCCAAAAGTACTGAATTGCGGTTTCTTCGAGATCAATTTTCCTCGATCTAAATTAAGAATTGCGGATGGGTGGAATTCTTTTTGGAAAAGTTTTGATTCGAGGAGTCAATTATCGCTGAATTTTGGCTTGAAACTGAACCGGTTTCAGTTTTACTGGGAACTGCCTTTTCTTTTCTTCATTTGAGAGAGGAAGAAAGCGGCTTTGCCATATATATATATATATATATATATATATATATTAGGAGCATTCCGGGGAACCCCTCTTTTACAACATCCCTACCCCTACCATGAGCTACACTAATCCAAATCTAACAAGGTTTTTTAGATGTTCAATCAATATAAATGTTACCGTCTATCCAAAATTTGAGCTCATTTATATGTATAGGGAGCGACTATTTGAACACAAATATTTGACATAAATCAAGGGACACAAAACCTCAACCGTTGGATCAATTTGTCTTTATGTGAGAGGTGGAAATAAAGGGGCAATCCAATGGTTGAGAATTTGTGTCCCCCAATTTGTGACAAATTTTTATGTTCAAATAGACTTTCCCATATATATATATATGTATATGTATATATATGTATATATATATATATCAAGAGCATCCCAAACTGTGCATCATCTCTATTGCCCTCTGATTTCCACTACATATTCCAGTTTCTCTCTTCCCACTAACTTATTTAACTATAAATAAATGGCTATTGTTTCCATGCAAAAGGGATGCTCTGTTTAGGGTGCTTTTGATCCTATCTCATATATACATACATACATACATACATATATCTATTTAAACACAACTTTTTGACATAATTCATTTGCACCGTTGGATCGTCTCTTGAAATCCACCCCTCTATATAAGGACAAAAGGATATAACGATCGAGGCTTTGTGTACCTCTCTCTGTGTCTAATTTTGTGTCTAAATAGCCGACTCCATATATATATCGGAAATGTTCCGCTACACCTCTTAGGCTACACCTTTGTCTCCCCTTTGAATTCCAACCACTCACTCCGATTTTAATATTAATTCTTTCTCTCTCTTTCCACTACACCATATTATTTAATTTAATCGGAGAGAGAAATAATGAACATTAAAATCAGGATGAGTCGTTGGAATTCAAGGGGAGATAAAGGTGTAGCCCAAGAGGTGTACAGAGGAGGGTTGTAGGGAACCCCTGTTTTGTAGCACCTCATTTGTCCCCAACCACGAATACCTTCTTTTAATAAAATATTTTTGGTGTGGAAAGTCTCAAATTAAGGATCGTCTACTGCGCGGATTTCCTGGGAAACAAAGTCATGCTGAATAACATTTTTTCTCGATTGACCTTGAGGGGCTATAGGGGTGCTGCACGATTTGGGGTGCTCTCGATCCTATATATATATATATATAATGTTTTTGTGTGTGTTTTTTTGGGGGGTGTAGAATGTGTAAATATATTTTTGGTTGTCTAGACGAGTGCACGAATAAGGCAGGAAGTGCGCAAGCATTTGAAGTTGCAAGGAGAAAGGAGGTAATACAAAGGCGCATGCAAGAAAAAGAAAAAAGAAAATGAAGGCTATCATGGAAACGTGTATGTGAAGTAGCAGGTGTCATTCTTGAAAGTAGGAGCTGGCAACGTGAACAATGGAATTTTTAAAGAACCTGTTGCAATTCGGATGTGAGCTCCATGTGTATATGTGCATGTTAGGCACCGCGTGTTTCTCGTGTGCATGGTGTGTGCCTAAGTGGGGATGAGGTAGTGGCATTTCGAAGGGATGCATGGACGTGTTTGTGTACATGGTAGTGGAAGTTGAAACATAAAGGTGAACGCATGCATTATTGGACCGAAAACGGGCTTGGGTGAGGTTTAGTTTTATAATTTATTTATATTGATTCATTAATTATATCATTTTAACGTAAAACATGTTTACCTTATCTATATAAAATCTTTTTGACCCATGGTTTTTGACATTAGGTTCATATTGATGAATAAAACATATTGGTGAAATTATTTAACGCATTTGGTTAAGTATGAAATATGAGTAAAATATTAGTTATGGATTTAATAACGTTCAATGTAATTAAATTGGATGAATGACACTTGTTACCAGAATAAAATATAGTTTTTCTATAAAATTATACATTTGTTTATATTATATCGATAAATGTTGTGATAGCTATCGATTGTCAATTATCGTTTGTTATTATTGTTTGATAGAATATGTGATTTATGTTCGACCAGTTTAAAAGCAAATACCTGTTTCAATTTAGCATTAGGTTAGGCATAAAATATTTATAGACTAACACATTGTTATTTATTTCATGATTGGACTGAAAAGTGTTAGTGATGATATTTGATTTATTCAATTTGTAAACGTAAATAAATTATTTTTAAAATTTGTTTTTATGAAATGAAATGTTTTATTCCAAAAAAAAAAATTGAAAATAAATATTCTGAAAGTGATAAATGGTTTATAAAGCTGCTTTATTAACGAAGATAATTTTGGTGACTTAAATCTTGATATTTAAAAGATTTTGAAAAACAACGACACTGTGATTTGGAGATATTTGTAATTATTAATGCAAAGTAATTTATCTTTTTGGGATGTAAACCGATTTGCTGTGTTGCCAACGATTCAAGTAACCCATTAATAAAAACTGAGCATGGGGTTTGGTGGGAACCTTGGAAATGGTCCGCTCTAGAGTGATAGATAAACACATTATATATATTTATGGAGACATTTATAACCTAGTGGTCTTGTTATCAGGAGAAACATCTTGATCCGATTGCATATATGTTGATATGCTTATATTGTAGAATGATTGAGATTTTCAAAAGTGATTTGTTTTTTAATCTCGAAGTGAAATATGGTTTGATATGAAATTTATATATATATATATATATATATACACACACATAATTTGAAATTTCAACGATCTGAAATGAATCGGGACTTGAGTTTAAAGATATTATTTTTAAAAAGATTGGATTTTCAAAATAATGAAGTTTGTTAGATTTTATAAATCTAAATGTCAAGGTTAAACCTGAAGGGTAGCTTGAGAATTGCATATTATTCGTGCATTATAGGCTTGGTGAGCCTTATTTGTGAATAGGAGAACTACGTTGACTTGATCTTGTATTAAATTAGGTCCCCAATTAGATAAGGGTACATAGGCAGTTAGAAGTTGTAGTGACGCAACCTCGATAATAATAAAATAATTTTTTGTTTATTGTTTGTTATTTATCTTGTGATGTTATATCTTTCTTCCTTACAATATTATTCTGTATTTGACTTGTTTATTGAGTTTGCAGGACTAGCTATTGATGTCTATCTCATCGAGTTATTCGACATAGATTTATTATTTGTGTTTTCTTGTATACCACATCACACCTTGTAGATTAAATAATCTCTTATAATTTGTATTGTATGTTACACATTTAGCAATGTCTAATATTTATCTAATATTGTGTAGTAAATTAGTAATTTTCATTATTAATTTTATAGATGACGAATATTTCAGCAGTATGGCCTAAAGTCTAGGTCGTTTCAACTCATTGGCCGCATTAGTTTCTTAGTTCATACTTCATTCACTTTGTTTAAGTTTATGAATGTTTGCATAGAATAGGATTTAAAATAACTATTTGGAAATTTGATTGGTATGCTTATGTATTGAATTGGATACATGTATACGTGAGCTTATTTAGGATTAGAAATGATTTGGTTTGACTTTGACTTGTATTCTCTTGGATTTGAATATATATTGGACCAAAGTGATTAATTAATTGATTTGTTTTATTACTTCCTGTCAAAATATCATATAACACTATGTATATATATATACACACACACACCTCTCAATATAACATACAGTACTTTAGTTAGGAAGAGTTTTAGTTAAATTTTTCTGATTACAAAATGGGAGAAATATATAAAATGACTAATAAAAGATTGAGGGAGAGTTTTGTAATTTAAGAGGAGTTATATCATATTTTATGTACATGGTTATCATCATCAAAAGAGGGTGACTGTTAATACCTTAGGTATTGGTTTTAATAGCAAAAACCATATGAGATTATATAAAATATGGATACTAATGTTCTATCAAGTTATATATAGTATATAACGTGATATTAGATGGGCATTGATTATGAAGACTGTTTATTTATAAGAGAAGACTCAACGTTAATATGAAGATTCAAGAGTTAGGGACTGAATAATCATGAATTCAAAGATTCAAAATTTTAAGATATGAAGGCTATAGTCATAGATAGTTTTGTTAAGGACTTGCTAGCACTTCCTTGATCACTCGATCTATTTTTAAAATGGTTTTTAGAATTCATTCTCTGATTTGTTTTAATGATTTCCAAATATCCTGTTTTTAAAATAATTTAAGAACTCCTATTTAAAAATTATTTTTCAAGCATTCTTCCAAATAGTTTTCAAACTAATTTCCAATCTTTTATCTATTGTTTTATTTTGAGTTATTAAGTATCTAAGTATTTTACACCTTAATATACATTTAGTAGTTTTAGATTCATGTTTAAAAAGTTAATACTACAAATTTTACATTTATTCACTTATAATTTATATATTATTTTATATACATTGTTTCTTATAAGAAATTTATATTTAATATTTTATTTTAAAATAAGCCAAAATTATTTTATGAGTTTTTTTAATATTCAAACTTGTATAATCTAGGTTTAAATGATTATACAAAGCACCAAGTTATTTTTTCAAAACATAGCATTCTCAAAATAATTTAAAATAAAAATGTTTTCAAAATATAAAGGTATATGTCGACATACATGCCAAAAATTTTAAAATTTGAATTGATGTGTCTTTTTCCCGTATCTCTTTGCAAATTGAGATGACCGTTGTTTTTCTATAAATATGAGTTTTTTCAACAAATTTTATTAACTAGCTTCTCATATTTTCCCTTATCTTTCACACTCTTAATTTCTAAAAGAAAATATGATCTAATAATTCTCAAATTCAATCAGAATTAGCTTAAAATTCTATTGATTGACTTTCTATTCATTACTCTTTGATCTCTTCATTCTCACGCATTCAAATCACGATCAATGTAAGAGGTTGCAGCCTCCGAAATTAGGAAGCTACATTTACAAGCGCTATTAAATCATACCCATGTATTATTGGATGTGCTTAGTGTAACACCCACACTTTTCCAAGCCCTAATGTTGACAAAATCAAAACTAAAACCCATCATCATAGCATAGAGAGTATAAATATAGTACTTGCAAATAATGAGCATGAGCATAATCCTATTACAATAAAACTAACTCATAGTGGAAATAAGATAGGATAATAAGTATCGACTTAGGCAACTATCTTAAAAGAAAATTGTCACATCAATACTGAGCATGAGAGAACATGAACCAAAAACCTAACTTGAACACTTGCTAAGGCTTGTCTTTCTCGAGGTAAACCTGAGAGTTGTTATGAGGAGGAGGATCAGAACAACAAGTCCTGGTGAGTAGAAAATGTATAACACTGTCCATAATACATAAACGTATCAGGTTTGGTCTCCACCAAAACATATGTCTAACAAGGCTAGTAATTCTAACCCAACCTTATAAAGATTTTGCACAACAATATACTACCATATCTAAGGTAGACCTTCCCCACGATAACAATAACGTAATACCGAGATGGAATTTTTACGCATAAACATGAAGCCTTAAACCACCATTCAACCAATTATCGAAAACTAAGAAGTGGGCTTTCCAACTACTCAACATGCCATAATGAGGTAAATTATTTCTATATAGCCACTTAAGACGTCACTATCAATATAAGATAAGGTGAATTCGTTCGATCACTTACGACCCAAGGCTGATACAATCGATTCTTATTGCCTTACTCAGTGGTTTACCCTACATAAATATATATTAGAGGATACTAGCGACTAAATCCTACTAATTTAAGGCTTCGTCATCCACGCATATACTCAAGCCCCGCATAAGGAAAGATATGGTAAGTAGTCATTTATGACCTAGAGGATAGATAGATGACCAACCATTGTTTATGACCTTCCCCGGCGGACCCCCGTGTTACTATCCAACAAACCTTATTAGATAATCACCTAGTCACTTAATACTTCCCACAGGATAGGCAGACCTATAGTACCTCCATAGCGCTCATTTAATACCTTTTCGCAGGGCAAACTCTGACCAACAGTCACTTAACACCCAAAGGAAGAGAACTATCATAGAAATTACAAATCTCGTGTCCTTTTAGAATTTAATACTTCTTATTTATAGAGAAGCAAGCTATTTGATCACTTTATACCTTTTAAAGGGTGAACCCAATTATTCTACCCATACGGGGAAAGGTGAATCAAATCACTTAATACCCAATAGTTGGATCGCACAAGTTAATACCTCAAATCTACAAGTAGGCTATGCTTATAAATTATTTCTTTTTTGGTTTCTTCTTTTGGACAGGAGGCAGGCCCTACAACCACTTAATACCTCAGCACTTGAAGTAAACCTTACTTTAGCAACAAATCTCGCAATGTAATTAACTATCGTTATGGGTTCCTATGGTTAATGATATCACATATCAATTGTACATATATAGGGGTGTAAACGGGTCGGACCGGACCAGACGGAGGTGTATCCAAGCTCTGTCCTATAAGAATTCGGACGGACACGGACCAGACATCATATAGCCTCGGACCGAGCCGGACAACGGACTGTCCTATCCAATATAGCTTTGGATAATAGAAAAACATCGAACATTTTAGATCGGACCGAACACTGGTGTGTCCAAGCTCTGTGTCCTATAAGAGAATCAGACGGACACGGACCTGACACCTTATAGCTTTGGACCGAGCCGGACAACGGACTGTCCTGTCCGATATACAGCCCTATACATATATCTGACAGTTGGAAAGTGCAGAATTCTGTCGAATAAAGCAACTGACCTCGCATCATTAACATACTAAGTCCAGTCCCTATTTATAAATATGTTAATTCTAGATTAGCTGTTATAAGGAAAACCTATAACTTATTATCCTAGGATGTTTAAATATCCATTTCCTTATTGGACTTTGTTTTACTACGGCAGCCACTACCCATTAATCCCCCTTTTTATCCCATTTATTATTTCTATTAAGGTTTCCTGCCATTTATGACCCTAACGGTCATACTTCTTAGGACATCAATTAATCTTTTAAATACCATTTATATCAGTACCATTTAAATTCTAATCTAATTTTTGTAACTCCCAATTGCTAATTTAATTCCATTTAGTTCTTACATGAATATATATACATAAGTTTATTACTTATTTATTATTTCCCTTGTTGGAGTTACAACCCATACTCCTAATCCCAATTTAAATTGTGACCATTTAGGCATTTATATCCTATTTAATTTATTTTCCAAAACAAACATGGTTACAATATTTATTATGTAATGACCCGAAAATCCATATATTTTGAATCGACAATAATCCACACATGTCTGACTCAAAACTGTACATATCTTCAGATCATTTGGTGACGAACCAAAGTTTTGACCCTTGGAAATTGATTCTTAATACATCCTCGGTATTTGTTACCGGAGATCCAAGTGTTGAAAATTCGATAAGCCAGGGTAAAATAGAAAATATAACAGAACAGAGTACCACAATAGATAGAATAAATTGTATTATTGAACATAATCTTTACAGTGGAAAATAATTTACAACATCACAGTTGAGATTAACCTGGATATGTCTATCCTTACAACAGAGGATACCATATAATATAATATGCTTCTATGTTCGTGAAGATCTCCAGCTCTCCTCTGGAAAACTTCTCATGTCTTTAACCCAAAAAGTGATCCAAATACTCCTACGGAAAACCTGACTACTAGGCTGCCCATGCAAAATTAAGGGTACACAGAGTTTAGGAAAGGAAACAATAAACTCTGGATCAGTCATGGAACTGGTGTGAGAACTTAAAAATAAATTTTTTGTGCATAAAATCATACACGCTTTTTGGAAAATGAAGCTATCACAAGGTCTCGCGGCACATGCACAATGAATCACACACATTGGGCATACATTGGGTGAGGTTTCTCCTTATGATAACAAAAAAGCCTTTGATACACGGAATCGTTTGATATTATAATTAGTGCATAGTGTCGAAATCATTTCGAAAATAAATTTATCAATCTTAGCCAACATAGGTACTATTATATTATGTTGACGTCCTCCCGTTTCTTGGTAGTTTATACACTAAAACCTTAAGGGTTGGGAGTGGAGTTTGTTTGGATTTCCAACAATGACCAGGCAAAGCAACTTCCTTATCTTATGGCTGCACCTCTAGAGGGATGTCCTAAGAGCACCCTGCTCCCTGCTACACAAGATCGGGTTATCCCTTAACTGGATAACTTAGAGCACGCTACCCTTACCGAGAGCTCTCTTTCCATCATCCACATAAAGTAGAATTTTCCACATAAGTAAAATACACGGGGTTCATACCATGGTACCACTTTTTACCTAGAAGCTAACCATTGAATCTTGCTACATCTTTTATTATTTTGGCCATTTCCGAGATGTGAGGCTTGATGAAGTTACGTTCCACAAAGCTACACTTTATACTAAAGCCATGCTCTAATCATCCATAGTTCATTTCACTTAGCATGCCACATTGTTAGTTCATAATACATAACCGATGTCTAGGACCCATTTGGCTGGGAAGGCCTTCTTAAGGGCGAAGGAGGTCCTCGGTCAATATAGTATTCATCCCGTGGTCTACTATTATAATATATAACCTCTGAGCTCGTACGTCTCAGAGAAGGGTATTAAGCTAAGAGAATAGTTCTTTGCTACTAAACATATATATATTTAGTAAAGATAAATTGTTATGTGATGAATTGCATTGTCAGACATACAATCCATACAAGTTCGTTTTTTGGCTGAACGAAACCGAAGGCGCTTTATTCCTCGTCCAACAAAGGAAAGAAGCCTTTAAAAATCCGTAAATTCTCCAAAAACGTACGTACTACTGCTATAATAACCTGATAATAGCAGCCACCCACCCGAGACATCAACAAGAAGTCCTTCTGATGTGAAGATCCTTGGTCTTCAACCACCGTCTTCAATATGTTTATTTGCTTCATTTCGCTGTATAATTATTCGAAATAGTTTTCGGATAGAAATCTGAGCTCGGTCTTTCTGAATAATGAGCGTTATTTGAAAAGACAATAAGAAAAATACAGGATTTGCTAAGTCTCTTTCCACTCAGATTGGTTAATAGAAACCCTTTCATTAGCTTAATAAAATCCTTAAATCGTTTATTCCATTTGAAATTTATCCCATATATTCATTCTCTTATCTTTAAAGAAATATTTATTAAAACTTAACAAAGATTCTTAATTTAGCCTCAGGAATCTTTCAACATATCCATTAATCTTAATCAAAAGATTTCTTAAATCTTTGATTATTACTTTCCCATTACTTATCATATCTTTTACTCAAAGATTATTCAAATCTTAATGAAAATTTCTTTTCAACTTCACTTAGGGAATCATTTCAATATTACCTCATTAAGTCTTAATTAAAAGATTTCTTAGTTCTTAAATAAATACCTTCCATTTCAAAACATTAAACGAGTCTTAACGGGTTA
The DNA here is from genome assembly GCA_030737875.1 of Allium sativum. Taxonomy (NCBI): domain Eukaryota; kingdom Viridiplantae; phylum Streptophyta; class Magnoliopsida; order Asparagales; family Amaryllidaceae; genus Allium; species Allium sativum. The sequence goes on from CM060923.1 coordinate 159,652,870, forward strand.
AAGCTGATGTTATTTAAGACATCATTCATAACAAACCCAAATCAATTAATATTGAGTATAAGCATTGCACATAAATTATATCAATTTATATTCAGTACCAAGTTCCATATTCAACAAATACTATGGCCAGAATAACGTATAGTCACCTTTTAAATTCCTCGAATAGTATGAGTTCCATCTATGGAATTTGTTACTAATATATGAAGATTACTTCCATACATATCCAGTTAATTCATAATCGTAAATATTAATCTTATTATAGTTAATTCTTTAAAAAATATCATTCTAAAGTGTCTGGATTTCCCTTTCGACTTGTTCCAACCCTCGCCCAGATAAATAAACATTGGTTAGGTAAGTTCAGCGCACCCGTTGCTGCATCACTTACCTTGGTTGTGCACCTCGTTTATCGTTCTTGATCTTAGAGGTGGGACAAATGTACTAATGGTTTCCGCATAGTCAATTTTGTTGAGTTTATCTTGCTTCTTAACTTGGTTAAATATTTCAAACTTCAAAATTATCATTGAAACTCTTCATTCATATTTTGGAAATGTTTAACAAAGATTTGGACAAGTTTAAAACCTTTAAATTCAATATTGTTGAAAAGCGTTTCAAAAAGCATTGCTATACAGCTTAAATCAGCTTGTTTGATTTAATTAACTTCTTTACTATTCAAAAGTTCATATTTTCAACTCAAATCACTTTTAAATCATTTTTTTGGATTTATCATAATTTTTCATATTATTAATAATTTAAAAATATCCTTTTCTGAAAAATTTCCGAATTTGACCATCGAACCGCAAAACTGTGATTTTTATTCAAACTTGATTTAAACATAATTCAAAATCTATACATCAAATCTGAAACTTTCTTTTTCATTTGAAAACTAATATCTTTTAAAAACAAATGATTTTAGTTTCAGGAAAATCCGACATAAATTTCATACTGTATGTTCATTTGAAGTTAATAGTCGAAATTCGCGAACTACCACAACGCGACTAGATCTATTCTAACCGTATTTCAACCTCAACTTGAAATTAATATGTTTTGCTCCAATTATGATTATAATTCATTTAAAATACATAAAACTTAATTTCAAAATAATATTTTAACCTTTAAAAATGAATATTCATTTTAATTAAATATTACAATATTTTTTTGTTAATATTATATTAATATTTTTCGACATTTAACTTTTCGAAAGCCAAACTTACCAAATCTCAAATTAAACATTATATAAACTTCATGGAACTTTCAATTTGAGTTTAAATAGCCAACTCAAATTCTATTCAAAATCACTATTTACTTTGAAATCGAACATGTCATTTCATGTCAAATCCATGTTCAAATAAATTTCCACCTTCACAAAAAAAATTTGTAACCACTTTAATTTCATTTATATCCAGTTTCGGATATAAATTCCAACTTTCATTTTTACGCCTTTTTTCACTTCAATGGATATAATATTCATTTATATCGTCCAAATAGAATGAGACTTAACCAGTACCCATATAATTCCATATATGTGGGTGTAGTGTGTTATATTATCATTAATAACAACAATAATAACATCTATAGAAACCATTCAACCATATCATAGTATCAATAATATAAGTTATACGACAATTAACGCTTAATCGCACATGTATAACGATGACTATAATAACAACCACGAAGAAACCACAACAATTGCAACGCAACCAATATAATATGATTATTATTATAATAAATATTCCAAACACGATCAAGGAAGTTCTCACCTTAGGGTTTCACTCTATCAAACTTTTAGTTTCGCTTTGTTTTCTGGCTCCAAAAAATAGACCAACTTCCTTTGTTTTTTTGGACCATCTACTCTCTGAATCTGAAAAATTGGCCAACTACAAAGTTGTAAGAATTTCTTTACTCCACGGTTTTAAAAAAAGAATCGCCCAATTTGGTTTATTTTTAAGTGAGATATGGTCGAAATAGTGGAGGCATTTTTTGTTTAATAAATTGAAGCCAGAAAATATGGTCTTCAAAGATTTGGTTTTTTAGACTAGTCAGGCTCAAAACTAGAAAAACTGCTCAACATAAAAGTTGTAGCCACTGGAAAAATACATGATCTGAAAAAATAAATTTATGATTTAGATCTGTTTTGGAGGAGTTACAACCTATGAAATTTGATGGTCGTGGCTTGTGGATGAGGGTGGAGTGGTTGGAGGTGGTGGTGTAGGCCGTGGGTGGAGGTGGAGGAGGAGGGTAGAGGACGAATTGGTGAAGGGTGTGGAAGAGGGAGGAATTTTTTAGAGGAGGAGGTGGAGGATTTTGGCCAAGATCGAGAGAGGGGAGAAGGAGAGGAAGGAGGGAAAGAAGAGAGGGAAAGAGGAGAAGCCATGGAAGAAGCTTAAGAAAGGAGGAGGAAGAGAGTGGTTTGAGAATGAAGAAAATGTAAATGAAGGGATTGTTTAAATAGGTGTAAGGAAAAGGAAAAGGAAAATGGGTCTTTTTCCATGGGACACATGTCTCTTTCCCATACTTTAAGCCATGCACGGTGACATGTGTTTTGGTGAGTAAGCATTTTACAAATGGTAGCATTTGTTTTGAAAATGCTATGGTAGGCTTTTATAGCGTAAATGAAGTGCTACGGAAAGTTTTAGTAAATACATGTTTGAACAACTTATTATGACAAAAGCTGATACATTTTTTTCTGTATATTTACAACCATTTTTTATGGTTTTTAACAACCTATTTTAATATGTAAACAAAATTAAAGTTCAATTTTAAAATTATATTTAAATTATCCAAAACCAAGTATATTTATTTGAAGTTTAAATTTTCAAATTGCTCAAAATTCTAGGTTGTTACGTTCTTCCCCCTTAAAAATATTTCGACCTTGAAATTTGGAATGGAAATGAAGTGTAAGAATACATACTACCCATTAGGCTCTTATATGATGGCTCATTTTAATCCATGTTTTCTTGAAAGTCAAAATCTTTCTCGGGCTATTTCTTAAACTCCTCATCATTATCAAAATCTCATATAAACTTAAAAAGGTTTATTTTCGAACTTGCCCGAATCTTTAGCTTATCATTCCCAATTTAATTTCATAAGTTATAAATAGATCATTGATGTGAATTTTCTGTTTTTGACCTCCAATTCGAATTCATAACTTTGTTTTTGAACTAGTATTGATCCTTTGATTTTTTAGTACGGACTCTGATTAGGTTTCCTGATCAAAACTTAAATCTTCCTTTTATAGCTCTCAATTATGATAGAAAACTTAAGTAACTAACCACAATCCTTATCAAGATTCGTCTTCAAGAATTTACTGATAAATCCTTTTTCTGGATTGGTGTAAACACCTCAAAGTTTTGAAATTGAATTAAAATTTGTGGAAGAAAAGGATCCATGTAGACCTAAGTAACCCTCTTTAGGAATTATTTGCAAAGTTTCCACCTGAATTTAACTTAACATTTAAACTTAGTTTATCCTATTTCCTTTCCCATTCATCTTTTAACTTTCTCAATTTCATCTTTATAGCTTACTCAAGGTATAAAATTTCCAATTCTTGATTAGCTTATCTTTAGATTCAGGATATTAAGAATTTTAGCTATCATTTGATCTAAACTTGCTACCTTATTATAATTATTTCAAATTCAAACGTTATAAAACTTATTTATTTTCAAATTTCAAAGTTTCAAAAATTAGTTATATTTAATCCTCACATTTTAAAATTTTTCCCAATTATGGAGAAATTATACTATCTTCCTACTTAGCTTATTCAAATACCTTGGTTTAGATAAACTTCTTACTTCTAACTAAATACCCTTTAGTCAAATCGTGAAACTTAATTCATACGGTATTTGTGCTCAAGTGTCTCATCTTCCATGCAAACATATCCCAAAATTAATCGATTGGCCAAAATCGTCGAGAATTCTGATCCCTGACCCAGTTATTTATAAGGATTATTAACGATTCAAAAATTTCCTATAACCATTATTTCGAATGACTGTATAAATATTAAGTTCTGGACTTTTGGCTATTCTCAGTTTGGTTATTCCAACATCTAAATTCAACCTTTGTTTAACCATTCTGGGATTTCTTTCCACATGAAGTTGGGTTTTGTCAAAATCTAGCCTACTCCCCTTACTTTTCCTGTTGGCTTATTTCTTAATAATTAATCTATCTGATATATCTCTTTTATACATTTATCAAAATTTCAAAACCTTCCTTATTCTTATATTGTCTAATACCTTATACTAAATATGTGAAATTAAATTCACAAGGTATTCTCACTTGGATTCTAATTAGTTAGTGAGAACTAATTACTATACCATATGAAACATCCTTTAGTCAAATTGTGAAATTCTAATCACAAGATGTCCATGTTTAAATTTTTAATCAACCTTGATTGTTCAATTAATCATCCAAGTAATAATATATCTAATTATATATATTTCAAAACATATTCTTTTATATTCAAAATGTTATTATTATTATTTCAAAACCAAAAATCATTTTGATATGAAATTACAACTACGTTCTCTCTCATATATATATATATATATATAGTACTCTTAAACTCATTCTAGGACATTACAAACCCCATCTATAATGAGTTATTCATCCTATCATATTAATAATCCTATCTCTAATGAGTCTTTACCCCCACTAGAGCCAAGGTTATTGCTAAACCAAAGCCCTGACACCACATTGTAATGACCCGAAAATCCATACATTTTGAATCGACAATAATCCATACATGTCTGACTAAAAACTGTACATATCTTCGGATCATTAGGTGACGAACCAAATTTCCGACCCTTGAAAATCGATACTTAATACATCCTTAGTAATTGTGTACCAAAGATCCAAGTGTTGCAAATTTGATAAGCCAGGGTAGAATAGAAAATATAACAGAACAGAGTCTCATAGCGGATGGAATAAAATATATTACTGAACATAATCTTTACAATGGAAAATTATTTACAACATCAGAGTTAAGATTAACCTGGATGGTTATGGATGCCTATCCTTACAACAAATGATACCATATAATATAATACACTTCTATGTTGGTGAAGATCTCTAGCTCTCCTCTGGAAAACTTCTCATGCCTTTAACCCAAAAAGTGCTTCAAATACTCCTACTGAAAACCTGACTATTAGGTTGTCTATGTAAAATTAAGGGCACCCAGAGTTTATGAAAGGAAACAATAAACTTCGGATCAATCATGAGATTGGTGTGATAACTTAAAAATAGTTGTTTGGGCAGAAAATCGTACATGCTTTTTGGAAAACAAAGCTATCATGAGGTCTCGCGACACACACACAATGAATCACACACATTGGGCGAGGTTTCTCCTTATGATAACAAAAAGGACTTTGATATGAGAAATCATTGATATTATTATTATTGCATAGTGTTGAAAATATTTTTTAATTAAACTTACCAATCTTAGTCAGCATAGGTACCATTATATTATGTGATGCTCTCCCATTTCCTAGTAGGTTATACAACTAAAACCATAAGGGTTCGTAATGGAGTTTGTTTGGATTTCCATCAATGACCAAGAGAAGGAACTTCCTTACCTGATGGGTATACCTCTAGAGGTATGTCCCGAGAGCACGTTGCTCCCTGCTACACAAGAATGTGTTATCCCTAAACTGAATAACTTAGAGCATGCCTGAGTACGTCATTCCCCTATTGTAACCGACCTTTACAGAGAGCTTTCTTTTCATCATCCACATAAAGCAGAATTTTCCACATAAGTAAAATACCTGGGCTCCATACCAAGGTACCACTTTTTATCCAGAAGGAAATGTTCATGCCTAGTGTTAGCTAACCAGTGAATCTTGCTGCATCTTTTCCTATTTTGGCCTTTTCCGAGATGTGAGGCTTGATGAAGTCACGTTCCACAAAGCTATACTTTATACTAAAGCCATGCTCTGATCATCTATAGCTCATTCCACTTGGCATGTCACATTGCCAATTCATAACACATAACTGTTGTCTACCAATATATAACCTCTAAGATCATACGTCTCAGAGAAGGTTGTTAAGCTAAGAGAATAGTTCTCGCCACCAAATATATATATATTTAGTAAAGATCAATTGATAGCCATAAATTGCAATGTCAGACATACAATCCATACAAGTTCATTTTGGGACTGAACGAAATCGAAGGCGCTTTATTCCTCGTCCAATAAAGGAGAGAATCCCTTGTAAATCTGCAAATTCTCCAAATAAGTTCAGACTACTGCTATAATAACCTCATAATAGGAGCCACCCACCCAAGACATCAACAGGAAGTTCTTCCAATGCGAAGATCCCTGGCCTTCAACCACCGTCTTCAATATCTTTATTTGCTTCATTTCATTGTATCATTATTCGAAATGGTTTTTGAATAGAAATATGATCCCTATCTTTCCAAATAATGTGCGCTATTTGAAAAGACAACATGGAAATATAGGATTTGTTAAGTCTCTTTCCACTCAAATTGGTTAATAAAAACCCTTTCATTAACTTAGTAAAATTCTTAAATCGCTTATTCCATTAGCAATTTATCCCATATATTCATTCCCATTTCTTTAAACAAAGTTCTATTAAATCTTAACAAAGTGTCTTAACATAGCCGTAGAAACCTTTCAATATATCCATTAATCTTAATCAAAAGATTTCTTAATTCTTTAATCATTACTTTCCCATTACAAATCATATCTTTCAAATAAAGATTATTCAAATCTTATTGAAGATTTCTTTACAGCTTTACTTAGGGAAATAATTTCAGTATTACCTCATTAAATCTTAATTAAAAGATTTCTTAGTTCGTAAATAAATACTTTCCATTTAAAAACATAACTTAGATGAGTCTTAATGGGTTAAATATGACGTTATTTAAGACATCATTCATAACGAACCCAAACCAATTAATATTGAGTATAAGCATTGCATAGAAATTATATCAACTTCCATATTCAACATATACTATGGGCGGAATAACTGCATAATCATCTTTTAAATTCCTCGAACAGTATGAGTACCATCCATGGAATTTAATACCAATATACGGATATTACTTCCAACCAAATCTAATTAATTCATAATCGGAGATCTTTATCTTATTATAGTTAAATCTTCAAAAATATCATTCCATAGTATACGGGCTTCCCTTTCGATTTGTTCCAACCCTCGCCTAGGTAAATAAATGTTTTCCAGGTAAGTCCAGCGCACTGGTTGCTGCATCCTTTAACTTAGTTATGCACTCTGTTTATCGTTCTAGATCTCAGAGGTGGGACAAATTGTAACGTCCCACTTTTCCGTACAATTTAAGCCGACATTTAACTACCACAGTCAACCCAAATTATATAGAAAAGCAAAAAGTTAAGAGAAAGAAGTTAGAAGGTGAGAGAAGATAAGATACAAATATTAGAATAGAAGAAGAGAAGAAGAACCGACTAACATACAGAGTCTCACATCGCAGCGGAATAAAATATAATATAGAAATAATCTTTGTAAAAAATTTGAATAAATATACTTACACACATCAGAGTACAACAGACAACTCTGGATAGTTACAATATCCTGTCCTCATATAATACACAGCGGAATAAATATTAATACGTCTGGACTCCTCCAGCTCATCTCTGAACTTCACAGCATCCGATAACATGAACCTGTAACTCGGGCTGACCCGAGACATTACAAACGCCACGGATCAGTCTGGTGAACCAGCGTGAGAAAAACCAACTACGTTTATAGATAACATCCATATTGCTTAACTTTGAAAACCTTTAGAAAGAAAAAGTAATAGTAAGACCAACCCACACATAAACACGGACGGTTTTTATCTTACTGTAACCAAAACATTTTTGAAATCAATACTAGTCTGATATTATAATAGTGATGTAAATCAAGTAAATTACCAAGTAGTAGAACGCTTGCATCTCACGCTCTACATATATAATATAAAATCAAAAACCGCGGGGCTCTTACTGGAGATTGGATTCCATTTAAACAAGGTATGGGACCACCTACTGATCAGTGTACTCTAGAGGGATTATACTGGGGTTCAACAAGAAAATCTTGCAACCCGGCCACACATGACCGCCCACTCATTTAGCTTGAGTGTAGCGAATGTATTATCACCCAGCAGTTTTAAGGGCCTACTGCACATCCGCGGAGATACAGAATCAAGAGAAGAACAAATAAGGAATTTCTCTAGATGGTGATAATACACCCTTCTTTGGTATGACCCACCTAGCCATGCTACCTGCCCGATTTTTGTCATTTACCGGTTGTGAGGCTTGAGGCTACGTTATCTTCTAGAACAGCATGTCATCATTATCTTTGAATGCCATATCGTCAAACCCGCCAAATCACAAATTGATTTCCCTGAAAATAATACGGGCATAAAGCTAAGAGAAACGAATTCCTCCTCCACCAAACGTAAATACGTTTGAGGTAATCAACCCGTAATTTATTAGGTATACTCTGTCAGACAGTCGTCCATACAAGTCATCCAGGAATAGGATGAACCGAAGGCACCCTCCTACTGCATCCAAAGGATCAGTAGCGAGTAGTCCTTGCAAATCCGCAAAATCTCACTTATGACCGAATCACGTCAGAATACCTCTAGCTGCAGACCGGAGAATATTCGACAAATAATCCTTCCGCTTATGAAGATCCACGGTCTTCAATTGCTCCATCTTGATCAGCATCTTCAATGTTTTCGTATTTGCTGACCGGAATGGTTTTCGAATATAAATTCGATCCCGGTCTTTCCGAACCAACAACGGTTTGGCCAGATTTTGGTAGTCGGTTATTTAACTATCAAAATAAAACAACCATTCATCCATAAAAGAAACTAAATTCACTGATTCCATACTCAGCATCATTTGGCCTCTTTAATTAACCCTCAGTTAATTAAACTCATAAATCTTTACTCTCTCAACATTCGGGAAACATTTCCATTTCAATAATACTATTCAATTTAAAACAGAGTCTCTAAAAACCGTTAACGCTCATTAGTGTACTTCGTTAATCCAACCCTGACTATCGAACCTGACCATTCCTTAGTCAACAATGGAGTCAATCAAGTTGGGGTATAATTACCTCTCAGGCCTTAACTGAACAACGCTATTAACTTCGGAATAGGCAGAGTTCACAACACGAATCTGCTTCTTTTACAAAATCACATTGATTATAATAACAGCACTATAATCAGTGCTTTCAAAACATTTGTCTTATTTGTTAGCCTGAATAAATAAATAGATACTTAAATAAATCATTTAATTTGTTAACTTCACTATTTACTATTATTAAATTTGTAAACCTTTCTTTAAAGGTTATCGAAATAATAATCGCCTTTAAAATGGTCCACACAAAGCATTATTAATTTACTAACCAATTCTAATTAACTTATATAATCAATTTAAGAAAAATCCATTCAGGTCATTACTGGCGTTTATAAAACACGATATAACTTGTTCATTGGTTTGAAATATTTGCAAATCTCATTTATAATAAATTGGTTTTTCAAAACCCATTTTATAAAACACATTTCCATTTATAATCATTTTTATTGATGGTACTAAAGAGGCAAACGTCAACTAAAGTACCGAACCATGAAATATCAGTCCATCTCACATTCAATAACAATATATAATTATTTTGATAATAGTGAGGAATCCGGTTTGATTCCTCCAACTTGTCCTTCCCTGCATCACAATGGGTTACCACAATTTCAAAATGGCGATATATTTATCACGATAAATGGAAATAAACAGCTTAACTAATAATGGTCAACAATCAACATCCATTCAGGCATCTAATTATTTATTGAATACGTTTATATTATTATAAACGTAACCAATAAGGTAAGTTACCTTGTTTAGAATACAATCGTTAAAATAACGATTTATTTTAATTAAATTAAACAAACGTTTAATTTAATTAGTGAATATTAAAAATATTCAGCATCTACGCAAACAGTCATCAAATCATCAATTACTGGTAAACATTGCACACAAATTAAAAACCCAGTTTATATGGAATATAAACGGGATAAACTGAGTGCGTAGAACTCACCTTGCTTTGATTTGACGTTAAAACGGTTCGTTTCAGCTAAATTAAACTAGGGTTTAATTTAACTGAAAATTCCAGCTGCTTCCACCTCTGACTAGACCAGTTCCAGCATGTCACACTCGTCGACATGGTTCCGACATCCATTATTTTATTGAATCTGCTACCCTTATCACCAAGCTGAGCCATGCTCCAACAGCTATCTCCCATATTTTTCTTTTTTTCTTATGTATTATAAACAAGGGGCCCAAGCCCGTCCAAGCCCAACTGCTACTGCTCCCCCAATGCCACTTCTTACTGCTTCGAAATATACACGCCCATACCCACTTCATACCCACCCGCTTCGTCCAAATGTGCTCATCTTTAATACATATATATTTCACTTCCTAACTTAACATTATTCAAAATAAGCACTCCCACTACCAAGTTGTTGTTCCGGCAATCCTTCTTCCCCTTTCTTTCCAAAATAGTACCCTTCGTTTGCTTAGTTCAACACCGATGAGCAACTCCTCTCGCTACTGATAACTCCTTCCTTCAACCCCCCTATACAATGCGTGATACCATTTTATCTCCCTCATTCTCTGTCTTTCCATCAGTTGTTCTTCCTCTGTTTCGTTTGGCAGGAACTCGCGCACGATGACATCAAGACACCGCCTCCCCATCAATATACTTCTGCTTCCCCACTGGTTCAAATATAGTTCTCTACCCACGTTATATTCTATTTCCAGTCACGGTTCCACGTTCCCATACCTCCATTCCTTATCCACGTTCATTTCCATTAACAGGAAACTCACGTCCTGCTGATACCTTTCGAATGCCACATGAAGGTGCATTCTCAACCTTCCCAGTCTAAAAAATAACGCTCCAAACAATCGCCTCCTTCTTTTGTTGTTCGACAGTTTCTTCCCATTCTTAATATCTCAAACGCTGATATTAATATTTAACCCACCGTACCTTCCACTACTCGCCTTCTCACCCTTCATCTCGTATGCAACAGCCAACAGTCATGAACCTACCACCTTTCACTGAACAACCATCACCCTTTTACTGTTGTAACTTCACCACATTGAGTCTTATTTCCTTCCCATCTCGAACGCCAGTGGACCAACGTGACTCCATCCCTTTCCCTTTTTCTTTGAATGCGCCAACAGCTCCTGGTCCATGCGTGTATATAAAGAGAAAGGGAAGAGCGATTGGTGGTTTTGCTGTTTGAGTGAAAGCAGCGCATATTTAAGTTGTTGGAGCTAAGAATGAATTGAAGCACCATATGATTATTAGTGGAGAAATTTATTTGCTATAAAATTTTGAATGAAAATGGCTTTAGTTTACTATGTTTTAATATTTGGGGAACGATGTATTTATAGTTGAGTAGAGGAGAGATAAACTCCATGTCATTTCATGGGTAGGTGAGATTTTCTTCTGTTAGGTCTGTGTATGGTTTTAGAGTAGTCGTGCACTCTATGCTTATTAATTTGATTGGAAGGTTTGGGCAAAGACTTTCCCTCATAGGCCATTGTTTCAATTTATTAGATTAGGACTACACAATGGTACAGTGTGGCTGCTGTGCGTGGAAAGCTTGAGGAGGAAGGAATAGCTTAGGATAAGTATGTGGCATGAGTTAATTTAATTTATATTTATTTCAATGTGGTTACTGTATACATTTGCTCTGCATAATGTGCTCGAATCTTATGAATATGTTTATCAAATATCTTATTCGGAAATCACATATTATGTTTATTGAAAATCACATATTCAAATTTTATTAAATTAAATAATCCAGCTTATAAAACTTAGAAATCGTAAACATAGAAATCTAACGTAATCCGCCAAATCACAAGTCATAACAATCATATCCGAGCATTGCTAACTTACGGTTGACAGCCGTAAAGGTTGCTTTTTATCCGGTTCTTTAATTCTACCTTTAATTGTAGTTAACCGTATTATATTTGTACCGAAATAAAACACTCCAAACGAAATAAAAACTAACACATTGCTACGTCTTGACGTTACGAATCAAATGAAATTAAATTTGTTGGATACTGAGTCCGTTTGTACAACAGCATTAATTTAATTTATCGGTTCACTTTTAAATTTTGCGCACCGACCAAACAACTCTGATTGGCTCCAAATTGGAAATCTAGAAATAATTAATTATATGTTTTCCAATTAATATTTTCAACTAGTACATACGAGTACCTGCCCGTGTGCGGAGCACGGGCCTCATCCCAGTATATATATATATATATATATCAAAATTTACGTTGATGTTCTAAATTTGTAACGATATTCACGAACTCCATTTTTGATAAATAAATTTGATATAAAATTCATTTATATTACCAAATAAATATTTTGGATGGATTAAATATTTATAATTAACGCTCAAAAATCTGAGACGTTACATTCTTCCCCCTTAAAAGAATTTCGTCCCCGAAATTACAAGATAAGAAGAATGCTCCCTTCCTAATTATTTTAAAATAACTACTTTTGAATTATTATCAAAATAAATCCCGACTCTTAAAAAATTTCGAAAATTTCGACAGCATCTTCTCTGCGCTCGACCGGTGCTGCTACAGCTTCCACTCCAGCCTCAACTTCTCCAAAAGAAAATCAAAATCCAAAGGCTACCCAACTCAGGGGTATAAAATCAATCACCAACCAATAATGTTAAGGTTCACATGTTTGTCAGGCAACCCAATTCCAATTACGAAGCAAATCCACTAACTGCCCTTTGTCTTCCAACCTGAACTTCACTCTCTATATCCAAATCACCAGATCAAGTTCCATGGCCTTCTGGGATCTGCACGTACTCACTAATAATCCAAGTAACAATCCAGAGTTAAATCATTTATTTCTATTTCATATGTGATTCCATTCTCAATTCCTTATAATGGGATTTGGTTTCAACTCATTCAGCTTCTCTTATTGACCTATTTGGCGAAATTTTATTTAACTAATCTAACCATCCCGTTATATACACTACTGATATTTACTGGTTTGTATTCACTTTGGTTTAACATTAATGTCAATCGATTAATATCCGATTTATTTCCATTATTATCTATCCGATTTTCAAATTCCTGATTTATTTAATTCCAATTTTAAGTTAATTTAAATTTCAAACAAATCAATAAAAAAACCAATACAACCAATATTACTATACTATAGTAAATAATTTCCTTTTTCTATAAAAATATAATTTGGGCAAAATTATTTCATTTACCCACTTTACAAAACAATATTGTATCAATTGCCAGTTCAATGTGGTTTCCCAACATTTGAATTGATCAATCAACACAATCATTTTTATATAAAATCTACAAATACGCTCTCTCGTGTGTATACACAAACTAAATTTAGGGTGTTGCTAACCCCATCTTTATCGAGTTATGCCACAGAGCCAAGGTTACTACTAAACTATAGCTCTGATACCACGTTGTAACGTCCCACTTTTCCATACAATTTAAGCCGACATTTAACTACCACAGTCAACCCAAATTATATAGAAAAACAGAAAGTTAAGAGAAAGAAGTTAGAAGGTGAGAGAAGATAAGATAGAAATATTAGAATAGAATAAGAGAAGAAGAACCGACCAACACACAGAGTCTCACATCGCAGTGGAACAAAATATAATATAGAAATAATCTTTATAAAAAATTTGAATAAATATACTTACACACATCAGTGTACAATAGACAACTCTGGATAGTTACAATATCTTGTCCTCATATAATACACAGTGGAATAAATATTAATACGTCTGGACTCCTCCATCTCGTCTCTGAACTTCACAGAATCCGATAACCTGAACTTGTAACTCGGGCTGAACCGAGACATTACAAATGCCATGGATCAGTCTGGTGAACCAGCATGAGAAAAACCCACTAAGTTTATAGATAACATCCATATTGCTTAACTTTGAAAACCTTTGGAAAGAAAAAGTAACAGTAAGACTAGCCCACAGATAAACACGGACGGTTTTTATCTTACTATAACCAAAACATTTTTGAAATCAATATTAGTCTGATATTATAATAATGATGTAAATCAAGTAAATAATCAAGTAGTAGAACGCTTGCATCTCACGCTCTACATATATAATATAAAATCAAAAACCGCGGGGCTCTTATTGGAGATTGGATTCCAACTAGACAAGGTATGGGACCACCTTCCGATTAGTGTACTCTAGAGGGATTACACTGGGGTTCAACAAGAACATCTTGCAACCGGGCCACACATGACCGCCCACTCATTTAGCTTTAGTATAGGGAATGTATTATCGCCCAGCAGTTTTAAGGGCCCACTGCACATCCGTGGAGATACAGAATCGAAAGAAGAACAAGTAAGGAATTTCTATAGATGGTGATAATACACCCTGCTTGGGTATGACCCACCTAGCCATGTTGCCTGTCATTTACCGGTTGTGAGGTTTGAGGCTACGTTATCTTCTAGAACAACGTGTCATCATTATCTTTGAATGCCACATCGTCAAACCCGCCAAATCACAAATTGATTTCCTTAAAAATAATACGAGCATAAAGCGAAGAGAAACGAATTCCTCCGCCACCAAACGTAAATACGTTTGAGGTAATCAACCCATAATTTATTAGGTATACTCTGTCATACACTTGTCCAAACAAGTCATCCAGGAACAGGACGAACCGAAGGCGCCCTCCTACTGCATCCAAAGGATCAGTAGCGAGTAGTCCATGCAAATCCGAAAAATATCACTTACGACCGAATCACGTCAGAATACCTCTAGCTGCAGACCAGAGAATATTCGACAAATAATCGTTCTGCTTATGAAGATCCACAGTCTTCAATTGCACCATCTTGATCAGCATCTTCAATGTTTTCGTATTTGTTGGCCGGAATGGTTTTCGAATATAAATTCGATCCCGGTCTTTCCGAACCAACAACGGTTTGGCCAGATTTTGATGGTCGGTTATTTAACTATCAAAATAAAACAACCATTCATCCATAAAAGAAACTGAATTCACTGATTCCATACTCAGCATCATTTGGCCTCTTTAATTAACCCTCAGTTAATTAAACTCATAAATCTTTACTCTCTCAACATTCGGGAAACATTTCCATTTCAATTACACTATTCAATTTAAAACAGAGTCTTTAAAAACCGTTAACGCTCATTAATATACTTCGTTAATCCAACCCTCACTATCGAACCTGACCATTCCTTAGTCAACAATGGAGTCAATCAAGTTGGGGTATAATTACCTCTCAGACCTTAACTGAACAACGCTATTAACTTCGGAATAGACAGAGTTCACGACACGAATCTGCTTCTTTTACAAAATCACATTGATTATAATAACAACACTATAATCAGTGCTTTCAAAACATTTGTCTTATTTGGTAGCCTGAATAAATAAATAAATTCTTAAATAAATCATTTAATTTGTTAACTTCAGTATTTACTATTATTAAATTTGTAAACCTTTCTTTAAAGGTTATCGAAATAATAATCGACTTTAAAATAGTCTACACAAAGCATTATTAATTTATTAACCAATTCTAATTAACTTATATAATCAATTTAAACAAAATCCATTCAGGTCATTACTGGCGTTTATAAACCATGATATAACTTGTTCATTGGTTTGAAATATTTAAAAATCTCATTTATAAGAATTTGGTTTTTCAAAACCAGTTTTATAAAACACATTTCCATTTATAATCATTTTTATTGATGGTACTAAAGAGGCAAATGTCAACTAAAGTACTGAACCGTGAAATATCAGTCCATGTCACATTCAATAACAATATATAATTATTTTGATAATAGTGAGGAATCTGGTTTGATTCCTCCAACCTTTCCTTCCCTACATCACAACGGGTTACCACAATTTCAAAATGGCGATATATTTATCACGATAAATGGAAAGAAACAGCTTAACTAATAACGGTCAACAATCAACATCTATTCAGGCATCTAATTATTTATTGAATACGTTTATATTATTATAAACGTAACCAACAAGGTAAGTTACCTTGTTTAGAATATAATCGTTAAAATAACGATTTATTTTAATTAAATTAAACAAATGTTTAATTTAATTAGTGAAAATTAAAAATATTCAGCATTCATGCAACAGCCATCAAATCGTCAATTACTGGCAAACATTGCACCAAATTAAAAACCCAGTTTATATGGAATATAAACGGGATAAACTGAGTGAGTTGAACTCACCTTTCTTTGATTTGACGTTAAAACGGTTCGTTTCAGTTAAATTAAACCAGGGTTTAATTTAACTAAAAATTCCAGCTTCTTCCACCTCTGACTAGACCAGTTCCAACATGTCACACTCGTCGACACAGTTCAGACGTCCATTGTTTTATTGAATTCTGCTGCCCTTATCACACACTCCAACATCTATCTCCTATATATTTTCTTTTTTTCTTATGTATTATAAACAATGGGCCCAAGCCCGTCCAAGCCCAACTTCTCCAGCTCCCCCAATGCCACTTCTTACTGCTTCGAAATATACACGCCCTTACCCACTTCATACCCACCCGCTTCGTCCAAATGTGCTCATCTTTAATACATATATATTTCACTTCCTAACTTCACGTTATTCAAACTAAAGCACTTCCACCACCAAGCTGTTGTTCCGGCAATCCTTCTTCCCATTTCTTTCCAAAACAGTACCTTTCGTTTGCTCAGTTCAACACCGATGAGCAACTCCTCTCGCTACTAATAACTCCTTCCTTCAACCCCCCTGTACACCGCGTGATACCATTTCATCTCCCTCATTCTCTGTCTTTCCATCAGTTGTTCTTCCTCTGTTTCGTTTGGTAGGAACTCGCGCACGATGACATCAAGACACCGCCTCCCTATCAATATACTTCTGCTTCCCCACTGGTCCAAACATAGCTCTCTACCCATGTTATATTCTATTTCCAGTCACGGTTCCACGTTCCCATCCCTCCATGCCATATCCATGTTCATTTCCATTAACAGGAAACTCACGTCCTGTTGATACCTTTCGAATGCCACACGAAGGTGCATTCTCAACCTTCCCAGTCTAAAAAATAACGCTCCAAACAATCGCCTCCTTATTCTGTTGTTCGACAGTTTCTTCCCATTCTTAATATCTTGAACGCTGGTGTTAATATTTAACCCACCGTACCTTCCACTACTCGCCTTCTCACCCTTCATCTCTGTGTGCAACAACCAACAGTCGTGAACCCACCACCGTTCACTGAACAACCATCACCCTTTTACTGCTTTAAACTTCACCACGCTGAGTCTTATTTCCTTCCCATCTCAAACGCCAGTGGCCCAACTTGACTCCATCCCTTTCCCTTTTTCTTTGAATGCACCAGCATCTCCTGGTCCATGCGTGTATATAAAGAGAAAGGGAAGAGAAATTGGTGGTTTTGCTGTTTGAGTTAAAGCAACGCATATTTAAGTTGTTGGAGCTTAGAATGAATTGAAGCATTATATGATTATTAGTGGAGAAATTGATTTGCTATAAAATTTTAAATGAAAATGGCTTCGGTTTACTGTGTTTTAATATTTGGGGAACGGTGTATATATAGTTGAGTAGAGGAGAGATAAGCTCCACATCATTTCATGGGTAGGTGAGATTTTCTTCTATTAGGTTTGTGTATGGTTTTAGAGTAGCCGTGCACTCCATGCTTGTTAATTTGATTGGAAGGTTTAGGCAAAGACTTTCCGTCATAGGCTATTGTTTCAATTTATTAGATTAGGACTACACAATGGTACAGTATGGCTGTTGTGCGTGGAAAGCTTGAGGAGGAAGGAATAGCTTAGGATATGTGTGTGGCACGAGTTGATTTAATTTATATTTATTTCAATGTGGTTTTTGTATACATTTGCTCTGCATAATGTGCCCGGATCTTATGAAATATGGGACGCTTAGATCTAAGATGTATTGAAAATCACTTATGAATATGTTTATCAAATGTCTTATTCGGAAATCACATATTACGTTTATTGAAAATCACATATTCAAATTTTATTAAATTAAATAATCCAGCTTATAAAACTTAGAAATCCTAAACATAGAAATCTAACGTAATCCGCCAAATCACAAGTCATAACAATCATATCCGAGCATTGCTAACTTACGGTTGATAGTCGTAAAGGTTGCTTTTTTATCTGATTCTTTAATTCTACCTTTAATTGTAGTTAACCGTTTAATATTCGTACCGAAATAAAACACTTCAAATGAAATGAAAACTAACTTACTGCTACGTTTTGACGCTACGAATCAAATGAAATTAAATTTGTTGGAAACTGACTCCGTTTGTACAACAACATTAATTTAATTTATCGGTTCACTTTTAAATTTTGAGCACCGACCAAACAACTCTTATTGGCTCCAAATTGGAAATCTAGCAATAATGAATTATACGTTTTCCAACTAATATTTTCAACCAGTACATACGGGTATCTGCCCATGTGTGGAGCACGAGCCACATCCCAGTACATATATATATATATATACATACATACATACATACATACATATATATATATAGCAGAATTTACCTTGACGCTCTAAATTCATACCAATATTCACGAACTCCTTTTTTGATAAATAAATTTGATATAAAATTCATTTATATTACCAAATAAATATTTAGAATGGATTAAATATTTATAATTAATGCTCAAAAATCCTGTACGTTACACAAATGTACTAATGGTTTTCGCATACTCAATTTACTTGAGTTTGTCTTGCTTCTTAACTTGGTTAAGTATTTCAAGCTTCCAAATTATCATTGAAACTCTTCGTTCATATTTAGGAAATGTTTAACAAAGATTTGGACAAGTTTAAAACCTTTAATTCCAATATTGTTGAAAAGCGTCGCAAAAAGCGTTGTTTTACAGCTTAAATCAGCTTGTTTGATTTAATTAACTTTTCACTATTCAAAAATTCATATTTTTAATTCAAATCACTTTTAAATCAATTATTATTATTTTTCATAATTTTCCATATTTTTAATAATTTAAAAATATCCTTTTTTTGAAAAATTTCCCAATTCGGTCATCGAACTACAAAACCGTGATTTTTATTCAAACTTTCCTCTCCATGTTTGAAAACAAAATAGATTCATGTTTGAAAACAAAATATATTAAGGCTACTATGATGCAATATCCTTAATATATAATCAAAAACACTTACAAATTATTTTTGACAAACACAACTTCATGTTGTTCTAAGTTTTTACATTTCATATTTTATTTTGTTTTTATAAATAGGATTGAACTTGGATTAAAATCATAATTTACTACGGAAACTTTTAGTACAGGAAAAATAAAACAAAACGATGATCTACTCTTGCATTTGGCTGATGAAATTAATTTACCTTAATTATGAAATTCAGTTTAAAACATCAATTAGAATATGTTATAGTATGATATATTCATCTTATACCTTGCAGCCACCAAACTTCCGCCAATACATAAAGAGCCACTGCAGGAATCTGATTCTCAAGCCCCAGTGCATCCATCCTCAAGCACAACTTCCATATACAACTTCCAATATGAAGCTACCACTCTCGACAACTTCAAATCCAAGAGAAAACTTCAAATGAGCAGCAAAATAAAAATACAGTAGGGAACTCAAGCATCAACAGAATTTCATGTAGTAAAAGTTATATTTTTACTATCACATGCAATTTTCCTCATACAACTGTCAAATAATCGCGTGGATAAAAAAAGGTTAATTAGAGTAAATAGAAGGATAAGAAGTAAGAGTAAATAGAAGGTAACGACGTGAGAGGAGTAACTATAACAGAAGTTAGAAGCCTGATTATAGTGGACAAATAATGGCCATCTAATATCTTTTCAGTGTTACATCTGGTCCCTTCTTTGTCTTTCTGTTAAACCAAAGGGATTTTGTTATATAAATTTGGACACTTGGCTAACAATAGTCCAGCAAGCGAACATAATTGTTTAATCATTTACTCACGCACTAGACAAAAGCATACAGAACAACTATGAAAATTTAAAATTTGCAAGTAGATCTATTAATTAAGAAAAGCATAGGTAATGTTCAGTAAATACACACGAAGAAATTGTCTACTATCATCAACTATAGGGCACACAACTTAACCTAGATCCTGATAAATGAGACAAACCCAACTCAAACAATTGACTATAGAAATGATTAGTTTGAAATGAAATAGATGTGACAATTTTGTAATACCACAGGTCACACGTCATACATTTTGATCAGTTTTGATCATCTTCATCAACTGATGTCCCATTATGAAATTTGACTGTAAGAAGTTTTATGAGACTGCTAATTTATGGTTTATAATGTAAAGCTTGTCAAACAGTAGTTCATCGATATAAACATTAAGGAGGATGACTTATATGTCTAATGTTAGTATCATATGCTAAAACAATGTTTCTCTTTTTCACTTAACCTAAAATTTTACAGTTTAAACAATAATGACCTGCAAGTTTTTAGAGAACTACCAGTTAGCAACTATGTTGTGAAAGCATCTAGATGGATTCATAACATAATACCATGTACGAATTAAAAATATAAATCTTTGAACAAAAATCTAACCAAAAAATAATTCAGAAAACTACATTGACTAAGATAAAAAGCAGACATACTTTATGAAACAAAAAAGCAAAGAAATTAGATAACATCAAGGAGGCAGTAAGTCAAGTCAATAAATATATCAAAAACAAAGAACCAAGAACATGCTTGAAGGAAAAATAATGAAGATTACCCAGCCGTAGGGAGAACCAGCTTCAGCAGAAGCTGCTTTTAACACTCCTTTGTCACCGCAGCAATGATTTGGAAACTTGCAATTTCCAAGTGTTCTTAAACCAGTGATTATCAGCAATTGCCTTTAAAGATAAAATTTTATAGAATAAAATTTAGCACTTCTTTTTCACTTCAGTATGAACATCACAAATGAATCAACATTATATACATTAGCACCCAAAAGACAAACGTAATAATAGGTATTTTACATAATAAAATATATTGAAAGTCAGGTTCTTTCAGCAAAGCTCAATTAATGCTACAGATGTACTATAACTAAATCATATATAAAAAAATAAAAATCAGAAGAAATTAGTTATTGATTAGTCTTATATAAGTACCTAAAATTCCAGCCACCATGACTTGATTCTGCTGAAGAAGGTTCGCTTTCAGAACCCCTTACCCAAACTCCTTACCAGAACGACGATCAACACAAGCAACCTCGCCAGCGAAGATAGAAGCACCAGGAGCTTTGCAATCAATTAGAGGAGGCGAGTACTTGATTTTGCATGACACCGAAGTCAGAAAATGAGATCGAAAGGGGGATTAGGTCAAGAATCACTATTCGTAGGAGGCTATTTCAACGATGAATAAAATTTGGGGAATTTGTGGGAAAATAGCATGGACAACGGGAAATTGAAAATTTGGGGATAGAGTGACGAAGAAAAGTTAGATTGACGTGGATTGATGATGGGTAATGTAGACTGTTGGATCCTATTCACGCGGATTGATAATTTTATTAATCTTTTAATTAGATAAACATTCATCCGTATTCTACCTGGATTTACAGCGGAAAATAACAGCAGAAATTTTCTGTCGGTAATTTGATGCAATTTGCATCGGCTTAATGAGGGATGACAGAAGACGATGATAATAAATAAAAGAAAAAAAAGTTGAAAAAACAAAAAAACTATCCCTTGCAGATCACATGAAAATCCATCGCAAATTAGCGATGGAAATTTCTGCTTCTAAATATCTAACGCTAAATCAGGGTTTTCTTGTAGTGCACCCAGAGTTTAGGTGAGGGAAACAATAAACTCCGAGCCAGTCATGGGAATGGTGTGAGAAAAACAAAACAGTTATTTTTATTTTAAAGTTAGGTAAATCATAGGACTATGCTGTAAACACGGAACAAATTTACCCCCATGAATATCAGTGCATTAAAACTCTCAATGCTTTTTGGAAAATGAAGCTACCATAAGATTTCGTGCCACACACACAATGCAATCATACAATTGGGCGAGGTTTCTCTTATAATAGCCAAAAATGCTTGATACATGAAAAATTCTCTTATATTATTATTAGTGCATAGTGTAAAAAAATCACTTTCGCAAATAAATGAATCAATCTTAGCCAACATATGTATCATAATATTATACTGACATCCTACGCGTTTTACGCAGGATCTACAATAGAAACTATATGGGAACGTAGAGGATGATCCGTGTTTAGAATCGTATACCGACCCAAACCGTTCTCAAAGTGGGGTTTTCCAACAAATGACCAAGGCTAAGGAACTTCCTTACCGAATGGGCACGCCTCTAAAGGGACGTCCCGAGAAGTAAGTGTTCTCTGCCAGCACAAGTCGTCGGTGCTATCCAAGCCATGCCGCACGAGTATGCCATTTCTCAGTCGTTACCGACCTTTTGTACAGGATCTCGAATTTCCAACAAAATCAAAATAGTAAAATGCCAGGGCTCCGTACCCTAGCACTACCACATAACCACCACATAGCAAACACTTGGGATCCATACCATAGTGTTGCTTCAAAAACTAGAAGGAAACGGTCAACCCCTAAGGGGAGCGACCCTCAATAACCTTGCTGCATTCTTTCCTGTTTCGGTCTTTTCTGGGATGTGAGGCTTGTCGAAGTCTTGTTATACAAAGCTATGCTTCAATAAGCAATGCTTTGATCATAAATAGCTCATCACTTAGCATGCCACGTTGTCAATTCACAACATATAATTAGTGTTAATTAATATATAACCCTTTAAGTGTATAAATATCAATGGAGGGTGTTAAGCTAAGAAAAATAAATTCTCCGTCACCAACTAATATAACATCGATAGAAACCAATTTTTTACATTGTAAAATACAATGTTAGATACACATCCATTTACAAGTCCGTTCTGGGTCTGAACGAAACCGAAGGCACCTTATTCCTCGTCGAATAAAAGAGAGTGGCCCTTGCAAATCAAGAATTCCTTCAAATATGTCTGGACCACTACCACTTAAATGATATAAAATCCATCTTCAAATGGAAGCTATCCATTTGAGACATTCAGCAAGCAGTTCTTTCGATGTGAAGGTTCCCGACAGCTTTTGATTTGCTTCAACACGTCGTTTTATTATCCAAATTGGTTTATAGATCTAACAACGTTCCAGGTCTTTTTGAGTAATAAGTGCAAATTTAAAAAGAATTTATGTGGAACATATATATGCCTAAGTCTCTTTCTATCAATTTTTAGAAAATTATCCACTTAACTTTTAGATACAAAATCCATAATTTTCCCGAATTATTAAATAAAATTTTATGTTTCCTACTCAAATCAATTTAAAATGATTTTACAATATTTTTCCATATTTTTAAATCATCTTATCTGACCTTTTTTCAAAAAATCTCATTTGACCTGTAAACTGCAGATTCAGGGTTTTTATTGAAAACTGGATTTGACTTGTTTAAAAATATAACCGTTGGACCTTAAATTTTCTTTTGAAATTGAAAACTCTTTTTATTTTGAACCAAACATTTTTAATTTCGGTAAAATCCGATGGTCGGATCTCCCGATACGTCAATTTTAAAGTTAACGGTTGAATCTCACGAACTACCGCTGCGCGACTAGTCCTATTCTGACCGTTTTGTGACTCGAGAATTCGTTTGATTCACTTCCAGTTGGTCTATATTTGATTTGAAATACATATAAGACCTTTGAAAATCTATATTTTTAATTTTTCAAACTTAAAATCAAATATTAAAATTTATGGATATTATATTATTATTTTAAATAATAAAATATTATTATTTTTCAAAAATCAACTTTTGGTTTTCAGCCTTTTCAAAAAAAAATCAAATTAAATATTTTATAAAACCAATAAAACATTTTTAAATTCAAATAAATTTCCAAATTAATTTCAATTTAAATTTCAAATTAGATCTCAAATCAAATTTTTAGTTAACCATCTCGTTCGCCGGATCAGTTAGGGATAGCCAGCGAGAGCATAAAACTATATTTTTCAAACCTAACCTTAGACACTATCCTCTTTGTCATCCTAGAATGTTCTGGTATTTTTCGAAAGAGACTTCACAAATATATATATATATATATCCATATATGTGTCATTCACCTGAGTGTTGATAAAATTAATATCTAATTTATCGGATGGGTATCCTTTAACATAAGTGTTAACACTCTTAACACTTAATGTTCACCACCCATAACACATCTAATAACCCAATTAAACATCCAATACCCCAACTTAAACATCAAATAACCCAATTAAACATCCAATAACCCAACTTAAACATCCAATAATCCAATTAAACATCAAATAACCACATAGGGGTTCATTTGCTTAAGTTTTCGCACCGTTAGCACATAAGGGTATTTTTTACATTTCAAACTAAGTATGTACATTGTCAACACATATAGGCCACATTTTTTAACATTCTAAAGTGTGTACACTTTAAACACACAATGGTAATATCATTAACCCTTTACACTAAGTATTCATGTTTTCCATACTTGGTTACAACCAAATCAACTCAAATCCAACCCATTCATCATCATAACCAACCAAACATACATGCAAGCATATATATATATATATATATTACCACATAAAGGTTAAAAATTTCCTCACCGAGGGTTCCACTCCTTCACTCTTTTTAGGTGCTAGAACTTTGACTTTGAAAACGAGCACAAAGTTGAGATTTTTTGAGTTAAAACATAATAGAAATTGATTTTTTAGGAGGTATAGGCCATGATGCTTGAAAGGAAGAGGGATATAAATGGTTTTAAGATGGGAAGATGGGATTTTTAAGTGGAATGGGTGCAAAGCAGTCACGACTAGGGGTGTTTGGGGTGTTTACTTACAATTGAGGGTAAGGGGTATTAGTAAGGAGGAAGGGAGGTGAAATGAAGTGGTTTGAAGTTAGAAAGTTGGAGAGAAAGGGGAGGGGAGGGGAGGCGTAGGCCATGAGCTATAGAGAGGAGGGAGGCCATTTTTGTAAGTTTTGGAAAAAAAGAAAGTGAAGTGGGAAATGATATGCAAAAATATAATTGATCAGCAATCAATATTTATGTAAAAATATAATTTCAATATTTGGTGTTTAGTTGCTTTAATGATGAAATAAATAATTTGTAAAACTGTGTTTTGAAATGTAAGCTGTTGGAATTATAGAATAGAATAAAAGTTGTGAAACCATGTTTGGAATTTTATTATATATGTTTGTATGTAAAATCTTGTGTTAAATCAAAACAACTCATCTGGAAAGGGTTCGAGAGCTTCACTTTTTTCGTTAATGGCGACAGTTTACCCTCCACTTTCTTCTACTTTCTAATCTACCACTGAATTATCTTCTACTCCCTCCTTTCAATTCTTCTCGTATCTCTCAACCACAAGACTGTTTTCGCTTGCGTGGACAACGTGAAGCTTCTCTACTCTTCTTTTTCTCAGATCTGAACCCGTGCCGCCTTTGCACCTCACTGTCTTCATTCCACATCAATTTTACCCAGTATTCTTCCGTCTCATCTGCATTCCGCCCTAATCTGAGCGCGGTGGCCCAACTGCTTCTACTTGACTACTGCTGCAATTTTCCTGGTTGATAATGATTCCCGCTGCGAACGATTGGCAGTAGTGTGTTACCTCTGGTATCCTTACGATTTAGTGCTTATACGTTGCTTGGCGTTTACTGTACATGTAGTTTGTGTTTTAGGGTTGGTGTGGTAGTAGTTGGATGCCAGGTTAGTTTATTGTTTATTTGTCGAGATTTGGTGGTTGTGGTTTTCGACTTGCTGTTATTGTGGTTTCTGGTGTTTCTTTGTTGTTCAGCAGTGTGTGGTGGCACTGTCTGGAGTCTTGGTGAGCCTGCTTCGATTATTACTTGTAGATTATATTCACCTCATCGAACGATACTGTAGTGTGCTACCCCTGTCCCTCACGAGTCTATTCTCACATTGCTTTGTGTACGATGATCATGTAGTTTGAGTATTTGGGTCGTATACGGTGGATTTATGTTTGCAAGTAATGATTGTTGTCTGTTTTCCTGTCTTCATATCGGTTGTTTCGACTTGTTTGTCCGATGGAACTAGGCTGCTAGATTGTTTTGGTGGGGTTTCTACGTCGGATTAGTGTTTGGAATGTCAGTTCATCTGTGCAGGGTGGGTTTTTCTTGCTTGTTTCACTATGCTAAGCTCTTTAGTCTGGTGATCAAGCTTAAGGTAATCCCCTTTTGGTATGCTTATGCTAACATGTAATTACCTGTCTTACATGAATGTTTTCATTTCTCTTGGAGTCATCTTGGTTAATCTACCTAAGCACATGGAAGAGCTGTGCTCTCGCACGCCATGGTTTGGTTTGCCATGGTGTCCTCCAGTTTTTTATGGCTCATGTGACAAGACTTTGTCATCTCATCATGGAAGAGCCTTGCTCTTGTCAATGTCAATCTATAGTGCCTTCTTGAGCCTTGTTCCATCTGGAATAGGCTTGACCATTTCTAGTACTCTATGCACTGTTGGATGCTATTGTATGGATATGCAACACTAAAGGATCACATGCCCAAGCTGTGTCACGCTGTATATGTATTTTATGTACTTTGTATGTAATATTCATGTGTGTCTAATTTCATGTAAATGTTATTCTCAATTTCTTGAGAATATGTAATTTTAGTTACCTCCCTGCGTGGAGTGTATAGGAAATTCATAGTAGTCTAGTATACAGCTAGCTCCTGATCTATAATCTAAAGTAGATTAGTGGACGACCCACTTTAAATGTCGTAAGCAGTGGACGATCCACCTTAAAAACCGAACTAGTTGATTGTCTACCTAAAATCACCTATACGATACTGTATTTTATTATTGGTTATAATAAAAGGTATTTGTGGTCACCTTAAAAACCAGTCGGCTACGCCGAAAAAAAAATCTTGTGTTAAAACATTTTAATAAGTATAAATGTTATAACTAGTGAATTAATGTGAATACTGGATTACTTAATGCGCATCGTTAAATTTATGTATGTTGTAAATGAAAATATAGGGGTGTAAATATTGATTGGGAAACAATATTTATATGTCAAAATAATATCAATATGATTTTACAAATCATTTGTGTCATAATAAGATTCGCGTGTCATTCCTAAAATAAAACATGTGTTTTGTTCTTAAAATAGAAAAACCTACATTTTGGACTAAAATGTGAATCTTTGATGTTATATGTTGTGGTTTTTATTAAATCTTATTAAGAAGGTTTTAACAAAAGCTTTATAACAAACAGTGCCAAAGTGTGTAAATTTTGTTTGTAGAAATATATATAAGTTTCAAATTAAAGCATGATAAAATGGGAGCTAAGTGGATGTTAATATCTTAAATAGTGTTAAACTTGTGAGGACCAGTGTATCGAATCCTAACATGGTTTAATTATGTTAGTGCAAATTAACATTAACTTAATTGGACCTCTTTAAGCCCACAATTTGATTTAATTAGTAAAAGAAGTATTTGGATTGGGGAAGAGAGAGAACACAGTACGTATCTTTAATTTTACCTTTTTCTCTCATTTTTTTACTTCAGTTGAAAACTATGGGCTTCTTCCTAAAAGAAATTTCTAATGAAAACCTGAGTTGTTCCTTAAATCAGTAAATAAGAGAGATTTTGCAATCTCCCCTCTCTATAACAAATCCAGGCTAGATCAGGATGGAGAATTAAACAACAAATCTTCGGAAATCAAAGCTACAGTAAACCACTTTGCTGCATGTCACTTTTCTTCTTCCAGGCAAACTCCAGATACTTCAAGTTTCTCCCTTGCATGCAAATTCAGGTTGAATCCTTCCAAAACCCAAGCAAGGTGAATTGTTCGACTTACGCGATCTAGTTACCATTAGTATATTATCTGTTTTTGTGTTTTCGTGAATTGAGGTCGAATATACGTATTCTGTAAACAGATAAGTTAAACTTTTGTGTTTGTAGTAAAAATTAGATTGTGGGTTGATATTTTTGAACCCAAATCTCTTCCAATTTATGTCTGTTTTGCCTACTATTTGTTTCTTGTATTGTTTGAATCATGGACTTCAAGTATGAAAATTTCCAACTCTTAATAACCAGTTTTTCTTGGCCAAATAATGGCCAAAAGTTGAGATTGGGGTGGCGAACACCACCTAGACATCGGATCCAGGTTGGTCAACCTCCATGTAGACCTAGTGTCGAACTTCCGGTCGACCTAGGGGTCAACCGCTGGACATGAAGTTTAGTGATGGCTCCCTTTTGTGCAGCCATGTGCATGAAACGCAACTTTGCTTTAGTGTTTACTCACTTTTCAGGTACGAATTGAAGTGTATTTCAATGGCTTTTCAAGGCTTAATTCATGGCCATAATCTTGATGTATCCATGTAATGTTTGGACGAATTACTAAACTATTTTGGTACGTGTTTCCATGGATTCAATCTAATAATGAAAACATGTATTATGCTTGGATTCGTACTTTAGATTCATTGATTCATGTTAGTTTTTGGACTAGAATTCCATGCTAGATTTTGGTGTAATTATGACATGTGCACATTTTAATAAACCAGATTTATAGGTAAAATTTTAAATGTGGATTTTCTTATAGCTTTAAGACGAAATGGTTTTTGTTTCATTTTAAAAATAAAAATCATCTTAAGGAAATATTATATATATTTTCCAAATTACAAAGTTTTTCAAAGAAACAATCAAAATAATTTTAAAACTGTTTCCAAACTTGTTTCCTTAATCAAGTATTTTCATTGTAAACTCACACGTTTCTGCACCCTTCGAGAAGGCGTAATTGTGGTTAAACGATATTGTAAACCTTGTGGTATGGGACATAAAGGTATATGACATATGTTAATTCAGACTTGTCGATCAACGTAATTTGTTGATTTCTCGGGTTAAGTAGACTAACTTGTAGTGAATCGATTAGTGAAACGTGCAGTTTGAACATATTGCTTTCATTTTTTGAGTTACTGTTTGGAAGTCTATGGCACGTTACATCATATTCCCATTACTTGCTTCGATGTGAAGTAGGACTCCGAGGGAGTCTTGTATACGTATTCTCTTGACTGAAGTGGTCAAGTACAATCGGCCGGGGCGGGTCGTGGTGAAGCTATACTCGATCGAGATGGGTCGTAGTAAAGTTATACTCAAACAAGATAGGTTGCGGTGAAGCCATGCTCAATCGAGATGGGTCATAGTAAAGACATTGGGCTAAGACGGGTCATAGTAATATTACACTCCACCGAAGCGGGTCGTAGTGAAGCAGAAATCAACCAAGATGGTCATAGTAAACCATACTCGATAGAGTTGGATCATACTAGAATTATGTGTGACCGTGGTGGGTAATATTGGAGCATACTCAACCGAGATAGGTTGTAGTAATAGACCTTTGATACGTACATAAAACTTGGAAAAATAGCTTTCTTTTACTTTGTGTAATTCAGTGTTTTGGATCCATTTTATGATGTTTTGTTGCTTTTGCGTCTATTGGATGGTTTAGATCTAATTTCATGGTAACTTGTCGATTTCCATAGCCTTGGAGCTACTTTTATATTTGTTTAAAATAGTAGTCACTTTGAGTGGATAAGATCGTATATGAATACGAGTTAATATGTACCTTATGATGGATTTTAATGTTATTTCTTGGTGTGTATCTTTGTGCTTAACATGATGCTTAGCACCCTTTTGATGGGAATAAATTCTTCCTTCTGATTATTTGTGTCATCCTTGAGATCTCATAGGTTGGTTAG
The DNA here is from genome assembly GCA_030737875.1 of Allium sativum. Classification (NCBI taxonomy): domain Eukaryota; kingdom Viridiplantae; phylum Streptophyta; class Magnoliopsida; order Asparagales; family Amaryllidaceae; genus Allium; species Allium sativum. The sequence continues at coordinate 159,682,680 of CM060923.1, forward strand.
CCTTAATTATCTCATGAATTAATTATTGTCTTGGGTCTATATAATTCCTTTTGTGTAAAAAATTCTTATATATTTGACTTTACATTTGCTTGTCCTATTATTACTGATATGTGTAAAATAGACTGATCCATGTATGTAATACACAAGTTAGACCGAGTTATTTCAGGTCACAATTCTCTGTGTATTCGTGGTTGGTTGTTCTATTGTAGTCTATCTCATTGGAGTTATTATCTTAGTGGGAATTCGTTTACTCATGTCATTGTATGTTTGCTCATTTGTAATTGTTATATATTTATGGTTTTTGGTATAACCATTCGAGTTGGTAGCACATGTATATGTTGTATTCTAACATTGTTGTACCTATATGTGATCTATTCGTGATCTACGATTTGTGATCTATGATATGTTATGATTTGTTCTGAATACGATCCTTAGCCATCATGGTTTTATTTAAGATAAATTGAGTAAGCCGATTCATCTAAGGTAGGAAAAAAACTATACCGCCAATCAACGTATTTAACACTCGTCAATTACAAGACTATGCATGGTAGCTCCTAACCAACCTTATTCTCTGGTCTAATAAACATTATTACTCTATAATGCTCTTTATTAGGGTGGATCTCGAGTTGGGGCATTTTAGTTTGGTATTAGAACAAGATTTAGAAAAAAAATGCAATAAACACCTAATAGAACCGGAATAGTACATGTATTACAATGTAGAAGGATAACACTTGTATCTACTTTATCATTTTCATTATTATCCTTACCATATGTTCCTTACCAGTCGAGTCATGTGTAAATCCTAGATTTGGAATACATTTAGGAATGTATTTCATTCCGTTATATTCCTTGAGTGGTGTCCTATCACTTGTAGTACATCTTGATAGAAAATTTCCATCCACCAACCCTTTTGGTGCTCGAATCTTAGGTCAAATTTTTTGAGGAAAACTTAAATCCCATTGATTTTGTGTTTAAATTGATCGTCGAATTGATCAAAATGAATTGGTGTGGGTAATGAATTAAATTCAAGATAATAAAAGTAAAATTCATGTTGAGGTTATAGAGTGCTGTTGACGTGGGGAAAATTCGTCGATTCAACGCACGCCAACCTTCGAGGGTATGTGTGTTATGAACACAATAATCCAAAGTGATGTAAGTAAGTGCAGGGAGAACACATATTTTTATATTGGTTCGGCACTAACGCCTACGTCCACTTAATAGTGATTATTCCTCATATATTTGGTGATTACATTTGTTGTACAAGTTCAGACAATTTCAGTGTACAAAGTTGTATAATAGAACAAATATTGGTTTGCTAATTCTAAACTTCGTCCAAAATGCCCTTCTTCTTCTTCATTGGGTGAAAAAAGTGTTGACTTCGCCAACAATGTCCAAGAAACCCAAATACGTCCAAAAACAGCCCAAAAGTGGTGTATTTGTCCTTGTAGATGTCCAAAAGTTGATGGAAGACGTGTATGCAACGTTTTAGAGGTCCATGCCATGTCCAATGGTCATGGAGAAGAAGATGGAAGCCATTAATGGTGCTTGAGAACTTCAAGAGTGAGAAAAATCCAACCCCTTTGAATGCTAAGTGAGACGACCCGAAATCCCGTTCCGACGGAGACAAGGGTAATCTTTGGAATATAACACAGAAACAGATAATAGCAGAACAAAATTAAATAAATACACCAGATAATGAACAATAGAATATACTGGATAAAAGGAATCATCAGAGTTACACAGTATACAGGATCTTACTTAGTACAAATACAGTTCAGCTATACATAAATGTCTACAGCGGAAAACAAACAAAATATGTACAATAGGAGCTGAACAGCATAAAAAGAGATAAATGATAGAATCCATCTTCAGCTCCAGCTGTACATATTTTGTTTGTTTTCCGCTGTAGACATTTATGTATAGCTGAACTGTATTTGTACTAAGTAAGATCCTGTATACTGTGTAACTCTGATGATTCCTTTTATCCAGTATATTCTATTGTTCATTATCTGGTGTATTTATTTAATTTTGTTCTGCTATTATATGTTTCTGTGTTATATTCCAAAGATTACCCTTGTCTCCGTCGGAACGGGATTTCGGGTCGTCTAAACGTGGTATCAGAGCAGAGTTTGTTTGGGGAGCTGGTGTTAATTTTCGTGGGTCGGAAGATAACGGAGGAGAAGGGGTAGAAGAAACCGATCGTCGAAATTGGGAGAAGGCGGTAGGTTTTCGTTTGACCATGAAATAAAGGGGATAGGGTTTGACCTAGTTTGACCGATATTTATATTAATATATTTTAATTATTTTAATTCTAAAATTACTTGTTCGCCGATACGAACTCTAAACGAACTCCAACGACTGTCGCCCCTAACTAAATACCCCCACTCCGAACACAATGGGATATGTTTCGCAAGCCTATTCCATCGTTTCGATTAGTTTCCATTGCAATTAAAATATAAATCTATATATTGAATTTGAACGCGCATTTCTATTTACCGGGGTCACATACGGACCAGAAAAATTCCAGAAAAATGTTGTCTAACTTCGTATTGACGATACGGTCCTAACAAAACTAATTTCATCGAATTCTGAGACCATTTACAAAAAGACCCATTTTTGGTCAATCCGATTTAACTGTAATTGACCAAAACACATTTTCTTTTGCCACGCCCACATATTAGCTTCAAAAATTATGAAATTTGAAATCTAGCAATAATTTGACATCACAGATCCAACAAAAGTGGTTTCGTCGAAATCCGAGGTCGTTTGCAAAATGTCCATCTTTAAGGGCCTGAATTCCATAGCGACTATTCAGAATTTTCAACTGGACATATCTTTTGATTCCCGCTATCAGATTTCGATTTGTCAGATTCGTTGGAAAGGTATTCACTAACAGATTTAAATATTTTTGGTTTCACTAAAATTCGTTTTGTTTTGCACCCGGTATAGTCCGACAAAGTTTGAATTCGATTTTTGAAACTAAAGCGCCCTTTCAGGCCTTGTTTCTAATTATAATTAATTATACTCGTTTTCAATGGTCGATTCATACTCACTTTTCATTGCCATTATTTAAAATATTTATTTTAAATATTTAAAATCCATTATTTTAGCCAATTTAAAAATTTTAAATTGGTTCAGATTTTCTGGGTCGTTACACTAAGATTAGGGTTATTTATAGGAGAGGGTTGGTAGTGGAGTAGATAGGATATGGGGCCCACATAGCAAAATTTCGTACCCCTAGAGAGCAACATCCAAAAAATTTGAATCCCTCTATGTTACGTAGGAAAATTCGTATCCCCTTGGGGGTTACGAAATTATGTATCCCTGTGGGGATACGAGAAAAAAGGGGGGCGAGGCCTGTGCTTGCTGAATCTTAGGCTTACCCTGCTAAGTTGATCCGATGATTTTGAGTGATTGACACACGTTCACGAAAATGGGCGTAACTTTCAAATGTAAGGCTATTTGGACCAAACAAAACTTGTACCTAAAGCTAACTCAGAGGGCTACAAGAGTTACCATGCAAAGCACAGTATTTGGGGTTTTCGGGCCCAAAATGGGTCATCTGAAGGGATTACAGGCCACTTTTATACTTACATCGCGACTTCGACCCAATCGCTTCATGTTTTGTGACGATGTTCCCGTAGCTTGAGCATGTCGCTAACCAAAATCTTGACGTGTGACAACATGATCTAAATACTTACTTGCCCTTTTACTATCTAGTAGTCACCACTAGTCCTAGATATGTACCAACAATTATTTCAAGCAACACCCTAGGCTTTTCAATGCTTACGCATTCTACGGGAACTTACCATTATTCCAAGATAATTCTCACTACTTACTTCATAGCCTCAAAACTTTTCCCGTCTTCCCTAGACACTAATCCTTACCTACTCCATACTTTTAAAACACGGTTTGGCCTTTTCGTTTAAACTTTTCTTCCAAAAATCAAAAGTGTCAAATTTTTATTTTCCTCATGAAAACTTACTTTTGCCAAACCATAAAACATGTCATCTTAAAAAAAATGTAAATATTTTTTTCATATCATAAAAATTGGAGTAGATACAGACAACTATTTTCTCAATCAGGTCTACAACTTGTTCTTGTCTGTAAGGTCGGTTCAGTCTCTTACTACAAGGTGCAACCATCTACTCTATTCTTTATTTCTACAACTTATTTTGTCTACCCAACAAAATTTTCTCTTTTAAACAATTTATCAAAAATGATTGTCAAAAGAATAGAGACTTCAAAACTTTCTTTATTAAAAATTCTTGTATGAAATATAACAATAAAACTAGCGAGCTATACATGCTCTATAATATGCACCTTTTACTGAGAGAATTTTACTTTAGACAAAGTTTTCGCAAGAAATCACTATTTACACAATGTACCCCATTTTACTTTAAAACTCAATATGTGTACTTTACGTTTTAAAACTATAATTTTTAAAATTAAAACTTGAAAACACCATAAACCATTTTTCCAAAACTTTTACAATTTCAAGTTCTTAAAAGTTAACAATGGGGTTAGATTCAAAGCGGGTTTCCAATTTTTCTAGGCTTTCCTAGACACTCCTGCAAAGTCAATTCTCTCAACTACATATATTCCTAATCCATTTTTCTCTTTTTAACTTTCCCAATTTATAAGGTTTTACTGCCAAGCCCACTAACCCGAAATACTAACATATGGGATCCTCCTTTCTCTAATTCAAAATATATTATACACCTCCCACCCAAATTTGCTAAGGGTCTCAAATTTCCATATTCGTTCCTTTAGTGTACAAAACAAACATCTCATTTCTTACCATATTATACTCTTTCTATTTAGTGGGTTTCTTTATGGATCTGGGTATATATAATATTTATATTTTTTAAAATACAAATACTTTCACTCACTATTTATACAGGAATCCTAAACCTAAGCTCTGATACCAGATGTAACAACCCGAATTCGACCGATTTTTTTTTTCAAAATTATAATCTATCGAAACTCGTGTTGGTTTGCTGTGGTATCCTGCAGAAAAGACAGAGACATAAAATATGTCAGAGCTCAGAAAGTAACTCACAACGGAATGGATAAAATAAAATATAATCAAAGTATAGCCTTATCGTATTAATCATACTGCCTATATCCAAAGCTATTATGTCTCCGCCACAAATCTAACCTGCGAGTATGTTATGAGGAGGGGGTCAGAACAAAAGTTCTGGTGACTGGATTTATCCACATTAGATTTACCACTGGTGGATGCTGGATATGCCAGGCAGTTCCGGGCAGACTTCTACCACAAGTGTGACCTAAACTCGTGTCTAAGCGCTGTTACAGTTTCCTATTTACTATAATTTTCCTATATTTTACATGTCATCATATTAAGCCCATTTTATGTCGCATGTTCTTTCTAATATACATTAAATTATATTCTAACATGTAATCGTTTAATCATGTAATTGTTTAAATCAAGCAAACTAACATGTGATTTTCTCAATTTCTACCGTTAATGGTCCAGGTACGTAAATGTCACAAGTTAACATGAAATTGAAACAACAGTAATCGCTACACATATTTTAACAAGTTTATATTTCGACATATTAATTTTCCAACATATTAATATCTTAACATATTAATATTCCAACATGTCATATTTGTCACTTTAATCTTTTTAACATATGTTTAAACATTTCAACATATCATATTTCAACATGTCATATATAACATTTCAATGCTTTTTAATTATTCTAGCAAATTCACATCATATAATAACGGGGAATGTTAAACGATAATATATCATTATCAAAAATGATATAACTTAAATCCACTCACCTCATTTGCTTTCCAAATCTTGGATCTGGTCCAGATCTAGCATTCCATGGTTTTCCCCTAAATGGATTCAGAACCTAACAACCATGGATTCATAATTTTTACTAAAAGAAAAAGGGAAGAAAGAAGAAGAAAAATATATTTTCTTTACTTCCTAATAAATAAGTAAAAGTTAAGAAAACAGTCCAGATTCGCCAAGTAACCTAATAAATAAGTAATCTAATATATTTTCTTTACTTCCTTATATGTATATTCTTCCATATATGTGCGTTTATACATGTTTTCCCTCATGAACATGTGTCATTTCAGTCGTTTCCCCTAAAACAAAAATATGACGGCAGTAGGGATCGAACTCTACACCTCTTGTATGCAAGTCACATGCTCTAACCAACTGGGCTACTAAGGCTACTGTTAACAAGGCTTAGAACAATGGTAATTATTGTTCTCTTCTTACTTATCTTTTTCATGTTTGTTACAATATTTTATTTAAACCATTGCATGAATCTTTTTCTTTTATTTCTCTTTTATTATCAGTGCATGCAACATATTTACATCGCATGCAACCAATCCTTTCTTTCCTTTAATGCATGCATTACTTTTTTATTTACATTATCTTTATTTTATTCTTTATATATACATATATGTCTGTGCATATATATGCATTATTTAATTATTAAATTGTTACAAAATGTGGGGTGTTACAAATCTTGTGTTAAAACATTTTTTTTGGCAAAGCCGACTGGTTTAAAGTGATCTGTAACACTCTCTTATTAATAAGATAAGTTTAGTACATGTGGTAAGTAAATTACTTAACACCTATTTTTGTCCCCAACCGCGCACGGAAGGAGACCAAGCAAGATGATAACATATTGAAATACATAGTGTTAAAATACATAATAAGAGCCAAATGGTCTTGCATATTCGGACATTTTAATTGCTACATGCTGCTAGTAACAAATGGAGCTGCAGCCACATGACAAGTTCTCAGTCATTATCAAACAGGCTTCCAACCCCCATAATGCTCTTCCTACTCCGAGTGATACAACCAGGATGAGTAGCAGCGACAGGGGATTTGGTAAATGGTTCACATGTAGCAGGCCTAGGAGGAGGCTCCTTATGACCAGGCGGTGGAGGAATGCTTTCATAAGGGTTCGGTCTAGCCACTTTCTTTGGAATGTTCTAAACTTTCTTGGCTTCATTGCCAAAAACATTTTGCGTAGTTATACTTTCTTTGTTTGGTTTCATAGGAGATTTATTCAGAAATCCAAGTTTAAGAGTTGGGGATTTCTTCATCTCAGCATTACCGAACACTTCTTTATTGCCATTTTCCTGCATTGTTTGTTGGTTATCCAACTTAGCTAAGTTTGTGCCAATTTCTGTTATGCTCATTGATTCTTCCCTTTCTTGAAATTCCTCTTCAATATCCTCACACACCTCTACAATATCGTCATCCTCTAACACGGTGCTTGCAGTGGTGAATGGAATGAACACGTCAGAGAGCAAATCTCCAATTCACCTTAACTCTTCAACATCATTAACCGTTGCATTGGCAACATACTCTCCCTCTTCAACACTTTGAGACAAAACACCAAAATTATTCTCATGTGCTGCTTTATGTACATCATCAACCACTCTATCACCCATCGGTTTTCTCCTGTCTGCCTGCAAGTCATTACTAACTCCAACATTGTTGCTTTTCTTGCCGATGATTTTCATCCACACTGGTCTATCATTACGATGAGTATTAAAATTACCAGTATGTAGGGGTTCTTTCCTTCCACCAAACCTATAGCCATCACTCACATTTCTATTGTTTTTCAATTCTACATTTAGCACATTGTTCCTGTTGCCAACATCATTTCCTCCCCCACTAGTCTGTGAGCAGTTAACAAGCTGGTGCCCAAACGATTTGTAGCCTTCACATATATCAGGCTTCCAAACATACTCCACATAGACTAGTTGCTCCATACCATCAGGCATCATAACTGAGAATTCATATGGTATCTTACTATCTGGCATAACATCCACCATGACTTTTGCAAAAGATAGACGATCAAGCGATTCAATCGTTGCGTCCATGCAAACAAATTTGCCAATTAGAGTGGCAAGCCAACTGATACCTGGAAAAGGCCAGACGTATAGCGGAATATTCGTTAATTTAAGCCAAATAGATACATTTCTGATGTTGTTGCAACCTACACCGCAATCCCAAGGCTTTAAAATGAACAATTTGTTTCGAATCAACACTGGGTCAGCGCATAGGATTTGTTTCCTACTCTCAAGATCTGAAAGCAATAATAGAAAGGTATTACCAGTAGATTTGATTTAAATTCCGCCATTAGGTTTTCATAAACGGAGGAGGTGATTCGAGACAGCAGTGAACGACAGTGGAGTGTCCAAAAAAATACCGACAAGGTAATTTTGCCACACCTCTTTCCCAGCGGCGTAGATCTCATCTGAAGACATTAGCACATTTCCTTTGAAGTTAAGTGTGATGTGAGGTGGTGAGAATACACCAGCATTTCTCGGTTTCTTCTCGAAGAGCGATGTCCATTTTTGTGGCTTCATTGTTGAGGGATGGTAAGAGGGAAAAGGTTTGGAGAGAGGTAGTGGTTTAGGAGAGGATGGGTTTGGGCGATGCGGTGTATCGGACGGAGGTAGAGCGGTTGATGTGAGAGATGGCGATGGGCTCGAGGATTGTTGGTGAGAGGACAAGGTAGTGTGGGTCGCCATTTTGTAGAGCTCGAGGATCTCAAATTTGATGTGTTAAAACATTTTAATAAGTGTAAATGTCACAATTAGTGAATTAATGTGAATAATGGATTATTACAGAATGTGTGCCTTTAAATTTATGAATGTTGTAAATGAAAATATAAAGGGTGTAAATATTGATTGGGAAATAAATATTCAGTATTTACTTGTTAAAATAATTTCAATATGACTTTACAAATTATTTGTATCATAAGAAGGTTTGTGTCATTCCTAAAATAATAATATGTGTTTTGTTCTTAAAATAACAAAACCTACAGTTTAGATTAAATTGTGAATCTTTGATGTTATATGTCACAACCCGGAATTTTGGCAATATAAATTAATTATTAGAATCTAAAAAAAATAGGAATTTTTGCAAACGATGATATTTGGTTGCGAGACTTAAACCGTTGCGTTTGTCTCACTCTGGTTAACTTTCATGTTTGGAGTTTCGCGAACGGAGCCCGTATGAAAAAGTTACGGACGAAATACGAAAACGGGCGGAAAATAAATAAACAGAATACTTAATTAATAACTTATCTTAATTAACCAAGCTGACCTGGGCAGTTTGATGCCCATGCGGTCGACAAGGGGGTCGACCGCCCAGGTCGACCTACTGGGCGTTAAACAGCTCAGTGACTGCTACGTTTTGAGGTATTGTTTTATTATATTATAAAAACGAATGGACGGATATAACTTAAAACTAATCCGACAGTTCTAGGCCATTTTCACCCCTATAAATAAAGGGGTAGAGCCCCATTCTCTTTCATTCAAATCTATAGAGGCAGCGGACCTCTGCCATTTTTCTTCCTCTTCTAACCAAATTTCTAAATAAAATATATTCATATATATACCAAATCAAATCAAATTTATATGGAATTGGGAAGATACTTAGATTCAATGGAAGAGGATGCTCAACGATAGATTCTTCGCTATTTCCCCTTTTTCTTACATTTCTACAGATCTAGAATTTTCCCTTTTCTAGATAAATTGTCGATTTATAAGAATTTGGGGATTGTAAGCCTAAAAGGGTGCAAAACTTAGAATTTGGAGGCTATAAGGTGAGTGGGAAATTTACTAATACAATTATGATGACTTATCTATTTCGTTTGAATCCAATCTATATTTTATACCTATCAGATTTGCTTATTTAAATAATTGTAAATTGTGGCAACCATCAGATCTGATTATGAATATGTTTAAAATTGGCAAATGATAAGTTGTAATTATGTATAACATGAATTATAGGATTTTTATATATTTTTCCCATATATTCCTATAGTTATGTAATGAAATATGTTGTACATGTTACATAGCACTGTGGATTTAGAAATCGGTCCCATTAAACATAAATTTATTGTAGTTATGTTCAAGATCTTTAGTTAAGTGATGAAATATGTAAATTTGGGTAAAAAGATGAATTTGTGTATTATGTGATTGTAAGAAGAAAAAAAATATTCCTGTTATATTCAATATTGTTAGGTTTTGGCTTAAGCATTGTAAAATATGCCTTTTGTCCACCTTAAAAATATAAAGAGGCGTTATTTTAGAATCACAAGAAGTATGACAAAAAGGATTAAAAAGTGAAAAGTGGTGCAAAGGTACATATAAATATAAATACATGTATTTGTATGTAATTTGCATCGACTATTCCAATATATACATATTACATATAATTCTTGTGGTTCAGAAATATGTCAAATTCCACAAAATAGACATTATTTACAATGATTACGACTAATGGTCCTTATGAGACTTGAAACCTTTTTGACAAGATTGAATATAAAAAGGGAATGTTTGGTTAATTGATTAGACCAAATCATTAATTTAAAAATAAGTATTGCAAAATAATAAATAAAATATTAATAACTATGTTGACCGCACGAAAACATAAAAATAATATATATATATATATATATATATATATATATTATCCATCCAAATCAGCGTAAAACAATAAAATATACATTGTATGGAATGTTTGAATGTTTGGATAAGGTCCAATTATGGAATTATGTGTAAATATAATCCAGCGACCACAGATAGTCAGTTTAATGTGAGGGGTCTAATGCATAAAAATAAATGTACTATGGCACGAGGTTAAGTTCACTTGTGGTAGAAGCTTGCCCGGAACCGACCGACAAATCCAGCATCCACAGGTAGTCAACTTAATGTAGGAGGCCTAGTGCATATATATATATATATATATATATATATATATATATATATAACAACCAATAAACAAATAAATAGAAATAAAAGAACAAAAGTAGTAATTACCTATTGGGGTACAACAAATATACACCTTAGGATTGATAAAATAAGAATTTCCATTGTAATTAATGTCTTAGGATAATTATGGCCGTTAGGCTCATAAATGACATTAATTGTGATCAATGGAAATTTAAGATAAATGGTTGCCTTAGGAAAATATGATTGTTATGGTCCTAAAAGGTAATAAACAAAGAAATGAGAAGAAAATGGGTGTCAAAAAGAGGATTAATGGATATTGATTGTCGTTTAAATACTATGTCCAAATTAGGGAAGAAGCCAAATAAATATCCTAGGGAAAAAGGGATATAACCTTCCTTATTTATGTTAATGAATATAAAACTTATAATTAAAAATAGAATTGGACTTAATAGGTTAATAATGTAAAGTATTATTAGCCATATAAAACCCGTGACAAAATAAATCGTGTAAGTAGGGTATTCCCGTGTAGAGGGACTAAACTGGAATGACTCAATAACGTAGCTCACTTTATCACAAATAGGGAAATGTAAAATAGGCTAGTGGGGGGTACGAACCAATAACCTTCGCATATAGTCCGCTTCCTGGGTCCTGAAAGGCTAAGTGACTAGGGTTGAAGAATCGACCTGGGAATAGGTTTTTTCAGTATATGGGTCTTAAATGGCATGTGTGTGTGGGCCTACCCAAACCTGGAAATTAAAAGGGTCAGATATGGCCATTTATCCTACGGGAAGTAATAAGCGACTAAGGAGTTTATCTAATAAAGTCAGCTAGAAGGTACAACGAACGATAAAATACCTTCTCTCACCTTATGCAGGGTAAGGGTATATGCGTGAATGACGGAAGCCTTAACTAGTAGGGCACGTAGCTAGTGCCCTCTAGTTTATGTTAACGTTGAATATATTATCGAGGGTTAATAAGTGACCAATAGGTCCGCCTAGGGTCTTAAGTGATCAGGGAGAATCCACCATATCTATCATTGATAGTGAGGCGTTAAATAATAAATAGTGAATAAGGATATATAGATAGAAACCTCGAAATTAGAGGCCCACTCTCGATTAAATAACCAGTTATGTTATGGTATAAAGGCTTCACAATAATATGAGTAAAACTTCCTATCTAGGTATAATACATTTGGAATACTACTTTGGGAAAGGTAGTAAAGTCATGCGTAAACATTTACTAGGTTGGGCTAGAATCACTAACCAGGTTAGGCATACAGCTTGGGTTGAACCAAATGGAATATATCTGTGTTATAGTCTGTGTTGTACATTTCTTAGTCACTAGAACTTGTTGTTATGACCGCCATCCTCATTACAACCTCCCAGGTTTCCTAGAGAAGGTCGGGTTCTCACAGATGATTATGTTTGGCTTTCGGTTCTCGTTCTCTCTCATGCTCGGTATTAGCAAAGTGACTTACTTTGAAAAAGGTAGTTACTTAAGTTAATACTAGTTTATCCTATTTTGTTTCCGCTGTGAGTTATTTTATCGTACTTTGATTATGCTCATGCTCATATTGCAGGTACCAGATATACAAGCTCCATGTTTGGATGTATTCAAGTTTTTATTTTTTTCAAAATTTGGGTGTAGAAAAGTGTGGGGTGTTACATTATATGTTGTAGTATGTATTAAATCTTGTTAAGAAGGTTTTAACAGAAGTTGTATAACAAACAGTGTCAAAGTTTGTAAATTTTGTTTATAGAAATATAAGTTTCAAACTAAAGCAACGTGATATAAGCATTTTATACAAACATTTTATTAATATATTTGTGTCAAAGTTAGTATTTTAAATGGCTTGTAAAATATTATAACATGTTTGTGCAATTTTGTAAAGCTTAAGCAACGATAAAATGGGAGCAAAGTGGATGTAAATTTGTTAAATAGTGTTAAACTTGTGAAGATTAGTGCATCAAAGCCTAACATGGTTTAATTAGGTTAGTGCAAATTAACATTAGCTTAATTAGACCTCACACATAATTTGATTTAATTAGTAAACGAAGTATCTGGATTATGGAGGAGAGAAAAACACAGTGTGTATCTTTTATTTTACCTTTTCTCTCAAAAAAATTACTTCAGCTGAAAACTATGCCCTTCTTCCTGCTTCGGCCTAAAAGAAATTTCCAATAGAAACCCGAATTTTTCCTCAAATAAGTAATTAGGAGGGAGTATGCATTCTCCCCTCTCTACAACAAATCCAGGCTAGATCAGATTGGAGAATTAAAAAAAATCTTTAGAAATCAAAGTTATAGTAAACCTCTTTGCTGCATGTCTTTGTTCTTCTTCTGGGCAAAATCCAGATTCTTCAAGCTTTTCCCTTGCATGCAAATTCAGGTTGAATCACTATTTATCTCTGTTTTTGTGTTTTGGTGAATTAAGGTTGAACACATATATTCTATTAACAGAAAATTTGAACTTTTGTGTTTACGATAAAAATCATTTTGTGGATTGATCTTTATGAATCCAAATCTCTTCTAATTTATGTCTGTTTTTCCTGTGTATAGTCTGAATCTTGGACTTCAAGTGTGCAAATTTCCAACTCCTAATAACCAGTTTTTCTCGGCCAAATTGTGGACTAAATTTAAGATTGGGGTGGAAAATACCACCTGGACATCGCATCCAGGTTGGTCGAACGCCGGGTCGACAGGCCGGTTGACCTGGTGTCGACCATCCGGTCGACCGCTGGTGTGAAGTCCAGTGGTGGCTCCCCCTTGTGCTACCGTGTGTGTCCTTTGAAACCCAATTTTGCTTTAGTATTTGCTTATTTTTAAAGTACAAATTGAAGTGTATTTCGATGTTTTTTCAAGGCTTAATTTCGTAGCCATAACCTTGATGTATCTATGTGATGTTTGGATGAATTTCAAAATTGTTTAGGTGATGTGTTTCCATGGCTTTAGTCCAATAATGAAAGCCTATATTACACTTTAATTCGTACTTCAGATTCATTGATTCTTGTTGGCTTTTAGACTAGATTTCAATGCTGAATTTTAGTTTATTTGTGACACGTGTACATTTTTAATAAAATGGTTTTATAGGTAAAATTTTAAATGTGGGGGTTCTTATAGCTTTAAGATGAATTGGTTTTATTGTTTTGTTTTAAAAATACAAATCATTTTAAGGAAATATTATATATTTTTTTCTTCTAAATTGTAAAGATTTTCAAAGAAGCAATCAAAATGATTTTAATATCGTTTCATAAATTTGTTTTCTCAAATCAAGTATTTTCGTTATAAACTCACACATTTCTGCACCCTTCAAGAAGGCCTGATATGGGACACAATGGTATATGACCTCGGTTAATTTCAGACTCATTGATCAAAGTAATTTGTTGATTTCCCATGTGAAGTGGACTAACTTGTAGTGAATCGATTAGTGAAATATGCGGTATGAGACGTAATGCTTTCGTTTTTCGAGTTATTATCTAGGAAGTCTATAACACATTCCGTGTTATTACCAGTACTTGCTCCAATGTGAAGCAAGACTTCGGGGAAGTCTTAAATACGTATTCTTTTGACCGAAGTGGTCAAGTACACCCGACTGAGGCTTGTCGTGGTGAAGATATACTCGACCGAGATGGGTTGTAGTAAAGTTAAATTCAACCGAGACGAGTTATGTTGAAGTCAGGCTCGACTGAGATGGGTCATAGTAAAGACATTGGACCAAGCCAAGTCATATGGTGATTTTACTCGACCGGGACAGGTCGTAGTAATATTACACTCGATCGAGGCGGGTCATAGTGAAGCTGGACCCAGCTGATACGGGTTGTAGTAAAGCATACTCGGTCGAGAAGGATCGTAGTAGAATAAATGTGACTGTGATGGGTCATATTGGTGTATATTCAAGCAAGACGAGTTATAGTAATGAATGTTTGACAAGTATATAGTACTTGGCAAAATAGCTTTCTTTTGTTGTTATTTGTGCAATTTGGTGTTTTGGATCCATTTTATGATGTTTTGTTGCTTTATCTCTATTGAATGGTTTTGATTTCCATAGCCTTAGAGCTACTTTGATATTTGTTTAAAAATAGTAATCACTTTAAGTGGACAAACTCATATAAAAGTTCATATGTTGCCTTATGATGGAGTTTTATGTTATCTCTTAGTGTGTATTTTTGTGCTTAGCATGATGCTTAGCACCCTTTTAATGGAAATAAATTCTTCTTTCTTATTATTAATATTGTCCTTGAGATCTCATAGGGTGTGTAGCCTTAATTATCTTATGAATTAATTGTTATCTTGGGCCTATATATTTCCTTTTGTGTAAAAAAGGAAATTCTTATCTATATGACTTTACATTTGCATATTCTATTATTACTGATATGTCTAAACTAGACTAATACATGTATGTAACACTAGGGGTCAGGCCGAGTTGTTTCAGGTCCCAGCTCGTTGTGCATTCATTGTTGGTTGATGTATCACGATCTATCTCATTGGAGTTATTATCTTAATGGGAAGTCGTGTACTCGTGTATTCATGTCATTGTATGTTTTTCCATTTAGAATTGTTATGTATTTATGGTTTGTGATATAACCATTCGAGTTAGTAGCACAAATATATGCTGCATTCTATTGTTATACCTATACGTGATATGTTCTGTGATATGTTGTGAATTGTTCTAAATACGATCCCTAGCCATCGTAGTTTTACATTAGATAAATTGAATACGTTGATTCACCTAAGGTAGAAAAAAAACTACACACCCAATCTTCGTTTTCAGCACCCGTCTAATACTAGACTACGGATGATCGCTCCTAACCAGCCCTATTCTCTGCTATAATGGACAATATTACTCTGCAATACTCTTTATTAGGGTAGGTCTCAAGCTAGCGTTACGAAGGCACAAGTAAAGTTAAATAAACTGAGATTTTTATGTCAACAAATAAATTCCAATTGTTTAAAATGAGTCCATACCTGACACGTATAACATGTTTCAAGATACAATACATTCACTTATTGCTTTGGGTAAAAGTTTTTGCAAAAGAGGGTCAAGTTAGAAAAAAAAATTAAATTCACTTACTCATAAATGGGATCAAAATATTCTAGCAATTGAAGAGGCCATATAATGATATTAGCACTCTAAAAATTAAAGGGTTAATTTGCAATTTAATATCTTTTGAAGCACAAATGTAGGACAGGAGGGAATGCAGAGTAATAGTGAAGAAATCAATAGCCTTCAATGCAATCACTGATAAACCTGATTCAAAAAGAGACAATGATGAAGAAATCACATTTATGACAAGGAGTTTCAAAAAAAATTGAAGTATACGAAGATGAGAAAATTTGAAAGAAACAATAACAAAAATTCAAGAAATGGAAGCGACATTTGAAATGACATTAGATGCTTCAGCAGTGATGAACTCGAACATTTAAAATGGCAACGTTCATATCTCGACAAACAGAAAATCATACCAAACACTGATTTAGTCAGAAAATGGAAAAGAGTTTGTACTACAACATTAGATGATTCAGATACATCTTGAAATGATAATGATATAGATGCGAAAATTGCCAACATGTGCTTCATAACGAAACACAGTTCAAATAAAGTCAAATTGGATCTAAAATAGAAATGCAATTAAATTATTACTTTTATTTTTGGTTGCTTTGATTATAGATTTCTTTGATTTTTATTTGCTTTGATTTTTAGTTGCCTTGATTTTTTATTGATTTGAATTTTGAACTTTTTAGATGATAAAAGTAACCTATGTTTAAATAATAATATCATAATTATTTAATTAATAAAATAATAGTATAAAATATATTAAAATAATTAAACTTATTATTATCAATTCATTTTCAATAAAAATAAATAGATAATATTATAAATAAATAATTAAATTAATGCGAATTTCCTTTATTAATACGTATAAGTCGACATTGTAACAACCTAACTCAAAAATCCGGACATGAAAAAGTTTCTAGAAATTTTGAATATATTAGTTCAATCCGATACAAATATTCAAGTATTATAAATACATACATATGTATATATGTATGATATATTTATGTATAAATATATATGTAATACATAGTTTACAAATGGTATATGTGTACAAATTCTAGAATGAGAAAAATGGCTTAAAATGATAGGGACACGTGTCATCAAATGGAAGGAACACATGTCTCATAATAAATAAGGTTAAGGCACATACACACATTAGGTGTCCATGTGTAGAAACATTTAAGGACACCTAAGTATGCATGTGTCTTCATCCTAAAGCTTGCATGAAGATAAGGAGGACAAGTGTCCAAAACTAAATTACCAAATTAGCCTTGAAAAACTACTATATAAAGGGTGGAAATGTTCACTTCATTTCATATTTTGAAAACAAAAATAAAATAAGATAAAGAGGAGAAGTTTAGGAGAAGGCAAGAGGATAAGTACAAGATCAAGATACAAGTCCAAGGTGAGAAAAACTATTTAAGTTTATGTATTCATTTCATAGTTTGAAGAAAAGTTGAGAAATTTATGGATGAATGTTTGGATGTGAACCCCTGAAAATGACGTTCGGTATATTAGGCATAATTTTTGCAATTCTTAATCAAATTATGACTTCTCTATCAATTTGTAAAGCTAATTCAAAGGGCTGCAACTTTCACCTATGCATTTATTTTCTAATTCGGCCATTTGCATACCCAAAAATTGGATGCAAAGTAAGGTAAAAATCAGCCCGAAATGGACATGTTAAAAATGCCTTTTATTGTTGAATTTTATTTATTGAATAGATAAATAATTTTAAGGGTTTCTTTTCATGATAATTATGTAGACAAAGATAGCTTCTTTCTGTAAAAAATTTGGAGTCAAAATCTATTTTTGTCAAAGAGAAACAGCGTCAAACATTTCACTCAAAAGCTTAAAAAAAGCCAATTTTCTGAAATTTGAAACACTTTGGAAATTTGAAACGCTTTTTGAATGTTTCTAACACTGAAGTGTGTCAAAACAGAGCTTTCTATAGAACTTCTGAAGCGCTGTCTTATCACTAAATTGATTATAAAGCCTTGAACACGAACATAACTTTTTATGGCGCCCAGAAAACGTTGTAGTAGCTGAATTTAGTCTAAAACCATTATAGACTAACCAGAACTTTTCATAGCATGCCTGAAATGATGTAGATAGCTGTTTTGAGCCTAAAACCATCCGAAACTTGTCGTAACACTTTTAAAACGCTGCAGTTTTTATTTTTCATGCTAAAACTTTTCATAGCAAGTTTTTAAATGCTACATTTTCTTTGTTTCAAGTAATTTCGAGGTTCTTCTTAACATAGATTGGAATAATGTGAGATAGTTTTGTTTTGCCTTAAACCCTTAAAATGTATGTATTTAAAAGTAGGAGATTTGCCTATTACCAATATAATACCCTAATTGTTGCGTGAATACACATATATTTAAAGTATCTTTCAAAATGAATGACTGGAACGTTCTAGGGTGATAGAGAGGATAATGTCTAGGCTTGAGTTTGGAAAATATAGTTTCTTGCTCTCCCTGGCTATCCCTAACTGATCCGACGGACGGGATGGTTAATTCAAATTTTAATTTGAAATTTAATTCGAAATTATTTGAATTTAGGAATAATTTAGAACTTTATTCAATATTAAAGAAAAGTAATTTAAGATTACTTTTGAGAATCATTTTCTTAATTATATTTCTTCAATGGGGTGCGGTATAAGACAATAGATCTTGGGCAGTGCACTATTACTCTATGTTGGTATCGAGCCGAGTAGAGTACATCCAATTTGATGACGGGATGCCGACCGCAATATGATAACATATCCTAACATCTAAACCACATTGAGGGTGTTTTTTAGATTTATAACTATATATATTGGATAAATTATGAGTTTTGATGGAAGGAAGTTATCATAAATTTATATTTCGAAGTGCTCCTTGATTTTTGTTTTAAACTTTGGATTGATGAAACCTTTGAAGAAAAGAGTCATGATGAAACTATAATACAACCCACTAAGAAATGATGTGAAAACTAAGCTTAAATAACTATCTCACTGGGTCTGTGTTGCTCATGATGCTAGACTTAAAACTTTTCAGGTTTAGATGGTTACTTGGATGCTTTGAAGTGAAGACTTTTATTATGTACATTATCTCTTTATGTACCCCTATGTATAATTATTTAATGACTAGACTCTTAGATCTCTGTAACTCTTTTCTAGGATGGGATGATTGTATAATAGTTCTTCCATTTAAAATCATGTACTGTGAATGATTTTATATTCCGACAAGCTTTTGTTAAGTTGTGATACTGTTCTTTTAGCACCATGGCTTATATGTAGCATCGTCGTTTCTGGATAAGTATACCAGAGTGGGGGTGTTACAAAGTTGGTATCAGAGCCAAGGTTTAAGGGGTGCTTTTGGAAACTTTATAGTATCACAATTTAATTTGTTGGAAAAGGAAGTTTATACAATTATTAACATCCTTATGAATATTTGCAGTTATAAGTTATGGCTAGCAACAGAACTTGGTGTACGGGGGATACATGGGGAGGTGTTAATTGCACCACCACACCAAACGAACGCTTAGTTGCTGCAAGTCGCACAACATAGACGCATGTGCTTAAGAGGAGAGCATGGACGATTCTCCTTGATGAGATTGAAGTTTATAATAAGGCTAACGATTATGAAGACGGTCTAAAAAGAGATTTTGTTCTTTACCGTCTGCGCCAGAAGATGAAACCCTTTGCAATGGCGATTAAACTGGCAGAACGTACTGACTATGGAGATGCTTTAGAATTTCTAAGGCTAGAAGGAGCATTACCACCATAAGGAGGGAACATAAGACGTAAACGACATCCAAATAAAATAGTGGAACAATATGATGAAGAGGAGTCTGAGACAGTTGGCTCAAATGATTACTCTCAAGAAGTCACTGGACCTTCTTGAGCCGTAAAGAAGGAAACTGGCCTTCTTCATCAAAGGAAATAATAGTGATAGATTAAGAATGAAATAGGAAGTTAATAATTAGATAACATATCAAGTAGTATGGATGACTATTTATAGTTTGGGAAGGTTGTGGATAAACACCCAAATTTTGTTTGTAAATAAGGGTTATAAGTAATATAATATGTTTGTGTGTTCATGACTTGAGTATGTCATTAGATATTCTTTATAAATAAAGGTGTATTTCATCCGTTACTATAACAAGATATTTTTATTGAAGGTCATGGCAAATCAAAATAACTCAACAACTCAAAGTCAAGAGGCTCAGTCCTCCGTACAAACAAATGTTATGGAATTGTTTGCATCTTTTATCAAGCAGATGGAGCAAGTTTCTTCAACATCTTCAACAAACCACCTTTTAAGCCGTTTTAAAAGCTTGAAACCTGACAAATTTGTTGGAGATGCAGATCCAGTTAATGTAGAGCAATGGATTCAACATCTAGAGGATATATTTGAAGTTTTGGAATGTAATGAAGTTGACAAGAGGAAGTTGGCTGTCTTTCAATTATCAAAGGAAGCTCGAAATTGGTGGGAGCTAGTTCGAACAACAACTAGTCCATACGAGATGGAACAGATGACATGGGAAGAATTCAAGTTGAAGTTTTTGGATAAGTATTTCCCAGAGAATAAGAGAGAGAAGATGGAGACAAAATTTCAAAATCTTACTCGAGAAGGTATGTAAGTAGCCCAATATCAAAATCAGTTTGAAGCACTATCCCGATTCGGAAATCACTTAATTGATACACCTGAAAAGCGTGCTAGACGATTTACGAAGGGGTTAATTCCTCCCGTAAGAAGACATGTTATTGGTAATAGACGTAAAACTTATGAGATGATAGTAGCTGAAGCTTTAAATCTAGAAGAAGATTATCTTCAGTTCCAGCAAGAAAGGAAGGTTTCAGATAAAAGGAAAGCGAATAATCTTTCTGACAATCAAAAGAAACCAGATGAGAAAAAGAAGAAACCAAATGGAGGAAGCAAAGGACCAACGGGACAGGTAAAGGAGCATGATAAAGTGAAGAGATGTTTCCGGTGCAATGAGATTGGACTCATTTCTCTGAATTGTACAAAGCCAGCTGTGTGTTACAATTTCAATGAACCTGGGCACATTAGTCGAAATTGCAAGAAGCCGAGGAAGGACAAAAAGGGACAACAAGGACGAGTGTATGCAGTTGTTTCTGAACAAGCTCAAGTAGAAGGTACTGTGTTTCTTTTTGACTTTCAAGCAAGAATTTTATTCGATACAGGTGCAACACATTATCTTATATCTGAAATATTTGCTACTAAGATAGGATTACCTATTGAACAACTATCGAACCCTTTGATAATAGACAGTGTGGTGGGAGGGAGAACTAAACTTGAGAATGTATGTAGAAACTGTATCCTTAAATTTAATGGTAAGGATATGGTGGCTAATTTAATTATCTTTCCAATGGAACGTTTTGATATCATCCTTGGGATGGATTGGCTCTCAAAATATCAAGCCATCTTGGATTGTCACAACAAGACCAGATGTTTGACAATTCGAGAACATGAAACCTTTGTTACTCATGTGATAAAGTTGAAGACGCTTTTATATCTGGATATATTGCTCATATTAATATTGAGGATAAGGGTTCAATGGTGGATCAAATCCCGATAGTAAAGGAATTTAAAGAAGTTTTTCAGGAAATACCAGGATTACTACCAAAAAGAGAAATTGATTTTTGTATTGACTTAATCCTTGGTACCACTCCTATTGCTAAAGCCGCTTATCGTATGTCTCCTACGGAAAATCAGGAATTAAAGAGACAAATTAAGGAGATGGAGGATCAAGGGTTTATTAGACCTAGTAAATCTCCTTGGGGAGCACCAGTGTTGTTCGTAAAGAAACATGATGGAACATTACGCTTGTGTGTAGATTATCGAGAGCTTAATAAGGTAACAATTAAGAACAAATACCCATTACCTCGGATCGATGATTTATTTAATCAACTCCAAGGAGCTACCGTATTTTCAAAAATTGACTTAAAATCTGGGTATCATCAGTTAAGAATAAAAGAAGAAGATATTCCAAAGACAGCTTTTCGAACATGGTGCGGACACTACAAATTCTTGGTGATGCCTTTTGGCCTTACCAACGCACCCGTAGTATTCATGGATCTAATGAATCGTGTGTTCCATCCATATCTTGATCATTTTGTTATTGTATTTATTGATGATATCCTTATCTATTCTAAGACAAAGGAGGACCATGAATGCCATTTGCGTTTATGCCTCCAAACACTAAAAGAGCATCAGCTGTATGCAAAATTAAGTAAATATGAATTCTGGTTGGAGGAAGTAAAATTTCTTGGACATGTTGTCTCAAATAATGGAATAGGAGTAGACCCATCAAAGGTTGAGGCAGTATTGAAATGGAAACCTCCGACAACCCCAACATAAGTTCGAAGTTTTCTAGGATTAGCTAGTTACTACCGAAGATTTATTCAAGATTTTTCAAAAATAGCATCTCCATTAACAAAAACTAACTCGTAAGGAAACTAAGTTTATTTGGGAAGAAAAATGTAAGATAACATTTGAAACCTTAAAGAAAAGATTGACAGAGGCACCAATTTTGTCTTTACCAAGGAGTGGAGTCCCATATAAAGTATATTTTGATGCATGCGGACAAGGATTAGGATGCGTACTAATGCAAGATGACAAAGTTATTGCTTATGGCTCTAATCAATTAAAGCCCCATGAAACTAATTATCCAACTCATGACTTAGAATTGGCTGCAATTGTGTTTGCGTTAAAAATTTGGAGACATTACCTTTATGGAGAACAACTCCATGTTTACTCTAACCATAAGAGTTTAAAATATTTGTTCTCTCAAAAGGAAATAAATATGAGACAAAGAAGGTGGATGGAATTCATAAAAGATTATGATTTTACGTTACATTATCATCCAGGAAAGGCAAATATAGTTGCAGATGCATTAGGTCGAAGAACTATGGTGTAATAGCTCATTTAATGATAAGGGAATGGAGAGCTCTAGAGACTCATGCTGAGATGAACGCTTGCACAAGGATGGTTAATGGATCCATGATTAACGAAGTAGCACTTCTGTGTAATCTTATTATTCAACCAACTTTGATAAGTAGAATATTGAAAGCTTAAGAAGATGATGAGGAATTAAAAGAGTTATTTATGAAAATGAAGGATAAGGAACCCATGGATTGGAACACTGATTAAGATGGCAGTTATAGATTTAAGAATCGACTTTGTGTTCCAAATCGAACTGAATTGAAAAATGAAATTCTTAGTGAAGCACATCGTTCAAGGCTAACGGTGCATCCAGGAAGCACAAAAATGTTTAGGGATCTTAAGCATCAATTTTGGTGGAACGGAATGAAGAAGGACGCTGTTGAATTTGTTGCAAAGTGTCTTACGTGCCAACAAATTAAAGCAGAGCAGCAACGACCAACAAGATTCCTGCAACCACTTGCTATTGTTGAATGGAAATAGGAGCATATAACAATGGATTTTATCATTGGATTACCAATGACAAAACAAGGTCATGATGCAATATGGGTAGTGGTGGATCGCTTGACAAAGTCAGCACATTTCATACCTTACAACATGACCTACTCAATGGAGAAATTGAGTAGATTCTATTTAAAAGAAATTGTTCGACTACATGGTATACCAGTTACCATAGTTTCAGATAGAGATTCACGATTCACTTCAAGGTTTTGGAGAAGTCTTCAAAAAGCACTAGGTACATCACTTAACCTGAGTACAACCTTTCATCCTCAAACTGATGGACAAACTGAAAGGGTGAACTGGATCATAGAAGATATGTTAAGGTCTTGTATAATGGAATTTGAAATCACTTGGGAAACTCACATACCATTAATAGAATTTGCATATAACAATAGTTATCATGCAAGTATTGGTATGGCCCCATATGTAGCTTTGTATGGAAGGCCTTGTCGATCTCCAGTATGTTGGGCAGAAGTTGGAGATCGTGAGCTTCTTGGTCCAGACCTAGTAAAGGAAACAACCGATAAGATTTCTATCATAAAGGAAAGATTGCAAGCGGCACAATGTAGGCAAAAGAGTTATGCAGATCATAGAAGGAAGGATTTGGAATTCGAAGTAGGAGATCAAGTTCTTCTTAAGGTTTCTCCGGTACGAGGGGTAATGCGATTTGGAAAGAAGAAGGCAAAACTATCACCGAGATTTATCGGACCATTTCGTATTACTAGGAAAATTGGAAAAGTTGCATACGAACTTGATTTACCTGAGAAATTATTAGATTTACATAATGTGTTTCACGTATCATTGTTACGAAAGTACATTTTTGACCCATCTCACGTAATTGATTTAAGCGGCATTGAAGTTAAAAAGGGGACCAAGTACATTGAAAAACCTGTTCGAATTCTTGATAGAAAAGTTAAGAAACTAAGAACCAAAGAAATTCCCTTAGTAAAAGTTCAATGGAACCATCATAACGAAGATGAAGCATCATGAGAAGTGGAGTCAGAAATTCGTAAACATTATCCAGAATCGTTTGAAGCTTAGATTTCGAGGACGAAATCTTTTTCTAAGCGTGGTAGAATGTAACAGTCTAACTCAAAAATCCGGGTATGAAAAAGTTTCTAGAAATTTTGAATATATTAGTTCAATCCGACACAAATATTCAAGTATTATAAATACATACATATGTATATATGTATGATATATGTATGTATAAATATATACATAATACATAGTTTACAAATGGTATATGTGTAAAAATTCTAGAACGAGAAAAATGGCTTAAAATGATAGGGACACATGTCATCAGATGGAAGGAACACATGTCTCATAATAAATAAGGTTAAGACACATACACACATTAGGTGTCCATGTGTAGAAACATCTAAGGACACCTAAGTATGCATGTGTCTTCTTCCTAAAGCTTGCATGAAGATAAGGAGGACAAGTGTCCAAAGCTAAATTACCAAATTAGCCTTGAAAACCTACTATATAAAGGGTGGAAAGGTTCACTTCATTTCATACATTTTGAAAACAAAAATAAAATAAGATAAAGAGGAGAAGTTTAGGAGAAGGCAAGAGGATAAGTACAAGATCAAGATACAAGTCCAAGGTGAGAAAAACTATTTAAGTTTATGTATTCATTTCATAGTTTGAAGAAAAGTTGAGAAATTTATGGATGAATGTTTGGATGTGAACCCCTGAAAATGACGTTCGGTATATTAGGCGTAATTTTTGCAATTCTTAATCAAATTACGACTTCTCTATCAATTTGGAAAGCAAATTCAAAGGGCTACAACTTTCACCCATGCATTTTTTTTTCTAATTCGGCCATTTGCATACCCAAAAATTGGATGCAAAGTAAGGTAAAAATCAGCCCGAAATGGACATGTTAAAAATGCCTTTTATTGTTGAATTTTATTTATTGAATAGATAAATAATTTTAAAGGTTTCTTTTGATGATAATTAAATAGACAAAGATAGCTTCTTTCTGTAAAAAATTTGGAGTCAAAATCTATTTTTATCATAGAGAAACAGCGCCAAACATTTCACTCAACAACTGGAAAAAAAAGCCGATTTTCTGAAATTTGAAGCACTTTGGAAATTTGAAACGCTTTTTGAATGTTTCTAACACTGAAGTGTGTCAAAACAGAGCTTTCTATAGCACTTCTGAAGCGTTGTCTTATCACTAAATTGATTATAAAGCCTTGAACACGAACATA
Source organism: Allium sativum (assembly GCA_030737875.1). Taxonomy (NCBI): domain Eukaryota; kingdom Viridiplantae; phylum Streptophyta; class Magnoliopsida; order Asparagales; family Amaryllidaceae; genus Allium; species Allium sativum. Next base: position 159,708,163 of record CM060923.1, read on the forward strand.
ACTTTTTATGGCGCCCAGAAAACGCTGTAGTAGCTGAATTTAGTCTAAAACCATTATAGACTAACCAGAACTTTTCATAGCATGCCTGAAATGATGTAGATAGCTGTTTTGAGCCTAAAACCATCCGAAACTTGTCGTAACACTTTTAAAACGCTGCAGTTTTTATTTTTCATGCTAAAACTTTTCATAGCAAGTTTTTAAATGCTACCTTTTCTTTGTTTCAAGTAATTTCGAGGTTCTTCTTAACATAGATTGGAATAATGTGAGATAGTTTTGTTTTGTCTTAAACCCTTAAAATGTATGTATTTAAAAGTAGGAGATTTGCCTATTACCAATATAATACCCTAATTGTTGCGTGAATACACATATATTTAAAGTATCTTTCAAAATGAATGACTGGAACGTTCTAGGGTGATAGAGAGGATAATGTCTAGGCTTGAGTTTGGAAAATATAGTTTCCTGCTCTCCCTGGCTATCCCTAACTGATCCGACGGACGGGATGGTTAATTCAAATTTTAATTTGAAATTTAATTCGAAATTATTTGAATTTAGGAATAATTTAGAACTTTATTCAATATTGAAGAAAAGTAATTTAAGATTACTTTTGAGAATCATTTTCTTAATTATATTTCTTCTATGGGGTGCGGTATAAGACAATAGATCTTGGGCAGTGCACTATTACTCTATGTTGGTATCGAGCCGAGTAGAGTACATCCAATTTGATGACGGGATGCCGACCGCAATATGATAACATATCCTAACATCTAAACCACGTTGAGGGTGTTTTTTAGATTTATAACTATATATATTGGATAAATTATGAGTTTTGATGGAAGGAAGTTATCATAAATTTATATTTCGAAGTGCTCCTTGATTTTTGTTTTAAACTTTGGATTGATGAAACCTTTGAAGAAAAGAGTCATGATGAAACTATAATACAACCCACTACGAAATGATGTGAAAACTAAGCTTAAATAGCTATATCACTGGGTCTGTGTTGCTCATGATGCTACACTTAAAACTTTTCAGGATTAGATGGTTAGTTGGATGCTTTGAAGCGAAGACTTTTATTATGTACATTATCTCTTTATGTACCCCTATGTATAATTATTTAATGACTAGACTCTTAGATCTCTGTAACTCTTTGCTATGATGGGATGATTGTATAATATTTCTTCCGTTTAAAATCATGTACTATGAATGATTTTATATTCTGACAAGCTTTTGTTAAGTTGTGATACCGTTCTTTTAGCACCATGGCTTATATGTAGCATCGTCGCTTCTGGATAAGTATACCAGAGTGGGGGTGTTACAGACATATACAACATTTGTATGTCGACATAAATTCAAACTTTGAATTTTGATTTTGAAATTCAAAATCAAAATTGAAAGTTTGAATTTATCTCCACTTTTTCCACCAACTTCTATATCATGAAACGACATCTAACAACTGAAGAACATGACTATTGATTTTCTCTATATATTCATTCATTTCACATTTTATTTCAAAATTCGAACTTTCTTCAAACTCTTATCTTCCCAAAACACTTTATCAATGGCTTCCTTGAGCACTCTTACCTTCTTGAGGCACTCAAAAACTATCAAAAATTTTCTTTCTAATGATCAAAAGGCTATCAATGCCCATATAAGCTACATGAATCATGGAAAAGTCCCTATAGAGAAGTTTTCAATTTTCAGTGATTTTTCAGCCTACAAAATCAATTCTCTTTGTTTAAAAAAATATTCTTAGTTTATTCGATGGTTCTCAAAATGATTTTGTATGATATTCATATTTAGTTAAAAAAAATTACGTAAATCTAAAAGGGAAGCATTATAAAGGAAATGAACGAGAAGTTTGTATTGACATTAAAGGAACACAAATTATTTTAGATTGTTGGGTAACATACTTGGATGCAAATTCACTTAAATCGATTTCTCTACTTTTAGAATCAATGAACATAATCATGAAACTTTTCACAATATTTTCTAAGGGAATGACAACTTTGAATTCAGAAAACCTCCAATTCTCAATCAAAAGCAACGATTTTGAATCTTCTTTTACAACACACTATTACTTCAAGATCGAAAAATTTCAATCATCCGACTTTAGAAATGCGTAAAACTCTTTTGTCTTTTTATGGCCTTTATGACATAAATTGGACACAAATTATTTTTCATGAGTTTTGTCTCAATAATCTATCAAACCATGAAAAAATGCTTTCTCATGTAGTCTATCTTACCTATATTTTAACTACTTTGGAGTCAATTTCAAAAGAGAAGAATTTATTTGTCGGAAAGTATTTGATCAAGCCAACGTTGCTCTCATGAAAATTACATTAATTTTCGAGCTTTACGAATCTCTTGCCAAAAAGGAAGAAACGCTAGCACACGAAGAGGAGGAAGAGATTCAAGAAGAGGAGGAAGAAGAAAGGATGGATATTGAAAGAAAAGAAGAGAAGGATGAAGGGGAAACTTCCTTGAAAGATATCTATTTCCCGGCTCATCCTACCAATAAGGATCTTCTCAAAAACTAAAAGAAGATCATTTAAAATCTAAAGATTCTCGAGCAATTCATAAGTAGGAAATTTAACACAATTTATAACAAAATGGATAAATTAATTAGAATAGTAAACTGCAAGGTTGGTCTATCATCATCACTATCTTCCTCTACATCTTTCTAACTTATTATCTATGTATTTGATAATGATTATTGTAGTAGTTTATGTTTAAAGCAATGTATTGTTTGAATTTTATGTATTGGGTGTAATCATTGCTTCACTCATCAATACAAATCTATGTCTTTTCTGTTAAACATTATAAATCATCTGTGTAAATCATAACAGAGATAAAAATGTAAGTTAATAAACATAGAAATATCAAAATAATTCAACTTTAAAGAATACAATGCATATTAGACATACTTATGTATCTATGTCGACATACAATGGTCATCTTAAAATAATAATTAGTTTTTGAAAATTAAATAACTATCAAATATCTATTTATTCCAAACAATTTTCTACCGTTATAGATACCTCGCTGAACCAAAAAAGGGAATAAACATTATCATTCTTTTTCTTTTACCTTCTTAGGCTCTAAATCAAATAAAAGATTCTCCTACCCGTAGTTTAATCACTTATCTTAAACAAATGCTTAAATCTTTCAAAAATATTTTCTCTTTCATTCTATGTAACCAAAGGCACTTAAAGTTGAGTAATATGTCGATGATTAAGGGACAAGTAAGGAATTTAGATGTGATTCGATGGATGATTAAACCCTTAACGAAGAAGAACTAGCGACTAATCGTGAGTGCACCATAAATAAGGATAACGAAAATTGGGAGGCTATAAAGGCAGATCCCATCTTTTGTGAAGATGAGTGGATTAATGTAACGGCCCCACTTTTCTGTACTCTTTGAGTCGACTAATTACACTTCCTTCCAACCCAAATTACACGAAAAAGAGGAAAGTTAATAGAAAGAAAATAGAGGGTGAGAAAAGAAAGAAATATTAGAATATAAGAAGAAGATCAACAACACAGAGTCTCACTTCATAGCGGAACAAAATATAATATAGAAATAAACCTTTATAAAGATATTGAAATAATATACTTACATACATCGAAGTACAACAGTCAATCAATACATCTGGACAGTTATATCAATCTGTCCTCGTATACAATACACAACGGAATACATACTAATACGTCTGGACTCCTCCAGCTTGTATTCAGAGATTTGCAGCCTCCTAACCTGAACTAGTAAAACTCGGTCTGACCCAAGCTACAAACGCCACAAATCAGTCTAGTGAACCAGCATGAGTAAACTCACTAAGTTTAAGGGTTTCATACAAGTTGATTAACTTTCGAAAATCCTTTTGAAAGAAAAGGATAATAGTAAGACCAGCCCACACATAAACATGGACGGTTTTTACCTTACTATAACCCAAAACATTTTTGATATATCAAAATCCTGTGATACTATAATAGTGTCAATTAAATCACAAATAAATAACCATCTAGAAGAGCGATTGCATCTCATGCTCTACATATTCATTATATAATCAAAAACCACGGGGATCTTATTGGAGAATGGATTCCAACTACGACAAGGTATGTGACCACCTTCCGATTAGTGTACTCTAGAGGGGATACACTGGGGTTTAACAAAAATGTCTTGCAACCCGGCCACACATGACCGACTACTCATTTAACTTGAGTGTATCGAATGTATTGTCACCATATGGTTTTATGGGCCCACCATACTTCCCGGGAGATACAGAAATGAAAGAAGAACAAATACGAATTTTGTCTAGATTGTGACAATACATCCTGCTTGGGTGCGACCCAATTAGCCATGCTACCTGCCCGATTTTTGTCATTTCCCCATTGTGAGGCTTGAGGTCATGTTTTATCTTCTAGAGAACATCTCATATCTTTGAATGCCACATCGTTAGATCTTTCAAATCACTAATTGACGTCCATAAATACACTCTGAGTATTAAGCTAAGAGAAGGTGTCTTCTCCGCCATCAAACTAGGTATATTTGTAAAAATCAACGTACGTGACTCTTAAGTAAATATTCTGTCAGACATTCGTCCATACAAGTCATTCAGGAACAGGATGAACCGAAGGCACCCTCCTACCGCATCCTATACAGGAACCACCCTAAGGATCAGTTGCGAGAAGTCCTTGCAAATCCATATATTTCAATCACGACAGAATCACTGTCGAAATAACTCTGGTTGCAAGTCAGAGAAATTGAATGAGTAGTTCTTCCGCTCATGAAGATCCACGGTCTTCAATGTTCCATCTTTATTCGCTTACCTGCAAGTTAGATTTGAACGTACAGTTGGTCCGAAGTGGTTTTGGCTCTAGTCCCCATATCGGTCTCTTCGAAACAACACGCCAAAAGGTTTAATAATATTCATTGATAATCGGTGTTTTAACTATCAACTCAAACAGTATAGATTAGTACTTTGGCAGCTCAGGTCCCTTCCATAAATAGTTTCATTAAAAACCATTGTATCGATTAAAATCGATTCTAGGACTTATCTAAAAAACAAACCTATTTCGATTTCCATTACTCAAAACTAAATCAATGCTTTCTTTTAAACATTCTTCAGAACTCGTTTCTTTAATCTCTTTTACCTCAAAATTTTCGTTATAATCTCCAATATCATTATATTATCAAAACCCCTTTGTATTTCCTTACTTTGAAATATATTCATATATATTCTCAAAATTTCTTTTATTTCCTTTACTTTCGGAATTATTATTATATATATTCACAAAATCTCCTTTTAACTACTTATACCATTAGAAACTGATACCATCTCTCGATAATAGTGAAATCGTTCAAGTTGGGGTATTTTAATCACCTCTCATACCTTGATCGACAACGTTCTTATCTTAAGATAGATACTAGTTTGTAATTCAAAAACTCATATTACTTATGATATCAATCAAATCTTATTCAAACCATTTCCTTGCTTTTGGAAATCTTTGTCCATTATAACCATTTTTCTTAATTTGTCGACAGAGCAAATTGTTTACTAAACCCTTACCCTTCGCTTTGAAAATCTCTTTACACAATTCCATTTATAATTTGGATTCTATTCTAATTACTTACTTACCAAATCCTTTGCCAATTCGACTACATCTTATTACCTTTTTAGGTAATTTTAAGGGTAATTTCTTAATTAAAGTAATACTTAGTTTTAATATTTAACGAAGTAACTTACTTCATTTTTAACTATAAATAGGATAGTTAATTACTTTGCAAAAATTTATTTCTTTATGCATCACCTTTTATAATAAACAAATTCGATAATTATCTTTAATATCGTTAATTAGAAAATTAATTAACTTTTAACAAATCTTATTAAGTAAACAATTTATTTGTTAAAAACTTATCAGTTGACTCGGTCAACTTTTTAGACATTCATTAACTCGTTAACCAAATTTCCTTAACCCCTTTTCTTAAATTAATTAACAATATAATTAATTTAAAATCATCGCTCAATTGTTTTCCCAAAACAGTTGTCCTAACTTATTAACCCTCAGGTTCATTCCAGACTTTATTAACTATAAACTTATCAAAACAAATCATTTAAAATATTAATTTATCTGAAAATTTAACTAAAAATTTCTGCTATCTCCAGTTTTGTCTAAGATAATTCCAAACTGTAGCGCACATCCTCACAATTCCGATGCAATATGTTTCGTCCAATTCTGATCACATAGGTACGAGTTATGGATATTATAAGTATGCGTTTTTAATTAAACGATTAAATCCTTTAATTACAAACTTAGCTTTTAATTATTTTCTAAACTAGATTACGGGTCCGAGTGCTTTACGTTTTCCCCCATTCACGTTTCTTCCTTGCTGCCTTCGTTTGTTCTACACCTATTATAACATATAATAAGCAAATGATTATTTTTAAACTAATTAACTTTCGATAATAATTAATTAATATTAATTATGTTTTATTATAAAATCAGGTCCAATTAAACCTTCTGATGCTTCGTTCACAAATTCTTCGTTCTCGACTTTTGTTTGCTTATGTAAAACACTGACCAACTTCTGTTCATCGTTTTACTCCTGATTTTCAAACCAGGCTCATGAAATGCCTTCCCTCATTGTTTGCACGCTACGCTGCCAAGCTTGTATAGTAAGCCCGACTTTCCATTTGAGTTGTAAACTGTCCGACATTTTATTTTATTCACCATATCTTCCAGTATCCCTTCGTTCACAAAGCTATCTCCAAACATAACCCACGCCTTCATCACGTTGCTCCTCCATTATCATGTTGCTGCGCATAACTCTACTCGTCATCGTTCGATCAGACTACACCGTCTCAATCCTCCCAGCATCCTCGTCCGTCGCCGCCAGAGCCGCCTACCCCGGCTTCACCGTTCAATCCCAGTTCGCCCATAACCACACCATCTTCATGGTACCACTCCTGCCACCATAGCACGAGAAACATGATCGCTGCTGTTGGTTTAAGGGCTCTCGACGAGCTGAGTTGATTTATAGCTGGGGAGTTTCGATTTTAATTCATGGATTTAAAGAAAACATGGGGGAAATTGGATGAATAATAGACATTGGTTTTGGTATACTACATAGAACTTTCTGTATACTACAGAGAGCCTATTGACCTTATTAGACCTAGGACATTAGTGTACATAAGGTCAGTCGACCTTATTTACACTAATGTCCTAGGTCTAATAAGGTCAATAGGCTCTCTACGCGTGGCCTGTGTGTTTCGAAATAGAAAGGATGGTGGGTTTTTAAGGGAAAACGTTGCTGTCGTGAACAATATGGCTTGTTAGTGAAAGGACTGACTTGGATAATATATATTGTTTTCCTTTTTAATATATGTGAGGATGGCACATGGTTTCTCTACGAGCAAAAATATTTTCATTGACTTTGGTTACATACGCACATGGAATGCTACGTGATGGCCCCTTTTTGTTTATATATATTCTTTCTTTTCCTTGAATACGATTTCTGATGTGTTCATATATGAAAGCGACATGAAACAAACTGGCCAAGACAATAACATGTGCAAGATTTGGTCAGCAGATTTTGTTTTACTGCGTTTTGCATGTGCTGAGATACGCTGAGATTGGGAAACGATAGGTTGTAGATTTGAGAATATGTGCGAATTATAATGAAAGTGACCTTTATTGTTTAACATATACTTAATGTTCTACGTTTTATGGATCATACAAACATATACCACGTCCGATCGAAACAAAATCGAAATCATATAATAATTTAATATTACAAATTCAATGAAACTGATTTCGTTGAAATCCATCACTGTTTCAGAAATGACTATTTTCAACTAGATTAGATTACTATAAAATTCACATTTCTGCCAAATAAATATTAAACAAATTATTTGAAAACTCCATTAACTTCCATTATATTCCAGTCGCGTATATAACTATTCAGAAATCATTTATATCAAATTCCAGGTTAAAACGATATTCAGTTTATTAAAAACCCTATTTATTTTATTAAATAAATCGTTATAATTTATAAAAGATTCCATAGCGACTGTTTAAAAATTTAAGTTAAACATAACTCAAAATCTACAACATGAAATCTTTTTTTTCTCCTTCAATAGAAAATTACAATCAAATAGATTCGGACGATTCTTGTTGTAACGGCCCAGATTTTTAACCGTCTTATTTAATATTTGAAAATGGTTTTGAATATTATTTTGGAATTTAAATGGCTTGATTTTAATAATTTTAAATATTTTATTAATAATAATTTAAATTCCAGAATGGTCGGGATTTGTTGGATTTGCAATATAATGTGAACTGGCAATTTAAAATAATTTAATATTGTTTGGTTTTGAATTATATTAACGATTTCGTTTATTAAACAATGTTTGAACGTATAATATATAATTTTAATTATAATACGAGTTGCAGCGGCGCGGTAGTTCGTAATATAACGTTTTGAACTTCAATTATATCTACAAAATCCAATATAAGTCGGATTTTTTCGAAACAAGAAACGTCCGAATCTATGGGATAATATTTTTCTAATAAAAGAGAAAAATCAGGTTTTCATGTTGTAGATTTTGTTTTATGTCCAAATCAAAATTTCAAATAGTCGCTATAGAATTCATTTATAAATTATAACATTTATTTATATAAATAAAAAGGGTTTTAAATATTTTTAATATCAATTTGGCCTGGAATTCAACCCGGAATATTTTATTTTGAAACTATATGAAATTCGGCTCAAGTATGACCGATTTTAATATTTTAATATTATTATACTGAGGTATTTTTAAATTGATTTATCTTAATTTAATTTGGCCCCTTAAAAAGGGACTTTGTTCAAACAAACTCCATTTTCAATGAAACAAATTTTATTAAACCGTAATAGCTAGTTATTGCTAGATTTCAAATTTCGCGTCAATTGGAGTTATTTTGTGAGCATAGCAAAATTAAATGCAAATAAATCTACCATTTGGATGGGAACAAGCGCCGTTTTTGCAAACGGACTCTGAATTCGACGAAACGATTTTATTAGAACCGTAATGTCAAATTATACCATGACGTCCATTTTCATCACGAACGTAGTCCGTATATGAGCATGGGAATCAATAAACATAGTTTAGAAATAGCGATAGGTATGAAAAATATCGTCAGTCTCTTCGTAAAAATATCCTTAGTCTAAATCACCAAAATATCTTTGGTCACTATCAGCGTTGTATTCCTTGCTGGTTCGCACATGACCCTGTCTGAGTTGCTTCATCCTTCTTCTAATTAAGTCCGTCTTCTCCTGCCTCAGCGAACAACCCAGTCTCCATTCCTTCCATTCCAAACTCTTTTCCACCCAACTGTTCTTCGTTCAAAAAAAAAAGGAATGCGAGTTTCAACAAACCAAAATGAATCAAAGAAATCATCTAAATACAAAACACATGTCTTCGTCTTCAAATCGGTGAGAGCGTCGCAGTGAGAATCCAGAGTTGGTGCAACATTTTTTTCCTTTCAGCATGTTGTGTTCACCTGCACAATTAGGGGTTGGGCTCGACGGAGTAAGGCGGGTTAGAGGTGAGGCCGATGGGAGGTCCGGTGTCGGGGAAAGAGCCGTAGTTGGTGAGTTTCGGGGTGCGATGTCGGGATATAGGAGCAGCCTTATTATTTTTCGCAGTAAGGTTAGATGATGGGTTCAGTTGGCGTGGGCGGAACTGAGCGTTGGCAAGGCAGTGGTTGAGACCAGGGAGGCACTGGCGAAGTTCACTAGTGGTCTAGCACCGAAGGTGGTGGTTCCGGTGGGTTCAGTCGACGGCAAAGGCGGTCGCAGTGGGAAGTTTTAGGGCTTTGGGTGACCGGAATATTTAGGGTGGCGGAATGTTGATGGAAGAAGCAATTATGGGGCAAGTTTGTAGAGGAGCGTGTTTCAGAAGTTCAAAGAAAAAAAAGACATATATACGAAAAAGAAAATGTTTTGCGTGGCAACTGGGTGATGGGTGAGGCGCAACAGAGGGTCAGCCGACCTTCGGTGTTGGATAGAAGCAACAATAGGCGGTGAGTAGAAGCGGGTTGAATTGGGAGCAATGCGTGATGTAGTTTTGGTTGGGCATTCATGTAATCTACAAGAAGATAACGTAAAGAAGAAGAGTGTTAAGGAAGGCATTATAGTAGCAGGTTTCGTTTCATATGTTTGTGCCATGTTTGTTTCGCAATGGGAAAGTAAGCCTTGAACGTGGTGACGGGCTTGGGCCTTCCAGATTAAAAAAAAAAGAGGAAGGAAAATAACGAAAGGAAAATGGGAGTTTGAAGGATTTGTTTTGGCAAATTACAGGAAGGAACAATCCTTAAAATTTGGAAGTGGGAAAGATTAGGGTGATGCGGTAATTAACAGGTTAAGTAGGAATTTTCAAATTAATAACTAATTAAGTATTATAGTTGTTTAATTTAATTAAATTGTAACTCATATAACTTATTCATTCGATATCAAAATCACGTGAAACAAGAGACAATGGGATCGTATCATCGAAGGCTACACTGTAGAGTAGGTTCAGAAAGGATCAGAAGCAATTAGAGTTTCATTTAATTATAAACGCTTGTTTAAAATTAAATGAAATAACACGCGAATCGATCGTCGAAAATAAAGGTGAGTTAACTCTCACACATTTCTGGAATGCTATGACGTGATTAAATTCATATAATTTAATTTAATGGTTGATAATATAAATTGGTTGATTTGATGCTTTGAATGCCTATTATTGATTGAATGGTTGACGTTAATTATTTTATCGTCGTTTAATATATTAAATTAAAATTATATGATGTTATGAAATATTATAATGAATTGCGATGCAGGGAAGAACAGGTTGGAGGAATCAAGCCGATTCCTCAAATATTTTGTATGTTGTTTTATTTCATATTATTTATTTATGAACTAACTGAACCCCCGTGATATTGAAAACCTGTTTGGATGTTGACGTTGAATTTAAATTCAATGTTGTATTTAAATACAACGTTGTTGTGATTTGAATCAATAAATAGTATTAATTGAGGGATTGGCAATGAATGGCCTAAAATCCACATTTTTATTTAAAACGTTGATTTGTCGTTAAACGAATTAAAGAAGTTGAATTATAAAATTTATTTATAACTAGAACGAAATTTTTAGTTATATTTTATACGTTAATATGAAGTTTTAAAAATAAGTCGATATTTATAAATAGTTTTATAAAAATATTATTAAATGATTACATTATAAGGATGTGACGTTTAATTCAGTTTTAACCTTCGGGTTAATATTTTGAATAATTATACTTAAGTAAATAATAAAGTAATATTATCGGATTAATTTAATTAATCTAGAAGGAAAGGGTTTACAACAGTGTAAAAGAAACAAATTATTGGTTTTAAGTAAAGAAGTTGATAAATGGATTTTATGTATAAAATCCAAGAATTTGTTTTACAATATGATGCAAAATGGTTTTTGGCGAAGTGTTTTTGGAAATGGATTAATATAATCCCAATTATAAATGGAATTGTGTAACGAGGTGAACGTTAATATTTATAGATGGTCATAATCGACCAAGTTCCTTAAAATTAAATATATGCTTTATAAAAACCATATTTTAAAAATAAATGAGATGTAATTGATATGTTTGGGTTTTAAGTTACGAATTATTATTTATTCTAAGATAAGAACGTCGTCGATCAAGGTCTGAGAGGTAAATAAAATACCCCAACTTGAACGACTGCACTATTATCGAGGAATGGTATTAGTTTGTAATGAGTAAGGAAGTTGAGATTGGTTTATTATTCCATAAAAATAATATTGCAATGCTAATTGCGAGATTTTGAAAATTGAATAAGACCATTTTGTTTAAAATTGAACAGTGTAAAATTTAACATTTGTTTAGCCCATGTAAGAAATGGTAATTGGTTCTATACCATTGACTTAAAAATATATATCACCCTTTTTCCGAAGTAAGGGGGAAATAAGAGATATTTGAATATTAAGTAATATTACCAAGATTAAGGAAATGGAAGGAGTGTTTTTGGAAAATGTGGTAATATTTTTGAAGCGAGGAAAATAAATGGGAGATTGGGAAAATACGTTTATTCTTAAATGTAAAAATATAGTATTACTGAGATAAGTAATTGAAATCGATTATAAATCGATGAAATGATTTTAAAAGATCAATAAAGAGTTAATGAATGATTTTGAATAATAAAGACCTTAGCTGCTAATATATTTGATCGTACTGTTTTGTGATTGGTAGTTGAAAAACTGTCTATCAATTGAATATCTTATTGGACCTTTTGACGTGTTGTTTTGAAGAGACCGGGATGGGAACTAGACCCAAAACCACTTCGAATCAGCATTGCGTACAAAACTAGTCTACAGGGTTATAAGATGGAGCATTGAAGACCATAGATCTTCATAAAACGGAAGAATTACTTAAGATTTCTAGCTGATCCCTAACTAGAGATATGCTGTGATTCTGTCGTGATTGAAATCTGTGGATTGCAAGGACTACTCACTACTGATCTATAGGGTGATTCCTAGGATGCAGTAGGAGGGTGTCTTCGGTTCATCCTGTTCCTAGATGACTTTTATGGACGAATGTCTGACAGAGTATTTCCTGAAACACACGTATGTTGATTTTTACAAATATACCAAGTTTGGTGGCGGAGAGAATCTCTTGCTTAACACCCAAAGTATATTTGTGGACGTCAATTAGAAATTTGACGGATTTGACAATGTTGCATTCAAAGTGAATGATGACCAAATGTTCTAAAAATGTAAACGTAACATCAAGCCTCAACAACCGGGAAATGACAGAAATCGGGTAGGCAACACGGCTAGGTGGGTCACTCCCAAGCAGGGTATATTGTCACCAATCTAGAGAAATCTTTATTTGTTCTTCTTTCTCTTCTGTATCTCCCAGGAATTACGGTGGTCGCGACAAAAAACCGTAAGGGTGACAATATATTCGATACACTCAAGTTGAATGAGTGGTCTGTCATGTGTGGCCAGGTTGCAAGATGTTCTTGTTGAACCCCAGTGTATCCCCTTTAGAGTACACTAATCGGAAGGTGGCCCCATACCTTGTCATAGTTGGAATCCAATCTCTAATAAGCACCATACGGTTTTTGATTTTATAATGAATATGCAGAGCGTGAGTTGCAAGCGTTCTGCTAGATGGTTATTTATTTGTGGTTTATTATTGTTGACGACCAAAAATGTCGCAAACACCAAAGATTCCGTATTACTAGGAATTAATAATATGGTCGCATAGACAAGACATATTATATAACATAAAATAAAATATAAGCGGTAAATGACCCAAGGAATTTATAGTGGTTCGGCCTTTTTTGAAGGCCTACGTCCACTTTGAAGAGTTGTAGATATTTTATTAATCACTTGAAAGATTACAAGGTTGAGATCCTCTCATTACATATGTGGACTATTAAGCAAAATAGTCATAATTGCAAGAAATAGTAAAATGGACAAGTTTGCCCTTCTTCTTCCTCAAAGAGGAGATGCCATTAATGAAGCTCTATAAAGGTCTCAAGGTCCAAGAATCTCTTCCTTTTGAAGTGTGAGGTAGTGGGGGTATTTATAGGAAGTGGTTAGGTAGGAGTAGGTAGAAATGGGGACCATCTTCAGGAAATTCGCACCTCCAGCTGTCGGCCATGGAAATTTCGCACCAGGGTGGCAGGTTCGAAATTTCGCACCTGATAGGTGCGAAATTTCGAACCTGCCAGGTGCGAAATTTCGCACCTTCATGGTACGAAATTTCGTACCTTGGAGGTACGAAATTTCGCACCTTGGCAGGGTGCGAAGTTTGCTTGGAGGGGACGTAGTCGAGGCTCGGTGGCGCGGCATGTTGGTTCTTTTGGGGGTGTCGAGGCTCCTTAGCATGAAGTGAAGGAATCCATCATTTAGCTGGTCCGAAGTGAAGGAATCTGAGCTTCCGGCATGGAGAAAACCGGCTAGGTCGATCGCCGCCGGGACTGTGGGGCCCTGGACCCCCACCGGCGCTGCGCCTGGACCCGCTTGACGGCTTGCCTTCGGCTCGGAGCACGGCTCGCCTTCGGCTCGGATGCGGACGGACACTGATGGAGGTTGCGTACGAGGGATGCGACATCCTGCTAGTGGCCAGACGCGAGTCTTCTGGTACTGGATCCGGGCTGTAATATCATGCGATATGTTGAGTCGAGCGTGTCTTGTGTACTTTTGGGGAACCGGACCAAAAGGCCGGTTAACATTTGCCCCCCAAAGTACGTCTTGCCTTGACGTCTCGTCTTGGCATGATGTGCTTTGGATTGGTTTAAGGTGATAGGTGAGTCTGATATGGGCGCAAACATCTCCATGCGGTACTTAATGATCGGTTATGACCTTCCCCTTGCGTTGCATGTCGAGAGCGCACTGCTTTGGAGTGGTTGGGACGCCTTGTTGAAATATGTGAGTGTGAGCTTAGGATTCCAGCGTTGCTGAGAGCTTTGACTCGCGTGGGTTTGGCGGTATGGACGGGAACTTGTCTAAGGCGTCTACTTCCTGTAGATTAAAGACAATAAAAGTTAGTTGCCGACTCCCGACTGCATCAAAGTGCAAATGGTTCGTTATCGGGTCATAATCGCGTATGCAACCACAAGTTTGTGCGTGGTTTTATGCGATGAGATCTGAGCTAAAATCGGTAACACGAAAGTGAATTGTTCGCTCCAGGCTTATGATCACGCGGTTTTAGCTTTTCGAAGAGTTTTTTCGATTGAGAGTCGACTGTTGGGTGTGTCTATTTGAACCCTTAAGGCTTGTGAGCATGCATTTGGTTAACGAATTAAGTCGGTATATTTGGCTGGGATTTCCACAGCGTGTATACATGGTTATTGTTGTGGCTTAGGCGCATGATCGCCCTAAGTGGTTGCTGCAACGTCGCTGGGATGGAGCTTGATTGTTTGGAGTATCACTCGGATTAGGTGAGCGTAAGATCGTTCAACGACCCAAGCTAGTTTCATTGATCAAAGTTCCGGCAACTCATATATGCGAATGCCATTGTTAGGACCATACTTGACATATGTCGTGACATGTAGTCACGTAGATTTTCCTTTGAGGCGAGGTCGGACCCAAAGGCTAAGTTGGGCATTTGGTGAGTATACGAGTGGTCGCTGGGTCGTGATTGACTTGGTAGCTGGGGCTTCGAAGGAAAATGAATATGATCGTAGCTTGGCGTACAATCCCGAACTCCGATCCCAGAACATTTGTTTGGGATATGCCAATCCTCTGATCGTAGTCGCTTCATGTCTTCTCTTCTCCGGAAAGAAAATCATCTCAAGGCATGAAGGACACAAAAATACGCTTTTGGGTACTTCGGATGTTCGAGATGTTGTTAGGTTTTCAGGAGAAGGAAAGAGGGATATGGAAAGCCGGAGGATTCCCAAGATTGTCCCTCAAAAGCATTGAGAGGTAGATTCCGGGAAGCGAAAGTAGGGATTCGAGAACAAGTCTTTGCGGATACGGGATTGGACTTCGTATCCCAAACACTTATTAAATCTTTCAGGCTCTTTAGGAGTTCAGAGCTTGTTTGAGGATATGATCACTGAGCCGGTGCATGGGAGCGCGAAACAGAACTTCACACTCCAATGACTTTGTCGAGCCCTGACTTCGATCTTGAGTTAGTAAACTTGAACCTTTGCATGGCGTCGGATGAGCGGATAATGAACATGACTTGCGGTCTTGCGACGCGGTTCTTAAGGAATGGACTTGTTTGGACCGTCGGCTCGAATGTGTATGTAAGGTGTCGATACATAGCCGAGCTGTTAGTCTCGATATCTGATCAATACCCTAACCATGACGCAGCTGTATCCTGACTCAGGCATTGCGTCGGCGGTCGGCGATGGCCACGGTGTGGGATGATGGGGCTGAAGATTGCCATCATGTTCCAAAGTGTCTGCTTTCGCGGAGTCCGGGCACTGTTTAAAAACTGAGAAACTTTCAAGGCCTGGACTCCGGCTCTGCATTGCCCCCACTTTGCGAGGTGAGAGCGCTTCTTGAGACGGTGGCTCCAGGGGATGCCGTGAAGATGATGCCAGTGCGGGAATTGAATCGGACTTGATCGGGTCTTGAGATTGCCAGGCCGGTGAGATAATCCGTAGAGGGTTGCCCCAGGCCTGGGTGCCTGTTAGATTCTGCTCGACGTCAGGGACGAGCCAGCAAGCTCGGATCGTTGCTTAATGTTTCATGTCTGGTCGATAATTGGAGTTGAACGTAACACAATTGGTTGGCGAATGATTCTGGAAATGAACTTATTCGGTTTGACCGCTCGGAAATGCGCGCGAGATTCGGGCATATGGGCGAGCCATTAGTCTTCAACCCAATTATGTCGGGATCCTTGTCCGATCCGAAAATGGTGCTGACGGTTACTGGTAATCACTGCCATAGTTATCCAAACCGGATGTCATCGCCGCGTTTCGATGCGCTTGTAGGTAGGAAGTTGTTGCATTGAGGGGTGTAAGTTAGCTTCGTGCTATGTTTTAAGTATGAGTTTAATGGCAGGGCGTTGAAGCTTTGCGAACCCAATGAACAGGCCGTGGAAACCTGAGAACTTGTGTAAATTCTCTAGATTCTCGGGGAACTGGTGGTTGTGTTGCTCCCTTTGTCCTTTGGTGCGGGCTTCTACGCCCGGTCTTTCTACTAGTATTGGCGGGAGGTTAGAAGTTTCCGAGACCCGGGCTTTTAGGTCTAGATCATCCTTGGGGCGAGGCGTTCGTTCTTCTTTACAATGGTTGCCCCGAAGGCTGTGGCGATGGAAATGCCGGCGCGGAAGCTGATGGGGATCTTCCTCGGGTCTTGCGATGAGTAAGTCGGTGCAAGGATAAGTGGGGGGCTGCCCCCATGCTCGAGTACTCGCTGACCGAAGAGGATGCGTGTGATGAACCCTTAGAAGTCAAACAGTTGCTTCTTGTGCTAGGAAGCCCCGCTTGGAGTGGAGGCAACGCCAGGCTTTGCCCCCGCGCTTCCTCAAGCGTCCGAGTCCCGGTTGGAGTTGCCGCGGGAACGATCTGGAGCAGTAGGAGAACCCATGGCTTCGGGATCCCATATCTGTATGAGCCTCTCCGGAGGAGGGGAATTGGTGGTTGACCGGACGTAGTTGATGTAAGAGCGCAAGCAATGCAAGCTGAGGTTGAGGATTAGGAAGCCTAGCTGGTGGCAAAGTCAGAGGAGCCGGAGGGGTAGACAGACAGGATGAGGATGCCATACAAGATGCTTAGGCGAAGTCTAGTCCGGATGCCCAGGAGAGATCTGCTGCTGTAGTGGCGAAGAGGTTGGTCGATGCTGGAGCGGAGAAGGAGAGGTCCTCTGAGTCAGCTAGGAAAGAGGAAAGTCGTCGATGACGCCTATCGAAAGAGGGCGAGAGGACCCTTAGCGACTTGAACCGGATGCTATTACGCGAGTCCATGTCAGGGAGATAGCTGATCAGAAAGCCGCCGAAGATGCCGAGAAGAGAGCGGAGCTGGGTGCCAGGAAGGCTTGGGGAGAAACCCAGGGCGTGTTGGTCTGTGCTTCTTACATCGTCCCTAAGCTGTTGCCATGTATTTCTCTCGGAGAGTCTATGATGATTAAAAGCGACGAGGATGGTGGCGAAAGGTGCGCATCGGTGCCTCAGGAATCTGATACCCCTGCGTAGAGTAGAGGAAGTGGTTCTGGAAGGAAAGGGCCCATCATCGGCGGTGACCTGCCTGTGTCGAACCTGTATAGACAAAGGAAAAGGAAAGAAAAAGATGAGTAGCATCAGTAATTATTAAAGGAATTAAAGATACTTTGGGTTAGGTAAACCAATAGTATATGCGAGTGCGGTCCTCGCTTTTGGTCCTTAAAGACATGGCGTGGTATTCATGAATACCCTATCATCAGAGAGAAGAGATGTTAGGCATGTAGTCGGTTTGACGTGTGTGTGTGAAATTAAATATGAATTAGTAAAGATCGCATTTCAGGTTAAGTGTTCGAACGTTCTTCCCATGTTTTCCGGCGTCACGTACTTGCACAAGCATACTTGTTGTTACACCAACAGAAATGCGATCGGAGGCCGCGTTTTGTGTTAACTGTTCGGATGTTCCTCCTATGTTTTCGTGCGTCCCATACTTGCATAGGCATACATATCGTTACATTTTGCAAAAAAGCGGTTGTGAGTGTCGTGCCCCTGGTTGGTGATTCCAGGGGGTGTAGATTGAGAGCCGCGCTCTGGGTTGTAGTTCCAGAGGGGCGAGACAGTGCGCAGGCTTCTAGTAGATCTCCCTCAGCTCAGGAGGCCCGTAGTTTGTGAAGCTCGGCTAGAGCTCCTGCTGTATTTTCTTGGGTTGCCCGGGGTTAACCTCAAGAGTAGCAAAGTCGTATGACGTCGCGTTATGCGGTCCGTCCGGTGTCAGCTCTCCCGTCGTTCATCGGGTTGAGGCGAGCCCGCCGGCGTCGTCGTTCGCCGAGAAAGAGAAGCCCGAGTCATCAGCCCGTAGGGTCCGACCATGGCCGTAGGCTACCCCTAAGCCTTGAGAGCTTCGGGGATGTGACGATTTAAGGTCGGCCCTGGTGCTGTGCCAAGTGCTCGAACACACCCGTAGTTCGGGAGGAGTCAGTATCGCTCTGTCGGGCTGTTGGGTGGTTTGAACGATTTATCCTCGGCCTTGGCGCTGGGCCGAGGTTCGAGTTAGAGGTTATTTATACTCGGTCGCGCCGTGGGCCGGCGACTCGAGTAGCATTGCCGGCTCCCGTGCTCGGGGTGCCGGTCGAAGCCAATGTTGTTTGGCCTCGATGTCGGATCGAGGTTCAGATGGCAGCACCGGCTCCCGTGCTCGGGGCGCCGATGCGGCGATCGAATGTTTGTACGCAAGCTGCTTGTCAGGATTAATCAAACACGTCATGCACTGAGCAAACATGGAAAGGAGACAGGAAACTGAACATCGCTCTTTTGGATATCTCTGGTAGCGGTAGCCTTTGCAATGCCTCGAATTGAAGGAAAGCAAAACATCGTTGGAAGGCATGAATTGATGGTATACTAAGTTATGCAGAGTAGAGGTGAGGATGTTCGTTGTTCCATGCCCTTGGGAGTTCGGCTCCGTCCACGGTTGAGGGTTTTAAAGTTCCATCGTTGAGCTTCCGTTGTATGAGTGTGGGCCTTCCTATCGAGGGGCGAGACCCACTGGTGGAGGAAAGACCCGTTGTGAGACGAGGTGGCCGATGTTGAGGTCCTCATGGAGGACTCTGGAGTTGAAGTATCGGGCTACTCGTTGCTGATTAAAGCTTGATCCAGGGGACCGGTTCCCGGGTCGGGGATGTTGATCCAGTGCAGTGCGCTCATGTATATGAATTAACCGTAATGGTTGACTATAGGTCGGAAAGAGGCCATTTGGAAGGCTTACAGTTTTTGAGGCATGATATCAACTAGATCGGTGCAAAAGGTGACCCGCGTGAGGCGAGTTGTGAGGCATGATGCTCATTGTTGCCATAGTCCTGATGAGCCGGGGGGATGATCTCATAGGATTAAGTGTCGGTCGGAGTTTTATTTATTGGGAGTCTTTGATGAACATCGAGTGGCTCGGAGATTCCATGCAGTGCGGGTCTCCGATGAGTGTCGAGTGGCTCGGAGGTCCCACAAAGTGGGAACCCTCGATGAGCGTCGAGTGGCTCGGAGATCCTGTGCAGTAGGAATCTGTGATGAGTTCCTCACTGTCGTTTTAATAGTGACGAAACATGTTCGTGTTGTATCTGCGGATGTTGTAGAACCGACAATATCCTATAAAGTCCCTTGGCGCGCTCGTCGGACGTTTAGGCCTCGGTCCTTTGCATGGTTGGGAATTGCAGGCTGCGAGATGGATTTTCCCGGGGGTGTCCCTGAAAGGAGTATGGCTATGGAAAGAAGGAAGTCAGAGGTGCTTCCCTTTATTGTTGCGACTACCTTTGACATTGCCGGCGTGAGCAAGATTATGCAGAGTGGTGGAATCAGAGTTGTTGGAGTTCTGGGCATCATCACGAGGTAGGATTTTGAGGGTAGGAGCTTGATTCCTTTATGCTAGATTTTGGCGTGGAAAGGAGTCAGCATTCATGCGGAAGATATTCTGAATCCTTGATTTCCTTTGTTCGTTTCATGCCCCAAGTTTGGAATCAGGTGGCATACCATTTGTAAGTTGGGCGAGTGTGACTCAAGGATTAGGTTCCCTGACTTCGGCAAAGGTGGTGTTGGATTTTGCAAGATGGCCTTTGAGAGTTCACGGATGCCTTGGTAATTTCTCGAGACTAAGAGGATGTCTCTGGGTATTATGACATACATCCTGGACTGCGTGACCAATCTCCTTGCGAGTTTGTCGAGGGTTGAGATAGTTCAGGACGATAGTCGTGAGAACCATAATAGAGCCGTCTTGGGCAAGGACGGGTAGCACTTGCAACTCATGGCGCTGGCGACGTGTAATGAACCCATGTGCCATTTGTGGCGGCTAATGAAGCTTCGAAGATCATGGCTTCACTAAGTATGGAGTAAGTGTTGGCATGTCGGGGTGCTGGCGCCCTTTGGTATTAGGGCTAGCCGAAGAGAGGGGATTACGCCTCGTCCTGCTTTCGCAGACGTCGTGGGCGTGCCCCCGCGATTTCCTTATGTTCCCACGGATCGTGTCTGCGACAATCGGAGGTTGGGCTTGCCGCGTTATAGAGGTCGCGATCTAGTCCTGGACTTTGGAGCCTAGCGCACTTTCTTGGCGGAAGGCCTTTGGCACTCCGTGAGTTTCCAACTTCGGTTGCATGATGTAGTGGAAGTCGGTTGAAGTGCCTCGGGCCCAGTTGGATGCTAGAAGCGTGGGCGATAAGTATGGACTCATAACAGCTTGAATCCGCCTAGCGGAGGCTTGAGCGTCGAAGCCGGGGACGACCGGGATGATGCGTTCCATTTCTGGTGGTGATCCTGATATTGCCGAGGTTAGAGGTCAGTCGTGCCTTCATGGAATGCCACATGTGGAGTGTTGGAGTGTCAGGGCCGCTCAGCTTTGCGTGCAATTCTAGTGAACGGATAATTCCTGGAGTGTACCGACGGATGACATCCGCGATATTTGACCCACTTCCGAAAGCAAGCAGTCGATCTTGATTATTTAAAGTGGCATCGGTGCCCCCACTATTTAAGTCCAAATTGGGAATCGGTTGATTGATAGGAGAGTCCGGTAAGGTTCCAACTTGAGGGGTCACATCGGGTGCAATTCCAATTCGTGGAACCACGGAAGTAGTGCCATCCAAAGCTACACTCGTTGGTGCTTGAGCAGCGTTTCCAATTGTCGGGTCTACAACCTGACCAAACAAAGTGTTATGAGCTGAAGACGACGTCGGAACGAGGGGTGTCCCCAAGTCCTGAGTCATGGGTGGATGAACGTTGGTACTTGTCTCAACAGTGTATGTCAGGCCAGTTGGCGTTCAAGCACTTCCTATTCTGTTTTTGATTCGAACGGGGAAGGCTTCGAAAGCCTCTACTCGCCACTCAAGTCGAGATTTCGAATATGTGGCAAGCTTCTTTTTTATTCCATTGATTTCTACCCAAGTGACGAAGTTCAAAGGAGGCCCGGTTCGTCTTCCTCCATGTTCACGACATCTAGGATTGGGTCCTGGTGTGGATGATGAGGCGGAGCATGCTGATGTGAATCATGTTTTGAAGGAGCGCGGGCCGCTGGATTAGCGGGCCCATCACTCTGATTAGCGGCCGCTGGATTATGTCGAGGAAGGGGTTGGTTGGTAGGACCTGGTCTATCATTTATGATTAAGCGAGGGCGGTCTCAGTACCGTGCCCCTCGCTATATGTGACTGCAGTTCAGTTGCCGTCGTCGAGAGCGATGGCGCGAATGGCGACGTTGTTAACGGGACTAAACCTTCTTCTCTTGAAGCGGGCCCCTCGATTCAGGAGAGGGAGTTTCTGAGATAGTTGGTGGTTGAGGTCGAGTACGGCGAGGCCGAGTGAGGCGAGTCTGAGTGAGGCGGAGTTGAGGCCGATTGATGTGAGGCCGAGTGAGGCGGAGTCAAGGCCGATTGACGTGAGGCCAAGTGAGGCGGAGTCGAGCTGAGGGCATCGAGGCGGAGTCGAGGCCGAGGGTGTCGGGGCCGAGTGTACCGACGGGTGACACCTGCGATCTCTGACCCATTTTCGAAAAGCAAGCAGTTGATTTTGATTGCCCATAGTGGCATTGGTGCCCCTAGTGCTCACGTCCAAGTTGGGAATCGGCTGATTGATAGGAAAGTCCTGTCAGATTCCAACTAGAGAGGCTACGTCGAGTGTAATTCTGACTCATTAAACCATGGGAGAAGTACTATCCAAAGCTGCGCGTGTTGGTGCTTGAGCAACATTTCCAAGCGCGAAGCCTGACCAATCGAAGTGCATCGAGCTGGAGCGATGTCGGGAGTAGGGGTGCCCCCGAGTGTAGCGAGACCGGCATTGTTTCGAGGAGTGGCGTCGGCCAGTCGGTTAGTTTGCGGGGCTGCCCCCAAGTCCCGGGTCGATGGTGGAGGAGCATCGGTACTTGCTTCCGTAATGCATGCTTGGCCAGTCGGATCTGAAGTGCTGGAAGCGCTGGATTGGATCTGACGAGCCATTGGAGGAGCGGGACTCTGGTTGCGAGTGGCAACAATTGGGCTCTTCTAAGTAGAAGGCTGGTTATACGGACCCGGTTTGTTACCGTGTTCCTTACCATAAGTGATGATGGTTCGATCATCATCTCATTTCTATTGTTGTTGTTGTCGCCATACGAACGTTGGAGCGGATGGCGATGTGTTTAATGAGACTGAACTTTCTTTCTCGACGTGGGCCCTTGGCTTTGAAAGGGGAACTTTCCGATGTGGTGCGCCGCGAGTGGGCGCGGTTCTGAGCAAGCTGAAGTAGAATGACGATGCGTTGCCTTTCTCGAAGTTGACGCATAAGGTTGATGCTAGTCTTCAATGCCTGACGCGAGACTTGCAATCCCATATTTCTCATTAAGCATGTGAATCTATGCTCGAGTCGCAGGAGCTTCGGGATCCACAAGTGGAAGGAGATATGTTTCCAGTGGATCCTTTGCCGCTCAGTGTTGGTGAGAAGTACCAGCGTCAATTGCGGCCAACGGGGCTGGATTCCTGCCCAACACCGGCGAAGGTCATGATGCTTTTCGGACGTACTTCTCAAGGCGCTTCTCGCGGATAAGCTTTTCGATTACGTCTTTGAATTGATGGTAATTATTGGTATTGTGCCCGTACATGTCGTGATACCGACAGTACTTGTCGGTCTTCTTCTCATGATTAGTGGATTCCCTGTTGTATGGTTTCTTGTTTTGAAGCGCGTTGCACGTTTGCCGATAGATTGTTTCCAAGTCTTCATTTAGCGGTGTGTAGATCTTGTATGTCCAGTGAGAGCTGGGCTTTTTGGGTTCCGTAGAAACCTGGTCGTTGTTGCGGCCGCCTCGCCTACTGCTATTCGGTCTTTGTTTGTAGGGGCCTACCCCCTCGTCCTTGTCAAAGAGCTTTATTTTCTGTTTCCCTTTGACGTTGTCATTTACGGCACCTACATGTGGATTGTTGGGAAGACTGGCTCTGGAGAATCGGTTCCGCCTTGCTTCTTCTTGCCATAAGTATGGCCTAGCCTTCTCATGGAAAGCGTCGAGCCTTTTTGGCTGCTTTCGATCGATCCATGCCCCGAATTCGGAAGTAGGGAGGACACCTTTGGCTAGTTGACAGAGTACGGTGCAAGGATCTGGATCCTTGACCTCGGCGAGCGCGACATTGAACCGGGAGAGGTAGCTTTTGAGTGACTCGGCGGGTCCTTGGTATAGGTTAGACAAGGTGAGGGTGTTCTTTGGAGTCGGGACGTGCACTCTGAATTGCTTGACCAATTCGGTTGCTAATTGGCCGAAGTTGTTAACGGAATCGAGTGGGAGGCGAGAGAACCATACCAAAGCGGTTCCTGATAAGAAGACTGGAAAGCACTTGCATTTGACCGGATCATTGCCCCGGCTCGAGTCCATTTGCCATTCATGTTGGTTTAAGAAGGTACATGGGTCGGTTGTGCCATCATAGAGCGACATCTGTGGCATGCTGAAGCGGCGTGGCCATTCAGCTTCATTTACCCTCCTGGTGAAGGGGTTGTGCCTAATGTGCGCTTCCCATGGATCATGCATGTGTCCTTGCCTCTCCCTCATGATCCTTTGGACCATGTCGGGAAGGTAAGTTGGATGGGGATCGGCCATCGGGACCCATGGGTTTTGGCTAGGTTCTGGAGTCCTGTTGCGAGGGCGTCTTCTATGATGGGTGAGAGCGGTCGAGGAGTTGCCGATGTTGTAGCGTGGCCAAGTGAGGTGGAGTCGAGGCCGAGCTAAGGTTGAGTAGGGGCCGAGGTCCACGGGAGGCGGAGTCGAGGCCGAGCTAAGGTTGAGTAGGGGCCGAGGTCCGCGGAAGGCGGAGTCGAGGCCGAGCTAAGGTTGAGTAGGGGCCAAGGCCCGCGGGAGGCTAAGTCGAGGCCGAGCTAAGGTTGAGTAGGGGCCGAGGTCCGCGGGAGGCAGAGTCGGGGCCGGAGTAAGGTGGAGTCGGACCCCTTGAGGCTCGAGGTCCTAAACCCGGTGGGGTTCAAGTTTCAAACCCATAGGGGCTCGAAATTCGAACCTGGTTGGGCTCGAATTTCGAGCCCGGAGGGGGTTCGAAATTCGAATCTGGTTGGGGTCGAATTTCGAGCCCGAAGGGGGTTCGAAATTCGAACCCGGAGGGAGGCTCGAGGTCCGAGGAGAGTGAGTCGAGGCTATCTCCTTCTTCGTTGGTGCAGGCCCCTTGACTCAGAAGAGGAAGTTTCCGATGTTGGTGGTCGAGGTCGGGCATTGTTCCAAGCTAATTGTAGTCGAGCCACGACGCACTGACTTTCTTGGAGTTGTCGCATAAGGTCGATGTTATTCCTTAGTGCTTGGTTAAGCTCGACGACCGTACTCTCGCACCTTTCATTAAGCGTGCGGATTTGCGCTTGGGTTACGGGCGCTTCGGGGTCCGCAATTGGAGGTTCAGTTTCATTGGTTGTTGGGATATTTGCTGGTGGAGGTGGATTGGATGGACCGGCCTCGGCGGCGGCTGATAAGCCGATTACTTTGTTCTTTGACTTTTTTTACCATCGTACGCGGGCCCGACGGCGGGTTGAGCAAGGAACCTTAGGCTCGTCGAAGTCGAGATGGTAAGGCGCAAGAAAGACGCAATGTCCGAGTTCTCTCAATGAAAGCACCAAATGTTGACGACCAAAAATGTCGCAAACACCAAAGATTCCGTATTACTAGGAATTAATAATATGGTCGCATAGACAAGACATATTATATAACATAAAATAAAATATAAGCGGTAAATGACACAAGGAATTTATAGTGGTTTGGCCTTTTTTAAAGGCCTACGTCCACTTTGAAGAGTTGTAGATATTTTATTAATCACTTGAAAGATTACAAGGTTGAGATCCTCTCATTACATATGTGGACTATTAAGCAAAATAGTCATAATTGCAAGAAATAGTAAAATGGACAAGTTTGCCCTTCTTCTTCCTCAAAGAGGAGATGCCATTAATTAAGCTCTATAAAGGTCTCAAGGTCCAAGAATCTCTTCCTTTTGAAGTGTGAGGTAGTGGGGTATTTATAGGAAGTGGTTAGGTAGGGGTTGGGTAGGAGTAGGTAGAAATGGGGACCATCTTCAGGAAATTCGCACGTCCAGCTGTCGGCCACGGAAAATTCGAACCTGCCAGGTGCGAAATTTCGTACCTGGAAGGTACGAAATTTCGCACCTCCAAGGTGCGAAGTTTGCTTGGAGGGGACGTGGTCGAGGCTCGGTGGCGCGGCATGTTGGTTCTTTGGGGGTGTCGAGGCTCCTTAGCACGAAGTGAAGGAATCCATCATTTAGCTGGTCCGAAGTGAAGGAATCTGAGCTTCCGGCATGGAGAAAACCGACTAGGTCAATTGCCGCCGGGACTGTGGGGCCCCGGACCCCCACCGGCACTGCGCCCGGACCCGCTTGACGGCTCGCCTTCGGCTCGGAGCACGGCTCGCCTTTGGCTCGGATGCGGACGGACACTGATGGAGGTTGCATCCGAGGGATGCGACATCCTGCTAGTGGCCAGATGCGAGTCTTCTGGTACTGGATCTGGGCTGTAATATCACGCGATATGTTGAGTCGAGCATGTCTTGTGCACTTTTGGGGAACCGGACCAAAAGGCCGGTTAACAATTATAATATCACTGGATTTTGATATATCAAATGTTTTGGGTTATAGTAAGGTAAAAACTGTCTGTGTTTATGTATGGGTTGATCTTACTATTATCCTTTTCTTTCAAAAGAATTTCTAAAGTTAATAAAATTGTTTGTCATATGAATTTATCACTGAAAGTATTCTAGACTGATCTGGATGAATTTTTGCTTTGCTTCAAATGTGCTCGGGTCAGAACCAGCATAGGTTAGGTTTTCGCTTGGAGTCCAGGAGCTGAAAGCAGGAGGCTTCACCATTAGTTATATAAAGTTTATTTCCGCTGTGACAAATGTATGTTGTACTCTGACAAATGGTATGTATATACAGATATTGTTTCCTTAAAGTTATATTGAAGTATTATATTTTACTTGTTCCACTGTGCGATTTTGATGTGTTCTTCGTATTCTAATATTTCTTCCTTTCTTCTCTCATCCTCTAAACTTCTTTCTATTAACAATCTGGGATTTGATACTTAGGTTTTTGGCAAGTAATACGGAGTTATGTATTATTGTCGAAAATTCGAGCTATGAATTTTCCGGGTCGTTACACTTGTTTCAAAGAATTCCGACTTAGAATGGGTTCATTATATTCAATTGAAGTTCAAAACGTAATGCTACGAACTACCGTGATGTTACGAGCTCGTTTTAAATTAAATATAAATTATACGTTCAAACTTCGTTATAATTAATAAAACCCTTTTTAATATTCCCAAATCAACATTTAAAAACAATTTGAATGTTTAAACAAAACGGTTATAAATTCGGGTCGTTACATTCCTCCCTCCATAAAAGAATTTCATCCCCGAAATTACTAAGGTAGAAAAAATGGTACAAACCCGTTACCTTTCAAAAATCAAATTTTTGAACCTTTTTTTCTAATTAATCCAATTGGCATTAATAGAAAACCAGATTAATTGGTTAACAAAAACTCTTAAAAATATTCTAACACTTTAAATTTTGGAAAAAATTTGGTAGTCTCACCTGTACAGAGGGACTTCTGCAATGTTGCAGGAACAACAAATATATATACATCGACCCACACGGTCGAAAAAAGGAAAAACCCAAAAAAATACACTTTGCATAGGCGTACCTTTTGTGAGTATTATTACGCGATAAGCGATAAGTTATACTCCGCACTACTACAAAATAGGTCAGTTGCATCGGTTGTTTACCCCCATGTTGCATCAGTTCAGCAACCGATGCATATGCAGCCGATGCAACAAGGTAAAAAAAATTGCATCGGTTTTAGGACTGATGCAACAACTATAATTTTGCATCGGTTAATAGCAATAACCGATGCGAAAGGAAAGTTTTCAGCTTAAAACTAGTTACTATGTTGCACCGGTTGCTGGTAATAACCGGTGCAAAAAATATATTTTTGCACTGCTTATTACTACCAACCGATGCAATATATTAGACATGGTTTTTGATCCATCCTTATTTTGCATCGATCGTTTCTGACCGTCGATGCAAAATATCAGTCTACTGCTTCAAATGTCGGTAACCAATACAAAAAAACTCTTCTCATAACAAACAATTATTGTATGCAATATTATAATCACTTAGAATAAAATCAAATTGATGACAAATGCAGATTAAATAAGATAAGACCAATATATATTTCAATTATAGTGTCCATAATCCGTACAAAGAAGTGATTCATAAATTCATCTTAGTACAATAATTCAAACATTTGATACATACAATCATTTTGAAGCAATATTGCCTAGACTATGAAGTACCCTAATACAACAACACTTTCGACATCATTCTTCACTTCGATCTAAAACAAGAACTTATGTTGAGAAAATAGATATAATGTCAAAAAATAAAAATGTATTTGAAACTTTGAAATAAAAACATACATTGATGTCCTAACTGGTTATTGAAAATAAAAAACAAAAAAGTTGCAAGCATAAACTAATTTCATGGAATAAATTTTAGAGTGCGTTTTTTACAGGTCCCTATTAAGTATTAAAATACAAGAAAAGTCCTACGGTAGAAATTATAGAAATTTCATCCCTATTTTCAAAACGCGACACATAAAATTCCATCTTTGGCCTTTAAACCCTAAAATTCTTCATTCCAGAAAATATCGCTTCATTTATCGCGCCGCATCTTTAGGGGAGACGATCGAACAGGAAAATCAAAAAATTTCAGCCGATTTACTTTATTTAATTCATTTATACGCGATTTTTCAGGCGATCGCGAATGGGAGATTGTTGCAGCATGTCGCGATTTATGAGCAGCAGTCGGTGATGTAATAATGAGGAGATGTGAATGGAGGATTTGTGAAGGTGGAGAAGGCGTTGGTCATGGAATTAATGCAATTTTTGTATAAAATTTTATGGTTTTTGTGGATCATCCCATCGTATGTATTAATTTTTCATTTTATTTGATCTTCTGTTCTTATTTTGTGTATAAGAATATGCATATATTGTTAATATGAGAATATTTGTATCCAACTATTGTTAGAACTCGTGCATATATGTTTGGTTATATTCAGGAAAGTTGCGTATATGTATGCATATATTCTAGATATATGCATACAAATATGCATATATTTTAAATATCTGTTTTCAGCATTTATGTTAAAAAGTTGCCTACAAATATGCATATATTCTTAATATACGCATATCTGTATGCAACTTTTTATCAAACATGCAGAAAAACAGAATATATAATATATGTATATTTGTATGCATATATCCAAAAAACTTACATATAAATATGCAGATATTATTGTTATTTTGCTGAATTGTACGCATGTATTTATATTAATCTGAAGTTGTTTATGTAATTTGATTATTGCACATTAGGCTTATTAATGTTGATTTTCTTCTTCGTATAATAGTGTTCCTGCGGATATTGGTGTATTGGTGCTGTTGAAGTTTGGGAATGATAGCTTATATGTTTACATTTATTTTTGTAATGAGGTTTCTGCAATTTGTTAATTTCTGTGATGTTTACATCTATATGTTTGCAGTAATTTCTGTGATGTTTACATTTACTAGCTTATATGTTCACAAATATATGTTTGCAGTTATTTTTGTTACATATTCTGTAAAACTTTTGCAGTTTTGTTCATACAACAAGTATTTTAAACATCGAAGACGGCATCAGCTATTTGATTAGTACTGCAAATATTTGCTGTTACGTAAGCCAGTATTAGGAAAAAATGCATAAATGTATGTAAGTATTCAAAAAATTTCACACATCAAACATTTAGAGCATTTGCATATATGTATGCAACTAATAATAATACTTTCATATAGGTATGAAAGTAACCTGAATATTTTGGCAAATCAAATATGCGGAACATTTTGGCTTGCAAAAAAAAAATATGCGGAACATTTCATAATATTTGCAAATAAGTATGCAATTATTACGAATAACTGTACACAAGTAAGCAAAATTTCATAATATCAATTAAAATCAGAAGAAATTAATTCAGTACATAAAATTCCCAAGTAATTCAGTCTAGAAACTACATAAATATCTTTGCGTAGTTCGAAAATAGATTATCAATCAATATTTTTACAAGAAATAAAAACAGCATTTTTTCACAATTTTAATCACTAGGACGTTTGCATCTAATAGCAGGTACGTCTATGTACGTTGATCATCTACATTCCAACTATAACATTTGCAACTGAGAATTTTGTGAGCAAGCATAGGTCGTTGAGCATAAACAGCATCACCATTGTATATTTCATCACCTTTATCGATTTCTTTGTCCGCACTTCTTTGTTTCATCACTATTTAGAGCATTTTCTGAATATCTGCATATAAGTATGCTAATATTTAGGATATCTGCATACAAGTATTCTAATAAATATTCCCAAATTTCCAAATAAATGCATACAAATGTGCAAGTATTTTGAATAGATGCACATGAGTGTGAAAGTATTCTTAATAGATGCACACTAATGTGAAAAGTATTTCTGAATTGATGCACAGTAGTTGGCAAATATTCTTAATAGATGCACACTAGTATGCAAGTATTCTGAATACATGAACACTAGTGTGAAAGTATTCTGAACAAATGCCCACAAGTGTGCAACTATTATGAAAAGATGCTTAAAAGTGTGCAAGTATTTTAAATAAGAGCATACCATCATGCACAAACTGGTAATAATATAAGTATGCGGCTATTTTAAATTTCTGCATACAACTATGGAACTATATTTATTATCTGCATACAAACATGCAAATATTAACAATATGGGCATACAAGTATCCCAATATTCGTAATAATGGCATACATGTATGCAAATAATCTAAAAATTTGCATATGTGTATGCAACTGTTTTGAATTTATTCCTAATATTAACCGCCGACACAAATAGACAATTAAAAAACATCAGAATAATCAAGCAACAAAAGATCCAAAAAAAATGATATCCGAATAGAAATTACATTATTAAACTACAAAATTTACCCTGAAGAACAAGCATCCACTGTATAAATCAAGAATCGATCTGGTTAAAAGTAATCGATCAACAAAAGATCGAAAAAAATGATATCCGAATAGAAACATAATTATTAAAAAGTAAAATTTACCTTGAAGAGCAATCATCCACTGTATAAATCAAGGATCGACCTAATTAAATCGGCTATTAAAAATTCTGTGTAAAGAGAATGATCGATAGTGAAGATTCTGATATTCAAAACCCTAAAATGATGACAGCGCCGCCATGGACAAAGAAATATAGGATTCTCGAAAAGGAAAAATATTAATTACGCACTAAAAAAATCTGACCTAGTTAATTACGGCATGAAAATTGAAAGAGGGCAGTTCTGGAAACATAATAGCCACGTTTTAAAATTAGGGATGAAATTTGTATGTTTTATAACAGGAGGATGTGAGCTTAATTAAGTTTCATTTTAAGGATGTGACCCTAATTTTCTCTAAGTTATATGTTTTGTTATATGCTAGGTTGGACTTTCATTTATCAACCAATTAATAACACGTGCAACAATAAACTGAAATGATTCTGTCAAATTCAATCTATAAATAAGCACTCGCTTATATTCTACAATTTTTTATCTATTACATCCTTGCATAAAAATCAGGGTTTTAAATTTTCTACTAAGGTTAAGATACCTTGATGATTCAATATCTCACATGTTTCACACAATTTCTCCTCTAGTTGCCATGTAATGACGCCTAATTTCTCCCTGTATATAAGAATTCATTATAATATCATGTATCTCATTTTATCTACCTTACGGTTCATATTTCTAAGTACTTAATCTGATAGAAGAAAACTATAGAAAGATAAACAAATAGAGAAATCCTTTACGCCATGTTCATGTGATTAGCAGGATGATTGGCGTTTCTTTTTATTATCTGACCAAATACACTATATAAGACCAAGATACATGTACAACTAAGATTGGTCAAAGTAGATTCAATCCTCCAATATTGAATATGACACCTAATCTAAGTTTCACTGCAACAAGCTCTACCCGATACTCTAACAAAAATGAGCCTTACAAAAGCAGGTTAATTTGTTTTGAAAATGGAAAAATTATTAACCAAGAAAAGGGAGGGGGGAAATTTAAAATTAAAACATCAACTATGGTGCCATATACTCATCTTGGTCTTCATGTTGATAGGAGGCACGTGGCGAGAATGATGATAATCTTTCTTCATCACTGTGTACATTTCAGCAATGCTAGAGCTAACTTCCCTGCATTTGGTGAGTTGACAAAGTTGTTTGAAGATTTCGCATCATTCCCTAAGATTACTGCATCATTCATATTGAAACTCCTTTGTTTTACTAGCAGTACTTTAATTTCCGAAATATCGAACAGCCTGGTATCACCACTGATCATGTGCTCTCCTGCTTCATTTTCTTCACTCTGCAGTTAAAAAGTTGTTAGAATGTTTAGTCAAATATGAGCTCAAAAAGGTCATTCCAAACAAATTCCCAGTATTGACAGACAACGCATAGTATTGTTTTCAACAGATATTGTAAAATTACATAAATACGTACCTATAGCTGTTAAAAGCCTGTCCATACGAGCAACAATATGTTTTCCACAGGTACACATCTTTAGAACAGTAAAATGAGCTTTGATTCGAGAAAGAATCAGTTGACGCTGCTTACCATTGCATGTCTGCAGGACTTCTCTACAGGTGATCTTTCATCATCACCTAACATCCCAAGAAAATAAAGAAAAAATAAAAATAAACCAGACTATGTAAAATTTGTTTACATGGACTGCCTTAAAAGAAGATTCATCAAATTGTCTAACCCATGAAATCAGGCATTTTAAAAGAAGATGCTTAAAATACAGGGAACAAGTACAAATATAGATGCACATATATTAAAATTGCACACAAAGCAACAACAAAACTGAAGCGGCTCGTTATCAGCAGCAGCATCAAGCATTTCATTTACTAGTCTTTGGCGTTCATCTAAAGTACTAAAAGTGAGTCATTTTTCTACCACATTTGAAGCATACTCATGCTGGCTCATCTGAACTATATGCCCAGCCAATTGCTTAGTTATTGCGGATCACTCATGAGGCTTTCCATGCTCCACTACATGCTATTGCATAAAAATAATTGTGAGAAAAAAATCTATTTTTCAAAGATTATTCCTAAAATAATGCTAACGAATCCGGTGCGGAAATGGATATGAAAACGACAACAGTATAGCACCATTTTTGTATTTCTCTAAAAATGAATAGTAGACTACAGTAAAAGAACAATATTTCAAAAAAATTGTTGTGAACCTTTAAATTGTTTCTAGAAGATTTATTTAAAGCATTATTAAGAAACTATACAGATATTTGAAATATAAACAAAATATACTTCTACTACAGAAGTATTATTTGCTTATATACTGCATTCTTAATTTATCTCACAGCCAAGGGGCGCAGGAGAAGCAAACTCGCATTTGTTACTATTAAAGCCCTGAACGGGAAAAGCAGGAAGAAATATTTATTAACACAATCAAGAACTATAGCTAATTGAATCCGATGAGCTGTTGTTTTTACTTATCAGGTTGGTTAAGAACTGAGTTGCAAGTAATCAAGAATACGAACCAGTCCAAGGTTCTGCAAATTCTCTGATTAGGTTTCTGAAGCAAAATGAGATGGAAGCATTGCCTTGTTCCGCCTTTTTCCATCACTGGCCAAGAATTCGTAACCAAAATGTTGTACTTTGACATACAAATCATTTTTACTTTGACAAGGTTCAGCTAATGACCTTTTCCTACAATGCTTTCAAGAATTTGTAGTTACTGCCACTTCATCAGCATTGAGTGATCAAAAGCCTACAACACAAATATATTTTATAATATATTTGAGGGCGGGCATTGATAGAAATTATATATTTTAAAATATAATGGGCCGAGTCATATAATTATATTAAATAAGCCAATGTACAAAGGAAAACAATGTAATCATGTAACACAAATACGCAGAGCCGAAACAACTATATATACGCACACGTGTGGATACATACATACATACATACATACATATACATACATACATACATATACATACATATATATATATATAGTGTAATGTACGAAGTTGTTCTGAAAGCGATTTGCAGTGGCATTTACCAAAAAATGATTCTCTTTTTTTAAGTCTCCATGCTTCAATGAAAATGCTAAGGAGTAATTTGGATGTCATATATAGTACTGTTGCTTATAAAAGATAATGTAAAAACATAAATTTCATATGTCATCCGAATGCAACTTCTAATAGATTTACACAGAAGCTAATTCCGCCAATAATAGGAGTGGGATCAAAATTTCATGGACTGAGTAATGTTGCCGGTAATGCATACGGTGGCTGAAGTGTAATCCAAGTATATATAACCAACAGAGAACATCATGTTACTTATATTACACAATCTGAGGAGGTACTGCCTCCGAGAGTCATCACTTGCCTTTTCATTTGCATTTTGCTACCATAACAATATAAAACAATGTCTACTAGCAGATCAATATTGCATACAATTTGACCACTTCAAATTTGGTTCAAGCGGGAACTTTATGCGTGCGCTGTGTAGACAAGAATGAATAAATGAAATAGTGTTTTATACAAGACAAAAGTGCGTTTACATAATGGATGTGCAACACTTAGCAAGAGGTACAAATGACAGAAATAAATGCATGGATAAATAGTATACAACTGACGCAAGTCTTTATTAGTTGTAAATGGTGACATTTGTACAGAAATGGAAGACTGAAGAACAAGCAATTGGAAATGAAAATTTAAATGTTGTACCTTTGACATAAACGGGGAACATAGTTTCAGGCGAGTCCCCTTAGCTTACCACCACTGCATCGCTTCCACAAATATCCAAAACTATATACTCGTAAATATATTTCATCTATATTATAAGGTAGATGGACAATAACAACAGTAATCTAACTTAAAGAAAACTTGCATGTCTCCCATGTGCGATATATCATCCCATATATATTCTTATGAAGAGCTCCCCACACTTTAGGATGATAGCAGTATGTCCTCTGACTTACGAATGGTTGTTTTGCAGTCATGTAATTATACAATTACGACCTGCCATCATCGATCGCTCAAACTATGCCAATAGGGTGCGCGCATGGAGATGGCAGTCCCATATGAAAATGATCCCTTTATTACTCATTTGTTGTATGCAAATATGTTAGCCATGACAGAACCTGATATCCAGTATGCTACAACTATACACGTAGTGATGAAGAAATTAAAGGACAACATGGGACTTGACATGAATGAGTAGAAAACCGTTATTTTTCAGGAAAGGTGCTAAAAATAAGGACAAAATTAGTGATCTGCTAAAATGTTCAATGAGACAGTTTACACACTATTTATTTGGGCATTTCCTATACTATAGCAAGTAAAGAGCTAGATATTTTGGCCCCTTAGTACATAAACTAAATTACAATTTTGATTGCTGGAAAAACGAGATGCTAAGTATAAGTGGTAAAAGTCAAGTTGATTAAAAGAACGCATTCTATATTGATGTTTTGGGTGTTGTTTTGTCAAGTTCCAGCTTCAGTTATCCAGGAGATCAACTCAATATATGATAATAGTCTATGGACTGAAGGAAATAATAAATTTTCGTGGTAAGATTCTATTGGCCTAAGAAAGGGTGGATTCGAAACACAAAGAAAAATAATCCAACGAGAAAATGTGTACATACTAGATCCATTGCCACAAAGGAAAGCTAGCTAGGACTTGACCAACAAGCTTTTGTTTTAAAAATAGCTGAAATAAAGACACAATTAGTGAGTGGGAAATGTATTTTAAGGGAAACAGTCAGTGAAAAAAAAATAGCACACAAAATACACAAAGCTTCATATAACAATATAGTTTGATCAAGAAATAACAATTTTTTTTACCATGAGTCACTTCCTGCTTCTACAACCATCAGTAGCTCCATCACCATAATCCATCTCACCTCAAACACGAACCACAGCCTTCAAACACCAACTGATCAGACCCACTACCACTTCAATAGAAACTGCCTACTCCCTCTTCCATTAACCCACGACCTCAGACTTCAATTTGAACATTTCCACTTCCCCAGTTCAACCCTTAGCGAACCGTGCGACTGTAATTTCCAATCAGAAATACATTTCCTCTGAATTAACAGCCTATCCACTTCAAAACTCGAATGATCTACGACCTGCCCCTCACCCAATCGCAAGCCAAAACCTGACGTTGGTTAACCACGAGCAATCAAAGTCCATCAGTATCACAATACATTCCCTATACAAATCCCAAAAAACCACGGCCTAAGATTTTCGCAATTTCAGCTTTGATTTCGATGAGTTTGGATTTTTAAGAAATTTGGAATAAGACCTGAAATCCTAATAAGACCTGAGGGGAGGGAAATGAAATAATGAAGCGGAAAATAAAAATTTTAGGGGGAAACGAGAAACGTCACAGCAGGCGGAAGATGGAATTAAGGCTGCATCACGTTAATTTCTGGATGTGTAAATTAACATTGATTGGAATGTTTATTAGGTACTACTTATTAACAATAAACAAAAAATTATATTATGTTGTAATATATATGAGTGAATATGCTTTTGTCATATTCTGTTTAGTCCCACATTATGGGATAAGTTTTACTCCAAGCTCCCAAGCCTTTATATAAGGAGCTCATGTAATGTAAATAATGGACTGATTGATGAATGAATAAAAATTATCTTCTTTCTCCTCCTCTAATGGCTTTCTTATTGTATATTATTTACAACACGTTATCAGCACGAAGCTCTATTAGAGCTATTGTTTGAAATACTCTAGATCTATATCTATGGATCTATCATGTAAGTATTTTTTATTTGAAGATATCAATTCATGAATGTATATATTTGTTATACAATTATTTTCTGTTTGAGAATATTAGATCAATGGATCTATGAATTTGTCATATCTTCAGTTCTTTTAGATCCGACTCAAACTTCTAGATCTCTTTTCCTATATATTTTTTGTAGATCTAGATTATATTCTAATGCATATAACTTTTTAGATCTAACTATTTTTGTTGATCCTAAATATGTGTAGATGTATTCCCTCATTTCTTTGCGGATCTAATTTTGAATTTTCCAAATCCAATTTGATGGAGATTCGATTGTATATGTATTATTTACATTATTGATGATGTAGAGGTAGATCTAGTTTTATCCTTTCCGATCTACTATTATTCTTCGTATGTGATTCTTTTGGATGGACTAAAGACAAAATATCTCTTAAAAAATGATTTTTTTATGTATATCCAACAGAATTATGGGTATAGAATATAATGATATAGCATTTGAATTCAATAGCAATACTTATTTATCACTGGAAGAGATTGAAAACTCATGATGTAAACCAGTTAGGAACCTGAAGTTCATATGTAAATGACCTGAAGTTCATATACATTTTTTTTTAATAAGGAACCTGAAGTTCATATGCAAGTAAGGAACCTGAAGTTCATATGCAAATGAGGAGCCTGAAATTCATATGCAAATGAGGAACCTGAAGTTCATATGCAAATGAAGAACATGAAGTTCATATGCAAATGAGAAAGATGAAACAAAAGCCCGAAACTTTCTTAAAGATTGTGACATAAAAAGATTGTACTTCCAGAAGAAGTCAAAAGAGACACACACATTATAATATGTGACAAAAACATTAGATTCAATAGAAAATCTCTAAACATGTTTCATTTAACTGACATCTTTCATATACAGTTTATATTAACTGAATATTCTGAAGATATAGTATACATATTAATCTCTTGAAGAGATGTTTTAGAGATTTAATTTTATATATCAAATCCAACATCCTAGAAGAGATGTTAGAAATTTTTTTGTTGCATTGCAATTGCATAAGTAAAATATACGTTCCGTGAAGGAATATCATACACTCCAGAAGTAGTGATTTCTTTTCTCTCTTGAATCTTATTTTTATTTAATGCACCTAATTTTGTTAATGCATTTAAGGTTTGAATGTATTTTTGTATATTGATATGAAATTTCAATAGTTTGTATATATTTATCTCTGGAAGAGATAAGTTCATCCTAGAAGTGGTGATAACAAAATATCTTTAGAGGATATTTGTATATTTGGAAATGGCAAAATATCTCCAGAAGAGATCTGTTTATTTGAAAATAATAAAATATCTCCAGAAGAGATTTCCACAATTAAAGGCGATAAATTTTTGTAAAAAAAATATGTATTAAAACTCCATAAATGGTGTTTATGGAATATCCCAGAAGCGATATTATGTTCTGATATGTCTATAAAAGAATTTGCATTGAAATATTTTCAAATATCAAAGATGATGACACAAATTTAATGACTAAAGAAAATATGCATCTCGAAGATCATATTAAGTTAAGATCTAAATATTGATCTTAATTTTGCATACCGGAAGTGAATGCAAAAGTAATTTTTGTTATAAAAATGAAAATCTTAGAACCTGCAGTTTCTATGATGGTAAGAAGTAATTTTGATATAAAAAGAAAGATCTATATATGGATTGTATAATTTAAAACATGTAATTTTTATGTTGTGAATTTTATGTATAAATCTGCAAGTTTTTCGAATCATTCATATTAAAGAATGTAAAATCTCGGTTCTATAATTATGCATTTCTACTCAATTCTGGATCAGATATTATGCATGTATATGGTATTTTAGAAAATTTGATTACTGAGAAATGCAGTACAACTATAAGTTGTTTATTCAGTTTTGTCATTGACCAATTCTGTAGCTAGATCAAAAAATTTATTCTGTTGATTTAAGTAAAATTTATTTATTTGATTCATATATTTAGACCTTACAATGGTTATTTTCGTTATTTTTATAATAAATGCATTATATGTATCATTATGGTAATATATATTGTATTACCATATTATTATAAATGTATTAAAAGCATTGGCTATTGTAAGTTAAATGATGTATGTTTGTGTTTGGAATAAGAATAGTCGTATGTATTATTATTTGATGTATTTGGCAACTAATATCTAATGTAATGGAAGAAGTATAACTCAGATCTGAGACCTGAAGTCTTGAATTATGAAAAAAAAGGAAACTTTTTATAAAGTTTACAGGTTTGAATTCTTGACAATTAGCAAGAATGTAAAATCTTCCAAAATAGAAGAATGTTAAAAGTTTGAGAACCAGAAGTTCATCATAAATTTATAAAATTGATATACATATGCATGTATGTGTGTGTGTATATATATATATATATGCATAGGAACTTGAAGTTCCTTAATCAATGAACTTGAAATACTTCATAATTTAAAAAGTCTGAAGCTTTATTGAAACTGAGTGAAATAATAACATTACACTTCTTAAAGAAGTTAAATCATATGCGACAATAATAATGCATCCAAAGATCGCACAATCTTCAAAATGAGTTGTATCTTGCTTATATATTTATATTTACATATTGTATTGAAGAATAAATTTTAACAACTCGAAGTTGTTATATATTTTATTTGAGCCAGAACTTCAACACAGTGGAACCAGAAGTTCAGTACAGTGGAACCAAAAGTTCAATACAGTGGAATCATAAGTTCAATACAGTGGAACCAGAAGTTCAATACAGTTGAACCAGAAGTTCAATACAGTTTAACAAACTTGAAATTGTTTATATATTATTTGAACCAGAAGTTCAATATGATTAACAACTCGAAGTTGTTCATATATTTCATTTGAACCATAAGTTCAATACGGTTCCAAATCAGGTATTTTGGATATTATGAAACGATCTTTAAAAATTCACGTTGACATTGCTTGATAAGCAAAAATTAATGATTGAAACATTATAAACAATTTGTTCTAAATTCAACAACTTGAATGAGAAAGAATATGCAAATCAATTACATATGCAATACGTGGACGCACGTATATACACATATATGCGATATTCAATTAACAACCTGAAGTTGTTATGAGCTCATATTATAATTTATGCATATATTATTTTGTATTTCAGAAAGTCGATTGACATCAATATTGAATGACCTGAAGTCATGTGTATGTTCAAATGATAGAAAATTTCCTTCAAGTCATTAGATCAAAGAAAGGGAATAAGCAATACAATATGAATGTATCTTATCAACTAATAAGAGTATTATCCTCCTACAATTGAAATACATCTAATGTATTTGCTAGCTATAATGCTATAATGGATCAAAAATGAGAATCCAAAGAAGGCTTATTATTTAAAGTGACAATGTTTGTCAACATTGAGGGGGAGGATAAAAGAATCATCAATGTTAAATATTTGCTAACATATAGAATTATGCAAAGTATTAAGTAACTTGCATAAATTATCAATTATGTCCCTAATAGACTTTCTCCAATATACATTTGAATCTCCGAAGGATCAAAAGGTGTAAATCACAGCTGAAAATGTGGTATAAAAGTCAGTTCAAAATATTTTTGGAGTAAGTCATAAAGGTGCAAAATAATGGAGGTGAGTGTTCTTGAAGAAACACTTAAGGTTGCTTTGAAAGAAACCCATGACATGATTGTCAAATAACCCTAGAAGTGGTTTAGATACCTAAAGCATGATAAGTTTTGAGATCTCAATAAATTATGTATGGAACTGACAAGAAATAATCATCGATGATAAATTAATAAATAATAAAGCGCTTATATTTATAAATGGATTAAAAATCCCATATTAGAGAGAAACATGATTGGTCATCATGAAATTCTCCTAAATAAGATATATGGACCTGTAGTCCATAAGATATGAACCTGTAGTTCATAAAATAAAAATAGAAATATATATAATGACAAAAGCACAAGGAAGTTACTGAAGCACCATAGAGTGTCAACAACATGTTAAGCGCCATGAACATCGTATTTTCAGAGACAATTGAATTGATTAAAGTGGTGAAAGTGTTTGAAATGCTTACAATACCCTGAAGGTATAAACGATGAAAGTATACAAATTCCAGAAGAATTTAAATAACTTTGGTAGTGATAAAGAGAAAGAAATGTAGATTACAACATCCTTTTAAATATTGTTGTGATGAAAATCTTGAAATAATTCATGATGAGTAGATCACTTCCTGCTTTCAAGAATTGTTGTAATGAAACTCTAAATATCCATTGAAGTGGTAGTTGCGATATGAAAAACTTATTATAATATATAAGTTCCCGAAGAACATAAATAACATTTGTTATTATAAAGAATACCAAGAACAAGGATGATAGATTACAACATTCTTCTAAGTATTGTTGTAATGAAAACCTTGATATGCTTCAAGGAGAGTAGATTACTTCCTGCTTAGTATTGTTGTAATACAAATCTTGATATACTTCATTCTTCTAAGTATTGTTGTAATGAAAATCTTGATATACTTCAAGATGACTAGATTACTTCCTACTTAGTAATGAAAGTTGTCTTATTCGTCAAATATGTATTGCAACATGCAAGTCCGATTGAAACAGAAAATTATAAGCACCTGAAGTGTATTCATAAATGAATATTAGTATCATACAAATCACAAAAGGGAGGCGTTTTAAATAAGAAAGCATGCCTGAAGCATGGAAATGCACATGAAGTTTTAAAAGAAAAACTTCATTAAGATGTATTTGTAAGCAATTTGAGTTATTGAAAGAAGAATACGAATTCAGAGAAATTATTAAATCAGGGGGAGCATCCATAAGTATGATATAATGCACTCTTTTTCCTTAACTAAGTTTTTCCCCATTGGGTTTTCTTAGTAAGGTTTTAATGAGGCATGGGTCATGATCCAGAAATATCAACCCAAAAGTAATATACAAAAATAAGTTATAATGTACTCTTTTTCCTTATTTAAGATTTTTCCCACTGGGTTTTTCTTAGTAAGGTTTTGACGAGGCAACATTTTGATCCAGAAGTATCAAACATCTTTTGATGCAGTAAAGTATTACTTATGAAGACAAGGCAATTTGCATGGCTCAAATTCAAGTGAATTATATCAAGGATGATAAGATGAAGCACATTTCTTCTAAATTTCTATTCACACATGAATGAAAGGAGAACAAGAAAGAGGAGAAACAAATTCAGTTTCAAGAAAAGTGGGTAGATCCGTTCTCAAAGGCAATTTCCAAATCAACAATGCAGAAGATGATGTACAAAATTGGCATGCGTCGACTACATCAATAGACTAATTGAATAATGAGTTATAAATAAGGGGGAGCATATAAAAATATGCTATAATGTACTCTTTTCCTTCACTAATATTTTTCCCATTGGGTTTTTGTTAGTAAGGTTTTTAATGAGCCATTATCTTGATCCTGAAGTATCAACCCTTACTGTAACATTGTAAAAACATGTTACTTAAAGATGAAATGAATTTGCACTCTTTTCCTTGTTTATGATTTTTCCCACAGGGTTTTTTCATAAAAAGGTTTTTAATGAGGCATTGTTTTGATCCTGAAGAATCAAAC
Source organism: Allium sativum (assembly GCA_030737875.1). Lineage (NCBI taxonomy): Eukaryota > Viridiplantae > Streptophyta > Magnoliopsida > Asparagales > Amaryllidaceae > Allium > Allium sativum. The sequence goes on from CM060923.1 coordinate 159,750,340, forward strand.
TCTTTTAAGGAATATCATTTTAATATGATATTCATAATGTCAGACGCTGTACTCTTTTTCTCGTTCAAGGTTTTTCCCATTGGGTTTTCCTGATAGAGTTTTGAAGACAACAGACAATATTTGTATCAACTGAACGGGTAATTATAAGGTGGAATAATCATCATATATGTTTTTAAAAGGGACAACTTCCAAGTTAGTAGAGCATTCAAGATTTTGAAAACGCATATTCAAGGGGGGGTGTTGTAATATATATGAGTGAATATGCTTTTGTCACATTCTGTTTAGTCCCACATTATGGGATAAGTTTTACTCCAAGCTCCCAAGCCTTTATATAAGGAGCTCATGTAATGTAAATAATGGACTGATTGATGAATGAATAAAATTTATCCTCTTTCTCCTCCTCTAATGGCTTTCTTATTGTATATTATTTACAACATATTAATTAATTATTACTTATTTATTTTGAGTTTACTAATAAAGTGTTATTAATTTTATTTTATTCACAATTAAATATAATTAATAAATATTAAATATGACTTAGTAACTAATAATAATTAACAATAACAAATAATTAAATATAAATGATTAAGTCTTATAAATTTTAAAATTTCCTAAAATTTCTAATACTATTTCACATTATAATTCCATGAAAATTTGAAATTTTATTTTTTATTTTTTTGAACTGTTCTAAATTTATCACAAAATTTTCAAACTTTAATAAAATATTACTTTATACTGTTAATTATTTAATGGTAATTATTGATTTTAAGTTTTTATTTATTAACTATTTATTATTAAACATAATTTATTAATTATATTTAATTATTAATTACTTAACAAGTTACTAATTATTAATTGTTAATTTTTATTTATTATTGAATCTTATTTATCAAATTTTAATTATAAATTTTACTTATAAATTAAAATTAATTGTTGCATTTTTAATACAAACCATTTAATGAGTTATTATTTAATTATAAATAATGATTAGTAATTATATATTATTTATTAATAATTATCATTAGTTAGTTATAAATAATTACCTATATAATTATTCGATCATAAATTATTAATTTTTAAATATCTTTATCAACTAATGATTATTTAAAATAAATTATAAAATACTAGATATCACTTCATAAGCACTAAATTTTATTATTAATCATTAGTCTAAATTGTTAAATTATTATTTAATTACACTATTTAGTAGTAATTATTAATTAATGATTATTGAAAATTAATTGTTTAATACTAAATACTACCTATTAATTATTAAATATAAATTATTTTTCAAACATTACTAGCTAAAAATAAAAATTATTGATGATTGATAATAGTTAGTAATTCTATTTTATTTATTAATTAATAATTACTTGTTTAAATACTACCTAATTACTTAATAGTATTTATTAAAAATTAATAATCAATTATTAATTATTAACTATTAATTATTTAATGGTGTTGTTGAATAATAAATTTTAATTGTTAAATTTTACTCATTCTATAGTAATTATTAATATTACCTAACATTAATAATCAAATTTTATTATAAATAATAATCATTAATTATTAAACATGACTTATTCATTATTAAATATTCAATAATTAAATATTAATTGTTAAATACTAATTATTAACTATTGATTAATAATTAGTTAAATATTTACTTTAATTAATAAATATTAACAACAATCGCTAATTATAACAGCTATTTATCAAAATAAAAATTATTCATTCTATGATTATTTTTTATTGATGATCGTTAAATATAATAAATTATAAATAATGGCATATATGAACGAGTATTTATGATTAATGATATGCGTGTTTGTTTCAATTAAAATAATCAGCAATTGCTTCGATTTAAAGAATTGATGCAAACAATACTATTCGCTACGATGCATTTGCATCGGTTTCTCATGAGTCTGATGCAAATGACACTACTTTCATCGGTTGTAAAGTCAACCGATGCAAATAATACTATTTGCTTCGATGCATTTGCATCGGTTCCTCAAGGGCCGATGCAAATAATACTATTTACTTCGGTTATGAGAGAAACCGATGCAAATACTATTTTTTGCTATGGTGTATTTGCATCGGTTCCACAAAAATCGATGCAAATAACACTATTTACATAAGTTGTTAAGATAACCGAAGCAATTAAGGTGAAGCAACAAGCATATTTTGTACTAGTGTCGACTTTACTCAATTATTATGCAGCTCCAATCAAACTGGATTAAATCAGTTCCAGAATTCTCTTGGACAGGTTTAAAGATGGATTATTTTGTGCACCTGTTCTCAACTCAGATGGGATTTATTAGCTCCATAATCATCAAGTTAGATTCAAACATCCAAGTCATTCATTCCAAACAAATTCTACATATAACCATGTTCATATAAATTTTATTTAATTCCATTTGAATTCCATTTGAACTCCATTTAAATCAATCAATCAAGCCAATATAATCTTCAAACAATCAAATCAATAATTTGAGAAAAATATATTTTTTCTATTCAAAATATAATTTGGGTAAAATTATTTCATTTACCCTCTTTACAAAATAATTTAAAAATAAATTTTATATTCAGGTACATATACGCACTCTCATATATATACACTCAAACTCAATCTAGGGCATTACTAATCCTATCTTTATTGAGTTATGCCACAGAGCCAAGGTTATCGCTAAATTATTGCTTTGGTACCAAATGTAACGGCCCGACTTTTCCATACTCTTTGAGTCGACTAATTACACTTCTGTCTAACCCAAATTGCACGGAAAAGTAGAAAGTTAATAGAAAGAAAATAGGGATGAGAAAAGAAAAAAGAAACATTAGAATAGAAGAAGATTAACAACACAGAGTCTCACTTTGAAACGGAATAAAATATAATATAGAAATAAACCTTTATAAAGATATTGAAATAATATACTTACATACATCAGAGTACAACAGTTAATCAATACATCTGGACATTTATATCAATCGGTCCTCATATACAATACACATCGGGATACATACTAATACGTCTGGAATCCTCCTGCTTGTATTCAGAGATTTGCAGCATCCTAACTTGAACCTGTAAAACTCGGTCTGACCCAAGCATTACAAACGCCACAAATCAGTCTGGTGAACCAGCGCGAGTAAACTCACTAAGTTTAAGTGTTTCATCCAAGTTGCTTTACTTTAGAAAATCCTTTTGAAAGAAAAGGATAGTAGTAAGACCATCCCACACATAAACATGAACGGTTTTTACCTTACTATAACCCAAAATATTTTTGATATATCAAAATCAACTGATATTATAATAGTGTCCATTAAATCACAAATAAATAATCATCTAGTAGAACGCTTGCATCTCACGTTCTACATATTCATTATATAATAAAAAACCACAGGGATCTTTTTGGAGAATAGATTCCAGCTATGACAAGGAATGGGAACACCTTCCGATTAGTGTACTCTAGAGGGGATACACTGGGGTTCAATAAAAACGTCTTGCAACCCGGCCACACATGACCGACCACTCATTTAACTTGAGTGTATCGAATGGATTGTCACCGTATGGTTTTATGGGCCCACCATGCTTCCCGAGAGATACAGAAACGAAAGAAGAACAAATATGTATTTTCGTTAGATGTTGACAATACACCCTGCTTGGGTGCGACCCAACTAGCCATGTTGACTGCCCGATTTTTGTTATTTCCCTGTTGTGAGGCTTGAGGTCACGTTTTATCTTCCAGAGAACATCTCATGTCTTCGAATGCCACATTGTCAGATCTGTCAAATCACTAATTGACGTCCACAAATACACTCTGAGTATTAAGCTAAGAGAAGGTGTTTTCTCCGCCGTCAAACTAGGTATATTTGTAAAAATCAATGTACGTGACTCTTAAGGAAATACTCTGTCAGACATTCGTCCATACAAGTCATCCAGGAACAGGATGAACCGAAGGCACCCTCTTACCGCATCCTGTATAGGAATCACCCTAAGGATCAGTTGTGAGAAGTCCTTGCAAATCCATAGATTTCAATCACGGTAGAATCATTGTTGAAATAACTTTGGTTGCAAGTCAGAGAAATTAAATGAGTAGTTCTTCCGCTCATGAAGATCCACGGTCTTCAATGTTCCATCTTTATTCGCTTACCTGCAAGTTAGATTTGAACGTATAGTTGGTTCGAAGTGGTTTTGGGTCTAGTCCCCATCTTGGTGTAACAACCCGTATTTTCAATAACCTGTTATAACATAAATGGAGGCAGAATTAAACTGTGAAATCTGAATCAAGGGAAACGGGCTATGCCATTGCGTTCGTCTCGGAAAAATACGCGAAATAGAGTCCGAGTTTTCGAAAATCGGAGTCCGTATGACCAAGATATGGCCTCGCGAAGTTTCACGAAAAATTCCCAAATTAAAGTATACTTAATTAAGTGAAATGGGTTGCGCAGAGAAATATATATATATTGATATATATATATATATATATAATTGAAAATTAAATAAATAAATATGCAAAAATGTTCAAAACAGCGAATTGGGAGAGGGGAATAACCGAACCGGCCGATTTTTGAGGTCGACCCAAGCCCGCTGGGTCGACTAGGGGTTAATCCAGGGTGTTTGGCTGTCAACCCGTGGGCCGATTCGCTCAAATGCAAATTTTGCATTTGGATGGTTCTCATGGTTCATCTTTAATCTAAAGGCCCTAGATGGTTCCTACACTTGACTTCTTCCCCAAGACATGCTTTGATGGCTTGGATTGAATCTAGGTTTAATCCTATGGCCTAAAACACTTGCCTAATCTATAAATAAGACCCTAACCTATCCTAAATCCTCATTATTCATTCATGCAACTAAACTATGGCAAAAATTTACCTCTCATGGCCTCCACTCTCTTCATAAAATTTCTAAATGGTTTCTATGAGAGATTTTCCATGCATACAAGTGTTTTCAAGCTTGTATGAGTGTCATTAGCTTGCATTCAAGTCAAGTTTCTATCTTTGCATCATAAAGCAAGGGTTTTGATCATTTTGGCTCAAGGGTTTTTATGTTAGAGCTTGCATTTTGGGTCTATTTGATTGCATAAGGGCTTTGTCATATCTTTTGTGCCTTCATAGCAATGTAAGCCCTTTCCCTACTCTTAGATATTAACTATGAAGTTAAATGTTCATGTTGCAAGTTTGGGTTTGATCATTGAGTATGATACATGCTATCATGTCATGCAAGTTTATGAAGTCATTATCTTGATCTTGTGAGCTAAAAGCTACAACCTTTATGTTGAAATGTTGCATTAGGCAACATGAGAACCCTCATAACCTTTATGTCAACTTGCATATGAAGTCATAACCCTTATATGATGATATATGCGAGTTACTAGTCATCATTCCATATCTTTTGTCACCATGATTCGCTTATGTGCCAAGTTTGGGTTTATGCATGTTTTGAGGCTTAAGAATGTAACATGCAAGTTAATGAACACATTTGTGCCTCATTTGCCACCATGATTAACTTGTGGCTTAATATCCATTTTTGTCATGCCTTTGCCAAGTCTCTTCTTATAATCCATTACGTTGTCGCGAACGTATATGCGAGTTTAAAAGCGTTGGGTTATGTTATGGGTAATTTCTAATGACATGAAAATACAACTTGAAAACATGACTTGAAATATAACATGGAAGTTGACATGTAAGTATGCATAAAAACATAAACTTGGGAATTTACCTATTAAGTTAGGTCTACCCTTTGGGAATTTACCTATTAAGTTAGGTCTACCCAAATGCTTGAAAACTTGTAACATGTTTTGGGAAACATGATGGACATGACACTTAGATAATATAAGTGTGGCCAACTCGAGGTTGGGTTGAGTTTGCAACGTAAAACTACCCGGAACCGACCGGCCTAACTAGTAGTTGCAAACAATAGGACCCAATGTGAGAAGTTGGTCATGTTGTGCTTGAACCCGAGGTTAGACCAAGTTGTGGTGTAAAGCTACCCGGAACCGACCGGCTTAACTAGTAACCACAACAAAGTCTAATGTGAGAGGTGAAGGTGCATTAAGTAATTAATGCCACATGATAGGGTCAAGTTAATTTGATTAACGACTCTTAACCAAATATGACATGGACAAATGGGTTAAGTAATTTGATTAGGCTAATGATACTTAACAAAACATGACAAGGTTGGGTAGGTTAAGTAACTTGATTTGCCTAATGACACTTAACCATTTTTATATGACTAGTGGATGGGGTTAAGTTAACCAACACTTAATCAATCCAACGCGATAACTTGGTAAGGTTAAGTAAGTTTTCTTAATGACGCTTAACCGAAAAATACGGTTAACGAATGGGGTTAAGATTAGACTCAACTAGTCTAAACATGGAAATCGGATGGGGTTAAGTTAGCCTAGACTTAATTAATCCCACTTGGTAGTTTAATGGGGTTAAGTTAAACACTTAACTAATCTAAACAGGATGAATTGATGTTGTTAAGTGACCTATACTTATCCAATCTAACTCGTTAATTTATTGTGGTTAAGTTAACCAATACTTAACCAATATAACGTGAAAACATGATAAGGCTAAGTCACGAATCGCTTGAATACACTTGACCGATTTGACTAAGTAAATTGATAGGGTCAAGTTAATATATACTTAACCAATTTAGAATGATAATTGGACGAGGTTAAGTCGTGAATTGCTTAATATACTTAACCAACTTGAGCATGGTTTGTAGGGTTAAGCCTTGAACTTGGATACTTAGCCAATTTTGACAGGATTTGTAGACGGGTTAAGTCATGAACTTAAGTGACACTTAATCCATTATGTAAACCCTAGTTCTGAGGATTAGGTGGATAACCGTAGTTAACAAGGATAACGGGAACAATGCTAAGTGGTAAACCTTAGTTGAAGAATAACTAAGTAATGATTCTTAGTCAAGGAAGTTTAGACCAGTTCATAGATAGATGAGTAACCTAATACGGTAGGTCATCGTTTAAGTATACGAGTAGGAGCAAGTATCTGATTTGGATAAAGGCTCCAGCGAACTGGGTAACGAAGCAGCGGCTTCGGGGAACGTGAGGGTATTCTTGGTATCCCTCTATGAGCTGCCAGGTGATTATACTAGGCTCATGAGAGGTTAAGGTCTGCGTTAGAAGAACCAAGAGTATGCCTTGGTTGCTATACGAGCGACCTAAAGACGGGGATGGATAGGGGATAGTCGACGATACACGGTCATACCCTAGATAGCATTTCGTCAGGCTACCTACCATCTTTGGTCAAGCGTGTACGTACGGAAAGGCAGAGAACACCCAATAGACCATAATTGCTATCTAATTATGGTTGCGGTAAGGCTTGGATGTGGGTTGGCCAGTGTTGTGTTCTCATACAGGATTTATCCTGTCTTGTCTTTCACTAGTTGAGGGAGTGGTCTCGTGGGACCATAGCCACGTATAGGAAAAAACAGACCTTAGCATCTGCATCGGCAGATAAATTGAAAGCTCCCGACCGAGTCCTGTATTTCCTGGTCTGCCCTGTGACAGGACTCGGATGGCACGATGTGATACATGTGCATACAGTCATGGAAAAACGATTCACGATATATGCGTGGGAAAAAGGGCGCGGTTGGCGGTTAGCGTAATCCCTAGTGGCCCTAGGTGGTTGAACCCAAACCGAGATACGAAAACGTGCAATAGGTAAGCATAATCCCTAGTAGCCCTAGGTAGCATAAGTCCTAGTTGTACAAACGATAATTCATGTTGGAAGACCCTGGCTAGGTTTAGGGTAACAGTCCAAACCGATCTTAAGGATCATGGAACTATGTTAAAGTAATATAGAATCTCATGGGAAAGCCCGTATGGTCTACGGCAAGGGACTGAACATTTACATGGAATAAAACATACAAGTTGAGTAACCTATATATGCGATATATTAGGTTGACATGGACCATTACACGACTTTTGAGTGAGGGTCATTCTTGGTTAACACATGACACGGTGGGGATACTAGTACGGTAGGTGCAGAGCTAAAATACATGATAGATATCACGGGGCGTTATACGTGACAGATATCTTGGGGATATTATACTTGATAGAAACCTGACGATGTGATACCTTGTTTTATCTTGACATCGTAATTTATCATGACACCTTAGTTTATCTGAGTTCAGTAGTTCATCCTGTTATTTTGATTTAGCTTATCTATCTTGTTATCATGCTTATGTTCATCTCAGTTTCTCATGTCAGTTAACTTTACTAGTTTTTATGCTAATAGTAGATAGGGCTTACTCAGTCTTTTTGATTGACCCGTTTTGTTTCGCCTCTTTTCTTCCGTTTCCCCCCAGGTTACAGGGAGGAAATACTGTTGTTTAGTTCGGACTTCTTCTGCTTGAAGGTCATCATGGATGGCTTGGACTTTTCTTGGCTAATGGCTACTTTACTGTTTTTACTTGGGGAATAATTTATGAAAATGTCTTTATGCTTCTTTACTATTGCAAGACAGGTTTTGATGTACTCTGATGTAAAAGGCTTTAGACCTTATTTATTCATGTTATGAAAGTTTGATTTTACTTCCGCTATTTTATATGTTCTGTCTTGTGATATTTCTGTGCATGTTTACCAATAATGCCCCTCTAAAGCTAGTGCATTCCTTTTGCGAGTGACCCTAGCGGAGGCGGGGTGTTACACTTGGTCTCTTCGAAACAACACGCCAAAAGGTCCAATAATATTCATTAATAGTCGTTGTTTTAACTATCAACTCAAACAGTATAGATTAGTACTTTGGCAGCTCAGGTCCCTTCCATAAATAGTTTTATTAAAAATCATTGTATCGATTAAAATCGATTCTAGGACTTATCTAAAAAACAAACCTCTTTCAATTTCCATTACTCAAAACTAAATCAACGCTTTCTTTTAAACATTCTTCAGAACTCGTTTCTTTAATCTCTTTTACCTCAAAATTTTCGTTATAGTCTCCAATATCATTTTATTATCAAAACCCCTTTGTATTTCCTTACTTTGAAATATATTCATATATATTCTCAAAATTTCTTTTATTTCCATTACTTTCGGAATTATTATTATATATATTCACAAAGTCTCCTTTTAACTACTTATACCATTAGAAACTGACACCATCTCTCGATAATAGTGAAATCGTTCAAGTTGGGGTATTTTAATCACCTCTCAGACCTTGATCGACAACGTTCTTATCTTAAGATAGATACTAGTTTGTAATTCAAAAACTCATATTACTTATGATATCAATCAAATCTTATTCAAACCATTTCCTTGCTTTTGGAAATCTTTGTCCATTATAACCATTTTACTTAATTTGTCGACAGAGCAAATTGTTTACTAAACCCTTACCCTTCGCTTTAAAAATCTCTTTAGACAATTCCATTTATAATTTGGATTCTATTATAATTACTTATTTACCAAATCCATTGCCAATTCGACTACATCTTATTACCTTTTTAGGTAATTTTAAGGGTAATTCCTTTAATTTAAATAATACTTAATTTTAATATTTAACGAAGTAACTTACTTCATTTTTAACTAAAAATAGGATAGTTAATTACTTTGCAAAAGTTTATTTCTTTAAGCATAACCTTTTATAATAAACAAATTCAATAATTATCTTTAGTATCGTTAATTAGAAAATTAATTAACTTTTAACTAATCTTATTAAGTAAATAATTTATTTGTTAAAAACTTATCAGTTGACTCGGTCAACTTTTAAGACATTCATTAACTCGTTAACCAAATTTCTTAACCCCTTTTCTTAAATTAATTAACAATATAATTAATTTAAAATCATCGCTCAATTGTTTTCCAAAACAATTGTGCTAATTTATTAACCCTTAAGTTCATTCCTGACTTCATTAGCTATAGACTTATCAAAACAAATCATTTAAAATATTAATTTATTTATAAAACCTCTATTTTATAAAATATAAATTAAAACTTCCTTTCAGTTATAAAATAAATTTTATAACTTTAATTGCATTAATTTGCTTGACGACGATCAACGTCTAAAACACGGTTTCTAGGCCATTCATTGCCAATCACTTAATCAATACCGTTATTGATTAAAAATACAATGATTGTGGAATTTCCAATTCAACGATCAACATCCAATCAACAATTAACATCCAAATAAAATATAACGATAATTGGGTAAACAATTCATATAAATATGAATAAGATATAACAATAACGCACAATTTATTTGAAGAATTCAGTTGGATCTCTCCAACCTGTTATTCCCTACATCCAAATAGGTTACACCAAAATAATCATTTCAATTCAATACACTGATAAAAATTTAACAATCAACCAACAACAACAATCCTAGCATCCATCTTTAATTTTAATACGTTTATATTATTATAAACGTAACCAATAAGGTATGTTACCTCAATTGGAAATAATTGTTAAAAATAACAATTGGGTTTCAATTAAATTAAACAAACATTTAATTTAATCAGTTCAGTCAAAATATAAATTCAGTAATCATCCAACAATAAACAACCATAGCACACAAATATTAAAACCGACTTATATAAAATATAAGTGGGAAAAACTGAGCGAGTTATACTCGCCTTAATTCCATTGTTGCTAAAGCGGTTCGACTTTTCAGCTAAATTAAACAGACGTTTAATTTAACTAAAAATTTCAGTTGTCTCCAGTTTTGTCCAAGATAGTTCCAAACTGTAGCGCACGTCCCCACGATTCCGATGCAATATGTTTCGCCCAATTCTGATCACATAGGTACGAGTTATGGATATTATAAGTATACGTTTTTAATTAAATGATTAAATCCTTTAATTACAAACTTAGCTTTTTAATTATTTTCTAAAGTACATTACGGGTCCGAGTGCTTTACGTTTTTCCTCATTCACATTTCTTCCTTGCTACCTTTGTTTGTTCTACACATGTTATAACATATAATAATCATATGATTATTTTTAAACTAATTAACTTTTAATTATAATTAATTAATATTAATTACGTTTTATTATAAAATCAGGGCCATTTAAACCTTCTGATGCTTCGTTCACAAATTCTTCGTTCTTGACTTTGGTTTGCTTCTGAAAAACACTGGCTAACTTTTGTTCATTGTTTTACTCCTGATTTTCTAACCAGGCTCACAAAAATTCCTCCCTTCATTGTTTGCACGCAACCTTGCTTGTACAGTAAGCCCAACTTTCCATTTGAGTTGTAAACTGGCCCCCCCCCCACACACACACATATATATATATATATTTCACCACATCTTCCAGTATCCCTTTGTTCACGAAGCTATCTCCAAACAGAACCCTCGCCTTTAACGCCTTCATCACGCTGCTCCTGCCATTACCACGTTGCTGCGCCTCACTCTGCCCACCAGCGTTTGATTAGACTACACCGTCTCGACCCTCCTAGCATCCCCGTCCGTCGCCGACAGGGATAATATATATTGTTTTCCTTTTTAATATATGTGCAGATGGCACATGGTTTCTTTGCGAGCAAAAATATTTCCATTGACTTTGGTTACAGACGCACATGGAATGCTACGTGATGGCCCCTTTTTGTTTATATATATTCTTTTTAGCATGCGCAAGATTTGGTCAGCAAATTTTGTTTTACTACGTTTTGCATGTGTAGAGATACGCTGAGATTGGAAAACGATAGGTTGTGGATTTGAGAATATGTGCAGATTACAGTGAAAGTGACCTTTATTTTTTGACGTATACTTAACGTTCGATGTTTTACGAATCATACAAACACATAACGCGTCCGATCGAAACAAAAATTGAAATCATATAATAATTTAATATTACAAATTCAATGAAACTGATTTCGTTGAAATCCGTCACTATTTCAGATATGACTATTTTTAACTAGATTAAATTAATATAAAAATCACATTTCTACCAAATAAATATTAAACAAATTATTTTAAAATTTCATTAACTTCCATTATATTCCAGTTTCATATATAACTATTCAGAAATCATTTATATCAAATTCCAGGTTAAAACGATATTCAATTTATTAAAAACCCTATTTATTTTATTAAATAAATCGTTATAATTTATAAACAATTCCATAACGACTATTTGAAAATTTGATTTAAACATAACTCAAAATCAACAACATGAAATCTTTATTTTTCTCCTTTATTAGAAGTTATAATCAAATAGATTCGGACGATTCTTGTTTCAAAGAATTTCGACTTAAAATGGATTATGTATATTCAGTTGAAGTTCAAAACATAATATTACGAACTACCGCGATGTTACGAGCTTGTTCTAAATTAAATATATATTATACGTTCAAACTTCGTTATGATTAATAAATAAAACCCGTTTTAATATTCCCTAATCAACATTTAAAATCAATTTAATTGTTTAAACAAAACGGTTAAAAATTTGGGTCGTTACAATTGAAATGTCTTGTAATTTCTTGATAAGTAGATTTGTTAGTTTAAATAATAAATACTTGAATTGATTTGGATTTTATTTGTTTGGCTTAAATTGGATTGATTGATTGTACTATGGTTTGTGTGGCTTGACTAAATGATTAACTGATAATAATTATTGTTACTTTATCACTATATCATTCTTATATTTATATCCTATCTACGTGAGTATATCTTTCATGATTAGTCTATAGGATTTGAGTTAGGGGGAGTATTATATTAGCATAGCGTTAGAATTAAATTAAAGTTAGTATTAGAATTAGATTTGGAATTAGTCAATTCGGATTTGAATTATTAATTATTGTTGATGACAAAAGGGGATAAATATTAAAGATAGGCATAAACTAAGGGAAGCTTTAGAATCCAAGGGGTGTTAGGTTACATGTTATAAACAAGGTTGTCGTCATCAGAAAATGAGAAATTTATAGTACCATAGAAAAAGGTTTTGATGGCAACAATTTAGAAAATAATATAAAATATAAATGCTAACGTTTATTCAAATATACGTAGTATATAGTGTAGGATTAGACATACAATGATTTATGAAGAAGGTATAATATAAAGATTATCAAGAAAAAAAATCACCAAGACAAAGATTACAAAGATAGAGAATGAAGACTCATGAGCATTCAAGGGTCAAATATTTCAAAATGTTTCAGATAAGTTTTAGAGTTTTGGATGTTAAAATTCTAATAGCACTTGATCTCTCTTTCTCTTTTTCAAAATGATTTTCAAAATAAGTCTTGTTTTCAAAATGATATTTCTAAGAGGACTTAGAGCGACTGGAATGCTCTATAATACTACTGCCTGACGGAAAGTGAAACTTGAAGAAAGATTACATGGAAGGCCCGAGTGAATGGTGAAATACTACAGCTCGACGCTACAATAAATATAAGCGCAAGTCTCTCATTATATTCCACCAGCTGGACATGCTTCATGAAGATGCCATCTCAAAGGGCACACGCGTTGACCCTATTCCTCCGATTGCTCCTTTCACCGTCGATTCTGCTGCAAACACATCAAATGGCAATGTGAGTTACGTGTCTCGCTTAACAAAAGATTCTTGCTAGCACCGTAGAATTATAGGATAAATTTTCTTTCGAGGTTTGTTTTAAAAACTATTTCGCGTTTAGGGCTAATTTTCAAACTTATTATCAAACAAGGCTGGTTTATGCACTGTCAGCAGTCTAGTCAGCATTTTTGTAACTGTCTCGTCTGACGCAACTCATAGTTGCGTCCAAATTAAAAAAATAAAAATGGATGGACATAAACTAGTCTTGTTTGGTAATAAGTTTCAAAATCAGTCTAAATTGTTTCTAAAACAAACCTTAAAAGAAAGTTTGTCCTTAACAAATTTGTCCGACGTGAAAATAACAATAGTACAAGTTTATTGTCCCTATCAAGTATCAACCATTAAAAGTTTAAATGTGTGCTGCTATCTAGAAAGAGTGATGACGATTCTCACATGGTTCTCTTTCTTCTCAGAAGAGGCAAAGTAAAACGATAAACCTTTTAGATTCGTTCCTTCCATCGCTGCAGCCAGCAACCTTCATTTACAAGACTTTCTTAGCACCTCTTTTACCTTCCCACACAATTTTGTTTATTTTAAGCAAAAGAAGAAGAAATTATGAATCAGAGATCGGGTCGGAGAAAAAGCAACAAAGGAATAGCTTGTTGATCAGCGCCGATTCCTTGATATCTCACAACTTGCGTCGGTATCCCTAAATCAGAAACCCTAGGTTTTCGAAATTCTGTAACAGACATGGATCCCGAGCAGACGTTTCTTCGGGTCCACGCTCGTTTATCAGGAATGCTCTCTCAACTGCTCACGCCTCGAATTCGATTGGTCCTTGAATACGTCTACTTAGCCGTTGCTGTTATTCTCTTTTGCCTTCTTGTCGTCATGCATATCAATTTCGTCCAGCAGGTTAGACTCATTTGTTTGTGTTACCATTGGCGATTTATTGTGCAAACCTGGAAGATGTTGGTGATTTAACTGTTTTTTTTACTGCTCTTGCTGTTTACGGGAATTATTGTTCATTTTTCTTTTTTCCTACCACAAATGAAGCCTGGATGTTCGAGTGAGCTGTCTGGGATTAACTTCACTGAAGCCCAACTTTTCCAGATCAAGGTGCGTGGCTTTGTTCATTCGGTCTCTTTACGTTTCAACAGTTGATGTGTAAATGCTCCTTAGCGTTCCTGATGACTTATTCAGTTGAATGTGGTCAAATAGCATTAAATCAAGTGTGTTGCTAAGGGCACCCCGTTTTCTTCTTACTAATATTCGGCTACCAAATACATCGTTTTCATTTTTTTCTTTTGCACGGCGAACAACTGCTGACCAGCCCGCCGTTTTCCGTGGCAATCAATCACCGAACAACAGTAGTTCGGTGTAACCATGGAAAACGGTGTTGGTCGGCGATTGTTCGCCGTGCAAAATGATTTTGCATGGTGGTTGATCGCGGTATAAAATGTGTTAGGTAGGAAATACATAAAATTTATTGTGTTTATTATTTTTATACGTGGTATTAGGAAGTGTAAACTCGGGTACCCTTAGCAACACACTAAATAAAAATCTGTTCAGTATTAGCCCTTATTGGTTTGCTGTCTGCTTGTATCGTTTTCACTGCAATTACATATATAACTGTAACCAATCTATGATGTGTCTTAGCAAGCATTATATCATTTTATATCCTCGATTATTGTTAGAACTGAATACAACTACCATTAGTTCAGTCTTTTCTTCCTAAAAGGTATATATATATATATATATATATATATATATATATATATATATATATATATATATATATATATATATATATATATATGGCAAGCGTTCGGTTGCATCACAAAAATGGAGCACCCCAACCTCTCGTTTATATTAATTTAATTGAGTGGGAGGTGAGAGAGTTAGTGGAAGGAGAGGAGGAAATGTGTGGTGGAAAAGTGGTAGGCTAAAGGGGTGCTCACTATTTGGGGTGCCATTGAACCTGCCTATATATATATGTATATATATACATATACACATACATATATATATATGTGTGTATATATACATATACATATATATGTATGTATATATGTGTATATATACATATACATATATATGTATGTATATATGAGGCAGGTTCAATGACACCCCAAAAATGGAGCACCCCAATAGCCTAACTATTTTCTACCTCTCATTTACACTCTCTCCCTCCACTCATTCTCCCTCCGTCCACTATCTTATTTTAACATAAACATGAGGTGGAAAACAGAGGAGCTAATGGGGTGCTCCATTTTTGGGGTGCCATTGAACGCTCGCATATATATATATATATATATATATATATATGATAATAGAATGATAAAATTGCAAGAAAGATAAAATAGACAAGGAAAAAAACTAATCTTATTGTACTATTGATTAGGGTTGTTACAGTAAAGGTAATTTAGCATTACCAAACCATTGAAATAAAACAAGCAAAATTGACGTACTAGTACAATTGGTATTGTAAGGGTAATCATTAATAGATGATAATAGAATGTCAAAACTAGCGGTAATGGTAAATTCACCAGTTGTTTCATACTATTATTTTAATGACCTTAATCCATTGTTATTTTATAAATAACACTCATTTGGGATTATATTTGACATGTATTATGATTTTGTAATCTCGTTTGATTTTTATTTTGTATCTTTAGTTTGTTATGAAGTTTCGATGTTTATATAGGTTACATATGTTGAATCAACTCAAAATCGCATAACATTTAAAACACTCATATCAAAATAATGAAAATATATTGTAGATATAGTATGTACTAAGATGAGTTTGAGTATATGTTCTGATAAATTATAAATATACAACTAAAATTTTGTTTACTTTCTTTTAACGGTAATAGATATCTACTATTACTGATCAGTGGTGGTTAATTTTATTGGTATACCAATCACTGATATACTAGTGTATTAGTAAAATAATGGTTTCTAGTTTTGCTTTACTAGTCTAATCTATATGATCACGATTTTTCCATATTACTGGTACTCATTACCATAACACTAAATGTTAACCATAGGAGCGAAATATCCGTACCTACTTTCTTCTTAGGGTAAAACCCACATTCGTATTCCATGGTACCCGCTTCCATTTTGGAATTGCGGCCGCCTTTCGTCTTCCATCATCTACCGTGCTTTGGTTTTTGCACCATTTTTTTTTGAAATATATTTGAAAAAGAGTATTGAATTGAATATTCAAAAAATAAATTCTAGAATTAAAATTATTAAGTCAAGAACTTTAAAATGTTGAAGAGAAATAGACTAAGGGTGCGTTCGCCGCAAACGGAAGCGGAGAATTTGAGTGGAGAATTTGAGCGGAGTATTATAGCGGAGAATGGTAGTTAGCGGACAATGCGTTTGGCGGTTTAAGCGGAGATTTTGAGCGGATCATTTTATTTTTATGTAGTAATTTAATTAATTTATAGTTAATTAATTTATTATTTATGTTGTAATTTGAGTGCCGAGCCGAAGGCGAGCCGTGCTCCGAGCCGTCAGCGGGTCCGGGCGCAGCGCCGGTGGGGGTTCGGGGCCCCACAGTCCCGGCGGCGATCGACCTAGCCGGTTAGGTCGAAAATGTGGGCATCGCACGATTTTTTCGATTTTGGACGATGGAGCCTTTTCTGAAATGATCAGAAAAATGCATTTTTTTCAAAAACTGACTTTTTTTGAAAAATTATAAGTTGTTCCAATTCAGTTCAAACCAACTCCATTACGTAGAGCATTTCGATACGATCGCAACGCAAAAAACCGCGTCTCAAACGGATCTCATATGCAGAAGTTATAAATTTTTAAAGTTTACAAAATCTTAAAATAATTAATTAAATAAAATAATTAAACTTAAAATAGGTAATTAATCTGACGCGTTGGACGCGTCGGTCCCCAACGGACCAATTTTGGTCCGTTGGGGAAGCGGTCCATAATGGACCGTTTTCGAACGGACGCGTCCGACGCGTCGGACTTGTCCGTTCGAAAACTGATCCGTTATGGCAAAAGAACGGGGCCTAACTGTTGAGAATAAAAGTGATACTTTATCCAAACAGTATACTCATTTTATGTCTTGGACTTCCATTCACAACATTTAGAGTCTTTGTCTAAAACATCATACCACTTACCACATCATACGATCTGCCACTTGAGCTGGTGGTCCATAACGAGAAATATATTAAGTTTTTAAGAAGAATGAAAAAGGCACAAGAACAAGTTATTGAGAAGAAAAATTAATTGGTTGATGATAAATTATTAACCATTTTAGTTATAAAATTGTTTCTACCAAGTTATTGAGAAGGAAAAAAATGATTTGAATTTCTTTTCAACAAAAAGTTTTAGTTATAAAATTGTTTCTACCAAGTTAATGTCCTCATTATGACCTGTTTTACCCAAAGTTTTATGCTGAAAGATCATTTTTTATATTTTAAATTATCTCCATTACTAATCTTTTCATACCACGGTGTTTCTAACCATACACATTTTTTAGTTAGTTCCCGACAGGGTATTAAATAGAAGATGGTATCAGAAACCCCTGATAGGTTGATCTTTTAAACCTGATTCAAAATATGATAATATGGTTACTCATTTTTCCCTATTCTGCCTTTAGTAATATTTTTTATTCATTCTTTTAAAAGTTGGCCGGTATTACTTTTAGGAAAATTGCTGGCAGTAACAAAGCTTTACAAGTTTTGCACAATTCTCATAGCAAATGATTGGCACGATAGGTAAAACCTTATGCGTCCACTCATGCATAATATTTAATATGCCCTGCCATTACTCGACACATATAAAAATATGAAGTGTTGTGTGTGTGTGTGTGTGTGTGTATCAATGTGTATAATTTTCTTTTTGACATGTTGATTAATTTATATTTGACATATTCTAGCACATTTTAATTCTATTATTACTTATCACTGTTCATTTCGTAAACTAGACTTAATTATCTCATATACTAGCATATGGTTTCCTCTCCTGTATGCGTAGCTCACAAAGTAAAGTTCCGATGATACTAGAAAGTTGTCATGTTAGGTTGACTTGCATATTATAAATTACGTACATATGTACGTATGCACTAGAGCTATTGTGATCATGGTAAATTTTCCATTACTATAATGTTAACCAGTCAATTGATTATGTTTTTTTTAGTAAAATCTGTTTAGCTATTTGATCGGTATGGTAGAGGCAAATTTACCTTTTTAGTAAAACATTGATAATAGTTTTTCATAATAAGTGGTAATGGTAATTTGTAATCAATTTATAATGTATGAATATTTATACAATATGTTGTATTACATCTAGTTAGAACCAAACAAATGATCGGATTTGGTTCAAAATTCAGTTCAAAAGACGCTAACTATACTTCTTTTCTTTGTTCTATATATTTTGTATTAAACGACATAAGGTATGATGAAATATCATTACACTGAAACTTGTAAATATATTTATTTTTATTTTTTGAACAAATAGTGATTTATTATTATTATTGTAACAAAGTACAATTTTACCGTTTACCAGCTTTTAGCGCACCACTAAATTGGTAATGTCAAGTAATTTGAGTTTATCAGTAAAAATGGTATGGTAACGGTATTTATCTAGTGTTGTCTTCCTCACTGTTATCATGGCACTCTACTAGTCGCGACTAGTCGACTAATCGAGATCAAACCATCGACATGAAGTCTCGACTTGCTTTTTGTATGAATTTCAGGTGCCTGGGTAGAAATTAGTTGACTAATCGACTAGTCGAGTCGACTAGGTTTTTATTGGTGTCGACAGGTTTGGTATTGGCCCATTTTAGAAAAGAAAAAAAATCCGAACCCCTTACATTTATCAATACATCAAACAAGAAAAAAAATCTGAAAGTTATCGATACCTGTATCGAATAATAAAAAAAAGCAGAAACGGATCTATATCTGGTATCGATCAAAAAAACAAATCGATCGAAAGTCGATTTAAAATTTTTGAATTGGAAAAGATCGAATATCGATTATCGAACAGAAAAAAACTTCTAACCCAAGCTTCAATCGAAAATCGATCGATATCCTGAGCCTGCAGCGCCGTCTTTCCACTGCCATCTTGCAACTTGCACTTTATTAAATTCTATGCATCCTTTGTTTATTTTCTTTGTTCAGTAGCAATATATTTGTTGGTAGCAATATATTAGAATTGACAACTTTTTGGTGGCAGCAATATATTTGTTGACTAGTCTATGACTAATCAACTAGTTGACTAACTGGACCTCTGTCAACTCGACTCGACTTACCGCCATAATAACAATTGTCTTCCTAGTTCGAATCCACAGGAACTTAGTCTCAGAGTTTGAATAAGCAATCCTCAAAAGAAAAATATTCATAATATAAACTGAAATCATAAATAATTTTAACAAATTGGACAACAAAATATGAATGAAGCATTTCTTATTTAACCAAACTAAACGAGCGTTACGGCATGCGCTCTGCGTGACACATTTTGTGTGTTTAACACAATCAAGAAAAATGGTTTGCATAAATATTTAGCCATATTGTTGATTTGAACATCTGTAGTCAGTTTAAATTTTCATTTGTATGCTGCAAAATCTAATTTTACGTTAGCTTGAATTTTAATTTTTCTGTAGACAGTTCTTTGCATTCTTGTGTTGTATACTTTGTCTTTCCTTTTGATTTGAATGTTGTAGATATAATTTGATAACCATCTTTTTCTACTAAGCCGGTCTCTCTTATCGGCAATCTATCTGTTTAAATCGTAGCTTATAAAGATAGTCTTGTGCATGCTGATCATCAAATGAATCTGCTTGCCAGTCCGATGAATAAAGTTGTAGTCAGATTAATTTCCCATTTTCTTGATCATCAGATTTATTTGAATATCAAATGCTCTTTATGTCAGCAGAGTTTAGCTGAGTGTTTTTATTTTCTTCTGAAAGGCAATTTCCACAACACTGATCTGTTAGTGTACAAGTTCTATATCTAAAAATATCGGATTGTATGTAATGTGCAAGTATCAACCTTTACAGATAACTAGTGATGAGCTTTGGGCTCAAATTTCAGCTGAGCAAGCTGTGGTAAATTCTCATAAGCAAGACATTTTTATTGAGAGCACTAAAAATCCCAATGTAAATGTAGAGGAGTTTACATTTCTTTCAACCAAGTTCTGGTCACACTGGTTTGGTTCAAGCGCTCGAAGAAGCAAATTAATTTTCAAATCTTGGAGAAGCGAGAAAGAGTTGATTGAAGCTGAACCCAAAGAACTTGTGGTAACTGGAAGAGAAGCAATCAAAACAGCTCTAGTTCGTTTCTTCAGCAGCTGGAGTGTTTTTGATTTTGCCAATTGGAAAATCACTAATATGTTCTCAGACAGTGGGAATCATATTCAGGTGATGGCGTTTTATATTTTACTGCCATTTCTTTTATTTAACCTAGGTTGTAGTTCTAGATAGAGTAATCTTGCTAAATGCTAAGCTGTGGCCCATTTATTGTTTTGAACACACACCACTCGAAGGGGCAACTATTCATGTTAACTATTATGTTTTTAATGCTAAATTGACAAACCTTTTTGCTATCATCTATATTGTTATTTTGTATGTTGTGTGTTTAGAATGTCTATCACTATATTAAGCAATCTTATTTAGTCAATACTATAATATTCTATTATGAGAATTGAATTTTTTTTTTACCACAGAAACCTACAAGGTGGAAGGCATTCTTTGATATTTCAAAGCTGTCAGAATTACTCCACATAGAACACATGAACTCATTTTTAGGTACACAATTTTTTTCCTGGCCTATTGATCCCTCATTTCATTTTTAGACATGAATGCCTAAATTGGTGTTCAAGTGTCTTCCCCATTATGGAAGAAAGCTCAAGGATGGATCTGTGTAGACTAGTTTTTCATTGAAATATTAATTGTTTCAAGATCATCTTTGCAACTGGTGGGACCTCATTAGGCAGTCTTTTGGATTTCAAAATGATTAGAATGTATTGTTAAAATGCCCTAGTTATTTTCTTACTTATACATTATATTATGTAAGGCCTAAGTTTGTAAAATGACAGTTCTGTAATAATGAATCCTCTGCTATCAAATTTTTGTTAAGATTTGGTGCCATGTTCAATATTCAGCTGTACATTTCTGTATTTTCTTATTGACCTATTTTATCATTATATTCTCTGCTGGCAATTTTTTTTTTTTTTTTTAGTAACCTGTTTTTTGATCTCTGTGGTGAAACATAGAAGAAAAGGTTGTAGTAAAGCGGCTTTCTCAAATACCATTAGGATAGAGTTCTTATTAATCATTGAACATTTTCAAAGTTATCCAACATACGTACATGTGCACACATACATAAATACATGTGTACGTGCATGCACACGTAAGTATGTATCTACCTGTACATACATGTATATAGGAAGAGTTCCACTAAACCTCTCTGTGGTACGCCCTTATACGCCCCCCCCCCCCCCCCAAATCCCTTTCCCCGAATGTTTTGCCCTATAAGTTTCAAAATCGAACCAAATTTGTTGGTATGTTCTTACATACAACTAAAAGTCAACCTTATCAACATGATATTTCAATACAAAAGTTAAATGAAAACAATTTAGCGGCTAATATCAACTTAACATTTTGAACATGATAAAAATTCCAGAGTGATCTCATTTTTGTGTGGATATGTTGTTCAATGTAGATCGAACATCCTCTGAGTTTCATTTGCTTTCAAATTGTGTAGCTATAAAAACCACAGGGGTGTTGCGAAACAGGGATCTAGAATAAATTTTAGTTTATCCCCTTAAATTATTATTATCGTCATGTAGTTAAATGTAAATGTCTTAGCATGTGTTGCAGTGCAGTGGTTCGAAAGAAGAAGCAGAGCATTTGAACCAACATATTTATACACTTCAGAAAAGGTAATCTTATATCCATTCCTTTGACACTTTGTATACATGCATCTAAGATAACCCACTTTTTTAAAAAAAAAATCATTAAAACAAATTGAAATTAAACTGTAAATTTTCTTTTAAGCAGCACACTTAATGGCATCACGTTTTACATGCAGATTAAGCAATTAACAATATATTTACTTTTGTATTCAAATCCTATATTAGCACGTGCAAGTAGGTAAGAATTGCAAACGTGCGATTGTTTTACTCAGTAAGAAACAATTTCATGCAGAATAACATGATTATGATATGCTGTATTTTCTTTAAGTTTTGGCTATAAAATTAAAATATAAAACATGTGCAGAAATTTGATATTCTATTTTCTGCACATCACTTGTTTTTTTTTTTTACATGCGTAAAATATAGATTGATTTATTAGTTAAATTTTAATGATGAAACATGTTAAACGGTTACTTTTGTACTTGAGGGCTAAAAAAGTTAAGCTTAAATGAGAGCCAGCTGGTCAAGCTTGGCAACTCATTTGTCATCTTTCCTTCCGTTTAAATTAATGGGAAATTCTATTAGGACATGGTAGTGACCCAGTTGGTCACACAATAGGTCTCAATCATTAGATATAATTGTACTTTTGTTTATGCCTTAGTTCCGAGATGGTTCCGCTGGCCGAAATCCATTGTCTCATCCATTGTGTCACAATGTGGTGTCCTGATAATCGCTCCCAAAATTTACGTGTATCTATATACATAGAGGAATCAATCAAGTTTCATGAGGCAAGAGATTTTATCATGTAGTTTTTCAATACTTGTGAGCAAGGTTGTAAACACCGCTAGGTGGACATTAGATGGTGGGTTTGGATTAGAGATTTACTGTTTAGGTGGAGATTAATAAGGTCTAATCATTTTCGATAAACTCATTACATATGATGTTGACATTTAATTTCAATTTTGAAGATAGAGGCATATGCAATATTCAATTTTTAATTAAAATTTCATATAATTTTTTTAGCACATAGTGCTTAAGCATCACTATACAACTGTGTAGATGTTTAAGTAAAACAGTAAGCCTTGCTGAACGGCTAGGGGGTCTAGACAGAGACCTAGGCAATATGCATCACCTAGCATCTAGGCAGGGATTAAGTGGGAGCATAAATGTTTTTTTACAACAGTGCTCGTGAGAGCATCGTATTAGAAGTATCCGAACGGCCCCTACCATGATTCTTCTTTCATTCTTCAGGGATATTTCAGACTTCCAGAAGCAGCTAAGGCTCGTCACAACATCCGAACAATTAATATTACAATTTCTGCTGAGAATTCTTGCTTCGGAAACAGGTAGGGTCAGGGTATTTCCTTTCGTTCTCAATTTTTTTGTTTAACTGCTTATTTTGTTTTGTTGGTTGCAACTTATGCGCATAGGTTATGTAGAAGGCACACAATGTCAATATCTTAAGATCATGTTACTATACTGCTTCAATAAAATGATTGATGAAAGTAGGAGAACTCGTAACATGAGCGTTCATATTCCACTCGACCAACTACCAGAGAACTAGAAATATTTTACTGGAAGCAAATGATAGTTGAACAAAGTTTTTGTGTGTGTTGACATGGTCCACACCATCTCATTCTACATGTCTATGGTTTTCAGTTTTATAATATTCAAAATCAAATGGAACTTTAGGATTGTTCAATCTACGACGATGTTATATATATATATATATATATATATATATATATATATATACACGTTGAAGATCCTCAACCTCTCATTCTATGCCTCTATGGTTACACACTTCAAAATCAAATGAAACTTTGGAGTTGTTCACTCTGCGATATGAACACCGTGTCCTGGAAAAGTGAGACTGTTTCAAAACGTTTAACATGTTCAAAATGGTAAGTCAATATTAACCATTGAAAGTCTTATGTCAACCGTCAATTTTAAACATTATTTTTGTGTATATTAGGATTATTCCGATCAACCAAAGTTTATTTAGATGAAATCAACTAAAACTTGTGGAGATGATCCCGAGGCATGGAAGAATATATCTACAAAATTTTAGTTTACTTCAAATTGTGTAGCTCAAAAAGTTATACAGGTGTAGATGAGGTGTAAGGGAGAGGTGTATATTTTACCTTCAATTGTGTAGCTCAAAAAGAAAAACTCTTCCCTCATTGTTTGTGCGTGTGTGTGTGTATGTATATATATGTGCGTGTATGTATGCATGCATGTATATTTATCGGCACAAAAATAATCAGTACACTACTTTTTTACAAAAGTGTCACGGTGATGGGTAACCATTTACTCCTAAAAGCCTCCTGAAAGCTTAGACCATACAATTCAAGATGGTTGGTGACTTTTTAAACTATGACCATCCTCAGCGATTAACCGTACTAACAGTGAGGTTGCTGCACTGTCGGTAGTGGTATGGTGCCTGATATTAGTTATTGGTCAAAATTGTGAAATTAAAACACTTAGGTGTTTATATTGCGGTGTAGGTACAAAAAGTTATGACGGAGATAAAACGAGAATATAGTGGAAAATAACAAATGTACAAATTAGATCTTTACCATAACTTTGTTGATTTGATTGAAAAAGAGAACTAGTCAATTCAACATTTTTATAAATAACGAGTTTAACATTGATTTAGCAGGGCTTAAAGCGGTTTTACTGTTTAGTAGTGTTAAATTGTCAAAGCATAGCCGTCAAAAAGCATTACATACCAGAACAGAGATTTTACGGTGCTTTAGCGGGGCTTGTACCGCACATGGTCAAAAGAGCAAAACCCCATCAGCCCTAGCTTATCTTGCCAATGGTTGTCAAGGCGGAAAGCCCCAGGTTCTCGCCTAGCACTTTTTTGGGCGTCCTGACTAACATTTTTTTCCCGTTTTTCAGCCAAAAGATTGCACTTAGTAATTGCACGAAGCCTCAAAATTTGACATTACAAAAAGGCATATAAATGCAAAAATAAAAACACAACATCATACAATTAACATAAATCAAACAAAAATGGCTCAAAGCCATATAATTCAAGTTTACAAACAACAAAATACTTAATATATAGTAAGTAATTGACAGTCAAATGAGCCTCCTTTTTCTCCCCCTCTTGAATTTCAGGCTCCTATTGAGTTAAATGTTAAATTTTTAAATTTTCCTTAAATGTTGCAAAAGACTTTTTTTAAACTTTCATTACTTAAAGTCTTATATAGAGGTTTAAACTTTCATAAACATAGTTTTTTTTTTTTTTTTTTTTGGTTTGTTTGTTTGTTTGAGAGTTCGATGAAAGAGAACTAGATTTTTCTTCAGAGAATATGCTCCAAATTGACAGTCAAACGAGCCCCCTTTTTCTCCCCCGGTTGAATTTCAGGCTCCTATTGAGTCAAATGTTGAATTTTCAAATTTTCCTTAAATGTTGCAAAAGACTTTTTTTGACACTTCACAAGTCGAGCATCTTATTTCTTTGGGGCTTTTTTGGCTCCTCATGCATCGTAGGCACCTTAAAAGGTAAAAAGCTGCCTACACGTGCATAAGCAAGGACTTTGATAAGTATAATGCTGCCGTAAAAGCAAAAAATAAAAAGGTAATAAGAAGCAAGCTATTTTGAATCTAAAATAAAGCAGTGCATTTTATGATAGAATGTTTGAGAATGTATATGAAAAGGCAAGGGACAGAAATATCATATTGCACAATATACGATTTTTCTAGATGAAACCATTGGACATGCACACACAGACACATGTACAGGCACACGAGCGCACACACTTGCACACTCCTTCCTCCTCTAAAAAACACCCCTAACCCACCCACCCACCTAAACACACAGAGAGACAAGCGCGTGCACACATACATAAACACACTGAATTGCCATCTGTAGTCTAGATTAGATAACTTGAATAACCATCTGCTGATAGCAATGAAAATCAGATCATACTTTTGTTTCTTCTACCTCGATGCAATTTCTCCCGTTTGAATCTAAAAATTCTCCCCTTGACCGTGGTCTTCTGGTCCTAAACCATTTCTCCCTTTTGGAAGGTCAACCATTAGCTACAAACTTTCATGTTGTGGCCGTCATCATTTAAGATAGTATGGTTGGTAGCACCTAATATTATCAAAGTGCACGGCATACTGTGCTGTAGCGGCAAATAGCATGTAGTACAAAGTTTGCGCTATTATATGTACAATAGCACAGAGATTCATGTAGCGCAAATATAACGCTTTATTTTATCGAAGTGCAAAATAGCGCATAGCTCTAAATAGAGCGCTATTTTGTTTTGTTTTTCTTTAAAAGTTTTGGACAATGAGTAAAGTCCAGTCCGACCAATTTTGGAGTTAAATAATTAAGCAACTGGTCCATTTTGTTTTTTTATTCAGCTTGCACTTTGGTACACTTGAATCATGTTAGACTTCATTTATTTGAATCTTGTTATCGTAAACTTTATACATGTTATTTTTATTTGACCTTCTTATTTTCACTTTATGACTTCTTGTTTATATATTTTCTTAGTTCTCGTCATTAATAAATCTTTAACATTTTATGTAAAATTATACGTTTCATGCATTTTTTGTAGAATGTTATCTCATCATACTCACAAATAAGAATAAATTTCATCATAACTCACAAGCATAAGAAAAAATTTCAAATTCCGTTAGACATTAATATATTATATCCATCAATTATTTTTTAATGTACAGTATGAAATTATTAACCTTTCTCTAGTATAATTGCATTCTACATCAAAAATTATTTAGTACATGCATAAAGCATAGCAGTCTTGTATTCGAAGTCTTGAACGGGTTGGATATGGTAAAAAAATTGTAAAAAAAAAAGAACTAAATTTTATTTAGACATAATGTACTTGATTAGTTGGTAAAAATTGCAAAAGAAAAGAATCAAATAGCACGTGCTATAGTGAATGGTGCAAGCCTTTCCCTATATGCTGTTCGCTACACCGGTAGCAGCACCACCATTGTGTTTTTCTCACCATCACCCTCTGGTTTGATCAACCGTCGGTGGTTATTGCTACAGTAACCATGCAAATTTATTGTACTGAATCAGTGAGTGTTTTTTTCCTTTTCATATATAGCAATGGATCTGTAGGCAACGTTGTGGGTGCTAGGATATTAAACTTGGTCATGTTTACATCATTATGCTTTTTGGGACCATCAGCGTCTGGGATGGTTAACCAGAGATTTATTATTAACGGTTGAACGACCATAATATCCATTCTAAATTATCATATGAAATCACTTTTTTTTAACTCTCTTTTTTCGTTTCACTTACAATAATTTGTTCGTCGACATAACACCGTGTCAGTTGCTATATTAGATTTAACTATTCAAATGGTCATATTATTAAATATACCATTTTCCTACAACATATGTAATGGAAATTTTCATATTTTTTTTGTTTATGATAGGATTTAAAATTTGAGACATGAGTTTACTAAAATGAACAATGAATGGTTAATTTTAATAGCATAATCAGCAAGGCAGCATATGTCAAAGTGTTCCTAATGTATATTGTGATATGGGAAGAAGAAACTTGGTTAAAATGGCTTAAATGTCATTAAACATTGGAAACTAAGATATAGTAATGTATCTGTCAGGAAGCTTTATCAAGCTCTCTCTTGTATTTGAGATACTTGACTGTCAGATTTTCCTATCATAGATCCTCTATACATGTTATACCTTCAGCTTAATTATGTAGTGACACAATAGTAAGATATTCCACATAGATAATGGCACCAGTGTTATCATTGACTCCTCCACCTTATGACTTCATTTTGCACATGTCTATGAATTTTATCGAATGATTCTATAAATCTACTATCTAAAAAAGCAATATGCATCATTGTAATAAGTATAGCTATGCTGAGTTTGATCTTACTTAAATGGAGTTTTATTAAGTATAAGGCTCGGTAGACCACATTTTCTCTGGCATGATCTTTGTGCATTAAATCTCCATATATGACTTTTGTGCAGGTGGCAAAAGCTTCTTATAAATGGTCTTGTTGGTTATGATACTATTCTTATGAACAGCTTATTAAGCTATCCTGGTCAAGGTATGTTATTTATTAAGTGAAATGAGTGGAGTCATAAATTCATCTCATAGGTTTACCGAGTTGTCATTTCTTCACTTGGAATGCATAAGGCTAACTTTGTGATTTAATGACTTTTAGCAAAATTGTGTGTAATGCAAATGGCCTTCTAAACGTTTGCAGGCCTTCTAAACGTGCATTGCTAACCAAATTTATTAGAGACTACCACAAATTTAAATATATATTTTTGTTCCACTTTATTAGGTATCTCGTAGGTACTGAATGTACGTACACCTGTTATTGTTTTGTTTGTTAAAATTTCATTTACTCAGCATGTGACAATTATCATGCCTTCCTTACCTATATATTTTAACCGTTAGCTTAATTAATTATCTATAAAACTGCAGTATTATGACTCTGTTTTATACTCTTAAGGTACCTTTCACTACCGGCTTCAACGTCAATCATTTATCATTTTGCAACTTTATTTAATTGGTACATTTATCTACGTTAATATGCTGTTATATTGATTTGATATTGCCTCACACAACTTGCTGGGATCTGCATTTGACTCCCAAAATCTATAGATTTTTTTAACCTTCCAAATCTTAGTGTCGGAAAACCGAGTAGCAAGTTATATACAACTCAGGATGAAACTGTGGTAAGTTATTAAAAATCTCACGGTGCATCTGTGCTTGCATTCCAGGAGAGTCATAATTCCATGTCTTGCTTCTTTTTGCATCCCATATGGGCCATGATGTTTATTTATGTTGGATGCATTATGTGGCTGAGTTATGTCTGAACATATAATATTCATTGCTTCCCCCTCGTCTTCTTCGTCATTGTCATTATTTTGTGGATGGGTGTGTTACTTTTGGGGGGGGGGGGAAGGGGGGTTGGGTGGGGGTGTTCTAGTAGAAGTGGAAACCAAGTTTGATAGTGTGACATCATTTTTGTTTCTTCTCAACAAAACGCCTTAATTGTTTCTTATCTAGGAAATCTACCAGTTGTAATGTCAGATAATTGTTTGTTTCCTTCTTTCCAGGTTACCTCTATAACTACCAGACTAAGGAATTCTATGATCTTAATTATGGTTATGAACCACCAGAACCT
This sequence comes from Allium sativum, assembly GCA_030737875.1. Classification (NCBI taxonomy): domain Eukaryota; kingdom Viridiplantae; phylum Streptophyta; class Magnoliopsida; order Asparagales; family Amaryllidaceae; genus Allium; species Allium sativum. Next base: position 159,779,845 of record CM060923.1, read on the forward strand.
GCTCGATTTGGGGGTAAGGTTTTCCTGATTAATGTAAATACGCACAGTTCTTCCTTGGTGGAATGCAAGTATGTTAATGTAAATGAAAAGTTAAAATCACCAGAACTTACAATTTTTTTCTTTTTATTTTTGAAAATGAAGCATTTTTAAAAAAGAACTCTATTGATAATAAAATTCAAAATTATAAATATAACTGAAAATTTAGAATTCAGTTTTGTATACCGTTCTTTAACTTTACAAACCTTTTTATTACTGCTCTTTTCACAAGAAGCAAGTAATTTGGTAGTGGAAGCCATGGAGCAGCCAATAAGACCCCCTTTGCTTTTCTTGCCATGAAAACATTTTCCTCTGCACCTGTTTTAACCTTGATTGTACAGAACGTATACATCATTTGCTTTCTTTAAATTCTTTTCCATCAGCGGAGAACCCGTGTTGATATAACCAAAGCTTTTGTGAATTTACCACATAAGCGCAGGATGTGGGTTTCCTTATCACCAGTTTGCCACCATATAGAGAACTCCTTTTCCATCCAGCGAGCCCTCCAATGATTGCTGGAGCCAAACAATCAAAACTTGGCACATGGCAGACTTTTCACGTGGAACTCGTTCTGTCCCCTACAGTAGTTCCTTCCTACTGACTTTACTGGGTTTGAGAATGTCCGACACATAAACCACATGCTATTTTTTCTTTTGAAAACAATGGATCCGACTCAGTAAACAAGATTGACCCATGCACAAGGTCTTTATTATATGAGATTGTAACTTATTGAGCAGGACCATTTTGGAAATATACTTCTCCTTAGAAAACCTTTAAGAGTGTATTTGAGAGTCAAACCTTGGACCTGTGTAAACACTTTGGTTTGCTCAGCTTGACATCAGGCCCGTCCGTAATGAATCATAACTTTTCACGTGGAACTCGTTCTGTCCCCTACAGTAGTTCCTTCCTACTGACTTTACTGGGTTTGAGAATGTCCGACACATAAACCACATGCTATTTTTTCTTTTGAAAACAATGGATCCGACTCAGTAAACAAGATTGACCCATGCACAAGGTCTTTATTATATGAGATTGTAACTTATTGAGCAGGACCATTTTGGAAATATACTTCTCCTTAGAAAACCTTTAAGAGTGTATTTGAGAGTCAAACCTTGGACCTGTGTAAACACTTTGGTTTGCTCAGCTTGACATCAGGCCCGTCCGTAATGAATCATAATTTGTAAAGTGGAAAATCATATACCTCAAAATGATCATATTTTCTTTATATTCACGACAATACACTTTTATTCATGTAAACCATGAGATAACTTGAAAAAAATAAAAAAAATCAAGGTGATATCTTATGCATTGCTGTATTATCATTGCATTTAAGTACTACAATTGTTTTTTGTTCCGCTACTTCTGTAATAAACCTAGAACAATTCCTAACCTGATAAACATTTTCAGTTTATCAAGGTTGTGAAATTCAATTTCATCAAGCTGGCAGACTGTGACCTGTAAATAGATTGATTCTTGAACAGTTGAATAATTAACAAATTATCTCATGCGATCATGAAAGTTAAGAAGTCCATGTTCAAAAGATGTCGACACCATATATTTTATATGTTGGGCAGATATACATGCATTATAAAACACTTTCTTTATGCCAGTTTAAAAATTGTAGATTCCACTGATATAAGTGGTAACTAAAATTTGCATTTTGTTAGTCTCACTTAGTTCATGTTTGCACTTACGCATTGGGGAAAAAAGGATCTTGGCCGACTCATTTTTATAATATGTTTGTGGACAATCTCTGGTATATTAATATTTAATATAATTTATGTAAACAAATCGAAAGCATAGAATACTGTGTAGTACGTGGAAATCTGAAAGCACTTGGTTTCAGTGTTTGTCAAAGTAATCTGAATTTAGCATGAAGTGCACGTTAATGTTGTGAACATGAAAAAAACCGTACTCAAAAAATTTGGGGGTAAATGTAATTGCATCGTCGTAAAGGGCTAGAGTATAGATTATACATGACTAGAGTATGCCTAGGGGGGAGAACACCTAAAATCAGTAGGTTAGGACTTAAGTGCATATTATAGTCAGTCCGTGTGCCTATTACTACCAATTTTGGGCCTACTGCACTCAAGCTTTTGTGCATCTTAGCAATAATCAGAACCAGATTACAAATTAATTGTGTGCCGGTTTCTGTCAAAAAGTTCTTATCTATTCTGTGGGTTAGGTAATCGGACACCTTACGTTTGAGTTTAATCACGTACGTGCTTTGTATTGGTATTGTGATCATTTTAATGTCGGTAACTGAAAATTCAAATTCCTACCATGAATATCTTTGGGAGGACACAATCTCAGATCTGTACAAAGTAACCATGGCAATCATTTTAACTGTCATCACACTAAGACTTCAATTTACTCTTGTAACCATCATTCTTCATGTGAAAACCAAACTGTTTTAGTATCAAAAAACAAACATTAAGTTCTTTTGATTATAAAAGTTGTGCTCATAGATCTTGGCTGTTCCATTTGGGAATCACATCCATTTAATTTGTTATCCTTTTATACACTGCAGATTATTTTGTGACTAAATGCGGTGTTCTTATAATGTCGCTCTTCGTGTTCTTCACCACAACAATGTCAGTATCCTTCACTCTAAGGGAAACACAATCCCGCATGCTTCGATTCACAGGTTAGTTTCTTACATTCTATCTAGTGCACTGGAGTGAAATTCATATTCTTGCTGTATGACGATCGTGTGGTTTAACTCAAGCACTGGATCGAGTCCAGTAGCCTAACCATGGAGTATAAAAACAAAGATGCACGGTTTTTGCTATTCTTGAGTTGTAAATCTATCAGAGCCCATTAGCATCAGACTGCCATTAGTTACCCAAGACTGGAGAAAAATCTACTTTGAACCATTATATAATAGGGGTTCATACCCATATCACTCGGCCTTCTGAACTATATGTTAGGAAGAGTTCAATCTAATATCATAAAAGCTTCTTCATTCTATAATATTCTTTTACCGACGAACAACGTTTCTGCTGGATAGATAACAATTAATTAGTGTATATTTATAATGAGAAAATTTTGTGTTCAATCATCAGGGCATTTTCTACTGACATCGTACTACTGTTTCATTATCAATATACCTGATCCATTACCGTTTTAACTTTCTTTCAGTGCAGTTACAACACCATGCACGTCACCAGCTTCCCACTTTCCAGCTAATCTTTGTTCATGTAATCGAGTCATTAGTTTTTGTTCCGGTAATTCAAAAATCATATTTCCTTTCTATAATTTTCTGTACTCGTTATTCAGTCATTAAATTATATTACTATTATTGGTTTGGTCCAGATAATGATTGGCATTCTGTTCTTCCTGTTTGAGTTCTACGATGATCAGCTTCTTGCATTTTTGGTACTGACTCTTGTGTGGCTTTGTGAACTTTTTACAATGATTAGGTAATTTGTCCGTAAACATATTTATTATCACATCTGTCTATAACACTACTAAATTCTAAATATTGTACGTGAATTCTGGCCTTCTGCAGCGTTCGAACTCCAATATCAATGCAATTCTTTCCACGCTTCTTCTTGTTGTATTTCTTGGTTTTTCACATCTACTTCTTTTCATATGCCTATGGTACTTTCATGTTTCCCACTGTTGACTTAAGTTCATAGTTTTTTTTGCGTTTTTCTTTAATAGAAGAAACATTGGTGTTACTTAATTCATCAGAATTTGTTATACAGGCTTTTCATACTTGGCCTTTTCAGCAACAGCTGCATTCATGCAGCACCTAATACTCTACTTCTGGAATCGCTTTGAGGTATTATTTTCACTGCAACACACACACACACACACACACACACACATAATGGAAAAGTCTATTTAGACACAAATGGTGACACAATTGATCTCCACCGTTAGATTGCCCCCTGAATTCCACTCCTCTATTTAAAGACAAAAAGATCCAACGGTCGAGGCTTTGTGTCATGATTTGTGTCTAATTTTGTGTTCAAATACCCACCCCCGTATATAATATACATACATATGTCAATTGGCTTGGGTTGGGTAAGATTTTACTCAACCCGTTTAAAACAAAATCCAGCCAATATAACCTCACCCAACCCATCATCAATTGTATCAACCAGCCAAGCCATTAAACAAAAAATGTAGCGAAGTAAAGAAAAACCGCCTCTTGTGAAAGATACAGCAAAAGTCTGCATAAATGGGCATATTTTTGCTATGCTTATCAATTACCGCAGCCGTCTATGATGATTAACTGTCATATTTTCAATTTTGACGCATTTTGTACATATATTTTCAATTATATGCATTATTGATGGTAAATTCATATAGCTTTTACTATTTTTCATAAATTTATTTATTTGTTTATAAACCAATCTAGCATGCACATATTATTAATGTATAAATTATTCAATTGAATTACTAATTTTTATAATTTAATGTTAAATATTATACAAAATAACCATGTATGGTTGGTATGGTTAATCGCGGTTATTTAATTCTTCAACCATTACCGTAACCGTTATCATTATGGATGGTAACCACATAATGACTTGTACGGCTGAGCGGTTGATGGTTCAACCGTAACAGCCATAGGACATTCAACGGAATAGAACACCATAATGTTTTAGCATTCAGATTGCAATGGATGTACTGACAAATTACATTAAGCGAAAAACTGAACCTATGAAAAACTTCATGAGGCTCATACAACCGGAAAACTTTAGTGGTGAATTCTTTTGTGCAGTGGTTTTTTGCCTGAAAATTTTCAATAGGTACAACTACATTAATATATTTTCCTGAATAATTTCGAAGAGAAAAACCTGCAAAGGAACTAAGCATAATAAAGCAGTTCATGGTAAGCTTCATGCTGCCTTGCTATAATTTGGTTTTAGGGAAAATTTTATGTTTATAATAAAATTTAATGTAGCTTATATTATAATTTAGCTTCAGGGAAGCTTCAGGAAAATTATATGGACTATAATAACATTGCATAATTTGTTGGTGTATTTTTCCTGTGTATACGAGGGAAAAAAACATTTTATGGTAATTTCTTTAGTTTAGCTACATAAACTAAGGGCTTAGAAGGTCGTGCTTTCTCAAAAGATAAATGAAATATATTTAAATTTGGAAGAGATTAACATCCATATATACATTCTAAGAATCTTTGCATTTACATAAAGCAGTACTCATGAATAAAGCAACTAGTAACTACTGAAAAGGTCTCAATGCATAGAATAAATTAAACTAAAAACAGCAAAAACATAATTCATTTACATAACAATGTTATTTGACATGACACATTAATCCTCATGATAAAAAAAACTGATGGATGTTAGAAAAATAGCATGTTATCATACGTTGACTGCTTTTAGAACTACATTAGGACAATGGAGTATATTTAGAAAAGCTGGGGAGTAAAAAGTCTACTGTTTATATATGGTATTTAACAAAATGAAGCCATGTCCTAGTAACAGTAAATATACCGACGTATTGGACTGCGTGATCTGCTGCAGTGGTGTATAGTAAGATAGTAAATAACAAGGTTCAAGAACTCGGTTTCGGTCTTTTGAAATTTTAGTAGTTTCGGACAACTTCGGAAATTTCGGAAGTTTCGGTTTTGATCTCGATCTCGGTTTCGGCCTTATTTCAATTTTTCGTAACAATTAAATAAGTTATAACTATTGAATCAAACTAAACTTAAAAATTGGATTAAATTGCACTAAACTCCTAACTTTAACTTAAAAATATGACTAAGTTAAAATTTAACACTACACAACACAGTCCAATATCACTAAAAACCAAGACAAAAATTTCAGCCCTTACAAAATTAGTATAATTAGTCATGAAATAGTTAACCTTAGGGAAATTAAAGTAATTCAGCCCAAGGCAATATAGCGGCTAGCCCAAATCCAATACTGTCCAATTCAACACAAGACTAAATATAATTATAAACAGCCTAACCCACCACACATAATCACAGCACAACGATTGTAACTATGGCAAGGTTTTGCCGCCCAACTTATCACTGGGTCTGTCGCTCAAATTCGATATCGAGCTAAGCAAAATCGAAAAGAAAGGAAAAGGGCTAAAGGAAAGGAAGAAGAAAGCTTCACTTAGGATTTTGCTCGATCTTCACAGCCGCATGCTTCGAAATCGATCTTGCTGAGGATGAGAAGTTTATGTCGATCTTTCTCCACGTAAGTTCTATTACGATTTCGGTATTGAGCTCGATCTTTTATTTTATTTTATTTTTAATGTACATCGAACCGAAACCGAAATTTTGTATCAATTTTGGTTCGTCTGCCTATAAAACCGGTACGGTACCCCAAAATTTCGGGCTACCGTCCGAAACATCAAACCATGGTAAATAATAAGCCAAACAATAGACACAACAAACTAACTAAATGTTGAAATGTAATGAAGCAAATATTTATCCAAGAATGCAAGATTAACTGATTTGATATGCTAGCTAAAATCTGAAAAAGACATCAAATCTACCACATTTCATATAAAACAATACACTGAGCAAGCAAGAAGCATTATGATAATGATTATTTTGCGACTAAAACACTCTTACCAAGAAAATAAATAAATATGCTTCCTGTTCGATATAATTTCCTAGGGTGGGCACCAAAATATACTTGAAAACCCCATAAATAAACCCGTCTCAGCTAATGCCAAATGCTCGAACTTCTTAATGAGGCATAGTGCATATCTGAACGACGTCCAAGAGATAAATTGTACTGCGACTACTGCGGATTGTTTCAAGTTCCTGTACAACCGTCGTTTGGAGGATCGTAGCATCAGTAGAAGATACCAATATGTTACAGTATGAAGTAGTAAATCAGTCATGTTGCATGAATGAAGTCGTCTTGCATAAAAAGTTAGCTAACCATGAATTCATTCACTTCAAAATGGAGAGCAACTATACCAATAAAGGATAGCGTATTCATCTAAATTGCTCTTCAGCCTCAAAACAATAACAAAGACAACTGCTTCGTACCCTTACAAATACATGTATATCTTAACTAGTAGTAACAAAAACAATACTTTCACAGGAAATCTAAAGCAAGCGGTAAACCTGGAAAATAATCATGTAGAAAACTGGGAATAATAGCCATACAAGCTAAGTGGGCTTACTAGACGAAGAATCAGGGGGAAGGAAGAGAAAGCGAGAAACCTAATTTTTTATTGAATGAAATTTACTTGATTAAAGGAGATAATGGGGTGTAATGGTCCTAAGGGTCAACCCAAAGAAACGATCTAAATATAATGGGTTGGACCCAACTCAGTTAAATTGTAGTTTATTGGGTTGGGTAAATGGACTGGATGCATTTTTGATACCCCCATTGTATGTGTACATACGTTGCACACACATGCATTTACATACACACACGTACATATGTATATACATACATGCATACACACACACAAATGCGTATAGTGGCTATTTAAACACAAAATGGGGCACGAAAGATCTACATCATTGGATCTTTTTGTACTTATCTGGAAGGTGTAAATTTGAGGGTACTTCAGCGGTAGAGATCCATTGTGTCATCAATTGTGGTTATATTTCGCTTGAACGGACACACACACACACATATTGTTGTTAAGGCCTTCAGACTGGGTGCCAGGTCGATCCCAGCTTTGTCAACGGTTGTCTCCGACCGAATGACGTTCGCTGGATAACCACCGACTGAGCTGGGGCCTGCCAACCCCTAGCATCCAGTCTGGCATTCTTAGCAATACTATATATATATATATATATATATATATATATATATATATATATATTGTTGGGGGGGGGGGGGTGCACGTGCGTGTATATCTTTATTAATAATTGTAGTATTTTTGGTGTCGGCATCAACTATCGGAAATGCTCTTATACGGATATTAACAAATCTCAGTATCCCCTATGATATATACTTTTTTACAATTTCAAAATACCTCTTGCTTGAAAATATGATCTAACAGTTAAAACTTTTTTACACATTCATAATATTACTCCGTGCTTAAAATATGATCTATTAAATAAATGTCATTTACAAATTCGTTGTTTATTAATTAGTAATATAAATTAAATTCAAACTCACGAAGAATTAGATGACACAGCTTAGATATAAAATCTTAAATTAATTACACATGATTCCAGCATAAAACCATGTGTGCAGGTGGGCGGTAGGGCGTGCGTGCGCACGCGTAGGGCTGTTATGATAATGGTAACCGTTACCGATACGAGAAAACCATTGTCATACCGATACTGTTGGTAACCAAAAATGAATACCGATAATTTACCGTTACCGCTGGTAAAATGTTCATTGAGATACCGATAAATTGGTAAACCGTTGACTAGTAATGGTAAATTTACCGATACATAAAGCTATTAAAACAATAACACATTAAAATTTTGATACTGATAAAAAATAAACATCTTTTTACTAATTCTAACACCATTAATGCTTATATAAATATTTAGACTTATTTTAATTGGCATAGAAAATTTAATTACCTTATCACAAGATATTTACAACAATATGAAACCATAATTTTGTTAATCTTAAACTTTGAAGTTAATAAAGCCAAAAATAATTACCATCCTAAATAAATCTATCAACATCTGTATAAAATATGATAAACTTTCAAAAAAATAAAGGTTGTAATTCATTAAAATAGTGAAAAACCAAAATTAATATGACCGGTAAATTTACCGTTACCACTGGTATTGACATTTCTTTACTACTATTTTACCGTTAATAATGGTAAAATTTACCGTTATCATACCGATAGCATTGGTATACCGATGCAGCACGATATTGGTTACAAGTGGTTTGGTACTGTTATGGTAGTGGTAAATTTACCATTACCATAACAGCCTTACGTGCGTGCATGTGGCATGGGGGAGGAGAAAATTAAATATAAACTTGTGATTGATATTGGAGCAACAAAATGCTGCTAAATAAATTTTAATAAAAGGTGCTATTGAGACTTAATAATATCAAAATGTAAGAATTCTAAAGTAATACTGATTTGACAATTTGTTAGGTGCCAGCTCTTCAGAGATTTCTTAGAACACGAGCTCAGTTCCAGCAGCAATCGAATGTTCAAATAACATCGTCTACCATATACACATCAACATTACATATAGCGAGGCTGAATGTTCGAAACCCTAATTTACCGGACCCAATCCCCACAATGCCACCACCACAGCTCAATCCATCCGAAGAACAAACGACCGAAAATGCAGAGCGAAACACAAATGACCCTCCTGGTTTTGTGCATCTAGACCCTCAACAGAACGTACCTGAAGCAGCAGCGGCACCACCGAATCCAAACTCCTTCAGCTCATTTTTACTCAGAATATTAGGTGGGCGCTTCATCTGATTGATTCGTTTCTTCCCTACGTTTAGAGATCATAGACGGAATTACAATCAGCTACCTCAGCAGCAGCAAAATGAACATCCTACTTGGTGCTTTTATCAGTTATTTTTCCTTCTTCTGTCTTTAGAAAAAAAAATTGAAATTAAATGGGTAATGCTTAAGAGTTGAGAGGTATCAGTGCATCATGCTGTAAATTTGTCTGGCTGCAGTGAAACAGTACTGGAAAGTTTGTATATTAAGGAAGACTAATATTCTTGCCGAATCTCAATTTTTTATTATATTTTTTTACCTTTTTTTTTTTTTTTTCAATTGTTTGCACCAAAATTGTGAAAACACTTCGGAAGATTGATGCATTTAGAATGTAATTGTTAATACAAGTTTGTAAAGTGGATTTAACCACTAATTGTTGAGGGCTTTTAGATGCGATTTGGTAATTTGAATCAACCCAAGCAGGCCAAGAACAGGAAGGAAACGAAAACTAGTACACCATGACCATTTATAGTCTGTACGTTATCTTTTATTTATCGTTCGGTTTTGCTTAGGTAAATTTTGTTTGGAGATTTTTGCAATTTCCCCTTTTAGCTTAACAATTTCTCTCTTCACTGAAGTAAATCTCTTTAGAACTGATTTCGGATTTTGAATTTGAAAATATTCTTGGAAAACAAAGAAAATCCAACATATGCTGGTTTGAACTCGTAAAAATCCAACCCATCAGATTGGTGGGAAGAATAGGATCTGGTTGAATTGTTCCTGAGCAACCGTAGGCTGAAATGGAAGTGTGGGCTTGGCTGGATGAGCCAACCTAGCTATTTCAGCAGTATATTGGATCAGCTTGAGTGCTTCATCTGCCAACTTATCTATCCAATTTGGTGGATTGGCAAGGTTGATTTGATAACGAGCCACTTGGCTGTTGAACCATCAATTTCTTTATTTTATTTAGTCATACAATTAATGAATGTCTGAAAAATTCAAAATTCGTCCGCATCTGTATTAAAAAACTAGATAAATATTTAATATTAAGAAAAAAAAAAGGATTGTTATTGACACTTCAAATATTGTTAAAAGAAGGTCAATTTTTTATTTTTAAAAAATTTGTTAAGGGGAGTACCAATGAGGAAAGTATTCCCTTAACAAATAAATGTAATTCTACCTTATTACCCATTTAGGCTTAATTTCACTTTTATGTTCATTATTCTATTTTTTAATGGTTAATCAGCACCATTAATTGTGAAGAAATCAACCCCATTGACCGAACTAAAATCATTGTCATGACATTCCATGTCGAAATAAAAAAAAATTGCGTCCAGTAATTCCCCAAAAAAAATCAAAATTCGATGAGTTGATTCGATTAATTACACCAAAATCAAGACTTTTAAAGTGAAGAAATTTAACTACAACCATCGAAATAAAGAAGAATGAAGATCAATATCATTTACCTTTCGATTGTCTTCTTCGCTATTCTACGATTTGGTAGAGAGGATAGTGATATTTTCTTCGTTTCCACTATTTTTTCTTTGAGTTTGCCCTAACGTTATTTGCAGTTGAAACGATTTAGGGTTTTTGTGATTTAGGAGTACCGACGATATTATGGTGAGTAATTTTAGAAATAAGGGTAAAAGCGTAAGAAGTAAAAAAAAAATAGTCATCTACACTGATCTCCCCTTAACAATTTACAAAAAGTGGAGTGTCCTTAAAATATAGCCCCCCCTTAACAGAAAATGGAGTGTCAATAACAACACCAAAAAAAAAAAAAAAAAACGTGGATATGAATACGAAGGTATCCGCATTTAAAAACAATTCATTGATTTTTCTTAAGATTATAGCTTAGATTATATGTATTTTAATGTGTTAAAATATATTTTTTTAATTGTTTTATTAAGTTTGAAGTTTAGACGCATTAAATGCATATTAACAGTTCAAAACTATTTACAAAATTATTTATTGTAATCATATTTGTTTATGTTTAATACTTCAATGGTTAACGAATTGAAAAATGTTCATACTAAATTAATTTTTTTTATTTATATTTCTTGCTTTACCGATTGCCAGTGAATAGCATAATTATCGGATATTAGCGGATGAAGATATCAGAAAATATTTTCGAATGTGAATCTAGATATGATAGCGTCTACATTTAAAAACATTCGTTGATAGCTTTTTTTTAGTGCTTTTGTCGTTGTTTCTTCTTCAATCTCTCTAATACTTTGACACTTCACTACGAAACATCTATAGCCACTTAGCATCCGTTACACAAGATTTTACCATCATACATAGTACTCGACCTACAGTAGTTACTTTATTCTGGCCTTCACAACAAGTTTCAACATGACATTTAGCTACTTTATTCTCTAGTAAACCATGGTGGCAATTTTTCTCTATACTAATTATTATTCTCTAAGGTATGCTTTTCGTGTATACAAAGCATACTTTGTAAAGATCAAGCAACTACATTTGGCTTCCTTTCAAAAGAAGCTATTGGTTGATATTATAAGCCATATCTTTCTCTTATCTCTGATGGAATATTGGGTACTTGCTTATCGCGACTCCCTGACTCATATAAATAGATTTCATTTCTCCATCATTCATCATTTTGAACTACTAGAAATATTGAATGGACTTGGCAGTGGGCAACAAGGCCTATGTATTAACTACAAAAATGTAACTCCAAATTATAATAAAAGCACTAATCTTAAAGACAATCCAAATAATATCAGACATGGATCATGCAAAGAGTAGATAAAATAAATAAAGAGAAAACGGAAAAATAAAATTAAAAAAACACGAGATTTTTCATAGTGGTTTGACTATTAAACCTACACTCACTTTACAAGTTTCTTTAACAATCTTACCGTCTTTACAAAATTAATTTGGTTACATGTCCATTATAAGAGATTTAGTCACAAAAACAAGGGTTAAAATTTAAATAGATTGATTGATAACCCACCAAGATTGATTTGGTTACTTCGTAAGGGATAACTGGGACAACCTACAATTTAAACAACATAACTTGCTCAAAATAATTGACAATTAATGTTGTATAACTAGAATTAATCATGGAATTACAGGCACATATATAAATACAACTCATAGTTCTATAGCAGAAATAAATACGAAGTTCATGTAGCTACTGCACAAAGTTTACAATTTATTTTTTGAAATTAAACAAACTAGAAATTCTAAGTCCAACAGATGGATAACTAACTAAACTGGTGAAATAAACAAGAAAATGGGGTCTTTGGTAACACCTTCGCCTCTAGACAAGCACTCATGAACTTCGATATTCGGGCTGACTCTAGCATAATGAAAAACATAATACTCGAGTTAAAACTAAAATTCTCATGTACATCAACAAAGAAAAGTGTACAATAACTTAAGAGCACAAAATTTTCCATCTCCTAAGGATCCATTATCCCCTCCCCCCAAACACACTTATGGTATCTATTATGTCCACCAGTAAAATAAACATTAAAATAGCATTAAGGTTTTACATTAATCCACCTTAACACTTTTTTAAGTATGTAATCTATGTAGGTTGTGTAACACAACCAGCAAAGTCGATGGCCAGGGAGTCCCCTATATATACAATGCTAAACAAAGTCTTAATAAGGTTGTATAAGGATAAATATGATAATTAAGGAATGTGAGGCATTGCTCAAGGTATGATTCTATCAGTTTACTCTTTCTGGCTGATTGTAACCCATACCGACCGGCCACGTCCATCAATCCAAATTAGAAGGATGCATCTATCAAGTTCAAAATCATGAATACGAGGAAAATGCATCGCTAGAGGTAACTAACCTCATTGGCCAAACGTAGGCACATGTTTTGATCATTTTAATTTGACATGAATGTCAGATCATCCCTGTGCAGTTTATGCCCCGCTATTACCCCGCCATATCCCCGCTATATCGTGTAGCGGATTTCTACCGCTACGCTATTTACAGATAGCCTTTGAAATAGTCTTTCCTCTTTAAGCCCCGCTATATTCCGATATTCCCGATATATCCCACTATTTCAGCTATATTCCGCTATTTTCGCTATATCTTCTATAAAGGAAATGAATTGAGAAATGACGTTTTCACATTATAAAATCCATAAAATTAGTATTATAATAGAATTTTTTGACATATATTTTTCAGAATAGAAAATATTCTATTAAATTTAATCGAACTAAATAAGCATTTAAATTTATTTGTACATATTTATACATTCTTTTATTTAAAATTACAAATTATAATTAAATAGAATGTTAATTTCCTATTTATTTATCATTTGTATATTTGTAAAAGCATTAAATACGAGTTTTATATGTTATTTTAGACTAATCCGATATATCTCGCTATTTCCTCGCTTTATCCCCACTATAACTTTTTGCACGTCCGCCGCATTGGATCCGCTGAGCGCTTTAACTGCAGAGTATCATCCATCATTGTTTATTTACTTTCTTCCAGTAAACATTCGTCAGTTCAACCACTATATTTTGGATAACATCCACGGTGTACACAATTATTAAAGTGGTTAGGAGATTATTAACAGAAAGTACGCTAATATCCGGTCTTGGTTTTTTTAGTAACCAATCATTCATTATGCACACCACTTAGTTGTTTATATTTCAAATCATTTCATATTTCAAGTCAAATTGAAATTACTCAAACTCCAAATTTTGATGTACAAATTTTTCCATTTAACGATTTCCTTTTAAAAAGAAAGTTCGATTCAAAATTTTACTTCCTCTTTTACCATCAATTCAAACAATTTCTCTTTATTTTCTAACCATAATGTATAATTTATTTCAATTTAAATAAGCTAATTTAAATCCCATTGATTACAAAAAAAATTCCTTTCAAAATCGCACTTAAGATTATAAATAAATTGTAAACCCAAAATTTAACCAAGTAAAACTATTTTCGCTTAGTTTCAACTTGAACTCAAATTAAAACCAAAATTTACCAAACCAAGTTCAATTAAAAGTCGAAGTTAATTAAGTCTATTCACATTTCAAAATTATTAATTATTTTTATTTTGGCTTAACTTGATTATATTCAACTTATTTAAATTCCCAATTTCATTATTTTTGGATTTCAATTTCAAAAATCAAGTTTAACTTAACAAATAGATTCACTTTAACAAACTTCACATTTACGTTTAAATCGAGTAATGTATTAAAATTTTAAAACATATTTACATTTCAAAATTCAAAGTATAATTATCAAAATTTTCAAGTGATTTCAATTTTATAAAAGTTTTGAATTTTTTTAATATGAACCGAGCTTCAGATTGGGAAGAAGAAAGGTGAAGCAACAGTAAAAAGGAGGCGACGAAGAACACGTACACGAACAATTATAGGATCTAATAAATAATGTAATTCGAAAACTGAATAGGATCAGGTACTGCATCCACTATACACGCTCCACCCCAGAAAATCAGGACAGCTAATTCATCCTATACGTTTAAACTCGTATTATTGGGTTTTCGAGTCGAGTAGACCTGCGACTCGCTTTGAGAAGTCCGAGTCTAAAGTCGTGTTTGGAGCACAGCTAACCCGCCCCAACTCAACCAGCATTAGTGAAACATCATTAAACTGCTTTATAAATATAATGATTACTTATCAATCTTTTTACATATACGTGTTTTGACATGAATATTATATACTTTCAATAAATAAACTATAAAAATTTTATAGTATTTAGTTGCATCAATGATAATTATACAATAACAAATGCATATATTCTAAATGGTCATCGTACAATTCATTTTGTTATATTATCTTATTATTGCAAACACATAATTAGTTGTATTTAATTTATCGTTTAGTGATAAAAATATAAATAAATAAAATTTTATATATTGATATTCAATTTTGTCGGATCTTGGACGTAGGGGTGAGCGTTTGGTTGGTTTGATTTATCTGATGATAAATTTGTCAAACCAAACTAAAACCAATAAAAATGAAAACCAAACCAAACCAACCAAATTAAGTTTGGTTGGTTCGATTGGTTATCCGATTAAACCGAACTAAAAATGTTTTACACTATGTGTTTGAAATATTCATTATGATTTGAAACAAATTATAAATATATGATTACAGTGTTATTATTTTTTATTTTTAATATTAATTTTGACACATAGGTGATGATTAATATATACTTAAATAACTAAACTAACCTAAAATATTTATTATAATACCGATAATTATGAAAATATAGTAAAAATTTGGTTAATTTGATTAAACCGATAACCGAACTTAATATTTTTTCAGGTCGATTTCAAACCGATTTAATTTCAAAACCGAACCAAACCGACCAAAATAATTGGTTTGGTTGGTTTATTTGGTTTAACCGAATAATGTTCACCCCTACTTGGACGGAGCGGGTTTACCCTCACCCGTACATGTTTCGGATACAGAACAAAATTCCAGAACGGCACTAAGTCAAGGGGGCGGGTTAGAGTCGGGATTCAAAAACCTCAAGGCGGGTTTAGGGCACAACAAATTCATTCCAACCGCCTCATTGTCATCCTAATGAAACATAAGCGACAAAGGGAAATAAGCAAAGAGAAGAGCACACAAACTGATGTACATTAAAATCAAAGAGCTAAAATGTAATATTATTAGTAACTAAATAAAATTAAAACATATGTTCAAAGTGGCGAAATTAAGCAAACAAATTAGAAAATAAAATTGCTCTAGGCTGGAATCGCCATGTTCATTTTAGGTTCATTTTAGGCGATGCGATTTATTCAAAACCAATAACAGTAAAGTCATCATCCTCATTGTCATCATAAAGGTAGCGGAACTGGTGTAACGGTTTCGTAGTGAATAACTGCGAAGTTAGTGTAGGAACAATGACCAGCGCCTTCAACTTTTTCTGCAACCGGATACATTTCCAGGCTCTTGCTTTGGATATCATAGCGGTACAGGTCTTGAGAACCTTGAAATATTATTCTTTTTTGGCCGTCCATGCATAACGGATAGAGCATTCTAGAACCGTATCCACTAATATCTAATTTGTAGGCAAGCATCCAGCTAACGTCATTATTCCCGTCAAAGTCATGATTGAGCTTCCATATCTCCATAAGGTACACCGACTTTTCAGTAGATACACAGCAAAGCTTATCTTCTAAGGATGTCAAATGCTTTACATATCCAAATCCTCCATAGCTACACTTGACTGGCAACTTAATGACATTCATTTTCTCGGTGCTCAGATCAAAGACCAACACTGGTATAAAAATATCTTTGCCTGTACCAGTTATTTCCCAATATAGTACTCCATCGACATAAGTTGGTTGCCACTGAAAATAAACAGTCTTCATGTCTTTGATAGACACATCGCCTACTTCTCTCCACGAGCAAGTAGATGTAGGACCCTTGTTCACCGATAACACAAAGCAATGTATAACAACTATTGGACCTACTGCCAACTGAACAACTTTGTATGTTTGGCTTTTAGGATCGAAACCAAAACCGATTCTACCAATAACTCGCCATGCTGTTGGCGAGATCACATCAGGAAGTGAAACCATTTTCCCGGAGATAGGATTAAGCAAAGCAATGGTTTCGCTCTTCGGCCTATAAATGCAAACTAAACCGTATGAAGATGGCGAGGCCACTCCAGATTCCTGAGCTGATATGGTTTTTACATGCCTGTGCTCGTCCCTGCATAAACTGAATACGCGCAACTTTGTTCGATCGCTTGCATCCCAAATCAGATAGTGCGACGGCTTCATGTTACGTTTGCTGTGCTCGCTGATGAATTGAAAATCGCAAAGAAACGATGCAAAGAGTTTGCTGATGCATTTGAATCTATGCAGTGATTTGCACGGAAGACGGAGTAATATCTCTCTCACTAAATCTGGAGGGAGGTGGCTTCTCACCGCTGCACCCTTCTTTTTCTTTAATCTGCCGTCCATTAATTGCAACTTGTTGCAGTTCTCCCTGAAACATAAATATTATATGACACCAAGCAATCCAAATTTACACAAATAGCATGGAAGTGTTCAATGGGATCTGTATTGTTTATGCTAGTACAACCGCGCAACGGTTGTGGAACCGGTCGTTTAATGTCATATAAATTGAAATAATTATTTATTGTTAATTTTTATTAACATGTAACACAACTCATATTTAATGATCTAATCAATGGAAATTAACATATGATCAACAAAAGCAGTTATGATGCTTATAACAAAATGCGACAGTCGCTGCAGCTATGCATCTGTAGATTCAATATACCAAATAGGCATGATTTTAAATGCATGATTAAATTATAAACGATACAATTTAAATCAAGATGGTGATGAATTTTTTTGAACTTTAATGCATTTAATCACAGATCATAGCATAGAAGAAAAAAAAGGAACATGCTACAGTGACCTGGTCTCTAACAATTAGGACTAGATTACTCCCATCTGCAGAGAAGTAATGTAACCAGTTAAATCAACATTATGAAAAAAATTAACTCAAATTTAAGTTTGTACTCCTGCACTTGTGATCACATAATGTTTAACTGCACAAGTAACAGCCCCTTTATTTTGAAGTCAAATAGATACAATGTATAAGGGGTCGTTGGAAAATAAATTGTCTGTGCAACAACTAATATTTGAATACCAATTCTACTCCACACAAGAAACATGATAAATAACTGCTTTTGAGTTGCAATCCAGCACAAAGCCAAAATGGATAAGAAGAACATGACGAATCATACAGGACAATAGTCGCTCAATATACATTCTAAAAACAACAAAAATGCGTATATTAATACACCATAGAAAAAAAAAACTTAGACAAAAAGGAGGTGCGATTGTTGTTTTCTTTTTTATGTAAAATTTAACTGACTTATATACAGTCTGTTTAGTACTGCTCAGAGAATAAGTAAGCCTACAGCTGAGAATGACTTGAAAGTTTGCTTGTCTCACTGTTCCAGCCGATTACAAAAAATAAAAATAAAAACTTTCATAAGAAATCACATGTTTTCACATACAACTGAGCACTTATATGATACAAATTCTTAACTGATGCAACAAGAATATAACAAAAATATTGTAAAAGCTGTAAGAAGTTATAATAAAATTGTAGAAATAACTCAAAAAGCGACGTCAGAGCAATATCTAACAGACGAATCCCTCATTCCGCCAATATGATTTTCTTTCCTATATCTTGTTTTGCTCATATAATGATTGCCTATGATAGTGTTGAATGGGTGAATGTGATCCATTTATCTTTTTAATTTTTTCAAGGTTATAACAATGTGTTTCTCCGCTGATGACCCAGTTAACAAAGCTATCTAAATATTCACCAACCTTGCTTAGCTTTGCGCTACAGCATTACTACTTAACTTGGATGAATTTCTTTTGCCTATATCATTTATCCTCTTACAGAAGTAGACAAAGTTAGGGGAACCTTGTTTATAGATTGTTTAAATCTATTTAAATACAAATCCTAGGTATTATATTCAGACTAATTCAATTTGAATCATTCTACAATCTAAAAGGATCAGGCAGGAAAAAAAGGCTATAGTATAAAAGCCTAAATATTTGAAACGTAAGCATGCTATGCTTTAAGGAAATATTATGCATTATGCTTGGTTGAAAAACCAAAATTAGATGTGCCAATATATAAACCATATAAGAAGAACAAATTTAACTTTATTTGAAAGCCTATTCAAAGAATCTTTCAACGAAGAAAGTGTAATTGACTAAAAATAATAATAAAGGTCAATTGATACAATGCCAAACAGATTCAACAATTAAATTAATTTAGTGTGCTGCTATTTACCCCTCACTTTCCTCTTCCGGCCACCACACAATTTCGTTTGGCTACAAACGGCCGAACCAGCTTTACGTTCATCGGCCATGAACGACCGACCGACAGTGTAAATTTTGGAAAACTCGCCGTTCGGCGGTTTGCAACCGAATGAGGGTGGTCGGAAAAGGGAAGTGGTAGTGGGGTGTGAATAGCAGCACACTTAATTTATATGGATCAAATACTGAATTGTTTATATGTTCACATATCAAATAACTTAAACGAGAACACTTATTTATGAACATGGATCTGCCACTTATTTGTGAAAATGGTTCTGCTGAAATAAACGAGATGTTCTAAAACCATCGGAAAGAGGTTTCTGAATGGCTGAAAAAGGAGCCAATTTGGATGTTGCAAACATCAAATAAGTGATAAATTTGGGTGTAAACATCACAGATGCTTCAGTTCCCATTCCGATCTTGCATGACGCATAACGTAAAGAATAAGACAGAAGATTGTATGGACTATCAAAAGGATCATAAAAATTGAACTCCAAATTACACACAGATAAACGAGATTTGCCAAAATAAACGAGAGCAGAAATAGCTTACATTTGCGTAGAAAGACGCAACAGAATGAATAATCAAAGCTAGAGCCGCAGAACTTGATCAGGCTGTAGAAGGAGAAGTGCACGCGATTTAGCGCTGGTGGAAAGTTTGGAAATTGATTATTGCCGGTTGTAGAAATGATCGGAAATTAGGGATTTTTTAACTTGTGGGGGTAGTAGCCTAGTAGGCGGCGGAGTGGAGAAAATAAATAGAAAAGCATACGGGAAAAAGGAAAGAAATTTTAGATGGGGAAGTGGGAAAAATTAGGGAATATAAATGTGAATTAGAAGATAAATGGAAATAGCTGTTACAAAACAAAGGAAGAACACAAGAAAATGAGAGAGAGAAGCCATTATTATTCATTCAGATGTAATTACAGCATACACAAGATCTCTATTTATAGGCTTTACATGTCTCATCAATTACAATAATGTCCCTTGCATTAAGCGTATTCACCCTTAAAGATATATATATTACAACACTCCCCCTTGAATATGCGTATGCAAAGATGATAAGATTGATTGCCTCATTAAAAACCTTTTTATGAAAAACCATGTGGGAAAAATCATAAACAAGGAAAAGAATACAATTTTCATCTCTAGGTAACATTTTGACAATGTTCCAATGAGGGTTGATACTTCTGGATCAAAATAATGCCTCGTTAAAAACCTTACTAACAAAAACCCAGTGGAAAAAATATTAGTGAAGGAAAAGAGTACATTACAGCATAATATATGCTCCCCCTGATTCGTAACGCATTATTCAAATAATTTGGTGATGCAAACGACGCATACCAATTTTATAGACCATCTTCTGAAATGTTGACTTTGGAAGTGCTTTGGTGAATAAGTCTGCTGGATTTTCTTGAGATTGAATTTGCTTCACTTTTATCTTATTGTCTTTTTGAAGTTCATGTGTGAAGAAGAATTTGGGAGAAATATGCTTCGTCCTATCACCCTTGATGTATCCTGCTTGAATCTGAGCTACGCATGCGGCATTGTCTTCATAAATAATGGTTGATCTTTCTGTAGTTGAGGGAAGTTGACATGTGTTTCGGATATGTTCGATTAATGATCTTAACCAAATACATTCTCGGCTTGCTTCATGTAGTGCTAGTATTTCAGAATGATTAGATGATGTTGCTACCAATGTTTGCTTTGTAGATCGCCATGAAATAGCTGCATTGCTGTTAGTAAACACATATCCAGTTTGTGATCTTGCTTTATGTGGATCAGAAAGGTAACCTGCATCAGCATAACCAACTAGAATCGGATTATTGCCTGTGTTAGAATAAAATAAGCCCAAATCTGTGGTTCCTCGCAGATATCTCATGATATGTTTTATGCCATTCCAGTGTCTTTTAGTTGGTGCAGAGCTATATCTTGCTAGAAGATTGACTGAAAATGCAATATCTGGTCTCGTGCATTGGGCTAAATATAACAATGCACCAATTGCACTGAGATATGGTACTTCTGGACCAAGTATATTTTCATCATCTTCTTTTGGTCGGTAAGGGTCCTTTTTAATATCTAGTGATCTGACAACCATAGGTGTACTAAGTGGATATGCTTTATCCATTTGAAAACGCTTCAGGATTTTCTCAATGTAATTTGATTGATGGATTAATATACCATTTTTACTGTGCTCAATTTGTAGACCAAGACAGTATTTGGTTTTTCCAAGATCTTTCATTTCAAATTCCTGTTTTAGGTAATCTATTGTTTCATTGATCTCTTCTGGAGTTCCAATCAAATTTATATCATCAACGTATACCGCTAAGATAACAAATCCCTTTACCGATTTCTTTATAAAGACACATGGACAAATGAGGTTGTTTTTGTATCCAGCTTTTACTAAATATTCACTAAGACGGTTATACCACATTCTTCCAGATTGTTTCAAACCGTATAGTGATCGTCTCAATTTTAATGAATACATTGACTTTGATTTTGCTTCAGGCAATTTATATCCGTCTGGGATTTTCATGTAAATATTGGTATCTAATTCACCGTATAGATAAGCTGTCACAACATCAGTCAATCTTATGTCAAGCTTCTCAGAAACTACAAGGCTTATTAAATATCGAAATGTTATGACATCCATAACAGGAGAGTACGTTTCTTTGAAGTCAAAACCTGGTCTCTGCAGGAAACCTTGTGCAACAAGCCTTGCTTTGTATCTCACAACTTCATTTTTATCATTTCGTTTTCTAACGAATACCCATTTGTAACCGACTGGTTTAACACCTTCTGGTGTTTTCTCTATTGGTCCAAATACACCATGTTTTTGAAGTGAATCTAACTCAACCTGAATAGCATCTTTCCACTTTGGCCAATCTTGTCTTTTTCGACATTCATTTATGCTAGTTGGTTCATTATCATTATTCTCATTATAGTCATGACTTTCAGTTATTTCAGTAGCTACTGCGAATGAGAATACATCATCAATTGTTATTTTACTTCGATCCCACATTTCTCCATAATTCGTATAGAATATTGAGATCTCATTATTATTAGGTACCATTTTGTTTTCGGAAGCTTCTATTACTTCTTCTGGAATAATAGTTCCTTCACTGATTTTTGGAGAATTGGAATTTTCTTTTGAGTTATCCTTTGGATCATTTATAACCTCTTCGGGAGGTTTGCTAATTGATGATTTTTCATTAGACTTTCTTTTTCTAGGCGCCAAGTCTTTTGAACCTATCGGTCTTCCACGTTTTTGTCTAGCTTTAGATTCATTTGCTGCTATTGGTCCTTCGGGGATTTCAATTCTAGCTGGTGTATTTGCTGCTGGAATGTGAGATTTAGTTATTTTTGCAGCATCATTAAATGCATCTGGCATTTGATTTGCAATATTTTGAATATGCAAAATTCTTTGTACCTCGTATTGACATTGTTTGGTACGTGGATCCAAATGAAACATAGAGGGATTATTCCATGAAATTTCACGCCGTTCTACTGGAACGGTCTTTTCTCCCCCTAACGGCGCGAAATTTGACTCATCAAATTTGCAATCTGCAAATCTTGCAGTAAAGACATCACTCGTAAGAGGTTCAAGATAACGAATTATCGAAGGTGAGTCAAATCCCACATAAATTCCCAACCTTCTTTGAGGACCCATTTTAGTACGAAGTGGGGGACTAATGGGTACATGCACAGTG
Source organism: Allium sativum (assembly GCA_030737875.1). Lineage (NCBI taxonomy): Eukaryota > Viridiplantae > Streptophyta > Magnoliopsida > Asparagales > Amaryllidaceae > Allium > Allium sativum. Next base: position 159,802,760 of record CM060923.1, read on the forward strand.
CAACCAAATTTTCGTAGGTGTGAAATATTTGGTTGAGATCCAGTTAAAAGCTGTGATGGTGAAAATTGATGATAAGCCGTTGGTCTAATTTTAATCAATTTGGATGCATGCAAAATTGCATGTCCCCAAGCTGTAACAGGCAACTTTGTTTGCATAAGTAAAGGTCTTGCAATAAGTTGCAAACGCTTAATTAATGATTCTGCCAGACCATTTTGAGTGTGAACATGAGCTACTGGATGTTCAACTTCAATTCCCAGTGATAAACAATAATCATCAAATACTTGAGAAGTGAATTCTCCTGCATTATCTAGCCGTATTGATTTGATTTGATGATCGGGGAAATGTGCTCTTAATTTAATTATTTGAGCAAGTAATTTGGCAAATGCCATGTTTCTAGTAGATAGCAAACATACATGTGACCAACGAGTTGATGCATCAATTAACACCATAAAATATCTAAATGGCCCACAAGCGGGATGAATCGGACCACATATATCACCTTGAATTCTTTGCAAAAATGCTGGAGATTCAGAGGTGATCTTACTGTATGAAGGTCGAGTAATTAATTTTCCTTGTGCACATGATGTACACATGTAATCATTTGGTAAATTCAACTGATTTGGTAAATCATGCCCATTTGAGTTCTTAGCAATTTTACGCATCATAGTTGATCCAGGATGACCTAAACGATCATGCCAAAGAATCATTTTCTTTGTATCTGTGAGCTTCTGGCTCATGTTTATAAAATGAGATTCAACTATGCCAATTTTGGTAAAGTATAATCCAGTTGAAATTGTACCAAATTTTTCTAAGATAAGCTTCTGGCTTTCAATTTTAGAAATAACACAAAGATATTCTTTGTTGTTTTCATTTATAGTTTCAATATGATATCCATTCATTCTTATATCTTTGAAGCTAAGCAGATTTCTTTTAGAATTGCTTGAATATAGTGCATTTTGAATGAATATATGTGTACCATTTGGTAATACTATATGGGCTCTTCCGGACCCTTCAATTATATTGGCTGAACCAACAATAGTTGAAACTTTATATGAAATATTTTCAGATAATTCAGAGAAAAACTTCGGGTTTTTCAATATCGTATGAGTAGTTCCACTATCTACCAGACAAATATCATCATTTAAACACTGTCGATCCATACCTTAAGAAATAAATACAACCGGTCAATAACAGAAAGAACTCATAAATATAAATAAATATCCACGAGAATAAACTAGTCATCATGTCCAACATTACACATTATTTCTGCAGTTCCATACGAAAAGACTAAAAGAAAAATAAATAAATAAAAGTTCCAAACTAATACATGCTGAAAAGAAACAAACTGAAAGTCATATAATAAGCTTCAGGCTACTTATTGGTTGGTTCGGTCATCTCTTCGAATATTGCATTTAAATTTTCGTCGCTGAACAAATTCCCATCATAGTCTTCGAAGAAATCATCTAACTTCAGGTCAGTGTTATCGGACAATCCCTCAGTGTTATTTGTCTCGATATTCTTGGACTTATGATATTCTTCAATTGTTTTCTTCGACGATCTACAAGTCCGTGACCAGTGACCAGTACGCCCGCATCTGTAGCAAATTTCCTCATAATGCTTCTTATTTTCAGCAGCTGAATTATTGCTATTTTCAGGCTCATTTTTCATTTGCTGCTTAAAATCAGTAGTTTTGTTGACTCCAAAACCACTATAACCACCTCTGCTGGGGTTGTATCCACGTCCACGTCCACGTCCACGACCACGCCCTCTTCCTCTTCCTCTGCCTCTGCCACGACCTCTTCCGGAGTGGGCAAAGTTAGCATTAACTTCAGGTAATGCAGCTGAACCAGTTGGTCTTGAGGAGTGGTTTTTAAGAAGTAGTTCATTGTTTTGTTCAGCAATCAACAAGCACTCAATAAGTTCAGAATATTTTGTAAAGTGACGCTCTCGATATTGCTGCTGCAGGAGCACATTCGATGCATGAAATGTTGAAAAGGTCTTTTCTAACATTTGTGCGTCATCTACCTTCTCTCCACATAATTTCAGTTTAGAAGTTATTCTAAACATTGCGGAATTGTATTCCCTTACGGTTTTAAAATCTTGAAATCTCAAGTTCAACCATTCTTGTCTCGTATTTGGAAGTATGACCGTCTTCTGGTGGTCATATCGCTCCTTCAGGGAGTTCCATAGGTGGAGAGGGTCTTTTTCAGTTAAATATTCTGATTTTAAATCATCGTGGATGTGGCGTCTTAAAAATATCAGAGCCTTTGCTTTGTCCTGCTGGGACATATTATTGCCATTTTTAATAGCATTTTCTAGGCACTGAGATTGTAAATGGATCTCAGCATCTAGTATCCATGACAAATAATTGTCCCCAGATATATCTAGAGCTTTGAATTCAAGCTTAGCAATGTTCGACATTTTAAGAACTACACAAAAAAATTACACTGAATAAATTGTATGATAATAATGATAATAAAAGATGAAATAGTAGCATAAACAGATCTACACATCAATGGCATGCATTTGTAAATAAGTTATTGAGCGACCAAAAATATACATGAGTACTATTAAGAAACCATGCAAGTTACATAATATATACATCAACTGGTAACGTCTCAAATATGGCTACATTAATAAGGATATGAAACAAACTGGTATCACAAAACATTTTTATAATGAAACATTTCAGTAAGCCAAACAGGGACGTTTTGTCCGAAACAAAAGCAGCTTATTCAAGCTTATTAATCATGAAAAGGGCATATAAAAAAAAAATAGAAATTCGAAACAAGCAGGACGTGATTCAATAATTAAACATCTCAGTAAAATATGAGCATGAAATTACAATGTAAATGTGTCAAGACATTACCACATATGTTCATATAAACAGTGAAACTGAGAATATTTCCATGATAAAATGATAAAAGCAACTTACAGTAGGTACAACGACTTATCTGGTTTGCAAAAACAAAACAAAAAAAAATGATAAAAGTAGTGTTTGTACTGTTGAGAAGATAGCATCTATTATAATATAGTACGGCTATTAAATGATACAACATGAAATTGCACTCTATATTATAAAAACTTGTATAGCATGTTCACAAACCTTCAGTTGCTTTTTGGACGAAGGTAAGATGAAGAACCAGCTTTTGAACCAATATACTTTTGTAAAGAGAACTCTAACTGCCGAATTAAGTAAAGCAATGACGGCAAGGTTTTGTATATAAAGGAGAGAAAATATCTAGCAATAGAATAGGTAATACAGTATAACAGGCAATACTAGATATTTATTCAAAAATTAAAAAAAAAAAAAATAACTCCAACCGAAATACTAGTTCAAATAAGCAACGTGGCATAATGAAGACTTGGTATTGTATCTCGCATGTGCCATGCATGCAGCAGCAAGTCATATGACATCTATTATACATATAAAATAAATGATCTAAATTTATTCGTGCTGATAACGTGTTACAAAACAAAGGAAGAACACAAGAAAATGAGAGAGAGAAGCCATTATTATTCATTCAGATGTAATTACAGCATACACAAGATCTCTATTTATAGGCTTTACATGTCTCATCAATTACAATAATGTCCCTTGCATTAAGCGTATTCACCCTTAAAGATATATATATTACAACAATAGCAGCTTATTTTGATACATTTGAAACATTCTATTTATGTCGTAATTGCCATCGCATTGTTGTGCTGCGTTATTGTGCAAATCCAAGGGCATTATGTAGAACAAATGAAATTTTTGAACATATTTAAAAAAAGAAAAATACAAAGAAATAAAAGCAGGACAGGAGAAATAAAAGCGTACTTGAAAGATAATGAAATATTGATTACTGAAAAAACAAAATTTAATTTCACTTTGGTTCTAAAGCCTAAAATACATAGACTTTCTATTTTTGGTTTGATTGAAAAAATAATTACTGCAAATGTTGTCATTTTCCATAATTAATAAGAAAATGCTAAGTTATTATATTGTCCACATACACTAATTGCAAATTTAATGAAATAACAAGCATGATACCTCGTTTCAGATAGTGGACTCCACACACACACACACACACACACACACACACACACATATATATATATATACACACACACACACACACATATACACACACACACGCACATGCATACAACACACACACATACACATATATATAGACACACACACACATACACGCACACATGCGCACATGCACATACAAAAGCCAAGGTGGTGTAACATTGTGGTGAGGTTTGTACCTAACGAGCAAGAGGTCGGGAGTTTGAGACTCCTCTTAGACCATGTACAGTGATGTATTGGAATGGGGGAAACATCAAGAGCATACCAAAATTCTTTTCTATCCGTCTTAGGACCTTCACAGGGTATTGATATAAAATTCCCAAACTTCGTCTTCGCCTTAACAATCCTCTCAGCATATTTAACTTCGGCTTCATACTTGGTCAGCCATTCTAACCCAAGTATAATATCAAATTCAGTAAGATACATGACGATCAAATCGAAGGAAAATCAATAGCGAGAATAAGAGACTGACACTCTACTATACCAACAAAGACTAACGGAACCCCCGGTCGGATTATTAACACTAATGGGTTCTTTAAGATATCTCAATTTCAAATTTAATTTCTTTACCATATTACTTGAAATGAAACTTCTTGATGCGCTTGTGTCAAATAATACTTTAACAGGAATATCTTTAACAATAAGTGGACCTTCCAAAACATCAGGTCTTCCCCTACCAGCAGAAGTCGTTGGGGGTACCTGCTACATTATAGACGTGAGCTACTGCGGCATTCTTCAACAGTGGTCAGTGTGGCTTTATATGCCTCTTCTTATGGCAGTTATAGCATTCTACCTCTTCCTGTGGCCTCCTCGGTCCCATGGGAGCTTTACAATCCTTTTTCAAATGCCATGTCTTATGGCAATTGTAACATGTAGCCTTTCCATCTTTCATCCTTGGGCTTCTCTCCTCCTTGGCTTGTCTTAGGCTTTTTATTTAAGAACTTTCTTTTCTTACCAAAATAGCCCTTCTCTTTATCTTCCAAAGCATTTTTCTTATCAATGTTTTCATATCGACATGCCATTTCTACCATTCCAGCAAATGAAAGTCTTATATGGGTTGTCACTCTGTTTTGGTATTTCCTCTACAGCCCCTCAATAATTCTCTTATTCTTCTTTATCGGATTCTGAATCAATTCAGGACCAAAGCGAGAGAGTTCGTTAAATTTGTTCATATATTCATGGATGGTCATGTCCCCTTGCTTGAGATTAGAAAACTCATAATATAGACGCACAATTCTTCTCGGGGAACGAATCTTTCCTCGAAAATCTCTTTAAATTTTTCCTAAGTAATATCACCTTCTGGAGTACTCATGCCAACAGTTTCCCACTAGATTAGGGCTTCGTCTTTAAGCAACCACGATGCTAGAAATATTTTTCGATCATCATTCAATCCCAACCCTAAAAAATTCTCTCACAAGATCACATCCAGGCTTGCACTTTTACTACAGACTCCTTACCCAAGAATTGCACTCCTCCCAAACTCTTGTATTTCTTAGCAAGCGTATCTAAATCAGGTTGTCGTTGAGGAGGCATAATTGGTGCATTAATAGCTTCTACTCGATTTGGCTGTTGAGCTACTATGAGGTTGGGCTGCTGATCTTCAGCCTGAACATTGCCCCGACCTCTTTCTCTACCTCTTCTGCCTCTGCCACTCATTTTCTTATATGTCTGCAAATAGCAAGAAAAGAGTTAGGCCAATAGAAAAGATATTTTACGGAATATAGAAGCATAATAAAATAAACATAATAAAAGGTGTATCTACTGAGGTATATGCTATACTGTTGTACTCATTCTAGGATATTACTAATCCTATCTCTAATGAGTTACTCATCCTAGAATACTATTGATTCTATCTCTGATGAGTCGGTTAATATTTTATACCCCAGAACTAAGGTTAACCGTTAGCTCTGATACCACCTGTGACGACCTAATCTCCCATCTCCAGGCAGAATGGATAATCATTGGAATATAACACATTAAACACATCAGCAGATCACATAACATAGCATAAAATATTACATCAGAGAATAATTTACATAATCTTGTAGTAGCGGAAATAATATCAGAGTTACATCAACATTACAGGATCACACTTAGTACACAACATTATCTCAAATACGAATAATTACATAGCGGAATTTAAAAGATAGTCTATGACATAAGTGTCATGATGGAGTTCAAAAGAAATATAAAAGTTCAACCTTCAGCTCCAAGTCCAAGATAGCTACAGAAGCTCCGACACCCCCATTCCCATAAGAAAGAAAGCTTAAAGACATGTTCACTTGGTTGCTCGTGTATAAATTGTAGGCACCAGAGTTTGCAAGGGAAAACACAAACTACGAGTCAGTCATGGGACGAGTATGAGAAACCATATAGTTAAAATAAAGCATATTATGGGACCATGCCGTATAACATGGAACGAGTTTACTCCACACGAATGTGGTGCATTTAAAAGGGAAACAAATGACGTAATGCTTTTTGAAAAATGAAACCATTATAAGACTCAGCTCCCATCACACAATGCAACTCAAGCCGGAGGATAGATTTTTATCTTATAATGGCTAAACATGCTTGATACGAGGAAAATAAAAATCATTTGATATTATTATTAGTGTTTAAGTGTTTAAAACAATTTCGAAAATAAATGTATCAATCTAAGATGGCATAATACCCTATCCTATTATGTCGTCGTAGGTATACAACTAAAACCGTTAAATCACGTATTGGAATTAGGATTTCCATCATGAGCCGAGGCAAGGGATCCTTCCTCATCCGAACTTCAGAACATCTGTAATGGAATGTCCAAGGTAAAACAACATCCCTCTTGGAGTGGTAGGGCCGGGAAGCTGTACTTCGCTGATTGGCATTTCCTGAACAATACGTTTCCTGGTCCCATTGGACCTCTTGGTCAGTAGGTCGACCATCTAGGTCTTGTGCAACCATATCCGAGGTGCCTCGCTTTCCATCATCCACATAAGTAAAATTGCCTGGGCTCCATACTATGACAACACTTCTAGCTCAAAAGAAATGCATGTCCTTCCTACGGTCCTTTATCCCGTTTTTGACTCATACCGGGGTGTGAAGTTCGCGAATCAATGCCATAACACAAAGCTACACTATATCAGCCATGCTTTGATCAACATCCATAGAGCTCTGCTTTTCAAAAAAAACTTTGATCTATGCATCTCAACATTCCATACAGTCATCCCAGACCATAAACTGACAGCTACCGATACATAACCTCTAAGCTCGTACATCTCAGAGAAAGGTGTTAAGCTAAGAGAATAAATTCTCCGCCATCAAACAGATATATATATTTAGTAGAAATCAATTAATACAGCTCAGAATACCGTATTAGACATGCAATCCATTTAAAAGTCCGTTCTGGGTTTGAACGAAATCGGAGGCACCTTGTTCCTCGTCCCATATGTCCAATACAGGAAAGAGACCCTGGCACATCCGGACAATCAACAAGTACATTCGGACAACTGCCACTTTAATCCTTTCAACGGATCTACCCATATCCAGGGCATCAGCTGCAATCCATTCGATGTAAATATTCCCGATCTTGCACCTTCTTCAATCTCTTCGACTTTTTATCATCCTTCAACTATTCAAAATGGGCTAACCCGGTCTTTTCGAATAGTTCGCGCCCAAAACATTCCAATCCAATTCTAATTTGGATTATTAATTAACCAATTAAGTCTCCTCTAATTGGTTCTCTTACATAAGATTTAAAATCCTATTTTCAAATCCGGTTAAGTTATTTGGCTTTCATAATTCAATTCATAACCTTATTTAAAAGGTTTACTCAAGAATTTAATTCAAATCAAGAATTAAAATTCTTATTTCCAAATTCTTTCTCAAATCAGTCATATAAGCTTTTATATAAAAATAGCCAAATCTCACTTAACCACTTTTATCATTTAAAACCAAGTAATATTGGTTTATATCCATTTCAATTCATTTACAATATTTTATAATGATTTTACACTATTTTTATTTATTTAAAAATAGTCCATACCCGTAATTTTCTTATTATAGGTTAGTACTGGCCATGGCGCTCTTTTCATTCAAAACTAAATTAAAAATTCCTCAAAATCTAACCTTAGATTTTAAAACTCTTATTACCATTTGAAAGATCTTTTCAAAATGAACCAAACGGTTTCAATTTCAGGAAAATCCGACATTCAGATCTCCCATAATATTCATTTAAAGTTACAAGTCAAAAAGCGAACTGTTGCTACGCGACACATTTGTGTGTGTATATATATATATATATATAATACGTCGGATCGCTTCGAAACCATTTTATATATTATATAATGTATATATAATAATTTTCCAAATTTCCATATTTTTATTTCAAATATTCCTGTCATTCATTATAAAAATATATAAGAAATTCTCGGAAAGAAACTTCTTTTAAAACATCACCTGGATAGCCTAAGTGAACTTCACTTTTGAAAGTTACTATTCATTTCAAATTAGAAACTTTGACAAGCCAAAATCGAGTGAAAATTAATTCGAAATTACTTGCTACAACTGCGGAAGTTCATTGATATTTTATTATCTTTGCGTCCATCCAACATCGTACGTCTAAATCAAACTTGGATTTTTCACCTATTATTAAATTAAATTAATATTCCTTGAAAAAGCATTTTTCTTGATGGAGACTTAACCGATGAACCAACAACCATTTTTATTGTTTATATATTCACAATGAATATTATAACATCCAGTCATCCACTACTCTACATCCAATTCATACACAAAGTGCAATATACCATATATGCCTTAAATTAAATAAATAACACTTATACAGTTCTGTTAATTCCACAGATTGAAAGTCTACACACTTGGGATTTAGATCAATGTTTATCTTCATCCCAATACCCGTGTGAGATTTACAATATCATCACAAACAATCGTGGCTTATCTACACACTTGGGAGATGTGTAAAAAATATCATTCCAATACCCGTGTGGGGTCCACATCAAAATCCGTCACTACGCCATAGATGGAATACTGCAACACTAGAGAAGTGATGCAGGAAGTGCCAAAAAATGTTGCTATAGGCTTAAAATGATCAAAGGAAACACTTTCTCGATGTTACATTTTGTCGTGTTGCCCTAGAATCAAAGGCAACATCTTTACCATCCAATGGCAACATTTCCCTAGTGTTGCCACAAATACTAATTTTACTTAAAAGTGGGCCTCGTATTATATATAGTAACACTTTTACCATCCAATGACAACACTTTTACATTCCAAAAAATTTTCTATAGATTAATAGAATACTGTTGCACATAATTTGAATTCAAACAATGTTTTATTAAATAAAATATTTTATTTCAACAACTGAAATAGTACGAATATCTGACTCCAACTATTTACAACTCAATGATTTACTACAACACTGATTATTCACATGTACATATATTTACATCACTCAGTTCACTCGTTACATATGTAGTTTCAATTTATACAGACACTGACATTGACAAATATACGACGAGTCGAAGGCGAGCCAAGTGCCGAGCCAAAGGCGAGCCAAGTAGCGGGTCCAGGGGACTACAGTCCCGACGGGGATCAACCTACTCGGTTAGGTCGAACAAGTGGGCACCGCCTGATTCATCTGATTTCGGAAGACCAAGCTTTCTTTGAAACGCCGAACATCAAGTCCATCATCACCTAAAGCCTTAGACAACACCACGTACACTACCACAAACTTTGATTTCTATCATCCAAACAACAACTTCCTTTAGCAAATACACATCATCAAATTCAGAAAGATCGTTATCCTGCACATAACAAACTCATAAGAAACAAATCAAGTTCTAGATGGTTTGCAACAATGCAAACACAAATGTTGAGTAATGTTGCAATTAAAATTCAAAGGATGATCATATGTCGAATAAGTGTCCAAGAATTAATTTACAAACTGATGTTGAAACCAACAGAATAGGTAGGGAAAATTAATATGTAGGATGATAATAGCTGGCATGTTAAGTAGGATAGAAATTGGCGAAGAAGCACGATAACCAATTTTCTAAACTTCATATCAAAAAGATAACTAGAAAAATTTGAATATTTGTATACTCACAGCAAACATTGGATGCTTCCTGTAGTTGTCAAGAAAGGCTTGCTTTTTCCTAAGCTTATTATATTACAGCATACACTTACTAAAAAGTTGGCCGATGCTAGTATGATTTGCAAGCGTTAAACCACTCACCTATGAAATGAAATAATGTTAAAAGCCAAAACAGTGCATGCAAATTTTCAAATAAACAATTAAAAAGGGGGATTTTCAAAATGATCCCTCATACTAATTCCAATATTAGACTTAAACCAACCCAACTAGGACATAAAGGCTTGCATGGACATTTTAGTTATTCTATGTCATGAAACTATTCCATAACAATGCAAGTAAACTTTGAATAATTGCTGCAAATAAAGATGATGAAAATGGTAAATCAAACATGCGGTTTAACTTCGACATAGTGTTGGCCACTCTTCACGAATACAGGCTCATTGGTAAGAACACTGCTCCTTCTACTATAGTCCTGCATGCCTATATGATGTGCATGATGAACCTGTCCAAATCTAACAATCAGAAGTGTAACCTACTGTTGGGATGACATAAGTTTTTCACTCACTCAATCCCTACTATTGGGATGCTATAAGAGATACAGAAAGGTGGGGCTGCTGGTTATAATTTACATGTACATTCTCTGTTAGTCAATGGAAATGGAAGAACATTGGTACATGAAGAAATATTATTTCAATGGACAATACAAAGTATCAGAGTCAAAAATAAGTTTTGGCATCTAATTTCTTTTATGGATTTATATAGAGTTTTAGAACAGTTTTGTAGTTCTATGACAAAATTTCTTTGCTATAGCCAACGCAGTGTTACCATGAACTAATTACTGAACTCAACTCAAATGAACAGCATTAAAAAATCAATAGCAATACCCAAAGTGAGTAGGAAGCACATACAGTCAAAAGGGAATCATAAGTACTCTCCCATGGGGACAGTGTGCTCTAATCACCACATAACTGGTGGAGAGTGGACCAATCGGTGATTGGATTATAACTCAACTATTAGTGTATAATCTCCACCAACCATATGGAGAGTACAGGCGCACTCTTCATATTGGCGGAAGTGCTTAGCGTTCCTTTCATTAAAATCTTGCGTATGATTATAGTATAACTATCACAAGTAACAACTAGACTGGTGATTTGCAACATCTACATGCAACGAGGGGCAAGGATTCTCAAGAAAAAAAATCCATGTTTACTTTATGAACCCCAGATTAATCAACTAAATTCAACAATTTACCATTTTAATGATTACACTACATATGGAAGATTACAGAAAAGTATAAAACTCAATGTTAAGATTGATAATTTGAGTATATGTCATTGTAACGAACAAAATCTACGAATGGATATGTACAAAAACATAAAATGATATACATCTTACAAAAGGAGCCTTCCTGAGAGTTAGTGTACAACTTTTAGTTTATAGGATGAAAGGCTCACAGGATCAGACTCGGAGAACAATAAATTTTAACATTTTAACAAAACGCTTAAGTGTTGGTAGTCAAACGTTAAAACTAAAAAAATAAACAAATTACTGAAACTTAGGAACTAAAAAATAGGACAACTAAAAAAAATAAACAGTTCTACTCTAGCCATGGCTACGGATTATATGCTTAAAAGCAATTACAGCTCACCTCGATTATACCAACCGTTTCAATTTCCATCGCCTCCTCAGCAAAGCACCAATCTTGACGCAGACCTACCAAAAAATCAAATGCAGCAACCGTAGCGCACGTCCCAATCGACTCCCTATCAATCCCAATCGCCAATCCTTGTAGTCTAATTATAATCATGAGTTGTAATCCTCTCTAAACCCTCGTCTCCATCTTACAATAATAAGAAAAGCGTTATTTCTTACGCAAAATGGAAACAGAAACCCTAACCCTAGATTCTATGACACTCGATGATACAATAAAGCTCGAGATAATCAATTCAAGTTCTTGAAGCCGCCACGATGCTTTTACTCTAATCTAGAATTATCGGGAGAAAGATTTGTTCCCATTTTCATATTTATTTAGGATTTCTATTTTGCGGTTGAAAATTAGGTATTGATTCACAGTGGGTGAATGAAAATCGAAAATCTGAATGAGGCGTGGATTGATGGTTGAGATTTTGTTTTAAATGATGGTGTGGATCACTAAGGTCAAAATATTTTTTTTTTAGTTTAAATATATTCATAGCTACTGCAACATTTTGCTGATACCTATGCTAATATCTTGAAGCGGGTGTTGTAATCGACAAAAATCAACATAGTAATCGTTATATTGTAGCTAGCAACACCTTATATTTTCGTTGAAATAGGCCATCTATGGCGTGGTGCATGTAGCTTATCTACACACAAGGGAGACGTGTGAATTACTGTCATCTCAAGACTTGTGTGGGGTTTGCAATTCAATCAATTGGCTTATATACACACTTGGGAGTTGTGTAAAAATATCATTCCAATACCCCTATGGGGTTTACATCAATATCCATGTAGCTTATCTACGCACATGAGAGACGTGTAGGCATATGTCATCTCAAGACCCGTGTGGGGTTTGATCTCATTCATATACAGTCGATATGCAATCGCAAATAAATTGCACATCCAAAACCATTTAAGATCCCACCAAATTTTCAATCAACATTGTTTGTGATACAGATGTCATATGCTCAATCAACATCACAAGTAATAGATAAAAATCACATTTTTATCACACTACTCAATGTTTAAAATAACATAAAATTTGTGTAATCAGTGTTAAACATTTCCAAATATTTTTAATTAACAATTGCAGTTAATTAGATATAATCCCTATCTATGTGAGTTTTGGTTTCTCACTAGCGGTTTCCACTCCACCAAACTTTTATGAAAGAAATACGGACTCTCACACTCGATGTTGACACTTGTCGGGCTTCTACGCTTCTACGCAGCTTTCTCGGCAGCTTACGAAGCCCAAACAACTTGCGAAACTCACGAACAATAGCATATTTGGAAGTTTAAAGCAAATGCGGGTGGGGGGGGGGGGATGGGGTGTAAGGGTTGCATGGTTTGTGGCTTTGGGATCCACGAGGATGCTGCAAGGGATGACTGGCTCAGCGGAGGGTTAGGCGCAGGGTATGAGGTGGTTAGAGGTGTAAAAACCTGACTTTTAAGGATCTAAGTGATAAAAAGAGGTGAAGATGGGTGTTTAGGGTTTAAAGGGAGATAGGAGGGGAACAAAAGGCGGTGGGCGGCGCACGTGGCGGTGTGGCAGTCTGGGGGTGTGGCAAGTCGGTAGTGGTCAGTAGGGGCGACGGGTGTAGGGTGGTGCAGCCATGGAAGGAGGAGAGGCAAGGTAAAGGAGGAAAAGAGAAAATAAAAGGAGAGAAAAGAAAAGAGAAGGAGAGGGAGTTTTGTGCAAATTTCCAAGGCCATCACGCGGATGGCTGAGGTGGCGCAACGTGGGAGAAGAAAAGAAAAACATTTGAGGCCGTTAAATTGTTTCCATTTCATTTCATGCTTTTAAAAACATTTTCCATCAAAGAACACAAAAGTGTGCTAGTTCAACTTCACGCCTTTTGATCGCATAATCACAAATTAATTTCATTTGCTACGAAATTTTAGATTCTATCATTAAACACAATTCCGGATCTAATGGAAAAGGTTGCATTGAATTCCGAGTTCATTTGACCTTCTGTTTTATTTTTCAAACGCATTTCAGTTTAATTTCAACGCGTCGTTTTAGCATGCGTTTACTACTTGCATGCGCACGCTTGCTCCAAAAATTATGAAATTTGGAACCCAATCATTATTCGATGCTATGAATCCGATAAAATTAGTTTCGTCGAAATCCAAGGTCATTTCAATAATGTTCCTTTGTAAACTGATCAAATCAGCATTAAATCATCGAATTTTTAAATTCGATCTCATTTTCTTATAAAATTAAATTAAAAACAATTTTTAAATTGGTTTCAAAATTCATTGTTGTTACAGTATTTCCTTTTTACTTTAATAACCTCCATTTATTATAAAACTTATATAGATAAATATAGAATCTATTTTCCATATCGTTAAATATTTGGAAATGCTAATTTCTTAAAATATTTAATTATAAATTTATAGTTTCTACTAAAAAAATCCCTTTTGGAAATATTTATTTTTATAAATTAGACATAGTCGAAATTCAATTACAATCCATATGGATATATTTATATTTCGAACAATGGAATAAATTTCATCGTTTCCTTTTGAAACGATTCCCAATTTCCCTTTATAAATTAACATTTGAATTTAAATTCCCAAATTATCCAATGATAATTATTTCACCTCATTTATAAATGTCGTTTATATATTTACCTAAATACAAGTTTATTTTTCCTAAACCTTTCGAAATTCAATTTCTATTTTGGAAAAATAAACCTCCTATATAATCTAAAAATTTCTTTTTATGATATTTTTAAATATCAATATTTAAGGCCAGTGTTATTCAAGCATCCAAACACAACGAAACCTATCACAGAATGCCTAACACACCATATGTCATAGTATATATGGAAACAAATAATTATAATTTTGAGGAATCCAGTTGAATCCCTTCAACCTCTTTTTTGTGCATCTACATATGCTAGACAACCCAAATAATACCAGTCTCGCTTTAAGGCGGGATATCGCCGAATAAAGGGTCATTCGCTATTATGCGGGGAGCATAGGGTCTCATCCGCTAAATTATGTGGAAATATACAAACACCAACCATAAATATACAATTATACATATATATTAGCAATCAACTGATAATAATTTATCAGGGCATCCAAACAACCAACAATTATTTTTAACTATTCAAAAAAAAAATGGAGTGAGATTTACTCACCTTGATTTTTTAATTATCGCCAAGCTATCAGATTTAAAATAAAACCAAACCGCATTTAATTATAGTATAAATACTAACATGTCCAGAATTCCCCCCGTACAAATCTAGAATGTGGAACACGTCGATATGAACTCAACATGACATGCTGCGTTTGATTTGGATCCTTATATGAATAAGATATGATATATATTGAAATAAATCAAAATATTTAGTTTACTAGATCATTAATTCACGCAATTACCTTTATTAATGTTGTAACCCACATTTCAATCTTTCTAAACTCCTTCTCCATTGTTAAACCAAGCCACAACCGTTAGGTTTCCATGCCAAAATCTCTTCTTTCCAGCACTTTAAACAAGGTCGCGACCTGCTGTCGCAGCTTCTTGGCTGCGGCACCCAAACATAACCACAGTTGCTTCGTTCAACTCCTTGCATTGCTTTGAGTCCGCCTCCACCCATAAACCCGCCTTCAAATCACCCAGGGTCATTGCGCAACCAGGTTCCTCCCTCGATGGAAAGAAGTCAAACTCCCCAAAAGCTCATCGCTCCAGAAACTGGGCATAGGGTTTGAAACCTTCACTCAAACAAAGCTAGCGAATCCAGAATCGATGGATTCTATAAAGTATTTAATTATTAATTTATTTTTGAAGTATCGGAAAATCAAGGTTTTTAGGGCTATTTCGATTTTAGGTTAACTATTTCGTTCATTGCTGCCCGAGGAATGAATAGTAAAGGAAGAGGGGGTGTTTAAGGTATATTTATAATGAAGAGTTTTTTTATACTATATTCACGCGTATTTTTCTTTTGAACTTTTTTTAATTCATATGATCACATACAAAATCTGATTGCCATGAAAATTGACATCGTGATATAGTTTGACGTTTCAGACCCAACAAAACTAATTTCGTCAAATTCTGGTACCGTTTAAAATTAAAACGCTATTTTAATATTAAATCGTTAATGGATACGCATTTAAATTGTGCATGCTCACATAACAACTCAAATAACCCGAAACTTGGAATCTAGCAATAATTAACTATAACGAATTTAATAAAATTGGTTTCGTTGAATCGGACGTCATTTGAAAAATGTTTATTTTCATGTCTTAAATTAAATTGATAAAAATATAAATTTGATTTTAAACCATCAAATTCATCAATTATATATTATCATCATTGTTCTAATTCAAAAAGAAATTAAATAAATCGTTAGAATCGTTTCAATTCATTTTGAACTTAGAATTCAATTGTTTCTTGTTTTCGCATTACGATAATTCGACAAATTCAAAATTAAATCATAATCCGTTTATTAAATCAGTAAAGTCCATATAAAAATCTATCTATATTTCCAATTCAATATTTAAAACAAGTTTTAAATATTCAAAGTTAAATGACCAAAAACCAGGTTCGTTGCAATCATAATTAAATTCTCAAATCTAATATCCATGGAAACAATTATTGAATCCATTAACGAACCTAGAAATACACTCAACGGCCTCGTCGGCACTCCATCTTCCACCCAATGTGCCAACTATATTCCGTCATTTCCCATATACTCTCCGTCCAACGCCACTCTTGGCCGTCACATCGGTCGTTGCCTCATTCAGACCAGAGTCTGTGATCTCCTTGACCACCTCATTGCCGAAGCTAGCCTCACTAACATCAGTTGCTGCAACGATCTCAACACCGGATACGCCATCGATGACTACGCTCGTATCAACAGTGTCAGCGCATGCATCGTTAGATTTACCGTTGGTGGGTTAAGCATAATAAACGCCATCGTTAGTGTTTACTCCGAAATTCTTCCTTTGATTTGCATTATTGGTGGCACCAACTCCAATGATTATAGCAGTGGTGAATAATTTCGAGGATGCTCATGAGCTGATTGATACAACAATATCGACTGCCTTGAAGGAGAGCAAACCATTTTATGTTAGTGTTAGCTGTAATTAACCCGGGCTTCCCCATCCTACTTTTAGTATAAAGTCTGTTCCTCTCTACTTGGCACCTAAGGTTTGAGAGCTTTGTGATAATATGCGCAAGGAGGAGTTCAGAAAAAATTTCTGTCGCTTTCTAATTTTTTTACAACATGGATTAAGATTCGGTTTTTGTACAACTAAGGTGAGTAAATCACACTCAGAATTTAAATATTTAGAGTTATTTTAAATAGTTAAAAATAACTGTTTGTTGTTTGGATGGATTGGCAGAATTATTATCAATTGTTTGCTATTGTATATATAGTAGATATAGGCTTGGAAGTTGGATATTCCCGCACATTTTAGCGGATGAGACCCTATGTTCCACCCACATAATAGCGGATGACCCTTTGTACAACGATATCCCTCCTTGAAGCGGGATTGGTATTATTTGTGTTGACTAAAATTTGTCGATGCAGGAAAACAAACTGGATTCCTCAACAATTATATTGTGTTTTGAATGGCACTGGCCGTAAACTTTTGGTACTTGAATATCATAAAATATGTTTGAATGAAAAGAAAGAAAAGAATTTGAGATATATACATAAAAGATATAAGGAAAATTTATATTTTTCCAAATAGAAGTTGAATCTCAAGTGCACTTGAAAATATGAACTTATTTTAATAGATAAACCAAGAAGTTTAGTTTAGAAACGATGTTTATAAATGAGGTGAACAATTATTGTTGGACAATTTAGGAATATAAATTCAAGTGTGAGTTTAAGAAGGAATTTGAAATCAGTTCAAAAGGAAAACGATGAGTTTTATTCAGAGATTCAAAATGTAGATGGAATAGAGATAAATCTAAAAGGATTTATAATTGGAAATCGACTATGTCAAATTTTATAAGAATGTTTTATTTTCAAAAACGATATGTGAATTTTATTTAATATAAGTTGTAATTTTAATTTTAAGTATTTTAACAAGCTAATATTTCTATATGTTAAGTATGAAATAAAATTCTATTTTTTTATAAATAAATTTTGTATTAACGTAATATATCTTAAATTGGAATTATTACATGGAAGGGTTTTGAAGAAATAAAAAAAGGTGTTTTTAAATGTTATAAAATTTAGAGTTTTTGAAATGCTTTTAAAGAGAAGTGCTGTATATTTTAAATAGAATGGAAGATATAATAATGCAAATAGTTTTATAAATGAAGTATACAATTATAAATGAACATACAATTGGAATTTGACAAGTGGAATTATATTGGTTTTGAACAAATATTTTGTTATCACTGTTGAATTTGAAGTCAATTTGGAATTATAAACTAAATTATGGATGATTTTGGGCCTTAAATAGGATTTGATAGACAGTAAACTTATAATGGAATTTTATAAGTAAAAGAATGTTATAAATAGAAGTTTATAAAATTCAATGGGAATTGGTAACATTTTTAGAAATGTTAAAATGGTTTGCTTTGTAAGAAAAGTATGAATTTTATAAGCAAAGGGAATTTATGAGAAAGAAACTTATAGATTTGGTTAACCGAGCCAAAAATGGAAATTTACATTATTAAAAAAAGATTTTAGAATAGGAATTTATGAAATATTAAGTAAATTATAAACAAGGGTTTATAAATGTGAAGTCGGATTTATTTTGATAATTTAAATTTGGGATATTAAAAAGTGAAACGTATACACATTTTAAAAATGGGAATTAGATAGTTGATATTTTTGAAATGATATTTCGAAATAAAGTGGACTTTGTTTTTTATAAAGTATTTTGCAATGGAATCGATACCAGAAACATAAATTTCGTCCTTCGTTGTTGTAATAACATTTCTCCATGAATAATAGGAAAGCATGGACTATAACACCATTGTTATCGTAAATTATTTCCAAAAAGGAATAGTTTAAGTTGAATATGAGATTTTAACAAATAGACTATATGTGATGTTGATTATTTGAGATAAGTAATCTTTGTCTATTTTGAAGTTAAGAATGTTATTCCGACAAGGTCTAAGAGGTAATTATACCCTAACTTTATTGATTTCATTATTAACTAATAAATACAAAAGATTCAGTATCGAAGATCAATGTTAAAATATAGCTAGTTGAGTATGGGTATTTTGGGTAATCGTAAGGATATTCTACGCAACGTTTGTTTTAAACTAAGAAAACGCAGTTTGGAAATATAATAGCAGATATTTTCTAAGTATAGAAAATGAATGGGTTAATGAAAGAGATTAAGTAAATGGAAATGTTTTCCAACGATAATAAGTGATATTTTATAAGTATAGAAAATATAGGCTTGTGAAATAAGGAAATGGTTTCCAAATATTGTGAGAGGCCAAAGCAGTTTAAAAATTTTCTGGGTAAAGATATTGATAATGTAAGTTGGGAAATGGTTTAATTGGTTAAATATTAATTAAATAGAGGATCAATGTTGCTTCGTTGAATATTGGAATGAGAGTTTGGTTGAATGTTTGTTTCTTTGAATTACCGACTATCAAAGTATTAGCCAATTTAATATTATCATTGTCCGTATGGAGAGATCGGGATCAGATTTATTATCTAAAACCCACTCTGTATAGGCATAGGCGTCGAGAATAGATTTTGTTGAATATAATCGAAGACGGAGTAAAGTGCAAGGGCTATTTTTGTTAATCCTAGGTAGAAATTGCCTAAGATGGATTAATAGGAAATAATGCCATCGGTTTCGTTCAGACTCAGAACAAAGTTGTATGGGCGAACATCTGGTGTATTTTCAATAATCACGTACGTTGATTTTTACAAATATACCGAGTTTGGTGGCAAAGAGGGCAACTTTTTTTAGCTTAACACCCAAAGTATATTTGTGTACATCAATTAGTGATTTCCGGATCTGACAATATGGCATTCAAAGTTGAATGTGATATCTTAAAAAGGTAATCGTAGCCTCATGCCTCATCAAATGGGAAATGACTAAAATCGGGTAGGCGGCAGCGCTATGTGGGTCATACCCATTAGGGTGTATAATCATTTGATCTAGAGAAATCGATTGTTCATTTTTGTATGGTTCGGAATAAGAACAGTTGGATGGTCAACCACCGTGGTGATGATATATTCGGTACACCCAAGTTGAATGAGTAGCCAGTTCTGTGTGGCCAGGTTGCAAGATGTTCTTGTTGAAACCCCAGTGTATCATCCCTAGAGAACACCAATCAGAAGGTGGTTCCAAACCTAGTCATGTTGGAAATCCAAACTCTAATACAAGCCATACGGCTTTAGATGTAAACCACCTATGTCGAAAAGTTAGATGCATGCTTTCAGCTATATTCCTATTTTATTTGTGGATTGACAGACCTTATTATAATATCATTGGATTTTATAAAAAAAGCGATTTGGTTATCGTAAGGGGAAAACACGTGCCATGTTTATGTGCGGTCGTATCTTACGCGATTTCCACTCATTTAAAAGGTGCTTAAATTAAGCAAGTTGTTTGGAATTTACTCACACCTGTCCCATGACCGACCCAGAGTTTATTTTGTTTTTTTCCCCTAAAACTCTTGGGTGTCCGAATTTGTATGGGCAGTCAAGTAGTTCAAGTTCTTACAAATGCACTTGGAGGAGCTTGGAGCAAGTGGCTTACTGTTAGTTATCAATTATTTATTTTCCGCTGTGTCATGTATGATGTACTCTAATGAATGGTATGTACATACAGTTACAGTTCCGTAATTTAAAAAGCTGATATAAATTATATTTCATTCTATTACGATGTGAGATTATGTCTATTGTTTCTTCCTTCTTCTATCCCTTTTCTTTACCCTAAAGATTCGTATTTCATGCAATTTGGGTTGGGCTTGTGTTGAATTTAGTCAGCTCACACGTATTCTTTCTCTTCTAGCAAAGAGAAATCATGGCCTCTTCCCTTTTGCTCCAAATTAAATTTTCCTTGCAAAATTATGAATATTCATTTGATAAGAGGGCTTCTCTACCCTATATTCAACTCATGCAAGCCTTATTTCCAAACAAATCAAGATTTGAGAGGAAATCTATCACTGTAAGTTTATTGGCCATTATTGTCAACTTCTTCAAGTTTTGCATGCCTAGGAAGCTCGGATTCATCTTCTACAGCCATAAAATCAGCATAAATCCAATCAAGGTGAGTTGATTAATTCACACTTTCTTGTTTACATTTAATTTATATTATTTAAATGAGATTTTGCGGTATTAGGCGAAAATACATTGATTTCCAACAACTTTTCATGTTGATTTCCTCTTTGTTGCAAAAACAGCAAAACCTCAACTTTGAGTGTTAATAACTTCTTGATTCTTGCATGTTTTTTCCTGAAACCTTTTGCAAATTTTAATATAATGTTTGGTGAGTCAAATGGCAAAATTTGGTGTCAAAAAACGGCGGGTCAGTCCGAGATGTTTCTGGTATAGTTGCAGAGCTTGGGTTAGCGAGTTCTCTTTTGACTGTCTTCACTGTAGCTACTTTCATTCGAGTTCGTGTAGTTGAGTTACTTATTCTTATGATTGTATCATGTTGTGTAAGTATCAGAGTTGTATCTATTCTTCTTGTAGCACATGTTTTGGTTGTACTCTAATAATGTAACATTGTGTAACTGTTCTATGGGCTATGATTGTGTTCTTATATGTACTATGTACTGAGCTGATCCTGTAGGTTGTAGCCACGGTAGTTTTGTATTACGTAAGGATTAAGTATGTCGAGCCTCTTGAAAAAAATTTACAAGCACTTTCTCGACGTGCTTAAGACTTGTTAATGCAAATCTACAGGTGGTTGCCCTTAACCAGCCCTATTCTCCACTCTAATAGACAACATTACCTAGTAATGCTTTTTATTAGGATGGGTCTCGGGGTGGAGTGTCACATAAGGGTAAGGATTTGCGGGCCTTTACATTTGGTATCAGAGCTTAGTTGAGCGAATACCAAGGCTTTGATGGGGTTTACTCAATAGAGATAGGTCAGTAGTACCCTAGAATAAGTTTGAGGGTATATATGTGAGCGCATATTTGTTAGTGATATAAAATTTGTTTTATATTGTATTGGTTTGTCTGTTGAGTGGTTTATGAATTCTGGTCGAATTATGGAAGGCCATGACATCGGTTAGGGTTTCTAAACATTTGAACTGAGAAATCGACATGGTATTGTTTTAAAATGGGTAAATTAAATAGTTTTTCCCAAAATTATATTTTGATATTAAAAAATTCTGAAATTATTATAGTATATGGATGTGTTGGTTTTTATTATTATAATCAAATGAAATTATAATTTTTTTTGGAAGGGTTATATATTACAAAATATAATTTGTATAAGGATAATATATACAAATGAGATGAACTAAAATTGGATTCAAACCAGAATTTCGAATTTAAATCCTGGAAAATTAAAAAATAATATGGAAGTATTTTTGAAAGGATTTGAATAAAAATCGTTTTAAATGAATTTTGAAAGTGTAAAGCATGAATTCATTTTAGTCGCTGGAAAATAATTATGGGGATGACTGCCGCATCATCAGTATTCATTTTAGTATTTCTAAGTGACGAATTGCTACCATAGTAAAATTTCTGGTAGAAATTTGTTTTAAAAATCCAGATGTTTGAATTTGCAAATGGAAATAAATATATGTATATATTTATATGATTTTTGATGAATTTGAAAAAAACACAAGGTTTTTGAATTCTGAAATTTAAATTTAACTTGAGCAAGTTAAATAAATTGAAATAGTAAAAAAGAATCTAATAAATTAAAATTTAGCTTAAGTTAAATAAAATTGAATTGGATTAGAATATCGAAAATTGAGCTGTAAATGGTTTTATAACTTTGTTATGTATTTTGGATGAGTACTCGATGATTTTGGATAGTAGAAAATTTTCAAATTGAAACCCAACTTAATTTATATTAAAATATAAGAGGTGTGACGACCTGAACTTCCCTGCCGGCCTAAACCGAATAAGAAGGCGGACTGCTTTGAGACAACGACTCATCAGAACACAAACATGAGAACATTTCATTGCTATTACAACAATTTACGTCAGAGTACAAGATATTAGAGTACAAATAAATAATTTACAACGGAAAAATATCATAGATATAAATTACATTTAAAAACATAAACATAATATGTAGAGGAAAACATCAACCACCGCAACTAAAAAGCATTCTGAATATAGCTTTAGCTGTAATCTAGGATCCTATGAAAAGAAATATCTACGAAAAACCAAAACTACTAGCTTCCCGTGTGGAAAATATGGGCACCTATAATTTAGCTGGGAAAAACAATGAACTCCGATTCAGTCATGGAACTGGTGTAACAAAAACAGTTATTAATTTTATTTTAAAGTTGGGTAAATCAAAGACCACACCGTATGACATGGAACGGGTTTTCTTCCAAGAATACCATAAAACAAACAACGCAATGCTAAAAGGAAAAATGAAGCTATTATAAGACTCAAGTCCATTATACAATGCAACACGAAAACCAAAGGATAGCGTTTTACCTTATAATGGCCAAATATGCTTGATATGAGAAAATTTTATTTTATTATTATTATAAGTGAAGAAATCAATTTTAAATATAAATGTATCAATCATAGGCGGCATAGGTACCATATATTATGTCGCCATATAGGTTTACAACAAAAACCAAAAAGTCACGTATTGGAAATTGGGTTTCCATCTATGAACCGAGGCAAGGATTCTTCCTCACCGATTTTGAGACACTCTAGCAAATGCCTCAGGATCACGCCTCTGGGAAACCCTTGGATCTTCCGATCCGGTCAGTCATCACTGATTGGCAATACCATAAATAATACGTTAGCCGGTTCTATCGAACCTCTCACAAGGTCAGTATATCGACCAAATCAAGGGCCTTTTAGTCGACCAAGATCAAATCCGAGGTACCCAGCCTTTCATAATTCAAAACCCAAAATCCGCATAAGTAAAATGTCTGGGCTCCATACCATGACATCGCTTCTAGCTAGAAGCTAACGTATGTCCATTTCCCTGCAGTCTCTATCCCGTTTTGGGTTCACATCGGGGTGCGAGGTTCGCGAATTAACGTTATACACAAAGCTGTGCTACTTAAAGTTGTGCTTTGATCATCAACCACAAAGCCCTGCTTTTCAACAAAAGCCTTGATTAATGCAACTCAGCATGCCACTTTTAGTCGTTATATCAGTTATTCCGAATGGGTTAAAACCGGTCTTTCCGAATAACTCGCGTATCTTATAATCAAGTGCTATAAAAACACATCATACGCCTCATTCCAATCCAGAATATTCTTTTATTCAAATATTCTTCGAAATCATTTCAAAAGATTTATAATACCTTTTCTCAACTTAAACCAAATTAAGGTTTATCAAACTAGCTGGGATTAAGGAGCCTTACCTCAGCAATCATTCATTTTATTATCCCAATCCCAACCTATTCATCCCATGGAGCAAAACTGGTAGTACTCCATGTCTAACACCCATTGTGTTATCGGTAAATTCAATTACCATTTGACGTTCAAATCTAATTAAAGTTTTAACTATCGCATGGAGCGAAACTGGTGGTACTCCATTCTCGAACATTTCTTGAATTCGGTAAATTTAATTACCTTATTCACATTTCAATCTAATTAAAGATTCATTAAAACTCCACTTAGTCTTAATCTAAAAAATCATTACTTAATGCTTATTAAATCTTTTAGGAAATTATTCGTGTCTTTAACAAGGTTAAAGAACCAATGTCACTTAAAACACAGTTCATGGTAAACCCAAATCGTCTTCCATTAAAATGGAACTTCCACGAAAATTGGATCAATTTTAATCGATATAAATTTCCGTATCAGACTAATACTATAAGTGGAATAACGGTAATGCCTTTTAAATTCCATAAATAGTAACGGTCTTCCTTCACGGAAGCTCATCTTGATTATCACTAAATCGAATTCCACTCAATTCCAATTTGATGTATCAAATTGGAAAACTTTACTTTGGAAAATTTACTTAAATCTTAATTAAAAGATTAATAAATTCCAAATCATATCTTCACTGTTAATTGAGTTATAAGAACAAATGTTATTTAAAACATCGTTCACAATGAACCCAAAATCAACTTCCATTTAATATTGAACCTTCATTAATCTTAATCAAAATATTTATTCTTTTCTCAACTGGATTTAAGAACTGTGTTATTGAAGACACCATTCACTACAAACCCAAAATCCAGTTTGATATTAAATACGAGGCTCTGAATCGAAATCATATCAACTTATAATCAATATCAAATTCTGAAACCATTAGATATCGTATTGGAAATAACGTTATCTATATCTTCCAATTTCCTCAACGATACCCGTATAATCATGGAATCCAATATTGAAATATTCCGAAGATTATTCCCATTCAAATCCATTCCAATTTTTATATTGGAATTTTTTTGGTTAGATTAAAACCATTTCAATTCCTTTCCGTTCTTTACTCAAGTTAGTAAACACCTTACTCAGATAAATATATCTTTTATCTTTACAAACGTAAAATATTTCATCCAAAATCATTTCAAATCATTTATTATGATTTTACATAATTTATTCATATTTTTAATAATTTTATTAAGGCCCTTACAGTCGGTTTCCAATATTCGCCACCGAACTACATCCATAGCGACCTTTTCCAAAATTGATTTGGACATATTTTAAAATCCAACCATTAGATTTTAAATCTACTATATTCTTTCGAAAGATATTTTCGATACGAACCCAACGGTTCTAGTTTTAGGAGAATCCGACAGTTGGATCTCCCGTTATGTCAATTCAAAGTCAATGGTCAAAATTCGCGAACGGTCGCTGCGTGACACGTTCTATTCAAACCGTTTAAATATATTTCGTTGACTTCCGTTCAAAACGTATTTCATAAATCGTATATAAATTCATTTTAAAACGATTTCAACTCCCATTTCAATTTTAAATCAAAATTGAACAATCTATATTATTATAATATCAAAATAATAATATTTTCAACATGTCAGATTTTAAAATCAAATCTTCTCCATGTTCGTTATAAAATGAATAAAATCAACAGAAAAATCCGTTCGAGTTAAAATGGCGTGCATCTACTTAACTCGGCTTCATGTTCATTTCAGTTATGAATATTTCAATATTTTCGGGTCTATCCAAAATCGAACATCAAAACCATATTTTGATTCTTCACTGAATATTTTTTTAAAATATTCGTTTATATTCTTATTCGAAATGTGACTCAATCAGTTACAATATAATTTTAATTATATGGGTTTCGTACATCACATGTATTCAAAAATAGTGATAAACAACTATTAAACATTCAATTCACATCTAGAGTGCAATTTACAACTGTATAAGCATTAAATAATTAAATATGCTTATAACAGTCTGTTACTCAATCGGTTGACATACAATTATCCAAGGGAGATGTGAATTAATTATCATCCCCAGACCCATGTCGGGTTTCCACCCATCAAACAAATATTATTATTTGTATACTTAGGCGATGTTTAAAACTATTGTCCCAATACCCGTGTGGGGTTTACATCACAATCCATGTGAATTTAACTATTATTTAGGAGGCGGGTGGATAAATTTTCTTCCCAAAATAATTCATAATATAAACGTTTTATTTAACAATGTATATATAAATAGTTTAATAATGATAACATTAAAACTTTAAACATCCATCAATCACCAAACAAATATTGCAATCACAGACAATCAATATATATTTAGTCACAGCTATAATAACTGTAAAAATAGCTTGAGTGAGAGAGTTCTCACAATTGGTTTCCACTCCGTCATTCTTTAATTGACGATTTTAGAATTGTTTGGGCTTAAATTTGCCCCAATTCTAACTTGCTCTGTTTTTGTTCTAGTCTGTTCCATAGCGTAGGCTTCGTCATTGCGAATCCAACGCAACTGAATTCATTCATTTCTGTTTGAAAAAGATATGACCTTTTATGCATTAATTACATAATTAAATTAAAACAGTTAATTACTTGATTAGTAACACTAATTACATTAGTAAAATCGGCCGCACTTCATCATCTTTGTTCCCTTTTTCTGTGTAAACCCAACCCCCTTTGACCAATTGTTCCACCGTTGCGCACCGCTTGAGGTCCTCAGCCATCAATCAGAGAACGCCACTTCGAAGGGCTGACCGACCTCGACCAGCGCCTGCCACCTCGAGAAGCTCGAACTCCCCTCCATCTCAGCAATCTCGTTCAAACGCAACGCAATTATCAAAGAAATACAACCACCGCAGGTCACGATTTTAGATCATAAATGGTAATCCTGGATATCTCTTCATGGTGAAGAACTTTGTAGTTATGAATTTTTGTTATTGGTGAGTGGATCGAGAGAAAGATGAGGAGAACGATAGAGCTTCGCCGCCATTGATTTCATTTACTATCGGTGCCAGGAACATTTGACCACATTTAAAATGATTTAGGGTTTTGATTCTTTTGCCATATATATATATATATATATTTAAAATAATATTTAATTCACAATTTCTCCAATACGGGTCCGAACTCCAAACTAACCCTAACGACTGTCTCCTCTAGCCAAATACCCTCATTCCGAACACAATGGGATATGTCTTGTAAGCTGGTTCGACTGATTTTAATCATTTTCATCAAAATTAAAGTATAAATCAATATAATGTTCAATATTAAATTTGAACGTACATTTTAATTTGCTACGACCACATACTAACTCCAAAAATTACGAAATTTGAAATCTCGCTATGTTTTTCAAATACGGTTCTAGCAAAACTAATTTCGTCGAATTTGGAGACCGCTTGAACAATGGCATTAATTATAGCTTATTTAATTTTAACTAAAATTCAACAAGCGTTTAAATTTACCATGCTTACATATTAATTCCAATTGACTTGAAATTTTAAACCTGATAATAATTTGACATTCCGAATCCAACAAAATTAGTTTCGTCGAAAATGGAGGTCGTTTGCATAATGGCCATTTTAAGGGCTATATATAATATTTAAATAATTATTTAATTCCATAGCGACTATTTGAAAAATTGATTTGAAAATAAATTACAATTTATAAAATGAAATCTAAAATTTTCGCATTCATTAAAAAGATATAATTAAATAGATTCTAACATTTCTTGTGTTATTAAAATCCTATTTATAATGAATTCTGTATAATCATTTAAAGTTTAAAACGAAATTTTCAAACTACCACGCCATTTCAAGCTCGTTATATAATTAATATTAATATATACGTTCAAACTTCGTTTTAAATAAATTTTAAGAGATCTATCCTCAAAATAATTCATTAAAAATATTTAATTTCCATGTAAATCAACTAATTTTTTTTTTAACTTGGCTCCAAAATTCCGAGTTATTACAATCTCCCTCACTTAAAACTTTTTTGTCCTCGAAAAAGGAACGGAGGTGAAAGTTGTTTAACTAACCAACTCAACTTTAATTCTGGCTTTCGTTCTTCAACTTTTCAGTTTCTAAAAACTTTTAAATTTCTCTGAAATTTGGCTAACACCCTAAATTTCTGAAAAAAATCGCCATAACCTCCTTTATACGGGTTGATCTGAACAAATTTATTGGGCTGTATTAGGTACCCAATAAATCAGTATATCGCATACAAATCAATTGTGCACACCCAATACGACTTACAAGCCCCCCCATGCCCATGCACCGTAATTAAAATAAGAGGGATGTGTGCATTTTTGTCATCTCAAGACCTGTGTAGGGTTTGTTATTAAATCCTGCAATTTTCCTTTATATGTTATTAAGTCCATAATCAGTCCTCAATTTAACCTGTAGTTCATTCCGCGCCATACAAGCATCCTGCTCATATGGTACTTCAAACCTCGTCATACAAGCACCAAATGCTTATATGGAATATGCTATGCTATGTTGTCTTCAATAATATGCTATGCGGTGTGATCCATAATTTATTGGCTACTATCCCGTGGCTTATGTTTAATTTCACACAGAGCAACCATCACAACGCATCCAAATCATTCAAAGTAGTTTAATAATAATAAAATTGCGCAACTAACTAATAAAAGTGTAGCTCATTGTCGAGCACACAAATTTATTTCTCTACTCAACGCTAAGCTTCCGCACAATAACTTGTTTAACATGTGTATATATGTATATATATATGTATGTATGTATGTATGTATGTATCCAACTCCAATCAATTTTCATTTTGTTTTAATGTTTAATTTGATTTGGCTTAAATTGTCTTTCATTCTCATATTGGTTTTATTATTACAATATTTTTTTAGTTAAAATAATAGTCATCCATCGCAACCAGCAATCAATTAGTTGATTAGCTTTTCAAATATATAACTTTTATATACCCTAAAAATCATATTTTCAATGCCAAATCACAAACAATAAACTCTAACTAAGTTTTGGTTCTCACACCGTCAATTGGAATCATATAGATATCCCACTATCCAAAACTCGAACATAAATGCTGATGGTACTCGAGTAATCATCGGAATCATTCCCGGGCGACTAGAGTGTGATTCTATATCCACCCAGTTTATTTGAGACTTTGAATATACGTTCATGATGCGTATATGCAAAATCTTCCTATACTCGGTAGTCCAAAATCAATATCAAATTAAAATATTCAAATTCTTATAGTAGAATATAATTTTCAAAACTAAATTGATTTTTATTCAAACTCATTCTAGAGTATTACTAACCCTATCTCTAACGACCCATTCTTATAGGATTTTACCAATCAAATCTCTGACTAATTCTTTCGTTCGGTTCTAACATGTCTTGTTCTTGAGCTTTGTATACCAAAGCTCCGATACCAACTGTGATGACCCGAACTTCCCGGTCGGCCTAAACCAAACAAGAAAGTTAAATGCTTTGAGAACACGACTCATCAGAACACAAACATGAGAACATTTCATAGCTACAACAATTTACATCAGAGTACAAGTTATCAGAGTACAAATAAATATTTTACAACGAAAATATATCAGAGATCGAAATTACATTTAAATACACAAACATAATGTGTAGCAGAAAACATCAACTACCTCAACTAAAAGAAATACACAGATATAAAGCATTCCGAATATAGCTTCATCTGTAATCCAGGATCATGTGAAAAGAAATATCTACGAAAAAGCAAAACTACTAGGTGCCCATGTGGAAAATATGGGCAGCCAGAGTTTAGGTGGGAAAAATAATGAACTCGAGTCAGTCATGGGATCGGTGTGAGAACTAAAACAATTATTAACTTTGTTTTAAAGTTGGGTAAATCAAGGGACCACGCCGTATGACACGGAACGGGTTTTCTCCCAAGAATACCATGAAACAAACAACGCAATGCTAAAAGGAAAAATGAAGCCATTATAAAACTTAGGTCCCATCACACAATAAAACACAAACTAAAGGATAGAGTTTTACCTTATAATGGACAAATATGCTCGATACGCAAAATTTATCTTTTATTATTATTATAAGTGAAGAAAACAATTTCAAATATAAATGTATCAATCATAGGCGGCATAGGTACCATATATTATGTCATCATATAGGTTTACAACTAAAACCGAAAAGTCGGGTATTGGAAATTGGGTTTCTATCTATGAATCGAGGCAAGGGATCTTCCTCACCGATTTCGAGACACTCTAGCAAATGCCTCAGGATCACGCCTCTGGGCAACCCTTGGATCTTCAGGGTTGGTCAATCGTCACTAATTGGCAATACCATAAACAATACCTTAGCCGGTTCTATCGAACCTCTCACAAGGTCAGTATGTCGACCAAATCAAAGGCCTTTTAGTCAGTCCAGATCAAATTTGAGGTACCTCGCCTTTCACAATCCAAAACCCAACATCCACATAAGTAAAATGTTTGGGCTCTATACCATGACATCACTTCTAGCTAGAAGCTAACGTATGTCCATTTCCATGCAGTCTCTATTCCGTTTTTGGTTCACACCGGGGTGTAAGGTTCGCTAATTAACTCTATACACAAAGTTGCGCTAATTAAAGTTGTGCTTTGATCATCAAACACAAAGCCCTGCTTTTCAACAAAAGCCTTGATCCATGCAACTCAGCATGCCACATTGTCAATCCATACCATTCCATTGATTTCCACTAATATATAACCTCTTAGCTCATACGTCTTAGAGAAGGGTGTTAAGCAAAATAATAAATTCTCTGTCACCAAATAGATATACACTTAGCAGAGATCAACGAATATAGAAAAAAGGAATACAATGTCAGACACACCATCCATTTGCAAGTCCGTTCTGGGTCTGCATGAAACTGGAGGCACCTTATTCCTCATCCCGTATGTGCAATACATGAGAGAGGCCATCGCATATCCGGTCGATCTCCAAGTACGTCTGGATGATCACCACTTATTACCTCGTCTTGGGTGTACGACCCAATCAAGACATCAGTAATCATCCGAACAATGTGAAGACCTGTAGTCTTCAACCACCGTCTTCAAATCTTCGACCTTTAGTCGTCGTATCAGTTATTCAAAATGAGTTGAACCCGGTCTTTCCGAATAACTCGCGTATCTTATAATCAAGTGCTATAAAAACACATCATACGCCTCATTCCAATCCACAATATTCTTGAGAATCATTTCAAAAGATTTATAATATCTTTTCTCAACTTAAACCAAATTAAGGTTTATCAAATTAGTCAGGATTAACGAGCCTTACCGAAGTAGTCATTCATCTTATTATCCAATCCCAACTTATTCATCCCGTGGAGAAAAACTGGTAGTACTCCATATCTAACACCCATTGTGTTATCAGTAAATTCAATTACCATTTAACGTTCAAATCTAATTAAAGATTTAACTATCGAATGGAGCAAAACTAGTGGTACTCCATTCTCGAACATTTCTTGAATTCGGTAAATTTAATTACCTTATTCACATTTAAATCTAATTAAAGATTCCTTAAAACTCCACTTAGTTTTAATCCAAAAAATCATTACTTAATGATTATTAAATCTTTTAGGAAATTATTCCTGTCTTTACGTAGGTTAAAGAACCAATGTCACATAAAACACAATTCACGGTAAACCTAAATCATCTTCCATTAAAATGGAACTTTCTCATAAATTAGATCAATCGTAATTGATTTAAATTTCCGTATCAGACTAATACTGTAACAACCCACTCATTCCATGATAATGGATTTAAATATTTTATTTAAATCTATCGTCGTATCCGAGGTGTCAATCAAAATTTCGTTTTTCACAAACTATAAAATTAGGATACGGGACCACTTCCATTGAGTCCGGATCATCGTTTACGACCTTTTTGACTATAAGCATCGATACCTTTTGAGTTAGTGAAAATTGGTCGGTTCTCACTATAATGTATGGCCAAAATATCACTTTTCACATACGAAGGAATTTGGACTCAAAACCACTTCCATCGAGTTCGAAACGTCGTTTAGGTGTTCGAAAACTATAAGGTTCGATATGTTCCGAGATTTGGAAATTTGGCACCTTGGCTAGGGCTTGGATGGCTAAACCTAGCCCATCCTTATAACCCCCAACTCAGCCCCTCTTCCCTCATACTCTGTCAAAAACATTTCCTAAGTAGAAAATGGGGAAGGGAAAGGGAAATAGAGACTTCCTAAGCTAGGGCTCTTGATTCCAAGCTCAATTCTTGTGCAAATCCAATTCTAAGACATGGGTAAGATCTCTCTACTCGTTCTCTACCTTTCTCTCCTCTCAGTTTGGTTTTTTTATGATGTTCTAACATCCATGAGTCTTCATATGTGTTCATGGGGTGATTTGAGAGGAGTGATTGAAGAAAGAAAGCTTCTTTGCTTGGATTTGTGCTTGTTCTTCCTTGTTGGAGCTTTTTCTTGCCATTCATTAGTCAAAGGTGAGTTCTTTTTGAACTCACATCTATGCCACAAGCCTACGTGCTTGTACAAGTGTAATTTAGTGTTCATATGAGTTGTATTTGCTTGTTGATTTGGTTATGTTAGTATAACTTAGCCGATTTCATGTGTTTATGTTCCATTGAGTTGAAAATTATGATAATGGTCGTTCATACGATCTAATACAAGTGTTATGAGTTGATTTGGTGATGTTGTGAAGCTCCTTTGTCCCCCAGCAAATCTCTAAGTCTTCACAAGTCGCTTGAATCACCTTGTTGTGCTTTGGTTTGGAATTCAGTTCATACTTGACTTTATAAACCGAATCATTGCAATCTTATGTATATATGTTGATCACACGATTAGTGCACATGATGTAAATCAATCAAGTGGTGTTGTGGAGTACTATTGTCGCACTCGGCAAGTTCTAAGACTTCACGATTCACTTATATCGTGTTTATTCGTTTTAGTTTGGAAATTAAGTTCATTTCGAACTTATAATCAAAACCAATGTATTCGAGCTTTGAGTGTCGATACGGTGGATTGGAGAGGTCTCATGGACGTCCCGAAGAAGTCACGAGCCTCGATGATCGGCGCCGGGCATTCGCGGGGGATCGAATCCCCCTAGGTTCGTCCTGGGCAACATCCCAGGCCAAGACCGGTCCGAAACTGGTCAGTCGACCGGTTTGTTCTCTGTTTGAAACCGTTCGACCGACCGGATTCCACCGGTCGACCGGTATGGGTTCAGTCTGGGCAATTGCAAAGGACAGAACCTGTCGACCGATTCCAAACCGGCGGTCGACCGGTTTGGCTGAGCCTGGGCAATTTTTCCCAGGCCCGACTCTGTTTCGATCGTGCGCTCCCGCACACGCTCTCGCTTGTCTCCGCACTCCTTCTTGACTTTCCCGTACAGGCAATGGCCTATGAATTCATCGAAGAATATCGTCGTTGCTACGAATAATTGCTTGTGGATCTATGATTTATGATTTATGATCTATGTTTTATGATTCTCGATGCTCCCTTCGCTACGGCGACGGTTTTTATGAATAATTAAACCACAATGGATACTGGGGTTATATATTGTCAATGGATATCGAACCAACGTTTAATCAGTTTTTAAATTCAAATCCTTTTAAAATAAATTCGGTTTCTGAACCCGGTTCTGATTCTATTGATTTATATACGATTCCTTACCCTATCGATCGAACGAGAAATTTAGTTTATTTACCTTAGTAAAACCGAGGACTATGACCCCTTATATGTTTACTTCGGCGAATAACTCTTGGACTCGTGCATTCGAACATGTGCGGTGACTTTCTCTGTTTTGAATAGAAACCAACTACGGGTTCGTAAATATTTGAGAATAGCATGTGGTTATGGGACATGTTGCTATTTCCTTGTATCAACTAGCTCGGAGTAATTTCTATTCACCCGGATCGATGTGATCCTTTATGACTTGTGTTTTTTGGTCCTCGATCACCCTAGTGGGATATACGATTCTTGGATTTCACCTATGGGACTTCGGTCCAACCTTCATGATTTATGTTTCGAGGATGAACCAACAACGGGTTCGTAAATATTCGAGAATAGCGAGTGGTTATGGGACATTTAGCTAATTTCTTATATTCACTATCCCGGTGTAATTCATGCTCAACAGGATCGATGTGATCCCTTATGACTTGTGTTTTGTGGTCCTCGATCGCCCTAGTGGGATATACGATTCTTGGATTTCACCTATAGGACTTCGGTCCAACTTTCTATGATTTATGATGTTTCTAGGGATTTCACGACTTACGTGTTTTCTCTCTTCCGGGGTCACGACCCGGCTTCGTGGGGAGCTTCGGCTCAAACTATGGGTTAGCTACCTAGAGATCGTTTCTCATCTATGAACCTGCAGGCCCTTTTATGATTTTTTCTGTTTTATAGATATTCCTATGATTTATGCTTTCTCTCTTCCTGGGTCACGACCCGGCTTCGTGTGGAGCTCCGGCTCAAACTATGGGTGTTGGACTGAATATCGTATCTCATCTGGGAGGTATCCGCTTATTATGATGTTTTCTGGATTTCGAGTGATTTCTGGATTCTTGGTTGCTTTGACGCGATGCACATCAATTTGAGAAATGATTTATGATTCATGATTTAGTTTGATGCGATGGTCATCAATTTGATGTGTATTTGGCACTCTGATGTCGTTCATGTGTTTAGTTTATTAGGCATTCCGTTGTCATTCATGTGTTTAGTTTATTTGGCATTCCGCTATCATTTCCTGTTGTGTGCTATTATTCGAATGTTGCATTCTATATTAGCTAGGAGATTAATTAGAGATATTTGTGTGTTGACATTCCATTGTCATTTCTTGATTGTGTCGACATGCCATGTTCATGTCATCCTATGTTATATCTCTTGTTATCTCAGTTTATTTGATAAGTACAGCTAGACTGACTCGTTTATTATTTATTCCTCTAAATAATACTCGGGTCAGACCGGGTCATTTTAGGTACTCCTCTGGGACACATCGCAGGATTGATCTTCCGCTTTCAGCTTGCTCCTCTATCTCCGCAGTTTTATGTACTTCTGTACTTATGACATTATCTTGTTGTGTACGTATCCTTTTATGTAGATCTTGGTACATGTATTATTGGATCTTTGTTGACCACTAGCTTGTTGTACACCTTCTTGGTTTATTCATATCTATTCCGCCTTTGTGATATGATTATTCTGTGTCTGGCTTTGAGATATACCATACTTATGTTGTTGTTGTTGTCTATCTTATACTGCTTTCCGGATTGTTTATAGCCGTTGTGTAGTTGCCCTATGTGCCGAATGGTCATGTCGAAAATTTTATTAGTCTCAGAATTCGATGTGCATTCCCCATATGGAGCAATTATACAATCGGTCGCTCTTCACAAACCTCATTCTCCGTTATGGTCTAAGATATTTCTCTGAAATGAACTGGACGATAGTGGGTATAGAGGCGGGGCGCTACAGTTGGTATCAGAGCCAACTTTTCGGAATAGTGTAAGATAGCATGACGATGGTATTGTCTTGAGCCTCTCTCGGGAATCGTGCATTAGGGTTTTAGTTAGAGTCTTAAGACCCGTCATAGCTTATCTTCCAATACGATTCCATTTTGATTGAATTCGCGTCGTTTGAATTCATCTTATGACTAACTTTTTCCTCCTTTTTCCTTAAAGAAGTGAAATAGTTGGTTATGGCCGTGCGAGCGTCGGTTCACCCAGTGTACCTCCTATGGAGGGGTGTTTGAGTATCTAGTGACCTATTTTTGGTCCTTCAGAATAGTTATCGACCCGTTCTCTTTCGGGTTGATTTCTACAGTTCATCTAGGGCCTGTGTGCTCTAGTGGTGCTTCTTTTTCATTCTTTGACTCGAGTTGCTAATCGACGTCTGTTTTTGTATGAATTACGTTGTTACAACGTAAATGTCAAGTTGTCGATCGCTTCGGTGATCGTAATTCGACATTGTCATGACTACTTCAATCACACGAGAAATTTAATTAAACGCCTTAGTAAGCATGAGGACTATGGACCC
Source organism: Allium sativum (assembly GCA_030737875.1). NCBI lineage: Eukaryota > Viridiplantae > Streptophyta > Magnoliopsida > Asparagales > Amaryllidaceae > Allium > Allium sativum. The sequence continues at coordinate 159,839,147 of CM060923.1, forward strand.
TTGTGTTTGCTTTGACGGATAATTACTGGACTTGTGCATTTGAAAACTGTTGTGTATCACACTTATCTTGTTGATCGTTTATGATCCTTGTAGTTGATTGATCATTGGATATCTTGCCCGCGCGTCGTTACGCATGTGGTCAGCGCCTTTGATCCTGATATTTCTTGATTTCTAGTTAAGATTGTTTCGTACGTCGTTACGTACCTAACATGGTCTATTGATCACTTGTCGGTCGGTATGGAGATACCATGTCCTTGTGACTAAATCTACTCCCTTGTTGTCAGCTATGTAGTTCTAGTTCGATGTGAGATCACCAAGCCTTCGGGCTAAAACAACTCATTTGTTAGCATTTCAAACTTAAGATCAAGAATGAGGGAAAGCATCCGCTTCTTGTGATCCCTCTTCTTGAGTCAGTGTACGTGTCATTAACTCCTTAATGTCGTTTACCTTGTTCAGAGATTATTTTATTTGTGTTTTTTTGATATACGTCGACCGTGTTCTTTGTTATCAAAAGATATCATTTGTGTTTTATTTGTAAGTTGATAAAGGAATTTTATTTCCTTTATGCCATCCCGAATGATTATTGAATTTATATATTTTCGCGAGATTTGCGTGAACTTTAGAAATTGGAGGACTTTCTTGTGTTAACTTGTCCATTGGGTGCGTTAAGGATCTCGAGCGAGACGTGGGATGCCATGTTGTAGTTCGGAATTCCTAAACACCATTATGTGACAATTCGACATTTTAAATGATTCCTAAAATTAAATTAACCATTAATAAGTTAATCAAAATAATGATATTTTGGATTTTTGCGATTTTTCATAATCGTTTGTTGTTTTTCTATATAATTTATTTCTAGACTTCCTTGAAGTAATTCCAAAATTCGAGTGGTTCAAGATTTTTAATTAGAAATTATCTTGAATCTTTTCTTGAGTAAATTAAATAACTCCAGGAACAACCCAAAGAGTTATTTGTTTATGTCTCTTGTTTCTGGATTCCAGATCTTTGATTTTCGAGAATTCTTAGTGATCGAGAATCTCGCCTAATTCTTAATCCTTGTTTCGATTTTCTGAAGAAAATTTAGTATTCTTATGATTCCATGAGTCTCCTTATTTTCTCTAGTGAACGATCACTCGATAGAATGAGAATCCCTTGGAGGAAGGCGAAATTTGGATTTTGCGATCCGCAACGAACTCAATAATTCCTTTCTTCGAATCTATGATCTAGTCGATCATCCAGAAGTGCTATAGTCAATTCACTTATGGACTTAGCCTTGTGTTGTTCTTAGAAATGAATATCGAAAGGATGAGCTCTTTTGATATTCCTCCTTTGTTTGTTTGAATCATTTGAATTGACAATTGTCTACGCATGTTTGTTAACTCTTGTCAATAAAATCTTTGGGGATTATGACCTCTTTGGTCTAATCTCATCTTGTTGTAGAAATTGTATGTTGCTTCTTTGATTAATTGCTGATGTTTTTGCGATTTGAGATTTTTGGCGGAAAATTATCTTAAATGTTGTTGTTCCGAGATGGTAAGTTGTGCACTACTTATCCATCATCTCCTCGATGTTTCTGCTTTTCTAGATTCGGTACTCAAGTTTCTGAATGTTGGGAATTTCGTATAATTCCTAATGATTCGTCTTTATGGTTACTAAATGAGATTTTGTACCTGATTAGAAATCGATTTCCCCGAGTAGTTCGTTGGTATTCCATTACCAATATTTGTTTATCGGTTTCTATCTCGTTGGTATTCTGTTACCAACCTTGGATCATTGATATTAAAGTTGATTATTCCTTCGAGAATTGCTCTCTTTAGCTAACTTCGTTGGAATCTCTGAGTTGTTCTTTGGTGGGTGTCAGCCGCCTTGTCGAAAGACTAAAGTGCTGAAGTTCGGTGTTCGCTACATCGTCATGATTGAGTTTTGGGAATGGATTAGTCAACCACAGTAATTTCCCATCTCATATCCTAAGAGAAATATCTACTATTGATATCTCGCGTCCGTAGGACGCAGTCCCGTTGCTTCTTGAAGTTCCAAATTAGATTCGCTTGGTTTTTGTGCATTCTATCGATTCTCATTCCCTTGAGAATCATACTAAGAAAGGCGAGTCTATTTGAATTCATAGCGCTTATGAATTCTTCTGGAATTATTTTACCCGTTTGGGATGACTACCTTCATGGGTAATGGAGTTCGAGATTGAACTCTAGTTTTTATGATCTTGCGAGTCGAAATTGGGATCTCACCTAGCCGTTGGTGTGATCTTTTCATTTCGTGTCGGTTCTAGTTGAACCACTTCGTGGTATTATTTTTGGTTGTTACTCATTACTTGAATCTTAAGGAATTGCGGGGACGCAATTCTTTTAAGGGGGGAAGTCTGTAACAACCCGCTCATTCCATGATAATTGATTTAAATATTTTATTTCAATCTATCGTCGTATCTGAGGTGTCAATCAAAATGTCGTTTTTCACAAACGATAAAATTAGGATTCGGGACCACTTCCATTGAGTCCGGATCATCATTTACGACCTTTTTGACTATAAGCATCAATACCTTTTGAGTTAGTGAAAATTGGTCGGTTCTCACTAGAATGTATGGTCAAAATATCACTTTTCACATACAAAGGAATTTGGACTCAAAACCACTTCCATCGAGTTCAAAACGTCGTTTAGGTGTTCGAAAACTATAAGGTTCGATATGTTCCAAGATTTGGAAATTTGGCACCTTGGCTAGGGCTTGGATGGCTAAACCTAGCCCATCCTTATAACCCCTAACTCAGCCCCTCTTCCCTCATACTCTCTCAAAAACATTTCCTAAGTATAAAATGGGGAAGGGAAAGGGAAATAGAGACTTCCTAAGCTAGGGCTCTTGATTCCAAGCTCAATTCTTGTGCAAATCCAATTCTAAGACATGGGTAAGCTCTCTCTACTCGTTCTCTACCTTTCTCTCCTCTCAATTCGGGATTTTTATGATGTTCTAACATCCATGAGTCTTCATATGTGTTCATGGGGTGATTTGAGAGGAGTGATTGAAGAAAGAAAGCTTCTTTACTTGGATTTATGCTTGTTCTTCCTTGTTGGAGCTTATTCTTGCCATTCATGAGTCAAAGGTGAGTTCTTTTTGAACTCACATCTATGCCACAAGCCTACGTGCTTGTACAAGTGTAATTTAGTGTTCATATGAGTTGTATTTGCTTGTTGATTTGGTTATGTTAGTATAAATTAGCCGATTTCATGTGTTTATGTTCCATTGAGTTGAAAATTATGATAATGATCGTTCATACGATCTAATACAAGTGTTATGAGTTTATTTTGTGATGTTGTGAAGCTCCGTTGTCCCTCGGCAAATCTCTAAGTCTTTACAAATCGCTTGAATCGCCTTGTTTGCTTTGGTTTGTAATTCAGTTCATACTTGACTTTATAAACCGAATCATTGCAATCTTATGTATATATGTTGATCACACGATTAGTGCACATGATGTAAATCGATCAAGTGGTGTTTTGGAGTATTATTGTCGCACTCGGCAAGTTCTAAGACTTCACGATTCACTTATATCATGTTTATTCGTTTTAGTTTGGAAATTAAGTTCGTTTCGAACTTATAATCAAAACCAATGCATTCGTGCTTTGAGTGTCGATACGGTGGATCGGAGAGGTCTCATGGACGTCCCGAAGAAGTCACGAGCCTCGACGATCGGCGCCGGGCATTCGCGGGGGATCTAATCCCCCTAGGTACGGCCTGGGCAACAGCCCAGGCCAAGACCCGTCGACCGGTCCGAAACCGGTCGGTCGACCGGTTTGTTCTCTGTTTGAAACCGGTCGACCGGTATGGGTTCGGTCTGGGCAATTTCCCAGGCCAGAACCGGTCGACCGATTCCAAACCGACGGTCGACCGGTTTGGCTGAACCTGGGAAATTTTGCCCAGGTCCGACTCTGTTTTGATCGCACGCTCCCGCTTATCTCCGGACTCCTTCTTGACTTTCCCGTGCACGTCGATGGCCTATGAATTCATCGAAGAATATCGTCGTTGCTACGGATAATTTCTTGTGGATCTATGATTTATGATCTATGTTTTATGATTCTCGATGTTCCCTTCGCTGCGGCGACAGTTTTAATGAATAATTAAACCACAATGGATAATGCGGTTATATGTTGTCAATGGACATCGAACCAATGTTTAATCAGTTTTTAAATTCAAATCCTTTTCAAATAAATTCGGTTTCTGAACCCGGTTCTGATTCTATTGATTTATATACGATTCCTTACCCTATCGATCGAACAAGAAATTTAGTTTATTTACCTTAGTAAAACCGAGGACTATGACCCCTTATATGTTTACTTCGGTGAATAACTCTTGGACTCGTGTGTTAGAACATGTGTGGTGACTTTCTCTGTTTTGAATAGAAACCAACTACGGGTTTGTAAATATTTGAGAATAGCATGTGGTTATGGGACATGTTGCTATTTCCTTATATCAACTAGCTCGGAGTAATTTCTATTCACCCGGATCGATGTGATCCTTTATGACTTGTGTTTTTTGGTCCTCGATCGCCCTAGTGGGATATACGATTCTTGGATTTCACCTATGGGACTTCGGTCCAACCTTCATGATTTATGTTTCGAGGATGAACCAACAACGGGTTCGTAAATATTCGAGAATAGCGAGTGGTTATGGGACATATAGCTAATTTCTTATATTCACTATCCCGGTGTAATTCATGCTCAACAGGATCGATGTGATCCCTTATGACTTGTGTTTTGTGGTCCTCGATCGCCCTAGTGGGATATACGATTCTTGGATTTCACCTATGGGACTTCGGTCCAACTTTCTATGATTTATGATGTTTCTAGGGATTTCACGACTTACGTGTTTTCTCTCTTCCGGGGTCACGACCCGGCTTCGTAGGGAGCTTCGGCTCAAACTATGGGTTAGCTACCTAGAGATCGTTTCTCATCTATACCTGCAGGCCCTTTTATGATGTTTTTTGTATTATAGAGATTCCTATGATTTATGCTTTCTCTCTTCCGGGGTCACGACCCGGCTTCATGGGGAGCTCCGGCTCAAACTATGGGTGTAGGACATAGAGATCGTATCTCATCTGGGAGGTATCCGCTTATTATGATGTTTTCTGGATTTCGAGTGATTTCTGGATTCTTGGTTACTTTGACGCGATGCACATCATTTTGTGAAATGATTTATGATTCATGATTTAGTTTGATGCGATGGTCATCAATTTGATGTGTATTTGGCACTCCGATGTCGTTCATGTGTTTAGTTTATTAGGCATTCCGTTGTCATTCATGTGTTTAGTTTATTTGGCATTCCGCTGTCATTTCCTGTTGTGTGCTATTATTCGAATGTTGCATTCTATATTAGCTAGAATATTATTTAGAGATATTTGTGTATTGACATTCCATTGTCATTTCTTGATTGTGTCGACATGCCATGTTCATGTCATCCTATGTTATATCTCTTGTTATCTCAGTTTATTTGATAAGTACAGCTGGTCTGACTCGTTTATTATTTATTCCTCTAAAAAATACTCAGGTCAGACCGAGTCATTTTAGGTACTCCTCTGGGACACATCGCAGGATTGATCTTCCGCTTTCATCTTGCTCCTCTATCTCCGTAGTTTTATGTACTTCTGTACTTATGACATTATCTTGTTGTGTACATATCCTTTTATGTATATCTTGGTACATGTATTAGTGGATCTTTGTTGACCACTAGCTTGTTGTACACCTTCTTGGTTTATTCATATCTATTCCGCCTTTGTGATATGATTATTCTGTTTCTGGCTTTGAGATATACCATACTTATGTTGTTGTTGTTGTTGTCCATCTTATACTGCTTTCCGGATTGTTTATAGCCGTAGTGTAGTTGCCCTATGTGCCGAATGGTCATATCGAAAATTTTATTAGTCTCAGAATTCGATGTGCATTCCCCATATGGAGCAATTATACAATCGGTCGCTCTTCACAAACCTCATTCTCCGTTATGGTCTACGACGTTTCTCTGAAATGAACTGGACGATAGTGGGTATAGAGGCGGGGCACTACAAATACTATAAGTGGAATAATGGTAAAGCCTTTTAAATTCGGTAAATAGTAATGGTCTTCCTTTACGGAAGCTCATCTCGATTATCACTAAATCGAATTCCACTCAATTCCAGTTTGATGTATTAAATTGGAAAACTTTACTTTGGAAAATTTCCTTAAATCTTAATTAAAAGATTTATAAATTCCAAATCATATCTTCACTGTTTATTGAGTTTTAAGTACAAATGTTATTTAAAACATCATTCACAGCGAACCCAAATCAACTTCCATTTAATATAGAACCTTCATTAAAAGATTTATTCTTTTCTCAACTGGGATTAAGAACAGTGTTACTGAAGACACCATTCACGACAAACCCAAAATCCAATTTGATATTAAATACGAGGCTCTGAATGGAAATCATATCGACTTATATTCAATATCAAATTCTGAAACCATTATATATCGTATTGGAAATAACGATATCTATAACTTCAAATTTCCTCTTATAGGGCCGCTTTATTCCATTTGATCACTTATGCATATTCGAAAGCTTTATTATTTTTAGGATCTGGATCCATTATTCATTCAATGGAATCCATTGTTGGATTTTCACCAGATAAAAGTTCAACGATATCCGTATAATCATGGAATCTAATATTGAAATATTACGAATATTATTTCTATTTAAATCCGTTCTAATTTTTATATTGGAAATTTTTTGGTTAGATTAAAACCATTTCAATTCCTTTCTGTTCTTTACTCAAGTTAGTAAACACTTTATTCAGATAAATATATCTTTTATCTTTACAAACGTGAAATATTTCATCCAAAATCATTTTAAATCATTTATTATGATTTTACATAATTTATTCATATTTTTAATAATTTTATTAAGGCCCTTACAGTCGGTTTCCAATATCGGCCACCGAACTACATCCATAGCGACCGTTTTCAAAACTGATTTGGACATATTTTAAAATCCATCCATTATATTTTAAATCTCTTATATTATTTTGGAAGATCTTTTCGATACAACCCCAACATTTCTAGTTTTAGAAGAATCCGACGGTCGGATCTTCCGTTATGTCAATTCAAAGTCAATGGTCGAAATTCGCGAACGGTCGCTGCGTGATACATTCTATTCAATCCATTTAAATATATATAATATATTTCGTTGATTTCCATTAAAAACATATTTCATAAATCATTTATAAATTCATTTTAAAACGATTTCAACTCCCATTTCAATTTTAAATCAAAATTGAACAATATTTTCAACTTGTCAGATTTTGAAATCAAATCTTCTCGATATTCATTATAAATTGAATAAAATCGACAAAAAAATCAGTTCGAGTTAAAATGGCGTGCATCTGCTTAACTCGGCTTCATATTCATTTCAGTTATGAATATTTCAATATTTTCGTGTCCATCCAAAATCAGACATCAAAACCATATTTTGGTTCTTCACTGAATATTATTTTAAAATATTTGTTTGAATTCTAAATCAGAATATGACTCAATCAATTACCATATGATTATCAAATCTTTTAAGAAATTATTACTGTCTTTAACTAGGTTAAAGAACCAATATCACTTAAAACACAATTCACGGTAAACCCAAATCATCTTCCATTAAAATGGAACTTTCACATAAATTAGATCAATCGTAATCGATTTAAATTTCCGTATCAGACTAATACTATAAGTGGAATAACGGTGTAAAGCCTTTTAAATTCGGTAAATAGTAATGGTCTTCCTTCACGGAAGCTCATCTCGATTATCACTAAATCGAATTCCACTCAATTCCAATTTGGTGTATTAAATTGGAAAACTTTACTTCGGAAAATTTCCTTAAATCTTAATTAAAAGATTTATAAATTCCAGATCATATCTTCACTGTTTATTGAGTTTTAAGAACAAATGTTATTTAAAACATCATTCACAACGAACCCAAATCAACTTCCATTTAATATAGAACCTTCATTAATCTTCCTTAAAAGATTTATTCTTTTCTCAACTGGGATTAAGAACAGTGTTATTGAAGACACCATTCACGACAAACCCAAAATCCAATTTGATATTAAATACGAGGCTCTGAATGGAAATCGTATCGACATATATTGAATATCAAATTATGAAACCATTAGATATTGTATTGGAAATAACGATATCTATAACTTCCAGTTTCCTCATCGATATCCGTATAATCACAGAATCTAATATTGAAATATTACGAAGATTATTTCCATTTAAATCCGTTCCAATTTTTATATTGGAAATTTTTTGGTTAGATTAAAACCATTTCAATTCCTTTTCGTTCTTTACTCAAGTTAGTAAACACTTTATTCAGATAAATATATCTTTTATCTTTATAAATGTGAAATATTTCATCCAAAATCATTTCAAATCATTTATTATGATTTTACATAATTTATTCATATTTTTAATAATTTTATTAAGGCCCTTACCGTCGGTTTCCAATATCGGCCAACGAACTGCAACCATAGCGACCTTTTCCAAAACTGATTTGGGCATATTTTAAAATCCATCCATTAGATTTTAAATCTCTTATATTCTTTTGGAATATCTTTTCGATACAACCCCAACATTTCCAGTTTTAGAAGAATCCGACAGTCGGATCTTCCGTTATGTCATTTCAAAGTCAATGGTCGAAATTCGCGAACGGTCGTTGCGCGACACGTTCTATTCAATCCATTTAAATATATATAATATATTTCGTTGATTTCCATTAAAAACATATTTCATAAATCGTTTATAAATTCATTTTAAAACGATTTCAACTCCCATTTCAATTTTAAATCAAAATTGAACAATCTATATTGCTTTAATATCATTATAATAATATTTTCAACATGTCAGATTTTAAAATCAAATCTTCTCGATATTCATTATAAAATGAATAAAATCGACCAAAAAATCAGTTCGAGTTAAAATGGCATGCATCTGCTTAACTCGGCTTCATATTCATTCTAGTTATGAATATTTCAATATTTTCGTGTCCATCCAAAATCAGACATCAAAACCATATTTTGGTTCTTCACTGAATATTATTTTAAAATATTCGTTTGAATTCTGAATCGGAATATGACTTAATCAATTACCATACGATTTTAATTATATGGGTTTCGTACATCGCATGTATTCAAAAATAGTGATAAACAACTATTAAACATTCAATTCACATCCAGAGTGCAATTTCCAACTGTATATGCATTAAATAATTAAATAATGCTTATAACAGCCTGTTAATCAATCAGTTGGCATACAATTAAATCCAAGGGAGATGTGAATTAATTATCATCCCCAGACCCGTGTCGGGTTTTCACCCATCAAACAAATATTATTATTTGTATACTCGGGCGATGTGTAAAATTATCATCCCAAGACCCGTGTGGGCAGTGGCGGATACAGAAAGTAATTCCAGTGGAGGCAAAATATTTTTTTTCCATACAAAAACTAATAATAAAGATAATACATAAACTTGTTCAGACAAAAAAACAAATGAAGTTACACAACATGGTCAAGGCATTTTCACAAACATATAATATGCACTACATGGTTAGGGCATTTTAACTGTATAACCAAGTATACAGCTAAAAAGAAATGTATCAATAAAAATAAAGATCATATCAATTATAAAATACATATTTATATGGTGTTGATCTTTGTAGCTGTTGGCTTTTGGATTGTTCGTAAAAGAACCTGCTGCTTGTTGTTGGAATGTTGGGGACCTGCTACTGCTTGCTTTTGGGGAGCAAAAATGAGAAAAATATGAATGCAACGTTAGTGTATGTGATGAGTGACAGTTTCTAATGGAAACCATGGCAAAGGTCGTCTCAGTGCGTAGATAGCTAATGTGATAAGTGACAGTTGCATATTTAGTGGCAAAGGTAGTCTCTTTATTATTTTTCTCAGTATTCAGTTCATAAATTGGGCTGATATTCGGTTCATAAATGTGATTTCGCACTATTGCAAACTTAGAACTAATGAGCTACCTAATGTGATAAGTGACAGTTCTTTGTAATTTAATAAATCTCGGTGGGGGCCACTGCCCCCACTAGTCCCTACATGGATCCGCCAATGCATGTGGGGTTTGCATCACAATCCATGTGAATTTATCTATTATTTGGGCGGCAGATGGGTAAATTGTCATCCCAAAATAATTCATAATATAAATGTTTTATTTAACAATGTTTATATAAACATTTTAATAATGATAACATTAAAACTATAAATATCCATCAATCACCAAGCAAATATTGCAATCACAGGCAATTAATATATATGTAGTCACAGCTATAATAACTTTAAAAATAGTTTGAGTGAGAGAGTTCTCACAATTGGTTTCCACTCCATCAGTCTTTAATTGACGATTTTAGTACTGTTTGGGCTTAAATTTGCCATATATTCTAACTTGCTCTGTTTCTGTTCTGGTCTGTTCCATAGCGTTGACTTCGTCGTTGTGAATCCAACGCAACTGAATTCGTTCATTTCTGTTTCTGTTTGAAAAAGATATGACTTTTTACGCGTTAAGTACATAATTAAATTAAATTAAAGCAGTTAATTACTTGATTAGTAACACTAATTACATTTAATAAAATCGGTCATATTTCATCATCTTCGTTCCCCTTTTTTATGTAAACCCGTAACCCCCCTTCAACTAATTGTACCACCGTCGCGCACCGCTTAAGGCCCTCCGCCATCAATCAGAGAATGCCACTTCGAAGGGCTGACCGATCTCGACCATTGCCTGCCATCTCGGGAAGCTCGAACTCCCCTCCAGCTCAGTAATCTCGTTTGAACGCAGCGCAATTAGGAAAGAAATACAACCACCACAGGTCATGATTTTAGATCATAACTGGTAATCCTGGAGATTTCTTTACGGTGAAGAACTTTGTAGTTATGAATTTTTGTTATTGATGAGTGGATCGAGAGAAAGATAAGGAACATCGACAGAGCTTCTGGGCCATTGATTTCATTTACTATCGGCGCCAGGAACATTTGACCATGTTGAAAATGATTTAGAGTTTTGGCCCTTTCGCCATTTATATATATTTAAATTAATATTTAATTCACAATTTCTCCATTATGGCTCTGAACTCCCAACGAACCCCACCGACTGTCGCCCTAGCCAAATACTTCCATTATGAACCAAAGTAATATGTCTTGTAAGCTGGTTCGACTGTTTTAATCAGTTTTTGTCAAAATTAAAATATAAATCAATATAACGTTTAATATTAAATTTGAACGTACATTTTAATTTGCTACGACCACATACAGACTCCAAGAATCACGAAATTTGAAATCTTGCTATGTTTTTCTAATACGGTTCTAACAAAACTAATTTCGTCGAATTTAGAGACTGTTTGAAAATTGGCATTAATTCTAGCTTATTTAATTTTAATTGAAATTCAATAGGCATTTAAATTTACCATATTTACATATTAATTCCAATTGACTTGAAATTTTAAGCATGACAATAATTTAACATTCCGGATCCAACAAAATTAGTTTCATCGAAAATGGTGGTCATTTGCAAAATGTCTATTTTTAAGGGCTATATATAATTTTAAAATAATTAATAAATTCCATAGCTGCTGTTTGAAAATTTAATTTGGACATAACTTACAATTTATAAAACGAAATCTAAAATTTTCGCATTCATTAGAAAGATATAATTAAATAGATTCTAACTTTTCTTGTTTTACTGAAATCCGATTTATAATGAATTCTGTATAATCATTCAAAGTTCAATATGAAATTTTCAAACTACCACGCCATTTCAACCTCGTTATATAACTAATATTAATATATACGTTAAAACTTCATTTTAAATAAATTTTAAGTCATCTATTCTCAAAATAATTCATTAAAAATACTTAATTGCAATGAAAATCAATTAAAAATAAATTTTAAATTGGTTCCAAAATTCTGGATTGTTACAAGAGGACGAGGTTGAAATTTATTAATAAAAAGAAGTTTAAACATATAATTAAAATTTAATTAGAACGAGCTCGCCGCATCGCAGTAGTCCTTAATTTTACGATCTGAACTTCAACTAAGAATATAGGGTTCAATATAAGTTGAGATTGTTTAAAACAAGCATCTTTCGGATCTATTAGATTATAATTTCCTAATTGAAGAGAAAAATCAAGATTTCGTTTGGTAGATTTTGAGTTATGTCAAATCAAATTTTCAAAAAAATCATTGTGCGGTAGTTTATTAACCATAACGATATATTTAATAAAATGGAAGGATTTTAAGTGAATAAAGATTGGATTTTCATAAATAAAATCCAAACTTGAATTGTTAAATAAATATGAACTCAACTGGAGTAAATGAGTTGATTTTTGAAATAAATATCAGATTTTGATCTATGGGATGAAGATAACTAATTATAAAAATTAATTAGTTAATGGAATTTTGGATCAAACTTAACTTGCTTAAGAAATTGGGTTTTTGAATTAAAATTTGGAATCAAATATGGAATTTGAATTCTATTTTTCATGAGAGAATGAAAATTTGTTTGAATACAATTGATTCAAACTAAAAATGAATATAGTAAATGAGCTAATTAGAGGGTTAATTTGGGAATTGAATGTGGTTAAATTAAAAAGGTTGGATTGATTGAAATCAATTGGAAATGCATATGTATATATTAAACAGGCATGGAATGAAAGCAAATGGAAGAAATAAAATTGAATGCCCGACAGAAAGTTACATGTTTGGTTTGATGATTTTATGAGCAAGCCTCTTTGATTTTTGATTTTCTTTTTGAATGGAAAGGGCCTAGAAGGCATTTTGTAGTTGTATGGATTGAGCCGCGCAAAGGAGGTACTGGCAAAAAATTAGGAAAAATTAAAAGTTAGAAAAATTGATAACTAAAAATCGATTTGTCGATTGTATAAGGAATTTGGAACAGGATTGGTTACTAAAATTTAAATGAAATATTGAGTTGATAAATCGATTTGGAAATAATTAAAATTAGTTTGAAACATAAGTAACTATTTTATTAACCAAATAACACATTGCATAGAAAAATTGTTGTCTATCATAAACGAAAGTGAATAAACTGACTAAAATCAATTCAAATGAATGTGAATGTATGTGTATGGATTGAATATAAAATATTGGTTGACAATCATCCAAATCGAATGAGTGTGAGTTTATACGGTGTGTAATGTATATAAAATATGTACTAAATTCTAGGGATGTCAATGTATCGTGTCGGGTCGAGTCAAGTCGGGTTCAGGTTGATTTGTAAATGGGTCGGGTCAACTTGTTTATTAAACGGGTCATTTTTTCCAACCCTAACCAGACCAGTTTATAAACGGGTTGACCCGGCTCAACGTGTGCAACTCATTTAACTAAACGGGTCGGGTCAGGTCATGTTGGGTTTACCTAATTGACCCGTTGGCAAATATTGCTCACTAAAATAAATAACAGAAGAACCAAATCACCGATAGATAACATTATTATATAATCACCAACAAGCAGCAAGTTACAAAATCACTAACATGCAACAAGTTACCAAATCACCAATAGGCGACACATAAACATGAAATCACCATATCCAAAAATCATTCTCCATACATAAGAACACATGAGCATACAACATACATAAAAGACTAGTAGTATGGAAGAGATACAGTTTTTATAAGTAAAATTTAACTAACAACACATAGGAATAAATTAGTAAAATATAACGGCTTACATAAGAACGTATGACCATACTGATTACTGCATACATAAAAGACTAACACTAACAAAATACATAAAAGATTAAAAGTATGGAAGAGATAAAGCATATGATCGGGTTTGGCGAGTCAAAACTGGGTTAGCGGGTCAACCCTAAACCTACCCATTTATAAACGGGTCAAATTTGGGTTGACCTGAAAATGACTTACCAACTAAACGAGTCAGGTTAACCTGCCAATTTCCATATGGGTTTTGGGTCGTGTAGGAAATTGATAGCCACAGCCCTAATAAATTTGAAATAAATAACTGAATGTCGGAACTTGTATTAGCATGTATATGCTAAATATGCTTGTTATGACATGTTTGGTGATTAATCCGTATGTTTAACTATTTAATTGAATGGAAGATATTGAAACATCATATTTGAGACTTATGTGTATAAATTAAGTAAGTATAGGTACCAGAAGACCATTTGGCTTGATTTTGGTTGCACAAATTGTTTGCAAACTAAGCAAACTCACTTAATAATGCTTATATAACGTACGCCTACGCCAATAATACAAAAATATGACACATGAACGGTTTACCGACCGTATGGATCGATGTGTACTTTTTTTTAATCTTTTCGTCATATTGCAAAAGCTCCTTCGTACAGGGGAGACTGTGCCGAAATTTTCCAAAAATATAGGAAGTTAGATTTTTTTTCTTCAAAATTTTCAAAATAAATTTATAAGATAAAGGGATAGACTTGTACATTGGGTAAAATTTGAAGGGTTTTGAATTAGAAATGGAAAACCAATTATTTGCGCAACAACCAAAAAATTCTACATGAGATAAGGAATATAGGAATACGAGTTTTGAGTTTCAATTAAGTAGGTCTTTGAAAAGTTAATGGGTTCATAGCATTTTTCCTACTTAGTAATTTCGGGGACGAAGTTCTTTTAAGGAGGGATGTAACAACCTGCACTCTACGTATCGGAGGATCGTAAAATATTTTTATTTAACTCCCCGAGGGTTAGATAATTATCATATTTTGATATGTTGTTTATGGGGATGTGTGACATGTCCATAATTTTTACCAATTTTATTTGTGACCATTTTGTCCTCGTCTGTTTTATATTTGGCATAACTTTTGACTGGAATCGAATCAGGTGCTGAGATTGATTTCATTAGAAAGGAAATGATGTTTTCCATTCCATAGGGTGGTCACATTAAAGATTTGGTTCAACGGTTTGGGAGGAATGTAACGACCCAGATTTTTCTGGTCGGTTTATTTTAAATATTTAATATTATTTTAAATATTGAGCTGATAATATAAATCGATTTTCATATTGAATTATAAATCTAATTACCGTAATACGAGATATATTGAATTCGAAGTTAGAATTGAATCAAAACAGTTCAGATAATAAAATTCTATGTGAATGTAATCGATAATGGTATTAATATATTATCGAGAAATTTATTTGTTTATAAATTTAAATTATTTTATATCTATTTAAAATGATTATTCTATATACATTTAAATTTAAAATATATTCGGTTAGTTCAGAATGGTGTTAAACTGTTGAAATAACAATGGTTGCGTTAAAATAGCGGTTCTGATTTTCGAATAAGGGTACCGCAAGATATTTTAGTTATCTAATCAAATAAAATTCCAATCAGTGTTTTTCAGCCGACCTCTCCTCCTACAAGCAGACCTACTGTTTTTCTTGAGCACAAATTTGTGTCTCCTGCTTTCGATATCTAGGAAGACAAGAAGACAGTGTTTTAATGGATGTGTATTCCCTGTCTACTCTCTTCAGCTATAAAAGCCACCGCACCCCTCACAATTCATCACTTCAGAAAATCCAAGATTTCTGCTTTCGTTCTCCTTCCCATCTCAAATCAAAACCGAGAGTTATAGATCGAATTCGAAGCCGCTCCCTTTGCTATAAGTTCCTAAACAGTTTCAAATCGAAATCGAGTATCGCACTCCCTTTTTAATCATCGCGAGGTCTTGAAATTCGACCATAGTTCGATGCGCTTGTATTCCAGAGAAGGGAGTCGACGTTCGAAAATCACGCTCAAGCAAGAAGGGTTAGAAATGGGTTCGAGCATGGATCTCAAATCAAACGGAGGCAGTGAATGAGAGTTCGATCAGTCAGATGGGCATTTGAGGACCGCAATACTGTTTTGGGGAAATCATCTAACGCAGATCGTGAATGAGGGGACTGTCGTGTTCAAAAATCGAAAGTCGGAGTTCGATTTTGAGGCAAATGATAGGCGAGTGGGGTTCTGGGCTAAGCACGACGTTGGCAGGGGAGCGTGAGGCCTGATGAATGCTGGAGGAGTGCTGCCAACGTTGAGAAGTTCAGAGTTGACCTCGTTCAGGCGACTGAGTGGAATTCGAATTTGATTTGGCTGTAGAGCCAAGACCCTATTCAAAAGGGATTAAGGTGCGAATTCATTCGAGAAGATTCATAGTCGATGATTTGGAAATAAACAGGATATTCGACAACTGCAAACTCCGGTGAGTAAATCTCACTCACCTTTTATTTTAATTATTTTTATTTCATTAAAAATAATTGTCTGTTGCTTGTGTGAATGCTTTATGGTTGTTTTATATATATTAGTTATTTAGGCTATTATATATATATTGGGTTGATTGATTGGTTGGATTCCCGCAGTCTCATTAGCGGATGCCCGCGGTATCATAGCGGATGATTACCCTATACGCCCCACGCTATGATTAGTGGATGACCTTCTATACCGCGATATTCTGCCACGAAGCAGAATGGGTATTATTTATGTACTAACATCTGTGGATGCAGGAAAACAGGTTGGAGGAATCCAACTGGATTCCTCAAAAATATATTATCTGTTTGTTTATTTGTTGCATATATATTGTTATATATGATGTGTTAGAAAAATAATAATTCGTTGCTTTGTGTGTTTAAATATCACTGGGCTTAAGTAATGATATTTAAAAATATCGTAAAAAGGATATTGGAAATTTAAAAAGGGGAATTCTATTTTTAAATAGAATTTGAAATTTTAAATGGAAATAAAAATATAAACTTGTTTTTGAAAAATAAAACAAGTAGTTTCTTTTTAAACGAAGTTATAAATAGTTCTTTTATAACGAAGTTATAAATGAAGTGAAAAGAGTTATCATTTGATAATTCAGAAATAGAAATACAAGTTTGAAATTGGAATTTGAAATGAAATTTCAAAATAGGATGTGAAATTAAATATATAACTCAAATGAAATTTGAGTATAACATTTGAATTTTAAAAGGAGTTTAAATGTTTGAATTTTAAAAGGAGACTGAATATTAGAAATTCAATTAGAGATTTCAATGTAAAATTTCAAAATAGAATTTGAAATATAGTATTTCAAAGAAGAATTCAAATGTGAAATTTGAATAGAGATTTGAATTGGAATTCAAATATGAAATTTGAATTGAGATTTGAAATAGGAATTCAAGTGTTGAATTTGAACATGGGATTGAATATAGAAATTCAAGTAGAAATTTGAATATGAGATTTCAAAATAGAATTTGAAACATTTAGAATTTCAAATAGAAATTTAAATGGAGTTTGGATATTTAAGTTCAAGTATGAATTTCAAATATAGAAATTCAAAAAGGAGTTGAATTAAAGTGGGAATTCGAATAGAGGATTTGACATGGAATTCGAATAAAGAATTTGAAAAGGAATTCGAATAAAGGAATTCAAATAGAGATTTGAATATAGAATTTCAAAAATAGAAATTGAAATAAACTTTGAAAATAAGATTTTCGAAGTAGAAATGGGAAATGGAATTTCAAAAATAGGATTTCAAATAGAAAATCCAAATGGTTTTGAAAATGGGATTTGAATTCAGGGGAATTCAAATGGGTTTGAGTGAAGAAATTCAAATGGGTTTGAATATTAGAATTCAAAATGAGTTTGAATATTAGAATTCAAATGGGGCCGAAAATGAAATTTGAATATTAGAATTCAAATGGAAATGGAAAATGAAATTTGAATATAAGAGATTCAAATTGAATTCAAATGAGATTTGACCTATGGAATTTGAATATGAAATTCAAATGGGTTTTAAACTATGGAAATTTGAATAAAGAATTTAAAGAGAAGCTTGAATATTTGAATTCCAATAGAATTCAAATATAGAAATTGGGATATAGAAGTTCAAATGGAATTTAGATATAGAATTTGAATAAGAGAATTCAAATGAATTCAAGTATTGAATTTGAATATCCAATAGAAAAGAAATTGTGATTTGAAATATAGAATTCAAAAGTGAGATGGGAATTTGAATCAAGGAATTCAAATGGAGTTAAAAATGGAGTTGAATTCATTTTAAAGAAGTTTAGAAGTTTATATTTATAAATAAAATTAAAACGAACTCGCCGCAGCGCTGCAGTTCGTAAAATAGCGATTTGAACTTCAATCGAGTATACAGGACTCAATTGAAGTCGGATTTCTTTGAAACAAGAAACGTCAGGACCGGTTTGATAATAGTTTTCTAATGAAAGAGAAAAAGATGAATTTCGTTGTATAGATTTTGAGTTATGTCAAAATCAAATTTTCAGAAAAACAGCGCCAGAATCGTTTTAAAACCATAATGGTTTATTTAATATTATAAAAGGATTTTAAGCAAAATAAATCCGAAGTTCTATTTAGAAAATCTCAGATTTGAGTTATAAAATATATGTGAACTCGAGTGAAGTAATGAATTTGATTTTGAAACAGAAATCAGATTTTTGATTTATTGAATAGAGTTAACTAATTCGAATAGAAATTAGTAAATGAGATTTCGAATGAATATTGAGCTTTAAATAAGTGAATTCGATTTGAGAATTTATATTCGAAATAGAAAAGGGAAACTAGAATTGAAAGTGAAATTCAATTTGGTTATGAACGAGTTAAATATTTTGTTTGAACATGTTATGTTTAACAAAGAAGTGAAATAGGCAAAAGGGCTAATTAAAGAATAAATGGGCGAAACTGAATTCAAACGATTAGATGGTATTGAATTGAATTGAAAACAGGTGAACAGGTGTTAGACAGGTATGGGATGAGATATATGAAGTTATAAATGAAATGCTCGACAAAAAGGTACATGTTTAATTCATATATGAGGTTTTATGCGCCGTATCGGCAAGCCGCTTGGCTTTTCCTTTTTCTTTTTGATTGAGGAAGATACCGGGAAGCTATTTGAAATTTCCCGATGCTCCCGATACAGGGGAGGTTATGGCGAAATTTTCCGGAAATTTAAGGAGTTAGAATATTTTTAAGAAATTTGACAATTAGAAATCTATATATCGATATATATAGAATTCGATAAAGAAACGAAATCAAGAATAGCGTAAAGGGCCAAGATTGATTATTGAAATGTTTGGATAACAAATATTGATAAGGAAATGGAGAAGTAATTTAATTAATGAAATATTAATTAAAGAGCCCAGTGATTTGTTTGATATGTTGATTGAACACTTGTTTTTATTCGATAGTTAAATCACAGACTATCGAAGTTTTTGACCCTCGTTGTCAATATGGAGAGACCGGTTGGATTATTATCCGAAGAACCACTCCGTATCGGCATTAGCGTTGCGAACCAAGTATGCTGAATATATTGAAGACGGAGTAAAGTGCAAGGGCTTTTCTATTAAATAGAAATAGTGCCTTCGGTTTCGTTCAATCCCAGAACGAACGTAAATGGACGAATGTCTGACAGAGTATTTCCAATGATCAAATGGGTTGGTCTGGATGAATATATATGGTTGCAACGGATTTATCCCTTAGCATAATATCCAGAATATTTGTGCAAACTCAACTAGTGATTAACGGATCTGACAATGTGGCATTCAAAGTGATTGTGCTATCAATGAATGGTAAGTATTCGTAGCCTCAGGCCTCAACAACCGGGAAAGGACAAAAAATCGGGCAGGCAGCATGGCTATGTGGGTCGCACCCATTAGGGTGTATAATCACCTATCTAGAGAAATTCCTTTTGTTTCAAAATCTATCGATTCTGCCCATTCGGGAAACGGTGGTTTGAGTCCAACCGTTGGTGATATACATTCGATACACTCAAGCGAAATGAGTGGTCGGTCATGTGTGGGCCGGGTTGCAAGACGTTCTTGTTGAACCCAGGTGTATTTGCCTCTAGAGATACATCATCGGAAGGTGGTCCCATACCTTGTCATGTTGGAAATCCAATCTCCAATAAGCGCCATGCGGTTTTGATTTTATAATATATATGTGGAGCGTGAGATGCAAGCGTTCTGCTATTTGGTTATTTACTTGATGTAGACATTATCATAATATCATTGGATTTGATATCAAAGTGTTTTGGGTTATAGTAAGGTAAAAACCGTCCGTGTTTATGTGTGGGCTGGTCTTACTATTACCTTTTCATTCGAAAAGAGTTTTGAAAGTTAAACAAGTGGTTGGAGTTTACTCACACCAGTCCCATGACTGACCCAGAGTTTGTTTTGTTTTGTTTTGTTTCCCTAAACTCTTGGGTGCCCAAATTTGTACGGGCAGTCAAGTGTTTCAGGCTTTTACAGATACACTTGGAGGAGCTTGAAGCAGGAGGCTTCAACGTTAGTTATTTAGAGTTACTTCCGCTGGATCAAATGTTATGTGTACTCTGATGATGGTATGTATATATGTACCAAACAGATTTGTGTTTCAAAGCTTATGTTATATAATATATTTTCTTCGTTCCGCTGTGAGTTGTGATCTTCGTTTTTCTTCTATTCTAATATTTCTTTCTTTCTATTTCTCATCCTCTAACTTCTTTCTAATAATGAGTCGTATTTCTGTGTTATTTGAGTTGGACTTGTGGTGTTTTTAGTCAACTCAGATAGCTCAGATTTGCGGGTCGTTTCAGTTGGTATCAGAGCTTAGGTTGAGCGAACACCTAGGCTTGTTGGCATGTGCTCATTAGAGATAGGGTCAGTAGTACCCTAGAATGAGTTGAGTGTATATATGAGAGAACGTATTTGTTAGTTGATATAAAAGTTGTTTTATATTGTGTTGGCTAGTCTGTAGAGTGGTTTATGAATTCTGGTCGAATCGTGGGACGCCACGACGTCGATAGGAGTTTGTAAATACTTGAACAGAAGATTGAACACAGTATTGTTTTAAAGTGGGTGAATGAAATAATTTTACCCGAAATTTCTATTTTGATATAGAAAGAATAATTTTCTAGAATTATTATTATATGGATGTGTTGGATGTTGATTTTATAATCAAATGAGATTATAAACTTAGAATGGTTATTTATAACCCAAATAAAATTTGTACATGAATGAAATACATACAAATGGGATGAACTGGAATTAAATTCAAACCAGAATTGAAATTTAAATCCTGGGAAGTAAAAAAAAAAAAAAAAAATATTTTTCAAAGTATATTAAAATAATATAGATTTGTTTTGAAAGGGATTTGAAAGAAAATCATTTTAGATGGATTTTGGAATAATAAAGCACTGAACTCACTTCGGTGGCTGGGAAATAATTCTGATGATGATTGCAACATCATCGGTGTTCATTTTCGAGTTTCTAAGTGATGGATTGCTACCCTAGAAAAGTTTTTGATGGAAATTTGTTTTGAAAGAAAACAAGTAGATTGTAAATTCAAATGTTTTGAATTGAGATGAAAATAAATATATGTATATATTTATGGGATTTCAAAAGAATTTGAAATGAAAACCCTGGGATTTGGATTCTGGAATTAAAATTTAACTTAAGCAAGTTAAATGGTTCAGGGTAAATCAAATTGACTAGAATCAATTTGAATAGGTTTAATAGAATATAGATTGGATATAAATGGATTGATCGTAGATCATTCGAATCAAATGAAGGAAGACCAAAAGTTTTGGTTGGAGTTAATTTATAGAAAAATGAAATGTTGAGTTCCAACATAACTGAATTTTGAAAAGTAATGGATTTGTACCCTTTTTCCTACCTTAGCAATTTCGAGGACGAAATTATTTTAAGGGGGGAAGAATGTAATGACCCAGATTTTTCTGGTCGGTTTATTTTAAATATTTAATATTATTTTAAATATTGAGCTGATAATATAAATCGATTTTCATATTGAATTATAAATCTAATTACCGTAATACGAGATATATTGAATTCGAAGTTAGAATTGAATCAAAACAGTTCAGATAATAAAATTCTATGTGAATGTAATCGATAATGGTATTAATATATTATCGAGAAATTTATTTGTTTATAAATTTAAATTATTTTATATCTATTTAAAATGATTATTCTATATACATTTAAATTTAAAATATATTCGGTTAGTTCAGAATGGTGTTAAACTGTTGAAATAACAATGGTTGCGTTAAAATAGCGGTTCTGATTTTCGAATAAGGGTACCGCAAGATATTTTAGTTATCTAATCAAATAAAATTCCAATCAGTGTTTTTCAGCCGACCTCTCCTCCTACAAGCAGACCTACTGTTTTTCTTGAGCACAAATTTGTGTCTCCTGCTTTCGATATCTAGGAAGACAAGAAGACAGTGTTTTAATGGATGTGTATTCCCTGTCTACTCTCTTCAGCTATAAAAGCCACCGCACCCCTCACAATTCATCACTTCAGAAAATCCAAGATTTCTGCTTTCGTTCTCCTTCCCATCTCAAATCAAAACCGAGAGTTATAGATCGAATTCGAAGCCGCTCCCTTTGCTATAAGTTCCTAAACAGTTTCAAATCGAAATCGAGTATCGCACTCCCTTTTTAATCATCGCGAGGTCTTGAAATTCGACCATAGTTCGATGCGCTTGTATTCCAGAGAAGGGAGTCGACGTTCGAAAATCACGCTCAAGCAAGAAGGGTTAGAAATGGGTTCGAGCATGGATCTCAAATCAAACGGAGGCAGTGAATGAGAGTTCGATCAGTCAGATGGGCATTTGAGGACCGCAATACTGTTTTGGGGAAATCATCTAACGCAGATCGTGAATGAGGGGACTGTCGTGTTCAAAAATCGAAAGTCGGAGTTCGATTTTGAGGCAAATGATAGGCGAGTGGGGTTCTGGGCTAAGCACGACGTTGGCAGGGGAGCGTGAGGCCTGATGAATGCTGGAGGAGTGCTGCCAACGTTGAGAAGTTCAGAGTTGACCTCGTTCAGGCGACTGAGTGGAATTCGAATTTGATTTGGCTGTAGAGCCAAGACCCTATTCAAAAGGGATTAAGGTGCGAATTCATTCGAGAAGATTCATAGTCGATGATTTGGAAATAAACAGGATATTCGACAACTGCAAACTCCGGTGAGTAAATCTCACTCACCTTTTATTTTAATTATTTTTATTTCATTAAAAATAATTGTCTGTTGCTTGTGTGAATGCTTTATGGTTGTTTTATATATATTAGTTATTTAGGCTATTATATATATATATTGGGTTGATTGATTGGTTGGATTCCCGCAGTCTCATTAGCGGATGCCCGCGGTATCATAGCGGATGATTACCCTATACGCCCCACGCTATGATTAGTGGATGACCTTCTATACCGCGATATTCTGCCACGAAGCAGAATGGGTATTATTTATGTACTAACATCTGTGGATGCAGGAAAACAGGTTGGAGGAATCCAACTGGATTCCTCAAAAATATATTATCTGTTTGTTTATTTGTTGCATATATATTGTTATATATGATGTGTTAGAAAAATAATAATTCGTTGCTTTGTGTGTTTAAATATCACTGGGCTTAAGTAATGATATTTAAAAATATCGTAAAAAGGATATTGGAAATTTAAAAAGGGGAATTCTATTTTTAAATAGAATTTGAAATTTTAAATGGAAATAAAAATATAAACTTGTTTTTGAAAAATAAAACAAGTAGTTTCTTTTTAAACGAAGTTATAAATAGTTCTTTTATAACGAAGTTATAAATGAAGTGAAAAGAGTTATCATTTGATAATTCAGAAATAGAAATACAAGTTTGAAATTGGAATTTGAAATGAAATTTCAAAATAGGATGTGAAATTAAATATATAACTCAAATGAAATTTGAGTATAACATTTGAATTTTAAAAGGAGTTTAAATGTTTGAATTTTAAAAGGAGATTGAATATTAGAAATTCAATTAGAGATTTCAATGTAAAATTTCAAAATAGAATTTGAAATATAGTATTTCAAAGAAGAATTCAAATGTGAAATTTGAATAGAGATTTGAATTGGAATTCAAATATGAAATTTGAATTGAGATTTGAAATAGGAATTCAAGTGTTGAATTTGAACATGGGATTGAATATAGAAATTCAAGTAGAAATTTGAATATGAGATTTCAAAATAGAATTTGAAACATTTAGAATTTCAAATAGAAATTTAAATGGAGTTTGGATATTTAAGTTCAAGTATGAATTTCAAATATAGAAATTCAAAAAGGAGTTGAATTAAAGTGGGAATTCGAATAGAGGATTTGACATGGAATTCGAATAAAGAATTTGAAAAGGAATTCGAATAAAGGAATTCAAATAGAGATTTGAGTATAGAATTTCAAAAATAGAAATTGAAATAAACTTTGAAAATAAGATTTTCGAAGTAGAAATGGGAAATGGAATTTCAAAAATAGGATTTCAAATAGAAAATCCAAATGGTTTTGAAAATGGGATTTGAATTCAGGGGAATTCAAATGGGTTTGAGTGAAGAAATTCAAATGGGTTTGAATATTAGAATTCAAAATGAGTTTGAATATTAGAATTCAAATGGGGCCGAAAATGAAATTTGAATATTAGAATTCAAATGGAAATGGAAAATGAAATTTGAATATAAGAGATTCAAATTGAATTCAAATGAGATTTGACCTATGGAATTTGAATATGAAATTCAAATGGGTTTTAAACTATGGAAATTTGAATAAAGAATTTAAAGAGAAGCTTGAATATTTGAATTCCAATAGAATTCAAATATAGAAATTGGGATATAGAAGTTCAAATGGAATTTAGATATAGAATTTGAATAAGAGAATTCAAATGAATTCAAGTATTGAATTTGAATATCCAATAGAAAAGAAATTGTGATTTGAAATATAGAATTCAAAAGTGAGATGGGAATTTGAATCAAGGAATTCAAATGGAGTTAAAAATGGAGTTGAATTCATTTTAAAGAAGTTTAGAAGTTTATATTTATAAATAAAATTAAAACGAACTCGCCGCAGCGCTGCAGTTCGTAAAATAGCGATTTGAACTTCAATCGAGTATACAGGACTCAATTGAAGTCGGATTTCTTTGAAACAAGAAACGTCAGGACCGGTTTGATAATAGTTTTCTAATGAAAGAGAAAAAGATGAATTTCGTTGTATAGATTTTGAGTTATGTCAAAATCAAATTTTCAGAAAAACAGCGCCAGAATCGTTTTAAAACCATAATGGTTTATTTAATATTATAAAAGGATTTTAAGCAAAATAAATCCGAAGTTCTATTTAGAAAATCTCAGATTTGAGTTATAAAATATATGTGAACTCGAGTGAAGTAATGAATTTGATTTTGAAACAGAAATCAGATTTTTGATTTATTGAATAGAGTTAACTAATTCGAATAGAAATTAGTAAATGAGATTTCGAATGAATATTGAGCTTTAAATAAGTGAATTCGATTTGAGAATTTATATTCGAAATAGAAAAGGGAAACTAGAATTGAAAGTGAAATTCAATTTGGTTATGAACGAGTTAAATATTTTGTTTGAACATGTTATGTTCAACAAAGAAGTGAAATAGGCAAAAGGGCCAATTAAAGAATAAATGGGCGAAACTGAATTCAAACGATTAGATGGTATTGAATTGAATTGAAAACAGGTGAACAGGTGTTAGACAGGTATGGGATGAGATATATGAAGTTATAAATGAAATGCTCGACAAAAAGGTACATGTTTAATTCATATATGAGGTTTTATGCGCCGTATCGGCAAGCCGCTTGGCTTTTCCTTTTTCTTTTTGATTGAGGAAGATACCGGGAAGCTATTTGAAATTTCCCGATGCTCCCGATACAGGGGAGGTTATGGCGAAATTTTCCGGAAATTTAAGGAGTTAGAATATTTTTAAGAAATTTGACAATTAGAAATCTATATATCGATATATATAGAATTCGATAAAGAAACGAAATCAAGAATAGCGTAAAGGGCCAAGATTGATTATTGAAATGTTTGGATAACAAATATTGATAAGGAAATGGAGAAGTAATTTAATTAATGAAATATTAATTAAAGAGCCCAGTGATTTGTTTGATATGTTGATTGAACACTTGTTTTTATTCGATAGTTAAATCACAGACTATCGAAGTTTTTGACCCTCGTTGTCAATATGGAGAGACCGGTTGGATTATTATCCGAAGAACCACTCCGTATCGGCATTAGCGTTGCGAACCAAGTATGCTGAATATATTGAAGACGGAGTAAAGTGCAAGGGCTTTTCTATTAAATAGAAATAGTGCCTTCGGTTTCGTTCAATCCCAGAACGAACGTAAATGGACGAATGTCTGACAGAGTATTTCCAATGATCAAATGGGTTGGTCTGGATGAATATATATGGTTGCAACGGATTTATCCCTTAGCATAATATCCAGAATATTTGTGCAAACTCAACTAGTGATTAACGGATCTGACAATGTGGCATTCAAAGTGATTGTGCTATCAATGAATGGTAAGTATTCGTAGCCTCAGGCCTCAACAACCGGGAAAGGACAAAAAATCGGGCAGGCAGCATGGCTATGTGGGTCGCACCCATTAGGGTGTATAATCACCTATCTAGAGAAATTCCTTTTGTTTCAAAATCTATCGATTCTGCCCATTCGGGAAACGGTGGTTTGAGTCCAACCGTTGGTGATATACATTCGATACACTCAAGCGAAATGAGTGGTCGGTCATGTGTGGGCCGGGTTGCAAGACGTTCTTGTTGAACCCAGGTGTATTTGCCTCTAGAGATACATCATCGGAAGGTGGTCCCATACCTTGTCATGTTGGAAATCCAATCTCCAATAAGCGCCATGCGGTTTTGATTTTATAATATATATGTGGAGCGTGAGATGCAAGCGTTCTGCTATTTGGTTATTTACTTGATGTAGACATTATCATAATATCATTGGATTTGATATCAAAGTGTTTTGGGTTATAGTAAGGTAAAAACCGTCCGTGTTTATGTGTGGGCTGGTCTTACTATTACCTTTTCCTTCGAAAAGAGTTTTGAAAGTTAAACAAGTGGTTGGAGTTTACTCACACCAGTCCCATGACTGACCCAGAGTTTGTTTTGTTTTGTTTTGTTTCCCTAAACTCTTGGGTGCCCAAATTTGTACGGGCAGTCAAGTGTTTCAGGCTTTTACAGATACACTTGGAGGAGCTTGAAGCAGGAGGCTTCAACGTTAGTTATTTAGAGTTACTTCCGCTGGATCAAATGTTATGTGTACTCTGATGATGGTATGTATATATGTACCAAACAGATTTGTGTTTCAAAGCTTATGTTATATAATATATTTTCTTCGTTCCGCTGTGAGTTGTGATCTTCGTTTTTCTTCTATTCTAATATTTCTTTCTTTCTATTTCTCATCCTCTAACTTCTTTCTAATAATGAGTCGTATTTCTGTGTTATTTGAGTTGGACTTGTGGTGTTTTTAGTCAACTCAGATAGCTCAGATTTGCGGGTCGTTTCAAGGAATCACTGTTTAAGTGCTACACAATTTCTTGACAGACTAATTAGTCATTAGTGGGCTGATTAGTGAGGCCCATAAGTGGGCTGATGGTCTGGATACAAATATGGGGTAGAGGCAAGGGGAAGGGGTTACTTACTTCATTTCTCATTTGGTTAGGGCTTGACATCCTCCCTACTCCAATCAAATACATCCCTCCTCCGTTAAAATCTTAGATCTACATAAGAAGATTGAAGATCTACATCAAGGAAGGCTAGATCTACATCCAGAGAATGTAAACCACATCAAATTCGGAAGATATGAAGAGTAAACCTCAATTTCTATGTTAATTCATGTATTATTACAATTTAGATCCATTTGTTTAATTCATTTATTATTTATGATGAATTTGGTGAATTTCTTATGTTTGAAAATGAATAGTCATTGTGTTAATGCTTATTGATGGGTTGGTTTGATTGGTTGGTGACATTGAATGTTTCTCACGAGTTTGGAATCGGATTGGAGATGGATCGGGCGTGAAATTACATGGATCGGCATGACTTCTTCTCCAAGAAATGATGGATCAGGAATGTGACAAGGAGGATGGATCGGACGTGCAAAGTATTGGTGGATCGGTCATTGGTGGCTATGGATCGGTCACCTGAGCTTGGCATGGATCAGACTTATAGCAACATATGGATCAAACATTAAGTCGCAATGGATCGGGAAGATTTGTTCAATGGATCGGAGCATATCGATGGATCGGGCACGTTCTATGGAGATGGATCGGGCATAAATCTCCATGGATCGGCAGCGTCAAAACAAGTGGATCGGGCAAGCTTTCAATGGATCGGCAACACTTGGTTTTGATGGATCGACAGCGTATGGCAACGCCATGGATCGATCGAGAGTTTCATGGATCAGACAGCGTTGGAAAACGCTGTAGAAGATGGATCGGGCCAAGCCTTGTATGATGGATCGGGCGCTTGGAAATCAAATGGATTCGGCAAGCCAATATGGATGGATTTTTAGCATTTCAACGCTATGGATCGGGCTCAAATTTGCATGGATCGGATGACCGGTCCATGATGGATCGGCAATGAAGCAACAAAGTTTATAAACGCTATGGATGTGGATCTAAAACGCTGTGGATGTGGATCTAAAACACTGTGAATTGTGTTATCATAACAGAAAAATATCGACCAAAAGTGATGATTATTTTCGTTCGGGAATGAATGTGACTTCAAAGTGAATTCAAGGAGGAATGTTCGAGGTGTTGTGATATATTCGTTGATTGGTGAAATTTAATGAATATGCACACGAATCAATATGTTTTGAGCTCGTGGATAATGGTTTCTCAAGTGTGTTTGAGCTTATGGATAGTCGTCGGTGACGACGACTAGAGTTATGGATGCCGAGTGATTATCGTTAGTCAGAGGTTCTAGCGGACTCAAAGTAGGGGTATTATGGGGACGCCCATTAAGATCTGATTCGACAAAGATCATATACCCTGGGCAGTCATGATGGGCCTAGTTGTCGAGATTGTAAAAAGACAAACATACGAGTCATGATGGCGTATGGAGTTTTTTCTAGAACCGGGGTTACCATTAGCCCTTGACGGACGACATGACGATGAGCCGGTCATACGATTAACGATGGTTTCAAAGCATGTAAAGGCCCATAAATCCGTACTCTTTGAGCTGACGAAATACAATCCATGTCCATCCCAAATTGCACGAAATTACGAATCTTTAATAGAAAAAAATTAGAGGATGAGAAATAGAAAGAAATGTTAGAATAGAAGAAAAAGAAGAAGAACATCGGAATCTCACAACAGAAAGAATAAAAATAATATATCTAATCTTTTTACAAAAGAAACTTTATATATACATATCAAATTGTCAGAGTACAATATATATCTATCACAGCGGAAATAACTTTATATAACTAATGATGAAGCCTCCCGCTTCCAGCTCCTGGATTCCAAGCGAGACCTAACCTGGAATATACTCGGTCTGACCCGAGCACTTTTGAAGCAAAGAAAAATTCACCCGGATCAGTCTAGAATACTTTCAGTGATAAGTTCACAACACAAACAACTTGTTTAACTTTATAAAACCCTTTTGAAAGAAATGGATAATAGTAAGACCAGCCCACACATAAACATGGTCGGTTTTTAACGTACTATAACCCAAAACATTTTGATATATCAAAATCAAGTGATATTATAATAGTGTCTATCAAATCACACATAAATAACCATCTAGTAGAACAATTGCATCTCACGCTCTGCATTTTCATTATAAAATCAAAAACCGCAAGGCACTTATTGGAGACTGGATCCAACTATTACAAGGTATGGGACCACCTTCCAATCAGTGTACTCTAGAGGGGATACACTGAAGGTTCAACAAGAACATCATGCAACCCGGCCACACATGATCGCCCACTCATTTAGCTTGAGTATAGCGAATGTATTATCACCCTATGGTTTTAAGGGCCTACCATCCATCCGTGGAGATACAAAAGCGAAAGAAGAACAAATAAGGAATTTCTTTAGATCGGTGATAATACGACCTGCTTGGGAATGACCCACCTTGCCATGCTGCCTGCCCGATTTTTGTCATTTCCCGATTGATGAGGTTTGAGGTCACGTTTACTCTTCAAAATATCACATCAACATTACTTTGAATGCCACATCGTCAGATCCGTCAAATCACTATTTGATGTCCGCAAATATACTCTGGGTGTTAAGCAAGAGAATTTCTCCGCCGCCAAACTTGGTATATTTGTAAAAGTCAATCGTACGTGATTATTTGGAAATACTCTGTCAGACATTCGTCCATACAAGTCATCCAGGAATTGGATGAACCGAAAGCACCCTCCTTCTGCATCCTTATATAGAAATCACCCCAAGGATCAGTAGCAAGAAGTTCTTGCAATCCGAAGATTTCAATCACGATAGAATCACAATCAAAAGAACTCTGCTTGCAAGTCAGAGAAATTTATCAAGTAGTTCTTCCGCTCATGAAGATCAACGGTCTTCAATGCTCCGTCTTTATAAACTTTCAAGTTATTCTCGTCCGCACAGTTGATTCGAAGTGGTTTTGGGTCTAGTTCCCATCCTGGTCTCTTCGAAACAACATGTCAAAAGGTCCAACAATATTCATTGATTGTCGGTATTTTAACTATCAACTCAAATAGTATGGATTAGTAATTGGCACCTCAGGTCCCTTTAACTTAAAACCATTGATAAAAAATCATTTCGTCGATTAAAATCGATTTCGTAACTTATCTCAATTAAGCTTCCTTGGCTTTACATTACTCAAATCAATAATCATTACTTATCCTTTATTTTTGAAAACTCGCCTTCTTATTTCCTTTTTCCTCAAAATCTTCGTTATAATTTCCCAAATCCCTTTTATTTCTAAAGACCCTTTTATATTTCCTTTATTATGGAAATATCACTATATATAAAATAAATTATCAAAATTTCCTTTTATTCCTTTTACCTCGGAAATATTATTATAAATATACACAAAATCCCTTTTCTACTTCTTATACCATTACAAACTGATATCATCTCTCGTTAATAGTGAAATCATTAATGCTAGGGTAATTTAATTACTCTCAGGCCTTGATCGACGGCGTTCTTAACTTAAGATAGATACTAGTTTGTAACTCAAACCCGATACCACAAACTTCATTTCCATTATATAAAATATGTTTTAAAATCCATATTCTTACCCTTCGCTTTAACGCCTTTTTATATAGTTCCATTTAATTTGGATTATATTATAATAACCATTTACCAAATCTTTTGCCAAAACACCAAACCTTTAATTATAACTTAATTTGGATTTATTTTTATTAAAATCCAATTACATCATTCCCTTTTACGTTATTGAAATGTTCCTTTATCCACAACACTTTATTTAACTCAATTTCAAGTAACATCAAATTTATAAATCATCGTCTTAATCTCATTCATGACCTTATTTGTAAAACTTCAATTTATTTCTTAAATCCTTCATCATATTCAATTACAACTTAGTACCTTCTTAGGTAATTCCAAAAAGGTAATTCCTTTAATTAAAATAATACTTAATTTTAATATTTAACGAAGTAACTTACTTCATTATTAACTAAAAATAGGATAGTTAATCATTTTGCAAAGGTTTATTACCTTAAGAATCACTTATTAAAATAACAAATTCTATAATCATCCTTACCGTTAATTAGAAAATTTATTAAATTTTAACAAATCGTATTAAGTAAACAATTTATTTGTTAATAACTTATCAGTTGACTCAGTCAACTTTTAAATCATTAGTTAACACGTTAACCAAATTTCCATAACCCCTCTTCTAAAATTAATTAACAATATAATTAATTTAAAATCATCGCTCAATTTTTTACCCAAAACAATTGTCCCAAATTATCAACTCTTTGGTTCACTTTTGATTTCGTAAGCTTATAAGATTATTAAGTGGTCAAAATAAATCATTTAATATAAAATGTTATTTTATTTGTAGAACTTCTAAAAATACAATTTTTAAAACTTCGCCTTAATTATAAAATAAAATTTTATAACTTCAACTGCGTTAATTTACCTGATGGCAATCAATGATTAAAAATACGGTTTTTAGGCCATTATTGTCAACCACTTTATCAATATTGTCGATTAATTTAAATCACAACAACAATTAACATCCATTCAGTCATCAATATCAAACATGTTTTAATACTATTTGGGGTAACAATTCATATATATATATATAATATGGACAACAAATAATACACGGTTTATTTGAGGAATCCGGTTGGATTTTTCCAAACTGTTCTTCCCACATATCACAATAATATTTGATAATGAAATGATTTCATTAATATAATGCATTTAAACGAAAAATTATAAATAACGTCAACCAATCAACAATAAACAACCAATAACATCCATAGCATCCAACCATCCAATGATAAGCTATAATTATATGAATTTTGCTCCTCTAGAAAAGTATGAGAGTTAACTCACCATTTATTTCCGATTCAATTGATTGTTTAATAACGATTTATATAATTTCAAACAAGCTTTTGAAATTATATATAAAAATACCACTAGCTCCAAATTATTCTGAACCAGTTCAGCAGCGAGGTAGTCGTCGTCGCCACGATTCTAACGGATCTTGTTTCGTTGAATTCTGTACACGTATGAAAAGTTGTCGTCACCATAAGTTGAATATAGTTAAAGCATGATTAACTTAATAAATTATTTAATTAATTATGTTTCACCTAAACTTCATTACATTACTACCTACTTCCACCGCATGCACCATTCCCCCTTCCATGTGCTTTACCATGTTTGAATTCCCAGGTCCCTTCCCATGCACAGACAAATTACTAACTTCATGCAACCATCGGTTTTTTTGTTTTTGTTTTTTTTATTTCCAACGTGTGGACCAAAAGGGCCTATAAATCTTCCCTTCCCAAACGTCGCATGCACTCCTCCCCCTTCCCGGCTTCTTCCCCTGTTCGAAGTTCGAGCCTTTTCTTCCTAACTTATCTTTTTTTTTCTCTTTTTTCCTTCAGCACGCGAATACTACAGTCCACGTCACCCTGACAACGTCGGCCCTCCTCGCGTTCTTCTCCACAAAATACCGTCGTCCTTATCCTTCTATGACCCACGTAGCCGGCTACACCCACTGCCGTGTCCGACAACCGATTCCACCACGGTTCAACACTTCGAGGAAGCTTCTTATGGCACCCATCTGCTTCCAACTCGCACGTCCTTTCTCGGTTGTGTTCTCCGGTGGTGCTTACGAAACACCGTATAGCATGCGACAGTTTGTTTTCATTTTTTTAAGGAATCTCGATAGTTGGGTTTCCTAAGAGAGTGTGTGTATATATCAGTGTTATTAGGACCGAACCGCAAGTCAGACCGTGACGTCTCAAGGTTTAAGGCTTAGAAGGTCGAACCGATTGAATCGTTAAAACCGTGCATTTTTATTTTCTAACAATATGTACATTTAACACGTAAATTATAGAGGGAGTTGCTAAATACACAATGTTTTTTTCCTCACATACAAAAAATTATTGAACTAAACTCAAAATAAGTATGAAATCTAAAGTCTAAATAACTGTTAGCTGCAAATAATTGAAAGAAAAGGGGTGAAGTGCAAGAACACCGCAATTTCCACATTCTGCATGCTGCCCCTCTTCTTCTTTCAGCGTTTACCTTCTTCCTCTTCGTTCGTTCTCCTCTCTTCTCCATTCCTACACTATCGCACTCAAAAAGCCTCAGAAAAAAACCTTCCCAAACCCCAACTCTGTTAGATTGAACTTCCAATTTTCAGAATATGCTTGATAAATTAGGGTTTTGAGTGGATTATTGATAGCTCAATGTAGGATACGGTTCAACTCCGCTCCCAGCCGTCACCGCCGTCGGCTAACGATTAGCCGCGGTTGAACCTACGGCCGGGTTCAGTCTTCATGACATTGGTATATATATATATGTTTGAGGTAGCAGGTGAAAACGTGGCTTTAGAGCGTGAAAGGAATCGAAACAGGCCAACCAATAAATTTGACTTCGTACAAATTAGCTACATGTCAAAATTTTCTTCTTACTGACAAAAGATTTCAGATGGATATGCACATGACAAAGCTGGATTTATACTGTTTTGAATGAAGAAAGTGACCCCTTATATTAAATATATGTCGGCAGCCGAAGTTTCTGACTGTAGAAAAAAAATCAGTTCCATATATTTTTTTAAACAAAATCCGGTCTGTATCGTATGGACAAAGCAAAGAAAGTTTGAAAATCGACCCACCTAAAACTGTTGATACGAGACAACTAATATTGCTAGGATTTCCTCTGAAATTTGTGATAGGATTTTACACATGGGCTTGTAGAGTATTCGTGTCAACAGAGCCTTCATGTAATCTATCTTTGATTTTAGAGCACTCGTTATCTTTAACTGTTCCATAAATTTTCGCAGTCTGCACATAAGATATTGGTCTGTGGGTTTTGTTAAATCGTGATTTTCCTATCATTTTCTCCCAATACGTGTAACTGATTCATGTTACATGGAATAATAGCCACACCAGAATTGCAACTCCTGTTGTAAAGCATAAGCTGAGCGAGATTTTTATTGCAGCGCTATATATATTTTTATAAAATGAAATAATGCAGCAAAACTTTGTCAAAGATTTGATGGGATCTGATTTCTGAAGAAATTGGAATGTGGTGACTTTATTTTTGTTTGATGGTCTTCGAATGTAAACAGAGGGAAGAGGTTAATCTTTTTTTCCAGCGGATTTGTTTCCGAATCTTTAAAGGCGGCGGCGTTATATTATTAACGCATAATTAACCATTTGACCTTTTTAATTTGTATAACTTCAAAATTAAACTAGTTAAGATTTTATATTCAACATGTTGAATTCTAAGTTAAAACGAATTTAAATTCATAACAAATTCCCTTTTGTTTAATCACAAAAATCGTTATAGTCTATAAGTGATTACATAGCGATTTGTTTAAAATTTGATTTGGACATAACTCATAATCTACACTATGGAATCTCTATTTTTCTCTTTCATTAAAAATTATAATCAAGTATATTCAGAAGATTCTTATTTCAAAGAATTCTGACTTAAAATGGATTTTGTATATTCAGTTGAAGTTCAAAACGTAATATCACGAACTACCGCAACATTACGAGCTCGTTTTTAATTATATTATAAATTTAAACGTTCAAACTCGATCTTATTAAATAAATTCAGTATAAAAATCCATTAATATTAACTTATCAATATTTAAAACAATAAAATTATTTAAATAATTGACCATAAAATACGGGATGTTACAAAGAAGGATAGGCGACGATAGCCAGAGTCTTGTTGCTTTGCTTGTATGTCTTGTGTAGATTGTTCAACATCGAAGGTGACATCACTTGGGTGCTTATCTGATGTTGGTTTAGGCCTTCAGGGCTTGTGCTTGGGAGATGACAAGTTCGATTAGGATGGTCTACGTTTGATAACTTGTTGTCATGAGTGTATTGGTAATTTGTAAAGGTTGTCACTGTCGGGTGTGGAGGAGACGGTTTGGGGTTCTTCTCTGTTAATATATTGGTAGATTGGATGTTTGATCTACCTATTTCTCATATGTTTCATTGATGATGGTAGATAGCTGTTTTAACACTCATTAAGACTATTGACTGACTCAAAGTTTTATATTTCCTCTTATTACCTTGGACTGCTCAGCAGGTGGTAGGTGATAGGACTTGATGTGGATGATGTTGCAGAGCGATGACGAGCAGGAGGCTTACGTATTACTTGCTACTACCTACTATATGATGTTTTTCCGCTATTATGTTTGAGATACTCTAAGTGATTCCAATGAGGCCTTTTTGTACAGAACTTGTTGATGTAATGCAGTGATGATATGGATATTCTTTCGACGATATAAAAATTTAAAATTCTGCACAATTATCCTTTGTTACTACTACCTATTCTATATGTTCTATTATATTTTATTCTTGTGAAGCGAGTTGTGCGACAGGTTCTGCGTATATTATCCTACCTTGATGATCATCCATAGCTGCCTAACACGTCTTTGAGCACATCGTTCCTCTTGTTAAGTGCAGCAGTTATGGGCGGTCATCACGTTTGGTATCAGAGCTCTGGTTAATCGATTTTAGCAAAGTTCGAAGAGATAATGACGTATGAGGGACGTATTTGTAGATTTTTGATGGATGTATACGATATTATAGTGTATAGTACAGTAGTGCTTGAACTTCTATTGCAGTTATTCTCTTGTGGACTAATCTTTCTATTTTTCAGATCTAGAATAAGTCGTCGAACGTCAGGACATACTACTACAGAGGGGATTGTTCTTTTAGAGGGAGATGGCAGTATACCAGATTACCTAGCTATGTTCGAGGCCATGATAGCAGCTATCATAAGGAGGATACCCACTCCAGAGACAATTGCGGTAGATGTGCAGGTTCAGGTGCAAGTGCCTTGGGTTATGGACTTCGCGAAGCTGTGCAAGGACTTCACTACTCTAGGAGGGAAGCCTTTCAAAGGGACATAGCCGATTGAAGAGATTCAAGGTGGCTTGATACTTGCATTCGGATTTTCGGTGACTTGGGCATTGACGGTGCAACAAAGAGGAAGATTGCATCAAGATAGTTACATGGCAGAGCTATGGACTGGTGGAACTCTGTTACTCTAAAGACTCCGGAAGATGAGATTACTTAGGAGCAGTACCAAGTTAAGTTCGAGACAAAGTTTATTTTTACCGTTCAGAAGTCTATTTTGTTCAAGAGGTTTGTTGAGTTGAAGTAGAACGGTAGACCAGTGCTGGAGTATGTTTCTGACTTCGAAGCTTTGTCGAAGTATGCTCGATCATATGTCGAGACTTCTTATCAGAAGAACGAGAATTTTGTAATGGACTTGGACAGATACCTTGGGAATAAGTTGGTTGATCATCTAGATGATACGTACGAGAAGATCGTAAAGAAAGCTTTGAGGCACGAGAGTTTGTTTTCCAAGGTAAAGAATGTTGTTGCAGCCAAGGAGGAATCCAAACATGGTAATAACAAGAAAAGGAAGCTGCAACAGCAGAAAGGAAAATGTGGCCAGAAAAAGCAGAAAGGCGAAGCAACTTGCTACAACTTCCAGCAAAAGGGCCAATTTTTCAAGGTTGTAAGAAGCCTAAAGTCGAGCGGAATTGTCACAACTGTGGCAAGCCTGGACATTTCAAGAAGGATTGTCCAGAAATAGCTAAGGGAATCAGGTTGTGAGGGCGTATGCTTTAGAAGCAATTCCATTTTCTTCGAGGGCTCCCACGACAGAGGAGAAAGGGAAGAGCATTGTCGTTCAAGGTACTCCTTCCATTAGAGATGTTTCAGTTCTGTGTTGTTTGATACTGGAGCATCATATTCTTTCATTTGCAATGAGCTTGTGTGTCGCTTGGGTTCAGAACCCGAGATTTGTGATAGACCTTTGGTTGTGACTAATCTTGCAGGGGGTTCATCCAACTTGTGTATGATTTGTCGCGGTCCGGTGTTGTCGAGTCATGATTTCTCCTTTGCGTGTGATTTCTTTGTTTTGAACTTCGTTGGGTTTGTGATCATTTTGGGTATGGACAGGCTCAAGAGTAATGCGGAAAAAATGGACTGCGAGTAGCTGGAGGTGATAGTCGGGAATATGAAAGGGTGAATGGTCGTGATTCGATGTAAGCCAGGAGATGGTGTCTTCATAAAATTTTTATATTCGCTTGTGATTCCACAGAAAGACTTGTCATTGGTGCCGATCGCTAGTGAGTTTGTTGATCTCCTTAACGAGGTCAAAGGGTTGTCGCCGCATCGCTAGATTGAGTTCAAGATCGATTTGGTCGAAGGTGCCAGATCTATCGTCATGCCTCTTATGCGGATCACGCCTAAGGAACAACAAGATTTAGAGGTGCAAGTACGTGACCTTTTGGGAAAAGGATTCATTTGGAGAAGTGTGTCCGAATGGATTGGGGTGCACCAATTGTGTTTGCAACCAAGGCTGATGGACCTTTGAGATTGTGTGTTGATTATTGTAAGCTGAACAAGGTGACCAGGAAGAACAAGTATCTGTTGCCAAGGATAGATGAGTTGTTCGATCAACTTCATGAGGCCAAGGTGTTTTCTTAGATGGATTTAGCAACGGGGTTCCACTATTGGAGGGTGGCAAAGGATAGTGTACCGAAGACTGCTTTTAGGACATCATCCAGTTTCTTTGAATGGTTGATGATGCCATTTGGGTTGACTAACACGCCAGTGTAGTTCGTGGATCTTACGAATATGATTTTTAGAGATCAGTTAAAAATTTTCATGCTTGTGTTCGTCGATGATATTCTGGTTTACTTCCGGAATGAGGAAGAACATAAGACGCACTTGCAAGTTGTTTTGAAAATCTTCTGAAAGCATCAGCAGAGAGCTAAGTTTTCAAAGTGTCACTTCTGTAAGAGTGAAGTGAGGTTCTTAGGCCATGTTGTTTCTGGAAATGGAATAGCGGTTGACCTAGCTAAGGTAGCAGCAATCCAGGATTGGGATAGACCTAAGAATGCGATAAATGTTAGGAGTTTCCTTAGATAGGCTGGGTATTATTGTCGTTTTATCAAGGATTTCTCCAAGATAGGTGCACCATTAACAGGATTGACGAAGAAGAACCAGATGTTCACACGGGACGCAAAGTGTGAGCAAGCTTTTGGAATCCTGAAAGAGAGACTGATATGTGCTCTGGTTTGACGATTCCTGTAACAACCCGGATTTTCAGAACCAATTTAAAATTTTTATTTTGGCGATTTTAATGGATTTTGAATATTTAAATTGATTTATTTTGAATAATAAGGATTAAAAATTTAGTTTTGACGAAGTTAAAAGGAAAAAAAATTATTTTAAATATAAAGCGAGCCTGAAATGGCGTGGTAGTTCGAAAATTCGATTTCAAATTTCAAATGAATACACAGAATTCCGTATAAGTCAGAATTGGACGAAACAAGAAATATTTGAATCTGATTAACTATATCTTTCTGACGAAAGTGAGAAACTGAGACTTCACTTTAGAAATTAAAAGTTATGTCCAGTTTAAAATTCAGAAAAGTCGCTATGGAATTTTTTTTTTAATATATATATATATATATATATATATATGGCCCTTAAAAAGAGCCATTTTGCAAACGACCTCCGTTTTCGATGAAACCACTTTTGTTGGATCAAGATGTCAAGTTATTGCTAGATTCCAATTTTCAGAATTTTTAGAATTAATATGTGAGCGTGACGAATTTAAACGTGTTTGGTAGTTTCAGTTTGAATTTAATCGACTGGAAATTGGCCGTTTTTCAAACGGCCTTCAAATTTGACAAAATTAGTTTTGTTAGGACTGTATTGTCAAAACATAGCCAGATTTATTTTTCTGGAATTTTTGGAGTCCGTGTGTGACCCCAGTAAATTAAAATATACGTTTAAATTAAATATATATTGATTTATATTTTAATTTGGAGAAAAAATGATCGTAACAGTCGACTTGGCTTACGGGGCATGTCCCATTGTGTTCGGAATGGGGGGTAATTAGCTAGGGGTGATAGTCATTGGGCTTAATTTGGAGTTCGAATTTAAAAGTAACTTTTAGGAATTAATTAAATAATTAAATATAATTACAAAGGAGTCAAAGCTCCCCCTTTCCATTTCATTATAGTCAAAAATCCAAATGAAGAAAAAAAAACCTGACATTGCTTTAGATCGTCGCTCCCTCCCCCTCGCGCCACCGCGCCACTGCCGGAGCTGGCGCCTCCCCTCCGTCCAACCCCCCATCCGATCTTCCTCTCTCTTCTCCCTCCTCCTCTCTCGCATCCACCCACTCGATCCCCCAAACCATAAAACCGCCATACCCAAAAACCCTAGCCACCACCGGATTGGCCGCCGACCACCCTAGGCCCCACCGCTGCCATCTGCACCCTCCTTCTCCCTCCGCGAACGCACAACGTAAGTTTTCTGATTTTATTTTATTTTATTTTATGAAAATCTTTTTTATTTAGAAAGGTTAGATTTTTAGTACGATAAAAAAATAGATTTTTAAGATGATAAAGATCGAATTTTTATATGTATGAAGAGATGATACAGATCGAATTTTTATATGTATGAAGAGATGATAAAGATCAAATTTTTATATGTATGAAGAGATGATAAAGATCGAATTTTTATATGTATGAAGATATGTTAAAGATTAGATTTTTTATGATGTTAAAGATTTGATTTTTATTATAAAAAAGAGTTGATTTTTAATTATATAAAAAATACGATTTTTATATAAGATGTAGTGGTAGGAAAATACGATTTTTATACATATGGTTTTGAAATAAAAATATAATTTTTATTATGAAGATAGCAAGATAGAAATTTGATTTTTATATATGAAGTAACGTTATAAAAATATGATTTTTATATATATCATAACGCTATAAAAGTATGATTTTTATTATATACATAGCAAAATAAAAATATGATTTTTATTTGTGAATATAGCGTTATAAAAATATGATTTTTATTGTGAAGATAACGATTTTTAAATATATAAACATCATATTAAAAATGTGATTTTTATTATATACAGCGTGGAAAAGATTACGTTGGAATCGACTGAAATCAAATCCAAATCTGAGCGGTTCAGAAATAAAGAATGATGGAGTGTAACCCAAAGGTGAGAACTTCTCACTCTAATTTTATTTTCTAGTTAAATATATACTAGGATGCAGGCGGTGCTTAGCAGCACCCGACACCGTCGTCCACAGACCATGGACGACTTCTTTGATTGTATTGTGTTGTGAAAATTGATTGTGGATGTGATGTGGAATAGAATATAAAATATTCATGTGTTGAGTAAAATATTTTATCGTTAAAAATATAATTTTTAACGCGTATATGAATAAAATAAATATTCACTTACAAATTAGACGATTTGTTTATGTACACCCGTTTGGCTGATATGGATTGGAATGATAAATTTTACACATCGCCCAACTGCACAAATAAAAATCTGTGTTTGTTGATTGAAATCCCACACGGGTATTGGGATGATATTGGACATACACTAATCCCAATATTTTGCTGTATGTCAATCGATGAGTTGACAGGCTGTGATGAGCGTTAATTATTTATATTTAATGCTCATGCAGTTGTGAATTACACTTTGGATGATGGATGATTGTTTATCATTGTTATTATATACATGTGTTGTATGAAATCCATATAAATAACATTATATGGTAATTGATTGGGTCTGATTCCAATTCAGAACGAACGAATATTTCAAAATAACGAATATTTTAAAACGAGGAATATTTTAAAATAATATTCAGTAAAAAATCAAAATATGATTTTGATGTCCGATTTTTGATGGACACGAAAATATTTAAATATATGAAGCCGTGTTGATTAGACATGCGCCATTTTGACGCAAACGGTATTTATATTGGTTTTATTCATTTTTATAATGAATATCGAAAAGGAAATGATTTCAAAATCTAATGTTTTGAAAATATTATCAT
The DNA here is from genome assembly GCA_030737875.1 of Allium sativum. Classification (NCBI taxonomy): domain Eukaryota; kingdom Viridiplantae; phylum Streptophyta; class Magnoliopsida; order Asparagales; family Amaryllidaceae; genus Allium; species Allium sativum. Next base: position 159,880,608 of record CM060923.1, read on the forward strand.
TTATATATTAATGATATGGAATATTCAATTTTGATTTAAAATTGAATATGAAGTTGAAATCGTTTTCAAAACGAATTTAAAACGATTTATAAAATACGTTTTAAATGGAAGTTGACGAAATATATATAATATACATATATATATTATATATATTAAATGGCCTGAATAGAACGTGCCGCGCAGCGACCGTTCACGAATTTCGGCCATTGACTTCGAATGGACGTAACGGGAGATCCGGCCGTCGGATCCTCCTAAAACCAGAACTGTTGGGTTTGTGTCGAAAAGAGCTTTCCAACGAATATAAGAGATTTGAAATCTAACGGTTGGATTTGGAATTATGTCCAAATCAAATTTGGAAAAGGTCGTTGTAAGTGCAGTTCGGTGGCTGTTATTGGAAACTGACTATACAGGCCTTGATAAAATTATTAAGAATATCAATAATTTGTGTAAAATCATAATAAATGATTTGGAAAGATTTTGGATGAAAAATTACAGGTTTCAAAAGATAAAAATATATTTTTATCAAAATGAACTAGTTATTAACTAGAAATAATAATCCAATATTTTTAAATAAATAAATTGGATTGAAATGGTTTTGATAAAACCAGAATTTTTCAATGTATAAATTGGAATGGATTTGAATCGAAATTATCTTCGGAATATTTTGATATTGGATTCCGTGATTATATGGATATTGTGGAGGAATTTGGAAGATATATATATCGTTATTCCCAATACGATATTTGTTGGTTTCAGAATTTGATATTGAATATAAGCCGATATTATTTTCTATTCAGAGCTTGTATTTAATATCAAATTGGATTTCGGGTTTGTCGTGAATGGTGTCTTTATTAACACTGTTCTTAAACCCAGTTGAGAAAAGAATAAATCTTTTAACTAAGATTTGAGGAGATTTACCAATTAATTAATATTTAATTGGAATTGAATTGAAATTGGATTTTGGGTTTGTCGTGAATGATGTCTTAAATAACACTGTTCTTAAACCCCGTGTGAAAATAATAAATCTTTTAATTAAGATTATTAGAATTTCCAGTTATATTTAGTAATTAACTAGTTATCAAATTAGTAATTCTAATGAATATAACTGGGTTTAAAAATCCAGTAATCTTTTAATTAAGATTATTAGAATTTCCAGTTATATTCATTTATATTTAGTAATTAACAAAGAATTGGGATGGAAAATCCCATGGTTGCAAAGATAAAAATATTTTGTTATCAAAATGAACTAGTTATTAACTAGATTTGAAATCCAGTAATTTTTAAATAAATAAATTAGATTTGTGAATGGTTTTAATATAACCAGAAATTTCCAATATACGAATTGGAATGGATCTGAATCGAAATTATCTTCGGAATATTTCGATATTGGATTCCGTGATTATACGGATATTGTAGAGGAATTTGGAAGAGATATATATATATATATTGTTATTCCCAATATGATATTTGTTGATTTCAGAATTTGATATTGAATATAAGCGATATATTCTATTCAGAGCCTTGTATTTAATATAGAATTGGATTTTGGGTTTATCGTGAATGGTGTCTTTAATAACACTGTTCTTGAATCCCGTGAGAAAAGATTAAATCTTTTAATTAAGATTTAAAGAAGAATTTCCAATTAATTAACATTTAATTGGAATTGAAATGGAATGTGAATTGGGTTTATCGTGAACTGTGTTTTTAAATAACATTCGTTCTTTAACCCAATTAACAGTGAAATGTGATGTGGAATTATAAATCTTTTACTAAGATTTAATGGAAATTTTCCAAAGTAAAGATTTCCAATTAATTAATATTTAATGTGAATGGAATTCGACTCAATAATAATCAATTGAGCTTCTATGGAGGAAGACTGTTAATATATATGGAATTTAAAAGGCTTTGTCTTTATTCCATTTATATTATTAGTCGGATACGGAAACTGATATCGATTATATATTGATCCGTTTTCCGTGAAGATTCCGTAATTAATGGAATGTGATTTTGAGTTTATCGTGAACTGTGTTTTAAATGACATTGGTTCTTTAACCAAGTTAAAGACAGGATTACATGGGTAGCATTGTATTTCGAACTGTATGATTGGTCTCTGCTAAATATATATCTGTTTGGTTGCGGAGAATTTATTCTCTTGCTTAACACCCTTCTCTGAGACGTATGAGCTTAGAGGTTATATATAGGCAAAAATCAATAGTACGGTGTAGATTGTCGATGCGACATGTTTGTTTTCCCAAAGTTAAATAATCATTAATATTGATTTTTGGGAAGATTAAAACTATATGGAGTTTTAATGAATCTTTAATTAGATTGAAATAAGGAATTGATAATTTAAATTATCAATTCTGAGAAATGATCGAGAATGGAGTATCACCAGTTTTGCTCCAAGCAATAGTTACATCTTTAATTAGATTTGAATGTGAAATGGTAATCAATATTTACCGATAACACTGTGGTGTTAGACATGGAGTATTACCAGTTTTGCTCCATGGGATGAATAGGTTGGGATTGGGAAATATAATAAATGATTACTTCGGTAAGGTTTGCTAATCCCGACTAGTTTGGAAAACCTTAATATGGTTTAAATTGTGAAAAGAATATTTGAATAAAAGAATATTCTGGAGTGGAATTAGGCGTATGTTGTGTTTGTGTAGCACTTGTTTATAATATACGCGAGTTATTCGGAAAGGCCGGGTTTATACCCATTCTGAATAGCTGATTCGACGATAATTCGACGATGAAGACGGTGGTTGAAGATCGGAGGTCTTCACATCGTTTGGATGATTACTGATGTCTTGATTGGGCTGTACACCCAAGATGAGGTAATAAGTGGTGATCGTCCAGACGTACTTGGAGATCGACGGATATGCAAGGGCCTCTCTCCTGTATTGGACATATGGGATGAGGAATAAGGTGCCTCCGGTTTCGTTCAGATCCCGAATGAACTTGTAAATGGACTGTGTGTCTGACATTGGATTTTTCTCTGTGTTGATTGATCTCTATCTAATATACATCTATTTCGTGGCGGATAATTTATTCTCTTGCTTAACACCCTTCTCTGAGACGTATGAGCTCAGAGGTTATATATCGATGGACATCAGTCGCATGGAGTGAATTGCCTGTATGGCATTCCTGAGTGACAAATGATCAAGGCTTCTGTTGAAAAGCAAAGTCTTGTGTTTGATAATCAAATCATAGCTTTAATATAGCGCCGCTTTGTGTATAGCGTTAATTCGCGAGCCTCACACCTCGGTATGAGTCAAAAATGAGATAAGGGACCCAAGGAGAACATGACGTTTCTTTCTAGCTATGGGTGGTGTCAGCGTTTGCAAGCCCTGACATTTATATTATTTTTACCTATGTGGTTGTTGGAATGCGAGGCGCCTCGGATATATCAGTTACTACAGAGCCGATGGATGGGTCATATAGGACCGGGAAACGTGTTCAGGTATTGCCAATCCGCTATGTGTGGACCCGCCTTGGAGGATCCAATGGATCGTTATGTGTGACCCTGAGGAATTTGCTAGAGTATCTCGAAGCCGGCGTGGAGTACATCCCTTGCCTCGACTCATGACGGAAATCCAATTTCCAATACATGACATTGCGGTTTTAATTGTAGAACTAGTATGGCGACATGATATATGGTACCCATGCCATCTATGAGTGATACATTTATATTTGAAGTTGATTTCTTCACTTATAGTAATAATAAAAGATTAAATTTCGCGTATCAAGCATTATTTGGCTATTATAAGGTAAAACCCTATCCTCCGGCTTGCGTTGCATTGTGTGATGGGACCTGGGTCTTATAATAGCTTCATTTTCTTTAATTAGCATTGCGCCGTTTGTTTTATGCACTGGTATTCATGGGAGATAAACCCGTTCCGTGTTATACGGCGTGGTCCCGTGATTTACCTAACTTTATAATCAATCTAATAATTGTTTTAGTTCTCACACCAGTCACATGACTAACCTGGAGTTTATTGTTTTAACCTAAACTCTGGGTGCCCTTATTTTCCACACGGGCAACTAGTAGTTTTGGTTTTGCAGATTTATTCTTACAGGATCCTGGTTTACAGCTGGAGCTATATACGGAAAGCTCTGTATCCGTGTATTTCTTTCAGTTGTGTTTTTGTATTATTTTTCCGCTGTTATGTAAATTATTTAATCTCTGATATTTTCTGATGTATAATATTTATTCATACTCTGGAATATTCTTGTATTCTGATGTAATTGTTAAAATAAGCAATGAAATGTTCTTCTGTTTGTGTAATGGCCCGCAAATCCATACTATCTGAGTTGACTAAATACACCACACGTCCAACCCAAATTGCACAGAAATACGAATCATATTGAAAGAAGATAGAGGGTGAGAATAGATAAGATAGAAACTTAGAATAGAAGAAGAACATAAAACAACAACACAGAATCTCACATCGATTCGAAATAAAATATAATATATAACAGCTTTAGAAATACAAAATTTTAACTGTATATACATATATCATATAAGAGTACAACACTTACAATACAGCGGAAATAACACTAGATAGCTAACGCTGAAGCCTCCTGCTCCAAGCTCCTCCAAGTATCTGAGAATACCTGAACTACTTGACTGCCCGTACAAATTTGGGCACCCAAGAGTTTTAGGGAAAACATAGAAAATAAACTCCGGGTCAGTCATGGGACTGGTATGAGTAAACAATTTTAAACAGCTTTAGGAAATAAACGATATCTCATAATACCACGCCGTAAAACACGGAACGGGTTTTCCCTTATGAGTATCCAAAATGATCTTTATATCAAAACTCTTTTGATATTATAATAGTGTCTAAATCAAATAAATAGAATCTTAGTGGAACGCTTGCATCTCACGTTCCACATACATAAATACAATAAAAACCGTGGGCGCATATTGGGTAATGAATTTCCAACTATGACAAGGTATGGAACCACCTTCCGATAGTGTATCTCTAGAGGAGAATACACCGAGTTCAACAAGAACATTTTGCAACTCAGCCACACATGACCGACCACTCTTTTCGCTTGAGTGTATCGAATGTATATCACCAATGGTTGGTATCAGCAACCGTTTCCCGATAAGGGACAACATTGATAGATTAAAGAATAAAATGGAATTTCTCTAGATAAGTGATTATACACCCTACTTGGGTGCGACCCACTTAGCCATGTTGCCTGCTCGATTTTTGTCATTTCCCGGTTGTTGAGGCCTGAGGCTACGATTACTTACCTCTCATCGATAACACAATTACTTTGAATGACACATTATTAGATCCGTTAATCGTTAATTGGGTTTACACAAATATATTCTGGATATTATGCTAAGGGAATAAATCCGTTGCCACCATATACATTTGTACAATCCAACATATGCGATCATTGGAAATATTCTGTCAGACATTCGTCCATATACGTTCGTTCTGGGATTGAACGAAACCGAAGGCACTATTCTGTACATCCATCCTAGGCAATCTCTACCTAAGATTTATACAACAGCCCTTGCACTTTACTCCGTCTTCAATTTTCTTTGGCATATATGATTCGCAACGCTTATGCCAATACGGAGTGGTTCTTCGGATAAGAATCCAACCGGTCTCTCCATATTAAGAACGTTAAAATGGTCAAAACTTTGATAGTCATTGATTTAACTATCAAATGAAAAATGTCCGTGTACACACAACGATCTTATTTCCAAATGGAAATTCTATCAATCAATCATTATATATTTATATATATATTCACATTTTCTTATTCTATATATTTAGAAAATATACATTATTAACGTTGGAAAACATTTCCATCTCTTATTCACGCATCACTACCATTCCACAACTATTAAACCCTAACTGTAAACTAGTAAGAGAACAATTCTCTAAGTATCAATCCCGAAGGCCGAAACCAACATCAGATCAATACTCAGAAAACTATTCAACTAACTAATCTCTAGCCAGTTTCTAATTTTGCTTAACTCTATTTCTTAACTTCTTATCAACACAATCATTTTAATCTGCACATCATTTGCTTTTAAATCATCGTTTACTTTAAAACGTATATCTCCCAGGATTTTATTTATAAAATTCCTTTTCGTTTATAATATTCTATTTTAAGTTCTTTTCATTATCGAATTATATATATATATATTGATATATAAATCTTTAGTTATCAGATTTTCATAAAAATAATCTAACTCCTTAAATTTTCAGAAAATTTCGCCATAACCTCCTTTGTACGGGGTTACCGGAAAAATTCAAACCTTGCCACACAGGCCTCTCCATTCAAAAAGAAAATCAAAAAGCCAAGCGGCTTGCCGATACGGCGCATAAAATCTCATATTCAAATTAAATACATACCTTTTTGTTGAGCACTCTAATTATATCTCTTCTAACACTTCATTCCATACCTGTCTAATATTTGCTTATCCAATTTCAATTTATTCCAACTTATATTTCAATTTATCTCTAATTGTCGATTATTTCACTACTCAGTTATAATTTCATTAACTTCAATCTCCTATACTGAATTACAATTTCCTTTGTAACAAATTTGTTTATAAATTTGATGTATATAGAATTTCAATTATAAATCCTTTAAACTTATTTCAATTCAGTTTATATTATGAATTCGCGACATATAAATCGTTCTATTTTCAACATGTTTTCCAATTCGCTTTTACATTCATACTTGGATTTAAATCGCTAAATTATCTAACGATAATTTATTTCACTTAATTTATAAACATCATTTATACATTAACTTGTTTATTATATTATCTTAAACCAAGTTTTCATTTCAAATCTATTTGAAACTCAATTCCTTTTATATTCCGAATTCCAGATTAAAGTTAATCATTTATTATTTAAAACAATTCTGAGTTCTCAATTTAAATTCACATATGAATTTAAATATTTAAATTATCCAAATTGATGATTTTTCCTTTTTATTTACAAACACCATTTATATTACTTGTTTATATATTTAAACAAGTCTCGATTTCAAATTCATTGAAATAAATATTTCTACTTTGGAAAAACAAATTTCCCTTTTCAAATTCACACTTGTATTTATATTTCCTGAATTATCCAATGATAATTCATTTCACTTCCTTTATGAACTTCATTTATAAATGAACTGCTTGTTTTAATTATTCAAAACAAGTTAATATTTTTTTCTATTCAAATTGTATTTTAGAAAAATAGAATTTCCTTTCTAAAACTGGAAATTTCCTTTTCACGATATTTTTAAATATCAACATTTAGGCCCAGTGGTAATTAAACACCCAAAACAACCAATTATTAATTTCAGGTTTTCTAACACATCATATATGACAGTATATATGCAAACAAATAAACAAAAAGATAATATATTTTTGAGGAATCCAGTTGGATCCCAACCTGTTTTCCTGCATCCACATATGTTAGTGAACATAAATAATACCATCCTGCTTCGAGGCAGGATTTCGCGGTATAGAAGGCCATCCACTAATATATATTTGTGGGGCGCATAGGGAAAGCATCCGCAAATGATACTGCGAGCATCCGCTAATGAGACTGCGGGAATATCCGACCACCAATATATATATATATATATATATATATATATAATAGCACACCAAGTCTAAATAACTAATATATATTTTTATAACCACAATATTATTTCAATGCAACCAAGCAACCAACAAATTGTTTTTAACGATAAAAATAATTTAAATAAAATTCTTGAGTGAGAATTACTCACATTGATTCTCCTTCGCTGAATATCCAAAAATAAATTAAATCGAATGGCATTCGATTTTAATTAAATTCCAGTCAACTTTGATTTCCTCCAAATGCGTTACTTCACACGATTTTCTATCCTCGTACAAGTTAAATATATCGCATTATAAGGTTTTTGATTATATAAAATTAAGCGAATTAATTAAAATTATTAAATTTATACCTTTAATCCTCTTCAAAAAATTTCCCTTTTAACATGCCTCCCTATCAACATCCAAACACTTGCCATGCACTTAAATCGATCTTCACCACCACCTCTATCATCAATGACTTCAAATCCATCCATACCATTTGAAAACTCAACCTTGTATCACCCCACTAAATTCCCTGCTTTCAATTGACAAACAAGAACCTGCCCCTCCCTACTCATTGTTTCCACTTCGAACTCCCCCCATCAATCAACATTCAACAGCAAATTTCGATCACAAACTCCACTTGTTTTCCACGTTGTCTCCAAAACTCGCATGACTATACCCTTTTACCCATCTCCGATATCAAATCACAAGCCAAATCGCGTTCAGCCCCATTTCAATCCACTGCTTCTTCAGATCGAAATCAAAATCAACACTGACGTCGACTTTATCCTCCAACTATTGAACACCCAGACCAACTATCGAACACCACTTCAGAAACCATGTCGCACCCTTCTGCTACTATCGCGACATGCTTTACCCCCAAAATCACCGCGACCTGGAAGCCATCGCAACCTTCTAGCTCACCGAATCCATCGCGCTGTCACTAATCCTCCGCCACCAACGTTCAACGCAACCTTGCCAGAGGCGGTGCCTCCTCCCTGTACACCTTCTTCAGTCGATTCACCTTCTAAAGCCTTGTAGCTTCCGCTGAATTCAAACCCCGAGCCCTACCAGAACTCGTTCAGACCACTTGCGAGCATCAGGGACACCGCACTCCACTTGAAGGCCATCGACGAGGGTTACAAACTCAACCGATATCAAGTCGAGTTTCTAATTTGTGAATTTTCTTCTTTTTGATCTTAAGGTTACGAATTTATTAGAAGAGGAATGGAAACGAGATGGCTGTGATTTTAAAGAGAAGGGTGCGGCTAAAAAATGAACTGCGTGGCGAGTTCGATTTCTCCTTGCTGCTTTGTTTCTGTCCATAAAGCTATGAGATTTTATTTTTATTTTAATTCGTTTTGAACCGGTATCCTTTAATTAAAATACCCCATGATTTTGAACTCCTCTCTGAACCCAACAACTGACATTTTTAGGGTTATTCCCCTATTCTGGACACACTGGGACAGGTTTCAAAGCCTCAATCGATCGTCTGTGGAAGATATTAATATAAATCGATATAAATTAACTTTAAAACCATTAATTCCTCAATAATTAATAAATATTATTATTCTAATTCAAACTGAATTTTGTATTGATTATCTGAACTGTTTTCCATTCAGTTTTAAATCTCGAATTGAATTATTTTTCGTATTACGATAATTTAATATAATCGATATTAAATCAAAAATCGATTTTTAAATCGGCACTTAATATAACGTTTATATTATCGACTCAATATTCAAATCCATATTAAATATTTAAAATTAATCGATCAAAAATCTGGGTCGTTACATTCTTCCCCTCTTAAAAGAATTTCGTCCCCGAAATTAGTTAGGTAGAAAAATGTTACTAGCCTATTAACCTTTCAAAAACTTACTTATGTTGAACTCAACATTTCATACTTCAATAAATTTTATCTTACCAAATCATTTGGTTTGTATTCATATGGCTCAACATATAGGTTTACATTCATCTAGTCTGAATGGTTTACAATTAATATATTCACATTCGATTCATATTTCACTCATATGAATTCAATCGTCATTCAAATTGATTTTAATCAATTTAGTCTCTTCAATTCATTTAACTTGATTAAGTTAAATTTTAAATTCCAGAATTCAAATTCCTAGGTTTTTATTTCAAATTCCTTCGAAATCACATAAATATATACACATATTTACTTCTATCTCAAATTCAAAACATTTGAATTTTTAAACCAACCTGTTTACTTTAAAACAAATTTCCATCAAATTTTTTTCTAAGGTAGCAATCCATCACTTAGAAACTCGAAAATGAACATTAATAATGTTGCAGTCATTATCAGAATCATTTTCCAGCTACTGAATAAGTTCAGTGCTTAAACAACTTCAAAACCCATTCAAAATCTTTTTAAACAAAGCTATATTGTTCTCATATACATCAGAAAATATTTTCCAACATCCCAGGATTTAATTCTGAATTCTGGTTTGAATTCAACTTTAATTCATATCCTTTGTATATTTCATTCATATACAAGTTCCATTTGGTTATACAACCATTCCAATTTTATAATCTTATTTGATTATAAGAACAACAACCAACACATCCAAAATATAATAATTTCAGAAAATTATTCTTTCTATATCAAAATATAGTTTTGGGTAAAGTTATTTCATTTACCCACTTTAAAACAATACTATGTCGAATTGTTCTGCTCAAGTGTTTTAGAAACAACAATCGATACAGTTGTACTTCCTGTATCGATCAGAATTCATAAATCACTTGCTATACCAATCAACACAATATAAAACAGTTTTTATATCAACTAACAAATACGCGCTCTCGTATATATAAACTCAACTCATTCTAGGGTACTACTGACCCTATCTCTAATGAGCACAACCCCACCAAAGCCTAGGTATTCGCGGAACCTAAGCTCTGATACCAACCGTAATGGCCCGCAAATCCGTACTATCTGAGTTGACTAGATACACCACACGTCCAATCCAAATTGCACAGAAATACGAATCATTATTGAAAGAAGATAGAGGGTGAGAATAGACAAGATAGAAACTAAGAATAGAAGAAGAACATAAAACAACAACACAGAATCTCACATCGCAGCGTAATAAAATATGATATATAACAGCTTTTGAAATACAAAATTTTAACTGTATATACATACATCATATCAGAGTACAACACTTACAATACAGCGGAAATAACACTAGATAGCTAACGCTGAAGCCTCCTGCTCCAAGCTCCTCCAAGTATCTGAGAATACCTGAACTACTTGACTGCCCGTACAAATTTGGGCACCCAAGAGTTTTAGGGAAAACATAGAAAATAAACTCCAGGTCAGTCATGGGACTAGTATGAGTAAACAATTTTAAACAGCTTTAGGAAATAAACGATATCTCATAAGACCACGCCGTATAACATGGAACGGGTTTCCCTTATGGGCACCCAAAATGATCTTTATATCAAAACACTTTTGATATTATAATAACATCTAAATCAAATAAATAGTATCTTAGTGGAACGCTTGCATCTCACGTTACACATACATAAATACAATCAAAACCATGGGCGCTTATTGGGTAATGAATTTCCAACTATGACTAGGTATGGAACCACCTTTCGCTAGTGTATCTCTAGAGGAGAATACACCGAGTTCAACAAGAACATCTTGCAACTCAGCCACACATGATTGACCACTCATTTTGCTTGAGTGTATCGAATGTATATCACCAACGGTTGGGATCAACAACCGTTTCCCAATAAGGGACAACATCGATAGATTAAAGAATGAAATGGAATTTCTCTAGATAGGTGATTATACACCCTACTTGGGTGCGACCCACTTAGCCATGCTGCCTGCCCGATTTTTGTCATTTCCTGGTTGTTGAGGCCTGAGGCTACGATTATTTACCTCTCATCGATAACACAATTACTTTGAATGACACATTATTAGATCCGTTAATCGTTAATTGGGTTTACACAAATATTTTCTGGATATTATGCTAAGGGATTAAATCCGTTGCCACCATATACATTTGTACAGTCCAACATATGCGATCATTGGAAATATTCTGTCAGACATTCGTCCATATACGTTCGTTCTGGGATTGAACGAAACCGAAGGCACTATTCCATACATCCATCCTAGGCAATCTCTACCTAAGATTTATACAACAGCCCTTGCACTTTACTCCGTCTTCAATTTTCTTTGGCATATATGATTCGCAACGCTTATGCCAATACGGAGTGGTTCTTCGGATAAGAATCCAACCGGTCTCTCCATATTAACAACGTTAAAATGGTCAAAACTTTGATTGTCGGTGATTTAACTATCAAATGAAAAATGTCCATGTACACACAACGATCTTATTTCCAAATGGAAATTCTATCGATCAATCATTATATATATATATATATATTCACATTTTCTTATTCTCTATGTATAGAAAATATACGTTATTAACGTTGGAAAACATTTCCATCTCTTATTCACGCATCACTACCATTCCACAACTATTAGTCCCTAACTGTAAACTAGTAAGAGAACAATTTTCTCTAAGTATCAATCCCGAAGGCCGAAACCAACATCAGATCGATACTCAGAAAACTATTCAACTAACTAATCTCTAGTCAGTTTCTAATATTGCTTAACTCTATTTCTTAACTTCTTATCAACACAATCATTTTAATCTGCACATCGTTTGCTTTTAAATCATCGTTTACTTTAAAACGTATGTTGATGGCCCTTTTTGGACTGCCCATCAAGGCATGACAGCGTCAAGGGCTCGTTCCCAGAGACCCCGAAGAGAATGAATCCAAGAGCCCATCATCTCATTTCACGTCGTCCGATAAAGGCGGCTTAGAAGAAATATGAGGTGGACAAGCTTAGTCAGCCACACAGTGTCCATTTAAAGGCCAGCCTGAAGAATAGCTCGTCCCATATTCTCTCCGTTTAAATTATCTGGTGCGAATGAATCACACGGACTGATTCACGCTGGATATTTGGAAGAAGGCCCGATTCCTCAACAAATATTGATTCGTTCAGTTACCGCTACTCTTTTGGATCAAGTGACACGCATTGATAACTGTCAAGCCATATATTGCCTATAAATACTTGTACATCAGAGAGGGAGAGGAGGATCTTTTTTGTAATCAATAATAATAAGAATCATATAAAATTATAAAGTGGACGTAGGCTGATTAACGCTGAACCACTATAAATCGTGTGTGTGATCTTTACATTTTCATTCGTATTGCTTATATTTGTGAATCTTCATTTATTCTCTACAAAAATTCTTCTTATTTGGGTGTTGAACCAGATTTTGGTGTCAACATTTTGGTGCTTTCACTGACAACTGACTTTCTCAGGATAATCTAGGTTTTTCGCTCTACTTTTGGATCTCCTAGTCCAAGACGAAAACCTTATTCCTCATTACTCCATTAATTTAGTGATGGCTGGAAAAACTGCCCGTAATACTGGAAAAAATCCGCTAGTAGGGACGTCTGCTGAAGCGGCCGGCGGATCAACAATCCCCGGGGCTACTCCGGATCAACCTGCATTACCCCCTGGAGGGGACTTAGCCCCGTCTTCCGCCTTCGCCACTAGGGAAGAGTTTATGGCCATAGTAGATCGGCTCAGGGAAACTACTGATGCCCTGAGAGCCCAAACTCAAGACAACGCCGCTATGCGCGAGGATATGACTCGCATAGCCAGACAGTGGGAGGAATTCAGAGATCAGGCTCAGGAGGCCCGAGGCCATCAACTCCACCCTCCTCGGAGAGGTCAAGTATCGGACAGCTCTTTATCGTCAGAAGAAGACAGGAACCCACGTCGGCCTCGACGCCCGCTAGAGAGGGTCGAAAATATCCGACAACTACGTATGGATGGACATCAAACCCCACCAAGCGAGCGCAACCAAGGGCATGATAATCAAGACGAGATAGAAGTCATCGGTCCTATAGCCCCACCTAATCGAGAGGCATCTCCTCCTGCAGATCAAAATGCCGTCCGAGGAGATCGAGCCCCTCTACATCCCCTTCGTAATCTTGTGATCGACCGAGAAATCCGAAGGGGAAGGAGGAATGCCCGGATGGCATCCCCTGGCAGAAGAGCTGGAAGAAGTCCCTCTATTGAAAGGGTCGACCCAGATACGGTTGTCCCGCCAAACCTGGATGATATGGTACGACAGATTATGAACGATAGTCGCAGGCATAGGAATGAAGACTGGGGAGTCGACCGTAGCCATACACCGTTTACTAATAATAACCTGCAAGCGGAATTCCCCAGAAGATTTAATATGCCTCAGATGAATCAGTATGATGGAACTTCAGACCCTCAGCAGCATCTGATGAGATACTCATGGCACATGGAAGTAGCAGTCGCCCCTGATACAATTAAATGCAAAGCCTTTCCCATTTTCTTGAGCGGGATAGCTCTCATGTGGTTCGTGCGTCTGCCAGTGAAATCAGTTCCTAGTTTTAAAGATTTGAGTGAAAAATTCCTGACTCAATTCCGTCTCCACGCAACTAAATCGAAGCACGTCATGGCCTTGTCAGCAGTTAAGCAGGGAAGAGGCGAATCCCTGAGGAATTATCTAAATCGATTTAATCGGGCAGCTACAGATGTCAGCAATCCTAATCACGAGATCGTTTTAATGGCCATGGTCGATGGCATCAATAAACGAACTGAGTTCGAAAAATATTTGATTGGGAAACCGCCTACCACAATCGAGGCTTTTTATGAGAAGGCCCACATCCGACTAAGGCAGGAAGATGCACAGTTGGAGGAGGAGGATGGTCCGAAAAACGCTTTTGCCCCGATAACTCAAAACAATGTCGTAGTAAAGCAATCCGGGGATAACTCGGGTAAATTCGAGGTAAATCTTGAAAACCGAGGCAAACGAAGCGGCGAGGGGTCGAGAGATAATGGTGGGAGTTCGAAGCAGAGGGGAAGCTCCTGGAAGCATCCTCGCTTCCAGGTGTTTGAAACATACACCGCCTTAAATGACACACTGGAGAACATATATCTCGATACCTGTAACACGATGCAGTACAAGAAGCCACCCCCACGAGAGCCTACGGAGAAGGAACGAGCGACTGAGAAATATTGCTTATTCCACGGCATTCATGGGCATACGACCAATGAATGTCGACATCTAAAGGACATTATTGAAAAAATGATTCGATAAGGGAAGCTCGATGAGTATAAAATAGCTCCGAGGGACAGGGGGCAAGGAACTTTGATGCCTAACCTAAGTCAAGCATCCCGCGCCACTCCTTAAGAAAAAGGAAAAGGGATTGTCATCAACGCTATCGTGGGAGGACCACATCCCGCCGGTCACATCGTCAGAGCCATGGAGCGATACGTCAACGCAGCAAAACATCTTGATGTTGGAGAGGTGAATCCCCATGAGGCCGCAAGCCCCCTCAAACAAAGGAGAATGAGGGGTGAAGACATCATCTTCCGTGACCGAGAGTCGACCGGTATAGAAATCCCAATGGTCGATCCACTGGTAATAACAACTGTCATCGGCCCAGCCACGGTCCGAAAGGTTTTGATTGACAACGGAAGTTCTGTGAACATCCTATTCAAACAAACTTACGACCAGATGAAATTGGATAACAAGGATTTAGAGCTATATGAAGGCCAAATATGCGGTTTCAATGGAGCAACCACCGAACCTATCGGTCAAGTCAGGCTATCTGTGGAGTTAGGAGAAGGCGATCGGCGGACAGTCAGAATTCTGCCATTCGTTGTAATGAATATCAATTCACATTATAATGCCTTCTTGGGTCGACCTTCTCTGGCTGTATTCCGAGCGTGCATTGCCCCTTGGTGTTTACTTCTGAAGTTCCTCATAGACAGCGGAATCGGAACCATGCGAGGGGACCAAATGACCGGTCGAGCGTGCTACATGGAAAAATGGAAGGAATTAAGGAATGGTTGTGGCAAGAAGTCTGAAGAATCCTCTCCCCTGGGGAAGGGAAGGAAGCATAACAATTACAGAAAATACCCTGACCAGGACCGCCACTCTGTGAGGTCGAAGACATCGACCCACGGGATGACGATGAGTCGGGGTGCAGAAAGGCAGCCCCAAATGAGGCCACCATAGATATCCCGATCGACAATAATGATCCTAACAAGGTTCTAAAGATTGGATCTCATCTCGACCCCCTCCGGACGAGGGAGTTAAGTGAATTCCTCCGGGCAAATTTGGATGTATTCACCTGCACCCACGCTGACATGTGTGGGATATCTCCATCCATCATAACTCATTCCCTCAGCATCGACCCAAAATATACTCCTGTAAAACAAAAAAGGCGAATGCTAGGTCCTGAAAGATCGAGTGCTTTAAAGGAAGAAATCGGGAAGTTACAAGCCAATGGGTTTATCCGGGACTCAACCTATCCCGACTGGATAGCCAACCCAGTACTTGTAAAGAAGGCTAATGGGAAGTGGAGAACGTGTATTGATTTTTCCGATCTAAATAAGGCTTGCCCTAAAGACAGCTTCCCATTGCCTAGGATCGATCAGTTGGTTGACTCGACCGCTGGACACGAGCTACTTTCGTTTATGGACGCATATTCTGGGTACAATCAGATCGCCATGCATATCCCCGATCAGGAACATACTAGCTTCATAACCGACCTCGAACTATACTGTTATGTGGTGATGCCCTTCGGACTAAAAAATGCAGGAGCTACTTATCAAAGATTAGTCAACCGAATGTTTCACGATCAAATAGGCAAAACAATGGAGGTATATGTGGACGATATGCTAGTAAAGTCAAAGCAATCATTCGAGCATGTGAACGACCTTTCGAGGATGTTTAACATCCTCCGGAAATACGGTATGAAACTAAACCCATTAAAATGTTCTTTTGGAGTAGCTTCGGGCAAATTCTTAGGTTTCATTGTGAGTTCCCGGGGAATCGAAATCAATCCTGATCAAATTTCGGCCCTCAGAGGAATTCAGAAACCCCGACGAATTAAAGATGTCCAGAGTTTGGTAGGAAAAGTAGCGGCTATGGGACGGTTCATCTCGAAGGCCACTGACAAATGCCTACCTTTCTTCGAGATAATAAAAAGAGGAAAACGAAATTTTGCCTGGACACCCGACTGTGTCGAGGCTTTCCAGAATCTACTCGACCATCTTGAAAAGCCTCCAATTCTCTCCAAGCCTGTCGATCACGAAGACTTATTTGTGTACCTAGCAGTATCCGCCCATGCGATCAGTTCGGTCTTAGTCCGCGAAGAAGAACGAGTACAACGGCCGGTCTACTACGTGAGTAAGAAATTAACCGGAGCTAAGCGAAATTACCCTAAGATCGAGAAGTTGGCCTACAGCTTACTAATCACATCGAGAAAGCTCCGACACTATTTCCAGGCCCATCCAATTAAGGTGTTCACTGACCAACCTCTTCGACAAATCTTACAACGACCAGAAGCAAGCGGAAGGCTGCTAAAATGGAATATTGAACTGAGCCAGTTTGACCTGACGTTCATCTCTCGAAAGTCGATTCGAGGACAGGCTTTGGCTGATTTTATAGCAGAATTTACGACCCCGGAAGAAGAGTGTCAAGACGAGGACCCCGAACCTATGAAGATCGATCAGGAACCAATTAACTGGAAGCTTTATACAGATGGAGCCCGTAACGAACAACGCTCGGGGGCCGGTGTAGTTTGGTAGTGTGGAGTTCCGTGACTTTTGTGAAAAATACCATATCGATAAGAAGTACACTGCAGTCGCACATCCCCAATCTAATGGTCAGGTGGAAGCAGTCAATAAAATTATTAAAACCATTCTAAAGAAGCGACTAGAGCGAGCCAAGGGAAAGTGGGTCGACGAGTTACCTCTGGCGTTATGGGCATACCGTACTACCCATAAAACCGCCACGGGACACACTCCATTTGCCTTATCAAATGGGTCTGAAGCGGTCCTCCCGATAGAGCTTGAGGTCCCGACCCATCGGACGACATATTATGACCCCCTGACTAATAAAGCACTTCTCTTGACATCGTTGGACATGATTGATGAAAAAAGAGAAGAAGCAAATCTTCGTACCATAGCTCACAAACGACGAGTCGCTCAGTATTACAACAAAAGAGTTCGACCGAGAACTTTTGAAGTGGGAGATTTGGTTTTGAAGCGAATCTTTCCGATCCCTGCACACATGGGCCCGAGGTAGGAAGGCCCCTATGCCATCCAAAGAAAGCTCGACAATGGAAGTTTCAGATTAGTGACCGTGGATGGCGAACTATTCCAAAGAGCATGGAACGCGGAGCATTTACGACCTTATCTTTCTTAGAATTTATTAGTTTCTTTCATTTCTTTCAATTATTATTAGATTGTTATTTTGATTTATTTTTAGCATTGTAATAAATGGTCTCCTAATTGACCGTACTAGTATGATAATAAAAGTCTCTGTTCCTGCTCTGTCTAGTTACCATAAAGACTAACAGTTATACTCGGTTGATTATGGGTTATGCTATGACGATTTGGTAAGATAGAACAAGATAGTTAGATTAAAGGAATGAGAGATCGACCCTGTCAATGTTGCTTGTCTTGCATATCGATCGACTGCCTGGTTTTATGACTTTTACCTTGAACGACTCAAGGGTAAAATAACCAGTAACCAAATCCACTGATCGACTATCAGGACTCTACTCTCAACCTCATTAACTTGAGGACGAGTATAAAAGACAATAGAGCGTGAATGGTGCACCCTGACAAAAGACCGCTCAAACGACTAAACTTTGCCCTTTATTGACTAAGGAATAAGTATAAAAACCAGAAAGCGCTCTGGCTCAATTACATCTAAACCTCGATAGAGGATTAGTTTGCGTGAACTTGACAGAGAGTGCGACGTTTGAACATCTACCCCCACACTGGGGGCAAAGGTAGTCGACTCCCCCGACAAGGGTGAAAAACGATTCAGTGCTGATGTTTGAAACAAAACAGAAGTTCACACAACACTCATGTCATAACACGTCACAGTTACATACAAACTGAATAAGTCTTTCATCTAAGTACCCTAACATCATTACAAAATACTATTCCATAACAGGTACCATCACAAGGAAAGGAAAAGATCTAAAAAGGAGGTGGCATCAGTCCTTGCTCCACCATTTCAGCCAGTTCTTTCTGCTTAAACATTTCCTGCATCTCCTCCGTGGTCATTATACGCCTCGACCCTCCAAGTGTGCTGCCAAAAGAACGAGGAGCTGCGGCGGAAACCCGTGGATTAATGGAAGTAGTGGGATATGGAGCTGCAGAGAGAATGGTCGCAGGAAGGGACTGGATAGGCTCGAGATTCAGAGGATCCTCAACGGGCTTAGGCTTCATGGCGGAAATTTCTTTATCTTCCTTATCTTTGAGCTCAACCATGGATGGACGACCATCCCTTCTGGATTCCCCAACCACCTCGGCATCCTCGTCTTCGGAAGATATCAAATCAATTCTTTCAACATTTGAGGTCTTGGCGGAATCTTTGAAAGTACCCCCTCCTCAACAGCACCTCTTTCTTCGACGGTGCCTCTTTCCTCGATAACATCTCTTTCTTCGACGGTGCGACCTTCGTCCACATTCTCAACAACTGAAGAACTTCCTGCAAAAGGAAAGGAATATATGAAAGTCAGAAAGAGATGATAAATTCAAGCCCAACAAAAAGAGAAAGGGCTTACCTCCAACACTGGGATCGATTACCTGCCTTTCCGTGGCCTCGACTGGGTCGGAAGGAAAAGTGGAAGACGACCCCTTTTCCACAACCGTGTGCATAGGAGATAAAGGAGCCGAGGGCCGACTGCCACTTGCTTCTAACCCAGGGATTGACTTTCCCTCCGCCCTACGTCGCTCTGCCTCTGCCTTTTCCTTTTCCAGACGTTGAGCCTCCAAGACAATGGCTCTTTCTCTGTCATCTAAAATGTGAGTCATCAACGACAATTCATCTATGGGGCGACCCTGTGCCTCTATCCTTTCCTCCCACAGGATTACCTTCCATACATCAGCTAGCAGACTGGAGTAATTGGGCATCCAAGACAAATTCCTATGATGGAGAAATTAGGCGCAAAACGATAGAATTTGATGAGCATGGACCTTTTTCAGGTTGAGCTTCTCACGGGCTTGCTCGACCTTAATGGTTTCTATCTTGGTATCATGTTGAAGTTTCTGATTGCTCGCAGATTCAACTGCTGCGGCGGCATTTTCTCAGCTTGATCTTTGGCTAACTCGGACGAGTGGAGGGAAGCCTTTAACTCTTGGATCTCAAGATCAAGCTGATCCTTGTTCTTCTTTAAAGATTCAAGTTCTTCTTTCATCAAATCATACTCATGCCCTTTCTGGCGAGCTTGGGCATTCAAATCCTAGACCTCTTTCTCATACCTCTCCTTGTCTGCCGCTGCCTTCGACTCTAGATCTTCAACCTTCTTTTCCAAAAAACTAAAAGTTTTCCTATCACTATCGACCTCTCTCTTTAAGCCGGCGATTTCGGCCATCTTCCCCTTTAGAACACCACTTACCTGCCCGGCGTACTCCCGCATGGCATCATACTGGGACAAGACATAGTCGTTTTTGCTACGCATGCGATGACGTAAGCTACGTGTTAAAGGTTGTATTTCGGGCGCCAACTCGATCTCTGAAAAAATAAGATCAGGAAAGCCTCTTTCCAACTCGCGGATTCGGTCGATTGAAGAGGTTCCAACCGCAGGTTTAGAGCAACGCACTACTGGTTGGTGAAGATCAGCTCCTTCTCCCCCCTTATACCTGAGAGATTTATCCTTCTCCCTCTTCTTGGGCATGCCGCCTAACTCTTCTGAATCTCTCGACGTCCGACCATGCTTTCTTAAGACTCTCTTCTGCTGTTCCTCCTGATCCTGGGGCAATTCATCTTCTTTTTTCTTTTCTTTCTCTGTTTCTCTTTCTCTTTCTTTCTCCTTGTTCTTTCTTGCATCGTCTTCCTCCTCTCTTTTACTAGCATTATCTTCATTATCGTTTTCTTTTTCAGCACGTGGCAAAACAGAGCCGCCTAACCCACGGTCTGTTGGAAGAGAGGCGAAAAGATTTCCATAAAATTTCTCATCAATGCCTGCAAAAAGCCAAATGAGACAAATCATTCTCAACCTGTGCATGGAAAGCTTGATATTGTGACGTGCAATAAATTCCATAACCTCGGAGAGATCATACCTTCAATGCCCTCTTGTTTGCCCAAGAAAGGCATTCCTTCGGATTGGTTGGCAAAGAATCGATTGGGGTCTAAACTCTGGGGCGAAAGGATAACGTCAGGCATTTGTAGATTTTCCAATCCTGGAAGAGGGGAGGCATCACAAACTTCTTGCGGACTATGGGTCGAATGGAAGTCCTCCTCGACCCGCGAATCTTTTTGATGAACCTCAGTCGGCTCTTCTTCATGAGCCCTCTCCAGCACCCCTTTCGAAGCTCTCTTCGCGGGAACCTTCCCTTTTGGTCGATGCCCGACCTCTCCAGGAATGACTTCTTCCTGAAATTTGACCTTTTGAGCCCGCCTTTTAAAACCAGGTTTCTTTATACCGGATTTTTCTTTCTTTTCGGACGTAGGATGAATAGAAGATCCCTCGACCGAACAGACTGCCTGTTTATCCCCCAACTTTCTTGTAACTGGGTGCACCTCAACTCGGACCGATGCTACAGGATCAGATCCTTCTTTTGAAGAACCCCTCGACCTATGCCGGTCGAGGAGGGCATATTGATGTAAATTTTCATCAGTCAGACAGCTCCAAAACTTTCGCTCCTCCTTTTTTAAACTAACCAATCGTCGGTAGCGTTCCTTGAAAATTTCATCATCGGGTCTCACAGGCTCGCCCTCTACACATAAAAGGGTAGGATAAAGAAAAGAGAGAATATGTTAAAAAAAAGGGGAGAAAAAGAAGGGCTTACCGCATTTAAGCCAATGTCGAGCACACCCCGGTTGTTGCTTGATCCAAAACCAGTCTCGTCTACTTTCACCTGCCTTGCTTGGGACCTCCTTAATAATCTTCCGACCGCGGACAACTTCAAAGAAAAGCCAAGAAGGAGACAAATCATTATGTTTAAACCTGAAAAGGAAGGCTATATCATCAAAGGTCGGAGGATGACCCAGGTGTTTCAGATATAAATAACAAGTTGATAGCAAGTTGCCATAAGCTATCGGGTGAAACTGCATTGGAGCCAGATGCATCCGACACAAAAAGTCGACGATGAAAGAAGGAAAGGGAGGAATGGCCCCTACGTTACACATTGGAAGAGAAATTGCCATATAACCGTTTGGGGGGCTATGAGGACTGGAAGTGTCTTCAGGAACAAGAACGTCATCAAAAGGAATATGATGCTTCGCCGTTAAAGATTTTAAACGCTTGAGAGTAATGCTCGATTTTTCTGCTTCCGGAGGGCTCCTCAAGATTCATGCACCTGGGAGCCTGTCAGGTGCTAAAGGAGTAGGTATCGCTTCAGATAGCTCGACTGCTACTGGAGGGATAGGCCGTGGGTCCATCGAGCGACTTCGAGGATCGCTGTCAAAAACGGGTTCTGACTGACCCGTAGATTCTGAAGAACTGTCTACTCCGATAGAAAAATGCATCTCACCACCAGACTCTGGTTTACTAGCGTCACGTTCTTTCACCATCGATCTACAGAGAATACAAAGATACATGATGAAAGTTGTAGATAATATGGCCCAAAATGGATAACTTTCTCATCGTTCCTTCGAGCACAGTCACGTGCCTAAGGATTAAGGAGTGTCCCAATTTAAGAAATGATTAGGAAAGATGAGATTTCTTCCAAGACTTAAGACTTAGAATCAGTAAATTTTATCCTAAAGGCAATAGTTTCACCTTAAGGAACCGTGCCACCTCTGATTTTGGTAATTCGATACGGAAAGCATTCAATGATTGGATCAAATTAAACCCTAAACCGTGATGAGAAAAAGAAAGATATCGTGCAAGAACAATGTTTCAATATGGAGAGCAGTTCTTACCTGAAAAAGACAACGTTAGAAGGAGGCGATGATCTTCGATTGTGTTTCTTGTGGAACAGTAAAATTTATCCTCACAATGATAAAGAAGTAAAAGGGAAAAGATGAATGGGGTTTTACTTTTATAATAACCAAGAAGAGTGGCTATTCAAATTCGACCAATCTGGATGGGACAAGCCGACGTGTAAAAGAAGATGGAAAGTTGGAAAACAGCTGACAAGATGGGGAGATAGGAAGGCGTCATTATTATCTGAAACTGTTCATAATTTTGGGAGTAGTCGATGGGACCCAACACGGCTTGTGATATCCATTGAGTAGAAGTCAAGACAATCCGCAGTACAAGTACGTAAATTCTGGTTCTAGAGATGCAATAACAAAGTATGCTTCCCATTATGTGAATCATACTTTGGGGGGCAAAGTGTTGATGGGCCTTTTTGGACTGCCCATCAAGGCATGACAGCGTCAAGGGCTTGTTCCCAGAGACCCCGAAGAGAATGAATCCAAGAGCCCATCATCTCATTCCACGTCGTCCGATAAAGGCGACTTAGAAGAAATATGAGGTGGACAAGCTTAGTCAGCCACACAGTGTCCATTTAAAGGCCAGCCTGAAGAATAGCTCGTCCCATATTCTCTCCGTTCAAATTATCTGGTGCGAATGAATCACACAGACTGATTCACGCTGGACATTTCGAAGAAGGCCCGATTCTTCAGCAAATATTGATTCGTTCAGTTACCGCTACTCTTTTGGATCAAGTGACACGCATTGATAACTATCAAGCCATATATTGCCTATAAATACTTGTACATCAGAGAGGGAGAGGAGGATTTTTTTTGTAATCAATAATAATAAGAATCATATAAAATTATAAAGTGGACGTAGGCTGATTAACGCTGAACCACTATAAATCGTGTGCGTGATCTTTACATTTTCATTCGTATTGCTTATATTTGTGAATCTTCATTTATTCTCTACGAAAATTCTTCTTATTTGGGTGTTGAACCAGATTTTGGTGTCAACAACGTATATCTCCCAGGATTTTATTTATAAAATTCCTTTTCGTTTATAATATTCTATTTTAAGTTCGTTTCATTATCGAATTTTATATATATTGATATATAAATCTCTAGTTATCAGATTTTCTTAAAAATATTCTAACTCCTTAAATTTTCGGAAAATTTCGCCATAACCTCCTTTGTACGGGGTTACCGGAAAAATTCAAACCTTGCCACACAGGCCTCTCCATTCAAATAGAAAATCAAAAAGCCAAGCGGCTTGCCGATACGGTGCATAAAATCTCATATTCAAATTAAATACATACCTTTTTGTCGAGCACTCTAATTATATATCTTCTAACACTTCATTCCATACATGTCTAATATTTACTTATCCAATTTCAATTTATTCCAACTTATATTTCAACTTATCTCTAATTGTCGATTATTTCACTACTCAGTTATAATTTCATTTACTTCAGTCTTCTATACTGAATTCGAATTTCCTTTGTAACAAATTTGTTTATAAATTTGATGTAAATAGAATTTCAATTATAAATCCTTTAAAGTTATTTCAATTCAGTTTATATTCTGAATTCCCGACATATAATCAATCGTTCTATTTTCAACATGTTTTCCAATTCGCTTTTACATTCATACTTGGATTTAAATCGCTAAATTATCTAACGATAATTTATTTCACTTAATTTATAAACATCGTTTATACATTAACTTGTTTATTATATTATCTTAAACCAAGTTTTCATTTCAAATCTATTTGAAACTCAATTCCTTTTATATTTCGAATTCCGGAATAAAGTTAATCGTTTATTATTTAAAATGATTCTAAGTTCTCAATTTAAATTCACATTTGAATTTAAATATTTAAATTATCCAAATTGATGATTTTTCCTTTTTATTTACAAACACCATTTATATTACTTGTTTATATATTTAAACAAGTCTCGATTTCAAATTCATTGAAATAAATATTTCTACTTTGGAAAAACAAATTTCCCTTTTCAAATTCACACTTGTATTTATATTTCCTGAATTATCCAATGATAATTCATTTCACTTCCTTTATGAACTTCGTTTATAAATGAACTGCTTGTTTAAATTATTCAAAACAAGTTAATATTTTTTTTCTATTCAAATTTCAAATTCTATCTTAGAAAAATAGAATTTCCTTTTTAAAACTGGAAATTTCCTTTTCACGATATTTTTAAATATCAACATTTAGGCCCAGTGGTAATTAAACACCCAAAACAACCAATTATTAATTTCAGGTTTTCTAACACATCATGTATGACAGTATATATGCAAACAAATAAACAAACAGATAATATAATTTTGAGGAATCCAGTTGGATCCCTCCAACCTGTTTTCCTGCATCCACAAATGTTAGTCAACATAAATAATACCATCCTGCTTCGAGGCAGGATTTCGCGGTATAGAAGGTCATCCACTAATATATATTTGTGGGGCGCATAGGGAAAGCATCCGCTAATGATACTGCGGGCATCCGCTAATGAGACTGCGGGAATATCCAACTACCAATATATATATATATATATATATATATATATAATAGCACACCAAGTCTAAATAACTAATATATATTTTTATAACCACAATATTATTTCAATGCAACCAAGCAACTAACAAATTATTTCTAATGACAAAAAAAAATTTAAAAAAATTCTTGAGTGAGAATTACTCACATTGATTTTCCTTTGCTGAATATCCAAATTTAAATTAAATCGAATGGCATTCGATTTTAATTAAATTCTAGTCAACTTTGATTTCCTCCAAATGCGTTACTTCA
The DNA here is from genome assembly GCA_030737875.1 of Allium sativum. Lineage (NCBI taxonomy): Eukaryota > Viridiplantae > Streptophyta > Magnoliopsida > Asparagales > Amaryllidaceae > Allium > Allium sativum. The sequence continues at coordinate 159,906,019 of CM060923.1, forward strand.
CACGTTTTTCTATCCTCGGATAAGTTAAATTTATCGCATTATAAGGTTTTTGATTATATAAAATTAAGCGAATTAATTAAAATTATTAAATTTATACCTTTAATCATCTTCAAAAGTTTTCCCTTTTAACATGCCTCCCTATCAACATCCAAACACTTGCCATGCACTTAAACCAATCTTCACCAACACCTCTATCATCAACTGACTTCAAATCCATCCATACCGTTTGAAAAATCAACCTTGTATCACCCCACTAAATTCCCTGCTTTCATCTGACAAACAAGAGCCTGCTCCTCCCTTCTCATTGTTTCCACTTCAAACTCCCCCCATCAATCAACATTCAACAGCAAATTTCGATCACAAACTCCACTTGTTTTCCATGTTGTCTCCAAAACTCGTGTGACTATACCCTTTTACCCATCTCCGATGTCAACTCACAAGCCAAATCGCGTTCAGCCCCATTTCAATCCACTGCTTCTTCAGATCGAAATCAAAATCAACACTGACGTCGACTTTATCCTCCAACTTTTGAACACCCAGACCGACTATCGAACACCACTTCAGAAACCATGTCGCTCCCTTCTACTACTATCGCGACGTGCTTTACCCCCAAAATCACCGCGACCTGGAAGCCATCGCAACCTTCTAGCTCACTGAATCCATCGCGCTGTCACTAATCCTCCGCCACCAACGTTCAACGCAACCTTGCCAGAGGCGGCGCCTCCTCCCTGTACACCTTCTTCAGTCGATTCACCTTCTAAAGCCTTGTAGCCTCCGCTGAATTCAAACCCCGAGCCCTACCAGAACTCGTTCAGACCACTTGCGAGCATTAGGGACACCGCACTCCACTTTAAGGCCATCGACGAGGGTTACAAACTCAACCGATATCAAGTCGATTTTCTAATTTGTGAGTTTTCTTCTTTTTGATATTAAGGTTACAGATTTATTAGAAGTGGAATGGAAACGAGATGGCTGTGATTTTAAAGAGAAGGGTGCGGCTTAAAAATGAACTGCGTGGCGAGTTCGATTTCTCCTTCCTATTTTTTTTTCTGTCCACAAAGCTATGAGATTTTATTTTTATTTTAATTCATTTTGAACCAGTATCCTTTAATTAAAATACCCCATGATTTCGAACTCCTCTCTGAACCCAACAACTGACATTTTTTGGGTTATTCCCCTATTATGGACACACTGGGACAGGTTTCAAAGCCTCAATCGATCATCTGTGGAAGATATTAATTTAAATCGATATAAATTAAATTTAAAACCATTAATTCCTCAATAATAAATAAATATTATTAGTCTAATTCAAACTGAATTTTGTATTGATTATCTGAACTATTTTCCATTCAGTTTTAAATCTCGAATTGAATTATTTTTCGTATTACGATAATTTAATATATTCGATATTAAATCAAAAAACAATTTTTAAATCGACACTTAATATAAAAATTCGATTATATTATCGACTCAATATTTAAATCCATATTAAATATTTAAAATTAATCGATCAAAAATCTGGGTCGTTACATTCTTCCCCTCTTAAAAGAATTTCGTCCCCGAAATTAGTAAGGTAGAAAAATGTTACTAACCTATTAACCTTTCAAAACTTACTTATGTTGAACTCAACATTTCATACTTCAATAAATTTATCTTACCAAATCATTTGGTTTGTATTCATATGGCTCAACATATAGGTTTACATTCATCTAGTCTGAATGGTTTACAATTAATATATTCACATTCGATTCATATTTCACTCATATGTATTCAATCGTCATTCAAATTGATTTTAATCAATTTAGTCTCTTCAATTCATTTAACTTGATTAAGTTAAATTTTAAATTCCAGAATTCAAATTCCTAGGTTTTTATTTCAAATCCCTTCGAAATCACATAAATATATACACATATTTACTTCTATCTCAAATTCAAAATATTTGAATTTTTAAACCAACCTGTTTACTTTAAAACAAATTTCCATCAAAAACTTTTCTAAGGTAGCAATCCATCACTTAGAAACTCGAAAATGAACACTAATAATGCTGCAGTCATTATCTGAATCATTTTCCAGCTACTGAATAAGTTCAGTGCTTAAACAATTTCAAAACCCATTCAAAATCTTTTTAAACAAAGCTATATTGTTCTCATATACATCAGAAAATATTTTCCAACTTCCCAGGATTTAATTCTGAATTCTGGTTTGAATTCAACTTTAATTCATATCCTTTGTATATTTCATTCATATACAAGTTCCATTTGGTTATACAAACATTCCAATTTTATAATATTATTTGATTATAAGAACAACAACCAACACATCCAAAATATAATAATTTCATAAAATTATTCTTTCTATATCAAAATATAGTTTTGGGTAAAGTTATTTCATTTACCCACTTTAAAACAATACTATGTCGAATTGTTCTGCTCAAGTGTTTTAGAAACAATAATCGATACAGTTGTACTTCCTGTATCGATCAGAATACATAAATCACTTGCTAAACCAATCAACACAATATAAAACAATTTTTATATCAACTAACAAATACACGCTCTCATATATATACACTCAACTCATTCTAGGGTACTACTGACCCTATCTCTAATGAGCACAACCCCACCAAAGCCTAGGTATTCGCTGAACCTAAGCTCTGATGCCAACTATAATGGCCCGCAAATCCGTACTATCTGAGTTGACTAAATACACTGCACGTCAAATCCAAATTGCGCAGAAATACGAACCATTATTGAAAGAAGATAGAGGGTGAGAATAGATAAGATAGAAACTTAGAATAGAAGAAGAAGAAAAACATAAAACAACAACACAGAATCTCACATCGCAGCGTAATAAAATATGATATATAACAGCTTTTGAAATAAAAAAATTTAACTGTATATACATACATCATATCAGAGTACAACACTTACAATACAGCGAAAATAACACTAGATAGCTAACGCTGAAGCCTCCTGCTCCAAGCTCCTCCAAGTATCTGAGAATACCTGAACTACTTGACTGCCCGTACAAATTTGGGCACCCAAGAGTTTTAGGGAAAACATAGAAAATAAACACCGGGTCAGTCATGGGACTAGTATGAGTAAACAATTTTAAACAGCTTTAGGAAATAAATGATATCTCATAAGACCACGCCGTATAACACGGAACGGGTTTCCCTTATGAGTACCCAAAATGATCTTTATATCAAAACCCTTTTGATATTATAATAGTGTCTAAATCAAATAAATAGAATCTTAGTGGAACGCTTGCATCTCACGTTCCACATACATAAATACAATCAAAACCATGAGCGCTTATTGGGTAATGAATTTCCAACTATGACAAGGTATGGAACCACCTTCCGCTAGTGTATCGCTAGAGGAGAATACACCGAGTTCAACAAGAACATCTTGCAACTCAGCCACTCATGACCGACCACTCATTTCGCTTGAGTGTATCGAATGTATATCACCAACGGTTGGGATCAGCAACCGTTTCCCGATAAGGGACAACATCGATAGATTAAAGAATGAAATGGAATTTCTCTAGATAGGTGATTATACACCCTACTTGGGTGCGACCCACTTAGCCATGATGCCTGCCCAATTTTTGTCATTACCCGGTTGTTGAGGCCTGAGGCTACGATTACTTACCTCTCATCGATAACACAATTACTTTGAATGACACATTATCAGATCCGTTAATCGTTAATTGGGTTTACACAAATATATTCTGGATATTATGCTAAGGGAATAAATATGTTGCCACCATATACATATGTACAGTCCAACATATGCGATCATTGGAAATATTCTGTCAGACATTCATCCATATACGTTCGTTCTGGGATTGAACGAAACCGAAGGCACTATTCCGTACATCCATCCTAGGCAATCTCTACCTAAGATTTATACAACAGCCCTTGCACTTTACTCCGTCTTCAATTTTCTTTGGCATATATGATTCGCAACGCTTATGCCAATACGGAGTGGTTCTTCGGATAAGAATCCAACCGGTCTCTCCATATTAACAACGTTAAAATGGTCAAAACTTTGATAGTCGGTGATTTAACTATCAAATGAAAAATTTCCGTGTACACACAACGATCTTATTTCCAAATGGAAATTCTATCGATCAATCATTATATATATATATATTCACATTTTCTTATTCTCTATATTTAGAAAATATACGTTATTAACGTTGGAAAACATTTCCATCTCTTATTCACGCATCACTACCATTCTACAACTATTAGTCCCTAACTGTAAACCAGTAAGAGAATAATTCTCTATGTATCAATCCCGAAGGCCGAAACCAACATCAGATCGATACTCAGAAAACTATTCAAATAACTAATCTCTAGTCAGTTTCTAATTTTGCTTAACTCTATTTCTTAACTTCTTATCAACACAATCATTTTAATCTGCGCGTCATTTGCTTTTAAATCATCGTTTACTTTAAAACGTATATCTCCCAGGATTTTATTTATAAAATTCCTTTTCGTTTATAATATTCTATTTTAAGTTCGTTTCATTATCGAAATCTATATATATTGATATACAAATCTCTAGTTATCAAATTTTCTTAAAAATATTCAAACTCCTTAAATTTGTGGAAAATTTCGCCATAACCTCCTTTGTACGGGGTTACCGGAAAAATTCAAACCTTACCACAGAGGCCTCTCCATTCAAAAAGAAAATCAAAAAGCCAAGCGGCTTGCCGATACGGCGCATAAAATCTCATATTCAAATTAAATACATACCTTTTTGTCGAGCACTCTAATTATATCTCTTCTAACACTTCATTCCATACCTGTCTAATATTTACTTATCCAATTTCAATTTATTCCAACTTATATTTCAACTTATCTCTAATTGTCGATTATTTCACTACTCAGTTATAATTTCATTTACTTCAATCTCCTATACTGAATTCGAATTTCCTTTGTAACAAATTTGTTTATAAATTTGATGTAAATAGAATTTCAATTATAAATCCTTTAAACTTATTTCAATTCAGTTTATATTCTGAATTCCCGACATATAATCAATCGTTCTATTTTCAACATGTTTTCCAATTCGCTTTTACATTCATACTTGGATTTAAATCGCTAAATTATCTAACGATAATTTATTTCACTTAATTTATAAACATCGTTTATACATTAACTTGTTTATTATATTATCTTAAACCAAGTTTTCATTTCATATCTATTTGAAACTCAATTCCTTTTATATTCCGAATTTCGGAATAAAGTTAATCGTTTATTATTTAAAACGATTCTAAGTTCTTAATTTAAATTTACATTTGAATTTAAAAATTTAAATTATCCAAATTGATGATTTTTCCTTTTTATTTACAAACACCATTTATATTACTTGTTTATATATTTAAACAAGTCTCGATTTCAAATTCATTGAAATAAATATTTCTACTTTGGAAAAACAAATTTCCCTTTTCAAATTCACACTTGTATTTATATTTCCTGAATTATCCAATGATAATTCATTTCACTTCCTTTATGAACTTCGTTTATAAATGAACTGCTTGTTTTAATTATTCAAAACAAGTTAATATTTTTTTGTATTCAAATTTCAAATTCTATTTTAGAAAAATAGAATTTCCTTTTTAAAACTGGAAATTTCCTTTTCACGATATTTTTAAATATCAACATTTAGGCCCAGTGATAATTAAACACCCAAAACAACCAATTATTAATTTCAGGTTTTCTAACACATCATATATGACAGTATATATGCAAACAAATAAACAAATAGATAATATATTTCTGAGGAATCCAGTTGGATCCCTCCAACCTGTTTCCCTCCATCCACATATGTTAGCCAACATAAATAATACCATCCTGCTTCGAGGCAGGATTTCGCGGTATAGAAGGTCATCCACTAATATATATTTGTGGGGAGCATAGGGAAAGCATCCTCAAATGATAATGCGGGCACCCGCTAATGAGACTGCGAGAATATCCAACCACCAATATATATATATATATATATAATAGCACACCAAGTCTAAATTACTAATATATATTTTTATAACCACAATATTATTCCAATGCAACCAACAAATTATTTTTAACGATAAAAATAATTTAAATAAAATTCTTGAGTGAGAATTACTCACATTGATTTTCCTTTGCTGAATATCCAAATTTAAACTAAATCGAATGGCATTCGATTTTAATTAAATTCCAATCAACTTTGATTTTTCTCCAAATGCATTACTTCACACGATTTTCTATCCTCGTATAAGTTAAATATATCACATTATAAGGTTTTTTATTATATAAAATTAAGTGAATTAATTAAAATTATTAAATTTATACCTTTAATCCTCTTCAAAAAAATTCCCTTTTAACATGCCTCCCTATCAACATCCAAACACTTGCCATGCACTTAAACCGATCTTCACCACCACCTCTATCGTCAACTGACTTCAAATCCATCCATACCGTTTGAAAACTCAACCTTGTATCATGCCACTAAATTCCCTGCTTTCATCTGATAAACAAGAACTTTCCCCTCCCTTCTCATTGTTTCCACTTCGAACTCCCCCCATCAATCAACATTCAACAGCAAATTTCGATCACAAACTCCACTTGTTTTCCACGTTGTCTCCAAAACTCGCGTGACTATACCCTTTTACCCATCTCCGATATCAACTCACAAGCCAAATCGCGTTCAGCCCCATTTCAATCCATTGTTTCTTCATATCGAAATCAAAATCAACACTGACGTAGACTTTATCCTCCAACTGTTGAACACCCAGACCAACTATCGAACACCACTTCAGAAACCATGTTGCACCCTTCTGCTACTATCGCGACATGCTTTACCACCAAAATCACCGCGACCTGGAAGCCATCACAACCTTCTAGCTCACCGAATCCATCGTGTTGTCACTAATCCTCCGCCACCAACGTTCAACGCAACCTTGCCAAAGGCGGCTCCTCCTCCCTGTATACCTTCTTCAGTCGATTCACCTTCTAAAGCCTTGTAGTCTCCGCTGAATTCAAACCCCAAGCCCTACCAGAACTCGTTCAGACAACTCGCGAGCATCAGGGACACCGCACTCCACTTGAAGGCCATCGACGAGGGTTACAAACTCAACCGATATCAAGTCGATTTTCTAATTTGTGAATTTTATTCTTTTTGATCTTAAGGTTACGGAGTTATTAGAAGGGGAATGGAAACGAGATGGCTGTGATTTTAAAGAGAAGGGTGCAGCTTAAAAATGAACTGCGTGGCGAGTTCGATTTCTCCTTGCTGCTTTGTTTCTGTCCACAACGCTATGAGATTTTATTTTTATTTTGATTCGTTTTGAACCGGTATCCCTTAATTTAAATACCCCATGATTTCGAACTCTTCTCTGAACCCAACAACTGACATTTTTAGGGTTATTCCCCTATTCTGGACACACTGGGACAGGTTTCAAAACCTCAATCGATCGTCTGTGGAAGATATTAATTTAAATCAATATAAATTAAATTTAAAACCGTTAATTACTCAATAATAAATAAATATTATTATTCTAATTCAAACTGAATTTTGTATTGATTATCTGAACTGTTTTCCATTCAGTTTTAAATCTCGAATTGAATTATTTTTCGTATTACGATAATTTAATATATTCGATATTAAATCAAAAATCGATTTTTAAATCGACACTTAACATAAAAATTCATTTATATTATCGACTCAATATTTAAATCCATATTAAATATTTAAAATTAATCGATCAAAAATCTGGGTCGTTACAGATTGTGTTCTGATTCGTCTTGTCCTCAAAGCAATTCGTCCTTTCTCTTCTCTTCGGAGACCGGGGAAGTTCGGGTCGTTACAATTCCAAGTGGGAATGAAGAGATGGTGGTATACAATGATGCATGCGGTACTGGACTTGGAGCAGTACTGATCCAGAAGGATAGAGTTGTAGCCTACGCGAGTCGACAGCTGAAGCCACACGAAAGGAACTACCCAACTCATGATTTGGAGTTCGCGGCGATTGTGTTTGCTCTGAAGCTGTAGAGACATTACCTGTTGGGATTTCGATTCGAGTTATTTATAGATCACAAGTCGTTGAAGTGTCTTTTCTCCCAGAAGGATTTGAATCTTCGGCAACAACGGTGGTTATAGTTTCTAGCATTGTATGATTTTGGTATAGCCTATACTCATAGTTAAGGTAACGCAGTGAAGGATGCGTTGAGTCGAAGACACGTAAGTTTGGAGCGATGTGTTTGGAATGGAAACATCTTGAGTACTTTGCAGGGTTTGATTTCAGGCTTCGGTGTGAGTTAAGCCTGAAATGTTGGCAAGCATATCGATAAGACCTACTCTCATCAGAAGGGTTGGCGAAAGGCGGAAGCGTGATGCAATGCTTATTGAGATCATCCAGAAGTTGGAACTAGAGGATAAGGAATTCGAGGTCGATCGAGAGGGTTGGCTTCGAAAGAAAGGACTATTGGTTGTTCCTAATATTAACGGATTGAGAGATGAGATTTTGAGGGAATGCCATCACTCAAAGTTTACGATTCATCTTAACGGTAACAAGATGTATTAGGACATGAAGCACTACGCCATAAATTGCATACTGCAACACCAAAGAAGTGATGCAGGAAGTGCCAAAAAATGTTGCTATAAGCCAAAAATGATCCGTGGCAACACTTTCTTGGTGTTGCATTTTGTCGTGTTTCCTTAGAGTCAAAAGAAACATCATTGTGACCCTAAGGCAACATCGATATAGGTGTTGCCACATGTACTAAATTTACAAAAATGTGGACCCCAAAATCTGTGCCCCAACATGTGGGTCCACATAGTGGGGCTCACTAAATTCTGTAGCCCGGGTTCACGGAATCCTGTTATGGTCCCACATGCATTAATTTTAGGCAAAACTTTTACCATCCAATGGAAACACTATATTATAGCTATGGCAACATTTCACATCACATACTGCAACATTATATCGTAGCTATGACAACATTACATAGCATACTGCTACATAACAGCAATTAACATCACACGCTGAAATTAACAAAGAACTTTTCATTTCTAATTAACCAGTAACACAAGTACTACTTAGTCAATTACAAAATAACACACCATAGCCAATAAATTCTGTTTTACAGAGTACTTACAAACACAGCCAGTACTAAATTCATGTTTACATCAAACTAAAACAGTTTCAAAATATAGCACGAGCCTTCGGTGCGTCCAGTGCCTCTACTACCTCGAGTACCACTAGAGCCTTCAATAATAAGTTCTTGGACAACTTCATCACTGCCTCCTTCACCTGCAAAATAAAGCAGTTTCAAAAGTCATGCATTTCAGCAGTGCCTTTAGTACAACTAATTCTTTCACACTGAATACACTATTTCAGCACAACCAAAGTCATGCATACCTCGGTTACAAACTGAGGCAATGCCTTGTTTACATTGCAACAAAAAATGAGAGGCATGCATGCCTCAGTTGAATTTCATCACAAACTATGGCCATAGTATAATTGAGTTGCATTTAAGCACAAAGACATTTCAGCACAATCTATGGCTTGCATACCTCTGTTGCATTTCAGTTGCAAAACTGAGTTGCATTTCAACACAATCTATGGCCTACATAACTCGGCTGCAAATTGATGCAATGACTCATTTTGTTCAAAGCACGGACGATATCAAGGAATGTAATAGTATGCCATATTATAACTGAGGCACTGCTTCAGTGTGATACAATTTGAGGCAATGCCTCGTTTTGCTTCAGTAAAATTTTAGACATGCCACGACTCGTTCAAGTACATACTCAATTGTTGCTTCAATTACGAACTGATATGATTATTACTGATTGAAGAGAAAATAAAATTCTTAAAATTTTGTAGTTCATTACTAAAGCAGAAGTGTTGTACACGATCAATAACATACCAACATTGAACTACAGAATTGTAAGAATTAGATTGATGCTTTAGCAAGCGAAAATTATAAGAATTTTGTAGTTCATTACTAAAGCATACCTCTAGCCAACCATAAAAATAAGCAAAAATATATACCAGTAGTGTGTTTATTTGTATACGATCTCTGATTTGTGGAATTTGTAAGGGCCTTGGACTATAAAACTTGAAATAAAGATGTTTTTCTGTCTGATTTGAATGTGATAAAATTAAAATTATACCTGAATTTTTTCATCTCCCCAAAACATTAAGAGTACTTTAAAATCCTCAAGTGGAATTTTGTCCGGCCTACACAAAATGGAGAAATTGACATTAGAATGACATCAGTTACAAAAAGATACCATGAATATGATACATCGATTACTTATAAAATAAAATAATCACTTTACTAAAATGTAAACAAGGCAGAAACAACATTTTCTTACTTAAATTTGTTACATCAGTTACTTAAATAAATATGATAGTGATACACAGAAATTAAGAAGCATTGTCTTCCACTTTTCCATGTGGAAGGCAGATTCATCTTACTGGGACATCATCTCTACACAAACGAATATCAAAATCTTAATTTCCCACTCTATAAGCAGGCTGGGTATCATTCAAATCTTCATTTTCATATTCTCTTTCGATTTCACACCAGTCTCTCGGCAATTTTTTAATAACATTATGGCACATCTTATCAATTGGATCTTCTATATAAAACACCTGTTGTACTTGTGAAGCCATAGCATAAGGATAAGATTTTGGGCACAATCGATTAAAATTTACACGAGTCAACCCATATAAATCTTCCTCTTCTTGGTACCAACAACACTTAAATAAAACCACACTAAATTCTCCCCAATAATCTAGTTCTAATATTTCTTCAATGTATCCATAATAATTAACTTCACCAACCAATGGATTTTGATCTTTCGAACTTGCAAAGCTAGTAGTCAAGTTGCCAAAAATACACCATTTTTTGTGTTACATTTGGCATCTCTGAACCTTGTATAAAATATGTATCCATTGATAACATATCCAGTAAACCTCTTAGTTGTTGGAAGAGGGCCCATTGCAAGTAGTTGTACTTCTTTTGAAATGTTCTCCTTTTTCCTAATCTCTTCCTTTAACCACTTCCAAAATTCTTCACTTTGTTCTCTCTTTTATATTTTTTTTGATGATGCATGAGCATCAATTAAAGCTCGATGTTCCCTAGAATTAAGACCTGATTAATAAAAGATAGAAATAAAATTTCTAATTCTTCAATACTTAATAAAATAAAAATTAAAATTAAAAACTTACTCAAGTAAGCTCTCAATTTCCTTGTTACCACAATTGAATAGAATGTAACGGTGACATTCCTTCCATTGAGATTCTTTAGGATGAATAGCTTTTCCATCTTTGTTTGTTCTTGTGCCAATAGGATATTCCAGATTCTTTGGACAGGTTTCAAATTGCATTTTTCCTGCTCCATCGCCACCTTAGAACCTTGAACAGAATAACAAACATTCTTCTGCAAGATAACCCTCAGAAATGGGCGCCTCAGGTTTACTTTTGTTGTGAACATATGATTTCAGTTTACAAAGATAACGCTCAATAGGAAACATACAAAAAACATGTGCAGGTCCACCATTTTCAATTTCCTTGCATAACTGAACTAGCAAGTGCACCATTATATCGAAGAAAGCATTTGGAAATATCATCTCAAATTGATAAATAATTTCTATAATTTCCTTTTGTAGCCTCTTGAGATCAGCGAAATCGATAATTCTACTCCAAGGACTTCTTAGAAATGCACCTAATCTTATTATAGGTATTGCAACTTCAGGTTTTATAGATTTCTTCACATCAAACTGCAGCAAGTAGCGGAGAATAAAATGAGCATCGTGACTCGTATACCCTACAATTTTCCTCTCTTTCTTGTTTACATACCGGCTGATATTAACTGCACAACCATAAGGCAGTTTAGCATTCTCCAACACCGAGAAAAATATTTCTTTCTCCTTGTTCATCATTTCAAATATGGTCGCCCTCATCTCAAGGTAATTCCCATAAGTTGATAGAATCGGATGAAGGACCTCCCTGATTCTTATCTCTTGTAAATCATACTTAGCATTAAATGTTCTTTCGACTTCCCATCAATGTAAAGTACCAAATATGTCATCACAAATGTTTTCCTCTATGTGCAAAACATCAAGGTTATGTCGACCTACATTTTGACTCCAATATGGTAAATTAAAAAATATTGACTTCTTTTTAAAAGGAGATTCATTTTTATGCTTCTTGGCCTCTTTCTTCCTAAAAATATTTTCATAATCAGCCAACTATTCTTCAATGTCTGTCCCGGATAAAATTCCGGGAGGTGTTCCCTTTTCAATTTCATCGCTGATCCTTTTCTTGTCAAACCTCCACTTATGTCCCGGGTCTAAAAATTTCCTATGATTCATGTAGTACATTTTTTTACTATGTTTCAAGTATTGAAGAAGTCTCGAAATGACATACGGGGCAAGCTAAATAACCCTTTTTGCTCCAGCCGGATAACAATCCATAACCCGGAAAGTCGTTGATTATCCATAACTCGCTTGCATGTAATGTGAAATTATCACCAGTGAATGCATCATAAGTTCATATGCCAAGATCCTATAATTATTTCTATTTTGCGATAAAAGGCTGCATGTAGACATCAATGTAATTTTTAGGAGACTCTGGACCAGGGATAAGGGTTGAAAGTATCAAATTTTTTGTCTGCATGCATAACCAAGGTGGAAGGTTATAATTTACTAATACGGTTGGCCATGTTGTGATGTGTAGTCATTGTACGAAAAGGACTGAATCCATCAGATGCTATTCTAACCTGATATTTCTGTTTTCAGATGAAAAATGAGGATAATTGGTATCCATCGTCTTCCAAACCTCACTATCAGCTGGATGTCGAAGTCTGCCATCATTTTTTCGTCCCACTGCATGCCATAAAATAAGTTATGCGTACTCCTTCGACATGAACATCCTTTACATCCTTGGTTTTAGTGGAAAATAACGCATCACTTTTGTTGGTACTTTGTGAATCTGCCTCTCTGGATCATTGTCAATAGCCGCTTTCTTTTCCGGTATAACCCACCCTGAAAAACTACAAATTTTTCAGTTATTTTCCTTTCATTTTCTGGCCAATATAGCATGCAGTCATTTGGACATGCATGTATTCTTTGGTAATCGAGGTCTAAATCTTTAATGATATTTTTGGTAGCATTGAAAAATAAAGGGAGGTGAGCTTATGGACAAGCTTCTTTAATCAACTCTAATAAATCGCTGAATGCAGACTCGATGATTCTATGTAGGCATTTTAAAGAATAAATCCTGACAATAAAACTTAATCGCAAAAAATTAGCATACTCGGGATATAATGGCTGATTTCCCTCTTCAACACGTTGATGAAATTTTCTAGCATCGACATCTATTCCATTTGATCCATCAGAAGATCCAGCTTCATTGTTCTGCATATTTCCATAAGTACGATGCAACATCTCATCGAGTTTATCTCCAAAATTTATTCCTGCTTCACAATCCATATCGTTAGCACTCCTTTTTGGATCTAAACATGAAACCTCACAAATCCATTTCACGTACAATTCAGATGGACCATTCCAAATTATATGGTCGTAGACTACCTCTTGACGATGCCACTTGTGATTATGACACTATTTGCAAGGGCATGTAATTTCATCCCCTATGGCAAATCTAGAAAAAGTATTTTGAACAAAAAGTTTCACTCCACTGATATATCCATCACTGAACTTAGAAAATTCTGCGCATAGTTTTTCCTCGTCGTTCATCACTAATTGACAAACAAATATCATTTATCCATGGCTATAAGGACAAAGACAAAATAATAATAAAATCAGGAATATGATTACACCTGAATGCACAAATAAATCGGTAAATTAGGCAACACAACAATCAAATCAGAAAAAATTGAAATATACGTTGAGTGATACCTTAAGAAGCAGATTAAATCGAATCCCTAATTGAAATTTGAAACCTAAACGAACCCTAATTGAAGACCTAATTGAAACATCGAAGCCCTAATTGAACTTGAACTTGCTCTAATCGAACCCCAATTAAGCTTGTAAACTTGAACTTTTAGCCCTAATTGAACCTGAGAGTGAGTATTTGAGAGATGGAGCGGTGGAGTATTTTGTTAAGATTTCAAATGAAACCCTTCAATATTTTTTCAAGTGTTTTGCCGCTTTGTTTTTTCTTCCCGCCTTAAACATTATTTCACATGAATCGCTAATCTGGATCGTTAGATCGTGTTGATGCGGATTGATAATTTTATTCACTCGGCTACTGCAACACATGGTTGATATCTATGCTAATACATTGAAGCGTACGTTGCAATCGACAAAAATCAGCATAGCTATGGCAACATTGTAGCAAGCAACACCTTGCAATTTCTTTGCAGTGGGTCATCTATGGCGTAGTGAAGTGAGCTTACTACTGGGAAGGGATGAAGAGGGATGTTAGAAAATTTATTTCCAAGTGAATGAACTGTCAGTTGGTGAAAGCTGAACAGAAGAAGCCGAGCGGGTTGCTTGTAATGGCCCGGGTTTCGCCCGACCCGATCGATCACAAGATCGACCAAGACCGTTCAAAACCCGCATGCGTTAACTCTGGGAATACAACAACATCAGAATAACAACAGCAGACTTTTATTACATTATAATAATGTTACATCAGAGTACAGAATATCAGAGTACATCGTTAAATAAAAATACAACAGAAGATAATTTTACATCAAATACAATACAGTGCAGCGGAAATAAAATAGACTTAGTACAGCGGAAGACTTCCAATGCTCTGGACACAACTTTAAGCTTCAATTCAGAATCCTGCTCAAGAGATAAACCAGTATACAAACTACTCGACTGCCCGTGTGGAAAAGAGGGCACCCGAGTTTGCAAAGGTGGAAACAAACAACGAGTCAGTCATGGGACTGGTGTGAGAATTCTTAACTAATTTAACTAATAATAATAATAAGGCAAATCCAAGGACCACGCCGCTAACGCGGAACGGGTTTACTCCATTGGATTGCCAGTGCATAAAATAAAGTAAATCGTTAAACAACGCAATGCTTTTTAGAAAAATGAAACCATTATAAGACCCAAGTCCCATCACACAATGCAACGCAAACCGGAGGATAGGGTTTTACCTTATAATGGTCAAAAGATGATAAATACGTAAAAACGATATTATTATTAGTGTGTATATGTTTCAAAAACAATTTCAAAATAAATGTATCAATCCTAGACGGCAAGGGTACCATATATCATGTCTCCATGCTAGTTATACAATCAAAACCGCATGAGGTCGTATTGGAAATTGGGTTTCCATCATAAGTCAAGGCTAGGGAGGAGCTCCTTACCGATTCGAGACACTCTAGCTAATGTCTCAGGATCCCCCGCAGTGAACCCTTGGATCCTGCAGGGCCGGTCCCCCAATAGTGCAATGGGTTAGATTAGTAATGCCTGAACACTCGTTTCCCGGTCCTATAGGACCTAACATTCGAGGCGCCTCATTCCATCATCCACATAAGTAAATATCAGCCAGTTTTAAGCACCGACACCACTTCTAGCTAGAAAGAAACGTGCTGCTCTCCCTGCGTTCCCTTCTCCCGTTTTAGACTCAACCGGGTTGTGAGGCTCGCGAAGTCACGCTATAGTCTTCAACCACAAGGCCCTGCTTTTCAACAAAAGCCTTGATCATAATATCTTAGCATGCCATATTGTCAATCCATACCGCACCATTGATCATCCATCAATATATAAACGGGGTGTTAAGCAAAGAATAAATTCTCCGCCACCAACATTTATATATTAAACAGAAAATCAATAACATGATATTTAACGGAGTACAATGGCAGACACACAATCCATTTATAAGCTTATGCTCTGGGTCTGAGCGAAAACCAAATCCGTGCAATCAACCTATACGTCCGGACGGCCACCACTGTAGCCCCTTTAAGGTAGCTACTCCAATCACGAGCATCAGCAGTCGTCGTCCATTCGATGTGTAGATCGTCGGTCTTCTATCGTCGTCTTCAAATCTTGAATTTTAAACGTAGTTTAAATTATTTGGAATGAGATAGACTCGGACTTACACCAAATAATTCTCGCATATATATAAGTTGGAAATCATTTCCTATCGTTATTAGTAATTTATAACGATTTATTCATTATAAATTATATTTATAAATAAATATAAATATAAACCATTCATATTATCGCTCATGTATAAAGGCGACCAATAAATCAAACAAACAACACACAATTATTATTAAACATGTAGTGATGAAATATGACGTGTCCATGTTCATGTGTTAAGACGATGGACATTTTAATTATTTCCTTTCCATATTTTATCTATTTATAAATAAAAATGAAAATGTTACTTTATTTCATTACATATAAAATGTAATTAGAAGTGTTCCTTTATTATATTATCTATGAAAGTAAAAATAGAAATGTTTCTCTTTTTATATTAGAAGAAAGGTGACAAAAAGGTGTTCTTTTGTTTACAATGAAAATTTCATAAAAAGATATATAAATATATCCTATATAACCAGCATATTATAATTCACATACACATACTATACTCAACAATGTATATTTTTCTTTTACCCTTCAATTCACACCAAAAAATGTATTTTCGTGTATCATTCCAGTTTAACAAAAATGAAGATTTTTGTGTCATTTAAATTTTCTAACAAAAATTCAATATATTTTGGTGTCAACCTCAATTCTACAAAAATGATTTTTTTTTTAATTTCAATGTAGCGAAAATGATAAATTTGTTATTCTTTCAATGCCAAGCAAAAATGACAATTTTGTCTATATCTTTCAATGCAAAACTAAAGTGATAATTTTGTGTCAATCTTTCCTATACAAGCAAAATGTACATTTCATATCTTTAATTTTTTAATGAAATCAAATTCAATAAAATGTAAATTTCCATCGTTATGACTTTCATTGAAAACCTATTTACATAAAAATGTAAATTTCATTTCCTTATCCTTTTCAATGAAAATCCAATTACATAAAAATGTAATTTTTCTTCTTAATTCTTTTAATGAAAATCTATTTACATTGAAATGTAAATTTCACTTACTTTAAATCTAATTACATGAAAAGGTAATTTTCTTCTTTAAATACTATTTACATGAAAATGTATATTTTCTCTCTACTTCTTTTAACATGAAAATGTCAATTAATCCTTACATCCTAATTACATAAAAATGTAAAAAAAATTCACTTAAATCTTAATTACATGAAAATGGAATTTTCCACTTTTAATCTAAATACATGAAAAATATAATTTTCCTTTTTAATCTAACTTACATTAAAAATGTAACTTTTCTTCTTTAATATAGTTTACATTAAAAATGTAACTTTTCTTCTTTAATCTTAAAAAAAAATGTAACTTTCATCTCTTTAATCTAGTTTACAAAAAATGTAACTTTATTCTTATTCTTAGTTACGGTAAGAAAAATGTAACTTTCTAATTCTTATTAAGAAAAATGTAAACTTTCTAATTCTTATTTACATTAAGAAAAATGTAAACTTTCTAATTCTTATTTACATTAAGAAAAATATAAACTTTCTAATTCTTATTTACATTAAGAAAAATGTAACTTTCTAATTCTTACATAACGGTGCAAGTTAATGTAATGTTCATTTTTTAAACATGACGGTCATAATAATGTAATTTCTATTCTATCAAAATTAACATTAAAATGTCCCTTTTTAACTTACACTCTAAAATGATACTTTTGTACTTTATTTTACTACGCATAAAAATAAAAGTGACATTCTTTTTAAAGACAAAAATAAAAAGGGAATTCTTTTTATTTAAAATCCAAAGGTGAATTTTTTTTTTTAGTATAAACAAAGGTTAAATCATTTTAATTTAACAAAACGGTGATAAATAATATGACTTTTCATTTTAACAAAAGAACATTAAGAATTTTCTTTTTTTAACTTTCACCAAAATGAAAATTGTCTGTTAACTTTCAAAACACAAACAAAAATGAATGTTTTCTTTTTATTACGAACAAAATGAATGGTTTATTTTTATTACGAACAAAAATGAATGGTTTCTTTTTATTACAAACAAAAATGAATCTTTTATTATCATAAACAAAGTTGATACATGATGGCGTTAAAAATTAATCTATTTTTAAATGTCAATTTCATATATACTATATATGATAAAAATTAGTATTTTGGTGTCAACATAAGGTTGCCATTCCATATTTCACTGCATGCAATAAATCTAAGTTTTTGAATCAACTACATGTCAAAATGCTATATTTCAATACATGAGATAAACTAAGTTTTGGTATCACATATGATATCACTTTACATAACACAACATATGTAATTAATCTAATATTTGGTGTTAACTAACAGATCACTTTCATATTACATGAAACAACAATATAATCTAAATTTTATTCTACAACTAAATCTAAACAAATCAATGCATCCATGTTTCAGAAATTTTAATTATAGACTTAGATCTACAAATATAAACATCACGATCACCAAAATTCACAAACAGCTAATTTCCATCTTGAACATAACAACTTGATTTATAATCATTCATTCAAGAAATTTTAGTTAGCGATAAATAATTAAATGATTAATTATTTATTAAAAAACAGAAATCTCACCAAATTTCATCGAATTATTAATTAGTGAAGGGAACACCAGCCGTCTTCGTCCTTCTCCTTGGATCGTTCGAAATGAACCCAAAACGCAAGCTCAAGTCACCCCCATCGCATGCCCCAAGACCACCGCGTCCACCATCCAACCCCGCCACTTCGAAGCCTTGCTCGTCGCCTTCCTTCCCCCACCATAGCGTGAAACTCGAAGCTCCCTTGAGCCCTAGAAACGCCGGCTAACGGCTGAGCTTGATTTCCATGCGGAATACTTCATGAAATTTAATCATCCCCGTATAGGAAGAAAGATCTTGCTTTGCTCTTGATTATTTTTCTTGATTTCATATTTTAATTTGTGGTAGACTAGGAGGAATTAACGAATTGTTCTTGTGCGTTTTCAGCCATTGAAAATGTAAAGGGCGGCGGCTACATATTATAGAATAGGGTTTTGTGTTTTGACCGTAAACTTATCCTAACTAGTATATATATGAAAAAAAACTTTAAGTTTCTTTCCCTTAAAGAAGTAATTAACTGAATACATAAATTACACAAAATGGAGAAAGAAACCTTTTATATTTTGCTTTAATTTGTATTGATTGATTCATAAATGCTATTAATCAAAATTATTCATGGCATAAATTGATACTGTATTAGCATGTAGGTAAATGTAATAAGAAGGCATATCACATAAGTAAACGAAATAAATAAAGGACAGCATGTAGATTGATTTAATTGAAAACTTGAATGAAACTTAATTTATGGTATTATAAAGGTGCATCAAATACATCCATTTGTGTGAATATATAAACAGTGCTGAGATATGAAAAAAAAATTATTTTTATTTTTATTTATATATATATAGCAAATATGTTCATTCCTCAATTGTGTGACATAATAGATAATAATATGCAAGTATGGTTAATTGATAACTCTGTACATATGAATGAATTAGAATCAATTTATAGGCAATTTGAAATATGACAAATGGGAAAACTACTAATAAATACAAAAGCTAAAACAGTCAAATCTTATAATATATATGTCACAGTATTAAATTCATTAGCCTCCATATATTCAAATTATTCTCATTAGTTTCATTAATACACAACTAAAAGAAACATAATGTGACTGCTATTACATAACATACAGATAAATGTGGATTCTAAATCCACACGCTAAAAATCATGTGTTTCCTTAGTTCATGGTTCCAAATTTAAATCAATTAATTTTATTAGAATATTCTTTTTAAGATAAATGTAAGTTTTCTATAAACAACGCATTGATTTTAATTAACACATAATTATTCTTAGATAGAAATATTTTAATTAAGTTAATACAATTAACGGCAATATTACAATTAATGTCGATACTAAATTTAAAATAGACATAATTTATTTCATTCATACATTTAATAGGTTCAATGTTAAATCAAATTAAATATATATATATAAATATAACGTGTATATATAAACTATCCAGTCTAGTGTTACACTTAATTAGGAAAGATAAAACATGGACCACCAATCTAACATTTAACTAATTGAGCATAAAGTTCAAATAAAGCTTCAAGATAAAATTTTATTTATTAAAATGAACACAGAATCTTGGATCTAAAAGTTAGACTCCAAATTAAACTTATAAAACCAATGGTCTAAAATAAATCATTGCAATATAACTTATACAGATTTAGTTTCAATTTAACAAAATGAAGAAAACAATATGTTACTTGAAACAGAAATTCAGGCGCAAAACTTCCTAACAAAATTTTAAACTGGATCTAATTTTCTTGGTTGTTACATTGCTTCAGCCATTGGAAGTTCCTGTGTTGAAATGGGAGTAGATATCGATGGATTTTATTGATGGACTACCTAGAACCAGGGTAGGAAACGAAGAGATTTGGGTCATAATGGATCGCTTGACCAAAAGTGTGAGGTTTATTCCTGTCAGATCGATTAGGACAAGATCGAAATTGGCTGAGCTTTATATTAAATGGATAGTTCGATTCCATGGCATCCCGAAGAGCATAGTGAGTGATTTCGAGTTTGAAATGATATTTGGTTTGGATATAAGCCAATAGCTGGGTTGATGATAAATTGATTGGAAGTTGGTTAGGTGAACATTTATATATGTTGAATTGATAGCAGATAGAAAAGATGGAATGATACGCCTGACTAAAAGGTACAAGCTTATATTTTATATTGGTTATGTGATTTTTATGAGCCGATTTGGCAAGCCGCTTGGCATTTTGATTTTTTTTTTTGGATTGGAGAAGGCCTAGAGAGGTGAGTTGTAGTTGTACCGATTAAGCCGTACAAAGGAGACGCTGGCAAAATATTCCGAAAATTTTAGGTATTAGAATTTTTTTGGAATTTTTGAAAATTTTAGTTCATCAAATGAATTAATATTTTAGTTGTAATTGATTAGTGCAGTTGAAACTGAAGTTAAAAGGTAAAACAAAACGATTTTTAAATCTAGTTAGTAGAGTTGGTAGCATTTCTCTAGCTTAGTAATTTCGGGGGAAAATTTATTTTAAGGGGGAAAGAATGTAACATCCCGTATTTTTAACGGTTTAATAATTAATTAATTTAATTATTTAAATAATAGTTAGGTAATTTAAAATGGTTTGAATTAAATAATATTGAATATTTAATTATTATAAATAATAGAATAATATATTTAATTCCGAAATAATTGGAATTTAAGTTGAACTTACAATATTGTGTGAACTTGATTATTTATAAGATTTAATTCAGTTTAGAATCGAATTATAATAACGAATTTATTTATAAACGTCATTTGAATGTATAATTTATAATATAATTTAAATCGAACCCGTAATGCCGCGGTAGTTCATAATACTGAGTTTTGAACTTCAATTGAATATACAGAATCCGTTTTAAGTCGGATTTCTGTGAAACAAGAAACGTTCGGATCTGGTGAACTATATTTTTCTAATGGAAGAGAAAAATTGAGATTTCATTGTGTAGATTGTGAGTTATGTCCAAATCAAATTTTCAGAAAGTTGCTATGGAATTCGTTTATAATTTATAACGATTTATTTATATAATAAAAGGATTTTTTTATATAAAGTAAATATCGATTAACTCGGATTTTGAAATATTGAGTTATAAATCCAGATATGTATAATTTGGAACTGTATAATATTCTATGTGAATATATACGATAATATCTATTTATTAATAATAAATTAAATTGTTTTAAATATATTAAGATATTTTATTGGTTTATTTAGAGCCTTAAAAATAACCATTTTTTCCAACGACTCTGTTTTCAATGAAATCAATTTTGTCGGATCTGGAATATTAAATTATTGTTAAATTTCAAATTTCGTGATTTTTGGAGTCAGTATGTGGCCGTGCGGAATTTAAATATGAAAAACAGTCGATAAATTGACTTTAAATATACGTTGTGTGAGCAAACGGATTCGGAATTTTCCGAAACATATTTTGTTGGGTTCGTAATGTCGAACTGTAGGTGTATGTCCATTTTCATCAGATTTGGATATCGTATGTGATCATACGGATTTGTAGAAGACAAATACAAATAGCGGTAACTATGTAAATTAATAAAAAAATATATAAAGCTTCTGAGACAAACCAACATATCCTATAAATACACCACTAACATTCCTAACCTAAAAAATTTCTTCAGCGTTCAAAAAAAGGCGCGCGCCATCAAGAAAAAAATCAACCGTGAAATTCAATGTTTAAAAATCCATAAAAACTCGAATAAAATTCCATAAATCACGAAACGGGTATATTTGGATTCATCATCGATAGAGCTTCGATTCTATGTAAGAATATGGGGTTCGGTGAGTTTTGTTTTCACTGGAAACCATCCAGCGATCACTAGGGTCAAGGTAAGCAAGAAATTGAAGCATTGATGCGAGGATTGAGCGTTGTTTTTGAGTTGTTGAGATCGAGTGGCACCTATATGCTTTTTTTTGTTGAATTCGATGGCAAGAAGTTTCGCATGTATCACTGTACAGAGCCAGAGAATGGTCGAGGTCACATTTTTCACGGTTGGTTCGAGCTTTACATTTTGGGTATGGTTTGAAAGAGGATGGAACAAGAAGAATAATGTAGATTTTTATTTGAATTTAAGTGGAGAGATGAGGGGGTTCTTGTGGAAGGAAAGGGTGGTAATGGACATGATTTCTCGCGTGATGTTATATTGGAGGAGCTCGAACTCACGGGTTGTAGGAGAAAGGATACAGTGAGGAGGGTTTAAAATTCTAGTGGGACAAGAATTTAATTTTTAAGGCCCAAAACAAAGGAAAAAAATATATGAAGAAAAGTTGCGTTCAAAGGTTGCCTGGAAAATCTAAAGTCGGCAAGTTGAGCACTATTTGAGATATAGGATTTGCGGTCATGGGTTAAACGGATATTGGGCTGAAATGTTTTTGGTAAGGCCCAAGTGATAATTTA
The DNA here is from genome assembly GCA_030737875.1 of Allium sativum. Classification (NCBI taxonomy): domain Eukaryota; kingdom Viridiplantae; phylum Streptophyta; class Magnoliopsida; order Asparagales; family Amaryllidaceae; genus Allium; species Allium sativum. The sequence goes on from CM060923.1 coordinate 159,929,113, forward strand.
ATATAAGTTTAATTTAATTAATTTAACGTACTAACTTGTTAACGTGATATTTCGTAAATACGTTGTCAGTTTTACGAACAGTTGGTCACGTTGGGATCGTATGGACGAGTGCTACACAATGGAACTAGTCTGGAGTGATTTAGAGCTCGTCTCAATCTATGGTGGAATAAAACACTTGAATGGACAAATCGACCGTTATTCGTTATTTAACGATTAACAATCAATGTGAGTAAACTCACTAACTCTGTCCAGTTTATATTTTTATAAACAAAATTTAGTTTTGATAAATGATGGTTGATTGTTGTGTGTTGATTATTTGGATGAACTGCTAATTAATTGGTTGAGATTGTAGATCTAGTTATATATATATATATAGTGTTAATTAAATATTGATTCTGTTTATTAGAATATTTCATATTGAAATGAAATTGATGTTAATTATATTGTTTAACATTTGTGGATGCAAAGAAACAGGTTGGAGGGATCCAACTGGATTCCTCAATATTTATAATACTGTTTTTTTTTATATATTGTGATATATGATGTGATATTTGTGATTAATTATGATGACACTGGTCTTGTTATTTGGTATTTTAAATACCATAAGAAATACTAGAATGTAAAAAGGGAATTTTCAAAGTGTATATTGAAAATAAAATATTTATGTAAAATCAATGGATTTATAAAAAGGGATGATTTGGGAAATTAAATAAAAACTTTTGTATAGAAATTATTAACAATTATATGGAAGTTTTAAAAGGCCGTTTTGGTATAAATACTGAATGAAGATAATAAGATGTTAATAAATGAGTATATGGATTAAATATAATATTTGGGAAATTTATAGAACATTTATAAAGGGAATTGCCAGTTATAAAAGAATTGTGGGAAAATTGATTTAAAGTAAACATTTAATAGAAATCTGTTTTTAACAGATAAATTGAGAAGAATAATTTATAAACGATGTTTATAAATTAAGAAAAATATGTATCATTGGATAAATGAAAATATAAGTCTGAATTTATATAGAGAAGTGAAAATCGGTTTTAACATCGATATTTGGAAATGGAATGTAAACTTAACATTTATAAACGGAATTATAAAGGATGGAATATGAATTTGAAAAGGGAGAATCTATTTTAAAAATAGAAATGGAATTTCGAATGGGTTAGAAATAAATAACTTGTTTAATAATAAAAACAAGTAGTGTGATTTATAGACAATGTTCATAAATGAAATAAAAATAATTATCAGTGGATAATTTGAATTGTAAGTTCAACAGTGAATTTAAAATGGGAAATTGAGAATTTGTTTTAAAAAGGAAACGATGGAATTTATTTCGATGCTCGAAATGTGAATAGGATTAAAATTAAATCCATAACGATTTGTAATTAGAATTCGACTAGGCCAAATGTTATAAAATGATTTATTGAAGAAATTATATATTGAATAAATCGGGATTTGACAAGATAATTAATACTCGGCTGGAAGCCGATATTTTATAATCGAATATAAGGGCGATAGAGAACTATAAACTTATCAAATAAAATCAACTATGAAGTTGACATGTAAACAAGATTTGATAAATTAAATGGAATGTGAATAAGAAGTAATAAAATGACTTGATAATTGGAATTTGAACCTGTGTTAGTATTTAAATTATGAAATCAAGTGTTAATTTGATTTAACAAGTCCAGATTTCTGTAAAGGGATAATATTCATGTTTTAAAGTGAATAATGGTTTTTAAAGCAAATGTTTTGTAGACTAAAATGGTTATTTAAGGAGATTGGTAAATGTTTGTAGGTGATAAATTCGAAAGCGAACTAAGAAATTGAGTGGAGCTGAAATGGTGAATTTATTCCGACGTTCGGAACGTTAATCGAATATAAGTTATTCGAAAAAGAGTTAATTGAATATAAGTTATTCGAAAGAAAGTTAATCGAATATAGGTTATTTGAAAGAGAGTTAATCGAATAGAGATTATTCGAAAGAAGGTTATACATTGAAATTCGATTATGGGAAAGTACTATTTACTCTCCGATTTTTAAATCAAGATTTATTTATTTATTAATGAGTTAGTTGTTTATTTATTTATTCAAATTAAGAAATAAAAGTTATATTTCGAAGTTAGATATTTTGAAAGTAGGGATTATAACATTATCGTTATAATCAATGTTTTTCATAAAAGAATTGGATTCGTAAACTAAATCCAAGATTTGCGTAAGCAATGATTTGATAGTAAGATAAGAAACGGAATTAAGGAAATTAGAAACTGACTGGAGATTAGTTAAGTTGAATGGTTTTCTGAGCGTCGATCTGATGTTGGTTTCGGCCACCGGGGTTGATATTCAGGGAATTGTTTTCTTACTAGTTTACAGTTAGAAACTGATGGATGTGGGAGGATACTGATGCGTGAATAAGGAATGGAAATGTTTTTCCAATGTGATAACGTATATTTTCTAAATTTAGTAAATAAGAATCTATGAATATATGGAAAAGGGAAATGAATAAATTTATTTAAAGGGAAAAATGTTGATTGATGATTGATCGATAAAGATTCCATTTTGAAATAAGATCGTTGTGTGTATGGATGCTTTCTTTTGATAGTTAAATAACCGACTATCAAAGTTTTGAAAATATTTCGTTGTCAATACGGAGAGATCGGGATCAAATTTATTACTTGAAAACCACTCTGTATGGGCATTAGCGTTGCGAATCAAATATGATGAAGATAATTGAAGATGGAGTTTATGCAATGATTTTTCTTGCAAATCCTAGGTAGAAATTGCCTAAGATGGGTTTACAGAATAGTACCTTCGGTTTGTCCAGTCCTAGGATAACCTATATGGAAGAATGTTTGACATAGTATATTTAATAGATCACGTAAGTTGATATCTTCAAACGTATTTATGTTTGGTGGCGGAGGAACTCGTTTCTCTTAGTTGTATACCCAAGTTATTTTTGGAGAAATCAATTTGTGATTTAGCAGGTATGACGTTGTGACATTCAAAGTAAATAAAGGTGTGATCTGTCAGAAAGATATGTTATGGCCTCACACCTCACAACCAGGAAATGGTATAAAATCGGGTAGGTCGCTTTGCTAAGTGGGTAGCTCCCAATTAAGGTGTATTGTCACCTGATCTAGAGAAAATCCATTTTCTTTTTTAAGCTATTTCGATGTTGTCCCTTTCGGGAAACGGTTGATGATCCCAACCGTTGGTGATAATACATTCGGTACACTTAAGAGAAATGAGTGACTGTTCAGGTTTAGCCTAGGTTACAAGATGTTTTTGTTGAACCCGGTGTATTCCTTTCTAGAGATACACTATCGGAAGATGGTCCCATACCTTGCCAGTTGGAAATCCATTACCCAATAAGCGCCCGCGGATTTTAATTATATATTATGTATGTGGAACATGAGATGAAAGTGTTCTGCTAGATGATTATTTAGTTGTGGTTGATCACAACACCAAAAAAGATGATTTATAACGCATAAAGTCGTGACAATGTTGATTCGTAACGGCTATGCTCGTGATTATCAGGTGCGTTGCTAATGTCGTTACAATATTTTATCACGAGAATGGTCGTTATATAAAACGCGCAACTCATAACGAGCATACCCGTTGTAAAATAAACCAGTTATAACGAATTGGACTGTTGTAACTTGCATATTTTGTAACAGCATTACTCGTTATAACAAGATCAATTTGTAACAAGGTTATCCGTTACAAGTCTAACATGTTGTAACGATCATCACTGTTGTAACATACATTAGTAGTAACGACAATACCTGTTACATCTATTTCAGCTTGTAACTAGGCTATCCGTTGTAAACTTAATATGTTATAACGACCATGACTGTTGTAAAGTGTGTTTTTTGCAACGATATTATCTGTTATGATAATAGTACGTTATAACGATATATTTCGTTATAATAGGTTGTGTTTGTCACGATCATAGCTGTTGTGACAATAAATACTGCAACTACCCAAACAATACTGCACCATATACATGTAGCATACACAGAATTCACATGAAATAAATGTACAATTCAGAAACAAGTAACAACAAGACAACAATTGATTTGGTAGCAATACATTCTTCCATAGAATTCAAAGTACGATACATAACATCAATGTTAACATTTAAAGTTCTAAACAACATAGTTCCAACATAAAACTAAATAAAAATGAGACAAAATACTATGTTAACACTTATGCTGAAAATTCTACAAAGTACGTAGACGACGCTCAGACCAAATAATGAAACCGCCATCAATTATGTCAGAAAGCTTGTAGTTACCATTTTGAGGCGCTTTGTAAATAGGTGCTTCCGGATCATATACTTGCTCCACCCATACAACCTTTTCACCTTGTAACACTTCTCTATGATGACATATCTTTTGTGTCCCTAGATGTCCTTTTGCTACCTCTATCAAATTGTCAGACAATAGCACAACCGATTGTTTGTCCCTTGATGAGGATCCAATAGCATCATCAGAGTGAACTCTTAAGTAAGCTCCCACACTGTTATAATGGCTATTATGATTGTGCTCTGTATTGGATGTAGCATCAACTCTAGGTGTCTGATTTCCTCCAAATTGACTCATAAATTGATTCAAGCTTTGTTGCATACTTTGCATAGTAGAATTCACTGATTTGAGATTATCAGCTAGTTGATTTGTTTTTTCCTCCATGTTCATTTTCCACTTTCTATCTTCCTCCTCCTTGAACTTAGCTATCGCTTTTGATGCTTGTATAACCTTCACTTGCTTTAGAGTTGTTCTAGAGCTAACCGCACGACAATAACTCTTTCTTTTCTCCTCTCCAAAAACTTCAGCAATCGGATCATTATCAAAATCTTCAAAACTTCCGCTTCCATCATCATCGTTCAAACTAGCTCTCGCCTTTTGTCTTTCTTCTGCTGCTTCTACCAACGCCTATACAAATGAATGAATTAACATTTAAATTAGATCACTTGCATTTTGAAACATTATTTGTGTATTTTCGCTCATTTACAAAATTAACATAAAAACGTGTTTGTTGGAAGCCAACCAACAAATAAACTCTTTCACACATTTACAAAATTGAATTAGTGAAATTTGCTATAAAGGTATAGCTGTCCAATTCAACATAATTGGATGTGTCAAAGGAGAATGGTGTTGACATCAAAATATCATAACTGCAAAGCTAACCATACATGTATTGTTGAAACTTCCTGTTGGTGGTGGGGTGGAGACCTGTAATGGAAAACGTAAAAAGCTTTTCTATTGAAAATTCAAGGTATTCTGGCTCAAAAAATCATGTCTTGCTCACTTCAAATTCATTTACAGGAAACCAAAAAAAAAGCAAATATTCACAAGTGGCTGTGAAATCAAACAGTGAGATTGACACATGTTTATGACTTGAAATAATTAAATTGTTGAAGCATGCCCAAAAAGGACCAGAAATTTTTGTGAACATGTATGTTGATGACAAATTATCATTTGTTTGCTGTTATATGCTACACAAAATTAGGTCCATAGCAGCAAATTTTCCACTGAGTAGTTATTATCATGCCTATACCATGAATTAGTGGAATTACATAACGATGATGGCTGAAACACAAAGTAGTTTATTATACAAGATGAGCAATGGTAGTACATTCAAAAACAATAAGCTCTATAATGTTCTTAAAAGCTGATAAATCAAAACAAAATGACGGTTCCTAAACAGACAGACTATTCAAGTTTTTATACCTGATATTTTGCATTCCTAAAGATAAGATAAACCAGGTATAAGCATTCGGCAATATCCATGTTCATTACAAATGTCAATCTGAAGTATACTAAAATAATGGTGGTAAGATAAGTGACAGTATGGACAAACTTATAAGCAATACATCCCACAATCAAAAAAATGCAAAAGGAATATATTGTGATATTGTAGAAACACATAGCTGTGCATATATATATAACTTAAGAAAATTCATTCAGGCGACCAACTAGGAACTGAAATCCTTTTTGAACTTAGCTTGTACAAATAGATTTGCTGAAAAGTTTACTGCAGATATTGAATTCTTTTTTGAACTTAGCTTGTACAAATTACAATTTTATACACAAAGATTGTGAATTTTTTAACATATAGACATGCTTATTTTCATGGAATGCACAATTAAACTTATGCATTTGTAAATTAAACATGTATATCCGTTCCATACCGACGTTTGAAGGTACACTTCAGCAGTATTTGCACAATACAATTACAGTGTCATTTATGCATCCGTGCTTCTTCTCAGGACATATATGTCCATCACAAAACGATATAATATGCAGAGTGAAGAATCTTAGCACTATGATGTCAGTATAAAAGCCTTCACATTTGCACTGATACTGTGAAACATGTAAGAATTAATTAGTTGGAAAAACAGTACAAAATCAATCTTAAATTATGAGTATAATTAAACTATTAAGATTCCTTTTTTCTTGAAATTTATGAGAGAAGAGTGTGTAGTTGGGTGCTTGGAAAGAGCAAACTTGTCTTATAAACTAAATCCAACTCATAGAGTCAGAGAACAAAGAGAAGAAGACATAAGCTAGAAGTTCCCAAAGCACTTTTATTCATAATTTTTGACTTAATAGCTAACACCATGTGATCTGAAAAATTATCCACATTATAAAAATACCCTGGCATGTTCCTTGTTCATATTGATCTGCATAAATTATAAGTTAATTTAATTTCACAATAGAAATATGAACATTCTAGTTTACTTATTTGCATAAAACTCTACTGAAAATATCTTAGCTGAAGATTAGTGAAGCAACTGATAAGTCACACTCCATGTCCTAATATAGGTATACCTAACAATATATAATGCATGTGGACATAAATTACATTGTAGATCAAAAGTGAAGCTATATGGAGCTAGCATGATGATATTCAACTAGGAACCGAAATCCTTTTTTGAACTTAGCTTGTACAAATATATTAGTGGTCTGACCCTTAATCAACTAGGAACTGAAATCTATATTCAAGGGAGATAATAGAGAAAGAATTCAGAAAAGGCAAACAAAATATGGAATAATGCGCATGGGGTCGGTATTTTCAGCAATTGACTCAATTGGATTACCCATTGAAGTTCACAAGATTTTGGTTGGTGGCTACTGAGTCACACCCAATTAATTTTTTGTTCTTTTGTGCTATCTTTCCTTATTTTTTCAGGTTTTAGGACAGAGAACGTAAGGAAAATTAATATTTGTTTGCTGAGTTGCTTTAAAATCAGCCTGTCGGTTGACATTCTGCAATTTTATAAAGATTACAAAAGGAAGATAAGTGGGTTAACATATGTTTTTATAAGGGACCTGCACATACATATTCATAGTTGGAGATAACCAGTACTCCTTAGTTTAATGAAGTTAATAATCTTTGTTCCACGTGCATGTATTGTTTCACTTAACTCTTTCATCGACTACCGCAAATTGGTCCTAATAATTTGGTCATTGTTTAATTAAGTTCTCTTCATTTTAGAAAATTCACTTTGCATGTGCATCGAAAATACTATTTTCAGCTAGTTTTGATCACTTTGCATTTAAAGTTCTTCTCTTCATTTTAGAAAAAAATTAAACATTTTGTGTTACACTTCTGCATTTGAATTCCATTTTTGATATTTGTTCTTTGTTAACATTTTGTTCATCACATCACACTGTTAAAAGCTTTTTTGTAAACTTATAAAAAGACCACACAATAATGAATTTGTTCAAGCATACAAGACATAAAGTTATACGCCTTGCAAAAAAAAAAGACAAATTTATACGGTTTTTGTTAACATGTGCTTTTGTTATTATAAAAAAAAACAAAACAAAAGAAAAAACTAGTTAATAAATTTTACTCACATATTTCTCTGCTGCGCAAGGAATAACCATCCCAGTTTTTTTACTTGTATGTCCAACTTTCCAGACCTTGGTACGTGTAACCTTCTCTCCCGAATTCTCTGCTTCCTACACAAACAAACGTAAACAAGTTATTTAAATATACTATATGTTAGTAATGTTCATGAAAGAGTAGCTACATACCAGCTCTTCATATAATCTACGATAAGATTTTCTTCCCAAGGTATGAGTCATCGTACTTTTGCTTTTATTGTTAGCATTAGTTTTGCACTGTTTCCTCTTTTTGTCCGTGTACTCAATGTCAAGAAATCTTTTCCACCAAACCTTATCAATGTCATCGGGACGGTTCTCATACGCAATTTCTTTGGGTATGAGTTGTCCATCTTGTTTAAGATAGGTTTTACGCACTTTTGACTTCATTGATCTATAATATTGTGGAAAAGATTTCTCTAATATTGGTCTAGCAACCTTGGGATCGATATTCAACTCAAACTCCCTCTACATGCATACAAGAAAAATATTAATTAGCATATATGTGCAAGTCATATTAGGGGGGTTTTACATACAAAAACAGCAGTAAAATATGTGCAAGTATTACTATTTGTAAAAGAGATGTACAAAACAGTAAGAAAAGAAAAGAAAGCAAATAGTTGCATTTCTTTGTGCATAAGAATGGGTATTATCCCCATTTGCAAACTCTCGCCACATTTCTTTGTGCCCAGTTTTAAAATGGACTGCCGAAACCTGCTGTTTTTCCATGTCCTTCATTTCACAAATTTTCTTGCGTCCCTTCCTCTTTTGTATTTGGACAACTTAGGACAATGGTGTCCACTACTTTAAAGAAGAATCAGCCCAATTATTGGTGTTGCTCACGTTGTTTCCATGTATTGATCCCCCATAGTTAGAAACGAAAGGGACTTTTATGAATTCCCCTTAGTTTACTACTGTTAAGTCTTCCAGTATTTAAAGCACCACCGAAAACTACTGCTAGACAATCCTCCCATTTTTTCTTACTACCTATTCTCTCATGCTTCCCATTTTTTTCATTTTCATACCTTGTCACAGTAAGGAAAACGTTCCCTCCCCTTTTTCATTTTAAATAACTGATTTTAAACTAAATCTTCAGATTTTATTATGTAAAAAGAAAATGCGCAAAGCAACCATCCCAAGTTATATGTTCCGTCTCATAAATTCGGCTATTCCATTGTTCTGTCTCATAAAATTGTATTTGCATTTTTGAACAGAGCAAGTCATCAATTTACACAACATAAAATAATGAACTTGATCAACCCAAGTTATAAGTTCTGTCTCATAAAATAATGAACTTGATCAACCCAAGTTATATGTTCCGTCTCATAAATTCGGCTATTCCGTCTCATAAAGTATCCTAATAGTACTTCTGTTGGATAGAAGATTCAACCGAAGAATTTGTTCATTGGGGATTTTATATAAACAAGTGATTCCTTATTTATTCATTTTTGGTAGTAGAAGAGCAGTGCTAAATTTTGGTGCAGAACGGAAAGCTGAAATGAAGCTAAGCGTACAAAACCTAGACAACGGTCATATACTGTTAGTTTTAGAGCGCGCCTGAAAAACAGTTTTAAAAATAGGAAGTTGAAAATAAAACTAGCAGCACTAAATTCTCAAATTGTATTTGCATCTCAGATTGAGACAGTAATTTCCATAAACCGAGATAGTGATTTCCATAAGATAAACATTGCTAGTGAAAAAATAAAATGACAGTTAAATAAAGTACCATTAATGCTTTCCATAAATTATTTTTGTAGATGGCATCTACATCATTCCACTCTGCGTAGCCAACAGGGACGATAGAACGGAGCAAGACACCACAACGGGAAGACCACTTTTTTACATCGCTACCTTTAGCGCCATCCAAATCCACAAATATTGAGTACTTTTTGCTTGATGGAGGAGGAGGAACATCTACGTCCATTGTATTATCTGTATTCAGTGATCCGGTACTACAACCCTCTGGGATTCTGTAATGTACAATTGATACACAGTTAATTAGATATCCCTTAAATTAACATAAAAGTATAATTCTATTTTATGCTAAATAAACATGCTTCTATGAGGACTGAGTGTTACTTACCATCATAAAATCAACTGACTTGGTGCATATTACAAAGATATTCTACTGTCACAGACGAGCTCGAAATAAGTTATTGCAAACAGAGTGTATTTGAGACAGAAATGTATAGTTTAAAAGCTAAAAAGAGAATGCACAGAAATTTGTTTTTTTTTCCTGTACAATCGCACGAAATAAAAACTAAACACAACAGAAAACAAATCAATGCAAAGGCTGAAATACACAGTGAATGACAGAACTGAAGGGCAAATGCAAAGACCGAAGAGTGTAATAAAATTCGCGCTAACAAATATAATGTAAAAACACAAACAAAATGCACAAAACACGTACAAAAATATTAAAATGACATGATAACTAATAAAAAAACCTAAAACTCAATCATGTCTATCTATTTCGATTCAGTACACTTCAACAATCTTGTAAAGTTAGGTTGCTCCTTCAAAATGGATTGGAAGTCTGCTGATATCTCGAAATCGTCTATGCTATCAGTCATGCGTTTAGGTGAATGTCGTACAACAAACTAATCAGGATTATGTATGTCACTTATGTAAAAGACTTGACTTGCTTCAGATGAAAGAATGGCGGGTTCATCGTATTCTCCATTACAGCCTTTGAACTTGCTTAGATTCACCATCAATAAATTAGAGTCTATGCAAATCTTACAACCATTTGTTTTATCTGCGATATTGATCCAATCACAGTAGAATACTACGTGTTGAGATATGTAATAATCGACCTCTATGATCTCCTTAATAATACCATACCATGTAGTATCATCATCTATGGGATTTAAATCTTTTGCACTTGCAACGAAAGTTGTAACAGCATTCATGGAAACGCCACTATTTTGTGATGAAAGGGTATTGTCATAATGTTTAGGAGAGAATACATATCCATTGATCCTATACTTAAGATGGGTTTTTGCTTCCCATTTTGGCCCACTAACATAATCCAATAACATTGAGTCCATGCATTTTTCTTCGATTAGCTGTTAAACCAACCAAAATACATTGGTGTTATTTTTATTATTATGCATACATACGATTTAGAAATAAAGTTTGACAAACCTTATTGTGCAACCAGTCAATAAATTCAGTTTGTACAACCACTTATGCCTTTGTGTGAAGTCTTTTCTTACCACGATGAGCATCTTCTAACGATAATCGATACGCACTACAAAATCATTCGTAATATTTAAAAAAAAAATGTGCTATAGAGCATAAAACAAGCAAAATACATACCTATAATAATCATCTAGATCTGGCACGTCGATTCGAAAAAGTATCCATCTTCGGATTTGTATACGTTGTACATTAGATAACTTGATGGTCTTGCCCTCAATGATGGAACGTTCATATGTATCACCATCAATTTCATCCAAAAATGATGCCTGTTTAGAACTATGATTACCAGTACGTGGATTAGGCATATACTCCATTGCATATCTAATAGATTCAGTAACAAGGTATGCTTCAGAAATTGATCCTTCTACGTATCGTTTATAACTTGGTATATTCTTGCACTCCTTCATAGCTATAATAGAAAGATGAAACAAAATTTCTTTATATATTGTTATTTAAATATAAAAACATAGTTATATTACAAAAATCACACCTCTCAAATGGATACATCCATATATAATTAACGGGACCGCATAGAAGTGCTTGATCAGCTAAATGGACCATCAGATGTACACTTATATCAAAAAAATGAGAAGGAAAATAATGAACCAACACACATAATGCCTCGGCAATCATATCTTTAGCGGCTTGGACATGCTCTCGGACTAAAACCTTTGAATAAATAATGTTGAAAAATAAGCGTATTTGCAAAATTGCACGTCTCACTTCACGGAACTTCGGGTAGGCATGTTGAACCATAATCGGAAGAAAATATTGGAGTATAATATGATAATCATAGGTCTTTCTAATATTCAAAGTAGGCGGTTGAGTATTAACAAGGTTTCCTATCTTAGTTGAAAAACATGATGGAAGTTTTGCTTCTTTTAGAACTTGACAGCACTTGATTTTATAAGCTTTATCAAATGCAAATTTGGAACACAATTTGGTTCTACCGAACAACAAATTAATAAGATGTTCTGCTACATTCTTCTCAGTGTGCATCACATCAATATTATGTCGTACTTTATGAGTACTCCAATACTCTAAAGTGAAAAAAATTGATTTCTTGTACCATGCAGGTCTTTCTCCATCTTGAAACTCACTTACAAAATGTTCATCAATATCAACATTATCAACCTTGCGTTTTGTGTTTTTTATCTTTTTACCTGGTATATTTATGACATTAGCAAGTTTCTCTAAAAGGGATGGTCCTACTAATCGAGTTGGAGGTTTCTTATGCTCTATATCTCTATACCAACCATGTTTCAATTCTCTGTATGGATGATCATTCTTTAAAAATCTTCTATACTTTGTATAAACTATCTTATTATCAGCACGCTCTGACTCAGTCTCTGTCGCACATATTGGGCATGCTTTATATCCATGTGTTACACAACCAGATATATTCCCAAATGCAGGTAAGTCATGAATTCCCCATAATAACATTGCTCGTAGAATAAAATGTTCTTTTCTATCCATGTCAAATGCAGGTGTTCCTTCAATCCAAAGTTGTTTTAACTCATCTACAAGTGGTTGTAGATATACATCAATGTCTTGACTTGGTGCTTTTGGTCCAGGAATTAACAAGCAAAGCATTTGAAACTCTGGTTTCATGCATAATGAAGGAGGCAAGTTATAAGGAATCATATACACAGGCCAACAACTATAACCATTTGACTGAGCTCCACTAGGATTAAACCCATCAGTAGCAATGCCGAGCCAAACATTTCGTCCGTTTGTAGCAAACTATGGCCATCTATTTTTAAGAGATCTCCATTCAGCTGAGTCAATAGGATGACGCATGGAGTTCCAACAAGGTTTTGCTTCGGTATGCCATAACATTTTTCGAGCTATCCATGGTATGGTGTACAACCTTGTTAGTCTAGGTGCTAATGGAAAATATTTCAGAACTTTTCTTGGTTGTTTTGTGACTTCCACTTGTTTTCCTTTTTCTTTGACTTTAAACCTAGAAGTATGGCAACGAGGACATTCTAGTGCATTCTCATATTCTTTCCAAAATAATATGCAATCATTCTCACAAGCATGTATTCCTTTTACATTCATTCCCAAATCTTTTATCATCGCTTTCATTGTAGGGTACTTATCAGGTAGTGTATTTTCTTTAGGAAGCCACTGTTTCAACCGCCTTAATAATTCGGTCATACTATTTCCAGACCAATTGAACTCCTTTTTCAAATTATGAAGCTCTATAATGACGCTTAATGTTGTAAGACCATCTTTGCAAGAAGGATATAATTTTTCATTGGCTTTGAATTTGTATTCATGGTATTTCTTCCCTTGGTTGTCACCATAAGTTGTATGTTCACTACCACGTAATCCATATGCATCTTCAATCAGGTTCCCAAGATCACTTTCTATATGAGTTTCCTCTCTATATTTATGGGTGGTGTAAGTGTCACTAACATCATTAAGCGCATCATTGACTACTACTTCAGTATCGGTCCTCTGCCCATGGAAAAACCACTCATCATATGTTGGGTCCATACCATAAATAATCAAGTGTTTTTCAACTATTTCAAAAGCCAACTTTTTAGAATTTCTGCACTTTATACAAGGGAAACAACATACTCTAAAATCAGGCGGTGAATGCTGCTCCACGAAATTCATAAAAGATCGAACACCTTGTATATATTCATCTTTGTTTCTATGTCGAATTTTAATCCACTCTCTTGAGGACGGTTTTGACATTGAAAATTACTCTTGGTTTTCCTAAATAATTAAAAACATAAAAAAATATGAATATATAACTGAATTTATATAGATAAAATAGAAATGACTATTTATGCTATTTCAGCACTTCCTATTTTTACAGTAGTGATTATTTATGATGTTACATACTTTAAAAAATAAATTAAATTTGTCTTACTTGTGAATTGAAAATGAGGCTATTAGACATTACACACATCTATTGAGTGATCATACGAACTTGTATTTCTTGGGATTTCACAGTAAACCTACTTGCACGAAGAGATGCAGAAGGCAGTTTTTCTTGGTATAGCAATAAATGTCCAAGCCTAGATGGAATCACATGCATAACGGTATCTGCTCTTCTTAACTTGGATACAGATAATCTTGAAATTTAGAACCATCAAATAAATCATATAAAAAGGATCCTACATAAACATGAGCATATAAAAAGGTTCCTACATAAGCATTGGTAGTTTGTCGTTCGTGCGGTTTTCGAAACCTACATAAACATGATTAAATTAGGCGCATGGTCTTCCACAGTCAATGATTTTTTTTAGCCTTGCCAGTTGAACAGACAAAAAGATTAGCAATTTAAATTAGGCGCATGGTCTTGTGAATTGAAAATGACAGACTAACAAACATCACTAAGTATTGACGCATCTTTATGTACTACAGGATTTACAATTTAAATTACATGGTTTTTTTTAACCAAAGATTAGCAAATGCATTAACAGGATCAACAACTTCAAGCTTTGGGCTTCTACCAACATCAAAAAGTGAAATTATCTTCAACTAATATCATCATTTCCAGCTTAACTAGTATAAAAATTCCATGAACATTACAAAAAAATGTAGCAGACAAGATAAGAGAATGCAAAAAAACAAGAGACCCTTTAGTTTTCTTTTTGAAACGATACTTTTTGTCAACCCAATTGAACATGAAAATTATTAAAGGTGGGTAAAAATAAAAAACCAAATCAACTTGTTAAAGTACAACACCGATAAGAATATGTATGCTTTAACTGGTGAGGTTTTTTGAAAAAAATAATTAAATCCATAACCAGATTAATAGCAGAAATTTTTTTAACTTTTAAATAAACCAAAATTTCAAAACTAAATCAAATGAAGGAAATGAAAATGATAATCTTGAACTTTGATTCAAAAATCACATGCATAACAGTATCTGCTTTTCTTAACTTGCGCCAAAAACTTATTTCCAATATGTTTTCATTAATTTCAACGATATTTATCAGAAAGTAAATTTTACAGGAGTATTGTTCTATTTTGTTTCAGTACTCATTTCACGTTCATCGAGTTATTGTTAGCACTAACGTTCTTTTTCTTCATCTTTTAAAGGTATTGCAATTATTGACTTAGGCATTTTTATTTTCTACCACCCATAATGGGTGTCATATATGTTATTTCCCGCTGATTTAAACCATGCAGCCAATTGTGAAAATAAGATTGCTAATGGGGAATCGTTTACTTGTCAAACTCGTAAATGTCATGTTTGCAAACTCTCTGTTCTGAGTTATGTGGATTATGTCAAATGTATGGTGGTTTTATCTTGGTCTTTAATGGTTTGAGCGTCTAGAAAATACAAATGTTAACCATAAGCATTTAACTGTTATTATTCATAACGAGTATATATGCACGCCAGTTGGGCCTACATCTAATTACTTTGATATTCGAATTTTGTATATCATTAGTTTATACTATTTTTTCAAATGAGCATGTTGTCTTCTTCTTTTCATAATAAATATTGCATGATTTGATATCGACCTTATATTAAATTATACCTCTTTTGTTTTTCAATATTTCATTGTTTCTATTAGTCTTTTTTTACTGCTTTCTTCGTTATACTCTTTGAATTTAGAACTGTCTGGAAATTGACTTGAAACTTTTGCGTCATCAAAACAGTTGTTTGACAATTGAATGGTTAACAGTTGACATTAAAAGAAAAAGGAAAACAAATACTTTCGAAGAAAATCCATGTTGAAGTAGTTGGATGACATTATCCATGGACTTGTACTTCAAGAGTATTCATCCCTTTGGTTCATTCAAAATGAAAGAATTGATTTAGAAGGTCCACCCTATTACGCTACGGAACTTAGAGTGGTCTTCATGCAAAGCAGTGACCGAGCAATCATGGCTGTATAATTTGAGCCTTTGTTGTTGAATTTAAATACTGGGCTAATTTTGTTTTGTTTGTACGTCCTTCTCAGTTTTATTCCGACATAAATTCTATTTGAAAATCGAGTATATATGTATTGATTGTCGAACCATATTTTATAGCATAGCTATTTTAAAAAAATGACGATAAAATTAGTACAAATATTTTTTGAATAGACCTGAAGAAAAATGAGTTTTAAACTGAACCACTAAAGGCATTTATCATTGGATACTGATATCACACTCCTTATACTATTAGATCTTAAAATTTGGATCATGTGTTGCTTCCTAAGAAAACCATTTAAGGGGAGATATAAACCACTCCTATTAAACCTTACTATTAACACATTAGAGATGTTGATGTCACGCACTATATAAGCTTGTAGTGCACTTCAAATTTGATTCATGGGTTCGTATGTATATTTTGAGAAACTACAACTCAATGACAACATGGAAGGAAAGGTCAAATTACAAAAGAAAATTGTACTTAACTTTAGCTAAGTAACTGTGCACTGCCCCAGCATGGACGATTTCATAAGGGTGTATAGAGTCCAAAGTATGTTAACAGTTATAACAGTTTTGTTGGCAGAATGAATAAAAACTCCTGTAACATTGCACGTATGATGCACGTGTTTGAAGAAAATACTGAACAACTAACTGGACTCATCTTGGCTAAATGTATAATTCCAACACCATAACCGTGGAAAAATCATACTTCATACCGAAGCTAAAATAAACTACAATAGACAACAAAACAATACCAATGTTATATAATTCCATATTACAACTGCATTCCATGATTTAGGCTATTGAATTGTAATGATCAACGTGTTATTTCCTTAAAATCGATTACAGCTTTCTATAGAAACATAAAAGTATGAACACGCATATTATAAATTTTAATATATGTGAAAGTATCTGATTACACTTCTATCAGACCAACCTTAAAATCACATATATTAAATGATGTACAACACATAACAGGGGAAACATATATTTTAATATACATACATGTGTGTTACATACTGTATTTACAAATACACAGCTACAGAAGCACTCCTATATGTATTTTAACTATAAGCTCATTTAAACAATCTTTTTCCATCACTCGATTCTGCAGTAACCCTTCAAATCTTGTTATGTTGTATGTACCTATCCCCATAATGGGTGTCATATATGTTATTTCCCGCTGATTTAAACCATGCAGCCAATTGTGAAAATAAGATTGCTAATGGGGAATCGTTTACTTGTCAAACTCGTAAATGTCATGTTTGCAAACTCTCTGTTCTGAGTTATTTGGATTATGTGAAATGTATGGTGGTTTTATCTTGGTCTTTAATGGTTTGAGCGTCTAGAAAATACAAATGTTAACCATAAGCATTTAACTGTTATTATTCATAATGAATGTGACTAAAAATAGGTAATAATATTCTCATAAATTTTTAACTGTATACATATTAAAATGTTTGCACACATTAACTAAGCTGGCTCTCTCATTACTCTAGAATATGCATGTCCTTCATATTGAAGAAGAAAAAAGTGAGCATAAGAAGTGATTTAAGCATGATAAGTTTGACATGAACATAATGAATGTATATATAGGAATATTACATGTAACTACATGCAGCAAATTACGAATGCAAATCAGATTCATAGTACAAAACCATCTTTTTCAGCAATTCACCACATCTCAAAGAGGGCTTCTCAATGAAGAAAAACATGATGAAGTATTTCAGAATAAAGATAAAGGGTTCCATAAATTCATTAAATTTGGATTTTCTAGCAAGCTACCATCTTTTTCTGCTAGATTTTGGAAAGTTGCAGATGAAGAACAGAAAATTTCAAACTCTGCTCTCACGCAACCCAGGATTATCGATGCTCTCACGCAAGTACTCAATAAGAGATAAAATACAAGAAACTAGAAACAGCCAGGAAAATAAAAAAGAACATAAAACAAAGTGGCCACGACTAAGACCTGGCAGCAAGTACTCAATAAGAGATAAGTACAAAAAACAAGCAATAACTCAAGAAAGCAATGACTAAACAAAAACAAGGTGGCCAAGATTTACATGGGAACCGTACAAATAAGTATGAAAATTAAAATTGAAATTGAATATAAGAAAATACCTGATAATCAGATAATGCTCGAGATTCACACAATACTTCAGACTCAAAGGATCGCTTCGGATTCGAAAAGCAGCTAGGATTCAACTTGAAATTTGATGGCGTGAACTTCAGGAGAACGATATTGATTTCGAAAATAGAAAATAGCGGAGGGAATTGTGTTAGGGAAATGAAAAACCCTAGCGTTACGAAGAAGAGAAAACGCTTTTGGAATGGCGGGAAAGGGGGGACTAAACTAAAATCACAACGCATCCCTCTTAATTTTATTTAACGTGCGCGCCATTAAATTTTATCACGATAAATGTTGTGGTACTGTGTTAATAACGGAATAAATCGTTATTTCGTTATAACGAAATCAATTGTTACAATTTCCGACGAAAATATGTTACAAAAACGCTGATTTGGTGTTGTGGATAGACACTATTATATTATCTAAAGAGTTTTGATATAAAGATTATCTTTTCTTGCAAAAGGATTTTGGAATGTTAAATCAAGTGTTTTGGATTCTCATAAGGGAAAAATCTGTTCCGTGTTATACGGCGTGACCTTATGAGATATCGTTTATTTTCTCAAACTGTTTTAAATTGTTTACTCACACCAGTCCCATGACCGACCCAGAGTTTGTTTTGTTTTGTTTTACCCTAAACTCTTGGGTGCCCAAAATTTGTACGGGAAGTCAAGTAGTCGGGATTTTACAGATACTTGGAGAGCTTGGAGCAGGAGGCTTCAAGATTATAAAGCTATTGTTTATTTTCGTTGTGTTGTAAGTGTTGTACTCCGATAATGGTATCGTATACGGATACTGGTTTTATTTCAAAGTTATGTTATGTAATATATTTATTCATTCCGCTGTGAAATTCGTGTTTACTCTGATGTTGTATGTTCTTCTTCTTCTTCTTCTATTCTAACTTTCTATCTTATCTATTTCTCAAGCTCTAACTTCTTTCTATTGACGTTCCGGTATTTTCGATTCTTGAATAGTCGACATGGTGTTGTTGTATGTCGATTTTCTAGGTCGAAAAATTTCCCGGGCCATTGCACTATAAACATGGGGTAGAGGCAACGGGAAGGGGTTACTTACTTCATTTATCATTTGGTTGGGGTATGACATCCTCCCTACTCCAATCAAATACATCTCTTCTCCATTAAAATCTTAGATCTACACAATAAGATGGAAGATCTACATCAAGGAAGGCTAGATCTACATCAAGAGAGAATAAACCGCATCAAATTGGAAGATCTGAAGATTGTTCTTTGCTGTCTGGATTTGTAAAACATTGATTTCAAGTTAATTTGAAGATTTGTTGAGTGGTAAGCATATCTCATGCTGGTTCAGTCGAGTATATGGGTTGTTTGATCTTATTTTCATCATTTCAAGTTGTTTTCACATAGATCTATATCACGGTATGTATATTTTCATTTAAATCACCAAAGGATCTAATCAAGCAACTTAAATCGGTGAATTTCTATGTTAATTCATGTGTTATTACAAGTTAGATCCATTTGTTTAATTTGTTTATTGTTTATTATGAATTTGGTGAATTTCTTATGTTTGAATGATGATTAATAGTTGTGTTAATGCTTGTTGATGGTTTGGTTTGATTGGTTGGCAATATTGAATGTTTTGCACGAGTTTGAATCGGATTGGAGATGGATCAGGCGTGAAATTGCATGGATCGGTCTGACATTTTCTCCAAGAAATGATTGATCGGGTACGTAGAAAGGATGATGGGTCAGGCGTGCAAAGTATTGGTGGATCGGTTACCTAAGCTTGGCATGGATCAGACTTGTGGCAACATATGGATCAGACATTAAGTTGCAATGGATCGGGCGGATTTGTTCGATGGATCACAGCATATCGATGGATCGAGCACGTTCTTTGGAGATGGATCAGGAAAAAATCTCCATGGATTGGCGCATCAAAATAAGTGGATCGGGAAGCTTTCAATGGATCGGCAACACTTGATTTTGGTGGATCGGTAGCGCATGGCAACGCCATGGATCGGTCGAGAGTTTCATGGATCGTACGACATTGGAAAATGCTATAGAAGATGGATCGGGTCAAGCCTTAAATGATGGATCGGGCGCTTGGAAATTTGGTGGATCAAGCAAGCCAATATGGATGGATTGGGATGAAGTTTGCATGGATCGAATGACTGATCCATGACGGATCGGCAATGGAGCAATAGCATTTATAAATGTTGTGGATGTGGATCAAAAACGCTGTGAATTGTGTTATCATAGCAGAAAGGTTGAAATATTATGAAACAAAATATCGACCAAAAGTGATGATTATTTTGGTTCGGGAATGGACATGACTTCAAAGTGAATTCAAGGAGGAGTATTCGAGGTGTTGTGATATGTTCATCGATCGGTGAAATTCAACGAATATAAAGACGACTCAAGTGTGTTTTGAGCTCGTGGATAATGGTTGCTCAAGTGTGTTTTGAGCTTATGGATAGTCGTGGGTGATGACGGCTAGAGTTATGGAGGTCGAGGGATTATCGTTAGTCGGAGGTTCTAGTGGACTCAAACCAGGGGTATTACGGGGACGTCCATTAAGATCTGATTCGATAAAGATCGTATACCCGAGCAGTCATGGTGGGCCTAGTTGTCGAGATTGTAAAAAGACAAACATACGAGTCACGATGGCGTATGGAGTTTTTGCTAGAACCGAGGTTACCATTAGCCCTTGACGGACGACATGATGATGAGTCGGTCATATAATTACGATGGTTTCAAAGCAGGATAGGCGGTGATAGGTAGAGTCATGTTGCTTTGCTTGTATCGTCCTGTGTAGATTGTTCGACATCGAAGGAGACATCTCTTGGGAACTTGTCTGATGCTGGTTTAGGCCACCGGGGCTTGTGCCTGGGAGATGTCAAGTTTGATTAGGATGTTCTATGCTTGATAACTTGTTATCATGAATGTGTTGATTGTTTGTAAAGGATATCATTGTCGGTGTGGAGACGGTTTGGGGTTCTTCTCTGTTGTTGTATTGGTAGATTGGATGTTTGATCTACCTATTTCTCATATACTTTATTGATGATGTTGGATAGTTGATTTATCGCTCATTAAGACTATTGTCTGACTCAAGGTTTTATGTTTCCTCTTATTACCTGGGGTTTTTCATCCATGTGTTGGATGGGAAGACTAGGTAGAAGGTGGTAGGTGATAGGACTTGATGAGGACGATGCTGTAGAGCGATGACGACCATGAGGCTTATGTATTACTTGCTACTACCTACTATATGTTGTTTTTCCATTATTGTGTTTGATGATACTCTGAGTGATTATAGTGAGGCCATTTTGTATAAAACTTGTTGATGTAACTCAGTGATGTTATGGGTATTCTTTTGATGATACGAAAGCTTAAAATTCTGCACAATTATGCTTCGCTACTACTGCCTATTTTATATGTTCTATTATATTTTATCCTTGTGCTGTGAGTTGCATGACAGGTTCTGTGTATATTATCCTATTTAGATGATCATTCATAGCTGCCTGGCACGTCTTTCAATGCACTATTCCTCTTGTTAAGTACAAGAGTTATAGGCAGTCGTCACAAGGGAGGTATGTAACGACCCGAATTTTTAGTCGTTTAGTTTTGCATATTTAAAGCATGTTTTAAATGTTGAATTGGAAATATAGATGGATTTTAATATAAAATTTATCGATTTAATACGCGTAATACGAGTTGATTTCGAATTTATCAAATTATCGTAATATAAAAATAAGGAATAATTGAATTCTAATTTAAAAACGATTCGAAACGATTCTAACGATTTATAAAAATTCTATTTGAATTAGAATGTTAAAAATAATTTTATTTTGATGGATTTGATTATTTCGGAACCAATTTATATTTTTTTCAATTTATTTTAATGTGTTGAAATAGTTATTTTTCAAATTGAAACCAAATTTATCAAAGTTTCGAGTCAATCAGAGTTTTTATGTGAGCGTATGCAATATAAACGCGTATCGATAAACGATTTAAAATATAAAATAGGCATTTTTCAGACAGTCTCGATATTCGATGATAACAGTTTTATCTAGTTCAGAATATTGAATTATAGCAAGCTGTAAATTTTAATAGCAATCGGGGATTCTACGTGATGATGCGAACTGAAAACAAGAAACATAGACATATAGGAAATATAATATTATAAAATAAAGGTCGCTTTCAGAAATATCGTTTTCAAATCTAAACATTATCTCAGCCAAATCTTGAAAAAATAATGCAAATCTTGGGTAAGATACGCTGCTTCATTTCAATTCTTCGGTTGATGGTGACAAGGTAGCATGACTTTAAAAGCTTGAACTTTCGTTATGTTTCCATTACTAACCAAACAGGGACAAAAGTCGAACGTCTTGCTCAAATTTTATACTTCATCACAATCAAATTCTCAAATCTAATAGCCATGGAAACCATTATCGAATCCATCGACAAACACAAAACTACTCACAGCGCCCTCGTCGGCGCTCCCCCTTCCACCCAAAGTGCCAACTACATCCCGTCCTCTCCTATCTGATCCCCGTCCAATGCCGCTATTGGCCGCCACATTGATCGTCACCTCGTCCAGATCGTAGTCCGCGATCTCCTTGACCACTCATTGCCGAATCCGGCCACTCTAACATTGGCTGCTGCAACCAGGTAGGGACAAAAATCGAATGTCTTGCTCAAATTACGTACTTCATCACAATCAAATTCTCAAATCTAATAGCCATGGAAACTACTATCGAATCCATTAACGAACACAAAACTACTCTCAATGGCCTCGTCAGCGCTCCCCGTCCACCCAAAGTGCCAACTGCATCCCATCCTCTCCTATCTGCTCCCGTCCAATGCCACTCTTGGCTACAACATCTGTCGTCAACTCGTCCAAATCGGAGTCTGCTATCTCCCTAACCACCTTATTGCCAAACCCAACCTCACTAACAATGCCTGCTTCAGCCAGCTCAACGCCGGATACGCCTTCGATGGTTATGCTTGTGTCAACATTGTCTACACATGCGTCGTCGGATTTTCTATTGGTGGGTTGAGCATTATAAACGCCATCATCTGTGTTTATTTCGATTTTTCCTTTGGTTGCATTATTGGTGGCACCAACTCCAATGATTATAGCGTTGGTGAATAATTTGGAGGATGCTCATGAGCTGATTGATACAGCAATACCAATCACGTTAAAAGAAAGCAAGCCAGTTTATGTTAGTGTTAGTTGTAGTTTACCTGGGCTTCCCCATACTACTTTTAGTATAGAGCCTGTTCCTTTCTGCTCGAGGTTCGAGAGCTTTGTGATAATATGTGCAAGGAGGAGTTTAAAAAAAAATTGTCGCTTCCTTTCTTTTTTACAGCATGGTTTAAGGTATGGTTTTTGTGCAAATCAAGGTAAGTAAATCTCACTCAGAATTTAAATATTTAAAATTATTTTAAATAGTTAAAAATAATTGTTGGTTGTTTGGATGGATTGGTAAAATTATTATCAATTGTTTGCTATTATATACATATATATATATGTATGTATGTATGCATGTATGCTTGGGAGTTGGATATTCCCGCACATTTTAGCGGATGAGCCCCTATGCGCCTCGAATAATAGCAGATGACCCTCTATACCAAGATATCCCGCATTGAAATAAGATTGGTATTATTTTTGTTGACTAATATCTGTGGATGTAGGAAAACAAGTTGGAGGAATCTAACTGGATTCCTTAACAATTATATTGTTTATCTTCATATGTAGTGTTATATGATGTGGTAAATAATCTGCGATTGATTATTATGTATTTCGAATGTTTTGAATGACACAAGCCCTAAAATTTTGGTATTTAAATACCATAAAATATATTCAAGTGAAAAAAAAGAATTCGATATATATATATACACAAGATATAAGGAAATTTTATATTTTTCCAAATAGAAGTTGAATCACAAATGGACTTGAAAATATGAACCTGTTTTAATAGATAAAACAAGAAGTTTAATTCATAAACGAGGTGAATAGTTATCGTTGGATGATTTAGGAATATAAATTCAAGTGAGTTTAAAAAGGAATTTAAAATCAGTTTAAAAGGAAAACGATGAGTTTTATTCCGAGGTTCAGAATGTAAATGGAATAGAGATAAATCCAAAAGCATTTATAACTAGAAATTGACTATGTGAATACTATAAAAATGTTTTATTTTCAAAAAGGATATGTGAATTTTATTTTGTAGAAACTATAATTTAAAACTAAAATATTTTAAGAAGCTAATATTTCAATATTTTAAGTATGAAATAAAATTCAGTGTTTTTATAAATAAAATTTGTAGAAAGGGTTTTATAGAAATCAAATAAAAGGTGTTTTTAAATGTTACAAAATTTAGAGTTTCTAAAATGCTTTTAAAGAGAAGTTTTGAATATTTTGAATTGAATGGAAGATATAATAAAGCGAACAACTTTATAGATGAAGTTTACAATTATAAATAAGCTTACAACTGGAATTTGACGAGTGGAATTATATTTGTTTTGAACCAACTTTTTATAATTATTGAATTTGAAGTCAATTAGGATTCATAAACCAAATAATAGATGATTTTGGGCCTTAAATGAGATTTGATAAATAGTGAACTTATAACGGAATTTTATAAGTGAAAGAACATTATAAATAGAAGTTCATAAAATTCTACGGGAACTGGTAACATTTTTAGAAATGTTAAAATGGTTTGCTTTGTAAGAAAAGTATGGATTTTATACGCAAATGAATTTATGGGAAATAAACTTATAGATTTGGTTAAACCAACCAAAAAATAGAAATTTTGATTATTAAAAAGGATTTTAGAATAGGAATTTATAAAATAAACAAAGGTTTCTAAATATGAAATCGGATTTATTTTGATAATTTAAATATGGGATATTAAAAAGTGAAACATTTAAGCGTTTTAAAAATGGCAATTGGATAGTTGATATTTTTGAAATGATATTTCAAAATGAAGTGGAATTTGTTTTTTAAAAGTATTTTGCAATGGAACCGGTATTAGAAACATAAGTTTTAACCTTTGTTGTCATAATAAATGTTTTTTCCATGAATAATAGGAAAGCGAGGACTATAATACCATTGTTATATTAAATGATTTCCGAAAAGGAAAGGGTTTAAGCTGAATATGAGATTTTAACATATAGACTATATATGATGTTGATTATTCGAGATGGGTAATCTTTGTCCATTTTGAAATTAAGGATGTTATTCAGTCAAGGTCAGAGAGGTAATAATACCCCAACTTGATTGATTTCATTATTAAATAATAAACATAAAAGATCTGGTATCGAAGATGATCAATGTTAAAATATGGCTAGTTGAATGTGGGTATTTTGGGTTATCGTAACGATGTTCTACGCAACGTTTGATTTAACCCAAGAAAACGCATTTTGGAGATATAATAATGAATATTTTCAAAGTATAGAAAATGAATGGGTTAATGAAAGAGATCAAGTAAATGAAAATATTTTCCCAACGATAATAAGAGATATTTTCTAAGTATATAAAATAAAGGGTTGTGAATAAAGGAAATGGTTTCCAAATATTGTGAGAGGCTAAAGCGGTTTGAAAATTATTTGGGTAAAGATATTAATAATGAAAGTTGGGAAATTGTTTAATTTATTAAATATTAATTAAAAGGGGCTCAATGTTGCTTGGTTGAATATTGGAATGAAAGTTCGGTTGAAAGTTTGATCCTTTGATAGTTAAATAACTGGCTATCAAAGTATTGACAAATTGAATATTATCGTAGTCTATATGGAGAGACCAGGATCAGATTTATTATCTGAAACCCACTCTACATAGGAATAAGTGTTGCGAATAGATTATGTTGAAGATATTCGAAGATGGAGTAAAGTGCAAGGACTATTTTTGTTAATGCTAGGTAGATATTGCTTAAGATGGATTAATAGGAAATAGTGCCTTCAGTTTCGTTCTATCCCAGAATGAACTTGTATGGGCGAATGTCTGATAGTGTATTTTCAATAATCACGTAGGTTGATTTTTACAAATATACTGAGTTTGGTGGTAGAGAAGGCAACTTCTTTTAGCTTAACAACTAGAGTATATTCGTGTAAATCAATTAGTGATTTGCAGATCTGACTATGTGGCATTTGAAGTTGAATGTGATGTCTTAAAAAGGTAATCGTAGCCTCAGGCCTCACCAATCAGGAAATGACTGAAATTGGGCAGGCGACAGGACTATGTGGGTCATACCCACTAGGTTATACCATCATCTGATCTAGAGAAATCGATTGTTTCTTTTTGTATGCTTCAGAATAAGAACGATTGGACAGTCGACAACCGTGGTGATGATATATTCGGTACACTCAAGCTGAATGAGTAGCCAGTTCTGTGTGGCCGGGTTGCAAGATGTTCTTGTTAAAACCCCAGTATTTCATCTCTAGAGAACACAGATCAGAAGATGGTTCTAAACCTACTCATGTTGGAAATCCAAACTCTAATACGAACCATACGGTTTTAGATGTAAACCAACTATGTCGAAAAGTGAGATGCAAGCTTTCAGTTATATTCGTATTTTATTTGTGGGTTGATAGACATTATTATAATATCATAGATTTTATATAAAAAAAGCGATTTGGTTTAAGGGGAAAAACACGAATCATGTTTATGTGTAGTCGTATCTTTGCAAGAGTTTCATTCTTTTAAAAGAATTTTAAAATTTTAAGCAAGTTGTTTGAAGTTTACTCACAACAATCCCATGATTGATATAGAGTTTATTTTTTTCCCCTAAAACTCTTGCATGTCCAAATTTGTACAAACAGTCAAGTAGTTCAGGTTCTTACGGATGTAATGGGAGAAGCTTGAAGCAGGAGGCTTCACCGTTAGATATTAATTATTTATTTTCCGCTGTGTTATATATAATGTACTCTGATGAATGATATGTATAAACAGTTATTGTTCTGTATTTTAAAAAGATGATATATATTTTATTTTATTTCGTTGCGATGTGAGATTATGTGCATTGTTTCTGTCTTCTTCTATCTCTTTTCTTCTTTACCCCTAAAGATTCGTATTTTCGTGTCATTTGGACTGGACATGAGTTGTATTTAGTCGATTCAAAGGATACAGATTTGCTGGCCTTTACACTAACATAACATATTATGAATCGATGTGAGATTCTGTGTATCATTTCTGTCTTCTTCTATCTCTTTTCTTCTTTACCCCTAAATATTTGTATTTTCGTGCCATTTGGATTGGACATGAGTTGTATTTAGTGGACTCAAAGGGTACAGATTTGCTGGCCTTTACACTAACATAACATATTATGAATCGATCACTATCATTTCATGCGATAAACAAGTATGGTTTCAAGTGAATTATCACTGCCATTTCATGAAATTTACACCAAGCATTTCATGAAATTTTCAATTAATAATTCGCGTAAATAACAACCAACAATTTATATAAGTATTGGGAAACTACAGTGTGATAGAAGGATGATGGTAATGCAAACATAACATATTATTCCTCGATCATTATTATTCCACGCGATGAACAACTATGATTTCATGTGATCTTTCACTATCATTTCATTAAACTAACAACTATCATTTACTGTCAACAATAACTAAAATTTCAACTAAGATTTCGTGTAATTTACTATCAACAAATCATGTAAAGGACAAATAATCATACATTTAATAATGGATTTAATGTCATGTGATAAAAAAAACTAATAATCAATTTTTTTACCACAATATTATCATCATTTCATTCGATGCTAATACTTGCAAATGAATGTTAGTCACAGGCTAAAACTCATTTTTGTGGATATGACAAAGACAAGCAACAAACATGGACAACGACAAAGAGGATGGACAAAAAATTTAAGAAGAAGTGGATATCATGAAACTTTTAGAGAAGAGGAGGTTGCGTTGTCTTTTATTTCATTTTATTTTGAGATTTGGAGATTATAGATATAAAGAGTAGAGAGAAGAAAAGGGAAAATAAAGGGTATTGTTTTGTTTCTAAATGAATTTGGACGATAGATAAAAGAGCAGAGAGGGGAGAGAATAAATACATGAGTTATTTTCCCAAGATGCCTCTTCGTATTATGCAAGTTAGAAATAAATTAATGTCGTTGACTAAGGCTAAGGTGGCAATACTTATTTCTCATTTAAAATTCAAAAGTAAATCACAAAGGAAAAAAAAAAATAAACAGAAAGAAATGAATGCATGATTAATTGTTTGACGTTGACTGTTAGAACATTGTGTGTTTCAAAACATAGAATATTAAAATTTTAGCATTTAAGATACATATTCAATTGAACAAACAATAACAAGACAGAGAAAATGGCTAGATATATGCATAGACAGTGTTTATTGTTTTGCATGTTTTCTTTTGTCTTCTAAATATAAACAATAAGATTCAAAAGAGAAGTAAAATATATATACATGGAGATGTTTCGCTTTTGGAGAAAAATAATAGCGAGAAACAAAAGAGGAAAGGAGAAATAAGAAGAAGTTGATAAAATTAAGAAAATGAAATTAACAGAATGAACAGAAGAAGTTGATAAAATTAAGAAAATGAAATTAACAGAATGAAGGAAAATAAATGAATGTGTGGTTAACGAAGAAACAGAGTGGAGGTAAAGGAGGCATTGGATTTGAGGAAAGTAGTAAAGGAAGAGGAAAGAAAAGTAAACTTGCGTGAAATGTGAATTCGCAGAGAAATTATGTGCATAATTTTTTTTTTCTAAAATAATTTAATAGGAAAACACGACTTATAATTCAGAAGTTGCATGAAATAGAAAATGGAACGAGAAAGAACAAGAGGAGAAAGAAATATCATGATATATTGATATTTGGGAAAGGATAATTAAAAAGGAATGTGTCAATTTGAAGGAAGTGAAATAGCGCGGCATTAAGTAAATAATAAATAGACGAGGACACTGAAAACGAATGCAGCTTTTCATATTTCAAAATAAATAAATTAATGAACGTTACACTTTGAATAGATAGAGAAAATATTAAAAGAGGATGGCCAAAGACATATACATGTATGTTGTCAAAATTTATTTCATCTACAATCTACACAATCAATCTTTCGCCGGGTCTTGGACGAGACAGGTCTACCTTACCAGTACATGTTCCGGATACTGAACAAAATTCCAGACCGGTCAGCGTTCAATAACCTCAAGGTGGGTCTAAGGTACAAAATTTTCATCTCAACCGGCAGCGTTGTTCACTAATGAAACATAAGCGACAAAGGGAAATAAGCAAAGAGAAGAGCACATTAGCTGATGAACATCAAAATCAAAGAGCTAAAATGTAATATTATTAATATCTAAACAAAATTAAAACATACGTTCAAAGTGGCGAAATTAAGCAAACAAAATAGAAAATGAATTTGCTCTACCCTGGAATCGCCATGTTCATTTTAGTTGATGTGATTTAACTCAAAACCAACAACAGTAAATTCATTATCCTCATTGTCGTCATTATAAAGATAGTGGAATTGGTGTTACGGTTTCGGAGTGAATAGCTGGGAGGTTAATGTAGGAATAACGACAAGCGCCTTCAACTTTTCCTGTAACCGGATACAATTCCAGACTCTTGCTTTGGATATCATAGCGGTACAGGTCTTGAAAACCTTGAAATATTATTGTTTTTTGGTCGTCCATGCATAACGGATAGAGCATTCTAGAATAACCACAAATATCTAATTAGTAGGCGAGTATCCAACTAACGTCATTATTCCCGTCAAAGTCATGGTTGAGCTTCCATATCTTCATAAGTAACGACGACTTGTCAGTAGATACAGTGATCTCAACACAGCAAAGCTTATCTTTTAAGGATGTCAAATGCTTTACATATCCAAATCCTCCATAGCTACACTTGACTGGCAACTTAATGACATTCATTTTCTCGGTGCTCAGATCAAAGACCAACACTGGTATAAAAATATCATCGCCTGTACCAGTCATTTCCCAATATAGTACTCCATCCACATAAGTTGGTTGCCACTGAAAATAAACAGTTTTCGCGTCTTTGATAGACAGATGGCCTACGTCTCTCCACGAGCAAGTAGATGTAGGACCCTTGTTCACCGATAACACAAAGCAATGTATAACAACTATTGGACCTACTGCCAACTGAACAACTTTGTATGTTTGGCTTTTAGGATCGAAACCAAAACCGATTCTACCAATAACTCGCCATGCTGTTGGTGAGATCACATCAGGAAGTGAAACCATTTTCCCGGAGATAGGATTAAGCAAAGCAATGGTTTGCTCTTCGGCCTATAAATGCAAACTAAACCGTATGAAGATGGCGAGGCCACTCCAGATTCCTGAGCTGATATGGTTTTTACATGCCTGTGCTCGTCCCTGCATAAACTGAATACGCGCAACTTTGTTCGATCGCTTGCATCCCAAATCAGATAGTGCGACGGCTTCATGTTTCGTTTGCTGTGCTCGCTGATGAATTGAAAATCGCAAAGAAACGAAGCAAAGAGTTTGCTGATGCATTTGAATCTATGCAGTGATTTGCATGGAAGACGGAGTAATATCTCTCTCACTAAATCTGGAGGGAGGTGGCTTTTCACCGCTGCACCCTTCTTTTTCTTTAATCTGCCGTCCATTAATTGCAACTTGTTCCAGTTCTCCCTGAAACATAAATATTATATGACACCAAGCAATCCAGTTTTGCACAAATAGCATGGAAGTGTTCAATGGAATCTGCATTGTTTATGCTAGTAAAACCGCACAACCGTTGTAGAACCGGCCGTTTAATGTCGTATAAATTGAAATAATTATTTGTTGTTAAATTTTATTAACATGTAACACAACTCATATTTATTTAATGATATAATGGAAATTAACATATGATCAACAAAAGCAGATATGATGCTTATAACAAAATGCAACTCTCGCTGCAGCTATGCATCTGTAAATTCAATATACCAAATAGGCATGATTTTAAATGTATGATTAGATTATAAATGATACTACTTTAAATCAAGATGGTGATGAAGATTTTTGAATTTTAATGCATTTAATAACAGATCATAGCATAGAAAAAAAGAAGAAGGAACATTCTACAATGACCTGGGCTCTAACAATTAGGTTTAGATTGCTCCCATCTGCAGAGCAGTAATGTAACCAGTTAAATCAACATCACTGAAAAGAGATAACTCAAATTTAAGTTTGTACTCCTGCACTTGTGATCACATAATGTTTAACTGCACAAGTAATAGCCCCTTTATTTTGAAGTCAAATAGATAGATGTATAAGGGGTCGTTGGAAAATAAATTGTCTATGCAACAACTAATATTTTAACACCAATAGTAACATGATAAATAACTTCTTTCTGGTTGCAATCCAACACAAAGCCAAAATGGATAAGAAGAACATGACGAATCATACAGGACAATAGTCGCTCAATACACATTCTAAAAACAACAAAAATGCGTATATTAATACACCTGAAAAAAAAAACTTAGACAAAAAGGAGATGTGATTGTTTTTTTTTTTTATGTAAAACTTAACTGACTTGTATACAGTCGGTTTATTACTTCTCAGAGAATAAGTAAGCCTACAGCTGAGAATGACTTGAAAGTTTGCTTGTCTCACTGTTCCATCAGATTAAAAAAAATAAAAATAAAAACTTACATAAGAAATCACATATTTTCACATACAATGATACAACTGAGCACTTAATACAAATTCTTAACTAATGCAACAAGAATATAACAAGAATATTGTAAAAGCTGTAAGAAGTTATAACAAAACTGTAGAAATGACTCAAAAAGCGACGGCAGAGCAATATCTAACACGCGAATGCCTCATACCGCCGATATGATTTTCTTTCCTATATCTTGTTTTGCTCATAAATTGATTGCCTATGATAGTGTTGAATGGGTGAATGTGATCCATTTATCTTTTTAATTTTTTTAAGGTTATAACAATGTGTTTCTCCACTGATGACCCAGTTAACAAAGCTATCTGAATATTCACCAACCTTGCTTTATGCTTGGTTGAAAAACCAAAATTAGATGTGCCAATATATAAACCACACAAGAAAAACAAATTTAACTTTATTTGAAAGCATGTTCAAAGAATCTTTCAACGAAGAAAGTGTAATTGACTAAAAATAATAATCAAAGGTCAATTGATACAATGACAAACAGATTCAACAATCAAAATTAATTTAGTGTGCTGCTATTTACACCCTACTTTTCTCTTCCGGCCACCACACAGTTTCGTTCGGCTGCAAACGGCCGAACCAGCTTCACGTTCGTCGGCCATGAACGACCGACCGACAGTGTAAATTTTGAAAAATTCGCCGTTCGGCGGTTTGCAACCGAACGAGGTGATGGCCGGAAGAGGGAAGTGGGGTGTGAATAGCAACACACTTAATTTATATGGAGCAAGCAAATACTGCATTGTTTATATGTTCACATATCAAATAACTTAAACGAAAACACTTATTTATGAACATGGATCTGCCACTTATTTGTGAAAATGGTTCTGCCGAAATAAACGAGATGATGTTCTAAAACCATCCGGAAGAGGTTTCTGAATGGCTTAAAAAGGAGCCAATTTGGATGTTGCAAACATCAAGTAAGCTATAAATTTGGGTGTAAACTGTTGTAAAATTTTCAAAACAAATGCTTTGGGGTATGGGTTTAATTTGAAGAGAAGAATTAAAATAGGAAGAAGAAAGGAGCAAGTAGTTTTTGTCCCACATTGTAAGATATATGTGTGTATGTTGCATACTTAAGTGGCTTTCTCAAGAAGGTGTTGGGGCCTTGGGGCACCCAAATGTTTACTTTGTTGTGAGGAGGGAGACCATGCATATAGACCACATACGCGCGCGCCGTCCGTCCGACCGGACCGGGCCGGGTTCGGGTCAAATGAGAAATAATTTTTGACCGGAGTATATTAGTGATAAACGGGCCAAAACTGGGCCCATTACGGATCCGAAAGAATATTGGGACGGAAAGAAAACCTGTCGACAGGCCAAATTCAACCAGTCGACCGAATTTTTCTCTGTTTGATAACGGTCGACCGGTGATATTGACCTGTCGACCGATTTCAGTAAAATGGGGTGCGACGTTTCAAATTGAAACGGATGTGACTGTCGCAAACAGTCATGACGCTTCGCTGAAAAGACATCTCCTTTGGTCTGCTATAGATAGCGACGCCCAGAAACGTTGCAAGGTACCAAAAAATCTTATCTTCTTCTTCCTTCGATCTGCAACGCCATTAAAGCGTTACAATAACGCTGTTTCGTCTGTAACACCTCTGTGGTGTTGCAAATTCCAGAAAAACGTTGCAGATTCTTCTTCTTCTCTTTGTTCTTCACACTACTTGCATCATCAGAAACATATATTCAGAGTGTTCTTGGTCGGATCAAAATCGTACAAATTTTGAATCCGATAACGCTGTTTCAAGGCTTCATTGAATCCTGAAGTCAATAGTTCGTTAACCCGTTTGTACCTGGTGGGTTGAACTATTGTCTGAAAGAATTTGCTCCGCAAATCCTTGAAGTCAGAAGTACGGCAGATTCTACTCCTCCAAAAGCGTCTCAAACCACAAAATCCCCAACAGTTTTTCAGACAATATCTTCAACCATGGATAGTTTGAGCGCTTTGCAAGTAATGAATCAGCATTTGACGAAGTTGGAGCGGTTTGATGGAGAGAACTTCACTCGTTGGCAGGAGACTATGAAATTCTTTCTGATCACGGTTAAATTATTTCATATTCTCGAAGACGGATTGGAGAAAATACCGGAGGAAACCGATAAGGATAGTGCAGAATTAAAAGCAAAAAGGGCAAAGCGAAAAGAGGAAGATTTTCTATGCAGAGGCCACATACTGAATGCACTGTCTACTCCGATATACAATGCTCACAGGACTTTGGACACGGCGAAGGCACTCTGGACTGCGCTAGAAAGCAAATATCGCATCTCTGAGGCAAGTAATAAGAAATTTCTTATATGCAATTTTATGGATTTCAAAATGGTCACTAACAAGTCCATAATTGGACAAGTTAGTGAAATACTACTGTTAGTAAATCAACTTAAGGATGCCGGAATTGATCTCCCTGAATCATTTGTTGTTGGAGTTATTATTTCGAGACTCCCGAATTCTTGGAATGATTATAAGAAAAAATTAAAACATGCGGAAACCGATTATGATTTAGACGGTTTACAGCGTCATCTTCGTATTGAAGAGGATTCTCGTAAACGCGAACTAGATGATAATCCGCAAACTGAGTCTCAGTCTAAGGCTAATAATGTTGAAATTAACGATAAGTTGAAGCCTAAGAATGAGACACAGTTCAAAAAGAAAGGTACCAATTCCAAGAATAAGAAGAAGGGTGACTGTTACTATTGTCACAAACCCGGCCACTATGCCCGAGACTGTCGTCTTCGGAAGAAACAACAAAAAGCGAATGTGGTCGAAGAAAAGCTTGTGGCTGTCGTACAAGAGGCGAACTCCGTTAGTGACATTGACAATGACTGGTGGCTCGATACTGGAGCAACTATTCATATTTGCAAAGACCGTAATCTGTTCAAGACTTACGATGAGAATAACGGAGAATCCAGCGAAGTAACTAGCGCAAACAAAGTTGCAAGCAAAGTTCTGGGAAAAGGCACTATTGAATTGACATTCACCTCTGGGAAAGTTCTTACTTTAGTCAATGTATTTTATGTACCTGATATGTGTAAGAATTTGATTTCTGGATACCTTCTTAACAAAGGAGGATTCAAGATGGTGTATGAGTCTGATAAGTTAGTGTTGTCCAAGAACAGCAAATTTATTGGACAGGGATATTCTTGTAATGGCATGATTAAGTTGAATCTAATAAAGAAATCTTCTGCTTATATTGTTGACTCTGTTAATTTATGGCATAGTAGATTAGGACATGTTAATTATAAGTCACTTAGAAATATGCATAAATTAGGATTAATTTCTGATTGTGATTTCGAATCCATTTCTAAATGTGAGATATGTGTTCAAGCAAAAATACATCGAAAATCCTTTAAATCCGTTGAAAGGAAAACTGGTTTGCTTGATTTGGTATATAGTGATGTGGGTGACTTGAAAAGTCATATCACCTATGGTGGTAACCAATACTATATAACGTTTATTGATGATTAT
This sequence comes from Allium sativum, assembly GCA_030737875.1. Classification (NCBI taxonomy): domain Eukaryota; kingdom Viridiplantae; phylum Streptophyta; class Magnoliopsida; order Asparagales; family Amaryllidaceae; genus Allium; species Allium sativum. The sequence goes on from CM060923.1 coordinate 159,964,367, forward strand.
TCTAGATATGCTTATGTATATCTAATGAAATCGAAAGATGAAGCCTTTGATAAATTCAAAATTTACAAAGCAGAAGTCGAAACACAATTAGGAATTAAAATTAAAGTGTTACATTCAGATCGTGGTGGTGAATATTTTTCAAATGAGTTTACTTTGTTTTGCAAACAAAATGGTATCATTCACCAATGTACCGCCCCTTATACACCACAACAAAATGGTGTTGCTGAGAGAAAAAATAGGACTTTAGTAGAAATGGTTAATGCCATGCTTATAAGCTCTAATTTGCCATATAACCTATGGGGTGATGCTATGTTATCTGCATGTTACATTTTAAATAGAGTACCACTTAAGAAAAATAATTTTTCTCCTTATGAATTATGGTTCAATAGAAAACCTAATCTTACTAGACTTAAAGTTTGGGGTTGTTTAGCATATGTTAGAAAACCAGACCCTAAACGACCAAAGTTAGGTAATAGGGCTTTTAAATGTGTTTTCATTGGATATTCTCTTAATAGTATAACTTATAGATTTATGATTCTTGATACCTTAGAAGTCATAGAATCTGTAGATGTAGAATTTTTTGAAAATCAAACTATTGAGAATCCATTGAGATCATCTAGTCCAGAACCAACTGAGACTAATGATACAAATGATGATGAATATGCTCCTGCTCAAAACAGCAAGGAAGTGTCAGTACCAGATGATAGTATTGAACACAGAAGAAGTAAAAGAGCGAGAATAGAGAAGGACTATGGTCCTGACTTCATAACATATCTCGTAGAAGGAAATAAGGACGAAGTCCTTAATGTGACAAGATATGTAATGAACGTCGATGATGATCCCAAAACTTATTCTGAGGCTATGAGTTCTAGAGATTCTAATTTCTGGAAAGAAGCTATCAATGACGAAATGAATTCCATAATGTTAAACCAAACTTGGGTATTAAGCGACTTACCTCCTGGTGCTAAACCTATAGGATGTAAATGGATATTCAAGAAAAAGTTGAATACAAATGGATCCATTGATAAATTTAAAGCCAGATTAGTTGCTAAGGGATATAAACAAAGACAAGGAGTAGATTATTTTGATACATATGCTCCGGTGGCTCGCATATCTTCGATACGCTGTTTAATAGCACTTGCATCAATTCATAACTTGGTCATACATCAAATGGATGTAAAGACAGCTTTTCTAAATGGAGATTTAGAAGAAGAGATATACATGGAACAACCTGAAGGTTTCATAACCCCAGGCCAAGAAAGGAAAGTTTGTAAATTAGTTAAATCTCTTTATGGCCTGAAGCAAGCTCCCATGCAATGGCATGAGAAGTTTGATAAAGTTGCACTGTCATTTGGATTCATTGTTAATGATGCAGATAAATGTATCTATAGCAAATCGGATAACAACGGTTATGTTATAATATGTTTATACGTTGATGACATGCTGATATTTGGTTCCAACATATCCTGTGTAAATGAAACTAAAAAGTTTCTATCTTCTAAATTTGATATGAAAGATCTAGGAGAGGCTGATGTAATTCTAGGAATTAAAATCATTAGGAAAACGGGGGAGTTATTATTAACTCAATCTCATTACATTGAAAAGTTCCTAAAGAAGTATAATCATTATGATGACAAACCAGCACCAACTCCTTTAGATCCAAGTATAAAATTAGAAAAGAACACTGGACGTACCATTTCTCAATTGGAATATTCCAGTATTATTGGGAGTCTTATGTATGCTATGCATTGCACTAGACCAGATATCGCACATGCTATAAGTGTATTGTGTCGATTTACGAGTAATCCAGGTTTCGAACACTGGAAAGCCATTTCTAGAGTCTTAGCTTATTTGAAGGGAACCATCAACTATGGTTTATCTTATAAAGGATATCCTGCTGTAATAGAAGGATATAGTGATGCAACCTGGAACAATGTAGAATCGAAATCCAAGTCTACGACTGGATGGATATTTACATTAGGAGGCGCTGCTGTGTCTTGGGCTTCCAAGAAGCAGACCTGTATATCTGATTCAACTATGTTATCAGAATTAATTGCATTAGCAGACGCATGTAAGGAAGCAGAATGGCTTAGAAATTTGTTAGTAGAAATCCCATTATGGAAGAAGCCATCTCCAGCAGTCTTGATTAATTGCGATAATCAAGCAACGATATATAATGTTTCTAATAAAACATATAATGGAAAGTCTAGACATGTGAGTCTAAGACATCAAATGGTGAGACAGTTACTCAAAAGTGGAGTTATAACTGTTGACTACATAGAAACAAAGAAAAACTTGGCTGACCCACTTACGAAGAGTCTTCCAAAGGCTATGGTTTCTATAAAGTCAAAAGAAATGGGACTAAGGTCTGTGAATGAAGATTGATCATCCTTAACAGAAACCCAACTTGTGTTTTGAAAAAGATAGACAAAGTTCAATGGGTACCAACAAGTTAAGGAAATGATTATGGAACACTAAATCAATAATCCCATAATGTTTAGTGTTGGATTCTGCATGAACTAAGGATGGATTAATATCCTTAATAAGTCTAGAAACCCTAAAAGGTGTCTCGCAGAAACACCTTAAGTGACTTACCTATATGAGTATGGAAATCAGGCCGTTTCCTAGGAAAGTAAGACCGCTTTCTAAGTAGACTCATGAACCAGGATTTAAGCACATGGCCATTAACGTGCTGAGCAATACAGAACACTCTAACTAAGGAATACAACATGTGTGATTGTTCCGGTTATATCATTAAGGGATACTTGGTTCAAGATTCGTTCACCGTTGAATCTCGATAGAACTTTGAATGATTTACACTAAGTAAAAGTTCAAATCCAAAAGATACTTTTATCTATGTGTTGTTTCCACGATGATGCAAAACTTGATCTTAGAACTACATAGGCTTGATCCCACTTGGGTATGTAGGAAGTCACACTAGTGACTCAGCCGTCCACTTTAATTTTATTTTGAAAATTGGGGGAGATTGTTGTAAAATTTTCAAAACAAATGCTTTGGGGTATGGGTTTAATTTGAAGAGAAGAATTAAAATAGGAAGAAGAAAGGAGCAAGTAGTTTTTGTCCCACATTGTAAGATATATGTGTGTATGTTGCATACTTAAGTGGCTTTCTCAAGAAGGTGTTGGGGCCTTGGGGCACCCAAATGTTTACTTTGTTGTGAGGAGGGAGACCATGCATATAGACCACACACGCGCGCGCCGTCCGTCCGACCGACCGAACCGGGCCGGGCCGGGTACGGGTACGGGTTTCGGGTTCGGGTCAAATGAGAAATAATTTTTGACCGGAATATATTAGTGATAAACGGGCCAAAACTGGGCCCATTACGGATCCGAAAGAATATTGGGACAGAAAGAAAACCTGTCGACAGGCCAAATTCAACCAGTCGACCGAATTTTTCTCTATTTGATAACGGTCGACCGGTGATATTGACCTGTCGACCGATTTCAGTAAAATGGGGTGCGACGTTTCAAATTGAAACGGATGTGACTGTCGCAAACAGTCATGACGCTTCGCTGAAAAGACATCTCCTTTGGTCTGCTATAAATAGCGACGCCCAGAAACGTTGCAAGGTACCAAAAAATCTTATCTTCTTCTTCCTTCGATCTGCAACGCCATTAAAGCGTTACAATAACGCTGTTTCGTCTGTAACACCTCTGTGGTGTTGCAAATTCCAGAAAAACGTTGCAGATTCTTCTTCTTCTCTTTGTTCTTCACACTACTTGCATCATCAGAAACATATATTCAGAGTGTTCTTGGTCGGATCAAAATCGTACAAATTTTGAATCCGATAACGCTGTTTCAAGGCTTCATTGAATCCTGAAGTCAATAGTTCGTTAACCCGTTTGTACCTGGTGGGTTGAACTATTGTCTGAAAGAATTTGCTCCGCAAATCCTTGAAGTCAGAAGTACGGCAGATTCTACTCCTCCAAAAGCGTCTCAAACCACAAAATCCCCAACATAAACATCACAGATGCTTCAGTTCGTATTCCAATCTTGCATGACTCATAACGAAGAGAATAAGACAGAAGATTATGTGGAATATGAAAAGGATCATAAAAATTGAACTCCAAATTACACACAGATAAACGAGATCTGCCAAAATAAACGAGACGACAAAATAAACGAGAGCAGAAAAAACTTACATTTGCATAGAAAGAGGCAACAGAATGAATAATCAAAGCTAGAGCCGCAGAACTTGATCAGGCTGCAGAAGGAGAAGTGCACGCGATTTAGCGCTGGTGGAAAGATTGGAAATTGATTATTGCTGGTGGTAGAAATGATCGAATGCTAGCGATAATTTCAGATAGGAAATTAGGGATTTTTTAACTTGTCGGGGTAGCAGGCTAGTAGCAGTTGGAGTGGAGAAAATAAATAGGAAAGCATACGGGAAAAAGTCAAGAAGGCAACAAATTTTAGATACATTTGAAACAAAATGTTAATTCGAAAATAAATGTAAATGGCAGCTTATTTTGATACAATTCTATTTATGTCGTAATAGCCATCGCATTGTTATGCTGCGTTATTGTGCAAATCCAAGGGCATTATGTAGAACAAATGGAAATTTTGAACATATTTAAAAAAAGAATAATGTGAATTTATGTGTGGGGAAAGAGAAATAAAAGCAGGACAAAAGTAATAAAATCTTATTTGAAAGATAACAAAAGAATGATTACTAAAAAAACAAATTTTAATTTCACTTTGATTCTAAAGCCTAAAACATATAGACTTTCTATTTTTGGTTTGATTGAAAAAATAATTATTGGAAATGCCGTCGTCATTTCCCATAATTAATCTAAGTAAATGCTAAGTTATTATATTATCCACACATACATTAACTACAAATTTAATGAAATAACAAGCATGAAACCTCATTTCAGATAGTGGGCTCCACAAATAGACACACACATATATATAGACACACACATGCATACAACACACACATATATATACACAGGCACATACACATATATATTGACACATACAAGAGAGAGAGAGAGAGGAGCGTTCAATGACACCCCAAATAGTGAGCACCCCATTTCCCCCCTATATAAACCAAGCATTTATATTAGAATAAGTGAGTGAGAGGTGAGAGAATGAGTGGAGGGAGAGAGAAACGAGATATGTAGTGGAAATCAGGGGGCATTTAGAGGTGCTGCACTGTTTCGGGTGTCATTGAACGCTCGCTATATATATATATATATATGTGTGTGTGTGTGTGTGTGTGTGTGTGTGTGTGTATGAGGAGGGCCCATGACATCCCTACTTGGGAGCACCCCAAATGCACCACATTTATGGTCACACATTTATGTTAAAAAAAGTGGGTGGAAGGAAAGAAAATTAGTGGGAGGAGAGAGAAACAGAAATGTGTGGTGCAAATCAGAGGGCTAAAGGGGTGCTACATTATTTGGGGTACATACATATATATATGTATACACACACGCACACATGCGCACATGCGCATACAAAAGCCAAGGTGGTGTAACATTGTGGTGAGGTTTGTACCTAACTAGTAAGAGGTCGGGAGGTTTGTACCTAACTGGTAAGAGGTCGGGAGTTCGAGACTCCTCTTAGATCATGTACGGTGATGTATTAACCAAATTTCATATATATATATATATATATATATATATATATATATATGCACACGTCCCTTTGGGAACATCCGATAAAATTGGAATGATACAGAGAAGATTAGCATGGCCCTTGCGCAAGGATGACACGCACAAATCGAGAAATGGTCCAAAATATATATGCACAAAAAAAAAGAATATAACAACACAATAAATCTGAACTATAGGATCTTTCCTTGGATTTAACCTTTCATATAGAGACAAACAAATCTAATGACCTACAATTAGTGTATCTTATTTTTTTTGTTTAATTTTGAGTCTCAGTAGCCTCTCCTTATGCACGCACATGTACGTATGTATGCATGTGTATATTTGTTAAGCCCTTATATGCGCCCACATAGACGCGTGCTATTGTGTGTAATTTATTTGTACACACAAATATTATAAAAATATAACATCTGTACTTTAGGAATTAATAAAAATAGAAATTTGTTACCTAAATTATGGCTGTAAAAAAGTAAGTTATTGTTTACTTCTGTAATTTTTGTTACGTGTTCATATTTATTTAATTTGAGTGAATTGTTAATTTTACCATTTTGTAAATGGAATGTGATATACATTTTTTTTTAAAGGAATTTAGATAAATTAACGAAATTCCTAAATTCATTCAAATCATTTAAATTTGAAATTGTTTAATTAACTTAAATATATAGCCCTCGATGTTAAATAACATGAGAAAAATGTAAATAATTATAGAGTTAACTTCTCCAAACACATCCGCGTAGTTTTAACAATCGGGATATTTTCTATAGAGATGGGAAAAACTTCAAGAGCAGACCAAAATTCTTTTCTATCCGTCTCAGGACCTTCACAGGGTATTGATATAAAATTTCCAAACTTCGTCTTCGCCTTAACAATCCTCTCAGCACATTTAACTTTGGCTTCATACTTGGTCAGCCATTCTAACCCAAGTATAATATCAAATTCAGTCAAATTCATGACGATCAAATCGAAGGAAAATCAATAGCTAGAATAAGAGACTGACACTCTACTATACCAACAAAGACCAATGGAACCCCCAATCGGATTATTAACACTAATGGACTCTCTAAGATATCTCAATTTTAAATTTAATTTCTTTACCATATTACTTGAAATGAAACTTCTTGATGCGCTTGTGTCAAATAATACTTTATCAGAAATATCTCTAACAGTAAGTGTACCTTCCGAAAGTCAGGCCTTCCCCTACCAGTAGAAGTCGTTGGGGGTACCTGCTACATTATAGATGTGAGCTACTGCGGCATTCTTCAACAGTGGGCAATGTGGCTTTATATGCCCCTTCTTATGGCAGTTATAGCATTCTACCTCTTCCTGTGGCCTCCTCGGTCCCATGGGAGATTTAGAATCCTTTTTCAAATGCCCTGTCTTATGACAATTGTAGCATGTAGCCTTTCCATGTTTCATCCTTGGGCTTCTCTCCTCCTTGGCTTGTCCTAGGCTTTTTATTTGAGAACTTTCTTTTCTTGCCAAAATAGTCCTTCTCTTTATCTTCCAAAGCATTTTTCTTATCAATGTATTCATATCGACATTTCATTTCTACCATTCCAGCAAATGAGAACCTTATATGGGCTGTCACTCTGTTTCGATATTTCCTCTGCAGCCCCTCAATAAATATCGTATTTTTCTTTATCGGATTCTGAATCAATTCGGTACCAAAGAGAGAGAGAGAGTTTGTTAAATTTGTTCACATATTCATGGATTGTCATGTCCCCTTGCTTGAGATTAGAAAACTCATAATATAGATGCTCAACTTCTTCTGGGGGAACGAATCTTTCCTCGAGAATCTCTTTAAATTTTTCCCAAGTATTATCACCTTCTGGAGTACTCATGCCAACAGTTTCCCACCAGATTAGGGCTTTGTCTTTAAGCAACCACGATGCTAGAAATCTTTTTCGATCATCATTCAGTCCCAAGTCCTCAAAAATTTTCTCACAAGATTGCATCCAGGCTTGCAATTCTACTACATACTCCTTACCCAAGAATTTCACTCCTCCCAAGTTCTTGTATTTCTTAGCAAGCGTATCTAAATCCGGTTGTCATTGACGAGGCATAATTGGTGCATTAACAGCTCCTACTGGATTTGGGTTGAGCTACTGCGGGGTTGTGCTGCTGAGCTTCATCCTGAACATTTCTCCGACCTCTTTCTCTACGTCTTCCTCCTCTGCTACTCATTTTCTTATATGTCTGCAAATAGAAAGCAAAGAGTTAGGCCAATAGAAAAGATATCTTAAGGAATATAGAAGCATAATAATATATACATACATAAAGGTGTATCTACTGAGGTATATGCTATACTGTTGTACTCATTCTAGGATATTACTAATTCTATCTCTAATGAGTTATGCATCCTAGAATACTACTGATTCTATCTCTGATTTGTCGATTAATATGTTAAACTCCAGAACTAAGGTTAACCGTTAGCTCTGATACCACCTGTGATGACCCAATCTCCCGACCCCAGGCGGAATGGATAATCGTTGGAATATAATACCTTAAACACATCAGCAGATCACAGAACATAGCATTAAATATTATATCAGATAATAATTTACACCATTTTGTAGTAGAGGAAATAAATATCAGAGTTACATCAATATTACAGGATCACACTTAGTACACAATATTGTCTTAGATAACGAATAATTACATAGCGGAATTTAAGAGATAGTCTATGACATAAGAGTCATGATGGAGTTCAAAAGAAAAATAAAAGTTCAATCTTCAGCTCCAAGTCCAAAACAGCTACAGAAGCTCCGACACCCTCATTCCCATAAGAAAGCAAGCTTAAAGACCTGTTCACTTGGCTGCTCGTGTATAAATTATGGGCACCCGGGTCTGCAAGGGAAAATACAACTACGAGTCAGTCATGGGACTGATATGAGAAACCCTACAATTAACTTAACTTATTTAAAATAAAGCATATCATGGGACCATTCCGTATAACACGGAACAGGTTTACTCCACACGAATGTTGTGCATTCAAAAGGGAAACAAATGACGCAACACTTTTTGAAAAATAAAACCATTATAAGACTCAGGTCCCATCACACAATGCAACACAAGTCGGAGGATACATTTTTACCTTATAATGGCTAAACATGCTTGATACAAGGAAAATAAAAACCATTTGATATTATTGTTAGTTTTTAATTGCTTAAAACAATTTAAAAAATAAATGTATCAATCTTAGACGACATAATATCCCATCCTATTATGTCGCCGTAGGTATACAACTAAAACCGTAAAATCACGTATTGGAATTAGGATTTCCATCATGAGTCGAGGCAAGGGATCCTTCCTCATCCGAACTTCAGAACATCTCTAGCGGAATGTCCCTGGGAAAACAGCATCCCTCTTGGAGCGCTAGGGCCGGTCAGCTGTACTTCGCTGGTTGGCATTTCCTGAACAATACGTTTCCCGGTCCCATTGGACCTCTTGGTCAGTAGGTCGACCATCTAGGTCTTGTGAAACCATATCCGAGGTGCCTTGATTTCCAACATCGCCATACTATGGCAACACTACTAACTAGAAAGAAATGCATGTCCTTCCTACGGTCCTTCATCCTGTTTTTGACTTATACCACAACATCAGAAAAAGGGTTTTGTAACAGTTATTACCGTTACTAATATACTTTATAACAGTAATAACCGTTACTACAACATACGTGACAAACTGTTGTCACAAATATTGTAACAGTTATAACCGTTATAAAGTTTGTACACTACAACAGTTATAACCGTTACAAAACTATGATTCTATCACACTTATAACCGTTGGTACTGAAAAATTTATAACACTTATAACCGTTGTAATATTTATTTTTATAACACTAATTACTGTGACAAATATTGAACATGTAACAGTAATTACTGTTAATATGTAAAACAACTATTTCATACAATGAATTTAACAACAGTTATAACTGTTACAAATTTGAATATTGTACCATGCCTGATTCCTTCAAACAAGTAACAATTACAACATCAGAATTATTGTTTCTACATCTCTTAGTACTATCAAATATTATTTCATTCAACTATAATAGCAGTAAAAAACTTGTAACCAAGTTGTAAAAACCGACATACCACCATATTTCATAAGATCATCAAACATATTAAATACTTAATACCAAATCCTACAATGTTAAATGTACAACAATTCCAAATTTAACTAAAAAATGCAACATTCGATCTAAATTAAAAACCTCCATCAACCAACTCGGATAGTGCATAAAGGTTATTCTTGTGTTGCACCTCCATTCCTCATCTTCATTCACTTTTGTTGCAACTTTTATCAAAAGCCTAAATATTCAAAAAAAATGCATAGTTTAAAATTAAAATTAAAAAAACATGGTGAAATAAAAACACGAGCCAGGATGACATGCTCCATTCTGAAACTGGACCCAAATCCGGCACCAGCATTATGGAACAGACATTTGGATCATAGATGAATAATTAAATATTAAGTCAAATTAGAAGCATGAATTGCTGAATCAAAATCAAAATAATCCAGACAGTGGATGGATCCCATGTATTTCAATAGTTGAAAATTTAAACAGGTTAAAATGCATCAGATCAACTTAAGAGTACATATTAACAATCCAGTAAACTGAATTCTAAAATTGGAACTCTCTTCATATATGCACAAATGTAGGCATGATTTTTAAAACTTTTCATCTCTCCAAATGAATTCTTGCTTACTTTACACATCCAAATATCATAACTATATATTACTTAAAAATTAATAAAAGTAACTATGTCTCGCATGCTTTTAAATTCAAATTCTAAAAAAGTTATATTAAGTTTAAGCGGCAACTAAATATTTTCATTGTGATACACCAGGTTTTCTTTTCCTAACCAACACATGATGATAGTAGACAATTTTAAAGATATCATCTGGTTTTCAAAGCTTCAAGCAATTTTGAAACATTACCTAAAGTTCACACGGACTTCGGACAAAACGCTTGGCTTGAATCCTAAATGCAAGCAACTCAAATCAGGCAATGGACTAGTACTATTGGGCCATCATGACACACCAAACGCTAGACCTGTTGATAAAAGGAAGGATTCGGTACAGCTCTAAATAGGCGTTCAAAAAGTAAAAGCAATGAATTTTCAGTAATTGTTAACCTTGTTGCTTCTATTCAGACTAATTTTTGAACTGCTACACTTCCCACACTCTGCTTCTTCAAAAATGCAGCTGAGAAACCTGATTCCCACACGTACATGAAAACAAACTTATAAGTTCAACGATTATGACAAACGAGTAGAATTATAGCGAGAAGCATTATTGATTTTTCTTTTAAACTTATGTATGATGTAAATATTGTGTTAGTAGAATTAAATAACAAAACATGAAGAAATCTTGATGCAGAAGTTATAGTTTTATTATTGTGTTGAATGAAATCGAGTTTGGATTTTGATTATTGTGACCAATGAAAACGTGGTCAAAGTTTACTTAAAAGAGTGGTCTACAATGATGTTTAAAGCCTCATATATTATTTGGCTACAATGTTATATACAGTCTACCAATGCAGAGGCTTCTTCATCAATAAATCCTCTCTTATGAGTCACTCTGAAACCCACCTACTGCATGCTTTAGGCCACATTGTCCAGATTTTCCTCCTAAAAATTTAAGCTCAAATTTCTATCAATAACCTCATCAAATTGAGCTTTAAAAAATAAAAATAACTTACTTGCAAGCACAGCTCTTCAATTTGCATTCTTTTAATTTTGGAAACCTGATAATCCAGTAAAGATGCCACACAAGCCTTTGTATAAAGATGACACCTGCCAACACTTCCCTCATGTTGCTTTGCACTAGCTTTTGAGATCCAAGAAGAATACAAAGTAGATACATTATTAACTGGACTGTAGCTTTTTACCTTCAATTCCACCACTATCCATAACATAGGATAGAACTGCAATTCAATTTCGATCCTACAGTCGGCTTTTGGCTTTATATTAATACTTTATATTTTTAAATGGAAACATGTTAGGAATAGAAAGCATATTGACGTGGCAGCTAATATATCTAAACAATCAGAAAAAAATATGTTAAATCAAATATTTTATTCTCATGTGTATATTTAAAATGATTTGCAAGCCCTATTTAATGTTGACCTCCAGTTATTTCTAAAACTAACATTATTTTCCTTGTGCTTTGTCTTTTCAATGAAAATCTCAGAATTCAAATTTAGATATTTCATTTATGTCTTAATAAAACTTTCCATCTTAGCAATGATCTCATGCATCATTTTAAAACAAATTACGTTAAACATTCCTTGTATTCGCCATCAATATATGATTTTTTGAGTTTCTTGACTAATTAGCAGAAGAAAATTAAAAGGTGACTAATATATTATCAATTTGTGTACCTATTGTGGAAAACAATAAATTAAAGAAATGGTTGAGAATTAGTTTCATAATTTTACGCTAGTGTTGTATGTATGGTAAAATGTAAAACATAATAATATAAAGCACAACTAAAATCTTTATTGCACTGTTGAGACATAATAACATTTATATTTATAATCTTATTTTCCAAACAACAATCTAACACAAGATCTCCATTACTTAATTCAGCCCGTAGTTTCAAGCAAGTTATTCTCCTTCATCCCCTTTCCTTTATCAACATCACTCTCCATGACTGGATTAAAGTAACTAAACAATTTACCAAAGCTATAGAAAGTATAATGTGTCATACAGTTTTTGAAAGCTACATCAAAGGAAAAGAAGTATTTTTGGAGCAACAGCTTCTTGCACAGTTTTTGGCTTCTAATCTCAAACAAAAATTAAGGGACTCTAGTAACATTCATTCTTATAGAACTTCACACAAATGATATTTGGATCACAGTTTAATAACTAAAGATTGAGCCAACTTATAAGAATATGTTGCCAAATCAAATTCAAGTAATCTGGACTATGGATCAATCCCGTGTATTTTAATGGGAGCTCACGTTAAACAGGTTAAAATGCTCCACATCATCTCAAGGTTCTCATTCATTATAAATTTTGACATGGATGAATATATACTCTAATTTTTGACACCGGTGATTCAAAAACAAAAGATAGCTATTTTTGCATTTACCTTATGGCTAAATGTAATATATATAAATGGAAGATGGAAGAGAAAATGAAAAAAACATGACCAGCCTTTACAGAAAGATACAAATCCTTCTTGATCATTAGGAGAGGTTACTTCATTAGCGCTTGAAACAGACCTGAACTTGGATTGACTTGGCTAAGACCTTCTACCATAGAAAGGGAGCACCTAAACAAAAATCAGCTTATTATCCCTTGGTTTTTTTATCAATCAAAATATTTGGGAAGGAGAAAACTTTAATAACAACTCTCTTATAGTCATACTAAATCATCCATTTATCCAAACTTATCCGTTTAGCTTGAATGAAACAAAGAACATGTAATAGCAAGAGGAGAATCATACTTTTGAAAGTAATAGCCCTGTTATAAGTTTAGAGTAGCAAATCGATTCAGCTGCAAAATCTGCAGCCTAACATGACTTCTCACATCTTGTTGGAAATTTACGGAACTTTTTTAAGAAACATCTTTTAAAAAATTTGTTAGCAAAATAAGCTTTTTCTACATATACTAGAAAACTTATTGTGAGTATATTGCACATTCGTGAAGTAGATAAGTCTGTTCAAGATCTTTTAGAAAAAAGGTTGAAGCATATATGATTTGTAAAAATGTGAAGTTCGCTATTTCCTCCAACCTTTTGGTCTACTCTAATCGATTCAACAAAATATCTGACATTTCTTCTGCTAAATTAAATAGACTTAATAAATATAAATATCAAAAAGTTCCTCAAAGGTTATTGAAAATAAAATTGAAGCTTTGGTCAAACCGAATTATCTAAAATCCATAAAGCAGCAGTTATAATTCTCTTTGAATAGAAATTGCTTTTATTATAACACAAAGTTAAATGTATAATAGGAATTCTCAAACAAAATGAGGGTAATTTTGATATAATGAGTTCAGAAAAATATTCAAAATGACTATACATGTAGTTTAAATGACTTTATCAAATATATCTAATGTTTCCTTTTTACATTTTATTGAAAATTTAACTGTGAGTAAAATAAGATACAGTGCACTTTTTATAATAAAGTCCTTTAATGATGATTGCATATCATTTTCCAAATACAGAAATGCACTTTTGTACCTTTTCCATGTTACACTTCATACATATTTATGATAGTTGGCTATGAGTTCTGAAATTGACTTAAAGTTTTATTCCATAAACAGAATAATTTTGGGAAAGTGGATGGTATAACAGTGAAAAACAAAAATTGTGTACCTCAGTGAATTCACTTGATAAGACTGTAATTTTTCATTTATAGAACATTGTTTGTTATATTTTTTCCCCATATTACGCCTTACACATAAACAATTAAGGTAATAAATGCCTGTCAATTTCGAAATTATCCTGAAAAGTTGTTTCCTAGGGAAACTATGTAATTACCTCATTTTTGGTCAAATTCTTACATCACTAAGCAAGGGAAATCACCTTCTTCTTTTTCTAAAATCTTAGAAGTTCTACAAAGACAAAAGATAAAATAATGATAAGTTAATCAAAGTTTCTAAATAAAGATAAAATTAAGATAATGTAACAAAAGTTTCCCAATCAGGTTGCCTATTTTATAATTTTGCTAATCACCCATCATTTGTATTTTACTGGACAATATGCAGTCTTCTCAATTCAACAAGTTTTATTTTGATCACATAAAAAAGTATAGTAATAAATTCAAAGTCCTTGTTATAAAAAAATGCATTTGCTCATAATAATAAATATATCTTATGAATCAAGCCAAATAAATCTATACCTCCAAAGTTTTACATTATATACTTGGCATTGGTCAAGCAAGTATAAGACTCAATAATAGATTAAATACATCAAACTGCAATTTGATAACAAAGAATAAAGTGGACAAAAAAGATTTACTGCATATTATTAATCATGGAAATATTCAAGACAAACATAGTAAAACTAGATAAACTTTATTTTTCAAATGGCCTTTAAAAAACATAACAAACATAGTAAAACTAAATGTTTCACATAAGGAAAATAGTATAAAGAATTCCTTGAGAACTATGGATAAATTAGTAAGTTTATTCTTGTGCTATGTTATAATAGAAAATTAACACATTTCCAGCTAGCGAGATGTCAACATGATACACATACAAATTGTCACCATTATTCTTACCAAAAAAATTTAATTTGGTTACACCATATACTATTTGCATATACTTTTTAGAAAGAAGACATTTTATAATGAAAGGTCAATAGCTATTTTTTTAAAATTCTTTTGTTGTCATTTCATTACACACCTTACCTACAATGGAAAAGAAGATAACATAACACTTATGGTCTATAGAACCAAAAATGGCATGCAACTTGAACATTTAAACAACATAAGAATTACCTTTTTCAATTAATCTTAACTAAGAAAATGAAATTGATGTTGATCATTTTCAAACATGTTTCAGGTATGATCATAATAAAACGGCAAAAATTAGAAATAGGATAGGAAAAATCAAGTATATATAAAATAGCAATTAAGGCTCGGGCATTGTTCCAAACATGTTATGCACATGCATGTGACAAAAATTACGAACATAAGTCAATTAGTTATACATAGAAAAATGGAATGTAACAACATAACATTAGCGATGAATGTATCACTGATGTCAAAATACCGGATAGTAAAAAAAAATCTCTTTAATACAACAGTAGTAAGCTTCAGACCAAACTAACCAAGTAGTAAATTGAAAGAACTCATTTACGTAGCAGCTGAAAGATAAAAACATATCCAAATTGAAAATCACTTCTTTAATTTCAGATCTCGTGATCATGCATGCCCGAGTGATCATTAGAGATATGCGATGTAGTAAATTTTTTGTTTACATTATTGTAAAGTTAATGATGCATTTTCAGTAAGGAAGAAATGACATTGGATTTGCGAATAAGTGAGAGACAAAGAGAAACATGTTTAATGATAAGTAGGAAGCATGTAGGCAGAAACCGTGCTAGATGTTCTCTAGTTAGATGGATAATTAAGTAGATATTGATATAAATTTTGATGTATCAATATCATAGAATAATTACTAGGGACGAATATCAATGTCTTGTTTCTGTTCAGTATTAGATATATGTGATAACTAAATGATTCGGAGACAAGCATCATTGAGTCACCAAACAGAGGAGAGGCTATACACTACATTGCAACTGAGCAACATATGAGTCACCAAACTGATTAGCCAAAAAAGCAGCTACCTCAACATGAGGGTTAGGACCATCATGAATTGCAAGGTCACCGATGTAATAACCCGTAAAATGCGAGCCAGTTTGAAATTTTTATTTTGGCAATTTTAGCGAATTTTGAATATTTAAAATAGATTATTTTAAATAATATCGACGAGAAATTTATTTTGAATAGAATTCGACGTATATATTATATACGTCGTCGTTAGAATATAAATATTTATATATAATTATAAATAGAATTGAAAATGGCGCGGTAGTTCGATAATTCGATTTCAAACTTCAATTGAGCATACCGGGTGCAAAACAATCCGGATTTTAGTGAAACCAAAAATAATGGGATCTAATTGTGAATATCTTTCCAACGAATCCGAAAGATCAAGATTTCATATCGGGAATCAAAAGATATGTCCAATTGAAAATTCTGAATAGTCGCTATGGAATTCAGGCCCTTAAAAATGGACATTTTGCAAATGACCTCGGATTTCGACGAAACCACTTTTGTTGGGTCCGTGATGTCGAATTATTGCTAGATTCCAAATTTCATAATTTTTCGAATCAATATGTGAGCGTGGCAAGGGAAAACGTGTTTTGACCATTTCAGTTGATTTTAATCGACTGAAAATTGGCCATTTCTCTAACGGTCTCAGAATTCGACGAAACTAGTTTTGTTAGGACCGTATCGTCAATACGAAGCTAGAAAATATTTTTCGGGAATTCAATAAAGTGATTTAAATGTAAATTTAACAGAAACTGATCGAAACGATCGAATCGGCTTATGATACATATCCCATTATGTTCGAAATGGGGGTAATACGCTAGATATGACAGTCGGTGGACTTGATTTCGAGTTTAAATGAAAAAGTAACTTTATGGGGTTTAATTAAATTAAATATATATTTATAAAGTTAGTCAACTCCTCTATTCTCTCTCCCCCTTTTTCTCCTTATCTTCCCGTCAGTTTTCAAAGTGAAAAAAAAAAAAAAACAAATCGCGTCGCCTACCAGCCGCCACCCACCTCACCGCCGTTCATCACCGCTGCCACCGCCCTTCTCCTTCCTCCCCCCCCCCTTCTTCTCCACCTCGCGCCCTTCCCCTGAACCCACCGCAAAACCCCTCCTCGTGGATCGAAGACCGAGAGCGCCCCCCCTGTCAGAGCCGCCGGTGAGCCCTGCATCCACCTCCACATACCGATTCCGACGCCAAGAACCCCCCCTCCTCGCTGAAAAAAACAGTTAGTCCTATTTACTCATTTTTATTATTTTATTTTATTTTAATTATATTTATTGGTGCATACAAAAACGTGATCATTATATCAGAAAAGCTCGGATTTTTGAAATAGAAAAGATTTGATTTTGCAATGTAGAAAGGTTATATTTTTAAATATAAAAAGATTAGATCTTTCTGTTTATACATGAAAGGTAAGATCTTTGCATATATAATGTTTTGAAATTGAAAAATATATATATAATTTTTACATATGTAAGCATCATTATAGAATAATATGATTTTTCATCGCATAAAAGAAATATTTTAGATTAGATAAAAATGAGATTTTTATCGTATATGAAATCTTTAAATTTGAAAAGGCGAAAACTTTATTTTTATAAAGGCGAAGACTTTATTTTTATAAAGGCGAAAACTTTATTTTTATAAAGGCGAAAACTTTATATGAAGAATAAGGTGATAAAAATATAATCTTTATCTATATAGTAGCGTTGTGAAAATATGCTTATTTTTATATATTGAATAACGAAATAAAAATTCGATTTTTAAATATACAAAGTGTTTATAAAAATATGACTTTTAAATGGAAAGTAAATAAATAAAAATGTGATTTTTATTTTAAAGACATCAAAATATAAAAATGTGTGATTTTTATATATGTAGTGACTACGGGCAACGAAGATGATAAAAAGGCGAGAATGAAGAAGATTTCCATAAATGAAGTGTCGTGAAGTTGGATAGCTATCGGTGAGAACTTCTCACCTTTAAATTTCATTTTCTAGTTATATATATATACTAGGATGCAGACGGTGCTTAGTAGCACCCGACACAATCGTCCACAGACCATGGACTTGTTTGTTTGGCTGTTTGGTGATTGATTGCGATATTGGTTTGAATGTGGTTTGTGGTGTGGAAAATCGAATCGATAAATAGGTTAGGATTAGACGTGCGCCGTTATAAGGCGAAGGAGTAAGGCTAGGTTAGACTCTTACTCCAAATTTTGTGGTTTGCATAACGAAAGTGATTTGATTGATGTGTGAATGGCGTGGGCCTTCACTAGACCGGGGATAAGGCTAGGCCTTGTCCCGTTTCTAGTATCGTGCCGTTATGCCGCCGAAATTTTCTAAAATATGTTAGAAAAATAAAAAGTATCATTTTATTGAATAAATGAACTGAATAGAAATTCATAGGTTGAATAAAATGTTTTATCGTTAAAAATATAATTTTTAACGTGAATGTGAATAAAATATTCATTTACAAACCGGACGGTTTGTCTATGTACACTGATTTGACTGACATTGATTGGGTCGATAAATTTTACACATCGCCCAACTGCACAAATAAAATCTGTGTTTGATTGTTTGAAACCCCACACGGGTGTTGGGATGAAATTTGAAGTTCACTCATCCTGATTGATTAAATATGTCGATCGATCGATTGACAGGCTGTTATAAGCGTTAGATATCTATATTTGATGCTTATACAGTGTAGTGCACTTTGGTTGATGGTTGATCCTGTTTCAATGTTATTATATACATGTGTTGTATGAAAATCCATATAATTAACTTTATATGGTAATTGATTGGGCCTCATTCCAATATAGAAGATAAAGAATATTATAATATAAAGGTTCATGTGTTGACTGTACCCATCCGTTGAGAATAGCCATGTGTTGAACGAAATATTTTTATAATATAAATTATATCTTTATCAATATAATATAAAGGTTCATGTGTTGACTGTACTCATCCGTTGAGAATAGCCATGTGTTGAACGAGATATTTTTATAATATAAATTATATCTTTATCAATATAATATAAAGGTTCATGTGTTGACTATACTCATCCGTTGAGAATAGCCATGTGTTGAACGAAATATTTTTATAATATAAATTATATCTTTATCAATATAATATAAAGGTTCATGTGTTGACTGTACTCATCCGTTGAGAATAGCCATGTGTTGAACGAAATATTTTTATAATATAAATTATATCTTTATCAATATAATATAAAGGTTCATGTGTTGACTGTACTCATCCATTGAGATTGGTCATGTGTTGAACGAAGTATTTTAACAAAAATAGTCACACATGGACGATACTCATTCGTTGAGATTAGTCGTGTGTTGAGAAAAAGAAATATTTGAAATAGAATATATAAAGCCGTGTTGAATAGTGATGCGCCATTTTGACGCGAACGATATCTATATCGATTACATTCGGAATTGAATATATAACGATTTCGAAATAAATTGAATATATAACGATTTCGAAATAAATTGAATATATAACGATTTCGAAATAAATTGAATATATAACGATTTCGAAATAAATTGAATATATAACGATTTCGAAATAAATTGAAATAAATTGAATATATAACGATTTCGAAATGAATTGAATATATAACGATTTCGAAATGAATTGAATATATAACGATTTCGAAATGAATTGAATATATAACGATTTCGAAATAAATTGAATATATAACGATTTCGAAATAAATTGAATATATAACGATTTCGAAATGAATTGAATATATAACGATTTCGAAATGAATTGAATATATAACGATTTCGAAATGAATTGAATATATAACGATTTCGAAATGAATTGAATATATAACGATTTCGAAATGAATTGAATATATAACGATTTCGAAATGAATTGAATATATAACGATTTCGAAATGAATTGAATATATAACGATTTCGAATTGAATTGAATATATAACGATTTCGATTTGAATTGGATATAAAACGATTTCGATTTGAATGGAATAGAAAACCAATTTGAATTGAATTGAATTGAAAACGAATTCAAATTGAATTGAAAGCGAATTGAAACGAATTCAAATTGAATTGAAATTTGAATTAAATAGAAATGAATTTTAAAACGAATTTTTAAAGAAGAATTCAATTTTGACTTGAATTGAAAGGGAAGTTGAATTTGCTTTTGAAAAGAATTTAAAACTATTTATATAATTCGTTTTAAATAGGAATCGACGAAATATATATTATATATATTATATATATAATATATTGGCTTGAATAGAACGCGCCGCGCCGCGGCAGTTCGTAAATTTCGACCATTTATTTCAAACGGACATTACGGGAGATCCGACCGTCGGATTCTCCTAAAACCGGAACCGTTGGGTTCGTATCGAAAAGAGCTTTCTAACGAATATTAGAAATTCAAAATCTAACGGTTGGATTTGGAGATACATCCAAATCAAATTCGAAAAAGGTCGCTGTAAGTGCAGTTCGATGGCCGTTGATGGAAATCGATTGTACGGGCCTTAATAAAATTATTAAAAATATTAATAATTTGTGTAAAATCATAAGAAATGATTTGGGAAGAATTGGGATGAAAAACTCCATATTTGAAAAGATAAAAATGGGTTTTTATCGAAACGAACTGGTTTTGAACTAAATTTAAAACCCAATTATTTTTAAATAAATGAATTAGATTTAAAAAGGGGTTTTAAATAATCGAATTTCTAATATATTTGATTGGATTTGAAATGGGTTTATCGTGAACTATGTTTTAAATAACATTAGTTCTTTAACCCGATAACAAATAGAATGTGATTTGGGTTTGTCGTGAACTGTGTTTTAAATAACACCTAGTTCTTTAACCCAGTAAAAGGAGTTTTAATGAATCTGCAATTAGATTGAAATTCGAATTGATAATCTAAATTACCAAATTTAGAAAATGAGCGAGAATGGAGTATCACCAGTTTTGCTCCAAAGCGATAGTTAAATCTTTAACTAGATTTGAACGTGAAATGGTAATTAATTTTACCGATAACACCACGGTGTTAGATATGGAGTATTACCAGTTTTGCTTCATGGGATGAATAGGTTGGGATTGGGAAATAAAATAAATAATTACTTCGTTGTGGTTCGCTAATCTCGACTAGTTGGAAAAACCATAATTTGGTTTTAAATGACATCCAAAGGAAGATTACAGGATAAATTTTAAAGAATTTATCTTGGATAAAATTAATGGGAACCTTTCCCTAAGAATATGGAATTTAGAAACTAGCTGTAGGTTGGCTAAGAAGAATGGTTTCCTGGGTATTGATCTGATGTTGGTTTCGGCCTTCGGGGTTAATGTTTAGGAAATTGTTCTCTTGCTAATTTGCGGTTAGTGACTAATGAATTGGAATGAGGCGTATGTTGTGTTTGTGTAACATTCGTTTTCAATATACGCGGGTTGTTCGGAAAGACCGGGTTTATGCCCATTCTGAATAACCGATTCGACGATAAGTCGAAGATGAAGACGGTGGTCGAAGACCGGAAGTTTTCACATCGTTTGGGTAATTACCGACGATCCTGATTGGGCTGTACACCCAAGAGGATGGAAATAGTTGGTGGTCGTCCCGACGTACTTGGAGATGGATGGATATGCGAGGAAAGTGCCTCCGGTTTCGTTCAGACCCAGAACGGACTTGTAAATGGATTGTGTGTCTGACATTGGATTTTATTCTATGTTGATTGATTTCTATTAAATATATATCTGCTTGGCGGCGGAGAATTTATTCTCTTGCTTAAAGCCCTTCTCTGAGACGTACGAGCTTAGAGGTTATATATCGATAGATATCAATCGCATGGCATGAATTGCCTGTGTGGCATGCTGAGTTGCATGGATCAAGGCTTCTGTTGAAAAGCAAAGTCTTGTGGTTGATGATCAAAGCACAGCCTACGTGGCAGCTTTGTGTATAACGTGAATTCGCGAGCCTCACACCTCGGTATGAGTTAAAAACGGGATACGGACTGCAGGGAGAGCACGACGTTTCTTTCTAGCTTTGGTGGTGTCAGTGACTTACCAGCCCTGACATATATATACTTTTCACCTTTGTGGTTGTTGGATGAGGCGCCTCGATTATAGGTCTGTAAGGACCGGGAAACGTGTGTTCAGGAATACTAATCCTCTAACGTAAGTGAGGACCGGCCCTGAAGATCCAGGGGTTACCCAGTGTGCGTAATCCTGAGGCATTTGCTAGAGTGTCTCGAACGCGGAGAGGAGCTTGCCCCTTGCCTCGACTCATGACGGAATCCAATTTCCAATACGTGTATTGCGGCTTTATTTGTAGAGCCTAGTATGGCGACATAGTAGCATGTATGCCGTCTATGATTTATATTTATGATTGAAATTGTTTTGACACTATACACTTATTATAGTATCAAATGATTTGTTTTAAACGTACCAAGCATGTTTGGCTATTATAAGGGAAAACCCTATCCTTCGGCTTGCGTTGCATTGTGTGATGGGACCTGGGTCTTATAATAGCTTCATTTTTCGAAAAAGCATTGCGTTGTTTATTGATATGCACTGATATTCTTGGGAGGAAACCCGTTCCGTGTTATACGGCGTGGTCCCTTGAATTACTCTCTTTTGAAGTAAAGTTTTAAATAACTGTTTTAGTTCTCACACCAGTCACATGACTGACCTGGAGTTTATTGTTTTAACCTAAACTCTGGGTGCCCCTATTTCCGCACGGGCAGCTAGTAGTTTTGGTTTTGCAGATTTATATTCACAGGATCCTGGTTTACAGCTGGAATGATATCCGGAAAGCTCTGTATCCGTATATCACCTTCAGTTGTGCTTAGTATTATTTTCCGCTGCTATGTAATTTATTGTAATCTCTGATATTTATCGAATGTATATTTATTCATTTATACTCTGTATATTCTTGTATCTGATGGAATTGTTGTAATAGCAATGAAATGTTCTTCTGTTTGTGTTCTGATTTGTCATGTTCTCAACGTTCAGGGGTTTCGAACGATCTAGATCGGTTTAACGACTGATTCAGATCGAGCGAAATTCCAGGCCGTCACATTTGGTATCAGAGCTTTGGTTTACAGAGCAGAGAACAAGGCACATTAGAACCGTACGAAAGAATTCATCAGATATTGGATTAGTAATATCCAATTAGAATGACTCGTTAGAGATAGGATCAGTAGTATCCTAGAACGAGTGTGAAGAGTATATTTTTCAAATGAAAACAATTTTGTTTTGAAATTTAAATCGTCTTACACGTATTTGAATATTTATTTATTTTGAATATGGACAATCGAGTATATATAGATTTCGCGTATACGCGTCATGAACGTATATTCGAAGTTTTAATATACTGGATAGATATAGAATCATATTCTAGTGGCCCGAAGATGATTCTGATGATTGACTAGTCGTCATTAGTATTCATGTTCGAGTAACGAAGGTGTGATTTCTATATATTTCCATTAGACTGGTGTGAGAACCAAAACTAATATAGATAGATTCATTTTGTTGTGAATTGGCATCAAAAACATGATTTTTTGTATATATGTATTAAAATTATGAACTTGAAAACTCTAATCCACTAATTGATTGATGTTTGTGTTGTTTGTTTAATTGTTTGATAATTTTAACCATTTATGCCTAATTAAACCAAATATTGAACTAAATTGAGAATTGGTCGCATTTGCTTGCATATACATATATATCATTGAACAGGTCATAGCAAGGAGGCTAGAGCCGAAGAATAAAATTTGTTTGCCCGACAAATAGGTACATGTTTACTACATAATTTACTGTTTTGTTTGGGTGATAATGATTTTGTGAGCCTATTGGCTAGCCGCTTGGCTTTTTCTTTTTCTTTTTGAGATCTGAAGGACCGGGGAAGCTATTTGAAATTCCCCGATGCTCCCGGTGCAGGGGAGGTTATGGCGAAATTTTTCGAAAATTTAGGGTGTTAGCCAAATTTTTGAAATTTTGAAAATTCTCAGAAACTGAAAAGTTGGAGAATGGAAGCCAAATCGAACATAGTGTTGAATAATCAAACCACTTTCGACTTTGTTCCTTTTCGGGGACGAAAAGTTTAAAGTGGGGGAGATTGTAATAACCCGTAAAATGCGAGCCAGTTTGAAATTTTTATTTTGGCAATTTTAGCGAATTTTGAATATTTAAAATAGATTATTTTAAATAATATCGACGAGAAATTTATGTTGAATAGAATTCGACGTATATATTATATACGTCGTCGTTAGAATATAAATATTTATATATAATTATAAATAGAATTGAAAATGGCGCGGTAGTTCGATAATTCGATTTCAAACTTCAATTGAGCATACCGGGTGCAAAACAATCCGGATTTTAGTGAAACCAAAAATAATGGGATCTAATTGTGAATATCTTTCCAACGAATCCGAAAGATCAAGATTTCATATCGGGAATCAAAAGATATGTCCAATTGAAAATTCTGAATAGTCGCTATGGAATTCAGGCCCTTAAAAATGGACATTTTGCAAATGACCTCGGATTTCGACGAAACCACTTTTGTTGGGTCCGTGATGTCGAATTATTGCTAGATTCCAAATTTCATAATTTTTCGAATCAATATGTGAGCGTGGCAAGGGAAAACGTGTTTTGACCATTTCAGTTGATTTTAATCGACTGAAAATTGGCCATTTCTCTAACGGTCTCAGAATTCGACGAAACTAGTTTTGTTAGGACCGTATCGTCAATACGAAGCTAGAAAATATTTTTCGGGAATTCAATAAAGTGATTTAAATGTAAATTTAACAGAAACTGATCGAAACGATCGAATCGGCTTATGATACATATCCCATTATGTTCGGAATGGGGGTAATACGCTAGATATGACAGTCGGTGGACTTGATTTCGAGTTTAAATGAAAAAGTAACTTTATGGGGTTTAATTAAATTAAATATATATTTATAAAGTTAGTCAACTCCTCTATTCTCTCTCCCCCTTTTTCTCCTTATCTTCCCGTCAGTTTTCAAAGTGAAAAAAAAAAAAACAAATCGCGTCGCCTACCAGCCGCCACCCACCTCACCGCCGTTCATCACCGCTGCCACCGCCCTTCTCCTTCCTCCCCCCCCCCTTCTTCTCCACCTCGCGCCCTTCCCCTGAACCCACCGCAAAACCCCTCCTCGTGGATCGAAGACCGAGAGCGCCCCCCCTGTCAGAGCCGCCGGTGAGCCCTGCATCCACCTCCACATACCGATTCCGACGCCAAGAACCCCCCCTCCTCGCTGAAAAAAACAGTTAGTCCTATTTACTCATTTTTATTATTTTATTTTATTTTAATTATATTTATTGGTGCATACAAAAACGTGATCATTATATCAGAAAAGCTCGGATTTTTGAAATAGAAAAGATTTGATTTTGCAATGTAGAAAGGTTATATTTTTAAATATAAAAAGATTAGATCTTTCTGTTTATACATGAAAGGTAAGATCTTTGCATATATAATGTTTTGAAATTGAAAAATATATATATAATTTTTACATATGTAAGCATCATTATAGAATAATATGATTTTTCATCGCATAAAAGAAATATTTTAGATTAGATAAAAATGAGATTTTTATCGTATATGAAATCTTTAAATTTGAAAAGGCGAAAACTTTATTTTTATAAAGGCGAAGACTTTATTTTTATAAAGGCGAAAACTTTATTTTTATAAAGGCGAAAACTTTATATGAAGAATAAGGTGATAAAAATATAATCTTTATCTATATAGTAGCGTTGTGAAAATATGCTTATTTTTATATATTGAATAACGAAATAAAAATTCGATTTTTAAATATACAAAGTGTTTATAAAAATATGACTTTTAAATGGAAAGTAAATAAATAAAAATGTGATTTTTATTTTAAAGACATCAAAATATAAAAATGTGTGATTTTTATATATGTAGTGACTACGGGCAACGAAGATGATAAAAAGGCGAGAATGAAGAAGATTTCCATAAATGAAGTGTCGTGAAGTTGGATAGCTATCGGTGAGAACTTCTCACCTTTAAATTTCATTTTCTAGTTATATATATATACTAGGATGCAGACGGTGCTTAGTAGCACCCGACACAATCGTCCACAGACCATGGACTTGTTTGTTTGGCTGTTTGGTGATTGATTGCGATATTGGTTTGAATGTGGTTTGTGGTGTGGAAAATCGAATCGATAAATAGGTTAGGATTAGACGTGCGCCGTTATAAGGCGAAGGAGTAAGGCTAGGTTAGACTCTTACTCCAAATTTTGTGGTTTGCATAACGAAAGTGATTTGATTGATGTGTGAATGGCGTGGGCCTTCACTAGACCGGGGATAAGGCTAGGCCTTGTCCCGTTTCTAGTATCGTGCCGTTATGCCGCCGAAATTTTCTAAAATATGTTAGAAGAATAAAAAGTATCATTTTATTGAATAAATGAACTGAATAGAAATTCATAGGTTGAATAAAATGTTTTATCGTTAAAAATATAATTTTTAACGTGAATGTGAATAAAATATTCATTTACAAACCGGACGGTTTGTCTATGTACACTGATTTGACTGACATTGATTGGGTCGATAAATTTTACACATCGCCCAACTGCACAAATAAAATCTGTGTTTGATTGTTTGAAACCCCACACGGGTGTTGGGATGAAATTTGAAGTTCACTCATCCTGATTGATTAAATATGTCGATCGATCGATTGACAGGCTGTTATAAGCGTTAGATATCTATATTTGATGCTTATACAGTGTAGTGCACTTTGGTTGATGGTTGATCCTGTTTCAATGTTATTATATACATGTGTTGTATGAAAATCCATATAATTAACTTTATATGGTAATTGATTGGGCCTCATTCCAATATAGAAGATAAAGAATATTATAATATAAAGGTTCATGTGTTGACTGTACCCATCCGTTGAGAATAGCCATGTGTTGAACGAAATATTTTTATAATATAAATTATATCTTTATCAATATAATATAAAGGTTCATGTGTTGACTGTACTCATCCGTTGAGAATAGCCATGTGTTGAACGAGATATTTTTATAATATAAATTATATCTTTATCAATATAATATAAAGGTTCATGTGTTGACTGTACTCATCCGTTGAGAATAGCCATGTGTTGAACGAAATATTTTTATAATATAAATTATATCTTTATCAATATAATATAAAGGTTCATGTGTTGACTGTACTCATCCGTTGAGAATAGCCATGTGTTGAACGAAATATTTTTATAATATAAATTATATCTTTATCAATATAATATAAAGGTTCATGTGTTGACTGTACTCATCCATTGAGATTGGTCATGTGTTGAACGAAGTATTTTAACAAAAATAGTCACACATGGACGATACTCATTCGTTGAGATTAGTCGTGTGTTGAGAAAAAGAAATATTTGAAATAGAATATATAAAGCTGTGTTGAATAGTGATGCGCCATTTTGACGCGAACGATATCTATATCGATTACATTCGGAATTGAATATATAACGATTTCGAAATAAATTGAATATATAACGATTTCGAAATAAATTGAATATATAACGATTTCGAAATAAATTGAATATATAACGATTTCGAAATAAATTGAATATATAACGATTTCGAAATAAATTGAAATAAATTGAATATATAACGATTTCGAAATGAATTGAATATATAACGATTTCGAAATGAATTGAATATATAACGATTTCGAAATGAATTGAATATATAACGATTTCGAAATAAATTGAATATATAACGATTTCGAAATAAATTGAATATATAACGATTTCGAAATGAATTGAATATATAACGATTTCGAAATGAATTGAATATATAACGATTTCGAAATGAATTTAATATATAACGATTTCGAAATGAATTGAATATATAACGATTTCGAAATGAATTGAATATATAACGATTTCGAAATGAATTGAATATATAACGATTTCGAATTGAATTGAATATATAACGATTTCGATTTGAATTGGATATAAAACGATTTCGATTTGAATGGAATAGAAAACCAATTTGAATTGAATTGAATTGAAAACGAATTCAAATTGAATTGAAAGCGAATTGAAACGAATTCAAATTGAATTGAAATTTGAATTAAATAGAAATGAATTTTAAAACGAATTTTTAAAGAAGAATTCAATTTTGACTTGAATTGAAAGGGAAGTTGAATTTGCTTTTGAAAAGAATTTAAAACTATTTATATAATTCGTTTTAAATAGGAATCGACGAAATATATATTATATATATTATATATATAATATATTGGCCTGAATAGAACGCGCCGCGCCGCGGCAGTTCGTAAATTTCGACCATTTATTTCAAACGGACATTACGGGAGATCCGACCGTCGGATTCTCCTAAAACCGGAACCGTTGGGTTCGTATCGAAAAGAGCTTTCTAACGAATATTAGAAATTCAAAATCTAACGGTTGGATTTGGAGATACATCCAAATCAAATTCGAAAAAGGTCGCTGTAAGTGCAGTTCGATGGCCGTTGATGGAAATCGATTGTACGGGCCTTAATAAAATTATTAAAAATATTAATAATTTGTGTAAAATCATAAGAAATGATTTGGGAAGAATTGGGATGAAAAACTCCATATTTGAAAAGATAAAAATGGGTTTTTATCGAAACGAACTGGTTTTGAACTAAATTTAAAACCCAATTATTTTTAAATAAATGAATTAGATTTAAAAAGGGGTTTTAAATAATCGAATTTCTAATATATTTGATTGGATTTGAAATGGGTTTATCGTGAACTATGTTTTAAATAACATTAGTTCTTTAACCCGATAACAAATAGAATGTGATTTGGGTTTGTCGTGAACTGTGTTTTAAATAACACCTAGTTCTTTAACCCAGTAAAAGGAGTTTTAATGAATCTGCAATTAGATTGAAATTCGAATTGATAATCTAAATTACCAAATTTAGAAAATGAGCGAGAATGGAGTATCACCAGTTTTGCTCCAAAGCGATAGTTAAATCTTTAACTAGATTTGAACGTGAAATGGTAATTAATTTTACCGATAACACCACGGTGTTAGATATGGAGTATTACCAGTTTTGCTTCATGGGATGAATAGGTTGGGATTGGGAAATAAAATAAATAATTACTTCGTTGTGGTTCGCTAATCTCGACTAGTTGGAAAAACCATAATTTGGTTTTAAATGACATCCAAAGGAAGATTACAGGATAAATTTTAAAGAATTTATCTTGGATAAAATTAATGGGAACCTTTCCCTAAGAATATGGAATTTAGAAACTAGCTGTAGGTTGGCTAAGAAGAATGGTTTCCTGGGTATTGATCTGATGTTGGTTTCGGCCTTCGGGGTTAATGTTTAGGAAATTGTTCTCTTGCTAATTTGCGGTTAGTGACTAATGAATTGGAATGAGGCGTATGTTGTGTTTGTGTAACATTCGTTTTCAATATACGCGGGTTGTTCGGAAAGACCGGGTTTATGCACATTCTGAATAACCGATTCGACGATAAGTCGAAGATGAAGACGGTGGTCGAAGACCGGAAGTTTTCACATCGTTTGGGTAATTACCGACGATCCTGATTGGGCTGTACACCCAAGAGGATGGAAATAGTTGGTGGTCGTCCCGACGTACTTGGAGATGGATGGATATGCGAGGAAAGTGCCTCCGGTTTCGTTCAGACCCAGAACGGACTTGTAAATGGATTGTGTGTCTGACATTGGATTTTATTCTGTGTTGATTGATTTCTATTAAATATATATCTGCTTGGCGGCGGAGAATTTATTCTCTTGCTTAACGCCCTTCTCTGAGACGTACGAGCTTAGAGGTTATATATCGATAGATATCAATCGCATGGCATGAATTGCCTGTGTGGCATGCTGAGTTGCATGGATCAAGGCTTCTGTTGAAAAGCAAAGTCTTGTGGTTGATGATCAAAGCACAGCCTACGTGGCAGCTTTGTGTATAACGTGAATTCGCGAGCCTCACACCTCGGTATGAGTTAAAAACGGGATACGGACTGCAGGGAGAGCACGACGTTTCTTTCTAGCTTTGGTGGTGTCAGTGACTTACCAGCCCTGACATATATATACTTTTCACCTTTGTGGTTGTTGGATGAGGCGCCTCGATTATAGGTCTGTAAGGACCGGGAAACGTGTGTTCAGGAATACTAATCCTCTAACGTAAGTGAGGACCGGCCCTGAAGATCCAGGGGTTACCCAGTGTGCGTAATCCTGAGGCATTTGCTAGAGTGTCTCGAACGCGGAGAGGAGCTTGCCCCTTGCCTCGACTCATGATGGAATCCAATTTCCAATACGTGTATTGCGGCTTTATTTGTAGAGCCTAGTATGGCGACATAGTAGCATGTATGCCGTCTATGATTTATATTTATGATTGAAATTGTTTTGACACTATACACTTATTATAGTATCAAATGATTTGTTTTAAACGTACCAAGCATGTTTGGCTATTATAAGGGAAAACCCTATCCTCCGGCTTGCGTTGCATTGTGTGATGGGACCTGGGTCTTATAATAGCTTCATTTTTCGAAAAAGCATTGCGTTGTTTATTGATATGCACTGATATTCTTGGGAGGAAACCCGTTCCGTGTTATACGGCGTGGTCCCTTGAATTACTCTCTTTTGAAGTAAAGTTTTAAATAACTGTTTTAGTTCTCACACCAGTCACATGACTGACCTGGAGTTTATTGTTTTAACCTAAACTCTGGGTGCCCCTATTTCCGCACGGGCAGCTAGTAGTTTTGGTTTTGCAGATTTATATTCACAGGATCCTGGTTTACAGCTGGAATGATATCCGGAAAGCTCTGTATCCGTATATCACCTTCAGTTGTGCTTAGTATTATTTTCCGCTGCTATGTAATTTATTGTAATCTCTGATATTTATCGAATGTATATTTATTCATTTATACTCTGTATATTCTTGTATCTGATGGAATTGTTGTAATAGCAATGAAATGTTCTTCTGTTTGTGTTCTGATTTGTCATGTTCTCAACGTTCAGGGGTTTCGAACGATCTAGATCGGTTTAACGACTGATTCAGATCGAGCGAAATTCCAGGCCGACACAACCGACATGCAAACGGTCATCACAAGATCCAACGTGCATTGCAGGGCCACTGACATGCAAGTAATGAAGTACATGAGCATGCACAGGGTCTTCACATGTGGTAACTCGATCAGCAGTGACTAGTTCACCTGGAATTAAAGCAACAATGGTTAACGATTACTTCATGAAAATATGAAGAGAAATTGTGGAGGTGCTAATATGAATAAGTGCACATTCTATAACCCATATTATATTTGGTGATCTGATAATAAATGATAAAAGTTAGGGAAGTTGAGAACCAGTAAGTGACATCAAATCTATAAATAGCCATGTCATTTTAGAATACATCAGCAGCCACAGGGAACAATTTACTCAAGATGATCACAACATATCGGTTGCAATCCCAAATGATGCCATATTGCAGCATTAAAACATAAGATTTAAATCCAAAGAATAAATTAAGCTGAAAAAGAACCTGATTGTAAATCCAACATTTGAACCAACATAAATGATATATTGACACCAGCTAGCGAAAGGGCATTCCCACTCTAAAAGTGTACCCACTTGTTTGTGCAACAACATTTGAAAAGAGTCCTGCACCATAATTAAGGAGGTTCTAGAAATAAAAAGAAAATGAAGTACAAAGTACAAGGACTATATATCTTAATCAAAGATAGTATTATTTACTGGGTAGTTCCTTGCGAAGTATATTAGATTTTCCAATGATATGTAGCTACCACCCCTAAGCAGATAGAATTACTACCACTGTAAAGAATATGAGTTAATTCCATAATCAACTACAACATACAAAGAAAAGTGGAAATGATAGTTGAGGCACTTATTACTTTTGAGTGTCTCATTGTTTACCCAGTTACACAGTATCATACATATCTACATAAATGTAAACATTAAAAAGTTTAAGTAGTTGAGGCACTTATTTTACCCACTTAATCAAACAATTCATACATAGACAGTGTAAATGAGGTAAAAATAGGAGGTATACTACATATAAAAAATACTACTGTGAATAATGACAAAATGTGTTCCAATACAAAACTTAAACCACCAAAAATCATACCCACCCATGCCTCCAGGTCTACACAAAGCATCGCATTATACATCCTGCATACCAAACGGAAAGGCCAACATACACAAATATGGCCAAAAAATATCAATCCAGGAAAAACAACCATAGAAAAAACAATATCTAAATTCTTTAAATCACCACATTTTAGATTCAACTCAATTAAACAGCAATAACATGATATTTGAATAGAAAACCATATATAATCGGCCTTTTCAAAGCCAACAAACAACAGTAAATCAGTTCCTTCCATAATTTACAAGTACATATAAAGTCCCCAAGACCAGCGAACTAGATGCACTAACTTCAGGCATCAAAAAAAAAAGTTAAAAAAATAAAGAAAGAAGCTTCGTGTTAAGGCACTTCGCCAAACACAAAACACAATTTAATTCGCTTACAAAACATGCTTACAAATTCAATTACTTTTACATGGTTTTCAATTACTTTTGCCTGCGTTTGTTAAATCAACTATCTTAATAACCCAAATAAGAAAGGCAAAGTTTACACTAATAAAATTCAGAAAAATTGTAAATTAGCTTACAAAATTCACCTGTAATCAAATTTTCAAACCTTTAACAAACGGGTATTCATTAAAAGGGGAAAGTATTTATCCAACAACTACTACAACAAGGTCAGCCTCATTTTTGCAGGAAATGGAAGTTTAGTGTACCGTGCTGCTAGTTTAGTGTACAAGTTTTCTAGGTAATAAGCAGTTATTCTTGTTTGAATAACTAGCAGGTTACAGCTATCATATATACCGAGTAATTCTTGTATTATTATACTGACATTATTTTATAGTTGGGATAACCATAAGTAAAATATTTCACAAACTTAAATTATTTATCTTTTACGTTGACATACATCTGAATTGTACACCACAACTATGAGCAAACAAAAGCTCGTAAACTGGAAGTTACGGCTATTAAAATGCTACTGAAATTATTGACAAAACTGACTACTGAAATTATTCACAAAACCGACTCGATTAAACTATTCATCTTAGAACAATAACCAACAATCATTTTTTGAAATTAAATCACAAAAACAAGTCCAATTTTTTAAAGGCTACTGCATATATTTACAAAACCATCAGAGAAAAGATTCAATCATATATAAATTACCTGAGCAACTGAATAGACGAGGAGAAGGTTGACAGACCGAGAATTACCTAAGCAACTGAATAGACGAGGAGAAGGCTGACAGACCGAGGATAAGCGTATCGTAAATTAAACGTCGGCAGCTGTAGAATGAAGAGAAGGAAAACCCTAGCAGGAGACGTCGAAATTTGGGGGAAATTTTGTTAAAATGGACGAAACGAATAAAGTGTGAATGCGTTAACATTTGAGGATAAAGTAAAGTTCCTAACCTATCCACGTAACTTAAATTTATTTGCAGTATTACCAGAACGTTGTAACGGTTATAACCATTATGACTGGTTATAATGGTAATAACCGTGATTAATTAATAACGGATATAACTGTTACTATATGGGGCCGAAAAACTGTGACAAAATGGGCTGTTTGGTGTAGTGTACTGGGGTGTGAAGCTCACGGATTAACGCCATAACACAAAGCTAAGCTATATCATCCATGCTTTGATCATCATCCATAAAGCTCTGCTTTTCAACAAAAGCTTTGAACCATGCATCGCAACATGCTACACAGTCATCCCAGACTGTAACGAACAGCGATTTTCGACCCGAAAATCGACACAAGAACACGACGTTGAACATTCGAGGTTCAAAAAACACCAGAACATTATTAAAAAGAAATTAAAGGGTGAGATAAGAAAGAAAGAAATATTAGAATAGAATAATAAGAAAACCAACACAACACAGAGTCTCACATCACAGCGGAACAAAATATAATATATAAATAGACTTTATTGAAAGCTTGAAATAATACTTACAACATTAGAGTGCATCAATACATCTGGACAGTTATAATAGCTTGTCCTCGTATATATAACATAAAATGGGTTAATAACATCATATGTCTGAACTCCTTCAGCTCGTTTTTGGACTTCACAACATCCGATAACCTGAACCTGTACAAGCCGGTCTAACCTGAGCATTACAAACACCGGGTCAGTCTAGTGAACCAGAGTGAGAAAAACTCGCTAAGTTTATAATATCATCCAACTTGATTTTAAAGTTAAAATCTTTTCGAAAGAAAAGGAAAATCGTAAGTCCAAATCCACACATAAATACGGATGACTTTTACCTTACGATAACCCAAAACATTTTTGAAATCAATATCTTATTGTGATATTATAATAATGTCTAAATACAAATAAATAGCAATCTAGCAGAACACTTGCATCTCACGTTCTACATATATAGTATACAATCAAAACTGCGGGCGCTTATTGGAGAATGGATTCCAACTGGTAAGGTATGTGACCACCTTCCGACAGTGTATCTCTAGAGAGGAATACACTGGGTTCAACAAGAACATCTTGCAACTCAGGCTAAACATACCCGGTCATTCATTTTGCTTGAATGTTCCGAATATGCTGCCACCTTACGGCTTTTTGTTGCGACCACCATAATTCCCAGGAGATACATAAATGAAAATAAGTAACAAATATGAATATTCTCTAGATGGTGACAATATACCTTAATTGGAGCGACCCACATAGCCATGCGACCTACCCGATTTTATACCATATCCCGGTTGATGAGGCTTGAGGATTAAATCTTGTTTTTTTGAACATCTGGACATCCTTCACTTATAATGCCACATTGTCAGATCCGTCAAATCATTAATTAACGTCCACAAATATATTGTGGGTGTAAAAGAAGTGCCCTTCTTCACCACCAATTCGTTATATTTGTAAAAATCAACGTACGTGGTTTTTCAGAAATACTTTGTCAGACATTCGTCCATACAAGTTATCCAGGAACATGATGAATCGATTGTACTCTCCTACTGCATCCAATATAGGAATCACCCCAAGGATCAGTAGCGAGTAGTCCTTGCTATCTGTATATTCCAATCACGACAGAATCACTACCGAAATATCTCTAGGGATCAGCCAGAGAAATTCAACAATAGTTCCCCCGCTCATGAAGATTTACGGTCTTTAATTGCTCCAACTCGATCAGATATCTTCTTCGTTTACGTATTTATTGGTCGGAATGGTTTTCAAATAAAATTTTGATCTCAGTCTTTCCGTACCAACAACGTTAGGCCAGATTTTGATAGCGGTTATTTAACTATCGTAACAAACAAATATAAAAATTAAAATTGATTCATTGGTTTATTTCACAGCATCACTTGTCCATTTTAAATTTCCATTCGTTAATAAAATCCTTTGAATCCTTTTAAAACATTATATACAAATATTTCTATTCAACTTATCAACTTTTCGAATTATATTTAAAATACCATACTCACTACTACAAAACATGTCATTTGCGACGGTTGTTTATGTCCATTTGCGACGGTTCAACAACCGTAGCAAATACAGACGTCGCAAAAAGGAAAAAACCTTTTGCGACGGTTAAAAAACCGTTGCACAATATGACTTTTTGCGACAGTTTTTACAAAAAACAGTCGTATAATATAAAGAATTCGCGGCGGGTTTTAGTAACAGTAGTCACAAATAAATGTTGTCTAGTTTCAAAACTATGCTTTTCTGCGACGGTTTTCAAAAAAAATAGTAGCGAAAAAGGTATTTTTTGCGACTATTTTTAATAAAAAGAGTCGCAAAATAGGTGTTTGTTACGACTGTTTTTTATATAGCCGTCGCAGTAGACTTGCTGGTACTTTTAAACTTTGTCTTTTTGCTACGGTTTTTAATATTAACCGTCGCAAGTAACAATTTTTTAACTACTCCACACCGTCCTATATTTCAAAGCAACAAAAACCTACTAGCATCATTGAATTAATATGCATATGAGCTTAGATAACAATCCACATAACTCAGCATAGACTATACAAATGAACATACATTAAACGCAGTTCTAACAGCCAGCGTTTAACACAAACAAGGTTGTGTGTATAAATCAAAATAATAACAATGGTCAAATTTACCATATTTAGCACAAATTCAAATGTTACATAATTTACCATTAACTTCATAATACTTTAAAATATATTGGATCCAGGCGTAAAACATTTCATAGTGAAAATATATTACTGAATATGTATTACACGAAGATAATTACACAACTAAAATGATAGAAGAAAAGGAATACATGACCTCTGCATGATCCAATCACCCTTACATAAGTCAATGTTACAATTGTGTCGATTTTTACTAGCTCTAATATTCATCAAATCTGAAAGAAAAAATTAAACACACGACATAAGTCATTATACATTTTCAAATAAACGCACTTTAAAAAAACCATACACCATTTAAAATAACATGGAAAAAATAAACACATGACATTAGTCAGTATATATTTTCAGCTATTGAGTGGTGAAGTTTGAAAGCAGTAGCATAACGAAGTCACTGCAATTAATTGACATAATTATAAAACAACACTGAAGAACTAAAGAAACAATAGGAATACCTTTTGTCTGGCAACCTCCCAAAATGGACCCAAAGCAGGATGAAGAAGAATTATGAAAGGTGGCCCAGAATTGAGATATTTACTGTTGTCTTCAAACTGGTGAAATTTAGTAGATATCAAACCACAAAATAAAAATGTACATCCTATTTTCTATTATTAACTTAATTCAAACGAGGTTAATAGTTCAGAAAGAATTTCTGTAATGACTTGCACAGAAAATAATGCATGTATTATGTACAACTTAACCACCTCCAACATATTCTCTACTATTAACTTAATTCAAACGAGGGTAATAGTTCAAAAAGAATTTCTGTAATGACTTGCACAAAAATTAATGCATGTATTATGTACAACTTAACCACCTCCAACATAAGTCAAGTAAATGTGTGAGCCTTTGTTTCTTAATAATAACATTATTGCATATTAAAATGCGCATAATCGTGTTATCGTGCTCAGTTCCTTATTAAGAAGTTGCCACAATTTCAAATAATTGAAATTGATATGTGTTCCCACATGCTCTTAGATGAACCGTGCACAACATTTCTCTTCAATCTAGGATAGTATCATCTTTCTAGCAGTTTTTCCTAATATACTTCTTTTCATATCTTATTTCAAAATTCGCATTACCTCTCCAGGTTTGAATTAAAATTTAGTAAATATACCCAAAAAATTTAGAAGAAATGATATTTTTATAATCTTGTTTCTATTTTTTACTACCTACTTAATAATTCACCAAAAAAGTTGTGCACAATATCTGGAATTAAAAAATAAATAAAATAAAAATCCTCCATGACAATTAGAATATTAAACTTCGCTCTCCATTGTTTAGTTTATCAGGCTCAACATACGCCTCTCAAACTTAATATTAGCCAAATCAAACCTAAACCAGATGTGATCAAAAATTTCATTTTAGAAGGTAAACCAACGGGCAAGTCTAATAAGGTTTAAGAGTTACATCTAAATTAACATAATGAGTTAATACAAAATAATATAAACAAATAAAATTTTCTCATGTATGTTTGCTCTGTGTGTTCAATACAGGTCAAACACTACTAAGCTATAAATTACTATTTACCTAATACTCAATCTAAGACGTGTGTTAACCTATCCAAGTGTATAAATAGTACAGTAAGAATAAAAGACTATAAATATTGTAAGCCCCAATAAGGCATCTATGTGAGTATAGGATAAAATTCTAGAGTTTATATGGTGAAATGGTTCGCACAGGACAGAGCAGAAAGCAACATTTTGAAGTTTCTATTATTGACTAATAAAATTCACTCCTGATTTGGATTAAATATCATGGTAACACCTTACGTTGGGAGATAGTAGAAGAAAGCCACATTGAAATTGGTTTAACACCTAGTGGCGGCAAGCTTAGTACCATGGATCTCCCTTGGATGCTAAGTATGAGTAGTTAGTGGCATATCCAGCTAGTTTAATATTAGGAATGCATAACATATGGCCAAGATTAAATAATTCTGTTCTGAAATTTGGCCACAACCATGCATACACAGGCATACTATTTTGAACTTTACTGGAGTTTACTTATAGCGGGAGCTTCATGCACCTTGTGCCCCTTTTTAACCATTCAGGGTGTGTGCATGTTGGTACATATATAGGCACTTCCCATAAGATGGCAATTGACAAACACTCACAGCTTTTCAGCTATCTTAAGCGTATCTGAAAAAGGAAAACTACCTGAGGAATATCTATATTACCACGTGAAAGAAGATCTGAGCTGGCATTCCTTATCAAATCCAATAAACTACATCTGGAGTCTGTAAGAAGAAACAGAAACAAATTAGTTCTCACTAAAGATAACTTTACTAGCTCCAACAGATAGCAACTTACTGAAGACATCATCGTTTGTACTGAAGCATAATAACCATGAAACACTAGGAATTCACAGGTCACTCAACACTCCAGTCAATATCACAACAATTCATTCTCATCTCATTTATTACAGAGGAGTAGAAAGAAATTATGTCCAAAAAAGATGCCTCATACAGTTCTAATTTCTAAAATACCAACTTTTAATTTATAAAAAGTAGACAAAGGCATATTAAATTCGAATAGTACTAGCATGCAGAAGAACCAAGACTTCTAGAAAGTTCGACAAAAATGTGCGCTAAATACATCTATAAGATAAATAAATTTAAGGTAGTGCCCCCCCTAAGTTGAGCATTCTACAGGTGATGGAAACCAAAAGAATAGGAGTTTATTTATTATAAGAATCATGTGGTCTGCAATGAATTCAGAGGCTAGCTAAAGTATGGGAAAATAGGTTATTTTGTTTTTATAACATAGCCATGACAAGTAGGGATTTATATCACAAGTCTTGACCTTTTTTATATATCTAACAAACATTTAAATGGGAAGTAACATGTGTAGGAGTTAAACAATGAGAATAGCAAAACAATGTTACGTAAGGCAGTCCGTAAAGCACTAAGTATTATAAATAGTATGCATTCACGAGCTTCCGTCGGTAAATTTTAGTCCGTTTCGGTCGTGTTTGACACCCCAATGGAGAAATGGCCTGTTGAACAAACAGACAAACTTGCTTTCAGGGCTAACAACGACAGTAAATAATATGTCATTAGTTAGCTTCATTTTTTTATAAATGACTAAACTAAATAACTTATGTAAATGAGGTTCATTTGAGACACGGTTTTTAGCATTGCAATCGTACCAAAGTGTTATACGTTCTAGAGTTGGTTTGATCTTTGAACTAAATTTGAGCAATTTAAAATTTATTTATTTTTCAAATTATTGACACAAATTATTTATTAACAAAATTAGTTAATTATAAATCAATTTTATTTCAAAATAGAAATTTCTAATACTCCGCTCTAACTCTCGGTTCGCAACTTACTACGCTCTAACTTCTCAGCTCAAATACAATGGTCGGAGTCCCCGTTAATGTTCGTTGAGAACGCATAGTCATATAGCATGGGTGTTTTATACTTTAAATACTGTAAAAAAATGTAAAAGAAAATTACTAAATTATTTAATAATATAATTCTCACTGAGTGGTTCGAAATTAGACTAATTATAATAACAATACAACTATTACATCCAACAACAAAGAAAAGGTCAAGTATCGGTTTGACAACTATACCACCTAGTCAAATGTAAATTTCAATTTATTAGCACAGGAAACTCATCCATGGTTCAACCAAAATTGAAGTGACTATCCTAGTGCTTTTACTTTAATATATCGTGACTGGAAAAAGTTGGAGTGGCAATGGAGTAGAGAAAAGAAGTATAGATTAGTTGCAGCAAACAAAATATGTGGGCACATCGCATGCTTTCATGCTAGTAGCATACAACAAGATATTAAGATGGGGAGCTAACTAATTATGAAATTAACAAAGTGTGATTATTAAGCTTTAAAAAATAGCTTAACTGAAAACAGAACCGAAAATATTATAAGTTGGAATTGTTTCCTACTCTGGTCACTAGTTGATGAAGTTCAGGTATATTATCTCTAGCAGCATTCCTGCAAAATACATCCATATTTAACTCTATCTATCCACCACACACTAAACCTAAGTGATATGATCTCTTGGTCTTTGAGTTTTCTATTTATACCTTTTCCTAATCATGAAGATAATGATCAAATATGGCTTTTGCAAAACAAGTCCCATTTATATTTTGTTCTAAACATAGAATACAAAGCAACAAGAGTACTATGGTGTGGAACCTGATTCATGTGAAACAATATGCATTCTGTAGCCATCTGGGACTTCAAATATATGATCTCCCTGTAGAATAAACAAGAGCACTAAGATGCCTAATAGTATGAAGGATTTTACCAAACGGATTGCTTTTTTACTTTCAAATAGACATTTCGTTTGAAATTCTCTTATACCATAGAAGAAATAATATATTCACCTGCAAAACTACGTGTGTGGCTTCAAATTTTGCATTTCCCTGTAAAATGATCTTCAAACTTTCAAGTCTCTCAACATTAACGTTTCTAGTAAACATTATCACTAGACATCCAATTTATTCCTTTGTTCACCACTTTGACACTTTGCAATTTGCATCTTCCACATCTACCATCATGTACAAACAAAATAAATCAACCTAACATAAAATCTTTAAGGGTTTTTATCCTGAATATTACCTGTTTCCATATTGAATTATTGGTTCACCATCTGCAGGTTCTTTTGATGAGCCCATTACATTTTCAGCAAGAATAACAAGGCTTCCATAAGGCTAATATTTGAGATAAAATAATAATATTTCATAGCATGCATGAAAATATACATAAACACAAAGCATGAAAGTTAAAAGGTATACACACACACCCCTTGACATCCCTCCATAAAAACTCTGCTACTTCTATCTATAGTTCAGAACCTATTGAAATAGAGCCACTAGAAAACTGCATAATGAATCAATAAAATGTTACATAATCTACCACAAAGAAACATCTATGTTTTCTTGAAACATTGAAGCAAGAATCCTCAACATTGCATTACATATTTAAGGAAGGTACATCATATATGTTCAAATAGGCATGCAACTGAATTGCCAAACTCTTGGGTGATAGAATGTAAAACCCATCCATGTTACTAATATTAACAATTGAAGAATCATTACAATGATCCACACTATCTTAAACAAGAGATAAGAGAAACTGTTCCTCATTCTAGTTTAGCTTTGGAAATTGTTAATTGAACGCTAAATGTACACTCCGCATCTCGATCTTTTGTGTTGTTTTCAAATTTAAAATGGAGTGCTATAGAAAAGATTGAAGCTTTTTAATAAAATTCTTTGTTGACAGTTTATAGAAAAGATTGAAGCATTAGACCATACATTGACTCCACACTTTTAACGATTACCAGGCACGGTATTATTGAGGATTATAGCGATTAGAAATGCAATTACCATGTTGAATTACAACACTGTGTTCAGTATACAATCTACCCTGCCATATCCAGTGTGAGAAAAGGTCCATGTGATGCAACGACATAAGGCTGAAAGTAACATACGGCACGGATGAATTTGCATTTGGACTCAATCCATATTGCTGAAAATATGCAGGAATTGACAGGGAGAAGAAAAAAGAAAGACCAATGATGATATAATTCCTTGAACTTCCTGTTTCACTATATCGAAGACTAGATAACCCCATTGCTGCAAACATAGCCCACATAAAGCAGAGAAGAGCAGCAACCATGAAATCTGGGATTGAAGCAATAAATCCTCCAACTTTGCCAATCAAGGATAGGAGTATCAAAATAACTGCACCCAACTCAATCGCTCTTCTACTACCCTTTTTTTTTATAGAAATTGTGTGAACATTCTCAGTGAGAGTAGATGAGCCTACTCCTGTTCCCCTAAGGCAGCAAAAATGTTGTATATTCCCTCAATGACAATACCTCTACTGAGTACACCAGGTGCCGGTGGCCTTGATGCCACCAGTAAAGACGACGCATGATAGGACCCCACAGAATCAACTGATAAAATAATGAACACGGCACACATCACAAGAGTTATTTTCCAATTAAATACTGGTGTACCCCATTGTAACGACAAAGGAAATCTAAACCATGGAGAAGAACTAAACGCCTTTGAGCTATCAATACGACAATGTTGCATCCTTGGAACATGCATTCTGCAGTAAGCTGATATAGCATTTGAAGAAGGAACATTTACATCACATCCTTTATAATTAAAAACTCCGTTAATTTATTAACTTCACTTAGTCAATATCGAGGTACAACTCCAGTAAATATGATATTTTCATGAAGATGATGTCTTTTGAAGGTGATGTCTTTTGCTTCACGACTTCTATCTTTAATTCAACTCGGTGAGGTTTTAACCATATGAGCATATAAACAAACACTGTTCATGCACCGAACATCACTCAGATTTGCATATCACAACAAAAATCATGGAAATCATTAAGATGCCTACAACATAGCTTTACACAAATCAAAGCAATCATATATTTAAATAACACCTCTTAAACAACAAAAATCTATGTATCCACAGTTTTAGTGCAGTTTGTTTTTGAGATAGCATCAAAACATTTAATCTAATTGACATCAAAGCATTATGCTTTAAATTAGTCCAGCTAACTGCACTTACCAAATTGAGATCAAAACATTATTCTTTAATCTAATTGGCATAAAAACATTTAATCTAATTAAGATAGCATTAGAATTTAATACATCACTTACCTAGATCTGAAACACGACTTTTGAGGAGATCGAAGACGTCAGATCGGAGACTGATGGGATCAAAACAGATCTGGAGGATGAATGCGGGATTTCGTTCGATCGAAATATGGAGGAGACCTGATTTTGTATGTTCGAAACCTAATGGAGATTTAATTGTGTTCGAAACTGGCTGGTGGAGGCTTAATTTGTTTGATTAAAAAAAAATTAAGGAACGGAACGGAATGGACCCAGATAATAAAGGTATATGCGGCTGTTTTATATTTAACCATCGCAAATGAAACTTCACCAGTTCCAACCCATTTAATTTGCCATGAATTTATATATAACCGTCGCAAATTGTAAATATTTGCTACTGTTATTAAACAAAACCGTCGCAAATTTGTCTTCTACATCATTTCCCTGCCAACTTGCTACGGTTTGTAGCTAGAACAGTCACACATAACCCTTTGTGCTA
The DNA here is from genome assembly GCA_030737875.1 of Allium sativum. Classification (NCBI taxonomy): domain Eukaryota; kingdom Viridiplantae; phylum Streptophyta; class Magnoliopsida; order Asparagales; family Amaryllidaceae; genus Allium; species Allium sativum. Next base: position 160,007,639 of record CM060923.1, read on the forward strand.
CTGTTTTTAACTAAACCGTCGCAAATAAGGCGACGCAAATTAGCAGTTTTGTACTAGTGACTCTCTCTGGAAATGTTTATTTAATTTTAGACATTAAGTAAAACATTAATTAAAACCTTTTCATATTAACTTTACTTATCTTTTTAAAACAATATACACAAGCGTTGATTCTATTACAAATAGGATCTATTTTTATAAACTTCTGATAAGTTTATTTCAAACCCACTTTTAATTACATCTCGATGAAACCTCATTCTCACTTAATATAGCAAATATAAATTGTACCTTTATCACTTAACTCGCCTAACCATTTTTACTCAAATCTTGGTTTCCGTTTCGATTCCATTTCACATCTTCATCGGTCCCCAACCGTAAATTGGTAAGGAGATAATCCCCTAAATATAGATCCCGAAGGCCGAAACCAACATCATATCAATATTCAGAAAATCATTTAACTCAACCGATTTCCAGTTAGGTTTAATTTCGTACCTTGGACATTTATTTCCATTAAGAATCCATTTCTACTAACTCGCTTCAATAATATATTCGATAAAACTTGGACTTTATAACTTCATCAAATTCTTGGATTTTATAAATTCAATTAAATAAGAATTCACTTTAACTTTAATTTAGACTTAACTTATATTATTATTAAATCAAATTTCTTAAGTATTCATTACATTATGAATAACGCTTTAAAATATTATAAACCTTCATAAGTACACTTTAAATCCCAATAGTACCACTTCGACTATTATTTAATAAATAACAATAAAAGTTATATAAAATTGTTTACTCCACCATTAACTATCTCCATTAAACTTAACAAATCGATTTAACAATCAATTTTAGTTAACACAGTTGACTTGTTCAACTCAAACTGATTAATTCGTTAATCAAATCCAATTAGCCCTTTCCATTTAAATTAATATATGATTAATTTAAATAATCCCATTTACTTTGATCAAGAATAATAATCGATATCGGTATAATCCCATTTTAGTTGTTTTCTTAAAACAAATAAACTTGGTTATTAATCGTCAAGTTAATTTATACTCACTAGCTTGTCAATTTTATAAATATAAGAATCAGCTTTATAAAATCATTTTAAAAAAAATCACTTATAAACTTAAATAAATATAAATAAATATTTAATTCCTTTTAAAAATTTCCATTTAAAATAATAGATTTAAAAATCGATCTTCAGTTATAAAATAAATTTTTATAACTTCATTCCAATTGATTTACCTAACGGTAAATCAATCTTTATAAAACAGTGTATATTTAGCCATCTGCTATTATTCCTCAACCAATATCACACATTGGTTAATAACAAACAAACGTTGAATTCAATTCAAAAATCAATAATCCAATCATATTGGTTAAACAGTTCATGTAATGATCATATGCAAATAAATAATCAATTCAACTGATAGTGGTTGACCAATAATAATAATTCAAGCATCCAGTTTAATTTAAATACGTTTATATTATTATAAACGTAACCAACAAGGTAAGTTACCTTTATTGGAAATAATTGTTAAAAATAATGATTTCATTTTATTTAAATTAAACAACCGTTTAATTTAAATAATTCAGTTAATATAAATATTATTCGGTCAATATCCAAACAAACATTAAATCAACCAATAATTAGCAAACATAGCACACAAATAATAAACCTGACTTATATAAAATATAAGTGGGAGAACTGAGTGAGTTTAACTCACCTTGGTTTAATTCTTCGGTTAAAATGCTTGTTTTTAATAAAATTAAACCGACGTTTAATTTAATTGAAAATTTTGGTTGCTTCCTGTATTGACCAAACCAGCTCCAACTTGTAGCCTACGTCCGTACGGTTCCAACAAGACCAATGGTTCGAAAATCTGATAATATATACGGTTGAGATATCAAATTAATACCATTGTTTAAATAATTTTATTTAACTTTATTCTATTATTATAAATGGCCTTACCAAAAGAACAATCGGTGCACGCCCCCATAATTCCGTTCACAACGATCACCCCGCGTTCAAAACAAACTGCTGAACCATCCATTCCTTGAGTCCTGGCACACGTTAAAACAAACCCCCCCTCCACCTGCTAAATTTTCGAATACACTTCAACCCCCATTTTTTTAACAGGCTTTACCCAAATAAGATAGGCCCATGTTCTATACCGTATCCATGTTGCAGAGTAGTGCTTCTCCCTCTCGTGGAATTAGAACCCGCGCTCCAGACATTGTTAAACCCACCATGCGGCTTCTTACACACGTGAACACACTCCTTTTCCATGCTTTCTTCCCAGATTTTGATACATGAACCCAAAGGAAAACACAGCTTTTTCCATGGCTGGCGTTGAATCCTACAGTAGCGCAATCAAGTCATTAGTGAAGCACTGAAGCTCACCTTTCCCAACGTGCTGTTCTTCCCGCAACACCTACTAGTCTTTCACCCTTACTCACGCAAACTCTCTCTAGTCCACCGTCTGCCCCTTATTTCCCTTTTCTCCAATCTCTCACGTTTCTCTTTTCTCCAATCCCTCACGTTCCTCTTCTATATCACATGCATAGACCATTCCCGTTCTTCCCATCATCCGCCTTGCCAACGTTGCCTCAAACTTATTTCAGTTATCACGAGATTACTCCTTCCTGCTACTGAGTCTTGTTCCTTCTCTCCGCCTTACTGAAACCCGAGCTACCCAGCAAACTAAAGAAATGTAGTGGGGAAAGTACGTATGTTATATTATTATCTTTGTGAAGACACCATTTATTTGCACTGTAAAACGAAGAAGTTGAAATGCCGTATATATAGCACGAGACATCTTGGATTGCACGGCGAAGGTTTAATTGGCCCTCACGGTATGAAATTTATTGGCAATAAAGGAATGTGCGAGTAGGAAGTGGGATAGCTTTGTATATTTTCATAGCTGGGTGATGGTGAAACGATGGAGAAGATGTAGCATCTGCGTGTAGTTTAGAAAAGGTGTGTACTAGTTATTTCGTTTAGACATGAAGTTGTAGCCTTCTGCATGTGTTTTCATTCCATGTATGGGGTAGGCGGTACCTTTATAGTTTAGGCGAGTACTAGCTATGTACATATTTTAAACAATAGAAGCTATAGTGTTTCTTTTTATGTGAATTCACATTAATGGATTAGCTGTATCTCTTGGGGTAGAATACATAGGTTGTATTTTATATATAGTATTAGGTAGGCGTCTGCAAATATATACGTTAGGGTAGGCTGTTTGATTTAAAAGCATAGGTCTATGTATGTTTAATTTGTGGGATTACGACTTCACCGTATAGCCTAGTTGCAGGGTACAAGACTTCTCTTCTAAGGTTTGATTCGTGTAGGCTTACTTACTTCATTATTTTATTAAATTCATTTGTTTTAATACGGTTAAATTATATTACCGCTAACCGTTAATTGGTGATCGTTAAAAATTGCATCGATACACACGAACTCCAAAAATTACGAAAATGGACACTATGGTATAATTTGACGTTACAGTCCTAACGAAACTAATTTCGTTGAAAACGGTCTTCATTTGCTAAAACGACGCTATTTAGATCCCAATCTATCCATCGGTTCACTTTTAAATTTCTCTACCGACAAGACAACTCCGTTTGGTTCCAACTAGAAATCTAGCAATAACTTGCTATACGTATTCCAATAAAATTCATTTCATCAAAAATGGTGGTCGTTTTGAAAAATAACTATTTAAATGGCTTATATAATACCAATATAATATAAATTAATTACAAAATAAATAAACTAAATATAAATAAACTATTATCGTCATATATATTCAAAAATAATATAATACTTCAAATATAAACCAATATGGAATTAAAACTCAATATTAACATTTTTGAATTTAACGATATCCAGATTATATTAAAATTCCGATTATTCTTATTAAATAAACGTTATGATTATTAACGATTTCCATAGCGACTATTTTAAAATTTGATTTGGACATAACTTACAATATATACGCTGAAATTCCAATTTTTCTCTTTCATTAGAAAATTAAAGTTACACAGATTCTAACATTTCTTATTTCACAGAACTCCGATTTAAAACGGATTCTGTATATTCAATTAAAGTTCAAAACTCAATATTACGAACTATCGCGACATTTCGATCTCGTTGATAAATTAAATATAATTATAAACGTTCAATCATCGTTCTATTAACGAATTCAATATTAAAATCCATTAATATTCTAAATATAATATTTAAAACAAGTTTTAAATATCCAAGTTCAAATGACAAAAATTCGGGTCGTTACATTCTTCCCCCCTTAAAAGAATTTCATCCCCGAAATTACTAAGTTAAGAAGAATGTTCCAAACCCAATTATTTTCAAAATAATTAATTAAAAATATTATCAACGATATTTTAAGTCTTAAAAATTTACGAAAAATCCGCTAGTACCTCCTATGTACAGTTCGATCCAAACAACTACAACTCGCCACTCCGGCCTCACATGTCGATCAAAAGAAAACAAAGCCAAGTGGCATCCCAATTCAAAGGTATTTTAAATCAATCACCAATCCATAATATTAAGGCTTACCTATTAGGCGTGCAATCAACTCTAATCACGAAGCAAAGTTCTAACAGCTCTTTCCTCTTCCAATCCTGCACTTAACTCAATATATTGCAAATAACCATCATAGGGTTAAATCATTTCAGTTTTCAATTCATGAGTGATTAATTCAAAGTAATTATACTAAAATTTATTACTCAGTTCTCATTCAATCATTAATGGATTTAATTATTCAATCAATCTAACGTCCAATGAACAATCAACCAATATAACCAAATCATTCCATTATTAACCTGTCTTTTAAGTTAACCTCTGATTCACTTAAATTCATATATCTAAATTCTTACTCACAAATTCCATATTTTTAAATTCTCTTTTGATTTTATTAACTCATTCAAATTTATAATCCAATTTGAATTCCCATTCACATCAACCAAACACACGAATATCAATAATTTAATAAAATTATTTCCTTTCTATATAAAAATATGATTTGGGCAAAATTATTTCATTTACCCTCTTTACAAAACAATATTGTATTAGTTTGCCAGTTCAACTTGAACCGATCAAACAACACAATACAAAACCTTTGCAAATAAATTTTACACATACGCTTTCGTATATATACGCTCAATCTCGATCTAAGGTATTACTAAATCTATCGAGTTACACCACAGAGCCAAGCTTATTCCTAAACCAATGCTCTGATACCACTGTAATGTAGCGATTTTCGACCCGAAAACCGACACAAGAACACCATGTCAAGCATTCGAGCTTCGAAAAAAACCATAACGTTATTAGAAATAAATTAGAGGGTGATATACGAAAGAAAGAAATATTAGAATAGAAGAATAAGAAAACTAATACAACACAGAGTCTCACATCGCAGTGGAACAAAATATAATATAAAAACAGACTTTATTGAGAGCTTGAAATAATACTTACAACATCAGAGTACATCAATACATTTGGACAGTTATAATAGTCTATCCTCATATATATAACACACAGTGGAATAATAAAACTATACGTCTGAACTCCTTCAGCTCATCTTTGGACTTCACAACATCCGATAATCTGAACCTGTACAACCCGGTCTAATCCGAGCATTACAAACACCGGGTCAGTCTGGTGAACTAGAGTGAGAAAAACTCGCTAAGTTTATAACATCATCCAACTTGATTTTAAAGTTAAAATCTTTTCAAGAAAAGGATAATGGTAAGACCAAATCCACACATAAATGCGGACGTTTTACCTTACGATAACCCAAAACATTTATGAAATCAATATCTTATTGTGATATTATAATAATGTCTAAATACAAATAAATAGCAATCTAGCAGAACGCTTGCATCTCACGTTCTACATTTATAGTATACAATCAAAACCGCGGGCGCTTATTGGAGAATGGATTCCAACTGGCAAGGTATGGGACCACCTTCCGATAGTGTATCTCTAGAGAGGAATAAACCGGGTTCAACAAGAACATCTTGCAACCCAGGCTAAACATGGCCGACCATTCATTTTGGTCGAATGTTCCGAATATATTATCACCTTATGGTTTTTTGTCGTAACCACCATAGTTCCCGGGAGATACAGAATTTAAAAGAAGTAACAAATATGAATATTCTCTAGATGGTGATAATATACCTTAATGGGAGCGACTCACATAGCCATGCAACCTACCAGATTTTATACCATTTCCCGGTTGATGAGGCTTGAGGTTTTAATCATTTTTTTTTGGAACATCTGGCCATCCTTCACTTTGAATGCCACATTTTCAGATCCGTAAAATCACTAATTGACGTACATAAATATATTCTAGGTGTAAAAATCAACATATGTGGTTTTTAGAAAATACCTTTTCACACATTCGTCCATACAAGTCATCCAGGAACAGGATGAGCCGAAGGTACTCTCCTACTGCATCCAATATAGGAATCACCCCATGGATCAGTAGTGAGTATTCCTTGCAATTCATATATTCCAATCACGACAGAATCGGTGTCGAAATATCTCCGGGGATCAGCCAGAGAAATTCAACAATAGTTTCCCCACTCATGAAGATTTACGGTCTTCAATTGCTCCAACTCGTTCAGATATCTTCTTCGTTTAGGTACTCATTGGTCGGAATGGTTGTCAAATAAAATATCGATCCCGTCTTTCCGTACCAACAACGTTGGGCTAGATTTTGATAGTCGGTTATTTAACTTTCAAAACAAAATAAAAATAAAAATAAAAATGGATACATTGGTTTATTTCATAGCATCACTTGGCCATTTTAAATTTCCATTCGTTAATCAAATCCTTTTAAAACATTATATACAAATATTTCTATTCAACTTATCAACTTTTCGAATTATATTTAAAATGCCATACTCTCTCTTTGGAGATGTTTACTTAATTTTAGATATAAAGTAAAATGTTATTTAAAACCTTTTCATATTAACTTTACTTATCTTTTTAAAACATTGTACACAAGCATTGATTCTATTACAAATAGAATCTCTTTTTATAAACTTCTGACAAGTTTATTTCAAACAGAATTTTATTTACACCTCGATGAAACCTCATTTCTCACTTAATATAGCGAATATAAATTGCAACTTTATCACTTAACTCGCCTAACCATTTTTACTCAAATCTGGGTTTTCGTTTCGATTCCATTTCATATCTTCATCAGTCCCTAACCGTAAATTGGTAAGGAAATAATCCCTTAAATATAGATCCCGAAGGCCGAAACCAACATCAGATCAATATTCAGAAAATCATTTAACTCAACCGATTTCCAGTTAGGTTTAATTTCATACCTTGGACATTTATTTCCATTAAGAATCCATATCTACTAACTCATTTTAATAATATATTCGATAAAACTTGGACTTTATAACTTCATCAAATTCTTGAATTTTATAAATTCAATTAAATAAGAATTCACTTTAACTTTAATTTAGACAACTTATATTATTATTAAATCAAATTGCTTAAGTATTCATTACATTATGAATAACGCTTCAAAACATTATAAACCTTCATAATTACACTTTAAATCCCAATAGTACCACTTCCACTATTATTTAATAAATAATAATCAGAGTTTTATAAAATTGTTTACTCCACCATTAACTATCTCTATTAAACTTAACAAACTGATTTAACAATCAATTTTAGTTAACACAGTTGACTTGTCCAACTCAAACTGATTAATTCGTTAATCAAATCCAATTAGCCCTTTCCATTTAAATTAATATATGATTAATTTAAATAATCCCATTTACTTTGATCATGAATAATAATCTATATCAATATAATCCCATTTTAGTTTTTTTTCTTAAAATAATTAAACTTGGTTATTAATCGTCAAGTTAATTTATGCTCACTTGCTTGTCAATTTTATAAATATAAGAATCAGCTTTATAAAATCATTTAAAAAAATCACTTATAAACTTAAATAAATAAAAATAAATATTTAATTCCTTTTAAAAATTTCCATTTAAAATAATAGATTTAAAAGTCGATCTTCAGTTATAAAATAATTTTTTATAACTTCATTCCAATCGATTTACCTAACGGTAAATCAATCTTTATAAAACAGTGTATATTTGGCCATCTGGTATTATTCCTCAACCAATATCACACATTGGTTAATAACAAACAAACGTTGAATTCATATTCAAAAATCAAAAATCCAATCATATTGGTTAAACAGTTCATGTAATGATCATACGCAAATAAATAATCAATTCAACTGATAATGGTTGACCAATAATAATAATTCAAGCATCCAATTTAATTTAAATACGTTTATATTATTATAAATATACCAACAAGGTTAGTTACCTTTATTGGAAATAATCGTTAAAATAACGATTTCATTTTATTTAAATTAAACAACCGTTTAATTTAAACAATTCAGTTAATATAAATATTATTTGGTCAATATCCAAACAAACATCAAATCAACCAATAATTAACAAACATAACACACAAATAATAAACCTGACTTATATAAAATATAAGTGGGAGAACTGAGTGAGTTTAACTCACCTTGGTTTAATTCGTCGGTTAAAATGCTTGTTTTCAATTAAATTAAACTGACGTTTAATTTAATTAAAAATTTTGATTGCTTCCTGTATTGACCAAACCAGCTCCAACTTGTAGCTTACGTCCGTACGGTTCCAACAAGACCAATGGTTCGAAAATCTGATAATATATACGGTTGAGATATCAAATTAATACCATTGTTTAAATATTTTAATTTAACTTTATTTTATTATTATAAATGGCCTTACCAAAAGAACAATTGGCGCACGCCCCCAGAATTCCGTTCACAACGTTCACCCCACGTTCAAAACAAACTGTTGAACCATCCATTCCTTGAGTCCTACCACACGTTAAAACAAACTTCCCCCCTCCCACCTGCTAAATTTTTGAATACACTTCAACCCCTTTTTTTAATGGGCTTTACCCAAATAAGATAGGCCCATGTTCTATACCGTATCCACATTGCACAGTAGTGCTTCTCCCTCTCGTGGAAACAGAACCCGCGCTCCAGACATTGTTAAACCCACAACGCGGCTTCTTACACACATGAACACACTCCCTCCCCATGCTTTCTTCCCAGATTTCGATACATAAACCCAAAGGAAAACACAGCTTCTCCCATGGCCGACGTTGAATCCTACAGTAGCGCAACCAAGTCATCAGTGAAGCACTGAAGCTCACCTTTCCCAACGTGCTGTTCTTCCCGCAGCACCTCTGAGACTTTCACCCTTACTCACGCAAACTCTCTCCAATCCACCATCTGCTCCTTATTTCCCTTTTCTCCCATCCCTCACGTTCCTCTTTTCTCCAATCCCTTATGTTCCTCTTCTATATCGCATGCACAGACCATTCCGGTTCTTCCCATCATCTGCCATGCCAACGTTGCCTCAAACTTATTTCAGCTGTCACGAGATTACTCCTTCCTGCTACTGAGTCTCGTTCCTTCTCTCCGCCTTACTGAAACTTGAGCTACCCAGCAAACTAAAGAAATGTAGTGGGGAAAGTACATATGTTATATTATTGTTTTTGTGAAGACACCATTTATTTGCACTATAAAATGAAGAAGTTGAAATGTCGTATATATAGCACGAGACAACTTGGATTGCACGACGAAGGTTTACTTGGCCCTCATGGTTTGAAATTGCTTGGCAATAAAGGAATGCGCGAGTTGGCAGTGGGATAGCTTTGTATATTTTCATAGCTGGGTGATGGTGAAACGATGGAGAAGATGTAGCATCTGCGTGTAGTTTAGAAAAGGTGTGTACTAGTTATTTTGTTTAGACATGAAGTTCTAGCCTTCTACATGTGTTTTCATTTCATGTATGGGGTAGGCGGTACCTTTATAGTTTAGGCGAGTACTAGCTATGTATATATTTTAAATAATAGAAGCTACAATGTTTCTTTTTGTGTGAATTCACATCAATGGATTAGTTGGATCTCTTAGGGTAGAATATATAGGCTGTATTATATATATAGTATTAGGTAGGCGTCTGCAAATATATACGTTAGGATAGGCTGTTTGATTTAAAAGCATAGGTCTATGTATGTTTAATCTGTGGGATTGCGACTTCACCGTATAGCCTAGCTGAAGGGTACAAGACTTCTCTTCTAAGGTTTGATTTGTATAGGCTTACTTACTTCATTATTTTATTAAATTCATTTGTTTTAATATGGTTAAATTATATTACCGCTAACCGTTAATTGGTGATCGTTAAAAATCGCATCAATACACATGAACTACAAAAATGGACGCTATAGTATAAATTGACATTACAGTCCTAATGAAACTAATTTCGTTGAAAACGGTCTCCATTTGCAAAAATGGTGCTGTTTAGATCCCAACTTATCCATCGGTTAACTTTTAAATTTCGTCTACCAACAAAACAACTCTGTTTGGATCCAAATTAGAAATCTAGCAATAACTTGCTATACGTATTCCAATAAAATTCATTTCATCAAAAATGGAGGTCGTTTTGAAAAATAACTATTTAAATGGCTTATATAATACCGATATAATATAAATTAATTACAAAACAATTAAACTAAATAATAATAAACTATTATTATCATATATATTCAAAAATAATATAATACTTTAAATATAAACCAATATGGAATTACAACTCAATATTAACATTTTCGAATTTAACGATATCCAGATTATATTAAAATTCCTATTATTCTTATTAAATAAACGTTATCGTTTATTAACGATTTCCATAGCGACTATTTTAAAATTTGATTTGGACATAACTTATAATATATACGCTGAAATTCTGATTTTTCTCTTTCATTAGAAAATTATAGTTACACAGATTCTAACGTTTCTTATTTCATAGAATTCCGATTTAAAACGGGTTATGTATATTCAATTAAATTTCAAAACTCAATATTATGAACTACCGCGATGTTTCGAGCTCGTTTATAAATTAAATATAATTATAAACGTTCAATCGTCGTTTTATTAACGAATTCAATATTATAATCCATATATAATATTTAAAACAAATTTTAAATAGCCAAGTTCAAATGACAAAAATCCGGGTCGTTACACAGACCATACAACTGACATCTACCAATATATAACCTCTAAGCTCGTACGTCTCAGGGAAGGGTGTTAAGCTAAGAGAATAAATTCTCCGCCACCAACAAATATATATTTAGTAGAAATCAATTAATACAACTCAGAATACCATGTCAGACACGCAATCCATTTACAAATCCGTCCTGAGTTTGAACGAAACTGGAGGCACCTTGTTCCTCGTCCCATATGTCCAATACAGGAGAGAGACCCTCGCACATCCGAGCAATCAATAAGTACATTCGGACAACTGCCACTTTAACCCTTTCAAGGGAGCTACCCACATCCAGGGTATCAGCTGCAATCCATTCGATGTGAAGATTCTCGGTCTTGCACCTTCTTCATTCTCTTCGACTTTTTATCATCGTTCAACTATTCAAAATGGGCTATCCCGGTCTTTTTGAATAGTTCGCACCCAAAACAAATACAATCCAATTCTTATTTGGATTATTAATTAACCAATTAAGTCTCCTTTAATTGTTTCTCTTACATAAGATTTAAGACCCTATTTTCAAATCCGGTTAAGTTATTTGGCTTTCATAATTCAATTCATAACCTAATTTAAAAGGTTTACTCAAGAATTTAACTCAAATCAAGAATTAAAATTCTTATTTCTAAATTCTTTCTCAAGTCGGTTATATAAGCTTTTATACAAAAACAGCCAGATCTCACTTAACCACTTTTATCATTTAAAACCAAGTAGTATTGGTTTATATCCATTTCAATTCATTTATAATATTTTATAATGATTTTACGCTATTTTTATTTATTTAAAAATAGTCCATACCCGTAATTTTCTAATTACAGGTCATTACGGACTATGGCGTTGTTTTCATTCAAAACTGAATTAAAAATTCCTCAAAATCTAACCGTTAGATTTTAAAATTATTATCATCGTTTGAAAGATCTTTTCAAAATGAACCAAACGGTTTCAATTTCAGGAAAATCTAACGGTCAGATCTCCCATAATATTCATTTAAAGTTATAAGTCAAAAAACGAACTACCGCTACGCGACACGTTCAATATTCGATGTATAATCTGACGTCAGATCTCCCATAATATTCATTTAAAGTTTCAAGTCAAAAAACGAACTACCGCTACGCGACACGATCAATATTCGACATATGTGTGTGTGTGTATAATACGTCAGATCGCTTCGAAACCATTTTGTATATCATTTAATATATATAATAATTTTCCAAAGTCGTACCTTAATAATTCAATTACAAAATCATATCTTTTCGATATTGTAATAATATTATAATGACTGAAATAATATTATTTTCCAAAATTCCATATTTTTATTTCAAATCTTCCTATCATTCATTATAAAATTAATAAGAAATTCTCAAAAAGAAACTTCTTGTAAAACATCACCTTGATAGCCTAAGTGAACTTCACTTTTGAAAGTTACTATTCATTTCAAATTAGAAACTTTGACAAGCCAAAATTGAGTGAAAATTAATTTGAAATTACTTGGTACAATTGCGGAAGTTAATTGATATTTTATTATCTTCGCGTCCATCCGAAATCGGACATCTAAATAAAACTTAGATTTTTCAGCTATTATTATATTGATTTTATATTCCTTGAAAAGTCATTTTTCTTGATGGAGACTTAACCAATGAACCAATAACCATTTTTATTGTTTATTTATTCACAGTGAATATTATGACATCCAGTCATCCATCACTTTGCATCCAATTCACACACAAAGTGCAATATACCATATACGCCTAAAATTAAATAAGTAGTGCTTATACATTTCTGTTAATTCAACAGATTGACAGCCTACACATTTGGGATTTAGATCAATGTTTATCTTCACCCCAATACCTGTGTGAGGTTTACAATATCATCAAAAACAATTGTGACTTATCTATGCACTTGGGAGATGTGAAAAAATATCATCCCAATACCCGTGTGGGGTTTACATTAAGATCCATCACTATGCCATAGATGGCATACTGCAACACTAGAGAAGTGATGCAGGAAGTGCCAAAAAATGTTGCTATAGGCTCAAAAAGATCAAAGGAAACACTTTCTCAGTGTTACATTTTTCCACGTTGCCCTAGAGTCAAAAGCAACATCTTTACCATCCAATGGCAACATTTTCTTGGTGTTGCCACATATACTAATTTTACTTACAAGTGGGCCCCACATTATCAATAGTAACACTTTTACCATCCAATGACAACACTTTTACATTTCAAAAATCTTTCTATAGATATTTCTTCTCTAACAGGATTGAATATTTATTTAATAGAATACTACTACACATAATTTGAATTCAAATAACGTTTTATTATATAAAATATTTTATTTCAACAACTGAAATAGTGAAAATTTCTGACTCCAACTATTTACAGCTCAATGATTTACTATAACACTGATTATTCACATATACAGATATGTACATCACTCAGTTCGCTCACTACATATGCAGTTTCAATTTATTCGGACATTGACACTGGCAAATATATGATGAGTCGAAGGTGAGCCGAATGCCGAGCCGAGTAGCGGGTCTGGGGGCACTAGAGTCCCGACGGGGATCGACCTACTCGGTTAGGTCGAACAAGTGGGCACCGCCCGATTCATCTGATTTTTGAAGACCAAGCCTTCTTTGAAACACTGCACACCAAGTCCGTCATCACCCAAAGCCTTAAACAACACCACGTACACTACCTCAAACTTTGATTTCCATCATCCAAACAACAACTTCCTTTAGCAAATACACATCATCAAATTCAGAAAGATCATTATCCTGCACATACTAAACTCATAAGAAACAAATCAAGTTATAGATGGTTTGCAACAATGCAAACACAGATGTTGAGTAATGCTGCAATTAAAATTCAAAGGATGATCATATATCGAATAAGTGCCCGAGTACTAATTTACAAACTGATGTTAAAACCAACAGAATAGGCAGGGAAAATTAATATGTAGGATGATAATAGTCGACATGTTAAGTAGGATAGAAATCAGCGAAGAAGACGATAACCAATTTTTTAAACTTCATATCAGAAAGATAGCTAGAAATATTTGTATATTTGTTTACTCATAGCAAACATTGGATGCTTCCTATAGTTGTCAAGAAAGGCTTGCTTTTTCCTAAGATTCTTATATTGCCGCAGACACTTGTTAAAATGATGGAGGATGCCAGTATGATTTGCAAGCATTAAATCCTTCAAATGAAATAATGTTAAAAGCCAAAACAGTGCATGCAAATTTTCAAACAAACAATTTAAAAAGGGGGATTTTCAAAATGATCTCTCATAGTAATTCCAATATTAGACTTAAACCAGCCCAACTAGAACATAAAGCCTTGACATTTTGGTTTATTCTATGTCATGAAACTATGTCGTAACAATGCAAGTAAACTTTGAATAATTGCTGCAAATAAAGGTGATGAAAATGGTAAATCAAACCTGCAGTTTGACTTCGACATAGTATTGGCCACTCTTCCCAGATACAGGCTCATTGGTAAGAACGCTGCTCCTTCTACTGTAGTTATGCATGCTTATATGATGTGCATGATGAACCTGGCCAAATATACCAATCTGAAGTACAACCTACTATTGGGATGACATAAGTTTTTCACTCACTCAATCCCTGCTGTTGAGATGCTATAAGAGATACAAAAAGGTGGGGCTGTAGGTTATAATTTACGTGTACATGCTCTATTAGTCAATGGAAATGGAAGAACACTGATACATGAAGAAATATTATTTCAATGTAAAAAAAAGTGTCAGAGTCAAAAATAAGTTTTGGCATCTAATTTCTTTTATGAATTTATACAGAGTTTTAGAACAATTTTATAGTTTTGATGACCAAATTTCTTTGCTAGAGCTAGCACAATGTTACCATGAAATAATTACTGAACTCAACTCAACTGAACAACATTAAAAATCAATAGCAATACCCAAAGTGAGTAGGAAACACATACAATCAAAATGGAATCATAAGTACTCTCACATGGGGACAATGTGCTCTAATCACCACATGATTGGTGGAAAGTGGACCAATCAGTGATTGGATTATAACTCAATTGTTAGTGTATACTCTCCACCAACCATGAAGGGAGTACAGGCGCACTCTTCATATTGGAGGAAGTGCTTGGCGTTCCTTTCATTAAAATCTTGCGTATGATTACAGTATAACTATCACAAGTAACAACTAGACTGGTAATTTGCAATATCAACATCTAATGAGGGGTAAGGATTCTCAGGAAAAAATCCATGTTTACTTTATGAACCCCTGATCAATCAACTAAATTCAATCATTTACCATTTGAATGAATACACTACATAAGGAAGCTTACAAAAAAGTATAAAACTCAATGTTAAGATTGATAATTTGAGTATAAGTCATTGAAATGAACAAAATCTACGAACGGATATGTACAAAAACACAGACTGATATCCGTCTTACAAAAGGAACCTTCCTAAGGGTTAGTGTACAACTTTTATTTTACAGGATGAAAGGCTCACAGGATCAGACTCAAAGAACATCTATTTTTAACATTTTAACAAAATGCTTAAGTGTTGGTAGTCAAATGTTAAAACTAATAAAATAAGCAAATTAATGAAACTTAGGAACTAAAAATAGGACAACTAACAAAAATAAACAGTTCTACTCTGACCATGGCTACGGATTATATGCTTAAAAGCAATTACAACTCACCTTGACTATACCAACCGTTTCAATTTCCATTGCCTCCTCAGAAAAACACCAATCTTGATGCAAACCTGCCAAAAAATCAAATGTAGAAACCGTGGCGCACGTCCCAGCCGACTCCCTATCAATCCCAATCGCCAATCCTTGTAGTCCAATTCATAGTTGCTTCATAGTTGCTTCATATGTTTAGAAATGCTATTCTTGCCTTTCCAACCGTGAAGTCAACCCCTTAGTCAAATCCTTAACCACTCCATCGATATCCTCTCGAGTCGCATAATATGACGGATGTCCGGTAGAGGAAACTTCTTGATTTCCTTCATTCCCACTCCTTCCGAATGAGATAAAGTGAACTGTTTTATTTTAACCGTTATCCAAATAGAGAGTAATCCATTTCCTCAGCAATCCAGATCAAAAGGTATTCTTATGCCCTTTCTTGGTGTGCCAAAATGTTGACGTGGGAAATTGGTCAACACACAGCAACACCCGATTGGTTGATATTACTCGAATAATCCAAACACAATTCAGGCGTAGAGTATTGGAAAGTAAATAACACCGAGTTTTATAGTGGTCCGACAAGTTGCACCAA
Organism: Allium sativum; assembly: GCA_030737875.1. Classification (NCBI taxonomy): domain Eukaryota; kingdom Viridiplantae; phylum Streptophyta; class Magnoliopsida; order Asparagales; family Amaryllidaceae; genus Allium; species Allium sativum. Next base: position 160,024,083 of record CM060923.1, read on the forward strand.
CGTCCACTTTGAGGTAACCTTATATATTATGCTTTAAAAAGATATAAGTACAGTCCTTCATCAAAATAGTATGTTTACAAAGTTGTGAATGTAGCAATGGTAAACTACTTGCACAAAGCCTGCAAGCCTATTCACAAGTCCACGGGTCCAAGAGTGAAGCTCCTATGCCCAACGAGCTTCTGTGTCCAAAAGAATGTTGCCAAAATGTGTCCAAAAACCCAAACCAAATGCCAAGATAGCAAGTCAAATGCCATGATCTTATGTAGATCTTTAAGATGAAGTTACAAGTCCATGGTAGTCTCTAAAGTCCAAATAGCTATGAGGGAAGCTATTAAAAAGCGTTAAAACCATGAATCTCGAGTGCAGCATCCACAAGCCCAAAAGAATCCTGAAACCAACCTATAAGTTGGGTACTTATAGGCATAAGGATACGATGCTTCATATCCCCCACAATTCATACCTTGTGGTCAGTACCGACCCATGGACTTAGCTAAAACCATACTTCATTGCTTCGAAGCATCTTGAACTCCAAGCCAAAACCACTTTGTCTTCCAATCTTTGATCCATCTCCTTCGTATTAGTATCCTGGGCATATGAAACATGCTAAGTCGATCCCACACCTTTAGAAGAAGTTGTCAGAACCACCGCGTCTTTGTATTGCAGGCATACGAATTAGAATAATACCGACCCCAAAGTAGGGTACGGATTTCTTGAAACATCAAATACTAATCCCTAAAAAATAGGGGCACTACCAACCCACGAAGCCTCATGCAAACTTGCACCATCCTGAAGCTACCTTGTAGGGGTACGAAAATCCCCATCTAGCAATACCGATCCTATGGCTGTGGTATGAGTACCAACTGCTAAGTGCATAACCACATATCCAGCCTCTTCTGAAATCCGTGAATCGCATCGATCCAGGTTTGTTTCCAGGAGTAGTACTGACCTGAAAAAACTTAGCCAAATTGCCGAGTTTCGCAACTTCGTTCAAATAGCTCCAAACATTCCAGAGCCCTTACTCGAGTCTCAAGTACTTCTGGTAGCAATAAATCTGACGTGTAACTGCTTTGCAAATAAGCGGGCTAACACTACCCATATTTACTCTATGGTGTTTTTTTAAAAGTGTAATTTTAGAAGTTATACAAAATGAATATATTTCCCAAACCATTGTTTTTTATTATTACTACTCAAACCTGGACAAATTCAAGAGTAGGTGTTTAATGTCTCATCAAAACCTAAAATGTCCAAATTTTCATTTTTCTTCCAAAATATAGATCTTTGTGAAGAGTTTAATGCTTACTGCATTAAATATCCATATATGATTTATTTTAAGAAAATATCCTTATTTATTTTAAATTTATTTATTTTATAAATGTATAATCTTAGTAGTGACACAAAATAAATACATCTACATGTTATTGTCATTTGTACATTTTTATATATACATATGTTCAGAGAACTCACTAAAATGTAATGTATTCAAAAAATTTGCATTCTAATGGCTTATTAAAACCTGAAGTCTTAAATTTTCATTTTTTTTCAAAATGTAGTTCTTTTACAAAAATTATAATGCTTCTAATTTTCCTATTTATTTTTTAAATAAAACATTCTTTAATACAAATTCCTTTATTTCAAACTGTAATAATAAGGAATTAAATGCCACTTTTCAAACTTTTGGAAGCACCTACTAAGTGTTCTAAATGAAGAGAAAAATAACTTTTCTGTTTAACATTTATATTTACTAACGCTTTGAATGTAGTTATTAACACTTTTCAAGAACGATAAACATTTAAGGTTTTACTCAAAAACTTCTTAATGGCTAGCAAAACAAATTCTTACTCTATTTTTGAAAATAGAATATTAATTATATATCCGAAATTGAATTAGATAACAATTAAGTCTGCTAAAGTGTCTAATGACATTTATTGTTATATCTTCAAAATATATGTTGTTACTTCTCAAAAATACTTTACATTATTCAAGATCTATACACCCTTTAGCAATAAGGATTGATAACTTCTTTATATATATTAGAACTTTTATTGCCATGTATATTTTAGATCTCACAGTAATCTATGTTTTGAAAGACTTTTATTATTCATGAATGTTTGGTTTAAAAACATAACCATTCATTCTATTTTATTAGCATTTCCAAAGGTGCTTTTCAAAATTAGTTTACTAGCTATACGTTACAGAATTTATTTATTTGGAGTATTTAATGGTAACTATATCCTTTTCCTATTACTTCTAAGAGAATGTTTATTATTACAAGGAAAACGTTATTTATTCCATTATCTTTCTTATTCTAGTAATTCTTTTCTTATTTGAAATGAGCATATCCTACCTATTAATCCCATATTCCCTCATTTACCCCCATTAATTCTCAAATAAATCTCACATTTTAATCACAACCATTACAAAATGTTGAAGGAAAGAAATTTATAGATTTAATTTATGTGAAACTCGATATATAAAATATGGGTAAAACAAGAAGATTGAAAATTTTGTAAAAATTTAATTTTTAGAAATTGTTACATTGAAACTGTAACAATTACAAAATTACCATTAAGATCTTCATTATTTGATGATTTTTAAAGAACTTACATTTCTTTCTATTAAAACTCATAAATGTACACTTTTTGCAGTTACTGGTTTACTATTAACCTGTTATCCATTTAAGGAATTTTTCTTCTGTTTTCTCTAAAATATATATTTATAGTTTGTCCAACAGAAGAAATTGTAAGCTTTCGAATTTCTCCAAATGCATATATGATTTCAAAAATCATATTTCCAATTTTTTTCTCTGTAATGACCAGCATTGGCAGAGGTATTTTAATTAATTTATTTAATTATATAAATAGTGATATAGTGAATTAAATGGTGGTTTAATTAAAATAACTTGAATATTTAATTAAACCAATAATTTTATAATATATTTAATTCAGAAATAATCAGAATTAGTGGAATTCACAATATTGTGTGAACTGGACAAATTCAAAGTATATAATTCAATTAGAGTTGAATTATAATAACGAATATATTATTTGAACGAAGATTTGAACGTATAATTATATTATAATTAAAATCGAGCTCGAAATGGCGCTGTAGTTCGTAATTCGGCGATTTAAACTTCAACTGAATGTACAGGATTCGTTTTAAGCCGGATTTCTGTGAAACAAGAAAGGCGTAGAGCTGGTGGAGTATATCTTTCTAGTAGAAGAGAAAAATCTGGATTTTGTCGTGTAGATTTTGAGATATGTCCAAATCAAAATTTGAAATAGTCGCTATAGAATCGTTTATCGACCGTATCGGTTTATTCGATATAACTAGAGATCCGGTTTGAATTTAGATAAGGTCCTTTTGGGAAATAGCGATAATTTAATTTTTAGAATTTTACTGTAATTTTTAATTAATTTAATAAGCAACTTTTTATTTGGAGTATTTGGCACCCTGTATTGACATTTCGGGGTTTCACAACATGAGTCCATCTACCGGTATTATTACATTTTTGGGACTAGAGCACGTCACTCATTTCAATGGTATTTTTGTTTCTGTACATAACAGTCCCTACGTGAACAGAATATTTCATAGTACGGTACACTATGTTTTTAACTTAAAACAAACTAAACTGAATGGTTAACTAGTCAAACGAACTCGAAATTCAACGAAACAAGTTTCATACAAAACCTTAGGAAGAGGTCTAGTGAAACGTCAAGGCCTCATATTTTTAGGATTTTTTCTGTAATTTTAAGGAATTAATGCTCGGTGTTTTTCATCGATATTTTCTAAGGGATTTTTACAAACAGTGTCGGAATTCGACGAAACCTGTCCCATTGGATCCAGAATATTTTTCTATGCCAGGATTAGCTTAGTTTGCAAAAACGATATTGTATAATGTTATATTTACACGAGACTTCGTGGTGAAGATTTTGTTTATAATAAATAAGAAAATGGTCCAAAATATCTTAACCCTTTCCCTTATAAATACCCACTCGTTTTCCTTAAGACCTAACGCTTCCCTTCCTCTGCAAGAAATGAGCCGCCACCAACCCTCATTTTCTCAGCAAAAATCGAAACAAAATTCTACTCTCCACCAAACAAATTTAAAACCTGAAACCATATTGTTGTCAGTCCCTAAATCCAGGGCTTCTACCGATATCCAAAACAGAAAACAAGGGAGGAAATGGTGTTCGAAGTACTGAGAGGAGGGCCACATTGTATATGCTCTGCGATGGAACCTGTTGTGTTTCATGTGAACAGGGGACGTGAACTCAACACGCAAGTAGAAGAAAGGGGAGGGTCTGACCTGAGAAACGTGAGCATGAGGAGGGAAGTAAAACATGTTGGATGTTTTGGTTCGAATTCTTTTGCAGTGGAATGGTGAACGTGGAAAGTTGTGTGGCGTGAAGGTGGGTAGTTTGGAGTTGGATCTGCACGGATAGGAGGGACACGTGGCGGACCAGTAAGGGAGTTTAACGTTATTGAAGAATGGAAGTTATGAAGAGAACTCGAAAGAGATCGTAGTGTTGAAAGCGGTTTTGAAATCATTGAGTATTGGGGAGGACAACAGATCGAAGAAATAGGAGATGGCACGAGAAATACTGGGTTCGAAAATGTTGAGGACGGGGAAGAAGGGTGAGTGCGGGTTTTGGGCTTTAGACGGTTGTTGGGCCGGGTTGAAAAGGGATAAGGCCAATGGAAAATTAATTTAGTTTTGTTTTAATTCAATCAAACTTGTAAAATGTATAACTTCACCGTACATTGACAGAATTCAGCGAAACAAGTTGCGTTGGGATCGTATAGACGGACACTACGCACTGAAACTGACCGGGAGTGGAATGGAGCTCGTTACAAATTATGGCGAATTAAATTGTTTGATTCAAATCAAATAACAGTTTATCATTCTTTAACGATGAACTGCAAATGTGAGTAAAACTCACCAACTCTGAACAGTTATATTTTTACAATGTATTTTTAGAACTGTTAATCATCTGTTGATTGTTGTGTGGTGGTTGATTGATTGAACTGCTAGTCAGTTAGTGAAAATTATATATATATATGTAATTATATATATATATATAAACCGTTAAATATTTATATATTGATTCTGCTATCAGAATAATTTATATTGAACTGAAAGTGATGATAATCATATTGTGTAACATCTGTGGATGCAGGGAGACAGGTTGGAGGAATCCGACTGGATTCCTCAACAGTTATTTTATTGTTTTTCATATATTGTTATAGGACGTGATATAAAATCTGTGGGCGATTATATGTGCTTGGACGATATTGAACATCGTGATTTGATATGATTGAATAATATAACATACCGAAATGTTGATAAGGGGATTTTCAAAGTGATATTGAAAATAGAATATTTGTAAAATGGGATATTTATAAATAAGAGATATTTATAAAGTGGAATATTTATAAATAAGAAATGTTTATAAATTGGAAAATTTATAAATAGGAGATATTCAAAAAGGAAATAATTACAAACCATTTTCTTTTTGAATGGAAAGGCCTGTGTGGCGGGTTTGGGGATTTTCCCGATGCTCCGGTTACAAAGGAGGTTATGGCGAATTTTTCATAGAATTTAAGGAGTTAGAATATTTCAAGAATAAATTTGAAAAGGAAATATTTGTAAACCATTTACAAATAGAATTGAAAAGGAAACGTTATAAAAAGGAAATCATTTTTAAAGTGTAGAACCATTATTTAAAAGTAAATCTTTTCAAATGAATAAAACGTTGTTAAAAAGGAAATCTTTATAAAGTGAATAAAGTAAATCGAATATGGTATTCGAAAGGAGTTAAATCGAATATGGTATTCGAAGGGAGTAAATCGAATATGGTATTCGAAAGTTAGTAAAACGAATATGGTATTCGAAAGTTAGTAAAACGAATATGCTATTCGAAAGGGGTTAGTCGAGTCGAGTTAGTTGAATAGAGTTAACTAGTTCAGTAGAGTTAACCGGTTCAGTAGAGTTAACCAATTCAGTATAGTTAACCAGTTCAATAGAGTTAACCAGTTGGGTTAAGTAAGTCAAGTTAACCAGTGAGTTAAGCAAGTCAAGTTAACCAGTGGGTTAAGTAAGTCAAGTTAACCAGTTGAGATAAGTAAGTCGAGTTAATCAAGTCGAGTTGATCGAGTTAGAGTTACTCAGTTAGAGTTAATCGATTAGAGTTAAAACGAACTAGAGTTAATTAAATATAGTTATTTGAGACAGAGTTAGTCAAACATAGTATTCAGGGTAAGTTTCCATCTCATACGACTGCTAGCGTAATTCGCAGGGCTGTAAATAGTCTACGGCGGTCGGATGTTTCCTGAGGGAGTCAGGCGTAACCATTGTGATCGCTGCGATCTAGAGTCAAGCGAATGGAGTTAAATCGAATATTAGTTATTCGATAGGAGTTAAGTTCTTGAGTTAGATTATCGAGATAAGTTAATCGAGTTAAGTTCTTGAGTTATATTATCGAGATAAGTTAATCGAGTTAAGTTCTTGAGTTAGATTATCGAGATAAGTTAATCGAGTTAAGTTCTTGAGTTAGATTATCGAGATAAGTTAATCGAGTTAAGTTCTTGAGTTAGATTATCGAGATAAGTTAATCGAGTTAAGTTCTTGAGTTATATTATCGAGATAAGTTAATCGAGTTAAGTTCTTGAGTTAGATTATCGAGATAAGTTAATCGAGTTAAGTTCTTGAGTTAGATTATCGAGATAAGTGAGTCGAGTTAAGTTCGTCGAGTTAAATGAGTATCGATGTTAGTTTCATCGAAAAGAGTTAATCGATGTTAGTTCATCGAAAGGAGTTAATCGATGTTAATTTCATCGAAATGAGTATCGATGTTAGTTTCATCGAAGGGAGTTATCGATTATAGTTTAATCGAAAGGAGTTATCGATTAGTTAAATCGAAAGGAGTTGTCAAATTTAGTTATTCGAAAAGGAGTTATCGATTTGTTAAATCGAAAGGGAAGATTTTCGAATATCGTTTATTCGAGAGGAGATTATCGAATATAGTTATTCGAAGGAGTTATCGATTATTAGTTAATCGAAGTGAGTTATAGAATATTAGTTAAATCGAAGGAGTTATCGAATATAGTTTATTCGATGGAGTTAATCGATTAGAGTTAAATCAAAGGAGTTAATCGAATATAGTTTATTCGAATATAGTAAAGGAGTTAATCGAATATAGTTTATTCAAATAAATTTAGAGGAGTTATCGAATATAGTCATTCGACAGGAGTTAAGTGAATAGAGTAAATCCAATAGAGTAATCAAATAAAGTTAAGTAAATAAAGTTAATCCAAACGTAGGAGTTTTGGAAATGTTTCCAGTAAGAACCAAAAATGATTTCTAATATAGAAAACAAGAAATGGAAATGTTTTCCAGTGTTAATAACATATATTTTCTAAATTTGGAAAATAAGAAAATGTTGAATATAGGGAAACAAGAGATGAAAAGTGAACTAAGGAGATAAATATTAAATGATGTTTGATCGATATAATTTCCATCTGGAAATAATATCGTTGTTTGCACACTTGTTTTCTTTGATAGTTAACTCATCGACTATCGAAGTTTTTGACCATTTTAACGTTGTTAATATGAAGAGACCGGTTGGATTATTATCCAAAGAACCACTCTGTATTGGCATAAGCATTGCGAATCATATATGCCAAAGATAATTGAAGACGGAGTAAAATTTCAAGGGCTATTGTATAAGTCTTAGATAACAGTGCCTAAGATGGATGTACTGAATAGTGTCTTCGGTTTGTCCAATCCCAGGACAACTTGTATGGACAAAGGTCTGACAGCGTATATCCAATGGATCGCGTAAGTTGATCTGTTCAAACGTATTCACGTTTGGTGGCGGAGGAATTCGTTTCTCTTAGCTGTATACCCGTGTTATTTTTGGATAAGTCAATTTGTGATTTGGCGGGTATGACGATGTGACATTCTAAGTGAACGAGGATGACTTGTGTGAATGAATGTATGACAGAGTATTTCCAGAAAGGTCACGTACATTGATTTCTTCAATCGTACCAAGAGTGGAAGCAGAGAAGGAAACTTCTTTTAGCTGACACGTAATGTAGGGTTGTAGACGTCAATTAGTGATTTTCGATGGATCTGACAATGTGGCATTCAAAGTGAATCTGATGGGATGATAACGCGTAACTTCTAGCCTCATCATCCGGTAAATGACAGAAATCGGGCAGGCAGCATGGCTAAGTCGGTCGCACCGAAGTAGGGTGTATAATCACCTATCTAGAGAATATTCATTTGTTTCTTAAATCTATCAATGTTGTCCCATATATATACGGGAACGGTTGCTGATCCCAACCGTTGGTGATATACATTCGATACACTCAAGCAAAATGAGTGGTCGGTCATGTGTAGCTGAGTTACAAGATGTTCTTGTTGAACTCCAGTGTATCGTTCCTAGAGTACACTGATCGGAAGGTGGTTCCATACCTTGTCATAGTTAGAAATCCATTATCCAATACGTGCTTGCGATTTTGATTGTATACTATATATGTAGAACGTGAGATGAAAGCGTTTCTGCTAGTTGATATCTATTTATACATAGACATTATTATAATATCAAAAGGTTTTTGATATAAAGATATTTTGGATTCTCATAAGGGAAAAACCCGTTCCGTTCTGCGGCGTGGTCTTATGAGATATCGTTTACTTGTTCATATACCTGTTTAAACTGTTTTACTCACACCAGTCCCATGACTGACCCGGAGTTTACTTTGTTGTTTTCCCTAAACTCTTGGGTGTCCAATTTTGTACGGGCAGTCAAGTAGTCAGGATTTTACAGATATACTTGGAGAGCTTGGAGCAGGAGGCTTCAAGATCATATAGCTATAGTTATTTCCGCTGTGTTGTAAGTGTTGTACTCTGATTAGTGCTATTGTATACATAACTGTTATATTTCAAAGTTATGTTATCTATTATATGTTATTCGTTCCGCTGTGAGGTTCGTGTTACTCTGATGTTGTTTTCTTCTTCTTCTTCTATTCTGAGTTTCTATCTTATCTATTCTCACCTTCTAATTTCTTTCATTAATTACCTGGATTTTTCGATGTTTTGGTTATCGACATCGTGTTTATGTCGATAACCAAAGTCGCCGAAAATCCGGGTCGTTACAGTTGGTATCAGAGCTTAGGTTAATTTACCTTAGCTCTGTGGCGTGACTCGGTAGAGATAGGGTTAGTAATACCCTAGATTGAGTTGAGTGTATATATACGAGTACGTATTTGTTAGTTAATATAAAGTGATTTATATTGTGGAGACTCATTGGTTGAGTGGCTTATGAATTCTGGTCGATCAGTTTGATCCACTGTATCGGTAGGGGTTCTATAAACACTTGAATATGATGAACCGACATAGTATGTTTTGATATAGTATATTGGTTGTGTTGGATGTTATTATAATCGAGTAAGATTATAAAAAGGTGGAATGGTTATAAATAACTAATCAGAATTCATATAAGTAAAGTATATGAAATAAGATGAATTAAATTTGAATTTGAATCAGATTGGAATTAAAATAAGGAAATTTTAAGTTCCTGGGAGATTTTGAAAACGTTTTTCAAACTGAAAGTGATATAGTATTGAACTCACTTCGATAGCTGGAAAATAGATTCTGATGATGAATCGCGACATCATCAGTGTTCATTTTCGAGTTCTAAGTGACGGATTACTACCAAAGGTTTTGTTTTTGATTTATTTTGAGAAAAACAAGTTATTCAGAAATTTAAAGGTTTTGAATTGGTATTATGATTTCAAATTGATTTGAAATAAACCCAGGAATTTAAGTTCTGGAACTAAAATTTAACCAATGAAGTTAAATAGGTTGAGATGGTATAAATGAAAAAACAAATTAAAATTTAACTTGAACTAAGTTAAATAAAATAGAATTGGATTAGAGATAATCTAGAATGTAACCAAATTGATAAGTCAATAATTTAGAATTTGATACTGGTGTTCGAATGAAATTCGATTTGGATTTGAGGATATGAACTGATTGGAATTTGATTGAGATAACACTGGTATATGCTGAGTTGATAGCATATGGAAGTGATAGAGTGATATGCCCGACAAAAACGTACCAGTTTATATTATATATGGGTTTGAGATTTTGATGGGCTGAATTGGCAAGCCGCTTGGATGTTTGATTTTATTTTGGGTTGAAGAAGGCCCAGAGAGGCGAGTTGGAGTTTGACCGATTGACCAGTACAAATGAGGTGCTGGCGAAATTTTTCGAAAAGTTAAGGTGTTAGAAAATTTTCAGGATTTTTTTTGAAAATTTTCGTTATTACGAATGAATTAAACATTTAATTGAAATTAAATTAGTTCAGTTGAAAACTGAAATTAAGGAGTGAACAAATAAGTTCTAACCAGTTAATAGAGTTGTATTCTACCTTAGCAATTTCGAGGACGAAATTATTTTAAGTGGGGAAGAATGTAATGACCCGCATTGGCAGAGGTATTTTAATTAATTTATTTAATTGTATAAATAGTGATATAGTGAATTAAATGGTGGTTTAATTAAAATAACTTGAATATTTAATTAAACCAATAATTTTATAATATATTTAATTCAGAAATAATCAGAATTAGTGGAATTCACAATATTGTGTGAACTGGACAAATTCAAAGTATATAATTCAGTTAGAGTTGAATTATAATAATGAATATATTATTTGAACGAAGATTTGAACGTATAATTATATTATAATTAAAATCGAGCTCGAAATGGCGCTGCAGTTCGTAATTCGGCGATTTGAACTTCAACTGAATGTACAGGATTCGTTTTAAGCCGGATTTCTGTGAAACAAGAAAGGCGTAGAGCTGGTGGAGTATATCTTTCTAGTGGAAGAGAAAAATCTGGATTTCGTCGTGTAGATTTTGAGATATGTCCAAATCAAAATTTGAAATAGTCGCTATAGAATCGTTTATCGACCGTATCGGTTTATTCGATATATTAGAGATCGGGTTTGAATTTAGACAAGGTCCTTTTGGGAAATAGCGATAATTTGATTTTTAGAATTTTACTGTAATTTTTAATTAATTTAATAAGCAACTTTTTATTTGGAGTATTTGGCACCCTGTATTGACATTTCGGGGTTTCACAATATGAGTCCATCTACCGGTATTATTACATTTTTGGGACCAGAGCACGTCACTCATTTCAATGGTATTTTTGTTTCTGTCCATAACAGTCCCTACGTGAACAGAATATTTCATAGTACGGTACACTATGCTTTTAACTTAAAACAAACTAAACTAAATGGTTAACAAGTCAAACGAACTCGAAATTCAACGAAACAAGTTTCATACGAAACCTTAGGAAGAGGTCTAGTGAAACGTCAAGGCCTCATATTTTTAGGATTTTTTCTGTAATTTTAAGGAATTAATGCTCGGTGTTTTTCATCAATATTTTCTAAGGGATTTTTACAAACGGTGTCGGAATTCGACGAAACCTATCCCATTGGATCCGGAATATTTTTCTATGTTAGGATTAGCTTAGTTTGCCAAAAACAGATATTGTATGATGTTATATTTACACGAGACTTCGTGGTGAAGATTTTGTTTATAATAAAATAAGAAAATGGTCCAAAATATCTTAACCCTTTCCCTTATAAATACCCACTCGTTTTCCTTAAGACCTAACGCTTCCCTTCCTCTGCAAGAAATGAGCCGCCACCAACCCTCATTTTCTCAGCAAAAATCGAAACAAAATTCTACTCTCCACCAAACAAATTTAAAACCTGAAACCATATTGTTGTCAGTCCCTAAATCCAGGGCTTCTGCCGATATCCAAAACAGAAAACAAGGGAGGAAATGGTGTTCGGAGTACTGAGAGGAGGGCCACGTTGTATATGCTCTACGTTGGAACCTGTTGTGTTTCATGTGAACAGGGGACGTGAACTCAACACGCAAGTAGAAGAAAGGGGAGGGTCTGACCTGAGAAACGTGAGCATGAGGAGGGAAGTAAAACATGTTGGATGTTTTGGTTCGAATTCTTTTGCAGTGGAATGGTGAACGTGGAAAGTTGTGTGGCGTGAAGGTGGGTAGTTTGGAGTTGGATCTGCACGGATAGGAGGGACACGTGGCGGACCAGTAAGGGAGTTTAACGTTATTGAAGAATGGAAGTTATGAAGAGAACTCGAAAGAGATCGTAGTGTTGAAAGCGGTTTTGAAATCATTGAGTATTGGGGAGGACAACAGATCGAAGAAATAGGAGATGGCACGAGAAATACTGGGTTCGAAAATGTTGAGGACGGGGAAGAAGGGTGAGTGCGGGTTTTGGGCTTTAGACGATTGTTGGGCCGGGTTGAAAAGGGATAAGGCCAATGGAAAATTAATTTAGTTTTGTTTTAATTCAATCAGACTTGTAAAATGTATAACTTCACCGTACATTGACAGAATTCAGCGAAACAAGTTGCGTTGGGACCGTATGGACGGACACTACGCACTGGAACTGACCGGGAGTGGAATGGAGCTCGTTACAAATTATGGCGAATTAAATTGTTTGATTCAAATCAAATAACTGTTTATCGTTCTTTAACGATGAACTGCAAATGTGAGTAAAACTCACCAACTCTGAACAGTTATATTTTTATAATGTATTTTTAGAACTGTTAATCATCTGTTGATTGCTGTGTGGTGGTTGATTGATTGAACTGCTAGTCAGTTAGTGAAAATTATATATATATGTAATTATATATATATATATATATAAACCGTTAAATATTTATATATTGATTCTGCTATCAGAATAATTTATATTGAACTGAAAGTGATGATAATCATATTGTGTAACATCTGTGAATGCAGGGAGACAGGTTGGAGGAATCCGACTGGATTCCTCAACAGTTATTTTATTGTTTTTCATATATTGTTATAGGATGTGATATAAAATCTGTGGGCGATTATATGTTCTTGGACGATATTGAACATCGTGGTTTGATATGATTGAATACCATAACATACCGAAATGTTGATAAGGGGATTTTCAAAGTGATATTGAAAATAGAATATTTATAAAATGGGGTATTTATAAATAAGAGATATTTATAAAGTGGAATATTTATAAATAAGAAATGTTTATAAATTGGAATATTTATAAATAGGAGATATTCAAAAAGGAAATAATTACAAACCATTTTCCTTTTGAATGGAAAGGCCTGTGTGGCGGGTTTGGGGATTTTCCCGATGCTCCGGTTACAAAGGAGGTTATGGCGAATTTTTCATAGAATTTAAGGAGTTAGAATATTTCAAGAATAAATTTGAAAAGGAAATATTTGTAAACCATTTACAAATAGAATTGAAAAGGAAACGTTATAAAAAGGAAATCATTTTTAAAGTGTAGAACCGTTATTTAAAAGTAAATCTTTTCAAATGAATAAAACGTTGTTAAAAAGGAAATCTTTATAAAGTGAATAAAGTAAATCGAATATGGTATTCGAAAGGAGTTAAATCGAATATGGTATTCGAAGGGAGTAAATCGAATATGGTATTCGAAAGTTATTAAAACGAATATGGTATTCGAAAGTTAGTAAAACGAATATGCTATTCGAAAGGGGTTAGTCGAGTCGAGTTAGTTGAATAGAGTTAACTAGTTCAGTAGAGTTAACCAGTTCAGTAGAGTTAACCAGTTCAGTAGAGTTAACCAGTTCAATAGAGTTAACCAGTTGGGTTAATTAAGTCAAGTTAACCAGTGAGTTAAGCAAGTCAAGTTAACCAGTGGGTTAAGTAAGTCAAGTTAACTAGTTGAGTTAAGTAAGTCGAGTTAAGTAAGTCGAGTTAATCAAGTCGAGTTGATCGAGTTAGAGTTACTCAGTTAGAGTTAATCGATTAAAGTTAAAACGAACTAGAGTTAATCAAATATAGTTATTTGAGATAGAGTTAGTCAAACATAGTATTCGGGGTAAGTTGCCATCTCGTACGACTGCTAGCGTAATTCGCAGGGCTGTAAATAGCCTACGGCGGTCGGATGTTTCCTGAGGGAGTCAGGTGTAACCATTGTGAGCTGCGATCTAGAGTCAAGCGAATGGAGTTAAATCGAATATTAGTTATTCGATAGGAGTTAAGTTCTTGAGTTAGATTATCGAGATAAGTTAATCGAGTTAAGTTCCTTAGTTAGATTATCGAGATAAGTTAATCGAGTTAAGTTCTTGAGTTAGATTATAGAGATAAGTTAATCGAGTTAAGTTCCTGAGTTAGATTATCGAGATAAGTTAATCGAGTTAAGTTCTTGAGTTAGATTATCGAGATAAGTTAATCGAGTTAAGTTCTTGAGTTAGATTATCGAGATAAGTTAATCGAGTTAAGTTCTTGAGTTAGATTATCGAGATAAGTGAGTCGAGTTAAGTTCGTCGAGTTAAATGAGTATCGATGTTAGTTTCATCGAAAAGAGTTAATCGATGTTAGTTCATCGAAAGGAGTTAATCGATGCTAATTTCATCGAAATGAGTATCGATGTTAGTTTCATCGAAGGGAGTTATCGATTATAGTTTAATCGAAAGGAGTTATCGATTAGTTAAATCGAAAGGAGTTGTCAAATTTAGTTATTCGAAAAGGAGTTATCGATTTGTTAAATCGAAAGGGAAGATTTTCGAATATCGTTTATTCGAGAGGAGATTATCGAATATAGTTATTCGAAGGAGTTATCGATTATTAGTTAATCGAAGTGAGTTATAGAATATTAGTTAAATCGAAGGAGTTATCGAATATAGTTTATTCGATGGAGTTAATCGATTAGAGTTAAATCAAAGGAGTTAATCGAATATAGTTTATTCGAATATAGTAAAGGAGTTAATCGAATATAGTTTATTCAAATAAAGTTAGAGGAGTTATCGAATATAGTCATTCGACAGGAGTTAAGTGAATAGAGTAAATCCAATAGAGTAAATCAAATAAAGTTAAGTAAATAGAGTTAATCCAAACGTAGGAGTTTTGGAAATGTTTCCAGTAAGAACCAGAAATGTTTTCTAATATAGAAAACAAGAAATGGAAATGTTTTCCAGTGTTAATAACATATATTTTCTAAATTTGGAAAATAAGAAAATGTTGAATATAGGGAAACAAGAGATGAAAAGTGAACTAAGGAGATAAATATTAAATGATGTTTGATCGATATAATTTCCATCTGGAAATAATATCGTTGTTTGCACACTTGTTTTCTTTGATAGTTAACTCATCGACTATCGAAGTTTTTGACCATTTTAACGTTGTTAATATGGAGAGACCGGTTGGATTATTATCCAGAGAACCACTCTGTATTGGCATAAGCGTTACGAATCATATATGCCAAAGATAATTGAAGACGGAGTAAAATTTCAAGGGCTATTGTATAAGTCTTAGATAACAGTGCCTAAGATGGATGTACTGAATAGTGCCTTCGGTTTGTCCAATCCCAGGACAACTTGTATGGACGAAGGTCTGACAGCGTATATCCAATGGATCGCGTAAGTTGATCTGTTCAAACGTATTCACGTTTGGTGGCGGAGGAATTCGTTTCTCTTAGCTGTATACCCGTGTTATTTTTGGATAAGTCAATTTGTGATTTGGCGGGTATGACGATGTGACATTCTAAGTGAACGAGGATGACTTGTGTGAATGAATGTCTGACAGAGTATTTCCAGAAAGGTCACGTACATTGATTTCTTCAATCGTACCAAGAGTGGAAGCAGAGAAGGAAACTTCTTTTAGCTGACACGTAATGTAGGGTTGTAGACGTCAATTAGCGATTTTCGATGGATCTGACAATGTGGCATTCAAAGTGAATCTGATGGGATGATAACATGTAACTTCTAGCCTTATCATCCGGTAAATGACAGAAATCGGGCAGGCAGCATGGCTAAGTCGGTCGCACCGAAGTAGGGTGTATAATCACCTATCTAGAGAATATTCATTTGTTTCTTAAATCTATCAATGTTGTCTCATATATATACGGGAACAGTTGCTGATCCCAACCGTTGGTGATATACATTCGATACACTCAAGCAAAATGAGTGGTCGGTCATGTGTGGCTGAGTTACAAGATGTTCTTGTTGAACTCCAGTGTATCGTTCCTAGAGTACACTGATCGGAAGGTGGTTCCATACCTTGTCATAGTTGGAAATCCATTATCCAATACGTGCTTGCGATTTTGATTGTATACTATATATGTAGAACGTGAGATGAAAGCGTTTCTGCTAGTTGATATCTATTTGTACATAGACATTATTATAATATCAAAAGTTTTTGATATAAAGATATTTTGGATTCTCATAAGGGAAAAACCCGTTCCGTTCTGCGGCGTGGTCTTATGAGATATCGTTTACTTGTTCATATACCTGTTTAAACTGTTTTACTCACACCAGTCCCATGACTGACCCGGAGTTTACTTTGTTGTTTTCCCTAAACTCTTGGGTGTCCAATTTTGTACGGACAGTCAAGTAGTCATGATTTTACAGATATACTTGGAGAGCTTGGAGCAGGAGGCTTCAAGATCATACAGCTATAGTTATTTCCGCTGTGTTGTATGTGTTGTACTCTGATAAGTGCTATTGTATACATAACTGTTATATTTCAAAGTTATGTTATCTATTATATGTTATTCGTTCCGCTGTGAGGTTCGTGTTACTCTGATGTTGTGTTCTTCTTCTATTCTAAGTTTCCATCTTATCTATTCTCACCTACTAATTTCTTTCATTAATTACCGGGATTTTTCGATGTTTTGGTTATCGACATCGTGTTTATATCGATAACCAAAGTCGCCGAAAATCCGGGTCGTTATATTCTCAATGGAACTATTACTCAATTTGACCCTATCAATGAACTACAGTTATTTCAAAATTTCATTTGTTTCAAAATAACTTAGTGATATGTCAAAAATCACTTTTGTAGGTTTTTCAGTAAAAAAATTCGACAATTTTAAAAAACATATTTATTATTTTCCTACAAACTTCCTTATTCTACCTACTCTCTTTTCTTTCGTATTCCTATTATTCCATCTCTTAACATTCCTAATGGTATCCTTAGAAATGTCCTTTATGCCCATTTAAACCCTTTTAAATAATGCTCGTTCTTATGGATATTTGCTTTCCTATTCCAAGTCAAAGACTCATACCTTCGCATAAATAGTTTTTATTACTCCGTTAGTATCACTACAACAAAAAACACTTTTCGCAATTGGTCATATCTGTTGCAGTAGACCTATTGCAACAGGCCAGCGTCCGTCTATGTAGCCAAAGTTGCAAAAGGTCAATCACTTTTCGCAACAGTTTATGCCCGTTGCAATAAGATGTTGCAGTATACTTTTTTGCAACGGAATTTTGTTGTTGCAATAGATAGTTTTGCAACAGTATATGCCAATTGCAATAGATTCATAAATTGTTAAAATAAAAATATTACAGCTTGTAGATATTACATATTAAATGTATTCGTTTTAGTAATGGTGTATATCACAAAATGAAATAAACAAATAAAATTTTTATTTTAACAAAGTTTTAATACTACAAACAATTACAACAAAAATTTCTATAATTTTCATACATCATTCATGTATAACAATTTCTACTCTTATACAACACATTTTTTTCAAATATAATATTTTATTACATTTTTCCAGATACACTATTTTGCCAAATTAATTTTGCCTTTGATGGAAACAATCTAAACCAATTTAAACATGAAACATTCTAACATTACGAATTTTGCCAAATTAATTTTAAGCTCTATAAAATAAGAAGACTTTTATGATATCAAAAGGAAAAAACTTTTGGTTTAGATTGTCAGAATAAATTCTATAAAATACTACCTTGACAGGCTCACTAGAAGATGATGGTGAGGCTGATTCGATGCTTAGAGGCGACATTGAACTCATCTAATTTAAGTAACTGAAACATCAACAAATGTATCTACACTAAACTAAAATAATAATAAAATTAAAAATGTGTATTTACAAATATGGAAGGTATTACCCTACTCGCCAAACACACAAGCTCCATTGCCCATGCCTTAGCTCACAGATCTGTCCAGCGTCAAGCCTCTTGGCTTCAGCAGCCTGTTCAGTGCTGCCCCTGATCTGATCACTCTCCTCCATCTTCTTTGTTTAATGTTCTCATTCTCACGATCACTTTGATAACAGTTTAATGGTCTCATTCTTTCCATAAACAGAGGTAGTCTCATTATTGGATCAAGCATTATTTGAAACTTGAGGGACTTTCCTTTTAACATTGTTAGAATCCAAACGGGACAATGGTATATCTAAGTCCTTTTACTTGGCTGTGCATGTTTCAGTGGAGTCTACAACTGTGTCATGAGTGGTACTTGCAGTTGTCACTATATCTTGATAATTTGTTGAATTATTACTCTGTTACTGAGATTTGCAAGTTGAAATAGCACAGTTGCAAGCACTATGCCCAAATACTTTAAAGTTATCACAAGGGATGAGTTTGTACTCATATCGAATAGCAATACTTATCTCACCAGCATTGAAACAAACACCACTCTCAGTACGGGGTTAGGAAAAAATCTCACCAGCATTAAAACAAACACCACTTACTCTTACAGTATGGGGTTAGGAAAAATTTGTATTAACTTCCAATAAAATTCTCGGATAATTCAACTAATTTTTTTTTTTTGCTGTTTTAAAATCTATTCGAACAAGCTTACCCAGCGATTTTACTAATGCCATTGCTATTCCAATAATCTAAATCTGGATCATGTGACTCAGCCCAAAAAGGACTCGCATTGAAATAGTCACTTTCAAACTTGAGACTTGGTAACTATTGTTTAACAATTATGATTTTTGAAAATGTTTAACAAAAAAAAGAGAAAAAAAAAAAAACTTGAATAATGGTTGGAGATGCTGCTCCATCTGAATCAAAACTCCACTATTCCCGAATTACCTACATGATATCATCAACCCAAACTCCATCCAAATTGCGATTAGCTTTAAGATGCTGTAGAGATCTCCCATGAAACTCGCGTGGAGATGCTGTTGTGATCTCCCATGAAGCGTGAAGAAGTGGAGAAGCTATAAACTGGGTTCGGAATTTAGGATTGAATAAGTACAGAAGGAAGACGCAACGAGCGATTTAGGATTTAGATTGGTACGGTGAAGAAGACGAGTAGCAGTAAGACCATTTTGGGAAGTAAAGAAAGCGTGGATACGAAATTTTAGAATGCGGTTTGAAATTTTAGAAGGCGACGAAATAGAAATTGGAGCGGGCTTCCAAATTTTAGAAGCGCTCTTTTTTTGGCCTTGTAAAACCGTAAAAAGCTAATGGTTTACTTAAATTTGATTGTTCGCTGGGCTGTAAAATGTTAGTTTGAATGGTTGATATTTATTAAATTATGATTATAAATTTATGTATAGTTTAAAATAATCTAAGATCTGAAATTGTAATTTATTCTAAATGTTTTGAGTCTTAAGAATAGCTTGTTATTTAAGATGAAGTAACAAACATAAAAAATATTACTTCAAGGTAAATAAAAATGTATATGTTAAAATAGTCACAAAAAAATTCTACTAGTTTTTTAAATATTTTTTAGTTTTATCAAAATCCTAATACGTGATTTTTTTTTTTTTTTGAGTTTCTAGAAAGTTACAAAATTTTACTTTTAAATTTTATGAGTGCTTTAAATTATTGAAAAAAAATTAAATTATTAAATATTAAAAGATAAATAATAAACATATTTCTTAATTAAATATTAAATGTTCAACATTAATTAATATGTAATAATTGTTGACTACTTAGTAATAGTTATATAGTATTAGTCACCATTTTAAAAAAATATTAATAACTATTTTTTATTCACTTTTTCGCATGAGTTATAAAGATAAACATTAAAATATTCAAATGTAAAATATTTATTGCAGCCTGTAAAGAAATGAAATTCTTAACAATTCATTTATTGCAATGAGCAGAAAGCTTAATTGTAATTATGATTGTTGCAAGCGACGAGAAAATGCAACTTATTATTTTATGACTATAACTGAATGTTAATCAAATGTAACGGCCCAGGAAAATTCGACGCTCGAATTTTTGACAATAATACATAACTCCGTATCACTTGCCAAAAACCCCAGTATCGAATCATGACTGTTAATAGAAAGAAGTTAGAGGGTGAGAAAAGAAAAAAAGATATGTTAGAATAGAAGAAAAAGAAGAAGAACACATCAGAATCTCACAACGGAACGAACAAATATAACACCTCAAATCTCTTTATAAAAGAAACTGTATATATACATACCAATCATCAGAGTACATCATTTATCAAACACAGCAGAAATAACTTTGAATAACTAACGGTGAAGCCACCTGCTTCCATCTCCTGAAACACCAAGCGAAACCTATCCTGTAAATATACTCAGTCTGACTCGAGCACATTTGAAGCAAAGCAAAATTTGTCGGGTCGGTCTGGAATGCTTTCAATGATAAATTCACAGCAAAACAACTTGTTTAACTTTAGAAATCATTTTGAAATAAAAGGATAATAGTAAGACCAGTCCACACATAAACACGGCCGGCTTTTACCATACTATAACCCAAAATATTTTTAAAATCAATATCCT
This sequence comes from Allium sativum, assembly GCA_030737875.1. Taxonomy (NCBI): domain Eukaryota; kingdom Viridiplantae; phylum Streptophyta; class Magnoliopsida; order Asparagales; family Amaryllidaceae; genus Allium; species Allium sativum. Next base: position 160,044,667 of record CM060923.1, read on the forward strand.
TTCTGATATTATCATAGTGTTTATCAAACCACAAATAAATAACGAATTAGCAGGATGCTTGCATCTCACGCTCTACATATATAGTATATAAATCAAAAACCGTGGGTGCTTATTGGAAATTGGATTCCGACTATGACAAGGTATGGGAGCACCTTATAATAGTATATCTCTAGAGGCGAATACACTGGGTTCAACAAGAATGTCTTGCAACCCGACCACTCATTTCGCTTGAGTGTATCGAATGTATATCACCAATGGTTGGGAGCGACCCACCGTTTCCTGAAAAGGGACAGCATCGATAGATTTAAGAAGCAAAAGGAATTTCTCTAGATAGATGATTATACACCCTAATGGGAGCGACCCACATAGTCATGCTGTCTGCCCGATTTTTGTCGTTTCCCGATTGATGAGGCTTGAGGCTACGCTTTATCATCACACTAGATTCACTTCAAATGCCACATCGTCAAATCCATCAAATCACCGATTGATGTCCTCAACAATACATTATGTGTTAGCTAAAAGAAGTTTCCTTCTCCGCTTCCACTCTTGGTACGGTTGGAGAAATAAATATACGTGATCGTCTGGAAATACTCTGTCAGACATCCGTCCATACAAGTCATCTAGGAACAGGATGAACCGAAGGTACTCTCCTACTGCATCCAATATAGGAATCACCCCAAGGATCAGTAGCGAGAGGTCCTTGCAATCCACAGATTTCAACTATGACCGAACCCCAGTATATCTCTGCGTCGACTCAGTGATTCTTAGTGGTTCTTTCATTTATGAAGATCTATGGTCTTCAATGCTCCATCTTGATCGTCTTCACGTTAATCGTGATCGCAGAGTTGATTCAAAGTGGTTTTGGGTCTAGTTCGCATCCCGGTCTCTTCGAACACAACTCGTCAAAAAGGTAAATATAATATTTCATTTGATAGTCGGTTGTTTAACTATCAAACCATAACAGTGGTGTTAAATTCGTTGGCAGCTCTGGTTGTTTATTTCAAAACACTTTGTTAAATCATTTCCTTTATTCTTATAATCAATTTTATAAATCTTATCTCGACAAAACTCTTCTGGCTCATTATTTTGAAAATATTAACCAATCCTCGCTTTCGAATAACTTGTTTACTTTTATTTCCCTTGTTCGGAAATATTCTTTATATAATTCAATAACATCATCTTTATTTCTTGTCCCAAAGGAAACTAGAGTCTATCGACTTGTTTCTGTTGAATAAATGCGCTTACCAAAATATACCATTTAATTACTTCGGAAATAGAGTTATACTTTAATTATATAAGTAAAATCATATTTGTGTCTGACCCAATTTACACTTCTTATTTTAAACCCAAATGATTTGATTATATTTCCAAACCCTTTCAAAATTATATTCCAATATTTTTCTCAAATAAATTATCCTAACCCCTCTACCTTTTTCAAAACAATAACATCTTTCGACAATAGTGAAGTCGTCCGAGTTGGGGTATTTTAATTACCTCTCAGACCTTGGTCGACCCCGTTCTTTTCTCCAGATGATAAAGGTTCGCAACTCAAAAATACAACATGGTATTAGAACCCACTTCTTACATTTGGAAATTCCCTTTGAATCTCTTTACTTAATCCATTAAGAAAATATACCAAATTCCCTTTAAACCTTATTCTAATCGAACTTACCTTAGTTTATTAGGTAAATTCTGATTGGAATTCTCTCTATTCTCTTACGAGTCATTTTTACAAACCCTATTTGTAAACTCGGACTAAAACCCGTTTTAACTAAATTTTCGCCAAACTTCTTCCCATTTGGTCACCCTTAAATTTAAATCGCTTTGATTATCATTATTTAAAATGATAATCTACTTTAACATTAACCACCTTAAAATAGTTAATTCCATTAGGATAAAGTAATTAACCAACTAAAGAATAATTAAATAATTAATTTTTATTTAACAAAACTCCAAATTTGATAATCGCTTTATAATTATAGTTAATCAGAGATTAACTAACTTTTAATGACATTCGTACCTTTAGAAACCGTCGATTTGATTAATTCAAAACAAATTAACTAATTGTCGATTTCAATTAAAAACTATCGACTTTGTCGACCGTACACATCAGTTAACCATTAACTGAGTTTTCATTCACCGTTTCCCCTCTTTAATTAACTTAATTAACTTAATAAATTTAAAAATAGCACTTAATTGTTTTATAAAACAATTATTCAAATTTTACCAATCCATATATCAGTTTCTGCCTTTCTGATCATCAATGACATTATAACTCATTAGATAAAACCTTTAAATAAATTCTTTGATAAACACGATTATAAATATAATTAAATTCCTGTTTAATTAATTTGTATAAACAAATTTCAAATTTCCTTTCAGTTAAAATAAATAATTTCTAACTGAAATTTTCGTCAGTTTGCCTAGCCGCAAAACGACGCCATAACTGATGGATTTTACACCATCACTGCCAATGACTTAATCAATTCTGTTGATTGATTAAAAACACAACATGATTTACATCTACTCAATCCAAACAGGTTTGATATCGTTTTGGGTTGTCAATTCATATATATGAGAAATATGATCAATAAATAAAATAAATTTGAGGAATTCGGTTCGATTCCTCCTAACTGTTCTTCTCTGCATCACATAATTCATACGAAATGATTTCGTTAATATAACACATTAAAATGGCGAATAAATAAGGTCAACCAATCAAACAATAGCAACCAATAGCAACCATAACATCCAATCAACCAATATATGTGATATGTTAAATTATATGGATTTACCACATCATAGTAGTCCAGAGAAGTGTGAGAATTAACTCACCAGTGATTACGGTTGACGGTGGACGTGTTTGTTTCATATAATTTGCAACGAACGTTCAAAATTTGCTGAAATTCCAAATGCATCAGATCAGTCCTAGTCAGTGCCATCATCTAGGTCTCGTCCCTGCGATCCCAACGGATCCAGTTTCGTCAAATTTCGTCAACGTATGAAGAAGTTATCGTATTTCAAAGTTTATATAGATTTACGATAATTAATTAATTAATTAATTAAATTACCTTAATTACCTTTTGTCCACATCAGCTACCCTGTTCTCCGCATCACGCATTTTGCCTGCTCCCCATTTCTCAAACCCGATCACCTCCGTCGTTCTCCCCCAAATCGAAAATTCCCACCGGAAATTTGCTCCCCGCCGCTATACTAGATAAACTGCGCTCTGACTAGGGATCCCACCAGAATCCCTATCCTCCGCCGCCACTTCGCCCTCAGGCCCCGACCCTCAACTCGCCGCCACGACGCCAGAAAATGGCTTTTCCCCAAACCCGTTCATCTCCAGATTTCCTCCGCCATGGTCCACGATAGGCCGCCGGACCATTGTCTACCTCACCCCCTCGCTTCGCAGCACCTTCCCGCTTCAGACCTTTGTCACCACGACCAGCCTCGACGCCGGAAATGGCCAAACTCCGACCGCAAGTTCCAAAACGAACCAGAAAACGATGCCCCACGTTCAACTCCGATTTCCCGTCGCCACAGCCCCTTTCAGGTACCCCGACCAAAGACAAAAACGAAGGCCTCCCTGCCCTCTACAACTTTGCCTTCGACCCCCCTATCGATCGTCAGTCCAAACTTCATCAAAACCCACAAAAACGAAAATGGTTCTCACCGTCCATCGCGAATTCCGGCCACCACCTTCGACAATACCCCCCCTAACTTTCTACTGGAACTTCCCATCCTCCCGATCTACAACTTTCGTTCAGGTTCCCCTAGCAAAAACCTCATGGATTGGAAGATATAATTGATTTTGCACATAGGGACTTTTTTGCAAAATTTATGGATGGGATTTTGTTCTTGGCTGGAAATTCTGATTTGTGAGGATATAAATAGGTGTAATTTATATTATTTTAAGTTGATGTGATGTCTGACAATGACCGACGATTTTTATTTCATGTCTATCACTATTTTAAAGACTGTTTATTGGCTACTGCGCTCACATACAAGCTCCGTTCGTGACGCAACTGGACGGCATAGTATATTTTGATGATACGGTCCTAATAAATCTTGTTTCGTCGAATTCTGAGTCCGTTTGCTCAAACGGCACTCGTTAATGTCCAAATAGCCGTTTTTATCTTACATTTTATTTTGCTATGCTCACAGAATAGCACCTGTTGACGTGAAACTTGAAAATCTAGCAATAATTCGTCATTACGGTCTCAACAAAATTTGTTTCATCGAAAATAAAGATCATTTGAATAATGTCCCTTTTAAACGGCCCAATTTGAATTAAAATAAATTAATTTTAGAATACTTCAATATAATTAAAATAAAATATCACGATTGGTCATACTCGACCAGAATTTGATATAGATTCAAGATAAAATAACTTGGGTTGAAATCCAAGTCAGTTCGATATTCAAAATATTTAAAAACCTCTTATTCTTTAAAATAAATCGATTTAAATTATAAAGGAATTCCACAGCGACCTATTCAAAATTTGATTTGGACACAAAATAAAATCTACGCGACGAAAACTCAATTTTTCTCTGCCATTAGAAAGATATTGTCCAACCGGTCCTGACGTTTCTTGTTTCAAGGAAATCCGATTTATTTTGAACCCAGTACGACCAATTGAAGTTCAAAACTCAAATTTACGAACTGCCGTGCCGCTGCAGCTCGTTATTTAATTAAATTATAAACTATATGCTCAACGGTCGTTAAATAAATGATATCGTCGATATATTTTCAACATAGACAACATTAACCCTCTATATTTCGCCAATTCACATTATGCAGCAAATCCAAAATTTTCCAAATATTTTGAAATTAAAATATTATTTTATTTATTTATATCACTAATTAAATATTCAAAATAATTAAATTCCATTATTTAAATTCTAACTGCCCTTTTAAATAATAAAATAATTTAAATAATTTGGTCAGAAAATACAGGTCGTGACATTCCTTCCCCCTTAAAAAAATTTCGTCCCTGAAATCGCCAAAGCAGAAAGAATGGTACAGCCTATTTATTTACGAAAATAATTAATTAAAACACGGTTTTTATTTCCAAAATTAATTTATTTGGTTTTAAAACCAATAAATTTCAAATAACACAATTTTCCAAAAATCTTTAAAAATTTCTAACTCCTTAAATTTTGGAAAATTTTTGGCAGAGTCCCCCCTGCACGGAGGGACATATACAATATTGCAGGTTCAAGAAATATGTATACATCGACTCTCAAGGTCGGAAAATCCAAAATCAAATATCAAAACTCAAACCAAAACCCAAAAATTTATATTTAGCGTAGGCATACCTTTTTGCGGGCCTTATCAAGCAAAATTTTCAATTATAGCAATCTACGCAATCCAATTCTATCTTCAAAAAGCTGTCTCATACCCGTGCTAAACTGCATTTACCAGATAAGTAACCATATATGAAATAATATTCCAATGATAAACCTATGATTATACAAATCCCTAAATTAAATACTTGGCATCCGTATTGGTTTAAATCCTTGGTTTCCAATCACCCTTATTATTTCAACTTTATTTACTTAACCTTTTAATTTGTTCAACTCTTTAATTTTAACTATTGGTGAATCATATACAACCATCCAACATAAATCAAACAAACAAACACTGCAAAACAATCCAACCAAAACATTTTGATTCAACATTACTATTTCTTGTTTGTTTCACTATGGTTTAACATATTCCAACATCAATTGGTTCACATCAAATTGATTTCTTATTCAATTATTTGTTTGATTACCAAATTCCAAGGTAATTTATTTAATTCCAACACTATATCCAATTCTGATTTAACTTGACTTAATGAAGTCAAGTCGTATTCCATACTTGGTTTTAAATTCCATTCAAACCAATCCAACCATCAAATACTTCAATAATTTGATAAAATAATTTCCTTTTTATATATAACTATAATTGGGTAAAATTATTTCATTTACCCTATTTACAAAATATTTAAAAATAGTTTTATATTCAAATACAAATACGTGCTCTCAAATATATATATTCAACTCAATCTAGGGTATTACTAACCCAATCTCTATTGAGTTACAACACAGAGCCAAGGTTATCACTAAACCAACAACTCTGATACCAACTGCAACGGCCCGGGAAAATTCGACACTCGAGTTTTTGACAATAATACATAACTCCGTATCACTTGCCAAAAACCCCAGTATAAAACCCTGACTGTTAATAGAAAGAAGTTAGAGGGTGAGAAAAGAAAGAAATGTTAGAATAGAAGAAAAAGAAGAAGAACACATCAGAATCTCATAGCGGAATGAACAAATATAATACCTCAAATCTCTTTATAAAAGAAACTGTATATATACATACCAATCATCAGAGTACATCATATATCAGACACATCAGAAATAACTTTGAATAACTAACGGTGAAGCCACTTGCTTCCAGCTCCTGAAACTCTAAGCGAAACCTATCCTGTAAATATACTCGGTTTGACTCGAGCACATTTGAAGCAAAGCAAAATTCACCGGGTCAGTCTGGAATACTTTCAATAATAAATTCACAGCAAAACAACTTGTTTAACTTTGGAAATCCTTTTGAAATAAAAGGATAATAGTAAGACCAGTCCACACATAAATACGGCTGACTTTTACCTTACTATAACCCAAAATATTTTTAAAATCAATATCCTTTCTGATATTATCATAGTGTCTATCAAACCATAAATAAATAACGAATTAGCAGAACGTTTGCATCTCACACTCTACATATATTGTATATAAATCAAAAACTGTAGGTGCTTATTGGAAATTGGATTCCGACTATGACAAGGTATGGGACCACCTGCCGATAGTGTATCTCTAGAGGCAAATACATTGGGTTCAACAAGAACGTCTTGCAACCCGGCTACACATGGCCGACCACTCATTTCGCTTGAGTGTATCGAATGTATATCACCAACGGTTGGGAGCGACCCACCGTTTCCCAAAAAGGGACAGCATCGATAGATTTAAGAAGCAAAAGGAATTTCTCTAGATAGGTGATTATACACCCTAATGGGAGCGACCCACATAGCCATGCTGCCTGCTCGATTTTTGTCATTTCCCGATTGATGAGGCTTGAGGCTACGCTTTATCATCACACTAGATTCACTTCGAATGCCACATCGTCAAATCCATTAAAACACTGATTGACGTCCTCAACAATACATTATGTGTTAGCTAAAAGAAGTTTCCTTCTCCGCTTCCACTCTTGGTACGGTTGGAGAAATAAATATACGTGATCGTATGGAAATACTCTGTCAGACATCCGTCCATACAAGTCATCTAGGAACAGGATGAACCGAAGGTATTCTCCTACTGCATCCAATATAGGAATCACCCCAAGGATCAGTAGCGAGAAGTCCTTGCAATCCACAGATTTCAACTATGACCGAACCCCAGTATATCTCTGCGTCGACTCAGAGATTGTTAGTGGTTATTTCATTTATGAAGATCTATGGTCTTCAATGCTCCATCTTGATCGTCTTCACGTTAATCATGATCGCAGAGTTGATTCGAAGTGGTTTTGGGTCTAGTTCCCATCCCGGTCTCTTCGAACACAACTCGTTAAAAAAAGTAAATATAATATTTCATTTGATAGTCTTTTGTTTAACTATCAAACCATAATAGTGATGTTAAATCCATTTGGAGCTCATGTTGTTTATTTCAAAACACTTCGTTAAATCATTTCCTTTATTCTTATAATCAATTTTATAAATATTATCTCGACAAAACTCTTCTGGCTCATTATTTTGAAAATATTAACCAATCCTCGCTTTCGAATAACTTGTTTACTTTTATTTCCCTTGTTCGGAAATATTCTTTATATAATTCAATAACATCATCTTTATTTCTTGTCCCAAAGGAAACTAGAGTCTATCGACTTGTTTCTGTTAAATAAATGCGCTTACCAAAATGTACCATTTAATTACTTCGGAAATAGAGTTATACTTTAATTATATAAGTAAAATCATATTTGTGTCTGACCCAATTTACACACTTCTTATTTTAAACCCAAATGATTTGATTATATTTCCAAACCCTTTCAAATTTATATTCCAATATTTTTCTCAAATAAATTATCCTAACCCCTCTACCTTTTTCAAACCAATAACATCTTTCGACAATAGTGAAGTCGTCCGAGTTGGGGTATTTTAATTACCTCTCAGACCTTGGTCGACTCCGTTCTTATCTCCAGACGATAAAGGTTCGCAACTCAAAAATACAACATGGTATTAGAACCCACTTCTTACATTTGGAAATTCCCTTTGAATCTCTTTACTTATTCCATTAAGTAAATATACCAAATTCCCTTTAAACCTTATTCAAATCGAACTTACCTTAGTTAATTAGGAAAATTCTTATTGGAATTCTTGCTATTCTCTTACGAGTCATTTTTACAAACCCTATTTGTAAACTTGGACTGAAACCCGTTTTAACTAAATTTTAGCCAATCTTCTTCCCATTTGATCACCCATAAATTTAAATCGCTTTGATTATCATTATTTAAAATGATAATCTACTTTAACATTAACCACCTTAAAATAGTTAATTCCATTAGGATAAAGTAATTAACCAACTAAAGAATAATAAAATAATTAATTTTTATTTAACGAAACTCCAAATTTGATAATCACTTTATAATTATAGTTAATCAGAGATTAACTAACTTTTAACGACATTCGTACCTTTAGAAACCATTGATTTGATTAATTCAAAACAAATTAACTAATTGTCGATTTCAATTAAAAACTATCGACTTTGTCGACCGTACACATCAGTTAACCATTAACTGAGTTTTCATTCACCGTTTCCCCTCTTTAATTAACTTAATTAACTTAATAATTTTAAAAATATCACTTAATTGTTTTATAAAACAATTATTCAAATTTTACCAATCCATATATTGGTTTCAGCCTTTCTGATCATCAATGACATTATAACGCATTAGATAAAACCTTTAAATAAATTCTTTGATAAACACGATTATAAATATAATTAAATTCATGTTTAATTAATTTGTGTAAACAAATTTCAAATTTCCATTCAGTTAAAATAAATAATTTATAACTGAAATCTTCGTCAGTTTGCCTAGCCGCAAAACGACGCCATAACTGATGGATTTTACACCATCACTGCCAATGACTTAATCAATTCTGTTGATTGATTAAAAACACAACATGATTTACATCTACTCAATCCGAACAGGTTTGATATCGTTTTGGGTTATCAATTCATATATATGAGAAATATGATCAATAAATAAAATAAATTTGAGGAATTCGGTTCGATTCCTCCTAACTGTTCTTCTCTGCATCACATAACACATACGAAATGATTTCGTTAATATAGCACATTAAAATGGCGAATAAATAAGGTCAACCAATCAAACAATAACAACCAATAGCAACCATAACATCCAATCAACCAATATATGTGATATGTTAAATTATATGGATTTAGCACATCATAGTAGTCCAGAGAAGTATGAGAATTAACTCACCAGATGATTACAGTTGATGGTGGACGTGTTTGTTTCATATAATTTGCAACGAACGTTCAAAATTTGCTGAAATTCTAACTATGTCAGATCAGTGCCTAGTCAGTGCCATCGTCTAGGTCTCGTCCCTACGATCCCAACGGATCCAGTTTCATCAAATTTCGTCAACGTATGAAGAAGTTATCGTATTTCAAAGTTTTTATAGATTTAAGATCATTAATTAATTAATTAATTAAATTACCTTAATTACCTTTTGTCCACGTCAGCTACCCTGTTCTCTGCATCACACGTTTTGCTTGCACCGCATTTCTCAAACCCGATCACCTCCTTCATTCTCCCCCAAATTGAAAGCTCCCACCGGAAATTTGCTCCCCGCCACCATACTAGATGACTTTCGCTCCGACCAGGGATCCCATCAGAATCCCCATCCTCCGCCGCCACTTCGCCCTCAGGCCCCGACTGTCAACTCGCCGCCACGACGCCAGAAAACGGCTTTTCCCCAAACCCGTTCATCTCCGGATTTCCGCCGCCGTGGACCACGATAGGCCACCGGACCACCGCCTACCTCACCCCCTCGCTTCCCAGCACCTTTCCGCTTCAGACCCCTGTCACCACGACCAACCTCGACGCCGGAAATGGTCAAACTCTGACCGCAACTTCCAAAATGAACCAGAAAACGATGCCCTACGTTCAACTCCGATTTCCCGTCGCCACAGCCCTTTTCAGGTACCCCGACCAAAGACAAAAACGAAGGCCTCCCTGCCCTCTACAACTTTGCCTTCGACCCCCCTATTGGTCGTCAGTCCAAACTTCATCAAAACCCACAAAAACGAAAACTATTTCTCACCGTCCATCGCGAATTCCGACCACCACCTTCGACGATACCCCCCTCCCCCAACTTTTTACTAGAGCTTCCCTTCCTCCCGATTTACAACTTTCCTTCAGGTTCCTTTAGCAAAAACCTCACGGATTGGAAGATATAATTGATTTTGTACATAGGGACTTTTTTGCTAAATTTATGGATGGATTTTTGTTCTTGGCTAGAAATTCTGAATTGTGAGGGTATAAATAGGTGTAATTTATATTATTTTAAGTTGATGTGATGTCTGACAATGACCGACGATTTTTATTTCGTGTCTATCGCTATTTTAAATACTGTTTATTGGCTACTGCGCTCACATACAAGCTCCATTCGTGACTCAACTGGACGACATAGTATAATTTGATGATACGGTTCTAAAGAATCTTGTTTCGTCGAATTCCGAGTCTGTTTGCTCAAACGGCACTCGTTAATGTCCAAATAGTCGTTTTTATCTTACATTTTATTTTGCCACGCTCACAGAATAACATCGATTGCCGTGCAACTTGAAAATCTAGCAATAATTCGTCATTACGGTCTCAACAAAATTTGTTTCGTCGAAAACAGAGGTCGTTTGAATAAAGTCCCTTTTAAACGGCCCAATTTGAATTAAAATAAATTAATTTTAAAATACATCAATATATTTAAAATAAAATATCACGATTGGTCATACTCGACCAGAATTTGATATAAATTCAAGATAAAATAACTTGGGTTGAAATCCAAGTCAGTTCGATATTCAAAATATTTAAAAACCTCTTATTCTTTAAAATAAGTCGATTTAAATTATAAAGGAATTCCACAACGACCTTTTCAAAATTTGATTTGGACATAAAATAAAATCTATGCGACAAAAACTCAATTTTTCTCTGTCATTAGAAAGATATTGTCCAACCGGTCCAGACGTTTCTTGTTTCGAGGAAATCCAACTTATTTTGAACCTGGTACGGCCAATTGATGTTCAAAACTCAAATTTACGAACTGTTGCGCCGCTGCAGCTCGTTATTTAATTATATCATAAACTATATGCTCAGCGGTCGTTAAATAAACGATATTGTCGATATATTTTCAACATAGACAACATTAACCCTCTATATTTCGCCAATTCACATTATACAGCAAATCCAAAAATTTCCAAATATTTTTAAATTAAAATATTATTTTATTTATTTATATCACTAATTAAATATTCAAAATAATTAAATTCCATTATTTAAATTCACACTTCCCTTTTAAATAATAAAATAATTTAAATAATTGGTCAGAAAATACGGGTCGTTACATCAAACACAAATTATAAATTCTGTTAACTAGAAATTATTAATTAATTCATAAAAATACCTCTATCAAACACAAATTATAAATTAATTCATACAAGAAATTATTATTAACTATTAATTACTCCTTAATAGTAACATTAATCAATTATATTTCGTTTATTTATTTATTTATTATGAATTTATTAATTATTAATTATTTATTAAGTATTTAAACATATTCATATTTCAAATTAATTATTAATTATTATACATTAGTTTCAATATTAATTTATCATTATTTAATAATTTCATTAATTTTTTAAATGTTAATTATAATTATTTGTTAATTAGTAATTTTTATTATTTGATTATCAGTTATAAATATCACTTTATAACAATTAGGTTATAGTATTAATTAATAATTATTAATATTGATCTTAATTATTATATAATTACCAGTAGTTAATCAATTAATAGTTACTATTTAAAATTGATTAGTAAAAGTTAATCATTGGCTTTACCAGTTGTAAAAAAAATACAATTATTGCAAGTGGCGAAAACCATTGCTAAAGATAATTATTCGCAACTGGCTTGGAAGCGCAGTTGCAAATAATATGTTTGTTGCAACTATTATGGAAGTACAGTTGCTAAAGAATCACAATTGCTAAAAATAAGCTTTTCGCAACAGAAAAAAAGTTATGTTGCTAAATCTCATCTATTGCAACGCTATAATAGGTCTGTTGCTAAATATTATTTACTGCAACTGTCATTAGTCGCTTGTTGCAAATAGCTAATTGCAATAGTGTATTTTTCTTGTAGTGTATTTTACGTTTTCAATATTCTTTCAATTTATTTCTCCCTTATCATCCCTATAAATGATAATTAAGTCACCAAATTGATTTTCATTTACTTCCTATTAAGTCAAGAGTTTACATACTTCCCAGTTTTCCAACCTTAAGGTCCTTGCAGCCATTATGTGCTTACCAATTTTTGAATTGATAAGGAAGTTGCTAAGTCACCGTATAGTTTCTATGGTATTTCTAGAAATTAAGGTCAATCCTTTTTCTACATGGACTACAGATACTACTATATAGAGATATGTTAATTTAAATAAAAATACACATACTTATATATAATAAAACTTTTTGAAAACTCCTTTTCAAAATAAAAAATACATCTATCATACATATATTTTCCCAGTAATCGGGTAGCATATGCTCGATACCACATGTAAAACCTGCCTCGAATGAGCTTAGATCTCGATCCAAAAAGGCCCATCGAAACTTAGAGCCATTCAAAATGGATTTTCGGTTCCTATAAGGAAATACTTTAACAAATATAACATAGCAGACTAAACCGAAATCAAAATCTCACACACTGGAAGGGATTAATATAATAACTTGAAATAGATGTACCATAAATTAAAAACAATAAAAATGTAGGTTACAACAAGTTTCAGCTGTCATAAGAGGTACATCAATAATACAATTATCCAAGTAACGCAACAACAATCATAATATTGCCATAAATAATAACTAAAAGATATGGATCCTCCTACCTCCGAGTCCTCTCTCCAAAGCAACACACTGATCAAGCATTCCCTGCCTACTAACCTATTTATGTGTTAAGAGGAGAAAGTCAAAACAATAAGTTCTAGTGAATGAAAATCACATAGGTTTAAGGAATACATACTTCATATACTTGGCAGTATGAATTCATCCAAATATGTCAACGAAATTGAACACATAATCGTACATATTAATAATGAGGCAGACTACTCTATAGTCACTTAAAGCCTGCATGTTATTTATTTACTTAAGGTCAGATTCCTTATAATCACTTAATACCTACGAGGCGGACTATCCATTGGTCACTTAAGGCCATTATATGTGTATATTTGTTTATAGTAGATTCCTTTGATCACTTAAGACCCTACGGCGGACCTCAGCCACTTAATACCTCATTTTATAATTATCAATGCTATTAAATATACTCTCAATGTTGGTCGAGAGATAGTAATCAACCACTTAATACCAGGTTTAGATAGATTCCCATTATCATTTATGACCTTCTTGGCGGACCCAAGCATTATTATATAACATTATTACAGGTGAACTCCTAGCCACTTAGTACTTCCCTTAGACGGGTGATTCCTAAGGAACCGTTGTATTCCCTTCCCTAGGTATCCCCTTACCTAGCCCCTGAATAAGAATTGGGCAATTCCGAAGAACTACCCTACTCAAACATATATAGTTTTAGTTAAGACCATTAAATACCTTTTTAAGTGAAAGGTGGACCGATTGATAAGAGCAGGTCCTATGACTTTGGCCATAAACCAAGGAGTAAATCTTAGGAATAGACCTAGTCATAACCACTTAATACCCAAGCAAGGTAGGTCAGCCACTTAGTACCTTTACAAGGCATACCTAATTCATACATACTTATCATATACACACACAAAAAGATGTCTCACATCAAACCGCCCACTTGTAGATGTTGAATTTGTTGGGCGGTTCTGGTTAGGCTTCTACTACAAGCTGAGCTTAACCTTGTGCCTTCGTATTATAATGGCTTGTGGCACTTAGACCTCTCACATTAACCCTACTAACTTGTAGATGCTGGAGATGCCAGTCGATTCCGGGCAGGCTTCTACTACAAGTAAGGATTAACCTCCTGTCCAAGTGTCATTAATACTAATAAAAGTCATTGATACTCACACACATACAAATTTCCTATGTGGATAATTGATTTCTACTTTCCTATTTTAACGCATTTTAATATGCTATTTAATACAAATTTAATAAGCATTAATAATATGTTAATTATGCTAAAGAATAATGGTAAATAAACATAAATCAAGAGAACATGAAAATTGTCCTAATTCGTTTGAAATGTCAATCTTAACAACATTATCACGATGTATACGTTTATTTCCCTAACTTCATCACATGGCATAGATATGTATGTTCACATTCAATAAATAAAACTTCATATACATAAAATTTGTAACCAGGGTTTGAATTATTATTTTAATAACAAAAGATAGACAAGGTGCAATAATTCAATTATATATGTAAAATTTCTTTTGGGTACTGCTTTACTTTTATGTATTTTTATATACAAAACTTAAAATTTTAATATTTTTGTGAATAATAAGTGCAAACAATCTACTGAAAATAGATGCATAAACCTATTTAATCCACAATACTCAAGTCTTATGATTTGATATACACAAATATAAATACCTATAACAAACAAGTGAATTAGACAAATTTTAGAAATTTTACAACACCCAAATGCCTATCTTTCATTACATTAATAATCAAATCACAAAATACGACAATTGATTGACTATTTCTGCAATTAATAAAAATAAGGAATTTGGAGGATTTGTATAGTCTTGTTTTTGTTCAAATCCAAATTTCTTTATGCATAATAATCCAAATTTACACTAAAAAGGAATAAGGAATAGAAAAGTCATGTAGTTTCCTCTTATAGAGATAGGAAAGGGAAGAATAGTGGCTTTAGTGTAGAGTCTATCAAAAATCTAGATTTTAGCCTTCGAACCAACATACTCCGACTTCTCTTAAAATATATGTACATGAATTAGATTTAGAGTCTTATATATACATATTATACTTAATTCTAGAATATATATATATAAATATATATATATATATATATATATGAATATAGATTAGAAGAGGTATAATATAGTTAGAGAAAGAGAAGAAGCCTAAACTTTCTTTTGGAATTAAGAAATTGTGGAGAGACAGAATGGAGGTATATAATAAAATATATTGTGGTTTGGAGAGAAATTAAGGAGTTTATTTTGTAGTTTCTAGTATGTATATGGGCTATAGGATTAGTTTAATTTAATTTGGACGGTCCATTTGAAGCGAAACTATATATAAATCCCTAAAAAAAATAAACCATCTCCACCTATCACCCTTAAGGGTGGTCAACTCCCTTCTATAGGTGCAGTCGGCCCCCTTTTGGGATCAAGCTAAGGAATTTTATTTCCTTGTGCGTTAGTATGTATTAATTATTTTATTAAACCGCCTGATTGTTTCCGTTTTTTGTTTATTCGTCCCCTTTGTGTGTACACACACAATTTCAAACCTTCGAGGAATATTCAATTTTGCCAATCAATATTTAATTATATTCTTGATTCATATTTAATCAGTTTGAGTTTCAAATCTTATGTGTGTATATATTTTACGTACAACTTGTTTTATTAATAACTTCCTTATATGATCTCCGTTTTCGATAAATAAAATATGAAAATGGACTATAATCTCACCACAAATACAATGGTAATAATTTCATGGCCCAATTATCCAAAATTCTTATTTGTAGGCCATTAATATTATATTAATGTAATATCTATATTTAATTTAATTATTTATGTTTGTAGGGGTATATTTTATGGGGTGTTACGTGTTTAGTCTAAGCAATAAATAGAGCCAGATGTCAATGCCATCTGGTAATTGCAAAGTGCTAAGTGGCTCTAAACGCCTCAAACGCCCATTTTCCCATGCCACAGATAGGGATGTGGGTGCGAACTCCGATATGAGCATGGGCATGGGAATAGGTGCGGGCACACGTGGGTACGATGAGGTGTATTGCACAATCCTCTGAGGTAGATTTTTCTTCTATGTGTCTCTTGTCTTATGGGAACTATAATAATGTGCTCATCTTAGTATATAACTATATAATATTTATTACATATTAGGATGTGGGATTATACATATTCTAAGACATTTAAACTTCTCATTTCTCATTTAGCAATCATTCATTTCCAACAATCTCCCACATCAATGAGTATTTTCTTATTCGTTCTTAATTCAATGAAGTATTATTTCATCAGTTAAAGTATCACAAAGGCCTTGAAATTTCCTAGTGGTTATCTATTTTGACTTACTAGCGAATTAGTAAACATGTTTATCCTTGAACTGTAAGTTTTTCATGTATGTCTAGTTCATAGATAACCCAGAATGATATTACTTACCTTCCTTGGCTCTCTGTTTATATTTGTTTTTGCCAATGTAAGCTTGGTCTCATGACTCTTTAAAGAATTTTTGGCCCTTAGTAATTCTCCTCTAAGTGAAACCTTCATGCTCGCATAGGTGATTCCATAAAGTGTATCCTACAGTACATCACTTGGTTCTCTTTTTAGCCAACGTAGACATTGTTAAAAACTAAGCTTACTTTATCTTCGATGGTTCATGCACTGACTTATCATGGGAACGGTTTGAATGTTAATAGTGCTGTTAAGTTTATCCTGAACTTAGTTGTCCTTTTGAACCAAGATCTTGGGATCTCCAGTCTACTAGGTGGGGTTTCCATTGGGGAAAACATTTAGTTTATAGGCCTTAACCCCATTCCCATCGATAAGGTTCAAATTTTCTAAGCCTTTTGTTAGTGGAGCCGCTATGTTATCTTTTGATCGTATGTAGTCTAAAGTGATAACTCCATTAAAGAGAAGTTGTCTTATAGTCTTATCTCTATGACGAATATGTCTAAACTTTCCATCGTAAAATTTGATATTTTCTTAACCAGTAGTAGACTAGTTGTCACAATGTATACTTATAAGCGGTGCCGAATTTTCCTAATTTGGAATATCTTCTAAGAAACCTCGAAGCCGTTTAGCTTCTTCTCAGTCTTTGTCCAATGCAATGTACTATGATTCCATTGTAGATCGCTATACAATTCTATTTGGATGATTTCCAAGATACTGCCTTATTGGCTAAAGTGAACACATATCCACTTGTGGACTTCGTGTCTTCTAACCTTGTGATCCTTCTACCACAGACAGATATCCTAAATAATGCAATCCATAATTCTGCATATATTTTAGATATCCTCATCCTCGAAATATTGCATTCCAGTTATTCTTTCTTAGGTTGCTCATATACTGGCTAAATTTGCTTACAGCATATGCTATATCTGGTCCAGTACAATTCATAACGTACATAATGTTGCCTAGTATACATGAATACTCAAGTTAATATATACTACCAACACTATTTTTGAACCACTTTTGATTTTAGTTTACAGGTGATTTTGCAACACTTATGTTATGTTGCTTAAAATTTTCCAATATTTTCTCAATATAATGTGATTAAGACAATATGTATCCTTGTAAACTTTTATGTATTCTTACTCCAAGTATGAAATCAGCAATTCTAGTATCTTTCATATCAAATCTAGTGGAAAGCATATTTTTGTTGATGTTATTACATCTTTATTGCTTCGTAGGATGAGTTGATCACAACATACAAATGCAAGATAACATTACCTTTATATGTAATTTTGGTATAGTCATATTTGTCACATTCATTAATATGAAATCCTCTTGATGTCATTGTTTCGTCAAACTTTTCATACCACTATTTTGGTTCTTGTTTTAGCCTATAAAATGATTTCACTAGTTTGCATACTTTTCCTTTGTTTCCTGCTTTTAGGAATCCCTCTGGTTGTTTCATGTAAATCTCTTCTTCGAGTTCACCACATAGAAATCTTTTTTAACATCCTTTTGATGTATTTCCAATTGTAGTATTGATTTAATTGGTATGAGCATTCTAATGTAAGTTATTCGTGTTACAAGCGAATATGTGTCGAAGTAGTCCAATTCTTCCTTTTGCCCACAACCTGTACCACAAGTCATGCTTTATATTTATTTATGGTTTTGATTTTCTATTCCATTTATTACTCAATGCTTTGGGTCCTTGAGGTAGATTAATTATTTCCCATGTATGATTATTTATAATGGATTCTATCTCACTGTTAATGGCTTCCTTCCAGTATGGAGCCTCGGACGAGGACATTACCTGAATATATGTTAGTGGTTATTTTCAAATGTTAAGGCATAAAAGTAAGGTCTAAAAGATTTTGAAATCCATAGTCTTTTACTTCTTCTCTGTTCCTCCGATTATTCATTATTATCATATTGTGAGTTTTGACAACTTTGATCTTCATAACCCTTATTTGAATCAGAAATTTCTATTTATGTCTTCTTATTATGCTCGATAGATTATTTTAAAAGGCAAATATGTTTGGAAAATCTAGCATTTTTTGACTCAACGATGGTATTCTCATGAATGTCATTGATTTTAGACTTATATGCTAGAACCGATATGCAGCACTATTTTGTGCACATCATACGAAAATACAATCTATCATTTTGGTCCAATTTTGACCTTCTTTGGTTTATGTACTTCTACGTTCGCAAGATACTCCAACACTCTTAAGTGTATATAGGATGGTGGTCTACTTTTCCATAATTCATGTGGAGACTTTGAAGTTTCTTTCGAGACACTTTATTTAGAATGTGATAAGCAGAAAATATAGCCTCTTCCCAGAAGTTATTTAAGTAGGCTGGAACTTATGAGTAAAGCATTCATCATTTCTTCACAAGTGCGATTTTTCCGTTTTGCTACACCGCTTGATTGACTGGAATATGGTGTCGTTGTTTGATAGATTATGCCATTTTGTGCACATAATTCCTCTAAAGGAAATTCATATTCATCTCCCCTATCACTTCTTAAGGCTTTGATTTTCAAAAACGTAGTACAATCGTCTATGAAGGTAATGAAATATCTTTACCCTCCACGAGATTGACACATTTCCAAGTCACGTATATTTGTATGTATTAAGTCTAAGGGATCTGCATTCCTTTCGATATGGTGAAAGGAAGTTTTTGTCATTTTTGCCCCAGTGCATATTTCATATTTATAACTTGTTTATATTGAAAACTTAGGTATAAAATCTGAATTAATCATATTTCGTAATGTATCAAAATTAATGTTGCTTAACTTGGCATGCCATATACTAGAGGATTAATCTATTTAAACAGAAGAATCAATTTTATATCACAGTCTTTTGATACAACAGTCATTACATTAATTTTAAACAAACCTTCGCTCTCATGTCCTTTTCCTACATAAACTCCATTCTTTGATAAAAGTACTTATCGGGGACAAAAACCAATTTAAAGCCATTTCTTCTAAGAAGTGAGCTAGAAATCCAACTCTTTCGAGTGTCTGGGATGTGTAGGACATCATTCAGTGTTAGATCTTTTCTAGAGATCATTTTCAGAATGATTTTGCATTATCCTTTAACTTTTGACATGGAGGAATTTCTCATAAACAATTGTTCATCTTGTGTCATAGTTTTGTAGTTGGAAAACATACTGGCGTAGGTATCTCTTGTGGCACCAGTGTCCGTAAACCATCCTTTGGTATTTCCAATCAAGTTGAATTCATAAATTACTGCAAACAAGTTCATTTTTGAAATGTCATTAGAGAGATTTCCCATTTGGTGACATTTTCATATTCTCTCTTCTTCTTAGGACCCCGACAGTAGCTTTCATTATATCATTTCTTCCTACAGTTGTGACAAGACGTTTTGAATTTCTTTAGTTTCTTTGCATTTGGGTTATATCCTCATTTATGCTTGTTATTCTTCTCGGTCTTGACCACATTTGTCTTTGCCACTATTGCATTGGTTGATTTCTTTTCAAATTTTTTGTTGTCCTCCCCGATCCTGAGTCAAGTAACAAGATCTTCCACTGTTATTTCCTTGCATTCATACTTTAGATAATTCTTGAAATCTTTCTATGATGGATGTAGCTTTCGATCACAGTAGCCACTTAAAATGACTTGCTTAATGACATCCTTTCATCATGGATTTCATGAACTATCACCTGGAACTCGTGGATTTGACTAGTAACAGTTTTAGCAACTATCGTTTTGAAATCAAGAAATTTTCCGACAATGAATTTCTTTATTTCAACATCCTCTATTTTATACTTTTTATCTAGAGACGCCCATAGTTGTTTTGATGTCTTCACTGAGTAGTACACATTATACAGACTGCTATCTAGTCTATTCAATATGTAGTTTTTGCATATAAAGTCTGAAAATTTTCAAATGTTAAGTGCTTTTACTTTCATTGCATCAGGCTCCACTTCATTTACTACTGGAGCATCCTCAATGAGATACTTTGCAAGATTTAGAGTTGTCAAGTAGAACAACATTTTCTGTTGGCATCACTTGAAATATACTACACTGAATATTTCTGGCCTCTCACCATGCAATAAAGCTATGATGGTTGTTGTAACTATTGCTATTATTCTCAGTGGTAGTCGCAGGTGGCTTGTTGCAGATATGTTACTGCCTTGAGCCTATTTCTGTAGTACAATGACTCGATCAGTGTCAAATTAATATTTATAGTATAATGTTTCAAGATTGCTAAGTAAAACCTATAAATATGCCACACAAACTATTGCAAATACGTTGCAAAAAAATGTTCGCAAAGATTTTGCAAAACAAACAATGTCAATTAGACAACAGAAATCAATTTGCAAATAGTTTGCAAAAACTATATCAAATTATATTTCAATCGTTTGTAAATAATTTGTAAGAACCGTTTTTACCTATGTAACAGAAAATCAACGCAAATAATTTTCAAGAATCTTTTGCAAAGATTTTGCAAAAAAATTGTTATAAAAATTCAGTAATATGTACAGTGCCTTCCTGTTTGTTTGAGTCTAGAATGCTTTGTTTCCTTAAAACAATACTGCTTGCTCTATAGCATAGAAGGTTGGTGATCAATTGTTTTCCAAGATAAAACAGATCTGCTCTAAAAAACTGTGCTGGAATTTATAGAGCCTAACGAATTTAAGAGAGTAATTAAGAATAGAGATTAATGAGGAAGAAGAAGAGTAAATTTCAGAAGAATTCAATTTTCCTGTACTGTTCGCCTCGTCCTATACATAGGTGTGAGAAGACCTGTTTAATTATTGTAACACTTGGGAAGTTTGCAACCTTTTGACTAAGTGGTGCGACCGTTTTATTACCATTTCCGTTTAAATTTGAATGTAAAAACTTTTTGGTTAAAGCAATTAACAAAGCCAGTCGCCACTATCACCTTCCAGTTGCAAAGTACAAAGTGCCTCAAATGTCTATTCACCCATGCCACATATGCAGGCGGGTGCAGGTGGGCATGGAGGCGGGTGCAGGTATGCGCGGTGCGGTGTGGTGCATTGCACCACCCGCTAAGATGGAATTTGCTTGTATGTATCTATTGTCTCATAAGAACTATAATAATATTCTCATCTTAGTATATAACTATATAATATTTACTACATGCTAGGTTGTGGGACTATGCATATTTAAAAACATTTAATGCCTCTCATTTCACATTTAATAGTCATTCATTTCAAACAATATTTTCGTATGTAAATTGGGTTTGATCCACAAAATAAATCACCCAGAAAGAGTTGTCTCTGTACTTTAATTCGAATAGTTGAGTCCATAAATTTGCAGTTTAGTCATGGTGTTACCATAACTATGAATTTGAATAGAAACAAGTAAACTAGATTACTTTATATTAGTGGCAGACAAACAACTGATGATATAGCATAAAAAATAGTGAACACATGGAAAGGCACATAAATTCGTACCTTTTGAGTTGACTAAATACGACACACGTCTAATCTAAACTGCACAAAAATACGAATCTTTTGGAATAAAGAAAAAAAGTAGATAGAAGATAGAGCCAAACAACAAAATAGAATCTCACAATCGCAATGGAATCAAATATAATATATATAATAACCTTTTGAATTACAAAGTTGTATGTACTTATATACATCATTAGAGTACAACACATATACGTCACAACGGAAATATGCTCTATATACCTATCGTTGAAGCCGACTGCTCCGAGCTCCTCAAAGTATATCTTTAAAATCCGGAACTACTTGATTGCCCGTAAAAATTTGGGTACCCAAGAGTTCAGGGAAAACATAGAAAAATACTCTGGGCCAGTCGTGGGACTACTGTAAGTAAAAGATTTAAAACAGCTTGATAAATAAAGGGTATCTCATAAGACCACGCCTCACATAAACACGGAACGAGTTTTTCCCTTATGAAAACCAAAAAACTTTGTATATTGAAATCAAATATTATGAGAGTGTCTAGGGTTTTCAAAATAAACTAAAATCTAGCGAAATGCCTGCATCTCACATTTCACTACATAGTTTTCAAATAAAATCACAAGGCGCTTGTGGATAATGGATTTTCAACTATGAAAAGGGATGGAACCACCTTTCGATAGTGTATCTTGAGAGAGGAATAGACTGGGTTCAACAAGAACATCTTGCGACTCGGTCACATATGACCGCCACTCATTTCGCTTGAGTGTACTGAATATATTGTCACCAATGGTTGGGCTCAAACCACCATTTCAGAAGCATACGGAAGTGATAGAATAAAAAATAAATGAACTTCCTTTAGATGGGTGACAATACAGCCTAATGGGAGCGACCCAAATAGCGATGTTGCCTTCCTGATTTTTGTCATTTCTCGGTTGCGAAGCTTGAGGCCACACTTACCTTTAGACATAGCATATCTTCATTCACTTTGAATGCCACATCGTGAAACCCGTCAAATCACAAATTGATTTCCCAAAAATACCATTGATATAATGCTAAGACAAACGAATTCCTAAAACAGGAATGAGCTTCCACTTCTTCACTAGTGACTAGGTTAGTGCCTCCTCCTTCTTTCCTTTCAGATCTATTTTTCTCTCCTCTTTTCCTCATCGTGTTCCTATTTTCTCCTTCCTTTCTTTATCTTCCATATCCCAGCTTTCACCTTGTGGCATTGTAGCTATACTACCCCATTATTTTTTCTTCTTTTCTCCTTCCCATACCTAGCTGTTATTTAGGTCCTACTCCTCCCCCCTTATATTTGACCGCCTCCTTCATTTTCCACCCTACAGTCCTTTTTTAGTCTTTATGCCCTTTATGTCCTCTCTACTTTAATTACCCTTAGATCCTTTCTAACAGTGCTTTGAGACTTGCCTTTCTACCTCTCCCCTTTAACCTAGATTTGTATTCTTGTTGACTCCTCCTCCTAGCTAGCCAGATTCATGTCCTTCGACTTCCTTATATTACAGGAAGCTTCTTCATCGACTGTTATCTTGTGGTTAGTGTCACTTCTGGCATTTGCGGGTTGTAAATTGCTGATCTTGGTATGTTTTTTGAGTTATTTTGGGTTTGCATTCTGGTGGTTGAGTGTGATAGAATGGTTGTGGCTGCTTGTGAGTTTTTGTATCATACAGTGTGTGTCGTATTGTATCTGGGTGGTGGTTGTTGTTTAGCGTTGAGGTTGTTGGGTGTTTTTGGTTTTAGTTCCTGTGTGGATAGTCTTGGTAGGTAGTGTGTCCGGCCTTGTGAGCGATCTTCATGGTGGGGGTAGGTCTTTTAGTCTGCTTTCTTTGGGATGCCTTGCTTATGTGTTTGTGGTGGTTCTCGCATTAATGCCATTAGTCTGCTATTTATATCGCTATTATGTCTTGTTGTGTGCTCCATGTTCTTCAATTCTATGCTACTTCAAATTCTGCTTCTTGGTCACTGAGCTTTTATGTATAGCCTGTTCTTCCCTCTTTGCATCTTCTAGATTGTTCTATTCATATGTATTTGTGCTTGGCACATAATAAATTTTGGTGCAGTTGGTCTGCTTTGCATTTATATTTTGTTGTCGTATCTTATCTGGAGTGTTGATTGGTGTTGCTAGTGTTCTTTCTTCTGGTGATTGTTGTTTTCTGTGCCTACTTCATCATCCACTTTGGCTTCAACACTCTGCCATGGATTCTTGGCATTGTTGGTCTTTGTTGTAGCTGCCTATATTTTCTTTTTGTACGATATCACTTTGATGATGTTCTAGAGCCCTGCTAATTTGGTTGCTAATTTGTTAGTACCATTGGTAGATCAAATTGAGATGTTTTCTAGAACTGGTGAAAGCTGCTTGCTTAGCTTCCTAATCTATTGTTGGAAATAGCCAAGTGAATAGAAGATTCATATTAATTTCTGTGTACTGGACTTCTTATAGCTTTAAAATTAAGTTATGTTGTGTATTGCAATGTGCAAACTATGCATTATGATGTTGCCTTCTACTATATTATATAACTAACCGCACCCAGCGTGGTGTTTGATTATACTTTAGGACTTAGTTAAGGCTAAATGTCTGTAGCAGGTAGGCCTTTAGCCTATCTCCTATTATATTTTGTGCTCTTTATTTGCTATAATGAAATAGTGGTATGGTCCACTCTAAAAAGTGGTGGCTTTGCCAAAAAAAATGAATTCCTCCGTCACCAAACGTAAATACGTTTGGACATATCAATCGTACGTGATCCATTAGGAAGACTCTATCAGTGTCCATACAAGTTGTCCTGAGACTAGACAAATCGAAGGCACTATCATGTAAATCCATCTTAGGAAATTTCTACCTAGGATTGACAGAACGGCCCTTGCATAAACTCTGCCTTTGATTATCTTCAATATAATCTAATCCACAACGTATAAATTGGATCAAAGTGGAATTTAGATTCCGCACTCTTCGAAATGACAATGTTAATATCTTTTAGGGTCAAGTGATACTTAATAGCAATCATTTCAACATATTTCATAAGGATTTTTATATTTAAATTGATTCTCATGACTTGTCTATCGGAATTTATTTCTCATATAATATTCACATTCCAGATTTAAACAGTGATCTATACAAGGTGCTTTAAACGTGTCAATGTTTAATTTAAAACTATTTGAATTTATTGGGTCATATCATAGTATTACAATCAACTCAATCAACAAATCAAATATCATAACATATTTTGACGGTTATAGTTCGATAATTCAAATTCAACCAATCGTCTTTCATAAATTGGTAAATTTTGGATAATGATTATTTCCATATTATATTTATCTAGAGTTTCCTTTATTTAGATGAACAAATAAATAAACAATTAATTAATTAAATATTTATTTAAAATGGAAAGTAAATTGTACTTTCCTAAATTCGACATAGTTGATTTCTGATTCAAAATCTCTTTCTAATTAACTATATTCAATTTATTTTCCGAACTTCGGAACAATTTCATTGTTACAGGAACCCAATTTCCCTTACCCTTTGATAATTAACTTATCATTAACACTTACTTATTTAAAGGATTAATTAAGCTTAAAACATCCTTCATTGTTAATTTATCCAATTACAAAATACTATTTAACAACACACTTAACTTATCAGAAACTGTTAATTAAAACATTAGTCAACTGTTAATATTCATTTAAGAAAATAATTAAATTAAATGATTCTAATTTCAAAGGTAATCCTAATTATTAAAATAATAATTAACTTCAACATTAACTAAAATAAAATAGTTAATCCCTTTTACAAAGTCATTATGATTAGAAATAGCTAAATTTATAGTTATCAACTCAAAAGTTATTCAAAGGTTAATTAACTTTAATGAAACATTATTAAGTTTTAAACAACCATTTGTTAAACCTATTTTATCAAATTAATTGAAAACAAATTAATTTAATAATTAATTTCCATTTAAGCATTTGATTTAAATCAACCTAAAAACAACCTAATTAACTAGCTACAATTAATCTTCCTTTTAAATTAATTAATAATATAATTAATTTAAAATAATCCATTTAATAGTTTCTTAAAACCCATCTATATCCAATTATTGAAATTTAAATTTGTTTCTGAGTTACTTCACATAAATTATAACTTACAAGCTCACATGGCATATAATAGTTCTTTTAACATACGATATTCATGTTGTTAACCCAATATACAAAAACAACTACGTAAATAGAATTTTATAGTATCAATTGATTACATAACATATATTTACTAATAAAACGTGTCAAACTAACACAATAGCAACACGATGTATATTTCTGTTAGCAGGGTGTCCAAATATTTCGGTCAATTCAATTTATAGTGGAATGATGTTTATTTTTAATGACAGATGTCAATGTAAAATATTTAATTACGATATAAGTAACTTAATGCAACTCAATTAATAAATCAATTAATTGATCAAATAATTTAGGATCTACTAAATTTACGGATTGTTGTAGGTTAATGGATACTAGTTGAACGTTAATTCAGTTCAACAACTAAATTTACGTTTGTTTAATTATAAACTATTTTTGGAATTAAAACCAAATTTTAATTAATTAATAAATCAATCCAATATGAATTCAAACCGTTAAAACTCGACGGACTCCATCAAGTTACTAAAACGAAAACACACTATCGATCTACTTGACTGCACAATCATACAAAAATTTATTCAAACACAAGTTAATGGTTTAACTTATGTATATACACCAATATATAATATGCTATTTAAATTTGAATTTAAATATAAACTCATTTCCTTTTTCTTCTAACGGTAACAGGCCTAACCCAACTCAATTAGCCCAACCCTAGGCTAACCCATGCCCACTTTTTATATACACACTAATATATATACATACATATTTAACTTAAATATAAATTCTCTTTTTTTATATATCTACGGTGGGCCGAGCCAAGCCTGAAACAAAACACGCAGGCCAGCATGCACCAACCGTTCCCTTCTCTATTCCATTATCCTTTTCTTCGTGCTTTTCTTATTCTTCGGGGTGATCAAAACCAATGGCAAAAACGTGGGTTTGGCAACATAAAATACTTAGCAAAACAAGGGTCGACCCTGCCCGATCCATTTTCCACTCTTCCCTGTTCTTTCTTTTCTTCTTACCCAATTCTGTTTTACATCATTTCAGTTCACCACATGCACCATGCATGGGCACCACCACCGCAGTGGTCATCACGCCCCCATCGCCACAAACCATAACTCTTTCTAGCATCACACTGTTCAACTGTCACAACCCAAACCATCTCCTCCTAAAATTCACCCTCCAACACCCTCAAACCCAAACAAAAACTTCAGGCCGACATCTGACCTTATTCCACCAACTCTAACCATCTAACAAACTACCACCTCCATCGTGTCGATGCCCACATTCGTACACTCCTCCGGACCGAAAAATCTATGCTCGATCCACTCTACAACCCAAACGATCGAATCAAAAACCCACAGCCGAAACACTCCAAATACCCTAAAACCTCCTTGTTTGGCCACCACCGATCGCCGGAGTTCACCAAACTCCACCCGCACTTTCGTCTACCTCTAGTGCAACTCCCCCAGAAGCAGTTTCCAATTCCGTTAGCACATATTCACAAATTTAATTTATATAACCCGAATCATAAATAAATCCTAACTTGAACAATAGGACATTAAAAATCATGGTTCTTGCTTTAAAAGTCATGTTAACGGATGGAGATTTAGATGGTGATAACCATTCATTAATATTCAACTGTTAATTTTTGTCAAATTTTTGGTGATTCACTGTATTTGGTTAAAATATGAATACATAACCAACTATAAATGCTCTAAACATTTTTAGTTCAAACTATAGGTGTTTTGTTACAACATTTTAGTTGGAACCTCCTGCTGAAAACAACTAGATTTGGAGATTCAAGGTGCTAATTTTATGTAAAGGACAGAGACTTATGTTAACAGGCTTATATATATTGGTTCCAAATTTCCCATCCATTCCAGGTTTGACATAAAGATTGAATTGATTAAATATAACAAATTTGACTAACACTTTGTTCACTATTTTCATGTTTCAGACTATAGGTTTTTTGTTTAAGTTTGCTGCCATTTTCTTCTAGATTTAAGATTGGTTCTAGGCAAATACGTGTGAATGAATTTGTGGAGATGTGTGTATATTTGTAGATGAAACAAATAATAAACTGTTGTATACCTTATAGGCTTGGCAGAGTAAATGATGGAATTGTTTTAGGCCGACTTTAAAATTTGATGGAAAGGATGTTGTCTTAAGTCTACCATCCATTTAATTTTTCTAGTACTTACGTCATGGCCAGCATATGCTTACAACCTAAATTTAGGTACAAAGCCATGTGCTAAAAGGTTTTAAAACCCAAGCTTTGTTTCCAAGGAACCCCAAATAGTTTAAATGCTTATGTACTTAATGTTTTTAAAATATAAAGTTAGTACCCAAGCAAAATCAACTTATTTAATAGTTGTGTACTTGATGTTTGGAATAGCGTAAGTTAGTTTCCATGTAATTCAAACCAATAAATGGCTATGTATTTATCTTTTCCTATAAAATAAATGCCACATAATTTTTCATTTAATAGCCAAGTCCTTATTATACTTGCATGTGAAGTAACTGTAATTTTATTTTAAATATTCTCATATTTTCTCTCTAGGTAATTCTATATTTACACAAGATTTAATCAAGATTTTAGATGCATACAAAAAAGTTAAACAACATTCACTTATATATATATATATATATATAACAAGTTAAAATATAAACATACTATTTTTAAAATAATACTAATTCTAATTTTCTATAACATTCAAATCCAATATTATCTATTTTTACAAGAGTTAAAACAACTATAAAAATACGAAACAAAATAACAAAACATCACTTACTTATTTTATTAAAAAAATACGTTAGTTAAAGAAATTTTAAACCGTTAAAATATGTACTTAAAATTTCTCACTATTTATTATTCAAAATTTATTTAATTAAAATCAATTACTAAAACATTCTGAATTAAAATATTTCAGAGTGAGTAAAAAATCTAGGTCGTTACAACACATATGGATATGTTGGTGTATAAACTTAAACAAACCAGAAGGTATAGTCATAAGGTATTTTGTTGTTATCAAATGAAGTAGCTTAAATGAAAATATCTCGTGTTATTGGTAGTGAGACATATGGCATAACTACATCCATAATATGCAAATAGGTATTAATATATCTTCCAACAATTACTACAAGAAAACTTCATATAGACATCGGCTAAAAAACAATGCCTCTATTTTTTGGGAGCGATGTTGATGTCGGTGATGTCTAAAGTGCCCCTTTTTTACATCAGTTAAACGACGATGTCAAAGCAGCATTAGACATCATAAAATAATTAATTAACTGTTGTAATAAGTATTTTACCATATTAGCTTTTGACTTATATCTATGATGGCTTTTATATCGATGTCCATGATGGTATGTTTATGTTGTTTTCTTATATCATATACAGAAATAATTATTTATTAAATGAAATACTATTGCATATAATTTAACATTCAAACAATTTTTTTAGTTAATCAAATATTTTATTTCAACATATGAAATAGCAAAAAATTCCGACTCCAACTATTTTACATTCACATTTCTCATACAGAATTCAATACATTACACAATCAGTTTTACATTACCACCTCGCTAAAACACTCATCGCTCTTGCTGACTTGATCTTGATTTTCATTGTCTAGCTTGTGCTCCAGCTGTCCATTCTTCTGTACATGTCATGTAAATTTTTAGAGCAGTAAACTATAAAATATAATATAATTTAAATACAAGCAAATATAAATTTATTTTAAATTTTATTTGCCTTAGAAATTTGGTGTGTTTCTCATCATTTTTCTAGACTTGGTGTGTGTGTGTGTATATATATATATATGAGTCTAGACTACTTGTAATATCTACAGTGATACACTGTAAATACTACGAGGCAGACTGTATATTATAATGCTCACAGATCAACCCCAACACAACTACACTGGTTTGCTGAGCAGAACCAGCATTTTAATTAACTGATTCTGAAGAACCCCAACACAGATATAGTGGTCTGTTGGTACAAAATTCATGTCTATCATTCGAATAGCTCACATATATAAATTACATGTGCACGATATATGTATACACATACTATTGTACACACACACACACACACACACACATATATATATATATATATATATATTATGCATGTGAATAGATTCGATATGTAAAGCATGATCACAATGAAAAATGTATAAGATCAATAAATACATAGCAACATCAAAAAGTAGTAAATACTTAGGTGAATAAGGGACAAAACAACTCATAGTACACATGGTAATGTACACATGAATGGAAAAACATCAAGGCAACAATTTCATATGTATATGTACCAATTAGGCCAAAATAATCAGCTCAGCAAAATGGTAGATCAATGAAGCAAGTAAACAAGCCTATGTGCACAAGTCAAAAGCAAGGAAGACTGTGGTATGAAAATTCATGGAGTTGAGCTGGGTCACCAATCAATTTAATATGCACAAAGATTGGTTATGCAAATCAAAGTGCAGTAGTATGCACAAATGGTTCTTGCAGCAAATCAAAACAATATAAATGCAACAATACACAACAGGCGTGTTCAAGTAAAGCATCATGGAACATTTGGCCAAACATTAACACGCAAGAAGTAGCAAAATTTCAAGTACAAGTGCCAAGAAAAAATGAACAAAACTGGTAACAGCATGCTCAAGTGAAATGGCAAATGCCACAATTGCACAGCAGTGGATATATACAAATGCAAGTTAAGATAAGAGCTAGGGGCACTATCACAATGTGTTGGAATGGTGGAGCAGCAGAAATAAGCACATGAATATTCATATGTACCAAGCTCAGTGAAACAACATAATGCACAACATAGAATTAATATTTCAAATGTAGCATCAGTTCAAAGTTTTTTGGCTAATCAAGAACAGTTTTTGTTCTAATCGGTAGAACATTAAAAAAAGGGAAAGGCAAATTCTTTTAATTTGAACAGAACTGAGATGCAAATATGGTGTAGCTACTCAAACATTTTTTTAAAGGGGTTTCAAGATTATATTAAAGGGACGTGCATAGCCTAAAGAATAGGAGGAACCCATGGCATAGGATATTAATTCAAAGTCAAGAAATTCATACAAATCGAGATTTCAGGCCAAAAATTTCGCAAATATCAAAGACCAAATAAAACGTTGAAATCAGATATTATTTCAGATTTTCAATCCAATTTATACAGCTATCATCATCGACAATTAGTCATCCAAGTTCAAGCATAAATCAAACATAAATTCAAATTGAAAATTCAAACCAGCAAGCGGACAGACAACTTGGATAAAAGTGAAGTATTTCAACTCTCGAGATAGCTACTAGAAATCCAAAAGAATATACAAAGAAGTGGCAGAACATTACTTCATGAATCAAAGGGAATTAGAAACCCTAGTAGTTTTGCGTCCGCTGTTTTCAATTTCCAAAGACAAAAGAGATATCGGGTCGAATAACTGAAGTGGGTTAAAGCCAAACACGAGAGTATTGAAACATGAAGAGGGGAATTGATGATGACGTGAAAGAGGCTGATTGGAGGGTTTTGATGGTTGTGGATTAAAGAAGTGATCAACGGCTAGATATAGCCAAGTATAGGGGGTGCGGATTGATAAAGAGACCTTTAACATCATGCAAGAAGCTGATGTAAATGATGCATAAAAACTGATGTTAAAGCACATTTCAATTTATTCATTAATGTAAGATTTTTTTCTAACTTGTATTTTGCTAAGAAACAAAATATACCCTTTTTGGACGGGGCGCTGCCCCTTGGACCCCCATGACCTGATCGGGCAGGTCGACCACCATCCGGGACGTCATCCGTAACGGACTACAGCTATTTTAGTAATTTTTGGGTACAATCAATCTCAGCAATAAAACATAATTTTACTATAAAATATAATTTATAAATGTTAACTGTAATTAATAAATATTAACTATGATACAAAAAAATATTAACAATAATACTAAAAAATATTAACTATAATGTACTAATTATAATATAATTAATAAATATTAATTATAATTAATAAATAATAACTATAATTACTAAAAAAATATTTACTATAAAATATAATTAGTGTTAAGCACATTTCAATTTATTTATTAATGTAAAATATAATTTTACTATAAAATATAATTAATAAATATTAAGTATAATTAATAAATATTAACTATAATTACAAAAAAAATATTATCTATAATTTACTAATTATAGTATTAACTATAATTAATAAATATTTACTATAATTACTTAAAAAATATTAGCTATAATTTACTAATTATAATATGATTAATAAATATTAACTATAATTACTAAAAAATATTTACTATAAAATATAATTATTAAATATCAACTATAATTTACTAATTATTAATCATTAACAATAATACATTTAACGAGTGATGAAAAAGACAACAGCATCACTTTAAAAACCGTCGTTCAACAAGTGATGTAATAGCCAAGCTTCCTAAGTTCAATTTTTTAAAAGTGTATTTAAGACATCAATCGTTCAGTAAATCGATGTCTGAGAAACCAATAACATCACTTTAAAAACTAGCGATGTTAAAAATATGTTTTGACATCAGCTGAATTTATGACGATGTTAAAACTGTGATGTCTATTCTACTTATTCTTATAGTGAATTTAAAACTGTAAACTATTTAAGTGTTCAGGAAGTTACGCCACTGTCCAATTTTAGAAAGTTTAAAACATGAAAACAAGACAAGTCGCATATATAAAAGTGAAGTAAATATTTTCATTACTACAAAAATGAAAATCCATTTTCGTACGTTGTATAAGATCGCAAACTTCTAGCGCTTGCATGGTGTATAAAGGGAAAATTTTAATGCTTTTATGGGAAAATTTGAAATAAAATATTAAGCATAATAATTAAGAATAACGAAAAATAAAATATATTAAGGCCAATATAAAATATTGTATAATAGGTTCACATGATACTAAAAAGAAATTTAACTAAGATAAGTATACCAGATCATTTTTCAGACAACAAAATGTTTTAAAAATGATGGAAGATCTAAGGTGGTATTTGGTTTGTATTGAATTTTGTGTTTTGAATTTTTCAACATTAATTACAAAAAATGAAAAGAGTTGACAAATGACGGTGGAAATAGAAGAATGAGAGGGATGGTGGAGGAGACGGGGGAACGATGGAAGGATCTTGTTCTTCTGCTGCTTCCCTAAACACATAAAATAAATAAAAGTTGTTTTACGTTTTGTGTGTTATCATTTTCTAAAACAGGTGTTTTTCGTGATGTACATGTGTTATAACATCCCATATTTTTGAACATTAATTACAAATATTTAAATCAGTTTTAAATATTGATTTGGTGATATAAATGGATTTTATATCGAAATTGATTATCAGAAAATGGAGTTCGAATACATATATTTATAAATTAATTAAAACGAGCTCAAAACGGCGTGGTAGTTTGTAATATTGAGTTTTGAACTTTACAAAATTCGTTATAAGTCGGATTTCTTTGAAACAAGAAACATTATGATTTATTTGACAATAATTTTCTAATGAAGGAGAAAATTCGAGATTTCAGCTTATAGATTGTAAGTTATGTCCAATTAAAATTTTCAAATAGTCGCTATGGAAATCGTTAATAAATTATAACGATTTAATTAATAAATATAAAGGAATATCTATATATTTTAATATCGTTTAAACCCAGAATTTAAATATTGAGTTTAAAATATATATGTATTGGTTTATTCAGAAGCTGTATAAGATTTCATTTGAGAGATTCAGTTTTTATGATTATTTAAACTGAATTGTTTTGAATATAATTATATTTATATCGATGTTTATTGGCCTTTGTAACAACCCTGTTTTAGCGCCGTAATTATATACGTATTAAATAAAATTGAAGCGTTTAAATTGGATTGATGACGGTTAATTAAAAAAATGAATATATATGAGATATAATTCTCTATAATATTGAATAATTTATTTCATCGTAACTAGTTGGAAAATATATTTATTTCAGTCGTTGTTGAATTAACGAATAAAATATGTGAGACAAAAGTTAGATAAAATTATTTGTGTTAGGTTATAAAATTGCAGAACAATAAGAGAATTAATTTATGTGACACCAAAATTTAAGAATTCAACCGCTTTTGAAATCACTTAGCCATTAATGGAAATATATATATATATATATATATATAAGTATGTAAATAGATGGGCTAATATAAGTACTAAGCCTATTCAATCAAGCCCAAAAATACTTTAAGCTGTTTCATTTTCTGGAAACTTCACTACCCCTTTTTCAGGCAAGTCTCTAAAAGCCTGAACCCTTCAACTTGAAACCCCAGAAAAATCCCGATCTCCAGAAATCGCGATTTAGGAAAAAAAGGAAGAACTGGGCTCACGCTGGACTGTAGAGTGCCGACCACCATCAAGTTTACAGGCGAGCGAGCCTCTAGCAGGAGGCACAAGACGCAAGGGGTTGTTGCAGTTCAACTTAGGGCATGAGAGATTTAGGGTATGCGCGATCCAGATGGTGAACTCGAATGCCGTGGTGAGGTGCAGCAATATTGGGAAGCGCAAGGGGTTTTGGGAGATCGTGATTTTGCGGGTATGATGGGCCGAGCGTGACAGGTTAAAGAGTTGTAGTCGATGTGCAAGAGACGGTGGTGTTTGAGGTAACAACGAATTGCGACTATGGAAATCCTGAAATCGTCAATTCGGTGAGTAACTATCACTCACATTTGCGTCTTCTTCCATAATAGTTGCATATATTTACCAATTTTTATTTGATTGGTTTGAATTGCTTGGACGATTGGATGGTTGGATTTAAATTGATATCAATGACTGAATTGGCTGTTGGACACTATTTGTATTTAATGTTGGGATTTGAGTTGAATGAATGGTTGAATTGGGCGATATTAAATTTGTTCGATGTGATTATATCATTCATAATTAGTGCTTTGGATTTGTTAGATGTTGTAAATACAAAACATATGCTGTCCATTTTATTTTAGAATTGTAATCTATTTCAAATTATGTAATTTTTTGAATGATGACATTTAGTTAATTTATGATCATAAGTATACTTATTGGTTTCCAAATATTGTTTTGGTGTTTGAAACTATTAACAGTTTTATACTTTAAATAAACATAATTATGTTAATCTATATTTTAATAAACATACAAGTAAAATAAATCAAGTCGATTGTAAAAAAATTCTAGAAGTTGTCGTATTGAAAATTTATACTTTGAACAAATTTACTTGACTTTTCTAAATTATATAAATCCAAACCGTATTTAGTTTTAGTAATATTATTTTATAAGTTTACACTATCTTAAATTATGAATGTTACTGCAAATTCAATATAGTTTTATTAAGGGAATTTATTTAACAAAATGATTTCATTATATATTTATATATATATATATAGTTATGCCTTAAATGTTTAAATACCCTTTCAGAAAGTTTTATAAATGTTATTGTTATGAATTACAATTATTTTACTCTTAAGTTTGATTGGGGATTTGAACATGATTTCCATTGTACCATTTCTTTTATCGCCCTATAACTTGATTTATCTTCATTTTCTTTTGTATGAATTTTGAGGCTATGGATGATTCACTGTTGATGTTGGTTTGGTTTATGATTTTTAATATGACACAGTGACGACTCTTTTATGGAATTTTATTATATTTATATCTATGTAACGAGAAATTTGAATAAACGGTTTGGTGAAACCGTCTGGTAGGACTTTCGGTATCACCTTTCTGGTTGTTCACTGGACTGGTTATATAGAGTATTGAACGATAAGTGTAGTGTGCGAGCACTAAATTAATAGATTTGTGAATGGTGGTAAACAAGTTTGGTTAATTTCCTATTTCGTTTGATTGAAACTATTGAGTTGATGTTGTGATTCGTGAGATTTTTGTGATTTCAGATTTTTGAGTTTCCCAGTGTGGAGCTGACTAGCGGGTAGTAAAACAGTGGTGGAAATGTGTCGTATGGAACACACAATTACCGCTACTATGACACCCCACGTTCGTTAATGTCATCCTATATAGAATGCATTAAGTTTCATGAAGCATTATAGGTAAATAAGAACATAATATCACAAGACAGACATGTAAAATAGCA
Organism: Allium sativum; assembly: GCA_030737875.1. NCBI lineage: Eukaryota > Viridiplantae > Streptophyta > Magnoliopsida > Asparagales > Amaryllidaceae > Allium > Allium sativum. The sequence goes on from CM060923.1 coordinate 160,081,052, forward strand.
GTAGAATTAAAAACTTTATTTAAATCAAAACATCATGGTCCCAAATACTGAGTTTACATCATAAGTATGAAATAACCAATTACATTAATAATCTGTCTTGCCAAAAATATCAGAGTACAAAAGCGTAAAACCATATTTCCCTTGCGAAGCCACAAGAGAGTTGACAAGAAGTCAAAGTGGTAACTCAATATCCAAAATCCATGCTAAGCTGAAAGAATCCAAATCAACTCTAAGCACGTCCACCCTGAGAACTTGGGGGGAACGGAAGAGAGAGAAGAGGAAACAAAAAGGGTCAAACATAAAGTCTGGCGAGTCCAGTTACTTTTAAATATAAATAAATAAAAGTATCATGGCAGGTATATAAAAACTGAAAGAACAAGATAACAATAACAAGGACAAGTGTGAACTAAGCAAGATAAGTTTAAATAGAATATACTACGCTTCTTAAATACATTTCTCTGCACCGCACCAATACTTGTATCTATGAAACAGAATGATCCCTGTAAATATGGTTCCATTACATTTTCTTGATTTTTAGGTTACTTGGGTTAACAACACTCAACGCTTATACACACGCCGTACCCATTTACTTCATAGTGGATTAACCTAATATGGTATATACGTAGCTACCTCTCAATACTGAGGTACACCCATGGTATCCTACTCACACGGTCTCCCTCGTAATACCACAAAAAATTACGCAGTCTCTTATCCTACACCGGAGTGACTAACGGATCTCTATATAACAATATTACGTTCCGCATATGGACTGCCATCATCAAACGAATTAGATTTCATTCAGGAGTAATGCCATCAAGTCTAAGATACATCACCCAGAGTAGTCGTGCATGTACCTAGACTGTCCCACATATGTACTATAATTGTTGCTCGATGCCTCAATCGTACGTCCTCTAATGTGCACCGAGTTCCGTGGCAGGGCGATACAAGAAACACTGAACTCGGTTGGAAGCTTTTCCATATCTGTACGGGCCCGTCTTTAAAAGCCTCTATAGATATTCCTAGGGTCTGTTTTTATGGTGGCTATGGCCCCACCCCTGCCCCTCCCTCAACTAGTAAAGGCTACAAGAGCTAAACGACTGTCCGTAAAGAAAACAATCTAAACATACATTTGGCGTCTTCCCTCAACCACCGTACCCCGATAGTGAAGGGTGAGTGGTCTATTGGTTTTAGCTCTAGTCTTTCCGCATCCCACTGGCTGCCGATGACGGGTATTCGACGATCTACTATCCTTATTGGTCGTGACCCTTTGCCTCCTCATTGAGGCAACCACCGAATCACCCTGGTGTCACCATGTCACAATATTCTGAATGTATAGCTGCTTCTGCAGTCAAGGCCCACCCACCTAGTAGTTATGCGCACACCCAACCTCTACGGGCACAACCTAAAACATCTGCCACCACACAGAGGACTAGTAGGAGCACCTTACGCATCTCAGGAAGTCGCGTGCTTCCCCTTCCAGTCCTTCGGAGCTATCAAAATAGTCAGATGAACATGCGCTCCCCCTTGTGCCTTATAACACCATAATGATCTACCCCGTTGGGTTATTCACCCTTAAACGTGTGGATTGGTCCAAGAGCCTCACTTTAATATGTTGTTAGACCCTATGTCTAAACATTCTTTTACGCGCTTGCCTTACCTCATCAAGTTTTCATTTAACCTGGTTATTCTCATTCATATTGAATTCTTAATCAAGTTACCAAGTTCCTCTTGCTTATTAATTTTGGTTATAAAACTTAACCCATTTAAGCTCATTAATAAGCCCACAACATGTTATTCTCTAGATTGTGTCCCAAGGTATGTAATCCATAATCTATTTAGTATTCTTGCTTGGCTACATCATTACAATAACATGTTCTACTTAGTATGTTATCAAGTATATCTCAATTCATATGTTTCCTAATTAACGTGTCGCTTACCATTTATGATTAAATACAACTTATTTCATTGTACAAGTTTTCCTCATTCCTTCTCATTTAATTATAGTTCCATCTTATCAATGTCTAGTTATTGACTTAGTTCTCTTAACTAATGTAACAACCCAGAAAATCTGAGCCAATTTAAAATTTTTATTTTGGCGAACTTAATGGGTTTCGAATATTTAAAATGAATTATTTTAAATAATAATGATGAGAAATTTATTTTGAATAGAATTAGAATGTATATATTTATTTGAATCGTCGTTAGAATATAAATTTTTATTTTTAAATATAAAAGGAATTGAAAATAGCGCGGTAGTTTGAAAATTCGATTTCAAATTTCAAATGAATGTATAGGATTGAAAATAAATCGGATTTTAGAGAAACCAAAAATATTATAATCTATTTGATAATATCTTTCCAAAGAATCCGAAAAATTGAAATTTCATAGCGGGAATAAAAAGTTATGCCCAGTTGAAAATTCAGAATAGTCGCTATGGAATTTTGAGCCCTTAAAAATGGAAATTTTGCAAACGACCTCTATTTTCGACGAAACCACTTTTGTTGGATCCGAGATTTCCAGTTATTGCTAGATTCCAAAATTCATAATTTTTTGAATCAATATGTGAGCGTGGCGGAGTAAAACGTGTTTTGGCAGTTTCAGTCAATTTCGATCGACCAGAAAATGGTCATTTTTCAAACGATCTCAGAATTTGACGAAATTAATTTTCTTAGGACGATATTGTTAGGACACGTAACTTCCCCGTGAAGGAAAGAGCGGATACTTTGAGAACAACACACAAAAGGACGCAGACGGAAGAACATTTCATTGTTATTACAACAATTCCATCAGATACAAGAATATACAGAGTATAAATGAATAAATTACATTCAACAAATATCAGAGATTACAATAAATTACATAGCAGTGGAAAATAATACAAAAGCACAACTAGAAGTAATGCACGGATACAGAGCTTTCCGAGCATCGTTCCAGCTGTAAATCAGGACCCTGTGAATATAAATCTGCAAAACCAAAACTACTAGCTGCCTATGTGGAAAATAGGGGCACCCAGAGTTTAGGTTAAAACAATAAACTCCAGATCAGTCATGTGACTGGTGTGAGAACTAAAACAGTTATTAATCTTTATTTTTAAAGTTAGGTAAATTAAGGGACCACGCCGTATAACACGGAACGGGTTTCTTCCCAAGAATACCAGTGCATAGAACAAACAACGCAATGCTAAATAAAGAAAGATGAAGCTGTTATAAGACCCAGGTCCCATCACACAATGCAACACAAGCCGGAGGATAGGGTTTTTACCTTATAACAGCCAAAGCATGCTTGATACGCTGAAAACACATTATTTGATACTATTATAGGTATATAGTGTCAAAACAATTTCAATCATAAATATCAATCATAGGAGGCTTGAATGACCCATACCACTATGTCGCAATACTAGGTTCTACAAATAAAACCGCAATATCACGTATTGGAAATTGGATTTCCGTCATGAGTCAAGGCAAGGGGCAAGCTCCTCTACGATTCGAGACACTCTAGCAAATGTCCCAGGACCCTACTCTGATCCTTGGATCTTCAGGGCCGGTCCTCACCTAACTTTGGAGGATTAATTATTCCTGAACACACGTTTCCCGGTCCTTACAGACCTATATCCGAGGCGCCTCGTATCCAACAACCACACAAGTGAAAAGTATATAAATGTCAGGGCTGGTAGGTCACTGACACCACCCTAGCTAGAAAGAAACGTCGTGCTCTCCCTGCAGTCACTATCCCGTTTTTGACTCATACCGAGGTGTGAGGCTCGCGAATTCACGCTATACACAAAGCTACGCCACACAGGCCGTGCTTTGATCATCAACCACAAGACTTTGCTTTTCAACAGAAGCCCTGATCAATTGCCACTTACGCGTGCCACACTGGCAATTCACTCCATGCGACTGATGTCCATCGATATACAACCTCTGAGCTCGTGCGTCTCAAAGAAGGGCGTTAAGCAAGAGAATAAATTCTCCGCCGCCAAACAGATGTATATTTAATAGAGATCAATCAACACAGAATAAAATCCAATGTCAGACACACAATTCATTTACAAGTTCTTTCTGGGTCTGAACGAAACCGGAGGCACTTTCCTCGCATATCCATCCATCTCCAAGTACGTCTGGACGATCACCAACTGTTTCCCTCATCTTGGGTGTACAGCCCAATCGAGATCATCAGTAATCACCCAAACGATGTGAAGAATTCCGGTCTTCAACCACCGTCTTAATCTTCGACATCTCGTCGAATCGATTATTCAGAATGGGTATAAACCCGGCCTTTCTGAATAACCCACGTATATAATAAACGAATGTTACACAAACACAACAAACGCCTCACTCCAATTCAGAATATTCTTTTATTCACAAAATCACATTCTTTGGGAAAGGTTCCCATTAATTTTATCCAAGATAAATTCTTCTGAATTTATTCTTTAATCTTCCTTTGGATATCATTTCAAACTAGTCGGGATTAGCGAACCACACCGAAGTAATTATTTATTTTATTTCCCAATCCCAACCTATATATCCCATGGAGAAAACTGGTAATACTCCATATCTAACACCACGGTGTTATCGGTAAAATTAATTACCATTTCACGTTAAAATATAATTAAAGATTTAACTATCGCTTTGGAGCAAAACTGGTGGTACTCCATTCTCGATCACCTTTCAGATTTGATAATTTAAATTATCAATTCACTTTTTTTATCTAATTAAAGATTCATTAAAACTCCACTTAGTTTTATTCTTTTCAAAAATCAATATCCTGCCTTTAACTGGGTTAAAGAACCAATGTCATCTAAACCACGATTCACGATAAACCCAAATCACATTTGATATTAAATACACGGCTCTGAATAGAAAATATATCGGCTTATTTTCAATATCAAATTCTGAAACCAACAAATATCGTATTGGAAATAACGATATAAAATATATCTTTCAAATACCCATAACAATATTTTATAGTCACGAAATCCAACATCGAAATATTCCGAAGATAATTTCGATTCAACTCCAGTCCAATTCACGTATTGGGAATATTGATTATTTTTAAAATCACTTTCAAATTCAATTTATTTATTTCAAAAATAAATTGATTTTAATTCTAGTTCAAAACTAGTTCATTTAGACAAAAATCTATTTTTATCCTTTCAAATGTGGAATTTCACATCCCAGTCCTTTCCAGTTCATATATTATGATTTTACACAAATTATAGATATTTTTAATAATTTTATCAAGGCCCGTACAGTTGATTTCCATCAACGACCATCAAACTGCACTTACAGCGACCTTTTCCAAATTTGATTTGGACATAATTCCAAATCCAACCGTTAGATTTCAAATTTCTAATATTCATTGGAAAGCCCTTTTCGATACGAACCCAACGGTCCCGGTTTTAGGAGAATCCGACGGTCGGATCTCCCGCAACGTCAATTCGAAGTCAATGGTCGAAATTCATAAACCGCCGCGGCGCGGCGCGTTCTATTCAGGCCATTATATATATAATATATATATATATTATTTATATTTCGTCGATTTCCTTTTAAAACGAATTTTATAAATAGTTCTAAATTCGTTTCAAAAACAATTTCAACTTCATCTTCAATTTCAAATCGATTTGATTTCAATTCAATTCGAATTCATTTCAATTTTATTTAATTCGAATTCAAATTCGTTTCAATTCAATTCAAATTCTAATTGTTTCAATTCAATTCAATTTGTTCAAAACGATTTCAATTCATTTTAATTCAATTTCAATTTAATTCAATTTGAATTCATTTCTATTCAATTCGAATTCAAATTCACTTTCTATTCAATTCGAATCGAATTCATTTTCTATTCGATTCGAATTCATTTCAAATTGATTCAATAAATTTTCAAATTGAATTTTAATTTGATTTAATTTGAATTTCATTTCAAAATATTAAATTTTGAAATCACTTTTCAATATTCATTATAAAACGAATAAAATCGATATAAATTTCGTTCACGTCAAAATAGCGCAACTCTAATCAACACGGCTTTATATAATTCAATAAATTCGTTATTCTATTCAACAAATGAATATTTATCCCATTCAACACATGAATCTATATTTCTTTCAACACACGACTAATCTCAACACATGAGTACTGTCAACACACGACTATTTTTGTTATGTAAAATATTTTATAAAATTATGGTATCTATCGTTTGATATTTTTATTAGACTCCACCGTGAAGTAGATTCTAATTGTAAATATGATAAAGATGTAATTTTTATTATTTAAAATATTTAACTCAACACACGAATATTTTCAACACATGACTATTTTCATATTCAACACATGAATTTTCTTTTATAACATTCATTATTTTCCCGATTGGAATGAGGCCCAATCAATCACCATATAACGTTAATTATATGGATTCCATACAACACATGTATATAATAGCAATGATAAAAATCAACCATCATCCAAGGTGCAACACACAACTGCATAAGCATCAAATATGAATAATTAACACTTACACAGCCTGTCAACCAATCGATCGACATACAATTAAATAATTGGGATTAGTGTGCGCCAAATATCATCCCAACACCCGTTTGGGGTTTCAAATCAACAAACACATGTTTTTATTCGTGCAGTTGGGCGATGTGTAAAATTTATCATCCCAATCAATATCAGTCAAATCAGTGTATATAAACAAATCGGTCGATTTGTTTATAAATATTTATTTATTCACATTCACGTTAAAAATTATATTTTTAACGATAATTAATTTATTTCAACACATGAATATATTTCATTATCTATTTCACATCAACTTCACAAACAAATTTTCACAACATATCAATCAAACAAACAAGCCATCCACGGTCTGTGGATGACGGGTGTCGGGTGCTACTAAGCACCGTCTGCATCCTAGTATATATATATATATATATATATAACTAGAAAAAGAAATTGAAGAGTGAGAAATTCTCACCGATTAGCTATCCCAGCTCCATTACACTTCTATTGTAGAAGTCATCGATGTTCTCTCCTTTTGTCACTTTCGTCGCTCGTAGTCACTGCATATATAAAAATCATATTTTTATATTGTTACAATGCAATACATAAAAATTGAATTTTTACTTCGCTATTCAATATATAAAAATCCCATTTTTTTATCGAAGTAAAAATCATATTTTTACTTCACTGCTTAATTAAAAATTATATTTTTATTACTCTACATAAATAAAAATTATATTTTTAATCTTCATGTCATATAAAAATTATATTTTTATACCTTCTATAAATTAAAAATCGAATTTTAATCCTTTCTAAACTATAAAAATTATAGTTTTAACCTTTCTATATTATTAAAAATCGATCTTTTATATTCGCCTTCAAGATGATAAAAATTGTATTTCTACTTTAATTTCATATTTAAAAATACGATCTTTTCATATTTAAAAATTGTATCCTCTTACATATAAAAAATCAAAACTTTTCATCTACAAAAATCTAATTTTTATTCGTTATTCATAAATCTAAAAATCGAACTTTCTTTGTTTTAAAATTTCAAACTTTCCTATAATAAAAATATCAACTTTCCTATAATAAAAATATTAACTTTCCTATAATAAAATATTAACTTTCCTATAATAAAAATATTAACTTTCCTATAATAAAAATATTAACTTTCCTATGTTATTTATATAAAATCTGAAAATAACCAATTGATTTTTGGTTATATAAAAATCAGAAAATGAAACAACGTATTTTAATTAAATATAAAATAAAAAACGAACTTACTGTGCTCAAAATCAGAAGAGGAGGGGGGTGCTCTCGGGTGGCGCGCCAGGGGGTTGAACGGCGGGTGGTGGTTGCGGTTAGGGTTTGGGTGGCGGCTCCGTTCGGATTTGAGGGGGAGGCGACGAGGGGTTAATTGGAGCGTCGAACCGTAGAGGAGAGGGAGGGGAAAGAAGGGAGGGGGCGGAGGTCAGAATGGGGAGGCGCGGGGGGCGGTCCTCCCCCAGGTGGCGGCGCAGTCGACGAAGAAGAAAAGGGGAGGGGGCGCGATTAGGTTTTATTTTTTTCTCTTTTGTTTGACTGAATCGATTTTTGAAGAAAAGGGGGGGGGCAGAAGTTAAAAAGGAAGAGTGGTTTTAATAATTTTTAATTTTTTTTAATTTTAATTTCAAAAAGTTGACTTTTACATACGACCTCTAAACGAGGCCCACCGCATGTCGTCCCTAGCGTTTTACCCCCATTCCGAACACAATGGGATATGTATTGAAAGCCAATTTGATCGTTTCGATCAGTTTTCGTCAAAATCGATATATAAGTCTATATATTGAATTTGAACGCGCATTTCAATTTACTGGGGTCATATACTAACTCGAAAAATTCCAGAAAAATATTTTCTAGCTTCGTATTGACGATACGGTCCTAAAAACTAATTTCGTCGAATTCTGAGACCGTTGGAAAAATGGCCATTTCCCGGTCGATTAAAATCAACTGAAACTGGTCAAACACGTTTTCCTTTGCCACGCTCACATATTGATTCGAAAAATTATGAAATTTGGAATCTAGCAATAATTTGACACCACGGATCCAACAAAAGTGGTTTCGTCGAAATCCGAGGTCGTTTGCAAAATTCCCATTTTTAAGGGCCAGAATTCCATAGCGACTATTCAGAATTTTCAACTGGACATATCTTTTGATTCCCGCTATGAAATCTTGATTTTTGGGATTCGTTGGAAAGATATTATCAAATAGATCCTATTATTTTTGGTTTCACTAAAATCCGGTTTGTTTTGCACCCGGTACATTCAATTGAAGTTTGAAATCGAATTATCGAACTACCGCGCCATTTTCAATTCTATTTATAATTATATATAATTATTTATATTCTAACGACGACGTATATAAAATATACGTTCTATTCTATTCAAAATAAATTTCTCGTCGATATTATTTAAAATAACCTATTTTAAAATGTTCAAAATTCGCTAAAATTGCCAAAATAAAAATTTTAAACTGGCCCAGATTTTCGGGATGTTACAATCTCCCCCACTTAAAACTTTTCGTCCCCGAAAAGGAACAAAGTCGAAAGTGGTTTGATTAATCAACTCTACGTTCGATCTGGCTTCCATTCTCCAACTTTTCACTTTCTGAGAATTTTCAAATTCTTCAAAAATTTGGCTAACACCCTAAATTTTCGAAATTTTTTGCCATAACCTCCCCTGCACCGGGAGCCACGGGAAAATCCCGAAATTGCCATATAGGCCTTCTGATCTCAAAAAGAAAAAGAAAAAGCCAAGCGGCTAGCCAATAGGCTCATAAAATCATCATCACCCAAACAAAACAGTAAATTATAAAGTAAACATGTACCTATTTGTCGGGCAAACAAATTTTATTCTCTGCTCTAGCCTCCTTGCTATGACCTGTTCAATGTAAGTACATGTATGTGCAAGCAAATGCGACCAATTTTCAATACAATTCAATATTTGATTCAATTAGGCTAGATGGTTCAAAATTATCAAACAAACAAACAACCAACACAAACATCAATCAAGTAGTGAATTAACGTTTCAAATTCATAATTTTGATATATATTCAAAAAATCATGTTTTTGATGCCAATTCACAACAATAAATCTATCTATATTAGTTTTGGTTCTCACACCAGTCTAATGGAAATATATAGAAATCATACCATCGAAATACGAACATAAATACTGATGATGTGGCCACATCATCAGAATTATCCCCGGGTATAGAATGTGACTCTATATCTATCCAGTATTCATGACGCGTATACGCGAAATATTTATATACTCGATTGTCCAAATTCAAAATAAATAAATATTCAAAACAAAATTGTTTTCATTTGGAAAAATATACTCTTCACACTCGTTCTAGAATACTACTGATCCTATCTCTAACGAGTCATTCTAATTGGATATTACTAATCCAATATCTGATGAATTCTTTCGTTCGGTTCTAATGTGTCTTGTTCTCGAGCTCTGTAAACCAAAGCTCTGATACCAAATGTTAGGACCCGTAACTTCCCCGTGAAGGAAAGAGCGGATACTTTGAGAACAACACACAAAAGGACGCAGACGGAAGAACATTTCATTGTTATTACAACAATTCCATCAGATACAAGAATATACAGAGTATAAATGAATAAATTACATTCAACAAATATCGGAGATTACAATAAATTACATAGCAGCGGAAAATAATACCAAAGCATAACTAGAAGTAATGCACGGATACAGAGCTTTCCGAGCATCGTTCCAGCAGTAAATCAGGACCCTGTGAATATAAATCTGCAAAACCAAAACTACTAGCTGCCCGTGTGGAAAATAGGGGCACCCAGAGTTTAGGTTAAAACAATAAACTCCAGGTCAGTCATGTGACTGGTGTGAGAACTAAAACAGTCATAAATCTTTATTTTTAAAGTTAGGTAAATTAAGGGACCACGCCGTATAACACGGAACGAGTTTCTTCCCAAGAATACCAGTGCATAGAAAAACAGCGCAATGCTAAATAAAGAAAGATGAAGCTGTTATAAGACCCAGGTCCCATCACACAATGCAACGCAAGCCGGAGGATAGGGTTTTTACCTTATAATAGCCAAAGCATGCTTGATACGTTGAAAACACATTATTTGATACTATTATAGGTATATAGTGTCAAAACAATTTCAATCATAAATATCAATCATAGGCGGCATGAATGACCCATACCACTATGTCGCCATACTAGGTTCTACAAATAAAACCGCAATATCACGTATTGGAAATTGGATTTCCGTCATGAGTCGAGGCAAGGGGCAAGCTCCTCTCCGATTCGAGACACTTTCGCAAATGTCCCAGGACCCCACTCTGATCCTTGGATCTTCAGGGCCGGTCCTCACCTAACTTTGGAGGATTAATTATTCTTGAACACACGTTTCCCGGTCCTTACAGACCTATATCCGAGGCGCCTCGTATCCAACAACCACACAGCTGAAAAGTATATAAATGTCAGGGCTGGTAGGTCACTGACACCACCCTAGCTAGAAAGAAACGTCGTGCTCTCCCTGCAGTCACTATCCCGTTTTTGACTCATACCGAGGTGTGAGGCTCGCGAATTCATGCTATACACAAAGCTACGCCACACAGGCCGTGCTTTGATCATCAACCACAAGACTTTGCTTTTCAACAGAAGCCCTGATCAATTGCCACTTACGCGTGCCACACTGGCAATTCACTCCATGTGACTGATGTCCATCGATATACAACCTCTGAGCTCGTGCGTCTCAGAGAAGGGCGTTAAGCAAGAGAATAAATTCTCCGCCGCCAAGCAGATGTATATTTAATAGAGATCAATCAACACAGAATAAAATCCAATGTCAGACACACAATCCATTTACAAGTTCGTTCTGGGTCTGAACGAAACCTGGGGCTCTTTCCTCGCATATCCATCCATATCCAAGTACGTCTGGACGATCACCAACAGTTTCCCTCATCTTGGATGTACAGCCCAATCGAGATCATCAGAAATCACCCAAACGATGTGAAGATTTCCGGTCTTCAACCACCATCTTCATCTTCGACATCTCGTCGAATCGGTTATTCAGAATGGGTATAAACCCGGCCTTTCTGAATAACCCACGTATATAGTAAATGAATGTTACACAAACACAACAAACGCCTCATTCCAATTCAGAATATTCTTTTATTCACAAAATCACATTCTTTGGGAAAGGTTCCCATTAATTTTATCCAAGATAAATTCTTCTAAATTTATTCTTTAATCTTCCTTTGGATATCATTTCAAACTAGTCGGGATTAGCGAACCACACCGAAGTAATTATTTATTTTATTTCCCAATCCCAACCTATATATCCCATGGAGAAAACTGGTAATACTCCATATCTAACACCACGGTGTTATCGGTAAAATTAATTATCATTTCACGTTCAAATCTAATTAAAGATTTAACTATCGCTTTGGAGCAAAACTGGTGGTACTCCATTCTCGATCACCTTTCAGATTTGATAATTTAAATTATCAATTCACTTTTTTTTATCTAATTAAAGATTCATTAAAACTCCACTTAGTTTTAATCTTTTCAAAAATCAACATCCTGCCTTTAACTGGGTTAAAGAACCAATGTCATCTAAAACACGATTCACGATATACCCAAATCACATTTGATATTAAATACACGGCTCTGAATAGAAAATATATCGGCTTATTTTCAATATCAAATTCTGAAACCAACAAATATCGTATTGGAAATAACGATATAAAATATATCTTTCAAATCCCCATAACAATATTTGTATAGTCACGAAATCCAACATCGAAATATTCCGAAGATAATTTCGATTCAACTCCAGTCCAATTCACGTATTGGGAATATTGATTATTTTTAAAATCACTTTCAAATTCAATTTATTTGTTTCAAAAATAAATTGGTTTTAATTCTAGTTCAAAACTAGTTCATTTAAACAAAAATCTATTTTTATCCTTTCAAATGCGGAATTTCACATCCCAGTCCTTTCCAGTTCATATATTATGATTTTACACAAATTATAGATATTTTTAATAATTTTATCAAGGCCCGTACAGTCGATTTCCATCAACGATCATCGAACTACACTTACAACGACCTTTTCCAAATTTGATTTGGACATAATTCCAAATCCAACCATTAGATTTCAAATTTCTAATATTCGTTGGAAAGCCCTTTTCGATACAAACCCAACGGTCCCGGTTTTAGGAGAATCCGACGGTCGGATCTCCCGCAACGTCAATTCGAAGTCAATGGTCGAAATTCACGAACTGCCGCGGCGCGTTCTATTCAGGCCATTATATATATATATTATATATATTTCGTCGATTTCCTTTTAAAACGAATTTTATAAATAGTTCTAAATTCGTTTCAAAAACAATTTCAACTTCATCTTCAATTTCAAATCGATTTGATTTCAATTCAATTCGAATTCATTTCAATTTTATTAAATTCGAATTCAAATTCGTTTCAATTCAATTCAAATTCTAATTCGTTTCAATTCAATTTGTTCAAAACGATTTCAATTCGTTTTAATTCAAAATCAATTTAATTCAATTTGAATTCATTTCTATTCAATTCGAATTCAAATTCACTTTCTATTCAATTCGAATCGAATTAATTTTCTATTCGATTCGAATTCATTTCAAATTGATTCAATAAATTTTCAATTTGAATTTTAATCTGATTTAATTTGAATTTCATTTCAAAATATTAAATTTTGAAATCACTTTTCAATATTCATTATAAAACGAATAAAATCGATATAAATATCGTTCACGTCAAAATAGCGCAACTCTAATCAACACGGCTTTATATAATTCAATAAATTCGTTATTCTATTCAACAAATGAATATTTATCCCATTAAACACATGAATCTATATTTCTTTCAACGCACGACTAATCTCAACACATGAGTACTATCAACACACGACTATTTTTGTTATGTAAAATATTTTATAAAATTATGGTATCTATTGTTTGATATTTTTATTAGACTCCACCGTGAAGTAGATTCTAATTGTAAATATGATAAAGATGTAATTTTTATTATTTAAAATATTTTACTCAACATACCAATATTTTCAACACATGAACATCGTCAACACATGACTATTTTCATATTCAACACATGAATTTTCTTTTGTAACATTCATTATTTTCCCGATTGGAATGAGGCCCAATCACACCATATAACGTTAATTATATGGATTCCATACAACACATGTATATAATAGCAATGATAAACAATCAACCATCATCCAAGGTGCAACACACAACTGCATAAGCATCAAATATGAATAATTAACGCTTACACAGCCTGTCGACCAATCGATCGACATACAATTAAATAATTGGGATTAGTGTGCGCCAAATATCATCCCATCACCCGTGTGGGGTTTCAAATCAACAAACACATGTTTTTATTCGTGCAGTTGGGCGATGTGTAAAATTTATCATCCCAATCAATATCAGTCAAATTAGTGTATATAAATAAATCGGCCGATTTGTTTATAAATATTTATTTATTCTTCACGTTAAAAATTATATTTTTAATGATAATTAATTTATTTCAACACATGAATATATTTCATTATCTATTTCACATCAACTTCACAAACAAATTTTCACAACATATCAATCAAACAAACAAGCCATCCATGGTCTGTGGATGACGGGTATCGGGTGCTGCTAAGCACCGTCTGCATCCTAGTATATATATATAACTAGAAAAAGAAATTGAAGAGTGAGAAATTCTCACCGATTAGCTATCCCCGCTCCATGACACTTCTATTGTAGAAGTCATCGATGTTCTCTCCTTTTGTCACTTTCGTCGCTCGTAGTCACTACATATATAAAAATCATATTTTTATACCGTTGCTATGCAATACATAAAAATCGAATTTTTACTTCGCTATTCAATATATAAAAATCCCATTTTTTTTATCGAAGTAAAAAATCATATTTTTACTTCACTGCTTAATTAAAAATTATATTTTTATTACTCTACATAAATAAAAATTAAATTTTTAATCTTCATGTCAAATAAAAATTATATTTTTATACCTTCTATAAATTAAAAATCGAATTTTTATCCTTTCTAAACTATAAAAATTATAGTTTTAACCTTTCTATATTATTAAAAATCGATCTTTTATATTCGCCTTCAAGATGATAAAAATCGTATTTCTACTTTAATTTCATATTTAAAAATACGATCTTTTCATATTTAAAAATTGTACCCTCTTACATATAAAAAATCAAAACTTTTCATCTATAAAAATCTAATTTTTATTCGTTATTCATAAATCTAAAAATCGAACTTTCTTTGTTTTAAAATTTCAAACTTTCCTATAATAAAAATATCAACTTTCCTATAATAAAAATATTAACTTTCCTATTATAAAATATTAACTTTCCTATAATAAAAATATTAACTTTCCTATAATAAAAATATTAACTTTCCTATGTTATTTATATAAAATCTGAAAATAACCAATTGATTTTTGGTTATATAAAAATCAGAAAATGAAACAACGTATTTTAATTAAATATAAAATAAAAAACGAACTTACTGTGCTCAAAATCGGAAGAGGAGGGGGGGTGCTCTCGGGTGGCGCGCCAGGGGGTTGAACGACGGGTGGTGGTTGCGGTTAGGGTTTGGGTGGCGGCTCCGTTCGGATTTGAGGGGGAGGCGACGAGGGGTTAATTGGAGCGTCGAACCGTAGAGGAGAGGGAGGGGAAAGAAGGGAGGGGCGGAGGTCGGAATGGGGAGGCGCGGGCGGCGGTCCTCCCCCCT
Organism: Allium sativum; assembly: GCA_030737875.1. Lineage (NCBI taxonomy): Eukaryota > Viridiplantae > Streptophyta > Magnoliopsida > Asparagales > Amaryllidaceae > Allium > Allium sativum. Next base: position 160,096,401 of record CM060923.1, read on the forward strand.
GGTGGCGGCGCAGTCGACGAAGAAGAAAAGGGGGGGCGCGATTAGGTTTTAATTTTTTTTTTCTCTTTTGTTTGACTGAATCGATTTTTGAAGAAAAGCAGGGTGGGGGGGGGGGGGGGCGCAGAAGTTAAAAAGGAAGAGTGGTTTTAATAATTTTTAATTTTTTTATATTTTAATTTCAAAAAGTTGACTTTTACATACGACCTCTAAACGAGGCACACCGCCTATCGTCCCTAGCGTTTTACCCCCATTCCGAACACAATGGGATATGTATTGAAAGCCAATTTGATCGTTTCGATCAGTTTTCGTCAAAATCGATATATAACTCTATATATTGAATTTGAACGCGCATTTCAATTTACTGGGGTCATATACTAACTCGAAAAATTCCAAAAAAATATTTTCTAGCTTCGTATTGACGATACGGTCCTAACAAAACTAATTTCGTCGAATTCTGAGACCGTTGGAAAAATGGCCATTTCCCAGTCGATTAAAATCAACTGAAACTGGTCAAACACGTTTTCCTTTGCCACGCTCACATATTGATTCGAAAAATTATGAAATTTGGAATCTAGAAATAATTTGACACCACGGATCCAACAAAAGTGGTTTTGTCGAAATCCGAGGTCATTTGCAAAATTCCCATTTTTAAGGGCCTGAATTCCATAGCGACTATTCAGAATTTTCAACTGGACATATCTTTTGATTCCCGCTATGAAATCTTGATTTTTCGGATTCGTTAGAAAGATATTGTCAAATAGATCCTATTATTTTTGGTTTCACTAAAATCCGGTTTGTTTTGCACCCGGTACATTCAATTGAAGTTTAAAATCGAATTATCGAACTACCGCGCCATTTTCAATTCTATTTATAATTATATACAATTATTTATATTCTAACGACGACGTATACAAAATATACGTTCTATTCTATTCAAAATAAATTTCTCGTCGATATTATTTAAAATAACCTATTTTAAAATGTTCAAAATTCGCTAAAATTGCCAAAATAAAAATTTTAAACTGGCCCAGATTTTCGGGTCGTTACACATATCGTCAATACGAAGCTAAAAATATTTTTCAGGAATTTTTAGAGTCTGTATGTGGCCCCGGTAAATTGAAATGCGCGTTCAAATTCAATATATAGATTTATATTTTGATTTTTGACGAAAACTGGTCGAAACAATCGAATTAACTTACGATACATATCCCTTTGTGTTCGGAATAGGGGTAATTAGTTAGAGACAACAGGCGGTAAGTCTCGTTTGAAGATCGAAATTTAAAGTTGCTTTTTAGGGATTTAAAATAATATAAAAATATATTTGGTTAACTCTTCACTCTCTCTCTACCTTCCTCATACCGTTCAGCCCCCCTGTTCACTTCTTATCTTCAAATCGAGAGAAAATAAAAAAAAGGGAAAAAAGGGGGATCACGATCTCCCCCAGTCGATCCATCGCCCTCGCCGCCGCTGCATCGGGCGGAGCGCCGCCGCAACCGGACCCCCCTCTCGCTTCTCGAGCCTCCTCCCTCCTCTCAAGTCCCCCTTCCTCCTCGCGCTGGGCGCAATTCCCCTCCCCCTTCCTCCTCGCAACAGCGAACCATTCCCCCATCCTCTCGATTTCTACAGTAAATCCTCCTTTGTATTTTTTCCGAAGACCTCTTTCAATATTTCTCAAGAGCAGAAAACTAATAAGAAAATTATCCATGCTTTTTTATTCGGACGTTGATTTCATTTGATGTAATAACGATAGGGTGTACAAATGTACAATGTTTATAAAGTTCGATGATTCTTTTAACAACAAATTGCTTAAAAATACACGGTTACGAGAACAGATGGAAAATTTGAGAAATTAAACATAATGGCCAACCTGAGTTCTTTTCTCTTTCTCGTTCTACTTATTTGTTTATTTATTTTAAAAGTAATTAGTGCTTAAAATTATAAAAATTATTTTTAGTAGCATAGTAACAATAATGATTATATTTTTAGAAGAGAAAAGTTTATATTTTTGAAAGAAATGATTAGATTTTTATTTATACGAAGTTTAGTTTTTTTTATATAAAAAAAGTTTTGATTTTTAATAGATAAGGATTTTTATCATGGAAGTAGCGGCGTAATAGAGTGATTTTTACATATTTAGTAGAGATATAAAAATACGATCTTTATATATAAAAATGTGATTTTTATATAGGGAATGGCGAGAGAAAAATATGATTTTTATTATATGAACATCTATATAAAAATTCGATTTTTATATGAGTAGCGGATTGAAAATAGAATTTTTATATAATAGAGAATATAAAAATATAATTTTTATAAATGTAGCGAGATAAAAATCTGATTTTTATTATATATATGTTGAAATAAAAATGTGATTTTTATGACGTCGAAATAAAAAATTCGATCTTTATATAAGAGGTAGAAATATAAAAATATAATTTTTATATAGGAAGGAGCATTGTAAAAATATATGAGTATAATAAAAATATGATTTTTATTTATTGGAATGAAGCAATAAAAATATAATTTTTTTATTATGAATAGTAGGGCAAGGACTGCATTGGAATTTCAAGCAAATTCATACCGTTCAGAAATAGAGAATGGAGTAGTGGAACCCAAAGGTGAGAACTTCTCACTTTAAATTTTCTTTTTTAGTTAAAAATATATACTAGGATGCAGACGGTGCTTCGCAACACCCGACACTCGTCGTCCACAGACCATGGACGACTTGTTTGTTTGGTTGTGTAGTTGATTGGATGTTTGGTTTGAATTTGGTTGTTTTGGTGAAATGGAAATGATTAGATTGGTATGTGTATGGCGTAGGCCATTATTAGACTGGGGATAAGGCTAGGCCTTATCCCGTTTCTAGTATCGTACGGTTATGCCGCCGAAATTTTCTAAAATATGTTAGAAAAATAAAAATATCATTTTATTGAATAAATGAACTGAATAGAATATTCATAGGTTGAATAAAATATTTTGGTCTTTAAAATATAATTTTTAACGTGAATGCAAAATAAATAAATATTCATTTACAAATCAGACGATTTGTTTATGTACACCCATTTGATTGATATTGATTAGGACGATAAATTTTACATATCGCCCAACTACACAAATAATATTCAGTGTTTGTTGATTGAAACCCTGCATGGGTGTTGGGATGATATTTGACATACACTAATCTCAATTGTTTAGTTGTATGTCAATCGATAGGTTGAAAGACAATTGTGTGGTGCACTCTGGATGATGGTTGATTATTTATCATTGCTATTATATACATGTGTTGTATGGAATCCATATAAATAACATTATATAGTAATTGATTGGGTCTCATTCCAATTTATAAAATAAATAATATTCATGTGTTGAATAAACAAAATAGTCATGTGTTGATGATACTCATGTGTTGAGAATATTCATGTGTTGAAAGAAATATATATTCATGTGTTGAAGAAAATATTCATTTGTTGAATAGAATAACGAAGTTATTGAAATATATAAAGCCGTGTTGATTAGATATGCGCCATTTTGACGTGAACGATATTTGTATCGATTTTATTCATTTTTTTTAATGAATAGCGAAAAGGAAGTGATTTCAACATATAACGTTTTGAAAATATTATCATTTATATATTAATGATATGGAATATTCAATTTTGATTTAAAATTGAATATGAAGTTGAAATTGTTTTCAAAACGAATTTAAACGATTTATAAAATACGTTTAGAATTGAAATCGACGAAATATGTATAACATATATTATATATATTAAATGGCCTGAATAGAACGCACCGCGCTGCGGCAGTTCGCGAATTTCGACCACTGACATCGAATTGACATTACGGGAGATCCGACCATCGGATTCTCCTGAAACCGGAACCATTGGGTTCGTATCGAAAAGAGATTTCCAATGAATATTAGGAATTTGAAATCTAACGGTTGGATTTGAAATTACATTAAATTTGGAAAAGGTCGCTGTAAGTGCAGTTCGACGACCGTTATTGGAAATCGACTGTACTAGCCTTGATAAAATTATTAAAAGTATCAATAATTTGTGTAAAATCATAGTAAATGATTTAGAAATAATTAGGGTGAAAAATCCCATACTTAAAAAGGATAAAATATATTTTTATCGAAATGAACTAGTTATGAACTAGAATTATAATCCAATATTTTTGAATAAATAAATTGGATTCGAAGTGGTTTTAAAAATAATCACAATTTCCAATATACGAATTGGAATGGATTTGAATCGAAATTATCTTCGAAATATTTCAATGTTGGATTTCGTGATAGTACAGATATGGTTGTGGAGATTTGAAAGATATATTTATATCACTATTTCCAATACGATCTTTGTTGGTTGCAGAATTTGATATTGAATATAAGCCGATATATTTTCTATTCAGAGCCTTGTATTTAATATCAAATGGGATTTTGGGTTCGTCGTGAATGGTGTCTTAAATAACACTGTTCTTGAACCCAGTTTAGAAAAGAATAAATCTTTTAATTAAGATTTAGTGAAATTGTCTAGTTAATTAGTATTTAATTGGAATTGAATTTAAATTAGTTTTTGGGTTTCTTGTGAGCGGTGTTTTGAATAACACCTGTTCGTTAACCCGATTAACAATGGAATGGGATTTTGGGTTTGTCGTGAACCGTGATTTAGATGACATTGGTTTTTTAACCCAGTTAAAGATAAGATTAACTTCTTAGCTTTGAATAATCATTAATATTGATTTTTGGGAAGATTAAAACTAAGTGGAGTTTTATTGAATCTTTAATTAGATTGAAATGATCGAGAATGGAGTATCACCAGTTTTGCTCCAAAGCGATAGCTAAATCTTTAATTAGATTTGAACGTGAAATGGTAATTAATATTTACCGATAACACCATGGTGTTAGATATGGAGTATTACCAGTTTTGCTCCATGGGATGAATAGGTTGGAATTGGGAAATAAAATAAATAATTACTTCGGTGTGGTTCGCTAATCTCGACTAGTTTGGAAAACCTTAACATGGTTTGAAATGATATCCAAAGGAAGATTAAAGAATAAATTTAGAAGAATTTATCTTTGATAAAATTAATGGGAACCTTTCCCTAAGAATGTGAATATGTGAATAAAGAATATTCTGAATTGGAATGAGGCGTATCTTGCGTTTGTGTAACACTTTTTATTATATACGCGGGTTATTTGGAAAGGCCGGGTTATACCCATTCTGAATAATCGATTCGACGATAAGTCGACGATGAAGATAGTGGTTGAAGACCAGAGGTCTTCACATCGTTTGGATGATTGTTGATAATCTTGATCGGGCTGTACACCCAAGAGGAAGGAATCAGTTGGTGATCGTCCAGACGTACTTGGAGATCAATGGATATGCGAGGAATAAGGTTCCTCCGGTTTCGTTTAGACCAAAAACGAACTTGTAAATGGACTGTGCGTCTGATATTGAATTTTATTCTGTGTGATTGATTTCTATCAAATATATATCTATTTGGCGGCGGAGAATTTATTCTCTTGCTTAACGCCCTTCTCTGAGACGTACGAGCTCAGAGGTTATATATTGATGGATATCAATCGCATGGCATGAATTGCCTGTGTGGCATGCCTAAGTGGCAAATGATCAAGGCTTCTGTTGAAAAGCAAAGTCTTGTGATTAATGATCAAAGCACGGCCTATGTGGCATAGCTTTGTGTATAGTGTTGATTCGCGAGCCCACACCTCGGTATGAGTCAAAAACGGGATAAGGACCCAAGGAGTGCACGATGTTTCTTTCTAGCTATGGGTGATGTCAGTGAACTACCTACCCTGACATATATACTCTTTACCTGTGTGGTTGTTGGAATGCGAGGCGCCTCGGATATAGGTCCTATAGGACCGGGAAACGTGTGTTCAGGAATAATTAATCCTCAAAAGTAGGAGAGGAGGCCTTGGAGGTTCCAAGGATCGCTGTGTGTGGTCCTAAGACATTTGCTAGAGTGTCTCGAACGGAGAGGAGCTTGCCCCTTGCCTCGACTCATGACGGAAATCCAATTTCCAATACGTGACATTTATTTTTTATTTGTAGAGCCTAGTATGGCGACATGATATATCGTACCCATGCCATCTATGATTGATACATTTATGTCTATAGTTGTTTTCTTCACTTATAGTAATAATAAAAGATGAAATTTAGCATATCAAGCATTCTTTGGCTATTATAAGGTAAAACCCTATCCTTCGGCTTGCATTGCATTGTGTGATGGGACCTGGGTCTTATAATAGCTTCATTTTTCTTTATTTAGCATTAAGCTGTTTGTTTTATGCACTGGTATTCTTGGAAGGAAACTCGTTCCGTGTTATACGGCGTGGTCCCTTGATTTACGTAACTTTAAAAATAAAGATTAATAACTGTTTTTAGTTCTCACAGTAGTCACATAACTGACCTGGAGTTTATTGTTTTAACCTAAACTCTGGGTGCCCTTATTTTCCACATGGGTAGCTAGTAGCTGGGTTTTGCAGATTTATATTCATAGGATCCTGGTACAGCTGGAACGATACTCGGAAAGCTCTGTATCCGTGTATTTCTTTCAGTTGTGCTTTGTATTATTTTTCCGCTGCTATGTATTTAAATGTAATTTAAATCTCTGATATTTATCAAATGTGTAATATTTATTCATACTCTGTATATTCTTGTATTCTGATGGAATTATTGTAATAAACAATGAAATATTCTTCTGTTTGGGTTCCGATGTGTGTTGTTCTCAAAGCAATCCGTTCTTTCCTTATCGGGGAAGTTACGGGTCGCTACAGTTGGTATCAGAGCTTTGGTTCACAGAGCTCGAGAACAAGACACATTAGAACAGAACGAAAGAATTCATCAATGATTGGTTTAGTAATGTCCAATAAGAATAACTCGTTAGAGATGGGATCAGTAGTATCCTAAAGTGAGTCGAAAGAGTGTTATTTTTTAAAATAAAAATTGAAAACAAATTTTGTTTTGAATGTTAAATTCAAGTATACGTATTTGAATATTTTATTTGTATTGAATTTGGACAATCGAGTATATAAAGATTTTTCATATACGCGTCATGAACGTATATTCAAAGTTTTAATATACCGGATAGATATAGAGTCACACTCTAGTCGCCCTGAGACGATCCTGATGATAGTCTAGACATCCTCAGCATTTATGTTCGAGCTCCGAAAGTGAGATATCTATATATTTCCATTAGACTGGTGTGAGAACCAAAACTAGATAGGGCTATTGTTGTGATTTGGCACCAAAAACATGATTTTCCGTATATATAACAAATTATGAATTTGAAAAACTGATCAACTAATTGATTGATGGTTGTGTTGTTTGATTGTTGGTTTCATTTATTAAAATTTTGAACCATTTAGCCTAATGTAATCAAATATTGAACAATATCGAAAAATGATTACAGTTGCATGCATATACATGTATATCTATTGAACAGGTCATAGCAAGGAGGCTAGAGCAGAGGAATAAAATTGTTTGCCCGACAAATAGGTACATGTTTATTGTATTTCTTGGGGATTTGATGATTTTATGAGATGATTGGCTAGCCACTTGACTTTTTATTTTCTTTTGGATTGGTGAGGTCCATGGGAGGCTATTTGAAATATCCCGAAGCTCCCAGTGCAGAGGAGGCTATGGAGAAATTTTTCGAAAATTTAGGGTATTAGCCAAATTTTTGAAAAATTTGAAAAGTTCTTAGAAACTGAAAAGTTGAAGAACTTAAGCCGTAATGAAGATAATGAAAGTTGAGTTGGTTAGTTAAACAACTTTCAACTTCATTCCTTTTTGGGGATGAAAAGTTTTAAGTGGGGGAGAATGTAACAACCCGGAAAATCTGAGCAAATTTAAAATGTTTATTTTGGCGAATTTAATGGGTTTCGAATATTTAAAATGAATTATTTTAAATAATAACGATGAGAAATTTGTTCTGAATAGAATTAGAACGTATATATTTATTTGAATCGTCGTTAGAATATAACTATTTATTTTTAATTATAAAAGAAATTGAAAATAGCGCGATAGTTTGAAAATTCGATTTCAAATTTCAAATGAATGTACAGGATTCAAAATAAACCGGATTTTAGCGAAACGAAAAATATTAGAATCTATTTGAGAATATCTTTCCAACGAATCTGAAAAATTGAAATTTCATAGCGGGAATAAAAAGTTATGCCCAGTCGAAAATTCAGAATAATCGCTATGGAATTTTGAGCCCTTAAAAATGGAAATTTTTGCAAACGACCTCTGTTTTCAACGAAAACACTTTTGTTGGATCCGGGATGTCGAATTATTGCTAGATTCCAAAATTCATAATTTTTCGAATTAATATGTGAGCGTGGCCGAGTAAAACGTGTTTTGGCAGTTTTAGTCAATTTCGATCGACTAGAAAATGGCCATTTTTCAAACGATCTCAGAATTTGACGAAATTAGTTTTGTTAGGATCGTATCGTCAATACAAAGCTAGAAAATATTTTTCAGGAATTTTTAGAGTCCGTATGTGGCCCCAGTAAATTGAAATGCGCGTTCAAATTCAATATATAGATTTATATTTTGATTTTTGACAAAAACTGGTTAAAACGATCGAATCAACTTACGATGCAAATCCCATTGTATTCGGAATGGGGGTAATTAGCTAGGGACGACAGGCGGTGGGTCTCGTTTGGAGATCGAAATTTAAAGTTGCTTTTTGGGGATTTAAAATAATATGAAAATATATTTGGTCAACCCTTCACTCTCTCTCTCCTCCTTATACCGTTCAGCCCCCCATTCACTTCTTATCTTCAAATCGAGAGAAAATAAATAAAAAAAGGGGAAAAGGGGGGATCGCGATCTCCCCCAGCGGATCCATCGCCCTCGCCGCCGCCGCGTCGGGCGGAGCGCCGCCGCAACCAGACCCCTCCCCCCCACCCGCCTCTCTCCTCTCGAGCCTCCTCTCGAGTCCCCCTTCCTCCTCGCGCTGGGCGCGATTCCCCTCCCCCTTCCTCCTCACAACAGCGAACCATTCCCCCCTCCTCTCGATTTCTACAGTAAGTCCTCCTTTGTACTATTTTTTTCCCACTTATTTGTTTATTTATTTTAAAAGTAATTAGTGTTTAAAATTATAAAAATCAGTTTTAGTAGCATAGTAACAAAAATGATTATATTTTTAGAAGAGAAAAGTTTATATTTTTGAAAGAGAAAGATTAGATTTTTATTTATACGAAGTTTAGTTTATTTTATATATAAAAAGTTTTGATTTTTAATAGATAAGGATTTTTATCATGGAAGTAGCGGTGTAAAGCAGTGATTTTTACATATGTAGTAGAGATATAAAAATACGATCTTTATATATAAAAATGTGATTTTTATATAGAGAATGGCGAGAGAAAAATATTATTTTTATTATATGAACATCTATATAAAAATTCGATTTTTATATGAGTAGCGGATTGAAAAAAGAATTTTTATATAATAGAGAATATAAAAATATAATTTTTATATATGTAGCGAGATAAAAATCTGATTTTTATTATATATATGTTGAAATAAAAATGTGATTTTTATGGCGTCGAAATAAAAATATTATCTTTATATAAGAGGTAGAAATATAAAAATATAATTTTTATATAGGAAGGAGCGTTGTAAAAATATATGAAGAAGTAATAAAAATATGATTTTTATTTATTGGAATGAAGCAATAAAAATATAATTTTTTTTATTATGAACAGTGGGGCAAGGACTGCATTTGAATTTCAAACAAATCCATACCGTTCAGAAATAGAGAATGGAGTAGTGGAACCCAAAGGTGAGAACTTCTCACTTTAAATTTTCTTTTCTAGTTAAAAATATATACTAGGATGCAGACGGTGCTTAGCAGCACCCGACACCCATCGTTCACAGACCATGGACGACTTGTTTGTTTGGTTGTGTAGTTAATTGGATGATTGGTTTGAATTTGGTTGTTTGGGTGAAATGGAATTGATTAGATTAGTATGTGTATGGCATAGGCCATTATTAGACTGGGGATAAGGCTAGGCCTGATCCCATTTCTAGTATCGTGCCGTTATGCCGCCGAAATTTTCTAAAATATGTTAGAAAAATAAAAATCTCATTTTATTGAATAAATGAACTGAATAGAATATTCATAGGTTGAATAAAATATTTTGGTCGTTAAAATATAATTTTTTATGTGAATGTAAATAAATAAATATTCATTTACAAATCAAACGATTTGTTTATGTACACCCATTTGACTGATATTGATTGGGACGATAAATTTTACACATCGCCCAACTGCACAAATAATATTCAGTGTTTGTAGATTTAAACCCCGTACGGGTGTTGGGATGATATTTGACGTACACTAATCCCAATTGTTTAGTTGTATGTCAATCGATAGGTTGACAGACAGTTGTGTGGTGCACTCTATATGATGGTTGATTATGTATCATTGCTATTATATACATGTGTTGTATGGAATCATATAAATAACATTATATGATAATTGATTGGGTCTCATTCCAATTTAGAAAATAAATCAAATTCATGTGTTGAATAAACAAAATAGTCATGTGTTGATGATACTCATTGGTTGAGAATATTCATGTGTTGAAAGCACCATATATTCATGAGTTGAAGAAAATATTCATTTGTTGAATAGAATAATGAAGTTATTGAAATATATAAAGCCGTGTTGATTAGATATGCGCCATTTTGACGCGAACGATATTTATATCGATTTTATTCATTTTTTTAATAATGAATAGCGAAAAGGAAGTGATTTCAAAATATAACGTTTTGAAAATATTACCATTTATATATTAATGATATGGAATATTCAATTTTGATTTAAAATTGAATATGAAGTTGAAATTATTTTTAAAACGAATTTAAACGATTTATAAAATACGTTTAGAATTGAAATCAACGAAATATATATAATATATATATTTATATATTATATATATATTAAATGGCTTGAATAGAATGCGCCGCGCCGCGGTAGTTCGCGAATTTCGACCATTGACTTTGAATTGACGTTACGGGAGATCCGACCGTCGGATTCTCCTGAAACCAGAACCATTGGGTTTGTATCGAAAAGAGATTTCCAATGAATATTAGAAATTTGAAATCTAACGGTTGAATTTGGAATTATATCCAAATCAAATTTGGAAAAGGTCGCTGTAAGTGCAGTTCGACGAACGTTATTGGAAATCGATTGTACGAGCCTTGATAAAAGTATTAAAAATATCAATAGTTTGTGTAAAATCATTGTAAATGATTTAGAAAGAATTGGGGTGAAAAATCTCATATTTAAAAAGGATAAAATATTTTTTTATCGAAATGAACTAGTTATGAACTAGAATTATAATCCAATATTTTTGAATAAATAAATTAGATTTGAAGTGGTTTTAAAAATAATTAGAATTTCCAATATACGAATTAGAATGCATTTGAATCGAAATTATCTTCGGAATATTTCGATGATGGATTTTGTGATTGTACAGATATCGTTGTGGAGATTTGAAAGATATATTTATATCGTTATTTCCAATACGAACTTTGTTGGTTTCAGAATTTGATATTGAATATAAGCCGATATATTTTCTATTCAGAGCCTTGTATTTAATATCAAATGGGATTTTGGGTTCGTCGTGAATGGTGTCTTAAATAACACTGTTCTTGAACCCAGTTTAGAAAAGAACAAATCTTTTAATTAAGATTTAGTGAAATTGTCCAATTAATTAGTATTTAATTGGAATTGAATTTAAATTGGTTTTTGGGTTTATTGTGAGCGGTGTTTTGAATAACACCTGTTCTTTAACCCGATTAACAATGGAATGGGATTTTGGGTTTGTAGTGAACCGTGTTTTAGATGACATTGGTTCTTTAACCCAGTTAAAGATAAGATTAACTTCTTAGCTTTAAATAATCATTAATACTGAATTTTGGGAAGATTAAAACTAAGTGGAGTTTTATTGAATCTTTAATTAGATTGAAATGATCGAGAATGGAGTATCACCAGTTTTGCTCCAAAGCGATAGCTAAATCTTTAATTAGATTTGAACGTGAAATGGTAATTAATATTTACCGATAACATCGTGGTGTTAGATATAGAGTATTACCAGTTTTGCTCCATGGGATGAATAGGTTGGGATTGGGAAATAAAATAAATAATTGCTTCGGTGTGGTTCACTAATCTCGACTAGTTTGGAAAACCTTAACATGGATTGAAATGATATCCAATGGAAGATTAAAGAATAAATTTAGAAGAATTTATCTTTGATAAAATTAATGGGAACCTTTCCCTAAGAATGTGAATATGTGAATAAAGATTATTCTGAATTGGAATGAGGCGTATGTTGCGTTTGTGTAACACTTGTTTATTATATACGCGTGTTATTTGGAAAGGCCGGGTTTATACCCATTCTGAATGGTCAATTCGACGATAAGTCGACGATGAAGATGGTGGTTGAAGACCAGAGGTCTTCACATCGTTTGGATGATTGTTGATGATCTTGATTGGGCTGTACACCCAAGAGGAGGCAATCAGTTGGTGATCGTCCGGACGTACTTGGAGATCGATGGATATGCGAGGAATAAGGTTCCTCCGGTTTCGTTCAGACCCAGAACGAACTTGTAAATGGACTGTGTGTCTGACATTGGATTTTATTCTGTGTGATTGATTTCTATTAAATATATATCTGTTTAGCGGCGGAGAATTTATTCTCTTTCTTAACGCCCTTCTCTGAGACGTACAAGCTCAGAGGTTATATATTGATGGATATCAATCGCATGGCATGAATTGCCTGTGTGGCATGCCTAAGTGGCAAATGATCAAGGCTTCTGTTGAAAAGAAAAGTCTTGTGGTTGATGATCAAAGCACGGCCTATGTGGCATAGCTTTGTGTGTAGCGTTAATTCGTGAGCCTCACACCTCGGTATGAGTCAAAAACGAGATAAGGACCCAAGGAGTGCACGACGTTTCTTTCTAGCTATGGGTGATGTCTGTGACCTACCAGCCCTGACATTTATATACTTTTTACCTGTGTGGTTGTTGGAATGCGAGGCACCTCGGATATAGGTCCTATAGGACCGGGAAACGTGTGTTCAGGAATAATTAATCCTCAAAAGTAGGAGAGGACCGGCCTTGGAGGTTCCAAAGATTGATGTGTGTGGTCCTGAGACATTTGCTAGAGTGTCTCGAACAGAGATGAGCTTGCCCCTTGCCTCGACTCATGACGGAAATCCAATTTCCAATACATGACATTTCGTTTTTATTTGTAGAGCCTAGTATAGCGACATGATATATGGTACCCATGCCGTCTATGATTGATACATTTATATCTGAAGTTGTTTTCTTCCCTTATAGTAATAATAAAAGATGAAATTTAGCGTATCAAGCATTCTTTGGATATTATAAGGTAAAATCCTATCCTCCGGCTTACATTGCACTGTGTGATGGGACTTGGGTCTTATAATAGCTTCATTTTTCTTTATTTAGCATTGCGCTGTTTGTTTTATGCACTGTTATTCTTGGGAGGAAACCCGTTCCGTGTTATACGGCGTGGTCCCTTGATTTACCTAACTTTAAAAATAAAGATTAATAACTGTTTTTAGTTCTCACACCAGTCACATGACTGACCTGGAGTTTATTATTTTAACATAAACTCTAGGTGCCTCTATTTTCCACACGGGCAGTTAGTAGTTAGGTTTTGCAGATTTATATTCATAGGATCCTGGTACAGCTGGAACGATACTCGGAAAGCTTTGTATCCGTGTATTTCTTTCAGTTGTGCTTTGTATTATTTTTCCGTTGCTATGTATTTAAATGTAATTTAAATCTCCAATATTTATCAAATGTGTAATATTTATTCATACTCTGTATATTTTTGTATTCTGATGGAATTGTTCTAATAAACAATGAAATGTTCTTCTGTTAGTGTTCCGATGTGTGTTGTTCTCAAACCAATCCATTCTTTCCTTATCGGGGAAGTTACGGGTCGCTACAACTAAGGTTTACTAATAAGTTTCCTTTCCATAAATAAAACTTATGTTGTCCTCATCTGTAGATTTCAGATTCTTATTCTTGTAAATAAATTAATTTAAAATTAAGTACAGCTTATCCCCTTACATAAGTTAGTCTAATCCCTTTTTCATTTATTATGACATAAGTTATAATTTCCACTTGTCCCTAGGACACGCCTAAACTTCTTATCTTTTATGTTCATACATGTTAATGCCCCAGACCTCTCACATTAAGTCAACCACTTGTGGATGCTGGATATGGCGGGCGGCTCCGGGCAGACTTAAACCACAAGTTTAGACTTAACCTCGTGTCATGATGTTGCTATGCATTAGACCCCTCGCATTAGATTAACCACTTGTGGTTGCTGGATAAGCCGGGCGGCTCCGGGCAGACTTATACCACAAGTGCAATCTAACCTCGTGTCAAAGCGTTACTACGGTTCCACTATTTTAGGCATATTCATATTAATAAATTTCCTTACTCCAAATATAGATTTTCATGCCCCTTTTTAATTCATATTTCATTATGCACAATATGCCCCTTTTCCCGAGTCAAAAATAAAGATATATATATATATATATATATATATTATGCCCAAATCCGTATTCACATATTTGTTAATTTATGTCCCTAGTTCATATTCACAGATTTCAGCACAAGTTATTCCCAAATTCATATCCACATATATTCCAATTTATGCCCAAGTCATATGCCAAATCATATTTTACATATATTCCTACTTATGCCCAAATCATATGCTACATATGTTCCAACTTACGCCCAAAAATTATTTTCCAATGTATGCCTAAATTCATATTCACATTATCCAACACGATATATATTCCCAAATCCATATTCACACATTTCCAAATTTTATGCCCAAATTTATATTCATGTTTTCCAATACCAACTATGCCCCAAATTATATGTTTTCCTATCGTTCCCAGTTTCTCACGTTCGGATATTTCAGCGTTAGACCTAGGCTCGAAGGTAGCCTAGCTATATAAAAATAAAAGAGAAAAGAGGGAAAAAAGATAATCAAAACTGGGACAATGACGAATCAATAATAAACTAACAGAAATAGGCATAAAACTGAATAGATATATTATGACAAGATTTAACATGGTGGCGGTATGAACATATAAAGGCAGATCTGATAATTATGTCATAATAGAACTTGTTTAGGCATAGATCCAATATCCAATTTCTATATACATTTTATGATTATCAATTAAATACTTAGATCTAAAATAACATGAACTCACAGTGAATGGATCTAAGGAAATGGATCCAAATTACTGCGAAGAACACGTTGGATTAATTGTTTGGACCAATCATTAAATTTGTATAATCTTTGCTAAATTGGATCTGGAGAAGAAAAGACCATTCAATTTACGTTGCGGCAGAGCTCTGCCATCGCCATCATTTTTTTAAGATGAATAAAACCTAGGTTTAGGGTCCTTTTTATAGCCTAGAAGCAACGAACCGAGCCACGAACAAGTCCAATTCGAAATCTGAATTCTTCCCAGATCTGTGGGGGGGTTGACCCCCCTTTCATAGGTGTCGGTTGACCCCCAAGAGCCTGGGTCGGCCCCGGGGTCGACCCAGTAGGGTCTCAGGTCGTCCCCAAATGGTCGGCCCTTTCCTTGTTTGCACGCCGGATTTTCTGGTTTTGAATTTTTGAATTCTGGTTTAATTTATATATATATATATATTCTCCTTATATGCATGCAAGCTTCAAACCTTAATAACTTCTTCATACGAAGTCCGTTTTACGTAAACTTGTTGTCTATCTTGACCAGAATTCTGAGATGGACGCAATGGCATGGCACGTTTTACTTAATTCTTAATATTTAGTTAAGTTTTCCTTAATTCATTGTTAATAGTGTATTTCACACTAATTATTCTTTAATTCATCATCTTTAGTGTCGTTAAAATATTGGGGTGTTACATTCTCCCCTACTCAAATGATTTCATCCCCGAAATCCCTAAGTTAAGAAGAACGTATATCCTAACATCCAGCAATCATACATTCATCTAGCAATCACAAGCATCCATTGTCCTTAAGGAATTTCTAATGCTTTTATGAACATATGCAGTAGTGTGTGTATATCCGTAAACTAATGCGAAAGATCAGGCATTCTACTGATTCAGTTGACCTCCTTAATGCAATGTATGTTTGTGCCATGCAATCAAAATGTATGCAAATCATCTAATCCATGTAAGTTCTATATGTGTGCACAATCGGCCATCCAAACACAACATCATATAACGATACACTGGTTTTCGTCCATAAAAAATTAAAACGTACAAACATCCATATGCAATAGTAAGTGATTGAGCCAATCTAGTGCCTATTGTGTGTGTATATGCATCCATGATCAATCACTAGCAAACACTTGCATCCATCAAACATAAAATGTCTCAAACACATGTTTACATTCATTTGTTTTCTACCTAAAGACTCGATCGATAGGAGATATTCAAATGATAGATACAAGTATTAATTCGAAGCTTGGAAAAAGAAGTTAAGAACATATTCTCGAAAAGGAAAGGATATGAAGCATGAATCTTGTCTTTAACCTCCCAAGTAGCATTCTCGCGGCCCTTTCCCCATTGCACTCTTACTAGCTTCACTTCTTTCTTGCACTATTCCTTAACCTCTGATCCAAGTATTCAAGTCGGAACTCGTCCAGTCATTGCTTCCTTCTCTACTTTCACTTCCTTTCGCAAGTTTGGCTCCACTACCTCGAACTTTATACATTTTATCGCCTCTTGAATGAATAGTCATCTTAGAATGATGGGCTTCCTAAAGCACTATCTTCAATAAGTTTCCCATCCCGATATGATTCACTTATCAAACCTCTTCTCAATTAGCTTCCCTACTTGCTTACAAAGTTCCCTCTTTTCTTTTAGGAATCACATGTCGCACAGGCAATGCAACTGGCTTTGCATTGTCCACCAAGTATATGCGGAACCCAATCTCGTGCCTCGGGGGTAAACCCCAAACCTCATCAAACATCAGGATACTCAGAACTATTGGTACAGATTGCAAATCTTCGATAGATATATCAAGAGGTTCTAGGAGACTAAGCATGACAGACCCTTTTGGGGCCATAAGAAATCTCGAGAATCTTTCCGTGGAAAGTCAGAAGTCTAATGACCCTCCTCTCACTATCTAGAATGGCTCCATATATGGTTAACCAATCCATCTCTAGAATCAAACCGTATCTTATGAAATCAAGAAAATATGCATCACAATCAAACTCGATGCCTAATACAGAGATTCTCAAACCCCGACAAATCATCGATAAATGAGTCGTACCTCCAATGGGGTTTGAGACAATAACGGGATCCAAAATCATACTCGTATCTAGGTGCAGAGACTCAACTAAAGGATCATATATAAAAGAATGTGAAGCGCCAGAAAAAGAATCCCAACGGGATGATCAGAAATAGAAATCAAACCTTCAATGGAAACTTTCCTACCTCAATCCTGTCCTCCAGCTATAAGAACATTAGCTTGCCCACTAGAAGTTTCTGCCCTCTGGCCTTGTCCTTGTCTCTTTGGGTACTCCTTAATAAGGTGTCCCGCCTTACCAAAGTGGTAACAAACGTCTTTCCTCTTTCTTCAATCCTTTTTCAGATGACCCACCGTTCCGTAATTATGGCATTTCCTCTTTTCTTCTTTCATCTTTGGGTTGTGCTCCTTAGCCCCAACCCCCTTATTCCCCTTTTACCATCCTTGGGAAACATGCCAACAGGTCTCTTGAAAGCTTCCTCCATTGCATGGAAATCCTTACGAGGCTTGAGAGAAAATAAATCGCAGGTGAAACTACTGCGGCTACAGATGGAGGTTGGGCACCTCTTTTCCCTTCGACATGTATTATAGTTTTAACATGCCTACGGAACCATGCCGAAATGAGGATACCCTTTTGGGAAGAAATGGTTCCCCAAACAAAAAGGAAAAGGAATCAAGCGGAGAATCGAGAAGATATTTATGGCTTTGGGAAATATGCTTTTCAAAAACAGACTTTTCATTTTAAAATACTTTGTTTTTGAGACCTTTTTAAAAACCATTTTCAAAATATTTTATCCGATCTTATAACCATATGCTCTGATACCAAATGTGACACCCCACGTCCGTTAATGTCACTCTATATAGAATGCATTAAGTTTCATGAAGCATTATAGGTAAGTAAGAATATAATATCACAGGACAGACATGTAAAATAGCAGCGGAAAACTTTATTTAAATCAAAACATCATGGTCCCAAATACTGAGTTTACATCATAAGTTTGAAATAACCAATTACATTAATAATCCATCTTGCCAAAAATATCAGAGTACAAAAGCATAAAACCATATTTCCCTTGCGAAGCCATAAGAGAGTTGACAAGAAGTCAAAGCGGTAAATCAATATCCAAAATCCAAGCTAAGCTGAATGAATCCAAATCAACTCTAAGCACTTCCACCCTGAGAACCTTTGGTGGGGAACGGAAGAGAGAAGAGGAAACAAAGGGTCAGACATAAAGTCTGGCGAGTCCAGTTACTTTTAAATATAAATAAATAAAAGTATCATGGCAAGCATATAAAAACTAGAAGAACAAGATAAAAATAACAAGGACAAGTGTGAACTAAGCAAGATAAGTTTGAATAGAATATACTCCGCTTCTTAAATACATTTCTCTGCACCGCACCAGTACTAATATCTCTGAACAGAATGATCCCTATAAATACCGTTCCATTACATTTTCTTGATTTTTAGGTTACTAGGTTTAATGGAACTCAACGCTTATACACACACCGTACCCATTTACTTCCTAGTGGATTAACCTAATATGGTAAATATGTAGCTACCTCTCAATATTGAGGTACACCCCATGGTATCCCTCTCGCACGGTCTCCCTTGTAACACCATAAAAAATTACGCAGTCCCTCATCCTACACCGGAGTGATGTACGGTTCTCAATATAACAATGTTACATTTTGCATATATCTGTCATTACTATGCTACGTAAACGTATGGACTGCCACCATTGATCAAATCAGATTTCATTTTAGAGTAATGCCCTCAAGTCTAAGATACACCACCCAGTGTAGTCATGCATGTACCTAGACTGTCCCACGTATGTACTGTAATTGTAACTCAATGCCTCAATCGCACGTCCTCTAATGTGCACCGAGTTCCATGGTAGGGCGATACAAGAAACACAGAACTCAGTCGGGAGCTTTTCCATATTTGTATAGGCTCATTTTTAAGAGCCTCTACAGATATTCTTAGGGTCTGTTTTCACGGTGGCTATGGCCCCACCCCAGCCCTTCCCTCAACTAGTAAGGACTACAAGAGCTAAATGACTGGCCCTAAAGAAAACAATCTAAACATCCATTTTGCGTCTTCCCTCAACCACCATACCCCGATAGTGAAGGGTGAATGGTCTATTGGTTTTAGCTCTAGTCTTTCCGCATCCCACTGGCTGCCGATGATGGGTATCCAATGATCTACTATCCTTGTTGGTCGTGAACCTTTGCCTCCTCATTGAGGCAACCGCCGAATCGCCCTGGTGTCACTGTGTCATAGCATTCTGACTGCATAGCTACTTCTACAATCAAGGACCACCCACCTAGTAGTTACGCGCAGACCAAACCTCTACAGGCATAGCCTAAAACATCTGCCACCACACAAAGGACTATTAGGAGCACCTTACGTATCTCAAGAAGCCGCGTGCTTCCCCTTCAAGTCCTTCGGAGCCGTCAGAACAATCAGATGAACGTGCGCTCCCCCATGCCTTATAACACCACGATGACCTACCCCATTGTGTTAACATGTAGACTGGTCTAAGAGCCTCACTTTAGTAGGTTGTTAGACCTTATGTCTAAACATTCTTTTACGTGCTTGCCTTACCTCATCAGGTTTTCATTTAACCTGGTTATTCTCATTCATATTGAATTTTTAATCAACTTACCAAGTTTCTCCTGCTTATTAATTTTGGTTATAAAACTTAGCCCATTTAAGCTCATTAATAAGCCCACAACATGTTATTCTCTCGATTGTGGCCTAAGGTCTGTAATCCACAATCTCTTTAGTATTCTTGCTTGGCTACATCGTTACAATAACATGTTCTACTTAATAAATTATTAAGTATATCTCAATTCACATGTTTCCTAATTAACATGTCACTTACCATTTATGATTAAATACAATTTATTTCATTTTACAAGTTTTCCTCATTCCTTCTCGTTTAATCATAATTCCATCTTATCATTGTCTACTTATTAACTTAGTTCTCTTAACTAAGGTTTACTAATTATATTCCATAAATAAAACTTATGCTGTCCTCATCCGTAGATTTCAGAATCTTGTTCTTGTAAATAACTTAATTTAAAATTAAGTACAGCTTATCCCCTTACATAAGTTAGTCTATTCCCTTTTTCATTTATTATAACCTAAGTTATAATTTCCACTTGTCCCTAGGACAAGCCTAAACATCTTATCTTTTTTGTTCATACATGTTAATGCGCCAGACCTCTCACATTCAGTCAACCACTTGTGGATGCTGGATATGTAGGGCGGCTCCGGGCAGATTTAAACCACAAGTTTAGACTTAACCTCGTGTCATGGTGATGTTATGCATTAGACCCCTCACATTAGATTAACCGCTTGTAGTCGTTGGATACGTCAGCCGGCTCTGGGTAGACTTATACCACAAGTACAATCTAACCTCATGTCTAAGCGTTACTACGGTTCCACTATTTTAGGCATATTCATATTAATAAATTTCCCTATTCCAAATATAGATTTTCATGCCCTTTTATAATTCATATTTCATTATGAACAATTTGCCCCTTTTCTCAAGTAAAAAATCAAGATATATATATATATATATAATTCCCAAATCCGCATTCACATATTTGCTAATTTCTGTCCCTAGTTCATATTCACATATTTCAGCACAAGTTATGCCCAAAATCATATTCACATATATTCCAATTTACGCCGAAATCATATGCCAAATCATATTTTACATATGTTCCAACTTACGCCCAAATATTATGCCAAATCATATTTTACATATGTTCCAACTTACGCCTAAATAATATTTTCCAATGTATGCCTAAATTCATATTCACATTATCCAACACGATATATATTCCCAAATCTATTTTCGTATATTTCCAAATTTTATGCCCAAATTTATATTCAAATTTTCTAATACCATCTATGCCCTAAATTATATCTTTCCCAATCGTTCCCAGTTTCTCATGTTCGCATATTTCAGCGTTAGACCTAGGCTCGAAGGTAGCCTGGCTATATAAAAATAAAAGGGAAAAGAGGGAAAGAAGAGAATCAAAACTGGCATAATAATGAATCAATAATAAATTGACAGAAATAGGCATAAAACTAATTAGATATATTATGACAAGATTTAACAAGGTGGCGGTATAAAGGCAGATGTATTAATTATGTCATAATAGAACTTTTTTAGACAAAGATCCAATATCCAATTTCTATATACATTTTATGTTTATCAATTAAATATTTAGATCTAAAAAAACATGAACACACAGTGAATAGATCTAAGGAAATGGATCCAAATTACTACAAAGAACATGTTGGATTTGTTGTTGTAGCAATCATTTAATTGGTATAATCTTTGCTGAATTGGTTTTGAAAAAGAAAAGGCCATTCAATTTATGTTGCAGCAGAGCTCCGCCATCGCCGCCATTATTTTTAGATGAATAAAACCTAGGTTTAGGGTCCTTTTTATAGCCTAGAAGGAACGAACCAAGCCACGAACAAGTCCACATTCAAAATCCGAATTCTACCCAGATCTGAGGGGAGGTCGACCCCCTTCATTGGTGTCGACCCCTGGGTCAACCCCGGGGTCGACCCCCAAGAGCCTGGGTCGACCCCGGGGTCGACCCAACAGGGTCTTGGGTCGACCCCCAATGGTCGGCCCTTTCCCTGTTTGCGTTCCGGATTTTCTGCTTTCGAATTTTTGAATTCTGGTTTAATACATATGTATATTCCTTAGATGCATACAAACTTCAAACCTTAATAACTTCTTCATGCAAAATCCGTTTTATGCAAACTTGGTGTCTATCTTGAACAGCATTCCGAGACGGGCGCGGTCCGTTTTACTTAATTTTGAATATTTAATTAAGTTTTCCTCAATTCGTTGTTAATTGTGTATTTCACATTAATTATTCTTTAATTCATCATCTTTAGTGTCATTAAAATTTCTGGGTGTTACAGCTACTTGGGTTACTAACTGTGAGTCTATAACACATTTTTTCTTGTTGAGCCAGTACTCGCTTCGGGGGGATGCTAAACTCGGGGGGAGTCTCATATACGTATTCAATTGGTCGGTGGGGCTAAGTTATACACAACCAGGAGGGTCGTAGTGTTAGGTGTCTAAATACGCATATAGTACTTGGCTAAGCTCGGGGGGAGCTTATTAGCACGTGCAAAACTATGTTGTTTCGAATTTGAATTATCGCTTTGATAAGCTTGTTGTTTTGGATCCATTTTATGATGTCATTGTTGAATTTGTGGCTTTTTTTGTCATTTGATGTTTTGGATCCAATTTATGATGATATTTTTGGGTTTCATTATTTGTTGTCTAGAAATGTAGAATTTCAAATGTTTTCACCTTTATTATTGGCGTTAATTTATATATAGCCTTAGAGCTATAATGTTACCTTGACAACTATAATTTTGTGCTTCATTACGCTGTGATGTGATCGTGAGATTTTGGCGATTTCATAATGCGTTATTACTCTTGAACAAGATTCATTTATATAAGATTATGTTGTCATGTGCATATATTCACATATGGTAATGCTTCCATAATATTTAACTATGAGGCATGAATCAATGTTGCCTCCTTTCTTACGAACGATCATTTGTGGATTGAATAATGTGGTACCTCTTTATGTTATTATTCTTGTTTAGAGCTCCCGAACATTGTATATTAACTATAATGGATTTAAACGTAGACTGATCCGTTTATTATTTATATAATACTCGGGTCAGACCGAGACATTACAGGTGCAGGGACATAGAGACCAATTGGTAATTTACTAGGTTTAGAGGAGTATAGTAATCTAGCAAATTATTTATTACCATGTATTTAATAGAATGATGTATATATTTTGGTGTATAATAAGATAATAAATCTGAATTGTTAAATATTATATTTATTGTATTTTATCGCTGCGACTGACTATGTGATCTCTGTATTTATGTACATTCGGTATTGTTCTATTCTGGAGGCACACGTGTTATTGTTTTGTACTGATACTGTGTACGTATAAGTAAGTTATACTTCATAAATTTTAAACAAACCAGTGTTAGTCCAAGAGAATTTACACGTATGTGCCCCAACAGCCTCAGTCTCCGTGTTATCTGATGATATTACTTCGTAATATTCTTGGATAATATGGGTATAGAGGTGAGGTGTTACCTTTGGTATCAGAGCCAGGCATAGATCAGTGAATTATATTCATAAAAGAGATACAAGTCTAGACCTTAGAAGTGGCCTAGAGTCCCTATACCAGTGGGTGCCCGGTAGATTTTTATTGTAATTGTATGATTATAGGGTATACGATGATTACTGGGGTAATCATCAGGGAACGTATTTGTTATTTTATTTATGTAATAATAATAACATTGGTTTACTTCCACATAATATTAGTGCTTATCTTTAGTTAAAATTTAAATAGTTGAGTACGATTAAGAAATAAGATGTTGCGCATCGGAGATTAATATATATAAATTCCCGCTGAAGGCGTTGTTTATTTGTTCTCTGATTGCTGATTGTTTAATGAGTATTATAAGTGAATATTGGATTTAATATAAAACCGAAATAGCCATTAAATTCAAACAAAGAAATAAATTAGTAATGACGACAATGAGAATAATAATGAAGTGAATCGTTGAATGAATATACCAATAAATAAATGGTTAAAGGAATTAACCTTGAGTTGATTTGTCCGTTGGGTGATTCAAGAATTCTGGTTGATACATCTAATCAACGTTATCGATACGAATTCCTAAATACTTGTGCAAGACGATTCGAAATACTATATTATAAGAAAGAAACAAAAACAAATAAGTGATTGATAATAGGAAGATGTAACTATATTTTGATATAATTGTTATTATCAAACAAATAATACAGAATGCGATATTTATATAAGATACGAGAATACAAATTGTGTTGATTCGTCCATTTGATTGTGTTGAGAAAATTAACCGATAAGGGTGCATACGTATTTAGTGATGGTTCCAAACACAAGAAAGGGGCATTTCGACACAATAATTTAAAAAGGAATGTGGTATCTTAAGAGAAAAAAAAGAATTCAACCCCATCCTCAAGTCTTGTTGCATTTTAGTTCATACAAATAAATATTGGAAAATAATAATAATAAACAATGTTGTAACCAAGCTTTTCAATAAAGTTGTAACCAAGCTTTTCAACACATCTACCTATTCGTGATTAGTTAATCAATTATAGTGTTTATCATCAGTTGTTGGTGGATAACGAGTGGTAATGAGGAGCAAGAGGGTGTTGTTTAGTTCTGCTTTTATTTCATCACTCCTGTACTTATATATGTTGTCATAATGTTGCCTTCCGCTTACTTGGGATTTAACTTTTGAATGGTTGCATGTAAATGGCAACGTTTGGTATTACCTGATAAGTAAAGGTAGTTACAACTTATATATTTGGTGAGAACATATATAAAAGAAACATGAGTCTAGACAACTTAGAATCCATGTTCCCGTGGACGTGTGTTAGATTTCATATGTAACTATTTCATAATAGAAATATGTGATGATTAATCATCAGGGAGTGTATTTGTATTTTCCTATAATATAAACATTGTATGAAATTGATTTTATAGATATATAATGATTTTCAGAAATGGTTGAATCATTCAACTTGCTAAAAATAAAAGATATTCAAATTTCGTATATATTTGAATTCTGGAAAGTATGATTTATCTTATTTTTGAAAATCAATGTAGCGAACATTGAATTTTGCTTTGTGGATGGCATTCCGCTACTGTTTCCAAGTGCTTAGAAATTTGAGTGATTTCTTTTTGTTTCTCTGTATATTCTCTGATTTCAATATTAGATTTTGTCATTTTACCATGAATATACAATCGAGTCTTCTTCCCCAAAATAGAGTAATGTGTATCCTTATTAACTTATGAGATTTTCAATCTTGACTTGATTTTGTACATTAACAGTGCATATATGTTTGGGTACAAACATATCATTTGAACAGTTCTGGTTTAAGAAAATTTTGGCCAACATTTTAACTTTCTTTTCGTGGTCTGAATTTGATTGGCTAAAGCTTTTGTTCTTTTCCTTTCATTCATAAGCTGTTTAGTAAACTGAGATGCTATATTACCTTTTGTCTACTTTGTTTTAGCTAGTTTTTTGTGGACGATCACTATATTGCTGTACATATATAATTTGTGCTTTAACGTTGCACTGCCTTTTGTATTTTTGAGTACTTGACCCTGTGCATTTCTACAACTGGGCACTTCTCTTTGATTGCATGTTTGTGCTAGATTGGTTGCATCTTCTTGTGTATTTGATTTCATATTGCCAAACTGGAAATAATATGGAATGGTTTGCTCTTTGGAGAAATCACCAAAATTTTGTTCTGTTGAGAATAGGCAAAGAAAGATGTTAAATTGTTATAAGCGACTGAGTGCATGTTACTTATTCTTTTTCTATATGGGACTCAAGTTTATAATTGAGCAAAGATAGGTGGATCAAAATTAATTTTGTGTATCATGCATAATAATTTAATTTCTTAAACATGTAACTAATATTAGAAAGGTGTGAATTCATGAAATTGAAAGCCTATAGTTAGAAAAGATGTAATGTGCTGCTCATTACTGCATCCTGGTGCTGCTGCTATTCGCAGCAGCACCAGCTGCAAACTACAATAGCCTGGAGCTATTGCGAATCACAGCAGCACCAACTGCTGTGCATTGCAGCAACACCTGATGCTGCGAGGCTGTATGGGGGTCCGATCATTGTTTTGGCTACCCTACGGTCTAGCTAACCGGTTCGGGCCTGTCAGTGCGTACACAGCGACGCTGGACATTGTCAATGTCAGTGTGTGTTCCCATTAAGTGTGTGTAAGTTGAGCAATTGTTGTTAATTATGTTATTATATCGATGTTTTTTATTGTAAACGAAAGTATACACATATTAAAATTCTTATTATATTAGTGACTAATGGTTGCGTTGAAGTAAATTTAGGTACGCTTGAAGCAATTGGATTGCTAAGCTGAGTTGCATGCTATTGAGCGCTAAATAATAAGCCAATTTGCTTATAAACGCTAGAAAACAAAGGTACGTTTTCAAATTAAATACTACAAAATATTGGTAAATTGTGTTGTTGCTTTGTTTCCTCGTGTTCGGGATGCCCCGTGTTGGGATGCCTCTTTGGAGATGTATATTTTGTACTTACATTATATTCGGATTTTTCGAAATGTCCTCTGTACAAAGGAGACTCTACCGAATTTTTTCAAAAATTTCGAGAGATAGATTTTTTTTTCTAAACTAAGGTTGTATATAGAAATTATGAGAAACTAAAGTCAATTCAATTAAAATACATTGTGCGTGCAATTGAATCGAGTGTATAAGCTATATCTTAAAACTATATATAGTACATTAGGATTAGAATATAAATTGTTTGTTTTTACTATAAGAAATTGCGAGGATGCAATTTTGTTAAGGGGGAAATCTGTAACAACCCTGTTTTGGCGTCGTAATTATATACGTATTAAATAAAATTGAAGCATTTAAATTGGACTGATGATAGTTAATTAAAAAGAAAATGAATATATATGAGATATAATTCTCCGCAATACTGAATAATTTATTTCATCGTAACTAGTTGGAAAATATATTTATTTCAGTCATTGTTGAATGAACGAATAAAATATGAAATACAAAAGTTGGATAAAATTATTTGTGTTAGGTTATAAAATTGCAAAAGGATAAGCGAATTAATTTATGCGACACCAAAATTTAGGAATTCAACCGCTTTTGAAATGACTTAGGTACTAATGGTAATATATATATATATAAGTATGTAAATAGATGGGCTAATATAAGTGCTAAGCCTATTCAGTCAAGCCCAAAAACACTTTAAGCCATTTCATTATCTGGAAACTTCGCTACTCCTTTTTTAGGAAAGTCTCCAAAAACCCGAACCCTTCAGCTTCAAACCCCAGAAAAATGCCGAGTCTCCAAAAATCACGATTTAGGAAAAAAAAGAATCGGGCTCACGCTCGACTATGGAGTGCCGAATACCATCGGGTTTACAAGCGAGCGAGCCTTTGGCAGGAGGCGCAGGACGCAAGGGGATGTTGCAATTCAACTTAGGGCATGAGAATTTAGGGTATGCGCGATCCACATGGTGAACTTGAATGTCGTGGTGAGGTGCAGCAATATTGGGAAGTGGAAGGGGTTTTGGGAGAACGTGATTTTGCGGGTACGACGGGCCGAGCGTGATAGGTCAAAGAGTTATAGTCGATGTGTGAGAGACGGTGGTATTGGAGGTAACAACGAATTACGACTATGGAAATCCTGATATCGTTAATTCGGTGAGTAACTCTCACTCACATCTACATTTTCTTCTATAATAGTTACATATATTTACCAGTTTTTATTTGATTGGTTTGAATTGCTTGGACGATTGGGTGGTTGGATTCAAATTGATATCAATGATTGAATTGGTTGTTGGATACTATCTGGTATTTGATGCTGGGATTTGAGTTGAATGAATGGTTGAATTGGGTGAAATTAAATTTGTTGGATGTGATTATATCATTCATAGTTAGTGCTTTGGATTTGTTAGATATTGAAAATACAAAACATATGTTGTCCGTTTTATTTTAGAATCGTAATCTATTTCAAATTATGTAATTTTCTGAATGATGATATTTAGTTAATTTATGATCATAAGTATACTTATTGGTTTCCAAATATTGCTTTAGTGTTTGAAACTATTAATAGTTTTATACTTTAAATAAACATAATTATGTTAACCTATATTTTAATAAACGTACGAGAAAAATAAATCAAGTCGATTGTAAAAAATTTCTAGATGTTGTCATATTGAAAACTTATACTTCGAACAAATTTTCCTGAATTTTCTAAACTATATAAATCTGAACCGTATTTAGTTTACATCATATTATTTTATAAGTTTACACTATCTTAAATTATGAAGGTTTATTGTAAATTCAATATAGTTTTATTAAGGGAATTTATTTAACAAAATGATTTCGTTATATATTTATTTATATAGTTATGCCATAAAATGTTTAAATACCCTTTATAAAAAAATTTAAATGTCATTGTTATGAATTAGAATTATTTTACTCTTAAGTTTGATTGGGGATTTGAACATGATTTCCATTGTATCATTTCTTTTATCTACCCTACAACTTGATTTATCTTCATTTTCTTTTGTATGAATTTTGAGGCTATAGACGATTCACTGTTGATGTTGGTTTGGTTTATGATTTTGAATATGATATAGTGAAAACTCTTTTGTGGAATTTTATTATATTTATATCTATGTAATGATAAATTTGAATAAACGGTTTGGTGAAACTATCCGGTATGGGACTTTCAGTATCCCCTTTCTGGTTATTCACTAGACTTGTTATACAGAGTATTGAACGATAAGTAGTGTGCGAGCACTAAATAAATAGATTTGTAAATGGTGGTATACGAGATTGCTTAATTTCCTATTTCATCTTATTGAAGCTATTGAGTTGATGTTGTGATTCGTGAGATTTGAGATTTTTGAGTTTTCCAGTATGGAGCTGACTAGCGGGTAGTAAACCGGTGGTGGAAATGTGTGGTATGGGACACACAGTTACCGCTACTTAGGTAACTAACTGTGAGTCTGTAATACACTGTTATTTGTTGTTGAGCCAGTACTCGCTTCGGGGGGAAGCTATACTCGGGGGGAGTCTCATATACGTATTAACTTGGCCGGGAGGGGGCTAAGTTGTACTCGACCGGGAGGGTTGTAGTGTTAGGTGTCTAAATACGTATATAGTACTTGGCTAAGGTCGGGGGGAGCTTATTAGCACGTGAAAAACTATTTTTTTTTGGATTTGAATTACCGCTTTGATAAGCTTGTTGTTTTGAATCCATTTTATGATGTCATTGTTGAATTTGTGGCTTTTGTTGTCATTCGATGCTTTTGATCCAACTTATGATGATATTTTTGGGTTTCATTACTTGTTGTCTAGAGATGTTGAATTTCAAATGTTTTCACCTTTATTGTTGGCATTAATTTATATATAGCCTTAGAGCTATAACGTTATCTTGACAATTATAATTTTGTGCTCTATTGCACGACGATCTGATTGTGAGATTTTTGGGATTTCATAATGTGTTATTAGTCTTGAATGAAGTTCATTTAGATAAGGTTATGTTGTCGTATGCATATATTCACATATGGTAATGCTTCCATAATATTAAGCCGTGAGGCATGAATCATTGATGCCTCCTTTCTTACGAATGATCATTTGTGGATTGAATAATGTGGTACCTCTTTATGTTATTATTCTTGTTTAGAGCTCCCAAACATTGTTTATTATTTATACAATACTCGGGTTAAACCGAGACATTACAGGTGCAATGACACAGAGACCAATTGGTAATTTACTAGGTTTAGAGGAGTATAGTAATCTAGCAAATTATATATTACCATGTTTGAATAGAATGATGTATATATTTTGGTGTATAATAAGATAATAAATATGAAATGTTAAATATTATATTTATTGTATTTTATCGCTGCAACTGACTATGTGATCTCTGTATTTATGTACATTCTGTATTGTTCTATCCTGGAGGCACACGTGTTATTATTTTGTACTGATATTGTACGTATAAGTAAGTAATATTTCAATAAAATTAAACTTACCAGTGTTAGTCCAAGAGAATTTACACGTGTGTGCCCCAGTAGCCTCATTCTCCATGTTATCTAACGATATTACTTCATAATATTCTTGGATAATATTGGTATAGAGGTAGAGTGTTACAGCCTTAAAAAAGATTATTTTTCAAATGGTCTCTGTTTTCGATGAAACATGTTTTATTAGAATGCGTACAATTAATTATTGTTAGATTTCCAGTTTGGAGCCAATTGGAGTTGTTTTACCAGTGTGCGATATTTAAGGGTGAACCGATAAATTAAAATATTGTCGTTGTGCAAACGGAGTCCATTTTCAACGAAATTAGTTTCATTGGGACCGGAACATCAAGACGTAGCGGTACATTCATTTTCGTTATATTTGGGGTTTGTGTATGTCAATCTGAATATTAAATGTTCAACGTTAATACTGGTATAATATATTAACCATGTAAAAACAACCATATCGAATAAAAGAATATAAAATATAAGTTGTGCTATTTCCTACCCAAGTTTTCTCTTTTGCGTACATGCCCTTTCTAGTATGGCTTGAGTATACCAATACACATACATGCTAGCATCTCAAAAAGGAAGAAAGTATACATACAAATCTCTTCCATTGACTAAAAATACATGCAGACCTTACATTGGAAAAGAAAACTTAGTTTTTTTTCAAAGCCTAAGCGAAATGGGAAACATATACCAAGGAGAGAAAATATCAAACCTACCTTGTACTGAATGATTTTACGTTGTGTATATCCTCTTCGACTACCTCTTTAAACAGCATACCATTTTCACATTCTCTACAAATCAATTTAAAACTGAATGCCTCTATCTCAAGAAATGAAGCTCCATTTCTAAATAAATAATACCCTCGCTATCTTCTCAGCAACAAAAACGAACTGAAATATGAAAATATGTATGTATAAGTTACGTTCTCTGGTGCT
Source organism: Allium sativum (assembly GCA_030737875.1). Lineage (NCBI taxonomy): Eukaryota > Viridiplantae > Streptophyta > Magnoliopsida > Asparagales > Amaryllidaceae > Allium > Allium sativum. The sequence continues at coordinate 160,127,355 of CM060923.1, forward strand.
GAAGTGGCACGGGAAGGAACCACGACAGCGAGCGGGTCTCGAATGGACGGGAGTTGCAAAATTGCGTGCAATGGAGTGTTGAATAAGTGAGCTCCTGTATGCTGCATCGGAGTGTGAAGCTGATTTAACATGGAAGGGTGATGAATGTATGGTTCGTGAGTTAGAAGTGAAATAGCAGATGGGGGAAGTTAGTATTAATGCGTAAAGAAGGCAATAAGTAGTAAAGTAGGATGGGGTAAGCTCACGTGGCCATGGGGAAGTTTGGCTTTACGTTACTACTATTCAACATAGGTTTGGTTTCCTTTACATGAGTTGTTTTTTTGGCAATGAGGAAGGTAAAACGAGCTGATAGCGAATGGAGAAAGGCAGAAATGGTGAGAAGCAAATATGCGGTTGGCTTGCGGAGTAAAGCAGCAGTGGAGAAAAGAATAAAAAGAAGGGACTGGACTGCATGAGGAGGGAGTGAAGTTATAGAGTGTATTGTTTTTAACATGGGAAGCAGAAACCGTGTGGAAGAAGAAGCAGCAGTTGAGAAGAAGCATTGAAAATGGGTGTGAAGTGTTTGAACGCAAGCACGTATCGTGAAGTATGTGGAACTATCGAGGTGATTGGTGCGTGAACAGTAACGAAGTGGCAGAAGGAGTAAATGGCATGCATGGTAGTTAGAAGGGAAGAACAGCAGGTTTAAGACAAAGAAATGGGGAAGTCTGAAGGCATAAAGCAACGGTTGAAAAAGGGGAGCAGTGGTGAATTGGAGGCGCGGGTTGCTGGGTGTGAGGGATATGGAGTGCGGTATCCTGCATGAACATAAGGAGGTGGAGATTGGTTTCATCGTAATAAGGTGTGGGAAGAAATTAAAAGCGCTGCAGTGGTTTTCGGAAAAATTATTTGTTGAAGGAGTAACAGAAGAAGAAGAAGAAGAAGAAGTGGAATAGTATCATGTTGGGGAAGAAGTTATTACACGGATGGGTTATTATTTTTAGATGTAGGCTTGTATTAATATATTGGACTCGGTTAATGGTAAGGCCTATCATCGATTGTTAAACTTTTCGCATACATATATAGGTTATATAACCTACCTAAGGGTTATGAAATATCGCATAAAATCAATTGTAGAACGGTCTTCTATTTAAGGACATACTAGATAATATGTTAAAATCTTGAATGACACCATTACATTAAATTAAGGTTTAATTAGTAATACACACATATGTAGGTTATTATAAGGACGTGATGTTTACAACAGCTAATCTTCATTAATTATGCCAAATCATGTTTAGATTTTGCCTAATTCCATGAGCCATACTGTGTTTATATATATATACACTGTGACGACCCCAAACCCCGTACTGACAGTGGCAAGGGTAATCCTTGGAATATAACACAGAAACAGATAACATCAGAACAGAATAAAATAAATACACCAGATAATGCACAATAGAATATACTGGATAAACGTAATCATCAGAGTTACACAGTATACAGGATCATACTTAGTACAAATACAGTTCAGCTATAATTATATGTCTACAACGGAAAAACAAACATAATGTACAATAGGAGCTGAACAACATAAAAAGAGATAAATGATAGAATCCATCTTCTGCTCCAGCTATCTAGAGAAAGCCAGCTAAAACCTGAATACAAGGCTGCCCGTGTAGAAAAAGGGGCACCCGAGTTTGAAAGTGAAACAAACTACGAGTCAGTCATGGGACTGGTATGAGAAATCTACTCAACACATTTATAATATGGCTAATCACAGGACCACGCCACTTTCGTGGAACGGGTTTACTCCATTGGATTGCTAGTTCTTTAAAAACAAATCTTTCTTTTAAACATCGCAATGCTTTTTATAAAAATGAAGCCATTATAAGACTCAGTTCCCATCACACAATGCAACGCAAACCGGAGGATAGTGTTTTTACCTTATAACGGCCAAAATATGCTTGATACGAATAAAATAAAAGCATTTGATATTACTACTAGTGTTTATATGTTTCAAAAACAATTTCAAATCATAACTATCAATCATAGACGGCATTAATGCCCCATACCACTATGTCGCCATATATAGGTATACAATCAAAACTGCACAGTCACGTATTTGGAAATTGGATTTCCGTCATGAACCAAGGCAAAAGATAGTCCTTACCGAATTCGAGACAATCTAGCCTACCATGTCTCAGGAACAGCCACAACTGCCCCTTGGATCGTCAGGTCCGGTCCACCGATGTGGATTATTATACCTGAACACTACGTTTCCCCTCCCTATGGGGCGTAAATAAGCCAACAAATGACTCCATCGGTCCCGGATCGACCGATAAAACTGAGGCGCCTCACTATCCATCATCCACATAAGTAAAATGTCAGGCCGTGTAAAAACACTGACACAACTCCTAGCTAGAAAGAAACGCAGGCCCTCCCTGATGTCCTCTCCTGTTTCTGGTTCATACCGGGGTGTGAGGCTCGCGAATTCACGTTATACACAAAGCTACGCCACACAGGCGGTGCTTTGATCATCAATCACAAGACTTTGCTTTTCAACAGAAGCTCTGATCACTGCATCTTAGTATGCCACACAGGCAATTCACACCATGCAACTGATGGCTATCAATCACATAGAATAAATTCCAGTGTCGGACACACAATCCATTTATAAGTCCGTTCTGGGTCGGAACGAAACCGGAGGCACTATATACCTCGCATATCCATCGATTTCCACGTACGTCTGGACGATCACCACTCATTATCCATATTTCGGGATGCCTCCCAATCAGGACATTAGTTACCATCCAAACGAGGTGAGGATCGGTCTTCGACCATCGCCTTCATCTTCGATTTCTTATCGTCGATTCAGTTATTCAGAATGGGATATACCCGGTCTTTCTGAGAAACTCGCGTATATAATAAACAAGTGCTACACAAACATTACATACACATCATTTCAATTCATTAGTCACTAACCGTAAATCAGTAAGAGAACGATTTCCCAAATATTAACCCCGAAGGCCGAAACCAACATCAGATCAACACCTAGGAAACCATTCGACTTAACCAACCTTCAATTAGTTTCTAAATTTCACATCCATATCGTTTATAATATTTTATAACGATTTATCGCTATTTTTATTTATTTTAAAATAGCCAATTTATTCAAAACGACGCTTCGGGCCATAACGCGACTTTGGCGCTGTTTTACTTCATATTTGGTTTACACATATCTAAAAATCTAACCGTTGGATCTTCAAAAAATTTACATTATTAGAAAGATCTTTTCAAAACGAATCCAACGGTTCCAGTTTCGGGAAAATCCGACGGTCGGATCTCCCGGTATAATCGTTCGAAGTTTCGATTTCAAAATATGAACTGCAACGTCGTTATTCGATTTAATATAATTATATTTATATATATATGTAAAAATATAATCGATTTTGGCGCTTTTTTTTTCTTCAGATTTGAATTAAAAATTGCAGACAATCCAACCGTTGGATCTTTACAAAGTTGGTGCCGTTGGAAAGATATTTCCAAAGCGAACCCAACGGTTGCGGTTTCGGGAAAATCCGATGGTCGGATCTCCCGCACTAATCGTTTGAAATTACGGTTTCAAAATACGAACTGCAGCTTCGTTAATTGATATATTTCAATTCTATTTATATATATATATCGATTCTTTGATTTCAAAACTACATGATTTTCATACATTTGATAAAAATGATATTTTTATCTAACTGTCTTCTATTTCAACACTTCACTATTTTTAACAACTCATGTGTTCAGTAAAAATGTGATTTTTATTGTAAAACAATTCGTTTCAAAACACGATTATTTTATATAGTTCATATAGGTAATAAAAATATGATTTTTATTATAAAACAATTTATTTCAAGACGAGATTATTTTATATAGTTCATATTGATGATAAAAATAGGATTTCTATTATAAAACAATTTGTTTCAAAATATGAATACCATTCAACACATGAATTTCAATTCAACGAATGAATTTCGATTCAACACATGAAGGTTTTCCATAGTTTTTATATATATAGTAAAAAGGGTGATTTTTATATTTAAAACACGAATACCATTCAACACATGAATTTCAATTCAACGAATGAATTTCTATTCAACACATGAAGGTTTTCTATAGTTTTTATATATATATATATAAAAAGGTGATTTTTATATTTAAAACACGAATATAATTCAACACATGAATTTCAATTCAACGAATGAATTTCTATTCAACACATGAAGGTTTTCTATTCAACAAACGAATATAATTTCAACACAGGAAAATATTTCTAATACATGAATATTATTCAAAATTTCGGCAGCATAAAGGCAGAGTAGTTAAAACCGGGACCGTCCCTTGTACGGCTCCTCGCTCTACTTAAAGCCTCCCAGCTTTTGACAATGGAGAATCATGCATCTAGTTCGCACGCAGGCGACATGTATATTTTTTTCATTTCCACAAACTAATCCTATGTGGTTTCAACCAAATATTTCACAACCACAAACGGGTATTTTTCAACCATAATCAATCAATTTCAACCACAAACAATTCTAATCAACCATTTGTAATCAACCAATTTTCATACCAATCACAACCAATAAATATCATCCATGGTTTGTGGACGAGGGGCGTATATATATATAGCATTTCACTTCTATTTCAACACATATATAATTTTTACAACGCATATATAACTTATATATCGAACGTACAACTTATACAACGCTTATACAAGAGGTGTACAACGTTTATATAACCCATACATCGACTATATAATTTATACATCGTCGTTTTCCATATCGTTTATAAATTAGAAATCTCACATTGGGTTCCACTCCACCAAAAATAGCAGAAGGCTCAGAAAAATATGCCGTCCCTTCTAGAATGTAGAAGACGTTCACATGAGTCCACTGTCTCTTGTTTCACTGAATTTCATCAACACATGAAAAAGATATGATTTTTAAAAGTTTGCAACGGTTTAAAGGTGTTAAAACAGTTGAAAATAAACAAGGCCGTATACCTCGTTTGAATCTTCAAAACTAGGTTTCAAATTATCTTCAAATCCGTTGATCGTTGCTTCGATCAGCCAGTGCCACCTTGACGGGCTAGGAGAGGCGCATGTGCGCCGGGGGGGAGGGGGGGGGTCGAACTCGGCGGTCTCTGGGTGGCGAAATCGGGCTCGAAACGGCGAGACTTCAGGAGGTTGATTTGAACGATCCACTCAATGAAAAATTCAGCAATTGATATGGATTTGGAGATCTCGCAGAGTGCTACAAAATCCTCAATAGGAGGAAGGTGTAATTTCGCTTGTAGGAGGAGGAAAGGAGGAGAGATGGAAGAAAGGGGAAGCCGCCGTTGAATCGGGGAGAGAGAAATGAGATTTTTCCTTTTTTTTTATAAAAATTCTGATTGGCCGGGAGGTTTTAAAAGGGGTTTTCTAACACGACCTCCAATCCAAACCCAACGACAATCGTCCCTAGCATTTTACCCCCATTCCGATCACAATGGGATATGTTTCGTAGGCCCATTCGACTGTTTCAGTCAGTTTTCGTTCAATTTAAAATATATAACATTCAATATTCGATTTGAACGTACATTTCAATTTTCCAGGGCCACAAACTGATTCGAAAAATTCCAAAAAAATAAATCTGGCTATGTTTTGACGATACGGTCCCAACAAAACTAGTTTCGCCGAATTCTGGGACCGTTTGAAAAATGGCCCTTTTCTGGTCGATCCAATTTAACTATAATTGACCAAAACACATTTTCCTTCGCCACGCTCACATACTAGCTTCAAATATTATGAAATTTGAAACCTAGAAATAACTTCACATCCCGGATCCAACAAAAGTGGTTTCGTCGAATTCCGTGGTCGGTTGCAAAATGGCCATTTTCACGGGTTATATAAATTCCATAGCGACCTTTCTGAAAATTCATTTGGCCATAACTTTTGCTTTCCACTATGAAACTTCGATTTTTCAGATTCGTTAGAAAGGTATTCACTAAAAGATTTAAATATTTTTGGTTTCACTAAAATTCGTTTTGTTTTCACCCGGTACAGTCAGTCAAAGTTTGAATTCAAATTTTGAAACTACCGCGCCATTTTAGGCCTTGTTTATAATTAGAATTAATTATATTTATTTTCAAACGTCGATTCAAAATTACTTTTCATCGTTATTATTTAAAATATTTATTTTAAATATTTAAAATCCACTAAGATAGCCAATTTAAAAATTTTAAATTGGTTCAGATTTTCCGGGTCGTTACATACACACACACACCCCTAATTACTTATTATATTGTGCCTAATTATCTTTAACATGTATAATCAAGTGATGTATGGTATAGTGTATCAAATTAACATTTATATATATAAGGACTGGATTTATTTTTTTTCGAATCAGATAAGCGGGTCTTACAAAAGTTAATTTAACGTAATTAGTGATTAGTTTAAATAAAATATAATTTAGATAATATTTGTTTATATAGCGAATATCGATTAAATTTATAAATGTGTCGTACGTACATAGAATCATACCAAAAACAAGGAGCGTGGAACAGTACCAACAGACGTGATATTTTTGAGCTGGTGCAGATGGAGTGGAGCATAGTCGGAAGCTTTATTTAAATTAAACACTTGTTTAATTTAATTAAAATATGTCATTCTAACGACAAATGAAATTCAAGGTAAGTTCCACTCACTCAGTTTATCCCATTTATATTCTATATAAACTGAGTTTTAGTTTATGTGTAATGTTTGCTAGTGATTGACGATTGGATGATTGTTTGCGTGGATGCTAAATATTTTTAATATTCATTAATTAAATTAAATGTTTATTTAATTTAATCGAATCAAATCGTTATTTTAACGATTATATCCCAAACGAGGTAACTTACCTTGTTGGTTACGTTTATAATAATATAAACATATTTAATAAATAATTGTGTGTTTGAATGGATGTTGTTAATTAATTGTTGACCATTAACTGTTTATTTCCGTTACTGTGATAAATATATTGTTGTATTGAAATTGAAATTGAAAAAACACATTGTGATGCAGGGATGGACAGGTTGGAGGAATCCAACCGGATTCCTCATTATTATTGAAATTGTTTATTGTTATAATTATATATTATTATTGAATGTGAAATTGACTGATATTTCATTGTTTGATATATTAGTTGACATTTGCCTCTTTAGTATTATTGGGAAAAATATAGATTTGTGGAATAAATATTAAATTGATTTTGAAACTCTCCAAAATTTATTCGTATATGATTTTGAAATATGAATTTCGGAAATAATCATCAAAGTTTGATTACGTTTTTTAATCATTTAATAAAGGAAATTTTCAAGATATTATTACATAAGTGAAGTATTAAGGACATTTGGAATGCCATTTATAAGTTTCAAAGGATATAAAAGGGGTTAATAGAATCGTAAATATATGGCAATTGATTTAAAGAATTTGAAAGAAGGATTTTCGGTGGATAACAAACATTTTTGCAAATGTTACTTATAAATATGAGAAACGTGATTAAATGGGGTTTTGTACATAGGATTAGTGAACAAATAGAGATTTAAGGTGGACTATAAAAATCTTAGGGTGTAACTGGGTTTTTAAAGACCATATTTTAAATTCAATGGTGGAATAGAAATGGAAATATTGTCCGAATATTAAAGATTTAACATTTTAGAGGTTAATTAACCGATGGTTAATTTAAGAGGCCAATGGTGTTGAATATTGGATCAGTGAATTCATTTTCTTTTTGTAGCGACCCGGGAATTTCGACACTTGAATCTCGACACTAATACAACTCGTGTCCAAAACTCAGGTACCGAAACCCCAGAAAGCTAGAAGAAAGAAGTTAGCGGGTGGGATAAGAAAGAAAGAAATATTAGAATAGAAGAATAAGAACCAATACAACATAATTAGAGTATCACATTGCAGCGGAACAAAATATAATACAGAAATAAATCGTTATTGAGAGCTTTAAATAAAACTTACAATATGAGAGTACAACACACATCTGGACCGTTATAATAACTTGTCCTCATATACAACACACAGCGGAATAGTAGATATATAATATCATATGACTGAACTCTCCCAGCTCGTCTCTTCACAGCATTCGGTAACCTGAACCTGTACACCCTGGTCTAACCCGAGCATTTCAAAACACCGGGTCAGTCTGGAGAACCAGAGTGAGAAAACACACTAAGTTTTACAATATCATCCAACTTGATTTTAAATTCAAAATCTTTTCGAAAGAAAAGGATAATCGTAAGACCAAATCCACACATAAATACGGATGGTTTTTTACCTTACGATAACCCAAAACATTTTTGAAATCAATATCTTTTCTGATATTATAATAATGTCTAAACACAAGTAAATATCAGTCTAGCAGAACGCTTGCATCTCACACTCCACATATATAGTATATAATCAAAACCGCGGGCGCTTATTGGAGATTGGATTCTGACTACGACAAGGTATGGGACCACCTTCCGATAGTGTATCTCTAGAGGCGAATACACTGGGTTCAACAAGAACGTCTTGCAACCCGGCCCACACATGACCGACCACTCATTTCGCTTGAGTGTATCGAATGTATATCACCAACGGTTGGGCTCAAACCACCGTTTCCCGAAAGGGACAGCATCGATAGATTTACGAAGTAAAAGGAATTTCTCTAGATAGGTGATTATGCACCCTAATGGGAGCGACCCACATAGCCATGTTTCCTGCCCGATTTTTGTCATTTCCCGGTTGATAATGCTTGAAGTTATAATCGACTTTTGGAACATCTGACCACTGTTCACATCATCCATACACATCATCCAGTAACAGGATGAACCGAAGGCAACCTCCTACCACATCCTAGGAGTCACCCTATAGATCAGTAGTGAGTGGTCCTTGCAATCCGTAGATTTCAATCTTGACAGAATCATTGTCAAAATATCTCTAGGGATCAACTAGAGAAATCCAACAAAGTCCTTCCATTCATGAAGATTTTGTGACGACCCCAAAACCCCGTACGACGATGGCAAGGGTAATCTTTGGAGTATAACACATAAACAGATAATAGTAGAACAAAAATAAATAAATACACCAAATAATGCACAATAGATTACACAGGATAAACGTAATCATCAGAGTTACACAGTATACAGGATCATACTTAGTACAAATACAGTTCAACTATACATAAATGTCTACAGTGGAAAACAAACATAACATGTACAATAGGAGCTGAACAGCATAAAAAGAGATAAATGGTAGAATCCATCTTCAGCTCCAGCTATCCAGAAAGAGCCCGCTAAAACCTGAATACAAGGCTGCCCGTGTAGAAAAAGGGGCACCCGAGTTTGCAAGTGAAACAAACTACGAGTCAGTCATGGGACTGGTATGAGAAATATACTTTACACATTTTATAATATGGCTAATCTTAGGACCACGCCACTTTCGCGGAACGGGTTTACTCCATGGGATTGCCAGTGCTTTACAACAAGTAGATCTTTTAAACATCGCAATGCTTTTTATAAAATGAAGCCAATATAAGACTCAGTTCCCATCACACAATGCAACGCAAACCGGAGGATAGAGTTTTTACCTTATAATGGCCAAAATATGCTTGATACGAAGAAAACAAAAGTATTTGATATTATTACTAGTGTTTATATGTTTCAAAAACAACTTCAAATCATAAGTATCAATCATAGGCGACATGAGCGTCCCATGCCACTATGTCGCCAAATATAGGTTTACAATCAAAACTGCACGATGTCGTATTTGGAAATTGGATTTCCGTCATGAACCAAGGCAAAAGATAGTCCCAACCGACTTCGAGACGCTCTAGCCCGTGTCTTAGGCAAGTACTCAGTCAAGCCTTTGGATCGTCAGGGCCGGTCCACCGATGTGGATTAAAATGCCTGAACAATGCGTTTCCCCGCCCTATGGGGCGTAAATGAGCAATCGGCCCCGGATCGACCGATATAACCGAGGCGCCTCGCAACAGCAACAACCACATAGGTGAAAATAATATAAATGTCAGTCAGTTTAGGCACTGAAACCACCTCTAGCTAGAAGGAAAAGCATGCCCTCCCTGATGTCCTCTCCCGTTTCTGGTTCATACCGGGGTGTGAGGCTCGCGAATTCACGTTATACACAAAGCTACGCCACACAGGCGATGCTTTGATCATCAACCACAAGACTTTGCTTTTCAACAGAAGCCTTGATCACTGCATCTTAGCATGCCACACAGGCAATTCACACCATGCAACTAATGGTTATCAATCACAAAGAATGAATTCCAATGTCAGACACACAGTCCATTTGCAAGTCCGTTCTGGGTCTGAACGAAACCGGAGGCACTATATACCTCGCATACCCATCGATTTCCAAGTACGTCTGAACGATCACCACTAATTATCTGTATCTTGGGATGCCTCCCAATCAAGACGTCAGTAATCATCCAAACGACGTGAAGCTATCCGGTCTTCGACCACCGTCTTCATCATCGATTTCTTATCGTCGATTCAGTTATTTAGAATGGGATAAACCCGGCCTTTCTGAGCAACTCGTCTATATAATTAACAAGTACTACACAAACACAACATACGCCTTATTCTAGTTCATCAGTCACTAACTGTAAATTAGTAAGAGAACGATTTCCCAAATATTAACCCCGAAGGCCGAAACCAACTTCAGATCAAAACCCAGGAAACCATTCGACTTAGCTAACCTTCAGTTAGTTTCTAAATTTCACATTTCATATCGTTTATAAGATTTTATAATGATTTATCGCAATTTTTGTTTATTTAAAAATAGCTAATTTACTCAAATGACGCTTCAGGCCATAACGCGGTCGTGGCGCTATTTTTCTTCAGAATTCATTTACACATATCTAAAAATCTAGCCGTTGGATCTTCACAAATTTTATATCATTAGAAAGATCTTTTCAAAACGAACCCAACGGTTTCAGTTTTGGGGAAATCCGACGGTCGGATCTCCAGTTACACTCGTTTGAAGTTTCGATTTTAAAATACGAACTGCAGCATCGTTATTCGATTTAATTTAATTATATATATATATATATATAATCGATTCTGGCGCTGTTTTTCTTCAGATTTGAATTAAACATTCCAGACAATTCAACCATTGGATCTTTACAAAGTTGGTATCGTTGGAAAGATATTATCAAAGCGAACCCAACGTTTTCGGTTTCGGGAAAATCCGATGGTCGGATCTCCCGCACTAATCGTTTGAAATCACGGTTTCAAAACACAAACTGCAGTTTTGTTATTCGATTTATTTCAATTATATTTATATATATATATAAATATAATCTATTCTTTGATTTCAAAACCATATTCTTTTCATACATTTGATAAAAATGATATTTTTATCCAACAGACATTTATTTCAACACTTCACTATTTTTAACAATTCATGTATATAACAAAAATGTGATTTTAATGTAAAATAATTTATTTCAAAACACGACTATTTTATATAGCTCATATAGACGATAAAAATATGATTTTTATTATAAAACAATTTATTTCAAAACACGACTATTTTATATAGTTCATATAGATGATAAAAATATGATTTTTAATATAAAACAATTTATTTCAAAACACGAGTATTTTATATAGTTCATATAGATGATAAAAATATGATTTTATTATAAAACAATTTATTTCAAAACATGAATGTCGTTCAACACATGAATTTCTATTCAACACATGAATTTCTACTCAACAGATGAATTTCTATTCAACACACGAATATAGTTTCAACACATGAAAATAATTCTAACATATGAATATTATTCAAAATTTCGGCAGCATAACGGCAGGGTAGTTAAAACCGGGGCCGTCCCAAGTATGGCTCCTCGCTCTACCTTAAAGCCTTGTGGCTTTTGACAATGGGGATTTCATGCATCTAGTTCGCACGCAGGCGGCATGTTTATTTTTTTTCTTTTCCACAAACTAATCCTATGTGGTTTCAACCAAATAATTCTCAACCACAAACGGGTATTTTTCAACCACAATCAATCAATTTCAACCACAAACAATTCAAATCAACCATTCGCTATCAACCCATTTTCACACCAATCACAACCAATAAATATCGTCTATGGTTTGTGGACGAGGGGCGTATATATATATATATATATATATATATATATATATATATATATAAGTAAATTTCACTTCTATTTCAACACATATATAATTTTTACAATGCATATATAACTTATACATCGAACGTACAACTTATACAATGCTTATACATGAGGTGTACAATGCTTATATAACTTATTCATCGACTATATAATTTATACATCGTCGTTTTCCATATCGTTTATAATTCAGAAATCTCACATTGGGTTCCACTCCACCAAAAATAGCAGAAGGCCCAGAAAAATATGCGGTCTCTTCTAGAATGTAGAAGACGTCCACACGAGTCCACTGTCTCTTGTTTCACGGAATTTCATCAAGAAACGAAAAAGATATGATTTTTACAGTGAAATCAAAAACCATAGCGCTTTAAAGTGCTATTAAATAGTTTAATACAAAATCAGTCGTTACCTCTCTGATTTGTTCAAAACTACGTTTTAGCTTTTCTCGAAATCCGTGTTGCGGTTGCTCGATCGGATTTCACCATGGGGTAGGGTCTGGAGAGGTGCACGTGCGCTAGGGAGAGGGTCCAGTTCGGTGGCTCTAGGCGGGCTCGGCGGCGATTGAAAGACTCCGACTTTGGAGGTCTAGATCTCGCGATTCACTTGACGAGAGGGGGTGCAACGACCATGGATTTGAAGCTTGAGGGGAGCTCTTCAAAAACCCCAACTAGGTCGATGGCTATTGATGCGTGTAGGAAGAGAAAACGAGGAGAGAAGGGAAGAACCCCTTTACGTCGTGCGCGATTCTGATTATCAGGGAGAGAGAGTGTGTGCTGACCAATGAGGGATTTTTATTTTATTTATATATTTTAAAAATCCAAAAATACCCCTCTCTACGTACTAACACCAATCCGAACCCAACGACTGTCGTCCCTAGCTAAATACCCCCATTCCGAACACAATGGGATATGTTTCGTAGGCCTATTCGACTGTTTCAGTCAGTTTTTCTTCAAATTAAAATATAAAACATTCAATATTTGATTTGAACGTACATTTCAATTTGCCAGGGCCAAATACTGATTCTAAAAATTCCCGAAAAATAAACCTAACTATGTTTTGACGATACTGTCCCAACAAAACTAGTTTCGTCGAATTCTGAGATCGTTTGAAAAATGGACATTTTCTGGTCGATCCAATTTAATAGAAATCGACCAAAAACATTTTTCTTTGCTACGCTCACATACTAGCTTCAAAAATTATGAAATTTGAAATCTGGCAATAATTTGACATCTCGGATCCAACAAAAGTGGTTTCGTCAAATTCTGAGGTCGTTTGCAAAATGGCCATTTTCACGGGCTATATAAGCTCTATAGCGACCTTTCTGAAAATTCATTTGGCCATAACTTTTGCTTTCCTCTACGAAACTTTGATTTTTCAGATTCGTTAGAAAGATATTCACTAACAGATTTAAATATTTTTAGTTTCACAAAAATCCGTTTTATTTTGCACCAGGTAAAGTCAGTCAAAGTTTGAATTCAAATTTTGAAACTACCGCGCCATTTCAGGCCTTGTTTATAATTAGAAATAATTATATTCATTTTCATACGTCGATTCAAACTTACTTTTCGTTGTTATTATTTAAAATAGTTATTTAAAGTATTTAAAATCCACTAAAATAGCCAATTAAAAAAATTTAAATTGGTTCATATTTTCTGGGTTGTTACAGATACGGTTTTCAATTGCTCCATCTTGATCAGCATCTTCCACGTTTTCGTATTCATTGGTCAGAATGGTTTACGAATATAAATTTAATCCCGGTCTTTCCGTGCCAATAACGTTGGGCCAGATTTTGATAGTCGGTTATTTAACTATCAAAATAAACAATCAATAAATAAACCCATTTGTTCAGCATACAACGTCATTGGGCCATTAAAAATAGTATATCAGTTGTGATACCAAAATGATGTATCAGCTTTAAAATATCAATATTCTCAATCATTTACTTATATACTTAGAAAAATATCTTAAAATCATATCCTTTATTTCTTGTTAACTATCCTTTTAAAACATTTGTTACAACAATATTTATTATCTATAATTGGAAATCCGATTCAACTTATCCTTTTAAACAATCGTTACTATATCTCTTTTGTTTCGTTATTTTTCGTCACTTCCCTTTTTAGAATAACTCATTCCAAATCCTAGCCTCTTACTTTTTTGGAAATATTGTTATATTTTCGCAAATCTCCTTTTTATTCCACTTACTATGGAAATATCACTTCATAATTTCAAACCTCTTTATTCCCTTTTCTTTCCGAATCCCATTATATATATATCCAAATTCTTTCAATAATATTACCCTACCATTTCTCGTAATAAATCGCTTTTAACACCTTCACTACTATAACTAATATCATCCTCCGATAATCCTGAAGTCATTCAAGTTGGGGTATTTTAATTACCTCTAAGACCTTGATCAACAACACTCTTATCTTAAAATAGATGTCAGTTGCAATACCCAAAACTGATATGTGTTCCCAATACCAAACCACTCCTATTTTAATTCTATCATGATGAAACATCATCCTTTATTTAAAATCACGGATCTATATTTCATCTTTATGATTCCACTCGTTTAACTATTCTAGTTCAAACTTGGTTCTCATTTGATTTTCATTCAAAAATTCATTTCTAATAACTCGTCCAATAATATTTAGTAAAACTCAGATTCGTCAAAATCCTAGATACTATAAAATCTAATGAAATGGAACCTTAAATAAGAACTCTTTAACGCTCAATTTAAACTTACTTATATATTATTGTTAATATCATTTTCTTTATAATATCATTTTTATTTTAAATAGACATTATCATTTCATAAACCTTTATTGCTCCTTTTAAAATCCAAGATTTCCACTTTGATTATGGTAATCAAATATAACATTTTATAAAAATGTTTACTTAACCATTAATTTCGTCCCATTAAATAAATTAATTTAATTTAATAAATCCATTACATTTAACATAGTTGACTTGGTCAACTATAACATGAGTAACTAGTTAATCTAATCTCAATTCATCTTTTCATCAAACTCAATTAATTTAAATACCCCATTTGATTATTTAAAATTATAATCAATCCAATATAATCTCCTTTTAAATTGTTAATTAAAACAATTAACTTTGGTTATTAAATATCACAGTAATATCCGCTCGGTTGCTTATCAGTCTTGTACATATAAGCATTACTAAATTATTGAGATGAAGCACGTGGTTCGCATACGAATAGATTTTGGTATCAAAAATGGTGATTAGTGGTTAAAATAATCAATTGTATATATGGTTGGTTTATTTCCTTTTTAAACCCCAATCAAAATAATATATTTAAAAACTATATTCAGTTATAAATAAATTTCATAACTTCATTTCTATTGATTACCTAACGGTAAATCAATCTTTATAAAACAGTGTATATTTGGCTATCTACTGTAAATTCCTCAACCACTACTACCCATTGGTTTATAACAAACATTGAATTCATATTCAACAATCAATAATCCAATCAAAACTGTTCATGTAACGATCATATGTAAATAAATAATTTATTCAACTAGTAGCGGTCAACAAAATAATAATTCAAGCATCCAGTTTAGTTTAAATACGTTTATATTGTTATAAACGTAACCAACAAGGTAAGTTACCTTATTTGGAAATAATCGTTAAAAATAACGATGTCATTTCATTTAAATTAAGAGACGTTTAATTTAAATAGTGGGTATAAAATATTAAACTACCATCCAAACGATCATCAAATCAACCAATATTCAGCGAACATAGCACACAAAAATTTAACCCACCTTATAATAAATAAAAGAGGGAGAACTGGGTGAGTTTAACTCACCTTGATTGCTATTCGTCGAGATAACGATAGATTTTAGTTAAATTAAACATGTGTTTAATTTAAATGAAACTCCACCTACATCCAAATGTGTCCAAAATGGTTCCAGAATGAAGCGCTTGTCAAAACGATTCCAAAATCTATGATTTGATCCAATTCTGTTAACGTACGAGCGAGTTAAAATTTATTATAGGTTATATACTATTTAAATAGCAATCACTTACTTTCAACTTGTATAAAACCATTGTATTATATTATTTTAAATTCAAACACGTAAATATAACGGTTAATTTGACGTTATAATAGTTACACTACATTTACTATAGCGGACTATAATACTTAATGTCATATCATGTTGCAAGAACTAGATGGTTTATGATTATAACCAATTAACTAGGATACTTAGAATGTTACTTAACACTAACTTTTATCAGGCTGCCTTAACTAATATGGCACGTTTAAACTTGCTCACCTTCATATCGTTTGAACCCACCAATGTTTTTGAATACTGTCTTTCTTTTTTTGTCCTCCCCTTGTTGTTGCGTTATCCCAACTTCTCGGTTTCTTTCTTCTGCCAAGGCAGTTTCCATCCGTTCTCCTTTTTTTTATAAAGGCCCAAGGCCACGTCCATCTCTGTAAACCCACCTACACCCGCACTGTTCATCCTTCCTCACCGATTCTTTTCCTCCCACCTGCTCATTTCTAGCATGTACAGTACACGCAAATGCCATTTTCTCTCTTTTTTTTCTTTTTTTTTGAATTTAAATCAGCCCAAGCCCACCATCTAACCCCGTGTCCTTAACAGGCAACGTAGCCTTCCCATAACGTCAGCCCCCTACCTTCCACGTCTGCCTGCATGTTTTCTTCCTCAACTATTCTTGTCTTCCCTTTCCTTTTCTTTGGTTGCTGATCATTCACGTTTTGCCAACCTTCTTCCCATGCAGTTCTTTCCAAAACCGAATCCAGTACTCCCAATAAATATCACTACGCAAAACCACTCCCCTGCTCCATTAAACAGCACGTGCCGACCTCATACCATTGCCAATGACCAACTCGGATGCTCCACTTCGAACCGCCGGTGTTTTCTTCGTCCGTCCTGAGCTCCGCCGGTGTTTCCTTTCTTCCGCATATACAGATGTGTATATATATATATATTCGAGGAGATTATATTTGTTTTAGTAATGGGCTTCGTTTTCAAGTTATTTTATATTTTGTTGTTGAAACATGAACGAGGTGCAATGTATTTATAGAAGAAAAGAGTGAAGGGACGTAGGATGTGTGAAGTTCTGTGGGATAGTCTACTGTTGTTCTTCACTTTATAGCTGCGCATGAGTTTTCTTTTCATGGTCGACTAAATAAAAGTCTGGGTTGTCATGAAGTGAAATGCAGCAGAGGTAATAACCTAGGAAGAAGAAAATCAACTAGTTTAATGGTCTTTGACTTCATATAATAACTTGTAGTGTACCCATATGTTCTAATGTCGGTGATACTACATGTCCTTTTGAAATGAAATGCTGATATTAGTATACATGTTGAAAAGGAATACACTAGGTTATAAGGTAGGCTTGTAGAAGAGTTATCATGCGCAGGGTTTAACTTCAACAGGCCAGTAATTTCATATATGGTAACCGTATATATGTTTCTTTCCACTTACATGTGTTGTGCATGACAAGAACAGTGCATGAAAGTGTATGGCAGAGGTAGGTCTGTAGGCTAAACCCATAGCAGTATTCATCCTTCTTTTCATCAGCTGGGTGATGATAATCATGTGCATGTGCAAATCTTAAATGGTGAAAGGAATTTAGGCTGCGCAGGCTTTAAATGTGATGAGAAGGCGTAAGTCTTCATGAATTTCCATCTAGCTCAGGCTATGTGCAAGATTTAGGTCTTTAGCTATATGATGTTGATTTTCCATGTGCATGGCTATATAGGAGAAAGGTAGCCCGAGTAGAAGGATATAAAAGAAATAATATTCTTTCTCAGGGTGTCCTTTTAGATTAGCTAAACGTCATACACAAAAGGGTAGGCATGTGCTTATGTTTTCATTTCAGAAAGTCGGTGCGTTCTCTTTTCAATATACTAAGTGATAGAAAAAGTCATGTACTTAGCTGTTGAAGACGAGAAGGAGAAAAGAAAGGACAACAACTTTAGGGTGTATTAATATATCAGACTAACGGGTAGACATGTTTTAGAGGATCGATAGGATAAAGTAGCAGTGTGGTTGATTTTTTTTTATAGAAGCATGGTATTATTTGTAATAATTATAGTTGTGGCGTACATAGAATTCCGTTCATGTCCACGCTGATACGGACAGAAATAAAAACACCGATGTGTTGAGCAATTCCCATGACTCCAAAAATATAATAATATTGGTAGATTTACTTATATTGTGAAACCCCAAAATGCTGATATAGGGTACAAAATACTCCAAATAAAAAGTTGCTTATTTTACGAATTAAATGTTACAGTAAAATTCTAAAAATTAAATAATAACTACGCCTCAAAGGTTTTGTCCAAATTTGAAACCAATAATTAATTATAATTAAATAATCGTTACGGTTTATAATGATTTCACAACGACTATTTTAAATTTTGATTTGGGCATATCTTATAATCTGGACGATGAAATCTCGATTTTTCTCTTCTGTTAGAAAATTATAATCAATCTGATTCTAACGTTTCTTGTTTCACAGAGTTCTGACTTAAAATGGATTCTGTATACTCAGTTGAAGTTCAAAACTCAATAATACGAACTATCGCGCAGTTTCGAGTTCGTTTTATATTAAATATAAATATAAACATTTAATCGTCGTTTTATTAAAGAATTCAATATTAAAATTCATTACTATTCCAAATTCGGTAACCTGAACCTGTACAACCCGGTCAAACCGAAGCATTTCAAAACACCGGGTCAATCTGGTGAACCAGAGTGAGAAAACACACTAAGTTTTATAATATCATCCAACTTGATTTTAAAGTCAATCTTTTCGCAAGAAAATAATAATCATAAGACCAAATCCACACATAAATACGGACGGTTTTTACCTTATGATAATCCAAAACATTTTTGAAATCAATATCTTTTCTGATATTATAATAATGTCTAAACATAAGTAAATATCAATCTAGCGGAACGCTTGCATCTCACTTTCCACATATATAGTGTATAATCAAAACCGCAGGCGCTTATTGGAGATTGGATTCCGACTATGACAAGGTATGGGACCACCTGTCGATAGTGTATCTCTAGAGGCGAATACACTGGGTTCAACAAGAACGTCTTGCAACCCGGCCCACACATGACCGACCACTCATTTCGCTTGAGTGTATCGAATGTATATCACCAACGGTTGGGCTCAAATCACCGTTTCCCGAAAGGGACAACATCGATAGATTTAAGAAGTAAAAGGAAATTATCTAGATAGGTGATTATACACCCTAATGGGAGCGACCCACATAGCCTTGTTGCCTGCCTGATTTTTGTCATTTCCCAGTATTTTTGTAATGTCCCGTATTTTTGTAACGTCCCGTATTTTTGTAATGTCCCGTATTTTTGTAGCGTCCCGTATTTTTGTAATGTCCCGTATTTCTGACGACTGTTCATGTAACGTCCCGTATTTTTGTAGCCAAATATTTTATTTAATTTATTATTTTAAATATTATATTTGGAATATTAATGGGTCAAATATTGAATTCATTATTTAAAACAAAGTTTTAACGTTAATTTTATTTGTAATATAAAACGACCTCGAAATGACGCTGCAGTTCGTAATATGGAATTTTGAACTTCAATTGAATATACAGGGTTCGATATAAGTCGAATTTCTGTGAAACAAGAAACGTTGAAAACGTCATGATTATAATTTTCATATGAAAGAGAAAAATCCATATTTCATGTTATAGATGGTTAGTTATGGCCAAATCAAATTCTGAAATAGTCGCCATGGAAATCGTTATTAAAATATAGGCCTTTAAAATAACCGTTTTGCAAACGAACTCTGTTTTCGATGAAACCAGTTTCATTGGGACCGTAAAATTAAATTATTGCACGGTGTTAAATGGCGTGGCAAACCAATGTCGTATGTGACCACGGTAGCCGTAAATGCCCGTTCATTTTCTATAGCACGTAATTAATTTAATAAAGGGTTATTTGGATATAACTTGAACAGACGATCGAACTAAGCCGCGAAACCAATTCCGTTGAATTCGTATCGTCGATTATAGTCAGAATAGGTGTATAGTTTGTAATTTTTGGAGACCGTGTAATTTGGTGTCCAAAATGGCACCGCGGTGCACGTAAAAATAGCCTACTAAGGAAACAGTCTCAGAATGCGACGAAACTGGTGCCGTTCGGTTCGTATTGATTAACTATTGTAAGATTTCAAAGTTTCAAGTTGATCATATTTATTCAGTGATCGTGGAAAAATTAAACGCGTTTTTATTTCAGGATTTATAAAGGAATTTTTTTCAAATGATGTCGGAATTCGATGAAACTTGTCCCGTTGGGTCCTCCGGAATACCTTTTTACACTAAGATTAGCCTTTTCATCAGAAAACAAAAAATTTGTATGGTGGTTTTTAACACGATTTCTCCATGACGAAGTTTCACACATTAACATATCATTAAAAACCTTCCCACTTCACTTCAAATGTGTCCTCCTTGTTTGCATCCCCTGCTTATGTGACTTGCGCCCAACTTCTCAAATACCTTGCGCCCAAAGCTATTTACAGTCCTGTGCTGTCAAATCCTTTTGTTCCTTTGAGACCAAACTACCTCTAACGTGAGACGCAAGTTCTTGGAATTCAAACCCAAACATATGGACCTAGCTAATTTTTGCAACTCTACTTTAGCCTAAAACTTGGCTCTCAAGGAATTTTCTTCTATAAATTAAATACCACTGCTCCATTCCTTTCCTTGGCTTCAGCAACCAAGAAACGCACCATTTTTAGCCTGTTCTCTTCCTGTTTCTTTTTCATTCTTTCAATTCGTTAATTCATAAATGATCACTCTTTCTCCAATTATGTTTTCTGCATGTATTTCCCAAACCTCTTTCATAAACTCACTTCCCTACTCTTTCTTCTTCCCAGATCCACTATGTCTTCAATTTTCTCTGATATCAAAATACATTCTCATACTGTTTCTTCCCTTTGCACACAATACATCAAAAGAAAAAAAGAAAAAAAGGGAAAACGTTGGGCGTGAAACCGGTGAAGGGAGCACGTGCATGACTGCATAAGGAGTGGGGGCAGTGCATTTCTATTGGTGAGAGAAGAGTAAAGGAAATAACAACAGTAAGCAATGGTCTGTGGTGCTATGTGGGAAGAAATGGGAGGAACTGCGGTAGGGAAAGGATGAAAGAACGGTAGTGGTGATGCCTGCAGCTAAAATAGAATGGGAGGAAGAAATACTGTTGGGAAGGGAGGAGATTTATGAGGCGTGGCTGTTTTATTCGTTGGGCCAAGGTTTGGGCTTCACGACCAATTGTTTAAGAAAAAAAAGAACTGAAAACAAAAGTGGGCGAAGGTATACGCGGAGAATGGGGACAGTGGGGAAAGAATGACGTGGGCTCAAGGATGTAAAGAAAAAAAGATGAAACAATGCGGTGATGAAATTAACAGAGGTGGACGCATGGACTAACGGTGGGAAGAAGTTTAAACTGTCGTCCCATATGATTTAACCCGGTAATTTGCTTTAACTCGGTACTTTGCTTAACGCTAAATAGCATACTGTTGGGGTATCACTGAGGAAACAACTTTAAATCTGTCATTTATATATTCAATGTAATTAGCTAGTGTAAACTATCATTAAGGAATTAATAATTAACATAGTTAGTCTAAACTTGTAAAATATAATATCCGAAATTGATTTGGGTATAATTGGGTAATTAGTTTAACTAAACGTAATTAGCTTATTTAATTTATAACGTATAATTATGTTATCAGAATGAAATGGGTTGAAGGAAGTCGCGTCGAAACCGCATTGACAAGTATGACGATGAAGTTGGTTTGGTCAGAGTTGACAGTTACTGGTATTTTTAATTAAAAAGGACCATCTCAGCAACGAAAGGAATCAAGGTGAGTTAAACTCACTCAGTTATCCCCTCTTATATTTTAAATAAGTCAGGTTTTTTTGTTGTTGTTAATGGTTGTTTGTTTATTTGTTTGTTGTTAATTTTATATATGAACTGAAACGGTTAAATTAAACGTTTTTTAATTTAATTGAAAACAAATCGTTATCTATAACGATTAAATCCAATTGAGGTAACTTACCTCAGTGGTTACATTATAACACTTTAAACGTTATAGATAAATGGTGAATGCTTGAATGTATGTTATTAACCCTTACAGTTATTATTAAACTGTTATGTCATCTATTTAGATGGAAAATGGTTTATTGATTGGCCATGTTGAAATGAATGATGTGAATTATGGTTAACCATTGTTTTGCAGGAAATGACAGGTTGGAGGAATCCAACTGGGTTCCTCATTGATATTTATAATGTTTATCAATATGATTATATTGTTTGTTATGAAATGTGAAAATGAAATTGGTTTGTATTTCACGGTTTGGTACTATAGTAGTCATTTGCCTCTTTAGTACCGTCGATTAAAAGAAAGGATTTTCGAAATCAATATTAAATGGATTTCGAGCGGTTTCAGAGTTATAATTATATATATATATATATGATTTTAAAAATACGACTCTTATAGCAAAGATAATAGTCGAGGCTAAATTTACAAATTTACAACTAACAAAAATGTAAGAGATTATCAAATAAATGTTAAACGATATAAATTTATCGAATTGGCTATCTAAATGTTGAAATGATTTTGTAAAAGCCTTATCTGTCGGAAGGGAAGTTTAAGTGTAGTTCAAAATAGGATCATTGGATCGTGAATACACGAGAATGTGTAAAAGAGTTCAAAGAGAAATGTTTTGTGATAAATGATCGTTTTAACAAACGGTGTTTTTAAACCATACGAAATGTGATTAAATAACATTTTGTGAATAAGATTTAAAAATCGGCAGATTTGGAAATAAGTAGTGATTTAAATGAGATTTGGATTATAAATGAGATTTGAATTTATATATGGTTTATGAATTTATAAATGGGATCGGGTTGAGAATATAAGCTAAGTTAAAGATTTGAAAACGACAACGAACATTAGTTGTCGATAATGAACTGTAAATGGGATTTTCAAACGAAGTTAAGAGCTTGGAATGGGATCGAATATTAGTCGTCGCTAATGATTTTAAATGGTATTCGTAAATGAAATGAAAGGTTTGAAATATGATTTGTAACGCTTGTTACAAATAAAAAATAAATTGAACTACTTGGTTAATAAATAGTAGATCTTTATAAAAGGATCGTTACATGAATTATACCACGAATAAGTTATTTAAAGAATATAAAATCAGTAAGTTGTGATAAACGTAAATGGAAATGATTTGGATTAATAGGATATAAGTTTTGTAATGGTTAAGATATTTATATAAGAATTGTAAAGTTATTTGCATATGATTTGAAATGTATATATAAAAGTATAATTTGAGCGATTTATAATACTTACCAACTCGAAGCTATTATGAAAAGTTGTAATGAATTAATAAAGTAAAAGAAAGAGTTTACTTAAGAATTAATTAAGTAAACGTGTTGAGTTTTAAAAGAGGTTTCCGAAGGAAAACAGGTGGGTTAATAAACTTCTATTTATTCTGAAGATATGAATGTAGTTGGTCAAGGTCTGAGAGGTAAATAAAATACCCCAACTTGAATGACTTCACGATTATCGTAGAATGATATTAGTTTATAAATAAGGACAGTTAGGGGAAATATAAGTTATGATTTCCGGAAATGATATTATAAACTGTTTTAAAAGTTTATAAGTTGAATTTAAAGAATATTCTTATTTTGTAATAAGAAGTAAAAGCAATGTTTCAAATATTGGAAAATTTGGAAAATATAATTAACGGACAGTTTATTCAAGAGGCTAAATGGCACTGAGTAGTAAATCAGTGAATATATTTTTTTGTGAATGAATGGTTGTTTTTATTTGATAGTTAAATAACCGACTATCAAATTTGGCCTATACGATTGTTGGTATGGAAAGACCGGGATCGAATATATATTTGAAAACCATTCCGTCCAGCAAATATGAATACGATGAAGATGCTGATTCGAGATGGAGCTATTGAAGACCGTGCATCTTCATAAGCGGAAGGATTACTTAAAATCTCTGACTTGCAAGCAGAGATAAACTGTGATTCTGTCGTGGTTGAAATCTACGGATTCGCAAGGACTTCTCGCTACTGATTCTCAGGGTGATTCCTAGAATGCAGTAGGAGGGTGCCTTCGGTTCATCCTGTTCCTGGGTTATTTGTATGGAAGAATGTCCGACATAGTACTTCCAGAAAAGTCACGTATATTGATTTCTTCAACCATACCAAGAGTGGAAGCGGAGAAGGAAACTTCTTTAGCTAACATGTAATTTATTGTTGTGGACGTCAATTAGTGAATGTTGATGGATCTGACGATGTGACATTCGAAGTAAGTATGATGTGCTGATAAAGCGTAGACTCAAGCCTCATCAACCGGGAAATGACAAAAATCGGGCAGGCAGCATGGCTATGTGGGTCACTCCCATTAGGGTGTATGATCACCTATCTAGAGCTTAGTGTGTTTTTCTCACTCTGGTTCACCAGACTGACCCGGTGTTTTGTAAATGCTCGTGTTAGCCCGGGTTGTTCAGGTTTAGGTTCTTGAATGTTATGAAGAGACGAGCAGGAAGGGTTCAGACGTATGATTATATATATAGCTACTATTCCGCTATGTTGTATATGAGGACACATTATTATAACTGTCCAGCTATGTTGATGTACACTGATATTGTAAGTTTTTATTTTAAGCTCTGAATAAAGATTTATTTCTATATTATACTTTGTTCCACTGCGATGTGAGACCCTGTGTTGTGTGGGTTCTTCTTCTTCTATTCTAATATTTCTTTCTTTCTTATCTCACCCTCTAATATTCTTTCTAATAACGTTCTGGTGTTTTCGATGCTGGGATGTTCAACATGGTGTTTTTGTATCGATTTTCAGGGTCGAAAATCCTTGGGTCGTTACAGTGGTATCAGAGCTATTGGTTTAGTAGTAACCTTGGCTCTGTGGTGTAACTTGATAGAAATTGGGTTAGTAATACCCTAGATTGAGATTGAGTGTATATATATGAAAGCGTAATTGTAAATTTCATATACAAATGTTTTGTATTGGGTTTGTAGGTCGGTTCAAATGTTGAGAAGCGTTGAACTGTCAATGGATACAATATTGTTTTATAAAGAGGGTAAATGAAATAATTTTACCCAAATTATATTTTAATATAAAAGAAAGATCAATATTTGAAGTATTATAGTATATTGGATGTGTTGATCGATTACTATTGAAATGGTTATAAAAATAACCAATTAGAATTCATATAATAGCAGATTTATTAAATCGGAAATTAAAATCAGAATTGGAATTTAAATTTCCTAAAAGTGGGAAAGGAGTTTGCAAATGAACTTGGATTGAATATATGAGAATTATAAAATCCTGGGAGATTTTAATTTCTTTTACAAGCATTGTGTTTGGTATAGATTTCAAAATGAAAATATTTAAATATAGTTTTGATAAGTAATATAGTATTGAACTCACTTTGATAGCTGGGAAATAACTCTGATGATGCTGGCCACATCACCAGTGTTCATTTCCGAGTTCTAAGTGACGAATTACTACCAAAGATTTTGTTTTGAATTGCTTTGAGAAAACAAGTTGTTTTGAATCCTGAAAAGGAATATTTGATTTTTGAAAGAGCTAAACTATTTAAAAACTCCCAGGGAGATTGTTTGAACGAAAATAAAATTAAATAGAAATTTGTGGAAGCAAATATGAATTGAATTGAAACCAATCAACTGGAAATTGAATCGGGATATAATATAACAAGTAGAATCAGATTTTGAATTGTGAGACAGGGATTTGAAAATGGTATTGGACTGGTAAGATAAGAGTTGAAATTGATAATGGATGGGAATTGAGTTAAGAATGGAATTTGGCTTGCACGCGTGAAGGATTTGGTTTTGAGGATAAAATCTGAATTTTGTTTGGGAATGCACTTGTATATGCTGACAGGGTAGCAGATGGAAAGGATATAATGATATGCCTGAAAAAAGGTACACGTTTGTTTTATATGGGTTTGGTGATTTATGAGCCTATTTGGCAAGCCGCTTGGCTGTTTTATTTTCTTTTGGATTAGAGAAGGCCTAGAAAGGCAAGTTGTAGTTGTACCAATTGAGCCGTACAAAGGAGGTGCTGGCAAATTTTTTTTTTCGGAAATTTAAAGTGTTAGAAAATTTACGATATTTTTGCAAATATTTATTTACGATAATAAACTTGTTTTCGATTTTAAAATAAATTGGATTTGGAAATTAATGGGTTTATAACGTCCTTTCCTACCCTAGCAATTTCGAGGACGAAATTATTTTAAGGGGGGAAGAATGTAACGTCCCGTATTTTTGTAGCCAAATATTTTATTTAATTTATTATTTTAAATATTATATTTGGAATATTAATGGGTCTAATATTTAATTCGTTATTTAAAACAAAGTTTTAACGTTAATTTTATTTATAATATAAAATGAGCTCGAAATGACGTTGCAGTTCGTAGTATGGAGTTCTGAACTTCAATTGAATATACAGTGTTCGATATAAGTCGGATTTCTATGAAACAAGAAATGTTGAAAACGTCATGATTATAATTTTCATATGAAAGAGAAAAATCCATATTTCGTGTTATAGATGGTTAGTTATGGCAAAATCAAATTCTGATATAGTCGCCATGGAAATCGTTATTAAAATATAGGCCTTTAAAATAGCCGTTTTGCAAACGAAAGCTGTTTTCGACGAAACCAGTTTCATTGGAACCATAACATTAAATTATTGCACGGTGCTAAATGGCGTGGCAAACATATGTCGTATGTGACCACGGTAGCCGTAAACGCCCGTTCATTTTCTATAACACGTAATTAATTTAATAAAGGGTTATTTGGATATAAGTTGAACAGACGATCGAACTAAGCCGCGAAACCAATTCCGTTGAATTCGTATCGTCGATTATACTCAGAATATGTATATATTTTGTTATTTTTGAAGACCGTGTAATCTGGTGTCCAAAATGGCATCGCGGTGCGCGTAAAAATAGCCTACTGGGGAAACAGTCTCAGAATGCGATGAAACTGGTGCCGTTCGGTTCGTATTGATTAATTATTGTAAAATTTCAAAGTTTCATGTTGATCACATTTATTCAGTGATCGTGGAAAAATTAAACGCATGTTTATTTCTGGTTTTATAAAGGAATTTTTTTCAAACGATGTCGGAATTCGACGAAACTTGTCCCATTGGGTCCGGAATACCTTTTTATACTAAGATTAGCCTTTTCATCAGAAAAAAGAAATTTTATATGGTGGTTTTTAACACGATTTCTACACGACGAAATTTCACACATTAACATATTATTAAAAACCTTACTAGTTCGCTTCAAATGTGTCCTCCTTGTTTGCGTCCCCTGCTTATGTGACTTGCGCCAAACTTCTCAAATACCTTGCGCCCAAAGCTATTTACAGTCCTTTGCTGTAAAATCCTTTTGTTCCTTGGAGACCAAACTACCTCTACCGTGAGACGCAAGTTCTTGGAATTCACACCCAAACATATGGACCTAGCTAATTTCTGCAACTCAACTTTAGCCTAAAACTTGGCTCTCAAGGAATTTTCTTCTATAAATTAAATACCACTGCTCCATTCCTTTCCTTGGCTTCAGCAACCAAGAAATGCACCATTTTTAGCCGGTTCTCTTCCTGTTTCTTTTTCATTCTTTCAATTCATTAATTCATACATGATCACTCTTTCTCCAATTATGTTTTCCGCATGTATTTCCCAAACCTCTTTCATAAACTCACTTCCCTACTCTTTCTTCTTCCCAGATCCACTCTGTCTTCTATATTCTCTGATATCAAAATACATTCTCATACTGTTTCTTCCCTTTGCATGCGATACATCAAAAGAAAAAAAGAAAAAAAGGGAAAACATTGGGCGTGAAACTGGTGAAGAGAGCACGTGCATGACTGCATGAGGAGTGGGGGCGGTGCATTTCTATTGGTGAGAGAAGAGTAAAGGAAATAACAACAGTAAGCAATGGTTTGTGGTGCTATGTGGGAAGAAATGGGAGGAACTGCGGTAGGGAAAGGATGAAAGAACGGTAGTGATAATGCCTGCAGCTAAAATAGAATGGGAGGAAGAAATACTATTGGGAAGGTAGGAGATTTATGAGGCGTGGCTGTTTTATTCGTCGGGCCAAGGTTTGGGCTTCATGGCCCTTAGTTTAAGAAAAAAAGAACTGAAAACAAAAGTAGGCGATGGTATATGCGGAGAATGGGGACAGTGGGGAAAGATTGACGTGGGCTCAAGGATGTAAAGAAATAAAAAGATGAAACAATGCGGTGTTGAAATTAACAGAGGTGGACGTATGGACTAACGGTGGGAAGAAGGGTAAACTATCGTCCCATATGATTTAACCCAGTAATTTGCTTTAACCCGGTGCTTTGCTTAACGCTAAATAGCATACTGTTGGGTATCACCGAGGAAACAATTTTTAATCTGTCATTTATATATTCAATGTAATTAGCTAGTGTAAACTATCATTAAGGAATTAATAATTAACATAGTTAGTCTAAACTTATAAAATATAATAACCGAAATTGATTTGGGTATAATTGGGTAATTAGTTTAACTAAACGCAATTAGCTTATTTAATTTATAACGTATAATTATGTTATCAGAACGAAAGGGGTTGAAGGAAGTCGCGTCGAAACCGCATTGACAAGCACGACGATGAAGCTGGTTTGGTCAGAGTTGACAGTTACTGGTATTTTTAATTAAAAAGGACCATCTCTGCAACGAAAGGAATCAAGGTGAGTTAAACTCACTTAGTTTTCCCCTCTTATATTTTATATAAGTCGGGTTTTTTGTTGTTGCTAATGGTTGTTTGTTTATTTGTTCGTTGTTAATTTTATATATGAACTGAAACGGTTAAATTAAACATTTGTTTAATTTAATTAAAAACAAATCGTTATCTATAACGATTAAATCCAATTGAGGTAACTTACCTCAGTGGTTACGTTATAACACTATAAACGTTATAGATAAATGGCGAATGCTTGAATTTATGTTATTAACCCTTACAGTTATTTTTAAACTGCTATGTCATCTATTTAGATGGAAAATGATTTATTGATTGGCCATGTTGAAATGAATGATGTGAATTGTGGTAAACCATTGTTTTGCAGGAAATGACAGGTTGGAGGAATCCAACTGGGTTCCTCATTGATATTGGTAACGTTTATCAATATGGTTATATTGTTTGTTATGAAATGTGAATTTGGCTTGTATTTCACGGTTTGGTACTATAGTAGTTATTTGCCTCTTTAGTATCGTCGATTAAAAGAAAGGATTTTCGAAATCAATATTAAATGGATTTCGAGCGGTTTCAGAGTTATAAATTATATATATATATATGATTTTAAAAATACGACTCTTATAGCAAAGATAATAGTCGAGGCTAAATTTACAAATTTATAACTAACAAAAATGTAAGAGATTATCAAATAAATGTTAAACGATGTAAATTTATCGAATTGCCTATTTAAATGTTGAAATGATTTTGTAAAAGCCTTATCGGTCGGAAGGGAAGTTTAAGTGTAGTTCAAAATAGGATCATTGGATCGTGAATACACGAGAATGTGTAAAAGAGTTCAAAGAGAAATGTTTTGTGATAAATGATCGTTTTAACAAACGGTGTTTTTAAACAATACGAAATGTGATTAAGTAACATTTCATGAATAAGATTTAAAACCGGCAGATTTGGAAATAAGTAGTGATTTAAATGAGATTTGGAATATAAATGAGATTTGAATTTATATATGGGGTATGAGTTTATAAATGTGATCGGGGTTGAGAATATAAGCTAAGTTAAAGATTTGAAAATGACAATGAACATTAGTTGTCAATAATGAATTGTAAATGGGATTTTCAAATGAAGTCATGAGCTTGGAATGGGATCGAATATTAGTCATCGCTAATGATTTTAAATGGTATTCGTAAATGAAATGAAAGGTTTGAAATAAGATTTGTAACGCTTGTTACAAATAAAAAATAAATTGAACTACTTGGTTAATAAATAGAAGATCTTTATAAAAGGATCATTATATGAATTACATCACGAATAAGTTATTTAAAGAATATAAAATCAGTAAGTTGTGATAAACGTAAATGAAAATGATTTGGATTAGTAGGATATAAGTTTTGAAATGGTTAAAATATTTATATAAGAATTGTAAAGATATTTTCATATGATTTGAAATGTATATATAAAAGTATAATTTGAGAGATTTATAATACTTACCAAGTCGAAGCTATTATAAAAGGTTGTAATGAATTAATAAAGTAAAAGAAAGAGTTTACTTAAGAATTAATTAAGTAAACGTGCTGGGTTTTAAAAGAGGTTTCCAAAGGAAAACAGGTGGGTTAATAAACTTCTATTTATTCTGAAGATATGAATGTAGTTGGTCAAGGTCTGAGAGGTAAATAAAATACCCTAACTTGAACGACTTCACGATTATCGAAGAATGATATTAGTTTATAAATAAGGACAGTTAGGGGAAATATAAGTTATGATTTCTGAAAATGATATTATAAATTGTTTTGAAAGTTTATAAGTTGAATTTAAAGAATATTCTTATTCTATAATAAGAAGTAAAAGCGGTGTTTCAAATATTGGAAAATATAATTAACGGACAGTTTATTCAAGAGGCTAAATGACACTGAGTAGTAAATCAGTGAATATATTTTTATGTGAATGAATGGTTGTTTTTATTTGATAGTTAAATAACCGACTATCAAATTTGGCCCATACGATTGTTGGTATGGAAAGACCGGGATCGAATATATATTCGGAAACCATTCCGTCCAGCAAATACGAATACGATGAAGATGTTGATTCGAGACGGAGCTATTGAAGACCGTGGATCTTCGTAAGCGGAAGGATTACTTAAAATATCTGACTTGCAAGCAGAGATAAACTGTGATTCTATCATGGTTGAAATCTACGGATTCGCAAGGACTTCTCGCTACTGATTCTCATGGTGATTCCTAGAATGCAGTTGGAGGGTGCCTTCAGTTCATCCTGTTCCTGGGTGATTTGTATGGAAGAATGTCCGACATAGTACTTCCAGAAAAGTCATGTATATTGATTTCTTCAACCATACCAAGAGTGGAAGCGGAGAAGGAAACTTCTTTAGCTAACACGTAATGTATTGTTGTGGACGTCAATTAGTGACTGTTGATGGTTCTGACGATGTGACATTCGAAGTAAGTATGATGTGCTGATAAAGCGTAGATTCAAGCCTTATCAACCGAGAAATGATAAAAATCGGGCAGGCAGCATGGCTATGTGGGTCGCTCCCATTAGGGTGTATGATCACCTATCTAGAGAAAATCCAATTCCTTCTTTAATCTAGTTCGATGATGTCCCTTATCGGGAAACGGTGGTTTGAGCCCAACCGTTGGTGATATACATTCGATACACTCAAGCGAAATGAGTGGTCGGTCATGTGAGGGCCGGGTTGCAAGACGTTCTTGTTGAACCCAGTGTATTCGCCTCTTGAGATACACAATCGGCAGGTGGTCCCATACCTTGTCATTGAAGGAATCCAATCTCCAATAAGCGCCCGCGGTTTTGATTGTATACTATATATATGGAGCGTGAGATGCAAGCATTCCACTAGTTTGATATTTACTTGTATTTAGACACTATTATAATATCAGAAAAGATATTGATTTCAAAAACGTTTCGGTTATCGTAAGGTAAAAACAGTCTGTATTTATGTGTGGATTTGGTCTTATGATTATCCTTTTCTTTCGAAATGATTTTGACTTTAAAATCAAGTTGTGTGATCCCTTAAAACTTAGTGTATTTTTCTCACTCTGGTTAACTAGACTGACCCGGTGTTTTGTAAATGCTCGGATTAGCTCGGTTTGTTCAGGTTCAGGTTCTCGAATGTTATAAAGAGACGAGCTGGACGGGTTCAGACGTATGATTATATATATATATAGCTACTATTCCACTGTGTTGTATATGAGGACAGATTATTATAACTGTCCAGCTATGTTGATGTACTCTGATATTGTAAGTTTTTATTTCAAGCTCTCAATAAAGATTTATTTCTATATTATACTTTGTTCCGCTGCGATGTGAGACTCTGTGTTGTGTGGGTTCTTCTTCTTCTATTCTAATATTTCTTTCTTTCTTATCTCACCCTCTAATATTCTTTCTAATATCGTTCCGGTGTTTTCGATGATGGGATGTTCAACATGGTGTTTTTGTATCAATTTTCAAGGTTGAAAATCCTCGGGTCGTTATAGTTCACATCGTCCATACACGTCATCCAGGAACAGGATGAACCGAAGGCACCCTCCTACCGCATCCTCGGAGTCACCCTGTAGATCAGTAGCGAGTGGTCCTTGCGATCCGTAGATTTCAATCCTAACAGAATCATTGTTAAAATATCTCTAGGGGTCAGCTAGAGAAATCCAACAATAGTCCTTCCATTCATGAAGATTTACGATCTTCAATTGCTCCATCTTGATCAGCATCTTCCACGTTTTTGTATTCATTGGTCGGAATGGTTTTCGAATATAAATTCAATCCAGGTCTTTCCGTACCAATAACGTTGGGCCAAGTTTTGATAGTCGATTATTTAACTATCAAAATAAACAATCAATAAATAAATCCATTGGTTCAATACACAACGTCATTGGGCCATTAAAAATAGTACATCAGTTGTGATACCAAAATGATGTATCAGCTCTAAAATATCAATATTCTCAATCATTTACTTATATACTTAGAAAAATACCTTAAAATCATATCCATTATTTGTTGTTAACTATCCTTTTAAAACATTTGTTACAACAATATTTATTATCTATAATTGGAAATCCGATTCAACTTATCCTTTTAAATAATTATTACTATATCTCTTTTGTTTCGTTATTTGAACGCCAAAATCGTCACTTCCCTTTTTAGAATAACTCATTCCAAATCCCAGCTTCTTACTTTTTTGGAAACATTGTTATATTTTCACAAATCTCCTTTTTATTCCACTTACTATGGAAATATCACTTCATAATTTCAAACCTCTTTATTCCCTTTTCTTTCCGAATCCCATTATATATATCCAAATTCTTTCAATAACATTACCCTACCATTTCTCATAATAAATCGCTTTTAACACCTTCACTACTACAACTAATATCATCCTCCGATAATCCTGAAGTCGTTCAAGTTGGGGTATTTTAATTACCTCTCAGACCTTGATCAACAACATTCTTATCTTAAGATAGATGTCAGTTGCAATACCCAAAATTGATATGTGTTCCCAATACCAAACCACTCCTATTTTAATTCCATCATGATGAAACATCATCCTTTATTTAAAATCACGGATCTATGTTTCATCTTTATGATTCCACTCGTCTAACTACTCTAATTCAAACTTGGTTCTCGTTTGATTTTCATTCAAAAATTCATTTCTAATAACTCGTCCAATAATATTTAGTAAAACTCAGATTCGTCAAAATCCTGGATTCTATCAAATCTAATTAAATGGAACCTTAAATAAGAACTCTTTAATGCTCAATTTAAACTTACTTATATTATTGTTAATATCATTTGCTTTAAAATATCATTTTTATTTTAAATAGACATTATCGTTTCATAAACCTTTATTGCTCCTTTTAAATCCCAAGATTTCCACTTTGATTATGGTAATCAAATATAACATTTTATAAAAATGTTTACTTAACCATTAATTTCATCCCATTAAATAAATTAATTTAATTTAACAAATCCATTACAGTTAACATAGTTGACTTGGTCAACTCTAACATGAGTAACTAGTTAATCAAATCTCAATTCATCTTTTCATCAAATTCAATTAATTTAATTACCCCATTTGATTATTTAAAATAATAATCAATCCAATATAATCTCCTTTTAAATTGTTAATTAAAACAATTGACTTTGGTTATTAAATATCACACTAATATCCGCTCACTTGCTTATCAGTCTTGTACATATACGCATCACTAAATTATTGAGATGAAGCATGTGCTTCGCACACGAATAGTTTTTGTATCAAAAATGGTGATTAGTGGTTAAAATAATCAATTGTATATACGGTTGGTTTATTTCCTTTTTAAACCCCAATCAAAACAATATATTTAAAAACTATATTCAGTTATAAATAAATTTCATAACTTCATTTCTATCGATTACCTAACGGTAAATCAATCTTTATAAAATAGTGTATATTTGGCTATCTGCTATAAATTACTCAGCCACTACTACCCATTGGTTTATAACAAACATTGAACTCAATCAAAACAATTCATCTAACGATCATATGCAAATAAATAATTTATTCAACTAGCAGCGGTCAACCAAAATAATAATTCAAGCATCCAGTTTAGTTTAAATACGTTTATATTGTTATAAACGTAACCAACAAGGTAAGTTACCTTATTTGGAAACAATCGTTAAAAATAACGATGCCATTTCATTTAAATTAAACAATGATTAATTTAAATAGTGGGTATAAAATATTAAACTACTATCCAAATGATCATCAAATCAACCAATATTCAGCGAACATAGCACGCAAAAATTTAACCCGCCTTATAATAAATATAAGAGGGAGAACTGAGTGAGTTTAACTCACATTGATTGCTGTTCTTCGAGACAACGACAGATTTTAGTTAAATTAAACATGTGTTTAATTTAACTAAAACTCCACATGCATCCAAATGTGTCCAAAACAGTTCCAGAATGAAGCGCTTGTCAAAACGATTCCAAAATCTCTGATTTGATCCAATTCTGTTAACGTACGAGCGAGTTAAAATTTATTATAGGTTATATACTATTTAAATAGCAATCACTTACTTTCAACTTGTATAAAACCATTGTATTATATTATTTTAAATGCTAACACGTAAATATAATGGTTAATTGGTCGTTATAATAGTTACACTACATTTACTATAGCGGACTATAATACTTAATGTCATATCATGTTGCAAGAACTAGATGGTTTATGATTATAACCAATTAACTTGGTTACTTAAAATGTTACTTAACACTAACTTTTATTAGGCTGCCTTAACAAATATGGCACGTTTAAACTTGCTCACCTTCATATCGTTTGAAACCACCCATGTTTTTGCCTAATGTCTTTCTTTTTTCATCCTCCCCTTGTTGTTGCGTTATCCCAACATCTCTGTTTCTTTCTTCGGCCCAGGAAGTTTCCATCCGTTCTCCTTTTTTTTTCTTTTTTTTCTTTTTTTAATAAAGGCCCAAGGCCACGTCCATCTCTATAAATCCACCTACACCCGCACTGTTCATCCTTCCTCACCAATTCTTTTCCTCCCACCTGCTCATTTCTAGCGTGTACAGTACACGCAAATGCCATTTTCTCTTTTTTTTTCTTTTTTTTTTGAATATAAATCTGCCCAAGCCCACCATCTAACCCCGTGTCCTTAACAGGCAACGTAGCCTTCCCATAACGTCAGCCCCCTCCCTTCCACGTCTGCCTACATGTTTTCTTCCTCAAATATTCTTGTCTACCCTTTCCTTTTCTTTGGTTGCTGATCATTCACGTTTTGCCAACCCTTTTCCTGTGTAGTTCTGTCCAAAACTGAATCCAGTACTCCCAATAAATATCACTATGCAAAACCACTCCCCTGCTCCATCAAACAGCACGTGTTGACCTCAGAGCATTGCCAATGACCACCTCGGATGCTCCACTTCAAACCGCCAGTGTTTTCTTCGTCCGTCCTAAGCTCCGCCGGTGTTTCCTTTCTTCCGCATATACATATGTATATATATATATATATTCGAGGAGATTATATATGTTTTAGTAATGGGCTTCATTTTCATGTTGTTTTATATTTTGCTGTTGAAACATGAACGAAGTGGAATGTATTTATAGAAGAAAAGAATGAAGGGACATTAGGATGTGTGAAGTTTGGTCGGATAGTCTACTGCTGTTCTTCACTTTGTGGCTGCGCATGAGTTTTCTTTTCATGGTCGGCTAAATAAAAGCCTGGGTTGTCATGAAGTGAAATGCGGCAGAGGTAATAACCTGGGGAGAAGAAAATCAACTAGTTTAATGGTCTTTGACCTCATATAATAACTTGCAGTGTACCCATATGTTCTAATGTCGGTCATACTACATGTCCTTTTGAAATGAAATGCTGATGTTAGTATACATGTTGAAAAGGAATACACTAGGTTATAAGGTAGGCTTGTGGAAGAGTTATCATGCGCAGGGTTTAACTTCAACAGGCCAGTAATTTCATATATGGTAATCGTACATTTGTTTCTTTCCACTTACATGTGTTGTGCATGACAAGAACAGTGCACGAAAGTGTATGGCAGAGGTACGTCTGTAGGCTAAACCCATAGTTGTATTCATCTTCTTTTCATTAGTTGGGTGATGATAATCATGTGCATGTGAAAAGCTTAAATGGTGAAAGGAATTTAGGTTGCGCGGGCTTTAAATGTGATGAGAAGGCGTAGGTCTGTATGAATTTCCATCTAGTTCAGGTTATGCACACAATTTAGGTCTTTAGCTATATGATGTTGATTTTCCATGTGCATGGCTATAGAGGAGAAAGGTAGCTCGGGTAGAAGGATATAAAAGAAACAATTTCCTTTCTCAGGGTGTCCTTTTAGATTAGCTGAACGTCATACACAGAAGGGTAGGCATGTGCTTATGTTTTCATTTCAGTAAGTCGGTGCGTTCTCTTTTCAATATACTATGTGATAGAAAAAGGCATGTACTTAGTTGTTGAGGATGAGAAGGAGAAAAGAAAGGACAACAACTTTAGCATGTATTAATATATTAGACTAACGGGTAGGCATGTTTTAGAGGATCGATACAATAAAGTAGTTGTGTGGTTGATTTTTTCCTCTTTTTTTAGAAGCCCGGTGTTATTTGTAATAATTATAGTTGTGGCGTACATAGAATTTCGTTCATGTCCACGCTGCTACGGACAGAAATAAAAACACTATTGTGTTGAGCAATGCCCCACGACTCCAAAAATATAATAATATCGGTAGATTAACTTATATTGTGAAACCCTAAGATGCTGATATAGGGTACAAAATACTCCAAATAAAAAGTTGCTTATTTTACGAATTAAAAATTACAGTAAAATTCGAAAAATTAAATTATAACTACACCTCAAAGGTTTTGTCCAAATTTGAAACCAATAATTAATTATAATTAAATAATCATTACGGTTTATAACAATTTCACAGGGACTATTTTAAATTTTGATTTGGACATATCTTATAATCTCTACGATGAAATCTCGATTTTTCTCTTCTGTTTGAAAATTATAATCAATCTGATTCTAATGTTTCTTGTTTCACAGAGTTCTGACTTAAAATGGATTCTGTATATTTAGTTGAAGTTCTAAACTCAATAATACGAACTATCACGCAGTTTCGAGTTCGTTTTATATTAAATATAAATATATACGTTTAATCGTCGTTTTATTAAAGAATTCAATATTAAAATTCATTAGTATTCCAAATAAAATATAGATCTAAATATTCGAATTCAAATAGCTGAAAAATCCAGGTCGTTACACTTTTAATGAATGAATGATTGTTTATTTTGATAGTTAAATAAACGACTATCAAAATCTGCCAACAATTGTTGGTACGGAAAGACTCGGACCGAATTTATATTCGAAAACCATTCCGTCCAGCAAATACGTAATGTTGAAGATAAAAGATGGAGCAGTTGAAGACCGTGGATCTTCATAAACGGAAGGATTAGTTGTCAAATATTCTCTGGAGTGCAACCAGAGGTATTATGACATGATTTGGTCATGATTGGGATTCTGCGGATTGCAAGGACTGCTTGCTACTGATCCTTCGGATGCGATAGGAGAGTGCCTGCGGTTTGCCCAGTCCCAGGACAACTTGTATGGACGAATGTCTCACAGAGTAGGCCTAACAAATCATGTACGATTGATCTCTTAAAAATATTTCATCTGGTAGCAGAGGAATTTGTTTCTCTTAGCTTTTATACCCGTAATATTTTCTGGAAGT
Source organism: Allium sativum (assembly GCA_030737875.1). Classification (NCBI taxonomy): domain Eukaryota; kingdom Viridiplantae; phylum Streptophyta; class Magnoliopsida; order Asparagales; family Amaryllidaceae; genus Allium; species Allium sativum. The sequence continues at coordinate 160,165,663 of CM060923.1, forward strand.
TGATTAGTGATTTGATGGATTTGACGATGTGACATTCAAAGTGAATGGTGTACAGGTGTTCGAGATCATAAACGTAGCCTCAAGCCTTACAACCAGAAAATGACAAAAATCGGGCAGGAAGCATGGTTAGGTGGGTCATTCCCAAGTAGGTTATGTTATCACCAATCTAGAGAAATTCCTTATTTGTTCTTCTTTTGATTATGTATCTCTGTGGATGGATGGTGGGCCCTTAAAACCATCGGGTGATAATGCATTTGCTACACTCAAGCTAAATAAGTGGGCGGTCATGTGTGGCCGGGTTGCAAGATGTTCTTGTTAAAACCCAGTGTATCCCCACTAGAGTACACTGAGCGTAAGGTGGTCCCATACCTTGTCATAGTTGGAATCCAATCTCCAATAAGAGCCCTGCGGTTTTTGATTATATACTATGTATGTGGAGCGTGAGATGCAAGCGCTCTGCTATTTGGTTATTTATTTGATAGATACTATTATAATATCACCGGATTTTGATATCAAAACTATTTTGGGTCATAGTAAGGTAAAAACCGTCCGTATTTATGTGTGGGCAGGTCTTACTATTATCCTTTTCTTTCAAAATAATTTTGGACTTTAAATCAATATGGATGATATGTAAACTTAGTGAGTTTTCTCACGTTGGTTCACTAGACTAATCAGAGGCATTTGTAATGTCTCGTGTTAGCCCGAGTAACAGGTTTAGGTTAACGGATGCTGTGAAGTTCAATGACAACTGGGGGAGTCCAGACGTATAATACAAAATATCATTCCGCTGTGTGTTGTATTTGGGGACAGATTGTTACAACTGTCTAGATTTTTTGTTGACTGTTGTACTCTAATGATTGTAAGTATTTTATTTTCAAGTTCTTTATAAAGGATTACTTCTATATCATATTTTATTTTATTCCATTTTGAAGTGAGACTCTGTGGTGTTGGTTCTTCTACTTATTCTTCTAATATTTCTATCTTATCTTTCTCTCACCCTCTAACTTCTCTCTCTTAATGTTCTACTTTCCTATATAATTTGAGATGACTGTGGTAGCTAAACATTGGCTTAAATTGTACGAAAAGTGGGACGTTACAACGTGGTTTTAGAGCTAAAGGTTGAGTAGTAACCCTGGCTCTGTGGCGTAACTCGATAGAGATAGGGTTAGAAATTCACTAGTTGACTTTGAATTTATATACGAGAAAGCATATTTGTAGATTTTATATAAAAATGTTTTGTATTGTATTGATTGATCGGTTCAAGTATTGGGAAACCATATTGAACTGGCAACTGACACAGTATTGTTTTATAAAGAGGGTAAATGAAATAAATTTTCCCAAATTATATTTTTATATAGAAAAAAATAATTTTCTTATATCATAGTAATATTGGGCATTTGGTTATTTTGATTGATTTGTTATAATTCAAATTAATTAAGGAACAGAATGAAAAAAATCAAATCTGGAATTTGGAAATTGAATGGATAATTGAATTGGTTGAATGAAATTCATCAAATAGGCTAATAGAGAAGTTAAATGAAACTAAATTATTTAACCCTGGATTGTTACTTGCATTGTAAATTGAGATAAGTGCAGATTCCAGAAGGCTATGAAATTGATTTGGTTACAAAAATTGAAGTACAGGTTGGAAGACGAAGAGCGGTTTGTTGATTTGCTTCGAAATTGGAATTGAGTTTCCCGAAAAATAGGTAAACCTTAATATTATTGGTTGGTGATTGGTTTAAAACCCCTGAGTTGGGTAGCCATTTGGCTTTGGTTTTCTTTTGGAAGAAGTAAGGCCTAGAGTGACAGTCATAGTTGTACTGATCGAACCACGCAAAGGAAGTGTTGGCGAATTTTTCAAAAATTTGTATAACTTAGAAAATTCTGATGATAATTCTAAATAATTGTTTTGAAAATAACTACCTTCGGAGAATTTTTCTTACCTTGTAATTTCGGGGACGAATTCTTTTAAGGGGGGAAGAATGTAACATCCCAAATTTTTGAACATTAATTACGAATAGTTAAATCTGTTTTAAATATTAATTTGGTGATATAAATGGATTTTATATCGAAATTATTTATCAGAAAATGGAGTTCGCATATATGTATTTATAAGTTTATTAAAATGAGCTTAAAACGACGCGGTAGTTCATAATATTGAGTTTGGAACTTTAATTGAATATACAGAATTCGTTATAAGTCGGATTTCTATGAAATAAGAAACGTTATGATTTATTTGACAATAATTTTCTAATGGAAGAGAAAAATCGAGATTTCAGCTTATAGATTGCAAGTTATGTTCAATTAAAATTTTCAAATAGTCGTTATGGAAATCATTAATAAATTATAACGATTTAATTAATAAATATAAAGGAATATCTATATATTTTAATATCGTTTAAACCTAGAATTTAAATATTGAGTTTAATATATATATATATATATATATATATATATATTAGTTTATTTGGAAGCTCTATAGGATTTCATTATTATATTTATGTCGATGTTTATTGGCCTTAGAAATGATTATTTTTCAAACATTCTCCGTTTTCGATGAAACAAGTTTTATTGGAATGCACATAATTAATTATTGTTAGATTTCCAGTTTGGAGCCAATTGGAGTTGTTTTATCAGTATGTGATATTTAAGGGTGAACCGATAAATTAAAATATCGTTTCATTGGGACCGGAACGTCAAGAAGTAGCTGCACGTTCATTTTCATTATTTGGGGTTCGTGTATGTCAATGTGAATATTAAACGTTCAAAGTAAATACTGGTATAATTTATTAACCGCGTAAAAACAATCGAACTGAATAAAGAATATAAAATATAAAATATAAGTTGTACTATTTCCTACCCAAATTTTCTCTACTGCGTACATGCCCTTTCCAGTATGCCTTGAGTCTACCAATACACATAACATGCCAACATCTCGAAAAGGAAGAAAGTTACATACAAATCTCTTCCATTGACTAAAGTTACATGCAGATCTTACATTGGAAAAGAAAACTCAATTTTTTTCAAAGCCTAGCGAAATGGTAAACATGTACCTAGGAGAGAAAATATCAAACGTACCCTTTACTGAATGATTTTACGCATGATTTTTTGTTGTGTATATCCTCTTCTACTACCACTTTAAATAGCATACCATATTCACATTCTCTGCCAATCAATTTAAAACCGAATGCCTCCATCTCAAGAAATGAAGCTCCGTTTCTAAATAAAAAATACCCTCGCTATCTTCTCAGCAATGAAAAGAAATTAAAATATGAAAATATGTATGTATAAGTTGCATTCTCTAGTGCTAATGTGGCGCGGGAATGAAGCACGATAGCAAGTCGGTCTCAAATGGACAAGAGTTGCAAAATTGCGTGTGATGAAGTGTTGAATAAGGGAGCTCTTGTATGCTGCGTGGGGGTGTGAAGCTAAGTTAACATGGAAGGGTGATGTATGTATGGTTCGTGAGTTAGAAGTGAAATAGCAGATGAGGGAAGTTAGTATTAATGCGTGAAGAAGACAATAAACAGTAAAGTAGGACGGAGTAAGCTCGCTTGGCCATGGGGAAGTTTGGCTTTGCATTACTATCGTTCAACGTGGGTTTGTTTTCCTTTACATGCGTTGTTTTTTTCGGCAATGAGGAAGGTGAAATGAGTTGATAGTGGATGGAGAAAGGCAGAAATGGTGAGAAGCGAATGTGTGGTCGGCTTTCGAAGTAAAGCAGCAGTGGAGAAAAGGATAAAAAGAATGGATTGGACTGAGTGAGGGGGAAGTGAAGTTATAGAGCATATTGTTTTTAACATGAGAAGGAGAAACCGTATGAAAGATGAAGCAGCAGTTGCGAAGGCGCATTGAAAATGGGTGTGAAGTGTTTGAATGCAAGCACGTATGGTGAAGTGCGTGGAACTGTGGAGGTGATGGGTGCGTTAAAAGTAACGAAGTGGTAGAAGGGGTAAATAGCATTTGTGGTAGTTTGAGGGGAAGAACAACAGGTTTAAGACAAAGAAATGGGGAAGTCTGAAGGCATAATGCAGCGCTAGAAAAAGGGGAGCAGTGGTAAATCAGAGGCGCGGGTTGCTGGGTGGGAGGGATATGGAGTGCGGTATCCTGCATAAACATAAGGAGGTGGAGATTAGTTTCAATGTAATAAGGTGTGGGAAGAAATTAAAAGTGCTACAGCAGTTTTCGAAAAAATTATTCGTAGAAGGAGTAATAGAAGAAGAAGAAGTGGAACGGTATCATGTTGGGAAAGAAGCTATTACACGGATGGGCTATTATTTTCATACGTAGGCTTGTGTTAAGATATTGGACTTGGTTAATGGAAAGGCTTATCACTGATTGTTAAACTTTTCACATACATATATAGGTTATACAACCCACCTAAGGGTTATGCAATATCGCATACAATCAATTGTAGAACCGTCTTGTATATAAGGACATACTAGATAATATGTTAAAATCCTGAATGACACTACTACATTAAACTAAGTAAGGTTTAGTTAGTAATACGCACAAATGTAGGTTATTATAAGGACGTGATGTTTATAGCGCCTAATCTTCATTAGTTGTGCGAAATCATGTTTAGATTTTCCCTAATTCCATGAGTCGTACTGTGTTTTTATATATATACGTAATTACTTATTATATTGTGCCTAATTATCTTTAACGTGTATAATCAAGTGATGTATGGTTTAGTGTATCAAATTAACATTTATATATAGAGAGACTGGAATTATATTTTTGTCAAATCAGATAAGCGAGTCTAACAAAAGTTTATTTAAAGTTAATTAGTGATTAGTTTAAATAAATATAATTTAGATAATATTAGTTTATATAGCGAATATCGATTAAATTTATAAATGTGTCATACGTACACATAATCATACCAAAAACAAGGAGCATGGAACGATATCAACAGACGTGATATTTTGGAGCTGGTGCAGACAGAGTGGAGCACAACAAGATGTTTTACCTAAGTTAAATAATTTTTTAATTTAAGTAAAATAAACCGTTCTGATGATAGATGAAAATCAAGGTGAGTTCCACTCACTCAGTTTATCCCGTTTATATTCTGTATAAACTTGGTTTTATGTTGTGTGCAATGTTTGTTAGTGATTGATGATTCGCTGATTGTTTGCATGGATGCTGAATATTTTTAATACTCATTAAATAAATTAAACATTTGTTTAATTTAATCGAATATCGTTATTTTAATGATTATATCCCAAATGAAGTAACCTACCTTGTTGGTTACATTTATAATAATATAAACGTAAATAATTGGGTGTTTAAATGGATGTTGTTAATTGATTGTTGACCATTAATTGTTTATTTCCATTATTGTGATAAATATATTGTTGTATTGAAATTGAAATAACCCATTGTGATGCAGGGACGGACAGGTTGGCGGAATCCAACCGGATTCCTCATTATTATTGAAAATGTTTATTGTTATGATTGTATATTATTATTGAATGTGAAATTGACTGATATTTCACGGTTTGATATTTTAGTAGACACTTGCCTCTCTATTATTATTGGGAAAAATAAAGATTTATGGAATCAATATTAAACTGATTCAGAAACTCTCCAAAATTTATTCGTATATGATTTTGAAATATGAATTTCGAAAATAATCATCGAAGTTTAATTATGTTTTATAATCATTTAATAAAGGGATTTTCCAAGATATTATTACATAAATGCAACGACCCGGGGGATTTGCGACCTTGGTTATCGACATAAACTCAATGTCGACTATCCAAGCATTGGAAATACCGGATAGTTAATAGAAAGAAGTTCGAGGGTGAGAATAGGTAAGATAGAAAATTAGAATAGAAGCGGAAGAAGATCACAACAATAGAATCAAAGTAACACGAATCTCACAGCGAAACGAATAAAATATAACATAACTTCGAAATAAAACCAGTATATGTATACAATAACATTTATCAGAGTACAACACTTACAACACAGCGGAAATAAACAATTGCTATAAAATCTTGAAGCCTCCTGCTCCAAGCTCTCAGTATATCTGTAAAATCCTGACAACTTGACTGCCCGTACAAAATTGGGCACCCAAGAGTTTAGGGAAAACAAAACAAATTAAACTTTCGGTCAGTCATGGGAATGGTGTGAGTAGAACCATTTAAAATAGTTTGAGCAATTAAACGATATCTCATAAGACCACGTTGTATAACGGAACGGGTTTTTCCCTTATGAGAATCCAAAACTCTTGGTCCAACATTCAAAAATCCTTTTGAAAGAAAGATAATCTTTATATCAACATCCTTTTGATATTATAATAGTGTCTATCAACCACAATATAATAATCATCTAGCAGAACGCTTTCATCTCATGTTCCACATACATAATATATAATCAAAAACCGCGGGCGTTTATTAGTTAATGAATTCCAACTGGCAAGGTATGGGACCACCTTCCGACAGTGTATCTCTAGAGAGGAATACACCGGGTTCAACAAGAACACCTTGTAACCCAGGCTAAACATGACTGGTCACTCATTTCGCTTGAGTGAACCGAATGTATTATCACTAACGGTTGGGATCAACAATCGTTTCCCGAAAGGGACAGCATCGAAATAGATTATAGAAGTAAATGGAATTTCTCTAGACCAGGTGATAATACACCCTAATTTGCAGCTAACCACTTAGCCATGCGACCTACCTGATTTTATACCATTTCCGGTTATGAGGCTAGAGGCCATAACGTATCCTTTACAAACCACATCTCTATTCACTTTGAATGTCACATCGTCGTACCCGCTAAATCACAAATTGATTTCTCTAAACATACCATGGGTAAACAGCTAAGAGAAACGAATTCCTCCGCCACCAAACGTAAATATGTTTGAAGAGATCAACTTACGCGATCTATTAAATATACTCCGTTAGACATTCTTCCATACAGGTTGTCCTGGGACAGGACAAACTGAAGGCACTATTCTGTAAACCCATCTTAGGAAATTTCTACCTAGAATTTGCCAGAACAGCCCTTGCACAAACTTCGTCTTCAATTATCTTCGTTATATTTGATTTGCAATGCTAATGCCATACGGAGTGGTTTTCAGATAATATATCAGATCTCGGTCTCTCCGTATTGACAACGAAAATGGTCAAAATCTTTGATAGTCGGTGATTTAACTATCAAAGGAAAACATATGTACAAACAACAGTTGTATTCCCAAATGGAAATCTTACTGATCAATCATCATTTCATTTCCCAATTTCCCATTTTTATCGTTTCCATATATTCATAAATTCCTTATTTTCTAAAATTAGAAAATATATGTTATTAACTTTGGAAAACATTTCCATTTCTGATTCATGAATCAATATCTTCCCCCTGCTATCAGTCTCTAATTGTAAACTAGTAAGAGAACAGCTTCCCAAGCATAAACCCCGAAGGCCAAAACCAGCATCAGATCGATACCCAGAAAGCCATTCAACTCAACAAATTTCCAGTCAGTTTCTATTTTCAGTAATTCCATTTAAATTCCTAATTAAAACCCCAAATTCCTATATAATATTTTATTTGCAAAATATTTACTTTAATCTAATTTTTCACATAGAATGTGAATAATAATTCTTTATATAATCAAAACAGTTTGATTTCGTATTTTAAAAGCAATATCTTAATCCCAAATTCTATTTATATTTTTATTTATAGAATTATTCATACAAATCTCATTTTTATTTCTAACACTTAAATCTCATTAATAATCCCCTTTATATAATTCTATTTATTCAATATAAATCCTTTTATATAATTCAATTTAATTTATATAAATCCTCTTATGTAATTCTATTTATTTTATATAAATCCTTTTATACAATTCTATTTATTTTATATAAATCCTTTTATATAATTCTATACATTTCCCAAATATTTCCTTATTTATATTTCCCAATATTTGTGTGAGGACCCGTAACTTCCCCGGTAAGGAAAGAGCGGATACTTTGAGAACAAGCCACAACAGAACGCAAACAGAAGAACATTTCATTGTATATTACAACAATTCCATCAGAATACAAGAATATACAGAGTATGAATTAATATTACACAGAAAATATCAGAGATTTAAATTACATTTAAGTACATCGCAGCGGAAAACAATATAAATCACAACTGAAAATAATGCACGGATACAGAGCTTTCTGAACATCGTTCCAGCTGTAAGTCAGGATCCTGTGAATATAAATCTGCAAAACCGAAACTACTAGCTGCCCGTGTGGAAAATAGGGGCACCCAGAGTTTAGGTTAAAACAATAAACTCCAGGTCAGTCATGCGACTGGTGTGAGAACTAAAACAGTTATTAATCTTTGTTTTAAAGTTAGGTAAATCAAGGGACCACGCCGTATAACACGGAACGGGTTTCCTCCCAAGAATACCAGTGCAGAAAACAAACAGCGCAATGCTAAATAAAGAACAATGAAGCTATTATAAGACCCAGGTCCCATCACACAATGCAACGCAAGCCGGAGGATAGGGTTTTCCCTTATAATAGCCAAATATGCTTGATACGCGAAATTTCATCTTATATTATTACTATAAGTGAAGAAAACAACTTCAAATATAAATATATCAATCATAGATGGCATGGGTACCATATATCATGTCGCCAATACTAGGCTCTTCAATCAAAACCGCAAAATGTCATATTTGGAAATTGGATTTCCGTCATGGTGGCTCCTGATTCGAAAGATCGATCGCGTAGTGCCATCTCAACGGCTTACGTCTCGGCTAGAGAAAACACCGTAATGCACATCCACACTTTTGGGAAATCGAGTATCACTGCGGCTTACGTCCCGGCGAGTGAAAACACCGCTTACCCTATCCCTCTGAGCAATAAGCTCAATCTCGGTCGACCGAATCCACGACACCACGAAGGTGCCCATCCACTAAAAAGCATACTGATCAAACCATCAGTTTACCACCATACCGGGGTGTGAGGCTCGCGAATCAACGTTATACACAAAGTCGTGCTATATTAAAGCTACGCTTTGATCATCATCCACCAAACTTTGCTTTTCAACAAAAGTCTGGATCACTGCATCTCAGCATTCCACACTATCAATCCATATCGTATCCACTGATTTCTGCCAATATATAACCTCTGAGCTCGTATGTCTCAGAGAAGGGCGTTAAGCAAGAGAATAAATTCTCCGCCGCCAAACAGATATATATTTAGCAGAGATCAACGAATACAATATAAAGGAATACGATGTCAGACACACCATCCATTTACAAGTCCGTTCTGGGTCTGAACGAAACCGGAGGCACTTTCCTCGCATATCCGTCGACTGTAACGGCTGGAAATTTTCGACTCCTCGAGAGTCGAAAATCCCGAGACGTTAGTGAAAGAAAGTAGAGGGTGAGGAAGAAAAGATAGAACTAATAGAATAGAAGAAGAAGAAGAAGAACTTACATCATCAGAGTAAACACGAATCTCACAGCGGAACGAATAAAATATAACATAACTTTGAAATACAAATCTTACTCGTATATACATACCATTTCAAAGTACAACACTTAACAACACAGCGGAATAATAATAGCTATAATCCTGAAGCCTCCTGCTCCAAGCTCTCCAAGTGTATCTGAAAAATCCCGACTACTTGACTGCCCGTACAAATTTAGGCACCCAAGAGTTTAGGGGAAACAAAACAAAATAAACTTCGGGTCAGTCATGGGACTGGTGTGAATAAAACTCCAACACTTGGTTAAATAAAGGATATCTTTCTGATATTATAATAATGTCTAAATACAAATAGATATCAATCTAGCAGAACGCTTGCATCTCACGTTTCACATACATAGTATACAAATAAAACCGTGAGCGCTTATTGGAGATTGGATTCCAACAGACAAGGTATGGGAGCACCTTCCGATCAGTGTACTCTAGAGGAGATACACTAGGGTTCAACAAGAACGTCTTGCAACCCGGCCACACATGACCGTCCACTCATTTAGCTTGAGTGTAACGAATATATTATCACCGATGGTTGGGATCAGCAACCATTCTTCCCGATAAGGGACAGCATTGAAATAGATTATAAAGAAGTACAATTGAATATTCTCTAGATGGTGATAATACACCCTGCTTGGGTATGGCCCAACTAGCCATGCTGCCTAGCCCAACTTCTGTTATTTCCGGGTTGTGAGGTTTGAGGTCACGTTTATCACTTTGACAGATTATTGCTTCAATTACTTTGAATGCCACATCGTCATACCCGCCAAATCATTATCGATTTCTCAAGGCATCACGAGTATAAAAGCTAAGAGAAACGAATTTCTCCGCCACCAACGTAATACATTTAAAGAGATCAACATATGATTCGTTAAGAATACTTTGTCAGACACTCGTCCATATACGTTGTTCTGGGACTGAATAAACCGAAGGCACTATTCAGTGAATCCATCCTACCTAGGCTTTTCACAATAGCCCTTGCACTTCACTCCGTCTTCAATTATCTTCAGCGTACTTGATTCGCAACGCTTATGCTAATACGGAGTGGTTCTTCGGATAATAATCCAACCGGTCTCTCCATATTAACAACGTAAAAAATGGTCAAAACTTTGATAGTCTGTGATTTAACTATCAAATGAAAACATGTCGGTGTACAAACAACGATCTTATTTCCAAATGGGAATTCGATCGATCAATCATCATATGTTCATATTTCCTTATTTCATATATTTAGAAAATATATGTTATTAATCATTTGAAAACATTTCCATAGCTTATTTTCACATCACTATTATTTCGCAACTATCAGTCCCTAACTGTAACTAGTATGAGAACAATTCTCTAAGTATCAATCCGGAAGGTCGAAACCAACATCAGATCGTCACTTAGAAAACCGTTCAACTTACCCTCTCCAGTCAGTTTCTGAATTTGCTTAACTCTATTTCTTAAATTCTTATCATGAAAACATTTCATTTTCTATGTTTAGAAAACATATCTGACTATATTTGGAAAATGTTTCCAAAACTCATTTACGGATTTCCAATGAACGTTGTATAAAACATCGTTACGCTTAATCCATTAATCGCTTATTACTTAACTATATTTCAGATCAACCTTTCCTATCGAACCACAACTATTCCTTTGTCAATTCTGAAGTCAATCAAGTTGGGGTATAATTACCTCTCAGACCTTAATTGAACAACGTCCTTTACTGTGAAATAGATGAAGTTCGTCACTCACTTTTTCCAATCATCTGTTTACGTAAATTCTCGGATTCAGGTTACGAATCCACTTCTTATATGACAACGTTTGATTATAACTATAACGTTATAATTCCTACTTCTGCAATATCTAACCTAAATTATAACTTTATCTCCTAACTCGAATAATTTAACAGACACCTAATTTCTAAATCAATAACTAAATCTTGATTTAAACCCTGGAAAGTAAATAGTACTTTCCTGAATTCGCTATAATCGAATTCGACGTATAACTCTCTTCCGAGTAATCTCTATTCGATTAACTCTCCCTTTTTAATAACTGATATTCGATAAACTCTATTTCGATTAACTCCTATCGAATAACTAATATTCGAATAACTCTTCTTGGTTGGCTCTATTTCATTAACTCTTATCGAATAACAAATATTCGATTTTCTTAAATGTGTCAATTCTTATCGAATAACTAATATCCGATTTAACTTAAATGGATTTACTCTTATCGAATAACTTATTCGATTAACTCAACTTGATTTTCTTAACTCGATTATCTCAACTCGATTACTTAACTCGATTACTTAACTCGATAAATCTTAACTCGATTACTTAACTCGATAACTTAACTTAACCCAAATCGATTAACTCAACTCTAATCGATTAACTTAATTTTATTTACTCCTTCGAATAACTCATTCGAATAACTTAATTGATTAACTCCTTCGAATAACTAATTCGAATAACTTACCTTCGAATAACTAATATTTGATTTACTCTAACTCAATTAACTTAATTCTAATCGATTTACTCCATTTCGATTCAACTTAATTCAAATCGATTAACTTAACTCAAATTGATTAACTCCTTTCGAATAACTAAATTCGATTTAACTCTTCTCGAATAACTAAATTCGATTAACTCAAATTGAATAACTAATATTCAATTAACTCTTACGTGTTTAACTCTATTCGAATAAGTAATTCAAATCACTCTAATGTGTTTAACTCTATTCAAATATCTAATTCGAATAACTCATTTCGAATAACTAAATTCGATTTAACTCTTCTCGAATAACTAAATTCGATTAACTCAAATTGAATAACTAATATTCAATTAACTCTTACGTGTTTAACTCTATTCGAATAAGTAATTCAAATCACTCTAATGTGTTTAACTCTATTCAAATATCTAATTCGAATAACTCATTTCGAATAACTAAATTCGATTTAACTCTTCTCGAATAACTAAATTCGATTAACTCAAATTGAATAACTAATATTCAATTAACTCTTACGTGTTTAACTCTATTCGAATAAGTAATTCAAATCACTCTAATGTGTTTATCTTTAACTGGTAAACTTTAACTGGTTAACTCAAATGGTTTAACCTAACTGGTTAACTCAAATGGTTTAACCTAACTTGATTTACTTGTCTCGATTAACTGAACTAATCCACTTAGATTTACCAATTAGTTTAACTTAACTAATTCACTTCGATTAACCGCTTAGTTTATCTTAACTAATTTACTTTGGTTAACTTAACCAATTCACTTAGTTTAACTCAACTAATTCACTTAGTTTAACTTACTACTTTACTTTCTTTATACTTCCCTTGGTTTAAATTCTATTTATTTAACAAATAAATATTCGGTTGAGTTAACTCTATTTACTTAACAATAATTATTCCTTTGATTCTATTTATTTAATCCCTTAATAAATGTCATCTTTTTAACTCTATATAAATAAAGGTTTTTCAAATATTTCTTTTCCTATATATTTGACAAATATTTTCCTTTGGTTTTATTTACAAATATATATCCTTTATATTTGTTTTCACAAATATATTCTTTTATATTTGTTTTCACAAATATATTTCCTTTAATATTCAAAACCCTTTCTCTTTTATGTATATAAAATCCAGTGATTTTATATAAATAAATTATACTTCAAATTATACTTTGAAAATCTCCTGTCTATATTCTGGTATTTTTGATGGTATTTAACATACCACATATCAACGATAAATATCGTCCCACACATAATCAACAACAGATTATATATATCGCATTATCTATCAGAGTATATAAATCACAGATAAATAATTGTTGAGGAATCCAGTTGGATTCCTCCGACCTGTTTCCCTGCACCACAGATGTTAGACAACACCAGTATAATATTCTGTTAAGCAGAATCAACATATAATTATTTAACAGTTTATATATATATATAATTTCTACTAACTTACTAGCAGTTCAATCAAACAGTCAACACACAGCCGATCAACAGATAATTAACAGTTCTAAGAACACGTTGTAAAAATAGAACTGTATAGAGAATGTGAGTTTTACTCACTTTGATTGGTTATCGTTAAATAACGATATTCGTCCGTCAATTCAAATCGAACAATTTATTTTGCAATAAATTGTAACTAGCCCCAATTTACTTCTAATCAGTTTCATTGTGACGCTCCCGTCCATACGAACCCAACGTGACAAACCGTTCGCAATTCTGATTAGGTATGACAAAGTTATAAGCATTACAAGTTTTACACTTATTGAATTTAAATAAAATCATTAATTTAAACACCATTGGGCTTACCCCCTTTTACTTGGCCCATTACCTTTTGCTTAAAGCCCAGACCCCCATCGATGTTCTTCCCCAAATGAAATCTCCGATTACCAGTATTCACCAAACACTCCACTTCCGATCAAACCTGCTCCCAAATCTCCCTCCACACAACACCGTTGGACCCGAGGACATCACCAACACCTTTCTCCTTTCAACTACTCCATCTCCAATACCATAGTACCCCACTCGACGCCATCACAGGCATCACAACTTCCAGGCCTACAACAGAGTCCGCGTCACCTTCTGATGACCGGAATCCACCCATTTCCGCCAGCGAGTGCGGTTCTCACCCCTCAATCCGACAATACACTTCGATTTACCCAAACCGAATCCAAATTCCCAAAAACATAAACCCTAATTCGCGATGTGTAAATACCGAACTCACATAATGACGTCGGACCAACTAATGAGTACACAGAATTGAAGAGCATCCATTGGTGATTACAACGATGGTTGAATTCTGATTTATAGGTTTTAATTTGATTTTCCGTTGATTTTCGAAAATGGATGGCTTTAGTTTTCATATGGTTTTATACGGGTTTTAGGAAGACGTGGAATTTGATTCTCCTCTCCCTAAGTAGTGGCTGAGATATGGTGTACATGTGGCCTGTTTTAGTCCTTAGAATTAGTTAGGATATTTTCTTTTGAATTTCTATATTTTATTTTATTAATTTTCCACTCGTCTCTGGTCCTTTAAAAATCACTTCGACTGCATATGATACCCAAAAATTACCAAACTGGACGTGTAGCTAGAGTTTGACATTACGGTCCCAACGAAACTGGTTTCGTCGAATTCTGACTTCGTATGCTCACACAGCCTATTTTTAACCGTCGAAATACTGACTGTTTCTCACTCTAAAAATCCGTACGGTCACACAGTGACTCTAAAAATCACGAAACTTGACAGCTAGCAACTATTTGATATTGCGGATCCAACAAAACTGGTTTCGTCGAATTCCGGCTTCGTTTGCAAAAGTGGTTATTTTTAACGCTTTGAATAGCCCATTTAAATATATAAATATATTTAAATAAATTTAAATATTAATAATTTAATATTATCGTATATCTTCACATATGATATCGTACAGCTCCAGAATATCATATCAGAATATACAGTTTGATATTTCATATTTCAGATTATCTCGGTATTCAGTTTATACTGAAAATCTCTTTTATAACATATATAAAGCATCGCAAATTATAAAGGAATTCTACAGCGACTTTTCTGAAATTTGCTTTGGACATAACTCAAAATCTACACGACGAAATCCCGATTTTTCTCTTCCACTAGAAAGATATACTCCACCAGCTCCACACGTTTCTTGTTTCACAGAAATCCGGCTTAAAATGAATCATGTACAATCAGTTGAAGTTCAAATCGCCAAATTGCGAACTGCCGCGACGTTTCAGGTTCGTTTTAATTATAATTATAAATTATAAGTTCGAACGTTTTACTTTAAGTTATCGATATCGCCAAATCGATATATAAATAATTAAATAAATTAATTATTCGACAGCTAACAAAACGCGCCATTACATCGACCTCCAAGCACGTCCGGACGATTACTACTTTAACCCCCTTCAAGGTAGCTACTCCCATCGTGAGCAACAGTAGCACCCATCCATTCGATGTGAAGATCGTCGGTCTTGCACCGTCTTCAATCTCTTCGACTCGTCGTCGAATCGGTTATTCAGAATGGGTATAGACCCGGCCTTTCTGAATAACCCACGTATGTAATAAACACTTGTTACGCAAACACGACATACGCCTCATTCCAATTCAGAATATTCTTCTATTCAGACATTTACACTCCTAGGGAAAGGTTCTCATTAATTTTATCAAAGATAAATTCTTTTAAATTTATTCTTTAATCTTCCTTTGGATGACATTTCAAACCATATCATGGTTTTCCAAACTAGTCGGGATTAGCGAACCACACCGAAGTAATTATTTATTTTATTTCCCAATCCCAACCTATTCGTCGGATCTCCCGTAATGTCCGTTTGAAATAAATGGTCGAAATTCACGAACTACCGCGGCGCGGCGCGTTCTATTCAGGCCATTATATATAATATATATATATATTATATATATATCGTCGATTACCTTTTTAAAACGAATTTTATAAATCATTTCAAATTTGTTTTAAAAACAATTTCAACCTTTAATTCAAATTCAAATTAAAATTGAATTTTCCCTTATAAATTCTTTCTACATTCACTTCTATTTGATTTCAATTCAAATTTGTTTCAATTCGATTTCAATTCTATTCTATTCTATTCGAATTCAATTTCAATTCAATTCTATTCGAATTCATTTTCCATTCAATTTTATTCGAATTCATTTTCTATTCAATTCTATTCGAATTCAATTTCTATTCGAATTCAATTTCTATTCGAATTCAATTTCTATTCAATTCTATTCGAATTCAATTTCTATTCGAATTCAATTTCTATTCGAAATCAATTTCTATTCAATTCTATTCGAATTCAATTTCTATTCTATTTATAAAAACGAATATAATCGATATAAATATCGTTCGCGTCAAAATAACGCATCTCTAATCAACACGGCTTTATATATTTCAATAACTTCGTTATTCTATTCAACAAATGAATATTTATTCTATTCAACACATGAATCTATATTTCTTTCACCACATGACTAATCTCAACAAATGAGTACTGTCAACACGTTAATCTTTATTTTACAATATTCTTTATTTTCCCAATTGGAATGAGGCCCAATCAATTACCATATAAAGTTAATTATATGGATTCCATTCAACACATGTACATAATAGCAACGATACATAATCAACAATCATCCAAAGTGCGTTCTACACTGTATAAGCATCAAATATAAATAATTAACGCTTACACAGTCTGTCAATCAATCGATCGACATACAACTAAATATTGGGACTGGTGTATGTCATATATCATCCCAATACCCGTGTGGGGTTTCAAATCAACAAACACAGATTTTATTTGTGCAGTTGGGCGATGAGTAAAATTTATCGACCCAATCAATATCAGTCAAATCAGTGTATATATAAACAAATCAGCCGATTTGTTTATAACTATTCATTTATTCACATTCACGTTAAAAATTATATTTTTAACGATAAAATATTTTTAACTATATAAATATTTTATTTCCTTTCAACACAAAAACATTTTATTATTCAATCATCCCACAACACAATCAATTTTCACAACACATCAATCAAACAAACAAACCATCCATGGTCTGTGGATGACGGGTGTCGGGTGCTACTAAACACCGTCTACATCCTAGCATATATTATAATATAACTAGAAAAAGGAATTTTAAAAGGTGAGAAGTTCTCACCGAATTGCTAAACCAAACGCCACGACTTTCTTATGTAGAAATCTTCGCCGTTTTCGCCTTTTGTCACTTTCCTTGTCCGCAGCCACTACATATATAAAAATTATATTTCTATCACTTCATTCTAATAAATAAAAATCATATTTTTCTTCTAAATCTCTATACGTATAGATCGTATTTTTATTTCAAATCTAAATACATACAAATCGTATTATTTTCATTTTCATTTTCAAAACAACATATATAAACAAAGATCCTATTTTTAAAACTAACTTCATAATAAAAATTATATTCTTGGATTGTCATTTTCTATATAAAAATATGATCTCTTTCTATTTGAAAATATAACCTTTTCTATTATAAAAATATAATATTTTATATATAAAAATATATTCTTTTATATATAAAAATATATTCTTTTCATTTCTAAAAGTCCTTCCTTTTCATGTTGTTTATAATAAAAATGTTCATATATATTTTCAAATCAAAAATGTTCATATATATTTTCTTTCGACAGTTCTTTCTATATAAAAATTATACTTTTATTTTTCTACTTCTTCTGTAAAGATCGTATTTTTATTGTTATTCTATACATATAAAAATTCTATTTTTATATCGCTACTATTATAATAAAATTTATATTTTTCCAAACAATGTTGTTTTTATTCAAATAGTGAATGTTTTTCTTCAAAACGGTGAATGTTTTTCTTTCTAAAACCTTTGCTATTTATTATTTTTGAAATCACTTCTGTTCTACAATGTTTTTTTTTTATTTAATTTAAGAAATCTCAGATTTTAAACAGTCCTATTTTGCATTAAAAACTGAAAATAAATCCACTGTGAACTTACAGTAATTAATTAACTTAATTAAATTATTAATTAAATAATTTATACCGTTTTCCATCGTTCTCTGTAACTCGTTCTTCTCCTTGCTTCTCGATACAGGAAATCAACCCCATTTCGCTCGCCACTAGGGCTCCTCCAGGCGCGAGAACCAAGGCGCCATGCTCTGATCGGAGGCCGGCCTCGGAAGCGGCGCAACACCCTTCCCCCACGCTTGGCCACAGCTCGCAACTCGAGCCACCTTCAGCCTCGAAGTCCATGCTCGAACGCAGCAGCCTTGAGCTGCGAATCCTCTCCTCTGGCTTCACGAAAGTCGAACTTGAACGATTGAATTAAGGAGCAACTCGAGTTGTTTGATTTGGTGATGACCGGTTTGCAAAATGATTAAGGGCTTGGGAGAATCGAATTTTGGGCAAATTTTGGCCATCGCTTTTGGATTTGGCGGCTGGGCGTTTTAATTTGAGGGGGGTTAGGGTTTAGGGGGAATAAACTATATATTTTATATAATATATTATTATTCTATTCTACATATTACTACTTCATGAAATTTTAGCGTTCGAACACCAATTCAAACCCAACGACTGTCGCCTCTAGCTAATTACCCCCATTCCGAACACAACAGGATATGTATCGTAGGCCAATTCTATCATTTCGATCAGTTTCTGTTCAAATCAAAATATAAATCAGTATATATTGAATTTGAACGTACATTTCAATTTACCGGGGTCACATACTGATCCCGAAAATTACAGAAAAATTATTCCTAGCTTTGTATTGACGATACGGTCCTAACAAAACTAATTTCATCGAATTCTGAGTTCGTTTGAAAAATGGTCATTTTCTGGTTGATCAGAATTGACTGAAACTGGTCAAACGCGTTTTTCTTTGCCATACTCACATATTGATTCGAAAAATTACGAAATTTGAAACCTAACAATAATTTGACATCACGGATCCAACAAAAGTGGTTTCGTCAAAATCCGAGGTCGTTTGCAAAATGGCTATTTTCAGGGGCTGAAATTCCATAGCGACTATCCTGAAATTTCAACTGGACATATCTTTTGATCCTCGCTATGAAATTTTAATTTTCCGGATTCGTTGGAAAGATATTCACAATTAGATTCCATTATTTTTAGTTTTGCTAAAATCCGGTTTGTTTTGCACCTGGTACATTCAATTGAAGTTTGAAATCGAATTATCGAACTACCGCGCCATTTTCAATTCCTTTTATATATATAAATAATTATTTATAATCTAACGACGACGTATATAAATAAATACATTCTAAATATATTCAAAATAAATTTTTCGTCGTTTTTATTTTAAATAATTCATTTTAAATATTCGAAATTCGCTAAAATTGCCAAAATAAAAATTTTAAATTGGCCCAGATCTTCCGGGTTGTTACAATTTGTTTTCCAAATATTACCTTTTATAATATCCTATTTATTTCATATATAAATATTTCATTTTCAATATTCACTTTGAAAATTTCCTTTTTACATTCCAGTATTTCATATGGTATTTAAAATACCAAATAACATGACCTGTGTCATCCTAATCAATCACAGATTTTATATCACGTCATATATCACAACATATGAAAACAAACAATATTATAATATTAAGGAATCCAGTTGGATCCCTCCAACCTATCTCTATGCATTCACCGATGTTAAACAATATTATTAACATCAATTTCATTTCTATATGAAATATTCTAATAAACAGAATCAATATATAATTAATGATTAAATGTGTATATATATATATATAATTTTATCTGTAATTTCAGCCAAATAATTAACAGTTCAAGCAACAATCAAAACACAGCAATCAATCATTATTTATCAATACTAGATTATATTTATAAAATATAAACTGTACAAAGTCAGTGAGATTTACTCACATTGGACGATCATCGTTAAATAACGATAACCATCGGTTGATTCAGACAGACAATTTATTTCGCTATAAATTGTAACGAGCTCCGATTCATTCTGAATTAGTTCCATTGTGTAGTATTTGTCGAACCGATTCCAGGGTCTCTTGTTTTGCTGAATTCGGATAACATACAATAAAGTTATGATATTTACAAGTGAATGCACATTAAATTAGACTTAAAACTAAATCTATTAAATCCATTTGGGCTTTACCATTTTTACTTTCAGCCCAATACCATATAACCAAACCAGACCCGTTCCTACATCCCTCCTTCTCCAATCGAAGAAATATGCTCCTCAATCCCCTGTTTCATTCGAAAGCCATTACCGAATTTCAATTCACCTCAAACCTCTCCATTTCTTCACCAACATCAAAGAAAATCTCCACCGAAACGATCCTCTTTCTATCTTTACAATCCCTTCACCCAACATTAAACTCGACGTCTTTTTCAGGATCGCGAATAGTACACCACGCTGCTCCTTCCATACTCAACACAACAATCGAATATGATTCCATTGTTACTACCTTATTTTTCCATGCTTTTACAATCTGAAACCACCTTCTTCCTCTTCGTCTGGAGCTCCCTCACCTCCACATCATTTTGTTGAACTCGATACCCCAAAACCACTTCGTTGTTTTCAGTTTCATTCGTTATCCTCTTGAGAATGTACGAACAAAAAATCACGGAAACCCCCCGCCCCCCGAACTCGGCCAAACAGTGCGCCTATATCTCGTCAAGCCCATGCCAACAAGCATCACATCCATCGATACTTCTATATCTCATAAGAATCAACCCTAGCCTCACGCTGAGTAAAAATCTCAAGCCCAGAAAGTGCATCGAGCTCATTAAAAAGGGTACGAGGTCGAAGCGTTTTCTCATAGCATTTCAAATAATCAACTGTTTTATTTTCCTATTAAGTAATTTATTTATTATTGATTTCTTTTGAATTTAGGAAAGCGCCGATTCAGTTTGTGGAGAGAACATTGGCGGCTTCCCTTTTTGACTAGAAAGAAAAGTATTTAGGTTAGGAAATGGGGTGGTCTATTTATAGTATAAATTTAATATTTGATTTAATATTCATTTTTATCACCGTTGTTGGTATTTATCATTTAAAATTCCATATAGTCACATATAATATCCAATTTCAAGGAATATGGAAATATAGCTAAATTTCGACATTACGGACCCAATGAAACTTGTTCCATCGAATTCCGACTCCGTTTGCTCACGCAGCGTATTTTTTAAGTCAAATTATTGACTGTATTTCACATTAAAATCCCGTACGGCCACATACTGACTCCAAAAATCACGAAAAATTTAAATCTATCAATAATTTAATATTTCGGATCCAAAAAAATTAGTTTCATCGAAAACGGAGGTCTTTTGCAAAATTGGCTATTTTTAATGCTCTAAATAAACCCATTTAAATATTAATAAATTTAAAATAATTAAATTAAATATTTATAAGTAAATATTTATGTATATATTAACATAGAACATAATACAGCTCCAAAATATTCCTATCTGAATTTATAAATCGACATTTCAAATCCAGATTAAATCAGTATTCAATTTATATTGAAAATCTATTTATAATATAAATAAATCGATATAAATTATAAAGGAATTCCATAATGACTTTTCGAAAACTTGATTTTGACATAAGTCAAAATCTACACAACGAAATCTTGAATTTTCTCTTCCATTAGAAATATATACTTCACCAGCTCCGAACGTTTCTTGTTTCACAGAAATCCGGCTTAAAACGGATTCTGTATATCCGGTTAAATTTCAAATTGCCAAATTACGAACTGCCACGCCATTTCGGGCTTGATTTAAATTATATTATAATTAATACATTCAAAGTTCGTTTAAATAATAAATTCATTATTATAATTTAACTCTAAACTGAATTAAATATTATAAACAATCTAATTCACATAATATTGTGAATTCTACTATTTCTGACTATTTCGGAATTAAATATATTATTCTATTAATTATACTAATTAAATATTCAATAATATTTAATTCTGGTCACTTTAAATTACCAATCCATCATTTAAATAATTAGATAAGTTATTTATTATCCATAAAAAAAATGCGGGTCGTTACATTCTTCCCCCCTTAAAATATTTTCGTCCTCGAAATTGCTAATGTAGAAAACAAACCCTATTAACTGGCTTAAAAATTATTTATTTACTTCTTAACTTCTATTTCACTAACCCAATTGATTTTAATTAAATTTTTCATTCATTCCGAATAACTAAAATTTTCAAAAATTCCGAAAATTTTCAAATACCATAAATTTTCGAAAAATTTAGCCATTACCTCCTTTGTACGGCTCAATCAATACAACTACAACTCGCCTCTCTAGGCCTTCTCCACTCCAAAATAAAATCAAACAGCCAAGCGGCTTGCCAATTTGGCTCATAAATCTCATATCCAATAGAAATATAAACTTGTACCTTTTTGTCGGGCATATCATTATATCCTTTGTATCTGTTACCAACTTAACATATACCAATGTCATTCCAACTTGATCTCCAATCAATTTATCTTTAACACAATCATTCATTTATTAAAGCCAAATTCCATTCTAAATCTCAAGTGTCATCCTTGATTCTAAATCTTTACTTATCATTCCAATATAATTTCATATTCCTATTCCACGTTCTAATTTTATTTGATACCCTTCCATTTCAATAAAATTTCCACTTAACTAGTTTTAATTCAATTCAATTTGCTTTCATACTTTTCAATTTAAATTTGTTTTTAATTCAAACAATCTAGTTCTGGGAGTTTTAAACAACATACCCTTTTTGGAAAACTAAATATTCATTTCGGAGTATCAAACAACTTGTTTTTCTCAAAACAATTCAAAAACAAAATCTTCGATAGTAATCCATCACTTAGAAACTCGAAAATGAACACCGATGATGCTGCGCAGTCATCTTCGTAATTTATTTTCCAGCGATTGAAGTGAATTCAACGCTATAACACTTTCAAAACCATTTCTAAACACTTCCATTTTGAAATACGTTTCAAAATATCATTTACAATGTTTGTAGAACAATTTAAAATCTCCTAGGATTTTAAAATTCTCATATATTAATTCCAAATCGATTTACAAACACCTTTCCAAATTTTCAGGCTTTTAATTTCAATTCTGATTTAAGTTCAGATTTAATTCATTTCGTAACACTTATACGAATTTTGATAAGTAATTTACATAATTATTTCAATTATAATCTTATCTGATTATAATCCCAACCAACACACCCAATATTATAATATTTCCAATATATATTTTCTTTGTATCAAAATATATTTGGGTAAAATTATTTCATTACCCTCTTTTCAAAACATACTATGTCGGTTCATTGTATTCAAGTGTTTATAAACCCCTACCAATATAGTGGATCAAACTGATCGACCAGAACTCATAAACAACTCAACCAATAAATCTCCACAATACAAAACCATTTTTATAGCAAATAACAAATACGTGCTCATATATATATGCTAAAACTCAATCTAGGGCATTACTAATCCCATCTCTACTGAGTCACGCAATAGAGCCAAGGTAATTACTTAACCTTCAGCTCTGATACCACTGTAACGGCCCGGGGATTTGCGACCTTGGTTATCGACATAAACTCAATGTCGACTATCCAAGCATCGAAAATACCAGATAGTTAATAGAAAGAAGTTAGAGGGTGAGAATAGATAAGATAGAAAATTAGAATAGAAGAAGAAGAAAATCACAACAACAGAATCAGAGTAACACGAATCTCATAGCGGAAAACATAACTTCAAAATAAAAAATGTATATGTACACAATAACATTTTATCATAGTACAACACTTACAACACAGCAGAAATAAACAATTGCTATAAAATCCTGAAGCCTCCTGCTCCAAGATCTCAGTATATCTGTAAAATCCTGAGTACTATACTGCCCGTACAAAATTAAGCACCCAAAAGTTTAGGGAAAACAAAACAAAATAAACTCGTGGTCAGTCATGGGACTGGCGTGAGTAAAACCATTTAAAACAGTTTGAGAAATTAAACGATATCTCATAAGACCATGCCGTATAACGGAACGGGTTTTTCCCTTATGAGAATCCAAAACACTTGGTCCAACATTCAAAAATCCTTTTGAAGGAAACAATAATCTTTATATCAACATATTTTTGATATTATAATAGTGTCTATCAACCGCAATATAATAATCATCTAGCAGAACGCTTTCATCTCACGTTCCACATACATAATATATAATCAAAAACCGCGGGCGTTTATTGGTTATTGAATTCCAACTGGCAAGGTATGGGATCACCTTCCGACAGTGTATCTCTAGAGAGGAATACACCGAGTTCAACAAGAACATCTTGTAACCCAAGCTAAACATGATCGGTCACTCATTTCGCTTGAGTGTACCAAATGTATTATCACTAATGGTTGGGATCAACAACCATTTCCCGAAAGGGACAACATTGAAATAGATTATAGAAGTAAATGGAATTTCTCTAGATCAAGTGACAATACACCTTAATTGGCAGCTAACCACTTAGCCATGCGACCTACCTGATTTTATACGATTTCCAGTTGTGAGGCTAAGGGACATAACGTATCCTTTACAAACCACATCTTCATTCACTTTGAATGACACATCTCATACCCGCTAAATCACAAATTGATTTCTCTAAACATATCACGGGTAAACGGCTAAGAGAAACGAATTCCTCTGCCACCAAACATAAATACGTTTGAAGAGATCAACTTACGCGATCTATTAAATATACTCCATCAGACATTCTTCCATACAAGTCGTCCTGGGACTGGACAAACCGAAGGCAATATTCTGTAAATCCATCTTAGGAAATTTCTACCTAGGATTTGCAAGAAAAGCCCTTGTACAAACTCTGTCTTCAATTATCTTCATCATATTTGATTTGCAATGCTAATGCCATACGGAGTGGTTTTCAGATAATATATCTGATCCCGGTCTCTCCGTATTGACAACGGAAATGGTCAAAATCTTTGATAGTCGGTGATTTAACTATCAAAGGAAACATGTGTACAAACAACGGCCGTATTCCCAAATGGAAATCTTACCGATCCATCATCATTTCATACCCCAATATCCCATTTTTATAGTTTTCATATATTCATAAATTCTTTATTTTCTAAAATTAGAAAATATACGTTATTAACTTTGGAAAACGTTTCCATTTCTGGTTCACGCATCAATATCTTCCCACCTCTATCAGTCTCTAACTATAAACTAGTAAGACAACAACTTCCCAAGCATAAACCCCGAAGGCCGAAACCAACATCAGATCGATACCCAGAAAGCCATTCAACTCAACAAATTTCCAGTCAGTTTCTAATTTCAGTAATTCCATTTAAATTCCTAATTCAAATCCCCAAATTCCTTTATAATATTTTATTTGCAAAATATTTACTTTAATCTACTTTTTCACATAGAATGTGAATAATATTTCTTTATATAATCAAAATAGTTTGATTTCGTATTTTAAAACAATATCTTAAACCCAAATTCTATTTATATTTTTATTTGTAGAATTATTCATACAAATCTCCTTTTTATTTCTAACAATTAAATCTCATTTATAATCCCCTTTATATAATTCTATTTATTTTATATAAATCCTTTTATATAATTCTATTTATTTTATATAACTCCTGTTATATAATTCTATACATTTCCCCAATATTTCCTTAATCATATTTCCCAATATTTGTTTTCCAAATATTACATTTTATAATATCCTATTTATTTCATATATAAATATTTCATTTTCAATATTCACTTTGAAAACTTCCTTTTTACATTCTAGTATTTCATATGGTATTTAAATTCCAAATAACATGACCAGTGTCATCGTAATCTATCATAGATTTTATATCACATCATATATCACAATATATGAAAACAAACAGTATTATAATATTGAGGAATCCAGTTGGATCCCTCCAACCTGTCTCCCTGCATTCACAGATGTTAAACAATATTATTAACATCAATTTCATTTCTGTATGAAATATTCTAATAAACAGAATCAATATATAATTAACGATTATATATATAACTCTATCTATAATTTTAGCTAGTTAATTAACAGTTCAACCAATAATCAACACATAGCAATTAATCAATATTTATCAATACTAGATTATATTTATAAAATATAAACTATACAGAGTTAGTGAGATTTACTCACATTGGACGATCATCGTTAAATAACGATAATCACTGGTTAATTCAGACAGACAATTTATTTCGCTATAAATTGTAACGAGCTCTGATTCACTCCAAATCAGTTCCATTGTGTAGTATTTGGCGAGACAATTCCAGCATCTCTTGTTTTGCTGAATTTGGATAACATGCAGAAAAGTTATGATATTTACAAGTGAACGCACATTAAATTAGACTTAAAACTAAATTTATTAAATCCATTTGGGCTTTACCATTTTTACTTTCAGCCCACTATCATATAACCAGACCAGAACTGGTCTTACATCCCTCCTTCTCCAATCGAAGAAATCCACTCCTCAATCCCCTGTTTCATTCGAAAGCCATTACCGAATTTCACTTCACCTCAAACCTCTCCATTTCTTCACCGACATCAAAGAAAATCTCCATCGAAATGATCCTCTTTCTATCTTTACAATCCCTTCACCCAACATTAAACTCAACGTCTTCTTCAGGATCGTGAATAGTACACCACGCTGCTCCTTCCATACTCAACATCGCAATTGAATCTAATTCCATTGTTACTCCCTTATCTTTCCATGCTTTTATAATATGGAACCACCTTCTTCCTCTTCATCCGGAGCTCCCTCACCTCCAAACCATTTTGTTGTACTCGATACCCCAAAATCACTCCATCATTTTCAGTTTCATTGGCTATCCTCCTAAGAATGTACGAACAAAAAATCACGGAAACCCCCCCGAAACTCGGCCAAACAGTGTGCTTATACCTCGTCAAGCCCATGCCGACAAGCATTACATCCATCGATACTTCTATATCTCATAAGAATCAACCGTAGCCTCACGTTGGGTAAAATTCTCGAGCCCAGAAAGTGCATCGAGCTCATTAAAAAGGGTATAGGTCGAAGCGTTTTCTCATAGCATTTCAAATAATCAACTGTTGTATTTTCTTATTGAGTAATTTATTTGTTATTGATTTCTTTTGAATTCAGGAAGGCACCGATTTTGTTTGTGGAGAGAACAAGGGCGGCTTCCCTTTTTGACCAGAAAGAAACGTATTTAGGGATAGGAAATGGGGTGGTGTATTTATAGTATAAATTTAATATTTGATTTAATATTCATTTTAATCAACCGTTGTTCGTATTTATCATTTAAAATTCCATACAGTCATAGATAATATCCAATTTCAATGAAAATGGAAAAATAGCTATATTTCGACATTACGGTCCTAATGAAACTTGTTTCATCAAATTTCGACTCCGTTTTCTCACACAGCGTATTTTGTAAGTCAAATTATTGACTGTATTTCACATTAAAATCCCGTACGGCCACATACTGCCTCCAAAAATCATGAAAAATTGAAATCTAATAATAATTTAATATTCCGGATCCAACAAAATTAGTTTTGTCGAAAACGGAGGTCGTTTGCAAAACTGACTATTTTAATGCTCTAAATAAACCCATTTAAATATTAATATATTTAAAATAATTAAATTAAATATTTATAAATAAATATTTACGTATATATTCACATATAATATAATACAGCTCCAAAATACTCCTATCTGAATTCATAACTCGAAATTTCAAATCCAGATTAAACTAGTATTCAATTTATATTGAAAACCCATTTATAATATAAATAAATTGATATAAATTATAAAGGAATTCCATAGCGACTTTTCGAAAATTTGATTTGGACATAACTCAAAATCTACACAATGAAATCTCGAATTTTCTCTTCCATTAGAAAAATATACTTCACCAGCACCGAACATTTCTTGTTTCACAGAAATCTGGCTTAAAACGGATTCTGTATATTCGTTTAAAGTTCGAATCGCCAAATTACGAACTGCCGCGCCATTTCAGGCTTGATTTAAATTATATTATAATTAATACATTCAAACTTCGTTTAAATAATAAATTCATTATAATAATTCAACTCTAAACTAAATTAAATATTATAAACAATCTAATTCACACAATATTTTGAATTCTACTATTTCTGACTATTTCGGAATTAAATATATTATTCTATTAAATATACTAATTAAATATTCAATAATATTTAATTCTGATCACTTTAAATTACCAAGCCATTGTAACGACCCGGATTTTGAGCGACTTTGGTTATCGACATAAGCTCGATGTCGATAACCAAAACACCGAAAAATCCTGGTAATTAGTGAAAGAAATTAGAGGGTGAGGAAAGATAAGATAGAAAATTAGAATAGAAAGGGAAGAAGAACACAACATAAGAGTAACACGAACCTCACAGCGGAACGAATAACATATAATATATATAACATAACTTGAAATATACATCTGTACTTGCATATACATATCATTATCAAAGTACAGCACTTACAACACAGCGGAATAATAATAGCTATATGATCCTGAAGCCTCCTGCTCTAGCTCTTCAATGTATCTGTAAATCCCGACAACTTGACTGCCCATACAAATTTAGGCACCCAAGAGTTTAGGGAAAACAACAAAGTAAACTCCGGGTCAGTCATGGGACTGGTATGAGTAAAACAGTTTAAAAACAGTTCGAACAAGTAAACGATATCTCATAAGACCACGCCGCATAACAGAACGGGTTTTTCGCTTATGAGAATCCAAAATAACTTTATATCAAAAACCTTTTGATATTATAATAATGTCTATCAACCACAGTATATATAATCATCTAGCAGAAACGCTTTCATCTCACGTTCTACATATATAGTATACAATCAAAACCGCAATTACGTATTGGGTAATGGATTTCCAACTATGACAAGGTATGGAACCACCTTTCGCTAGTGTACCTCTAGAGAGGAATACACTGGGTTCAACAAGAACATCTTGCAACCCGGCCACACATGACCGACCACTCACTTCGCTTGAGCGTATCGAATGTATATCACCAACGGCTGGGATCAGCAACCGTTCCCGAATGGGACAACATCAACAATAGATTTTTAGAAGTAAATGAAACTCTAGATCAGGTGATTATACACCCTACTTCGGTGCGACGGACTTAGCCATGCTGCCTGCCCGATTTCTGTCATTTACCGATTTGATGAGGCTATAAGCTACGCTTTGTCATCACACCAGATTCACTTTAAATGCCACATCGTCAAATCCATCAAATCACCGATTGACGTCCTCAACAATACATTATGTGTTAGCTAAAAGAAGTTTCCTCCTCCGCTTCCACTCTTGGTATGGTTGGAGAAATCAATATACGTGATCGTCTGGAATTACTCTGTCAAACATCCGTCCATACAAGTCATCCAGGAACAGGATGAACCGAAGGCACTATTCTGTAAACAGGATAGCCCTTGCATAACTCCGTCTTCAATTTCCTTTGGCATATATGATTCGCAACGCTTATGCCAATACAGAATGGTTCTTTGGATAATAATCCAACCGGTCTCTCCATATTAACAACGTTAAAATGGTCAAAACTTCGATAGTCTGTGATTTAACTATCGAATAAAAACAGGTGTTCAAACAACGATATTATTTCCAAATGGAAATTATATCTATCAAACATCATTTAACATTCATCTCCTTAGTTCATTAATTTACTTATCTCCTGTTTCCCTATATTCAATATTTCTTATTTTCTAAATTTGGAAAATATACGTTATTAACAATGGAAAACATTTCCATTTCTTGTTTTCTTTATTAGAAAACATTTCTGGTTTCTTATTTGGAAAACATTTCCAAAGCTTCTTCATTGGACTTAGACAGATGTTTAAACAAACCATCGCGATGCCAACTCAAACCATTTCCTTTACTGCCGAACCTTAATTATTCCCTAGTTAAAACGAAGCCAATCAAGTTGGGGTAGAACTACCTCTCAGACCTTAACTGAACAACATTTCTAACTTTGAAATAGGCAAAGTTCACTTTATAACTCCTTTTACTAACTTCCTTACTTAACCCTCCTTCGAATAGCTATATTCGATTGACTCCTTTTACTTAACTCTATTCGATTTAACTCTAACTCTATTCACTTAACTCCTATCGAATAAACTATATTCGATAGCTCTTTTAATTCTATTTGAATACTATATATTTGATTAACTCCTTCATTCTATTCGAATAAACTATATTCGATTTACTCCTTTTACTTTCTGTTCGAATAAGCTATATTTGATTAACTCCTTTGCTTTCTATTCGAATAACTATATTCGATTAACTCCTTTTACATTATTCTCTAATCGATTTAAACTAACATCGATTAGCTAACATCGATTAACTAACATCGATTAACTAACATCGATTAACTCCTTTTAACTTTATTCTCTAATCGATTAACTAACATCGATTAACTAACATCGATTAACTCCTTTTAACTTTAACTCTAATCGATTAAACTAACATCGATTAGCTCCTTTATTCTATTCTAATAAACTATTCATTTATAAAGATTTACTTTTAGTAACAGTTCTTCACTTTACAAATGATTTCCCCTTTTATAAAACTCTATTCGTTTTAAAAACATTTTTCCCTTTTTATTTACTTTCGAAATATTTCCTTTTATAAAATCTGTTGATTTTATAAACTCCCTTTATTTCAATATACATTGAAATAATTCTTTTTACATCCCAGGGTCTTTATGATATTTACAATATCGAATAACAATGATCAACATCATTCCAACACACATAATCCATAACTGATTATATAACACATCATATATCACAATATATGAAAACAGTAAAATAAATGTTGAGGAATCCAGTTGGATTCCTCCAACCTGTTTCCCTGCATCACAGATGTTAAACAATATAGATAACATCACTTTTCAGTTCCATATGATATATTCTGTTAAACAGAATTAATATAGAAATTCAACTAACTGACTAGCAGTTAAATCAAACAATCAACACACAGCCAATCAACCAATATTTAACAGTTCTAAAATACAACATGAAATTATAAACTGTTTAGAGTTAGTGAGATTTACTCACATTGGCGCGTTAACCATTAAATAGCGGTTTGATTTATTTGATTCAGTCGGACAATTTATTTTGCCATAAATTCAGACGAGCTCAAATCCACTTCCAGTCAGTTCCAGTGCGTAGTGTCCGTCCATACGATCCCAACGTGACTGACCGTTCTAATTTCTGATAACGTATGATCGAGAGACAATATTTATAAGTACCACACATTTATTTAAATTAAATAAACTTAATACTTTATTCATTGGGCTTAACTTTTGAAATCTTCTCCGGCCCAACTCCCTTTTAAATTCAGCTCACCAGCTTCCCTTATAACCCGGCTTGCTACTAGTTGAACCCGCAACTCCATCTTCCCCTAAAATCACTCAGCGACATCCTCCTTTCCTGTAAGATTCAAACTGTCTTCCTCCAAACTCCTCAACACCTTTTACATGACACCATCCCACCCTCACCTGTTAAAGCCCAAACACGATTTCAAAGTCAAACCCGATTCACTTATCCCCCCGAACCCTTCAGTACTCCGAAACCAAAACTCAGCCATTTCCCGATCTTCCTTCCATCAATCCGTGATCATCTCTCCATAGAAATTTAAAACTAAGAGCACCCATACGCTCCTCATTTCACAAACTTCCTTCCCATACCAACAGAATCTAACTCGTCCTCCTCTCCCGACTTGCGATCAACAGCAGCTCCACGTCAGTACAGAAGAACATCGAACAAAAACTACTATCGGATTCTCTTAAAATATCACAACCCCTTCGATTTCTTCCCACGATTTCAGAAATGAACTCGATTTGATTTACAACTCCTTAAATCTCGCTCACGACCGAACCCTACAGCACGCTGGGAGAAAACCATCGACCATTTCTTGCGTCGAGTTTAACAATACATATATGGGATTGAAGAGCATAAGATGAGGATTTCGAATATATTACTTTGGAGATTTATAGATATTTGTTTGTATTTCTTTGTGATTTTTTTTTGAAGAGATGATTTTTGCTTTAGAAACAACTAGGACCGACGGCGCAAAATTGGTTGATGAAATTAGGTTAAGGGTTGGTAAAAGACTATTTATAGGAAGGATTATAATGATTTTATATTTATCTATTATCATACGCTCTTGTATTTATCCTTCTAAAAATTCCTATGGTCACGTATTATACCCAAAAATGACGAAATTGGACATGCAGCTACAATTCGATATTGTGGACCCAACGAAACTGGTTTCGTCGAATTCCGACTCCGTATGCTCACACAGCGTATTTTTAACCATTGAAATACTGACTGTTTTTCACTCTAAATACCCGTACGGCCACATACTGACTTCAAAAATCACGAAA
Source organism: Allium sativum (assembly GCA_030737875.1). Classification (NCBI taxonomy): domain Eukaryota; kingdom Viridiplantae; phylum Streptophyta; class Magnoliopsida; order Asparagales; family Amaryllidaceae; genus Allium; species Allium sativum. Next base: position 160,198,181 of record CM060923.1, read on the forward strand.
ACTGAAATCTAGCAACTATTTGATATTGCGGATCCAACGAAATTAGTTTCGTCGAATTCCGACTTCGTTTGCAAAAGTGGTTATTTTTAAAGCTCTAAATAGCCTATTTAAATATATAAATATATTTAAATATAGTTAAATTTAACATTTAAAAATAAATATTATCGTCTATATTCACAGTGTTATACCATACAGCTTCAGAATATTCCTATATGAATTTCTAACTCGATATTCCAAATCCTAATTTAATCGATATTCGATTTATAATGAAATCCCTTTTTAAAATATAAATAATTCCTTTATGAATTATAAAGGAATTCCACAGCGACTTTTTCTGAAATTTGATTTGGACATATCTCAAAATCTACACAATGAAATTCCGATTTTTCTCTTCCACTAGAAAGATATACTCCACCAGCTCCACACGTTTCTTGTTTCATAGAAATCCGATTTAAAACGAATCCTGTACATTCAGTTGAAGTTTGAATCGCCAATTTACGAACTGCAGCGCCATTTCGAGCTCGTTTATAATTATATTATAAACTATACATTCAACTGTCTATGATTGAATATATTCGTTATTCTAATTCAATTCTAAACTGAACTATATATTTTAAATAATCTAATTCACACCATATCGCCATTTCAGCCAATTCTGATTATTTCAGAATTAAATATATTATTTAATTTATTATTTTAACTAAAAATTCATCATTATTTAATTCCACGACCATTTAATTCACTACACCACTATTTATATAATTAAATAAATTAATTATAATACCTCTGCCAATGCGGGTCATTACAATATTCCCCGCTTAAAATAATTTCGTCCTCGAAATTGCTAAAAGGTAGAGAACGACCCTATCGACTGGTTAGAACATGTTTGTTCACTTCTTAACTTCAGTTTCAACTGAACCAATTTAAATTCAATTAAATATTAATTAATTCTTATCAATGAAAATTTTCAAAAATCCTGAAAATTTCCTAACGCCTTAACTTTTCGAAAAATTTCGCCAGCACCTCCTTTTTATTGGTCAATAGGTCAAACTCCAACTCGCCTCTCTAGGCCTTCTCCAACCCAAAAGAAAATCAAACAGCCAAGCGGCTTGCCAATTCGGCTCATAAATCTTATATCCAATAGAAATATAAACTTGTACCTTTTGTCGGCATATCATTATATCCTTCCCACCTGTTATCAATTCAGTAGATACAAGGGTCATCCCAATCAAATTCCAATCTGCTTTTATCCACAACACAACCATTCACTTATATCTGAGTCAAATGTCATTTCAACTCGAGTTTCTTCTCGATTCCCAACTCTTAACTTGATTATCACATTACACTTCAAATTTGAATCTCACAATCCAATTCGTCTTGATATCATTCAAATTCAATCTCAGTTACCACTTTACTGGCTTTACTTTTAATTCCACTTTGCTTTCACAAATTTCTGTTAAATTTGTTTTTAATTCCAACAGTCTTTCCTTGGGAGTTTTAAAATAGTTTACTCTTTTCAAAAATCAAATTTCCCCTTTGAACTTGTCACGAAGCCCTTAATTAATATTTCATTAGTTAAATCACTTCTCTATTTCTTTTTCAATATTTGTTAACCAAATATTTTCAATAACCATATTGGCCTTTTATGTTATTTGGAAAACATTTCCGAATATCGCCTTTCTTTATTTTCTAAACTTTAGAAAATATATACTATTTTATAATTGGAAAATATTCCAATTACTTATCTCTTTTCCGATCTCGTTTATTTCTATACTTAGGAAATATTTACTATTCTATTTCAAATTTACACTTATTTGGGTTAAAACGGATGTTGTGTAAAACATCGTTACGACAACCCAAATACTATATTCAACTAACTCTTATTCAACATTGATCTTCGAGCCTGAAATTCTACTATTTATTTGTTAATAATGAAATCAATCAAGTTGGAGTATAACTACCTCTCAGACCTTGACTGAATAATCATTTATAACGTCAAAACAGATATGACTACTTACTCGAATAATCGATACCATACAACTACTTATTCACTTCTAAACACATATACACTTTCTCTTTCTATTCTTACTAGATTTTATTCTTAGTCTTCCTTTTTTATTTTACTATTTTATTTCTAAGTTCGTTTCCTTATCGACTTCTATATATATATATATCGATACGTTGATTTCTAACTATCAAATTATCTTAAAAATATTCTAACTCCTTAAATTCCCGGAGAAATTCGCCAAAACCTCCTTTCTATTAGGACATCGGGATATTTCAAATAGCCTCCCATGGCCCTCACCAATCCAAAAGAAAAAGAAAAAGCCAAACGGCTAGCCGATACAGCGCATAAAATCTCATATATGAATTAAATACATACCTTTTGTCGAGCATTCTATTTATATACCTTCATACCTTATCCATACATATCTCATGTATATTTATACCTGCCCAATCTATTTTAACTATACCTGATCGTTTTAACTCAATTCGTTAATTAATTTGTTAATTAACTCTTTAGTCTATTTCACTTTTATAATTGAACATGACATGTTCATGTATATTTTAACTTGCTTACAACTAATTTGAACTCCATTTTCAACTTACGCTTCATATTCAATTTCAAATATAAATTCTCAAATCCCCTTTGAATGCTATATTCAAATTCCATTTGAATTCTATTTGAATCCTATATTCAAATTCCTTTTTAACTCTATTTAAATTTTCCTAATTCAAATTCTATTTGAATTTCGTATATTTAAACTCCTTTAAATTTCTATATTCAATTTGAATTACAAATATTCAAATTCCTTTTTAAATCCTTTATTCAATTTCTATGTCACTTCTCTTATTCAAATTCTATTCGATTTTTCATATGTCAAATTCTATTCGATTTCTATATTCGAATTTCCTCTTTTCAAATTCTATATCTGAATTGATATATTCAAACTCTATTTCAATTCCATTGAATTTCATATATTCAAACTCCCTTTGAATTTCTATATTCGAATCCTATTATTACTCTATATGAATTCTATATTCAATTTTCCATTATTTAAATCTTCTTTATTCAAATCTCATTTGAATTTCTATATTCCAATCCCCTTTGAATTTTCTATGTTCAAATCCCCTTTGAATTTTCTTATTTAAATTCTATTTCTATTTCAAATTTTCTTTATTTATTCTTTACATAAGTCTCGATTTCGATTCTTTTTTAAATCGATGTTTCTGCCTTTGGAAAATAGATTTCCCTTTCAATTTCACACTTGTATTTTTATTTCTGAATTATCCAATGATAATTCTCTTCACTTCATTTATAAACTTCGTTTATAAAAGAACTATTTATAAACTTCGTTTATTAAGGAACTTCTAGTTTTATTTCTTTTAAAACAAGTTAATATTTCAAATCTATTTAAAAATTTAAATTCTATATTTTAAATCCCATTTTGAAATTCAACACAACTTGACTTTCGCCAAACAAATTCAAAACAGTATCTCTGGTAGTAATTCGTCACTTACAACTCGAAAATGAATACTGATGATGCAGCTGTCATCATCAGAATCTATTTTCCAGCGATCGAAGTGAGTTCAATACTATAAAACCATTTCTAAACATTTCCACTTTGAAATTCATTTCAAAATATAATTCACACTGCTTGTAAAATAATTTAAAATCTCCCAGGATCTTAAACTTTCCTTACTATTAATCCAAATCCATTTACAAACACTTATCCAATTTTCCAGAAATTTTAATTCAATTTCTGGTTTACATTTCAGATTTAACTCATCTGATTTCACGCAATTCGCTTATATGAATTCTGATTGGTTATTTACATAACCATTTAATTTATAATCTTACTCGATTATAATAACAATCAATATATCCAATATATATCAAAATATACTTTGGGTAAAATTATTTTCATTTACCCATTTTTCAAAACATATCGTGATGACCCATCGTATTCGAGTGTTTAGTAACTCCTACCGATACAGTGGATCAAACTGATCGACCAGAACTCATAAACGACTCAACCAATGAATCTCCACAATATAAAACCACTTTATATCAAATTACAAATACGCACTCGTATATATACACTCAAACTCAATCTAGGGTATTACTAACCCTATCTCTACCGAGTCACGCCACAGAGCCAAGGTAATTCTTAACTTAAGCTTTGATACCAACTGTAACGACCCGGATTTTGAGCGACTTTGGTTATCGACATAAGCTCGATGTCGATAACCAAAACACCAAAAAATCCTGGTAATTAGTGAAAGAAATTAGAGGGTGAGGAAAGATAAGATAGAAAATTAGAATAGAAGAAGAAGAAGCACACAACATCAGAGTAACACGAACCTCACAGTGGAACGAATAACATATAATATATATAACATAACTTGAAATATACATCTGTACTTGCATATACATATCATTATCAAAGTACAACACTTACAACACAGCGGAATAATAATAGCTATATGATCCTGAAGCCTTCTGCTCCAGCTCTTCAATGTATCTGTAAATCCCGACTACTTGACTGCCCATACAAATTTAGGCACCCAAGAGTTTAGGGAAAACAACAAAGTAAACTCCGGGTCAGTCATGGGACTGGTATGAGTAAAAAAGTTTAAAAATAGTTCGAACAAGTAAACGATATCTCATAAGACCACGCCGCATAACGGAATGGGTTTTTCCCTTATGAGAATCCAAAATAACTTTATATCAAAAAACTTTTGATATTATAATAATGTCTATCAACCACAGTATATATAATCATCTAGCAGAAACGCTTTCATCTCACGTTCTACATATATAGTATACAATCAAAACTGCAAGCACGTATTGGGTAATGGATTTCCAACTATGACAAGGTATGGAACCACCTTTCGCTAGTGTACCTCTAGAGAGGAATACACTGGGTTCAATAAGAACATCTTGCAACCCGGCCACACATGACCGACCACTCATTTCGCTTGAGCGTATCGAATGTATATCACCAACGGCTGGGATCAGCAACCGTTCCCGAATGGGACAGCATCAACAATAGATTTTTAGAAGTAAATGAAACTCTAGATCAGGTGATTATGCACCCTACTTCGGTGCGACCGACTTAGCCATGTTGCCTGCCCGATTTCTGTCATTTACCGATTTGATGAGGCTATAAGCTACACTTTATCATCACACCAGATTCACTTTGAATGCCACATCGTCAAATCCATCAAATCATCGATTGACGTCCTCAACAATACATTATGTGTTAGCTAAAAGAAGTTTCCTCCTCTGCTTCCACTCTTGGTATGGTTAGAGAAATCAATATACGTGATCGTCTTGAATTACTCTGTCAAACATCCGTCCATACAAGTCATCCAGGAATAGGATGAACCGAAGGCACTATTCTGTAAACAGGATAGCCCTTGCATAACTCCGTCTTCAATTTCCTTTGGCATTTATGATTCGCAACGCTTATGCCAATACAGAGTGGTTCTTTGGATAATAATCCAACCGGTCTCTCCATATTAACAACGTTAAAATGGTCAAAACTTCGATAGTCCGTGATTTAACTATCGAATAAAAACAGGTGTGCAAACAACGATATTATTTCCAAATGGAAATTATATCGATCAAACATCATTTAACATTCATTTCCTTAGTTCATTAATTTACTTATCTCCTGTTTCCCTATATTCAATATTTCTTATTTTCTAAATTTGGAAAATATACGTTATTAACAATGGAAAACATTTCCATTTCTTGTTTTCTTTATTAGAAAACATTTCTGGTTTCTTATTTGGAAAACATTTCCAAAGCTTCTTCATTGGACTTAGACTGATGTTTAAACAAACCATCGCGATGCCAACTCAAACCATTTCCTTTACTGCCGAACCTTAACTATTCCCTAGTTAAAACGAAGCCAATCAAGTTGGGGTAGAACTACCCCCTCAGACCTTAACTGAACAACATTTCTAACTTAGAAATAGGAAAAGTTCACTTTATAACTCCTTTTACTAACTTCCTTACTTAACCCTCCTTCGAATAGCTATATTCGATTGACTCCTTTTACTTAACTCTATTCGATTTAACTCTAACTCTATTCACTTAACTCCTATCGAATAAACTATATTCGATAGCTCTTTTAATTCTATTTGAATACTATATATTTGATTAACTCCTTCATTCTATTCGAATAAACTATATTCGATTTACTCCTTTTACTTTCTATTCGAATAAGCTATATTCGATTAACTCCTTTGCTTTCTATTCGAATAACTATATTCGATTAACTCATTTTACGTTATTCTCTAATCGATTTAAACTAACATTGATTAGCTAACATTGATTAACTAACATCGATTAACTAACATCGATTAACTAACATCGATTAACTCCTTTTAACTTTATTCTCTAATCGATTAACTAACATCGATTAAGTAACATTGATTAACTAACATCGATTAACTAACATCGACTAACTCCTTTTAACTTTAACTCTAATCGATTAAACTAACATCGACTAGCTCCTTTATTCTATTCGAATAAACTATTCATTTATAAAGATTTACTTTTAGTAACAGTTCTTCACTTTACAAATGATTTCCCCTTTTATAAAACTCTATTCGTTTTAAAAACATTTTTCCCTTTTTTTTTACTTTCGAAATATTTCCTTTTATAAAATCTGTTGATTTTATAAACTCCCTTTATTTCAATATACATTGAAATAATTCTTTTTACATCCCAGGGTCTTTATGATATTTACAATATCAAATAACAATGATCAACATCATTCCAACACACATAATCCATAACTGATTATATAACACATCATATATCACAATATATGAAAACAGTAAAATAAATGTTGAGGAATCCAGTTGGATTCCTCCAACCTGTTTCCCTGCATCACAGATGTTAAACAATATAGATAACATCACTTTTCAGTTCCATATGATATATTCTGTTAAACAGAATTAATATAGAAATTCAACTAACTGACTAGCAGGTCAATCAAACAATCAACACACAGCCAATCAACCAATATTTAACAGTTCTAAAAATACAACATGAAATTGTAAACTGTTCAGAGTTAGTGAGATTTACTCACATTGGCGCGTTAACCGTTAAATAGCGGTTTGCGTTATTTGATTCAATCGGACAATTTATTTCACCATAAATTCAGACGAGCTCAAATCCACTTCCAGTCAGTTCCAGTGCGTAGTGTCCGTCCATACGATCCCAACGTGACTGACCGTTCTAATTTCTGATAACGTATGATCGAGATACAATATTTATAAGTACCACACATTTATTTAAATTAAATTAACTTAATACTTTATTCAATGGGCTTAACTTTTGAAATCTTCTCCGGCCCAACTCCCATTTAAATTCAGCCCACCAGCTTCCCTTATAACTTGGCTTGCTACTAGTTGAACCCGCAACTCCATCTTCCCCTAAAAACACTCAGCGACATCCTCCTTTCCTATAAGATTCAAACTGTCTTCCTCCAAACTCCTCACCACCTTTTACATGACACCAGCCCACCCTCACCTGTTAAAGCCCAAACACGATTTCAAAGTCAAACCCGATTCACTTATCCCCCCGAACCCTTCAGTACTCCGAAACCAAAACTCAGCCATTTCCCGATCTTCCTTCCATCAATCCGTGATCATCTCTCCATAGAAATTTAAAACTAAGAGCACCCATACGCTCCTCATTTCACAAACTTCCTTCCTATACCAACAGAATCTAACTCGTCCTCCTCTCTCGACTTGCGATCAACGGCAGCTCCACGTCAGTACAGAAGAACATCGAACAAAAACTACTATCGGATTCCCTTAAAATATCACAACCCCTTCGATTTCTTCCCACGATTTCAGAAATGAACTCGATTTGATTTACAACTCCTTAAATCTCGCTCACGACCCAACCCTACAGCACGCTGGGTGAAAACCATCGACCATTTCTTGCGTCGAGTTTAACAATACATATATGGGATTGAAGAGCACAAGATGAGGATTTCGAATATATTCCTTTGGAGATTTATAGATATTTTTTTGTATTTCTTTGTGATTTTTTTTTGAAGAGATGATTTTTGCTGTAGAAACAACTAGGACCGACGGCGCAAAATTGGTTGATGAAATTAGGTTAAGGGTTGGTAAAAGACTATTTATAGGAAGGATTATAATGATTTTATATTTATTTATTATCATACGCTCTTGTATTTATCCTTCTAAAAATTTCTATGGTCACGTATTATACCCAAAAATGACGAAATTGGACATGCAGCTACAGTTCGACATTGCGGACCCAACGAAACTGGTTTCGTCGAATTCCGACTCCATATGCTCACATAGCGTATTTTTAACCGTTAAAATACTGACTGTTTTTCACTCTAAAAACCCGTACGGCCACATACTGACTTCAAAAATCACGGAAACTGAAATCTAGCAACTATTTGATATTGCGGATCCAACGAAATTAGTTTCGTCGAATTCCGACTTTGTTTGCAAAAGTGGTTATTTTTAAAGCTCTAAATAGCCTATTTAAATATATAAATATATTTAAATATAGTTAAATTTAACATTTAAAAATAAATATTATCGTCTATATTCACAGTGGAATACCATACAGCTTCAGAATATTCCTATATGAATTTCTAACTCGATATTCCAAATCCTAATTTAATCGATATTCGATTTATAATGAAATCCCTTTTTAAAATATAAATAATTCCTTTATGAATTATAAAGGAATTCCACAGCGACTTTTTCTGAAATTTGATTTGGACATATCTCAAAATCTACACAATGAAATTCTGATTTTTCTCTTCCACTAGAAAGATATACTCCACCAGCTCCACACGTTTCTTGTTTCATAGAAATCCGATTAAAAACGAATCATGTACATTCAGTTGAAGTTCGAATCGTCAATTTACGAACTGCAGCGCCATTTCGAGCTCGTTTATAATTATATTATAAACTATACGTTCAACTGTCGATGATTGAATATATTCGTTATTCTAATTCAATTCTAAACTGAACTATATATTTTAAATAATCTAATTAACACCATATCGCCATTTCAACCAATTCTGTTTATTTCAGAATTAAATATATTATTTAATTTATTATTTTAACTAAAAATTCATCATTATTTAATTCCACGACCATTTAATTCACTATACCGCTAATTATATAATTAAATAAATTAATTATAATACCTCTGCCAATGCGGGTCATTACAGCCATCATTTAAATAATTAGATAAATTATTTATTATCCATAAAAAAATACGGGTCGTTACAATAAATGATTAAGTGGTTTTTAAATGAACGCGTAAATGAAGTATTAAGGACATTTGGAATGACATTTATAAGTTTCAAATGATTTAAAAGGAGTTAATAGAATCGTAAATATATGGCAATTGATTTAAAGAATTTGAAAGAATGATTTTCGTTGGATAGCAAACATTTTTGCAAACGTTACTTGTAAATATGGGAAATGTGATTAAATGAGGTTTTGTAAATAGGATTAGTGAATAGGTGAAGATTTAAGGTAGACTATAAAAATATTAGGGTGTAACTGGGTTTTTAAAGACCATGTTTTAATTGAATAGTGGAATAGAAATGGAAGTATTGTCCGAATATTAAAAGATTTAAGATTTTAGAAGTTAATTAACCGATGGTTAATTTAATAGGCCAAATGATGCTGAATATTGGATAAGTGAATTCTTTTTCTTTTTATGAATGAATGGTTGTTTATTTTGATAGTTAAATAACCGACTATCAAAATCTGGCCAACGATTATTGGTACAGAAAGACCGAGATCGAATTTATATTCGAAAACCATTTCGTCCAGCAAATACGTAACGTTGAATATAGAAGATGGAGCAATTGAAGACCGTGGATTTTCATAAGCGGAAGGATCAGTTGTCGAAAATTCTCTAGAGTGTAGCCAAAGGTATTCTGGCATGATTCGTTTGTGGTTAGGATTCTACGGATTACAAGGACCGCTCTCTACTGATCCTTTGGATGTCATAGGAGAGTACCTTCGGTTTGTCCAGTTGCAAGATAACTTGTATGGACGAATGTCTTACTGACTAGGGCTAATAGATCACATACGGTTGATCTCTTAAAAGTATCTCATCTGGTGGCGGAGGAATTCGTTTCTCTTAGCTTTGTCACCCATAATATTTTCTGGAAGTCGATTAATGATTTGACAGGTTTGACAATGTGACATTCAAAGTGAATGGTGGATAGTTGTTCTAGAAGATAAACATAGCCTCAAGTCTCACAACCAGAAAATGACAAAAATTGGGTAGGCAGCATGGCTAGGTGGGTCATTCCCAAGTTGGGTCTTTTGTCACCAATCTAGAGAAATTCCTAATTTGTTCTTCTTTCGATTATGTATCTCCATGGATGGATGGTGGGCCCTTCAAACCACTGAGTGATAATACATTTGCTACAATCAAGCTAAATGAGTGGGCGGTCATGTATGGTCGGGTTTGCAAGATGTTGTAACGACCCAGAAAATCTGAACCAATTAAAAATTTTTAAATTGGCTAAAATAATGGATTTAAATATTTAAAATAAATATTTTAAATAAAAGCAATGAAAAGTAAGTTTGAATCGGCGTTTGAAAACGAATATAATTAATTCTAATTATAAACAAGGCCTGAAAAGGCGTTGTAGTTTCAAAAATTGAATTCAAACTTTGTCGGACTGTACCGGGTGCAAAACAAAACGGATTTGAGTGAAACCAAAAATATTTAAATCTGTTAGTGAATACCTTTCTAACGAATCTGAAAAATCGAAGTTTCATAGTGGAAAGTAAAAGTTATGGCCAAATGAATTTTCAGAAAGGTCGTTGTGGAATTTATATAGCCCGTGAAATTGGCCATTTTGCATACGACCTCAGAATTCGACGAAACCACTTTTGTTGGATCCGGGATGTGAAGTTATTGCTAGGTTTCAAATTTCATAATTTTTGAAGCTAGTATGTGAGCGTGGCAAAGGAAAACGTGTTTTGGTCAATTACAATTAAATTGGATCGACCAGAAATGGGCCTTTTTGCAAACGGTCTCAGAATTCGACGAAACTAGTTTTGTTGGGACCGTATCGTCAACACATAGCCAGATTTATTTTTCTGAAATTTTTCGAATTAGATTGTGGCCCTGGAAAATTGAAATGTACGTTCAAATTGAATATTGAATGTTTTATATTTTAATTTGAAGGAAAACTGACTGAAACACTCGAATGGGCCTTCGAAACATATCCCATTGTGTTCGGAATGGGGGTAAAACGCTAGGGACGACAGTCGTTGTGTTTTGATTGGGGTTCGTGTGTGAAAAGGGTATTTTAGAGAATTTAAAAATTATAAAATAAAATAAAAAAATCCCTATTGGCCCTCATTCTTTCTTCTTCCCCGATGCCCCTGAATCGAACGGCGGCTACCCCTTCCCTCCTTCTCTCCTCATTTTCTCCCTCCACAAGCCATAAAACCCATCGACCCTTTGGAGATTTTTGAAGGGCTCTCCATCCTCTTCAAATCCATACGGATCTCAGTATTTATCGAGGTGTATTTCTCTCGATTCACCCTCCTAAAATCACGCCGCGTCGCCGTGGGTTGCTCCTCCACCCTGCAACCGAGTTCAACCAAAGGGGGGCTGCTGGGCGCGCCGTTCCAAGCTGCACGTTGTGGTATGGTCTGATTCCAGCAACGATCAACGGATTGAGAGAAAAATCGAAACCTAGTTTCAAATAAAAACTAAGGTATACAGCTTGTTCTATTTTGAACTGTTTTGACACTTTAAAGTGTTGCAAACTTTGAAAAATCATATCTTTTTCATGTGTTGACGAAATTCGATGAAACAGGAGACATAGGGACCGTGTCGACGCTCTCTAAATTCTAGAAGAGACCGGATATTTTTCTGAGCCTTCTACAATTTGTAGCAAAGCAATGAACCATTGTGAGATTTCTAATTTATAAACGATGGAAAACGACGATGTATAAATTATATGATCGATGTATGAGTTATATAAGCGTTGTACACCTCTTGTATATGTGTTGTATAAGTTGTACGTTCAATGTATAAGTTGTATATGCATTGTAAAAATTATATATGTGTTGAAATAGAAGTGAATTGCTATATATAAATATATATGTGTATATATATATATATATATATATATATATATACGCCCCTCGCCCACAAACCATGGACGATATTTATTGGTTGTGATTGGTGTGAAATTGATTGATAGAGAATGGTTGATTGGGATTGTTTGTGGTTGATATTGATAAATTGTGGTTGAAAAATACCCGTTTGTGGTTGAGAAATATTTGGTTGAAACCACATAGGATTAGTTTGTGGAAATGAAATAAATATTTATATGTCGCCTGCATGCGAACTAGATGCATGATTCCCCATTGTCAAAAACCGCGAGGTTTTAAGGTAGAGCGAGGAGCCGTACTAGGGACGGTCCCGGTTTTAACTACCCTGCCGTTATGCTGCCGAAATTTTGAATAATATTCATGTGTTTGAATTATTTTCATTTGTTGAAACTATATTTATTCGTTGAATAGAAAACCTTCATGTGTTGAGTCGATATTCATTCATTGAATTGAAATTCATGTGTTGAATGGTATTCGTTTTTAAAATATAAAAATCACATTTTTATCTATATATATAAACTATAGAAAACCTTCATGTGTTGAATCGAAATTCAATCGTTGAATTGAAATTCATGTGTTGAATGGTATTCATATTTTGAAATAAATTGTTTTATAATAAAAATCACATTTTTATCATCTATACGAACTATAGAAAATTGTCGTGTTTTGAAATAAATGGTTTTATAATAAAAATCCTATTTTATCACCTATATGAACTATAGAAAATAATCGTGTTTTGAAATGAATTGTTTTATAAAAAAATAACACTTGTATTATGTAAATGAATTGTTAAATATAGTGAAGTGTTGAAATAGAAGACAGTTTGATAAAAATATCATTTTTATCAAATGTATGAAAAGAATATAGTTTTGAAATCGAAGAATCGATATATATATATATATATATAAATAGAATTAAAATATATCGAATAACGACGTTGCAGTTCGTATTTTGAAACCGTGATTTCAAACGATTATACCGAGAGATCCGACCATCGGATTTTCCTGAAATCACAATCGTTGGGTTCGCTTTGGAATATCTTTCCAACGGCACCAACTTTGTAAAAATCCAATGGTTGGATTGTCAGGAATGTTTAATTCAAATCTGAAGAAAAACAGCGCCAGAATCGATTATATTTATATATATATATATATATATATATATATATATATAATTATATTTAATCGAATAACGACGCTGCAGTTCGTATTTTGAAATCGAAACTTCAAACGATTATACCGGGAGATCCGACCGTCGGATTTTCCCGAAACTGGAACCGTTGGATTCGTTTTAAAAGGATCTTTCTAATGATGTAAATTTTGTGAAGATCCAACGGTTAGATTTTCGGATATGTGTATATCAAATTTGAAGAGAAACAGCGCCACGGCCGCGTTATGGCCCGAAGCATCGTTTTTAATAAATAGGCTATTTTAAAATAAATAAAAATAGCGATAAATTGTTATAAAATATTATAAACGGTATGGATGTGACATTTAGAAATTAACTGAAGGTTGGCTAAGTCGAATGGTTTCTTGGGTATTGATCTGATGTTGGTTTCGGTCGTCGGGGTTAATATTTGGGAAATCGCTCTCTTACTGATTAATGGTTAGTGACTAATGAATCGAAATGATGCATATATATGATAGTGTTGCACTTGTTTATTATATACGCGAGTTGCTAAGAAAGACCGGGTTTATCCCATTCTGAATAACTGAATCGACGATAAGAAATCGAAGATGAAGACGGTGGTTGAAGACCGGAGATCTTCACCTAGTTTGGATGGTAACCGAGGTCCTGATTGGGAGGCATCCCGAAATATGGATAATGAGTGGTTATCGTCCAGACGTACGTGGTGATCGATGGGTTTGCGAGGTATATAGTGCCTCTGGTTTCGTTCAGACCCAGAACGGACTTGCAAATGGATAGTTTGTCTGACATTGGAATTTATTCTGTGTGATCGATAACTATAAGTTGCACGGTGTGAATTGCCTGTGTGGCATGCTAAGATGCAATGATTAGGGATTCTGTTGAAAAGCAAAGTCTTGTGGAGATGATCAAAGCACCGCCTGTGTGGCGTAGCCTTGTGTATAACGTGAAATCGCGAGCCTCACACCCCGGTATGAACCAGAAACGGGAGCAGGACCTCAGGGAGGACATGCGTTTCTTTCTAGCTAGAAGTGGCGTCAATGGTTTTACACGCCCTGACGAGTTTGACTTATGTGGTTGTTACTGTTGCGAGGCGCCTCGATTAGATCGGACGATCCGGGTCCGATGGAGCCATTCGTTGGCTCACCTACGCCCCATAGGGCGGGAAACGCATTGTTCAGGAATTTTAATCCACATCGGTGGACTGGCCTTGACGATCCAAGGGTCACTCGAGCTCTGATCCTGAGGGGCGGGCTAGAGCGTCTCAAAGTCATTAAGGACTATCTTTTGCCTTGGTTCATGACGGAAATCCAATTTCCAAATACGTGACTGTGCGGTTTTGATTGTATACCTATATATGGCGACATAGTGGTATGGGGCATTAATGTCGTCTATGATTGATAGTTATGATTTGAAATTGTTTTTAAAACATATAAACACTAGCAATAATATCAAATGCTTTTGTTTTATTCGTATCAAGCATATTTTGGCCGTTATAAGGTAAAAACTCTATCCTCCGATTTGCGTTGCATTGTGTGATGGGAACCGAGTCTTATAATGGCTTCATTTTTATAAAAAGCATTGCGATGTTTAAAAGAAAGATTTGTTTTTAAAGCACTGGCAATCCAATGGAGTAAACCCGTTCCACGAAAGTGGCGTGGTCCTGTGATTTGCCATATTATAAAAGTGTTGAGTAGATTTCTCATACCAGACCCATGACTGACTCGTAGTTTGTTTCACTTTCAAACTCGGGTGCCCCTTTTTCTACACGGGCAGCCTTGTATTCAGGTTTTACCTGGCTTTCTGTGGATAGCTGGAGCTGAAGATGGATTCTATTATTTATCTCTTTTTATGTTGTTCAGCTCCTATTGTACGTTATGTTTATTTTCCGCTGTAGACATTTATGTATAGCTGAACTGTATTTGTACTAAGTATGATCCTGTATGCTGTGTAACTCTGATGATTACTTTTATCCAGTATATTCTATTGTTCATTATCTGGTGTATTTATTTAATTCTGCTCTGCTGTTATCTGTTTCTGTGTTATATTCCAAAGATTACCCTTGTCTCCGTCTGTACGGGAAATGGGGTCGTCACAGATATTCTTGTTGAACCCTAGTGTATCCCCTCTATAGTACATTGATCGGAAGGTGGTTCCATACCTTGTCATAGTTGGAATCCTATCTCCAATAAGAGCCTTGTAGTTTTTTCTATCATATACTGTGTATGTGGTGCGTGAGATGCAAGCGTTCTGCTATTTGGTTATTTATTTGATAGACACTATTATAATATCACAAGATTTTGATATTAAAACTATTTTGGGTTATATTAAGGTAAAAACCTTTCGTGTTTATGTGTGGGGTGGCCTTACTATTATCCTTTTCTTTCAAAAGAATTTTGGACATTAAATCAATATGGATGATATGTAAACTTAGTGAGTTTTCTCACGTTGGTTCACCAGACTGATCTATGGCATTTGTAGTGTCTCGGATCAGCCCGAGTAACAGGTTTAGGTTAACGGATGCTGTGAAGTTCAAGGACAAGCTGGAGGAGTCCAGACGTATGGTACATAATATTATTCCGTTGTGTGTTGTATTTGTGGATAGATTGTTATAATTGTCCAGATCGTTTTTGACTTCTGTACTCTGATATTTGTAAGTATTTTATTTTCATGTTTTTTTATAAAGGATTACTTCTATATCATATTCTATTTTATTCCGCTACAAAGTGAGACTTTGTGGTGCTGGTTTTCTTCTATTCTAATATTTCTATCTTGTCTTTCTTTCACCCTCTAACTTCTCTCTCTTAATGTTCTACTTTCCTATATAATTTAAGTTGATTGTGGTAGCTAAATGTTGGCTTAAATTATATGGAAAAGTGGGACGTTACATGTGTCATTTGTATTTTTATATGGTAGGAAACCAAGATTAAAAAGATAAACTAAACACGACCTAATTTTGTAATCAAAACTAACCCAACAAAGATGAACATGCCAGATTTGAAGCAAACCTCTTTTTTTCCAATAGATAAGAAGATGCGATGGTTAGGTGGCATAGGTAAATAATTAAAGGGAATAACTAAGAAATATTGAGATGTGTACCGTGTGGAAGGATATGATGCATAGATTCGAGATGTAGGGTAGGCGATGGGTATAAGAGGAGAGGTAGACGTGGAAGCACGGTTAAAGCCACAAATTAGGATAAAAGAAAAAACATTTAGGGTTTGGAAAGCAAGGGAGGAAAGGTTGGGAACAGGACAAAAACAGAAGCAAAAGAAAATTTCCTAGTTGTCTGATGAGCGGACTATAAATTACACGGTTCATTTATACAAATCATGGTCAAAATTTTTTAATTATCTACACATTAATTATTAATGGCGTTGGTTACCATACTTGAAAGCAAATAATAATAATAATAATAACTAATAAAGGTAGAAAGTATAAAAATTGAGAAATTATAACTAATTTCCATAACAGTGTGTGTTCAAAAAAATAAGAGAATATGTACAAAATTCATGCAATAAAGGTAGGAAATAAATGAAATGAATGAAATAATGGAAATGAATGCATAAATTGAAAATCAAAAATTTTAACAAACAAAAAATCTAAACAGAAATAGGTATTATTAATAAAGGAAATAAAGAGGTATTGAAATATGACATTTGAGAAGATATTAATAAACAATGCAAGTAAAACAGTCAATTCTTAAAATGTATAGGTTACTTAATTAAATTCAGTAACCATAGTGTATTCAAATTACAAGCATAAACTTTATAACCACACAACAAATTAAAAAAACATAAAGTGACCATATTATATAACATAAAGAATGAATTTGAACTCTTAATTCACTCGTTTAAAAATCACACGTTTTTTCTTAAGGCATAATCCTAAACTCAATCAATTAGTTCATTAAAGTCTTCCCATAGCTCATTGATTATAATTAACATGCAACTCTTTTTAAATCGAAAGATTCCAACCAAGTTAATACAGTTAATATCAATATTAAATTCAAAATAGACCTAAATTATGCACCTTTCTTATTAGACAAGCATTTAATAGGTTCAACATCAAATTAAATACAAGTTAAACTGCAAGTATTTGTTTGTTAAAAGTAATAACGAATGATAGGATTGATATGTACAAAGTTTAATTTTATTAGCATTTCAATTTTGTAATAAAATGTAACAAACAGTACTTTTGGCCAATTTAAAATTTGATTAGTTGGTATGTGATTTAGTTATAATCGACATATGAAGTAATATGGAGGTTGAATTAAGTCAGCAGACAAGTTAGAATGTTGTTAATATGTTAATGACAGCTTATGCGAGAACACTGTTGGAGAATGGAGTTTTGATGACAACAACCTTATTTCATTTATCATGTATTATAAAATATATACTAACACTTTTTGTATAAAACATATATATATATATAAGCAGAAATTATATGCAGGAAATATTACTGAAGACTGTATAGTTATAAAGATGATAGAGATTCAAAGATTAGAGAAATTTCAAGACTCATGAGTAATCAAGATTTCAAGAGTTCAAGAGTTCAAGATTAATATAGTTATAGAGTCTAGATTTTGTAAGACTCTAAATAGCACTCCAGGTTATTCTAATTTTCAAATTCTGATTTTCAATTCTATCCTCAATCCTCTCTATTTTATTTTTCTATCTTCTTTATTTTTATCTTTTTTATTCTCTTTGTTTTTTCAAACTTAAATTTTATATATTTATATTCTTATACTTTATATATTTATATAGTTTAAAACCTTATAATGTTATAATTTTATGAATATATTTATACAGTTTAAATTTATGTTTTCATATGTTTTTCTATCATATAATGTTAATTTACAACACTAGATTTTTACTCAAGAATTTCCAGAATTAATTTTATCTCAAAACACTTGAAAAATGCTTTAAAATTCAAAAATACACTAGGGTATGTCGACATACCGAAAACACTATGTCGACATATAACTGTCATTTTTTCCAATTTTGAAAGGAAGTGTCTTTTCACTATTTGAAACGATTCAGAACCTTTGCAACCTTTCATACTCTACAAAAAGGGGTTAAAACCGAATTTTTAATAATCTCTTCTTCTCTAACTTCATCATCTTTCTATATATCATCTTTTTTAATCATTTTTATTATTTCTACACTTATACTTTGCTGAATTCAATTCCATTTTGATCAAACTTCTTCTCTCTACACTCTCTACTCTCTGAATCAAGTGTTCTTGAAGAGTTTTAGGGTTGTTTGTAATTGTCTGGGTTGAGTAAAGGTTAGAGTCTGTGGTATCCCTTATAGCCGTTAAATCAAGGAGGATAGAATCGGTGGTATCACTTGTAGCCGTTAAATCAAGGAGGTTGGAATGGTGGTATCCCTTGTAGCCATGAAATCAAGGAGGTTGTAATTGAATTTCGATAAAGTAATAAAACTCTGCGCAATCCAGCGTTGCGTGGGACTGGACGTAGGAGAAATCCGAACTAGTATAGAATCTGGTGTGTTCTTTCCTTTTCTACATTTTTATTTCTGTTTATTTTTCAATTGTGTTAATCTGTGTTTCTGATTGTGTTTGTGGTGATTGATTCATCTCGTAGTTCACATAAGTTTTAGATTTTGTTTAAATTCTCACAAACACTATTTACCTTCCTCCCTCTAGTGTTTGTTTTTCCTTAACGATCCATTCCGCATTCCCTAACAATTAGTATCAGAGCAAGGTATTTCAAAAAGTTCATAATTTTATTTTTGAAAATAGTGATAACGGAAAGCAATACCGGTAGCAATAATAGTTCTTTTATAAAGGGTCAGTCCACTGTTAGACCACATTGTTTAATGGCAGTAATTATTCATATTGGGCATGTAGAATGAAAATCTATTTATAGTCAGTAGGATTAGACACATGGAGTATTACACAAAATGAATATGTTGAACCCGCAACTGCATTTGCACAATTGACAAATGAATAAAAGGCTACTACACAAAGCATTCCTAAATCCATGAATATGTTATTTTGTTCAATAGATAGGAATGAGTTTAATAGAGTATCAATATTTAAGACTGCTTATGAAATTTGGAGAACATTACATGTTACTAATGAAGGAACTAGTAAAGTTAAACAGGCTAAGATAGGAAAGATAGTTAATCAATTTGAATGATTCAAAATGAACGAGAATGAGTCTATTTCAGATATGTATTGCAGATTTCAAGAGATAGTGCATTCACTAACAGCACTTGGAAAAACTTATCCAAAAGCAGATCAAGTCAGAAAAATATTAAATCCATTAACTCAAGAATGGGATCAGAAGATTTTAGCTATTGAAGAAGCCAATGATGTCAATGAAATGAAGATTGAAAAGTTAATTGGAAATTTGATGTCATATGAAGTCCAATTACAGAAAAGAAAAGAAAATAGATCAACTGAAAAGAAATATATTGCACTGAAAGCAACAAAAAATGACTCTGACTCGAGTAGTGAAGATGATGAAGAAACAACACTTATGAAAATCATTTTAGAAGATTTCTAAGATATAGAAGGAAGATTTATAATCAAGTAAATTCAAAAATGAATGATGGACGATGTTTTAACTGCAACAAACTAGGTCATATAAAGAAAATATGTCTATATCTAGATAAATCGACTCAACAAATGGACAACTACTATTCGTTAAGAAAAAGAAAGCATATGAAGCAACATTAGATGATTTAGAATCATCATCAAGTGATGAAGAACCAAAGATTGGAAATACGAGTATATGCTTTACGGCAATTCAGAGTTCAGAAAATCATGAAAAAAAGGATCAAAAAACTGGGTATGCATTAATTAAATTTTAATTTTATTTGGATGAATGGTTGCTTTGTTTGTTTGTTTTGGTTTTAATTTAAAAAATTTGAAATTTGAAATTCAAATTTGAAATTTGAAATTCAAAATAATAATATAATACTAAATAACCAATAAATTAATAAAATAAAGTTGTTTGAGTGTTTATTAAGATTAGAATTATTTCAAGAAAGTGTTAAAATTGAAATATAAATCGATAATATATTTCAAAAACATGAAAATCCAATTTCCTTTTGAAATAAACCTAGTATGTCGACATACAGAAAATTACATGTCGATATATCTAACCAGTTTTGAACTTTAAATTTTGAATTTCAAAAGTTCAAACTTTCAAATTTCCCTCTAATCTTTTCACCAACTCCCAAGGTTTGAAAAGGTGTCCTTTCAATCTGAAAAGTTGTGTCTATTCAATTCATATTCATTCAATTCATATCTATTCAATTTCTATATATACATCTATCATTTCTACCTTTCATTCGCAACTCAAAACAATATTCTTCATATATATCCTCTTCAAAATCATCATTTCAATGGCTTCCTCAAGTTCATCTCAGAAATTGAAGATAACCAAAAATATTAAAGGTTATCTTTACAATGACAAAGAGGCCATCAAAACCTATGGTAAGTATTTAGCAAATGCTAAAGTTAACACAGGTGCTTACTTCGTCTTTAGCGAATTTCCCTCTTATGATCTCGTTTCTCTTTTTCAACACAATGAAGTGTTGAGTCTAGTCGACCCTCGTGATAACGATAAAGTATGTTATCCCAAACGAATGAAGATGTTCTATGCAAATCTCAAGCCCGGATTTTACAAAGGCAACGAAAACCAAATTTGGAGTAGTGTCGAAGGAACTCAAATTATTCTTAATGCCGAACTCTTAGGCGAAATTCTAAATTGTAGAAGCGTGGGCTCGGATTTTTCAACTTTTGCTATCGAAGAAACCGATATGGAAACCTTTCACGATATTTTTGAAGATAGTTCTCCAACGGAGTTCAAAAATCACTTCTTTCGTCCAAAAACAAGGATTGTCAACCTACTCCTACAACATACCGTCACTCCCCGTTCCAGAAATTTCAATAATCCAACTCTTGAAGTCCAAAAGGCTCTCTTTGCTATTATGGGTGGATATCTTATTAATTGGACCAAAATGATTCTAAATGAAATAAAGCCCATAGATTTATCTATAAGAGAAAACACTCTCTATTATGGTGTTTATCTCACTCGTATTTTCAAACACTTTAATGTTGATCTTCATGGAGAAGAATTTGTGACTAGAAAAGTGTTTGATGCATCAAACATTCATCTCATGCAAATTACTCTCACTTTCAAACCTTATGAGATAATCGAGGCCAAACAAGCTCGAATGCAACGAGAACAAGCACTAATGGATATTGAAGAAGAAGAAACATTTATGGAAAGTATTTCTAAACGTATTTACGAAGATACGATTGTTCAAAATCAAGTGAAAATCGTCAACAATCAAAAGAAGCTTAACAAGAGACTTTCCAAAATATCCAAATTCGTGGTCAAGATAGGAAGAAAGCTTGGAATTTCATCTTCCTCATTATTATCCGAAAACTCGGCCATCTAGTTTAATCTATCATTATATATTTCCTTGTATTTGCTCTCGAATTTTGTATTTAAAGTGTGTCTTGTTTAGTTGGATGTATTTGCTTTCTATCAAGTAATGAATGGAGTTTATATTATTGATTTAATCATCTTTATGTTTCTGGAAAAACTATAAAACTAATTATAATAAAATAGAATTCAAAAGAATTCAAAATTTCAATTTTTTATAACACTATAGTATGTTGACATGACAAAAAGATTATGTCGACATATAACTGATATATTTTCAAAATATTTCAAATTTTAAAATTAAAATAACTACTCATGTCCATTCAAAATTCAACAAATTCCGAACCCTATTTAAGTCCATTTCTTTTAGAAAACTTCAATATTTCATTACTCCTTCTTTCTAATCATTTCTCATCAAATCCATGATAAATCCTATCCATAATATACGTAAAAATCTTGATGATTCTTTGAATTCTTTCAAGAAAACTCTCTCCATAGTACTACGTAATCAACACAAACAAGAGTTAATTCAAATAAGGATGGTTAAACATAAAGAAAAACAATTTGATGTGATTCATTAGGATATTTCTTCTCATTTTAGAAATGAAAACAACCAAACATCACATGATATTGAAAAATAATGTAAAGATATCCAGAAGAATCCAATTACTGGACAAGATGATTGGGTTGAAGTTCCAAGAAATGTTTAGTTATTTGGTATGACTTGATTAATTAATTTGTTTAAATATTATAAGACATATATTGTGGGTGATTTGATTTAGATTCTATTGTTTGAAACTTGTATATATGGTGTAATTTGATTTGGTCTGATCTGCATATATATTAAACAAGTTATGTAATAATAATACTTGGATTAGTTAGTACTAAATCATCATATTGCGAGGTATTATTATTATTATATGTTTGAATAGATTAAGAGGAGTACTCTGCTTAATAGATTAAGGGAGGGTATTTTTATTAGGTATGCTACTTAAGTTCTATTCATAGAGTTATACAATTTAGGGGGAGTACCTTTAGGATTTCTTTTTGATAATGCCAAAAGGGGAGAAATTATAAAATATAGTCATAGTTTATGTAACAACCAGTATTTTCAAGATAATAAAATAAGAATAACTTAATTAAATATTCATAATTAAGTAAAACAGACTGCGCTATTGCATTCTTCTCGGAATTCTTGTCAAGATAGACACCTGGTTTGCGTAAAACGAATAATGTATGAAGAAGTTATGGGCGTTGGAAGCTTGTATACATATAAGAAGCTCATATGTATATAAAATAAATAAAATATCCAAAAAAAAATCAAAACACGCAGCGGGACTGGGTGGGAAAATGGCCCGTTGGGGGTCGACCCACCAATAGGGGGGTCGACCCATGGGTCAACCCACCTGAAGGGGGGTCAACCCCACCGCAGATCTAGGTACGTTTTGAGCGTGAATGTGGACTGTTTCTGGTCTAAATTCATTTTTGAGCACCTATAAATAAGACCGTAGACCTAACCCTAAACCTCATAATTCTAAGGCTACGCTGAAGCTCTGCCATTACTCTCTCTCCTCAATCTATTCATAATATTAAAATATCAGTCTAGGAAAAACTCTGAATCCAGATCTGAAGGAAAGAGATTGACGTTTATAAAAGGTGTTCAGAATTATGTGAAAGTAAGGTAAACTTCTAGATCCAATCTATTCAAATTCTTCCTCTTTCCCTTCTCTTTTAATGAAAATGATCAATCCACGTTATTAGGTTTTAAAATCAAATTAGGGAAAAACCATGGATGCTGAAACTAGATCAGATCCAAAATTGGGAAAGCATACGAGGTGAGTGGATTTAAGCTATAGATTTTAGATAATAATATTTTATCGTTTACCTTTCCCCATTTTTGTATAATTTAAATACAATATGTTGAGATGTTTATCATGTGATAATATTGACTAAAGTGATAAGTACGACATGTAGGGATAATTAATATGCTAATATATTAATTTATTGGGATATAAGCTTGTTAAATTCACATGTCAAAATCAGTTAAAGTGTTGAATTTTTTGCATGTTGAGAAACAAACTTGTTTGAAATGGGTAGCAACTTCTGTTGTTTGTATTACACGTAAGTTTGTCACATTTATATACATGAATCCTTACTTGTATGAATTGGATAGTTATGTGATTAAAGGGTTCCATGTTAACATAGAATTGAATACATGAACATGGATTTAGGTATAAATCAAAGTACAATTAAAGATCTTAATTTTGGGCATACGATATATATATATATATAACTTGGGGAAAAGGACAAAAAACCTATAATGACATAGGAAAAATGGTTAAAAACTCGAATATGCCTAGATTCATTGTAATTTGAAATTGTAACGTGCTTAAACACAAGGTTAGATTACATTTGTGGTAGAAGCCTTCCCGGACCCGCCCGGCAAATCCAACATCCACAAGTGGTAAGTCTAATGTAAGGGGTCTAAGTGCATAATTAAAACATGTAATGGTTCTAAGACACGAGGTTTAGTCAACTTATGGAAGAAGTCTGCACGGACCCGCCCGGCAAATCCAGCGTCCATAAGTGTAGGCTTAATGTGAGAGGTCTAGTACATATATATATATATATATATATATACACACACACACACACGTATATAACAAGATATGAATAAATGGAAATGATGGTAATTAAATGTCTAACTCGGAAAATAAGAAAGGAAGAGATACAATGGACAAGTTAGTGTGATGCGAAGGAAAAGCGATATATTTCCCTAAATGACCTAGTTCTGAGAATGTTGTTGCAAGTAAGCCACCATAAATAAAGAAAAGTAAAGAAATTACTTGCTACCACTGATTTATATGAGAATATGTTATGAAAATAAATTGTTGATTCCTACTATCAAATTGATAAGCTGCATGAAGTGTTTTCCTTAATATAATAAGGAATATATGTTACGGTAAATGAAGAATAATAGTTTACAATAGTAAATGGTTTAAATAGGGAATGGTAACAACATATTATAAATTAATAACATTAATGAAAATGTTGTATAATAGTGTTTGCTCCAAATTTGGGATCAAACACCAAAGGTGTAAAAGCTACACTTCACCTATTCGGTAAGAATATGGAACCGCAAAATCACAAAATAAACGGATAAAAGCAAGTAAGACCACAAAGGAATTTTTATAGTGGTTCGATTCTTTATGAATCTACATCCACTTTCAATCCATTCTCATTATGATATTCAAGCTTACAACATATGAATTTTCCCTCATTACAATCATTTCTCTCTTTTTTCCATCCTTATAATCTAATTTCACTTGAATTTGGTGAAGAAAATGAAGAGATCTTTTAGCTTTGTGACGAACCTTCAACCACTTGTGTGCTTTGCTCCTTTTCCATGATCTTCATAGATTTCATAGTGAATTAACATTCAATTTAGGCTTTGGAGAGGACTTGAGATCGTTTGAATGATGCTTGAGAGATTTATTATGTAGCTTGAATGAGATTGAAGGAGTTTAGATTCAACTGTAGAAAGCTCTAATGATCATTGATTTGGATTTGATCTTCATGAAGTTAGAAAAGTGTTGTTGAATCCATGGAAGCCATTGGAGAAGTTGTAGATGAGCTTTGAATTTGACGGAGTCTCCTTGTAGCAATCAATTTTCGGTCCCCCTCCAAATGAATTATGAGGGGTATTTATAGGTGATTTTAGCCCGGGTGGCAGTTCTGTAATTATACAGAAAAACGCCATGACTCAATTTCGCCATGGTGAGTTCGGGTATAAATTTCGGTGGTATTTTGGTAAATAGGCATGTACAGCTGTTTGGCGAAATGCGCCATGACTATGTCGGCACACGACATGGATTCTGCGACATGCTCTACCAAACGAGGTGGGCTAAAGTATGCCTCCATGAATATATTTATTCCACGTGGCATGATGTAAATTGGTACCCGCTTGAACTTTGTTTTACTTTACAGCTGGCACTGTACACGCACAGATTTTGCGGCATGGCTCTCACGATCCGCTCATGCATATATGACTTGGAGACTTGCCAATTGTTTTTTGCAACGTGCTTTAATATTATACCCTGACGACTTGGGTTTAGAAGCGTACTGACATGAATGTACAACGTGTGAGCTGGTGTCTTATATTTTAACTTCAGCACTAGCCATGTGTCCTCAAGCCTCCCATCTCACTTAACCCACTCGCAATCAACCCAGTACTTGCAACTTGAACAATTACGCATGAATTTAAATCAGAGCTAGCACGGCTTTGTCCATACGAACGACATGAGAGGATGGAACGACATGCTGACCAGAACATTATGAACTACCAGAATGCCATGGTCCATTGCGACATGAATTATGTCCAACGGCATAAATGGTTAAAATAATGTGCGACATGCTTTTTCCTATGCCACGTGTACCGTTTGGACCAACCTTATGCTGTATTTTTATATTCTCCACATTGAACTATAAAAGGAATACAATAGTATGTGACTCCATGAATATTGGAACGGCCTAATGCTAAACTGCTTATGTTAGCACGCCATGACGGTGTCTGAACGACATATAACATCATTATAGGAACTAACGATATGATTCCGCCCTATCTTCACACCACTTGGGTTGTTGCGAAACTATGCTAAGAACATGTCGTGTTCAATGAATTGATTGAATACCGGGTCACGGCTTGAACTCTTGTGTACTAGCTAGCGACATGAACGAAATGGACGACTCATACCGATGACTGGTTGCGCATGCACGACTTGAGTTATGTCGAATCCGAACGACTTGAGCTATGTCGTGGTTGAACGACTCAAACAGATCGAACAACATATGGATTGTATTCATGTCGTGGAGAACGACTTAAGGCCATAAGGCGCGCCGAACGCCCTAAGACCGTGTTGTGTAAATAAACTTCACATCGTGCTAACGACTTTGAGACCACGGTGTCAGGGCAATATTCTGTGAAACCATCTGGCCTGTGTCGTCAATGCATTTTTCTTGGACTGCGTTTCAAAAATGGGGTTAACATTTTCCCCTCGAAGTTCGCATCTTCTTGCTTATGAGAAATGCGGGCTTCGAAATGAGCGCAGTTTGTGTCGATATTCTATCGTAGCTTTTTGTTTGCTATGGAAAATCATGCTTTGAACTTCGTGATCCCTACTTTGTAATAAAGACAAGTATTTGCACGATTTTGGACTTATAATTTGTCATTGATCACACACATCAATAACAGATTAGTTTAATCATTAGTAAATGAACTATAGCGAATTTCATTTTTGAACTGAATGAAGTATCTATACAAAATTGTTTTACTCAGCGGTTAATAACTCACTGAATACTGTTTGTGCAAATACGACATTCAAATTCGAATTTATATTTAACGATTAAAATCAACTAATCGACTAGAGCCGACTGTTGATTTCAAACGTTATTTCATATGTTGGTGTATGATATTTCTTATTTGGGAAATACGTATTTGTGATTTATTCTCTGTTTCTCTTTGGAGAAGTCTTTGATTATCTGTGCCCAGGCTGAGGTCATTACTAGTCTTCATTATGAGAAGAATTTCACTGCTCGGTGTTTGCTTGTCGAAGCGACCCGAACTTCCCCGGTCTCCGAAGAGAAGAGAAAGAACGAATTGTTTTGAGAACACGACAAAATAGAACACAGACGGTAGAACATTTCATTGTTATTACAACAATACCATCAGATTACAAGAATATACAGAGTATAAATGAATATTACACAGAAATATCATAGATTTAAATACATTTAAATACATAGCAGCGGAAAATAATACAATACACAACCAGAAGAGATATACGGATACAAAGCTTTCCGGATATCGTTCCAGCTGTAAACCAGGATCCTGTTAATATAAATCTACAGAACCAAAACTACTAGTTGCCCGTGTCAAAATAAGGGCACCCAGAGTTTAGGTTAAAACAATAAACTCCAGGTCAGTCATGGGACTGGTGTGAGAACTAAAACAGTTATTAATCTTTATTTTTAAAGTTAGGTAAATCAAGGGACCACGCCGTATAACACGGAACGGGTTTCCTCCCAAGAACACCAGTGCATAAAACAAACAGCGCAATGCTAAATAAAGAAAAATGAAGCTGTTATAAGACCCAGGTCCTATCACACAATGCAACGCAAGCCGGGGGATAGGGTTTTCCCTTATAACAGCCAAAGAATGCTTGATACATTTTAAAACAAATCATTTGATACTATTATCAGTGTATAGTGTATAAAACAACTTCAAATCATAAGTATCAATCATAGGCGACATGAGCGTCTTATGCCACTATGTCGCTATATATAGGTTTACAAATAAAACCGCAAAGTCACATATTTGGAAATTGGATTTCCATCTATGAACCGAGGCAAAAGATAGTCCTCTACCTATTCGAGACGCTCTAGCCCGTGTCTCAGGACCCAGACTCAGGTGGGCCCTTGGAGCGACAGGGTCGGTCCACCAATGTGGATTAAAATGCCTGAACACTGCGTTTCCCCGCCCTTTGGGGCATAGGTGAGCCAACTAAATGACTCCATCGGACCCGGATCGTCCGATCAAACCGAGGCGCCTCGCAACAGCAACAACCACATAAGTCAAACTCGTCAGGGCGTGTAAAACCACTGACGCCACTTTTTAGCTAGAAGGAAACGCATGCCCTCCCTGAGGTCCGTCTCCCGTTTTTGGTTCATACCGGGTGTGAAACTCGCGAAGTAAACGTTACACAAAGCTACGCACAAAGGCCGTGCTTTGATCATCAACCACAAGACTTTGCTTTTCAACAGAAGCCTTGATCATTTTCCACATAGGCATGTCACACAGGCAATTCACTCTATGCGATTGATATCCATCAGTATATAACCCCTGAGCTCGTACATCTCAGAGAAAGGCGTTAAGCAAGAAAATAAATTTTCCGCCGCCAAACAGATATATATTTAATAGAAATCAATCACACAGAATAAAATCCAATGTCAGACACACAGTCCATTTACAAGTCCGTTCTGGGTCTGAACGAAACCGGAGGCACCTAGTACCCCGCATAACCATCGATCTCCAAGTACGTCTGGACGATCACCAACTGTTTCCATCTTCTTGGGTGTACGGCCCAATCAAGATCATCAGTAATTATCCAAACGACGTGAAGACCTCCGATCTTCAACCACCGTCTTCACCTTCGACTTATCGTCGTATCAGTTATTCAGAATGGGATAAACCCGGTCTTCCCGAATAACTCGCGTATATAATAAATACATGTTACACAAACACAACATACGCCTCATTCCAATTCAGAATATTCGTTTATTCAAATATTCTTCTACTTTGGGAAAGGTTCCCATTAATTTTATCAAAGATAAATTCTTTAAATTTATTCTTTAATCTTCTTTGAATATCAATTCAAACTAGTCGGGATTAGCGAATCAAACCAGAATAATCATTTATTTTATTTCCCAATCCCCCCTTATTCATCCCATGAAGTAAAACTAGTAATACTTCATATCTAACACCACGGTGTTATCGGTAAATTCAATTACCATTTCACGTTCAAATCTAATTAAAGATTTAACTATCGCCTGGAGTAAAACTGGTGATTCTCCATTCTCAATCATTTCAATCTAATTAAAGATTCATTAAAACTCCACTTAGTTTTAATCTTCACATAAATCAATATCCTGTCTTTAACTAGGTTAAAGAACCAATGTCATTTAAAACATGGCCCACAATAAACCCAAAATCACATTCATTAATTATCGGGTTAAAGAACAAGTGTTATTTAAAACACTGTTCACGATAAACCCAAAAATCAGTACCGGTTTATTTTCAATTAAATATTATATAATTGGTACACTTCATTAAATCTAAATAAAAATATTTAATCTTTTTATCAATTGGGCTTAAGAAATAAATAGAATTATAATTCTGGTTCATTTCAAATTCAATTACCACTTTATATATTGGAAATTCTGGTTATTTTCAAAACCATTTCAAATCCACTTTATTTATTTTAGAAATAAATAGAATTATAATTCTAGTTCAAAACTAGTTCATTTCGATAAAAATATATTTTTATCTTTTCAAATATGGAGTTTTTCATCCCAATTCTTCACAAATCATTTCTTATGATTTTACGCAAATTATTACTATTTTTAATAATTTTATCAAGGCCCGTACAGTCGATTTCCATCAACGGCCATCGAACTTCACTTATAGCGACCTTTTCCAAATTTGATTTGGACATAATTCCAAATCCAACCATTAGATTTCTAATTTCTAATATTCATTAGAAAGTTCTTTTCGATACGAAACCAATGGTTTCGGTTTTAGGAGAATCCGACGGTCGGATCTCCCGTAATGTCCGTTTGAAGTCAATGGTCGAAATTCGCGAACTACCGCGGCGCGGCGCGTTCTATTCAGGCCATTATATTATATATATAATATATACTTCGTCGATTTCCTTTTAAAAACGTATTATATAAATCGTTTTAAATTCGTTTTCAAAACGATTTCAACTTCATTTCAAATTCAAATCAAAATTGAATTTTCCAATATAAATTCGTTTTAAAATTCATTTCAAGTTGATTTCAATTCAATTTCATTTCGATTCAATTTCAATCCGAATTCATTTTCTATTCAGTTTACTTCGAATTTCAATTCTTTTCAAAATATCAGATTTTGAAATCACTTTCGATATTCGTTATAAAATGAATAAAATCGATATAAATATCGTTCACGTCAAAATGGCGTAAATCTAATCAACACGGCTTCATATATTTTTATTTTTAAATATTCTATTTCAAATATTTCTTTTCAAATATTTCTATTTCAAATATTTCTTTTTCAAATATTTCCTTTCCAAATATTTCTTTTTCAAATATGGAATGAGGCCCAATCAATTACCATATAATGTTAATTATATGGATTTTCTACAACACATATATACAATAACAACGATGAATAATCAACCATCATCCCAAGTGCATTCTACACTGTATAAGCATCGAATATAATTATTTAACGCTCATAACAGTCTGTCAATCAATCAATCGACATACAACTAAACAATCGGGATTAGTGTACGTCAAATATCATCCCAATACCCGTGTGGGGTTTCAAACAATCAAACACAGATTTTATTTGTGCAGTTGGGCGATGTGTAAAATTTATCGTCCCAATCAATATCAGTCAAATGTGTGTATATAAACAAATCGTTCGATTTGTTTATATTAATTTATTTCCTTTCATATACACGTTAAAAGTTCTATTTTTAACTATATAATATTTTCCACTATAAAAAATATTTTATTTCGTTTCACATCACATCACACAATCAACTACACATCAAAATCAAACAAACAAGCATACAAGCCGTCCATGGTCTGTGGACAACGGGTGTCGAGTGCTACTAAACACCGTTTGCATCCTAGTATATATTATTAACTAGAAACATAAATAAAAGGTGAGGAGTTCTCACAGAGGGTTCCACTCCGCTGTGCTTTGCTGTTGAACCGCTGAACCGTCTAGATTCCTCTTTGAAATTCCAATGCAGTTCTTTTCTCGCTGTTCAAATAAAATTATATTTTTACTGCTTTATTCTAATAAATAAAAATCATATTTTTATTTCTACTTCGTATATATATATATATATATTTACAACACTTCTTTCTATATAAAAATTATATTTTTAATATCTCTATAATATAAAAATCATATTTTTATATCTTCACTTCATATACATAAAAATCGAATTTTTATCTATATAAAAATCTCAACTTATATTTTAAACAAAATCACTTCTTTATATTGTTAATTCGCTACAACACATATAAAGGTCGTATTTTTATAGTCTCTACTACATAAAAATTATATTCTCCCTACTCTATAAAAATTATATTTTTATTCTATACATATAATAAAGATCATATTTTTAATGCTCTACATAATAAAAATTATATTTTTAATTCACTACATAAACAAAAATCATATTTTTAATCTTAAAAATCGTATTTTTCTTCGAATCAATGTCATATCTTTATATATTAAAATATAATCTTCTTACGTTAAAAATATAATCATATTAATGTTATAGAAATCGAAATCACCTAAAAGGAAAATTAAAATAATAATAAGTAAAAAACTTACAGCACCAATCGAGAGGAAGGGGGGACCTTTTTGCTTGCGGGTGGTGGAGGAAGAGGGCGGAGGGGTCTGGCTCGCGGATCGAGGTGGCAGGGAGGGGTCGCAGGTCGGCGGTGGTGCTGGTGGGAGGCTCGCGCGGGTTTTTCATTCAGGAAAGGGGGAGCGAGAGGGGGGGACCTTGGTGGCGGAGGCACGGTTGGGGGGGAGGCGCGATGGCCAGCACCGGCGTGGGGGGGGGTTCGACGAGGCACAGCGGGTTTTCTTTTTTTTTCTCTTCTGAAAACCGATTTGGAAATGAGGGGAGAGGGAGAGAGAATAAAGAAAGGGGGGCATATATAAAAATATATTTATTTATTTATTAAATTTCAAAAAGGTACTTTTTATTTCGACCTCGAAACGGGACCCACCGCATGTCGTCCCTAGCGGTTTACCCCCATTCCGAACACAATGGGATATGTATCATTGGTTGATTCGATCGTTTCGATCAGTTTCCGTTCAATTTAAAATATAAATCTTTATATTGAATTTTAAACGTACATTTCAATTTACTGGGGTCACATACTAACTCGAAAAATTCCAGAAAAATATTTTCTAGCTTCGTATTGACGATACGGTCCTAACAAAACTAATTTCGTCGAATTCTGAGACCGTTGGAAAAATGGCCATTTTCCAGTCGATTAAAATCAACTGAAACTGGTCAACCGCGTTTTCCTTTGCCACGCTCACATATTGATTCGAAAAATTATGAAATTTGGAATCTAGCAGTTACCTTACATCCCAGATCTAACAAAAGTGGTTTCGTTGAAATCCGAGGTCGTTTGCAAAATTTCCATTTTTAAGGGCCTGAATTCTATAGCGACTATCCAGAATTTTCAACTGGACATATCTTTTGATTCCCGCTATGAAATTTCAATTTTTCGGATTCGTTGGAAAGATATTCACAAATTGATTCTAATATTTTTGGTTTCGTTAAAATCCGGTTTATTTTGAATCCTGTACATTCATTTGAAGTTTGAAATTGAATTATCGAACTGCAGGGTCATTTTCAATTCCTTTTAAAATTATATATAAATATTTATATTCTACCGACGATCTATATAATATATACGTTCGAATTCTATTCAAAATAAATTTCTCGTCGATATTATTTAAAATAATTCATTTTAAATAATCAAAATTCGCTAAAATTGCCAAAATAAAAATTTAAAACTGGCCTAGATTTCCGGGTTATTACACTTGTCATGTTGATCAGTTTTGGCATTGAAGTTTCCACTGGATGCCCCGTCTTTTAGTGAGGTCCTTTTAATCCAACGTCCTGTCTTTTACTTGCGATTTAATTTTCATGATGGATTTCTTTGAATGTTGTCGATTTCTCCTATGGAGAAGTCGCTTTCTCTATGGAAAGGGATTTTTGGTTGTTGCATTGTTTCGTAGTGCGAACTCTCGCGAGGTTTGGGTTAAGGCTGCATCGCTTTGCGCTTACGAACTCCCACGCTTCGTCTTGCTTTAGCAAACTCCCGCGCTTCGTTTCGCGCCTATAGATTCCCGCGAACCATTGGGTTAAGGTTGCATCGCTCCGCGCTTACGAACTCCCACACTTCGTCTTTATTTAGCAAGCTCCCGCGCTTCGTTTCGTGCCTACGGGTTCCCGCAAACCATTGGGTTAAGGCTGCATCGCTCCGCGCTTACGAACTCCTACGGATTCCCGCAACCTTTGGGGGATGAGGTTTTGGATCCGCGACAGCTTGTTTCTCTATTCGTCGTTTGGTTCATTGGGACTTCCTTGATCAACCATTGAGTTGGTATTATCGGAGTCGCCTCATTTCGTCGGATCTTGAGGAAGCAAACGCCTACGGAATAGCATGCAATGAGAAAATCATCTTTTAGCAAATTTTCATGTATATTTTGCAAGTCAGAGATTTACACAAGCAGGCAACATTTCATTCGTAATACTTTTGTTCAATACAGTGCACATAAACCATTATAGACTTTTTACTGGAAGGTAAAATATAGTAAAGAGTAATGTAATGTAGAGGGGCGACAGTGATCGCTTATTCTGAGTTTCAGATATTAGATCATCATCAATGGTCGTTAGTTGATTATCAGCCTTGGAGTGATCTGAGCAGAAGATACGTTGCTTGGACCGGACTGATCATTTGATGCCCCTTGCCCCTGGGGAGCTGCAGAAGGATTTTCATCCTGGGGCTTCTTCACAGATTGTTGCAGATGGTTCTTTCTAATCAACTCTTCAATTAATGATTTCAGATGTCTGCATTCATTGGTGTTGTGGCCCGGCTGATTATGATACCGACAGAACTTCCCGGATTTAGTCAGATGGTAATTCATTTTTATTGGCCGAGGCTCTGGGTAATCTTCTGCGTCCTTTGTGGCATGGTAGATGTTCTCGAGAGTGTTATTCAGAGAAGTTAACTTAGACGAGTCAAGAAGGCGAAACTTTTTATTAGCTTTGTTGTCGTTTCTGTCATTTACTGGCTTCTGCCCCTGAGTATTCTTTTGATCACACTAAGTAGTAGCACTTTTGGGAGCTTCAAGAAGTTGGTTACCACCGATGATCTGAAGAGGCATAGGATTATCGTCCACTCTCATGTACTCCTCCGCTTTCTTATAGAACTTGTCAAGTGTAGTTGGTTCCTTCATCTTTATCCATCTTCCGAATTCGCTTGTTTTTTCTATAGCGTCGAGTAAAGCCATGAGAATTATGCATGGCTCTGGATTCCTCACTTCAGACAAGGCAACATTGAATCGACTGAGGAAGGCTTTGACAGTTTCCCCTGGATTCTGTTTCATTGCTGAAAGTGTTATAGCAGCCTTGGATTTAGTAGCGTAGAGACGGAACTGCTCCTTGATCTTTTTTGTGAGGTCAGAAAATCGACCGATAGACTTGGGTGGCAGCTTTGTGAACCATAATGATGCGGCACCTTCTAAGTAGAGAGGAAAATACGCGCATCTCATCTCATCGGTCGCCTTTGCTGCACTCATATGTGCCATTCATATTTGAATAGGAAGTAGTTCGGATCAACGAGACCGTTGCACGGAGGCAAAGTCGGAGGATTGAACTTCTTCGGACATTCTACTTCAAGGATTCTTTTGGTGGATGGAGTCGTATCGGGAGAGAAGTCCCATTCTCTTTCGTCGTCATTGCTAGCTTGATTCTTTTTCATGGCTCGTTCTATCATGTCCGAAATGTATTCTTCGGCGCTATGGCGCTCTGTGAAGCCGAGCTCTTTACCAAATGTTCGTCTAGGCATATGATCTCGATTAGAGAGCTTAGGCCCTTTGCCTTCTTGATGAAGAGGTGCCCCCGTGATAGGATTAGCAGCTTTTCGAGCATTCGCTTCGGAATAGTCCTTAGCTTTTGATCTCAAATTCTCGATGTTAGCTTTGTCCCTATCACTTGCCCAATCATAATCGTCTTCCATATTGTCGTTGCGTTTATGATCGGAAGTGGGTGATTTATCATTCTCCTTGAGATCCACATGCACTTTTGGAGAGCCGGATTTGATCGAGCATTAAGGATGGCATCAAGTTTCTCCATCATCATTTTAGTAGAGGCATCCACTCGGTTGTTGACGTTGGCAATAGCGACTTTTAATTCATTTTTAGTCACGCCAGCTCCACTTATCGAGTTTTCACCAACATCGAAAAGGTTAGTAAGTGGTGTCTCTTCATTAGCAACATCATCGGCTTCTATCACGGTTTTGCTAACGGTCTTCTTATACATTGCCATGATTTCGGAGAAGGATGCAACTTAGAGCTTTAATGCAAGGATCTCAACTTTGAGAGAGTACGAGAAGAGGTAGGAGATGCGAGCACGGCCCCACGGTGGGCGCCAAATGTTTGCTCCAAATTTGGGATCAAACACCAAAGGTGTAAAAGCTACACTTCAACTATTCGGTAAGAATATGGAACCGCGAAATCGTAAAATAAATGGATAAAAGCAAGTAAGAGCACAAAGGAATTTTTGTAGTGGTTCGATTCTCTATGAATCTACATCCACTTTCAATCCATTCTCATTATGATATTCAAGCTTACAACATATGAATTTTCCCTCATTACAATCATTT
Source organism: Allium sativum (assembly GCA_030737875.1). Taxonomy (NCBI): domain Eukaryota; kingdom Viridiplantae; phylum Streptophyta; class Magnoliopsida; order Asparagales; family Amaryllidaceae; genus Allium; species Allium sativum. The sequence goes on from CM060923.1 coordinate 160,234,185, forward strand.
CTCTCTTTTTTCCTTCCTTATGATCTAATTCCACTTGAATTTGGTGAAGGAAATGAAGAGATCTTTTAGCTTTATGATGAACCTTCAACCACTTGTGTGCTTTGATCCTTTTCCATGATCTTCATAGATTTCATAGTGAATTAGCATTCAATTTAGGATTTGGAGAGGACTTGAGATCGTTCGAATGATGCTTGAGAGATTTATTATGTAGCTTGAATGAGATTGAAGGAGTTTAGATTCAATTGTAGAGATCTCTAATGATCATTGATTTGGATTTGATCTTCATGAAGTTAGAAAAGTGTTGTTGAATCCATGAAAGCCATTATAGAAGTTGTAGATGAGCTTTGAATTTGACGGAGTCTCCTTGTAGCAATCAATTTTCGGTCCCCCTCCAAATGAATTATGAGGGGTATTTAGATTTTAGCCTCGGTGGCAGTTCTGTAATTATACAGAAAAACGCCATGACTCAAATTCGCCATGGTTCAACTCGCCATGACCCAATTTTTGACATGACTCAATTTCGCCATGGTGAGTTGGGGTATAAATTTCGGTGGTATTTTGGTAAATAGGCATGTACAGCTGTTTGGCGAAATGCGCCATGACTATGTCGGCACACGACATGGATTCTGCGGCATGCTCTACCAAACGAGGTGGGCTAAAGTATACCTCCATGAGTATATTTATTCCACGTGGCATGATGTAAATTGGTACCCCGCTTGAACTTTGTTTTACTTTAAAGCTAGCACTGTACACGCACAAATTTTGCGGCATGGCTCTCACGATCCGCTCATGCATATACGACTTGGAGAGTTGCCAATTGTTTTATGCAACTTGCTTTAATATTATACCCTGACGACTTGGGTTTAGAAGCGTACCGACATGAATGTACCACGTGTGAGCTGGTGTCTTATATTTTAACTTCATCACTGGCCATGTGTCCTCAAGCCTCCCATCTCACTTAACCTACTCGCAATCAACCCAGTACTTGCAACTTGAACAATTATGGCTTGAATTTAAATCAGAGCTGGCACGGCTTTGTCCATACGAAGGACATGAGAGGATGGAACGACATGCTGACCAGAACGTTATGAACTACCAGGATGCCATGGTCCATTGCGACATGAATTATGTCCAGCGGCATGAATGGTTAAAATAATGTGCGGCATGCTTTTTCCTATGCCACGTGTACCGTTTGGACCAACCTTATGCTGTATTTTTATATTCTCCACGTTGAACTATAAAAGGAATGCAATAGTATGTGACTCCATGAATATTGGAATGGCCTAATGCTAAACTGCTCATGTTAGCACGCCATGACGATGTCTGAACGACATACAACATCATTATGGGAACTAACGATATGATTCCGCCCTATCTTCACACCACTTGGGTTGTTGTGAAACCATGCTAAGAACATGTCGTGTTCAATGAATTGATTGAATACCGGGTCACGGCTTGAACTCTTGTGTACTAGCTAGCGACATGGACGGAATGGACGACTCGACTTATGTCGTACCGACGACTTGTTGCGCATGCACGACTTGAGTTATGTCGAATCTGAGCGACTTGAGCTATGTCGTGGTTGAACGACTCGAACAGATCGAACGACATACGGATTGTATTCATGTCGTGGCGAACGACTTAAGGCCACAAGTCAAGCCAAACGCCCTAAGAACGTGTTGTGTAAATAAACTTCACATCGTGCTAATGACTTTGAGACCACGATGTCAGGACAATATTATGTGAAACCATCTGGTCTGTGTCATCAATGCATTTTTCTTGTACTGCGTTTCAAAAATGGGGTTAACAAATAGGTAGACTTGTTCGAGGGACAAGTGAAGATTATAACTTAGGTTATAATAAACTAGTAAAGAGATGGGATAACTGGTGAAATGAGATAAGGCACACTTAATTGTAAATTAAGTAATCAGTAAATGGGGAAACCTGAAACCAGTTGAGAAAAGGGGAAAGATATATGAAATATAAGGAGTTGTACTTAATTATAAATTAAGTAATCTGTAAATTTGAAAGTCTGAAACCCGCTGATAAGAATAACATGTTTAGATTTTTCCTAGGGACAAGAGGAAATTATAACATAGGCTATAATAAATGGGTAGAGAAACTTATTAATGCACCTTAGTTAAGAGAACTAAGTTAATGAGTAAACAACGATAAGTTGTAGTGACGGTGTAAAATGGAATAATGATTAAATAAGAAAGACTGAGGAGAACTTATGAAATAAGTTATATTTAATCATAAATAATTACTGACATGTTAAATAAGAAAACATGTGAATTAAGATAACTAATATTAAGTAGAAAATGTTATTGTAATGATGAAATCAAACAAGAAGATAAAAGGGATTGTGGATTACAAACCTTGGACCACAACCTAAAGAATGACATGTTGTGGGCTTATTAATAAACCTAAATGGGTTAAGTTATATTACTGAAATTAATAAGCAAGAGGAACTTGGTAACTTGATTAAGAATTCAATATGAATGGGAATAACCAAGTTAAATGGAAACCTGATAAGGTAAGGCAAGCGCATAAAAGAATGTTTAGACATAGGGTCTAACAACATACTAAAGTGAGGCGCTTGGAATAATTCGCACGGTTGAGGACGAATAACACAACAGGATAGATCATCGGGGTGTTATACGGCACGAGTGGAGCACACATTCATCTGATTTATCCGTCGGCCCCAAAGGACTGGAAGGGGAAGCACGCTGCTTCCTGAGACACATAAGGTGCTCCTAGTAGTCCTATGTGTGGTGACAGATGTTTAGGCTGTGCTCGCAGAGGTTGGGTTTGCATGTAACTACTAGGTGGGTGGGCCTTGACTGCAAAAGTAGCATTGTAGTCGAAATGTTGCGACGTGGTAACACTAGGGTGATTCGGCGGTTTCCTCAACGAGGAGGCGGAGGGTCACGACCAACAAAGATAGTGCATCGTCAGATACCCGTCATCGACAGCCAGTGTGATGCGAAAAGACTAGAGCTAAACCCAATATGTCATCCACCTTTTAACTATCTAGGCACGATGGTTGAGGGGAGACGCCAAATGGATGTTTAGATTGTTTGTTATTAGGGGCATGTTGCTTAGCTCTGGTAGTCTTTACTAGTTGAGTGAGGGCCCAAAATGGGGCTATAGCCACCCTGGAAAACAGACACTAGGAATATCTGTATTTTGAGGCTCTTAAAGGCGGGCCTGTACAGATATGGAAAAGCTCCCGACCGGGTTCTGTGTTTCTTTTATCGCCTAGCCATGGGACTCGTTGCACATTAGAGGACGTGCGGTTATGGCATCGAGCTACAATTGACAATACGAATGTAGGAAAGTCTTGGTACATGCATGTCGTCTTTGGGTGGTGTATCGTAGACTTGAGGGCATTACTCTAGTATGGAATCTGATTCGATGGAAGGTGGAAGTCCGTACACTTACGTAGCATAGTAATGATAGGTATATGCGGAACGTAACAGTGTTATATAGAGATCCGTACGTTACTACGGTGTAGGATGAGGGACCGCGTTTCTTTCGATGGTGTTACGGTGGAGATCGTGCGAGTGGGGTACCATGGGGTGTACCTTAATATTGGGATAGCTACATATATACTGTATTAGGTTAATCAACTGGGAAATAAATGGGTGCGACGTGTGTGTAAGCCTTGAGTGATGTTAACCCAAGAAACCTAATAAATAAGAAAATATGATTGAATGGTATATGTAGTGTTATCCAAAGTGTATAATTTAAATCCAGTCACCAAAACTTGTGTTCTGACCCCCTCCTCATAACATACTTGCAGGTTAGATTTATGGCAGAGACATGATAGCTTTGGATACTGGTTAAGCATTATCATTAATACGATAAGTGTAACAACCCGGAAATTCAGAAACAGAAAAAATTTATTTTTAAGATAAATTTATCAAAATTGTGTCAGAATTTAAAAATTCAATTTTTAAATTATAAGCAAGCCCTTAAAAATAGCAATTTTGCAAACGACCTTCGTTTTCGACGAAACCACATTTGTTGGATCCGGGATGTCAAATTATTGCTAGATTCCAATTTCCATAATTTTTGGAATCAATATGTGAGCGTGGCAAAAGAAAACGTGTTTTGTCAATTTCGTCGATTGGAATTGAAAATGGAATGTGAATTGGGTTTATTGTAAACTATGTTTTTAACGACATTCGTTCTTTAACCCGACTTACAGTGAAATGGGATTTGGAATTTATAAATCTTTTTATTAATATTTAACGGGAATTTTCCAACGTAAAGTTTTCCAATTTAATATATTAAATTGGAATTGAATGGAATTCGATTGATAATAATCAAAGTGAACTTCTGTGGAGGAAGACTGTTAATACATATGGAATTTAAAAGGCTTTTCGTTATTCCACTTATATTATTAGTCGGATATGGAAATTGATATCGATTATATATTGATTTGTTTTTCCGTGAAGATTCCATAATTAATGGAATGTGATTTGGGCATATCATGAACTGTGTTTTTAAATGACACAAGTTCTTTAACCCAGTTAAAGGCAAGATTACATGTCTATCATTGTATTTCGAACTGTATGGTTGATCTCTGCTAAATATATATTTGTTTGGTGGCGGACAAATTGTTCTCTTGCTTAACACCCTTCTCTGAGACGTACGAGCTCAGAGGTTATATATCGGCATAAATCAACGGTACGATGTAGATTGTCGATGCGGCACATTTGTGTTTCCAAAGTTAAATAATCATTAACATTGATTTTTGGTAAGATTAACACTAAGTGGAGTTTTAATGAATCTTTAATTAGATTGAAAAGAGAATTGATAATTTAAATTATCAAATTTGGGAGATGATCGAGAGTGGAATATCACCAGTTTTGCTCCAAGCGATAGTTAAATCTTTGATTAGATTTGAATGGGAAACGATAATTAAATTCACCGATAACACCGTGGTGTTAGATATGGAGTAATACCAGTTTTACTCCATGGGATGAATAGGTTGGGATTGGGAAATTAAACAAATGATTACTCCGGTAAGGTGCGTTAATCCCGACTAGTTTGGAAAACCTTAATATGGTTTGAATGATATCCAAAGGAAGATTAAAGAATAAATTTTAAATAATTTATCTTTGATAAAATTAATGGGAACAAATCCCTAAGAATGTGAATATTTGAATAAAAGAATATTCAGAATTGGAATGAGGCATATGTTGTGTTTTATAGCACTTGTTTATTATATATGTGAGTTATTCGGAAAGGCTGGGTTTACACTCATTCTGAATAACTGATTCGACGATAAGTCGACGATGAAGACGGTGGTTGAAGACTGGAGGTCTTCACATCGTTTGGATGATTACTGATGTCTTGATTAGGCTGTACACCCGAGACGAGGTAATAAGTGGTTATCGTACAGACGTACTTGGAGATCGACTGGATATGCGAGGACCTCTCTCCTATATTGGATGAGGAATAAGGTGCCTCCGGTTTCGTTCAGCCCCAAAACGAACTTGTAAATGGACTGTGTGTATGACATTGGATTTTATTCTGTGTTGATTGATCTTTATTAAATATATATCAGTTTGGCAGCGCAGAATTTGTTCTCTTGCTTAATGCACTTCTCTGAGATGTACGAGCTCAGAGGTTATATATCGATAGACATCAGTCACATGGTGTGAATTTCCTGTGTGGCATGCTGAGATGCAATGATCAAGGCTTCTGTTGAAAAGCAGAGTCTTGTGGTTGATGATCAAAGCACGGCTTGTGTGGCATAGATTTTTGTATAGCGTTAATTTGTGAGCCTTACATCTCAGTATGAGTCAAAAACGGGATCGTGACCGCAGGGAGTGCACAATGTTTCTTTCTAGCTATATGTGGTGTCAGGGTTTTCCACGCCCTGACATTTATACTATTTTTACCTGTGTGGCTGTTGGTATGTGAGGCGCCTCGGATATCGGTCTCTACGGAGCCGATGGATAGGTCCGATAGGACCGGGAAATGTAACAACCCACGTCCATTAATGTCACTCACAAAAGGAATGCATTAACTTCCATGGAGCATATTTAGTGTATAGAACAGAATATAACAAGACAGATACAAATAATGGTACTAGAAAGATTTAAAACAACTTTTATTACAGCGGAGAAATAGTTTGATTACAACAACTTCATAAACCAAGTACACTTAATATCCACCTTGACAAATCTGTTTTCTAAATACATAAAGTAAAAGCATAAACCCCAACACAAGTAGCCATAAAAGAGATGACCTGAACTTTACTTCTAGCAATCCAAGCACTTCCAAAAGAGAGAGAAAGAGATCCAAGATCAAGCTCCACTAGTACTAGTCCCACCCTGAGAACCTAAGGGTGAAAGGAAGAAAAGAGGCGAAAACAAAGGATTAAGACATTAAGTCTGGCGAGTATAATAACTTTAACAATATAATTATTAAAGTAACTAGGATAAGGCATAAACTGGTAGAACAAGGTATGACTGTGAAACAAGTGGGCATGACAAAGCAAACAGGAGGAATATTCTGGCGTTAGTCTCGTTCCTAAACACTATAGGATAATTACTATACTGCACCAATATTAATTACACCGCACCATTACTAGTCACCCTAAAAGTTGATCCCGCCTACAGAACATAATAATGATAATGGTAGTTTCATGTACCCCTAGCTGCCTTCATAGGTGTCGTCTGCCTCTATCTCCACTAGTTGTACCCACTACCCCCATGCGATCGGCTCCCTAACTCGTAGGTACCCATGCTAGTCCCACAGTGGGGTGTATCACTCCTCAAAGTGGCAACGTGGTACCACCAAAGATGCACGGCTTATATCTACACAATGCAACAACGTCTTACCTACCAGCCCGGGCCCACGCACGCACAAGACCCCGTTGGACTTGCGTTGCCACCGCTAACCCGTTTTGACCTCTTACAATCAAACTCAGTAAGCGTGTCCGTCCTCGACTTGGGCCGATCTAACAAAGATACTTAATGGGTTACTGGTTTGAAAAGGGTCCCCACACAAGCTTTCCACCAACGCTTGGTCCCCACTAGAATTTCCCACTTAACCACCTCATATTCATGTCTTCTTACATGTTTTCAACTTGCTTAAGTGTTTCTTATCGTATATCACATGCCACCCAAGGCACCCACCTAACCCCCATGTCCCACCACATGTTTATCTGGTTAAGTGTTACTTAATTCATTATAACTGTAACTTTGTAAAGACCTCCCACATTAGACTGACATTTGCGGTGGCTGGATTTGTCGGGCAGGTCCGGGCAGTCTTACACCACAAACGAGTCTAACCTCGTGTCTTAGGCGGTTAATTATTACACATCTTTATTTAACCCCAAATTGGATTAATATCCCTATTCAAATTTGTCAATAAATACCCAATTCATTTATGTCCATAATTGTCACCTAAATTATGTCCATAAATTACACGTATACAAAATATACCTATTAATGTCTCTAATTAATAATATGCCCTTTTAACGCCATTTTATGCCAATTCACAATTATGCATTTTTAATATTTTCCCATCATCCCCACTCTATTCGTACGTTTTAATATGACATATGTAAGACTCGCAATAGTCTAACTTATAAAAGGAAGAACAACGTCACAACTTGCATAACACATAAAATAGATCTAAGAATCATGACATAAGTTTACATAGCCAATAACTTGCATATATGTGTATGGTTTTCCTATAACTTGCATATGAACAAACTAGCATATGATTTTCATACAAAACTAGCATAGGCAATTTGCATAACTTTGTACTGCCATGGATCTAAATATATATCTAAACATAAAGGTGTGAACTTGCATATGGATCTAAACATAAATATGTGAACTTGCATATGGATCTAAACATAAAAATTAATGTCACATGTTTGCATATAAACTAGCATATGTATCTACATGATTCACATATGTTTTAACATCCCATCTTGCATAAGATTCACATATGTCTTAATATCCCAAACTTACATGAAATTCATATATGTTTTAACATCCCAAACTTGCATATAATTCATATAAGAATATATAGTCCAACGTCACAAACTTGCATATATAAGAACATGTAATCCAACATCACAAACTTGCATATAATTCATATAAGAACATGTAATCGAACATCACAAACTTGCAGATAATTCAGCATCACATGATTCAAAATCATATTCTCATAATCCCAATTATAACTTATCATAATTAAATTAATTAATTATTTTGTGAAAGATATTATACTCACAAACAAAAGAATAGTCGTGTCTTTCTGGAATCTGTATTCTGAAACTGAATTGCTCGCCTTTGATGTAGACTAATCGTTATTTAGATTTAGATTTGATTTTGATTCTTGCTTTAATCTTGTTCTTGAGTTGAAAGAGAAGGCGGCTACTCTTGGTTCTCCATTGACGGCATGGAGGCTCTTGGTATGAATTAGTATGATTTTAGGTTAGGATTTAGGTTGCTTATATAGAATTTTAATTGATTAAGAGTCGTCCAATTAACCTAGAATCAATCAAGACCATCCAGTCAAGATAGAATAACACCTCAGCCCTAATGACTCAGCAACAGGTCAGAACAGCGTCATCTTTCAGATCTGCCCGTGGGGGGTGGGGGCAGGTCGACCCCTTGGTCGACCTGTATGGGTAGTTCGGTCCCTATGTCGACCTCCTGGTCAACCTGGCCCTTGGGCGGGAGATTTCCCGCCCAACCTTCTCCCCTGTTTTGAATTTAAATTTCTGAACAGTTTATTTAAATTCTGAAACTTCTGAAGGCCATAACTTCTTCATACGAAGTCCAATTCACACAAACTCGGACTCTATCTCAAGCAGAATTCCGAGATGAACGCAATGGCGCTACCCGTTTCCCTTAATTCCCACATTTGTAATTAAGTATTCTTTAATTTTTTAATTTTATTATTTAAAATCACGGGGTGTTACATTCTTCCCTTCTTAAAGGATTTCGCCCCCGAAATCTCCAGGTTAAGGAGAATGCATATCCTAACATCCAATCATCCATTTACTCAACCATCAAACACAGGCATCCATTGTCCTTACAAGATTTCTAATGTCGTATGAACATATGCAAAAAGTGTGTGTATATGTTCCTTGTCTAATGCAAAATCAGGCGGTCTACTAATTCAGTTGACCTCCTTAATGCAAATCATGATAGTGCCATGTGTCCATTATGTGTGCGAAAGAATCCTATCAATACATATTATTTCTACATGCATGCACAACCATTCATCAAAATGCAGCATCCATATGATAACACAACCATTATACATCCATTAATTTAAATATGCACACACATTTATATGCAATATGAAGGTGATTGAGTCGATCTAGTGCCTAATGTGTGTGTACATGCATCCACGAGCAACCACTAGCAGCCACTTGCATCCATTTGCATCCACCAAACATAACATGTCTCAAACACATGTTTGCAACCATAGGGTTCTTCCTAACTAAAAATCGGAGATGTCATCGCAAAGATAATACTAAATGATAGGACAAGTATCAAAAAAGCGGTAGAAATAAGAGAAAATAAAACATACCCTCAAAAAGGAAAGGGTACAGCGTATGCATCTTGTCTTCCGTCTCCCAAGTTGCGTCACTTTGATCATCTCCTCATTGCACTTTGACAAACTTGACCTCTTTGTTGCGTAGCTCTTTGACCTCCGATCCGAGAATGCGTATAGGAGCTCGTCTAACCATGGCATTACGCTCTACTTCCCCTTCTTCGAGCGTGCTCGGCTCCACCACTTCCGTTGTATCATGTAAACACTTACGCAAATGCGAAACATGAAACATGTCATGAACTCCACTGAGCTTCTCTGGTAATTTTACTCTGTATGCCATCTACCCAATCCTTTCTATAATTGGAAAGGGTCCTACGAACCTCGGTGCCAACTTCCTTACTGATCCAAAACGGACTATGTTTCTCAACGGTGACACCTTAATATAAACAAAGTCCCCAACCTCGAACTCAAGATCGGTTTGTCTCTTATTAGAATATGATTTCTGTCGGTCCTACGCTGTCTTCATTCGCCGTAGAATCAGGTCTATCTTCTCCGAAGTCTCCCTAATCATGTCGGGTCCAAAAAAACCTTGTCCATGGATTCCCACCAATAAATAGGTGATCGACATGGTCATCCATAAAGAGCCTCAAAAGGCGCCATGCCAATGCTAGCCTGAAAGTTGTTATTATAGGCGAACTCCACTAATGGAAGATGCTCTTCCCATGTTTCTCCAAAGTCTAGGATGCATAGCCTTAGAAGGTCTTCTGGAATCCGATTTACTCTCTCGGTCTGGCCGTCCGTTTGAGGATGATAAGCGGTACTTAAGCATAATTGTGTTCCAACTGCCTCTTGTAAGCTTTTCCAAAATTCCCTAGTGAAAATGGGATCTCTATCGCTCACAATGCTAGAGGGTATGCCGTGTAGACGAACTATCTCTCGAAGGTAAACAGATGCTAACCATGTGGCGGTCCTTCTACTCTTAACGGGAATAAAAAAGGCACTTTTGGTATGTCTGTCTATAATTACCCAAATCCCTGTATTACCCTTCCATGATCTTGGTAACCCATCTACAAAATCCATGGAAACACTTTCCCATTTCCACAGCGGAATCTCTAAAGGGTGGAGCAAACCTCCAGGCTTCTTTTGCTCTGCCTTTACTTGCTGGCGCACTAAGCATCTAGAAACAAACTCAGCCACGTCCTTCTTCATTCCTTCCCAAAGGAAAACTCGCTTCATATCCCTATACATCTTGTCACCATCGGGATGTATGGTCATCTTAGAGCGATGTGAGTCTTCAAGAATTGCCTTCTTCAAACTCTCGTCTTGGGGTACGCAAAGTCTCCCATCTCTACGCAGCCAGCCTCTCTCATCTATAGCATATCTATTAAGATGACTCGAAGACTCCCCTCCTATAATCTTGCCTACTATCTCAACCAACTGTGGGTCATCCCGCTGTGCTTCTTCAATCCGACCCAAAAGTGTAGGTTGCACCTCTAATGATGCCAACAATCTGGGTACATAATCGACGGAGGGTCTGAAGTCAAAGGTAGATATATACTCCAAACTCTGTCTCTCTACAAACAAGGGACTTAGAGCCAATTTCTTTCTACTTAAGGCGTCGGCTACAACGTTACCCTTACAAGGGGTATATGCGATCTCAAAATCGTAGGATGCCAAAAACTCCATCCACCTCCTGTAATAACCCGGAAATTCTGAACCAGTTTAAAATTTTTATTTTGGCAATTTTAACGAATTTTGAACATTTAAAATAGATTATTTTAAAAAATATCGACGCGAAATTTATTTTGAATATAATTAGAACGTATAAATTATACGCGTCGTCGTTAGAATATAAATAATTATATATAATTAAAAATAGAATTGAAAATGGCGCGGTAGTTCGATAATTCGATTTCAAATTTCAATTGAATGTACCGGGTGCAAAACAATCCGGATTTTAGTGAAACCAAAAACAATAGGATCTATTTGAGAATATCTTTCCAACGAATCCGAAAAATCAAAATTTCATAGCGGGAATCAAAAGATATGTCCAGTTGAAAATTCTGAATAGTCGCTATGGAATTCAGGCCCTTAAAAATAGGCATTTTTGCAAACGACCTCGGATTTCGACGAAACCAGTTTTGTTGGGTCCGTGATGTCAAGTTATTGCTAGATTCCAAATTTCATAATTTTTCGAATCAATATGTGAGCGTGGCAAAGGAAAACGCGTTTGACCAGTTTTAGTTGATTTTAATCGACTGGAAAATGGCCATTTTTCCAACGGCCTCAGAATTCGACGAAACTAGTTTTGTTAGGACCGTATCGTCAATACGAAGCTAGAAAATATTTTTTTGCAATTTATAGAGTTAGTATGTGACCCGGGTAATTTAAAATGTACGTTCAAATTGAATATATACTGATTTATATTTTGATTTTAACGGAAACTGATCGAAACGATCAAATCAACCTACGATACATATCCCATTGTGTTCGGAATGGGGGTAAAATGCTATGGACGACAGGCGGTGGGCCTCGTTTCAAGGTCGTATGTAAAAGTCAACTTTTTGCAAAATAAATAAATAAATTAAAAATTAAAACCCTCCCTTCTCCCTCTATAATTTCTGCCCCCCCCCCCTTTTTGAAATTCATTTCAGTCGACATCTGAAAAAAAAAAAGAGAAAGACGAATCGCTCCACCTGGGAGGAGGCCGCCGCCCAGCCTCCTGGCGCCGCCGCGCCAAGCGCTGCCCCCCCCCTCACGCTTGACCTCCCACTCCGACACCCCCCCTGCTTCCCTCTCCCTCTCCTCGCTCAAGCCCACACACCCGAAGCCGCGGACGAGGCCTCCAGCCTCTGACCCACCGCCTCGACGCCCAATCCAGCCACCCACGACGCCACTGCTGCCTACGACCACCACCTGACGGTCGGTGCCTCCCCTAGCTCCGGTTAGACGCCCGACAGTGGTAAATAGGTGAGTTTTTATTCGATTTTATTTAATGTAATTATTTAAATTAGTGAATAAATTATAAAGGACATTGTGTGATGAAGGTAAGATTTTTATTTAGTTAAAGACAGGGTTTTTTGTAATAAAAATCCAATTTTTATATTTGTAGCAAAATAAAAATATCATCTTTGTATATGTGGCGAAACAAAAATCTGTTTTTTATTATATATACGTTGGAATAAAGAGGTGATTTTTATAGTGATGAAATCTATATTTTTGAAAAGGCGAAATCTATATTTTTGAAAAGGCGAAATCTATATTTTTGAAAAGGCGAAATCTATATTTTTGAAAAGGCGAAATCTATATTTTTGAAATGGAATTTTTATCTATATGATAGTATAATAAAAATTTGATTTTTATATATTGAATAGCGAAGTAAAAATTCGATTTTTACATATGTAGTGGCTACAGCAACGAAGATGACAAAAATGAGATAACGAAGAAGACTTCTACAAAAGAAGAGTCAAGATGATTGGATAGCTATCTGTGAGAATTTCTCACCTTTCAATTTCTTTTTCTAGTTATATATATATACTAGGATGCAGACGGTGCTTAGTAGCACCCGACACAATCGTCCACAGACCATGGACTTGTTTGTTTGATTGCAAAAATTAGTTAGATTATTTGATTGAAATTGAATTGTTTGGTGAAATGAAATTGATTTGATTGATGTGTGAATGGCGTGGGCCTTCACTAGACCGGGGATAAGGCTAGGCCTCGTCCCGTTTCTAGTATCGTGCCGTTATGCCGCCGAAATTTTCTAAAATAAGTTAGAAAAATAAAAATATCATTTTTATTTTGTGAATGAACTGAATAAAAATCCATGTGTTAAAATAAAATATTTTATCGTTAAAAATATAATTTTTAACGTGAAAGTGAATAAAATAAAATTTACATCTTTATCATTATAAAGTAAAGGTTCATGTGTTGACTGTACTCATCCGTTGAGATTAGTCATGTGTTGAACGAAATATTTTAATAATAAAATTTACATATTTATCATTATAAAGTAAAGGTTCATGTGTTGACTGTACTCATCCATTGAGATTAGTCATGTGTTGAACGAAATATTTTAATAATAAAATTTACATCTTTATCAATATAAAATAAAGGTTCATGTGTTGACTGTACTCATCCGTTGAGATTAGTCATGTGTTGAACGAAATATTTGAAATAGAATATTTGAAAATAGAAATACATTAAGCCGTGTTGATTAGATTGACGCCATTTTGACGTGAACGATATTTATATAGATTTTATTCATTTCGAAATGAATTGAATTGAAAACGATTTCGAAATGAATTGAATTGAAAACGATTTCAAAATGAATTGAATTGAAAACGATTTCGAAATGAATTGAATTGAAAACAATTTCGAAATGAATTGAATTGAAAACGATTTCGAATTTGATTTGAATAGAAAACGAATTTGATTTCAATTGAATATATAACGAATTTGATTTGAATATATAACGAATTTGATTTGAATAGAAAACGAATTTGATTTGATTTGAATATATAACGAATTTGATTGAATATATAACGAATTTGATTTGAATAGAAAACGAATTTGATTTGATTTGAATATATAACGAATTTGATTTCAATTGAATAGAAAACGAATTTGATTTGATTTGAATATATAACGAATTTGATTTGAATAGAAAACGAATTTGATTTGATTTGAATATATAACGAATTTGATTTGAATATATAACGAATTTGATTTGAATAGAAAACGAATTTGATTTGAATATATAACGAATTTGATTTGAATAGAAAACGAATTTGATTTGATTTGAATATATAACGAATTTGATTTGAATAGAAAACGAATTTGATTTGATTTGAATAGAAAACGAATTTGATTTGATTTGAATATATAACGAATTTGATTTGAATAGAAAACGAATTTGATTTGAATAGAAAACGAATTTGATTCGAATAGAAAACCAATTTGAATTGAATCGAATAGAAAACCAATTTGAGTTGAATCGAATAGAAAACCAATTTGAGTTGAATCGAATAGAAAACCAATTTGAATTGAATCGAATAGAAAACGACTTTGGAATCGAATTGAATTGAAAACGAATTCAAATTGAATTGAAAGCGAATTGAAATGAATTCAAATTGAATTGAAGTTTGAATTGAATAGAAGTGAATTTTAAAACGAATTTATAAAGAGAAATTCAATTTTGATTTGAATTGAAATGGAAGTTGAAGTTGTTTTTGAAACGAATTTAAAACTATTTATAAAATTCGTTTTAAATAGAAATCGACGAAATATATATTATATATATAATATAATGGCCTGAATAGAACGCGCCGCGCCGCGGTAGTTCGCGAATTTCGACCATTTATTTCAAACGAACATTACGGGAGATCCGACCGTCGGATTCTCCTAAAACCGGAACCGTTGGGTTCGTATCGAAAAGAGCTTTCTAACGAATATTAGGAATTTGAAATCTAACGGTTGGATTTGGAGTTACGTCCAAATCAAATTTGAAAAAGGTCGCTGTAAGTGCAGTTCGATGGCCATTGTTGGAAATCGATTGTACGGACCTTAATAAAATTATTAAAAATAGTAATAATTTGTGTAAAATCATAAGAAATGATTTGGGAAAAATTGGGGTGAAAAACTCCATATTTGAAAAGATAAAAATGGGTTTTTATCGAAATGAACTAGTTTTGAACTAAATTTAAAACCCAATTATTTTTAAATAAATAAATTAGATTTAAAAAGGGGTTTTAAATAATCGGAATTTCTAATATATTTGATTGGATTTGAAATGGGTTTATCGTGAACGGTGTTTTAAATAACACTAGTTCTTTAACCCGATAATAAATAGAATGTGATTTGGGTTTGTCGTGAACTGTGTTTTAAATAACACCTAGTTCTTTAACCCGATAATAAATAGAATGCGATTTGGGTTTGTCGTGAACTGTGTTTTAAATAACACCTAGTTCTTTTACCCAGAAAAAGGAGTTTTAACGAATCTGCAATTAAATTGAAATGTGAATAGATCATCTGAATTATCAAATTTGGAAAATGAGCGAGAATGGAGTATCGCCGGTTTTGCTCCAAAGCGATAGTTAAATCTTTAATTAGATTTGAACGGGAAATGGTAATTAATCTTACCAATAACACCATAGTATTAGATATGGAGTATTACCAGTTTTGCTTCATGGGATGAATAGGTTGGGATTGGGAAATAAAATAAATAATTACTTCGTTGTGGTTCGCTAATCTCGACTAGTTTAGAAAACCATAATTTGGTTTGAAATGTCATCCAAAGGAAGATTAAAGGATAAATTTCAAAGAATTTATCTTGGATAAAATTAATGGGAACCTTTCCCTAAAAATGTGATTTTGTGAATAAAAGAATATTCTGAATTGGAATGAGGCGTATGTTGTGTTTGTGTAACATTTGTTTTAATATACGCGGGTTGTTCGGAAAGGCCGGGTTTATACCCATTCTGAATAATCGATTCGACGACAAGTCGAAGATGAAGACGGTGGTCGAAGACCGGAAGTCTTCACATCGTTTGGGTAATTACTGACGATCCTGATTGGGCTGTACACCCAAGAGGATGGAAATAGTTGGTGGTCGTCCAGACGTACTTGGAGATGGATGGATATGCGAGGAAAGTGCCTCCGGTTTCGTTCAGACCCAGAATGGACTTGTAAATTGATTGTGTGTCTGACATTGGATTTTATTCTGTGTTGATTGATTTCTATTAAATATACATCTGTTTGGCGGCGGAGAATTTATTCTTTTGCTTAACGCCCTTCTCTGAGACGTACGAGCTCAGAGGTTGTATATCGATGGACATCAGTCGCATGGCATGAATTGCCTGTGTGGCACGCTAAGATGCAATGATCAAGGCTTCTGTTGAAAAGCAAAGTCTTGTGGTTGATGATCAAAGCACGGCCTACGTGGCAGCTTTGTGTATAACGTGAATTCGCGAGCCTCACACCTCGGTATGAGTTAAAAACGGGATTCGGACTGCAGGGAGAGCACGACGTTTCTTTCTAGCTTTGGTGGTGTCAGTGACTTACCAGCCCTGACATTTATATATTTTTCACCTTTGTGGTTGTTGGATGAGGCGCCTCGATTATAGGTCTGTAAGGACCGGGAAACGTGTGTTCAGGCATAATTAATCCTCTAACGTAAGTGAGGACCGGCCCTGAAGATCCAGGATTGCCCAGAGTGTGTAGTCCTGGGACATTTGCTAGAGTGTCTCGAAAGCGGAGAGGAGCTTGCCCCTTGCCTCGACTCTTGACGGAAATCCAATTTCCAATACGTGTATTGCGGTTTTAATTGTAGAACTAGTATGGCGACATGATATATGGTACCCATGCCGCCTATGATTGATATTTATGATTGAAATGTTTTGACACTATACACTTATTATAGTATCAAATGATTTGTTTTAAACGTACCAAGCATGTTTGGCTATTATAAGGGAAAACCCTATCCTCCGGCTTGCGTTGCATTGTGTGATGGGACCTGGGTCTTATAATAGCTTCATTTTCCGAAAAAGCATTGCGTTGTTTATTCTATGCACTGGTATTCTTGGGAGGAAACCCGTTCCGTGTTATACGGCGTGGTCCCTTGAATTACTCTCTTTTAAAGTAAAGCCTTAAATAACTGTTTTAGTTCTCACACCAGTCACATGACTGACCTGGAGTTTATTGTTTTAACCTAAACTCTGGGTGCCCCTATTTTCCGCACGGGCAGCTAGTAGTTTTGGTTTTGCAGATTTATATTAACAGGATCCTGGTTTACAGCTGGAATGATATCCGGAAAGCTCTGTATCCGTATATCACCTTCAGTTGTGCTTTGTATTATTTTCCGCTGCTATGTAATTTATTGTAATCTCTGATAATTTTCGAATGTAATTTATTCATTCATACTCTGTATATTCTTGTATCTGATGGAATTGTTGTAATAGCAATGAAATGTTCTTCCGTCTGCGTTCTATTTTGTCCTGTTCTCAACGATCAGGGGTTTCGAACGGTCTAGATCGGTTTAACGACTGATTCAGATCGAGCGAAATTCCAGACCGTCACATTTGGTATCAGAGCTTTGGTTTACAGAGCTCGAGAACAAGACACATTAGAACCTTACGAAAGAATTCATCAGATATTGGATTAGTAATATCCAATTAGAATGACTTGTTAGAGATAGGATCAGTAGTATCCTAGAACGAGTGTGAAGAGTATATTTTTCAAATGAAAACAATTTTGTTTTGAAATTTAAATCAATTCTACGTATGTGAATATTTATTTATCTTGAATTTGGACAATCCGCTATATAAAGATTTTGCATATACGCGTCATGAACGTATATTCAAAGTTTTAATATACTGGATAGATATAGAATTACACTCTAGTAGCCCGGAGATGTTCTGATGGTTGTTCGAAACATCATCAGCATTTATTTTCGTGTTTCGAAGGTGTGATTTCTATATATTTCCATTAGACTGGTGTGAGAACCAAAACTTATATAGCTAGAACACATTGTTGTGAATTGGCATCAAAAAATGGGATTTTTGTATATATATCAAAATTATGAATTTGAAACGTTAATTCACTAATTGATTGATGTTTGTGTTGTTTGTTTATTTATTTGCTAATTTTGAAGCATTATGCCTAATAGAATCAAATATTGAATTGTATTGAAAATTGGTCGCATTTGCTTGCATATACATATACTTACATTGAACAGGTCATAGCAAGGAGGCTAGAGCAGAGAATAAAAATTGTTTGCCCGACAAATAGGTACATGTTTACTATATAATTTACTGTTTTGTTTGGGTGATGATGATTTTATGAGCCTATTGGCTAGCCGCTTGGCTTTTTCTTTTTCTTTTTGAAATCAGAAGGCCTGTATGGCAATTTCGGGATTTTCCCGTGGCTCCCGGTGCAGGGGAGGTTATGGCGAAATTTTTCGAAAATTTAGGGTGTTAGCCAAATTTTTGAAAATTTGAAAATTCTCAGAAACTGAAAAGTTTGAGAATGGAAGCCAGATCGAACGTAGAGTTGATTAATCAAACCACTTTCGACTTTGTTCCTTTTCGGGGACGAAAAGTTTTAAGTGGGGGAGATTGTAATAACCCGGAAATTCTGAACCAGTTTAAAATTTTTATTTTGGCAATTTTAACGAATTTTGAACATTTAAAATAGATTATTTTAAATAATATCGACGCGAAATTTATTTTGAATATAATTAGAACGTATATATTATACGCGTCGTCGTTAGAATATAAATAATTATATATAATTAAAAATAGAATTGAAAATGGCGCGGTAGTTCGATAATTCGATTTCAAACTTCAATTGAATGTACCGGGTTCACAATCCGGATTTTAGTGAAACCAAAAACAATAGGATCTATTTGAGAATATCTTTCCAACGAATCCGAAAAATCAAAATTTCATAGCGGGAATCAAAAGATATGTCCAGTTGAAAATTCTGAATAGTCGCTATGGAATTCAGGCCCTTAAAAATAGGCATTTTTGCAAACGACCTCGGATTTCGACGAAACCAATTTTGTTGGGTCCGTGATGTCAAGTTATTGCTAGATTCCAAATTTCATAATTTTTCGAATCAATATGTGAGCGTCGCAAAGGAAAACGCGTTTGACCAGTTTTAGTTGATTTTAATCGACTGGAAAATGGCCATTTTTCCAACGGCCTCAGAATTCGACGAAACTAGTTTTGTTAGGACCGTATCGTCAATACGAAGCTAGAAAATATTTTTTGCAATTTATAGAGTTAGTATGTGACCCCGGTAATTTAAAATGTATGTTCAAATTGAATATATACTGATTTATATTTTGATTTTAACGGAAACTGATCGAAACGATCAAATCAACCTACGATACATATCCCATTGTGTTTGGAATGGGGGTAAAATGCTATGGACGACAGGCGGTGGGCCTCGTTTCAAGGTCGTATGTAAAAGTCAACTTTTTGCAAAATAAATAAATAAATTAAAAATTAAAACCCTCCCTTCTCCCTCTATAATTTCTGCCCCCCCCCCTTTTTTGAAATTCATTTCAGTCGACATCTGGAAAAAAAAAGAGAAATACGAATCGCTCCACCTGGGAGGAGGCCGCCGCCCAGCCTCCTGGCGCCGCCGCGCCAAGCGCTGCCCCCCTCACGCTCGACCTCCCACTCCGACACCCCCCTGCTTCCCTCTCCCTCTCCTCGCTCAAGCCCACACACCCGAAGCCGCGGACGAGGCCTCCAGCCTCTGACCCACCGCCTCGACGCCCAATCCAGCCACCCACGACGCCACTGCTGCCTCCGACCACCACCTGACGGCCGGCGCCTCCCCTAGCTCCGGTTAGACGCCCGACAGTGGTAAATAGGTGAGTTTTTATTCGATTTAATTTAATGTAATTATTTAAATTAGTGAATAAATTATAAAGGACATTGTGTGATGAAGGTAAGATTTTTATTTAGTTAAAGACAGGGTTTTTTGTAATAAAAATCCAATTTTTATATTTGTAGCAAAATAAAAATATCATCTTTGTATATGTGGCGAAACAAAAATCTGTTTTTTATTATATATACGTTGGAATAAAGAGGTGATTTTTATAGTGATGAAATCTATATTTTTGAAAAGGCGAAATCTATATTTTTGAAAAGGCGAAATCTATATTTTTGAAAAGGCGAAATCTATATTTTTGAAAAGGCGAAATCTATATTTTTGAAATGGAATTTTTATCTATATGATAGTATAATAAAAATTTGATTTTTATATATTGAATAGCGAAGTAAAAATTCGATTTTTACATATGTAGTGGCTACAGCAACGAAGATGACAAAAATGAGATAACGAAGAAGACTTCTACAAAAGAAGAGTCAAGATGATTGGATAGCTATCTGTGAGAATTTCTCACCTTTCAATTTCTTTTTCTAGTTATATATATATACTAGGATGCAGACGGTGCTTAGTAGCACCCGACACAATCGTCCACAGACCATGGACTTGTTTGTTTGATTGCAAAAATTAGTTAGATTATTTGACTGAAATTGAATTGTTTGGTGAAATGAAATTGATTTGATTGATGTGTGAATGGCGTGGGCCTTCACTAGACCGGGGATAAGGCTAGGCCTCGTCCCGTTTCTAGTATCGTGCCGTTATGCCGCCGAAATTTTCTAAAATAAGTTAGAAAAATAAAAATATCATTTTTATTTTGTGAATGAACTGAATAAAAATCCATGTGTTAAAATAAAATATTTTATCGTTAAAAATATAATTTTTAACGTGAAAGTGAATAAAATAAAATTTACATCTTTATCATTATAAAGTAAAGGTTCATGTGTTGACTGTACTCATCCGTTGAGATTAGTCATGTGTTGAACGAAATATTTTAATAATAAAATTTACATCTTTATCATTATAAAGTAAAGGTTCATGTGTTGACTGTACTCATCCGTTGAGATTAGTCATGTGTTGAACGAAATATTTTAATAATAAAATTTACATCTTTATCAATATAAAATAAAGGTTCATGTGTTGACTGTACTCATCCGTTGAGATTAGTCATGTGTTGAACGAAATATTTGAAATAGAATATTTGAAAATAGAAATACATTAAGCCGTGTTGATTAGATTGACGCCATTTTGACGTGAACGATATTTATATCGATTTTATTCATTTCGAAATGAATTGAATTGAAAACGATTTCGAAATGAATTGAATTGAAAACGATTTCGAAATGAATTGAATTGAAAACGATTTCGAAATGAATTGAATTGAAAACGATTTCGAAATGAATTGAATTGAAAACGATTTCGAATTTGATTTGAATATAAAACGAATTTGATTTCAATTGAATATATAACGAATTTGATTTGAATATATAACGAATTTGATTTGAATTGAAAACGAATTTGATTTGATTTGACTATAAAAGGAATTTGATTTGAATAGAAAACGAATTTGATTTGATTTGAATATATAACGAATTTGATTTCAATTGAATATATAACGAATTTGATTTGAATAGAAAACGAATTTGATTTGATTTGAATATATAACGAACTTGATTTGAATAGAAAACGAATTTGATTTGATTTGAATATATAACGAATTTGATTTGAATATATAACGAATTTGATTTGAATAGAAAACGAATTTGATTTGATTTGAATATATAACGAATTTGATTTGAATAGAAAACAAATTTGATTTGATTTGAATATATAACGAATTTGATTTGAATAGAAAACGAATTTGATTTGATTTGAATAGAAAACGAATTTGATTTGATTTGAATATATAACGAATTTGATTTGAATAGAAAACGAATTTGATTTGAATAGAAAACGAATTTGATTTGAATAGAAAACCAATTTGAATTGAATCGAATAGAAAACCAATTTGAGTTGAATCGAATAGAAAACCAATTTGAGTTGAATCGAATAGAAAACCAATTTGAATTGAATCGAATAGAAAACAACTTTGGAATCGAATTGAATTGAAAACGAATTCAAATTGAATTGAAAGCGAATTGAAATGAATTCAAATTGAATTGAAGTTTGAATTGAATAGAAATGAATTTTAAAACGAATTTATAAAGAGAAATTCAATTTTGATTTGAATTGAAATGGAAGTTGAAGTTGTTTTTGAAACGAATTTAAAACTATTTATAAAATTCGTTTTAAATAGAAATCGACGAAATATATATTATATATATTATATATATAATATAATGGCCTGAATAGAACGCGCCGCGCCACCGCAGTTCGCGAATTTCGACCATTTATTTCAAACGGACATTACGGGAGATCCGACCGTCGGATTCTCCTAAAACCGGAACCATTGGGTTCGTATCGAAAAGAGCTTTCTAACGAATATTAGGAATTTGAAATCTGACGGTTGGATTTGGAGTTACGTCCAAATCAAATTTGAAAAAGGTCGCTGTAAGTGCAGTTCGATGGCCATTGTTGGAAATCGATTGTACGGACCTTAATAAAATTATTAAAAATAGTAATAATTTGTGTAAAATCATAAGAAATGATTTGGGAAAAATTGGGGTGAAAAACTCCATATTTGAAAAGATAAAAATGGGTTTTTATCGAAATGAACTAGTTTTGAACTAAATTTAAAACCCAATTATTTTTAAATAAATAAATTAGATTTAAAAAGGGGTTTTAAATAATCGGAATTTCTAATATATTTGATTGGATTTGAAATGGGTTTATCGTGAACAGTGTTTTAAATAACACTAGTTCTTTAACCCGATAATAAATAGAATGTGATTTGGGTTTGTCGTGAACTGTGTTTTAAATAACACCTAGTTCTTTAACCCGATAATAAATAGAATGTGATTTGGGTTTGTCGTGAACTGTGTTTTAAATAACACCTAGTTCTTTAACCCAGAAAAAGGAGTTTTAACGAATCTGCAATTAAATTGAAATGTGAATAGATAATCTGAATTATCAAATTTGGAAAATGAGCGAGAATGGAGTATCGCCAGTTTTGCTCCAAAGCGATAGTTAAATCTTTAATTAGATTTGAACGGGAAATGGTAATTAATCTTACCAATAACACCATAGTATTAGATATGGAGTATTACCAGTTTTGCTTCATGGGATGAATAGGTTGGGATTGGGAAATAAAATAAATAATTACTTCGTTGTGGTTCGCTAATCTCGACTAGTTTGGAAAACCATAATTTGGTTTGAAATGTCATCCAAAGGAAGATTAAAGGATAAATTTCAAAGAATTTATCTTGGATAAAATTAATGGGAACCTTTCCCTAAAAATGTGATTTTGTGAATAAAAGAATATTCTGAATTGGAATGAGGCGTATGTTGTGTTTGTGTAACATTTGTTTTAATATACGCGGGTTGTTCGGAAAGGCCGGGTTTATACCCATTCTGAATAACTGATTCGACGATAAGTCGAAGATGAAGACGGTGGTCGAAGACCGGAAGTCTTCATATCGTTTGGGTAATTACTGACGATCCTGATTGGGCTGTACACCCAAGAGGATGGAAATAATTGGTGGTCGTCCAGACGTACTTGGAGATGGATGGATATGCGAGGAAAGTGCCTCCGGTTTCGTTCAGACCCAGAACGGACTTGTAAATGGATTGTGTGTCTGACATTGGATTTTATTCTATGTTGATTGATTTCTATTAAATATACATCTGTTTGGCGGCGGAGAATTTATTCTTTTGCTTAACGCCCTTCTCTGAGACGTACGAGCTCAGAGGTTGTATATCGATGGACATCAGTCGCATGGCATGAATTTCCTGTGTGGCACGCTAAGATGCAATGATCAAGGCTTCTGTTGAAAAGCAAAGTCTTGTGGTTGATGATCAAAGCACGGCCTACGTGGCAGCTTTGTGTATAACGTGAATTCGCGAGCCTCACACCTCGGTATGAGTTAAAAACGGGATACGGACTGCAGGGAGAGCACGGCGTTTCTTTCTAGCTTTGGTGGTGTCAGTGACTTACCAGCCCTGACATTTATATATTTTTCACCTTTGTGGTTGTTGGATGAGGCGCCTCGATTATAGGTCTGTAAGGACCGGGAAACGTGTGTTCAGGCATAATTAATCCTCTAACGTAAGTGAGGACCGGCCCTGAAGATCCAGGATTGCCCAGAGTGTGTAGTCCTGGGACATTTGCTAGAGTGTCTCGAAAGCGGAGAGGAGCTTGCCCCTTGCCTCGACTCATGACGGAAATCCAATTTCCAATACGTGTATTGCGGTTTTAATTGTAGAACTAGTATGGCGACATGATATATGGTACCCATGCCGCCTATGATTGATATTTATGATTGAAATGTTTTGACACTATACACTTATTATAGTATCAAATGATTTGTTTTAAACGTACCAAGCATGTTTGGCTATTATAAGGGAAAACCCTATCCTCCGGCTTGCGTTGCATTGTGTGATGGGACCTGGGTCTTATAATAGCTTCATTTTCCGAAAAAGCATTGCGTTGTTTATTCTATGCACTGGTATTCTTGGGAGGAAACCCGTTCTGTGTTATACGGTGTGGTCCCTTGAATTACTTTCTTTTAAAGTAAAGCCTTAAATAACTGTTTTAGTTCTCACACCAGTCACATGACTGACCTGGAGTTTATTGTTTTAACCTAAACTCTGGGTGCTCCTATTTTCCGCACGGGCAGGTAGTAGTTTTGGTTTTGCAGATTTATATTCACAGGATCCTGGTTTACAGCTGGAATGATATCCGGAAAGCTCTGTATCCGTATATCACCTTCAGTTGTGCTTTGTATTATTTTCCGCTGCTATGTAATTTATTGTAATCTCTGATAATTTTCGAATGTAATTTATTCATTCATACTCTGTATATTCTTGTATCTAATGGAATTGTTGTAATAGCAATGAAATGTTCTTCCGTCTGCGTTCTATTTTGTCCTGTTCTCAACGTTCAGGGGTTTCGAACGGTCTAGATCGGTTTAACGACTGATTCAGATCGAGCGAAATTCCAGACCGTCACACCTCCGTTGCCTCAAGTTTAGGTCCTTCTGAGAGAAGCGACTTATGGTCTGTATACAACTCAAACCTCTCGCCAAGCAAGTAAGGACGCCATGACTTAAGTGGAAAAACTATGACAGCCAACTCTAAGTCGTGGGTAGGGTAAATTTTTTCATGGGCTTTCAACTGCCTTCCTCCATAGCATATCACCCTTCCCTCTTGCATTAAAACTGAGCCAAGCCCTGTCCCGCAAGCATCGGTATAAACTTTGAATGGCTTACTCCCATCTTGCAAAACTAAAACTGGAGTTGTCGTCAAAGCCCTCTTCAGACGTTGGAACGCATCGTCACAGTCAACATCCCAAGCAAAAGTCAAATTCTTCTTCATTAATCGAGTAAGTGGGGCTTATATCTTCGTGAAGTCCTTAATGAACTTCCTATAACAACCAGCCAGCCCTAAAAAGCTTCTTACTTCTGTTGCATTCTTAGGGATTTTCCAATCTTGGATTGCCACCACCTTCGCGGGATCCACAGCTATCCCTTCCTTAGAGACCACGTGCCCTAAGACCTCACTTCTTTTCTCCAAAAATGGCACTTGGAGAACTTAGCTTTAAGTTGATGCGCTCGTAGAGTCTCTAAGACTTCCCTAAGATGTAGGGCATGCTCTTCTTCATTTTTAGAGAAAATCAGGATATCGTCCACAAAGACTACCACAAACTGGTTTAGAAACTCGTTAAACACCCTACTCATTAAGTCAACAAAGTATGCGGGTGCATTCGTCAAACCAAAAGGCATGACGAGCCACTCGAAGAAACCGTCAGGAGTTCTAAATGTAGTCTTATCTATGCTATCTTCAGCCACCCTTAGCTGATGAAACCTTGTAGCCAAATCCAATTGCGAGAAAACCGAAGCACCCACCAACTGATCGAATAAATCATCTATCCTCGTCAATGGGTATCTGTTCTTCTTTGTTAGCTTATTTAGCTCTCTATAGTCCACGCACAATCTAAGTGAAACATCAGCTTTTCTAGCAAAAACGACTGGAGCACCCCACTCCGAAATACTTCTTCTTATGTACCCCTTCTCAAGCAACTCTTTCTCTTGCTTACTGAGTTCTCTTCTCTCTCTCGGAGCCATGTGGCGCACTGTTAATGCAACTGGCTTTGCATTAACTACTAAGTATATTCGAAAGTCTATCTCGCGCCTCGGGGGTAAACCTCAAACCTCATCGAAGACGTCACTATATTCACGGGACCACACGAACAGATTCCAAATCATCATTGGATGCATCGAGGGATTCTAGGTAGCTAAGCATTACTGGACCTCTTAGGTCACAAGAAATATTGAGGGTCTTTCCACAACGAGTCAACAATCTAACTACCCTTCTTTCACAATCTAGGATGGCACCGTATTTAGCGAGCCAATAATTGCCTAGAATCAAGCCGTAGCCCATGAAGCCAAGAATGAAGGTGTTGCATTCAAACCCAACGCCCAAGATAGACACTCTCAAATCCCGACAAATCATAGAAAGATGAGCCGACCCACCAATAGGATTTAAGACTACTATGGGATCCGTAACTAGACTAGTATTTAGGTGCAGTGTTTCAACTAATGAAGTAGATACAAATGAGTGTGATGCACCAGAGTCAAACAAAGTACGAACAAGATGATCAAACAGAAAAACTAAACTTTCAACGGAAATGTTTCTACCTCTCTCCTGTCCTGGTGCCATGAGAGCATGAACCTGCCCTCTTGCCTGCCCTGGTGCCATGAGAGCATGAATCTGCCGTCCAGAAGTGGACCCTGTCCATTGCCCTTGCCCCTGTTTCCTTAGGTAGTCTTTAACTAAATGTCCTGCCTCTCCACAGTGGAAGCAGCCAGTCTTCTTCTTTTTCCTACAATCCTTGCTCAGATGGCCTGGTGTCCCACAATTAAAGCACCTTTTCTTTCCCTTGCTATTGTTATCCTTACCACCTTTCTTGTTCTGCTTCTGTGATTTCTTTTGATCCCTTTTCTTCTCTAGTGCCTTATTAGCATTAGCACCTTTCTCTTCTTCATGGATAAGCGCCATGCCAACCAATCTCTCAAAGGTAGCCCCCATCGGAATGTGGGTCATGGGCAACCCATGTAGCGGCTCATTCAAGCCTTTAATGAACCTCAAAGCCTTCTTCTCAGGTGTGTTCACCAAGTCTAAGTCAAATCTTTCCAACTGATTGAATGTGTTGACGCACTCCTTTACTGACAAATTTCCTTGCTTCAACGCTAAGAATCTTTCCATATATAAGTTATCTTCTGCTCGTGAGAGAAATTTCAACTCGAACCTACGCCTGAAATCCACCCATGTCTCCATTGGATGCTCTCCATTCGTGACCTCCCACCAAAACGAGGCTTCGTCCTTCATTAACCAAGCAGCCAATTGGACCTTCCTCCTATCTTCTACCCCAAAAATACCAAATAGATCTTCCACCTCCTTACCAATTTCGGGCTTCAACAAATGTCTCTGATCCGTGAAAAGGTTTCCCACCCATCGCCCTAAAATCTTTGCATATCTTTGAAAAAGTATCAACGCGAGGCGGGGGAGGAGGAGGAGCAACTGTAGCTGGGGGAGGAGGAACATTTGCTGGGCCCGCGGCATTGGCAATAGCCTTTAGATACCTTGTAAACCAGCCTGGTATCGGTATGCCTTCGGGTATCTCAGGTTCCCCGGACATGCTGAAAAAGAAAAAGGAAGAGATTCAAAACAGAGAATCGAAGGAAAGATATATGGATCTCGGAGGTTATGTTTTTAAAACAAACTTTTCTCTTGAAAATACTTTCCTTAAAACATATTCTTGAAAGTATTTCTTTATAAAATGCTTTTGAAAAACGGTTTTTCAAAATCTCATATCTGTTCTGGTAACCTTCAGCTCTGATACCACGTGTAACACCCCACGTACATTAATGTCACTCACAAGGGGAATGCATTAACTTCCATGGAGAGTATTTAGTGTATAGAACAGAATATAACAAGACAGATACAAATAATGGCACTTGAAAGATTTAAAGCAACTTTTATTGCAGCAGAGAAACAGTTTGATTACAACAACTTCATAAACCAAGTATACTTAATATCCATCTTGACGAATTTGTTTTCTGAATACGTAAAGTAAAAGCATAAACCCCAACACAAGTAGCCATAAAAGAGATGGCTGAACTTTACTTTCGGCAATCCAAGCACTTCCAAAAGAGAGAGAAAGAGATCCAAGATCAAGCTCCACTAGTACTAGTCCTACCCTGAGAACCTGAGGGGGAAAGGAAGAAAACAGGCGAAAATAAAGGGGTTAGACATAAAGTCTGGTGAGTATAATAATTTTAACAATATAATTATTAAAGTAACTAGGATAAGGCATAAACTGGTAGAACAAGGTATGACTGTGAAACAAGTGGGCATGACAAAGCAAACAGGAGGAATATTCTGGCGTTAATCTCGTTCCTAATCACTATTGGATAATTACTATACTGCACCAATGTAAATTACACCGCAGCATTACTCGTCACCCTAAAAGTTGATCCCGCCTATAGAACATAATAATGATAATGGTAGTTTCGTGCACCCCTAGCTATCTTCATAGGTGACGTCTACCCCTATCTCCACTAGTTGTACCCACTACCCCTATGCGATCGGCTGCCTAACTCGTAGATACCCGTGTTGGTCCCACAATGGGTTGTATCACTCCCTAAAGTGGCAACCCGATACCACCAAAGATGCATGGCTTATATCTACACGATGCAACAACGTCTTACCTACCAGCCCGGGCCCACGCACGCACATGACCCCGTTGGACTTGCGTTGCCACTGCTAACCCGTTTTGACCTCTTACAATCAAACTCAGTAAGTGTGTCCCGTCCTCTACTTGGGTCGAGCTCACAAAGATAATGGGTTACTAGTTTGAAAAGGGTCCCCACACAAGCTTTCCACCTATGCTTGATCCCCACTATAATTTTCCACTTAACCCCTTCTTATTCATGTCTGCTTACATGTTTTCAACTTGGTTAAGTGTTTCTAATCGTATTTCACACGCCACCCAAGGCACCCACCTAACCCCCAAGTCCCACCACATGTTTATCTGGTTAAGTTTTACTTAATTCATTATAACCGTAACTTTGTAAAGACTTCCCACATTAGACTAATATTTGAGGTTGCTAGATTTGTCGGGCGGGTCCGGGCAGTCTTATACCGCAAAACGAGCCTAACCTCGTGTCT
Source organism: Allium sativum (assembly GCA_030737875.1). Taxonomy (NCBI): domain Eukaryota; kingdom Viridiplantae; phylum Streptophyta; class Magnoliopsida; order Asparagales; family Amaryllidaceae; genus Allium; species Allium sativum. The sequence goes on from CM060923.1 coordinate 160,263,450, forward strand.
TTACAATTGTTACGCATTTAATTCATGCCTTTGACCACTCACATTAGACTACCGTTTGTGGTTGTTGGATTTGTCGGGCGGGTCCGGGCGGTCTTACACCACAAACGAGTCTAACCTCATGTCTTAGGCGGTTAATTATTACACATCTTTATTTAACCCCAAATTGGATTAATATCCCTATTCAAAGTTGTCAATAAATACCAAATTCATTTATGTCCATAACTGTCACCTAAATTATGTCCATAAATTACAGGTATACAAATTATACCTATTAATGTCTCTAATTAATAATATGCCCCTTTAAGGCCATTTTATGCCAATTCACAATTATGCATTTTTAATATTTTCCCATCGTCCCCTTGCTATTCGTACGTTTTAACATGACATATGTCAGACTCGCAATAGTCTAACTTATAAAAGGAAGAACAACGTCACAACTTGCATAACACATAAAATAGATCTAAGAATCATGACATAAGTTTACATAGCCAATAACTTGCATATAGGTGTATGGTTTTTCTATAACTTGCATATGAACAAACTAGCATATGATTCTCATACAAAACTAGCATAGGCAATTTGCATAAATATGTACTGCCATGGATCCAAATATAGATCTAAACATAAAGGTGTGAACTTGCATATGGATCTAAACGTAAAGATGTGAACCTGCATATGAATCTAAACATAAAGATTAATGTCACATGTTTGCATATAAACTAGCATATGTATCTACATGATTCACATATGTTTTAACATCCCCTCTTGCATAAGATTCACATATGTCTTAATATCCCAAACTTACATAAAATTCATATATGTTTTAACATCCCAAACTTGCATATAATTCATATAAGAATATATAGTCCAACATCACAAACTTGCATATATAAGAACATGTAATCCAACATCACAAACTTGCATATAATTCATATAAGAACATGTAATCCAACATCACAAACTTGTAGATAATTCAACATCACATAATTCAAAATCATATTCTTATAATCCCAAATATAACTTATCCTAATTAAATAAATTAATTAATTTGTGAAAGATATTATACTCACAAACAAAAGAATAGTCTTGTCTTTCTGGAATCTGTATTCTAAAACTGAATTGCTCGCCTTTGATGTAGACAAAAGATTTGATTTTGATTCTTGCTTTAATCTTGTTCTTGAGTCGAAAGCGATGGCGGCTACTTTAGGTTCTCCATTGACGGCATGGCAGCTCTTGGTATGAATTAGTATGATTTTAGGTTAGGATTTAGGTTGCTTATATAGAATTTTAATTGATTAAGAGCCGTCCAATTAACCTAGAATCAATCAAGACCATCCAGTCAAGACAGAATAACACCTCAGCCCTAATGGCTCAGCAATAGGTCAGAACAGCGTCATCTTTCAGATCTGTCGGGTGGCAGGTCGACCCCCAAGTCGACCCCCAGGTCGACCTGTATGGGTAGGTCGACCCCTAGGTCGACCCCCTGATCGACCTGGCCCTTGGGTAGGAGATTTTCCGCCCAGCCTACTGCCCAGTTTTGAATTTGAATTTTTGAACTATTTATTTAAATTCTGAAACTTCTGAAGGCCATAACTTCTTCATACGAAGTCCAATTCACACAAACTCGGACTCTATCTCAAGTAGAATTCCGAGACGAACGCAAGGCGCAACCCTTTTCCCTTAATTCCCACATTTGAAGTTAAGTATTCTTTAATTTGTTAAGTTTAATATTTAAAATCACGGGGTGATACAGGAAACGTGTGTTCAGGTATAACCAATCCGCAATGTGTGGACCGACCCTGAAGATCCAAGGGTTCGCCAGCGTCTGAATCCTGAGACATTTTCTAGAGTGTCTCAAATATGTGAGGATCCATCCCTGGCCTCGACTCATGACGGAAATCCAATTTCCAATACATGACATTCGGTTTTATTTGTAGAGCCTAGTATTGGCGACATGATATATGGTACTCATGTCGTCTATGATTGATACATTTATATTTTAAGTTGTTTTATACACTATGCACTTATAATAGTATCAAATGATTTGTTTTAAACGTAACAAGTTGGCTATTATAAGGGAAAACCCTATCCTCCAGCTAGCATTGCATTGTGTGACGGGACCTAGGTCTTATAATAGCTTCATTTTTCCAAAAAATATTGCGTTGTTTATTCTATGCATTAGTATTCTTAGGAGGAGACCCATTCCGTGTTGTATGTCGTGGTCCCTTGATTTACTCTTTTTTAAAGTAAAGTTTTAAATAACTGTTTTAGTTCTCACACCAGTCACGTGACGGACCTGGAGTTTATTGTTTCAACCTAAACTCTGGGTGCCCCTAATTTCCACACGGGCAGCTAGTAGTTTTGGTTTTGCAGATTTATATTCGTAGGATCCTGGTTTACAGCTGGAACGATATCCGGAAAGTGTATCCGTTTATCTCTTTCAGTTGTGTTTTGTATTATTTTCCGCTGCATAATAATTTGTAAATCTCTGATATTTATCAAATGTATATTGTTTGTTCATGCTCTGTACATTCTTGTACTCTGATGTAAATTGTTGTAATAAGCAATGAAATGTTCTTCTATTTGTGTTCTGATTTGTCGTGTTCTCAAACAATCTGGGCTTTCCTTTACGGGGAAGTTTGGGTCGCTTTAGTAATTACGGAATCTTCACGGAAAAACAAATCAGTATATAACCGATATCAATTTCCGTATCCGACTAATAATATAAATGGAATAACGGAAAAGCCTTTTAAATTCCACATGTATTAACAGTCTTCCTCCACAGAAGTTCATTTCGATTATTATCAAATCGAATTCCATTCAATTCCAATTTAATATATTAAATTGGAAAACTTTACTTAGGAAAATCCCATTTAATCTTATTAAAAGATTTATATATTCCAAATCACATTGCACTGCAAATCGGGTTAAAGAACGAATGTCGTTAAAAACACATTTCACAATAAACCCAATTCACATTCCATTTTCAATTCCAATTAAATGTTAATTAACCGGAAACTCTAATAATCTTAATTAAAAGATTTATTATTTTCACACGGGGTTCAAGAACAGTGTTACTGAAGACGCCATTCCATCAATCTCTAACCGTAAATTAGTAAGGGAACAATTCCCAAAGTATTAATCCCGAAGGCCGAAACCAACATCAGATCAATACCCAGGTAACCATTCAACTTAGCTAATCTCCAGTTAGTTTTAATTTTCTTAACTCCTTTAGGCTTAAGAATAGCATTTTTAAAGATACCATCACGACAAACCCAAAACTCAATTCAATTCAATCCCAATTAAATATTAATTAATCGGAAAACTTCAATAAATCTTAATAAAAAAATTTAATCTTTTCTCAACTGGGTTTAAGAACAGTGTTACTGAAGACGCCGTTCACGACAAACCCAAAATCCCATTTGATACTAAATACAAGGCTCTGAATAGAAAATATATCGGCTTATATTCAATATCAAATTCTGAAACCAACAAATATCCTACAGGAATAACGTTATATATATCTTCCAAATTTCTCCACAATATCCATATAATCACGGAATCCAATATCGAAATATTCCGAAGATAATTTCAATTCAAATCCATTCCAATTCATATATTGGAAATTCTGGTTATTTTTAAAACCATTTCAAATCCAATTTATTTATTTAAAAATATTGGATTGTAATTCTAGTTCATAACTAGTTCATTTCGATAAAAATATATTTTTATCTTTTCAAATATGGAATTTTTCATCCTAATTCTTTCCAAATCATTTGTTATGATTTTACACAAATTATTGATATTTTTAATAATTTTATCAAGGCCCGTACAGTCGATTTCCATAAATGGTCATCGAACTGCACTTACAACGACCTTTTCCAAATTTGATTTGGACATAACTCCAAATCCAACTGTTAGATTTCAACTTTCTTATATCCATTGAAAGCTCTTTTCGATACGAACCCAACGGTTCCGGTTTTAGGAGAATCTGACGGTCGGATCTCCCGCAATGTCCATTCAAAGTCAATGGTTGAAATTTGCGAATTGCCGCGGCGCGGCGCGTTCTATTCTGGCCATTATACATATATATATATATATATATATATCATCAATTTCCATTTAAAACATATTTTATAAATCGTTTTAAATTCGTTTTCAAAACGATTTCAACTTCATATTCAATTTCAAATCAAAATTAAATATTCTATATCATTGATATATAAATGATAGTATTTTCAAAACATTAAATTTTGAAATCACTTCCTTTTCGATATTCGTTATAAAAATGAATAAAATCGATATAAATATCGCTCACATCAAAATGGCGTTAATCTAATCAACACGGCTTTTTATATTTAAATATTTTCTTGTCCATCCCAAATCGGAAATCAAAATCATATTTTGATCCATTACTGAATATTATTTTAAAATATTCGTTATTTTAAAATGTTCTATATTCGTCAATTTAAAACATTCGTTAGTTTGAAATATTCGTTCTTTTTGAATTGGAATCAGACACAGCCAATTACCGAATAATGTTATTTATATGGATTTCATACAACACATGTATAGAACAACAATGATAAACAATCAACCATCATCCAGAGTGCATTACATAACTGCATAGGCATTAAATATAAATAATCAACGCTTACAACAGCTTGTCAACCAATCGATCGACATATAACTAAATAATTGGGATTAGTGTACGTCAAATATCATACCAATACCCGTGTGGGGTTTCAACCAATAAATGCTGAATATTATTTGTGCAGTTGGGCGATGTGTAAAATTTTATCGTTCCAATCAATATCAGTTAAATGTGTGTACATAAACACATCGTCCGATTTGTAAATGAATATTTATTTTATTCATATACACGTTAAAAATTATATTTTTAACTATAAAATATTTTATTCAACAAATGAATATTTTATACAATTCATTTATACAATAAAAATGATATTTTTACTGTTCTAATATTTTAGAAAATTTCGGCAGCAAAACGGCGTGATACTAGAACCGGAATAAGGTCTAGCTTATCCCTCACCTAATAATGGCTCGCGCCATGTACAAACCAAATTCTAATCATATCATTTCATCCAAACAACCAATTTCAAACAAATAATCCAATCAACCAAACAAACATGGCTTAAAACAAAGGTGTCGGGTGCTACTAAGCACCGTCTGCATCCTAGTATATATTTCTAACTAGAAAATAAATTTAAAGTGAGAAGTTCTCACCTTTGGGATCCACTCCTCCATTCTATTCTGAATTTCTGAACAGTATGGATTTGTCCGAAATTCCAACGCAGTCCTTTCCACGCTGTTCATAATAAAAATCACATTTTTAATATGATGTTTATATATTAAAAATCATATTTTTTTTCTTCGCTATATATATAATAAAAATCATATTTTTATTTCTACTTCATATATATATAAATCAAATTTTTATCACTACTTCATATATATATAAATCGAATTTTTATCGCTACTTCATATATTTAAAAATCGAATTTTTATCGCTACTTCATATATACAAAGTTGAATTTTTGTCACTACTTCATATATATAAAAATCGAATTTTATCGCTACTTCATATATATAAAAATCGAATTTTTATCGCTACTTCATATATATATAAATCAAATTTTTATTTCTATATAAATAAAAATCACATTTTTATTTTACTAAAAATATTTTCATAGCTTTTCTTCTTTATAAATAATATACATACGATAAAAATCATATTTTTACTTCGGTAAAAAATTATATTTTTACTACAACCAAAAATCGAATTTTTATATAACTATATATATAGTAAAAATAATTGCTTTATAAATAAACAAAAGAAAACCATTGCTTTATATTCTAAAAAATAGATCAAAGCTTTATAAAATATAAATATCGCTTCTTTTAAAATATAAAAATTGAATATCATATTTTTATTTATTTCAAAGCTATTTTGTAAAATTTCAGCTTTCATAAAAAATGTAAAAAAATGAAAATAATATTGTTGTTTACCTTTTTTTCCTTCATTGCAGGGAGTGGACACTCGCGGTGGCGCAGGTGGGTGGGGGCGTCGCTCAGGTGGTCGGTAGGGGGTTCGCTGCGGAGGTTTTAGGGTTGGGTGTGATTTGGGTTTTCTAATCGAAGGGGGAAAAGGAGAGGGAGGTCGTGGAGGGGGGTTTCTCAAATCAATTTGGGGTTAGCATGGGAGGGGTTCTACCATGGAGGAGGGGAGGAGGTGAAGGGGGGTCGCCTGAGGAGGCACGCCGTCGCCTCGGAGGCACGACAGTGGGGCCATAGGTGGATCGCAAGGGAGGCTACGTCGGTTTCCTTTTTTTTGATTTCTGATTCGAGGAGAGAGAAGAGGGAAAGGGGGTAGGTTTATAATATTATTTATTTAATTTTATTATATTCCAAAAAGTTGACTTTTTCCCCGAACTCCAAATCGTACCCGATGACTGTCGCCCCTAACTAATTACCCTCATTCTGTACACAATGGGATATGTCCGGTAAGCCAATTCGACCGTTTCGATCAGTTTCCATTAAAATCAAAATATAAATTCATATATTGAATTTGAACGCACATTCCAGTTTACCGGGGCCACATACGGACCCCAAAAATTCAAAAAAATAAATCTGTCTATGTTTTGACGATACGGTCCTAACAAAACTAGTTTTATCAAATTTAGAGACCGTTTGAAAAATGATCATTTTCCAGTCGATTAAATTCAAACTGAAATTACCAAACGCGTTTAAATCCACCACGCTCACATATTGATTGCAAAAATTAAGAAAATTGGAATCAAGTAATAATTTAACATTCCGGATCCAACCAAAGTGGTTTAGTCGAAAATAGAGGTCATTTGCAAAATCGCTATTTTTAGGGGCTATATTTCCATAGCGACTATTATGAATTTTCAAATGGACATAACTTTTTATTCCCGCTATGAAATTTTGATTTTTCAGATTCGTTGGGAAGATATTTTCAAACAGATTCAAATAATTCCAGTTTCACTAAAATCTGGTTTATTTTGAGTCATGTACATTCATTTGAAATTTGAAATCGAATTTTCAAACTACCGCGCCATTTCCAATTCCTTTTATAATTAAAATAAATATTTATATTCTAAATTCGATTCAAATAAATATATACGTTCTAATTCTATTCAAAATAAATTTCTAATCGTTATTATTTAAAATAATTCCTTTTAAACATTCAAAATTCATTAAAATTGCCAAAATAAAAATTTTAAATTGGTTCTGATTTTTCGGGTTGTTACAATCTCCCCCACTTAAAATCTTTTCATTCTCGAAAGTTGTTTATCTGATCAACTCAACTTTCATTCTGGCATTCATTCTTCAACTTTTCAGTTTTTAAGAATTTCTAATTTTTCAAAAATTTGGCTAATACCCTGAATTTTCGAAAAATTTCGCCATAACCTCCTTTGTACGCGGGGCACCGGGAAAATCCCCAAACCGCCACATAGGCCCCCTCATCATAAAAAGAAAAAGAAAAAGCCAAGCGGCTAGCCAATCAGCTCATAAAATCATCCAAACCCAATAAATTTGTAGACATGTACCTATTTGTCAGGCATACAATTTTATTCCTCTTCTCTAGCCTCCTTGCTATGATCTGTTCAATAAACATGTATGTACATGTATACATGCAATCTCAAACAATTTTCAAGTCAGTTCAATATTTGATACAATTTGGCTAAATGGTTCAAATTTTTCATTAATCAAACCAATAATCAAACAACACAATCAACAATCAATTAGCTGATTATCTATTCAAATTCATAATTTTTTTATATACTCAAAAATCTTGTTTTTGATGCCAAATCACAACAAATAACCCTTATCTAATTTTGGTTCTCACACCAGTCGATTGGAAATATATAGATATCCCACTTTCGAAACTTGAGCAAAAATATTGATGGTGGCGCACCATCATCAGAATCATGTCCGGGCGACTAGAGTGTGATTCTATATCTATCCAGTATAGTAAAACTTCGAATACATGTTTGCAAGGCGTATATGCAAAATCTTTATATATTAGATTGTCCAAATTCAATACAAATAAAATATTCAAATACGTATGATAGCGTTTTAAATTTCCAAAACAAAATTCGTTTTCATTTTAATTTTAAAAATAACACACTTCACACTCATTCTAGGATACTACTGATCCTATCTCTAACGAGTCATTATCGTTGGATATTACTAATCCAATCTCTGATGAATTCTTTAATGTGTCTTGTTCTCGAGCTCTGTAAACCAAAGCTCTGATACCACACTGTAATGACCCGAACTTCCCCGGTCTCTGAAGATAAAAGAAAGAACGGATTGTCTGAGAACACGATAAATCAGAACGCAAACAGAAGAACATTTCATTGCTTATTACAACAATTTACATTAGAGTACAAGAATATACAGAGTATGAATAATTTACACATTTCAAAATATCAGAGATTAATATACATTACATAGCAGCTGAAAATAATACAAAACACAACTGAATGAGATAAACAGATAGAGCTTTCTGAATATCGTTCCAGCTGTAAACCAGGATCCTGTGAATATAAATCTGCAAAACCAAAACTACTAGCTGCTCGTGTGGAAAATCGGGGCACCAAGAGTTTTGGTTGAAACAATAAACTTCAGGTCAGTCATATGACTAGTGTGAGAACTAAAACAGTTATTATATCTTTACTTTAAAATAAAGTAAATCAAGGGACCACGCCGTATAACATGGAACGGGTTTCCTCCCAAGAATACTAGTGCATAAAAAATAGTGCAATGCTTTTTGGAAAAATGAAGCTATTATAAGACCCAGGTCCCATCACACAATGCAACGCAAGCCGGAGGATAGGGTTTTCCCTTATAATAGCAAAACATGCTTGGTATGTTTAAAACAAATCATTTGATACTATTATAAGTGCGTAGTGTATAAAATAATTTCAAATATAAATGTATCAATCATAGGCGGCATGGGTATCATCTATCATGTCGCCAATACTAGGCTCTACAATCAAAATCGAAATGTCACATATTGGAAATTGGATTTCCGTCATAAGTCGAGGCCAGGGTGACTCCTCACCGATTTGAGACACTCTAGCAAATGTCTCAGGATTCGGACGCTGGCGAACCCTTGGATCTTCAAGGCCGGTCCACACATAGCGGATTGGTTATACCTGAACACACGTTTCCCGTTCCTATCGGACCTATCCATCGGCTCCGTAGAGACCGATATATCTGAGGCGCCTCGCATTCCAAAAACCACACAGGTAAAAATAATATATATGTCGGAGCGTGCAAAATCCCGACACCACCCATGGCTACAAAGAAACGTTGTGCACTCCCTGTAGCCACGATCCCGTTTTTGACTCATACCGAGGTGCGAGGCTCGCGAATTAACGCCATACACATAGTTATGCCACACAGGTCGTGCTTTGATCATCAACCACAAGACTCTGCTTTTCAACAAAAGTCTTGATCATTTGCATCTCAGCATGCCACACAGGCAATTCACGTCATGCGATTGATGTTTATCAATATATTACCCCTGAGCTCGTACGTCTCAGAAAAGGGCGTTAAGCAAGAGAATAAATTCTCCGCTGCCAAACAGATATATATTTAATAGAAATCAATCAACACAGAATAAAATCCAATTTCAAACACACATTCCATTTACAAGTTCGTTCTGGGTCTGAACGAAACCGGAGGCACCTTATTTCTCGTCCCATATGTCTGATACAGGAGAGAGGCCCTCGCATATCCGGTCGATCTCCAAGTACGTCTGGACGACCACCACTTATTACCTTGTCTTGGGTGTACAGCCCAATCAAGACATTAGTAATCACTCAAACGATGTGAAGACCTCTGGTCTTCAACCACCGTCTTCATCGTCGACTTATCGTCGAATCAGTTATGTTATTCAGAATGGGTATAAACCCGGCCTTTCCGAATAACTCGCGTATATAATAAACAAGTGTTATAAAAACACAACATACGCCTCATTCCAATTCTGAATATTCTTTTATTTAAATATTAATATCCTTTGTGTAAGGTTCCCATTAATTTTATCAAAGATAAATTCCTTAGAATTTATTCTTTAATCTTCCTTTGGATATCATTTCAAACCATATTAAGGTTTTTCCAAACTAGTCGGGATTAACACACCTTACCGAAGTAATCATTTATTTAAATTCCCAATCCCAACCTATTCATCCCATGGAGCAAAACTGGTATTACTCCATAACTAACACCACAGTGTTATCGGTAAAATTAATTACCATTTCACGTTCAAATCTAATTAAAGATTTAACTATTGCTTGGAGCAAAACTGGTGATACTCCATTCTCGATCATTTCCCAAATTTGGTAATTAAATTATCAGTTTCTATTTCAATCTAATTAAAGATTCATTAAAACTCCACTTAGTTTTAATCTTCCCAAAAATCAATATTAATGATTATTTAACGTTGGAAACACAAACATGTCGCATCCACAATCTACACCGTACTATTGATTTCTGCCGATATATAACCTCTAAGCTCGTACGTCTTATAGAAGGGTGTTAAACAAGAGAATGAATTCTCTGCCACCAAACAGATGTATATTTAGCAGAGATTAACCATACAGTTCGAAATACAATGTTAGACATGTTATCTTGTCTTTACCCGGGTTAAAGAACTAATGTCATTTAAAACACAGTTTAGGATAAACCCAAATCACATTCCATTAATCATGGAATCTTCACGGAAAAACAAATCAATATATAATCGATATCAATTTTCGTATCCGACAGATAATATAAATGGAATAATGGCAAAGCCTTTTAAATTCCATATGTATTAACAGTCTTCCTCCACAGAAGTTCATTTCGATTATTATCAAATCGAATTCCATTAAATTCCAATTTAATTTATTAAATAGGAAAACTTTACTTTGGAAAATCCCAATTAATCTTATTAAAAGATTTATATATTCCAAATCACATTGCACTGCAAATCGGGTTAAAGAACGAATGTCGTTAAAAACACATTTCACAATAAACCCAGTTCACATTCCATTTTCAATTCCAATTAGATGTTAATTAATTGGAAACTCTAATAATCTTAATTAAAAGATTTATTCTTTTCACACGGGGTTCTTGAACAGTGTTACTGAAGACACCGTTCCGTCAGTCTATAACCCTTAATTAGTTAGGGAACAATTCCCTATGTATTAATCCCGAAGGCTGAAACCAACATCAGATCAATACCCAGGAAACCATTCAACTTCGCTAATCTCCAATTAGTTTTAATTTTCTTAACTCCTTTGGGCTTAAGAGCAACATTTTTAAAGATACCATTCACGACAAACCCAAAATTCAATTCAATTCAATTCCAATTAAATATTAAGTAATTGGTAAACTTCATTAAATCTTAATAAAAAGATTTAATCTTTTCTCAACTGGGTTTAAGAACAGTGTTACTGAACACATCATTCAAGACAAACCCAAAATCCCATTTGATATTAAATAGTAGGCTATAAATAGAAAATATATCGGCTTATATTCAATATAAAATTCTGAAACCAACAAATATCGTATTGGAATAACGATATATATATGTATGTATATTCCAAATTCCTCCACAATATCTGTATAATCATGGAATCCAATATCAAAATATTCCGAAGATAATTTCGATTCAAATCCATTCCAATTCATATATTGGAAATTCTGGTTATTTTTACAACCATTTTAAATCCAATTTATTTATTTAAAAATATTGGATTATAATTCTAGTCCATAACTAGTTCATTTCGATAAAAATATATTTTTATCTTTTCAAATATGGAATTTTTCATCCCAATTCTTTCCTAATCATTTATTGTGATTTTACACAAATTATTGATATTTTTAATAATTTTATCAAGGCCCGTACAGCCGATTTCCATAAACGGTCATCGAACTGCACTTACAATGACCTTTTCCAAATTTGATTTGGACATAATTCCAAATCCAACCGTTAGATTTCAACTTTCTTATATCCGTTGGAAAGGTCTTTTCGATACGAACCCAACGGTTCCAGTTTTAGGAGAATCCGACGGTCGGATCTCCCGTAATGTCCATTTGAAGTTAATGGTCGAAATATATATATATAATATATATTATATATATTTCGTCGATTTCCATTTAAAATGTATTTTATAAATCGTTTTAAATTCGTTTTCAAAATGATTTCAACTTCATATTCAATTTGAAATCAAAATTGAATATTGCATATCATCGATATATAAATGATAGCTTTTTCAAAACACTAGATTTTGAAATCATTTCCTTTTCGATATTAATTATAGAAATGAATAAAATTGATATAAATATCGCTCACGTCAAAATGGCGTTAATCTAATCAACATGGCTTTATGTATTTAAATATTTCGTGTCCATCCCAAATCGGACATCAAAATCATATTTTGATCCATTAGTGAATATTATTTTAAAATATTCATTATTTGAAAATATTCTATATTCGTTAATTTAAAACATTCGTTAGTTTAAAATATTCATTCTTTCTGAATTGGAATTAGACACAGCCAATTACCATATAATGTTATTTATATGGATTTCATTCAACACATGTATAGAACAATAATGATAAACAATCAACCATCATCCAGAGTGCATTACGCAACTGCATAAGCGTTAAATATAAATAATCAACGCTTACAACAGCTTGTCAACCAATCGATCAGCATACAACTAAATATTTGGGATTAGTGTACGTCAAATATCATCCCAATACCCGTGTGGGGTTTCAGCCAACAAATACTGAATATTATTTGTGCAGTTGGGCGATGTGTAAAATTTTATCGTCCCAATCAATATCAGTTAAATGTTTGTACATAAACAAATCGTCCGACTTGTAAACGAATATTTATTTTATTCATATACACGTTAAAAATTATATTTTTAACTATAAAATATTTTATTCAATACATGAATATTTTATACAGTTTATTTATACAATAAATATGATATTTTTATTGTTCTAATATTTTAGAAAATTTCGGTAGCATAACGGCGCGATACTAGATCCGGGATAAGATCTAGCCTTAACCTTCGCCTAATAATGGCTCGTGCCATGTACAAACCAAATTCTAATAATTTATTTCACCCAAACAACCAATTTCAAACAAATAATCCAATCAACCAAATAGCCAAACAAACATGGTTTCAAACAAAGGTGTCGGATGCTAATAAGCACCATCTGCATCCTAGTATGTATTTCTAACTAGAAAATAAATTTGAAGTGAGAAGTTCTCACCTTTGTGATCCACTCCTCCATTCTATTCTGAATTTATGAACCGTATGGATTTGTCCGAAATTCCAACGTAGTCCTTTCCACGCTGTTCATAATAAAAATCACATTTTTAATATGATGTTTATATATTAAAAATCTTATTTTTTTTCTTCTCTATATATATAATAAAAATCATATTTTTATTTCTACTTCATATATATATATATAAATCGAATTTTTATTGCTACTTCATATATATAAAAATCGAATTTTTATCGCTACTTCATAGATATAAAAGTCGAATTTTTATCGCTACTTCATATATATATATATAAATCAAATTTTTATCGCAACTTTATATATATATAATCGAATTTTTATTTCTGTATAAATAAAAATCACATTTTTATTTTACTAAAAATATTTTCATAGCTTTTATATTTTATAAATAATATACATATGATAAAAATCATATTTTTATTTTGCTAAAAAATTATATTTTTACTACAACCAAAAATCGAATTTTTATATAACTATATATATAGTAAAAATCATTGCTTTATAAATAAACAAAAGAAAACCATTGCTTTATATTCTAAAAAAAGATCAAAGCTTTATAAAATATAAAGATCACTTCTTTTAAAATATAAAAATCGAATATCATATTTTTATTTATTTCAAAGCTATTTTATAAAAATTCAGCTTTCATAAACAGTGTAAAAAAAATTAAATTGGTTCTGATTTTCCGGGTTGTTACAATAAAGCTATATTTTGAGTATATTATATTTTATCCATTTCGCTGTGAGATGTTTTCTGAGCTCTGACATATTTTATGTCTCTTTCTTTTCTACAGGATACCAGAGCACAATAACTTGAGTTGGAATTTTGAAAATATATTCGATCTGTCGGAATTCAGGTTGTTACAGTTTATACGATTCTTACAGACAAGAGGTGTATAGAAGGAACATCATCAAACAGGTATACACAGGTTTGATATTTTATAAACTATGGTTGTCATCATCAAAAAGGGGGAGATTGTTGGAGAATGGAGTTTTGATGACAACAACTTCATTTCAATTATCGTTAATTATAAAATATATACTAACACTTTTTTGTATAGAATATATATATATATGCAGGAATTATATACAGGAAATATTACGGAAGACTGTACAGTTATAAAGATGATAGAGATTCAAAGATCAGAGAAATTTCAAGACTCATGAGTAATCAAGATTTTAAGAGTACAAGATAAATATAGTTATAGAGTCTATATTTTGTAAGACTCTAAATAGCATTCCAGGTTCAAACTTAAATTCTAATTTTCAAATTCCGATTTTCAATTTTGTCCTCAATCCTCTCTATTTTATTTTTCTATCTTTTTTATTCTTCTTTGTTTTTTCAAACTAAAATTCTGTATATTTATATTCTTATACTTTATATATTTATACAGTTTAATACCTTATAGTGTTATAATTTTATAAATATATTTATATAGTTTAAATTTATGTTTTCATATGTTTTTCTATCATATAATATTAATTTTCAATACTAGATTTTTACTCAAGAATTTGCAGAATTATTTTTATATCAAAAAATTAAAAAATGCTTTAAAATTCAAAAATACACTAGAGTATGTCGACATACAAAAAACACTATGTCGACATATAACTATCAATTTTTCCAATTTTGAAAGGAAGTGTCATTTCACTATTTGAAACGATTCAGAACCGTTGCAACCTTTCATACTATATAAAAAGGGGTTAAAATCGAATTTTTAATAATCTCTTCTTCTCTAACTTCATTCGCTTTATATATATCAACTTTCTTAATCATTTTTATTATTTTTACACTTATACTTTGCTGAATTCAATTCCATTTTGATCAAACTTCTTCTCTCTACACTCTCTATTCTCTGAATCAAATGTTATTGAAGAGTTCTAGGGCTGTTTGTAATTATTTGGGTTGAGTAATGGTTAGAATCGGTGGTATCCCTTGTAGCCGTTAAATCAAGGAGGATAGAATTAGTGGTATCCCTCGTAGCCGTTAAATCAAGGAGGTTGGAATTGGTGGTATCCCTTGTAGCCGTGAAATCAAGGAGGTTGGAATTGGGGGTATACCTTGTAGCCGTGAAATCAAGGAGGTTGTAATTGAATTTCAATATAGTAATTAAACTCTGCATAATCCAACGTTGCGTGGGACTGAACGTAGGAGCAATCCAAACCAGTATAAAATCCGGTGTGTTCTTTCCTTTTCTGCATTTTTATTTCTGTTTATTTTGTATTTATGTTTAAATCTGTGTCTGTGATTGTGTTTGTGGTGATTGATTCATCCTATAGTTCACATAAGTTTTAGATTTTGTTTAAATTCTAACAAACAGTATTCACCCCCTCCCTCCCCCCTCCGGCGCCTCTAGTGTTTGTTTTGCCTTAACGATCCATTCCGCATTCCCTAACAAACACTATATTTAATTTGGATAATTCTCACAAATTGATATAGAGTATATGGTAGCTCACCTCACAAATTATTTGCATACCATATGGATGAATGGATGATTAATTTCATGGAATTGTGGTTGATTTTGATTGATTGAATAATTCATTTGTTTGATTATTTATTATTTGAAAACCCCACACGGATCTTGGGATGATATTAACTCACACGTCTCCCTTGTGTGTAGATAAGCTACATGGATTGCAATGTGAACCCCATACGGGTATCGGGCTGATAACTTTACACGTCGCTCAAGTGTGTTGATAATGATCACTAGTTTTGGATGAAAACTCCACATGGGTCTTGGGATCATAATTAATACACACATCTCCCTTGTGTGTAGTTGTAAGTTAATCGATTGATTGACAGACCCGTATAAACATTAAATATTTAATTTATAGCTTGTACGGGTGTAGATGCACTTTGCATGTTATTTGGATATTTAATAGTTGTTTATAACTATTGTTGAATGTGTAAAATCCATGTAAATGTGTGACGGCCGGGAATTTCGCTCGATCCGAATCAGTCGCTAAACCGACAAAGACCGTTCGAAACCCCTGGTCGTATGAGAACAGGACAAAATAGAACGCAGACGGAAGAACATTTCATGCTATTACAACAATTCCATCAAATACAAGAATATACAGAGTATGAATGAATAATATACATTCGATAAATATCAGAGATTACAATAAATTACATAGCAGCGGAAATTAATACAAAACACAACTGAAAGTAATACACGGATACAGAGCTTTCCGAGCATCGTTCCAGCTGTAAATCAGGATCCTGTGAATATAAATATGCAAAACCAAAACTACTAGCTGCCCGTGTCGAAAATAGGGGCACCCAGAGTTTAGGTTAAAACAATAAACTCCAGGTCAGTCATGTGACTGGTGTGTGAACTAAAACAGTTATTTGAAACTTTACTTTAAAAGAGAGTAATTCAAGTGACCATGCCGTATAACACGGAACGGGTTTCCTCCCAAGAATACCAGTGCATAGAATAAACAGCGCAATGCTTTTTCGAAAAATGAAGCTATTATAAGACCCAGGTCTCATCACATAATGCAACGCAAGCCGGAGAATAGGTTTTCCTCTTATAATAGCCAAACATGCTTGATACGTTTAAAACAAATCATTTGATACTATAATAAGTGTATAGTGTCAAAACAATTTCAATCATAAATATCAATCATAGACGGCATGGGTACCATATATCATGTCGCCATACTAGGCTCTACAAATAAAACCGAAATACACGTATTGGAAATTGGATTTCCGTCATAAGTCGAGGCAAGGGGCAAGCTCTTCTCCGCTTCGAGACACTCTAGCAAATGCCTCAGGACTGCACACTCTGGGTAACCCTTGGATGCTTCAGGGCCGGTCCTCTCTTACGTTTGAGGATTGGCAATTCCTGAACACACGTTTCCCGGTCCTAACAGACCTAAAATCGAGGCGCCTCATCCAACAACCACATAGGTGAAAAGTATATAAATGTCAGGGCTGGTAAGTCACTGATACCACCAAAGCTAGAAAGAAACGTCGTGCTCTCCCTGCAGTCCTTATCCCATTTTTGACTTATACCGAGGTGTGAGACTCGCGAATTCACATTATACACAAAGCTACGCCACAAAGGTCATGCTTTGATCATCAACCACAAGACTTTGCTTTTCAACAGAAGCCTTGATCCATGCAACTCAGCGTGCCACACAGGCAATTCATGCCAAGCGATTGATATCTATCGATATATAACCTCTAAGCTCGTACGTCTCAGAGAAGGGTGTTAAGCAAGAGAATAAATTCTCCGCCGCCAAACAGATATATATTTAACAGAAATCAATCAACGCAGAATAAAATCCAATGTCAGACACACAATCCATTCACAAGTTTGTTCTGGGTCTGAACGAAACCGGAGGCATTTTCCTCACATATCCATCGATCTCCAAGTACGTCTGGACGACCACCAACTGATTCCCTCATCTTGGGTGTACAGCCCAATCAAGATCATCAGTAATCACCCAAACGATGTGAAGACTTCCGGTCATCAACCACCGTCTTCATCTTCGACTTATCGTCGAATCGGTTATTCATAATGGGTATAAACCCGACCTTTCCGAACAACCCGCGTATATTAAAAACAAATGTTACAACAAACACAACATATGCCTCATTTCAATTCATTAGTCACTAACCGTAAATCAGTAAGAGAGCAATTCCCCATATATTAACCCCGAAGGCCGAAACCAACATCAGATCAATACCCAGGAAACCATTCTTCTTAACTAACTTACAGCTAGTTTCTAAATTTCACATTCTTAGGGGAAAATTCCCATTAATTTTATCCAAGATAAATTTTTTAAATTTATTCTTTAATCGTCCTTTGGATGTCATTTCAAACCAAATTATGGTTTTTCAAACTAATCGGGACTAGCGAACCACACCGAAGTAATTATTTATTTTATTTCCCAATCCCAACCTATTCATCCCATGAAGCAAAACTGGTAATTCTCCATATCTAACACTATGGTGTTGTTGGTAAAATTAATTACCATTTCACGTTCAAATCTATTTAAAGATTTGACTATCGTTTTGGAGCGAAACTGGTAATACTCCATTCTCGCTCACTTTCCAAATTTGATAATTTAAATTATCAATTCACATTTCAATTTAATTGCAGATTCATTAAAACTCCCTTTTACTGGGTTAAAGAACTAATGTCATTTAAAACACAGTTCACGATAAACCCAAATCACATTCTATTTATTATCGGGTTAAAGAACTAGTGTTATTTCAAACACCGTTCAAGATAAACCCACAAATGAATTCTAATTCAATCCCAATCAAATATATTAGAAATTCTGTTTATTTAAAACCCCTTACAAATCCAATTTATTTATTTAAAAATAATTGGGTTTTAAATTTAGTTCAAAACTGGTTCATTTCGATTAAAATCCATTTTTATCTTTACAAATGTGGGATTTTTCATCCTAGTTCTTCACAAATCATTTCTTATGATTTTACACAAATTATTACTATTTTTAATAATTTTATCGAGGCCCGTACAGTCGATTCCCAACAATGGCCATCGAACTGCACTTACAGCGACCTTTTCCAAATTTGATTTGGACGTATCTCCAAATCCAACCGTTAGATTTCAAATTTCAAATATTCGTTAGAAAGCTCTTTTCGATACGAAACCAACTGTTCTGGTTTTAGGAGAATCCGACGGTCGGATCTCCTGTAATATCCGTTCGAAATCAATGGTCGAAATTCACGAACTACCGCGGCGCGGCGCGTTCTATTCAGGCCATTATATTATATACATAATATATATAATATATTTCATCGATTTCAATTTAAAACGAATTTTATAAATAGTTTTAAATTCGTTTCAAAAACATTTCAACTTCCATTTCCAATTTAAATCAAAATTGAATTTTTTCCTTATAAATTTGTTTTAAAATTCATTTCAATTCAATTCAAATTTCGATTCAATTTGAATTCATTTCAAATCGATTTTTTTATTCTATTTCAATTCGTTTTCAATTCAATTCAAAATTCAATTCATTCTATATTCAATTCATTTCGAATTTGGTTTATATTCAATTCAATTCGAATTTGCTTTATATTCAATTCAATTCGAATTTGCTTTATATTCAATTCAATTCGAATTTGCTTTATATTCAATTCAATTTAAATTTTTTTTCTATTCAATTCAAATTAAATTCGTTTTCTATTCAATTCAAATTAAATTCGTTTTCTATTCAATTCAAATTAAATTCGTTTGTTATTCAATTCAAATAAAATTCGTTTTCTATTCAATTCAAATTAAATTCTTTTTCTATTCAATTCAAATTAAATTCGTTTTCTATTCAATTCAGATTGAATTCGTTTTCTATTCAATTCAAATTAAATTCGTTTTCTATTCAATTCAAATTAAATTCGTTTTCTATTCAATTCAAATTAAATTCGTTTTCTATTCAATTCAAATTAAATTCGTTTTCTATTCAATTCAAATTAAATTCGTTTTCTATTCAATTCAACTTAAATTCGTTTTCTATTCAATTCAAATTAAATTCGTTTTCTATTCAATTCAAATTAAATTCGTTTTCTATTCAATTCAAATTCAATTCGTTTTATATTCAATTCAAATTAAATTCTTTTTCTATTCAATTCAAATTAAATTTGTTTTCTATTCAATTCAAATTAAATTCGTTTTCTATTCAATTCAAATTAAATTCGTTTTCTATTCAATTCAAATTAAATTCGTTTTCTATTCAATTCAAATTAAATTCTATTCAATTCAAATTCGTTTTCTATATATTCGATTTTTAAATCTCTTTTCAATATTCATTATAAAACGAATATAATCGATATAAATATCGTTCGCGTCAAAATAGCGCATCTCTAATCAACATGGCTTTATATATTTCAATAATCCCGTTATTCTATTCAACAAATGAATATTTATTCTATTCAATATGTGAATCTATATTTTTGTCAACACATGACTAATCTCAACGAATGAGTACTGTCCACGTGTGACTATTTTTGTTATTTAATATATTTTATAAAAAATATGGTATCTATCGTTTGATTTCAAATCAGACTCCAACCGTAAATTAGTAAGAGAACGATTTCCTAAATATTAACCCCGAAGGCCGAAACCAAATCAGATCAATATCCAGGAGACCACTCATCTTATCTATTTTCCAATTAGTTTCTAATTTTATATATGATAAAGATGTAAATTTTATTGTTAAAATATTTCGTTCAACACATAACTAATCTCAACGGATGAGTAATGTCAACACATGAATCTTTATTTTATAATGATAAAGATGTAAATTTTATTGGTAAAATATTTCGTTCAACACATGACTGATCTCAACGGATGAGTATTGTCAACACATGAACCTTTATTTTCTAATATTCTTTATCTTCCCGATTGGAATGAGGCCCAATCAATTACCATATAAAGTTAATTATATGGATTCCATACAACACATGTATATAATAGCAACGATAAATAATCAACCATCATCCAAAGTGCACTACACTGTATAAGCATCAAATATAGATATCTAACGCTTACAACAGCCTGTCAATCAATCGATCGACATATAACTAATTACTGGGATTAGTGTATGCCATATTTTATCCCAATACCCATGTAGGGTTTCAAACAATCAAACACAGATTTTATTTGTGCAGTTTGGGCGATGTGTAAAATTTATCGTCCCAATCAATGTCCTTCAAATAGGAGTACATAAACAAACCGTCCGGTTTGTAAATGAATATTTATTTATTCACATTCACGTTAAAAATTATATTTTTAACGACCAAACTATTTTATTCAACCTATGAATATTATATTCGGTTCATTTATCAAATAAAATGATATCTTTATTTTTCTAACTTATTTTAGAAAATTTCGGCGGCATAACGGCACGATACTAGAAACGGGACAAGGCCTAGCCTTATCCCCGGTCTAGTGATGGCCCACGCCATACACATATCAATCAATTCGATTACAATTCACCAAACAACCAACTTCAAATCAAATAATCTAACTAATCTATGCAACCAAACAAACAAGTCCATGGTCTATGGACAGTGGTGTCGGGTGCTACTAAACACCGTCTGCATCCTAGTATATATATTTTTTGCTAGAAAAAGAGATTGAAGAGTGAGAAATTCTCACCAAAGCTAATACAATCGCCACGACTCTTCATACGTAGAAAATCTTGTCGTTCTCGCCTTTTGTTACTTTCGTCGCCCGTAGCCACTACATATATAAAAATCACATTTTTATATTGTTGCCATGAATATAAAAATCATGTTTTTATAATCACTCCATATGGATGAAAATTCTATTTTTACATCGCTACTATATAGATAAAAATTCAATTTTTTTTCATTGGTGTTAATATAATAAAGATTATATTTTTATCACGCCGTTCTCTATATAAAGACTTCGCCTTTTCAAATATAAAGATTTCGCCTTTTCAAATATAAAGATTTAATTTTTTTTTCTTTTATTTCATCACTATAAAAATCACATTTTCACATCATATAAAAATTATATTTTTATATAATTAAAAATCATTTCTTTACTCTCTATTAAAATCCACCCTTTCTACTTTGTAAAAATTCGATCTTGCTACAACAAAAATCATATTTTTACCATGCTAGTATACACATAAAAATCGAATTTTTATTTCTTAAAAATCGTATCTTTTATATGTTAAAACATCGCCTTTTTACTTAGTTAAAAATCAATTTTAAATCAAATAAATTTCAGTTTTCAAATCAAATAAAATCAGTTTTAAAATCAAATAAAATGATAACTGAAAATAGAAAAAAAAACTTACAGCTCGAGGAGGGAAGAGCACGGCGGTTTTTGAAGAGGAGGGAGAGGCGTAGGGTGCTGGCGAGGTGGGTGGCGCGCGCAGGCCGTCGGTGGGTGATGGGTGGACGGAGGCGGCTTGCGTCGGGTTTAGGGGGCGCGAGGTGGGTTCGGGTGCGCGAGGTGGAGGCTGGAGGAGGAGATGTGGTAGGGGGGTCGGTGCCACCTGGGGGGGTGGACGCGATGGACGTGGCGACGGCGGTTTCCCCCCCGTCGCCCCTTCCTTAATCCCTTTTTTTTATTTCATCGATCTGAATGGAAAAAAGGGGGGCCAGAGGGTATAGAAGGAGGGAAGAGGGATTTTCTTTTTATTTTATTTATTATTTTATTTCAAAAAAAGTTGACTTTTTATTTCGACCTCGAAACGAGGCCCACCGCCTGTCGTCCATAGCTAATTACCCCCATTCCGAACATAATGGGATATGTATCGTAGGCTGATCCGATCGTTTCAATCAGTTTCCGTTAAAATCAACATATAACTCTATATATTGAATTTGAACGCGCATTTCAATTTACCGGGGCCACATACTAACTCGAAAAATTCCATAAAAATATTTTCCAGCTTCGTATTGACGATACGGTCCTAACAAAACTAATTTCGTCGAATTCTGAGACCGTTGGAAAAATGGCCATTTTCCAGTCGATTAAAATCAACTAAAACTGGTCAAACACGTTTTCCTTTGCCACGCTCACATATTGAATCAAAAAATTATGAAAATTGGAATCTAGCAATAACTTGACATCACGGATCCAACAAAAGTGGTTTCGTCGAAATCCGAGGTTGTTTGCAAAATTTCCAGTTTTAAGGGTCTGAATTCCATAGCGACTATTCAGAATTTTCAACTGGACATATCTTTTGATTCCCGCTATGAAATTTCGATTTCTCGGATTCGTTGGAAAGATATTCTCAATTAGATTCTATTATTTTTTGTTTCGCTAAAATCCTGTTTATTTTTCACACGGCACATTCAATTGAAGTTTGAAATCGAATTATCGAACTACCGCGCCATTTTCAATTCCTTTTATAATTATAAATAATTATTTATATTCTAACGACGACGTATATAAATATATACGTTCTATTTATATTCAAAATAAATTTCTCGTCGATATTATTTAAAATAATTCATTTTAAATGTTCAAAATTCGCTAAAATTGCCAAAATAAAAAATTTAAATTGGCTCGCATTTCCGGGTTATTACATTCTCCCCCACTTAAAACTTTTCGTCCCCGAAAAGGAACGAAGCCGAAAGTTGTTTAACAGGTTAACTCAACTTCCAGTATTTTGATTACGGCTTAAGTTCTTCAACTTTTCAGTTTCTAAGAACTTTTCAAATTCTTCAAAAATTTGGCTAACACCCTAAATTTTCGAAAAATTTCTCCATAACCTCCCCTGCACCGGGTGCACCGGGAAAATCCCGAAATTGCCATATAGGCCTTCTGATCTCAAAAAGAAAACGAAAAAGCCAAGCGGCTAGCCAATAGGCTCATAAAATCATCATCACCCAAACAAAATAGTAAATTATAGTAAACATGTACCTATTTGTCGGGCAAACAAATTTTATTCTTCTACTCTAGCCTCCTTGCTATGACCTGTTCAATGTAAGTATATGTATATGCAAGCAAATTCCACCAATTTTCAATATAGTTCAATATTTGATTCCATTAGGCTAAATGGTTCAAAATTATCAAACAAATAAACAAACAACACAACCATCAATCAATTAGTGGATTATCGTTTCAAATTCACAATTTTGATATATATACTGAAAATCATGTTTTTGATGCCAAATCACAACAAATAAATCTATCTATATAAGTTTTGGTTCTCACACCAGTCTAATGGAAATATATAGAAATCACACCTTCGTCACTCGAACATAAGTTCTGATGATGATCAATCAATCATCAGAACCATCTCCGGGTGTCTAGAATGTGATTCTATATCTATCCAGTATATTGAAACTTCGAATATACATTCATGACGCGTATATGCAAAATCTTTATATATTGGATTTTCCAAATTCAATATAAATAAATATTCAAATACGTATAAAACGGTTTAAATTTTCAAAACAAAATTGTTTTCATTTGAAAAATATACTCTTCACACTCGTTCTAGGATACTACTGATCCTATCTCTAACGAGCCATTCTAATTGGATATTACTAATCCAACATCTGATGAATTCTTTCATATGGTTCTAATGTGTCTTGTTCTCGAGCTCTGTAAACCGAAGCTCTGATTCCAAATGTGACGGCCGGGAATTTCGCTCGATCCGAATCGGTCGTTAAACCGACAAAGACCGTTCGAAACCCCTGGTCATTTGAGAACATGACAAAATAGAACGCAGACGGAAGAACATTTCATGCTATTACAACAGATACAAGAATATATAGAGTATGAATGAATACTATACATTCGATAAATATCAGAGATTACAATAAATTACATAGCAGCGGAAAATAATACAAAACACAACTGAAAGTAATACACGGATACAAAGCTTTCCGAGCATCGTTCCAGCTGTAAATCAGGATCCTGTGAATATAAATCTGCAAAACCAAAACTACTAGCTGCCCGTGTCGAAAATAGGGGCACCCAGAGTTTAGGTTAAAACAATAAACTCTAGGTCAGTCATGTGATTGGTGTGAGAACTAAAACAGTTATTTGAAACTTTACTTTAAAAGAGAGTAATTCAAGGGACCACACCGTATAACACGGAACGGGTTTCCTCCCATGAATACCAGTGCATAGAATAAACAGCGCAATGCTTTTTCAAAAAATGAAGCTATTATAAGACCCAGGTCCCATCACACAATGCAACGCAAGCCGAAGGATAGGGTTTTCTCTTATAATAGCCAAACATGCTTGATACGTTTAAAACAAATCATTTGATACTGTAATAAGTGTATAGTTTCAAAACAATTTCAATCATAAATATCAATCATAGACGGCATGGGTACCATATATCATGTCGCCATACTAGGCTCTACAAATAAAACCGAAATACACGTATTGGAAATTGGATTTCCGTCATAAGTCGAGGCAAGGGGCAAGCTCCTCTCCGCTTTGAGACACTCTAGCAAATGCCTCAGGACTACACACTCTGGGTAACCCTTGGATGCTTCAGGGCCGGTCCTCTCTTACGTTTGAGGATTGGCAATTCCTGAACACACGTTTCCCGGTCCGAACAGACCTAAAATAGAGGTGCCTCATCCAACAACCACATAGGTGAAAAGTATATAAATGTCAGGGCTGGTAAGTCATTGACACCACCAAAGCTAGAAAGAAACGTCGTGCTCTCCCTGCAGTCCTTATCCCGTTTTTGACTCATACCGAGGTGTGAGGCTCGCGAATTCACGTTATACACAAAGTTACGCCACAAAGGTCGTGCTTTGATCATCAACCACAAGACTTTGCTTTTCAACAGAAGCCTTGATCCATGCAACTCAGCGTGCCACACAGGCAATTCATGCCATGTGATTGATATCTATTGATATATAACCTCTAAGCTCGTACGTCTCAGAGAAGGGCGTTAAGCAAGAGAATAAATTCTCCGCCGCCAAACAGATATATATTTAACAGAAATCAATCAACACAGAATAAAATCCAATGTCAGACACACAATCCATTCACAAGTTCGTTATGGGTCTGAATGAAACCGGAGGCACTTTCCTCGCATATCCATCGATCTCCAAGTACGTCTGGACGACCACCAACTGATTCCCTCATCTTGGGTGTACATCCCAATCAAGATCATCAGTAATCACCCAAACGATGTGAAGACTTCCGGTCTTCAACCACCGTCTTCATCTTCGACTTATCGTCCAATCGGTTATTCAGAATGGGTATAAACCCGGCCTTTCCGAACAACCGCGTATATTAAAAACAAATGTTACAACAAACACAACATACGCCTCATTCCAATTCATTAATCACTAACCGTAAATCAGTAAGAGAGCAATTACCCATATATTAACCCCGAAGGCCGAAACCAACATCAGATCAATACCCAGGAAACCATTCTTCTTAACTAACCTACAGCTAGTTTCTAAATTTCACATTCTTAGGGAAAAATTCCCATTAATTTTATTCAAGATAAATTTTTTAAATTTATTGTTTAATCTTCCTTTGGATGTCATTTCAAACCAAATTATGGTTTTTCAAACTAGTCGGGATTAGCGAACCACACCGAAGTAATTATTTATTTTATTTCCCAATCCCAACCTATTCATCCCATGAAGCAAAACTGGTAATTCTCCATATCTAACGCTACGGTGTTATTGGTAAAATTAATTACCATTTCACATTCAAATCTATTTAAAGATTTGACTATCGTTTTGGAGCGAAACTGGTAATACTCCATTCTCGCTCACTTTCCAAATTTGATAAATTAAATTATCAATTCACATTTCAATTTAATTGCAGATTCATTAAAACTCCCTTTTACTGGGTTAAAGAACTAATGTCATTTAAAACACAGTTCACGATAAACCCAAATCACATTCTATTTATTATCGGGTTAAAGAACTAGTGTTATTTAAAACACCGTTCACGATAAACCCACAAATGAATTCTAATTCAATCCCAATCAAATATATTAGAAATTCCGATTATTTAAAACCCCTTACAAATCCAATTTATTTATTTAAAAATAATTGGGTTATAAATTTAGTTCAAAACTGGTTCATTTCGATAAAAATCCATTTTTATCTTTACAAATGTGGGATTTTTCATCCTAGTTCTTCACAAATCATTTCTTATGATTTCACCCAAATTATTACTATTTTTAATAATTTTATCGAGGCCCGTACAGTCGATTTCCAACAACGGCCATCGAACTGCACTTACAGTGACCTTTTCCAAATTTTATTTGGACGTATCTCCAAATCCAACCGTTAGATTTCAAATTTCTAATATTCGTTAGAAAGCTCTTTTCGATACGAAACCAACGGTTCCGGTTTTAGAAGAATCCGACGGTCGGATCTCATGTAATATCCGTTCGAAATCAATGGTCGAAATTCACGAACTGCCGCGGAGCGGCGCGTTCTTTTCAGGCCATTATATTATATACATAATATATATATAATATTTCGTTGATTTCTATTTAAAAAAAATTATAAATAGTTTTAAATTCGTTTCAAAAACATTTCAACTTCCATTTCCAATTTAAATCAAAATTGAATTATTTTTTCCTTATAAATTCGTTTTAAAATTCATTTCAATTCATTTCAATTCAATTCAAATTTCAATTCAATTTGAATTCATTTCAAATCGATTTTTTTACTCTATTTCAATTCGTTTTCAATTCAATTCAAAATTCAATTCATTCTATATTCAATTCAATTCGAATTTGGTTTATATTCAATTCAATTCGAATTTGCTTTATATTCAATTCAATTCGAATTTGCTTTATATTCAATTCAATTCGAATTTGCTTTATATTCAATTCAATTTAAATTTGTTTTCTATTCAATTCAAATTAAATTCGTTTTCTATTCAATTCAAATTAAATTCGTTTTCTATTCAATTCAAATTAAATTCGTTTGTTATTCAATTAAAATTAAATTCGTTTTCTATTCAATTCAAATTAAATTCGTTTTCTATTCAATTCAAATTAAATTCGTTTTCTATTCAATTCAAATTAAATTCATTTTCTATTCAATTCAAATTAAATTCGTTTTCTATTCAATTCAAATTAAATTCGTTTTCTATTCAATTCAAATTAAATTCGTTTTCTATTCAATTCAAATTAAATTCGTTTTATATTCAATTCAAATTAAATTCGTTTTCTATTCAATTCAAATTAAATTCTTTTTATATTCAATTCAAATTAAATTCGTTTTCTATTCAATTCAAATTAAATTCTATTCAATTCAAATTCGTTTTCTAAATATTCGATTTTTAAATCTCTTTTCAATATTCATTATAAAACGAATATAATCGATATAAATATCGTTCGCGTCAAAATAGCGCATCTCTAATCAACACGGCTTTATATATTTCAATAATCCCGTTATTCTATTCAACAAATGAATATTTATTCTATTCAATACGTGAATCTATATTTTTGTCAACACATGACTAATCTCAATGAATGAGTACTGTCCACGTTTGACTATTTTTGTCATTTAATATATTTTATAAAAATTATGGTATCTATCGTTTGATTTCAAATCAAACTCCAACCGTAAATTAGTAAGAGAACGATTTCATAAATATTAACCCCGAAGGCCGAAACCAACATCAGATCAATATCTAGGAGACCACTCATCTTATCTATTTTCCAATTAGTTTCTAATTTTATATATGATAAAGATGTAAATTTTATTGTTAAAATATTTCGTTCAACACATGACAAATCTCAACGGATGAGTACTGTCAACACATGAATCTTTATTTTATAATGATAAAGATGTAAATTTTATTGTTAAAATATTTCGTTCAACACATGGCTGATCTCAACGGATGAGTACTGTCAACACATGAACCTTTGTTTTCTAATATTCTTTATCTTCCCGATTGGAATGAGGCCCAATCAATTACCATATAAAGTTAATTATATGGATTCCATACAACACATGTATATAATAGCAACGATAAATAATCAACCATCATCCAAAGTGCACTACACTGTATAAGCATCAAATATAGATATCTAACGCTTACAACAGCCTGTCAATCAATCGATCGACATATAACTAATTACTGGGATTAGTGTATGCCGTATTTTATCCCAATACCCGTGTAGGGTTTCAAACAATCAAACACAGATTTTATTTGTGCAGTTTGGGCGATGTGTAAAATTTATCGTCCCAATCAATGTCCTTCAAATAGGTGTACATAAACAAACCGTCCGGTTTGTTAATGAATATTTATTTATTCACATTCACGTTAAAAAATATATTTTTAACGACCAAACTATTTTATTCAACCTATGAATATTATATTCGGTACATTTATCAAATAAAATGATATCTTTATTTTTCTAACTTATTTTAGAAAATTTCGGCAGCATAACGGCACGATACTAGAAACGGGACAAGGCCTAGCCTTATCCCCGGTCTAGTGATGGCCCACGCCATACACATATCAATCAATTCGATTACAATTCACCAAACAACCAACTTCAAATCAAATAATCTAACTAATCTATGCAACCAAACAAACAAGTCCATGGTCTGTGGACAGTGGTGTCGGGTGCTACTAAACACCGTCTGCATCCTAGTATATATATTTTTTGCTAGAAAAAAAAGATTGAAGAGTGAGAAATTCTCACCAAAGCTAATCCAATCGCCACGACTCTTCATACGTAGAAAATCTTGTCGTTCTCGCCTTTTGTCACTTTCATCGCTCGTAGCCACTACATATATAAAAATCACATTTTTATATTGTTGCCATGAATATAAAAATCATGTTTTTATAATCACTCCATATGGATGAAAATTCTATTTTTACATCGCTACTATATAGATAAAAATTCTATTTTTTTCATTGGTGTTCATATAATAAAGATTATATTTTTATCACGTCGTTCTCTATATAAAGACTTTGCCTTTTCAAATATAAAGATTTCGCCTTTTCAAATATAAAGATTTAATTTTTTTTCTTTTATTTCATCACTATAAAAATCACATTTTCACATCATATAAAAATTATATTTTTATATAATTAAAAATCATTTCTTTACTCTCTATTAAAATCCACCCTTTCTACTTTGTAAAAATTCGATCTTGCTACAACAAAAATCATATTTTTACCATGCTAGTATACACATAAAAATCGAATTTTTATTTGTTAAAAATCGTATCTTTTATATGTTAAAAACATCGCCCTTTTACTTATTTAAAAATCAATTTTAAAATCAAATAAATTTCAGTTTTCAAATCAAATAAAATCAGTTTTAAAATCAAATAAAATGATAACTGAAAATAGAAAAAAAAAACTTACAGCTCGAGGGGGGAAGAGCGCGGCGGTTTTTGAAGAGGAGGGAGAGGCGCAGGGTGCTGGCGAGGTGGGTGGCGCGCGCAGGCCGTCGGTGGGTGATGGGTGGACGGAGGCGGCTTGCGTCAAGTTTAAGGGGGCGCGAGGTGGGTTCGGGTGCGCGAGGTGGAGGCTGGAGGAGGAGATGTGGTGGGGGGTCGGCGCCTCCTAGGGGGGCCGCGATGGACGTGGCGGCGGCGGTTCCCCCCCCCCCCCCCCCCCCGTCGCCCCTTCCTTAATCCCTTTTTTTATTTCATCGATCTGAATGGAAAAAAGGGGGGCATAGGGTATAGAAGGAGGGAAGAGGGATTTTCTTTTTATTTTATTTATTATTTTATTTCAAAAAAAGTTGACTTTTTATTTCGACCTCGAAACGAGGCCCACCGCCTGTCGTCCATAGCTAATTACCCCCATTCCGAACACAATGGGATATGTATCGTAGGCTGATTCGATCGTTTCGATCAGTTTCCGTTAAAATCAACATATAACTCTATATATTAAATTTGAACGCGCATTTCAATTTACCGGGGCCACATACTAACTCGAAAAATTCCAGAAAAATATTTTCTAGCTTCGTATTGACGATATGGTCCTAACAAAACTAGTTTCATCGAATTCTGAGACCGTTGGAAAAATGGCCATTTTCCAGTCGATTAAAATCAACTAAAACTGGTCAAACACGTTTTCCTTTGCCACGCTCACATATTGATTCGAAAAATTATGAAAATTGGAATCTAGCAATAACTTGACATCACGGATCCAACAAAAGTGGTTTCGTCGAAATCCGAGGTTGTTTGCAAAATTTCCATTTTTAAGGGCCTGAATTCCATAGCGACTATTCAGAATTTTCAACTGAACATATCTTTTGATTCCCGCTATGAAATTTTGATTTCTCGGATTCGTTGGAAAGATATTCTCAATTAGATTCTATTATTTTCGGTTTCGCTAAAATCCTGTTTATTTTGCACCCGGTACATTCAATTGAAGTTTGAAATCGAATTATCGAACTACCGCGCCATTTTCAATTCCTGTTATAATTATAAATAAATATTATATTCTAACGACGACGTATATAAATATATACGTTCTATTTATATTCAAAATAAATTTCTCGTCGATATTATTTAAAATAATTCATTTTAAATGTTCAAAATTCGCTAAAATTGCCAAAATAAAAAATTTAAATTGGCTCGCATTTCCGGGTTATTACAAAATGGAATTATACGGCGATGGGTTGAATTCCATTCCAATTCAAAACAAAAATGAATATTTTAGTAATATAATATTCAATGAAAAAAAATCAAAGTTTGATTTCGTTGTTTGATTGTGGATGGATGCATAGATATCGAAATATCGATGAATATTCATAACTATAGCGAATAATTTAGAAGTACTTTTCATACACTTATGGCATAACAAAGATTTATTTTCGAAATGAATAGTAACTTTTCAAAGTGAAGTCCAGTTAGGCTATGTAGCAAACATTTCAAAAAAAGTTTTCTTTCAAAAGTTTCTTGTTTATTTTTATAACGATTGTCAGGACGATTTGTACTGAAGATAAAAAGTTTAGAAAAATGATATTATTTTATTCATTTAAATAATATTGAAATGGTCAAATAGTGAAATGCTTGATTTTGGGAGAAAACGATCGAAATAAAATTTCAAATGGCAGTTGAATATATTTCACATAATTTATAAAATATTTTGGAAAGAGTTTCGATTTTATTTTTAGTTATAAATCGAATCTGGTTTGAATAGAACATGTCCTGCAGCGATAGTTTGCAAGTCGACCCATAACTTCGTCGAATTGACAGGGGAGATTCGACCGTAGGATTCTCCTGATACCGGAACCGTTGTGTTTTGACCAAAAATATCTTTCAAATGATAAAAAGAGATCTGAAATCTAACAGTTATATTTTTTTGAGATGTTCAATTCAAATTTGAATAAAAACAACGCAATGCGGCTAAATTATCTGAAACATCATTTAACTGAAAGGTTCTATTTTTAAATGATTAAAAATAGGGAAAAATTATGTTAAATCATAATAAATGATTTAGAAAGATTTTGGATGAAATATTTCAAGTTTTGAAAGATAAACGATATTTTTATCTTAAAGAGTTGTTTAACAACTAGACTAATGAATCCAATACTTTAAAAATAACGAATTGGACTGAGAATGGTCTTAATATAACAAGAGTTTTCCAATATATAAATTGGATTTCAATGGAAATTAACTTTGGATATTTCGGTAATTGGATTCCGTGATTATACGAATATCATCAAGGAATTTAGAAGATATAGATATCGTTTTTCCCAATACAGTATCTATGGGTTTAAGAATTTGATATTGAATATAAGTTGACATGATTTCTATTCATAGCCTTGTATTTAATATCAAATTGAATTTTGGATCTGTCGTAAATAGTGTCTTAAATAACATTGTTCTTAAACCCAATTGGGATTAAAAGTGAAATAAATCTTTTAATTAAGATTTAGTGAAGTTATGCAGTTTAATATGTCAAATTGGAATTGAATGGAATTCGATTTATTAATAATCGAAATAAGCTTCCGTGAAGGAAGATTTTTACTACTCGAGGAATATAAAAGGCTTTGCCGTTATTCCACCTATAGCGTTGGTCGAATACGGAAATTTATATTGATTATATAATGATCCGAATTCCGTGAAGTTATTTTGGGTTTATCGTGAATTGTATTTTAAATGACACTTGTTCTTTATCCCAATTAAAAGCAGGAATAATCTCCTAAAGATGTATAATCATTAAATAATGATTTTCAGAAATTAAAAGTAAGTGGATTTTTAATGAATCTTTAATTAGATTTGAAATGTAGTGAGGTAATTAAATTTACTGTAACGCGAGAGCCGTTAGATATGGAGTATCACCAGTTTTACTCCATGAGATATATATATAATAAATCTTTAATCAGATTTGATATGGTAAATGGTAATTTAATTTTATCGATAACACGATGAGTGTTAGATATGGGGTACGACCAGTTTTGCTTCATGGGATGAATAGGTTGGGAATGGGATAACGATATGAAATATTATCTTTTGCGTAAGGCTCGTTCATCCTAGTAAAACTTATAAACCTTAATTTGGTTTAAGTCTATGAAAAGATATTATAAAATCTTTCGTAATGATTTACAAAGAATGATTTAAACAAGAAGTTTAAATGAAGTAAATCTTCGTAAGATTTATGGTAGTAATTCCCAATGTAAAAAATACTTGAATAAAAGGATATTCTGAATTGAAATGACATTTATGGGAATAGTTCCCAATGTAAAGAATATTTGAATAAAAGAATTATGGATTGAAATGAGATGTATGATATGTTTATATATGACTTGATTTGAAAGATGCGATAGTTATTCGGGAATATCAGGTTTAACCCATTATGAATAACTAAAATGACGATTAAAGTTGAAAATATTGAAGATGATGGTTGAAGAGTGGAGAACTTCACATCGTTCGGATTATTACTGTTGTCTCGATTGGGGTGTACAACCCAAGACGAGGTTATAAGTGGTGGTCGTCCAGACGTACTTGGAGATCGACTGGATATATGAGGACCTCTCTCCTTTATTGGACATATAGGATGAGGAATAAGGTGCCTCCGGTTTATTTCAGACCCAGAATGGACTTGAAAATGAATTGCATGTCTGACATTGTATTTTATATTGTATTCCTTGATCGCTACTAAATATGTACATATTTGGCGACAGGGAATTTATTCTCTTAAGTTAACACCCTTCTCTGAGACGTATGAGCTTAGAGATTATATATTGGTAGACATCAATGGTATGGTATAGATTGAAAATGTGGCATTCTGAGTGCCACGTGCAGATAGATCAAAGCTTCTTATTGAATAAAAGACAAAGCTTTGTGGATGATGATCAAAGCATGGCTAATATAGTGTAGCTTTGTGTGTCGTAACTTCGACGAACCTCACACACCGCTATGATGGTGAACTGATGGTTAGATCAGTATACTTTCGAGATGAGGATGGACAACCTTCGGGTTGAGAATAGAAACTTGTAGGGTTGTCATGACTTTTGGTCGACCGAGGAAAGCTGGATTGTGGTCGCTCCACACCTAGAGGGATAGGTTCCCAGAAGGATATAGTATAAAGGTGCTTTCCTAAGCCCGGGACTAAAGTCATGGTGTAATACTCAGAATCCTGGATATAGTGCGGATGTGTATTATGGTGCTTTCCAGAGCTCTGGACTTAACCATGAAAATACACTTCATGATTGATCTTTTGGATCAGGAGCCATCAGGATGGAAATCCAACTTTCAAATACGAGCTTTACGGTTTTAGTTGTAAACCTATACGACGACATAATAGGATGGGATATTACGTCGTCTAAGATTGATACATTTATTTTCGAAATTGATCTCTAGACTATGCACTTATAGTAATAAAAGACAGATTTTCGCGTATCAAGCATGTTTGGCTATTATAAGGTAAAACTCTATCCTTCGGCTTGCGCTTGCATTGTGTGATGGGATCTGAGTCTTATAATAGCTTCATTGTTCTTTTCTTTAGCATTGTGAGTTTTGTTTTATGGTATTCATGTGGAGGAAACCATTTCCGCGTGCAAAATCAGGGTTTTATGCTTCTGTATACAGTAATTCAAAACGTATGCAAATTATTGGGAAAAAAATTATATGCATGTCTTTGCACCTAATTTTAAGCACTTATTATATGAAATGATATGCTAATCTTTCTTGTATTGACATTATGAAAATGAAAATTGAGAGAACTACTATAAAATGTCATTGAATAGATTTAAGATTTAAATATTTTAATGGAAAAAAACAAGGCACCAAAAGCAATAATGGAACAGCTTTTACAAATAAAGAATTTAATTTGGACCGATTGAACTTTTGCATTGAATTCAGTAAAGTGTGTCAATGTCAATCCAACAAAATTCATTGTAGATGTCATACTTCAATAGTAATATCATGAGTTTTCTATTTGAGTATGGGAGGTAACATATGCAATAGCCATCCATTATTTTAGTTTTTCCCGATTCAAAAAACTATGCAGAGTAAATAACATATCCCAATCTTAACACTATTTAGCATTTAAAATTTGAATAAAACATGAAATTCATAAGTAAAATAATATAGTTACGTAAAATCAAAAGTTCTAAAGTAATTTGAAAACACATAAGGACATAGCTAGCAAAAATCCCTAGAAGCCAAAGATAATTTAACTAGCAACAAATATCGTCATGCTTTATAAGCTAGTGAACACAACAAAAAGAAACTTCATCCAACATCGATCAGTTTTTCCTAAACTTGAAGCAAAATTCTAAATCAACCTAGTGTTAGTATCACTTTTATAAATACCTTTATCAGGATTGATGTTGAATTAATTGTCTAACTACTATTTCCTATAAGTTCAACAAATAAGACATCTTAAATCAAATCATAGTTATAAAAATGATTCTCCTCGACCAAAATTCAAAAATTATCACTTTAGAAAGTAATTATAAAATAAGATAGTAAAATAATTTCTAAATGAGGAATTTACTAATGAAACTTAAAGAACCACAAAGAGAATAGAGACCAAAATCAATCGATTGATGACGTCCTATCTTTGTGGGAGGCCGGGGAAAAGGCCATAAAGAAGGCATCCTACATATTTACTTTTTTTAGGATGAATGAAATTTGATATTATATGATTATTTGAGTGAGAATTTTACCTTATCATCGAAGTACATGGTAAAGTTTCTGGTATTACGTCAAAGTCGGAGTTAGTTGCATTAACGAGGAGGACAATGGTAGGGACGTAAAGTGTAAATTGGATGTTGTGAGTCGATTATTGTAAGCCCACCTCCAGAAAATTGGATTAACTCTACAGTTGAGGATTGTGCAGATGAAGCCGATGACGATGAAAGAGGCAAGGGGATCTATAGATAGGAACCAATAGAAATTGTGATGCTTGAAAGGGTGCAAAAATTTGAAGAGCTAGAGTTTTGTAATGGATGTCGGAGGAGAGGTGGACAATACTAAATGAGAAGAGACATTAGAAACAGAATAATAGTTAGGGGCTCAAAAGCAAAGTAGAGTAGGATAAAAGAAGCAAACGAACGAGAAGACATGCGACGATTGAGTTTTAAATTTATCTAGGGATCCTATCTACTCTTGAAATCAGACTCGAATTTAAGAGTATAATATAGATATTTATATGTGTATAAATTTCAAAAATATGTATTTTTAAAAAGAAAGCATACACGCACACAAATATAAAATCATTTTCTTCCAAATGTAAATTTATTATTAAAATGAGCTTTGCAACTTGGTATTCTTAAACAATGTATTTGACAAAGAAACATAGAGTAGATCTTGTATGAAAAGGGCCCCAAAATTGGATTTAAACTTCTTGAAAATGAGCAACATTATCATCAAAATTAGCACTAGGAGTAATGCAAGCCACCAGAGCAAATAATCGACCAATATAACAATCAATCCGTGTAAAGAGGAGAGGAAAATCATGACCTAGAGCACGCTCTAGGTACGCAATTGTAACGACCCGCATTCTACGCATCGGAGGTTCGTAGAATATTTATCTCTTTCTCGTAAGGAGTCGTATGGTCATGTGACATTAGGGGATGACTATTGGGGTCATTTCCCATGTTCACGACTTTTGCCGATTTTTGAATGACCGTTTTGCCCCTAGCAGATTTTGTTTTGGCAATAACTTTTGACTGGTAAAGAGTTTTGACCTGAGACCACTTCCATTCGATCCGGATGATGGTTTACCTTTCCGTAGAGTGGTCATTTGTGAAAAACAAACTTACCGTTCGGGAGATATGGCTGAAATAATGTTTAGAAGGTGAAAAACTGCTTAACCGGGACAACTAAGGTGATTAGTGAATGGGCCCATAACCCATTTCGGGATTAGGGTTATGGGGAGGCTGAAATGAGTTAGGTTTTCATTCTATTTCAGTTTTCTAGCCGTCATTTACCTCTTAGAAACCCAAACAATGACCTCCACCTTCTAATTTCATCCCAAATCGCTCTCAAATCAAGTTTTAGCCTAATCTACATCAAATCAAGGAGAAATAGCACCAAATCAGAGTTGGAGCTGCTGTGTTGCATAGAGATTAAACTCAAATCAGAGATAGTTTCAGATCTAAAGTTAATTTGTGGCTAAGGTGAGTGATTTGAATTGTTTTACACTAATTATGGTTAATTAAGGGTAATTAGTGTTAATTAGCGAATTTATACATGATTAATATCTGGAAAAATATTTATAAATTTTGAAATATTGTTTTAGGCCTATGTTAGAAATTTGGGTTGATTTGGTTAAGTTTTGCTAAACCTATCATTAGATTTTCTTAAACATGCTTAAGGGGAAAACATAGGTTTTTGGGTTTGTTTGATCCGTTTTGACATATCAAATTGTTGTTTTGGTGTTTATGGTTGATTCTCTATGTTGCTATGACTGTATGGTATGCTTTGAGATTGATTAGAAAAGTTAGAATGGTCGAAAATGCCGTCGTATGGCGTAAAACAGTCACTGGAAAAGTTGCAGGAAATGTGCAGGGTTTCAGATCGGATCGGATTATAGGGCTCGGATTGGATCGGTGGATCGGGCAAGGGGAATACAAACCGGATCAGAACTTGGCACTAGCGGAGCAGATCGGAGCTGAGCATGGGATCGCATCGAACGAGAGCAACTGGAGTAACGGATGGAGATGACCAAACCGACCCAGATGGAGTGCCACAACCGAACCGACCTAGAGGGTGTTGACCAAACCGACCCGGATGGAGTGCCATAACCGAACTTAACTGGGGGGTGTTGACCGAACCGAACCGAATAGATGACCAGGAGCTGAAGCATGTCGAACCGAACCAAGGGAAAGCCACCAAACCGAACTAGATGTATGCTACAACTTCTACGCGATGACTCTTCTGAAGACCAACTCCAATTCGACCAAAACCTGAGATGCAAAGGAGGTCCAGATGGGAGGTAATTACTCATGATCCAAATGGGATCAACGAGTTGACTTCATGATTGGACTTTGCTATGGGACGTGTGCAAAAGGGGTTATCGACGTCTACAGCTTTGATTCATCACCGAGACGGATGTTAGGCTGCGTATCAGTGCAGTGGGGTACTTATTACTCCATGGGGCAGAGTGAGTGTAGCATGGCTATGAGCCAGTGCAGTGGAGTCGTTATGACTTCATGGGGCAGAGTGGACATAGCAAGGCTAGTGGCTATGGATCAGTGTAGTGGAGTCGCCATGACTCCATGGGGCAGAGTGATCATAGCAAGGATTTGGGTGATCAAAGTGGTGGATATCGTATACTTTACGCATTAAGTGAGAGACGTGAGGATGGTTGTTATGCTTGATTGTTTGACATCACTATGACATGCACACCCCCACCCCCGTATCTTTACACCATATGTTAGTGTCACCTTAGAGTATTGTGCATCTTGTTGTGCTAACTCTTTGGTTGCAGGTCCAGGTTCAGGTATGGTTTAGTATACCTGTTATTGTTCTGTTTTGCTGCTTATCGCTCATACCAGACTTTTTTCTGACCAAGAGTTTTATGTCTCTTCTTATCACTCTGGGTGATCTTAAACGAACAGACTAGAGACAGGTTAGCTGGTTTTGCACGAGTAGCTGTCCGGAGACAAGCAGGAGGCTTACACGTACTATTCTATATATATATTCTCCCAGTGTCGCTGCTGGTCACTACTTTGGGCATTAGTAGTGTACTTTTCTTATTTTGCTTTAGAGACGGTTTTAGAAGTTGTAATAAAGATGATGAGGAACATAAGCTGTAATTTTGGATTTTCCACTGCTATGATGGTTGAAGTTTTCAGCTTATGCACTGTCTCGCCTGTTTTGTGTCAAGTTATGTTATTATTATATTTTATTCCATGCGCTGTGAGATATACTACAGGTTCCTTGTTAGTTCAAATTCCTTCCTTTTCCTTTCTTTGGTAACCGTCCTGTGCTAGTCAGGCATTGACACAACGCACTTTCATTGGAAATGTCGGCTGGTGTGGAGCGGGTTGTCACACTTGGTATCAGAGCACTAGGTTGCATGGTTAACCTAGGGAAGACACCAGAGTGAGATAGTACGTATATGAGAGCGTGTATTTGTGATATTTTGTTTTTCAAAAGCTATATATATATATACTATTAGTATATTTAAGGAAGAAGTCGCGTTGCACTGGCACCACTGAAGAGATGGCTAATCGTTTTCTCCTTACAGATTGAACGATGAGCCGATATACAAGGGGTACTGGTAGAGGAGCTAATAATGGGAATGCTCCTGATATGAGGATGGTATTCACTAACTTCATGAGAGAGATGCTTAGAAATGTGCAAGGAGCGGTTCCCAATGCTGCAAATGGTGGTGGTGCAGTGGTGCAGGCGCCTAGAGCCGATTTCGCCAAGCTATGAAAAGATTACACTAGTCTTGGTGGAAAGCCGTTCCACGGAACCGAATCGGCTACAGAAGTTCAGGATTGGTTGGATAGCTGTGAGCGTATCTTCGAAGACTTGGGTATTGAGGATGCGATGAAGAGAAAGCTAGCATTACATCAACTGCAAGGACAGGCGATGAATTGGTGGAATGCTATTAAGGCGGCTACTCCAGAGGATCAAGTTACTTGGGATCAGTTCAAGGCCCGATTCAGTGAAAATTTTATCCCAGCTGCTCAGAAGTCGGAGTTGTTTAGGAAGTTCTTGGAGCTTAAGCAGAATGGTAGGGCAGTCTCGGAGTATATTACTGAGTTCGATACTTTATCCAAGTATGGATTATCCCTTGTCGACACTCCCGAGAAGAAGAATGAGAAGTTTATAACAGGCTTAGATCAGTACTTGGGGGAAAGGCTTATAAACCATATCGATGGGACGTTTGAATCGATTGTGGGGAAAGCATTGAGGTCAGAGAGCCTTTATCCTAAACCCAAGACTGAAGTAGCTTTCGCATCTGCAGAGGGGCCAAAGCCGCAAGCAAGCGGCGGATGCAAGAATAATTCTCAAAATAAAAGGAAGCAAAGTCAGAACCAAGCTAAGGATGGTCAGAAAAAGAGGAAGAAAGATGTTGAGTGCTTTAGCTGTGGAAAGAAAGGCCATTATGCTAAAGAATGTCGAGCAAAGCCAGCAGACAGGAAGTGCTTCATTGTGGCCAAGTGGGACATCACAGGGATAGGTGTCCGCAACCCCCTAAAGAAAAGCAGATTGTGAAAGCATATGCTATTAATGATGTTCCTTCTTCGTCGAATGCCCCAACTGCGTCGGAGAAAGGAAAGAATGTCGTTATTCAAGGTATGCTTTCTGTTTATGATGTTCCTATTCGAGTATTGTTTGATACCGGAGCTTCCCATTCCTTCATATCTAATGACCTGGTAGATAGGTTGGGATTGGAACCTGAGATAGTCGATAGAACTTTAGCGGTGATGAACCCGATTGGTGGTTCAACTAGCCTTAGCATGATTTGTCGTAATGTGGTCTTATCGAGCCATGAATGCATGTTTGTTTGTGATTGCTTTGTTTTGGGCTTTACTAGGTTTGGCATTATTTTGGGAGTCGATTGGCTCCAAAGATACGGGATGGTGGTCGACTGTGAGGGCTTTTTGGTGACAGTTAGAGCGGATGATGGGCGGAGGGTAGTGTTTGGTGGTCTACCTAGTGATGGGGTAATAGCTAGTTTTCTAAATTGCCTCAACATCCTGCATGATGAGTTATCAGATGTGCTCGTGGCTGGTCATTATCCGGACGTCGTCGAGGAAGTGACCGGACTTCCACCACAACGAGAGATTGAGTTTCAGATTGATTTAGTGAAAGATGCCAGACCTATAGTGATGCCCCTTCATCGTATGGCACCAAGGGAGCAGCGAGAACTCGAGGTGCAAGTAAGCGATCTGTTGAAGAAGGTATTTATCAGAAGAAGTGTTTCGGAGTGGAGAGCACCATGTTTGCTACCAAGGCAGATGGTTCCCTTCGATTGTGTGTGGACTACTGCGAGTTGTATAAGGTGACGAGGAAGATTAAGTACCCTCTACCGCGGATAGATGATTTGTTTGACCAGTTGAGTGATGCGAGAGTGTTCTCCCGGTTAGATCTCACGACAGGTTTTCATCAACTTAGGGTGGAAGCTGAGAGTATAACTAAAACGGCGTTTTGGACGCCGTCTGGATTCTATGAGTGGTT
Organism: Allium sativum; assembly: GCA_030737875.1. Lineage (NCBI taxonomy): Eukaryota > Viridiplantae > Streptophyta > Magnoliopsida > Asparagales > Amaryllidaceae > Allium > Allium sativum. Next base: position 160,304,857 of record CM060923.1, read on the forward strand.
GGTCATGCCAGTTGTTGACCAATGCACCAGCATATTTTGTGGATCTTATGAATAGGGTATTTAGAGATCAGTTGAATAAGTTTATTCTTGTGTTCATAGACGATATCTTGGTTTATTCGAGGACAGAGGAAGAACACAAGGAACACTTGAGGATAGTTATGGAGGTGTTGAGAAAACACCAATTGAAACCAAAGTTTCTAAGTGCCACTTCTGGAGGAGGGAAGTGAGATTCTTGGACTATGTTGTTTCAGAGAATGGTATTGTTGTGGACCCTGCGAAGGTGGCTACGATACAGGATTTGTAACAACCCGAGTTTTTATAACGTGTAATAACCATAAATCAAGGCAGAATTAATTTTTAAATTAAGAATCAAGGGAAATGGGTTATGCCATTGCGTTCGTCTCGAAATTCTGCTTGGAAACGAGTTCGAGTTTTCGAAAATCGGAGTCTGTATGACCAAGTTATGACCTTTCGAAGTTTTCAGAAGTTTTCAAGTTCAAAAACAGCTCAATTCGAATTCTAAATTCGAAATTCAAACCTCAGAATGGACTGGGCGGAAAATTTCCCGCCCAGGACCAGGTCGACCTGGGGGTCGACTATGTAGTCGACCTACCCAGGACCAGGTCGACCATAGTGTCGACCTGGGGGTCGACCTGGTGGCCGAGTCCTCTTTTGAAGTTGGATTCACCCAAATGTTTCTGGCCTCGTTTCTGTCTACATTCGTTGGCCTGACCCTATATATACAGCCCCTCACACTAGTCTCTCTACACAAAATTCTTTCTGACCTTATGCTGCTCCAATTCTGGTTGAAAAGTTTGAAAAAGGGACTACTTCTTCTATGTTGAGACTGCGTTAAGAGAATTGCTGATTTGGGGATTTCTGTTAGGACTTGACTAAGCATATAAAGATTCAACATCGACTCTCTTTTTCAAATTCTCGAACCACGATCTGTAAGCCCCAGTTATTTTTAGATTTAAACTGTAAATGTAATATGAATATGATGTAAATTGAAATTGGACCTATGTCTGATGATTGTTTTACATCCATTCTTGTTCATCTTGGATCTTGACTCTTGGATATTACTATGACATTGATTAAGGGCCTATTCATGTTGTAAATCAAAAAGAAAAACCCCTTATATTATCATGTTGAATCTGCTATTAGTCACAAGTTTATGTCTACCACCTTATGTCAATCGCTACCATGACTATACTATCACCTTATGTCAATCGTTACTATGACTATACTATCACCTTATGACAACTGTTATCTTGACAAGTACCTTATTTTGCTAGATTTGGAATCTTTATATTTGAGGCCAATATTCCATATGCCAGTAATGTTATAATCTTTTATCAAGTCATACCATGCTATGCTAGTAATCACTTTTGCCACCTTATACCCGTCACTTTTTATGTTATTCCCTAATTATATTTATTTGTATCGATTCGAGATTACGTGCAATGGGAATACGATTTTGGTAGACTAGGTAAAACCTGAATTGACTTTGAACATGAACGTTGTTATAACTTGAACCTGGATACGGACATGAATTTGACACGACTTGACATGAAAACTCGACATGAATTTTGACATGAAAACTTGAACGTGGGCATGACAATTAGATAAACTTGAAAATGGCCAACTCGAGGTTGGGTTGAGTTTGCAGCGTAAATCTGCCCAGAACCGCCCGGCAAATCCAATGACTGCAAATAATAGGATCCAATTTAGGTAGTTGGTCATATCGCACGAAAAACCCGTGGTTAGACTATGTTGTGGTGTAAATCTGCCCGGAACCGCCCGGCAAATCCAGTGACCACAACAATTAGTCTAACGTGAAAGGTTGGGGTGCATTAATGAATTAATGCCACATGATAGGGTTAAGTCATGAACCACTTGAATATACTTAACCAACTTGACACGATGATTTGATAGGGTTAAGTCATGAACCACTTGAACACACTTAACCAACTTGATACATGATTTGGATAGGGTTAAGCCACGAATTCGAATGACAACACTTAACCTATTAGAAACCCTAGTTACGCGGTCCTTTTCAGTAGTAACCCACTTAGATGTATCACGATACCCTGGGACTAGGCAGGGTGGGGCACGATTACTAGGCTGATTGTAAACGACCAGAACGACGGCTGAGTAGGTGCGCCATTGTAGGTTCAGGCGGACTATGGTCGTGCACGTATTCCGGAGTTGAAAAAGCAGGCATTGGGCACCCGTAGATTTACACTATGCGTGCTTGATTCGTGTCGGTGGTTGGCACCATAGGACTTGATACACCCTATGGTGGACCTAGCACAGGTAACTACATTTCAGGATAGGGCCGTATGACACAGACACATGACGAGCTAGAACTTGTAGGGAGCCGATCGATTAGTAGATCGTACCGTAGGACCCCGTAATGGGTCACTTCATGATACTGGGCCAAGGGATCATTTCATGATTAATACTTGACATGGGTTAGAACACTAGTACAGTTGGTGCAACGAACCTTGAATATGCGATGCTAGACTTGACTTATCTTGTTATCTTAATTATCCTACCAGTTCTGTTATCATTCTTATGTTTAATTCCAGTTTTCACATATCATGTTACCTTTACTAGTTTTCATACTGAAAGTCACTAGGGCTTACCAGTTTTTATGACTGACCCTTTTTCTTTCGCCTCTTTTTCTTTCGTCCCCCTCCCCCCTGTTCTCAGGGAGGAAACACTAGCTCTTAGCTTGGATTTAGCTTGCTTTCTAACAGCTCATGTACGGTTTGGATTGGGCTATGCTATGGCTTCTTCTGCTATTTATGGGGAATAATTTACTCTTGTTATCCTAAGTTTATGCTTCTTTATTTAGAACTTGATGTGATCGAATAATTTGTATCTTGGATATATGAGGTTTTGACTCTTTTCTTGAAAGAAATAAAAAGTTGGTTTTTAATTTCTACCGCTGCTTTATTTATGTTCTACCTTGAGATATCTCTGTGCATGTTTACCTAGATAATACTCCACCAAAACTAGTGCATTCCCTTTGTGAGTGATCCTAGTGGAGGTGGGGTGTTACATTTGGTATCAAAGCAGAAGGTTACCAGGCTGGGCAAAAGTTTTAAAAACCTTCTGAAACTATTTTCAAAACCATTTATAAAGAAGTATTTTTCAAGAAAAGTTTTATGTTTTAAAGGCTATTCCCCAAGAAGCCATTAGCACTTTCCTTTGTTTCCTCGTTTGAATCTTTTTCTTTTCGTTTTCCAGCATGGCTGATCTTAACCTTCCTGAGGGAATACCCATGCCTGGATGGTTCCGAAGGTACTTAGAAGCCAGGGCCAACGACGCGGGCACGGTAGACATCCCTCCCCCTCCTCCCCCAGTGGTCGCGGTTCCTCCTCCTCCTGGTACCGCCTTTGCCAAAATATGCAAAGTCTTTAAAGAAATGGGTAGCAAGAACTGAAACCTTTGTTGAGGCACGGAACTGGCTAAAGGAGACTGAAGACTTGGTTGTTATCTTTGATACGGAGGACCATAGGAAAGTTCAGTTGGCAGCATGGTTGTTGAAAGAGGAAGCTGCATTTTGGTGGGAAGTCACCAACGCTACCAGGCCAGTTGATACTTGGGAAGACTTTAGAGAGAGGTTTGGGCTTAAATTCTTATCGTCAGCAGAAGAGAACCTTCAGACGGAGAGGTTCCTAACACTCAAGCAAGGGGACATGTTAGGGAGTATGTGAATAAGTTTAATCAGCTTGCTTGGTTCGGTTTGGATATGGTCAACACAGCCCAGAAAAAGGCTGTACGCTTTGCTCGAGGATTGAACGAGCCACTACACATCTTGGCCCTAACTCATATACCCATGGGGGCGACCTTTGAAAGCTTGGTGGATATGGCTCTACTTCATGAGGAAGACAAGAATAGCAAGAAGGAGGTTAAGCCTAATGAGACTCAGAATAAGAAAGTTGACTTCAAGAAGGGGGGTAACAAGAATAATAAGAGCAACAACAAACCACGTGAGACGAGGAAGTGCAACTTCTGTGGTATTACTGGACATCTAGCTAAAGACTGTAGAAAGAAGAAGAGGAAGTTGGGTGAATGCTTCCATTGTGGAGATACTGGACACATCAGCAAGGATTGCCCTAAGAAGCAAGGATAGGGGCAAGGGCAGATCCAGCGAGCAGGAACTTCTGGAGGGCAGTTACATGCTCTCAACACCACTCCAGCTCTTGACAGAGGTAGTGATATTTCCGTAGAAAGTCTTATTTACATTTCTGACTTTCGTGTTCGAACCTTATTTGACTCGGGCGCATCGCATACTTTTATTTCTTCTGATATTGTTGAAAATCTGCACCTAAGTACTAGTCTGGTTGAGGATCCCGTTATAGTTTCAAATCCAATTGGGGGCTCCGCCCATTTATCTATGATGTGTGTGGACTTGAGGATCTCTATCTTAAGCGTAGAATTCACGTGTAATGCTTATGTTCTCGGATTCATGGGATACGGTTTGATCCTAGGTATGGATTGGCTGTCCAATTATGAAGCCATTCTTGATTGTGAACAAAGGGTAGTGAGGCTCATGACTCGCCTTGGTAATACCCTTGAAATTTCTTGTAACCCTAAGGGTCCGGTCATGTTGTGTTATCTTGAATCCCTTGACTCGTCCGACGATAATTTGCAATCTGTAAGAGTGGTCCGAGAATATCCAGATGTCTTTGATGAAGTGAGGGGGTTACCCCCTAAACGCGAGATAGACTTCCGAATTTATCTTGTTGATAATGCCAAGCCAGTTTCATTGCCCGTTAGGCACATGGCCCCGCGAGAAAGAAGAGAGCTCAGTAAACAAGTTAATGAGTTGCTTGAGAAAAATTTCAAAAGGCGAAGCATTTCTGAATGGGGTGCTCCGGTGGTATTCGCTACTAAGGCGGATGGATCGCTTCGTCTGTGCGTAGGTTATCGTGAGTTAAACAAGCTGACAAAGAAGAATAGGCACCCACTACCAAGAATCGATGATTTGTTTGACCAGCTTGTGGGAGCATCTGTTTTCTCTCAACTCGATCTAGCCACAGGATTCCATCAGCTTAGAGTGGCTGAGGATAGCATTGACAAAACTGCGTTTAGGACTCCAGATGGGTTCTTCGAATGGCTCGTCATGCCGTTTGGGTTAACAAATGCACCCGCATACTTTGTAGATTTGATGAGTAGGGTGTTTCGGGAGTTCCTTAACAAGTTTGTGCTAGTTTTCGTGGATGATATTTTGATCTTCTCAAAAGATGAAGAAGAGCATGCTAAACATCTCAAGGAAGTCATGGAAACACTTAGAGCACACCAGTTAAAGGCTAAGTTCTCCAAATGCCATTTTTGGAGGAAGGAAGTTCGGTTCCTTAGAATGTAGTTTCTAAGCAAGGCATAGCCGTGGACCCCACAAAGGTAGTTGCGGTACAGGACTAGAAAATTCCTAAGAATGCAACGGAGGTGAGGAGCTTTCCCGGTTTGGCGGGCTACTACAGGAAGTTCATTAAGGACTTCGCTAAGATTTCAGCCCCTCTTACTAAGTTAACAAAGAAGAACCTAACTTTTACATGGGACATAGAATGTGACGCTGCCTTTCAGAGACTTAAGAGAGCCCTCACCACAGCTCCAGTTTTGGCAGTACCCGATGGAGGTAAGATGTTTACGGTATACATGGATGCGTGCGGCATGGGATTAGGCGCCATCCTAATGCAAGAAGGAAGAGTAATATGCTACGGAGGCAGACAACTTAAAGTTCATGAGAAAAACTATCCCACGCATGACTTGGAGTTGGCCGCGATTGTTTTTGCACTTAAAGCTTGGCGCCATTATCTTCTAGGGGAGAGGTTCGAGCTGTATACCGACCACAAATCGCTTAAGTACCTCTTCTCACAGAAAGACTTGAATCTGAGACAACAGCGGTAGATGGAGTTCTTGGCATCATATGACTTCGATATAGCTTATACCCCTGGCAAGGGTAATGTGGTGGCGGACGCGCTAAGTAGAAAAAGGTTGACTTTGAGCCCCTTGTTTGTTGAAAGGAAAAGCCTTGAATTTATAGCAACCTTTGATTTTACACCTGCTGTTGAGTCATTGACTGCTACGTTAGCATCTCTTGAGTTAAGACCTACACTTCTAGATCAAGTAGGGACTTCACAGAAGGAAGACCCACAGATAGTCGAAATCATGGACAAGCTGATTAGTGGTGAGACGTCAAGTCACCTCAGTAGGTATGCCATAGATGACAAGGGATGGCTAAGGCGCGATGAAAGGCTATGCGTCCCACAAGTGGGAGACCTAGTAAGGAAAGTTCTCGAAGAGGCGCATCACTCGAAGATGACTATACATCCCAGAGGGGATAAGATGTACAGGGATATGAAACACATTTTCTTTTGGGCTGGAATGAAAAAGGATGTAGCAGAGTTCGTTTCGAAGTGCATGGTGTGCCAACAAGTAAAGGCCGAGTCGAAGAAGCCTGGTGGGCTATTACATCCTTTGGAGGTTCCGCAATGGAAATGGGAGAGTATCTCGATGGATTTCGTGGATGGACTGCCTAGGTCAAGGAAGGGAAATACTAGCATATGGGTCATAGTTGATAGACTCACGAAAAGTGCTCACATCATTCCGGTGAAAAGCAAGAGGGCCGCATCAGGGCTAGTGTCTATCTACCTTCGAGAGATAGTACGATTGCATGGAGTTCCTTCTAGTATAGTTAGTGATCGTGACTCGATTTTCACTAGCCAGTTCTGGAATAGTCTGCAAGAAGCAATGGGAACACGACTGAATTTAAGCACGGCCTATCACCCACAGACGGATGGACAAACCGAAAGAGTAAATAGGATACTAGAAGATCTCCTGAGGCTATGCATTCTAGACTTTGGTGGTACTTGGGAAGACCATCTTCCTCTCGTGGAGTTTGCATATAACAATAGTTAATAAGCTAGCATCGGAATGGCACCGTTCGAAGCCTTGTATGGAAGACCGTGCAAATCGCCAACTTGTTGGTGGGAGACGACAGACAGACTTATACTTGGGCCCAACATGATATGGGACACTTTTGAGAAGATTGAGTTGATACGAAGACGGATGAAAACGGCCCAAGATAGACAGAAATCTTATGCGGACCAGAGAAGGACAGACCTAGAGTTCGAAGTCGGAGATATGGTCTTTATAAAAGTTTCTCCGTTACACAATGTAGTTCGTTTTGGAGCAGTTGGAAAGCTAGCACCAAGGTTCGTAGGACCGTTCACCATCACTGAGAGGATTGGACGGATGGCCTATAAGGTAGACTTACCCGAGAAACTGAATGGAGTACACAATGTCTTTCACGTCTCGCATCTCCGGAAGCGCTTGCATGAGTCAGCCGAAGTGGTTGAGCCAAGCATCCTTGAAGACGTAGAAGTGGAAAAAGAAGCAACATTGAGGCGAGTTCCGATTCGTACCTTAGGAACGGAGATTAAGAAGCTAAGGAATCGAGAAGTCAAGCTAGTTAAAGTGCAGTGGAGTGAAGCCCAAGAAGACGCAACCTGGGAAACCGAAGATAAGATACGCGCACTTTACCCATTTCTTTTTGAGGGTACATTCTCGATCTCTTTTTCCTATAAACTTGAAAACCTTTTCGTATCATGCTTCTACTATCTACGTTTGTCTTGTTATCTTCTCAATCTTATCTTGAGAACCTTAGGTAGAACCATATGGATGTAAACATGTGATTGAAACATGTTATGGTTGATGTTTGCAAATGGTTGCAAGTGGTTGCTAGTGGATGCATGACACACATTAGGCACTAGATCGGCTCAGTCACATTTTCATGTTGCATATGCATGAGTTCTTATACTTGTACATGGATGGAACTTGTTATGCTATCACTTGGATGTTGCATATGAATGAATGTTTGTGCACTCATGTAAAGATTATTAACTATGTTAGGAATCTGCATACATGTTGGATTCATTAAACTAACATATTTTGCATTAAGGAGGTTTACTGAATCAGTAACCGCCTGATCTTATGCATTAGATAAGTACATATACACACACTTTCTGCATATGTTCATACAGCACCAGAAATCTTTTAAGGACAATGGTTGCATGTGGATGATGCTTTGAGTAGATGGATGATGGATGGTAGGACACATCCTCCATAACTTAGAGATTTCGGGGACAAGATCCTTTAAGGGGGGAGAATGTAACGACCCGAGTTTTTATAACGTGTAATAACCATAAATCAAGGCAGAATTAATTTTTAAAATAAGAATCAAGCAAAACGGGTTACGCCATTGTGTTCGACTCAAAATTCTACTTGGAAACAAGTCCGAGTTTTCGAAAATCGGAGTCTGTATGACCAAGTTATGACCTTTCGAAGTTTTCAGAAGTTTTCAAGTTCAAAAACAGCTCATTTCGAATTCAAAATTCGAAATTCAAACCTCAGAATGGACTGGGCGGGAAATTTCCCGCCCAGGACCAGGCCGACCTGGGGGTCGACTATGTAGTCGACCTACCCAGGACCAGGTCGACCATAGTGTCGACCTAGGGGTCGACCTGGTGGCCGAGTCCACTTTTGAAGCTGGATTCACCCTGATGTTTCTGGCCTCATTTCTGTCTACATTCGTTGACCTGACCCTATATATACAGCCCCTCACACTAGTCTCTCTACACAAAATTCTTTCTGACCTTATGCTGCTCTAATTCTGGTTGAAAAGATTGAAAAAGGGACTACTTCTTCTACGTTGAGACTGCGTTAAGAGAATTGCTGATTTGGGGATTTCTGTTAGGACTTGACTAAGCATATAAAAATTCAACATCGACTCTCTTTTTCTAATTCTCAAACCACGATCTGTAAGCCCCAGTTATTTTTAGATTTAAACTGTAAATGTAATATGAATATGATGTAAATTGAAATGGGACCTATGTATGATGACTGTTTTACATCCATTCTTGTTCATCTAGGATCTTGACTCTTGGATATTACTATGACATTGATTTGGGGCCTATTCATGTTGTAAATCAAAATGAAAAACCCCTCATATTATCATGTTAAATCTGCTATTAGTCACAAGTTTATGACTATCACCTTATGTCAATCGCTACCATGACTATACTATCACCTTATGTCAATCGTTACTATGACTATACTATCACCTTATGACAACTGTTATCTTGACTAGTACCTTATTTTGCTAGATTTGGAACCTTTATGTTTGAGGCCAATATTCCATATGCCAGTAATGTTATAATCTTTTATCAAGTCATACCATGCTATGCTAGTAATCACTTTTGTCAACTAATACCCATCCTTTTTTATGTTATTCCCTAATTAGATTTATTTGCATCGATTCGAGCTTACGTGCGATGGGAATACGATTTGGGTAGACTAGGTAAAACCTGAATTGACTTTGAACATGAATGTTGTTATAACTTGAACCTGGATATGGACATGAATTTGACACGACTTGACATGAAAACTCGACATGAATTTTGACATGAAAACTTGAACTTGGGCATGACAATTAGATAAACTTGAAAATGGCCAACTCGAGGTTGGGTTGAGTTTGCAACGTAAATCTGCCCGGAACCGCCCGGCAAATCCAGTGACTGCAAACAATAGGATCCAAAGTGGGTAGTTGGTCATACCGCACGAAAAACCCGAGGTTAGACTATGTTGTGGTGTAAATCTGCCCGAAACCGCCCGGCAAATCCAGTGACCACAACAGTTAGTCTAATGTGAGAGGTTGGGGTGCATTAATGAATTAATGCCACATGATATGGTTAAGTCATGAACCACTTGAATATACTTAACCAACTTGACACGATGATTTGATAGGGTTAAGTCATGAACCGCTTGAAAACACTTAACCAACTTGATACATGATTCGGATAGGGTTAAGTCACGAATTCGAATGACAACACTTAACCCATTAGAAACCCTAGTTATGCGGTCCTTTTCAGCAGTAACCCGCTTAGACGTATCACGATACCTTGGGACTAGGCAGGGTGGGGCAAGATTACTGGGCTGATATTAAGCGACTAGAACGATGGCTGAGTAGGTGCGCCATTGTAGGTTCAGGCGGATTATGGTCGTGCACGTAGTCCGGAGTTGAAAAAGCAGGCATTGGGCACCCACAGATTTACACTGTGCGTGCTTGATTCGTGTCGGTGGTTGGCACCATAGGACTTGATACACCCTATGGTGGACCTAGCACAGGTAACTACATTTCAGGATAGGGCCATATGACACAGACACATGGCGAGCTAGAACTTGTAGGGAGCCGATCGATTAGTAGATCGTACCGTAGGACCCCGTAATGGGTCACTTCATGATACTGGGCCAAGGGGTCATTTCATGATTAATACTTGACATGGGTTAGAACACTAGTGCAGTTGGTGCAGCGAACCTTGAATATGCGATGCTAGACTTGACTTATCTTGTTATCTTAATTATCCTACCAGTTCTATTATCATCCTTATGTTTAATTCCAGTTTTCACATATCATGTTACCTTTACTAGTTTTCATACTGAAAGTCACTAGGGCTTACCAGTCTTTATGACTGACCCTTTTTCTTTCGCCTCTTTTTCTTTCATTCCCCCCTCCCCCCCCAGGTTCTCAGGGAGGAAACACTAGCTCTTAGTTTGGATTTAGCATGCTTTCTGACAGCTCATGTACGGTTTGGTCTTGGGCTATGCTATGGCTGCTTCTGTTATTTATGGGGAATAATTTACTTTTGTTATCTTAAGTTTATGCTTCTTTATTTGGAACTTTATGTAATGGAATAATTTGTATCTTGGATATATGAGGTTTTGACTCTTTTCTTGAAAGTAATAAAAAGTTGGTTTTTAATTTCTACCGCAGCTTTATTTATGTTCTGCCTTGAGATATCTATGTGCATGTTTACCTAGATAATACTCCACCAAAACTAGTGCATTCCCTTTGTGAGTGACCCTAGCGGAGGTGGGGTGTTACAGGATTGGTCTACGCCCAAGAATGCAACATACGTAAGAAGTTTCTTGGGTTGGCTGGATATTATCGTAAGTTTTTCCAAGACTTCTTAAGATAGCGGCACCGTTGACTCAGTTGACCAAGAAAAATCAAGCTTTCGTCTAGAACGAAAAGTGCGAGAATGCATTTAAGAGCCTAAAGGAAATGTTGATATGTGCACCAATGTTAATCATTCCTAAGGGGAATGAAGAGATGACGGTATACACAGTTGCATGTGGTACCGGATTAGGTGCTGTATTGATGCAAGGAGGTAGGGTTGTAGCTTATGCTAGTCAGCAACTGAAACCGCATGAGAAAAGATATTCTACCCATGATTTGGAATTGGCAGCGATTGTGTTTGCATTGAAGATGTGGAGACATTATCTCTTGGGAGAAAGATTCGAGTTGTTTCCCGATCATAAATTGTAAAAGTATCTTTTCTCTCAGAAGGATCTAAATCTCCAACAGCAAAGATCGTTAGAATTCTTGGTTTCCTACGATTTCGATATCGCATATACACCAGGAAAGGGCAATGCGTAGCTGATGCATTGAGTAGAAGGCATGCCAGTTTAGGGGCTATTATTCTAAAATGGAAGCGACTGGAGTACATCGCTGGGTATGATTTCAGACCAAAGTGCGAATTGGATCCAGAAGTAATAGCAAGTTTGATGATTAGACCCACTTTGATTGAGCGGATTGGTTCCAGTCAGAGCGACGATCCTAACCTATTGGAAATCATCTCAAAGTTAGAGATGGGAATTGACGAAGAGATGAACAAGTATGGGCTTGATCGAGATGGATAACTTAGAAAGAATGGAAGACTAATTGTGCCCAATGTCAATGAATTGAGAGATGAAGTGCTTAGAGAATGTCATCACTCAAAACTAACTATACATCTCGGTGGTAACAAAATGTATCGAGACATGAAGCAGACCTACTACTGGGAAGGAATGTAAAGAGACGTTGGGAAGTTTATATCCAAATGCATGAACTGCCAGTTGGTTAAAGCTGAGCAAAAGAAACCTAGTGGTTTGTTGCAACCATTAGAAGTTCCAGAATGGAAATGGGAGCAAGTCTCAATGGATTTCATTGATGGGTTACCAAGAACTAGATCAAGCCATGATAGCATTTGGGTGATTGTGGACCGATTAACCAAGAGTGCAAGGTTTATACCCGTCAAGTCGAATAGAACGGCGGCTAAGTTAGCAGAACAATATATAAAGTGGGTAGTGAAATTTCATGGAATACCCAAAGGCATTGTGAGTGACCGAGATCCATTGTTCACTAGTGGATTTTGGAAGAGCTTACAAGAGGTGTTAGGATCAAAATTACATCTCAGTACCGCGTATCATCCTCAAACTGACGGTCAGACAGAGAGGGTGAATCGGGTATTAGAAGACCTCTTAAGAGCTTGTATATTGGATTTTGGTGGATCATGGGATGACCATTTACATCTAGTGGAGTTCGCATATAATAACAGTTATCAATCCAGTATTGGTATGGCTCCATTTGAAGCTTTGTACGGAAGACCGTGCAACTCACCGTCGTGTTGGTTAGAAACTGGTGAGAAGTTTGTGCTTGGACCAGATGTGATAAGAGAAACCTCAGACAAGATTAAGATCATCCGAGAACGAATGAAGGCTGCCCAAGATAGGCAGAAGAGTTATGCTGATAAGAGGAGAAGGGATTTAAAATTCTCCATTGGTGACTTGGTTTTTGTCAAGATTTCTCCATTAAGGAGCGTGAAACGATTTGGTAGGAGAGGCAAGTTAACACCTAGATTTGTTGGTCCATTCCCAGTTCTCGAGCAAGTTGGGAATTTGGCATATAAAGTTGAATTACCAGAGAAGATGGCAGGAGTTCATAACGTATTTCATGTTTCCTAGTTAAGGAAATTCGTGCACGACCCTAATGTGACTATTTCACTTGATCAGTTGGACGATATCGAGATTGAACCCGAGGCGGTTGGGAATTGCAGGCCTATGCGTCTACGAAGCAGCTTCGAAGGAAGGTGGTGAAATTAGTCAAAGTTCAGTGGGGCGAGGATGAGAATGACTGTACTTGGGAGACAGAGGAGAGCATTAAGAAGACGTATCCAGAACTCTTTGCTTGGTAAGATTTTAATTGCGACTTAGTTTTCCGCATGCTAGGATAGACTTGTTTGTTTGTTTTTGTATGTTTGATTGTTGCGAATGATTGGTAGGCATGCGGGATCCTTTGTATGTTTTGGGTTAAGGAATTTCGGGGACGAGGGGGGAGAATGTAACGACCCGCATTCTACGCATCTAAGGATCGTAGAATATTTATCTCTTTCTCATAAGAAGTCATATGGTCGTGTGACATTGGGGGACGACAATTGGGGTCATTTCCCATGTTCACGACTTTTCCGATTTTTGAATGACCGTTTTACCCCTAGTTGATCTTGTTTTGTCCATAACTTTTGATTGGTAAAGAGTTTTCACTTGAAACCATTTCCATTTGATCCGGATGATGGTTTACCTTTCCGTAGAGTGGTCATATGTGAAAAACGGACTTACCGTTTGGGAGATATGGCTGAAATAAGGTTTTGAAGGTGAAAAACTGCTTAACCGGGACAAATAAGGTGATTAGTGAATGGGCTCATAACCCATTTCGGGATTAGGGTTAAGGGGAGGCTAAAATGAGTTAGGTTTTCATTCTATTTCGGTTTTCTAGCCGTCATTTACCTCTTAGAAACCCTAACAATGGTCTCCACCTTCTAATTTCATCCCAAATCGCTCTTTAATCAAGTTTTAGCCTAATTTACGTCAAATCAAGGAGAAATAGCACCAAATCAGAGTTGGAGCTGCTGTGTTGCATAGAGAATCAACTCAAATCAGAGATAATTTCAGATCTAAAGTTAATTTGTGGCTAAGGTGAGTGATTTGCATTGTTTTACACTAATTATGGTTAATTAAGGGTAACTAGTGTTAATTAGCGAATTTATACATGATTAATATCTGGAAAAATATTTATAAATTTCGAAATATTGTTTTAGGCCTTTGTTAGAAATTTGGGTTGATTTGGTTAAGTTTTGCTAATCCTATCATTAGATTTGCTTAAACATGCTTAAGGGGAAAACATAGGTTTTTGGGTTTGTTTGATCCGTTTTGACATATCAAATTGTTGTTTTGGTGTTTATGGTTGATTCTCTATGTCGCTATGACTGTATGGTAGGCTTTGAGATTGATTAGAAAAGTTAGAATGGTCGATAACGCCGTCATATGGCATAAAACAGACGTTGGAAAAGCTGCAGGAAATGTGCAGGGTTTCTGATCAGATTATAGGGCTCGGATCGGATCGGTGAATCGGGCAAGGGGAATACGAACCGGATCAGAACTTGGCACTAGCGGAGCTTTGGCAACAAGGAAGGCCACTTGCGAGTTGGGTGCGGATCAGATCGGAGCTGAGCATTGGATCGGATCGGAGGAGAGCAACTTGAGTAACAGATGGAGATGACCAAACCGACCTGGATGGAGTGCCACAACCGAACCGACCTGGAGGGTGTGGACCAAACTCACCCGGATGGAGTGCCACAACTAAACCGACCTGGGGGGTGTTGACCGAACTGAACCGAATGGATGACCAGGAGCTGGAGCATGTCGAACCGAACCAAGGGAAAGCCACCAAACCGAACCGGATGTATGCTACTACTTCTTCGTGATGACTCTTCTGAAGACCAACTCCAATTCAAAAAAAACCCGAGATGCAAAGGAGGTCTAGATGGGAGGTTATTACTCCGGATCCAAATGGGATCAACGAGTTGACTTCATGATTGGACTTTGCTGCGGGACGTGTGCAAAAGGGTTATCGACATCTACAGCTTTGATTCACCATCGAGATGGATGTTAGGATGCATATCAGTGCAGTGGGGTACTTATTACTCCATGGGGCAGAGTGAGCGTAGCATGGCTATGAGCCAGTGCAGTGGATTCGTTATGACTTCATGGGGAAGAGTGGACATAGCAAGGACTAGTGGCTATGGATCAGTGCAGTGGATTCGCCATGACTCCATGAGGCAGAGTGATCATAGCAAGGATTTGGGTGATCAAAGTGGTGGATATCGTATACCTTACGCACTGAGTGAGAGATGTGATGATGGTTGTTATGCTTTATTGTTTGACATCACTATGACATGCACACCCCTACCCTCGTATCTTTACATCATATGTTAGTGTCACCTTAGAGTATTGTGCGTCTTGTTGTGCTAACTCTTTGGTTGCAAGTCCAGGTTTAGGTATGGTTTAGTATACCTGTTATTGTTCTATTTTGCTGCTTATCGCTCATACCAGACTTTTGTCTGACCCAGAGTTTTATGTCTCTTCTTATTACTCTGGGTGCTTTTAAACGGGCAGACTAGAGACAGGTTAGCTAGTTGTGCACGAGTAGCTGTCCGGAGACGAGCAGGAGGCTTACACGTACTATTCTATATATAATCTCCCTGTGTCGCTGTTGGTCACTACTTTGGGCATTAGTAGTGTACTTTACTTATTTTGCTTTAGAGACGGTTTTAGAAGTTGTAATAAAGATAATGTGGAACATAAGCTGTAATTTTGGATTTTCCGCTGCTATGATCGTTGAAGTTTTCAGCTTATGCACTGTCTCGCCTGTTTTATGTCAAGTTATGTTATTATTATATTTTATTCCATGCGCTGTGAGATTTACTACAGGTAGTTCAAATTCCTTTCTTTTCCTTTTTTGGCGACCGTCCCGTGCTAGTCAGGCATTGGCACAGTGCACTTTCATTGGAAATGTCGGCTGGTGCGGGGCGGGTCGTCACAGCAATCGACCAACCAACCTTGATGCAGATATTGTGATGACCGCCCATAACTCATGCACTTAATAAGGGAAATACTACGCTAAAAGGTGTATCAGGCAGCTATAAACGATCATCAAGATAGAAAAACACAAGTGGA
Source organism: Allium sativum (assembly GCA_030737875.1). Classification (NCBI taxonomy): domain Eukaryota; kingdom Viridiplantae; phylum Streptophyta; class Magnoliopsida; order Asparagales; family Amaryllidaceae; genus Allium; species Allium sativum. The sequence continues at coordinate 160,320,763 of CM060923.1, forward strand.
ACCTGTCATATAACTCATAGCGTAGAGGTAAAGTTTAACATAACAAATATAACAGACATTATTAGTGAAGCACATATGAGCAGAAACTTAAAACTTTCATTTCAATTCGAAAGTATATCCTTACATCATAGGATTACAACATAAGATTCTGTACAAAATGCCTCACTACAATCACTCAGTGAACACTCAATAAACAAAACAACAGAAACAACAACTAGTATGTATAGTAGAAAGTAATACGTAAGCCTCCAGCTCATCATCAATCTGCAGCATTGTCTCATCAAGATCTATCACCTGTCACCTGCTATCTAGTCTGCCTATTCACAACACAAGGGATGAACAACCCAAGGTAATAAGAGGAAACATAAAACCTTGAGTCAGATAATGGTCTTAATGAGTAATAAAACAACTATCTAACATCATCAATAAAGTATATGAGAAATAAGTAGATCAGCCAACTAATCTACTAATATCAACAGAAAAGAAACCCAAAACTGTCTTCCCCACATCTGACAGTGATAGCCTTTACAATCAACCAGAGAGAAAACATAGCAGATACAACAACTACTTATCTAGCATAGACCATCATAATCAAGATCAACATCCCCTGAGCACAAGCCCCGAAGGCCTAAACCAACATCAGACAAGCACCCAAGAGATGTTTCCTTCGACATCAAACAATCAACGTAAGACGACACAAGCAAATCAATCATTATCCATGACTCTGGCTATTACCGCCTATCCTTCTTTGAAACCATCATTAATCGTATGACTAGCCACGAACATGCCATCCGTCAAGGGCTAATGGTAACCCTGGTTCTAGTGCGATTACTGCACATCCCACATACATTTGCCTCCCCATGACAACTAGGCCCATCATGACTACTCAGGGTACTCGACTATCCTATACTCTTTTAGGCGTCCATATTATACCCGACTTCGAGTCCGCTAGAACCTACGACAAAAATAATTCCTCATCCTTCGGTATCTCTATTCCTCATCACCGCGACTATCCGTAAGCTCAAATCACCTAGAGCAACCATAATCCACGAACTCAAACACCCTTGAGTCGTCTTCACGTTCGTTGCTTTACGATGATCAACGAACACTTCAAACATTCCCCCTTGAATTTATTTTGAAGCCATGACCATCATCGAACCAAAAACATACTTCGTTTAATCGATAATTAATTTACAGCATTTCATCCTTTACTATAAATTACCTCCACAGTGTTTTATCTCTTTTCACAGCGTTTTAAAACGCTACCATTCCCGTCTGATCCATCATGGACTGGCCTGTCGATCCATCAGATCTGCCTCTAGAACTCGGCTGATACATCAAATAATACGTGCACGATCCACGCACCAGTATTGGCTGATCCATCTCTTATTTACAGCGTTTCTAGAATGCTACTGACCCATCAATGGAATTCCACCGATCCACCATGCTTTGACGCTGCGCACCCCTGTTCTTGACCGATCCATCCATGGATCGGTGTGCGCGATCCATAGCATTGCTATGCACTACCGATCCACTCACTTTTGCATGATCTGATCCATCGTTTGATGCCTTCCGATCCATCACAAAAACGTTGCACGATCCATCAAAACCAAGTGCTGGCGACCCATTGAAAACTTGCCTGGTCCACTTGTTTTGATGTTGCCGATCCTGATACGTCTCCAGAAAACGATGCTCGATCCGCTCGAGTTTCCTTTGGGAGAGCAAGTCAGGCTGATCCATCCAAAAAGTAAATGCTCGATCCATTAAACGCTCATGGCTAATCCAAGCATTTTACTGCATCCACCTATGGTCGACCACTTCTTTTTCCATATTATTGGCAAATTCATGTTTTGAAGCTCCAACCCAACCCATACTTGATTCTTAAATTGTCAAACTCAAACCAATCATTCAACATCAAAATCGAACAACATTCATACATCAATAACATATGAAATTCACCAAATCACGATTAAGCAATAATCAATTCAATAAATGGATCTAAACATAGAATTAGCATATGGATTTACCAATTTAGGTTGCTAGATTAGATCCTATGGTGATTTGAATGAAAATATACTTACCATCATGTAAATCTAGGTAAAAACAACTTGAAATGATGAAAATAAGATCAAACAACCCATATACTTGATTGAATCCATGTAAGAGATGTTTATCACTCACCAAATACACGAAATAGCTTTAAAACGATGATCCACAAATCCAAACAGCAAAAAAGATGAAGAACGGCCTTTGAATCAATCACTTTGATGCAATCTACCTTTTTTCGATGTTGGTCTTCAATCTTTTAATCTAGATCTATGAAAATAATGGAGTGGAGAGGTATTTGATTGGAGTAGGGAGAATATCAAACCCCAACCAAATAGAGAAATGAAGAAACCAAACAATTCTCCTTGCTTCTACCCCATATTTATAGCCATCTAACCATCCCACTATTGGGCCACACTAAATCAGCCCACTAATGACTAGTTAGCCTGTCCAGAAATTGTGTAACACTAAAATAATGAATTCTCCCAAACCGCAGAACCAAAACTTTAATGTGACTATTTTAGGAATTAGCAACACCATTTCCTTTCCAATGAAATTGATTCCAGTATCTGATTCGATCCCATTCAAAAGTTATGCCTTGAACAAAAACAACATGGGAAAAATGGTCATAAATAAAATTGGTAAAAATCATGGACATGTCTCACAACTCCATGAACAACATATCAAAATATGAGAATGTCTGACCCTTGGGGAATTAAATAGAAATATCTTACGATCCTTCGATACGTAAAATGTGGGTCGTTACATTCTCCCATTCCCCCCTTAGGAGTTTCACCCCCGAAATCCCAAGCAAACGTAATCAACCAAAACGACTCTGCATGCTTATCATCCACGAGCATCTAATTTATCATCCAAACTAGCATCCATCAAGCCATGCATCCATAGCCTTAACCTAGCAAGAGGAATCTAACAAATAGCACAAGTTACAATGTTGAATGAGTGGCACGTCATTAATGGGTCTTACCAATGAAGAGTTCAGGATGGATCGTCTTCATACTCTCTTCCGTTTCATGTACAATCTTCATCATCCACACTCCATTATACCTTGACTAGCTTAACCGTCTTCCTCCTAAGCTGTTTCTATCACTCCCCACAATGCGAAGTGGCTTACGAGGTTTCGAAACTGCAGACTCGACTTCCAGGTCTTCGTATCGATCTGGAGATACCACTACATTCGAATCGTGCACACACTTCTATAGAAAAGACACATGAAAAACATTGTGTAAACTCGATATCTTCTCCTGTAAATCCAATCTATATGCGAGCTTTCCAATTAGCTCAACTATCGGAAACGATCCAACGAACCTTGCGGTGAACTTTCCTTTATTTTTGAGCCAAACAACACTCTTCAACAAAGAAATCTTCATGAACACCATATCGCCAACATCTAATTACAAATCCTTACGACGCTTATCGGCGTAACTCTTCTGACAATCTTAGATTATCTTCATTCGTTGTCGAACGATCTCGATACAATCCGATGTTTCTCTTATCATCTCAGACCCAAGTATCAACTCATCTCCAATTTCTAACCAACATGCCGGAGAATTACACGCTCTAACATACAATGCCTCGTATAATGCCATCCCGATGCTCGATTGGTAACTGTTTTTGTAGGTAAACTCAACCAAATGTAGACGGTCTTCCCACGATCCCCGAAGTCCAATACACAAGCACTTAGGAGATCTTGCAAAACTTATTTAATTCTTGTGGTTTGACCATCAGTCTGAGGATGATAAGTCGTACTCAAACATAACTTGGTTCCCAAAGTCTCTTGAAAACTTTTCCAAAATCCATTTGTAAATAACGGATCTTGATCACATACTATTCTCTTTGGGATACCATGGAATCGAACTGTCCATTTTATATAAAGCTCAGCCAACTTCAATGTCGTCCTAATCGATTTAACATGAATAAACCTTTCGCTTTTCTTCAAGCGATCGACTATGACCCAAATCCCTTCATTTCATTCCCTAGTTTTAGGTAGTACATATATAAAATTCGTCGATATTTGCTCCCATTTCCATGTATGAACTTACAATGGCTCAAGCAATCCACTGGGCTTCTTCTGTTCAGCTTTCACTAACTGACGGTTCATACACTTGAAATGAACTTTCGAACATCCCTCTTCATCCCTTCCCAGTAGTAGGCTTGCTTCATGTCCTGATACATCTTATTACTACCAGGATGAATTGTCAACTTCGAGTGATGACATTCCCTCAGAATCTCATCTCTCAATCCATCAATATCAGGAACAACCAGTCGTCCTTTCTTTCAAAGCAAACCATCTTAATCAAATTCGAAATCCTTTTCTTCTAGTTCCAACTTATAAATGATCTCGACAAGCTTTCCATCATGCCTCTGGCTCCCGCCAATCCTTTCAATGATAGTAGGTCTTATCAATAAGCTCGCGAACATTTCAGGTTCCAACTCACATCGTGGTCTAATATCAAATCCTGCTAAGTACAAGGTGTTTCCATTCCGAAAACATAGCTCCCAATCCTGCATGTCTTCGACTTAACGCATCTGCAATTGCGTTACCTTTACCAGGAGTACAGGCTATACCAAAATCATACGATGCCAGAAACTCTAACCACCGCTGCTAAAGATTCAAATCTTTTTGGGAAAAAAGGTACTTTAATGACTTATGATCCGTAAATAACTTGAATCGAACTCACATCGGATAATGTCTCCACGTCTTCAGAGCAAACACAATCATCGCTAACTCCAAATCATGAGTCGGATAATTCCTTTCGTGCGGCTTTAGTTGTCGACTTGCATATGCCACGACTCTAACTTTCTGCATCAACACTGCATCAAGTCCAGTTGTTAACCGGCCTTTTGGTCTGGTTCCCAAAAGTACGTAAGACATGCTCAACTCAACGTATCGCGTGATATTACAGCCCAGGAGGCGTCGCAAATATCATCTGGGGTTCCAACACCAGAAGACTCGAGTCTGGCCACCAGTAGGATGTCGCATCCCTCGAACTCGACCTCCATCAGTATCCGTCTGCATCCGAGCCAAAGGCGAGCCATGCTCTGAGCCGAAGGCGAGCAATCAAGCAGGTCCATGCGCAACGCCGGTGGGGGTCCGGGGACCTACAGTCCCGGCGGTGATCGACTTAACCGATTAGGTCGAAACTATGGACACCACCCGATTCATCCGATTTCCGCCAACAAGTGTGTTGCCTAGAATCACTATATCGACTCAAAGTCAGGATTCAGCCAACAACTTCTGCAAACCTCATCGCTCCTCCAAACCAAGACCTCGCAGCCCGAGCCGTGAACCCGAACCTCGAACCAACAAAACACCTATACCCATGGCCTTCACACCACCCGTAAGGCGACATTCGTACCCCTCGGTGTGGGCAGGTGCGAAATTCGCACCCGAGCGGGTGCAAAATTCGCACCCTGGGGTGCAAAATTCGCACCCCAGGAGGTACGAATTTCGCACCCTTATAGGGTGTGAATTTCGTACCGCATGAGGTGCGAAATTTCACACCCCAAGCTTCAGGTGCGAAATTCGTGAGTGTGCAGGCTCCAGGTGCGAATTTTCTGGGTGTGGTCCCTATTTCTACCTACTCCTACCTAACCCCTATCTAGTCCTTTACTATAAATACCCTATGACTTCACACTTCAAAGGGGTAGGAATTTGAGACCTTGGGACCTCTATAGAGCTCCATTAATGGCATCCTCCATTTGAGGAAGAAGAAGGGTAAAAGTGTCCATTTCTTAATATATTTTATATATGATAATTATGACATCATATATGAGAATGATAACATCATATAGCATAAAGATGAATGTAATGAAATGTGATGAGATGTCACGAGAGGGTCTCACACTTGTAATTTTGAGTGATTAATAATATTCCAACAACGCTTCAAAGTGGACGTAGGCCCTTCCCAAGGCCGAACCACTATAAATCTCTTGTGTTATTTACTGTTTTTCTACTCTCACCTGTGCGACCAAAATAACTATTCCTAGTAATTGGAATCTTTGGTGTTTACGACATTTTTTGCTGTCAATATTTGGTGTTTTCACTAAGAAAACTCGAATTTTTCGCCTTTGTCACACGTTGTCATCTTGACCCCTGATTAGCTTGAGGTTCCTTGCTAGACCTACTGTCGAGTCCTCTTACAATGGCAAAGCGACCAAAGAACAAAATGATTGGCTCTTTAGCCGCAGCCGAGGCCAGGACATCCCAACAACCTCAACTGAGGGACATCCCAGCCACTAATGAAATCGTCCCTCCTAGTGTGGCCCTCGAATCACCTGCAACACAAGCTCAAATCCGCGCGCTTAATGAAAAATATGAGAGCACGGTGGTCGAGCTTAATCATGCATTAAGGAATAACATCGACCTTATGACACAACTTCAAGAAAGTCAGCGCATCGTCGCTCGACTTCAATCAACTCAGAATAATGCTCGACCCTGACCAACTATAACGGAAACTTCCTCTTCTGAGTCGAGGAGCCCGCATCAAAAGAGGAGGTTTAGCCTCATCAATAATGTCGCTGCTCGCACCAATGCCCTCGACAACGGTAATGGCAATGGCTACGCCAACGGCAACGGGAACGACGACCGAACCACAGTCACATATAGCGAGGGGGCACAGTACCGAGACCGCCCTCGCTTGATCATCAATGACGAACTAGGTCCTACAAACCAACCTCTTCCTCGACACAACCCGACGGTGGATAATCATGATGATGGGCCCGCTATTCCAACGGCCCGCGTTCCTCCAGAATAGGAACCACATCACCCTGCTCCACCTCACCGTCCACACAAAGACCAAATCATAAATGTCAAGGACATGGAGGAAGACGATCTGGACGTCCATCACAGAAGGCGCCCTCGCAACATAACTCCGGAACCTCGCCAAAACCCATAGGTCCCAATGGCGGATCCCCATCCAACTTACCCACTCGACATGGTTCAAAAATCACGAGGGAAATGTGAGGAAATGTGCACGATTCATAGGAAGCGCACATTATACGTAACCCCTTCACAAGAGGGGTAAACGATGCTGAATGGCCACGACGCTTCAGCATGCTGCAAATGCCGCTCTACGACGGCACCACTGACCCCTGTGCCATTCTAAATCGATATGAATGGCAAATGGACTCGAGCCGGGGCAACGATCCAGTCAAATGCAAGTGTTTCCCAGTCTTCTTATCAGGAACTGCTTTGTTATGGTTCTCTCGCCTCCCGCTTGATTCCATTAACAACTTTGGGCAATTAGCGACGTAGTTGATAAAGCAATTCATAATGCGTATACCAACTCCAAAAAATGCCCTCACCCTCTCTAACTTGTACCAAGGGCCCGTTGAGTCACTCAAAAGCTAGCTCTCCAGGTTCAGTGTCGCCCTCGCCAAGGTCGAGGATCCAGATCCTCGCACCATACTCTTTCAATTAGCCAAAGGTGTCCTCCCTACTTCCGAATTTGGGGTGTGGATCGATCAGAAGAAGCCAAAAAAAACTCGGGGCCTTCTATGAGAAGGTGGATCAATACTTATGCCAAGAGGAGGCAAGGCGCAACCGACTCTCAACCACCAATCGCCCCAATAGCTCTTAAGTAAGCGCTGCAAATAACAACCTCTGAAGAAAACAAGTAGGAGAGGCCTTTGATCAGAACAAGGGAGAAGGTCCTAACATGCAAAGATCGAACAACGGTAGGCAAGATGGCCGGAACAATGATCAGGCCCCAACCGAGCCAAGGAAGCCCAGCCCTTACCGAGCCTTCGAGACATACACCCCGCTAAATGAGGATCTAGAAATAATTGACTTGGAGACATGCAACACTTTGCCATACAAGAAGCCGCGCACCAGGGAATTAACCGACCTTGAGAAAAATACTGGGAGGTACTGCCGATACCTTGATGTGTACGGTCACAACACCAACGAATGTCGTAAGTTCAAGGATGCAATTGAGAAGCTCATCCGCGAAAAGCGACTTGAGCAATACGTCCAGGAACCTTTTCCTCCCAAAGAAAATCCAAAGCCTCAAGCACTAGCACCTCAGACAGCCGCCAAGGCAGCTACGGGTCCATCTAACCCAAGTCACGGGATCGTAATCAACACCATATGTGGCGGACCTTATCCCACACACGACAGCTTCCGAAAAATGGAAGAGTATGTGAGTTCCATAAAACATGCTACTTATGAAGCTTGCTCTGCACCCAACGAATCCGTCCCAACCAAGCTCCAAAAAACCATGCGAGATGACATCATTTTCTATGGAAGAGATTCCATTGGGGTGGAAATCCCCACCACCGATCCACTAGTTATCACAACTCAGATCGGTGCCGCTTCTGTCCGAAAAGTGTTAATCGATTCCGAAAGCTCAGTCAACATCATTTTCAAAGCTACTTACGACCAGATGAGATTAGAAACAAGTGACTTAAGCCATGTCGTGCCATGATCCACGGCTTTAATGGGGCTTCTAGTTCCCCAGTGGGAATGATCGATCTACCTGTAGAGCTAGGCAAGGGGGATCGGAGCCGGGTCTGAATCCTCACTTTCGTGGTTATAGATATCGATTTCCCCTACAACGCTTTCCTTGGACACCCTTTTCTCACAGAGTTTCGAGTCTGCATGTCACCATGGTCTCTCCTAATGAAATTCCCGACAGAAAACGGGATTGGAACAGTCAAAGGCGACCAAGTATGCACCAGAGAGTGTTATGCAATAGAATGGAAGAATGCACGCAACAAGGACAAGGGAAAAGCAGTGCCCACGCCTTCTCGCGCCAGGACTATTTCAGCATAGCAATCAACAACGTCTGGGACTTGGCTCAGGTGCCACTGCCGTCTTTCCGAAGACCTTGACCCACGAAAGGACGAAGAGTTCGAATACGAGAGGGCAGCCTCAATCTAATCTATAGTAGATATTCCTGTTAATCCCGATGATCCTTCAAGAGTGTTAAAGATAGGATCGCAACTCCATCCCGCAATCAAAGAAGATCTTATGGATTTCTTAAAAGCTAACCTAGACGTGTTTGAATGGACTCATTCCGATATGAAAGCCATCGACCCTGCGATCGCTTGCCATTGTCTAAGTATCGATTGTAACAACCCGTATTTTTGAATAACATGTTATAACATAAATCAAGGCAGAATCAAACTGTAAAATCTGAATCAAGGGAAACGGGCTGTGTCATTGCGTTCGTCTCGGAAAAATACGCGAAATAGAGTCCGAGTTTTCGAAAATCGGAGTCCGTAGAACCGAGATATGGCCTCGCAAAGTTTCACGAAAAATTCAAATTCAAAACAGATTCAAATTTCAGAAAATTCGGGGTAGGCGGGAAAAATCCCGCCCAGACCAGGTCGACCTGGGGGGGGCCAGGTCGACTGGGGAGTCGACCTGAGGGTCGACCTGCCTGGTCGGACCCAGGCAACCTGGTGCACCATTTTGGCTGTTTTGACCTGTTTTGTTGGCTAGTGACGGGATTTGATGGCTCTGATTGAATCTAGGGTTAATCCTATGGCTAATACTATCCTAATCCTCTATAAAAAGACCCCTAAACCTAGCCTAAATCACCATTATTCAATCCTACAACTAAACTATGTCAAATTTGTTCCTCTCATGGCCTCCACTCTCATGCTAAAATTCCTAAGTTTATTTCTATGAGAGATAGTGAGTTCATACAAGTGTTTTCAAGCTTTTATGAGTGTTCTTAGTTTGCATTCAAGTCAAGTTGCAACATTTCTATTTCAAAGCAAGGGTTTTTATTGATTTGGCTCAAGGGTTTTTCATTGGAGCATTCATATTTGGGTCTTTTTGGTGATTGCATAAGGGCTTCGTCTCAATCTTTATAATAAATATTCATTTGTGTCTTCATAGCATTGTAAGCCCTTTTCTACTTTCTTTTTATTGAACTCTAAAGTTAAATGAATGATGCAAGTTTGGGGTTGATCATTATGATATGCAAGTTTGGTTGATCATTATGATATGCAAGTTTGGTTGATCATTATGATATGCAAGTTTGGTTGATCATTATGCTATGCAAGTTGGTTTAATCATTATGTATGACACATGTTGCTATGTTATGCAAGTTTGGATTGATCATTATACACATGATATCATGTTATGCAAGTTAAACTTGATGTTGTGAGCATAAAGCTCCAAGCTTTATATTAAAGGTTGCATTTTGGCAACATGAAAGTTATCATATCCCTTATGATAACTTGCATGTGAGGCTAAATGCGAACTTCTAGCAACTTCTACATGTCATTTATCACCATGTATCACTCATATGCTAAGTTTGGTTTTATGCATGCTTTTGAAGCCTAATAATGCAATATGCAAGTATATGAACATATGTACATCTCATATGCCACCATGATAAACTTGTGGCTTCAACACCTTTTTGTCATGATTATGCCAAGTTCCCTATTTTATCCTTTATGCGTTGATGCGATTATGTAAACGATGGGATTACGTTGGGGTTGGGTAACATTATGACATAAACATGGTTTTTATAACAGAACGTGATATGTTAACCTGTAATTATGTTTTGGAAACATAATGGACATGACACTTAGAAAATATGAGTGTGGCCAACTCGAGGTTGGGTTGAGTTTGTAGCATAAATCTACCCGGACCCGCCCGACTTAACTAGTGGCTACATACAATAGGACCCAATGTGAGAAGTTGGTCATGTTGTGCTCGAACCCGAGGTTAGACCAAGTTGTGGTGTAAAGCTACCCGGACCCGCCCGGCTTAACTAGTAACCACAACAAAGTCTAATGTGAGAGGTTAAAGCACATTAAGTTAATTAATGCCTCCTGATTAGGGTTAAGTCATGGTCCACTTAATACTAATTAATCAATTTGGGCTGGATGGGTTAATCGGGGTTAAGTCATGAACCTTGGGTACACTTAACCAATTTAATCCACGTTTGGATCGGGTTAACCACATTTAACCCGTTAAGGAAACCCTAGTTGCGTGGTCCTTTTCAGCAGTAACCCTCTTGATAGTATCATAAGACCCTAGGACTAGGCTAGGGTGGGGCACGATTACTGGGCTGACATGTAAGCGACCAAAACGACGGCTGAGTAGGTACGCCGGTGTAGGTCCAGGCGGACTATGGTCGTGCACATAGTCCGGAGTTGGAGAATCAGGCACGGGTACTAGTATATCTAGACTGCGCATACTTGATTGGTGTCCGAGGTTGACACCCTAGGGCTTGATACACCCTAGGGTGGACCTAGCGCAGTTTAACTACATTGCATGTTTGGGCCGTATGACACCGACACTTGACGAGTTAGGCTTATAGGGAGCCGATCAACTAGACCGTGTAGTTGGACCTTGATTTAGGTCACCTCATGATATTGGGCCAAGCTTGGGCCAAGGGATCAATTCTTGTTTTTACTTGACATGTTAGAATGCTAGTACACCCGTGGTGCAAAACCTTAACCTTGACTATGCGATGACACCTTTATCTGTCTTGTTAGTTAATCATCATGCCAGTATGTTGTTATCCTTATGTTCATCTCAGCTTCTCATGCCAGTTAACTTTACTAGTTCATGGACAGATAGTAGTTAGGGCTTACCAGTCTTTTTGACTGACCTGTTTTCTTTCGCCTCTTTTCTTCCGTTTCCCCCCCCCCCCCCTTTAGGTTCTCAGGGTGGGAACATTGGAGCTTAGCTTGGATCTTTACAGCTTGCTTACTGGATTTGCTCATGTACGGTTTTGGACATTGAGCTAGCTATGGTTTATCACTTCACTTTGGGGATAGTACTTTATGTATTTCAGTTTTTCAATTTATGCTTTTCTCTAAACTTTGTTTGTTGGAAAATAATGACTAAGTACTTTGTTGTAACTTAACTATGGTTTTGGAAATGCAAGTTTTATCTGCTGCTTTATTACTCTGTTTTACTTATATGTTCTGTCTTGTGATATCTGCATGCATGTTTACCTTGTTTAACGCCCCTCCAAAGCCAGTGTGCTTGCAAGAGTTACCCTGGCGGAGGTGGGGTGTTACATTTGGTATCAGAGCATAAGGTTTACAAGGTTTGAGCAAAAGTGTTTTTAAAACTTACCTTTTGAAAAACTATTTTCAAAACCAATTAAGTATTTTCCGAGAAAAGTCTAGTTATTTTAAAAAGGCTATTCCCCAAAAGCCCTATCACTATCCTTCGTTTCTTCGTTCTGAATCTATCTTTTTCCTTTTTCAGTATGGCCGATCTTAGCCTTCCCGAGGGAGTGACCATTCCCGGATGGTTCCGGAGGTACTTGGAAGCTAGGGCCAACGATGTAGGCCCAGCAAATACCCCCAATATAGCTGAGGTTCCTCCTCCTCCTCCTCCTCCTCAGAATCCGCAAGCAGATTTCGCTAAGATTTGCAAAGACTTTAAGGCGATGGGTGGCAAGAGCTTTATTGGGACGGAGACTTTTGTGGAGGCAAGAAATTGATTGAAAGAGACTGAAGATCTCTTCGCCATCTTTGATGTGCAAGATCATAGAAGGGTTTTATTGGCAGCATGGTTATTGAAAGAAGAAGCTGCTTATTGGTGGGAGGTCACCAATGCTACGAGGCCTATAGAGACTTGGGCCGACTTTAGGACAAGATTTGGGCTTAAGTTTCTATCATCAGCTGAGGCGAATTTGCAATTGGAGAAATTTATATCTTTGAAGCAAGGGGACATGACAGTGAGGGAGTACGTGAATGAGTTTAACAAGCTCGCCCGATTTGGTTTGGACATGATTAATACTCCCCAGAAGAAGGCTTTGCGCTTTGCACGAGGGTTGAATGAGCCACTACAAGGTTTAGCCCTATCTCATATACCTATGGGGGCCACTTTCGAAGGTCTAGTAGATATGGCATTGCTTCAAGGAGACGATAAGAATGGCAAGAAGGAAGTGAAGGCTAATGAGACCCAAGCCAAGAAGATAGACTCCAAGTGGGGAGGAAATCAGAGCAATCAGAACAACAAAAACAACAAGAACAACAAGGGCAACAAGGCCAAGGCAAAGGATCCAAGGAAATGCCACTACTGTGGGAATGTTGGGCACATAGCTAAAGACTGTAAGAAGAGGAAGAGGAAGTCGGGCGAATGCTTTCATTGTGGAGAGACCGGACAATTTAGCAAGGATTGCCCCAAGAAGCAAGGGCAGAATCAGCGTGCAGGACCTTCTGGAGGGCAAGTGCATGCTCTCAATGCTGCTCCAGTTCAGGATCGAGGTAGTATTTCTGTAGAAAGTCTTGTTTATATTTCTGATTATCCTGTTCGCACCTTATTTGATTCTGGCGCATCGCATAGTTTTATCTCTTCTGACATTGTTGAAAGTTTGCACCTAAGTACTAGCCTAGTTGAGGATCCCGTTTGTGTTTCAAATCCAAATGGGGGTTCCGCCCATCTATCTATGATTTGTGTGGATTTGAAGATTTCTATCTTGACCGTAGAATTCACGTGTAATGCTTATGTTCTCGGGTTCACGGGATATGGGTTGATCTTGGGCATGGATTGGTTGTCCAGTTATGGAGCCATTCTCGATTGTGAACATAGGGTGGTGAGGCTCATGACCCGCCTCGGTAATACCCTAGAAATTTCTTGTAACCTTAGAGGTCCCGTCATGTTATGTTATCTTGAATCTCTCGACTCGTCCATCGATGATCTGCAATCTGTAAGGGTGGTCCGAGTCTATCCTGATGTCTTTGAAGAAGTTAAGGGGTTACCCCCTAAACGAGAGATAGATTTCCGCATTTATCTAGTTGATAATGCCAAGCCAGTATCATTGCCTGTTAGGCACATGGCCCCACGTGAAAGGAGAGAGCTCAGTAAGCAAATCAAGGAGCTGCTTGAGAAGGGTTTTATTAGACGAAGCATTTCTGAATGGGGTGCTCCGGTGGTATTCGCTACTAAGGCAGATGGTTCGCTTCGTCTATGTGTTGATTACCGAGAGTTGAACAAACTGACAAAGAAGAATAGGCACCCTTTACCGAGGATTGATGATCTCTTTGATCAGCTGGTTGGTGCTTCTGTTTTCTCTCAGCTCGATCTAGCCACCGGATTCCATGATCAGCTTAGAGTAGCTGAGGATAGCATTGATAAAACTGCGTTCAGGACTCTAGATGGATTCTTTGAATGGCTTGTCATGCCATTCGGATTGACTAATGCACCCGCCTACTTCGTAGATTTGATGAGTAGGGTGTTCAGGGAGTTCCTTAACAAGTTCGTGTTCGTCTTCGTGGATGATATTCTGATCTTCTCAAAGGATGAGGAAGAGCATGCTAGACATCTGAAGGAAGTGATGGATACGCTTAGAGCACATCAGTTGAAAGCCAAGTTCTCCAAATGTCATTTCTGGAGAAGGGAAGTTCGGTTTCTTGGGCATATAGTTTCTAAGCAAGGCATAGCGGTGGATCCCGCGAAAGTGGTTGTGGTTCAAGACTGGAAGACTCCTAGGAATGCGACCGAAGTAAGAAGCTTTCTCGGTTTGGCGGGCTACTATAGGAAGTTCATCAGGGACTTCGCTAAGATTTCGGCCCCTCTTACTAAGTTGACGGAGAAGAACTTAGTCTTTGTATGGGACTTGGAGTGTGAGCTTGCTTTTCAAAAGCTCAAAAGAGCCCTTACCTCAGCTCCAGTTTTGGCATTACCCGATAGTGGTAAGATGTTTACCGTGTACACAGATGCATGTGGCACGGGGTTAGGAGCTGTTCTGATGCAAGAGGGAAGAGTGATATGTTATGGGGGTAGGCAACTTAAAGTTCATGAGAAGAACTATCCCACTCATGATTTGGAGTTAGCGGCGATCGTCTTTGCACTCAAATCCTGGCGCCACTATCTTCTAGGCGAAAGGTTTGAGTTGTATACTGATCACAAGTCACTCAAATACCTCTTCTCGCAAAAAGATCTGAATCTAAGGCAGCAAAGGTGGATGGAATTCTTGGCCTCTTATGACTTCGAGATAGCTTATACCCCTGGCAAGGGTAATGTTGTGGCGGATGCACTAAGCAGAAGGAGATTGACTTTGAGCCCCTTGTTCATTGAGATGAAGAACTTAGAATTCTTGGCAACCTTTGATTTCACGATGGCTGTTGAGTCGATGACGGGTTCATTAGCATCCCTTGAGCTTAGACCCACACTTCTTGATCAAGTTGGGGCTTCGCAGAGGGAAGATCCACAGATAGTCGAAGTTATGGACAAGTTGATTCGTGGTGAGACGTCTAGTCACCTTGTCAGATATACTATTGATGATAAAGGATGGCTAAGGCGTGATGGGATATTATGTGTTCCTCGAGTGGGAGATTTAGTCCATAGAGTTCTTGAAGAAGCGCATCACTCGAAGATGACCATACATCCTGGAGGGGACAAGATGTATAGGGATATGAAGCGTATTTTCTTTTGGGATGGAATGAAGAAGGATGTGGCAGAGTATGTTTGAAAGTGCATGGTGTGCCAACAAGTGAAAGCCGAGTCAAAGAAACCAGGTGGGCTATTACATCCATTGGAGGTCCCGCAATGGAAGTGGGAGAGTATTTCTATGGATTTTGTGGATGGGTTGCCTAGGTCAAGGAGAGGGAACACAAGCATATGGGTCATAGTTGACAGACTTACGAAGAGTGCTCACTTCATCCCAGTAAAGAGCAAGAGGACCGCATCAGGGCTGGCATCTATTTATCTTCGAGAAATAGTGTGGTTGCATGGAGTTCCTTCTAGCATAGTTAGCGATCGTGACCCAATTTTCACTAGCCAGTTCTGGAACAGTTTGCAAGAAGCGATGGGTACGCGATTGAATCTGAGTACAGCCTATCACCCCCAGACGGATGGCCAAACCGAAAGGGTGAATAAAGTGCTAGAAGATCTCTTGAGGCTTTGTGTTCTCGACTTCGGTGGTACTTGGGAAGACCACCTCCCTCTTGTAGAGTTTGCGTATAATAATAGCTATCAAGCCAGCATAGGGATGGCACCATTTGAAGCTTTGTATGGGAGGCCGTGTAGGTCACCATCTTGTTGGTGGGAGACAACAGATAGACTTATACTTGGGCCCGATATGATACGGGACACATCCGAGAAAGTTGAATTAGTGAGAAGAAGGATGAAAGCGGCCCAAGATAGACAGAAATCCTATGCTGACAGGCGAAGGGCAGATTTGGAATTCGAAGTGGGAGACATGGTTTTCGTGAAGGTTTCTCCTTTGCGTAATGTGGTACGTTTTGGAGCAGTTGGGAAGCTGGCACCAAGGTTCGTAGGACCCTTCCCTATCATAGAGAGAATTGGAAAGATGGCATATAAGGTAGAATTGCCCGAGAAGCTAGCCGGAGTGCATAATGTCTTTCATGTCTCGCATCTCCGAAAGTGCCTACATGAGTCCGCTGAGGTGGTTGAACCAAGCATTCTTGAAGACATTGAGGTAGAGAAAGAAGCAACCTTGAGAAAAGCTCTGATTCGTATCTTGGGAACAGAGATCAAGAAACTAAGGAATCGAGTCAAATTGGTGAAAGTTCAGTGGGGTGAAGCCGATGAAGACGCAACATGGGAAACCGAGGAGAAGATGCGTGGGCTTTATCCATTTCTTTTTTAGGGTACATTCTCGACCTCTTTCCTAATTATCCTATCTTTCTTTTTACCCATGATTATCCATGTTTATCTTGTTATCTCGTTAATCATGTCATGAGGACCTTAGGTAGAAACCCTTTGGATGAAACATGTATTTGAAACATGTTATGCTTGATGGTTGCAAGTGGTTGCAAGTGTTTGCACGTGGATACTCATGGATGCATGATACACATTAGGCACTAAGATCGGCTCACACACTTTCATGTTGCATATGCATGAGTGCTTATACTTATTCATGGATGAAACTTGTTATGCTATCACGTGGATGTTGCATATGGATGAATGTTATGTGCACTCATGTAGAGACTATGAGTTATGTTAGGAATTTGCATACATATGGACTCATTTCACTAACATGCTTTGCATTAAGGAGGTTTACTGTATCAGTAACCGCCTGATTTTTGCATTAGATAAGTACATATACACACACCTTTGCATATGATCATACAGCATTTAGAATCCTTTAAGGACAATGACTGCACGTGGATGATGTTTTGAGTAGATGGTTGATGGATGGTAGGATACGTTCTTCCTAACTTGGAGATTTCGGGGATGAAATCCTTTAAGGAGGGGAGAATGTAACAACCCGTATTTTTGAATAACATGTTATAACATAAATCAAGGCAGAATTAAACTGTAAAATCTGAATCAAGGGAAACGGGCTATGCCATTGCGTTCGTCTCGGAAAAATACGCGAAATAGAGTCCGAGTTTTCGAAAATCGGAGTCCGTATGACCGAGATATGGCCTCGCGAAGTTTCACGAAAAATTCAAATTCAAAACAGATTCAAATTTCAGAAAATTCGGGGTAGGCGGGAAAAATCCCGCCCAGACCAGGTCGACCTGGGAGTCGACCTGGGGGGGGGGGGCAGGTCGACTGGGGAGTCGACCCCAGGGTCGACCTGGGGGTCGACCTGCCTGGTCGGACCCAGGCAACCTGGTGCACCATTTTGGCTGTTTTGACCTGTTTTGTTGGCTAGTGATGGGATTTGATGGCTCTGATTGAATCTAGGGTTAATCCTATGTCTAATACTATCCTAATCCTCTATAAAAAGACCCCTAAACCTAGCCTAAATCACCATTATTCAATCCTACAACTAAACTATGTCAAATTTGTTCCTCTCATGGCCTCCACTCTCATGCTAAAATTCCTAAGTTTATTTCTATGAGAGATTGTAAGTTCATACAAGTGTTTTCAAGCTTGTATGAGTGTTCTTAGTTTGCATTCAAGTCAAGTTGCAACATTTCTATTTCAAAGCAAGGGTTTTTATTGATTTGGCTCAAGGGTTTTTCATTGGAGCATTCATATTTGGGTCTTTTTGGTGATTGCATAAGGGCTTCGTCTCAATCTTTATAATAAATATTCATTTGTGTCTTCATAGCATTGTAAGCCCTTTTCTACTTTCTTTTTATTGAACTCTAAAGTTAAATGAATGATGCAAGTTTGGGGTTGATCATTATGATATGCAAGTTTGGTTGATCATTATGATATGCAAGTTTGGTTGATCATTATGCTATGCAAGTTGGTTTAATCATTATGTATGACACATGTTGCTATGTTATGCAAGTTTGGATTGATCATTATACACATGATATCATGTTATGCAAGTTAAACTTGATGTTGTGAGCATAAAGCTCCAAGCTTTATATTAAAGGTTGCATTTTGGCAACATGAAAGTTATCATATCCCTTATGATAACTTGCATGTGAGGCTAAATGCGAACTTCTAGCAACTTCTACATGTCATTTATCACCATGTATCACTCATATGCTAAGTTTGGTTTTATGCATGCTTTTGAAGCCTAATAATGCAATATGCAAGTATATGAACATATGTACATCTCATATGCCACCATGATAAACTTGTGGCTTCAACACCTTTTTGTCATGATTATGCCAAGTTCCCTATTTTATCCTTTATGCGTTGATGCGATTATGTAAATGATGGGATTACGTTGGGGTTGGGTAACATTATGACATAAACATGGTTTTTATAACATAACGTGATATGTTAACTTGTAATTATGTTTTGGAAACATAATGGACATGACACTTAGAAAATATGAGTGTGGCCAACTCGAGGTTGGGTTGAGTTTGTAGCATATATCTACCCAGACCCGCCCGGCTTAACTAGTGGCTACAAACAATAGGACCCAATGTGAGAAGTTGGTCATGTTGTGCTCGAACCCGAGGTTAGACCAAGTTGTGGTGTAAAGCTACCCGGACCCGCCCAGCTTAACTAGTAACCACAACAAAGTCTAATGTGAGAGGTTAAAGCACATTAAGTTAATTAATGCCTCCTGATTAGGGTTAAGTCATGGTCCACTTAATACTAATTAATCAATTTGGGCTGGATGGGTCAATCGGGGTTAAGTCATGAACCTTGGGTACACTTAACCAATTTAATCCACGTTTGGATCGGGTTAACCACATTTAACCCGTTAAGGAAACCCTAGTTGCGTGGTCCTTTTCAGCAGTAACCCTCTTGATAGTATCATAAGACCCTAGGACTAGGCTAGGGTGGGGCACGATTACTGGGCTGACATGTAAGCGACCAAAACGACGGCTGAGTAGGTACGCCGGTGTAGGTCCAGGCGGACTATGGTCGTGCACATAGTCCGGAGTTGGAGAATCAGGCACGGGTACTAGTAGATCTAGACTGCGCATACTTGATTGGTGTCCGAGGTTGACACCCTAGGGCTTGATACACCCTAGGGTGGACCTAGCGCAGTTTAACTACATTGCATGTTTGGGCCGTATGACACCGACACTTGACGAGTTAGGCTTATAGGGAGCCGATCAACTAGACCGTGTAGTTGGACCTTGATTTAGGTCACCTCATGATATTGGGCCAAGCTTGGGCCAAGGGATCAATTCTTGTTTTTACTTGACATGTTAGAATGCTAGTACACCCGTGATGCAAAACCTTAACCTTGATTATGCGATGACACCTTTATCTGTCTTGTTAGTTAATCATCATGCCAGTATGTTGTTATCCTTATGTTCATCTCAGCTTCTCATGCCAGTTAACTTTACTAGTTCATGGACAGATAGTAGTTAGGGCTTACCAGTCTTTTTGACTGACCTGTTTTCTTTCGCCTCTTTTCTTCCGTTCCTCCCCCCTCAGGTTCTCAGGGTGGGAACATTGGAGCTTAGCTTGGATCTTTATAGCTTGCTTACTGGATTTGCTCATGTACGGTTTTGGACATTGAGCTAGCTATGGTTTATCACTTCACTTTGGGGATAGTACTTTATGTATTTCAGTTTTTCAGTTTATGTTTTTCTCTAAACTTTGTTTGTTGGAAAATAATGACTAAGTACTTTGTTGTAACTTAACTATGGTTTTGGAAATGCAAGTTTTATCCGCTGCTTTATTACTCTGTTTTACTTATATGTTCTGTCTTGTGATATCTGCATGCATGTTTACCTTGTTTAACGCCCCTCCAAAGCCAGTGTGCTTGCAAGAGTTACCCTGGCGGAGGTGCGGTGTTACATCGATCCTACAACAATTTCAGTTAAGCAGAAGCGCCGATTCTTGGGACCCGAGAGGTCCAAATCACTTGAGGAAGAGGTAGACCGCCTACTCAACAACAATTTCATCCGCGAAGACGATTACTTCGAATGGGTCTCCAATCCAGTTCTGGTCAAGAAGGCCAACGGTAAATGGCGAACGTGCATCGACTTCTCCGACTTAAACAAAGCATGTCCCAAAGACAGCTTTCCTCTCCCGAAGATCGACCGACTTGTCGATCCAACCACCGGATACCAGCTGTTATCTTTCATGGACGCCTATTCAGGATACAATCAAATTCCAATGAATCTTCACGACCAGGATCACACTTCTTTCATAACAGACCTTGGACTTTACTGCTATCACGTCATCCCCTTGGCCTCAAGAATGTCGATGCTACCTATCAGCGAATGGTTAATCGACTCTTTAAGAACCAAATCGGAAAGAGCATGGAGGTGTACGTGGACGACATGTTGGTAAAATCTAAAGTATCAAGCGGACACATGAACGACCTCTTTGAAATGTTCGGTATCCTCCAGCGGTACAACATGAAACTCAACCCCTTGAAATGCTCCTTTGGAGTCGCTTTAGGAAAATTCTTGGGTTTCATCGTCAACTCTCGGGGAATCAAATCCAATCCAGAAAAAATCCAAGCTATTCGAGATATCCAAATCCCCAAGAACATCAAGGATCTCCAAAGTTTAAATGGAAAGGTCGTCGCTTTAAGTCGGTTAATGTCCAAGGCCACCGACAAGTGCATTCCTTTCATCGATTTACTTCGAAAAGGGAAACGCAACTTCGAGTGGACCCCAGAATGTATTTCCGCATTCAAAGAACTTCTGGATCACTTAGAGCGACCATTTATCCTATCTAAGCCCATAGACCATGAGGACTTATACATTTATTTGGCTATTTCTACGCTGACAATCTGCTCGGCGTTAATCCGCCTCGAGGACTGCATTCAACGGCCCATCTACTACATAAGCAAACGATTGATAGGAGCATAGAAGAATTACCCGAAGCTGGAAAAGCTGGCATTCTGCTTGCTCATTTCCTCTCGGAAACTTCGACCATACTTCCGGTTTCATCCCATAAAGGTTTTCACCGATCAGTTACTACGACCAGTCCTGCAATGACCCGAAGTGTCAGGGTGACTATTGAAGTGGAGTATGGAGCTGAACCAATTTGAGATAACATTCATTCCCCGCCGAGCCATCCTCGGCCAAGCTCTCGCTGACTTCATAGTAGAGTTCACCGCCCCCGAGGAGACCCGGTAGAGAACCCAGAAGCTCTCAGCACCTAATGGAAACTATTCGTGGAGGGTCCTCCAACAGCAAATGCTCTGGGTCGGAGTCGTGTTCAACACCCCCGAGGAACGTCCAATATGCTACGCGCTAAAGCTAAATTTCCCTGCTACTAATAATGACGCGGAATATGAAGCCTTTTTAGCCGAACTTAGAATCGCGATCGAACTTAAACTAAAGACGATCCAAATCTTTTCCGATTCACAACTCATTGTGCGTTAAGTACAAGGGGAATATCAAGCTAAGGGGGAACGACTCGCCCTCTACTTAACCAAGATTCAGGAATTACTCTCTCACTTTGATCACTTCATGATCACTCACATACCCCAAGAACAGAACGAAAAAGCCGATTCGCTATCCAAAATAGCGAGCTCTAAGGATCCACAACTTTGGGGATTCGCCTCCGTCGAAGTGCTTAACTCCCACAGTATCAAGCAGATCCAAACTGAGGAGGCGGTCATGAATGCCGGACCCAAACCCGAATCTAAGATGACATCAATCAAGAATTACCTACAGCACGGAACCCTTCCAAGAAGCTACAAGGAAAGACGAGCGCTCACCCGCCAATCAACTCGCTATCTTCTTATGGATGGGGTGCTCTATCGTAGAGGTTTCTCCGTCCCACTGCTAAGATGTGTAGCCCATTCTGATGCCATCAAAGTCTTAACCGACGTACATGAAGGGGAGTGCGACGACCATCATGGAGGGCAAACCCTGGCCAGAAAAATACTTATACATGGTTATTATTGGCCCACGCTTGATCAAGACGCCGTAGACTATGCTCGCAAGTGCGGCAAGTGTCAGCGCTTCTCAAAGATCCCGAGAGCCCCGCCTACAGAGCTGACACAAATGATTAGCCCATGGCCTTTCGCCATGTGGGGAATCGACATCATTGAACTCATCCAATTGCTAGAGGTGGGGCACGATAAGCCATCATCGCAGTTAATTATTTTACCAAATGGGCAGAGGTCGAATCTCTCGCCACGATTACCGCCAAGAATATGATCAACTTCATTGTACGCAACATCATTACTCGATATGGGGGCCCTCAAGCTATCATCACTGACAATGGCACTTTATTCGAGAGCGCTGAGTTCAAAGCCTACTGCCAGTGGCACGACATCGAAAAGAGATTCTTGGCAGTGGCTCATCCTTAAGCAAAGGGGCAGGTCGAAGCGGTCAACAAAGTTATTAAGTCCATCATCAAGAAGCACCTGGAAAACGCTTAGGGGGTGTGGGCAGATGAACTTCCACTAGCCCTATGGGCATATTGAACCACCCACAAAACAGCAACCGGACATACTCCCTTCGCCCTCGCCTATGGATCAAAAGTCGTCATTCCTATCGAACTCAAGCTTCCATCTCTCGAGTCACCTATTTCGATCCAAGGACAAACCAAGATTTAATTTTAGGATCACTGGACTTACTGGAAGAGAAAAGGAATGAAGCTGATCTTCGAGATGCTGCCCAACAGCAACGAGTCGCCCGATACTTCAATTCCAGGGTCCACTATAAGGATTTTAACATCAGCGACCTTGTCTTAAAACAGATCTTTCATCCACTAATAGGCCTCGCCCCTCATTGGGAAGGTCCATACTCCATACAACGAAAGCTCAGCAATGGATCTTTCAAACTCGCAACCATGGACGGAGCTGAACTCCCAAGGGTATGAAACAGTGAACATCTTTGTCGCTACTTTACGTAACTTAGTACACAGTTATTTACACTTTCCAACAATGTTTTGTTTTCTAACAATTCAATGCATTGTAAAGGCTGTTACTGTCAAAGTTATAAGTGTAAATGATGTTCAACTTCCCATTTCTTCATGTTTATGTTTACTCCGCGCATGACACGCTTGACAAATCTTGACAACCAGCTTACGTTCATACAATCGGCTGTCGTATCAGCCTCCGAGCAAGGAGTCGGTACCACCGTCCGAGTATCGAGTCAACCTCGAGACCAAAACACAATGGCTACGACCATCACCCCGAGCACGGGAGCCGGCAACGCTACTTGAGTCGCCGGCCCGTGGTGCGACCGAGTATAAATAACCATGAACTCAAATCTCAGCCTCGTGCCGAGACCGAGGATAAATCGTTCTGCGCCCAAGTCCCAAGCGACTTGGGGCAACCCAAGAGCCAGGTAGGAGTGATGTAAATCCCTCCCTCGGTTACGAGTACCGGTTAAATCTTGGCGCAGCACCGAGACCAACCCTTAAATCGTTTCTTCCCCGAAGCTCTCAAGTCTAAGGGGTAGCCTATGGCCACGATCGGACCCTACGGGCTGATGATCCGGGCTTCTCTTCTCAGGTGAATAAACAACGCATATGGCTCGCCTTAACCCGATGAACGACGGGTTAGCCACACACCGGATGGACTGCACAACGCGACATCATATGCCTTCGCTACACTTGGGATTAACCTTGGGCAACCCAAACACAGCAGGCGCTCAGCCTGGCTTCGCAAACTACATGTTTCCTGAGCTAAGGAAAATTTACTAGAAGCTTGCGCTTTATCACATCCCTCCGGAATAATTGACCTGGTGCGCGGTACACAATCACACCCCTTTGGAATAATTGACCTAGAGCGCGACACACAATCGCTTTTTTGTTAGGTGTAATGATAAGTATGCTTATGCAAGTATGGGACGCCTGAAAACATAAGAAGAATATCCAAACACTTAACACAAATTGTGATCTTTACTGATTCATATTCCATTTCATACACACATACCCCGAATAGACTACATGTCTAACATTTCTTCTTTATGATGACAGGGTGTACATGAAAACCACACCATACCTTTAGGGACCAAAAGTGAGGGCCACACTTGCATATACTATCGGTCTACCTAACCCAAAGTATATAAAATTCCTTTTACAATTATTGATGTTATTCATCCTTCTCTTCTATTTTCTTTTTTTTGTACAGGTTTGGCACTTGGCAGTTTACCACCAGCGAGGGGACCCCTTCCTCCCAGAAGCGCCTCCTCCTCCTTTACTCTTCACATGAGTAATGGATTCATGAGACATCGATGTGCGCCTCCCGCCATCATCCTCGCCGCTTGTAATTATCGTAACTTCCCCGAGGGCGATACATGGCAACGACTTGGGGATGATGTCAGAAACGAGGACTAACCCAGCCTAGGTGTCTACCCAAGCCTTTTTGGCGCCCAACTCTGCTCTCTTCTCAGCATCTTTGGTGGTCTTCCGATCAACTAAGTCCCTGGCCTGGAGTCACATAATTGCATATGCTACAAGTTTGTTAAGGGTCCTCTCCCCCTCTTTTGGTGGGCATCATCGATGGCTTTTCTTTTTTCCTACCCTACTTAGAGGCCCTCTCCTTCTCTGCCTCAATATCAGCCTACTTCCTTGCCACCATAGTGGTAGATTTCTCCTCGGCATCCTGCCTAGCCTTTGCCCACACATCTTGTATGGCAGCCCCGTCCTATCCCTCTTCCCCTTCGGTTCCTTAAACTTTGCCACCAGCCGGGTTTCCAGATCTTCCACCATAGCTTGCATTATTAGCACACTTACATTAGTTATGCCCGTCGCATGAGCGCTTCGACCAACCACAACTTCTCCTCCTCTAGGGAGGATCATATGAATGTGGGATCCCGAAGTCCACGGGTTCTCCTACTTCTCCACAGTATTCCCGTTGTAACTCCAACCAGGACTCGGACGCTTGAGGAAGCACAGGGGCAAAGCCTGGTGTCGCCTCCACTCCAAGGGGGGCAGTCCAGCAAAAGAAGCAACTATTTGACTGCTGAGGGTTCATTACTCACATCCTCCTTAGTTAGCGAGTACTCGAGCTCGGGGGCAGTCCCCCACCTATCTCTGCAACATCATACTCATCGCAGGACCTGAGAAGGATCCCCACCAGCTTCCGCGTTGGCATTTCCATCGCTACAACCTTTGGGGCAACCATTCTAAAGAGGAACATACACCTCTCTATGAGGATGATCCAGACCCAAAAGCTCAGGTCTTGGAAACTTCTAACCTCTCGCCAATACTAGGCAAACCGGGCGTAGAAGCTCGAACCAAAGGACAAAGGGAGCAATACAACTGCCAGTTCCCCGAGGAACTAGAGAATTTAGACAAGTTCTCAGTACACGAAATAAAAGATTCATATCTCAATGCAAGCACTCGAGTTTCCATGGCTAGTTCATTGGGTTCCCAAAGTTTCGACGACCAGCCAACAAACTTATACTTAAACGCAACGCGAAGCTGACTCACACCCCTCGATGCAACAACTTCCTACCTACAAGCACATCAGAACGCGGTGACGACATCTAGTTTTAATAACTAAAACCATGATTATTGGTAACCATTAACACCATTTTCGGATCGGATAATGATCACGACATAATTGGGTTAGAAACTAATGACTCGACCGTATGCCCACATCTTACGCGCATATCCGAGCGGTCAGTTCGAATAAGTTCATTTCCAAAATCATTCGCCAACCAGTTGTGTTACATTCAACTTCAATTACAAACCAGACATGAAACATTAAGCAACGATCCAAACTTGCTAGCTCGTCCCTGACGTCGAGCAAAATCTAGCGGATACCAGGGCTTGGGGTCGTCCCTCTACCGATTATCGCACCAACCTGGCAATCTCAAGACATGATCAGATCCCCTTCAGTCCCCACATTGGCGTCATCTTCGCAGCATACCTTGGAGCCACCATCTTGAGAGCGCCTTCACCTCACAATGAAGGAAATAAAGAGCCAAAGTCCAGGCCCTAGAGGCTTTTCAGCTTTCCATCAGTGCCCAGATTCCACAAAAAGCAAGCACTTTGAAACGTGATGGCAACCTTTACCCTCAACAACTAGCGCCATGGCCATCACCAATCGCCAGCACAACGCCTGAGTCAAGATGCAATTGCGTCGTGGTTGGGTTATTAATCAAATCCCAAGCCTGACAGCTCAACTATTTGTCGACAACCTATATAAGAATTCGAGCCGACAGTCCAAGCAAGTCCATTCCTTGAGAACCGCGTCGCAAGATCGCAACTCACTGATCATTGTCTGCTCACCCAGCGCCATGCAAAGGATCAAGTTTACTAACTTAAGATCGAAGCCAAGAATAAGTCATCAGAGTGCGAAGTTATGCGTCATGCTCCCACGCACTTGCTAGAATATCACGTCCCTCAAACCAACTTCAACCTCTTGGAAAACCAGGAGGGTTTATTAAGCGTTCGGGATACGAAGTCCACTCCCGTATTCACATATACTTGGCAACCTTTATCCGAATTCCTAATTCTGTTTCCCAAGATCTACCGCTCCACATTCTTGAGTGCCAAATACGAAAGCCCTCTTACTTTCCATATCTCTCTTCCCTTCTCCTGAAAACCTAACAACACCTCAAACATCCAAAGTACAAAAGAAGTATTTTGGTATCCTCCATGTCTTAAGTTGATTTTCTTGCCGGAGGAGAGAAGAAAGGAAGCAACTACCAAGTCAATCACGACTCATTGACCACTCGTGTACTCACCAGGTGCTCAATCATAAAGTGCACGCGCCCAGCATTTGGGTCCGACCTCTCCTCAAAGGAAAATCCATATCAATACATGCCACGACATATGACAGGTATTGTCCTAATAATGGCATTCACATATATGAGTTGTCGAAACTTTGAATGACCTTAGGTTCACAAATCTAAGGAATTTAACGGATACTCCAAATTATCAAGCTCCATCCCAACAACATTTCAACAACCACTTAGGGCAATCGCGCGCGTAAGCCATGGCAATGACCATGCGTACACGCTTTTGAAATCTCAACCGAACAGACCAACTTGATTCATTAAACAAGTGCATGCTCACAAGCCTTAATGGATCAAGTATGAACACCAAACAGTTCGCTCTCGATCCTCAAACACTTCAAAAGCTAAAATTACGCGATTACAAGCCCATGGCGTGCAATCCACTTTCATGTTACCTATCCCAGCTTAGATCGCATCACACAAAGCCACATGCAAACTCGTGATCGCATACGCAATTATGACCCAATAATCTACCGTTTGCACTTCGATGCAATCGGGAGTTGGCAACTGACATCTGTTGTCTTTAATCTACAGGAACTAAATGCCTTAGATAGGTTCCAACCCAAGCCGCGAGACTCAAGCAAGTCAAATCTCTTAGCAATATTAGAATCCTAAGCTCACACCAGCATATTCCAACAGGGCATCACAACCGCTCCAAAGCAGTGCACTCTCGGCATACAACTCAAGAGGAAGGTCATAACCGATCGCTAAGCACCGCATGGAGATGTTTTCTCCCATATCAGACCCATCTCACTTCAAAGCAAGTACCGATAACACAAGACATACTTTGAGGGGGCAAATGTTAACCAGCTTTTTGGTCCGGTTCCCAAAAGTATGCAAGACATGCTCGACTCAACATATCGCGTGATATTACAGCCCAAGGTGTCGCCAATATCATCCGGAGGTCTAGCACCAGAAGACTCGAGTCTGGCCACAAGCAGGATGTCGCATCCCTCGGAATGCAACATCCATCAGTATCTGTCCGCATCCAAGCCGAAGGCGAGCCATGCTTCGAGCCAAAGTCGAGCCGTCAAGTGGGTCCGTGCACAGCACCGGTGGGGGTCCGGGGCCCCACAGTCCCGACGGCGATCGATCTAACCGGTTAGGTCGAAACTGTGGGCAGCGCCCAATTCATCCGATTTCCGCCAGCAAGTGTGTTGCCCATAATCACCATATCGACTCAAAGTCAGTATTTATCCAACAACTTCCGCAAACCTCACCGCTCCTCCAAACATCGCCAAACCAAGACCTCGTAGTCTACACCGTGAACCCGAACCTCGGACCAACAAAACACCTACACCCATGGCCTTCGCACCACCCGTAAGGCGACGTTCGTACCCACTGGGGTGCGAAATTCGCACCCTGGGGTGTGGATTACGCACCCTAGGCTCCAGGTGCGAAATTCGTGAGTGTGCAGGCTCCAGTGCGAATTTTTTAGGTGTGGTCCCTATTTCTACCTACTACTACCTAAACCCTACCTACTCCTTTCCTATAAATACCCTATGACTTTACACTTCAAAAGGGTTGGAATTTGAGACCTTGGGATCTCTATAGAGCTCCATTAATGGCATCCTCCATTTGAGGAATAAAAAGGGCAAACATGCTCATTTCTTAATATATTTAATATATGATAATTATGACATCATATATGAGAATGATGACATCATCTAGCATAAAGATGAATGTAATGAAATGTAATGAGATGTCATGAGAGGGTCCCACACTTGTAACTTTAAGTGATTAATAATATTCCAACAACGCTTCAAAGTGGACGTAGGCCCCTCCCGAGGCCCACTATAAATCTCTTGTGTTATTTACTACTTTTCTACTCTCGTCTGTGGGACCAAAATAACTATTCCTAGTAATTGGAATCTTTGGTGTTTACGACATTTTTTGCCATCAATACCGGTACCACATGCATTGGTATAAACCACCATATCTTCATTCCCACTTGAAGTGGTCAAAACAGGAGCACTCGTTAGTCTCTCTTTTGGGATTCCAAAAGCTTGCTCGCACTTCGCATCCCATGTGAACACTTGGTTCTTGTTCGTCAATCATGTTAATGGTGCAACTTTCTTGGAGAAATCCTTGAAAAACCGACGATAATATCCCACCAATCCAAGGAAAATCCAAACGTCCGCTGCATTATTAGGTCTATCCCAGTCCTGGATTGCTGCCAACTTAGCTGGGTTAACAGCTATTCCATTTCCAGAAACAACGTGGCCTAAGAACCTCACTTTTCTCTTCCAGAAGTGACACTTCAAAAACTTACTCTCACCTGATGCTTTCACAAGATTTCCAAAACAACTCGCAAGTGTGTCCTATGCTCTTCTTCATTCCGGGAGTAAACCAGGATATCATCCATGAACACAAGCATGAACTTGTTCAATTAATCTCTGAAACCATATTCATAAGATCCATGAAATACGCTGGTGCGTTGGTTAATCCAAATGGCATCACGAGTCACTCAAAGAAACCAGATGGTGTCCTAAAAGTTGTCTTCGACACACTATCCTTTGCCACTCTCAGCTGGTGAAATCTTGTTGCCAAATCCATTTGAGAAAACACTTTTGCCTCGTGAAGCTGATCAAATAAGTCATCAATCCTAAACAGTAGATACTTGTTCTTCTTGGTTACCTAGTTTAACTCGTGATAATCCACACAATCTCAAAGATCCATCAACCTTGGTTGCAAACACAACTGGTGAACCCCATTCGGATGTACTCCTTCGAATGAATCCTTTTCCCAAAAGGTTACGTACCTGCACCTCTAACTCTCGCTGTTCCTTAGGTGCCATCTGCCTAAGAGGCATAACAATAGGTCTAGCACCTTCGACCAAATCGATCCTGAACTCAATCCCACGATGCAGTGGCAAACCTTTGACCTCTTCAAATACATCATAAAACTCACTAGCGATCGACACAGATGACCGTCTTCCCATTAAATCACAAGGGAATATAAAAAGCTTACGAAGACCCCGTCTTCGAGCTTACATCAAATCACAACCACTCACCCTTCCACATTCCCAGTTGTCACCTTGAGCTTCTCGCAATCCAATTTTGCCGCATACTTCTTGGGCCAATCCATAACCAAGATGATTCAAAACCTAACAAAGTTCAAAACAAAGCAATCACACACAAAAAAACAATCATGACTTGATAACACAAGACCACGACAAATCATACATAAGATGGACGAATCCCCTACTGGATTAGCCACATCCAAAGGTCTATCACAAATCTCGGGTTCCAAACCCAAGCGGTTCACAAGCTCATTACAAATAAAAGAATGTGATGCTCTAGCATCAAACAACACTCAAACCGAAACACCCCAAACAGAAAGCGTACCTTGAAAAACAAAACTCTTCCCTTTCTCCTTTGTCGTAGGAGCTCTTAAAGAAGATGGCACGACCTCTAAAGCATACGCCTTTACAATCTACTTACCCTTAGCTGGTTCCAGACAATCCTTTTTGAGATGCTCAGGCTTGCTACAGTTGTGACACTTCCTGTCAACTTTCGGATTCTTACAATCCTTAGAGAAATGGCCCTTCTGCTGGAAGTTGTAGCAAGTTACCTCGCTTTTCGGCTTTTTCTGGCCATTCTTTCCATTCAGCTATTGTTGCTTCCTTTTTCCATTACCCTTATTGTTATTACCACCTTGCTGCGGTTTTGGTTCCTTTTTGGTCGTAGAAACAACTTCTTCCTCGGGAAACAGACTCTCGTGCCCTAAATATTTTTCCAAGATCTTCTCATAAGAGTCATCCAAATGATCGACCAACGGCCTCCCAATATATGTATCCAAGCCCATGACAAATTTCTTGTTCTTCTGATAAGGAGAGTCGATATATGAACGAGCATACTTGGACAAGGCTTCAAAATCAGAAACATAATCCAGCATTGGCCGACCATTCTGTTTTAGCTCAACAAATCTCTTGAACATAACTAACTTATGGGCGGTAGAGATGAACATCGTCTCAAACTTGACTCAGAATTGATCATAAGTTAACTCTTCTTCTGGAGTCTTTAGAGTGACAGAGTTCCTCCAATCCTTAGCTCTGCCTTATAGCTGCCCAGATGCAAGCTTCCTCTTAGTCGCATCCTCAATAACCAAGTTTCCAAAAATCCGAATGCAACTATTTAGCCACCCTTGAATCTCTATAGTAGGCTCGGTACCTTTGAACGGCTTTCCATCAAAAACAGTGAAATATTTACAGAGCTTCACGAAGTCCACAACCCTCGGTACCTACACCTGAACCCCAACATCTACCGTGACTGCTTTTGGAGCGGGTACCGTTCTCATGATCGCTGTCATCATAACTTCGAACATAGTTGGGTAATCTAGTATACCACCGTCACCCCCTCCAGGAACAGTATTCTCTCTAGCAGTGTGTCTCGATGATCGATGACTCATTTTAAATCTTAAAAATAGAAGGATTAGTCCACATTCTAGATAAACTGCAATGGAGTTCAAGTGCTATTATACTATACACTAATATATAGTATAAATCCATTATAAATCTACAAATACGTCTCTCATACGTCATTATGTCCTTGAACTTTGGCTAAAATCGATATACCAGAGTGTGGCGACCTCCCATAACTCCTACACTTAACAAGAGGAAATACTACGCTGAAAGGTGTGGCAAGCAGATATGGACGATCATCAGGATTGAACAACACAAGCGGAAACTATCGTATAACTCACATCGTAGAGATAAAGTGTGATAGAACATATATAACATGCATTATTAGTGAAGCACATATGAGCAGAATTTTAACATATCAGCTCGAAAGTATATCCATACATCACTAGATTACAACATAAGAGTCTATACAAAATGCCTCACTATAATCACTCAGAGAACACTCAATAAGCATAACAGCGGAAACAACAACTAGAATGTATTCTCCCAAGACAACTAGGCTCATCATGACTGCCCAGCGTACTCGACTATCCCGTAGTCTTTTAGGCGTCCCTATCATACTCCTGCGTTGAGTCGGCTAGAACCTACGACAACAATAATTCCTCAGCCTTTAATATCTTTAGTCGTCATCACCGACGACTATCCATAAGCTCAAATCACCTTGAGCAACCATTAACCATGAACTCGAACATCGCTGATTCGCGTTCTCATTCATTGCTTTATGACAATCAATGAACACTTCGAACATTCCCCCTTGAATTTATTTCGAAGCCACGACCATCATAAAAAAAACATACTTCGTTTGGTCGATAATTGATTTACAGCGTTTCATCCTTTGCTATAAATCACCTCCACATCGTTTTATCTCTTTTCACAACATTTTAAAATGCAACCGTTCCCATCCGATCCATCATGGATTGGCCTGCCCGATCCATCAGATTCGCCTCCGAACATGGATGATCCATCAAATAACACGTGCGCGATCCACGCTCCAGTATTGCCCGATCCATCTATAATTTACAGTGTTTCTGGAACACTGTCGACCCATTAATTGAACTCCACCGACCACCATGTTTTGACGTTGCACTCCCCTGTTCTTAATCGATCCATCCATGGATCGGTGTGCCCGATCCATCCATGTGCACTTGTGCATTCCCGATCCACAGTGTTGCCATGCGCTATCGATCCACTCACGTTTGCATGATCTGATCTATCGTTTGATGCCTTCCGATCCATCACAAAAACGTTGCATGACCCGTCAAAACCAAGCGCTGCCGACCCATTAAAAACTTGCCTGATCCACTTGTTTTGACGCTGCCGATCCATGGAAATTTTGCCTAATCCGTCTCCAGAAAACATTCCCGATCCACTGGAGTTTCCTTGCTCGATCCATGTTTTTCCATACGCCGATTCATGCTTTTCTTATTGAGCAAGTCAGGTCTATCCATCCAAAAAGAAAGTGTCCATCCATTGAATGCTCGTGGCTAATCCAAGAATTTTATCGTGTGCACCTTTGGTCGACCACTTCTTTTGCCATATTCTTGGCAAATTCATGTTTTAAAGTTCGAACTCAAACCATACTCGATTCCTAAATCGTCAAACTCAAACCCATGATTAACATCAAAATCGAACAACATTCATACATCAATAACATATGAAATTCACCAAATCACGATTAAACAATGATCAATTCAATAAATGGATCTAAACATAGAATTAGCATATGGATTTACCGATTTTGGTTTTTAGATTAGATCCTATGGTGATTCCAATGAAAATATAATTACCACGATGTAAATCTAGGTGAAAATAAGTTGAAATGATGAAAATAAGATCAAACATCTTATATACTCGACTAAATCCTTGTGATAGATGCTTATCACTTACCAAATCCACGAAATAGCTTTAAAACGATGATATACAAATCCGGACAACAAAAAACGATGAAGAACGGCCTTCGAATCAATCACTTTGATGTGATCTACCTTTCTTCGATGTTGATCTTCAATCTTTTAATCTGGATCTATGAAATTAATGGAGTGGAGAGGCATTCGATTGGAGTAGGGAGAATCTCAAACCCCAACCAAATAGAGAAATGAAGAAACCAAACAATTCTCCTTGCTTCTACCCCCTATTATAGCCATCTAACCATCCCACTAATAGGCCATATCAAATCAGCCCACTAATGACTAGTTAGCATGTCCAGAAATTGTGTAATACTGAAACAACGATTTCTCCCAAACCACTAAACTGAAACTTTAATGTGATCAATTTATTGAATTGGCTATACCATTTCCTTTCCAATGAAATTGATTCCAGCACCTGATTCGATCACATTCAAAAGTTATGCCCTAAACAAAAACAACAGGAGCAAAATGGTCACAAATAAAATTGGTAAAAATCATGGACATGTCTCACACTTCCATTAATAACATTTCAAAATATGAGAATGGTCCAACCCTTGGGAAATTAAATATAAATATTTTATGATCCTCCGATACGTAAAATGCGGGTTGTTATAGATATACCCACATCTTAGGTATGTACTAGCAATAGTGCAATGTTTGATTTCTCCTTTTTCTCACTAAATAAGAAAAGGGTGGGTGCTCTAGTTAGACAACAGAGTCACAACTAGGAGAAGGGATGAACTTTCCTTTTATCAAAACAAACATATGATTTATTTATTTTGTGTAGATTTTCGGTAAGTCCATGCCATTTCTCTCTTAAAGTTATGTTTAAACCCTTAGGTTTTTTTCTCAAAAAAAATACTTAAATCTCGTTATGCCTTATGACTTTACATGTCATCCCCTTGACACTTTTGCAAAAATAAAGCGCTGCGCCCTCTAGGAGTTTAATAGAAATATTAACTCAACTTTGAATTATGTAACATTTATGGCTATTAATTTTGTACGAAAGTTTGATGTACGTTAGCGCCCGTGACCAAAACATGTCCATCCGAGTTTCATTTAGAACACGAGCTAGGATAATAAATTTATATGAGAAAATATTCTCGTTCGATCCGTTTTATTCAAATTCGTCTAAATTTCTTATAGCTCGGTGTACAACTGAGGGAAAAGTCTACTAAAAATATAAAATTTAATATAAATAGCCAAAAAACATAGTCCTATCTTTGTCTTGTACGATTTTATCTGGGATAGAAAACACATTCCTATCTAATCCTATTCGACTGATTTCCATCCCATCTCATTCACTGTATCAAATTTGTGGACGCCAAAGCTTCTTTCTATGCTCCAAATTCAGGACCCTCGACCGACTCTTCAAGCCTTTGGACTCCACCAGATGACCAGTAAATATAACCTTTTTTTTAAGTTTAATTTCTTCTTGTTACATGGGCTTTTACTTAACATTCCAATGTAAGTATTGGTTTGAGAAGTAGAGAGTATTTGTTTATTGGGAGATCAATTTGTGAAATTGTGAATGAGAGGATTTGGTGTTTGAAATCTGCAGTTGAGATAACTAATTTGACTTCATCAAGTCTGCATAACTGAAAGCATTAATAAGTACCAATTAGATTCTTTTTTAATATCATTATACCTAATTAATTAATTTTTGTTAGTGACAAGCGACAAACAGGATATGTGGCTGATAAATTTGTTTGTCCATATGTAATTATGCAATAAGAACCATCCATTGAATCATATGTAGAAGATCGAAATGTTCAATAGAAAATTAAAAAAAATTCATCAGGTTGTTTGATTTAGTCATTGATATGCAATTATAAGAGCCGAAGCATAGATATAACGAGGTGAGTGCATAATTATTCCTTTGTGCTGCATATTTCCACCACCATCTTTTTCCTAACAATGAACCGTTGACTCAGTTGACTCTTTTTAAAGAATTATGTACATACTAATCTTTTAGTATTAACGGATCAGTTTAAAATTTTGATTTTGGTAGCATGAACAAAACAACTTAAAATAAACATGTCGTGCCTTCGCTCTTACAATATACATCCCGTAAACTCATTTTTTTAGTAAATAAAAACCAAATATAATTAACTATTGGATTAGATGCACGCCCGTTCGTTTTATACTAATAACAAATAAAATAAGTGATGTTTATAACAGACTTGGAATCTGATAGGAGACATCATTTTTTGAAAATTGCCAAGGTAAGTTTGGCCACCCCTCTGGTCTAATTTTTTTTTCATAGTCGTCCGATTACTGATTTTTTTTCCATATGTTTACAAATAGATCTCGTCGAAACCGATTTTTGTGAACTGTTATCATTTTTTCCCCTCCTTTTTCAATGAGTCGTTTCCCGAATTTTGACTTGCATAAGGGGTAAAACTGTAAATCGTTTTATTTGAGTGGGGTGTTCCTAACAGTTTTCCTTTTTTGGTGAGTATGAATGACAATGGGGCAGGTTGGGGCGGGTTTCACGTGCCCTGGACCCGACCTGGACTTTTTAAACCCCGCCCTAGACCTGCCTCATAGACCCAATGCGGATCTGAAATTTTGCCCCGTACGGGTCAGGGTAGACCCGACCCGCCCCACGACCCGGTGATAGTGTTCTAATTTACACAAATTCATATACTTATATTTTTTTAATCACTAAATAATAAATTATATACATATTATAGTGTGTTCACAATGATAAAAGAATTAATAAAATGAGTTGTAAAATAATAGTTCAAAATGTATGCATTTGTTATTGTATGATTATCATTGATGCAACTTAATACTACGAAAAGTTTATAGTTTGTTGATTGAAAGAATATAATATTAAAGTTATAATCATGTATATCTAAGAAGAATAACAAGTATTCATTGTAGTTATAAAGTGTTTTAATGATGTTTTAATCATGCGAGTCGGGTTGGGGTGAGTTAGCCATGCCCCAGACCCGACCCTAGACCCGGACCTCCAAAAGCAGGTTGCGGGTCTACCCGCCCCGAAGACCCTATGGGATGGGTCAAAACAGGGGCGGGTCAAGCGGGTTTGGACCCTAGACCCGCCTCATTGCCATCCCTTGATTGTGATTCCTAAAATTCATCCTTTTACAGAGAAGCCAATCTTCTTGCGCCAAATAAAACCAGTCAGCCAATATGGAAGGGAGCAACCCAAAAATGACCTATTAGGTGTGTTTCTGCGTACAACACGGGTTCCTCCTATAATTATAAGTTTCTTTTGACCGCTTTACCATTACTTTTCGAATTATTTACGGTCATTAAACTACCGAAAATGCTAAAGTCCCCTCACAATCTTTTTGTCAACGATAATACTTAATCACCCGGATATTTGGTCAAGCGAAAACGTGGTAGAATTTCTGGTTGTTTGATTTTCTTCCCTCCGTGAATTGTGTTTCTCTCCAACTGCATATTTTAGAATCCGGTGAATTTCGCCGTAAATATTTCGGTCATTCTAGCGTTGTCCTTTCCTCAAATTCTGCGATATGAAACCAAAAAAGACGGAGATCTCACCACAATCTCAGATGAAATACCCGATGTTCACCTGAATTACGTGAATTGCGCTGTATTGTCGGTTTTACACCCGGGTAAAGTAGCAAAGTCCTTAAACTACCTTTTTTGTCATTTTCAAGTCCGCCTCAGCTCAGATCGCCGCTACGCTATCTTTCCTTCTCCGCAGTGAACTAATCCTCCGTCGAAGTAATTAGAGGTATTTGATTTTGAATGAGATGCTTTGGACTTGTTAGTTTACGTTATTTTTTGTTCCTCTCAACTTTCATTATTGTCAATTTTACTTCTCAAATTCGTAGACATATATGGTTAACTACTAAATTTCAAAATGCTTTTTCGTTCTCACCCAGCTACGCTATTTGCTAGAAATTACACAAGTGTAGGATACGGTAGCTTTGCTAGAGATGAATTATATTATATTTGTTCCAAGAATATGTGAAAAGGGCTTATAACGAATCTAAAAAAACCATCTCCTAGTTGTTGAAATATTGTTTTGCTATTTGCACAATTGAAGTGTATTATTTCAGTAGGGTAAAAGATATTTAAAGTGAAAATTATCATTATAAATTAAGCACAAGAACATTGACTTATTTTAAGGAAAAATTCGTCAAAGACAAATTTAAAGACTGTATGATCTAGGAAGGCCCATCGGTATTTTTCCTTAGGTTCCGCTTGGGAGCTTAGGGGTACCGTTTACGAGAGGTTTTGAGAGTATCGGTTTTGATCGTTAGTAATCGTAGCGGTTTTGATTGGTTTACATGAAGTGTTGTTATTATCGATTTATGCATGCTTGAAAGTTTAGTATGTACCGGTTTTGAGAGTTTTTCACTAAAGTAACATAACATGTATATCTTTATATTTAGTTTTTTGTTTTATGAAGAGTAATTTTATAATACAATTAGTGAGGACATAACCGAAAACAAGTTATAATCCCCCAAAATAGGGCTGCACAAAGTATGGGTTGGGTCGGGTTAGACCAAATACTTTATCCGACCCGCATAGGTATGGGTTTAAGGTAGCTCAACCCGTACCCGACCCTATATGAGGTTGGATATGGGTTGGGTTGAAGTATGGGTTGGTGGGGCTAAGTAAGGTTGGGTTGGGTCACTTGAATACAATAAAAAATGAGAATATGAGGGATTTTTTCTAAAAATTATATCAAAATATTCAGCATAATATATCAGATTTTAGCTAGCATAATGCATTTAAAATAACCGACTCATTACAAGACATATAATTAAAATTTCATTGTAAAACACATCATATGAAATTAATTTACTACATAGTTGAGCAAGTGTTTCATTTTAAAATACATTAAAATGCTCTTTAAAATATATTTATCAAATTCTATCTAGTTTGGATTGACACAAAATATTTTTTTGTACATTTATTATAGAATACAAAACATTATTCTAGGATTATAATATTCTAATTTTAATTGGATGGATATTAAATTAGTTTTTTTTTAAATAGGTTTGGGTTGGGTTAAAATGAGGTTGGGTTGAACAAAATGTCAAACCCGACCCGCATATAGTATGGGTTACAAATTGTAACCCATATCCGACCCGAACTAGGATGGGTTGGGTCGGGTTTATGTGGGTTGGGTCGGGTTGGATATGGGTTGTGTGCAGCCCTACCCCAAAACACCCTATTTGATGGGTTATAAATTGACAACAAAATTACACTACACCGATTTTCACTATAACCAACGACTACAGATGTAAAAAAAAAAAAAAAAAAAAAAAAAAGACTTACATGCAAGTGTCATAATAACACCTGAAATATAGAGCCGTCCTAAATCACTCAAAACCGACAGAAAATAAACTGGTAAGCGGAGCCTTAAGGAAAAAAGACGATTTATTTTGCATTTGAGTTATAACGACCTTGCGGTCTTTCTTCTTCTCCTCCTCCTCCTCCTTCTTGCATATTAATATAAAAGAATTAAGGTTATTTCTATTATTATTTTCAACATGAAATTTGAAGTTTATTTCCGTGTTTAGTTCTTTTATATTTTATGACTTACCTGTCAATCCGCCTTTTTGCAAGGTAGTAACAAAACAGACTCAACTGGATTTACTTTAAAGTCACTAATGCAGGAAACCAGAGTGTTAACCACGAAGTCCAAAAACTTAAAAGTACGTGGGGACTGGGGAGTTCACAAAAACAATGCAAAGCAGGTAAACCCAACTCAAAAGTGACTAAGTAGAGGGATCGACATCGGTTGGTGCCGATCCCAACATATCAATAATAAAATCCTAAACCTCTTATGCTACTCCTTCATGATATCTACATCCATTTTCAACACACGGATCACACACTTCTAGGATAACGCACTTTTAACATTGGAATCAACCACTTCATCCAATTCACGGGGACCAAAGAGCATTTCAGCAACTACGCAAAACAACGAGACGAATCAGAGCAAAAAGTGACAAGGTCCCTCCAAGCATCATTAGGGATCAGTACCGGTCCCGCCTATAAGGATCGACACCGATCCCGAACCGTAGGCCAAATATGGGCCCTTTTTTGGAGGGCTTGGTCTCCTTTCAGAGATTCCAGTGGAGATTTAGAGATAAGATATTTTGACGTCTAGTGCTATGAGTGCATGAGGGAGACTCATTGTGGATGATCTCTCTTCTTCACTCTGACATACACTGTCATTTTTTTTATAATTTCTTGGATTTATATCAACTGAAATTGTAATCAGTAGTATAAATAAAATGATTTTGTTAAAGTGGATCTCATTCAGAGTATATCGTACCAGTATAAAATTTTGTATGTTCATTTTTTTTTTAATATATTTCTGTTTCTCTGCTTTATGGTTTATACTATTGAGCGTTGCCGTCATTTTTGACACCAACATTTTGGTACTTTCGCGAGAAACACTTGCACCCATTGATCTGTGGCTTGGAAAGATCAAGGATAACAAGACAATCTACTAGAAGTGCTTTGGTTGAAAGAACTCGGCAAAGGGGCAACTAGGAGGTGTCCTCAGGAGCTAACAACCCATCCGTCTCCATAACTAGGGACAAAATGTAGACAATGATGAGTGAAATGCATGCTAGGATGATTGCAAGACAGAAGGAAACAATGGAGACATGACAAACCAGAGCAGCCGTAACAACCGGAAATCAGAATTAAAGGCGTGGAGTAGGAACTAGCGCACTTTAAAAACACATTAAGGCGTTTAGAATTACAAAACCATGCACTTTAAAAAGACAACTATCTTTAGACGAAGAGTAACTAACAATAATCTTTATGGAACAATTCTTCAAAAACATTAATTTATATCCCTTTTGAATTTGGATGCCACCAAAAGTTCTATAAAATCAGCAGCTCCTAAAAAAATGAAAGCCAACAAAATCAAAAATTCATAATTTTAAATTTCTTTTCAACATATCTCTCAACCAACTTTTATTACGAACAGCAACATTAGAATACAAAGATACACTAGAAAATGAATTAGTATGCAAATTAGATGAAATCGTAATAGAACCATCACAATCATTTTCCATTAAAGAACTCTTAACCTTCATAGTGAAAAAAAAATGCTCTTCTTATACGATCAAAACCAGTTATAATTTGAAGATCAAAATTTGTATCAACATGATAACTTTTTTCTCAAGCACATAAGAAATCTCAACCGACAAATGAGCAAGTCTAAGACCACTAACGGCAAATTTCATTCTTTAAATCATAAAAGTAACAATCAGCAGACAACAGAGTGCTGAAAGTATTATCATCAAATGCAGATATAACAAGAAAGCGATTGTTATCACTGTGAAAAACAATAATAAAACTTTTTTGTTCCAAATTGTTACTTTATTCTGATAGAATAATTTTCCTTATATAACAAGAAATAGAAACAAATAAATAAAACACAAATATTGGAAAAAAAACCTATTGATACTATAACTGATCCTCAAAATAATGCTAAAATAAATGCTCAAATAGACTTTATTGAATGTTTGATATTAGCGAGACACTTATTCATTTCATTGAATGTTTGATGCATATCATCGTATTTACTTTATAACAAGTTTGATTTTTTTATAACATTAAAAGTATCTCAGACTGCATTACCTGAAAAATGATACCAATAAAAACTAAAAATGACACCGACACCAGTGCAAATTCAGCCTAGTAGATGTACTATGGTCAAGGTTCTAAATTTGAGATATCGGTCACGTTTCGTCTTGAAAATTTTAGAGATTCGATCTCGTATCAGGGGGATCTTGGACGAGACAAGTCTAACTTGGGTGTCTGTCTTGAAATTTCATCTCGAGTTTTAAAGCTTATATCGAAACCATTTCGGGTATGTGAAATGTTAAAAATTGGTATTCTTACACAATAACTTTTATTATTCTATGAAAGGACATTCAAATTCATGAATTATAGTATGCTTAAACTAAAAAAATACAATACAAATAGATTGTATCGCTTATAAATTATAATTCACGAATATGAATTATTATTAGACATAGAACATAAAAAGGATCCATAACATTAAACGGTTGCATATAATCAGAACACAAAATGCATGCCTTTATGAGTAACATGCATGTAAAAAGTGTTGAATATGAAAATCCTAAAAACTGTAAAACATATATGAATATACAATATAGTCATATAACATGCAAAATGCAGATAAAAAATTAAATATTAAACATGATATTTTTTTTCAAGTCTTGTATTTACAAGGAAAAAGAGCATCATCATAAACCAAAATAAAATCTGGTTTTTAACAAGCTAATTAGCAAAAAGAGTCATTACTATATCTTAAAAGGCTTCCAAGTGATGCGAGATGTGACTCAGTTAGACGTCTGGCATGAGGTTGATCGATTTAGGGAAAATTTTATGGTTAATTTTAGCAATTAAAAGGGACCGTTCACTATTAAAACAACTGAAGATTGTAGCGTTAGATTTGAGTTTTTTCATTGTTGTTCTGGATCAGACACATGTTTAAATTTTAGTCCAGAAAAAGCCAACGTCTCGGCCTATTTTTCAATATCGCATCTCGTCCTGGATCCCGCCCAATATGGCCGTATCTCAGATGATATATTCAAAACGATATTTATAACAAGATTTGTTGTTTTGTTTTGGGAGGAAAAATAAAACGAGATGTTAGATGAGATATCAGGCCATATTTCGAATTTTGAAACAGTGACTATAGTTGAATAATGATTTTTCTTTCAGACCAAATTGAATGTGATATATACATGATTGAAAGAAAACTAAATAGCAAACAATTTATAACACATCAGAAACTATGCTGCATAAAAAAAGCAGAAAACGGAAAATACATGCTGCTTCGATAATTTGCCATAAACATCAGAGAATTAAACACATCAATAAAGCCGAATTTCACGTTGAAACAGAAAAAATAGGAATAAACTAAATTAAACTCTGATAGAAACAACAAAAACAGAGTCAAATAATCATACCTAAATCTAAAAATTAACAAAGCCAAATTAAAAAGGAGAATCAAAGTCAATAAGATGAACAAATTCGCTCACGATAATAGAGGAAGAAGAAAAGTATCAAATTTTTTAATGTGAAAAGTAGAAGAAGAAAAAAGTTATTTTTTCAACGTGCAAAGTAGAAGAAGAACAAGAAGAACGAGTATATAAAGTAAAAGAAGAAAAAAGTGCACGGTCATTTGGGCTCGAACGCAAATTTAAACGTTTTTATCCTTGGAGGCCATAGCAGTTTAGATAAAAATGAATTTTCTTTCTCGAAACTTTGTTTTTAGAAGATAACATGTATCCTTTTTTTGGGTATTGACATTTCAGTTTTGGGTATAGAGGGGTTATTTTCTTTCAAACAGTATTTTTTACTAGAGGGGTACTAATCAAAGTAGCCCCATAAAATTACAATCAAATTGACTTCTCTTTCTTTTATTTATCATAGTTTTCTCTTAATTATCAGCAATGTTTAATCCAAAATCATTAATCAAATGATGGAAAACGCAAACTCACATTCAAATAGAATTGATAGTGAAAAGGACTAAGGAGACAAGACGATTTCCACCCAAGGAAACATTCAAGACAGCAATTTTAAATTTTAATATTTTACCGAGATAATTTTTTATTCACAATTTTTTTCTGTTTCAAAAAACAAAGAAGAATGAGAAGGTAAATGAAACTGTTTGATGTTTCAACCAAGGACAAAAGAGATTTTAAAAAAATGTTTAGATTGTGCACCACTCATAGCAGTATAATTTTCTATAGAATGCTCATAAAATTTGGTTTTCTCATATTCCACACTGAAGTGTCAGTAGCAATACCCCTTTTCAGGCCGACCCTAGGGTAAGGTTGCCAAGACAGCCACCTATGGCAACAGATAGGGGACAGGCAATGAAGTGGGGAGTGGCAACAATTGTAGAGTAAGTATGTAGATAAAACACTTTCCTTCAATTTCACATACAGGTCTGACTTGTCTAAGTGGTAAGTTGTCTAAATGATCAATTCCCTTGCTGCTGCATTGCAAATTGATGTTCTTATTTATTTTTTCCCCTGTATTACTAGCTTTGGTTCGTCTATGACAGCCATTCTAATTGGGTCAGGGTTGTGTATTTCTAAATTACACATATATAATCAAAATGCTAGATGTAATTTCTTTTAACTTTCCTTGAACAATTCAATGATATCTATGTATTATGAATTTAAAGCCATTAATTTTATAACGATCAAAGATTAATGCTGCTGCAAAGTAAAACCAACTTTTGCTGGGCTGAGTTGCTGTATGTGATATTTCTTTGCTGGAGAGATGCAATGATGTGTATATACATGAATGCTATGAAAACATGATCATTTAATAGTTTTACTGTTCTGTACTTGAACAACACAAAATGAGAACTATAAAAAGTACATTGGGAAGGACCTAGCTCTAGATCATGCTTTCTTGCTCACATTTGCCCCAATTAACACAATGTATTCGTTATTTTTTTAAGCAAAATAAGCCTTTAGTTCATGCATAATAAAGTAAACATCTTGTGGGAAAAAATAAGGGGCAAAAAAATGGGAAAAAAAAAAAAAAAAAAAAAAAAAGATGTTTGCCTTGGGCAACCCCAACTTTTGGGCTGGCCCTGCCCTTTTTTAAACTATTACGAAAAAATGTCAATTAAAGAGATAATAAGAAAGATTATAGGACAGCCATGTTCTTAGCTGAAAAAAGTAAGAAAATGTTTACGTAATTATTGTCAGTCTTAAAT
Organism: Allium sativum; assembly: GCA_030737875.1. NCBI lineage: Eukaryota > Viridiplantae > Streptophyta > Magnoliopsida > Asparagales > Amaryllidaceae > Allium > Allium sativum. The sequence goes on from CM060923.1 coordinate 160,364,837, forward strand.
TATATTTATATTAATGGAAGGTTAGGAGAAAAAAAAAAGCAGTAGCGCTAGCATCAGATACCAATGGTTTCGTATTGTGTGACTGGAGCAACTGGGTACATTGGTAGTTGGCTTGTTCAGTCTCTTCTCAACAAGGGTTTTGTTGTTCATGCTACTGCTAGAGATTTAGGTAAGTGGTATTCTTTACGCACAAGTTTTTATTTACTGTGCTGGGTTGATGCTAAATATGTGAATATTCACTTTTGAAGGCAAATATATGTAAACCACGGTTATACCATAGTTGTTTTACTTAAGTTTAAACTTTGAACTGGAACTTCATTGTTAAATCTAGTTTGTGCCGGTACTGTACATTGTGCATGTTGACCTTTAATATAATTTTACTTGACCACTACGTAGTTATTTTTAAACTCGTAGCTACTGTTATATTTCCTACATCTTTTTTTTTCTTTTGTAAATTTAGGTATAAATATTGCCCTGTTAAAACAAGTAGATGTTACATAGCAAATGATATGTGGTTAACTTCGAACAGATTTTTTTATTCATATTCACACATTTGTATGATTATATTAGACTTTTCAGCCCACTAAATCTCTTCTGATTATTATTACCATCCTTTTGTGTTACAACACGTTATCATATGCTTGTTGAATGCTTATGTTTACTGGAAAACATATATGATAAATAATTGTATCAGCTACATAGATAACATTTCTGCAATTCATTTAACAAACTAAAACAACAATGACTGAAACATTATAGTTGTGTTAATTGGTTTCTATTCCATTTTTGTCTGTCTATTTGAAAATGAAGATAGAAATTTGAGAACGAAGTGTATTTGTGCTGTTAAAGATTTAACAAAGCTAATAAATAGAATAAATAAGTGAAGTCAAAATAAAATAAAATAAAATAAAATAAATAAATAAAGAAGAATAAAAAAAACCAAATCACGAGGCTCCCACACAATATCAGAACTCTAGGGAGGTCGATTGTACGCCACTTTTCCCATGCATTGCAAAGAGGCTGTTTCCGGATTCGAACATGAGTGCCCAAATCACAATTTGGGTGACCTTACGGTTGTGCCAAGGCTCCACCTCATATTTTTTCTTTACTTGAAAATAATTCATAAAGGTTAAAATTCTGCAGTCTCTTAATCATCAAACTCATCTGTTTTCTTCGATTTATTCTGAACTTACATTTTCACGCGTGAATTTTTTATTTACATATTCCCATTTAGTTTGAAGTAAGCTTGACCTATTGTGATTACAAATATAAAGATTTTCAACTTATATGTTATGTTCTTCTTATAGTAAAGACGCTTAAGTTATTTGTCCTTTTCTCTAACACAAGCCGATAAACATATCTCTCACTCTATTCGGCATCGGTTCAAGTCGTTTGACAACGATTTTGAAAATATTGATTTTTATGGATTAAAGTTTCAATTTTATTGGATTATTTACTGTTAATCTCAAAAAACTTCAGTTGCACCGAGTATTCATTACATTCTATTCAATTTTGTTTCAACCACATCTTTAAATTCTCATTCTTCTTGATTAAATTTTAAGAACAATCCAATCTTTTGCTGAAATAAAATTCAGTCATGTTAAATCGTCATTCTATTCCGTTCAACCTTATTTTGTCTCCACTTAAAATAACTTTAATTTTCACAATCTTTCAAACTGAATCCAAATTCAGTTGTTAACTGAAGAAGGAAAAAATCGGTTGGATTAAGTTAAAAGGAATTGGTCAAGCTGAATCAAGTTTTCATTGATATGATCAAAGCAAAGCTAGATCAAATGGATGGAAAACTTGGAACAACTGTAGTTTTTTTAAGTAAAAAAAGCGAATTACTAAATAATATTTAAATTTAAAAGAAAATCAAGATTTCAATGGTACGATCAAAGTCGAATAAAATAGAAATAAAACCTTGTGCAATTGAACATTTTTCAGCAAGTAGGATAAGTTGTCTAATAAATTGAAATCTAGCCATGGAGAACAAAAAATTTCAACAATCAAAGCAAAGTTTGGTATAGTAGAAGGAAGCCTGGAGTGTAACTGGAGTTTTATTGGGTGACAAAATTGAATTGTACATTCAAATTGGATTTATAAGGAGGATCCAGTTTTTGAATATGTAGTCGAAACAAAGTTGGGTAGAATAGAAGAAGGACATGGCGAAATTGAATTTTGTTTGAGTAAAAAGAATAAATTGCCTATGGTAATTTATTAAAAAGAATCAAGTCTTAAAAGATGTGCTTATAGCAAAATTGTTTGATAAAATGGATGGACTATTTTCCAGTCTGGTTTGTATTAGAGAAAAGGGCAGATGCTAGAGCGCCTGTTGGGTAAAACAAAAGTGAAATCCAGAACATTCGTGTGAATCTTTGCAATTACAGTATGTGCAGTTACAGTATGTTCAGCTTGCTTCAAACTAAAAAAATGCAAATAGAAACAGTTCATGCAGTGAAAAAAAAAAAAAAAAGTTGGTTGAACCAGTAGGTTGAGTTAAAAAGAAAATGAGTGGATCTTTCCACTAAAAGAACAGATATTTTGATGTTTTTCACTGTCATTTTCCTGTATTTTTTTACTCAATCTTTTTCTATTTTACCTTATTGATTTTGCACAATATTTGATTTGGATTTGTATATAGTGATATTTGTTGTTACACATGTTCTTCATGTTTTTCTTCTGTTTTGTCTTCAACATCACTCATTATAGATCGAACTATATCTAATATGGTTCAAATTCTTCTCTATGAGACACTATTGTACTATTGCGAAGTGTAGGATGGAGTGACTTGAAAGACAATTCCGTAATTTTTGAAGTATTATTGAAGTTCTTGGCTAACATACTCACCTCCTCGATTGAATCAAAGTATTTTTATTTTATGGTTCGTTTGATTTTCCACTTCACTCTTACCCTTTTCAAAATTTCTATCAGACATCAAATTTACTCTTCATAAAATGTGCATATCATAGCCTTGAGAAGCGATCAATAAAAGTTACAAAATACTTGGAATTATCCATGATTTCCACATGCATTGTTCCACACACATCAATATGTACGAGACCCTAGAGTCTTTCGTTGTTAAATGATTCATAATCAAACGGCGGATGTAAAATCTTTCAGTTTTCAGTTTGTGCAGTCTTTGTCTACGTACAGTGTGATAAATGATTAAACTTAAAGCTAACGGAGGAAATATTTGCAACATATATGTGGTTGAACTACAGAAATGCAATCGTTCGAAACATCATTGCAGATATAGTTTCCATCAAACACAATGTTCATAACATTGTTATTACGGTGACAACCAAACTCGATCTTTGTCAATCTATACACAGTTCTAATGCCACAATTTTTATTTTTATTTTATTTTTACACAATACCAATTATTCAAAAGAACATCAAATTCATTCGACAATCGTAAATGATATTCTTCAATTCCAGTTGCATATACTATAGATTCTTCAACAACTTGGAGACTCATTTCTCCTTTTGTCGTATGTCATTTACTCCAAGTCTGCATAATGATTTATAGATATGAGTTTTAGATCTCATATTTAAAACCCAAGAATTTTTGTTGACTGCAAAACAATTTTGAATTTTAAATATATCTTTAGGAGCCGATGACTTTTACCGTCTTCAGATAGAACTATTTTGCTTTCATTGCCTCTTCTTATGACAATGGTGATATTTACATTTATCATTAATTACCACAGTTACCTTTCTGATTACCACACTTTCTTTTGTTTGAACTTTTTGAAGACGATGTCTTCCCTTCCATTGTGAGCACTATACCTTGATCCTTGATGAATTTTCAGCTGAACTCTACATATCTAGTAGCTCCATTATATTCACATTTGTATGGTTCATATTGAAATTCTGTGACGGCCTGCCCCGCACCAGCCTGCATTTCCTCCGAAAGTGCGCTGTACACATGCCCGACTAGCACATGACGGACGTCAAGAGAAAGGAAAGAAGAGAATGAACTGATCAAGAAACCTGTAGAATGTCTCACAGCGCATGGAATAAAATATAATAATAACATACTTGACACAAAACAGGCGAGACAGTGCATAAGCTGATAACTAAAATCAACATCAATCATCAAGGCAGCGGAAATCCAAATACAGCTTATTACAATTTTCCAAATTAACTGTCTCTAAACAAAAGAAAGCTGAAGTAGAAGATACACCAACAATGCCCAAGCAGTGATCTTCAACAACACAGGGAGAATACTATATATATATTACGTGGAAGCCTCCTGCTCGTCTCCGGATCATCTACCCGTGCATCACCAGCTAACCTGTCTCTAGTCTGCTCGTGTGAGCACCCAGAGTAATAAGAGGAGACATAAAACTCTGGGTCAGACATAAAGCCTGGTATGAGCGATAAGCATCTAAACAGAATAATAACAGGTATACTAAACCATACCTGAACCTGGACCTGCAACCAAAGAGTTAGTACCACATACCGTACAATACTCCAAGGTGCCATAATAAATAGTATAAGAATACGGGGGTGGGGTGTGCATGTCACAATGATAGCAAACAAATCATCCCTATCAACCATCCTCACACCTCTCACTCAGTGCGTAAAGCGTACGACATCTACCACTTTGGAACACTAGACAAACTGAGGTAACGACGAATCCCGACTTGTAGAAACCCTGCTGTGACCAAGCCAAATACTTGGAGTCATGACCAAACATTTCAATGACCCACTTCATTGGTCGTAGCCCTTGGTTCTACCGATGCCATAATGGCCCTGAATCCGCCTTCGTACCTCCTACCATAGTGGTCCAAAGCTACAGACATCGTAAACCCCTTAGCACGCGTCCCGCAGCAAAGCCCAACCATGAAGCGAACTCGTTGATTCCCATCTGAATCTTAAGCTCTAACTTCTCATTTGGACTACCTTTGCATCTCGGGTTTGGTCGAATTGGAGTGGGTCTTCAGAAGAGTTGTCGCACATTAACAGTCCTAGAATTCAGTTCGGTTCGGTAGTCATCACCTTCATCGGTTCGGGTCGGTCCTCCTTCCTTGTCATCTTTCCATTCGGTTCGGGTCGGGTACTCCACTTCGGGTCGGGTCGGTATCTTCCTCCGGGTCGGGTCGGGTGTCCTTCCTTCCAGTGCTCCGATCCGCTCCCTCATTTCTTTACGTATTCCGATCCGATCCCTCCTTGCCATCTGATCCGCGTGGCCTTCCCTGTTGCTAGTTCTCCCAAATGTTTACTTCCGATCCGAGCCCTGCGTCTCCAAGTCGATCCGATCTGGCCTCCAATTATTCCTCCGATCCGATTCCCTTGTCCACTCCAACTCTAAGCAAATGGCCTTCCCCCTCGCCCAGCCTCCTATGTGCCAAACTCCGGTTCGGGTCGGGTTTCTCGCCCAGTTCACATATCCGATCCAAGCCCCCATCCGATCCGATCCGAAGCCCTGCACAACTTTCTGCAACTTTTTCCAGCAACTTGTTTACGCCGTTCGACGACGTTTTTGACAAATCTAACTATTCTAATCAATCACAATTCATGTCAAATAGTCATAACAACATAGCAAACTAACCACAAACACCAAAACAATGAATTCATATGTCAAAATGGATCAAATGTGCCCAAAACCCCTTATTTTCCCTTAAGCATGTTTAAGTAAAACTAATCATAGGGTTAACAAAACTTAATCAAATCGAACCAAATTTCTAACAGAGGCATAAAATATTATTTACGAATTTCTAAACATTTTTCCAGAATTTATTAGTGTATAAATTCGCTAATCTTCACTAATTACCCTTAATTAACCGTAATTAGTGTCAAAATGATGCTATCACTCACCTTGGCCACAAAATAAAACACCAAATCTGAAATATCCTCTGTTTGGGTCGAATTCCTATGTATAGCAGCAGCTCCAACCTTGCTTTGTTGCTATTTGGCCTTGTTTTGATGTAGTTTAGGCTTAATCTTCACTTAAAATGTGTTTTGGGGTGGTTTTAGAGGATGAAGGCCATTACTAAGGTCTCAAGAAGGTTTGTGGCGGCTCAAAACTGAAATGAAAGTGATAACCTAACCCTAATCAGTCCTCCTATACCTCTAAACCCGAAATTCCCCTTGGGCCTAGCTGCTAATCACCCGGTTAAGCCCAATTAAGCTGTTTTTTACCATCTGAAACTTGTTTCAGCCATATCTCCCAAACGGTAAGTCCGTTTGGCTAATGTAATCATTCTACGGAAAGAGAAACCATCATCCGAAGCCAATGGAAGTGGTTTCAGGTCAAAATTCTTTTCCAGTCAAAAGTTATGGCCAAAACAGTGCCAACTAGGGGTAAAATGATCATTTAAAAATCGAGAAAAATCATGAACATGGGAAATGACCCCAATAGTCGTCTCCCGAAGTTACATGACCATACGACTTCGTATGTGAAAGAAATAAATATTCTACGATCCTATGATGCGTAGAATACGGGTCGTTACACTCTCCCCCCCTTAAGAAATTTCGTCCCCGAAATTCCTTAACCCAAAACATACAAGGGATCCCGCATGCCTAACAACCATATACAACATTCAAATATGCAAAACAAGCAAACAAGCCTATCCTAGCATGCAGAAAACTAAATCGAAGTCAAAATCTTACCAGGTAAAGAGTTCTGGGTGTGTCTTCCTAATGCTCTCTTCTGTCTCCCAAGTACAGTCATTCTCGTCCTCGCCCCACTGAACCTTGACTAGCTTCACCGCCTTTCTTCGAAGTTGCTTCATGTCGTGCTCGACAATACGGGCCGGCTTACGGTTCCCAACCGCCTCGGGTTCTACTTCGAAGTCCTCTAACTGATCAGGTGAAATAGTCATATTTGAGTCGTGAACGAACTTTCTTAGTTGGGAAACATGAAATACGTTATGAACTCCCGCCATCTTCTCTGGTAAGTCAATTCTATATGCCAAATTCCCGACTAGTTCAAGAACAGGGAATGGGCCAACAAACCTTGGTGCCAACTTGCCTCTCCTGCCAAATCGTATTACGCTCTTCAACGGAGAAATCTTGACAAACACCAAGTCGCCAACGGAGAATTTTAAGTCTCTTCTCCTCTTATCAGCATAACTCTTCTGCCTATCCTGGGCAGCCTTCATTCGTTGTTGAATGATCTTGATCTTACCTGAAGTTTCCCTCACCACTTCTGGTCCAAGCATAAACTTCTCGCCAGTCTCTATCCAACATGATGGTGAGTTGCACGGTCTTCCATACAAAGCTTCAAATGGAGCCATACCGATACTGGATTGGTAACTATTATTATATGCAAACTCTACTAGATGCAAATGGTCATCCCATGATCCACCAAAATCCAATATACATGCTCTCAAGAGATCTTCCAAAATACGATTCACCCTTTCCGTCTGACCGTCGGTCTGAGGATGATATGCGGTACTGAGATGTAACTCTGACCCTAGAGCCTCTTGTAAGCTCTTCCAAAACCCACTAGTGAACAACGGGTCTCGGTCGCTCACAATGCTTTTAGGTACTCCATGAAATCTCACTACCCACTTCATATACAATTCTGCTAACTTAGCTGCCGTTCTGGTCGATTTGACTGGTATAAACCTTGCACTTTTAGTCAGTCGATCTACAATTACCCAAATGCTGTCATATCCCGATCTAGTCCTTGGTAATCCATCGATGAAATCCATCGAGACTTGCTCCCATTTCCATTCGGGAATTTCTAAGGGCTGTAACAACCCACTAGGCTTCTTTTGCTCTGCTTTAACTAGCTGGCAATTCATGCACTTGGATATAAACTTCCCAACGTCTCGTTTCATCCCTTCCCAGTAGTAGGTCTGCTTCATATCTCGATACATCTTATTACCACCGGGGTGTATAGTCAGCTTTGAGTGATGACATTCTCTAAGCACTTCATCTCTCAATCCATTGACATTGGGTACAACAAGCTTTCCATTCTTTCTAAGCCATCTATCTCGATCAAGCCCATACTTGTTCATCTCCTCATCGATACCCATCTCTAACTTGGAGATGATTTCCAATAGGTTAGGATCGTCCCTCTGACTAGAGCCGATTCGTTCAATCAAAGTGGGTCTGATCGTCAAACTTGCTAACATTTCTGGATCCAATTCGCACTTTGGTCTGAAATCAAACCCCGCGATAAACTCCAGTTGCTTCCATTCAAGGAACATAGCCCCTAAGCTGGCATGTCTTCTGCTCAATGCATCAGCCACCGCATTGCCCTTTCCTGGTGTGTATGCGATGTCAAAATCATAGGAAGCTAAGAACTCTAACCATCTCTGCTGACGGAGATTTAAATCCTTCTGGGAGAACAGATACTTCAACGACTTATGATCTGTAAACAGCTCAAATCTTTCTCCCAAGAGATAGTGTCTCCACATCTTTAACGCGAACACGATCGCTGCCAATTCTAAATCATGGGTAGGGTATCTTCTCTCGTGCGGTTTCAATTGCCGACTTGCATAAGCCACAACCCTACCGCCTTGCATCAATACAGCACCCAGTCCGGTACCACAGGCATCCGTGTATACCGTCATCTCTTCATCCCCCTTAGGAATGACTAACACTGGTGCGCTTGTCAACTTGTCCTTTAGACTTCTGAATGCATTCTCGCACCTTTCATCCCAGACAAAAGCTTGATTCTTCTTGGTCAACTGGGTTAATGGTGCTGCTATCTTGGAGAAACTTTGGATAAACTTACGATAATATCCCGCTAACCCCAAGAAACTTCTTACATCTGTTGCATTCTTGGGCGTAGGCCAATCCTGTACCGTAGCCACCTTCGCCGGGTCCACGGCAATCCCATTTTCTGATACAACATGGCCCAAGAACCTCACTTCCCTCTTCCAGAAGTGACACTTAGAAAACTTTGCTTTCAATTGGTGTTTTCTCAACACCTCCATCACTATTCTTAAATGTCCCTTGTGTTCTTCCTCTGTCCTCGAGTAGACCAAAATATCATCAACGAACACAAGGACAAACTTATTCAACTGATCTCTGAATACCCTATTCATAAGATCCACAAAATATGCTGGGGCATTGGTCAGCCCAAATGGCATAACCAACCATTCATAAAATCCAGACGACGTTCGAAATGCCGTTTTAGCTATACTCTCAGCTTCCACTCTAAGCTGATGAAAACCTGTTGCGAGATCCAACTGAGAAAATATTCTCGCGCCACTCAACTGATCGAACAAATCATCTATCCGCGGTAGAGGATACTTGTTCTTCCTTGTCACTTTATTCAACTCGCGGTAGTCTACACACAAACGAAGGGAACCATCCGCCTTGGTAGCAAACACAACTGGTGCTCCCCATTCAGAAACACTCCTTCTGATAAATCCCTTCTTCAAAAGATCGCTGACTTGCACCTCGAGCTCTCGCTGCTCCCTTGGTGCCATACGACGAAGTGGCATCACTATAGGTCTGGCATCTTTTACCAAATCAATACGAAACCCGATCTCTCGGTGTGGTGGAAGTCCGGTCACTTCTTCGAAAACCTCCGGATACTGGTCAACCACGGGCAAACCTGACAACTCACTATGCGGAATGTCGAGGGAGTTTAGAAAACTAGCCAATACCCCCTTACTGGGTAGACCACCAAACACTATCCTCCGCCCATCATCAGCTCTAGCTGTCACCAACAAGCCCTCACAGTCTACCACCACCCCGTATCTTTGGAGCCAATCTACTCCCAAAATAATGCCAAACCCAGTAAAGCCCAAAACAAAGCAATCACAAACAAACATGCATCCATGACTCGATAAGACCACATTACGACAAATCATGCTAAGGCTAGTCGAACCACCAATCGGGTTCGTCACTACTAAAGGTCTATCGACAATCTCGGGCTCCAATCCCAATCTATCTACCAGGTCACTAGATATGAAAGAACTGGAAGCTCCGGTATCAAACAAAACTCTAACAGGAACATCATAAACAGAAAGCATACCTTGAATGACGACATTCTTTCCCTTCTCCGCCGCTGTTGAGGCATTCGACGAAGAAGGAATAGCATTAAGAGCGTAGGCTTTCACCATTTGCTTTTCCTTAGGGGGCTGTGGACACTTGTCCTTGTGATGTCCCATTTGGCCACAGTTGAAGCACTTCCTATCCGCTGGCTTGGCCCGACAATTACTAACATAATGGCCCTTCTTACCACAGCTGAAGCACTCCACATCTTGCTTGTTCTTTTTCTTCTGGCCATCCTTAGTCTGACTCTGCTTTCTCTTATTCTGGGAACCACCCTTGCCTCCACCACTTGCTTGTGGTTTTGGCTCTTCTGAAGATACAACCTCAGTCTTCGACTTAGGGTAGAGACTTTCTGATCTTAACGCTTTCCTCACAATCGATTCAAACGTCTCATCGATGTGGTTAATAAGTTTTTCCCCCAAGTACTGATCCAAACCAGTTATGAATTTCTCATTCTTTTTCTCGGCAGTATCAATAAGAGATAATCCATATTTTGACAAAGTGTCAAATTCAGCAATATACTCCGAGACAGCTCTGCCATTCTGCTTGAGCTCCAAGAATTTCTTAAACAACATTGACTTCTGAGCAGCCGGAATGAACTTCTCACCAAAGCGAGCCTTAAACTGCTCCCAAGTAATCTGATCTTCGGGAGTAGCTGCCTTTATAGCATTCCACCAATTCATTGCCCGCCCTTGCAGCTGACGGGACGCTAGCTTTCTCTTCATCGCATCCTCGATACCCAAATCCTCGAAGATACGTTCGCAACTATCCACCCAATCCTGAACATCCGTAGCCGACTCCGTTCCGTGGAACGGCTTCCCACCAAGGCTAGTATAATCCTTATTCAGCTTGGCGAAGTCGACTCTTGGCGCCTGCACCATTGGACCACCACCATTTCCACCATTGGGAGCTGCCCTCTGTACATCTCTAAGCATCTCTCTCATGAGGTCAGATAACATCGTCCTCATGTCAGCAGCATTCCCATTATTGGCTCCCCTACCAGCACCTCTAGTATATCGGCTCATCGTCAATCTGAAAAAGGAAACGATTAACGACTCCATAGTGGTGCTAGTGCAGTACGACTTCATCCTTATACTACTAATAGTATATATATATAGCTTTTAAAAAACCAAAGTAATCACAAATACGCTCTCTCGTATACGTGTATTATCTCTCCCTGATAACTTCCCTAGGTTAACTACGCAACCTAGAGCTCTGATACCAAGTGTGACGGCCTGCCCCGCACCAGCCTGCATTTCCTCCGAAAGTGCGCTGTACACATGCCCAACTAGCACAGGACGGACGTCAAGAGAAAGGAAAGAAGAGAATGAACTGATCAAGAAACCTGTAGAATGTCTCACAGCGCATGGAATAAAATATAATAATAACATACTTGACACAAAACAGGCGAGACAGTGCATAAGCTGATAACTAAAATCAACATCAATCATCAAGGCAGCGGAAATCCAAATACAGCTTATTACAATTTTCCAAATTAACTGTCTCTAAACAAAAGAAAGCTGAAGTAGAAGATACACCAACAATGCCCAAGCAGTGATCTTCAACAACACAGGGAGAATACTATATATATATTACGTGGAAGCCTCCTGCTCGTCTCCGGATCATCTACCCGTGCATCACCAGCTAACCTGTCTCTAGTCTGCTCGTGTGAGCACCCAGAGTAATAAGAGGAGACATAAAACTCTGGGTCAGACATAAAGCCTGGTATGAGCGATAAGCATCTAAACAGAATAATAACAGGTATACTAAACCATACCTGAACCTGGACCTGCAACCAAAGAGTTAGTACCACATACCGTACAATACTCCAAGGTGCCATAATAAATAGTATAAGAATACGGGGGTGGGGTGTGCATGTCACAATGATAGCAAACAAATCATCCCTATCAACCATCCTCACACCTCTCACTCAGTGCGTAAAGCGTACGACATCTACCACTTTGGAACACTAGACAAACTGAGGTAACGACGAATCCCGACTTGTAGAAACCCTGCTGTGACCAAGCCAAATACTTGGAGTCATGACCAAACATTTCAATGACCCACTTCATTGGTCGTAGCCCTTGGTTCTACCGATGCCATAATGGCCCTGAATCCGCCTTCGTACCTCCTACCATAGTGGTCCAAAGCTACAGACATCGTAAACCCCTTAGCACGCGTCCCGCAGCAAAGCCCAACCATGAAGCGAACTCGTTGATTCCCATCTGAATCTTAAGCTCTAACTTCTCATTTGGACTACCTTTGCATCTCGGGTTTGGTCGAATTGGAGTGGGTCTTCAGAAGAGTTGTCGCACATTAACAGTCCTAGAATTCGGTTCGGTTCGGTAGTCATCACCTTCATCGGTTCGGGTCGGTCCTCCTTCCTTGTCATCTTTCCATTCGGTTCGGGTCGGGTACTCCACTTCGGGTCGGGTCGGTATCTTCCTCCGGGTCGGGTCGGGTGTCCTTCCTTCCAGTGCTCCGATCCGCTCCCTCATTTCTTCACGTATTCCGATCCGATCCCTCTTTGCCATCTGATCCGCGTGGCCTTCCCTGTTGCTAGTTCTCCCAAATGTTTACTTCCGATCCGAGCCCTGCGTCTCCAAGTCGATCCGATCTGGCCTCCAATTGTTCCTCCGATCCGATTCCCTTGTCCACTCCAACTCTAAGCAAATGGCCTTCCCCCTCGCTCAGCCTCCTATTGCCAAACTCCGGTTCGGGTCGGGTTTCTCGCCCAGTTCACATATCCGATCCAAGCCCCCATCCGATCCGATTCGAAGCCCTGCACAACTTTCTGCAACTTTTTCCAGCAACTTGTTTACGCCGTTCGACGACGTTTTTGACAAATCTAACTATTCTAATCAATCACAATTCATGTCAAATAGTCATAACAACATAGCAAACTAACCACAAACACCAAAACAATGAATTCATATGTCAAAATGGATCAAATGTGCCCAAAACCCCTTATTTTCCCTTAAGCATGTTTAAGTAAAACTAATCATAGGGTTAACAAAACTTAATCAAATCGAACCAAATTTCTAACAGAGGCATAAAATATTATTTACGAATTTCTAAACATTTTTCCAGAATTTATTAGTGTATAAATTCGCTAATCTTCACTAATTACCCTTAATTAACCGTAATTAGTGTCAAAATGATGCTATCACTCACCTTGGCCACAAAATAAAACACCAAATCTGAAATATCCTCTGTTTGGGTCGAATTCCTATGTATAGCAGCAGCTCCAACCTTGCTTTGTTGCTATTTGGCCTTGTTTTGATGTAGTTTAGGCTTAATCTTCACTTAAAATGTGTTTTGGGGTGGTTTTAGAGGATGGAGGCCATTACTAAGGTCTCAAGAAGGTTTGTGGCGGCTCAAAACTGAAATGAAAGTGATAACCTAACCCTAATCAGTCCTCCTATACCTCTAAACCCGAAATTCCCCTTGGGCCTAGCTGCTAATCACCCGGTTAAGCCCAATTAAGCTGTTTTTCACCATCTGAAACTTGTTTCAGCCATATCTCCCAAACGGTAAGTCCATTTGGCTAATGTAACCATTCTACGGAAAGAGAAACCATTATCCGAAGCCAATGGAAGTGGTTTCAGGTCAAAATTCTTTTCCAGTCAAAAGTTATGGCCAAAACAGTGCCAACTAGGGGTAAAATGGTCATTTAAAAATCGAGAAAAATCATGAACATGGGAAATGACCCCAATAGTCGTCTCCCGAAGTTACATGACCATACGACTTCGTATGTGAAAGAAATAAATATTCTACGATCCTATGATGCGTAGAATACGGGTCGTTACAAATTCGATGTAAACGTTTCAAGCTACATAGTTAGCGAGTCTAGAATAAAAATTTACTTGCAGCTCTTTGCCTATTTTAGCAGCAAGGTCATGAAGTTTCCCTATATGACCCTTCAATAATATGACATGGTCCTCTCCACGTTCGTCGTTACTCATCTTCGTATGAAACACTTTATCTAAAAATATTGCAGAGATCGCTTCCCAAACAAAGGTTTGAGATTTTGGAATATTTTATGAAGAACCATGTGCTCATGTTGTCTTTTCCATGGTTTGTCGTAAGTAGGTACCACATAGGCTTGAGCTTGGTCACAGTCAGCTACCTAAGTGTTACAAGCCTTAACCGTGTCAGGACCCAAACCTTCAACGAGTTTGAGTTTTGAAGGTTTGGATGTTATAGGCCATAAATGTTTACAAGTGTGTTATTTTCTGTAGTTGGATTCGTTTAGCTTATCATTTTCAGAAATCTTAAATAAATCATCATGCTGCAAATTTAAATTGAGTAGGTTAGTGTTGTTGCATAACAAATGTTTTCATAATATTAGAGAAGTTAAATGCATTCCTTTCATTTTTCTAATAGGACCACTAGATGTTTATATTCTTCAAAGCCTGAAAGAAAGATAGAAACCTTCAGGTTTCTCTAATGATGCTTCATTTGCCTTGAGATTCTGATCATATCCCCATAAGGGACATATAACTCTTCATCTATCATATCATATACAACTTGACCATGATCTATGCTATAATCTCGATTTCGACCTTGATTTTGTTTAACAAATTAAAAGAGTTTATTCACTATTATCTATCATTTCACGACGCCAATGTACAACACATGTAGTTTGAGCTTGTTCAACAAATACATGTATGTATTTTATCTCATATGAATAGTACTACACATAACAACTTTGAGTTGTGTGAGAGAGAGAGAGAGAGAGAGAGAGAGAGAGCATCTAACATCATGGTATTTCTTTGTGTAATATCCTCGTAATTCAAGTATTGGACACATTTTGAAACCACGGTATGCATATGTATTTATTTCAAAAGATCCGTTTACGTTCCTTATAGTTTCGCACTTATTATGTCTATACATATATTTATAATTATGTAGTTTTTAATTTACTTATAAGTATTATATAATTCAATTAACTTATATAGTACTTATATGTATCTTATTAACTAAATTATATTTAAATAATTCAATTTTTTAATTTAATTAAATTTCGTAGATTTAATTTTTGTTCTTCATTTTATATGAATAAATAACTATAACCTTTATAGTTTCACACACATACGTACATGTATGTGTATATATATATTTCAACACACGTATATACTGTTTAATTAATATTTAATGAATTATATATCAAATTAATTAATTAATTGTACATCAGTAATTAAGAAACTTTATTTAACTCATCTTAAATGATTTAATATTGATATGTTTGATATTAATTAAATTTAATAAATTATTTATCATATTAATTAATTTTTTTAATTGAACATTAATAAAAAAATAAAACTTTATTAAATTTATCTTAAACAATTTAAGATTGTTATATTTGATTATGACTTTTATAGTAATACACATATATAATATGTGTAATTTAATCGGTTAGTTGTTAATTAATTGTTTATTTAATTAATCTAATTAATTAAACATTAATTACAATTTCGAAAATATTAAATTAACTACTCAAAGCAGTTTCGGATTTGTTTTTTCTAATTTGTCTACAACCTTCTTATATTTTATATATTTTAAACTTAACATTTAAATTTAGAATATATTTTAAATTTTTATATCTTAATTTGATCCCAAGCTTAAATATTCAACTTTTGGACTTACTCCACCTATTGGACCAGTTAATATTCAACATATTGAATCATATAGAAAAGTTTATTAGGAAACTCTAAATATTTCATAACTAGACCGTATAGACCATTTGAGTTCTGATACCATTATTGCATCTGGCCTTGTTGCAATGGGTGAAATAGGTTTTTTATTTCTTGATTGGATCTTAACAGGTGCGAACTATGCATGACATTTTAAAGTTGCGTAAATGGAAATAGTTAAAATACGATTGTGATAATTGTAATGGTGATTCTAAAATATAAAAATTTACTAAATAATCATAATGTGATGAGTTTTCGCTCTGGGAACATAGCTTGAATAGATATCAACACTGCTACAGTGATACGGCATGTACTTTTTGTAATTTGATCTAATTATACATTGCATAGAAAAAAACTTGTTTCTAGTCTAAATTGATCCAAAACATCCTACGTTGCATCGAGTACATTGAAATGAAAATTGAAGCAAATAGAATAGTATTAGAAAATGAAAACAAAATGATTTTTGAGCCCCATATGTGTCTAACAAACTAAAACGATCACTGATATCTGATTCAACAAAAGGTATTTTGCAAAAGCAATAAAGCAAAAATTACTTCTAACCTAACCTTTCATTTATTGAACTTTAAATACAAATATAAAAGCTATAATATTTCAGCTGCTTTTAGATTATACGTCTTCTCTTAGAAGATTTTAATCTTTCATTAGAAAATAAAGAGACCCTAGTTCTTCCATTGGTTTTGATAATTTATGAAGTTAACGTGTTTCTATTATAAAGTACCTCAAACAATTCAATATTGCATTTAAGATTGTTTAAACTTTAAACATGTAAACTTTCAAAAATATTTTTGAAATCATGTTTATAGCTGTAGAATATAACTTCTACATTCTGCTAAAATTAGGTGTTCATCAGTTAACAAGTTAATGGCATCTCTCCTCATCAATGGGAACTAAACTTTTCTTTCTCCCTTCCACTTCCGCCTTCTACCTCTGACCATAGCTCCGATCATATTTCACTTGTAAGTGTATTACTTTTTTTTAAAGAATAAATAAAATCTAAGAGTTAGTTTATATATATATATATATATATATATATATATATATATATATATATATATATATTGGTTAATTCAGCTTGCGTGCCAATATGCACTTTGTTCTTGGAAGTCCCATAATTCGTTTGCTCACATTCAACGCTGTATTTATATGCCGATCCAAAATGATTTTTCTTACTAATAAAAACCAGATGCCTATAACTCGTTAAATTAGCAAACCTGTTGCCTTGAGCCTAACACCCTTGGCTTTTTCATTGACCACTGCTTAACCTACTATTGTCTGCCCTTCTGACGACTTCGCTTATGCTGTTATCGTGAACACCAATGTCACTGCAACCATTGCTGCTTCCTCAACCACTGTCGCTGTCTCGGTCAGCTGTGTAATTTCTGCCACTATTTTCCCTTGAAGATCTCCTCCTGTTATAGGTTAAGACTAGTAGAAATATGATAATTTTATTTTATTTATATATTGACTGAAAAACGGATAACAGAGACGGTAAATTTGGATATAGGGGTCGAGGAAGATGAATGAAGTGGCTGTTGAGACAAATAGCCATTCATTCAACTTTCCAAATATTGAACAAATATCAATGACCCAAATTGAGCTGCAATGTGAAATGTTGATCTGGATCCAGTATCTTGTACTGCATCTCAAATCTTACATGGCTTACCTGATTTACTCCACTTTGGAAGGCTGCTTAAATTGACACCCTGATATTGAAAAATAAACTTGTTGAGAACCGTTGCAACATGAAGTAACAACAAGTGTATTTAGTAGTAATAAACAGTGGAGGATTTGGACCTCATCCTTGGTATTGGTTTCCTGGTTAATAGTGTGCATGGATAAATTTCAATGTTGTGAAAAGTCTTCTGCAATTTTTTTAGATGTGTACTTTAACAAACATAAAATTCTCTCTGGTTTAGACATAATAAAGTGTTCCATGATTGAATTTAGTATGTTGTATGTAGGTAAAGCGATGAATATCTTCTCATCATGGGAGAACCCTGACCGATTGAAGTTATACAGAGCTGATTTGAGAGAGGAAGGAAGTTTTGATGAGGCAGTGAAGGACTGCATAGGCGTATTTCACGTAGCTGCGTCTATGGAATTTGGCACATCAGCCATTGAAAACATCGGTATTAATTAACTTCGACACTAGGACGCTTTATTAATTTAACCAGGCAAACATAACACACTCAAGAAATAATTTGGTTCGATATATAGGTGCTATACATCTAATGTAGGCACTTTGTGATAATTATTTTCCTAGTGTAGACATGAAATACAATTACTGTTTTACCTCCAGTTGTCTGTAAAATGAGTTGTTTGAATTCTTTATTCGGCATCCTTAGTTACATGTTTTGTAGATTATCATTTATTTTTTGCTGATGATTATCCGTTCGTTGTTTCATTTTTCTTTTATATTTTACGAGGCTTGTAGCAGTACATACGTAATCTAGATACTTTTCGCCATAGTTGTCAAGGCGCACCTAACGCTCAGGCGCAGGCTTTGCGCCTCGCTGGCCTTCGAGGAGCCTCGGCTAACTAAGACCCAAATAAAGCATGTCTTTGGCGCTTTTTCTCGAGGCGTTGAGGCTCAAATAAGCACGCCTTGAGAAATAACTGATTTTATGCCAAGCTCACTTTCGTTTGGATCTGATCCTCAACTCTCAAATTCGAATAATTTTATTCAATTTTTTTAGGTTTTTCTTTTTGTTTTATCGCATTTGACACTATAAAAAACTGTCACCACCTCCGCTGATGTTGCCATTGTCAGGACATACATACATACATATATATACATACATACATACATATATATACATACATACATACATATATATATATATATATATATATATGAGCGGCTATAGAGACACAAAATTGGACATAAGTTTGTACATAAAATCTGGACCACAAGATTTGTTTGTCTTTATGTGTGAGGTGGAATTCATAGGGAGATCTAATGGCTTAGATTTTGTGTCTACATTTTGTGTCAATTTAGACTTTCCATATATATATATATATATATATATATATAATATCAACAGCAGTTTTTTTAACTGTTTTTCATTTAAATTAATTAGTCTAAAGGTTTAAACTTTAATTTAAACTTGTTAGTTAATTTACTGAGCTATGTTTTAAATTTTAAATTAAAATTTAGATATTTTATAAAACTTAGGCAAATTCTATTCATACATCCATAATTTCTTAACGTACATCCATATTTTAATTAGAAAAACCATGACTATGTTACCCTTAAACTTAATTGCATTTTCATTCCTTTTCTCATAACGCATCTAATTAAAACTTTAAAATCAATAATATATGATTAAATTTATAGAATTTCATGAAGTTAATAAAACATAAAATATCAATTAAGGTAACTTTTACAACTAAATACTCTAATTCAAATGGTTCAATCATCTAAAATTAGAGCTGATTTTTGAAATAAAAGCAATCAAATAATTTAGAATATTAGTGTCAAAAATTAATATTTTTTTTTTTGAATTTTAAATAAATTTAGTGCAATGAATTCCCACTTTATGTAATTTAATTTTAAGGTTAAAGAAGGAAGATGATGAAAAATATAAAAGGTTAATTTTGTGAATGATATAGTGTATGAAATGAAATTTTGGTGTATGCTATTTCATTTCATTTCACAGTGTGTGTTAAAAAAATCGTGGATGTATGGATAGAATTAGCCTATAACTTATTGGGTTATGTTTTAATTTTAAAGTTTAAAGAGTTATGTTTTAAATAATTAAACTTTGAATTTGTGATCGGTTTAGTTTCAAAATTGCATTTGTAATCTCGTACCTACCAATCTTTGTTTTTTATCACTAAATTTATCATTTTTAGTAGCATTTTGTAGTATAGTATTTTTCTAGCAAAAAAGCCCACATTTGTATAAAAGTCGCACAAGGCTCAAGAAAGCCCAGGGATTAAGTCTTGCGCCTTTGCGCCTTAACAACTATGCTTTTCGCCCTAACGATGCACAAAAGAAAATGGTTAGCGTCTTCTCCAAAGGCTAAAAATGTGATTTAGGGTTCAATAGTACATTCGTTTTACCATATATATGCACAAGAGTATTAACAAATATTTATCCATGGTCAATAGAAAATCATGTAAAGTCAAACATTTTGGAACCAGCAATCAGTGGGACAATCAATCTTCTGGAGAGTTGCGTGAGAGCACAAACAGTAAAAAGAGTTATATTCACTTCTTCTATAAGCACGATAACTGCTAAAAACAACGAAGGAGAATTCAAAAAGGTGGTAGATGAATCATCTAATGTGTCTATTGAACAAGTTTGGAATGCAAAGCCTAATGGATGGGTATTGTTATAGTTTTGACTAATTCTATAATTAGAAATGACTTTGCTATTACTGATTTATATCGTGCATCAATGAATTTTTATTCTTGTGATGTTATGAATAACTTGTAACTATATCTTTATGGTATGGTCAGGTGTATGTATTATCAAAATTGATGACAGAAGAGAAGGCATTTCAATTTGCTGAGGAGAATGGAATTGATTTAGCATCAATTATTCCACCAACTGTTAGCGGTCCTTTTCTTACTCCTGATATTCCTTCAAGTGTTCAAGTTCTCTTGTCACCTATAACCGGTATCTCTAATCATATTATTCATATTTCTATTTCTGTTCTGTACTGAAAATTTGAAATGCAGAAGAGAAGCAAGGTTTTCAATATGGTTTTTTTTAAGGTTTCAACGTATATAGATATGTATGTGTGTGTATTTTCAATGACACAACCGTTTTATAGCACCCCATTAGAGCCGCCATCATAGAGCTACATAATCTCAAATGCTGCAAGATTTGTAGATGTTTAATCAACATGTACAAGATAATATATCTAGAAAATTTGGGCTCATTTTGATATCTACTGTCTTTTCAAAAACACAGTTTACTTCTTGTTCAAACGTTTATTTTAACCGTCAAATTTAAACATCAAATTTGAATTTAACAGTTAAAATCGATGTTTGAACGGTAAATAATACAAATATTGAATCAAGTCCAAATTTTATAGAGATAATCCTCTACATATGTCGATTGACATTTACAAAATTTTGTATAATTTGAAATAATATGATAGGGGTGCTAAAGAATTGCTCCAAAATAGGGATATCATTGAACCTTCTTCATACATGCATGCGTGTCGTATGGACTTGTGTAGGTGTGCACACACAAACATATACATACGTATACACATATACATGTATTTTACTTCTTTTGTCACTAGTTGGGTTGGATTTTTATAGGTGATCCAAACCTATATCCAATATTACGTGCGGTATACACGAGACTGGGATCATTACCAGTTGTCCACATTGAGGACGTCTGCAATGCTCATATGCATCTTATGGAGGAAAAAACAGCCAAGGGAAGATATATCTGCTCTGCAGATAGCTGTACAATAACACAACTCATTGATCATTTTCGCGCATGTAAAATAACCGTACCCAGTGCATATAGGTATAGCTGTAAATTCATATATGTAATTGTGGCCAATATTACGAATTGACTTTTATTCCTCCTGTACAGGTTCGATGGAGAGTTAGGTGAGGCGGGTTATCCAGTTATATCCTCAAAAAGGTTGACTGATCTGGGATTCAAATTTAAATATAGTGGAAAAGATGTCATCAGGGACACTGTGTCTTACTGTAGAGGATATGGTTTTTTATAGTACACTTTGAATGTTTACATTTTTAAATGAATGTGCAACAATCAGTTCTTTTTCCCCATTTATTTACACACTGAACTGTGAAGATGAGATTGAGAGGATTGATGCATGTGGTTTTATTCTTTCTTATGAACAAGCTTGACAATTAGAGAAAATATATCCTGATGAATTGCAGGTCTGGAATGCTTAATGGTTTGAAAGGAAATGGTTCATAGGCTTAGATGCTGTTTAGTTTATTTTATGTTTTGTAATTTTAGTTTTCAACATTAAAATATGAGAGTAGTAAAGAGACGGTGGAGGAGATGAAAGGAAAATAGAATGTGTGACAGAGAATATGGACTGAAGACGAAAGGGTAAAATGTTTTTCGTGCTTATGTTATTTTACAATACACGAAAAATAAAATAAAAAATGATTTTTGTGTTGTATGTTAACTTCATCTTCTAAAACGATTGCTTTTATGATATACGTGTTTTGTATGTAAATAAGTTTTATTGTTAAGATATTTAAAAAGAATATTTATGCATTTATATAAGTGGAAAATGGGCTGGAGGACAAAGTTTTAAATTTTTTTGACCTAAAAAACGCGGCTTGCATAATTTCACGTAAAGGCCAAACTTCAGCTTATTTTTAGGCCTAAGTAAATAATGCTTTGTTTCTAATTTTTTCCTTCCCTCTTTCGATTTTCTTTCAGTTCAAATGGAAACTCGAATCATTCATTGATTACGTGCATTTTACATCGTTAATTGGATTATTTCGATTCTTTTATTAAATCGATCTCAGCAGGTAATTTTACCCTAATTTAGGTTTTTATTTTCGATCGATTCAATCTATTATTTACTGTTTTTTTGTTATGTTTTGTTGATCTTATTTTCTTATGAATTTACAGGTTATTTGCATCATGTCTAATTTGGTTTCAATCAGTAGAGAAAAACAAGGGTATGTATTTGGATACGATGTTATGATTTTTTTAGATTTTAATGCTATGTGCATTTAGCATTTTCTTGCTGTTTAATATTTATTTTGACTGTACATGGTTTTTTGACATCTTATAATATCATTTGTTATTTATATCTGAATCTGTATAATTTTTGGCAGGAGCAGTCTTGGGAATAACATTTTGGTTTTATTTTTACTTGATGAGTGTAGCTACTCTATTCGACTGGACATGAGTTGTTCTTTAATTGCTGTTAAAAATAGCATATGTGAATATTGGACATATCTTACTTCTAGTTCTATTGAAATATCATATAATTTGGAAAGTAAGATTATCACAGTTGATACTGATTCGGATTTGCATACAATATTGTGCTTTCAAATTTATAAGAAGAGTCCTTTTTTTTTTCACTGTTAAGTTGTGCCATCATGCTCTGGAGCTCAATGTTGACAGTAATTTTTCAGTCAATTCTATTCAGCAGAGTATTTCAGTTTGTTCTGGTTCTTATAACATCAAGTCTTGCGGTGAATCAAGTTCTTATTTGAAAGATATTATGAAGAAAGGGCGTCAACTGAATCTTATGGATTTTATTGGTTATTGTTTTAGTGGTGCTGAAAATTTTAGGGAGTTTCTAATAGCTTATCAAATAAAAGAAGGACATGAATTGATTTTTGTTAAAAACTGTCCTGAAAGAATATCTGTCATATGCTCTTGGAATACGGAAGGTTGTAAATTCAATTTAAATGCTTCTTCGGATCCTAGACAGCCTCTTCATTTCTTTATTAGAACTTACAACTTTGCATATTCGTGTGGTGCTGGATTAAGGGATGTTAAGAAAGTCCAAATTTCTAGTAAATTTATTAAATCTTTGATTATTGTTCAAATTAGAGATGTCCCTATGAAGAAGCTGAAAAATATTATCGCTGAATTTAGAAGAGAGTTTAATTTTGATCTTTCTTATTATTTTGCATACTTCGTAAAACAATTGGCTTTGAAGGAAATTTATGGAGATGATGTTATGTCATATAATGAATTAAATTGGTATTTGGAGACTTTGAAGAAAACTAAATCAGGAAGTTATGTTGCTTTGGATATTGATCTGTCGAGTTAGCAATTTAAAAGAGTTTGCATTGGATTTAATGCTTGTTTAGTTGGTTTTCGACATTGCCGTCCTCTTATATTTCTAGATGCAGCATTTTGAAAGGGTAGACCAGGAGTTTTATTAGCAGCCATTGCAAAAAATGGAAACCAAGGTTTGAGTTTTGGTCTTTGTCTTTTATTTTTTTAAGTTGTTTAGTATTTTGTTTTTGAATTCTTTAGTATGCGATTTTTGGTGAAGTTCATGTATTTTATTGGAATGTTGGTGAATTTCATGCTAGTGGATTAAGTTTTGATGATGTGTTGAATTAGATTTGATCAGCCCTGGCCTAATGTTTAAGTTTTTGTCAGAATTGAATCTTGTTTTATAGTTCAAATTTTCAAGTATCATTACATCATTGAAAAATATTGTTACTAACAAGTATTTGTTTACAAAAAAATTCTACCTGTTGCCTTTAGTTGATGATATATCTCTGTTTTCCCTTAACTGCTCTGGAATTGACAATAGGCTTATCATGCTATATAACAATATAACATTAGGTTTTTTTTTCACTGTAATAGGTTTGGGTTTGTAACTAATTAATGCAAGTTGGCATGCATGCTACAATCCGGATTAGAGGCTGCCTTTAAGGTTGTCGTACATGCTGTACATTTCTGGGTCAGGGCTACTAGCTAGTGTGACGGCCCAGGAGCCATTATATGGATAACATATTGCATATATTTATAACACTGAATATTGCTTTTCATTTGCTTATATTTGATAATGCTAATCTGTTAGCATTTTTTGTTCATAGTTTTACAAATTCCATTTGACAGACAGATATTGAAATATTGCATGTTCTATTTTCTTATTTTACTACTGCATTTTTTGTTTGTTTAATACTATGGAATACATAATGCTGGTATTTTTTTTCATTGTATTGTATATTATTCCTTTTTTTTAATGCATTCATGAAATATATTATGACATTTTGCATTAGCATTTTAATCTTTGTTTCTTATAAGAGTGTATTTTAAAAAAAAATCACTGCTATGAATTTGAAGCACATTAAGGGCCTTTTTTTTTTTTTTTTTTTTTGCAATTTTCTCTATGTATTATATTGCTTATTTTGTTTCCCTTTTGCTTTCTCTGTTATTCTGTGCGTCTGTGTTGTTCTTTTCTTTCTTTCTTTCTTTTTTTTTTTTTTTTTTTTTTTTTGAGAGAGAGAGAGAGAGATTGACATAGAAATATTATAAGACTTCTTTTTTTCCTATTTATTTAACTGTTGCAATACTAAAGTACATGATACTCTTTTTCCTTTAGTAATTTTTTTTGTTTATCATATTGTTTCATTTTTTCTATTTGCTTCATTAATTTGGTCATGAAATTCATTATGCTAGGTTACATTAGCATTTTTAAATCCTTATGTATTGTAAGACTCCTGTGTATCATATGACTGCAATTTTATCATACTTGTTTCTCAGTTCTCATCCTAAGATACATTATGCTTTTTTACTTTACCCTTTTTTGTTCTGCATCATATTGCTGCTTTTCTTTGTTATTTGTTTCAGTGATTTAGTCATGACATATATTATGATAGTTTACTTTAGCATTTTTTTAATTACATACATCATGGTATATGTAAGATATTGAATTGATTTATATTTTGTATATAGTTATGGTATATTAGTTTTTTTTTTTTTTTATGTTAGCATTTTAAATTTGTAATGCATTTTTTCAAGTTTCTTTCCACTAGCTATGGGAGTCGTCTCACTTGAAAATGAATCAAATTGGACTTGGTTTTTAGAGAATCTAAAAGAGATGCTTCATGAAGATCGTGAATTAGTTTTTATGTCTGATCGTCAATGGGGTTTGCTTTTAGGTGTTCCGAAAGTGTTTCCATCTTCTTTTCATAGTTATTGCACATTTCATATGGAGCAAAATATTGGTTCAGTGGTTAAAGCTTGTAAGGGTGATACATCAATTGTTGATTTGTTTAAACTTATAACCCGAGCTTCCAATCTATTTGATTTTGAACGTTATATGTTAAAATTTAAAGAAATTGGAGGTGCTACCGCAATCAACTTCCTTAAAGATAAACCTTTAGAACATTAGGCAGATTTGTTTTTTCAAGGTAGAAGGTATGGAGAATATTCTTCTAACGTGGCTGAGAGCTTTAACTCTTGGATTGTGGATGATAGGTTTATGCCGATTACATCTTGTCTAGATGGAATTCAAGTGAAAGTAATCGAACAAATGGCAAAGCGGAGGGAAGAATGTCATAAGTGGACTACTGTTTTATGTCCAGACATGGAGCAACGATTGTCAAAGTTAGTTGAAGATAGGTTTGGATGGAATGCATATAGATCTGATGAAAATATTTTTGAAGTTAGATCTCCTATTTCACATCATGTTGATCTTGAAAAAAGATTGTGTAACTGTAATCAGTGGAAAGTTATCGGTTTTCCATGTGCACATGCTGTTAAGTGTATGAATAAATCAAGGCTATCGGTATATGAATTTGTGGAATATTATTTTACAGCTAATGCTTTTAGAGCTAGTTATGCATATGCTATTAATCCAATTCCAACTGTCGGTAAGCCAATTATTACTGAAGATGAAATTGTAATTAGACCGCCTAAAGAAATTCGAGGTGCTGGAAGACCTTCTACTAAAAGACATGGTGGCTTTTCTTATTCTCAGAATAAGTGGAATAAATGCAGCAAGTGTGATCAAGTTGAACATAACAGGAGGAATTGCCAAGCTTCAAAGAAGATTTAAATTTGAATTTTATTTTTCAGTTTTTTTTCCATTGGATACGTTACTATATACTTACTTAGTATGTTGTTGTTATTTTTTATTGGTTATTGGGACATGTTACATGCTGAGTTGTTATTTTTAATATAAATCTAACTTGTATTTCTGAATTTTATATTTCTGCTTTCATTTATTATATTTTGTATGTTTTTTTTTAAATTATGAAGTGCTGTGTCTGTGGTTGCTGGCATTTTATCACATGTTATTATTTACATCAACTAAACAGTATAATGCTATTTTAATTTAGCATTTTTTTGTGTATATTGTAAAAGTAATTGGCTGATTATATTATTAGCTGTATAAAGCAAAAGTGGTTGGGTAACTTTATTAATATAAATTTTACTTGTATTTGTGAAACTTATGTGGTTGCTTTCATTTTTTTTTCTTTCATATTTTGTTTAAAATATGCACTGTTGTGTTTGTGACTGTTGGTATTTTATTATCTGCTATTTTCTATGTCATTTATAAAGACTAATGCCACATTTATGTGTTTACTTTCATTTATTTTGTTTTATGTATTTTATTTGTAAAGCATGCATAGTTATGTTTGTTGTTTGTGGCATGTTTTTACCAGCTATTTTCTACATTAATTCAACAGACTAATGCTATATTGATTTAGTATTTCGTTTTGTATGATGTTAAACTGATTGACCTATTTGATTAGTAGTTGTTCAATAATAAACTATGTGATGCTACTTTATGTGTTATTTGGGTAATGTCGTATGCTATTTTATTATAGCATTTTCTGCTAATTAATTTTTGAAATATAGTTCATTTCTAAATCAATTATAGTATGGTAATTGAAGCTAATGCATACAATTATGTACACGATTAAGCCTTGTGTCTGAATGTCTTTTACGTATCATTGGTACCCGCTCGGTTAAATAATCCCTACTGGGTGCAGAATCATTGCTGGAGTACCCGATTAAGCCTTGCATCCAAAAGACTTTTACGTGTTATAGGTACCCGATTAGGCCTTGTGTGCGGATGTGTTTTACGTGTCATTGTACCCGCTCGGTTAAACAATATTTACTGGATGCAGAATCGTTGATGAATTACCCGATTAGGCCTTGTGTCCAGAAGCTTTTTACATGTCATAGGTACCCGATTAGGCCATGTGTCTAAATATCTTTTACGTGTCATGGGTACCCGCTCGGTTAAATAATCCCTAGTGGGTGCAGAATCATTGCTGGAGTACTCGATTAAGCCTTGCATCCATAAGTCTTTTACGTGTCATAGGTACCCAATTAAGCCTTGTGTGCAGATGTGTTTTACGTGTCATTGTACTTGCTCGGTTAAACAATCCATATTGGGTGTAGAATCGTTGCTGAACGATCCAATTAGGCCTTGTGTTCGGAAGCTTTTTACATGTTATAGGTACCCGATTAGGCCTTGTGTCTGAATGTCTTTTACATATCATGCGTACCCACTCGGTTAAACAATCCCTACTGGGTGCAGAATCATTGCTGGAGTACCCGATTAATTCTTGCATCTAGAAGTCTTTTACATGTCATAGGTACCTGATTAGGCCTTGTGTCCAGATGTGTTTTAAGTGTCATTGTACTCGCTCGGTTAAACAATCTTTACTGGGTGCAGAATCGTTGCTTAACGACCCGATTAGGCCTTGCGTTCGGAAGCTTTTTATGTGTCATAGGTACCCGATTAGGCCTTGTGTCTAAATGTCTTTTACATGTCATGGGTACCCGCTCGGTTAAACAATCCATACTGGATGCAGAATCATTGCTGGAGTCACGATTAAGCCTTTCATCTAGAAGTCTTTTACGTGTCATAGGTACCTGATTAAGCCTTGGGTGCGGAATTTTTTTATATGTCATTGTACTCGCTCGGTTAAACAATCCATACTGGGTGCAGAATCGTTGCTGAACGACCCGATTAGGCCTTGCGTCCGGAAGCTTTTTACATGTCATAGGTACTCGATTAGGCCTTCTGTCTAAATGTCTTTTACGTATCATGAGTACCCGCTTGGTTAAACAATCCCTACTGGGTGCAGAATCGTTGCTGGGATTCCCGATTAAGCCTTGCATCCCGAAGTCTTTTACGTGTCATAGGTACCCGATTAATCCTTGTGTCCGGATGTTTTTTACGTGTCATTGTTACCTGCTTGGTTAAACAATTCTTACTGGGTGCATAATCGTTGCTGGATGACCCGATTAGGCCTTTGAGTTTAACCGTCCTTTGAGTTTTGAAAAGTACATGACCAAGCTTGAGTCTAGCCGTCCTTTGAGTTTCTTAAGTACCTGTTTAGGTTTAAATCTGAATGTCCTTTACAATCGTTTATATTGTTCGATTAACCATTATGTTTTTGGTATAAATTAGTTTTCAGAGGTTTTGGCTTAGGGATCAGTCCGGCCGTCCTTTACAATCATTTATATTGTTTGGTTAACCAATATGTTCTCGGTATAAATTGGTTTTTAAAGGTGCTTGGTTAGGGTTGAGTCCTGCTGTCATTCGAATCTCGTATGTATTCGGTTAGGTTTGAATTTGGTTGTCCTTTACAATCGTTTATATTGTTTGGTGTATATTTATTTGCATGGGTGTCTGATTAGGTTTTGAATATTGTCTTCTTTTATATCCATATGTATCCGATTTAACTTGGAGTCTGAATTTGGTTTGCGTTTCTGGGTTTGGTCGGTTGAATGAAATATTTTGGTTATAGATTCATTTATGGTTATTTTGTTTAAATATTTTATTTTAATTTTAGATTGATATGGATAAACAATTAGTTATAAAAATGTTATTTGTTATAGTGTTTTTAATTTTGGAATATAGTAGATTCATTTATGGTTATGTTGATTAAATAATTCATTTTTATTTTAGGTTGGTATGCCTAAACAATTATTTATAATAGTGCTATTTGTTTATAGCACTTTAATTTATACATTTCATCACATAACATCAGACATAACCCAACCCATACACATAATGGTTAATTGAACAGTAACACATAACAGTAACCACCAAACCATAAGCATAACAGTAACCACCAAACCATCACATACACATAACAGTAACCACCAAACCATCACAAAGATCTCGAAAAGCCAAATGATAACAAAGATCTCAAAAAGCCAAATGATCACAAAGATCTCAAAGACATAAGCATAACTCAACACATACACATAACAGTAATCACCAAACCATTACAAAGATCTCAAAAAGCCAATATACAGTTGCCATAAAACATCAATTCTTCCAAAATTCTTATTGCACAAAAACATCAGACAGAAGCCAATCCGAACAACAGGCTACATCCTGAGTTTTCATTAAAACAGCAAGTCACAATCAATTCAGCTTCAACTATTATGTATGAAATTAAAACAGAGCAATTAACCACGTGTGGGTATGAAATTTGTACAGGTACAATTCTGTCTGTACCACAATTTTTTAATCCAGGTTCATCCACTACTTTAACATCAATTCAAATTACTAAAACTCAATTACAATTAGCAACTAAATGTCTAAACAACAAATTCAAATTGAATTAAAACATGCGCTACATCAACAATTCAGTGTTTCCTTCGTTCGTGTTCTTTCTTCTTCACAACGCTTTCAATTTCTTCTGGGGACGAGTTTGCAAAGTAACTCATAATATCCCAACTTCTTGGTGGGTCATTCAGTATGTTGAACACTGTGTTAGCACGGAGAAGATTGATATCTTCCTTTTTATATTCCTCTGGTAGATTTTTGTCTCTGTCCAATTTTTCGATGAATTTCATCACAAATAATGCACAGTTGGAACGGCAAAATAATAAATAAATAAGGATTGGTATAAGAAATGCAATGTTATGATCATTTAGCCTTTTGCCAACGGATTATTTGGCAAAAACCATGTATTGTATTCTAATATTATCCAATTTCCAGGAAGGAACACATAATCGCCGAATATCCTTTAATTTCTCTGGTTTATATTTTATTTTCCTAGGATTTTACAGAATGAAGCATTATTGCATGGTACATCAACTTTCCCAACAAGTAAACTATTGCATAATAGAATGAAGTGATGATTTTATTTTGTTTGTCAGTAGTAGAATATGAGCTAGTAAAGTTGTATCATAGTAACCTCAAAAACACTATTCTCCCAAACGACAAAACCCAGAAACGCATGTAAAGGACAATATGAAGGTGTTTTCACTGTATTACTGTAAAAGTCAGGCAGTAGTGGTACAAAGATACGAAAAATGCAAGGTGTTGTATGGATATTTAAATAATAATAAGGTTCCTACCTTAAGAATAGAACAAAAATGATATTACAGTTTAACATTTATATTAACAGTTTAAGTTGCACATGCAAAGGACAATATGAAGGTGTTTTCACTGTATTATGGTAAAAGGCAGTATTGGTACAAACATATAATAGTTTGAGCATTTAGTATCTATTAAAAAAACTGTTAATGTTTACTTACGAGTCGAAATCTTATTGTGGACATTGTGGTCGTTCCATCGGCTTTGTTCCAATATTTTTGTTTATAATGTTGTTTTCAGCCAATTTCTGATAGATGATCATTTCAATCTTTTTTCTCTGTATCAGAAAAAAAATACATAGCTTTTTTCCAATATACATCCAAATATATATTTATATATGATAATAACATTCTTACCATCTTCATCGCTTCCTTATAGTGTTTATTTGATACAGAGGTTGATCTTCTGGGCCTAAATGAATCATAGTGGTTCCATTGCATTTTAACTTAGTCCAAAGTTAGTAAAGTCCAATGGTTAATGTAATGCAAGGGAAAAAATATGGTTTATGCAACTTCGTTTTTAACAATTTTTTGGACCATTGGGTTAACCGATGTTTTAACAACATTTTCAACATCTGTTTGTATGGCATGCTACAAATAAACATGAAAAATATTAATTTGTTTCTATATTTACAATTTTAAAGTAAAAGTTTTGTTTACCGTCATGATTGTACTAAATATGTAGTTGTGTTCGTATGTATTTGCATTTGAAGTAAACCAGTCAATAACCCGCATTATAAAAATAATGTTAGCTTAGTATATTATTTTAATATGGAATTTGCTTCTATATAAATTTGTTACCAGGATGTTGCATTGTATATAAATAATGCTGGGGGAGATAGCATTTTATTACCAGTACGTTGTTCGATTTAAAAAACATCATAATGCTATGATACTTTAGCATTTTATTAACATCAAATTGCTTAAATATAAAAATCAAAATGATAGGAGAGTTTATCATTTTTGTAATAGCATGTTGACTACCCAATTAAAAATCAAAATATTGGTAGAAGCTAGCATTTTTTGAATAACATTTTGTATTATCATAAATTTTATTATAGTGGTAGCAGAATTTAGTATTTTTCAATCACCATGTTATTAAAAAAAATCATAATGCTAGGAGAATTAGCATTTCACGAACATTGTACTGTTTATTTAAAAAGTGATCATAATGGTAGCGGAAAAAAGTCTTTTTGGAACAAGATAATGGTTTATAAAAAAATTCTAAAATGCTAGTGAAGACTAGAATTTTAAAAAATAACAATCACAATGCTACAAGTTAGCATCTTAGGAACATAATATTGCTTAATAATTAAAAAAATACCTATTACAATTTACATTTACCTGACCATCTATAAATTCTTCAAATAGCATGGACTGTACAATTGTTATCCCTCCTCTTTCAGTATCATCATTTTGCCATGCTATCGTGCTATATTTATATTTTAATTTAAAAATATTAAAATATCACGGATTCAATTAAATAAATTCAGATTTTAACGAGTACAAAAAACTTACTTTGCTTTGTCTGTGCATGCAAAGAATGCTCTAATTATGTTTTGTTTGTGAGAATCTAGGAGTTGTAATATCGACTCTTTAAAATATTTCTTTGGCGATATACTTTCTTTCTCGGAGAATATTTGTCAACATCCATAGATTCTACATCTTGAGCTTCATCATCTGTACTCGATTCTTCTTTCTCTTCTTCGACCAGTTCTTTTTCTTTTTCAGTTTCTTCGACTTTTGTATCACTTTCGTCACTTCCATCTTCATCCTCATCTTCATCTTCATATTCGTCCTCATCTTCATTGCTTGTATTTTCAATATTTACTTCACCATCGGTTACATCTTTTTTATTCTCCTCTTCTTCACCTTCATCTTCATTCTCTTCATCATGTATTTTATCTTCTCTTTTATTCTCTTCACTTTCTTCTTCATTCTCATTTTCTATTTCATCATTTTTTTCCTCCACCATTCCACTGTCTTTTTCATCGTATTTGGTTTTTTTTGCGGTGTATTATTTTATACTGAAATTGAGAATCAACTTTTGGCTTCCTCTTTTTCCCTTTTAATCTTTCAATCATTGAACTTGGTGTTACATTTTTAAGCCGCTGGCTTCTTCTTCTCACATCCTTCTCTTATTTGTTTTCCACTTTTTTGAACTCTTCCTGAGTCTCATTATCTGGTGTGCTTAGAAGGTCGAAAGAAGGAGGGGTAAGTTGCTCTATAAACTTCTGAATAATTAGTTTTTTATGTTCCTTATCAGATTCTTGGAGCACGAATTTTAGCATGCGGATTTTCTTTTTCTTTCTGAACTAATTCTTCTTCTCTTTTTTCCCTTAGCTCTTTTTCTTCCTCCAACTTTGTTTTCACATCCTTCAATTTATTGTCTAATTGTCTGATTTGAAAATTTTGCATTTCGATTTGTCTGTCTTTTTCATCAATTCCTAACCCTTCATCTTCACCTTCACTTGTAATCTCTTATATTTACAAAATTGCTTTGTTCTTTGATTCATCAAGTAACATCTTCTCTTTAGATGTTATTTTCTTAATTCCAAGCGAAATTTGTAATCGGCGAACATAAGAAGTTTTTCAGTCATAAATTCATTATTTCTAATATTTTGAAGTGCTACAATGTTCTAGCACATTAATATGTGCACAAAAATAAATATATACTGAATTACGACTACTAAGTTTTGAGTGATAAAGGGATTGTTACAAAACCAAGTGCATTGTTGAAATGCTATCAGAATTTAGTGTTTTCCAATCACCATAGTAATCACACAAAAAAATTCATAATGCTAGGAGAATTAGCATTTCACTTACAGTGTTCTGTTTACTTAAAATTTATTATAATGGTAGATAGTTTAACATTTTATTAACAGCAAATTGCTTAAAAAAAATCAAAATGATAGGAGAGGTTAGCATTTTTGTAATAGCATGTCGACTAAAAACCAAAATGCTTTTGAAGCTAAGTATTTTTGGACCAACGTTTTGTAATCAAAAAAAAAAAAAAGAAAGAATAATTCATAATGCTAGGAGAATTGGCAGTTCACTTACAGTGTTATTTTTGTTTTAAATATTATTATAATGGTAGGATAGTTTAGCATTTTATTAACAACAAATTGCTTAAATAAAAAAAAAATCAAATTGATAGGAGAGGTTAGCATTTTTGTAATAGCATGTCGACTAAAAACCAAAATGCTTTTAGAAGCTAAGTATTTTTGGAACAACATTTTGTAATAAAAAAAACAAAAGAAAAATTCATAATGCTAGGAGAATTAGCAGTTCACTTACAGTGTTCTGTTTATTTTAAAAATTATTATAATAGTAGGATAGTTTAGCATTTTATTAACAGCAAATTGCTTAAATAAAAAAATCAAAATGATAGGAGAGGTTAGCATTTTCGTAATAGCATGTCGACTACTCGACTAAAAATCAAAATGCTTTTAGAAGCTAAGTATTTTTGGAACAACGTTTTGTAATCAAAAAAACAAAAGAAAAATTCATAATGATAGAAGAATTAGCATTTCACTTACAATATTATGTTTATTTAAAAAATTATTATAATAGTAGGATAGCTTAGCATTTTATTAGCAGCAAATTGCTTAAATTAAAAAATAAAAATGATAGGAGAGGTTAGCATTTTTGTAATAGCATGTCGACTACTTGACTAAAAATCAAAATGCTTTTAGAAGCTAAGTATTTTTGGAACAACTTTTTGTAATAAAAAAAAACAAAAGAAAAATTCATAATGATAGGAGAATTAGAATTTCACTTATAGTGTTCTGTTTATTTAAAAAATTTATTATAATTGTAGGATAGTTTAGCATTTTATTAACAACAAATTGCTTAAATAAAAAAATCAAAATGATAGGAGAGGTTAGCATCTTTGTAAAAGCATGTCGACTAAAAATCAAAATGCTTTTAGAAGCTAAGTATATTTGGAACAACTTTTTGTAATAGAAAAAAAAATAAAAAAGAAAAATTCATAATGCTAGGAGAATTAGCATTTCACTTACAGTGTTCTGTTTATTTAAAAAATTATTATAATAGTAGGATAGTTTATCATTTTATTAACAGCAAATTGCTTAAATTAAAAAATAAAAATGATAGGAGAGGTTAGCATTTTTGTAATAGCATGTCAACTACTCGATTAAAAATCAAAATGCTTTTAGAAGCTAAGTATTTTTGGAACAACTTTTTGTAATAAAAAAAACAAAGAAAAATTCATAATGATAGGATAATTAGCATTTCACTTACAGTGTTCTGTTTATTTAAAAAATTATTATAATGGTAGGATAGTTTAGCATTTTATTAACAGCAAATTGCTTAAATAAAAAAATCAAAATGATAGGAGAGGTTTGCATTTTTGTAATAGCATGTCGACTACTCAACTAAAAATTCAAAAGCTTTTAGAAGCTAAGTATTTTTGGAACAACTTTTTGTAATAAAAAAAAACAAAAGAAAAATTCATAATGCTAGGAGAATTAGCATTTCACTTACAGTGTTCTGTTTATTTAAAAAATTATTATAATGGTAGGATAGTTTAGCATTTTATTGATAGCAAATTGCTTAAATTAAAAAATAAAAATGATAGGAGAGGTTAGCATTTTTGTAATAGCATGTCGACTGCTCGACTAAAAATCAAAATGCTTTTAGAAGCTAAGCATTTTTGGAAAAAAAATTTGTAATAAAAAAAACGAAAGAAAAATTCATAATGATAGGAGAATTAGCATTTCACTTACAGTGTTCTGTTTATTTAAAAAATTATTATAATGGTAGGATAGTTTAGCATTTTATTGATAGCAAATTGCTTAAATTAAAAAATAAAAATGATAGGATAGGTTAGCATTTTTGTAATAGCATGTCGACTGCTCGACTAAAAATCAAAATTCTTTTAGAAGCTAAGCATTTTTGGAACAAATTTTTGTAATAAAAAAAACGAAAGAAAAATTCATAATGATAGGAGAATTAGCATTTCACTTACAGTGTTCTGTTTATTTAAAAAATTATTATAATGGTAGGATAGTTTAACATTTTATTAACAGCAAATTGTTTAAATTAAAAAATAAAAATGATAGGAGAGTTTAGCATTTTTGTAATAGCATGTCGACTACTCGACTAAAAATCAAAATGCTTTTAGAAGCTAAGCATTTTTAAACATATTTTTATAATCACCAAAAAAATCATAATGCTAGGAGAATTAGCATTTCAGTTACAGTGTGCTGTATAGATAAAATAATTTACATTAATCACTGTTAACTATTGTGTTTCCAGTATTAAACAAAAAATTACAAAAGCAATTGCATTATTAAAATTTTAACAACATAAAATATTATCATACCTTTTTATCATCCATATTGGCTAGGATCTCCTTTGACACAATGTTTTTCATTAAATTTAGCGACCATTTTGCAAATCTTGGAGAGCCGCTTATCCATTCTTTTCTTGGCTTAAGTATATCAACATGTTCACATAGAAAATACTGAAAAAAAGAACAAAATATTAGTTAGAATAAATTATCATACATCTTTTCATACTATATTAAAATTTAATATTATGATGAAAAAATATCATTAATTTTTTCTTACCAGGGGAAGAATGGAACAGCCAGACATATTTCTTGGTTTATCGTTGAAAAAATTTAATGATTTAGTTAAATGATAATGAATACTTAATGGCCAAGAAATTTGATTCATTTTTTTTGGATCAACGGTGTATTGAAGATAACCCCAGTTAAGCATTCTTTGATTGTCAGGGAAAAGAAATGTTATAAAGAGAAGAATAAGAATAAATCTTGGCAAATTATTTTCCTCATCTGGAATTTCTTTTTCAATTTCAATTTCTATTCTTTTAATAACAAGATCTTTGGCTATATGATCTATGTTAATAAAATTTCTTGAAACAAACCTTTGACAATTTTTAGGGGTGCATGATAAAGATACTTTAGGTAAGGGAAAAATATTTCTCCCATTCACAGGAAAACCAAAAATTAATGAAACATCTTTTGTTGATAATTTTAATTTTTTCCTCCCAATAGAAAAACATTCCTCCTTAATTGAATAACAACTGATTAAATCATCTAAAATTTTAGAAGATTTTCTAATTTGCTTTGGTCCAATGTTACTTGAAAAAAAAGCATTTATAAATTCATAAAAAGGAGTCTATTTTAAAAAATTTAATTGATTAGTTGAAAAACCATTTTTTTTTAAAAAAAAATTCAAGAATTTTAACCAGTGGTACTAGACTACATCGGTATTGGACAGTCTGCCTTTCCTTTTTCTGGCTCGCAACTATTTTTCGCTTTTTGCTTTCTTTATTCTCAAGAGAAGACTCCGATATTTCCTGCAAGAAAGAGATAACAAAACAATATAAAATTGTATTAAAATATAGAACTGTATTATAATACAATATTAAAGAAATCATTTTGTGCAATATAATGTTAGATTAATCTAGCATTTTCATACATTATAATGCTAGGATAACCTGTCATTTACATATGTCGGTTAATGGCTCGGCCATGCCATGTAATGACAGGTTATCCTAGCATTTTTGTGCAATTTTCAAGGGCTCAGCCACTCGCTGTAGTGCTAGGATAACCTGTCATTTACATATGTCGGTTAATGGCTCGGCCATGCCATGTAATGACTGGTTATCCTAGCATTTTCATGCAATTTTCAAGGGTGCGGCCACTCGCGGTAGTGCTAGGATAACCTGACATTTTCATATGTCGGTTAACAGCTCGGCCATGCCATGTAATGACAGGTTATCCTAGCATTTCTGTGCAATTTTCAAGAGCTCGGCTACTCGCTGTAGTGCTAGGATAACCTGTCATTTACATATGTCGGTTAATGGCTCGGCCATGCCATGTAATGACAGGTTACTCTAGCATTTTCGTAAAATTTTCAAGGGATCGGCCACTTGCTGTAGTGCTAGAATAACCTGTCATTTACATATGTCGGTTAACGGCTCGGCCATGCCATGTAATGACAGGTTGTCCTAGCATTTTCGTGCAATTTTCAACGGCTCGGCCACTCGCAGTAGTGCTAGGATAACCTGATATTTTCATATGTCGGTTAACGGCTCGGCCGTGCCATGTAATGATAGGTTGCAATTTTCAAGGGCTCGACCACTCGCTGTAGTGCTAGGATAACCTGACATTTTCATATGTCGGTTAACGGCTCGGCCATGCCATGTAATGATAGGTTACTCTAGCATTTTCGTAAAATTTTCAAGGGCTCGGCCACTCGCTGTAGTGCTAGGATTAACCTGTCATTTACGTATGTCGGTTAATGGCTCGGCCATGCCATGTAATGACAGTTTGTCCTAGCATTATCATGCAATTTTCAAGGGCACGACCACTCGTTGTAGTGCTAGGATAACCTGTCATTTACATATGTCGGTTAATGGCTTGGCCATGCCATGTAATGACAGGTTGTCCTAGCATTTTCATGCAATTTTCAAGGGCGCGGCCACTTGCTGTAGTGCTAGGATAACCTGACATTTTCATATATCGATTAACAACTTGGTCATGCCATGTAATGACAGGTTATCCTAGCATTTTCGTGCTATTTTCAAGGGTGCGGCCACTCGCTGTAGTGCTAGGATAACTTGACATTTTCATATGTCGGTTAATAGCTCGGTCATGCCATGTAATGACAGGTTATCCTAGCATTTTCGTGCAATTTTCAAGGGCTCGGCCACTCGCTGTAGTGCTAGGATAACCTGTCATTTACATATGTCGGTTAATGGCTCGGCCATGCCATGTAATGACAGGTTACTCTAGCATTTTTGTAAAATTTTCAAGCGCTCGGCCACTCGCTGTAATGCTAGGATAATATGACATTTTCATATGTCGGTTAACGGCTCGGCCATGCTATGTAATGACAGGTTATCCTAGAATTTTCGTGCAATTTTCAAGGGCTCGGACACTTGCTGTAATGCTAGGATAACCTATTATTTACATATGTCGGTTAACGGCTTGGCCATGCCATGTAATGACAGGTTACTCTAGCATTTTCGTAAAATTTTCAAGGGCTCGGCCACTAGGATAACCTGACATTTTCATATGTCGTTTAACGGCTCGGCCATGCCATGTAATGATAGGTTTTCCTAACATTTTCGTGCAATTTTCAAGGCTATGCCACTCACTGTAGTGCTAGGATAACCTGTCATTTATATATGTCGGTTAATGGCTCGGCCATGCCATGTAATGACAGGTTACTCTAGCATTTTCGTAAAATTTTCAAGGGCACGACCACTCGTTGTAGTGCTAGGATAACCTGTCATTTACATATGTCAGTTAATGGCTTGGCCATTCCATGTAATGACAGGTTGTCCTAGCATTTTCGTGCAATTTTCAAGGGCTTGGCCACTCGCTGGAGTGTTAGGATAACCTGGCATTTTGTGTTTTAAACTTATCTAGAATATTCTGCTCTTAATTAACCTAGCATATTTTGCACTACAAATCAATGCATAATTAATGAATCGTTTTATAATATATTGTGTTAATTTTGCCCAAATAAACAACATAGAATTTAAAAGTACGTATACAGTCAATTTAACCAATTGTGTTTAATTTTGTCTGTTATACCTGATCTCGTTTATCCTTCTCCTTCTCCATCGTCTTTTTTGCTTTTATAGCTGATAGTGATAATCTCAAAGAAACAACCCTATTTGCTGACTTTGGTGGCGAATTTGGCGATGGTTCCGACGACGACGATAACCTTAAGCGACGAGTTTGCATCGGCGATTGATCTGACGACGATGATGATGACCTTAAGCGATGAGTTTGCATTATAGGAATACACTTTCTTTTGATTTACGTTTATCTCCTATTTTCTCGATTTGAATTTGATGGAAAACCCTAAGTGAAGACAACTAAGTGAAAGAATTGATGGTAACGTGGGAGTTTTTGTTTTATTTTCGTTCGTGGGTCCTTCAGCCCAATTAATAAAAGTTGCGGTCCAGAGATTAAAAGTTTAAATAAGTTCGTCCTTATGCCTAATTTCCTCATTATACGATATGTTATAAGTAGCAGCTAAAAATATGTATATTTAACAAAATAGTATTTTTTTTAATAAATAATTTATTTGAAATTCTGTCTACGTATATAAAAAAGTAAATATAATAATCAATGGCAAATTACTTTATATTACATGCCTGCATAAAATGTAATATATATTTTATTAAATTTCCAGTTGGAGTACATCCTAAATTTGAAAATATTATGATTTTTAAATTTTAATATATATTATTATTAATAGATGGTTTCGAGCTTAATTAATTAATATAAGATTATTTATAAATAGAAGTTTAAGTTTTATATTTGTCGAAAAACTTGGATCATATTTTAGGGCTTTCGAGAAAAATTCCTTAATTTCTGAATTAAAACAATATTTTAGTTACTTAATCATTAAACGACCAAAAATAAAATTTATTTTTGGGAAAAACAAAATAAAGCTAAAAGTTTTTGGAAAAATTTCCCACAGCTTGTAAGTGTGATGAATTAATTTTACAAAATAAATATAAAATGGAATTTTTTTTAAGAAGAAGAGATATCACCACATAAAATGAGCTTTTCGGCACAAGGTAACAACACAGAGAGGAGAAGAGAAAAACAAAAGGAAAAAGGGATAGGTTTGTAACGGCCTGGCAAATTCGACTTCCGAATTTCAACGCTAATACATTCTCTGTATTCACGTGCCTAAACTCTACTACCGAAAATACATCAGTTCGAAGAAAGAAGTTGGAGGGTGAGAAAGAAGAAAGAAAAGTTAGAGTAGAAAAGAAGAACATGAACACATCAGAATCAGAAAATATCATAATCTCACAGTAGAATAACAAAAAATAGTATATCAATACTCTTTACAAAAGAGACAAGTTGTATATATACATACATTAACCATTAGAGTACACAATAGATTAGCTTATATAGTCATAACAATATGCATGTGCAATGGCTAATAAATACAATACACACAGCGAAAGTAAATTAATACGAGAAATGCAGGATTATGTCTCGACTCCAGCTCCTCTCCTGTAGCTCCAAGAAAATCTGAAAAAATATATACTATCTAACCCAAGCAAATTTTGAGGGAAAGCAAAAACATCAGATTAGTTTGAAATACTTACAGTGAGAAAACTCTCATCACAATTAACTTGCTTAATTTTAGAAATTCTTTAAAAGAATGGATCTCTTGTAAGACACGACTACACATAAATATGACACATATTTTCCCTTTTACGATAACCAAAACACTTTTATTATAAGTCCAATGATATTATAATAATGTCTAAAATCCACAAATAAAATAATAATATATCAAAAAAATTGCATCTTACGGTTCAACATAGTTGGTTTACATTTAAAACCGTACATGCTTGTATTAGAGTTTGGATTCCATACAATGACTAAGCAATGGGGTAGCACCCGACACAGTACCTCTCTAGATAAGCATACCGAGGATCTCGCCTAGATCCCTTGCCAACACAGGACCGACCTACCACCAACTTGACAGTACTAAATACATTATCACCTTGGTTGAGATCAACAACCATACCAAAGAATATATTATAGGGTCAACCGTTCTAGATTGGTGAAAACATACTCTATTGGGTGTGACCCACATAGCCCTGCTACATATCCCCTGTTTCAGTCATACTGGTTGATGAGGCTAGAGGCTACGTTTTTACCTTTCACACATGACATATTTTCATATTTGAATGTTGATCGCCCTCAAGTGGCAATGTACTACTAACATTCATCCATACAGTTGTTTAAGAAGAGAACAAACTGAAGGCATTACCTCTACTACATGCATAGGATTAGTAGTGTAACACCCCACACCCGCTAAGGTCACTCACTAAGGGAATGCCTTAACTTCGGTGGAGCATTTTGAGTGAATATAGAACGGAAAAATTACAACAAGACAGATATAAATAATACTTGAAAATTTAAAACATCATTTCATTGCAGCAGAAGGTAAACATGTTTAGTTACAACACCATAAAAGAGTCAAGT
This sequence comes from Allium sativum, assembly GCA_030737875.1. Taxonomy (NCBI): domain Eukaryota; kingdom Viridiplantae; phylum Streptophyta; class Magnoliopsida; order Asparagales; family Amaryllidaceae; genus Allium; species Allium sativum. The sequence continues at coordinate 160,406,340 of CM060923.1, forward strand.
ACCAAATATCCATCATGGTAAAAACATAGTACATAATCCCACTACATAACTAATAGCCATAATAGAAAAGATAAGCTGGGCTTTACATCACGGTCCAAGCTCCAAAAGATAGATAAAGAAATCTGATCAAAGCCCATTAGTGCTAGGCCCAACATGAGGAACTGAGGGGGAAAAAGATAAAAACAATGGAGTCAGACATAAGTCTGAGTGAGCCCTATAACTTTAACAATACAATCATTAAAGTAATTAGGGTATGATATAAACTTGGTACGGTGATGACTGGGGATAAATGACTACACTAAGCAGCCAACTAGACATAGGATGAACTAAGATAACGGTAAAGACACATCTACCCACCCAAGGGTAATTACTAACTGCACCACACCAGTCTTTCCTACTTAAAGGTTGATCCCACCCAAGGACTTAGAAAATTTACCCAGTAGTTTCGTGTACCCCTAGCTGACTACATAGGTGCCGTCTGCCCCTATCTCCACTAGGTGTACCCACTACTCCCCAAGCGATCGGCTCCCTACCGTAGATACCCGTGCTGGCCCCACAGTGGGGTGTATCACTCCCCAAAGTGGCAACCCGATTCAACCAATGGTGCACGGCTTATACCTACACGATGCAACAACGTCTTATCTACCAGCCCGGGTCCACACACGCATATGAAACCCGTTGGACCTGCGTTGCCACCGCTAACCCGTTTTGGCCTCTTATAGTCAAGCCCAGTACGCGTGTCCCGTCCTCGACATGGGTCGAGCCCAATAAGATACATATGGGTTACTAGTTGAAATGGGCCCCCACAAGCTACCCACCTAAGCTTGTCCCTTTATCTAGTGCATCCCACTTAACCCTTTAATCATGTTTAATTACATGTTTCCACTTGGTTAAGTATTCTAATCGTATTTTCTATTGCCACCCAAGGCAACCCACTAGATTTCCACATGCCACCCAAGGCACTCACTTGATTTCCACATGCCACCCAAGGCACCCACTTAACCCCTCATGCCCCACTACATGCTTATCTGGTTAAGTGTTTCTTAATTGATTAAGAACGCAACCGTTGTAAAGACCTCTCACATTAGACTATCTTTTATGGCAGCTGGATTTGTCGGTCGGGTCCGGGCAGCCTTACGTGTAACGGCGCGGATTTTCGACCCAGAAAATCAACATAAAAACACACTGTTGACTATTCAAGCATCGAAAAATACCGGGACATTAATAGAAGAATTTAGAGGGTGAGAAAGAAAAGATAGAACTAATAGAATAGAAGAAGAAGAAGATCACAACTGAACAAAATCAGAGTAACACGAAACTCGCAGCGGAACAAAATAAGATGTATTATATAACATAACTTTGAATACAAAACTGTATTGTATATACATACCATTATCAGAGTACAATACATCATATCACAGCGGAAATAACTCTACATAACTAATGGTGAAGCTTCCTGCTTTTGAGCTCCTCCAAGTGAATCTGCAAAGCCTGAAACACTTGACTGCCCGTACAAATTTGGGCACCCAAGAGTTTAGGGAAAACAAACAAAATAAACTCTGGGTCAGTCATGGGACTGGTGTGAGTAAATTCCAACCATACTGTTTAACTTTGAAAATCCTTTTCAAACAAGAAGATAATAGTAAGACCAGCCCACACATAAACATGGACGGTTTTTACCTTACTATAATCCAAAATGCTTTGATATCAAACCCGAATGATATTATAATAATGTCTACTCAATTAAATAATCAAGTAGCAGAACGCTTGCATCTCACGTTCCACATATATATATAGTATAAAATCATAAATCGCAGGGCGCTTATCGGAGAATGGATTCCAACAGACAAGGTATGGGAGCACCTTCTGAATAGTGTACTCTAGAGGGGATACACTCAGGGTTCAACAAGAACGTCTTGCAACCCGGCCACACATGACCGCTCACTCATTTAGCTTGAGTGTCGCGAATATATTGCCACCACGGTTGCAGGCCATCCAACCGTCATCCGAAGATACAGAATCGAAAAGAAGTATAAATATGAATTTTCTCTAGATCGGTGACAATACACCCTGCTTGGGGATGACCCAACTAGCCATGCTGCCTAGCCCAACTTTTGTCATTCCTAGTTGTGAGGCTAGAGGCTACGTCTATCTTCAGAACATCTGATCACCATTCACTTGAATGTCACATCGTCAAATCCGTAATCCCACATTGATTACACTAATGCACACTGGGTGTAGAATAAAGAGAAGTTATCTTCTCCCCACCAACTTGGTATATTCGTAAAATCAACGGCGTGACCGTTGGAAATACTCTGTCAGACACTCGTCCATACAAGTTGTCCTAGGACTGGACAAACAAAGACACACCATTCTATAACTGGACGATCCTTGCATTTAACTCCGCCTTCAATTATCTTCAGCATATCTAATTCGCAACGATTATGCCTATACGGAGTGGTTTCAGATAACGTATCCAACCGGTCTCTCCATATCGACAACGATGGTCAAAACACTTCGATAGTCGGTTATTTCTATCGAAGTAAAAACAACATTCATTCAATGTACAACTAACATCATACAACCACGGGCACTTTTATTTATTATTCGAATTCCCATATCTTACCAGATATTTCTCAAATCCCGTTTAAGGCTTTTCATACTTCTTGGAAAACATTTCCAGTTATTTTAAACTCTTATTCTTTCATGTTTCAGAAAACATGCGTTATTAACGTTTGAAACATTTCCATTCTTTTCACGTTATTCATTTTCTACACTTGGATAATATATCCTAGCTCCATTGGAAAAATAATTCCAATTTCATTTTAAACATTTAAATCTGCCAAGCATTTACTTTAAAGCATTATTCACTTTAAAATGTGAATATCATTTCTATTATAGAAATCTGAGCATCTTTATCATATAACTCTTTATTCATGAAATAAATTCCTTCATCTTGTTTTACCGAAATCTCTTTCATACTTTTTACATTCCTATTCCACTTTATAAACTCTGTTTCTAAGTCAACTTCTTATCAAATCGATATCAAATTTATAACTAAATACTGACTCCTATCCTATTAACATTTATTTGTTTAAACTAAATGTTAATTATTCTATCAGATTATAATCCCTAAAAATAGTTTACTTTTAATACATTCGACATCGTCGAATTCTAGTTACAAATCCTAACGGTTTAATTCTAATCACATTTCGAACATCGAAATGCTGTCATCAGTTTCTAATACGATTCCCCAATTCTTTTTCTAAACTCTTTCTTATATTTCTTTGAACAAACGTCGTTACTTATTACTCTAGAATAAGTGGATTTCAAACCAACTGTTACATTTCCTAGGAAGTGCTGCTATATATAAAAGTCATGCTTAAGTCAAATCAACAGCAGTTAATTTGTCGCTATAGTTCTAAACTTGTCATACGCTGTAATATTCTCCTTATAACTAATTACAGTCATACTTACCTTATCAACAGCGTTATTTTATTGCTATAGTTCAACTTATCATACGCTGTAATATTCTTTGTTATAACTAATCTTGACATAACAGTCACACTTATCTTATCAACAGCGTTATTTTATTTCTATAGTTCTAAGACTTGCATACGCCGCCATATTCCTTTTATACTAATCTTGACATCTATTTCCGTCACAAAAATCTTGACATCTCTTTCTGTTACAAAAAATCTTGACATCTCTTTCCGTTACAAAAATCTTGACATCTCTTTCCGTTACAAAAATCTTGACATCTCTTTCCGTTACAAAAATCTTGACATCTCTTTCTGTTACAAAAATCTTGACATCTCTTTCCGTTACAAACTGATATCGTTCCTCGGTAATAGCGAAGCCGTTCAAGTTGGGGTATTTTATTTACCTCTCAGACCTTGATCGACAACGTTCTTACCTTAGAACCGATACAAGTCTGTATTCAAATTCCTTATTACTTAATATATTTATTAAATCGTATTTCCTTGTTGTATTTTGGAATATGGTTTTACAACACCATATTCTTACTTTGGAATCTCTGTGGTTTATGAATATTTAATTTAAACATTTACTCTTTGCTTTCTCCATTTCCCAGTTCTTATCTATAACTTCTTAAATGGTAATTAACTCTCATTATTTTCGATAAACTTATTTCTAACTTGTTTTCATTAGATTAATTAAAGACCAATTAATCTAATAATCATGTTCCCAAATAACAGTTGATTAAATCAACTTATTTCCATCAGTAAATTCATTAACTGATTTTAATTACTTCTTAACATTAGATTAATCTAATTAATCTAATGATATCTCTAAATTATTTATCTTAAATATAATTATCCAAATATTTAATCGTCGGATAGTTTTTACTTTATAAACTTGTTTAAATGTCAACAATCGCTTTTATTTGCTTTATAAAAACGAACTCTAAAATACTGGTTTATAATAGAACTTCTATTATAATTTAAAACTTCACTTTAATTATAAAAATATAATTTCTATGATTAACTTCATTGATTTGCCTGACGGTAAATCAGTTTCTTAACAAAACGATGGTTTTACGGTCGACTGTTAACACTTTCTAAATCAATATCGTTTATTTATTTAATCTAAACAAATGTTGAATTTCCGTTCAACATCAATATTCACATGGGGTTTTAAATATAATTCAGGTTCATACAAAACAAACAGTACATATAATTATCAAGGAATCCGGTCGGATTCCTCCAACCGGTTTCCGCATCCACAGATGTCAGTCAACACAATTTACACTAACTCTATACTAGGGGATATTCTAATCCATGGAATCAGTGTCCAACCGATGATGTGTACATATGTAACGGTATATAATATTCAACCAATTTACTTGTAATCTACCTAATCGACCATCACACAGCATTCAAACAACATTAAAATATAATTAAAATATTTTAAAAAGATCAGAGTGAGTGAATTTACTCACCTTCGCGCGTTAACCGTTAAATAACGATTTGCGTCAGTCGATTAACCCCGACGTTCAATCCTGCCATAAATCAAACGTGCTCCAATTGATTCCGATCTATCTTCATATCGCAGCTTGCTTCGTTATGATTCCGACGTGACGGACAGTTCGCCGAACCTTCTTCTTTGGCCCATTTAAAATAATACCCAGCTCGCACTTCTCACGAACTCCGACCTCGAGCTTGAAAAACTCGGCTATAAGAAAAACTTGTGATAATTATTTGCACCCAACTCCCCTTGATAAGGAGTTCAATTCTTTTGTATTCAGTGAGCAACCCACCCTAGCGTATCATTCATCCGCTTTTTCCAACGTCGAGACTTCCTCCTCGGCCTCCCCTGCGTCGGGCTGCATTGTGACAGTAACAGGAACCATCACTTTCTAGATTTTCTTCCTTCAACCATATAGAACAGGGTCTACCCATTTTAAAGCCTTTCCAGTACAACTTCCCTTCCCACGTTAACACTGACTGCTGCACCTACAACTCTTCTTCACAAACCCCTGTCCACCCATACATTGAAATGCCTACGTCATCCACACTTAGCAGCATTTCCTTGACACTTCAACAATATCCTCCCATTTCTCTTTTGTTTATACTTTACACTTGCAAAGCAATACGCCATATAGTAACCGGTCCCGCCAAAACTTCCCTCATTAAAGGCCACCTGTTTCGGCATACTTGCCTCAACCATCCACGTTTCCTAAAGCCATGCTGTTAACCATCCACTCACGCACTGTTTCACCTAACTATGCATGTAAGACTTCCCACTTCGCAAATACTCCATGCGTGTGTTTCCCTGATGGCGACAGAACATTCCTCGACGTCTTGGCCCTTTAATCCTTAACGCGGCGACCCCCCTCCTGTACACCAGACTTCGACTCACTTCCCCGACTGTCATTCTCGGTCCTTGAACACAAACTGCTCCTGACTTTTACCTCATCTTCACCACGTTTTACCACCTTTCATCCCTTCCTTCACCGAATATAACCCATCAGCTCCCACATGCATGCGTGCTGGTCCATGCTCACATGTAGCATTCAAAACGTTGGCCTTACCTTTGTATTTGAACCCAAGACCCAAGCTTAAAGCACACGCCCAAACAATACTGTAGCTCCATTTTGTTTGCCAATATCCACCTTTAAATATGCCGCACAGTACCCTTCAAACACTCACGTACTCAGCTGCTTAATCTTCCTCTCGCTTGTAATTTTTTTGCCCATTATACTACTTGTTTGAAATGTTCCTTCACCTTCACGCTACTGTAAGCCGATACTCCCTCCATACTTCACTTCCATAACTCTCCTCCCCGATCTGCCACATGCCCAACACACATCCAAGCTCTTCCCTTCCTTTGTCGTACAACTGAGACCGGTTTTACCCCCTCGACTGCCTACCGACACCGCCATGGCCCTCTCGTTTACATTGGATTTATATTCAAGAATTGAAGTGGGTTTTTCATTTTTAGTTTTCATTTTTCTCGGTGGGAGGTAGGAACGAAGAGAAGTTCTGCCGAGAAGAAGGATGGCCTGTGTATTTTATAGAGCGGGACTGCGTAGGAAACACGCTCCATTTGTTTATTCTTTATTTAGATAGGTTAATTCTTTATTTAGATAGGTTATGGTCTTTGTTGAAATTTCCGAAGTACACACTGTAGAAAGAATGGTTCTATGCGTGTGGAAAAGGAGAAAGGGCTCCATGTGTAATTTTCTTAGTGATGAAAGTAAATAGGTTAGGTGGTTAGGAGTATGGTTTGTATACTGTAGCTATGAAGTTTTCACGTTGGGTTATGGTGCATATGTTCTTATAGGGGACATGCATGTACTCTAGAAAATAGGGTGATGCTCTGTTGCTTAAATGGAACGCACGCTATTGGTTTATATGTTTTTGTCTATTTTAAATATTGTATGCTGAGATATGGTGAACTGTTCGGATATTTTGCTTTTAGTTTTAAACATTTTAACACATCCTGCTAAGTGAAATTATATCCATGTATGAGCGCCATAGACTGAAGTAAAAATGCCGTTGTGACGAGCAATGTGTCACGACCCAAAAAATATAATAACACCGGTAGATTGATTCATATTTTGAAATCCCGAAATACCGATACAGGGTACACAATACTCCAAATAAAAAGTTGCTCATTTAATTTATTAAAAATTACAGTAAAATTCTAAAAATTAAATTATTGTTGCACCTCAAAAGAACCTTGTCCCGATATCAAGTTATATTCAAATAACCTGTTACGGTCGATAAACGATTTTACAGCGACTTTTTGAATATTTGATTTGGACATATCTTGCAATCTACACACTGAAATCTTGGTTTTTCACTTCTGTTAGAAAGATACAGTTCAACAGATTCCAACGCTTCTTATTTCGAAGAAATCTGATTCAAAACGAGTCCGGTACACTCAGTTGAAGTTCAGAACGTTAAATTACGAACTGCAGCGATATTACGGGCTCGATTATATTTAATATATATTTTTATACGTTCAACTTCGTTTTAATTAATATATAAATCCACTTATATTACAAATTCAATATTTAAACTGATTTAAATATTCAAATACCAACCGACAAAAATGCGGGACGTTACAGACCTTCCCCCTTAAAATAATTTCGTCCTCGAAATTGCTAAGATAGGGAAAATGCTACAATCTCTGTTATAACATGGTTAAAAATCTTTTTGGTTTACTTCATAATTCCAGTTTCCACTGAACTGATTATTTCCAATTAAAATATTAATTCCTTATTATTTCGAATATTTTCAAAATTTCTGAAAATTTCCTAACAACTTAAATTTTTAGAGAATCTCGCCAGCATCTCCTCTGCACGGCTTACTCGGTACTACAACAACTTGCCACTCCGGGCCTTCTTTAATCCAAAAGAAAATCAAACAGCCAAACGGCTTGCCCAAACTGACTCATAAAAAATCTCATACTCGTATGTGTACCTTCTCTGTTGGGCATTCAACTCTATCTCTGCCATCTGCTATCAAACCAGCATATCCAAGCATCCTTGGTTGATCTCCCATCAATCCGTTCTCAAACCAGTCTTTCGCTTTTACTAAGCCAAATTTCTATTTCAACTCCGATTCCACTCTCAGTTCTTAACCTTGTTAAGTTTTATTACGACATTCCATTTACTGATTTATTTCTCAAATCAGTTATCTCCATCTCAAATTCAAAATTCGATTCTTATTCTCCAAGAATCAATTCATTTTTAATAACTCGAATCTCCAATATTTTTTTCTTTTATAATTTTCATTCTGGATCTTTCCAAATTCAGTCCAGTTTTGTTATCTTTGTTTAAATTCCATTTTTACCATTTTAACTCCATAAGTTAAATTTTTATTTCAGAATTCAAATTCCTGGGATTTATTTCAAATCTGTTTGAAATCATATATAATTCAAAACATTTGAATTTTCTGACAACTTGTTTCTCAAACAATACAAAACAAAATCTTTGGTAGTAATCCGTCACTTACCAGCTCGAAAATGAACACCGAAAATGTCGCGATCATCATCGGAATTTATTTTCCAGCCATCAAAGTGAGTTCAATACTTTATTATTTTCAAACTCATTTTAAAACGCTTTCCTTTTTAATTTTACTTCAAAATATCTTTCACAGTACTTGGAAAACAATTTCAAATCTCCCAGGATTTTAAAATTCCCATATTTTCAATCCAAACATTATTTCCAACTCTTTTCCAAATTTTTAGAGCTTTATTTCAATTCTGGTTTTAACTTCAGATTCAGTTTATCTGATTTTGCATATTATACTTATATAATATTTCGATTGGTTATTAATATAACCAACTCAATTATAGATCTTATTTGGTCATAATGATGATCAACACTATAATAATCTCAAGATATATACTCCTTTATATCAAAATATAATTTGGGTAAAATTATTTCATCTACCCTCTTTAAAAACATACCGTGTTGAATTACTCTGTTCGAGAGTTTAGAAACACCTATCGATGCAGTTTGCATTACTGTTTCGACCAGAATTCATAAACCACTCGACTGACCAGTCAACACAATATAAAACATTTTTTTATTTTAATTACAAATACGTTCACTCGTATATGTACACTCAAACTCAATCTAGAGTATCACTGACTCCACCTCTATTGAGTTACGCCACAGAGCCAAGGTAATCACTTAACCTTCAGCTCTGATACCATATGTAACGGCGCGGATTTTCGACCCAGAAAATCAACATAAAAACACACTGTTGACTATTCAAGCATCGAAAAATACCGGGACATTAATAGAAGAATTTAGAGGGTGAGAAAGAAAAGATAGAACTAATAGAATAGAAGAAGAAGAAGATCACAACTGAACAAAATCAGAGTAACACGAAACTCGCAGCGGAACAAAATAAGATGTATTATATAACATAACTTTGAATACAAAACTGTATTGTATATACATACCATTATCAGAGTACAATACATCATATCACAGCGGAAATAACTCTACATAACTAATGGTGAAGCTTCCTGCTTTTGAGCTCCTCCAAGTGAATCTGCAAAGCCTGAAACACTTGACTGCCCGTACAAATTTGGGCACCCAAGAGTTTAGGGAAAACAAACAAAATAAACTCTGGGTCAGTCATGGGACTGGTGTGAGTAAATTCCAACCATACTGTTTAACTTTGAAAATCCTTTTCAAACAAGAAGATAATAGTAAGACCAGCCCACACATAAACATGGACGGTTTTTACCTTACTATAATCCAAAATGCTTTGATATCAAACCCGAATGATATTATAATAATGTCTACTTAATTAAATAATCAAGTAGCAGAACGCTTGCATCTCACGTTCCACATATATATATAGTATAAAATCATAAACCGCAGGGCGCTTATCGGAGAATGGATTCCAACAGACAAGGTATGGGAGCACCTTCTGAATAGTGTACTCTAGAGGGGATACACTCAGGGTTCAACAAGAACGTCTTGCAACCCGACCACACATGACCGCTCACTCATTTAGCTTGAGTGTCGCGAATATATTGCCACCACGGTTGCAGGCCATCCAACCGTCATCCGAAGATACAGAATCGAAAAGAAGTATAAATATGAATTTTCTCTAGATCGGTGACAATACACCCTGCTTGGGGATGACCCAACTAGCCATGCTGCCTAGCCCAACTTTTGTCATTCCTAGTTGTGAGGCTAGAGGCTACGTCTATCTTCAGAACATCTGATCACCATTCACTTGAATGTCACATCGTCAAATCCGTAATCACACATTGATTACACTAATGCACACTGGGTGTAGAATAAAGAGAAGTTATCTTCTCCCCACCAACTTGGTATATTCGTAAAATCAACGGCGTGACCGTTGGAAATACTCTGTCAGACACTCGTCCATACAAGTTGTCCTAGGACTGGACAAACAAAGACACACCATTCTATAACTGGACGATCCTTGCATTTAACTCCGTCTTCAATTATCTTCAGCATATCTAATTCGCAACGATTATGCCTATACGGAGTGGTTTCGGATAACGTATCCAACCGGTCTCTCCATATCGACAACGATGGTCAAAACACTTCGATAGTCGGTTATTTCTATCGAAGTAAAAACAACATTCATTCAATGTACAACTAACATCATACAACCACGGGCACTTTTATTTATTATTCGAATTCCCATATCTTACCAGATATTTCTCAAATCCCGTTTAAGGCTTTTCATACTTCTTGGAAAACATTTCCAGTTATTTTAAACTCTTATTCTTTCATGTTTCAGAAAACATGCGTTATTAACGTTTGAAACATTTCCATTCTTTTCACGTTATTCATTTTCTACACTTGGATAATATATCCTAGCTCCATTGGAAAAATAATTCCAATTTCATTTTAAACATTTAAATCTGCCAAGCATTTACTTTAAAGCATTATTCACTTTAAAATGTGAATATCATTTCTATTATAGAAATCTGAGCATCTTTATCATATAACTCTTTATTCATGAAATAAATTCCTTCATCTTGTTTTACCGAAATCTCTGTCATACTTTTTACATTCCTATTCCACTTTATAAACTCTGTTTCTAAGTCAACTTCTTATCAAATCGATATCAAATTTATAACTAAATACTGACTCCTATCCTATTAACATTTATTTGTTTAAACTAAATGTTAATTATTCTATCAGATTATAATCCCTAAAAATAGTTTACTTTTAATACATTCGACATCGTCGAATTCTAGTTACAAATCCTAACGGTTTAATTCTAATCACATTTCGAACATCGAAATGCTGTCATCAGTTTCTAATACGATTCCCCAATTCTTTTTCTAAACTCTTTCTTATATTTCTTTGAACAAACGTCGTTACTTATTACTCTAGAATAAGTGGATTTCAAACCAACTGTTACATTTCCTAGGAAGTGCTGCTATATATAAAAGTCATGCTTAAGTCAAATCAACAGCAGTTAATTTGTCGCTATAGTTCTAAACTTGTCATACGCTGTAATATTCTCCTTATAACTAATTGCAGTCATACTTACCTTATCAACAGCGTTATTTTATTGCTATAGTTCAACTTATCATACGCTGTAATATTCTTTGTTATAACTAATCTTGACATAACAGTCACACTTATCTTATCAACAGCGTTATTTTATTTCTATAGTTCTAAGACTTGCATACGCCGCCATATTCCTTTTATACTAATCTTGACATCTATTTCCGTCACAAAAATCTTGACATCTCTTTCTGTTACAAAAAATCTTGACATCTCTTTCCGTTACAAAAATCTTGACATCTCTTTCCGTTACAAAAATCTTGACATCTCTTTCCGTTACAAAAATCTTGACATCTCTTTCCATTACAAAAATCTTGACATCTCTTTCCGTTACAAACTGATATCGTTCCTCGGTAATAGCGAAGCCGTTCAAGTTGGGGTATTTTATTTACCTCTCAGACCTTGATCGACAACGTTCTTACCTTAGAACCGATACAAGTCTGTATTCAAATTCCTTATTACTTAATATATTTATTAAATCGTATTTCCTTGTTGTATTTTGGAATATGGTTTTACAACACCATATTCTTACTTTGGAATCTCTGTGGTTTATGAATATTTAATTTAAACATTTACTCTTTGCTTTCTCCATTTCCCAGTTCTTATCTATAACTTCTTAAATGGTAATTAACTCTCATTATTTTCGATAAACTTATTTCTAACTTGTTTTCATTAGATTAATTAAAGACCAATTAATCTAATAATCATGTTCCCAAATAACAGTTGATTAAATCAACTTATTTCCATCAGTAAATTCATTAACTGATTTTAATTACTTCTTAACATTAGATTAATCTAATTATTCTAATGATATCTCTAAATTATTTATCTTAAATATAATTATCCAAATATTTAATCGTCGGATAGTTTTTACTTTATAAACTTGTTTAAATGTCAACAATCGCTTTTATTTGCTTTATAAAAACGAACTCTAAAATACTGGTTTATAATAGAACTTCTATTATAATTTAAAACTTCACTTTAATTATAAAAATATAATTTCTATGATTAACTTCATTGATTTGCCTGACGGTAAATCAGTTTCTTAACAAAACGATGGTTTTACGGTCGACTGTTAACACTTTCTAAATCGATATCGTTTATTTATTTAATCTAAACAAATGTTGAATTTCCGTTCAACATCAATATTCACATGGGGTTTTAAATATAATTCAGGTTCATACAAAACAAACAGTACATATAATTATCAAGGAATCCGGTCGGATTCCTCCAACCGGTTTCCGCATCCACAGATGTCAGTCAACACAATTTACACTAACTCTATACTAGGGGATATTCTAATCCATGGAATCAGTGTCCAACCGATGATGTGTACATATGTAACAGTATATAATATTCAACCAATTTACTTGTAATCTACCTAATCGACCATCACACAGCATTCAAACAACATTAAAATATAATTAAAATATTTTAAAAAGATCAGAGTGAGTGAATTTACTCACCTTCGCGCGTTAACCGTTAAATAACGATTTGCGTCAGTCGATTAACCCCGACGTTCAATCCTGCCATAAATCAAACGTGCTCCAATTGATTCCGATCTATCTTCATATCGCAGCTTGCTTCGTTATGATTCCGACGTGACGGACAGTTCGCCGAACCTTCTTCTTTGGCCCATTTAAAATAATACCCAGCTCGCACTTCTCACGAACTCCGACCTCGAGCTTGAAAAACTCGGCTATAAGAAAAACTTGTGATAATTATTTGCACCCAACTCCCCTTGATAAGGAGTTCAATTCTTTTGTATTCAGTGAGCAACCCACCCTAGCGTATCATTCATCCGCTTTTTCCAACGTCGAGACTTCCTCCTCGGCCTCCCCTGCGTCGGGCTGCATTGTGACAGTAACAGGAACCATCACTTTCTAGATTTTCTTCCTTCAACCATATAGAACATGGTCTACCCATTTTAAAGCCTTTCCAGTACAACTTCCCTTCCCACGTTAACACTGACTGCTGCACCTACAACTCTTCTTCACAAACCCCTGTCCACCCATACATTGAAATGCCTACGTCATCCACACTTAGCAGCATTTCCTTGACACTTCAACAATATCCTCCCATTTCTCTTTTGTTTATACTTTACACTTGCAAAGCAATACGCCATATAGTAACCGGTCCCGCCAAAACTTCCCTCATTAAAGGCCACCTGTTTCGGCATACTTGCCTCAACCATCCACGTTTCCTAAAGCCATGCTGTTAACCATCCACTCACGCACTGTTTCACCTAACTATGCATGTAAGACTTCCCACTTCGCAAATACTCCATGCGTGTGTTTCCCTGATGGCGACAGAACATTCCTCGACGTCTTGGCCCTTTAATCCTTAACGCGGCGACCCCCCTCCTGTACACCAGACTTCGACTCACTTCCTCGACTGTCATTCTCGGTCCTTGAACACAAACTGCTCCTGACTTTTACCTCATCTTCACCACGTTTTACCACCTTTCATCCCTTCCTTCACCGAATATAACCCATCAGCTCCCACATGCATGCGTGCTGGTCCATGCTCACATGTAGCATTCAAAACGTTGGCCTTACCTTTGTATTTGAACCCAAGACCCAAGCTTAAAGCACACGCCCAAACAATACTGTAGCTCCATTTTGTTTGCCAATATCCACCTTTAAATATGCCGCACAGTACCCTTCAAACACTCACGTACTCAGCTGCTTAATCTTCCTCTCGCTTGTAATTTTTTTGCCCATTATACTACTTGTTTGAAATGTTCCTTGACCTTCACGCTACTGTAAGCCGATACTCCCTCCATACTTCACTTTCATAACTCTCCTCCCCGATCTGCCACATGCCCAACACACATCCAAGCTCTTCCCTTCCTTTGTCGTACAACTGAGACCGGTTTTACCCCCTCGACTGCCTACCGACACCGCCATGGCCCTCTCGTTTACATTGGATTTATATTCAAGAATTGAAGTGGGTTTTTCATTTTTAGTTTTCATTTTTCTCGGTGGGAGGTGGGAACGAAGAGAAGTTCTGCCGAGAAGAAGGATGGCCTGTGTATTTTATAGAGGGGGACTGCGTAGGAAACACGCTCCATTTGTTTATTCTTTATTTAGATAGGTTAATTCTTTATTTAGATAGGTTATGGTCTTTGTTGAAATTTCCGAAGTACACACTGTAGAAAGAATGGTTCTATGCGTGTGGAAAAGGAGAAAGGGCTCCATGTGTAATTTTCTTAGTGATGAAAGTAAATAGGTTAGGTGGTTAGGAGTATGGTTTGTATACTGTAGCTATGAAGTTTTCACGTTGGGTTATGGTGCATATGTTCTTATAGGGGACATGCATGTACTCTAGAAAATAGGGTGATGCTCTGTTGCTTAAATGGAACGCACGCTATTGGTTTATATGTTTTTGTCTATTTTAAATATTGTATGCTGAGATATGGTGAACTGTTCGGATATTTTGCTTTTAGTTTTAAACATTTTAACACATCCTGCTAAGTGAAATTATATCCATGTATGAGCGCCATAGACTGAAGTAAAAATGCCGTTGTGACGAGCAATGTGTCACGACCCAAAAAATATAATAACACCGGTAGATTGATTCATATTTTGAAATCCCGAAATACCGATACAGGGTACACAATACTCCAAATAAAAAGTTGCTCATTTAATTTATTAAAAATTACAGTAAAATTCTAAAAATTAAATTATTGTTGCACCTCAAAAGAACCTTGTCCCGATTTGCACCCGATATCAAGTTATATTCAAATAACCTGTTACGGTCGATAAACGATTTTACAGCGACTTTTTGAATATTTGATTTGGACATATCTTGCAATCTACACACCGAAATCTTGGTTTTTCACTTCTGTTAGAAAGATACAGTTCAACAGATTCCAACGCTTCTTGTTTCGAAGAAATCTGATTCAAAACGAGTCCGGTACACTCAGTTGAAGTTCAGAACGTTAAATTACGAACTGCAGCGATATTACGGGCTCGATTATATTTAATATATATTTTTATACGTTCAACTTCGTTTTAATTAATATATAAATCCACTTATATTACAAATTCAATATTTAAACTGATTTAAATATTCAAATACCAACCGACAAAAATGCGGGACGTTACATTACGCCATAACCGAGTCTAACCTCGTGTCTTTACACTTGTCACGTACTTAGTTTATGCCTAAGACCTCTCACATTGGGCCAATCATTTGTAGCCGCTGGATTTGCCGGTCGGTTCCGGGCAGTCTTATGCTACAAAAGGGTCCAACCTCGTGTCTTAGTCGATTAATTACACCTAATTAATCACCCCCGTATTTCGAAATAATTTTCCCTAATTAATTCCAATTTTTAATGATGTACATAATTGACTCAATTATGTCCATCCACATATGGTATGCATAATCATACCAACCTCACACCATTTCATTAACATGAATATTAACCCCATCGTTCCCCACGTAATTCGCCAACATGACATACTTAAAAGGGAAGATTCATCACACATACAATGAGTTCAACTTGCATAACATTAGCATCAACATGAGTTTTAAAGGTGTCAACATGCATATAGCATCAAACCCAACTAGCATAAATAATCAACCCAAACTTACATGAATCACATATGTCATAAAGAGGGTAACTTGCATAAGCTACTTATGTCATACAAAGGGGTAAACTTGCATATGTATGTATGACATACAAAGGGGTTAACTTGCATATGTATGCATATCATACTAAGGTGTAACTTGCACATGTTACTTGCATATAATCAAACACCAAACTTGCATAACATGTCATATATGAACTTGCATATAATCATACACCAAACTTGCATAACATATCATATATGAACTTGCATATAATCAAACACCAAACTTGCATAACATGGTGTCATAATGGATCAATGTTTATCATAGCGATTTGCATAACTAGCATCATGAACACATAGCCTAAAACTTGCATAACTTGCATAACATCATGATCACATAGCATATGACTTGCATAACTTGCATAACATCATGATCACATAGCATATGACTTGCATAACTTGCATAACCTCATGATCACATAGCATATGACTTGCATAACTTGCATAACATCATGAACACATAGCATATAACTTGCATAACTTGCATAACATCTTGAACACATAACATATAACTTGCATAACATCATGAACACATAGCATATGATAACATAACTTGCATTGATCCACATTCATAGCCATAACCTCATTATATCCTATCATAATCATTTCAACAATTGGTCATTAAGGCTATAGAAACTCACAACTTGTTGATTAGCACTCCTATGAAGAAGATTAAGTTGCTAGAGTTGATTAGAAGTTGATTTGAGAAGCTATCTTCCTCTTTAATTTGATGGAGGCCCCTTCAAGTTGCATTTTGACGGCATAACGACGTTGTATCAATTTTTAGTATTAATTAGGGTAGTCTTAGGGTGTATTTATAGATTAGTTAGGTGTTTTAGGCCATTAGATTAACCCTAAATCAGATTAGAGCCGTCAGATCTCGTCACTAGCCACCAAACACAGCCCAAAAGCCAAAATGGTGCACCCAGGTCACACAGACCGACAGGGGGGGTCAACCCCTGGGTCGACCCCTAGGGGGGGTCGACACCCATGTCGACCCTAGGGTCGACACCCTCTGCCTGGCGGGAATTTTCCCGCCTCTTCTGAAATGTGAATCTGAATATTTTAAATCTGTTTTGAATTTTCTGAAAACTTCTTCGGGCCTTAACTGGACCATACGGACTCCGATTTTCGAAAACTCGGACTCTATTTCGCGTATTTTTCCGAGACGAACGCAATGGCATAGCCCGTTTCCCCTGATTCAGATTTTAAAATTTAATTCTGCCCTGATTTATATTATAACAAGTTGTTCAACATACGGGGTGTTACATTCTCCCCTATTTAAAGGATTTCGACCCCGAAATCTCTAAGTCAAGAAGAACGTATCCTACCAACCATCTACTCAAACCATCAACCACTGGCATGCATTGTCCTTAAAGTTTCTAATGCTGTATGAACATATGCAAAAAAAAGTGTGTGTATATGTTCCCTGTCTAATGCAAAATCAGGCGGTCTACTGATTCAGTTGACCTCCTTAATGCAAACCATGATAGTGCCATGCATCCAATATGTATGCGAAAGAACCCTATCGACACATACTATCTCTACATGTGTGCACAATCATACACCAAAATGCATCATCCATATGATAACACAACCATTATACATCCATTAATATAGCTACCTACACACAATTATATGCAATATGCAATATGAAGTGATTGAGCCGATCTAGTGTCTAAAGTGTGTGTATATGCATCCATGGGCAACCACTAGCAAACACTTGCATCCACACGCATCCATCAATCATAACATGTCTCAAACACATGTTTCAACCATAGGTTTACCCTATCTAAAGGTCAAAAGATACTAATGAGAGGACATACTAAAGATAAGATAAGTACTAGACAAACGATAAAGGAGAAGTTAAAAGACATACCCTCAAAAAGGAATGGGTATAGTGAACGCATCTTCGCTTCTGTCTCCCAAGTAGCATTGCGCTCATCCTCTCCCCATTGCACTTTGACTAGTCGAACCTCTCTGTTTCTCAACTTCCTGATCTCTGACCCAAGGATGCGGATAGGAGCTCGTCGAATAGTCGCATCACGCTCTACCTCCGCTTCTCTAAGTAAACTCGGCTCTAGCACCTCTGCGGTCTCATGTAGGCACTTCCTCAAATGCGACACATGGAATACGTCATGTACCCCACTAAGTCTCTCGGGTAAATCCACTCTATATGCCATCCGTCCAATCCTTTCCTTAATAGGAAAAGGTCCTACAAATCTTGGTGCTAACTTTCCAACGGACCCAAAGCGAACTACATTCCGTAATGGAGATACTTTGACAAAGACCATGTCCCCAACATCAAACTCAAGATCCGTCCTCCTCTTATCCGCGTAAGATTTCTGCCTGTCTTGCGCCGCTTTCATCCTTCTTCGAATCAAATCAATCTTTTCCGAAGTCTCTCTAACCATATCAGGCCCAAGCAAGATCTTATCCGTAGATTCCCACCAACATGTAGGTGATCGACAAGTCCTTCCCCAAACCCTCGTCTTGCGGTACACAAAGTCTACCGTCTCTACGCAACCACCCCCTATCGTCTAGGGTGTACCTACTCAAATGGCTGGACGACTCCCCCCTTATGAGCCTCTCTACCAACTCAACCAACTGTGGGTCGTCCCGCTGTGCCTCGCCAATCCGTCCCAAAAGAGTAGGTCTGACCTCTAAAGATGCTAGCAAACCGGGTACATAGTCAACGGAAGGTCTGAAATCAAACATCGAGATAAATTCCAAGCTTCGTCGTTCCACGAACAATGGACTCAAGGACAACCTTTTTCTACTCTAGGCGTCCGCCACCACGTTTCCCTTGCCAGGGGTGTACGCTATCTCGAAATCATAGGATGCTAAGAACTCCATCCACCTTTGCTGTCTCAAGTTCAAATCCTTCTGAGAAAACAAGTACTTCAATGATTTGTGGTCAGTGAACAATTCGAACCTCTCTCCAAGAAGATAATGGCGCCAAATCTTAAGCGCAAAAACAATAGCGGCCAACTCTAAATCATGGGTAGGGTAATTTTTCTCATGCTTTCTCAACTGCCTTCCACCATAGGCTATTACCCTTCCCTCTTGCATTAAGACTGCGCCTAGTCCTGTCCCACAAGCATCGGTATAAACAACAAATGGCTTACTCCCATCTGGCAACACTAGGACTGGAGCTGTGGTTAAAGCTCTCTTTAACCGTCGGAACGCATCATCACAATCTACGTCCCATGTGAAGATTAGATTCTTCTTCGTCAAGCGAGTTAATGGGGCTGATATCTTCGCGAAGTCCTTGATAAACTTCCTATAGTAGCCTGCCAACCCCAAGAAACTCCTCACCTCGGTAGCATTCTTCGGAACCTTCCAATCTTGGATGGATACTACCTTCGCGGGATCCACAGCTATCCCTTCCTTGGAGACCACGTGCCCCAAGAACCGCACTTCCTTCCTCCAAAAGTGACATTTAGAGAATTTAGCCTTAAGGCTATGCGCTCGAAGAGTCTCCAACACTTCCCTAAGATGTAGGGCATGCTCTTCTTCACTCTTAGAAAATACTAAGATGTCATCCACAAAGACCACCATGAACTTATTAAGGTTCTCCCTGAACACCCTACTCATCAAATCAACAAAGTATGCAGGGGCGTTCGTCAAACCAAATGGCATCACAAGCCACTCATAGAAACCATCCGGAGTCCTAAAGGCAGTCTTGTCTATGCTATCCTCAGCCACTCTCAACTGATGAAACCCCGTGGCCAAGTCCAACTGCGAAAACACTGAGGCGCCAACCAACTGATCAAAGAGATCATCAATCCTCGGCAATGGGTGTCTATTCTTCTTTGTGAGCTTGTTGAATTCTCTATAGTCTACACAAAGTCTGAGGGACCCATCCGCCTTCGTGGCAAAAACTATTGGAGCACCCCACTCCGATATACTTCGTCTTATGAACCCCTTCTCAAGCAACTCCCCTACTTGCTTATGGAGTTCCCTCCTCTCACGAGGAGCCATGTGGCGCACTGGCAAAGATACTGGTTTAGCATTGTCCACCAGATATATTCGGAAGTCTATCTCCCGCCTCGGAGGTAAGCCCTTCACCTCCTCAAACACATCCGGGTATTCCCGGACCACTCTAACAGATCGCAAACTCTCGACCGAAGCGTCAAGCGATTCAAGATAACTTAGCATAACAGAATCCATGGGATTACAAGAGATCTCGAGAGTGTTACCCAAGCGGGTCATGATCCTAACAACTCTTCTTTCGCAATCAAGAACGGCACCATTACTGGATAACCAGTCCATGCCCAAAATCAACCCATAGCCCGTGAAGCCCAAAACAAAAGCATCACATCTAAACTCAACGCTAAGTATAGAAATCTTCAAACCCAAACATATCATGGACAAATAAGTGGAGCCCCCAATTGGGTTTGAAACAACCAAGGGATCATCTACTAGACTGGTGTCTAAGTGCAGTGACTCAACTAATGATGATGAGATAAACGAATGCGATGCGCCAGAGTCAAACAAAGTACGGACAGGATGATCAAACAGAAAAACCAGACTTTCAACGGAAATAGTTCTACCTCTTTCCTGAATCGGTGGAACCGCAAGAGCCTGAACTTGCCCCCTTGCCTGACCCGGTGCCATAAGAGCTTGCACCTGCCTGAGGTAGATCCCGTCCTTTGCCCCTTCTTAGGGCAGTCCTTCACTAGATGCCCTGCTTCGCCACAGTGGAAGCAGCCCGTCTTCTTCTTCTTCCGACAGTCTTTGCTTAGGTGGCCTGGTGTCCCGCAATTGAAGCACTTCTTCTTTCCCTTGCCACCATTGCCTTTCCCACCCTTGTTTTGCTGTTGCTGTTGAGGTCTCTTCTGATCTCCTTTCTTCTCGGGTGCCTTATTAGGATTAGGACCCTTCTCTTCCTCATGCATGAGTGCCATGTCTACTAGCTTCTCAAAGGTGGCCCCATAGGGATGTGAGTCATAGCCAATCCATGCATTGGTTCATTCAAGCCTTTAACGAACCTCAAAGCCTTCTTCTCCGGTGTATTCACCATATCTATGCCAAACCTTGCCAATTGATTAAACTTGTTGACATATTCCTTCACCGAGAGGTTTCCTTGCTTTAGAGTCAAGAACCTCTCCATATACAAGTTTTCCTCCGCCCTTGAGAGAAACTTTGCCACAAACCTTTGCCTGAAATCCGCCCAAGAGTCAACAGGGCGCTCTCCATTAGTGACCTCCCACCAGAATGAGGCCTCTCCCTTCATTAACCAAGCAGCTAACTTGACTTTCTTTCCTTCTTCCATCTCAAAGATATCTATCAACTCTTCTACCTCCTTAAGCCAATCTCTAGCTTCCACAAAAGTTTCTGATCCTTGAAAAGGTTTCCCTCCCATAGCCTTAAATTCCTTGCAAGTCTTAGCAAAAGTATACGTGCGAGGAGGAGGAGGGGGAGGAAGATCGGGTGCTACTGTTGGTGGAGGAACATTTGCTGGACCCGCAGCGGCGGCCCTAGCCTCCATCAATCTCCTATACCATACTGGTATCGCTACACCCTCCGGAAAGTTAAGATCTTCAGCCATGCTGAAACGAAAAAGGAAAGATTCAAAATGGAGAATTCGAAAGATAAAGATATGGCTATTGGGGATTATGCTTTTCTTTCAAAAACTTTTCTCTTAAAAGACACGTTTTTGAAAATACTTCTTCCAAAAATGTTTTTAGAAAAATAGTTTTCTAAAAATTTTTATCTGTTCCGGTAACCTTCGCTCTGATACCACGTGTAACACCCCACACCCGCTAAGGTCACTCACTAAGGGAATGCCTTAACTTCGGTGGAGCATTTTGAGTGAATATAGAACAGAAAAATTACAACAAGACAGATATAAATAATACTTGAAAATTTAAAACATCATTTCATTGCAGCAGAAGGTAAACATATTTAGTTACAACACCATAAAAGAGTCAAGTACCAAATATCCATCATGGTAAAAACATAGTACATAATCCCACTACATAACTAATAGCCATAATAGAAAAGATAAGCTGGGCTTTACATCACGATCCAAGCTCCAAAAGATAGATAAAGAAATCTGATCAAAGCCCACTAGTGCTAGGCCCAACCTGAGGACCTGAGGGGGAAAAAGATAAAAACAACGGGGTCAGACATAAGTCTGAGTGAGCCCTATAACTTTAACAATACAATCATTAAAGTAATTAGGGTATGATATAAACTTGGTACGGTGATGACTGGGGATAAATGACTACACTAAGCAGCCAACTAGACATAGGATGAACTAAGATAACGGTAAAGACGCATCTACCCACCCAAGGGTAATTACTAACTGCACCACACCAGTCTTTCCTACTTAAAGGTTGATCCCACCCAAGGACTTAGAAAATTTACCCAGTAGTTTCGTGTACCCCTAGCTGACTACATAGGTGCCGTCTGCCCCTATCTCCACTAGGTGTACCCACTACTCCCCAAGCGATCGGCTCCCTACCGTAGATACCCGTGCTGGCCCCACAGTGGGGTGTATCACTCCCCAAAGTGGCAACCCGATACAACCAATGGTGCACGACTTATACCTACACGATGCAACAACGTCTTATCTACCAGCCCGGGTCCACACACACATATGAAACCCGTTGGACTTGCGTTGCCACCGCTAACCCGTTTTGGCCTCTTATAGTCAAGTCCAGTACGCGTGTCCCGTCCTCGACATGGGTCGAGCCCAATAAGATACATATGGGTTACTGGTTGAAATGGGCCCCCACAAGCTACCCACCTAAGCTTGTCCCTTTATCTAGTGCATCCCACTTAACCCTTTAATCATGTTTAATTACATGTTTCCACTTGGTTAAGTATTCTAATCGTATTTTCTATTGCCACCCAAGGCAACCCACTAGATTTCCACATGCCACCCAAGACACTCACTTGATTTCCACATGCCACCCAAGGCACCCACTTAACCCCTCATGCCCCACTACATGCTTATCTGGTTAAGTGTTTCTTAATTGATTAAGAACGCAACCGTTGTAAAGACCTCTCACATTAGACTATCTTTTATGGCAGCTGGATTTGCCGGTCGGGTCCGGGCAGCCTTACGCCATAACCGAGTCTAACCTCGTGTCTTTACACTTGTCACGTATTTAGTTTATGCCTATAACCTCTCACATTGGGCCAATCATTTGTAGCCGCTGGATTTGCCGGTCGGTTCCGGGCAGTCTTATGCTACAAAAGGGTCCAACCTCGTGTCTTAGTCGATTAATTACACCTAATTAATCACCCCCATATTTCGAAATAATTTTCCCTAATTAATTCCAATTTTTAATGATGTACATAATTGACTCAATTATGTCCATCCACATATGGTATGCATAATCATACCAACCTCACACCATTTCATTAACATGAATATTAACCCCATCGTTCCCCACGTAATTCGCCAACATGACATACTTAAAAGGGAAGATTCATCACACATACAATGGGTTCAACTTGCATAACATTAGCATCAACATGGGTTTTAAAGGTGTCAACATGCATATAGCATCAAACCCAACTAGCATAAATAATCAACCCAAACTTACATGAATCACATATGTCATAAAGAGGGTAACTTGCATAAGCTACTTATGTCATACAAAGGGGTAAACTTGCATATGTATGTATGACATACAAAGGGGTTAACTTGCATATGTATGCATATCATACTAAGGTGTAACTTGCACATGTTACTTGCATATAATCAAACACCAAACTTGCATAACATGTCATATATGAACTTGCATATAATCATACACCAAACTTGCATAACATATCATATATGAACTTGCATATAATCAAACACCAAACTTACATAACATGGTGTCATAATGGATCAATGTTTATCATAGCGATTTGCATAACTAGCATCATGAACACATAGCCTAAAACTTGCATAACTTGCATAACATCATGATCACATAGCATATGACTTGCATAACTTGCATAACATCATGATCACATAGCATATGACTTGCATAACTTGCATAACCTCATGATCACATAGCATATGACTTGCATAACTTGCATAACATCATGAACACATAGCATATAACTTGCATAACTTGCATAACATCATGAACACATAGCATATAACTTGCATAACTTGCATAACATCATGAACACATAGCATATGATAACATAACTTGCATTGATCCACATTCATAGCCATAACCTCATTATATCCTATCATAATCATTTCAACAATTGGTCATTAAGGCTATAGAAACTCACAACTTGTTGATTAGCACTCCTATGAAGAAGATTAAGTTGCTAGAGTTGATTAGAAGTTGATTTGAGAAGCTATCTTCCTCTTTAATTTGATGGAGGCTCCTTCAAGTTGCATTTTGACGGCATAACGATGTTGTATATATTTTTAGTATGAATTAGGGTAGTCTTAGGTTGTATTTATAGATTAGTTAGGTGTTTTAGGCCATTAGATTAACCCTAAATCAAATTAGAGCCGTCAGATCTCGTCACTAGCCACCAAACACAGCCCAAAAGCCAAAATGGTGCACCCAGGTCACACAGACCGACAGGGGGGGTCGACCCCTGGGTCGACCCCTGGGTCGACCCCTAGGGGGGGTCGACACCCATGTCGACCCTAGGGTCGACACCCTCTGCCTGGCGGGAATTTTCTCGCCTCTTCTGAAATGTGAATCTGAATATTTTAAATCTGTTTTGAATTTTCTGAAAACTTCTTCGGGCCTTAACTGGGCCATACAGACTCCGATTTTCGAAAACTCGGACTCTATTTCGCGTATTTTTCCGAGACGAACGCAATGGCATAGCCCGTTTCCCCTGATTCAGATTTTAAAATTTAATTCTGCCCTGATTTATATTATAACAAGTTGTTCAACATACGGGGTGTTACAAGTAGCAAGTAATATGTGCACTTTCAATACTTTGTCTTTGCACAATCATACCTGCAAACTCCAGTTCAAACGCAAAGTCGATTCGAAGGGCTTCTGGATCCAATTCCAATCTCGGTTCCTCGAATCAACATGTTATAAGTTAAAAGGGAATTTACTGATAATTACTTCTTTAATTATCAAATCACAATAGTATTATTAAGTATGTCAACAACATAAGCCCTTTTAATTAAATCATTCATTAAACTCATTTTTATCGATTCTTAAAAATTGATATCATAAACTTATCTTAGCAGAATAAGTATATTCACGAATATCTTGGTTTCGTTACTTTGAAAACAATAGTCATACACTTATCTCTTTGGCAGAAGAGTATTCACAAATCATATTATTTTTACTACCAAGATAATAATGCTATATACTAAAGCAAATGGTATAAGTATAGCCATAACTCATAGATAAGGCAAAACAACGTCATGTGATACATCGTTTACTATGAAACCCAAATCATTTTATTTAACTTCTAAACTTTACAAATTAAACACTACATCAAAGAGCAGTTTTATCTACTAGCATATGGTACGGCTTTTAGTCGCATCAAATATAATACGGCTATAACACGTATTAATGTGTATCGATATAGCTACGAAAAGCTTTCCCACTGAATAACCCGCTTTCCCTTACATTTAGGTGTGGATCATCGCTGTATCAGATTGGACACAGCTAATAGCCGTATCCAATCTAATGCCTAATGTTGGTGCACACACAAACCGTCATATCCATCTTCGTTTCCCCTGCCTATCCTTATTCTCCGAATCATTTTTTATTTTCTAGGGAAAACAAACCGATGCCAAAAAAATGGCGGCAGCTTCCAGCACCGATCCTCGGCAACCTCCAGCAACCTCCGGTACCAACCCCTGACGACAGCGGCAACACCAATATGCATGACGTCCAGCACCTAGTCGACAACCTTCAGCACTTCGTCTCCAACCTCCAGTACCAACCCTAAAAACCTCGTCGTCACTCTTCCATCGTCACCAGAGCACTCAGCTGAGATTTTGAATAGTTATATTTATCTCTTCACTTTTGGTTATGAACTTTAGTTATATTTAATTGTAAACATGGCATATTGGAACCACTGATGCTTGAACATAAGTGAGTGTTTAGTTGCATGTGTCATCTTGTGAGCTGGTTATTGGGTTTGTAGTGAGTGTTTAGTTGCATGTGTCATCTTGAGAGATGGAGGCAGTGTCTTTACATGACTGTCAGTTTTCAGAACTGTTTGATCAATGAAATCTGTCTTCATCAAGCTCATAATATTCAAACTTACAACATCGAGCTCATAACTGAGCGAGTCCCAGTTTAACCAGGTGATGAATGTAGAGTTGTTATGTACTACACAGGTATAACTTGTTTGATCATAGAGGTACAACTTGAATTTATCTCCTGATAATGTTTGATTAAATTGTATAACTTGTGACTTATAAATAGATATGGTGGTAGATAACAAAGCCTGCCATCCTAGGAACTACGGTTTCTACTTGTGCTCTCAAGCATGGATGACCGAGCCCTTAACCGAGATTATATCAGGATGGACTGAGCGAGTCCCAGTTTAATCAGGTGATGAATGTAGAGTTGTTATGTACCACATAGGTATAACTTGTTTAATCATAGAGGTATAACTTGAATTAATCTCCTGACAAGGTTTAATTAAATTGTATAACTTGTGTCTTATAAATAGGTACTGTGGTAGATAACAAAATCTTCCATCCAAGGAACTACGATTTCTACTTGTGCTCTCATGCAGGGATGAGGCATAAGTAATAATTTCCAAAGGTGTGGTTCGTTATGAAAGTTATTACTTATGCAACCAATAGCACCTTTGGAAATTTTGATCTTTTGGAATTTATTACTTATGCTTGTTGTTTCGGTGGAGTTGTTCGGAGCAATAGGAACGTCGTCCGAGTTGGTGGGATAAGGCTAGTCAAAAGGGGGTGCTTTTGATTACTCTAATCCCACCAACTTCTGGCAACATTCCCATTGATGTCGTACATTTCTATAGGAACCACAATTAAGCCTCACCACTAGCTTGAAATGGGAGCATCGCCACTGCAGGTATATTAGACACTTTATATATGAATTTTTACTTTATGTTACATTTGATAACTGTTGGTCACCTGGTTTACTATGAACCCAGAATATGATACACTTGATAACACTTGGTATCACTTAGTACTTATATGATAACCATGAACCCAGATTTGACAATTTTGAACCGAAGTTCATTTACATGACGTTATGTATACATTTTTTCCTGTGATCTTTGTTTTGTCTTGCTGTCCATTTTGTTTTGTACTTGGACTTGGACTATCTACTTTGCCACGCCATGAATAATGTGTAGATTGGGTTAACCTTGCATGTTTGTGTGCACTTCATTTTTTTCAGCCTTGTTCACCGACTTGTACAGCTGCATGTTTGTGTGCACTTCATTTTTTCAACCTATTTGTAACCCAAATATCTTGAGTGTTGTGGGAAATTGATGGCATATGGATATTTTGGTTGATACTGGCAAGTGCAAGCAGACACTTTGATAACTAATGGTGATCCGAAGGAGGTTATGTGTGAGGCATTAGAACAAACACAAGATAATCTTCTTATTGTTGGAACTCGTGGGTTATTAAAAGGTATTTGTGTGCACTTCATTTTTTCACCCTTGTTCTCTGACTTGTACAGCTGCATGTTTATTTAGATACATGTATTATTGTGGGTATATAAAGTTAGTGTGGGAAAACCATTTGCCTTCGTATAGTATGTGCTTAAATAAAATGTATTATTGATTTTGATCATGTGTTAAATAAGTTGTTTTATTGTTCTTGACAATGTGTTAAATAAGAGGTTTTATAGCTCTTGATCATGTATTACAGTATTATCGTATGATATGTCTCAGAGTGATTATATATGTATGGGCAACAGAGCAATTAGTTACCGCTCTGAACTGTATATAATGGATCAGGTAGATACGACCGTATGTTGTATCTGTTAAGAAAATCAGGCACGGTTTAAAGTTGTATTTAATCATTAAAGACGTCATTTTTAGGTACGGATAAGATCCATATTATACAATATTAGAAATGGCTATTAGCCATACCTAAATCACATTTATGGTGTAGTGAAAGTTTAAAATACCACTTATAAAAATAATAATTTAATTTCCAACATTAACTCTCGTTTACAAATTAGTATCATCTCCTTGGATAATAATGAAGTCGTTCAAGTTGGGGTATTTATTTACCTCTCAGAACTTGACTCGACAACATTTTTATCTTCAAATAGAAATTTGTTAATGCAAAATCCGATATCAAATATATATCACATTAATTTCCATTTACTGTTCCTATAAAACACAATTCTATGAATAATTTCCTTCATTTACAAATCTCTTCCAAATTATAATCAATTTTACTTAATTCGTTAATTAAGTAAATCCTTACTTAAAACCATCTTATTAGCTTTAAATCTCTTTTATAAACCTTATTTACAAAACTTGGATTTTATTATAAAATTCTTATATAACATCCTTTATAAAATTTCATTCACAAATCTTATTTCAAAACTTGTTTTTTAAATTTTCTTAATAAGACTTCAAACTTATCAAGTCTTACTCGATTATAAAACAAATCTTTTAGAATTAACTTGCAAATTACATTCAATCAATTATAGGTTCTAACTTTAGATTTCAAACTACATTCTTTGCTACTTTTAAGTTCTAACTCCTTTTATAAGTCATTTCATAAGATTATAAATCAATTCATAAAACTTGTTCAAATAGCCGGAATTACTTATAAAACTTGGTTTTAAAATTCAATAAACTTATCTATGGAACTTGGATGAGTTTTATCGCTTAAAATCTCCAATATAAAAATTGTTGAAACATAAGCTGTAACATCCCGGATTTTTACTGATTAAATAGTTAATTGATGATTTGGTAATTTAAATTGGCTTGAATCAAATAATATTGAATACATAATTAATATAAATAGTGGGATAATAAATTTTAAATTCCAAAATAATTCGGAACATTAAAACTCACAATATTGTGAATTAGATAGTGTAGGAGATTTGGTTGAGTTTAGATTCGAATCATAATAACGAATCTATTTAATAAACAGCGTTAGAACGTATAAATTATATTATAATTATAATCAAGCTTGTAATGGTGCGGTAGTTCGTAATATTATGTTTTGAACTTTAAATGAATTACAGGATTCGTTATAAGTCGGACTTCTTTGAAACAAGAAACGTTCGAATCTTTGGAACGATATTTTTCTAATGAAAGAATAAAATCGAGATTTTGTGTTATAAATTGTAAGTTATGTAGAAATCAAACTTTCAAATAGTCGCTATGGAATTCGTTTAAAATTTATAACGATTTATTTATATAATAAAAGGATTTTTATATAAATCGAATATCGATATTACTTGGAATTTTGAAATATCGAGTTATCAATCCAGATATGTTTATTTTTGAGCTAGATAATATTCTATGAGAATATACATGATAATATTAATTTATTAATATTTAATTAAATTATTTTTAAATTCAATAATATTTTATTGGTTTATTTAGAGCCTTAAAAATAGCCATTTTTGCAAACGACCTCCGTTTTTAATGAAATTAAATTTGTTGGATCTGAAATGTTAAATTTCAAATTTCGCGACTCTTGGAGTTAGTATGTGGTCGTACGCGATTTTAATGTGAAAAACAATCAATATTTTGAGTTTAAAACTACACCGTGTGAGCAAACGGACTCGAAATTTGATGAAACAAGTTTTGTTGGGTCTGTAATGTCGAACCATAGTTGTATGTCCATTTTTATCGAATTTTGGTATCGTATGTGATCATATGAATTTGTAGAAGACAAATACAAGTAGTGGTAACAGCATAAATTAATAAAAAAAA
This sequence comes from Allium sativum, assembly GCA_030737875.1. Lineage (NCBI taxonomy): Eukaryota > Viridiplantae > Streptophyta > Magnoliopsida > Asparagales > Amaryllidaceae > Allium > Allium sativum. The sequence continues at coordinate 160,436,370 of CM060923.1, forward strand.
TGAAGCTTCTTTTACAAGGTAATTTATTCTATAAATACGCTACAATTCTCCTAAACCCTAAACTTTCTCATTCCCTAGTCAGACTCCTCACAGCCGCTTTTATCTTCTTTAAAACAATGGAAATCATGGCTTACAAATTCAGTATGAAATAAAAACAAATTCCATAAATCGAATAACATATATAGCTAAAATCTACGTGAGAAGCTCTTCAATATCTTGTGTATTTTGCTGGGTTCGCCACCCATTCCCTCTGTTGGTTTCTTAAAACCGTAAGATAGGGTCGGAATAATCATACGATGGAAGCATCGATTGAAGTTTTAAGCATTGTTTTGGATTCATGGAAGGTTTTAGCAACTTATGGTAAAAATTAGTGGTTTCCTATGATATGTTGAGTCACGAGTTTCATTGGCACAGTAAGGGATGCGAAAGGTTTCGCCGAAGTTGGACGCGATGGGAGAGGAAGCCCAGGGCGGCGCAGGTTTCAAAGGTGGAGAACAACAAGTGTTTTGAGGGGATTAGCGAAGTAGAAAAGGAGATATAGGATCTAAGTATGCGGAATGGCGAAGTACAGAAGGCGCTATCGCGTTGAACGTGTTGCGTGAATGAAGAAATCGAGTTCATCAATTTGGGTTTGAGGAGAGACAGTTTGCGACGAGGAGATTTTTGACAATAAGTTGCACGAGTTCCTATTGCTCACCTGGAACAGAGCTGCTGTCACGTTTTAAATAATGGCAGCGAATTCAAGTTTTTGGTGAATGCAGTATTGTGCGTGAGAAGGAGAATTGAATGGTGGTATGAGTTTTAATTTTTTTGAAGAATGGAGGAGTGGTGGAAGGTTGGAATCGTGGAAATGGTGTGTAAAGGAGCTTGCGTTTTTCCTGGAGCACGACCTTTTGTAATGAACGTGGAAGAAAGGTCACGCGGGTTAGTAGTGGCCGACAATGTTGTGGGCGAGCCCAATTAATTAAGGAATGAAATTAAATAATATAAGTATTAGTTTAAATTTATAAATGTTATAGCTTTTCCATACAATTACAGAATTTGCGAAATAAGTCACGTTGGAATCGTATCGGAGAATACTACAAATTCGTGAGGTTTGGAATGATTCAGAGCTCATGATAATTTCAGGAAAAAAATAGAACGTCTGATCTGAATCAATGATCGTTAATCGTTATTTAACGACAAACGACCAAAGTGAGTAAACTCACTACTCTATTCAGTTTATAATTTTATAAAAGTAATTTAGTATTGATAAATGATGATTGATTGTTGTGTTATGGTTGTTTGAATTTATTTGCTAAATAATTGGTTGAAAATATAAATATAGTTATTTATATAAATCGTAAATTATTTATTGATTCCTTTATCATAATATTTCATGTTGATATAAAAATTCGTGTTATTTGTGTTGTTTAACATCTGTGGATGCAAGGAAACATGTTGGAGGGATCCGACTGGATTCCTCAACATTTATATTACTATTTTTCATATCATATTGATGTTGTGATATATATAATCTGTGGTTGATTATGATGTGGTTAGATTATACTGGCCTTTTTATTTGGTATTTTAAATATCATAAGTAATATTGAAATATAAAAAGAGAATTTTTGAAGTGACTATTGAATTTAAGTATTTTATAAAATCGATAGATTTTATAAAAAGGAAATATTTGGAAAATTAATAGAACTATAAAAAGGTAGTTTGCATGATATAAAAGAAGTTTCATATAAAGTAGTTTTAAATAAAAATATATTTTTAACAGACAAATTGAGAGGATTAATTTATAAGCAATATTTATAAATTAATTAAAATATTTATTATTGGATAAAGTGAATATATATATATACAAACATATATATATAAGTATGAATTTATATTAAGAAGTAAAATCGGTTTTAACATCTATATTTTATGGAATGTAAACTTAACATTTATAAAGGAGATTTTAGGTGATTGGAAATAAAAATAGGATTTTGTATGAACAATTCTATAAATAGAAGTATAAATAGAATTTGAAAATGGGATCTTATTTGTAAATGTGAAATCAAACTGAATTGATTATATAAAAGAAATGTTATTCACATTCGGCGTGAAAAATGGGTTAAAGTAAATATTTTGCAAATAAAAACGTTTATAAAGGAAATTGGGTTTTGACATAGGAATTCAAAGGGAATTTGGGTAAGATAGGAAATTGCATTAAAATAAAATAAATTAGTTGTGGACTTATAAAGTGGATCATGTAAGTTGATCTCTTCAAACGTATTTACGTATGGTAGCGGAGGAATTCGTTTCTCTTAGCTGTATACCCATGGTATTTTTGGGGAAATCAATTTGTGATTTGGTAGGTATGATGATGTGGCATTCAATGTTAATGTATGTGTGATCTGTCAAAAATATATGTTATGGCCTCAAGCCTCACAAACTAGGATATGGTATATAATTGGGTGTGTCGCATGGCTAAGTGGATAGCTCCCAATTAGGGTGTATTTTCATCCGATATAGAGAAAATCCATTTACTTCTTTAATCTACTTCGATGCTGCCCCTTTTGGGAAACAGTTGCTGATCCCAACCGTTGGTGATAATACATTCGGTGCACTCAAGCGAAATGAGTGACCGGTCATGTTTAGCCTAAGTTGCAAGATGTTCTTGTTGAAGCCGGTGTATTCCTCTCTAGAGATACACTGTCGGATGGTGATCCCATACTTTGCCATTTGGAATCCATTACCCAATAAGTGCCTGCAGTTTTTGATTATATATATTAAGTATGTGGAACGTGAGATGAAAGCGTTCCACTCGATTGCTATTTATTGGATTTAGACATTATTATAATATCAAAAGAGTATTGATTTTAAAGAAATGTTTTGGGTTATCGTATCCGTTTTTATGTGTGGATCGGTCTTACGATCACTCTTTCTTTAAAAAGGATTTAAAAAGTTAAGCCAATTGTTTGGAGTTTACTCACACCAGTCCCATGACTGACCCAGAATTTATTTTGCTTTGTTTTACCCAAAACTATTGGGTGCCCAAGTGTAACGATCCGTATTTTTGGCAGTCAAATATTTTATTTAATTTATTATTTTAAATATTATATTTGGGATATTAATGGATTTTTTTATATTTAATTCATTATTAAAAACAAAGGTAGAACGTTAATTTTATTTATAATATAAATCGAGCCCGAAATGGCGCGGCAGTTCGTAATATGGGGTTTTGAACTTCAACTGAATATACAGAACCAGATATAATTCGTATTTCTGTGAAACAAGAAACGTTGGAATCATATTGATTATAATTTTCATATGGAAGAAAAAAATCCAGATTTCGTGTTATAGATTGTTAGTTATGGCCAAATCAAATTTTAAAATAGTTGTTGTGGAATCATTTTTTGTTTTATAACGATTTATTTATAATTATTAAAAGGTTTTTATGTAAATGGGATATCATTGAAACTCAAAAATTTTAAATATTAAGTTTTAAATTCTATACTGAACTATTTGTTTAAATAAATACGATATCGTTAAATTTAGCTATTTGGATTTAGTTTATTTTATATTGACATTTTAGAAGATTTATAAATAACCTAAACTAAGGCTCGTGTACAACATACACAGTCTATATTTTTGATACAAACCCCTGAATGTATATGTATATATTTATATACCCATCAACATTTCGCATGGTTCGGCATAACGAAAAAATCCGCATACATATCATACTTGCCAGCAAACAAATAAATGTTACATGAATATGAAAACTGAAAGTGTTCAACACAGGAAATATAAACAACATATATTCATATATTATTTTCTATACACATGCAAAACCGATTGTACACAGGAATTCATTTTTAAATTTACTGTCATGCCCGGTTTCTTTAACAAAACAGTAGCACCCAAATGTCTACATAGACACAGTAAAACAATCAGATAAAGAAGATAACCAAAACATATAGATATGTGCATACATCAAATCATAACAGCTAAAGGAACAACTAAACAAAAATATATATAGTCAAAACAGCTAAACTACTATATATACATACATCAAATTATATAGCTCATGAACGGCTAAGGGAAGTATGAACAGCTAACCAAAACAGTACAATGCATAGCTGTAGAAATAAATATATTCATATACCAAATCGAAACAAATCAGTGAACGGATTCATACATCAAATCGAACAGCTAACATACATTCTTATATACAGAAAACTCCATGTACAAAATTCACTGTTGCAAAAGCCAACATAGAATCTACCATCTATAATTTCAAATCTCTGGGTAGAAGTAACAACTCATAGCCTCGGAATCCTACCTAATCTACACTCATACGCAGTCGATGATTTGTCTCCTTTGAACAGATCAGTAGTGCTGAAAATAAGATACAAATTCTAACCAAGACTTCTGCTAACCCATCACAGATCCACCAACAATTCCATCACCAGTACGCATACAACCTAGAAAGGGGGAGAATGCATATGGCATCAGCTTATAGTAGTTGAACCTACCTAGGATAAGACTCTGATAGACAATGTTCTCGTCTAAAAATCAACTACACTATAAATACGCATCATGCATTATGCTATTCATCCATTCCAGTAACCATTCGAACCAATACAGAAACAGTTCGAACCACATAAAAATCAGAATAGAAAATATATACAGCAACTAGAAATCACGAAATACACTTACAGCTACTAGAAGATTTGGAGTGGATCAGCTAAACTGAGGTGGCTGGATAAGTTGTGGAAAAGGGGACGGTTACGGTTGGGCGGATCGACCGAAGGGGGAGATCGAAGGGCTGATCCAAGAGTGGTTACGCAGAGGAGACAAGATATAGCTGATTACGATTTTGGTCGAAGGTGGGAAGGGAAAGGAGAAACCCACCCGCATCCATTTTAATAATAATTTATTATTGATTTCGCCATAACCTCCTTTGTACCGGTCGATAGTTCAAACCTCAACTCGCCTCTCTAGGCCCTTTTCATTCAAAAAGAAAATCAAAAAGCCAGGTGGCTTGCCGATTCGGTGCATGAAACCTCATATGGAATTTAAACGTGTACCTTTTTGTCGGGCACTAAATCTATAAACTTCATACACTTCATATACTTCATTCTATACCTATCTAACACATATGTGTCCATTTCTAATTTATTTCAACTTAATCCGGTCATTTTTAACTCAACTCGCTATTTAATCTTTTTATTAGCTCCTTTTCCCATTCCACTTTATATATGAACATATCATGTTCAATTATCATTTTATCTTGCTTATGAATTAATTTAATTCTATTTCGACTTAAGTTCCATATTCGATTTCGAATAAAAATTCTCAAATCTCCTTTACTTATTCAAATTCCATTTTCATGTCGAATTTCGATTAACTAATTATCATTCAAATTAGTTAGTTTTATTCAATAACTAAAAATTTGATTTTTCTCTCAAAAATCATTTCACTTATTTCACTGGAGTTCATATTTATTTTATATCTACAGTCTGGATTTTTCAAATGGCAAATCGGATTTTATTTCTTTAAAATCCTTTTATTTATTTAAATAAACCGTTATGGTTTTATAATGGTTCTAGCGTTGTTTTTCTGAAAATTTGATTTTTGACATAACTCAAAATCTATACGATGAAATCCAGATTTTTATCTTCCATTAGAAAACTATTATCTAATTGGTCCTGACGGTTCTTGTTTCAAAGAATTCCGACTTAAATTGAGTTCCGTATACTCAATTGAAGTTCAAAACGCCAATTTACGAACTACAGCGCTGCGGCGAGTTCGTTTTAATTATACTTATATATAAAAACATTTTAAACCTCGTTTATATATAAATTCCAACTCCATTCTAATATATTTTAATATATATTCAGCCTATTTACCAAACCCAACTTAATATACTCGATTATCCCTATTCGTCGATTACTTCATAACTTAGTTATAAATTTATTTATAACTTAAATTTCTATATCTAATTCTGATTTATTTAGAAATAAATTATTTTGTGAAATTCGATATAATCAAATTCCAATTATAAACTCGTTGGATTTTCCAATGAAAATTCAACTTATATTTCGAAATAAAATCAATCGTTCTATTTTAAAACACTTTCCAATTCATTTTTAAATTCATATTTGAATTTAAACTGCTACGTTATCAAATGATAATTTATTTCACTATATTTGTAAACATTGTTTATAAATAAATTTTCTCGTTTCACAAAATAGAACAAGCTTCCCTTTCAATATCTATTTGAAAATCCAATTACTTTTATATTTCGAATCCCGAAATAAAACCCATCGTTCTCATTTTCGAAATGATTTCAAATTCTGTTTTCAAATTCACACCTTAATTTAATATTTAAAATTATTTCTTGATAATTAATTAATTCTATTTATAAACACTATTTATAGATTTCTTGTTTTATATATTTAAAACAAGTTCCATTTCGAAATCTATTTTAAACAAAAATCTTATTTTGGAAATTTCTATTTATAATAACTTACATATATAACACCCAATTTAATTTCATATTCAATTTAACTTCTATTTAAATAAATTCGAATTAATCGAATTTAAATCCTAAATCCTTACGGATTTATTTTAGTTCAATTTTTATTCTGAACATCAGAATAAATTTCATCGTTTATTTCTTTAAAACGATTCCCCATTTCTATTTTTAAATTCACATTTGAATTTAAATATTCAGATTATCAAATGATAATTCTTCCACTTCATTTATAAACACAGTTTATAAATTTACTTCAATTTCAAGTGTTATTTAATTTATAAACATTGTTTATAAATTCAATACTTGTTTTATTTATTCAAAACAAGTAGTATCTTTATAGCCCAATCGAAATTCAATTTCTACTTTAGATGAATAGATTTTCCCCTTTAATTTCAAAATATCCTTTTCTCGATATTTTTATATATCAACATTTCAGGTCCAGTGATATTTTAACCAATCAAAAGTACCAATTATTAACCACGTATTTTCTAACACACCATATATGATACTATATACGAGAACAAACAAATAATTATATTTTTGAGGAATCCAATCGGATTCCTCCAACCTGTTTTCCTGCATCCACAGACGTTAGTCAACATAAATAATACCCATCCTACTTCGCGGCAGAATATCGCTGTATAGAAGGTCATCCACTATCATAGCGTGGGGCGTATAGGGTCATCCGCTAATGATACTACGGGCATCCGCTAATGGTACTGCTGGAATCCAACCAATCACCAATATATATATATATATATATATATATAATAACCACAAGCCAATCCTATATAACTAATATATATTTTATAGCCACGGTAATATTTCAGTGCATGTAAACAACCGACGAACAATTATTTTAGTGAATAAAATAATTCTAAATAAAAATGTGAGTGAGATTTACTCATCGGGATTTTTATTTACGCTTGTACCAATTTCAATTCCTATTCATTGATTTCCGAGTCTTCAAACTTCACACGGATGATTCCATTTGATTTATATTCGCCTAGGAAAAATCCGAGTTTTATCAATTAGCTATTGAATTTTCTAACAAAATTTTATGCCTAGAATCTAATAAAATTTTATCTTCCTTTCCTGACTTCCTGGTTTTGAACAGTTGATGATTTCACTCATCCAATTTAATATTTATATGATGATTCCCTAAATAAATATTCTTTTCAGTCTCCGCATTTCTGGTTTGTAGATAATGACATTTTCTTCCCTAACAGTATACATATATTTCTTTACTTTAATTAAATTATCACAAATTTCTTAAATTAAATAAAATAAATTTTACCTTAGCGAGCCTTAATCTTCTGTTTTAATTCTTCTGCAACTTTACCAAAATGTCAACCAACTACCATACTCAAATTGAAGTTAAACTCAAACCGTCCCAAATTTGAAACTCAATTCAATAGACTTGATCCTCGTCTTCTTCGACATCGTTCCTGTCCTACTGCCTAAACCCAAAACTTTTTAGTTCGAACTTCACTCCAGTTTACCCTTAACCACCAAGTTGGACATTACTGCATCGCATCATTCCCAATGTTGCCTCAAGACCAACGCTAGCCTTCTAAAATCGCAACCAGTCTTCGACCTCCTATTTCCCTTCACGACCTGCACCTGCCTTCGATCTTATCAGGGTCGACGCATGCCGCAAATCTCCATCGAGTTGCCTACAATCTCGTCAGACCACACTCGTACCAGAAGACCAACGTCGAACTTGAGGAATAAAGCAAGAACTCGACCAAAAACCCGACATCGCAACAGTATCGAAGAATAGGGCAAACCAAATTAAAGTCGCTTCCCCCAAACATCAATACTTCAACCCGGATCCCCTTCCAATCGAAGTCGCGATACACTAACTTCTGCGCATTTTCGATCTCACGGATTTTTCCATCGAATTCGTATTCGATCTTTCTTTTATTTTTATATACTGTGATGGTTTTGAATTGATTTTCGGATTTTAAAAGGGAACGATGGCCATTTTCTTTTCTAGTTTTGCGGATCGATTTTATTTCATAGAAAAGCAAATGGGACAAGAAAAAGAACCAGCTTTGAAAGTATTTAGTTAGACAGTGGCCATTTTCTTCTTTTAAATCAGAAGCTTTCTAATTTAATTTTTATAGCGGAATGAATTAGGAATTGAAGAAAGGTAGTTGCAGTTATATAAAGCAGGAGGGGGAACCAACGTACACAAGGTATTAAATGGATGTTGGGTTAAGTACAAACAACTTAAATTTTGATTTGATCTGATTTAAACGCGATTTGATTTAAAAAGATTTTTATTCTTTTTAAACAGATTCTAATTTAATTTCAAGCTTATCCACTAAAAATATATGAGGGGTTCATTATATGAATTCATGAACCGCTATTTTAACATAACGACTGACGTTTCAATGTAACCACCCTATTCTGAACTCAACATTAAATATTCTGAATTTTAGTTTCAACATATATACCATATTAAATTAATATAATATAATTTAAATTCGAAAACCACAAATTCTTTGTTAATAAATTATTATTTATTATCATATATATCAAATAAAATTCCTACTTATCATCTAAATCATTTTGATTCAGTTTTTAACTTCGATTTTAATTATATTTCGAATTACAATAATTCGATATATTCTAAATTAAATTATATTCGATTATTAAATCGATAACTCAATATAAAAATTAATTTATATTATCAACTAAATATTTAAAACAAATATTAAATATTTAAAATTAATCGATCAAAACTGGGTCGTTACACTCCATCTCTATCATCTTCTGATATCTTCACGTATTTGTTGGTCGGAATGGTTTTCGAATATGACTTCGATCCCGGTCTTTCCGTACCAACAATCGTATTGTACAGATTTGATAGTCGGTGATTTAACTATCAAAATAAACAACGATTTAATCATGAAAATCCAACTAGTTCACTTGTTCAGTATTCAACATCAATTGGCCTTTTATTTAAAACAAGTAAATTTAAAACTCTTAAATAGTTCGATATTATAAATATGGTTTCCTCTTTTCATTTATCATAAGATTATTCTTTAAGCAAATTCATTTTTATTTGTCTAGTTTTCTATTTTCACTTTCAAAACATTAGCCACATTATTATCTAATATTAGGAAAATCAACTCAACTTATTTATTCGTAAAAATAATGTTACGAAATATCTTATATTCATTTCTCGACAGTACCTAGTGCTTATTCCTATTGAATAAAACCCAACCTTTTTACATTTCCTTTCTAACTCAAAAATATTGTTCTAATTCACGCAATCCCCTTTTACTTCTCTTTTACTTGGAATCATCCCTTTAAATATATATATATATATATATTCCCACATTTTTCTAATTTTCTTTACTTATAGATTCTCCAAATTTCCACCCAACATTGCATTATTTTTTCACTAGTGAAAATAATAAATTATCACTAATCCCCTTTTTACCATTACAACTAATATCATCCTTAGATAATCCTGATGTCGTTCAAGTTGGGGTATTTTAATTACCTCTCAGACCTTGATCAACAACGTTCATATCATAAGATGGATACCAGTTGTAATCCAAAAACCAATATTCCATTCCAGTCTCAAAACAAATTTCATTTAACTATTTTATTCAAAATACAGTTTCATAAACCTTCTTACCTTTTAAAAATCACTTTCTCGAATATAACCCTTCTTTCTTAATTCCATAATTAGGTAATTTCTTATAAACAACACCTTTTTAACTCTGCCTCTTTAAACAAATTCCTTTATAACTCGGATTTGGTTATACAACCCTATGACCCACTTCTTTACCCAAATTCACTTTTACCAATCTACTTTCAAATTTATTCAACCATTCCTCGCTTTGGAAATCATATTAAAAATTTTCCCTTTTTACTTAATCCATTATTAAATATCGTTAATTTAAAATTAACGATATAGCACCTCAAACCTCTTTTATATAATCATGGTTTATCTTAAACCATTTTCTTAATTTCCTTTCACTTAATTCAAATATTTATGTCACATTTATTTAAGGTATCAAGTTTCACTTAAATTCCTTTTATAACTTTGTTATACAAATTTGGGTTTAAATATAAAACCCGTTTGTGAACTCCTTTCACCATTCAATTGTATTACATTTCACATTCGATTACTTTTTAAATGAATTTCAATTAAAAAGTAATTTTCTAAATTATTATTTAATTAAAATAATAATTCACTTTGATCATTAACTACTTCAGTAGTTAAGTTCCTTATTTACAAAAATCAATAATAAATTCCTTTTTAAAAACTCTTATTAAAATTAAAACAATATTCTTTAAACTATTTTATTTGATTAATTCAATACAAACTAATTTAGCAATCAATTTCATTTAAAATTGTTAACTTAGTCAACTCAAATCCGATTATCTTATTAACCCATTCCAATTTGTTTTCCCTTTAAATTAATAATATAGCTAATTTAAATAATTCCATTTAATTGTTTCTTACCAAAAATAATTATCAAATTTTAAATGTTAGGTTAATTTCTGTTCTTGTATTTATAAATCTGACTAACATTATAATTGACTCTATAAAATCGATTAATAATTAATTATCAATTTAAATAATAAATAATGAATATTTATTTCCTTTTAACAACCTTTTATTCAAAATAAAATATATTTCAAAATCTATTTCCAGTTATAAAATTAATTCGATAACTTTAGTTCTATCAATCCACCTGATGGTAAATCAATATAAAACAAAACAATTTATTTTATCAGCCATATGCTGCCCAATACTCAACCAATACCACCCATTGGTTTAAACAAAACATAGGTTGAATTTTCAGTCAATGATCACTAATCAAATCAATCACCCAATCATGACAGTTCATATATGATAATACGAAAAATAAATAATATATTTGAGGAATCCCGTTGGATCCCTCCAACCTGTTCTTCCCTGTGTTCAAATGGTTATCTCAAATTAGGTCAATCAATCCCACTAACTGATAATTTCTATAATAGCAAGTAACAACTATTTAACATCAACCAATTAACAAAACAATTAAATCAATTCAACATTTAAACACGTTTATTTTATAAACGTGACCAACAAGGTAAGTTACCTTCATTGGATCCAATCGTTAAAATAACGATTTGGTTTTGATACTGAAATTAAACAACGGTTCAATTTCATTGGTTAAATCAACAAATAAATATACAATTAGCAAACAGTCAACCATTATAACAACTAGAGCACACAAAATAAAAACCCAATTTATATAAAATATAAATGGGGAGAACTGAGTGAGTTTAACTCACCTTGATTTGAATTCGTCAATAAACAGTTTGTTTTAGTCAAATTAACCATGCGTTTAATTTGACTAAAATTTCCAGTTGTTCCCGATTTTGACCTAACCAGTTCCATGTTGCCATGCTTGACAAGTCGATTTCAACGCTCCTGGTTTTACTGAAATCTAATTTCGAACACACACGATATTATCAATACAAGTTTATATATGTATATAAACTAAATAGGCTTTGAATTGTTTAAATTGATTGGGCCTTACTCTCATTCGTTCAGTTCATTACGAAAAACCCACCTGCATCCATCTTATCCACATAAAATCCATCGAATCTTTATCCCTTCCACAAATTCCGCCACCTCCAAAAACCCCTTAATGCCGGCATCGATTCTTCCTTTCCCTTTCCTCCTTCGACCAAAATCGAAATAAGCTATATCTCATCTCCTCTGCGTAACCACTCTTGGATCAGCCCTTCGATCTCCCCCTTCGATCGATCCGCCCAACCGTAACCGTCCCCTTTTCCACAAATCATCTGGCCACCTCTGTTTAGCCGATCCACCCCAAATCTTGTAGAAATGTGTAGCATACCACATCCACTACAGATTTTATAAAAACCAATCGAGGCTTCCAGTTCTCCAACTGCCGAACTTTAGGCAATCGGCTAAGAAATCATCAATAGCACAAGGGATTGAGATGCATTGATTCCCAACCGCAGATAAGTGTATTTCGTGATTTCTAGTTGTTGTATATGTTTTCTATTCTGATTTTTATGTGGTTCGAACTGTTTCTGTATTGGTTCGAATGGTTACTGGAATGGATGAATAACAACTGCGTGATGCGTATTTATAGTGTAGTTGATTTTTAGGTGAGAACATTGTCTATCAGATTCTTATCCTAGGTAGGCTCAGCTACTAATGCCATATGCATTCTCCCTCTTTCCAGGTTGTATGTGTACCGGTGATGGAATTGCTGATGAATCTGTGATGGGTTAGCAGAAGTTTTGGTTGGATTTTGTATTATATTTTTAGCACTACTGATCTGTTCAATGGAGACAAATCATCGACTGCGTATGAGGGTAGATTAGGTAGGATTCTTAGGCTATGAGTTGTTACTTTTACCTAGAGATTTGAAAGTATAGATGGTAGATTCTATGTTGGGATTTTAAACACATGCAACAGTGAATTTTGTACACAGAGTTTTCTGTATATAAAAATGTATGTTAACTGTTTGATTTTGATGTATGAATCCGTTCACTTATTTTTTTCGATTTGGTATATGAATATATTTATTTCTACAACTATGCATTGTACTGTTTTGGTTAGCTGTTCATATTTCCCTTAGCTGTTCATGAGCTACATAGTTTGATGCATGAATATATAGTAGTTTAGTTGTTTTGACTATATTTTTTTATTTAGTTGTTCCTTTAGCTGTTGTGATTTGATGTATGCACATATCTAGCTGTTTTGGTTATCTTCTTTATCTGATTGTTTTACTGTGTCTATGTAGACATTTGGGTGCTACTGTTTCGTTAAAGAAACCAGGCAAGACAGTAAATTTAAAAATGAATTCCTGTGTACAATCGGTTTTGCATGTGTATAGAAAATAATATATGAATATATGTTGTTTATATTTCCTGTGTTGAACACTTTCAGTTTTCATATTCATGTAACATTTATTTGTTTGCTAGCAAGTATGATATGTATGCGGATTTTTTTCGTTATGCCGAACCATGCGAAATGGTTATGGGTATATAAATATATACATATACATTCAGGGGTTTGTATCAAAAATATAGACTGTGTATGTTGTACACAAACTTTAGGTTAGGTTATTTGCAATTCTTCAAAAATGTCAATATAATATAATCTAAATCCAAACAGCTAAATTTAACGATAAATATTACCGTATTTATTTAAACAAACAGTTCGGTATAGAATTTAAAACTCAATATTTGAAATTTCTATGCTTCAATGATAACCCATTTACATAAAACCCTTTTATAATTATGAATAAATCGTTATAAATCAAAAATGATTCCACATCGACAATATTAAAAATATGATTTGGCCATAACTAACAATCTATAACATGAAACCTGAATTTTTCCCTTCCATATGAAAATTATAATCAACATGATTCCAACGTTTCTTGTTTCACAGACATCCGACTTATATATGGTTCTGTATATTCAATTGAAGTTCAAAACTCCATATTACGAACTGCCGCACCATTTCGAGCTCGATTTATATTATAAATAAAATTAAAATTCTACCTTCATTTTTAATAACAAATTAAATATAAAAAATCCATTAATATCCCAAATATAATATTTAAAATAATAAATTAAATAAAATATTTGATTGCCAAAAATACAGGCCGTTACATTCTTTCCCCCTTAAAATAATTTTGTCCTCGAAATTGCTAAGGTAAGAAAAATATTACGAATCCCATTAGTTTCCGAATCTAACTTATTTTGAATCGAAAACCAATTCAATACCGTATATAAACATTTTTGAAAATATTGAAAATTTTCTAACACTTTAAATTTCCGGAAAAATTCGGTAGAGTCTCGCCTGCACGGAGTGACATCTACGATATCGCAGGAACAAATAATATATATACACCGACCCGCATGGTCGGAAAACAAAAATCAAAACCCAAAACTTTATATTTTCGCATCGGCGTACCTTTTACGAGCTCTATTGAGCGTAGTTGCTCAATGTATTTGCGATTTATTCAACCAATATCAATTTGCCCAGTCATCTGGCACCGGTACTCAACTCAATTCACATATGAGTAATAAATATAAGAAATTCTTAAAAATATTTGACTAATCAACAATTATAACTACACTCATTCTAAAATCAAATAAATATCATCGATTCATTATCAAATACAGGGTTAAATCATAAATTCCAATTTATATGCAGTTTCATTCCAGTTTAATCATACCGGGAATTATTCTTTAGTTTATAATTCATTTAGCTCCGTTAAATTGTTGATTATTCCATTCAAACAAGCTCTTATCCAATAACAAACAATTCACAATCAACAATCAAATCAATTGAATTTACATTCAGTATTAATATTTTATTCTGGTTTCACATACTTGAACATCAAACGATTAATACCCGATTGATTTTTATTAGATTATTATTTATTCAAATTCCAAATTTATCTATTTCAATTTCGTTATCATTCTTGATTAAATTACACTTAACTAGGTTAAGTCTCGATTCAAATTTTCAATTCGACTTGAATTCCGTTCAAATCGATCAAACACACTGGTATCTCAATAAATTGATTAAATTATTTCTTATATATAAAAATATATAATTTGGGTAAAATTATTTCATTTACCCTCCTTACAAAACAATGTTGTATCCCTTGTCAGTTCAATGCTTCTCAACACTTGAACCGATCAACAACAAAATACAAAACTTTTGTATATAGAATTTACAATACACTCAATCTCGATGTAGGGTATTACTAACCCTATCCCTATCGAGATATACCACAGAGCCAAGGTTATTACTAAACCTCGCTCTGATACTACTGTAATGACCCAACGTATTTTCAGTCCCGAAAATCGACATAAATACAATTTCGTCCCCATGCCGATCTTCCAAACACCGAAACACTGGATAATTATTAGATAGAAATTAGAGGTGAGATGAGAAAGAAAAAAATGTTAGAATCGAAGAAAAAGAAGAACCAACACAACACAGAATCAGAGTCTCACATCGCAGCGGAACAAAATATAATACAGAAATAAACCTTTATTTAGAGCTTTTGAAAATACTTACAATATCAGAGTACATCACACATCTGGACAGTTATAATAACCTGCACTCATACACAATACACAGCAGAATACACACCATATAATCTTATACGTCTGAACACCTCCAGCTCGTCTCTGGACTTCGCAGCATTCGATAACCTGGACCTGTACACCCCGGTCTAACCCGAGCATTTACAAAACACAGGGCCAGTCTGGTGAACCAAAGTGAGAAAAACTCGCACAGTATTAAGGGGGGACCATTCAACTTGATTTTAAAGTTCAAAAGACTTTTTGAAAGAAAAGGATAATCGTAAGACCAAATCCACACATAAATACAGACGGTTTTTACCATACGATAACCCAAAACATTTTTGAAATCAATATTTTTATGATATTATAGTAGTGTCTAAATATAAGTAGATATCAATCTAGCGGAATGCTTGCATCTCACGCTCCACCTATATAGTATACAATCAAAACTGCGGGCTCTTATTGGAGATTGGATTCCGATGATGGCAAGGTATGGAACCACCTACCGATAGTGTATCTCTAGAGGAGAATACACTGGGTTCGACAAGAACGTCTTGCAACCCGTCCCACACATGACCGACCACTCATTTCTCTTGAGTGTACTGAATGTATATCACCAATGGTTGGGCTTAAACCACCGTTTCCCAAAAAGGACAGCATCGAAATAGATTAAAGGAGAAAAAGGAATTTCTCCAGATAGGCAACTATACACCCTAATGGGAGCGACCCACATAGCCATGTTGCCTACCCGATTTTTTGTCATTTCCCGATTGATGAGGCTTGAGGTTTAGATTAACTTTGAACATCTGGTCATCATTCACTTTGAAATGCCACATCGTCAGATCCGCCAGATATCACTAATTGACGTCCACAAAAATACACTACAGTTAAGCTAAGAGAACGACCTTTCTCCGCCAACAACTATAGCACGTTTGAAGAAATAAACATACGTGATCCCTTTGGAAATACTCTATCAGACATCCGTCCATACAAGTCATCCAAGAACAGGAAAAACCAAAGGTACTCTCCCACTACATCCAGTATAGGAATCACCTCATGGATCAGTAGCGAGAAGTCCTTGCAGCCCGTTGATTCCAACCACGACAGAATCACAGTTCATCTCTAGTTGCAACATCAGCGATTATGAGTAATTCCTCCGATTATGAAAATCTACGGTCTTCAATGCCCCATCTCTATCATCTTCTAATATCTTTACGTATTAGTTGGTCAGAATGGTTTTCGAATTTGACTTTGATCCCGGTCTTTCCGTACCAATAGTCATATTGTACATATTTCAAAGTCGGCGATTTAACAATTAAAATAAACAGTGATTTAATCATGAAAATCCAATGAGTTCACTGGTTCAGTATTCAACATCAATTGGCCTTTTAAGTAAAGCAAATGTAAATTTAAAACTCTTAAATATTTCGATATTATAAATATAGTTTCCTCTTTTCATTTATCATAAGATTATTTTTTAAACAAATTCATTTTTATATGTCCATATTTCTATTTTCACTTTCAAAACGTTAGCATATTATTATCTAATATAGGGAAAATCAACTCAACTTATTTATTCGTAAGAATAATGTTACAAAATATCTAATATTCATTTCTCGATAGTACCTAGTGCTTATTCCTATTGAATAAAACCCAACCTATTTACATTTCCTTTCTAACTCAAAAATATTGTTATAATTCACGCAATCCCCTTTTACTTCTCTTTTACTAGGAGTCATCCCTTTAAATATATATATATATATATTCCCACATTTTTTTTTATTTTCTTTACTTCGGATCTCTCGTTATATATTCTCCAAATTTCCACCCAACATTGCATTATTATTTCACTAATGGAAATAATAAATTATCACTACTCCCGTTTATACCATTACAACTAATATCATCCTTAGATAATCCTAATGTCGTTCAAGTTGGGGTATTTTTAATTACCTCTCAGACCTTGATCAACAACGTTCATATCAAAAGATGGATACCAGTTGTAATCCAAAAACCTATATTCCATTCCAGTCTGAAAACAAATTTCATTTAAAACAAATTTCATTTAACTATTTTATTCAAAATACAGTTTCATAAACCTTCTTACCTTTTAAAAATCTATTTCTCGAATATAACCCTTCTTTCTTAATTCCATAATTAAGTAATTTCTTACCTTTTTAACTCTGCCTCTTTAAACAAATTCCTTTATAATTTGGATTTAGTTATACAACCCTATGACCTACTTCTTTACCCAAATTCACTTTTACCAATCTACTTTCAAATTTATTCAACCATTCCCCACTTTGGAAATCTTATTTAAAATTTTCCTTTTTACTTAATCCATTATTAAATATCGTTAATTTAAAATTAACGATATAGCACCTCAAACCTCTTTTATATAATCCTGGTTTATCCTAAACCGTTTTCTTAATTTCCTTTCACTTAATTCAAATATTTATGTCACATTTATTTAAGCTATCATGTTTCGCTTAAATTCCTTTTATAACTTTGTTATACAAATTTGGGTTTAAATATAAAACCCGTTTGTGAACTCCTTTCACCATTCAATTGGATTTCAATTAAAAAGTAATTTACTAAATTATTATTAATTGAAATAATAATTCACTTCGATCATTAACTACTTCATTAGTTAATTTCCTTATTTACCAAAATCAATAATAAATTCCTTTTTAAAAAACTCTTATTAAAATTAAAACAATATTCTTTAAACTATTTTATTTGATTAATTCAATACAAACTAATTTAGTAATCAATTCCATTTAAAACTTTTAACTTAGTCAACTCAAATCTGATTACCTCATTAAGCCATTCCAATTCGTTTTCCCTTTAAATGAATAATATAACTAATTTAAATAATTCCATTTAATTGTTTCTTACCAAAAACAATTATCAAATTCTAGCCGTTAGGTTAATTTCTATTCTCGTATTTATAAATCTGATTAACATCAGAATTGATTTTATACAATCGACTAATAGTTAATTATAAATTTAAATGATAAATAATGAGTATTTATTTCCTTTTAGCAACCTTTTATTCAAAATAAAATATATTTCAAAATCTATCACAAGTTATGAAATAAATTCTATAACTTCGGCTCTATTAATCCACCTGACGGTAAATCAATATAAAACAAAACAATTTATTTTCTCGGCCATATGCTGTCCAATACTCAACCAATACTACCCATTGGTTTAAACAAAACATAGGTTGAATTTTCAGTCAATGATCACTAATCAAATCAATCACCCAATCGTGACAGTTCATATATGATAATACGAAAAATAAATAATATATTTGAGGAATCCCGTTGGATACCTCCAACCTGTTCTTCCCTATATTCAAATGGTTATCTCAAATTAGGTCAATCAATCCCATTAACTGATAATTTCTTTAACAGAAAGTAACAACTATTTAACATCAACCAATTAACAAAACAATTAAGTCAGTTCAACAATTAAACACGTTTTTTTATAAACGTGACCAACAAGGTAAGTTACCTTCATTGAATCCAATCGTTAAAATAATGATTTGGTTTTGTTACTGAAATTAAACAACGGTTTAATTTCATTGGTTAAATCAACAAATAAATATATAATTAGCAAACAGTCAACCCTTATAGCAACCAGAGCACACAAAATAAAAACCCAATTTATATAAAATATAAATGGGGAGAACTAAGTGAGTTTAACTCTCCTTGATTTGAATTCATCAATAAACAGTTTGTTTTAGTCAAATTAACCACGCGTTTAATTTGACTAAAATTTCCAGTTGTTCCTTATTTTGACCTAACCAGTTCCATGTTGTCATGCTTGACAAGACGACTTCAACGCTCCCAGTTTTACTGAAATCTGATTTCGAACACATACAATATTATCAATACAAGTTTGTATACGTATATCAACTAAATAGGCTTGTTTAAATTGATTAGGCCTTACCCTAATTCGTTTAGCCCATCATGAAAAACCCACCAGCATCCATTTTATTCATATAAAATCCATCGGATCTTTCTCCCTTCCACAAATTCCTCAGGCCTCAACAAATGGGAAATGACAAAAAATCGGGCAGGCAGCATGGCTATGTGGGTCGCTCCCATTAGGGCGTATAATCACCTATATAGAGATATTCATTTCATTCTTTAATCAATTCGATGCTGTTCCATTCAGGAAACGGTTGCTAATCCCAACCGTTTGTGAAATACATTCGATACCCTCAAGCGAAATGAGTGGTCGGTCATATGTGGGTCGGGTTGCAAGATGTTCTTGTTGAACCCAGTGTATTCCCCTCTAGAGATACACTATCGGAAGGTGGTTCCATACCTTGTCATGTTGGAAATCCAATCTCCAATAAGCGCTCTGCTGTTTTTAATTTTATAATATATATATGGAGCGTGAGATGCAAGTGTTCCGCTAGATTCTATTTATTTGATGTAGACACTATTATAATATCATTGGATTTGATATCAAAAATATTTTGGGTTATCGTAAGGTAAAAACCATCCGTGTTTATGTGTGGATCGATCTTACGATTATCATTTCTTTCGAAAGGATTTTTAAAGTTAAACAAATGATTGGAGTTTACTCACACCAGTCCCATGACTGACCCAAAGTTTATTTTGTTTTTGTTTTCCCTAAACTCTTGGGTGCCCAAATTTGTATGAGCAGTCAAGTAGTCAGGATTTTTCAGATTCACTTGGAAGAGCTGGAAGCAGGAGGCTTCACCATTTAGCTATAGACTCATATTTCCGTTGTGTACTATGTTGTATCTGGAAACAGGTGTTTATAACTGTTCCAGGAATAACTGTCGTGCTCTGACAATGGTACGTATATACAGTTACTGATTTGTATTTCAAAAGTCATGTTATTTAATATATTTTATTCGTCCCGCTGTGAGATTTATGTTCTTCGTTTTTCTTCTATTCTAACTTTTCTTTCTATTCCTCATCCTCTAATTTCTTTCTACTAATGATTCGTATTTCTGTGTCATTTAGGTTGGACATGTGGTGTTATTAGTCAACTCAGAGGGTATGGGAATTCGGGCCATTACATGGAGCATTGAAGACCGTAGATTTTCATAAATGGAGGAATTACTAATAATCTCTTATGTTGCAACCAGAGATGAACTGTGATTCTATCGTGGTTTGAATCTACGGGTTGCAAGGACTTCTCGCTACTGATCCATGGGGTGATTCCTATATTGGATGCATTGGGTGAGTACCTCGGCTCATCCTGTTCCTGGATGACTTGTATGGACGGATGTATGATAGAGTATTTCCAAGGATCACGTATGTTGATTTCTTCAAACGTGCTATAGTTGTTGGCGGAGAATGGTCGTTCTCTTAGCTTAACTGCTAGTGTATTTTTGTGGACGTCAATTAGTGATATCTGGCGGATCTGACGATGTGGCATTTCAAAGTGAATGATGACCAGACATTCAAAGTTAATCTAAACCTCAAGCCTCATCAACCGGGAAATGAAAAAAATTGGGCAGGCAACATGGCTATGTGAATCGCTCCCATTAGGATGTATAATCGCCTATCTAGAGAAATTCCTTTTTCTTTTTTAATCTATTTCAATGTTGTCCCTTTCGAGAAACAATGGTTTGAGCCCAACCATTGGTGATGTACATTCGATACATCAAGCAAAATGAGTGGTCGGCCATGTATGGGCCGGGTTGTAAGATGTTCTTATCGAACCCAATGTATTCCCCTCTAGAGATACACTATCGGCAGGTTGGTTCCATACCTTGTCATAGTCGGAATCCAATCTCCAATAAGAGCCTGCGGTTTTGATTGTATACTATATAAATGGAGCGTGAGATGCAAGCATTCCGCTAGATTGGTATCTATTTGTATTTAGACACTACTATAATATCAGAAAAGATATTGATTTCAAAAATGTTTTGGGTTATCGTAAGTTAAAAACTGTCTGTATTTATATGTGGATTTGGTCTTACGATTTTCCTTTTCTTTCGAAAATATTTTTGAACTTTAAAATCAAGTTGGATGATCCCCCCTTAATACTGTGCGAGTTTTTCTCACTCTGGTTCACCAGACTGACCCGGTGTTTTGTAAATTCTTGGGCTAGACCGGGGTGTACAGGTCCAAGTTATCGGATGCTGCGAAGTCCAGAGACGAGCTAGAGGTGTTCAGACGTATAAGATTATATGGTGTGTATTCCACTGTGTATTGTATATGAGGGCAGGTTATTATAACTGCCAGATGTGTGATGTACTCTGATATTGTAAGTATTTTCAAAAGCTCTCAATAAAGATTTATTTTTGTACTATATTTTGTTCCGCTGCGATGTGAGACTCTAATTCTGTGTTGTGTTGGTTTTTCTTTTTCTTCGATTCTAATATTTCTTTCTTTCTTATCTCACCCTTTAATTTATTTCTAATAACTATCCAGTGTTTTCGGTGTTTGGAAGGTCGGCAGGGGTGAAATTGTATTTACGTCGATTTTCGGGACTGAAAATCTGTTGGGTCGTAATTTGTACGGGAAGTCAATTTGTTGGTATTTTACAAATATACTTGGAGAGCTTGGAGCAGGAGGCTTCAGGATTATATAACTATTGTTTATTTCCACTGTGTTGTAAGTGTTGTACTCTGATAACAGTATTGTATACAAATACTGGTTTTATTTCAAAGTTATGTTATATAATATATTTATTTGTCCCGCTGTGAGATTCATGTTTACTCTGATGTTGTATTTACGTTCTTCTTCTTCTTCTATTCTAAACTTCTTTCTATCTATCCTCACCCTCTAACTTCTTTCTGTTAATGACCTGGTGTGTTCGATGCTTGAATAGTTGACATGAGTTTTATGTTGCTTTTTGGAGTCGAAAATCCCCAGTTCGTTACACAAACATTCTCTATACAAACCATTATATAACTTCTTTATAAAATCCTATTATAAATATCAATTTATTTCTAAAACTTAATTTTATAAAACCAATATAAAAGTTAATTCAAAACCTTGCTTTCATTATAAAATAAATTTTATAATATCTAAATTATAAATTTGCCTAACGACGAATCGACATTCTCAAAATATTAATTTTAGGTCATTTGCCGCCAATTACTTAACCAATACTATTCATTGATTAGTAACATAATAGTACTGAATTTTAATTCAACAGTCAACATCCAAACAATATGACACGACCCGAACTTCCCCGGTAAGGAAAGCACGGATGGCGTTGAGGACAAGACGAATCAGAACGCCAACAGAAGAACATTTCATTGTTATTACAACAATTCCATCAGATACAAGAATATACAGAGTATAAATAAATATACATTCGACAAATATCAGAGATTACAATAAATTACAAAGCAGCGGAAAATAATACAAAACACAACTGAAAGTAATACACAGATACAAAGCTTTCCGAGCATCATTCCAGCTGTAAATCAGGACCCTGTGAATATAAATCTGCAAAACCAAAACTACTAGCTGCCCATGTGGAAAATAGGGGCACCCAGAGTTTAGGTTAAAACAATAAACTCCTAGTCAGTCATGTGACTGGTGTGAGAACTAAAACAGTTATTTAAAACTTTACTTTAAAAGAGAATTATTCAAGGGACCACGCCGTATAACACGGAACGGGTTTCCTCCCAAGAATACTAGTGCATATAACAAAACATCGCAATGTTCTTTGAAAAAATGAAGCTATTATAAGACCTAGGTCCCATCACACAATGCAACACAAGCCAGAGGATAGGGTTTTCCCTTATAATAGCCAAACATGCTTGGTACATTTTAAAACAAATCATTTGATACTATTATAAGTGTATAGTGTCAAAACAATTTCAATCATAAATATCAATCATAGACGGCATGGGTACCATATATCATGTTGCCATACTAGTTCTATAATTAAAACCGCAATATCACGTATTGGAAATTGGATTTCCGTCATGATTCGAGGCAAGGGGCAAGCTCCTCTTCGATTCGAGACACTCTAGCAAATGCCTCAGGACCCCACTATGATCCTTGGATCTTCACGGCCGGTCCTCACCTAATTTTGGAGGATTAATTATTCCTGAGCGCACGTTTCCCGGTCCTTACAGACCTATATCCGAGGCGCCTCGTATCCAACAACCACATAGGTGAAAAGTATATAAATGTCAGGGCTGGTAGGTCACTGACACCACCTTAGCTAGAAAGAAACGTCGTGCTCTCCCTGCGGTCACTATCCCGTTTTTGACTCATACCAAGGTGTGAGGCTCGCGAATTCACGCTATACACAAAGCTACGCCACACAGGCCGTGCTTTGATCATCAACCACAAGACTTTGATTTTCAACAGAAGCCTTGACCAATTGCCACTTAGGCGTGCCACACTGGCAATTCACTCCATGCGACTGATGTCCATCGATATACAACCTCTGAGCTCGTACGTCTCAGAGAAGGGCGTTAAGCAAGAGAACAAATTCTTTGCCACCAAACAGATGTATATTTAGTAGAGATCAATCAACACAGAATAAAATCCAATGTCAGACACACAATCCATTTACAAGTTCGTTCTGGGTCTGAACGAAACCGGAGGCACTTTCCTCGCATATCCATCGATCTCCAAGTACGTCTGGACGATCA
The DNA here is from genome assembly GCA_030737875.1 of Allium sativum. Classification (NCBI taxonomy): domain Eukaryota; kingdom Viridiplantae; phylum Streptophyta; class Magnoliopsida; order Asparagales; family Amaryllidaceae; genus Allium; species Allium sativum. The sequence goes on from CM060923.1 coordinate 160,460,609, forward strand.
CCAACTGTTTCTCTCCTCTTGGGTGTACGGCCCAATCGAGATCATCAGCAATCACCCAAACGATGTGAAGACTTCCGGTCTTCAATCACCGTCTTCATCTTCGACATCTCGTCGAATCGGTTATTCAGATTGGGATAAACCCGGTCTTTCTGAATAACCCGCATATATAATAAACACATGTTACACAAACACAACATATGCCTCACTTCAATTCAGAATATTCTTTTATTCAAATTTTCACACTCTTAGGGAAAGGTTCCCATTAATTTTATAAAAGATAAATTCTTCAAAATTTATCCTTTAATCTTCCTTTGGATATCATTTCAAACCATATTATGGTTTGCCAAATTAGTCGGGATTAGCGAACCACACCGAAGTAATTATTTATTTTATTTCCCAATCCCAACCTATTCATACCATGGAGCAAAACTGGTAATACTCCATATCTAACACAGAGGTGTTATCGGTAAAGTTAATTACCATTTCACGTTCAAATCTAATTAAAGATTTAACTACCGCTTTGGAGCAAAACTGGTGGTACTCCATTCTCGATCACCTTTCAGATTTGATAATTTAACTTATCAATTCACATTTTAATCTAATTAAATATTCATTGAAACTCCACTTTGTTTTAATCTTTTCAAAAATCAATATCCTGTCGTTGATGGGTTAAAGAACCAATGTCACCTAAAACACGATTCACGACAAACCCAAATCACATTTGATATTAAATACAAGGCTCTGAATGGAAAATATATCGGCTTATATTCAATATCAAATTCTGAAACCAACAAATATCGTATTGGAAATAATGATATAAATATATCTTTCAAATTTCCACAACCATATCTGTATAATCACGAAATCGAACATCGAAATATTCCGAAGATAATTTCGATTCAAATCACTTCCAATTCAATTATTGGAAATTCTGATTATTTTTAAAACCACTTTCAAATTCAATTTATTTATTTCAAAAATAAATTGATTTTAATTCTAGTTCAAAACTAGTTCATTTCGATAAAAATCTATTTTTATCCTTTCAAATGTGGAATTTTTCATCCTAGTTCTTTCCAATTCACATATTACGATTTTACACAAATTATTGATATTTTTAATAATTTTATCAAGGCCCGTACAGTCGATTTCCATCAACGGCCATCGAACTGCACTTACAGCGACCTTTTCTAAATTTGATTTGGACATAATTCCAAATCCACCCGTTAGATTTCAGATTTCTTATATTCATTGGAAAGCTCTTTTCGATACGAACCCAACGGTTCCAGTTTTAGGAGAATCCGACGGTCGGATCTCCCGCAACGTCAATTCGAAGTCAATGGTCGAAATTCACGAACTGCTGCGGCGCGACGCGTTCTATACAGGCCATTATATATATAATATATATATATATATTATATATATATTTCATCGATTTCCTTTTTAAAACGTATTTTATAAATCGTTTTAAATTCGTTTTCAAAACCATTTCAACTCTATATTCAATTTCAAATCAAAATTGAATATTTCATATCATTACTATATAAATGATAATATTTTCAAAACGTTATATTTTGAAATCACTACCTTTTCTATATTCATTATAAAAACGAATATAATCGATATAAATATCTTTCACGTCAAAATAGCGCAACTCTATCAACACGGCTTGATATATTTCAATAAATTCGTTATTCTATTCAACAAATGAATATTTATTCTTTTCAACACATGAATCTATATTTTTTTCAACACACGACTAATCTCAACACATGAGTACTGTCAACACACGACTATTTTTGTTATGTAATATATTTTATAAAATTATGGTATCTATCGTTTGATTTTTAATTAGACTCCAACCGTAAAGTAGTGTCTAATCTTAAATATGATAAAGATGTAAATTTTATTATTAAAATATTTTTACTCAACACATAAATAATTTCAACACATAACTATTTTTATATTCTACACATGAATTTTCTTTTATAATATCCATTATTTTCCCAATTGGAATGAGGCCCAATCAATTACCATATAACGTTAATTATATGGATTCCATACAACACATGTATATAATAGCAACGATAACCAATCAACCATCATCCAAAGTGCACTACACAACTGCATAAGCATTAAATATAAATAATTAACGCTTACACAGCCTGTCAATCAAACGATCGACACACAACTAATTATTGGGATTGGTGTATGCCGTATTTCATCCCAATACCCGTGTGGGGTTTCAAATCAACAAACACATATTTTTATTTGTGCAGTTGGGCGATGTGTAAAATTTATCGACCCAAGCAATATCAGTAAAATCAGTGTATATAAACAAATCGGCCGATTTGTTTATAAATATTCATTTATTCACATTCACGTTAAAAATTATATTTTCAATGATAATTAATTTATTTCAACCATCTACAATTTATTATCGATTTCACATCAACATCACAAACAAATTTCACAACACATCAAACAAATATACAAGCCGTCCATGGTCTGTGGACGACGGGTGTCGTGTGCTACTAAGCACCGTCTGCATCCTAGTATATATATAACTAGAAAAAGAAATTTAGAGTGAGAAGTTCTCACCAAAGCTATCCCAACTCCACGACACTTCTAATGTAGGAAATCTTGTAGTTCCCGCCTTTTGTCATTTTCGTTGCCCGTAATAACTACATATATAAAAATCACATTTTTATATTGTTGCTATGTATATAAAAATCATATTTTTATACCGCTACTATATAGGTAAAAATTCTATTTTTACACCGCTACTATATAGATAAAAATTCTATTTTTACTTCGCTACTATATAGATAAAAATTCTATTTTTACTTCGCTACTATATAGATAAAAATTCTATTTTTACAACGATGTTCATATAATAAAGATTATATTTTTATCACGCTATTCTCTATATAAAGATTTCTCCTTTTTAACTATAAAGATTTCGCCTTTTCAAATATAAAGATTTCGCCCTTTCAAATATAAAGATTTCACCTTTCCAAATATAAAGATTTCAATCACATCTTTATTTCAACACATATATAATAAAAATCAGATTTTTATTTCGCTATATATATAAAGATAATATTTTTATATTCTCTACATAAACAAAAGTCATATTTTTACATCTTCTACATAATAAAGATGACATTTTTAATGGTCAAAAAATCAAATCTTTTCATGTTTAAAAATTTAATCTTTTCACGTATAGAAACCTAATCTTTCCTCACATTAAAAATCAAACCTTTGTTCGATTAAAACCCAAATCTTTGTCCACTAACATCCTACATAGAACTGGTTTTCGTTTTTATATAACGAATTATATTATATAAATAAATTTAAAGAAATAAAAATAAATTAAATAAAAACTTACAGTGGAAATCGAGGGGAAGGGGAAGCAGGCGATGGAGGGTCAGCGAGAAGGGGGGAGGATGTGCGGCGCCTTCCAGGTGGTCGGGCGGCCTTCTGGCGAGGGTGGGGCCCGTTCAGGGGCTGGGTGCGTCGATCGTTGTTGAGGGGGAGCTTCCCGTCGACATAGAGGAAAGAGGGAAGGCGAGAGGAGGTGGAGGGCGGTGGCCCCACCCTGCGCGACGGTGGCGGCTCGGTCGGAGGAGCGGTAGCTCCTCCTTCTTCCTTTTTTTTTTGATTTGAAAATGAATCGGGGGGGGGGGGGGCTGAGAGGAAATAAGGGGAGAGAGGGAAGAGAGTTTTATTTTTTAATTTATTTAATTTCAAAAAGTTGACTTTTGCATTTGACCTCTAAATGAGGCCCACCGCCTGTCGTCCCTAGCTAATTACCCCCATTCCGAACACAATGGGATATGTATCGTAAGCTGATTCGACTGTTTCGATCAGTTTTCGCCAAATTCAAAATATAACTCTATATATTGAATTTGAACGCGCATTTCAATTTACTGGGGCCACATGCTAACTCTATAAATCGCAGAAAAATATTTTCTAGCTTCGTATTGACGATACCGTCATAACAAAACTAATTTCATCGAATTCTGAGACCGTTAGAAAAATGACCATTTTCCAGTTGATTAAAATCAACTGAAACTGGTCAAACGCGTTTTCTTTTGCCACGCTGACATATTGATTCGAAAAATTATGAAATTTGAAACCCAGCAATAACTTAGCATCGCGGATCCAACAAAAGTTGTTTCGTCGAAATCCGAGGTCGTTTGCAAAATTTCCATTTTTAAGGGCCTGAATTCCATAGCGACTATTCAGAATTTTCAACTGGACATAACTTTATATCCCCGCTATGAAATTTTGATTTTTCGGGTTCGTTGGAAAGATATTCTCAATTAGATTCTAATAATTTTGGTTTCACTAAAATCCGATTTATTTTGCACCCGGTATGTTCAATTGAAATTTGAAATCGAATTATCAAACTACCGCGCCATTTTCAATTCTATTTATAATTAAAATAAATATTTATATTATAACGACGATCTATATAATATGTACGTTCTATTCAAAATAAATTTCTCGTCAATATTATTTAAAATAATCATTTTAAATATTCAAACTTCACTAAAATTGCCAAAATAAAAAATTTAAACTGGCTCGCGTTTCCGGGTTGTTACATTCTCCCCCACTTAAAACTTTTTGTCCCCGAAAAGGAACGAAGCTGAAAGTTGTTTAACAATTCAACTCAACTTCCATTACTTTCGTCACGGCTTAAGTTCTTCAACTTTTCAGTTTCTAAGAACTTTTCAAATTTTCAAAAATTTGGCTAACACCCTAAATTTTCGAAAAATTTCGCCATAACCTCCCCTGCACCGGGAGCACGGGGAAAATCCCGAAATTGCCATACAGGCCCTCCGATCTCAAAAAGAAAAAGAAAAAGCCAAGCGGCTAGCCAATCGGCTCATAAAATCATCATCACCCAAACAAAACAGTAAATTATGGTAAACATGTACCTATTGATCGGGCAAAAAAATTTATTCTTCTGCTCTAGCCTCCTTGCAATGACCTGTTCAATGTAAGCACATGTATATGCAAGCAAATGCGACCAATTTTCAATACAGTTCAATATTTGATTCAATTAGGCTAAATGGTTTAAAATTTCAAAAAAATAGAAAAACAACACAACCATCAATCAATTAGTGAATTATCGTTTCAAATTCGTAATTTTGATACATATACAAAAAAAATCATGTTTTTGATGCTAGATCACAACAATAAACCTAATCTAGTTTTGGTTCTCACACCAGTCTAATGGAAATATATAGATATCATACCTTCGAAACACGAACACAAATTCTGATGATGATATATCAATCATCAGAATCATCTCCAGGTGTCTAGAATGTGATTCTATATCAACCCAGTATATTAAAACTTCGAATATATGTTCATGACGCGTATATGCAAAATATTTAAATATTGGATTGTCCAAATTCAAAATAAATAAATATTCAAATACGTTTAAAACGATTTAAATTTTCAAAACAAAGTTCGTTTTCATTTGAAAAATATACTCTACACTCGTTCTAGGATACTACTGATCCAATCTCTAACGAGTCATCCTAATTGGATATTACTAATCCAATATCTGATGAATTCTTTCGTATGGTTCTAATGTGTCTTGTTCTCGAGCTCTGTAAACCAAAGCTCTAATACCAAACTGACACGACTCGAACTTCCCCGGTAAGGAAAGCACGGATGGCGTTGAGGACAAGACGAATCAGAACGCCAACAGAAGAACATTTCATTGTTATTACAACAATTCCATCAGATACAAGAATATACAGAGTATAAATAAATATACATTCGACAAATATCAGAGATTACAATAAATTACAAAGCAGCGGAAAATAATACAAAACACAACTGAAAGTAATACACAGATACAAAGCTTTCAGAGCATCATTCCAGCTGTAAATCAGGACCCTGTGAATATAAATCTGCAAAACCAAAACTACTAGCTGCCCATGTGGAAAATAGGGGCACCTAGAGTTTAGGTTAAAACAATAAACTCCAGGTCAGTCATGTGACTGGTGTGAGAACTAAAACAGTTATTTAAAACTTTACTTTAAAAGAGAGTAATTCAAGGGACCACGCCGTATAACACGGAACGGGTTTCCTCCCAAGAATACTAGTGCATATAACAAAACAGCGCAATGCTCTTTGAAAAAATGAAGCTATTATAAGACCCAGGTCCCATCACACAATGCAACGCAAGCCAGAGGATAGGGTTTTCCCTTATAATAGCCAAACATGCTTGGTACGTTTTAAAACAAATCATTTGATACTATTATAAGTGTATAGTGTCAAAACAATTTCAATCATAAATATCAATCATAGACGGCATGGGTACCATATATCATGTCGCCATACTAGTTCTACAATTAAAACTGCAATATCATGTATTGGAAATTGGATTTCCGTCATGAGTCGAGGCAAGAGGCAAGCTCCTCTTCGATTCGAGACACTCTAGCAAATGCCTCAGGACCCCACTATGATCCTTGGATCTTCACGGCCGGTCCTCACCTAACTTTGGAGGATTAATTATTCTTGAGCACACGTTTCCCGTTCCTTACAGACCTATATCCGAGGCGTCTCGTATCCAACAACCACATAGGTGAAAAGTATATAAATGTCAAGGCTGGTAGGTCACTGACACCACCTTAGCTAGAAAGAAACGTCGTGCTCTCCCTGCAGTCGCTATCCCGTTTTTGACTCATACCGAGGTGTGAGGCTCGCGAATTCACGCTATACACAAAGCTATGCCACACAGGCCGTGCTTTGATCATCAACCACAAGACTTTGCTTTTCAACAGAAGCCTTGATCAATTTCCACTTACGCGTGCCACACTGGCAATTCCCTCCATACGACTGATGTCCATCGATATACAACCTCTGAGCTCGTACGTCTCAGAGAAGGGCGTTAAGCAAGAGAATAAATTCTCTACCGCCAAACAGATGTATATTTAATAGAGATCAATCAACACAGAATAAAATCCAATGTCAGACACACAATCCATTTACAAGTTCGTTCTGGGTCTGAACGAAACCGGAGGCACTTTCCTTGCATATCCATCGATCTCCAAGTACGTCTGGACGATCACCAACTGTTTCTCTCCTCTTGGGTGTACGACCCAATCGAGATCATCAGCAATCACCCAAACGATGTGAAGACTTCCGGTCTTCAACCACCGTCTTCATCTTCGACATCTCGTCGAATCGGTTATTCAGAATGGGATAAACCCGGTCTTTCTGAATAACCCGCATATATAATAAACACGTGTTACATAAACACAACATATGCCTCATTCCAATTCAGAATATTCTTTTATTCAAATTTTCACATTCTTAGGGAAAGGTTCCCACTAATTTTATAAAAGATAAATTCTTCTAAATTTATTCTTTAATCTTCCTTTGGATATCATTTCAAACCATATTATGGTTTTCCAAACTAGTCGGGATTAGCGAACCACACCGAAGTAATTATTTATTTTATTTCCCAATCCCAACCTATTCATCCCATGGAGCAAAACTGGTAATACTCCATATCTAACACCACGGTGTTATCGGTAAAGTTAATTACCATTTCATGTTCAAATCTAATTAAAGATTTAACTACCGCTTTGGAGCAAAACTGGTGGTACTCCATTCTCGATCACCTTTCAGATTTGATAATTTAAATTATCAATTCACATTTTAATCTAATTAAAGATTCATTGAAACTCCACTTAGTTTTAATCTTTTCAAAAATCAATATCCTGTCATTGATGGGTTAAAGAACCAATGTCACCTAAAACACGATTCACGACAAACCCAAATCACATTTGATATTAAATACAAGGCTCTGAATGGAAAATATATCGGCTTATATTCAATATCAAATTCTGAAACCAACAAATATCGTATTGGAAATAATGATATAAATATATCTTTCAAATTTCCACAACCATATCTGTATAATCACGAAATCCAACATCGAAATATTCCGAAGATAATTTCGATTCAAATCACTTCCAATTCAATTATTGGAAATTCTGATTATTTTTAAAACCACTTTCAAATTCAATTTATTTATTTCAAAAATAAATTGATTTTAATTCTAGTTCAAAACTAGTTCATTTCGATAAAAATCTATTTTTATCCTTTCAAATTTGGAATTTTTCATCCCAGTTCTTTCCAATTCACATATTATGATTTTACACAAATTATTGATATTTTTAATAATTTTATCAAGGCCCGTATAGTCGATTTCCATCAACGGCCATCGAACTGCACTTACAACGACCTTTTCTAAATTTGATTTGGACATAATTCCAAATCCACCCGTTAGATTTCAAATTTCTAATACTTATTGGAAAGCTCTTTTCGATACGAACCCAACGGTTCCGGTTTTAGGAGAATCCGACGGTCGGATCTCCCGCAACGTCAATTCGAAGTCAATGGTCGAAATTCACGAACTGCCGCGGCGCGGCGCGTTCTATTCAGGCCATTATATATATAATATATATATTATATATATTTCGTCGATTTCCATTTTAAAACGTATTTTATAAATCGTTTTAAATTCGTTTTCAAAACCATTTCAACTCTATATTCAATTTCAAATCAAAATTGAATATTTCATATCATTACTATATAAATGATAAGATTTTCAAAACGTTATATTTTGAAATCACTACCTTTTCTATATTCATTATAAAAACGAATATAATCGATATAAATATTGTTCACGTCAAAATAGCACAACTCTATCAACACGGCATGATATATTTCAATAAATTCGTTATTCTATTCAACAAATGAATATTTATTCTTTTCAACACATGAATCTATATTTTTTCCAACACACGACTAATCTCAACACATGAGTACTGTCAACACACGACTATTTTTGTTATGTAATATATTTTATAAAATTATGGTATCTATCGTTTGATTTTTAATTAGACTCCAACCGTAAAGTAGTGTCTAATCTTAAATATGATGAAGATGTAAATTTTATTATTAAAATATTTTTACTCAACACATAAATAGTTTCAACACATGACTATTTTTATATTCTACACATGAATTTTCTTTTATAATGTTCATTATTTTCCCAATTGGAATGAGGCCCAATCAATTAGAATATAACGTTAATTATATGGATTCCATACAACATATGTATATAATAGCAACGATAACCAATCAACCATCATCCAAAGTGCACTACACAACTGCATAAGCATTAAATATAAATAATTAACACTTACACATCCTGTCAATCAAACGATCGACACACAACTAATTATTGGGATTAGTGTATGTCGTATTTCATCCCAATACCCGTGTGGAGTTTCAAATCAACAAACACAGATATTTATTTGTGCAATTGGGCGATGTGTAAAATTTATCGACCCAAGCAATATCAGTAAAATCAGTGTATATAAACAAATCGGCCGATTTGTTTATAAATATTCATTTATTCACATTCACGTTAAAAATTATATTTTCAACGATAATTAATTTATTTCAACCATCTACAATTTATTATCGATTTCACATCAACATCACAAACAAATTTCACAACACATCAAACAAACATACAAGCCGTCCATGGTTTGTGGACGACGGGTGTCGGGTGCTACTAAGCACCGTCTGCATCCTAGTATATATATATATATATATATAACTAGAAAAAGAAATTTAGAGTGAGAAGTTCTCACCAAAGCTATCCCAACTCCATGACACTTCTAATGTAGGAAATCTTGTAGTTCCCGCCTTTTGTCACTTTCGTTGCCCGTAGCCACTACATATATAAAAATCACATTTTTATATTGTTGCTATGTATATAAAAATCATATTTTTATACCGCTACTATATAGGTAAAAATTCTATTTTTACACCGCTACTATATAGATAAAAATTCTATTTTTATATCGCTACTATAAAGATAAAAATTCTATTTTTACTTCGCTACTATATAGATAAAAATTCTATTTTTACTTCGCTACTATATAGATAAAAATTCTATTTTTACAACGATGTTCATATAATAAAGATTATATTTTTATCACGCTATTCTCTATATAAAGATTTCGCCTTTTTAACTATAAAGATTTCGCCTTTTCAAATATAAAGATTTCGCCTTTCCAAAAATAAAGATTTCAATCACATCTTTATTTCAATACATATATAATAAAACCAGATTTTTATTTCGCTATATATATAAAGATAATATTTTTATATTCTCTACATAAACAAAAGTCATATTTTTACGTCTTCTACATAATAAAGGTTACATTTTTAATAATCCAAAAATCAAATCTTTTTATGTTTAAAAATTTAATCTTTTCACGTATAGAAACCTAATCTTTCCTCACATTAAAAATCAAACCTTTGTTCGATTAAAACCCAAATCTTTGTCCACTAACATCCTACATAGAACTAGTTTTCGTTTTTATATAACGAATTATTTTATATAAATAAATTTAAAGAAATAAAAATAAATTAAATAAAAACTTACAGTGGAAATCGAGAGGGAAGGGGAAGCAGGCGATGGAGGGTCAGCGAGAAGGTGGGGGAGGATGTGCGGCGCCTTCCAGGTGGTCGGGCGGCCTTCTGGCGATGGTGGGGCCCATTCAGGGGCTGGGCGCGTCGATCGTTGTTGAGGGGGAGCTTCCCGTCGACATAGAGGAGAGAGGGAAGGCGAGAGGAGGTGGAGGGCGATGGCCCCGCCCTGAGCGGCGGTGGCGGCTCGGTCGGAGGAGCGATAGCTCCTCCTTCTTCCCTTTTTTTTATTTTTGATTTGTAAATGAACCGGGGGGGGGGGCTGAGAGGAAATAAGGGGAGAGAGGGAAGAGAATTTTATTTTTTAATTTATTTAATTTCAAAAAGTTGACTTTTCATTTGACCTCTAAACGAGGCCCACCGCCTGTCGTCCATAGCTAATTACCCCCATTCCGAACACAATGGGATATGTATCGCAAGCTGATTTGACTGTTTCGATCAGTTTTCGCCAAATTCAAAATATAACTCTATATATTGAATTTGAACGCGCATTTCAATTTACTGGGGCCATATGCTAACTCTATAAATCCCAGAAAAATATTTTCTAGCTTCGTATTAACGATACGGTCCTAACAAAACTAATTTCATTGAATTCTTAGACCGTTAGAAAAATGGCCATTTTCCAGTCGATTAAAATCAACTAAAACTGGTCAAACGCGTTTTCTTTTGCCACGCTCACATATTGATTCGAAAAATTATGAAATTTGAAACCTAGCAATAAGCTGACATCGCGGATCCAACAAAAGTGGTTTCGTCTAAATCCGAGGTCGTTTGCAAAATTCCCATTTTTAAGGGCCTGAATTCCATAGCGACTATTCAGAATTTTCAACAGGACATAACTTTTTATCCCCGCTATGAAATTTTGATTTTTCGGGTTCGTTGGAAAGATATTCTCAATTAGATTCTTATATTTTTGGTTTCACTAAAATCCGGTTTATTTTGCACCCGGTATGTTCAATTGAAATTTGAAATCGAATTATCGAACTACCGTGCCATTTTCAATTCTATTTATAATTAAAATAAATATTCCTATTCTAACGACGATCTATATAATATATACGTTCTATTCAAAATAAATTTCTCGTCGATATTATTTAAAATAATCATTTTAAATATTCAAACTTCACTAAAATTGCCAAAATAAAAATTTTAAACTGGCTCGCATTTCCGGGTTGTTACACAATATTTTAATGTTACTTACATAAGACAATTCATATGTGCATAATATGAAAGCAAGTAACATCCAAAATATTTGAGGAATCCTATTGGATCCCTTCAACCTGTCCCCCTGCATCACATCTCATATACCAGTTTATATATGCATATAAATTAAACAATATAATCTAATTCATTTAAGATGAATCATCCGCTTAAAAACATGCAGTGTCAAAGGTCATCTATTCACAGATGAGAATATAACCACAACCAACCAACTAAGCAATAAATTATCCAATCATCCAAGCACATAATAAAATGGGTGTAATCAACAATGAATATTATTATACGGTGTAACAATATTCAGCAGTATTCTAGAAAGTGAGAGTTAATCCAGCATCCATCCAAATTAGAATTTGTGTTGGTTTGTCTAATTTTAAACAAGCGGTTAAAGTTAGACAAAATTCTTGATAGCTCCAAATGAACTCAGTCCAATTCATACACGTAGCCTTCACAAATATGAACCTAACACAACTCGTTTCGTCCCAATCTGACATCGTATGACATATATACAATTGTAACAAGATTGTACCAAAATTAAATGTCATTAACTAATTTAATTGGTCTTTGACCTACAACAACAACCCATCTGGCTGACCATGCTCACACCCACTGCTAGTTCATTTATCCACTAAAACAAACGCCGACTTCACCATTATCTTCCTCTTTGCAAATGCTTCCATCTCTACTAATGACTCCAAGCTTGCACTCACTCCTGGGATCGTGACCTTACAGGCTCGCGTGCCCTCTTACAGTATCGTGCGACATAATTATGAATGGACATGGACATGGACCATGATTCATAACGAGATGCTAAACGACATCCCAAACAAAAATCCAAGCTTCAATTGAGCTAGAAACCACTACAACTCCTATGAATGTCAACCCTAACTAAAAAAACCATGCAACTCCTCTTTGGAAATTTCACATTCTCTATCTTTCAATGAATGCCATAAACTTGGGTATAGAACTGAAGATCTAAGTGATATGGATGCTAAGAAACTTGATTTAGAATTTATCGTGGAGTAAAACTTGAGATTTGAATTTTCAAATGGAGGAGATTCATGTTTTTTTCACCCCCTTCAACTCACGGCATGAAATTTTCGAAAGGAGAGAAAAAGTAGAGTGAGTTGTCTAAATTTTGTAGGTGGATGGATATTTATAAGTAAATTAAATTATATCTCATTCGATTGTTTCATCATCCCATGTTTATAGCTCGAACAATTGCATAACAAATCAGATCATTTCAAAATTTGAAATCTTACAATAGTTTATTATTTTGGATCCAAAGAAACTGGTTTTGCCGAATTTCGAGATCGTTTGAAAAATGGATGTTAACAAAATTGATTATAATTATTCGATTTCAAAACACAAAAATTCATTGATAATAAATTATTATTATCATATATATTCAAATTGAATTTTAGTAAGTCAAGGTAAACTTAGCTGGATTTTATGCTCAAGATTTGCACTTTCAAGTTAATTTGACATTCAAATTCTCACTTAGATCTAATCCAAGTCATTAAATCTTAAAATTAATCGCTTTAGATGTTTAAATAAATTAATATTCATGTTATAAAATCCGGATTGTTATATTCTCCCCCTCCCCCCTCGTAAAGGGATTTCATCTCCTAAATCACAAGTTAAGTGAATTGTCACAAACCGGTTAATTTTACTTTAAATGCATTTCTTATGAAATTATGTTAAAATTTTCTAATACTTGAAATTTTCGAAAATTTTCGGTAGCATCTTCTTTGTAGGCTCTATCCAAAAAATTATAACTAGCCAGATAAGGCCTAATTAATCAAAAAGAAAACAAAAGCCAAGCATCAATCCATATATGGGACATAAAATAACCCAAACCAATCAAAATATAAATGTGTACCTGTTTATTGGGCAACAAACTCTTATTTATAAAACCAACAACAATAGTGACCTTTGCTTCCACGAACCTATGCATACTTACATAACCCAAAGAAAGTTAAGCAACTAAACAAGCAACAGAATAACAACTAACATATGCACAAACAACACATTCATCATATGCAAGAACCAAATATGATACAACTGACAAGAATGATGCAAATCAGAACCAACATAAATGTAAGACAACGCTACATGCAACCGCAATCAATCAACCCAAGTCAATATCACATAGTGCTACAAATACTAATAATTTCAACTCATGGTTTATTCAGGTTATAAACCTCATCATCACACAAGGATGATAATAGTCAATTAAGTGTTACTATACACTTAATGACCTCATATTATTATTTAACCGATCACAGATGCTACCTCAAATAACTCAAAAATTCAAATCTCAAATTCATCACAAGTCAACATATCATGAAATCTATTTTGTTTAAAGTCCATAAGTTTATGTATTTATGAAACTTCATAATTCAAATTCTAATATCCTTCATTTTATTAAACTAATTCTTATAGTTAATAAACTACCAAACCATTATTTTTCTATAAATTTGATTTTGACATAACCCAAAATTTACTAGATGAAATCTTGATTATTCTCTTATATATGAAAAATATAATCCAATAGATCCAAAAGATTCTTGTTTCAAAGAAATATGACTAATATCGGATCCTGCACATTCATTTGAACTTCAAATCGGAAAATTACGAACCGCCGCTAGGGCTGGCAATTAGAACCGAGAATCGAAACCTGAACCGAACTGACCCGAAAGGACCTGAACAAGAACCGAACCCGATAGGCGATGAAAAATACAACTAAGACCTGATCAAACCCGACCCGAATTAATCCGACATGAAAGACCCGACCAAAAATCATTGAAATACATGTAATTTTAGTGTTTCTATCCAACCGAACCCGAACCGAAGCTCGGGTTGGGTAGGGTCCAGATTTTTGAAATGTATAGTTCAGACCCGATAAAACTTGACCCGCTTAGAACCGAGACCCGCCGAGTCGGGTCTGAGTCCATCGATTTGGGTCTAATTACCACCCTTAACTGCCACGTCGTGACGAGCTCATTTTAATTTAATTTAATTAATACGTTCAAACCTTGTTAAATTAATAAATTATAAAAAATACTTCTAAGTTTTCATATAAACTTAGTTAAGTTTTCCACTTCATCATAATCTTCAATTTCGTAAATTTATAACAAGAGAATCTTCGTTTATTTAACCCAAGTGTTCAATAAATTAAATTTGTTTCAACATATAGCATTTAGCTTATTCTTACAGTTTAATTTGGAAATCTCAACTATCCAAAATAATCGAATATCCCATTACATTTAGAACCGGACCTATGAAACATCACATCAAATGAAATGAACGAACAACCAACTCTAATACTTAAAACGTATATGCATTACACTTTGTTTGAAACTTTCAAAACCAGAATTCCAGATTTCAAAACCATATCTTGGATTCCAAACAAAATTTCATTTAATCCAAATAGTTCCCAAGGTAGCAAGTTCTTACTTAGAAAGTCGAAAATAAACGCCGATAATACTGTAGTCATTATCAGAATTATTTTCCAGCAACCGAAGTAAGATTAGTGATTTTAAAATTCCTTTAAAATCCATTTATTTCATAAACTCTTCCAAATAATCATAATATTCCTTTTAAATTTTGAAAACTCATTTTTCAAACTTACTGAAAATTCAAGTTTTTCAATCCTCAGTTCAATTATAATTACTATTTATAAACATCATTTATAAATTGCACTTATATAATTATAGTTATATATAAGATTACTCCACGTAGGTTCCTTCCTGTTTAATCTCACATTAAACAAATTTACTTAGACTAAATTCTCACCTAACATCGTCCGAATGTCGAATAGTCAAATCATGAAACAGAGTTCACACGGTATTCATTTCTAATGTTTTTCTAATTATAAATCTATCCAACTTATGCAAAAGAATGATAAGACTACTCTTATCCAAATAATGTAGTTATTACCTATAAACTGGTCAGGCATAACTACAAATCAATAATAATAGTCACCATTCGAAAGTGAACATGACTAATCAAAAAATAATTGATAATATGTACTTATCACCATTTCCTTACTTAAAACCATCTAACTAGCTTTAAATCTCTTCTATAAACCTTATTTACAAAACTTAGATTTATTATAACATCCTTTATGAAATTTCAGTTAAAAACCGTATTTCAAAACTTGATTTTTTTTTTATTTTCTTTGTAAAACTTCAAACCTTATCAAGTCTTATTCTTTATAAATCAAATCTTTTAGAACTTAGTTACTTGTGAATCACATTCAACCAATTATAGGTTCTCACTTTAGATTTCAAACTTCATTCATCACTACTTCTAAGTTTTAACTCCTTTTATAAGTCATTTCATAAGTTAATAAATTAATTTTTAAAGCTTGTTCGAATAGCCGAAATTACTTGTAAAACTTGGTTTTATAACTTAATAAAACTTATTTACGAAACTTAGTTGAGTTTTATCACTTAAAATCTCCAATTATAAAAGTTGTTGAAACACAGTGTTTGTTATTCAAATCATTTTATAACTTCTTTATAAAATCCTATTATAAATATCAATTTATTTGTAAAACTTAATTTCATAAAACCTATATGATAATTAATTCAAAACCTTGCTTTCATTATAAGTTAAAATTTATAACATCAAACTTTGTCAAATCACCTTACGATGAATCGACATTCGCATGCCCTCATACAGTGTTATGCGACACAATATGAACTGAAATGCACCATGATTCATGGCAAGGTGCTAAATGACATCCCAAACATAAATCTAAGCTTCGATTGTGCTAAAACCCACTACAACTCCTATGAATGCCGACCCTAGTTCAAAAAAACCACGCAAGTCCTCTGTGAAAATTTGGCACTCTCTGTTATTAACTGAATGCCATCAATTTGGGTATAGAACTGAAGGTCTAACTGATATGATTGCAAAGAAACTTATTTTAGAATTTATCATGGAGTTAAAATTGAGATTAGAAATTTTGAGAGGAGGAGACTCATGTTTTTCCACCCCTTTCAACCCTTTCAACTCACGAATTGAAATTTTGGAAAGGTGAGAAGAAGTAGAGTGAGTTGTCTAAATTTTGTAAGTGGATGGATATTTATAAGTAGATTAAATTATATTTTACTCAGTTGATTTATCATTCCACATTTATAGCTCGTACACTAGTTTATTATTTTAGGTCCGATGAAACTAGTTTTGTCAAAATCCGAGATCATTTGTAAAATGGTTATTTTTATGTGCTCGAAAATCGATTAGTAATTATTCGATTTCAAAATATACAAATTCATTGATAATAAATTATCATATTATTATATATATATTCAAATATAATTTTACAAATTTCAGGATTACATTAACTGGATTTTATACTCAAAGTTTACACTTTCAAGTTAATTTGACATTCAAATTCTCACTTTAAATTTAGTCCAAGTCATCAAATTTTAAAATTGATTGTTTCGAATGTTTAAATAAATAAAATATCCTGTTATAAAATTCGGTTACAAGGTCACTTCATGAGGTAAAGCGATGCAACCTACAAGTGAAGTTAAGAGAGCCTCGCTCACAGTCTAAGCCAACCAGATCTAGAACTGGTCAGACAATAAACTGTAGATGACACAACCATCCATATGGTGACTTCTAAAGCCAGATGCAAATTTTATAATTATAACTATTATATATTTGTATTATTATATATATAACAATGTAACTATTATCCATATTTATTGATATCTCATATCGATCAATATATTTATTACCATTATATATATATAACAATGTATACTTCTCAAATTTTATAATTTATATTTCATAAATATTAACTAATTAAATTAGTTTATAACAATTATAAACTAACTAAACCGTTTGGTCTAAAGAGAATTCATCATTTCGGTTTGGTAACTCTTAGATGTGAATTCAGTTAGTAATTAACATCGAACTATTCAGACGCTAACATTCATGCATCACTTAGCAAGTGGTGTGGTATTACGGTCAAATTTATCGTTATATCAATTTTGATAGTATGTAATTTTAGTTTAATAAGTGTTATCTGGTTGTGACATTTATTTACACTAATTCTCTTTGTTAAAAGTATACCACTTTGGATTTATGAAATCGATGATGATCAAAATTTCAACATCATCCATATTCAACTCAATATTCCAAACCTAAAGTCCTTGGTTTAAGAAAAAACAATTATTACTAACTGAAATGCTTTGGTCTAATATTTAGAATTTCAGTTGACTTGAGCTGACGGCGATACTTACATCATATAATTGAGGTGTAACAACCTCAAATTTTTGGTATATTTTATTTAATGGTTTAATTTAAATTTTGTTATATTTATTTTATTTGTTTGGATTTTATTAAAATAATATTTATTTTTGATTAAAACCAAATTTATTTTATATTTTATAAAACAAATGAATGTGTTTTGATATAGATATAACTTAATAGTACAAATAAATATTGGGTATTTTAGTATCTTATTTATGGTAAATTTTAATTAAGTTATTTATGTGGATTCATTCTTGAATTTTTATTTAATTATTTAAAACTCGCACAATTATACAATTCGTTTTCAATATTAATGGAATTGTATCTTTGATTTAATTTCAATTGGTATTGATTATTGTTATGCAAACATTACCAAATTTTATTTGTCACATATATTTTTCTTTTAATATCATCTATTATATATTTGATTTGAAAAATCGGTTGTTAATATATATTGCCAAAACCGTTTGTCCTTTGAATTAAAAATTTGTACTGTTTTCCATTTATTTGCAAACACATTTATATAGGTTCCTTTTATTTGCCAACACTGTTTACATTATAAGTTTCAACGTCCATTTATTTTAATTATTCCTTTCCTTAACTAGTTGTTATTTTCAAAATTAAAACGTTCATCTTCTTCCATATAATTTCCTACATTCATTCCTTTTCGGTTCCTCATGACATTTATTTTTCCTTCCCATTTCAATGCACCGTTCGAATTAACATCTCATCCATTCATTTCCCAAAACAGTCATTGTGCGTTTTGAATTTCAAAATGTTTGTTTTTATTATTATTTATTTATTGCCTAAAGTTCACCTCTTTTAATCCCCAACCCATCCCTTTTATATTTATTTCTAAGCCATCGTTTTCATTTGCAAATCCGTTTTATTCTCCATCTGCCTCATTAGTCATTTTAATTGTTGCCAAAAACCATGGGTTCCTTCGAATTTAATATCTATTTTTTTTCTTTTATTTGCAATTAATGTTTGTTATTTAAAGTTCAATGTTCATTCATTAATATTATTTCTTTCCTTGAACGTTACTCATTTTAAAAAATTAAACCGTTCATACGCATTCATTTATTAGTGTAATTTCTTTCCTTGCACGTTCATTATTTTCAAAAATTAAAAACATTCATCTCCTGTTTTTCTTTTATTTGTGAAAATATATTTAATTTCATTGTGAAATCATCCGTTGAGATTTTTTTACTTATAATTCTTTTAGTTTCCTTTCCTAACCATTTGGTTTTGAAATTTTATACCAAACGTTCAGCATTAAATGGTCCATTCTCTGATTGAGTCGTGCCTTTCCATTTATACACGCAATTGCTTGAGAACCGCTCCATTCATTTCTCTCTCTTCGGAATAAATGCTACTACTTTTTTAATGCCTCATGCCCATTTTCTTCTGCCTATTTATTTTTCTCTATCATTTCCATTGCCTTTTCCTATCCCATACGTTACTCTTCTTCATGCAAACAAAAAGGCTGCTTCCATTATTATCTTCCCACCGCCTTCTTTCCTTTTTCCATCAAGCATCTCACATTTCTTCAAAATGGAAAAGCAACAATAGTTTTTCTCATGCGAACCTTTGCATTGCCTCCTGCTCTCACGCAAGGATACCACCGAGCCTTCCCACAGCGCCGACTCTTCCCTCCGACCATGCTTCTCCCTTGCCTCGCTCCTAGCCATTAGCCCACGCCCAACAACAGCCTCCACTCCGCCTTGCTCCCTCCTCCTGTATTTTCTTATGTGTGTGAGCCGTTTTCTTTTCTTTGCATGAGTTTGGTGAGCTATGAAAGTTTATGGGGTATGTTTTTACGTGTGCGTTCATGTGTCGAGGTATGAGTTTTAACATGTCTATGTGTTATTTTGTTTGTGTGGTGTGTTGACAGTGTGTGTTTGTGTTACTGTGTGGTGTGAGTGATCTTGTTTGTGCGTGAGATTGATTTTGTGTGTGTCCCCTTTTGTTGAGTGTGTATATTTTTGTTTAAAAAAATTATTATTTTAAAAATATATATGTATAGACATATAGATATAGATATGTATAGTTTGGTTGTGTGCATCAATTTGTATAAAATATTTATATGTGGATTTGTGTGATAAATGTTTGTGTGCGTTTATAAATCTATGATTATATATAAAAGAAACATATATTTCGATGTTGAATGCGTGGCGTTGAGTCGCTTCGGAAATTTAATTATTTTGAAAAAATAAATTTGTTTATATATATATATATGTATTCATTTTAAATAAATAAATATATATATATATATATCATTTTTACGATTTTATTTAAGTGTGTTTGCGTTGTATGTAATTTAAAAACAAATATCGTTTGGTGCTATATAATTTAATATATATATTTATAAAAGTGATTTGGAATGTGTCGAATTTTAAATATATAGGTATATATTAATTTTACTGTGTATACGTTTATATTAAATAAATATATTTATATATATATACTATTTTGAAAAAGGATTTGTTGTGTGTTTATGTATAATTTATAATATATACTGTTATAATTTGTGTTGTGTGTATGGTGTGTGTGTGTGTATGAGTTTATGTGTGTGTTTCAAATTATATATTATATATAAGGGTATCTGATTTAGTATGCGTTAGCGTTGTGTTTTATTTAAATGTATAACTTATAAAATATATTTTTGTGCGTCGAATTTTAAATATATATATAGTGTGGTGCTAAGGGCACCCCAATATGTTCTTCCTAATACCGCAACTGAAAAAATAAAACTCATTAAATTTTGTATGCTTCCTAATACCACATTACGTTTTCATTATAATCTCTCACTCAATCATTATTTGATGAACTAATCACGTGCTAAGCTAATCTAAATACCCTAATCTCTCGTAATTGTTGTTTTCTTCGCATATCTCTTGAGAAAATTCAAATTCATACGGTAATCTCTCAATTGTTTGGTGATCTGAAAACCCTAATATCTCACTTGTTCTTCTAGTTTTCTTAACTCAAATCTTATTCACGGCTTTTGTATGTTGCGGCGTCGAATTTGTTGATCGGTTATACATCTAGAGTTTAGCTCGTTGAACGGTTTTACAAATGAAGACGAACGAATATCGAGCAAAATAGAAATAGGGTAGAACAGTGTGGTAGCCCCTATTTTTTAAATGTGTGGTAGTAAGAAGAGTGTAGTACTAACTCTTGTGGTATCTTTTAGTCGCGGTATTAGGAAGAATATATTGGGGTGCCCTTAGCACCACACTATATATATGTCAAAGCTATGTGTTCCTACATAAAAATATATATTTTTTGTGTAAAGAATTTATTGGGTTTATTTTGAGTCATGTTTGGTGTTGAGTTTGAGAACCGTTCCAAAACCCAAGTAGCCGTACCGATCCATTGAAAATTCCCTAGCCTCCTCTTATTAAAAAAAATATTGAGTGATCATTGAGCTGAAATTATTCTGAATCATGCCTGCAATTTGTCGTTTCATTTTGGGCTACGAAAGGTGAGTTTATCTCACACTTGACTCACATTATTCCATAGATGTTAGATCAACTAAATGAACTGTTATGAAACGTATAGGATTGCCAGTAGAAATTATTTGTTTAAAATATACACTTTCATATGTGACATGATATTCATATGACATGTATGTACACTAATTATATATTACTATGATGTGATTGATGATATGTGATGATTTGTTATGTTGTAGATACCCCTTGTTTAGAAAAAAATCACTAAGGGTTGAAATGATACATACCCGAACGGACATTAGATTAGGGAAAATCGTTATGGGTTGAAACGATAGACCTGAATGATTTTTACTGAATTTGGGATTGCGGGTTAAAATGATAAACCCGTAGAAATTTTATAAATTGCGGGTTGAAATGATAAATATCCGTATCACTTGACCATAGGGTAGAAAACTATATACGGACACCGTTGGTCATGTTTACGAATTAAAATGATTTGGAAAATTTGATTGTAATATTATTAGTTTAAGATCTTATATTTTATATTTATATTTTAAAGATTTATACATAAATTTTGTAAATTTTTAAATTATATGTTTTAAAATGATTTTATGCGTAAAAATGTATTTAAATGCTTATTTAAGATTCTACTTATAATTTATTTATTTTAAACTGTATAATTTAATCATATATGTACTTTTAACTTTGAATTAGTATATTATAATAAATTTTTCTATTTAAACCTATTTTTAAATTATTTTAAACCTATATATGTTTATACAACTATTTTCTATATAAATTTATAACTTGTAAATATATTTTCAATGCTTATTATATATATATTTTGTAAACTTTAATAATAAACTAAATAGGTGGATAAGTTTTGATTTTGCGATTTAAATTCAAGGTTTAAGGATTTAAATATATACAACGATACTTGATTCAATGAACTTGATTTTAATTCAACTAAATGTGAATTTTTGAATTGACTTAAATATTGAACTCTATAGGAAATGAACGTGAACTGCGTAATTAATTGGAATTTGAATTCACAGTTGATATGAATTTATGAATTCGATTATAAATTGATTGAATATGAATTGAAATAATTTTACATTTGGAATTGATTCATAAACTGTTTGGTTTGAATTTAAAAAATTTCTTAAATCAATTTTATTTCAGAATATGATTTATTAAAATGGCCACGGTGTGAAAAATGTAAACGTTTGGTTGTTGAAGAGACCGGGATCGGATATTGTCATATTCTCTGCCAATACCGAAAACCACTTTAACAACTGTGTACGCGGTGGAGTTCCAGAATGAAGTAGGTTGATTTGGAGGCGATTACTGGATTTGAAGAAAGAGAACGATAATGGATATCCTTGACCTTCGGGTCATAATTAAAATGACTAAAACAGGGCTATACCGTGACCAAGTGGGGTTAGCTACCTCCATCGGCAACACTTCTTCCTTTATTACTATAGTCCCTCGGTTTGATTGATTTGATTTGATGCGCATCCGTGATTTGGGAGTGTTGTCGAGGTGGGCGGTAGTCGCGGCTATGCGTTACCACCAGTCCGGGCATGCAACTAGTATATTTAGGGGTGAGCGTTTGGTTGGTTTGGTTTATCCGATGATAAATTTTTCAAACCAAAATAAAACCAATAAAAATGAAAACCAAACCAAAACAACCAAATTAGGTTTGGTTGGTTCGGTTGGTTATCCAATTAAATCAAACTAAAAATGTTTTACACTTTGTGTTTGAAATATTCACTATAATTTGAAACAAATTATAAATATATTATTACAATATTATTATTATTGATTTTTATGCTTTTTAATATTAAATTTGACACATAGGTGATGATTAATATATATTTAAATAACTAAACTAACCTAAAATATTTATTATAATACCGATACTTTTGAAAATATAGTAAAAATTCGGTTAATTTGGTTAAACCGATAACCGAACTTAATTTTTTTTGGGCCGATTACAAACCGATTTAATTTCAAAACCGAACCAAACCGACCAAAATAAATTGGTTTGGTTGGTTTATTTGGTTTAACCGAATAATGCTCACCCCTAAGTATATTCCTACTCTGGGCATTCCTCGTGTGCCTTGTCATATTATCCTGATCGAGCCCCCTACGACTTTGATTTGTATTGTACCTATGGAGTGCCCTCTGATAGCCACTACGTTACTGTGGACTTTACGGTATCTGTATAAACTACGGTATTATAAACTGTGTAAGGGTAAAAATGTAATCCCGCTTACGCTATTTTAATATGTTATATTTAACCATAGACACTATTATAATAGCGTATTATATTATATGATATTAGTTTAACGGATCCTTAGAGGATGGTGATCCTAACATCCTTTAAGTTACTGATGCATTTTATTGAACATTTCATTTGAGTTGATTTACTTCCATTAGAATGTTAGTCCTGATCCGAGTTGTTTTGTTTTGCATTATTGCTCGGGTCAGATCGAGTATTGCAGTGTTGAGATTTCACCTAATGAAGCTGGAGACTATTGAAGATATCACCTCTACCTGTTGATTCTGGCTATTTCTCCTTTGTATTAGAAATTCTTGTATTTAGACTTCTGCTGTATCCAATTTTTTAACTTTGATATTATGTATAAATTTTGATTTTTATTTAGTAGCTTCATGAACTACTATTGTATAATTTATTTATTTCGCTGCGAGATATTCTATTTTTCTGTGCTGTGATTCTGTGATTTATTCTATTTACCTTAGAAGCTAATAACATTCTGTCATTTCGAACGGTTTGAGTTGGTTTAATTACCAGCTTGAAGTGGACGAATGACGGTGTGTTACATTTGGTATCAGAGATGGTTAGAGAACGTGATAAGGGGTTCTCGCTTGGCTGTTTGGTGGCGAGCAGGAGACTCTTACCCTACACGTCCCAATGGGAAGATTGGGTTGGTTGTTGCAGTCGAGAGGCTGGCCGTAAAATCAGTTCTGAGGTATCACTGTATGTCATGGTGGGAGTTAGCCCACTGCCTGATGGTTGCAAAGCCTAAGGTATGTTACAGTTGGTATCAGAGCTTTGGTTTATCAAAGCTTTAGCCTATGAGGTAAAAACTCATTAGAGATAAGGTAGTGATACTCTAGAATGAGTGGAATCAGTCGTAGAATCCTTCTTATGAGAGAACGTATTTTTAAATTGTAAGTAATTTTTTTAAATGGTTTAAAATGATTTAAACAAATATTTTCGGATATAAAATTTTGTTTAATACTCAAATTCTTTTTTTGAAATTTCCTTTTCAATGAGTCCATCTTCCTTTGTAGATCCTATTTGATTAGGTTCTTTCGTTCGTTCAGCTTTTTACTCAAATTCTATAGCTTATCCTTGTTCATAACAAGTTAAGAAATAGAGGGAGAGTATAAGTCTTCGAGCGAGTCTATCTCTATCTAAATATTGTTTTGAAACTGAAAGCTAATATAATATAAGATTTTCTTGTTTATTAATAATATTTTGTTTTGGTAATACCAAAATTTTGAAAAATTGATGTTTACACTTTAAGATTTTATAAACTATATATTTTGAATAAGATTTAAAGAGTAAGAAATTGATTTTATCTTGATTGAATAATAGTATTTTGTATTTGATTTAATAATAATATTGTTTATATATTTACTAAGGATTGAGGTTGAATTTTAATAAATAAATGAGTGGGAGAGAGATATAATTTTTCCCTACTTAAAATTTTAATCTTAATGATTTGGTATATATTATTTATAATATATGATTGAAAATTTGGTATATATATTCTGTTTAAATATAGAAAAAGGTTTTGAGTACTTAAGTGACGTTAAGTTGGCCTATCAAATACTTAGTGATTTAGGTATACGTCTGATCAACGTATACATTAAATTCTATATGTATTAGATAGGTATAGAGTCACACTCTAGTCGCTTGAAAATGATTCTGGTGATGATTGCAGCATTATCGATATTTATTTTCGGGTTTCGAAAGTGGGATAAATATATATAGCCAATCAAGACGTCGAGTGAATACTTAAAACTATTTTGAAATGTTTGAAAAAAAATTGATTTGTATATATATATGTATGTATATATATTTCTAAATATATATATATATATATGAAGATAAATATGAACCATTTGGTTTAAATATATCGTGCATTTAACTACCATTTCCCTACCTCGTTCCTTTTCGGGGACGAAAAGGTTTGAGTGGGGGAGATTGTAACAACCTCATATTTTTAGTATATTTTATTTAATGATTTAATTTAAATTTTGTTATATTTATTTTATTTGTTTAGATTTTATTAAAATAATATTTATTTTTGATTAAAACCAAATTTATTTTATATTTTATAAAACAAATGAATGTGTTTTGATATAGATATAATTTAATAGTACAAATAAATATTGGGTATTTTAGTATCTTATTTATGGTAAATTTTAATTAAGTTATTTATGTGGATTCATTCTTGAATTTTTATTTAATTATTTAAAACTCGTACAATTATACAATTCGTTTTCAATATTAATGGAATTGTATCTTTGATTTAATTTCAATTGGTATTGATTATTGTTATGCAAACATTACCAAATTTTATTTGTCACATATATTTTTCTTTTAATATCATCTATTATATATTTGATTTGCAAAATCGGTTGTTAATATATATTGCCAAAACCGTTTGTCCTTTGAATTAAAAATTTGTACTGTTTTCCATTTATTTGCAAACACATTTATATTGGTTCTTTTTATTTGCCAACACTGTTTACATTATAAGGTTCAACGTCCATTTATTTCTATTATTCCTTTCCTTAACTAGTTATTTTCAAAATTAAAACGTTCATCTTCTTCCATATATTTTCCTACATTCATTCCTTTTCGGTTCCTCATGACATTTATTTTTCCTTCCCATTTCAATGCACCGTTCGAATTAACATCTCATCCATTCATTTCCCAAAACATTCATTATGCGTTTTGAATTTCAAAATGTTTGTTTTTATTATTATTTATTTATTGCCTAAAGTTCACCTCTTTTAATCCCCAACCCATCCCATTTATATTTATTTCTAAGCCATCGTTTTCATTTGCAAATCCGTTTTATTCTCCATCTGCCTCATTAGTCATTTTAATTGTTGCCAAAAACCATGGGTTCCTTCGAATTTAATATCTATTTTTTTTCTTTTATTTGCAATTAATGTTTGTTATTTAAAGTTCAATGTTCATTCATTAATATTATTTCTTTCCTTGAACGTTCCTCATTTTCAAAAAATTAAACCGTTCATACGCATTCATTTATTAGTGTAATTTCTTTCCTTGCACGTTCATTATTTTCAAAAATTAAAAACATTCATCTCCTGTTTTTCTTTTATTTGTGAAAATATATTTAATTTCATTGTGAAATCATCCGTTGAGATTTTTTTACTTATAATTCTTTTGGTTTCCTTTCCTAACCATTTGGTTTTGAAATTTTATATCAAACGTTCAGCATTAAATGGTCCATTCTCTGATTGAGTCATGCCTTTCCATTTATACACGCAATTGCTTGAGAACCGCTCCATTCATTTCTCTCTCTTCGGAATAAATGCTACTATTCTTTTAATGCCTCATGCCCATTTTCTTCTGCCTATTTATTTTTCTCTATCATTTCCATTGCCTTTTCCTAACCCATACGTTACTCTTCTTCATGCAAACAAAAAGGCTGCTTCCATTATTATCTTCCCACCGCCTTCTTTCCTTTTTCCATCAAGCATCTCACATTTCTTCAAAATGGAAAAGCAACAATAGTTTTTCTCATGCGAACCTTTGCATTGCCTCCTGCTCTCACGCAAGGATACCACCGAGCCTTCCCACAGCGCCGACTCTTCCCTCCGACCATGCTTCTCCCTTGCCTCGCTCCTAGCCATCAGCCCACGCCCAACAACAGCCTCCACTCCGCCTTGCTCCCTCCTCCTGTGTTTTCTTATGTGTGTGAGCCGTTTTCTTTTCTTTGCATGAGTTTGGTGAGCTATGAAAGTTTATGGGGTATGTTTTTACGTGTGCGTTCATGCGTCGAGGTATGAGTTTTAACATATCTATGTGTTATTTTGTTTGTGTGGTGTGTTGACAGTGTGTGTTTGTGTTACTGTGTGGTGTGAGTGATCTTGTTTGTGCGTGAGATTGATTTTGTGTGTGTCCGCTTTTGTTGAGTGTGTATATTTTTGTTTAAAAAAATTATTATTTTAAAAATATATATGTATAGACATATGGATATAGATATATATAGTTTGGTTGTGTGCATCAATTTGTATAAAATATTTATATGTGGTTTTGTGTGATAAATGTTTGTGTGCGTTTATAAATCTATGATTATATATAAAAGAAACATATATTTCGATGTTGAATGCGTGGCGTTGAGTCGCTTCGAAAATTTAATTATTTTGAAAAAATAAATATGTTTATATATATATATATGTATTCATTTTAAATAAATAAAAATATATATATATATCATTTTTATGATTTTATTTTGGTGTGCTTGCGTTGTATGTAATTTAAAAACAAATATGGTTTGGTGCTATATAATTTAATATCTATATTTATATAAGTGATTTGGAATGTGTCGAATTTTAAATACATAGGTATATATTAATTTTACTGTGTATACGTTTATATTAAATAAATAAATATATATATATATACTATTTTGAAAAAGGATTTGTTGTGTGTTTATGTATAATTTATAATATATACTGTTATAATTTGTGTTGTGTGTATGGTGTGTGTGTGTTTATGAGTTTATGTGTGTGTTTCAAATTATATATTATATATAAGGGTATATGATTTAGTATGCGTTAGCGTTGTGTTTTATTTAAATGTATAACTTATAAAATATATTTTTGTGCGTCAAATTTTAAATATATATATGTTAAAGTTTTCTGTGTGTTTCTACATAAAAATATATTTTTTTGTGTAAAGAATTTATTGGGTTTATTTTGAGTCAAGTTTGGTGTTGAGTTTGAGAACCGTTCCAAAACCCAAGTAGCCGTACCGATCCATTGAAAATTCCCTAGCCTCCTCTTATAAAAAAATATATTGAGTGATCATAGAGCTGAAATTATTATGAATCATGCCTGCAAGTTGTTGTTTCATTTTGGGCTACGAAAGGTGAGTTTATCTCACACTTGACTCACATTATTCCATAGATGTTAGATCAACTAAATGAACTGTTATGAAATGTATAGGATTGCCAGTAGAAATTATTTGTTTAAAATATACACTTTCATATGTGACATGATATTCATATGACATGTATGTACACTAATTATATATGACTATGATGTGATTGATGATATGTGATGATTTGTTATGTTGTAGATACCCCTTGTTTAGAAAAAAAATCACTAAGGGTTGAAATGATACATACCCAAATGGACACTAGATTAGGGAAAAATCGTTATGGGTTGAAATGATAGATCTGAATGATTTTTACTGAATTTGGGATTGCGGGTTGAAATGATAAACCCGTAGAAATTTTATAAATTGCGGGTTGAAATGATAAATATCCGTATCACTTGACCATAGGGTAGAAAACTACATACGGACATCGTTGGTCATGTTTTCGAATTAAAATGATTTGGAAAATTTGATTGTAATATTATTAGTTTAAGATCTTATATTTTATAGTTATATTTTAAAGATTTATACATAAATTTTGTAAATTTTTAAATTATATGTTTTAAAATGATTTTATGAGTAAAAATGTATTTAAATGCTTATTTAAGATACTACTTAAAATTTATTTATTTTAAAAATTATAATTTAATCATATATGTACTTTTAACTTTAAATTAGTATATTATAATAAATTTTTCTTTTTAAACCTATTTTTAAATTATTTTAAACCTATATATGTTTATACAGCTATTTTCTATATAAATTTATAACTTGTAAATATATTTTCAATGCTTATTATATATATATTTTGTAAACTTTAATAATAAACTAAATAGGTGGATAAGTTTTGATTTTGCGATTTAAATTCAAGGTTTAAGGATTTAAATATATACAACGATACTTGATTCATTGAACTTGATTTTAATTCAACTAAATGTGAATTTCTGAATTGACTTAAATATTGAACTCTATAGGAAATGAACGTGAACTGCGCAATTAATTGGAATTTGAATTCACAGTTGATATGAATTTATGAATTCGATTATAAATTGATTGAATATGAATTGAAATAATTTTACATTTGGAATTGATTCATAAACTGTTTGGTTTGAATTTAAGAAATTTCTTAAATCAATTTTATTTCAGAATATGATTTATTAAAATGGCCACGGTGTGAAAAATGTAAACGTTTGGTTGTTGAAGAGACCGGGATCGGATATTGTCATACTCTCTGCCAATACCGAAAACCACTTTAACAACTGTGTACGCGGTGGAGTTCCAGAATGAAGTAGGTTGATTTGGAGGCGATTACTGGATTTGAAGAAAGAGAACGATAATGGATATCCTTGACCTTCGGGTCATAATTAAAATGACTAAAACAGGGCTATACCGTGACCAAGTGGGGTTAGCTACCTCCATCGGCAACACTTCTTCCTTTATTACTATAGTCCCTCGGTTTGATTGATTTGATTTGATGCACATCCGTGATTTGGGAGTGTTGTTGAGGTGGGCGGTAGTCGCGGCTATGCGTTACCACCAGTCCGGGCATGCAACTAGTATATTCCTACTCTGGGCATTCCTCGTGTGCCTTGTCATATTATCCTGATCGAGCCCCCTATGACTTTGATTTGTATCGTACCTATGGAGTACCCTCTGATAGCCACTACGTTACTGTGGACTTTACAGTATCTGTATAGACTACGGTATTATAAACTGTGTAAGGGTAAAAATGTAATCCCGCTTACGCTATTTTAATATGTTATATTTAACCATAGACACTATTATAATAGCGTATTATATTATATGATATTAGTTTAACGGATCCTTAGAGGATGGTGATCCCAACATCCTTTAAGTTACTAATGCATTTTATTGAACATTTCATTTGAGTTGATTTACTTCCATGAGAATGTTAGTCCTGATCCGAGTTGTTTTGTTTTGCATTATTGCTCGGGTCAGATCGAGTATTGCAGTGTTGAGATTTCACCTAACGAAGCTGGAGACTATTGAAGATATCACCTCTACCTGTTGATTCTGGCTATTTCTCCTTTGTATTAGAAATTCTTGTATTTAGACTTCCGCTGTATTCAATTTTTTAACTCTGATATTATGTATAAATTTTGATTTTTATTTAGTAGCTTCATGAACTACTATTGTATAATTTATTTATTCCGCTGCGAGATATTCTGTTTTTCTGTGCTGTGATTCTGTGATTTATTCTATTTACCTCAGAAGCTAATAACATTCTGTCATTTCGAACGGTTTGAGTTGGTTTAATTACCAGCTTGAAGTGGACGAATGACGGTATGTTACAGAGGAGACGAATACTCTCTTGATTAGTGTTTTATTTTTAATACATCCACTCGATCAACCTACAATCGTTCGATGGATGTCATGCCATTATTTGATTATTACCAAAATGGAGCTTTCATTTTGAGATTCATGGTATTCTCTAGTTGAGAGAATAGGGTAAATCGATCACATATTTCTATTTGATCTTAATTATATTAATAAACAGAAAACCATCGAATGAGTCATTTTATAGTTATCTAACAGTTATAAGCATGTAACCCCTACCTCTATCAATCTCCCCATTGCACTTGATGTCATTTATGAAATCTCATTCCAGCTTCTCAAGTTGGTTTCTTATAAACCAATCGATCAGTATCTCAGTGAACGAGTATGTTATTATGTTTAATTATCTGCTATGTTAATCTCGGTTGCTGATAAACTCATCAAGTGGAATGATTCAGAGTATGGCTCTTGTCTTCATACTATCTTTAAGTTCTACTATGATTTGTGTAGTAACATTGTCATCATATAACAATATTGTGCAATTTCGGACATTTGGAGCCATCCATCGACTCGTTGATAAATTTGTGCATTAAAATTTATAAACACCGTTCTTTTGTTATTACACCATTCAAGGCAATAACTTAACCTTTTCCATTTATTATCCAAAGTTTGTCATTAGAATACTTCCAATTTACATATTCTTAACTTTAGTTTATTATTATGATAATCTGCTGTCTACGACGTTCGGACCCACATTTAAAAGTGGAATTGACATCGCAAACCTATCATAAATGACGTAACACTTTAAAATGAATCACATAAAAAAGTTCATAGAGTTGTATACAATATTCTACACCTTCTGAAAATCACAGCGGAAGAAATAAAATACAACAATAATCAACAATACTATCCCAGACAAATAACATTACATAATCAATTTAATTCCAATAATAACATCTCTTTCTGTAAAATCATGATAATAATATGAGAATGACTAAAATTAAACGATAAATAGCTATAAATAAGCATCTCCACCTCGTTGTCACACCTTCAAGTCACCACGAGTTCTCTTTATAAAAATATCAAAGTATAACTAAAAAGAAAGAAAATGATAAGGGGGAGTGGTTAAATATAATTTTGATGAGTGAAGCACCTCATATAAGTATATAATATTAATAAGTAGTAAAACAACACTAATGCTTAAAAAAACCCCTTAGCCTGCGTCATCTGCACCTGACAAGTTAGTTGTAACAACCCGAAATTTATCATTTTGAATGGGAATATTTAACTAATTTTAAATATTCAATGTAATTATTTTTATAATGAAGATAGACGTTTTAATTTATATTAAATGATGTGAAAATCATTTTTAAATTGGGTTTGTGAAAATAAATAGTTTAAAGAGAAACAAAAAATATGATCGGAAGAATTTTTCAGAAGGTTGACTTTTTATCATGTAAAAGTTGCTTTAATTATTTATATAAATATAAACCACACATATATTAGTTAATTAAATTGGATTAATGTTAATAAGTAAGTTAATAAATTGGTAATTTAATGTTAAGATTAAGAAAAAAAATTAAAAGAAAACCGAAATATTAAGCACATAAGTGTCGTTGATTCAAGGATGCTAATACACATGAATCTTTATGGTATCATCATGGAAGAGAAGGGGCCTAGCCAATGTGTAAATCAAGAGGGGGAGTAAATGGAAGGGTAATGGTGAGATGGCATGATTTTTGTGGAGGATAATTTGGTGATTTCATGTCAAAATTCATTTTATGTAAATTCAAAGCTTTTATTCTTTCACTTTCATTTTATTTTATTTCCATTTCACTTTTTCTTCTTCCTCCATCTTTAGTTTTCAAACTTGTTAATGGCTTCCTTTTTTTTTCAAAATTTCAAAAATTATTCCTTTTAAGTTTAAACCTCGAAAATTATGGTGATGTTTGGTTTAGATTGTGTTTTGCATTATGAGTTTTCAACACTAATTACAAAAATAAGTAAAGTTGAGGACAATGTAGGAAATAGAAGAACAATGAAGGGGATGATGGAGGAGATGGGTGAACGACGGAGAAATGATTTGTCTTTTGTTTTCCTTTACTTTCCAAAACACAGAAGAAGAAAAAAAGTTATTTTCTTCTTTGTGTGTTAATTCCATTTTCTAAAACGAACTTGTTTCATGATACACATGAGTTGTTTCAATTTTATATGGATGGAAACTAAAAGCTAAATAGCGTAAACTAAACATGACCTAATGTTTTAAATCCTCCTTTTCATTTCTACTTTTTTTTTCTTTTTTTTTTCAAACGTCTTCACTCATATTCAAGCACGAGCCAATCCCACTCTACCAGAAACAAACCAATATGTGCGCCAATAATGATCAAACTCCATTTTTATTTATGAAAATGTGAAGATCTAGTCTTTTTTTCCTTTCAAAGTTTAGATGAGTTTTAATCGATTATAAGCTATGATATCTAATAAAATTTGAAGTTAGATTGAAATTGGTTATAACGTTTCAATTAAATAAAATCATAAGTAAATTGTAATTTACGTTTTGCGTTAAAATGAACTAGCATTTTTATGAAAATAAAATAGTATTTGAGAAAAAAATAACATTCTTTTTCATTTTAAAGTTAAATATAATTTTATAAGAAGAGTAAATATAAACTTTACAACGACATTTTACATCGTTAAATAACAACCGTAAACAATATATAAACAATTTTGACATTGAAACTTAAACCTTAAATTTGAATTAAATCTTGATTTCATGCTTTCAAATTGAAATAAAGTAATTAAATCGATTGTTTAACATGAAATTCAGTTTCAGATGGTTGTTGTAGAATCGGTTGCTAATATAATGGTAAATTATCCATTTTTGAAATATAAATATTTTATATGAAATTTTCTAGAAAACTTTATACATAAAACATCCATGTTAATAAAATTTAACACAAACAGTAGAATCTAAAAGATAATTCATTTTGATGCTTGCGGTATATGCTTGTTCAAAATTCTTTTATTTTAAAAACTGATAATCACTCTCCAGTCTCCACCATGATTTGGTTCTTCTTTCACAACTGCTTCTCCTCGTCTCCTCAAATCTGAAGCTATATCATATCGATCTAATCTTAGAAGTTTACAATGAGGATTTAACGTCTTCAACTCGAAGAGATCTTCGATTTCTGGAAAGGTGAAAATGATTGCAGATAGAAAAATCCCGAGTTTAGTAGATCTATGTGTGCAAACAGCAATAGAAAACATGAGATATATTGGAAACGTAGGGTATACCGATGAATTACTTTTGGAACGGATTTTACCTCACTGCACCGTCGACCAGTTAATGAACATCGAGAATTCATCTGAGGGAAGGGATCTTAGTTCAGTGACTGATAAACTGTGGAAGAGATTCTACGAGAAGCAATTTGGGAAGGAGAGTGCAGAGAATGTGACTGAGAGAATGCGAAAGAGGAAAGTCACATTTAAATGGAAGCAGCTGTATGACGCAAAAACAAAAGAGAGGGAAGCGTTTCAGAACAGACTAGGAGAAAAACTCAGAAAGCGATATCAAGAAGATAAAGACGAAAAGCAGCGTTGCCAGGTAAAATTTACTAAGAAAGAACCACCATCGAGCAAGAAAAGATCATTCTTTCCAGGAAGTAACTCGTACAAAGTAGCTCACTTCAAGAGTAAAATTATGAAGAAGGCAAAGCTAGAATGTCTTACTCAGAGAAAAAGCCTTCCTCCTCAGACCATTTCTCGCTTGGGAAAGCCTGATAATTTTCATAAAACAAGTTCGGCCTCAAGTTCAAAAACATATGGATCCATTCATCAGCAATAAAAATTGTAATTTCTACACATTGTCTTGGGAATATCAATTAGTTTGCCTTGAAAAAAAAACATTGTCAGAGTTCCATTCATTGGCACCCTACGACCAGGCATGCTTGCGCATGTTGTCCGGCCTTCGATTTCCACTACTCTTCCCACACGTCATACCAAACATTGTTCCTCCTTTGCGACCATCCACTTCGTCCAGCCATTCGAACCATCGTCCACCTTCACATAGTTTCGTCTAACAGCCTTCTTGTTGAGACAAATCCAAATCGGGGAATTCATAAAATAAATTCTGTATAAATATTAAGAGTCCATCCTTCAAATTGCTAATTGGTTTTATGATAATTTGGGATTCTCTATTATTTCTCCTCGAAGCTACAATTTTTGCCCATGCCAAACTCCTTCGGCCACCCAAACCCGACCCGAGCTTCCCTCCATCTCCTCCTTCATCACGAGAACTTCCCTCAACTACAGCCCGCTTCCCTGGTTTGCTCCAGCCAACACATCGCTACAACCATGTAGTCGCCTTTGTGTGGCAGCTCGGAGCTTGTATCGTGATTGTATTTGTGTGCATATCAGAGTCGCTTTTCGTGCTTGTGTCCATCTGCATGTGTGTGCAAGCACGTTGTTCATGCTTGTATGTGATTTTCCATGTTCTCCGATCGCGTTCAAATGTGAGTTTTTATAACTCACAACCTATATCTTTTCTTATGTATGTATTATTTGTTAGTTAGGTAACTGTGCATAAACAAAAACCACATATACTTAAGTAGCCTAGCTTAACTTGCGTAAAATGTATATGCTAGAAGCTTGTAGGTGCTTTGGTAGCTATCTCTGTTATGTATCCTAGCTTAACTTGTTCATAGTAACCTACACATGAACATATATATATATACTTAGCTTAGAAATGTTGTTGTATATATTATTATCATTATAGTCCTGTGTTAGCGCATATATATCTGTACACGTGCAGACATACATATATGCACGTACATGTATGTCTCAGTGTGTATATTCTGGCGTAAAATATATCAAATGGTGTCTTATTTTTCTTTTGTTTGTATACCGTCTTCTATATAGAACATCATGCAATGAGTTGTTTAATTGAATAGCAAATTATTCCTTGCTTGTTAGTGTAACAATTTTACCTGAAATGACTAGTTTCAATCCGAAAGGGAAACTTACTGCTGTAGAAACTATATTATATCCTTATCCGTCGGTAGAACACTTTTTTCTATAGTTTTTTGACAAATATGTATAAACATTTAAAAAGGGAATGGTCCTATTTTTATTGGAACTTATTTTAGTCTCTTCTTGTGTTTACTATAGAAAATGAAATAGCTTTTCTTCTCTAAATGAACTATTAATTTTTTATTATTAAGCAAGTAGATCTACATACATATCTCTGCAATCAGTCAATAAAGATACAAGGAAAAGTGGAAAATAGTTCTTTTTTTTGGCTAAGCTAAAAATGACATACTACACAATCTGGTTTATTATGTACCCATGGGCTACGTTGTGTATATAGGCTCATTAAGGCCCATAACCAATTAATATATGTGTTGTGCCAAATTCTACATTGGTTGCGATCATCAGCAAATCTTTTACAGGAAAGTAAGATCACTCTGAAGTCGATCAAAAAAATCAAGAGTATTCACAGTCAAGAACAGTTTTCAGAAAATTATGTTCTTATAAAGAGACCTTACTGTTCATCATCATTAAAAGCTTCAAGATTGTAAAATGCCCTTGAAAATCTCAATACTAAACTTCAAAGTTAGAAACTTTATATGTTGTAATTTCATTCCTTTAGGGCTATTAACGGATACTTTTGGATACGGATAGTACTATATTCGTATCCGCATCCGAAATCTTTTTCGGATATCGGATATCCGATAACTGTAACCATGGATACGGACGGATATTGAATATTTATCTTATTCGCCAACGATCGATAAATCAAGAAATATAAATGATTTTTTTTAGTTTGACTGTAACAACCCAGAAAATCAGAACTAATTTAAAATTTTATTTTAGCTAATTTAATGGATTTTGAATATTTAAAATGATTTATTTTAAATAATAACTACTAAAAATTTATTTAAATCGAAGTTAGAACGTATAAATTTATTTTAGTTATAAAACAAGCCTGAAATGGCGCGGAAGTTTGAAAATTCAATTTTAAAAATTTATTTAAATCGAAGTTGAACTTGTTATTGACCATGCACTTTGTTGAAACACTTGTTGAACCTAAGTTTCGCACCAGTAACCTTGTGCATGTATGCTCTGTGCATGCACTTGTGACATTTGTGCACTTGAAACTGTTTTCATGACATTTGTGCACTTGACATCAAGATAGGCATATAAAACCATAACTTAATTATACATGTAACATTCTAATTGAAACATGCTGCTCTTAAATATGTTTTTTCTAGTAAAAAATATTATGACTATCGATAAAGACTTCCTTCCGTTACTTCCATGTTTTAATATGGATAGAGAGAAATTATGCGCTTTTCAACATTTCTACTAGACTGATTTTTCAACATTTTGTGTACTCATTTTACACTTTAGCTTATGCGCTTTCCTTTCATTTTGTTGCAGATGGTTCATTTACTTCTGTGTACTTCTAGTTCCAGCTCCATGTACATTCGGTCTTATTTTCAAATTAAGGCAATTATTTTATGATTTAATTTTCTATTTCTAGGTCAATGCAATGTTATGAGCTAATTCCAATATAGTAATCCAACTTGGAAGTCCATATTAAATGGCGCCTGAAGTTCTGAAAAGAAATTATGGACCTGAAGTAGATGTATGGAGTGCTTGGGTGATGATATACATATTGTTGTGTACCATTCCTCCATTCTGTGCAGGTACTCTTTAAATGATACTGGTTGAACTTTTAGTAGCATGCTTGTGATGGATGGAGATATTGTTTTAAATAACAAAAACCGATGAGGGAATAACACAGGCAATAGTTAGGTCATAGACAAATTTTGAGAGGGAGCCATGGCCAAAGGTGTCAAAGAATGCAAATACAGCTCCAAATATTCCACTTAGACAGAAACATCGAGATGCAGGATGAAACAATTCTCAGTAATGAACAAGTTAAAAAAGAAAGCACAGCGAGTAATTAGCTATGAACCTTTGACAACATTATGAAAGATTAGAGCCTTAATATCAAAGCTGATATATTCTCTTATATAGGTTGTATAGCAAAGCATTTACCTGTTGAAAAAATAGAAGGATTCAAGGAGAACCTGATGTTCAGATGTTAATGGCAGTAGTAAGTG
Organism: Allium sativum; assembly: GCA_030737875.1. Taxonomy (NCBI): domain Eukaryota; kingdom Viridiplantae; phylum Streptophyta; class Magnoliopsida; order Asparagales; family Amaryllidaceae; genus Allium; species Allium sativum. Next base: position 160,498,690 of record CM060923.1, read on the forward strand.
AAACATAATGTTATGATGTTCTTGTTTTGATGTTATGCAAAAGCTAATTCATATTTTGATGTAATGATATTCTTGTTGTTTGGATTTTTGTCAAGAGAATCAAATATAAGCGGACATTTTGGTAATTTAACGTTATTCTAAAGTTGTTTAAGTATCCTTGTAATAATGTAAAGATGCATGTTCTTGCAGGCAATTGACAAGCTTCTTTTGATTTTTTATTTTCAGGTCCTCCTTTGGTTAATGTTTTTCAAGGCCGATATTTTTTTAGTAATTTTTATTGTGTTTCCTGAAATATTTGTTATAAATTCCCCTTCCCTTTTATCAAGATCCTGGCTTCTTCCCTATATAATATGGACAGAGAAATCCTTGCACCCCCCATGTACATTTATTACATTTTCTGATAGCTTTCCAATAACTTCCTCAGATTGTTTGGACAGTGCTCTGAGAAAACATTGTGCATCAGACTCCTTATTTTCCAGGTTCCTTAATACGACTAAGCTTTCATTAACCTTGTTTAGAATTGAACACAGTCATGCAAAACTGATTACATCCATCAAAGTATCTTAATGCGCATATAACTTTCAATACACTTAGTAGATAAGTCAGATATGAAGCATTGGTTGAATGTCAATAATATTGATATTTCTATATGTTATTGCTGTCAGATGATCAAAAATGTTATATGTTTCTAGCATAAATCTTATACTGCGAGGGGGTTCACCATTTCCTGCAAAAAAATTAGTGTTGTTTAATTGTTATGCTTGCAGACTTTGTTGTGCCTTTTCTGTTTTGGATTCAGTTTTATACTTTATTCATTCACTGCCTCTTTAACCTTCAAATGGTACTCCACTGATTATGTTGTTTGAATAGAATTTCTTGCTTTGGACACATGAAGTAGACAATACCTTAAATAATACCATTCTGATTTGCTTTGTATATTTAAATACATATAAGCTGATATCATATCTCACAGCCATTATATTGCACTTGTGCAAATGCCTGTATGGAAGCAGTTGAAGACTGTGTCAGAGAGTGTCAGTGAATCTATATACGAGTGAATTGAGTGACATTGTAGTGAGGAATGTATGTAAATATGAATGATTATGTAATATATTAGTGAATGTACAATAGTGGTAACAGAAAATTTGTACTATTTGAAATATTGAAACAAAATAAATATTTGAATAAAATAACGTGTTGTTGTAGCTTTAATATAGTGTTACGATAGGGTTATAAATGTTGCTGAAATAATGTTGCAGTAGTCATACAAGGTATTGCCGTATGGATGTGATTAGGTTGGGGAATGGGTTTCATGGGGCCCACATTGTAGGTCCCATAAAATATATAAATAAAATTAATATCTATAGCAGCATTTTTGTATGTTGTTACATACACCTAAGGATGTTGCTATAGACCTAAATACGGTTCTAATGTAACAATATTTGTTGTGTTGCCGTAGGTAGTCAAAATGTTGCCTTTGAGGTCGGCAGCAACGGTGAAAATTGCATCACCCTAAAAACGTTACAAAGACCCATGCCGACATTTTTTGGGCCTGTGCCAACAATTTTTTTGCGTTGCGTTAAGCCATTTATGGTGTTGTGTTTTTTTATTTTCTTTATAAGACTTCAAAACCTTATCAAGTCTTACTAGATTATAAAATAAATCTTTTAGAATTAACTTGTAAATTACATGCAATCAATTATAGGTTCTCTCTTTAGATTATAAACTATATTCATTGCTACTTTTAAGTTCTAACTCCTTTTATAACTCATTTCATAAGTTTATAAATCAATTTATAAAACTTGTTCAAATAGCCGAAATCACTTACAAAAATTGGTTTTAGAACTCAATAAAACTATCTATGAAACTTGGATGAGTTTTATGGCTTAAAATCTTCAATTATTAAAATTGTTGAAACACAGGCATTCTCTATACAAATCATTATATAATTTCTTTATAAAATCCTATTATAAAATCAATTTATTTCTAAAACTTAATTTTATAAAACCAGTATAAAAATTAATTCAAAATATTGCTTTCGTTATAAAATAAATTTTATAACATCTAAGTTATAAATTCACCTAATGGCGAATCGACGTTCTCAAAACATTAATTTTAGGTCATTTGCCGCCAACTACTTAACCAATACTACTTATTGATTAATAACATAAAAATACTGAATTTTGATTCAACAGTCAACATCCAAACAATATTTTAATGTTACTTACGTAAGACGATTAAGATGTGAATACTATGAAAGCAAGTAACATCCAAAACATTTGAGGAATCCTGTTGGATCCCTCCAACCTATCCCCCTGCATCACAACTCATATACCATTTTAGATATGCATACAGATTAGATAATATAATCTAATTCATTTAAAATGAATCATCCGCTTAAAAACTTGTAGTGTCAAAGGTCATCTGTTCACAGATGAGAATATAACCATAACCAACCAACTAAGCAATAAATTATCCAATCGTCCAAACGCACAACACAATAAAATGGGTGTAATCAACAATGAGTATTATTATATGGTGTAACAATATTCAGCAGTATTCTTGAAAGTGTGAGAGTTAACTCAGCATCCCTCCAAATCAGAATTTTTCTTGATTTGTCTAATTTTAAACGAGCGTTTAAAATTAGACAAAATTCTTGATAGGTCCAAATGAACTCAATCCAACTCATACATGTAGCCTTCACAAATACGAACCTAACGCAACTCGTTTCTTCCCAATCTGACATAAATTGTTACATGATTTTAAATGTCATTAACTAATTTAATTGGTTTGCCCTAATCACTATTAATAGTTCTTCTTCTTCCTATTATTTCTTCTCATCTACGACCTACAACAGCAACCCATCCGGCCGATCATTCTCACACCCACTGCTAGCTCATTTCTCCACTAAAACAAACGCCGACTTCACCATTATCTTCCTCTTCGTGAATGTTTCCATACTAATGACTCCATGCTTTCACCCACTCCTGGGAGCGTGACCTCACAGGCTCGCATGCTCTCCTGCAGTATCGTGCGACACAATTATGAATGGTCATGGACTATGATTCGTAGCGAAATGCTAAACAACATCCCAAACACAAATACAAGCTTCGACTGAGCTAAAAACCACTACAACTCCTATGAATGTCAAACCTAATTCAAAAAAGAACCACACAACTCCTCTTTGGAAATTTTGCATTACCTATCTTTCACTGAATGCCATCAACTTGGGTATAGAACAGAACATCTATCTAAGTGATATGGGTGCAAAAAAACTTGTTTTAGAATTTATCATGGAGTAAAACTTGAGATTTGAATTTTTGAATGGAGGAGATTCATGTTTTCACCCCCTTCAACTCACGGCATGAAATTTTGTAAAGGAGAGAAAAAGTAGAGTGAGTTATCTAAATCTTGGAAAGGAGAGAAAAAGTAGAGTGAATTATAAACTCACTCTTTATAGGCTCTATCTGAAAAATTATAACTACCTAGACATGAACAAAAGCCAAGCAGCAACCCATATCTAGGACATAAAATCACCCAAACCAATCAAAATATAAAAGTGTACCTACTTGTTGGGCAACAAACTCTTATTTATAAAACCAAAAGCAATAGCGACCTTTGCTTCCACGAACCTGTGCATACTTACATAAGCCAAAGAAAATTAAGCAAACAAACAAGCAATACAATAACGACTAACATATTCACAAACAACACATCCATCATATGCAATAACCAAATATGATACAACTGACAAGAATGACAAAAATCATCACCAACATAAATGTAACACAACGCTACATGCAACAACAATCAAACAACAAACGTCAATATCACATAGTGCTACAAACACTAATAATTTCAACTCATGGTTTATTCAGATTATAAACCTCATCATCACACAAGGATGATAACAATCAATTAAGTGTTACTATACGCTCAACAACTCAGATTATTATTTAACCGGTCATACATGCTACCTCAAATAACTCAAAAATTCAAATCTCAAATTCATCACAAGTCAACATAGCATGAAATCTATTTTGTTAAAAGCCCATAAGTTTATGTATTTATGAAACTTCATAATTCAAATTCTAAAATCCTCCATTTTATTAAACTAATTCTTTTAGCTAATAAACTACCAAACCGCGATTTTTCTGAAAATTTGATTTTGACATAACTAAAAATCTACCAGATGAAACATTGATTATTCTCTTATATATTTAAAAAAATAATCCAATAAATTCGAAATATTTTTGTTTCAAAGAAATCCGACTTATACCGGGTCCTATACATTCATTTAAACTTCAAATCGGAAAACTACGAACCGCTGCTAGGGCTGGCAATTAGAATGGAGAATCAAAACCCGAATCGAGCTGACCCGAAAAGACCCGAACCCGAACCGAATCCAATGGGTCTCGAGTCGGGTCTAGATAACGAAAAATACAATAAGACCCGATCAAATCCGACCCGAATTGACCCGATGTAAAAGACCCGACCAAAAACCATTGAAATATATGTATTTTTAGTGTTTTTATTCAACCAAATCCGAACCGAAGCTCGGGTCGGGTCCAGATTTTGAAATGTATAGTTCAGACCCGACAAAACCCGACCCGCCCAGGTCCGAGACCCGTCGGGTCGGGTCTGGGTCCATTGAGTCCAGTCTAATTGCCACCCTTAACCGTCGCGTCGTGACGAGCTCATTTTAATTTAATTTAATTAATACGTTCTAAACTTGTTAAATTAATAAATTGTAAAAACTACTCCTGAGTTTTCATATAAACTTAGTTAATTTTTCCACTTCATCATAATCTTCAATTGCGTAAATTTATAGCAAGAGCATCTTCGTTTATTTAACCCAAGTGTTCAACAAATTTAAGTTTGTTCCAACATATAACATTTAGTTTATTCTTACGGTTTAATTTGGAAATCTAAACTATCCAAAATCATCGAATATCCCATTACATTTAGAACCAGACCTATGAAACATCACATCCAATGAAATGCATAGAACAACCAACTTTAATACTTAGAACATATATGCATTGCACTTTGTTTGAAAATTTCAGAAACCAGAACTCCTGATTTTAAAACCATATCTTGGATTCCAAACAAAATTTCATTTAATCCAATCATCAGAATTATTTTCCAATGACCGAAGTTAAATTAGAAATTTTAAAATTCCTTTGAAATCCATTTATTTCATAAACTCTTCCAAATAATCACAATATTCCTTTTAAATCTTGAAAACTCATTTTCAAACTTACCAGAAATTCAAGTTCTTCAGTCCTCAATACAAATGTAATTCCTATTTATATACCTCATTTATAAATTATACTTATATAATTCTAGTTATATATAAGATTACTCCACGTAGGTTCCTTCTTGTTTAACTCATAGTAAACAAATTTACTTAGGTTGAATTATCCCCCAACATCGTCATCGAATGTTGAATAGTCAAATCGTGAAACAAAGTTCACACGGTATTCATTTCCAATGTTTTTCTAATTATAAATATATCCAACATATGCAAAAGAATGATAAGACTACTCTTATCCAAACAATGTAGTTATTACCCTTATACTGGCCAGGCATAACTACAAATCAATATAGTAACCATTCGATCGTGAACACGACTAATCAAACAAGAATTGATAATATGTACTTATCATCATTTCCTTACTTAAAACCATCTTACTAGCTTATTTACAAAACTTGGATTAATTATAACATCCTTTATAAAATTTCATTTAAGAACCTTATTTCAAAACTTGATTTTTTTTATTTTCTTTACAAAACTTCAAACCTTATCAAGTCTTACTCTTTATAAATCAAATATTTTTGAACTTAATTACTTGTGAATCACATTCAACCAATTATAGGTTCTCACTTCAGATTTCAAATTCATTCGTTGCTACTTCTAAGTTTTAACTCCTTTTATAAGTCATCTTATAAGTTTATAAATAAATTTATAAAGCATGTTCAAATACCCGAAATTACTTATAAAACTTGGTTTTATAGCTCAGTAAAACTTATTTATGAAACTTAGTTGAGTTTTATCACTTAAAATCTCCAATTGTAAAACTTGTTGAAACACAGCATTCGTTATACAAATCGTTTTATAACTTCATTACAAAATCCTATTATAAATATCAATTTATTTCTAAAACTTAATTTTATAAAACCTATATGATAATTATTTCAAAACCTTGCATTCATTATAAGTTAAATTTTATAACATCAAACTTTGTCAATTCGCCTTACGGCGAATCGGCGTTCGCATGCCCACATACAGTGTTGTGTGACACAATATGAACGGAAATGCACCATGATTCATGGTAAGGTGCTAAACGACATCCCAAACGTAAATCCGATCTTATATTGAGCTAAAACCCACTACAACTCCTATTAATGTCAGCCATAGTTCAAAACAACCATGCAAGTCCTCTGTAAGTATCACCGTCAACGCAAGACCTATGTGAAAAATTGGCACTCTCTATTTTTCACTGAATGCCATCAATTTGGGTATAGAACTGAAGATCTAAGTGATATGAGTGCAAAGAAACTTGTTTTAGAATCTGTCACGGATTTAAACTTGAGATTTGAAATTTTGAGAGGAGGAGACTCATGTTTTTCCACCCCTTTCAATCCTTTCAACTCAGGGCATGAAATTTTGGAAAGGAGAGAAAAAGTAGAGTGAGTTATCTAAATTTTGTAAGTGGATGGACATTTATAAGTAGACTGAGACGACCCCGAACCCCGTACTGACGGTGGCAAGGGTAATCTTTGGAATATAACACAGAAACAGATAATAGCAGAACAGAAATAAATAAATACACCAGATAATGCACAATAGAATATACTGGATAAACGTAATCATCAGAGTTATACAGTATACAGGATCTTACTTAGTACAAATACAGTTCAGCTATACATAAATGTCTACAGCAGAAAACAAACATAATGTACAATAGGAGTTGAACAACATAAAAAGAGATAAATGATATAATCCATCTTCAGCTCCAGCTATCCAGAAAAAGCCTGCTAAAACCTGAATACAAGGCTGCCCGTGTAGAAAAAGGGGAACCCGAGTTTGAAAGTGAAACAAACTACGAGTCAGTAATGGGACTGGTATGAGAAATCTACTTAACACATTTCAAATATGGCTAATCACAGGACCACGCCACTTTCGTGGAACGGGTTTTCTCCATCGGATTGCCAGTGGTTTAAAACAAATAATTCTTTTAAACATCGTAATGCTTTTTATAAAAATGAAGCCATTATAAGACTCAGTTCCCATCACACAATGCAACGCAAACCGGAGGATAGAGTTTTACCTTATAATGGCCAAAATATGCTTGATACGAATAAAACAAAAGCATTTGATATTATTACTAGTGTTTATAGGTTTCGAAAACAATTTCAAATCATAAGTATCAATCATAGACGACATTAATGCATCATACCACTATGTCGCCATATATAGGTATACAATCAAAACCGCACAGTCACGTATTTGGAAATTGGATTTCCGTCATGAACCAAGGCAAAAGATAGTCCTTACCGAATTCGAGACTGCCTAGCTCGAGCCTCAGGATCGGAATGCATCAACCCTTTGGATTGTTAGGGCCGATCCACCGATGTGGATTATTATGCCTGAACACTACGTTTCCCCGCCCTTTGGGGCGTAAATGAGCCAACGAATGACTCCATCGGTCCCGGATCGACCGATATAATCGAGGCGCCTCGCAACAGCAACAACCACATAGATGAAAATAATATACATGTCAGGGCTGGTAGGTCACTGACACCACCCTAGCTAGGAAGAAATGCATGCCCTCCCTGATGTCCTCTCCCGTTTCTGGTTCATACCAGGGTGTGAGGTTCGCGAATTCATGTTATACACAAAGCTACGCCACACAGGCGGGGCTTTGATCATCACCACAAGACTTTGCTTTTCAACAGAAGCCTTGATCACTGCATCTTAGCATGCCACACAGGCAATTCACGCCATGTAACTGATGGCTATCAATCACATAGACTGAATTCCAATGTCAGACACACAGTCCATTTGCAAGTCCGTTCACTATCCATATTTCGGGATGCCTCCCAATTAGGACATCAATTACCATCCAAACGAGGTGAAGATCTCCGGTCTTCAACCACCGTCTTCATCTTCGATTTCTTATCGTCGATTTAGTTATTCAGAATGGGATAAACCCGGTCTTTCTGAGCAACTCACATACATAATAAACAAGTGAAACATAAACACACATACGCCATATTCCAGTTCATTAGTCACTAACCGTAAATCAGTAAGAGAACGATTTCCCAAATATTAACCCCGAAGGCCGAAACCAACATCAAATCAAAATCCAGGAAACCATTCGACTTAGCCAACCTTCAGTTAGTTTCTAAATTTCACTTCCATATCTTTTATAATATTTTATCATGATTTATCGCTATTTTTATTTATTTTAAAATAGCCAATTTATTTAAATGACGCTTCGGGCCATAACGTGGCCATGGCGCTGTTTTTCTTCGGATTTGATTTACACATATCTGAAAATCTAACCATTGGATCTTCACAAAATTTATATCATTAGAAAGATCTTTTCAAAACGAATCCAACGGTTCCAGTTTTCGGGAAAATCCGACGGTCGGATCTCCCGGTACAATCGTTTGAAGTTTCGATTTCAAAATACAAACTGCAGCGTCGTTATTCGATTAAATACAATTATATTTATATATATATAAATATAATCGATTCTGGCGCTGTTTTTCTTCAGATTTGAATTAAACATTCCAGACAATCCAACCGTTGGATCTTTATAAAGTTGGTGTCGTTGGAAAGATATTTCCAAAGCGAACCCAACGGTTTCGGTTTCGGGAAAATTCGATGGTCGGATCTCCCGTACTAATCGTTTGAAATCACGATTTCAAAACACGAACTGCAGCTTCATTATTCGATATATTTCAATTCTATATATATATATATCGATTCTTCGATTTCAAAACTATATTCTTTTCATTCATTTGAAAAAAATGGTATTTTTATCCAACCGACAATTATTTCAACACTTCGCTATTTTTAACCATTCATGTATATAGAAAAAATGTGATTTTTATTGTAAAACAATTTATTTCGAAACACGATTATTTTATACAGTTCATATAGGTGATAAAAATATGATTTTTATTATAAAACAATTTATTTCTAAACACGACTATTTTATATAGTCTATATAGATGATAAAAATATGATTTTTATTATAAAACAATTTCTTTCGAACCCGAATACCATTCGACACATGAATTTCTATTCAACGAATGAATTTCTATTCAACACATGAATGTTATTCAAAATTCGTATATATACAATAAAAAGGTGATTTTTATATTGTTAAAATAGTTTATTTAAAACACGAATACCATTCAACACATGAATTTCTATTCAACGAATGAATTTCGATTCAACACATGAATGTTTTCTATAGTTTGTATATATAGAGTAAAAATGTGATTTTTATTGTTAAAACAATATATTTAAAACACGAATACCATTCAACACATGAATTTCTATTCAATGAATGAATTTCGATTCAACACATGAATGTTTTCCATAGTTTGTATATATAGAGTAAAAATGTGATTTTTATTGTTAAAACAATTTATTTAAAACACGAATACCATTCAACACATGAATTTCTATTCAACGAATGAATTTCGATTCAACACATGAAGGTTTTCTATAGTTTGTATATATGGAGTAAAAATGTGATTTTTATTGTAAAACAATTCATTTCAAAACACGATTATTTTATACAGTTCATATAGATATTAAAAATATGATTTTTATTATAAAACAATTTATTTCAAAACACGAATACCATTCAACACATGAATATGATTCAACGAATGAATTTCTATTCAACACATGAAGGTTTTCTATAGTTTGTATATATATAGTAAAAATGTGATTTTTATTGCAAAATAATTTATTTCAAAACACGATTATTTTATACAGTTCATATAGATGTTAAAAATATGATTTTTATTATAAAACAATTTATTTCAAAACACGAATACCATTCAACACATGAATATGATTCAACGAATGAATTTCTATTCAACGCATGAAGGTTTTCTATAGTTTGTATATATATATAGTAAAAATGTGATTTTTATTGCAAAACAATTTATTTCAAAACACGATTATTTTATACAGTTCATATAGATGTTAAAAATATGATTTTTATTATAAAACAATTTATTTCAAAACACGAATACCATTCAACACATGAATATGATTCAACGAATGAATTTCTATTCAACACATGAAGGTTTTCTATTCAACACACAAATATAGTTTCAACATAGGAAAATAATTCTAACACATGAATATTATTCAAAATTTCGGCAGCATAACGACAGGGTAGTTAAAACCGGGACCGTCCCTAGTACGACTCCTCGCTCTACCTTAAAGCCTCGCAGCTTTTGACAATGGGGAATCATGCATCTAGTTCGCACGCAGGCAGCATGTATATTTTTTTCATTTCCACAAACTAATCCTATGTGGTTTCAACCAAATAATTCTCAACCACAAACGGGTATTTTTCAACCACAATCAATCAATTTCAACCACAAACAATTCTAATCAACCATTCGTAATCAACCAATTTTCACACCAATCACAACCAATAAATATCGTCCATGGTTTGTGGACGAGAGGCGTATATATATATATATATATATATATATAAGCACTTCACTTCTATTCAACACATATATAATTTTTACAACGCATACATAACTTATATATCGAACGTACAACTTATACAATGCTTATACAAGAGGTGTACAACGCTTATATAACTCATACATCAACTATCTAATTTATACATCGTCGTTTTCTATATCGTTTATAAATTAGAAATCTCACATTGGGTTCCACTCCACCAAAAATAGTAGAAGGCTCAGAAAAATATGCGGTCTCTTCTAGAATGTAGAAGACGTCCACACGGGTTCATTGTCTCTTGTTTCACTGGATTTCGAACAACATGAAAAAGATATTATTTTTACATGTTTGCAACGGTTTAAAAGTGTTAAAATTGATTAAAAATACACACAGCCGATTATCTCAACTTGATGTTCAAAACTAGGTTTAAGGTTTTTGGCGAATCCTTGAAGTGTTGCGTCAATCAGCCACTGCCACGCTGTAGAGGGGAGAGAGGCGCGGCGAACGATGGTGGTGCGGTGGACTCCGGTGGTAAGAGATGACGGCGGCGGCGAGTTGAACGCCCGAACTTTCGAAGTCGAATTCTCCCCTAATTCTGAACGAAAAAAAATCCAAACTCTATATGGATTTGAAGATCTCGAGAAGCTCTACAAATTCCCTAACTAGAGTGTTTGATTTTGATGCGTGGATTGATCAGAAAATGAACAGGAAGCTTTTGAAGCTTTTCCGTCGTCGATCGCGATATTATCGAGGAGAGAGAGTGCTGAGATGGACGAATGAATTTTATTTATTTATTTATATATTTTTAAATTCCAAAAATACCCTCTTTCACACACGAACCCCAATCCAAACCCAACGACTGTCGTCCCTAGCGTTTTACCCCCATTCCGAACACATTGGGATATGTTTCGAAGGCCCATTTGACTGTTTCAATCTGTTTTCATTCAATTTAAAATATATAACATTCAATATTCGATTTGAACGTACATTTCAATTTGCCAGGGCTACAAACTAATTCGAAAAATTCCAGAAAAATAATTCTGGCTGTGTTTTGACGATACGGTCCCAACAAGACTAGTTTCGTCGAATTCTGAGACCGTTTGTAAAATGGCCCTTTTCTGGTCGATCCAATTTAACTGTAATTGACCAAAACACATTTTCCTTTGCCACGCTCACATACTAGCTTTAAAAATTATGAAATTTGAAACCTAGCAATAACTTCACATCTCGAACCCAACAAAAGTGGTTTCGTCGAATTCCGAGGTCGTTTGCAAAATGGCCATTTTCACGGGCTATATAAATTCCATAGCGACCTTTCTGAAAATTCATTTGGCCATAACTTTTGCTTTCTGCTATAAAACTTTGATTTTTCAGACTCGTTAGAAAGGTATTCACTAACAGATTTAAATATTTTTAGTTCCACTCAAATCCGTTTTGTTTTGCACCCGGTACAGTCAGTCAAAGTTTGAAATGAAAATTTGAAACTGCCGCGCCATTTCAGGCCTTGTTTATAATTCGAAGTGATTATATTTATTTTCAAACGTCGATTCAAACTCACTTTTCATTGCTATTATTTAAAATATTTATTTTAAATATTCAAAATTCACTAAATTATCCAATTTAAAAATTTTAAATTGGTTCAGATTTTCCGGGTCGTTACATAGACTAAATTATATTTTATTCAATTGTTTCATCATTCCACATTTATAGCTCGTACAATTGTTTATTATTCTAGATCCGATGAAACTGGTTTCGTCAAAATCTGAGATCGTTTATAATATGGCTATTTTTATGTGTTAACGAAAATCGTCTATTAACTATTCGATTTCAAAACATACAAATTCATTGATAATAAAATATTATTATCATATATATTCAAATAGAATTTTACAAATTTAAAGATTACCTTAACTGGATTTTATACTCAAGGTTTACATTTTCAAGTTAATTTGACATTCAAAATCTCACTTTAAATTTAGTCCAAGTCATCAAATCTTAAAGTTAATCATTTTGAATGTTTAAATAAATTAAATATCCTATTATAAAAATCTGGTTATAAGGTCACTTGTGAGGAATACAATAAATCGTTGCAACCTACAACTGAAGCTAAGAGAGCCTCACTCACAGTCTAAACCAACCGGATTTAGAATTAATCAGACGATAAACTATAGATGAAATAACCATCCATATGGTGACTTCTAAAGCCAAATGCAAATTTCATAATTATAACAATTATATACTTGTATTATTATATATATATATATAACAATGTATATAACAATGTATACTTCTAAAATTTTATAATTTATGTTTCATAAATATTAAAATTATATTAGTTTATAACAATTATAAACTAAACCGTTTGGTCTAAAGAGAATTCATCATTTTGGTTGGGTAATTCTTAGAAGTGAATCCAGTTAGTAATTAACATCGAACTGTTCAGATGCTAACATTCAGGCATCGCTTTGCAAGTTGTGTGGTATTACGGTCAAATTTATCATTTTCTCAATTTTGATAGTATGTAATTTTATTTTAATAAGCGTTATCTGGTTGTGACATTTATTTACACCAATTCTCTTTGTTAAAAGTATATCACTTTGGATTTATGAATTCGATAATGATCAAAATTTCAACATCATCCATATTCAACTCTATATTCCAAACATAAACTCCTTGGTTTAATAAAAACAATTATTATTAAATGAAATGCTTTGGTCTAATATTTAGAATTTCAGTTGACTTGAGTTGACGGTGATACTTACATCATATAATTAAGGAGACGAATACTCTCTTGAATAGTGTTTCATTTTTAATACTTCCACTCGATCAAGCTATATCGTTCGATGGACGTCATGTCATTATTTGATTATAACTAAAGTGGATCTTTCATTTTGAGATTCACGGTATTCTTAAGTCGAGAGAACATGACAAATTGGTCACATCTTTCTATTTGATCTTAGTTATGTTAACAAACAGAAAACCATCGAATGAGTCATTTTATAGTTATCTAACAGTTATAAGCATGTGACCCCTACCTCTATCAATCTCCCAATTGCACTTGATGTCATTTATGAAATCTCATTTCAGCTTCTCCAATTGGTTTCTTATAAACTAATCGGGTCAGTATCTCAGTGAACGAGTATGTTATTATGTTTTAATTATCTGCTATGTTAATCTCGGTTGCTGATAAACTCGTCATGTGAAACGATTTAGAGCATGGCTCTCGTCTTCATACTATCCTAGAGTTCTACTATGATTTGTGTAGTAACATTGTCATCATATAACATTATTGTGCAATTTTGGACATTTGGAGTCATCCGTCGACTCGTTGATAAACTTTTGCATTAAAAATCATAAACGTTGTTCTTTTGTTATTACGCCATTCAAGGCAATAACTTAACCTTTTCCATTTATTATCCAAAGTTTGTCATTGGAATATTTCTAATTTATAGATTCTTAACTTTAATTTATTATTATGATAACCCATCGTCTACGATGTTTGGACCCACATTTAAAAGTAAAATTGACAACGTAAACCTCTTATAAATGACGTAACACTAAAAAATGAATCACAGAAAAAAGATCATAGAGTTATATACATTATTCTACACCTTCTGAAAATCGCAACGGAAGAAATAAAATACAACAATAATCAATAACACAATCCCAAACAAATAATTACATGATCAATTTAATTCCAATAATAACATCTCTTTCTATAAAATCATGAAAATAGTATGAGAGTGACTAAAATTAAACGATAAATAGTTATAAATAAGCATCTTCATCTCACCGTCACACCTTTAAGTCACCACGAGTTCCCTTTATAAAAATATTAAAGTATTACTAAAAAGAAAGAAAATGACAAGGGGGAGGGGTAGATATGATTTTGATGAGTGAAGCTCCTCATATAAGTATATAATATTAATAAGTAGTAAAAAACACTTATGCTTAAAAAATCCCTTAGCCTAAGACATCTGCACCTGACAAGTTAGTTATAACAATCCGAAATTTTTCATTTTGAATGGGAATATTTAACTAATATTAAATATTCAATATAATGATTTTTATAATCAAAATAGCCTTTTTAATTTATATTAAATGATGTGAAAATCATTTTTAAATTTGGTTTGTGAAAATAAATAGTTTAAAGAGAAACAAAAAAATATGATCGGAAGAATTTTTCAAGAAGGTTGATTTTCCATCATGTAAAAGCTGTTTTAATTACTTAAATAAATATAAACCACACATATATTAGTTAATTAAGTTGGATTAATGTTAATAAGAATTTGGTAATTTTTCAAGAAGGTTGATTTTCTATCTTGTAAAAGTTGTTTTAATTATTTAAATAAATATAAACCACACATATATTAGTTAATCCAAAGAGAAGCGGCCTAGCCAATGTGCAAATCAGGAGGGGAAGTGAATTGAAGGGTAGTTGTGGCATGACTTTTATGGAAGAAAATTTGGTAATTTCATGTCAAAATTCATTTTATGTAAATTCTAAGCTTTTTTTCTTTCACTTTTATTTTATTTTATTTCCATTTCACTTCTTCTTCTTCCTCCATCTTTAGTTTTCAAACTTGTAAATGGCTTCCTTTTTTTTCAAAATTCCAAAAATTATTCCTTTTAAGTTTAAACCTCGAAAAATTATGATGACACGTTTGGTTTAGATTTTTTTTTGCATTATGAGTTTTCAACACTAATTACAAAAATAAGGAAAGTTGAGGACAACGCAGGAAATAGAAGAACGATGAATGGGATGATGGAGGAGATGGGTGAACGACGGAGAAATGGTTTGTCTTTTGTTTTCCTTTACTTTCCAAAACACAAGAAAATAAATAAAAGTTATTTTCTTCTTTGTGTGATAATTTCATTTTCTAAAACGATTTTTTTTCGTGATATACATGGGCTATTTGAATTTTATATGGATGAAAACTAAAAGCTAAATAGCATAACTAAACATGACCTAATTTTTTAAATCCTCATTTTCATTTCTACTCTTATTTCTTCCATTTCCAAACTTCTTCACTCATATTCAAGCATGGGTCATAAACAATATATAAATAATTTGACTATTTGTGCTTGAACCCTTCTCGCCGTAAACAATATATAAATATTGTCTTTCAAATGTCTGCACAGTTGGATATCTTATGTCGTTAAATAACAACCGCAAACAATATATAAATAATTTTGACATTAAACTTAGACCTTAAATTTGAATTTAAATCTTGATTTCATGTTTTCAGATTGAATTAAAGAAATTAAATTGATTGTTTAACGTGAAATTCAATTTCAAATAGTTGTCGTAAAATAAGTGCTAATATAATGGTAAACTGTCGATTTTCGAAATGTTAATATTTTATATGAAATTTTTTCTAGAAAACTTTACAAATAAAACATCCATGTTAATTAAATTTCACACAGATAGTAAAATCTAAAAGATAATTTATTTTGATGCTTGCGGTGATGTAACAACGTGTGTATGTATCGGTATAATACCCAGTCTTGCTAATATCCTGGGAAACGAGAAAACTGGTATATACTTGTTCAAAATCCTTTTATATCGACAGTTTGTAATCATCACTCTCCACTCTCCACCTTGATTTGGTTCTTCTTTCACAGTTGCTTCTCCTCGTCTCCTCAAATCTGAAGCTATATCATATCGATCTAATCTCAGAAGTTTACAGTCAAGATTCAACGTCTTCAACTCGGAGAAACCTTCGATTTCTGCAAAGCAGAAAATGATTGCAGATAGAAAAATCCAGAGTTCAGTAGATTTATGCGTGCAAACAGCAATAGAGAACTTGAGATATATTGGAAACGTAGGGTATATCGATGAATTTCTTTTGGAATGGATTTTACCGCACTGCACCGTCGACCAGTTAATGAACATCGAGAATTCATCTGAGGGAAGGGATCTTAGTTCAGTGACTGATAAACTATTGAAAATAATTTGGGAATTATTAAAAATATTGAAATAAGTGTATGAATAACTCCTATATGTGAATAGTCCCACATCATGGGATTGTAAGAAAGATGCAAGTATTTATACTTGTTTTTAAGAAATCATGTTGGGGCCTTACGCTCCCAATGTATTCTCTATTGTGAGGAGGGAGACCATGCATCATGACCACCACACACGCGTGCGACCGACCGACACGACCCGGCCCGGCTCGGCTCGGCTCGGTTCGGTTCTGGCTCGGACTTGGCAATTTTGATATGAAAGATCTGGGTGAGGCGAGTGTAATCCTTGGTATTAAGATTACTCGGTCAGAAAAGGGAATTTTTTGGATCAATCTCATTACATTGAGAAGATACTGAAGAAATATAATTACTTTGACTGTAAACCTGCATGTACACCATATGATCCAGGTGTAAAGTTATTTAAGAACACTGGCGAAGGTGTAAGACAGTCTGATTATGCAAGCATCATTGGCAGCCTTCGGCATGCCACTGATTGTACTAGACCCGACATTGCCTATGCCGTAGGATTATTTTGCAGGTTTACCAGCAGACCTAGTATAGAGCACTGGCATGCTATTGAAAGGGTAATGAGATACCTTAAACGAACTATGAACCTTGGATTACAATATGAGAAGTTTCCAGCTGTACTTGAAGGATGTTCAGATGCAGACTAGAATACTTTATCTGATGATTCTAAAGTGACCAGTGGCTATATATTTAGCATCGCTGGAGGAGCTGTCTCTTGGAAATCCAAGAAACAGACTATTTTGGCTCAGTTTACTATGGAGTACAAGATGATAGCACTAGCCACAACTAGTGAAGAAGTAGAGTATTTGAGAAATCTACTAGCTGAGATACCGTTATGGGAAAAACCGATACCAGCTGTGTTGATACATTGCGATAGTACCGTGGCTATTGCAAAAGTTCAGAACCGTTATTATAACGGTAAGAGACGACAAATACGTCGCAAGCATAGCACAGTTAGAGAACTACTTTCCTCAGATACCGTTAGAATGGATTATGTACGTAGTGATGAAAATTTGGCAGATCCTCTGGCGAAAGGACTGTCCAGAGAGAAAGTCCTTAATTATTCTAAAAGAACGGGACTATTTCCCTTAGATTGTTGAGTCACTCACAATGGTAACACGACCTAAATGACTGGAGATCCCAAGAAATAGGTTCAATGGGTAAAAAAAAAGTTGTGTAGTGATAGGAGTTGAACATGCTATTTAATAAACCAAGAAGCATGTATTCCTGAAGTGATTAGAGGATGAGTTGATAGAAACTCTTAATGAGATCTATACTCTATTTGGAGTGGTGTACCTACCTTCAGGAGTACTCTTGATAGACTCACCTATGTGAATGTGGAAATGCGGCTGTTTCCTATGGAGTTTTGGGCTAAACTTCTAGAGCGTTCACTAAACTGGGATAAACATGCATGGCCATAAATGCATAGGCTTATTTGATTGCACTATAGAAAATGTTGTATGTAGTTTGATGTCAGGAATAGAGTTCAAGACTACGTATCACTCTAGTAAAAACTGAATCTTATTCACTATGCAAAGGTTCAAGTTGGATGACACCTTTGTTTATGCACAATCTTATATATTTTTAGAAACTGCTCGAAGATATTTTTAAAAATTCAAGTGCGGGATTGTTGAAAATAATTTGTGAATTATTAAAAATATTGAAATAAGTGTATGAATGACTCCTATATGTGAATAGTCCCACATCATGGGATTATAAGAAAGATGCAAGTATTTATACTTGTTTCTAAGAAGTCATGTTGGGGCCTTGGGCTCCCAATTTATGCTTTGTTGTGAGGAGGGAGACCATGCATCATGACCACCACACACGCGCGTGACCGACCGCCTCGACTCGACTCGACCCGACCCGGCTTGGCTCGGTTCGGTTCGGGTTCGGGCTTGGCTTTGTGGTGTAAACACTTATATTTTTGGACAAGAAAAAAATTGCTTTTCTCAAACTGTGTTTTTTTAAATACGAGATATATTTCTGAGCCGACTTTTATTTGAAGCGGTAAACTATTGACCCGGTATTTTAGCAGATTTATCTACTGCCCAGTATTTTCGTTCAGCCCTAATCCCCATCTATATATTATCTTCAGTTGTAGATGAAAACAATATAACGAAAACACAGTTTTTACCTCCGCCATTAAAATATTCTTCCTGAGATTTTCGAGCAGTATTTTTATTTTCGAAAGTGCAAATCTGCACTGATTTGTTGTGCAAAGCAAATCAGTTATTATTTTAGAGGTTGTTTTATCCTAGAGGCGGTGGCGAAAGTACGAATTGGTTTTGCACCACCGGCCAAATCGTCTTCAAGAAAGCGACCAAGTACGTGATTCAGCCATTGTTTCCCAACAATTTGAAGACGAATCGGAACAATGGCTTCGACATCAAACATAGATGGTGCTGCTCCTACCTCTGTTTTCCAGATCCCCATTGGTGACTGCTGCCCCCATTCCGTTTCGAAGGTCTGCACTTCAAACGATGGCGTCAGAAGATGGAGTTCTACCTGACGATGAGAAAGGTGACTACTGCTCTGACCACTGACAAACCGCAGTTGCCAGACAAACCTGACGGAACCGATGAAGTGCAGATGGCTTCCTGGACTAAACAAGCAAAAAAGCAACAGAGCTGGATTGAGCAGGACTATCTGTGTAGAAATTTCATTCTTAATGGTCTCGGCAATGATCTATATGATTATTACAAATCGGACGACAAGACAATGAAGGAGATCTGGGAAGCGCTAAAGAAGAAATACGATACAGAGGAGGCAGGGGCAAATAAGTATGCTGTGAGACGCTATCTCAAGTATCAGATGACAAACGACAGGTCAGTAGAGATGTAGTCTCATAAGCTTCAGAAAATAGCTCATGAGATCATCTCCGAAGGTATGGTTTTGGACAAACAGTTTCAAGTTGTTATTATGATTGAGAAACTGCCCCCAGGTTGGAAAGACTTTAAGAATTTCCTACGACATAAGACTAAGGAATTTTCCTTAGAGAGCTTGATCACTCGCCTCCGTATTGAGGAGGAGGCACGCAAACAGGACCAGAAAGAGGAAGTGCTGGTTGTCTCAAACAACAGCACTAAGAAGACCACGTCCACTGTTCTAAAACCGAATCAGAAATCATTTAAGAATCGGAACAGGCGCAACAAACAGAATGGGAATCCGCAAGGAAACCCAAAAGGACAGCAGAAACCAACCCAAAAGAATGACTCTGGATAGTTGTTTCTATGTTAACAGGCCGAGCTCTGCACCGCAGGCGAACCTGACTGAAGAGCCTCTTAAGGCTATGATTACTGAGATTCACCTTGTTGGTGGATCAGAGGGTTGGTGGGTAGACACTGGTGCTTCTCGCCATGTCTGTTATAATCATGATATGTTCAACACATAAACGGCTGCTGATGATCAGAAAGTGTTGTTGGGAGATTCTCATACCACTAAAGTTGCAGGGGTTGGAAATGTGGAGATCAAGTTTACCTCTGGAAAGACTGTGATTCTTAAAGATGTTTTGCATACTCCAGAGATGAGGAAGAATCTGGTTTCTAGCTTTCTTCTTAATAAGGCAGGCTTTACTCAATTTATTAGAGCTGATGTGTATACCATAAGGTATAAGGGAACTTTTGTAGGAAAGGGTTATGCTTGTGGGGGAATGTTTAAATTAAATGTTGAATATAATAAAGTGAATAATTCTGCTTATATGTTGTGTGATTTTAATATTTGGCACTCTAGATTATGTCATGTTAATAAACGAATAATTCATAACATGAGCACCCTAGATATGATACCTAAGATGTCAGAATCTGAACCTAATAAATGTGAATTCTGTACACAAGCAAAAATCAATAAGAAATCTCATAAATCTATTGACAGAGAATCTGAACCCTTAGATTTGATTCATTCTGACATATGTGAACTTGATGGAACTTTGACTAGACATGGACATTGATATTTTATCACTTTTATTGATGACTGTTCTGATTTCACATATGTTCACCTTTTGAAAAATAAAAGTGATGCTTTTGAAATGTTTAAAACGTTCAAAACTGAAATTGAGAATCAAACAAACAGGAAAATTATGAGACTTTGTAGTGATAGAGGAACAGAATATGAATCTAATTCAATTCTGGACTTCTATAAATCACATGGTATTGTAAATGAGAGAATTGCACAATATTCACCTGAAATGAACGGTAAAGATGAAAGAAAAAATAGGACTTTTATCGAATTAGTAGTTGTCATCCTATTAAATTCTGGTGCAGCAAAACATTGGTGGGGGGATATTTTATTGACTGTATGCTATGTTCTAAATAGAATCCCCAAATCTACGAATAAAATTTCACCTTATGAAATTTTAAAGAATCATAAACCCAATGTGTCATACTTTAGAACTTGGGGTTATTTAGCATATGTTCGCATCCCAGACCCTAAGAGAATAAAATTGGCAAGTAGAGCATATGAATGTGTATTTATAGGCTATGTTATTAATAGCAAAGCATATCGTTTATATGACATAAATGCACATAACATAATTGAATCAAATGATGCTGATTTTTATGAAACAAAATTTCCTTTTAAATTAAGGAATAGTGGGGACACTTCAAGTATGCCTATTAGAACAAAACTTAAAAAAAGTTCTGAAGCTGAACCTAGAAGAAGTAAAATAACAAGAACCGTAAAAGATTTTGGTTCGGATTTTTGTGCTTTTACTATAGAGGAGGATCCCTTAAACGTCCAAGAGGCTTTATCTTCTTTAGATGCCGATTTTTGGCAAGAGGCTATAAATGATGAGACGGATTCTCTGGAATCCAATAAGACTCGGCATTTGGCAGATTTACCCCTGGTTGTAAATCTATAGGCTGTAAATGGGTGCTTAAAAAGAAATTAAAACCTGCTGTACTATTGATAAATACAAAGCAAGACTAGTAGCTAAAGGTTTTAGACAAAAAGAAAATATAGATTTCTTTGACACTTTTTCACCTGTAACTAGAATAACATCCATTCGGGTATTAATCACACTTGCTTCCATTCATAATTTACTAATACACCAAATGGATGTTAAAATCGCATTTTTAAATGGTGAATTAGACGAGGAAATCTATATGGACCAGCCTGAAGGATTTGTAGTACATGGTCAAGAACATAAAGTATGCAAATTA
This sequence comes from Allium sativum, assembly GCA_030737875.1. Taxonomy (NCBI): domain Eukaryota; kingdom Viridiplantae; phylum Streptophyta; class Magnoliopsida; order Asparagales; family Amaryllidaceae; genus Allium; species Allium sativum. The sequence continues at coordinate 160,520,578 of CM060923.1, forward strand.
GATAAATCATTAGATGGTTTGAAACAAGCACCTAGACAATGGCATGAAAAATTTGATAACTTAATCATTTCACATGGTTTTAAAGTTAATAAAAGTGATAAATGCATTTATTAAAAATCTGAGAATGACATTTGCACTATCTTTATGTAGATGACCTACTCATCTTTGGGTCAAACATTCATGCCATAAATTCAGTCAAATCCTTATTAAGGGCCAATTTTGATATGAAAGATCTAGGTGAGGCGAGTGTAATCCTTGGTATTAAGATTACTAGGTCAGAAAAGGGAATTTCTTCGGATCAATCTCGTTACATTGAGAAGATACTGAAGAAATATAATTATTTTGACTGTAAACCTGCATGTACACCATATGATCCAAGTGTAAAGTTATTTAAGAACACTGGTGAAGGCGTAAGACAGTCTGATTATGCGAGCATCATTGGCAGCCTTCGGTATGCCACTGATTGTACTAGACCCGACATTGCCTATGCCGTAGGATTATTGTTCAGGTTTACCAGTAGACCTAGTATAGAGCACTGGCATGCTATTGAAAGGGTAACGAGATACCTTAAACGAACTATGAACCTTGGATTACATTATTAGAAGTTTCCAGCTGTACTTGAAGGATATTCAGATGCAGAATGGAATACTTTATCTGATGATTCTAAAGCAACCAGTGGCTATGTATTTAGCATCACTAGAGGAGCTGTCTCTTGGAAATCGAAGAAATAGACTATTTTGGCTCAGTCTACTATGGAGTCTGAGATGATAGCACTAGCCACAGCTAGTGAAGAAGCAGAGTATTTTGAGAAATCTACTAGCTGAGATTCCCTTATGGGAAAAACCGATACCAACTGTGTTGATACATTGCGATAGTACCGCGGCTATTGCAAAAGTTCAGAACCGTTATTATAACGGTAAGAGACGACAAATACGACGTAAGCACAGCACGGTTAGAGAACTACTTTCCTCAGGTACCGTTAGAGTAGATTACGTACGTAGCGATGAAAATTTGGTAGATCCTTTGACGAAAGGACTGTCAAGAGAGAAAGTCCTTAATTCTTCTAAAAGAATGGGACTATTGCCCTTAGATTGTTGAGTCACTCGCAATGGTAACCCGACCTAAATGACTGGAGATCCCAAGAAATAGGTTCAATGGGTAAAAACAAGTTGTGTAGTGATAGGAGTTGAACATGCTATTTAATAAACCAAGAAGCATGTATTCCTGAAGTGATTAGAGGATGAGTTGATAGAAACTCTTAATGAGATCTATACTCTATTTGGAGTGGAGTACCTACCTTCAGGCGTACTCTTGATAGATTCACCTATGTGAATGTGGAAATGTGGTCGTTTCCTATGGAGTTTTGGGCAAAACTTCTAGAGAGTTCACTAAACTGGGATAAATGTGCATGGCCATAAATGCACGGGCTTATTTGATTGCACTATAGAAAAGGTTGTGTGTGGTTTGATGTCAGGAATAGAGTTCAAGACTACGTGTCACTCTAGTAAAAACGGAATCTTATTCACTATGCAAAGGTTCAAGTCGGATGACACCTTTGTTTATGCACAATCTTATATATTTTTAGAAACTGCTCGAAGATATTTTTAAAAATTCAAGTGGGGGATTGTCGAAAATAAATTGTGAATTATTAAAAATATTGAAATAAGTGTATGAATGACTCCTATATGTGAATAGTCCCACATCATAGGATTATAAGGAAGATGCAAGTATTTATACTTGTTTCTAAGAAGTCATGTTAGGGCCTTTGGCTCCCAATGTATGCTTTTTTTGTGAGGAGGGAGACCATGCATCATGACCATCACACACGCGCGTGACAGACTAACTCGACTCGACTCGACCCGGCCCGGCTTGGCTCGGTTCGGTTCAGGCTCGGGCTTGGCTTTGTGGTGTAAACACTTATATTTTTGGACTAGAAAAAATTGCTTTTTTCGAACTATGTTTTTCTTAAATACGAAATATATTTCTGAGCCGAATTTTATTTGTAGCGGTAAACTATTGACCCGGTATTTTAGCAGATTTATCTACTGCCCAGTATTTTCATTCAGCTCTAATCCCCATCTAAATATTATCTTCAGTTGTAGATGAAAACAATATAACGAAAACACAGTTACTACCTCCACCATTAAAATATTCTTCCTGAGATTTTCGAGCAGTATTTTTATTTTCGAAAGTGCAAATCTGCACTGATTTGTTGTGCAAAGCAAATCAGTTATTATTTCATAGGTTGTTTTATCCTAGAGGCGGCAGCGAAAGTACAAATTGTTTTTGAACCACCGACCCAATCGCCGAATTGACTTCAAGAAAGTGACCAAATACGTGACTCATCCATTGTTTCCCAACATAAACCGTGGAAGAGATTCTACGAGAAGTAATTTGGGAAGGAGAGTGCAGAGAATGTGACTGAGAGAATGCGAAAGAGGAAAGTCACATTTAAATGGAAGCAGCTGTATGACGCAAAAACAAAAGAGAGGGAAGCGTTTCAGAACAGGCTAGGAGAAAAACTCAAAAAGCGATATCAAGAAGATAAAGATGAAAAGCAGCGTCGCCAGGTAAAATTTACTAAGAATGAACCACCATCGAGCAAGAAAAGATCATTCGTTCCAGGAAGTAACTCATACAAAGAATCTCACTTCAAGAGTAACATTATGAAGAAGGCAAAGCTAGAATGTCTTACTCGGAGAAAAAGCCTTCCTCCTCTGACCATTTCTCGCTTGGGAAATCCTGATAATTTTCATAAAACAAGTTCAGCCTCAAGTTCAAAAACATATGGATCCATTCATCAGTAATAAAAATTGTAATTTCTACACATTTTTTGGGAATATCAATTAGTTTTCCTTGAAAAAAAAAACTTTGTCAGAGTTCCATTCATCGGCACCCTCCGACCAGGCACGCTTGCGCCTGTTGTCTGGCCTTCGATTTCCACTACTCTTCCCACACGTCATACCAAACCATGTTCCTCCTTTGCGACCATCCACTTCGTCCAGCCATTTGAACCATCGTCCACCTTAACATAGTTTCGTCTAACAGCCATCTTGTTGAGACAAATGCAAATCAGGGAATTCATAAAATAAATTCTGTATAAATATTAGGAGTCCATCCTTCAAATTGCTAATTGGTTTTATGATAATTTGGGATTCTCTATTATTTCTCCTCGAAGCTACAATTTTTACCCACGCCAAACTCCTCCGGCCACCCAAAACCAACCCAAGGTTCCCTCCATCTCCTCCTACATCACGCGAACTTCCCTCAACTGCAGCCCGCTTCCCTGGTTTTCTCCAGCCAGCACATCGCTACAACCATGTAGTCGCCTTTGTGTGGCAGCTCGGAGCTTGTATCGTGATTGTATTTGTGTGCATATCAGAGTTGCTTTTCGTGCTTGTGTCCATCTGCATGTGTGTGCAAGCACGTTGTTCATGCTTGTATGTGGTTTTCCATGTTCTCCGATCGCGTTCAAATGTGAGTTTTTATAACTCACGACCTATATCTTTTCTTATGTATGTATTGTTTGTTAGTTAGGTAACTGTGCATAAACAAAAACCACATATAGTTACGTAGCCTAGCTTAGCTTGCGTAAAATGTATATGCTAGAAGCCTGTAGGTGCTTTGGTAGCTATCTCTGTTATGTATCCTAGCTTAACTTGTTCATAGTAACCTACACATGAGCATATATTCTTAGCTTGGAAATGTTGTTGTATATATTATTATCATTATAGTCCTGTGTTAGCGCATATATATCTGTACACGTGCAGACATACATATATGCACGTACATGTATGTCTCAATGTGTATATTCTGGCGTAAAATATATCAAATGGTGTCTTATTTTTCTTTTGTTTGTATACCGTCTTCTATATAACATTATGCAATGAGTTGCTTAATTGAATAGCAAATTATTCCTTGCTTGTTAGTGTAACAATTTTACCTGAAATGACTATTTTCAATCCAAAAGGGAAACTTACTGCTATAGAAACTATATTATATCCTTATCCGTCGATAGAACACTTTTTTCTATAGTTTTGTGACAAATATGTATAAACATTAAAGAAGGGAATGGTCCTATTTTTATCGGAACTTATGTTAGTCTCTTCTTGTGTTTACTATAGAAAATGAAATAGCTTTTCTTCTCTAAATGAACTATTAATTTTTTATTATTATGCAAGTAGATCTGCATAAATATCTCTGCAAACAGTCAATAAAGATACAAGGAAAAGTGGAAAATAGTTCATTTTTTTGGCTAAGCTAAAGACGACATACTACACAATTTGGTTTATTATGTAGCCATGGGCTACGTTGTGTATACAGGCCCATTAAGGCCCATAACCAATTAATATATGTGCTGTGCCAAATTTACATTGGTTACGATCATCAACAAATCTTTTACAGGAAAGTCAGTTCACTGTAAAATCGATCAAAAAAATCAAGAGTATTCACAGTCAAGAACAGTTTTCAGAAAATTATGTTCTTATAAAGAGACCTTACTGTTCATCATCATTAAAAGCTTCAAGATTGTAAAATGCCGTTGAAAATCTCAATACTAAACTTTAAAGTTAGAAACTTTATATGTTGTAATTTCATTCCTTTAGAGCTGTTAACGGATACATTTGGATACAGATAGTACTATATTCATATCCGCATCTGAAATCTTTTTCGGATATCGGATATCTGATATCTGTAACCGCAGATACGGATGGATATCGAATATTTATCTTATTCGCAAACGATCAATAAATCAAGAAATATAAATGATTTTTTTTTAGTTTGACTGTAATAAGCCGAAAATCAGAACTAATATAATTTTTTTATTTTGGCTAATTTAATGGATTTTGAATATTTAAAATGATTTATTTTAAATAATAACGACTAAAAATTTATTTAAAGCGAAGTTAGAACATATAAATTTATTTTAGTTATAAAATGAGCCTGAAATGGCTCGGTAGTTTGAAAATTCGATTTTAAATTTCAATTGAATGTAAAGAATTCAGAATAAATCAGATTTCAGTAAACCAAAAATATTTGAATCTGTTTAGTTATATCTTTCTAACGAATGTAAGAAACTGAGATTTCATAATATAAATTGAAAGTTATGTCCAGTTTAAAATTCAAAATAGTCGTTGTGGAATTTATATATATTTTAATATAATATATAGCCCTTAGAAATAGCCATTTTGCAAACGACCTTTGTTTTCGACGAAACCATTTTTATTGGATCCGTAATGTCAAATTATTGCTAGGTTTCAAATTTATAATTTTTGGATTTAATATGTGAACATGGTAAATTTAAATGTGTTTTGACAGTTTCAGTTTGAATTGGATTGACCCGAAAATGGTCATTTTTCAAACGATCTCCAAATTTGACGAAATTAGTTTTGTTAGGACCGTATCGTCAAAACATAGCTAGAAATAATTTTTCTGTAATTTTTGGAGTCAGCATGTGGCCTCGGTAAATTACAATGTAGGTTTAAAACTCAATATAAATTGATTTATATTTTAATTTAGATAAAAACTGATCAAAAGAGTTGAGTTGGCTTACTAAACGTATTCCATTGTGTCCGGAATAGGGGTATTTAGCTAGGGACGACACTCCTTGGGATTCGTTTGGAGTTCGGATGGAAAATCGCTATTTTTGGAAATATAAAGAATTAAAAATAAAATATATAAATATATTAACCAATCAAAAAGCGCCGTTGACCAAATCATTCCAGAAAAACCCGATTTGCTCTCGTTCGGACAACGGAAGTTGTTTGATTCTTTCCTCCTCGATCTCTTTTGATTTACTCAATGAAATTCACTGATTCTTGAGGCAATTTTGTAGATAATTTCCCCATCTATAAATCCATACTAGTTTGGAATCGGGAATCCTATCTTTGTGTATTAGAGGCGAATTACCTCCTCAAGGTTGTGCCATTCGCCACCTGTTTCCGCCGCCGATCTATATTCGAACTTGCCATGTTTCTGGGGGGTGGTGCAGCCCTTCAAGCTTCTATGTCGTGGTCCCAGTCGATCGTCACCTAGCTGCGCGGATTGGAAGAAAATTGGCGCCCTAGTTTGGAACCCAACGTTGAACGACAGCTTGATAACGAGGTATATATTTAAAACATTTTCAACATTTAAAAGCGTTGCAAATCTTAATTTTCCTTTCTAAAAATAATATCTTTTTGATACGATGTCGAAATCCAGTGAAACAAGAGATATTGGACTCGTGACTACGTGTTCTGCATTCTAGAGGTGATCGGAGGAATTTCGGAGCTAGCTACAAATTAAGGAGGAGTGGATCCCAATGTGAGAACACCTTCTCACTCAAATTATTTTACAGTTAAATATATTTTAGGTTGCAGACATGGATTAGTAGCCCTCGACACTATTTATTGTACAAACCATAATTGTTTGTTTGGATTGTATTATGGAAATTTGGATTATCGTTGTACAATTGATTGTGGGATTGATTGTGATTATTGTGTATGGCGCGAGCCAGTATCAGGAGAGGGGTAATGCTAGACATTACTCCCATTCTAATATCGCGCCGTTATAATGCCGAAATTTTCTGAAATAAATATTGTTCATTAAAAATATTTTTTTTAATGTGTATATGAACTGTGTAAAATTGCAACAACCCGCTCATTCCATGATAATAGATTTAAATATTTTATTTAAATATATCGTCGTATCCGATGTGTCACTCAAAATGTCTTTTTTCACAAACAATAAAATTAGGACTCGGGACCACATCCATTGAGTCTGGAACATCGTTTACGACCTTTTTGACTATAAGCTTCGATATGTTTCGAGTTTCGAAAATTTGGGACTTTGGGCTTGGGTTTGGGTTAGCCAACCTAAACACATCAAAACCCCCCAATAACCCTCTCCCTCTCATTCCTCCTTCATTCATTCTCACTTCAACAAAGAAATAGAAAATGAGAGAGGAAAAGGGAAATAGAAATTCCTAAGCTAGGGTTCTTGATTTCAAGCACAAATCAAGTGCTAATTTGGAGAGACAACTTGTGTAAGCTCTCTCTGCTCCTCCTTTATCTCTCAACCTTCTCAATTTTCGGATTTTTGTGCAACCCTAACACATATAAGTTTTCTCGTGTGTGTATTTGTTGTTAGAGAGAAGAATTGATGAGATATTGAATTCCTAGCAAGTGTAGAGGCTTTTTCTTCCTTGTTGGAGCTTGTTCTTGTCATTCAAGAGCCAAAGGTGAGTTCTTTATTGAACTCACATCTATGCCGCAAGTTTATGGCTTGCACAAGTGTAAGTTAGTACCATTTCATGTTGCATTTGCTTGTTGAATTGGTTAGGATAATTTACATTTTCCGGTTTATTAGTTTGAATTTCATTTGAAATAGAATTGTGGCATGGGTTGTGCACATGACTTATTGCAAGCGTCATAGTTCGATTAAGTGGTGTTGTGAAGTACCATTGTCGCACCCAGCAAGTTCTAAGACTTCACAATTCCCTTATATCGCGTTTATTCGTTTTGGTTTGGAATTTTGTTCGTTTTGGAACCAACAATCAAAACCAATGCATTCAAGATTTGTGAGTCGATACGGTGGATCGGAGAGGTCTCGTTGATGTCCTGAATAAGTCATGAGCCTTGACGATCGACTACGGACGCTCGCAGTGGGGGGGGAGAGGGGGAATCCCCCTAGGTTTGACCTGGGCAACGGACCAGGTCGAAACCGGTCGACAGGCCCAAAATGGGGCAGTAGACTGGTTTTGTTTTTGTGTAAAATCGGTCAACCGTCCCATTTTGACCGGTCGACCGGTTTTCCACTGTGGACCAGAGGGACCTCGGTCCACAGTCTACCCTCATCCAGGCTCTTTCCCGGCCAGAGCTCGGGCCGTTCAGACTTCATTTGTGAACTTCAGCTTCATATATTCATAGATTTCAGCAGCTCGATTCGACATTGATTATTATTTGATTCATTGAATATTGATCTTTAATTGACTCTGTTCTCAATGTTTAATGTGAATTGCAATAGAAATCGTTCTAGAGCCTGTGCGCTCTATTTTATGAATCTATTTACTCGTTAATTTGGGTTTGACCCTCGATATTAGTTCGATTATGATTCACGACTCTAAAAAGTGAATTATTGACTCGATATCCTTCGAGTCTATTCCAATATAGTTTAAAACCTTCGGGCGCTAGTTTGGGATTTCGATTCATTCGTTGATCGAAATTACAACCGCTATCCCTTTGATTTCTTGTATGTTGTAATGTGAGTTTATGTTTTATGATTATTGTGTCTCCTTCGCTACGACGACGGTTTTTATGAATAATTGAACCACAATTGATAATGGGGTTTTATATTGTCAATGGGCATCGAACCAACGTTTAATCAGTTTTTAAATTCAAATCCTTTTAAAATAAATTCGATTTCTAAACCTGGTTCCGATTCTATTGATTTCTATACGATTCTTTGTCCTATTGATCGGACGAGAAATTTAGTTTATTTACCTTAGTAAAACTGAGGACTATGACCCCTTATATGTTCACTTCGATGAATAACTCTTGGACTCGTGTGTTTGAACATGTGTGGTGATTTTCTCGGTTTTGAATAGAAACCAATTACGAGTTCGTAAATATTCTGGAATAGCATGTGGTTATGGGACATGTCGTTGTTTTCTTATATTAACTAGCTTAGAGTAATTTCTATTCCCTGTTTTGAGTATGAACTAACAACGGGTTCGTAAATATTCGAGAATAGCGAGTGGTTATGGGACATTTAATTATTTTCTTATATTAACTATCTAGGTGTAATTTAGACTCACCCGGATCGATGGTATCCGCTTCATGACATATTTGTTTGGTTCGCGATTGCATGAGTGGGAATTTACAATTAGTGATCTTCATCTATGGGACCTCGGTCCAACTTTCTATGATTTATGTGTTTTCTCTCTTCCGGGGTCATGACCCGGCTCTGTGGGGAGCTTCGGCTCAAACTTATGGTTTCGCTACCTAGAGATCGTACTCATCTTCTATGAACAGGCCCTTTTTATGATGTTCTCTGGATTTCTAGTGATGTATGATTCTTGATTACTTTGATGCGATGCGCGTCAATTTGATTTATGATTACTTTGATGCAATGTGCATCAATTTGATTTATGTTTACTTTGATGCGATGCGCGTCAATTTGATTTATGTTTGGCATTCCTCTGTCATTTCCTGTTGTGTGCTATTATTTGAATGTTGCATCCTACATTAACTACGAGATTATTTAGAGATAATTGTGTGCTGACATTCCGTTGTCATTTCTTGATTGTGTTGACATGCCATGCTTCATATTTATTTATGATTAGATATTATTAGTAAAATCATGTCATCCTGTGTTATATCTCTTATTATCTCAGTTTATTTGGTAAGTACAACTAGACTGACTCATTTATTATTTATTCCTATAAATAATACTCGGGTTAGACCGCGTCATTTTAGGTACTCCTCTGGGGCTCCTCGCAGAATTGATCTTCCGCTTTCAGCTTGCTACTCTGTCTCCACAGCTTTATGTACTTTTGTACCTATGACATTATCTATCGTTATGTAAATACTCTTTTATTTAGATCATGGTACATATATTAGTGGATCTTTGTTGATCATTAGCTTGTTGTACACATTCTTGGTTTATTCATATCTATTCCGCCTTTGTGATATGATTATTCTGTGTCTGGATGTGATACATATTGTTGTTGTTATCTATTTTATACTACTTTCCGGATTATTTATAGCCGTTGTGTACTTGCCCTATGTGTTGAATGGTCATGTCGAAATTTTAATTGGTATCGGAATTCGATGTGCATTCCTCATATGGAGTAATTATACAATCGGTCGCTCTTCACAAACCTCATTCTCCGTTATGGTCTACGACATTTCTCTGAAATGGACAGGACGATGGTGGGTATAGTGGCGGGGCGTTATTGTTGGTATCAAAGCCACTTTCCGGAACAGTGTAAGATAGTATGACGATTGTATTGTCTTAAGCCTCTCTAGGGAATCGTGCTTTTGGGTTTTAGTTAGAGTCTTAAGAACCGTCGTAGCTTATCTTCCTATATGATTCCATTTTGATCGAATTCGCATCGTTTGAATATAACTTGAGACTAACTTTTTCCTCCTTCTTTTTCCTTAAAGAAGCGAAATAGTTGGTCATAGCCGTGCAAGTGTCGGTTCACCCAGTGTACCTCCTACTGTCCGGGAGGGGTGATTATGTCTCAAGTGGACTATTTTTTGTCTTTTAGAATAGTTATCGACTTGTTTCCTTTTGGTTGATTTCTATAGTCCATCTAGGGCCAGTGTGTTCTAGTCGTTCTTCTGTTTCATTCTTTGACTTGAGTTGCTAATCGATGTCTGTTTAATATTCTTGTAGTTGATAGATCATTGGATATCTTCATCGTGCATCGTTATGCACGTCGTAAATGCCTTTGATCCTGATATTTATTGATTTCTAGTTAAGATTGTTTCGTACGTCGTTACGTACCTAGCATGCTCTATTGATCACTTGTCGGTTGGTATGGAGATACCATGTCTTTGTGACTAAATCTACTCCCTTGTTGTCAGCTATATAGTTCTAGTCGGTGTGAGATCACCAAGCCTTCGGGCTAAAACAACTCATTTATTACCTCGTAGTGCCGGTGTGAGTCACCAAGCATTTGTGCTAAATTAACTCAACAAATGTATCATTGCCTTCCAAACTCAAGATCAAGAACGAGGGAAAGCATCCCTCTTCTTGTGATCCCTCTTCTTGAGTCAAGGTGCGTGTCATTAATTCCTTAATGACATTTACCTTGTTCAGAGATTATTTTATTTATGTTATTTTGATATATGTCGACCGTGTTCTTCGTTATCAAAAGATATCAATTGATTTTTATTCGTAAGTTGATAAAGGAATTTTATTTCCTTTATGCCATCTGGAATGATTTATTGAATTTTTATATTTTTGCGAGTTCTGCATGAACGTTAGAAATTGTGAGGACTTTCTTGTGTTAACATGTTCATTAGGTGTGTTAAGGATCTCGAACGAGATACGGGACGCCATGTTGTAGTTCGGAATTTCTAAACATCATTATGTGACAATCCGACATTCGAAATGATTCCTAAAATTAAAATTCACCTCTAATAAGCTAATCAAAATAATAATATTTTGGATTTTGTTATTTTCGTAGCCGTTTGTTATTTTTCTAGATAATTTATTTCTAGATTTCCTTGGAGCAATTCCAAGAATTTGAGTGGCTCAAGATTTTTAATTAGAAATTATCTTGATTCTTTTCTTTAAGTAAATTAAATAACTCCAGGAACAACCCAAAAAGTTATTTATTTATGTCTCTTGTTTCCGGATTTTAGATCTTTTATTTTCGAGATTCCCAATCAATAAGAAATCTCGCCTAATTCCTAATCCTTGTTTCGATTTACTAAAGAGAATTTAGTATTCTTGCGATTCCATAGGTCTCCTTATTTCCTCTAGTGAACGATCCATCGAGAGAATGGTTGTCCCGTGGGGAGAGGGGAGATTTGGGTTTTGCGATCCGCGGCGAACTCAATAATTCCTTTCTTCGAATCTATGATCTAGTCGATCATCCGGAAGTGCTATAGCCAATTCTCTTATGGACTTTGCCTTGCGTTGTTCTTAGAAATAAATATCGAAAGGATGAGCTCTTTTGATATTCCTCCTTTGTTTGTTTATATATCCACCATCCATGAATATAATAATTTGTCCAACGGTCCCTACCAATGTGTTAATTTTGAGTGGCTCTGTTTAAAAGATTACACGTAGCCATTCATTTGTTGGGTAAAGACGTACTGATATGATGACATACATGATACATGGCCACATCTTTTAATTTCAATAAACAATGAAATATACACTTCTGTTATACTAATCTTACATAGTTGTCATACCTTATTCCCTACCATTACGGTGTTGTTTCTCTCATATGACATGAGAGTAATAAATTTTGAATATTCTATCTTGATTATTGATTAACTAAATTTCTTCACATTAAAGTAGTTATGCAAGTTCTGATTGTGATCGAGAAAGCAAGCATACGATGTTTATGGTTTATTTCCTTTAAGTCTGTTATACAGTGTATTTATTTTCTATATTTTTCATTCAGGAGATATAACTGAGAATGAAGAACTTATACAGAAGTAGAAAGATCTGCCTGAAATTGAAGAAAGATTAGATTATTGTGGAAGAGTCAGTTCTCTTTAATTTTTGGGTATATATGGTTTGATTATAGATGAATGATTTTATTAAATACATACCTTAAATTACTGCCCCTATTATAGACGCTCATTAATGTATGTTGTATATTTTTCTATGAATAGTGGAACTGATTAGTAAAGATGCCCCAGTCATTGTTAGCTTTATTCAGTATTACATGCATTTGATATCTTTTATTTTCCTTCTGCAATTCATTGGAGGTGTTGTAAGAGTATTATACTCTTCCATTTACGTGCACCTCTATGTTCACATGATTGATTCATATGGTCCATAAATATAAATTGATTTATATTTTAATTTAGATAAAAATTGATCAAAAGAGTTGAGTTGGCTTACGAAACATATTCCATTGTGTCCGGAATAGGGGTATTTAGCTGGGGACGACACTCCTTGGGATTCGTTTGGAGTTCGGATGGAAAATCACTATTTTTGGAAATATAAAGAATTAAAAATAAAATATATAAATATATTAACCAATCAAAAAGTGCCGTTGACCAAATCATTCCAGAAAAACCCGATTCGCTCTCGTTCGGACAACGGAAGTTGTTTGATTCTTTCCTCCTCGATCTCTTTTGATTTACTCAATGAAATTCACTGATTCTTGAGGCAATTTTGTAGATAATTTCCCCATCTACAAATCCATACTAGTTTGGAATCGGGAATCCTATCTTTGTGTATTGGAGGCGAATTACCTCCTCAAGGTTGCGCCGTTCGCCACCTGTTTCCGCCGCCGATCTACATTCGAACTTGCCATATTTCTGGGGGGTGGTGTGGCCCTTCAAGCTTCTATGTCGTGGTCCCAGTCGATCGTCACCTAGCTGTGCGGATTGGAAGAAAATTGGCGCCCTAGTTTGGAACCCAACGTTGAACGACAGCTTGATAACGAGGTATATATTTAAAACATTTTCAACATTTAAAAGCGTTGCAAATCTTAATTTTCCTTTCTAAAAATAATATCTTTTTGATACGATGTCGAAATCCAGTGAAACAAGAGATATTGGACTCGTGACTACGTGTTCTGCATTCTAGAGGTGATTGGAGGAATTTCGGAGCTAGCTACAAATTAAGGAGGAGTGGATCCCAATGTGAGAACACCTTCTCACTCAAATTATTTTACAGTTAAATATATTTTAGGTTGCAGACATGGATTAGTAGCCCTCGACACTATTTATTGTACAAACCATAATTGTTTGTTTGGATTGTATTATGGAAATTTGGATTATCATTGTAAAATTGATTGTGGGATTGATTGTGATTATTGTGTATGGCGCGAGCCAGTATCAGGAGAGGGGTAATGCTAGACATTACTCCCATTCTAATATCGCGCCGTTATAATGCCGAAATTTTCTGAAATAAATATTGTTCATTAAAAATATATTTTTTAATGTGTATATGAACTGTGTAAAATTGTAACAACCCGCTCATTCCATGATAATAGATTTAAATATTTTATTTAAATATATCGTCATATCCGATGTGTCACTCAAAATGTATTTATTCACAAACGATAAAATTAGGACTCGGGATCACATCCATTGAGTCTGGATCATCGTTTACAACCTTTTTGACTATAAGCTTCGATATGTTTCGAATTTCGAAAATTTGGGACTTTGGGCTTGGGTTTGGGTTAGCCAACCTAAACACATCAAAACCCCCCAATAACCCTCTCCCTCTCATTCCTCCTTCATTCATTCTCACTTCAACAAAGAAATAGAAAATGGGAGAGGAAAAGGGAAATAGAAATTCCTAAGCTAGGGTTCTTGATTTCAAGCACAAATCAAGTGCTAATTTGGAGAGACAACTTGTGTAAGCTCTCTCTGCTCCTCCTTTATCTCTCAACCTTCTCAATTTTCGGATTTTTGTGCAACCCTAACACATATAAGTTTTCTCGTGTGTGTATTTGTTGTTAGAGAGAAAAATTGATGAGATATTGAATTCCTAGCAAGTGTAGAGGCTTTTTCTTCCTTGTTGGAGCTTGTTCTTGTCATTCAAGAGCCAAAGGTGAGTTCTTTATTGAACTCACATCTATTCCGCAAGTTTATGGCTTGCACAAGTGTAATTTAGTACCATTTCATGTTGCATTTGCTTGTTGAATTGGTTAGGATAATTTACATTTTCCGGTTTATTAGTTTGAATTTCATTTGAAATAGAATTGTGGCATGGGTTGTGCACATGACTTATTGCAAGCGTCATAGTTTGATTAAGTGGTGTTGTGAAGTACCATTGTCGCACCCAGCAAGTTCTAAGACTTCACAATTCCCTTATATCGCGTTTATTCGTTTTGGTTTGGAATTTTGTTCGTTTTAGAACCAACAATCAAAACCAATGCATTCAAGCTTTGCGAGTCGATACGGTGGATCGGAGAGGTCTCGTTGATGTCCCGAATAAGTCATGAGCCTTGACGATCGACTACGGACGCTCGCGGTGGGGGGGGAGGGGGAATCCCCCTAGGTTTGACCTGGGCAACGGACCAGGTCGAAACCGGTCGACAGGCCCAAAATGGGGCAGTCGACTGGTTTTGTTTCTGTGTAAAATCGGTCGACCGTCCCATTTTGACCGGTCGACCGGTTTTCCACTGTGGACCAGAGGGACGTCGGTCCACAGTCTACCCTCATCCAGGCTCTTTCCCGGCCAGAGCTCGGGCCGTTCAGACTTCATTTGTGAACTTCAGCTTCATATATTCATAGATTTCAGCAGCTCGATTCGACATTGATTATTATTTGATTCATTGAACATTGATCTTTAATTGACTCTGTTCTCAATGTTTAATGTGAATTGCATTAGAAATCATTCTAGAGCCTGTGCGCTCTATTTTATGAATCTATTTACTCGTTAATTTGGGTTTCACCCTCGATATTAGTTCGATTATGATTCACGAATCTAAAAAGTGAATTATTGACTCGATATCCTTCGAGTCTATTCCAATATAGTTTAAAACCTTCGGGCGCTAGTTTGGGATTTCGATTCGTTCGTTGATCGAAATTACAACCGCTATCCCTTTGATTTCTTGTATGTTGTAATGTGAGTTTATGTTTTATGATTTTTGTGTCTCCTTCGCTACAACGACAGTTTTTATGAATAATTGAACCACAATGGATAATGGGGTTTTATATTGTCAATGGGCATCGAACCAACGTTTAATCAGTTTTTAAATTCAAATCCTTTTAAAATAATTTCGATTTCTAAACCTGGTTCCGATTCTATTGATTTCTATACGATTCCTAGTCCTATTGATCGGACGAGAAATTTAGTTTATTTACCTTAGTAAAACTGAGGACTATGACCCCTTATATGTTTACTTCGATGAATAACTCTTGGACTCGTGTGTTTGAACATGTGTGGTGATTTTTTCGATTTTGAAAAGAAACCAATTACGGGTTTGTAAATATTCTGGAATAGCATGTGGTTATGGGACATGTCGTTGTTTTCTTATATTAACTAGCTTAGAGTAATTTCTATTCCCTGTTTTGAGTATGAACCAACAACGGGTTCGTAAATATTCGAGAATAGCGAGTGGTTATGGGGCATTTAATTATTTTCTTATATTAACTATCTAGGTGTAATTTAGACTCACTCGGATCGATGGTATCCGCTTCATGACATATTTGTTTTGTTCGCGATTGCCCGAGTGGGAATTTACAATTAGTGACCTTCATCTATGGGACCTCGGTCCAACTTTCTATGATTTATGTGTTTTCTCTCTTCCGGGGTCATGACCCGGCTCTGTGGTGAGCTTCGGCTTAAACTTATGGTTTCGCTACCTAGAGATCGTACTCATCTTCTATGAACATGCCCTTTTTATGATGTTTTCTGGATTTCTAGTGATGTCTGATTCTTGATTACTTTGATGCGATGCGCGTCAATTTGATTTATGATTACTTTGATGCGATGCGCATCAATTTGATTTATGTTTACTTTGATGCGATGCGCGTCAATTTGATTTATGTTTAGCATTCCTCTGTCATTTCCTATTGTGTGTTATTATTTGAATGTTGCATCCTACATTAACAAGGAGATTATTTAGAGATAATTGTGTGCTGACATTCCGTTGTCATTTCTTGATTGTGTTGACATGCCATGCTTTATATTTATTAATGATTATATATTATTAGTAAAATCATGTCATCCTGTGTTATATCTCTTATTATCTCAGTTTATTTGGTAAATACAACTAGACTAACTCATTTATTATTTATTCCTATAAATAATACTCGGGTTAGACCGCGTCATTTTAGGTACTCCTCTGGGGCTCCTCGCAGAATTGATCTTCCGCTTTCAGCTTGCTACTCTGTCTCCACAGCTTTATGTACTTTTGTACCTATGACATTATCTATCGTTATGTAAATACTCTTTTATTTAGATAATGGTACATGTATTAGTGGATCTTTGTTGATCATTAGCTTGTTGTACACATTCTTGGTTTATTGATATCTATTCCGCATTTGTGATATGATTATTCTGTGTCTAGATGTGATACATATTGTTGTTGTTATCTATTTTATACTGCTTTCCGGATTATTTATAGCCGTTGTGTACTTTCCTTATGTGTTGAATGGTCATGTCGAAATTTTAATTGGTATCGGAATTCGATGTGCATTCCTCATATGGAGTAATTATACAATCGGTCGCTCTTCACAAACCTTATTCTCCGTTATGGTCTACGACATTTCTCTGAAATGGACTGGACGATGGTGGGTATAGTGGCGGGGCGTTATTGTTGGTATCAAAGCCACTTTCCGGAACAGTGTAAGATAGTATGACGATGGTATTGTCTTAAGCCTCTCTAGGGAATCGTGCTTTTGGGTTTTAGTTAGAGTCTTAAGAACCGTCATAGCTTATCTTCCTATATGGTTCCATTTTGATCGAATTCGCATCGTTTGAATATAACTTGAGACTAACTTTTTCCTCTATCTTTTTCCTTAAAGAAGCGAAATAGTTGGTCATAGCCGTGCAAGTGCCGGTTCACCCAGTGTACCTCCTACTGGCCAGGAGGGGTGATTATGTTTCAAGTGGCCTATTTTTTGTCTTTTAGAATAGTATTCGACTTGTTTCCTTTGGGTTGATTTCTATAGTCCATCTAGGGCCAGTGTGTTCTAGTGGTTCTTCTGTTTCATTCTTTGACTTGAGTTGCTAATCGATGTCTGTTTAATATTCTTGTAGTTGATAGATCATTGGATATCTTCATCGTGCATCGTTACGCACGTCGTAAGTGCCTTTGATCCTGATATTTCTTGATTTCTAGTTAAGATTGTTTCGTACGTCGTTACGTACCTAGCATGCTCTATTGATCACTTGTCGGTTGGTATGGAGATACCATGTCTTTGTGACTAAATCTACTCCCTTGTTGTCAGCTATATAGTTCTAGTCGGTGTGAGATCACCAAGCCTTCGGGCTAAAACAACTCATTTATTACCTCGTAGTGCCGGTGTGAGTCACCAAGCATTTGTGCTAAATTAACTCAACAAATATATCATTGCCTTCCAAACTCAAGATCAAGAACGAGGGAAAGCATCCCTCTTCTTGTGATCCCTCTTCTTGAGTCAAGGTACGTGTCATTAATTCCTTAATGACATTTACCATGTTCAGAGATTATTTTATTTATGTTCTTTTGATATACGTCGACCGTGTTCTTCGTTATCAAAAGATATCAATTGTTTTTTATTCGTAAGTTGATAAAGGAATTTTATTTCCTTTATGCCATCTGGAATGATTTATTGAATTTTTATATTTTTGCGAGTTCGGAATGAACGTTAGAAATTGTGAGGACTTTCTCGTGTTAACATGTTCAATAGGTGTGTTAAGGATCTCGAACGAGATACGGGACGCCATGTTGTAGTTCGGAATTTCTAAACACCATTATGTGACAATCCGACATTCGAAATGATTCCTAAAATTAAAATTCACCTCTAATAAGCTAATCAAAATAATAATATTTTGGATTTTGCTATTTTCGTATTCGTTTGTTATTTTTCTTAGTCGTTTGTTATTTTTCTAGATAATTTATTTCTAGATTTCCTTGGAGCAATTCCAAGAATTTGAGTGGCTCAAGATTTTTAATTAGAAATTATCTTGATTCTTTTCTTTAACTAAATTAAATAACTCCAGGAACAACCCAAAAAGTTATTTATTTATGTCTCTTGTTTCCGGATTTCAGATCTTTTATTTTCGAGATTCCCAATCAATAAGAAATCTCGCCTAATTCCTAATCCTTGTTTCGATTTACTAAAGAGAATTTAGTATTCTTGTGATTCCATAGGTCTCCTTATTTCCTCTAGTGAATGATCCCTCGAGAGAATGGTTGTCCCGTGGGGAGAAGGGAGATTTGGGTTTTGCGATCCGCGGTGAACTCAATAATTCCTTTCTTCGAATCTATGATCTAGTCGATCATCCGGAAGTGCTATAGCCAATTCTCTTATGGACTTTGCCTTGCGTTGTTCTTAGAAATAAATATCGAAAGGATGAGCTCTTTTGATATTCCTCCTTTGTTTGTTTGAATCATTTGGATTGACAATTGTCTCTGCATGTTTGTTAACCCTTGTCAATCAATTTTTTAGGGATTACGACCTCTTTGGTTTAATCTCACCTTGTTATGGAAATTGTCTATTGCTTCTTTGATTAATTACTGATGTTTGTGCGATTTGAGATTTTTGGTGGAAAATTATCTTAAATCCTGTTGTCCCGAAGTGGTAATTTGTGCATTAGTTATCCTTCATCTTCTCGATGTTTCCGATTTTCTAAAATTGATACTCGAATTTCTGAATATTGGGAATTTTGTATAATTCCTAACGATTCGTCTTTATGGTTACTAAATGAGATTTAGTACCTGGTTAGAAATCGATTTCCCCGAATAGTTCATTGGTATCCTGTTACCAATATTTTTTATCGATTTTATACTCAAGGTTTACACATTCAAGTTTATCTGAAATTCAAATTCTCACTTTAAATTTTGTCCAAGTCATCAAATCTTAAGATTAATCATTTCGAATGTTTAAATAAATTAAATATCATGTTATAAAAATTCGTTTCCAAGGTCACTTCATGAGGAATACAACAAAGCGCTGCAACCTACAACTGAAGCTAAAAGAACCTCGCTCACAGTCTAAGCCAACCAGATCTAAAACCGATCAGGCGATAAACTGTAGATGAAACAACCATCCATATGGTCATATGGTGACTTCTAAAGCCAGATGCAAATTTTATTATTAGAACTATTATATATTATTATTATTATTATTATATATATATATAACAATGTAACTATTATCCATAGTCAATTATATCTTATATCAATCAATATATTTATTACCATTATATATATAACAATGTATACTTCTCAAATTTTATAAATTATTTTTCATAAGTATTAATTAATTATATTAGTTTATAACAATTATAAGCTAACTAAACCATTTGGTCTAAAGAGAATTCATCATTTCGGTTTGTGTAACTCTTAGATGTGAATTCAATTATTAATTAACATCAAACTACTCAGATGCTAACATTCACGCATCACTTAGCAAGTGATGTGGTATTACGGTCAAATTTATCGTTTTCTCAATTTTGCTAGTATGTAATTTAATTTTAATAAGCGTTATCTGGTTGTGACTTTTATTTACACCGATTCTCTTTGTTAAAAGTATAACACTTTGGATTTATGAAATCGATAATGATCAAAATTTCACCATCATCCATATTCAACTCTATATTCCAAACATAAAGTCCTTGGTTTAATAAAAACAATTATTATAAACTGAAATGCTTGGGTCTAATATTTAGAATTTCAGTTGAGTTGACGGTGATACTTACATCATATTATTGAGGAGAGGAATACTCTCTTGAATAGTGTTTTATTTTTAATACTTCCACTCGATCAAGCTATAGTCGTTCGATGGTTGTCATGTCATTATTTTATTATAACTAAAGTGGAGCTTTCATTTTGAGATTCACGGTATCTCAAGTTGAAAGAACATGACAAATCAGTCACATCTTTCTATTTGATCTTAGTTATATTAACAAACAGAAAACCATCGAAAGAGTCATTTTATAGTTATCTAACAGTTATAAGCATGTAACCCCTACCTCTATCAATGTCCCAATTGCACTTGATGTCATTTATGAAATCTCATTTCAGCTTCTCCAGTTGGTTTCTAATAAACCAGTCGGGTCAATATATCAGTGAACGAGTATGTTATTATGTTTTAATTATCTGCCATGTTAATCTCGGTTGCAAATAAACTCATCATATGGAACGATTCAGAGTATGGCTCTCATCTTCATACCATCTTTAAGTTCTACTATGATTAGTGTAGTAATATTATCATCATATAACTATATTGTGCAATTTTGGACATTTGAAGTCATCCATCGACTCGTTGATAAATTTGTGCATTAAAATTTATAAACATTATTCTTTTGTTATTACGCCATTCAAGGCAATAACTTAACCTTTTCCATTTATTATCCAAAGTTTGTCATTGGAATATTTCCAATTTATAGATTCTTAACTTTAATTTATTATTATGATAACCCGCCGTCTACGATGTTCGGACCCACGTTTAAAAGTGGAATTGACATCGCAGACCTCTCATAAATGACGTAACACTTTAAATGAATCACATAAAAAAGATCATAGAGTTATATACAATATTCTACACCTTCTGAAAATCGTAGCGGAAGAAATAAAATACATCAATAATCAATAATACAATCCCAGACAAATAACATTACATAATCAATTTAATTCCAATAATAACATCTCTTTCTATAAAATCATGAAATAGTATGAGAATGACTAAAATTAAACGGTAAATAGCTAGCATCTCCATCTCGTCGTCACACCTTTAAGTCACCACGAGTTCTCTTTATAAAAATATCAAAGTATAACTAAAAAGAAAGAAAATGATAAGGGGGAGGGGGTAGATATAATTTTGATGAGTGAAGCACCTCATATAAGTATATAATAAGTAGTAAAACAACACATATGCTTAAAAAATCCCTTAGCCTGCGTCATCTGCACTTGACAAGTTAGTTGTAACAACCCAAAATTTTATCATTTTGAATGGGAATATTTAACTAATTTTAAATATTCAATATAACGATTTTTATAATCAAAATAGCCTTTTTAATTTATATTAAATAATGCGAAAATAATTTTTAAATTCGGTTCGTGAAAATAAATAGTTTAAAGAGAAACAAAAAACATAATCGGAAGAATTTTTCAAGAAGATTGATTTTTTATCATGTTAAAGTTGTTTTAATTATTTAAATAAATTTAAACCACACATATATCAGTAAATTAAGTTGGATTAATGTTAATAAGAATTTGTTAAGTTAGTAAAGTGGTAATTTAATGTTAAGATTAAGAAAAAAATTAAAAGAAAATCGAAACATTAAGTACATAAGTGTCCTTAATTCAAGGATTCTAATACATGTATGCATCCTTAGGGTACATGACATCATCACAGAAGGGAAGGGGCCTAACCAATGTGCAAATCTAGAGGGGGAGTGAATGGAAGGGTAGCGGTGAGGTGGCATGACTTTTGTGGAGGATAATTTGGTAATTTCATGTCAAAATTCATTTTATGTACACTACTACAAAAGTGGGCATATTCGACACTAATTTGTGTGCGTTGCATGAAAAGTGTGGCGAAAGCTATGATTTCTTCGAGCTTCTGCAACAGCATTCATATGTTGTTGCATTATACGTGGATGCACTGTTGCGGTGGGAATTTTAGTGTTCTGATGTGCAACACCAGTTAAAAGCGTAGCATTACGTATATATAATCCAGCTCAGCTATCCGCATTATCAACATATAAAAACCCCAACCGTAGATGAAAGATTAATCCAACGGTTCAAATCATCTATGGATCTGATGATCTTAATGTTAGCCATCATCCAATCATTGACAGCCACGTCATTTCATTCTTTTGACGAAATTTTGGCGTGATCTTCTCCCTTCATGAAATCGTTTTCTTCTCTATCATCTAATCGTTTTTCCCCCTTTTTACTATTGACAAAAATTTAAACCTAAATTCACGTCAGTATCGATCCTCTCCTCGACAGCAAATTCTATTCCGAAAAGGATGAAGCTTTGAAACGCTTTCTAGTTTTGATTGCTCAGGGCGCTGACATCGCCAGTTTTTTCCCTCAGGTTCAGTTTGTATTGCACTGTGAATTAGTTGCGCTTATTATAGATTGGATTATGAGTAATTAGTAATTAGTTCATTTGTTACATTTTTGGAAAACCCATTCGCTTATGAGTAATTAGTTGCGCTTATTATTGATTTGGGATTTGGGATTATGCTGAGGTTTATTCGAAAATTATACCCAACAATAAACCATGAGAACCGGGCTACTGGCATGAAAAAGACATTGGTTTATTATAGAGGTCGAGCTAGTTAAGGAATGGGGACTGCGGTTAATTTGCACTGCTTGAGGTTCATACCTTACACTGCGGTTAATTTGTATGCTTGAGGTTAATTTGCACTGCGGTGTGTATGCACTGCGGTGACATCCGAATTTTAAGCCTCTTACCGCAGATTTTGACAAAATCTGAAGCGGGCACTCAAGCATTTTCGTTTTATTACAATACACATCATACACGCAGTGCATATATACACTCACAAGTATACACGCACAAGTATCATAAGTATACACGCACAAGTATACATGCACAAGTATCACAAGTATACAAGCTCAAGTATCATAAGTATACACGCACAAGTACACACGCTCAAGTATCATATGTATACACGCACAAGTATACACGCACAAGTCTCACAAGTATACAAGCTCAAGTATCATAAGTATACACGCACAAGTACACACGCTCAAGTAGACACGCACAAGTATACACGCGCGCACAAGTATACATGCACACACAAGTATCATAAGGCAGCCATCTGAAGGCACGCACAAGTATACACGCACAAGTATCAAAAACATTCACCAGCATCCATCATCAGTCATCACCAGTCATCACAAACTTCCACAACCACACAAAGTTTCACAAATATTCACAAAATTTCAAGCCAAAAATCATTACCAGCAGAATAAAACCAACATCCACAAACATCACCAGTCATCACCAGCATCATCACCAGCATCCACACCAGCATCAGCACCAGCATCCATGTCAGAGTCATTGTCCATGTCAGGGTCATTGTCTATGTCAGAGTGGCTGTTAAGGATAGAGCATAGTCAGCGACCAAATATATTATATGATCAAACTTCAATAGGTATGTTAATTCTATTTCTGTAAACATTTTGTGATCCACCTAATATATTATATGATCAAACTTCTATTTCTGTAAACATTTTGTGATCCACCTAATATATTATATGATTCAATTCTCAAATAATGTGATCCACCTACGAGTTTATATGCCTTAATTATCAAACAATTTGACATGTAACACACATTAATTATCAAACAATTTGATATGTAACCACATCTGAAGGAAATTCAAGCCATACAATAACAGTGTCTCAAATTCAAGCCACACAACCACATCTATGTACAACTAACAGAGCACCAGTTTGTATTATTATTTCAGAATCTTGGGTGGGGCATTATAACCTTGTATGTATGTATGTGAGTGTGTGCATGTGTGGTTGTGTCTCACTATAAGAAACTGTGGATGGAAGTAAAATTTACCTATGATCACAAAAAAATGGTACCACCGGTTCCTCCCTATTGCTCACAAACAGAATTTCAGGCCTCGTCAAAGGATGAGTATGTGTGGTGCGCTCAACCCTAATGATGTATTTCTTGTTGTCGAATCGAGCAGCAAAAACATTCTCCAAGCCAATGCCTTCATAAAATTCCATTTTCAGGTATAATTATCTATGGTCAATTCGAGACCAATGACAGTCGTCAATTTCACACACATTTCCCATTGGCGTCATTAATTCTTTTATTGCAGGAACATTTGTCTTCAGGAACTCGGGAAAGCCAACAACTCTGGCCCATGATTCTGCCTCGAACGCTGGTTCAGGCTCAAATTCTTCAGCAGACCATTGTTGCACATAAAAAGCACCTCCAATTTTTGTAAAAAGTTTCAACATTAGCGCATGATCACGCGTACTATAAGATGGGCATGTTATTAGAAAAGAGTTTTTGGGTATAACCCGTATAGTCCACTCCTCATTAAGCTTCAACGTATGCCTAAGCGTGAGATGCACAAATTCGTAAGTCCAATGTCCTGAAAGAACAGTGGCAGTGATGCATAGTGAAGAGTCCTCCATTGTTTTTTTTTAACTTTTGACGATGGAGTTTTGTTTAGGAGTTGAAGATGTAGATGACGATATGCTTCTGAAGCTTGACAGGATATGAAGTGACACACTGTACGTGGCAGTAATATGGGAACTGGAAACTTTTTGCTCAAAAGACGAATGGCCATATGAAATTGCTTATTTGTTGGCTGGCATGAGTGACCAATCGCCAATGGTCAGTAAGTCAATTGTAATAATTGTGTTCATAACATTTTACTAAGATGGCCAATGGCCATTCGATGCCACCACTTATCAAATAACTTGTTATCATTTGATCAGGTGCATATTTAATTCTGGAAGGCAGAGGGATACATTTTGCAGATCGGATTGCTGCATATATATGATTCATATATAGGTACATACTAACATACATATATATTTCCTATTGCAATCGGATTGCTGCATATATATGATTCATATATATAAATGAGTAATACATTTTGCAGGTGTGGACACATGTGTACATGTTCAGAATTCGCTAAAGAATTGACCAGGAATGGATCAGGATAATGTCCCTTATGCCGTGCACCTATTCTTGAAGTAGTTCGAGCTTACTGTATACAATGAACAAAACGGTGTAGCTGATTTTTGAGTTTTGATATTTGGATAATTAAAACAATTGCTTTGGATGAGTTTCTTGTACAAAACCTGTATTGCAAAATATTTAATTAAAGCATTGTATTTCTATCAAATTAGTGTTGCATTTTCCTTCTTCTACTGTTGCGTTAGCTTTTATTGATATTGCATTTCATTGTAATGGTGTTGCATTACATATTGTAGTGGTGTTGCATTACATTAAATATAATTGCTTACCCGTCACACGTGGACCCCACAGCTGATGTGGATAGCTGGTGTGGCATGTGACACGTGGAGTGCTGACATGGAGAGATGACGTGTCGTGTGACACGTAGACAGCTGACGTGGAAAGCTGACGTGGCGGCACTGGAAGCCAGACCCTAACTAATGCTTAAGGCAACGCTGAATAGTGTTGCATTACGTGCAAATAGTGTTGCATTATGGCTATAATGCAACACTTTCTTTCCGTGGCCGTAGATGGGAAAAAGTGTTGCCTTAGGTGGCTAATGCAACGGCCGCGGATGTCACGCCCCCCTGGTGTTGCCTATTTGAAAAAATGGCCTACAGCAACGCTTTTTTGATCTACGGCCACATAAAAATAGTGTCGAATATGCCCACTTTTGTAGTAGTGGTAAATTCAAAGCTTTTTTTCTTTCACTTTCACTTTATTTTATCTTCATTTCAATTCTTCTTCTTCTTCCTCCATCTTTAGTTTTCAAACTTGTTAATGACTTCCCTTTTTTTCCAAAATTTCAAAAAATATTCCTTTTTAAGTATAAACCTCTAAAAATTAATGTGTTCTACATTATGAGTTTTCAACACTAATTACGAAAATAAGGAAAGTTGGGGGCAGCGCAGGAAATAGAAGAACGGTGAAGGGAATGATGGAGGAGATGGGTTAACGACGGAGAAATGATTTGTCTTTTGTTTTCCTTTACTTTCCAAAACGCAAGAAAATAAATAAAAGTTATTTTCTTCTTTGTGTGTTAATTCCATTTTCTAAAACGATTTTTTTTTCATGATATACATGGAATGTTTGAATTTTATATGGATGAAAACTAAAAGCTAAATAGCGTAAACTAAACCTGACCTAATGTTTTAAATCCTCATTTTCATTTCTACTCTTGTTTCTTTCATTTCCAAACATCTTCACTCATATTCAAGCATGGGTTGTAAACAAAATATAAATAACTTGACTATTTGTGCTTGAACCCTTCTCGCCGTAAACAATACTTAAATATTTTCTTTCAAATGTCTGCATAGTTGGATATCTTATGTCGTTAAATAACAACCGCAAACAATATATAAATAATTTTGACATTAAACTTAAACCTTAAATTTGAATTTAAATCTTGATTTCATGTTTTCAGATTGAATTAAAGAAATTAAACTGATTGTTTAGCGTGAAATTCAATTTCAAATAGTTGTCGTAAAATCAGTGCTAATATAATGGTAAATTATCGATTTTCAAAATATTAATATTTTATATGAAATTTTTTCTAGTAAACTTTATAAATAAAACATCCATGTTAATTAAATTTCACACAGACAATAAAATCTAAAAGATAATTTATTTTGATGCTTGCGGTGATGTAACAACGTGTGTATGTATCGGTGTAATACCCAGTCTTGCTAATATCCTGGGAAACGAGAAAACTGGTATATACTTGTTCAAAATCCTTTTATATCGACAGTTCGTAATCATCACTCTCCACTCTCCACCTTGATTTGGTTCTTCTTTCACAACTGCTTCTCCTCATCTCCTCAAATCTGAAGCTATATCATATCGATCAAATCTCAGAAGTTTACAATCAGGATTCAGCGTCTTCAACTCGAAGAAACCTTCGATTTCTGCAAAGCAGAAAATGATTGCAGATCGAAAAATCCCGAGTTTAGTAGATTTATGCGTGCAAACAGCAATAGAGAACTTGAGATATATTGGAAACGTAGGGTATACCGATGAATTACTTTTGGAACGGATTTTACCGCACTGCACCGTCGACCAGTTAATGAACATCGAGAATTCATCTGAGGGAAGGGATCTTAGTTCAGTGACTGATAAACTGTGGAAGAGATTCTACGAGAAGCAATTTGGGAAGGAGAGTGCAGAGAATGTGACTGAGAGAATGCGAAAGAGGAAAGTCACATTTAAATGGAAGCAGCTGTATGACGCAAAAACAAAAGAGAGGGAAGCGTTTCAGAACAGACTAGGAGAAAAACTCAGAAAGCGATATCAAGAAGATAAAGACGAAAAGCAGCGTCGCCAGGTAAAATTTACTAAGAAGGAACCACCATCGAGCAAGAAAAGATCATTCGTTCCAGGAGGTAACTCATACAAAGTAGCTCACTTCAAGAGTAACATTATGAAGAAGGCAAAGCTAGAATGTCTTACTCAGAGAAAAAGCCTTCCTCCTCAGACCATTTCTCGCCTGGGAAAGCCTGATAATTTTCATAAACCAAGTTCATCCTCAAGTTCAAAAACATCGAGACTGGCTCTAGCTGGAAGAGGATATTAATGGCTGAATTGTATGTATTGTAATGGTCTACCCAGGAACAAGGACAGAGCTATGTGAGAGGGAACCTGGGCTATAGTCCAGGCAGGATTTAAAAACTTGCATAATGTATAGTGATACATTGAAAAACTTGCATAATGTATAGTGATACATTGTTCTTAGCTCAGTTATACTTTCGGTGTTGATTCTTCTAAGGGAAACAAGTTTCTTTTTTACTCTTGTATTGTGTTCATAATTAAACTTATATTTAAATCTTCTAGTCTTTGTTGTATATTTAATCAAAGTAATGAAAACCTAGTGAAAAGTGAGGAAAATTCAAAGAAAAATAAAAAATCAAAGTCATCCATTGTCAGATTATACGGTTTGTGCTTTTGCATGAAGTACATATGTTTGTATTTTCACATTCATATGAAATCATTTTCTAATTTTATTTGTTAATGTCTGTGCATTCACACAAGTACAATCATACCTCAGGACAATAACAAATCCTGGCTTCATCCTTACCCAGGAAGATGTTTTAATAGCGTTTGTAAAAGATCATATAGATCCACTCCCCAATAAAATGTTGTTTAAAGTACAACAATAAAAATTGTAATTTCTACACATTGTTATTGGAATATCAATTAGTTTGTCTTGAAAAAAAAAAAAAAACTTTGCTAGTGTTCCATTGATCAGCACCTTTGGACCAGGCACGCTTACGCCTATTGTCCGACCTTCGATTTCCACTACCTCCTCCCACACGTCATACCAAACTGTGTTCCTCCTTCGCCTGTGAGACTCCCACCCCATGTCCTCACCTCTGACCACCTGCCACCATCCACTTCAGTTCGACCATTCGAACCATTGTCCACCTTCATATAGTTTCATCTAACAGCCTTCTTATTGAGACAAATCCACGTCGGGGAGTTTATAAAATAAAATCTGCATAAATATTAAGAGTTCATCCTTCAAATTGTCAATTTATTGTGTGATAATTTGAGATTCTCTAATACTTCTCCTCGAAGCTATAATTTTTACCCATGCCAAACTCCTCCATCCACCCAAAACCGACCCGAGCTTTTTCCTCCCATCCATCTCCTTCTTCATCACGCCAACTTCCCTCAACTGCAACCTGCTTCTTCGGTTTGCTCCAGCCAGCACATCGCTACAGCCATGTAGTAGCCTTTGTGTGGCAGCTCGGAGCTTGTATCGTGATTGTATTTGTGTGCATATCAGAGTCACTTTTCGTGTTTGTGTCATCTGCATGTATGTGTGCAAGCACGTTGTTCATGCTTGTGTGTGGTTTTCGATGTTCTCTGATTGCTTTCAAATGTGAGTTTTTATAACTAACGACCTGTATTTTTTTCTAATGTACGTATTGTTTGTTAATTAGGTGATTGTGCATAAACAAAAAACCACATATACTTACGTAGCCTAGCTTAGCTTGCGTAAAATGTATATGTTAGAAGCCTGTAGGTGCTTTGGTTGCTATCTCTGTTATGTATCCTAGCTTAACGGCTCAATTTTCTGCACCGAAAACAGTTGTCCTCCTCATGTGCCCTTCAGTCAGATCCTCTGATTTCCGCCTTTTTGCATTTAAGTCCCTCAACAATTCAGGGGTTTAAGTGCAAAAATGCGAAAATTAGGGGATCTGATTGGAGGGCACATGGGGGTACAACTATTTTGGGTGCAGAACAATTGGCCTCCTAGCTTAACTTGTTCATAGTAACCTACACGTGAACATATACTTAGCTTAGAAATGTTGTTGTATATATTATTATATCATTATAGTCCTATGTTATTGCCACGGTTATAAAGACCTAACCAGGTCGCGGTTAAACCGTAAAAAACCGCAGGTCTTCAACCATTTCGGCCTGAAATGGAATTGAACCGTGCTCACGTATGGACCGTGTAAAAGCCGTGAAAACCGCTCCAAAGCCGGTTCAACCCAAAAACGCTTAAAAGTTTAAACTAAATACAATTCACAGGCCTAATTAGCAGCCCATGCGCTGGCTTGAAACCTGCAAATAAAGACTGGGGAAGTGATATTATTATATAGGCGCAAGGAGAAATATGTTTGCCTGGAATTGGCAATGTGGGACAAATCAATGCATTGAAAATAGATGTACAGCTGTGCTATTTAAAAGGATTTACTAAAACAGACCATTGTTTCAAACCCAAAACCAAAGCATTTTTAAACACGGCTCTAACGGTTCAACTGGTCCAACCTTCAAAACTTTGAACCATGGACAGTCGCGGTTCGATGCGCGGTTCGGTTCTGATAACATTGGTTAGCGCATATATATCTGTACACGTGCAGACACACATATATGCACATACATGTATGTCTCAGTGTGTATATTCTGGCATAAAATATTACAAATGGTGTCTTATTTTTCTTTTGTTTGCACACCGTCTTCTATAGAACATTGTGCAATGAGTTGCTTAATTGAACAGCAAATTATTCCTTGCTTGTTAGTGTAACAGTTTTACTTGAAATGACTATTTTCAATCCGAAAGGGAAACTTACTGTTGTAGAACCTATATTATATTCTTATCCGTCAGTAGAATTTTTATTATAGTTTTATGAAAAATACGTATAAACATTAGAAAAGGGAGTGGTTCTTTTTTTATTGGAACTTATGTAAGTCTCTTCTTGTGTTTACTATAGAAAATGAAATAGCTTTTCTTCTCTAAATGAATTATTCATTTTTTATTATTAAGCAAGTAGATCTGCATACAAGAACAAATCATCTGTACCTAAATCCTCTGTCACCTCAATACCCAACCAATCAAGATGTCCGATTTCCACTTTTTTACAATTAAGTCTGAGGGCTTACTTACAAAAATGTGGAATTCAGGGAGTCCTGATTGACTGGGTATAGAGGGACAGGAAATTTTGGGTATAGGGGATTTCATTTCTCGCATACATATCTCTACAATTATTTAATACAAGGAAAACTGGAAAACAATTCCTTTTTTTGGCTAAGCTAAAGATGACATACTACACAATCTGGTTTATTATGTAACCATGGGCTACGTTGTGCATACGGGGCTCATTAAGGCCCATAATCAGTTTATATCAGCTCGCACCTATATATAGGGTGCACTATACATATCGAAGTTATTCAATAATACAATTACAATCATTACATACTTTTCATTTTGCAAATTCACTTTCATCTCAAACCATAATTTGGTATCAGAGCGCCTTTCAGCTTAACAACATTCTTTTTCTTCATTCTGAGACCATGTCGTGGGTTTAGGTGTGATGTCCATCATATAGTATTTCATTATTTGGATACTTGACTAGTCATAGAAAACTCTCTTCATTTGAGTTCAAGATTCACCAATTAATATCTGTGTTGTGCCAAATTCTACATTGGCTACGACCATTAGCAGATATTTCACAGGAAAGTCGTTCACTCTGAAGTCGATTAAGAAAATCAAGAGTATTCGCAGTCAAGAAGAGTTTTCAGAAAATTATGTTCTTATCAAGTGACCTTACTGTTCATCATTGTTAAAAGCTTCAAGACTGTAAAATACTGTTAAAATCTCAATACTAAACTTCAAAGTTAGAAACATTACCTGTTGTAATCTCATTCCTTTAGGGTTGTCAACAGATACTTTTGGATACGGATAGTGCTATATTCATATCTGCATCCAAAATCATTTTTGGATATTTGATATCTGTAACCGCGGATAGGGACGGATATTGAATAATTAACTTATCCACCAACGATCGATAAATCAAGAAACATAAATGATTTTTTTTTAGTTTAACATAGATTTGTTTTTCAATTCCATTGATCATAATAGTGTTAGAAATAAACCGATATGATGAAATAAATAGATTTGACTAGCTAATATACATTTAGTGCGTATAGTATAATCCTTTGATTTGTTAAAGCAATAAATAAATCTTGTTCATTATACTAAAATATATATAATTTTGAACACAATATTAAAAAAAATTGAATAGATAATTTTTAGATGCGGATATCTACGTATTCGTATCCGCATCTATTTTTTTGGATATCAGATATTTATCCGCTTGTCTGATACGGATCCGGACGGATTTTGGATTTTTCGGATATCCATTGACAACCCTACATTCCTTCACAATATTCATCAGATTGTATTTCATCATTTGGATACTTGACTCATCAGAGAAAACTCTCTTCATTTGAGTTCAAGATTCACCAATAAACTTCTGTGTCGTGCCAAATTTTACATTGGTTGCATCATCTGTTCATTAGCAAATCTTTTACAGGAAAGTCGTTCACTCTGAAGTCGATTAAGAGAATCAAGAATATTCATAGTCAAGAAGAGTTTTTAGAAAATTCTTTTCTAATCAAGAAACCTTACCATTCATCATCATCAAAAGCTTTATGACTGTAAAATACGTTGAAAATCTCAATACTAAACTTCAAAGTTAGAAATTTTACCTGTTGTGATCCCATTCCTTCATCATTATCTATCATAATTGTATTTCATCATTTGGATACTTGACTCATCAAAGAAAACTCTTTCATTTGAGTCCAACATTCACCAATTAACATCTGTGTCATGCCAAATTCTACATCGGTTGCATCATCTGTTCATTAGCAAATGTTTTATAGGAAAGCCATTCACTCTGAAGTCAATCAAGAAAATCAAGAGTATTCACAGTCAAGAAGAGTTTTTAGAAAATTCTGTTCTTATCAAAAAAGCATTACTGTTCATCATCATTAAAAGCTTCAAAACTATAAAATACCATTGAAAATCTCAATACTAAACTTTAGAGTTAGAAAATTTAACTGTTGTGATCTCATTCCTTCATTATGGCCAGCATGACTGTCTTAGAAGGAAATGATTCTGCCACATCCAGGGTCAATAATTCATCTCAAGCCATTGAGCAGCTTATCAAAACCATAGCGAGTCCCCAAAGCCAGCTGATCAGAAGTAAACTCAACGAGAACAACTGTCTTCTTTGGAAACTTCAAGTTGAAACGGCAATTTAAGGCTATGACCTTGATGGGTATATTCATAGAACCTTGCCAACACCACCACAATTTACCACTATCAAAGAAAACAGAATAGTCAGTAATGAAGAATACACTCGATTTCATAGACAAGAAAGGTTAATTAGTCCATGTTGTTATCTTCTATCAGTCCAAATCTGTTATCCTAGGTTATATGATGCAAAATTGCAGGTGATATATGGATTACATTGTAAAAGAATTTCAATGCTCAATCTGCAGAAAAATCCCTGCACTACAAAAGGCAATTACAGAACGCAGAAAAGAATATCTTAATATGAGAGAATATATTGCCAAAATAAAAAACATCTGTGATATGCTTCTTCCAGCATGTAGCAAGATAGATGAATCTGAACAAGTTATATCCTTACTAAATGGTTTAGGAAATGAATATGAGGCTGTGATTGTAGTTATAACTTCACAAAAAGTCGCATCACCTCTTGATGATGTCCACTCCATACTTCTTGCACATGAGGCAAGAATAGATTTCTAGAATACTCCCGAGTCTGACTATTCATTAAATCTGGCAGTCAACAACAAAGGAAGGGGTCAACCCAACAGAGGCAACAACACCAACCAAAGAGGAGGCTACCTTAACAAAGGAAGAGGAAGCGGTAGATGGAACTCTAATAATAAAACAAAGTCTCAGATCTGTGAGAGAGTGGGACATATAGCATTTATGTGTTACTTTAGATAAATTCAAACTTTTTGTCAAATCAGAATGACAATAGTAAAAGGGGATCTAACCCAAATGGTAATTTAGCCCATACTCAGAATGAATCATAGACTTCCTCGAATAACAACAAAGGAAACGGTCAAAATGAGAATACCAGGGCAGACAACATTCGAGATGACAACTGGTATCCTGATTCAGTGGAAACTAATCATATGACAAATAATCTCGACAATCTCAATCTAGTAAATAGGGAGTGTAGAGGTAGATGGTCAATAAGCATGGGGAATGGTAAGTGCATTAGTATATCTCATGCTGGTAGTAGCGCTATTAAAGGAAAAAGACAACTATACTTACACAATCTATTAGAGTGCCAAAAATAGAAAAGAATCTAATAAGTATGCCATAGTTTTCTAGAGATAATAATTTATATTTTGAGTTCTTTCCTAAGTATTTCCTTGTTAAAGATATACTAACAAATGAAATTCTTCTACAGGGTGATGCTGTTAACGATATATACAAGTTCAAACTTGATGCAAAAGCAAGCCCTGTGAAACAGAATTCATGCTACACTTCTGTGATGCAACATAATAATAATAGTACTACTGTTTTTGATATTTAGCATTACAAATTTGGTTATCCTAGTGTAAAGATAGTAAGGATTATATTCAGTAAAAACAACATTACTTGCAATTGCCTTATATTTTCACTTACTGCCAAATGGAAAAGAATCACAAATTACCATTCAATGATTCTTTAACCAAATACTCTAATTTGATTTAGTTGCATCTAATCTATGGGGACCTTCCCCAATATGCACTGACTATGGCTATAAATATTATATTTCATTTGTTGATGCTCACACATGATATACTTGGATATATATTTTAAAATCCATGTGTGATATGCATGACACTGTTATTAGGTATATAAATATGATTGAAAATCAGTTTAATACCAAGGTCAAAATTATGCAATCAGATGGTGGATCTGAATACAAGACCTTGGATAATTACTTTAAAACCAAGGGAGCTGTTCATCGAACAACTTCCCCTATACTTCTAAGCAAAATGGGTTAGTAGAGAGGAAGCATACATATATAGTTGATTTTGATTTAACACTATTAGCACATGCATCTCTGCTAATCAAGTTCTGATCAGAGTCATTCAATACTGTTATATGTCTAATAAATAGAATGTTAACAAAAGTATTGAATGACATTAGTCCTTTAGAGATGCTATACAACATTAACCAAGGTTACTTAAGTCTAAAAACATTTGGTTATCTATGCTTTCCCTATCTAAGTCATACAACTCAATAAGCTAAACTTCAGATCCAAACCTTGCACATTCTTAGGATATGCTGTAAGAGAAAGGATATAGATGCATATATGAAAATGATAGAATTTTCATCAGTAGGCATATGGTGTTTAATGAAAGCGTTTTCCCATCTATCAAACTTGATATTATAACATCAAATACAGTTTACAATGATAAAACTAATATATCTGATGTTCCGATATACACTGATCTACTACTACCGACTAGAAGTGAA
Source organism: Allium sativum (assembly GCA_030737875.1). Lineage (NCBI taxonomy): Eukaryota > Viridiplantae > Streptophyta > Magnoliopsida > Asparagales > Amaryllidaceae > Allium > Allium sativum. Next base: position 160,555,399 of record CM060923.1, read on the forward strand.
AAGGCTGCTAATTCTCAGACTAATAACATTATATATGATGATCATCGTAACACTAGAAACTCTGAGTCACTCAGCCACGCCAGTCCATTACCTGCAAATGAAAAAAATGGGAATGGCAATAATCAAAGTCATCAAAGCACTATAAGGAATGCAGAAGGGAAAATATTTTACTAGAGGATGGAAGTAGTACAGATCATGCAACAAATAATCCACCTGAAGCTATAGGTCATCCAATGATGACTTGTGCTAAGAGTGGAACATTCAAGCCAAAGATATATGTTGCCACTGTCAACAATGATGAACCATGTACATATAAGCAGGCAATCAAATGCAAGTACTAGAGAGAAGCCATGGATGAGGAGTACAATGCACTCATCAAAAAAAACATGGGAATTAGTCAAGCAACTAGACAATAAAGCCCTAATTGGATGCAAATGGACTTACAAAATCAAAAGAAATCCTGATGGGACAGTAAACAGATACAAAGCAAGACTCGTTGCTAAGGGATATACACAAGAATATGGGTTAGACAACAATGAAACTTTTTCACTAGTAGTCAAACGTGCCATAATTAGACTAATATTTACCTTTGCCTTAAACAATCAATGGAATATAAATCATCTTGATGTAAATAATGCATTCTTAAATGGTGTCCTGCAAGAAGAAATTTATATGATACAACCACAAGGATATATCAAAGAAACATGTTATGTATGCAAGCTACATAAAGCAATATATGGTCTGAAGCAAGCACCAATGGTCTGGTTCGAAAGACTGAGCTCAGCATTGACCTCATTAGGTTATCAATATGCAAAATTAGACAACTCTCTTTTCTTTAAAACTAATGATTGCACAACTATATATGTTATGCTATATGTATATGATCTCATTGTGACAGGTAATAACAATGTTGAAATAAAAGAGTTAACTCAGTATTCAAACAAAGAATTTTCCATCAAGGAGTTTGGAGAGGTCACATATTTTCTGGGAATAGAGGTGCAAAGGAAATCCAAAGCTAAAATATCACTGTGCCAGAGAAAATATATAACAGAGTAACTGATCAGATCATTTGAGAGATATAGAGTGATTTTTGTTAAACTTAAACTTTTTAGTGGTTTGTCACAAAGTCATACTGATCAGAAGCATGTATTCATGTTGATCCCATAGTAAGTTCTCGGATGATGTTTTGTTGTGTTCGTTCAACCTTTGTCTCATGACATTATTCGCATTTGATGTTTGGACCTTCAGATCGTTACTCTAAGCTATTCCCCATAATAATCTTCAAGTCACGTCAATCTTGATAACCAAAAGTGGCCGCACATAAATCCCGTGTAACATTTTCCTCCTAAGTATGTCATATAGGGAACATGACGTGCTTTGAAATGAAACAAATTATGGATGTTGGAATGGGCTCCACATTTCCTTCCATGAATGTTTGTTATCCTTCTATTGAGTTGTGTACCGAATGGACGAGATGCTTGGTCGATTTTTGGTGGTATAAGTGCATAACTTCAGCTTATCAATAGTTCAATTTGCTTGATTTTGTTGATTCATCGATTGATTTGTCAGATTTTAGCAATTTTGACTAGATTGTCATTGGAATTAATAGGTGAACATCCAACCTCTGTTGGGTCAATAAGTTATTTATTAATATCGAACACTGAGTTACCCAAGGTGTAAATAAGTCGTTTCCAATTAGATTGCATGTACGTGACATTTTCTGGCATGCTTGGAGTTTTCTTGCATGCGGTATATGTAGATACATATGTACATATGAATGTATGTTAGCATATATTGCATAAACGAACACATGAAGATGCCTATACATATGTGATATTTATTATTATTATTAAAAGAGAAAGGTTTTAGTACCGATCCCTTACTTAGGCATGTTCCCAAAACCAAATGAAGTGAGGGCTTGTCCCTTATATAAGCATGTATTCACACTTTATCCCATCACTTAATACAATGATCCAACCTGAAATCTTCTCCTTCCCAACTGAATCTTTCGAGCCAAACCTTCAAATTTATCCCTTGTGACCCCCACCTACCACAATGAACTCCACCATTTGTCCTCCTTTTCTTCAAGTTCAACCATATTCTATGATCTAATAAGGTGATTACATCGATTTACCCAATGATGAGATTCAGTCATGGGTGGAAATAAAATTGATTGCGGCATGGTGGTTGATGATGATGATAAGGAATGAGAGGAGGATAAAGAAGGAAAGGGCAGAGGGAGAGGGGATGTTCAAAATGGAGATGATTGAACTTAAGATTCGAGTCAGTTTTCCTTGACCTGAGGGAGCACGAGGGTTTAGGCTGAACTATCATAGCAAGTAAGGAAAGGACTAGAGAAGGAGGAAGGGTTCCGATCAGGATCAGATGGGAGTTTAGCAGTCATAGGATTGGTTTGACACATAGGGAAGAGCAATCGGATTTTCACGCTGCAAATCTATTAGAAGAAAATATGAGTCAGGAATCGGGTACGATCTCATACATCGAGGATTCTCTAGTCTCCTTTGGTTGCGACAATGAACTAGTGTTCATACACATGGACATAATCCCTTGAATCGATATATGACTTGTAAACACACACACAGGACTAGATCATATGAACTTTAGACAATGGATATATGGCAGAAAATGCGAGATTCTAGATGTCGATATCTGATCTCGAGACCAGATGAAACTCCATAATCACTCATCTGAAAAATGGTGGGATGATCGATGATGATGGTTGTTCTAGCATAAAGTTGAATCTCGTCACTATTCACGATTGAATTCCTTAAAATGTATGCGCACCCATGACACTGCATGTACTTCGCTAGTTTGCACTAAGCATAGAGGGTGCAAGTTAAATCACACTAACTGCAATTATTCATGAGTATAGTAGCTTATGGGTCTAAGATGATCAAAAAGCATTAAAGCTTAAGAAGTAGAAAGACTGTGCAGGACATCTTCATCTGGTCAATCTCAGGATAGTCTGAGTGTTGATACGATCTCGGAGTCAGTCTGAAACGACCAGGCAGAATTCAACGCCCGGATTTTGATAATAATACATAAACCTGTATTATTGCCAAACTCCAAGTATCAGAAACACCAGATAGTCAATAGAAAGAATTTAAAGGGTGAGAAAAAGATAAGTAAGAAATATTAGAATAGAAGAAAAGAAGAACCAACTAACCAACACAACACAGAGTCTCATATCGTAGTGTAATAAAACATAATATAGAAATAAATCTTTATTGGGAACTTGAAATAATACTTACAATCATCAGAGTACAACAGTCATCCAATACATCTAGACAGTTATAACAATTTGTCCTCATATACAATACACAACGAAAAAATACTATATAATATCATACGTTTGAACTCCTCCAGCTCATCTCTAGACTTCATAGCATCCGATAACTTGAACTTGTAAAACTCGATCTGACCCGAGCATTGAAAATACCACGGATCAGTCTAGTGAACCAGCATGAGAAAATTCACTAAGTTTATAGGCATTATCCAACTTGATTTTTAAAGTAAAAATCTTTTCAAAGAAAAGGATAATCATAAGATCAATCCACACATAAACACGGAAGGTTTTTACATTTTGATAACCCAAACATTTTGAAATCATATCTATTCTGGTATTATAATAGTGTCTAAACCAAATAAATAACCATCTAGCAAAATGCTCACATCTTACGTTCTACATGTACGATCTAGATTAACCCTAGGGGTGTGAATAGGGTTCTTTGCAGTTTTCAGGAAGATAAATATATCACAGCTTAGATCACAGCAAAATAAATAAATGCAGAAAATAAAAGACATGGATTTTACCCAGCTTCGGCAAACCCCTACCTACTGCTGCATTCCCCAAGGTTTCTACTAATGATATAGACAAAAAAATGGATATACTATTTTTAAATTATGAAATTCCCAATTTATGTATTAGAGAAATATCGATATCGAGACTCTTTCTTTCACGGAACAGAAACCTAATTCCTTGAATTCACCGCTTCAACTAGCTCGAGGCTATTGCTTTATCAATCTCTTTTGTTCTCTCTACGCTTACAATTCCCTGCAAACTCGCGACACCCTCTCCGAACTGTTCTAATCCTACACTCAAAACCCTGCATTGACCTTTATCCCCAAGATCAGATTTTCCCGAATTACAAACCCGTAACTCGTAAACCCTAGTTCAGAGAACTAGAAACCCTATAAAAATGTTTGTAAAAATGGAAACACTTAAATAAAAAAAGCAACAAAACCCTTTTAAATAATAATAAGATAGATAGGTCCCTTTTTCTTTTGCAATGATACTTTAAAATTTTGGCTTTTTCTCTTTGCTCTGACGGTCGACACTATATAACTAGGGTTTTGTGATTTGCCCTAAATCGCGACTTCAATACCCTATGATTGAAATTGATTCTTTGATGGTTTATGATGCTTGCCCTATGGTTGGTGATTTGACGTTGCTTTGAGATCGAAACAATGAAACGTTGTGAGTAATCTAAATTTTGTTTCTCTGTTGTTTTGCTTGTGGTTTCGATAAATTGCCTGTGATGAATCAGTGGCTTTTAAAGGGTTTTCGAATCCCTTAGTCTTTGATTTCACATATGCTTATTTAGTCTTGATTAATTGCTTCATTACACACGACTTTGAATTGGCTTATATATCTGGAAAGTTGCCATTGTCGTTGCACGATTGTTGCTTGATGAATTGTCTTGTCAAAAACAATTATTTCCTGGAAATATTTGCTTGATTTTCTTAGCTAAAAGATCGCACTTAATTTTCTAGAAACATTGAATCAAATTATTGCCCAATTTTTTTCAATACGTTTGATAATTCTTGCATGGTATTTCTAGAACTGAAATTCGATTATTTCTGGAAAACTTGAAATTTATTCCTTGCATTAATTCTTGCATGCCGATTTTACCACTTGCCTTTTACTACGAATATCTGTTCAAATTAAAAAGAAATTTCTCCTTTATTTTTAATGCTCTACACTGATTAGAACAGATACTACAGTTGATCATTTTCATGGATACTACACTTGAGCTTAATCCTTTCCTACTATACTTATGTGTGCCATTCTTATTTGTGTTATTCCATTCACTATTTGTTGCTTGGCATTCATCTATGTTCTTTTGCCTTGTGTGATTTCTGCCATGACTATCATTTGATTTGTTTGTTGACCTGGCCATGTTTTTTGTTTCACTATATGTGCCATGCTCTGCCTTATTTGCTTACACTTGAAAAACTGGCATGTTACACCATTGATGACTTTGTTTTACCTGCTTAGTTCATTTGTGTAATGTGTCGTAGCTTGTACTTTGTTTTATCTTGGCTAGTTGTAGTGTGCCTTATCCCTGACCTGATTCACATGTATACGTCACCTAGAAATTGTTACTTTCTTGTGCACTTGTAAGGTTTATGCATGCCAATTATTTGTTGGTTTGCCATGCACCAGTATTCTTGAACTTTGCTTGCTTATGTACACTTGTGTACATATTCCTGAGCATCCCTTGTTCACTGTATTTGTACCTGGTTTGGTTCCTTGTGCACTGTTGTATTCATGAATCTGTAGTTGTTCACTTGAAACAATAATATGCATTTGAATTTATGTAGTTAGAACTTGGATTGGATTCCTTGTTTTCTCTCGTGAAATGCGTACATGCTGCAGGTCCTTGTTTGATGCACATCCGTCTTGTACATGCCATGTCACCATGCATACTTTTGTACTTCATAGCTGAGCAATGTTGCATATACATAAGTTGTAGCTTGAGTTGAAATCTGTCTTGTACTTATGTGCATGTTGCACCTATATGGATCTGCCATGCCATCAGTACTTGCATCATGCACGTGTCAATTTGCATTTGAGATGAACCAGTTTTGTTACTCTGGTTTGACCTATTGAAATTGCTTTGTAAATGGCTCGGCATTTTCTTACCTGCTCAATTATGGTCTTGCTGCTGCCTTACCTATGTGCACTTGTATTTCTTGAGATATTGTTTTTGCACTTTAGTTTGCATACATGATTCGGCCTCGAACCTGTTGTGTGCACTTTTATACTGACTGGGCTTATGTTTGTGTACATCCCATGTACATGGTTGCGCCCGACTTGTTTGGTATATTTTGGGTTGTAATGATTTGCATGTCGAACCTATTCACCTGCACATTATCAATATATGTGTATATGGATACACATGTATGTGTATACATGTATTGTGCATTGTGCATTATATTTTCTATTTACATCAGCATACCACTATATGATGTGTCGTGGCTGGTCAAGATAAGCAGACCACAAAAGTGAGTTGATGCTGGTCTTGATCAGCAGACCACTATAGTTGTGTTGAAGCTGATCTAAAGGCACTAGATATATTATACCTTGTGGTATTTACAGTGAATCACTGTGAATATCACTAGCAATCTAAACTCACATAGATGTATATACATATCAGATCAAGTGAAGAAATATAATGAGAAACACACCAAAATTCTAAGGCAAATAAAATATAAAATAAAATTATATTTCCTAGATTTAAATCTATTTTATTTCTGTTTACTATGAGTGTTTCTATGACAGGTATACAGGTAGCTGGACTGAATATAGAAGTAGTTGAAGACTCAATGAGTGTATAAAAAATGTATTTGAAAAGTGTGTATGTAAGATTGTGTAACCGAGTGAACTGAGAGAAATGTAGTGAGGAACCTATGTATATGAAATTGAATGTATATGTGAACTGACTGTATTATATTATAGAGAAATGTAAAATAGTGGAGTTAAAAATTTGTACTATTCCAAATATTGAAATAAAATATTTATTTGAATAAATCACCGTTTGAATATTAAATTTTTTTGCAATAGAATTTAATTCAAATTAAATATTTATTTTTTTATGTGATGTAGTATATAATACTACAATTACAAACACATTTATATTACAATATATATATGTTTGTTATCATCAAACAAAAATCATATTGTTATATCAACACTAAATATGTAGTATATAATTAAAAATTGCTAGCGCTTATTGGATAATGGGTTTCTAACTATGAAAAGTCATGGATCAACCTTCCGATAGTGTATCTCTGGAGAGGAATACACTGGGTTCAACAAGAACATCTTGCAACCCGGCCCCACATGACTAACCACTCATTTACTCTGAGTGTTCCGAGTGTCTCGTCACCAATGGTTGCGCAACAACCGCCTTCCCGGGAGATAAGAAGCGACAAAAGGAATAAATAGATTTTCTCTAGATGGGAATAGTACTCCCTAATCAGAAGGACCAACATAGCCATGCTGCCTGCCCTATTTTTGTCATTTTCCGGTTGATGAGACTTGAGGTTACAATCAGCTTTTTAGAACATCTGGTCACCATTCACTTTGAATGCCACATCGTAAGATCTGCCACTAATTGACACCCACAAGAAAATACCCTGGATGTTAAGCTAAGAGAAGATGTCTTCTCCGCCACCAACAAAAATACATTTGAGGAAATCAACTTACATGACTCCTTAGGAAATACTCCGTTAGACATCCGTCCATACAAGTTGCCCTGGGACTGGACAAACCGAATGTACATACCCTCCTACCACATCCTAGGAATCGTCATATGGATCTATAGCAAGTAGTCCTTGCAATCCACAGGTTCCAATCATGACCTAATTACCATCAAAACATCTCTGGTTGTAATCCATAGAATATTCATCAAGTAGCCCTTCCACTTATGAAGATCTATGATCTTCAATTGCTCCATCTTCACTTAGCATCTTCCACATATTTGTTGGTTCATAACGATTTTTGAATATAAATTTGACCCCGGTCTTTCTGCACCAACAATTGTATAAGCCATATTTGATAGTTAGTTATTTAACTATCAAATAAACAACCGTTCATTCATAAAAAGAAAATGAATCCACTGATTTAATACCCAACATCGTTTAGCCTCTTTAATTAACCAATCGTTAATTAAATATAGAAACTTCTACTTCTTACTATATTAGGAAAACATTTCCCTTTTCTTATTTAATATAAGAATATTCAATTATCATTTCACTTCTACTTTACTAACTTCTCACTGTAAATTGATAAGTGAATAAATCTCTAAGTATACAACCCCGAAGGCCGAAACAAACATCAGATTGACACCTCGATAGTTACTTGACTCAACCAACGTACAACCGGTTCTAATTTCTTAAAAACCACATCATATTCCTTTTTTTTACCATTTTAAAAATGATTATATTCCTTTATAATCTCACTAATCATTTCCAACTTTATTTTAAATACCATCTCATAAAATTAACTAATATAGTTCAACTTAACCTCTGTAAAGAGATGTTACAAATTCCATTTCAAAAAACCCTTCACCTTTCATTTACAAAATCCTTAACCTTTCATTTACAAAATCCTTAACTTTTCATTTACAAAACTCTTAACCTTTCATTTATAAATTTCTTTCTATTTGCACATATTATGCAAATAACTTATATTCTTTTATTATATAAATCCTAATTTGACAAACTGTTTCAATATTTAACTCTAATTCAACAAATACTTTTATTATATAAATCCAATTCACAACTTTCCCCACATAACTCAGTTTATATAGATTTCCATTTATAAGTCCTTTTGGCAAACTTGCCTTGAAATCTCATTCATTAGATATTTGTCCCAATTAGAATTATACGCCAATATTAAACATATACTTTCAATTCCATTTATTCACTAATCTCATTCACGATAAACCCATTTAATCACATTTCGTATATTTATAAATAACTTTTGCAAAAACGTTCATTAGTTATAAAAAATCATTTTTCATATGTTTAATTGATTCTTGAATATTCACGATCCCATTAACCTTCTTTAAAATTTCAGAATCTTATTAACCTCCTTAACGACACTTAAAGCTATTTCATAAATCATATTAATATTCCAATTCGGTTTATACTGCTTAACCATTTAATTAATAATATTTGGGGAATTCCAATTAATTATAATTTAAATGATTTTAAATAAAAACTTCGGCATATATTTTTAAAACAAACATCATATTTTAAACATAAAAATATAACTTTGAAAACATTCGGAATCGATTTCAAAAATCTTTTATTTTATCATCGATACTAAAGAGCAAAATGCGTACTAAAGTACCAAACCGAGAAGTAAATGTTTATCAACCAATTTCACATTTAAACGAACACAACAAAGTATATTGATAAACGTTATCAATATTATTGAGGAATCCTATTGGATTCCTCCTAACTGTCATTTCCTACAACACAGATTCAAATTTCAAAATATATTATAATATATTAAATTTAACAACTATTGGCGAGGAACCTAGTTGGATCTCTCTAACATGTCATACCTTGCATCCAAATAGGTTACCTCAAATAAAATCATTCATAAAAATGTCCCATTTAAACTGATAATGTCTATAACCGTAAATAATGACAATTTAACATCAACCATTTTATTTAATAATAACAATTCAAATAATCCATTAAATTAAACACATGTATATTATAAATGTGACAAACAAGGTAAGTTATCTCAATTTGTTACAATCATTAGAATAACAATTTGGGTTTCGAATGAATTAAACAAACGTTGAATTTCAATCAGTCAATATATGAATATATAATTGACATACTTACAACAATAAGCAATTATAGCACAACATTAAAAACCCGAATTATAAAATATAAGTGGAACAAAACTGAGTGAGTGTTACTCGTCTTGAGTTCCGTCATAAGGATAACGACTGTTTTTAATTAAATTAAAAATGTGTTTAGCTTAACTAGAAATTCCAACAACATCCAAACGAGTTCAATTCTGTTCCATGGCATAGTGTTCATCAAGACGATTCCAACGCCACTTAGTTTGTCCAATTCTGATAACATAGCAAAAAGCTATTAATGTTTAAATTTAATGATTTAATTAATATAATATTTCCTTAATCACTATTATTAATTAATTACATTCGTTAGGGATAAATCAAGGCCGGCTAACTAATTTCTATGCATCATTGTTCCAAAAAGAGATTCGCCATGCTGCCTTCGTCCCTTCAGCATGCCTTGATCATCTTGCTGCCACACCTAATATTGATCGTCGAAGGTTGATCAGAGGCGACCACACGAAGCACCATAACTCGCCCCCTTCCAAATGAGATTCTAGCCACCCTAGGGCTTCAAACATCATCCCCGACGTTGGTTAGGTCGATCTCATTGAGCTGAACCACTTTTTTGTTGGAGACATTCGATATAGCTGCGTGGATTTGAAGATAGAGGATGTTGATGGGCCTTTTGGCGAGCCCATCAAGGCTCATTGGCAACACAAATCTGTACCTAAATTGAGTAGTTATTCTCAAAAATGGACCGGTCGATTAGCAACTTAGCCAAAGCCCGTTGTGCATAATCAGAGACCCCGCATGCAACCCTGGTGGGGCTCGCCATAATCGGACTGATTGAGTCATGCTCTACTTGATCCCAAACAAAATATCCACTGAAAGAATAGCTTGCACTCAACTTCGTCTATTCCATGCTGTCCAGATAATCGGATCAGCTGACACTTGTCATTACGAATTCAGATCATGTTGATTCCACAGGGGGAGAATGCCTCCTTGTGCTCTCCTATCATCTTGGATCAGGGAACATGTATTCTAGCCAACTCAAGCACTGTATCATCTATAAATACCCTTGCTGGACTCAGAAGAAAGGACTTTTGGGAAAACTGAGTATTTTGTATGTTCTTGAACATTTGTCAATCTCAGTTCATCTTATCATTATAGCTGTTCTGATTGTAATAGTTGAAATATATAAGAGATTATAAAGTGGGCGTAGGCTTGTTAACGTCGAACCACTATAAATTTCGTGTGATTTCCTTTACTTTCAATTTTATATTCATTCATCTTCACTTTTCTCTACATGACCCTTTCTTTGGGTGTTGTGCCAAATTTTGGTCTCAACAGAGGAGGAAGAATATCGGGAGTCAACTGCCGTCGGTTTCATTGTTGGCAACTACTGAAGGTGTGGACCATAGATGTGTGTTTTAACCTCAGAATTTAGGGTTTGGATGATTTGTGTAGGGTACTTATAGTGTGGGGTGAATTATTATATTATTATATGAACTTAGGTACGAAGTAATATGTTAAAACCACTACGTACGTCCTCCGATTGGGATGAAAATTGAAATCCTAGCATAAAATAATAGTCTGGATACAATGGAACATGTTTCGGCGAATTCCGAGATCATTTATAAAAATTCCTTTAAAATTCAAAATGTGAATCGACACACGTTTAAATTGCATACGACCACAAAATAAACCCAATTGCCTTGAAACTTGAAATCCTATAATAATTAATCATTACGGATTTAATAAATTTAGTTTCGTTGAAATCCAAATTCGTTGGAAAATTAGTTATTCTTAAGTTCCTTATTAAATCCATAAAATGATTAAATAAAAATCTAGGTGTTTACTATTCACACGATCAAATGGTAAGTCCGATCGATACAAAAATCAAAATCCTATAATAACTAACTAATACGAATCCAACAGCACAAGTTTTGTCGAATTCCAAGATTGTTTCCCCAGAATGATATTTTATACGTAAAACGACGCAATATTGGACACCTACTTACTCGATCTCCAAAAATAGTGAACTATCCACCTATCTCAATTCTAAACGTCGATACGAATTCAACGAAATTAGTCTCGCATCTTAATTCGATCGTTACCTCAAGTTATGCACAATACTCACCTATTTAAATTAAATTCATTTAGTCACGCGCTACACAAAACGACTAAGCATTTATGGTTAATGTTGTCACATACGACATAGGATTGCCACAAAATTTGGTTTTGTACAATAATTTAACGTGACGGATTCGACGAAACAAATTTCATCGAAAACATAGGTCATTTGCACAATGGCCATTCTAAAGGCTTATAATAATATCAAATAAATATAAATAAATTCCAAAACAATCCAATTAAATAATAATAAATCATTTTATTGTAAATATCCAAATAGAATATCATATAACATCAAAAAAAAATCAATATAGAGTTTAAACTCAACATTACAAATTCTAAGTTAAACGATATCCAATTTATATAAAATTGTAACAACCCGGATTATCAGAACCAGTTAATTTTTTTTATTTTAATGGATTTTGAATATTTAAAATGATTTATTTTAAATAACAACGACTAAAAATTTATTTTAATCGAAGTTAGAATGTATAAATTTATTTTAATTATAACATGAGCTTGAAATGGCGCGGTAGTTTGAAATATTGATTTTAAATTTCAATGAATGCACATGATTCAAAATAAATCGGATTTCAGTAAAATCAGAAACACAAGAATCTGTTTAATTGTATCTTTCTAATGAATGTAAGAAACTGAGATTTCATAACATAAATTATAAGTTATATCCAGTTAAAAATTCAAAATAGTCGCTATGGAATTTATATATATTTTAATATAATATATATCCCTTAAAAATAGCCATTTTGCAAACGACCTCCGTTTTCGACGAAACCACTTTTGTTGGATCCGGAATGTCAAATTATTTCTAGATTCCAATTCACATAATTTTTGTAATTGATATGTGAGCGTGGTAAATTAAAATGCGTTTGATAATTTTAGTTGAATTGGATCGACCGGAAAATGATCATTTTTCAAACGGTCTCCAAATTCGACGAAATTAGTTTTGTTAGAACCGTATGGTCAAAAATAGCAAGATTTATTTTTCTGAAATTTTTGGAGTTTGTTCATGGTCCCGGCAAATTTAAATGTTCGTATAAATTCAATAATATTGATTTATATTTTAATTTAATGAAAACTGACAGTCGAATTAGCTTACCAAACATACTCCATTGTGTTCGAAATGGGGGTATTTGGCTAGGAACGATAGTCGTTGGATTTGATTTGGAGTTCGAATTGGTTAACATGTATTTTTGAAATTAAATAATAAAATAATATTAAATAAAAATTATAAATACCCCTTGGAAAAACCCTAATTCCCAAGCCCTTCATGATCCGCCAGGTCAAAAACCGATGGGCGAAAACCTCCCAATTTTGATGGTTAATTATTTTCTAATCCCTCCATATTATTTCATCAATCCAAAACAAATTTTGTAGAGGAATTTATGAGCTTCCAATCCTTATGGCTATGATCGTTTTTTGATGCGTGGTTCGAGAGAAATCCGGCCAAGAAGCACCGTCGTTCGAACCGCCATATGGAGGAGGAGCGGCCATCGAGTTGGCCGAGGCAGGGGGTGGGGGCGCGGTTCACTTAGGTCGTCGACGTGGTTGGTGGCAATTGAACCCCGACGCTGTATTTTAGGTAAAAAATCGAACCCTAGGATAGAGCATCAGGGGGTTAATTGCGACCTGAAGAAGAAGAAGGGGCGGCAACGCTTTTTGAACGTGATTAAAGGTTAATTGAAAATTAATTAATTTAGTTAACTAATTTTCTAATTATACAATGTTTATAATACAATATCTTTTTCATACGAGCACGAAATCGAACGATTCAAGTTGCTTGGAATCGCGGAGACAAGATCTACGCGATGGAACTGACCAGAACAAAAAATGGAGCACGTTAGAATTTCAGGAAAATTCAAATCCAAACAGAACTGAAATTCAGAATTAAAAGATTGGAAGAGTGGAAACGAATGTGAGAACTCCTTCTCAGTCTAATTATTTTACAGTTAAATATATACTAGGATGCAGACGGGGATTAGAAGCCCCCAACACTATTTATTCTACAAAACCATGGTTGTTTGTTTGGATTGTATTGTGGAAATTGATTGTGAATAAAATATTTGAACAATAAAAATATTATTTTTATTGTTTAAATGAACTGTATAAAATAGTCAAGTGTTGAAACAAATATTTTATCGTTAAAAGTATAATTTTTAACGTATATGTGAACGACATAAAATTCTCCTGAAATGAAAATAAATATTTATTTACAAATCAGATGATTTGTTTATATATACTGTGGCAAAAAGGAATTTCGCTCGGTCCGAACCTATCGCTAAACCGATCTTGACCATTTGAAACGCCTGATCGTTTGAGAACACGGCAAATCAGAACACAAACAGAAGAACATTTCATTGTATATTACAACAATGCATCAGAATACAAGAATATACAGAGTATAAATGAATATTACACAGAAATATCAGAGATTTAAATTACATTTAAATACATCGCAGCGGAAAATAATACAATACACAACTAGAAAGAGATATATGGATACAAAGCTTTCCGGATATCGTTCCAGCTGTAAACCAGGATCCTGTAAATATAAATCTGCAAAACCAAAACTACTAGCTGCCCGTGTCAAAATAAGGGCACCAAGAGTTTAGGTTAAAACAATAAACTCCAGGTCAGTCATGGGACTGGTGTGAGAACTAAAACAATTATAAATCTTTATTTTTAAAGTTAGGTAAATCAAGGGAACACGCCGTATAACACGGAACGGGTTTCCTCCCAAGAACACCAGTGAATAAAACAAACAGCGCAATGCTAAATAAAGAAAAATGAAGCTATTATAAGACCCAGGTCCTATCACACAATGCAACGCAAGCCGGGGGAAAGGGTTTTTACCTTATAATAGCCAAGAATGCTTGATACGTTTAAAAGAAATCATTTGATACTATTATAAGTGCATAGTGTATAAAACAACTTCAAATCATAAGTATCAATCATAGGCGGCATGAATGCCCCATACCACTATGTCGCCATATATAGGTTATACAATCAAAATCGCAAAGTCACGTATTTGGAAATTGGATTTCCGTCTATGAACCGAGGCCAGGGATCGTCCTCTACCGATTCGAGACGCTCTAGCCCGTGTCTCAGGCAAGCCTTTGAGCGACAGGGCCGGTCCACCGATGTGGATTATTATGTCTGAACAATACGTCTCCCCGCCCTTTGGGGCGTCAATGAGCCAACGAATGACTCCATCGGACCCGGATCGTCCGATCAAACCGAGGCGCCTCGCAACAGCAACAACCACATAAGTCAAACTCGTCAGGGCGAGTAAAACCACTGACGCCACTTCTAACTAGAAAGAAACGCATGCCCTCCCTGAGGTCCGTCTCCCGTTTTTGGTTCATACCGGGTGTGAAACTCGCGAAGTAAACGTTACACAAAGCTACGCCACAAAGGCCGTGCTTCGATCATCAACCACAAGACTTTGCTTTTCAACAGAAGCCTTGATCATTCGCCACTTAGGCATGCCACATCGGCAGTTCACTCTATGCGTTTGATATCCATCAGTATATAACCTCTGAGCTCGTACGTCTTAGAGAAAGGCATTAAGCAAGAGAATAAATTCTCCTCCGCCAAATAGATATATATTTAATATAAATCAATCACACAGACTAAAATCCAATGTCAGACACACAGTCCATTTACAAGTCCGTTCTGGGTCTGAACGAAACCGGAGGCACCTAGTACCCCGCATATCCATCGATCTACAAATACGTCTGGACGATCACCAACTGTTTCCATCTTCTTGGGTGTACAGCCCAATCAAGATCATCAATAATCACCCAAACGATGTGAAGACTTCCGGTCTTCAACCGCCGTCTTCATCTTCGACTTATCGTCGTATCAGTTATTCAGAATGGGATAAACCCGGTCTTTCCGAATAACTCGCGTATATTTTAAATAAGTGTTACACAAACACAACATACGCCTCATTCAAATTCATCAGTCACTAACCGTAAATTAATCAAGAGAATAATTTCCCAAATATTAACCCCGAAGGCCGAAACCAACATCAGATCAATATCCAGAAAACCATTCTGCTTGGCTAACCGACAGTTAGTTTCTAAATTTCACATTCATAGGGAAAGGTTCCCATTAATTTTATCAAAGATAAATTCCTTGAATTTATTCTCAAATCTTCTTTTGAATTTCGATTCAACTAGTCGAGATTAACGAACCTTGCCGAAGTAATCATTGGTTTTAATTTCCCAATCCCAACCTATTCTTCCCATGAAGTAAAACTGGTAATACTTCATATCTAACACCACGGTGTTATCGGTAAATTTAATTACCATTTCACGTTCAAATCAAATTAAAGATTTAACTATCGCCTGGAGCAAAACTGGTGATACTCCATTCTCGATCTTTTCAATCTAATTAAAGATTCATTAAAACTCCACTTAGTTTTAATCGTTAACTGGGTTAAAGAATTGGTGTCATTTAAAACACGGTTCACGATAAACCCAAAAATCAATATCAGTTCAATTTCAATTAAATATTATTTAATTGGTACACTTCATTAAATCTAAATAAAAAGATTTAATCTTTTCTCAACTGGGTTCAAGAACAGTGTTAGTGAAGACACCATTCACGACAAACCCAAATCGCATTTGATATTAAATACAAGGCTCTGAATAGAAAATATCTCGGCTTATATTCAATATCAAATTCTACGACCAACAAATATCGTATTGGAAATAACGATATATATATCTATATCTTTCAAATTTCCATGACAACATCTATATAGTCTCGAAATCCAACATCGAAATATTCCGAAGACAATTTCGATTCAAATCCATCCCAATGCAATCATTGGAAGTTCTGGTTATTTTCAAAACCATTTCAAATTCAATTTATTTATTTAAAAATAAATAGAATTATAATTCTAGTTCAAAACTAGTTTATTTCGATAAAAATCTATTTTTATCTTTTCAAACATGGAGTTTTTCATCCCAATCCTTTCTAAATCATTTCTTATGATTTTACACAAATTATTACTATTTTAATAATTTTATCAAGGCCTGTACAGTCGATTTCCATCAACGGCCATCGAACTGCACTTACAGCGACCTTTTTCAAATTTGATTTGGACATAATTCCAAATCCAACCGTTAGATTTCAAATTTCTAATATTCGTTAGAAAGTTCTTTTCGATGCGAACCCAACGGTTCCGGTTTTAGGAGAATCCGACGGTCGGATCTCCCGAAATATCCGTTCGAAGTCAATGGTCGAAATTCGCGAACTGCCGTGGCGCGGCGCGTTCTATTCAGGCCATTATATTATATATATAATATATATAATATATACTTCGTCGATTTCAATTTAAAACGTGTTTTATAAATCGTTTTCAATTCATTTTCAAAGCGGTTTCAACTTCATATTCAATTTCAAATCAAAATTGAATATTCCAATATAAATTCGTTTTAAATTCATTTCAAATCGATTTTAATTCAAATTGATTTCTAATTCAATTTCAGTTCTAATTCAATTCAATTCAATTCGAATTCATTTATATTCAATTTCAATTCGAATTCATTTATATTCAATTTCAATTCGAATTCATTTATATTCAATTTCAATTCGAATTCATTTCAATGTGATTTCAATTTCAAATCTATTCAATTTAATTCGAATTTCAAATCTATTCAATTTAATTCGAATTTCAAATCTATTTCAATATTCGTTGAAAAATGGGTAAAATCGATATAAATATCGTTCACGTCAAAATGGCGTCAATCTAATCAACACGACTTCATATATTCCTATTTTCAAATATTCTATTTCAAATATTTCTATTTCAAATATTTCTTTTTCAAATATTTCTTTTTTAAAACTGGAATGAGGCCCAATCAATTACCATATAATGTTAATTATATGGATTTTCTACAACACATGTATATATCAACAACGATGAATAATCAACCATCATCCAAAGTGCATTCTACGCTGTATAAGCATCAAATATAAATATTCAACGCTTATAACAGTCTGTCAATCAACCGATCGACATACAACTAAACAATCGGGATTAGTGTACTTCAAATATCATCCCAATACCCGTGTGGGGTTTCAAACAATCAAACACAGATTTTATTTGTGCAGTTGGGCGATGTGTAAAATTTATCGTCCCAATCAATGTCCTTCAAATAGGTGTACATAAACAAACCGTCCGTTTTGTAAATGAATATTTATTTATTCACATTCACGTTAAAAATATAATTTTTAACGATCAAACTATTTTATTCAACCTATGAATATTCTATTCGGTTCATTTATTAAATAAAATGTTATCTTTATTTTTCTAACTTATTTTTAGAAAATTTCGGCGGCATGACGGCACGATACTAGAAACGGGACAAGGCCTAGCCTTATCCCCGGTCTAGTGAAGGCCCACGCCATTCACACATCAATCAAATCCAATCCATTTCACCAAACAATTCAATTCAAACCAAATAAACTAACCAACTACACAACCAAACAATTTAACAAACAAGCCATCCATGGTCTGTGGATGACGGGTGTCGGGTGCTACTAAACACCGTCTGCATCCTAGTATATATATATAACTAGAAAAAGAGATTTTGAGTGAGAAGTTCTCACCGAAAGCTATCCAATTTCACGACACTTCATTTGCAGAAACCTTCGTTGCTCTCGCCTTTTTGTCATCTTCGTTGCCCGTATTCTCTACATATGTAAAAATCGAATTTTTACTTCGCTATTCAATATATAAAAATAATCGAATTTTTTCTTCGCTATTCAATATATAAAAATTGAATTTTTACTATGCTATTCAGTATATAAAAATCGAATTTTTACTTCGCTATTCAATATATAAAAATTGAATTTTTACTATGCTATTCAGTATATAAAAATCGAATTTTTACTATGCTATTCAGTATATAAAAATCGAATTTTTACTATGTTATTCAATATATAAAAAACGAATTTTTACTATGCTATTCAATATATAAAAAATGAATTTTTACTATGCTATTCAATATATAAAAAACCTATTTATACATGTCATTCATATGAATAAAAATTATATTTTTACTTTTCAATAAAAATCTTATTTTTCAAAATCAACATTCTAGGTTATATTTTTTTCAAAGCAATGTCAATTTAGTTTCAAAAACAATGTTATTTTCAGTTTTTAAACAATATAAATTTCAGTTTTTAAATAAAGTAAAAGAAATTATAAAACTTACAGTTGCTTTTAGAGGAGGAGGTGGGGTGTTCGCTGTTGAATCGGAGGTGGGGGTGGAAGATGGCTGCGTCGGTGTGCGTGCAGGTGGAGGGAGGCGCTCAGGCAGGCGACGCTGGGGCTAGGAGGTAGGAGGAGGCGTTGGCTTCGCGAGGTGATGATGGCCGATTCCAGTCTCGCGAGAGGGACGGGTGCGCGAGGGGTTGCCATGGGGTGGAGCGTCGGGTCAGGCGAGGGGGGGTGTCTCCGGCTGGGCGCGACGGCGCCGATGAACGAGGGGGGGCTGGCGGCTCGAACGAGACCTGAGGGTTTTTTTTTTCTTTTTGTTTCGATTCATTTCTGTTAAGGGGGAAGAGAGAGAAAGATAAAGGTGGGGGGGCCAATATTTTTAATTAATTTTATTTATTTTTATTTCAAAAAGTTACCTTTTTTATTCGAACTCGGAACAAGTCCCACCGCCTGTCGTCCATAGCGTTTTACCCCCATTCCGAACACAATGGGATATGTATCGCAAGCTGATTCGATCGTTTCGATCGGTTTTCGTTGAATTTAAAGTATAATTCTTTATATATTCAATTTAAATGCACATTTCAAATTACCGGGGTTACGTACTAGCTCGAAAAATTCCCGAAAAATAATTTCTAGCTTCGTATTGACCATACGGTCCTAACAAAACTAGTTTCGTCGAATTCTGAGACCGTTTGAAAAATGGCCAATTTCCAGTCGATTAAAATCAACTTAAACTGGTCAAACGCGTTTTCCTTTGCCACGCTCACATATTGATTCGAAAAATTATGAAATTAGGAATCTAGCAATAATTTGACACTGCGGATCCAACAAAAGTGGTTTCGTCGAAATCCGAGGTCATTTGCAAAATGTCCATTTTTAAGGGCCTGAATTCCATAGCGACTATTCAGAATTTTCAACTGGACATATCTTTTGATTCCCGCCATGAAATTTTGATTTTTCGGATTCGTTGGAAAGATATTCTCAATTAGATTCTATTATTTTTGGTTTCACTAAAATCCGGTTTATTTTGCACCCGGTACATTCATTTGAAGTTTGAAATCAAATTATCGAACTACCGCGCCATTTTCAATATTATTTATAATTATATATAATTATTTATATTCCAACGACGACGTATATAATTATACGTCGAATTCTATTCAAAATAAATTTCTCGTCGATATTATTTAAAATAATTCATTTTAAATAATCAAAATTCGCTAAAATTGCCAAAATAAAAATTTTAAACTGGCCCAGATTTTCGGGTTGTTACAATCTCCCCCACTTAAAACTTTTCATCCCCGAAAAGGAACAAAGTTGAAAGTGGTTTGATTAATCAACTCTACGTTCGATCAGGCTTCCATTCTCCAACTTTTCAGTTTCTGAGAATTTTCAAATTTTCAAAAATTTGGCTAACACCCTAAATTTTCGAAAAATTTCGCCATAACCTCCCCTGCACCGGGAGCCACGGGAAAATCCCGAAATTGCCATATAGGCCTTCTGATCTCAAAAAGAAAAAGAAAAAGCCAAGCGGCTAGCTAATAGACTCATAAAATCATAATCACCCAAACAAAACAGTAAATTATGTAGTAAACATGTACCTATTTGTCGGGCAAACAAATTTTATTCTCTGCTCTAGCCTCCTTGCTATGACCTGTTCAATGTAAGTACATGTATATGCAAGCAAATGCAACCAAATTTCAATAATATTCACTATTTGATACAATTAGGCTAAATGGTTCAAAATTATCAAACAATTAAACAAACAACACAAACATCAATCAATTAGTGAATTATCATTTGGAATTCATAACTTTGATATATAGTCAAAAATGACATTTTTGATGCCAAATCACAACAATAAGCACTATCTAGTTTTGGTTCTCCCACCAGTCTAATGGAAATATATAGAACTCCCACCTTCGAAACTCGAACATAAATGTTGATGATGCGATCGCTATCATCAATATCATCTCCAGGCGACTAGAGTGTGATGCTATATCTATCCAATATATTAAAATTTTGAATATACATTTGCAAGGCGTATATGCAAATTCTTTATATACTGAATTGTCCAAAATCAATATAAATAAATTATTCAAATACGTGTAAAACGATTTAAATTTCAAAACAGAATTGTTTTCATTTGAAAAATATACCCTTCACACTCGTTCTAGGATACTACTGATCCCATCTCTAACGAGTCATTCCCATTGGATATTACTAATCCAATATCTGATGAATTCTTTCGTATGGTTCTAATGTGTCATGTTCTCTGCTTTGTAAACCAAAGCTCTGATACCAACTGTGACGAAAAGGAATTTCGCTCGGTCCGAACCTGTCGCTAAACCGATCTAGACCGTTCGAAACGCCTGATCGTTTGAGAACACGGCAAATCAGAACACAAACAGAAGAACATTTCATTGTATATTACAACAATGCATCAGAATACAAGAATATACAGAGTATAAATGAATATTACACAGAAATATCAGAGATTTAAATTACATTTAAATACATCGCGGCGGAAAATAATGCAATACACAACTAGAAAGAGATATACGGATACAAAGCTTTCCGGATATCGTTCCAGCTGTAAACCAGGATCCTATAAATATAAATCTGCAAAACCAAAACTACTAGCTGCCCATGTCAAAATAAGGGCACCCAGAGTTTAGGTTAAAACAATAAACTCCAGGTCAGTCATGGGACTGGTGTGAGAACTAAAACAGTTTTAAATCTTTATTTTTAAAGTTAGGTAAATCAAGGGACCACGCTGTATAACACGGAACGGGTTTCCTCCCAAGAACACCAGTGAATAAAACAAACAGCGCAATGCTAAATAAAGAAAAGTGAAGCTATTATAAGACCCAGGTCCTATCACACAATGCAACGCAAGCCGGGGGATAGGGTTTTTACCTTATAATAGCCAAGAATGCTTGATACGTTTAAAAGAAATCATTTGATACTATTATAAGTGCATAGTGTATAAAACAACTTCAAATCATAAGTATCAATCATAGGCGGCATGAATGCCCCATACCACTATGTCGCCATATATAGGTTATACAATCAAAATCGCAAAGTCACGTATTTGGAAATTGGATTTCCGTCTATGAACCGAGGCCAGGGATCGTCCTCTACCGATTCGAGACGCTCTAGCCCGTGTCTCAGGCAAGCGCGCAGGCAAGCCTTGGAGCGACAGGGCCGGTCCACCGATGTGGATTATTATGCCTGAACAATACGTCTCCCCGCCCTTTGGGGCGTCAATGAGCCAACGAACGACCCCATCGGACCCGGATCGTCCGATCAAACCGAGGCACCTCGCAACAGCAACAACCACATAAGTCAAACTCATCAGGGCGTGTAAAACCACTGACGCCACTTCTAACTAGAAAGAAACGCATGCCCTCCCTGAGGTCCGTCTCCCGTTTTTTGTTCATACCGGGTGTGAAACTCGCGAAGTAAACGTTACACAAAGCTACGCCAAAAAGGCCGTGCTTCGATCATCAACCACAAGACTTTGCTTTTCAACAGAAGCCTTGATCATTCGCCACTTAGGCATGCCACACCGGCAGTTCACTCTATGCGTTTGATATCCATCAGTATATAACCTCTGAGCTCGTACGTCTCAGAGAAGGGCGTTAAGCAAGAGAATAAATTCTCCGCCGCCAAACAGATATATATTTAATAGAAATCAATCGCACAGACTAAAATCCAATGTCAGACACACAGTCCATTTACAAGTCCGTTCTGGGTCTGAACGAAACCGGAGGCACCTAGTACCCCGCATATCCATCGATCTCCAAATACGTCTGGACGATCACCAACTGTTTCCATCTTCTTGGGTGTACAGCCCAATCAAGATCATCAGTAATCACCCAAACGATGTGAAGACTTCCGGTCTTCAACCGCCGTCTTCATCTTCGACTTATCGTCGTATCAGTTATTCAAAATGGGATAAACCCGGTCTTTCCGAATAACTCGCGTATATTTTAAATAAGTGTTACACAAACACAACATACGCCTCATTCCAATTCATCAGACACTAACCGTAAATTAATCAAGAGAATAATTTCCCAAATATTAACCCCGAAGGCCGAAACCAATATCAGATCAATATCCAGAAAACCATTCTGCTTGGCTAACCGACAGTTAGTTTCTAAATTTCACATTCATAGGGAAAGGTTCCCATTAATTTTATCAAAGATAAATTCCTTGAATTTATTCTCAAATCTTCTTTTGAATTTCGATTCAACTAGTCGAGATTAACGAACCTTGCCGAAGTAATCATTGGTTTTAATTTCCCAATCCCAACCTATTCTTCCCATGAAGTAAAACTGGTAATACTTCATATCTAACACCACGGTGTTATCGGTAAATTTAATTACCATTTCACGTTCAAATATAATTAAAGATTTAACTATCGCCTGGAGCAAAACTTGTGATACTCCATTCTCGATCTTTTCAATCTAATTAAAGATTCATTAAAACTCCACTTAGTTTTAATCGTTAACTGGGTTAAAGAATTAGTGTCATTTAAAACACGGTTCACGATAAACCCAAAAATCAATATCAGTTCAATTTCAATTAAATATTATTTAATTGGTACACTTCATTAAATCTAAATAAAAAGATTTAATCTTTTCTCAACTGGGTTCAAGAACAGTGTTAGTGAAGACACCATTCACGACAAACCCAAATCGCATTTGATATTAAATACAAGGCTCTGAATTGAAAATATCTCGGCTTATATTCAATATCAAATTCTACGACCAACAAATATCGTATTGGAAATAACGATATATATATCTATATCTTTCAAATTTCCATGACAACATCTATATAGTCTCGAAATCCAACATCGAAATATTCCGAAGACAATTTCGATTCAAATCCATCCCAATGCAATCATTGGAAGTTCTGGTTATTTTCAAAACCATTTCAAATTCAATTTATTTATTTAAAAATAAATAGAATTATAATTCTAGTTCAAAACTAGTTTATTTCGATAAAAATCTATTTTTATCTTTTCAAACATGGAGTTTTTCATCCCAATCCTTTCTAAATCATTTCTTATGATTTTACACAAGTTATTACTATTTTAATAATTTTATCAAGGCCTGTACAGTCGATTTCCATCAACGGCCATCGAACTGCACTTACAGCGACCTTTTTCAAATTTGATTCGGACATAATTCCTAATCCAACCGTTAGATTTCAAATTTCTAATATTCGTTAGAAAGTTCTTTCGATGCGAACCCAACGGTTCCGGTTTTAGGAGAATCCGACGGTCGGATCTCCCGAAATATCCGTTCGAAGTCATTGGTCGAAATTCGCGAACGGCCGTGGCGCGGCGCGTTCTATTCAGGCCATTATATTATATATATAATATATACTTCGTCGATTTCAATTTAAAACGTGCTTTATAAATCGTTTTCAATTCATTTTCAAAGCGGTTCAACTTCATATTCAATTTCAAATCAAAATTGAATATTCCAATATAAATTCGTCTTAAATTCATTTCAAATCGATTTTAATTCAAATTGATTTCTCATTCAATTTCAGTTCTAATTCAATTCAATTCAATTCGAATTCATTTATATTCAATTTCAATTCGAATTCATTTATATTCAATTTCAATTCGAATTCATTTCAATGTGATTTCAATTTCAAATCTATTCAATTTATTTCAAATTTCAAATCTATTCAATTTAATTCGAATTTCAAATCTATTTCAATATTCGTTGAAAAATGAGTAAATTCGATATAAATATCGTTCACGTCAAAATGGCGTCAATCTAATCAACATGGCTTCATATATTCCTATTTTCAAATATTTTATTTCAAATATTTCTATTTCAAATATTTCTTTTTCAAATATTTCTTTTTCAAAACTGGAATGAGGCCCAATCAATTACCATATAATGTTAATTATATGGATTTTCTACAACACATGTATATATCAACAACGATGAATAATCAACCATCATCCAAAGTGCATTCTACGCTGTATAAGCATCAAATATAAATATTCAACGCTTATAACAGTCTTGCAATCAATCGATCGACATACAACTAAACAATCGGGATTAGTGTACTTCAAATATCATCCCAATACCCGTGTGGGGTTTCAAACAATCAAACACAGATTTTATTTGTGCAGTTGGGCGATGTGTAAAATTTATCGTCCCAATCAATGTCCTTCAAATAGGTGTACATAAACAAACCGTCCGGTTTGTAAATGAATATTTATTTATTCACATTCACGTTAAAAATTATATTTTTAATGATCAAACTATTTTATTCAACCTATGAATATTCTATTCGGTTCATTTATTAAATAAAATGTTATCTTTATTTTTCTAACTTATTTTTAGAAAATTTCGGCGGCATGACGGCACGATACTAGAAACGGGACAAGGCCTAGCCTTATCCCCGGTCTAGTGAAGGCCCATGCCATTCACACATCAATCAAATCCAATCCATTTCACCAAACAATTCAATTCAAACCAAATAAACTAACCAACTACACAACCAAACAATTTAACAAACAAGCCATCCATGGTCTGTGGATGACGGGTGTCGGGTGCTACTAAACACCGTCTGCATCCTAGTATATATATATAACTAGAAAAAGAGATTTTGAGTGAGAAGTTCTCACCGATAGCTATCCAATTTCACGACACTTCATTTGCAGAAACCTTCGTCGCTCTCGCCTTTTTGTCATCTTCGTTGCCCGTATTCTCTACATATGTAAAAATCGAATTTTTACTTCGCTATTCAATATATAAAAATAATAGAATTTTTTCTTCGCTATTCAATATATAAAAATCGAATTTTTACTATGCTATTCAATATATAAAAATCGAATTTTTACTTCGCTATTCAATATATAAAAATCGAATTTTTACTATGCTATTCAGTATATAAAAATCGAATTTTTACTATGCTATTCAGTATATAAAAATCGAATTTTTACTATGCTATTCAATATATAAAAAACGAATTTTTACTATGCTATTCAATATATAAAAAATGAATTTTTACTATGCTATTCAATATATAAAAAACCTATTTATACATGTCATTCATATAAATAAAAATTATATTTTTACTTTTCAATAAAAATCTTATTTTTCAAAATCAACATTCTAGGTTATATTTTTTTCAAAGCAATGTCAATTTAGTTTCAAAAACAATGTTATTTTCATTTTTTAAACAATATAAATTTCAGTTTTTAAATAAAGTAAAAGAAATTATAAAACTTACAGTTGCTTTTAGAGGAGGAGGGGGGTGCTCGCTGTTGAATCGGAGGTGGGGGTGGAAGATGGCTGCGTCGGTGTGCGTGCAGGTGGAGGGAGGCGCTCAGGCAGGCGGCGCTGGGGCTAGGAGGCAGGAGGAGGCGTTGGCTTCGCGAGGTGCTGATGGCCGATTCCAGTCTCGCGAGAGGGACGGGTGCGCGAGGGGTTGCCATAGGGTGGAGCGTCGGGTCAGGCGAGGGGGGGTGTCTCCGGCTGGGCGCGACTGCGCCGATGAACGAGGGGGGGCTGGCGGCTCGAACGAGACCTGAGGGTTTTTTTTTTCTTTTTGTTTCGATTCATTTCTGTTAAGGGGGAAGAGAGAGAAAGATAAAGGTGGGGGGGGCCAATATTTTTAATTAATTTTATTTATTTTTATTTCAAAAAGTTACCTTTTTTATTCGAACTCGGAACAAGGCCCACCGCCTGTCGTCCATAGCGTTTTACCCCCATTCCGAACACAATGGGATATGTATCGCAAGCTGATTCGATCGTTTCGATCGGTTTTCGTTGAATTTAAACTATAATTCTTTATATATTCAATTTAAACGCACATTTCAAATTACCGGGGTTACGTACTAGCTCGAAAAATTCCCGAAAAATAATTTCTAGCTTCGTATTGACCATACGGTCCTAACAAAACTAGTTTCGTCGAATTCTGAGACCGTCTGAAAAATGGCCAATTTCCAGTCGATTAAAATCAACTGAAACTGGTCAAACGCGTTTTCCTTTGCCACGCTCACATATTGATTCGAAAAATTATGAAATTGGGAATCTAGCAATAATTTGACACTGCGGATCCAACAAAAGTGGTTTCGTCGAAATCCGAGGTCATTTGCAAAATATCCATTATTAAGGGCCTGAATTCCATAGCGACTATTCAGAATTTTCAACCGGACATATCTTTTGATTCCCGCTATGAAATTTTGATTTTTCGGATTCGTTGGAAAGATATTCTCAATTAGATTCTATTATTTTTGGTTTCACTAAAATCCGATTTATTTTGCACCCGGTACATTCATTTGAAGTTTGTAATCGAATTATAGAACTACCGCGCCATTTTCAATATTATTTATAATTATATATAATTATTTATATTCTAACGACGACGTATATAATATATACGTCGAATTCTTTTCAAAATAAATTTCTCGTCGATATTATTTAAAATAATTCATTTTAAATAATCAAAATTCGCTAAAATTGCTAAAATAAAAAATTTAAACTGGCCCAGATTTTCGGGTTGTTACATATACCCATTTAACTGATATTGATTAGGACGATAATTTTTACATATCACCAAGTGCACAAATAATAAATAGTATTTATTGTTTGAAAACCCCACATGGGTATTGGGATAATATTTGATATACACGGATCCCAATAATTAGTGGTATGTCAATCGATGGGTTGACAGACTGTATAAGCGTTATTTATTTATTTTAATGCTGATACAGTTGTAAAATGCACTCTGGATGTTGTATGAATTTTTAATGATTGTTTATCATTATTGTTGTATACATGTGTTGTATGAAATCCATATAAATAAACTATATGGTAATTGATTGGGGCTGATTCCAATTCAAAAAGAACGAATATTTTAAAATAACAAATATTTTAAAATAATATTCAGTGAAGGATTAAAATGTGAATATAATGTTGGATGGACACGAAAATATTGAATTGAGTGAAGCTGTGTTGATTAGTTATGCGCCATTTAGACGCGAATGATATTTATATCCATTTTATTCATTTTTATAATGAATATCAAAATGGAAATGATTTCAAAATAAGATATTTTGAAAATATTATCATTTAAATATTATAATGATGAGGAATATTCAATTTTGATTTAGAATTGAAATGAAAGTGGGAATCGTTTTTAAACGAATTTATAAACGATTTATTAAATACATTTTACATGGAAATCGATGAATATATATATATTATATAATGGCCTGAATAGAACGCGCCGCACAGCGACCGTTCGCGAATTTCCACCATTGACTTCGAATTGACATTACGGGGAATTCGACCGTCGGATTCCCCTAAAACCAGAAGCTTTGGGTTCGTATCGAAAAGTTCTTTCCAATGAATATAAGAGATTTGAAATCTAATGGTCGGATTTTAAAGTAAGTCCAAATCAATTTTGTAAAAGGTCGCTGTAAATGCAGTTCGATGACCGTTTATGGAAATCGACTGAAAGGGCATTAATAAAATTATTAAAAACATGGAAAAATAGTACAAAATCATAATAAATGATTTGGAAAGATTTTGGATGAAAAATTCTGAGTTTGAAAAGATAAAAATATATTTTAATCGAAACGAACTAGTTATTAACTAGAATAATAATCCAATAATTTTTAAATAAATAAATTGGATTTGGAAAGGTTTTTAATATAACTAGAATTTTCCAATGAATAAATTGGAATGAATTGGAATGGAAATAATCTTTGGAATATTTCGATATTGGATTCCGTGGTTATATAGATATTGTTATGGGAATTTGGAAGATACAGATATCGTTATTCCCAATATGATATCCGTTAATTTCAGAATTCGATATTGAATATAAGCCGATATGATTTCTATTTAGAGCCTTGTATTTAATATCAAATTGGATTTTGGGTTTTTCGTGAATGGTGTCTTAAATAACACTGTTCTTAAACCCTATGTGAAATGAATAAACCTTTTATTTAAGATTATTAGAGTTTCCTGTTATATTTAGTAATTGGAATAAAATGGAGAGTGAATTGGGTTTATTGTGAACTGTGTTTTTAATGACATTCGTTCTTTAACTCGATTAACAGTGAGACATGATTTGGAATTCATAAATCTTTTATTAAGATTTAATGGAAATTTTCCAAAGTAAAGTTTTCCAATTTAATAAAATAAATTGGAATGGAATGGAATTCGATTTAGTAATAATCGAAGTGAACTTCTGTGGAGGAAGACTATTACTATATATGGAAATTAAAAGGCTTTGCCGTTATTCCATTTATATTATTGGTTGGATATGGAAGTTTATATCAATTATATATATCGATCTTTTTTCCGTGAAGATTCCATAATTAGTGGAATGTGATTTTGGGTTTACGTGAACTGTGTTTTAAATGACATTGGTTATTTAACCCAGTTAAAGATAGGATTTATTTCCTAAATTTGAATAATCATTATATAATGATTATTCAAATTTAGGAAATAAATCCTGTCTTTAACTTTTTTTAGATTGAAATTAAGTGGAGTGTTAATGAATCTTTAATTAGATCGAAATGTGACAATTTAAATTATCAAATTTGGGAAATGATCGAGAATGGAGTATCACCAGTTTTGCTCCAAGCGGTAGTTAAATTTTTAACTAGATTTGAACGTGAAATGGTAATTAATTTTTACCGATAGCATAGTGGTGTTAGATATGGAGTATTACCAGTTTTGCTCCATGGGATGAATAGGTTGGGACTGGGAAATATAATAAATGATTAGTTCGGTAAGATTCGTTAATCCCGACTAGTTTGGATAACCTTAAAATGGTTTAAATTGTGAGAAGAATATTTGAATAAAAGAATATTTTGGATTGGAATGAGGCGTATGTTGTGTTTTTATAGCACTTGTTTATAAGATACGCGAGTTATTCAGAAAGACCAAGTTTATCCCATTCTGAATAATTAATATGACGATAAGTCGACGATGAAGATGGTGGTTGAAGACCAGAGATCTTCACATCATTTGGATGATTACCGATGTCTTGATTGGTCTGTACACGCAAGACAAGGTAATAAGTGGTGATCGTCCAAACGTACTTGAAGATCGACTGGATATGCGAGGTCTTCTCTCCTGTATTGGACGTATGGGACGAGGAATAAGGTGCCTCCAGTTTCGTTCAGACCCAGAATGAACTTGTAAATGGATATGTGTCTGACATTGGATTTTATTCTGTGTTGATTGATCTCTATTATATATATATCTGTTTGGTGGCAGAGAATTTATTCTCTTGCTTAACACCCTTCTCTGAGATGTAAGAGCTTAGAGCTATATATCGATGGACATCAGTTGCATGGCGTGAATTGTCTGTGTGGCATAATGAGATGCAAATGATCAAGGCTTTTGTTGAAAAGCAGAGCTTCGTGGTTGATGATCAAAGCATGGCTTTAAATAGCATAGCTTTGTGTATAACGTTAATTCGCGAGCCTCACACCCTTGTATGAACCAGAAACGAGAGAGGACTACACGGAGGACATGCGTTTCTTTCTAACTAGGAGTGGTGTCATGGTATGGAGCCTAGACATTTTACTCATGTGGATGTTGCATATTATTTGATGGATAGCGAGATACCTCGAATATATCGGTCACTACGGGGCCGATGGATTGATATGGTCGACATACTGACCAGACTTACGTTCCATAGGGCGGGGAAACGTAATGTTTAGGAATTACTAATCCTTAAACGTAAGAGAGGACCGGCCTTGAAGATCCAAGGTGCAGTTGAGACTGATCCTGAGACATGGTGCTAGATTGTCTCGAATTCGGTAAGGACGATCCCTTGCCTTGGTTCATAGATGGAATCCAATTTCCAATTCGTGACATTTCAGTTTTAATTGCAGAACTAGTATGGCGACATAGTAGCATGGGATACTATGCCGTCTATGATTGACACATTTATATTTGAAGTTGTTTTGACTTTATACACTTATACTAATATCAAAATGATTTGTTTTAAACATACCAAGCATGTTTAGCTATTATAAGGTAAAACTCAATCCTCCGGCTTGCGTTGCATTGTGTGATGAGACCTAAGTCTTATAATAGCTTCATTTTTCGAAAAGCATTGCGCTGTTTATTTTATGCACTGGTATTCTTGTTAGAAAACTCGTTCTTTGTTATACGGCGTGGTCCCTTGATTTACTTTATTTCTAAAGTAAAGTTTTAAATAACTGTTTTAGTTATCACACCAGTCCCATGACTGACCTGGAGTTTGTTGTTTTAACCTAAACTCTGGGTGCCCCTATTTTCCACACGGACAGCTAGTAGTTTTGGTTTTCGTAGATATTATTTTCACAAGATCCTGGATTTACATCTAAAGCTATATTCGGAAAGTTCTGTATCTGTGTATTTCTTTCAGTTTTGTTATGTGTTATTTTCCGCTGCTATGTAATGTATTTTAATTTCTGATGTATATTATTTAGTCATACGCTATTATATTCTTGTACTCTGATGTAAATTATTGTAATAGCAATGAAATGTTCTATAATTTGTGTTTTGATGTGTCGTGTTCTCAACTCAATCCTGGTTTTCCCGTAAGGGGAAGTTTTGGTCGTTATAGCTAGTATCTGAGCTTTGGTTTACAGAGCTCGAGAACAAGGCACGTTAGAACCAAACGAAAGAATTCATCAGAGATTGGATTAGTAATATCCAATAAGAATGACTCGTTAGATATGGCATCAGTAGTATCCTAGAATGAGTTGGAAGAGTGTTATTTTAAAATAAAAACAAATTTTGTTTTAAAAAATTACATCTTAATATACGTATTTGAGTATTTTAATTTATTTTATTTGGACAATCGAGTATATGAAGATTTTGCATATACCCCTATCTATCGTGTATTCGAAGTCTCAAATATACTGGGTAGATATAGAATCACACTCTAGTCGCCCAGAGATGATTATGATGATTGAGTAATCATCATCAGAGTTTATGTTCGAGTTTCAAAAGTAGGATATCTATATATTTCCAATTGAGTGGTGTGAGAACCAAAACTTAGTTAGAATTTATTACTGTGATTTGCACTAAAAATATGATTTTTAAGTATATATAGAAAGTGTATGTTTGAAAATTAAATTAACCAATTGTTTGCTGGTTGTATTGTTTGATTATTAGTTGAACTAATGAAAATATTGGAACGATAAACCTATATAAGAAAGAATGATAAATTTAGCCAAATCGAATCGAATATTGAGCTGAATTGAAAATTGATTGAAATTGCATATATGTACATATATATATATATATATATATATATGTGTGTGTGTGTGTGTGTGTGTGTGTGTGTGTGTGTGAACAATTCATAGCATGGAAGCTAAGAAGAGGAATAAAATTGTATGCCCTACAAATAGGTACATGTTTATTGTATTTCTTTGGTTTCGACGATTTTATGAGCTGATTGGCTAGCCGCTTGGCTTTTTCTTTATCTATTGGATTGGTAAGGGCCCTATGAGGCAATTTGCGGTTTTAAATATCAACCCGTACAAAGGAGGTTTTGACGAAAATTTTCAAATATTTAGGGTGTTAGCCAAATTTTTGAGAAATCAGAAAATTCTTAGAAACTGAAAATTTGAAGAATGAAAGTTGAGTTGGTTAGTTAAACAACTTTCATCTTTGTTCCTTTTCGAGAATGAAAAGATTTTAAGTGGGGGAGATTGTAACAACCCGGATTTTCAGAACCAATTTAAAAAATTTATATTGGCTATTTCAATGGATTTTGAATATTTAAAATGATTTATTTTAAATAATAACGAATAAAAATTTATTTTAATCGAAGTTAGAACGTATAAATTTATTTTAATTATAACACGGGCTTGAAATGGGGTAGCATTTTGAAATTTTGATTTTAAATTTCAAATGAATGCACATAATTCCAAATAAATCGTGACCTAAAGAAGAAGAAGGGGCGGGAACGCTTTTTGAACGTGATTAAAGGTTAACTGAAAATTAATTAATTTAGTTAACTAATTTTCTAATTATACAATGTTTATAATATAATATATTTTTTTCATACAAGGATGAAATCGGACGATTCAAGTTGCGTTGGAATCGCGGAGACGAGATCTACGTGATGGAATTGACCAGAACCAAAACGGAGCACGTTAGAATTTCAGGCCAATTCAAATCCAAACAGAACTGAAATTCAAAAATAAAAGAATGGTGGAGTGGAAACGAATGTGAGATCTCCTTCTCATTCTAATTATTTTACAGTTAAATATATGCTAGGATGCAGACGGGGTTTAGAAGCCCCCGACACTATTTATTGTACATACCATGGTTGTTTGTTTGGATTGTATTGTATAAATGAACTGTATAAAATATTCATGTATCCAATAAAATATTTGAACAATAAAAGTATCATTTTTATTGTATAAATGAACTATATAAAATAGTCAAGTGTTGAAATAAATATTTTATCGTTAAAATATAATTTTTAACGTATATACGAACGACATAAAATTCTCCTGAAATGAAAATATATATTCATTTACAAATCAGACAATTTGTTTATGTACACTCATTTAACTGATATTGATTGGGACAATAATTTTTACATATCGCCCAACTGCACAAATAATCAACAGTATTTGTTGTATGAAAACCCCACACGGGTATTGGGATGATATTTGACATTCATTGATCCCAATAATTAGTGGTATGTCAATCGATGGGTTGACAGACTGTATAAGCGTTATTTATTTATTTTAATGCTTATACAATTGTAAAATGCACTCTGGATGTTGTATGAATTTTTAATGATTGTTTATCATTATTGTTGTATACATGTGTTGTATGAAATCCATATAAATAAATTATATGGTAATTGATTGGGTCTGATTCCAATTTAGAAAGAACGAATATTTTAAAATAACGAATATTTTAAAATAATATTCCGTGAAGGATTAAAATGTGAAAATGATGTCCGATTTTGGATGGACACGAAAATATTGAATTGAGTGAAGCAGTGTCGATTAGTTATGCGCCATTTAGACGTGAACGATATTTATATTGATTTTATTCATTTTTATAATGAATATAAAAAAGGAAATGATTTCAAAATAAGATATTTTGAAAATATTATCATTTAAATATTATAATGATAAGGAATATTCAATTTTGATTTAGAATTGAAATGAAAGTGGGAATCGTTTTAAAACGAATTTATAAAATCGGTTTTAAATGGAAATCAATAAAAAAAAATATACATAATGTAATATATGTATTAAATGGCCTGAGTAGAACGCACTGCGCAGCGACCATTCGTGAATTTCGACCATTGACTTCGAATTGACATTATGAGAGATCCGACCGTCGGATTCTCCTAAAACTGGAACCGTTGGGTTCGTATCGAAAAGAGATTTCCAATGAATATAAGAGATTTGAAATCTAACGGACAGATTTTAAAATACATCCAAATCAATTTTGGAAAAGGTCGCTGTAAATGCAGTTCGATGACCGTTTATGGAAATCGATTGAAAGAGCCTTAATAAAATTATTAAAAATATGGAAAAATAGTATAAAATCATAAGAAATGATTTGGAAATATTTTGGATTAAAAATTCCAAGTTTGAAATTATAGAAATATTTTTTTATCGAAATGAACTAGTTATTAACTAGAATAATAATCCAGTAATTTTTAAATAAATAAATTGGATTTGGAAAGGGTTTTAATATAACCAGAATTTTCCAATGAATAAATTGGAATGGAAACAATCTTTGGAATATTCGATATTAGATTCCGTGGTTATACAGATATTGTTATGGGAATTTGGAAGATACGGATATCGTTCTTCCCAATACAATATCCGTTAATTTCAGAATTTGATATTGAATATAAGCTGATATAATTTCTATTTAGAGCCTTGTATTTAATATCAAATTGGATTTTGGGTTTATCGTGAATGGTGTCTTAAATAACACTATTCTTAAACCCCGTGTGAAATGAATAAATCTTTTAATTAAGATTATTAGAGTTTCCTGTTATATTTAATAATTGGAATAAAATGGAATGTGATTTGGGTTTATTATGAACTGTGTTTTTAATGACATTCGTTCTTTAACCCGATTAACAGTGAAATATGATTTGGAATTTATAAATCTTTTACTAAGATTTAATGGAAATTTTCCAAAGTAAAGTTTTCCAATTTAATAAAATAAATTGGAATGGAATGGAATTCGATTTGGTAATAATCGAAGTGAACTTCTATGGAGGAAGACTATTACTATAAATGGAATTTAAAAGGCTTTGTCGTTATTCCATTTATATTATTGGTTGGATATGGAAGTTTATACCGATTATATATATATTGATCTGTTTTTCGTGAAGATTCCATAATTAAGGGAATGTGATTTTGGGTTTATCATGAACTGTATTTTAAATGACATTGGTTCTTTAACCTAGTTAAAGACAAGATTTATTTCCTTAATTTGAATAATCATTATATAATGATTTTTGTAGATTGAAACTAAGTTGAGTGTTAATGAATCTTTAATAAGATTGAAATGTGAATGTGATAATTTAAATTATCAAATTTGGGAAATGATCGAGAATGGAGTATCACCAGTTTTCTCCTAGCGACAGTTAAATCTTTAATTAGATTTGAACGTGAAATGGTAATTAATTTTTATCGATAGCACAGTGGTGTTAGATATGGAGTATTACCAGTTTTGCTCCATAGGATGAATAGGTTGGGATTGGGAAATTTAATAAATGATTACTTCGGTAAGGTTCGCTAATCCCGGCTAGTTTGGAAAACCTTAATTTTGATTAAATTGTGAAAAGAATATTTGAATAAATGAATATTCTGGATTGGAATGAGGTGTATGTTGTGTTTTTATAGCACTTGTTTATAAGATACGCGGGTTATTCAGAAAGACCGGGTTCATCCCAATCTGAATAATTAATATGACGATAAGTCGACGATGAAGACGGTGGTTGAAGCCCGGGGATCTTCACATCGTTTGGATGATTACTGATGTACTGATTGGGCTGTACACCCAAGATTAGGTAATAAGTGGTGATCGTCCAGACGTACTTGGAGATCGACCGGATATGCGAGAACCTCTCTCCTGTATTGGATATATGGGACGAGGAATAAGGTGCCTCCGGTTTGGTTCAGACCCAGAACGGACTTGTAAGTGGATGTGTGTCTGACATTGGATTTTATTATGTGTTGATTGATCTCTATTAAATATACATATGTTTGGTGGCGGAGAATTTATTCTCTTGCTTAACACCCTTATCTGAGACGTATGAGCTTAGATATCGATAGACATCAGTCGCATGGCGTGAATTGTCAGTGTGGCATTCTGAGATGCGAATGATCAAGGCTTCTGTTGAAAAGCATAGCCTTATGGTTGATGGTCAAAGCATGGCTTTAAATAGCATAGCTTTGTCTCTAGCGTTAATTTGTGAGCCTTACATCTGGTATGAACCAGAAACGGGAGAGGACTGCAGGGGGGACATGTGTTTCTTTCTAGCTAGGAGTGGTGTCATAGTATGGAGCCCAGACATTTTACTCATGCGGATGTTGCATATTATTTGATGGATAGCGAGGTACCTCAGATATATCGGTCGCTACGGGGCCGATGGATTGATATGGTCGGCATACTGACCAGACTTACGCCCCATATGGCGGGGAAACGTATTGTTCAGGAATTACTAATCCTCAAACGTAAGAGAGGACCGACCCCTGAAGACCCAAGGTGCAGTTGTGACTGATCCTGAGACATGGTGCTAGATTGTCTCGAATTCGGTAGGGACGATCCCTTGCCCTGGTTCATAGATGGAATCCAATTTTCAATACTTGACATTTCGGTTTTAATTCAAGAACTAGTATGGTGACATAGTAGCATGGGATACTATGCCGTCTATGATTGATACATTTATATTTGAAGTTGTTTTGACATTATACACTTATAGTAATATCAAAATGATTTGTTTTAAACGTACCAAGCATGTTTGGCTATTATAAGGTAAAACTCTATCCTCCGGTTTGCGTTGCATTGTGTGATGGGACCTGAGTCTTATAATAGCTTCATTTTTCGAAAAGCATTGCGCTGTTTGTTTTATGCATTAGTATTCTTAGGAGAAAATCCGTTCCGTGTTATACGACGTGGTCCCTTGATTTACTTTATTTCTAAAGTAAAGTTTTAAATAAGTGTTTTAGTTCTCACACCAGTCCCATGACTGACCTGGAGTTTGTTGTTTTAACCTGGTGCCCCTATTTTCCCCATGGGCATCTTGTAGTTTTGGTTTTCGCATATATTATTTTCATAGGATCCTGGATTTACAACTTTTGCAAATATTTTGGTAGAGTCTCCCCTGTACGGAGGAGCTTTTGCAATATACCAAAAGAGATGAAAAAGTATACATCGACCCATATGGTCGAAAAACGGTTCATATATATCCTAATTTGACATTTTTGCGTAGGCGTACCTTATGTAAACGTTTATTAAGCGTGCATGCTTAGCATATAAGCAATCTACTATCCAAAATCAACCCAGGTAGCTCCATGTACCTGTACTTACTCAATTTAAACTCATTAGCCTCATAATATTAATGTTTCAATAACGTTCATTCATTTAATTTGCTAACCACATGGATCATTTCCAAACAAGTCGCATCATGTTTATATAACCCGTATATGTTAATACTAGTTCCGTTATTAAGTATTTATCTCATTTTATTCAGATTACTCACTATATTACTCACGTTTAATTTATTTTAATGATTTACGATCAATATAGTCACATTCAAATCGTATTCCACTTATATGCATTCAAATTCATTCAATTTGATTTAAATAAATCTGTTTATTTTCATTTACGATAAATGAAAATTTTTCTACTCATCTTTGGTGTTATTTGGTTAACAACGTAACCATTTATTTTTCTGTCTATTATTAAATTGATTTCAAATCAATTTAACATTTTAATATATCTAACTATACAAGCTAAGTTTTAAATTCTAGAATTCAAATATCCGGTATTTATTTCAAATTCCTTTTGAAATCATAAATATATATATGTACACAAATGCATATATTTATTTCAAAACAATTGAATTTTCCAAAATAACTTGTTTTCTGAAATACCTTTTCATTGGAAATCTCACTTATGGTAGCAATCCATCACTTAGAAACTCGAAAATGAACACCGATGATGGTCGACTCATTATCGAAACTATTTTCCAGTCACTGAAGTGAGTTCGGTGCTTTATTACTTTAAAAATCCATTCAAAACGATTTTTATTCAAAATCCTTTCAAAACAAAATGGTATTATTTTAATATACTTGGGAAAAGTAGTCTTTAACTTTTCGGAATTTAAATTCCAAATTCTGGTTTTAATTCAATTCAATTTCATCTCATTTGTAAATATTATTCATATACAATTTAATATTTGGTTATATATAACCATTCCAATTTTATAATCTCATAATAGCAACTAACTCATCCATATATAAATAATTCTTTAGAAATTATTCACTTTTATATCAAAATATAATTTTTGGTAAAATTATTTCATTTACCCACTTTTTAAAAAAATATTATGTTGAAATATTCTGTTCAAGTGTTTAGAAACTCATATTGACGTCGTGGCATCCCACGATTCGATCATAATTCATAAGCCACTCAAAAAACAAGCCAACACAATATAAAACAGTTTTATATCAACTTACAAATACACTCTCTCGTATATTTATGCTCAATTCATTCTAGGGTACTACTGACCCCATCTCCGATGAGTATACCCCATCAAAGCCTAGGTGTTCGCTCAACCTAAGCTCTGATACCAACTATAACGGCCCAAAAACCCATACTATCTGAGCTGACTAACACAACACACATCCAACTCAAATAATACAGAAATACGATTCACTAGGGTTAAAGAAAATAGAAAAGACAGAAGAAGAACATAAATGACAACACAGAACCTCACAGCGGAACGAATAAAATATATTATATAACATAATCTTTAAAATACAAAATTCTGTGTCATATATACATACCATCATCAAAGTATAATACAACGTTTGATACAACGGAAAAATAACTCTTAAATATCTAATGGCGAAGCCGCTTGCTTCAACTCCTCCAAGTGTATCTG
The DNA here is from genome assembly GCA_030737875.1 of Allium sativum. NCBI lineage: Eukaryota > Viridiplantae > Streptophyta > Magnoliopsida > Asparagales > Amaryllidaceae > Allium > Allium sativum. The sequence goes on from CM060923.1 coordinate 160,594,588, forward strand.
TAAAAACCTGAAACACTTGAATGCCTGTACAAATTTGGGCACCCAAGAGTTAAGGGAAAATAAACTCTGGATCAGTCATGGGACTGGTGTGAGTAAACTCCAACCATATTGTTTAACTCTGGAAAACCTTTTGAAAGAAAAGGATAACAGACTAGCCCACACATAAACACAGACAGTTTTTACCTTATTATGACCCTAAACATTTTGATATAAAAATCTAGTGATATTATAATAATGTCTAATCAAATAGTAGAATGCTTGCTACATATATAGTATGAAATCAAAAACTGTAGGGCGCTTATTGTAGATTGGATTCCAACTATGACAAGGTATGGGACCACCTCCCGATCAGTGTACTCTAGAGGGGACACACTGGGGTTCAGCAAGAACATCTTGCAACCCGGCCACACATGACCGCCCACTCATTTAGCTTGAGTGTAGCGAATATATTGTCACCCACGGTTGTTGGCCATCCAACCATAATCCGTAAGAAACAGAATCGAAAGAAGAACAAATAATGAATTTTCTCTAGATCGGTGACAAGTATACCCAGCTTGGGTATGACCCAATTAGCCATGCTACCTGCCCGAGTTTTGTCATTTCCCGGTTGTGAGGCTTGAGGCTACATTTATCTTTCAGAACATCTGGTCACCATTTACTTTGAATGTCACATCTTCAAACCCGTCAAATCACTAGTTGATCTTCCCAAAAATAATACGGGTATAAAAGCTAAGAGAAACGAATTTCTCCACCACCAGACGTAATACCTTGAAAAGATAGTCTTACGTGATCTGCTAGGAATACTCTATCAGATATTCGTCCATACAAGATGTCCTGGGATTGGACAAACAGAACAGCCCTTGCATTTCACTTCGTCTCCAATTTCTTCAGCATAACCTAATTCGCAATGCCTATGCCTATACAAAGTGGTTTTCGGATAATAAATCCAACCGGTCTCTCCGTATTGACAACGATGGTCAAAAAATCTTTGATAGCCCAGTGATTTAACTATCAAAGGAAAACAAACATTCATCAAATCATTAAACAATCACTAGCCCCTTTTAATATTTTCTTTTAAGTTCGTTTCCTTATTGAATTCTATATATATTGATACATTGATTTCTGGTTACAAAATTTGTTAAAAATATTCTAACTCCTTAAATTTTCAAAAAAAATTAGCCAGCACCTCCCTTGCACGGGTCACTCGGTACAACTACAAATCGCCCTCTGGGCCCTTCCCATTCAAAAAGAAAATAAAAAAGCCAAGCGGCTTGCCCAATAGGCTCATAAAACCTCATATGAAATTGAAACACGTACCTTTTTGTTGGGCACTCAAAAATATTCTTCATTCACTTTATCCCATCCCTGTCTAATATACCACCACCTGCATTTTCACTTTATTTCAATCCATACAACTATTTGGATTTAATCGCATTCAATTTCAATAATAAATTCTTTAATTAGTTCAATCGCTTTATTCGCTTGGTATGAAATAGTAGTGTTCAAAAATAATTCAGTACACTTATAAACGAATCGAATTTCATTTATAACTAAAGCCTCTTATTCAATTTCAAATTCTACTTTACAAATCCAATTTAGTTGACCCGCATTAAATTCCATTCAAATTTCCATTAACTAACCTCTTTTATAAATCGGTTAATATCATCCCATAATCCAAAATCTGATTTTTATTTCAAAAATCACTTCATTCACTCCCTTTGAATTCGTATATATTTGATAATTTAAATCTAGATTTTTAAAATAAAATTTTGAATTTTATTCGCGTAAAACCCTTTTATTTTATTAAATAAACTGTTACGATTTATTATCGATTATAATGTTGTTTTTCTGAAAATTTTATTTTGATATAACTCAAAAACTACAAGACGAAACCCAGATTTTTCCCTTCCATTAGAAAACTATCATTAAATAGGTCCTAGTGTTTCTTGTTTCATCGAATTACGACTCATATTGGGTTCTATATACTCAATTGAAGTTCGAAACGCCAAATTACGAACTACTACGCTGCAACAAGTTCATTTAATTAATTTAATTATAAACGTTAAGCTTCGTTATTAAATAAAATTTCAACTCTACTTCTTCGACAAATTAATATAAATTAAACCATTTTCCAGATCTAACTTAAAACTCTGATCATTCCGAATAGTTGGTTATTTTACTTAAAACACAAATCAGTTACGATTTATATCTACAACTCAATTAAAAATATTAAATTCCCATTTCCTATATCAATAAATTATTTATAAAATTCGATATAATTGAATTCCAAATTTTAAATTTCTTTTATGGGAAAAATCAAATAATTCAACATCTTTTACCATTATAAACTAATATCATCCCTTGATAATAGTGAAGTCGTTCAAGTTGGGTATTTTATTTACCTCTCAGACCTTGACCGACAATGTTCTTATCTTGAGATAGATAAAAGCTTGTAACACAAACTCTCGATTAAAATATCACCTTCAATTCCAATAAAAATATGGTTTTATAAATCGTACTTATTGTGAACAATCTATTTTCCAACTTATCTGATGGAAATGAATTCATCACATTTATAAACGTTGTTTATAAATTAACTTCTTTATTAAATCAACTTTCATTTTAATAATAATCTATTGAAAACCCGATTTCCAATTGAAATATTTTATTTTTATAAATTATAAATATATATTAGCATGGCATCTATTTTTATATTTATATTTTAAATTGTAGTTTCTATTTAATTTAACCCCAATGTATTTTTTGGAAATAAATTTAGTTTATTTTATAAATTCGATATTGTCCAATTCTAATCATAAATATGTATGGATTTATTTTAATGCATTTTATATTCTGAACATCGAAATAAATTCCATCGTTTCCATTCCCTGAACCGATTTCAAATTATAAATCCCTATTTGAATTTAAATAAATTATCTAATGAAAATCCTTCTCTTTTATTTATAAACATCGTTTATAAATTGCACTTCTTGTTTTAAATATTTAAAACAAGTTCCTATTTCAAATCTTATTTGAAATCCAATTTCCATTCTAGAAAATAAATTTTCCTTTTTAAATTTAGACTTGAATTTAAAATCTAATATTATCAAATGAAAATTTTTGTTTCCATTAATAGCATTATTTATAAATTTAGCTACTTGTTTTTATTATTAAGACAAGTTAATATTTCTCAATCCATTCGAAATTCCATTTCCATTTTGAAAACGTAAGTTTCCCTTTTGAATCAAAAATCACTTTTTGATATTTTTTAATATAAATATCTAGGGCCAGTGATATTTGAATATTCAAATACAAAAACCATCAATCCAATTCAACACATCACACACATAAATATGTAAACAATAATAAATAACATGAGGAATCCAGTAGGATCCCTTCAACCTGTTTTCCCTGCATCCATAGATGTTAAGCAACATAAATAATACCAATCGTGCTTTAAGGCAGGATATCGCGGTATGAAGGTCATCCACTCATATATCGTGGGGCGATAGGGTCATCCGCTAATGATATTGCAGGCATCCGCTAATGGTACTGCGGGAAATATCCAATATATATAATAGCCACAATCACCAAGCCAAAATAACTAATATATATAATAACCACAATTTATAAATAAACAACAATGCAACTGGTCCCCAACAAACAACATATAAATATTTGTATTAAATAAAAATTCGATTATAATAAATTATAATCGAATAAGAGAGTGATTTTACTCACCTTGATATTTATTCGCAAAATATCCTGTTTAATTCCATATTGTTGGCTACGAATTTTGTAATGACCCAAAAATCCGGTCCAATTTGAGCTGACCAAAAACACAAGTCCAACCCCAAATTAAACTGAAAATCAGGAAATTAATAGAAAGAAAACAGAGGGTGAGGATAGATAAGATAGAAACTTAGAATAGAAGAAGAAGAAGACAACATCAGAGAAACACGAATCTCACAGCGGAACGAATAACATATAATAGATAATATATCCTTGCAATAAAATCAGTATATGCATACACATCATTATCAAAGTACAACACTTACAACACTGCGGAATAATAATAGCTATATGAAATCCTGAAGCCTCCTGCTCCAGCTCTTCAAGTATCTGTAAATCCCGACTACTTGACTGCCCGTACAAAATTGGGCACCCAAGAGTTTAGGGAAAACAAAACAAAATAAACTCTGGGTCAGTCATGGGACTGGTATGAGTAAAACAGTTAAAACAGTTCGAACAAGTAATCGATATCTCATAAGACCACGCCGTATAACGGAACGGGTTTTTTCCCTTATGAGAATCCAAAATATCTTTATATCAAAACCCTTTTGATATTATAATAATGTCTATCAACCACAATATAATAATCATCTAGCAGAAACGCTTTCATCTCACGTTCTACATATATAGTATACAATCAAAACCTCAAGCACGTATTGAGTAATGGATTTCCAACTATGACAAGGTATGGAACCACCTTTCGCTAGTATACCTCTAGAAAGGAATACACTGGGTTCAACAAGAACATCTTGCAACCCGACAACACATGACCGACCACTCATTTCGCTTGAGTGTATCGAATGTATATCACCAACAGTTGGGATCAGCAACCGTTTCCCGAATGGGACAACATCAACAATAGATTTTTAGAAATAAATGGAACTCTAGATCAGGTGATTATACACCCTACTTCGGAGCGACCGACTTAGCCATGCTGCCTGCCCAATTTCTGTCATTTACCGGATGATGAGGCTAGAAGCTACGCTTTATCATCACATCAGATTCACTTTGAATGCCACATCGTCAAATCCATCAAATCACCGATTGACGTCCTCAACCATACATTATGTGTTAGCTAAAAGAAGTTTCCTTCCCCGCTTCCACTCTTGGTACGGTTGGAGAAATCAATATACGTGATCGTCTGGAAATACTCTGTCAGACATCCGTCCATACAAGTCATCCAGGAACAGGATGAACTGAAGGTACTATTCAGTACATCCATCTTAGGCACTGTTATCTAAGACTTATACAATAGCCCTTGCACTTTACTCCGTCTTCAATTATCTTTGGCATATATGATTCGCAACGCTTATGCCAATATAGAGGGGTTCTTTGGATAATAATCCAACCGGTCTCTCCATATTAACAACGTTAAAATGGTCAAAACTTCGATAGTCTGTGAGTTAACTATCAAAGAAAAACAAGTGTGCAAACAACAATATTATTTCCAGAGGGAAATTATATCGAGCAAACATCATTTAACATTAATCTCTTTAGTTCATTTTACATCTCCTGTTTCCCTATATCCAACATTTGCTATTTTCTATATTTAGAAAATAAAATTTATTAACACTGGAAAACATTTCCATTCCTTGTTTTCTGTATTAGAAAACATTTCTGATTCTTGTTTGGAAAACATTTCCAAATTCCTATGTTTGGATTAAGCAGATGTTTATATAAAACATCGCTATGCCAACTCAAACCATTTCCTTTAATTACTAAATTCACTTAACCATCCTTTACTGCCGAACCTTAACCATTCCTTAGTTAAATACGAAGTCAATCAAGTTGGGGTAGAACTACCTCTCAGACCTTAACTGAACAACATTTCTAACTTTGAAATAGGCAAAGTTCACTTTATATTTCTTTAACTAACTTCCTTACTTAACCTTTCTTTCGAGTAACTATATTCGATTAACCCTTTTCAATTAACTCTATTCGATTAACTCCTTTGGATTAACTCTATTCACTTAACTCCTGTCAAATAAACTATATTCGATAACTCCTCTAACTCTATTCGAATAAACTATATTCGATTAACTCCTTTATTTTAACTATATTCGATTAATTCTAACTGGTTAACTCTTATTCGAATAACAAATATTCGATTAACTCTATTCAGCTAACTCGACTCGACTAACCCCTTTTCGAATAACATATTCGATTTACTAACTTTCGAATACCTTATTCGATTGACTCCCTTCAAATACCATATTCGATTTAACTCTATTCGAATAACTAAATTCGATTAACTCCTTTTTGAATAAACTATTCATTTACAAAGATTTACTTTTAGTAACGGTTCTTCACTTTACAAATGATTTCCTTTTTAGTAACGTTTTCCTTTTTATAACATCCTGTTCGGTTATAAACAAATTTCCTTTTTATAACTCTATTTATTTTCTAAATATTTCCTTTTTATAAAATCTCCTTTGATTGTTATAAATATCATCTCTTTTATAAAATCCTTTGATTTTATTAATAATCTATTTTTCAATATTCATTTTGAAAATTCCCTTTTCACCATTCCAGTATGTTATGGTATTCAACATATCAAATCACGATGATTAATATCGTCCAAACACATATAATTGACAACAGATTATATGTCACATCATGTAACGACCCGTGTTTTTCGACCATTTGAATATGAATATTTAAATTAGTTTTAAATATTATATTGGGAATATTAATGGAATTTGATATTTAATTGGTTATATAAAACGAAGTTGAACGTTATAATATATAATATAAAATTCGAGCTTGAAAATGGCGTGCAGTTCGTAAATTGGAGTTTTGAACTTCAACAGAGAATACAGGATTCGATATAAGTCGGATTTCTGTGAAACAAGAAACATTGGGATCATGTTGACGATAGTTTTCATATGAAAGAGAAAAATCTAGATTTCGTGTTATAGTTTGATAGTTATAGCCAAATCAAATTTTAAAATAGTCGCTATGGAAAATCGTTATTAAATTATAGGCCTTTAAAGTAGCCGTTTTGCAAACGGACTCTGTTTTCGACGAAACCAGTTCCGTTGAGTTTGTATCGTCGATTAGAGTCAGGATATGTATATAGTTGGTTATTTTTAGAGATCGAGAAATTTAGCGTTAAAAAGGGTAGGGCGGTTCGGGGTAAAAATAGCCTACCGGGGCAACAGTCTCAGAATGCGACGAAATTAGTGCCGTTGGGTTCGTATCGAAAAGTTATTGTCGATGTTCGCAGTTTCAAGTTGATTTGATTTATCTGGTGACCGTAGAAAAATTTAACGTGTGTTCATTTCTGGTTTCATAAAGAAAATTTTTCCATACGACCTCGGATTGCGACGAAATCTGTTCCATTGGATTCGGAATATCTTTTTACATCAAGAACAGCATTTTTATCAGTAAACAGGAATTTGTTCGTAGTAGGTTTAACTAATTACTTCACGCTGAAGTTTTGAACAATAATATAATAGTTTTGTGTACCCTATGATTTAAACAAACTTGCAGCCGACCAAAGCAGACGTGCCAACTGCCTATCTACTTCCTACTCTTGCCTTGTCAACCTTTCACATGACAACACTACACGTACAGCTATCTTTAATTAATGAATGCACATGCGTTCTAAAAATTTTCATACTCTAAGCGTACGAGACCTAGTGGCTACTACACCTAAAACTTGGCACCCACGTCTCAATTTCCACTATAAATACAATGCCTGTATTTTCTTCCTGGAAAACGAATGAAACCTCCTTAACAAACCAACGATAATTTAATCAATCCTTTCTCCTCTTTAAATCAATTGTTACAAGCGAAAATTCTTGGTTCGTTTAAAAGCTACATCGCTATATCCTTCAGGTCCTTTAAAATGGACGGCCTCAAATCACGTTATCTTCCTTCTAATTAACCTTAAATCCCTCAACTAATTTCAACACTTATAACCAAGCACCCTTGAGCTTCACGAGCTCTAAATTTTGGACGGTTATGATGTGGGTTAGGATGCCGAGCTGACCGGAGTCGGAGCTCAAAGTCGGGGTCTTTGAGAAGCTTCCTGGTGCGAAAGGAGCAGTCGAGTGGTGGGGTTTCTGGCGACGTTGGAGTGGGTTGGCGAGGCAGCGTTCTGGTCGAGGTTGGAGGGCAGTCAGGCGAACAAGATGGTGGTCTTGGATGGGTCCCCGATGGCCGGAGTGCGCCAGCGCGGGGATGGATTTCCTGTTGAGCGTGGGTTGCAGCGATGGGATGTAGGGGTCAACGAGACCAAACCGTAATTTGTTTTTACAAATTAATAATTAGTAAATTGATTATGAAATTATTACTTATAATTGAGGACTTATTTGACACGTTGAATTGATGTAGGGTGCTGAAGCAACCCAGCGAACCCATTGGAAGGAGAAAGGAAAAATTTGGACCCTGGTTATATTTAACCAATGTAATTAGAGTTATAATTAAGAAAATTAATTAATAATATTAAATAGGTATTAATATGATATCACTAATAACTAATCTATATATGATCAGAAAGGAACGGACCAAAACACGTTGGAATCCTCTCAACAAGATCTTCATCATAGAACAGAACCGGACACCATTGGAATCAATCGGATTTTAATTAAATTAAACGACTGTTTAATTTAATTAAAACAAGTTGTTAACAACCGAATCAAGGTGAGTTAAACTCACTCAGTTTTTCCCATTTATATTTTATATAAATTGGGTTTTTATTTTATGTGCTCTGCTTGCTGATGGTTGCATGTTACTAATTATACATTTGTTTGTTGATTTAACTGATGAAATTAAACTGTGTTTAATTTCAGTGAAATTACCAAATCGTTATTTTTAACGATTGGTTCCAATAAAGGTAACTCACCTTGGTTGGTCATGTTTATTTATAAACATGTTTAAATGGTTGAATTGTTTGAATTGATTATGGTTGATGTTAAATGGTCGTTATTTAATTTATCAGTTAAACAAAACTGAACCGTCTGATTTGAGATAACCATTTGAATACAGGGAAGAACAGGTTGGAGGGATCCAACCGGATTCCTCAAATGTACTATTTATTTTCATATTATCATATATGAACTGATCTGTTTGTGTGATTGATTTGATGGTTGATTATTGACTGGATATTCAACATCTGTTTGGTTTAAACCAATGGGCGATATTGGTTAGGTGTTTGGCAGAGTATGGCCTTTAAAAATCAATCGGGTTACAGATATTGATTCACCGTCAGGTAAATCGATAGAGATGCAGTTATAGAATTTATTTTATAACTAGAAATAGAATTTTGGAATATACTATTTTGAATAAAAGTTATATAAAGAGAGATAAATGGATAGTTTACTTATTTAAGACTTTGATTTATTTTTAAGTGATTTTAGAACGTTAATCAGATTGATAAGTACGGAAATAAGAAATAAGCCTAATGGGTTAGCTTGGGAAATTATTTGATCAAGCGAAATGAGGAGTTCATGAATAGGTTTTATTTTAAACCTAAGTTTTATAACGAAGTTATAAAAGGAATTTTAAGCGAGAATGAGAGCTTGAGTTAAATATTGCTTAATCATTTGAATTAAGTCGAAGGAGATTTCGATAAAAGGGTTTAAGATAAACCAAAACATATAAATGAGTTTCAAAGTGTTAAGATGTTAATTTTACATTAACGTTATTTGAAAACGAGATCTAGTAAAAAGGAGAATTTTTAAATGAGATTTCAAAATGGGAAATTGAATATATTTATTCGAGATAGAATTCGCCAAACATAATTATTCGGCTAAAGTTGCCATTCCGTACGACTGCTAGCGAAATTCGCAGGGCTGCAGATAGCCTACGGCGGTCGGATGTTTCCTGAGGGAACCAGGCGTAACCTTTGTGATCGCTGCGATCTAGAGTCAAGCGAATGGAATTAAGTCGAATATCAGTTAATCAATTAGAGTTAATCGATTAGAGATAAATCGAATTAGAGTTATTCAAACATCGTATTTTTGAATATTAAAAGAGTTGGAGTTTTTAATGTAACAAAAGCAAATCAGTTTATTAAAGGCCAAATGATGCAGAATACTGAACCAGTGAACTCATTGGAGTGTCATGTTTGAAAACACTGAATATTTTGATAGTTAAAACACCGACTATCAAACCTGTCCAATACGATTGTTGGTATGGAAAGACCGGGATCGAATTTATATTCGAAAACCATTCCGACCAACAAATACGTGAAGATATCAGAAGATGATCGAGATGGTGCTGTGAAGACCGTTGATTTTCATAAACGGAAGAACCACTAATGTTCTTTGCCTGGCAAGCGGAGATGAGCTGTGATTCTGTCGTGGTTGGAATCTATGGGTTGCAAGGACTTCTCGCTACTGATCCATGGGGTGATTCCTATATTGGATGCGGTAGGAGAGTGCCTTCGGTTCATCCTGTTCCTGGATGACGTATATGGACGAATGTCTGACAGAGTATTTCCAAAGGATCACGTACGTTGATTTCTTCAAACGTACGATAGTTGTTGGCGGGGAATCGCCGTTCTCTTAGCTTACTGCTAGAGTATTTTTGGGGTCGTCAATTAGTGATATCTGACGGATCTGACGATGTGGCATTCAAAGTGAATGGTGACCAGGCGTTCAAAGGTAAATCTAAACCTCAAGCCTCATCAACCGGGAAATGACAAAAATCGGGCAGGCAGCATGGCTATGTGGGTCGCTCCCATTAGGGTGTATGATCACCTATCTAGAGGAAATCCTATTTGTTTCTTAAATCTATGTTTCGATGCTGTCCCTTGTCGGGAGACGGTTGCTGATCCCAACCGTCGGTGATATACATTCGATACTCTCAAGCGAAATGAGGGGTCGGTCATGTGAGGGCCGGGTTGCAAGACGTTCTTGTTGAACCCAGTGTATTCGTCTCTAGAGATACACTATCGGAAGGTGGACCCATACCTTGTCAAGTTGGAATCCAATATCCAATAAGCGCCTGCGGGTTTTGATTGTATACTATATATGTGGAGCGTGAGATGCAAGTGTTCCACTAGATTGTTAATTACTTGTATTTAGACATTATTATAATATCAGAAGAGATATTGATTTCAAAAATGTTTTGGGTTATCGTAAGGTAAAAACCGTCCGTGTTTATGTGTGGATTTGGTCTTACGATTATCCTTTCTTCTGAAAAGATTTTGAACTTTAAAATCAAGATTGGATGATTTACCTTTAATACTGTGCGAGTTTATCTCACTCTGGTTCACCAGACTGACCCGGTGTTTTGTAAATGCTCGGGTTAGGCCGGGTTGTACAGGTTCAGGTTATCGACTGCTATGAAGAGACGAGCTGGAAGAGCCCAGACGTATGATATTACTATTCCGCTGTGTGTTAGATGAGGACAGATTAGTATCACTGTCCAGATGTGTACTCTGATATTGTAAGTATTTCAAAAGCTTTCAATAAAGGTTATTTCTGTATTATATTTTGTTCCGCTGCGATGTGAGACTCTGTGTTGTGTTGTGTTCTTCTTCTTCTTCTATTCTAATATTTCTTTCTTTCTTATCTCACCCTCTAAATTCTTTCTATTAATGATCTGGAATGTTCGATGTCTGAATGGTCAACATGATAGTTTGATGTTGATTTTCGGAGTCGAAAATCCCGGTTCGTTACAGTGGTATCAGAGCTGAAGGTTAAGTAAGTACCTTGGCTCTGTGGCGTGACTCAGTAGAGATGGGGTTAGTAATACCCTAGATTGAGTTTGAGTGTATATATATGAGCGCGTATTTGTAAATTGATATAAAAACTGTTTATATTGTGTTGATTGGTTTGTCGAGTAGTTTATGAATTCTGGTCGATACAGTAATGCAAACTGTGTCGATAAGTGTTTCTAAACTCTTGGACAGAATAATTCGACACGGTATGTTTTTGGAAGAGGGTAAATGAAATAATTTACCCAAATTATATTTTGATATAAAGGAAATATATATGTTGGAAATATCATAATATATGTGGTGTGTTGTTTGTTATTATAATCAAATAAGATTATAATTGAAATGGTTATATAAATGACCAATTAAAATTCGTATAATATGGAATCAGATGAATTAAATCTGAAATCTAAATCAGAATTGGAATTAAAATTCCCAAAAGTGGGAAAGGTATTGTAAATAAACTTGGATTGAATATGTGAGAATTTTTAAAATCCTGGGAGATTTTAAATTTGTTACAAGCATTTGAAGGGATATTTTGAAATGGATTTCAAAATGAAAGTGTTTAGAACTGGTTTTGAAAGTGACATAGTATTGAACTCACTTCGATAGCTGGAAAATAGATTCCGATGATGATCCGGACATCATCGGTGTTCATTTTCGAGTTTGCAAGTGACGGATTACTACCAAAATTTTTGTTTTTGAATTGTTTTGAGAAACAGGTTGTTTTGATATTCCAAATGAATAATTTGATTTTTGGAAAGAGCTGAACTATTTAAAAACTCCCAGGGAGATTGTTTGAACAAAAGTAAGATTAAATAAAAGTTTGTGAAGGCAAATATGGATTGAATTAAAACCGATTAACTGGAAATTGAATCGAGATATAATATATCAAGTGGAATTAGATTTGGAATTGGGAGACAGGAATATGAAATGGTATTGGACTGGTAAGCTAAGAGTTGAAATTGATGATGGATGGAAATTGAGCTAAGAATGGGATTTGGCTTGGACGCGTGAAGGATTTGGGTTTGAGGATAAAATTGGAATTTTGTTGGAAATGCATGTGTATATGCTGACAGGGCAGCAGATGGAAAGGATATGATGATATGCCCGACAAAAAGGTACACGTTTATTTTTACATGGGTTTGGTGATTTATGAGCCTATTTGGCAAGCCACTTGGCTGTTTCATTTTCTTTTGGATTGGAGAAGGCCTAGAAAGGCGAGTTGGAGTTGTACCGATTGAGCCGTACAAAGGAGGTCCTGGCGAAATTTTTCGGAAATATAATGTGTTAGAAAATTTTCGATATTTGTGAAAATATTTATATACAGTATTGAATTGGTTTCTAATTTAATATAAAATTAGATTTGAAATAAATGAATTTATAACGTTCTTTCTTACCTTAGCAATTTCGAGGACGAAATTATTTTAAGGGGGGAAGAATGTAACGACCCGTGTTTTTCGACCATTTGAATATGAATATTTAAATTAGTTTTAAATATTATATTGGGAATATTAATGGAATTTGATATTTAATTGGTTATATAAAACGAAGTTGAACGTTATAATATATAATATAAAATTCGAGCTTGAAAATGGCGTGCAGTTCGTAAATTGGAGTTTTGAACTTCAACAGAGAATACAGGATTCGATATAAGTCGGATTTCTGTGAAACAAGAAACGTTGGGATCATGTTGACGATAGTTTTCATATGAAAGAGAAAAATCTAGATTTCGTGTTATAGTTTGATAGTTATGGCCAAATCAAATTTTAAAATAGTCGCTATGGAAAATCGTTATTAAATTATAGGCCTTTAAAGTAGCCGTTTTGCAAACGGACTCTGTTTTCGACGAAACCAGTTCCGTTGAGTTTGTATCGTCGATTAGAGTCAGGATATGTATATAGTTGGTTATTTTTAGAGATCGAGAAATTTAGCGTTAAAAAGGGTAGGGCGGTTCGGGGTAAAAATAGCCTACCGGGGCAACAGTCTCAGAATGCGACGAAATTAGTGTCGTTGGGTTCGTATCGAAAAGTTATTGTCGATGTTCGCAGTTTCAAGTTGATTTGATTTATCTGGTGACCGTAGAAAAATTTAACGTGTGTTCATTTCTGGTTTCATAAAGAAAAATTTTCCATACGACCTCGGATTGCGACGAAATCTGTTCCATTGGATTCGGAATATCTTTTTACATCAAGAACAGCATTTTTATCAGTAAACAGGAATTTGTTCGTAGTAGGTTTAACTAATTACTTCACGCTGAAGTTTTGAACAATAATATAATAGTTTTGTGTACCCTATGATTTAAACAAACTTGCAGCCGACCAAAGCAGACGTGCCAACTGCCTATCTACTTCCTACTCTTGCCTTGTCAACCTTTCACATGACAACACTACACGTACAGCTATCTTTAATTAATGAATGCACATGCATTCTAAAAAATTTCATACTCTAAGTGTACGAGACCTAGTGGCTACTACACCTAAAACTTGGCACCCACGTCTCAATTTCCACTATAAATACAATGCCTGTATTTTCTTCCTGGAAAACGAATGAAACCTCCTTAACAAACCAACGATAATTTAATCAATCCTTTCTCCTCTTTAAATCAATTGTTACAAGCGAAAATTCTTGGTTCGTTTAAAAGCTACATCGCTATATCCTTCAGGTCCTTTAAAATGGACGGCCTCAAATCACGTTATCTTCCTTCTAATTAACCTTAAATCCCTCAACTAATTTCAACACTTATAACCAAGCACCCTTGAGCTTCACGAGCTCTAAATTTTGGACGGTTATGATGTGGGTTAGGATGCCGAGCTGACCGGAGTCGGAGCTCAAAGTCGGGGTCTTTGAGAAGCTTCCTGGTGCGAAAGGAGCAGTCGAGTGGTGGGGTTTCTGGCGACGTTGGAGTGGGTTGGCGAGGCAGCGTTCTGGTCGAGGTTGGAGGGAAGTCAGGCGAACAAGATGGTGGTCTTGGATGGGTCCCCGATGGCCGGAGTGCGCCAGCGCGGGGATGGATTTCCTGTTGAGCGTGGGTTGCAGCGATGGGATGTAGGGGTCAACGAGACCAAACCGTAATTTGTTTTTACAAATTAATAACTAGTAAATTGATTATGAAATTATTACTTATAATTGAGGACTTATTTGACACGTTGAATTGATGTAGGGTGCTGAAGCAACCCAGCGAACCCATTGGAAGGAGAAAGGAAAATTTTGGACCCTGGTTATATTTAACCAATGTAATTAGAGTTATAATTAAGAAAATTAATTAATAATATTAAATAGGTATTAATATGATATCACTAATAACTAATCTATATATGATCAGAAAGGAACGGACCAAAACACGTTGGAATCCTCTCAACAAGATCTTCATCATAGAACAGAACCGGACACCATTGGAATCAATCGGGTTTTTAATTAAATTAAACGACTGTTTAATTTAATTAAAACAAGCTGTTAACAACCGAATCAAGGTGAGTTAAACTCACTTAGTTTTTCCCATTTATATTTTATATAAATTGGGTTTTTATTTTATGTGCTCTGCTTGCTGATGGTTGCATGTTACTAATTATACATTTGTTTGTTGATTTAACTGATGAAATTAAACTGTGTTTAATTTCAGTGAAATTACCAAATCGTTATTTTTAACGATTGGTTCCAATAAAGGTAACTCACCTTGGTTGGTCATGTTTATTTATAAACATGTTTAAATGGTTGAATTGTTTGAATTGATTATGGTTGATGTTAAATGGTCGTTATTTAATTTATCAGTTAAACAAAACTGAACCGTCTGATTTGAGATAACCATTTGAATACAGGGAAGAACAGGTTGGAGGGATCCAACCGGATTCCTCAAATGTACTATTTATTTTCATATTATCATATATGAACTGATCTGTTTGTGTGATTGATTTGATGGTTGATTATTGACTGGATATTCAACATCTGTTTGGTTTAAACCAATGGGCGATATTGGTTAGGTGTTTGGCAGAGTATGGCCTTTAAAAATCAATCGGGTTACAGATATTGATTCACCGTCAGGTAAATCGATAGAGATGCAGTTATAGAATTTATTTTATAACTAGAAATAGAATTTTGGAATATAATATTTTGAATAAAAGTTATATAAAGAGAGATAAATGGATAGTTTACTTATTTAAGACTTTGATTTATTTTTAAGTGATTTTAGAACGTTAATCAGATTGATAAGTACGGAAATAAGAAATAAGCCGAATGGGTTAGCTTGGGAAATTATTTGATCAAGCGAAATGAGGAGTTCATGAATAGGTTTTATTTTAAACCTAAGTTTTATAACGAAGTTATAAAAGGAATTTTAAGCGAGAATGAGAGCTTGAGTTAAATATTGCTTAATCATTTGAATTAAGTCGAAGGAGATTTCGATAAAAGGGTTTAAGATAAACCAAAACATATAAATGAGTTTCAAAGTGTTAAGATGTTAATTTTACATTAACGTTATTTGAAAACGAGATCTAGTAAAAAGGAGAATTTTTAAATGAGATTTCAAAATGGGAAATTGAATATATTTATTCGAGATAGAATTCGCCAAACATAATTATTCGGCTAAAGTTGCCATTCCGTACGACTGCTAGCGAAATTCGCAGGGCTGCAGATAGCCTACGGCGGTCGGATGTTTCCTGAGGGAACCAGGCGTAACCTTTGTGATCGCTGCAATCTAGAGTCAAGCGAATGGAATTAAGTCGAATATCAGTTAATCAATTAGAGTTAATCGATTAGAGATAAATCGAATTAGAGTTATTCAAACATCGTATTTTTGAATATTAAAAGAGTTGGAGTTTTTAATGTAACAAAAGCAAATCAGTTTATTAAAGGCCAAATGATGCAGAATACTGAACCAGTGAACTCATTGGAGTGTCATGTTTGAAAACACTGAATATTTTGATAGTTAAAACACCGACTATCAAACCTGTCCAATACGATTGTTGGTATGGAAAGACCGGGATCGAATTTATATTCGAAAACCATTCCGACCAACAAATACGTGAAGATATCAGAAGATGATCGAGATGGTGCTGTGAAGACCGTTGATTTTCATAAACGGAAGAACCACTAATGTTCTTTGCCTGGCAAGCGGAGATGAGCTGTGATTCTGTCGTGGTTGGAATCTATGGGTTGCAAGGACTTCTCGCTACTGATCCATGGGGTGATTCCTATATTGGATGCGGTAGGAGAGTGCCTTCGGTTCATCCTGTTCCTGGATGACGTATATGGACGAATGTCTGACAGAGTATTTCCAAAGGATCACGTACGTTGATTTCTTCAAACGTACGATAGTTGTTGGCGGGGAATCGCCGTTCTCTTAGCTTACTGCTAGAGTATTTTTGGGGTCGTCAATTAGTGATATCTGACGGATCTGACGATGTGGCATTCAAAGTGAATGGTGACCAGGCGTTCAAAGGTAAATCTAAACCTCAAGCCTCATCAACCGGGAAATGACAAAAATCGGGCAGGCAGCATGGCTATGTGGGTCGCTCCCATTAGGGTGTATGATCACCTATCTAGAGGAAATCCTATTTGTTTCTTAAATCTATGTTTCGATGCTGTCCCTTGTCGGGAGACGGTTGCTGATCCCAACCGTCGGTGATATACATTCGATACTCTCAAGCGAAATGAGGGGTCGGTCATGTGAGGGCCGGGTTGCAAGACGTTCTTGTTGAACCCAGTGTATTCGTCTCTAGAGATACACTATCGGAAGGTGGACCCATACCTTGTCAAGTTGGAATCCAATATCCAATAAGCGCCTGCGGGTTTTGATTGTATACTATATATGTGGAGCGTGAGATGCAAGTGTTCCACTAGATTGTTAATTACTTGTATTTAGACATTATTATAATATCAGAAGAGATATTGATTTCAAAAATGTTTTGGGTTATCGTAAGGTAAAAACCGTCCGTGTTTATGTGTGGATTTGGTCTTACGATTATCCTTTCTTCTGAAAAGATTTTGAACTTTAAAATCAAGATTGGATGATTTACCTTTAATACTGTGCGAGTTTATCTCACTCTGGTTCACCAGACTGACCCGGTGTTTTGTAAATGCTCGGGTTAGGCCGGGTTGTACAGGTTCAGGTTATCGACTGCTATGAAGAGACGAGCTGGAAGAGCCCAGACGTATGATATTACTATTCCGCTGTGTGTTAGATGAGGACAGATTAGTATCACTGTCCAGATGTGTACTCTGATATTGTAAGTATTTCAAAAGCTTTCAATAAAGGTTATTTCTGTATTATATTTTGTTCCGCTGCGATGTGAGACTCTGTGTTGTGTTGTGTTCTTCTTCTTCTTCTATTCTAATATTTCTTTCTTTCTTATCTCACCCTCTAAATTCTTTCTATTAATGATCTGGAATGTTCGATGTCTGAATGGTCAACATGATAGTTTGATGTTGATTTTCGGAGTCGAAAATCCCGGTTCGTTACACATCATATATCACAATATATGAAAAACAGTAAAATAAATGTTGAGGAACCCAGTTGGGTTCCCCCAACCTGTTTCCCTGCATCCACAGATGTTACACAATAAAATCAACATTACTTTCAGTTCCATATGATATATTCTGTTAAACAGAATCAATATAGAAATTCAACTAACTGACTAGCAGTTCAATCAAACAACCGACACACAGTCAATCAGCCAATATTTAACAGTTCTAAAAATACAACATGAAATTATAAACTGTTCAGAGTTAGTGAGATTTACTCACATTGGATGATCATCATTAATAATGATAACCATCGCTCGGTTTGATTCAGACGGATAATTTATTTTGTAATAAATTGTAACGAGCTTCAATTCACTCCTAGTCAGTCTCATTGGGTAGTGTCCGTCCATACGACCCTAAAGTTACAAACGGTTCGCGATTCTGACCTCGTATGAATGAGATATCGCATTTATAAGTTAGTACATATTTGAATTAGAAATAATTAAATCCTTTAAAAATCAATTGGGCTTTACCCTTCAATCTCGGCCCATCCCCATTCATGAATACCCGAGCCCACACACTTCATCTCCCCCAAATACACAGACGCGAGCTCCACCCCAGTATTTCGATCGAACTTCACACCTCCAATGCTCCTCCTCCTCATCACCGTTCTACCTGAAATCAACACCACTAAAATCTCCTTCCTCCGCACTTCCTCCTCCACCCATTTACATCGAACTCGCACTCACCAGGTAACCCGTGACAGTGAGCTTCCCAACTCGGCTACACACGAGATCGACGCCAAAACCCATCGGATCCGCCAAGCTTCCCCAACCAAGTGCGGTTTTCAACACCAAACTCAAATACACCCTTCGATTTCCCAAACGTTGCACCAGAATCCCACAATACCGAACCCTAGAGCTCGCTGAGCAAAACCCAGGACCCCAAAACTGATGTCGAACATCAAAAGAAGGGTACGAGACTGAAGCTCACACCAATTCGAACTCAAACATATATATTGTACAATTTATATGATTTTATTTCATTCCCTTTTGATTTTACTTCTTGCGTTTTCTCTTGCTGTTAGAGAAAAAAGTGTTCGCGGCTCAATGATACAGATTTGGATTTATAACAAGGCCGATGATCTTGTGTAGCTGCAGGGAGGACGTGTGGCCTTGGTTTTGGCCTCTAATTTATTTTGGATATTTTCTTTTTATTATTTTATATTCGTTTCAGTCTTCTAAAAATCCCTACGAACACATACGATACCTAAAAATCACCAAACTGGACATACGATTAGAGTTCGACATTACGGTCCCAACGAAACTGGTTTCGTCAAATTCCGACTCCGTTTGCTCACACAGCGTATTTTTAACTGTCGAAATACTGACTGTTTTTCACTCTAAAAATCGGTACGGCCACATACTAACTCTAAAAATCACGAAACTTGACATCTAACAATAATTTGACATTGCGGATCCAACAAAATTAGTTTCGTCAAACTCCGACTTCGTTTGCAAATGTGGCTATTTTTAAAGCCCTGAATGACCCATTCAAATATATAAATATATTTAAATATAATTACATTAAATATTTATAAATAAATATTAACGTCTATATTCACAGTGGAATACCATACAGTTCTAGAATATTCCCCTATGAATTTCTAACTTGATATTCACTTCTGGGTCAACCCGATATTCTATTTATATTGAAATTCCTTTTTAAAATATAAATAATTCCTTTATAATTTACAGAGGAATTCCACAGCGACTTTTCTGTAATTCGATTTGGACATAAATCAAAATCTACATAATGAAATCCCGATTTTTCTCTTCCACTAGAAAGATATACTCCACCAGCTCCACACGTTTCTTGTTTCACAGAAATCTGGGTTAAAACGAATCCTGTACATTCAGTTGAAGTTCGAATTGCCAATTTACGAACGGCAGCGCCATTTTAAGCTCGATTTTAATTATAATATAATTATACGTTCAAACTGTCGTTTATATAATATATTCGTTATTCTAATCCAATTATAAACTGAATTGAATATCACAGATGATCCAGTTCACACCATGTCGCAATATCCGCCAATTCTGATTATTTCAGAATTAAATATATTTTTATTTTAATTAAATATTCACCATTATTTAATTCCACGACCATTTAATTCACTATATCACCATTTATATAATTAAATAAATTAATTATAATACCTCTGCCAATGCTGGTCATTACAATCTTCCCCACTTAAAATAATTTCGTCTTCGAAATTGCTAAGGTAGAGAACGACCCTATCGACTGGTTAGAACATATTTGTTCACCTCTTAACTTCAGTTTCCAACTGGACCAATTTAATTTCAATTAAAATATTAATTAATTCTTATCAATGAAAATTTCCGAAAATCCTGAAAATTTTCTAACTCCTTAACTTTTCGAAAAAATTTGCCAGCACCTCCTTTGTACTGGTCAATCGGTCAAACTCCAACTCGCCTCTCTGGGCCATCTCCATCCCATAAGAAAATCAAATAGCCAAGCGGCTTGCCAATTCGGCTCATAAATCTATATCCAATAGAAATATAAACTTGTACCTTTTGTCGGCATATCATTATCTCCTTTCCAACTGTTATCAATTCAGCGGATACAAGGGTCATCCCAATCAATTTCCAATCTGCTTTTATCCATAACACAACCATTCGCTTATACTCAAGCCAAATATCATTTCAACTCGAGTTTCTTCTCGATTCCCAACTCTTAACTTGATTATCACATTACACTTCAAATTTGAATCTCACAATCCAATTTGTCTTGATATCATTCTAATTCAACCTCAGTTACCACTTTACTGGCTTTACTTTAATTCAAATTTGCTTTCACAAATTTCTGTTAAATTTGTTTTTAATTCAAACAGTCTTTCCCTGAGAGTTTTTAAACAGTTTACCCCTTTCAAAAATCAAATTTTCCTTTTGAACATGTCACTGAGTCCTTAATTAATATTCCATTATTTAAATCACTTCTCTATTTCTTTATCAATATTTGTTAACCAAATATTTTCAATAACCATATTGGCCTTTTTTGTTATTTGGAAAACATTTCCGAATATCGCCTTCCTTTATTTTCTAAACTTTAGAAAATATATGCTATTTATAATTGGAAAATATTCCAATTACTTATCTCTTTTCTGATCTTGTTTATTTCTATACTTAGGAAATATTCTTTATTATATTTCCAAGCTTACACTTATTTGGGTTAAAACGAATGTTGTGTGAAACATCGTTACGACAACCCAAATACTATATTCAACTAACTCTTATTCAACATTGATCTTCGAGCCTGAAATCTTACTATTTATTTGTTAATAATGAAATCAATCAAGTTAGGGTATAACTACCTCTCAGACCTTGACTGAATAACATTTATAACGTCAAAACAGATATGACTACTTACTCGAATAATCAATACCATACAACACTTATTCACTTTTAAACACGTATACGCTTCCTCTTTCTATTCTTACTAGATTTTATTCTTAGTCTTCCTTTTTGATTTTACTATTCTATTTCTAAGTTCGTTTCCTTATCGACTTATATATATATATATATATATATATATATATATATATATATATCGACACGTTGAATTCTAACTATTAAATTATCTTAAAAATATTCTAACTCCTTAAATTCTCGGAAAAATTCGCCATAACGTCCTTTGTACTAGGAGCATCGGGATAATTCAAATAGCCTCCCATGACCCTCACCAATCCAAAAGAAAAAGAAAAAGCCAAGCGGCTAGCCGATACGGCGCATAAAATCTCATATATGAATTAAATACATACCTTTCATCGAGCATTCTATTTATAAACCTTCATAACTTATCCATACCTATCTCATGTATATTTATACCTGCCCAATCTATTTTAACTATACCTGATCGTTTTTAACTCAATTCGTTAATTAGTTTGTTAATTAACTCTTTAGTCTATTTCACTTTTATATTTGAACATGACATGTTCAAATATATTTTAACTTGCTTATTAACTAATTTGAATCCAAATTTCAAATTTAAGTTCTATATTCGATTTCGAATATCCATTTACAAATCCAATTAACCTTTCAAAGTTCAACTTCAAATTCAAAACTCGATTAACTAATTCCTCTTCGACTTAGTTAATTCTATTCAATTTCTATTCAAATTTAATATTACTTCTATTATTCAGATCTATATATCAAATTCTATTATTCAAATTATATTCAAATTCTATATATTCAAATTCTATAGTTTAAATTCCATTTGAATTCCTATATTCAAATTCTATATATTCAAATTCTATATATAAAATTCTATATTATAAATCCCATTTTGAAATTCAACACAACTTGTCTTTCCCAAAACAAATTCAAAACAGTATCTCTGGTAGTAATTCGTCACTTACAACTCGAAAATGAATACTGATGATGCAGCTGTCATCATCGGAATCTATTTTCCAGCGATCGAAGTGAGTTCAATACAATAAAACCATTTCTAAACATTTCCACTTTGAAATTCATTTCAAAATATAATTCACACTGCTTGTAAAACAATTTAAAATCTCCCAGGATCTTAAATTTTCCTTATTTTTAATCCAAATCCATTTACAAACACTCATCCAATTTTCCAGAATTTTAATTCAATTTCTGGTTTAAATTCAGATTTAATTCATTTCAATTTCATATATTTCACTTATATGAATTTTGATCGATTATTTACATAACCATTTCACTTTATAATCTTCCTCAATTATAATAACAACCAATATATCTAATATATATACTTCTTTATATCAAAGTTTACTTTGGGTAAACTTATTTTAATTTACCCTCTTTTCAAAACATATCGTGATGACCCATTGTATTCGAGTGTTTATAAACTCCTACCGATACAGTGGATCAAACTGATCGACCAGAACCCATAAACAACTCAACCAATGAATCTCCACAATATAAAATTATTTTTATATCAAGTAACAAATACGTTCACTCGTATATATACACTCAACTCAATCTAGGGTATTACAAACCCTATCTCTACTGAGTCACGCCACAGAGCCAAAGTAATACATAACCTCACTCTGATACCAACTGAAATGACCCAAAAATCCGGTCCAATTTGAGCTGACCAAAAACACAAGTCCAACCCCTAATTAAACTGAAAATCAGGAAATTAATAGGAAGAAAACAGAGGGTGAGGATAGATAAGATAGAAACTTAGAATAGAAGAAGAAGAAGACAACATCAGAGTAACACGAATCTCACAGCGGAACGAATAACATATAATAAATAATATATCCTTGCAATAAAATCAGTATATGCATACACATCATTATCAAAGTACAGCATTTACAACATAGTGGAATAATAATTGCTATATGAAATCCTAAAGCCTCCTGCTCTAGCTCTTCAAGTATTTGTAAATCCCGACTACTTGACTGCCCGTACAAAATTGGGCACCCAAGAGTTTAGGGAAAACAAAACAAAATAAACTCCGGGTCAGTCATGGGACTGGTATGAGTAAAACAGTTAAAACAGTTCGAACAAGTAATCGGTATCTCATAAGACCACGCCATACAATGGAACGGTCTTTTTTCCCTTATGAGAATCCAAAATATCTTTATATCAAAACCCTTTTGATATTATAATAATGTCTATCAACCACAATATAATAATCATCTAGCAGAAACGCTTTTATCTCACGTTCTACATATACAGTATACAATCAAAATCGCAAGCACGTATTGGGTAATGGATTTCCAACTATGACAAGGTATGGAACCACCTTTCTCTAGTGTACCTCTAGAAAGGAATACACTGGGTTCAACAAGAACATCTTACAACCCAGCCACACATGACCAACCACTCATTTCGCTTGAGTGTATCGAATGTATATCACCAACAGTTGGGATCAGCAACCGTTTCCCGAATGGGACAGCATCAACAATAGATTTTTAGAAATAAATGAAACTCTAGATCAGGTGATTATACACCCTACTTCGGAGCGACCGACTTAGCCATGCTGCCTGCCCAATTTCTGTCATTTACCGGATGATGAGGCTAGAAGCTACGCTTTATCATCACATCAGATTCACTTTGAATGCCACATCGTCAAATCCATCAAATCACCGATTGACGTCCTCAACCATACATTATGTGTTAGCTAAAAGAAGTTTCCTTCCCCGCTTCCACTCTTGGTACGGTTGGAGAAATCAATATACGTGATCGTCTTGAAATACTCTGTCAGACATCCGTCCATACAAGTCATCCAGGAACAGGATGAACTGAAGGTACTATTCAGTACATCCATCTTAGGCACTGTTATCTAAGACTTATACAATATCCCTTGCACTTTACTCCGTCTTCAATTATCTTTGGCATATATGATTCGCAACGCTTATGCCAATACAGAGTGGTTCTTTGGTTAATAATCCAACCGGTCTCTCCATATTAACAACGTTAAAATGGTCAAAACTTCAATAGTCTGTGAGTTAACTATCAAAGAAAAACAAGTGTGCAAACAACGATATTATTTCCAGATGCAAATTATATCGAGCAAACATCATTTAACATTAATCTCTTTAGTTCATTTTACATCTCTTGTTTCCCTATATCCAACATTTGCTATTTTCTATATTTAGAAAATAAAATTTATTAACATTGGAAAACATTTACATTCCTTGTTTTCTGTATTAGAAAACATTTCTGATTCTTGTTTGGAAAACATTTCCAAATTCCTACGTTTGGATTAAGTAGATGTTAGATAAAACATCGCTATGCCAACTCAAACCATTTCCTTTAATTACTAAATTCACTTAACCATCCTTTACTGCCAAACCTTAACCATTCCTTAGTTAAATACAAAGCCAATCAAGTTAGGGTAGAACTACCTCTCAGACCTTAACTGAACAACATTTCTAACTTTGAAATAGGCAAAGTTCACTTTATATTTCTTTAACTAACTTCCTTACTTAACCTTTCTTTCGAGTAACTATATTCGATTAACCCTTTTCAATTAACTCTATTCGATTAACTCCTTTGGATTAACTCTATTCACTTAACTCCTGTCGAATAAACTATATTCGATAACTCCTCTAACTCTATTCGAATAAACTATATTCGATTAACTCCTTTATTTTAACTATATTTGATTAATTCTAACTGGTTAACTCTTATTCGAATAACAAATATTCGATTAACTCTATTCAGCTAACTTGACTCGACTAACCCCTTTTCGAATAACATATTCGATTTACTAACTTTCGAATACCTTATTCGATTGACTCCCTTCAAATACCATATTCGATTTAACTCTACTCGAATAACTAAATTCTATTAACTCCTTTTCGAATAAACTATTCATTTATAAAGATTTACTTTTAGTAACGGTTCTTCACTTTACAAATGATTTCCTTTTTAGTAACGTTTTCCTTTTTATAACATCCTATTCAGTTATAAACAAATTTCCTTTTTATAACTCTATTTATTTTCTAAATATTTCCTTTTTATAAAATCTCCTTTGATTGTTATAAATATTATCTCTTTTATAAAATCCTTTGATTTTATAAATAATCTATTTTTCAATATTCATTTTGAAAATCCCCTTTTCACCATTCCGGTATGTTATGGTATTCAACATATCAAATCACGATGATTAATATCGTCCAAACACATATAATTGACAACATGTTATATGTCACATCATATATCACAATATATGAAAAACAGTAAAATAAATGTTGAGGAACCCAGTTGGGTTCCCCCAACCTGTTTCCCTGCATCCACAAATGTTACACAATAAAATCAACATTACTTTCAGTTCCATATGATATATTCTGTTAAACAGAATCAATATAGAAATTCAACTTACTAACTAGCAGTTCAGTCAAACAGTCGACACACAGTCAATCAGCCAATATTTAACAGTTCTAAAAATACAGCATGAAATTATAAACTGTTCAGAGTTAGTGAGATTTACTCACATTGGACGATCATCGCTAATAACGATAACCATCGCTCGGTTTGATTCAGACGGACAATTTATTTTGCAATAAATTGTAATGAGCTTCGATTCACTCCCAGTCAGTCTCATTGATAGTGTCCGTCCATACGACCCTAACGTGACAAACGGTTCGCGATTCTGACCTCGTATGAATGAGATATCGCATTTATAAGTTGTACATATTTGAATTAGAAATAATTAAATCCTTTAAAAATCAATTGGTCTTTACCCTTCAATCTCGGCCCATCCCCATTCTTGAATACCCATGCCCACACACTTCATCTCCCCCAAATACACAAACGCGAGATCCACCCCAGTATTTCGATCGAACTTCACACCTCCAATGCTCCTCCTCATCACTGTTCTACCTGAAATCAACACCACTAAATCTCCTTCCTCCGCACTTCCTCCTCCACCCATTTACATCGAACTCGCACTCACCAGGTAACCCACGATAGTGAGCTTCCCAACTCGGTTACACACGAGATCGACGCCAAAACCCATCGGATCCGCCAAGCTTCCGCAACCAGTTGCGGTTTTCAACACCAAACTCAAATACACCCTTCGATTTCTCAAACGATGCACCAGAATCCCACAATACCTAACCCCAGAGCTCGCTGAGCAAAACCCAGGACCCCAAAACTGACGTCGAACATCAAAAGAAGGGTACGAGGTTGAAGCTCACACCAATTCGAACTCAAACATATATATTGTAAAATTTATATGATTTTATTTCATTCCCTTTTGATTTTACTTCTTGCATTTTTTCTTGCTGTTAGAGAAAAAAAGTGTTGGCGGCTCAAATATACAGATTTGGATTTATAACATGGCCGATGATCTTGTGTGGCTGCAAGGAGGACCTGTGGCCTTGGTTTTTACCTCTAATTTATTTTAGATATTTTCTTTTTAATATTTTATATTCGTTTCAGTCTTCTAAAAATTCCTACGAACACATACAATACCTAAAAATCACCAAACTGGACATTCAACTAGAGTTCGGCATTACGGTCCCAATGAAACTGGTTTCGTTGAATTCCGACTCCGTTTGCTCACACAGCGTATTTTTAACTGTCGAAATACTGACTGTTTTTCACTCTAAAAATCGGTACGGCCACATACTAACTCTAAAAATCACGAAACTTAACATCTAACAATAATTTGACATTGCGGATCCAACAAAATTAGTTTCGTCGAATTCCGACTTCGTTTGCAAAAGTGGCTATTTTTAAAGCCCGGAATGACCCATTCAAATATATAAATATATTTAAATATATTTAAATATAATTACATTAAATATTTATAAATAAATATTAACGTCTATATTCACAGTGGAATACCATACAATTCTAGAATATTCCCCTATGAATTTCTAACTTAATATTCACTTCTGGGTCAACCCGATATTCTATTTATATTGAAATTCCTTTTTAGAATATAAATAATTCCTTTATAAATTATAAAGGAATTCCACAGCGACTTTTCTGAAATTTGATTTGGAAATAAATCAAAATCTATATGATGAAATCCCGATTTTTCTCTTCCACTAGAAAGATATACTCCACCAGCTCCACACGTTTCTTGTTTCAAAGAAATCTGGCTTAAAACGAATCCTGTACATTCAGTTGAAGTTCGAATTGCCAATTTACGAACGGCAGCGCCATTTCAAGCTCTATTTTAATTATAATATAATTATACGTTCAAACTATCGTTTATATAATATATTTGTTATTCTAATCCAATTCTAAACTGAATTAAATATCACAGATGATCTAGTTCACACCATATCGCCATTTCAGCCAATTCTGATTATTTCAGAATTAAATATTATTTTTTATTTTAATTAAATATTCACCATTATTTAATTCCACGACCATTTAATTCACTATATCACCATTTACATAAAAATTAATTATAATACCTCTGCCAATGCGGGTCATTACAAATTTACTCGAGTTATTACGAACGAAATAATGTTGTACCTATGATTATTAAATTTTATTAATTGATTAAGCTACCATTTATTTATTTTAACTGCTAAAATAAATTATTTATTATATGCAATTTAAATTAAAATTATTTTATACTAATAAAAATACTTAAATTAATTACTTATATCCTGATCTCTTTTCTCGGATTGAATATGCAGTAAAAACCCAAAACATGTCGAGCATTCCAACCTGCCTTTTACCAAAATAGCTCGAACCCTGCCATCGTGACCATGGATTGCTTTACAAAGTGGGTTGAAGCGAAACCGCTAACCTCGATCACAACCAAACAAGTGATAAACTTTGTCATCATACGTGTCGGTTTGGAATCCTAAACATCATCATAACAGATAATGGACCCAATTCGATAGTACAGAATTTCGCGAATTTTGCCAGAAATATCACATCGAGAAAAGGTATACTACCGTGGTGCATCTGCAGTCAAATGGACAGGTATAAGCAACAAACAAAGTGATTAATTCCATTCTAAAGAAGCGATTGAAGCGGGCCATAGCCACGTAGGTCGACGAATTACCCTTGGCTTTATGGGCTTATAGAACAACTTACAAATTAGCCACGGGGCATACCCCCTTCGCCCTTGCTTACGGGTCGGAAGCGGTCATCCCGACCGAATTAAAAGTACCATCCTATATAACTACTTACTACGACCCGATGACTAATAATGAACTGCTCCTCAAATCCCTAGATATAGTAGAAGAAAAAAGGGATGAGGCGGACCTGCATGCCTTGAGGCATAAACAACAGGTCGCCCGCTACTACAACAAGAAAATCCGAGCTCGAACTTTTGAACTCGGCGACCCGGTACTGAAGCATGTCTTCCCGGACCCCGTCTTCATGAGCCCGAAATGGGAAGGACCATATATTGTCCTACGGAAGCTTGATAATGGATCCTTCAAGCTAGCCACAGTGGACGGAGATAAAATCCCCAGAGTATGGAATGCCCAGCATTTGCGGCATTATTTGACATGACATTGTCATCGTTATTCTTTTGTTTTTAGGACCATGTAAAAAGGCTCAACTTGCCTAGAACAGTCTGGTTGTATAAACAAAAGATTATAAAGTGGACGAAGGTCATGATTCGATTGAACCACTATAAAATATTGTGTGTCATTTACTTTACCGTACCGTATTTTGATTATTCTTTCATTTCTTTTATTTATATGAACTGTTATGATTGTGATACTTATCACAAGTCCCTCGATGACCCCGAAGCAGGAAATTCAAAAAGTCTGTCAAACTTGAAGTTCAGCCATATACAAAGCATCAAGGGCGCAATAAAGTAAATGACATAACCACAACTACTTTAATTATCACGATTTGAGAAAGAGTACACAGGACAAGAAAACGGATCGTCCACGAGGCGTGAAGGTGCACCTTGATTAAAAGACTGCCTCGACTCCACCCTGCCCTTGGTATTCGATGTGAGAGTATAAAGGCGCCAGGGAATGGCACCACAAGAACTCCTACCCTGCTGAAGGATCGGGGAGCAGACTGAAAGCTGAGTTCAAACTCTATCCTGGGCATACGATAGGATAGTATTAAGGCACGCTGATTAAATGCCACACAAGGGCTCCTACCCCACTGTAATATCGGGGGCAAGAATGAAAGCTGAGCCCGAACCCTTCATGTTCGGGCATGGGGGGCAATGTATTGTCGATCCTAATCAATCCTCAACAAGCCCTGGCCAGGCATCATGTCTATGATTGATTGGGGGCGTATATATATTACATGACCACACTTTATAGTGACAACAGAATAACATGATACAAAACTTTTTATGTTATTCTTGCAACGAAAACTTATGATGCAATTTCATTCATGACTTATTTACGATTCGAATGTTGAAATGTATGACTAACTGTGAGATGTTCACAGGTACATGGCAACGCAAAAGAAACAGAATTTCATTTACTAAATGCAGGTTTACAAAACAAAGCTGGACAAAAGTGAGGGCCACTCTCACAACTACAACAAAAGGCCAGTGGAAGAACTAAAAAGAAACAAAACATAAACCAACAAGTTCTATTTAGGCATTGGGGATGACTTTGCCTTCTTCTCTGGCTCCTCCTTGTCAGCATCAGATTTGTCGTGCTTTTTCCTCTTCCTCTTATCCGAAGGAGGATCTTGTGGAGTGTCAGAGGACTAGGACGCGAGTTGTGTTGTTATCGACTTGGAGGAGAGTTTTATGATCATTTCAGATCCAAGAGCAGCTGCAGAGATAGGTCGTACATTTAAAGGCTCTGCCTCCATTTTGAGTTTCAACTGCTCATCCTTTTTGGCCTTCATATCGGCTAAGGTCATGTTATCATCCCCCTTGGTCTCGACCGTCATTACGACCTCTTCATCTCCATCCCTATTATCGCCATCGGTATCCTATAGAGCCTCGATGATTTCAGCATCTTTAGGAACATCAATGCTCGACAACACAATGGCCTTCTCAGTCGCGTCGACCTCAATTTGCTTATGGACTTCAGTGAACTCAATGCTTGATGGTACAATGACCTTCTCAACCTCTGCTTGCTCTGCTACACTCTCCTCGGTCGGCTTAGCACCTACATTATGAGAAAAAACTGTTATTAATGTGGGAAAAAGAGTGCTCCTCTCAACCGTTTGTCCCACAAGGCGACGACAAGTTATGATAGCTTTGAAAAATTGTGGAGAGAATATGGAGGTACCTTCTGCCAACTTCTTGCCTGGAGCTATAGTAGAAACCCCAGCAGGCTGGGGAACATGAATGTCAGAGATTAGCGGGTCATCAGGGTTATACTCGTCAACCCCAGAAGTCTTGAGCTCCACAGCCGAGCTTTAGCCTTCATCAACCTTGTTCTTGCCCTTGAGTCTAAGTATTTCTTCCTCCATAGACTCTTTAATTAAACGTCTACCTTTTGCCAGCTTCTCAGGTTCTTCGCCTCTAAGAAAAATCCGCATAAGCTCATTCTCGTCGATAACTTCAACCTTTAGGCACTGTTTGTCAGTCTCGACAATCTGATCCCACACGTAAGCTAAAGTGGTAGGATAATTCTTGATTCAGGAAATGTCTCGAGTCCGAATGACTTGAGCAAAAAAGTCTATTAATTGTTCATCGAATCCTTCGATCTCTTATTTGGCTGCGGCAAGTTTAAAGGTAGCATTCGAGGAAGACTCAAGGGCTTCGTTAGCATGTCCTTCAACAAGAGCCGCTCTCTCCTCAGCATGAACGAGTTTATCTTTTAAGCCTATCATTTCTTTTTCCCAAGCAGCTTTTTCTGTGGTAAAGCGATCCTATGATGTTTTTAGCTCGGCATTAATCAACTTGAGATCTTCTATTTCCTTTTTCATAGATATACGCTCTTGGCTGTTTGAATCAAGCTCAAAGTGGAAATGTTTCTTTGCTTCCTCCAACTGTGTATTATAGCTTTCGGCGTCCCTCTAAGCTAAGGCAAGAAGATCTTGGGTATCTTTGAGTTGTTTCTCAGCCTTTTCCCTGGCCTTAACATCGTGTTCAGCCTTTTCTTTAGCTTTCTCTACATCCTTTCCCAGACGATGGATAACTTCTGAGAGCTTCTTAGCATGCTTCTTCATTGTCCTATATTGAGTAGCCACGTGGCCCACTCGGTTAACGACTTCTGTATCCCAATCATCATAAATTGGTTCAAGGTCTGGAATGAAAAGCATCCTTTCGAAATAGATGTCGGGGAATTGCTTTCGCAAACGCTCTAGCTTTGCCTTATTTTCAGAAGTAAGGGTCACCTCCTGTGCAGTGGAAACATCTAGGTCGCGTCGATCGGAGGGGACAAGAGTTGTCTTCTCTTTCTCCAAGCCTTTGCTTGAACTCTTGTGCTTATCCATAGGCTCATGATACTTCTTGGAGGATTTGTACTGAGAAGGAGTACCCTTCGGGGGAGTCGGAGCTTTGGGAAGTTGTTTGCCTACCGAATGTGGCACTTGATGACTATGATGCTTCTCAGGACCTTGTCTCGAAGGAGAGCGTGTAGGATGAAGCTGATGGGAATCATAGTGTTTCTTACTGTCTCTTCCCCCATTATCACTGCGATCATGCTTAAGTACGGGATTAAGTCTGGGTGTGCACTCACGAAGTCCACGATGAGAGTAGGAGCGACGACGAGGCATCTTTTCTGCAAAAATTATAAGCAAGAATAAGGACCATGAGTACATATAGTGTATGAATGTTGTGACATGTGGTACATGTGATGTGTGTGTCTCGTGTGATCCCCCCCAACAGACCAGGGCCTAGAGATAGGCTCATTTGTACATTTTCCTTCTCTTTGACTAGGGTGGATTCTCCCTCGGACATATGGAAGAATGGTTTCGCTCCAAAGTCCTCAGATGTATAAATGTTATCTGGCATGGGGAGCTTGTCTAAATCCCCGTATATTTGTTCCTCCATTAAAGAATTACCAGTCGATGGTTTAGTCGACGGCGGTATTTTATGAGATGAATCTCCTTTAGGAACAGAATCATCCTAAGGATCATTGACTCGAAGTTCACCTCCTTTATATACGTTCATCTCTTCGTCATCTTGAACATCCATAGGCGAAGGACTTTTAGGAAACTCGATTACCTTCCGTGGTCACTTTCCCCTCGGTAGGGGGCACGCTGCTAGATTCCCCGATCGCTTGAATAGGGGGCACATACTTGTAAGGCCTGCCATCCTTACCAAGCCCAAATCTTATGTCAAGGAGATGCTGTTTGTGAAGATTCTCGTCGGTTATACACTTCTTGATTCTACAAAAATATGAGTTGTTTTTTACAAGGCGGGACAAGCGACCTTCGTATACTTCACCCTCTTGTTTCTGGAAATTATGGGATGTACAGAAAAAGAAGGTATTAGCATTTTAATCATGTAGTTGGGACGTACTCTGAAGGATTCAGAACTTACTTAATTGTAGACACCTCCTCGCATGTCCAGCTTGTTGTTTTATGTAGAACCATTCAGATTTGGCATCACCTAAGTTACTGTGTCCATCCGACAAGACCTTCTTGGAGGAGATCCATCAGCAGAAAATAAAGTTTGGGGTCCCTGTAGAACTATGCTTAAATTAATAATAGAAGTTCAAATCTTTGAAAACAAGCTCGGTCTCCAAAATTTCTGCATATGCGACGTACAGGGTATATAGAGCAGCATAAGCATTAGGATGGAGTTGCATGGGAGCAATGCGTAGTCGTCTCAGGAGGTCGATGACGATCGGAGGAAAAGGAGGAATAACTCCTACCGAGCACATGACTTTGCTAATAGTCGTATACCCTTCCAGAGCAGAATGGGGCCTATCCTCTTTCTTTTGAGTTTTCACGTCATCACAGGGGATCCCATGTCTTAAGCAAATTTTCTTTAGCTTGGTATCATCCAGTTTGGAAGCGATGGAATCACACGGGTCGTCTAATTTCCTAGCTCCCTCAAGTTCATCGGGAGCCCGATCATCCTCTTCATCCTCAAGCGATTTGCTTTCAGAAGATGTTGGTTCTGTATCTATATCTATTTCGTAATCAGATCCGGAGTTATCCCATTCCGATTGGTTGGAAGTGCATTAGGATTGTAATAGCTTGACGATTCTGGATCTGCACTCTTCTCTGATAATCTAGTTGAGCGTCTATCAGACATGTCTGTTTTGTTGATAAACAAATACAGGAAAGGATTAGAGCATAAATACCCATGAAACCCGTGTGTGCAAGTGCTAGTGTATACAAGCATGTGCAATACTGAAAAGAAAAGCATGCAGTAATGCAGATAAGAGAATAAGTAGTCATCGCAGGTCTTTGAGTTAAGTCTCTGTTCAAGTCCAATTCAAGAAGTTTGTCTCAAAGGCTCTAACCTAACTGTTCATTGATTCATTCAGTGTATAGTTGATTTTTCAGTTGAAGTATAAATTGACGTGTTTGATTAGTTGACGCTGCAAAGTCGAATGCAGTCATATATCGAAAGCTGGTTTGAAGATAAACCGATCCATGAAGATTTCCAAGGCGGCTCGTGAATGGGAACCAGCTCGTGAAGAAAGGTCGGCTCGTGATGATGGCTAGATCAACAGACATGCATCGGCTCGCCCGAATAATGGCTCGTGACAGAGGGGTTAACTCACGGAGAAGGGTCTGGTTCGTGATGGCACAGGGCTCGTGACAAAGTACTTGTCTATGCACCATGATGGTTCGCGAGTCATTACTGCGACCCGCCACACCATGCGAGTCGATACCCTGTCCCCATTCACGAACCGATACAACTCCCGTTCTCTGGCCACGACCCTAGCACCTGTAGCTCACTCCTTCTCTCCAACTATTGTCGCGAGCCAATCCCCAACAGTGACCTTGTCTCCAAGCTCTTTAACTCTTCCTCCTCAACCCACGGTCACCCAGCACATCGTCTCTCTCGATCTCTCATTCCTCGAATTCCTCACCATCCACCTATATAGTCACTCGATCGACGAAGAATATCAATCACCGTCATCACCAACACTGGCGGCGGCACCGAGAATGAGATCAAGCGGTTTACCCATGGAAATCGAAGAAAGATAAAAGGGAAATTAATAGCCATATCGGCGTGCAATCCCAAACAATAAGACAGTAATCGAAATCAAAACCTTATTCATTTTTTATTACCTCTTCATATTGAACGTATGATTTTGAAGTGGTGTGAATTTGGGGGAAAGGAAAATTAGGGTTAATAATTGGGGAAAGGGGGATAATGGCAGGAAAAGTGTAAAGGAGGGATGGGAGAGTGGATGAGATCGGCTTCTATAGCCTTTTTGAAGACTCTTGATCTCCCTCTTCCCCTCCTGGCGAACCGACTTGGCCTAGTAGACCACAAACGCTCGAATGAGCCCACTGTTGCTCATACAAAAGCATGCTCCGCCGCTGATTCGTGACACACACCAGATAGCACAATCCATAACATGAATAAACGACCGAAATTTTTGGAAAGACTACTGAATTGAAAAGCTAGAACTTTTTACCTACAAGAGTAATGAACTTCTATAAGCTTGTTTATGGAAATTTAAGGACTCACCTGCAGAATTGTTCGTGGTGTGCTCTGACATTCAAAGACGGGAATCAATCAATAAACAACAAAATAATTGGAAACTCGATCTGATACTTATACCCACTCATGGATAATAGAAAACGCGGATTCATGAAGAGGCATAACTTTGTGAAGCAGTACGACGCTACAAACAAATACGACGGTTGGCTCGCACCGTTTTGAGAAAAGATAGTTTGGCAATTTCAAAGCACATTTCATCCTTGATAAAACATACTTCGAGGAGGCAAAATGTTGGCCAGCTTTCTGACCAAGCCACCGAGAATATAAGCACTAGCATTTGGATGGACAAGGATACATATACGCGTAAACTCAAGAGGATGCATATTGGATCGTGACGCACCTAGGTGGACCCTGCTCATGATCCACTATTCCCATCCACTCGTGGTCATCCAATCACGACCCGTTCGTGGCCCAACTCCTTGACCCGCTCGTGAAGAATACTCCACGACCCGCTCGCGATGGAAGCTCTGCGATCCGCTTGTGATGAAGGGTCACGAACCGACCCTATGTCCAGAGAATGGTGACCACGACCTGGTCAGCCACGAACCGAAACTAAAGGATCTTGTGACACATGTCCATAACCGCCATATTGACCATTTCTCCATCAAGCCACGAACGGGTTTGAGATCCTCGGGGTTGGTGCTAAGTGTCTTCACGAACCGCCTATAGAAATCACCTATAAATAGCCCAATACTTGGCATTTTTGAGGATCTTTTGGCAATTCAGAGCTCTGATTCCACCATTATCATACCTCCACTATTTCTAGTCAAAAATATTTTGAATTTACTGAGTGATTCATCATTGTAAAAGTGAGGTTGAGAGAAGATATTGATTGTACTTGCGTTCTAGCATATAATCAAAATCATATAAAGTGGACGTACGCTCTTTAACGCCAAACCAACATAAATTTGGTATGTTTGTTGCCTTTTCTTTCATTTCTACTTTTAATTCTCTGCAAATCAAGATAATTTGGGTGTTAGAACCACTTTTTGGTCTAACATTAGTCATTTTGGAAAAGTTCTTTTTGAGCTTCTTTTGATTGTTGACAATCTTCGCTTGGTTTTGAACATGCATCTCTCTGGAAATGGTTCTAATGTGGATCGAACACTCAACACTTTCTAAAGAAGTTTTGTCTTCTTCTTCGACTTCCATAGGTGCTTGTTCTTGTTGCATTTGATGTTTGTCTTCGAATGTCTCATATGGTTTGAAAGTGATAGGAATTTGCATTAGGTGTATGTTTGTGGAGTCAAACACCTTTCTTGGCACAAATTCTTCTCCGTGAAGATCAACTCCGAAATATTTGAAAATGCAGGTGAGATAAACTCCATAGTAAAGAGTGTTCTCTCTTGATGAAGTTTCTATAGGCTTGAACTCTTTTAAGATCAGATCAGCCCAATTGATGTTGTAGCCACCAATAATAGCAAAAAAGGCTTTTTGGACCTTGAGAATTGGATTATTAAACTTTTCGGAAAGAGGAGTGATGGTATGTTGGAGGAGAAGGTTTATGATTCCTGTTTTCGGATGGAAAAAGTGATTTTTGAATTCCATTTAAGAATCGCTTATAAATATGTCGTGATAAGTTTTTAAATCTGTTTCGTCGATTTTGAAATCCGAAAAATCCTAGCCTGTACTTCTACAATTTAAGATATTGCCCAAGATTTCAAAATCTAGGACAATTTACATGCCTTTGACACTACTCCAAATTTGGTCTTCATTGCCTTCGAAAAAACCGTGATTAAGATTCGCATAGAACATCTTGACAAGCATAGGATAACACACTTCTTCGTTATTCCGATAGTTGAATAAGCTTAAGACTTCATTGTGGTTGAAAAGAGAGATAAGATCATAGGATGGAAAGTCTCCAAAGACGGCGAAAGCACCCGTATTGACTTTTGCATTTGCTAGATAGTCCACATAGATTTTGATAGCTTCTCTATCATTATGAAGATAACCTTTGATGGTTTTGGTTAACTTCAATTTCTGAGATGAACTTGAGGAAGCCATTGGAATGATTGTTTTGAAGATTATAGATATAAAGAATATAGTTTGAATTATGAATGAAAGGTAGAAAGAATAGATGTATATATAGAAATTGAATGGATATGAATTGAATAAGCATAACTTTTCAGAAATCAATAACCCTTTTTCAGACCTTGGGAGTTGGTGAAAAGTTGGAGGGAATTTTGAAAGTTTAAACCTTTGAAATTCAAAATTTGAATTTCAAATTACAGGGTGAAATGTCGACATATGGACATATGTGTTCATTTTCAAAGGACATTTGGTTTTTGTGACTTTTGGTTTAAATTATCGATTTATATTTCAGGTTTAACGATTTCCTGAAATAATTCTAATCCTAGCAAATATTCAAAAATAATATTTTGTTATTTTATGGATTATTATTTGTTTATTATTATTTTGAATTTCGAATTTCAAATTTCAAATTTGAATTTTAAATTTCAAGTCTGAATTTTAAAATTTAAATTTCAAAAATAAAGCAAACAATCAAAACAACCATTAAACCAAAAAAATTAATTAAGGCGTACCCGGTTTTCAGATCCTTTTCTTCAAAAAAATTTGAATTCTGAATTGCCGTGAAGCACATATTTGAGCTTCCGATTTCTTCCTCTTCATCACTTGATGATGAATCTGAATCATTTAACGTTGTTGCATATGCTTTCTTTCTCTTCTTTGATGAATTTCTGTTGTTTGTTTGTTAAGTCGATTTATCTGGATATGGACACATTCTATTTATATGGCCTGCTTTATTACAGTTATAACATCGACCATCATTTCTTCCTAAACTTCCTTGGTTATTATTTTAAAAATAATTTTTCCTTCTATATCTCAGAAATTTTCTAAAATATCTTGTCATTAGGGATTTTTCATCATCGTCTTCACTACTCCAGTCAGAATCATTTGTTGTTGCTTTAAATGCTATAGATTTCTTTTCAGTTGGCTTGTTTTCCTTTCTTTTCTGTAATTGAACTTCAAAAGACATTAGATTTCTGATTAACTCCTCGGTCCTCATTTCACTAACATTATGGGCTTCTTCAATCGCCAAAGTTTTCTGATCTCATTCTGAAGTTATGAACTCAATATTTTTCTGACTTGGTCTTCTTCAGAATAAGTTTTTCCAAGTGTTGTTAATGAATGAACCATCTCTTGAAATCTGCGATACATATCGAAGATAGACTCATTCTCATTCATTTTGAATAACTCAAACTGATTAACTAACATTGATATCTTAGTTTGTTTAACTTTACTAGTTCCTTTATGAGTAACTTGTAAAGTTCTCCAAATCTCATAAGCAGTTTTACATATTGACACTCTTTTAAACTCATTCCTGTCTAATGAACAAAACAACATATTCATGGCTTTAGAATTGTTTTATGCAGCAACCTTTTGTCCATTTGTCCATTGTGAAAAATTAGTTGTGGGTTCTATATATTCAGTTTGTGTGATATTCCATGTGTCTAATCCTATTGATTGTAAATATATTTTCATTCTACATGCCCAATATGAATAATTACTACCATTAAATAGGGGTGGTCTAACAATGGACTGATCCTCTATAAAAGAACTATTATAATTACAAGTGTTGGTTGCCATTACGACTATTTTCAAAAATCAGATTATGGACTTTTTGAAAGACCAGGCTCTGGTACCAATTGTTGAGGAATGCGGAATGGATCATTAAGGAAAACTAACACTAGAGGGGGTGAGTAGTGTTTTTAAGTAATTTAAGTAAATCTAAAACTTATATGAACCATATCCCACAGAAACAATCACAGACACAAAATCAAACACAAACACAAAAATAAATAGAAATAAAATGCAGAAAAGGAAAGAACACACCGGATTTTATACTGGTTCGGATTACTCCCATGTCCAGTCCCACGCAACACTAGATTGCGCCAAGTTTTATTACTATATCAATATCCAAGTACAATCTCCTTGATTTCATGGCCATAAGGTTACCATAGACTCAAACTCCCTTGATCACGTATATTTCCCTTGATTTCCCGAGCTACAAGGTTACCATCATTTCCTTTCCTTGATTTCAATGCAACATGGAGCACACCTTTTTCCAAACACTTCCCAAACAATTACACCAGCCCTATAAATCTTCAATAGCACTTTGATTTAGAGTGTAATGAGTAGAGAGTGAGAAGAGAAGAAGTTTTATATAAATGGAATTGAAACCGGCAGAGTATACGTGTAGAAATCATAAAAATATGAAATATTGATGATGTAAAGAAAGGAGATGAAGATGGAGAAGAAGAATGATGAAAAAAATTCGAAATCAGTACCTATTTATAAGATCTGAAAGGTTGCAACGCTTCCGGAACGTTACAAATAGTGAAAAGACACTTCCTTTCAAAATCAAAAATGTGACAGTTATATGTCGACATGGCCAATAATGTATGTCGACATATCACTTCATAAATTTGAATGTTGAGCATTTTTAAAGTGTTTTAATATATATATATATATATATATATATATAATTATGGAAATTCTTGAATTAAAACATAGTGATATAAATAAGTATTACAAAGTAGAAAATCATATGTAATCATAAATATAAACTATATAAACATATTTATAAAATTATAGGGTTAGAACTGTATAAATATAAAGTATATATAAGTACATAACTATACAAATATATATAACTTATAGACTTAAAAACTTGAGTATAAAATCAAAAGTAAGATAGAAAATTAATTAGAATTAGAATAGGATTTGAAAATGGAATTTGAAATTTGAAAATCAGAACAGAATTTGAATTTGAACCTGGAGTGCTATTTAGAGGTCTTACATAAACTAGACTCTATATTTATCTTGAACTCTTGAAATCTTGATTACTCATGAGACTTGAATCTTTTGAATTTTGAATCTGTTAAAAGCTCTTAAACTATACAGTCTTCAGTATTAATTCCTGTATACAAATTCTTGCAGATGTGTGTGTATATATATTCTAGATAAAGTTGTTATTATATATTTTATCATCAATTAATATTGAAATAAGGTTGTTGTCATCAAAACTAAATTCTTCAACATTTTATAGCCAAATGTTGAATCTTGAGTATGATAAAATATCACGATTAGCAGTAAAAAATGATTATATGAAATTGCACTTAACTGGAAAAAGGAATCTGAAGGATGTTCTAAAAGGTGTAAGTAGGGTGAACTTGACTTCTGGTTTGTGGACATGAAACCGAACAATCGGTTATACATGTTTGACTTGTTATTTTCTTGATGCCGAGTGGAAATTAAAAATGTGCATTTTGAATATTGGAGTGATAGACAAAATAAGGAATAAGTTTGACAAGTATTGGGGTGATTGTAACTTATTAATATCTATAGCTGCAGTTTTAGACCCAATATATGAAATGAAGCTTATTGAGTTTTGTTTTCCTAAGATTTCCTCTGAAATGGAAGCTTAAAATAATACACAAATTGTGATTTCTTCAATGTAATAACTATGTTTTGAATATTCATGTGGTTCAATGTATAAGACCTTAAAAATAACTAAAGGAAGTGATTTTGGTTATACTTTACGAAGAAAAAGGAAAAAAAGTAGGTATGAATTTGAGAAGTAGGGCGATGAGTCAGATATAATAAAGTCTTCATAATCCAAGTTGAAATTATAATTGGAAGAAGGATGATGTAGAATTGATGGTTCGGAGAATAGTTTTAATGTACTAAAATGATGGAAGGTAAATGCTTCAAGCTACAAAGTATAATCGAATATGGCTCAAGATATACTCTTTATTCTTGTTAGTAGCATCGTCTTTGAATCTGCCTTTTGTATTGGTGGTAGAGTTTCTAGATCAATTTAGAGATGTTGATTCACAAGAATTTCGATTAATGACAACAAAAAAAGACCAATGGAAATCATGTCAAGGAGCTAAGTTTATATATATATATATACATATATATATGTATGTATGTATGTATGTATGTATTGAGTCG
Organism: Allium sativum; assembly: GCA_030737875.1. Classification (NCBI taxonomy): domain Eukaryota; kingdom Viridiplantae; phylum Streptophyta; class Magnoliopsida; order Asparagales; family Amaryllidaceae; genus Allium; species Allium sativum. The sequence goes on from CM060923.1 coordinate 160,635,554, forward strand.
TGTAAGATTTATGTTAAAATCTATCCTCAAAGTATAACACGAATGCACGAATTTTCAAATATATATGTATATGTATGCTCAAAAACTAGCTGAAACTCGACTGGTTCTGTAACCAGTCAACTGGTATAAAAAGGACCAGTCGACTGGCCATAGACCAGAAGTCCAGTAACAGCTAGTTGCTGAGCATATTTTAAATATATATACGATTTTCATTCTTAACTAGGTTACTAGTGCTTTTCATACCAGTCGACTGATCAAAAATCAACAATCTTTTTTATGAAGAGTCACCTCCTTTCATGAAGAGATTCCTCTTCAGTTATGAATAAAAATGGATGCAACTCTTTGCTGAAACTTTTCATGAAAGAATGCTACTCTTCTACAATTATATAAGCACTACAACATGTTTTCCAAATCACCAATTCTCAATTATTCTACTCTATTTTCTGATTTACACTTATATACTCCCTGCATTCTAAAAGCTCTCTAATTCTCTAATTACTTGTTGAATCATTGAAATTATTTCATATCTCTTGATTCAATAAGTAATATACTTCCTTCAATCTTCACATACACATCAAATATTGAGGATAAGAATATAGGAAGGTTCTACTCAATCGTTGGTTATTCAGTGTTGATTTGAGAATACATTCAGAAGTCAAATCATTTTGCAATTGTGAAGTCCTGTGTTGGTGCTCAGGCGTGGACATCCTTGTTGGTGCTCGGGTGTTATATGACATGTTCCTCTGGTTAAAGAGAGGGCGTTGATAGTGAATTCTGAAGAGGAGCTTTAGGATTGGACGTAGGGCGGGAAGTCCGAACCAATATAAAATTCCTGGTGTCTTTTACTTACTGCATTTTATTTTATTTGCGATATATCTTTATAGCTTAGTTTTATTTGCATAAGTATTGTAGCTTACAAGTTAGCTCATCATTTACATTTCCTCTATATCCACATAAAGATCCTATCTAAGTCACACATCGACTTTTCATTTGGTATCAGAGCAAGACCATCATTTAACCGTAAAATCGTTATCTAATACATAGTTAATATGGATATCAACACTAGTTCTAGCACTAATACTGGATATACTGAAGGCCAATCTACTGCATGACCACCCTTTTTCAATGGCATGAATTATAGTTATTGGGCTACATGAATGAGAATATATATGCAATCTAATAGCTTTGATGCTTGGAATATTACACAAAAAGAGTATACACAACCCACTACTTTATATACTGAATGGTTTGCAAATGAAAGAATAGAGGCTACTGCCAATGCTAAAGCCATGAATATGTTGCATTGTGCCCTGGATGAAAATGAGTTTAACCGGGTTTGTATGTGCAACACAGCATATGAAATCTGGAGAACACTCAAAGTAACTCATGAAGGAACTAGCAAGGTCAAACAAAGCAAGATATCCATGCTTAAAAACTAGTTTCAAAATTTCAGAATGAACGAGAATGAGTCTATAAATGACATGTACACAAATTTCACAATATTTATCATTCTCTATTAGGATTAGGAGAAAAATACTCAGCCTTTGATATAGTTTCAAAAATATTAAACTCTTTGACGGATGAGTGAGAAAGAAAGGTGTTAGCTATTGGAAAGGCTAATGATCTTTCTGCTATGAAACACGAAGAGTTAATCGGTAATCTCATGTCCTATGAAGTAAATTTGTAGGAAAAGAAAGAGAATGTACAAGACAACAAAAATTTAGCTTTCCATGCTGAGAAAGATGATTCAGATTCAGATGAAGAGGACACTGCATTTGTGGCAAAGAATTTCAGAAAATTTCTAAAATACAGAAAAAGCCAAAGCAAGAATATGAAAAAGAATTCATCAAAATAGCCTGACCCAGCCATGGTGGAATGCTTCAATTATCAAAAAAACAGACATTATCAAAAGAATTGTCCAGAATTGAAGAAAAATCGCAACAAAAATGAGAAATAAAAAAGATGAGCCTTCTCAATCACTTAGGATAATTCAGACTCATCTTCTTCTGATAGTGACAACGATAGCTACAACGAACAAGCAAACGTATGCTTCATGGCAAAGGAGACTGAGGTCAGTGATTTTACTTATGATGAATTAATGGAAATTAATATGGAAGTTTTAGAATCTAGAAATAATTTTAAGAGAAAGTACAAACAAGCAAATGAAGATAAAAAAGGAGCAGAATTTGAAAGCGACTTACTAAAAGATGAAAAAGAGATTTTAGAGGACTAGATTAGGAAATTACAAGAATCTTTATCAGTTGCAAATTCTCATATTTCTATGTTGAGTCAAGAAACTGAGACTCAAAAGAATAAAAATGATATACTAGGTTCTGAGAATCATGATTTACATACTAAGGTTCAAATTATAGAATTAGAAAATTCTAGTTTAAATGTTAAACTGGATAGTATTTCAAAGAACGTAAATAATTTTAATAAAGGTAGAGAATATTTATCAAAGATTTTAGAAAATTCTCAACCAGTTTCTAGTAAAAAAGGACTAGGATATGTTCAAAAAGGTAATTCTAAAATGAAACCTAGTTCCAAAGAATTTGGTATTAAACCGGTAATTTATAGTATTAAATTAGATAATTATACCAAGAAAAATTACTCGAGAAACATTAGTATATGGGTTCCAAAAACCAATAATATTCTAATTAGAAATAGATACATTAAGACTTTCTTAGATACTGTTCATAACAATATTAATTATATTTTCAAAAAGGACTCTGAACCCTCTTGGGTTTGGTTTCCTAAGATTTAACCCTTAGGACCTTAACGGAGGAAGTGGGTACCAATAAATTCTGATTTATTTTTTGCAGGTCCCATCAACAAAAACAGAGGAAAATGGATGCTCGATGGTGATTGCTCAAAACACATGACAGGAGACAAAGAAATGTTAACCAATATTATCTATTCAAAAGGAGGTAATGTCACATTTGGAGATAATTCCAAAGGATATATCATCGGCAAAGGCGATGTAAGCAATAACGATATATCTAATTCACCTCTTATTTCTGATGTTTTATTAGTTAAAATTTTAAAACATAATGTAGCTACCCTCCTTCCGGTCGATCCAAATCGATCGTAAAACCGACTTAAATCGAACTAAAAAGGCGGATACACTAACTTTGGGCGCAAACGCATCAGAACAAACAACATAAGACTTTTATAAACATCATAATAATGATACATCAGAGTACAGAATATCGGAGTATCGAAAATAATATACAGCAAAAAATAAATTTACAATAAATGTAATACAATGCAGCAGAAACAAATAAACTAACACAGCGAAAGACTATCAGTATACTCGACACTGCTTTAAGTTTCGATCCAGAATCCTGCTAAATGAAATAATCTGCAAAACTAAAACTACTGACTGCCCGTATGGAAAATATTACCACCCAGAGTTTAGGTAGAAACAAAAAACTCCGAGTCAGTTATGGGACTGATGTGAGAACTCAAAAACAATTATTAAACTTTACTTTAAAATAAGGTAAGTCATGGGACCATGCCACATGCCACGGAACAAGTTTACTCCCATGAATACCAGTGTATAAACAACAACCAATAATAGAAATATGGATCTATAATGCATCATACAACATGCAATTCCTCAATCTACCCATTTAGGATTAAACCCAAATTTAGATTTTCCAAATTCAATTATCTTTACATAAATTATTCCTTTGGAATTTATTTCCCGATTTCTTATTTCAAATCATTTGAAATACATATCTAGCTTTGTATCAAAGCAGATTTCACTTCAGGATCTCAAACCAAAATCTCTGAAAATATGAATTCCAAAACATCACAATGCATACAAACAAGTATGCAACTAAATATCGGACTCCCCTTAGACAAGGCAAAGGGTACTCACCTAAGCAACTCGATATGTATATATGTGAACCTCCCACTATGGAGATGTCTACACTGATGATGCACAATCGCATGCCCTCGGGGACTACACCCCATCTTACCCATACTTTTAGTCGTCCGGGTTACCATAATATTTAGGCACATACTAAATCATTTTATATCCCGAAGTAGGGAAAATCATTTCACAACATAATAATCACAATTACTTTCAAAAATAGTACTTTACATTAGCAATTCACACATCTGATCAGTCACTGTTAATCAAAATACCTTTGAGCTCGTACGTCTCAAAGAAGGGTGTTAAGCAAGAGAATAAATTCTCCGCCCCCAAAGAGATATATCATCAATAGAAACTAATCGGTTATGTGATGAACTACAATGTCAAACACATAATACATTTCGGAATCATTTCGACAATATCGGGTTTAACCCTTGAAATCCCTTCCATTTTATAAAACATTCCCTGTCCAAAATCGGGAATACATTTCTTTTCACTTAAGAAAAATATCATTTCCAAAACCATTCATTAAATTTGAAATGAATTCAACCATATCGCTACACATCTCATAGTCAAATCGTGAAGTGTTTCACAAGATGTTAGCATACAAATATCTCTACCCAACCCAATGCTAAATGTAAAAGCATATTTTGCTCGTAAACTGGTCGAGCACAATTCAAACAATCAATGTATAACAATGAATATCAACAACCATGTATATTTGGTTTATCTCATGCTTTGGTAAATTTGATCACTATTCATTCATTCGAATCTAATTAAAGATTTATTAAAACTCTTCTCAGTTTTAATCTTCAAAAATCATACTTAATGATTATTCAACTTTCTGGAAATTAATCCCTTCTTCGTTTTAATCTCCAAAATCATTACTTAATGATTATTCAACTTTGGAAATTAATCCTGCTTTTTACTGGGTTAAAGAACCAATGTCCTTTAAAAGAAAGTTCACGATAAACCCAAAATCATCTTCCATCAAAATGGAATCTTCATGGAAATTGTAATTGTATATAATCGATATAAATTCCCGTATCAAACTAATACTATAAATGGAATAGCAAGAAGACATTTTAAATTCCATAAATAGTAATGGTCTTCCTTTACAGAAGTTCATCTCGATTATTACCAAATCGTATTCCAACCAATTCCCATTTAATATATTAAACTAGAAAACTTTACTTTGGGAAATTTTCATTAAATCTTAATAAAAAGATTTATAAATTCTAAATCATATCTTCACTGTTAATTGGGTTAAAGAACTAATGTTAATTAAAACACAGTTCACGACAAACCAAAAATCCAATCTCAATTCAATTCCAATTAAATATTAACTAATTGGTAAACTTCTCCAAATCTTAATTAAAATATTTATTCTATTATCAACTAGGTTTAAGAAAAGTGTTAATAAAGACACCATTCACGACAAACCCAAAATCCAATTTGATATAAAATACAATGCTCTAAATAGAAATTATATCGGCTTATATTCAACATCAAATTCTGAAACCAACGGATATCGTATTGGGAATAACGATATCTATATCTTCCAAATTCCTCAACAATATCTGTATAACCAGGGAATCCAATATCGAAATATTCCGAGGATTATTTCCATTCAAATCCATTCCAATTTATATATTGGAAAAATTCTGGTTATTTCAAAACCCTTTTTTCAAATCCAATTTATTTATTTAAAAACATTGGAGTTTAATTCTAGTTAATAACAAGTTCATTCAGATAAAAATATCTTTTATCTTTTCAAATACAGAATTTTTCATCCAGAATCTTTCCAAATCATTTATTATGATTTTACACAATTTTTCCATATTTTTAATAATTTTAATATCGCCATTTCAGTCGGTTTCCAATAACAGCCACCGAACTGCATCCATAGCGACCTTTTTTTTGAAATTGATTTGGATATATTTAAAGATCTGACCTTTCAAATTTAAATCTTTTATGTTTATTGGAAATATCTTTTTGATACTAACCCAACGGTTTCGGTTTTAGGAGAATCCGACGGTCGGATCTCCCGTTACGTCCATTTGAAGTCAGTGGTCGAAATTCGCGAACGGTCGCTGTGTGGCGCGTTCTATTCAGGCCACTATAATATATATATATATATATAATATATATTTCATCGATTTCTACTTAAAATGTATTTTATAATTTGTTTTAAAAAAATGATTCCAACTTCCATTTCAATTTTAAATCAAAATTGAATATTCCATTACATGGCAATTTTATACAGTCCATATATATGTTAATAATTATATTTTTAACAATCTAATAATTATTCCATTTCATGACCATTTTATATACCTCATATATAATTTATACAACACATATAACTAATTTATACAACGCATATATATGATTTATTCAACACATATATATTTTATACAACGCATATATATTTTATTCACTTCTCATATATATATATATTTATACATATATATATATATATATATTATGCACATCTCATACAAATATATTATTCACATCATATATATATATATATATATATATATTATTCACAACGCATATATATATATATATTTTATTCACATCGCATATATGTATTTTATTCACATCGCATATATATATATATATATATATATATATTATTCACATTGCATATATATTTTATTCACATTGCATATATATTTTATTTACTCCATTTTACATCACAATCACAACACAATACAGTCAATTAAATCATCCATGGTATATGGACGAGGGAGGTGAGCTAACAGGCACCGTATACAATTTATAATGATTAAAACCTTTAAAAATCAATACTAACAGTTCATATATGCAGTTATAAAATAAATAACTGTACAAAAATTATAGCGAGAAGTTCTCACTTTGATCGGTTAGAAATCATTAAATAACGATGAACAGTCGATGATTCATCAGACGTTTTCCTTCATCGAAAATTGCCACGATCTCCAAATCAGTTTCATTGTGAAGATCTCGTCGATATGGTTCCAACGGACCCAGTTTCCCTGAATTCTGACCACGTGTGAAAAAGAAATGATTTTTACAAGTTTCTATGCATTACACGGTCATTAACAATTAAATTAGTTATTAAGTTAATCCCTTAATTAACGTTAACCCCTCCACTCATTACCTTCTTCCTCCCACACATGTGTGACCTGCTAATAAACATAGCCATTGCGCAATCTTCCTCCTCCATTATCTCCCTCATTTTTTCATGAAAATTCCTGCAACAATCACCATTGCAATCTCCTTTCCAAGCTCTACGCTCTCATCCCATCAACTACAACTCTCGCTCAATCATCAAAATCCGTCGCCTGTACATAACCAATGGCTACCCTTATAGTATCGACATTTCTTATTTTTATAAACCCCCAGAAAATCATGCAACGTGCTATTTACCTCCACGAACTCATAAACAACATCCATTTCTCCGCTCGGTGCTTCAAACATCCAAATATTGGATCCCTAGAACGCGATCATTACAACATGCGAACTTAAAACAGTTTGAACACAGCAAGATGGATATGAACGTGAAGTATTCGCTCCCAGGATTCCATATATACCAATTTCGTGATTTTAGGAGTTATATTTTGATTGCTATGATTTTTTGAAGTACAAGAATCTTATGTTCTGAGGAAAATTGGTGGCGGCATAAATTTGCTGACCAAGGAAGAGGAAGAATAAGGGTTTGAGGAGATTATATGTTATATAGTAGGAGCACAATATTTTTTTATTTGATTATAATATATATTTTTATTCAATTTCCACTTGTTTTCATTGTTTAAAAATTCATATAATCACATACGAATTCCGTTTTCAATGAAAATTGACATGCAGCTACTCTCTGACATTACAGACCCAACAAAACTGGTTTTGTCAAATTTCGAGTCCGTATGCACAAACAGCGGATTTTTAAAGTCGAAATATTGTCTGTTTTTCACTTTAAAAATCACGCACGCCCACAAACTGATTCTAAAAATCAAGAAACTTGGAATCTAACCATTATTCGATACTACGGATTCAATAAAAAGAGTTTCTTCGAATTCCGAGGTCATCTCAATAATGTTCCTTTGTAAAATCGCTCAAATTAGCTTTAAAAATGCAATTTTAGCATAGCTTTTCTTCTTGCATGCTCACACGCTAAAAAAGGTGGATACCCAGTGCCAAAGGCTCCCGTACTCAAGCGCGAGGACTTCCTAGATCAGTCTCTCGTTCTAGTACTGTTCTCACGACTTTCTGGGCTCTAGGGGTGGTCAATTAGCGCGCACAGCCTTTCCCTCACATTGTGAAGAGGCTGTGGCTCGAACCTGAGCGCTCCAGATTACCAGCCGGGTAACCTTACCGTTGCACCAGGCACCACCTTTGCATGCTCACACGCTAACTCCAAAAATTATGGCCTTTTGGATTCAACCATTATTTGATGATACGAATTCAGAAAAAAGATAGAATCGAATTCTGAGATCGTCTCAATAATGTTCCTTTGTAAAATGACTGCATGTTTTTGAACAAATGGTTTTGCTTCGCACGGCCACATACCGACTCCGTTCAATGTGCATTTTGGAACTCAACAATGATTTGTCATTATGAATCCAAAAAATTTATCTTGTCGAATTCTGAGCTTCCTAGCAAAATTTAACTTTTTCATGTGTATGCATTCATTTTCAAAGTCGAATTTTCAAAGTTCTCAAAACAAAGCTTATAAATCAATTTAATAATTTTACTGGGTTTATTTTAAGTCAAATAAAATATAAAAACTAATTTAAAAATTATTATAAAATATTATTTAGCTAAAATGACCAATTTATATTCGCATATTCCTTAAAATAGCTTAAATCAAAATTTTAAATTGATTCTGGAAATACGGGTCCTTACAATCTCCCCCACTTAAAATATTTTCATGCTCGAAAAGGAACGGAGTTGAAAGTTGTTTGACTAACCAACCCAACTTTCATTCTGGCTTGAGTTCTTCAACTTTTCAATTTCTAAGAATTTCAAATTTCTTAAAAATTTGGCTATCGCCTTGAATTTTCGAAAAAAAATCGCCATAACCTCCTTTGTACGGACTGATCGGTAAAACCACAATTTGCCTCACAGGGCCCTCATAAATCAAAAAGAAAAAGAAAAATCCAAGCGGCTTGCCAATCGGCTCATAAAATCATCAAAACCAAATAAATACAATAAATATGTACCTATTTGTCGGGCATATAATTTTATTCCTCTTCTTGGCTTCCATGCTATGACCTATTCAACATATATATACATGTCTATGTATGCAATTTCAATCAATTTTCAATTCAGTTCTACATTCGATTCGATTTGGCTTTATTTATCATTCATTCTCATATGGTTCAATTAATTATCACACCAATATTTTAATTAGTTAAATTAATAATCAAACATCATAATCAGCAATCAATTAGTGGATTAGCTTTTCAAATATATAGCTTTCACATACTTAAAATCAGATTTTCTAAGATCGAATTATATACATAATCACAAATACGTTAATTATAACTTGTCACTCTCAACTCATTCTACGGTATTACTAACCCCATCTCTAATGAGTTTCTCATTCATAGGATATTACTAAACCAATCTCCGATGAGTCTTTTATTCTGTTCTAACGAGTTGCACCCCAAAGATTTGAGTTAACCAAAGCTCTGATACCATATGTACCGACCTCCTTTCGGTCGATCCAAATCGATCGTTAAACCGACTTAAATCGAACCAAAAAAGGCGAATACACTAACTTTGGGCGCACAATGCATCTGAACAAACAACATAAGACTTTTATAAACATCATAATAATGTTACATCAGAATACATAATATCAAAGTATCGAAAATAATATACAGCGGAAAATAAATTTATAATAAATGTAATACAATGTAGTGAAAACAAATAAACTAACACAGCGGAAGACTATCAATGCTCTGGACATAGCTTTAAGCTTCGATCCAGAATCCTGCTAAATGAAATAATCTGCAAAACCAAAACTACTGACTGCCCATGTGGAAAATATGGGCACGCAAAGTTTAGGTAGAAACAATAAACTCTGAGTCAGTCATGGGACTGGTATGAGAAATCAAAAACAGTTATTAAACTTTACTTTAAAATAACGTAAATCACGGGACCACGCCGCATGTCACGGAACAGGTTTACCACCATGAATAGCAGTGCATAAACAACAACCAATAATAGAAATATGGATCTACAATGCATCATACAACATGCAATTCCTCAATCTACCCATTTAGGCTTAACCCTAAATTTATATTTTCCTAATCCAATTATCTTTACAGAAAATATTCCTTTGGACTTTATTTCCCGATTTCTTATTTCAAATCATTTGAAATACATATCTAGCTTTATATCAAAGTAGATTTCACTTTAGGGTCTCAAACCAAAATCTTTGGAAATATGGATTCCAAAACATCACAATGCATACAAACAAGTATGCAACCAAATATCGGACTCCTCTTAGACAAGGAAAAGGGTACTCACCTAAGCAACTCGATATATATATATATATATATATGGAGATGGCTATACTAACGATGCACAATCCCACGCCCTCGGGGACTACACTGCCATCTCACCCATATTTTTAGTCGTCCGGGTTACCAGAATATTTAGCCACATACTAAATCATTTTGTATCCCAAAATAGGGAAAATCAGTTCACAACATAATAATCACAAGTAGTTTCAAAATATAGTACTTTACACTAGCAATTCGAACATATGATCAATCAATATAAATCACAATACCTTTGAGCTCGTACGTCTCAAAGAAGGGTGTTAAGCAAGAGATAAAATTCTCCACCACCAAAGGGATATATCATCAATAGCAACTAATCGATTATGTGATGAACTACAATATCAAACACATAATACATTTCGAAATCATTTCGACAATATCAGGTATAACCCTCAAAATCCTTTATGTTTTATAAAACATTCCCGATCCAAAATCAGGAATGCATTTCTTTTCACTTAAGAAAAATATCATTTCCAAAACCATTCATTAAATTTGAAATGATTCAACCATATCGCTACACATCTCATAGTCAAATCGTGAAGTGTTTCACAAGATGTTAGCATACAAATATCTCTACCCAACCCAATGTAAAAGCATATTTTGCTCATAAACTGGTCAAGCACAATCCAAACAATTAGTGTATAACAATGAATATCAACAACCATTATATTTAGTTATAACATATCTCGTGTTTTGGTAAATTTGATCACCATTCATTCATTCAAATCTAATTAAAGATTTATTATTACTCTTCTCAGTTTTAATCTTCAAAAATCATAATTAATGATTATTCAACTTTCTGGAAATTAACCACTTCTTCGTTTTAATCTCTAAAATCATTACTTAGTGATTATTCAACTTTTGGGAAATTAATCCTGGTTTTAACTGGGTTAAAGAACCAATGTCCTTTAAAACAAAGTTCACGATAAACCCAAAATCATCTTCCATAATAATGGAATCTTCACGGAAATCATTACAATATATAATCGATATAAATTCCCGTACCAAACTAATACTATAAATGGAATAGCGACAAGACCTTTTAAATTCCATAAATAGTAATGGTCTTCCTTTACAGAAGTTCATCTCGATTATTACCAAATTGAATTCCATCCAATTCCAATTTAATATATTAAACCGGAAAACTTTACTTTGGAAAATTTCCATTAAATCTTAATAAAAAGGTTTATAAATTCCAAATCATATCTTCACTGTTAATTGGGTTAAAGAACTAATGTTGTTTAAAACACGGTTCATGACAAACCAAAAATCCAATCTCAATTCAATTCTGATTAAATATTAATTAATTGGTAAACTTCTTTAAATCTTAATTAAAAGATTTATTCTATTCTCAACTGGGTTTAAGAAGAGTGTTAATAAAGACACCATTCACTACAAACCCAAAATCCAATTTGATATTAAATACAATGCTCTAAATAGAAATTATATCGGCTTATATTCAACATCAAATTCTGAAACCAACGGATATCGTATTGGGAATAACAATATCTATATCTTCCAAATTCCTCAACAATATCTGTATAGTCACGGAATCCAATATCGAAATATTCCAAAGATTATTTCCATTCAAATCCATTCCAATTTATATATTGGGAAAATTCTGGTTATTTCAAAACCCTTTTCAAATCCAATTTATTTATTTAAAAACATTGGAGTATTATTCTAGTTAATAACTAGTTCACTCAGATAAAAATATTTTTTATCTTTTTGAATATGGAATTTTTCATCCAGAATCTTTCCAAATCATTTATTATGATTTTACACATTTTTTCATATTTTTAATATCGCCATTTCAGTCAGTTTCCTATAACGGCCACCGAACTGCATCCATAGCGACCTTTTTTTGAAATTGATTTCGATATATTTCAAGATCTAACCGTTCAAATTTAAATCCCTTATATTCATTGGAAAGATCTTTTCAATACGAACCCAACGGTCCGGTTTTAGGAGAATCTGACGGTTGGATCTCCAGTTACGTCCATTTGAAGTCAATGGTCGAAATTCGCGAATGGTCGCTACGCGGCACGTTCTATTCAGGCCATTATAATATATATATATATAATATATTTCGTCGATTTCTATTTAAAACGTATTTTATAATTCATTTTAAAAAAAATGATTCTAACTTCCATTTCAATTTTAAATCAAAATTGAATATTCCATTACATGGCAATTTTATACAGTCCATATATATGTTAATAATTATATTTTTAACAATCCAATAATTATTCAATTTCATGACCATTTTATATACCTTATATGTAATTAATACAACGCATACAAATAATTTATACAATGCATATATATGATTTATACAACACATATATATTTCATACAACGCATATATATTTTATTCATGTCTCATATATATATTTTATTCACATATCATATTTATTTTTTATTCACATCTCATATATATATATTCTATTCACATTGCATATTTATATTTTATTCAGATCGCATATATATATTATTCACATTGCGTATATAATTTATTTACTCTATTTCACATCACAATCACAACATAATACAATCAATTAAATCGTCCATGGTCTGTGGATGAGGAAGGTGAGCTAACAGGCATCGTATATAATTTATAATGGTTAAAACTGATAAAAATCATTACTGATAGTTCATATATGCAGTTATAAAATAAATAACTGTACAAAAATTATAGTGAGAAGTTCTCACTTCTATTGGTTAGAAATCGTTAAATAACGATGAACGGTCGATGATTCATCGGACATTTTCCTTCATAAAAAATTGCAGTGATCTCCAAATCAGTTTCATTATAAAGATCTCGTCGATACGGTTCCAACAGATCCAGTTTCACTGAATTCTGGTCACGTATGAAAAAGATATGATTTTTACAAGTTTGTATGCATTACACGGTCATTAATAATTAAATTAGTTATTAAGTTAATCCCTCAATTATCCTTAACCCCTCCACTCATTACCTTCTTCCTCCCACGCATGCATGACCTGATAATAAGCATAGCCATTGCACAATCTTCCACCTCCATTATTAAAAAAAAACCCAAACTCGCCCTTACGGGGAAACCCGGATTGAGTTGAGAACACGACAAATCGGAACACAAACAGAAGAACATTTCATTGCTTATTACAACAATTTACATCAGAGTACAAGAATATACAGAGTATAAACAAATAATAATATACATTTAATAAATGTCAGAGCTTTACAAATTACAATGCAGCGAAAAATAATACAAAATACAACTGAAAGAAATACACGGATACAGAGCGTTTCGAATATAGCTCCAGCTGTTAACCAAGATCCTGTGAATGTAATATCTACAAAACCAAAACTCCTACCTGCCCGTGTGGAAAATAGGGGCATCCAGAGTTTAGGTTAAAACAATAAACTCCAGGTCAGTCATGTGACTGGTGTGAGAACTAAAACAGTTATTTAAATCTTTACTTTAAAATAAAGTAAATCTAGGGACCACGCCGTATAAGACGGAATGGGTTTCCTCCCAAGAATACCAGTGCATAAAACAAATAGCGCAATGCTTTTAGGAAAAATGAAGCTATTATAAGACTCAGGTCCTATCACACAATGCAACGCAAGCCGAAGGATGGAGTTTTACCTTATAATAGAAAAACATGCTTGCTACATTTAAAAAAAATCATTTGATACTATTATAAGTGCATAGTGTACAAAACAACTTCAAATATAAATGTATCAATCATGGACGGCATAGCATCCCATGCTACTATGTCGCCATACTAGGCTCTACAATCAAAACCGAAATGTCACGTATTGGAAGCTGGATTTCCATCTGTGAACCAAGGAAAAGGGATCATCATGTGCCAATTTGAGGCTCTCTAGCCCGAGCCTCAGGTCTCAGCCGCAACTGCACCCAGATCGTCAAGGTCGGTCCACATTTTAAGTGGATTAAAAATCCCTGAACATGTGTCTCCCCGCCCTATAGAGCGTAAATGAGCCAGATGACTCAATATCCATCGGCTCCGTAGTAACCGATATATCCAAGACGCCTCGCTATCCATCAATAATATGCAACATCCACATAAGTAAAATGTCTTGGCTCCATACGATGAAACCACTCCTAGCTAGAAGGAAACGCATGCCCTCCCTGACATCCTTCCCATTTCTGGTTCACACCGAGGTGTGAGGCTCGCGAATTAACGCTATATACAAAGCTATGTTATATTAAAGTCGTGCTTTGATCATCAACCACAAGTCTCTGCTTTTCAATAGAACCCTTGATCATTTGCATTTCAGCATGCCACACAGGCAATTCACGACATGCGACTGATGTCGATCGATATATAACCTCTGAGCTCGTACGTCTCAGAGAACGGCCCGCCCCGCACCAAACGACATTTACTCCAAAAGTGCGCTGTACACATGTCCAGTTAGCACGGGACGGATCGTCAGAAGAAAAGGGAAGAAGGAAAATAACTAACAAAGAACTTGTAAAATGCCTCACAGCGCATGGAACAAAATATAATAACAACATACTTGACATAAAACAGGTGAGACAGTGCATAAACTGAAAACAAACTAACATAGCAGTGGAAAATCCAAGTGCAGCTTATGATCCAAAGCTAACATTATTACAACTTTTCAAACTGTCTCAAAAAGAAAAAGCAGGATAAAGGAGGTACACTACTAATGCCCAAGTAGCGATCACCAACAACACAGGGAGAATATCTATATATCATACGTGGAAGCCTCCTGCTCGCCTCCGAATCAGCTACTCGCGCATCACCAGCTAACCTGTCTCTAGTCTGCTCGTGTGAGCACCCAGAGTAATAAGAAGAGACATAAAACTCTGGTTCAGACATAAAGCTTGGTATGAGCGATAAGCATCTAAACAGAACAATAACAGGTAGACTAAACCATACCTGAACTTGGACCTGCAACCAAAGTGTTAGCACTACATACTGTACAACACTCTAAGGTGCCATTTCAAATGGTGTAAAGATAACGGGGGTGGGGGTGTGCATGTCATAGTGATGGCAAACAATCAAGCATAACACCCATCCTCACATCTCTCACTCAGTGCATAAAGCATACGATATTCACCACTTCGATCATCCAACATACCTTGCTATGATCACTTTGCCCCCATGAAGTCATAAATGGCTTCACTGCACTGATACATAGCCACTAATCCTTTGCTATGTCCACTTTGCCCCCATGGAGTCGCAATGACCCCACTGCACTGGCTCATAGCCACACTAATCCTTTACTATGTCCACTCTGCCCCATGGAGTCACAATGACCCCACTGCACTGGCTCATAGTCTTACTACGCATCACTTTGCCCCTCGAGTCATACTGACTCTACTGCACTGATAATGTTGTCTTGCTACCATCACCTTGCCCCTCGAGTCATAATGACTCTACTGCACTGATAAGTAGCCCATCATCCATTTTCGGTGGTGAATCGAAGTTACGAACGTCGACAACTCCTTAGCACACGTCCCGCTGCGAAGCCCAACCATGAAGTGAACTCATTGGTTCCCAACTAGATCCTGAGCTCTAACTTCCATTTGGACTACCTTTGCATCTCGGGTTATTGGTCATCACCGGATCGGTTCGGATTTCCCCCTAGTCCTCAGTTCGGTTCGGATTGGAGTGCTCCTTCTTCGCTGGATCGGATCAGGTCATCATCACCTCAGCGGATCGGATCGAATCTCCACGTCCAGTCGCCATCACCGATTCGGATCGGGGTCCTCCAGTTTGCCACGGTTCGGATCGGCTTCTTCTAATCAACTCAGGTCGGGTCGTAGTCTCCAAGCCTCGTCGTAGTACTCCGGTTCGGGTCGGGGTACCATGGCGGATCGGGTCGGAGAACACCAGGCGGGTCGGATCGGATGATGCATGCCACGAGAAGTACAAGTGAATCGAAGTGTGGAGTGTGAGGGCGGATCGGGTCCTCCTACCGATCCGATCCGGTTTGGATGCCTTCCTGCACTTCTTCCAACAAGCAATTTACGCCACTCGACGGCGTTTTCGGCCATTCTACCTATTCTAATCAATCACAAAGCATACCATACAGTCATAGCAACAAGTAGAAGTGACCTCAAACACCAAAACATCAATATGATAGGTTAAAATGAATCAAACTTACCCAAAACCCCATATTTCCCCTTAAGCATGTTTAGGTGAAACTAATGATATGATTAGCAAAACTAAACCAAATTAACCCAAATTCATATCAGAGGTCTAAAACATCATTTCGAATTTTATAAATATTTTTTCAAAATTTTATCATGTTTAAATTCGCTAACTAACACTAATTACCCTTAATTAGCCATAATTAGTGAGGAACTATGCAAATCACTCACCTTAGCCACAAATAAACTTAGATCTGAAATAAATCTCTGATTTGGTGCGAATCCCGATGCTAAATAGCGGTTCTAACGTTGATTTGGTGTAGATCTCTCTTGATTTGATGTTGCTAAGCTTAATCCTTTATTAGAAGATGATTTGAAGGTGATTTAGAGGCTGGAGGCCATTTTTAGGGTTTCTAAGAGGTAAGTGGAGGCTAGAAAACCGAAATGGAATGAATCTCTAACCCATTTCAGCCTCCCCATAACCCTAATCCCGAAATGGGTTATGGGCCCATTCACTAATCACCCTATTTGGCCCGGTTAAGCTTTTTTCATCTTCCAAACCTTATTTTAGCCATATCTCCCAAACGGTAAGTCCGTTTGGCTATTATGACCACTCTACGGAAAGATAAACCATCAAACAAATCTAATGGAAGTGATTTCAGGTCAAAATTCCTTTCCAATCAAAAGTTATGGCCAAAACAAGATCAGCTAGGGGCAAAACGGTCATTTAAAAATCGACAAAAATCATGAACATGGGAAATGACTCTAATGGTTGTTTCCCAAAGTTACATGACCATACGACTTTATATGGGAAAGAAATAAATATTCTATGATCCTCCGATGCGTAGAATGCGGGTTGTTACATTCTCCCCCCTTAAGAAATTTCGCCCCCGAAATTTCCTAACCAAAACACACAAAGGGTCCCGCATGCCTATCAACCATAAAACAACAATCAAACATACAAAACAAGTCTATCCTAGCATGCGAAATAACTAAATTACAAGGTAAATTTTAACAGGCAAAGAGTTCTGGATACGTCTTTCTAATGCTCTCCTCTGTCTCCCAAGTACAGTCATTCTCGTTCTCGCCCCACTGAACCTTGACTAGCCTCACCGCCTTCCTTCGAAGTTGCTTCGTATCGTGCTCGACAATACGAATCGGCTTGCGGTTCCCAACTGCCTCGGGTTCTACTTCGAAGTCCTCTAACTGATCAGGTGAAATAGTCAAATCTGGGTCGTGTACGAACTTCCTTAACTGGGAAACATGAAATGCGTTGTGAACCCCCGCCATCTTCTATGGTAAGTCAACTCTATATGCCAAATTCCCAACTTGTTCGAGAACTGGGAATGGGCCAACAAATCTTGGTGCCAACTTGCCTCTTCTGCCAAACCGTATCACGCTCTTCAACGGAGAAATCTTGACAAACACCAAGTCACCAACGGAGAATTTTAAGTCTCTTCTCCTTTTATCAGCATAACTCTTCTGCCTGTCCTGGGCAGCCTTCATTCGTTGTTGAATGATCTTAATCTTATCTGAAGTTTCCCTCACCACATCTGGTCCAAGCATAAACTTCTCGCCAGTCTCTATCCAACATGATGGTGAGTTGCACGGTCTTCCGTACAAAGCCTCATATGGAGCCATACCGATACTGGATTAGTAGCTATTATTATATGCAAACTCTACTAGATGCAAATGGTCATCCCATGATCCACCAAAATCCAATTTACAAGCTCTCAAGAGATCTTCCAATATACGATTCACCCTCTCCGTATGACTGTCGGTCTGAGGATGATATGCGGTACTGAGATGTAATTCTGACCCTAGAGCCTCTTGTAAGCTCTTCCAAAATCCACTAGTGAACAACGGGTCTCGGTCACTCACAATGCCTTTAGGTACTCCATGAAATCTCACTACCCACTTCATATACAATTCTGCCAACTTAGCTACCGTTCTGGTCGATTTGACTGGTATAAATCTTGCACTCTTAGTCAATCGATTCACAATTACCCAAATGTTATCATGTCCCATTCTAGTCCTTGGAAAACCATCGATGAAATCCATCGAGACTTGCTCCCATTTCCATTCGGGAATCTCTAATGGTTGCAACAAACCACTAGGCTTCTTTTGCTCGGCTTTAACTAGCTGGCAATTCATGCATTTGGATATAAACTTCCCAATGTCTCTTTTCATCCCTTCCCAGTAGTAAGTCTGCATCATGTCTCGATACATCTTATTACCACCGGGATGTATAGTCAGTTTTGAGTGATGACATTCTCCAAGAACTTCATCCCTCAAACCATTCACGTTGGGTACAACTAATCTTCAATTCTTTCTAAGCCATCCATCCCGATCAAGCCCATACAAATTCATCTCCTCACCGTCGATGTCCATCTCTAACTTGGAGATGATTTCCAATAGATTAGGATCGTCCCTCTGGCTGGAACCAATCCGCTCTATCAAAGTGGGTCTGATCGCCAAACTAGCTAGCATGTCTGGATCCAATTCGCACTTTGGTCTGAAATCAAACCCCGCGATATACTCCAGTTGCTTCCATTCAAGAAACATAGCCCCCAAACTGGCATGTCTCCTACTCAAGGCATCGGCTACCGCATTACCTTTCCCAGGTGTGTATGCGATATCAAAATCATACGAAGCCAAGAACTCTAACCATCTCTGCTGACGGAGATTCAAATCTTTCTGGGAGAAGAGATACTTTAACGATTTATGATCGGTAAACAACTCAAATCTTTCCCCCAAGAGATAGTGTCTCCACATCTTTAGCGCAAACACGATCGCTGCTAATTCCAAATCATGGGTACGGTACTTCTTCTCATGCGGCTTTAGCTGCCGACTAGCATAAGCTACAACCCTACCTCCTTGCATCAATACAACACCTAGTCCGGTACCACAAGCATCCGTGTATACCTTCATCTCTTCATTCCCTTTAGGAATGACTAATACTGGCGCACGCGTCAACTTTTCCTTTAGACTCTTGAATGCATTTTCACACACTCCGTCCTAGACGAAGGCCTTATTCTTCTTAGTCAACTGAGTCAACGGTGCTGCTATCTTGGAGAAGTCCTGGATAAACTTACGATAATATCCAGCTAACCCCAAGAAACTTCTTACATCTGTTGCATTCTTGGGCGTAGGCCAATCCTGTACCGTAGCCACCTTCGCAGGGTCCACGGCAATACCATTCTCTGAAACAACATGGCCCAAGAATCTCACTTCCCTCCTCCAGAAATGACACTTAGAGAATTTCGCTTTCAATTGGTGTTTCCTCAACACCTCCATCACTATCCTCAAGTGTCCCTTGTGTTCGTCCTCTGTCCTCGAGTAAACAAGGATATCGTCTACGAACACAAGAACAAACATATTCAACTGATCTCTAAATACTCGATTCATAAGATCCACAAAGTAGGCTGGTGCATTGGTCAACCCAAATGGCATGACCTACGACTCATAGAATCCAGACGGCGTCCTAAATGTCGTTTTTGGAACACTCTCATCCGCTGCTCGAAGCTGATGAAATCCTGTCGTGAGGTCCAATTGGGAGAACACTCTTGCTCCTTCCAGTTGATCAAACAAATCATCTATCCGTGGTAGAGGATACTTATTCTTCCTCGTTACCTTATTCAACTCGCGATAGTCGACACACAAACGAAGGGAACCATCTGCCTTATTGGCAAACACAACTGGTGCTCCCCACTCGGAGACACTTCTTCTAACAAATCCCTTCTTCAAAATATTGTTGACTTGCACCCTGAGCTCTCGCTGCTCCCTTGGTGCCATACGACGAAGTGGCATCACTATAGGTCTGGCATCATTCACTAAATCAGTACGGAACTCAATCTCTCGGTGTGGTGGAAGCCCGGTCACCTCCTCGAAGACGTTCGGATACTGGCCAACCACGGGCACATCTGACAACTCATCCTGCGGGATGTCGAGGGAATTTATAAAACCAACCATTACCCCATCACCAGGTAGACTACCAAACACTACCCTCCGCCCATCATCTGCCCTAACTGTCACAAAAAAGCCCTCACAGTCTACCACCACCCCATATCTTTGGAGCCAATCGACCCCCAATATAATGCCATACCCAGTAAAGCCCAAAACAAAGCAATCACAAACAAACATACATCCATGACTCGATAAGACCAAATTTCGGCAAATCATACTAAGGCTAGTCGAACCACCAATCGGGCTCGTCACAACCAATGGTCTATCGACTATCTCGGGTTCTAGTCCCAACCTATCTACCAGGTCACTAGATATGAAGGAACGGGAAGCCCCAGTATCAAACAAAACTCGAACTGGTACATCATAAATAGAAAGCATACCTTGAATAACGAAATTCTTTCCTTTCTCCGCCGTAGTTGGGGCATTCGACGAAGAAGGGACAGCATCAATAGCATATGCTTTCACAATCTGCTTCTCCTTAAGAGGTTGCGGACACTTATCCTTATGATGTCCCACTTGGCCACAGTTATAGCACTTCCTATCCGCTGGCTTGGCCCGACATTCTTTAGCATAATGGCCCTTCTTACCACAGCTGAAGCACTCAACATCTTTCTTGTTCTTTTTTTGGCCATCCTTAGATTGGCTCTCCTTCCTCTTATTCTGAGAGTTATTCTTGCCTCCACCGCCTGCTTGCGGATTCAGCCCTTCTGCAGATGCAGCCTCAGTCTTTGACTTAGGGTAAAGACTCTCTGATCTCAAAGATTTCCCCACAATCGATTCAAAGGTCTCATCGATGTGGTTGATAAGCCTTTCCCCCAAGTATCCATCCAAATCAGTAATGAATTTCTCATTCTTCTTCTCAGGAGTATCGATAAGAGATAGTCCATACTTCGACAAAGTGTCGAACTCAGCAATATAATCAGAGACTGCCCTACCATTCTGCTTGAGTTCCAAGAATCTATTAAACAACACTGACTTCTGGGCAGCTGGAATGAACTTCTCGCTAAAGCGAGCCTTGAACTGATTCCAAGTAACCTGATCTTCTGGAGTAGCTGTTCTAATGGCATTCCACCAATTCATCGCTCGCCCTTGCAGCTGACGAGACGCTAGCCTTCTCTTCATTGCATCCTCGATACCCAAGTCGTCGAAGATACGATCACAGCAATCCAACCAATCCTGAACATCTGTGGCCAACTCCGTTCCGTGGAACGGCTTCCCACCAAAGTTAGTGTAATCCTTGCACAACTTGGCGAAATCGACCCTAGGCGCCTGCACTACTAGGCCACCACCAATACTGGGATTGGTAACTGCCCCTTGCACCTCCACTAAGCATGTCTCTCACGAGGTCAGTAAACATCGCCCTCATGTCAGCAGCATTCCCATTATTGGCTCCCCTACCAGCACCCCTTGCATATCGACTCATCGTTCAATCTGTAAAGGGAAACGATTAACGACCCCATAGTGGTGCTAGTGTAGTACGACTTCATTCTTATACTACTAATAGTACATACATATATAGCTTTTTAAAACCAAAGTAATCACAAATACGCTCTCTCATATACGTACTATCTCTCCCTAGTGTCTTTCCCTAGGTTAATTACGCAACCTAGAGCTCTGATACCAAATGTGACGGACCGCCTCGCACCAACCGACATTTACTCCAAAAGTGCGCTGTATACATGTCCAGTTAGCACGGGACGGATCATCAGAAGAAAAGGGAAGAAGGAAATGAACTAACAAAGAACCTGTAAAATTCCTCACAGCGCATGGAACAAAATATAATAACAACATACTTGACATAAAATAGGTGAGACAGTGCATAAGCTGAAAACAAACTAACATAGCAGCGGAAAATCCAAGTGCAGCTTATGATCCAAAGCTAACATTATTACAACTTTTCAAACTGTCTCAAAAAGCAAAAGCAAGATCAAGGAGGTACACTACTAATGCCCAAGTAGTAACCACCAACAACACAGGGAGAATATCTATATATCATACGTGGAAGCCTCCTGCTCGCCTCCGAATCAGCTACTCGCGCATCACCAGCTAACCTGTCTCTAGTCTGCTCGTGTGAGCACCCAGAGTAATAAGAAGAGACATAAAACTCTGGGTTAGACATAAAGCCTGGTATGAGCGATAAGCATCTAAACAGAACAATAACAGGTAGACTAAACCATACCTGAACCTGGACCTGCAACCAAAGAGTTAGCACTACATACTGTACAACACTCTAAGGTGCCATTTCAAATGGTGTAAGATAACGGGGGTGGGGGTGTGCATGTCATAGTGATGGCAAACAATCAAGCATAACACCCATCCTCACATCTCTCACTCAGTGCATAAAGCATACGATATTCACCACTTCGATCACCCAACATACCTTGCTATGATCACTTTGCCCCCATGAAGTCATAAATGGATTCACTGCACGGATACATAGCCACTAATCCTATGCTATGTCCACTTCGCCCCATGGAGTCACAATGACCCCACTGCACTGGCTCATAGCCTCACTAATCCTTTACTATGTCCACTCTGCCCCATGGAGTCACAATGACCCCACTGCACTGGCTCATAGTCTTACTACGCATCACTTTGCTCCTCGAGTCATACTGACTCTACTGCACTGATAACGTTGTCTTGCTACCATCACCTTGCCCCTCGAGTCATAATGACTCTACTGCACTGATGAGTAGCCCATCATCCATTTTCAGTGGTGAATCGAAGTTATGAACGTCGACAACTCCTTAGCACACGTCCCGCTGCGAAGCCCAACCATGAAGTGAACTCATTGGTTCCCAACTGGATCCTGAGCTCTAACTTCCATTTGGACTACCTTTGCATCTCGGGTTATTGGTCATCACCGGATCGATTCGGATTTCCCCCTAGTCCTCAGTTCGGTTCGGATCAGAGTGCTCCTTCTTCGCTGGATCGGATCGGGTCATCATCACCTCAGCGGATCAGATCGAATCTCCACGTCCAGTCGCCATCACCGATTCGGATCGGGGTCCTCCAGTTTGCCACGGTTCGGATCGGCTTCTTCTAATCAACTCAGGACGGGTCGTAGTCTCCAAGCCTCGTCGTAGTACTTCGGTTCGGGTCGGGGTACCATGGTGGATTGGGTCGGAGAACACCAGGCGGGTCGGATCGGATGATGCGTGCCATGAGAAGTACAAGTGAATCGAAGTGTGGAGTGTGAGGGCGGATCGGGTCCTCCTACCGATCCGATTCGGTTCGGATGCCTTCCTGCACTTCTTCGTGCAAGCAATTTACGCCACTCGACGGCGTTTTCGACCATTCTACCTATTCTAATCAATCACAAAGCATACCATACAGTCATAGCAATAAGTAGAAGTGACCTCAAACACCAAAACATCAATATGATAGGTTAAAATGAATCAAACTTACCCAAAACCCCATATTTCCCCTTAAGCATGTTTAGGTGAAACTAATGATATGATTAGCAAAACTTGACCAAATTAACCCAAATTCATATCAAAGGTCTAAAACATCATTTCGAATTTTATAAATATTTTTATAGAATTTTATCATGTTTAAATTCGCTAATTAACACTAATTACCCCTAATTAGCCATAATTAGTGAGGAACTATGCAAATCACTCACCTTAGCCACAAATAAACTTAGATCTGAAATAAATCTATGATTTGGTGCGAATCCCGATGCTAAACATCGGTTCTAACGTTGATTTGGTGTAGATCTCCCTTGATTTGATGTTGCTAAGCTTAATCCTTGATTAGAAGATGATTTGGAGGTGATTTAGAGGTTGGAGGCCATTTTTAGGGTTTCTAAGAGGTAAGTGGAGGTTAGAAAACTGAAATGGAATGAATCTCTAACCCTTTTCAGCGTCCCCATAACCCTAATCCCGAAATGGGTTATGGGCCCATTCACTAATCACCCTATTTGGTCCGGTTAAGCAGTTTTTTTCACCTTCCAAACCTTATTTCAGCCATATCTCTCAAACGGTAAGTCTGTTTGGCTATTATGACCACTCTACGAAAAGGTAACCATCAAACGAATCTAATGGAAGTGGTTTCAGGTCAAAATTCATTTCCAATCAAAAGTTATGGCCAAAACAAGATCAGCTAGGGGCAAAACGGTCATTTAAAAATCGCCAAAAATCATGAACATGGGAAATGACTCTAATGGTTGTTTCCCAAAGTTACATGACCATACGACTTCATATGGGAAAGAAATAAATATTCTACGATCCTCCGATGCGTAGAATGCGGGTTGTTACAGGTGTTAAGCAAGAGAATAAATTCTCCGCCACCAAACAGATATATATTTAGTAGAGATCAATCAACACAGAATAAAATCCAATGTCAGACTCACATTCATTTACAAGTTCGTTCCGGGTCTGAACGAAACCGGAGGCACCTTATTCCTCGTCCCATATGTCCAATACAGGAGAGAGGTCCTTGCATATCCGGTCGATCTCCAAGTACGTCTGGACGGTCACCACTTATTACCTCTTCATAGGTGTACAACCCAATCAAGACATCGGCAATCATCCAAACGATGTGAAGACCTCCGGTCTTCAACCACCATCTTCATCGTCGACATATCGTCGAATCAGTTGATCAGAATGGGATAAACCCAGCCTTTCTAAATAACCCGCGTATCTTATAAACAAGCGCTATAAAAACACAACATACACCTCATTCCAATTCTGAATATTCTTTAATTTAAATATTCATATCCTTTGGGAAAGGTTCCCATTAATTTTATCAAAGATACATTCTTTGAATTTATTCTTCAATCTTCCATTGGATATCAATTCAAACCCAATTAAGGTTTATCCAAACTAGTCGGGATTAGCGATCCTTACCGAAGTAATCATTTATTTTATTTCCCAATTCCAACCTATTCATCACTTGAAGCAAAACTGGTAATACTTCATATTCAACACCACGGTGTTATCGGTAAAATTAATTACCATTTCACGTCCAAATCTAACTAAAGATTTAACTATCGCTTGGAGCAAAACTGGTGATACTCCATTCTCGATCATTTCATGAATTCGATAAATTTATTTATGTCATTCCAATCTAATTAAAATTCATTAAAACTCTAATTCAGTTTTAATCTCCAAAAAACATTACTTAATGATTATTCAAAGTTAAGAAATTAATCTTATCTTTAACTGGGTTAAAGAACTAATGTCATTTAAAACACAGCTCACGATAAACCTAAAATCACATTCCATTAACAATGATCTTCATGGAAAACAGATTAATACATATAATCGATATAAACTTCCATATCCAACTGATAATATAAATGGAATAACGGCAAAGCCTCTTAAATTCTATATATAGTAACAGTCTCCCTCCACCGAAGTTCACTTCGATTATTACCAAATCGAATTCCATTCCAATTTATTTTGACTAAATTGGAAAACTTTACTTTGGAAAATTTCATTAGATCTTAATTAAAAGATTTATAAATTCCAAATCACATTTCACTGTTAATCGGGTTAAAGAACGAATGTCATTAAAAACACAGTTCACAATAAACCCAATTCACATTCCATTTTTATTCCAGTTACTAAATAAAACTGGAAACTCCAGTAATCTTAATTAAAAGATTTATTCTTTTCAAACAGGGTTTAAGAACAGTGTTACTGAAAACACCATTCACGAACCCAAAATCCAATGTTTTTATTCAATTCCAATTAAATATTAATTAATTGGAAAACTTCCTTAAATCTTGATTAAAAGAACTATTCTTTTCTCAACTGGGCTTAAGAACGGTGTTAATGAAGACACATTCATGACAAACCCAAAATCCCATTTGATATTAAATACAAAGCTCTGAATAGAAATTATATCGGCTTATATTCAATATCAAATTCTGGAACCAACAAATATTGTATTGGAAATAACGATATAAATATATCTTCCAAATTTCCATAACAATATCCGTATAATCACGAAATCCAATATCGAAATATTCCGAATATGATTTCCATTCAAATCCACTCCAATTCATATATTGGAAATTCTGGTTATATTAAAACTCCTTCTCAATCCAATTTATTTATTTAAAAATAATTGGATTATAATTCTGGTTAATAACTAGTCCATCTCGATAAAAAAATATTTTTATCTTCGAAAGTGTGGGATTTTTCATCCCAATTCTTTCCAAATCATTTATTATGATATTACACAAATTATTAATATTTTTAATAATTTTATTAAGGCCCTTTCAGTCGATTTCCATAAACGGTCATCGAACTGCACTTACAGCGACCTTTTCCAAATTTGATTTGGATATAATTCCAATTCCAACCGTTAGATTTCAAATCTCTTATATTCGTTGGAAACCTCTTTCTGATACGAACCCAATGTTCCGGTTTTAGGAGAATCCGACGGTCAGATCTCCCGTAATGTCAATTCAAAGTCTACGGTCGAAATTCACGAACGGTCGTGGAGCGGCGCATTCTATTCAAGCCATTTAATATATATAATGTATATATTTCGTCGATTTCCATTTAAAAACGTATTTTATAAATTGTTTTAAATTCGCTTTAAAAACGATTTCAACTTCATATTCAAGTTTAAATCAAAATTGAATATTCCATATCATTAATATATAAATGATAATATTTTCAAAACATTAGATTTTGAAATCACTTCCTTTTCGATATTCATTATAAAAATGAATAAAATCGATATAAATATCGTTCGCGTCAAAATGGCGCATATCTAATCAATACGGCTTCACATATTTCAATATTTTCGTGTCTATCAAAAATCGGACAACAAAATCAGATTTTAATGCTTTACTGAATATTAGTTTAAAATATTCATTATTTTAAAATATTTGCTCTTTTTGAATTGGAATAAGACACAGCCAATTACCATATAGTGTTATTTATATGGATTTCATACAACACATATACACAACACCAATGATACACAATCAACCATCATCCAGAGTGCAATTACAACTATATAAGCATTAAAAATAAATAATTAACGCTCAACACAGCCTGTCAACCCATCGATTGACATACAACTAAATATTGGGATTAGTGTATGTCCAATATCATCCCAATACTCGTGTGGGGTTTTCAAACAACAAATACTGGTTATTATTTATGCAGTTGGGCAATGTGTAAAATTTATCATCCCAATCAATATCAGATAAATGGGTGTACATAAACAAGCCGTCTGATTTGTAAATGAATATTTATTTCATTTTCTTTTCACGATAATATATATATATATATATATATTCTTATATAAATAATTTTTATATATACTACAATATCAATCAATAACAATCTCAATCACAATTCAAACAAACAATCATGGTTTGTACAATAAATAGTGTCGGGGGCTTCTAAGCCCCGTCTGCATCCTAATATATATTTAACTGAAAAATAACTAAAGTGAGAAGGAGTTCTCACCTTTGGTTTCCACTCCTATCAGTCTTTAATTGACGGTTTTGGTACCGTTTGGATTTAAATTTGCTCCAAATTCAAACAAGCTCCAATTTGGACCTGGTCAGTTTTGTCGTGAAGCTATCGACTCCACGATCGCAACGGATCCTGTTTCATGCGATTTGGAGTTCGTGGCAAAAAGATATTAATATACGAATATGAAATATTATTTAAATAATAAGATCACTATTCATCTTCTTCTTCAAACGACACCCTCAATTTAAAATGCTCGCCACGGCCAAACCGTAAGTCAGAATTGCACGAAACTAGCGCCATTCTCTCCGGCTTCTCTCCGGCTTCTCTCCCTCTTTCCACTCCTTGTGGTCTCCCCCTCCAGTTTGCCACGTGGTCCCCATGATCTACAGTTGAACGGAAAACTGCTGTTTCCATTCATCTTAGTGATGCGGCCGCCTCATTGCTCCAAATGCCCCCAAATTTTACCAGTAGCTTGGTCTCGACCTCCCAGACAATTTTCCCTTTGGTCCCTTTGCATGAAAATGCACGGATCGACAGGAAATTGCTCATCTTTGCGACTGTCCCGTTTTCAGCATCCCTCCAATAAAATTGACATTCCGGCCAACTTCGGCCACCTGGGACCATGCCACCACCGCCAAAACCTTCGTATGCTTCCACTCTACCATTCCTCCAAACCGATCGACCTAATTCTTTATGTGGGGCCCACAACAACCAAAATACGAAAACCGACCTGTTGCACTTCGAGCTCAATTCCAACAATATCACCAGTCCAATCACCACCATACTTTTACAGTAGCTAGTAGTCATCATGATCTACAATCTCACAAAATTTCATGGCCTAACTCTTTACAGTTCGGGATATATAAATTATTTAGTTTCAGGGGTTTTTTTGCAAAATTTCAGAATAGAGGAAGTGAGAGTGGCTGCTGCCAATTTATGGAGGGAGAAGAGAAGTGAGGGTTTGTGGAGAGAAAAGATGTTATATAGTGGTGGTTTATGATTTTTTTTTATTATTTCTCTAGTTAGGGTTGTCTTCGTTCGGAGTTTGTTGATGCCACGGTCACACACGAGCTCCGTTGACGATGAAAATAGACTGCTGCTATGTCATGACGATACAGTCCCAACAAAACTGGTTTCGTCGAATTTCGAGTGCGTTTTCTCAGAAAGCTCTGTTTCTGTCTTAAATGACTAATCGACTCACGATTTATTGTATACGGCCACATACTAGCTCCAAAAATTACGAAATTTGGAATTCTCTCTATGTTTTTCAAATATGGTTTCAACAAAACTAATTTCGTCGAATTTGGAGACCGTTTGAAAAATAGCCTTTTTAACTGGTCAATTAAATTCTATTTTAAATTACCAAACACATTTAATTTCACCACGGTCACATATTAATTCCAACAATCATGAAAATTGGAATCCAGTAGTAATTTGACATTCCGGATCCAACAAAAGTGGTCTCATAAAAAACGGAGGTCGTTTGCAAAAGGGCTATTTTTAAGGGCTATATATTATATAAAATTCCATAGCGACTATTCTGAATTTTCAACTGGACATAACTTTTTATTCATGCTATGAAATCTGGATTTTTCACATTCGTTGGAAAGATATTTTCAAACAGATCCAAATATTTCTGGTTTCACTGAAATCCGGTTTGTTTTGAATCATGTACATTCATTTGAAATTTGAAATCGAATTTTCAAACTATCGCGCCATTTCAGGCTTGTTATATAATTAAAATAAATTTATTTGTTCTAAATTCGATTTAAATAAATTTTAAATCATTATTATTTAAAATAAATAATTTTAAATGTTTAAAATTCATTAAAATAGCTAAAATAAAAATTTTAAATCGGTTCTGATTTTCCGGGTTGTTACAGTCTCCCCCACTTAAAATCTTTTCGTACTCGAAAAGGAACGGAGCTGAAAGTTGTTTAACTAATCAACTCAACTTTCATTCTGGCTTTCATTCTTCAACTTTTCAGTTTTTAAGAATTTTCTAATTTCTCAAAAAATTGGCTAACACCCTAAATTTTCGAAAAATTTCGCCATAACCTCCTTTGTACGGGGAGGCATTTAAAACCACAACTAGCCACGCAGGGTCCTCACCAATCCAAAGAAAAAAGAATAAGCCAAGCGGCTAGCCAATCGGCTCATAAAATCATCAAAACCCAAGGAAATGGTAAACATGTACCTATTTGTAGGGCATACAATTTTATTCCTCTTATCGGCGTCCATGCTATGACCCGCTCAATGTATATGCATGTACATGTATGCAATTGCAATCAATTTTCAAGTCAGTTCACTGTTTGATTCAATTTGGCTTAATTTACCTTTTGTTCTCTTATTGGTTCAACATTTGAATCAATCAAACTAATTATCATACAACACAACCAGCAATCAATTTGTTGATTAAATTTTCAAATTCATAACTTTGATATATATATTCAAAATCATGTTTTTGATGCCAATTCACTACAAATAAACCCTATCTAGTTTTGGTTCTCACACCAGTCAATTGGAAACATATAGGTATCCCACTTTCGCCACTCGAACATAAACCTTGATGATGGTGCACCGATCATCAGAATCATCTCCGGGCGACTAGAGTGTGATTATATATCCATCCAGTATATTTGAGACTTCAAATACACGTGGATCAGACATATATTAAAATATTTATATACCCGATAGTCTAAATCAATTTAAAATAAATTATTCAAATACGTATAATTAGGTTTAAATTTTCAAAACAAAATTTGTTTTCAAATTTTTTAGAAAAAAAACAACACTCTTTACATTCGTTCTAGGGTACTACTGATCACATCTCTAACGAGTCATTCTTATTGGATATTACTAATCCAATCTCTGATGAATTCCTTCGTTTGGTTCTAATGTGCCTTGTTCCCGAGCTCTGTAAACCAAAGCTCTGATACCAACTAAAATGACCCAAACTCGCCCTTACGGGAAAGCCCAAATTGAGTTGAGAACACGACAAATCAGAACACAAAAAAAAAGAACATTTCATTTCTTATTACAACAATTTACATCAGAGTACAAGAATATACAGAGTATGAACAACTAATAATATACATTTTATAAATGTCAAAGCTTTACAAATTACAATGCAGCGGAAAATAATACAAAACACAACTGAAAGAAATACACGAATACAGATGTTCCGAATATAGATCCAACTGTTAACCATGATCCTATGAATATAATATATACAAAACTAAAACTCCTATCTTCCTGTATAGAAAATAGGGGCACCTAGAGTTTAGGTTAAAAAGATTAACTCCAGGCCAGTCATGTGAATGGTGTGAGAACTAAAACAGTTATTTAAATCTTTACTTTAAATAAAGTAAATCTAGGGACCACACCGTATAACACGGGACAGGTTTCCTCCCAAGAATACCAGTGCATAAAACAAACAACGCAATGCTTTTAGGAAAATGAAGCTATTATAAGACTTAGGTCCCATCACACAATGTAATGCAAGCCGGAGGATAGAATTTTACCTTATAATAGCCAAACATGCTTGGTACGTTTAAAACAAATCATTTTGTACTAGTATAAGTGCATAGTGTATAAAACAACTTCAAATATAAATGTATCAATCATAGATGACATAGCATCCCATGCTACTATGTCGCCATACTAGGCTCTACAATCAAAACCGAAATGTCACGTATTGGAAGTTGGATTTCCATCTGTGAACCAAGTCAAAGGGATCATACTGTGCCAATTCGAGACTCTCTAGACCGAGCCTCAGGTCTCAGCCGCAACTGCACCCAGATCATCAGGGCCAGTCCACATTTTAAGT
Organism: Allium sativum; assembly: GCA_030737875.1. Classification (NCBI taxonomy): domain Eukaryota; kingdom Viridiplantae; phylum Streptophyta; class Magnoliopsida; order Asparagales; family Amaryllidaceae; genus Allium; species Allium sativum. The sequence goes on from CM060923.1 coordinate 160,667,362, forward strand.
GGATTAAAAATCCCTGAACATGTGTCTCCCCGCCCTATGGGGCGTAAATGAGCCAGATGACTTAATATCCATCGGCTGCATAGTAATCGATTTATCCGAGGCGCCTCGCTATCCATCAAATAATATGCCACATCCACTTGAGTAAAACGTCTGGGCTCCATACCATGACACCACTCCTAACTAGAAGGAAACGCATGCCCTCCTTGAGGTCCTTCCCGTTTCTAGTTCACACCGGGGTGTTAGGCTCGCGAATTAACGTTATACACAAAGCTATGCTATATTAAAGTCGTGCTTTGATCATCAACCACAAGACTCTGCTTTTTAACAGAAGCCTTGATCATTTGCATCTTAGCATGCCACACAGGCAATTCACGCTATGCGACTGATGTCTAGCGATATATAACCTCTGAGCTCGTACGTCTCAGAGAAGGGTGTTAAGCAAGAGAATAAATTCTCCTCCACCAAACAAATATATATTTAATAGATATCAATCAACACGGAATAAAATCCAATGTCAGACACACATCCATTTACAAGTTCGTTCCGGGTCTAAACGAAACCGGAGGCACCTTATTCCTTGTCCTATATGTCCAATACAGGAGAGAGGTCCTCGCATATCCGGTCGATCTCCAAGTATGTCTGGACGATCACCACTTATTACCTCATCTCGGGTGTATAGCCCAATCAAGACATCGGTAATCATCCAAACGATGTGAAGACCTCCGGTCTTCAACCACCATCTTCATCGTCGACATATCGTCGAATCAGTTGCTCAGAATGGGATAAACCCAGCCTTTCTAAATAACTCGCGTATCTTATAAACAAGCGCTATAAAAACACAACATACACCTCATTCCAATTCTTTATATTCTTTAATTTAAATATTCATATCCTTTGGGAAAGGTTCCCAATAATTTTATCAAAGATATATTCTTTGAATTTATTCTTCAATCTTCCATTGGATATCAATTCAAACCAAATTAAGATTTATCCAAACTAGCCGGGATTAGTGACCCTTACCGAAGTAAACATTTATTTTATTTCGTGTGACGACCCCAAACCCTCATTCCATGGTGGCAAGGATAATCATTGGAATATAACACATAAACAGTAACAATAGAACAGAAATATATCATTACACCAGATATTGTACATCAAATAATAATCATCAGAGTTGCATAGTATACATGATCATACTTAGTACAACATACAGTTTCAGCTTTATATAAAATGTCTACACCGGAATCAAACATAATATACATAACAGGAGCTGAACATCATAAAAAGAAGTGATAGAATCCATCTTCAGCTCCATAGCTATCTAGAAAGAGCCTGCTAAAACATGAATACAAGGCTGTCTGTGTAGAAATAGAGGCACCCGAGTTTTCAAGTGAAACAAACTACGAGTCAGTCATGGGACTGGTATGAGAAATCTACTTAACTTATCTTACAATAGGGCCAATCACAGGACCACGCCGCTAACGCGGAACGGGTTTACTCCATTGGATTGCTAATGCCCAAAACAAGTAAATCATTTAAACATCGCAATGCTTTTTCTAAAAATGAAGCCATTATAAGACTTAGGTCCCATCACACAATGCAACGCAAACCGGAGGATATAGTTGTTACCTTATAATGGCCAAAATATGCTTGATACGTATAAAACAAAACATTTGATATTATTACTAGTGTTTATATGTTTCAAAAACAATTTCAATCATAAATATCAATCATTGACGGCATAAGTGCCCCATACCAATATGTCGCCATATATAGGTTTACAATTAAAACTGCACGATGTCGTATTTGGAAATTGGATTTCTGTCATGAACCAAGGCAAGGGATCATCCTTACCGCTTCGAGATGCTCTAGCCCGTGTCTCAGGAACAGCCGCAATTGCACCTTGGATCGTCAGGGCCGGTCCACACGGAGTGGATTAAAATGCCTGAACACTGCGTTTCCCCACCCTATAGGGCGTTAAACTGGCCGGTATATCTACCAAACCATCCATCGGCTCCGCAGAGACCGAAATAACCGAGGCGCCTCGCTATCCATCATCCACACAAATAAAACATCCGGGCGTGTAAAACCCAGACATCACTCCTACCTAAAAGGAAATGCATGTCCTCCCTGAGGTCCTCTCTCATTTCTGGTTCATACCGGGGTGTGAGGCTCGTTTCGCCATACACAAAGCTATGCTCTTTAAAGCCATGCTTTGATCATCAGCCACAAGGCTCTGCTTTTCAACAAAAGCCTTGATCACTGCATCTCTGCATGCCACGTTGTCATCTACAACGTCAGACACACATCCATTTACAAGTCCGTTCTGGGTCTGAACGAAACCGAAGGCACCTTATTCCTCATCCAATATGTCCAATACAGGAGAGAGGCCCTCACACATCTGGTCGATCTCCAAGTACGTCTGGACGACCACCACTTATTACCTTGTCTTGGGATGCCTCCCAATCAAGACATCAGCAATCATCCAAACAATGTGAAGACCTCCGGTCTTCACCCACCGTCTTCATCGTCGATTTCTAATCGCCGACCAATTATTTGAAATGAGATTTAACTCGACCTTTTCAAATAATTCACGTATATTTAGAATTCAAATCAATTCATTTCCATGGTTAAATCATTTGACATCCATAATTCAGTTCATTAATGTAATTTTCATGTCAAACACATTCGACCATCAAATATCCAATAAATTGAGTAAATTTGGTTTATTTCATATCGTTTATAATATTTTATAATGATTTATCACTATTTTTATTTATTTAAAAATAGCCCATTTATTCAAACGACGCTTCAGGCCATAACGTGGCCATGGCGTTGTTTTTCTTCAGATCTAATTTACTTATATTTGAAAATCTAACCATTAGATCTTTACAAATTTTATATCATTAGAAATATCTTTTTAAGCGGACCCAACGATTCCAGTTTTGGGAAAACCCGACGGTCGGATCTCCCAGTACAATTGTTTAAGTTACGATTTCAAAATATGAACTGCAACATCGTTATTCGTTTTATATATATATATATATAATCCATTCTGGCGCTGTTTCTATTTTGATTTGAGTTAAACATTTCACACAATCTAACCGTTGGATCTTTACAAATTTGTTATCGTTGGAAAGATATTTTCAAACGGTTTTGGTTTCGAGAAAATCTGATGGTCGGATCTCCCGTAATAATCGTTTAAAATCACGATTTCAAAATACGAAATACAGCGTCGTTAATCATTTTATTTTAATTATATATATATAATTCGTTCTTCAATTTCTAAACCATTTTCATTTCATATATGTGTTAAATCTAATATTTTTACCCAACAAATATTTATTTCAACACACGACTATTTTTAACACTTCATATATATATATATATATATAAATGTGACTTTTATTGTTAAAACAATTTGTCTCAAACATGAGTATTTTTAGCAATTCATATATATAATAAAAATGTGATTTTTATTGTTAAAACAATTTATTTCCAACATGAATATTTTAGATACTTCATATTTATGATAAAAATGTGATTTTTATCGTTCAAACAATTCATTCGTCATATGAATATTTTTCCAACACATGAATATTTCAGAAAATTTCGGCAGCATAACGGCATGGGGTTTAATATCGGCACCGTCCAGAGTACAGCTTCTCGCACTACCTTACGCCTCACGGCGCTCCCTAAGGGGCTTATCCTTATAATCTAAATATTTCAATCATTTTCATATCACAATGAATTTTTCCACAAACAATTTCAATTTTATTTCAACCACAAATAACCATTATCAACCATTCGCATTTATCAACCAAATTTCACGTCAATCAAAATCCAAACAATCACAACCAATATATATCGTCCATGGTTTGTGGACGAGGGGAGTATATATATATATAAATGTAGATAAATATATTTCAATTTCATTTCAATTTCATTTCAATTTCATTTCAATTCCATTCAACACACATGATTTTTACAGCGTATATATAACTTATACATCGCACATATAATTTATACAATGCTTATGCATGAGGTGTACAATGCTTATATAACTTATACATCGATTATATAATTTATACATCGTCATTCCATTCACATTTGAATTTAGAAATATCACATTGGGTTCCACTCCTCCAAAAATTGTAGGAAGCTCCAAAAATTCTCCGGTCTCTTCTAGAATGTAGAAGACGTTGCCAATAGTCCAATGCCTCTTATTTCACTGGATTTCGACAACATAGCAGAAGGATATGATTTTTATTGTAAAATCATAATTCGTAGCGCTTTAAAGTGCTATAATCAGTTTAAAATATAAAGGTCGTTACCTCAGCTGAAGTGTTCAAAACTAGGTTTGCGATTTTCGCGAAATCCGTGAAGTGATGGGACGATCGGCCTTCGCAGCGATGAAGAGGGAGGAGAGGCGCAAGCAGCGCAGGGGGTGGCATGCAGCTCGCGGTGATGTGGCAGGCGCGGCGGCGGGTTAAAGTTCGGGACTTTGAGTGATCGATCCGAACGAAATACGTAATGAAAATTAGCAAACTAGGTATGGATTTGAAGAGGAAGAGGAGCTCTACAAAATTCCCAACTGGAGCTTTGAATTTTATTGAGTGGTTTGGCCGGAATCGAGGAGAGAAGGTGGATGTTGATTTCCGTTGTCGCGCGAGGGTTATGGGGAGAGAGAAAAATATATTTTTTATAAAAATTCTGATTGGTCCGTGCTATTCATCATTCCAAAAATATCTGTTTTTCCAAACGAACTCCAATTCAAACGCAATGACTGTCATCCCTAGCAAAATACCCCCATTTCGTATACAATGGAATATGTTTCGTAGGCCCGTTCAACTGTTTCAGTCAGTTATTCTTCGAATTAAAATATAAAACATTCAAATATGGATTTGAACATACATTTCAATTTGTCAGGGCCACATACTGATTCCAAAAATTCCAGAAAAATAAATCTGGCTATGTTAGGACGATACAATCCCAACAAAACTAATTTCGTCAAATTTGGAGACCGTTTGAAAAATGGCCATTTTCTAGTCGATCCAAATTGACTGAAATTAACCAAACACGTTTTCCTTTGCCCCGCTAACATATTAACTCTAAAAATTATGAAAATTGAAACTTAGCAATAATTTGACATTCCGGATCCAACAAAAGTGGTTTCATCGAAAACGGAGGTCGTTTGCAAAATGTTTATTTTTACGGGCTATATTTATTCCATAGCGACCATTTTGAAAATTCATTTGGCCATAACTTTTGATTCCCACTATGAAGTTTTGATTTTTCAGATTCGTTAGAAAGATATTCTTAAACAGATTTAAATATTTTTGGTTTCACTAAAATCCGTTTTATTTTGCATCCTGTACAGTCAGTTAAAGTTCGAATTCAAATTTTCAAAGTGCCGCGCTATTTCCAACTCCTTTTTAAAATTAAAATAAATATTTATATTCCAACATCGATTCAAATAAATATATATGTTCTAATTCTATTCAAAAAAAAATTCTTGTCGTTATTATTTAAATAATTCATTTTAAATATTCAAAATTCATTAAAATTGCTAAAATAAAATTTTTGAATTGGTTCTGATTTTCCGGGTTGTTACAATCTCCCCCACTTAGAATCTTTTCGTTCTCGGAAAGGAATGGAGCTGAAAGCTGTTTAACCAACCAACTCAACTTTCATTTTGGCTTTCATTCTTTAACTTTTCGGTTTCTACGAATTTTCTAATTCTCCAAAAATTTGGCTGACACCCTAAATTTTTGAAAAATTTCGCCATAACCTTCTTTTTACGGGGAGGGGTTTGGAAATTTATTAGGCCGTATTAGGTATCCAATAAATCCTAAAAAGCATTTCCGGTGTCCACAGGGGAGTGTGTATAGATCATAACTCCAGTGAATAAATTCTCATCACCCTATAAATGGTTTTTGTGCCTTAATGACTAGAGTGACGTGTTTATTGTCATCTCCAGACCCATTTGGGGTTTTTATTAATCTGGCAATTTATCGTTACATTTTATATAGTCCATACCAGCCTTTGGTTCAACCTGTAATATAGTCATCGCCATACAATCCTCTCGCTTGTATGATAAATCTTCTACCTCGTCACATAATCTCCAAATGCTTATGTGGTATATGATAGAGTACGCTATCTGCAAGAAGTATGCCATGTATTGTAGTTCAAAATTAATTGTTACTATCATATGGCGGCATTTATTATTTCACACAGAACAACCAACACTCCGCATCCAATGGCATTCACAGGAGTTGATATATAAATAAAATCGCGCATCCAACTCATTAAAGTTTACCTATTTGTCCGGCACGCAAATAAATTCTTTACTCAACAACAAATCCATTTGCCTGTTCAAACATATATAATGTACATGCATGTATTTCAATCAATTTCAAATCAGTTTTATATTTGATTCAATTGGCATAAATTTACCCTTCATTCTTTTATTGATTAGATTAATTATCATTCCAATATTTTGATTAGTCAAATTCATAATCACACAGCACAAACAACAATCAATTTATTGATTAACTTTTCAAATATATAGCATGTTTATATACTTAAAAATCATTCAGACCATATAATTAAAAAAAAATTACATCCATGAAAAGGAAACAACAGCAAAGTAGAAAACAATACGGAAATGCAAAATACTGTAAATGTACCTTGCACCAGAGTTAATCAAAGATATCCACTCTGTAATTAGGATAAGCTTGCTTAATGCTCTCTTCGGTTTCCCAAGTACAGTCCCGTGGATCTCCACTCCATTGCACTTTGACTAAGTGAACCTTCTTGTTCCTTAGCTCTTTAGTTTCTTTGCCAATAATCTTTATCAGCTCTCTTCTTACTGCCAATTCTGGAGTAATTTCCAAATCTTGTTGTGCGGATTCTTCCACGACCAAGTCTGGATCATGAACATGCTTTCGAAGTTGAGATACGTGAAACACATCATCCACTCCAGGCAACCAATCAGGCAATTGAACCCTATAAGCAAGAGTACCAATCCGTTCGAGCACAGGAAATGGACCAATAAATCCAGGTGCCAACTTCCCTGTTTTTTCGAATCTGACTACTCCCCTCATCAAAGAAATTCGTAGATACACATAGTCACCAATAGAAAATGCTAAATCTCTTCTTCTCGAATCCGCGTAGCTCTTCTGTCGGCTTTGAGCTGCTAGCGGTCGCTTCTTAATGAAATCGACTTTGTCTGAACCATCGCGAATCTTATCAGGTCCCAATACAAGTCTATTGTCAGGTTCTACCCAACATGCGGGAGATCTGCATGGTCTACCATACAATGCTTTGCATGGTGAAATTTTCAGGCTCGCTTGGTAGTTGTTGTTGTATGAGAACTCAGCTAAATGCAAGTGGTCTTCCCATGATCCACCAAAATCAATAACACAAGCCCATAGTAAATCTTCTATTATATGATTCACCCTCTCAGTTTGGCCATCTGTTTGAGGATGATAAGCGGTGTTCAAATTCAGTTTTGTTCCTATTTCTGCTTGGAATGCTTCCCTGAATTTACTAGCAAAAATCAGGTCACGGTCACTAACGATACTCATAGGAACTCCATGAAGTTTAACAATTTCTTTAAAATAAACCTGCGCCAGACTCTGAGCGGTTCTGTTTGATCTGGCAGGTATAAAATGGGCAGTCTTCGTGAAATGATCTACGATCACCCAAACACTGTTATTTCCTCTCCGGGTTCTGGGCAAACCATCTATGAAATCCATAGAAATTTGTTCCCACTACCAACCTGGAATTTCCAATGGTTGCAACAATCCGGCGAGTTTCTGTTGATCGCTCTTGACCTATTGACAAGTAGCACACCTGCCCACATATATAGAGATGTCTCTTTTCATCGCCTTCCACCAGAATATTCGCTTGAGGTCATTATACATTTTACTAACCCCTGGATGGATACCCAGTTTGGACTTGTGACACTCATCCAATACTTCTCTTTTGAGTTCAAGGATGTCGGGTACACAAATTCTTCCTTTCAACCTCAAAACTCCCGTGCTATCCACTTGGAAACTGGAGACTTCGCCCCTTTGAATTCTTTTGATCATCTCTTTAACAAAATTATTGTCTTTCTGAAGAATGTATATTTTATCTATCAACGAAGGCGTAATGATAAGATTGGCGATGATCACATTCTTCCTGCTGAGCGCATCAGCCACAACATTGGCTTTCCTCGGAGTTTACAAAATGTCAAGATCATATGCCGCGAGAAATTCTAGCCAACGTTGTTACCTCATATTCAGATCTTTTTGGGTGAATAAATACTTCAATGATTGCTGATCGGTATATAATTCGAACTTCTCACCCAATAGATAATGTCTCCAGATTTTCATAGCAAACACGATGGCTAACAATTCATGATCGTGAGTTGCATAATTCTTCTCATGCGGCTTCAACTGACGGCTCGCATAAGTGACTACTTGTCCTCTTTGCATTAATACTGCACCAAGACGTTCTTTAGAAGCATCTGTCCAGACTTTCAAGTCTTGATTGTCATCGGTAATTGTTAACACTGGAGCAGTTGTCAATCTTAACTTTAGCTCTTGGAAAGCTGTCTCACACTCTGGAGTCCAATTGAACTTTGAATGTTTCTTAGTAAGCTTTGTTAAGGAACTAGATATCTTCGGAAAATCTTTAACGAACTTCCGATAATAACTAGCCAATCCAAGAAAACTTTGGACTTCTGTGGGTGTAGTTGGCTGCTTCCAATCCTGAATAGTCGTGATCTTGCTGGGATCCACAAAAATTCCTTCCTTTGATACCACATAGCCAAGAAACTTGACTTCTTCTTGCCAGAATATATATTTGGAAAATTTGTCTTTTAAAACATTCTTTCTCGGAATCTCTAACACTTGTTCCAAATGTTTTGCATGCTCGCTCTCTAACTTAGAGAAGTTCAATATGTCATCAATGAAAACCAGTACGAATTTATTCAATACTTCTCTGAATACTCTGTTCATTAGATCGAAAAAAAAGGAGTGTTACATAAGCCGAACGGCATTACTAACCACTCGTAGAATAAATCTGGACCTCTAAATGCTGTCAAAGGAACACACACTTCGGCAATACGAAGTGATGGAAACCTGTAGCTAGGTCCATTCGTGAAAATACTTGCGGGCCATTCAATCGATCCAACAAATCATCAATCCACGGCAATGGATATTTGTTATTTAATGTCTGCTTATTCAAGCCACGATAATTCACACATAATCGGAGAGTACCGTCTGACTTTGGGACAAACACCATTGCTGCTCCCCAATCAGAGAAACTAGGTATGATCAGACCCTTCCATACAAGTTGTCGAGTTTGATTGTCTAACTCTTGTTTTTCCCTTCAAGGTCATTCTTCGAATAGCGTGAACTACTGGCCTTGCATTCGGAATTAAAGCGATTTTGGAATCAGTTTCTCTACGCGGAGGTAAGCTAACAACTTCTTCAAACACATCCGCATAATTCTTGACGACAGGAATATTTTCTATGTCGACTAGAATATTCTCCATAACAATAGGAACAGGTTCTAATTGAGCAGGAGAAACATTTAGAGCTGCCCAAAAATCTTTTCTATCTGAATTCGGACTTTCGCATGGTATGGTTATATAATTCCCTGATTTAATCTTCGCCCTTACGACTCTGTCGGCGCATTAAACTTCATCTTCATATTTGGTTAACCAATTCAATCCTAAAATAAGATCAAATTCTGTAAAATTTATGAAGATCGAGATGGTAGGGAACCGATAACAGGAAAAAGAAACCGGCACCCCCTAGGTCCAACTAAGATTGAGGGAACCCCCAACCGGATTATGGACAGTCATGGGTGCTTTGAGCTTTTTCGATTTCAAATCCAATTTCTTAACCGCATTACTTGGAATAAAGCTTCGTGACGTGCCTGTATCAAATAGTACTTTAATTGGAATGTTTTTGATAGAAAGCGTGTTTTCTAAAACATCTGGCCTTCCTGGACTAGCTGAGGATGCATGAACTTCTGCCACTTCATTTACCTATACTACTTCAGATTTCTTTAATAGCTGACAATCCTGCTTTACATGATCAGCCTGATGGCAAAGATTGCATTTTCTATTCTCTTGAAACTTGCTTTTGGATTTAAATTTATCCTTTATTCGTTTCTTCAAGGGTCCGTAATTTATCGACAAATGCCCTTTCTAATTACAATTAGAGCAGGTGGTAGTTGTTACTAGTTCTTTCTCAGATTTAACCCTTTTCCTCTTGACTCTAGGCTTCTTTCTGACCCCAGACGTTGTACTTGCCTCAGGCTGCGTACTTCTCTCTGTGCTATCAATTTCAAATTTCCTTTTTTTGCTAGAACTGCATTCCTCTTCGCCTTCCAAAAGGCCTTGCTTACCAATATCTTCATACTGGTAAGCAATATATATATATATATATATATATCTGTTTAGAAAAAGGTAGCTTCACATGTGCAGTTACACTACTTTGATACCTTCTTTGGAGCCCATTAATAAACCTCAGGTTCTTCCTGTAACACCCTACATCCGTTAAGGTCACTAACAAAGGGAAATGCCATAACTTCGGTGGAGAGTTATAGGTAAAAGATATAGATAAATTACAAGACAGACAAAATTAAAACAGCGGAAAATAGGACTTTACTTTATTGATAAAATATTTTGTACAACAATTGTTTTCCAATACCAGAATATCTGTCTTACAAAATAAAGAAGCATAAAATAACATTTATATTCCCCAATGTAGCATGAGCCAGCCATAGCAATGGAAAAGAGAATCCCAGCAAAACTTCGACTAATCTTCAGCTTGGAAAGAAAACTGGACTAAGTAGTAATATTCCCTCCCTGCGGACCTTGGGGGGAACGGAAGACAAGAAAGCGAAAGAAAGAGTCAGACATAAAGTCTGGTAAGTTCAGTAACTTTCAGCATGTGAACAGGTAGAAGCAACATGACATGAATTTAACTGAATATAAGACAACACCATGATGACCGGAATCATAAGGTTAACACAAGATATGATAAGGTAAGATAAACTGGATGCACTTCTATACTTTCTCTGCTTCGCTACTACCTTGTTATTCTAATTTCTATATCTCTGCACCACCTAACTAATAATCTGTATAAACTGATAAGAACAGATACGTGGTCCCAATTCCCGCAATTGTGGTTGTTTCAGGTGTACATCTATTATTTATTACTTAGATCTAATCTAGGGTTTTCTGTCGAGCGCATTCTAGATCCAACCAGGGTTTACGCTACCCAGGGCTACTGGGGTTTATGCTACCTATTGAACGTTTCTCGGATTTTGGAGTTTACGCTACCTAGGTCCAACTAGGGATTATGCTACCTATCGAACGACGCCCCTAATCTAGGACACACTACCCAAAGTGGTATATGTTCCTAGACTTTCCCCACGTATGTGTCGTGGATCGTTATCGTTGTTTAGATGCACATGTCCTCTATATGTGCGACCCGAGTCTCGTGGCAGGACAAATCAAGAAACGCGGAACTCGATCGGGAGCTTTCAGATATCTGCCGATGCAGATGCTAAGGTCTATTTTTCTAGTGGCTATGGTCCCACTTGACCCCTCCCTCAACTAATGAAAGGCACACCATGAAAAATGAGAACTATACGCAGGCCATCTGTGCCCCCACTAACCTATGGCCGTCCGCAGCCATAACTAGATAGAAAATATATGGTCTTTTGGAGTCCTCCGCCTTTCCGCTGTACGTATCTCGACTGACTTAAGATGGTAGGTAGATGACGAGTTGCTATCACAGGGCTACTAGTCTCGTCGAATCATGCTGGTCCATCCTAGTCTTTAGGTTGCCTTATATTGCAACCAAGACATACCCTTGGTTCTTCTAACGCAGACCTTAACCTCTGTGAGCCCAGGCAGATCATCTACAGCCTCACAGAGGGATACCAAGAGTACCCTCACGTCCCCTCGAAGCTGTGTGCTTCGTAACCCAGTTTGTTGGATCCTTCTTTAAGATCAGATGGACGTTCGCTCCTTCTCGTGTTCTACTAAGGTTTACTACTTAGTTCCCTTAACTAAGGTTTACTACTTAGTTCCTGAATCGTCGTTTTCTTAACTAAGGTTTACAACTTAGTCCTTTTAGCTAAGGTTTACTACTTAGTTCTTTTTCTCGTCAAGTTGGATTGGTTAAGTGTCATTAGTCAATTCAAGTTAACTTAACCCGTTCGTTTGTCATGTTAAACTGGTTAAGTGTTATCAGTAGTTCATGTTGACTTAACCCTACCACAAATCAAGTTATATTGGTTAAGTATTTCTTATTACTTAACCCCACCCCTTCATCTTGTATTGGTTAAGTGTTCCCTTTAACTTAACCCTGCCCATCTGTTTAGCTAACATGTTATAACGATTAAGTGTTCTCTTAGTTAACTTATCCCTAACATCTGTTTAATTCACATGCTCTAATGATTAAGTATTGTCCCTTCATATTTTAACTTAACCTTGTTCATTTGGCACAGTATGATGGCTAAGTGTTCTAAGTTTACTTAACTCCACCTTCTAGTCTAGTTAACATGTTAAATTGGCTAAGTGTATTTTACTTAACCCCACCTTCTAGTCTAGTTAACATGTTAAATTGGTTAGGTGTTCCTATGGACTTAACCCTCCCATTCTAACTTAACTATTTCTTAGCTTTAAATTATTCATTTAAAGCACCAACCACTCACATTAGACAGATAAGGTTGCAGTCACTGGATGTGCCGGTCGGTTCCGGGCAGATTTACACTGCAACTCAGTCTAACCTCAGGTCCTTTTTGGGCTCAATGCTCTAACCACCCACATTAGATAGGTATTGTTACAAAAAGGATAAATATGTAAATCTAGGAAAGACGAATCTTGATTTACCTATCATTTAACCCAACATGCAGTTTATGCCAAATTAGATCAGTTCATTCAAAACTAGAATTAATATTCTAGTTTACAGTTTATATCCAAACTTGGCTTACATGCCGATTACATACTTTACGGCCAATTAACAATTTACTATTTTACGCCTAAGTCTAATATGCATGTAAATTACTTACTATTATAGCCAAATCAGATTATGCCAAATTATCTTAATTAAGCTACGCCTAAATTCCCCCGCCGTAGTCGTACGTATAACATGATTTCACAAGTTTCTAGGTACTCATGACATGAAACTAACAAAAGGAATAGGGGATAAGCACGAGAATTTACATAAGAGGATAGGCATGAAAAAGCGAACCAAAATACAAAAATACAAAGATAATGGATCTAGTGGTTTTGATGTACATAATAGCGGACAGGAATAAACTAAGCAAATTATACCCTAAGTATGAGATCCAACATAATCAAGGGAGACATAGGTGATTTGATCCAACATAATGCCAGTTCGGTATAGAATCATGATTTGTAACTATAATGTTATGGGCGTAAGCCACTAATCATAATAGTCATAGGCAATTAACCACAAAATAGTCCTAGGCAATTAACAACAAAATAGTCCTAGGCAATTAACCACAAAATAGTCTTAGTCATGGTCTCATAGTAATGAAACATAGTCATAGGCAATAGTCTTATGTTCATAGTCATAGGCATAGTCTTATGTTCATAGTCATAAGCAATAGTCTTATGTCCATAGTCATAGGCATAGGCATAGTTTTATGTTCATAGTCATAGGCAATAGTTTCATAGGTCACGGTTTCATAGTCAAAGTCTTAGGCAAAAAGTCCCATAATCATAGTCATTGACAATTAGCCACAATAAGTTCTACGCCATAATCGAGAATCAGATCCAAAGGCATATACAAGCACCGATTCTAACGAAAGGATTAGGCATATTTTCATATCCATTTAATTACATGTCACAAATAGATCTAGGCGTTCAAATCTAAAAAGTAACTAACTTACATTGATCGGTTTTAGAAAAGGATAATAATGCTGAGGTGATTTGCTATAATTCGCGCGACGTTGCTCGAAGCCGTTGAATTAGCCTTTGCTTCCCTTCTTGAAGCTTTAACTTTATTTGAATCTCCAATTTGCGAATCTCGCATTGCTTGAAGAAGAAGGTAGAAGGACTCTTTTAATTTGATTAATCTTGGTATAATTGAATCATGTAGTCTTTGGAGAAGAAAAAGTCATCTTGTTCATTAAGAATTTGTGTAGCATAAGGATAGAGAAGAACGGTGTGAGGAGTAGTGGGGATTAGGGGAGGTTTATAAAGGTTTAGGATTATGAACCTAGTCAGAAAACACGTCTAAATACATCGCAATGCATTAGGTTCAAAAACTGGAATTCGGCACCAGGTCGAAACTATGGTCGACCTGGTCCCTGGGAGGTCGACATTTTGGTCGATCCCCAGGTCGACCTGGTCCTGGGCGGGAAATTTCCCGCCCAGCCTGTTTTGGGTTTTGAATTCGAATTTGAATTCGAATTTCGAGCCTTTTTCTGTTCTGAAAATCGTTGAAATTTCAGAGGGTCATATCTCCCTCATACGGACTCCGTTTCTCGAAAACTCGGACTTTTTTCCAAGCAGAATTTCGAGACGAACGCAATGGCGTAGCCTGTTTCCCCTGATTCTTATTTTAAATTTTATTTATACTTTAATTTACGAAACTTAATGTTACAGAATTACGGAGTGTTACATTCTCCCCCTCTTAAAAGGATTTCGTCCCCGAAATCTTCAAGTTAGGAAGAATGTATCCTACCATCCAATCACCCATCTACTCAACCATTCAATCACAGGCATTCATTGTCCTTAAAAAGATTTCTAATGCGTTCATGTTCATATGCATAGTGTGTGTATATGTCTTTATCTAATGCAAAATCAGGCTGTCTACTGATTAAGTTGACCTCCTTAATGCGAATTATGTCAGTGCCATGCGTCCAATCATGTATGCAAGCATCCCTAGTTATGTAAATACTACATGTGTGCATAGCCATTCATCCATATGCAACATTCATATGATAACATATCAAGTTAAAACCATTAAGCAAATACATATATGCGAATGCAATATGAAAGTGACTGAGTCGTTCTAGCGCCTATGGTGTGTATATGCATCCACGAACAACCATTTGCAACCATCAATCATAACATGTTTCAAATACATGTTTACATCCATTGGCTTCTACCTAAGGATCGATGATACGCCCTAGAGGATATACCTTAAAAGCTAGAAAGTATGCATAGAATTCCTAGAAAAAGATGTAATAACCCGAAAATCTGAGCCAGTTTAATTTTTTTTTAATTTTGGCAATTTTAATGAATTTTGAATATTTAAAATAGATTAATTTAAATAATATCGATGAGAAATTAATTTTGAATATAATTCGAACGTATATATTATATACGTCGTCGTTTGAATATAAATAATTATATATAATTATAAATAGAATTGAAAATGGCGCGGTAGTTCGATAATTCGGTTTCAAACTTCAATTGAACATACCGGGTGCAAATTAATCCGGATTTTAGCGAAACCAAAAATAATAGGATCTAATTGATAATATCTTTCCAACGAATCTGAAAAATCAAAATTTCATAGCGGGAATCAAAAGATATGTCCCGTTGAAAATTCTGAATAGTCCATTGGAATTCAGGCCATTGAAAATAGCCATTTTGCAAACGGCCTCGGATTTCGACGAAACCACTTTTGTTGGGTCCGTGATGTCAAATTATTGCTAGGTTTCAAATTTCATAATTTTTCGATTCAATATGTGAGCGTGGCAAAGGAAAACGCGTTTGACCAGTTTCAGTTGATTTTAATCGACTGGAAAATGGCCATTTTTCCAACGATCTCAGAATTCGACGAAACTAGTTTTGTTAGGACCGTATCGTCAATACGAAGCTAGAAAATATTTTTCAGGAATTTTTCGAGTTAGTATGTGACCCCAGTAAATTGAAATGCGCATTCAAATTCAATATTTAGAGTTATATGTTGATTTTGACGAAAACTGATTGTAACGATCGAATCAGCCTACGATACATATCCCATTGTGTTCGGAATGGGGGTAATTAGCTATGGACGACAGGCGGTGGGCCTCGTTTAGAGGTCGTATGTAAAAGTCAACTTTTTGAATTAAATAATTAAAAAAATAAAATAAAAACACTTCCTCTCTCTCTTCCCCCTTAATTCCCTCTGGCCCCCTTTTTATTTCAAAACCGATTTCAGAAATGAAAAAAAAGAGCAGCGATCGAGAGGGAGACACCCCCCCAAGCGGCGCCGACCACCGCGAGCCCCCCCTGCTGGCGTGCGACGCGACAACCCCCCTCCTCCTGACAGCCGCCTCAACGCCCAAACCCGCCACCCCGCATCGACGCTGCGACCGCCACCGCCCTCCGCTCCCCTCCTTCTGCCGCGTGTCCTCCTCCCCCTCCAGTCGCGGCAGATCCTTTCCCCCCCCCTTTTCTTTGCTAAAAAACAGTAAGTTTTTATTTGTTTTAATTTAATTTATTTATTTCTTTTATATATGATTAGCAAACAGAAAAAAATCAGTTTTTGTATATGTTTTAAATTAGAAAGTTAGAATTTTTATAAATAGAAAGTTAGAATTTTTAATAAGAGAAAGGTTGAATTTTTCATATTGAAAAGGCGATATTTTTCATATTGAAAAGGCGATATTTTTAACCTTAAAAAGGCGAAATCTTTATATTAAGGAAAAGGCGGATTTTTAATGAATGAAAGACGATATTTTTAAAGGTGAAAAGATCGTATTTTTATGTGAAAGTAGAAAGATCGGATTTTGATATAGTGGTGATAATAAAAATATAATTTTTATATTATACAAAGGATAAAAATATAATTTTTATTCAAGTGGTGAGTTAGAAATTCGATTTTTATATATTGAATAGCGAAGTAAAAATGGGATTTTTTATATATTGAATAACAAAGTAAAAATTCGATTTTTATATATATTGAATAGCGAAGTAAAAATTCGATTTTTATATATTGAATAGTAAAGTAAAAATTTGATTTTTACATATGTAGAGAATACGGGCAACGAAGGTGACAAAAGGCAAGAACGACAAGATTTTCTACATAAGAAGAGTCATGGAATTGGGATAGCTATCTGTGAGAACTTCTCACTCAAAATCTCTTTTTCTAGTTATATAAATATACTAGGAAGCAGACGGTGTTTAGTAGCACCCGACACCCATCATCCACAGACCATGGATGGCTTGTATGCTTGTTTGATGTGTTGTGAAATTTGTTTGTGAAGTTGATGTGAAATAGATAATGAAAAATACTCATGTGTTGAAAGGAAATAAAATATTTATATAATTAAAAATATTTTATCGTTAAAAATATAATTTTTAACGTGAATGTGAATAATAAATAATTATAAACAAATCGGCCGATTTGTTTATATACATTGATTTGACTGATATTAATTGGGTCGATAAATTTTACACATCGCCTAACTGCACAAATAAAATCTGTGTTTGGTTGTTTGAAACCCCACACGGGTATTGGGATAATATATGACATACACCAATCCCAATATTTAGTTGTATGTCGATCGATTGATCGACAGGCTGTTATAAGCGTTAGATATCTATATTTGATGCTTATACAGTGTAGTGCACTTTGGATGATGGTTGATTATTTATCGTTGCTACTATATACATGTGTTGTATGGAATCCATATAATTAACTTTGTATGGTAATTGATTGGGCCTCATTCCAATTTAGAAGATAAAGAATATTATAAAATAAAGGTTCATGTGTTGACAGTACTCATCCGTTGAGATTAGTCATGTGTTGAACGAAATATTTTAACAATAAAATTTACATCTTTATCATTATAAAATAAAGACTCATGTGTTGACAATACTCATCCGTTGAGATTAGTCATGTGTTGAACGAAATATTTTAACAATAAAATTTACATCTTTATCATATATGAAATTAGAAACTAACTGGAAAATAGATAAGATGAGTGGTCTCCTGGATGTTGATCTGATGTTGGTTTCGGCCTTCGGGGTTAATATTTAGGGAATCGTTCTCTTAATAGTTTACGGTTGGAGTCTGATTAAAAATCAAACGATAGATACCTTAATTTTCATAAAATATATTAAATAACAAAAATAGTCACACGTGGACAGTACTCATTCGTTGAGATTAGTCGTGTGTTGACAAAAATATAGATTCACATATTGAATAGAATAAATATTCATTTGTTGAATAGAATAACGGGATTATTGAAAGATATAAAGCCGTGTTGATTAGAGATGCGCTATTTTGATGCGAACGATATTTATATCGATTATATTCGAATTTGAATTGATTCGATTAGAAAACGAATTTGAATTGAATTGAATAGAAAACGAATTTGAATTGAATTGAATAGAAAACGAATTTGAATTGAATTGAATAGAAAACGAATTTGAATTGAATTGAATAGAAAATGAATTCGATTTGATTAGAAAACGAAATGAATTTGATTTGAATAGAAAACGAATTCGATTTGATTAGAAAACGAAATGAATTTGATTTGATTAGAAAACAAAATGAATTTGATTTGATTAGAAAACGAAATGAATTTGATTTGATTAGAAAACGAAACGAATTTGATTTGATTAGGAAACGAAATGAATTTGATTCGATTAGAAAACGAAATGAATTTGATTTGATTAGAAAACGAAACGAATTTGATTTGATTAGAAAACGAAATGAATTCGATTTGATTAGAAAACGAAATGAATTTGATTTGAATAGAAAACGAATTCGATTTGATTAGAAAACGAATTTAAAACTATTTATAAAATTTGTTTTAAATAGAATTCGATGAAATATATATAATATATATATTATTTATATAATGGCCTGAATAGAACACGCCGCGCCGCGGCAGTTCGCGAATTTCGACCATTTATTTCAAACGGACATTACAGGAGATCTGACCGTCGGATTCTCCTAAAACCGGAACCGTTGGGTTCGTATCGAAAAGAGCTTTCTAACGAATATTAGAAATTTGAAATCTAACTGTTGGATTTGGAGATAAGTCCAAATCAAATGTGGAAAAGGTCGTTGTAAGTGCAGTTCGATGGCCGTTGATGGAAATCGACTGTACGGGCCTTGATAAAATTATTAAAAATAGTAATAAATTGTGTAAAATCATAAGAAATGATTTGGGAAAAATTAGGATGAAAAACTCCATATTTGAAAAGATAAAAATAGATTTTTATCGAAATGAACTAGTTTTGAACTAAAATTAAAAACCCATTTATTTTTAAATAAATAAATTGGATTTGAAATGGGTTTTAAATAGAATGTGATTTGGGTTTGTCGTGAACTGTGTTTTAAATGACATTAGTTCTTTAACCCAGTAAAAGGAGTTTTAATGAATCTGCAATTAGATTGAAATGTGAATTGATAATTTAAATTATCAAATATAGAAAATGAGCGAGAATGGAGTATCACCAGTTTTGCTCCAAAGCGATAGTTAAATCTTTAATTAGATTTGAGCGTGAAATGGTAATTAATTTTACCGATAACACCGTGGTGTTAGATATGGAGTATTACCAGTTTTGCTTCATGGGATGAATAGGTTGGGATTGGGAAATAAAATAAATAATTACTTCGGTGCGGTTCGCTAATCTCGACTAGTTTGGAAAACCATAATTTGGTTTGAAATGACATCCAAAGGAAGATTAAAGGATAAATTTTAAAGAATTTATCTTGGATAAAATTAATGGGAACCTTTCCCTAAGAATATGGAATTTAGGAACTAGTTGTAGGTTAGTTAAGGAGAATGGTTTCCTGGGTATTGATCTGATGTTGGTTTCAGCCTTCGGGGTTAATATTTGGGGAGTTGCTCTCTTACTGATTTACGGTTAGTGACTAATGAATTGGAATGAGGCGTATGTTGTGTTTGTGTAACATTTGTTTTAATATACGCGGGTTGTTCGGAAAGGTCGGGTTTACACCCATTCTGAATAACCGATTCGACGATAAGTCGAAGATGAAGATGGTGGTTGAAGACCGGAAGTCTTTACATCGTTTGGGTGATTACTGATGATCTTGATTGGGCTGTACACCCAAGATGAGGGAATCAGTTAGTGATCGTCCAGACGTACTTAGAGATCGATGGATATGCGAGGAAAGTGCCTCCGGTTTCGTTCAGACCCAGAACGAACTTGTACATGGATTGTGTGTCTGACATTGGATTTTATTCTGTGTTGATTGATTTCTGTTAAATATATATCTGTTTGGCGGCGGAGAATTTATTCTCTTGCTTAACGCCCTTCTCTAAGACGTACGAGCTTAGAGGTTATATATCGATAGATATTAATCGCATAGCATGAATTGCCTGTGTGGCATACTGGGTTGCATGGATCAAGGCTTCTGTTGAAAAGAAAAGTCTTGTGGTTGATGATCAAAGCACGGCCTTTGTGGCATACTTTGTGTATAACGTGAATTCGCGAGCCTCACACCTCGGTATGAGTCAAAAACGGGATACGGACCGTTGGGAGAACACGACGTTTCTTTCTAGCTTTGGTGGTGTCAGTGACTTACCAGCCCTGACATTTATATACTTTTCACCTTTGTGGTTGTTGGAAGGAGGCGCCTCGATTATAGGTCTGTAAGGACCGGGAACGTGTGTTCAGGAATAAATAATCCTCAAACGTAAGAGAGGACCGGCCCAACCGATCCAGTGGCTGCCCAGAGTGTGTAGTCCTGAGCATTTGCTAGAGTGTCTCGAAGCGGAGAGGAGCTTGCCCCTTGCCTCGACTCATGACGGAAATCCAATTTCCAATACGAGATATTTCGGCTTTATTTGTAGAGCCTAGTATGGCGACATAGAAGCATGGGATGCTATGCCGTCTATGATTGATATTTATGATTGAAATTGTTTTGACACTATACACTTATTATAGTATCAAATGATTTGTTTTAAACGTACCAAGCATGTTTGGCTATTATAAGGGAAAACCCTATCCTCCGGCTTGCGTTGCATTGTGTGATGGGACCTGGGTCTTATAATAGCTTCATTTTTCGAAAAAGCATTGCATTGTTTATTCTATGCACTGGTATTCTTGGGAGGAAACCCGTTCCGTGTTATACGGCGTGGTCCCTTGAATTACTCTCTTTTAAAGTAAAGCTTTAAATAATTGTTTTAGTTCTCACACCAGTCACATGACTGACCTGGAGTTTATTGTTTTAACCTAAACTCTGGGTGCCCCTATTTTCGACACGGGCAGCTAGTAGTTTTGGTTTTGCAGATTTATATTCACAGGATCCTGGTTTACAGCTGGAATGATATCCGGAAAGCTCTGTATCCGTATATCACCTTCAGTTGTGCTTTGTATTATTTTCCGCTGCTATGTAATTTATTGTAATCTCTGATATTTATCGAATGTAATTTATTCAATTATACTCTGTATATTCTTGTATCTGATGGAATTGTTGTGATAGCAATGAAATGTTCTTCCGTCTGCGTTCTGATTTGTCCTGTTCTCAAAACGATCAGGGGTTTCGAACGGTCTTTATCGGTTAAACGACTGATTCGTATCGAGCGAAATTCCAGGCCGTCACATTTGGTATCAGAGCTTTGGTTTACAGAGCTCGAGAACAAGACACATTAGAACCATACCAAAGAATTCATCAGATATTGGGTTAGTAATATCCAATTAGAATGACTCGTTAGAGATAGGATCAGTAGTTTTCTAGAACGAATGTGAAGAGTATGTTTTTCGAATGAAAACAAATTTTGTTTTGAACTTTAAACCATTTTATACGTATTTGAATATTTATTTATTTTGAATTTGGGCAATCCGCTATATAAAGATTTTGCATATACGCGTCATGAACGTATATTCGAAGTTTTAATATACCAGATAGGTATAGAACCGCACTCTAGTAGCCGGAGATGTTCTGATGGTGGTTCGAAACATCATCAGCATTTATTTTCGAGTGTCGAAGGTGTGATATCTATATATTTCCATTGGACTGGTGTGAGAACCAAAACTTATATATTTAAAGATTTATTTGTTGTGATTTGGCATCAAAAACATGATTTTCTGTATATATATAAATTATGAATTTGAAACGTTAATCCACTAATTGATTGATGTTTGTGTTGTTTGTTTATTTGTTTGATAATTTTGAACCATTTAGCCTAATAGTATCGAATATTGAATTATATTGAAAATTGGTCGCATTTGCTTGCATATACATATACTTACATTGAACAGGTCATAGCAAGGAGGCTAGAGCCGAAGAATAAAATTTGTTTGCCCGGCAAATAGTTACATGTTTGCTACAATTTACTGTTTCGTTTGGGTGATGATGATTTTATGAGCCTATTGGCTAGCCGCTTGGCTTTTTCTTTTACTTTTTGAGATCAGAAGGCCTGTATGGCAATTTCGGGATTTTCCCGTGGCTCCCGGTGCAGGGGAGGTTATGGCGAAATTTTTCGAAAATTTAGGGTTTTAGCCAAAAAAATTCGAAATCCTTACAAACCAAAGATAAACGATTCGAACTACTAATTGGATTTGAGACTAAAATGGGATCTTCTACTATACAAGTACTAAGGTGCAGAGACTCAACTATGGAAGTAGATATGAACAAATGCGAAGTGCTAAGATCAAAAGAGTACTAACTGGATGATCAAAACGAAAAGCTAAACTTTTCCAACAGAGACTTTTACTATCTCTCTCTCTCTCTCAGGTATTCTGGTGGTGGAAGCATGCACCCTCCCTTCCGAAAATCCTGTCCCTTGTCCTTAATTATATGCCCCATTATACCATGGAAAAGATACTTCCTCTCGTCTTAGGTTTTATAATTCCTTCTTTCTTCGTGAGTCGAGTTTATATCCATGAATTTCTCATCCTTGCGTTGAGCTCCCTAGCCAAACTCCCTCATCCTCATCTTTACCATCCATGTGTAATCATATTGACAAGTTTCTCAAATGTTGCCTCCATCGCATGGAAAACCCTCCAAAGCTTGAAAGAAAACTAGCTGCAGGTGAAACTACTATGGCTATAGATGGGAGTCAGGCACTACTTTGCCCTTCGATAGGTATCGTAGTCTTATCAATCCTACGGAACCGTGCTGCGATGAGGTTACCCCCCAGAAAGCCAGGAGCCTCGAAGACTCAAGAAAGAAGGGGACAAGAATTCAAATAGAGGATCAGAAGATAGTGCGTATGGCTTTTGGGGAATATGCCTTTAAAACAAAACTTTTCTTTTGAAAAATGCTTCTTTAAAAATTGTTTTGAAAATATTTTTTTTTCAAATCTTTTATCTGATTTGGTATCCTTCAGCTCTGATACCACATGTAACACCCCACATCCGTTAAGGTCACTCACAAAGGGAATGCCTTAACTTCGGTGGAGAGTTATAGGTAAAAGATACAGATAAACTACAAGACAGACAAAATTAAAACAGCGGAAAATAGGACTTTATTTTATTGATAAAATAGTTTGTACAACAATTGTTTTCCAATACCAGAATATCTGTCTTACAAAATAAAGAAGCATAAAATAACATTTATATTCCCCAATGTAGCGTGAGCCAACCATAGCAATGGAAAAGAGAATCCCAACAAAACTTCGACTAATCTTCAGCTTGGAAAGAAAACTGGACTAAGTAGTAATATTCCCTCCCTGCGAACCTTGGGGGGAACGGAAGACAAGAAAGCGAAAGAAAACAGAGTCAGACATAAAGTCTAGTAAGTTCAGTAACTTTCAGCATGTGAACAGGTATAAGCAACATGACATGAATTTAACTGAATACAAGACAACACCATGATGACCGGAATCATAAGGTTAGCACAAGATATGATAAGGTAAGATAAACTGGATGCACTTCTATACTTTCTCTGCTACGCTACTACCTTGTTATTCTAATTTCTATATCTCTGCACCACCTAACTAGTAATCTGTATAAACTGATAAGAACAGATACATGGTCCCAATTCCTGCAATTGTGGTTGTTTCAGGTGTACATCTATTATTTATTACCTAGATCCAATCTAGGGTTTCTATCGAGCGCATTCTAGATCCAACCAGGGTTTACGCTACCCAGGGCTACTGGGTTTTATGCTATCTATTGAACGTTTCTCGGATTTTAGGGTTTACGCGACCTAGGTCCAACTAGGGATTACGCTACCTATCGAACGACGCCCCTAATCTAGGACACACTACCCAGAGTGGTATATGTTCCTAGACATTCCCCACGTATGTGTCGTGGATCGTTATCGCTGTCTAGATGCACATGTACTCTATATGTGCGACCCGAGTCCCGTGGCAGGGCAAATCAAGAAACACGGAACTCGGTCGGGTGCTTTCAGATATCTGCCGATGCAGATGCTAAGGTCTGTTTTTCCAGTGGCTATGGTCCCACTTGACCCCTCCCTCAACTAATGAAAGGCACACCATGAAAAATGAGAACTATACGCCGGCCCTCTATGCCCCCACTAACCTATGGCCATCCACACCCATAACTAGATAGCAAGTATATGGTCTTTTGGAGTTCTCCGCCTTTCCGCTGTACGTATCTCGACTGACTCAAGATGGTAGGTAGACGACGAGTTGCTATCACAGGGCTACTGGTCTCGTCAAATCACGCTGGTCCATCTTAGTCTTTAGGTTGCCTTATATTGCAACCAAGGCATACCTTGGTTCTTCTAACGCAGACCTTAACCTATGTGAGCCCAGGCAGATCATCTGCAGCCTCACAGAGGGATACCAAGAGTACCCTCACGTCCCCTCGAAACCATGTGCTTTGTAACCCAGTTTGTTGGAGCCTTCTTTAAGATCAGATGGACGTTCGCTCCTTCTCGTGTTCTACTAAGGTTTACTACTTAGTTCCCTTAACTAAGGTTTACTACTTAGTTCCTGAATCGTCGTTTTCTTAACTAAGGTTTACAACTTAGTCCTCTTAGCTAAGGTTTACTACTTAGTTCTTTTTCTCGTCAAGTTGGATTGGTTAAGTGTCATTAGTCAATTCAAGTTAACTTAACCCATTCATTTGTCATGTTAAACTGGTTAAGTGTTATCAGTAGTTTATGTTGACTTAACCCTACCACAAATCAAGTTATATTGGTTAAGTATTTCTTATTACTTAACCCCACCCCTTCATCTTGTATTGGTTAAGTGTTCCCTTTAACTTAACCCTGCCCATCTGTTTAGCTAACATGTTATAACGGTTAAGTGTTCTCTTAGTTAACTTAACCCTAACATCTGTTTAATTCACATGCCCTTATGGTTAAGTATTGTCCCTTCATATTTTAACTTAACCTTGTTCATTTGGCACACTATGATGGCTAAGTGTTCTAAGTTTACTTAACTCCACCTTCTAGTCTAGTTAACATGTTAAATTGGCTAAGTGTATTTTACTTAACCCCACCTTCTAGTCTAGTTAACATGTTAAATTGGTTAAGTGTTCCTATGGACTTAACCCTCCCATTCTAACTTAACTGTTTCTTAGCTTTAAATTATTCATTTAAAGCACCAACCACTCACATTAGACAGATAAGGTTGCAGTCACTGGATGTGCCGGTCGGTTCCGGGCAGATTTACACTGCAACTCAGTCTAACCTCAGGTCCTTTTTGGGCTCAATGCTCTAACCACCCACATTAGATAGGTATTGTTACAGTTGTTGGATTTGACGGGCAGTTCTGGGCAGTCTTATGCCGTAACTCAATCTAACCTCGGGTTAGGCATATTCATCTTTCCTAGATTTACATATTTATCCTTTTTGTCTATATGTAAATTGCTAATGACTCTTTTAAACAAATTTGGCCTATATCATAATCATTTGTCATGCCCATTAAAATACCTATATTCTAGGCCCTAATCTTGATTTACCTATCATTTAACCCAACTTGCAGTTTATGCCAAATTAGATCAGTTCATGTCAAAACTAGATTTAATATTCTAGTTTACAATTTATATCCAAACTTGGCTTACATGCCAATTACATACTTTGCGGCCAATTAACAATTTACCATTTTATGCCCATGTCTAATATGCATGTAATTATTTACTATTATAGCCAAATCAGATTATGCCAACATATTTGTTATGCCAAATTATCTTAATTAAGCTACGCCCAAATTCCCACGCTGTAGTCGTACGTATAACATGATTTCACAAGTTTCTAGGTACTCATTGCATGAAACTAACAAAAGGAATAGGGGATAAGCACGAGAATTTACATAAGAGGATAGGCATGAAAAAGCGAACCAAAATACAAAAATACAAAGAAAATGGATCCAATGGTTTGGTGTACATAATAGCAAACAGGAATAAACTAAGCAAATTACACCCTAAGTATGAGATCCAACATAATCAAGGGAGACATAGGTGATTTGATCCAACATAATGCCAGTTCGGTATGCAATCATGATTTGTAATTATAATGTTATGGGTGTAAGCCACTAACCATAATAGTCATAGGCAATTAACCACAAAATAGTCCTAGGCAATTAACAATAAAATAGTCCTAGGCAATTAACCACAAAATAGTCTTAGTCATAGTCTCATAGTTATGAATCATAATCATAGGCAATAGTCTTATGTTCATAGTCATAGGCATAGTCTTATGTTCATAGTCATAGGCAATAGTCTTATGTTCATAGGCATATGCATAGTCTTATGTTCATAGGCAATAGTTTCATAGGCCACGGTTTCATAGTCATAGTCTTAGGCAAAATGTCCCATAATCATAGTCATTGACAATTAGCCACAATAAGTTCTACGCCATAATCGAGAATCAGATCCAAAGGCATATACAAGCACCGATTCAAATGAAAGGATTAGGCATATTCTCATATCCATTTAATTACATGTCACAAATAGATCTAGGCGTTCAAATCTAAAAAGTAACTGATTTACATTGGTCAGTTTTAGAAAAGGATAATAATGCTGAGGTGATTTGCTATGATTCGCGCAACGTTGCTCGAAGCCGTTGAATTAGCCTTTGCTTCCCTTCTTGAAGCTTTAACTTTATTTGAATCTCCAATTTGCGAATCTCGCGTTGCTTGAAGAAGAAGGTAGAAGGACTCTCTTAATTTGATTAATCTTGTTTTAATTGAATCATGTAGTCTTTGTAGAAGAAGAAGTCATCTTGTTCATTAAGAATTTGTGCAGCATAAGGATAGAGAAGAATGGTGCGAGGAGTAGTGGGGATTAGGGAGGTTTATATAGGTTTAGGATTACGAATCTAGTCAGAAAACACGTCTAAATACATCGCAATGCATCAGGTTCAAAAACTGGAATTTGGCACCAGGTCGACCCCCAGGTCGACACTATGGTCGACCAGGTCCCTGGGAGGTCGACACTATGGTCGACCCCCAGGTCGACCTGGTCCTGGGCGGGAAATTTCCCACCCAGCCTGTTTTGGGTTTTGAATTCGAATTTGAATTCGAATTTCGAGCTATTTTTCTGTTCTGAAAATTCTTGAAACTTCGGAGGGTCATATCTCCCTCATACGGACCCCGTTTCTCAAAAACTCGGACTTGTTTCCAAGCAAAATTTCGAGACAATGGCGCAACCCGTTTCCCTTGATTCTTATTTTAAAATTTATTTATACTTTAATTTGCGAAACTTAATGTTATAGAATTACAGGGTGTTACACTTCCCCTTAGGATTTTGAATTAGATGCGGGGAAAAATGAGAAAGTTCATTGAATTTCTTATGATATTCTGGAATGGTCATATCTCCTTGTATCAGATAGTAGAATTCATCACTTAACCGCTCAGTTGCTTCTGGGGGAGTAAATCTTTCTTTGAAAATATCTTTAAATCTATCCTAAGTAATATTACCTTCTAGATTATCCTTAATAACGGTTTCCCACCAAATCAAAGCTTCGTCTTTGAGTGCCCAAGATGCCAGTAATCTTTTCTGATCATCTCTCAGCTTTGAACCTTCAAAAAAATTCTCAGCAGAGTGCATCCATGCTTGTGTTTGAATAATGGATTCATTGCCCACGAACGGTACTCCACCCAGATTTCGATACTTCTTTAATAGAGCTTCAATATCTGGTTCTGACCTACCTCTTCTACTTCTGCGACTCATTTTCTATGTCTGCAAATAGCAGACAAAGCGTCAGGCTAACAGAAAAGGTATTTTAAAGCATAGAGACATACACTTGAATGTAAATGTGTCTGTTGGGGTGTAGTTTATTCTGCTACACTCATTCTAGGATATTACTGATCCTATCTAAAATGAGTTATTCGTCTTAGAACACTACTAGTTCTATTCCTGACGATTTCGTTGATATGTTATATTCCCGAACTAAGCTTAACCAAAGCTCTGATACCACGTATGACGACCCCAAACCCCCATTCCATGGTGGCAAGGGTAATCTTTGGAATGTAACACAAAAACAGTAATAGTAGAACAGAAATATATCATTACACCGGGTAATGTACATCAAATAATAATCATCAGAGTTACACAGTATACAGGATCATACTTAGTACAATATACAGTTTCAGCTTTATATAAAATGTCTACAGGAGAATCAAACATAATATACACAACAGGAGTTGAACAACGTAAAAAGAAGTGATAGAATCCATCTTCATCTCCATAGCTATCTAGAAAGAGCCTGCTAAAACCTGAATACAAGGCTGCCCGTATAGAAATAGGGGCACCCGAGTTTGCAAATGAAACAAACTACGAGTCAGTTATGGGACTGATATGAGAAATCTACTTAACTTATCTTACAATAGGGCCAATCACAGGACCACGCCGCTTTACTCCATTGGATTGCCAGTGCTCAAAACAAGTAAATCATTTAAACATCGCAATGCTTTTTATAAAATGAAGCCATTATAAGACTCAGGTCCCATCACACAATGCAACGCAAACCGGAGGATAGAGTTTTTACCTTATAATGGCCAAAATATGCTTGATACGTATAAAATAAAACATTTGATATTATTACTAGTGTTTATATGTTTCAAAAACAATTTCAATCATAAATATCAATCATAGACGACATAAATGCCCCATACCACTATGTCGCCATATATAGGTTTACAATCAAAACCGCACGATGTTGTATTTGGAAATTGGATTTCCGTCATGAACCAAGGCAAGGGATCGTCCTTACCGCTTCGAGACGCTCTAACCCGTGTCTCAGGAACAACTGCAACTGCACCTTGGATCGTCAGGGCCGGTCCACACAGAGTAGATTAAAATGTCTGAACACTGCGTTTCCCCACCCAATGGGGGCGTCAAACTAGCCGGTATATCTACTAAACTATCCATCGGCTCCGTAGAGACCGAAATAACTGAGGCGCCTCGCTATCCATCATCTACATAAGTAAAACATTCGGGCGTGTAAAACCCAGACACCACTTCTAGCTAGAAGGAAACGCATGTCCTCCCTGAGGTCCTCTCCCTTTTCTGGTTCATACCGGGGTGTGAGGCTTGCGAATTAACGCCATACACAAAGCTATGCTCTTTAAAGCCGTGCTTTGATCATCAACCACAAGGCTCTGCTTTTCAACAAAAGCCTTGATCACTGCATCTCTACATGCCACGTTGTCATCTACAACGTCAGACACACATCCATTTACAAGTCCGTTTTATGTCTGAACGAAACCGGAGGCATCTTATTCCTCATCCCATATGACCAACACAGGAGAGATGCCCTTGCACATCCGGTCGATCTCCAAGTACGCCTGGATGACCACCACTTATTACCTTGTCTTGGGATGCCTCCCAATCAAGATATCAACAATCATCCAAACAATGTGAAGACCTCCGGTCTTCACCCACCGTCTTCATCGTCGATATCTAATCGTTGACCAATTATTTAAAATGAGATTTAACTCGGCCTGTTTAATTAATTCACGTATATTTAGAATTCAAATCAATTCATTTCCATGGTAAAATCATTTGACATCCATAATTCTGTTCATTAATGTAATTTTCATGTCAAACACATTCGACCATCAAATATCCAATAAACCAAGTAAATTCGGTTTATTTCCATTCCATATCGTTTATAATATTTTATAACGATTTATCGCTATTTTTATTTATTTAAAAATATCCCATTTATTCAAACGACGCTTCAGGCCATAACACGGCCATGGCGCTGTTTTTCTTCAGATTTGATTTACATATATCTGAAAATCTAACCTTGCACATTTTATATCATTGGAAAGATCTTTTCAAAGAGGACCCAACGATTCCAGTTTTGGGAAAATCTGACGGTTGGATCTCCTGGTACAATCGTTTAAAGTTGCGATTTCAAAATACGAACTGCAGCGTCGTTATTCGTTTTATTTTAATTATATATATATATATATATATATATATATATATAATCCATTCTGGCGTTGTTTCTATTCTGATTTGAATTAAACATTTCACATAATCTAACTGTTGGATCTTTAAAATTTGGTATCGTTGGAAAGATATTTTCAAAACGGACCCAACGGTTTCGGTTTCGGGAAAATCCGATGGTCGGATCTCCCGTAATAATCGTTTAAAATCACGATTTCAAAATACGAATTGCACCATCATTATTCATTTTATTTTAATTATATATATAATCTGTTCTTCAATTTCTAAACCATTTTCATTTCACATATGTGCTAAAACTAATATTTTTACCTAACAAATATTTATTTCAGCATATGATTATTTTTAACACTTTATATATATATATATATATATATATAAATGTGATTTTTATTGTTAAAACAATTTATTTCAAACATGAATATTTTTAGCAATTCATATATATAATAAAAATGTGATTTTTATAGTTAAAACAATTTATTTCCAACATGAATATTTTATATACTTCATATACATGATAAAAAAGTGATTTTTATCATTCAAACAATTCATTCGTCATATGAATATTTTTCCAACACATGAATATAAATCAAACACATGAATATTTCAGAAAATTTCGGCAGCATAACGTCAGGGGGTTTAAAACCGGCACCGTCCCGAGTACGGCTCCTCACACTACCTTACGCCTCGCGGCGTTCCCTAAGGGGCTTATCCTTATAATCTAAATATTTCGATCATTTTCATATCACACTAAATTTTTCCACAAACAATTCCAATTTTATTTCAACCACAAATAACCATTATCAACCATTCGTATTTATCAACCAAATTTCACGTCAACCAAAATCCAAACAATCACCACCAATATATATCGTCCGTGGTCTGTGGACGAGGGTAGTGTGTGTGTGTGTGTGTATAGATATAGATATAGATAAATATATTTCAATTCCATTCAACACACATATGATTTTTACAATGTATATATAACTTATACATCGCACATATAATTTATACAATGCTTATATAACTTGTACATCAATTAGATAATTTATACATCGTCATTCCATTCACATTTGAATTTAGAAATCTCACATTGGGTTCCACTCCTCTAAAAATTGTAGGATGCTCCAAAAATTCTCTGGTCTCTTCTAGAATGTAGAAGACGTCGCCACGAGTCCAGTGCCTCTTGTTTCACTAGATTTCGACAACATAGCAAAAAGATGTGATTTTTATTGTAAAATCATAATTCGTAGCGCTTTAAAGTGCTATAATCAGTTTAAAATATAAAGGACGTTACCTCAGCTGAAGTGTTCAAAACTAGGTTTGCGATTTTCGCGAAATCCGTGAAGCGATGGGACGATCGGCCTTCGCAGCGACGAAGAGGGAGGAGAAGCGTAGGCGACGCAGGGGGTGGCGTGCAGCTCGAGGTGACGTAGTAGGCGCGGCGGTGGGTTAAAGTCCGGGACTTTGAGTGATCGATCCGAACGAAATACACAATGAAAATTGGCAAACTAGATATGGATTTGAAGAGGAAGAGGAGCTCTACAAAATTCCTAACTGGAGCTTTGAATTTTATTGAGTGGTTTGGCCGGAATCGAGGAGAGAAAGTGGATGTTGATTTCCGTCGTCGCGCAAGGGTTACGGGGAGAGAGAAAAATATATTTTTTAATAAAAATTCTGATTGGTCCGTGCTATTTATAATTCCAAAAATATCTGTTTTTCCAAACGAACTCCAATTCAAACCCAATGATTGTTGTCCCTAGCTAAGTACCCCTATTCCGGACACAATGGAATATGTTTCGTAGGCCCATTCAACTATTTTAGTCGGTTATTCTTTGAATTAAAATATAAAACATTCAAATATGGATTTGAATGTACATTTCAATTTGTCGGGGCCACATACTGATTCCAAAAATTCCAGAGAAATAAATCTGGCTATATTAGGATGATATGGTCCCAACAAAATAACTTCCGTCAAATTTGGTGATCGTTTGAAAAATGGCCATTTTCTGGTCGATCCAAATTGACTGAAATTAACCAAACACGTTTTCCTTTTCCCTGCTCACATATTAACTCCAAAAATTATGGAATTGGAAACTTAGCAATAATTTGACATTGCGGATCCAACAAAAGTGGTTTCATCGAAAACGGAGGTCGTTTGCAAAATGTCTATTTTCACGGGCTATATTTATTCCATAGCGACCATTCTGAGAATTCATTTGGCCATAACTTTTGATTCCCGCTATGAAATTTCGATTTTTCAGATTCGTTAGAAAGATATTCTTAAACATATTTAAATATTTTTGGTTTCACTAAAATCCGTTTTATTTTTCATCCTGTACAGTCAGTCAAAGTTCAAATTCAAATTTTCAAACTACCACGCTATTTCCAACTCCTTTTTAAAATTAAAATAAATATTTATATTCCAACATCGATTCAAATAAATATATACGTTCTAATTCTATTCAAAATAAATTTCTTGTCGTTATTATTTAAAATAATTCAATTTAAATATTCAAAATTCATTAAAATTGCCAAAATCAAAATTTTAAATTGGTTTTGATTTTCCGGGTTGTTACATTTACCAATCCCAACCTATTCATCCCACGAAGCAAAACTTGTAATACTTCATATCTAACACCATAGTGTTATCGGTAAAATTAATTATCGTTTCACGTTCAAATCTAATTAGATTTAACTATCGCTTGGAGCAAAACTGGTGATACTCCATTCTCGATCATTTCATGAATTCAATAAATTTATTTATCTCATTCTCATTCCAATCTGATTAAAGATTCTTTAAAACTCTAATTCAGTTTTAATCTCCAAAAATCATTACTTAATGATTATTCAAGGTTAAGAAATTAATCTTATCTTTAACTGGGTCAAAGAACTAATGTCATTTAAAACACAGCTCACGATAAACCCAAAATCACATTCCATTAACAATGATCTTCACAGAAAACAGATCAATATATATAATCGATATAAACTTCCATATCCAACTGATAATATAAATGGAATAACAGCAAAGCCTCTTAAATTCCATATATAGTAACAGTCTTCCTCCACAGAAGTTCACTTCGATTATTACCAAATCGAATTCCATTCCAATTTATTTTGTTAAATTGGAAAACTTTACTTTGGAAAATTCCATTAAATCTTAATTAAAAGATTTATAAATTCCAAATCACATTTCACCGTTAATCGGGTTAAAGAACGAATGTCATTAAAAACACAGTTCACAATAAACCCAATTCACATTCCATTTTTATTCCAGTTACTAAATATAACTGGAAACTCCAATAATCTTAATTGAAATATTTATTCTTTTCAAACGGGGTTTAAGAACAGTGTTACTAAAAACACCGTTCATGACAAACCCAAAATCCAATTCTTTTATTCAATTCCAATTAAATATTAATTAATTGGAAAACTTCCTTAAATCTTAATTAAAAGATATATTCTTTTCTCAACTGGGCTTAAGAACGGTGTTAATGAAGACACCATTCACGACAAACCCAAAATCTCATTTGATATTAAATACAAGGCTCTGAATAGAAATTATATCGGCATATATTCAATATCAAATTCTAAAACCAACAAATATTGTATCGGAAATAACGATATAAATATATCTTCCAAATTTCCATAACAATATCCGTATAATCACGAAATCCAACATCGAAATACCAGTCTAGTCACCCTCAATTTTTTATAGTAGTTAGTAGTCATCATGCTCTACAATCTCACAAAATTTCATGGGCTAACTCTTTAAGGTTTGGGAGATATAAATTATTTAGTTTTAGGGGTTTTTTTGCAAAATTTCAGAAAAGAGGAAGTGAGAGCGGCTGCTACCAATTTTTGGAGGGAGATGAGAAGTGAGGGTTTGTGGAGAGAAAAGATGTTATATAGTGGTGGTTTATGATTTTTTTTATTATTTATCTAGTTGGTGTTGTCTTCGTTCGACGTTTATTGATGCCACGGTCACACACGAACTCCGTTGGCAATGAAAATTGACATGCTGTTATGTCTTGACGATACAGTCCCAACAAAACTGGTTTCGTCGAATTCCGAGTGCGTTTGCTCAGAAAGCTCTGTTTCTGTCTTAAATGATTGATCGATTCACAATTTATTGTATACGGCCACATACTAGCTCCAAAAATTATTAAATTTGGAATTCTCTCTATGTTTTTCAAATATAGTCTCAACAAAACAAATTTCATAGAATTTAGAGACCGTTTGAAAAATAGCATTTTTAACTGGTCGATTAAATTCTATTTTAAATTACCAAACACATTTAATTTCACCACGTTCACATATTAATTCCAACAATTATGAAAATTGGAATCCAGTAGTAATTTGACATTCCGGATCCAACAAAAGTGGTCTCGTCGAAAATGGAGGTCGTTTGCAAAATATCTATTTTTAAGGGCTATATATTATATAAAATTCCATAGTGACTATTCTGAATTGTCAACTAGACATAACTTTTTATTTCCGTTATGAAATCTGGATTTTTCACATTCGTTGGAAAGATATTTTCAAACAGATTCAAATATTTCTGGTTTTACTGAAATCCGGTTTGTTTTGTATCCTGTACATTCATTTGAAATTTGAAATCGAATTTTCAAACTACCGCGCCATTTCAGGCTCGTTATATAATTAAAATAAATTTATTCGTTCTAACTTCGATTTCAATAAATTTTAAGTCATTATGATTTAAAATAAATCATTTTAAATATTCAAAATTCATTAAAATAGCTAAAATAAATTTTTTAAATTGATTCTGATTTTCCGGGTTGTTATAATTATCTCCCTCATTTTTTCATGAAAATTCCCGCAACAATCACCATTGCAATCTCCTTTCCAAGCTCTACGCTCTCATCCCATCAACTACAACTCTCGCTAATCATCAAAATCCATCGCCTATACATAACCAGTGGATGCCCTTATATTATTGACATTTTTTATTTTTATAAACCCCAGAAAATCATACGATGTGCTATTTACCTCTACGAACTCAATAACAACATCCGTTTCTCCGCTCGGTGCTTCAAACATCTGAATATTGGAACCCTAGAACACGACCATTACAACTTGCAAACTGAAAACAATTCGAACACAGCAAGATGGATATGAACGTGAAGTATTCGCTCCCAGGATTCCATATATACCAATTTCTTGATTTTAGGAGTTATATTTTGATTGCTATGATTTTTTGATGTACAAGAATCTTATGTTCTGGGGAAAATTGTTGGCGGCATAAATTTGCTGACCAAGGAAGAGGAAGAATATGGGTTTGGGGAGATTAAGATGTTATATAGTAGGAGCAATTTTTTTATTTGATTATAATATATTTTTTATTCAATTTCCACTTGTTTTCATTGTTTAAAAATTCGTATGATCACATACGAATTCCGTTTTCAATGAAAATTGACATATAACGACTCTCTGACATTACAGACCCAATGAAATTAGTTTTGTCGAATTTCGAGTTCGTATGCACAAATAACGAATTTTTAAAGTCAAAATATTGTCTGTTTTTTCACATTGAAAATCACGCACGACCACATACTGATTCTAAAAATCATGAATTTGGAATATTACCATTATTCGATGCTACGGATTCAATAAAAAAATATTTTGTCGAATTCTAAGGTCGTCTCAATAATGTTCCTTTGTAAAATTGCTCAAATTAGCTTCCAAAATGCGATTTTAGTGTACTTTTTTCTTCTTGCACGCTCACACGCTAACTCCAAAAATTATGGCCTTTTGGATTTAACCACTATTTGACGATACGAAACCAAAAAAAAGACATAATCGAATTCTGAGATCGTCTCAATAATGTTCCTTTATAAAATGACTGCATGTTTTTGAACAAATTGTTTTGCTTCGCACGACCACATACTAACTCCGTTCGACGCGCATTTTAGAATTCAAAAATGATTTGTCATTATGAATCTAAAAGGTTTTATCTTGTTGAATTCTGAGCTTCCTAGCAAAATTTAACTTTTTAAGGTCTATGCATTAATTTTCAAAATCGAACTTTCAAAACTCTCAAAACAAAGCTTATAAATCAATTTAATAATTTTACTAAGTATATTTTAAGTCAAATAAAATATAAAAACTAATTTTAGAATTATTTTAAAATTTTATTTAGCTAAAATAACCAATTTATATTCGCATATTCCTTAAAATAGCTTAAATCAAAATTTTAAATTGATTTGAAAATACGGGTTTTTACACATAATTTGTTAAGTATTAGTCAATTATGTGATAAAGGTTTTAAAATTTCATTTTCTGAAAATAAATTTAGTACATTAGATTCAAACCAAAATCTTATTTTTGAGGGAAACAGGGATAAAAATATTTATGTTTTAAGTATGGCAGTAAATAATAATCCAAGTATGTGTCTATTAGCCAAAGATAATGATCCTTGGTTATGGCATAAACAATTCTGTCATATTAATTTTAAAACAATAAACAAGATTTCTAAAAATGATCTTGCAAGAGGTTTACCCAAAATAAAATTCAAAACTGAAAATTTGTGTTATGCATGTCAACTTGGGAAGTTAACTGAATCTTCCTTTAAATCTAAAAAAGTTATATCAACATTACAACCACTTGATTACTACATATGGATTTATTCAGACCAACTCAGGTTCAGTCCAAAAATCATAGCAGATATGTGTTTGTAATAGTTGATGATTTTTCCAGATACACTTGGACTATGTTTTTAAAGAATAAAAGCAATACATTTGATCTCTTTAAAACTTTTGTTAAACAAATTCAAATTTTATCTGATTTAAAAATAAAGAATATACGAGGTGGTTATGGAGGAGAATTCAAAAATGAGAAATTTGATTTATTTTGTCAAAAGAAAGGAATTTTTCATTATTTCTTGTTTTGTAGAACTCCACAACAAAATGGAGTAGTAGAACGTAAAAATAGACCTTTACAAGAATGTGCCAGAACATTATTAAATGGAAGTACACTACCAAAACATTTTTGGGCTAAAGCGATTGCAACAGCTTGTTACGTTTGAATTGTGTCTTCATTCGACCTCTCACTAAAAATACTCTATACGAACTTTTTACTGGAATAAAACAAAATATTCATATTTTAAAATTTTTGGTTCAAAATGCTTCATTTTAAATATAAAAGATCAGGTTGGAAAATTTGATTCAGAATCCGATGAAGAAATATTCTTAGGATATTCTGAGCGTAGCAAAGCGTATCGTATATATAATAAGAGAACCAGTAAAATAGAAGAATCACTTCTTGTTTCATTTGACGAGAATTTTATTTCAATTTCTTTTAATTCAAATATTATAAAAAGTAATTCTTCTCAAGATGATGATTTTATAATATATTGAGAAGATGAAAACGTTATTCATAATTACATAGAGAACAATGCTACAGAAATTCAAGATAATATCAATAACCAAAATATTCCTATAATGAAGTTAGATCTCCACCAAAAATATTACGAGACCATCTGACTCAAAATATTGTTGGAGAAATAACTTCAAATGTAAGAACAAGAAGTCAACTTAATTTAGTAAGTAATGTAGCCTTCTTATCAAACATAGAACCTAAAAACCCTAAAGAAGCATCTACAAATGAAAATAAAATAATCGCCATGCAAGAAGAATTAAACCAGTTTGAACGAAATGAAGTCTGGGAATTAGTTCCTAGACCAAATGATTGAACTGTTATTGGTACAAAATGGATTTACAAAAATAAAGTAGATGAATTAGGTAATATTATTAGAAATAAAGCTAGACTTGTTGCACAAGGTTACAATCAAGAAGAAGGTATAGACTACGAAGATATATTTGCTCCAGTTGCACGATTGGAAGCAATTCGAATTTTATTAGCATATGCATGTTATCATAACTTTAAACTATATCAGATAGATGTTAAAAGCGCTTTCTTAAATGGTTATATTAAAGAAAGATTATATGTTGAACAACCTCCACTATTTGCACATGAAAAATTTCCTGATCATGTTTTCAAGTTGAAAAAGGCATTATATGGTTTAAAACAAGCATCTCGTGCTTGGTATGAACGTCTCAAGGCCTATTTATTAAATTCAGGATTTCAAATAGGAAAGGTTGAACAAACTCTTTTTTATTAAGAAAGATAATAAAGATATTTTGATAGTGCAAATATATGTCGATGACATTATCTTTGGATCTACAAATGATGAATTATGTTAGGAATTTTCAAAAATAAAGACTAGTTAATTTGAAATGTCTCACATGGGAGAACTATCCTATTTTCAGGCTTTACAAATTAAACAATTATCAAAGGGAATTTTCATTAATCAAGAAAAATATTGCGCTAATCTAATAAAACGTTTTGGAATGGAAAACACTTTAAGTAAACCTACACTAATAAGTACGATGACATGTTTAGATAAAGATGAACATGGTAAAAGTGTTGATCAAAAGTTATACCGAAGCATGATAGGTTCACTTTTATATTTAACTACTAGTAGACCAAATATTATGATGAGTGTTTGCTTGTGTGCCCGATTTCAAGCTTATCCAAAAGAATCACATTTGAGGGAAGTAAAATGTATATTACAATATCTTAGCAGTACCAAAGATTTTGGACTTTACTATCCGAAAGATTGTTCTTTCTAATTAGTTTCATATAGTGCTACTGATTTTGGAGGATCACGGACGGATCGTAAAAGTACAAGTGGAACTTGTCATTTTATCGGTAAATCACTTATATCTTGGTTGAGCAAGAAACATAATTTTGTTTCCCTGTCAACATGTGAAGCTGAATATATATCTGCAGCACTAGCATGTGCTTAAGTAATATATATGCAGCAAACACTTCAAGATTTTAACGTTCATCTCACTAACTCCACAATTTACTGCGACAACACAAGCACAATAAATTTATCTAGAAATCCAGTAAACCTTTCTTGAACTAAACGTATTGATACACGACATCATTTCTTGAGAGATAATATTGAAAAGAATTACCAACTTAGAATTTGTAAACTCAAAAAATCAAATTGCTGACATATTCACTAAACCCCTTTTAGAGAATTCTTTCATAAGACTTCGAAGAGAATTAGGAATTGTTTCTTTTAAAGATCTCTGATGACTTATAGTACTTATTCAATTACTATGCGATCATATTATTTAATGCTTTTTAATCAATGACAAAGGGGGAGAATATATTACATATGCTCATAATGATGGATTTACTCATTTATGCATTGAATATATATACGCTAACATTTGGTTGTAGGAATCCAAACGGTAAGTTTATATATTTATCAACTAACAAAACGTTGCAGAAATTCAGAGGGAGCTAAATATGTATACAAGCATCTATTCAGGGGGAGAAATTCGATATATTAACAAGAATGCAAGATGTTGTCATCAATCAAAATGGGGGAGAATGTTGATTCACAAGAATTTCGATTAATGATAACAAAAAGAAGATCAACGTATATCATGTCAAGGAGCAAAGTTTATATAAGTATTGAGTCGTGTTAGATTTATGTTCAAATCTATCCTCAAAGTATAACACAAATGCATGAATTTTCAGATTTTTATATATACATGTGTGTGTGTGTGTGTGTGTTTATGTATACGTATATGCTCAAAAACCAGCTGAAACTGGACTGGTTCTGTAACCAGTCGACTGGTCATAGACCAAAAGTCCAGTAACGGCTAGTTGCTGAGCACATTTTAAATATATATACAATTTTCATTCTTAACCAGTTGACTAGTGCTTTTCATACCAGTCGACTGATCAGAGATTAACAGTCATTTTTATGATTTATGTTAGCGTAATGTGTACATTTGCTTTCTCAGCATAATGTGTGGCATTATGCCCGTTTTCATACCAGTCGACCGATCAGAGATTAACAGTCATTTTTATGATCAAGAAAAATACCACACATTATTTAGAAAGTAAATGTACAAGACAAGAAAAATTAAGATCAGAGATTAACAGTCATTTTTATGATTTATGTCATTTTTTGAATAATTGTGAACTCACTTGGTAACTGAATAATTGTCCAAAAAATAACGAACCTTATTTATCTCTGTCAACATTTTGTGGTGTATGTTTCAGTTATGTCCTCATTTTTTTACTATTTTTCAA
The DNA here is from genome assembly GCA_030737875.1 of Allium sativum. Classification (NCBI taxonomy): domain Eukaryota; kingdom Viridiplantae; phylum Streptophyta; class Magnoliopsida; order Asparagales; family Amaryllidaceae; genus Allium; species Allium sativum. The sequence continues at coordinate 160,707,797 of CM060923.1, forward strand.
GCTTGAACTTCTGTAAGCTTTGGTTTATACGTGAAATAATGGCATTCTCATATGTTATTTGACATTTTATCTTAATTTTTCTTATTTACCAAATTCTCTTCGAAATTATGTTTATGCCCTCGTACGTTCGAAACTCCACAGATAAATTGATCATACCGAACATGGATCACTTTTGATATTTTTTTTGTCCGAGTTTGACCAACTTGAATTTTGTCCATTGTTGACTGAGTTGGACTTAAGCTCATCCAAATTTAATTCTCTTCTGAGTTTGAACATTAGTGTCTGGTCCATTCCATCCGACAAACACCCTTGGCTTCCTGTGCCACTACCTGTTTACATAGGTAGTAGTCACGCTAAGGAAAGCTCAAATACCTCTAAAGAATCCCATTAATATTAGAAAACAAAAAAGAAAGATCGAGGGATTATGGCTTCAGCGCTAACCATCACACCAAAAGACCAAATGCAAAAGCTTGAAATCGTGTTCTCTAGTTTTCATTTCGATAAGGCCATTTTCTGCCGAAGATGCACCCAAGTCCACTAGAAGTGGATAAAGATACAATGAATTCGGTGTTCAACATGTACTTCCAATATTGAGACTCTAAAGTATAGGGACAGGCTCTTTGATATGATAAAGGAGTTAGAGGATGAATTGGAAAGTATGATGCTTGAAGCCGACGTGGATAGAGATATGATAAAACACTAAGATAAGGAAGTAACCAACTACAAGCTTCAGGTTGGTGAAGCATAGAAGACAATTATGGGACTGAAGGTAGAAGATGAAGCAAGCTGAAATTGGTTCCGCGAGGAATTGGATCATTCATCTCCTGGAACCTCTGCTTTGGAAGATGAGAATAAGCTTCTTGTTGTTGAGAATAAGTGGATGTTGAAGGTGAATGATTAGTAAAGAAATAAGAAAGAACCCCCTAAGTTTGATCTGAGGTGGCTAAGAAAGCCAAATAAGTGGCTGAGGAGGTAACTCAGATGGTTCTAGATGAGGCCTTGGTAGTCAAGTGAAGGTTTGAGGAGGAAATCAAAGAGCTTAGAGCAAAAGTGAAAAAGGTGGAGGTGGAAGAGAAAGAACATGACTCCAAAATAGTATTATATGTTTAAGTCCTCTGGCATCAGGGCTTGTCTTTGTTCAAGAATTATTCAAGGCCACTCGATGTGGCTTCGAAGCGATTTACTGATGATGAGATGTTTTACACCAACAAGAGGAGGTTAATAAAGAAGAGCCGATGAACAAGTATACGAAGGGTAGTGAGGCAAAGAATGTTGAGGAGGGTGTATTATAAGGAAGACGAGGAAGAAGAGAGCAACAGATTTGGATCTGGAAAAAGGAAAAACAAGAGTGAGTGAGAGTGCAGTTGTTACGCACGGTGCTAGCTCGGTAGGCCAATCAATGAGCCAACACTTTTCCAATTAGATGTACGTTATGCTAATTGATGTTGTTAAGGGTTCCTATTCTCATTCGACCTCCATCGATCCAGGATATGATCCCGAGAACCCCAGCCTTACAACCAAAGCCATGCTGGTGCCAATTTAGGAGGGTGACACTTCAGTAGAAGGAGAAGAGCACGACACGGAAGGTATTTTAGTTATACCTCCGACCTTTGAATGAATTCTTATCTCTTCCCAAAAAACTATAAATATTTCCTTGGAATCTTCGAAAAAGGAAAACAAACTAATTATGCTTGGTCTTTATGCCATAGGTACACAAGCAATGAAGTCGCCGGCTAATATTCATTTTTTCCTGACCACTGGACCTTAGGTGCCCCTAGATGATGCTCCAACTACGTAGACTTCATAGGTAAGTAAATGTAACAACCCGTGTTTTGATAACGTGTTATAACTATAAATCAAGGCAAAATTAATTTTTAAAATAAGAATCAAGGGCAACGGGTTACGCCATTGCGTTCATCTCGAAATTTTGCTTGGAAACGAGTCCGAGTTTTCGAAAATTGGAGTCCGTATGACCAAGTTATGACCCTTCGAAGTTTTCAGAAAATTTCAAGTTCAAAACAGCTCAGAAGTCGAATTCAAATTTCGAATTCAAACCACAGAACAGACTGGGCGGGAAATTTCCCGCCCAGGACCAGGTCGATCTGGGGTTCGACCATAGAGTCGACCTGCCCAGGACCAGGTCGACCATAGTATCGACCTGGGGGTCGACCTGGTGGCCAAGCCCACTTTTGGAGCTGGATTCACTTTGATGTTTCTGGCCTCGTTTCTGTCTACATTCATTGACCTGACCCTGTATAAACAGCCCCTAACACTAGTCTCTCTACACAAAATTCTCTCTGACCTTATGCTGCTCTAATTCTGGTTGAAAAGTTAGAGAAAGGGACTACTTCTTCTACGTCAAAACTACGTTAAGAGAATTGTTGATTTGGGGATTTTTGTTAGGACTTGACTAAGCATATAAAGATTCAACATCGACTTTCTTTTTCTAATTCTCGAACCACGATTTGTAAGCCCCAGTTACTTTTAGATTTAAACTGTAAATGTAATATGAATATGTTGTAAATTGAAATTGGACCCGTGTATGATGACTGTTTTACATCCATTCTTGTTCATCTTGGATCTTGACTTTTGGATATATTACTACGACATTGATTTGGGGCCTATTCATGTTGTAAATCAAAAAGAATAACCCCTCATATTATCATGCCTACAATGTTGAATCTGCTATTAGTCACAAGTTTATGACTATCATCTTATGTCAACCATGACTATACTATCACCTTATGTCAACTGTTATCTTGACTAGTACCTTATTTTGCTAGATTTGGAATCTTTATGTTTGAGGCCGATATTCCGTATGTCAGTAATGTTATAATCATTTATCTCAAGTCATACCATGCTATGCTAGTAATCACTTTTTCCACCTTATACCCGTCCCTTTTTATTTTTCCCTAATTAGATTTATTTGTATCGATTCGAGTTATGTGCGATGGGAATATGATTTGGGTAGATTAGGTAAAACATGAATTGGCTTTGAACATGAACGTTATTATAACTTGAACCTGTATATGGACAAGAACATGATATGAAATTTACATGAAACCTGACATGAAAATCGACATGAATTTTGACATGAAAACTTGAACATGGGCATGACACTTAGATAAACTTGAAAATGGCCAACTCGAGGTTGGGTTGAGTTTGCAGTGTAAATTTGCCCGGAACCGCCCGGCAAATCCAGTAACTGCAAACAGTAGGATCCAATGTGGGTAGTTGGTCATATCGCACGTAAAACCCGAGGTTAGACTATGTTGTGGTGTAAATCTGCCCGGAACCGCCCGGAAAATCCAGTGACCACAACAATTAGTCTAATGTGAGAGGTTGGGGTGCATTAATGAATTAATGCCACATGATAGGGTTAAGTCATGAACCACTTGAATATACTTAACCAAATTGACACGATGATTTGATAGGGTTAAGTCATGAACCACTTGAACACACTTAACCAATTTGATACATGATTTGGATAAGGTTAAGTCACGAATTTGAATGAAAACACTTAACCAATTAGAAACCCTAGTTACGCGGTCCTTTTCAGCAGTAACCCACTTAGATGTATCACGATACCCTGGGACTAGGCAGGGTGGGGCACGATTACTGGGCTGATTGTAAGCGACCAGAACGACAGCTGAGTAGGTGCGCCATTGTACGTCCAGGCGGACTATGGTCGTGCACGTAGTCCGGAGTTGAAAAAGCAGGCATTGGGCACCATTAGGTTTACACTATGTGTGCTTGATTCGTGTCGGTGGTTGGCACCATAGGGCTTGATACACCCTATGGTGGACCTAGCATAGGTGACTACATTTCAGGATAGGGCCATATGACACAGACACATGACGAGCTAGAACTTGTAGGGAGCCGATCGATTAATAGATCGTACCGTGCGACCCCGTAATGGGTCACTTCATGATATTGGGCCAAGGGATCATTTCATGATTAATACTTGACATGGGTTAGAACACTAGTACAGTTGGTGCAGCGAATCTTGAATATGCGATGCTAGACTTGACTTATCTTGTTATCTTAATTATCATATCAGTCCTGTTATCATCCTTATGTTTAATTCCAGTTTTCACATGTCATGTTACCTTTACTAGTTTTTATACTGAAAGTCACTAGGGCTTACCAGTCTTATGACCGACCCTTTTTCTTTCACCTCCTTTTCTTTCGTCCCCCCCCCCCAGGTTCTCAGGGAGGAAACACTAGCTCTTAGCTTGGATTTAACTTGCTTTCTGTCAGTTCATGTACGGTTTGGTCTTGAGCTATGTTATGGCTGCTTCTGCTATTTATGGGGAATAATTTACTTTTGTTATCTTAAATTTATGCTTCTTTATTTGGAACTTGATGTAATGGAATAATTTGTACCTTGGATATATGAGGTTTTGACTCTTTTCTTGAAAGAAATAAAAATTTGGTTTTTAATTTCTACCGCTGCTTTATTTATGTTCTGCCTTGTGATATCTCTGTGTATGTTTATCTAGATAATACTCCACCAAAACTAGTGCATTCCCTTTGTGAGTGACCCTAGCGGAGGTGGGATGTTACACTTGGTATCAGAGCAGAAGGTTACCAGGATGGGCAAAAGTTTAAAAAAAAAACCTTCTGAAACTATTTTCAAAACCATTTATAAAGAAGCATTTTTCAAGAAAAGTTTTATGTTTAAGGCTATTCCCCAAAAGCCATTAGCACTTTCCTTTGTTTCCTCGTTTGAATCTTTTTCTTTTCGTTTTTTAGCATGTCTGATCTTAACCTTCCTGAGGGAATACCCGTACCTGGATGGTTCCGAATGTACTTAGAAGCTAGGGCCAGCGGCGCGGGCCCAGCAGACATCCCTCCTCCTCCCCCAGTGGTCGCGGTTCCTCCTCCTCCTGGTAGCGCCTTTGCCAAAATATGCATAGACTTTAAAGCAACGGGCGGCAAGAACTTCGTTGGAACTGAAACCTTTGTTGAGGCACGAACTGGCTAAAGGAGACGGAAGACTTGTTTATTATCTTTGATGTGGAGGACTATAGGAAAGTTCAGTTGGCAGCATGGTTGTTGAAAGAGGAAGCTGCATTTTGGTGGGAAGTCACCAACGCTACCAGGCCAGTTGAGACTTGGGAAGACTTTAGAGAGAGGTTTGGGCTTAAATTCTTATCGTCAGCAGAAGAGAACCTTCAGATGGATAGGTTCCTAGCACTCAAGCAAGGGGACATATCTGTTAGGGAGTATGTGAATAAGTTTAATCAGCTTGCTCGGTTCGGTTTGCACTTGGTTAACACGGCCCAAAAAAAGGCTGTACGCTTTGCTCGAGGATTGAACGAGCCACTACACAGTTTGGACATAACTCATATACCCATGGTGGCGACCTTTGAAAGCTTGGTGGATATGGCTCTACTTCATGAGGAAGACAAGAATAGCAAGAAGGAGGTTAAGCCTAGTGAGACTCAGAATAAGAAAGTTGACTTCAAGAAGGGAGGCAACAAGAATAACAAGAGCAACAACAAACCACGTGAGACGAGGAAGTGTAACTTTTGTGGTATTACGGGACATCTAGCTAAAGACTGTAGAAAGAAGAAGAGAAAGTTGGGTGAATGCTTTCATTGTGGAGATACTGGACACATCAGCAAGGATTGCCCTAAGAAGCAAGGACAGGGGCAAGGGCAGACCCAGCGAGCAAGACCTTCTGGAGGGCAGTTGCATGCTCTCAACACCACTCCAACTCTTGACCGAGGTAGTAATATTTCTGTAGAAAGCCTTGTTTACATTTCTGACTTTCTTGTTCGAACCTTATTTGACTCTGGCGCATCACATACTTTTATTTCTTCTGATATTGTTGAAAATCTGCACCTAAGTACTAGTCTGGTTGAGGATCCCGTTATAGTTTCAAATCCAATTGGGGGCTCCGCCCATTTATCCATGATGTGTGAGGATTTGAGGATCTCTATCTTAAGCGTAGAATTCACGTGTAATGCTTATGTTCTCGGATTTATGGGATATGGTTTGATCCTAGGTATGGATTGGCTGTCCAATTATGGAGCCATTCTTGATTGTGAACGAAGGGTAGTGAGGCTCATGACTCACCTCGGTATTACCCTTGAAATTTCTTGTAACCCTAAGGGTCCGGTCATGTTGTGTTATCTTGAATCTCTTGACTCGTCCATCAATAATTTGCAATATGTAAGAGTGGTCTGAGAATATCCAGATGTCTTTGATGAGGTGAGGGGGTTACCTCCTAAACGCGAGATAGACTTCCGAATTAATCTTGTTGATAATGCCAAGCCAGTTTCATTGCCCGTTAAGCACATGGCCCCGCGAGAAAGAAGAGAGCTCAGTAAACAAGTTAAGGAGTTGCTTGAGAAATTTTCATAAGGCGAAGCATTTCTGAATGGGGTGCTCCAGTAGTATTCACTACTAAGGAGGATGGATCGCTTCGTATGTGCGTAGATTATCGTGAGTTAAACAAGCTAACTAAGAAAAATAGGCACCCACTACCAAGAATCGACGATTTGTTTGACCCGCTTGTGAGAGCGTCTGTCTTCTCTCAACTCGATCTAGCCATAGGATTCCATCAGCTTAGAGTGGCTGAGGATAGCATTGACAAAACTGTGTTTAGGACTCCAGATGGGTTCTTCGAATGGCTCGTCATGCCATTTGGGTTAACGAATGTACCTGCGTACTTTGTAGATTTGATGAGTAAGGTGTTTCGGGAGTTCCTTAACAAGTTTGTGTTAGTTTTCATGGATGATATTTTGATCTTCTCAAAAGATGAAGAAGAGCATGCTAGACATCTCAAGGAAGTTATGGAAACGCTTAGAGCACACCAGTTAAAGGCTAAGTTCTCCAAATGCCATTTTTGGAGGAAGGAAGTTCGGTTTCTTGGACATGTAGTTTCTAAGCAAGGCATAGCCGTGGACCCCGCAAAGGTAGTTGCGGTACAAGACTGGAAAATTCCTAAGAATGCAACGGAGGTGAGGAGCTTTCTCGGTTTGGCGGGCTACTACAGGAAGTTCATTAAGGACTTCGCTAAGATTTCATCCCCTCTTACTAAGTTAACAAAGAAGAACCTAGCTTTTGCATGGGACATAGAGTGTGATGTTGCTTTTCAGAGACTCAAGAGAGCCCTCACCACAGCTCCAGTTTTGGCATTACCTGACGGAGGCAAGGTGTTTACGGTGTACACAGGTTAGTGCGGCACGGGATTAGGCGCTGTCCTAATGCAAGAAGGAAGAGTAATATGTTACAGGGGCAAACAACTTAAAGTTCATGAGAAAAACTATCCCACGCATGACTTGGAGTTGGCCGCGATCATTTTTGCACTTAAATCTTGGCGCCATTATCTTCTAGGGGAGAGGTTCGAGCTGTATGCCGACCACAAATCGCTCAAGTACCTCTTCTCACAGAAAGATTTGAATCTGAGACAACAGCGGTGGATGGAATTCTTGGCATCATATGACTTCGATATAGCTTATACCCCTGGCAAGGGTAACGTGGTGGCGGACGCGCTAAGTAGAAAAAGGCTGACTTTGAGCCCCTTGTTTGTTGAAAGGAAAAGCCTTGAGTTTATAGCAACCTTTGATTTTACACCTGCTATTGAGTCATTGACTGCTACATTAGCATCTCTTGAGTTAAGACCTACACTTCTAGATCAAGTAGGGACTTCATAGAAGGAAGACCCACAGATAGTCGAAATCATAGACAAGCTGATTAGTGGTGAGACATAAAGTCACCTCGGTAGGTATGCCATAGATGACAAGAGATGGCTAAGGCATGATGGAAGGCTATGTGTCCCACAAGTGGGAGACTTAGTAAGGAAAGTTCTCGAAGAGGCGCATCACTTGAAGATGACCATACATCCTGGAGGGGATAAGATGTACAGAGATATGAAACGCATTTTCTTTTGGGCTGGAATGAAAACGGACGTGGCAGAGTTCGTTTCGAAGTGCATGGTGTGCCAACAAGTAAAGGCCGAGTCGAAGAAGCCAGGTGGGCTATTATATCCTTTGGAGGTTCTGCAATGGAAATGGGAGAGTATCTCGATGGATTTCGTGGATGGACTGCCTAGGTCAAGGAAGGGAAATACTAGCATATGGGTCATAGTTGATAGACTCACGAAAAGTGCTCACTTCATTCCGGTGAAAAGAAAGAGGACCGCATCATGGCTAGCGTCTATTTACCTTCGAGAGATAGTACGGTTGCACGGGGTTCCTTCTAGTATAGTTAGTGATCGTGACCCGATTTTCACTAGCCAGTTTTGGAATAGTCTGCAAGAAGCCATGGGTACACGACTGAGTTTAAGCATGGCCTATCACCCACAGACGGATGGACAAACCGAAAGGGTAAATAGGGTACTAGAAGATCTTCTGAGACTATGCATTCTTGACTTTGGTGGTACTTGGGAAGACCATCTTCCTCTCGTGGAGTTTGCATATAATAATTGTTACCAAGCTAGCATCGGAATGGCACCGTTCGAAGCCCTGTATGGAAGACCATGCAAATCGCCAACTTTTTGGTGGGAGACGACAGACATGCTTATACTTGGGCCCGACATGATAAGGGACACTTCTGAGAAGGTTGAGTTGATACGAAGACGGATGAAAACGGCCCAAGATAGACAGAAATCTTATGCGGACAAGAGAAGGACGGACCTAGAGTTCGAAGTCGGTGATATGGGCTTTATAAAAGTTTCTCCTTTACGCAATGTAGTTCGTTTTGGAGCGGTTGGAAAGCTAGCACCAAGGTTCGTAGGACCGTTCCCTATCACTGAGAGGGTTGGGCGGATGGCCTATAAGGTAGAATTACCCGAGAGGCTGGCCGGAGTACACAATGTCTTTCATATCTCGCATCTCCGAAAGTGCTTACCTGAATCAGCCGAAGTGGCTGAGCCAAGTATCCTTGAAGACATAGAAGTGGAAAAAAAAGCAACATTGAGGCGAGTTCCGATTCATATCTTAGGAACGGAGATCAAGAAGCTAAGGAATCGAGAAGTCAAGCTAGTTAAAGTTCAGTGGAGTGAAGCCCAAGAAGACGCAACTTGGGAAACCGAAGAGAAGATACGCGCGCTTTACCCATTTCTTTTTGAGGGTACATTCTTGATCTCTTTTCCTATAAACTTGAAAACCTTTTCGTATCATGCTTTTACTACCTATGTTTGTCTTGTTATCTTCTCGATCTTATCTTGAGAACCTTAGGTAGAACCATATGGATGTAAACATGTGATTGAAACATGTTATGGTTGATGTTTGCAAATGGTTGCAAGTGTTTGCAAGTGATTGCTAGTGGATGCATGACACACATTAAGCACTAGATCGGCTCAGTCACATTTTCATGTTGCATATGCATGAGTGCTTATACTTGTACATGGATGGAACTTGTTATGCTATCACTTGGATGTTGCATATGAATGAATGTTTGTGCACTCATGTAGAGATTGTAAAATATGTTAGGAATTTTTGCATACATGTTGGATTCATTACACTAACATATTTTGCATTAAGGAGGTCTACTGAATCAGTAACTGCCTGATCTTTTGCATTAAATAAGTACATATACACACACTTTTTGCATATGTTCATACAACACTAGAAATCTTTTAAGTACAATGGTTGCCTGTGGATGATGTTTTGAGTAGATGGGTGATGGATGGTAGGACACATCCTCCCTAACTTAGAGATTTCGGGGAACAAATCCTTTAAGGAGGGGAGAATGTAACAACCCATATTTTGATAATGTGTTATAAATATAAATCAAGGCAGAATTAATTTTTAAAATAAGAATCAAGGGCAACGGGTTACGCCATTGCGTTCGTCTCAAAATTCTACTTGGAAATGAGTCCGAGTTTTCGAAAATCGGAGTCTGTATGACCAAGTTATGACCCTTCGAAGTTTTCAGAAAATTTCAAGTTCAAAACAGCAAAGAATTCGAATTCAAACCACAGAACAGACTGGGCGGGAAATTTCCCGCCCAGGACCAGGTCGACCTGGGGGTCGACCATAGAGTCGACCTGCCCAGGACCAGGTCGACCATAGTGTCGACCCGGGTGTCGACCTGGGGGTCGACTTGGTGGCCGAGCCCACTTTTGGAGTTGTATTCACTTTGATGTTTCTGGCCTCGTTTCTGTCTACATTCGTTGACCTGACCCTATATAAACAGCCCCTAACACTAGTCTCTCTACACAAAATTCTCTCTGACCTTATGCTGCCCTAATTCTGGTTGAAAAGTTAGAGAAAGGGACTACTTCTTCTACGTCAAAACTACGTTATGAGAATTGCTGATTTGGGGATTTCTGTTAGGACTTGACTAAGCATATAAAGATTCAACATCGACTTTCTTTTTCTAATTCTCGAACCACGATCTGTAAGCCCCAGTTACTTTTAGATTTAAACTGTAAATGTAATATGAATATGTTGTAAATTGAAATTCGACCCGTGTATGATGACTGTTTTACATCCATTCTTGTTCATCTTAGATCTTGACTTTTGGGTATATTACTATGACATTGATTTGGGGCCTATTCATGTTGTAAATCAAAAAGAAAAACCCTTCATATTATCATGTCTACAATGTTGAATCTGCTATTAGTCACAAGTTTATGACTATCATCTTATGTCAACCGTTACCATGACTATACTATCACCTTATGTCAACTGTTATCTTGACTAGTACCTTATTTTGCTAGATTTGGAATCTTTATGTTTGAGGCCGATATTCCATATGCCAGTAATGTTATAATCATTTATCTCAAGTCATACCATGCTATGCTAGTAATCACTTTTGCCACATTATACCCATCCCTTTTTATGTTATTCCCTAATTAGATTTATTTGTATCGATTCGAGTTATGTGCGATGGGAATACGATTTGGGTAGATTAGGTAAAACATGAATTGGCTTTGAACATGAACGTTATTATAACTTGAACCTGTATATGGACAAGAACTTGACATGAAATTTACATGAAACCTGACATGAAAACTCGACATGAATTTTGACATGAAAACTTGAACATGGGCATGACACTTAGATAAACTTGAAAATGGCCAACTCGAGGTTGGGTTGAGTTTGCAGTGTAAATCTGCCCGGAACCGCCCGGCGAATCCAGTGACTGCAAACAATAGGATCCAATGTGGGTAGTTGGTCATATCGCACGTAAAACCCGAGGTTAGACTATGTTATGGTGTAAATCTGCCCGGAACCGCCCGGCAAATCCAGTGACCACAACAATTAGTCTAATGTGAGAGGTTGGGGTGCATTAATGAATTAATGCCACATGATAGGGTTAAGTCATGAACCACTTGAATATACTTAACCAAATTGACACGATGATTTGATAGGGTTAAGTCATGAACTGCCTGAACACACTTAACCAACTTGATACATGATTTGGGTAGGGTTAAGTCACGAATTTGAATGACAACACTTAACCCATTAGAACCCTAGTTACGCGGTCCTTTTCAGCAGTAACCCACTTAGATGTATCACGATACCCTGGGACTAGGCAGGGTGGGGCACGATTACTGGGCTGATTGTAAGCGACCAGAACGATGGCTGAGTAGGTGCGCCATTGTAGGTTCAGGCGGACTATGGTCGTGCACGTAGTCCGGAGTTGAAAAAGCAGGCATTGGGCACCAGTAGGTTTACACTGTGCGTGCTTGATTCGTGTCGGTGGTTGGCACCATAGGGCTTGACACACCCTATGGTGGACCTAGCACAGGTGACTACATTTCAGGATAGGGCCGTATGACATAGACACATGACAAGCTAGAACTTGTAGGGAGCCGATCGATTAATAGATCGTACCGTGGGACCCCGTAATGGGTCACTTCATGATATTGGGCCAAGGGATCATTTCATGATTAATACTTGACATGGGTTAGAACACTAGTACAGTTGGTGCAGCGAATCTTGAATATGCGATGGTAGAATTGACTTATCTTGTTATCTTAATTATCATATCAGTCCTGTTATCATCCTTATGTTTAATTCCAGTTTTCACATGTCATGTTACCTTTACTAGTTTTTATACTGGAAGTCACTAGGGCTTACCAGTCTTATGACTGACCCTTTTTCTTTCGTCCCCCCCCAGGTTCTCAGGGAGGAAACACTAGCTCTTAGCTTGGATTTAACTTGCTTTCTGTCAGCTCATGTACGGTTTGGTCTAGAGCTATGCTATGGCTGCTTCTGCTATTTATGGGGAATAATTTACTTTTGTTATCTTAAGTTTATGCTTCTTTATTTGGAACTTGATGTAATGGAATAATGTGTACCTTGGATATATGAGGTTTTGACCCTTTTCTTGAAAGAAATAAAAATTTGGTATTTAATTTCTACCGCTGCTTCTGCCTTGTGATATCTCTGTGTAAGTTTACCTTGATAATACTCCACCAAAACTAGTGCATTCCCTTTGTGAGTGACCCTAGCGGAGGTGGGTGTTACAGTAGAATGCTTCAAGATCTAGTGCACATCAACGCCAATGGCTTAAGAATTAAGAAGGAGATAAAATAGATAAATAATCTCAAAGAGAGTGATCTGAGCGAGGGCAACAACTTAGAAAAATTTCTTGAGAAAGCGGAGACGTAACGTAAAGCCAATGAGGAAAAAGAGAAGACTGAGCTTAATCCTAAGCCACTAACTATGATTTCTCTAGATGAGATTGGGTATGTGAAAGATGAAGATCACGATTCCAATGACTATGAATTTCTCTTACCCTTGAGATCACGCATAAGAAAGGAGAGAAGCAAGGAAGCCGAAGTACCTCCCGCAAGGGCGAAAAAACGGATGCAAGTCATCAAAGAAGAAGAAATCCATGGAGAGGAAGTAAGGAGAAATCTAAGGCACTGTTATTTTTTGGTTTTCGCTCGTGTATGCGAGTTGGTCGTATCATAAGTAACATACTACGCATAACTAAGAGACTAAAAAGCATGAGGTACAAAAATCCTTTATTGAAAACTTAAGCAAAAGAGGAAAACATCTGCCTTATTACATATCTAAAAACAAATTGCTAACTTGAAATGGAAATATACAGAATGAAAGATAAGTAAAGTAATACTGTAAATGCTTGTTATTCCATGCTCCTGGTAGCTCGATGCCATTAGCAGTTGTTAGCTTGAAGGTTCCATCTCTAAGATTTCAATTGATGATGTAAGGTCCTTCCCAGGTGAGCCTAGATTAGCTAGTGTGGGAAAGATTCTCTCCAAGACATAATCGCCAATTTCAAAGTGCCTTGGTTAGACTTTAACAATAATATCATGCAACTAGTTGTTGGTAGGCGGCTACTCTGAGTTCAATCTCTTCATGTTTCTAATCTGTCATGTCTAGAGACTCCAAAAGATCTTTATAAGTATTTGGTTCATAGTAAGTAACTTGATGAGAGTCGACGTCCAATTCAACTATTATGACGACTTCGATGCCATAGGCAAGGGCGAATGGAGTATGATCGGTAGCTGACTTGTGGGTAGTTTGGTATGAGCATAAGCCTAATGGAAGTTCATCTCCCTACTTACTTTCGGCCTTTCTCATATGCTTCTTCAAGAAGGACTTTATGATTTTGTTAACTGCTTTAACTTATCCGTTAGCATAAGGATGGGAAAATACCGCAAATCGTTTTACAATGCAACGTTGTCGACATTTTTTTTCAACTTAGATGTCGGATTGGGTCCCATTGTTAGTAATAATGGTCTTGGGAATACCAAAGCGACATATGATGTTTCAGACAACAAAGTTGATTATTTTCTTGGTTGAAATTATTGTCAGGGGTTCAACTCTAGTTCATTTATTAAAGTAATCAACAAAAATGATGGCATATCTCACACGCCTTTGGACATCGACAATGTACCGATGATATCAATAGCCCAGATTGCTAATGGCTATGTACTGACCCTTTGAGTGAGTTCTGTCAGTGGGTCTCTTGGAATCTTAGCAAAATCCCTAGCATTTGTCACAGTATTAGTTTAGTCAGCGGCATCCCGATTAATAGTTTGCCAAAAATAGCCATATCGAAGTTCTTCTTTGTCGATGGTTATCCTTCAGTGTGGTCACCACATTCGTCTTTACGTACTTCATGTAACACTTGTTTGTTGTCATTACGGGTTATACAATTGAGTGCTGGAATATAGAAGCCTCTTCTGTATAGATCTCCTTCTTGAATGATGTGGCGTGATGCTTTTTGGAGGAGCGATCATTTTTCGGCTTCCAAGAAGGATTCCACAGTGCAAGTAGTTTATGATTGGAGTTATTTGTGACCCCTGCTCAGGCTTTATCATCAATATCCAACTACTTTCCATTTTATCAATACTCGAAGGTTCTAGTACTTGCTGAGACAACTTCTATGAGTTATGTATCGCTCGAACTAGCTAGATTGGATATAGAGTCAGCTTTTTTTCTGATGCCGAGGAATGTGAAAGATAGAGTAATGCTCGAAGTCATTGAGTAGTTTATGTACCGTAGTGAGATAATGAGCCAATCATGCTCCTTTTGCCTGAAACTTCCTTCATACTTGGAAAATAATGAGTTAGAAATTTAAGAAAACCTAAATGGCTTTTATCCCAAACTATTTGGAAATTTTGAGTCTAATCAACAAGGCTTCGTATTTGAAAACATTGTCAACAGCTAAAAAGGCATGTTTTAGTGCGTAACAAATCGTTCATTCCTAAGGAGTACAAATAATATAACTCCAGTGCCAGAACACTAATCGTTCACTGATCATCTATATACAACCTTCATTGAATATTTGATAGTTTACTACTTTCCAACAAGTCACCGGGGGTAGTTAATTCAATGATGAAGTCTGCTAATGCTTGTCATTGATTGACTCTCTAAGGAATGAAAGTGAGGTTGAACTAGCTCAGTTTGATGATCGACTTTAAAAGACTCTTAGATGCCTCAGGTCGCTATAGGAATTATCGTAGTCGCTGGTCAATATAGACTTTGACATGATGAGCTTGGAAGTATGGATGAAGTTGCTTGGAGGAAATAACCAGTAGTGTGCGAATATTTCAAGTTCGGGATGATTTATTTTGGCACCTGTTATTCTCTTACTAATATATTATATGGGACTTTTGATATGATTCTCTTCGCGTACAAGCGCGAGACTGATAACATGCTAAGAAATAGCTAGATAAATGAATATATCCTCATGATCCACACACTTTGAAAGGTTGGGAGGTTTGTCCAAGTAATTCACCAAGTATTGGAAAGCATCAATGCATTCTTATATCCTAACAAAGTTTGGTATTTCTTTTTTTGTCAAGTTAAAAAGGAGAATGCATTTGTCGGTAGCTCGGGGAATTGATTTGGGTGGCAACCTTCCCATTAAGGCTCTAAAGACTCTTTAATATTTTCCGCAACTTTGACCTTTCGGATAGCTCAATCTTCTTGGGGTTGGCTTCAATTAAAGCCTGCGAAAATTGACAATAAAACCCGAAATTTTCCTGATGTAATGCCAAAATATCATTTCAAGGCATTGAGTTACATTCCATATTTTCGGAGAATGCTGAACATTTCTGCTAGATCACCAATGTGATCATTGGACCATCGTGACTTTACGAGCTTGTCATACACATATACATCATGGATCTCCCAATCTGATCTTTAAACATCATTAAACAAGTTATTGGTAGGTATCGTCGACATTTTTTTAATCCAAAAGACATGATGACGTAGCAATGCATGAAAGTTAGTAATGAAGTTAGTGTGTTCTAGGTCAAGGATATGCACCAGTATTTAGTTGTAGCCCAAATAAGCATCAATGAATGATAGGAGTTGATGGCTAACTGTTGAATCAACAATCATTTCTACCTTTAAAAGAAGGAAGCTATGCTTCGGGCATGCTTTATTCAAGTCAAAATAATCAATGCATGCCCTTTATTTCCTGCTTGATTCTTCAAGAGCACTAGTGTAACGACCTGGATTTTTAACCGTTATGTTGAACGTTTAAAATAGGTTTAAATATTGTTTTGGAAATTTAAATAACTTGAATTCATTGATTTTGAGTATTAATTTAATTTGAATAATAAAATAATGAATTTAATTCTGAAATAGTCAAAATGTGTTGGACTTGCAATAGAATATGAATTCGTTAATATGAAAGGATTTAATTCAGTTTAGATTTAAATTATAATAACGAATTCGTTTATTAAACAAAGTTTGAATGTATAATTTATAACTTAATTAAAAACGAGCTCGTAATGTCGCGATAGTTCGTAATTTTACGTTTTGAACTTTAATTGATATACAGAATCCAATATAAGTCGGAATTCTTTTGAAACAAGAATCGTCTGGATCTATTGGATTATAATTTTCAAAGAGAAAAATTAAGATTTCGCTTTGTAGATTCTTAGTTATGTTCAAATAAAAATTTGAGAAAGTTGTTATGCAATCGTTTAAAAACCATAACGATTTATTAAATAAAATGAAAAGATTTTTAATAAATTGAATATCATGTTAACTTGGAATTTAAAATATCAAGTTTAAAATCAAGTTAAATTTATAATCTGAAGCTATATAAATTATGTTGAATATATATTATAACAATAATTTATTATCAATAAATTTGTTTGTTGTGAAACGATGTATATTTTATCCATTTCATACGGAACTTTAGAATAGCCAATTTCCAAACAAACTCGGATTTCAACGAAACTAATTTTATTAAATATGTAATAGTTAATTATTGTGAGATTCCAATTTCACATCAATTGGGTTTATTTTGTGAAGGACACAAAATAAACGTGTATTTCTTAACCATTTGAAATTAACATAGTATTTTTACAAACGATCTCGAAACTTGACAAAACCAATTCGATCGTGTTCAGAATACTAAATTATTGTATGATTTCTAATTTCAACATATCGGAGTTTGTATGAGATTGTATGAATTATAAATGCCGAACATTACATGGAAAAAATCGTTAATCACTTTCACGCAAAAATCTTTAGTCAATAATCAAAACAAAATATCCCTGCAAAGTTTTCAAATCTATCAAAATCGTGCAACAGCCATGTGCAAAGCTGTAAACGTAAAAATCTTTGGAGCAAGAATTTCGGTTGCCTTCGCCTTTATAAACTCAGTGTTCTTCGTTTATTCCCCAAACAAAAACCGACGTTCCCTGTTTTCCCAAACAAAACCTCATCCGATCTCCACGATGAAGCAATGAGAGGCGGTAGGATCAACTAGAGAGTTGTTTGTCTTGGCGGGATCGAGAGGTGGGCGAAGTCGTTGGTGCTCCAACAGCCTGAGGTAGACAAAATCTTATTTGAACTAGAGTGGATGTTTAGGGTTGTTGTTAGGGCTAGGGATGTTGATATGAGGCAGGACCAAGGGGGTTCAAAAAAGCATGGAGAGGCAGAGGTTAGGGTATGTCCTGATCAAAGTCTGGTCGTCAGAGATGGGAGGTGGCGTGAGTGTTTTAGTCCATATCAGGTTGCTTATATTTCAATATCGTGGGTTTTCCAGTCAACATTCGAGAGGCATGAGGCGAGAGGGGTAGCATTGGGAAGCTAGCAGTGGGGGCTCTCTTTAGTGATGAAGGGGTGGCGTTCGATGGTCCTGGGAGGCACCGACATTAGGTAAAAATAGTGAAGTTGTAGTCAATTCGAAGCCTGAAGGAATAAAGACGATGGATTAAAATGTGTTTATCAGCGTGGATTGTGGATTAGCGCAAGTAATCATGATTTAAGAGGTGATTAACTTAAAGTTAATAATATAATTAAATTAAGTTAATATTTATTTTAATTCAAGTATAATATTAACGTGTGTATTTATCTCATACATTGACAGAATTACTCAAAACAAAAGCGTAGTTGACGAAGCCTACGTAGTCGAACTAGTTTGGAAGGATTCAGAGCTAATTGGAATTTTATGTAGTTTCAAACGCTTGTTTAAAACTATATAAAACAACCTGAAATCGTCAAATCGAAGCAAATTGTGAGTTAACTCTCATGTGTTCTGGAATTTTATGATGTGATTAAATTCATATAATTAAAATTTATTGTTATTAGCATAAATTGGATGTGTGATGCCTTGGATGCTTATTGATTGATATTGATTGACGTTAACTATATTTCTATCGTTTAAATGAATTAAATTAGAATATCTATTCCATATGCATTATTTAAATATTGTTATGAGTTGTGATGTAGAGAAAAACAGGTTGGTGGATCCAACTGAATTCCTCAACTGTTTTATTGTTTTCTGATTTCATATTATTCATATATGAACTGTTTGACCCCAGTTACGTTAAAACCTGTTTGTATGGTTATTGTTGAATTATAATTCAACATTTTTTGTGTTTTAATCAATAGACAGTATTGATTAAGTAATTGAAGAGATGGCCTAATTTCATCCTTTTAAGATGTTTATTTGTCATCAGGTGAATCGACGTAGTTGTAGTTATAAAATATTTTTATAACAAAAGTAAGATTTTAAATTCTATTTTATATAAATAGAAGTTTTATAAATAAATTATATTCTATAGTTGATTTTTATAAGTAATCATAAATGATATATTTTAACGTTTTAATAAGTTTTATAAGCAATGAAGGCAGAAATTAAACTAAGTGTTAATAATTCGAAATAATTTTTTTATGAAACAATTGAGTGAGTTTATGTTAAATTAATTATATTATTAATTTATTTAAGATGGAGGATTTATTGAAAAAAATTAACCAGTTAACAAATGCTTTTAAGTTGACTAAGTCAACTATTTAAATTTAAAATTAGTTATTAAATTAAATTGTTTTTCGGTTAATCTAATTAAATGATTTTGACAAATAGTTGTTCAAACTTAATATTCTTCTTAAAAGTTACTTAATCTTTAGTTTAACTATGATTAAAGGGCAATTATCAAGTTGTTTATTATTAATAAAATTAATTATTATTTTTATAACCTTTGAAAAGGGTTAGCTAATCTATCTTAGTTAAATGACGAAGCAAACTATTTTTTACTTCGGTTAATGTTGTGATTAATTATTATTTTAATTAATAATAATCAAAAGGATTACCTTTTTGTTGAAATCATTTAAGAAGGTAATCAAGTATGTGATAAAACTTTAGTTGAATCAGGGTAAAGGGTTTTCTTAAGGGGCATAGAAATAAATCAAAGTTTTATAAACAAAGTTTATAAAAGAAATTTAAAACGAATATGATGATTGACTTATCATTTAAGTTAACTAAAAAAGGGTTTTAAGTTGAAAAGAGACATTCTAGTTTGCAAATAAAGGATGCCTAAATGGAACTGGATTTTTGTAATAAAATCCAAAGTTAAGAATTTTAATAAGATGTTAAATGATTTTTGAGTAAAGGATTAGTAAATGGATTTGTAATAAATCCAAGCTATAAATAGATCGTTTAAAGAAGTTTTGAAGATAAAGATTTGTGTTTTAGAAAGAATTATAAAATGAGTTAAATAAAAGCTAATTATAATTGAAAGTCGATCATTCAAACGCAAGAATATGGCTTATTAAGCCATATTTGTGACAGTCCGCCCTGCACCAGCCGACATTTCCAATGAAAGTGTGATGTGCCAATGCCCGACTAGCACGGGATGGCCGACAAAGAAAGGAAAAGAAAGGAATTTGAACTAACAAGGAACCTATAGAATGTATCACAGTGCATGGGATAAAATATAATAATAACATAACTTTGACATAAAACAGGCGAGACAGTGCATAAGCTGAAAACTAAACCATCATATCAGACGAAATCCAAAATACAGCTTATCATCCAAACCAACATTATTACAACTTTGAAATACTGTTGTCTCTAAATCAAAAGAAAGAGGTACACTACTAATGCCCAAAAGTAGTGACCAACAACAACAAAGGGAGATTATATATATATGTCTATATATATATATATAAATATCATACGTGGAAGCCTCCTGCTCGTCTCCGGTACAACTACTCGTGCATAATCACCTGACCTGTCTCTAGTCTGCCCGTTTAAGAGCACCCAGAGTAATAAGAAGATACATAAAACTCTGGGTCAGACAAAATTCTGTTATGAGCGATAAGCAGCAAAACAGAACAATAACAGGTATACATAACCATACCTGAACCTGGACCTGCAGCCAAAGAGTTAGCACAACAGAATGTACAATACTCTAAGGTGACACTAACACATGATGTGAAAATAATGGGGAGGGAATGTGTATGTCATGGTGATAGCAAAACATCAAACAAAGCAATCATCCTCACATCTCTCACTCGGTGCGTAAAGCATACGATATCTACCACTTTGATCACCCAATTCTTTGTTATGATCACTCTGCCCCCATGGAGTCGTGACGGCTCCACTGCACTGATTCGTAACCACTAATACTTTGCTATGTCCACTCCGCCCCATGGAGTCATAACAACTACACTGTATCATAGCCCTACTACGATCACTTTGCCTCATGGAGTCATAACAACCCCGCTGCACTGATCCATAGCCACTAATCTGTCTCAGTGGTGAGTCAAAGCTATAGACATCGATAACCCCTTTGCACACGTCCTGTAGCAAAGTCCAATTCATGAAGTTAACTCGTTGGTTCCCATCTGGATCCTGAGTTATACTTCCTATTTGGACTTCCTTTGCATCTCGGGTTTTGGTCGAATTGGAGTTGGTCATCAGAAGAGTCGTCGCGTAGAAGTGGTTCCAAATCCGGTTCGGTTCAGCCTCTATATGCAGTTCGGTTCAAGTCTCCTTCCCTTTTCTAACACTTCTGTTCAGTTCGGCCATCCCCATCTGGTTCGGTTTGGTGCTTGCAATCCTGGTCCGGCTCGTGCTTTGCTTCTCGGTTCCCTTCGTCTCTCATGCTCCAGCTCGCTTACTCTGATCTGATCCCACGTTCCAACTCCAACTCTATGCGGGTGGCCTTCCTTCTTGCCAAGCCCCCTTTAGTGCCATGTTCCAATCTGAATTGAATCCCCTTTCCCAGTTCTCTTATCCGATCCGAGCCCTATATCCGATCCGACCTGAAACCCTGCACATTTTCCAAGAGCAAATTTTTGTCCATTCTCGCCATACGACGGCGTTTTCAACCATTCTAACTTCACTAACCAATCATAAAACATTCGAAACAGTAATAGTAACATATAAGATCAATCAACAAGGTCAAAACATCAAGCATATAGGTCATTGAAGATCAAACATACCCCAAAAGCATGATTTTCCCCTTAATCCCCTTAAGCATGTTTTAACAATAGGATTAGCAAATTTAATCGAAATTGACTCAAATTTTTATCTGAGCCATAAAATAATATTTCAAAATTTTACAAATTTTTTCAGATTTTTCTGAGCCATAATTTCGCTAATTATCACTAATCACCCCTAATCAGCCGTAATAGTGAAAAACAATGCAAATCACTCACCTTAGCCACAAATAAAATATAAAATTTGAAAACTCCACTGTTTGGGTAGAATTCTAATGCCTAGTAGCAGCTCCAACTCTGATTAGGTGCTATTTCTCCTTGATTTGACGTAGATTAGCTTAATCCTTAATTAGAGAGCGATTTGGGATGAAATTAGAAGGTGGAGGCCATTGTTAGGGTTTCTAAGAGGTAAATGGCAGCTAGATAACTAAAATAGGATGAAAACCTAACTCATTTCAGCCTCCCCATAATCCTAATCCCGAACTAGGCCCATTTGTTAATTACCCTAACCAGCCCACTTATGCAGTTTTTCACCTTCTAAACCTTGTTTCAGGCATATCTCCCAAACGGTGAGTCCATTTGGCTAATGTGACCACTCCATCATCTGAATCCAATGGAAGTGGTTTCAGGTCAAAATTCCTTACCAATCAAAAGTTATGGCTGAAACAAGATCAGTTAGGGGCAAAACGGTCATTTAAAAATCGATAAAAAATCATGAACATGGGAAATGACCCCAATAGTCGTTCCCCAAAGTTACACGACTATACGACCTCATATGAAAATATAATAAATATTCTACAATCCTCCGATGCATAGAAAGCGGGTCGTTACACTCTCCCCCTTAAGAAATTTCGCCCCCAAAATTCCTCAACTAAGAAACAACCAATGGGTCCCGCATGCCTACCAGCCATATCTTACAATCAAACATACAAAACAAACAAAACAAACCTATCCTAGCATGCGGAAAGACTAAATCGAAATGAAAACCTTATTTGGCAAAGAGTTCTGGATACGTCTCCTTAATGCTCTCCTCTGTCTCCCAAGTACAGTCATTCTCATCCCCGCCCCCACTGAACTTTGACTAGATTCACCGCTTTTCTTCAAAGTTTCTTCGTATCGTGCTCGACAATACGAATCGGCTTGCGGTTCCCAATCGCCTCATTTTCTACTTTGACATCATCCAACTGATCAGGTGAAATAGCCACATTGGGGCCGTGCACGAATTTCCTTAAATGGGAAACATGAAATACGTTATGAACTCCCGCCATCTTATCCGACAACTCAACTTTATATGTCAAATTCCCAACTTGCTCGAGAACTGGGAATGGACCAACAAATCTTGGTGCTAACTTGCCTTTCCTACCAAATCGAATCACGCTCTTTAACGGAGAAATCTTGATAAACACCAAGTCGCCAATGGAGAATTTTAATTTCCTTCTTCTCTTATCAGCATAACTCTTCTGCCTATCTTGAGAAGCCTTCATTCGCTGTTGGATAACCTTAATCTTGTCTGAAGTTTCTCTTATCACATCTGGCCCAAGCACAAACTTCTCACCGGTTTCTAACCAACATGATGGTGAGTTGCACGGTCTTCCGTACAAAGCCTCGAATGGAGCCATACCAATACTGGATTGATAACTATTATTATATGCGAACTCCACTAGATGCAAATGAATCATCCCATAACCCTCCAAAATCTAATATGCAAGCTCTCAATAGATCTTCGAATACTCGATTCACCCTCTCTGTCTGACTGTCGGTTTGAGGATGGTACGTGATATTGAAATGTAATTCTGATCCTAAAGCCTCTTGTAAGCTCTTTCAAAACCCACTAGTAAACAACGGATCTCGGTCACTCACAATGCCTTTAGGTACTCCATGAAATCTCACTACCCACTTCATATACAGTTCTGCTAACTTAGCTTCTGTTCTATTCGACTTGTCAGGTATAAACCTTGCACTCTTGGTCAATCGGTCCATAATCACCCAAATGTTATCATGTCTGATCTAGTCCTTGGTAACCCATCAATGAAATCCATTGAGATTTGTTCCCATTTCCATTTTGGATTTTCTAATGGTTGCAACAAACCACTAGGTTTCTTTTGCTCGGCTTTAACTAGCTGGCAGTTCATGCATTTGGATATAAACTTCCCAACGTCTCTTTTCATCCCCTCCCAGTAGTTGGTCTGCTTCGTGTCTCGATACATTTTATTACCACCGGGATGTATAGTCAGTTTTGAGTAATGACATTCTTTAAGCACTTCATCTCTCAATCCATTGACATTGGGTACAACCAGTCTCCCATTCTTTCTAAGCCATCCATCTCGATCAAGCCCATACTTGTTCATCTCCTCGTCGATTCCCATTTCTAACTTGGAGATGATTTCTAATATACTAGGATCGTCCCTCTGACTGGAACCAATCCGCTCAATCAAAGTGGGTCTGACATCAAACTTGCTAACATCTCTGGATCCAATTCGCACTTTGGTCTGAAATCATACCCAGCAATATACTCCAGTTGCTTCCATTCAAGAAACATAGCCCCTAAACTGGCATGTCTTCTACTCAATGCATCAGCTACCGCATTGCCCTTTCCTGGTGTGTATGCAATATCGAAATCATAGGAAGCCAAGAATTCTAACCATCTCTGCTGTCAGAGATTTAGATCCTTCTGAGAGAAGAGATACTTTAATGATTTATGGTCGGTAAATAACTCGAATCTTTCTCCCAAGAGATAATGTCTCCACATCTTCAACGCGAACACGATCGTTGCCAATTCCAAATCATGGGTAGGGTATCTTTTCTCATGTGGTTTCAGTTGCCGACTTGCATAAGCTACGACCCTACCTCCTTGCATCAATACAGCACCTAGTCCGGTACCACATGCATCCGTGTATACTGTCATCTCTTCATTCCCTTTCGGAATGACTAACACTTGTGCATGCGTCAACTTTTCCTTTAGATTCTTGAATGCATTTCCACACCTTCCTTCCCAGACGAAAGCTTGATTTTTCCTGGTCAACTGAGTTAACGGTGCCGCTATCTTGGAGAAGTCCTGGATAAACTTATGATAATATCCAGCCAATCCTAAGAAACTTCTTACGTCGGTTGCATTCTTGGGCATAGACCAATCCTGTACCATAGCCACCTTTGCAGGGTCCATGACAATACCATTCTCTGAAACAACATGGCCCAAGAATCTCACTTCCCTCCTCCAGAAGTGACACTTAAAATTTTTTGCTTTCAATTGGTGTTTTCTCAACACCTCCATCACTATTCTCAAATGTTCCTTGTGGTCCTCTTCTGTCCTCGAGTAAACAAGGATATCGTCTACGAACACAAGAACTAACTTATTCAATTGATCTCGGAATACTCTATTCATAAGATCCACAAAATATGCTGGTGCTTTGGTTAATCGAATGGCATGACCAACCACTCATAGAATCCTGATGGCGTCCGAAATGCCGTTTTAGGGATACTCTCAACTGCTACTCGGAGCTGATGAAATCCTGTCGTGAAGGTCCAACTGGGAGAACACTCTTGCTCCCTCTGGTTGATCAAACAAATCATCTATCCGTGGGAGAGGATACTTATTCTTCCTAGTAACTTTATTCAACTCGCGATAGTCTACACATAAACAAAGGGAACCATCTGCCTTGGTGGCAAATACAACTGGTGCTCCCCACTCGGAGACACTTGTTCAGATGAATCCCTTCTTCAAAAGATCACTTACTTGCACCCCGAGCTCTCGCTGCTCTCTTGGTGCCATACAATGAAGTGGCATCACTATAGGTCTGGCATCTTTCACTAAATCAATATGGAACTCAATCTCTCGGTGTGGTGGAAGTCCGGTCACTTCCTCGAAGACGTCCGGATACTGGCCAGTAATGGGCACATCTAACAACTCATCATGCAGGATGTCGAGGGAATTTAGAAAACTAGCCATCGCCCCATCACTAGGTAGACCACCAAACACTACCATCTGCCCATCATCTGCTCTAATTGTTACCAAAAAGCCCTCACAGTCTACCACCACCCCATATCTTTGGAGCCAATGGACTCCCAAAATAATGCCAAACCCAGTAAAGCCCAAAACAAAGCAATCACAAACAAACATGCATCCATGACTTGATAAGACCACATTACGACAAATCATACTAAGGCTAGTCGAACCACCAATCAGTTTCGTCACCGCTAAAGATCTATCGACTATCTCGGGTTCCAATCCCAACCTATCTACCAGGTCACTAGATATGACGGAACGGGAAGCCCCAGTATCAAATAATACTCGAACAGGAACATCATAAACAAAAAGCATACCTTGAATGACGACATTCTTTCCTTTCTCCGCCGCAGTTGGGGCATTTGACGAAGAAGGAACAACGTTAATAGCATATGCTTTCACAATCTGCTTCTCTTTGGGGGGTTGAGGACATTTATCCTTGTGATGTCCCACTTGGCCGCAGTTGAAGCACTTCCTTTCCGTTGGCTTTGCTCGACATTCTTTGGCATAATGGCCCTTCTTGCCACAACTAAAGCACTCTACATCTTTCCTGTCTTTCTTTTTCTGAACATCCTTGGTCTGACTCTGCTTCCTTTTATTCCGAGAATTATTCTTGCCTCCACCGCTTGTCTGCGGCTTTGGCCCCTCTACAGATGCAACAACGACTTTAGTCTTGGTTTAGGATAAAGGCTCTCTGATTTCAATGCTTTCCCAACAATCGATTCAAAAGTTTCATCAATATGGTTTATAAGCCTTTCCCCCAAGTACCGATCTAAGCCTGTTATGAACTTCTCATTCTTCTTCTTGGGAGTGTCAATAAGGGACAATCCATACTTGGATAAAGTATCGAACTCAGCAATATACTCCTAGACTGCTCTACCATTCTGCTTAAGATCCAAGACCTTCCTAAACAATTCTGATTTCTGAGTAGCTGGGATGAACTTATCACTGAATCAGGCCTTAAACTGATCCCAAGTAACTTGATCCTAAGGGGTAGCTACCTTAATAGCGTTCCACCAATTCATTGCCCGTCCTTGCAGCTGACGGGATGCTAGCCTTCTCTTCATCGCATCTCGATATCCAAGTCTTCGAAGATACGCTCATAGCTATCCAACCAATCCTGAACTTCTGTAGCCGATTCCGTTCCGTGGAACGGCTTCCCACCAAGACTGGTGTAGTCTTTACAGAGCTTGGCGAAATCGGCCCTAGACGCCTGCACCGCTGCACTGCCACCATTTACAGCATTAGGAACTACCCTCTGAACATCCCTAAGCATCTCTCTCATGAAGTCAGTGAACATTGTCCTCATATCAGAAGCATTCCCATTATTTGTTCCTCTACCAGTATTCCTCGTGTATCGGCTCATCGTTCAATCTGTAAGGAGAAACGATTAACCATCTCTTCAGTGGTGCCAGTGCAGTGCGACTTCATTCTTAAATATACTAATAGTATATATATAACTTTTGAAAACCAAAATACCACAAATACGCACTCTCACATACGTATACTATCTCTCCATGATGTCTTTCCCTAGGTTAACTATGCAACCCGGGGCTCTGATACCAAGTGTGACGGCCCGCCCTGCACCAGCTGACATTTCCAATGAAAGTGCACTGTCCCAATGCATGACTAGCATGGGACGGTCGCCAAAGAAAGGAATTTGAACTAACAAGGAACCTGTAGAATGTCTCACAGCGCATGGGATAAAATATAATAATAACATAACTTTGACATAAAACAGGCAAGATAGTGCATAAGCTGAAAACTAAACCATCAAAGCAGCGGAAATCCAAAATACAGCTTATCATCCAAAACAACATTATTACAACTTTGAAATACTGTCTCTAAAGCAAAATAAAGAGGTACACTACTAATGCCCAGAGTAGTGACCAGCAACAACATAGGGAGATTATATATATATATATATATATATATATATATATCATACATGGAAGCCTCCTGCTCATCTCCGGTATAGATACTCGTGCATAATCTCCTGACATGTCTCTAGTTTGCCCATTTAAGAGCACCCAAAGTAATAAGAAGAAACATAAATCTCTAGGTCAGACAAAAGTCTGGTATGAGCGATAAGAGTAAAACAAAATAATAACAGGTATACATAACCATACCTGAACCTAGACCTGCAACCAAAGAGTTAGCACAATAGGATGTACAATACTCTAAGGTGACACTAACACATAATGTGAAAATAATCGGGAGGGGCGTGCATGTCATGGTGATAGCAAAACATCAAACATAGCAATCATCCTCACATCTCTCACTCAGTGCGTAAAGCACACGATATCTACCACTTTGATCACCCAATTCTTTGTTACGATCACTCTGCCCAATGGAGTCATGACGGCTCCACTGCACTGATTCGTAACCACTAATACTTTGTTATGTCCACTCTGCCCCATGGAGTCATAACAATTCCACTGCACTGGCTCACAGTCCTGCTACGATCACTGCCTCATGGAGTCATAACAACCCCACTACACTAATCCATAGCCACTAATCCGTCTCAGTGGTGAGTCAAAGCTATAGACGTCGATAACCCCTTTGCACATGTCCCGCAGCAAAGTCCAATTCATGAAGTTAACTCATTGGTTCCCATCTGGATCCTGAGTTCTACTTCCTGTTTGGACTTCCTTTGCAACTCGGGTTTTGGTCGAAGTGGAGTTGGTCTTCAGAAGAGTCGTCGCGTAGAAGTGGTTCCAAATCCGGTTCGGTTCAGCCTCCATATGCAGTTCGGTTTGGGTCTCCTTCCCTTTGCTAACGCTTCCGTTCGTTTCGGCCATCCCCATCCGGTTTGGTGCTTGCAATCCTGGTCTGGCTCGTGCTTTGCATCTCGGTTCCCTTCGTCTCTCATGCTCCAGCTCGCTTACTCCGATCCGATCCCACGTCCCAACTCCAACTATATGCGGGTGGGCTTCCTTCTTGCCAAGCCCCCTCTAGTGCCAAGTTCCAATCCGAATAGAATCCCCTTGCCCAGTTCTCTTATCTGATCCAAGCCCCATATTCGATCCGATCCGAAACCCTGCACATTTTCCAACAAGCAAATTTTCGTCATTCTCGCCATACGACGGCATTTTCAACCATTCTAACTTCGCTAACCAAACATAAAACATTCCAAAGAATAATAATAACATATAAGGTCAATCAACAAGGTCAAAACATCAAGCATATAGGTCATTTAAGATCAAACATACCCCGAAAGCATGATTTTCCCCTTAATCCCCTTAAGCATGTTTTAACAATAGGATTAGCAAACTTAATCGAAATTAACTCAAATTTTTATCAGAGCTATAAAATAATATTTTAGAATTTTACAAATTTTTCCTGATTTTTCTGAGCCATAATTTCACTAATTATCACAAATCACCCCTAATTAGCCATAATTAGTGAAAAACATTGCAAATCACTCACCTTAGCCACAAATAAAATATCAAATCTGAAAACTCCACTGTTTGGTTCGAATTCTAATGCCTAGCAGCAGCGCCAACTCTGATTTGGTGCTATTTCTCCTTGATTTGACGTAGATTAGCTTAATCCTTGATTAGAGAGCGATTTGGGATGAAATTAGAAGTTGGAGGCCATTGTTAGGGTTTCTAAGAGGTTAATGGTGGCTAGAAAACTGAAATAGAATGAAAACCTAACTCATTTCAGCCTCCCAATAACCCTAATCCCGAAATGGGTTATGGGCCCATTTGCTAATTACCCTAATCAGCCCACTTAAGCAGTTTTTCACCTTCTAAATCTTGTTTCAGCCATATCTCTCAAACGGTGAGTCCGTTTGGCTAATGTGACCACTCTACGGAAATGTAAACCATTATTCGAATCCAATGGAAGTGGTTTCAGGTTAAAATTCCTTACCAATCAAAAGTTATTGCCAAAACAAGATCAGCTAGGGGCAAAACGGTCATTTAGAAATCGGCAAAAATCGTGAACATGGGAAATGACCCCAATAGTCGTTCCCCAAAATTACACGACTATAAGACCTCATATGAAAATAAAATAAATATTTTACGATCCTCCGATGCGTAGAATGCGGGTCCTTACAATATTTTAAATTAAATAGAAAATGAGATTTTGTGATATCAAAATAAATATTAGTTGAGTTGCAAACTTTTATCTATCTCAAGATAATAACGTTGTCAATCAAGGTTTGAGAGATAAATATAACGCCCCAACTTGAACGACTTCACTGTTATCAAGGGATGGTATTGTTTGTAGTGGTAAAAGATATTGGAAATATGTTATTATTTCCATAAGAAAAGGATTGCAGATTTATTTTGCAAAATTTAGAAATTTAATAAAACCACTAGGTTTCATAATAAATAATGTATTACTTAACATTGTTGGCCCAGATATGAAGTGTGCCTATACTTATTTCGTTCGGCAAGGTATGTAACACTATTTTTTTAGTAATGAAAATGGTAGTATTTTGTGAATTCACTTATTCTATGTAATAGGAAATGACGTTGGTTAGTTAAAGGAAATAAAAGAGGGTTTGTGTATATATATTGATATTTCCGAAGTAAAGAAAATGAAGAGGAGTATTGGTAATTGTTTCAATAACAATAGAGATTTTTTGAGATAAGTATATATAATCGATTTCAAATTGATGAAATGTTTTTGATGAATGGTTTTAAATAAAAAGGGATTGAGCTGCTGATGTACATAGTAATACTGTTTGATTTGATAGTTGGAGAACCACTATCAATTAAATACCCCTTTTGACTTTTGACGAGTTAGTTCGAAGAGACCAGGATGAGAACTTGTAACAACCCACATTTTACGTATCGGAAGATCATAAAATATTTTTATTTTATTCTCTGAGGGTTGGATCATTCTCATATTTTAATATGTTGGTTATGGGGATATGAGACATGTCCATAATTTTTACCAATTTTATTTGTGACCATTTTTCCTCGATTAGTCTTGTACAGAGCATAACTTTTGACTAGGGTTGAATCAGGTGCTAAGGTCGGTCTCATTGGAAAGGAAATGATGTTTCCAATTCCATAGATTGGTCACATTAAATATTTGGTTTAGCGGTTTGGGAGGAATAGTTGTTTTTGTGTTTCACAGTTTGTTTTCATGTTTTTGAACCATTAATGGGCTGATTTGGAGAAGCCCATTAGTGGGTTGGTGGGAGGCTATAAATAGGGGTTTAGAGGCATGGAGAATAGTTTACTTTTCTTCATTCTCTCATTTGGTTGAGCTCATGATCCTCCTTGCTCAATCAAATACACCTTTCCACAATTAAAATTCTAGACGTACATAAGAAAATCGAAGATCTACATTGTTTGAAGATAGATCAATGTCAATCGAAGAGAAATTTCAAAAAATCGAAGAGTTTAAATGTAACACCTCACGTCCGTTAGTGTCACTCACAAAGGGAATGCACTAAGTTCTGTGAAGTATTATAGGTAAAAGATGCAGATAAATTACAAGACAGATAAATAAAGCAGCGTAAAAGTGAATAAAACTTTATTTCATTTATAAACAGCTTGTACAAAGATTGTTTTCCAACAATAGAGTATCTATCTTGTTTAACAAAATAAAGAAGCATAAATATACAATGATATTCCCCAATAAAACATTAGCCAGCCATAGCGGTGGAAAAGAAAGTCCAAAGCAGCACATCAAACAGTCTTCAAGCTTGGAAAGAGTAACAGGTCCATACAAATCTGAGTTATTCCCTTCCTGACTACCAGGGGGGACGGAAGAAAAGAAGACGAGAGAAAACATAGAGTCAGCCATAAAGCCTGGTAAGTCTAGTGGTGTTTCGGTATATGAATAAGGAAAAGGACATGACAGGCATAAACTGAAAATGGGAAAATACCATAAACTAAGGCAAAGCGGTTTAGAATCGAAATTACTATCGCACCCCATACTAATCTCTGCACCACCTAACTAGTATCCCAACTAGTAATCTGTATAAAACGATAACGTGATCCCAGTCCTTGTAACTGTGGTTGCCATCAGGCGCACATTTATTTATTACCTAGATTTAACCTAGGGTTTTCTATCGAGCGTTCCCTAGATTCAACTAGGTTTTATGCGACTTATCTAATACTTCTCGGATTCAGGATTTATGCCACCTAGGTCCATTAGGGATTATGCTACCTGTCGAACGATGCCCCTAGTCTAGGACACACTACCTAGAGTGGTATATGTTCCTAGACTTTCCCCACGTAAGTGTCGCGAATCGTTCATCGCTGTCTAGATGCACATGTCCTGAAATGTGCGACCCGAGTCCCGTGGCAGGGCTATTCTAGAAACACAGAACTCGGTCGGGAGCTTTAAGATATTTGCCGATGCAGATGCTAAGGTCTGTTTTTCTACCAGTGGTTATGGTCCCACGTGACCCCTCCCTCAACTAATGAAAGGCAATCCAAGAAAATCAAGCACGAGAACTATACTTTTGCCACCTATGCCCCACTTTCCTATTGGCCAGCCTCACCCATAACTAGATAGCAAGTATATAGTCTGTTGGGAATTCTCTGCCTTTCCGTATGAGTATCTCGACTGACTCACGATGGTAGGTAGACGACGAGTCGCTATCACAGGGCTACTGGTCTCGTCGAATCACGCTGGTCCATCCCAGTTTTTAGGTTGCCTTAAATTGCAACCAAGGCATACCCTTGGTTCTTCTGACGCAGACCTTAACCTCTGTGAGCCCAGGCGGATCATCTGCAACCTCATAGAGGGATACCAAGAGTACCCTCACGTCCCCCGAAGCTACGTGCTTCTAAACCCTGTTCGTTGGAGCCTTTTTCGAAATCGGATAAACGCTTGCTCCTTCTCATGTACTTGTTAAGCGATGGTCTACCATATCGGGTTATTCATCTATTATGGACCGACTCAGTTTTCTTGACTAAGAATTATTACTAGTTGTTCACAACTAAGGTTTACCACTTAGTTTCTTTTCCCATAAATCTTGTTAACTAAGGTTTATCACTTAGTTTCATTAACTGGGGATTTCAACTTAGCTCCCGTTCTCGATTTTTCTTAACTAGGGTTTACTACTTAGCCCTCTTTCTCGTCAAGTTGGATTGGTTAAGTGTCATTAGTCAAATTCAAGTTAGCTTAACCCATTCCTTTGTCATATTAAACCGTCTAAGTGTTATCAGTAGTTCATGTTGACTTAACCCTATCACAAACCAAGTTATATTGGTTAAGTATTTCTTATTACTTAACCCTACCCATTCATCTTGTATTGGTTAAGTGTCCCTTTTAACCTAACCTTGCCCATCGGTTTTAACTAACATGTTATAACGGTTAAGTGTTCCCTTAGTTAACTCAACCCTAACATCTGTTTAATTAACATGTTCTAATGGTTAGGTATTGTCCCTTCATGTTTCAACTTAACCCTGTTCAATTTATCACTCTATGATGGTTAAGTGTTCTAAGTTTACTTAACCCTACCCTCTAGTCCAACTAACATATTAAATTGGCTAAGTGTATTTACTTAACCTTACCCACTTATCTAGCTAACGTGTTAAAATGGTTAAGTATTCTGAATTTACTTAACCTCACCCACTTATCTAATTATCAGATTATAACGGTTAAGTGTCCTGAATTTACTTAACCTCACCCTCTAGTCTAGTTAATATGTTAAATTGGTTAAGTGTATATACTTAACCTCACCTTCTAGTCTAGTTAACATGTTAAATTGGCTAAGTGTTTATACTTAACCTCACCTTCTAGTCTAGTTAACATGTTAAATTGGCTAAGTGTTTTCTTAGTTACCTAACCCCTACAAGTTCTGTCTTGTTAACATGTTAAGTTGGTTAAGTGTTTCAGTTAACTTAGCCCTACCAATCCTAACTTAGCTTTAATTGTCTTATTAAAGCACCAACCACTCACATTAGACAGGTATTGTTGTGGCTGCCTGTATGCCGGTCGGTTCCGGGCAGTCTTACGCCACAACTCAGTCTAACCTCGGGTCTTTATTGGGCTCAATGCCTTAACCTCTCACATTGGATAGGTATTGTTGTGATTACTGGACAGCCGGGCGGGTCCGGGCAGGTTTACATCACAACTCAATCCAACCTCGGGTTAAGCATGCTCGTATTTTCTAGATTTACATATTTGTCACTTTTCATTTTTATATGTAAATGTTTATGGCCCAATTATCCAAATTCACTAATTTTGGGTATAACAATTCATACCGCTTTAAATGTCACTAGTCATTGGCATGTGTCAGACATGCCAATACATGTATTATATTTTAAACGCAACGTTTGTTTCCCCCGTTTGTACGTACGCAACATTATAACATATGTTGGGCTTAACATTTCAGCCCAACTCATAAACATAAAAAGGGGAAGCACAGAATCATGAATTGTTCTAGAATACATAAAAGTGTGTGGCGCATGAACTTGCAACATAGCGTTTTCACTAACATAGATTGTGGGTCATGTGAACTTGCATTCAATAAGGATATAACTAAATTAGTGTCACATGAAATGGCGTACTTTTAGACTTGTTTAAACATGGTTTTATACACATATAACTAGACATAATGTCAAACACCAAACTAGCATACAAATATCCACTATTTGACATAACCCAAAGGTGTAAACTAACTTTACATCAAGTAGCCTATTTCAACATGAAACTAGTATAATTTGTGTAACCAAAAGGTACTTGCATAAACCCAATTACCACTTGCAATTAAACATAATAACGTATACAAAGGTTTTGAGGTGTGTAGGCATAAAAAGTTTCAACTTGAAACATGTTTCCATGAGTCTCATCTTAGGCCTAAAAAGAATGTATGCTAACCATGTTAATGACATAACATAAAGATGTCAATTCTAGTGTTTTACTACAAACTTGCAAGTGATATTTATTTTCATATACAAACGTCAATAGGCTCGCATCAACCAATTTATGCCACAAACACCCAATACAAAATATGACATAATCAACGCAATACACAGAATTTACATCAATATTGTACGATAGTAAAACCCCAATTTCATTTACATTGCAATTTCTATTCATATTCAGAAAACCACTATACTTACAACGGGCGCTGAAACTTGTTTTCTGGTTTCTGTTATTCTGAATTTGCAAAGCTTTCCCTTAGAGTAGAAAACGTTGCGTAGAAATTTGCTTAGACTTTTGTTTCTTGAATCGTTGTTCGTCTCTTTTCAAGCGGAGGCTCTCCTTAGTTTTCCTCTGACATCATGGCGGCTCAAGTTCTTATTTTTGTGTGAATTTTAGTTGGAGACCTATGGTGTTTTTATAGAGTTGCAAGTTAATTAGAGCCGTCGATGAATCCAGGTTTAATCAAAGCCATCCGTTCTAAAGAGAAGCCAATCAAAAGAAGACAACTCGGCCCTAGTGACAAGACCAGGCCCAGAAATTCGAGCCAGGACCCAACCAGACAAACCGGGCCGACCAGGCAGGTCGACACCCAGGTCGACACTATGGTCGACCTGGGGTGACCAGGTCGACACCATGGTCGACCTGGTCCCTGGGCGGGAATTTTCCCGCCCAGCCCAGTTTGAGCTTATTTTTCAAATTTTGAATTTCGTTCTGAACTGTTTTGAATTTTAAACTGAATTCTGAAGTTCCAGAAGGCTATAACTCCTTCATACAGAGTCCAATTTACGTAAACTCGGACTCTATCTCAAGCAGAATTCCGAGACGAACGCAAAGGCGTAACCCGTTTCCCTTAATTCCCACATTTAGAATTAACTATACTTTAAT
This sequence comes from Allium sativum, assembly GCA_030737875.1. Lineage (NCBI taxonomy): Eukaryota > Viridiplantae > Streptophyta > Magnoliopsida > Asparagales > Amaryllidaceae > Allium > Allium sativum. Next base: position 160,742,663 of record CM060923.1, read on the forward strand.
TTGTGAAACTCAATGTTACAGAACTACGGGGTGTTACATTAAAGCTAATTCTTCGATATTCAAATTTAGATCCAAGTGTTTTTGTGTTGTTTTGAAGATTTAGTGAGTAACATACATCTCTCACACGGATTCAATCAAGTATATGAGTTGTTTGATCATTATTTCATTATTTTCAAGTTGATTTCACCTAGATCTACATCATGATAAGTATATTTTCATATGAGTCACCATAGGATCTAATCTAGCAACTTAAAACCAGTAATTTCTATGCTAATTCATATGTTTATGCAAGTTTAGATCTACTATTTTGTTGATTCATTGTTTTATCATGATTTGGTGAATTTTATATGATTGTATGATGATTATTGATTGCTTGAGTGAAATTAGTCGATTTGGATGAGTTGATTGCATAGATATTCTTCATGAAGTGTTAGATCGTATGAATTGAAAGTTTTGAGGGTGGATCAGAAGTTTGGATGACTGATCGGAAGTTTTGATGATGGACCGGGCAGTTTTTCGAAGCATAGGCCAGGCAGTTTTTCGAAGCATGGATCGTGCAGTTTTTCGAAGCATGGACCGGGCAGTTTTTCGAAGCATGGACCGGCAGTTTTTCGAAGCATGGACCGAGCAGTTTCTCGAAGCATGGACGGGGCAGTTTTTCGAAACATGGACCGGGCAGTTTTTCAAAGCATGGACCGGGCAGTTTTTCTTGAAGCATGGCCCAGACAAAATTGATGGACCGGACATTTCCATAGATCAGGCATTTCATGGACCGGGCATTTCTATGATGGACTGGGAGGAAAAGTGACAGCGTTTCTAAATCATTATGGATGTAAATTGAAGTGTTGTGGTATGTTTTTCATAGCGAAAAGGCTGAGACGCTATAAACTGAATATCGACCAAACGACGTATGTTTTTGGGCCGACGATGATCATAGCTTAAAAATAAATTCAAGGAGGAATGTTCGAAGTATTGTGATATGTTCGTTGATCGATGTAAAGCAACGAATGTAAAGACGACTCAAGGGTGTTTTAAGTTCCTGGATAATGGTTGCTCGAGGGGGACTTGAGCTTGTGAATGGTCCTTGGGGTTGATGTCTAGAGATGCGAAGGCTGAGAGATTATCGTTGTTGTAGGTTCTAGCGAACTCAAAGCAGAGATACTTTGGGCAGTTGTGAAGGGCCTTGTACCTTGGGCAGTCGTGAAGAGTCTAGTTGTCAATATTGGAAAGACAAACATACGAGTCGTGAAGGCGTATGGAGTTTTTGCTAGAACTGGGGTTTACCACTAGCCCTTGACATATGGCAGGTGGCTGTCATACGATTAACGATAGTTTCGAAGCAGGAAAGGTAGTGATAGCCAAGGTCATGAGGGTGATGTTTGCTTTGCTTGTACCATCTCATGTAAGGTGTCTGATGTTGAAGGAGATGTTGCTTGGGTGCTTATCTGATATTGGTTTTGGCCTCTGGGGATTGTGCTTGAGGGATTTTGATCTCGATTAGGATGGTTTACATGAGATATAACTAGTTGCTATGATTGTTGTTGGATGTTAGTTATTATGCTATTGTCTGGTTTCTCCTGGTTGTCATGATTAAATTGTTGTTTCTTGATTGCTGGATTGTAAAGGCTATCACTGTCAGATGTCAAGTGTGCACAATATTTTCCATGTGTCGTTTCTACGGAAGTGCGTGCATGATTCGAATGTGGTGGTATCTCCGGAGCAGTACGAAGACCTAGAAGTAGAGACCGTAGTTATGAGACCTCTTAAGCCACTTCGTGTTGTGGGGAATGACACGAAACAGATTAGGAGGAAGACGGTTAAGCTAGTCAAGGTACAATGGAGCGAGGATGGTGATGATTGTACGTGGGAGACGGAAGAAAACATGAAGGCGACCCATGCAGAACTCTTCGTTGATACGACCCATTGATATCTTGTCATCATTACATCATTGTAAGTTGTGCTATGGTTGTTGTTGTTGTTAGAATTCTGCATGCCAAGATAAGGCTACGGATGCATGGCTGATGGTTGCTAGTTTGGGTGATGTAATTGGCTGCTCATGGATGATAAGCATGTAGAATTGTTTTGGTAGCTTGTGTTTGCTTGGGATTTCGACGGTGAAATTCCTAAAGAGGGGGAGGGGGGAATGTAATAACCCACATTTTACGTATCGTAGGATCATAAAATATTTTTATTTTATTCCCTGGGGGTTGGGTTAGTCTCATATTTTAATATATTGGTTATGGGTATGTGAGACATGTCCATAATTTTTACCAATTTTATTTGTGACCATTTTTTCCCTGCAGTCTAGTATAGGGGATAACTTTTAACTGGGGTTGAATCAGGTGCTGAGGTCGATCTCATTGGAAAGGAAATGGTGTTGCCAATTTCGTAGAGTGGTCATATTAAAGATTTAGTTCACGGTTTGGAAGGAATCGTTGTTTTTGTGTTTCATAGTTTGTTGTTCAGATTTTCGAACCGTTAGTGGACTGATTTGGAGAGCATCTTTAGTGGGCTGGTAGGAGGCTATAAATAGGGGGTTAGAGTCATGGAGAATAGTTTATTTTTCTTCAATCTCTCATTTAGTTGAGCTCGTGATCCTCCTTGCTCAATCAAATACACTTTTCCACAATTAAAATTCTAGATGTAAATAAGAGAATCGAAGATCTACATCGTTTGAAGCTAGAACTACATCAATCGAAGAGAGATTTCATCAAATCGAAGAGTTTGAAGCTAATTCTTCGCAGTCCAGATTTAGATCCAAGGTTTTTGTGTTGTTTTAAAGATTTGTTAGTGACATGCAACTCTCACACGAATTCGATCAATTATATAGTTGTTTGATCATTATTTCATCATTTTTAAGTTGTTTTCACCTTGGTCTACATCATGGTAAGTATATTTTCATATGAATCACCATAGGATCTAATCAAGCAACTTAAAAGTGGTAATTTTTATGTTAATTCATATGTTTATGCAAGTTTAGATCTATTATTTTGTTGATTCATTGTTTTATCATGGTGAATTCTATATGATTGTATGATGATTATTGATTGCTTGAGTGAAATTGGTCGATTTGGATGAGTTGATTGCATAGATATTCTTCATGAAGTGTTAGATCATATGGATTAGAAGTTTTGAGGGTAGATCAGAAGTTTCGACGATGGATCGAAAGTTTTAGTGATGGACCAGGCAGTTTTTCGAAGCATTGACCGGGGAGTTTTTCGAAACATGGATCGGGAAGTTTTTCGAAGCATGGACCGGGCAGTTTTTCGAAACATGGACCAGACAGTTTTTTGAAGCATGGACCAGGCAGTTTTTCTTGAAACATGGATTGGATAGAATTGATGGACCAGACATTTCCATGGATCGGGCATTTCTATGATGGACCGAGTAGAAAACTGACAGCGTTTCTAAAACGTTATGGATGGAAATTGAAGTGTCATGGTATGTTTTTTCATAGCGAAAAGGCTGAGATGCTATGATCGAATAGCGACCAAGCGACGTATGTTTTTTGGTTGATGATGATCGTGGCTTCGAAGCAAACTCAAGGAGGAATGTTCGAAGTGTTATGATGTGTTCCTTGATCAGTGTAAAGAAACGAATGTAAAGACGACTCAAGGGTGTTTTGAGTTCGTGGATAATGGTTGCTCGAGGGGGCCTGAGCTTGTGAATGGTCATCGAGGTTGATTGCTAGAGATCCGAAGGCTGAGAGATTAACGTTGTCGTAGGTTCTAGCTGACTCAGAGCAGAGGTACTTTGGGCAGTCGTGAAGGGCCTCGTACCTTGGGCGGTCATGAAGGGCCTGGTTGTCGAAATTGGAAAGAAAAATATACGAGTCGTGAAGGCGTATGGAGTTTTTGTTAGAACCGGGGTTTACCATTAGCCCTTGACATATGGCAGGTGGTCATCATACGATTAACGATAGTTTTAAAGTAGGAAAGGCAGTGATAGCCAGGGTCATGAGTGTGATGTTTGCTTTACTTGTACCATCTCACGTAAGTTGTCTGAAGTAGAAGGATATGTTGCTTTGGTGCTTGTCTTTGGTTTAGGCCTCTGGGGATTGTGCTTGAGGGATGTTGATCTCGATTAGGATGGTTTACGTGAGATATAACTAGTAGTTATGATTTTTGTTAGATGTTAGTTGTTATGTTATTGTCTGGTTACTCCTGGTTTTCATGATTGAACTGTTGTTTCTTGATTGCTGGATTGTAAAGGTTATCACTATCGGATGTGGTGGAGGCAGGTTTGGGTTCTTCTCTGGTGTTTGGTAGAATGGTTTGTTAGTCTACCTATTCTATAGATAGTTGTTTTATCGCCGTTGTCTGACTCAAGGTTTTATGTTTCCTCTTACTACCTTGGGTTGTTCAACCGTGATGTTACGGATGGGCAGACAAGATGGCAGGTGATTAGTGAGGACGATGTTGTTGTGTGGTGGTGAGCAGGAGGCTGGCTTATTATCTTGCTATTATATAGTATCTTTGTTTCTGCTATTTGAGAGTGTTTGTAGTGAGGCTTCATGTACAGATCACTTTGATGTTTCCAATGATGTATAGATAATCTTTCAGGATGTTATGAAAGTTTCAAAAGTTTGTTATATGATGCTCCACTATTTCTGCTTGTTGTATATGTTCTATTATATTTTATCCTTGCGCTATGAGTTATATGACAGGTTCCGCATGTGTTTACGTACTTTGATTATCGTCCATAGCTGCTTGGCACGTCTTTCAGCGCATTACTCCTCTTGTTTAGTGCACGAGTTATGGGCGGTCGTCACATTTGCTATCAGAGCTCTAGTTAACGATTTTAGCCAAAGTTCAAAGACGTAATAACATATGAGAGACATACTTGTAGACATCTAATTGATGCATACTATATATTGTATATAGTAATAGCGTTTGAACTCCATTAGCAATTTTTCTTGCAGTGGCTAATCATTTTATATTATAAATTTAAATTGAGTCATCGACCATCAAGATAAGCTGCTAGGGAGGAAGCTGGTTCTGGAGGGGGAAATAGTGGCACACCAGACTAACCAGCTATGTTTGAGGCCATGGTGGAAACGATCATGAGGAGGGCTCCCGCTCCAGGCACGGCTGTGATAGTAGGGGTCCAAGTGCAGGTACCCAGGGCTGTGGATTTCGCGAAGTTGTGCAAGAACTATACATCTCTAGGAAGGAAACCGTTCAAGGGAAAAGAGCCGACTGAAAAACTTTAGAGATGGTTGGATGCTTGTATGAGGTTTGAAGATTTGGGAATTGATGATGCAACAAAGAGGAAGCTTTGCATCAAGACAACTGCATGGTAGGGCCATGGAATGGTAGAACTCTATCACTTTGGAGTCTCCGGAAGATGAGATCACATGGGAATAGTTCCGAGTCAAGTTTGAGACAAAGTTTATCTCTATAGCTCAGAAGTCTATTCTATTCAAGAAGTTTATAGGATTGAAGCTGAAAGGTCGACCGACGCTTGAGTATATTTCTGATCTTAAGGCCTTGTCCAAGTATGCTCGTTCGTACATTGACTTTCCTTACCAGAAGAATGAGAAGTTTGTTATGGGTTTGGATACCTACACAGGGAGACCATTGGTGGATCATCTTGACGATCCTTATGAGAAGACAGTGGAAAAATCCGTGAGATATGAAAGCTTGTTTCCAAAGGAAGGAAATGTTGTTGCTACAACCAAGGAAGCACAAAAACCACAGCCGAGTGGTAATATCAATAAAAAGAGAAAGAAGCAACATCAGAAAGGAAAGGATGGCAAGAAGAAGCAAAAGAGTGAGGTGGTTTGATTTAACTGCCAATAGAAAGGTCATTTTGCTAATGAGTGCAATAATCCAAAGGTTGAGAGGAAGTATCACAACTGTGGCAAGACTGGGCATCTCAAGAAAGACTGCCCGAAATCGGCTAAGGGAAAGAAAATAGTGAAGGCTTACACTTTGGAAGTTGTGTCATCTTCTTCAAGAGCTCCAACTGCAGAGGAAAAAAAGAAAGGGTTTCATCGTCAAAGGTGGTCTTTTAGTTAAAGGTGTTCCAGTTCGTGTGTTGTTTGATAATGGAACATCGTATTCTTTCATCTGTAATGAGCTTGTGTGCCGCTTGGGTTTGGAACCCGAGATATGTGATAGACCTTTGGTAGTGACTAATCCAGTTGGGGGTTCATCTATCCTTTGTGTGCTTTGTCATGGTCTAGTCTTATCAAGTTATGGTTGCTCTTTTGTGTGTGATTGCTTTGTGTTGAACTTTGCTGGGTTTTGGATCGGGCATGGATTGGCTCAAGAGTATGCGGCAAGAGTGAATTTCGAGAAGCCTGAGGTGAGAGCTGGGGATGTGGAAGGGCGAAAGGTTTTGATTCGGTGTAAGCCCGAAGATGGTGTCTTCGTAAGCTTTTTATATTCGCTTGGGATTCCACAAGAAGACTTTTCATCTGTGCTGATCGCAAATGAGTTTGAGGATGTCTTTGACGAGGTCAAAGGGTTGCCGCTGCACCGTGAGATCGAGTTTAGAATCGATTAGGTCGAGGGTGCTAGACCTATCGTTATGCCTCTTAGGTGAATGGAGCCTAAGGAACAACTAGAGTTAGAGGTGCAAGTTTGTGACCTTTTGGGAAAAGGATTCGTTCGGAGAAGTGTATCCGAATGAGGTAAACCAGTTGTGTTTGCAACCAAGGCTGATGACCTTTGAGATTGTGTGTGGACTACCATGAGCTAAAAAAGGTGACCAAGAAGAACAAGTATCCATTGCCGAGGATAGATAACTTGTTCAATCGGCTTCACAAAGCCAAAGTGTTTTCTCAGATGGATTTGGCTACGGGATTTCACCAGTTGATAGTGGCAAAGGATGGTGTGCGGAAGACTGCTTTTATAACACCATCCAGTTTCTTCGAATGGTTGGTAATGCCATTTGGGTTGACTAATGCGCCAGCGTACTTCGTGGATCTTATGAATAGAGTTTTCAAAAATCAGTTAAACAAGTGCGTGCTTGTGTTCGTAGATGATATTCTGGTTTACTCCTGGAACGAAGAAGAACAAAAAACGCACTTGCGAGTTTTTTGGAAATCTTGCGAAAGCATCTGCTGAAGGCTAAGTTTCCAAAGTGTCATTTCTGGAAGAGTGAAGTGAGATTCTTAGGCCATGTAGTTTCTGGAAATGGAATAGCGGTTGACCTCGCTAAGGTGGCAGCAATTTGAGACTGTGATAGACCTAAGAATGCAACGAACGTGAGAAGTTTCCTTGGATTGGCAGGTTATTACTGATGGTTTGTCAAGGACTTTCCAAGATAGTTGCTCCATTAACAGGATTGAGGAAGAAGAATCAGGTGTTCACATAGGATGCGAAGTGTGAGCAAGCTTTTGGTATCATGAAAGAAAGACTGATCAGTGCTCCTGTTTTGACGATTCCAAGTGGAAATGAGGAAATGGTGGTATACACCGATGCATGTGGTACTGGGTTTGGAGCAGTGCTAGTACAGAAGGATAAGTTTGTGGCATACGCGAGTCGACAACTGAAGCCGCACGAAAGGAATTATCCAACTCATGATTTGGAGTTGGCAGCGATCGTGTTTGCTCTGAAGGTGTGGAGACATTACCTGTTGGAGGTTCGATTCGAGTTATTTACGGATCACAAGTCATTGAAGTATATTTTCTCCCAAAAGGATTTGAATCTTCGACAGAAACAGTGGTTAGAGTTTCTGGCATCATATGTTGGCATAGCCTACTCCAAGAAAAGGTAACGCATTTGCAAATGCATTGAGAGTACTGGGAGCAATGTTTCCAGAATGGAAGAGCCTTGAGTTTTTGGAAGGGTTTGATTCAGGCCAAGGTGTGAGCTGGAACCTGAAATACTGGCAAACTTGTAGATAAGACCTACTCTTATCGAAAGGATTGGCGAAAGCCAAAAGCGAGATGCAAAGCTTGTTGAGTTTATCCAGAAGTTGGAACTAGAGAATAAATAGTTCGAGGTCGATCGAGAGGGATGGCTTCGAAAGCAAGGACGACTGGTTGTTCTTGATATCGACGAATTGAGAGATGAGGTTCTGAGGGAATGTCATCGCTCGAAGTTGGCGATTCATCCTGGTGGTAATAAGATGTATCAAGACATGAAGCGATCTTACTACTGGGAAGGGATGAAAAGAGATATTGGAAAGTTTATTTCCAAATGTATGAACTGTTAGTTGGTAAAAGCTGAACAGAAGAAGCCGAGTGGGTTGCTTCAGTCATTGTAAGTTCCTACGTGGAAGTGGGAGAAGATATCGATGGATTTTATCGATGGACTACCTAGAACCAGGGCAGAAAACAAAGGAATTTGGGTCATCGTGGATTGCTTGACCAAAAGTGCAAGGTTTATTCCTGTCAAATCGACTAAGACAACATCGAAGTTGGCATAGCTTTATATAAAATGGATAGTTCGATTCCATGGTATCCCGAAGAGCATAGTGAGTGATCGAGATCCATTATTCACGAGTGTATTTTGGAAAAGTTTGCAAGAGACTCTGGGAGCCGAGTTGTGTTTGAGTACGGCTTATCATGCCTAGAATGATGGTCAAACCGAGAGGGTTAACCGAGTTTTGGAAGATCTTCTAAGAGCTTGTGTGATGGATTTTGGGGGATCGTGGGAAGACCATCTACATCTAGTTGAGTTTGCATATAATAATAGCTACCAGTCGAGTATTGGGATGACACCATATGAGGCATTGTATGAAAGACAATGTGATTCTTCGGCATGTTGGTTAGAAATGGGAGATAAGTTGATACTTGGGCCTGAGATGATAAGAGAAACCTCAGACTGTATCGAGATCGTTTGGCAATGAATGAAAGTAGCCCAAGACCATCAGAAGAGTTATGCCGATAAGCATCGAAAAGATTTAGAATTCGATGTTGGCTATTTGATATTTATGAAGATTTCGTCGATGAAACATGTTGTTCGGTTCGGAAGAAAAGGAAAGTTGGCCCCAAGATTCGTTGGACCATTTATGATAATCGAGCGGATTGGAAAGCTCGCTTATAGATTGAATTTACCCGAGAAGATGTCGAGTGTGCACAATGTTTTTCATGTGTCATTTCTACGGAAGTGCGTGCATGATTCGAATGTGGTGGTATCTCCGGAGCAGTACGAAGACCTAGAAGTAGAGGTCGTAGTTACGAGACCTCGTAAGCCACTTCGTGTTGTGGGGAATGATACGAAACAGCTTAGGAGGAAGACGGTTAAGCTAGTCAAGGTACAATGGAGTGAGGATGGTGTTGATTGTTCGTGGGAGACAGAAGAAAGCATGAAGGCGACCAATGTAGAACTCTTCGTCGGTATGACTCATTGATATCGTGTCATCATTGTAACTTGTGCTATGGTTGTTGTTGTTAGAATTCTACATGCTAGGATAAGGCTATGAATGCATGCTTGATGGCTGCTAGTTTGGCTGATAGAATTGGCTGCTCATGGATGATAAGCACGCAGAATTGTTTTGGTAGCTTGTGTTTGCTTGGGATTTCGAGGGCGAAATTCCTAAAGAGGGAGGGGGGAGAATGTAATAACCTGCATTTTACGTACCGGAGGATCGTAAAATATTTTTATTTTATTCCCTAAGGGTTGGATTAGTCTCATATTTTAATATGTTGGTTAAGGGTATGTGAGACATGTCCATAATTTTTACCAATTTTATTTGTGACCATTTTTCCCCTGTAGTCTTGTATAGGGGATAATTTTTGACTGGGGTCGAATCAGGTGCTGAGGTCGATCTTATTGGAAAGGAAAAGGTGTTGCCAATTTCGTAGAGTGGTCACATTGAAAATTTGGTTCACGGTTTGGAAGGAATCGTTGTTATTGTGTTTCACAGTTTGTTGTTCATGTTTTCGAACCATTAGTGGGCTGATTTGGAGAGGTTTTTTGGTGGGCTGGTGGGAGGCTATAAATAGGGGGTTAGAGGCATGGTGAATAGTTTACTTTTCTTCATTCTCTCATTTGGTTGAGCTTGTGATCCTCCTTGCTCAATCAAATACACATTCCACCAGTAAAATTCTAGATATAAATAAGAGAATCGAAGATCTGCATCGTTTGAAGTTAGATCTACATCAATCGAAGAGAAATTTCATCAAATCGAAGAGTTTGAAGCTAATTCTTCGTAGTCCAGATTTAAATCCAAGTGTTTTATGTTGTTTTGAAGATTTGGTGAATGGCATGCAACTCTCACACAAATTCAATCAAGTATATTAGTAGTTTGATCATTATTTCATCATTTTCAAGTTGTTTTCACCTTGATCTACATCATGGTAAGTATATTTTCATATGAATCACCATAGGATCTAATCAAGCAACTTAAAAGTGGTAATTTTTATGTTAATTCATATGTTTATGCAAGTTTAGATCTATTATTTTGTCGATTCATTGTTTTATCATGGTGAATTCTATATGATTGTATGATGATTATTGATTGCTTGAGTGAAATTGGTCAATTTAGATGAGTTGATTGCATAGATATTCTTCATGATCGTATGGATCAGAAGTTTCGACGATGGATCAGAAGTTTTAGTGATGGACCAGGTAGTTTTTCGAAGCATGGACCAGGGAGTTTTTCGAAACATGGATCGGGCAATTTTTCGAAGCATGGACCGGGCAGTTTTTCAAAACATGGACCGGGCAATTTTTTGACGCATGGACTGGGCAGTTTTTCTTAAAGCATGGATTGGACGGAATTGATGGACCAAACATTTCCATGGATCGGGCATTTCTATGATGGACCTAGCAGAAAAGTGACATCGTTTCTAAAATGTTATGGATGGAAATTGAAGTGCCGTGGTATGTTTTTTTCATAGCGAAAAGGTTGAGATGTTATGATTGAATATCGACCAAATGATATATGTTTTTCAGTCGACGATGATCGTGGCTTTGAAGCAAACTCAAGGAGGAATGTTCGAAGTATTGTGATGTGTTCGTTGATCGGTGTAAAAAAACAAATGTAAAGACGACTCAAGGGTGTTTCGAGTTCGTGGATAATGGTTGCTCGAGGGGGACTTGAGCATGTGAATGGTCATCGAGGTTGATTGCTAGAGATGCGAAGGCTGAGAGATTATCGTTGTCGTAGGTTCTAGCGGACTCAAAGTAGAGGTACTTTGGGCAGTTGTGAAGGGCCTCGTACCTTGGGCAGTCGTGAAGGGCTTGGTTGTCGAGATTGGAAAGACAAATATACTAGTCGTGAAGGCGTATGGAGTTTTTGTTAGAACCGGGGTTTACCATTAGCCCTTGACATATGGCAGGTGGTTGTCATATGATTAACGATGGTTTTGAAGCAGGAAAGGTTGTGATAGCCAGGTTCAAGAGTGTGATGTTTGCTTTGCTTGTACCATCCCACGTAAGTTGTCTGAAGTCGAAGGATTTGTTGCCTGGGTGCTTGTTTTTGGTTTAGGCCTCTGTGGATTGTGCTTGAGGGATGTTGATCTCGATAAGGATGGTTTATATAAGATATAACTAGTTGTTATGATTGTTGTTAGATGTTAGTTGTTATGCTATTGTCTGGTTACTCCTGGTTGTCATGATTGAACTATTGTTTCTTGATTGCTGGATTGTAAAGGCTATCACTGTCAGATGTGGTGGAGGTAAGTTTGGGTTCTTCTCTGGTGTTTGGTAGATTGGTTTGTCAGTCTACCTATTCTCATATACTTTGTTGATGATGTTAGATAGTTATTTTATCGCTCCCAAAGACTGTTGTCTGACTCTAGGTTTTATATTTCTTCTTATTACGTTGGGCTATTCATCCATGATGTTACAGATGGGCAGACTAGGTGGCATGTGACAGGTGATTAGTGAGGACGATGCTACTGTGTGGTGGTGAGCAGGAGGCTGGCTTATTATCTTGCTGTTATATAGTATCTTTGTTTCCGCTATTTGAGAGTGTTTGTAGTGAGGCTTCATGTACATATCACTTTGATGTTTCCAATGATGTATTGATAATCTTTCAGGATGTTATGAAAGTTTCAAAAGTTTGTTATATGATGCTCCACTATTTCTACCTATTGTATATGTTCTATTATATTTTATCCTTGCGCTATGAGTTATACGACAGGTTGCGCATGTGTTTACCTACTCTGATGATCATCCATAACTGACTGGCACGTCTTTTCGCACATTACTCCTCTGGTTTAGTGTAGGATTTATGAGCGGTCGTCACAGAAATGGACCCAAAACCACTTCGAACCGACTATGTGTTCGAGACTTGCAGTGATGTTTATGCAATTTAAAAAATTGAAGATGGTGGATCTTCATGAGAGGAAGAACTACTTGTTTAATTTTTCTGTCTAACTACAAGAGATACTTCGGCAGTGATTCTGTTGTGACTGAAATCTTCAGATTGTAAGGACTACTCACTACTGATCCTTAGGGTGATTCCTATACAAGATGTGGTGGGAAAGCGTCTTCAGTTCATCCTGTTCCTGGATGATTTGTATCGGGGTATGTCTGACAAAGTATTTCCTAGAGTCACGTACGTTGATTTGTACAAATATACCAAGATTGGCGGCGAGGAATGAAACTTCTTTTAACTTAACATCCAGAGTATATTTGTGCAAATCAATTAGTGATTTGATGGATTTAACAATGTGGCTTTCAAAGTTAATATGATTTTCTAAAAAGGTAATCGTGACCTCAAGCCTCATCAACCGGAAAAAATGATAGATATCGAGCAGGCAACATGGCTATGTGGCTCATTCCCATTAGGGTGTACTATCACCATCTAAAGAAATTTCATTTGTTCCTTCTTCTGTCGCTTTTGTTTGCTTATGGAAAACAGTGGTTTGTGCCCGACCGCTGGTGGCAATATATTCGGTACACTCAAGTTGAATGAGTGGTTGGTCATATGTGGCCAGGTTGCAAGAAGTTCTTGTCGAACCCCAGTGTTTTCTCCTTAGAGAACACCGATCGGGAGGTAGCCCCATACCTGTAACGGCCGAGAATTTCGCTCGATCCGGATCAGTCGTTGAACCGATCTAGACCGTTCGAAACCCCTGATCGTTTTGAGAACAGGACAAATCAGAACGCAGACGGAAGAACATTTCATTGCTATTACAACAATTCCATCAAATACAAGGATATACAGAGTATGAATGAATAAATTACATTCGATAAATATCAGAGATTACAATAAATTACATAGCAGCGGAAAATAATACAAAGCACAACTGAAGGTGATATACGGATACAGAGCTTTCCGGATATCATTCCAGCTGTAAACCAGGATCATGTGAATATAAATCTGCAAAACCAAAACTACTAGCTGCCCGTGTCGAAAATAAGGGCACCCAGAGTTTAGGTTAAAACAATAAACTCCAGGTCAGTCATGTGACTGGTGTGAGAACTAAAACAGTTATTTAAAACTTTACTTTAAAAGAGAGTAATTCAAGGGACCACGCCGTATAACACGGAACGGGTTTTCTCCCAAGAATACCAGTGCATAGAATAAACAACGCAATGCTTTTTCGAAAAATGAAGCTATTATAAGACCCAGGTCCCATCACACAATGCAACGCAAGCCGGAGGATAGGGTTTTCCCTTATAATAGCCAAACATGCTTGGTACGTTTAAAACAAATCATTTGATACTATTATAAGTGTATAGTGTCAAAACATTTTCAATCATAAATATCAATCATAGACGGCATTAGTGCCCCATCCCACTATGTCGCCATACTAGGCTCTACAAATAAAACCGAAATACACGTATTGGAAATTGGATTTCTGTCATGAGTCGAGGCAAGGGGCAAGCTCCTCTCTGCTTCGAGACATTCTAGCAAATGCCTCGGGACTACACACTCTGGGTAACCCCTGGATGCTTCAGGGCCGGTCCTCTCTTACGTTTGAGGATTAATTATTCCTGAACACACGTTTCCCGGTCCTAACAGGCCTAAAATCGAGTCGCCTCATCCAACAACCACATAGGTGAAAAGTATATAAATGTCAGGGCTGGTAAGTCACTAACACCACCAAAGATAGAAAGAAACGTCGTGCTCTCCCTGCAGTCCTTATCCCGTTTTTAACTCATACCAATGTGTGAGGCTCACGAATTCACGTTATACACAAAGCTATGCCACGTAGGTCGTGCTTTGATCATCAACCACAAAACTTTGCTTTTCAACAGAAGCCTTGATCATTTGCCACTCAGCGTGCCACACAGGCAATTCATGCCATGCGATTGATATCTATCGATATATAACCTCTAAGCTCGTACGTCTCAGAGAAGGGCGTTAAGCAAGAGAATAAATTATCCGCCGCCAAAAAGATATATATTTAACAGAAATCAATCAACACAGAATAAAATCTAATGTCAGACATACAATCCATTTACAAGTTCGTTCTGGGTCTGAACGAAACCGGAGGCACTTTCCTTGCATATCCATCGATCTCCAAGTACGTCTGGACGACCACCAACTGATTCCCTCATCTTGGGTGTACAGCCCAATCAAGATCATCAGTAATCACCCAAACGATGTGAAGACTTCCGGTCTTCGACCACCGTCATCATCTTCGACTTATCGTCGAATCGGTTATTCAGAATGGGTATAAAACCGGCCTTTCCGAACAACCTGCGTATATTAAAAACAAATGTTACACAAACACAACATACGCCTCATTCCAATTCATCAGTCACTAACCGTAAATCAGTAAGAGAGCAATTCCCCAAATATTAACCCCGAAGGCCGAAACCAACATCAAATCAATACCCAGGAAACCATTCTTCTTAACTAACCTACAGCTAGTTTCTAAATTTCAATTCTTAGGGAAAGGTTCCCGTTAATTTTATCAAAGATAAATTCTTCAAATTTATTCTTTAATCTTCCTTTGGATGTCATTTCAAACCAAATTATGGTTTTCCAAACTAGTTGAGATTAGCGAACCACACCGAAGTAATTATTTATTTTATTTCCCAATCCCAACCTATTCATCCCACGAAGCAAAACTGGTAATACTCCATATCTAACACCATGGTGTTATCGGTAAATTTAATTACCATTTCACGTTCAAATCTAATTAAAGATTTAACTATCGCTTGGAGCAAAACTGGTGATACTCCATTCTCGCTCATTTGCCAATTTTGATAATTTAAATTATCAATTCACATTTCAATCTAATTGCAGATTCATTAAAAATCCCTTTACTGGGTTAAAGAACTAATGTCATTTAAAACACAGTTCACGATAAACCCAAATCGCATTCTATTTATTATCAGGTTAAAGAACAAGTGTCATTTAAAACACCCTTCACGATAAACCCACAAATCAATTCCATTTAAAACCCATTTCAAATCCAATTTATTTATTTAAAAATAAACGGGTTTAATTTTAGTTCAAAACTAGTTCATTTCGATAAAAATCTATTTATATCTTTTCAAATATGGAGTTTTTCATCCCAATTTTTCCCAAATCATTTCTTATGATTTTACACAAATTATTACTATTTTTAATAATTTTATCAAGGCCCGTACAGTCGATTTCCATCAACGGCCATCGAACTGCACTTATAGCGACCTTTTCCAAATTTGATTTGGACGTATCTCCAAATCAAACCGTTAGATTTCAAATTTCTAATATTCGTTAGAAAGCTCTTTTCGATACGAACCCAACGGTTCCGGTTTTAGGAGAGTTTGACGGTCGGATCTCCCGTAATGTCTGTTCGAAGTCAATGGTCGAAATTTACGAACTGCCGCGGCGCGGCGCGTTCTATTCAGGCCATTATATTATATATATTATATATTTCGTCGATTTCTATTTAAAACGAATTTTATAAATAGTTTTAAATTCGTTTCAAAAACATTTCAACTTCCATTTCCAATTCAATTCAAATCTCAATTCATTCTCCATTCAATTCAATTCGAAATTGGTTTATATTCAATTCAATTCGAATTTGGTTTATATTCAATTCAATTCGAATTTGGTTTATATTCAATTCAATTCGAATTTGGTTTATATTCAATTCAATTCGAATTTGGTTTATATTCAATCCAATTCGAATTTGGTTTATATTCAATTCAATTCGAATTTGGTTTATATTCAATTCGAATTCGTTTATATTGAATTCAATTCGAATCCGTTTATATTCAATTCAATTCGAATTCGTTTTCAATCGATATAAATATCGTTTGCGTCAAAATAGCGCATCTCTAATCAATACGGCTTTATATATTTCAATAATTCCGTTATTCTATTCAACAAATGAATATTTATTTTATTCAATACGTGAATACATACTTTTGTCAACACATGACTAATCTCAACGAATGTGTACTGTCCACGTGCGACTATTTTTGTTATTCGATATATTTTATAAAAATTATGGTATCTATCGTTTGATTTCAAATCAGACTCCAACCGTAAATTAGTAAGAGAACGATTCCCTAAATATTAACCCCGAAGGCCGAAACCAACATCAGATCAATATCCAGGAGACCACTCATCTTATCTATTTTCCAGTTAGTTTCTAATTTTATATATGATAAAGATGTAAATCTTTTTGTTAAAATATTTCGTTCAACACATGACTAATCTCAACGAATGAGTACTGTCAACACATGAACCTTTATTTTATAATGATAAAGATATAAATTTTATTGCTAAAATACTTCGTTCAACACATGACTAATCTCATTGGATGAGTACGGTCAACACATGAACCTTTATTTTATTATATTCTTTATTTTCTAAATTGGAATGAGGCCCAATCAATCACCATATAAAGTTAATTATATGGATTCCATACAACACATGTATATAATAGCAACAATAAATAATCAACCATCATCCAAAGTGCACTATACTGTATAAGCATCAAATATAGATATCTAACGCTTATAACAGCCTGTCAATCAATCGATCGACATACAACTAATTATTGGGATTAGTGTATGTCATATATTATCCTAATACCCGTGTGGGGTTTCAAATCAACAAACACAGATTTTTATTTGTGCAGTTGGGCGATGTGTAAAATTTATCGTCCCAATCAATGTCCTTCAAATAGGTGTACATAAACAAACCGTCCGGTTTGTAAATGAATATTTATTTATTCACATACACGTTAAAAATTATATTTTTAACGACCAAAATATTTTATTCAACCTATGAATATTCTATTCGGTTCATTTATTAAATAAAATGATATCTTTACTTTTCTAATTTATTTTAGAAAATTTCGACGGCATAACGACACGATACTAGAAACGGGACAAGGCCTAGCCTTATCCCCGGTCTAGTGATGGCCCACGCCATACACATATCAATCAATTCGATTACAATTCACCAAACAACCAACTTCAAATCAAATAATCTAACTAATCTATGCAACCAAACAAACAAGTCCATGGTCTGTGGACAGTGGTGTCGGGTGCTACTAAACACCATCTGCATCCTAGTATATATATATATATATATATATATAACTAGAAAAAGAAATTTAGAGTGAGAAGTTCTCAACAACTAGCTAATCCAAACGACGACTCTTCTTGTGTAGAAATCTTCGTCGTTCTCATCTTTTGTCACTTTCGTTGCCCGTAGCCACTACATATATAAAAATCACATTTTTATACCGCTACTATATAGATAAAAACTCTATTTTTACACCGCTATCATATAGATAAAAATTCTATTTTTACAATGCTACTATATAGATAAAAATTCTATTTTTACACCGCTACTATATAGATAAAAATTCTATTTTTACATCGATGTTCATATAATAAAGATTATATTTTTATAACGCTCCTCTCTATATAAAAATCGAATTTTTACTTTGCTATACAATATATAAAAATCGAATTTTTACTTTGCTATACAATATATAAAAATCGAATTTTTACTTTGCTATACAATATATAAAAATCAAGATTTTAATCTATGCAAAACCAAAAAGAAATTTAAGTAAACACTCACATTTGCTTGTTCAGAGGAGGGGGGAAATTGGCTTCGCCGGAAATCGAGGAGGGGTTGCAGCGTGGTCGGGGTCGGGGTCGAGCTCAGTTGGGGTGGTGGGACCCTGGTGCGGCGGAGGGCTTCGATTTGGGGTCGCGGGTCTTGGTTGGAGGAGCAAGGCGTCACCGATTGGGGCGTGGCCAAGGCTCGAGCTCGGTTTTGCTGGAGGGGGTGTAGGCGCGAGGGGCGCTGGAGCTTCCTCAAGCGAGCGGCGGTTGGTGGCGCGTTGAGGGGGTTAGGGCGACGGGCATCGGATCGATTTGGGGGGGTATCGATTTGTTTTTTTTCCTTCTGACGGCTTAGAATAGAAAGGGGAGAGAGTGCTAGGTTAGAGTTTTATTTAAAATTATATTATATTATATTTAATAATTGCCAAGTGGTTGACTTTTCATTCGAACACCAAATCGAACCTAACGACTGTCGCCCCTAACTAATTACCCCTATTCCGAACACAATGGGATATGTATCGTAAGCTGATTCGACCGTTTCGATCGGTTTTCGTCAAAATCAACATATAACTCTATATATTGAATTTGAACGCGCATTTCAATTTACTGGTGTCACATACTAACTCGAAAAATTCCAGAAAAATATTTTCTAGCTTCATATCGACGATACGGTCCTAACAAAACTAGTTTCATCGAATTCTGAGACCGTTAGAAAAATGGTCATTTTCCAGTCGATTAAAATCAACTGAAACTGGTCAAACGCGTTTTCCTTTGCCACACTCACATATTGATTCGAAAAATTATGAAATTGGGAATCTAGCAATAATTTGACATCACAGATCCAACAAAAGTGGTTTCGTCGAAATCCGAGGTCGTTTGCAAAATTCCCATTTTTAAGGGCCTGAATTCCATAGCGACTATTCTGAATTTTCAACTGGACATATCTTTTGATCCCCGCTATGAAATTTCGATTTTTCGGATTCGTTGGAAAGATATTCTCAAATAGATTCTATTATTTTTGGTTTCACTAAAATCCGGTTTATTTTGCACCCGGTACATTCAATTGAAATTTGAAATCGAATTATCGAACTGCAGGGCCATTTTCAATTCCTTTTATAATTATATAAATAATAATTATATATATTTTAATGACGATGTATATAAATATATACGTTCGAATTATATTCAAAATAAATTTCTCGTCGATATTATTTAAAATAATTCATTTTAAATGTTCTAAATTCGCTAAAATTGCCAAAATAAAAATTTTAAACTGGCTCGCATTTCCGGGTTGTTACAATACCTTATCTGTTGGAAATCTACTCTGATGTGAGACATACGTTTAAGATGTAAACCAACTATGTTGGAAACTGAGATGCAAGCTTTCTGACTATATTTCTATTTATTTGTGGATTGATAGACACTATTTTAATATCATTAGATTTTAATATAAAAAGTAATTTTGCTATCGTAAGGTAAAAACACATGCCATATTTATGTGTGATTGTGTCTTACGAGAATTTCATTCTTTCAAAAAGATTTCTAAAAGTTAACCAAATTGTTTGTGTTATGAATTTATCACTAAAAGTATTCCAGGCTGATTTGGGTTGATTTTGCTTTGCTGTAAAATGTGGTCAGGTCAGACCGAGTATATATTCCATCAGGAGAGGAGATGGAGTCGAGACGTATTCTCATATTTTTTTGTATTAATTTATTCTCGTTGTGTGTTTTGTATTGATCTAGTGGGTACTCTGATGTTGTAACTCATATATATAGACAGTTTTCTTTTGAGTAAAGTGTTTTGATATATTTTATTTTATTTTATTTATTCTGCTATGAAATTCTTTTCTACTCTAATTTTGTAGTATCAGTATTCTTCTTATTTTTCTTTTATCCTAATACTTGTTTCTTTCTACTTCTCACCCTTTAATTTCTTTCTATTAACTATTTGGTGTTTTCGATACTTAGATTTTGGCAAATAATACAGGATTATGTATTATTGCCGAAATTCAAGCATCAAAATTCCTCAGGGTCGTTACAACTGGAATGGAGATCCATTCAAGGAAGGGGACGTAGCAGATGAAGGTGTTGTTCATTAACTTATGCACCTCCTATTTGAGTGTAGTGGATCTCTCTAACCCTAAGATTCAATGTTTCTGTTTGACTGAAAGGAACTTCGAGTCGATGTTTAGAGTATGACTCGCTAGTGCAGTGTCAGACATACCAGCATTGGTCCAAGCAAATACATCGAGTTTGGCCCATAAGAAGTTGGTGAGTTCCTTCATTAAAGTAGAGTTAGGATGTGATTTTCAAGACCCAAGATGTGTTGTCATTGCCGACCGAAACCTCAATGCTTTGCTTAGCTGGTTAAGCTTTTTATACTTTTATTCTTTTTTTCTTGGGTCAATCTCTTGGAAAATATGACTATGTTACCGAAGCTAGATCTCGGATGTTGGTCGCTATGCAGTAATTTTTTTGTGTATATGAAGTCTTCACGCCCTTTTCTTTTTCTTGAAAGTTGACGTCCTTCCATTACTCTATGTATCATGATCTTCTGGCGACTTGATCTTCTTTGATGACTCTAACACTATTATCTATAGGAAATTTCACGAGTAGGCACCATGGTGCCAAGCCGATATTGTAGTCGACAAGGACTAGCCATCCAAAGTAGGCGTCGTAAGGGGAAAAGATGTAGGGGACAATTAAAGAGATGATTTTGATTCTTTACTGATCTCCTTCGCCAAGTTCGACAACTAGGTTGATGACTCTCGCCAGTTAATCAGTAGTACAATTAAAGTGTGGATTCTGGTAGTACAAGGCTTTAAGTTAATTGCATCAAGCTTCATTTGATCATAGTCCATTTTGAATAAAATGCTGGAGGAACTCCCACAATCAATAAGGACATTTCTACTAGAGATGGATCGATGACGGTCGAAATGATGTGAGGATCAATTGTTGGGGCCTCTACCTCGTCAGCCTCTCTTTTTCTAAAAACGATGTCATCATTTAAGGTCCTATGTTGTTTAGTTGGGATACCCTTGTCCACAATGAAGTTCTCTTCATATTCAGCATGCTTGGCCGAGTTGACGTACTCTTCAATTCGTCCATCATTTGTCTATGGGATGGGGCCATCATATATCTCTACTAATAAAGAAAATCTTTTAGGGATGGTGAAGCTTTTATGCATTTCCAGAAATACCCACTACCCCTCACTATCGAACATTATAAAATATTTGGGTTTTAGGGAAATACCGTAATCACGCGTTCCACTATTTGGTCACTTATACCACGATATACGGTTATTTTCCACACATTTCTATCACATTCTTCCCTTTCGCACCGTCTTCTTCTCCTTTCTTATTTTTTCCACATATTTCTTCCCCATTTCCAACCCTAACTGCCTCATTCTTCAACCTTTACTCCACCTATTTCCTTTAATTTGGGTTTATACTACAGTTGATCTCCCATGCTGGTGGAGATTGTGTTCTCTTATTCTAAGCCGGTGTCGATTCGCCATGAAGTTGGAATATTCGTTCTTCTGATTTTCAAATTTGAGGTTTGCGACAAAGATCGATGAGGTTGCCACTAGGTAAATTACTTGCTTTTCTTACATGCCTGAGTTTACTTTTTTTCATGTTCAGTTAACATCGATTTTTTCACCAGTCCTGACATTGGCATGCTTTTCAGATCTGCCAGTCCATAGATTCTGATGTGAGGTTTCAGACATATTTGGAAGATTTGCTGCTTAATTAAATTGACTTCTCTATGCTCGAATAAGTAGTTACGCTTGGAATTTTTCATAAATAACTATAATATGTCAACACTGATTTCTACTACTATTTTCTTTAGGCATGTTTCGAAAGCTTATAGCCGCTCATGACATTGGATGATGATCAGTTTTCGTGGATATTTATCAAAGTTTTTTTAATGATAGTAATGGTAATATTCTTGGATATACTATCATACATTTGCATACTCTGTTAGTAATTTTTATACATATGTTCCATTGATTTTTTGAAATTAATGTGTTTTAAGTGATATTTATATTAGCAACATAGCTCAAGCTGCTGTGCGTTTTGGTTATTCTGAAAGTTGAACTAGACTGGATGGCCTTAGATAATAGTGTGTGATGCATGGAGATATTTGATGTCGCATACAGGTATTCTCGATACATGCACTGTGCCTTCACTTTCTATTGTGGTGAAAAATGAGTTCAAATTTAAATTGGTGTTATTGAGGCTCCATGTTTGTCTATTGTGGTGAAAAATGAGTTCAAATACAAATTTGTATTACCGAGGTTCCATGTTTGTCTGTTGTGGTGATACATGCACTGTACCTTCACTTTCAATTGGGTTTTATTTCTGTAACATTTGTTTATAAACTTGGATATTTCCATGTTTGTCTGGTTTGGACTTTCCAATCATAACACTATTACTGTAAGCAAATGAACCTTTGATTTGTTAGTAATAATTATGCTATAAAAAAAATTAGATCACAAACTATTAAGTTTCTCATTATTATCCTCTTATTTTAGATTTTGTTATCACTAAACTTCAAAACTAACTTAAGAACCTTGCATAATTCATACATAGCACGGTTCAAACTTCAAATAATAGACATGATAGATACATTATGGAAAACGAATTTAGTATTATCTGCAACTTACCGTTGAATTCATTTGTTTATCTATACAGTACTCATTCTCAAAGTAATATATTTGATTATATTAAATAAAGAAAGGATAAAATCCATTGATTTACCATGAGTGCTTTGCATGTATATTTTTCATTTAGTAAAGAACAATTACAATTCGATATACTAATAACTTCGTAAGAATTTAATATGCTAAAATTATTAAAAACATAATTCAAGCAACTCATTTAGATGTCCATGCAAGTGTATATCACATTGCAGTGTACACTAATTAAATATTAGCTTTCTATATATAAAAATATGCAATGTGAGGGTGCAAAACTATTTGCAGCGATGTAGCCTATTTCTTAAATTACATAGTTGGAACTTTAAGCATGTGATGCTAAGGTATATGCGAGGTCTTACTTTTTCTTATTATTAGGTATGTACTACAGATGCATTACTGTACTTAACTCTTACACCAATATATAGATGATAATTAACATTTTTAACTCAAACCTTTAGCTTTCCATGTTTCTTTAGATATATTTGAAAGAAAAGTATCTTAGTTTATATATACAGGATCATGGATGCTAGCCTTCCATTTAAGATAACTATGACATGTAACAAAATATAATGATTTGCATATCAAATTCATTGCAGTTTATATATCATTTTGGAAGTTATTTTTCCTTTAGTTTATCGATGTTATACCAGTTTTATCTCTTTTCGACTATGATACTTTCTGTTTGTTAGCTGACGAATTCGATACTTCTTCCTAACAGTTTAGTATGAGAATGAGCACTATGGTTCATATCAAATCTTGATAAATTATGAGTTTTTTGGGTTTAATCTATTTAAAAAAAAACATCTGTTACTCATCTCATGAACAAGTTTACACTCAATATTGTTTATATGACCTCATATCAGAAAAATAGCCGTCTTGCACATTTTACGAATAGCTTAGCTAATCATCTCTTGCTATTTATTTTCTTAAATTGGTATCATTATTACCCAAACCGTATAATTTCCTGCATTAAACTTTGTACCTACTAAAGGTTTTATAGTTTTCTAATCTTAGGTTGATGTTCAATTAAAAAATATTTCTATTAATAAGAGCTTGCCGCCTTGGATACTCCTTATCCTTTGAAAGGTTCTGTTTAGTAGAATTATGTGTTAATGTATATTGATGATTACTTATTTGTCAAAACCAAAACAACTTTTTCCCTTAGTTTAATTGTTTGATTATTTAATCCAAGTTCTTTAGAAAATAAATAGATTAAATAGAACGAAAATTCCAAACAAGGTAAAATTTGTACTTCAGATTTGTCATTTTTTGGATTGTTACCGTTCATTTTTATGGCTGCAACACATAGCTACTACGTGAATTGGCCTAGAAATTCTGTTTTCTAATAACTAAAGAATTGGATGGTTTAGAAGTTCCAGAATTCACTCAACTGCACCACTTATATTCTTGATTGACATATTACCATGGAAAGTTTTGGATGAAGTGGCATGCTGCACCATTGCAGTTCCAATGAAGGAGTCACTCATGATATGCTTTTGAAAGTTATTATAATAGGCACATATTTATGGTAGTCCTATAAATTCTTATTCCTATGCTATCATGTTAAGTAAAAACTATTTTTTTATATTGGTTTATTAATCTGTAGGTTTGTAAGATTAGATAAAAACCAAACTATTCCACTGTTTTTTTAGAATTTTGTATAGGTGATTTATTTATTTATTTAACATTTAAGATAATGAAAATTACAAAAAACTCAGCCTAAGTTAATTGGTACTCTGTTTGCATGCATTAATGTAGCATGAACTGTAGCTTGCATTACCATTGAACCATACACACAGTCAACATTCTTCTTTGTAGTTAAATCATATTAATGTACTTATTGCTATTATTTAGTAGATGTTAAGTAATGAAAGGTACAAAGTGTGTGTGACACAAGGCGGGGATGAACTAAAGTAGTGGTAGGATGTTCATTGCTTTGTAACTTTACATAGGAATTAGTTTGCTTATTTTGCATGTTGAATAGACTGAAAACGGCGAAGCTTCTGCTCATAAGGGTTACACTTATGATGAATGTTATAAGGCGTTCTGCGGTAGGAAAATGGATTGTGAGCATTGCTTAGAGCTTCTCAAAATATAGTAGGGTTTGAAATAGCTAATTGTTTATTATGTATTTATGTGTATACATATCGTACATAGTTGAACTATATATGAATATGCTTAATCAATGTAAATTTTATGTTTTAACGTGTTGCAATAGGGTTTATTTTGCAACAGCTGACGCTGTATATAATTATGCATACACATTTGTGTACAGTTGAGTTATATACAAATCTGCACGATTGCAATGTAAATTTGAAGTTTTGATTTTTAAGTTAATGTGTTATTGCACTATCCAGTGGTATTAAAATGTGTTTACAATCAAAATCAATGGTATTGTGCTTGCCTCTTATTTCTCAATGCAAAATACTAAAGCAAAGCAACATGAAGGTGCTACAAGCATATATATGTGCATGCATCTGATTTATTGCTATCGTGTCTTTCGTTGCAGTAAATATAGCGGTAATATATACTATGATTGCTTGCATTACTTTCTTTCGCACTATATTTTTTGCACTTTCTATACCAACACAACATTTACATTAACTCTTCAAGGATAATGGATTTTCAGTTTTGGTCACATTATCTATGCACACGTCCATCGGACGTGCCTACGTACTAGTAGTATTAATAATAGTCCCTAATTAATAGTTTCTCTGATTGGTAGCTTTAGGTGCCACTTGGCCTTAGTTAGGTTCCAAAGGGCCCATTACCCCAACCCTTTGTACTTGAACATATCGGTCTAATTTTTTTTTTCATGATTGAGCATAACAATAGTATCTTGAAGATGTCCACAGTCATTGGTGTTGTGGCCAAACACCTTATGGAACCTACAATACTTCTTAGACTATTTTTCTCTATCCGTGGAATAATTTGGATTAGACTTCATGTACTGGATAGTTTGCATGTTTATAGATAAATGATATCCAACTCATAATTCAATGCAGTGTAGTTGTTGTAGGAGGGGGATCACTTATGTTTCTTCGATTCCTTCTTTTGTTGCATTCATCAGCATTGTTGTCACCTTATTTAGGTTTTTTCTAAATGTTAACATTAGCCTCTATGGAGCTCTCTATAGCTAGTTTGATAACTACATCGCTCTGAATAGTAACATGTTGCAGTTTGTGAGGATATCCCTATGTTTCCTAGTTCCTGCACACTTCTTCCAGGCATAGACATTGGTTTGCCTTTGCATAAAAGCGTTCCGACATCTTTGGAGGCTTCCAATCGAGTCATTCACCAAAAATCAGCTCGGGGTGAATGGCTTGAATGAGTGTCATAACAATGATGTCCTTGTGAGGGTTGCCAGCCTCCATCAGGGTATCGTTGAAGCATTCCAAAAAGCTTTTCAAATATTCTATGATCCTCTGAAAAATATTGTATATGGACATGATATCCTTCAGTCTAGCGGTGTGCAAGTAGAATAACTCTACCACTTTTCGTGCAAGCTGATCAAAATTTGATATGGCTCTCAGAAAAACTCGAGAGAATGATAATAATGTCACACCTTTAAGAAATATAGGGAAACACCTGCACTTCACTACATTAGTAGCGTGAGCAGAAACTATATGCCACTCATATTTATTTGGAAATTGCCATAGATCAGTTTTTCCTAAGTAACAGGTATCGTAGGCATATTGAACCACGTTAGCCATTCGGCTTTCAGAACATCTTCTGTAAAAGAATTTCACCTTATATCGATATCTCAGTCGTCGTCATTTTGTCATTGCGACTCTCTCACAATATGTCAAATCATGGTAGTATGTCGGGAGTTGCGATCTCTATTGATTGACGACAGTCATAATCCAACTCGAAGTAATATCTATAGGGTAGCCTTCTTGGTTGAGCATTATCATCGTGATTTTCTCTTAGAGCATGTGCAATGGTAGCTTGGTTCTGGATGACGACAGTAAATGTGGGATCCAAGTTCTGGATGGTGGCGGCGTGGGTGCCCCTGTGAAAGGGATTGGGCCCGACCCTAAGGAGGGATCGATATTGACCCAGGAAGACAACGAGGATTCACCCATATATAAAGGTGCCACTCGCGCTATTGTATGTTCTCCTCCACTGATTCCAGTTACTCGGTTGTGATGAATACAAGGAGCTTCCTCATATGTAGTTAATAGGAGTCGAAGTTATCATATTTCTCTCAGATCGATCAACATGAGCATGAGTCACTTGTTGCAGCCGCTGCATGAGATCAATACTCTATTGGATCCGGGTGTTCAGCTACCGCTGAGTGTTCGTCAAACGCTTCATCATATCTTCCAATTAGACTCTTGTAACCGGGCCATCAACGTTGAAGGTTGTAGCGGTGACCGCATCAGGAGTAGTAGTAATCTGATGGTTTGAGCGAGGCTACTGAGTAGATATGTCTATATGGTCATCACACTTTCAGTAGCTCAAGAAGTGGAATTTTTCTTCTTAGCCGTAAATTCAAGCTTCCTGATGTAGATCTTTGCAAATATTAAAATGGATGGAATCTTGAGGGAGTAGAAGATAAAGAACACCGAGTTGTTATCTGTGAAAGCCATAATGTTAGCATCAAAAAGTTAACATAAACATCCAAGAGTTCTGAAGAAAACTAAAATGAAGAAATAGATGGAAAAATAGGATTTAAATAATAGAAATGCATTAAAAACAAGACATAAAGCATATAGTGTTCGATATTGTATGACCTGCATCCACTTTGAAGATTTTGATTACTTTATTACCTAGTTGAAGATTATAATGTCTTGGATTGGTAGGGATCCAAAGCGTAAATATAATAAAGTAAACAACAGGCCCAAAAGATCCATTTATCTCTTAGGAAGTTGCTATTTATAGAGGTATGTCACCATAATTGTCTCTAGGAAAGTCCAAAGGTCATTAAAGAAGTAAAAGATGGGAAGCACAACCTATAATCCCCGTAGCTCAGGGATTAGTACTGACCCCTGCTGTAATACCCTGTATTTTTACATATATATTTAATTAACTATCGGAAAATATTGATGTTTTATGATTTCAGAATCTGGCCCCAAAACATATACCATTATGTTCGTGGCAACTTTCCGATTTATTTTCATATACGACTTGTTCCAAACGAAACCCGTACGAGGAAGTTATTAACGAACAAAGATTTGTAAAGTTATACACGTATATATCTACGTAAGTTTGAAATTGAAATATTAAATATACCTTATAAATGGAAGAAAATAATTTACATAATAATATTTAGTAAGAAAACGAACGTTATAGCCGATGTTAATCAAAAATTTAATTTCGACAGAATTAACGTAAGTGGCTCAGGTAATGGGTCGACCCAGACCATATGTGGGTCGTCTCGGGGGTCGACCCACCCTAGAGCTGGGTTAACCCAAAGCTCGATCCACTAGGGGTCCAGGTCGACCCATTGTTGAGTGAACCGACGTTAAATTTTGGATTTTTACGACTCATATTATATTATATTTAATCCGGCGAACTAGAGTCTTCTATGCACCTATAAATAAACTAGCAGAGCCTAACCACCGACGCATATTTTCTAAGACGACTCCAAGGTTCTGCCCTTTTCTTTTTTTATTCAAATCTTTCAAAAATAAGAATATTAGTTTTAGGAATTCTGATTCAAGATTTGAAGATAAAGAATATAGGTCTACAGTATAGGTGTTAAGATTTCTTGTCTACGTGCGGTAAATTCTGTGAATCTGAATTATTAAGATTTCTTTCATTCTTTTAGCATCAGATTTGTAAATCCGTGGTTATTTAAGTATTAGATTCAATTAGGAAGACCACTAGATAGTAGATCTAATCAGATTCAAGAATTGGAAAGCAGTCGTATGAGTGATTTAAATTATACCTTTTGGCAACGGTATATTTATCTTTTAAATTCCTCGTACTTCTTAACATAATGAATAATTGAAATTGTGTTGATTGTGGTATATTTCCTTCCCTTAGCATGCTAAGAATATTACTGTTGTATAATTATCTTCTTAACCTTCTATTTGGGTTTGAGAATTATTATAATATTAAAATTGTGAATATGACAATGATTATGTGTATGTTCTTAAGAATGTAATTTGATAAGTAAATTGTATATATTTTAAAAAGATCACAGTAAATTATGGGAATAATAGAAAAAGAATCAGTGTGCCTAAATTTGCATAGAAATTTACCGTAATTAGGAATTGTGTATGAAAAACATGAACTAATTACTAACTCAGAAAAAGGAAATTAGTAGTGGACTGAATTAGTTGGGGGTGGAAAAGGGATATATTCAGTAAATTAGTACGTAGTTGCAAGAAACAGAAGGTAATAAGTATTAGTGTAAAATAGGGGCTCTTTTGTCGTATTGCACACTAACCGAATATATCTATGCACATGATGTAAATAAAATAAATAACTTACAACTACGGATCTTAATTGGCGTGTATTATGGAAATAGAATTTTATACATTTCCACTAACCAACCTAATGAAGTATATGAAATATTTTCCTGTAATAATAAAAGCGTACAAGACAGTAAATAAAGAAAGGTTACAATAGTAAAGGTCTGGTTAAATATTAAGGAACCTAGGGAAAATATGATGGATGTCGAATATAACATGTTATAATTAATTATATGAATGAGAATGAAATATAATAGGTAGGTTTGTTCTCAGGACAAGTGGAATTATAACGTAAGTTATAATTGATAACGAGCACTGAACTTATTAATAGACCTTAGTTAAGGGAACTAAGTTAATAAACAAACCAACAAGAACGGTTGTGGTCACAGTGTAAGATAAGGTTATAATTAAATAAGAAAGAATAATGTAGGCTAGGCTTATTATTAGTAGACTTATATTTAGGAGTATTAAGTCCAATGAATGTAATAATAATAAGCGGAAGTCCGCTCCGACGGCTTAGGGCTAATTGAAGAAAGTAAGCGGCCAAATTAAAGCTAATAAACCAGTCACTTGAACAAAAAACGAATGCATAAATAGTCAAGTTAATTAGCAATGTGATGAGTTACAACAAACGCGTGATTAAAAAATTGGACATAGGATCTAATAACGCGATGGCATGATGCGCTTGGACCAGTCCGTACTTATGGAAATGAAGAACCCAACGGGGTAGATCATCGCAATGTCTAGAGATACGAGAGGAGCACATCCAACTAATTATTCTACGGGACTAGAGGGAAGCACACGACTTCTGCGGGACGTGATAGAGTACTATGAGATGACCCTCCGAGGAACAACCGAATGAAGTCGTCTCTCGGAGGCAAGTATGTTGCAACATCTAGAATATACCTTGACTGCAACTCTGGTGCGCACAGGCCGTGACAGATGGCGTTGGGTGATTCGACAGTTTGCTTTGCTCTGGGATGAGGTGGTTAGGACCAAATTAAGGATAATAATCGTCGGATACCTATCATCGGCAGTCAGTGGGAATGCAGAAAGTGTTAGAAAGACTAAGAGCTAAACCAATAGACCAACGATCTTTCACTATCGAGACGTCGGTTGAGGGACACGCCAAATTGGATGTTAGAGTGGTTTATAAGGGCACACCATTAGCTCTTGGTGTAGTCTTTCATTAGTTGAGGGAGGGGCCAGGGTAGGGCCATAGCCATCGTGAAAAGAGACAGAACATACCTATAATGTAGGCTTAGCGAAGACATTCACAGATACCGAAAGCTCCCAACTGAGTTCCTTGCATTGGATGTAGTCCTATTACGTAACTCGGGTTATAGTAGGAAGTACGTTCGTGTGCGGGATTAAATACACACATTGGGTGGTGTATTGTAGACATTAGGGCATTACTCCGTGTCGAGACGAGGTTCGACCGAGGAGTTTGGATACGCGGATCCGTACGCTTCCATGGCATAACGGTGGAGACCGTACGAGGAGTGTATCATAGGGAGTACTTTGAGATGTCGGGCATAACTACATATATTCTATTAGGTTTAATCTACCGAAGAGTAGATGGGTACGACGTGAGTGCAGAGCCTAGGGTGTTGTTAACCCAAATAACCTAATAATTATGAAATTGTAACTGAACGATATATGTAGGGTTATTTCAGAATGTATAATTTGTCCTCTCACCAGAGTTTGTGTTCTGACCCCCTTCTTATAACATACTAGCTGGTTAGGCTTTTGACAAAGATTTTGGTAGGCTTGGACACTTGTTGGGTAGTGTCATTCTTTTGGTAAGGCTCCATTTGATTATTATATTTTATCTATTCCGTTGTGAGATGTTTTATCAGGCTATGATATATTTATTGTCTTTGTCTTTTCTGCAAGATATAAGACAAACCAACTCGAGCTTTGATAGATTGTGTTTTTTGAGAAAAAATTGGTCTATCGAATTTCAGGTTGTTACACCTGCGATATTGATCGATACCTATCCCTTGTATTAAGGAATTAGGACAGGAAATCCCTTGTGGAGCTTCGTCTTGATGCATCAGGTCTTGTCCTATGATGGTTTAACTAGTCATTTGAGAGAGGTGGAATGATGTTGGTTAAAGTTGAACATTCAGTTGGTTTGTCACGAAGTCATACGAATTCGAGCATGAATTCATGTCGATCTCTCACTTAGCGAATTCTCGGATGATGTTCTGCTGTGTTCGTTCCACCGTTGTATCATAGTGCTACCCGTACTGGATGCTTAGACTTTAGACCAACACTCTGGGTGATTTGCCTCGATAGTCGTCAAGTCCTGTCAGTCTACATAGTCGAAAGTGACCGAACACAAAGGCCGGGTACAATTACCAAATTCTCTTAGAAAAAGAAAAATATTAAATTGTTTGGTTATGGGCACTATTTAACATGTCCTTCCATTAATAATTTCATTTCGGTTGAAACCCTCTGAAATTGCTCCCCCTTCAAAAATGAGAAATTATGTTTACACTCTTAGTTTTTTCTCAAAATTAAAATAAAAAAAAATAACTAAAAATTCATTATGTCTTATGTCTTTACATATCGTCGCCTTGGTACTTTTGTAAAATAAAGCGAAGTCTCCCCTCTAGGAGTTTAATAAAAATATTAACTCACCTTTGGATAATGCAACATTGTGGGCTTTACAATACAACCAGTCATGCTATCGACTACATCGATATGCAATTAATTTAAATATTTTAAATTCATATACTTTTGTTAAAATAAGTTCTATTTTATTTACAAAATTGTATACTTTATGCATCTAAAGACTAGATACTAACAATTACGACAAAAAATAGAAAAATGATTCATTAAACATTGCAATTTACAAATTCAAGCAACTTTAATAGTTGTTTTTGAAATTAATTTTAAGATTTGGATATGAATTTATGGTATAAATCATTAATTCTTATCGTATTGAGTTAACATGTAATTTTATCACAAGACTCAATAACGATTGGAGTGTTATTTTCAAAAGTGCTTCTTTGACATGTTTTATCAAATACCACAGCAGAGACATAAATTTAGAAGAGAACTACATTTAGCTACTTTTGTAAGCCCTTAATTCGCGGGCCTCGTAGCAGCTCTCGGTTTTAGTAGCGTGGATCTTTCGCTGGTTCTGACCGTTTTCAGGGTTTAGAGGAAACCACGAGTTCGAGTTTTCTTTCTTTTCTGTTCGTTTATAATTTTTTTTCCTCTCCTTTTCTTCTTCTTCTCTCTCTCTTCAGCGTTCCGGATTTTCTCTTTCTAGAAAATAGAATCTATAATGGCGGCGAGCTCTTGAAACCCTAGCTTCGTTTGTTCGATTGGTTTTCATGGTATGATCTTTATTCTTGTATCTGTTGTTTTTGAACTTGATTTGAATCGATTGATAGCTTTTCTTTTGTTTTTGCCTTTGTCCTTTTTATGATAGATTCATTAGATGTTCGAGTTTTATTTTTTAATGAGCTCACATGGTATGTGGTGAGTTCAGTGAGTTGTTGAAATTGAACTTGCATTGGCTGTAAAGTGCGATACATGTTATTCTTGTCTTTGGAGATTGAATGAGTTCGGAGTGATGCTATTATGATTGGTTCGAGTAAAATTTGTACTCTGTGTACGGCGAACTAGATTATGACAGAGCTACAATTACACACACACATACATATATATAGACATAAAAGTTCTAAGATTCATAACACCATCATGCCGTAGAAGTGAAATATGTGGATATGTTGATCTCCTAGTCCGGAATATAAGTTAATTTTCTGTCAAAATAATTGTTTATATTATGCTGTTAATGATCGAGGTTTATTGTTTGATTACCTTTTATACGCAACTTTGTTGGTAGACATTATTTTATTGCCATATTTATTACCTATTATGACTAGTAATTAATAATGGGCATCAAAATGGTTTTATTTTAAATCAGATTTCTTTGTTTATTTTTATAAACCCATCAGTTGTCGGTGAAATCCAAAAATCAATATCCTTCCAGTACAAAAAAGGAAAAAGAAAAGAAGTAGAAAAATGAAAATGATATTGTTCAAATATAGATTCAGAAATAGTACTATTCATGTCTGTTCATATTCGCTGACAAGCCAAAATTCAGATGTAAACCATATAACCGGATGTGATGGAGATAGTAATTTGATTTATAATCCATGGAGCTTAAACTATGAAATACGCACGATTTGCTGACTGGAAAGATTGACTTAGTATGAACAACGAAAGCTCAAGAATTGTATATGGCTACTTTAGATCTTTGTTTATCCTTTCTAATTATAGCTCATATGTGATAGCTGAGAAATTTGAATGTGATACGATAACGATTGAAAGCTCAAAATTTGTACTTGGTTACTTTATATTTTTGTTTATCCTTTCAAATTATAGCTCAAGCACATTTTTGAAAGAGTGGAAAGATTGCCAACTTTTAAAATATCACTAGAATTAGTAGTGGTTTCATCATTTTCAGGTGTTGCTCTAATTAGTTTGTTTCTATAACCTGCCATTTAGAAAGCATTTTTGAGGAATTGTCAAAGAGAAACTAAATGGACAAACAAGGAGTTAGTTTTTTTTTTCATTAGGGAGAGTAACAAATAATAAATTACTAATTTAACATTACAAAAAAAAAAAAAAAAAAAAACCGATGCTTCAAACCTCCGACCTCCACCCGACGACTGGTACATATAGCTATTTTTAAAGTTTAATTTCTTCTTGTTACATGCTTTGCGATTGAACACATGAACGTAATTATTGGTTTGAGTGGTAGAGAGGATTTGGTGACTGGAACCTGTCAGCTGAGGGTGCTAATTTGAGTTCATCAAGTCTGCATAACTGAAAGTATTAATAAGTTAATTAAATTAATTTTTGTTAGTGATAAGTGATAAGCAGGATATGTGGCTGATAAAGTTATTTATTCACTTGTAATTATGCATAAATAACCATTCATTGCGTCATATGTAGAAGATCAAAAAGTATGGTATAAATATTAAAAAAATTCACATCAAGTTGTTCAATTTAGTCATTGATATGCAATTATAAGAGCTGAAGCATAGATGTAATGAGGTGGATGCATAACTATTCCTTTGTGTTGCATGTTTCCACCACCATTTCTTCTTCTAACAACGATTACGAACCATTGATTCGGTTTGCTCTGTCTTAAAGATTCTATACATACTAATCTTTTAGCATTAACGGATCAGCTTGAAAACTTAACTACAAATATATATGTAAAAATTTCTGATCCTTAAAAGGAATGCAGGATATTAGTTTTTTTTTTTTTTTTTTTTGGTTGAAATTAGATGAAAAGTTAACAAGCTTTCCTCCACACATTCAACCTTACTTCAGTTGTCCTTTTGCAGTCTGCTTTTGTTGCAACTCGGTTTACATAACATTGCAGCACAGCCGAATTGTTTCAGTTTTCACAGCAGAGTCAAATGCTTTCACCTCCATGTTGATGTTGTAGTATGGTGAAGCCTATTCTTCTAGAAATTAATTCACCTGTCTATTCATAACACTGGCCAATATGATGACCTATTACTGCTACCATTTAACACCTTTCTCATGGCATTTTCTTGAAGTCTGACCTATGAATGATAAGACCCTCCATGTTCATGCTCCAATATCATATTGCAGGCTTGTGCACACTTCCAATTAACTGAATACTCGGCCCATGTTACTTGTTGAATCAACATTTATTCATGCTGTCATCTATTGTTGTGCATATCTTCCTAGTTCAGATAAGTATAGCTTGGATTTCATGTATGCTTCATCGCTTCATTCCTTGTGTGTATCATCTTCGTTTGGTTATAGGGTTAACCGAATACTTCCATTGTTGAAATTTCCCATAGCTGATGCCTCTTTTTTACGTAACATGTTCCTTCCTGCAAGATTATGAACTGCTTCAGATTTTTTTTTTCTTTGTAAACAAAAAGCGCATTGCTTTGCATTAGATCGGTATGTTGCAGCCTAGCTAGATTCAGTGAGATGTACACGTAATATGTTCTGCTCTACTAACTAAAGTTCACCAAAATACAACACCATCCACAGAATACAAAATTATGAATTAATTAGTTTACTCGATTGTGTCTCGTATTAACTTCTGTAATTCAGTTTGATTCAATATGCCGTACTTGATTGTCAACCTGATGATCTAAAAAACATGTGTTTATGCAAAAACATATATGGGCAAGAGGCATATATGATTATGGAACTCCTCTTTTCCTCAAATATATTGCAAACCAATTTTTGTGAACAATGACAAACACTTAGTATAAATATGAATTTGTTACATCCACAGATTATATAAATAACTTTGTAAATAGTCTAAAAATGCGAAATCAATTTAAGGTTAATCATACATGCCACCACATTTTCAAAATTTAGTCTTTTAAGTGGGTAGGAGCCAAAAAGGGAAGAAAAAACAAAAAAAACATGAAATGATTTTAGTTCAAACAGGTAGTTATCTCTGTATGAATTAAAATAGTTACATAAACTCATTACAGTGGACATAAATATTCTTTTTGGTAAAATAGTTATAACACTGTTATACCACATAAATGATCTAATTTATTAAAATGAAATAATTAAATAAACTAATTTTTCTGTATATCTCAGTAAATATTTTATAGTATCATTAATGACATGCTTCTATATGAAAAAAAAAAGCTATAATAAGTTTAGTGAAATCACCTTTGAAGCATTAGAAGTTTCCTACTGTATTATTTGAACCAAAAGCAGATTGGCGGTTTTTCTTTGTTAGAGGGGAATTGGGGCAAAACCAAAGTTGTTTCACATAACATCTGGCTTCAGTAATTACCGCATATAAACGATGTTGAGTTTCATTTGATGATGTATAATCCTCTAATTATCTTTATTGTCTTGTTTCAGTTTTATTGTTGTCTAAGACTTAATTCATATTTTCTACTCATTACATGTGTAAACATGCTTTCTTGAAATTGGAGCATAGTCTTTATACTGATCTACCAAAAACCATGGATTAGTTGCTATGCATACAAATTTAAGGATGAACCGACATAGCAAGGCTTACCTAAATTACCGGAGCTTGAATTACATGGTTTGGAATGATGATAGAAGATTGAAGAGATGGAAGAGAATCTACAATTTTGCATTGCTATTTCAAAATCTGAGTAAACAGTCATTTGTAATCATATTGTTCGCTTCCAAACAATAATTCAGGAGCTCTATAACAGCGAGCAAAAACCTAATAAAGGGAATGATATGTAAACATATATTATAAGCGGTGGTGTGGAGGAATGTATTATATAACGCATATAATGTGCCTTGGTGAATTTTTTTACCAACAACTAAATTGCATGGATAAAGAATTAATCTGAATATCACACAATACTAATTACATCAGTTACAACATAACAATTTGAAAATCATACGTATATTACAAAAGTGCATTTCATAATATAGTTAAATGGTGAAAATATCGAGTGAAGCCACATTCATACACATTTAAATATGTTTCTTGTGCAGAACACAAGATGAACAATCAATCATTTCTTGTGTAGAACACAGATTAGAAAATAAGCACACACACAGTATTTCACATCGTTTCCACTTCAAAATTCCAAGGAATAAAAATATATATAATATTCTACTTATATATGGGGAATACTGTCACTTCTATGTCACCTATGTAGCAAAACCAAATATTGTAAATCCAAAGTCTACGCATGACCATGTTATATTGAAATTATATCAGTAGTTTATAAAATAACAATCATATAGTGAGATTCTCATTTATGTGCCTGAGCCTAATAAAAATTATGATGTTTTCTTCACTATAGCATCTGCTAATGTCAATACGTATAATTGATGCATGTGTATGTAAGTCAATGGTAGGAATTTTAATGAAAGGTGCACTATGCTTTCAAGTATACTGGGATGTAGGCCAAACTTATTTGAAAAGTCGAATCCTTGAAAGGTTCAAAATTTGGATCATAACTTGGTTTTATGGATTTGAGGAACTTGCTTCCCCACCCCCACACTTGATTTTGACTGTGTCCCCACAGTCGATGCATGACATAATGAATGAACGGAAGAGAAATATTTACATATGTACAAAAGAGGTTTAGTGCGACTTACCAAATGTGCATGCAGAAAATATGCAGTCATTGAATAGATGAACCGGTCCACGATGGACCAATGGATCAGCCTAATTAAGATTATGAGACACAGCTGAAGCATAGAAAACCAAATCATAAAGAATTTTATATCACGATTCAGACTTAGAAAAACAAATTTTGTTTTTTCAAAAGCTTGAGTTGCTACATTTAAAATTTTGAGCATACAATTGATCCTAGAATCGAATTGAATTTCTGTAGCAACTAAAGAGAACTCAGTGAGTCGGGGTTCAGAAAAAGTTTCAAAAACAAAGTTTGACTTGTTTAGATTATGTGTAAATTGAGAGACGTGTGCATCGTTCTCACCCCCACACTTGTTTTGAGAAATATTGTTCAGTTTTGCTTTGATATTTGAAATTTTGTTGACTAAAGGTTCATTCGTAAACCTAAAGTTAAAACCAAACAAATGAATTTTTATTAAATTTCGAAATCGTGTTTTCTCAGAAACAGTGTTATTCCAGAAAGAATTCATATACCGCAGAAATTTATCATTGAAAAACAAGTGATCACAGTGAGGTTCAGTTGAAACAATTAAGTTGCAAGGAGTTTCAACAGTTTCAGAAAAATCATTATTGTGCTTAAGATCACATTCAGCTTGTTGTTTTCAATCTCAAAGGTTTCAAAGTTTTCAAATGTTTCAATTACAGTTTCAGACCCAAAAGCATTATCTCAATCAGTTTAAGAAGTTTTCGCTCATCAAAGTCATCCTCACTTAAACAGTTGTTAACAACTTCATCATTTTTGTCATGTTGACAATATAAAGTTGCTAAGTTTTCAAAATTTTCAGAATCTGAGGGAGGAAGATCAAATTGAAGATTGATATCTTCGTTTTCAAGAGACTTTAAATTTAAATCAATCACAATGCTTTCAACAACTTGCATTAAGATTTTCATCAATTTCAAAAGTTGTTAGTTGAAAATTTTCGATGTCAGCAAGAGTTGAATTTTTAGCAGAAGCATCAGTTTGAGTTTGAATTTCAGTTTCACAGAAATCAGGGTTTTGCACAAGAGATTTTTCAAAACTTTCATCAACAGTCATATCGTCAGAATCATCAATAATCGTGATATAATGTTGTGACGAAGTTACTGGCTGATTATTGTTTTCAAAAGAAGCGTTGGTAGAAACTTGTTTGTCACTAGCTTGGGATTTAAAGTTGTTGTACAATTCCATAACTTTAGTTTGAAGAAGAGAAATTTGATACATGATCCTAGTGCAACGTTGTTTGCTATCGGTTATTCTTTGAGCTAGTTCTTCGATTAAGCCAAGTTTCATTAAATCCTCAAATTCATCAACGTTCTCAATTCCCTCAAGTAAGAATTTTTCTAGATTTTGCCAAATTCAATGGTGTATTGAGCAAGTTGTTACCCAATATAAAATAAACAGCTCCTGCTAGTTATTACCCAATATAAAAACTCAAGCCCTACACATCAAAAACAAAACAAAACAGGAGAGAGCAACATGCAATTCACGCCTCCTTGATTCTGGAAACAAACCCTGAATTCTTTTTTTTTTAGATCTTAGTGAAGAAAGTTTCAAATAAATAAAAAGGGAAAGGGGAATTGGCTAGTTTAATTAGACCACACATTGGGCTTTTCGGTAGTTATGCTGTATGAGGATGATGGAGGATGTTGTATGGAGTGGTGAAGATGAAGGGCGGACTGATTTGCTGTTGGTTTACTGTGAAGAAGGTGGACTGATGATGGAATATGTGGAGATCGGTGTTTTGTATGGCTGAAGTTGTTGGCAGGTTATATAGTATGGTAGTGAAACGGTTGTGGTGAAGCATGAGGAAGGTTTGTATGAAGTGGGGAATGTTGCGATCGTATTTGATGGTTGGAACAGTATAGGATTTGTGAAGAAGATGTACGTGAGGCTTATGGCACTAGATCTGATGGGAGGCGAGCGGAAGCTGGGGTTTGGAACAAGAAGAGAGGATCTGAAGGAGATTGTGGTATGGGAGAGGATTGATTTATAGAGGATTGTGAACAGAAGTAAATATAAGGCATACTAGGAAAGAAAATTACAGAGAGAGAACAAGAAGAGGAAAGCAATAAATTGGGTTTTTTATTTTTTTATTTGTAAAGAAAGGAAAGAATTTTGGATAAAAATTGGAAAGAAATCAAAGGAAGGATAGAAATAAAAGAGAAAAATGGGAAGATTTTTATTATTTGTAAGAATTGAAAGTGAATAGAAAATGAATATAAAGGGGAAAGGAATAAATGAGGGAAAGAGAAATGGGAAAAGAATAAATGAAATTGAAAACACAAAAAACGGGAAAGAGACTGAACAAAAGGCAAGTGGATGTGTTGAGGAAGATGCATAGTTATCAAGGCGCGCGCTTAGGCGCGCCTAAGCGCAAAAAGGCCTAAGGCTCAAGGCTTGCGCCTTTAATATAGTTTGAGTGCGCCTTTTTGTAGTTTGAGGCGCTTCATTGGCTAAATTCAAAATTTTGTTCATAAATAGTTAAATAAAAATTTTGATTGTTCAACAAATTATAAAATATGGTTTAAATTTTAAATCTTATTAATAAAATATGTAAATAATTGAATGAATTATAAAATATGGTTTAAAAATTAATTTGTAGTTAGTAAAATAGCAGATCAAACTCATATAAAAGACACACAAAAAAGCCCAAGGCTCAAAAAAGCCTCAGGCTCAATGCTTGTGCTTTTTTGCGCCTTAGCGCTTTAACTACTATGGGAAGATGGTGATGGGTATGTAAATAGGAGGATGGAGTATTGGTTTGAGAAGTAGTTATGGTCATTATTGTTTGTGATGAAGAGGTTGAAGATGATAGGTATATGTAGAACAGAAGAAAGAAAATTGGAAAGAATTTAAAAAAGAATTTTTTTTCTTTTATTTGTAAGAATTGTAGAAAGAAAAAGAAGTTTGTAGAAGATTGGGAAATAAATTAGAAAAGAAATAAAAGAGTGAAGTTTGAATATATAGAAGGAAGAAATAAAAGAAGATGTAGAAGAATATTTATTTATTTTTCTTTTTTTTTTATTTTGGGAAAAGGAATATATTTATACAGGGAATATTGGAAAGAATTCAGAGATAGGAAGAAAATAAATGAAACAAAAGGGAAAGAAATTGTATGGAAATAAGGAAAGAAGGTAGAAAAGAAATGGCATGTAATAAGTAAGGAAAGGAAATCAAAGAAAAACCTCTTTTTTTCTACTTGTAGAAAAAGAAATGTAAAGATGGGAAAAGGGTAAGAAAATGAAACAAAAATTGGCAGTGAAGAAAAGAAAATAGAAGATTGCAGTGGGATGAATTTGTAGAAGTCGAAGGAACAAAAAAAAAAAAAAAAAAGAGAAGACGAAAAATTGCAGATTTTTTCTTAAAGTTGTAGAAGAAGAAAAGCAATGTAAGAAAGAAATTATTGACAGGAAGATTGACAATTTTTTTTAAAAAAAAGGAAAGAAATTGAATGGAAATAGATTAGAAAAAAATGGCAAGTTTTTTTTTGAAAATTAAAAAAAAAGGAAAGAAATTTACAAAAAATCGGAAAGAAATAAATGAAAGAAAAAGGAAACAAATTGAAAACAAAAGGCAATGAAATGGGAAAACAAAGCAGCTAGAAAATTGCATTTTTTTTCTCTTTTAATTAGAAGACCAACAATACCAAATCAAAGCTAATCAAGAGATTTTTTTTATAAATGAAGGAAAATAAAATAAAACTAGCAAAAAATATTTTTGTGTTTTTTTTTTATATGAAGGAAAACTAAAAAAAATCATAGCTTGAAGGATTTAAAAGTAAAAGTTATTTTGGTCCCCGGCAATGACGCCAAAATTTGTTTGCGAACAAATCAAACAATTGTAAACAACTGTAAGATCCGTTCGGCTTTCCTAAACAACAAGGATTGTTGTAGAGGGTGTCGAACTCTGGGACCAAAAATATTTTAATTAATAAATCCAATCAAGTTATTCTAAGATTTTGATTGATTGAAAGCACAAAAAATAACAACAATTAAATAAAAATAGAGATTTATATAATAAGAGAAAGCAATTAGACGATAATGACATAGATTGGATTCACACTCATCAATAACTAACAAATAAATATAGATCTAATTCATGTTTCTGTCACACACATGAATCAACGGTAATTAGGTTCTTAGAAACAAATAAGTAAATAACAACAAACATAGCCTATGCAGGAGTTGAGCTCTTAAACAACCATAGACTATCAGGACAGATTCACTAATTAATTTCTAAAACCCTAAAATTAGATCTAAATCTGATAATTATTAGATCGAACACGAATATACCCTGTGAAAGGAGCATAGCTCTTAAACGACACAAAATATGAAGGTTCAGATTTAACCCTTGATTCAGATCCAGATCTACATATATAAAGTCCTCATCCATTGGCTATGTGATTTATGTTGAATCATATCTATTAGCGTCATTACCCCCTAATCAAAAGGGATTAGCTAGACATAGCTAAAGAAGAAGAGAAACAGAAATTAAATAACGTGAACATAAATAAAATAACAACTGAGAGAAAGAGAGAAGAAGGGTTTTATTCCAAGAAGAGAATTACAAAATAAAACTAAGTGTGTTTTTACATGAATGAGATACAATGTATTTATATTTGCATTGGCCAAGACTAAGAGGCTCATTACACAATGTGGGACAAAAGATTTATCTTAAATAACACATAAGCCAGTGTGAACGCAACTGTAGAATGAGAGGCTTTGCAAATGAGCTAATGTGAACCCATGCAAAGAAAATAGGTTGCGCGCTTCAACTCCAATTGCCTTGAAAATGAATAAGAACTCCAAGTGATCATTATGGAAAAGCATTGAATCTTGACATTCAAATATGCAGTAGAAGTTGATTGAATAGCACCATTTCTTTAGGTCTTCAAGCTTTAATCCAGCTCTAAAAATCAACACTCTTCTTGCACCAATTCTTCAAGCTTTTCAACAATTATGTGCATTCATCCATTCATCATAAATAATCTGGAAACACAACTATAGATACACAGTATTAGTTATTTTAAAGAGAAAACAAGATAAATATGCAGATAAAATATACACATTTACGTGTATATCAGAAGAATATACAATGTAATAAGCATGCATAAGGTTTTCATCTATCCAACCATGCAGTGTAAGTAAGGTTACAGTTATATTTAATATCTTGAAGCTAAAAGGTGTATGTTTCACAATAAATGAATAGGCAAAACCTTTCCCACCAACCTATCCAGCATAGGTCACTACATGCATCAATTAACATGAACATCAAGGCTAGTTAAACATGCTACCATATATAATCGAGTGCATCAATTTATAAAATCATTGAAATAAAAAGAAAAGAAAAGAAAAGAAATAGCGATTTGAATAAGTAATGCA
Source organism: Allium sativum (assembly GCA_030737875.1). Taxonomy (NCBI): domain Eukaryota; kingdom Viridiplantae; phylum Streptophyta; class Magnoliopsida; order Asparagales; family Amaryllidaceae; genus Allium; species Allium sativum. The sequence continues at coordinate 160,785,197 of CM060923.1, forward strand.
AGAATAGTATCTTATAACAAACTAAGATTTTAAAGAATTTAAACTTACACTCAAAGCAAGATCTAATCTCTCGATAGTCACTGTATTTTAATTGATTAATATCTATGCTATTGTAATTTACTATGTATGTAAGTTATTATAGTATAGAAAAATGTTTTTATGATCGAACCTAGAATAAAAATAGCTTCTTGCAAAGCAAAACTTACAAAATGAATTAAGGTTCAAATCTGTGACATGTTGATTTATGCTACAATATAAGCTAAATGTAAGAAAGCGCTACAGGTGCAACTGAGAAAAGACCAAAAAAAAATACACATTATTTTTTTACACAATGATTTCAAAAATAAATGCAATAAAGATGAAGTAATTGATATTCGATTAACAATAAAGAGATAACTCTATTTTTAAAATTTATCGTGAAATAGATAGATAACCTATATATAACTACATCGAATGAGGCAAAAATCATTGAACTACCTTGAAAATCACCAAAATAATTGAACTACAAACGCGTAGCTTATCTAGAAAATCTAGAGTTCAAAAGTTTAAAACAAAAAATACAAAATAAAATAAATGTTAACCCTATAATAAGCAAAAAAACGATGAAATGCTAAACGAACGTGGGAATCTTAAAAAAATTGACTTTACCCTTTAATCTTGACCCTGCTGTGTTTGTCCTTTCCACATGAATAAGCACGTTAGAAAGAACTTCTCTTGAGTAAAAGAACTTTTCTTTCTTGAGTAAAATCAATTCATGTTAGATCGGAGACGAACCCTTATTGAAGGAATAGGCACCGCCGGAGTCCCGAGGATGCTGCCGAGACATACATTGTCAGTTTGATGAAGTCATGCATCCAATCCGATCTGTCATCGATGAAGTTAAGCGTCGCACCAGGTAATTATCTGTCAGGCCTTGGAGATGGAGTCATCGTCGTGGTGCTTAGTTTCAGATCTATGTGTTCGCGAAGGGGCGATGGATAAAATCTGCTACCGAGGCCGGAGTAGATGGATGAAAACGTAAAGTAAATAGAAAATATAGCGATCGACCTCTTTTAGCCATGTATTTGTGATGAAACTCCTGATTCCGTGTATGTAACATCAAACAAAGATGCATATGGAGCAGTAGTGAAATATAAAGATGATATAGTAGCAACTATGCTTATAGATTGACTGCTTGTGATTGATAACGACATTATAAATGCAAAAACAGATTATCTTCTAAGCCTGTATGCAATTTAAGTGGTGCTACCTCATCATTTTGTCGCTTTTTGTTTGCATCTAAATCAATATGACATGACATAAATATAAAGTTGTGACAGAGGTCCATATAAAATTTCATATTATTAGAAGTAGGATGTAAATTATGGAAGACGTCCACCAGTAGATTAGTATGCAACTGGAGACAACTTTTTTTGCAATGTAATAAGGCCTGATTTTTTTTTTTTTTTTTTTAAAAAAAAAAAAGAAAAAAGATGTGAGAGTATAAATAGGCCTGATAATCAATATGTGACAGAAGCAACTTTGTTACACGCTAATTGTAAATTAAAGAAAAACAACACTAAAAAGATACGGTGGTTCAACAGTATTCATAGAACAAGTTATACCTGCCAACAATCCAACTGTAAATTAGGAGTTCAAATCCGTTGGTTTTATTGCTGTAAATTAAGTAATTCCTATTTATCTTTCTTAAGCTTCCTGAAAGGAATTTTTATGCATATATGATAAATAAAATTTATGTAGACCACTAAACTAATCTAAAAATATATATTATAACGTCGATAATTTTAAAAATATAACAAAAGTTTGATTATTTTGGTTAAACCGATTGTCAAACTTATTTTTTACGAATCGATTTTAAATCAGTCTAGTTCCAAAACAGTATCACAGTTCAAGGTTAATTGGTTTGATTGATTTAACCAAATATTACTCACCTTTAGGTATTACAATGAATATGCTTTCAGAAAATAAATATACTGAATCAAAAAAAAAAAAAAAAAAAAAAAATCCATGCAAAATTTGATTACAAATGGTTAAATAATGGTACCACTGTTTTAAAAAACGTGTGTGAGGCGCGTCTTGAGGCCAGCCGTAGACAATAACGCGCCGTTGCACAATTATAAAAACCTTTGCTTCAAAGGCGCACGTCTCAAGTAGGCTCGAGCAAAAAACATGAAAAAACCTGCGCCTCGAGCAAAAGACCCACTGAGGCTTAAGCCTCAAAAACAAAACAAAAAATATGCTGCTATAATTCAAAACCCGAAACATCCCCAACTCATTTTTTTTCAGTCGATATTCTTGCGGTCTTCTTCCAGCAGTGAGAAAAAAAGGTAATTTTTTTAAAAAGATTGATTCCCAAATTGGAATCGAGCTCGATTCATGTTGAATGTGAAGGATTTTTTTTATTTGTAAAAAAGAGAGTGTCTACTGGTGTTTCTATGTCTAGCAACAAGGCAGTGTGTAAACTAAACAGAGCGTAAAAAAGAGATGAGCAATAAAGATTAATATTTGATGTTAAATAATGTTATATTTCAAATTTCATTATACGTTTTGCGTTTTTCTTTTACTCAAAAAGCTTATGCTTCAGCCTTTCAAGGCTTACGCCTCCCCTCATGGACCCCAAAACGCCTTGTGTACACTTTTGTCTTTTAAAACCTTGAATGGTACACCCAACGTATATGGTTTATTGAAACAAATCTACATTCAGACAAATAACCTTTTAACATTCATTGCTTGCTTTATTTCTGATTGAATCTGCGTGTGCCTTTTTCCTTCTCCTCCTCCTCTTCTTTTTTTTTTTGGGGAAATGTGAGATCACATCTGCAAACATTTGAAGTTATTTTTGTCATCTAAACTTTTATGCTTTGGTATAGATAATGAAATGCAAGAGAAAATAAAGCTGTTGTATATTTTTTGCCATTAATTTGATGTATTCTCATTCGTTTGATGCTCCATCATTTGCAAAAAATATTATTTAATGCTATAATTTGAAAATGAGTTTTCTTCCTCTCCAGATCACATATTTCTAATAGACTGCTCAAAAACATTGTTGGATGTGCTAGGGTTTACAAATTACGAACCTGAAAATTTTCATCCAGCAAAATAGCAATTGAGAGCTACTCAATTCTATATTCTGCCTCTACCGCGAACCTTGTCAAGAACATCATAGTTGGTCATTCAGGAAAAGAAGATGCTAGTTGGCAAATTGGGAGCAATTATTCGAAGGAGTAAAACCTTTACCTTGATTTCTCACCTGAAGGGATTGTCTCCTTCAACTAAAGCATCAACTGGACAATATTCTCTTCTCCACTCCTTGAGATCAAGCAACTATGGGAATTCACCTATCTTTCGGTACAGTTCTCTTTATGGGTTCAAATTCATGTCCAAGGTGAGCTATGCAATCACTATTTAAGTCGTTCTTATTTAAAAAATAAAATCCTGTATCAAATAATGTCAGTAAGGTTCATAATTAATCAATGCTTATGAAAAAATGGTGATGGATTTAATTAATTTCATGTTCAGAATTTAAATGCCCCTTCTACTAGGAAGATGACCACTTCTGCAGGTGTATTACACTCAGCTAAAGCAGAAGCTGGGAATTCAGGGCTTAAATTGCTTGTTGTTGGATCTCATGCTCGAAAAAGGGTTGGAATATGGCTTTTCTGTTGTGCTGCTTGGGTTTTTAGCATGGTGGTTCTTGGTGGAGTCACCCGTCTGACTCGTTCAGGGCTATCCATGACTGACTGGAAATTTACAGGAGAAAGACCGCCAATAACCGATGAAGAATGGAACCTTGAATTTGAAAAGTACAAGCAGTCTCCTGAGTATAAGCGGTAATGCTATAGTCACCTCATTTCCTTAAATATCGCTTTTCGGTTAATTGGGATCATGTTTTGTATATATTTTTGGTGGGTATTTGAGCTTTTGTTTCTTTTTTTTTTCTTTTTTCGGAGGGGTAACGACTAGGTTGAATTTGCAATATTCTTAGAACAAAATTTGGTTTCTTAGTTATAACATATGGATGAAACTCATATTTTACGCAATACTTGTATAATATATTTCTTGAATGCACACTATGAATGATAATAGACACATATTTTCTGTTATTTTATCTCATAAGCATGTACGCTATACAAATTAAGATAGTTTTTTACACCAAAATGCAGGTAATGTGGATATGGGAAGAAAAAGGCAGGACCCACCGTTTTTTGTTGTGTCCTGGAACTTTTTCTTCCTATATGCATTTTAATGGGTTTTCCTTGGCATGGAGCACAATTCATTTCAACATCTTTCTCTTTCCCTTGGATTTTAAGCACATACCATTGCTTACTACCATCACTTTGTCACCGACATAACTGCTGTTCAAATCATTTTCATTCTAACATGAAAAAGCAGCAGGTTAATAATATGTAATTATTTTTGTGTTGTCTTATAGTGTAAACAAAGGAATGAGCATTTCAGATTTCAAATTCATTTATTGGATGGAATATGCACATCGAATGTGGGGAAGGGGACTGGGCATTGTATTTGCTTTGCCTTTTTCATTTTTTCTTGTAAAAGGATACATCACCCGCCCCCTAGGACTGAGACTCTCTATTCTTTTTGCACTTGGTGGGGCACAAGGATTGGTTGGATGGTGGATGGTAAAAAGTGGTTTAGAGGTATGCTTGACTTTCTATTTCATATATAAATTTGGAAACGATGTATGTTTTTTCTGTTTCCACGCTTACAAATCGAAGGGTGGCATGATTTGGAAACTATTTGTAAAGACGATTAATTAATGCCAATGGAATTTGACCTCTAAATAAACAATACAGACACACACACATTACCCGTAAGAGGGGACATATTGTAATGGAAATTATTTACATTGTGAGTGCTTTAAAGTACCTTTTCCATAATCATGAGCTATAATGCAACCATTCATTTTTTAAAATTTTTATTACAGATGACAGACATTGTATTATGCGGTTGGAATGTTGAATCTTAAAGTATTTTGTCTGTTTCCGGATTTTTTTGTTTGCTTGTTTGTAGTACATAAACGGTTGGTTATTATATATAAATACTGAATAGTTGATATAAAAAATATCAGGGCACATTCTTTCGAAAATCTGTAACACATTTGTTTTATGGTAGGAACCGGCTTCTGAGTATGTGCAGCCAAGAGTTAGTCCTTACAGACTTGCCACACACCTCACATCTGCATTTATAATATATGGTGGAATATTGTGGACTGCACTTTCAGTTGTCATGCCAGAACCACCAACTGAGTCATTACAGTGGGTTCGAGGTGCTGCAAAACTTCGAAAATTTGTACTACCTGTTTGTGCTGTTGTAGGCATTACTGCTCTTTCTGGTGCTTTTGTTGCAGGAAATGATGCAGTAAGCAAAAACACATAATTTCCATTTATCGAGTTTCAAAATAAGTTCATACTGGCATTATTTTAAAATCATTAACACGTTTTCCTTGTAGGGTCGTGCTTTTAATACATTCCCAAAGATGGGGGACACATGGATCCCTGATGATATTTTTAACATGGAGCCACTTTTCCGCAATTTCTTTGAGAATACATCCACTGTGCAGGTATGCTATTCTACTGTTTCGATTATGGCTGTCTCTGTTTGAAATTCCATGGTCTGTAGACTCTGTATTATTATTATTATTATATTGCTGCTATTTGTACTCTGTACTTTTCTGCTGCTGTTAAATTATGAATTGAACTGAAACTATTTGTTATGCTACTGATGAAATTGGTGTTACTGTGATACACTATTATACTACCAAACTTGTCTAGTTCAAAGAAAATTTGAGAATCCCAAGGATGCGTATGCAGAGGATAACATTGACTGCACTTTTTTTTCCTCCTTTTTTTTCTTCTGCTTTTTGTTTATTTTGTTACTCTTCTTTCAGCAAGAATATCTTATACTAGTGGCTGGTTGAACTTCATCGAAAAAGAATATATATGCCATTTATTATGGAAAGGAACTGGTTTGGCCACTTTAAGTGCCATTGTAATCTGTGTTGAACAATATATTTTCAAGCTGATGTGATTATATTTTTTCCCTCTTTCGTTGCAGCTTAACCATAGAATACTTGCAACAACAACGTTGCTTTCAGTTGCCAGCTTGTGGTGGACAGCGCGCAAAATAGAATTGCATCCTGCTATTAAATCTTTAATTGCACATACACTGGGCATGGCCTCACTTCAGGTAGTGGATTTTTAACAATTCATCCCGACCCACGTTGAGATTGCACCAAACTATTTTCTTTGCTTTTGAAAACTTGTTTTGGCAGACTTTTAGAGTGCGCTTGCGTAAATGAAAATTGATGAAATTAGTTTGGTGCAATCTCAAATTGAGTCGTTAGAAATTTTGCTGAAGCGGTTTGAGCAAGACACTTTGACAATCTGCTGTCTTGAAATGGTTCTAAATTTGTTGTATGTTTTAATTTAAAAGTAGGCATATCTTACTTTTTTAAAAAAGAAAATACTGCATGCATTAATGAATCTTAGGTTGTTCTTCAGGTGTTACAAAATCAAACCTTTAGATGTTCTCTTATCTGTTTTTCCGTGACTATTTTGAACTAATTTTCATATCGGCTTCTTTAGTGGAAAAAAGCAAAAATATTTTAAATAGAGTAGCAACATGAGTTTACACTGACTAATTATCATAAAATAAACACTACAGGTGACACTGGGAATTTCTACGCTTTTATGTTATGTTCCAGCTTCTCTTGGTTCCGCTCATCAGGCCGGTGCATTAACATTAATGAGCTTCATGATCGTTCTAGCTCACTGTGTCAGAAGACCATCTCCTCATGTCCTTAAATCACTGGCTTCTCTTCCCAATATCAAGAGCTGATTGAAATTCCTCAATATGACGGTTTAGTTTGACTCATCCCGATAAATTCATATTGGTAATTATAGGTTTTTATAGTATATGATGTGGCTACTACATCTGGTTTTTGTATTGAGCTGAGAATATTGCTAAAGCACAGGGAGACAATCTTCTATCACAGAATAAGGTCAAGGCCCAGTGATCCACTCCCTCTATTGTTCAATTGATTTGTTTTTTTTAAGTAGATGATAATGTTATGTGTGTTACTGTGTATATAAAGCTCTTACGAACAAAAGGGACTTTGTTACAGTGTTATCAAGTAGATTCTTTGTTGTTTTGTTTCTGAGATTTAGCTAGAATTCTTGTCCTTTGTTTCTGTGTGAATCTTGAAAATGTTAAACTAAACACGCTCACCATTGAAACGTGCACCAATGTTGTTATTGCTTTTTTGTACGTGATACCATGAACTGTTTTTTTTATACTTTAAATATTTTTCTACTATGTTTTTCTGTTTGGTAGTTGGTTTTTTTGCCTTATCTTTTTTTTGATTCTTTTTAGTGGAAGTTGTCATTTTTGTTGAAAATTGTCTTAGAACTCATCGTCAATTTCACATATTTACATCCTGATGCCGGATTTGGTATCAGTATATGTGGGCTGGTAACAGGAACTGATTGGTACTGAGGATTGGTGTCTGAGGCTTTGTGTTTTTTTTGTTTATTTTATTTTATTTACTGTTGTGGCTTAAGGTCGTCAAAATCCAAGTTGGAAGCGGGACCAACAATGGACACGTAGACAATTTGAGGCGATGCACCACAATAGATAGAACATGTAGTTGAATTATGTGGTTTCTACGGCTCGCTCATTCAACATCAACACAAGCATGAATTTGGTGAGAAGTTTTTTTTTACTTCTCTTTTTCGTTTTCGTTAACTTCGAACGGAGACCTGTGTTTTTGATAAACAGTCGCTCGGGCCTGGTCACTGCGAGACCCATGTAATACCATCATTTTGAATACATTCCATTTGAATTGGTGCTTTTTACATCACAATTATTATGGGAAAAAATTGAGACACAAGATCCTGATTCAAGATAAATTCATAAGGAAGTGGGATCTCTTTAGGATTAACACCAGTGTCGAAAAATTGGTTAATTGGTAAAGATATAATCAAACACAAAAACAGGCACAACATGCAATTGCATCTACATCGGTAGAGTTAATTTGCAACATATAGAGGAATTTGTGGAATAAGATGGAAGTGTTACGTGGTGAAAAGATACGAGAAAGAAAAAGATTAATAGATGAGGTATGATTGAATTATGGTATGTCACTTTAACGACGATCTACATTTTGACATGATCAAGTTCAGATTAAAGTACGGAATATTCGAAAATATATTTCAACGAGTCATGTCACGGTCGGTTGGGATAAATGTTTATTTCACACAATGACGTAATACGTATTGTAGGTATGACCTTTCACCACATCAAAAAATATTAAGTGCTTCACGAAGCATTTGGAAAAATTGTCTACAGACAAGACAATTACGTTTGAATTGAAGATTCTACTACAAACGGATGCTTGAAAGAATTATGTGAAAATGTCGTCTTAAATTTGATGCGTAGTGTCTTAGATCGTCTAATGATAGTGGCATCAGTTAACTATTGGCTATGGGCAAACAACATGGATTTTCAAATATGTTGGATAGTTTAGACCGTATGCATCGACATTGGAAAAAGTATTCAATTGCAATGTAAGAATAATACAGTGGACATTATCATATCGTTACAAGGGTTTTGAAAGGTGTTGTTCCATTTGATTATATATATATATATATATATATATATATATATATATATATCACGTTCTTCAGGTATACATATTTCTTTGAACAACACTAATTTAAGTCATTTCTATTTGTTTAGCTCTCTGTCTAACGATATCGCACCGACTGATAATTATATGTTAGGAAGCTGTCAACACAATGAAGGATAATATCTTATAGATGGAATATATCTAACTTTGAAAACCTTTGGTCAAACATTACAAAATGTACCATAATGAAAAAAAAACCGCAAATTTACAATGCAACAAGTTGGTTTTAGAAAAGACATTAGATGTGCTTTTGGAGTTTTACATGGTAGATTTCATATTTTGAGAAAAGAAATACACTATCATTACCCTAAAGTGATATCCGACATTATGTAATGTTGAATAATACTTCATAACATAATTGTTGAATTAGATAGATGTGACAATAAATTATACCTTCGTAATTATCCAGAATTCGCACATGCTTTTGAGAGTCCTCAATTTAAAGAACCAAACATATTTGCATAGTACATTAAGAGAGTGAAGGAGATCTACTTTGTAACTTGAGACTCACGCAGATTTACGTGAAATTCTAACATAACACTATCATCATTCTATAAGTAATCATTGAGTAAGAATTGAAGGAATTTACTATACCTTATCGTTCTATCAGGATTATATCAGTATTGTTATATGTTTATTTCAGTTGGTATAAGTTAAATATATGAGTTTACTATAATTATGAACTGTTGCTGCATATGATGTCAAAAAATACTACTAAAATAAACAATTACTAACATTTGGAAAGCTAGTGTATATGATTGTTAGTCAAAAATATGGTTAACACCTCAAAACGATGTTGTTCTTTTAGAATCCTTTACTTGCGAAATGATTAACTTGGGTTACGTTACCATTTCCGTGACTTCTATAGAGCGCTTCCATTAATTTCCAAAAGTAAGTTCCATGAAAAAAAGACAATGATCAGATGTCGGTAGAGTAGAGTCCGAAAGACCACTCGGAAGAAGCTTTGTCTCCTAGAGTTTTAGTTTCTATTGATAATTCGTATTGGTTTCGTTGCAGACCCTTCGGTTAGACCAGTAGGCCCCTTCATAAGGCCTTTTAATTTTTTAGATCCCCTATGGTTGATTACCATGTAGATCGTTGCCACTTAAAGGAGGTTTCGGTCGAGTCGTCGAAAGATTCATCAAATCTTTAAAAGGGACTTAGGATTCTATTTGTTTGAGATTATCTTAAGGAACCATCGATAGATGACAAACTATGTGGTTTCATATATTCCATTCTCAAAGTAGATATAATTAACTTATCTCAATACCGAAGGCCTTTCGGGACATCTGGAGGTACTTCTGTCAAACTAACATCATTTGGATACTTTCGGTGTTGAACCTTTAAAGTTATTAGATAACAATAGTATAACGATTAAGAACTTACTACTTTATTGCCTCAGTTGCGTCACAAATCTCTTTATAAGTCCTAATGTTACCAATTTTCCGCTAAAATGATTTTAAAATTAGGGTTTACAACTCAAAATTTTAGACTCGAGAGTGAAAATGATAAATATGGCCCCAATTTTGAACTCCTATGGTCATATTTATAAGTGCGGGTTGACCCTTCCTTCGTCATATGGGCTTCATCTTGATTCTCCAATGAAAGATCATACGAAGGCCTAGTGAAGGCGCCCTCTGTGATCACTTATAATGCCGATAAAGGACTTTCCGAAAGCACTCTCTTGGAGTTGAAAGCTTTGGCTATCGGCGGGAGGAGTGAACTTATTGGGGCTCCAGGCTTTTGATGTCGCTTATGGCTTCATCTTCTTTTATATACGATGTTCGCTTGTAGGAATTATTCTACGGAGGTTTAAGCTCTTAGCATACCCTCTTCAAGCAGTCCAGAAGGTGTACCAAGCTTGAAGATTAATGCTCTGATGACTATGCCCTTCGAATTTCGTCGATATGGGCTTTCCTTGCAAGAAAGAATTCCCCGCTTCTTCAATTCTTGTTCTGAAAGCATGCATTGAAGGAATATTTTGACTGCGTCGAAGGCTTGCCGTTTTAGTATCCTTTGACCTAAATTTTGGCTTTTGGTCTCTCCTTGGTTAGTTTAGTGATAGCAATTGCCCTCCGCAAGTGAATCGATGTTCTTGATTTTTCAAGTCATAAAGTCCAGCTGGCGGCTTTTCCTAGGCGATAATTCAACTTTACTGCCTTTTGGAGTTTCAATCCACCCATTCAGATTCGGTCCAACAGTTGTACCGTTGATGATCTCCCTTTATAAATAATTATATCCTCCTCTTCTTCTTCACTTTCTTGCATTCAAAGAGACTATATACGAGAATTAAAGTTTTCAAACTATCTTAACTCATCGGAATTAAATATCGAGGTAAATATTCCTATTTTGATTTTAGGATTTAAGTTTTAAGATCGATTATAAACTCAATATTTCCCTTAAAATGTTGAGTCTTCGAATTTTGTTTTCAAATCAATTTCTTAATAATCGATCTGAAAAATACTGTAAGTGTTTGCATCCTCTATTGAAATCGTGTTTAATTTCAAACTTTAATCTAGTTATTCCTAAATAATTTGAAATATTCTATTTATAAAGTGAATTTTTTAGGATCGAAGTTCAAAATTTTCCGATTTCAGTTGGATGTGACACCCTTGGATTTTGTTTTAAGAATTCCGGTTTGAACTTGAAATTCCCGAAGTAAATGAACATATCATAACAATCATAAATTGTCAAATCGATTTTAGAAGCAAGACCGTTTTACCCATATCGAAAGCCTTTCTGGATATCTCCGTTATAGTGGCATTTTTATTATTTTGATTGCACATATTGATCAATAATGATGTCTGAAAGGCTTCGATAGGGATGAAATGTTCCTTTTCCTGATTTTCACATTCTTATTCTTTTTCCATTTTGCATTATTATAGCTGAAACAATATTACTTGGCAGTATTGTGTACGATAAGAAGAAAATGGTTAAAAAGGCTAGTTATAAGGCTTCGGCTACTAGCGGAAGTGAACCTTTTGAATAGGTTCCTGAAGAAGTTCCGTTAAGGGTCGTTGCTGTCAAGAAACACTCCTTTATTTCCACCCAGGATGAGGTTAATTCAATACTGGAGGATTTCATTGTTTCAGGAGTCGTTGTCATTCCTCTTGGGGTAGAGGACACCATCGACAAACCTCCGCAGGTTTTTTTTTGCTTTTACTGCTATCCACATCTGATGGAGGCTTTATTCCTTTCCTTTCTTTTGTCTTTTTTTCCACTATCATCTTAACGTTGCTCCAATTCAGCTTTCCCCCTAACCATTGCACATGTTTTCTTAGCTTGGAGGTTCTCTCTCGAGAATCTAGGTGCTCTTCCCAAAATGCATCTGCTCTCGAACAACTAGTTGGTTATGCAAAATCAAGACAAATAAATTCCTAAATTTATAGAGCTAACCCTTCACCAAAATTGGTTGAAGGGAGCATCAATAAGTCTAAGGAGCAGGAACAACAATTTATCCTCGTCTGATGTCCTCCCGACATTTTCGTAACTTTCACTAAGCTTGGTAATTACTTTGAATCTTTCCATTACTATATTGTGCACAGCTTTTTCTCAACAAATAACATTGTGATTTTATTCCCACGTGTTATTTCAAAGACTCATGGCGTCGAGACTAAGGCCATCATGGACCAGACGGCAAAAGCTTCTGTGATATTAGGAAAAATGTCTACTTTTTTTACTTTCGGCCTCCTTACGAAGCACTCCATTCTTCTCATCGATCAAAAAAATTCAAGGAAGTCCTCTGGTAATTCATTGTTCATCGTCGGGTGTTTGTTATTTGAAAAGGGGTTACCCACATAACTTTTCTACCATGTCACACATCAGCCTTGTCCATTCTGGTAAGCCTCCAATTTTCTTTTGGGAAAAAGAAGGTTTCCATGTTTTATTCCTTAATCGTTTTCCCTTTCACAGCCTCTGTCTCCGACTCACTGGGAGTCACTCCTCTTTCCAATGTTGTCCCTGCTCTGTCTTAGAGGTAAGGGATAGAACATAAAATTTATAACGTTAAGGCAACGACACGAAAAAGACTTACTGAATCTTAGGTGGAAGGCCAATCTAGCAAGAAATCCAAGGTCACTGATTCCACTTCCATTGCAATCACGAAAGGTGAAAGCGAGAAATCAACAATCTATATTACAATCACCGTACCACCTCATAATGTCTCTCGATAGATCACCGAGAGTGAAGCTCTGATGGAGGTTCCCTTCGCTAGGGCAGATCCCTCGCTATATGTTTATCCTTCCATTTCCTCCATTTTCTTGGAAGACATGTACAAGGCATTGGGAGCCCCTCCTTCCCCTATACTTCTACCAATATCATTGGTTCCTCCACTAGTCCCCTCTTAGAAATTTCCTTTCTTAAGTTGGTTAAGGCAGTAGTTGATTCTCCTTTATTTGCTTATCCCTCTATCTCTCCTTGTTCTTTTTCAGAACAAAAGTCTATTATAGCTAAGCAGCTTTCAGCGATCCTTTGACTTGGTATTCTTTTAATACTCTGTTTCCTCTTTCTTATATTCTTCCTTTTACATTCACAACTTGTTAGTGTAACAACCTGGATTTTTGGTCAATTTATTTTAAATATTGAATATTATTTTAAATGAATTTTATATTGAGTTTATCGATTCAATAATCGATATACGATTTAATTTCAAGTATATTGAATTATCGTAATACTAAAAAATAACAACTAATAACTGAATTCGAAGATAAAACTGAATCGAGACGATCCAGATGATCAATATAAATTGTATTTGACTATAAACAATGATAAAAATAATTTATTATCGAGGAATTGATTGTTTTGAATTTAAATTATATTATATCGATTTAACATGGTTATTTTATAAATACATTCGAATTAAATTTCAAAATCTATTCCATTGGGTTCCGAATAGTGTTATAACGTTGGAACGTCGGTCGTTGCGTTAAAATAGGGGTTTATGATTTCAAGTTATGGACCTCGAGATACTTGATTAGTAAACGAGCTTAAAATCATATCGATATCTTTTTAAATAAAATAAAAATCGCTTTATTTCAAATCAATTAATTTTTTTTTGTACTTAACATGTACCTATAATGTACCACCAACGCAGGACTAAAATCCTTTGTAATTCGTCTATAAAACCGCACATCCTCTCCCTCTTTTGTTTTTCCATTTTCGATCCTCTGAGTAATGAAAGCTTCAGAATCAAATAAATGGCCATGAGATTTTCTTTTCCAAACAAAAATAAACCTCGATACCCCCTTAAACTCCTCTAATTTATTTTCTCTCGTTTATATCTTCCGAACGAAATTCTTCAGAAGGAAAGGTTCTTTTTCCCCTTTCGCAATTCCTCTCTAAAAAAATAAATGGAAATCGAACGAGAAAATGGGAGCTTCCTTCTACAAAAAATTCTCCACTTAAGCAAAATCAAATCGTAATTCAGTAAATTAACATCAGGATGGAGGTGCTCGCAAACTCAGGTGCACGCGAAGTTAAAGCTTGTGGCAGGGTCTGCTATCAGGAGTCGCGATCTCAAGAAGTAGTATCGGGTGAGCGCTTTATGTATTGGATTTTTGGGAAGGTGAAGGGGATTTAGACCTGTGTTGAGGGTGCGATTGAGGAGAGGATAGCTGTGATTTTTGGGTAGGAGATGTAGTGACGTATTTCTTGGTGAACTAGGGTATTGAGAGTTCGACAGTGGATAATATGGAAGCTCAAGTGAGTGATGTTGCAGTAAGGTGGGATGGGAACGTACTAGAGTTTGAAAAAGGTGGAGTTTGACTTTGCTGGCAACGAACTAGGGTTCGAGAGTAAGATGATGGGGAGTCGGCTGTAGGATCGGTGGAAATTTGGCCTACGTTATTTGGGTTTGTGATGGTGATATCAGGCAGTGGACATGTTACTTGAAGAAGTGTTAGCTGACTAAGATATCGGGAAAGTCAATGGCGGTAAAGCAATATCTGGTGTTCAGGAAATATGATGGGGAGTCCCGTGATGATTGATATTTTGTAGTGGGTTGGGATGGAGCATACGGAGGGGAAAGAGTATTAGTAGCTCTTTTAAATTTAAGAAGGTAATTAGATTTTTATTTATAGTTAGTTTAGTTTATGAATAATTTTTATATATCCAAACTCGAAGTAGTTATAACCATGTCATACGATAACAGTTGTCGACGAATGAAATTTATGGGAATCATAAGACTTAAGCTTGCATTGGAATCAGGTTTGGTATTTTTGGAGTTGGCAAAAATTTCAAGTTTTATCAAACATGGTTCGATATAATCTGAAAAGAAATTAGAACGGATCACAAATAAAAATCAGATAAGTAATTCTCACTCAAAAATTTATTAAAATTATTTTTATTGTTAAAATAAATTGTTGGTTGCTTGGATGCATTTATAAATTGTTTATTTGTTGTGGCTGTTATATATATTAGTTATATTTAGGCTTGGCGGTTGAATATATATAGTATTGGTGATTGGATATTTCTCGCAGTACCATTAGCGGATGACCCTATGCGCCCTACAATATATTATAGTGGATGACCTTCTATACAGCGATATCCTTCCTTGAAGCAGGATGGGTATTATTTATGTTGGCTAATGTCTGTGGATGCAGGAAAACAGGTTAGAGGGATCCAACAGGATTCCTCAAAATTTATTATTGTTTGTTTTTCATATATATATATATATAAATATATAAAATCATATATGATGTGTCAGAAAATCTGTGATTGATAATTGGGTGTTTTGGATGTTTAAATATCACTGGGCCTAAATGTTGATTTATAAAATATCGTAAAAAGGGATTTTGAGATTTAAATGGGAAAATCTATTTTTTTTGAAAATAGAATTTGAATTTCGAACGAGCTAAGAAATATTAACTTGTTTTGAATAATAAAAACAAGTAGTACATTTATAAATGATATTTATAAAAAAAATTGGAATAATTATTTGAATATTTAAATTCAAATGTGAATTTAAAATGGGGATTTGGAATCATTTTAAAGAAGTAAACGATGAATTTTATTCTGATGTTCAGAATGTAAATTGAATTAAAATAAATCCGCACAGGTTTATGATTGTAATTCGATTAGTTATTTATATAAAATATTTTTAGAAAAGATATTAGGATTGTATTAAATAGAAGTTTAAATTTAAATATGAAAATAAATTCATTGTTTGTATATATATAGGTTATAATCAATAAATAATCCATAATAGGAGTTGGGTTTCAAATGGATTTGAAATGGAAACTTGTTTTAAACTATAAAACAATGAAGTTAAATTTATAAACTATATTTATAAATTAAGTAAGATAATTATCATGAGATAATTTGGATTTTTAAATTCAAATATGAATTTACAAGTGAAATGGAAATCGTTTCGAAAAGGAAACGACGAATTTTATTCTAGACTTTGAAATATAAATGGAATTGAGGTATATCTAAGGATTTATAATTAGAGTTCGATTATATCGAATTTTATAAATAATTTTTTATAAAGGAATTGGAATTTAGTATAGAATATTAAGTTATAAATAAATTTATAACCGAGTAATGAAATAGTCGACGATTAGGGAGAATCGAAAATATTAAGTTGGTTTGGAAATCTGGATTAATTTATATATATATATATATATATAAACGAGATTGAAATTTAAATTAAACGAAGTTTAAACATTTATACTTAAATACAGATAAAACGAACTCGTCGTAGCATGGTAGTTCGTAATTTGACGTTTCAAACTTCAATTGAGTATATATAACTCAATTTAAGTTGAAATTTTGTGAAACAAGAATCGTCGGGACCGACTGAATAATAGTTCTCTAATGGAAGAGAAAAATAAGGATTTCATCTTATAGATTTTGAGTTATGTCAAAATCAAATTTCCAGAAAAACAGCACCATAACCATTATTAAACCATAACGGTTTATTTAAATTTATAAAAGGATTTTAAGCAAATAAAAGTTAGATTTCCATTAGAAAAATCCAGATTTGAGTGATAAAATAAATATGAACTCAAGTGGAGTAAATGGATTGATTTTTGAAACAAAAATCAAATTTTTAACAATTGAATAGAATTAACTAATTTGAAGAATAATTAGTTAATGGAATTTTGAATCGAAATTGGGCTTCGAAAGGTGAACTGGATTCGTGAATTCATATTCGAAATCGAATACGAAACATGAATAAAAATGGAATTCAATTGTATTATAACTCAATTAAAAAATATATTTGAACGTGATATGTTCTAATAAAAGTGAAATAGAAAAAGGAGCTAATTAAAGAATAAATTAGCGAATTGAGTTAAAAATGATTGGATTGAGTTAGAGTAAATTAGGAATGGACGTATATATGTTAAATAGGTATGGAATGAAGAGAATGAAGATTATAGTACGAGTGCCCAACAAAAAGGTACACGTTTAAATTACATACGAGATTTTATGAGACTATTGGGCAACCCACATGGTTTTTTGATTTCTATTTGAATGGAAAGGGCCTAGCGAGGCAAGTTGAGGTTTGAGCTATTGAGTCGTACAAAGGAGGTGCTGGCGAAATTTTATGAAAATTTAAGGAGTTAGAATATTTTGAGAAAATTTGATAACTAGAAATTAATATATCAATATATATAGAATTCGATAAGGAAACAAACTTAAAATAGAACATTATAAACCAAAAGGAAGTTTGTAAATTTAATTTTGGTAAGAATAGAAAGATAAACATATACACGTTTAAAATAAATAAATGTATAATTGGTTTTATATAATGTTGATTATTTGTGATAAGTAGTCTTGTCTATTTTGAAGCTAAGAATGTTATTCAGTCAAGGTCTAAGAGGTAGTTATAACCCAACTTGATTGATTTCATTATTGACCGATAAATAGAAAGATTCAGCCTCGAAGTTCAATGTTTAAATAAGATTTAGTTGAATGCAATATTTTGGGTTGTTGTAACGATGTTTTACACAACATTCGTTTTAACCCAAGTAAGTGGAAGTCTGGAAATATAATAACAAATATTTCCTAAGTATATAAATGAATGATCGTGAAAGGGAGAAGTGTTTGGAAATGAATTCCAATCATAAATATAAGATATTTTCTAAGTATAGAAAATAAAAGAAGGTGATACATGAAATTGTTTTCTAAATAGCGTAACAGGCCAAGAGGATTGTTGAAAATATTGGGTTAACAAATACTGATAAGGAAATGGAAAAGTGGTTTAATTAATGAAATATTGATTAAGGGGCCCAGTGATTGTTTTTTGGTTTGGACGAATGTTTGTTTTCCTCCAATAGTTAAATAACCGACTATCGAAGTATTGGCCAATATCATTGTCAATATAGAGGGACTGGTGGGATTATTATCCGAGAACCACTCAATATTGGTAGTAGCATTGCGAATCATATTATACGAGTATAAATCGAAGACGGAGTAAAGTGCAAGGGATTTTTCTGTTAATCCTAGGTAGAAATTGCCTAAGATGGATTAATAGAAATTGTGCCTTCGGTTTCATTCAGTCCCAGAACGAACGTGTATGGATGAATGTCTGACAGAGTCTTTCCAATGATCGCATATGTTGGTCTGCACAAATATACATCTGGTGGAGGAGAATTTATTCTCTTATCATAATATCCAAAACATCTTTGTGCAAATCAATTAGTGATTAACGGATCTGACAATGTGACATTCAAAGTGATTGTGCTATCAATGAAAGGTAAGTAATAATAACCTCAAGCCACGAACTGGGAAATGGTATAAAACTGAGTAGGTCGCATGGCTAAGTAGGTCACACCCAAGTAGAGTGTATTGTCACCTGATCTAGAGAAAATCCTTTTGCTTCTTTATCTTATCGCTGTTGTTGCTTCGGAACGGTTGCTGATCCCAACCGTTGGTGACAATACATTCGGTACTCTCAAGCAAAGTGAGGGGCCGGTCATGTTTAACCTGGGTTGCAAGATGTTCTTGTTGAACCCGATGTATTCCTCTCTAGAGATACGCTGTCGGAAGGTGGTCCCATACCTTGCCAGTTGGAATCCATTATCCAATTAGAGCCCGCGGTTTTGATTGTATACTATGTATGTAGAGTGTGAGATGCAAGCATTCTGCTAGATTACTATTTATTTTATTCAGGCACTATTATAATATCAGAATATTATTGATTTCAAAGAATGATTTGGGTTATCGTAAGGTAAAAACCGTCTGTATTTCTGTGTGGATCGGTCTTATGATTATCCTTTCTTTTAAAAAAGATTTTTAAAAGTTAAACAAGTGGTTGGAGTTTACTCACACCAGTCCCATAACTGACCTAAAATTTATTTTGTTTTGTTTTACCCTAAACTCTTGGATGCCCAAATTTGTACGGGCAATCAAGTAGTTCAACTGTTTTCAGATACTTGGAGGAGCTAGGAGCAGGAGGCTTCAGTGTTAGTTATCTAGTGTTATTTTCCGCTGTGTTGCATATGTAATGTACTCTGATAATGATATGTATATATTGTTAAGATTTTATATTCCAAAAGCTATTATATATATATTATATTTTATTCCGCTGCGATGTGAAATTCTATGTTGTTATTCCTGTTCTTCTTTTATCTTTTTTGTAACAACCCGGAATTTCTGAACCATTTTTTTATAGCTATTTTAGCGGATTTCGATTATTTAAAATGATTTATTTTAAAAAATAACAACTAAAAATTTATTTTAATTGAAGTTAGCACGTAAAAATTTATATTAATTATAAAAGGAGTTTGAAATGGCGTGGTAGTTTGAAAATTCGATTTTAAATTTCAATTGAATGTACAGGATTCAAAATAAATCAGATTTCAGTAAAACAAGAAATATTTGAATCTGTTTAGCTATATCTTTCTAACGAATATGAAAAATTCAGATTTCATAATATAAATTGAAAGTTATGTTCATTTTAAAATTTAAAATAGTCGCTATGGAATTTATATATATTTTAATATAATATATAGCCCTTAAAAATAGCCATTTTGTAAACGACCTCCGTTTTCGACGAAACCACTTTTGTTGGATCCAGAATGTCAAATTATTGTTAGGTTTCAAATTTCATAATTTTTGGAATTAATATGTGAGCGTGGTGAATTTAAATGTGTTTGGTAATTTAAAATTGAATTTAATCGACCAGAAAAAGGCCATTTTTCAAACGGTCTCCAAATTGGATGAAATTAGTTTTGTTAGGACCGTATCGTCAGAATATAGCTAGTTTCATTTTTCTGTAATTTTTGGAGTTAGTAAGTGGCCCTGGTAAACTAAAATGTGCATTTAAATTCAATATATATTGATTTATATTTTAATTTGAAGAAAAACTGATTGAAATGATAGAATTGCTTGTGAAACATATCCCATTGTGTCTGGAATGGGGGTGTTTAGCTAAAAATGGCAGTTGTTGGATTGATTTGGAGTTCGGATGTGAAATCTCTCTTTTGTGAATTAAATAAAATAAAAAATATTATAATTTGTCTATATATATACACATTCAAAAAGAAAACCCTAATTCTCTTGTAACGCAGCCGCCACCCAAGCCACGAACGGCTGAAATCGTCCCTGTTCCTCCTTCAATTTTCTCCCAAATCGCTTTGAATTAATCCAAACCCCAAAACGAAAATTAGAGAGCAGAGCTTGATCTTTCATCTCATATGGTTTTGATCTATTCTCGATCGCTGGGGTGGTCAAATTTCCGCCTCAAAGGGCGTTCGCTTGCATCAATTTTTGGGGCAATCGATGGGATCGAATTAGCCGTGGCTCAAGGGGATGGCGCGATACATGTAGGCGGTTGACATGATGTTACCAGATCGGTCGATGATGGTCCATGGCGCATGCGTTTTGAGGATAGGCGGTGCGAGATTCAGCATGTTCGTGGCCTATAGTTGAGAACGAAGAGGGCAGATGATTAGTAGGTTAATTAGCTTATTAATTGTCTTAAGAAATTAATTTAAGTAATTAAAGTATCAAATGTTTAACCGTGTGTATCTCCTTCATACAAACACAGAATCATGCAAACAAGGATGCGTTGGAATCGTCTTTCCGAGAGCTACAACATGGAACTGACCAAAACAGAAACAAAGGTCATTTGGATTTTTGATAAAATTAAACATCTGTTTAATTTTATTAAAAACAATCGTTATTTAACAATTTCTATCCGATCAAAGTGAGAACTCTCTCTCACTCAAATTATTTTACAGTTATTATATAATAGGTTGCAGACGGGGCTTAGTAGCTCCTAACACTTTTCTTTTGTAAAAACCATGGATGATTTGTGTGATTTGATTGTATTGTGGGAAAAATTGACTGTATTGTGATTGTGATTGTGATATTGAAATGGAGTAAATAAAAAATATATATATATACATATATGCATTGTATAAATTATTTATATATACGATATATAAATTATTTATATATGATGTATAAAATTCTCCCGAAATAAAATAAATATTCATTTAAAAATCGGACGGTTCGTTTATGTACACCCATTTAACTGATCTTGATTGGGACAATAAATTTTACACATCGCCCAACTGCACAAATAATAATCAGTATTTGTTATTTGAAAACATCACACAGGTATTGGGATGATATTTGACATACACTGATCCCAATAATTAGTGGTATGTCAATCGATGGGTTGACAGACTGTATAAGCGTTATTTATTTATTTATTTTAATGCTTATACAGTTGGAAAATGCACTCTGGATGTTGTATGAATTTTTAATGATTGTTTATCATTATTGTTGTATACATGTGATGTACGAAATCCATATAACTGAAATTATATTGTAACAGATTGAGTTTGATTCCAGTTCAGAATTAACGAATATTTTAAAATAATATTAAGTGAATAATCAAAAATGTGATTTTGATGTCCGATTTTGGATGGACACGAAAATATTGAAATGTGAAGTCGTGTCAAGTAGTTAAACGCCATTTTAACACGAACGGTATTTTTTGTCGATTTTATTCATTTTATAATGAATATCGAAAAGTGATTTCAAAATCTGATATTTTGATAATATTATCATTTTAATATTATAATGATATAGAATATTCAATTTTGATTTAAAATTGAAATAGAGGTTGAAATCTTTTTGAAATGAATTTATAAACGAATTTATAAAATACGTTTTGAACGGAAATCGATGAAATATTATATATATATATATATATATATATATGAATGGCCCGAATAGAAAGTGCCGCGCAGCGACCGTTCGCGAATTTCGACCATTAACTTCAAATGGACATAACGGGAGATCCGATCGTCGGATTCTCCTAAAACTGGAACCGTTGGATTCGTATCGAAAAGAGCTTTCCAATGAATATAAGAAATTTAAATTTCAACGGTTAGATCTTGAATTATATCCAAATCAATTTCAGAAAAGGTTGCTATGAATGCAGTTCGGTGGCCATTATTGGAAACCAACTGTAAAGGCCTTAATAAAATTATTAAAAAATATGGAAAAATTATGTAAAATCATAATAAATGATTTTTAAAGATTTTAGATGAAAAATTCCATTTTTAAAAAGATAAAAATATATTTTTATCAAAATGAACTTGTTAATAACTAGAACAATAATCCAATTACTTTTAGAAATAAATAAATTGGATTTGAAAATGGTTTTAAAATAACCAGAATTTTCTAACGAATAGATTGGAATAGATTTGGAATGGAAATAATCTTCGGAATATTTCGATATTGGATTCCGTGATTATACATATATTATTGAGGAATTTGGAAGATATATATGTGTATATATATATATATATATCGTTATTCCCGATACAGTATTTGTTGTTTTAAGAATTTGATATTGAATATATGCCGATATAATTTCTATTCAAAGCCTTGTATTTGATATTAAATTGGATTTTGGGTTTGTCGTCAATGATGTCTTTACTAACAGTGTTCTTAAACCCAGTTGAGAAAAGAATAAATCTTTTAATTAAGATTTAGTAAAATTAACCAATTAATTAATTTAATTGGAATGGAAATTGGATTTTTGATTTTTCGTGAATGGTGTCTTTACTAACACGGTTCTTAAACCCAATTGAGAAAAGAATAAATCTTTTAATTAAGATTTAGTAAAATTTACCAGTTAATTAATTTAATTGGAATGGAAATTGGATTTTGGGTTTGTCGTGAACGGTGTCTTAAATAGCACTATTCTTAAACCTAGTTGAGAAAAGAATAAATCTTTAAATTAAGATTTAGTGAAGTTTTCCGATCAATTAATATTAAATTGGAATTGAATAAAAGAATTGGATTTTTAGGTTTATCGTGAACGGTATTTTAAATAACATTTGTTCTTTACCCCAATTAACAGTGAAGAATATGATTTGGAATTTATAATCTTTTAATTAAGATTAATGGAATTTTCCAAAGTAAAGATTTCCAATTTGATATATTAAATTGGAATTGAATGGAATTCGATTTGGTAATAATCGAGATGAGCTTCCATAAAGGAAGACCGTTACTATATATGGAATTTAAAAGGTTTTGCTGTTATTCCATTTATAGTATTGATTTGATACAGGAATTTATATCGATTATAAACTATTATGATTTCCGTGTAGGTTTCACTTTAATGGAAGATGATTTTGGTTTTATCGTGAATGGTGTTTTAGAGGAAATTCGTTCTTTAACCTAGGTAAAGACAGGATTTATTTCCTAAACTTGAATAATCATTAAATAATGATTTTTGGCGATTAAAACTAAATAGTGTTTTAATAAATCTTTAATTAGATTGAAATGTTAATGTGGTAATTAAATTTGCCAAATTTGAGTAGTGTTCGAAAATGGAATATCACCATTTTTACTTCATGCGATAGTTAAATCTTTGATTAGATTTGAACGTGAAATGGTAATTGAATTTACTGATAACAAAGTGGTGTTAGATGTGGAGTACTACCAGTTTTACTCCATGGGATGAATAGGTTGGGATAGGATATTAACATGAATGATTACTTCTGTAAGGCGTTAATCCCGACTAGTTTGATAAACCTTAATTTGGTTTAAACTGTGAAAAGATACTATAAAATCTTTTGAAACGATTTCCAAAGAAATGGATTAAACAGTGTGTTTAAAAGTGATAAACTTTGATAAGATTAATGATAACTTTCCAGAATAAATAAATACGAATGAAAGAATATTCTGGGCTGGAATATGGCGTATGCTATGTTGTTATAGCACTTGATTATAAAATACGCTAGTTATTCGGAAAGACTGGGTTTAACCCATTCTAAATAATTGATACGACGACTAACAGTCGAAGAAATTGAAGACAGTGCAAGACCGACGATCTTCACATCGAATGGATGGGTTGCTACTGATGCCCATGATTGGAGTAGCTACCCTGAAGGGGCTACAATGGTTGCCGTCTGGACGTATTTGTTGATTGTTTGGATATGCAAGGGCCTCTCTCCTGTATTGGACATACGGGACGAGGAATAAGGTGCCTCCAGTTTCATTCAAACTCAGAACGGACTTGTAAATGGATGGTATGTCTGACATTGTATTCCTTTATACTGTATTCGTTGATCTCTGCTAAATATATATCTATTTGGTGGCGGAGAATTTATTCTCTTGTTTAACACCCTTCTCTAAGACGTACGAGCTTAGAGTTTATATATCGGCAGAAATCAATGATATGGTATGGATCGACAGTGTGACATGCTGAGTTGCAGTGATCCAAGCCTTTGTTGAAAAGAAAAGTTTGGTGGATGATGATCAAAGCACAGCTTTTAGTAGCACAGCTTTATGTAGCGTTAATTCGCGAGCCTTACAAATCGGTATGATGATAAACTGATGTTTAAATCAATATACTTTTGATATGAAGATAGATTTGGTTGACCAGAGATAGTGTGGTCGCTACACACCTGGTAGGGATAGGGCACACCCCCCGATTCCCAGAAGGATAAAGCAAGTGGCGTTTTCTCATGCATGGGACGTAGGTCACAGAGATACTCAATATCTTGGATATAGTGCAGATGTGCAATACGGCGTTTTCTCATGCCTGGGACGTAAGCCGTGGGGAATTTCACTACGCGGTAGATCTTTCGAATCAGGAGCCATCATAATGGAAATCCAAACTTCCAATACGACATCTTACAATTTTAGTTGTATACCATTGGCGACATAGTGATATGGGACATTCATGTCATCTATGATTGACACATTTATATTTGAAGTTGATTTCTTCACTTATAGTAATAATAAAAGATAAATTTCGCATATCAAGCATATTTGACTATTATAAGGTAAAACCCTTTCGTTGATTGCGTTCATTGTGTGATGGGACCTGAGTCTTATAATAGCTTCATTGTTCTTTATTTAGCATTGCACTATTTTGTTTTATGCACTGGTATTCTTGGGAGTAAACCCTTTCCGAGTTATACGACGTGGTTTCTTGATTTACCTAACTTTAAAATCAAGTTAATAACTGTTTTAGTTCTCACACCAGTCCCATGACTAACTCGGAGTGTTGGCTAGCTTTTAGATCAAGCCACTAGGATTTAAACACGTATGAAGCACACAAGAAAGAGTAGCCTCATATACTTATGTGCACCACGACTCGTGATACATCCCCTTAACCCGCTCGTGGTCCAGCCTTCTTCCTCGACTCGCAGTCCAGTTTTCATCCCCGGCTCGTGATTGAGCATCACGTCCCGCTCATGGTAAGGGGACAAACTGACTTCAGACTTGAGCTATGGTGATCACGACTTGGTCATCCACGAGCCGCATTTTGAGGATCTGATGACACCTATCCACAACCGTTATATTGACCATTTCTCCATTAAGCCACGAACGAGTCCGAGATCCTCGGGATTTGTGCCACGTGTCTTCACGAACCGCCTGTAGAAATCACCTATAAATAGCTTCATACTTGGCATTTTTTAGGATCTTTTTGGCAATTCAGAGCTCTAATTCCACCATTATCATACCTTCATCATTTCCATTCAGAGTTATCTCGAAGTTACTGAGTGAATTATCATTGTAAAAGTGATATTGACAGAAAATATTGATTGTACTTGCATTCAAACGTATAATCAAAGTAATATAAAGTGTACGTAGGCTCTTTAACGCCGAACCACTATAAATTTGGTGTGTTTCTGCATTTTATTTCATTTCTAGCTTTAATTCTCTGCAAATCAAGATAATTTGGGTGTTAGAGCCATATTTTGGTCTAACATTTTGGTGCTTTCACTGAGAATTGAATTCTCAGCTCATTGGATTATTGCTCTACTATTTGGATTTTCAAGTCCAAAGAAAGTAGTCAGAACTTCCACTGTTTTGGTTTTTTAAGATTTCAGCAAAGTCAAGGCGTTATGGCTGCAAAGAAATCCAAGAATTCATGAGCTTCGTGAGCAAATGAAGCTGCAAACGAAGCTAACGAAGAAAGTGTTCAGGAGCAAGCTGAAGTAGCCTCCCCAGCTCGCGGCTCGCAGGGGGCGAACCGACCCCAGGAGGGAGTCACGACCCGCTCCCAGATGGAACTCATAAGCTTTCCAGAAGACAAAGCCACGAGCCGCCAATGAGACCGAGTCATGAGCCGTGTCCAAGGAGGATCCACGAGTCGCTTCCAGCAGGAAACCACGAGCCATCAACCAGAGGGGGTCACGAACCTCCCTCACCAAAGGACCACAACTCGACCTAGAAAGGAGATAATGGCCCGTTCTGCTGACACTGGTGCTTCTGCTCGACCTGGCTCAAGTGCTCTACATCCAACGGCGAATACTGATGACCATCTACATGCTTATGCTCCAGTAACAGAAGGAGACCTCTCTCGCGTACTCGATATGCTGGAAAGGACAAATGATGAGTTGGCAGCCCAAAGGCAAGAGAGTTCTTTGTTACGATAGAATATTACTGCAATAGGCAGACAAACTGACGAACTCTGAAGGCGGAGAACACCTTCACCAACTCATCGCTTCACCCTCGACTATTCCTCCTCATCCGAAGAACCTCCGAGACACCAACGACGACCTCCGCTAGAAAGGGTTGAAAAAGTGGATCAGCTCCGGTTTGGATCACTCCCTTCTAGAGCAGAGACGACGCTGAACCTGGGACAGGACAATCGTAACAGGAATAATTCTACCTCGTTACCTGTGGAAGGGCCCACAACGCTACCTAGGGTTTAGATCGTCAATAACCCTATCGAGAATCAACCATTGCAACCTCCTCGCCGCGTGAATGACCATGGCCACGGTGGGCAAGGAAGTTCTGCTCAAGCCCCGACTTTAGAGGACCCCGCAGGGCAAGAAGTGCTGATCCTAAATCCACCTTGACCAATGCCGATGTTGAAGCAATAGTGAGGCAGATCATGGAAGATAGCCGTGGACAAAGAAATGAAGATTGTGGTATATACCGCAGTCGTACGCCATTTACTAATGATATATTAGATATTCGGTTTCTAAGACAATTTACTATGCCAACGATGAACCTTATTCGGGCAGGACGAACCTGGTCCAACATTTAATGAGATATTCATGGTATATGAATGTGCATCCGCTCCCGATGCAGTAAAGTGCAAAGCATTCCCGATCTTTCTAGAGGATGTGGCATTAATGTGGTTTACCCTCTTGCCTGCTCGATCGATTTCCAACTTCAAGGAATTGAGCGCAAGATTCATAAATCAATTTCAACTTCATGCTCAAAGGTCCAAAAAATGTCGTTGAGCTATCACTCATCAAGCAGCGTCCTGATGAAACTCCGAGATCATACTTGGACCACTTTAATTAGTAGTCATAGAGGTTAGAGATCCTCATGGGAAGTCTGTCCTAATGGCCTTAATTGACGGAGTAGATAAAGATACAGAATTCGGCAAACACTTAGCTGGGAAACCACCACCACCAGAGAAATATTCTATGAGAAAGCCAATATCCGTCTGTGCCAAGAGGAGTTGTATGCAAATCGAAAGAGGAAAGTCACTGATAAGGAAGATATACAGAGCAATGTGGCCGTCGAGCAGTCCGGAGATAACTTTGGAAAGGTAGAAGTGAATGTTGGAAATAAGAACCAAGGTAGCCGCCGCTAGAATGGAAATGGCAGTCGGAAGAAGAATCGGGGAAATTATTCGCAAAAAAAACCTCGGTTCAAAGCATTCGAGAACTTTACACCGCTAAATGATACGTTAGAGAATATTTTCCTAGACACTTATAATGTTCTCCAATATAAGAGGCTTCCACCAAGAGACTCAACAGAAAAAGAGTGCGAGACAGGAAAATTCTGTCTTTTCCGTCAAACCCATGGTCACTCCACTAACGAGTGCCATCATTTGAGAGATGTCATTGAAAAACTCCTTAGAGAAGGTAAGTTGGACGAATACAAGGTCGCTCCAAGAGATAGGGGGCTAGCCGGACAAGCCTCGAATTAAAACCAACCTGCTTCTGGACCCACTGCTCAGCAAAAGGGAAAGAATATTGTTATCAACACTATCATTGGAGGACCTCACCCGGCTAGACATAGCTTCAAAGCGATGGATCAATATGTAAATGCAGCCAAGGACGTTGGAGTAGGAGAGTGCAGTAATCCCGAAGTTATCATCCCGATCAAGCAACAGAAAACAATGTTTGACGATGTCATACTTCGCGATAGAGATAATAGTGGAGTTCACTCCTTTACCGAAGACCCCTTAGTCATCACCACTACTATTGGTCCTGCTCTAGTCCACAAAGTCTTAGTGGACAACAGAAGCTCGGTTAATATTGTTTTTAAGAATGAGTTTGATCAGATGAAGCTCGAAGCCGAGGGTTTGAAGCCCTGTAATGGATGGATATGCGGTTTCAATGGGGCCTCGACGACTCGGATAGGATATGTAGAATTGTCAGTGACCTTGGGAGGAGGAGATCTCCGGAGAGAGAATTCTCGGCCATTTGTAGTTCTGGACATTGGCTCGCCCTATAATGCCTTTTTGGGCCGAACCATCCCTGGAAGAATTCAGGGCCTACATTGTGCCCTGGTGCTTATTGCTGAAATTCCCAACAGATGCAGGAGTGGGAGTGATTAGAGGTGACTAGGCCACTGGAAGAGCCTGTTACATGGCGGAATTTAAGACGTTGATGAAAGGACTAAATATAGAAACCAAAGGTGCTTCCCCTCCCGTAAAGGAGGGGTCGACATAGCAACTAAGGGGGAAGACCCGAGGGAGTCTCCTGGAGAATTGCCCGAGGACATAGATCCCAGAGAGGACGAAGAGCCTGGGGGAAGAATGACGATGCCCAATGAAACAACTGTGGATATCCCAATTGACAATAATGACCCAGCGAAGGTTTTGAAAATCGAATCCCAGTCAGACCCTCTTCGAGTAAAGGAATTGAATGATTTCTTAAAGGCCTACTTGGACGTGTTTGCCTGGACCCATGTTGATATGTGTAGAATATCGCCTTCAATTATGAGCCACTCATTGAGTATCAACCCAAAGCATCCGCCCGTTAAGTTAGAAGGGGCGAATGCTCAGTCCGGAGAGGTCAGCTGCTTCGCAGGAAGAAGTTGAGGAACAATGGATTCATTAGAGATTCGGTTTACCCGAAATGGATCTCAAATACTATTTAGTTAAAGAAGGACAATGGAAAGTGGCGTACATGCATTGGTTTTTCAGACATAATAAAGCTTGCTCGAAGGACAGTTTTCCTCTTCCTAGGATTGACCAATTAGTGGATTCAACAGCAGGTCACGAACTCTTATCCCTTATGGATGCGTACTCCGGATATAACCAGATTCACATGCATGTTACGGACCAGGAACACACCAGCTTCATCACAGATTTGGGACTATACTGCTATGTGGTGATGCCCTTCGGTTTGAAGAACGCCAGAGCAACCCACCAACGACTAGTGAATCGAATGTTTTACAATCAAATCGGAAAGACGATGGAAGTGTATGTCGATGACATGTTAGTAAAATCCAGACAATCGTCCGACCATACTGGTGACCAGGCAGAAATGTTTGGCATCCTTCGACGATATGGGTTGAAGCTCAACCCTATGAAGTGTTCATTTGGAGTTGCTTCCGGGATGTTCCCGGGCTTTATTGTTAGCTCACGCGGAATTGAAATCAATCCAGATCAAATCGCTGCAAACAGGAATATCCGAACACCAAGGTAGATTAAAGATGTGTAGAGCCTCGCTGGAAAAGTAGCCGCATTAAGCAGATTCATTTCTAAAGTACAAATAAGTGCATTCCATTCTTCAACTTGATAAATCGAGGAAAACGCAATTTCGAATGGACCCCCGATTGTGTGGAATCTTTTCAGAACCTATTGAATCATCTAGAAAGACCCCCGATACTGTCCAAGCCAGTAGACCACGAGGATTTGTTCGTGTACTTGGCAGTGTCATCCCACGCAATAAGTTTCGCCTTGGTAAGAGAAGATTATAAAGTCCAGAGGCCTGTGTACTATGTCAGTAAGAAGCTAGCGGCAGCAGAACGAAACTACCCAAAGATAGAAAAGCTTGCATATAGTCTGCTGATCGCATCTAGAAAGCTTCGCCACTATTTCCAAGCTCATCCCATCACTGTGTACACTGAACATCCGCTCCGACAAGTTTTACAAAGACAAGAGGCGTCAGGAAGGCTACTCAAATGGAATATAGAGTTGAGTCAGTTTGATTTTAATTTCCAACCCCAAAGATCGATAAGGGGGAAAGTATTAGCAGACTTCATAGCATAATTTACTATCCCAGAGGACGATGTAGCAAGTGAAGAAGTTGATACCTCAAAACAACTAGTTGATCCCAACACCTGGAAACTATATACTGATGGAGCCAAGAATGACAGACGATCTGGCACTGGAATGGTATTTGTAACTCCTGAATAACGGTTGATATATTATGCTCTGAGATTAGAATTCCATGCCATGAACAATGACTCAGAGTACGAAGCCCTAATTGCCGGGCTCAGGCCTGCAAAGAAGTTGGGGACAACAAAGCTGGATATCTTTTGCGACTCCAAGATAGTTGTGAACCAGGTCAATGAAGAGTTCCAGCCAAAGGGCCAAGGATTGTATCATATTTGAAGAAAGTGAGAAAATTGCTAGGTAAAATTGAACACTACAGCTTAACTCATATCCCTCGATCAGAGAATCAGAAGGCAGATAAGTTGGCCAACCTGGCTAGTTGACAGTCCCGAGGACAAAGAGATTCTCCCAATTGAAATATTGCATTCTCCAAGTATCGATCAGATGGAAATTGATCTTGTTATGGAGACTGAGATGGAAAGGGACTCGTGGATGACACCCTTAAAAAACTTCCTGATAAATGGGACGCTTCCGCCCAAAAAGAGCGAAAAACATGCCATCATTCGTAAAGCCTCCAGATATGTCATGCAAGGCGAAGTCTTATATCGACAAGGGTTCTCGATGCCACTCCTCCGGTGTATAGCCCATGACGACATTGAACGAGTATTAAGAGAAGTACATGAAGGTGAATGTGGCGACCACACTGGAGGTGGCAAAGAAGATACTACGGTAAGGCTATTTTTGGTCAACCGTAAATAAAGATGCAGCCAAGTATGCACAGTGCTGTGACAGATGCCAAAAAATTTCTAAGATTCCCAGGACATCTCCCAGCCGATTGAAGACGATGACGAGCCCATGGCCCTTTGCTGTCTGGGGAATTGACATTATCGGAAGCCTCCCCATTGCAAAGGGTGGAGCAAAGTTCGTTATTGTGGTTGTGGATTACTTCACAAAGTGGGTCGAAGCGGAACCATTGACCATGATCACAACCAAGCAAGTGATTAATTTCATCGTCGGGAACATTATATGTCGGTTTGGAATCCCGAAGGTTATCACAACAGATAACTGGAC
Source organism: Allium sativum (assembly GCA_030737875.1). Taxonomy (NCBI): domain Eukaryota; kingdom Viridiplantae; phylum Streptophyta; class Magnoliopsida; order Asparagales; family Amaryllidaceae; genus Allium; species Allium sativum. The sequence continues at coordinate 160,816,711 of CM060923.1, forward strand.
CCAATTTGATAGCACAGAGTTTCGGGGTTTTTGCCAGAGATATCATATCGAGAAAAGATACACGGCAGTGGCGCATCTGCAATCAAATGGAAAGGTAGAAAGCAGCAAACAAAGTAATCAAATCCATTCTGAAGAAGCGATTGAAGCGGGCTAGAGCCATGTGGGTCGATAAGCTACCTTTGGCATTGTGGGCCTATAGAACTACTTATAAATTGGCTACAGGTCACACCCCTTCTCTCTTGCATTTGGATCAGAAGCGGTCATCCCGGTCGAGCTAGAAGTACCATCCCACAAAACCACTTTTTATGACCCGATGATCAACAATAAGTTGCTCCTCGAATCCCTGGATATGTTTGAAGAAAAAAGGGATGAAGCGGATACGTGCTTTAAGGCACAAGCAGTAGATTGTTTGGTATTACAATAAAAAAGTCCGAGCTCGAACCTTTGAACCCGGAGATTTGGTTCTAAAACGTGTCTTTCCACCCCCATTCCATTTGGGTCCGAAATGGGAAGGACCATACACCATCCTACGAAGGCTTGATAATGGATCCTTCAAGTTAGCAACCGTGGATGGAGACGAAATCCTCAGAGTGTGGAACGCCCAGCATTTGAGGCGTTACTTGACATGAAATTGTCATCTTTACTCTTTTGTTTATTAGGACCATGTAAAAAGGCATGACTTGCCTAGGACAGTCTGGTTATATAAGCAAAAGATTATAAAATGGACGTAGATCATGATTCGACCGAACCACTATAAAATATTGTGTATCATTTACTTTTATCGCACCAATTTTTTTATTTACTCTTTCATTCTTTACTTATATAAGCTGTTATAATTATGAAATTTGCTATGAATCTTGCGGCAATCTCGTAGCACGTAATTTAAAGTGCTTTCTATCAGATCAGGAGGCCATCAGTATACAGGGCATCGAGGGTGCAATGAAGTAAATGACACAACTATTGATAATCTAGTTTTCATGACCTGAGAAAGAGTATAAATGACAAGGAAATGAATTTTCCACAAGACGTGAAGGCGCACCATGATTAAAAAGACCGTCTCGAGTAAACTCTACCCTTGTCATCCGACGGGAGAGTATAAAGGCGCCAAGGACTGAGCGTTGCAAATGAACTCCTACCCCATTGAAGGATTGGGGGGCAAACTGAAAGCTGAGCTCGAACTCCATCCTAGGCATACGACAGGGGAGTATAAAGGCGTTTTGATTAAATGCCACAAAAGGGCTCCTATTCCTTCACAGAACCGAGGACTAGAATGAAAGATGAGCCCAAACCCCTCATGTTCGGACATGAGGGGTAATATATGCTCGACTCTTATCAATCCTCAACGAGCCCTGGCCAACCATTACATTAATGATTGATTGAGGGCATACTCATACACATATACGCGTAGTCCAAGAATTTTAAACTTTCATTGCACATGATTTTGACTTAGTTTATGGTCCAAATATTTATGTATGACTAAGTATGATAAACTTGCAGGTACACACAACAATGCAAAAGAAATAGAACTTCATTTACTAATGCAGGTTTACAAAAAAAGCTGAGCAAAAGAGAGGGCCATTCTCACGACTACATCACAAGGCCAGTGGAAGATCTAAAAACATAAACAAACGAGCTCTATTTGGGCTTTGGGGATGATTTTGGCTTCTTCTCTTTCTTCTTCTTCTCCGGCTCCTCCTTGTCGGCGTCAAATTTGTCATGTTTCTTCCTCTTCTTCTTATTTGAAGGAGGATCTTGTGGAATGTCAGAGGACTGGGACGCAGGTTGTGTAGTTATCGACTTGGTGGAGAGCTTTATAATTAATCTAGATTTGGGATCAACTACAGAGATGGTGGCACATTTAGACGCTCTTCCTCCTCTATTTTTAATTTAAGATGTTCATCCTTTTTGGCCTTTATGTCGGCTAGGGTCATGCTATCATCATCCTTTGTCTCTCCCGTGATGGCGACTTCTTCCTCTTCATCCCCATGGCCACCGTCGGTATCCTTCAAGGCTTCAACGATTTTAGCATCTTTAGGAACATCTGTGCTTGATACCACAATGGCCTTCTCGATCGCTTCGACCTCAGTCTGCTTTGGAACTTCAAGGATCTTAGTACTCGATGGTACGTTGACCTTCTTGGCCTTTGCTTGCTTTTCTGCAACCCCCTCGGTCAACTTGGCTCCTATATCATGAGAAGCAACTGTTATTAGTTTGGGAGAAAATGCGGTCTTCTCGATCGTTTGCTCCACAATGTGACGAAAAGTTACAATAGCTTTGACGAATTGTGGAGAGAATATGGAGATACCTTCTGCTGACTCCTCGCTCGAAGCTGCAGTGGAAGCCCCAACAGTTGGAGGGACTGGGACCTCGAAGATCAATGGATCATCTGGGTTATACTCCTCAACCTCAGAAGTCTTGGGCTTCGTTGCTGAGCTTGAACCTTCATCAATTTTGTTCTTTCCTTTGAGTTTAAGCCTCTCTTTCTCCATAGTCTTCTGGATTTGACGCCTACCCTCTGCTAAAGCCTCATGCTCACCACCTCTGAGAAAGGTTTGCATAAGCTGGTTCTCATCGACATCCTCGACCTTTAAGGGCTGCCTCTAACTCTCAAAAATCTGGTCCCACACACCAACTAGGGTGATGGGATAATTGCTGATCCAAGAAATATCTCGGGTTCGGATGACTTGAGCAAAAAAGTCCACCAACGGTTCATTGAACCCTTCTATCTCCTCTTCAGACACGACAAGCTTAGCGGTAGCAGTGGAGGCGGACTCAAGGGCTTCATTAGTAATTCTTTCAGCGAGAGCTGCTCTTTCCTCAACATAAGCAAGTTTATCCTTTAAGTTAGCCATTTCCTTCTCCCAAGAAGCCTTTTCCATGGCGAACCGATCCTGTGATGTTTTCAGCTTAGTATTAACAGACTTGAGATCCCCTATCTCCTTTTTCAGAGCCACACGCTCTTGGCTATTCAAGTCAAGCTCAAGATGGAAGCGTTTCTTTGCACTTTCCAACTCTGTCTTATATGTCTCAGCATCTCTCTGAGCTAAAGCAAGAAGAGCTTGAGTACCTTCAAGTTCTTTTTCAGCCTTGTTTCTGGCCTTGATGTCGTGATCGGTCTTCACTCTAGCTATGGTTGCATCCACTTCTAGATGGCGGATAACATCTGAAAGATTCTTAGCATTTTTTTTCATTGCTCTATATTGTTTAGCCACATGAATGACTTGGCCCACGACTTCTGTATCCCATTCATCAGGAACTGGTTCAAGATCCGAAACGAAAATCATTCTTTCAAAGTAGAAGTCAGGGAACTGCTTTCGCAAACGCTCCAGCTTTTCCTTGTTATCAGTGGTAAGGGAAACATCCTGTACGGTAGTAGTATCCAAGTTGTGCTGACCAGAAGCGACAAGAGCGGTCTTCCCTTTTTCCAAATCTTTGCTGGGATCTTTGTGCATGTCCTTGGGTTCATGATGTCTGTTGGAAGGTTTTCCCTGAGTAGGTATACCTTTCGGGGAGTCAGAGCTTTAGGAAGTTGTTTACTTCCCACATGTGGCACCTGATGACTATGGTATTTCTCGGGATCTTGCCTCGAAGGAGAGCGAGAGCGCGTAGAATGAGACTAATAAGAATCATGGTGTCTTTGACTTTATCTTCCACGACTATCGCTGCGCTCATGCTCAGTTATGGGATAGAGTTTGGGCGTGCAGTCACGAAGTTCGCGATGAGAATATGAGCGGTGACGAGGCATTTTTCCTGCAAAGAATAACAAGCAAGTATAAGGATCATGAATACAAATAGTATACGGGTGTTGTGAAAAGTGGTGCATGTGATTTGTGCATCCCGTGTGATCCCCCTTAACAGACCAGGGCATAGAGCTAGGCTCGTTTGTACAGTATCCTTATTTTTAATGGGAGTGGTTTCTTCCTCGGAGACAAGGAATAACGGTTTTGCTCCAAAATCTTCATATGTGTAGATGTCATCTGGCAGAGGAATTTTGTCTAAATCTCTATAATTTGTTCCTCTATTAACTAGTCATGAGCTGTGGGCTCCACTGGTGGTGGAATCTTCAGAGGAGTTTGCCTCTAGGAAACTGAGGCATCCTTCGACTCGTCAACTCGAAGTTTGCCTCCTTTGTATATGTTCATCTCCTCATCATCTTGAACATCCATCGGCGAAGGACTCTTACGAAACTCGGTCGTCTTTGTAGCTTCTGTGGTCACTTCTCCCTCGGCCGGGGGCATGCTACTAGATTCACCAATAGTTTGAGTGGGGGTAGATACATTTGGGGCTTGCCACACAAACCGAGCCTGAATCTTACATCCAGAAGATGGTGTTTGTGAAGGTTCATGTCGATTATGCACTTTTTGATTATACAGAAGTTCGAATTGCTTTTTAAAAGATGGGACAATCGGTCTTCGTACACCGGGCCCTCTGTCTTTTGGAAATTATGAGCTGTAAAGAAGAAGAAAACATTAACGCTTTAATCATATAGTTAGAACATACACTAAAGGATTCAGAACCTACTTGACTGCAACCATCTCCTTGCACATCCAGCTTGTTGTTTTATGTAAAACCAGTTAGATTTAGCATCTCCTAAATTACTATGTCTATCCGTCAAGACCTTTTTCGAGGGGATCGACTCGAAGAAATTGAAATTCGGAGTCCCTATGGAACGATGTTTGAAATAATAATAGAAGTTCAAATCTTTGAAAGTAAGACCGGTCTCTAAAATCTCTGCGTATGCGATGTACAAGGTGTACAGAGCAGCGTAAGCATTGGGATGGAGTTGCATGGGAGCAATACGTAGTCGTCTCAGGAGATCAACGACAATTGGAGGAAACGGAGGAATAGCACCTACCAAGCGCATGACTCTAATGATAGCCATGTACCCTTCCGGAGCAGAATGGGGTCTGTCTCCTCCCTCTGTAGTTTTCACGTCAACCTAGGGGATCCTATGTCTTAAGCATAGTCTCTTTAGCCTTATATCATCCAGTTTGGAGGCTACAGAGTCACTCAGCTTGTCAATTTCTTTAACACCTTCGATTTCGTCAGGAGCTCGATCATCTTCCTCTTCCTTAAATGATGTGCTCTCAGAAGATGTTGATTATGTATCACGATCCGTTTCATAGTCAGATCTAGATTTACACCCAGATCCGATGGGAGTACATCAGGATTTTAATAATTTGACGACTCTAGATCTGTACTTTTCTCTGATATTCTTATTGAGCGTCTTTCAGATATGGTTGTTTTGTTAATAAACAAATGCAAGAGAAATTAGAAGGCAGTTACCCGTAAACCCATGTATGTTCAAGTGCTGGTGTGTGCAAGTGTGTACGATACTGAAAAGAAAAGTATAAAGTTAATCAGATAAGCAAAAAATTGGTCGTTGTATGTTGCTAAGTTATGTTGTCGTCCAGTTCAAAAGGTTCATCTTGAAGGCTCTAAACCTAACTGTTCATTGAATTATTCGAGTCATAATGGACTCTCAGTTGAAATATACGTCAACATATTCGATTGGTTGGTGTAACTTAGTCAGGTATAGTCATAAAATAGGGACCGGCCCGGAGATAGGCTAATTCATGAGGTTCCATGATTCGGCTCATGACAGGACTCCGGCTCGTGAAAGAGGTTCAACTCAAGATGGAGGACCGGCTCGTGGTACAACTTGAGTTCATGGATATGCATCGGTTCGTGATATAATTCATTTTTGAAATCATCTCGCACTTAACCGACTCATGGGCTATCATTACGACCCGACTCCGTCCCCCATCCCACGATCCGATCCATTTACATATCCCACAATCCGCTTCGCCACTGCATCCCACGACCCAAATTGCTGAAGCTGATTTATCTTCCACTCGCGAGACTATCACCACAAACACATTTTCCTCCCTTACTCTCTATCTTCCACCTCCATGAGTGGACCCTCCACGATGAAACCGTCCTTGAGTCTCTCCCTCAACTGCAACCGCTCAACCCATCCTTCCTCTCGATTCTTAATCCATCGAGCTCCGCCACCATCATCACAAACACTGGCGACGGCTCTGAGATCAACAACAAACCCATTGGAATCGAGAAAAAACGAAGGAGAAACTGATATTCGAGTCAGTATTCAAAAAACCACAATCGAATTCGTTATCATTACCTTCTCAGACTGGTGGATGATCCCTAGTTTAGTGAATTGGAGAAAACTGCGGGTTAGGGTTTCAGAATGGGAATTTTTAAAAGAAAAGGGGGGCGACAGCCGTAAAGATAAAAAAGAGAGAGTAGGAAAGTGAAGGGGAAAATGGCTTATATAGCCTTTAAGGTGACTCTTGGCCTCTTCTCTTTTGTCTTACTAGGATGGCTCGGCCCGATGGGCCACGAATGCCCAGAGGAGTCCATTGCAGCTCACGTAAGAGTAGCTGACGACGGTTCGTGACATACTCCACCCGGGAGATATGGACCGCAGCACGACTCGACTACGATGACTTAGGAATGACTACCGGGTTGAAAATCTAGAATGGTTCATCCGTAGGCGTAATGAATTTCTTTTAAAATACTTATGGGATTTAGAGTTTACCTGAAGAATTAATCGCAATGTGCTGCAGAATTCAAAAGATCGAAGTCAACCAATAAACAAAAAAGTGATTGGAAGCTCAGTCCTGTACTTATATTTGTTAGAGAACGCGACCCTTTGAAACAGCATGACGATACAAACAGGCACGACTGTCAGCACTCGTCTGTTTAGAAATAGACATTTTGATTAATTTCGAAGTACGTTCCATCTCTGATAAAACGTACTTCGAGGGGGCGAAAATGTTGGTTAGCTTTTGGATCAAGCCACTACGATTTAAACATGTACGAAGCAGACAAGAAAGAGTATCCTTATATACACATATGCACCACGACTCGTGATACATCCCCTTAATCCACTCGTGGTCCAGCCTTCTCCCTCGACTCGCGGTCTGGTTTTCATCCCCGGCTCGTGATTGAGTATCACGACCCGCTCATGGTAAGGGGACACGAACCGACTTTAAACTTGAGCTATGGTGATCACGATATGGTCATCCACGGGCCGTATTTTGAGGATCTAATGACACATGTCCACAACTGTCATATTGAGCATTTCTTCATTAAGCCACGAACGGGTCTGTGATCCTCGGGATTTGTGCCACGTGTCTTCACGAACCGCATGTAGAAATCACCTATAAATAGCTCCATACTTGGCATTTTTCAGGATCTTTTTAGCAATTCAGAACTCCGATTCTACCATTACCATACCTTCGTCATTTCCATTCAAAGTTATCTCGAATTTATTAGGTGAATTATCATTGTAAAAGTGAGATTGAGAGAAAATATTGATTGTACTTGCATTAAAACGTATAATCAAAGTAATATAAAGTAGACGTAGGCTCTTTAACGCGGAACCACTATAAATTTGGTGTGTTTTCTGCATTTAACTTCATTTCTAGCTTTAATTCTCTGTAAATCAAGATAATTTAGGTGTTAGATCCATATTTTGGTCTAACACGGAGTTTATTGTTTTAACCTAAACTCTGGATGCCCATATTTTCCACACAGGTAGCTAGTAGTTTTGGTTTTCGCAGATATTTCTTCTCCCAGGATCCTGGATTATAGCCAGAGCTACATTCAGAAAGCTTTGTATCCGTATATTTCATTTAGTTGTGTTAGTCATTGTATTTATACATTTAAATTTCCGCTGCTTTGTATTTTAAATCTCTTATATTTTTTTCTGTTGTATAATTATTCATACTCCAATATCTTGTACTCTGATGTATATTGTTGTAATAGCAATGAAAAGTTCTATTGTTTGTGTTCGGATGCATCGTGTTCTCAATCAATCCGGGCTTTCTCGTAAGGGGAAGTTTGGGTCATCTCATTTTTCTTCTTTATTCATAATGATTCGTATTTCCATGCAATTTGGGTTGGACATGTGTTGTATTTAGTCAACTCAGATATAGTACGGAAATTCGGGCCATTACAGTTGGTATCAGAGCTTAGGTTGAGCTAACATCTAGGCTTTGGTGGGAGTTACTCATTAGAGATAGGGTCAGTAGTACCCCAGAATGAGTTGAATGAATATATACGAGAGCACGTATTTGTTAATTGATATAAAAATTGTTTTGTATTACGTGGCTTGTCTGTTGAGTGGTTTATTAATTCTTGTCGAATTGTGGGACGCCATGACATCGATAGGAGTTTCTAAACACTTGAACAAAAGGTTGGACTAATATTGTTTTAAAGATGGTGAATGAAATAATTTTACCAAAATTCTATTTTGATAGAAAATGAATAATTTTATGAAATTATTATAATATATGGATGTGTTGGTTATTATTATAAAATGAGATTATAAATAGGAATGGTTATATATAACCAAAAATAAATTGTATAAGAATAAATTATACAAATGAGATGAGTTAAAGTTAAATTCAAATCCAGAACTCAAAATTTAATCTCGGGAGAATTGGAAAGTATTTTTCCAAAGTATATTAAAATGTTATAGCCTTGTTTTGGAAGAATTTTTCTAATAAAAATTATTTTTGAATGGATTTGGAAAGTGATAAAGCACTATACTCACTTCAGTGGCTGGAAAATAATTCTGATGATGACAGCAGCATCATCGGTGTTCATTTTCGAGTTTCCAAGTGATGGATTGTTGCCTTAGAAAAGTTTTTGATGGAAATCTGTGTGAAAGAGAACAAGTTGGTTTGAAAATTCAAATGTTTTGAATTTGGGATGGTTGTAAATATATGTGTATATATTTATGTGATTTCAAATGGATTTGAAATGAAAACCCGAGGATTTGTGTTATGGGAATTTAAATTTAACTTAAGCAAGTTAAATAGATTGAAGTAAATAAACTGATTAAGATCAATTTGAAGGGATTTAAATACATATGAATGGAATATGTATTGGTTGTGAAGATATTGGTTATAATCATTCAGAATAAATGAGTGCGAGTATATATGATGTGTAATGTAAATGAAAACAAAAAGTTTATGGGAACTAAATTTTATAGAAATGTGAAGAGTTGAGTTTCAACATAAGTGTATTTTGGAAAATAAATGGGTTTGTGGCATTTTTCTTACCTTAGTAATTTTTCTTACCTTGGCAAAAATTTCAAGTTTTATCGAACATGGTTCGATATAATATAAAAAAATTAGAACAAATCACAAATAAAAATCAGGTGAGTAATTCTCACTCAGAAATTTATTAAAATTATTTTATCATTAAAATAAATTGTTGACTGCTTGGATGCATTTATTAATTGTTTATTTTTTGTGGCTGTTATATATATATATATATATTAGTTATATTTGGGCTTAGTGGTTGAATATATATAGTATTGGTGATTGGATATTTCCCGTAGTACCATTAGCGGATGACCCTACGTGCCACACACATATTATAATGGATGACCTTCTATACCGCGATATCCTACCTTGAAGTAGGATGGGTATTATTTATGTTGGATAATGTCTTTGGATGTAGGAAAACTGGTTGGACGGATCCAACTGGATTCCTAAAAATTTATTATCGTTTATTTTTCATATACATATATTGTCATATATGATGTGTCAGAAAACCTATGATTGATAATTGGGTGTTTTGGATGTTTAAATATCATTGGGCCTAAACATTGATTTACAAAAATATCGTAAAAAGGAATTTTGAGATTTAAAAGGGAAAATCTACTTTTCTAAAAATAGGATTTGAATTTCGAATGAGCTAAGAAATATTAACTTGTTTTGAATAACAAAACAAGTACCAAATTTATAAACAATATTAATAAAAAAATTGGAATAATTATGATTGGATAATTTGAATATTTAAATTCAAATGTGAATTTAAAATGAGGATTTGGAATCATTTTAAAGAAGTAAATGATGAATTTTATTCTGATGTTCAGAATATAAATTAAATTAAAATAAATCTATATGGATTTATGATTTGAATTCGATCAGATCGAACAATTTAAATAAAATATTTTTAGAAAAGATATTAGGATTGTATTAAATAGAAGTTTAAATTTAAATATAAAAATAAATATACTGTTTATATATATAAGCTATAATCAATAAAATATTCCACAATTGGAGTTGGGTTTCAAATGGATTTGAAATGGAAACTTATTTTAAATTATAAAACAATGAAGTTAAATTTATACACAATATTTATAAATTAAGTAAGATAATTATCATGAGATAATTTGAAATTTTAAATTCAAGTATGAATTTAAAAATCAATTGGAAATCGTTTCGAAAAGGGAACGATGAATTTTATTTTGGAATTTGAAATATAAAAAAAATTGAGGTAAATCTAACGATTTATAATTAGAATTCAATTATATCGAATTTTATAAATAATTTATTTATATAGGAATTGGAACATAGTATAAAAGATTGAATTATAAATAAATTTATAACCGAGTAATGAAATAGTCGACGATTAGGGATAATCGAAATATTAAGTTGGATTTGGAAAACTGGATTAATGTGTGTATATATATATAAGAACAAGATTGAAATTTAAATGAAATGAAGTTTTAACGTTTATATTTAAATATAATTAAAGGAACTCGCCGCAACGCGATAGTTCGTAATTTGACGTTTCAAACTTCAATTGAGTATATAGAACTCATTTTAAGTCACAATTATGTGAAACAAGAATCGTCGGGACCGATTAAATAATAGTTTTCTAATAGAAGAGAAAAATATGGATTTCGTTTTATAGATTTTGAGTTATGTCAAAATCAAATTTCCAGAAAAACAGCGCCATAACCATTATTAAACCATAATGGTTTTTTGTTTATTTTGTTACTCCTCTTCCAGCAAGAATATCTTATACTAATGGCTGATTGAGCTTCATCGAAAAAGAATATATATGCCATTTCTTATGGAAATGAATTGGTTTGGCCACTTTAAGTGCCATTGTAATCTGTGTTGAACAATATATTTTCAAGCTGATGTGATTGCATTTTTTCCCTCTTTCTTTGTAGCATAACCATAAAATACTAGCAATAACGTTGTTGCTTTCAATTGCCAGCTTGTGATGGACAACACGCAAAATATAATTGCATCCTACTATTAAATCTTTAATTGCATATACACTGGGCATGGCCTCACTTCAAGGAGTGGATCTTTAACAATCCTTCCCGACCCATGTTGAGATTGCACCAAACTATTTTCTTTGCTTTTGAAAACTTGTATTGGCAGACTTTTAGAGTGCGCTTGCGTAAATGAAAATTTATGAAATTAGTTTGGTGCAGTCTCCAATTGAGTCATGAAATTTTTCTGAAGTAGTTTGAGCAAGACACTTTGATAGTCTGCTGTCTTGAAATGGTTCTAAATTTGTTGTATATTTTTTTTAAAAAGTAGGCATATCTTACTTTTTTAAAAATGGAAATTCTGCATGCGTTAATGAATCTTAGGTTGTTCTGCAGGTGTTACAAAATCAAACCTTTAGATGTTCTCTTATCTATTTTTCCATGAATATTTTGAACTAATTTTTATATCGGCTTCTGTAGTGGAAAAAATCAAAAATATTTTAAATAGACTAGCAACATGAGTTTACATTGAATAATTATCATAAAATAAACACTACAGGTAACACTGGGAATTTCTACACTTTTATGCTATGTTCCAGCTTCTCTTGTTTCCGCTCGTCAGGCCGGTGCATTTACATTAATGAGCTTCATGATCGTTCTAGCTCACTGTATCAGAAGACCATCTCCTCATGTCCTTAAATCACTGGCTTCTCTTCCTAATATCAAGAGCTGATTGAAATTCCTCAATATGACGGTTTAGTTTGACTTATCCCGATAAATTCATATTGGTAATTATAGGTTTTTATAGTATATGATGTGGCTACTACATATGTTTTTTGTATTGAACTGAGAATATTGCCAAAGCACATGGAGACAATCTTCTATCATAGAATAAGGTCAAGGCCCAGTGATCCACTCCCTCTATTGTTCAATTAATTTGGTTTTTTAAGTAGATGATCATGTTATGTGTATATATAAAGCTCTTACGAAAAAAGGGGAGGGACTTTGTTATAGTGTTATCAAGTAGACTCTTTGTTGTTTTGCTTCTGAGATATAGCTTGAATTCTTGTCCTTTGTATTTGTGTGAATCTTGAAAGTGTTGCACTAAACACGCTCATCTTTGATCCCTGAAACATACCAATGTTTTTTTCCTCTATGTGTTACCATGAAATGTTTTTTATACTTAAACCAACAATTTTCTACTATGTTTATGTGTTTTGTGGTTGGTTTTTATATTTATCTTCCATTTGATTCTTTTTGGTGGATATTGAAAATTGTCTTGGAACTCATGGTCAGTTTCTCGTCTTTACATCTAGACTGTAGGTCTATGCAGGTGATTTGGGCACAGTTCACATCCGTTTTTTTCCATGCTTCCGTTTCGTCCCCATCCAACACGTCGGACGCTTGAACATGGTTTACCATGCTCGAAGGAATGGTTGTCCATTCCTGGAAATTGAACTGTTGGCACTGGATGCATCCGATGCAAATAGAAAAAAATGTTAACCACAGCAGATTGCGTTCGTAACCAAACAATTACGCGTCTACGCCCTTATGTCCAAGTGCCCATCTTTGACACTTATTAATATATATGTATGAATATCAAGCCTTTATATTTATTCAAACCACTTTATTTTATTTCAATTGTGTTGATAGTTTGCATGTTCATATATATATATATATATATATATATATATCAAAATACATATATTGTTTTGACAATGTGAGACTAAAATTACTATATTTCCAAACGTTGTCATTCGCATAACAAACATAAATTAAAATTAAACGCATAAATTAAGTCAAAACATATAAATTAACAAACGAATACCCCGTTCAAATGCCACGCTCAAATACCATGTTCGCAGCAAAATAACACATTCTTCGTTCATAATAGTGTCACGCTCAGATACCCCACTCAAATGTCATGCTCAAATACCCCGTTACCGTTCATTGAGAACACACCCTTGGTGTTAGTCGATATGGACTGGTAAGAGGAATTGATTGGTACTGAGGATTGGTGTCAAATATTAGTTTTATTTTTTTCTGTGGTGGCTTTAAGTCGTCAAGATCCAAGATGAAGTTCAAATTAAAGCACTGAATATTCAAAAATATATTTCAATGAGCCATGTCATGGTCGGTTGGGATACATGTATGTTTCACACAACGACGTAATACGTATTGTCGGTAGGACTATTCACCACATCAAAAAGTGTCAAGTGCTTCACAAAGCACGTGGAATAAGTGCCTACAGACAAGGCGAGTACGTTTGAATTGAATATTCTATTACAAATGAATGCTTGAAAGGATTCTGTGAAAATGTCGTCTTAACATTTGATGTGGAGTGTCTTAGATCGTCTAACGATATTGACATCGACTGACTATTGGCTATGGGAAAACAACACGATTTTCCAATATGTTGGATAGTTTAGATTGTATGCATCGACAATGAAAAAAGTATCCAGTTGCAATGCAAGAATAATACACTGGACATTATTATATTGTTACAAGGGTTTTGAAAGGTATTGCTCCATTTGATTTATATATATAGCACATTCTTTCGGTATACATATTTCTTTAAACAACATTAACTTAAGTCAATTCTATTTGTTTAGCTCTCTTTCTAACGATACCACACCAGCTTGTAATTATATGACAGGAAGAAGTTAACACGATGTAGGATAATATTTGGTAGATGGAATACATCTAACTTTGAAAACCTTAGTCAAAGGTTACAAAACGTCTCGTAATGAAAAAGAATGCAAATTTACAATGCAACATGCTAGTTTAAGAGAAGACTTTAGATGTTCTTTTGGCGTGGTTCATATTTTGAGAAAAGAAATACACTATCATTACCTTAATATGATATCCGACATTATGTAATGTTGAATAATACTTCATAACATAATTGCTGAATTTGATAGATGTGATAATAAATTATACCTTCGTAATTATCCAGAATTCGCACATGCTTTTGAGAGTACTCTATTTAAGGAACCAAACATATTCGCATAGTACATTAACATAATGAAGCAGATCTACTTCATAACTTGAGACTCGTGCAGATTTACGCGAACATCTAACATAACATTGTCATCATTCGATAAGTAATAATTGAGTAAGAATTGAAGGAATTTACTATACTTTATCATTCTATCAGGATTATATTAGTATTATTATATGTTTATTTCAGTTGGTATAAGTTAATTATATGAGTTTACTATGATTATGAACCGTTGTTGCATATGATGTCAATAAATATTACTAAAACAAACAATTACTAACATTTGCAAAGCTACTGCATATGATTTTTTGCCAAAAATATGGTTAACAGTTCAAAACGATGTTGCTCTTTTAGAATCCTTTACTTGGGAAATGGTTGATTTGGGTTACGTTACCATTTTCGTGACTTCTATAGAGTGCTTCCATTAATTTCCAAAAGTAAGTTCCTTAAAAAAAAGGCAATGATCAGATGTCGGTAGAGTAGAGTTCAAAAGACCATTCGAAGAAGCTTTATCCCTAGCGTTTTAGTTTCTATTGATAATTTCCTATAGGTTTCATTGTAGACCCTTCGGTTAGACCGCTAGGCCCCTTCGTAGGGCTTTTGAACTTTTAGATTCCCTATGGTGGATTACCATGTAGATCGCTGCCACTTAAAGGTGGTTTCGGTCGAGTTGACGAAAGGGTCGTCAAATCTTTGAAAGGGACTTAGGATTCTAATTGGTTGAGATTATCTTAAGGAACCATCAATAGATGACAAACGATGTGGTTTCAGATATTCCATTCATTCCATTCTCAAAGTATATATAATTAACTTATCTCAGTACTGAAGGCCTTTCGGAACATCTGGAGGTACTTCTGTCAAACTATCGCCGTTCGGGTACTTTCAGCATTGAACCTGCAAAGTTATAAGATAATAATAATATAATAATTATGAAAGTACCACTTTTTTTACCTTAATTGCGTAACAAATTTCTTTATAAGTTATAATGTTACATACTTTCCCCTAAATTGATTTTAAAATTAGGGTTTACAACTCAAACTTTTAGACTGAAGAGTGAGAATGAGAAACCTAGCCCAATTTTGAAGTCCTATAGTCGTATTTATAAGTGTGGGTTGACCCTTCCTTCGTCATACTTACTTCATCTCGATTCTCCCGTGAAAGCTTATACGGAGGCCTAGTGAAGGCGCCCTATGTGATTACTTATAATGTTATTACACGACTTTCCGAAAGGACTCCCTTGGAGTTGAAAGCTTTGGCTATGGTGGGAGGAGTGAACTTGTTAGGGCTCCTGGCTTTTGATGTCACTTATGGATTTATCTTCTTTTATATACAATGTCCGTTTATAGGAATTATTCTATAGAGGTTTAAGCTCTCAGCATACTCTCCTCAAGCAGTCCGGAAGGCATAGCAAGCTTGAAGATTACTGCCCTGATAACTATGCCCTTCGAATTTCGTTGATAGGGGCTTTCCTTGCAAGAAAGAACCCCTGCTTCTTCAATTCTGGATCTGAAAGCAAGTATTAACGGAATGTTTTGACTGCGATAAAGGATTTCCATTTTAGCAACCCTTGACCTTAATTTTGGCATTCGGTCTCTCTTTGGTTATTTTGGTGATAACAATTGCCCTTCGCAAGTGAATCGATGCTGTTGACTTTTCAAGTCATCAAGTCCAACATGCAGCTTTTCCTAGCCGACAATTCAAGTTTATCGCCTTTTGGAGTTTTGATCCACCCATTCAGAGTTGGTCCAACGGTTGTACCATTGATGACCTCCCTTTATAAATAGTTATATCCTCCTCTTCATCTTCACTTTCTTGCATTCAAAGAAACTATGCACGAGAATTAAAGTTTTCAAAAACTTGCAAACTATCTTAACTTAACATAATTAAATATCGAGCTAAATATCCCTATTTCAATTTTAGGATTTAAGTTTTACGATCGATTATTAACTCAATATTTCCCTTGAAACGTTGAGTCTTCGATTTTTGTTTTCAAATCGGTTTCTTAATAATCAATCTTAAAAATACTATAAGTATTCACATCCTCAATTGAAATCATGTTTAATTTCACACTTTAATCTAGTTATTCCTTAATATTTGAAATATTTTGTTTATAAAATGAAACTTTTTGGATTAGAGTTCATTTTTTTGCGATTTTAGTCGGACGTGACACCCTTGGATTTTTTTTTTGCAATTCAGGTTTGAACTTGAAATTCCCGAATTAAAAGATCAAATCATAATAATCATAAATTTTCAAATCAATTTTAGAAGCAAGACCCTTTTACCATTACCAAAAGTCTTTCTGGATAATTCCGTTATAGTGGCATTTTTATTATTTTGATTGCACATATGGATCAATACTGATGTCTGAAAGGCTTCGATGAGGACGAAACGTTCCTTTCCCTAATTTGCACAATCTTATTCTTTTTCCATTTTGCATTATTATAACGGAAACAATATCACCTGACAACGTTATGTCGTATAAGAAAAAAACAGTTAGGAATGCTAGTTCTAAGGCTTCAGCTACTAGCGAAAGTTAACCTTTCGAATAGGTTCCGGAAAAAGCCCTGCTAAGGGTTGTTGCTGTCGAGAAACACTCCTTTATTTCCACCCAAGATGAGGTTAATTCAATACTGAGTGTTTCAGTAGTTGTTGACATCGTCCTGGGGTAGAGGACACCATCGACAAACCTTTGTAGGGCTTCTTTGCTTTTACCGCTATCTACATATGGCATGGAGGCTTTACTCTTTCCCTTTCTTTTGTCTTTGATTTCCTATATCATCTTAATGTTGCTCCAATTCTTCTTGCCCCCAACCCTTGCACATATTTGCTTAGCTTGGAGATTCTCTCTCAAGAATCTTGTAGCTCTTCCCTTAATGCGTCTTTTCTCGAACAATTAGTTGGTTAGGAGAAATTAATTCAAATAAATTCCTAAATTTGTAGAGCTAATCCTTCACCAAAGTTGGTTGAAGGGAGCATCAATGAGTCTAAGGAGAGGGAACATCAATTTTTCTTCAAGTGATGTCCCCCCGGTATTTCCCGAACTTTCACTAAGCTTGGTAATTACTTTGAAACTTTTCATTCCTATATTGTGCACAGCCTTTTCTCAACTAATAGCATTGTGATTTTATTCCCAGGTGATGTTTTAAAGACCCCTAGCGCCAAGACTAAGACCATCACGGACCATATGACAAAAGCTTCTGTGACATTAGGAAAAAGGACTATTTTTGACTTTCAGCCTCCTTATGAAGCACTTTATTCTTCTCATCGATCAAAATATTCTAGGCAGTCCTCCGATAATTCATTGTCCGTCATCGGGTGTTTTTTATTTGACAAGGGGTGGCCACATGACTTTTCTACAATGTAACCCATTAGCCTTGTCCATTCTGGTAAGCCCCCTGTTAACCGACTTTTTGGTCCGGTTCCCAAAAGTACACAAGACACGCTCGACTCAACGCATCACGTGGAACTAAAGCCGAAAGGGACGCTTAGGAGTGAAGGAAATAGGATGAAGAGGGATCGCGCAGACTAACACCTCATGGCACCCCAAACTCCCATTCATGCAGCCTTCAAGATGCGGAACCTCGCACCCTCGAGGTGCGAATTCTCGCACCCTCCTGGTTTCGCACCCTCGAGGTGCGCAATCTCGCACCCTCGAGATGCGAAACCTCTCATCCTCGAGGTGCGAAATCTCGCACCGTCGAGATGCGAAATCTCTTACCCTCGAGGGGTGAAATCTCGCACCCTCGAGGTGCAAAATTTCGCACCCTTGAGGCGTGAAATCTCGCACATGCGAGGCGGAAAATTTTGCACCCACGAGGTGCGAAATTTCGCGCCCTGGGACTAGGTGCGAATTTCTCGTTTATGCAAGCTCCAGGTGCGAATTTCTGCATGTGGTCCCCTATTTCTACCTACACCTACCTAACCCCTACCTACTCCTTTCCTCTAAATACCTCATGACTTCACACATCAAAGGGGTTGGAATTTGAGACCTTGGGACCTCTAAAGAGCTCCATTAATGGCATCTCCCATTTGAGGAAGAAGAAGGGCAAAATTGTCCCTTTCTTAATGTGTTTAATATATGATAATTATGACATCATATATGAGAAGGATGACGTCTTATCTTAGAGGTGACATCATATAGCCTCAAGGATGACATCATATAGGTTAATTATGACATCATCTAGTCTAAAGATGAATGTATGGAGATGTAATGTGATGGTCTCATACTTGTAATTTTGAGTGATTAATAATATTCCAACAACGCTTCAAAGTGCACGTAGGCCCCTTACAAGGTCAAACCATTATAAATCTCTTGTGTTATTTACTGCTTTTCTACTCATGTATGTGCGATCAAATTAACTATTCCTAATAATTGGAATCTTTGGTGTTTACGACATTTTTTGCCTTCAACATTTGGTGCTTTCGCTGAGAAAACTCAGATTTTGCGCCTTTGTCGCACATTGTGATCTCGACCCCCGACGAGATTGATGTTCCTTGCTAGACCTGCCGTCAAGTCCACTCACGATGGCAAAGCGACCGAAGAATGCAATGGTCAGCTCTTCAGTTGTAGCCGAGGCCGGTACGTCCCAACAACCCAATCAACAGACATCCTGGCCACTAATGAAACCGCCCCTCGTAGTGTGAACCCTGAAGTGCCCGCAACACAAACTCAAATCCACGAACTTAATGAGAAGTATGAGAACACAACAGTCGAGCTTAACCAAGCATTAAGGAATAACATTGACCTTATGCGACAACTTCAAGAAAGTCAATGCATCGTCGCTTGACTCCAACTAACTCGGAACAATGCTCGACCCCGACCAACCATATTGGAAACTTCCTCCTCCGAGTCGAGGGGCCCGCATCAAAGGAGGAGGTTTAGCCTCATCAACAACGTTGCCGCCCACAGCATTGCCCTCGACAACGGTAATAGCAATGGCTACGCCAACGACAATGGGAACGAAAACGACGACAGACACCAGCGGACATCCTAGCCACTAATGAAACCGCCCCTCGTAGTGTGAACCCTGAAGCGCCCGCAACACAAACTCAAATCCACGCACTTAATGAGAAGTATGAGAACACAACAGTCGAGCTTAACCAAGCATTAAGGAATAACATTGACCTTATGCGACAACTTCAAGAAAGTCGGCGCATCGTTGCTTGACTCCAACTAACTCGGAACAATGCTTGACCCAGACCAACCATATTGGAAACTTCCTCCTCCGAGTCGAGGGGCCCGCATCAAAGGAGGAGGTTTAGCCTCATCAACAACGTTGCCACCCACAGCATTGCCCTCGGCAACGGTAATAGCAATGGCTACGCCAACGACAATGGGAACGAAAACGGCGACAGACTACCGTCACATATAGCGAGGGGGCACAATACCAAGACTGCTCTCGCTTGATCATCAATGATGGACCAGGTCCTACAAACCAACCTCTTCCTCGACACAACTCGATGGTGGATAATCAGGATGATGGGCTCGCTATTCCAACAGCCCACGTTCCTCCAGAACAGGAACCACATCACCCCGCTACACCTCACCGTCCACACCTAGACCCAATCATAGATGTCGAGGACATGGAGGAAGACGGTCTGGATATCCATCATAGAAGATGCCCTTGCAACAGAACTCCTGAACCTCGCCAAAACCCATGGGTCCCAATGACAGATCCTCATCCAACTTACCTACCCGACATGGTTCGAAGAATCATGAGGGCAATGCGAGGAAATGTGCACGATTCATGGGAAGCGCACATCAGGCATAACCCCTTCACAAGGAGGGTAAACGAAGCTGAATGGCCGCGACGCTTCAGCATGCCGCAAATGCCGCTCTACGATGTCACCACTGACCCATGAGCCTTCCTAAATTGCTATGAATGGCAAATGGACTCGAATCGGGGCAATGATCCGGTCAAATGCAAAAGTTTCCCAGTCTTCTTATCAGGAACCGCTCTGTTATGGTTCTCTCGCCTCCCACTCGATTCCATTAACAACTTCGGCCACTTAGCGACAGTTGGTCAAGCAATTCATGATGCGCATACCAACCCCAAAGAATTCCCTCACCCTTTCTAACTTATACCAAGGGCCCACTGAGTCGCTCAAGAGCTACCTCTCTAGGTTCAACATAGCCCTCGCCGAGGTCGAGGATCCGGATCCTCGTATCGTACTCTTTAAATTAGCCAAAGGTATCCTTCCTACTTCCGAATTCGGTGCATGGATCGATCGGAAGTAGCCTGAAAGCCTCGACGCCTTCTATGAGGAGGCGGATCAGTACTTGTGCCAGGAGGAAGCAAGGCGCAACCGACTCTCAGCCATCAGTCGCCCTAATGGCCCTCAAGCAGGCGCTACAAATAACAACCTCAGAAGAAAACAAGTAGGAGAGCCCTTTGATCAAAACAAGGGGGTAGGTCCTAACAGGAAAAGACCGAACAATGGGAGGCAAGATGGTCGGAACAACGATCAAGCCCCGACCGAGCCAAGGAAGCCCGGCCCTTACCGAGCCTTCGGGACATACACCCGGCTAAACGGTGATCTAGAAACAATCTACTTGGAGACTTGCAACCTTTTCCATACAAGAAGCCGCGCACCAGGGAATTAACCAGTCTTGAGAAAAAAAACTAGGAAGTACTGCCGATACCAAGATGTGTACGACCACATTACCAATGAGTGTCGCCAGCTCAGGGATGCAA
The DNA here is from genome assembly GCA_030737875.1 of Allium sativum. Taxonomy (NCBI): domain Eukaryota; kingdom Viridiplantae; phylum Streptophyta; class Magnoliopsida; order Asparagales; family Amaryllidaceae; genus Allium; species Allium sativum. Next base: position 160,837,457 of record CM060923.1, read on the forward strand.
TTGCGAAGCTTATCCACGAAAAGCGACTTAAGCAATACGTCCAAGAGCCTTTTTCTCCCAAAGAAAATCCAAATCCTTAGGCACCAGCACCTCTGGCAGCCGCCGAGGCAGCTCCAGGTCCATCTAACCCAAGGCATGGGATCGTAATCAACACCATATGTGGTGGACCTTATCCCACACATGACAGCTTTCGAAAAATGGAAGAGCATGTTAGTTTAATAAAGCATGCTACTTTTGAAACTTGCTCCGCACCCAACGAATCCGTCCCAGCCAAGCACCAAAAGACCATGCGGGATGACATTGTTTTCTGCAAAAGAGATTCTACTAGGGTGGAGATCCCAACCACTGATCCACTAGTTATCATAGCTCAGATCGGTGCCGCTTCTGTTCGAAAAATGTTAATCAATTCCGGAAGATCAATCAACATCATTTTCAAAGTTGTTTACGACCAGATGAAGTTAGAAACGAACGACTTAAAGCCATGTCACACCACGATCCACGACTTCAATGAGGCTTCTAGTTCCCCCAGTGGGAATGATCGACTTACCTGTGGGGCTAGGCGAAGGGGATTGGAGCCAGGTCCGAATCCTCACTTTCGTGGTTATGAACATTGATTCCCTCTGCAACGCTTTCATTGGACGCCCTTTTCTCATGGAGTTTCGAGTCTGCATGTCACCATGGTCTCGCCTAATGAAATTTCCGATAGAAAACGGGATTGAAACAGTTAGAGGCGACCAAGTAAGCGCCAGAGAGTGTTATGCAATAGAATGGAAGAACTCACGCAATAAGGACAAGGGAAAAGCAGTGCCCCGCCTTCTTGCACTAAGACTATTTCAGCATAGTAATCAGCGACGTCTGGGCCTTGGCTCAGGCGCCACTGCCGTCTTTTCAAAGACCTTGACCCATAGAAGGACGAAGTGCCCGAGTATGAGAGGGGTACCCCGGTCGAATCCACAGTGGATATCCCCGTTAATCCCGATGATCCATCAAGGGCGCTGAAGATAGGATCGCAACTCCATCCCGCAATCAAAGAAGATCTTGTGGATTTCTTGAAGGCTAACCTAGACGTGTTTGCATGGACTCATTCCGATATGAAAGGCATCGACCTACGATCACTTGCCATTTTCTAAGTATTGATCCTACAACAATTCCAGTCAAGCAGAAGCGCTGCTTCTTGGGACCCGAGAGGTCCAAATCACTTGAGGAAGAGGTAGACCGTCTACCCAACAACAATTTCATTTGCGAAGCCGATTACCCCGAGTAGGTCTCCAACCCAGTGCTAGTCAAGAAAGCCAATGGTAAATGGCGAACGTGTGTTAAATTCTCCGACTTAAACAAAGAGTGTCCCAAGGACAACTTCCCGCTCCCAAAGATCGACCGACTTGTTGACTCAACCGTCGGATACCAGCTACTATCTTTCATGGATGCCTACTAGACTACAATCATATTCCGATGAACCTTGGCAATTAGGATCACACCTCTTTCACAACAGACCTTGGACTTTACTGCTATCGCGTTATGCCCTTCAGCCTTAAGAATGCTGGCGCTACTTATCAACAACTGGTTAATCGACTCTTTAAAAACCAAATCAGAAAGTCCATGGAGGTGTACGTGGACAACATGTTGGTAAAATCTAAATTATCAAGCAGTCATGTCCACAACCTCGTTAAATTGTTCGATATCCTCCACTGGTACGACATGAAACTCAACCCTTTGAAATTCTCCTTTGGAGTCGCTTCAGGGAAATTCTTGGGTTTCATCGTCAACTCCTGGGGAATCGAAGCTAATCTAGAATAAATCCAAGCTATTCGAGGCATCCAAATACCTAAGAACATCAAGGATGTCCAAAGTTTAAATGGAAAGGTCGCTGCTTTAAGTCAGTTCATATCCAAGGCCACTGACAAGTGCATTCCTTTCTTCGATTTACTTCGAAAGGGGAAACACAATTTCAAGTGGACCTCAGAATGCATTTCTGCATTCAAAGAACTTCTGGGTCACTTAGAGCGACCACCTATTCTATCTAAGCCCATAGACTATGAGGACTTATACATTTATTTGGCTTTCTCTACGCAAGCAATCAGCTCGGCGCTAATCCGCCTCGAGGACCGCATCCAGCGGCCCGTCTACTACATAAGGAAACGATTGACAGGGGCAGAGAAGAATTACCCAAAGCTGGAAAAACTGACATTCTGCTTGCTTATTTCCTCTCGTAAGCTTCGACCATACTTCCAGTCTCATCCTATAAAGGTTTTCACCAATCAGCCACTACAACCGGTCCTGCAGCGACCCGAAGCGTTTGGACGGCTACTGAAGTGGAGTATGAAGCTGAGCCAATTTGAGATAACATTCATTCCCCTTTGAGCCATCCTCGAACAAGCTCTTGCTGACTTCATAGTAGAGTTCACTGCCCCCGAGGAGACTCCAGTAGAGAACACGGAGGCTCCCAGTATTCAATGGAAATTGTTCGTGGACGGGTCCACCAACAGCAAATGCTCTGGGGCCGGAGTCGTGTTCATCAACCCCGAGGAGCGCAGAATATGCTACGCGCTAAAACTGAATTTCCCTACTACCAACAACGATGCAGAATATGAGGCCTTGATAGTCGGACTTAGAATCACAATCGAGCTTAAACTAAAGACGATCCAAATCTTCTCCGATTCGCAACTCATCGTGCATCAAGTACAAGGGAAATATCAAGCTAAGAAGGAACGATTCGCCCTTTACTTAACCAAGGTTCAGGAATTACTCACTCACCTCGACCACTTCGTCATCACTCACATACCCTGAGAATAGAATGAAAAAGCTGATTTACTATCCAAACTAGCAAGCTCTGAGGATCTGCAACTTTTGGGGTTCGCCCCCATCGAAGTGATCAACTCCCCTAGTATCAAGCAAACTCAAACTGAGGCAGTCATAAACACTAAACCCGAACCTAAATCTAGGATGACACCAATCAAGAATTACCTACAGCACAGGACCCTTCCGGGGATTTACAAGGAAAGGCGAGCACTTACCCGCCAATTGGCTCGCTATCTTATTATGGATGGGATTCTCTACCGTAGAGGTTTCTCCGTCCCATTGCTCAGATGTGTAGCCCATCATGACGCCATCAAAGTCTTAACCGATGTACATGAAGGGGAGTGCGACGACTATACTGGAGGGCAAACCCTGGCCATAAAAATACTTAGACATGATTATTATTTGCCTATACTCGACCAAAAGGCCACAGACTATGCTCACAAGTGAGACAAATGCCAATGCTTCTTAAAGGTCCCGAGAGCCCCGCCTATAGAGATGACACAAATGATTAGCCCATGGCCTTTTTCCATGTGGGGAATCGACATCATTGGAACTCTTTCAATGGCCAGAGGTGAGGCACGATACGCCGTCGTCACAGTTGATTATTTTACCAAATGGGCTGAGGCCGAGGCTCTCGCCACGATTACCACCAAGAAGATGATCAACTTCGTTGTACGCAACATCATTACTCGATACAGGGTCCCTCAAGCTATCATCTCGGATAACGACACTCAATTCGAGAGTGCCGAATTCAAAGCCTCCTGCCAGCGACACGACATCGAAAAGAGATTCTCGGTAGTGGCTCATCCTCAAGCCAATGGGCAGGTCGAAGCGGTCAACAAAGTTATTAAGTCCATCATCAAGAAGAGCTTGGAAAAGACTGAAGGCATGTGGGAGGACGGACTTCCTCTAGCCCTATGGGCATACCGAACCACCTACAAGACATCAACCAGACACATTCCTTCGCCCTCGCCAATGGATTAGAAGCCGTCATTCCTATCGAACTCAAGCTTCCATCTCACTGAGTCACCTGTTTCGATCCAAAGACAAACCAAAATTTACTTTTAGGATCACTTGACTTGTTGGAAGAGGAAAGGAACGAAGTTGATCTCCAAGCCGTTGCCCGACGACAACGAGTTGCCCAATACTTCAATCTTCCATAAGGACCTCAACATCGGCGACATTGTCTTAAAACGGGTCTTCCCTCCACCAACAGGACTCGCGCCTCGTTGGGAAGGTCCGTACTCCATATAACGGAAGCTCAACAATGGATCTTTCAAACTTGCAACCGAGGACGAAGCTGAACTCCCAAGCATATGGAACAGTGAACATCTCCACCGCTACTTTACATAACTTAGTACATATTTAAGATTTCCAACATTGTTTTGTTTTCTAACAATTCGATGCATTGTAAAGGTATTACTGCCAAAGTTATTAGTGGAAATGATGTTCAGCTTCCCATCTCTTCCTGTTTATGTTTACTCCGTGCATGACGCGTTTGATTAATCCTGACAACTAGCTTACGTTCAAATAGTCGGTTGTTGTGTCGACCCCCAAACACAGAGTCGGCACCGCCGTCCGATTCTCGAGCCAACCTCAAGGCCAAAACACAATGGCTACGACCGTCACCCCGAGCACGGGAGTTGGCAACACTACTCGAGTCGCCGGCCCGTGGCGCAACCGAGTATAAATAACCACGAGCTTGAATCTTGGCCCCGTGCCGAGACCGAGGATAAATCGTTCTGCGCCCAAGTCCCAAGCGACTTGGGGCCACCCAACAGCCAGGCAGGGGTGATGTACATCGCTCCCTAGGCTATGGGTACCGGTCGAATCTTGGCGCAGTACCGAGACCGACCCTAATCGTTTCTTCCTCGAAGCTCACAAGGCTAAGGGGTAACCCATGGCCACGATCGGACCCTACGGGCTGATGATCCGGGCTTCTCTTCTTAGGTGAATAAACGACACCTACGGCTTGCCTCAACCCGATGATCGACCGAAGAGCCACACACTGGACGGACCACACAGTGTGACGTCATACGCCTTCACTACACTTGGGATTAACCCCGGGCAACCCAAATACAGCAGGTGCTCAGCCTGGCTTCACAAACTATGGGTTTCCTGAGCTGAGGGAAACTTACTAGAAGCCTGCGCTCTATCACACCCCTCCGGAATAATTGACCTGGAGAGTGGTACACAATCACACCCCCTAGAGTAATCAACCCAGAGCGCGGTACATAATCGCTTTTTTGTCAAGTCTAATGATAAGTATGCTTATGCAAGTATGGGATCCTGAAAACATACGAAGAACAACCAAACACTTAACACAAATTACGATCTTTACTAATTCATATTTCCATTTCAACACACACACACACATTAAGACAAACTACATGTCTAACATCTTTCTTTCTGATGACATGATGTACATGAAAACCACACCATGTCTTGAAAAACCAAAAGCGAGGGTCGTACTCGTGTAAACTATCGGCCTACACTACCAAAATAAAATGGTAACTTCTACTTAAGTTACTAACACTAATCATGCTTCTTCCATTTGTGCTTGTGTTTCTTTTTTTCAGATTCCGCACTTGAGGTTCATCCTTTGCCCCAGGCCACTTCTTAATAGACCCTCTCTTCCTATCTCGGCCACTCCGAGAAGTGGTCGACTCATGAGAAGCCGATAGATGCTTCTCGTTTGCACCCTCGACGCTAGAGATCTCCGTAATATCAACAACGGCAATATGCGACGTAGGCACGGGGGCACTCCCAGTAGCGAGGTCGACCACAACGTCAATCTTCCCGGGGACCACCTTGCCTTCTCGCTCCGCTCGTTCTCTGGCCTCTCTAGCAGCCCGACGCTCAACAAGCTTCTGGGACCTATGTGGCATGTCATCGTCATCCTTGGTCTTCTCTAGAGACTCAACAGTCCTCTGCTGTGCTTCCTCATCTTCCCTCTTCTTTTGGGCCTCATCATCAGCCCTCTTCTTCTCGGCCTCCTCATCGACTTTCCTCTTCGCGACCGTATCAGTGGCTTTCACCTCAGCATCCTGCCTGGTCTTCATTAGGACCTCCTTCCTGGCAGCCTCATATTGCGTCTGCTGCTCCTCCACCTCCTCACGCTTTCTTACCATTTTTTCTTTTTGGGTCTCCACCATAACAGCCATCGAAGGCACATCAGCTTCCATTGGGCCACGGGCAGCTGCACTTTGCCCGTCAACCACCTCTCCTTCCGCCATAAGGGTATCGATCATGATGGGAGTTAACCTTATATCCGAGTAGGTATCCAGTTGATCGTCGCCCTCTCCAAATTGCGATGCCGCAAGTCCTGGCCCAGATTCAGTTGTTCGTGGGACCACGGGGGCAGGGCCCGATGTCATGGTTAATCCAGGAAGGGCTGTGCATTAAAAACACAACCTTTTATTCCGCAAATTCGGTAAGTACATCATCCTCGGGGATGCATGGCAAATTTTTTTACCTCCAGGCAAGGATGGTGTAAAAATGTCAAGCGGGGTACTGGTGGTGGTAGGTAAAGTGAATCTGGTCCCTCCTAACTCCGTATTTTCAGGGTCATACTCGGTCGAAACCCAAGTGGAAGCTGCGGGATCACTCACCATGCCTGATTCAGGGACCGATGGTCGATAAGAGCTTGCTTTGGCAAATGTCTCCGCTACCACAACACTCTCGGCCATGATAGACTTCCCTTTCTCAGCGGTGAACCTCTCCAGCCTCTCCCTCTAGACATCCTCAAGCAGCAGCCTCTTACCTTCTTCTAGCTTCTCTCGCTCCTGATAGTCAGGAGGTCGATCGCGAGTTGACATTCATCTAAAGTTCCCACATCCACTTCACGCAAGAAGTCCTTGTACGGCACCATCCTCTCCTAAGTCCGAGCTAATTCCCGGGGATAATCGTCAACCCACGAGAGTCCATGGAATCTCAATACCTTAACATACATGTTTTGGATGTCTTCCACCATAGACGATTGCACTCGGAACTCTATATCCTCCAGCTCCTCTCTTAATTTTTCCACCTCTCTCAGTTGTGCCTCTCTCAGTCCATCCATTGTGCCCAGAACATCCCGGTTACTGGCCTCCACGTCCTGCTTGGCTTTTTTCATTTCCTCAAGCTGTTGCTTCAGACATTCATTTTCCGCTCTTAGGGCATTGTTGTCGGTTTGGAGGTTGAAAAATCGCGCATTTTCCCTTTCTAGATCGGCACGTACCTTGTCCACCTCGGCCTTGTCCCTCTTTAGGGTCTTGTTCTGGGTAGTAAGATCGGCTATAGTTTCATTGAAAATGGAGCAAGAGTGATCAGCCTCCCACTTGAGCGCCTAGTACCCTTTCTTTATCTCAGCTACAACAACAAGATTCACGAGTTAGCATTTAAAGATGAGGGAATGAACGATAGTGTGCTCACAGTACAAAAAGTAAACTCACCAATGTTCGCGTTTAAATGAACGGCGGTGGTCTTCTCAGCATCTATAGTTAACTTCTGATTCAGGAGCTCCATATTCTTCCTCTTGATCAACTCCGATAGGTGAAAGGAATAGGTGGTAAGTTCGCCAGCCTGATGGTACGCTTCCTTCACATGCATCTAGATCTCTCCGGAGTCCCTAGCAGGGGACGGGCGGAGATCCGGAAGGATCGTCAGCTCATCAAAGTATCATCGAGGGAAAGTCATTTTCAACCATGCCCTTTGTTCCTCCATAGAAAGCCCTTGTTGCTCAGAAGCCACTAATTCTCGTGTCCCAGGTACATTCATACTGTAATGACCCGCATTGGCAGAGGTATTATGATTAATTTATTTAATTATATCAATGGTGGTATAGTGAATTAAATGGTCGTGGAATTTAATAATGAAGAATATTTAATTAAAATAATAAATTAAATAATATATTTAATTCAGAAATAATCAAAATATTGGAAATCACAATTTTCTTGTGAACGGGGTCATCCCTAATATTTAATTTAGCTTAGAGTTGAATTATATTGACGAATATATTCAATCGACGACAGTTTGAATGTAGAATTATATTATAATTATAAACGAGCTCGAAATGGCGCTGCAGTTCGCGATTTGGCGATTTGAACTTCAACTGAATGTACAGGATTCGTTTTGAGCCGGATTTCTGTGAAACAAGAAACGTGTGGAGCTGGTGGAGTATATCTTTCTAGTAGAAGAGAAAAATCGGGATTTCGTCGTGTAGATTTTGAGATATGTCCAAATCAAATTTTTAGAAAAGTCGCTGTGGAATTCCTTTATAATTTATAAAGGAATTATTTATATTTTAAAAAGGGATTTCAATATAAATCGAATATCGGGTTGACCCAGATTTGAAATATCGAGTTGTAAATCCCATTGGAGTCGTATGGTATTCCACTGTGAATATATACGATAATATTTATTTATAAATATTTTATTTAATTTTATTTAAATATATTTATATATTTAAATGGTCATCCAGAGCTTTAAAAAATAGCCGATTTTGCAAACGAAGTCGGAATTCGACGAAACTAGTTTTGTTGGATCCGCAATGTCAAATAGTTGTTAGATTTCCAGTTTCGTTATTTTTAGAGTCACTGTGTGGCCGTACGGATTTTTAGAGTGGAAAACAATCAGTATTTCGATGATTAAAAATACGTTGTATGAGCATACGAAGTCGGAATTCGACGAAACCAGTTTCGTTGGGACCGAAATGTCGAACTCTAGCTACAGGTCCAGTTTGGTGATTTTTGGGTATCGTATATGGTCACAGGATTTTTAAAGACCAGAAACGAGAATAAAATAAAATAGAAAATCAACTATAAAATATTCCCCCCTATTTTTCTATGATCACAAACAGACCACGCCCCTTCAATTTCAACCACAAATGGCACCAACCACCAACACAACCATATATATAACCGCAAGTGTTTATACAGACAAAAAATTGGCCAAAAGAGAAAATCAAAACAATTCAAATAAAAATCCATAGATCACCAAACTCCTCTTTTCGAATTACTGATGAGAAGTTCTTCAACCTGATATCAATTCTGTGGAGCTCGACGCGGGTTTCCAGTTCACAGTAGCGCCTAGGGTTGGGGTCGGGTTTCAATTCGTGAAGCCGGAGTGGGAACTGAGTTCACCAATGAACTCGGGGATGTACCAGGGTCAGCTCGACGTGATTCAGTGCAACTCAAATGGCCTGAGGTGAAAAGCGACGTTGGTGAAGTTCGATTTAGGGTTGAGGGCGGAATTCCATCAGGGAGTGCAAACTGAATTTGATGAACATGAGGGGAAGCAGCTCGAGATGAGGAGGTCGATGGGAATGTTGGTTTTGAGAACGAGGGGTTGTCGAACGAGATAATGGAGGAGAGGCGGCCATGTTGCGTCGAAGTGAATACTGGGTAGGAACGGAAGTGTTTGGGGAAGATAAAGGTGCGGTCTTGGGCCAAAACGGTGATGGGCTGCTATGGATCAAGGGGTAAAGCCCATATGGCAAATTAATTTAATTGAAGTTTTATTTAAAATTCGAATTAAAATGTATTAACTTCGTAATCGAATATCTTGGTCATATGAAATCAGTTTGACGAACCGTAAGTTGCGTTGGGATCGTAGGGACGGGAGCAACAAAATGGGACTGACCGCGAGTCAATCCGAGCTCGTTACAATTTATGGCGAAATAAATTGTTCGACTGAATCAATGAACGCAAACCGATATTTATCGGTTAACGCGCAAATGTGAGTAAATCTCACTAACTCTAAACAGTTTATAATATCATGTTGTATTTTTAGAACTGTTAGATATTGGATGATTGACTGTGTGTTGATTGTTTGATTGAACTGCTAGTCAGTTAGTTAAATTTCTATATTGATTCTGTTTAACAGAATATATCATATGGAACTGAAAAGGATGTTATCTATATTGTTTAACATCTGTGATGCAGGGAAACAGGTTGGAGGAATCCAACTGGATTCCTCAACATTTATTTTACTGTGATTCATATATTGTGATATACGATGTGATATATAATATGTTGTCGATTATATGTGTTTGGATGATTTTGATCATCATGATTTGATATGTTGAATACCACAACATACCGAATGTTGATAAAGGAATATTTTCAAAGTGTATTTTGAAAATGAATTATTTATATAAAATCGATGGATTTTATATAGAAAAGGAAAGAAATTTTTATAAAAGAAATATTTATAAAATCAAAGGATAATTTAGAATAAAAGGAAATCATTTGTAAAGTGAAGAACCGTTACTAAAAGTAAATCTTTAGAAATGAATAGTTTATTCGAAAAGAAGTTAATCGATGTTAGTTAATCGATTAGTGTTAAAGTTAAAAGGAGTTAATCGATGTTAGTTTAATCGATTAGAGATAAAGTTAAAAGGAGTTAATCGATGTTTGTTAATAGATTAGAGATAAAGTTAAAAGGAGTTAATCGATGTTAGTTTAATCGATTAGAGATAAAGTTAAAAGGAGTTAATCGATGTTTGTTAGTCGATTAGAGATAAAGTTAAAAGGAGTTAATCGATGTTAGTTAATCAATTCGAGTTAAAGTAAAAGAAGTTAATCGAATATAGTTTATTCGAAGAAAGAAAAAGGAGTTATCGAATATAGTTTATTCGAAAGGAGTTAAGTGAAATGAGTAAATCAATAGTGTTAGTCAAATAGAATTAATCCAATAGTGTTAGTCCAATAAAGTTAATTGATAAGGGTTAATCGAATAAAGTTAAGTGAAAAGAGTAAATCGAATATAGCTATTCGAAGAGGGTTAAGTAAGGAAGTTAGTTAAAGAAATATAAAGTGAACTTTGCATATTTCAAAGTTAAAAATGTTGTTCAGTTAAGGTCTGAGAGGTAGTTCTACCCCAACTTGATTGGCTTCGTTTTTAACTAAGGAATAGTTAAGGTTCGACAGTAAAGGAAATGGTTTGAGTTGGTATCGCGATGGTTTTGTTCAAACATCTGTCTAAGTCCAATGAAAGAAGCTTTGGAAATGTTTTCCAAACAAGAAACCAGAAATGTTTTCAAATAAAGAAAACAAGAAATGGAAATGTTTTCCATTATTAATAACGTATATTTTTCCAAATTTAGAAAAATAGAAATATTGAATATAGGGAAACAGGTGATAAGTAAATTTATGAAATAAAGAGATAAATGTTGAATGATGTTTGATTGATATAAATTTCCATTTGGAAATAATATCGTTGTTTGCACACTTGTTTTTATTCGATAGTTAAATCACAGACTATCGAAGTTTTGACCATTTTAACGTTGTTAATATGGAGAGACCGGTTGGATTATTATCCAAAGAACCACTCTGTATTGGCATAAGCGTTGCGAATCATATATGCCAAGATAATTGAAGACGGTGTTATGCAAGGGCTATCCTGTTTACAGAATAGTGCCTTCGGTTCATCCTGTTCCTGGATGACTTGTATGGACGGATGTCTGACAGAGTATTTCCAGACGATCATGTATATTGATTTCTCCAACTGTACCAAGAGTGGAAGCGGAGAAGGAAACTTCTTTTAGCTAACGCGTAATGTATGGTTGAGGACGTCAATCGGTGATTTGATGGATTTGACAATGTGGCATTCAAAGTGAATCTGATGTGATGTTAAAGCGTAGCTTCTAGCCTCACATCCGGTAAATGACAGAAATCGGGCAGGCAACATGGCTAAGTCGGTCGCACCGAAGTAGGGTGTATAATCACCTGATCTAGAGTTTCATTTACTTCTAAAAATCTATTATTGATGCTGTCCCATTCGGGAAACGGTTGCTGATCCCAACTGTTGGTGATATACATTCGATACACTCAAGCGAAATGAGTGGTCGGTCATGTGTGGCCGGGTTGCAAGATGTTCTTGTTGAACCCAGTGTATTCCTCTCTAGAGGTACGCGAGCGATAGGTGGTTCCATACCTTGTCATAGTTGGAAATCCATTACCCAATACGTGCTTGCGGTTTTGATTGTATGCTATATATGTAGGACGTGAGATGAAAGCGTTTCTGCTAGATGATTATATATACTGTGGTTGATAGACATTATTATAATATCAAAAGGTTTTTGATATAAAGATATTTGGATTCTCATAAGGGAAAACCCCGTTCCGTTATGCGGCGTGGTCTTATGAGATATCGTTTACTTGTTCAACTGTTTTTAACTGTTTTACTCACACCAGTCCCATGACTGACCCGGAGTTTATTTTGTTGTTTTCCCTAAACTCTTGGGTGCCTAAATTTGTACGGGCAGTCAAGTAGTCGGGATTTTACAGATACATTGAAGAGCTGGAGCAGGAGGCTTCAGGATCATATAGCTATAGTTATTCCGCTGTGTTGTAAGTGCTGTACTTTGATAATGATATGTATATGCAAGTACAGATTTGTATTTCAAAGTTATGTTACATATATTATATGTTATTCGTTCCACTGTGAGATTCGTGTTACTCTGATGTTGTGTTCTTCTTCTTCTTCTATTCTAATTTTCTATCTTATCTTTCCTCACCCTCTAATTTCTTTCACTAATTACCAGGATTTTTTCGATGTTTTGGTTATCGACATCGTGCTTATGTCGATAACCAAAGTCGCTCGAAATCCGGGTCATTACAGTTGTTATCAGAGCTTAAGTTAAGAATTACTTGGCTCTGTGGCGTGACTCGGTAGAGATAGGGTTAGTAATACCCTAGATTGAGTTTGAGTGTATATATACGAGTGAACGTATTTGTTATTGATATAAAAATAATTTTTATATTGTGGAGATTCATTGGTTGAGTCGTTTATGAATTCTGGTCGATCAGTTTGATCCACTGTATCGGTAGGAGTTACTAAACACTCGAATACGATGGGTCGGCACGATATGTTTTGAAAAGAGCGTAAATTAAAATAAGTTTACCCAAGGTATATCTTGATATATAGAAGATATATATATCAAAATTATAATATAGTGGATATATTGATTGTTATTATAATCGAGTAAGATTATAAAGTGAAATGGTTATGTAAATAACCAATCAGAATTCATATAAGTGAAATACGTGAAATCAGATGAGTTAAATCTGAAATTTAAACCAGAATTGAAGTTAAGACTCTGGAGAATTGGATAAGTGTTTGTAAATGGATTGGGATTAAAAATAAGGAAAATTTAAGATCCTGGGAGATTTTAAATTGTTTTACAAGCAGTGTGAATTATATTTTTGAAATGAATTTCAAAGTGGAAAAGGTTAAAAATGGTTTAATAGTATTGAACTCACTTCGATCGCTGGAAAATAGATTCTGATGATGTCAGCTGCATCATCAGTATTCATTTTCGAGTTGTAAGTGACGAATTACTACCAGAGATACTGTTTTGAATTTGTTTTGGGAAAGACAAGTGTGTTGAATTTCAAAATAGAATTTAAAATATAGAATTTGAATTTTGAAATAGATTTGAAATATTAACTTGTTTTAAAAGAAATAAAACGAGAAGTTCCTTTATAAACGAAGTTTATAAATAGTTCTTTTATAAACGAAGTTTATAAAATGAAGTGAAAAGAATTATCATTGGATAATTCAGAAATAAAAAAATACAAGTATGAAATTGAAAGGGAAATCTATTTTCCAAAGGTAGAAATATCGATTTCAAAAGGAATTGAAACCGAGACTTATTTAAAGGAATTTGAATAAAGGAAGTTCAAACATAGGATTTGAATATAGAAAATTCAAAGGGGATTTGAATAAAGAGAATTCAAATAGAAATTGAATATAGAAATTCAAAGGGAGTTTGAATATATGAAATTCAATGGAAGTGATATAGAATTTGAATAGAGAAATTCAAATGGCGTTTGGATATAGAAAATATAAGAGATTTCAAATATAGGATTTGAATATCGAAAGTGAAATGAAATTTGAATGTAGAGGATTCAAATAGAATTGAAAATGAAATTTGAATGTAGAGGATTCAAATAGAATTGAAAATGAAATTTGAATGTAGAGGATTCAACTAGAATTGAAAAGGAAATTTGAATAAAGAAGATTCAAATAGAATTGAATTTGAAATTTGAATATAGAAGATTCAAAGGGAATTGAAATGAAATAAAGAGAATTCAAATAGATTTGAATATAGAAATTCAAATGGAGTTTGAAAATAGATTTGAATAATGAAATTCAAATATGGGATTTGAATAAGAGATTTGAAAAGGAAATTCAAATAAAATTGAAATGGAATTCAATTAGTTGATAAACAAGTTAAAATATATTTGAACATGTATATTCAATTAAAAAGGTGAAATGGGCAAACCAGTAATTTGAAAATCACTTAACGAACTAAGTTAAAGTGATTGGATTAAGTAGAAATGAATTAGAAATGTATAAATATACATGAGATAGGTATGGATAGATATGAAGGTATATAAATAGAATGCTCGACGGAAAGGTATGTATTTAATTCATATATGAGATTTTATGCGCCGTATCGGCTAGCCGCTTGGCTTTTTCTTTTTCTTTTGGATTGGTGAGGGCCATGGGAGGCTATTTGAAATATCCCGAAGCTCCCGGTACAAAGGATGGTATGGCAAAATTTTTCGGGGATTTAAGGAGTTAGAATATATTTAAGATAATTTGATAATTAGAAATCAACGTATCGATATATATATAGAAGTCGATAAGGAAACGAACTTAGAAATAGAATAGTAAAATCAAAAAGGAAGACTAAGAATAAAATCTAGTAAGAATAGAAAGAGGAAGTGTATACATGTTTAAAAGTGAATAAGTAGTTGTATGGTATTGATTATTCGAATAAGTAGTCATATCTGTTTTGACGTTATAAATGTTATTCAGTCAAGGTCTGAGAGGTAGTTATACCCCAACTTGATTGATTTCATTTTTAACAAATAAATAGTAAGATTTCAGGCTCGAAGGTCAATGTTGAATAAGAGTTAGTTGAATATAGTAATTGGGTTGTCGTAACGATGTTTTACACAACATCTGTTTTAACCCAAATAAGTGTAAACTTGGAAATAGAATAAAAAATATTTCCTAAGTATAGAAAAGATGAGATTGGAAAAGAGATAAGTAATTGGAATATTTTCCAGTTAGAAATAGCATATATTTTCTAAAGTTTAGAAAATAAAGGAAGGCGATATTCAGAAATGTTTTCCAGATAACATAAAAGGCCAATATGGTTATTGAAAATATTTGGTTAACAAATATTGATAAAGAAATAAAGAAGTGATTTTAACTAATGGAATATTAATTAAGGGCTCAGTGACATGTTCAAGAGGAAATTTTGATTTTTGAAAAGAGTGAACTGTTTAAAAACTCCCAGGGAAAGACAGTTTGAATTAAAAACAGATTTAACAGGAATTTGTGAAAGCAAATTTTAATTAAAAGTAAAGCCAGTAAAGTGGTAACTGAGATTGAATTTGAATGATATCAAGACAAATTGGATTGTGAGATTCAAATTTGAAATGTAATGGGATAATCAAGTTAAGAGTTGGGAATCGAGAAGAAACTTGAGTTAAAAATGATATTTGGCTTGGTAAAAAGGTGATTGGTTGTATTGGAGATGAAAGTGATTTCAGAATTTGATTGGGATAACATTGGTATATGCTGGCTTGATAGCATTTGGAAGTAATAGAGTTGATATGCCCGACCAAAAGGTACGAGTTTATATTTCTATTGGATATAAGATATATGAGCCGAATAGGCAAGCCGTTTGGCTGTTTGATTTTCTTTTGGGGTGGAGATGGCCCAGAGAGGCGAGTGGTGGTTTGATGTATTGACCAGTACAAAGGAGGTGCTGGCGAAATTTTTCGAAGATTAAGGCGTTAGAAAATTTTCAGGATTTTTGAAGATTTTCGTTGATAAGAATTAATTAATATTTAATTGAAATTAAATTGGTTCAGTTGAAACTGAAGTTAAGAAGTGAACAAATATGTTCTAACCAGTCGATAGGGTCGTCCCCTACTTTTTAGCAATTTCGAGGACGAAATTATTTTAAGTGGGGAAGATTATAATGACCCGCATTGGCAGAAGTATTCTGATTAATTTATTTAATTATATCAATGGTGGTATAGTGAATTAAATGGTCGTGGAATTTAATAATGAAGAATATTTAATTAAAATAATAAATTAAGTAATATATTTAATTCAGAAATAATCAAAATATTGGAAATCACAATTTTCTTGTGAACGGGGTCATCCCTTATATTTAATTCAGCTTAGAGTTGAATTATATTGACGAATATATTCAATCGACGACAGTTTGAACGTAGAATTATATTATAATTATAAATGAGCTCGAAATGGCGCTGCAGTTCGCGATTTGGCGATTTGAACTTCAACTGAATGTACATGATTCGTTTTGAGCCGGATTTCTGTGAAATAAGAAACGTGTGGAGCTGGTGGAGTATATCTTTCTAGTAGAAGAGAAAAATCGGGATTTCGTCGTGTAGATTTTGAGGTATGTCCAAATCAAATTTTTAGAAAAGTCGCTGTGGAATTCCTTTATAATTTATAAAGGAATTATTTACATTTTAAAAAGGGATTTCAATATAAATCGAATATCGGGTTGACCCAGATTTGAAATATCTAGTTGTAAATCCCATTGGAGTCGTATGGTATTCCACTGTGAATATATACGATAATATTTATTTATAAATATTTTATTTAATTTTATTTAATTTTATTTAAATATATTTATATATTTAAATGGTCATCCAGAGCTTTAAAAAATAGCCGATTTTGCAAACGAAGTCGGAATTCGACGAAACTAGTTTTGTTGGATCCGCAATGTCAAATAGTTGTTAGATTTCCAGTTTCGTTATTTTTAGAGTCACTGTGTGGCCGTACGGATTTTTAGAGTGGAAAACAATCAGTATTTCGATGATTAAAAATACGCTGTATGAGCATACGAAGTCGGAATTCGACGAAACCAGTTTCGTTGGGACCGAAGTGTCGAACTCTAGCTACAGGTCCAGTTTGGTGATTTTTGGGTATCGTATATGGTCGCGGGATTTTTAAAGACCAGAAACGAGAATAAAATAAAATAGAAAATCAACTATAAAATATTCCCCTCTATTTTTCTATGATCACAAACAGACCACGCCCCTTTAATTTCAACCACAAATGGCACCAACCACCAACACAACCATATATATAACCGCAAGTGTTTATACAGACAAAAAATTGGCCAAAAGAGAAAATCAAAACAATTCAAATAAAAATCCATAGATCACCAAACTCCTCTTTTCGAATTACTGATGGGAAGTTCTTCAACCTGATATCAATTCTGTGGAGCTCGACGCGGGTTTCCAGTTCACAGTAGCGCCTAGGGTTGGGGTCGGGTTTCAATTCATGAAGCCGGAGTGGGAACTGAGTTCACCAATGAACTCGGGGATGTACCAGGGTCAGCTCGACGTGATTCAGTGCAACTCAAATGGCCTGAGGTGAAAAGCGACGTTGGTGAAGTTCGATTTAGGGTTGAGGGCGGAATTCCATCAGGGAGTGCGAACTGAATTTGATGAACATGAGGGGAAGCAGCTCGAGATGAGGAGGTCGATGGGAATGTTGGTTTTGAGAACGAGGGGTTGTCGAACGAGATAATGGAGGAGAGGCGGCCATGTTGCGTCGAAGTGAATACTGGGTAGGAACAGAAGTGTTTTGGGGAAGATAAAGGTGCGGTCTTGGGCCAAAACGGTGATGGGCTGCTATGGATCAAGGGGTAAAGCCCATATTGCAAATTAATTTAATTTAAGTTTTATTTAAAATTCGAATTAAAATGTATTAACTTCGTAATCGAATATCTTGGTCATATGAAATCAGTTTGACGAACCGTAAGTTGCGTTGGGATCGTAGGGACGGGAGCAACACAATGGGACTGACCGCGAGTCAATCCGAGCTCGTTACAATTTATGGCGAAATAAATTGTTTGACTGAATCAATGAACGCAAACCGATATTTATCGGTTAACGCGCAAATGTGAGTAAATCTCACTAACTCTGAACAGTTTATAATATCATGTTGTATTTTTAGAACTGTTAGATATTGGATGATTGACTGTGTGTTGATTGTTTGATTGAACTGCTAGTCAGTTAGTTAAATTTCTATATTGATTCTGTTTAACAGAATATATCATATGGAACTGAAAAGGATGTTATCTATATTGTTTAACATCTGTGATGCAGGGAAACAGGTTGGAGGAATCCAACTGGATTCCTCAACATTTATTTTACTGTGATTCATATATTGTGATATATGATGTGATATATAATCTGTTGTCGATTATATGTGTTTGGATGATTTTGATCATCGTGATTTGATATGTTGAATACCACAACATACCGAATGTTGATAAAGGAATATTTTCAAAGTGTATTTTGAAAATGAATTATTTATATAAAATCGATGGATTTTATATAGAAAAGGAAAGAAATTTTTATAAAAGAAATATTTATAAAATCAAAGGATAAGTTAGAATAAAAGGAAATCATTTGTAAAGTGAAGAACCGTTACTAAAAGTAAATCTTTAGAAATGAATAGTTTATTCGAAAAGAAGTTAATCGATGTTAGTTAATCGATTAGTGTTAAAGTTAAAAGGAGTTAATCGATGTTTGTTAATCGATTAGAGATAAAGTTAAAAGGAGTTAATCGATGTTAGTTTAATCGATTAGAGATAAAGTTAAAAGGAGTTAATCGATGTTTGTTAATCGATTAGAGATAAAGTTAAAAGGAGTTAATCGATGTTAGTTTAATCGTTTAGAGATAAAGTTAAAAGGAGTTAATCGATGTTTGTTAATCGATTAGAGATAAAGTTAAAAGGAGTTAATCGATGTTAGTTAATCGATGTTAGTTAATCAATTCGAGTTAAAGTAAAAGGAGTTAATCGAATATAGTTTATTCGAAGAAAGGAAAAGGAGTTATCGAATATAGTTTATTCGAAAGGAGTTAAGTGAAATGAGTAAATCAATAGCGTTAGTCAAATAGAGTTAATCCAATAGTGTTAGTCCAATAAAGTTAATTGATAAGGGTTAGTCGAATAAAGTTAAGTGAAAAGAGTAAATCGAATATAGCTATTCGAAGAGGGTTAAGTAAGGAAGTTAGTTAAAGAAATATAAAGTGAACTTTGCATATTTCAAAGTTAAAAATGTTGTTCAGTTAAGGTCTGAGAGGTAGTTCTACCCCAACTTGATTGGCTTCGTTTTTAACTAAGGAATTGTTAAGGTTCGGCAGTAAAGGAAATGGTTTGAGTTGGTATCGCGATGGTTTTGTTCAAACATCTGTCTAAGTCCAATGAAAGAAGCTCTGGAAATTTTTTCCAAACAAGAAACCAGAAATGTTTTCAAATAAAGAAAACAAGAAATGGAAATGTTTTCCATTGTTAATAACATATATTTTTCCAAATTTAGAAAAATAGAAATATTGAATATAGGGAAACAGGAGATAAGTAAATTTATGAAATAAAGAGATAAATGTTGAATGATGTTTGATTGATATAAATTTTCATTTGGAAATAATATCGTTGTTTGCACACTTGTTTTTATTCGATAGTTAAATCACAGACTATCGAAGTTTTGACCATTTTAACGTTGTTAATATGGAGAGATCGGTTGGATTATTATCCAAAGAACCACTCTGTATTGGCATAAGCGTTGCGAATCATATATGCCAAGATAATTGAAGACGGTGTTATGCAAGGGCTATCCTGTTTACAGAATAGTGCCTTCGGTTCATCCTGTTCCTGGATGACTTGTATGGACGGATGTCTGACAGAGTATTTCCAGACGATCACGTATATTGATTTCTCCAATTGTACCAAGAGTGGAAGCGGAGAAGGAAACTTCTTTTAGCTAACGCGTAATGTATGGTTGAGGACGTCAATCGGTGATTTGATGGATTTGACAATGTGGCATTCAAAGTGAATCTGATGTGATGTTAAAGCGTAGCTTCTAGCCTCACATCCGGTAAATGACAGAAATCGGGCAGGCAGCATGGCTAAGTCGGTCGCACCGAAGTAGGGTGTATAATCACCTGATCTAGAGTTTCATTTACTTCTAAAAATCTATTGTTGATGCTGTCCCATTCGGGAAACGGTTGCTGATCCCAACTGTTGGTGATATACATTCAATACACTCAAGCGAAATGAGTGGTCGGTCATGTGTGGCCGGGTTGCAAAATGTTCTTGTTGAACCCAGTGTATTCCTCTCTAGAGGTACACGAGCGATAGGTGGTTCCATACCTTGTCATAGTTGGAAATCCATTACCCAATACGTGCTTGCGGTTTTGATTGTATGCTATATATGTAGGACGTGAGATGAAAGCGTTTCTGCTAGATGATTATATATACTGTGGTTGATAGACATTATTATAATATCAAAAGGTTTTTGATATAAAGATATTTGGATTCTCATAAGGGAAAAACCCGTTCCGTTATGCGGCGTGGTCTTATGAGATATCGTTTACTTGTTCAACTGTTTTTAACTGTTTTACTCACACCAATCCCATGACTGACCCGGAGTTTATTTTGTTGTTTCCCCTAAACTCTTGGGTGCCTAAATTTGTACGGGCAGTCAAGTAGTCGGGATTTTACAGATACATTGAAGAGCTGGAGCAGGAGGCTTCAGGATCATATAGCTATAGTTATTCCGCTGTGTTGTAAGTGCTGTACTTTGATAATGATATGTATATGCAAGTACAGATTTGTATTTCAAAGTTATGTTACATATATTATATGTTATTCGTTCCGCTGTGAGATTCGTGTTACTCTGATGTTGTGTTCTTCTTCTTCTTCTATTCTAATTTTCTATCTTATCTTTCCTCACCCTCTAATTTCTTTCACTAATTACCAGGATTTTTTCGATGTTTTGGTCATCGACATCGTGCTTATGTCGATAACCAAAGTCGCTCGAAATCCGGGTCATTACACATCCTCTCTGGCCTTGGTTGGCCGAGTGGCGGCTCTCTCTGGTAAGGGGGATGGGCATAGGAGTCACAGTATGTGAAGGAGTTGTCGAAGACAGGCACCGAGAAGCCCCTAAGTTAAGTCGATAGTCTCCCTCAGTGTAACAACCCCATTTTTAGGGATACTGAATTGAGAAACCACCAATAACTTAGTAATAATGATATTAAACATTTTTCAAAAATTAAAATGGAAATAAAATGTTATAGATGGAAAAAAAAGTGATGATGATGTATAAAACATTTGTGCACAGTTAATGTGAAGAATTTATGTTTGATTTCTTAAAATTGTTCATTTTTATGTTTGTGTTATTTTGAATATTATTAATAATGTTTTATGTTATGTTTCAAGTTATGGAAAGGAAAAAAAATAAAGGTAAATTTGAAGTTAAAAGAGGAATTTTGTCTTAATCCTAAAAGAAGAAAAAAAAGTAATAATAATAAATTTTAAAGATATTTTGTATGAGTCTCTAGAACCATATACCATATATATATACATAAATATAGCATAAATATCTGTATAAAAGACAAAACAGCATTTTTATGTTATAAAGAAAAAAAGGGGAAGAAATAATTCACAAGATGCATTAACAAGTCTTTGTTATTAGTTTAAAACGGAAAAATTAATTGATATGCATTAAATCATTCCAACATAAACTATGCCAATTAAAAATAAGGATAATATTAAATTGCTTCTTTCTTCCATGTTTTTATGAATAAATTATTGATTGAAAGGAAAAGGGAAATATTTAATTAACATTCTATTCCATGTTCGACAATTGGACCTAATTTGTTATTAAATCTTTGGCTAGATGGAAGCTTTCTTTTTCACAAACCCTTCTACATTATTTATCTTGTTTCAAATTTATTTTGACTATGTGCCTACTTAAGTTTAATTAATTATATATGTTCATAAAATGTCTAGATTTGTAAATGTTTGCTAAAAGATGCAGATTTAATCCTTTTTGTGCGAAAAAAAATAGAATAATAAGTGTAACTTTGCAAACATATATTAAATGAAAGAGAACTAAATTTACAATAAACATATGTATAAATTGCAAATTTTTTTTAAGGAACTAGGCTGAATTAGATAAATTAATGAGAATTTGCAACGAATTATAACATGTGTTATAAGTGGAAAAGTAATGGAAATTTCCTTTTGAAATTTAACAAAAGGGACATAATTGTAAATAAAATTTAGCAACATCAGATTTTAATAAAAAGGGCTCTAATAACCTAATTTCTAAAACCTAATCCCTCATTCTCCACCTTCATCTCTCATGGTGGCTACTCTCTTCTTCCTCCTTCACCTCTTATCTCTCATCCTTTTCCCTCTTTCAATTAGCAAACCTTAGAGGCCAAATCACCTCCACCAGCGCCTCCACCTCCCCTTCCTCTCTCCTCTCTCCTCTTCTTTTCTTCAAATTTGTGTTCATTGGAATCATCTTTGTAAGATCTACGCGACGAAATAAATTTGGAGTTCGTCTCAATTTAACCTTCGGTGAGTAATTCTGATTTAAAAAATAAATAAATTTTAGTTTAGTTATTTCGTTTGCTTATAAATCATGTTATGTATGCTATTGGTGCTGATCTGTGATGCTGCGATTGATTACTGATTGTTGGAGATGTTATATGGTTACCACTCTAGTGGGTGATTTATTTAGATCTGAAACCTTGCTTGGATTATCTGCATGTATGTCAATTCAAACCGTTCTAGCTTGAATTCAAAATATGTTTCTCCCTTCTAGATTCATTTTCTGTTATTCAGATCTGAAATTTTTAGGTGCTAAATTAAGGTATCATTTTGCCACCATATGAAAATTTCATTATTTTTAATGTAATTAAAAGCAGGAATTTACACCATAGAAAAATTACATTATTTCTAATGAAATTAAAAGTATGAATTCACACCGTATGAAATTTACATTATTTTTAATGTAATTAAAGTATGATATTACACTGTAAAAAGAAATTATCTTTATTTTAACATAAATAAGAAAAGTGAGATTTTATTTTTAAATTAATGAAAGCAGTTAATTAATTATCGTATTTGAGATTTATGAATACACGAATATAACTATGTTTGCGATGTTTGATGTTGGGATTGTAATCTTATATCTTGTATGATGGTATGACATTGAAATGAACCTTACAATTGTATGATGTTATGACATGAATTGAACCTTACATCTCACGTTATGTTATGACGTGAATTGAAGCTTACATCTAGCGTTATATTAACATATCAAAATTTACATTTTTATTATGTAAATAAAAGTATGAATTTACCTTCTAAATGAAACTTACATTTTGTATGCAAATAAAAGTATGAATTTACCTTCTAAATGAAACTTACATTTTGTATGTAAATAAAAGTATGAATTTACCTTCTAAACGAAACTTACATTTTGTATGCAAGTTAAAGTACGAATTTACCTTGTAAATGAAACTTACATTTTGTATGCGATTAAAAATCACATTTTTAGTTGAACTATGTAACATGAATTTTGTATGCAATTAAAAATCATATTTTCATTTAAAACTATGACATGAATTTTGATAGCAAATAAAAATTACATTTTTATTTGAACGTTGACATGAAATTTGATATGCAAATAAAAATTACATTTTTATTTGAAATTACGATATGAAGATAGTATTGAAAACAAAATTTACATTTTTCAATGTAATTAGAAAATGAAATGAGCTATGCGAACAAAATTTACATTTTTCAATATAATAGGAATATGAAATTGGCTATGCGAACAAAATTACATTTTTTTATTTGTAACCATGATATGAGAATTGGCTACGCGAAAAAAATTACATTTTTTTTATGTCATATTGAAATGCAATGTTGAACTATATTTATATTTTAATATAAATAAAAAGAATTAAAGGATAGAATTTAAATCGTAAGTTAAAGTTACAATTTTATATGTAATTAGAATGAGATTTTACACCGTAGGATAAAACTACATTTTTATTATGTAATTAAAGGATAGAATTTGCATCGTAAGTCAAAGTTACAATTTTATATGTAACTAGAATGAGATTTTACACCGTAGGATAAAATTACATTTTACTATGTAATTAAGGGATGGAATTTTCATTGTAAGTTAAGAGTACATTTTATTATGTAATTTAAAAATAGAATGTGCATTGTAAATTAGAAAGGACATTTTAACTTGGAATGTTAATCACATTTTATAGGAGATTTACCATGTAACAAAAAGAATGAATTTTTATGTCGTACTTGCAATCAAACAAAAGTATGAACTTGCATAGTAAATAAAATTTAACATTTTTGTTAATGTTAAAAATAAGAATTTACATCGTGTGTCAAATTAATATTTTTGTTAATGTTAAAAATAAGAATTTACATGGTATGAGAAATTAACATTATTCTTGGTGTTAATAATAAGTAATTTACAATGCATGAAAAATTAACATTTTTAATGTTAATTAAATAGTTATTTCATCGTATGTGTAATTAACATTTTCAATGTTAATATTATGAAAATACACCGTAGGATGTCATTAACCTTTTCAATGTTAATATTATAAATAAAAAGAAATTACATCGTAGGATGAGTAACATTTATTTCTAATGTTAATAAAAGAAAATCCACCGTATGCTATTTTACATCATTTTATAATGTAATATAATTGAAATACACCGCATGTTAAGTTAACATTATTTATAATGTTAATATAAAGAGAATTAACTGTAGGATTAATTTACATTATATTATTATGTAATTATAAAAAGGATTTATACCGTAGAAAATTTACATCATTTTATTATGTAAATAAAAAGAGAATTGGATCGTAAGATGAGTAACATTATTTTTTTAATGTTAATTAAAAAGAAAAATACACCGTAGGAAAAAGGATCACATTTTAATTTATGTGATATATATAAGAATTTACACCGTAGGTGCAATTTACATTTCTATTTAATGTAAATCAAGTAAGAATGTATCTAGAGTGGAAATTTGCATTTTTGTAAATTGAATAAGAATGGTGATAAGAATGAAAGTTCACATTTATTTGATATAAATAAAAATAGGAATGAAAATTACATCGTAAAATAAAATTACATTTTTGATGTGATTGCAATTAAGGATGCACTTAAAAGAGAAAATGAATATTTAATATGAATAGAATTATAATATGGTCGAAAGATGAAAATAAATCAACTGAACGATGTATTATAATTTACATTTTAATGTAAATTATAATAATATAATAAAAATAAAGTAAGAGGAATGATTCATCGCCTAATTATAAGTTGTATTTTCATGTAAGTAAAGAAGAGAAAAGATAAGAGAATGAAAATGTAAATAAGAATAAGAATTAACGATTTAGTTATTTATTTATATATAATAATTAAAATAAGAATGAATTGTTAATAAAAATATTATTAACGAATAAGAAGGATTTTCTAAATATATATATATATATGTATATATATACGAGGATTGTTTGGGAAGTACGAGATATTCTCATCCCAAATTAATCCAGCGGCGTTAAAGATCTAAGTAAGAAGACGACGTATGAAGACCGTAAATCTTCCCTCGAATGGACAACGATCGAGATCCTGAATTGACTTGCTACCAATTCATGGGTCAAGGTCATTGCCCAGACGTACGCGTTGATTTCACGGATTTGACTTTCGTTCAGACCCAGAGCATAAGTTTAAATGGATGGTGTGTCTGACATCGTACTTCGTTATATATCATATTGTTGATTTTCTGTTAATATATAAATGTTGGTGGTGAATAATTTATTCTTTACTTAACACCCATTTATGTATTGATGGAGAAGCAATGGTATGGTATGGAGTGACAGTGTGGCATACTAAGATGCAATGATCAAGGTTTCTTGTTGAAAAGCAGAACCTTGTGGTGACGATCAAAGCACTGCTTGAATAAGCAGAGCTTTGTGTATTACGTAACCTCACGAGCCTCACAAACCGATAGAGTCTAAAACGGGCGAAGGGAACGCAGGGAGAGCAGCACGTTTCTTTCTAGCTAGAAGTGGTGTTTGGGTTTAACACGGCCTGACATTTTACTTATGTGGATGATGGAATGAGGCGCCTCGGATAGGTCCTATAGGACCGGGGAACGTGTGCTTAGGAATTGCCAATCCTCTAAGCTGTATTTGAGGACCGGCCCTGCCATTTCCAAGGGTTCTCCGCGGGGAATCCTGAGGCATTAGCTAGAATGTCTCGAATCGGTAAGGAGCTCCGCTCTAGCCTTGACTCATGATGGAAACCAAAATCCAAATACGAACCGACGAATTTGATTGTATTACTAGTATGGAGGCATAATATATGGTACCTATGCTTCCTAGGATTAATACATTTACCTTTAAATGTTTTCATATACACTAATGATAATATTAGATGCGTATTTGCCGTATTTAGCATGTTTAATCACCATAAGGTAAAACCCTATCCTCTGGTGTGCGTTGCATTGTGTGATGGGACTTGGGTCTTATGGTGATTCCATTTTTCCAAAAGCATTGCGTTGTTTACTGAAAGAACCCGTAACTTCCCCGTGAAGGAAAGCACGAATACTTTGAGAACAATACACAAAAGGACGCATACGGAAGAACATTTCATTGTTATTACAACAATTCCATCAGATACAAGAATATACAGAGTATAATTGAATAAATTACATTCAACAAATATCAGAGATTTAAATAAATTACATAGCAGCGGAAAAATAATATAAAACACAACTGAAAGTGATACACGGATACAGAGCTTCCCGAGCATCGTTCCAGCTGTAAATCAGGACCCTGTGGATATAAATCTGCAAAACCAAAACTACTAGCTGCCCGTGCGGAAAATAGGGGCACCCAGAGTTTAGGTTAAAACAATAAACTCCAGGTCAGTCATGTGACTGGTGTGAGAACTAAAACAGTTATTAATATTGGTTTTAAAGTTAGGTAAATCAAGGGACCACGCCGTATAACACGGAACGGGTTTCCTCCCAAGAATACCAGTGCATAAAACAAACAGCGCAATGCTAAATAAAGAAAAATGAAGCTGTTATAAGACCCAGGTCCCATCACACAATACAACGCAAGCCGGAGGATAGGGTTTTCCCTTATAACAGCCAAAGCATGCTTGATACGTTTAAAACACATTATTTGATACTATTATAGGTGTATAGTGTCAAAACAATTTCAATCATAAATATCAATCATAGACGGCATGGGTACCATATATCATGTCGCCATACTAGTTCTACAATTAAAACCGCAATATCACGTATTGGAAATTGGATTCCAACATGAGTCGAGGCAAGGGGCAAGCTCCTCTCCGCGTTCGAGACACTCTAGCAAATGTCCCAGGACCCCACTTTGATCCTTGGAATCGGCTGGGCCGGTCCTCTCTTACTTTTGAGGATTAGTTATTCCTGAACACACGTTTCCCGGTCCTTACAGACCTATATCCGAGGCGCCTCGCATTCCAACAACCACACAGGTGAAAAGTATATAAATGTCAGGGCTGGTAGGTCACTGACACCACCCTAGCTAGAAAGAAACGTCGTGCTCTCCCAGCGGTCCGTCTCCCGTTTTTGACTCATACCGAGGTGTGAGGCTCGCGAATTCACGTTATACACAAAGCTATGCCACACAGGCCGTGCTTTGATCATCAACCACAAGACTTTGCTTTTCAACAGAAGCCTTGATCAATTGCCACTTACGCATGCCACACAGGCAATTCATTCCATGCGACTGATGTCCATCGATATACAACCTCTGAGCTCGTATGTCTCAGAGAAGGGCGTTAAGCAAGAGAATAAATTCTCCGCCGCCAAACAGATGTATATTTAATAGAGATCAATCAACACAGAATAAAATCCAATGTCAGACACACAATCCATTTACAAGTTCGTTCTGGGTCTGAACGAAACCGGAGGCACTTTCCTCGCATATCCATCGATCTCCAAGTACGTCTGGACGATCACCGACTGTTTCCCTCATCTTGGGTGTACAGCCCAATCAAGATCATCAGTAATCACCCAAACGATGTGAAGACTTCCGGTCTTCAACCACCGTCTTCATCTTCGACATCTCGTCGAATCGGTTATTCAGAATGGGTATAAACCCGGCCTTTCTGAATAACCCACGTATATAATAAACGAATGTTACACAAACACAACAAACGCCTCATTCCAATTCAGAATATTCTTTTATTCACAATATCACATTCTTAGGGAAATGTTCCCATTAATTTTATCCAAGATAAATTCTTCTTAATTTATCCTATAATCTTCCTTTGGATATCATTTCAAACTAGTCGGGATTAACGAACCACACCGAAGTAATTATTTATTTTATTTCCCAATCCCAACCTATATCCCATGGAGAAAAACTGGTGATACTCCATTCCTAACACCACGGTGTTATCGGTAAAATTAATTACCATTTCACGTTCAAATCTAATTAAAGATTTAACTATCGCTTTGGAGCAAAACTGGTGGTACTCCATTCTCGATCACCTTTCAGATTTGATAATTTAAATTATCAATTCACATTTTTAATCTAATTAAAGATTCATTAAAACCCCACTTAGTTTTAATCTTTTCAAAAATCAATATCCTGCCTTTAACTGGGTTAAAGAACCAATGTCATCAAAAACACGATTCACGACAAACCAAATCACATTTGATATTAAATACAAGGCTCTAAATAGAAAATATATCGGCTTATATTCAATATCAAATTCTGAAACCAACAAATATCGTATTGGAAATAACGATATAAAATATCTTTCAAATCCCCATAACAATATTTGTATAGTCACGAAATCCAACATCGAAATATCCCGAAGATAATTTCGATTCAGCTCCAGTCCAATCCACGTATTGGAAATTATCGATTATTTTCAAAATCACTTTCAAATTCAATTTATTTATTTTAAAAATAAATTGATTTCAATTCTAGTTCAAAACTAGTTCATTTCGATAAAAATCTATTTTTATCTTTTCAAATGTGGAATTTTCCAGCACAAATCTTTCCAATTCACATATTATAATTTTACACAAATTATAGATATTTTTAATAATTTTATCAAGGCCCGTACAGTCGATTTCCAACAACGGCCATCGAACTGCACTTACAGCGACCTTTTTCGAATTTGATTTGGACATAATTCCAAATCCAACCGTTAGATTTCAAATTTCTAATATTCATTGGAAAGCTCTTTTCGATACGAACCCAACGGTTCCGGTTTTAGGAGAATCCGACGGTCGGATCTCCCGCAATGTCCGTTTGAAATAAATGGTCGAAATTCACGAACTGCCGCGGCGCGGCGCGTTCTATTCAGGCCATTATATTATATATATAATATATAATATATATTTCGTCAATTTCCTTTTTAAAACGAATTTTATAAATCGTTTTAAATTCGTTTTCAAAACCCTTTCAACACTACATTCCATTTCAAATCGATTTGATTTCAATTCAATTCGAGTTCATTTCAATTCAATTCAAATTCTAACTCGTTTCAATTCAATTCAAATTCAAATTCAAATTCGTTTCAATTCAATTCAATTCAAATTTACTTTCTATTTGATCTAATTCGAATTCGTTTCAAATTGATTTCAATTCACTTTCAGTTCGTTTTAAATTTCAATTTCAATCTAATTCAATTTGAATTCATTTCTATTTTACTCGAATTCAAATTCACTTTCTATTCAATTCGAATCGAATTCATTTTCTATTCGATTCGAATTCATTTCAAATTGATTCAATAGAATTTCAATATCAATTTTTAATCTAATTCAATTTGAATTTCATTTCAAAATATTTAATTTTGAAATCACTTTTCAATATTCATTATAAAACGAATAAAATCGATATAAATATCGTTCGCGTCAAAATAACGCATCTCTAATCAACACGGATTTATATTTCAATAATTCGTGATTCTATTCAACAAATGAATATTTATCCCATTCAACACATGAATCTATATTTCTTTCAACACACGACTAATCTCAACACATGAGTACTGTCAACACATCACTATTTTTGTTATGAAAAATATTTTATAAAACTATGGTATCTATCGTTTGATTTTTAATTAGACTTCTACTAGGAAGTAGTTCTAATTTTAAATATGATAAAGATGTAATTTATTTTATTTAAAATATTTCACTCAACACATGAACATCGTCAACACATGACTATTTTTATATTCAACACATGAATTTTCTTTTATAATATTCATTATTTTCCCGATTGGAATGAGGCCCAATCAATTACCATATAACGTTAATTATATGGATTCCACACAACACATGTATATAATAGCATTGAAAAATAATCAACCATCAACCAAAGTGCACTACACTGTATAAGCATCAAATATAGATATCTTACGCTTATAACAGCCTGTCAATCAATCGATCGACATATTTAATCAATCAGGATGAGTGAACTTCAAATTTCATCCCAACACCCATGTGGGGTTTCAAACAATCAAACACAGATTTTATTTGTGCAGTTGGGCGACGTGTAAAATTTATCGACCCAATCGATATCAGTCAAATCAGTGTATATAAACAAATCGGCCGATTTGTTTATAAATATTCATTTATCCACTTTCACGTTAAAATTATATTTTTAACGATAGACATTTTATTTTAACACATGAATTTCTATTCAGTTCATTTACACAATAAAAATGATACTTTTATTTTTCTAACATATTTTAGGAAATTTTGGCGGCATAACGGCACGATACTAGAAACGGGACGAGGCCTAGCCTTATCCCCGGTCTAGTGAAGGCCCACGCCATTCACACATCAAATTCTAATCAATTCAAGTTCACCAAATAACCCAATTCAAATCAAATAATCTAACCAACTACACAACCAACCAAACAAGTCCATGGTATGTGGACGGGTGTCGGGTGCTTCTAATAAGCACCGTCTGCATCCTAATATATATATATATATATAACTAGAATAAGAATTTTGAGTGAGAAGTTCTCACCAATAGCTATCCAAGCTCCACGGCACTTCATTTGTTGAAATCTTCTTCATTATCGCATCTTTTTATCATCTTCGTTGCCCGTAGTTACTACATATATAAAAATCACACATTTTTATATTTTGATGTCTTTAAAATAAAAATCACATTTTTATTTATTCATTTTCAATTTAAAAGTCACACTTTTATAATCACTTCTTATATTTAAAAATCGAATTTTTACTATGCTATTCAATATATAAAAATTCCATTTCAAAAATAAAGTTTTCGCCTTTATAAAAATTATATTTTTAATTTCCTACTCCTCTCAAAATATCGTCTTTTACGTTTTAAAAATCAAATCTTTTTAGGTTTAAAAAAAAACAAATCCTTTTTAGGTTTAAAAAAAAAAAACAAATCTTTATAAATCTAGTTCCTATATAAAATTCATAGCTTTATAAAATTAAAAACTATATATTTTATATAATTAAGACCTACATCTTCATATCATTAAATAAATAAAAACCGAAATAAAATGCTTACATTGGTTTCAGCGAAGGTTAGGGGGTGCTGTGCTCGGCGTCGGAGCTTGGTGGAGGATCGGAGGAGGTGTGGTTGTGGGTGCGGTGGCGGATTTGGGGATTGGGGGTCGCGGTTTCGGGGCTTTTCGTGGGCGTCGATCTCTAGAAGAGGGGAGCGGAGTAGGCGGGCGTCGGTGGCAGGGGGGAACTGCGGTGGCGCGGATCGCTATTGGCGATGGCGTACGATGGGGCGACGGGTTTGGGTGGAGCGATTTAGGGTTCTTTGGGTTTTTATTTTATTTTATTTTGTCCAGATCGAACGAGATAGAGAAGTGAGGGAGAGTCAACGCCCAATATATATATATATATATATTTTTAATTATTTTATTTTCCACCAAAAAGTTGACTTTCACATACGACCTCTAAACGAGGCCCACCGCCTGTCGTCCATAGCGTTTAACCCCCATTCCGAACACAATGGGATATGCATCGCAAGCTGATTTGATCGTTTCGATCAGTTTCCGTTAAATTTACATTTAAATCACTTTATTGAATTTTAAACGTACATTTCGAATTACCGGGGTCACATACTAACTAGAAAAATTCTAGAAGAATATTTTCTAGCTTCGTATTGACGATACGGTCCTAACAAAACTAGTTTCGTCGAATTCTGAGACCGTATGAAAAATGGCCAATTTCCAGTCGATTAAAATCAACTGAAATTGTCAAAACACGTTTTCCTTTGCC
Source organism: Allium sativum (assembly GCA_030737875.1). Lineage (NCBI taxonomy): Eukaryota > Viridiplantae > Streptophyta > Magnoliopsida > Asparagales > Amaryllidaceae > Allium > Allium sativum. Next base: position 160,869,448 of record CM060923.1, read on the forward strand.
ACGCTCACATATTGATTCGAAAAATTATGAAATTTGAAATCTAGTAATAATTTTACACTGCGGATCCAACAAAAGTGGTTTCGTCGAAATCCGAGGTCGTTTGCAAAATGTCCATTTTTAAGGGCCTGAATTCCATAGCGACTATTCAGAATTTTCAACTGGACATATCTCTCAATTTTTAAAGTGAAATCTCAGTTTCTTACATCCGTTAGAAAGATATTATCAATTAGATCCTAATGTTTTTGGTTTCACTAAAATCCGGTTTGTTTTGCACCCGGTACATTCAATTGAAGTTTGAAATCGAATTATCGAACTACCGCGCCATTTTCAATTCTATTTATAATTATATATAAATATTTATATTCTAACGACGACGCGTATAATATATACGTTCGAATTATATTCAAAATAAATTTTCTCGTCGATATTATTTAAAATAATCCATTTTAAATATCAAAATTCGTTAAAATTGCCAAAATAAAAATTTCAAACTGGCTCGCATTTTCGGGTTATTACATTTACGATGTATTTAATTATTTTTTATGACACGTTTATGCACGGCAATCCATTAGAGTAAACCCGTTCCGCATTAGCGGCGTGGTCTTTGGATTTGCCTATTAATAGTGATTTATTAGTTAAGAATTCTCACACCAGTCCCACGACTGACCCATAGTTTGTTTCACCTTTTTGCAAACTTGGGTGCCCTCTCTTCTACACGGGCAGCCGAGTAGACAGGTTCATTCTTTGCTTGGAGTTTTTCTTTGGAGCCGCTTATCATTTTTCTTGGATTTGCTGAAGTAGAGAGGTGATGACTTGGAGCTTGAAGACATTTATCTTTTGTTTCTATGGCATCTTTTCTTTTCTTTTTAGACATCAAACTTATTTCTTTTCTGCAAAACTTGTTGTAATAGCTTAGTTTTTGTGACTATGGATTTTCTGTGATTGATGACATTATATTTTTCCGCTGCTATAATGTTATTACTCTATGAATTTCCTTTGCTATATTGTATCTGTGTTCTGTTTTATTGTATTTATGTTGTATTCCAAAAATGATTACTCCTGCTTTCATTCCGTGGAAGTTTGGGGTCATCACAGTTGGTATCAGAGCTTTGGTTAAACTTAGCTTTGGAATATAACATATTTATAGCAAATTCGTTTACATAGAATCACAATATTCTATGGCGAACATTTCATGAGATACATAATAGCCAGTCACTTTTGTCATCTTTTCATTCATCCTTCGATCTTTCCTATTTCTTAGAATCACCATTACAGTTGTTCTGACTCTTCCCTTGATCGTACAGAACTAACTAAAAATGGGTACTCGTGCCGCAAGAACTAGTAGAGCTAGAGCAAGGAGGCAAAATACTACTGGAACTGAGGAGCTTTACTTCAAGCAGCACGGTTAGGAAATTAGAAATTAAAACATTTTACGTTCTCTATGCTTGTTCCTACTCTTCTATTTTTCCTTTTCCTTTTCGAGGACGAAAAGATCTTAAGTGGGGGAGATTGTAACAACCCCATTTTTAGGGATACTGAATTGAGAAACCACCAATAACTTAGTAATAATGATATTAAACATTTTTCAAAAATTAAAATGGAAATAAAATGTTATAGATGGAAAAAAAGTGATGATGATGTATAAAACATTTGTGCACAGTTAATGTGAAGAATTTATGTTTGATTTCTTAAAATTGTTCATTTTTATGTTTGTGTTATTTTGAATATTATTAATAATGTTTTATGTTATGTTTCAAGTTATGGAAAGGAAAAAAAATAAAGGTAAATTTGAAGTTAAAAGAGGAATTTTGTCTTAATCCTAAAAGAAGAAAAAAAAGTAATAATAATAAATTTTAAAGATATTTTGTATGAGTCTCTAGAACCGTATACCATATATATATATACATAAATATAGAATAAATATCTGTATAAAAGACAAAACAACATTTTTATGTTATAAAGAAAAAAAGGGGAAGAAATAATTCACAAGATGCATTAACAAGCCTTTGTTATTAGTTTAAAACGGGAAAATTAATTGATATGCATTAAATCATTCCAACATTAACTATGCCAATTAAAAATAAGGATAATATTAAATTGCTGCTTTCTTCCATGTTTTTATGAATAAATTATTGATTGAAAGGAAAAGGGAAATATTTAATTAACATTCTATTCCATGTTCGACAATTGGACCTAATTTGTTATTAAATCTTTGGCTAGATGGAAGCTTTCTTTTTCACAAACCCTTCTACATTATTTATCTTGTTTCAAATTTATTTTGACTATGTGCCTACTTAAGTTTAATTAATTATATATGTTCATAAAATGTCTAGATTTTAAATGTTTGCTAAAAGATGCAGATTTAATCCTTTTTGTGCGAAAAAAATAGAATAATAAGTGTAACTTTGCAAACATATGTTAAATGAAAGAGAACAAAATTTACAATAAAAATATGTATAAATTGCAAAAAAAAATTTAATAAAGAGGAATTAGGCTGAATTAGACAAATTAATGAGAATTTGCAACGAATTATAACATGTGTTATAAGTGGAAAAGTAATGGAAATTTCCTTTTGAAATTTAACAAAAGGGACATAATTGTAAATAAAATTTAGCAACATCAGATTTTAATAAAAAGGGCTCTAATAACCTAATTTCTAAAACCTAATCCCTCATTCTCCACCTTCATCTCTCATGGTGGCTACTCTCTTCTTCTTCCTCCTTCACCTCTTATCTCTCATCCTTTTCCCTCTTTCAATTAGCAAACCTTAGAGGCCAAATCACCTCCACCAGCGCCTCCACCTCCCCTTCCTCTCTCCTCTCTCCTCTTCTTTTCTTCAAATTTGTGTTCATTGGAATCATCTTTGTAAGATCTACGCGACGAAATAAATTTGGAGTTCGTCTCAATTTAACCTTCGGTGAGTAATTCTGATTTAATAAATAAATAAATTTTAGTTTAGTTATTTCGTTTGCTTATAAATCATGTTATGTATGCTATTGGTGCTGATCTGTGATGCTGCGATTGATTACTGATTGTTGGAGATGTTATATGGTTACCACTCTAATGGGTGATTTATTTAGATCTGAAACCTTGCTTGGATTATCTGCATGTATGTCAATTCAAACCGTTCTAGCTTGAATTCAAAATATGTTTCTCCCTTCTAGATTCATTTTCTGTTATTCAGATCTGAAATTTTTAGGTGTTAAATTAAGGTATCATTTTGCCTCCGTATGAAAATTTCATTATTTTTAATGTAATTAAAAGCAGGAATTTACACCATAGAAAAATTACATTATTTCTAATGAAATTAAAAGTATGAATTCACACCGTATGAAATTTACATTATTTTTAATGTAATTAAAGTATGATATTACACTGTAAAAAGAAATTACCTTTATTTTAACATAAATAAGAAAAGTGAGATTTTATTTTTAAATTAATTAAAGCGGTTAATTAATTATCGTATTTGAGATTTATGAATACACGAATATAACTATGTTTGCGATGTTTGATGTTGGGATTGTAATCTTATATCTTGTATGATGGTATGACATTGAAATGAACCTTACAATTGTATGATGTTATGACATGAATTGAACCTTACATCTCACGTTATGTTATGACGTGAATTGAAGCTTACATCTAGCGTTATATTAACATATCAAAATTTACATTTTTATTATGTAAATAAAAGTATGAATTTACCTTCTAAATGAAACTTACATTTTGTATGCAAATAAAAGTATGAATTTACCTTCTAAATGAAACTTACATTTTGTATGTAAATAAAAGTATGAATTTACCTTCTAAATGAAACTTACATTTTGTATGCAAGTTAAAGTACGAATTTACCTTGTAAATGAAACTTACATTTTGTATGCGATTAAAAATCACATTTTTAGTTGAACTATGTAACATGAATTTTGTATGCAATTAAAAATCATATTTTCATTTGAAACTATGACATGAATTTTGATAGCAAATAAAAATTACATTTTTATTTGAACGTTGACATGAAATTTGATATGCAAATAAAAATTACATTTTTATTTGAAATTACGATATGAAGTTAGTATTGAAAACAAAATTTACATTTTTCAATGTAATTAGAAAATGAAATGAGCTATGCGAACAAAATTTACATTTTTCAATATAATAGGAATATGAAATTGGCTATGCGAACAAAATTACATTTTTTTATTTGTAACCATGATATGAGAATTGGCTACGCGAACAAAATTACAATTTTTTTTTATGTCATATTGAAATGCAATGTTGAACTATATTTATATTTTAATATAAATAAAAAGAATTAAAGGATAAAATTTGAATCGTAAGTTAAAGTTACAATTTTATATGTAATTAGAATGAGATTTTACACCGTAGGATAAAACTACATTTTTATTATGTAATTAAAGGATAGAATTTGCATCGTAAGTCAAAGTTATAATTTTATATGTAACTAGAATGAGATTTTACACCGTAGGATAAAATTACATTTTATTATGTAATTAAGGGATGGAATTTTCATTGTAAGTTAAGAGTACATTTTATTATGTAATTTAAAAATAGAATGTGCATTGTAAATTAGAAAGGACATTTTAACTTGGAATGTTAATCACATTTTATAGGAGATTTACCATGTAACAAAAAGAATGAATTTTTATGTCGTACTTGCAATCAAACAAAAGTATGAACTTGCATAGTAAATAAAATTTAACATTTTTGTTAATGTTAAAAATAAGAATTTACATCGTGTGTCAAATTAATATTTTTGTTAATGTTAAAAATAAGAATTTACATGGTATGAGAAATTAACATTATTCTTGGTGTTAATAATAAGTAATTTACAATGCATGAAAAATTAACATTTTTAATGTTAATTAAATAGTTATTTCATCGTATGTGTAATTAACATTTTCAATGTTAATATTATGAAAATACACCGTAGGATGTCATTAACCTTTTCAATGTTAATATTATAAATAAAAAGAAATTACATCGTAGGATGAGTAACATTTATTTCTAATGTTAATAAAAGAAAATCCACCGTATGCTATTTTACATCATTTTATAATGTAATATAATTGAAATACACCGCATGTTAAGTTAACATTATTTATAATGTTAATATAAAGAGAATTAACTGTAGGATTAATTTACATTATATTATTATGTAATTATAAAAAGGATTTATACCGTAGAAAATTTACATCATTTTATTATGTAAATAAAAAGAGAATTGGATCGTAAGATGAGTAACATTATTTTTTTAATGTTAATTAAAAAGAAAAATACACCGTAGGAAAAAGGATCACATTTTAATTTACGTGATATATATAAGAATTTACACAGTAGGTGCAATTTACATTTCTATTTAATGTAAATCAAGTAAGAATGTATCTAGAGTGGAAATTTGCATTTTTGTAAATTGAATAAGAATGGTGATAAGAATGAAAGTTCACATTTATTTGATATAAATAAAAATAGGAATGAAAATTACATCGTAAAATAAAATTACATTTTTGATGTGATTGCAATTAAGGATGCACTTAAAAGAGAAAATGAATATTTAATATGAATAGAATTATAATATGGTGGAAAGATGAAAATAAATCAACTGAACGATGTATTATAATTTACATTTTAATGTAAATTATAATAATATAATAAAAATAAAGTAAGAGGAATGATTCATCGCCTAATTATAAATTGCATTTTCATGTAAGTAAAGAAGAGAAAAGATAAGAGAATGAAAATGTAAATAAGAATAAGAATTAACGATTTAGTTATTTATTTATATATAATAATTAAAATAAGAATGAATTGTTAATAAAAATATTATTAACGAATAAGAAGGATTTTCAAAATATATATATATGTATATATATACGAGGATTGTTTGGGAAGTCCGAGATATTCTCATCCCAAATTAATCCAGCGGCGTTAAAGATCTAAGTAAGAAGACGACGTATGAAGACCGTAAATCTTCCCTCGAATGGACAGCGATCGAGATCCTGAATTGACTTGCTACCAATTCATGGGTCAAGGTCATTGCCCAGACGCACGCGTTGATTTCACGGATTTGACTTTCGTTCAGACCCAGAGCATAAGTTTAAATGGATGGTGTGTCTGACATCGTACTTCGTTATATATCATATTGTTGATTTTCTGTTAATATATAAATGTTGGTGGTGAAGAATTTATTCTTTACTTAACACCCATTTATGTATTGATGGAGAAGCAATGGTATGGTATGGAGTGACAGTGTGGCATACTAAGATGCAATGATCAAGGTTTCTTGTTGAAAAGCAGAACCTTGTGGTGACGATCAAAGCACTGCTTGAATAAGCAGAGCTTTGTGTATTACGTAACCTCACGAGCCTCACAAACCGATAGAGTCTAAAACGGGCGAAGGGAACGCAGGGAGAGCAGCACGTTTCTTTCTAGCTAGAAGTGGTGTTTGGGTTTAACACGGCCTGACATTTTACTTATGTGGATGATGGAATGAGGCGCCTCGGATAGGTCCTATAGGACCGGGGAACGTGTGCTTAGGAATTGCCAATCCTCTAAGCTGTATTTGAGGACCGGCCCTGCCATTTTCAAGGGTTCTCCGCGGGAATCCTGAGGCATTAGCTAGAATGTCTCGAATCGGTAAGGAGCTCCGCTCTAGCCTTGACTCATGATGGAAACCAAAATCCAAATACGAACCGACGAATTTGATTGTATTACTAGTATGGAGGCATAATATATGGTAACTATGCTTCCTAGGATTAATACATTTACCTTTAAATGTTTTCATATACACTAATGATAATATTAGATGCATATTTGCCGTATTTAGCATGTTTAATCACCATAAGGTAAAACCCTATCCTCTGGTGTGCGTTGCATTATGTGATGGGACTTGGGTCTTATGGTGATTCCATTTTTCCAAAAGCATTGCGTTGTTTACGATGTATTTAATTATTTGTTATGACACGTTTATGCACGACAATCCATTAGAGTAAACCCGTTCCGCATTAGCGGCGTGGTCTTTGGATTTGACTATTAATAGTGATTTATTAGTTAAGAATTCTCACACCAGTCCCACGACTGACCCATAGTTTGTTTCACCTTTTTGCAAACTTGGGTGCCCTCTCTTCTACACGGGCAGCCGAGTAGACAGGTTCATTCTTTGCTTGGAGTTTTTCTTTGGAGCCGCTTATCATTTTTCTTGGATTTGCTGAAGTAGAGAGGTGATGACTTGGAGCTTGAAGACATTTATCTTTTGTTTCTATGGCATCTTTTCTTTTCTTTTTAGACATCAAACTTATTTCTTTTCTGCAAAACTTGTAATAGCTTAGTTTTTGTGACTGTGGATTTTCTGTGATTGATGACATTATATTTTTCCGCTGCTATAATGTTATTACTCTATGAATTTCCTTTGCTATATTGTATCTGTGTTCTGTTTTATTGTATTTATGTTGTATTCCAAAAATGATTACTCCTGCTTTCATTCCGTGGAAGTTTGGGGTCATCACACTTAGGCACCAGAATCGGAGGGGGAGGAGGAGGAGATCGTCGAGATCGATCCCCATCTCGAGGCCCACTACCACGACCAATCGGGGGTGGAGTGCCATACAAGGTGGTCCCTCTTCTAAAACCTTCAAAGAAAGGATTCCTAGGGCGTGGGCGGCCTCCATGACCATAAGCTCATCCTCCGCGTCCTCTAGCCATGTCACCTGTCAAAGAAATGTAGTGAAATCAGTTAAGTCGCATGATCATATAAGCCACTATGATATGCAATGCTAATGAGTGTATGCCCTAAGTGTTCTCTCAACAGACTAGATTGTAATCCTCTCGAAGGAGTTAACCCCTCCGCAGCAAGAGCCAAGTCATCCATGACAGCCGGAGTCGGCTGTTGGGATACGTCAAGGTTAGGTTTATTCAAGCAATTGAACTGACGCTCGTCCTCAAGTGGGGTGGAAGCTCCGGGTGAAACCACCAGAGACGGTGGCCTAATCGACTCTCTCTCCCCCATCCCTTCGGTCGGGGTGGAACAAGAACATTTAATGGGCCCTCATCTCCGGCTGCAGCCTCCTCACCCCGAGCCCCGTCTCCACCAACGTCGCCTTGGAACTTAACAACCTTTTTCACCTTGGGCCCAACAGAGGGCATCTTTCTCTTCTGACCAGGGTCACAGGGCCTTTCGCTACTACCTTTTTTGGTACACCGCTCGACACTGCGGGCCTAATGACAACCCGATCGTTGGGAAGCAACCCCGCATGGCAAAGGCGCTCTTGGCTCGTTACAGTTTCCGTTTTGCTGAATTCCTCGGGAATCACCCGTAAGGCATCAAGACACTGCCTATACTCTTCGCCGGTGGGTGCCTCTGGACTCCCTACCGCAATCAAAAAAGGATAATAATAAGATATGGGCTCCAAGAACTTTATAATTGGAAGCAAAGTCCGAAAGTACCTACTTCCTTCAATCCACCTCATTGCAAATCTAGGAGGGCAGCGTACAAAGAACCAGTCTTGTTTGAACACCGATGGCCTGGGCCATGTTCCGCTAAAGAATTTGGTGGCGGCTGTCACTTCCAGGAACCACTAGGAAGGCGATCTACTAGACATTCTCCTCAGTCTGAAGAAATACCAAATGTCCTCTCCGGGTTCTATGTTAAAATACTATCGGTATAAAACGTAAGTGCCTAGGAGCGACGAGTAAGCATTTGGATGCAGTTGCGAAGGTACCAGGTGGAAATAGGAAAGAATATCCCGAATAAAGTCATTAGCAGGGGGCACGTACCCCATGAAACAAGCTTTCCTATTCCAGGCAGTTAAACCCTCGAGCGGTGAGTGAGACCTTCCATCTCCTGGCGCATGAGCATCACCTACTGGTATATTGAATTGTTGCGCCATCTTCATGACAGCCGTAGCATCAAGGCGCGACGGTACTGAATCCATCGGATTTTCCAAGACAACAGCATCGAGTAACATATCCGGGGTTACCGGGTCCGTTGGTGCATCTTCATCCATAAGATACACATTCTCGACTTCTTTGCATATGACCGGAGAGTATAGCCTCTCAAGTTGTCCCCCGTGATCTGACACTTCGAGTGAACTGGACGATTGAGAAGGAATGGATCCTTCGATAGTCTCAAGCTCGCTGCCACTCGAGCTACCGCTATTGGTAGAATCAGATGAATGTGACGATGGCGGGGAAGCCTCGGCTTCCAGGATTTTTCCCATCTTTGATCTTGTTTGCATGGTTAACTATACTTTAAGACACCAGTATTAAACATCGCATTGGAATAACCTATACCCCTCATGTTGGTGAAAACTAACATGTGTGTGCGGTGTCATGCAAGATTAAGAGATACATAGGAAAGTTAAATAGTCCAACAACTCAGTCCTAGTTCGGATATATGCGCTATCCTATGTGAAGAATTCATGTCCTTGTCCGCGCAACTATCACTGTATGCATGCGTCCAATCGCGCAAGCAAATATGCAATATGTAAACTTAAGGGCGAGCAATCAGGAGATCGAAGTACTGAACCAGAAAAACGATATCCTGCCAAGGCGTGGCACAAAGTAGTTAGGCTAGTAGCAAACCAAAAGACTGCGATGAGAAAGAGAGGCTCCAACACGCTTCGAAGTTTGAAAGTCCGAGCTTCAAAGCACCAAGATTCAAACTCCTAAGGGTTCGAAAATTCGAACCTCAGGGTTCGAAAATTCGAACCCCACAGGGTTCGAAAATTCAAACTCCACAAAATCGAAAATTTGAACCCCAAGCTCGAGGACCCGAAACCTTCAAGGTTCGGAATTTCGAATCCATAAGGTTCGAAACTCCAAACTCAAAAGGTCTGGAACTTCGAACACCTCAGGTTCAAAGTTTCGACCTCTGGAGTTTCGGGAACTTGAACCCACGAAGGTTCAAAAGTTCGAACCCTAGAGGTTTGAAATTTCGAACCTCGAAAGGGTCGAAATTTCCGACCTAGTTCAGGCCCTTGCCTCTCTCTCCCTCGCGTCGAACCACTCCGGCCAAGCCTCAACTTCCTTCCTCCTTGTGCCTCGACCCAATACATTACCTAAGTCTAAGTTCGAAAAATATTAGGCTTCGAGGCTTGAAATCAATGGTGGTCGAGATAGCAAAAAACAATGGAAGAAGAAAATGAGGAGGGGGGCTATTTATAATAAAAGGAAATAGTCCCTTCGCATTTCTAAGGACTTCGAGCCCACGGGTTCGAAATTTTGAACCCACGAGTTTGAAATTTCGAACCTCAGGGGTTCAAAATTTTGAACTCACGAGTTCGAAATTCCAGACCTCCTGGGGTCGAAATCTCAAACCTCTGTAGTTCAAAATTTCGCACCCCACCAAAAAAAACCCGAATCCCCAGGTTCAAAACTTCGCGCCACGTACTCATGTACACTTATTCCATGCGCATACTGACCTCGCGGACACGTGGGGGCAACACCCCGCGAATACTTAACACGTTAGAATTGCGACACATCGGCTACAGCTCGCTCGTAACCGTACAACGAACAAGCCTGTCAATTAACATGTGTTTTCCTTTAACTTATAAGATTAACCAGCAACTCAATTACTAACTCAACTAATCCAAAGCACGTCATGTCAACACAAGACGTACTTTGGGGGCAAAATGTTAACCAAATTTTTGGTCTGGTTCCCAAAAGTGCACAAGACACGCTCGACTCAACGCATTACGTGGAACTAAAGCCGAAGGGGACGCTTAGGAGCGAAGGAAATAGGATGAAGAGGGATCGCGCCGATAGAGACCTCACGACACCCCAAACTCCCATTCGTGCAGCCTTCGAGGTGCGGAACATCTCACCCTCGAAGTGTGGAACCTCGAACCCTCGAGGTGCGAATTCTCGCACCTTCGATGTGCGAAATCTCGCACATTCGAGGTGCGAGATCTCGCACCCTCGAGGGGCGAAATCTCGCACCCTCGAGGGGCGAAATATCGCACCCTTGAGGTGCGAAATCTTACACTCTTGAGCCACGAAATCTCGCACCTGCGAGGTGCGAAATTTCGCACGCATGAGGTGCGAAATTTCACACCCCTGGGCCCAGGTGCGGATTTCTCGTATATGCAGGATCCAGGTGCGAATTTCTGTATGTGGTCCCTATTTCTACCTACTCCTACCTAACCCCTACCTATTCCCTTCCTATAAATACCCCATGATTTCACACTTCAAAGGGGTCAGAATTTGAGACCTTGGGACCTCTAAAGAGCTCCATTAATGGCATCTCCCTTTTGAGGAAGAAGAAGGGATAAACTATCCCTTTCTTAATATATTTAATATATGATAATTATGGCATCTTATATGAAAAGGATGACATCATGTCTTAGAGGTGACATCATATAGCCTCAAGGATGACATCATGTAGCTTAATTATGACATCATCTAGTATAAAGAAGAATGTAAGGAGATGTAATGTGATGGTCTCATACTTGTAACTTTGAGTGATTAATAATATTCCAACAATGCTTCAAAGTGGACATAGGCCCCTTACAAGGCCGAACCAGTATAAATCTCTTGTGTTATTTACTGTTTTTCTACTCTTGTCTATGTGACCAAATTAACTATTCCTAGTAATTGGAATATTTGGTGTTTACGACATTTTTTGCCATCAACACCTCCTATTTTCTTTTGGAAAAAAGAAGGTTCCCTTGTTTTATTCCTCAATTAGTTTTCCTTTCACAACCTCTATATTCGAGACACTTGGAGTTTCTCTTCTCTCCAATGTTGTCCCTGCTCCGTCTTAGAGGCAAGGGATAGAACATGAAATTTATAATGTTAAGGCAACGACATGAAAGAGGCTTACCGAACGTTAGGCGGAAGGCCAATCTAGCAAGAAAGCCAAGGCCGTTAATTCCACTTTCATTGCAATCACGAAAGGTGAAAGCGAGAAATATAAAATCTCTATTACAATCGTCGTATCACCTTATGATGTTTCTCTATAAATCAGCGAGAGTGAAGCTTTGATGGAGTTTCCCCTCGCTAGGGAAGATCCCTCGCCATATGTTTATCCTTCCAGTTCCTCCATTTTCTCGGAAGATATATACAAGGCATTGGGAACCTCTCCATCCCCCCATACTGCCACTAATATCACTGATTCCTTCTCTAGTCTCTTCTCGGAAATTTCCTTTCCTAAATTGGTTAAGGCAGTAGTTGATTCTCCTTTATTTGCTTATCCCTTTATCGCTCCTAGTTCTTCTTTAGAACAAAAGACTATTATAGCTCAGTAGCTTTGGTTGATCCTTTGACTTTGGTATTCTTTTAATTACTTTGGTTCGTCTCTCTTATATTTTTTCCTTTATGTTCACAACTTGTTAGATCATGGTTCTCTTCTCAATGAGATTACTAACTTAGTGGCTCTTAAGGAAAAGAATCGAGCTTGAAAAGCTTAAGTTTTTGATTTATCAGGCACAAAATATGAAGCTTTAAATAGTTTGGATGCTGCGAAAGCCACCCTTTTTGATACGGAGAGCATTTTACAATCCCTTTCTAACCCAAACTTGGAATTGAGCATTGCATTGGAGAGGTCTAATTAGGGAATAGAGGATAAGGTATAAGTATGCTTCCCTTTCTTTTGATCTTAAGAAAAAATTTCCAAAGAAGAAAGGATTCCTTTCTAAGATTCTCACTACCTTTTACCCATGCTAAGAAGAAGGTGAACGGTTTCTTGGGTCATTTATTTTGTGAAATTTTTCCTAATCATGGATGCCCTTGTAATCACATATTCTGAGAATCAAGACAAATACCCAGATCTAAGCTTCCCTAATCTACATTTGGGAATAGAGAAATTTTCCCAAATAAAGCTTGACAATCTTTAAAAGGGGATGAAAATTCACAGAAGGAGATAGTGGATGCCGAGATTCTTTTTCCTTTGAAATCCCAAATATAGTTGCGACAAGGAAGATGTTGAAGGTCGAGAGGTTCTGGATGATGACCATGCATATGACTCCTCCTATAATGATGATGATGAGAATAATGATAACGATGGAAATTCCGTTAGCAACCCCAATAGTCCCATTGTCAAAGTGGGTGATGAAGAGCCTAAAGCATACCCTGGCGATGGTCCTAAAGAGGACCATCAACCTCCAAAGAAGGGCAATCCTTCTAATATAGGGAAATATGCTTCCATTACTGGAGCTCTAGATTCAACGAAGCCCACTGTCTCGACTAATCTTTCATTGATTCCTGATCCTAATCCTAACAATATTATGGAAAGAGGCTTCGTAACATCTTCTTCGGCATCTGTTCTTCAGGTATGATATTACTTTCCCTAGCACTCACTGATTTGTTAGTAGTTAAGTTATATAACAATTTTACATAACTTTAGATATGACGAAAGCACCTGATACTTCGTAAAGATAAACTTAGTAGAATGCATAAAGAAATAAACTCTTTGCAGAGAGAATTGGATTAGAAAATAAAAGATTAAAACTACTTATTTGATAAATACTTTGAGCTTGATAAGAATGCCTCCGCCCTGATGTCTTTTAAAAGCAATGAGGCGGGTCCTTGTTTAAAAAGGGCTTGCCTTCGAAATGAGAATCTCAGCAAAGAAAATAAGGAGTTGATGGTGCTTTTTTGTATGTTAATCGAGGAAAGAGATTTCCTTATGGGTTTTCTTTGGGAAGTTTACCGCTGTTACATGAAGGACGATTTATCATATTTTGGGGATCTTAACATAGGCTTGCTTAGGCACTTCCACCGGAGGTTCCTAAACTAAGTTGGGCATGATCCTTATTCGCGGGGAATGTGAAACCTCCTAGAGTATACTAACTATCCATTGATCTTTCACCGAAAAAAAATTCGAACTAAAAAGACAAATTCATCCCAGAAATTTGAGATCTATTTTGTATGAATCATCTTGATATTATGTAAATATAAAAATGGAGTTCATATAAGAATTTTCCTTTTTATGTACCTGCATTTTTGGTGTCATCTTATTATAAACAAGTAATGTGTTATGAATCCCTTTTGAAAATAAACTTGATATATGATTTTGTTTTGACCAGGTTCCTCAACAACTCTCAACCATTTCTCTAAAAGACACTTCTTCCTAAATTTCAAAAACCAAGGATATAATAACCAGTTTTGAACAGAAAGAGGTCTCTGGTGATTCCATTCCTATGAAATTCACAAAAAAAGATTTTCTTTAGAGTGGTTTAAAAAAAATTCAAGAACAACAGATTATTGTGCATAGTCTTAGAAAATAAAAGAGAGACTAGGAAGGAAAGTTAGTTCAACAGGAGAAAGATCTCATCAAAGCAAAATGTATAATCAAAGCTGATCCTACAGTGGATTTTGATAAAGATATGCATATGTTTTGAAAGAAAGTTTTTAACTTAGTGTTTCAATTAGAGGAGTGTCAGGCCTCCTGCAAGTCCCTGGAATTTATTTTTAAATGATGGAGTCCCCAATTTCCAATGTAATGACCCGCCTTTTGTCCAGTTCAAATCGGTAATTAAAATGACTCAAACTGTTCATGAAGAAGGATTGTTTTTTTGGGCAAAGCCGACCTGTTTTTAAAGTGACCACAAACACTTATTATTATAACAAATAATAATTACAAATATTCCAGGATATTAGCAGTTTACCAACCTACTACATCGATTTTTAAAGTGGGTCATCCATTATTTCCTAACTAGATTATAGTACAGAAGGTAGATACTATTTCTAGACTATTATAGATAGGTATTCCATGTAGGGAAACCAGTTCATTACACAAGTTACATAATATATGACATTACGAAGAACATTAACTCATAACATAACAAGCAGAACCTCACTTCAGCCAAGTCAACATCTCACTACACAAGCATTCCCAAAAGCATTGAGTACACAACACTGTAGAGCGACATACCATCAAAGAATCCCTTGCAAGCACCAATTGCAAAGCAAACTCTATAGAAACACCATCAGCAGAACCAATAACAGCTCGACAACGGTTCATCACAAAATCCAAAACCAAAAAAAAAATAACCATACCAACTACACTTCCAAATACTCCAACACAACAACACAGCCGTCAGCTTAATTACCAACAAGACGACTCTCAACCTCTTCAAAATAGTCACATGCTACATAATGTACCAACAAACCCAACCAAGACCACAACAAGAGTACAAGACATTTTCACCCTTGGCTCATCAAGCTAGAGCCAACAAACTAGCCACCTAAGCTTACTTGGTCGAATAATGAAAGGCCGACATCTAAGAGAGGCGGATGGGAAAGTTGTAGATCAAGACATAACACACAACTACAGAGAAAAAAATCAAGAACTCCCATGAAAGCAACAACATGACACGGCCTAGCAAGTTGAACACAGATTGACAACACACTTTTTCCACAAACACATTCAAAAATAGAAAGCACCAACAAAAGCCAAAACTCCCAACTCGGCCTGATGATGGTCAGACACCACCGAACAAAACAATCACTAAGCAATGTAGTACAGACTCGATTAGATACCTGATGTTGCAGATGCAAGCCCCTGGGTGGAGAAGGGAGAACTGGGAAGTAGCGAGGCAGACAGGAAGTGACAACGACATGAAAAAAGCAGCAGTCAAGAAGTGACACTGCACTAGGAAATGAAGAGAACGAAGAAGGTTGTCTGAGCATTGGGAGGGAAACAAGGACGGAGGAAAGGAGAAAAAAGGGTTTTGAAGCGGAGGAGCTAAGTTCCGGCACTGAACCAAATCTGAAAGGTAGGTTCGAAAATCAACTCCCACGTAGGTGAAAGCCGGACAGATGCAGAGAGGAGAAGATAAGTTGGAACGATTTAGAGGGGGATGGAAACGTAGAAGGAAGATGGAAGAGAAATGAAGAAGATGAAGAAAGGGTTTTTCGCCCGGTCGCCATTTACAGGAGAAGGCTTCGAACCTTGAAGACAGATTGTTAGGGATACTTACACATTGAAACAGAAATAAAAGAATTTTTCATTATCATAACAATAATTTTACATCAGAGTTACAATGATCATCAGAGTACAACATAAACACAGCAAATATATATATATATATATATATATATATAAACTCTCAGTAGAAGAATAATGATCCAAGGTATAGCTCGAGCTCCAATTCTGAATCCTGATGTAACCAATTTCAGGACTAAAACTGCAAACCAAACTATTAACTGCCCGTGTGGAAAATTATAGCACCTAGAGTTTAGGTGAAGACTGGAGTGAGAACAAAAACAATTATCTTTAGCCTTTTTTTAAAGTTAGCTAAATCATAAGACCACGCCGTATAACATAGAACGGGTTTTTCCCCTTGTGAATACCAGTGCATACAAATTCGTAATGCTTTTTGGAAAATAAAGTTACAATGAGGTCTCGCGGAACACACACACTGCAAATGCTGACTTGGGCGAGGTTTCTTCTTATGATAACAAAAAATGCTTGATATGCAGAAAATCCTATGATATTATTATTATTAGTGCATAGCGTGAAAAATCATTTCACAAGTAAATGTATCAATCCTGGCCAACGTAATGCAATATCCCATAATGTTGACATTTATGTTGACTTAATAATATACAACTAAAATAGTACATAGCTCGAGAATGGATTTCCGACAAATGACCAGACTAAGGAACTTCCTTACCGATGGGTACACTTCTGGAGAGATGTTCCGAGAACCAATCGGCTCTCTACTAACGTGAGGTCGATCTCTCTCTTAACTAAATTGATTAGATCACGCCTAAGTATGTCATCTCCCAGTCGTCACCAACCTTTACTAGGTGCCCACAACATTAACATCCACATAAGTAGTAGTTGCCACATAACTAATACCTATGCCCTATACCATTGTACACTTTTTATCTAGAAGGTGATGAAAACCCATAGCCTCACTACATTTTACATGTTTTGTCCATTTACTAGGGTGTAAGGCTTGCCGAAGTCTTGTTGCATAAAGCTACGCTTCACTAAGACTTGCTTTCATCATCAATAGCTCATCACTAAGTATGTTACACTTCCATTTTATAACATATAATCGATAATCACTAACCATATAACTTTTAAGCTCGTATGTTTCAAAGAAGGGTGTTAAGCTATGAGAATAAATTCTCTGCCACCAACCAGAAAAATGTTTAGTAAAAAATCAATCACACATTACAAAATACAATGTCAGACACACGTCCATACAAGTCCATTCTGGGTCTGAATGAAACCGAAGGATCCTTATTCCTCGTCTAATAAAGGAGAGAGTCCCTTGTAAGTCCGAAAAATCTCCACGTACGTTCAGACCGCTGTCACAATATAACCTCATAATAAGTGGCTTCTTATTTGAGACATCAACAAACAATCCTACGAAGTGAAGATTCCCGGTGTTCAACCACCATCTTCAATATCTTCATTTGCTCCTTTTCGTCATATCATTATTCGAAATGGTTTTCTGATAGAAATTCGATCCCAATCTTTTCGAATAACGAGTGTTATTTGAAACCATATGGACTTATACCATATTTTAGTTAAGTCTCCTTTCAGCTTAGTTTCAATAAAGTGAATATCTTCAATTTCGTATCCTTTTAACAAAATCCTCATTTTGAAAACATATTAATCCAAAAGTCCATTTCCTTTGAACATTTAAGTCAAAACTCTTCTCGCCCAAAAATCCATGTTCCAAGAATTCATTTCATAATTTTCTCTATAAAAAAATATCTTTATCAAAGATAATATAGATTCAAAAAAAATCTTAATAATCATTCATTAATTTTTTACCCAGATTCATCAACTCTTTATTCCTTTACCTTTCTCTTAAAACCCATCTCCAAATCAAGGTCATTAAGTATCATTTCAAATAGCCTTTAAAAATATTAATCCTTTTTAAATTCCAAATCTTTACTTAATCTTTAGCGGGTTAAAGAATGATGTTATTTAAGACTCCATTGACAACAAACCCAAAACAACTTAATATTAAATATAAGATTTAAACATAAATTATCAACTTATATTGGATACCAATTCTCATGAATACTATAAGTGGAATAATGAAATAAATATCTTTCAAATTCCCCAGATAGTATACGTCTTAACTAGTAATTTCCATATCAAATTTCTGAAGATTATTTCTATCTAAACCCATCTTATTAATTATGGAAAACCTTTATTCCAACAGATTAAACTGAAACCATTATATAAGAACTAGATAGAAGTTATATACACTTATGTTCGGTATCAATTTCCATTCTTGACTGATACTATCAGCGAAATAACAGCAACTCTATCGTTCAAATTCCTCTAATATTACAAGTTTACTTATGGAAGACATTCGAAGGACAATTTCTACTATTTCCAGCTTCATTAATAATTGGAAAACCATTTTATCTCAAAACAAGTTAGATCTTAATTTAATCCATTATGGTTTAAATACAATAAACTTCTAAAAATATTCCATTAATCATTTAAAAATGATTACTTAAGTTTCGGGAAATAATTTATTAGTTCAAGACTCCGAATTATACTGTTTTCAGAAAAATGTTGCAAAAGTTTACTAAAAGCTTTACAAAAGCATCACAAAATAGTTTATATTACCTAGTTTGATAAAAATAACTTTAATATCACACTTCAAATCAATTTTAAATAATTTATTGTTATTCTACAAAAAAATCCATATTTTTAATAATTTTAAAACAACCATTTACTGTTATGGTCTATGAATTGCGTTTATAGTGACCTTTATTCAAAATAGATTTAAGAAAAACTTGAAAACTATACATTGAAATTTAGAAATTATTTTTTCCTTTGAAAACTATTGTTATAAGAATGAAAACGTTTTTCTTTTCATGCCAATATGATTTAAATTGCATGAGTTATAGTCGTTTAAGGTTTATGGTTGAAATTCGCGAATTATCGCTGCGTGACACGTCCTATTCAGACCATATTACGATTTATAATAAAAATTTGTCTAGTTTACCTCAAACATGATTATAAACCTTTATAAACATATATAAACTCATTTGAAAATAATAATTCAAATTTTAAACTTCAAAATAATTTAAATTCAAAATTGATTTCATAAATTGAAATAGCCAATTTTAGTAGAAAACTTTTCCAAAATTGTTTACACCTTTACAAAAGTTGTTCAAACATACTTCAATTTCATTTCCAAACCATTTTGTATATCAAATTCAAAACTTTATTTTTTTAATTTCAAATTCTCCATATGTGAAATCGTTTATATTTTCAATTGAGAAGGAGACCTAACCAAACATCTATATTATTCCATAATTGTGTGTGATAGGTGTGAGATAATAGACAAATGGTACTTAAAATCATATACACATCCACCACAATCATCAACAATATCATTAACAGATGTTATTGACTACGTGCAAGCGTCACGGTAATTAACGTATATAAGTATCATTAATTATTCATCCATTCATCTAATGTCACACATATATATCTAACACCCATAATCAAATGTAAATAAATAATTGTGTCGAATTCTCATCGACGCATCCATCCTGCCAAATTTTATCATAGGACCTTAATCGTACCGACGGACAGCGTAACAGTATATGGTGTTCTAACTTTTCTAACTCTGAAAATATGCCAACTTCACTTTGGTTTTTGGACTAGCTACTCTTTGCATTTGAAAAGTGTCCAAGAACAAAGTTGTAGGAAATTCTTTTATCTTCTGTTTTACAAAAAGTGTTTTCCAATTCTAATCATTTTTGAGGGAGATATGGTCAAAATGGTGGAGGTGGTTTTGGATTTAGCAAAAGACAGCTAGAAAATATGGCCGTTAAATATTTGGTTTTTGGGAATATCTAAGCTCGGAATTAGGAAAAGAGCTCAACATGAAAGTTGTAGACACTGAAAAAATACATGATTTTTTTATACTTTAGATCAGTGTAGGGGCAGTTATAGCCTCGAGAAGTTGCTAGTTATAGGTTGAGGTGGAGGCCGATAAAAATGGAGTGGTGGTACATGATGGTGGTGGTGTGGGGTGTTTGGCCAGACTTGGGTGGAGGAAGTGGGGCTATGAGCTAGTGGAGAAGGAGATGAGGAGGTGGTTAGCTATGAATGGGAGGGGTAGACCGAGCTAAGGAGGGAAGGGGAGGAAGTAAATGGTAGTGTTGGCTAGGGAGGAAGAGGGCAAAATGGTGGCGGTGCTGGTCATGGCTGAATTAGGCCAAGGGAAGGTATGACACCATGGCCATGAGAAGCAAGGATAAGATGGATAAAGAAGGGAGAATGAAATGAGTGAAAAAGAAGAAGAGGGGGTCCTTATATTGGCTCATGAGAAGAGATATTGGTAAATTTTCCAATCTTCCTTAGGAAGCCATACCAGTCTTCCTTAAGAAGCCATGATAAAACCATATTCTCCTTTGTAAAACCATGTGAACATGTAGATGGTTTCATGTAGCAATGCTTCTAGGGTGTTATAAATATTGAAACGTCTTATGTACGTTGCAAAACTCAAATGCTAGGCTATGTTTAATCGTTTAAATATCCGACGACTTGTGCTACCAAAACTAAACAACGTTAGCAACTTATTTAATATTCGAAATAATTATATTAATTTATTTATTTATATTAGTTATACTTATTTAATTAGAAAAGAATACACTTAAAAATAGTTTTATAAATAAGTATTGGGAAATATTATTGTAACAAAATCTAATAAATTCTTACTAAAATTATACCATTATATTTTGACAAAATTAAACGTTTATTCTGTTTTGTAAACATATTTATATTAAAAATTATATTATAAATTCATTCTATAATTGACTCAAATTCATTTTAAATTCAATTAAATTCATTTTATATTCAAAAATCCTAATTTTATACTCAAAAAAAATCAGTTTTGTATTGGTTAAAAATTATGGATTGTAACATTCACCCCTACCCCCTTAAAAATTTTCGTCCCAAAAAAGGAAACGGGGTTAGGTAAGATATTCTCTCCTTTACGAATTTTCAAACTCAAGATTTAAATTTCTCTATACCAAAGCTCTGTTCTCATAATGGAAATGCTGGACAGTAAACGCTAACACACCTTAATCTGAACAACCATATATGCAATACCCCCAAAAAAATAATTTTCAACTATTTAATCAACTGTCATGTCCGACTCATCATCTACTGGGCCAAATACTGCCTAACACTCAGTGATTGTCCGCCCCTGTAATTAACAAGGAGATTTAGAGTTGGAAATCAGTTCCTTAGGACATAATATTAACTTGCTAATTATTCTGAATACAAAGGTTTGTGAAAACTTTTTCCCTTTTAAATTCAAAATTACTATTAACATTTACATGGAAAAGTCAGATAACTCAGCTTACCTAAATATTTTAATTTAGGTTATTTCTTATTCCTAATTATTCCCGTTTGCCAAGTACTTTTCAGTCAAACCGAGAAACTTAATTCACAAGTATTTGCAACTATTAAATGTTTCATTTCCTTTTCTAACAGCTTTTCAAAACTTATCGACTATCCAAAATCATCAAAAATTCTGATTCTTAGTCAAATATTTAAGGAGGTATACATTCAAATGAATTCCCAAAATCATTATTTCCAATGGCTTTACAAATATTCCTTAATTTTAATTCTTAACTTTTCAGATACTCCTTAGGGTTATTCAACTTTTTGTTCTAACCATTCAATCTTTCAGACCCTTTCTAATTAGAAAGAAACTTTGTTTGAAAAGTATAAGTTATTTCCATAACTAAATTTATTGGCTTATCTCCTAATAACCTGTTTACCTTACATAGTTCTCACAATTATTACCAAAATTTCAAGACCTCACTTTAGCCATATATCATTAAATACCATTATAGTCAAATTGTGAAATTGAATTCACAAAGTATTCAAACTACTTCTATTATAGAACTTATCAATTGTCCAATCGTCAATAATTATGATTCTTTATCCTAACTTAGATGGCTTAATCTAAGTTTTGTAGGATCTATATTAACCCTAAAGGGGGTGAATAGGGTTCATTGCAGTTTTGAGGAATATAAAAATATCACAACTCAGAACACAGCAGAAAAAATAAATGCACAAAATAAATGACATAGATTTTACCCAGCTTCGGCAAACCCCTACCTACTATTGTATTCCCCAAGGTTTCTATTAGAATTAAAAAAATCTCTATGCTTACAATTCCCTATGAACTCGCGACACCCGCTCCCAACTGTTCAAATCCTACACTCAAAAACCACGCACTGCTTTTTATCCCCAAGGTCATATTATCTCCCGAATTACAAACCCATAACTCGCAAACCCTCATGAGTAATTTTGATTTAATTTTTTTCTTCTACTTGAATTTTTTGCTTGGTTTTCGATTCTTGACGATGATGAAAATGGTGACATATATATATAGGGCTAATCGAACACTTGATTCTTTGATTTCACGTGTAGACTAGCTATGATTCTTGCTTAAGTTATTACTGTGAATACGTGATTGATTTCTGGAAAGGTAAAATTGAATTTTATGCCCAGAATGATGTTCTCATGAATTGTGGAATGATTTCAAATCATGAATTCATTCTTGCTGTAAATCAATTCCTTTAATTACATTTGATAATTATTGCATGCTACATGCTTGATGAATTTAGCCAAGAATACATCACTGTGCATTCTGAGAATAAATTTGCAAAAATAAATTGCTATGTTTTACTTACGCAAATTAATCTCAATCCCATTTTTGAGCCAATGAATTTGAAAAGAGATTTCCCTTTCATTTTGAAACCATTCGAACTTGTGTTTGCAGTGGTACTAAAAAATTCACTGCTGTGTAGTTGCCATGACCATGTGGTGTACTCATTCTTGTGCATAGTGTTGTTGTTGCACTTGTAATGTTTCACCTATGTGTATATGCTCCCTGTGCTCTGTCCGGTGGTTTGGCTTCATCATCCATGTTTTGGCCAGTAATCATTCTTTATACTGCCACATATATATTCACGGATATATACACACAAAGATGTGTATATATATTCATGTTTACATTACTGTGTGCACCACCTTGATGTTTTGGCATTTATATGTAGAGACTCCTTATTTTTTTGACCTTCTTGCATGCCTGCTGCCACTATTGCAATACTTGATTGATCTTTACTTGATCCTTTTGTCCACTTTTGTAATTATGCATGCCATCATGATTTGCGACATTATAGTACACATTCACTTATGCTAGTCCACGTCTTGATTCATTCCATCTATGTCATGCCTTGTAGTTGTGTTTGCCACTTCACTCCCTTGCTCCATATGCATGTGTACTGAGCTTGTATAATTTTTCTTTTGTCACTTTAAATTGGCCATCTTGTTTGTCCATAGATTTGTATAGACTTAAGTGCTCATGTCATCACTCTTATTTTAACCTATTGCATCATTTTAGTGTCATCATGTTTTGATGTTTTGTACTTAATCTAACTAGTCTTGAAACCGCTGTACATTTCCATCTTGCACATCTCATTTGCATGTGCACATATATATGTGCTCTTGGTTATGGCAATTCTTGCTCTTGCCATGCATGCTCTTCTTCCTATGTTGTAATGATGTGCTTATCTCTGACCATTGCTTGATGCATCTATTTGCTACTGAAACATGTTGCTACTCAGTAGTTTGTTGACCAGATTTTTTTTCTCTTTCATGCTTTTCACCTGAGCTTTGTTGTCTTGCCATGGGCACTGTTTCATGTGAATGCTTTGTGTGACTTAATCATATCTGGATTTGGTTGCACCTGCCTTGTCTGTTTTCATTACCTTTAACCTGAACCAGTTTTGTTACTCTGGTTTAACCTAAAATTGCTTTGTGCATGGCTTGACATTTTCTTGCCTGCTCACTTCTGGTCTTGCTGCTGCCGTACCTATGTGCACTTGAATTCTTTGAGCCATCATTTTTGCACTTGAGTTTGCATAATTGGCTTGTCCTAAAACATGTTATGTGCACTTTTATACTGACTTGACTTGTGTTTATGTACATCCCATGTACATGGATGCACCCGACTTGTTTGGTGTATTTTGGGCTGTAACGTTTTGCATGTTGAACTTATTCACCTGCACATTATCAATATATGTATAAATACATACACATGTATATGTATATATGTATTGTGCATAGTGCAATTATATTTTCTATTTATATCAACATACCACTATACGATGTGTCGTGGCTGGTCAGGATCAGCAGACCATAAATATGAGTTGAGGCTGGTCTTGATCAGAAGACCACTATAGTTGTATTGAGGCTAATCTGCAGGCACTAGACATATAGTCTACCTTGTGGTATTTACATTGAACCACTGTGAATATCACAAGCATTCTAGACACAAATAGAAGTATATACATATCAGACGAAGTCTAGAAATATGACGAGAAACACACCAAAATTTCAAGTCAAATAAAATTTAAAACAAATTTATATTCACCAACATTTAAATCAAAATTTGTTCCATTTTACTATGTGTGTTTCTGTGACATATATACAGGTGAATGGACGGGATATAGAAGCAGCTGAAGACAAGTATGTGTCAGTGTGCATGTCAGAGTGAACTGAGTGAAATGTAGTATGTATAAATGCAATCTTAGTGTTGTAGTGAGGAAACAATGTATATGAACATAAATGTGAATTGAATGTATTATCACATTGAGATATACAAATAGTGGGGTTAGAAATATGTACCAAGTCAAATGTTATAATAAAATATTTATTTAAATAAAAATACTGTTTGAATATTATATTCTATGCATATCATTTTATTCAATAAGTAATTATTTTTGTGTGAGATGAAATATGGAAGGATACAATCAGAAACACATTTATATAATAATATATATATATG
Organism: Allium sativum; assembly: GCA_030737875.1. Classification (NCBI taxonomy): domain Eukaryota; kingdom Viridiplantae; phylum Streptophyta; class Magnoliopsida; order Asparagales; family Amaryllidaceae; genus Allium; species Allium sativum. Next base: position 160,894,269 of record CM060923.1, read on the forward strand.
CTTGTTATTATTAAACAAAAATCATATTGTTATATTCAATAAGTTCTTCCAGAATTTCTTAAGTTCAAAACATGATTTTCTCTTAATCTTTTTCCTAAATAATTTATAAATAAGCCAAGTTTTAACTATTCCTTTAAGTCATTCAAATCATTCTACTTTTTCATTCTTGGTTTATTTATTCTAATTACAATTCCATATGAATAGTTAGGATTTCATAGTTTGACCAAGGATGTTTATATTTGAATTCAACTACCTTAACTAATTTGTTTGGGGGAGATCACAAATACTTTAACAGTCTTGGTCCTAATTTATATTTCAAACAATTCCTTTTATATCCAAAACATATTACCTTTCAAAAACCAAAATCATTTTTATACAAAAATATGCTCTCTTGAATATAGTACTCCCAAAACTCATTTTAGGGTATTACTAACCCTATCTCTAATGAGGTACTCATCATAGCATAGTATTAATCCTATCTCTGATGAGTCCTTCCATTCCATTCAAATGATTCATACCCTAAAGCTTTGTATAAACCAAGGCTCTGATACCACTTTGTAACGATCCTCCTTTTTGCCCGGTTCAAACCGATAATTAAACCAACTCAAACCATTCATAAAGACGAATTATTAAGAGTACTTAAACATTGAAACAGAAATAAAAGGATTTTCTATTATCATAAGAATAATTTTATATCAGAGTTACAATGATCATCAAAGTACAACATAAACATAGCGGAAAGAAATATATAAACTCTCAGTGGAAGAATAACGATCCAAGATATTGCTCAAGCTCTAATCATAAATCCTTCTCTAACTGATTCCAAGACTAAATCTGTAAACCAAACTACTAGCTACCTGTACGGAGGATTATGGGCACCCAAAGTTTAGGTGAAAAACAATAAACTCCAGGTCAGTCATGGGGCTGGTGTGAGAACTAAAACAGTCATCTTTAGGTATATTTTAAAGTTAGGTAAATCATAAGACTATGTCGTGTAACACAGAATATGTTTTTCCCTTTATGAATACCAGTGCATAAAAATTTGCATTGCTTTTTGGAAAATGAAGCTACCATTAAGTCTCGTGGCATACACACAATGCAAATGCATATTTGGGTGAGGTTTCTCCTCGTGATAACCAAAAATGCTTGATATGCAGAAAATCATCTGATATTACTATTAGTGCATAGCGCAAAAAATCATTTCACAAGTAAATGTATCAATCCTAGCTAGCATAATTCCCCATCCCATTATGTTGACATAATAGTATACAACTAAAACCGTACTGGGCTACAGGGGAGAATGGATTTCCAACAAATGACCAGGCTGAGGAACTACCTTACCGATGGGTACACCTCTAGAGAAATGTCCCAAGAACTAATCTGACATTCTGCTAACGCAAGGCCGATCTCTCCCTTAAATGGATTGATTAGATCGCGCTTAAGTATGCCATCTCCTGGTCGCTACCAATCTTTAACCGGGCACCCGCGACATCAACATCCACATAAGTCGAATTGCCACATAAGTAATACATGGGCTCCATGCCATGGTACACTTTTTATCTAGAAGGATATGACAACTCATATCCTCGCCGCATTTTTTCTGTTTTGGCCATTTACCGAGGTGTGAGGCTTGCCGAAGTCTAAATACACAAAGCTACACTTCACTAAGCCATGCTTTGATCATCAATAGCTCATCACTAAGTATGTCACACTGTCATTTAGTAACATATAATTAATAATCACTAACCACGTAACCTTTGAGCTCATACATCTCAAAGAAGGTTGTTAAGCTAAGAGAATAAATTCTTCGCCACCAATCAGAAAAATGTTTAGTAAGAATCAATCACACATTACAAAATATAATGTCAGAAACATGTCCATACAAGTCCATTTTGGGTCAGAACGAAACCGAAGGCACCCTCTTTCTCGTCCAATAAAGGAGAGAGACCCTTATAAATCTAGAAAATCTCGAAGTATGTTCGGACATCTGTCACAATATAACCTCATAACATGTGGCTCCTATTTGAGACATAAACAAACAGTCCTACGATGTGAAGATTCCCGTTCCTCAACCACCGTCTTCAGTATCTATATTTGCTCTATTTCATCGTATCATTATTCAAAATGATTTCGGATATAAACCTGATCCCAGTCTTTTCGAATAACGAGCGTTATTTGAAAAGCATATGGACTTATACTGGATTTCAGTTAAGTCTCATTTCACCTTATATTTCAATAAATCGGATCTCTTGAATTTCTTATCCTTTTAACAAAATTCTTATTTTGAAAACTTATTGATCCAAAAGTCCATTTCCTTTAAACCTTTAAGTCAAAACTCGTCTTACCAAAAAATTTATGTTCTAAAAATTCATTTCATAACTTTCTCTTTAAAACCTATCTTTCTAAATCAAAGATAATTTAGCTTCAAAAAATATTAATAATCATTCATTAACTTTTTACCCAAATTCATTAACTCTTTATTCTTTACTTCCCTCTTAAAACCCATCCCCAAATTAAGATCATTAAGTATTGTTTCAAATAGCCTTTACAAAATTTTAGTCCTCTTTATATTCCAAATCATGACTTAATCTTTAGTGGGTTAAAGAACGATGTTATTTCAGACTCCATTCACAACAAACCCAAAACCACTTGATATTAGATTTAAGATTTAAACAAAAATTATCAACTTATATTCGATACCAATTCTCATAATCAACTAATACTATAAATGGAATAATGATATTAATGTCATTTAAATTTCCCATATAGTATACATCTTAACTACAGATTTCCCATACCAAATATCCAAATATTATTTCTATCCAAACCCATCTTATTAATTCTGGAAAACCTTTATTCCAACGATTAAACAGAAACCATTATATATGAACTGGATAGAAGTTACATTCACTTATGTTAGGTATCAATTTCCATACTTAACCGATACTATCAGCGGGACAATAACTCTACCTTTCAAATTCCTATAATAGTACAAGTTTACTTATCAACATAATAGCGAAATTTGAAGATCACTTTCCACCATTTCAAATTTCATTGATAATTGAAAAACCATTTTGTCTTAAGATAAATTAGATCTTAATTTAACCCAATATGATTTAAATACTATAAACTTCTAAATATATTCCATGAATCATTTTAAAATGATTACTCAAGTTTTGTTAAATGATTTATAAGTTTAAGACTTCGAATTATACTGTTTTCAGAAAAATGTTGCAAAAGTGTTTCAAAAGCATTGCAAAAGCGTCAAAAAAAGTTTACATTAAGCTAGTTTGATAAAATTAACATTTATATGATCCAAAATTATCATTTCCGCTTCAACATACTTTTAAATAATTATTGTAATTTTACAAAAAAATCCATATTTTTAATAATTTTAAAACAACCATTTACTGTTGTGGTCTATGAACTACATTTATAGCGACCTTTATTCAAAGTAGATTTAAGCACAACTTGAAAATTGTACACTGAAATTTGAAAATTCCTTTTTTTTAAAAAAAACTATCATTATAAGAAAGCAAACATTTTTCGTTTTATGTCAATCAAATTTAAATTGCATAAGTTATAGTTGTTTAATGTTTATGGTCAAAATTCGCGAATTGCCGCTGTGCGACATATCTTATTCAGACCATACTATGACCTATAATTCATCTGATTTACGTCAAATATGATTATAAACCTTTTTAAACACATATAAACTCATTTGAAAATAATATTTCAAATTTTAAACTTCAAATTCGATTAAAATTTAAAATTTATTTCATAATTGAAATAGCCGATTCTAGTCGAAAACCTTTCCATAATTGTTTCCACCTTTACAAAAAGTTGTTCTTACATACTTCAATGTCATTTCCAAACCGTTTCATATATCAATTCAAACCTTTATTTTTTTATTGCAAATTCCCCATATGTAAGACCATTTATATTTTAAACTAAGAAGGAGACCTAAAAAACAATATAATTTCATAATTATGTGTGATAGATGTGTAATAATAAACAAACAGTACTTATAATCATATAAACATCCATCACAATCATCAACAATATCATTAAGTGATATCATTATCTACCTGCAAGCATCACGGTAATTAACGCTAATTAGTGTATAAGCGTTATTAACTATGCATTCATTCATTCAACACCACACACACACACAAATATATATATATATATGTAGTGTGTGTGTGTGTGTGAGGAGTTCTCACTGACACATCTACCCCGCCAAACTTTACTGTAAGACCTTAATCGTACTGACGGACAGCATAACCATGTATCGTGCTCTAACTTTTTTAAATCTGAAATAAGGCTAACTTCCATTGGGTTTTGGACTAGCTACTCTCTGATTTTGAAAAAGTTTTTAACTAAATATAGGAAATTCTTTTCTCTTATGTTTCAAAAAATAATTTCCCAATTTTGAAAATTTTTCAGTGAGATATAGTAGAAATGATGGAGGTATCTCGGATTTAATAAGTGATAGCCAGAAAATATGGCCTTCAAAGATCTAGATTTTTGGAATATCTTGGCTCGGAATTAGTAAAAGTGCTCAACTTGAAAATTGTTGTGATTGAAAAAATACAGGACTTAAAAAAATTGCACGATTTGGATCAATTTAGAGGAAGTTATAGCATCAGGAAGTTGCTGGTTGTGGGATGAGGTGGAGGCTAACAAAAATGGAGTGGTGGTGCATGAAGGTGGTGGTGTGGTGGTGTTTGCTCAGACTTGGGTGGAGGAAATGGGGCTGTGGGCTGGTGGAGGAGATGGTTGGCTGTGAATGGGAGGGGGTAGGCCCAGCTAAGGAGGGAAGGGAAGGAAGAAAATGGTGGTTTTGGCTAGGGAGGAAGAGGGGAAAACGGAGGTGGTATCGGTCATGCTCGAATTAGGCCAAGGGACGGGATGGCACCATGACCATGAGAAGCAAGGGGAAGATGGAAAAATATGGGAGAACAGAATGAGAGAAAAAGGAGAAGAGGGAGTCCTTGTATAGGCTCATGAGAAGGGGTATTGTTAATCTTCCTTAGGAAGCCATTCCAATCTTCCTTAACAAGCCATGAGAAAACCATGTCCTCTTTTGTAAAACCATGTGCCCATGTATATGGTTTCATGTAGCAATGCTTCTAGGGTGTTGCAACTATTGAAACGTCTTATATATGTTGCTAAACTCAAATGCTAGGCTATGTTTAATCGTTTAAATACCTGATGACTTATGTTACCAAAACTAAATTACTTTAGCAACTTATTTAATATTAAAAATAATTATTTTAATTTATTTATTTGTATTTACCTATATTTATTTAACTGGAAAAGAATATACTTAAAAATAGTTTTATATATATGTATTGTGAAAATTTGTTGTAGCTAAATTTAATAAATTCTTACTAAAACTATACCATTATATTTTGACAAAATGAAATATTTATTTTATTATTTAAACATATTTATATTAAAAAGTATATTTTAAATTCATTCTATAGTTGACCCATATTCATATTAAAATTCAATTAAATCCATTTTATATTCAAAAATCCTAATTTTATACTCAAAAATTCAGTTTTAAATTGATTAAACATTCTGGATTGTTACATCCCGATTCCTCCTTCTGATGTTTCTCTTGGTTTGGTTCAAGCTAGGAGGCTAAAGAAAGAGTCTGTCGCAAGATTGCCTCATTCATCAAACCTTGCGAAGGGTTTATATAAGGATCTTGTGAAAAATTAGGTTAAAAGGGCGAAACATGAAGTTTGGAAATATTATAAAAACAAAGGAAAATTAATGTTAATCATCGTGTATGTGAATACGTTCACCAAGTTAAACTCTTAAAGAAGGAGATTTTTCATCTCAAAAGTGTAATGTCAAATACGAGGAGGGAAACAAACTTCTTATAAGAACCAAAAAAACTTTTAATCGAGCTCTCAGAACCCTGGTTAACTCAATTGATGAGGTTGATAGCTTCAGAGGTAAATAGGTAAAGTTTAAGAATATTCTCTAAACTATTCTAAAATATTTTTTGGATCTTGCGCTGTCATAGAATGGAGAGAAATCAGAACATATGAATTTTTGTTTCTTTTCCATCACATGTTCGTGTATGAACATTTATTCACACGTAATTTATAGAATGTATAACTAAAACCCGGTTGTAGCTCTCTTTTATTTTTTGACTTATTTACTTATAGTCTATTGTTTGCTCACTTTTCTCTTGGAATTAATCGGAATTGTGAAGTTCAAAATATCCATAGAAGCACCAAAACCTAACTTAGATATTTTAAAATAAAATCTTTGAAATTTTCTGTTGGAAATACTCAATATATACGAAGTCGCCTTCGGCTAATAGAAGACTTGAAACCCATATTCGGGTATTAAATAATCGAAATCCAGAAACATCCTTTTGGAAATAGTAGGTGTAAACTAAGCCACCTTCTTCTTACAGAAGATCGAAATCGATATTCGAACATTAGAATAATAGAAATCCAGTAACCTTCTTCTGGAAATAGTAGATATAAACGAAGCCACCTTCGGATTATGGGAGACCTGAAATCCATATTCAGGTATTAGAATAATAGAAATCCAGAAACCTCCTTTTGGAAATAGAAGATATAAACAAAGCCACCTTGGGCTTATAGAAAACCTAAATTCAAGTATTAGAATAATAGAAACTCGAAAACCTTCTTCTGGAAATGGTAGATAAAACGATCTGGCTTATAGAAGATTCGAAACATGTATTCAGGTATTAGAATAATAGAAATGTAAAAACCATCTTCTGGAAATAGTGGATATAAATTAAGCCACCTGTTGACCAACTTTTTGACAAAAGCTGTCGCGGTTCAACGAATCGAAGCCCAATATCCAGAAATTATCTTCAACATCAATCGATCGGTCGATAGAGTAGTACACACTTCAAAAAGCTCGGGCAAGATTCGGCCCAAGCCATCTTCCTTCAAAAACAGCCCAAACCTGGGCTGACTTGAGTAAGTCTCCTTCAAGCAACGATTCATCGAGCACAGAAGAATTGATCATCTAAACCGACCGAGTTAACCGCTTCCGTCAAAATCGGATCGACCAAATATCTCGATTCATTTGGAAATATCCAGCAAAGTCATTCATTATTCGGACCAATTCTAAGGAAAACATGGGCGGTCAACCACTTCCAGACAAAGCTCTCCTTTTAATACACCTCGTACCAAGTGCCACATAAGACACATTTTCCAAGGATACTATTGCTCAACAGTGGAGTAGGTATTCTAGCCGCAACTAAGCCTAAGGATCAATGTGAAAACCCCAAACCCCCATGCAATGAAAGCAAGGATAATCATTGGAATATAGCACATTAATCACAACAACAGATTACAGATAATAGCATAAACATAAAATAGAATAATTTACATCAATATGATAGTGGAATCATAAATGTCATCATCATCAGAGTTGCACAGTTTAAGGATACAACTTAGTACATAAAAAGAAATAATCAGTCCACATCGCGATCAGCGGTACATATACATAAAATAGTACTGGTGGTAATGTCAATAGTCCAAAATACAGATAAAAGCTAGTCTTCGCCTCCAGCCAAAAGTCCACTCCAAGCTATAGTGCTAAGCCAAAATAAATCCTGCTACCTGTTACTTGGTTGCCCGTGTAAAAATAGGGGCACCCGAGTTTGCAAGTGAAACAAACTATGAGTCGGTCATGGGACTGGTATGGGAAATCTACTTAACTGGTTTAATAATAATAATAAGGCAAATCATAGGACCACGCCGCTAACGTAGAACGGGTTTACTCCATTGATTATCAGTGCATGAAATAAAGTAAATCTTTTAAACAATGCAATGCTTTTTAGAAAAATGAAGCCATTATAAGACTCAAGTCCCATCACACAATGCAATGCAAGGCGAAGGATAGAGTTTTACCATACAATGGCCAAATATGCTTGATACATATAAAATAAAATCATTTGATATTATAACTGGTGTCTAATCAGTTTAAAACACTTTCAATGTAAATGTATCAATCCTAGACGGCATAGCTACCATATAATATGTCACCATGTATAGGTTTACAATCAAATTCATAATGTCATGTTGGAAATTGGATTTCCATCATGAGTCAAGGCAAGGTAGTCTCCTTACCAATTCGGATCACCTCTAGCAAGATGACCCAGTATCCCCCGCAGTGAACCCTTGAATCTTGCAGGGCCGGTCCACACTTACGTTCGTGGATTAATTATTCCTGAACACATGTTTCTCGGTCCTATCGGACCTCTCCATTGGCCTCGTAGTGACCGATATATCTGAGGCGCCTCGCACTCCATCATACACATAGGTAAAAATAAATAAATGTCTGGGCTCCATACCATGACACCACCCATACCTAGAAAGAAATGCATACACTCTCTGTTGTCCCTTATCTCGTTTCTGACTCATACAAGGGGTATGAGGCTCGCGAATTAATGCTATACATAAAGCTATGCTACTGAAAGCCGTGCTTTGATCATCAACCACATGACTCTGCTTTTCAACAAAAGTCTTGATCACTTACATCTCAACATGCCACACTGACAATTCACGCCATGCGACTGATGTCTATCAATATATAACCTCTAAGCTCGTATGTCTCAGAGAAAGCGTTAAGCAAGAGAATAAATTCTCCGCCACCAAACAGATATATATTTAATAAAGATCAATCAACACAGAACGAAATCCAATGTAAGACACACATCCATTTACTAGTCCATTCTGGGTCTGAACGAAATCGGAGGCACCATATTTCTCGTCCCATATGTCCAATACAGGAGAGACACCCTCGCACATCCGGACAATCAACAAATACGTCCAGACCACTACCACTGTAACCTCATCAAGGGAGCTACCCATATCTAAGGCATTATTAGTAATCCACACGATGTGAAGAACACCGGTCATGCACTGCCTTCATATCTTCGACTTTTAATCATCAATCAATTATTTGAAATGGGAATTAACTCATACTTTTAAAATAATTCCCATATACATAGGATTCAAATCAATTCTTTCTATGGTTAAACTATTGACATTTACGTTTCAGTTCACTAATATAATTTCCATGTCAAAATACATCCAACCATCAAAATATCTGATAAACCAAGTAAAGTTGGTTTATTTCCATTCCACATCATTTATAATATGTTTAAAATGATTTATCGCTATTTTTATTTATATAAAAATAGCCTATTTTAAATAAACGACGCTTCAGGTCATTACGCGGCCTGGCGCTGGTTTTATTCAGATTTGAATTATATACTTCTCAAAATCTAACCGTTGGATCTTAACAAATTTAATATCATTGGAAAGATCTTTCCAAATCGAACCCAATCGTTTCAGTTTCGAGAAAATCCGACGGTCGGGTCTCTCGGTATAACCGTTTAAAGTTAGGATTCCAAAACGCGAACTACGCGCGTGATTCGTTTAATTTTAATTTATATATATAAATATTATTCATTCGATGATTTCCAAACCATTTACACTTCAAAATTTTGACTAACGCCTTTAAATTTCGAAAAATTTCGCCATAATCTCCCTTGTACGGGGTGGGGTTTGGAAATTTATTAGGCTGTATTAGGCACCCAATAAATCCAGAAACAACATACACAATTTTTAGTGACTTATTCTATGCCCAAGGGAGAGTGTACGGATCATATCTCCAGAGATTAAATCTCGTCACCTTGTCCGGTGTTGGAAAATAAATAATTCCATAACCTTGTGGGGTTGTAATTAATCTTTCCATTTACCGTTATATTTTATTTAGTCCATATCAGTCCTCAGTTCAACCTGTAATTCAATCATCGCCATACAAGCGTCTCGCTCATATGGTAATCTCAATCTCGTCATATAAGCACCTATTGCTTATATGGAATATGATATACTATGACATCAATAGTTCATCTTCAGTTCAACCTGAAATGTAGTCATCGCCATACAAGCCTCTCGCTTGTATTGTAATTCCAACCTCGTCATACAAGCTCCAAATGCATATATGGAATATGTAGAGTATGCTATCTTCACATAGTATGCTATGTAGTGTAGTTCAAAATTAATTGTTGCAATCCTGTGGCGACATTTATAATCTCACACATAACAACCAACACACCGCATCTAATGACATTCACAGGAGTTTATATAATAAATAAAATTGCGCAGCCAACTCATTAAGGTTTCCCTATTTGTCGGTCACACAATAAATTCTTTACTCAACAGCAAATGCATTTACATGTTTAGCCTGTGTGTTTATATGCATATCTAAGCTAAAAACAATATTTTTTGTGAATAAATTTCATTTCCATACATGACTATTTTTAACACTTCATACACATGTTAAAAATAATATTTTCGATGAACATACATTTATTTAAACATATAATTATTTTTAACACTTCATATACATGTTAAAAATAATATTTTCAATGAATAAACATTTTAATCAACACATGGTTATTTTTAACACACACTTCATATATATGTTAAAAATAATATTTTCAATGAACAATCATTTTAATCAACACAAGGTTATTTTTAACACTTTATCTACATGTTAAAAATAATATTTTCAATGAATAATCATTTTAATCTACACATGGTTATTTTTAACACTTCATGTACATGTTAAAAATATTATTTTCAATGGAAAAATCATTTTAATTAACACAGGGTCATTTTTAACACTTCATATACATGTTAAAAATATTATCTTTACCAATCCTATATTTATTTCAACACATGAATATTTTTAATGGTTCATACATACAATAAAAATGTGATTTTTATTGTTCAAAGAAATTATTCAACACATGAATATTTTATATAGTTTATTTCAGAAAATTTCGGCATTACAATGGCAGGGTATTTAGCACCAGCACCGTGTCTAAGCACGACTCCTCTGCTAACCTAGGCCTTGCAGCATTACAATAATTTTGTTTCAATGATTTCCACAATACCATTCATTTCCACAACACAATGAATTTACCACAAGCACAATCAATTTTGTTGCAACCACAATCAACCATTCACAATCACAATCAATTTCACACCACAATCATCACCCAATCATCCATGGTTCGACAGAAAGTAGTGTCAGGAGCTACTAAGCCCCGTCTACAACCTATTATATTTTTCTCCATTTTAATTGAATTTAGAAATCTCGCATTGTGTTCCACTCCTTCTTAATTGATGGCTAGCTCTAAAATTCCTCCGGTCACTTCTAAAATGTAGTGTACGATATCACGGTCCCAATGCTTCCTGTTTCATCAGATTTCGAAATCGTATCAAAAAGATATGATTTTTTATAAATCAATTAAACTTTGCACCACTTTTTAAATGTTGTAAACCATTTAAAATATAAAACCTGTTACCTTCAATAAATCGTTCAAAACTAGGTTACGATCTCACGCGAAACTCGAAGCACCTGAAGGCGATCAGATTGTACCACTTTGGAGAGCTTCGAGAGGGATCCTCGTCGGCGATGGGGGCGTCGAACTCGATCTGACATGGATGGTGAATTCGGGCACGAGGTGGCGCACCTTTAGGGACTCGGATCTCGAAAAATACTGAATGATAGATGATGGAGTTTATATGGATTTGAAGATGGGGAGATTCTCTATAAAATCTCCTGAAGAATAGATCGATTTCGTTGAGTGGATTAGAAGAAATCGAAGAGAGAAGGTTTCAACATTTTTCTGTTATCGAACTAAGAGGGATCGGGTTTTCCCTGGAATGATTTGGTCAACGCGAATTTCTATTAGATAATATATTTATATATTTTATTTTTAATTCATTTAAATCCAAAAATAGTGTTTTCTCCATTCGAACTCTAAATCAAACCCAACAACTGTCGTTCCTAGCTAAATACCCCTATTCCGGACACAATGGAATATGTTTTGTAAGCCCATTCAACTATTTTAGTTAGTTATTCTCAAAATTAAAATATAAAACATTCAATATTAGATTTGAACGTACATTTCAATTTACCAGGGCCACATACAGACTCCAAAAATTCCAAAAAAAATATATATAGTTTTTTTTTGACGATACGGTCCTAACAAAACTAATTTCGTCGAATTTGGAGACCGTTTGAAAAATGGCCTTTTTTTGATCGATCCAATTTGCATTATATTTCTAGAACACGTTTTCCTTTGCCACCTCACATATTAATTCCAAAAAATATGGAAATTTGAACCTAGCAATAATTTGACATTCCGGATCCAACAAAAGTGGTTTCGTTGAAAACGGAGGTCATTTGCAAAATGGCTATTTTTAAGGGCTTTGTTATTATTTAAAAACAGAATTTTTAAATTCTGACGCATTTTCTGCCAAAATTACCTTAAAATAAAATTTTAAATTAGTTCTGATTTTCCTGGTTGTTACAATCTCCACCACTTAAAACTTTTTGTCCTTGAAAAGGAAACAATAGTAAAGTAGGAAATAAAACGAAAATAGAATATATTGTAAATGTACCTTGCACGAGAGCTGATCAGAGATGTCCACTCTACACTTGGGATAAGCCTGTTTAATGCTATCTTTTATCTCCCATGTACAGACTCTAGGATCTCCGCTCCAATGCATTTTGACTAAATGTATCTTCTTGTTTCACAGAACCTTGGTTTCATTGCCAATAATTTTCAGTGACTCTCTTCTCACTGCTAATTTTGGAGTAATATCCAAATCTTGTTGTGTTGCTTCCTCTACAATCAAATCTGGATCATGTACATGCTTTTGAAGTTGAGAAATATGAAATACATCATGTACTCCAGCTGGTAACTGAACCCTGTAAGCAAGAGTTCAAATCATTTCGAGTATAGAAAACAAACTAATATATCTAGGTGCCAACCTCCCTGTCTTCCCGAATCAGACTACTCCTCTCATCGGAGAAACTCTCAAATATACATGATCACCAACAGAAAATGCTAAATCACTTCTTCTAGAATCTGCATAACTCTTCTGCCGGCTTTGAGCTGCTTGTAATCGTTTCTTAATGAAATCAACTTTATCTGAAGCTTCACGAATCATATCTGGACCCAATACTAGTCGATTACCTGTTTATACCCAACATGCGGGAGATCTACACGGTTTATGTAACAACCCGAAAATCTGGGCCAGTTTAAATTTTTTATTTTGGCAATTATAGCGAATTTTGATTATTTAAAATAGATTATTTTAAATAAAATCAACGAGAAATTTATTTTGAATATAATTCGAACGTATATATTATACGCGTCGTCGTTAGAATATAAATATTTATATATAATTATAAATAGAATTGAAAATGGCGCGGTAGTTCGATAATTCGATTTCAAACTTCAATTGAATGTACCAGGTGCAAAACAATCCGGATTTTAGTGAAACCAAAAATAATGGAATCTAATAGTGAATATCTTTCCAACGAATCCGAAAAATCAAAAGTTCGTAGCGGGAATCAAAAGATATGTCCAGTTGAAAATTCTGAATAGTCGCTATGGAATTCAGGCCCTTAAAAATGGACATTTTGCAAACGACCTCGGATTTCGACGAAACCAGTTTTGTTGGGTCCGTGATGTCAAATTATTGCTAGATTCCAAATTTCATAATTTTTCGAATCAATATGTGAGCGTGGCAAAGGAAAACGCGTTTGACCAGTTTCAGTTGATTTTAATCGACTGGAAATTGGCCATTTTTCAAACGGTCTCAGAATTCGACGAAACTAGTTTTGTTAGGACCGGATCGTCAATACGAAGCTAGAAAATATTTTTCGGGAATTTTTAGAGTTAGTATGTGACCCCGGTAATTCGAAATGTACGTTTAAAATTCAATATAGTGATTTAAATGTAAATGCAACGGAAACTGATCGAAACGGTCGATTCAGCTTGCAGTACATATCCCATTGTGTTCGGAATGGGGGTGAAACGCTATGGGCGACAGGCGGTGGACCTCGTTTAGAGGTTGTATGTAAAAATCAACTTTTTGCAATTAAAGAAAATTAAAATTAAAGAAGTAATAATAATAAAAAAAAGAAATATAATATCTCTCCCCCCCCCCCTTAAACCCGCTCTAGCCCCCTTTTCATTTTCAATCAAATTCGGAAAAAAAAAATAGAAGAAGGAGGAGAGCGACGGAGAGGAGCACCGCCACCCCCCCCCTCCCGAAGATCGATGCCGCCGCTGCGCCATCGCCTGGCACGCACACCCCCCTCGCCTTCCCCAGGTGCCGCGACCCCCTCCACCAGAAAAGCCACCGCACCCCAATCCCGATGCCCTGACTCCAATCGCCGCCCCCTTGGACCACGCGCCACCAGATCTTCCCCCCCCCCGACCACTCGACAGCGTCCCCCTGTAAGTTTTTTTTTTTTTTATTTATTTATTTAAAACATAAAAGAAAACTGTGTTTTTTTATTATGTTAAAACTGTTTTTTTTTATTATGTTAAAACTGTGTTTTTTTATTATGTTAAAACTGTTTTTTTTATTATGTTAAAACTGTGTTTTTTTATTATGTTAAAACTGTTTTTTTTATTATGTTAAAACTGTTTTTTTATTTTGTTAAAACTGTTTTTTTTATATTATGTTAAAAACTGATTTTTATGATTTTAAAAACTGATTTTATCTTATTATTTTTTTAAAAACTGAAAACTTATTTTCATTTTAAAAACTGAAATTAATGTTTTAAGAAAATAAAGAAAAAGATTGAAATTTTATAAAGAAAAAGATTGAAATTTTATAAAGAGAAAGATTGAATTTTATAAAGAGAAAGATTGAATTTTTATAAAGAAAAAGATTGAATTTTTATAAAGAAAAAAGATTGAATTTCTATCACGAGAAGATTAGATTTTTCTTCGCTTAAAGAATAGATATTTCTTTGAATGAAAATAGATTTTCTTTGAAGTGGAAAATGGATTTTCCCTAGAATTGAAAAAGAGATTTTCTTTGAAATGAAAGATTAGATTTTCTTGGAATTGAAATATTTTTATGAGAATAAAAATAGGATTTTTATATATTGAACTTCGAAATAAAAATATGATTTTTATATATTGAACTTTGAAATAAAAATATGATTTTTTACATATGGAATAGCGAAGTAAAAATTCGATTTTTACATATGTAGAGAATACAGGCGAAAGCGACAAAAAGGCGAGGTCGACGAAGAATTCTGCAAAAGAAGAGTCAAGATGATTGGATAGCTATAAGTGAGAATTTCTCACCTTTCAATTTCATTTCTATTTATATATATATATACTAGGATGCAGACGGTGCTTAGTAGCACCCGACACAATCGTCCACAGACCATGGACTTGTTTGTTTGGATGCATAGCTTAGTTATATGATTTGATTTGAATTTGGTTGTTTGGTGAATTTGGTTGTTTGGTGAATTTGATTGATGTGTGAATGGCGTGGGCCTTCACTAGACCGGGGATAAGGCTAGGCCTTGTCCCGTTTCTAGTATCGTGCCGTTATGCCGCCGAAATTTTCTAAAATAAGTTAGAAAAATAAAAATACCATTTTATTGAATAAATGAATTGAATAGAAATTCATGTGTTGAAATAAAATGTTTTATCGTTAAAAATAAATTTTTTTAACGTGAATGTGAATAAATAAATATTCATTTACAAACCGGACGGTTTGTTTATGTACACCTATTTGAATGACATGGATTGGGACGATAAATTTTACACATCGCCCAACTGCACAAATAAAATCTGTGTTTGATTGTTTGAAACCCCACACGGGTGTTAGGATGAAATTTGAAGTTCACTCATCCTGATTGATTAAATATGTCGATCGATTGATTGACAGGCTGTTATAAGCATTAGATATTTATATTTGATGCTTATACAGTGTAGTGCACTTTGGTTGATGGTTGATTATTTTTCAAAGCTATTATATACATGTGTTGTAGAAAATCCATATAATTAACTTTATATGGTAATTGTTTGGGCCTCATTCCAATTTGAAAAATAAAGAATATTATAAAATAAAAGTTCATGTGTTGACAGTACTCATCCATTGAGATTGGTCATGTGTTGAACGAAATATTTTGATAATAAAATTTACATCTTTATTAATATAAAATAAAAGTTCATGTGTTGACAGTACTCATCCTTTGAGATCGGTCATGTGTTGAACGAAATATTTTGATAATAACAACTATTTTGAAAAAGAAATATTTGAAATAAAATATTTGAAATAGAAATTTATGAAGCCGTGTTGATTAGATTGACGCCATTTTGACGTGAACGATACTTATAACGATTTCGAAATGAATTGAATTGAAAACGATTTCGAAATGAATTGAATTGAAAACGATTTCGAAATGAATTGAATTGAAAACAATTTCGAAATGAATTGAATTGAAAACGAATTCAAATTGAATGGAAAGCGAAGTGAAATGAATTCAAATTGAATTGAAATTTGAATTGAATAGAAATCGATTTTAAAACGAATTTATAAAGAAGAATTCAATTTTGATTTGAATTGAAATGGAAGTTGAAAATGTTTTTGAAACGAATTCAAAACTATTTATATAATTCGTTTTAAATAGAAATCGACGATATATATATTATATATATTATATATATAATATAATGGCCTGAATAGAACGCGCCGCGCCGCGGCAGTTCGCGAATTTCGACCATTTATTTCAAACGGGCATTACGGGAGATCCGACCGTCGGATTCTCCTAAAACCGGAACCGTTGGGTTCGTATCGAAAAGAGCTTTCTAACGGATATTAGAAATTAGAAATCTAACGGTTGGATTTGGAATTATGTCCAAATCAAATTTGAAAAAGGTCGCTATAAGTGCAGTTCGATGGCCATTGATGGAAATCGACTGTACGGGCCTTGATAAAATTATGAAAAATGGTAATAATTTGTGTAAAATCATAAGAAATGATTTAGAAAGAATTAGGATGAAAAACTCCCTATTTGAAAAGATAAAAATAGATTTTTATCGAAATGAACTAGTTTTGAACTAGAAATATAATTCTATTTATTTTTAAATAAATAAACTGAATTTGAAAAGGGTTTTAAAAGTAACCAGAATTTCCAATGATTGCATTGGAGTGGATTTGAATCGAAATTGTCTTCGGAATATTTCGATGTTGGAATTCGTGATTATACAGGTGTTGTTATGGAAATTTGAAAGATATATTTATATCGTTATTTTCAATACGACATTTGTTAATCGTAGGATTTGATATTGAATATAAGCCGATATATTTTCTATTCAGAGCCTTATATTGAATATCAAATGTGATTTGGGTTTGTCGTGAATGGTGTCTTCACTAACACTGTTCTTGAACCCAGTTGAGAAAAGATTAAATCTTTTTATTTAGATTTAATGAAGTGTACCAATTAAAAATGATATTTAATTGGAATTGAATTGGTATTGATTTTTGGGTTTATCGTGAACAGTGTTTTAAATAACACTTGTTCTTTAACCTGATAATTAATGGAATGTGATTTTGGGTTTATCGTGAACCGTGTTTTAAATGACACTGATTCTTTAACCCAGTCGAAGATTAAAACTAAGTGGAGTTTTAATAAATCTTTAATTAGATTGAAATGATCGAAAATGGAGTATCACCAGTTTTGCTCCAGGCGATAGTTAAATCTTTAATTAGATTTGAACGTGAAATGGTAATTGAATTTACCGATAACACTGTGGTGTTAGATATGAAGTATTACCAGTTTTACTTCATGGGATGAATAGGTTGGGATTGGGAAATTAAAATAAATGATTACTTCGGTAAGGTTCGCTAATCCCGACTAGTTTGAATTGAGATTCAAAAATAGAATAAAGAATAAATTCAAGGAATTTATCTTGGATAAAATTAATGGGAATCTTTCCCTATGGATGTGAAATCAGAAACTAACTGTCGGTTAGCTAAGCAGAATGGTTTTCTGGATATTGATCTGATGTTGGTTTCGGCCTTCGGGGTTAATATTTGGGGAATTATTCTCTTGATTAATTTACGGTTAGTGACTGATGAATTGGAATGAGGCGTATGTTGTGTTTGTGTAACACTTATTTAAAATATACGCGAGTTATTCGGAAAGACCGGGTTTATCCCATTCTGAATAACTGATACGACGATAAGTCGAAGATGAAGACGATGGTCGAAGACCGGAGGTCTTCACGTCGTTTGGGTGATAACTGATGATCTTGATTGGGCTGTACACCCAAGAAGATGGAAACAGTTAGTGATCGTCCAGACGTACTTGGAGATCGATGGATATGCGGGGTACTAGGTGCCTCCGGTTTCGTTCAAACCCAGAACGGACTTGTAAATGGACTGTGTGTCTGACATCGGATTTCATTCTGTGTGACTGATATCGGTTGCATAGAATGGTTTTCCTGTGTGGCATGCTAAGATGCAAATGATCAAGGCTTCTGTTGAAAAGCAAAGTCTTGTGGTTGGTGATCAAAGCATGGCCTTTGTGGCGTAGCTTTGTGTAGCGTTGATTCGCGAGCTTCACACCCGGTATGAACCAAAAACGGGAGACGGACCTCAGGGAGGGCCTGCGTTTCCTCCTAGCTAGAAGTGGCGTCAGTGGTTTTACACGCCCTGACGAGTTTGACTTATGTGGTTGTTGCTGTTGCGAGGCGCCTCGGTTAGATCGGACGATCCGGGTCCGATGGAGTCATTCGTTGGCTCGCTTACGCCCCAAAGGGCGGCGAAACGCAGTGTCCAGGGTTTAAGTTTAATCCACATCGGTGGACCGGCCCTGACGATCCAAGGGTCGATGCGTTCTGATCCTGAGACTCGGGCTAGGCAGTCTCGAATCGGTTGAGGACTATCTTTTGCCTCGGTACATAGACGGAAATCCAATTTCCAAATACGTGACCTTTGCGGTTTTATTTGTAAACCTATATATGGCGACATAGTGTTATGGGCCATTCATGCCGCCTATGATTGATACTTATGATTTGAAGTTGTTTTATACACTATGCACTTATAATAGTATCAAATGATTTGTTTTAAGCGTATCAAGCATTCTTTGGCTGTTATAAGGGAAAACCCTATCCCCCGGCTTGCGTTGCATTGTGTGATAGGACCTGGGTCTTATAACAGCTTCATTTTTCTTTATTTAGCATTGCGCTGTTTGTTTTATGCACTGGTATTCTTGGGAGGAAACTCGTTCCGTGTTATACGGCGTGGTCCCTTGATTTACCTAACTTTGAAAATAAAGATTAATAACTGTTTTAGTTCTCACACCAGTCACATGACTGACCTGGAGTTTATTGTTTTAACCTAAACTCTGGGTGCCCTTATTTTGACACGGGCAGCTAGTAGTTTCGGTTTTGCAGATTTATATTCACAGGATCCTGGTTTACAGCTGGAACGATATCCGGAAAGCTTTGTATCCGTATATCTTCTTCTAGTTGTGTTTGTATTACTTTTCCGCTGCTATGTATTTAAATGTAATTTAAATCTCTGATATTTCTGTGTAATATTCATTTATACTCTGTATATTCTTGTAATCTGATGCACTGTTGTAATATGCATTGAAATGTTCTTCTGTATGCGTTCTGTTTTGTCCTGTTCTCAACGATAGGGCATTTCGAGAGGTCTGGGTCGGTTTAGCGACTGGTTCGGACCGAGCGAAATTCCTTGCCGTCACAGTTGGTATCAGAGCTTTGGTTTACAAAGCTCAGAGAACAAGACACATTAGAACCCTACGAAAGAATTCATCAGATATTGGATTAGTAATATCCAATTAGAATGACTCGTTAGAGATAGGATCAGTAGTATCCTAGAACGAGTGTGAAGAGTATATTTTTTTCAAATGAAAACAATTTTTGTTTTGAAAATTTAAATCAATTATTCGTATCTGATTATCTATTTATATTGAGTTGGACAGTCCAGTATATAAAGATTTTGCGTATACGTCTGATCCGCGTGTATTCGAAGTTTTAATATATTGGATAGATATAGAATCATACTCTAGTGGCCCGAAGATGATTCTGATGGTTGAGTACTCATCGTCAGAATTTATATTCGAGTGACGAAGGTGTGATATCTATATATTTCCATTAGACTGGTGTGAGAACCAAAACTTATATATGTAGCTAGAACACATTGTTGTGAATTGGCATCAAAAACATGATTTTCTTTATATGTATCAAAATTATGAATTTGAAATGATAATTCACTAATTGATTGATGTTTGTGTTGTTTGTTTATTTGTTTGATAATTTTGAACCATTATGCCTAATATAACCAAATATTGAACTATATTGAAAATTGGTCGCATTTGCTTGCATATACTTGTACATACATTGAACAGGTCATAGCAAGGAGGCTAGAGCCAGAGAATAAAATTTGTTTGGCCGACAAATAGGTAAATGTTTACTACATAATTTCCTGTTTTGTTTGGGTGATGATGATTTTATGAGCCTATTGGCTAGCCGCTTGGCCTTTTCTTTTTCTTTTTGAGATCTGAAGGACCGGGGAAGCTATTTGAAATTCCCCGATGCTCCCGGTGCAGGGGAGGTTATGGCGAAATTTTTCGAAAATTTAGGGTGTTAGCCAAATTTTTGAAAATTTGAAAATTCCCAGAAACCAAAGGGTTGGAGAATGGAAGCCAGATCGAGCGTAGAGTTGATTAATCAAACCACTTTCGACTTTGTTCCTTTTCGGGGACGAAAAGTTTTAAGTGGGGGAGATTGTAACAACCCGAAAATCTGGGCCAGTTTAAATTTTTTATTTTGGCAATTATAGCGAATTTTGATTATTTAAAATAGATTATTTTAAATAAAATCAACGAGAAATTTATTTTGAATATAATTCGAACGTATATATTATACGCGTCGTCGTTAGAATATAAATATTTATATATAATTATAAATAGAATTGAAAATGGCGCGGTAGTTCGATAATTCGATTTCAAACTTCAATTGAATGTACCAGGTGCAAAACAATCCGGATTTTAGTGAAACCAAAAATAATGGAATCTAATAGTGAATATCTTTCCAACGAATCCGAAAAATCAAAAGTTCGTAGCGGGAATCAAAAGATATGTCCAGTTGAAAATTCTGAATAGTCGCTATGGAATTCAGGCCCTTAAAAATGGACATTTTGCAAACGACCTCGGATTTCGACGAAACCAGTTTTGTTGGGTCCGTGATGTCAAATTATTGCTAGATTCCAAATTTCATAATTTTTCGAATCAATATGTGAGCGTGGCAAAGGAAAACGCGTTTGACCAGTTTCAGTTGATTTTAATCGACTGGAAATTGGCCATTTTTCAAACGGTCTCAGAATTCGACGAAACTAGTTTTGTTAGGACCGGATCGTCAATACGAAGCTAGAAAATATTTTTCGGGAATTTTTAGAGTTAGTATGTGACCCCGGTAATTCGAAATGTACGTTTAAAATTCAATATAGTGATTTAAATGTAAATGCAACGGAAACTGATCGAAACGGTCGATTTAGCTTGCGGTACATATCCCATTGTGTTCGGAATGGGGGTGAAACGCTATGGGTGACAGGCGGTGGACCTCGTTTAGAGGTTGTATGTAAAAATCAACTTTTTGCAATTAAAGAAAATTAAAATTAAAGAAGTAATATAAAAAAAAAGAAATATAATATCTCCCCCCCCCTTAAACCCGCTCTGGCCCCCTTTTCATTTTCAATCAAATTCGGAAAAAAAAAATAGAAGAAGGAGGAGAGCGACGGAGAGGAGCGCCGCCACCCCCCCCCCCTCTCCCGAAGATCGATGCCGCCGCTGCGCCATCGCCTGGCGCGCACACCCCCCTCGCCTTCCCCAGGTGCCGCGACCCCCTCCACCAGAAAAGCCACCGCACCCCAATCCCGATGCCCTGACTCCAATCGCCGCCCCCTTGGACCACGCGCCACCAGATCTCCCCCCCCCCCGACCACTCGACAGCGTCCCCCTGTAAGTTTTTTATTTATTTATTTTATTTTTATTTTATTTAAAACATAAAAGAAAACTGTGTTTTTTTATTATGTTAAAACTGTTTTTTTTATTATGTTAAAACTGTGTTTTTTTATTATGTTAAAACTGTTTTTTTTATTATGTTAAAACTGTTTTTTTATTTTGTTAAAACTGTTTTTTTTATATTATGTTAAAAACTGATTTTTATGATTTTAAAAACTGATTTTATCTTCTTCTTTTTTAAAAAACTGAAAACTTATTTTCATTTTAAAAACTGAAATTAATGTTTTAAGAAAATAAAGAAAAAGATTGAAATTTTATAAAGAAAAAGATTGAAATTTTATAAAGAGAAAGATTGAATTTTATAAAGAGAAAGATTGAATTTTTATAAAGAAAAAGATTGAATTTTTATAAAGAAAAAAGATTGAATTTCTATCACGAGAAGATTAGATTTTTCTTCGCTTAAAGAATAGATATTTCTTTGAATGAAAATAGATTTTCTTTGAAGTGGAAAATGGATTTTCCCTAGAATTGAAAAAGAGATTTTCTTTGAAATGAAAGATTAGATTTTCTTGGAATTGAAATATTTTTATGAGAATAAAAATAGGATTTTTATATATTGAACTTCGAAATAAAAATATGATTTTTATATATTGAACTTTGAAATAAAAATATGATTTTTTACATATGGAATAGCGAAGTAAAAATTCGATTTTTACATATGTAGAGAATACAAGCGAAAGCGACAAAAAGGCGAGGTCGACGAAGAATTCTGCAAAAGAAGAGTCAAGATGATTGGATAGCTATAAGTGAGAATTTCTCACCTTTCAATTTCATTTCTATTTATATATATATATACTAGGATGCAGACGGTGCTTAGTAGCACCCGACACAATCGTCCACAGACCATGGACTTGTTTGTTTGGATGCATAGCTTAGTTATATGATTTGATTTGAATTTGGTTGTTTGGTGAATTTGGTTGTTTGGTGAATTTGATTGATGTGTGAATGGCGTGGGCCTTCACTAGACCGGGGATAAGGCTAGGCCTTGTCCCGTTTCTAGTATCGTGCCGTTATGCCGCCGAAATTTTCTAAAATAAGTTAGAAAAATAAAAATACCATTTTATTGAATAAATGAATTGAATAGAAATTCATGTGTTGAAATAAAATGTTTTATCGTTAAAAATAAATTTTTTTAACGTGAATGTGAATAAATAAATATTCATTTACAAACCGGACGGTTTGTTTATGTACACCTATTTGAATGACATGGATTGGGACGATAAATTTTACACATCGCCCAACTGCACAAATAAAATCTGTGTTTGATTGTTTGAAACCCCACACGGGTGTTAGGATGAAATTTGAAGTTCACTCATCCTGATTGATTAAATATGTCGATCGATTGATTGACAGGCTGTTATAAGCATTAGATATTTATATTTGATACTTATACAGTGTAGTGCACTTTGGTTGATGGTTGATTATTTTTCAAAGCTATTATATACATGTGTTGTAGAAAATCCATATAATTAACTTTATATGGTAATTGTTTGGGCCTCATTCCAATTTGAAAAATAAAGAATATTATAAAATAAAAGTTCATGTGTTGACAGTACTCATCCATTGAGATTGGTCATGTGTTGAACGAAATATTTTGATAATAAAATTTACATCTTTATCAATATAAAATAAAAGTTCATGTGTTGACAGTACTCATCCTTTGAGACCGGTCATGTGTTGAACGAAATATTTTGATAATAACAACTATTTTGAAAAAGAAATATTTGAAATAAAATATTTGAAATAGAAATTTATGAAGCCGTGTTGATTAGATTGACGCCATTTTGACGTGAACGATACTTATAACGATTTCGAAATGAATTGAATTGAAAACGATTTCGAAATGAATTGAATTGAAAACGATTTCGAAATGAATTGAATTGAAAACAATTTCGAAATGAATTGAAAACGAATTCAAATTGAATGGAAAGCGAAGTGAAATGAATTCAAATTGAATTGAAATTTGAATTGAATAGAAATCGATTTTAAAACGAATTTATAAAGAAGAATTCAATTTTGATTTGAATTGAAATGGAAGTTGAAAATGTTTTTGAAACGAATTCAAAACTATTTATATAATTCGTTTTAAATAGAAATCGACGATATATATATTATATATATTATATATATAATATAATGGCCTGAATAGAACGCGCCGCGCCGCGGCAGTTCGCGAATTTCGACCATTTATTTCAAACGGGCATTACGGGAGATCCGACCGTCGGATTCTCCTAAAACCGGAACCGTTGGGTTCGTATCGAAAAGAGCTTTCTAACGGATATTAGAAATTAGAAATCTAACGGTTGGATTTGGAATTATGTCCAAATCAAATTTGAAAAAGGTCGCTATAAGTGCAGTTCGATGGCCATTGATGGAAATCGACTGTACGGGCCTTGATAAAATTATTAAAAATGGTAATAATTTGTGTAAAATCATAAGAAATGATTTAGAAAGAATTGGGATGAAAAACTCCCTATTTGAAAAGATAAAAATAGATTTTTATCGAAATGAACTAGTTTTGAACTAGAAATATAATTCTATTTATTTTTAAATAAATAAACTGAATTTGAAAAGGGTTTTAAAAGTAACCAGAATTTCCAATGATTGCATTGGAGTGGATTTGAATCGAAACTGTCTTCGGAATATTTTGATGTTGGAATTCGTGATTATACAGGTGTTGTTATGGAAATTTGAAAGATATATTTATATCGTTATTTTCAATACGACATTTGTTAATCGTAGGATTTGATATTGAATATAAGCCGATATATTTTCTATTCAGAGCCTTATATTGAATATCAAATGTGATTTGGGTTTGTCGTGAATGGTGTCTTCACTAACACTGTTCTTGAACCCAGTTGAGAAAAGATTAAATCTTTTTATTTAGATTTAATGAAGTGTACCAATTAAAAATGATATTTAATTGGAATTGAATTGGTATTGATTTTTGGGTTTATCGTGAACAGTGTTTTAAATAACACTTGTTCTTTAACCTGATAATTAATGGAATGTGATTTTGGGTTTATCGTGAACCGTGTTTTAAATGACACTGATTCTTTAACCCAATCGAAGATTAAAACTAAGTGGAGTTTTAATAAATCTTTAATTAGATTGAAATGATCGAAAATGGAGTATCACCAGTTTTGCTCCAGGCGATAGTTAAATCTTTAATTAGATTTGAACGTGAAATGGTAATTGAATTTACCGTTAACACTGTGGTGTTAGATATGAAGTATTACCAGTTTTACTTCATGGGATGAATAGGTTGGGATTGGGAAATTAAAATAAATGATTACTTCGGTAAGGTTCGCTAATCCCGACTAGTTTGAATTGAGATTCAAAAATAGAATAAAGAATAAATTCAAGGAATTTATCTTGGATAAAATTAATGGGAATCTTTCCCTATGGATGTGAAATCAGAAACTAACTGTCGGTTAGCTAAGCAGAATGGTTTTCTGGATATTGATCTGATGTTGGTTTCGGCCTTCGGGGTTAATATTTGGGGAATTATTCTCTTGATTAATTTACGGTTAGTGACTGATGAATTGGAATGAGGCGTATGTTGTGTTTGTGTAACACTTATTTAAAATATACGCGAGTTATTCGGAAAGACCGGGTTTATCCCATTCTGAATAACTGATACGACGATAAGTCGAAGATGAAGACGATGGTCGAAGACCGGAGGTCTTCACGTCGTTTGGGTGATAACTGATGATCTTGATTGGGCTGTACACCCAAGAAGATGGAAACAGTTAGTGATCGTCCAGACGTACTTGGAGATCGATGGATATGCGGGGTACTAGGTGCCTCCGGTTTGGTTCAGACCCAGAACGGACTTGTAAATGGACTGTGTGTCTGACATCGGATTTCATTCTGTGTGACTGATATCGGTTGCATAGAATGGTTTGCCTGTGTGGCATGCTAAGATGCAAATGATCAAGGCTTCTGTTGAAAAGCAAAGTCTTGTGGTTGGTGATCAAAGCATGGCCTTTGTGGCGTAGCTTTGTGTAGCGTTGATTCGCGAGCTTCACACCCGGTATGAACCAAAAACGGGAGACGGACCTCAGGGAGGGCCTGCGTTTCCTCCTAGCTAGAAGTGGCGTCAGTGGTTTTACACGCCCTGACGAGTTTGACTTATGTGGTTGTTGCTGTTGCGAGGCGCCTCGGTTAGATCGGACGATCCGGGTCCGATGGAGTCATTCGTTGGCTCGCTTACGCCCCAAAGGGCGGCGAAACGCAGTGTCCAGGGTTTAAGTTTAATCCACATCGGTGGACCGGCCCTGACGATCCAAGGGTCGATGCGTTCTGATCCTGAGACTCGGGCTAGGCAGTCTCAAATCGGTTGAGGACTATCTTTTGCCTCGGTACATAGACGGAA
Organism: Allium sativum; assembly: GCA_030737875.1. Lineage (NCBI taxonomy): Eukaryota > Viridiplantae > Streptophyta > Magnoliopsida > Asparagales > Amaryllidaceae > Allium > Allium sativum. Next base: position 160,920,613 of record CM060923.1, read on the forward strand.
ATCCAATTTCCAAATACGTGACCTTTGCGGTTTTATTTGTAAACCTATATATGGCGACATAGTGTTATGGGCCATTCATGCCGCCTATGATTGATACTTATGATTTGAAGTTGTTTTATACACTATGCACTTATAATAGTATCAAATGATTTGTTTTAAGCGTATCAAGCATTCTTTGGCTGTTATAAGGGAAAACCCTATCCCCCGGCTTGCGTTGCATTGTGTGATAGGACCTGGGTCTTATAACAGCTTCATTTTTCTTTATTTAGCATTGCGCTGTTTGTTTTATGCACTGGTATTCTTGGGAGGAAACTCGTTCCGTGTTATACGGCGTGGTCCCTTGATTTACCTAACTTTGAAAATAAAGATTAATAACTGTTTTAGTTCTCACACCAGTCACATGACTGACCTGGAGTTTATTGTTTTAACCTAAACTCTGGGTGCCCTTATTTTGACACGGGCAGCTAGTAGTTTCGGTTTTGCAGATTTATATTCACAGGATCCTGGTTTACAGCTGGAACGATATCCGGAAAGCTTTGTATCCGTATATCTTCTTCTAGTTGTGTTTGTATTACTTTTCCGCTGCTATGTATTTAAATGTAATTTAAATCTCTGATATTTCTGTGTAATATTCATTTATACTCTGTATATTCTTGTAATCTGATGCACTGTTGTAATATGCATTGAAATGTTCTTCTGTATGCGTTCTGTTTTGTCCTGTTCTCAACGATAGGGCATTTCGAGAGGTCTGGGTCGGTTTAGCGACTGGTTCGGACCGAGCGAAATTCCTTGCCGTCACAGTTTACCATACAATGCTTCGAATGGTGACATTTTAAGGCTCGCTTGATAGTTGTTATTATAATAAAACTTAGCTAAATGAAAGTGATCTTCCCACGATATGCCAAAATCAAGAATACAAGCCTGCAACAAATCTTCTAATATATGATTCACCCTCTCAGTTTGGCCGTCAGTCTGAGGATGATGTGCGGTGCTAAGATTTAGCTTTGTTCCCAGCTCTTCCTGAAATGCTTCCCAGAATTTACCAACGAAAATCTGATCTCTATCACTGACAATACTGCTAGGCACTCCATATAGTCTAACGATTTCTTTAAAATATATTTGCGCCAGACTTTGAGTTGTTCTATTCGATCTGACAGGAATAAAATGGGCGGTCTTCGTGAAATGATCTACGATCACCCATATACTATCATTGCCTTCCCTGATTCTAGGCAAACCATTAATGAAATCCATCGAAATTTGATCCCACTTCCAATCTGGAATCTCCAACAGTTGCAACGATCTTGCCAGTTTCTGTTGATCACTCTTGACCTGTTGGCAAGTAGTACACCTGCTAACATATACTGAAATGTCCCTTTTCATAGATCTCCACCAGAACGTGCACTTGAGAACATGATACATTTCACTCATCCCTGGATGAATACTAAGCTTGGATTTGTGACATTCATCCATCACTTCTCGTCGGAGCTCAGGAATATTCGGAACACAAATTCGGCCTTTTAACCTCAGAACTCCTTTGTTATCAATCCGGAAACTCGAAGGTTCACCTTCCTGAACTCTTTTGCTAATTCTCTGAATAAATTCATCGTCATTCTGAAGAACAAAGATGTTATCAATCAATGAAGGCTTAATAATGATATTAGCGATAATGGCATTCTTTCTACTAAGCGCATCTGCTACAACATTGGCTTTCCCTGGAGTATACAAAATATCTAGATCGTATGCCGCCAAAAATTCTAACCAACGTTGTTGTCTCAAATTCAAGTCTTTTTGGGTGAAAAAAATACTTCAATGACTTATGTTCTGTGTATAATTCGAACTACTCACCCAATGATAGTGCCTCCATATTTTTAAAGCAAACACGACGGCTAAAAACTAAAGATCATGAGTAGCATATCTCTTCTCATGTGGCTTCAACTGACGGTTAGCATAAGCAACTACTTAGTCTCTTTGCATTAATACCGCACCAACACCTTCAAGAGAAGCATCTGTATAGACTGTCAAATCTTGATTGCCATCGATAATAGTCAACACTGGACTAGTAGTCACCCTTAATTTGAGCTCTTGGAAAGCTGTCTCATAATCACTAGTCTAATTAAATGTTGCGTGCTTCTTTGTAAGCTTCGTTAATGGACTTGATAGCTTCAGAAAATCTTTAACGAATTTCCAAAAATAACTAGCCAATCCTAGAAAACTTCAAACTTCTATGGTTGTACTAGGCTGCTTCCAATCTTGAGTAGCAATAATTTTGCTTGGATCCACTGAGATTCCTTCCTTTGATACGACGTGACCAAGAAAATTCACTTCTTCTTGCCAGAATATACATTTGGAAAATTTGGCTTTTAAAACGTTCTTTCTCAGAATTTCCAAAACATGTTCCAAATGTTTAGCGTGCTCGCTGGCTGACTTTGAGAAGATTAAAGTATCATCTATAAACACCAGTACGAATTTAATCAAGACATCGCGAAACATTCCAAAAAATAAGGTGGAGCATTACGTAAGTCGAACGACACTACTAACCACTCATAGAATAACTCTGGACCTCTGAAAGCTATCAAAGTAACGCATTCTTTGGCAATACGCAATTGATGGGAACCTGTAGCTAGGTCCATTCTAGAAAATACTTGCGCTCTATTCAAGCGATCTAATAAATCATCAATACGCGGTAATGGATATTTATTCTTCAATGTTTACTTATTTAAACCTCGGCAGTCGAGGCATAATCTGAGAGTACCATCTGACTTAGGAACAAATACTACGACTGCTCCCCAACACGAGAAGTTAGGTCTGATCAGACCCTTCCATAGCAATTGTCGAGTTTGATTGCCCAATTCTTCTTTCTCTTTCAATGTCATTCTCTGAATAGCGTGCACAAATGGCCTTGCATTCGGAATTAAATCGATCTTGAAGTCAATTTCTCTTCGCGGAGGTAAGCTATCAACTTCTTCAAACACATACGCATAATCTCTAACAACAGAAATTTTCTCAATAGAAGGAGAAGTAACTTCTAGAGCAGACCAAATTCTTTTCTATTTGTTTTTGAGCCGTGGCATGGTATAACCATAATATTTCCAAATTTTGTTTAAATTTTAACAATTCTTTCGGCACATTTAACTTCGGCCTCATATTTTGTTAACCATTCCAACCCAAGAATAACATCGAACTCAGAAAAATCCATGACGATCAAATAATTAGGAAACTGGAAATAGGAGTAAGAAGCATGCACTCTACAGTACAAACCGAGAACAAGAGAACCACCTATCAGATTATGAACACTAATTGATTCTTTAAAGTTTCTAGATTTTAACTTTAACTTTTTAACCGTATTACTTGAAATGAAACTTCGTGATGCACCAGTGAAACAGGAATATTTTTAATAGTAAGGTTACCTCCCAATATATCAGGTTTACCTGCTCCCTCAGAAGAAGCTGGCGTATCCGCCCCGTCGAACACATGAGCCACTTGGGAACTTTTCAGCAATGGACAATTTGGCTTGATGTGCCCCTTCTTATGGAAGTTGAAGCACTCTCTATTATCAGGACGGTTCTGACTAGGACCAGATTGATTTGTCTTTTGCCACTTTGGAGCGTTGCATTCATTTGAGTAATGTCCAAAATGATCGTAATTGTAGCATTTGACCTTGGATCGCCTATCCACTGGAGCCTTAGTTGCCCTTATGTTGCTAGCTTCGGGCTGCTTACCAAAAGATTTTCTTTTGTTGCAAGCTTGATTCTTCTCGTGGTCCTCCTGAAAGTTCTTCTTATCAAAATTTTCATACCTACATGCCATCTCAAACAGCTTGGTGAATGGAAGGTCAATGTGTCCAGTTGCTCGACTTTGGTACCTATGAAGAAAATCATTGATAAATCACTTGTTCTTTTCAATAGGATCCTAAATAAACTCGGGTGCGTAGCGAGATAGTTCAATGAATTTGTTGAGATACTCATGGATAGTGTGATCTCCTTAATGGAGATTAGCGAACTCATCATGTAAACGCTCGACCTCCTGTCGAGGAATAAATCTCTCTTCGAACACTTCCTTGAATTTAGCCCATGTCATATCTACCTTAAGCTCGCCTACTGTGATAGCTTCCCACCATATCAGTGCTTCATCCTTCAATAACTAGGATGTCATGAACCTTTTTTTGGATCAGCTAGCTCTAGGCCAGCGAAGATCCGTTCGCACGACTATAACTAGGCTTGGGCTTCTACCACTGTACCACTGCCAGAGAATGGCAGGCCACCTAGATTCCTATACCTTTTAGCTACCCTATGAAGATCAAACGATTGCGGGGGGCGGTTTGTTATGGCACTGTAGCCTCAAGGTTGGGCTAATTCGGAGCAGCGGGGATATCACCTCTTCCTTGGCCTCTGCCTCCCCTGCCTCTACCTTTAGCACTCATCTCAGTCAGTTCTATACAAGCAAGAAAAGAGTCAGACCAACAAAAAAGAAAATTTTGAGTAATGGTAAAAGCAGAAGGACATATGGAAAGCAATGATGTATAGACTAATCATTATGCTATTCTGCTGTGCTCATTCTAGGGCATTACTAATCCTATCTCTAATGAGCTATTCACCCTAGAATACTACTGATTCTATTTCTGACGAGTTGTTTAAATATGTTATATTCTGGAACTAAGATTACTCTAAGCTGTGATACCAACTGTGAAAACCCCAAACCCCCATGCCATGGAAGCAAGGATAATCATTGGAATATAGCACATTAATTACAACAGCAGATTACATATAATAACATAAACATAAAACAGAATAATTTACATCAATATGATAGCGGATTCATAAATGTCATCATCATCAGAGTTGCACAGTTTAAGGATACAACTTAGTACATAAAAGAAATAATCAGTTAACATCGTAACCAGCGGTACATATACATAAGACAGTACAGGCGGTAATGTTAATAGTCCAAAATAAAGATAAAAGCTAGTCTTCGCCTTCAGCCAAAAGTGCTCTCCAAGCTATAGTGCTAAGCCAAAATAAGTCCTGCTGCTTGTTACTTGGCTGCCTATGTAAAAATAGAGGCACCCGATTTTGCAAGTGAAATAAACTACGAGTCAGTCATGGGACTCATATGAGAAACCTACTTAACTGGTTTAACAATAATAATAAGGCAAATCATAGGACCACGCCGCTAACGCAGAACGGGTTTTCTCCATTGATTGTCAGTGCATGAAATAAAGTAAATCTTTTAAACAACGCAATGCTTTTTAGAAAAATGAAGCCACTACAAGACTCAGGTCCCATCACACAATACAATGCAAGCCGGAGGATAGAGTTTTACCTTATAATGGCCAAGTATGCTTGATACGTATAAAACAAAATCATTTGATATTAGTACTAGTGTCTAATCAGTTTAAAACACTTTCAATGTAAATGTATCAATCCTAGATGGCATAGCTACCATATATTATGTCGCCATATATAGGTTTACAATCAAATTCGTAATGTAGTATTGGAAATTGGATTTCCATCATGAGTCAAGACAAGGGATGGTATCCTTACCGATTCGGATCACCTCTAGCAAGATGACCCAGGATCCTCAGCAATGAACCCTTGGATCTTGCAGGGCTGGTCAACACTTATGTTAGTGGATTAATTATTCCTGAACACACATTTCTCGGTCCTATCGAACCTCTCCATCGGCCCCGTAGTGACCGATATACCCGAGGCGTCTCGCATTCCATCATCCACATAGGTAAAAATAAATAAATGTCTGGGCTCCATACCATGACACCACCCATACCTAGAAAGAAACGCATGCACTCCCTACTGTCCCATATCCCGTTTCTGACTCATACCCAGGTGTGAGTCTTGCGAATTAATGCTATACACAAAGCTATGCTATTTAAAGTCGTGCTTTGATCATCAACCACAAGACTCTGCTTTTCAACAAAAGCCTTGATCACTTGCATCTCAGCATGCCATACTGATAATTCACGCCATGCCACTGATGTCTATCAATATATAACCTCTAAGCTCGTACGTCTCAGAGAAGGGCGTTAACCAAGAGAATAAATTCTCCACCGCCAAATAGATATATAATTAATAGAGATCAATCAACACAGAACAAAATCCAATGTCAGACACACATCCATTTACTAGTCCATTCTGGGTCTGAGCGAAACCGGAGGCACCTTATTCCTCGTCCCATATGTCCAATACAGGAGAGACGCCCTCGCACATCTGGACAATCAACAAATACGTCCAGACCACTACCACTATAACCTCATTAAGGGAGCTACCCATATCTAAGGCATTACTGGTAACCCACACGATGTGAAGATCATCGGTCTTGCACCACTTTCATATCTTCGACTTTTAATCGTCGATCAATTATTTGAAATGAGAATTAACTCGGCCTTTTCAAATAATTCCCATATACATAGAATTCAAATCAATTCTTTCCATGGTTAAACTATTTGACATTTACGTTTCACTTCATTAATATAATTTCCATGTCAAAATACATCCAACCATCAAAATATCTGATAAACCAAGTAAAGTTGGTTTATTTCCATTCTACATCGTTTATAATATTTTAAAACAATTTATCCCTATTTTTATTTATATAAAAATAGCCCATTTTAAATAAACGATGCTTTAGGTCATTACGCGGCTCTGACGCTGTTTTTATTCAGATTTGAACTACATATTTCTCAAAATCTAATTGTTGGATCTTAACAAATTTAATATCGTTGGAAATATCTTTCCAAATCGAACCCAACCGTTTCAGTTTCGGGGAAATCTGACGGTCAGATCTCTCGGTATAATCGTTTAAAGTTACGATTCAAAAACGTGAACTATCGCGCGTAATTCGTTTAATTTTAATATATATATATATGTATATAAAAATATAATTCATTCGATGATTTCCAAACCGTTTACACTTCAAAAATTTGACTAATGCCTTTAAATTTCGAAAAACGCCATAACCTCATCTGTACGGGGAGGGGTTTGGAAATTAATTGGGCCGTATTAGGCACCCAATAAATCCAGAAACAACATACACAATTTTTAGTGACCTATTCGATGCCCAAGGGAGAGTGTACAGATCATATCTCCAGAGATTAAATCTCGTCACCTTGTCCAGTGTTGGAAAATAAATAATCCATGTGTCGTATCTAAAATCAAGAGAGACGTGAATTATTGTCATCTCCAGACCCTTGTGGGGTTTTTATTAATCTTGCCATTTACCTCTGTATTTTATTTAGTCCATATCAGTCCTCGGTTCAACCTGTAATTCAATCATCATTATACAAGCGTCTCTCTCATATGGTAATCTCAACCTCGTCATATAAGCACCTATTGCTTATATGGAATATGATATGACATCAATAGTTCGTCTTTGGTTCAACTTGAAATGTAGTCATCGCCATACAAGCCTCTCGCTTGTATGCTAATTCCAATCTCGTCATACAAGGTCCAAATGCTTATATGGAATATGATAGAGTATGCTACCTTCACGTAGTATGCCATGTGGTGTAGTTCAAAATTAATTGTTGCTATCCTATGGCGACGTTTATAATCTCATAAAGAACAACCATCACACCGCATCCAATGGCATTCACAAGAGTTTATATAATAAATTAAATTGCGCAGCCAACTCATTAAGGTTTCCCTATTTGCCGGGCACGCAAATAAATTCTTTACTCAACAACAAATCCATTTATCTGTTTAGCATGTGTATATATATATATGCATATCTAAGCTAAAAATAATATTTTTTGCGAACAAATATTTGTTTCCATACATGACTATTTTTAACACTTCATACACATGTTAAAAATAATATTTTCAATGAACAAACATTTATTTAAATACATAGTTATTTTTAACACTTCATATACATGTTAAAAATAATATTTTCAATGAACAAACATTTTAATCAACACATGGTTATTTTTAACACTTCTTATACATGTTAAAAATAATATTTTCAATGAACAATCATTTTAATCAACACATGGTTATTTTTAACACTTCATATACATGTTAAAAATAATATTTTCAATGAACAATCATTTTAATCGACACATGGTTATTTTTAACACTTCATATACATGTTAAAAATATTATTTTTACCAATCCAAAATTACTTCAATACATGAATATTTTTAGTGGTTCATATATACAATAAAAATGTGATTTTTATTGTTGAAAGAATTTATTCAACACATGAATATTTTTATTTAGTTTATTTCAGAAAATTTCGGCATTACAACGGCAGAGTATTTAGCATCGACACCGTGTCTGAGCACGAATCCTCTACTAACCTAGACCTTCCAGCATTACAATAATTTCATTTCAATGATTTCCACAATACCATTCATTTCCACAACACAATGAATTTACCGCAAACACAATCAATTTTGTTGCAACCACAATCAATCATTCACAATCACAATCAATTTCACACCACAATCATCACCCAATCATCCATGGTTTAACAGAAAGTAGTGTCAGGAGCTACTAAGTCCCATTTTTCTCCATTTTATTTGAATTTAGAAATCTCACATTGGGTTCCACTCCTACTTAATTGATGGCTAGCTCTAAAATTCCTCCGGTCACTTCTAGAATGTAGTGTACGATGTCACAGTCCCAATGCTTCCTGTTTCATCGGATTTTGACATCGTATAAAAAAGATATGATTTTTATAAATCAATTAAACTTTGCAATGCTTTTTAAATGTTGTAAACCATTTAAAATATAAAACCCGTTACCTTCAGTAAATCATTCAAATCTAGGTCACAATCTCGCGTGAAACTGGAAGCACTTGAAGGTGATCAGTTTGTTCCACGATGGAGAGCTTCGAGAGGTCTCCTCGTCGGTGGTGGGGGCGTTGAACTTGATCTGACGTGGATGGCGAATTCTGGCGCGAGGCGGCGCACCTTCAGGGGCTCGGATCTCGAAAAATACTGAATGATGGAAGATGGAGTTTATATGGATTTGAAGATAGGGAGATTCTCTACAAAATCTCCTGAAGAATCGATCGATTTTGTTGAGTGGATTAGAAGAAATCGAAGAGAGAAGGTTTCAACGTTTTTCCATCGTCAAAATGAGAGGGATCGGGTTTTCCCTGGAATGATTTGGTCAACGTGAATTTCTATTGGATAATATATTTATATATTTTATTTTTAATACATTTAAATCCAAAAATAGTGTTTTCTCCGTCCGAACTCCAAATCAAACCTAACAACTGTTGTCCCTAGCTAAATACCCCTATTCCAGACACAATGGAATATGTTTCGTAAGCTCATTCGACTGTTTCAGTTATTTATTCACAAAATTAAAATATAAAACATTCATATTAGATTTGAACGTACATTTCAATTTACCGGGGCCAGATACTGACTCCAAAAATTCCAGAAAAATTATATCTAGCTTTGTTTTGATGATATGGTCCAAACAAAACTAATTTCATTGAATTTGGAGACCATTTGAAAAATGGCCTTTTTCTGGTCGATCCAAGTTGCACTGTATTTGCAAAACACGTTTTTCTTTGCCACGCTCACATATTAATTCCAAAATTATTGAAATTTAAACCTAGCAATAATTTGACATTCCGGATCCAACAAAAGTGGTTTCGACGAAAATGGAGATCATTTGCAAAATGACTATTTTTATGGGCTTTGTTATTATTAAAAAATGGAATTTTTAAATTCTGACGCATTTTTTGGCAAAATTACCTTAAAATAAAATTTTAAATTGGTTCTGATTTCCCAGGTTGTTACAATCAAGCTCCACATCTCTGAATTTTAGAGAAAAGGCGGGCCATGTTGCACCTGTCCTAGTCGATTACTCCATCTATAAATACCTTCTTCCCCAAAGAAGAAAGGCATCATTTTAGGCACTCTAAACTTTCTAAACTTTGGAAAAAGAAGACTTATGACTTGTTCTCCTAATAGCCGACTCCTATTCCTCGAAAACCTTCACGTCTCCCATCTTTCTTCAGATAGAGAGCATATTGTACTTGTAATCAAAAGAAATGATTAATATATATAAAGTGGACGTAGACACTGTCTTTGTCGAACCACTATAAAAAGTCTTGCGTGTACCCTGTTTTCTTTATTTTACCATATTCTACAATTAATATTCGTGTGCTCTCCACATGATCGGGGGTTGACTATCACTAGTGGACAACTTTTGACATCAACACTTTGGCGCGCAAGGAGGGGGGCAAGCACCGACATACTCTACAACCTTCAGCAAGTTCTGATCCATGGCAAACAAACGAAAGAAAGATGCAACATTTTCTCGCCCCAAAAATGCTGATGCAGCCGAGACAATCGGTGCAGAAGCAAGTCTGAAAGCCTTCTGTCATAAAGACATGTCCCAATATCTTACCAGGGACGACATGAACAACATCCTGGCCAAGTTCATAGGCCAGATGACATCTTAGGGAAAACTCCTCGAACGACATCAATAGTTGATCGATCACCTTCTCGCTCGGATGGAAAAAGGATTTAATGCTTCAACATCAATTCCTCCACCAGGAAAGGCTGGGGCAATAACCGATCTTCGATCTGCGGAAATCCAATCCCCAGATCGAGTAACACCTTTGCTTCCTCCAAGCTCAGCTCCACCTCCTGACCATTCACAGCCAGGAATATAGCTTCTAACAACTAGTGCAGCCGCAACTGTGGATTCACAAGAGGCCCGCGATCAAGATCTAGGTCTTTCGACCATTTTGCCCCCACCTTCGGGGATAGCTCGACCCCCCGGGTCAATCGAACAACTGTTGGGTCAGACAGGATCAATTCCATTCCTATTACAACCCAGTATCTTACAGTAAACTCATCTTATGTCGCCTCTCCTTCAACAAAGAGCTGGTGGAGCCTTCCCTTCGAACCAGGGAGACCACTCTACTATACTGGTTGCCAGATTGACAGAGGAAAACGCACCCGTAGACCCTTCTAACATCAACGCGGGTGAGGGCATCGTTGAGCCCCAAACATCACATGCTATGTTGGATCAGCCCGAACCTTCCATCATGGGTACGGCCCGGTCCAATTCTCATCAGGTTCAAGAGGCGACAGTCTGCCCAGGACTAACAGCTGGATGAACCCTCACCCTCATCTTCGCTCAACTCTCGAGGGTCGTGCCCAATAGCCACCCTTCCGAGCGTGCGTTCGTCGGATCGTAATATTGGAGCTCTCCCGAATGCAAATCTGGATTCATGGCAGCGACTCCTCAGAGATGGAAGCCATCTTGCAACCAACGTCTGACGTTTCACCCAGTGCAATTCTTCTCACTAGGATATAGATAATAACCACTGCAACCCCTTCACCAGGGAAATCAGGAACTCCCGCAATCCTTCGGACTTCAAGTTCCCAGCCATTGAACCCTACACTGGTCGAACCAACCCGACCATCCATCTCATGTGCTACATGCGTCATATGGAAGTGCTTGGCGCATCGAGTCATGCCATGGCCAAGTGCTTCCCACTCTTCCACACAAATATAGCCGACATGTGATTTCGATTGCTCACAACGGAGTCGATCAACAACTGGAACACGCTGGTCACCCGCTTCATCGACCAGTTCAAAGTTTATATCTCTCGACCGAAGAGTGTCATGTTCCTAACCTCCATCATGCAACGACCGGGATAAACACTTCGATCCTTACCTGAAAGATTCAACGCGGCCGTAGCATCAGTCAACCGACCTGAGCCATCGATGGTGCTTATAGCCGCCATTGCAGGTGTTTAGAACCAATCGGGATTTTCTATCTCTTTGACAAGAGATTCTCCTAAAGACAATGAAGATTTCTATGCAGAGGCCAAGCGATTCCTCTGACAAGAAGATGCTAGCATTGATATGGAGAGCCACGAGGTCCTGGCCACCAAACAAGGAGGTCCATCCAGCACCAATTGCCAGAATAAAGGAAGAGGAAAAGCCCCGGAAAAGAATGAACCCAACATACGACCTCGAAGAGAGAACAAGTATGATCAATATATTGAACTCAATTCTTCCCTGCTCGACATCTATCTTGACGTATGAGGGTCGCTGACTTTCCCAAGACCTCCTCGAAGAGAGCCGACTCGAAAGAACTCGACTCTGAAAAGGACTTCATATTTCATAACATTTCTGGTCACAACACCAATGAATGCAGGCACCTACGCGATCTCATCGAGGATAGGGCCAGGCGAGGGGAACTTCCCGAATATGTTAAGAGGAACACACATGCTATGCCGCCACAATCTTCTTCTCAAGCTCCTCAGGCCAGTCCTCGAGCTCCTAGAAACGGAAAGGACCCCGAGCCTAGCACTCGCGGCATCATCATCAATTAATAAGATTTAGATTTCTTATTTTTAATGTATTTTTATTTATTTCAATAAAATGCATATGTTGATGTACCCATGTACGGGGTTAGGATTTAGCTCCTAGGCATGCTCTAGAATCAACATTCATCCTCTTAGAATTTATTTTCATTTCTTTGTAGTAGTTCTTTAGCAACAGTAAACTTTCTTTTGCAAACATGGGTTATGTTTGAATCAATGTATTCTAAGGGGCAAAGTGTTGACCAACTTTTTGTCAAAAGCTATTGTGGTTCAACGGATTGAAGCTAGGGGTGGCAATTAGAATCGACCTGATGGATCAGGACCCGACCCGGCGAGTCTCAGTTCTAGACCGGTCGGGTTTTGTCGGGTCTGAATCATACATTTCAAAAATATGGACCCGACCCGAGCTTCGGTTACATATATTTCAATGCTTTCGGGTCGGGTCAATTCAGGCCGGGCTTGATCGGGTCTTAATTGAATTTTTCATTACCTAGACCCGACCCGTGACACATCGGGTTTAGTTCGTGTTTAGGTCTTTTCGGGTCAGTTCGGTTCGGGTTTTCGGTTCTCGGTTCTAATTGCCAGCCCTAGTCGAAGCCCAAAATCTAGAAATTATCTTCAACATCAATTAGTCTGTCGATAGAGCAGTACACACTTCAAAAAGCCGAGGCAAGTTTTGCCCAAGCCATCTTCCTTCAAAAACAGCCCGAACCTCGGTCGACTTGAGCTAGTCTCCTTCAAGCAACGGTTCATCGAGCCCGGAAGATTCTATCATCTCAACTGACCGAGTTAGCCTCTTCCATCAAAATCAGATCGACCAAATATCTCAGATTCATCTGGAAATATCCAGCTAAGTCATTCATTATTCGGTCCAATTCTCAAGGCAATAGAGGCGGTCAACCATTTCTGAACAAAGCTCTCCTTTTAATACACCTTGTATCAAGTGCCACGTAAGCCACATTTTCAGTGGATACTATTTCTCAATAGTGGAGTAGGTCTTCCAACTGAAACTATGCCCAAGGATCAAGCTCCATGTGCCTGAGTTTTACAGAAAAGGCAGGCCACGTCGCACCTGCCCTAGCCGATTACTCCATCTATAAATACCTTTTTCCCAAAGAAGAAAGGCATCCTATTTTGGGCACTCTAAACTTAGGAAAAAGAAGACTTACGGATTGTTCTTTAAATAGCGGACTCCTATTCCTCAATAATCTTCTCGTCTCCCATCTTTCTTCAGATAGAGAGCATATTGTACTTGTAATCAAAATAAACGATCAATATATCTAAACTGGACGTAGGCACCATCTTTGCCGGACCACTATAAAAAGTCTTGCATGTTCCCTATTTTATTATTTTACCGTATTCTATAATTTTTATTCGTGTTGTAACACCCCATGTCCATTAATGTCACTCACAAAGGGAATGCATTAACTTCCATGGAGCATTTTAAGTTTGTATAGAACAGAAACTTAACAACAAGACATATATAAACAATACTTAAAACTTTAAAACTTTATTTCATTGCAGCGGAAAATACATAAGTTTGATTACATCATCAAAACCAGAGTCAAAGTACATAATCTCCATCTTGACCAACTCAAAGTACATAAATTGAAAGACATAACCCCAGCACAAAATAGCCATAAATAAGAGAGGCTGAACTTTACTTCAGCGATCCAAGAAACTTCTAAAAGCAGAGATACAGCTGTCCAAAATCAAGCTCCACTGGTGCTTGTTCCAACCTGAGCACCTTGGGGGGGGGGGAGGGAAAGAAGAAAAGAGGAGGAAACAAAGGGGGTCATACATAAAGTCTTGCGAGTGCGATAACTTTAACAAGATAATTACCAAAATAACTAGGTTAAGGCATAAGTTGGAAAATAAGAAAATGACTGTGAACAATTGAGTATGGCAGAGTATACAAGGAAATAAGGTTGAACTAAGATAACATTAAACGCACCTAAACCACTATAAGATAATTACTATACTGCACCACCACTACTATACTGCACCACCACTAGTCACCCTAAGGTTGATCCCGCCTACAAGACTTTAATAATGATAATGGTGGTTTCGTGCACCCCTAGCTGCCTTCATAGGTGTCGCCTGCCCCTATCTCCAATAGGTGTACCCACTGCCCCCAAGCGATCGGCTCCCTAACTCGTAGATACCCGTGTTGGTCCCACAGTAGGGTGTATCACTCCCCAAAGTGGCAACCCGATACCACCAATAATGCACAGCTTTTACCTACACGATGCAACAACGTCTTACCTACCAGCCCGAGTCCACACACGCATATGAACCCGTTGGACTTGCGTTGCCACCGCTAACCTGGTTTGGCCTCTTACAGTCAAACCCAGTATGCGTGTCCCATCCTCGACTTGGGTCGAGCCCACAAAGATACGTATGGGTTACTGGTTGAAACGGGCCCCCATTACTTGACATAAGCTATCCACCAAAGCTTGGTCCCCTCTAGTACATCCCACTTAACCTCTTCTTAGTCATGTTCACTTACATGTTTCAATTTTGGTTAAGTGTTTCTAATCGTATTTCAAATTCCACCCAAGGCACCCACTAGATTCCACATGCCACCCAAGGCACCCACTTAATCCCCTCATGTCCCACTACATGTTTATCTGGTTAAGTGTTTCTTAATTCATTAAGACCGTAACCTTATAAAGACCTCTCACATTGGACTGGCATTTGTGGCAGCTGGATTTGTCGGGTGGGTCCGGGCAGTCTTACACCACAAAAGATCCTAACCTCGTGTCTTTACAACTGTTACGCATTTTGTTTATGCCTAAGACCTCCCACATTAGACTGGCATTTGTGGCAGCTGGATTTGCCGGGCGGGTCCGGGTAGTCTTACACCACAAAAGAGCCTAACCTCGTGTCTTAGACGATTAATTCTCCTATTAATCATTCCCCAATTTGAATTACTTTCCCTATTCAAATTATCAATCAATTCCAGATTTAACTATGGCCATAATTGACTCAATTATGTCCATCCATTTATGGTATGCAAAATCATATAAATTTTCATCACAAAATTATTTTATGCCATTTAAGGCATTTATGCCAATTCTTAATATTAAATCTTTTTAATATTATCCCTTACCCCACATTGTACGTTCGTTCGTTTAACGTAAAATATACGTTAGACTCGAATAGTCTAACTCATAGAATAAAGAGAAAACATCACAACATACATATAGATAAAATTAGATCTAAACATAGGGGTGAACTTGCATGTGTGAATGATGTTCTACATCTAAAACTTGCATAGGCCAAAGTTACAACTTGCGTAAAACTACATATGTCATAGATCCAAATCTAAAGGTGTAAACTTATTTAGATAATGGTCACAAACTTGCATAAATCATGTATGTCATAGATCTATATCTAAAGGTGTAAACTTGCATAGGCAATAACCACAAACTTACATAACAAGATTCATATTCCAAACTCATATATTTATATAAACTTGCATATGTGATTTATGCAACATAACAATGGTGTAAACTTACATCTAAACATGTAAACTAACATGTAGAATTTAGCATATAACTCACTCATGTCATAACCTAACTTTAGATCTAAAATAGATGTCATGAAACATATAAGGTTATACATAATCTTTACTAACTTGCATATGATCTACATCTAAATCAACGGCTAAACTTGCATACATACATATGATTTAACATATGAATCAACATAACCAAACTAGCATATGAATGACATGATGATTTGATTATACATAAGCCAATCATCGAATTACAACATAGATGGTAGCATCATAAATTTACAACATATATGATAACATCACAATTTTACAACATAATTATAACATGCGGTCAATAATTCGCATCATATCCATATAATCCACATCATAACTTAATCCAATTAAATTGCTAACTATTTTATTAAAGAAATCGAACTCATAACTCAAAGAAGGTCTTAAGTTCTGAATTCTGAGTTCTGAAGTTGTATTAGCTTTCCTTTGAAGAAGATTCGTTGTTAGAGTTGAAAAGAACTGAATTTGATTTGCTTTCTTCCTCTCTAATTGGTGGCGGCTATTCTGAGTTGCAAGGTGACGGCATGGAGGCCATGAGTCTAATTTTATTTTGATTTTAGGGTTTGAGTCTATAGGTGTTTTTATAGAGTTTAGGATTAGTTTAAGCCGTCCGATCAACCCAGAATTAATCCCAGCCAATCAGAGCAGATCAGAAACCCTAGCCGCACACAGTCAGAAACAGTTCATCAATCAAATCTGCTCGGGGGGGTGTTTTTATAGAGTTTAGGATTAGTTTAAGCTGTCCGATCAACCCAGAATTAATCCCATCCAATCGGAGCAGATCAGAAACCCTAATGAGTCAGCACACAGTCACAAATAGGTCATCAATCAAATCTGCCCGGGGGGGGCATGTCGACCCTATGGTTGACCTGGTCAGGGTAAGTCGACCCCCTGGTCGACCTGGCCCTGGAAGGAATTTTCCCGCCTAGCTTGTTTGACTCTGAAATTTGAATTTTCTGAAATCTGTTTTGAATTTTTTGAAACTTCCGATGGCCATAACTTCTTCATACGAAGTCCAATTCACACAAACTCGGACTCTATCTCAACCAGAATTCCGAGACGAACACAATGGCGCAACCTGTTTCCCTTAATTCTCACATCTGAGATTAGTTATTCTTTAATTTGTTATTATAGTGTTAACAGAAATACGGGGTGTTACACGTGTGCTCTTCAAACGATTGAGGGTTGACTGTCACTAGTTACCAAATTTTGACGTCAACACCACCTTCGACATATAAAAGACTGGAAACCCTATTCGGGTATTTGAATAATAGAAATTGAGAAACCTCCTTCTAAAAATGGTAGATATAAACAAAGCCACCTTAGGATTATAGAAGACCTAAACCCATATTTAGGTATCAGAATAATAAATATCCAGAAACATTCTTTGGGAAATAGAACGAAACCCACCTTCAACTTATAGAAGACCCAAAATCCATATTCAGGTATTAGAATAACAGAAATCCAGAAACCTTCTTTTGGAAATAGTAGGTATAAACGAAGCTTCCTTCGGCTTATAGACGACCCGAAACCCATATTTGTGTATTAGAATGATAGAAATCCTTCTTAGAAATAATAGACATGAAATCGCTTTCGATTTTGGGAGATTCTTGCCCATTTTAGGCTATTCCTAAAATAAAGGTTGATGTACTTTAAGTGCTCCGTTTGAGATTTCATTTCCTTCTAAGGGACAAGGCATAAACAAAAGTAGGGCGTACTCGTCTTTGGAGCAGAGCCAGGGCGAGCTTAATTTTAAGCATAGGCATGGTTCACTTAAACTGAAGCAGAGGCAAGGCTTGTTCTAAAAACAGTAAAGGCAAACCGTTCTTCATTTAGAGTCAGGCGCATGTGTACTGACACCTGAATTTCAGAAGACCTGAGTTTTTTGCAAAATGCAAAAATCTTGGTTTACTGAGGCCCGAGTTGGTTTGTCTGGTATCCTGCAAAAAGGCAAAGACAAATATATTAGAGCTCATAATAAATATCTCACATTGGAACAGAACAAAATATAATCATAGGTAAATAGTTACCATAATAATTACACTAACTAGCAAGTGTCTCTAAGCTTTATAATCTCAAACACCTGTCTAACCCGCAGGTTTGTTATGAGGAAGGGACCGGAACAAAAGTTCTGGTGAATGAACAAATTATACTTTCTATAAATAACACTACGTATATCGTCATATCACTGTGTTTACTTTTATTAAGTTAATTGGGTTCAGTGCACATTACACTTTCTAATTTTTGTCCATCAATCTTACCCATCTACTCCTAAGTAGAATAACGTAATAAATCATATTATGTAGCTATATGCCTAATATATCGAGGTACTTCCATAATACTCTCCTTGAGTGGTCTTCATCGCCACACTGCAAAACGTACTAGACCTCCATCACATGCTACGAAAGCGTACTAGACCATGCTGCGAAAGCACACTAATTCTCCCTCACTATGCTATGAAAGTGTACTAAGACACGCCACAAGAGCACACAAAGACTCCATTGCTACGTTACTAGTGCGCCCTAATACTAAGTTCCTTTATGGAATCCAGTATGGGGATTTCCATATATGTGAAGAATAGCTTCGTTAGGCCCTCCGTATAGATGTCAAAAGACTAGTTTGTCCCTTTCTCGATCCCACCAGTCTCCCTAACTAATGAAAACCATTAAAAGAGCTAAGTGATTGTCCCCTACCAAACAATTTAAACATCCAGTTGGCATTGTCCTGCATCCAATATCTTGATAGTAAAAGATCGATGGTCATTTGGTTTATCTACGGTCTTTTCCGTACTCGCTCCGACTGATGATGACAGGTATCCTACGACTTACTATCCTCGTTGGGTCCTAACCATGAAATTTTCTCTCCTCAGCCGAGGCAACTGCCAAATCATCCTAAAAATCATCCCATCGGTCTACTACCTGCCCTCATCATAAATGCAGCCAAGGCATACTCTACAGATGGAACCTACAGACCTGCCTCGATGGGTACAGCTTCGTTAGGCCTACCGCAATGGGCTATCTTAGAGTATCGTCACGTCCCGTCGAAATATCGAACTTCCTTCCAGTCCCGTCGAATAATAAGTTCGAATAATAAGGTCGAAATATTGAACTTCCTTTGGACTAGAACAAACACATATTGCTATTTTATTAGATCCCATATCTAACTTATCATTATGCGTTTTACTTGACTTTCTTTTCGTTGAGTTGCAACATTCATTAATCCATTAAATATGAGTATTCAGCATTTGTTAATCAACTTTGTTAGTTACATAGAATTTTAAGCTTGTAACTTAACCCTTAAAAGTCAATATGTTCATCTTAAAGCCCAATGCCTTTTAGGCTCGTAATTTAGCTCTTTGTAAATCAATATGTTTAAAACCTTAATGTCCTTCCAAACATTTCCTATCATATTCATATTTGCAAATAAACTATGTTCGCTTATTATGGTTTTCGAACTTATCATACTTATGTAAATATTGGTTCGGTCCATTTTTCTATCATAACCTGCACTACAGTCAAAAAATTTCACTCATTAAATTTAAAGTTGTAAGTTTACATTAAGATTTTTTCTTGTGTATTTTCTCTACATATCACCTTTCAGTTGTTTACCCCTTTACTTTTTTCTTGTAGTTTACTCATTAAGAAGCTAGGCTCATTCCTAATTGCATGGTTATTAGAACCGTACAAAAATATATTCCATAGCTTAAAGTAATTATTTCAATAGAAACCCATAATTGCAAGACATTTCTTTCAAAATAAATTAGGCTATTGAAAAAGGCGCAATACAGTTAAGTCCCTATTTCACACTAATCCACACCTTTATTTATTTCTAAACTTGCAATTATGTTTTCCACTTCTTTTACAACCAAACTATGAAAATGTATTACATTTTTCCTAGCTGTATATCTAGGTCATTCCAGACTTCCTATTTTAATTGGTAATAATTAATTCCCAATTTTAGCTTATTTTCCCATTTTTGACATAATTACAGTACATTTGGATATAATTGGGGTTATGCCTCGTTTTCCTTTCCCAACAATTTCTATTTTCATTCCATTTTAAATACAAAAGGAAAATTTTAACAAATAATATAGAAATTCTAAGATTTACCATTAATTACAAATTTACTGTCCATAATATTAATTATACCATGTTATGTCAACATGTGTCACAATTATCAAGTTGCCTATTTTTTGTCCTGGATTATTACAATTTTTGTATTACATGTTCATTTAACCCCAAATTATCAAATCCCCTTTTGTTCATAATTCCAATTGCATTATATGTTTCCAACGCATGCAAACAGAAAGGTTTATAATCAGTCGAATAAATTTAGGTGCATAGTTCAGTTGTATACATATGCCAACATTTAAGATTTATGCATATTTTATGCATAATCCAAATTCAATACAAAATTGTAAAATCCAATGTAGAAAGGGAGAAAAGAGGATGGAGAGAACATATTATAAATTTTACAGGAATCAAACGATATCATATACCATAAAATAAATAAAATATAATTTAAATCCACTCACCTAATTGCTCTCTAATTCCTGAATCTGATTTAGATTTATCATTCATGGTATCCCTAATTGAATCTACCACTGTAATTACAATTGATTTACAAATCTGATTCTAAGGGCATGAAAAGGATAATATTATATTCAAATTCATGTAGTTTACCTAATATGGGCTGGGAATCTGGACACCTATAGCCTAAATCAACAATCTTCATCTCCAAATTTTGAATTATAAATCCTAAACTTAAAATATTTTATTTTTGAAGGAGAAAGGAAATGGCAGGGCTTCGGCATCTTCTCAGAAAACATGAGTTTAACCTTGCAGGCTTATTTATATATGTAACGACCCGGCTTTTTGACCGGTTTTCATCGGTAATTAAACCAACTTAAACAGTTCATAAAGATGGATAGTTATGGTTACTTACATATTTGCACAAAAAATAACAGAACTTTTCATTTCATTACCATAATATAACATCAGAGTTACAAGGAATACATCATAGTACATCGACTACAAAGTGGAAGAGATACTAACTTGGCGGAAGAATGCAAATGCTCCAAAACATATAGCTCCAGCTAAAACCATAATCCTGCTCCAACCAACTCCAAGGCTAAATCTGCGAACCAAACTACTAGGCTGCCCGTGTTAAAATTATGGGCACCCAGAGTTTAGGTAAGGGAACAATAAACTCCAGGTCAGTCGTGGGACTGGTGTGAGAACTCAAAAATTGCTATTATTTAGGATTCATTTTAAAGTTGGATAATTCAACAGACCACGCCGCTACCATGGAACGGGTTTACTCCATATGAATTCCCGTGCATAGAAATTCGCAATGACTTTTGAAAAATGAAACTACCATAAGGTATCGCGGCAATACACAATGCAAATGCATGAATGGGCGAGGTTTCTCCTTATAATAGTCAAAAATGCTTGATACATGAAAATCCTCTGATATTATTGTTAGTGCATAGTGTGAAGACAATTTCGCAAATAAATGTATTAATCATAGCCAGCATAACGCCCCATCCCATTGTACTGACAATCCTGCTGGTAGCAGGCTATACAACTAAAATCGTACAGGCTCGTAGTCGAAATTTGGATTTCCAACAAATGACCAGACAAAGGAACTTCCTTACCGAACCGATGGGTACGCCACTAGAGGGACTCCCCGAGGACCAAATTGGGCTCTCTGCCAACACGAGGCCGGGTTACCCCTTAACTGGGTAACTTAGAGCACGCTTGAGTATATCACTTCCCGGTTGTTACCAACCTCTAAAATCGAGGCCTTGCAACATCAACATCCAAAATAGAAGTTGGATACATAGGTTAATACCTGGGCTTTATACCATAGTACACCTTTTATCTAGAAGGAAATGATTACCCTTAACCTCGCTGCATCTTTCCTGTTTTAGCCATTTACCGGGTTGTGAGGCTTGCCGAGGTTACGATTTACACAAAGCTACGCTTGAACAAGCCATGCTTTGATCATCCATAGCTCATCGCATATCTTAAGTATGTCACATTGTTCATTCACAACGCATCACTAATTTCTATCAATATATAACCTCTAAGCTCATACGTCCTAGAGACGGGTGTTAAGAAAGAGAATAAATTCTCCGCCACCAAGCAGAAATATATTTAACAGAGATCAGTGCTACACAGTCAATTACAATGTCAGGCACACAATCCATACAATTCCGTTTTGGGTCTGAACGAAACACCAATCCGAAAATCTCTAAATATATTCAAACCTCATGCCACTTATAACCTCGTATCGGGTGGCCTACCCAACCGAGACATCAGCAATCAATATAAATAATTCAAAGAATCCCAGTCTTCATTCGTTGTTTTTCCAAGTCTTGAATTGCTCCATAACGTTGTATTATTAATTGAAATGGTTTTCGAATATATATTTGATCCCGGTCTCTCAAAGTAATAAGCGTACTTTAAAAATCATTAGTTATGGACTATACAAGTTTCTCAATTCAAATCTCCTTCCCAAAACATTTTCAATTCATTTCAAATTTAAGGTTGGATTCATTCAATTCCCGTAAATCCCGTTATCATCTTAACTTTTCTTGAAACTCAATATTCATTTCCAACCTTATATTTCAAAAGCCAAATTCATTTATTTGTCATTATCTCTTTCCATAAGCTTTAAAACCACTAAATCTCAATTTGGATTTAAATCTCCATTTATGGTAATTCAAATGATTGACATTTCAAATAAAAGTTTAGAATAGAATTTAATCGACTTATATTTGATATCGATTCACAAACTCGGGGAAACACCATTAGAATTTGGATATGAATATGGTTTACTATTTCTGATGGTATTCGTCCAATCCTGGGATTCCATATCGAATATCTGAAGACTAACTCTATTCAAAATTCATTTCCTTTTTTATTCAAATTTCCCAAATCTTACTTACCATAAATTTCATACTATACATTTTAAAATCTTTTAACATATAAACAAATCCTTTTCCCATAATTTAAACAATGGTTCATGGTTAAAAATCTTTAAATTCCAATCATTTTCAAAGGAATAGTTTAATAACGCTAAAAGCGTTGTTAAAGGTGCTGTGAAATGGTTATTTAACCAGATCGATCCATAATCATTCAAAATTCATATATTCTAACTCAATTCACTTTAAAATAATAAAATATGATTTATCATATTTTTTTGGATTTTCTAAATAATATTTATAAGCTCATTTTATTCGATTTTCCATTACGGTCGTCGAACTGCACGTAAATCGACCTTTTCCAATTTCGTTTTAAATATAAATTGAAAATCATACGTTAGCATTTGAAAATTTATTTTCTATTTAAAAACTGTTATCATTTGAAATCCAATGTTTCTTATTTTAAGTCAAACCAATTTCAAACCATCAAGTTATAGCCTTTTGAAAATTAAAATCGATATATACGATCTGTCGCACCGCATCACATTATATAATGATTTAAATATAAATCGTTCAAATATCTTTATATTCCAATTCATTCGGAAAAAAAATTCAAATTATATTTCAAATTTGATTTCGAATTAACCATCCCGTTTGTCGGATCAGTTAGGGAGAGCAGGAAACTATACTTCCAAACCTAAGCCAAGACTCTATCCTTTTTGTCATCCTAGAACGTTCCGGTACACATATATTATAAACATTGTCAATATATATATTTAAAACCATTTTCTAATTTTCAAATCTCATTTTGAAATAAACTGGACTTAAAAGTAATATTTTAATATTTAAAAATCAATCTTCATTTATATGGAAGGAAGATTTTATCAATCACCGACATAATTCCATAACTACAGTGTGTGTGTGATTTCATACAACCATAAATCAACCATATACATCAGATGAACATGAATTATAATCACCATCAATAAACAAACATTTCAGTTGTGCACAAGCTTTACGGTCAACAACACTTATCAGTGCTCAGTGTGTTATCTACACATCCATTCAAACAATAACATCCATATCCAACCAATTATAATTTATCACTGCTAATTACTCGACCACTATCAATTTAAATAAATAATTTAAATTAGGATTTCTCACCATAATAGCTCCAAAATCATCATTTCCCGAGCGAACAAGCCAATGAACATTGCTATCACTACTCGTACTGCTTTCAATCCACTTCTATTAGCAGTTGGGGATTTTTCTGCTAATTATTATATATTGAAATTAAATTTATAACGCTTGTTATATATTGTTATTTATATAAAATGACATTTTATTTTATTTTAAATTTATAATTAACAAAAATTACCAATATAATGTTCTGATATGTTCTATTTTTCAATACGATTCTAACGGATCCAACGGTGATTTAATCGAAACTGAATTAAATGAGTTACGGGTGTATAAAGTTTGAACAAATTTTAATTTAAAAAATAAAAATCATACCCAAACAAATCCAGACCAAGTCCAATTGCACAAACCCCGGCCCACTCTCTTCTTCTTCCACGCTACCTTTTCTTCTTGCTTTCTCTTGGTAACCCATTCACCTATACACGGCGTGCACACGCACATACCAAATACTCCACCGTTCTTCAATCTGAAACCACCACCAAACTTCACTTCACTTACTCTTTCATCCACACCGCATCTCCGGTCCTCTACATCGAATTCCATCCCCCATGTCAAGACATGAAACCATACAGGAAAAATCATGCAACCATAATGTCGCACTCTTCATCAGTCCACCGACCTTTACAAAATTTTGCCACATCGAAGCTATCTCCAACCTTGTCACAATGCCATGCTCCGTCTTGTCTATCGTCGCTCGGCTCTCCGATCCGATGATTCTCAGACCTAGTTTTCAGCTTTTTTGATCATCGACACAGAATTGCGCCATTTTCGCATCAAAAATACTACACTCTCTGCTGATCTCAACGGCGATGACGACATCGATCAATTCTTCCCGGATTGGGAGATATTAATTTTTGAAATTCTCTTCACATATTTTCCATTCTCTGTAAATCAGAGATTTCTCTCTCGTTTGTAGGTGAAATCTAGATCCTTCAAATTCTAAAAATCGGCAACGATGATCCGGACAGCTTCCGCGCAGATCATTTCAGCTAAAATTGAATAGATCAAGAGATATGTATTTTTGAATGAAGAGAAATGTATAAATTTAATTTACTGGAAGTGAAAAATAGAAAGAACGAGAACAAATTGATGCATCTGAAGTTTTTTGAAGTGGTAAATGGATGAAGTATGCATGAAAATGGAGTTTAGCCTTCCCTTAAATAGGCATCCAAAAAGGGTATTTTTGTCATTTAATCAAGGGACACTTGGATCATCTCATGGTGCTAATAACATGCATGAAGACAACTACATGGACACATCACTTTGATCCTTATCCTAAGGCATTTTAAAATTAGTTTATCTTAGCTACACTTTTGCAATACTTATAAATTAGCTAAATTTTCAATACATATGAGTGTAGCCATATTATTATTTAAGGTTTATCAAAATATAACTTATTAATATTTTAAAAATATTTATCTATATCATTTATAAAATATACATACGTATAATTTACCAAAATTTATATTATCAAATGGTTAAAAATAAATACTTATCAATCCTTATACAATTATAATCTATCCAAATAATAAAAATCATTCTTGTAAAATCTAAAAATATATTATCGTTTACCAAATCATATTCTTATATTAATCAGATAATATCATTACTTATTAATATTGGAATATTTATAAAATCTTATAAATTAAATATAACTTATTAAAATAATTTTTCTTATACAAATCATATTTATAAGATAAACCAGGTACTAAATAAAATTCAAAATTGAAATCTATATTTAAACCTTATAAAATCAATTTATATTCATAAAATAAAAATCTAAATTAAACTTAGCAAAAAAATTATGAGATATTACATTCATCCCCCCTTAAAACTTTTCGTCCTCGAAAAGGAAGACGACTAAATTTAAACTCCTCTACCAATTATAAATTCCCATTTCCCTCTTAACATACCAGGAATGTAATGGTCAGAACCAAGGTCCATATCATTCTCAAATACTCCATCTAGTTCTCATTAAAAGTAGAGATTCTATAATCTCGTAATTACTAGGGTCGTCGCTGGTCATGTTTATAATCAAATTCTCTAAGTTAGACTCAGAGCTGCTACCACCACCACCACTAAGGAGAAACTGAGATATATATTGTCTAGTACTTAGATTTCTACGACCCTAAGAAACTTTACAGTTTAGAAATTATCTTTCTAACTTACTGCTAAAGTTATTGAACCCAAGGTTTACTTAACAGTTTAAGTAAAACTATAAGACTAAGGGTTCATGCCTCATATTGATTAGATTTCAACAAAACTTTGAATCCAAATTCTCAAATAAATGTTCCTTTTCTCAAAACATCCGATTACCTTGCAAAAATAATATTTTGGATCATTTTGAAATTCTTTTGCACTTAATACAAATTCAAATTCAATTTAAGAGATAATTCAAAATACTTATTTCAAATTCAAAACCATGTTGCTAATCCACCTATCCATGGTTTTGTCAAAGTGGGGAAAAAAGAAGGATTCAAGGATGGAGTTGGACAATTAAAAATTCAAGCATGACAATCGGAGAGATAATGATAATCAAAAGATGACAATGAGTCAAACAAGACCCAACGACAAGTGAAGAGGTAGAATTATATTTCAAACAATTATTCTATTTCAAATTGTTTCCAATCACATATTAATCCGTTTAGTATTCATCTTTGAATTCTCTACCCAAAATATTCCAAAAATCATTAAGGGATTTAATTAACATATCGTGGGTCATTCTTATTCTTACTTATCAACCCAGAAGTTTTTTAATAGACAAATGAATTTTTATTTAAGTTCCCGTACAACCTAAAATTCCATTAATTTCTTTTTTAAAAGTTTCACGTACTTAAGTTATTCTCTACCATATAAGTTTACAAATACCTTCCAATTTACGAGTTAAGGAAAGTTTATAACGTTTCCATTTGTTATTTTTGGCTCATAAATTTCATTATAACACGTATTGATTTTATGGTAAAAGACGCCCTCTCAAGCGTAATACTCCCAACTCTCATTTTAGGGTATTCTTGTCCCTATCTCTAATGAGATAACCTAACTCTGATGAGTCCTTACTTTTGTTCAAACATGTCATACCCCATAGCTTTTTATAAACCATAGCTCTGATACAACTTTGTAACGACCCAGCTTTTTGACCAGTTTTCGCCAGTAATTAAACCAACATAAACCGTTCATAAAGATGGATAATTATCGGTACTTACATATTTGCACAAAAAATAATAGAACTTTTCATTCCATTACCATTATACAACATCGAAGTTAAAAGGAATACATCAGAGTACATCGATTACACAACGGAAGATATACTAACACAGCGGAAGAATGCAAATGCTCCAAAACATATAGCTCGAGCTAAAACCAGAATCCTGCTCCAACCAACTCCAAGGGTAAATCTGCGAACCAAACTACTAGGCTGCTCATGTCAAAATTATGGGCATCCAGAGTTTAGGTGAGGGAACATGAAACTCCAGGTCAGTCCTGGGACCGGTGTGAGAACTCAAAAACTGATATTATTTAGGATTCATTTTAAAGTTGGGTAATTCAACGGACCACGCCGCTACCACGGAACAGGTTTACTCCATATGAATTCCCGCGCATTGAAATTCGCAATGACTTTTGAAAAATGAGACTACCATAAGGTCTCGCGGCACACCCACAATGCAAACGCACGCATGGGCGAGGTTTCTCCTTATGATAGTAAAAAATGCATGATACGTGAAAATCCTCTGATATTATTATTAATGCATAGTGTGAAGACAATTTCGCAGATAAATGTATTAATCATAGCTAGCATAATGCCCCATCCCATTATGTTGACAATCCTGCTGGTAGCAGGCTATACAATTAAAATCGTGCGGGCTCATAGTGGAAAATTGGATTTCCAACAAATGACTAGGCAAAGGAACTTCCTTACCGAACCGATGGGTACGCCTCTATGGGGACACCCCGAGAACCAAATCAGGCTCTCTGCCAACCCGAGGCCGAGTTACCCCTTAACTTGGTAACTTAGAGCACGCGCAAGTAAATCACTTCCCGGTTATTACCAACCTTTAAAATCGAGGCCTCGCAACATCAACATCCATATAAATAGAAGTTATCCACATAGGTTAATACCTGGGCTCCATACCATAGTACACCTTTTATCTAGAAAGAAATGATTACCCTTAACCTCACTGCATCTTTCCTGTTTTAGCCATTTATGGGGTTGTGAGGCTTGTCGAGGTCACGATATACACAAAGCTACGCTTAAACAAACCATGCTTTGATTATCCATAGCTCATCGCATATCTTAAGTATGCCACATTGTCCATTCACAACGCATCACTAATTTCCATCAATATATAACCTCTAAGCTCATACGTCTTAGAGAAGGGTGTTAAGCAAAAGAATAAATTCTCCGCTACTAAGCAGATATATATTTAACAGAGATCAGTGCTACACAGTCAATTACAATGTCAGACACACAATCCACAAATTCCGTTTTGGGTCTGAATGAAACATCAATCCAAAAATATCCAAATATATTCAAACCTCATGCCACTTATAACCTCGTATCGGGTGGCCTACCCAACCGAGACATCAGCAATCAATCTAAACAATTCAAAGAATCCCGGTCTTCATTCGTCGTTTTTCCAAGTCTTGAATTGCTCCATAACGTCGTATTATTACTTGGAATGATTTTCGAACATATATTCGATCCCGGTATCTCCAAGTAATAAGCGTACTTTAAAAATCAGTAGCTATGGACTATACAGGTTTCTCAATTCAAATCTCCTTCCCAAAACATTACAATTCATTTCAAATTTAAGGTTGGATTCTGCAACGACCCGGAATTTTGGGGCCAATTTAAAAATTTTATTTTAGAAATTTTAATGGATTTTAATGTTTAGAATAATTTATTTTAGATAAGAACGACTAAAAATTTACTTTAAAACGAATAAATTCAATTTAATTATAAAAGGAGTTTAAAACAGCGCTGCAGTTTGAAATTTTGGATTTGAACTTTGACTGATTGTACATGATTCATTTTAAATCGGAATTGAATGGAACCAGAAATATTTAAATCTGTTTAATCATATCTTTCTAACGAATCTGAAAAACTGAAATTTCGTTTTAAAAATCAAAAGTTATGGCCAATTCAATTTTTAGAAAGGTCGCTGTAGAATTTATATATATATTATATATGGCCCGAAAGGCTACTTTTCACAAATGAAGGAATTTCGACTCGAAACCACTTCCATTGAGTTCGGAATGACGTTTCTACATTGAGAAACAGTAAACACTTATATATTTTGAGTTTCATAATTTATTTGTTTGAAAATGTATTTTAATATTAAATATATTGGCCTTAAAAATAGTCATTTTTCGAACGACCTCGGTTTTCGACGAAACCACTTTTGTTGGAACCGGAATGTCAAATTATTGCTAGATTTCAATTTTCATAATTTTTCGAATTAATATGTGAGTGTGGCAAAGGAAAATGTGTTTTGTCAGTTTCGGTCAAATTTAATCGACTTGAAAGTGACCATTTTTCAAATGGTCTCAGAATTCAACGAAATTAGTCTCGTTAGAACCATATCGTCAAAACATAACCAGAAATAATTTTTCTGTAATTTTTAGAGCCCGTATGTGGCCCCAGTAATTTAAAATGTACGTTCAAATTAAATATAAATTGATTTATAACTTAATTTAAAGAAAAACATGTCGTAACAGCCGAACTGGGTTACGAAACATGTTCCATTGTGTCCGAAACGGGGGTTATTAGCTAGGGGCGACATTCGTTGGGTTCGATTCGGTGTTAGTATCAACAAACAAACATTTTCTTGAATTAAAGTAAATAAATAATATAAAATACAGTACATAATACAGTATAAATACGCTACAATACGGTATAACCCTATTCCATCTTCTACGGCCGCCGCCTTCTACATATTTTAATGGCCAGAATCTTCCAGATTTTGAACGCTAAAATCTTCCAATCCATCA
The DNA here is from genome assembly GCA_030737875.1 of Allium sativum. Lineage (NCBI taxonomy): Eukaryota > Viridiplantae > Streptophyta > Magnoliopsida > Asparagales > Amaryllidaceae > Allium > Allium sativum. The sequence continues at coordinate 160,950,618 of CM060923.1, forward strand.
CGAGTTAGAACCTCAACCCAAGCACAAATTAAAGAGAATTCTGAGAGCTTCAACTTGATACGTCGATGATCAAAAAGCTTAGAGAAACGGGCTCGAATTTCGAGCAGGAAGAACCGCCGCTCGGGGCGGATTTCGTGGTTCCTGGGCCCACCGAGTTCGACCTCGGTCTCGGCGGTGTGGGTCGGCGGTCGGGGCTTCGACGAGGTGGCGTGGATCGGCTTCTGGTGGCTCCTGGTGGCGTGCGCAGGTGGCAAAAGATCACGATGGATGGGTTTTGCTGATAACAGAGAACGACGATGTAGAAGAAGGAAGATTAGAGGGGTAATGATGTAATTAACCTTTTAATTATAATATTATTAATTCAATGGTATTCGAATGTTTAAAATCCTATAACTTTCTCAAATGAAAACAGAACTGAATGATTTCAGAACCGTTGGAATCGTCTTTCCAAGATCTACGCCATGGAGCTGACTAGAGTTGAATCCGAGCATGTTGAAAAATCAGGAAATTTCAGATCTAAATGGTTCGGTGAGATTCTATTTTTTATATATATAATTAATTTAATTTAATTATATTATCATTATATAAAATGAATGTTGTATGGATTGAATTGTTGTATGGTGGAAATTGATGTTTGTGGCCTGTAATGTTATTGACGTGTTGTATGATTGGTGTTGGAATTGATTATGGGAATTGTTATTCGATGTCAAGTAGAAAAATTATAATAAAAAGTTTAATCTTTTGTTTTGATTTATAAATAAAGTTTAATCTTTTATCATGATTTAAAAATCAAAGTTTTGATTTTTTTTTTATTTTGAAATGAATAACATTAATAAAAATTCGATCTTTATTTTTGATTTGTTAAAATGAATCTTTGTTTTTGTTTGTATAAAATGAATCTTTGTTTTATTTATAGAACATGAAATCTTTTTTGTTTATATATAAAGATAAAAAAAAATTTATAAAAATTAAACCTTTGGTTTTGTTAACAAAGATTACAACTTTGATTTTGTTTGCAAAGATTACAACTTTGATTTCGGTTACAAAAAAAATTACAACTCTGTTTTTGATTATAAAAGGCTAAATCTTTGTTTTTGTCTATAAAGATTAAAACTTTGTTTTTGTCTATAAGAGGCTAAATCTTTGTTTTGATTATAAAGATTAAATCTTTATTTTGAAACGATTAAAACTAATAAAGTTTTGTTCTTTATTTTGAAACGATTAAAACTAATAAAGATTACATCTTTATTTTGAAACGATTAAAATAAATAAAGTTTTGTTCTTTATTTTGAAATGATTAAAATAAGTTTTGATCTTTATTTTTGAATAATTAAAGATTTTTTTTTGTTTTTGGAATAAAAGATTTTATTTTTATTTTAAATTAGTTAAAAGAAATGTGTTGCAACATAAGTGTCATGTTATTATCATCGTGTTCAACATGGAAAATTGACATCGAATAGTTGAAACTTGAAATATGTGAACATGCCAAATTGTGTATGTTATGTATGTTTCTATTTAAGCACATGTATACACTGCCATTTACAAGTGACCTGACTTGTTTATGTGATTGGACGATCAATTTTCACACATCGTCCAGAAGCACAGTTTATTTTATTCGAACTTGTGTTGGTTGAAACCCCACACGGGTCAGGGGTTGACATTTGAATACACGTCACCCTTGCGGTTAATTAGAAATGCACTTTGGCTGTTAATGGATGTTTGATAATTGTTATGAGATAAATGAATGAAATCCGTATAATTGAATTATATGGAAATAGTGTGAGTCTCATTCCAATTTTGAATGAAAGAAATAATTTTCATTTATTATTCAATTAATGGAATTAATGACGCTTGAATTAAGGAAACTAAATTTCTATTATTTAGAAAGTTTTAATGAAATATTAAATTAGTAAAATTACATTCCAAATATAACAAGAAGATTTGAATTGAAAAGCTTTCGTTTTTATGTTAACACTAAATCTAAAAAATACGATTTCAAAATTTAACATAAATGGATTGATTGGAAAAGATTACGTTTTGGAATGGTAGGTTTTGATATCGTAATTAAAACCATTTTTGAAGTAATTATTATTATAATATTATAATAATATGGAAAGGTTGATACTTATTGAAAATTGGAAAGGCAATATAAAGAATATTTCAATGTAAAGTTATACTTTGGAACATATAATATTTTAGAAGGTAGATTTTTTTTTAAATATGAAGTATTTTAAAATAATATTTTTAGAAAATAATTATAATTATAATTATAATTGCTCTTGGACACGAGGTTAGGTCACGTTTATGGCGGAAGTCTGCCCGGAACCAACCGGCATATCCAGCAGCCATAAATGTTGGGCCTAATGTGAGAGGTCCAAGTACACGAATACAAATTGGGTTCTGACTCGAGGTTAAGCCCAACTGTGGAATGAGTCTGCCCGGACCCAACCGGCATATCCAGCATCCAGAAGTTGTAGGCCTAATGTGAGAAGTCTGGCCCATTATAAAACATAAATGGATCAAATAACGAATTGGATTATTTAATCCATTTTAAATAGAAACATCATTTTAACCTGAATAAGTTAATTAACTTATATTATCCATTTTATAATGAATATTAAAAGAGATAATTTCAAAATTAATATTTTAAAAATAATATTTTAATATGAGAAATGATATTTTGATCAGAATAAATGGGTTATTTATTTTAAAATAAATAAAAGGAATTTAAAATGGTTTTATTATAACCACGGATTTACAATGAAATTTGATTTTGGGTTTACCGTGAACAATGTTTTAAATGACCTTAGTTCTTTAACCCAGTTAAGAATAAGATTTATTTCTTAAATCTAAAGATTCATTTAATAATGATTTTGATATTTAAAACCAAATGGTGTTTTGAATAAATCTTTAAAAGAAAGATTTAAGAATAAATTTGGAGAATTCATCTTTGATAGGATAATTTGAATATTTTATTTAAAAGAATATTCTGAATTGGGATGAGATGTTGGATGTGTTTTAGAATACTTGATTTTAAATTATAAAAATACGTGAGTTATTCGGGAAGACTGAGTTTAACCCATCCCGAATAATCTCAACGACGATGAAGAGTCGAAGATGAAGACGGTGGTTGAAGACCGACGATCTTCACATGGAATGGATGTGTTGCTACAGAGACCCTGATGGGAGTAGCTACCATGAAGGGGCTTCAGTGGTGGTCGTCCGGACTATTGTTGATTGTTCGGATTTGGTTTTCGCTCAGACCCAGAGCATAAGCTAGTAAATGGATGCGTGTCTGACATTGGATTTCGTTCCATGTGAATTAAATCAATTTCTGTTAATGTATGTCTATTTGGTGGTGCAGGATTTATTCTCTACTTAACACCCTGGTATATATTAATAGTGATTGATCGCATGGCGTGAATTGTCAATGTAGCACGCCAAGATGCAAATGATCAAGGCTTTTGTTGAAAAGCATGGCCTTGTGGGATGATCAAAGCATAGCCTATTACGGCATAGCTTTGTGTATATCGTGACTTCGCGAACCTCACACCCCGGTATGAGTCAAAAACGGGATATGGACCGTAGGGAGTGCACACGTTTCTTTCTAGCTAGTAGTAGTGTCAGTGCTTTAACGCGGCCTAGCATTTTACTTATGTGGATGATGGATTTTGAGGCGCCTCGGATTTTTATAGGCCGATAGTGGTCATATTATAGGTTCAAAGGAACCGGGGAACGTGTGTTCAGGCATAACCAATCCACTGCCAATAGGCGGGGACCGGCCCTACCGCATTCAAGGGTTCACTGCGGGGGATCCAGAGGCATTTGCTAGAGTGTCTCGAATCGGAGAGGAGCTTGCCCCTAGCCTCGACTCATGATGGAAAATCCAATTTCCATTATGACCTTGCAGTTTCGATTGTAGAACTAGTATGGCGACATGATATATGGTACCCATGTCGTCTATGATTTATACATTATGATTGAAATGTTTTATTAAAGCATATACACACTAATATTAAATCCGTTTTATCGTATCAAGCATTTTTGACCATTATCAGGTAAAACCCTATCCTCCGATTTGTGTTGCATTGTGTGATGGGACTTGGGTCTTATAATGGTTTCATTTTTCTAAGAAGCATTGCGTTGTTTAACGATTTACCTTATTTTATGCACTAGTAATCCAATGGAGTAAACCTGTTCCGCGATAGCGGCGTGGTACTGTGATTAGCCTTATTTTTAGATAGTTAAGTTAAGACTTCTCATACCAGTACCATGACTGACCTGTAGTTTGTTTCACTGGCAAACTCGGGTGCCCTTATTTTCCACAAGGGCAGTCGAGTAGCATTTTGCAGATATATTTACAGTATCCTGATTTACAGCTGAAGCGGTATTCAGAAAGCTCTGTATCCGTGTATTTCTTCCAGTTGTATATTTGTATTATTTTTCCGCTGCTATTTAAATGTAATTTAAAACTCTGATATTATTGTATTTCTATTATGAAATAAGTATCCATACTCTGTTATATTCTTGTACTCTAATGTAATTGTTGTAATCAGCAATAAAATGTTCTTCAGTTTGTGTTCTGATGTGTATTGTTCTCAAAGCAATCCAGCCTTTCCTTTACTGGGAAGTTTGGGTCGTCACAGATTCATTCAATTCCCGTAAATCCTGTTATCATCTTAACTTTTCTTGAAAATCAATATTCATTTCCAACCTTATATTTCAAAAGCCAAATTCATTTATTCGTCATTATCCCTTTCCATAAGCTTCAAAACCACCAAATCTCAAATTGGATTTAAATCTCCATTTATGGAAATTCAAATGATTGACATTTCAAATAAAAGTTTAAAATAGAACTTAATCGACTTATATTTGATATTGATTCACAAACTCAGGCAAACATCATCCAAATTTGGAGATGAATATGGTTTATTATTTCTGATGGTATTCGTCCAATCCTGGGATTCCATATCAAATATCCGATGACTAACTCTATTCAAAATTCATTTCCTTTTTTATTCAAATTTCCCAAATCTTACTTACCATAAATTTCATACCATACATTTTAAAATCTTTTAACGTATAAACAAATCCTTTTCCCATAATTTAAACAATGGTTCATGGTTAAATTTTTTTAAATTCCAATCATTTTCAAAGGAATAGTTTAATAACGCTAAAAGCGTTGCTAAAGGTGCTGTGAAATGGTAATTTAACCAAATCGATCCAGAATCATTCAAAATTCATATATTCCAACTCAAATCACTTTAAAATAATAAAATATTATCTATCATATTTTTCTGGATTTTCTAAATAATTTTTATAAACTCATTTTATTCGATTTTCCATTACGGTCGTCGAACTACATGTATAACGACCTTTTCCAATTTCTTTTTAAATATAACTTGAAAATCATATGTTGGAATTTGAAAATTCCTTTTCTATTCAAAAACTGTTATCATTTGAAATCCAACGTTTCTTATTTTAAGTCAAACCAATTTCAAACCATCAAGTTATAGCCTTTTGAAAATTAAAATCGATATATACGAACTATCGCACCGCATCACATTATATAATGATTTAAACATAAATAATTCAAATTTCTTTATATTCCAATTCATTCGGAAAACAATTTCAAATTATATTTCAAATTTGATTTCAGATTAACCATCCCGTTTGTCGGATCAGTTAGGGATAGCCAGGGAGAGCAGGAAACTATATTTCCAAACCCAAGCCTAGACGCTATCCTCTCTATCATCCTAGAACGTCCTGGTATACATATATTGTAAACATTGTCAATATATATACTTAAAACCATTTCCTAATTTTCAAATCTCATTTTGAATTAAACTGGACTTAAAAATAATATTTAAATATTTAAAAAATCAATCTTCATTTATATGGAAGGAAGATTTAATCAATCACCGGTATAATTCCACAACTACAGTGTGTGCGCGATTTCATACAACCATAAATCGACCATATACATCAGATGAACATGAATTATAATCACCATCAATAAACAAACATTTCAGCTGTGCACAAGCGTTACGGTCAACAACGCTTATCAATGTTCAGTGTGCTATCTACACATCCATTCAAATAGTAACATACATATCCAACCAAATATAATTTATCACAGCTAATTATTCAAAGACTATCAATTTAAATAAATAATTTAAATTAGTGGTTCTCACCATAATAGCTCCAAAATCTTCATTACCAGAGCGAACAAGCCAACGAACATTGCCTACTCGTACTGCTTTCAATCCACTTCTATTAGCGGCTGGGGATTTTTCTGCTAATTATTATATATTGAAATTAATTGAATGACGCTCGTTATATATTGTTATTTATATACAATGACATTTTATTTTATTTTAAATTTATAATTAATAAAAATTACCAATATAATGTTCTGATATGTTCTATTTTCAACATGATTCTAACGGATCCAACGATGAGTTAATCAGAGCTGAATTGAATGAGTTACGGGTGTATAAAGTTTGAACAAATTTTAATTTAAAAAATAAAAATCATACCCAAAAAAATCCGGCTCAAGTCCAATTGCACAAACCCCGGCCCATTCTCTTCTTCTTCCATGCTACCCTTTCTTCTTGCTTTCTCCTGGAAACCCATTCACCTGTACACGGCGTGCACACACACATACCAAATACTCCACTGTTCTTCAATCTGAAACCACCACCAAACTTCACTTCACTTCCTCGTTTGTCTACACCGCATCACCCAACCTTCGGTCATCCACATCGAATTCTGTCCCCCACGTCGAGACATGAAACCATACAGGAAAAATCGCAAAACAAAATGTCGCACTCTTCATCAGTCCACCGATCTTCACAAAATTTTGCCACATCGAAGCTCTCTCCAAACTCATCACAACGCCATGCTCCGTCTTGTCTATCGTCGCTCGGTTCTCCAACAATTCTTAGACCTAGTTTCCAGCTTTTCTGATCATCGACATGGAATCGCGCCATTTTCGCATCAAAAATACTACACTCTCTGTTGATCTGAACGGCGAAGACGGCATCGATCAATTCTACTTGGATTGGGAGATATTATTTTTTGAAATTCTCTTCACATGTTTTCCATTCTGTGTAAATCAGAGATTTCTCTCTCATTTGTAGATGAAATCTGGATCCATCAATTTCTAAAAATCGGCAACGATGATCCGGACAGCTTCCGCGCAGATCATTTGAGCTAAAATTGAATAGATCAAAAGATATGGATTTTTGAATAAAGAGAAATGTATAAATTTAATTTACTGGAAGTGAAAAATAGAAAGAATGAGAAAGAACTGATGCATCTGAAGTTGTCTGAAGTGGTTAATGGATCAAGTATGCATGAAAATGGAGTTTAGACATCCCGTATATAGGCATCCAAAAAAGTCATTTAATCAAGGGATACTATAACGATCCAGTTTTTGGATTTGTTTTATAATCTATAATGTATGGATTATACTGATAATTTAATTTAACTAAATAAATTAAGTTTTATATATTTGGAAATGTTCAAATAAATATACTTGTTGACATTTAAAATTTCCTTAACCAATATCCATATAATAAATTATTAATGTTATATCATTTTGTTATGTTTTTGCTTTCTTTTAAAACTCATTTAGATTAGAATAATTATTTTAATATCATACATTAACTTGTCGTATTCATATATATATATAATCAAGTTTTAACACTATTTGTTTACAATTGAACTCGCTTTTGAATTTATGCAAATATGGAGTTACATAAGTAACTAATGAGAATATACATAAAGAAGAACCTTGGCTCATGACTTCAAATTCGAGATGAGACAAGTAAATTATAATATTTGCCTTAATTAAATTATATAAGTGAACATATGTAGACAAATTACATAAGTATTAAAAAAAATAGAATTGAAACCTTGGTTTGTACACTCACATATAAGAAAATATAGTATGTATATGTAAATGGATATATATATATACATATATATAAGGCTAGTAGGAATCAATGGTTGCTTTGTATATGGCACATTGAATTAAAAAAATGTTTATGTAAGGCAAGAATGCAATAACAATCTGAAGCATAAGTAAAATAAGGTGATATGAAAGAAAGCATAGCTTGTACCAGTGTTAAAGATAGGAAACTAGCCATTTATGTGAAAAGGAAGCCTAGCTATGAAGTGAACAACTCACTAATGAAAATCCGCAAAAAGAGATATCCTCTAGATTTGAGACAATATATCATGTACACGTCTCTGTAAATATCATGCACAGCTGAAATAGAAAGTTTTGAACATTCTTGTTCCATTTGAAGTCTGCATATAAGAACAGCCAAATAGAAAGGAGCCATTTTTGAACTTAGTTTCTTAGGAACTAAGGGTTGATTTATTAATATATATAAGGTACACATAGATGGATATTTTCAGCAAAAACATGGCTAGGCTATGAAGTACGACCAAGACCAATGACAATAAGAGAATGGTTACATCAAACATATTGTTGTCACTCACATTGATGATGCACCTTCCCCCTTGAGACCTACCTTACTTAAAGCATGGGCATTTCTACCTATAAATACCCATACAAACCCCACAAGAAACACACAGTTCACTTAAAAAAAATGAAACCAAAGAGAAACTTGAAATAAAAATGGCTCAGAGCCAGAGAGCAAAAATGGAAATGGCGTAACTTAAATGGCAGAGCAAAACAGAGGGGAGAATAAGAATATAGCCAAGATAGGAGCTAGAATAGAAAGCGAGTAAAAACTAAACCCCTTTACTGTTTTTACAAATCTTGAATGGATTCAGAACTATATGTATGTTAATATGTATCCCTCACTGTTTGATTTCATGTTGAAGTATTTAATGGTAGTTGAACTATGCTGAGCAATCTGGGTAGCAACTATATAGCAGCAATAATATTCTCATAAAAGAAATGAATATGGTAAGGATTACATATAGTTCGATAGAGAATAGGCAAGTATTGGAGTTTTGACATAGTAATATGAATTTGCTAGACTGGTTCACTTTTGATTTATGGAGTGATATATGAAGTATAACATAGGTTTACTGTTAAATGATAAAATACTAGTTAAACCAAATGAGCCAATAATAGATTTATATATATGTTTTATAAATATCATACATTTAAGTTATAGTGAAAGCATTACGAACTAGCCAACATCAGCACCTTATATGTGCAAATTATATTTATGTAATTCATTAAAGTTAATGAAGATAAAATGTTCTAAAATCAACACTACCATTAAAATACACACGGCGGTGTAAATGAGTACCAGTCCTTCATGGAACTATGACCAGTATAAGGTGTACATAAGATCCCTTCGTGCTCACATATAGACTGGGATAACACACAGTATACATTATGTGCCCACCTCCCTTGGCAAGTATACAAAAGTAAAATTTTCTTAATAAATAGGGTATGCTTATGTGGTAAAGGAAGGATGTCGTCGACGTTTGACCAAAGCACGGAAGCACTGCGAGAAGTTGTAGTAGTGATAGGTAATTTTGCAAGCTTCGCACTGAAGTTCAGTTTCAGATACAGTGGGGTTATATGATCTTCGATGGTGGAGATAAAAATCGGAGCTGGCCTTGGAAGTGTGGCGAGGTATAGAACTTTCGGACGACAATGGAGTCGTGCTTGCATGTAAATAAGGAAGTGTAGCATACAAGCGGATCATGAAAGTACGAGATGGCTCTATTGCCATTGTTTTGTTGGAGATTAGATCAATGAACAGGGTGTTTGTTAAAATAGTGGAAACAAATCGCAAAGGAAATCAATGTATAACCTTTTGCATATACATCTTTAGATGTATAGAAGGTAATGAGAAAGCCTCATTACAGGAAAGTGAAACAAAAAGGGTAGATGCAAAAGTAGGAATAAACAAGGATTCACACAAAAGTAAGATGGTGGTATAGATCTAATATGGGTAGAGGAATCGCAGTAACTTGTACAACATTTGAATAAAATAAATAAATAAATAAAATAAGAAGAAGAAGTAAGTAGAATTAAAAGAAAGGGAAAGCAGGGGATTACGGCCAAAACCAAAGCAAGAGGAAGGAGAGGAGCTGACCGAGGTGTTTGCACCGTGTCGATGCATAGGCCAGTTATGGTTCATCTCAGAAGAAGGGAAGACAAAATTGTAGTGTGGTAAGGATGGCTCTAGAGGATTATAGTGGTTTATGCTTTCATATACGGGATACATAAGAAATCATAAGTTTGAAGAGTTGTGTGAGCAGCTTAAGCCAGGAAAATTTATGTGATGCTAACATTAAACATCTAGAAGCTTGTATTTTATAAAAGTTGCATACGCAAATGACTGGACGACAGTACTTGAAACCAAAAGAACAATCATTAAAGCCGAATAACACTTTCAAATTTTCATGTAACATGTTTTTCCTTCCAAACCAGTTATGGTTCCCAGGTTTGTAGTGTTTTGTTAGATGGTAATGCCACTTGAACCAGGTGTAACATCAGACAAACTTTACGCAAATGATGATGAGTCTAAATGTAACAGTAGAAAAAGTGACACCTAAATCAGTAGGAGCTCTAGTTGCTGTATACGAATGAGCTGTTAGAATATATGTATTTTTGGCAAATTTTAACGCCTATCATCAACCTGGTGTAGAAACGGTAAAAGAAAAGAAAGGGGATAGCTGGTACTTCCTTCGGCGCTAAATCAAGTCAGTTGTAAAGAGCCTATGGAACCATTAACACGTTAAGATATTGTTGATCGGTGTCATAGTCCTAAACAGGAAGAAGTTCAATGCACAGATACATGTATGGGGTACTAGTATGGAAAGGCGTGAATGGTGCTTAAAGCGAAAATGATGAGTCGTGCAGATACATGTACCATTTCATAATTTGATTGTTTTAACTTTATTTATATATTTCAACTAGTCTCCAGTAATAAGTGAATGTATTATGAATTTTGGTAAAATAATACATTTATACTTCAAAAATTTAAGAAGAAGGGTAGGAGGAAACTTACTTAAGAAAGTCGATAGTAAATATTTTGGTTATATTGGCATGAGCCGTATTGGGCCTGTTCAGTTATTTTTAGTTAATCAAATTTAGGTAAATTTTAATAAAATAAGAGTTATAAATAAATATATAAATAAGTAACTAAATAATAAAAGGAAATAGGGAAAAGAGAGAAGGGGCGTGGGTGGGCTGTGGGCCTGAAGAGTGTTCAAATAGATAAAAGAAGTAAGGAAAGGGAAAATCAAGGAATGGGGTTTGTTTAGCTAATGGGCCGAAATTTGGTCTTTAATATTTAAATAAAAATAAATAAAACAAAATGTTGTTTAAATCCTACAAGTTGAAATGAAACATAAAGGAAATGGGAAGAAGGAAACAAGGAAGGGGAAGTTTGTCATTGCAAGATTTTTGAGCTTGGGCCTCAGTTTAAAATATAATTAAATAATAGTTGTTTTAAAGATGTAAGTTTAACCAACGTGAATAGTTTACAGTGAACAATAAATTTAATTAATGTGCATGGAAATTAAATTGTAATGGGTCGAGGAGATATGCGTATTTATATTAATCAAATTAATAAATTTGATTCGTTTTAAATAAAAATAAACTAGAAATACATAAACAAATAACCAAGTAAGGATTGGAAAGCATTGGATTATTCCCTAGTTACCAGATGGATGTCATCGTCTAAACTTAAGTTCTAATCTCCGATATTCAAATATTCGTATATATATTTTTAAACCAGAATAAACATTTATATAAAATCGATATATTTATTTCCAAAGAAATATAAATAAATATAACGTGAAATTAGCTGTTATCCAAGATCTGATATTTCAAACTATTATCTAGTTTGAAATTAAACTATGAATTGTTTTTGTTGATTGTTATTATAAATGATTGTTTTTAACCATCTGTTACGCTATGAAGTGATAAATCTAAATTTGTTGAAATAAAACATTAACACGTTTATTGTATTTTAAGTGGCTTATATGAATTAACTGTTCTGAAATTAGAAACCAGATTATATAAGCTAAATAAATCTGAGTACACATGTCGTGGAAATTATATATAATATAAAATAAATTGTATAAATGTTTTACCCATCTACACTATTTAAATTTGATAGTTAAAACACCGACTATCAAATGATATTCCCTACGAGTTAGTTCAAAGAGACCGTGATGGGAACTGGACCCAAAACCACTTTGAACTGGCCTTACGTAAAACTAACTTGCAGGATACGTAGATAAATGAAGTTGAAGACCGTGGATCTTCATCACCGGAAGATCTACTTGTTTAAATTCTCTGGCGGCCGTCAAAGTTATTATAACTTGTAATTCTTTCGTGATTGGAATCTGAGGAGTGCAAGGACTACCCGCTACTGATCTATAGGGTGATTCCTAGGATGAGGTAGGAGAGTGCCTTCGGTTTGTCCAGTCCCAGGACAACTTGTATGGACGGATGTCTGACAGAGTATTTCCAAAGGAATCACGTACGTTGATTTCTTCAAAAGTATCATAGTTGATGGCGGAGAATGGTCGTTCTCTTAGCTTAACAACTAGAATATTTTTGTGGACGTCAATTAGGGATATCTGATGGATCTGACAATGTGGCATTCAAAGTGGGTGGAGATATGCTGACCTAACAGGCAAGCTTAACTTCAAGCCTCATCAACTGGGAAATGACAAAAATCGGGCAGGCAGCATGGCTATGTGGGTCGCTTCCATCAGGGTGTATTATCACCTATCTGGAGAAAATTCATTTCCTTCTTTAATCTATTTCGATGTTGTCCCTTTCGGGAAACAGTGGTTTGAGCCCAACCGTTGGTGATATACATCGGTACACTCAAGCGAAATGAGTGGTCGGTTATGTGTGGGCCGGGTTGCAAGACTATAATGACTCGCAATTTTTAGCGATATAATAATTAATTTATTTAATTATTTAAAAGGTGAATAAAAGGATTTCATGGTCGTTGAATTAAATAATGGTGAATATTTAATTAAAATAATAAATTAAATAATATATTTAATTCTGAAATAATCAGAATTGGCTGAAATGGCGATATGGTGTGAACTGGATCATCTGTGATATTTAATTTAGTTTAGAATTGAATTAGAATAACGAATATATTATTTGAACGACAGTGTGAACGTATAATTATATTATAATTAAAATCGAGCTTGAAATGGCGCGGCAGTTCGTTAATTGGTGATTTGAACTTCAATTGAATATACAGAAGCCGTTTTAACTCGGATTTATGTGAAATAAGAAATGTTAGGAGCCGGTGAAGTATATATTTCTAATGAAAGAGAAAAATCGAGATTTCGTCGTGTAGATTTTGATTTATGTCCAAATCAAATTTTAAAATAATCGCTATAGAATCGTTTATTGACCATGACAGTTTATTCGATATAACTAGATACCGATTTCGAATTTAGACAAGGTCCTTTTGAGAGATAGCGATAGTTTAATTTTTAGAATTTTACTGTAATTTTTAATTAATTAAATAAGCAACTTTTTTATTTGGAGTATTTTGCACCCTTAATCAGCGACTTTGGGGTTTCACAATATGAGTTAATCTACCGGTATTATTATATTTTTGGGACCGAGGCACATCGCTCGATACGGCCGTATACTTATTTCTGTCTGTAGCAGTCGGACATGAATGAAATCTTGCGTGTCACTGTACAAACTAAAAACAAAGATGTGATTATAATTACTCCACGTTGAAGAACAAAGACGTGTTTATAATGACTCCACGTAGAAGCTACTACCCCATATCTTAACAACCACATGAACGAAAAGCACCCATCCCTCCACGTAGAAGCAACATCCTATATAAACACAAGAAAGCTGAAAACAAATGGTTGGAAAAAAAATATAAATTTCGATCTCCTATAATGCTCTCTGGGTACTGATGTTTTTCTGATCCCATTCGCAGAAGAGGATCCATGCGTTTTAAATGGTGATGGCGCGAGCACTGTACGGGGCAAAAGGACTGTCGACGTCGGATCTCGCTAGGTGTGTGCGAGTTCAAAGTTTGCGGTGTGGGGAGGTGCGGAAATTGATGAGGAGGCCGTTGGTATTTCCTGTTGTGAATTCGGTTGAGAGATGGAGTGGTGGAGGAGGATGGAAGGATCGGCTGTGGTAAGTGGTAAGGAGCAGGTCACAGCGGAAATTTATGTTTGGCGAAGAAAAGGGAATTCGGGTCTGGGCTGAATGAAGGGAGATGGGCCAAGGGATTTAAGTTAAGGCCCATTTTAAATTTTGAATTCAAGTTTTATTTTAAATTAAATGTATTAACTTGTTTACGCGATATCTAGCTCATACGAAATCGAAATTGAGAACCGTCACTTGCGTTGGGATCGTATAGACGGACACTACATGATGGAACTGACTAGCAGTCCATTGGAGCTCATTTGAATTTATGGCAAAATAAATTGTTTGATTCAAATCAAACAAACAGTTTATCGTTCTTTAACGATAAATTGCCAATGTGAGTAAAACTCACCAACTCTGAACAGTTATATTTTTCTAATGTATATTTAGAACTGATAATTATCTGTTGATTAATGTATGTTAACTGTTTGGTTGAATTGCGTATGTATTGGTTGAAATTATAGATAAAAATATTTACATATATCGTTAATCAAATATCGATTATATTTATCAGAACATTTCATATCGAAGTGAAATCGATGTTAATTATACTGTTTAACATCTGTGATGCAGGGAAACAGGTTGGAGGGGTCCAATTGGACTCCTCAATATTTATAATACTATTCTGTTCATATATTGTAATATATGATGTGATATAAAATCTGCTGTGGATTCTGTGTGTTGAATGATATCGATCACGGTTAATTGGTATTTTTAAATACCGTAAGAAATACGTGAAGGTATAAAAGGGAATTTTCAAAGTATATTGAAAATAACTAGAATAAAGGAATATGTATTTAGAAAAGAAATAGAATAAAGGAATATGTATTTAGAAAAGAAATAGAATAAAGGAATATGTATTTAGAAAAGAAATAGAATAAAGGAATATTTATTTAGGAAATAAATAGAATAAAGGGATATTTATTTAGAAAATAAATAGAATTATAAAAGGAAATTTTATTGGGAAAATAAACAAGATTTATAAAAAAGGAAGTTGACAAGATATAAAAGAGTTAATCGAATTTAGTTAATCGAATATGGTTAGTCGAATAGAGTTAGTCAAACATAGTTATTCAGGATAAGTTGCCATTTTGCATGACTGCTAGCATAATTCGCAGGGATGCAGATAGCCTACGGCGGTCGGATGTTTCCTGAGGAAATCAGGCGTAACCATTGTGATCGCTGCGATCTAGAGTTAAGCGAATGGAGTTAAATCGAATATTAGTTATTCGAATAAGAGTTAAGCAAATAGAGTTATTCAATTAGAGTTAATCGAAATGGAGTTAAATAGAAATTGGAAACTGACTAGAGATTAATAAGTTGGATGGTTTCCTGAGTATCGATCTAATGTTGGTTTCGGCCTTCGGGGTTTATACTTAGGAAGTTGTTCTCTTGTTAGTTTGTAGTTAGAGTCTGATAGATGTGGAATGATAGTGATATGTAAATAAATAAATGGAAATGTTTTCCAGTGTTAATAACATATATTTTCTAAACATAGAAAATAAGGAAATGTGAATATATATATATATATGTTAAATGATGATTGATCGATATAATTTCCATCTGGAAATAATATCGTTGTTTGCACACGTGTTTTTCTTTGATAGTTAAATCACAGACTATCAAAGTTTTGACCATTTTAACGTTGTCAATATGGAGAGACCGGTTGGATTATTATCCGAAGAACCACTCTGTATTGGCATAAGCGTTGTGAATCAAGTATGCTGAATATATTGAAGATGGAGTAAAGTGTAAGGGCTGTTGTATAAATCTTAGATAACAATTGCCTAGGATGGTTGTACTGAATAGTGCCTTCGGTTTGTCCGGTACCAGGACGACCTGTATGGAAGAATGTCTGATAGAGTATATTTAATAGATCGCGTAAGTTGATCTTTTCAAACGTATTTACGTTTGGTGGCGGAGAAATTCGTTTCTCTTAGCTGTATAACCGTGGTTTTTTTGGGGAAATCAATTTGTGATTTGCCGGGTATGACGATGTGACATTCAAAGTGAATAACCGTGTGATCTGTCAGAGATAAGCGTGGCCTCTAGCATCACAACCGGGAAATGACAGAAATCGGGCAGGCAACATGGCTATGTAGGTCGCACCTATTAGGGTGTATAATCAACTGATATAGAGTTTCATTTACTTCTAAAAATCTATTGTCGATGCTGTCCCATTCGGGAAACGGTTGCTGATCCCAACCGTTGGTGATATACATTCGATACACTCAAGCGAAATAGTGGTCGGTCATGTGTGGCCAGGTTGCAAGATGTTCTTGTTGAACCCAGTGTATTCCTTTCTATAGGCACATTAGCGATAGGTGGTTCCATACCTTGTTATAGTTGGCAATCCATTACCCAATACTTGCTTGCGGTTTTGATTGTATACTATATATGTAGAACGTGAGATGGAAGCGTTTCTGCTAGGTGATTATTATATTGTGGTTGATAGACATTATTATAATATCAAAAGGTTTTTGATATAAAGATATTTTGGATTCTCATAAGGGAAAAACCCGTTCCGTTATACGGCGTGGTCTTATGAGATATCGTTTACCCGTTCAAACTGTTTAAAACTGTTTTACTCACACCAGTCCCATGACTGACCCAGAGTTTATTTTGTTTTGTTTTCCCTAAACTCTTGGGTGCCTAAATTTGTACGGGCAGTCAAGTAGTTCAGGATTTACAGGTATACTCGGAGAGCTTAGAGCATGAGGCTTCAAGATTATATAGCTATAGTTATCTCCACTGTGTTGGAAGTGTTGTACTCTGATAATGTTATTGTATACATGTACTGATTTTATTTCAAAGATATGTTATCTATTATATGTTGTTCGTTCCACTGTGAGATTCGTGTTACTCTGATGTTGTATGTTCTTCTTCTTCTATTCTAAGTTTCTATCTTATCTATTCTCACCCTCTAACTTCTTTCATTAACCATTCGGTTATTTTCGATCCTTGGATATTCGATATGTGTTGTATATCGGATAACCAAGATCGTCAATTTCTGGGTCGTTACAAAGACGTTCTTGTTGAACCCAGTGTATTTCCCTCTAGAGATACACTATTGGCAGGTGGTTCCATACCTTGTCATAGTCGGAATCCATTATCCAATAAGCGCCCGCGGGTTTGAATGTATATTATATGTAACACCCCACGTCCATTAATGTCACTCACAAAGGGAATGCATTGACTTCTATGGAGGTTTTAGGTGAATATAGAACAGTAAAATTTCAACAAGACAGATATAAAATAGTACTTGGAAATTTAAAAACTTTATTTCAATTGCAGCTGAAGTCAAAACATGTTTGATTACATCATAACACCATAATCAAAGTCAAGTACAATATCTATCTTGATAAAACAAGTACATAATCCCATTACATAAATAGCCATTAAAAAGAAAGATAACAAGCTGGACTTTACTTCAGCAGTCCAAGCTTTCCAAGAGATAAGCAATCCAATCAGACTCCACTGGAACTTGGCCCAACCTGAGGACCTGAAGGGAGAAAAAGATGAAAAAGAGGGGGGGGGTCAGACATAAAGTCTGGCGAGTATGATAATTCTACAATACTATTATCAAAATAACTGGACTAAGGCATAAGCTGGAAAACAAGGAAATGTCTATGAAAGAGCAGATTATGGACATAGACAATCGCTAAAGGAAACGTGATAGGCGCTCCTAAATACTAAAGGATAAACACTATACTGCACCACACCAGTCACCCTAAAGATTGATTCCACTTAGCTTCATTTAGAAACTTTCTTAATGGCTTTACGTACTCCTAGCTGACTACATAGGTGCCGCCTGCCCCTATCTCCACTAGGTGTACCCCACTTTCCATTTTTCGATCGGCTCCCTACTCGTAGATACCCGTGCTGGCCCCATAGTGGGATGTATCATTCCCCTAAAGTGGCAACCCGATATAACGGAGATGCACGGCTTATACCTACACGATGCAACAACGTCTTACCTACCAGCCCGGGTCCACACACGCATATGAAACCCGTTGGACTTGCGTTGCCACCGCTCCCTGTTTTGGCCTCTTATAGTCAAACCCAGTATGCGTGTCCCGTCCTCGACTTGGGTCGAGCCCACAAAGATACGTTTTGGGATACTGGTTGAAATGGGCCCCCATTATTTCCCACAAGCATTCCACCTAAGCTTGTCCCATTAGTCCATCCACTTAACCCACTTAGTCATGTTCATTTACATGTGTATTTGGTTAAGTCTAATCGTATTTCAAATGCCTCTAAAGGCAACCACTAGATTCCTCATGCCACCCAAGGCACCTACTTAACCCCCATGTCCCACCTTACATGATTATCTGGCTAAGTATTTCTTAATTCATTAAGGCCATAACCTCATAAAGACCTCTCACATTAGACTGGCATTTATGGCAGCTGGATTTGCCGGGCGGGTCCGGGCAGTCTTACACCATAAAAGAGTCTAACCTCGTGTCTTTACAACTGTTATGCTTTAGTTTGGGCCTAGGACCTCTCACATTGGGCCGACATTTGTGACTACTGGATTTGCCGGGCGGGTCCGGGCAGGTTTACGTCACAAACGGGTCCAACCTCGTGTCCTAAGCATTGATTATTACTAATAATCCACTTTCCCCAATTTTAATAAGTCCCTACTTGAATTATTAATTAATTCCAAATTTAACAATGTCCATAATTGACTCAATTATGGACATCCATTTAAGGCATGCAAAATCATATCAATTGCACCCCAATTTATTAATTTCCTAATATTACCCCTACCCCACGTTTGAACGTTTATTCGCAAAATGTATGCTAGACCCGATTAGTCTAACTCATAGCATAAAAGAAAATATTCACAACAATAACATATATATGTGACTAAATAAATCATAACAAGGGGTAAAACTTGCATACATTACAACTTGCATAAGGTTATACATGTCATGGATCTAAGGGTGTCAACTTATTCATAATTCACATAATATGATTTTGATCAAATTTCATAAACTTGTATAGGACATGTGTGAATCAACATCATTAACAATATGGTTTTATATGGGTACACCTAACTCAATAGGCAAATTCCCAAAAATCAAAATTCATTTAATCATAGATTCATGTATATGGGTACACCTAACTTAATAGGCAAATTCCCATAATCAAGATCCAATTAATTTGTAGATTCATGTATATGGGTACACCTAACCCAATAGGCAAATTCCCATATTCAAGATCCAATTAATTTGTAGATTCATGTATATGGGTACACCTAACCCAATAGGCAAATTCCCAAAATCAAGATCTATTATAAAAAAAACATAAACTTTAAACATGATCCAATTCGCATAAATACTAACATCATGATTTTACAACTTGTATGATTCAACACAACTTAACATGACATCATTATCATATAACATAAGTATTTCAACATATGTGATAATATGATATCTACAACATATATAAGATTTACAACATAGCATATCATAATTTGCAACATAGCATGATATGATTTACAACATAGCATAGCATGATTAATCACATATGACATAGCATAGGATTATTTACAACATAATCACTACAACATAACAACATATATATGATAACATAATTGCATAACAAGAGATCCACAACATAATTTACAAATACATAACAATTCATATCACTTTCTTGTGATCCATTCATAACTTAATCAAATTATTTTATAATAATATTGTGAGATTCATCATACTCACAATTTTAAAGAAGAGAAATAGAAATAGAAAGAGAGAGAGCTTTTGATTTGATTTGAGTAGATTTAGTTTGTAGATTAGGCCTTCTTCTTCTTTAGTTTGTGACGGCTATGCTGAACTCCATGGCAACGGCATGTCGGTAGCTCTCCAATTTTTCAAGTGATTTAGGGTTAGAGTCTACCCACTTATTTATAGATGTTAGGATTCATTTAGGCCATTAGATTTAACCTAGAAATAACCGCAGCCATTCAGACCAGATGGGGTTTATCTTATTGACTCAGCAATGAGTCAGAAGTGACTCAGCAAACACTCAGCAAATTAATAAACTTCTATTCATGTTTACATTAACTGCCCATATATATATATATACACACACGCACCTATTCATGAATTCAAATTAATCCATAATTAACTTATGACCATTTCTACACATTAATTTTCCAATTAATGTCTTAATTCCATTTTTCGCCTTTTAAGGCAATTCACATATCTCAAATTTGTTATATGCCTTTTTAAGGCTATTTCGTGCAAATTCTTAATATTAATTCTTTTAATTTGTGAATATTAGTACTAACAGAAATACGGGGTGTTACATTCTCCCCTCCTTAAGGGATTTCGACCCCGAAATCTTCAAGTTTATATCCTATCATCAACCATCTACTCAATCAACAAACACTGGCATCCATTGTCCTTATAGACTTCTAATGCTTTCATGTTTAAATGCACAGTGTGTGTCTATGTCCGTATCTAATGCAAAATCAGGCGGTCCACTGATTCAGTTGACCTCCTTGATGCAATTCATGATAGTGCCATGCATCCATTATGTATGCAAAAGATCCTAATTGCTTACAAACTACTTCTATATGCGTGCACATCCATTCAACCGAATGCAGCATCTATATGATGGTACAACCATTATACATCCATTATACTAAATACATTCATTTATGCAATATGCAATATGTAGTGACTGAGCCGATCTAGTGCCTAAAGTGTGTGTATATATGCATCCACGAGCAACCACTTGCATCCATTTTGCATCCATCATACATAACATGTCTCAAACACATGTTTCAACCATAGGATTATCCTAACTAAAGGTCAAATATACTAATGAGAGGACATACTAAAGATAAGATAAGATAAGATAAGCTAAGCGATAAAGGAGAAATTAAAAGACATACCCTCAAAAAGAAAAGGGTATAGCGAACGCATCTTCCCTTCTGTCTCCCAAGTAGCGTTGCTCTCATCATCTCCCCATTGCACTTTAACTAGTCTGACCTCTCGATTTCTCAACTTTTTGATCTCCGACCCAAGAATGCATGTAGGAGCTCGTCTAATTGTTGCATCACGCTCTATTTCCACCTCTTTAAGCAAGCTCGGCTCTACCACCTCCGCGGTCTTGTGCAAACACTTCCTCAAATGTGATACATGGAATACGTCGTGTACTCCACTAAGTTTCTCAGGCAACTCCACCCTATACGCCATCTTCCCAATCCTGTCTTTTATAGGAAACGGCCATACAAACCTTGGCGCTAATTTCCCAATGGACCCAAAGCGAATAACATTCTGTAACGGAGACACTTTGATAAAAACCATGTCCCCAATGTCAAACTCAAGATCTGTCCTCCTCTTATCAGCATACGATTTCTGCCTATCTTGTGCTGCTTTCATCCTCCTTTGAATCAAATCAATCTTCTCCGAGGTTTCCCTAACCATATCGGGCCCAAGTAGGATTTTATTGGTAGATTCCCACCAACATGTAGGCGAACGGCAAGGCCTTCCATAAAGAGCTTCGAAAGGTGTCATGCCAATACTAGACTGAAAGCTATTATTATATGCGAATTCTACCAACGGAAGGTGCTCTTCCCATGTACCCCCAAAGTCTAGGATACAAAGCCTTAAAAGATCCTCTAGAATATGATTCACCCTCTCGGTCTGGCCGTCCGTTTGAGGATGATATGCGGTGCTCAAACATAGCTGAGTCCCTACCGCCTCTTGTAAACTCTTCCAAAATTCGCTAGTGAAGATGGGATCACGGTCGCTTACTATACTAGAAGGAATACCGTGCAAACGAACTATCTCTTTAATGTATACAGAAGCCAACCACGGAGCAGTCCTCTTACTTTTCACGGGAATAAAATGGGCGCTCTTAGTAAGTCTATCTACTATAACCCAAATCCCCGTATTACCCTTCCTTGATCTTGGTAATCCATCCACAAAATCCATTGAGATGCTTTCCCATTTCCATAGTGGAACTTCCAATGGGTGAAGCAACCCATCGGGTTTCTTTTGTTCCGCTTTTACTCGTTGGCACACCAAGCATCTAGCGACGTACTCGGCCACATCCTTTTTCATACCGGCCCAAAAGAAAACCCGCTTCATATCTTTGTACATTTTGTCTCCGCCGGGATGAATGGTCATCTTTGAGCGATGAGCATCATCAAGAATGGCCTTCCTTAAGTCTTCGTCTTGTGGTACACAAAGTTTATTATCCCTTCGTAACCAACCCTTATCGTCTAGGGTATACCTACGAAGATGGCTAGACGACTCCCCTCCTTTGAGCTTTTCTACTATCTCAACCAACTGGGGGTCGTCTTGCTGTGCCTCACCAACTCGTCCTAGAAGTGTAGGTCTAACCTCCAAGGATGCTAACAAACCAGGTACTAGGTCAACGGAGGGTCTAAAGTCAAACATGGAGATGAATTCTAAGCTTCGTCGTTCAACAAACAACGGACTCAAGGACAACCTTTTCCTACTTAAGGCGTCTGCTACCACGTTACCCTTGCCCGGGGTATATGCTATTTCAAAATCGTAGGAGGCTAGGAATTCCATCCACCGTTGCTGCCTTAAATTCAAATCCTTCTGAGAGAATAAGTATTTTAATGATTTGTGGTCAGTGAACAGTTCGAATTTCTCACCAAGAAGATAGTGACGCCAAGACTTAAGCGCGAAAACAATTGCGGCTAACTCAAGGTCATGCGTAGGGTAATTCTTTTCATGAACCCTCAACTGCCTTCCACCATAGGCTATTACTCTTCCCTCTTGCATGAGGACCGCGCCAAGTCACGTCCCACAAGCATCAGTATAGACGGTAAACGGTTTATTCCCGTCTGGCAGCACTAAGACTGGGGCTGAAGTTAAGGCTCTCTTTAAACGTTGGAACGCATCATCACAATCTTCATCCCACGTAAAAACCAGGTTCTTCTTCGTTAACCATGTTAATGGAGCTGATATTTTTGCGAAGTCTTTGATAAACTTCCTATAATAGCCAGCCAACCCCAAGAAACTTCTTACTTCGGTTACATTTTTAGGGACCTTCCAATTTTGGATGGCCACCACCTTTGCGGGATCCACTGCTATCCCTTCCTTGGAAACCACGTGCCCTAAGAACCATACTTCTTTCCTCCAGAAGTGACACTTAGAAAATTTTGCCTTAAAGTTATGCGCTCGAAGGGTTTCCAACACTTCTCTAAGATGTAGGGCATGCTCTTCTTCATTCTTAGAAAGGACTAAGATGTCATCCACAAAGACTACCACGAATTTGTTAAGGTACTCCCTAAACACCCTACTCATCAAATCAGCAAAATATGCGGGGGCGTTTGTCAAACCAAAGGGCATCACTAGCCAATCATAGAATCCGTCAGGAGTCCTAAAAGCAGTCTTATCTATACTATCCTCAGCCACTCTCAGTTGATGAAAGCCAGTGGCTAAGTCCAACTGCGAAAACACTGAGGCGCCAACTAACTGATCAAAGAGATCGTCAATCCTCGGCAGTGGGTGTCAGTTCTTTTTAGTAAGCTTGTTTAGTTCTCTATAGTCCACACAAAGTCTAAGGGACCTATCCGCCTTTGTAGCAAATACTACTGGAGCACCCCACTCTGATATACTACGTCTTATGAACCCCTTCTCAAGCAACTCCTTCACTTGCTTATTGAGTTCCCTCCTTTCACGAGGAGCCATGTGGCGCACTGGCAAAGATACGGGTTTAGCATTATCCACAAGATAAATTCGAAAGTCTATCCCCCGCTTTGGAGGTAAGCCCTTCACCTCCTCAAGCACATCCGGATATTCCCGGACCACCTCTACCGTTCGCAGATTCTCTACAGACGCATCAAGCGATTCAAGATAACTTAGCATAACGGAATTTATGGGACTACAAAAGATGTCGAGAGCATTACCAAGGCGAGTCACAAGCCTAACTACTCTCCTTTCACAATTAAGAATGGCCCCATTTCTAGATAACCAATCCATTCCTAAAATTAGCCCATAGCCCGTGAAGCCCAATACATAAGCATCACATATAAATTCAACGCTAAGTATAGAGATTTTCAAATCCAAACATATCATGGTCAAATGAGCCGAACCCCCAATTGGATTTGAAACAACCAAGGGATCCTCTACTAAACTGGTGTTCAAGTGCAGTAATTCAACTAATGATGCAGAGATAAACGAATGAGATGTGCCAAAATCGAATAAGGTACGGACAGGATGATCAAACAGAAAAACTAAGCTTTCAACAGAAATTGTTCTACCTCTTTCTTGCAGCGGTGGGGCCGCAATAGCCTGAACTTGCCCCCTTGCCTGCCCTGGTGCCATAAGAGCCTGCACCTGTCCTCCCGAGGTAGACCCTGCCCTCTGCCCCTTCTTTGGGCAGTCCTTCACCAAATGTCCCGCATCTCCACAATGAAAACAACCAGTCTTCTTTTTCTTTCTACAATCTTTGCTGAGATGGCCAGGCGTCCCACAATTGAAGCATCTCTTCTTTCCTTTGCCATTATTGTTTTTACCACCCTTCTTATTTTGCTGTTGGGGTTTCTTCTGATCCCCTTTCTTTTCAACTGCCTTATCCTCATGCATAAGTGCCATTTCTACTAGCCTTTCAAAGGTGGCTCCCATTAGGGATGTGGGTCATAGCCAACCCTTACAACGGTTCATTCAAGCCTCTAACGAACCTCAAAGCTTTCTTCTCTGGCGTGTTCACCAACTCCAAGCCAAACCTTGCTAACTGATTAAATTTATTGACATACTCCTTCACTGATAAGCTCCCTTGCTTTAATGTCAGGAATTTTTCCATATTTAAATTCTCCTCTGCCCTTGAAAGAAACTTTGCCTCAAACCTTCGTCTGAAATCCGCCCATGAATCAACTGGACGTTCCCCGTTAGTGACCTCCCACCAAAACGAGGCCTCTCCCTTCATTAACCAAGCAGCTAAACGGACTTTCCTCCCATCTTCCACTTCAAAGATATCCAACAATTCCTCAGTCTCCTTGAGCCAGTCTCTGGCCTCCACAAACGTCTCAGTCCCTTGAAAAGTTTTTCCTCCCATAGCCTTAAATTCCTTGCACGTCTTTGCAAAAGTGTCAACACGAGGAGGAGGAGGAGGAATGGGTGCAACTGGAGGTGGAGGAACATCTGCTGGGCCTGCAGTGGTGGCCCTAGCCTCCAAATATCTCCTAAACCACCCTGGAACCGTCACACCTTCTGGGAGATTAAGATCTTCAGCCATGCTGAAACGAAAAAGGAAAGATTCAAAATGGAGAATTCGAAAGATAAAGATAAGGATATGGCTATTTGGGATTATGTTTTTCATAAAAACTTTCTCTAAATAACATGTTTTTGAAAGCACTTCTTCCAAAAATACTTTAGAAAAATATTTTTCTAAAAATTTTATCTGTTCTGGTAACCTTATGCTCTGATACCACGTGTAACACCCCACGTCCATTAATGTCACTCACAAAGGGAATGCATTGACTTCTATGGAGGTTTTAGGTGAATATAGAACAGTAAAATTTCAACAAGACAGATATAAAATAGTACTTGGAAATTTAAAAACTTTATTTCAATTGCAGCAGAAGTCAAAACATGTTTGATTACATCATAACACCATAATCAAAGTCAAGTACAATATCTATCTTGATAAAACAAGTACATAATCCCATTACATAAATAGCCATTAAAAAGAAAGATAACAAGCTGGACTTTACTTCAGCAGTCCAAGCTTTCCAAGAGATAAGCAATCCAATCAGACTCCACTGGAACTTGGCCCAACCTGAGGACCTGAAGGGAGAAAAAGATGAAAAAGAGGGGGGTCAGACATAAAGTCTGGCGAGTATGATAATTCTACAATACTATTATCAAAATAACTAGACTAAGGCATAAGCTGGAAAACAAGGAAATGTCTATGAAAGAGCAGATTAAGGACATAGACAATCGCTAAAGGAAACGTGATAGGCGCTCCTAAATACTAAAGGATAAACACTATACTGCACCACACCAGTCACCCTAAAGATTGATTCCACTTAGCTTCATTTAGAAACTTTCTTAATGGCTTTACGTACTCCTAGCTGACTACATAGGTGCCGCCTGCCCCTATCTCCACTAGGTGTACCCCACTTTCCATTTTTCGATCGGCTCCCTACTCGTAGATACCCGTGCTGGCCCCATAGTGGGATGTATCATTCCCCTAAAGTGGCAACCCGATATAACGGAGATGCACGGCTTATACCTACACGATGCAACAACGTCTTACCTACCAGCCCGGGTCCACACACGCATATGAAACCCGTTGGACTTGCGTTGCCACCGCTCCCTGTTTTGGCCTCTTATAGTCAAACCCAGTATGCGTGTCCCGTCCTCGACTTGGGTCGAGCCCACAAAGATACGTTTTGGGATACTGGTTGAAATGGGCCCCCATTATTTCCCACAAGCATTCCACCTAAGCTTGTCCCATTAGTCCATCCACTTAACCCACTTAGTCATGTTCATTTACATGTGTATTTGGTTAAGTCTAATCGTATTTCAAATGCCTCTAAAGGCAACCACTAGATTCCTCATGCCACCCAAGGCACCTACTTAACCCCCATGTACCACCTTACATGATTATCTGGCTAAGTATTTCTTAATTCATTAAGGCCATAACATCATAAAGACCTCTCACATTAGACTGGCATTTATGGCAGCTGGATTTGCCGGGCGGGTCCGGGCAGTCTTACACCATAAAAGAGTCTAACCTCGTGTCTTTACAACTGTTATGCTTTAGTTTGGGCCTAGGACCTCTCACATTGGGCCGACATTTGTGACTACTGGATTTGCCGGGCGGGTCCGGGCAGGTTTACGTCACAAACGGGTCCAACCTCGTGTCCTAAGCATTGATTATTACTAATAATCCACTTTCCCCAATTTTAATAAGTCCCTACTTGAATTATTAATTAATTCCAAATTTAACAATGTCCATAATTGACTCAATTATGGACATCCATTTAAGGCATGCAAAATCATATCAATTGCACCCCAATTTATTAATTTCCTAATATTACCCCTACCCCACGTTTGAACGTTTATTCGCAAAATGTATGCTAGACCCGATTAGTCTAACTCATAGCATAAAAGAAAATATTCACAACAATAACATATATATGTGACTAAATAAATCATAACAAGGGGTAAAACTTGCATACATTACAACTTGCATAAGGTTATACATGTCATGGATCTAAGGGTGTCAACTTATTCATAATTCACATAATATGATTTTGATCAAATTTCATAAACTTGTATAGGACATGTGTGAATCAACATCATTAACAATATGGTTTTATATGGGTAAACCTAACTCAATAGGCAAATTCCCAAAAATCAAAATTCATTTAATCATAGATTCATGTATATGGGTACACCTAACTTAATAGGCAAATTCCCATAATCAAGATCCAATTAATTTGTAGATTCATGTATATGGGTACACCTAACACAATAGGCGAATTCCCATATTCAAGATCCAATTAATTTGTAGATTCATGTATATGGGTACACCTAACCCAATAGGCAAATTCCCAAAATCAAGATCTATTATAAAAAAACATAAACTTTAAACATGATCCAATTCGCATAAATACTAACATCATGATTTTACAACTTGTATGATTCAACACAACTTAACATGACATCATTATCATATAACATAAGTATTTCAACATATGTGATAATATGATATCTACAACATATATAAGATTTACAACATAGCATATCATAATTTGCAACATAGCATGATATGATTTACAACATAGCATAGCATGATTAATCACATATGACATAGCATAGGATTATTTACAACATAATCACTACAACATAACAACATATATATGATAACATAATTGCATAACAAGAGATCCACAACATAATTTACAAATACATAACAATTCATATCACTTTCTTGTGATCCATTCATAACTTAATCAAATTATTTTATAATAATATTGTGAGATTCATCATACTCACAATTTTAAAGAAGAGAAATAGAAATAGAAAGAGAGAGAGCTTTTGATTTGATTTGAGTAGATTTAGTTTGTAGATTAGGCCTTCTTCTTCTTTAGTTTGTGACGGCTATGCTGAACTCCATGGCAACGGCATGTCGGTAGCTCTCCAATTTTTCAAGTGATTTAGGGTTAGAGTCTACCCACTTATTTATAGATGTTAGGATTCATTTAGGCCATTAGATTTAACCTAGAAATAACCGCAGCCATTCAGACCAGATGGGGTTTATCTTATTGACTCAGCAATGAGTCAGAAGTGACTCAGCAAACACTCAGCAAATTAATAAACTTCTATTCATGTTTACATTAACTGCCCATATATATATATATACACACACGCACCTATTCATGAATTCAAATTAATCCATAATTAACTTATGACCATTTCTACACATTAATTTTCCAATTAATGTCTTAATTCCATTTTTCGCCTTTTAAGGCAATTCACTTATCTCAAATTTGTTATATGCCTTTTTAAGGCTATTTCGTGCAAATTCTTAATATTAATTCTTTTAATTTGTGAATATTAGTACTAACAGAAATACGGGGTGTTACATTATATATGTGGAGCGTGAGATGCAAGCGTTCCGGTAGATTGCTATCTATTTGTATTTAGACACTATTATAATATCAGATGATATACATGATTTCAAAATGTTTTGGGTTATTGTAAGGTAAAAACCGTCCGTATTTATGTGTGGATTTGGTCTTATGATTATCCTTTCTTTCGAAAAAGTTTTGAATTTTAAAATAAATCTGTTTAAAAATGGCTTACTCACACCAGTCCCATGACTGGCCCAGAGTTTATTTTTCTATGTTCCCCTTAAACTCTTAGGTGCCCAAATTTGTATGGGCAGTCAAGCGGTTTCAGGATTTTACAGATTCACTGAAGGAACAGGGAGCAGGAGGCTTCATCACTCAATATATAGAGTTTATTTCCGCTGTGTTGTATATGAGTTGTACTCTAATGATGTATGAAAGTAATTACAGTTTTGTATTTCAAAATGTTATATAATATATTTTATTCAGTTCCGCAGTGAGATTCATGATACTCTGATTTTGTTGTGTTCAGTTCTTCTTTTTCTTCTATTCTAAATTTCTTTCATTCTATTTCTCGCCCTCTAACTTCTTTCTATTAACGATCTGTTAATTTCCGATGTTTGATTAGTCGATATATGATATGGAATAAGTATTAGTATCGATAATCAGGATCGGAACTTTTCGGGCCGTTACAGTTGGCATTAGAGCAAATGGTTTAGTAATAACCTTGGCTCTGTAGCGTAACTCGATAGAGATGAGGTTAGTAATACCCTAAATTGAGTTGAGTATATATATATATATATATATATATATGAGCGTGTATTTGTTAACTGATGTAAAAACTAATTTATATTTTGTTGATTGGTTTATCGAGTGGTTTATGGATTCTGGCCGATATGGTAGCATAAACAGTATCGAAAAGTGTTTCTAAACTCTCGAACAAAATAATTCGACACATTATTGTTTTAAAAACAAGGTAAATGAAATAATTTTACTCAAAATTATATTTTGATATAAAAGGATAATTTTTATGGAATTATTATCATATATGGGTGTGTCGATTGTTATTATTATTATTATTATCAAATCGGATTATAACATTGAATATAGTGAACCAAATTAAATTTTAGTAGAGAATGAATATATAAATAAGGCAATCTAGAGAAATGTTTGAGAAAACAAAATGTTTTGGAAAATTCCAAGGTTTTGAATTTGCTATGTAATAGGGATATGATATTTCAAACTGTTTTGAAATAAAACCAAGAGTTAGGAATTGGAAAATTCAACTAGAACATGATTAGTAAAGTTAAGTTGAATGAAATTAAATTGGATTGGAGTTTAAAAGGAAAATTTAAAGCAGATAAGTATGGTTGAACAGAGTTGTTTTAAACCAATGGGTTTTGGAATTAATTTCCAACTATAATCTGATATGTTTTGGGTTTGTTAAGAATTAAGATATGGAGTTAAGAAATTGGAACCTAGCTGGAGATGGATTGAGTTAAATGAGTTTTTGGGTATTGATCTGATGTTGATTTTGGTCTTCGGAGTTAATACTTAGAGGATTATTTTCTTGCCAATTTACGGTCAGGGACTGATGAATGTGGAAAAATAGAAATGCGTGCGTGAAATGGAAATGTTTTCCGACGGAAAAAACAGTTATTCATAGCCATTGAAATGAATGTGGTTGAGTTAGGTCTATGATTTTGAATATAACTAGAATCTACTCGTACTATTCAATTTCGAGGACGAAATTCTTTTAAGGGGGGTAGATTGTAACGACCCAGTTTTTGGACTTGTTTTATAATCTATAATGTATGGATTATACTGATAAATTGATTTAACTAAATAAATTAAGATTTTATATAGTTGAAAATGTTCAAATAATATACTTGTTGATGGTTTAAAATTTCCTTAACCAAAATCCATATAATAAATAATTTATGTTTTATCATTTTGTCATGTTTTTACTTGCTTTTAAAAGTCATTTAGATTAGAATAATTATTTTAATATCGTACATTAACTTGTCGTATTCATATATATATATATATATATATATATATATATATAATCAAGTTTTAACACTATTTGTTTACAATTGAACTCGCTTTTGAATTTATGCAAACATGGAGTTACATAAGTAACTAATGAGAATATACATAAAGAAGAACCCTTGCTCATGACTTCAAATTCGAGATGAGACAAGTAAATTATTATATTTGCCTTAATTAAATTATATAAGTGAACATATGTAGACAAATTACATAAGTATAAAAAAATAAAAATAAAAAATGGAATTTAAATCTTGGTTTGTACACACACATATAAGCAAATATAGTATGTATATGTAAATGGATATATATATATGTACATATATATAAGGCTAGTAGGAATCAATAGTTGCTTTGTATATGGCACGTTGAATAAAAACAAATGTATACGTAAAGCAAGGATGCACTAACAATCTGAAGTATAAGTAAAATAAGGTGACATGAAAGGAAGCATAGCCTATACAAGTGTTGAAGATAGGAAACTGGGTATTTATGTGAAAAGGAAGCCAAGACATGAAGTGAACAACTCACTAAAGAAAATCTGCAAAAGGAGATATCCTCTAGATTTGAGACAATATATCATATACACGTCCCTGTAAATATCATGCACGACTGAAATAGAAAGATTTGAACAATCTTATTCCATGTGAAGTCTGCATATAAGAACAGCCAAATAAAAAGGAACCATTATTGAACTAAGTTTCTTAGGAACTAAGGGTTGATTTATTAATGTATACAGGGTACATATAGATGGATATTTTCAGCAAAAACATGGCTAGGCTATGAAGTAGGAGCAAGACCAATGACAATAAGAGAATGGTAACATCAAACATATCAGTGTCACTCGCATTGCTGGCGCGCCTTCCCCCTTGAGACCTACCTTACTTAAAGCCTGGGCATTTCTACCTATAAATACCCATACAAACCCCACAGCCAACACATACCCAGTTCACTTAAAACAAATTAAACCAAAGAGAAACTTGAAATAAAAATGGCTGAGAGCCAGAGAGAAAAATTGGAATTGGCGTAACTTAAATGGCAGAGCAAAACAGAGGGGAGAATAAGAATATAGCCAAGACAGGAGCTAGAATAGAAAGTGAGTAAACAGTAAACCCCTTTACTATTTTTACAAATCTTGAATGGATCCAAAACTGTATGTATGTTAATATTTATCCCTCACTTTTTGATTTCATGTTGAAGTATTTAATGGTAGTTAAACTATGCTGAACAATCTGGGTAGCAACTACATAGCAGCAGGAATACTCTCATAAAAGAAATGAATATGGTAAGGATTTCATACAGTTTGATATAGAATAGGCAAGTATTGGAGTTTTGACATAGTAATATGAATTCGCTAGACTGATTCACTTTTGATTTATGGAGTGATATATTAAGTATAACAGAGGTTTACTGTTAAATGATAAAATACTAGTTAAACCAAATGAGCCAATAATAGATTTATATATATGTTTTATAAATATCATACAATTAAGTTACAATGAAAGCATTATGAACTGGCCTACATCAGCACCTTATACGTGCAAATTAAGTTTACGTAATTCACTAAAGTTAATGAAGATAAAATGTTCTAAAATCGGCACTACCATTAAAATACACACGGCGGTGTAAATGAGTACCAGTCCTTCATGGAACTATGACCAGTATAAGGTGTACAGAAGATCCCTACGCGCTCATATCTAGACTGGGATAACACACAGTATACATTGTGTGCCCACCTCTCCAAAAGTAAAATTTTCTTAATAAATGGGGTATGTTTATGCGGTAAAGTAAGGGTGTCATCGACGTTTAACCAAAGCATGGAAGCACTGCGAGAAGTTGTAGTAGTGATAGGTAATTTTGTAAGCTTCGCGCTGAAGTTCAGTTTTGGATACAGTGGGGTTATATGATCTTGGATGGTGGAGATAAAAATCGGAGCTAGCCTTGGAAGTGTGGCAAGGTTTAGAACTTTAGGACGGCAATGGAGTCGTGCATGCATGTAAATGGGGAAGTGTAGCGTACAAGCGGATCATGGAAGTACGACGATGGGTCTACTGCCATTGTTTTGGTGGAGATTGGGTGAATGAACAGGGTGTTTGTTAAAATAGTGGCAACAAATTGCACAGGAAATCAATGTATAACCTTGTGCATATACATCTTTTGATGCAGAGAAGGTAATGAGAAAGCCTCATTATAGGAAACTGAAAGAAAAAGGGTAGATGTAAACATAGGATTAAACAAGGATTCGCAAAAAAGAAAGATGGAGATATAGCTCTAATGTGGGTAGAGGAATCGCAGTAACGTGTATAACATTTGAATAAAAAAGAAGAAGAAGAAGAAGTCAGTAGAATTAAAAGAAAGGAAAAGCAGGGGATTACGGCCACAACAAAAGAAAAAGGAAGGAGAGGAGCTGACCGAGGCGTTTGCACCGTGTCGATGCATAGGTCAGTTATGGTTCATCTCAGAAGAAGGGAAGACGAAATTGTTGTGTGGTAAGGATGGCTCTAGAGGATTATAGTGGTTTATGCTTTCATATACGGATACATAAGAAACCATAAGTTTGAAGAGTTGTGTGAGCAGCTTAAGCCATACAAATTTATGTGATGCTAACATTAAACATCTAGAAGCTTGTATTTTATAAAAGTTGCATATGCAAATGACTGGACAACAGTACTTGAAACCAAAAGAACAATCATTAAAGCCGAATAACACTTTCAAATTTTCATGTAACATGTTTCTCCTTCCAAACCAGTTATGGTTCCCAGGTTTGTAGTGTTTTGTTAGATGGTAATGCCACTTGAACCAGGTGTAACATACAGTGGCTACTTGTTTGGAATGTTTTAGGCAACGTAATTAAAGGCAAGAAGCATTGATGAAAATATGGTTACAGTGTGTCCCCCTGTATCGAAAAAAGAATATATATATATACATATATATGTAGCACAATAATATTACAAATGTATGGGCGAAATAAACTATAATAACACTTGGAACAGCCAATGTCTTTATACTTATTCAAGGTACATTTATGGAGGAACTTCCAACTTTATTAATAAGAATTCAACACATGCGTGGGTTTAGTGAGAACGTCAGACAGACTTTACGCAAATGATGATGAGTCTAAATGTAACAGTAGAAAAAGTGACACCTAAATCAGTAGGAGCTCTAGTTGCTGTATACGAATGAGCTGTCAGAATATATGTATTTTTAGCAAATTTTAACGCCTATCATCAACCTAGTGTAGAAGCGGTAAAAGAAAAGAAAGGGGATAGCTGGTACTTCCTTCGGTGCTAAATCAGGTCAGCTGTAAAGAGCCTATGGAACCATTAACACGTGAAGATATTGTTGATCGGTGTCATAGTCCTGAACTGGAAGAAGTTCAATCCGCAGATTCATGTATGGGGTACTGGTATGGAAAGGCGTGAATGGCGCTTAAAGCTAAATGATGAGTCGCGCAGATACATGTACCATTTCATAATTTGATTGTTTTAACTTTATTTATATATTTCAACTAATCTCCAGTAATAAGTGAATGTATTATGACTTTTGGTAAAATAATACATTTATACTTCAAAAATTTAAGAAGAAGGGTAGGAGGAAACTTACTTAAGAAAATCGATAGTAAATATTTTGGTTATATGGGCATGAGCCATATTGGGTCTGTTCAGTTATTTTTAGTTAATCAAATTTAAGTAAATTTGAATAAAATAAGAGTTATAAATAAATATATAAATAAGTAATTAAATAATAAAAGGAAATAGGGAAAAGAGAGAAGAGGCGTGGGTGGGCTGTGGGCCTGAAGAGTGTTCAAATAGATAAAAGAAGTAAGGAAAGGGAAAATCAGGGAATGGGGTTCGTTTAGCTAATGGGCCGAAATTTGGGTTTTAATGTTTAAATAAAAATAAATAAAACAAAATGTTGTTTAAATCCTACAAGTTGAAATGAAACATAAAGGAAATTGGAAGAAGGAAACTAGGAAAGGGGAAGTTTGTCGTTGCAAGATTTTTGAGCTTGGGCCTCAGTTTAAAATATAATTAAATAATAGTTATTTTAAAGATGTAAGTTTAACCAAGGTGAATAGTTTACAGTGAACAATAAATTTAATTAATGTGCATGGAAATTAATCTATAATGGGTCGAGGAGATTTGCGTATTTATATTAATCAAATTAATAAATTTGATTTGTTTTAAATAAAAATAAACTAGAAATGCATAAACAAATAACCAAGGAAGGATTAGAGAGCATTGGATTATTCCCTAGTTACCAGATGGACGTCATCGTCTAAACTTAAGTTCTAATCTCCGATATTCAAATATTCATATATATTTTTTTAAACCAGAATAAACATTTATATATAATCGATATATTTATTTCCAAAGAAATATAAATAAATATAACGTGAAATTAGCTGTTATCCAAGATCTAATATTTCGAACTGTTATCTAGTTTGAAATTAAACTTTGAATCATTGTTGATTGTTATTATAAATGATTGTTTTTAATCATCTGTTGTGCTATAAAGTGATAAATCTAAATTTGTTGAAATAAAACAAAGTGATTGAAGCCATTCAAAATTGGAATCCGAAATTTTGGTCGATCCATCTAAGATTGGAGCCATTCAAAATTGGAAGAAACCGGAGGTGTGACGGAAATTCATAGCTTTCTTGGATTTGCGGGTTATTACCGTCGATTCGTTAAAGATTTTTCTAAAATCGCCGTCCCACTCACTCATTTGACAAAGAAGGAAGTAAAATACACTTAGTCGGACCAGTGTGAAGCCGCATTTCAAAAGGTTAAAGAACTTCTTTCTAATGCTCTCATTCTTGTTATCCCCAAGGGGAATCAAGATCTTGTTGTTTATACCGACGCTAGCCACGTTGGATTAGGGGCCGTTCTCATGCAACGAGAGCGTGTCATTGCCTATGCGTCTAGGCAATTAAAATCGGCCGAGACTCAGTACGCAACCCATGATTTAGAGCTCGCCGCGGTTGTTTTCGCTCTCCGAATTTGGCGCCATTATCTTTTAAGGGAGAAATTTGTGCTTTACACGGATCATAAGTCGCTCAAATATTTTTTTTCTCAAAAGGAACTCAATTTGCGATAACAACGATGGATGGATTTTCTTGCTTCTTATGATCTAAACATTCTTTACATGCCTGGTAAAGGAAATTGTGTCACTGATGCACTTAGTCGGAAGCAACATGCAGTCTTTTGTATGATGTTATCGGAGTGGAAGGATCTTGAATTATTATCTTCGTGCGAGATTCGGAGTCGTCACACCAACCCGGGTTCCACTCCCATAATATGTAGCCTTATGGCTCGCCCATCCCTTTCTGACCGTATCGATGAAGCACAAATACAAGATCCCGAGTTGGCCCGTATCGGTCATAATCTTAGAAATAAATTTTGTGTTGAAGAAAATGGTGACTATAGTCTTGATTCAAGAGGAGCCATTTGAAAATTTGGATGACTTATCGTGCCAAATCAAGATGATTTGCACAAGGTCATTTTGGAGAATTCTCATCATTTTAAATTTTCTATCCATCCCGGGAGTAGCAAAATGTATGCGGACATAAAGTGACTCTATTATTGGGAGGGGATGAAACGAGATGTGGCTGATTTTGTTAGTTGTTGCACGACTTGCCAACTTGTGAAAGCCAAACATCAAAGGCCCGACGGGTTGTTGCGACCTTTGGAAATTCCCATATGGAAGTGGGAAAATATTTCTATGGATTTTATTGACGGATTGCCCCATTCTCATTAAGGCCATGATAATATATGGGCAATTGTAGATCGTCTCACCAAATCCGCACGCTTTCTAGCCGTTCGATCTAATTGCACCGCTTTTAGCTAAGCTTTATGTTAAAGAGATTGTTCGACTACATGGAATCCCTATTTCCATTGTAAGTGATCATGATCCGTTGTTTACTAGTGGATTTTGGAAGAGTCTCCAAGATCCCTGGAAACAAGGCTTGATCTTGGTACCGCCTATCATCCACAAACCGATGGACAAACGGAGCGGGTAAATCAAATTCTTAAGGATCTCCTCCACGCTTGCATACTTGAATTTGGAGGAAATTGGGAAGACCACATACCCCTTGTGGAATTCTCGTACAATAATAGTTATCAATCGAGTATTGGCATGGCGCCTTTTGAAGCCCTTTATGGAAGGTCATGCCGATCTCCTTCTTGTTGGCTCGAAATTGGAGAAAAAATGATTATGGGCCCCGATCTTGTTCAAGATGCCATGAGAAAGTTGATCTTATACGTTGCCGCATGAAAGAAGCTCAAAGTCGGCAAAAGTCCTATGCCGATAACAAGAAAATAAAGTTAGAATTTTCTGTGGGGGACTTGGTTTTTATTCGTGTATCACCCATGAAGGGTGTTATGCGATTTAGCAAATCGGAAAAATTAGCGCCAAGATTTATCGGTCCATTTCCCATCACCGAGTGTGTTGGGGTTGTTTCATATTGCGTGAAGCTACCGGATCGTTCTTATTCCATTCATAATGTATTCCATGTTTCTCAACTACGGAGGAAATTGGGGAAATCTCATGTTGCTATCGAGCCTCATGTTCTTGAAGAAATAGAAATTTTACCGAATCTTACCTACGAGCAACAACCCCTTCGAATTGTTGCCACGGAAGTAAAATGCCTCTGTAATAAAGAAATTCCCCTTGTTAAAGTCCAATGGTTCGCTAATCCGAAGGATTGCTCATGGGAAACTAAGGAGTCCATCTAGCGTTCTCATCCGGACCTATTCTCATGAGGTGAATTTTTTTTTTTGATTCTGGTTGGGAATTTGTAATTTTACGGTTGTTACTCTAGTACTTTATTTTGAATAATTGCGAGGATGCAATTTCTTTAAGGAGGGAAGTCCGTAACAATCCGTAAAATTCACGACAAATAAATTAAACGAATATTTAAATGTCGAATCGATATGTCAGTTTTATGCCCAAAAAGATGAATTTTTGTAAACAATTGAATTATGACTCAGGACCATTCCCATTGGTTCCGGAATGTCATTTACGGTCTTTTTTGAGTATAAACATTGATGTATTTCGGATTCGGAGTGATTGAAGTCGTTTGGAGGGGCTAAAGTGCAAATTTGTGGACCCAAACCTATTTAGACAGAACAAATAGGCACCCAACCACCTCCCTCTCTCATTTACTTCTTCATTCTCTCTCCCTCTTAATTCCTAAGCTTAGATAGTGGTAAATTAAAACCCTAAGCCCTTGAATCTCAGAAAAATCCAATCTTTGTTGTGTTTCCTCATCACCTAGCTTAGGTAAGTTGATTTATATCTTCTCCATCATCTCCTCTAGGCTATTTGAGAATTTCTATGTCCCTAATGCATATGGCTATTGGGTTTGATATGTGTAGGGTGGTCGTTGTTGATTCTTGTGAGAGGATAACACCTTTAGCTTGGATTCCTTCATGTTGATTGCTCCATTAACACCAAGGTGAGTTCTTTGTGAACTCACTTCAATGCCACAAGCTTTAAGCTTATACAAGTGTAATTGTAGGCTATTCATGATGTTCATATTTGTTTGAATTAGTTTGGTCCATGGTTGATTCTCGAATATATGTTGATTTCAAGTTTTTTTTAGTTGAAATTTAGTTTAAAAAGCTTCATGTGCATATGCATTGAATCACACTCGTCTCCGGCTTGAATGGTAGGTGTACACACACTAGAAAGAGTCGTCACAGGGTCGGAGAGGAGTGTCGAAGAAGGTAAGGTCGCGACGGGGGACGAATCCCCTATCGGTTGTGCCTGGGCTCACGCCCAGGCACAACCGGTCGACCGGCCCACCTGGGTCGGTCGACAGGTTGGGGATCTGCCCCAAAACGGTCAACTGGCCCCTTTGGACTGGTCGACCGGTGAAAGACCTGGGCGTGAGCCCAGGTCTGGTCACCCCCATTCTTTATTCTTGGTCGCGTGCCGAGGCATGCGACCCTGTGTTCTCCCGACCTCCTCCTTCGACTCTCCCATGTGTGTATCACGGTGATCTCGAGCTCGTTTGGATCGTCGTTGTTGCGCCGTTTCGTTTTATTTTCAAATCGTTTTAAAACCATGAAATGTGGATTATTGTTCTATGATCTTTTTGTGTCCCATTCGCTACGGCGACGGGATTTTATGAATATTGAACCACAGTGGATTAGGGGGTTGTATATTGTCAATGGGAATCGAACCAGCGTTTAAATCAGTTTTTAAATACAAACCCTTTTAAAATAAATTTGATTTCTAAATCTGGTTCTGATACTATTGATTTATACACGATTCCTTATCCTATCGATCAGACGAGAAATTTAGTTTATTCACCTTAATAAAACTGAGGACTATGACCCCTTATATGTTTATTTTGGCGAATAACTACCGGACTCGTTCGTTTGAACATATGTGGTGATTTTCTCTGTTTTGAATAGAAATCAATTACGGGTTCGTAAATATTCGAGAATAGCATGTGGTTATGGGACATGTTGCTATTTTCTTATATTCACTAGCTCGCAGTAATTTCTATTCACTCGGATCGTTGGTATCCGCTCTATGACATATTTGTTTGGTTCGCGATCGCCCGAGTGGGAATTTACGATCGATGGCCTTCATCTATGGGACTTCGGTCCAACCTTCACGTTTTATGATGTTTTCCTCTTCTGGGGTCATGACCCGGCTCCGTGGGGAGCTTCGGCTCAAACATATGGGTTCGCTACCCAGAGATTGTATCTCATCTGGGGAGTACGACTTTTTATGATGTTTTCTGGATTTCTAGTGATTTTTGGATTCTTGATTACTTTGATGCGATGTGCGTAAATTTGATTTATGTTTGACATTCATTTGTCAATTTTTTATTGTTATATGTTCCTCTTGTCATGAGATTTATTAAGAATTTATATATGTTGGCATCATGAATTTCATATTATTTATGGATCATCCTGCTTATTCCTATCATGTCATCTATGTTATATTTCTTAATATTGCCTCATGTTATGAATGAGAATGGTTTGACTGATCCGTTTGTTGTTTATTTTCTTAAATAATACTCGGCTCAGACCCAAGTGTTACAGGTGCTTAGGTGACACTCCTGCTAGGACCTTATGATGACTTTTGACTTGACTGCTTATAGTTGCAATCTTTTTGGATTATATGTAATTGTCTACCTTTATGTCATGTATCATTATTAATATGGGATTTGGTACATGTATCTATTATGATGGGAATAGAGTGTCGTGTACGACCTCTAATTGATGTAAGCACTTAGGGTGTTATGTTCATATCAGTTTATTTGCTTATGATGTGAATATTTGTGACTGTTTGTGTTATATTATTCTGTATGTGTTCCGAGGCTATTATGTCGTTGTGTAGATGCCCTTCGCCTGGAATGGTCATGTCGAAAAACTTTGGTACGGCCATGCCATTTGACGTTACTTTCTAAGAAAGAGTAAATATATTAACGGTCACTCATAACCAACCTTATTCTCCGCTGTGGCCGACGACATTTCACACGAAATGAACTTGACTATGGTGGGTATAGAGGCGGGGCGTTACACCATTCCTCTATATAAAGATAATGATCTAACGATTAAGATTCCGTGTTTCTTAATTTGTGTCCAGTTTTGTGTCCAAATAGCTGCTCTCGTGTTTGTGTATATATATATATACACACATATATATATATAATGCGATAAGATCATGAGCACTCCAAACAATGCAGCATCCCTTTAACCCCTTTGATTTCCACCACATATCTCAGATTCTCTCTCATTCTGCTAACTCTCTCTCTCCCTCCACTAATTTATTTTCTATAAATGAGTAATAGAAATAGAGAGACTAAAAGGGTGCTCCATTTTTAAGGTGTTGTTGAACGCTCCTCATTATATATATATATATATATATATATATATATATATATATATATATATTTAAAGAGAAGCACCTCAAGTTTCTTTTTAAATAATGCTTCTTTCTCTTTGTTTCCACTCACACCATTGAGTGCTCATATATATGTATACACACACACACACACACACACATATATATATATATGTATATATATATACACAAACGCGCACACACATATATATACACATTTGCATAATATATTTGTGTATTGAACGAGTTAATGTGTCTGCGACGATGTAAATCACAGCACCGATGCATAGACATGTTAAACATGCATATATATATATAACATAAATTTATTAATACTATATTAATTTACAAATTAAAATAAAATTTTAAAGAAAATTTAGAAATGTTCTAAATAAATTAGACTTCAGAGGCGCAAATAAAGATATAGTAGAGTAATATGAACTGATGTTCACTCATAAATTCCTTGCGCAATGCCCCAGTTCCAATAGAAAACACTCTACGAGTGTCGTAAAAAAATATCGTATATAAGACATATGAAAATGATGGTAAGAAACTTCCACGAATGTTATAGCATAAGTATGAATATTTCTCATGCATGTTTTCCTGACGTCATTGTTGATGTAGGAACAATGTCTTTTTTTTCCACCCTACTTATGCCCCACTAGCATTAGAAAAATCATCGTCGTTGTTCTATTTAATTAGGGCTGCCAACAGATACTTTCGAATACTAATAGTGTAATGTCTCGTATTTTTGTTATTCATGTATTTAATATATTTTATTATATTAAATATTGAGGTGGAATTATAAACGAATTTATAATATAGAATTCCTTTATTTAAAACGAAGTTGAATATATATTTTATATTTAATTTAAAATGAACTCATAACGATGCAATAGTTCATAATATTAAATTTTGAACTTCAATTGAATATACATAATTCGATATAAGTAGGAATTCTATGAAACAAGAATCGTATGAATCTGTTTGATTATAATTTTCTAATGAAAGTGAAAAATCGAGATTTCGTCTTATAAATGGTAAGTTATGTCCAAATCACATTTTAAAATAGTTGATATGAAGATTGTTTATAAATGATAACATTTATGAAATAAATTAAATAAGGATTTTTATATATTTCGAATATAGTTTAACTCAAAAATGTTAATGTTGAGTTATAAATCTATATTGGATCAATTTGAAGCTGTATATAATTTCATT
The DNA here is from genome assembly GCA_030737875.1 of Allium sativum. NCBI lineage: Eukaryota > Viridiplantae > Streptophyta > Magnoliopsida > Asparagales > Amaryllidaceae > Allium > Allium sativum. The sequence continues at coordinate 160,992,494 of CM060923.1, forward strand.
TGGATATATACGTTGATAATGTTTTATTATTACTAGATTATATTGTTTTGTAATTTATTTATATTTTATCGATATTATATAAGCCTTTTAAACAACTATTTTCCCAAATGATCACCGTTTTCGATGAAATGAATTTTATTGAAATTCCCAAACAGCTATTTTATTTAAACAATTATTTTCCCAAACAGCTAGTTATTGCTAGATTTCCAGTTTGGAGCTATTGGAGTTGTTTAGTCGGTATGTTCAATTTATATGTGAACCGATGAATATATAGAAATTAAAATAATGTTGTTTTGCAAACGGAGTTCGTTTTTAATGAAATTAATTTCATTGGGACCGCAGCGTCAAGACGTAGCAGTGTATTTATTTTCGTTGAGTTTAGAGTGGTGTTTGGAGGTGCATACATTTAACAGCGGCATAAATAGCGGTACAAACTTATCAATCGTTTACAAAACGAGTAATATATATACTTCACTTCTAAATATAACCTACCTATGATAACTTCTTCTAACCTACCTACGGATTCCGGTCGAAATGAAACTTTACTGGCAATCCTATATTTTTTTCATCCTTCCTGCCGTGAATAGCTGCAAAATGATTCCTGTCTTCTAGAAATAAAACAAAGAGATTTTAGGTTCCCCTACCCCGTAATTGTACAAACACTGCATCCTACGCTCACTATCCATGTTAAATTCTTCCTGTAAGCTATTTGTTTCAACGTGGCTACACTGAAATTTCTTACATCTAAACCAGCTACACCTACCCATCTTATATGGAAAACTGAAAGGATAGCACAGACTTCTTCCTATCAAAATGAAGAAGACATTGCAGCCTGCAAATTATATAATCTCCTAACGCACAAGCTAAGCGAAGTAGGATTGGACGTTGTTCTTATCGCATCCTTAGTGCGTATATGTATAGAGCATCACCATCTCATTCTTGTTCCAAAACTAAAATGGCCATTATTAAAATTCGACAGTAAGCTATATAAAATAAAAACAATCCCCACAAAAACTCATAAATCAATATATCTGTGTATAGAAGATCGCCTGCAACTGCTCTTCATCGTCAAGCAACTTTGAAGGAGATCGACAAGCCTATGTCACGGTTTTTTTTCTTTCAGCGAGATCTAAATTGGATAAAAAAAAGGAGAGTGAAGTATGGATTCTTTGTTTGCACTTTCGTATTGGATATATGGGTTGAAGCAGGGTTCAGATGCAGTTTTTGGTAGGAAATGGTGAGAATAATGTTCGCGGTTTACTGCAGGGGTGGGGGCATACAGCGCTGGCGTGGTTTGTTGGGGAGGAGGCTTGTGTGGGTTCTAGAACATTAGCAGAGACATGCTGGAAGGAAGAGGAAGGCCAGTGAACACAGTTTCAAGAATCATGAAGGAATGAAGGTAGGAAGAGTAAGGACAGTCACGAAAATGGCGAAGGAGTATTTTGCCTGTGTATATTGAATGGAGAAGAAGATAGCCGAAATAAACGTGGGGTAGGAAAATATAAGAAAGTGAGCTACGTAATTTTTTTTAGGTATGCTACGATACCCGAATTTTTTTTGTCAAAAAGTAAGAAATAAGGGTAAATATGGAATTCAATGGTGGTATGCATTGAACTCAGAGAAGTATTTATGTAATTCAGGGGGTGGGCCTCCTATTTTCTTGTCTCTGGTGTATTTTTTGACAAAAACTGTTTTTGTCATAGTAGTATTATTTTTTCGAATGGGCTTGTGGGCTTTCTAGAAAAAACATAGAAGAAGGAAATCGATAACATTAATGACAAAGATTAGTCGGGCCTACATCGTTGCTTAATCACAAGTATTTTAGGTTGAGCCAGTAACATTTTAAAACGAAGGAATTTGTTCAGGCTCTATTTCATGGGTGATCACAAGTAATTGAGTTAAAATTAAAATAATTTAAGAATTAATTATATTAATTAAAATAGTGTTTAGTAAAATGCGAATAACTTTTAATTGCAAGGACGGAATCCGACAAAACAAGCAATGTCGGGTTCGTATTGTCCACCGCTACAAATTAGTGCTGATTGGACAGAGTTGTTGGAAGTTTTAATTAAATTAGACGTTGATTTAATTTGATTAAAACAAACCGTCTTAACGACAAATGAGAATCAAGGTGAGTTTAACTCGCTCAGTTGTCACACTTATATTCTATATAAGTCGGGTTTAATATTTGTGTTCTATGTTTGCTAATTGTTGGATGATCTGGTGATTGTTTGAATATACGTCGAATATTTAATTTAAACGTTCGTTTAATTTAATCATAACAAATTGTTATTTTTAACGATTATTTCCAAACGAGGTAACTTACGTTGTTGGTTATGCTTATAATAATATACAAGTATTTAATTAAATTGGATGACTTGAAGTATTTCAATTATTTAACCATTATCCGTTGAATTGATTGCTTTATTTGAGGTAACGTATTTGGATGCAGGGAAAAAACAGGTTGGAGGGTTCCAATTGGATTCCTCATATTTTATTGTTTATTTCCATATTAAAATTATATGAACAGTTTAACTTATTTGATTGGATGCTTGATTTGATCGTTGATTGTTGAATCTAAATTCAACGTTTGTTTTGTTATTAACCAATGGGCAATACTGGTTGGTAATTGATAGCAGATGTCCTAGAAATCTATTGTTTTATAATTATTGATTTTTCCATTAGGTAGATCAACAGAAATGAAGTTATAAAATTTATAACTAAAGATAGGTTTTTAAATCTATTATTTGAATGAAATTTAATTAAAGGAAATAAACACTTATAATTTAAGTTATAAGAAATTATATAATGATTTTATAAAGTAACTTCGTATGTTAATAAGATTTAAAAGCTAGTAAGTAAAAATTAACTTAAGAGTTAAGACTAGGATTAATTAATTGTTTTTAAGAACAATTAAATTTAGATTATGTTGGATTTTATTATTATTATTTAATAATAAAATCAAAGTAAATGGGATTAATTAAATCAATTATATTATTAATTAATTTTAAATGGAAGGACCAGTTGGAACGGATTAACGGGTTAGCTATGTTAAGTTGAATAAGTCAACTGCTTAAATGGTAATTGATTACTAAAGTTGTTATAAATTAATTCAACGGAAGTTTATAAAATCTTAAAGCCGGTTATTAGTTAAATGAGTTTTTATGCAGATTTATATTAACAATAATATAAGTAAGTTTAAATTGAATTCTCCTTGAAATTTTAGTTAATTGGATTTCACAAAATCCAAGTTGGACAAGGATATAAAAAACCAAGTTTATTTGAATGTATTGTAAATGATTGCAAATATTGATATGAGTTAATAAGGTTATGAACTTTGAGATGAGTTATGAAATGAATGAAAAGTTAGAAGTATAAGATATGAAATGGAAATCGAAATACAAACCAAATTGAATTGAAGTTGATTGGAGGAACTAAGATAAGGATTCGATCCTAAATTGCGTATTTTAAACAAGAGATGGAGTTTTATTAAGATATAACCAAAATGGGTTTGAAGTGAGTTTTAATAAAGTTTTTATATAGTATTTGATATATATTTGAATCAAGGCTTATTTATAATGCTTTCAAAAGATATATTATGTACGATAAGGAATTTGATGTAGTTTTTAAAGATACTAGAACCTGTTGTACATTGGATGAGTTCAGTAACTTTCGAAGCGTCAATTTGATGTTGGTTTCGACCTTTGGGGTTGATAGTTAGAGATTTATTCACTTACCAATTTACCATGAAGAGCTAATAGAGTAGAAGTGAAATGATAATTAGAGATTCTTATATTAAATAACAAAAGGGAAACATTTTCCTAGTATTGAAGATATAGAGTTTTAAATTAACCAGTTGTTAGTTATTTAAAAAGGCCAAGTGATGCTGAAATACTGAACCGGTAAATTTATTTTATTTTTTTGGGTGAATGTTTGTTTATTTGATAACTAAATAACCGACTATCAAATCAGGCCAATTATAGATTGTTGGTACGGGAAGACTGGGATCGAATTTATATTCGAAAACCATTCCGACCAGCAAATATGTAACATGGAAGATACCAGATAAGGATCGAGATGGAGCATTTGGAGACTGTTGATCTTCATAAAATGGGAGGACTACTTAAAATATCAGGTTGGCCCCTTAAGATATATTGTGTTCTTTCGTGGTTGGAATCTACGGATTGCAAGAACTACTCGCTACTGATCTATAGGGTGATTCCTAGGATGTGGTAGGAAGGTACCTTTAGTTCATCCTGTTCCTGGATGAATTGTATGGACGATGCGGGATTCAAAAGTAAATGGTGGTCATATGTTCTAAAAGAAGATTTAAACCTCAAGCCTCATCAACCGGGAAATGACAAAAATCAGGCAGGCAGCATAGCTAAGTGGGTCGCTTCCAAGTAGGGTGTATTGTCATCATCTAGAGAATATTCATTTTTGTTCTTCTTTCGCTTCTGTATCTCCCGGGAATGATTATGTTGGTATACCCACCGTAAGGTGACAGTATATTCAGAACATTCAAGCGAAATGAATGGTCAGTCATGTGTGCCCGAGTTGCAAGATGCTCTTGTTGAACTCCAGTGTATCCCCTGTAGAGTACACTGATCGGAAGGTGGTTCCATACCTTGTCATAATTGGAAATCCAATCTCCAATAAGCGCCCGCGGTTTTCGATTTTATATTGTATATGCAGAGCGTGAGATGCAAGCGTTCTGCTACATGATTATATTATTTGATATAGACATTATTATAATATCAGAACAGTTTGATATCAAGAATTGGTTTGAGTTATCGTAAGGTAAAAACCATCTACGTTTATGTGTGGATTGGTCTTACGATTATCCTTTTCTTTCAAAAGAAGTTTTCAAAAACTAAAATCAAGTTGGATGATACTTTTAAACTTAGTGAGTTTTCTCACGCTGGTTCACCAGACTTATCCTGACGTTTGAAATGCTCTGGTCAGACCGAGTTTTACAGGTTCAGGTTATCGAATGTTGTAAAGTCCATAGATGAGTTGGAGAAGTCCAGACGTATGATTTATAGTCTATAGTTCAATGTGTGTTGTATATAAGGACGGGTTATTATAACTGTCCAGGTGTATGGATGTACTCTGATGATTGTACGTATTATTCAAGATTTCAATAAAGATTTATTTCTACATTGTATTTATTCTGCTGTGATGTGAGACTTTGTGATGTGATAGTTCTTCTTCTTATTCTTCTATTCTAATATTTCTTTTTTTCTTGTCTCAACCTCAAATTTCTTTCTATTAACTATCTGGTGTTTTCGATACTTGGGTTTTGGCAATTAATACAGGTTTTATGTATTATTGTTGAAATTCGGACATCGAATTCCCCGGGTTATTACAGATAGTGCAATATCCATATCTGCATCCGGAATCATTTTCGGGTATCAGATATCCGTATCCGCGGATACGGACGGATATCGGATAATTATTCTATCCGCTAGCTATCGATAAATCAAAAAACGTAAATGAAAAAAATTAAGTTTAATATAAATATTTTATCATTTTATTGATTATTAAAGTGTTAAAAATTAATAAATATGATACAATAAATAATTTTGATCAATTAATATGTATTTGCGCAAAAAATGTGAACTTCAAACTTAATAAAACAACAAATTTATATCTTTCAACGTACTAAAACACATATAATATAAGCTATAGTTTTTAAAAAGTCCGGACGGATAATTTTTGGATGCGGATGTCTTCATATCCGCATCCTTTTTTCCTGATATCGGATATTTATCCACTTTTCAATAACGGATTTCGAATTTTTGGGTATTCATTGACAACCCTATATTTAATCCCCTTAATCAACCGATTTGTTCCTAAATGACAATCGTATTTATTTCTTCTCACTCGCAATCTTGGATGATGCTTGATTTATTTTATATTTTATGTTTTGAGTTTTCAATATTACAAAAAATAAAAAAGAATGCAGGACGAAGGAGAGGATTGAAGCAAGATGGAGAGGATAACGGACAAGTTTGAGGGAACATGGAATGATGAATTATCTATCATCCTTCCGTCATTTCCCAAAAAAAAATTGAAAAATAAAAATAGTTACTTTTCATTTTATGTGTTAACTTTGTTTTTTAAAACAATTGTTTTTTTCATAATATACATATGACATTTGCACTTTTGTATGGACAAAAATTGAAAACTAAAAAAATAAGCTGAACACAACTTTATTTCTTTCCACTTGACAACGAATTAGGGCTGCTAATGAGTATCCGAAAAATTCGATATCAGTCTGCATTCATATCCGAAAATACAGAATATATCTATTATATGGGTTGCGGATATGGATATCTAATATCCGAAAATCCTTTCGGGTACGGATATATTTATAGTGGCATCCGTATCCAAAAAATATCCGTCTGGTTTTCTGATGCGCGCGCGTGTATGTATTATATATATAATTTTTAATTTACACTAAGCTTAAATTAATATATACATTTCCTTAAAATAGCCAAACTAATCTCAACTATTGGATTATAAAAGAATGTTGTATTTAGTATTATGCAACATTTTAAATCATGTACTCATTTTGTTTTGTGGTATGGTTATAATTAAGAAATAATTGTGTATATGCTTCTATGATTTATATTTTGTTATATTTTAGGTGGTTTATTTCATATTTTAGACACTTTATCTCTTCAAATATTTATTGTATGAAATTTATTTGATCGATGTCTTATTTGTAATTTTTAATTAGATGTATTTATCTTTTCAAAAAATAATTAATGAACCAAATTTGCATGTGAGTGAAGTGCTTGTAGACTTTTTTTTGTTTTTTTTTTGTGTGGATATTTTCAGATGCTTTCGGATACCACATCCAATGTACATTTTTAAGTTTTGGATACAGATATTCTTAAACGGGTATATGCGGATATCAAATACGAATACAGATTTTTATTTTCGGATACAGATTCAGATACAGTACTATCAGTATCCGTCTGCATCCGTTTACAGCCCTACAACAAATGATACCATAACACTGATACCTTTGGTCATGGGTACACAAATATCAATCAAACATCAATATTATTATGGGATATTTTGTAAAATTCTTTAGAATTCAAAATACAGATCGTCGCTCCTGGAAAACCTATATAGAAAACACTCTTGCTTTTAGCTTCGGGCGAACTACAAACATTTGTTAAACCACAAATATTTACAGCATCCAAAAAAAGAAGATCTATATTAATTAATTGTTTTGTCCTGGAAATCATCAATAAAGCATAAATTTATTTTTCAAAAACAAAGATTAATTGGAAAATAAATTAAGGATTGTTAGCCTGCTTTGTGACCAGGCTACCCAAAGCAAAGATCATGCTGACATACCTCTGGGTAAATGCTGTCTCATATGGAATCTCTGGATAACATCGCTCTTTGGCATTGAAAGCATCGTCAGAAGACACAAGGCAGTTTGGTCAAAATCACAACATTAGTATAAACTGGCCCGAAACCCCTATCAAATGACCTCATTTGGATCTATTCACCTCATATACTCGTAGCCCTTTGAATTAGCTTCAGTTTGATCTTTGGTTTGGCTTAATTGGACTTACGGTTTGAAAGTTACGCCCATTTCCGTGAACGGGTGTAAGCTGGCATATGACCGCGATCCGATCCGCCCTTGCCTACGCGATCCGACCTTGCCTACGCGATCCGACCTATGACCGCGATCCGACCCATGACCGCGATCCGACCTATAACCGCGATCTGACCCATGATCGCGATCCGACCCATGACCGCGATCCGACCTATGACCGCGATCCGACCTTCGGACCTGTTCACATGCAGCTTGTTTTGACCTATTCTCAAGGCTACTGGCTCTCCTATTTTTCTGGATCGCCTGTCACGTACCCCATCACGAACCAGTCCTCGCAGGAGCTTTCCTACAGCTATAAATACACCTTCAGAGGGCATTTTCAAAGGACTTTTGGCATCTCAACTTCCATGGCTGCCATGGCCAACACTTCTCCATGAATAACCACCATCTTCCTCAATAAATTCAATGGATTCGGAGAGAATTATTCATTGAATTCAAGTGATTGAAAGACAATATTCATTGTAATAATCTATGAGTGAAATGAGAAAATATGAAGTGGACGTAGGCTCGTTAACGCCGAACCACTATAAAAATCCTGTTGTCTTGCATTTTCTCTTATTTTTCAGTTATTCCTTCATATCATATGCTCGAAATACGACGATTTGGGTGTTAGAGCCAAATTTTGATCTAACATTTTGGTGCTTTCACTGAGAACCGAATTCTCAACCTATCGGATTGCTATTCTACTATTTGGATTTGAAAGTTCGAAGAAAACAGTCCGCGTTTCTACAATTTTTGAATATTTCGTTGATTTCAGAAAATCAGAGCTTCATACCTTCGAAAAAAGCTAAGGGTTCACAAGCTTCACGACCAAATGAGGATAATAAAGAAAATGTGCTGGAGCAGGTCGCGGGGAGACCACGATCCGGTCTCTAGATGAACCCACGACCCGATCGAGCAAGGAAGTCGCGATCCGACCCGGTGATACTTCCACGACCCGACCTGGAGCAATTGTTGTGAACATATCCACGAACTGGAGAAGACCACGAACCGATCCGAAGCTGGAAGGTTGGAGTATCCCGATCGCCAAGCTGGACCACGACCCGAAGAAGTTCAGCGAACCGCGACCCAAAGGAGCTCAACCACGAACCGAACCGAGTCTAGAGAGTTGTCACGAACCGCGAACCGGAGGACAGTAGTGAACCGCGACCCGGAAAAATGACGACGAACAAGGGTCACGACCCGATCCAAAAAAGTGACAATTTTTGGAAAAAATACAATTTTCAGATCATATCAGAAAAGGCTCCATGTTCCAAAATCGAAAAAATCGTGCGGTGCCCCCGTCGGCGCTGCGCCCGGACCCGCTGACGGCCTCGCCTTCGGCTCGGAGCACGGCTCGCCTTCGGCTCGTAATACGTTTTGGCGTACAATTATCACAAACGCTTAACAACCAAGATTTAGTAGATAGCCTGAGGAAATCGACAGCAAATTGGCAACGATGGGAGTTCTTCCTAGAGCCATAACACCTATTTACTGATGTTATTCAATGTGAGGAGCTATAGAAAAGATTCAGCATGCTGGCTATGATGATATACGAGGTAAAGATTATCTCCTGGAAACCTCCTCTTCCAGAGCTCCGATGGTGTATAGATTTCACCAATGCAACCGATGATGTTCCTGAACGAGTGGTGATCACCTAGTTACGTGGCTTAAACATGTCCAACAGGCGGAGTCCCAGATGCCATTGACATAGAACGATCCAGACACTACTCTAAAGGTGACTCAGAAGATCCCAATGGCCATTATTCTCAATGATGGGATATCCAATAGCAAGTAAGGATCCTAGCACTACAAAGTTACCCTTCGCTTGAATGGCGTGGTGAAAAATATATGTCCCACGGTTCACTCCTTGAAAAGCTTAGCTAACATTTGCAATGCCTATTTGTCGTCAACCGCATCAAGGAAGACTGATTTCCATAGAATGAAGGGTAGATCAATGTACTTTGGTGCCCAGAGTTAGGTACCAATTGAACCACCGTGGGCCATGATCGGGCATATGGATCCTTGCCCGGGCGATAGCAATTTGACTGCTCACCAGCCACCATACGATCTCGGTTGAGAGATGAGAACTTGAGATCAACACAAATATGAACCAACCATTAGCTATCCACTTCATAAAACAGTTATGACAGAATGTGTGAACATTACTTGAAGCCTTGCAAGCCATGCTATCGTATTCAAGCTTATCTGATCAAGGTCCAGACAGACCAGCTCCAACATAGTTCAGATCTTGCATTGCACCCTAGTGCTTATTTCTAAATATCCCAACAGAAGATAGATTAGGGATTGTCTACGGTGGCCAACTTATTGGAGAAGGTGACTATTTGGCTGAATGGAATACGCTACGCAACAGAGATGGCATGAAACCCGAAGACGCTTCCCTTCCAAACGAAATGGGGTGTGAAGGAGGTGTTAATATTGTGAATAAAGGGAGCATCGCAAAAGGAATTGCCCGATGATCTACCCGAAGATATAGATACCATAGAGGATGAAGATTCAGGATGCAGGAGTGCGACATCTAACGTAACAACTGCCCAAAGTTGGAAAAGCTTGCTTAAAGCTCATTCATTGTTTCGGCAAAACTCCGCCACTATTGACATTCACCTGATTATGATACACATTGATTAGATACTACGACGGGTCCTACAGCAACCTGAGGCTTTTGGAAGACAGCTCGAATGGGACATAGAGCTGAACCAGTTTGATCTCAATTTCATCCTAAAGAAGTCCATACGAGGACAAGCATTAGCCAACTTCATCGCTAAATGTACAACTCTCGAAGAGGGTGTGGCAGATGTAGAAGAAGCACCTGGAAGCTGTATACAGACGGTGCAAGAAATGATCGGCAATCCAACGCTGGAGTTTTGCAGATAACCCCTAAAGGACGGACAATTTACTATGCCTTACGATTGAAATTCTCCGCTACTAACAACGACTCCGAAGACGACACCCTGATTATCGAATTGAAACTCGCTAAGGAGTTGGGAATAGTGGAATTGAACATATTTTCTGACTTTCACATTGTTGTTCTCCAGGCTTGAAAGGAATTCCAGACGAAGGAACCACCACTCGTAGCTTACCTAGAACCGGAAGAAGGGTTGTTGGATGTATTAGAACGTTACAACATATCTCATGTCCTACGAGCAGAAGATCAGAAGGCGGATAATCTGACCAAGTTAGAAGGGTCCGACAATCTAGAAAAGACAGAGATGATCCCCATCAAGACACTATGAAATACAACCATTGATCAGATGGAAGTTGATCCAACGTTGGAGACCGAACCCGGAAGAGAGTCATGGTTAACTCCATGATAAACTTCCTACAGCACAGAATGCATCTAACAAGGTGAAGTGAAAGGCGTGCAATCGTTCTTTATGCCTCGAGATATGACATGCAATTCGACATTGCCTATTTTTCTTGGAAGGTTGTCCCAAAACAAACACCAACGAGTGCAATTGCCGAATTCACCGCCCTGAATGATTCGACCAAATCACCAATCAGCCACCCATTAGATGGAAGATGTACATGAATGAAACTTCTGGTAAACGGCGTTCTGAAGTTAAAGTGAAGACTCATACTTCCACTCTTTTCATCGATTATCTGCCATGTGACTCACTCCCCTAAGGCTGGGGGCAACTGGAGATTTGAGCATGAATCGCTCGAGATTACATCATCTATTTCAAAGCCGATACATCCTAAGTTGGCATGACCGACTGCCTCATTGTTCCCTGAAGACTGGCGAGTTAAAGGTCTGAAACACTCAAGTCTGAATACTGAGTGATCGTCTGCGCACCAATCCTTGTCCCCAATGTGGGATCGAAGGCATACCAGCAAATTGATGAGATATGATTATTTCACCAGCAGCAATATCCTTTTTCCTAGCATGGAAAGTGCAAATATTTCTATAAGCATGAATCCATTGTTCTCCTGCCAATTACCGTCGTAACACCAGTGTGATGGTGTGCTACCATAAGCGGCACAAACATGATTCCACGACACTCTATCCTTACCCTCAGCATGGGGGCAGAAAGGCGATTCAAATGGGATGCGACCTCATCACTCGCTTATGATACTAACCGCCCTTGCCATCTCAAAACCTCGATCAAGGCCTACTCATTCTTGGAACTGCCGCCTCACAATAATTTGAAAAAGCATTCCTCATCAACTAAAAGACTTTGGCAGCCCTTCATTGGCAGAGATAGGGCGAAGAAAAATGGACCTACAATGAATATGCAACGCCATTTTTCACTCAGAATGATACTCATTCCTTTAACAGGATTATTCTATAACCATGACTCTTATATTTGCATGATTTATGAGTTATTGATGTAATTAACTCAGATGAATTAATATGTGGATGGTGTAGGTATCCAGGATTTGCTACCGAACAAATTTCTAACACCCACATATGGAATTATGGAACAGAACTATAACGAGCTCGACCGAACTGCTCGTCTACAAAGCCATGCTCTCCATCTAACGAAAGCTGTATAGCTCATGATGGATCCGAGATGACCGCCCAATCCTTGGCTCACACATGGCAGACCACAAGAAAATTATACATAAATCATTGAGTTGCTAAGTCAGAGTCTTACTCCAGATGGACGCGGTGTGACCATCTATATGGCTCGATCCTATTCTCGATGCCACCAGATTACATGAATTCAAATAAAGGAGGCAGCATTGCCCCTTGATATGCATATTCCTCAATAATGCAATTTTCTTTTACATATTTCCTGAGTCAATGACATGACTAACTCAAGCAATATGAATGATGCAGGTACCCAAAGTTTGGTGCCAACCAATCCTCCCACAGATGGATCGGAGGAACCCAAAGCCTTGGCGAATATTTTCCGATGAACTCTAATCCTCGGAGCTTGGATAGGAGTATAAATCTAGGACGAGTGTGATGGGCACGCCATGATTGAAGGCCACTCGATCTGTAACTCTAACTCTCAAGATTCGAGAGAGAGTATAAAGGATGCGAAGATGACGTCCGCAAGGCGTGACGATGCACCATGATAAGAACCGCCTTGACAGCACTCTAACCTTGGCGACCGCCAGGAGAGTATAAAAGCATCTCTGATTGAGCGCTTAGAAAGAACTCTTACCCCGCTGAAGGATCGGGGAGCGACAGAACAACTGAGTTCGCACTCTAACCTTGGCGACCGCCAGGAGAGTATAAAAGCGTCTCCGATTGAGCGCTGAGAAAGAGCTCCTACCCCGCTGAAGGGTCGGGGAGCGACAGAACTGCTGAGCTCGAACTCTAACCTCGGCGACTGCCAGGAGAGTATAAAAGCGTCCCTGATTGTGCACTGAGAAAGAACTCTTACCCCGCTGAAGGATCGGGGAGCGACAGAACAGCTGAGTTCGAACTCTAACCTTGGCGACCGCCAGGAGAGTATAAAAGCGTCTATGATTAAGCGCTGAGAAAGGTGCTGGAGACTCAGCACCCCCCATAATTTCTGCTCCGCTGAAGGATCATTAAGCATATCATGAAACAAGCTAGAACTCCTACCCCGCTGAAGGATTGTGTGAAAACCCGCGACTTCCCCGTAAAGGAAAGCGCCGGATAGTTCGAGAACAAGCCACAACAGAACGCATATGAAGAACATTTCATTGTATATTACAACAATGCATCAGATTACAAGAATATACAGAGTATAAAAGAATATTACACAGAAATATCAGAGATTTAAATTACATTTAAATACATAGCAGCGGAAAAATAATACAATACACAACCAGAAGAAGATATACGGATACAAAGCTTTCCGGATATCGTTCCAGCTGTAAACCAGGATCCTGTGAATATAAATCTGCAAAACCAAAACTACTAGCTGCCCGTGTCAAAATAAGGGCACCCAGAGTTTAGGTTAAAACAATAAACTCCAGGTCAGTCATGTGACTGGTGTGAGAACTAAAACAGTTATTAATCTTTATTTTAAATCATTAGGTAAATCAAGGGACCACGCCGTATAACACGGAACGGGTTTCCTCCCAAGAATACCAGTGCATAAAACAAACAGCGCAATGCTAAATAAAGAAAAATGAAGCTGTTATAAGACCCAGGTCCCATCACACAATGCAACGCAGCCGAGGATAGGGTTTTCCCTTATAACAGCCAAAGAATGCTTGATACGTTTAAACCAAATCATTTGATACTATAATAAGTGCATAGTGTATAAAACAACTTCAAATCATAAGTATCAATCATAGGCGGCATGAATGGCCCATAACACTATGTCGCCATATATAAGTTTACAATCAAAACCGCAAGACGACGTATTGGAAGTTGGGTTATCATTTATGGTATGAACCGAGGCAAGGGGCAAGATCCTCTACCGATTCGAGACAATCTAGTCCATGTCTCAGGACCCAGACTCAGGTGGGCCTTGGATCGTCAGGGCCGGTCCACCGATGTGGATTATTATGCCTGAACACTACGTTTCTCCGCCCTTTGGGGCGTAAATCTGGCCCGTCAGCCGACCAGAAGCATCGGCCGAAACCGATATCACGAGGCGCCTCGCTTTTCAGCAAGTAATAATAAGTAACATCCACATGAGTCAAACTCGTCAGCCAGTTCAAGCACTGACGCCACTCCTAACTAGAAAGAAACGCATGTCCTCCCTGATGTCCGTCTCCCGTTTTTGATTCATACCGGGTGTGATACTCGCGAATCAACGTTACACAAAGCTACGCCACAAAGGTCGTGCTTCGATCATCACCACAAGACTTTGCTTTTCAACAGAAGCCTTGATCATTTGCATCTTAGCATGCCACACAGGCAATTCACTCCATGCGATTGATATCCATCAATATATAACCCCTGAGCTCGTACGTCTCAGAGAAGGGCGTTAAGCAAGAGAATAAATTCTCCGCCGCCAAAACAGATATATATTTAATAGAGATCAATCACACGGACTAAAATCCAATGTCAGACACACAGTCCATTTACAAGTCCGTTCTGGGTCTGAACGAAACCGGAGGCACCTAGTACCCCGCATATCCATCGATCTCCAAGTACGTCTGGACGATCACTAACTGTTTCCATCTTCTTGGGTGTACAGCCCAATCAAGATCATCAGTTATCACCCAAACGACGTGAAGACCTCCGGTCTTCGACCATCGTCTTCATCTTCGACTTATCGTCGCATCAGTTATTCAGAATGGGATAAACCCGGTCTTTCCGAATAACTCGCGTATATTTTAAATAAGTGTTACACAAACACAACATACGCCTCATTCCAATCCATTAGTCACTAACCGTAAATTAATCAAGAGAATAATTTCCCAAATATTAACCCCGAAGGCCGAAACCAACATCAGATCAATATCCAGAAAACCATTCTGCTTGGCTAACCGACAGTTAGTTTCTAAATTTCACATTCATAGGGAAAGGTTCCCATTAATTTTATCCAAGATAAATTTCTTGAATTTATTCTTTAATCTATTTTTGAATATCAATTCAAAACTAGTCGGGATTAGCGAACCTTACCGGAGTAATCATTTGTTTTAATTTCCCAATCCCAACCTATTCATCCCATGAAGTAAAACTGGTAATACTTCATATCTAACACCACGGTGTTATCGGTAAATTCAATTACCATTTCACGTTCAAATCTAATTAAAGATTTAACTATCGCCTGGAGCAAAACTGGTGATACTCCACTTTCGATCATTTCAATCTAATTAAAGATTCATTAAAACTCCACTTAGTTTTAATCGTTAACTGGGTTAAAGAATCAGTGTCATTTAAAACACGGTTCACGATAAACCCAAAATCACATTCCATTAATTATCGGGTTAAAGAACGAGTGTTATTTAAAACACTGTTCACGATAAAACCAAAAATCAATATCAATTCAATTCCAATTAAATATTATTTAATTGGTACACTTCATTAAATCTAAATAAAAAGATTTAATCTTTTCTCAACTGGGTTGAAGAACAGTGTTAGTGAAGACACCATTCACGACAAACCCAAATCACATTTGATATTCAATACAAGGCTCTGAATAGAAAATATACCGGCTTATATTCAATATCAAATTCTACGACTAACAAATATCGCATTGGAAATAACGATATATATATATATATATCTTTCAAATTTCCATAACAACATTTGTATAATCACGGAATCCAACATCGAAATATTCCGAAGACAATTTCGATTCAAATCCATTCCAATGCGATCATTGGAAATTTTGGTTATTTTCAAAACCATTTCAAATTCAATTTATTTATTTAAAAATAAATAGAATTATAATTCTAGTTCAAAACTAGTTCATTTCGATAAAAATCTATTTTTATCTTTTCAAATATGGAGTTTTTCATCCCAATTCTTTCTAAATCATTTCTTATGATTTTACACAAATTATTACTATTTTTAATAATTTTATCAAGGCCCGTACAGTCGATTTCCACCAATGACCATCGAACTGCACGTATAGCGACCTTTTCCCAATTTGATTTGGACATAATTCCAAATCCAACCGTTAGATTTCAAATTTCTAACATTCATTAGAAAGCTCTTTTCGATACGAACCCAACGGTTCCGGTTTTAGGAGAATCCGACGGTCGGATCTCCCGTAATGTCCGTTTGAAATAAATGGTCGAAATTCACGAACTGCCGCGGCGCGGCGCGTTCTATTCAGGCCATTATATTATATATATAATATATATAATATATATTTCGTCGATTTCTATTTAAAACGAATTATATAAATAGTTTTAAAATTCGTTTCAAAAGCTATTTCAACTTCCTTTTCAATTCAAATCAAAATTGAATTCTTCTTTATAAATTCGTTTTAAAATTCATTTCTGTTCAATTCAAATTTCAATTCAATTTGAATTCATTTCAATTTGCTTTAAATTCAATTCGAATTCGAAGTCGGTTTCAATTCATTTCATTTCGAAATCGTTTTCAATTCATTTCATTTCGAAATCGTTTTCAATTCAATTCATTTCGAAATCGTTTTCAATTCATTTCATTTCGAAATCGTTTTCAATTCATTTCATTTCGAAATCGTTTTCAATTCAATTCATTTCGAAATCGTTTTCAATTCAATTCATTTCGAAATCGTTTTCAATTCATTTTATTTCGAAATCGTTTTCAATTCATTTTGAATTCGTTTTCAATTCAATTCATTTCGAAATCGTTTTCAATTCATTTCATTTCGAAATCGTTTTCAATTCATTTCATTTCGAAATCGTTTTCAATTCATTTCGAAATCGTTTAAAATCGATATAAATATCGTTCACGTCAAAATGGCGTCAATCTAATCAACACGGCTTCATAAATTTCTATTTTCAAAATATTGTTATTATCAAAATATTTCGTTCAACACATGACCAATCTCAATGAATGAGTACTGTCAACACATGAACTTTTATTTTATATCGATAAAGATGTAAATTTTAATATTAAAATATTTCGTTCAACACATGACCAATCTCAATGAATGAGTACTGTCAACACATGAACTTTTATTTTATAATATTCTTTATTTTCTAAATTGGAATGAGGCCCAATCAATTACCATATAGAGTTAATTATATGGATTTTCATACAACACATGTATATAATAGCATTGAAAATAATCAACCATCAACCAAAGTGCACTACACTGTATAAGCATCAAATATAGATATTCAACGCTTATAACAGCCTGTCAATCAATCGATCGACATATTTAATCAATCAGGATGAGTGAACTGCATATTTCATCCTAACACCCGTGTGGGGTTTCAAACAATCAAACACAGATTTTATTTGTGCAGTTGGGCAATGTGTGAAATTTATCGACCCAATCAATATCAGTCAAATCAGTGTATATACAAACAAATCGGCCGATTTGTTTATAACTATTCATTTATTCACATTCACGTTAAAAATTATATTTTTAACGATAAAACATTTTATTTCAACCTATGAATTTCTATTCAATTCATTTACACAATAAAATGATATTTTTATTTTCTAACATATTTTAGAAAATTTCGGCGGCATAACGGCACGATACTAGAAACGGGACAAGGCCTAGCCTTATCCCCGGTCTAGTGAAGGCCCACGCCATTCACACATCAATCAAATCAATTTATTTCACCCAACAATTCAATTTCAAATCACATCACATAACTAATCTATGCAACCAAACAAACAAGTCCATGGTCTGTGGACGATTGTGTCGGGTGCTACTAAGCACCGTCTGCATCCTAGTATATATATATAACTAGAAAAGAAATCGAAAGGTGAGAAATTCTCACATATAGCTATCCTAGCTCCACGACTCTTCTTTTGCAGAAGTCTTCGTCGTTTCGCCTTTTTGTCACCTTCGTTGCTGCTTTCACTACATACGTAAAAATCACATTATTACTTCGCTATTCAATATATAAAAATCGAATTTTTTTACTTCGATGTTCAATATATAAAAATTCTATTTTTCTATCGAAGTTCAATATATAAAAATCCTATTTTTCTATCGAAGTTCAATATATAAAAATTCTATTTTTCTATCGAAGTTCAATATATAAAAATCCTATTTTTCTATCGAAGTTCAATATATAAAAATCCTATTTTTCTATCGAAGTTCAATATATAAAAATCCTATTTTTCTATCGAAGTTCAATATATAAAAATCCTATTTTTCTATCGAAGTTCAATATATAAAAATCCTATTTTTCTATCGAAGTTCAATATATAAAAATTCTATTTTTCTATCGAAGTTCAATATATAAAAATCCTATTTTTCTATCGAAGTTCATGTCTGTACGATTCCAACAAAACTGAAATCATCGAATTCTGTTTCAGTTTGAACAAGTTACGGCATTGTAAAGTTTAATACATAAACGGATTAATTAAATCGACTAATCACCTTTTGATGAGAGAAAAAAAAGCTGTCCCTTAATCATTTCTTCTTCCTGGAATACGGCAGAACATTGAACCCATCGTTCGTCACCTTTAACTGCCTGCGCAAGACATCAGAGTCGACCGGAGTTCGATCTGAAATTCCCACGTCGTAGCCCTCGGCCAGACACCCCTACACCGGCCTCCCCAGCGATCTCGATGGGCCCCATGGCCTTAAAAGCCTCCACGATGGCCGCAGCTTTGTGGGCAGATTCCGGCGGCTTCGATGATGAAGACGCGATCATTACCGTTGAGCAGATAGAGCTCGATGAGATGAACAAAACGTAGTTGTTGATTTTGAATTCGATTTACAATTTGGGAAATAACTGAGGAGAAATCCTGGTGCGTGAGGACCATTAAATCGTTTAGGGCCGGCGGACTTTTCCAGAGAAAATGAATTAGGTTTAAGGAATTTTCCTATTGGCTACTATTTATATTTAATTATTTTAATTCCTAAAAAGTTGACTTTCACATACGACCTCTAAACGAGGTCCACCGCCTGTCGTCCATAGTGTTTTACCCCCATTCCGAACACAATGGGACATGTTTCGTAGGTTGATTCGATCGTTTGAATCAGTTTCCGTTGAATTTACATTTAAATCACTATATTGAATTTTTTTTTTTTAAACGTACATTTCAAATTACCGGGGTCGCATACTAACTAGAAAAATTCCTGAAAAATATTTTCTAGCTTCGTATTGACGATACGGTCCTAACAAAACTAGTTTCGTCGAATTCTGAGACCGTTTGAAAAATGGCCAATTTCCAGTCGATTAAAATCAACTGAAAATGGTCAAACGCATTTTCCTTTGCCACGCTCACATATTGATTCGAAAAATTATGAAATTTGAAACCTAGCAATAACTCGACACTGCGGACCCAACAAAACTGGTTTCGTCGAAATCCGAGGTCATTTGCAAAATGTCCATTTTTAATGGCCTGAATTCCATAGCGACTATTCAGAATTTTCAACTGGACATATCTTTTGATTCCCGCCATGAAATTTTGATTTGTCGGATTCGTTGGAAAGATATTATCAATTAGATCCCATTATTTTTGGTTTCACTAAAATCCGGATTGTTTTGCACCCGGTACATTCAATTGAAGTTTGAAATCGAATTATCGAACTACCGCGCCATTTTCAATTCTATTTATAATTATATATAAATATTTATATTCTAACGACGACGCGTATGAATATATACGTTCGAATTCTATTCAAAATAAATTCCTCGACAATATTATTTAAAATAATTCATTTTAAATAATCAAAATTCGCTAAAATTGCCAAAATAAAAATTTTAAACTGGCCCAGATTTTCCGGGTTGTTACAATCTCCCCCACTTAAAACTTTTCGTCCCCGAAAAGGAACAAAGTCGAAAGTGGTTTGATTAATCAGCTCAACGTTTATTGTTTTTCATTACGGCTTAAGTTTTCAACTTTTCAGTTTCTAAAACTTTTCAATTTTTCCAAAAATTTGGCTAACACCCTAAATTTTCGAAAAATTTCGCCATAACCTCCCCTGCACCGGGAGCATCGGGGAATTTCAAATAGCTTCCCCGGTCCTTCAGATCTCAAAAAGAAAAAGAAAAAGCCAAGCGGCTAGCCAATAGGCTCACAAAATCATCATCACCCAAACAAAACAGTAAATTATGTAGTAAACATGTACCTATTTGTCGGGCAAACAAATTTTATTCTTCGGCTCTAGCCTCCTTGCTATGACCTGTTCAATGTAAGTATATGTATATGCAAGAAATTGCGACCAATTTTCAATAAAATTCAATATTTGACTCAAATGAACTAAATGGTTCAAATCTTAATCATTCATACAATAATCAAATAATACAACCATCAATCAATTAGTTGATTAGTTTTTCAAATGCATAACTTTGATATATATACAGAAAATCATGTTTTTGATGCCAAATCACAACAATGTGTTCTAACTATATTAGTTTTGGTTCTCACACCAGTCTAATGGAAACATATAGAAATCACACCTTCGAAACACGAAAATAAATACTGGTGATGGCGCGCCATCATCAGAATCATGTCCGGGCGACTAGAGTGTGACTCTATATCTATCCAGTATATTAAAATTTCGAATACACGCGGATCAGACGTATACGCACAATCTATATATACTGGATCGTCCACATCAATATAAATAGATAATCAAATACGAATAATTGATTTAAATTTTCAAAACAAAATTTGTTTTCATTTTAAAAATATACTCTTCACACTCGTTCTAGGATACTACTGATCCCATCTCTAACGAGTCATCCTCATTGGATATTACTAATCCAATATCTGATGAATTCTTTCGTATGGTTCTAATGTGTCTTGTTCTCTGAGCTTTGTAAACCAAAGCTCTGATACCAACTGTGAAAACCCGTGACTTCCCCGTAAAGGAAAGCGCCGGATAGTTCGAGAACAAGCCACAACAGAACGCATATGAAGAACATTTCATTGTATATTACAACAATGCATCAGATTACAAGAATATACAGAGTATAAAAGAATATTACACAGAAATATCAGAGATTTAAATTACATTTAAATACATAGCAGCGGAAAAATAATACAATACACAACCAGAAGAAGATATACGGATACAAAGCTTTCCGGATATCGTTCCAGCTGTAAACCAGGATCCTGTGAATATAAATCTGCAAAACCAAAACTACTAGCTGCCCGTGTCAAAATAAGGGCACCCAGAGTTTAGGTTAAAACAATAAACTCCAGGTCAGTCATGTGACTGGTGTGAGAACTAAAACAGTTATTAATCTTTATTTTAAATCATTAGGTAAATCAAGGGACCACGCCGTATAACACGGAACGGGTTTCCTCCCAAGAATACCAGTGCATAAAACAAACAGCGCAATGCTAAATAAAGAAAAATGAAGCTGTTATAAGACCCAGGTCCCATCACACAATGCAACGCAGCCGAGGATAGGGTTTTCCCTTATAACAGCCAAAGAATGCTTGATACGTTTAAACCAAATCATTTGATACTATAATAAGTGCATAGTGTATAAAACAACTTCAAATCATAAGTATCAATCATAGGCGGCATGAATGGCCCATAACACTATGTCGCCATATATAAGTTTACAATCAAAACCGCAAGACGACGTATTGGAAGTTGGGTTATCATTTATGGTATGAACCGAGGCAAGGGGCAAGATCCTCTACCGATTCGAGACAATCTAGTCCATGTCTCAGGACCCAGACTCAGGTGGGCCTTGGATCGTCAGGGCCGGTCCACCGATGTGGATTATTATGCCTGAACACTACGTTTCTCCGCCCTTTGGGGCGTAAATCTGGCCCGTTAGCCGACCAGAAGCATCGGCCGAAACCGATATCACGAGGCGCCTCGCTTTTCAGCAAGTAATAATAAGTAACATCCACATGAGTCAAACTCGTCAGCCAGTTCAAGCACTGACGCCACTCCTAACTAGAAAGAAACGCATGTCCTCCCTGATGTCCGTCTCCCGTTTTTGATTCATACCGGGTGTGATACTCGCGAATCAACGTTACACAAAGCTACGCCACAAAGGTCGTGCTTCGATCATCACCACAAGACTTTGCTTTTCAACAGAAGCCTTGATCATTTGCATCTTAGCATGCCACACAGGCAATTCACTCCATGCGATTGATATCCATCAATATATAACCCCTGAGCTCGTACGTCTCAGAGAAGGGCGTTAAGCAAGAGAATAAATTCTCCGCCGCCAAAACAGATATATATTTAATAGAGATCAATCACACGGACTAAAATCCAATGTCAGACACACAGTCCATTTACAAGTCCGTTCTGGGTCTGAACGAAACCGGAGGCACCTAGTACCCCGCATATCCATCGATCTCCAAGTACGTCTGGACGATCACTAACTGTTTCCATCTTCTTGGGTGTACAGCCCAATCAAGATCATCAGTTATCACCCAAACGACGTGAAGACCTCCGGTCTTCGACCATCGTCTTCATCTTCGACTTATCGTCGCATCAGTTATTCAGAATGGGATAAACCCGGTCTTTCCGAATAACTCGCGTATATTTTAAATAAGTGTTACACAAACACAACATACGCCTCATTCCAATCCATTAGTCACTAACCGTAAATTAATCAAGAGAATAATTTCCCAAATATTAACCCCGAAGGCCGAAACCAACATCAGATCAATATCCAGAAAACCATTCTGCTTGGCTAACCGACAGTTAGTTTCTAAATTTCACATTCATAGGGAAAGGTTCCCATTAATTTTATCCAAGATAAATTTCTTGAATTTATTCTTTAATCTATTTTTGAATATCAATTCAAAACTAGTCGGGATTAGCGAACCTTACCGGAGTAATCATTTGTTTTAATTTCCCAATCCCAACCTATTCATCCCATGAAGTAAAACTGGTAATACTTCATATCTAACACCACGGTGTTATCGGTAAATTCAATTACCATTTCACGTTCAAATCTAATTAAAGATTTAACTATCGCCTGGAGCAAAACTGGTGATACTCCACTTTCGATCATTTCAATCTAATTAAAGATTCATTAAAACTCCACTTAGTTTTAATCGTTAACTGGGTTAAAGAATCAGTGTCATTTAAAACACGGTTCACGATAAACCCAAAATCACATTCCATTAATTATCGGGTTAAAGAACGAGTGTTATTTAAAACACTGTTCACGATAAACCCAAAAATCAATATCAATTCAATTCCAATTAAATATTATTTAATTGGTACACTTCATTAAATCTAAATAAAAAGATTTAATCTTTTCTCAACTGGGTTCAAGAACAGTGTTAGTGAAGACACCATTCACGACAAACCCAAATCATATTTGATATTCAATACAAGGCTCTGAATAGAAAATATACCGGCTTATATTCAATATCAAATTCTACGACTAACAAATATCGCATTGGAAATAACGATATATATATATATATATATATCTTTCAAATTTCCATAACAACATTTGTATAATCACGGAATCCAACATCGAAATATTCCGAAGACAATTTCGATTCAAATCCATTCCAATGCGATCATTGGAAATTTTGGTTATTTTCAAAACCATTTCAAATTCAATTTATTTATTTAAAAATAAATAGAATTATAATTCTAGTTCAAAACTAGTTCATTTCGATAAAAATCTATTTTTATCTTTTCAAATATGGAGTTTTTCATCCCAATTCTTTCTAAATCATTTCTTATGATTTTACACAAATTATTACTATTTTTAATAATTTTATCAAGGCCCGTACAGTCGATTTCCACCAATGACCATCGAACTGCACGTATAGCGACCTTTTTCCAATTTGATTTGGACATAATTCCAAATCCAACCGTTAGATTTCAAATTTCTAACATTCATTAGAAAGCTCTTTTCGATACGAACCCAACGGTTCCGGTTTTAGGAGAATCCGACGGTCGGATCTCCCGTAATGTCCGTTTGAAATAAATGGTCGAAATTCACGAACTGCCGCGGCGCGGCGCGTTCTATTCAGGCCATTATATTATATATATAATATATATAATATATATTTCGTCGATTTCTATTTAAAACGAATTATATAAATAGTTTTAAAATTCGTTTCAAAAGCTATTTCAACTTCCTTTTCAATTCAAATCAAAATTGAATTCTTCTTTATAAATTCGTTTTAAAATTCATTTCTGTTCAATTCAAATTTCAATTCAATTTGAATTCATTTCAATTTGCTTTAAATTCAATTCGAATTCGAAGTCGGTTTCAATTCATTTCATTTCGAAATCGTTTTCAATTCATTTCATTTCGAAATCGTTTTCAATTCAATTCATTTCGAAATCGTTTTCAATTCATTTCATTTCGAAATCGTTTTCAATTCATTTCATTTCGAAATCGTTTTCAATTCAATTCATTTCGAAATCGTTTTCAATTCAATTCATTTCGAAATCGTTTTCAATTCATTTTATTTCGAAATCGTTTTCAATTCATTTTGAATTCGTTTTCAATTCAATTCATTTCGAAATCGTTTTCAATTCATTTCATTTCGAAATCGTTTTCAATTCATTTCATTTCGAAATCGTTTTCAATTCAATTCATTTCGAAATTGTTTAAAATCGATATAAATATCGTTCACGTCAAAATGGCGTCAATCTAATCAACACGGCTTCATAAATTTCTATTTTCAAAATATTGTTATTATCAAAATATTTCGTTCAACACATGACCAATCTCAATGAATGAGTACTGTCAACACATGAACTTTTATTTTATATCGATAAAGATGTAAATTTTAATATTAAAATATTTCGTTCAACACATGACCAATCTCAATGAATGAGTACTGTCAACACATGAACTTTTATTTTATAATATTCTTTATTTTCTAAATTGGAATGAGGCCCAATCAATTACCATATAGAGTTAATTATATGGATTTTCATACAACACATGTATATAATAGCATTGAAAATAATCAACCATCAACCAAAGTGCAATACACTGTATAAGCATCAAATATAGATATTCAACGCTTATAACAGCCTGTCAATCAATCGATCGACATATTTAATCAATCAGGATGAGTGAACTGCATATTTCATCCTAACACCCGTGTGGGGTTTCAAACAATCAAACACAGATTTTATTTGTGCAGTTGGGCAATGTGTGAAATTTATCGACCCAATCAATATCAGTCAAATCAGTGTATATACAAACAAATCGGCCGATTTGTTTATAACTATTCATTTATTCACATTCACGTTAAAAATTATATTTTTAACGATAAAACATTTTATTTCAACCTATGAATTTCTATTCAATTCATTTACACAATAAAATGATATTTTTATTTTCTAACATATTTTAGAAAATTTCGGCGGCATAACGGCACGATACTAGAAACGGGACAAGACCTAGCCTTATCCCCGGTCTAGTGAAGGCCCACGCCATTCACACATCAATCAAATCAATTTATTTCACCCAACAATTCAATTTCAAATCACATCACATAACTAATCTATGCAACCAAACAAACAAGTCCATGGTCTGTGGACGATTGTGTCGGGTGCTACTAAGCACCGTCTGCATCCTAGTATATATATATAACTAGAAAAGAAATCGAAAGGTGAGAAATTCTCACATATAGCTATCCTAGCTCCACGACTCTTCTTTTGCAGAAGTCTTCGTCGTTTCGCCTTTTTGTCACCTTCGTTGCTGCTTTCACTACATACGTAAAAATCACATTATTACTTCGCTATTCAATATATAAAAATCGAATTTTTTTACTTCGATGTTCAATATATAAAAATTCTATTTTTCTATCGAAGTTCAATATATAAAAATCCTATTTTTCTATCGAAGTTCAATATATAAAAATCCTATTTTTCTATCGAAGTTCAATATATAAAAATCCTATTTTTCTATCGAAGTTCAATATATAAAAATCCTATTTTTCTATCGAAGTTCAATATATAAAAATTCTATTTTTCTATCGAAGTTCAATATATAAAAATCCTATTTTTCTATCGAAGTTCATGTCTGTACGATTCCAACAAAACTGAAATCATCGAATTCTGTTTCAGTTTGAACAAGTTACGGCATTGTAAAGTTTAATACATAAACGGATTAATTAAATCGACTAATCACCTTTTGATGAGAGAAAAAAAAGCTGTCCCTTAATCATTTCTTCTTCCTGGAATACGGCAGAACATTGAACCCATCGTTCGTCACCTTTAACTGCCTGCGCAAGACATCAGAGTCGACCGGAGTTCGATCTGAAATTCCCACGTCGTAGCCCTCGGCCAGACACCCCTACACCGGCCTCCCCAGCGATCTCGATGGGCCCCATGGCCTTAAAAGCCTCCACGATGGCCGCAGCTTTGTGGGCAGATTCCGGCGGCTTCGATGATGAAGACGCGATCATTACCGTTGAGCAGATAGAGCTCGATGAGATGAACAAAACGTAGTTGTTGATTTTGAATTCGATTTACAATTTGGGAAATAACTGAGGAGAAATCCTGGTGCGTGAGGACCATTAAATCGTTTAGGGCCGGCGGACTTTTCCAGAGAAAATGAATTAGGTTTAAGGAATTTTCCTATTGGCTACTATTTATATTTAATTATTTTAATTCCTAAAAAGTTGACTTTCACATACGACCTCTAAACGAGGTCCACCGCCTGTCGTCCATAGTGTTTTACCCCCATTCCGAACACAATGGGACATGTTTCGTAGGTTGATTCGATCGTTTGAATCAGTTTCCGTTGAATTTACATTTAAATCACTATATTGAATTTTTTTTTTTAAACGTACATTTCAAATTACCGGGGTCACATACTAACTAGAAAAATTCCTGAAAAATATTTTCTAGCTTCGTATTGACGATACGGTCCTAACAAAACTAGTTTCGTCGAATTCTGAGACCGTTTGAAAAATGGCCAATTTCCAGTCGATTAAAATCAACTGAAAATGGTCAAACGCATTTTCCTTTGCCACGCTCACATATTGATTCGAAAAATTATGAAATTTGAAACCTAGCAATAACTCGACACTGCGGACCCAACAAAACTGGTTTCGTCGAAATCCGAGGTCATTTGCAAAATGTCCATTTTTAAGGGCCTGAATTCCATAGCGACTATTCAGAATTTTCAACTGGACATATCTTTTGATTCCCGCCATGAAATTTTGATTTGTCGGATTCGTTGGAAAGATATTATCAATTAGATCCCATTATTTTTGGTTTCACTAAAATCCGGATTGTTTTGCACCCGGTACATTCAATTGAAGTTTGAAATCGAATTATCGAACTACCGCGCCATTTTCAATTCTATTTATAATTATATATAAATATTTATATTCTAACGACGACGCGTATGAATATATACGTTCGAATTCTATTCAAAATAAATTCCTCGACAATATTATTTAAAATAATTCATTTTAAATAATCAAAATTCGCTAAAATTGCCAAAATAAAAATTTTAAACTGGCCCAGATTTTCCGGGTTGTTACAGATTGGGGAGCAGATTGAAAGCTGAGTTCGAACTCCAGAGAGAGTATAAAGGCGCTAGAGACTTAGCGCCACAAGGGCTCCTACCCCGCCAGAGAGTCGGGGGACTGACCGAACTCCGAGCCCGGATCCTCCATGTCCGGACATGGGGGCAAAACAGTTAAGATCCTAATCAATCCTCAACAAAGTCCTGGCCAGGCACTAAGTTAATGATTGATTGGGAGCATACCTATACACACATACTACTTTAGTGCATTTTCATTTATAATTGCATTGACTACTTATAAAGCTTCATGACTTATTTGCCCATTCGCAGGTACAAGACAATGCGAAAGAAACAAAATTTTAATTACTAAATGCAGGTTTACAAAAGATAACTAGTCAAAAACGCGAGGGCCTCACTCGCAACAATGGCAACATCCTAATGGAAAACAAACAAAGGGTCGCGTCCAGAAGGATGATGCAGGCCCCTTGAAGACCAGAAAGCATATGCAAAGAGAACGTCCATCTGCTGATCTCAACTTACTTCCAGAATGGGAAGCTCAGATAAGGCTGGATATATCCCATGTAATAATTGAACGTGATGCAACCATTTTGTCCCCGACCTTTCCCTTGATGCAAAGAGCAAACGGGAGCACTCGAGGCGACTACAATCTGACCCTTCACCGCTTGATTTCTGTCCTCGGAGCTTGGATGGGAGACTAGGGCTTAGCATGGGCTGAATACCAACAATTCATTTTTGCACTCAACTCCGGCTCTTGATGCGAGAAGTGAACATGAATCCAGAGAAGACATGAATTCGAAGTGTACTGCTCAACAAAACCCCCTGTGGATATGGGGCACATGATATGAGCCTTGAGCAGCATAGTTCAATTACTTGATGCCTCCGTTCCCAGTCGAGTGACAAAAGTATGATTGATGGCTACTGCACATATGGATTTGAGAAGCCCGAGGCTGATCTTTTCTTATTTCAAGACTTTACGCTGGGGGCATCAATGACAATTTAAAGGCTAAGCAACAATCATCAATTCGCTGGAAATGATAAAATCGAAGTTCAAGCAGTGACGAACTTGGCACAGTCAGATAGCTACCATCAACTCGGGTTGAACATGAACCAATCAGCAGGCATGCAGCATGCGGTTTCGATTCAGAACATCGCAGATGGAAACATGTGCAGTGGAACAGCTACCTGCAACATCCTAGATGAAAATGCAAAAATGGTAACAAACTCAGGTCATGCACGACCAGCTTTAGCTCCAACCCGAATGGATATTCGAGCGATATTCCATACTCAGCTCCAAGCAATAAATCGGCAAAAGACCCCATTCGTGATCTCAGATTCAATGCTGGGGGCACCAGTCATGATATTGACGATATGCAGCAATTCTTTGATGGCAACCTGCTCGCCAGTTTGATTCAGCGCCTCTCGAGAGGCGGCACTTCTCAAGATGATATGGACAACGACAGTCAGCCCTTACACGTGGGACGTCAGGATCCCCTGTTATTCCCCTAGACTTTAAATTTTCTCTCTAACGAGAGTTGCTTAGAAGCTTTGATGAATTCAACCCTGAGGTGGACATACTTCTATGACAAGAAGGTGTTAATGTCGAGATAGAAAATCTCAATGCTTTTATGATAAAGAATGGAGCATCATCCGACTCCCGAACTGATAAGGATAAAGAAAAAACCTTGGAAATGAATGATTAGAATGTGCAGTTCTAAAGAGAATCTATATCACTTATCGGGCCCACGATATTGTTTGTCAGGCTCAATTGAACCGATCATGACAAAGAGATTCAACAAGACTATGAAGACCATTTTGGATTATCTTGAAGTATGAGCGGAGGGGCTCGACTAATCCGCTTACATCTTTGACGAGCCTATTTATCCCCGTGATTGATCCGATAAGAGTGCTAATGTTAGCTAACTCCAAATGGGTAAATTCCCGCCTTCTGACTAAAGGGAAGGGATGATATCAAAGAAAATGTGATTCGACCATTCGCATGTACAACTCGAACTCTTGCTGACTCAAGAAGAGCACAGGACAACTTGGGTCAACTAGAATAGCTGAACTTGCAACTCAGCTACGGCCTGAATCAACTGCAGAGAGTATAAGAGCTTAAAGACCGTATGCCCCATTAACTTAGCTCACCCCCACCGACGCTGGGGGCATAAGCATTAACTTCGCTTGTCCTCCAGTGGCCCTCATAGCATGAATGCCAATTCGCAAGCTGACATTGAATATGACCCTGGCCTGGCACATGACCCGAAATGTATACACTATATCTTCAGAATGTGACAGAATGCATCTTGCCCGTTCAAACGAGTCAGTTTATGGGTCAAGTGTGACTTCAAAGGTTTAAATCGCTGCTACACCGGATGGAAGGTGTGACAAATTCCTCCACTGCCTTATGATAGTGACGATCACACGAGCACTAGTTCACATGGTATCAACTACGTCTCTTACTGACTTACATATGATTATTGAATTGCGAAGCAATCCAGAGCGATCGCGGATTCCTTTGACCACGATCCAGAGTGATCATGGCCTTCAGATTCCCTACTGTTACGATTCAATGCGATTTTAAGATCCTGGATCAATACCAAGATATCAAGATAATCCAAACTTGAGTACAAATGACAAATTCATACGTTGATTCTGATATGCTTCGTCCCAATAGTCCAGTTGTTAGCTCAGAGCCCAAAGATTCTTACATTGCCCCATGATTTGGTTGGCTACTTCATACATTGGCTCATATGAAAAAGAAAGTCCAACCCTACCACGCGCTTGGCTTGCATAGAATGATGATGTTGTTTGGCAACGACCCGTGCGTGAAGAATCACGCTCGGGAGCTAACGATTTAGCATGACATCTGACGGATGAATTAGATCTTTTGATCTGACAAGGTTTAAACAATTTCTTGATCATCTCGAATACTCCTTCCGTGGAACTTGGCCTGACTAGCTCCCAGGGAAGCAATACAATAGTTGGATAAAGCCTTCTCAAGGATAAATGACGTTCTAGAGAGATTTAGCTCAACATATTCAAAGCACATCTTATCTTCGATAAGATGTACTTTGGAGGGCAAAATGTTAGCCTGCTTTGTGACCAGGCTACCCAAAGCAAAGATCATGCTGACATACCTCTGGGTAAATGCTGTCTCATATGGAATCTCTGGATAACATCGCTCTCTGGCATTGAAAGCATCGTCAGAAGACACAAGGCAGTTTGGTCAAAATCACAACATCAGTATAAACTGGCCCGAAACCCCTATCAAATGACCTCATTTGGATCTATTCACCTCATATACTTGTAGCCCTTTGAATTAGCTTCAGTTTGATCTTTGGTTTGGCTTAATCGGACTTACGGTTTGAAAGTTACGCCCATTTCCGTGAACGGGTGTAAGCTGGCATATGACCGCGATCCGATCCGCCCTTGCCTACGCGATCCGATCCGCCCTTGCCTACGCGATCCGATCCGACCTTGCCTACGCGATCCGACCTATGACCGCGATCCGACCCATGACCGCGATCCGACCTATGACCGCGATCCGACCCATGACCGCGATCCGACCCATGACCGCGATCCGACCTGCGGACATGTTCACACGCAGCTTGTTTTGACCTATTCTCAAGGCTACTGGCTCTCCTATTTTTCTGGATCGTCTGCCACGTACCCCATCACGAACCAGTCCTCCCAGGAGCTTTCCTACAGCTATAAATACACCTTCAGAGGGCATTTTCAAAGGACTTTTGGCATCTCAACTTCCATGGCTGCCATGGCCAACACTTCTCCATGAATAACCACCATCTTCCTCAATAAATTCAATGGATTCGGAGAGAATTATTCATTGAATTCAAGTGATTGAAAGACAATATTCATTGTAATTGTAATTTATGAGTGAAATGAGAAAATATGAAGTGGGCGTAGGCTCGTTAACGCCGAACCACTATAAAAATCCTGTTGTCTTGCTTTTTCTCTTATTTTTCAATTATTCCTTCATATCCTATGCTCGAAATACGACGATTTTATGCTCGAAATACGACGATTTGGGTGTTAGAGCCAAATTTTGATCTAACAAGGATGAAATTTAAAACATGTATTTGAATGGGATTTTTCATGCATCAATATTGTAAATAGGGCGAAAAAAATACTGCCTAAATTTACACATGACATTCCATGTTAGGTTATTTCAAGCTGTTCTACTGCTAAAAGTCCAAAAAGTGAACTTCAAATAGTTACAGGAATTTCAGGTAAAAGCAATTTTGGTAATATAGAACGACATTTAGGGAAACTGTAAATGATATTTAGCATGAAACACCATGAAGTGCCCGCTCTATTGCTAAAACATAATGATTTCATGTATATCTTTGAAAAAAAAAATTGCAAGCTGATAGACAAAAGTTATATACTAAGGTCATAGAGACATTATATTTTAGTAATATCAAAATCAGAATATCTACTATGTCATCAAAAAAATTACAAAATTATCATAGTGAGTGCCCTCGTATAAAACATACAGAATGTACCGTGAGGATAACAAATTTAAAACATAGATTGACATATCCTTAAATCCTAGTATCATAAGAACAAAAAGAAATACATCACGTTTGTGGGAAAGAAAAAAAAAGAAGGGGCTGAAATAGAATCAAACACAATGACATCTAAGAGGTATATCAACACCAACAGGTTTTCTCTTCTCTCTTGTAACTGCTTCCTTGATCATCGGCACTTTCTGGTTAATCTTCCTCCATATATGACTTACAGCACCGTCTCCATTTCCATTTTCATAATCATATATTCTCTGAACCCTAGCCATATTTTCCCTATACTTACTCTTGTCTTCCTCAGAAAATGCCCTTAAATGGCTAACAAGCCAATTAGGTTGAAGAGCATCGTTAACCGAAACGAAAACTGAGAAAGTAGTGTAGTCCACCATGCCTTCAAATGGCAGTTCAATGTTGTCGCTGACAATTACAGGTATGCACAGACTTTGAATAGCATCAAAAAGGCGACACGAGGTTGGCGTATCTCCAGCTGGATGTAAGCAGAACTCCGAGTTTCTCATTCCTTTTATCGATTGCTCTCGCCCTGTGGCGTTTGGAAAACCTTCCTCTATAACTGTATCCGGCTCGTTTATTAGTAAATCCCATAATTTTTCTCGAACAAGCCCTCCCTGGATTTCAAAAAAATTTATTTTAAAGAAAGGTTAATAAACAAATGTATGGAATATAATTCATTGTACACATTCTCTATACCGACATCATTCAACCAAAAAAAAAAAAAAAAGTTTTGTTTGTTACGATAATGGTAAAATATCCCCACGTGAAAACAATTAGGCCAGTGATAAAATAGAGTTTAAGGAAAAGACGCTGGACACATCTTATGATTTATCAGTAGTATGCTTGTGTTGGAGGTTCAGTGCATATTTCCTCAAAGCTTACAAATACATATTTACTTCTACTTGATTTTAGGAAAAAAAAGAAAAACACTATTGATTGATTGATTACCATTTTGCATACCACGGCAAATGGTATGGTAACAGTAAATTTAACAGTTCAACGGTATAACAATGGTAATATTTCCCCAAAACCAATAATTTACCGATTCAGCTTTACGTCTTATTTTACTATTTTCTTATGTTATTAAATACATTTTTTCAGAAAAAAATGCATGACCAAGCGAATAGATTTAGTCTTGAAATTCAATTCAAATGATGTTAAAGGAATTTCTTTTCCTCTTTCCCTGATGACTTTTACTTGATGATGCAATGAAATATACGAGGAAGTATTTTTATATTAACAGGGTTACTTACATTCTCTACAGCTTCATCATTCAATTAAAAAATAAATAATTGAGGCTTTGCCCAAAAAAAAGAAAAAGAAAAAGAAGAAAAAATTGAGTAGTTATATTTATGTTGATGGTAAATTTCTCATTACCAATCCAAACCCACATGTTAAACGTTATCGACTAATTAATTACCGATTTTGAGCTAAATCAGTATGCCAACACAATTGGTACAACTGTAAATCTGCGAATTATAATGGTATAACAATGGTAATACTTCTCCAAACCAGCAGTTTGTCAATTCATTTATGTTTTCATCATTGATTTCTTACATTATTAATACATTTTCCAAGAAATACAAATAACCAAGTGAACAGATTTAATCTTGAAATTCAATTCAAATGATGTTAAATGTGTTTCTTTTCCTCTCTTGTCAATGTCTTCTACTAAATAACAAAACGAAATGTATGAGGAAGCACCTTACGTTATCCAAAAAAGAGAAAAAACCACCAACATGATTTACCATAACCAACGTAATGAGTACTAATTTATCTGTATATCAATCTTGAATGTACCTACAATATGATAATGGCGGCGGTCTGAATTTTGGCCTTAACAAAAAAATTAATATGGTAATAGTTTATTTATTTATTTTAATCAAAATGGTAGTGGCAACCATTAGCATAACTCTTTGATACTTGAACAGCACTATGAGTAAATGGATATATACATACATTACTAATTAATGTTACCATGCATGATGTCATAAAACGATCATGTGTAAAGACAGAATGCTCACCCGATGCCTATGTTTAGCTCCTTTAAAATAAAGAAGTGTATTTCGATTTTTGTTCTCTGATAAGAGCAACCTAGGTAAAAGATGTGTATATGGAACTATCACATCTTTGAGCAAAGACACTTGTGTATGCTGTATCATAGCTGAAGAGTTGCCAATGGAGGATGCTTTAGAATCGAGCTTGTACCATCCACCAAAATCAACTACTAAAAGGATTGCTGGAGCTATTTCTTTCCTTACATGCCACATTGCAACCGGGTCTGTCAAACAATGCTTCAATTTTAACTTAACCTGACAATTCAAAGTTGATCATAAGCAGATAAATTGAGAATCACATGTCCAAAAGCGGTTGTATCATACAGACAAATGCTTTCGATATTTTTCATGTCCATGTCCGTTTAATAAATTAAAATTTCTCATTGATTGGCATTCAGAATTCTTAAAATAGCACTAGATGCACAAATTTTAAAATCTAATAATTTGGCATGGAAATATTTTACAAAGGTTTCGCATGTGTGCACATGCACACAGCGTCTGTGCCTGCAGCAAAAGTTTTTGTCAATTGGATAAAGATATAGATTACACACAATGATTCTATAAGAGAAATTATGTGGCAAAACCAGCAAGTGTAATGAGAAAAAACGTGCAGCTGCCATTTTTAGACTAAATTATTCAACTGATCAACTATTTAATTTAATATGCATACTAAGCATTGAATAAAACTGATGGCAAAATTATTGATAATAAAATAGACCAAAGTCAACTGGCTGAAACTGCAAATAAAACATAAAGCCTGGAAACATAGGTTGGCAGCAAAATTTTAAATGCATAAATAAGTTTAAAGAGCAAATAAGAGTGTGTGTGTGTGTATGAGGAGGGTTCCGCTACACCTCTAATGTTGCACGTGAACTCACCCCTTTAATCTCCACCACCTATTTCCCCACTCATTCTCTCTCTCTTCCCATTAAGAAATAATATTGAAATGGGAAGAGAGAGAATGAGTGGGGAAATGGGTGGTGGAGATTAAGGGCGAGAGTTCACGTGCAATATAAAAGGTGTAGCGGAACCCTCCTCTATATATATATATATATATATATATATATATATATATATATATATATATATATATATATATATATCATAGTAGTCAAGGCGCAAGCATTGAGCATAAGGCTTTTTTGAGCCTTGAAAAGCCTTGAACTTTTTTTGTGTGCCTTTTATATGAGTTTGATCTGCTATTTTACTAACTACAAATTAATTTTTAAACTATATTTTATAATTCATTCAATTATCTACATATTGTATTAATAAGATTTAAATTTTAAACCATATTTTATAATTTATTGAACAATTAATTAATTTTTTATTTAACTATTTATAAACAAAATTTTGAATTTAGCCCAAAAAACGCCTCAAACTGCAAAAAGGCGCAAGCCTTGAGCCTTGGGCTTTTCTGCGCTTAGGCGCGCCTAAGCGCGCACCTTGATAACTATGATATATATATATATATATATATATATATATATATATTGAAGATGCTGGTGAATTCGGTCAAATAAGCAATCTGATATCATTCGAATATATATAAATAAATAACTGGTCCAATTCCAAAGTCAACTATGTATTGAAATCAAAAGGTTACAAGATAAACTTCTTTGTCCAGAGTCTAATGTTGGATAGGGTTAAATCATCTTTAAAATTGTGTAGGCAGTGTATGCATAGCAACAAACTTTACCACGCAAGCTGATTATGTTAAGCTTAACCGCTAACCATAGATTTACACATCCGAACAAACCCATTAGCTTATTAACTTCACAGCTATATAAATATAACCGCACCACAAACTCTCGCTGATGTACCATTTTCATTTTTTTTTTTTTTTTTTTTTTTTTGGAGGCTATACGGTCTTTCAAGGGCTTGGTATACCTGCTCGATAGAAAATTAGAGCAGGGACATATCAACCAATCATGTACAGCTATCTTTCATTAAACCAAACCAGAGTTATTCTTTGGCGAATGGTTATGGCTTAGAACGGATGTTCATGAACTGCTTAGTTTACATTTTTGGTAATAGAACGGACGTTCATGATTTGCTTAGTGTACCCTAGTATACTTCACTGCAGAGGTGGTGGTCCTAGTTCATGGTTTGAAGTGTCTGATGAAGAAATATGCAGTTCCCATCCATCAAATGAACAACACAGCAGATCCACATGGAACGAGCGTTTGATTGGTTCGGTTGGTCCAACGATGGAAATTATTAGCCAGACTAAACCAATAAAATAAAATAAAAACCAAACCAAACCAATCAAATTAAGTTGGATAAGTTCGGTTGGTTATCCAATTTAATCAAAGTTAAACTGATTCACATTTTACGTTTGATTGTTTGGAACATTCATTGTACTTTTAAAAAAATATGATTAAAGTATTCTTATGCTTTTAAATAATAATTTTGACACATATATGATAAATAAAAAATATTTACACCACTTAAGTAATTAAAAAAAATCATTGTACCATTAGTAATTTTGACAATACAATAAACTTAGGTTAATTTGCTTAAACTGATAATCAAATTATTATTATTTTTCCCCACGGGCCAATTGCGAAACAATATACTTTCAAAGTCAAACCAAACCAAAATGACCAAAATGACCAAAATAAACTAAGAAGGCTGGACATCACAAAGCTAAACTACATCAATCTGTCTGTATGGAAGTATAATCGGTTAAAAAAATCACTGACTGTAAATGGATACTGGTAAAGCAGTCCCATTTTTTGATAAGAGATGGCATATATTACATGGGAAATGCAGTTTTCTGTTTATATTTTTTTTTCATAGAACCACATTGATACCCCTAATCTACTACCACTGCATTTGTCAAATCCAGAAATTAAACACCAATTGTTTCATTTACTCTTTATTCCCCTTTTTAACCTTAAATGCATGAATCAACATCAGCCGAATCTCAATTACCAAAATACAAGATGTGCAGCATCATATCAAAAATATATTCATACGATAACCAATTGTCAAATACACAGTTACATAAAATGTAGCTCAGGTTGTTTGGGCTTTCTTTTGTGTGTGCGCGCGCGTGTTTTTTTTGGGGGGGGGGGGGGGGGGAGCCATTTACCGTAAAGAAAAAGAATCGTATTAGAGCATCAAATGCATTACAAAAATGAATATAAATACAAATTTGTATTTGATTCTAATTTAAATTCATTTATTCACATAAATACCGATTGAAGTATAGTAAATGCAAGCAATCAAGCTTAAGATTACCATTAAATATAATCAACCGCAGTTAAATTTAAATTAAATAGTGAAATCAGTAGTATTTATTTTGATCATAAAAATATGAATATATAAACCCAATGAAAAGAATGTCATCATTCAACAATCCTTTCTCTTTTTTCTTCAATCCTGGGTAATGAAAATAGTTAATTTGACTCAAATTGGATCCTAGCTAGTGGAACATCATACGATGTTACTGCTTACTATTGAGTCATCGACTAGACTAACTTGTCCACACATGCTCCTTATTTTGGAACTGATTTTGTAGTACTGACAATTATAAGGATCTACTTATTCCGTAAATCAGTTCAAAGATTCTATATACTCTCAAGCATTTTCTCTTTTCATAATGTTTTTTATGTTCCCAGTATGAACGAAAATTTATTTACACTTCTCAGATTGGTGGAATACTGCATCAATTAAATTCTTATCGTCCTCCATTCTTGTGAAGAATATTCACAAGACTGCAGTTTTTTCATAAAATCTTACTAAAGATGGTATGTATAAATGATCAGGCCTCTACCAAATCTTTCCATTGAATAACGACTCAAGCGTCAAGACCACTAAGTTCAAACGCCACAATCATTTGGAACACCTGTTAGCGTTTTATCAAACAACTAGCAACGGATTTACAAACAATCAAACCCTAATTTACAAGATCCAGACAAAATAGATAAATTAAGTTTAAATTGTATACCTTTCGAGCTCCTTTCGATTTCAAACAGATCTGGAGTCAAATCGATGTAAACGTTGCAGAACACACCGCCTCTACAGGTATCCACACGAACGTCGAACGAAATTGAATTCAAGGTGAGAGCACT
This sequence comes from Allium sativum, assembly GCA_030737875.1. Lineage (NCBI taxonomy): Eukaryota > Viridiplantae > Streptophyta > Magnoliopsida > Asparagales > Amaryllidaceae > Allium > Allium sativum. The sequence goes on from CM060923.1 coordinate 161,030,748, forward strand.
AGTCATTAGCCTGTTTTTATTTACTTAGATCTAGGGTTAGATGATAAAGGTTTCATCGTGTATATCTATCTATATAAAAAAGAAAGTCGGTATTTCCTTTTAAAATACACATGAGCCTTTATCCAATAGTTAAAACCGATCAACCATTTCTTATGCAAATAAAATATCAACGTTTGATTTTTATTTATTCAAGAATGGTTATCCTCTTCAAACGTTCTAAGTGTGTGACCCTATAGGTTACTATAACGTTGGCAATAATTTCAAATCATATTTAAAATTATAAGCAGTGAGCGGCATCTAGTAATACATCCCTACTACCCAAGTTATAATAAAATCAACAATTTGATACAACCTTTTTGTGATCAGTGTTACAATGTAATTTAATCAATATATCCAAAATTAAACTCGAAGCATGGAACGTATCATTCTCTTTATAATTTAATCTTTTTATCTTGATCGACGAGTATAATATATAAAACAAATCAATATTTGAGCACGACCATGCATTTCATAGTCTCACTCAATCAAGAGGCTCATGGATATCACCACTTATATTGTAGGGTTAAATTCCATCTAGATCATTCATAATTTTCAATTGATTCGAGATGTAACTGACAATCACCTTTATCGTCTACTCGGTTAAAAGTAACTTTTGATGAAATTAAAACACAAATATCTTCGAATTAAATTACAATGATTTCAGGTCTGAGGACCATTACATCACTGTCACTATGAGAACAACTTATGACACTATTAATTATATTTCATGAAGTTTTCTCATGTTGGGTCACTATGAAAACAACGGATGAAACTTTTATCATCTAACCCTAGATCTAAGTAAATAAAAAACAGGTTAATGGCTAGTACCTCTCAATTTGAATTCGATTTCGTAAAGATGGTTTCATTTGACGTTCGTGTGCATACCAGTAGAGGCGGTGTGTTCTGCAATGCTTACATCGATTCGACTCCAGATCTGTTTGAATTCGTGAAATCAACAAGAGCTCGGAAGGTATACAAATTAAACTCAATTTAACTATTTTGTCTGGATCTTGTGAACTAGGGTTTGATTGTTTGTAAATTCGCTGCCAGAACCCTAACTATACTATATTTATTATGACCTGAAAATCATCATTATGACTTACAGGTTATCCTAGATTCACGATCAATATCATGTATATGTAAAATCCAAAAGACTCAAGTATGAATCTATAACTCATTCGTACGATCAACGAGCAGAAATATTTCCTTTTGATCAAAGGTATGATCTGAGTGAAAACTATAATTACGATTCAAGTAATCAACATAAAATAAAATATCGGTTAACACAATATTAGTTCAAATTATATGTAAACTGTCAAAGATTATCGTATAATCAATCCAAATCAGGGGAAAATTTTGATTACTTTTCAATAACGGCAATTGCTTCAAAACAGATGCACAATATCTATTAATCTAGCAATACAGTTGCAAAGTTGAACCAAACAAACTCAATTAACCATAATGTAAGCGGCTCTAATACCACTGTTAGGGTTTTATCAAACAACTAGCAGCCGATTTACAAATAATCAAACCTTAATTTACAGGATCCAGACAAAATAGATAAATTGAGTTTAAATTAATTGTATACCTTTCGAGCTCTTTTCGATTTCACGAATTCTCGCATATACACGAACGTTGAACTAAATCGTCTCTAAGAAATCGAATTTAAGGTGAGAGAAACTAGCCATTAACCATTTTTTATTTACTTAGATCTAGGGTTAGATATGATAAAAGTTTCAACCGTGTATATCTATCTATAGGAAAAGGAAAATCAGTATTTCCTTTTAAAATATACGTGAGCCCTTATCCCATAGTTAAAACCGGTCACCCATTTCTTATACAAATAAAATATCTGCGTTCTAAGTGTGTGACCCTATAGGTTACTATAACGTTGACGATAATTTTAAATCATATTTAAAATTATAAGCAATGAGCGACATCTAGTAATACATCGATGTTGTCCAAGTTATAATAAAATCAATGATTCGATACAATATTTTCTGTGACCAATGTTACAATGTAATTTAATCATTTTAACTAATATATCCAAGATTAAACTCGAGACACGAAACGTATCATTCTCTTTATAATTTAATCATTTTATCTTGATCGATGAGTAGACTATATAAAACAAATCAATATTTGAGCACAACCATGCATTTCATAGTCTAACTCAATCAAGAGGCTCATGGATATCACTACTTATATTGTAGGGTTAAATTCCACCTAGATCATTCATAATTTTCAATCGATTCGAGATGTATCTGATAATCAACTTTATCGTCTACTCGGTTAAAAGTAACTTTTGATGAAATCAAAACACATATCCTCGAATAAAATTATAATGATTTCAGGTCTGAGGATCATTACATCACTGTCACTATGAGAATAACTTATGACTCTATTAATTATATTCCATGAAGTTTTCCATCTTGGGTTAGCCCAATACACTATTCTCTAATACGTATTTATGTATTGACGTTAATATCACGTATATTAATGATTAATGAGATATAATTATCAGTCAATCAACATACTAGTCTCAATATTTTATTGTTGCCCTATATAAACAATAAAACTTGACTATGTACATTTAAGAATTATAATACTTATTATTATATTATATAATCTCATGTTCAAATCATTTACTTGAACTATATAATTTTGTATTATTATTCCAAGGATTTCTATTATGTTAATATATTTATATTACGCAGTAAATATAACATATTAGAATCTTTTATTCAAAATAAAAACATCAACAGTGTTATTAATCACATCAAATGGATTGCATCTAGGGCATAAACTCTAACAACACCATCATGCATCACATTCAATTCTTGTTTCTTCCATTAAATTAGAATTACAAATTCATATCAATTTATTTAAATTGTACTTGTGTTCAATGCCCTAATATGATTTATTTAATTTATCAAATTTGAGTGTTATTATAATTAATGCTAACTTCAATTCTGATTGTTCGCATTACTAATACTTAAAGAAGCATCAACGGGATGGATGAGCATTAATGGGAACTGAATTTCAATTCGGTTACGCGTTGCATTTAAAACTCTAATGTACTTATTTTCATTATCATTTTAATAAAATTTAAATTATGCTAACTCTTGCGGGGGAAAACCCACCAAAAAAGTTACATTAGAGCATGAAATGCATTACATAGTCAAATATAATTCAGCTTTGTGTTTCATCCTAATAAATGCTCATTCATTGCATCTAATACTTCTTAAAATATAAGTAAGGCAAACAGTTATAATCAGTTCAAGCACTAATCGTAATCAACCATGACCATGATTAGACATGAATTAGTGTTAGCTGAAGTAGCTGATGTACTTAGGGATGCTTACTTTGATAATAATGAGTATTTAGTTTCAATTTTTTCCGAAAGACCTGTTCGAGGTAAAAACGACACATCAACTAAGGGCTAGAGAGCAACCTGGGAGTAATGCACGAAAAAACCTGAATAGCACCAGCTATATAAATTAAAAAACAAGGATAAGTTGTGTATAAATAAGTATGTAAATCAAATAGAAAAAGAATAAAAAAATCGGTATTATCCATACCTACCTTGCATGCTTGCAAGCAACTTTATCTAGCCCTTGAACTTATTTAGCCAACGGTCAGGCTTGTTGACCGTTATTTATAACTACTTATTTAGAAGAATATGTTATTTCATTAAAATTATAAGATGGGCTCCTATCACACGTTACAAATATACAAATAAATTTATGTATATACAACCAGAAATAGCACTGTAAACAATAAACAAACATCGTTAAATTTGTGGTGGGATCCTCTCATATAAGATGATTGCTGCAGCAACTGATAAGTATGTATACATTACGATAAGCTGCTGCTGTCTAAATTGGAAGAAAATGGTGGATCCTGCCATATAAATAATACATATCCGTCAACCCCATACTAAAACATAAAAGCTACCTATTTTATGGTTCAGTTTTGATATCAATTAGGGTTGATTTGGGTCTAAGAGGATCTGATTAATGATGCCGATGTTAATGAGTTCATAGCATGAATAAGAGGACCCCACCTTTTGAAGTACATCTCTTAACGATAACGAAATTACTAGAAGCTGCAACAACCTACCTTATCCAAAAACAAAACCCTTTTAACAATGCCCTCATCAATTTCCATCAATGGATTTCATATAAAAATGGATGGCCTAGAAGGAAAAGAACTCACAGAAAAAGCATTATACGATGAATGATGCCAACTTGGAATTGATATGAATGTTTATTGACTTCAGCTCTCATTTTTAATTATCAGATCATAACCAGTCATCCATGATTAAACTTTCATCAACAACAGCAGACTATAAATTTAAGGAGAATTTTATTGTGCATAAGATTCCTTAGGCTACGATCGAAGTTTTAGATCTCGTTTGTCTTGCATGATATCCCAGTTTTGCAGTTGAACGAAACCAGACATGAAATCTCATTCATATATTGTTGGAAATACAGCTTGTTCAATGGAAATCTTGACCTATTTTCCCAACTCAAAATCTAGCTCTAGATCCTACATTTTCTAGTATATAACCTTCCAGCATTTCACATGCTTTCCAAATTAAATTATCTTATCAATTATTATTTAATAATTCATTCAATCAATTTTTTCACACTTAATCCACGCAAGTGTAAAAAAAAAAAAAAAAAAAACATATTTTCCCCTTTAATAATGTCAAAGAAATTGTAAGCTCAAAATTATATATATATATATATATATCTTTTATATTAGCCATTTTACATTTACATGCGGACCAAAACAAAACTATACTATTAAATATTATTGAGTAATTCCTTCAATCCATTTTTTTTTTCCATAAACATTCAATCCAGATATGTCAAAACATGTCTTCTTTTTTTCTTTAGTAAAAAATTGTAAGCTCCTACTCTCCTTAAAAGGGGGAAAAATCAATCTTCGTCTTATTAATGCATGAACAAATTTTCTATGCAAATAAAGTTTGTTACATGCTTATTTCTATTTGTTTAGACACAGCATTCAATATTTAAAAAAAAAGTTTAAATTATATTCGTAAGCTACTCCAAGATAATCCCAAGATGCAATGTACATCCAAGCTACAATCGTCTTTGTTGTTAAAAATCTTATAATCTAAATCCCGATCTAGATCGAATCCCTCCATTTATGATTCGATTAACATTTTGAATCAAAATCAGTTAAAACCACAATCAAAAACACATATTAACATGTCTCCTATACTTATTTAGATCAATAATTCACATTATAATGCTTTTAAAACAAATTAAAAATGGATTTTGAGAGAAAAATAATTTTTTAGTTTAATTCTAGAAGTTCGAACATCAAAATCAACTTCAAAGTGTATACAAACCCTAAAACGTGGATATTTTGAATCTACGGTACAATTTGAATCCCGTTTCGATTTAAATAAACTTGGCGAATCCCATATTGAAGACCTTGATCAACTTGTCAAAGACCTCATTCAATACAAGTTATCATGTTTGAAAAATCCAAGATGAAACTTGATTAAAATCTAATGCCAGTACGCTAATGCCAACTGTGACAGATTTTCCTTATAATACCAGTACGCCAAACCTACCACATACTATTGCAGTGTAATGCCTGACCTTTTACTCCAGCTACAATGAATGTGGGACAGTAAGGAGAAAAACTATCTGAAGTCCTACCAATGCTCAATGGGTTATATGGAATTACAGAAGTGATACTTTAATCATTGCTATAGGTGTTGCCATTAACTAATAACTATGTATGCTACTATCATTTGTTGTCCAAAACCAAAATGTACCAGAAATACATCCTGCCAGTTACATTACTTTGAAGCTAATTGACATATAGATCTGATTTGATACTCATAGAGTATAACAATCCATGCAAACAAGGTAATAGCACGTTAATAAATTTTAAACTTTCAGTCCATCATCTCCACTTTCAGTCCATCATCTCCCATGTTCTTTCTGTATACGTAGCTAAAAAAATTAAATAATATAGATTATAAGGTATATAAGCATGATACATAGCTACAAAAGAAATACTAAGACTCTTATTATTTGATAGTGCAGTGCAGAACTAAGATCAGCTTTGGTGGCATCGGTCTGGATCATATCATTCAAGATTCTAAACTGATACTCCATATAAAGGAATCGCTAGTTAGCATAACAATTTCACAGAACCCTAGCCCAGTGTTCAAAAATCTGATGCATAGACCAAACTATACAAATTGGCAACTCCAAGAACAAGTGAGATACCATTATAAATTTGCACAGTCAAATCAGTCAAAATGATAAATTTTCTACAATGCACCAGACTAAATGAATTTCAAGCCAAATTAAACCAACTTAAATCAACATACCAGTAAGAACATAAACATGATCCCTGCCTCCAGATCTCCTCCAGTCTTCAGAACCCATAACCATTTCCACGACTTCTTTCTGCCTTTTAAAATCCTCATTTTGCTCCTTATCCTTCTTCAAAAATCCGCCCTTTTTCTTTCCCCACCCCAGCTCAAGCTCAGCGCTCAATGTTGCAAAAAAGGGCACAAAAACCACATCAAATTCGTCATTATTCCCAACAACCTCGTAAAAATCCGAACCTTTTCCGTTTCCCTCCCTCGTCTTCTCCAAATCTTTTATAATCCAATACTCTGCACTATACTGCTTAATTAACGGATTGCTCGGGTACGGCTTCTGTAGATTACGATTTTGAGATCGGAAGTTCGCCCTCAGAAAGGCGTCTGGATCTGAATTAATGCGGGAATCAACGGCAGACAAGCTCCAGTAGAGATCTAAAAGGCCGTAATTGAACTTATCAGGGAGATCGAATATCTTGATTTTGAGCTTGGGGTTAAGATATTTGTAGTTTGTGATGGAGGAAAGTTTTTGGTCGGTGTTTTGAGGAGAAAAGTAGAAGATGACAATGAAAGACAGGATACCAAAAACAGAGAGTAGAGCAATTCGCTCTCTGAGAAACGACATTAAGAAAAATGGTACTCCTGGAGTGAGACCGGAGGCTGACAAATGAAAAGCTCTCGTACATACACAAATGGTTAAAAAGACGAGTACCCCTGTTTCTTAAGGAAAGACCAGACTCCAAAATTGTTGTGTTAAAATAGACGAAGGACAGAAATGTTATAATATGAAAAAGTAATGAATTTACTAATGCTAATAATATTTAGTATATTGCTAGGGGCACCGCGGTTTCTGCTAGGGGCTATGCCGACCAAACAAGCGTTCAGTCGGCGGTTGTCCACCGATCAAGGCTCAGTCGGTGGACAACCGCCGACCAAACCCTTGTTTGGCCGGCGGTTAACCGTCGACTGAACACCCCGCTGATAGCCCCTAGCAACCAGCGGAGGTCCCTTAGCGACATACTAATATTTATACACCCATAATTTCTTAACATACACCGTGAAATGAAATAAAATACATTAAAAATTTCTTTTCATACACCATGCCTTTCACAAAATTACCCGTTTATATTTTTATCTTCTCTCTTTAACCTTAAAACTAAATTACACAAAACTAGGAATTCATTGCAATAAATTTACATAAAATCCAAAAAAAAAAGAATTTTTAAGTTTTCAACGCTAATATTGTAAATTATTTGATTGTTTCTATTTGAAAAATCAACATTGATTAAGATGATTAAACATATTTAAATTAGAGTATTTAGTTGTCAAAGTTGTCTTAACTAATATTTCAAGTTCCATTAACTTCACAAAATTCTACATATTTAAGCAAATATTATTGGTTTTAAAGTTTTAATTATATGCATTATAAAAGAAGGATTGAAAATGAAATTAAGGATAAGGGTAGCATAATCATTGTTTTTCATATTAAAACGTTGGTGTATGTTAAGAAATTGTGGGTGTATGAATAGAATTTGTCATTTCTAATATGCCAAGCAACTTTACTGCAATTTACATGACATATAGACTCTATAAATAGAGAGATTGTTTACATTGTGAATACACCTGAATCAATAAAAATAACCCTTAACTCTTTTGTTCTCTCTAATGGCTCTTCTTCTTTTATCTGTTTTGTTTTATTTTATAACAATAAACAAAATATTGTTGAACTTTTTTAGGTATTCATACCCCTCTTTTCTCCTTTCACATCCCACTTAATTAAAAAGAATCATTACACCCTCACTTTTTCCCTTTCACCTCCCATTTATTCGAAAACTACCCTTAAGTTTTATGAATCACGTTCACTGTTCGTTCACCAACCTCGTTTGGTCCGAATTAGGTTATTACACAATTCTCGCTCGATCTAAACTAGGTTAACATGCAAATCCCGTTTGGTCTAAACTAGGTTTATACACGAACCTCGATTGGATTGCACTATGTCTTTACATGTGTATCGTCCCGTTGAATTGTATAATGTGGCTATTTCTTCTAAACGTAATGGGTTGTCGTTTGAAGATGGGGGCAATTTTGATAAATCTAAAAATGGAAAAAATAGTAGGGTGTGCAAGGAGAATAACGGGGTTTGAATAGAATTGCCCACTTTTTTTTTCAATTTGACTTTTTTTTTTTAATTTGTTTGCCGAATATCGTTGTTTGTAAAGTAGTTACAATCATAGTCTTATTTTGATCAATTCAACGTTAAATTGATTAAAATACACTAATGTCACTTGAAATTGAGCCAACTTTAAATTATTGTTATTACTTTTTATAAAATAAAACACTAGTGCTAGTTGAAATGGCATTCATACACATACAAAATAACACGTATCTTGACTAATTCAGCGCCGAGTCGGCCAAAACAGAGTCATATTTGTAATTAGTTTACATACATAGTTACTAGCGTAACAAGTTTTAAATAAAGTGCTAAATTGAAAGAAAAAAATCTAGACATTATTCATCATTCCATTATGATATTCTCATTTTTAAGAACCTTTGTAAACTAACATAATTTTTATAGAAATGCATGATGAGCATTATGTAATTTTATGCTACGCTTTAAAAAGAAACTAAAAGAAACTATCAACAAGTCTATTGCATAAACTAGCTTTCCGACTATGACAACTGAAATTTTAACAAAGCAATTTAATTAAAAATTAATAAAATAAATATTAATCAGAAAAATATTGGGAATTGGGCAACGAGGGTTGCGTCATTAAGTTCATTACGAAATTTTGACTAAGATAGACCTTTGGCTTATTAAAATCGGACTTAAAACGAAGAATATATAAAAGAAGCAAGTTTGAAATTCGAATTTTAAAATAGAGTCAACGTTCGAATTAATCAAATTAAGCGTAAGTCACGCTAAGCTGTGGCGACCATGCCTTCAGTTGGGTTGACCACCTGGGCAACGTGCCTACCCTGGTGCGCACGTTGTTGATTGAATTTTGCTGGGTTTTATGGTGCGTTCTTCTAGAGAACTCCTAGATCTGATGGCCTAAAATCTTAACCTAAAACCTAACGATCTTAAACACCCTAGATCTATTATAAGTATGCTCCAAACCTAACGTAAATCTCACTACTCCATTATTTGCCTCCCTCTCAAATAACCTTCTTTTCAAATATATTTCTAATGGAGTACTGAGGCTTTGGTTTGCACATATTTTTGGAGGATATTTATAGATGGAGATTACATACCCAAGTTTGATTGGATCGCTTAGAAATTGTGAGTATATTATAGTAATTGCAAGACTCAGTACAAATTGGGTGTTTTCTTAATAGTATAATAAGTTGTAAATTCCTTCTGATATTTATTTTCTTTTCTGTCAATAATCTATGTGAATCTGAATTCTACTTCTGTCATTTCTTCTGTTTGTTTAAGTAAATCTGTTACTTTAGTTTTATTCAGTCATCTATATCTTGTTTTTCGTATGTAATTTTATTACAGTTATGTATCAGCCCTATTTTATTTTAGATTTGTTCTTATTTATCTAAGCCTAACTCATGCAAGAGCCTACGCCATTATTCTTTTTATTTTGACGTTAGGTCTTCTTGAGCCTAAACCTTTTATTTTTTCTTGTTTATACGCAAATTAGGTTAAAATATGAAATTGACAACAAAAGCGTAATTGGGAAAAAATAAGAAATATGTATAAAAATGATAATTGAGCTTAATTGAAATTGTGTAATAAAGGATAGTTGAACTGTAATTTTAATAAACTGAATATATGACATTAGGATAGACACAAATGACGGGGGTTGAGTTGTACAATAAAATTAAATAAAAGTGATGTTTATAGACAACCTATAAATTATAGTTTACATGCAACATATGAAATGACAGAGAGTTACATGAAGGAAAATAGGCTTATTAATAAAATTAAGATTGGCGTTAAGTTTAAAATAAACAAATTAATAAGCATAAGTAATAGTGGTCTGTTCTGACAGCATAAGTTGATTAAGGAAAATAAGTGGTCGATTAATAAAAGGTGTTGGAGTCCATTTCGGCGGCAACAACTGATTAGGGAAAATAAATGGCTCGTGGTATTGGTTCATTCCAACAGTAGGGGTAAGATGATTACGGAAAATAAGGGGCTCGTAGTATTGGTCTGTTCCAATAGTAGGGTTGGCTGATTTGGGAAAATAAGAGGCCAATTAAAAAAAAATAACAGTGAATTAAGTGTTTGTTAACAATATTATGGTGGTCTAGGGTAGCTAGATGGTCAACAACAATTTTATGGGGGCCTTGGTGCTAATTAAATTAGGGACTAAGTCTTGGGGTGACTTATGTCGAATTGCATTTTGGTCGGAGATCTGTATCAGTCAGTATTCCTTTTTATCACACTACACTAAGGTCTCACGAGGACGCGATGGCATGCTTATATTGTACTGGGTAGTAAGAGATCCAAACGTGGTGGGTACGGGCATGTTCTGATGAGGCGGTGAGCGTGCATCGCACCGATTAGGGAAGATAAAACGATGTAATACCATTGATATATGCTATGTCCTTAGAGATGTTGCCTCAGGTCTGATAAACCCGAGACCATGGTCGGCGTAGGTTATTATGACTATGGTTTAGAAGTCAATCGATGGGTGGAATTAGATTATATCCTAATTTATGAACTGAAGCAATTGGTGCAGAAATCAGATGATTTGATAATCGACTATCTTATGGAAGTATATTCTTGTTCTTATTTATTATGTTGAGCTTCAATTTATTATCCTGTATATATTTCCTCTTTTATTACTTATGCCAGTAATTGCTAAACTCACCAGACTTTATATCTGACTAGTTTACTTTTTCTCTTCTTACTTCCTTCCCCCTCCCCAGGTTCTCAGGATGGTGGATCTGGTGCTTGAGAGAGCTTTGTCCCAACTCAGTTCTTTGGAGATTATCATTTATCTTGTTCTTTACGCTTACATGTACCTCTCCACGTTAATTTGTTTTATTTTCTATACTTGATGTTGAGAAGGATACTTTGGTACTCTGATTTATTGTTTTATGGACAGCTATGGTTTTTATGGTTTATGATGTAATAGCACTTATTATTTTGCTTTAAATGGAATTTCAAGTTCCGGTGTGTTTTATTATGCTATCTTGTTAATTTTAGCCTCTGTTATGCTATTTTATACATATACGCTTCATATTTCTTAATGAAATCCTCTTATATATAACGTTGAGAAATGTGTGGTGTTACATTTGGTATCAGAACTTAAGATTACAAGATAAGTAAAAATATTTTGTTTTTAAAAGAAAAAGTCTTTTAAAGAAAAGTGTTCTCAAAATAAAAAGTTGTTTTTGAAAAACATCCCCTCAAGCCAATTGCAATATTTTGTAAGTTATGTTCATAGTATGTCTGAGGCTCCCAACTTTCCTGAGGGAATACCTATTTCCGACTTGGCTCCATAGGTATATAGAAGCTACCGCACCAGCTGAAGGGCAAGGGAATGCCCAAGCTCCCACCCCTAGCTGTGGTTATTCCTCCTAACCCAGCATCAACGGCTGGATTCTTTAAGCTTTGCAAGGATTTTACTTCTTTTGGTGGCAGGACTTTCCATGGCACAGAGACTTTTGTTGAGGCCCGCGCTTGGCTCAGGAACACCGAGCGCATATCTGGATTTTCAGAGCTTAATAATAGGCGGAGGGTGTGGTTAAGCTGTGTGCAAAGTGAAAGATGAGGCTTCATTTTGGTGGGAGGTGGCTGAGATAGAGCGTTGTTTTGAGACTTCGAATGACTTCACAGAGAGATTTGGGATAAAGTTTTTACCTCAGGAGGAAGAAGGCATGCAATTGGAAAAGTTTCTAGTACTAAGACAAGGTGATCTTTGGATAAAGGAGTATGTAAATTAGTTCAATGAGCTTATGAGGTTCGAGATGGATTTAGTGGATACTGCCCATAAGAAGGTTATGCGATTTGCTAAGGGTTTGAATCAACCTCTACACGGACTTGCTACGACTCTATTCCGATGGGCGCTGCCTTTGAAAAATCTTATTGAGATGGTGCTTATGCACGAGGAAGGGATATGTGACATTATGGAAAAAAGCCGAGGTGGCTAAGGATAATTTTAGGAAAAATAAATGGTGGCCCGAGAAAGTTAGTAAGAAGAAGGGTGAGAAAGCTCATATTAAGAAGGATATTAAAATGTCATGATTATGGAATGATAGGCCATTTTGTGAAGGACTGCGGAAAGACTGCTAAGAAGGGGAACTACTTTAATTACGGGCAGCCGAGTCATTTTAGCAAGCATTGTCCTCAAAAGCAAGGGCAAGAAGCTGGTTCATATAAAGCGTAGATTCATGCATTGGAAGCAGCTCAGGCTAGTGTTAGTCAAGAAGGTCGCAGTCAAAGGTTTAATCTCTCTTTATAACTTTCTAGTTAGGACTTTATTTGATTCTAGTGATTCACATTCATTCATTTCTACTTCATTAGTCAATTGTTTGCACCTTAGTATATCTCTTATTTCTAATCGAGTAGTAGTTTCAAACCTTATAGGAGGTTCGACTCATTTATCTATGATGTGTAAAGGTTTATGAATTTTTATTTTCAAGTTTTACTGTGACGCCTATGTACTGGGGTTTTCGGGGTACGATGTTATTCTATGGATGGATTGGCTGGTCATGTATGGTGTCATTCTTGACTGCGAGAGGAAGGTAGTGAGGTTGATGACTTTGTCATGGTAGGGCCCTCGAGATATCATGTGACCCACGAGGGTCAGTCACGTTGAGCTTCTTAGAATTCCTAGATACTTCTATCAGTGATCTTAGCATGGTACCTGTGGTGAGAGACTTTATTTGAGGAGGTGAGAGGGCTACCTTCTAGGCGAGAGATCGACTTTCTAATTTATTTGATAGAGAATGCTAAGCACGTTGCATTGCCTGTGCATCATATAGCTCTGAGGGAAAGGAAAGAAATGCGTTAGCAAGTGGGTAAGCTGCTAGAGAAAGACTTTATTAGATAGAGCATATCTGAGTGGGGAGCACCAGTTGTATTTGCTACTAAGGCAGATGGTTCTCTCTGTAATATCTCGTATTTTTACGGTATAATAATTAATTAATTTAATTATTTAAATAATGATTTAGAGATTTAAATGGTTGTTTAGTTAAATAATGTTGAATGTTTAATTAATATAAATAATAGAATAATATATTTATTTCCAAAATAGTCGGAAATAGTGGAATTCACAATATTGTGTGAATTGGATTATTATAAGATGTAATTCAATTTAGAATTGAGTTACAATAACAATTATATATATTTAAATAACGATGGTTGAAAGTATTAATTATAATATAATTATAATCGAGCCTGAAATGGCGCAGCAGTTCGTAATTTGGCAATTTGAACTTTAAACAAATATACATAATCTGTTTTATGTCAGATTTTTGTGAAACAAGAAACGTTCTGAGCTGATAAAGTATATTTTTCTAATGGAAGAGAAAAATCAGGATTTCGTCAAGTAGATTTTGATTTACGATCAAATCAAAATTTAAAATAGTCGTTATGGAAAGTTTATAAGACATAACGATATATTTAATTATAATTAAATATTGGCTTCAAATTTGGACAAATCTTGTTAGACGTAGTTATAATTCAATTTTTAGAATTTTTCTGTAATTTTTATTTTGGAAAATAAGCACTTTTTATTTTGGAGTATTTCACACCTTATATCAATATTTTGGGATTTCACAGAATAAGCTAACGGGCCTATATTATTATATTTTTGGGATCCTGGCACATTGTCCATCACAACGGTATTTTTGTTTTTGTCCATAATGGTTCGTAAGTGAAATTTTTTTATATAATGGGTATCGTACGCTTTATAGCTTAAAACATGAAAAAAACAGTTTTATCCTCTTAATGAGATAAATGCGACATGAAATGAAGTAAAACAAAGTTGTAAAATCATATGAATCCAGCTATTTATATTTAGTTCGCTTAAATAACAACTCAGAAAGATTGTAGCCTTTTTCCCCAATTTGATACAATCAGTAGAATAAAATAGCCAAATTATGAAGACAAACAAATGATGAATTGCAAAGAAAATAAAATAAAAACTAAATTGTTAAAAATTTAGGCGTAAACTAGTTGCACAGTTAACACGCTCTCCTGTAACACATGATACACTTATACTAGACTAGTTCAATTAGCTATATGTCAACTGTCTACCCTTCCTTAGCTATTAAGTATTGAATAGTTTCCATACACTGATGAGTGCTGTCGAGACAGTGATAAATCACAATCAGCACATGCAAACTGCACAAGCCTACCAGCTATGCTATACTACGCTATAATCAAATAATTCATGGCTAAGTTTTTATACTTCTATAAATATACAAGCTCTCACCCGAGGTCATGGGTTTACAGAAAGGAAAACAGAGAAAGGTGGTGGTTTTCAAAAATCTAAACTAAACTTATATTCCTCTAAAGATTTCAAAAAAGGACTCATATGACTGCAAAGCAAGTGAAGTGCTTCAACTACTTGTCCTTAATACTGGGTTTCGAACATACTGTTCGAAATAGGTAAACCAACAGCCTAGGGTATAAATTCCTAGAATCTATAAGTATTGATTCAGCGTGTGGTTGTTTTATTTGGATTGGGAGGTTGGTCCTGAAGCCGTGATGGAGGGTTGTCGGAGTAGGCATGAGCGGAGATGGCTATGACGCAATCTGTTTGGGAAAGTAAGAAGTTACGTGGATGAAAGGAGTGGTTAGAGTTCAGGGCGTAATGGAATTAGTGTATGTAAATGGAGCAGCATCACCGTGAAGAAGTGACTTACATGAGATGAATTAGGGAACAAAAGTGCCGCAAGGTTTTTCTTTGGAAGAAGGTAGAGGACGTGAGGGGCAGTGGAAAATCGGTTGATCCTTGGCAATGGGGTGTGGAAAAATAAAAGGAAAATCCGAACGGGAAAGGGTAGGAACAGTTTGTAATGCAAATCATTGTATAGGGAGGCATTTTGTTTGGTACAGGGGAAGTTGGATGTAATGGGTGTAAGAACTACGAAAGATGGTCACGGTCATCACGTTTTAAGGATCTGGGTTGACTTGGTTTAAGAAATTATGAATAGGAAAAGCGGGTCTGTTCTCAGGGACGTGAAGGTTAGATGGAGTTGATGTTGGAGATTTAAACTGCGATTGTTATTGTTTTCGTAGTGAAGCGATGAAAGGAGGAAATGTTGAAAATGGTTTGAGCGAGTGTGTGGTTTTCTGGTATTGGAGAAGGACTAGTTAAGGATGGTGAAAAACGTGATTTAAGGATTTTTGTTGTTAAGATAATGGAGATTTGTGTTGTGGTAATGAGATCAACGGTCGGGGATGGAAGGCGCTGAAAGGAATGAAGACGTTGTTCGAATTCGTGTACAGAGAAGCATGAAGATAATGAGGAAATGGTCATTAGCTTTAAACATGATCAAGGAGGGTTAAAATGGTAAATAATAATAATATAATTAGTTTAATTATATGTTTATAATAAATCATTTAATATTGTAACGATGATAACTTTGTCATACATTATCGAAATTCAACAAAACAGGATCCGTTGGGATCGTATGGATGGTGGCTGCACAATGGAACTGACTAGGAGTGAATTGAGCTCATTACAATTTATAGCGAAATAAATTGTCGGTCTGAATCAACCGACAATTTTCGTTATTTAACGATGATCATCCAATGTGAATAAATCTCACTAATTCTGCCAGTTTATATTTTTATAACATATTTTTAGAATTGATAAATGTTGGTTGATTGCTATGTGTTGACTGTTTGAATGAAATGTTAATTAATTGGTTCGGAATATAGATAATGATATATATATATCGTTAATCAAATATGGATTCTGTTTATCATAATATTTAATACTGAAATGAAGTTGATGTTAATTATATTGTTTAACATCTGTGGATGCAGGGAAATAGGTTGAGGGATCCAACTGGATTCCTCAATATTTATAATACTGTTTGTTTTCATATATTATGATATATGATGTGATATATAATCCGTGATTGATTATGATGATACTGGTCATGTTATTTGGTAATTTAAATACCATATGAAATAGTGTAATGTAAAAAGGAAATTTTCAAAGTGAATATTGAAAATGAAATATTTATATATGAAATAAATAGGGTATAAAAAAGGTAATATTTGGAAAACAAATATTGGAAAATATAATTAATGAAACATTTGGGAAATGAATAGAATTATATAAAAGGATTTATATAGAATAAATAGAATTATATAAAGGGAATTAAAAATGAGATTTAAGTGTTAGAAATAAAAAGGAAATTTGTATGAATAATTCTACAAATAAAAATATAAATAGAATTTGGTTTTGAGATATTGTTTTTAAAATACAAAATCAAACTGTTTGATTATATATAGAAATGTTATTCACATTCAATGTGAAAAATAGATTAAAGTAAATATTTTACAAATAAAATATAATAAAAGAAATTGGGACTTGAATTAGGAACCTAAAGGGAATTACTGAAATTAGAAGCTGGCTAGGAATTAGTTGAGTTGAATGGCTTTTTGGGTATCGATCTGATGTTGGTTTCGGCCTTCGGGGTTTATACTTGGGAAGTTGTTCTCTTACTAGTTTACAGTTAGAGACTAATATATGTGAGAAGATTGTGATGCATGAATCAGAAATGGAAACGTTTTCCAAAGTTGATGACATATATTTTCTAAAAATTAGAAAATAAGGATTTGATGAATATAGGGAAATGATAAATGGGGAAATTAATAAATGTTGATTGATGATTATCTCCATTTGGGAATACGACCATTGTTTGTACACATGTTTTCCTTTGATAGTTAAATCACCGACTATCAAAGATTTTGACCATTTCCGTTGTTAATATGGAGAGACCGGGATCAGATATATTATCTGAAAACCACTCTGCATGGAATTAGCGTTGTGAATCAAATATGATGAAGATAATTGAAGACGGAGTTATGCAAGGGCTTTTCAGTAAATCCTAGGTAGAAATTGCCTAAGATGGATTTACAGAATAGCACCTTCGGTCTGTCCAGTCCCATGACGACCTGTATGGAAGAATGTCTGACGATGTGACATTCGTTTCTCTTAGCTGTATGACGATGTGACAGTTATGCAAGGGCTTTTTAGTATATTTAATAGATCACGTAAGTTGATCTCTTCAAATGTATTTACGTTTGGTGGCAGAGGAATTCGTTTCTCTTAGTTGTATACATGTGATATGTTTAGATAAATCAATTTGTGATTTAGTGGGTATGACGATGTGACATTCAAAGTGAATGACAATGTGATTTATCAAAGGATATGTTATGACCTCTAGCCTCACAACCGAGAAATGGTATAAAATCGGGTAGGTCGCTTGGCTAAGTGGTTAGCTGCCAATTAGGGTGTATTGTCACCTGATCTAGAGAAAATCCATTTACTTCTATAATCTATTTCGATGCTGGCCCTTTCGGGAAAACGGTTGTTGATCCCAACCGTTGGTGATAATACATTCGGTACACTCAAGCGAAATTAGTGACCGGTCATGTTTAGCCTGGGCTACAAGATGTCCTTGTTGAACCCGGTGTATTCCTCTCTAGAGATACACTGTCAGAAGGTGGTCCAATACCTTGCCAATTGGAATCCATTACCCAATAAGCGCCCGCGGATTTTAATTATATATTATGTATGTGGAATGTGAGATGAAAACATTCTGCTAGATGGTTATTATATTATGGTTGATAGACACTATTATAATATCAAAAGAATTTTAATATAAAGATTATCGTTTCTTTCAAAAAGTTTTTGAATGTTGAATCAGGTGCATAAGGGAAAAACCCGTTCCATGTTATACGGCATGGTCTTATGAGATATCGTTTATTTTCTCAAATTGTTTTAAATTGTTTACTCACACCAGTCCCATGACTGACTTGGAGTTTATTTTGTTTTGTTTTCCCTAAACTCTTGGGTGCCCAAATTTGTACGGGCAGTCAAGTAGTCAGGATTTATAGATATACTGAGAGGTTGGAGCATGAGGCTTCAGGATTTTATAGCAATTATTTATTTCCACTGTATTGTAAGTAATGTACTCTAATAATGGTAATATATACAGATACTGATTTTGTTCAAAGTTATGTTCTATAATATATTAATCGTTCCGCTGTGAGATTCGTGTTACTCTGATTCTGTTGTTGTGGTCTTCTTCTTCTATTCTAATTTTTTATCTCATCTATTCTCACCCTCTAACTTCTTTCTATTAACTATCTGGTATTTCCGATGCTTGGATAGTCGGCATTGAGTTTATGTCGATAACCAAGATCGCGAAAATCTGGGTCGTTACAGTAGTATCAGAGCTTAAGGTTAAGTAATTACCTTGGCTCTGTGGCGTAGCTCAGTAGATATGGGGTTAGCAATACCCTAGATTAAGTTTGAGTGTATATATACGAGTGAACATATTTGTAGATTTTATAAAAATGGTTTTATATTGTGAATATTTATTGGTTGAGTTGTTTATGGGTTCTGATCGATCAGTTTGATCCACTGTATCGGTAGGAGTTTATAAACACTCGAATACGATGAACTGATATAATATGTTTTGAAAAGAGGGTAAATGAAATAATTTTACCCAAATTATATTTTGATATAAAAAGTATAGATATTGGCAATATTTTAGTATGGTTGGATGTATTGGTTGTGATTATAATCAAATAAGATTATAAAAGTAAAATGGTTATGTAAATAACCAATTAAAATTTGTAGAAGTGTTACAAAATGGATTATATCTGAATTAAAACTAGAATTGGAATTAAAACTCTGGAAATTTGAATAAGTGTTTGTAAATGAATATGGATTAAATATATGAGAATTTAAAAATCCTGGGAGATTTTAAATTGTTTTACAAGCATTGTAAATGATATTTTGAAATGTATTTCAAAATGGAAGTGTTTAGAAATGGTTTTGAAATGCAATATAGTATTGAACTCACTTCGATCGCTAGAAAATAGATTCCGATGATGACATCTGCATCATCGGTGTTCATTTTTGAGTTTCTAAGTGATGGATTACTGCCAAAATTTTGTTTTTAAATTGCTTTAAGGAAACAAGTTGTTCAGGAATTCAATGGTTTTGAATTGTTATTATGATTTCAAATTGATTTGAAATAGAAAAAAAAAACAGGTATTAAAATTATGAAAATTTAAATTTAACTTATGAAGTTAAATAGGATGAGATGGTAATAGTAAATAAATAAATTAGAATTATCTTGAGATAAGTTAAATAAAACTAGAATCAATCAGAGAATAATCTGGAATAGAATTTAGTTGATAAGTTAAGAGTTTGGAATCGAGAATGGAACTCGAGTTTGAAATGAATTTCGATTTGGATATAAGTGAATGATTGGGTTGAGGATAAAATTGGTTGGAGATTGATTGGAATGACATTGGTATATGTTGAATTGGTAACAAATGCAAAGGATATATTGATATGCCCGACAAAAAGGTACAAGTTTATATTTCTATTGGGTACAAGATTTATGAGCCGAGCTGGCGAGCCGCTTGGCTGTTTGATTTTCTTTTGGGTTGGAAAAGGTCTAGAGAGGCGAGTTGTAGTTGTACCGATTGAGCCATACAAAGGAGGTGCTGGCGAAATTTTTCAGAAATTTAATGTGTTTGAAAATTTTAGGATTTTTGAAAATTTTGGTTGTTTGGAATAATTTAATTGAAATCAATTAATTCAGTTAAAACTGAAGTTAGAAGTAAACGAATAATTTTTAACCCAGTCAATAGGGGTTTATTTTCTACCTTTGCAATTTCGAGGACGAAATTATTTTAAGGGGGAAAGAATGTAATGTCCCGTATTTTTACGGTATAATAATTAATTTATTTAAATAATGATTTAGAGATTTAAATGGTTGATTAATTAAATAATGTTGAATTTTTAATTAGTATAAATAATAGAATAATACATTTATTTCCGAAATAGTCGAAAATAGTGGAATTCACAATATTGTGTGAATTGAATTACTATAAGAATTAATTCAGTTTAGAATTAAAGTACAATAACGATGGTTGAACGTATTAATTATAATATAATTATAATCGAGCCCGAAATGGCGTTGCAGTTCGTAATTTGGCAATTCGAACTTTAAACGAATATACATAATCCATTTTAAGTCGGATTTCTGTGAAACAAGAAACGTTCGGAGCTGGTGAAGTATATTTTTCTAATGGAAGAGAAAAATCGGGATTTAGTCGAGTATATTTTGATTCGTGATCAAATCAAAATTTAAAATGGTCGCTATGGAACGTTTATAAGCCATAACGATATATTTAATTATAATTAAATATTGTCTTTGAATTTGGACAAATTTTATTTGACGTAGTTATAATTCAATTTTTAGAATTTTTCTGTAATTTTTATTTTAGTAAATAAGCACTTTTTATTTTTGAGTATTTTACACCCTATATCAGCATTTTGGGATTTCACAAAATAAGTTAACGGGCCTATATTATTATATTTTTGGGATCCTAGCACATTATCCATCACAACGGTATTTTTGTTTTTGTCCATAATGGTTCATAAGTGAACAAAATTTATATAATGGGTAGCGTACGCTTTATAGCTTAAAACATGAAATAAAAACAGTTTTATCCTCTTAATGAGATAAATGCAACATGAAACGAAGTAAAACAAAGTTGTAAAATCGTATGAATCTAGCTATTTAAATTTAGTTCACCTAAACAACAACTCAGAAAGATTGTACCCCTTTTCACCAATTTGATACAATCAATAGAATAAAATAGCCAAACCATGAAGACAAACAAATGGTGAATTGCAAAGAAAATAAAATAAAAACTAAATTGATAACACTTTAGGCGTAAAGTTTCACAGTTAACCCGCTCTCCAGTAACACATGATACATTATACCTAGACTAGTTCAATTAGCTATATGTCAACCGTCTACCCTTCCTTAGCTACTAAGTATTGAATAGTTTCCAAACACTGCTGAATGCTGTCGAGACAGTGATAAATCACAATCAGCACGCGCAAACTGCACAAGCCTACCAGCTATGCTATACTACCATATAATCAAATATTTCATGGCTAAGTTTTTATACTTCTATAAATATACAAGCTCTCACCCGAGGTCATGGGTTTACAGAAAGGAAAACAGAGAAAGATGGTGGTTTTCAAAAATCTAAACTAAACTTATATTCCTCTAAAGATTTCAAAAAGGCACTCGTATGACTGCAAAGCAGGTGAAGTGCTTCGAGTACTTGTCTTTAATACTGGGTTTCGAACATACTGTTCGAAATAGATAAACCCAACAGCCTAAGGTATAAATTCCTAAGATCTATAAGTATCGATTCAGCATGTGGTTGTTTTATTTGAATCGAGAGGTTGGGTCTGAAGTCGTGATGGAGGGCTGTCGAAGTAGGCATGAGCGGAGATGGCTATGACGCAATCTATTTGGGAAAGTAAGAAGTTACGTGGATGAAAGGAGTGGTTAGAGTTCAGGGCGTGATGGAATTAGTGTATGTAAAGGGAGCAGCATCACCGTGAAGAAGTGACTTCCAGGAGATGAATGAGGGAACAAAAGTGCTGCATGGTGTTTCTTTGGAAGAAGTAGAGGACGGGAGGGGCAGTGGAAAATTGGTTGATCCTTGGCAATGGCGTGTGGAAAAATAAAAGGAAAATCCGAACGGGAAAGGGTGGGAATGGTTTGCAATGCAAATGATTGTACAGGGTGGCATTTTGTTTGGTATAGGGGAAGTTAGATGTACGCAAGGCATGCACTGTAGAGGATGGGAACGATGGGTGTAAGAACTGTGAAAGATGGTCACGGTCATCACGTTTTAAGCATCTGGGTTGACTTGGTTTAAAAAATTATAAATAGGAAAAGCGGGTCCGTTCTCAGGGACGTGAAGGTTAGATGGAGTTGATGTTGGAGATTTAAACTGTGATTGTTATTGTTTTTGTAGTGAAGCGGTGGAAGGAGGAAATGTTGAAAATGGTTTAAGCGAGTGTGCGGTTTTCTGTTATTGGAGAAGGAGTAGTTAAGGATGGTGAAAAACGTGATTTAAGGATTTTTGTTGTTAAGATAATGGAGATTTGTGTTGTGGTAATGAGATGAACGACCAGGGATGGAAGGCGCTGAAAGGAATGAAGACGTGGTTCAAATTCATGAACAGAGAAGCATGAAGATAATGAGGAAATGGTCATTAGCTTTAAACATGATCAAGGAGGGTTAAAATGGTAAATAATAATAATATAGTTAGTTTAATTATATGTTTATAATAAATCATTTAAATATTATAACGATGATAACTTTGTCATACATTATCGAAATTCAACAAAACGGGATCCGTTGGGATCGTATGGATGGTGGCTACACAATGGAACTGTCTCGGAGTGAATTGGAGCTCTTTACAATTTATTGCGAAATAAATTGTTTGTCTGAATCAACCGACAATTTTCATTATTTAATGATGATCGTCCAATGTGAGTAAATCTCACTAATTCTACCAGTTTATATTTTTATAACATATTTTTAGAATTGATAAATGTTGGTTGATTGCTGTGTGTTGACAATTTGGATGAAATGTTAATTAATTGGTTGAGAATATAGATAACGATATATATATATATATATATCATTAATCAAATATGGATTTTGTTTATCAGAATATTTAATATTGAAATGAAGTTGATGTTAATTATATTGTTTAACATACGTGGATGCACGGAAACAGGTTGGAGGGATCCAACTGGATTCCTCAATATTTATAATACTGTTTGTTTTCATATATTGTTGTATATGATGTGATATATAATCTGTGATTGATTATGATGACACTGGTTGTGTTATTTGGTAATTTAAATACCATATGAAATACTGTAATGTAAAAAGGAAATTTTCAAAGTGAATATTGAAAATGAAATATTTATATGAAATAAATAGGATACAAAAAAGGTAATATTTGGAAAACAAATATTGGAGAATATAATTAAGGAAATATTTGGGAAATGAATAGAATTATATAAAAGGATTTATATAGAATAAATAGAATTATATAAAGGGAATTATAAATGAGATTTAAGTGTTAGAAATAAAAAGGAGATTTGTATGAATAATTCTACAAATAAAAATATAAATAGAATTTGGGTTTGAGACATTGTTTGTAAAATACGAACTCAAACTGTTTGATTATATATAGAAATGTTATTCACATTCGATGTGAAAAATAGATTAAAGTAAATATTTTTCAAATAAAATATAATAAAAGAAATTGGGATTTGAATTAGGAATTTAAAGGGAATTACTGAATTAGAAACTGATTGGAAATTAGTTGAGTTGAATGGCTTTTTTGGTATCGATCTGATGTTGGTATCGGCCTTCGAGGTTTATACTTGGGTAGTTGTTCTCTTACTAGTTTATAGTTAGAGACTAATATATGTAAGAAGATAGTGATGCGTGAATCAGAAATGGAAACGTTTTCCAAAGTTAATAATGTATATTTTCTAAAAAATAGAAAATAAGGATTTGATGAATATAGGGAAACGAGAAATGGGGAAATGAATAAATGTTGATTGATGATTGATTGGTAAGATTTCCATTTGGGAATACGACCGTTGTTTGTACACATATTTTCCTTTGATAGTTAAATCACCGACTATCAAAGATTTTGACCATTTCCGTTGTCAATATGGAGAGACCGGGATCAGATACGTTTTCTGAAAACCACTCTGTATGGTATTAGCGTTGTGAATCAAATATGATGAAGATAATTGAAGACGGAGTTATGTAAGGGCTTTTCAATAAATCCTAGGTAGAAATTGCCTAAGATGGATTTACAGAATAGCACCTTCGGTCAGTCCAGTCCTAGAACGACCTGTATGGAAGAATGTCTGACATAGTATATTTAATAGATCGCGTAAGTTGATCTCTTCAAACGTATTTACGTTTGGTGGCGGAGTAATTCGTTTCTCTTAGCTGTATACCCGTGATATGTTTGGATAAATCAATTTGTGATTTGGCGGGTATGACGATGTGACATTCAAAGTGAATGACAATGTGATTTATCAAAGGATACGTTATGACCTCTTGCCTCACAACAGAGAAATGGTATAAAATCGGATAGGTTGCATGGCTAAGTGGTTAGCTGCCAATTAAGGTGTATTGTCACCTGATCTAGAGAAATTCCATTTACTTCTATAATCTATTTCAATGTTGTCCCTTTCGGGAAAACGGTTGCTGATCCCAACCGTTGGTGATAATACATTCGGTACACTCAAGCGAAATGAGTGATTGGTCATGTTTAGCCTGGGTTACAAGATGTCCTTGTTGAACCCGGTGTATTCCTCTCTAGAGATACACTATCAGAAGGTGGTCCCATACCTTGCCAGTTGGAATCCATTATAAGCTCCCGTGGGTTTTAATTATATATTATGTATGTGGAACGTGAGATGAAAGTGTTCTGCTAGATGATTATTATATTGTGGTTGATATACACTATTATAATATCAAAAGAATTTTGATATAAAGATTATCATTTCTTTCAAAAGGTATTCGAATGTTGAATCAAGTGTTTTGGATTCTCATAAGGGAAAATCCCGTTCCGTGTTGTACGGCGTGGTCTTATGAGGTATCGTTTATGTTCTCAAACTGTTTTAAATTGTTTACTCACACCAGTCCCATGACTGACCCGGAGTTTATTTTGTTTTGTTTTCCCTAAACTCTTGGGTGCCCAGATTTGTACGGGCAGTCAAGTGGTCAAGATTCACAGATATACTGAGAGCTTGGAGTAGGAGGCTTCATGATTTTATAGCAATGTTTATTTCCGCTGCGTTGTAAGTACTATACTCTGATAATGGTAATATATACAGATACTGATTTTGTTCAAAGTTATGTTATATAATATATTTATTCGTTCCGCTGTGAGATTCGTGTTACTCTGATTATGTTGTTATGATCTTCTTCTTCTATTCTAATTTTCTATCTTATCTATTCTCACCCTCTAACTTATTTCTATTAACTATCTGGTATTTCCGATGCTTGGATAGTCGGCATTGAGTTTTTGTCGATAACCAAGATCGCGAAAACCCGGGTCGTTACACTCTCCGTCTATGTGTGGATTATAGAGAATTAAATATGTTCACGAAGAAGAATCAACACCCACTCCCTCGGATAGACGATTTATTTGATCGGCTCGTAGGTGCATCAGTTTTCTCTCAGTTTGATTTGGCGATTGGGTTTCATCGGCTTCGAGTTGCAGATGATAGTTTAGATAAGACAGCTTTTAGGACACCAGACGGATTTTTCAAGTGGCTAGTTATGCCTTTTGGGCTAACCAACGCATTGGCATATTTTGTTGATTTGATGAGCCGATTGTTCAGGGAGTTCTTAAATAAGTTTGTAGTGGTATTCGTAGATGACATATTGGTTCTTTAGAGATGAAGAGCAGCATGTGTTGCATTTGAGAGAGGTCCTCCGTACTCTTTGTGCCTATTAGTTGAAGGTGAACTTCTCTACGTGCCATTTTTGGCATAAGGAAGTGAGATTCCTAGGACATGTAGTTTCGGGAGATGGTACAGTGGTGGATCCTGCTAAAGTGGTTGCTGTGCAAGATTGGTAGGTTCCCAAGAATGCAACCGGGGATAGGAGCTTTCAAGGTTTGGCGGGGTTTTATCAGAAATTTACTAAGGAATTTCACGGATTTCAGCTCCTCTTACCCGCCTTATTAATAAGAACTTGATATTCTCATGAGACGTGGATTGCGAGGATTCCTTTATGAGATTGAAAGAGGCACTTATGACGACTTCAGTATTCACTCTCCCAGACGGATCTAATATGTTTACTATGTACATCGATGCTTATGGTACAAGATTAGGCACGGTCCTAATGTAGGAGGGTAGTGTTGTTCGTTATGGGAGTAGACAACTAAGGGCACATAGGAAGAATTATCCTACCATGATTTAGAGCTAGCAGCGATTGTTTTTTCCCTTAATTCTTGGAGGCATTACTTGTTCGATGAGAGGTTCTAGTTATATATAGATCATAGGTCCCCTAATTATTTATTTTCATAAAAAGATCTTAACTTAAGGCAACAACTTTGGATGGAGTTTATAACATCCTACGATTCTGAGATTTCTTATACCCTAAGGAAGGAGAATGCAGTGGCGGATGCTTTAATTAGACGAAGGGTGACTTTGAGCCCATTATTCGTTGAGTGGCAGAGTTTAGAATTTATCTCATCGTTTGATTTCAGACCATTTACGGACTGTACACTGGGATTTTCAGCATCGCTTGAAGTGCAACCTACTCTATTGGAACGGAATGGATCTAATCGACGTGATGATCTGCCGCTAGCCAATATTTTTGGCAACTTAGATAGAGGAGAGACTTCTGAGCACCTTCATAGATACTCATTTGATGAGAGGGGATGGCCACGCCGTGATGGTAGGTTATGTGTACCCCGCACGGGAGACATGACGAGTATTGTATTATCGGAGGCCCATCATTCTTGAATGACCATCCATCTGGGAGGAGATAAGATGTATAGCGATATGAAAAGGGTCTCCTATTGAAAAGGGATGAAAAGAGACATGACAAATTTCATAGCTAGATGCATATAATGTTAGAGAGTTAAGGCTGAGTAGAGGAAACCACGTGGATTACTTCAGCCCTTAGATATGCTACAGTGGAAGTGGGAGAGCATCTCAATGGATTTCATAGACGGTTTCCCTAGGTCGAGGAGATGCAATACTAGCATTTGGGTGATCATAGATAGGTTAATCAAGAGCACTCATTTCATCCCAGTCAAGAGTAAGGGGACCACAACTGGGTTGGAGGGAGATCATCTGACTTCAGGGAGTTCCCTCGAGCATCGTTAGCGACAGAGATGCCATCTTTACTAGAGAGTTTTGGAGAAGCCTGTAGGAGGCACTAGGGACACTCCTGAGGCTTAGTACTGCATACCACCCTCAGACAGATGGACAGACGGAGAGGATTAATCGAATTCTTGAGGATTTATTAAGGCTGTGCATTTGGCTTCGGAGGGAGTTGGAAAGAGCATCTTTCCTTGGTTGAGTTTTCCTATAACAACAGCTACTATACGAGTAATGGATTGGCATCTTTCGAAGCCTTGTATGGACGACCCTATAGATCACCATTTGCTTGGTGAAAGACTTTAAGCAAACTTCTTCTTGGACCAGAGATGATCAGAGAGACCTCAGACAAGATCAACCTAATTTGAAAAAGGATGAAGGAAGTTCAAGATAGAAAAAAATCTTATACAGACAGAAGGAGATCCAATATTGAGTTCAATGTAGGGGATATAGTTTTTTGTAATCTATCTCACCTTAGGAACAGGGTGTGATTTGGTTTAGTTGGGAAATTGGCACCTAGATTTGTTGGACCCTTTTCGATTGTAGAGAGGATATGCTAAATGCCCTATAGATTTCGATTACCAGAGAGATTATCAGGGGTTCACAATGTATTTCATGTCTCACATTTGAGGAAATGCCTACATGATTTTACGGTGGTAGTAGAGCCTAGTACTTTAATGGAGATTGAGATAAAAAAGGAGGTTGTTATTAGATGAGTACCGATGTGGATTCTGGATTCTGAGATAAAGTATTTAAGGAATAAGGAGACTAGACTCGTCAAGGTTCAATGGGGAGAGGATGGAAACAAAGTAACGTGGGAACCTGAGGAGAAGATTTGCGCTTCTATTCCATTCCTTTTTGATAGTATGCTCTTAATCCCTACTTGATTTGAATTTGAACCTTATCCATTTCCTATCGTTTGAATTAGTGAGTCTTGGAAAGTCCCATAGATTATAGGATATGGCTTAAACATATTATGTTTGATGGATTCAAATAGATGAAAGTGTTTAGTAGTGGGTACAATGGATGCATATACACATACTAGGTGCTAATTAGTGATCGACAATTAGGACACTAACATAATTGCATATGGATGTGTGTGTG
Source organism: Allium sativum (assembly GCA_030737875.1). NCBI lineage: Eukaryota > Viridiplantae > Streptophyta > Magnoliopsida > Asparagales > Amaryllidaceae > Allium > Allium sativum. The sequence goes on from CM060923.1 coordinate 161,059,191, forward strand.
CACTTTTAATTCACTTCTTAATTTATGGATGAAATTTGGGTGTTATCATATGAATGTTGCATTTTATTAATGATGATTGTAGCGCACATATAGAACTTTGTGTACCATTAGGATTCTTTTGCATACATTTTGGATGCATGGCACCGACATAAATTGCATAAAAGGAGGTCGAATGAATCAGTGTACCGCCTGATTTCTTGCATTAGTTAGGGATATGTACGCTACACTATTGCATATGATCGTGAAAAGCATTAAAAATCTGAAGGACAATGGATGTCTATGATGGGTGGATGAGTAGATGGATGTATATGATAATGTGATAATATCTATGACATTCTTCTAGCCTTTGAGATTTCGGGGACGAAATCCTTAAAGGAGGAGAGAACGTAACAACCCGAAATTTTAATAAAGCGACTTTATTAAAAGATTAATAAGACAAATATTAATTAGGACAATAAATTGGGAACTAGGCAATAGGGGTTGCTCCATTAAGTTCGTTATGAAATTCTGGCTAAGACAAACCTTTGGTTTGTTAAAATCGAACTTAAAACAAAGAAGATATAAAAGAAACAAGTTTGAAATTCGAATTTTCAAAAAGAGTAAATGTTCGAAATAATCATAATTAAAGTAAGCGTAAGTCACTCTAAACGGGGGCGTCCCATGGTTTTTACGACTTATGATATAATAACACTTCTTATTTTGCTTTGAATGAAATTTCAAGTTCCACTGTGTTTTGTTATGTTATCTTGTGAATTTTAGCCTCTTTGATGTTATTGTATACCTATGCGCTTCATATTTCTTAATGAAATCCTCTTATGGGTAACGTTAAGAAATATGGGGTGTTACATTAACTTAAACCCTCACAAACACGCACATACACACACACACACACACACACACATATATATATATATATATACACACACACACACTCACTCACACACCCCGTAACATCCCTGTTTTGCAGTACCCCCGTTTTTACAGCACCGCAAAAGAACTCCTTTGTAAGTCACATGTCTTTATTTAAATAATGCTTTGAGGCGAGGGAAAGTATCAATGGATGAAGAGAGAAAGTGAACTTATGTTGAATCAATGGACATTTAGAGGTATTGGTATATTTAGGGTGCACAGAAACATTATAAATATATATATATATATATATATATATATATTTGAGGCGAGGGAGAGAATCAATGGGTTGAGGGAGAAAGTGAACTTGTGGTTAAAATCAATGGGCGTTCAGAGGTATTGCTCTATTTAGGGTGCATCATCAATGGATGTTCAGAGGTATTTCCCTGTTTAGGATGCATTGAAATGTTATATATATATATATATATGCATACACACATGATATAGGATCAAGAGCACTCCAAATAGTGCAACACCTTTTTAGTCCCCGTAATTTCCGCCGCACAATCTTTTTTCTCTCTCCTTCCACTAACTCTCTCTCACACTCACACATTATTTAAATATAAACATATGGCTATTATTAGGGTGCAAAAGGGGTGCCATTAACCTCCCTCCCTCTCTCTCTCTCTTTATATATATATATATATATATATGTGTGTGTGTGTGTGTGTGTGTAACGAAAACATAATTTTAGTCTAAATACCAAGGGAAATTAATTTCCTATCAATATAACATTATTCGATGAATTATCCATGGTAGTGTTTGGTTACTTAAGGTCGTATTATATCTTCCTTTATTATTAATAATTTATATCTTCAAGATACATGTGTGACTTTTAATGTACTAACTAAGAAATACCTTGAAAAACATATTTGGCTAATTAATAACCAGAATTAGAAACTTAAAACTGAATAGTGCAATAGCGCATATTAGATTTTCGAGTGGGATATTACCATGCCTAGGTTCTGTTAAGGACTGAGATGTTGATGAAAACAACCTTGTATTAACTTTGTTTCAATTATTATTGTTATAAAATATATACTAACACTATTTTTTAGAATATATATTTGTGTATATACAGGAAATTTACGCGTGTATTTATTATTGAAGACTGTACAGTTCAGAGAATTAAGATTTCAAAGTAGAAGAGTTCAAGTTTCAAGACTCATAAGTATCAAGAAGTCAACAGTTCAAGAATTATAGAGTAAATATGTTTAGATATATATATTTAAAACTATGGTTAACACTTGATTTTAATTTCAAATTTCAAATTCTGGTTCTAAAACTTAAATTCTGATTTTAAAATTTAAATCCCGATTTTAAAATTTAAATCTTGATTTTAAAATAACTTCTAAAATATTTACTTAGTTTTAAATTTTTTTTCAAATGATTTCAAAATTACTTCCTTATTTATAAAAATATACTTATTTATTTGAAAAAATATTCTAACTCCTGAAAATTATTTTCTAAATCATGAAAACTATTTTTCAACTTATGTTTAATAGATTTCTAACTTAAAGTTTTTACTTGGTGTATAATTACTCATGTGTTTTTAAATTCCTTTTTTATATTAAGTTCTAATATATTTATAGTTATATATTTATATTTACACTTTTATATCATTTTATATTTAGTTTCTTAAATATTTTTATTATATCTTTATATAAGTTTTCAAAAATATATTTTACTCTGAAAAGTATGTTTTACTATAAATGAATTTAGTTTGTTTTAATTCTGGATTCACCATAATTTATTTAAAAATTATTTACTTTGTTTTAAAACTCAAATTTTGAAATTACACTAGCATTTGTCGACATAAGGTTTTTAGTATGTCGGCGTACTAGCTGTTAAGTGGGTTTTAAATTTTGAAAAGAAGTGTCTTTTGAGTTCAACTCTTTTTCAGAAACGTTGTGACTATTGGAAACCTATAAATACCTTCTAGAATTTGATTTTTTAACATCTTTTCATCCCCTTCTTCCTCTCTTATCATCCTACTATTAGAATACTTTATTCCTGATTTTTTGCACTTATACTTTGCCGATTTCAATCGAAATCATATCATTCTTCTTCTCTTTCAACTCTAAATCAAATTCTCTCCAAATTCAAGTGCTACTCAAGAGTTATAGGCTGTTTGTAATCAAAGATCTCAAGATCAAGTCCTATCGAGTCAATTCTACAAATACATATAATAGAAGAGTGTGGCCGTGTCCCGGAAATCGGCTGGATGTGGTCATGTCCCGTATAAAGTGACTGGGTGCGATTATGTCCCATAAACCGAAGGTTGTAAGATTGTGGCCTAGAAATCAGCTAAGTCTTTCTATACTTAGTATCAGTTAGGGTGTGCCCTTGTAACCCTGAAATCAAGGACTGTAACTAAACATTATGGAATAAAAATCTACATCAACCTAACATTATGTGGGATTGGATGTATGGGAGTCCCGAACCAATATAAAATCCTAGTGTGTACTTTCCTTTTATTGCTTTTACTTTGATTTTCTTCATTCTGTGATTATTTATGATCTGCGTACTATTTGTTTAATCCAAAAAGATTTCAAGAAAATTAATAAATTCCAATAAATACTATTCACAACCCCTCTAGTGTTTAACTTGACTTAAGATCCTCAATCCACATCTCCAACAGGTTCATGTCAGACTAGGTACCAACACGTAATATAAAAAATGGTATTGACTAAATTTCTAAAGCCTTTATCATTTTTAAATCTAAAATCACTTTACAATGTTCGCAACTAAAGTTAGTGTTGTTTATGTTAAAGTCAAAAATGTTTGAAATGTTAACAAGAATGAAGACCGTTGACGGACAATTGTTGTGCCCTACACTTTCTACGTCTAACTAGTGCGTTGTGGTAATGCTCGGCCGATGCAAAACGATCATCAAGGTTAAAAAAATGAAAACAACCTTGAGACCTGTCCTATATCTCACAGCACATGGTTTAACATATAATAGTAACACAAGACAGTAAAAGCTGGTAACGAACCATAAGTATCAAAGTAGTGATCTATAATACAACAAATAGAAATAGAGTCATACAATTGATAATAACTCAAATAAATTGTCTTTAATATAAAAGTACTATTAATCCCCATAGTAGTGAACAACGGAAAGTAACATAATGCATATAACCTCCTTCTCGCCTCCTGATCATCTACTCGTGCACACCCTAACCTATCTTTAGTCCGATCATTTAAGAGAATCCAGGGTAATTAGAAGTAACGCATAAAATTCTTGGTTGGAAAACAATTTGGTGTGAGCGATAGTTATCCCAAGTACTAAAATAAGACAGTGTAATAGGTATGGAAAACCATACCTGACCCATCCCTATATCCAAAAAGTTAGCACACAAAAGTGATAATGTACTCTACTCTAAGGTTATCATGCCATTGAGTGTCAATAGTGTATACGTGATAGTGTTATAACAAGCAAGCATAGAACAAGCATCATAGTTCCTCACATTCACTTACTCAATGCGTCGAATAGTTGGCACTCAACACTTGGGTCACCAGTTCTTTTGAAGCCCCAGTTAATTTTATACATCGAGGAACTCTACCTGACTATCATTACGTCCTACATTGATGGACTATAGTTGATAACCCTACCCAGTCCAAAACACCGACAAGCTCAGGGATCTGGGGAGATCAGGTTCTATGACTTGGAACCCTAATTTATCATTGTGCCTCCCCCTCGAAGGTGCACCAAAGTCCTAAGCATCGATTATCCCTTTGCACACGTCCTCTACAGCAGAATCCATCACTAGACTGTTTGCATGAACACCTCACCGGGAGTCATCACTATCTGGGAACTATTCCCTACGGTCATCGTTTGCCATGAATGTCACCATGCCCTCACTCTTCCTGATAGTCTTCTCTGTATAACTTAACGTCAAGCTTGCTCTTGCATTCTTCAACAATGTAGAGTCATCGTCGAGCCTCGTCGATCTAAACTATAATGCATATGCCGGTTTGGGGTACCCCAATCTAAAGTTTTTCCTATCTAAAATTACTCTCTTCCAAAGTGTAGAGATTTCCACCACGAGAACAATACAAAAAAAGCATCCAAAACGGACATGTATGCAAAAGTTATGCTCATTTGAAGTTGGCTCGGAATGAAGGAGCGGAATAGATTTGAGGGAGCTCGTTGTTGACACCAAAAAATTGTACAACGTACAATGAGCTCAATGAAAGTTAAACTAAAACAAATGAAAGTGAGGAATATAAATATAGAAATGCAATAGAAAATACAGATAATGATTTGTAGTGGTTTGGCGTTGACTGCCCTTTGTCCACTTTGTATATTTGATCACTTTATTACTGAATTATTAAAGTATAGCAGCTTGGATCGGTAAGGTTCTGAAATAATATATTTAAAAGTAATCAAGTTGCCAAAAGTTCCATTTTTCGTCTTGGAGATGGCTATGTATAGCTGTAAGTCGAGCTGAAAAGTCAAACACCGTTTGTGCGATGCCCCACCCTAATAAATAGCATTAACAAGTAATACCGTCTATTAGAGCAAAGATTAGATATTGTTAGGAATTACCATCTATAGTTCTACCTTAAATGAGTGTCGAATACGTCAATTAGGTTATAAATTTTTCTTTCTTACCTCAGGTGGATCGACATGCTTGATTCATTTAATGTAAACCTACGATGGCTAAGGATCGCATTCAGAACACTCACCACACCAAATTAGCAAATTTGAAACACATGATTTTTTTTATTATTTGACACCCTTTTTTTAGTTTCAAGGCTTGAAACAGTTATATAGTGTTTCTATATATACTAAAGTGTTTCCACTATCTTTTGATTATTTTATATGTATAATCCTAACTCCAAAAAAGTGAATTTCCTTTTCTAACTTCACTACCATTCCAGCCAAAGCCCAAGTACATTACCCTTCTCGGCCCGTGTTCGGAAAAGAACAAAACTAAGTCCGCATTCTTTTTTTCCCCCAAAGCCTTCTTTCTGCGATTTCCTCATATCCCCCTTTCTAACCGAGGATTTCCTCAGATCTTCCATTCCAGCACTCGTCAGGTAATCTCTACTTGACTCTATAATTTATATTCTAAGGGGTCATTTCTATAGTATCTACTCTGTAAATTGTGTGCAAATTTTGTGTTGGGATTTCAGTAGTTGGTGAAAATCTGTCCTAGTTTCTTTGTTTAACTCGCGAAATCCCAAAATCCATCCTAGTTTGTGTGATTAATTATTGCATTTACATTGATTTGATTCACCTATTTTTTCCTCTATTTTTTTCGTTAGGATTTATTATAAAAGGAATTACAGCTTTTTTATTGTTTGTATGTACAGAGATGCTGCCCAGATGGAGATCTTCGAAATACTAAATCCAAAGATGGAAGCATCCAGGTGTTAAATTTTGTTTGGCTGTGTTATTCAAATTGTGGTGAGGGAGAGGACTTGAAGGCGTGTTGCTGTTTATTTCTGGTTCAGGAATTTGTAATTACTGTGAGGTCGAGCAGGAGATTGGATCGCTGTAATTTGGGTGTCAGATGTGCTATTGAAATACTTTCAAAAGAAGGAATCAGTGCTGAGGTAAAATTTGGCATTTAGTACAAAATTATTAATTATATTTTAACTTATTTTATATGCTCTTGGCACTTGTCTCTGAAAATGTACAGGTTATTAACCTTCACTTAATAAGACCTAAAGATAGAGTTGCAATTAATGCTTATGCAAGAAAAAGCCACAGACGGATTATTGTTGAAGGTTTTACACAACATGGCATCGGTGCTTAAATCTGGTAAATAGATATCACTGTTGACAGAACAACTTTATGATTAGCAGTCACCGTTATATTGTTATTTTTTCTTCATAGTTGTTTCTATCTCAAATTTAATATGATTTGTTAATCTGGTAAAACAATGCTACAGTAGCTGAAAAGTTTTGGCTGTCTTAATGCTGCTATGGAAAGAATTGAAGGAGCTGATGTTCCCATGTCATGCTGCTAATTTTATTTGCTAGATTTGAGAACAAATTCAATTTCTTCAGTACACTATTATGGTTTGACTAATCTTGTAATGCTAGAAAAAGATATTCTAAGGTGTTGCTTCAGTACAATAGTATGGTCGGTGTCAAGGTTACATAGAAAAAGTAGCAAAAGCAGATCTATAGAATCAAAAAGAATAATCTGAAATTACATCGATTTAGAATTTGACCAAACAAAAAAAATGTACTCAGATGTTTTTTTCCTGAAAGCATGAATAGTTCCGACAAATGTCGGCGATTAGCAGACGAGATAAGCACCGAGATTTTAGTTTTGTCTTTTCTCCTTTTTAACGCACTTGATCCCCTTCCGCTCAAGAAATATTTGTTATGGAATCTGCAGCTAAATTAATTGCAGTTGTAGAAAAAATTGCTTTTCTTCATCATGTTTTGATCTATGATGAGTAAAGTAGCTTGAATAAGTGCAAGCAACAGTAGTATATGCAGCATAATAATACAAAATATACGATGATTAAATTATAGCAGCATAAGGAAGGGAAGGCAAAAAATTATAGCTAAATATATACGTAATGTTTGCTAAAAATTACGCGGTTATGAAAGATACGATGATTAAAGCAAAACTTCATAATAATTTGCTATCGGATTACAACTTAAAAAATATTAATGGAAGTATGCAAAATAATAACTCTTAGCTGATCACGAATCACCTCATTGACAATTATTTGAATAACCTAAGCCAAATTCCATCATTATCTCTTTCCACCAAGCATTTTCCACACGAACAATTATACGAGGAAGGCATACAGTTATGACTTTTGTATGCATACACGTTATATGGTAGCATAGACGTTGCATGGACGCACTTATGCTAATACATACTAACATGTGCAATAAAGGCAACCAAGACGGGAATGACGATGATGATGAACACCACTACTAACGTGTGCACATTTTGGATAGAAATAATAGTGATCAAATAGCTGAATCGTTTATATTATGCAATTTTCATGCTTATTTTTTCTCATCTTTTATTAAAAAGTGTGTGGTGTGGCTCATATTAAGAAAAGACACATATAATAAGCACTAACAAGTGGATGGTGTGCCTCATAATAGAGGAAATAATGGTGGTAGGGTTAGTGGTGATAATGATGAAAACAATGAATATGATGATGATTCTGGTCAGGTCATGAAATTGAAGATGTTATGAAAGAAAGAGAAAGTGCCGTTACTTTGTCTCCTAATATGTTAGAGGCTGCAAAGATAGTTGGTATTCAAGAACTTTTGTCAAGATAATTGGATTTGCGGGTTAGTATTTAACAATTTGTCATATCTTTATGATGTTAGGACAACTTGCTTAGTTGCTTGTACTTGATATATAACACCTACTGTACTTTTAGCTTGCAAGTACAATTTTGAGATAATTCATCACCGCATTTGAGATGAATGTCTGAAAGTATAATATTATGTTCAAAATGTCATTGTAGTTTACTCTTTTAAGCCTGCTATACAAGCTAAAAATTCATGGTACTAAAAATCATGTCTTTATGTTGAATGAATTGGTTAATGCTGAGTTATATTGAAGAGGTTGGCGCATGTAACTGCTAGGTTGTTGATGATTATAGGGCATATATTTCATCAAAAAACAATTTATTTTGTAGGGATCAAGATGGCCTATTTGTTTTGCTATGAGATCATGTTCAACGTTTCAGAATATTATGCTTGCGGATCCATCTTTTCTTTTGGAAGTTGGAGTTGAGGTTAGTGAAACTATATTCACGTATGACCAAGCCAAAAGTTGGTTCTATTACTATCGTTGCAGCTAGTGGTTATAATGATATATAACTATAAAGTTTTACATACATTTTATGCTAATTAAAGTTTGTTACATTATAGAGCACTCCTTTAAACTATTAAACTTATTGCAAACAAAGGCCACGGTGGGTGGTTTTTTTTTTAAAAGCATATTTGAATCTACATATGACTATATTCAAGTGTTCCAAATTAAGTATATGCTTGTTTATGTATCATGTTTATATTTCATATAGGTTGTTGGTTAATATACAAGACTGTAAATAGTGAAATGTATAAACTTGAGTCTTATGAGCTTATGTCAGCTAACGATGCTCATGAGAGAGATCTGAAGGGTTGGTATGCCATTTAATTATTATTTTTTAGACATATATAGTTAGCAATAACTATATATCAATCATAAGCACTGAGCTTTCTACTAACGTGTGCATATTTTCTTAATCACATTTAGTTGGAAGTCCAATAGCTGCAGTTGGAAAATATTCAGCTGTGTGAGTGACCTTGCCGTCACTTTGGATGGATTTGCATCGAACAGTTGATAGGTTAATTTTATAGTCTTCAATATGATATAATCACGTTTGTGATGACTTTTAAGGATTGGTGATAAACTAGTTTTTGATGCAATTTGGAAATAAAGTTGTACTGTTTATTCATATTTTAACATTGTTCGATGGAATGTATGTATGTATGTGTGTACACACACATACACATTGATTTGTTGTTTAGATATATTTTTAATATGAGATGGACAAATTTGCAAAATTGTTTTGAATTGTATATCTGTATCTTTCAATCAACTCTATAGATTGCTAGTCTGAAACATCGGATGAATTTAATAGATTATCAATTTGAAGCAACTGTTAATTGTTGTAGTTTACCAATCTGAAATGCTTTATAAGTGTTTCTAATTATTTATTTGAAACACTTTGTTAATGTTGTAATTTATCGATCTGAAATGCTTCGCAAGTGTTTCAATTTGCCAATTTGAAATACTTTCTGAGTGTTTCAGATGGTCGATTTGAAACACTTTTTGGGTGTTGGCGGTTTGTCAATTTGAAACACTTTTTGAGTGTTGTGATTCGTCAATTTGAAACACTTTTTGAGTGTTGCGGTTCATCAATTTGAAACACATTATAAGTGTTGCAAAAATCTGCAACATACTAATCTGCAACACTTGTAAAGTGTTTCTAAAATTTTAAGCAACATATTATTACCGTTTCAAATCGATCTTTTTGGTGTAGTGCATACATACAGATACACAAATAACATATCACATAGTATTACAATAGAGAGTACAATAAATACATATGCTACAAACTCGAATGTTATAAAAAACCATATACAAATATAAAATCTCTCAAATAATAAGTACACAAACAACTCGAATACACAAATATACAACTATAGCCTTAGGAGCGATAGTCCAAAGGTGAAACTGCAAGATCCAAATCAACAGCAAGCTAAACCTGAAACAACTCGGTCTGACCTGAGTATAAATACATGGGTCGATCTAGCTTAAACGTATCGGTGATAATAATAGATTGAATAATGTATCAAGTAAGCATATATTTGTTTTCATTAGAAAAGGAACCACATATGCACAATTCTTCATGTAACGCAGAGGCGGTGATTCCTTTCCATCAGAAAGAAATTCCCTACACTTAAGATATCTACTCTATATAATTCCATATTATTACTAAGTGGAACACATAAGAGAACACAAACGTGGACTTAGATTTTACTCATAGCACGGTTACCCAAACTCTACTATTTGGGTATTGACAAGAGGAATCGTTTACACAAGATGGAAGACTCAGAAAACACCAGACCACAACATTCATTCAAAATCACTGAAATCACAAGAATCACATGAATCATTGAAATCACAAGGATCACTGAGATAACATGAATCACTTGAACCACAAGAATCATTGAAATCACCATATAAACACAAATCCTTCAATAGCACGAAGTGATGTATATATGTATAATAGTAGTCATCATGAAAATGGTGAAATCATAAACAATACAAAAAGACAGAAACAACAGGATTTTGGATCCAACAACATGATTTCCCAGTCGAAGCCACGCCTGCACGTGCCAACAACATGATGGATCAAGGCCATAGCCAGTACTAATATCAACATGAGGGGTACCCTATATAGCACGATTGACTTGAAGGTTAGTATACAACATGATTGACCTAACAGTCATAATAAAACATGATTAACCTAAAGGTCATAAGAACCACAAGATTCACTCGAAGGTATAGTACCGACGAAACAACATGAATGTGTCACAAACACACAGTCGATAACCCAAATAGTGGCAACTGTGTGTCCCATACCATACGTTCTCACTACTGGTTTATTGTCCGCTAGTCAGCTCCACACTAAAAATCACATGAAACAACAGTTTTAATTAAACATATCTATAATTTATACCTTTGTGTCCCATACCACGAGGTTTACGACATCGTTTAATTACAAATACACCTTCTCGAAGGGTGCAACAATGTGTAGTTATATATAATAAAATACTAGATTTTCGAAATGAATTTATAAAATGATTTTTGAAGCATTTTCAATAACTTCTCGATATATATATATATTGCATAAAAATAATGCTTACATTATTGCTTCGAGACGATATTACTTGCAAAACCAAAACATACATAACAGTTGTCTCTATGCAAAAATATTTTTATAGAAAAAATACATTATGGAAAAATTTCGTAAAATGTGCACGGTGTCACATGAGGCACATAAATTCTGCATAAAACAATACTCGAACCAACACAAGAAAGAGCAACCAAAACATGATGGAACTCACGAGAAACTCATGCTATCCGAATTATTAATTTTATACTTTATAGCCTTGCATCTTTATAATCGAAGCCAAAAAAATAATGTCATGAAATAACATCAAAATTAGTTGCAACCCATGGCACAAGACTTGGTAAAATTGAAGCTAACTAGTCTTCAACAACACAGGAAATTCAACCGAAAGAGGCTCAGCCTCCCTAGAAATTCACGTTCCAAAGGGTCAACCCCTGAACAACATAGGTCGACCCGTAGGTCAACACCTCTTAAGCTTGGGTCGGCCCACCTGGACCGAATTGCATGTGGAGTCTGCCACCTCCGGAATAACTTTCAGGCCAAAATTTGGCCATGATACACACGATGTTTTAATATGAAATTTTCCAGAATTCAAGTCTAGGACTCATACAACACAATGAAACAAAGATTGCACAAAACGTTCATGAACTAAGTAAGATATTGAGCCATAAAGATCAACCCCAAACTATTGTTTTTTGTAAACACAGAGTTCATCTTCTCTATTTAAAACAACTTTTTTTCATCAAAACACTTGTAAACTCCATAACAAAGATATGCAACAGTTAAAAGCTATAATGTGTGAGTCGAACAATTCACCTTATGTGGATTTACATGAATTTGGCTTCCTACAGCTAGCAGCACTTAGAAATTTCTACATGCAAGGCCCCAATTTTACTATAACCTACTTCTGAAAATCTTTCTTGAGATTGATAATCCAAAAGCTTCTTGTAGGTTGATTTGCTAAAGGAAACAAGGACTAACATAATCCTTTTTATTTAATTTAGAAACTTGGTCTAAGTGGATATTTTCGAGGAAAAGGGAGCCATTAATTTTCATTTCACAGTAAAACCAAAAGAAGGAAGAGAAGCATCTGAGAAGTGTACGCTTTTTTTTACATTATAGATTTTTCTTTTTCCTTAGTTAGGTTAGTCAATAGGCTAAACTAAAGGCCCAATTATTCCTAGTTAATTAAACGTGGCATAATTACACAATTCAAATCTTACTGGCTTATTTTAAACCCGTTTCAACAAACACACACACACAAACATTATATTGTATTAAATTCCAAAACACAACACACATGTTTACATAAACTCCAAACATTTTAAACGTCATTATTAAAGTAACAGACACTAGAATATACTTCTTTATCAAAATAAACATTTTCACCTTAATTAGTAAAACATGTATTTCTTAAGTTTAATTTCATATTAATTCTACTTTCTGAACAAAATAACCACAATGCCTTATTAAAATATTTCCACACACAAAATATTGTTTGTTATCCATATTTAAACTTTTATATTTTAATTACAATCCACATAAATCTACAAACACAATTTTATTGTCAAATTTTACCATCACTTATTATTTACAATAACTACATTTTCAAAACAATTCAACATATTGTTATTATTTTGATTTAACTATTTCCAACATTTTTTTAAACACACTCTTATCTTATAATTTCACGACTTACATTTCATATACACAAATTATTAAGTATCTTGTTAAAATAAGCACTTCATATTGGAAATACACTTTACACGTTAATATTGATTACTAATCAACATATTATATTTTCAATATTCACCTTAATCATCAAAACAACTTATAAACGTGGATTAGAATAAATTCCTTATTATATTCATAGTATATAATTTATTCCAATGACATACAGTTTTAAAATTCACACTTTTATTACATAACTTAAATTATCACACGGGTCGGAATTGAACTCGTTTTTACATCCTTCTTAATTTTAAAATAAACAAAACATGCCATAATCTGTTTAGCTCGGGTACTAAAAACCCGGGTTGTTACAAACTCCCATTTAATTAAATTGTGTCCTCGTAGTTTACTTAAGATAACCCACACATAAACATTCCAATTTTGTATTTGTTTGGAAATGATTTAATTGAATCTATTGAACATACACTCAAGATTTCAGTCACTTTACTAATTTATTACATACATTATAACAAGGTTGAAATTTAAATTGCTTAATTCACAAAGATTTAATTATCATCTAAGATACTATGCACAAAAGATTTAAAATATTATAACTTATCCTTTACTAGGCATATCTTAAAGTACACACTCACCTTTTTCTTGTTTCCAACCAATAATTGGTGTTGCCTCGCCATCAGATTTGTTTTAAATTCCAGAATAATGGCTGCTATTTTAATTTTTTGGAGCCAAATAACAACGCTATTTACCGATTATTATTACAACGTGATGGTTGCAGTCGTATTTTTACCCCACATATGAGAGTGTATTTCAAAATACAACACATGTTTAGGATAGTCACTTCATCTAAAGTAACTTTAAATACTCAAAACACTTCATTTTATTTCTCAAAAATCTTCTTGAAAGCGAATTTTCAGTTAACAACTTTATAATTTGTTTTGAGTAATGTCAAACCACCAAATTTATATTGGTTTTTCCCATCCTTCGGCTGCACAATCGATATAATATCGCTATTACCTCACTAACTTCATTATAACTCTTGTTTCATTTAGTGGTTTAACATTAGTCTCACAATAATATTTACACCACTCTTACAAAAAATATTATGCTCGATCATCTCATATAAGTGTTTAAGAAATTCTTATCAATATCGTTGATTAGAGTATCCACAAAACCTCTTAATATAGCAATGGGCAACCCAACACAAAAGAAAATTACCAAAATTTCAGTTCATACATGGTTATTTCTATTATTTACTATCACAAGTATCTTTTCAAATAAAAACAACGCAACACCGAAATTTCCAATTAGTCACTTGATTAACATTCGTTACGACATTAATCCTTAACACCCTTAATCATCTTTATTTACCATCCCTATCCCATTTACAAATTTATTTAATTTACCCTAGCCAAAATAATTCACTTGTTTTTGGTGCACACTCTGATTTTTATTTCAATTATAGTATTCATTACCATAACATAAATTTTCACTTTTATCATTTAGGACTTATTTCATTACCTAATCTAATTCATTTTATTAAATCTCCTCAAAATTTTAAACCCAAGATTTAAGTATCGAAAGAATCAGTGGATGTAAATTTCTACCAGTATATACTACAGATGATAAGGCACCATTCATGGAATACTACGGAACAAAATACTCATTTCTAGGTGTATTCCTTAGCCTACATGACACACATATAAGGAACACAAGATAAGGATAACAATGAAAGTGATAAACGTGGACATGATTATCATCCTTTCATGTTGTAACACATGTACTATTCCAGATTTGTTTTGTGTTTATCGTACTTTGTTATAAACTTTTTGCTCTGATGCCAAACTGTGAAGCCCCACCCTATAACACCCGTAAATACCCTAAGTAGACATAGATAATTAAATTAGATATAAAAGATAATAAATTAATAAAATATTAATCTGTTGAAAATAGGAATTTGGGCAATCGAGAATTTGGCCATGAGAACATTACTAATGTATTCGTGGGGGAGATCCTAGTCTGTTTTCATATTTTATTTATCGAAAATGATTCTGTATGAAGAAGCTATTAATATAATAGTTTATACGATAATTGTATATACACATAATTTGAAATTCATACTTAATAAATATAAACTAGAAATAAAATTATATACTGATTAGCATAATGGAATATTCCCTGAAGATTTGAATTTGTGTGTAAATATTTATATACAAGAGGGGCAAAAATGAAAAATAAGCAAAAAGAATTAATTGTAATTAATATAAAAGTAACATTAAGGGAAAACAAATCTCCCTGTGCTCGACCCAGAAGTGGGTCGATCATCCTCCTTGTCATCGGTGGGAGAGAGACACCTTTTTTTTTTGGCAAAATCAACGGGGTTAAGTGGTCCCCTTCCACTTTATTGATATACCAAAAGACGAGTACATCGAAACAAAGTAAGAAACAACAATAAAAGAAAACATAGAGTAAACAGTACATCAATGCGTAAGAAGCTAACAAAAGCTGCAAAATAAAGAACATAAAACAAAAATTACTAGCCTAAAATTCCGGGATCAAATGTAAATTTAATGTATTTGAGTCCCTTCCGAATATCATGCCAATCCAGAAGTTTCCATTGGCCATAATTCATATTGCGAGTGGGATCAAACACTCGCAGTCTTCTCTCTTTCCAGATTGTCGTGATAATCTTCTTCAGCACATAGTTATACAGTCTAGCTTTGTGACTTTTTCCTCTTGCCTTTTTACGAGTTTCTTCCCAGTTGAAACATGGTGTACTTTGAATATTTGTACCAATGATCTGCAGTTGCGCTTCAGTCCACAGTTGCATGGTCATTGCACATTTAAAATATAGGTGCTGAAGTATTTCATTGCGATTGTCACAGAGGGGGCAGATTTAATCGACTTGCATGCCACGAAGAGCGAACTTTTCCTTGGTATTAACGGAATGATTGAGAGTTTTCCACATAATAAAGTTCTCTTTAGCGCAGCTGTCTCTTCTCCATATAGTTTTATACCACCTGCAATCATGCATATCCGAAACACCAAGGAGTTCAAGGTTAAAAAATTTAATGGAGAAGTGGTTACCTTGCCATTTCAAGAAGAGAGAGACACTTTTTATTAAGGGTTTTTGTATATTTTTGCTTAAACGGACTGTCTATATTTAATACAACTAATCATATGATCCACATACAAACAAGCGACTATAATAAGACCCATAGCCTCTCCCTTAAACCCTATATTCATCCTCTTCCATGCCTTCATTCTTTCTCTCCACCATTTTTCTTAATTCCAAAAGAAGGTTAGGTTTCTTCTTTCTTCTAACCTATATTTTATCTCTTCTAAATCTAAATTCTTATATATGTATTTTGGAATTAAGTATAATATATATATATATATATATATATGAGATTCTAAATCCGAAGCTTATATGTATATTAGGAGGATTTGGAGTATGTAGGTTCGAAATGATCAATCCAGATTTGTTAGATTATATATTGAATTCACTATTCTTCTCTTTCTATCACCATGAGTGGAAATTACATCAATTTTCTATTTCCTATATTCTGCAGTGTTGATTTGGATTGTTATGCCTAAAGAGATTTGGATATGCACAAAAACAAAATATTAACAAATCCTCCGAATCCCTTATAATTTGCAGAAATAGCCAATCAATGTTGCAATTTGATTTTGATTATTGATGTAATAAAAGATATGCTTATTGTGTTATACAATTTTTTTAATGGTTAGATTCACTTCCTTGTAAAATTATAAAAATTATGTGTGTGCACAGGCATATGACTTGAGTATTATATATTTAATAGGTTTAAGGATCTATTTTTACAATAGATAGTTTGAACGTATAATATAACACCCCACACACCTTAACGTTACCCAAAATAGGATTTCGTTAAGAAATATGTAGTGTTGTAGGTATAAAGACAGTAAAATATCACAGATACTAAGATTTCACAAGACACAGAAAAATAAGTTTATAGCGGAAGATGAAAAAAGTTTATAAAATGACAAAAACAATATTTATTCAATGTAACCAAATTGTCAAAAATATCATATCTCAAAAGCTTAGTCAAAACTACATCAGAGTACAATATAATAACCACCCAAATAGTCAAAAAGATACAACCTAACATTGGAAAAGAATCAGGAAGCAATTCACCTTTTGTAAGGATTCTTCATGATAGAATCAACAAAGAAATCTGACCTATACACTTCCTCCATGTAAGCCTGGAGGGGGAAAGAAAAGAGGAAAGAATAAAGGAAAATGAGTTAGAAATAAAGGAAAATGAGTTAGAAATAAAGAAAAATGAGTTAGCAATTTTCTCCTCTTCCACTTATTTCTAGCCAAGTTTCGCAAATCGGCCTCTACCTAATTCGTTTCTCCCTCAACTCAAATCGCCTTCGTCGAACGATCAACGTTGCTAGCAACCCAGTTCGAACTTGGAACTCGTTGTTCCGCATCCTTCTCATTCATCGCTGTTGCATGTGAGTATTTATCAGGATCTACTTTATATAAGTAGGTTAACATCAATTTAAACCAAATATGATAGTGTATGATTTTCTTTGATGTTTGGTGGCTGTAAATTCGATTAACTGATAATACTTGGATCCGAACTGCATACCAGAAGAACCTATTTCATAGTTATAGCTGTCATTCCTGCTTGTTGTGCCATGTTTATGATGTTTTGTACAATTTGGAGTTGTTTGTCATGTTTGTGTTGTTTGTTGACTTGTTTTGTTGTGCCTCTGTCTCTTACCTATTGGATGTTTAGACACCTTGATTTTTGTAAGTATGTGGAGGCTGGCCCGTATATGTATATGTATATACATACATACATACATACCTACATACATACATATATATATGTGTGTGTGTGTGTGTATGTATATAGTCAGCATATGTATTTATAAAACACATGCTTTGTACTTGACATTCTTGTTGTCCTACTAAGGCAATGATTTTAGATTTATCATTCCCCTAATGTGTACATTTCATTAGAACTCATGCCATAATTGGAACAAACCTGTTGTTCATATATATATGTCCTTGAAATGTTGGATTTGGGTTTCATA
Source organism: Allium sativum (assembly GCA_030737875.1). Lineage (NCBI taxonomy): Eukaryota > Viridiplantae > Streptophyta > Magnoliopsida > Asparagales > Amaryllidaceae > Allium > Allium sativum. Next base: position 161,077,283 of record CM060923.1, read on the forward strand.
GGAGTACTATATTCAGACCTTGCCTTTAGTTTGTTACTCGTTGCCTCAATCCCCTTTCACTTGAAAAATAAATGGGATTGGTTCACCTTGTACGTGTTGTATTACAACACCAATGATATGCTTTTCATCAGTATTTACCTTGTTTATTATACATATCATCTTTACGGTAGGCTGCTTGTTTATATGCTGACCTGTTGTTTTGAATTGGCCTTAAATATTATATGGTGACCTGAACATGAAGTGCAGTATTGATATTTGAGTTTGGATCAACTATTGTATTTGAGAATTTACACGGGTTTTGCTGTGTTCATAAGCATGTATGACATATACATTTCCATATCTCTTGCTTAACCTATCTTGTGCTGGGCATTTTGATGACATGCTGAGCATTGTCGCTTAGGGCTGCACAAAGTATGTGTTGGGTTGGGTTAGACCAAATACTACATCCGACCCGCATAGGTATGGGTTTAAGATAGTTCAACCCATATCCGACCATATATGAGGTTGGATATGGGTTGGGTTGAAGTATGGGTTGGGTCGGGTTTAGTAGGGTTGGATTGGGTTGCTTGATTATAATAAAAAAACGAGAATATAAAGGAATTTTTTTTAAACTTATACTAAAATATTTAGCATAATATATTAAATTTTACCTAGCATAATGCATTTAAAATAACTGATTCATTATATGACATATTTTATTAAAATTTCATTGTAAAACACATCATATGAAATTAATTTTTACTACATAGTAGAACAAGTATTTCATTTTAAAATACATAGAAATGCTCTTAAAAATATATTTGTCAAATTCTATCTGGTTTGGATTGATATGAAATATATTATTTGTGTATTTACTATAGAATAAATAAACATTATTCCAGGACTATATTATTCTAATTTTAAGTAGGTTAATATTAAATTAATTTTTTAATATAGGGTTGGGTTGGGTTAAAATAAGGTTGGGTTGAACGAAATATCAAACCCGACTCGTATATAGCATGGGTTACAAATTGTAACCCATATCCGACCCGAACTAGGATGGGTTGGGTTTATGTGGTTTGGATCGGGTTGGTGGGTTGGGTCGGGTTGGATATGGGTTGTGTGCAGCCCTATTGTCGCTGACTCGATTTACACAGTCCTGTCTTTATTTTATACTGAGGTTAAAGTGCAATATTCATGTGTGTTTATCTGCTGCCTATTGCCTTGTGTCATTGATTTGGCACCAGTTTGTATGTGAGATAGTTTCATGTCATTGCGCCCTGGGTGTTTGTGTTTGTCTACGGGCCCCTTTTACTTGTTGTATATACCACAACTATGATTTAATTCACTTAGTTTCTTGCCCTGTTTTCCATGATCAAGAACATTTTCTGCCTTGCTTCATTAACTCAAAAATGTGTACTGAACACTTGTTTGGATCCATGCACCATGTTTTGTTTAAATTGTCAAATTGAATGTTTCCTGCATCACGTGGCTTCTCTTTGCCTTACAATGCTCGGTTGACCATTTATAACATGCTTCTGAATATTAGTACCCCGCTGTGCAAAACAGGGTGAATGGCTTTATATTTCTTTTTCTTTGGTTTGTAACCATATATGTTATCGTGCTTTGAATGCATGTCAGCCTTGTTATTGACTGAAGCATATATACGGATTAAACCATGCATTTGATAGCTTCAAATTTAAGTAGGATTTACCGTTATTTACAGTATTTTATTGAAGTTGTCTTACTTAAATAAAGTTAATCCTAACTCAAATGTTTTGTGTTTTGCATAAAACGCTCAGGTCAGACCTGAGTGTTGCAGATTTACGGATTTCAGCTATTAAAGTTAGAGAGGGGTGAAGACGCTCGCTTTGAGTCCGTCAAATTTGTAATTTTATTAAAATATCATGTATTATAATTCCATTGTAAAAATATTGTAAATTCATATATGTTTGTAATAAAATTCCACTGCGAGATATTGTTGTATATATTATTTTGTTATGTGATTCTGTGTTTTTCTGTTTAAACCCTATAAGCGATAACAATCTGTCGTTTTAAATGTTTCGAATTGGTTTAATTACCGACTTGAAGCGGTCAAAAAGGCTGGTCGTTACATACATATTAAACATAATTATCAATTATAATTATTGAATTTTAGATACTAGATAATAAATTTTACTTCTTAATTATTAAAAATTACTTATTAATCATTGATTACTAAAATTTACTTATAAATCTATATTATTAATTAATTATTTAGTAATTATTAATTAATCAATACTAATTATTGAACTTTATTTACTATTAAAAGTAATAATTTATTTTTGTTATTAGTATATTTTATTAACATTAATTATTTAAAATTTATTTTTACTTATCAATTACTTATTAAAAACATAAAAGTTAAACATTTTATAATGAATAAGCATACCAGTACCTTGCAAATCCCTTGAAAACCTGCTGCAAGATAGCTTCAAAAAATACATGACGGTAAGTGTCTTAAATTGCAATGGAATTCAACAATGAAAAAAATGATGATGTTAAACCGTTGCAATTTGTTATGGTTTAGCGACATAATCCAAAACTTAATGGTAATATTTTAAAACAATTTAAAATAAAAATCCATATAATATCCCTTATAGTTTCCACCAAAATTCGTCGTTTATTTATGACAGAATTTTACACTGCTAAAATCTGCCGCTATTTGCGGTTTTTCTTGTAGTGTACTCAAGTAGGACTTGGTTTTTATGGCGGAGGAATTTTATTTTGATAAACTCAAATTATGGGTTAATGTATATGATTTGATGATGAATTTCAGATAATAGAAGAAGTTTCATAAATAATTAGTTATATTAGAACTCCAATTAGATAATATGCGATTCGGCGTAGAAAAGTTTTTATCAAAACTTGCAAAAGTTCCTGTAAAGTAAAAGCATCTGATACAATGGCAAATGGTATCTCAATAGTACTGCATGATGACACAAAAATGGAGTTGATAATAAGTTATGCAAATTCTATTTCAACCCAAGAATTTTCTTTAACCCTCTCTAACTTGAAAAAACTGTTGAACCCATGAGTAGGCCCCCCGCTTGTTTAAAAAAAATCCAAAAAAAAAACCTTCCACGTAGGGTAAATACATGGTTTTTTTTAAGGGTATCTCATAGTTGTCCTACATGGTTCCTTGGAGTACCACGTAGAAGCTCTCTTTGTTTCCTTCAGGGACTACGTAGGGCAAGTACGTGATACTCTAGATAACTACATAGGGGAACTACGAGGTACCCTGTAAACTGAAGAAAAAATATTACAGAAAAAGGGCATTTTCATGTATATTCTTTTTTAATGAAATGGGGGGCTACTCAACATTTTGCTGGTTTGAAATAGAATTATCCAAATAAGTTATGATATGGTCCTTTTTAAATGTACATTATGTAAATAGTTTAGACATAAGGATTTAATATATATTCTGAAGAACAAACCACAATTTATTCTCTTGAAAAGGGAGAAGCATCAAATTTAGAAGCTACTGCTGATCCACAAGCTATAAAACCTCCTACACCACCTACATCTAAAGACATCCGAAATTGTTATTTGCCTCAGCCTGAAACTGGAACTTCTGTGTCTTCAAAAACGGTTGATAAATCATACTATAGAAGCTAACATGCATAACTAAGGCAATCGATGAAATTACTCAAATATTGGATAGACTACGAATAAACTTATTGCGATCATTTACTGGAATATTATTGATTTCATGAAGTTGTGTAGCAAATTTGATTATCTATTAGAGCTTTCTAAATGCTCATGCTTGCTTATTTTATTGTTGCAGAGCAATAACAAGTTCGCTGATTATTGATGGATGGTGTTTCTTTGCAACCATTCTCGTAGAAAGAGAAGATACTTTATCAAATTGATATCATTTCTAAGGTGTGCTTAAATTTCATTTACTTTTCACTTATAGGCTATGACAAACTATGTGTCTCGTAAAGTTGGTACATGACATAATATTATTGATCAATCCAAGATCCATTTCAGTTTCGTACATTTGCGATGAGCTTATATTTTAAGCAATACCATGATTTTGGACATACACGATATCATTATTGGTCTACAAAAAGAGTTCTCTCCGGACATACATGACACGACACCTATAAACTCAATGCAATACACACACACACACACATATATATATATGTGTATATATATATATATATATACATATGAGGAGTGTTCAGTGGCACCCCAAATAGTGAGCACCCCAAATGCCCTCCAACAGAAACCAAGTATTTATAGTAGTTTAAGTTAGTGAGAGGTGAGAGAATGAGTGGAGGGAGAGAGAAACATGATATGTGGTGGAAATCAGGGGGCAATTAGGGGTGTTGCACTGTTTCGGGTGCCTCTGAACGCTCGCCTATATATATTAGGCAAGTGTTCGGTTGCACCCCAAAAATAAAGCACCCCAAATGCCCCCTGATTTCCACTACCTGTTTATATTAAAGAATGTGAGTGGAAAGTGAGAGAGTGAGTAGAAGGAGAGAGAAGGGGAAATACTTGGTGGAGATAAGGGGCATTTGGGGTGCTGCACTGTTTAGGGTGCTCTCGAACCTGCCTCATATATAATATATATATATAGAGGGGGGGGGGGGGGTTATATGGCACTTCATTTTTGTAGCACCCCTTTTGCACCTCAACGTGAGCCACCCGTTTATAATTAAATAAGTTAGTGGTGGGAGAGAGAGAGAGTTAGTGGGAGGGGAGAGAAAGAAATTTGTGGTGAAAATCAGGAGGCTAAAAGGGTATTGCACTATTTGGGGTGCAACACCCCTATAGCTTCCCATATTTCCGCCACACATTCTCGTTTCTCTCGCTTTTCACTAACCCTCTCTCCATCCACTAACTTATTTAATTATAAACACTACAAGAATAACAGTGTTTTCCAATGGACATGGGTCACTGTTGGCCGTTGGAAATATTGTAATTAGTGTACACTTCAGCGGCTACCAACAACCTCCAATGATTAATGTGGATATATGGAAGCAATGGTTGACCAAATGGCTATTGGAAAATATTGGAATGTTCCGTTGGTAGTCGTTGAAATTAACGATATGAAAGTCGTTGTCAACCGTTGAAAATATGGTTTTTTCTCGTATTTTAGAATGCTTCCTTCCAGCCACCACCACAAACTCAAATATATTAAAAGCTCCATTTCGAACATATACATAACAACCACACTCACATATATACCCAAACATAGTATTGAACCCAAATGGTCAAACCATACACATACAATCCAATATACACAACATAAAGCCAATATATACAAAGATTCAACAAACTAATGTCACTAAATCAACGTAAACCATCATCCAACAGAATGTATAAACCAGCATCACCACCACAACAACAATATATGCAAACCATCAAAATGTATCAACCAAATCCTTACCCACTCAAAGTGTATATGTACATATAACAACAAGACGTAACAAATCATACCTCAAGTCACCCTCCTCCGGTACCACCAGATGATAAAGGAAACTATATGTACTTGGATACGAGCTCCACCAAAAGCTGATTCAGCTGCTCTATCTATTCTTCACGGCGAAGATCACGTTCCACAAGTGCAGCGATCTGGGCTCATAGCTGTGCAAGCTTCTCCTTGTCATGAGCCCTCGGATACGCCTTCTAGGATGCCTTAACCTGTTAAAAAAATTTAGATTTTCAGTATTTCATAATTGCAATTTATGTACATTCAGTTTCTATTAAATTATTGCTTGATTTCCAAATCTATAGCGCTTCTTGTGGGTTGGTGGATCCATGACAACCTCAAAAATTATATCCTCCTCATCAGCAGTCAAGTCGGCCTATCCAGTTTGCTCGAGCATATGTGCCTGTTGTTGCTGAAACCATTATTGTTATGCAAAAAAAAAATTAATTTAGATAACACTATTCTAATTAAATTATAAATTTAAGTTAACTATGTTATACTTACACATGCAGTACGTCCTTTGTCATCACGGTCCCAAGAGTAGGAAACTAAGCCTATTACTACCAGATTTCAATACCAATACCAAACAGTGGTGATGGGGTATCGAAATAATACTAGCACTAGAATAAAGGCCTAATGAGCCCTTGGTCGACACCAAAACATCAAAGAAAGCCGGTACCGGAAGCAAGAAGGAAAGATTCCGAGTACATACGGTATCGGAACCAATATAGGGAGCATACGCTTGGTACCGATATAAGGGAGATAGAAGCAAGGCACAATACCGAAACGAACATAAAGTAAGCAACCCCTAGTAGGTGTCAATGTCGACATTTTGAGAAATCTAGTACCAAAAGAAAGCAATGGTAGGAAGCAATCAACCTGATCTCCAAGCCGAAAGCATGTAATCTGATACCGAATCCAAAAGCCATAAAAGAGGAGTATGAGACCAACATGGAAGAAAACAAGTATTATTGATACCAATAGGCTTGGTATCGATACGATTACAAAAGATGACACCAGTGTCATCCAAAAGAATCCATAAGCATCTCAGATTTGAAGCCGATACCGAAACGAAAGATTATTAGTGTAGGCCAAAGCTCATAAGACTGTGTAAGAAAGGAAATTATCCACACTAACGGGCTTCGTGTTGATACCGATACAAAAGGGGATGTCAAAGTCATAAGAATGGGAGTATAAAGATAGTACTTGAAGCCAAAACTGACATCAAAATCATAGTAGAAAGCTACCCACATCGTTAAACTTGGTGTCGATACACTTCATGGAGGCAACACCAGAATCATAGAAAATACAAAGCCGATGATGACACCCAGAATACAAATGTGGGTCGATACTGACATTGGATAACAATTGCTGAAGCGAGAGGCACTGGGAACCGTACTTTCTACCGATCGCAACCAAAAGGGCCCGATTTTTCTACAAATAAGACCTTAAGGGTCTCATTTTGGAGGGACTTTTAATTTTCCACAATCATGTATTCTTTTTGAGAGCTCAAACCCTAATTTCTAAATCGAATTGGGGAATTCCATACCACTTGTACTACATTTATAATAAATGAAAGGGAAAATCGAGATTCAAATCACTCTCGATTCGATAATCATGTTGTGTCTTTATTGATTTAACAAGGAGTTATCACTAACCTCTTTCATGAGGGACTTGGGAAAACGCTTTTGAAAAGTGGAAATCATTGAGTGAAATCAATGAATTCTTCCTTATGATACATATATGTGCTTCAGTCTTCTCACAATAAGCCTAACATAGCACAACATTCTAAAAGACCTATTATAGCCGTATGACCCGATAACTGACACACCCAAAGCCTCTCGTAGGCAGGATCGATGCAAAAAAATCATCTTAGTCATAAAGGGTTATAATATGTCACCAAACCTAACTGTTGTGGTATATTAGCATGTTTATTTTCTACACAATGTATATTATTATATCTTGAATCTAGGGATCATTGTTGTAACAAGGTTCTCTACTTTCTGTAAGCTTAGAATGTCCTTATCTCAAGGTAACCGTTGATCCCTAAGTTTCGTAAGTGTGATACTCACCTTTTGAAGGAAGAGTTGCAAATATTCAAACTTAGGGTCTTGATATTGCGGGGACAACCGGCCAAGTATATTAATCTGGGCCTAATAGTTTAGTTGACTCGGCCTTACTCAATAAGCGTCACCTAATCCAGTGAGAAGCCACTCGTGGAAGTCCATTCGTTTGTTCAGGTCCCAATTAATATACTGGCCTTCCTTCGGGCGCCTTGTTGTTGCTGATGAGTCAAGGGCTGCTGTTGCTAATGTAGCTCTTGTTGCTAGCTTCTTTGCTTGTCTGCTACGCACGTCAGGGAGAGCTCGGCTCAAAAGATTAACTCTCCTTATTCTTAGCTAGTGGAATTGAAGCTTCACTCTTTCCTATCCACTTTGCCGAGGAGAGAGAACTATCAGATAACTCAATCCAAATGGCAGAGAAGTTTCCATATTTTAAATCATCGGCCGGTAGTGAGTTTTGGGTTTCATGGTATATGAGTCGGCTCCTCCCAATTAATATACTGGGATTTTTCTTTAGAGTGATCTAACTGAATCCTCGTTACAAACATGATCAATCTCTCCTTGTTTTTCGTATTTGACCTTGACATTTTCAATCGATTTCCCATGTCTAGCGATTCCTGTAAATAAATATGTCTGTCCCGTTGGTCCCCTCTCTTAATATTGGTCCTGCCCCGTACTCTGTACTCATTGCTTTCGCAGGTAAAAGAGTAATTGAACAAACATTGAATAAAACAGTACCCGACGGTTCACAAGCGGCTGAGTATTTATTCCATAAGGGCTTATTCGACCCAATCATACCGCGTAATCTTTTAAAAGGTGGTAATTTTTCTTACATCTCCCCCCCGGTGCCCAAGTATCATATACGCCTCCAAAATAAAGAGCCTTGAATACTAAAATAAAAGCACCTATACCTAATAAAATTAAGTGAGGAAACGACAGATTTGGCTAAGGTTGGTGAGGCTAAGTTATCCCTAAGTACCCTATAGATTGATTACCGTCTAAATGTTGCCATATATGCATTGTCAATTCTCTAACTGGGTGTTGACGGTTTTTATCGAATTAATTTGGTGAATTGCTTAATGGAAGGAAAGGATGAAATCAAAAAGATTGAAAGCCATATATATAACTAGTTCTTGATGTTACCCTCGAGGAGAATGTAACTCCAACATTCAACTTAGACACCACATAAGTAGGTGGAACCTCTAATCCAGGACGACCTCCAAACCGAATGTCATGGAAGAAAATGCTATTAAACTAAAGGCTCTGGAGAAATAGGCCCTTGAAATGCAAACTCTCTTATAAGCTATTCAGATGCAAAAGTCTTCAAGGAACACTTGACCAAGCCACAAGGAGGAAGTTTTATCTCCAAGAAGAAATGCTCCCATCCAACAATCCAAGGGAAAAGAAAAAGTCAAGGTGGCTTCCTACAAGAAGAACAGACCCCATCAATCATAGGTAGATCATTAAGGAAATCAACACGGCAAGGAGCAATCCGGAAGCTCTACTACCAAAGGGTACAGTCCCAAGTGGTCAGACTATGATAATACAGAAGCTTACCACAAAGGCATGACAAAGAAAGCTGTCAATGATCTGCTTGGGAATAAAGGGAAAAGAACCTTGGATGATAAGGTTAATGAAAACAAAAGGGTGGATCTTTTCACCGATGAAATTATGAATACTATAATACCATCGTGTGTGAAGATCCCAACCATGAGGTATCTTGGAACCACCCACCCGGATGATCATCTAATGGCTTTTGACAGTCAAATTGACCTTTATAACGCTTCGGGAGTTGTCTGATGCCGTCTCTTCCCAATATCACTCCAAGACGCAGCCACTAAGTGGTACCGCTAATATCGAGAAAATACCATTTACTCATAAAAGCAATTTTCCTATGAATTCTCCGCATAGTTCTGCATCTGCAAGGACCCAACGGTAGATTATATTATCATCACCAACATAAAGCAAAGGCAAGAGGAGTCTTTGGGAGATTATTTGAAAAGGTTCAATGTGGAAGCTTCAAAGGCAAAAGAAATGAATGACCGTGACAAGCTCATTGTTGTTCATTCTGGACTAATTGAGAACACTCCTTTCTAGAAGGAGTTATATATATCCATGGGTGCAAAGACTTGCAAGATTTCTACTTCCAGGCGGATAAATTCATTTGCATGGATGAGTTGTACTACACAAAGAAGAAGTTTGGCCCTCGTGAGGAAGGAGGGAAGCCAGGCTTTAATCGAAAACCACAAGGTGGAAAGTCTGGGTTTGATGGAAGCTAGAAGAAGCCTAGATGGGAAGATTCTAACAATAACTCTATGGTTTCGAGTAAACCTGTATCATTTATATATGTCATGTCTAAGGACAGAGTCAATAACTTCTAAATATCTTTTAAAGCTAAAAAATTTCCAGAACCATACAACAGAGGAGAGTATTGCGAGTACCTAAAGATAAATGGGCATAAGACCGGTGATTGCAAAGTGTTAGAAGGCATAATTCAGAAACTCATTCGTGAATGTCACTTAAAGGAATTTGTTCTAGACAAACAGCAAGCAACCCATCATACCAACGGGAATCAAAATGTCTCGGTTAACTCAGTAGAAGCTCCAATTGAGGAAGATTAACTAGATTTGGACCCTTTGATAAATTGAATTAATGTGATCCATAGAGGGCTACACCCTGCCGGCAATAGCCAAGCTGCCTGGAATCAATATCTAAGAGAGGCCCATGAGAGCATATTTTCCATTCAAGAAGAGTCATCACTTAAGAATGCCCGTTACAACATCAAAATGCACAACCTGCTGATTTCCCCAAATGAGATGCAGAAGAGTGTCCACCATCCACATAATGACCTTTTCATGATAATAGCGCAAATTGGGATTTCAATGGTTTCTAAGATTCTTGTTGATACCGGAAGTGCGGTGAATGTAATCTTTAAGCTTGCTTTTGACCAGATGGGTACTTCCGAACAAAGGCTAGAACCAAGAAATGAGCCCATCTTCGGTTTCAACAAAAGGGGTATACCCCGGTGGGGGTAAATCAAGTTTTGGTCTAAGTTAGTCTCCTCTCTGCAGAAACTTCGAGAATCTTTTTGTCGTCATTGACCAGCCTTCCTACTACATTGCTTTCTTTGGCTACCCCGCCCTAGATGAAGTGGATGCCTTCGTCTCGTCAAAATATATTATGATGAAATTTATGATGAAATAGAGCTGGGACATAATCAAGGGAGAACAATTCATCTCCCATGAATTGTACTTTGCAACTGTTGACCAATATAAAAGGGAGTATCTTGCTTACTTAGATTCTTCTACAGCTTTTCAACCTTTGGATGATGGATTCTTACATCCGACATTCGAAGCTAAAATAAGAATCAATAGGACTAACAAACGTATGATTGATAGGTACACTACTTTGAGAAGAAAAAAGAAGAGAGATGAAGAGATAAATTCAGCTAAGGAAGAAGAGACTATAACAGAACTAGATTTCCGAAGGGATGCAGAAAGAATCATATCAAAAAAAGACTTGGAGGAAATAAGCGTGGACCCAACCGACGAAGCTAAGACCATTAAAATAGGGAAAAGGTTGGAAGGACCTTAAAATGGATTTGATTTAGTTCCTACAACATAGTAAGGATGTGTTCGCTTGGACCTGTTCGAATATGGTTGGGATCAATCAATCAGTTATGAGTCACGCTCTGAACATCAATAAATCTGTAACTCCTATCTAACAAAAGAAAAGGCAGTATAACAGGGACAGATTGGAAGCCTTGAAAGAAGAGGTCAAGAAGATACTTTCAAATGGATTATCTAAAAGGTCATTTATTTCAAGTGGTTAGCTAATCCAGTACTATTGAAAAAGTCTAATGGGAAATGGAGGACTTGTGTCGATTACACATACCAGAATAAAGCTTGCCCAAAGAATTGCTATCCCCTCCCCTGAATAGATCAATTGGTTGATGCGACTAGTGGGCATAAGTTGTTATCCCTTATGGATGCCTACTTAGGATACAACCTAATCCCTATGTTCAAACCTGATGAAGAGCATACGAACTTCATTACTAATTGGGGAACGTTTTGTTATAAGGTAATGCCCTTTGGATTAAAGAACGTCGGTGCTACATATTAGAGGCTAGCTAATATAATGTTTCAAGATCAAATAGGATGAAATATGGAAGTATATGTAGATGACATGCTAGTGAAATCTAATAAGGTAGAAAATAATTTGGAGGACCTAAAAGAAATGTTCAAAATCTTGAGGGAATATCAAATGAAGTTAAATGCTCAAAAGTGTTTTTTCTGGGTTCAATATGGAAAGTTCTTGGGATATGTTGTCAGTGAATGTGGGATTGAAGCCAATCTCAACCAAATTAAAGCCATAAAGGTTATGAGTGAACCCAAAACAAGCTAAGAAGTCATGAGCTTAAACATGAAAGACGCAACCTTGAGCCGATTCATCTCAAAACGGACTAATAAGTGTGTGCACTTCTTTGATGTAATTAAGAATTTTTTTTTGGATGGAATGAGGAATGTAGAAAGGCTTTCCAGGAACTGAAGGAATATTTAGGAAAGCTTCTAATTTTGTTTAGCCCCGAAGGAGGGGAAGACTTATGCCTTTACATGGCTATTTCATAATATGCAATTATCTCATTACTTATTAGACAGAGCAACGGAACACAATTCTCAATTTTACTATGTTAGCAGAAGGTTAAAAGATGCAGAAACCCGATACCCTATAGCAGAAAAATTAGCCTATTGTCTAACACTTACAGTACGAAAGCTTAGGGGTTACTTTCAAGCACATCACATTAAGGTTCTAACCAACTTTCCACTCAAGTATTCAGTAAACTAGAAACTTTTGGGAGGTTAGTAAAGTGGAGAATTGAATTTAGTTAGTATGAAATTGAGTTCCAACCCGAAACAACAATTAAAAGGCCAGCTCTAACAGACTTTGTAAATGAGTGCACAAGTTTTATTACGGAACGGCCAACAAAGGAAAATGATCTTAAGGCCAAATAGCAGTTATTTGTAGATGAACATCAAATGAGCTAGGAGTGAGGGAAGGTATGTAATAATTACCCCTGATGGGCATCGCTTACATTTTGTGATGAAGCTGGGATTTACTGCAACAAACAATGTAACAAAATACGAGTCGATGGTGGCACGATTGAATCTAGCACTAAAGTTAAAGATATCCAAAATTGAGATCTTCAGTGGCTTACAACTAATGGTAAATAAAATTAAGCAAACCTACCAAACCAAGGATGCTCGGTTAGCACTATATGTGAAGAGAGTACTGAAAATTCCCACTCAATTCGAAGAATTTTCTAGACATCAGTTCCTAAGAGGAGAAAACTCCCATGATGATTCTTTAGCAAAGTTAGCTAGCTCTAGAGGAGCGCCTGAATCTCGAATAATCCCTGTAGGATTTAAGGAGAAGCCTAGTATCGAACAAGAGGCGCCCGAATCAGGAAAGGAACTGCTAGTTTTAACAAGATCCCAATCTTCGGCAAAGGAAACCTAAAAGGAAAAAGATATAACCCCTAATGAGGAACCCTAACCAACTGAAATAGAATTCCATTATGAGAATACATGGATGGCTCCCACTATAGATTATCACTTGGATCAAACATTACCTATTAATAGGCTAGATACTAGAAAGGTTAAGCATCAAGACCCTACCTTTGTAATAATGGACAAGATACTTTATAAGGAAGGACATTCGCTCCCCTACTTGAGATGTGCAAGCCTTGAAGATGGAATCGATTTGTTAAAATAAGCGCATGAAGGTTTATGTGGGGATCATTTTAATGGAATCAAACTAGCAAAAAGGTTTATGCGACAAGGTTTCTGTTGGCCACAAATGGTCAATCAAACAAAAAAGTATGGCAAGCAACGTGAGAAATGCCAAAGGTATTCTAAGGTACCCCGTTTACCTCCAAATGACTTAACGACCATCTCAAGCACATGGCTTTTCGATATATGGGGGATATACTTAATTAGACCCTTATCTATATCCAAGGAATGTTCTAAGTATGCAGTAGTGGCAATTGACTAATTTACTAAATGGGTTGAGGCAGGACAATTCCTAACTATCACATCTAAGTAGGTGGTAGGATAATGATAAACAATATCATTACACGATTTGGAATCCAATATAAGATCAGATCAGACAATGGAACACAGTTTGAAAGTGAAGAGTTCACACGGTTTTGCAACAAAAATAGATTCATAAAGGGTTTCTCTTCTGTGGCACATCTAAGGACAAACAGTATCGTCGAGGCTGTAAACAAGACCATAAAGACAATATTAAAGAAACGGTTAAATTAAGCTAAAGGAAATTGGGCAAATGAATTGCCATTGGTACATTAGGCGTATAGAATCCCCGCCAAGATGGCGACAGGACACACTCCATATTCTCTAACATACGGATGTGAGGCTATGCTTCCAATAAAAGTCGTGATCCTTCACACAGATGAATATCTTATGTATTTGATCCCAATCAATAATTAAGAAGGAATCCTTAGACCTAATTCAAGGGTTAAGAGATAAAGCAACCATTAGAACAATAGAGTAATAAAGAAGGATCACTAAGTATTACAACTCAAGAGTGAGAACTAGAAATTACCACAAAGGTGACTTAGTCTTACGAAGAGTAATGGAAAATACTAAGGATCTAACAGATGGTTCCCTTGGGCCAAATTGGGACGGACCCCAGATCATTCATCAAGAACTCACACCTGGAGCACACTGACTTTGCAAACCAAATGGTGATCTTGTACCTAGAACATGGAACGCATAACATTTGAGACCATATTTTTCAATGATAAGTGAATAAAGGAAGATTTTCTTAAGAGTATCCACATATTTAAGTGAACTGAAACCCCCTCAAAATTTGGAACTACCAGAAATGGGTGAAACATCATACAATGTTAAAAAAAACTTGACACTACCAAGATGTCCAGGCATCTCCCAGAGGGAGGTGGTGTGTAAGCCTTTAACAGTGTCTAAATCAGAAAAGGTCAGGTTAAAGCATCAAAAGAGTAGGCCTCTGATATACACTAGAAATTGTCGGGACAGAGCATCTAAATAAGACCGCCCTGTCTCTGCTCGTAGAAGAGCACGATGTACCTTAGCTTCGATTAAGCACTTCCTACCTCTGCTCGCAGAAGAGCATGCCCTACATTTGCTTATGTCTTCGTCCCGCGGAAGGAAAAGAATGCTCTGGAAGAGCACAAAAAGCACGCCCTGCCTCTGCTCTAAATGAGCACGCTCTGCTCTACTTCGGCTAAGAACATTCCACTTTTGCTCTAAAATGAGTACACTCTACCTCTGCTTATGTTTTGTCCCGTAGAAGGGAATGAAAGCTCAAAGGGAGAACTGTAAGCATCCTCTGCTTACGTCTTACCCCACAAGAGGGGATAAAGCTTTGGAGGAGCAATCTAAGCATGCACTTGCCTTTTCTTACACATTATCTCGTAGAAGGGAACAAAAGCTCAAAGGGAGCAATCAAAGCACGTGCAACCTTTTCTTTAAAGAATAAGCCTAGGATAGGCAACAAAATTAACGAATTGATCTTGTAGGATTCCCAAGAAATTCTTCGATTTCTTTCGGAAGTAGATGATTATTCATCTGCTTATCACGTTTCGTGAATAGCCGGGAAATTGAGGAAGATCCAAAAAGGCATTTCGGGAATCGATCTGATTCTATCTCTATTCGTTACGTTTGAAGAAAGGAAGGATCCCAAAGAATCAATCCAAATACCAGAAGCGGATTTCTGGTTTTCTATCATAAATACCCAAATCTGGGTTTGGTTTGGGATTTCTATTCATTGTCAGATATAGATTTCTGGTCTTCTCTCATAAATACCTGAATTTGAGTATGGTTCGGGACTTCTATTAATTGCCAAATACAGAATTCTGGTCTTTTATCATAAGTACCTGAATCTGGGTTTGGTTAGGACTTCTATTAATTGCTAGATACGAATTTCTGGTCTTCTATCATAAATACATGAATCTGGGTTTGGTTCGGTACTTCTATTAATTGCCAAATACAAATTTAAAATCCTCTATCATAAATACCCAAATTCGGGTTTGGTTCGGGACATCTATTATTACCAAAAGTGAATTTCTTGTCTTTGTCACTAGTACCTCAGTCTGGGTTTGGTTCGGGATATCAATCATTACCAAAAGAGGATTTCTGGTCTTTCTTCACTAATACCTGAATCTGGCTTTGGTGCGGGATATCCACTATTACCAGAAGCGGATTTATAGTCTTCATTTATTAAATACCCGAATTTGGACATGGATCGGGACTTTTATTAATTACCAGAAGTGGTTTATGGCCTTTTATTTAATACCTGAATCTGGGTTTGGTTCGGAACTTCTATTTATTTCTAGAAGTAGACTTTTGACCTTTTATCAAATTCCCGAATCTAGGTTTTGAGTCTTCCATCTCTTATTATCAGATACATATTTCTGGCCTTTTATTATTGATATCCTAATATAGGTCACATATTGTAAGAAGTGAATGATTAATTGATCGTCTATTAATACACGAACCGGGGTCTCAAGACTATAGTCTTATCTCCTGAAAAATGAGATCGAGTTTCTGGACTTCTGCAGTCATGCCTGAAATATGGAATTCAAGTCTGCTCTTTTTTTTCTTCGGAAAAGGGTTCTTAACTTGTCTTTAGGTTGATATCGTGGGATTTTCATAATCAAACCTTCTGAGGAAGAACATAATTTAACACACCTCATATAGGAAGGTTTTCCAACGCTTGTGTTATATGAGATGATAAATTATATCACCTCTTTTTGTAGGTTGTATTCGTCATTGGAATTAGGACATGATAATGCTTAAACAAAATATGAGCAAATTATTATATATGCCCTGCTTTAAATAAAGGACTAATGGAAAATAACAGTTGTTGTATCTTATGCAAGATAAACACAAAAAAGACTCAAATAAAGATAGTTAAAACTAGAATCAAGGCACTGACTTGGAAAGTTGAAAATATCCCTTCACTAGGGAGCAAATGTTACTACCATATTTCGATAACAAAACAAAATAGTGGTGAAGGGGTGTCAAAATTATACAAGCACCATAATGAAGGCCTGAAGAGCCCATGGTGGACTCCAAACCATCAAAGAAAGCCGGTACCAAAAGCAAGAAAGGAAGGTTTCGGGTTTACACGCTATTAGAACTAAAATAGGATCATAAGCTTGGTACCGATACTAGGGAGATAACAACACGACACTGTACCGAAACCAACATACAATAAGCATCCCTGAATAGGTGTCAATGCCGACACCGAGAGCAATCTAGTACCAAAAGTAAACAGGAGGAGGAAGCAATCAACCTGATCTCAAAGCCGGAAGCATGTAATCTTATATCGAATAATAGAGCCATAAAAGAGACGCACGAGACCAACATGGAAGCAAACAAGTATTATGGATACCAATAGGCTTGTTATTGATATAGTTACAAAAGATGACACTAGAGTCATCAAGATGAATCCGTATGCATCTCAGGTTTGAATATGATACCGGAACTAATGATTATTGGTGTGAGCCAAAGCTCATAAGACAGTGCAAGAATCGAAGCTATCCATACTAACGGGCTTAGTATCGATACGGATACCTAAAGTATGTCAAAGTCATACGAAAGGGATACAAAGACAATCCCAGGAAGCCAAAAGTGGCATCAAAATCATAGGAGAAAGCTATCCAAATCGATAAACTTAGTGTCGGTACAATAGATGGAAGTGACACCAGAATCATAGACAATACAAAGCTGATGATGATTGAAACGACCCGAACTTCCCTGGTAAGGAAACCCCGGATTGAGTTGAGGACAAGCCACATCGAAACACAAACAGAAGAACATTTCATTGCTTATAACAACAATTCCATCAGAATGCAAGAATATTACAGAGTATGAATAAATATTACACAGAAAATATCAGAGATTTAAATTGCATTACATAGCAGCGGAAAATAATACAAAACACAACTGAAAGAGATATACGGACACTGAGCTTTCCGGATATTGTTCCAGCTGTAAATCAGGATCCTATGAATAAAAATCTGCAAAACCAAAACTACTAGCTAACCGTGCGGAAAATAAGGGCATCCAGAGTTTAGGTTAAAAAAATAAACTCCAGGTCAGTATGTGACTAGTGTAAGAACTAAAACAGTTATTAATCTTGATTTTAAAGTTAGATAAATCAAGGGACCACGCCGTATAAAACGGAACGGGTTTCCTCCCAAGAATATCAGTGCATAAAACTACAGCGCAATGCTAAATAAAGAACAATGAAGCTATTATAAGACCCAGGTCCCATCACACAATGCAACGCAAGCCGGAGGATAGGGTTTTCCCTTATAATAGCCAAACATGCTAGGTACGTTAAAACAAATCATTTGATACTATTATAAGTGCATAGTGTATAAAACAACTTCAAATATAAATGTATCAATCCTAGACGGCATGGGTACCATATATCATGTTGCCAGTATAAGGCTCGACAATCAGAACCGCAAACTCATGTATTGGAAGTTGGGTTTTCCGTCTATGAACCGAGGCAAAAGATAGTCCTCACCGATTCTAGACAATCTAGCCTACCATGTCTTAGGATCAGAGCTCGAGTGACCCTTGGATCGTCAAGGCTGGTCCACCGATGTGGATTAAAATGCCTGAACACTGCGTTTCCCCACCCTTTGGGGCGTAAATGAGACCTTAGCCTCCATCGGCTCCACGTAGTCACCGATATATCCGAGGCGCCTCGCAGTCCAACAACCACACAAGTGAAAATAATATAATTGTCAGGGCTGGTAGGTCACTAACACCACCCTAGCTAGAAAGAAACGCATGTATTCACTGAGGTCCTCTCCTGTTTCTGGTTCACAACCGGGGTGTGAGGCTCGCGAATTAACGCAACACAAAGCTAAGCCACACAGGCGGTGCTTTGATCATCAACACAAGACTTTGCTTTTCAACAAAAGCCTTGATGATTTGCATCTTAGCATGCCACACAGGCAAACCACTCCATGCAACCGATATCCATCAATCACACAGAATGATATCCAATGTCAGACACGCAGTCCATTTACAAGTCCGTTCTGGGTCTGAACGAAACCGGAGGCACCTTGTACCTCGCATATCCATCGATCTCCAAGTACGTCTGGACGATCACCAACTGATTCCCTCCTCTTGGGTGTACAGCCCAATCAAAATCATCAGTAATTATCCAAACGATGTGAAGACCTCCGGTCTTCGACGACCGTCTTCATCCTCGACATATCGTCGAATCAGTTATTCAGAATGGGATAAACCCGGCCTTTCTGAATAACTCGCGTATATAATCAACAAGTGTTACACAAACATGATATACGCCTCATTCCAATTCAGAATATTCTTTTATTCTAATATTCCTATACTTTGGGAAAGGTTCCCATTAATTTTATCAAAGATAAAATCTTTATATTTATTCTTTAATCTTCCTTTGAATATCAATCCAAACCAAATTATGGTTTATCCAAACTAGTCGGGATTACCGAACCTTACCGAAGTAATCATTTGTTTTAATTTCCCAATCCCAACCTATTCATCCCATGAAGTAAAAATGGTAATACTTCATATCTAACACCACGGTGTTATCCGTAAATTCAATTACCATTTCACGTTCAAATCTAATTAAAGATTTAACTATTGTCTGGAGCAAAACTAGTGATACTCCCTTCTCGATTATTTCAATCTAGTTAAAGATTCATTAAAACTCCACTTGGTTTTAATCTTCCCAAAAATCAATATTGATGATTGTTTAACTTGGGAAATCATATTCTGTCTTTAACTGGGTTAAAGAACCAATGTCATTTAAAACATGGTTCACGATAAACCCAAAATCACATTCTATTCCATCAGCCTTAAATCGTATATTAGCAAGTGAACAATTCCCTAAGTAATAACCCCAAAGGCCAAAACCAACATCAGATCAATACCCAGGAAACCATTCAACTTAACTAATCTTTAGTTAGTTTCTCATTTTCTTAACTCCGTTGGGTCTAAGAACAGTATTATTAAAGATACTATTCACGACAACCCAAAATCACATTCTATTAATGATGGACTATCCATGGAAAACAAATCGATATATATATATATATAATTGATATAAACTTCCATATCCAACTAATAATATAAATGAAATAATAGCAAAGCCTTTTAAATTCCAGATATATTAGTTGTCTTCCTCCACAAAAATTCACTTCGATTATTACCAAATCGAATTCCATTCCATTCCATTCCAATTATTTTATTAATTTGGAAAACTTTACTTTGGAAAATTTCCTTTAAATCTTAACAAAAGATTTATAAATTCCAAATCACATTTCATTGTAAATCAGGTTAAAGAACGAATGTCGTTAAAACATAGTTCACGATAAACCCAATTCACATTCCATTAATTATCAGGTTAAAGAACAAGTGTTATTTAAAACACCGTTCACGATAAACCCAAAAATCAATTCCAATTCCAATTAAATATCATTTAATTGGTATACTTCATTAAATCTAAATAAAAAGATTTAATCTTTTTCTCAACTGGGTTTAAGAACAGTGTTAATGAAGACACCATCCATGACAAACCCATATACCATTTGATATTAAATACAAGGCTCTGAATAGAAAATATATCGGCTTATATTCATTATCAAATTCTATGACCAACAAATATCGTATTGGAAATAACGATATAAATGTATCTTTCAAATTTCCATAACAATATCTGTATAATCACGAAATCCAACATCGAAATATTCCAAAGACAATTTCAATTCCATTCCAATTCAATTATTGGAAATTCTGGTTATTTTTAAAACCCTTTCAAATCCGATTTATTTATTTTAAAAATAAATGGATTATAATTCTAGTTCAAAATTAGTTCATTTCGATAAAAAACTATTTTTATCTTTTCAAATATGGAATTTTTCATCTCAATTCTTTCCAAATCATTTCTTATGATTTTACACAAATTATTGATATTTTTAATAATTTTATCAAGGCCCGTAAAGTCGATTTCCATCAACGGCCATCGAACCGCACTTATAGCGACCTTTTCCAAATTTGATTTTGACATAATTCCAAATCCAACTGTTAGATTTCTAATTTCTTGTATTCGTTAGAAAGCTCTTTTCGATACGAACCCAATAGTTCCTATTTTAGGAGAATCTGATGGTCGGATCTCCCGTAACGTCCATTCGAAGTCAATGGTCGAAATTCGCGAACCGCCGCAGCGCGGCGCGTTCTATTCAGGCCATTATATATATATATAATATTATATATATTACGTCGATTTACTTTCAAAACGTATTTCATAGGTCGTTTTCAAAACGATTTCAAGTTCATATTCAATTTCAAATCAAATTGAATATTCCATATCATTAATAATGATAATATTTTCAAAATGTTATATTTTGAAATCACTTCCTTTTCTACATTCATTATAAAAACGAATATAATCGATATAAATATCGTTCACGGCAAAATGGCGCATATCTAACCAACACGGCTTTATATATTTCAATAACTTCGTTATTCTATTCAACAAATGAATATTTTCTTCAACACATGAATTTTCTTTTATTCAACACATGAATATATATTTTATTCAACGCATGAATTTTCTTTTATTCAACACATGAATATATATTTTATTCAAAACATGAATATAATTTATTTTCTAAATTGGAATGAGACCCACTCAATTACCATACAATGTTATTTATATGGATTCTATACAACACATGTATATAATAGCAATGATAAATAATCAATCATCATCCAAAGTGCACCACACAACTGCATAAGCATTAAATATAAATAATTAACGCTTACACAGTCTGTCAACCCATCGATTGACATACAACTAATTATTTGGGATTAGTGTACGTCAAATATCATCCCAATACCCGTGTGGGGTTTCAATCAACAAACACATATTTTTTATTTGTACAGTTAGGCGATGTGTAAAACTTATCGTCCCAATCAATATTAGTCAAATGGGTGTACATAAACAAACCGTTCGATTTGATTATAAATATTTAATTTATATACACGTTAAAAATTATATTTTTAACTATAAAATGTTTTATTCCATTCCATATCACACCATCAACTTTCACTACACTTCAATTAAACAAACAAGTCATCCACGGTCTGTGGACGACGGGTGTCGGGTGCTACTAAGCACTGTTTGCATCCTAGTATATATTTTAACAAGAAATAAATTAATTAAAAGTGAGAAGTTCTCACCAAGAGCTAAACCAAATGCAACGACTCTTCATATGTAGGAAATCTTCGTCGTTCTCACCTTTTGTCACTTTCGTTGTCCGTATCCACTACATATATAAAAATTGCATCTTTATATTGTTGCACTGCTACTATATGGATAAAAAATCACATTTTTATAACTACGCTATATGGATAAAAAATCACATTTTTGCACTGCTACTATAGAGATAAAAATTCTATTTTTATGACCGTGTTCATATATAAAGATCATATTTTTATCACGCTAACTTCATAATAAAAATTATATTTTTTTAAACTTATAAAGATCAAATCTTTATTCTCAATACTTCATGATAAAAATAAAGTTCCTATTTTTATTTCACTTCATATACTGTAAAGATTATATTTTTATTACTCTACATCATTAAAAATCACATTTTTAAATCGCTAAGTATATAAAAATCATATTTTTAAACTAAAAAACATATTTTTAATCCTATCATATTATATATATGTAAAAACTGAATTTGTAAAAGATATTACAAATAAAGACTGATTTTTTTAAACCTATTTGCAATAAATGAATAAAGAAAAATAAAAAAAACTTACGGTGGAGGTGAGGGGGTGGAGGATGATGTCGTCGGTGAAGGAGGGGGTGGCGCGTGGCATAGAGGGGGGTGCGGCGACTGTCTGGCGGTCGGCTAGGGGGTAGCGGTGGTCTCAGGAGGTGGGTTTCGAGAATCACGTGATGGAGAGGGAAGGGAGGAGAGAGAGGGAAAGAGGACCGACTGATGGGGGCGAGGGGCGCCATCGATCGTCGAGTGACGGGGAGAGGAGTTTGGGCGACGAGATCTAGGAACGGTACGGGTTTTTTTTTCTATTTTTATTTGGCTGTTGACTTAGTAAGAAGAGAGAGAGATGTGAGGTATATAATTATATTTATATTTTTTTTAATTAAAAAAAACAACTTTTTATTTCGAACTAGAAATCGAACCCATCGACTGTCGTCCATAGCTAATTACACCCATTCCGAACACAATGGGATATGTATCGTAAGTTGATTCAATCGTTTCAACTAGTTTTCGTTCAAATTAACATTTAAATCATTACATTGAATTTTAAACGTACATTTCAATTTACTGGGGTCCCATACTGATTCTAAAAATTCCCGAAAAATTAATCTAGCTATGTTGAGACGATACGGTGCCAACAAAACTAGTTTCGTCGAATTCTGAGACCGTTTGAAAATTAGCCATTTTCTGGTCGATCGAAATTGACAGAAACTGTCAAAACATGTTTTACTTCGCAACGCTCACATATTGATTCGAAAAAAAAATATGAATTTTGGAATCTAGCAATAATTCGACATCCCAGATCCAACAAAAGTGGTTTCATTGAAAACAGAGGTCATTTGCAAAATTTCTATTTTTATGGGCCAAAAATTCCATAGTGACTATTCTGAAATTTCAACTGTGCAAAACTTTTTGTTCCCGCTACGAAATTTCAATTTTTGGGATTCGCTGGAAAGATATTCTCAAATAGATTCTAATATTTTTGGTTTCGCTAAAATCCGGTTTATTTTGAATCCTGTACATTCATTCGAAATTTGAAATTGAATTTTTGAACTACCGCGCCATTTTCAATTCCTTTTATAATTAAAATAAAATATTTATATTCTAACGACGATCTATATAAATATTTACATTTTAATTCCATTCAAAATAAATTTCTAGTCGTCATTATTTAAAATAATTCATTTTAAATATTCAAAATTCGCTAAAATTGCCAAAATAATTTTTTTAAATTGGCTTGGATTTCCGGGTTGTTATAGTCTCCCCCACTTAAAAACTTTTCGTCCCCGAAAAGGAACAAAGCTGGAAGTTGTTTAACTAATCAACTCAACTTTCCTTCTTTTCATTATGGCTTAAGTTCTTCAACTTTTCAGTTTCTAAGAACTTTTCAAATTTTTCAAAAATTTGGCTAACACCCTAAATTTTCGAAAAATTTCACCATAACCTCCCCTGCACGGGAGCATCGGGAAAATCCCAAATTGCCATACCGGCCTTACCAATCCAAAAAGAAAAAGAAACAGCCAAGCAGCTAGCCAATCGGCTCATAAAATCATCCAAAACCCAAGAAATACAATAAACATGTACCTATTTGTCGGGCAAACAATTTTATTCCTCTGCTTTAGCCTCCTTGCTATGACCTATTTAATGTAAGTACATGTATATGTATGCAAATGCGACAAATTTTCAATACAATTCACTATTTGATTCAATTTGGCCTAAATGGTTAAAAATATCAAACTAATAATCAAACAACACAACCATCAATCAATTAGTTGATTAGCTTTTCAAATTCATAACTTTGATACATAGTCCAAAAATCAGATTTTTGTTGCCAAATCACAACAATAAGCCCTATCTAGTTTTGGTTCTCACAACAGTCAATTGGAAATATATAAATATCACACCTTCGGAACTCGAATACAAACACTGATGATGTCGCGACATCACCAGAATTATCCCCGAGCGACTAGAGCGTGATTCTATATCTATCCAGTATATTAAAACTTCGAATACCCGTGGATCAGACGTATATGCAAAATCTTTATATATTGGATTGTCCAAATTCAATACAAATAAAAATTCAAATACGAATAATAAAGTTTAAATTTTCAAAACAAAATTTGTGTTCAATTTTATTTTTCAAAACATCACTCTTTACACTCATTCTAGGATACTACTGATCCTATCTCTAGCGAGTCATTCTCATTGGATATTTCTAATCCAACCACTGACGAATTCTTTCGTTCGGTTCTAATGTGCCTTGTTCTCCGAGCTTTGTAAACCAAAGCTCTAATACCACGATGAAACGACTCAAACTTCCTCGGTAAGGAAAGCCCGGATTGAGTTGAGGACAAGCCACATCGAAACACAAATAGAAGAACACTCCATTGCTTATTAAAACAATTCCATCAGATTACAAAAATATTACAGAGTATGAATAAATATTACACAGAAAATATCAGAGATTTAAATTACATTACATAGCAGTGGAAAATAATACCAAACACAACTGAAAGAGATATACGGATACAAAGCTTTCCGGATATCATTCCAACTGTAAATCAGGATCCTGTGAATATAAATCTGCAAAACTAAAACTACTAGTTGCCCGTGCGGAAAAATAAGGGCACCTAATGTTTAGGTTAAAACAATAAACTCCAGGTCAGTCATGTGACTGGTGTGAGAACTAAAACAGGTATTAATCTTGATTTTAAAGTTAGGTAAATCAAGGGACCACGTCGTATAACACGGAACGGGTTTCCTCCCAAGAATACCGGTGCATAAAACAACAGCGCAATGCTAAATAAAAAACAATGAAGCTTTTATAAGACCCAGGTCCTATCACACAATGCAACGCAAGCCGGAGGATAGGGTTTTTCCTTATAATAGCCAAACATGCTTGGTACGTTAAAACAAATCATTTGATACTATTATTAGTGCTTAGTGTATAAAATAACTTCGAATATAAATGTATCAATCCTAGACGGCATGGGTACCATATTTCATGTCGCCAATGCTAGGCTCTGCAATCAAAACCACAAAGTCACCTATTGGAAGTTGGGTTTTCTGTCTATGAACCGAGGCAAAAGATAGTCCTCACCGATTTGAGATAATCTAGCCTACCATGTCTCAGGATCAGAGCTCGAGTGACCCTTGGATCGTCAGGTCCGGTCCACCGATGTGGATTAAAATGCCTGAACACTGCGTTTCCCTGCCCTTTGGGGCGTAAATGAGTCCTATGACTCCATCGGCTCCACATATTCACCGATATATCCGAGGCGCCTCGCAATCAAACAACCACACAGGTGAAAATAATATAAATGTCAGGGCTAGTAGGTCACTGACACCACCCTAGCAAGAAAGAAACGCATGTCCTCCCTGAGGTCCTCTCTCGTTTCTGGTTCACAACCGGGGTGTGAGGCTTGCGAATTAATTCTACACAAAGCTATGCCACACAGGCGGTGCTTTGATCATCAACCACAAAACTTTTCTTTTCAACAAAAGCCTTAATCATTTGCATCTTAGCATGCCACACAGGAAAACAATTCCATGCAACCGATATCCATCAATCACATAGAATGATATCCAATGTCAGACACATAGTCCATTTACTAGTCCGTTCTAGGTCTGAACGAAATCGGAGGCACCAAGTACCTCGCATATCCATCGATCTCCAAGTACGTCTGGACGATCACCAACTGATTCCCTCCTCTTGGGTGTACAGCCCAATCAAGATCATCAGTAATTATCCAAACGATGTGAAGACCTCCGGTCTTCGACCACCGTCTTCATCCTCGACACATCATCGAATCAGTTATTCAGAATGGGACAAACCCGGCCTTTCTGAATAACTCGCGTATATAATCAACAAGTGTTACACAAACACAACATACGCCTCATTCCAATTCAGAATATTCTTTTTATTCAAATATTCTTATACTTTTGGAAAGGTTCCTATTAATTTTACCTCCGGTCTTCGACGACCGTCTTCATCCTCGACATATTGTCGAATCAGTTATTCAGAATGGGATAAACCCGGCCTTTCTGAATAACTCGCGTATATAATCAACAAGTGTTACACAAACACAATATACGCCTCATTCCAATTCAGAATATTCTTTTATTCTGATATTCCTATACTTTGGGAAAGGTTCCCATTAATTTTATCAAAGATAAATTCTTTATATTTATTCTTTATTCTTCCTTTGAATATCAATCCAAACCAAATTATGGTTTATCCAAACTAGTCGGGATTACTGAACCTTACCGAAGTAATCATTTGTTTTAATTTCCCAATCCCAACCTATTCATCCCATGAAGTAAAAATGGTAATACTTCATATCTAACACCACGGTGTTATCCATAAATTCAATTACCATTTTACGTTCAAATGTAATTAAAGATTTAACTATCGTCTGGAGCAAAACTAGTGATACTCCCTTCTCGATCATTTCAATCTAATTAAAGATTCATTAAAACTCCACTTGGTTTTAATCTTCCCAAAAATCAATATTGATGATTGTTTAACTTGGGAAATCATATTCTATCTTTAACTGGGTTTAAGAACCAATGTCATTTAAAACGTCGTTCACGATAAACCCGAAATCACATTCTATTCCATCAGCCTTTAACCGTAAATTAGCAAGTGAACAATTCCCTAAGTAATAACCCCGAAGGCTGAAACCAACCTCAGATCAATACCCAAAATACCATTCAACTTAACTAATCTTCAGTTAGTTTCTGATTTTCTTAACTTCGTTGGGTCTAAGAACAATATTATTAAAGATACAATTCACGACAACCCAAAATTACATTCCATTAACGATGGAATATCCATGGAAAACAAATTGATATATATAATCGATATAAACTTCCATATCCGACTAATAATATAAATGGAATAACGGCAAAGCCTTTTAAATTCCAGATATATTAGTTGTCTTCTTCCACAGAAATTCACTTCGATTATTACCAAATCGAATTCCATTCCATTCCAATTTATTTTATTAATTTGGAAAACTTTACTTTGGAAATTCTCCTTTAAATCTTAACAAAAGATTTATAAATTCCAAATCACATTTCACTGTAAATCGAGTTAAAGAACGAATGTCGTTAAAACACAGTTCACGATAAATCCAATTTACGTTCCATTAATTATCGGATTAAAGAACAAGTGTTATTTAAAACACTGTTCACGATAAACCCAAAAATCAATTCCAATTCCAATTAAATATCATTTAGTTGGTATACTTCATTAAATCTAAATAAAAAGAATTATTCTTTTTCTCAACTGGGTTTAAGAACAGTGTTAATGAAGACACCATTCACGA
Organism: Allium sativum; assembly: GCA_030737875.1. NCBI lineage: Eukaryota > Viridiplantae > Streptophyta > Magnoliopsida > Asparagales > Amaryllidaceae > Allium > Allium sativum. The sequence continues at coordinate 161,104,997 of CM060923.1, forward strand.
CAAACCCAAATCCCGTTTGATATTAAATACAAGGCTCTGAATAGAAAATCCAATATCGAAATATTCCAAGACGATTCCAATTCAAATCCATTCCAATTCAATTATTGGAATTTCTGGTTACTTTTAAACCCTTTAAAATCCAATTTATTTATTTTGTAAATAAATGGATTATAATTCTAGTTCAAAACTAGTTCATTTCGATAAAAAACTATTTTTATCTTTTCAAATATGAAATTTTTCGTTCCAATTCTTTCCAAATCATTTCTTATGATTTTACAAAAATTATTGATATTTTTAATAATTTTATCAAGGCCCTTACAGTCGATTTCCATCAACGGCCATCGAACTGCATTTACAGCAACCTTTTCCAAATTTGATTTGGACATAATTCCAAATTCAACCATTAGATTTCTAATTTCTTGTATTCATTAGAAAGCTCTTTTCGATACGAATGCAACGGTTCCGATTTTAGGAGAATCCAACGGCCGAATCTCCCTTAATGTTCATTCGAAGTCAGTGGTCGAAATTCGCGAACTGCCGCAGCGCGACGCATTCTATTCAGGCCATTATATATATATATATAATACGTATATTATATATATTACGTTGATTTCCTTTCAAAACGTATTTTATAAGTCGTTTTAAATTCGTTTTCAAACAATTTCAACTTCATATTCAATTTCAGATCAAAATTGAATATTCCATATCATTAATATATAAATGATAATATTTTTAAAATGTTATATTTTGAAATTTCTATATTCCTTATGAAAACGAATATAATCGATATAAATATCGTTCGCGTCAAAATGGCGCATATCTAACCAACACGGCTTTATATATTTCAATAACTTCGTTATTCTATTCAACAAATGAATATTTTCTTCAACACATGAATTTTCTTTTATTCAACACATGAATATATATTTTATTCAATGCATGAATTTTCTTTTGTTCAACACATGAATATATATTTTATTCAACACATGAATAAAATTTATTTTCTAAATTGGAATGAGACCCACTCAATTACCATATAATGTTATTTATATGGATTCTATACAACACATGTATATAATAGCAATGATAAATAATCAACCATCATCCAAAGTGCACCACACAACTGCATAAGCATTAAATATAAATAATTAACGCTTATACAGTCTGTCAACCCATCGATTGACATACAACTAAGATCGACATACAGCTAATTATTTGGGATTAGTGTACGTCAAATATCATCCCAATATTAGTGTGGGGTTTCAATTAACAAACACAAATTTTATTTGTGTAGTTGGGCGATGTGTAAAATTTACCGTCCCAATCAATATCAGTCAAATGGGTGTACATAAACAAACCGTCTGATTTGTTTATTAATATTTATTTTATATACACATTAAAAATTATATTTTTAACTATAAAATATTTTATTCCATTCCACATCACACAATCAACTTTCACTACACATCAATTAAACAAACAAGTCATCCATGGTCTGTGGACGACGGGTGTCGGGTGCTACTAAGCACCGTCTGCATCTTAGTATATATTATAACAATGAATAAAATAAAATAAAAGTGAGTAGTTCTCACCAAGAGACAAACCAAACGCCACGACTCTTCATATGTAGGAAATCTTCGTCGTGCTCACCTTTTGTCACTTTCGTTCTCCGTATCCACTACATATATAAAAATCGCATCTTTATATTGTTGATATGTATCTGAGAATCACATTTTTATAACTACTCTATATGGATAAAAAATCACTTTTTTGCACTGCTACTATAGAGGTAAAAATTCTATTTTTATGTCCGTGTTCATATAATAATAATCCTATTTTTATCATGCTAACTTCATAATAAAAATTATATTTTTTTAAACTTCTAAAGATTAAATCTTTATTCTCACTACTTCATGATAAAAATAAAGTTCCTATTTTAATTTCACTTCATATACTGTAAAGATTATATTTTTATTACTCTACATCATTAAAAATCAAAATTTTAAATCGCTAAGTATATAAAAATCATATTTTTAATCCTATCATATTATATATATGTAAAAACTGAATTTGTAAATGCTATTACAAATAAAGACTGATTTTTTTTGAACCTATTTACAGTAAATGAATAAAGAAAAATAATAAAAAACTTACGGTGGAGGTGAGGGGGTGGAGGAAGCTATCGCGGGTGAAGGAGGGGGTGGCGCGCAGCATAGAGGGTGGTGCGGCGGCTGTCTGGCGGTCGGCTAGGGGGTAGCGGCGGTCTCAGGGGGTGGGTTTCGAGAATCATGAGATGGAGAGGGAAGGGAGGAGAGAGGGGGAAGGAGGACCGACGGAAGAGGGCGAGGGGCGCCATCGACCGTCGAGCGAGGGGGGAGGGGAGTTTGGGCGACAAGATCTAGGGAGGGTATGGTTTTTTTTTTCTATTTTTATTTGGCTGTTGACTTAGTAAAAAGAGAGAGATGTGAGGTATATAATTATATATATATATATATATTTATTATTTTTAATTTAAAAAAACAACTTTTTATTTCTAACTCAAAATCGAACCCACCGACTGTCGTCCATAGCTAATGTAACGACCCTGATTTTCGAACAATTTTTTTTTTAAATATTTAATATGGTTTTAAATATTGAATTGATAATATAAATGAATTTTTATATTTAGTTATTGATTTAAAAATCGATTTCGATTTAATATATTAAATTATCGTAATACGAAATATAATTGAAATCGAAGTTAAAAACTGAATCAAAATAATTCAAATAATCGGTTTTAATTCTATTTGAATATAGACGACGATAATAATAAATTATTATCAAAGAATTTATTTGTGTTGAATTTAAATTATTTTTTATCAATTTAATATGGTAACTTTATATATACGTTCAAGTTAAATTTCATAGTCTATTCTGTTGAGTCCAAAATAGTGTAATTTCTTTGAAACGTCGGTCGGTATGTTAAAATAGCGGTTCGCGATGTCGAGTTATGTACCCCGATATATTTTTAGTGGATAGGACTGAAATCAGATCGATATTGTTTTAAAAAGGATAAAAATCTCTTTAAATCAAATCAAATAAATTTACCAAATCCTAAAATCTAAAAGGCATTGGCCTAAGGTTGAAAATATCGCACCTATTACGTACCATATGAAAACGACTTCCCCAATTCTCTTCTATAAATCGCGACCAAATCCTACTAGTTTTCTTCAGAACAAAATCTGAGCTTCACAAATAATAAAAATAATGGTTTCCCGTTTGCCCTTCTGTAAAATCGAAACAAGCATTTCCTTTTCCTTTAAAATCAAAACCCGATTCTCCTCAAACCAAAGCCTTTTTCTTCCATTCGGTTTCTCAGTAAATCAAATCCTTCAATGAGGAAAAAAAAACCAAATTGATAATTGTAATATGAGAAAAACCTGCAAGTCTCTGGAAGTTGGACGTCGATCTCGAGACGTCGAGAATTCCTAATGATGGAGCCGTGCTGTGTCTAGAAGGGTGCGATGGGGTTTAAGGTATTCGAATGTTCAGAGATTCGATTGATTTCCTGTAGCGTGCTTGGGTTCTGGATGGGTGCGATAGGGTGATTGGTGGAGGGTTGCGGTAAGTGGAGGGAGGACTTGCGATGACAGTGGAGTTCGATGGGGTTCGAAGTTCTGATGTTTATTTTTGGGGGAAACTGTTGTGCGATGGAGCTGTTGTTAGGGGATGGAGCGGTGAACTGGTGTTTACGAATGGACTGGTGGAGTTCGCAAAAGGAAATAAAATGGATCCCGAGAGGCCTGGGTGGTAGTGGCAACAAGTTTTGCCATTACTGATGTTTGACCGCGACATGTTTGTGTGAATGCCAAATGGGATGGAGCAGTATATTGGGGTTGTTTTGCAGTAGAGAATGAACGGTGAGTTGCTTCATGGGTTAATCGAGTTGTTTGCAAAGGTAGTAAAGTATATCTCTTTTTCAAAATTAAATATACATAGGATAAATTAATTAATTATTTTTAGAATTAGTTGAAATCAATAATAGCTTAACCAGTAAATAAATTGAAATATTGTAGGTGCAAAATAGATTGATTCGAGCAGATTCGTATATGCGAAGATGCCATTTAATTGGATATTCAACAAAATAAAAATCAAGGTGAGTAAATCTCATTTAAAAATTATTTTTATCATAAAAATGATTGATTGGCTGCTTGATTGCGTTTATAAATTGTTTATCAGTCTTAGTTATTATATATATTAGTTATTTAGGCTTGGTGGTTGTCACTATATATATATATATATATATATATATATATTGGATTTCCCGCAGTACCATTAGCGGATGCCCGCAGTATCATTAGAGGATGACCCTACGCTCCACGTATATAAGTAGATCCTTTTCTTTTACCACGATATCCTGCCTTGAAGCAGGATTGGTATTATTTATGTGACTAACATCTGTGGATGCAGGGAAAACACGTTGGAGGGATCCAACTGGATTCCTCAAATTTATTTATTACTATTTACATATTCATATGTGCGTGATGTGTTGAGTTGGATTGATGGTTTGCTTATTTGGGTATTTAAATATCACTGACCCTAGAGATTGATATTTAAAAATATCATAAAAGGGATTTTTAGATTTAAAAAGGAAAAATACAATTTTTTTCGAATAGAAATTGAATTTCAGATTTGGCTAGGAAAAAATCAACTTTTTTTAGAAATGAAAACATGTAGTTGAATTTATAAACGATATTTATAAATAGAAGGAAATATTATCATTTGATAATATTAAACTTTAATTTCAAGTAAGGGATTTAAAGAAGGAAATTTATCTTTTGAAGTAGAAATTTGATTTCAAATAGAATATGAAATATAAGCTTGTTTTAAATATTTAAAATAAGAAGTAAAATTTATAAACAATTTTTGTAAATAGAAGGGGATAATTATCATGGGATGATTTGGGTATTTAAATTCAAATTTGAATTTAAAAAGAGATTTATAACTTGAAGTCGTTTCAAAAGGAAACGATGAAGTTTATTCTGATATTCGGAATGTAAACTAAATTTAAATAAATCCACACGGATTTATGATTTTAACTCGACTATTGTCGAATACATAATAAAATTATATTTCAAAAGATATTGAAATTGTATTAAATGTAAATTTATGTTTTAATATGAAAATAGATTATATAAATATAAGTTATGATTCTTAAATGTTTTCAAACAAGCTTGAGATTCAAAGGGGAATCAAATATTCCAAAATCAGAAATCGAGTTTCAATAGATTATTTAAATGGAAGTTGAATCTAATAAAGAAGTGAATTTATAAGCAAGGTTTATAAATGTGATAAAGAAATGTTCATCTGTAATTTGGAAATAAATTTCCAAACGAAAGAAATGGAATCAAAGGTGAGATTTAAATCAAGTTTTGATATTACAAGCTTTTATTCATCGCAAGATAAGAACGTCGTCGATCAAGGTCTGAAAGGTAATTAAAAAACCCCAAAATGAACGACTTCACTATTATCAAGAGATGATATTAGTTTGTAATGGTGAAGGATGTTGAATTTATAGATTATTTCCATAAAAGGAGATTTAATATTTAAATTTGATTATATCGAACTTTAATAAAATAATTTATGGAAATTGGACTTGAATATAGAAATTTGAGTTTTAAACTGAGTTATGGATATGGAATAAAATAATCGACGAGTTTGGGAAATAGGTAATTTTAACTTTATATTGAAAATATTGAAAATGGAATTGAAACTTAATTACTAAACGATGTTTTTAGACGTTATATATAAATTATAATTAAAACGAACTCGCCGCGGCGCGATAGTTCGTTATTTGACGATTCGAACTTCAATTGAGTATACAGAACTCAATATAAGTCGGAATTTGATGAAACAAGAAAGGCCCGGACCTATTGAACGATAGTTTTCTAATGGAAGAGAAAAATAGGGATTTCGTTTTATAGATTTTGAGTCATATTAAAATCAAATTTTCGGAAAAACAACGCCATAATTGTTTTTAAACCGTAGCAGTTTATTTAATAAATTTAATGGATTTTAAGAGAATAAAATCCGAATCTTTTTAGGGAAAATCCGGGTTTGGGTTATCAAATAAATATGAACTTAAGCGGAGTGAATGAAGTGATTTCTGTTATAAAAATCAGATTTTTTTGTTGTGGTATAGTATTAACTAGTTTGAAAAGAAATCTGTTAATAGGATTTCGAACCAAACTTAACCTTCGTAAAGTAAAAATCGGATTTGTGGATTCAAATTGGAAATCGAATCTGAAACTCGAGTTAGAAATGGAATTCGATTTGTGTATTAGCGAATTAAAATATATTCGAATACGATATGTTCGAGTCGAAGGTACATTATGCAAAAGAGCGAATTAAAGAAGCGGTTAGCAGATTTGTTAAAAAGGGAATTGATTGATTGAAATGAGTTAGAAATAGATATATAAATGTAAACAGGAATGGGATATAGAATATGAAGAGAATGCAGATTATAAATTAAGTGCCCGACAAAAAGGTACATGTTTAAATTTGCATATGAGGTTCTATGCGCCGAATCGGCAAGCCGCTTGGCTCTTTAATTTTCTTGTTGAATGGAAAGGGCCTAGAGAGGCGAGTTGAGGTTTTAACTATTTGCCGGTACAAAGGAAGTTATGGCGAATTTTTCCGGAAATTTAAGGAGTTAGTATAACACCCCACAATTTTAGTATAATTAAAAATGAGATATATGTATATATGCATGGATATATTTAAAGGAAAGATTAAATAATATTAATGTAATTGCATGTAAGAAGTTTATGCAGTGAAATAATGAAAAAGATTAATAAAGAAATTACATGAAATATTTGAAATAAGAAGAAATACAGTGAAATGAGACGGAATACATGCGAACATTTAAAAAGAAATAAAAAGGAGAATTTGAAGGGACTCTAGAATTTGGTCATGAAATTAGCGTCATTACGTTCGTGGTGATTTTCTGGTCAATTTAGACCTATAGTTTGTAGATGGTTCTTTTCTAGGGTGAGGTGGACGGTTTACATGAGTTTTTATTTAATCCTAAGGTCCTAGTTGCTCTAACCCACCTATAAAAGAACACCTAACCTAACCCTAAAATCATTCTATCTCTTATAAGACACCTCCATGCCACCAAACTTCAACCCAACATAGCCGCCGCCTCTAAACTCTAAATTAAATTGCAAGTTCTTCATCAATTTTGGAGTTTAATCAAGTCAAGTAGCAAGTTTCTTCAACAACAATTCACGTTCTGCGTCAATAATCAAATAAGAAGCCAAAACCAACATTCTACCTCAACAACCAATTGTTTCTCCAATCCAGTCAAGGTGACTGGTTTAAAATACTGTCGTTGTATAATTGTACTTAAATCGTTTGCCATTCCCCATAATGAATATGATGATAATTTAATAAGATCAGTTATTTCATTTATTCTTACGATTGAGTTCTCTCCTTTTTATTCTTTCCCTTTTTATTTTTATAGCTAGGCCATCTCGAGCCTACATCTGTCATGAATTTATGCGTTGTAAACGAGAACGAGAAAGTAAAAGGAAAAAAAGGGTTGTTTGGGCATAATATGGGTTGGAAGGATTTATGTACGATTTGAATAGAATTATGGACATAATTGTATGGTAATTTTAAATTTATGTAGTTTGTCATGATTGAAATTGGATATGGAATTAGTACAATTTAACAACATGTAATTGGATAACATGGTTGGTGAAATTTATTGGTAAGATAAGCCTAAAAGGTGAATTAGGTTATATGTATGAACATGGGAACGTTGGGAAATATATTGGAAAATTTTTGATTTTATGAACTTGAGTATTATTGGATATTTTGGACAATTGGAATATAAAAGAAATTGGCATATTTGGGTATGGATTACATGGAATTGATGAAATTGCCTATAACTGGAAATTTGTAATTAAGGCTAATTAATATGTAATTAGTGACAAGTTGGAATAGGCAAAATTGTAAACATGACTATATGTTGAATTGGAAGCACATAACATGAAAATTGGGATTTGGGTGAAATACGATGTTAATGAACCTTTGACACGAGGTTAGGCGCAATTGTGGTGTAAGACTGCCCGGAACCGCCTGGCAAATCCAACTGCCACAATTGGACGTCTAATGTGAGAGGTCAAAGGCATGAATTGTAGGCATAACGGTTGGTGACACGAGGTTAGACCCGCTTTGTGGTGTAAGACTGCCCGGAACCGCCCGACAAATCCAACAGCCACACAGTGTTCGATCTAACGTGGGAGGTCATGCGTCGTTCGTCATAATGAATGAATTAAGGAATACTAACCATAATAAGACATGTGGGTGACATGGGTATGGTTAGAGGGTTAAGTGGGTGACATGTAAAATATGACATGTAAATATGGATTTAACCGTAGTAAGACAAGACCTATAAAACATGTAAATGTGGACTTAACCATAGTAAGATACGTGAAGTAAAACATGACTAAGGTGGAATTAACCGTAGTAAAGCATGTGTAAGACATGGAAACAATAATAAAAGAGGTTAAATGGGACATGGACGACATGTAAGACATAAATAAATAATGCTTAACCAAAGGGGACCCATTATGGCATCACAAATTAATTGAATTGGGTAAAGTTTAGGTAATGGGTTAAATAAATGGAAAGGGTTAAGTACATCTAAATTAATGAAAAAAGTGGGGAATGTTAAATAACCTATTATGGATGAATTTGAATAAGAAAAGGAAGGATAATAGGTTAGACTTGTCCTAGGGACAAGTGGAAAATATAACTTATGGGATAAGGTAAGTTATAAGAAACGATAGAGGAAAATAAGGTAACTTATATGTGAAGATATACTTAATTATAATTAAGGAGTTTGGGAAGGAGAAGTGTGAAATTTAAGATGATATAAGTTATATGAATGGATAAAAGGTAAATTAGAATCATATATGTTGGTTGGGTTGAGTAATTTTTTGGGTGCCAGTCTGATGTTGATTTCGGTCTTCAGGGTTGGTGTTTAGGCGATTATTTTCCTAATCAGTATATATGTGGATAAGACATACTTAACTATGAATTATGTATAACAAGTTGTTGTAACCCTAAAAGGGAATAATTTATGAAGTTGGAAAACAACATGTTGTGGTCTTATTAATGGACTTAAATGGGTTAAGTATAAATTGAATTAATAAGCGAGGGTAACTTGGTAAAGTTGAAAAGGAAGTCAATATGAACAAGAATAACCAAGTTAAATAAGAAAAACTGACGAGGTAACACAAGCGCATAAGAATTGATTAGACGTAGGGTCTAATGACATATAAAATCAAGGCGCTTGGAGCAATCCGTACGTTGTAGGATGAATAACCCAATAAGGTAAATCATCACGGTGTCATAAAACACGAGGGGAGCGCACATTAGTTATGTTGGCGGCTCCAAAGGACTGAAAGGGGAAGCATGCGGCTTCCTGAGACGTTAAAGGTGCTCCTAGTAGTCCTCTGTGTAGTGGAAGATGTTTTAGGCTGTGCCTGCAGAGGTTGGGTCTGCGCGTAACTACTAGGTGGGTGGGCCTTGATTGCAAGAATAGCTGGGCAGTCAGAATGCCGTTCGCGGTGACGGAAAAGGTGATTCGACGGCTGCCTCAATGGAGGTGGAGGTTCAGGACCAACAAGGATAGTAGGTTGTCGAGTGCCTGTTACCACACCCAATAGGATGCGGAAATACTAGAGCTAGACCCAATATACCATTAACCATTCACTATCATGGGACGGCGGTTGAGGGGAGAGGCCACATAGATGTTTAGATTGGTTGCTTAGGGGCTTGTCGCTTAGCTCTCGTAGTCTTTATTAGTTATGGGAGGGGCCGAGGTGGGGCCATAGCCACCATAGAAAACAGACCCTAGGGATATTTGTGTGGGAGGCTCTTAAAGGTGGGCCTTGCACAAATATAAGGAAAGCTCCCGACCGAGTTCCGTGTTTCTTGTGTAGCACTGCCACGAAACTCGGGCACGCACACACGATAGGTAAGTAGGTTAGATATCGAATACAACGTACATGGAAGAGTCTAGATATAACCATGTCTGCTCTGGGTGGTGTATTGTAGACTGGTGGGCATTATTTGATAACGGCAGCCATATTAGAGTGATCCTATGTGGGCGTAGTGTTGTATTATATATGTAAGAGGAATATACATTACTATGACATAGGACAGAGGACTGCGCATATCACTGCGAGGATACGGTGGAGACCATGCGAGTGGGGTACCACGGGGTGTACCTCAGTTTGGGGGTCGCTACATATACATTATATTAGGTTAATCTACTAGGAGTAGATGTGTGCGACGTGTGTGTAAGCCTTGAGCGCTAACGACACAAATAACCTAATAAACAATAAAATGTAATTGACCGGTATATGTAGGATTATTCAAGAAGTGTACTTTAAACTCATTCACACAGAACTAATGTTCTGACCCCCTCCTCATAAAATTCGCAGGTTAGATTCATGTCAGAGACTTATAGCTTTGGAGATACTGATTTAGCAGTATTGTAATTAAGGTAAAGCTATGTTTATATATATTATATTTTATTTTATTCCTTCTGCTGTGAGGTGTTTTCCGAGCTCTGACATATTTCTTGTATCTGTCTTTTCTATAGGATGCCAAAGCAACCAACTCGGGTTTTGATGGATTGGGTTTTTGAAAAAAAAATTGGTCCGTCGGAATTCGGGTTGTTACATTTGGTATCAGAGCATAGGTTTATGATTCCTATATAGATAATGAGAGAGCATATTTGTATTTTCAAAAATATAAATATATTATATATAAACCTAGATCTATAAAGAAGCCCACTAAATAGAAAGAGTAAAATATGGAAAGAATCGGGATAACTGTTTTGTACACTAAAGAATGAGCAAGGAAATATGAGACCCTTTGGTATGTTGGGTGGAAAGTGTACAAAATGATTGGTATTAAGAAAGATGTATCCCATACAATAGTAACTGAGATTAATGGGTTTAGTAGGGAAACCTTATAAAGTGGAAAATGGATTAGAAATATATATAGTTGGAAGAAATGATTTCGTGGATGTGTCTGGGAAAGCCTAGGTAATTTGAAAACCCGATTAAGAAATAGTTGTCCTTGTATACTCTAGTTTTTGATGTTTGAAAAAAATGTTTTGCATTTTTGTTACGACGTGTTTTTATGGTTTGGAAAAAGCAGGTATTGGTAAGGAAAATAAAGTTTTACCATTTTTTATTTTTGGGAGAAAAATTTAGAAAAAAAGAGACCAAACCATGTTTTAAAACGAATGGAGTAGGTAAGGATTAGTGTCCAGAAAGAACGAGTTTGAGGCTTGGAAGTAAATAATAAGGACTATCCTAGAATAATAAAAATAAATTCCCATAGAATGCATAAGCATTATAAGGACTAGAATTGTTGCTCGAAAAAGATAAGTCGAAAAAAAAAAGTTTCTTATGTAATTGTGCTTGGATAGGAAAATAGGAACTTTTTATAGAATAACTATGTAAAAATCCAAGTGCAACTAGAAAAGGTACATAAAAGAAAAACGGAAAATGTAAATTCTTCTGTTTTATACCTTTTTGTAACATAAGAAATCGAATTTAAAAAATTAAATTTTTCTAAATTTCGAATTTAATAATGGTTGGTAGGATTTTGGATGCGACAATTGGATGAACTATGCTCTTATTCTATAAGAGTATGGGAAAATTTGGATGAAAATGTTTTGGTTTTTCAAAAATATTGCATCCATATAGAACTGCAAGTATATTTAGGATGTGAGCATCATGTTTTGAAAAAAATTTGAAAGTTTGCATACATATAGGTGGTACCAAATTAGGCATACATGCATTACTATGATGTATTCCACTTTGCTCATGTGCACAATGTTTGCAAAAAAAAAAAAAAAAAAGGATGCACACTTGATGGTTTTATATTATGCGAGGAATTTTATATTTTACCCATATCGAATTTCGAGAACGAAATTCCTTAAGGGTGGGAGAATGTAACACCCCGCATTTTTAATAAAAATGAGATATATGTATATATGCATGGATATATTTAAAGGAAATATTAAATAATATTAATGTAATTGCATGTAAGAAGTTTATGTAGTGAAATAAAGAAAAAGATTAATAAAGAAATTACATGCAATATTTGAAATAAGAAGAAATACAGTGAAATGCGAAGAAAAACATGCGAACATTTAAAAAGAAATAAAAAGGAGAATTTGAAGAGACTCTAGAATTTGGTCATGAAATAAGCATCATTACGTTCGTGGCGATTTTCTGGTCGATTTACACCTATAGTTTGTAAAAAACTGATTTAAAACAAAGAAGTTATCCTCGATTTAAGAAATGCAACAAAACATGAAAAAGAGCATTGGGAAAAGAATAATATGTAGGTTGGTCCTAAATCTTGTTAACAAAAGACTTAGTAGCTCATTTGCTTAATACTTGAGACTTGTACATAAGAGGTTGTGAGTTCAATCCCCACCAGTGCCATATGTTTTTGTTTTTGTTTTAAGGAGCGGCTAAGTAGTGGCTTAGCAAATTGGTTCTATGCGAAAGGGGATAAGTTAATTGGAGGTTTAATTGAAAGAACGTAAATAAACCATTAATTGATTAAGGAAGATAATTTCCAAATAAAATAGACAATTGTTCGCATATAAAAATTAGTATACGCATAAGATATGGATGCGTATGAACATGATTCAAATTTGAAGTTGCGCGCGAACATAGAGACAAAAAAAGGGGGCATATATGTATACATGTTATTTGAAATTAATGCAATAAGGGAAAGAGGATATGTGAAATTATTGCATTAAATAAATGGATGATGCACGAACCTGAATAAAAATAAATTAATGTGATGCAAATAAAAGAAAGAGAATATGGAATGCAAAACATGTCAAATGTGCAATTAAAGCATGCATAGAAAAAAGTTGTAAACATTAAAATGGAGCAATTGAATGTGAAGGTTTAAACGTTTAAAAAGTAAACTAATAAGGCCATAAGCAAGCCATAATTGGATGAAGGTTAATGTTATTAAATAACATTCAAATCAGAGACGCATGCACATGTGATTAGATGTAAATAAATAAAAGAAAATGGTTTAAGGACATGCGGTTTCTTTTCAAAAAGAGTAGACAAAAAGAGAAAGAAATCAATTAATTGATTAGGAGAAGAATATAGCAAATAAAGGTTCACGTATAAGTGCAAATAAATAAATAAATAATTGAATGCATGAAGGAAAGAGGTTGCTATACGTTAAAAATAGTATGTAACGCATTAATTAGAAAGAAATAAAGCGGTTTTTTTTTTTTTTATAGGAGCACTAAGTGTGGAAAGGGTGGTTCTAGATGGTTCTTTTCTAGGGTGAGGTGGACGGTTTACATGAGTTTTTATTTAATCCTAAGGTCCTAGTTGATCTAACTCACCTATAAAAGAACACCTAACCTAACCCTAAAATCATTCTATCTCTTATAAGACGCCTCCATGCCACCAAATTTCAACCCAACATAGTCGCCGCCTCTAAACTCTAAATTAAATTGCAAGTTCTTCATCAATTTTGGAGTTTAATCAAGTCAAGTAGCAAGTTTCTTCAACAACAATTCACGTTCTGCGTCAATAATCAAATAAGAAGCCTAAACCAACATTCTACCTCAACGACCAATTGTTTATTTCTCCAATCCAGTCAAGGTGAGTGGTTTAAAATACAGTTGTTGCGTAATTGTACTTCTATCGTTTGCCATTCCCCATAATGAATATGATGATAATTTAATAAGATCAGTTATTTCATTTATGCTTACGATTGAGTTCTCTTCTTTTTATTCTTTCCCCTTTTTATTTTTATAGCTAGGCCATCTCGAGCCTACATCTATCATGAATTTATGCGTTGTAAACAAGAACGAGAAAGTAAAAGGGAAAAAGGGGTTGTTTGGGCATAGTATGGGTTGGAAGGATTTATATATGATTTGAATAGAATTATGGACATAATTGTATGGTAATTTTAAATTTATGTAGTTTCTCATGATTGAAATTGGATATGGAATAAGTACAATTTAATATTAACAACATGTAATTGGATAACATGGATTGGTGAAATTTATGGGTAAGATAAGCCTAAAACGTGAATTAGGTTATATGTATGAACATGGGAACGTTGGGAAATATATTGGAAAAATATTGATTATATGAACTTGAGTATTATTGGATATTTTGGATAATTGGAATATAAAAGAAATTGGCATATTTGGGTATGGATTACATGGAATTGATGAAATTGCCTATAATTGAAAATTTGTAATTAAGGCCAATTAATATGTAATTAGTGACAAGTTGGAATAGGCAAAATTGTAAACATGACTATATGTTGAATTGGAAGCACATAACATGAAATTTGGGATTTGGGTGAAATACGATGTTAATGAACCTTTGACACGAGGTTAGGCGCAATTGTGGTGTAAGACTGCCCGGTACCGCCCGACAAATCTAGCTGCCACAATTGGACATCTAATGTGAGAGGTCAAAGGCATGAATTGTAGGTGTAACGGTTGGTGACACGAGGTTAGACCCGCTTTGTGGTGTAAGACTGCCCGAAACCGCCTGCCAAATCCAACAGCCACAAAGTGTTCGGTCTAACATGGGAGGTCATGCACCGTTCGTCATAATGAATGAATTAAGGAATACTAACCATAATAAGACATGTGGGTGACATGGGTATGGTTAGTGGGTCAAGTGGGTGACATGTAAAATATGACATGTAAATATGGACTTAACTGTAGTAATATAAGACATGTAAAACTTGGACTTAACTGTTGTAAGATACGTGAAGTTAAACATGACTAAGGTGGACTTAACCATAGTAAAGCATGTGTAAGACATGGAAACAATAATAAACGAGGTTAAGCGGGACATGGACGACATGTAAGACATAAAAAAATAATGCTTAACCAAAGGGGACCCGTTATGGCATCACAAATTAATTGAATTAGGTAAAGTTTAGGTAACGGGTTAAATAAATGGAAAGGGTTAAGTAAATCTAAATTAATGAAAAAGTGAGGAATGTTAAATAACCTATTATGAATGAATTTGAATAAGAAATGGAAGGATAATAGGTTAGACTTGTCCTAGGGACAAGTGGAAGGTATAACTTATGGGATAAGGTAAGTTATAAGAAACGATAGAGGAAAATAAGGTAACTTATATGTGAAGATATACTTAATTATAAATTAAGTAGTTTGGGAAGGAGAAGTGTGAAATTTAAGATGATATAAGTTATATGAATGGAAAAGAAGTAAATTAGAATCATATATGTTGGTTGGGTTGAGTAATTCTCTGGGTGCCAGTCTGATGTTGATTTCGGTCTTAGGGGCTGGTGTTTAGGGGATTATTCTCCTAATCAGTATATATGTGGATAAGACGTACTTAACTATGAATTATGTATAACATGTTGTTGTAACCCTAAAAGGGAATAATTTATGAAGTTGGACAACAAAATGTTGTGGTCTTATTAATGGACTTAAATGAGTTAAGTATAAATTGAATTAATAAGCGAGGGTAACTTGGTAAACTTGAAAAGGAAGTCAATATGAATAAGAATAACCAAATTAAATAAGAAAAACTGACGAGGTAACACAAGCGCGTAGGAATTGATTAGACGTAGGGTCTAATGACATATAAAATCAAGTCGCTTGGGGCAATCCGTACGTTGTAGGATGAATAACCCAACAAGGTAAATCATCATGGTGTCATAAGACACAAGGGGAGCGCACATTCATTATGTTGGCGGCTCCAACGGACTGGAAGGGGAAGCACGCAGCTTCCTGAGATGTTAAAGGTGCTCCTAATAGTCCTCTGTGTGGTGGAAGATGTTTCAGGCTATGCCCGCAGAGGCTGGGTCTGCGCGTAACTACTAGGTGGGTGGGCCTTGATTGCAAGAATAGCTGGGAAGTTAGAATGCTGTTCGCGTTGACGGAAAAGGTGATTCAACGGCTGCCTCAACGGAGGTGGAGGGTCAGGACCAACAAGGATAGTAGGTCGTCGAGTGCCTGTTACCACAGCCAGTTGGATGCGGAAAGACTAGAGCTAGACCCAATATACCATTAACCATTCACTATCGTGGGACGGCGGTTGAGGGGAGACGCCACATGGATGTTTAGATTGGTTTCTTAGGGGCTTGTCGCTTAGCTCTCGTAGCCTTTATTAGTTATGGGAGGGGCCGAGGTGGGGCCATAGCCACCATAGAAAACAGATCCTAGGGATATTTGTGTGGGAGGCTCTTAAAGGTGGGCCTTGCACAAATATAAGGAAAGCTCCCGGCCGAGTTCCATGTATCTTGTGTAGCCCTGCCATGGAACTCGGGCACGCACACACGATGGGTGTGCAGGTTAGATATTGAATATGACGTACGTGGAAGAGTCTAGATATAACCATGTTTGCTCTGGGTGGTGTATCGTAGACTGGAGGGCATTATTCGATAACGGCATTCAAATTGGAGTGGTCCTATGTGGGCTTAGTGTTGTATTATATATATAAGAGGAATATACATTAATATGACATAGGATGGGGGACTGCGTATATCACTGCGAGGATATGGTGGGGACCATGCTAGTGGGGTACCACGGGGTGTACCTCAGTTTGGGGGTAGCTACATATACATTATATTAGGTTAATCTACTGGGAGTAAATGGGTGCGACGTGTGTGTAAGCCTTGAGCGCTAACGACACAAATAACCTAATGAACAATAAAATGTAATTGAACGGTATATGTAGGATTATTCAAGAAGTGTAGTTTAAACTCATTCACATAGAACTTATGTTCTGACCCCCTCCTCATAACATTCGCAGGTTAGATTCATGACATAGACTTATAGCTTTGGAGATACTAATTTAGCAGTATTGTAATTAAGGTAAAGCTATGTTTATATATATTATATTTTATTCCTTCTACTGTGAGGTGTTTTCCGAACTTTGACATATTTCTTTTCTCTGTCTTTTCTGCAGGATACCAGAGCAACCAACTCGGGTCTTGATGGATAGGGTTTTTGAAAAAAAAAATCGATCCGTCGGAATTCGGGTTGTTATAGTTAGAATATTTTTAAGGAATTTTGATAATAGAAATTGATATAACAATATATATAGAATTTGCTAAGAAAATGAATTTAATATAAAATATTAGAAAATGGCCAGTGATTGTGAAATTGTTTGATGGATGTTTATTTTTTCTTTGATAGTTAAAACACCGGCTACCAAAGACTTTTACCGTCGTTGTCGATACGGAGAGACCGGTTGGATTTAATATTCGAAAACCACTCTGTATAGGCATAGGCGTTGCGAATTAGATTATGCTGAAGATAATCGAAGACGAGGTGAAATTCAAAGAGCTGCTATGTTTGTATAGTCCTAGGACAACTTGTATGGACGAATGTCTGATAGAGTATTCCTAACAGTCACATAAGACGATCTTTTCAAGGTATTATGTCTGGTGGCGGAGAAATTCGTTTCTCTTAGCTTTTATACCCGTAATATTTTAGGGAAGATCAATTGGTGATTTGACGGGTTTGACGATGTGGCATTCAAAGTGCATGGTGGCCAGATGTTCTAAAAGATAGACGTAGCCTCAAGCCTCACAGCCGGGAAATGACAAAAATCAGGCTGGCAGCATGGCTATGTGGGTCGCTCCCATTAGGGTGTATAATCACCTATCTAGAGAAATTCCTTTTACTTCTTTAATCTATTTCGATGTTGTCCCTTTTCGGGAAACGGTGGTTTGAGCCCAACCGTTGGTGATATACATTCGATACACTCAAGCGAAATGAGTGGTCGGTCATGTGTGGGCCGGGTTGCAAGACGTTCTTGCTGAACCCAGTGTATTCTCCTCTAGAGATACACTATTGGCAGGTGGTCCCATACCTTGTCATAGTTGGAATCCAATCTCCAATAAGCGCCTTGCGATTTTTGATTTTATACTATATATGTAAAGCGTGAGATGCAAGCGTTCTACTATTTGGTTTTTTATTTGACTAGACATTATTATAATATCACTGGATTTTGATATCAAAAATGTTTGGGTTATAGTAAGGTAAAAACCGTCCGTGTTTATGTGTGGGCTGGTCTTACTATTATCTCTTTCTTTCAAAAGATTTTTGAAGTTAAACCATATGGTTGGAGTTTACTCACACTAGTCCCATGACTGACCCAAAGTTTGTTTTGTTTTGTTTTTCCTAAACTCTTGGGTGCCTAAATTTGTACGGGCAGGTCAAGTGTTTCAGGTTTTTACAGATACACTTGGAGGAGCTTGAAGAAGGAGGCTTCACCACTAGTTATTTTAGAGTTAGTTCTGCTGTACCAAATATTTTATTGTGCTATGATGATGGTATGTATGTATGATATAAAATTTTGTACTTCAAAGCTTATGTTATATAATATATTTTATTCATTCCGTTGTGAGGTTCTGTATTGTTATTTATGTTCTTCTTCTCTCTTTTCTATTTTCTTTAACCCTAATGACTCGTATTTCTGCATTATTTGAGTTGGACGTGTGTTGTGTTAGTCAGCTCAGATAGTATGGATTTGCGGGTCGTTACAGTTGGTATCAGAGCTTAGGTTGAGCGAACACCTAGGCTTTTGTGGGGTTTTACTCATTAGAGATAGGGTCAGTAGTACCCTAGAATGAGTTGAGTGTATATATATGAGAGAGCGTATTTGTATGGTGATATAATAATGGTTTTATATTGTGTTGGCTTGTCTGTTGGGTAGTTTATGAATTTGGTCGAATCGTGGGACGCCACGACGTAGATAGGAGTTTCTAAACACTTGGATAGAAGAATCGACATAATATTGTTTTAAATTGGGTAAATGAAATAATTTTGTCCAAAAATTTTATTTTGATATAAAGGCACAATTTCCTGAAATTATTATAGTATATGGATGTATTGGTTGTTATTTTTATAATCAAATGAGATTATAAAATTGAAATGGTTATATATAACCAAATAGAACTTGTATATGAATAATATATGCAAATATGATCAACTAAATTTGAATTCAAACTAGAATTTGGAATTTAAATCCTGGGAAGTTTGAAAATATTTTCTAAGGTATATTAAAATAATATAGCTTTGTCTTGCAAGGGTTTTGAATCAAAATCATATTTGAGTGGATTTTGAAGGTGATAAAGCACTGAACTCACTTCAGTGGCTGGGAAATAATTCTGATGATGATCGCGACATCATCAGTGTTCATATTCGAGTTTCTAAGTGATGGATTGTGTGACGGCCCGCCCCGCACCAACCAACATTTATTCTAAAAGTGCTATGTACACATGTCCAGTTAGCACGGGACGGTTGTCAGAAGGAAAGAAGGAAGACGAAGAATCAACAAGGAACTGTAAAATGTCTCACAACGCATGGAACAAAATATAGTAATAACATAATCTTGACATTAAACAGGCGAGACAGTGCATAAGCTGAAAACTATACCAACATAGCAGCGAAAATCCAAATACAGCTTATTACAACTTCCCAAATTACTATCTCTAAACAAAAGAAAGCTAAGGTAAAAGATGCACTACTAATGCCCAAGCAGTGATCTTCAACAACACAGTGAGAATACTATATGTATCATACGTGGAAGCCTCATGCTCGTCTCCGGATCAGCTACTCGTGCATACCCAGCTAACCTGTCTCTAGTCTGCTCGTGAGAGCACCCAGAGTAATAAGAGGAGACATAAAACTCTAGGTCAGACAAAAAGTCTGGTATGAGCGATAAGCAACAAAACACAACAATAACAGGTATAATCCAATCATACCTGAATCTGGACCTACAACCAAAGAGTTAGCACTAATACCGTACAATACTCTAAGGTGCCACTAAACAGATGGTGTAAAAATAACGGGGGTGGGGTGTGCATGTCATAATGATGGCAAACAAATCAAGCATAGCAACCATCCTCACATCTCTCACTTAGTTCGTAAAGCATACGATATCCACTACCTTGGTCACCTATCCATTGGGCCATGACGGAATCCAATCCCGTACAACTATCACTACAAGCCCACTATTCGCCTCTCAGTGGTGAACCAAAGTTATGAATACCGACAACCCCTTTGCACCCGTCCTGCAGCAAAGCCCAACTCATGAAGTTGACTCGTTGGTTCCCAGCCGGATCCTGAGCTCTAACTTCTTATTTGGACTACCTTTGCATTTCGGGTTATTGGTCTTCTTCTCTAGATCAGTCTTCTTCCTTTACTTTGCTTCAGATCGTACTCCCATCGGGTTCGGATCGTCGTCATCACCCCTGCTTGATCGGGTCGGGGCCTTCAAGTTCAATCACCATACATCGGTTCAGTTTGGAGTGGCTATGAGGGTCGGATCGGGGTGGCCTTCCTCCAGCGGTTCGGATCGGAGTCCACACCTCCTGACTTCATGGAAAACTCCTCTGGTTCGGTCCTTCTTCCCAAGCACTCTGGATCGGGTCGGGTCTCTCAAGCTTCTCCATGGTGCATCGGTTTGGGTCGGAGTAGCTTCATGCCCACAAGGGCGGATCGAGTCGGATGTGAGCAGCTCTCGTGGAAGGTGGTTCGGATCGGGCTCCTTCCTCCGATCCGATTCGGATCGGCCAAAATCCTGCAACTTCTTCTAGCGACTGCTTACGCTATTCGACGGCGTTTTCGACCAATCTAACACTTCTAGAAAATCACAAATCATATCATATAGTCATAGCAACATGTATAATCATTCACAAACACCAAAACAACAATCCTAGCATATAAAACGGATCAAACATAGCCAAAATCCCATATTTTCCCTTAAGCATGTTTAAGCAAAACTAATCGTAGGATTAAAAAAACTTAACCAAATCAACCCAAATTTCTAACAGAGGTATAAAACATTATTTTCGAATTTATAAATATTTTTCCAGAATTTATTAGTTTATAAATTTGCTAATCTTCACTAATTACCCTAATCAACCGTAATTAGTGCAAAACTATGCAAATCACTCACTTTAGCCACAAATAAACCTTACATCTGAAATAAATCTCTGATATGGCATGAATACCAATGCTAAACCGCAATACTAATCTTGATTTGGCGAAGATCTCCCTTGATTTGATGTTGCTAAGCTTAATTCTTGATTAGAAAGTGATTTGGAGGTGATTTAGATGTTGGAGGCCATTTTTAGGGTTTCTAAGAGGTAAGTGGAGGCTAGAAAACTGAAATGGAATGAAACCCTAACTCTTTTCAGCCTCCACATAACCATAATCCCGAAATGGGTTATGGGCTCATTCACTAATCACCCTATTTGGCCCGGTTAAGCAGTTTTTCTCCTTCCAAACCTTATTTCAGCCATTTCTCCCAAACGGTAAGTCCGTTTTCCACATGTGACCACTCTACGGAAAGGTAGACCATCATCCGAAGCCAATGGAAGTGGTTTCAGGTCAAAACTCCTTCCCAATCAAAAGTTATGGCCGATATAAGATCAGTTAGGGGCAAAACAGTCATTTAAAAATCAGCAAAATCATGAACATGGGAAATGACCCCAATGGTCGTTTCCTAAAGCCACATGAGCATACGACTTCATATAAGAAATAAAGAAATATTCTACGATCCTCCGATGCGTAGAATGCGGGTTGTTACATTCTCCCCTCCTTAAGAAATTTCGCCCCCGAAATTCCCTAACCAAAACACATAAAGGGTTCCGCATGCTTTCCAGCCATAAAACAACAATCAAACATGCAAAACAAGTCTATCCTAGCATGCAGAATAACTAAATTACAAAGTAAATCTTACCAGGCAAAGAGTTTTGGATACGACTTTCATATGTCATTCTCTACTTCCCAAGTATAGTCGTTCTCTCGCCATCGATTCCATCTCTACCCTAGAGGTAATTTCTAATAGGTTGGGATCGTCCCTCTGACTGGAACCGATCCACTTAATTTAGATCGATCTAATCGTCAATCTTATTAGTGTTTCTGAATCCAATTCACATTTAAGTCTGAAGTCATATCCCATGATATACTCTAGTTGCTTCCATTCCAAATGTATCAGCTATCGCACCTAGTCCGGTACTATGGCATTTGCCTACTGTCATCTTCTTAGGTAATCCAACCCTATACGCAAAATTTTCAACTACATTCCAAATGTCCTTTCAAGTCCAACTTGAGTCCTTCCTACATTCGTACTGCACGTCCAACGTACATTCACCTCCAAGAGGCAAACTAGACACATCCAGTGAACCTAGGTACTCCACTTATACTCGTACTGCACGTCCAACGTACATTCACCTTCTAAAGGTGAACTAGACTCATCCAATGAATCTAGGTACTCTACCTTCGAGTCCAAGTCCAACTTGAATCTCCTATATCCGTTGAATCTTCAAGGTCAACGGACGCTCCACAATGCCCAACATACTTCAAGTCTAACATAAAGTATCTTACGCCCGTAATATCACCATGATCAACGAACTTATACTATTTCCATTCAACATTATCCTGCAGGTGATGCTCAAGAAAAGAAAGGTAGGAGAAAACACAACAACCATAGCATCCATCAAACAAATCCTATCTATCACCTGCCAAAGCCATGAATACGTCGATACCTGTATGTCTGGTCCAACCAACATCAATAACTAATGGAAGCTCTGCCTCCAAACGGACTGCCGTACGTCCAACGTACGTTTATCCTCCAAGGATAACTAGATCACATCCAACGGATCCAAGGTATGTGGGCATCCGCAGAAACCCCTGCTTTTAGTCCGCTGAAACACTCGAGGCCCACCCAAGTCTGTCCATTATCTTGCTGCCCTCTCGAGTCCAACTCGAGCCAATCCAATTCCTTGTAGCCTTCTCGAATCCAACTCGAGTCAATCCATTACCTATAAACTCAGACCTAGTCTTGAGTATCCATTACCTACAGACCCTAGTCCAACATGAGTCGTCTCCCTGTTCGTTGCATCTCCAAGATCAATGAACACCCATTTTCTTTTACGAGTTCAAGTCCAACTTGAATCGTCCTAATCTTCGTTGCATCTTCCATGATCGACGAATACATCCTATTTCTTCAAAAAGAACATCAATATAAGGTCCTAAACAATCCATTACTTTGCATCTTTCTCGAGTCCCACTCGAGTCATCTCATATCCCTACCGAGTCAAACTTGGGGCAGTCCATACCATCAAATAGTCTTATCCAGTCACGGCTGCCCATTACTCCTCGAGTAAACCAAGATATCATCCAATGAAAATCACAACAACTACTTATCTCCCACGCAAACCATCCTAGTCGAACTCGACATTCCCCAAGCACAAGCCCCAAAGGCCTAAACCAATATCAGACAAGCACCCAAAGAACTTCTCCTCCGAATTTGGACAATCCACGTGAAGTGATACTAGCAAAACAACAAAGCACTGGAGCACTCATTTGCCTCCCAGAGACAACTAGAACTTATTAAAACGATAACCTCCCAGCTTCCTTGACTCCAGTTACTATCGCCATCACTAGGTAGGTACCTAATACCACCCTATTCCTTTAGAGTAGATCGACTCCCCAAAATAATGCTAAACCCAGTAAAGCCCAAAACAAAGTAATTGCAAACAAACATACATCCACAACTCGATAAGACCACGTTACGAAAAATCATACTGAGGCTAGTCGAACCACCAATCGGGTTCGTCACTACTAAAGGTCTATCGACTAACTCAGGTTTGTTAAACAAAACTTGATCAAAAACATCTTAAATAGAAAGCATACCTCGAATAACGACACCTTTTTCCTTCTGCGCTGCAGTTGGGGCATTCGACGAAGATGGAACATCATTGATAGCATATGCTTTCACGATCTGCTTCTCCCTAAGAGGTTGTGGACATTCATTCTTGTGATGTCCCGCTTGGCCACAATTAAAGCACTTCCTTTCCCCAGGCTTTTCCCGACAGTCTCTGGCATAGTGGCCCTTCTTACCACAGCTAAAGAACTCGCCATCTTTCTTATTTTTCTTATTCTGACCATCCATGGTTTGGCCTTCTGGGAATTTTTCTTGCCTCCACCGCTTGCTTGCGGCTTTGGCTCCTCTGTAGATGCAACCTCAGTCTTCGACTTAGGATAAAGACTCTCTGACCTCAATGCTTTCCACACAATCGATTCAAACGTCTCATCGATGTGGTCAATAAGCTTTTCCCCTAAGTACTGATCCAAACCTGTTATAAACTTCTCGTTCTTCTTCTCGGCAGTATCTATTAGGGATAACACATATTTCGACAAAGTGTCGAACTTAGCAATATACTCCGAGATTGCCCTACCATTCTGCTTAAGCTCCAAGAACTTCCTAAACAATTCCGACTTCTGAGCAGCTGGGATAAACTTGTTGCTAAAGCGAGCCTTAAACTGATCCCAAGTAACCTGATCCTCTGGAGTGGCTGTCTTAATAGCATTCCACCAATTCATCGCTCGCCCTTGCAGCTGACGAGACGCTAGCCTTCTCTTCATCGCATCCCCGATACCCAAGTATTCGAAGATATGCTCGCAGCTATCCAACCAATCCTGAATATTCGTAGCTGACTCCGTTCCATGGAACGGCTTCCCACCAAGACTAGTATAATGCTTATTCAGCTTGGCGAAATCGGCCCTGGGCGCCTGCACTATTGGACCACCACCAGTACCACCATTGGGAGCTGCCCTTTGTACATCCCTAAGCATTTCTCTCATGAGGTCAGTAAACATCGTCCCCATGTTAGCAGCATTCCCATTATTGGCTCCTCTACCAGCACCTCTTGCGTATCGGCTCATCGTTCAATCTGTAAAGAGAAAACGATCAACCATCTCCATAGTGGTGCTAGTGCAGTGCAACTTCATCCTTAGCTATACTAAATATATATATAGCTTTTGAAAACCAAAATAATCACAAATACACGCTCTCATATACGTATACTATCTCTCCCTGGTGTCTTTCCCTAGGTTAACTACGCAACCTAGTGCTTTGATACCAAATGTGACGGACCGCCCCGCCGACATTTACTCCAAAAGTGCGCTGTACACATGTCCAGTTAGCACGGGACAGTCGTCAGAAGGAAAGAAAGAAGACGAAGAATCAAAAAGGAACCTGTAAAATGTATCACAACGCATGGAACAAAATATAGTAATAACATAATCTTGACATAAAATAGGTGAGACAGTGCATAAGCTGAAAACTATACCAACATAGCAGCGGAAATCCAAATACAGCTTATTACAACTTCCCAAATTACCGTCTCTAAACAAAAGAAAGCTAAAGTAGAAGATGCACTACTAATGCCCAAGCAGTGATCTTCAACAACACAGGGAGAATACTATATGTATCATACATGGAAGCCTCCTGCTCGTCTCTGGATCAGCTACTCGTGCATACCCAGCTAACCTGTCTCTAGTCTGCTCGTGAGAGCACCCAAAGTAATAAGAAGAAAGACATAAAACTCTGGGTCAGACAAAAAGTCTGGTATGAGCGATAAGCAACAAAATAGAACATTAACAGGTATAATCCAATCATACCTGAACCTGGACCTGCAACCAAAGAGTTAGCACTACATACCGCACAATACTCTAAGGTGCCACTAAACAAATGGTGTAAAGATAACGGGGGTGGGGTGTGCATGTCATAATGATGGCAAACAAATCAAGCATAACAACCATCCTCACATCTTTCACTCAGTGCGTAAAGCATACGATATCCACTACCTAGGTCACCTATCCATTGGGCCATGACGGAATCCAATCCCATACAACTATCACTACAAGCCCACTATCCGCCTCCCAGTGGTGAACCAAAGTTATGAATACCGACAACCCCTTTGCACATGTCCCGCAGCAAAGCCCAACTCATGAAGTCGACTCGTTGGTTCCCAGCTGGATCCTGAGCTCTAACTTCTTATTTGGACTACCTTTGCATCTCGGGTTATTGGTCTTCTTCTCCAGATCAGTCTACTTCCTTTACTTTCTTCGGATCATACTCCCATCGGGTTCGGATCGTCGTCGTCACCCCTGGTGGATCGGGTCGGGGTCTTCAAGTCCATTCGCCATACATCGGTTCGGTTCGGAGGTGGCTATGCGGGTCGGATCGGGATAGCCTTCCTCCAGCGGTCCAGATCGGAGTCCACACCTCCTGGCTTCATGGAAAACTCCTCTGGTTCGGTCCTTCTTCCTAAGCACTCCGGATCGGATCGGGTCTCTCAAGCTTCTCCATGGTGCATCGGTTCGGGTCGGAGTAGTTTCATGCCCACGAGGGCGGATCGGGTCGGATGGGAGCAGTTCTCATGGAAGGTTGTTCGGATCGGGCTCCTTCCTCCGATTCGATTCGGATCGGCCAAAATCCTGCAACGTCTTCCAACGACTGTTTACGCCATTCGACGACGTTTTCGACCAATCTAACACTTCTAGACAATCACAAATCATATCATACAGTCATAGCAACATGTATAATCATTCACAAACACCAAAACAACAATCCTAGCATGTAAAACGGATCAAACATAGCCAAAAACCCATATTTCCCCTTAAGCATGTTTAATAAAAACTAATCGTTGGATTAACAAAACTTAACCAAATCAACCCAAATTTCTAACAGAGGTATAAAACATTATTTTCGAATTTATAAATATTTTTCCAGAATTTATTAGTGTATAAATTTGCTAATCTTCACTAATTACCATTAATCAACCGTAATTAGTGCAAAACTATGCAAATCACTCACTTTAGCCACAAATAAACCTTACATCTAAAATAAATCTCTGATATGGCGCGAATACCAATGCTATACAGCAGCACTAATCTTGATTTAGCGAAGATCTCCCTTGATTTGATGTTGCTAAGCTTAATCCTTGATTAGAAAGTGATTTGGAGGTGATTTAGAGGTTGGAGGCCGTTTTTAGGGTTTCTAAGAGGTAA
This sequence comes from Allium sativum, assembly GCA_030737875.1. NCBI lineage: Eukaryota > Viridiplantae > Streptophyta > Magnoliopsida > Asparagales > Amaryllidaceae > Allium > Allium sativum. The sequence continues at coordinate 161,131,932 of CM060923.1, forward strand.
GTGGAGGCTAGAAAACTGAAATGGAATGAAACCCTAACTCTTTTCAGCCTCCACATAACCCTAATCCTGAAATGGGTTATGGGCCCATTCACTAATCACCCTATTTGGCCCGGTTAAGCAGTTTTTCACCTTACAAACCTTATTTCAGCCATTTCACCCAAACGGTAGGTCCGTTTTCCACATGCGACTACTCTACGGAAAGGTAAACTGTCATCCGAAGCCAATGGAAGTGGTTTCAGGTCAAAACTCCTTTCCAATCAAAAGTTATGGCCGAAACAAGATCATCTAGGGGCAAAATAGTCATTTAAAAATCGGCAAAAATCATGAACATGGGAAATGACCCCAATGGTCGTTTCCCAAAGCCACATGACCATACGACTTCATATAAGAAAGAAATAAATATTCTATGATCCTCCGATGCGTAGAATGCGGGTTGTTATAGATTGCTACCTTAGAAAAGTTTTTGATGGAAATTTGTTAGAAAGAAAACAAGTTGTGGGGAAAAAACTCAAACGTTTTGAATTTAAAATAGAAATAAATTAATGTATATATATTTATGTGACTTCAGAAGGATTTGAAATAAAATCCGGGGATTTGAATTCTGGAATTTAAATTTAATTTAAGCAAGTTAAATGGGTCGAAGTGAATAAATTGAATAGAATCAATTTGGATAAATTGGTGTTGAACCAATATGAATGTAATTTGTATTGGGTGTTAACATATTGAATGTGAGTATATATGATGTGTAATAGGAGTAAAAACCAAAAGTTGGTGGAATTAAATTTGTTGAAATGTGAAGAGTTGAATTTCAACATAAGTAAGATTTTGGAAAGTTAATCTGTTTATAGCATTTTTCCTTACCTTAGTAATTTCAGGGATGAAACTATTTTAAGGGGGGAAGAATGTAACGACCCTGATTTTCGAACAATTTTTTTTAAATATTTAATATGGTTTTAAATATTTAATTAATAATATAAATGAATTTTTATATTTAGTTATCGATTTAAAAATCGATTTCGATTTAATATATTAAATTATCATAATACGAAATATAATTGAAATCGAAGTTAAAAACTGAATCAAAATAATTCAAATAATCGGTTTTAATTCTATTTGAATATAGACGACGATAATAATAAATTATTATCAATGAATTTATTTGTGTTGAATTTAAATTATTTTATATCAATTTAATATGGTTATTTTATATATATGTTCAAGTTAAATTTTATAGTCTATTATGTTGAGTCCATAATAGTGTAATTTCATTGAAACGTCGGTCGGTAGGTTAAAATAACGGTTCACGATGTCGAGTTATGAACCCCGATATATTTTTAGTGGATAGGACTGAAATCAAATCGATATCGTTATAAAAAGGATACAAATCTCTTTAAGTCAAATCAAATAAATTTGCCATATCCTAAAATCTAAAAGGCATTGGCCTAAGGTTGAAAATATCGCACCTATTACGTACCATATGAAAATGACTTCCCCAATTCTCTTCTATAAATCGCGACCAAATCCTACTAGTTTTCTTCAGAACAAAATCTGAGCTTCACAAATAATAAAAATGATGGTTTCCCTTTTCCCCTTCTGTAAAGTCAAAACAAACATTTCCTTTTCCTTTAAAATCAAAACCCGATTCTCCTCAAACCAAAGCCCTTTTCTTCCATTCAGTTTTCCCAGTAAATCAAATCCTTCGATGAGGGGAAAAAAACCCAAAATGATAATTGCAATTTGAGAAAAACCTGCAAGTCTCTGGAAGTTGGACATCGATCTCGAGACGTCGAGAATTCCGAATGATGGAGCCGTGCTGTGTCTGGAAGGGTGCGATGGGTTTTAAGGTATTGAAGGTTCAGAGATTTGATTGATTTTCTGTAGCGTGCTTGGGTTCTAGATGGGTGCGATATGGTAATTGGTGGAGGGTTCCAGTGAGTGGAGGGAGGACTTGCGATGACAGTGGAGTTCGATGGGATTCGAAGTTCTAATGTTGATTTTGGGGGGAAACTGTTGTGCGAAGGAGCTGTTGTTAGGGGATGGAGCGGTGAACTGGTGTTTACGAATGGACTGGTGGAGTTCACAGAAGGAAATAAAATGGATCCCGAGAGGCCTGGGTGGTGGTGGCAACAAGTTTTGCCATTACTGATGTTTGACCGCGACATGTTTGTGTGAATGCCAAATGGGATGGAGCAGTATGTTGGGGTTGTTTTGCAGTAGAGAATGAACGGCGAGTTGCTTCATGGGTTAATCGAGTTGTTTGCAAAGGTAGTAAAGTATATCTCTTTTTCAAAATTAAATATACATAGGACAAATTAATTAATTATTTTTAGAATTAATTGAAATCAATAATAGCTTGACGTGTAAATAAATTGAACCATCATAGGTGCAAAATAAATTGATTCGAGCAGATTTGTATACGCGAAGATGCCATTTAATTGGATATTTAGCAAAATAAAAATCAAGGTGAGTAAATCTCATTTAAAAATTATTTTTATCATAAAAATGATTGGTTGGCTGCTTGATTGCGTTTATAAGTTGTTTATCAGTCTTGGTTATTATATATATTAGTTATTTCGGCTTGGTGGTTGTCGCTATTATATGTATATATATTGGATTTCCTACAATACCATTAGCGGATATCTGCAGTATCATTAGCGGATGACCCTATGCTCCACGTATATAAGTGGATCATTTTTTTTACCGCGATATCCTGCCTTGAAGCAAGATTGCTATTATTTATGTGACTAACATCTGTGGATGAAGGGAAAACAGGTTGGTGGGATCCAACTGGATTCCTCAAATTTATTTACTGCTGTTTACATATTCATATGTGTGTGATGTGTTGAATTGGATTGATGTTTACTTATTTGGGTATTTAAATATCACTGGCCCTAGAGATTGATATTTAAAAATATCATAAAAGGGATTTTTAGATTTAAAAAGGAAAAGTACAATTTTTTTCGAATAGAAATTGAATTTCAGATTTGGCTAGGAAAATATCAACTTGTTTTTAGAAATGAAAACAAGTAGTTGAATTTATAAATGATATGTATAAATAGAAGGAAATATTATCATTTGGTAATATTAAACTTTAATTTCAAGTAAGGGATTTAAAGAAGGAAATTTATCCTTGGAAGTAGAAATTTGATTTCAAATAGAATATGAAATATAAGCTTGTTTTAAATATTTAAAACAAGAAGTAAAATTTATAAACGATTTTTGTAAATAGAAGGGGATAATTATCATGGGATGATTTGGGTATTTAAATTCAAATTTGAATTTAAAAAGAGATTTTTAACTTGAAGTCATTTCAAAAGGAAACGATTAAGTTTATTCCGATATTCGGAATGCAAACTGAATTTAAATAAATCCACACGGATTTATGATTTTAACTCGACTATTGTCGAATACATAAATAGAATTATATTTCAAAAGATATTGGAATTGTATTAAATGTAAATTTATTTTTTAATATGAAAATAGATTCTATAGATATAAGTTACGATAATTAAATATTTTCAAATAAGCTTGAGATTCAAAGGGGAATCAAATATTCCAAAATCAGAAATTTAGTTTCAATAGATTATTTAAATGGAAGTTGAATCTAATAAAGAAGTGAATTTATAAGCAAGGTTTATAAATGTGATAAAGAAATGTTCATCGTGTAATTTGGAAATAAATTTCCAAATGAAAGAAATGGAATCAAAGGTGAGATTTAAATCAAATTTTGATATTACAAGCTTTTATTCATCTCAATATAAGAACGTCGTCGATCAAGGTCTGAGAGGTAATTAAAATACCCAAACTTGAACGATTTCACTATTATCAAGAGATGATATTAGTTTGTAATGGTGTAGGATGTTGAATTTATAGATTACTTCCATAAAAGGAGATTTAATATTTAAATTTGATTATATCGAACCTTAATAAAATAATTTATGGAAATTGGACTTGAATATAGAAATTTGAGTTTTAAACTGAGTTATGAATATGGAATAAAATAATCGATGAGTTTGGGAAATAGAGATTTTTAACTTTAAATTCGGATAACTAGTTTATTTTCAAAAATATTTAAAATGGAATTGAGACTTAATTACTAAACGATGTTTTTAAACGTTATTTATAAATTATAATTAAAACGAACTCGCCGCGGCGCGGTAGTTTGTTATTTGACGATTCGAACTTCAATTGAGTATATAGAACTCAATATAAGTCGGAATTTAATGAAACAAGAAACGACCGGACCGATTGAGCGATAGTTTTCTAATGGAAGAGAAAAATAGGGATTTCATTTTATAGATTTTGAGTTATAACAAAATTAAATTTTCTGAAAAACAGCGCCATAATCGTTTTTAAACCATAACAGTTTATTTAAAAAATTTAAAGGATTTTAAGTGAATAAAATCCGAATCTTTTAGGAAAAATCCGGGTTTGAGTTATAAAATAAATATGAACTCAAGCAGAGTGAATGAAGTGATTTTTGCTATAAAAATCAGATTTTTTTGATTGTGGTACAGTATTAACTAATTTGTAAAGAAATCTGTCAATGGGATTTCGAACCAAACTTAACCTTTGTTAAGTAAAAAACGGATTTGTGGATTCAAATTGGAAATCGAATCTGATACTCGAGTTAGAAATTGAATTCGATTTGTGTATTAGCGAATTAAAATATATTATAAATATGATATGTTCAAATCGGAGGCACATTATGCAAAAGAGCGAATTACAGAAGCGGTTAGCAGATTTGTTAAAAAGGGAATGGATTGATTGAAATGGGTTAGAAATAGACATATAAATGTAAACAGGAATGGGATGAAGAATATGAAGAGAATGCAGATTATAAATTAAGTGCCCGACAAAAAGGTTCATGTTTAAATTTCCATATGAGGTTTTATGCGCCGAATCGGCAAGCCGCTTGGCTTTTGAATTTCCTTTTTGAATGGAAAGGGCCTAGAGAGGCGAGTTGAGGTTTGAACTATTTGCCGGTACAAAGGAGGTTATGGCGAATTTTTTTAGAAATTTAAGGAGTTAAAATATTTTTAAGGAATTTTGATAATAGAAATCAATATAACAATATATATAGAATTCGCTAAGAAAATGAATTTAATATAAAATATTAGAAAATGGCCAATGATTGTGAAATTGTTTGATGGATGTTTATTTTTCCTTTGATAGTTAAAACACCAGCTATCAAAGACTTTTACCATCATTGTCGATACGGAGAGACCGGTTGGATTTAATATCCGAAAACCACTCCGTATAGGCATAGGCGTTGCGAATTAGATTATGCTGAAGATAATCGAAGACGGAGTGAAATTTAAAGAGCTGTTATGTTTGTCTAGTCCCAGGACAACTTGTATGAACGAATGTCTGACAGAGTATTCCTAACGGTCACATAAGATGATCTTTTCAAGGTATTACGTCTGGTGGCGGAGAAATTCATTTCTCTTAGCTTTTATACCCGTAATATTTTTTGGAAGATCAACTAGTGATTTGACGGGTTTGGCGATGTGACATTCAAAGTGTATGGTGGCCAGATGTTCTAAAAGATAGACGTAGCCTCAAGCCTCACATCCGGGAAATGACAAAAATCGGGCAAGCAGCATGGCTATGTGGGTCGCTCCCATTAGGGTGTATAATCACCTATCTAGAGAAATTCCTTTTACTTCTTTAATCTATTTCGATGCTGTCCCTTTTTGGGAAACGGTGGGTTGAGCCCAACCGTTGGTGATATACATTCGATATACTCAAACGAAATGAGTGGTCAGTCATGTGTGGGTCGGGTTGCAAGTTGTTCTTGTTGAACCCAGTGTATTCCCCTCTAGAGATACACTATCGGCAGGTGGTCCCGTACCTTGTCATAGTTGGAATCCAATCTCCAATAAGCGCCCTGCGGTTTTTGATTCTATATATGTAGAGCGTGAGATGCAAGCATTCTATTATTTGGTTATTTATTTAATTAGACATTATTATAATATCACTGGATTTTGATATCAAAAATGTTTGGGTTATAGTAAGGTAAAAACCGTCCGTGTTTATGTGTGGGCTGGTCTTACTGTTATCTCTTTCTTTCAAAAGATTTTTGAAGTTAAACCATATGGTTGGAGTTTACTCACACCAGTCCCATGACTGACCCAAAGTTTGTTTTGGTTTCCTAAACTCTTGGGTGCCCAAATTTGTACGGGTAGGTCAAGTGTTTCAGGTTTTTACAGATACGCTTGGAGGAGCTTGAAGCAGGAGGCTTCACCGCTAGTTATTTTAGGGTTAGTTCCGCTGTACCAAATATTTTATTGTGCTCTGATGATGGTATGTATGTATGATATAAAATTTGTACTTCAAAGCCTATGTTATATAATATATTTTATTCGTTCCGTTGTGAGGTTCTGTACTGTTATTTCTGTTCTTCTTCTATCTTTTCTATTTTCTTTAACCCTAATGACTCGTATTTCTGCATTATTTGAGTTGGACGTGTGTTGTATTAGTCAGCTCAGATTGTATGGATTTGCGGGTCGTTATAGCAAATTATCCCCATTTTGAACATAGTGGGATATGTTTCGTAAGCTGATTCGATTGTTTCGACCAGTTTTCGTTCAAATTAACATTTAAATCATTATATTGAATTTTAAATGTACATTTCAATTTACTAGGGTCCCATACTAATTCTAAAAATTCCCAAAAAATTAATCTAGCTATGTTGGGAAGATACGGTCCCAACAAAACTAGTTTCGTCGAATTCTGAGACCGTTTGAAAAATGGCCATTTTTTGGTCAATCGAAATTGACAGAAACTGTCAAAACACGTTTTACTTCACCATGCTCACATATTGATTTGAAAAATTATGAATTTTGGAATCTAGCAATAATTCGACATCTCGGATCCAACAAAAGTGGTTTCGTCGAAAACAGAGGTCGTTTGCAAAAAAATTATTTTTAAGGGACAAAAATTCCATATCGACTATTTCGAATTTTCAACTGGGCATAATTTTTATTCCCGCTATGAAATTTCAATTTTTCAGATTCGTTCAAAAGATATTCTCAAACAGATTCTAATATTATTTTTTGCTAAAATCCATTTTATTTTGGATCCTGTACATTCATTCAAAATTTGAAATCGAATTTTTGAACTACCACGCCATTTTCAATTCCTTTTATAATTAAAATAAAATACTTATATTCTAACGATGATCTATGTAAATATTTACATTCTAATTCTATTCAAAATAAATTTCTCGTCGTCATTATTTAAAATAATTCATTTTAAATATTCAAAATTCGCTAAAATTGCCAAATTTTTTTTTTAAAATATGCTCGGATTTCCGGGTTGTTACAATGACACCCAGAATACAAACGCAGATCAATACCGACACCAGAAAACAAATGCTGAAGCACGAGACCCTAGGAACCATGCTTTCTATCGATCACAACAAAAGAGGGCCCGATTTATCTATAAACAAGACCCTAGAGGTCTCATTTTGGGGTAATTTTTCATTTTCCACAATCTTGTATTCATTTTGAGAGCTCAAACCTTAATTTCTAAATCAAATTGGGGATTTCCACACCACTTGTAATACATTCATAATAAACGAAAGGGAAAGTCAAGATTCAAATGACTCTCAATTCGATAATCATGTTGTGTATTTATTAATTTAACAAGTAGTTATCACTAACCTCTTTCGTGAGGGACTTGGGCATAAACACATTCGAAAAGGGGAAATCATTGAGTAAAATCAATGAATTCTTCGTTATGATACATATACGTGCTTCAGTCTTCTCACAATAAGCCTAACATTGTACAATGTTCTAAAAGACCTATTGTACCCTTATGACCTGATAACCGACACAACCAAAGCCTCTCTTAGGCTGGATCTCTCTGAGAAGTAGAAGGAGACCCAGAATGTGAAAATGTACGTCGATGTGCCAACATATCTGTAGTACCTGTTACAGACAAACATTATAGCATAACAAAAAGGGACTCTATAAAACAAACATTATAGCATAACATAAGAACATTATGCAATACATATCATATTATCATAACATATGATTTTAATGAAAATAGTATAACGTTAGAAAAATATAAATTTACCCTCTTAAAATAAGTATTATTAATCAGTCCTTATCACTTTCAGATTTTGACTCCTTTCCGTACTCTATATTTTGTTCTTCTATATTCTCAAATGCTTTAATTAATGCATTTGATTCATCGTTTAGAGGTCCAAAATCTATTGGATTGATGGTTATTACTATTCCTCTAATTTCCTCAACATCTACTTAATAAGCTTGTTTGTCGGGAATATTACGTCCATCAAATGTAATCCTTGTCTTTGTTTTAAAAACAGTCGACCAATCAATTTTATCTCTTCTTAGAGATGGATAAGGAGCATAACAAACATGAAGAGCTTGTCTAGAAAGTACGAAAGGATCATACTTATAATAAAGTGAAGTATGCTTTATTTCTATAAGATTATATTTTGGGTGCATGATGATTCCAAAACCTAGGACGTTGCCAAATCAATTGCATTTAAACAAAAATACTTCTTCCATGGGTCGTGTGAAATATGTCAATTGCAAAATTTGGGTTAGCACGCCATAAAAAGCATTTATATGGTCATTTGGATCATCACTGCCTTTAACAAATAGATTGGTATTGTAGTTAATTTTTCAACACTGTATTCTTTAGTATTAAATTATATCGATTGACAAAGAATATTGGATAAGTCTTGACTTTCCTTTTTGGACCCATGGCTAAATGTTTCAGTCCTTCGTCTACAACACAATTTGTTGTATCAAAAACGTAATTAGAAAACCAAGTAGTGAATTCCTTGTCGATATCGCCATTTGGATATTGTGATTCGTAAATACTGCAATTATAAAACAAATGTTACATTATGATTATGATACATGTGCATATTTGTACATACACATATATAGATGATATAAATGTACTACGACGAATATATGTATATTACCTAACAAACAACGCAACTTCAAAGCAGGTGAGAAGAATATATGTGTGTGTTGCATGATAATATTTATCATCCAACCATAATTCCACATTTACCAATAGGCCGACCATGTTTTAAAAAAATAGATAGCTGCTTGACAATCATCTTGATAAATACCTTCAAAATTACGCATAGCACTTTCAAATGATATGTTCACATGGTAACTAAAACAAGGAGAGAAAAAAAATGAAACTTCTTCTTCGATGTATGATTTACAAATCAAACCTTCAACTTGAGCATTCGGTCTCACTTTTTTCTTTTGATGATGTAAATACGTATTAAGTATTATTTTTGATTAATTTATATATATGTATATTTAATTAACAAATATTTAATGAACTAACTATTAATATACCTTTCAAACTGATACATCCATTCATATTGTACAGCCCTCGAAGACGTGCTTCCAATGGAGGATGAATAAATAAATGTTGCATAACACTGAAAAACCTTGAAGGAAGTAATTTTTCCATTTTAGAAAGAAATATAAAGTTTTCTTCCTTAAGTCTACATAGACGATCGATTTTTAATGTAGCAAAATAAAACTCTTTATAAAATAGACTAAGTTCTATCATAACAGTCCAAATTTTTAAGGACAAATGTTCTTTGAAAGCGGCAGACAACAAATTTTCCATCATAACATGACAAACATGGTTTTTCGTCTTACTAAGTTTATTTTTTTGTATTCGACATATATACGAAGATTAGTAGATATACCATCCGAAAATCTCAATCCTTCCACCCATTTTAAAAGTATTTTAACTTTATTATTGTCTAGCTCATAGCAAGCTTTTGGTTTTTTTTGTCATTTGTCTTTATACAAAGCTCAAGATGAATACGTATTACTTCGATATCGCGTACTGATTTCAAATCGTCTTTCATCATCCTCCTGATATTCAAAATTGTATTAAACACATTGTCGAACACGTTTTTTGTAATGACCCGGGTTTTTGACGATCTTGGTTATTCGATATACCACACATATCGAACATCCAAGGATCGAAAATAACGGGTTATTAATGAAAGAAATTAGAGGGTGAGGAAGATAAGAAAGAAACTTAGAATAGAAGAAGAAGAACACAACATCAGAGTAACACGAACCTCACAGCGGAACGAATAACATATAATAGATAACATATCCTTGAAATAAAATCAGTATATGTATACAATAACATTATCATAGTACAACACTTACAACACAGCGGAAATAAACTATAGCTATATGATCCTGAAGCCTCCTGCTCCAGCTCTTCAAGTATCTGTAAATCCCGACTACTTGACTACCGTACAAAATTGAGCACCCAAGAGTTTAGGGAAAACAAAAAAAATAAACTCCGGGTCAGTCATGGGACTGGTATGAGTAAAACAGTTAAAACAGTTCGAACAAGTAATCGATATCTCATAAGACCACGCCGTATAACGGAACGGGTTTTTCCCTAATAAGAATCCAAAATATCTTTATATCAAAAACCTTTTGATATTATAATAATGTCTATCAACCACAATATAATAATCATCTAGCAGAAACGCTTTCATCTCACGTTCTACATATATAGTATACAATCAAAACCGCAAGCACGTATTGGGTAATGGATTTCCAATTATGACAAGGTATGGAACCACCTTTCGCTAGTGTACCTCTAGAGAGGAATACACTGGGTTCGACAAGAACATCTTGCAACCCGGCCACACATGACCGACCACTCATTTCGCTTGAGTGTATCGAATGTATATCACCAACGGTTGGGATCAGCAACCGTTTCCCGAATGGGACAGTATCAACAATAGATTTTTAGAAGTAAATGAAACTCTAGATCAGGTGATTATACACCCTACTTCGGAGCGACCGACTTAGCCATGCTGCCTGCCTGATTTCCATCATTTACCGGATGTGAGGCTAGAAGCTACGCTTTATCATCACACCAGATTCACTTCGAATGCCACATCGTCAAATCCATCAAATCACCGATTGACGTCTACAATAGTACATTACGTGTTAGCTAAAGAAGTTTCCTTCTCCGCTTCCACTTTTGGTACGGTTGAAGAAATCAATGTACGTGACCTTTCTGGAAATACTCTGTCAGACATTCATCTATACAATAGTACATTACGTGTTACAATAGTACATTACGTGTTAGCTAAAGAAGTTTCCTTCTCCGCTTCCACCTCCTCTACCCTTCCATAACCACTGGAATTGACTCGCACTCCCCATTCGAAACGCGTCGACCTCTGTTACTGTCGAGCTCGATTATTCAGCCGACAATTTTGTTCACAAATCAACCCCAAAATTTCATGCCGCCCTTGATTTTGTACTCTGAATCCAGAGCCGACCTTGATTTTGCAAACCAAAGGCTATAAATATCCAAGAATTAAAACCCTATTCCACTGCTCATCTTCGAGCAACAGAACTTGATGTCGCGCCATACAAAACTGGGATAGAAACGAAGCCGATCACGAAACAAATCCAAAGAACCATGTTTTGTAATTTCTGGTATTTTATTTCATTTTGGGTTTAATTTTCTTCCTGCGTTGTTTTTTTTTTTTTGGAGAATGGGATTGCTGAGCTATAAACTGTGAAGGTGTGGTTGAGAGTGATGGTGGACGTGGCTTTGTTTAAGCCTTAGGAGAAGTTAGGATACTTTTTCATCCCTTTTTATATTGATTTATACTGCAAACGCGGATTTCATTGATCCTTAAAAATTTCTATGAACACACACGATACCCAAAAATCACGAAAATTGACATGCCACTATAGTTTGACATTACAGACCCAACGAAACTGGTTTAGTCGAATTCCGACTCTGTTTGCTCACACAGCGTATTTTTAAAGGTCTAAATACTGACTGTTTTTCACTCTAAAAATCCGTACGGCCACACAGTGACCTCAGAAATCACGGAACTTGGAATCTATCAATAATTTGATGTTGCGGATCTAACAAAATTAGTTTTGTCGAGTTCCGACTTCGTTTGCAAAAGTGGCTATTTTTAAAGCCCTAAATAGCCCATTTAAATATATAAATATAATTAAATTTAATATTTAAAAATAAATATTATCGTCTATATTCACAGTGGAATACCATACAGTTCAGAAAACCCTATATGGATTTCTAAATCGATATTTCAAATTCCGATTAATCGATATTCAATTTAAAATGAAATTCCTTTTTTTTTTAATATAAATAATTCCTTTATAAATTATAATGGAATTCCACAGCGACTTTTCTAAAATTTGATTTGGACATAAATCAAAATCTATACAGCGAAATCCTGATTTTTCTCTTCCATCAGAAAGATATACTTCACTAGCTCCCAACGTTTCTTATTTCACAGAAATCCGATTTAAAACGGCTTCTGTATATTCAATTGAAGTTCGTATCGCCAATTTACGAACAGCAGCACCATTTCAAGCTTGATTTTAATTATAATATAATTATACGTTCAAACTGTCGTTTATATAATATATTCGTTATTCAAATTCAATTCCAAGCTGAATTAAATATCACAGATGATCCAGTTCACACTATATCGCCATTACGGCCGATTCTGATTATTTCAGAATTAAATATATTATTTAATTTATTATTTTAATTAAATATTCAAAGTTATTTAATTAACCGACCAATAAATTCTCTAATCACTATATAAATAATTAAATAAATTAATTATTATGCCACTGGAAAAATGCGGGTCATTACATTTTTCTCATTATGAATCACGTTAATATTACGATGAATCAGGAGATTTTTCCGATAAGGCAACTCCCAAAATATATTTTGTTTGCACCAATTATGAATCAAAAATTACCTTGAATTTCATTTTGTTCTCGGGTTTCATGTGTCTTTGGATAATCCTTTACAAGTTCATAAATATCTTCGCTTGACTAAACTGTAGGTGGTCTCAAAGTTTCATGTATATTAGCTGTAAAGTTTTTCTTATCTCTTCTAAAAACATGATTAATATGAAGAAAACAATAATGACAGTCAAAACATGAAATTTTCTTTCTTTGAGATAAAGAAAATGCTCATGTCTCTTCTATGTAATAAGGACAAGCTAGACGATCGACCATACTCCAACCTGACAGCATTACATATGCTGGAAAATAGCTGATTTTCTACAATAAAGAAGCATACATGCAAATTTTTTTTTGTTTTTGGGAATATCATATGTTTCTACTCCTTCATACCACAACGTTTTTAATTCTTCAATCAAAAGTTTTGAATAAACACCGATTCCTTGTGTCGAATCACCAAGACCAAGGACGACAACTATGAGAAACATATATGGAGTCTTCATACACATTCACGGAGGTAAATTATAAGGTATGACAATTATAGGTTAGGATGAATATTTAGCACCAAATTGAGAAAATGGTTAAAATCCATCCGTACATAAACCTAGTCTAACATTACGACTCTCGGATGCAAAATAGAGTTATTTCTTGTCAAAATGCTTTCACGCTTTCCCATTAGCTTGGTGTGTTAACGTACCTTCTTCCTGTGTTCTTACACTATTCCATCTTATATATTGCACGGTTACAGAAGATGCATATGACCTTTGAAGCCTATGAGTAATAGATAAATAATGCATATGTTTATACGAGACTTCTTTCCCTTTTTCTTTTTTGGTTTGTACCTTTCCAAATTATGCATTCTACAATTCTTAGGCTTGATATCTTCCTTCCAAAACATCATGCAACCATTTAGACATGTATCTTTTTTTCATACGGCATATCAAAACCTGTACAATAGCTGTAAATACAACTTCTATGAGGTTGTATTTAAATTTCATTGCAATGTATTCAAAAGTTAATTATATTTGGGTTCCTTTTGTACAGCCTTCCCAAAGAGGTTTTTCGCAGCATCCAATAAATCATTTTTTTCTACTCCAATATTTGGTTTTTCTTCAGCATTACCATCGTCATTAATAAATTGTGGAATAGGGAACATTTAACGTGCATCATCTTCAACCATCTATTCTACGAGATTCATCATCGCAATTTCATTACTCACTACCTTCTCAACTTGTACATGAGTAGATGCTAACAGTTCTCCATGATGATCCCAAATCAAAAATTTCAGCACAAACTGTACTGATGCAAATGAACTCTTATCATTTCTGGTATCAAATGCTTTAACAATTTGCATGTACTACATGGACAATAGATTTCTTTGGCATTTCCGTTATTACTTAAAGTGAAATCAATAAACACGCGAACACTATTATACAAATGTTCACTTATTAAGCCTCCAGTTTCCCTTTGTTGTTTAGACAACCAGCTTGAATCCGTAAAATAATTATCCATTTACCTTAAGTAGATAATTAAAAAGTATGATATAAATTTGCATTGAAATTTTATTAAAACAATTTTATTGGTGAATGTTATGTTAATGGATCATTTACACTTTGATGATAGGTCAACCTACCTCTCATTACAAATACAAAAACGTAATTAAATTGCATAAATCTTTTCAATTTAAATGATTCAATGAAATTTCATCGGCACTTTGCTTTACTTTCTTGAATAGTACAAAATTGCGTGTATACATAGAACATAAAGGAAGCACTTTCGAAATTTTGAGAACTTTTTAAAATGAAATGCTTTACGAGATTTAATTTCGTTATTGTGTTCGTAACTTGTACAATGCAGGGACAAATCCAATAAATATTGTAAATGATGAATATAGATGCATGTTCTGTTCTGTTAACAAAACAAATATCCACATAATGATCATATACAATACTTATCAAACGGGATGAAAAGCACTCTAAGAGTTTATGAATAAAATATATTACATATTTTATACTTATTTAAAAATTAGCATTCGATCAATACGAAATCAGGAAAATTTTCTTATTATCAATCGTCTGTGTGAAGTAGTAAATTTTAAACCAAATAAGCCTTGAACGACTTAATTTCAATCAAACCGTATGTATATGGAGTATATCACATATACAAACATTTTTAAAACTCAATTAAACCAATCGTACGTTATAAAATTAAATATTGTTTTTGATAAATTTCTAGAAAACATAAACTTAATTATGCCCATTCACACTAAACGTCCCCAAACAAGCTTAAAATCACATAAATATTCAACCTATATGCACATAATTCTATTATGATACAAACTACATAAACTTGCAATACATATATTAATAACAAAAATTAGGCCTCAATAAACTACACTATACATGAAATAAGGCAATACAAACATGTAAATTAACAAATTAAGTTTAAATTAGCATATGTAATTAAAAAGTGATTAGGGTTTATACACTATTTGGAGGACAACTGGAGCCTAGAGAGGAAGAGAGGGAGGTTTCCTAGTGTTAGAGAGGCTATGCAATAAGAGAGTGGTAATTTCCATTGGTAGCCATTAAAAACCGACGTTGACTGTTAGAAGCGTCTGTTGGTATATGCTGTTTGTTTAGTAACGAAACGAGTGGTTATTGTTGACACTCAAAAGGGGTGTCATATATCCTTCCTCATATATATATATATATATGTGTGTGTGTGTGTGTGTGTGTGTATGTGCGTGTGCGTGTGTGTGTGTTTGTATGTATGTATGTATATGTATCTGTACAGTTAATTCCCCGCTATAACCTCGATGTATCACATAGTGGATTACCACCGCTACGCTTTTCTCGAATAGCCTCTGATATAGCCTCTCCACTTTATGCCCTGATATATTTCGCTCTTCCCGATATATCAAGTTATCTGCTATATTACGTTATTCTCGCTATATTTTTAATCAAAGAAATAAATTGAAAAATAACATTTATGCATTATAAAAATTATATAGTTGGGTTTTTTAATTGAATATTTTAATATATATTTTTTAGAAATGAAAATACTCCATATTTTATAGAATTTAATTAAGTTAAATAGCAATTTATGTTTATTTATAGATATTTGTACATGTTTTTGTTTAGAATTAAGAATGTGTTACGACCTCCCCGTAAATCTTGCACAAAGCAAGGAGAAGCGTGTTGTATGACATGCCAGGCCGATACAGGACGATCATCAAGGTAGAATAACACACATGGAACCTGTCGTATAACTCACAGCGCATGGATAAAATATAATAGAACATATACAATAGGAGATAATAGTGAAGCATAATTGAGAAGTATCTTAACGTTTCCATATTATCATGAAAATATCCATATAACACTGGACTACATCAGAATCTGTACAAGTTGCCTCACTACAAGTTCACTTAGGGTATTACATCAACAATAACAGCAGAAACATTATGTATGTATAGTAGAAAATAATGTATCAGCCTCTAAGTAGCATCGTCCTCATCAAGATTTACTACCTGCTACCTGCTACTCAGTCTACTCATCCACAACATGGATGAACAACTCAAGCCTAGGGTAACAAGAGAAACATAAAACCTTGAGTCAGACAACCGTCATAATGAGCGATTAAATAGCTATGAAACATGATCAATAAAGCATATGAGAAATAGGCAGTTTAATCAACTAATATGCCAACACATCAACTGATAAGAAACTCGAACCCATCTCCTCCACAACCTATGGTGATAGCCTTCCTAGAGAATTAGAGAAGAAACAAACAACAACTTTTATAGTAACCAATTATCAAGCATGGACCGCTCTAATCAAGTTCAACGCCTTCCAAGGTCAACCCTCGAAGGCCTAAACCAACATCAGAAAAGCACCTAAGAAATATCACCATTGACATCAAATAATCTAGACAAGACGATACAAACAAACAATCAACATCCATGACTCTAGCTATCACCGTATTTGTTTCCTTAAATCCATCAATAATCGTATGACTGTCACATCTTGCCATCCGTCAAAGGCTAATGGTAACCCCAGTTCTAGCAAAATTCCATATGCCATCATGACACGTATCTAGGCTCATCGTGACTGCCCAGGGTATTCAACCAATCATCTTGTCTTTATGTTCCCATATTTTACCCCTTCTTTGAGTCCGCTAGAACCTCCGACTAACGACGATCCCTTGGCACTTCAATAACTCTAGATATCATCATAGGTGACTATTCATACGCCCAAGTGCCTTCTCGAGCAACCATTATCCACAAGCTCAAATCATCTTGAGTCGTCTTCATAACTTCGTTGCATCACATCACGATCAACGAACACTTTGCTTCGAACATTCCATTTGAATTCACATCGAAGTTATGCCCGTCGTCGAACCAAAAATAAACCTAATTTTGCCAATATAAGGTGGAACATTCATGATCCATCAATGGATCGTCCATCGATCCATCTCTATGGATCGCACATGATCCACACGTGCGACACTTATTAGATCACCTGATCCATACATGCGCCGCTCGGATCACGCGATCCTTCACCTTGCCCGCTCCAACATCTGCATAGCGGTCCATTTCCAAACACTGGCTGATCCATCCTTTTTGCCATGTGCGCTCTTTCCCGATCAATGATCTTTCCTATCCATCGAATCACACCCGAACCGATCCATCGATTTACCATGTGCACTCCTTGACCCATTCAACGATCCATCAACTTGCCTGATCATGCGATCCATTGTGTGCATAGTGGTCTGATCCACTACTTTGCCATGAAGTTCCTCAGGACCTTTCACCAATCTATCCCCATGCCCGATGTAACTTCTTTTGTGCACAATCTATCAATGTGCATAGGATCCGAACCACTTCTTTTCCATGCGATCCATCCTCTTATTACAATCTAATGCATCTTAGTTTACACACCACGTTCACACCAATCCAAGCCTTGCACTCAATGTTTACGCCGATCCAAGCCTTGCATGACCCTCGATCCATCAAAATTGTAACTGATCCATTATTTACACCAACGTGATCCATGATATTACATCCGATCCGATCCATACTACAAATGATGAACATCTATGCACACATCTTATCAAAATCGACCAATTTCAACAAACAATCAATGATGTTACAAATAATCATCAAACAAACATTAACACGACAAATAATCATCATACTAAATTCACCAAATCATGATAAAACAATAAACAAATCAACAAATGGATCCAAATATACATAAACATATGAATTGACCGTTATAACTTGCTAGATTAGATCCTATGGTATGATCTGAATTGAAAATACACTTACCACGATTAGATCTAGTTGAAAATAGCTGGAAATAATGAAATTAAGATAAAACAAACCCACATACTCAATTGAATCCGTATGAGAGATGCTTATCACTCACCAAATCCACAAAATAGCTTAAAATCAATGAATCTCTAATTCAGACAGTGAAGAATGGCCTCCGAATCAACTCAATTGACGTGATCTACCGTTCCTCGATGTTGATTCTCAATCCTAGTTTGTAAATCTACAAATTGAAATGAAGCGAAAAGGTGAGCCAGAGAATCACAAACACCCAACGAAATGAGAAATGAAGAGACTAAACAATTCTCTTTACCCCTACCCTCCTATTTATAGCCAACAGCTGCTATCCTTAATAGGCCTCAATAATCAGCCTACCAATGACTAATTAGCCTATCTAGGAAACATGCAACACTAAAACAACAGTTTCTCCAAAAACGCTCATCCAAATCCTTAATGTTACCACTCTTTGGAATTGTAAACAACATTGCCGATCCAGTGAAATCTATCCCAACTCCTAAATCGATTTTTTCAAAAGTTATGCCCTAAAAAAATAAAAAGGGGAAAATGGTCACAAACAAAATTGATAAAAATTATGGACATGCCTCGCACCCCTATTAACAACATATCAAAATAAGAGAATGATCCGACCCTTGGAGAATTACATAAAAATATTTTATGATCCTCAGATACGTAAAATGTGGGTTGTTACATTCTCCCCCCTTAGGAATTTCGCCTCCGGAATCCCAGACAAACACAAGCAACCAAAACTATTCTACATGCCTATCATCCACGAGAAACTAATCTACCATCCAACAAGCCATGCATTCATAACCTTAGCCCAACACACTAAATTATAATAATAGTACAAATTACAATGGTGTAGGGATGATACGATATCAATGGGTCATACCAATGAAAAATTCAAGATGGGTCAGCTTCATAATCTCTTCCGTTTCCCATGTACAATCTCTGTCATCCCCACCTCATTGTACCTTGACTAGCTTGACCACCTTCCTCCTAAGATATTTCGCGTCATTCCCCGTAGCGGCTTACAAGGTCCTGATACAACATACTCGACTTCTAAGCCTTCATACTGATCCAGAGATGCCACCACATTTGAATCATGCATACACTTTGTAGAAAAGACACATGAAAAACATTGTGCACATTCGACATCTTCTCGGGTAAATCCAATCTATACACGAGCTTTCCAATTCGCTTGGTTATCGGAAACGGTCCAATGAATCTTGTGGCTAATTTTCCCTTATTTCTGAATTGAACAACATTCTTCAAAGGTGAAATCTTAACGAAAACCATATCATCAACGTCGAACTCCAAATCCTTTCGATGCTTAGCGGCATAATTCTTCTGATGAGCTGCCTTCATTCATTGCCGAATGATCCCAATGCAATATGAAGTCTATCTTATCATTTGTGGCCCAAGTATCAACTTATCTCCGGTCTCTTACCAACATGTCGGAGAATTACATGGTCTTCCATACGACTCCTCTTATGGTGCCATCCCGATGCTCGACTGGTAACTGTTGTTATATGCAAACTCAACCAAATGTAGAAGGTCTTCCCATGATCCCCCGAAGTCCAGTTCGTAGGCTCTAATGAGATTTTCCAAAACTCGATTAACTCGCTCGATTTTACCATTAGTCTGGGATGATAAGCCATGCACAATCATAGCTTGGTTCCCAAACTCTCTTACAAACTCTTCCAAAATCCACTCATGTACAATGGATCTCGGTCACACACTATGTTGTTCGAGATACCATGGAATCGAACTATCCATTTAATATATAGCTCACCAACTTCAATGTTGTCCTAGTCGATTTGACAAGAATAAATCTTGCGCTTTTGGTCAAACGATCCACTATCACCCAAATTCCTTTGTTATCTGCCCTGGTTCTAGGTAGTCCATTGATAAAATCCATAGATACTTGCTCCCACTTCCACGTAGGAACTTCTAATGGCTGAAGCAATCCACTCGGCTTCCTCTGTTCAGTTTTCACCAACTTACAGTTCATACACTTGGAAATAAAATTTCCAACATCACTCTTCATACCTCCCCACTAATAAGTTCACTTCATGTCTCGATACATCGTATTACCACCAGGATGAATCGTTAACTTATAATGATGACATTCCATCAGCACCTCATCTCTCTATCCATCAATATGGGGAACAACTAGTTGTCCTTTCTTCCCAAGGAAACCATCTCGATCTATCTCGAGTTCCTTATCCTTTTCTGGTTCCACTCTCACTTCTAGCTTCTAGATGATCTCGACAAGCTTTTTGTTATGCTTTTCACTTGCGCCAATCCTTTCGATGAGAGTAGGTCTTATCGATAAATTTGCTAACATTTCAGGCTCTAACTCACATTTCGGCCTAAAATTAAATCCTGCCAAATACTCAAGGTGCTTCCATTCCAAAAATCAAAGCTGCATGTCTTCGACTCAATGCATATGCCACTACATTACCTTTACCAGGAGTAAGTTAATACCGAAATCGTAAGATGCCAAAAACTCTAACCATTGTTACTGCCGAAGATTCAAATCCTTCTAGGAGAAAAGATACTTCAACAACTTATGATCCGTAAACAACTCGAATCGAACTCCTAACAGGTAATGTCTCCATATCATCAGAGCAAACACGATCGTTGCCAACACTAAATCATGAGTCAGATAATTACTTTATGCGGCTTCAGCTGTCGACTCACATATGCCACAACTCTACCCTTCTGCATTAGCACTGCTTCATGTCTAGTACTACATGCATCGGTATATACACCATTTCCTCATTCCTACTTGAAATAGTTAAAATAGGGGCATTCGTCAGTCTCTCTTTCAAGATTCCGAAAACTTGCTCACACTTCGCATCCCATGAAAACACTTGATTCTTCTTCATCAATCCTATCAATGGTGCAAACTGTCTTGGAGAAATCCTTGATAAATCAATGACAATATCTTGCCAACTCAAGGAAACTTCTCACATCCATTGCATTCATAAGTCTATCCTAGCCCTGGATTGCTGCCACCTTAGCAGGATCCACCGCTATTCCATTTCCAGAAACAACATGGCCTAAGAACCTCACTTCATTCTTCTAGAAGTGACATTTTGAAAGCTTAGCTCTCAACTGATGCTTTCGCAAGATTTCCAAAGCAACTCGTAACTGCGTCTTATGCTCTTACCCATTCCGCGAGTAAACCAAAATATCATCCACGGACATGAGCACGAACTTGTTCAGCTGATCTCTCAATATCCTACTCATAAGATCCACAAAATATGCTGGTGCATTGTTCAATCCAAATGGCATCACTAGCCACTCAAAGAAACCGGATGGTGCCCTAAAAGATGTCTTCGGCACACTATCATTCGCCACTCTAAACGGGTGAAATCCCATCGCCAAATACATTTGGGAAAACATCTTGGCTTCGTGAAGCTGATCAATCAAGTCATCTATTCTGGACA
Source organism: Allium sativum (assembly GCA_030737875.1). Taxonomy (NCBI): domain Eukaryota; kingdom Viridiplantae; phylum Streptophyta; class Magnoliopsida; order Asparagales; family Amaryllidaceae; genus Allium; species Allium sativum. Next base: position 161,153,537 of record CM060923.1, read on the forward strand.
ATGGATAATTTTTCTTCTTGTTCACCTTACTCATTCCACGATAATCAACACATAATATCAAAGACCCATCAGCAATGGTTGCAAACACAACCGGTGCACCCCATTCGGAAATGCTTCGCTGAACGAACCCATTTCCCAAAAGGTCACTTGCTTGCACCTCTAACTCCTGCTGTTCTCTGGGTGCCATACACCTAAGGAGCATAACGATAGGTCTAGCTCCTTCGACCAAATCGATCTTGAACTCAATCTCGCGATGCAGTATCAAAACTTTGACCTCTTTAAAGACATCGTCAAACTCTACAGCGGTTGGCACAGATGACAAGTCTTCCTGTGGAATCACAAGCGAATATAAAAAGCATACGAAGACACCGTCTTCTAGCTTACATCGAATCACAACCATTCGCCCTTCCACATTCCCGACTGTCACCTCGAGCTTCTCGCAATCCACTTTAGCCGCATACCACTTAAGCCAGTCCATACCCAAAATGATCCCAAACCCAGCGAAGTTTAACTAAAAGCAATCGCACACAAAAGAACAACCAAGACTCGATAACGTTACACCACGACAAAGCACATACAGGTTAGACGACCCCCTTACTGGATTAGTCACGATCAATGGTCTATCACAAATCTTTGATTCCAAACCCAATCGGTACACAAGCCCATTGCAAGTGAAAGAATGCGATGCTCCAGTATCAAATAACACTCAAACTGAAACATCCCTAATAGAAAGCGTACCTTAAACAAAAACACTCTTTTGTTTCCCCTCCGCCGTAGGAGCTCTCAAAGAAGATGGCACAACCTCCAAAGCATACGCCTACACTATTTGTTTACCCTTCGACGATTCTGGATTATTCTGGTTATGCCCAGGCATACCACAGTTATAACACTTCCTCTTGACATTCAGATTCTTACAGTCCTTGGAAAAATAGCCTTTCTGCTGACAATTGTAGCAAGTCACCTCGCCTTTTGGCTTCCTCTGGTCATCGTTTCCTTGCTGATGTTGCTACTTCCTCTTTCCATTCCACTTTTTCTTATTGTTGCTGTGGTTTTGGATCCTCTTTGATTATAGCAACAACTTTTTCCTTGGGAAACAGACTCTCATTCCTCAAAGCTTTATCAATGATCTTCTCATAAGGGTCATCCAATTAAATAACCAATTTCCTCCCAAGATATGTATACATGCCCATGACAAACTTCTGTTCTTCTGATAAGGAGTCTCAATATACGAACGGGCATACTTGGTCAAGCTTCAAACTCAGAAACGTACTCCAACACTGGTCGACCATTCTTCTTTAGTTCAATAAACCTCTTAAACAGAATTGACTTATGGGCAGTGGAAATGAACTTCGTCTAGAACTTGACTCGGAATTGATCCCAAGTGATCTCATTTTCAGGAGTATCTAAAGTGATAGATTACCTGTAACACCCCGAATTTCAATTAACACTAATGGTTAGTAATTAAAGTATAATTAATCTCAGATGTGAGAATCAGGGGAAACGGGCTGCGTCATTGCGTTCGTCTCGGAAAAATATGCGAAATAGAGTCCGAGTTTGCGTAAAACAGGTACCGTATGAAAGAGATATGGACGAACGAAGTTAGGCAGAAAAACCCGAAACAAGCCAGAAATGCACTGGCGCACTTGTGAAGTGCGCCAGCACAAAAATACACTGGCGCACTTGGGAAGTGCGCCCATGTCGGGACAGGAAACCTGCACAGTTTCTAGAGAGTTCTATGGTTGGGTACACCAGTTTGGGGTTTGGGCTTGGTCTTAGGGCTGGTTTCTGGAAGGTTCCGAAATCTAAGGGTCCTAATCTAATTTAGGGTTAATCTAAGGGCCTAAAACACTCACCTAATCTATAAATACACCCTAAACCTACCCTAATCCATACTAAAAATAGAATTGAGGGCTACATGCCGCCAAATTAAATCTTAGAAGGAGCCTCCACTAATTTATGAAGAGGGTTGCAAGCTAATCACTCTCTAATCAACCTCTAATCCATTCTAAGCATCTTAATCTTCTTCATTTGGAGTGCAAATTGGCTAGTAGTGAGTTTCTATCACTCTAATGATCAATTGCTAAACTAAGTAGATGAGATATGATGAGATCATATGGTTTTGTTTGTGGATTAATGGGTTTTAAGTCATATGACATGATGTTAGTTTGCTAATGTATGTGGGTTATGCAAGTTTTGTGCTTTGTGATCATATGTTAATATGCAAGTTACATGTATGATAATATGCAAGTTACTTGTATGATAATTATGCAAGTTGTATGTTTCTTCATATGCAAGTTTATGAGTTCATATGCAAGTATGTAACATGTTATGCAAGTCCATATGCAAGTTTATGAGTTCATATGCAATTTATGTAACATGTTATGCAAGTTCATATGCAAGTTATGTGACATATTATGCAAGTTCATATGCAAGTAATGTATTTGTTAATATGTAAGTTTATGTAACATGTTATGCAAGTTCATATGCAAGTTTATGAGTTCATATGCAAGTTATGTAACATGTTATGCAAGTTCATATGCAAGTTTATGAGTTCATATGCAAGTTATGTAACATGTTATGCAAGTTCATATGCAAGTTATGTGACATATTATGCAAGTTCATATGCAAGTCATGTATTTGTTAATATGTAAGTTTATGTAACATGTTATGCAAGTTAATATGCAAGTTATGTGACATGTTATACAAGTTAATATGCAAGTTATGTGACATGTTATACAAGATTATATGCAAGTTATGTGACATGTTATGCAAGTTCATATGCAAGTTATGTGTTTGTTAATATGCAAGATGGCACCTTTGAAACATGTTCATACATATGCAAGTTGACACCTTTTATATGTGTTATGTCATGAGAACGAAATTACGTGGGAACGATAGGGTTAATTAAATGCATATGTTAATAAGATTGTGTGAAATTAATATAATTATGCATAACATAAAATAAATGAACATAGTATGGGAATTTGCCTATTAAGTTAGGTGTACCCATACTATGTGTTGGGAATTTGCCTATTAAGTTAGGTGTACCCACACTTTGGAGTTGAGAATTTGCCTATTAAGTTAGGTGTACCCATATTCCTAAAATAAACATGATAATTAACACAAATTATGGGGGTGATTAATTAGGAGTAATTAATCGATTAAGACACGAGGTTGGACCCGTTTGTAGTGTAAGACTGCCCGGAGTTTACCGGCTTAACCAGGCATCTACAAATGACGGTCCAATGTGAGGGGTCTTAATCATAAATTAAATACGTAACAAGGGTAAATGACACGAGGTTGGACCCGTTTGTAGTGTAAGACTGCCCGGAACCTACCGGCTTAACCAGGCATCTACAAATGACGGTCCAATGTGAGGGTCCTTTACACGGTTACAGTGTTAATCAATTAAGAAACACTTAACCAGATAAGCATGTAGTGGGGCATGGGGGTTAAGTGGGTACCTTGGGTGGTATGTGGAAATTGCTAGTGGTTGCCAATAGAAAATATGATAAAATACTTAACCAAGATGAAACATGTAATTAAACATGATTAAAGGGTTAAGTGGGAAACACTAGTGTGTGGGCCAAGCTTAGGGGGATGGCTTGTGCTGGGGGCCCATTTCAACCAGTAACCCATACGTATCTTAGTGGGCTCGACCCATGTCGAGGACGGGACACGCATACTGGGCTTGACTATAAGAGGCCAAAATGAGTTAGCGGTGGCAACGCATGACCAATGGGTTTCATATGCGTGTGTGGACCCGGGCTGGTAAATAAGACGTTGTTGCATCGTGTAGATATAAGCCGTGCACCGTTAATTTTATCAGGTTGCCACGTTGGGGAATGGTACACCCCACGGTGGGGCCAGCACGGGTATCTACGTTAGGGAGCCGATCGAATGGGGAGTAGTGTGTACACCTAGTGGATTGTAGGGCCCCGTGGCGTCTACTCAGTCACCTAGGGGTACGCGAGAACTATTAAGTTAATTTTATAAGTCCATGGGTGGGATCAACCTTTAAGTTAGGAATGACTGGTGTGGTGCAGTTTAGTAATTTACCTTTGGAAGGGTAGATGCGTCTTTATCTTTTATCTTAGTTTAGTTGACTGCTTAGTGTAGCCATTCATCCCCATTAGTTACCGTATATCAGTTTATGTCTTCTCTGGTTACTTTAACGATTGTATTGTTAAAGTTATAGGACTCGCTCAGACTTATGTCTGACCCCGTTGTTTTTATCTTTTTCCCAACCCTCAGGTCCTACGGTGGATCCTAGTAGTAGTGGAGCTTGATCGGATTGCTGTTCCAGTCTTTAGGAGCTTGGATAGATGTAAAGCTCCAGTTACCCAGTTATCTTTTCTTTTGTCATGGCTATTGTATGAGAGTGGGATTATGTACTTCTTTATTTTGATGGATATTGTACTTGACTTTTATTGTGGTTTTATGATGTAACCAGACATGTTTTACTTCCGCTGTTATGAGATGATGTTTTAAATTTCAAGTACTATTTATATCTGTCTTGTTGTAATTTTTCTGTTCTATATTCACTAAAATACTCCACCGATGCTATGGCATTCCCTTAGTGAGTGACCATAGCGGGAGTGGGGTGTTACACGTGGTATCAGAGCTTAAGGTTACCAGAACAGATAAATTTTTTAGAAAAACTATTTTCTATGAATATTTTTGAAAGGAGTATTTCCAAAAACATGTCTTTTAAGAGAAAAGTTTTTGAAAGAAAAGCATAATCCCCAATAGCCATATCTATATCCTTCGAATTCTCCGTTTTGAATCTCTTCCTCTCTCGTTTTGTGTTTCCTCTCCGCGTATAGATGACCTTTCTAAGATAGATAAGAATGGAAAACCACTTCAAGGGACTTAGACATTAGTCGGATTAGAAGTTGGTTCAAGAAGGAGGAGGATTGGTAGGTATCTATTGGATAGACGATGGGAGGAAGGCTCAAATAGTTGTTTGGTTAATGAAGGATGAAACCTCATTGGTGGGAGGTTACGAGTGGAGAATGGGAAGAAGAAGGCGAGTAGTTATCCTTTTGGAGGAATGGGACACCTTATTAGGATTGTCCAAAGGGGCATGGGCAAGGTACGGAATCTCCTGGAGGGTAGTTGTATTCCCTCACGGCTAGTGTACCAGATGGGGGTAGGACCGTCTAGGTTGGAATTTGGATTTCTTTATTATCCGGTTCGAACTTTATTTGATTCTGACGCATCGAGTTCGTTTATCTCATCATTGTTAGTTGAGTCACTGCACTTAGACACCAGTTTAGTAGATGATCCCTTAGTTGTTTCAAACCCAATTGGGGCTCCATGATGTGTTTGAGTTTGAAAGTTTCTATACTTAGCGTTGAGTTTGGATGTGATGCTTTTGTATTGGGCTTCACGGGCTATGGGTTGATTTTGGGCATGGACTGGTTATCCAGTAATGGTGCCGTTCTTGATTGTGAAAGGAGAGTTGTCAGGCTTATGACCCGCTTGGGTAATACTCTCGAGATCTCTTGTAATCCCATGGAATCTGTTTTGCTAAGTTATCTTGAATCGCTCAATGCTTCGGTCGAGAGTTTGCGTTCTGTCAGAGTGGTCCGGGAATATCCGGATGTGTTTGAAGAGGTGAAGGGTTTGCCTCCGAAGCGGGAGATAGATTTCCGAATTTATTTGGTGGATAATGCCAAACCAGTGTCTTTGCAAGTGCGCCACATGGCTCCTTGTGAGAGAAGAGAACTTCATAAGCAAGTAGGGGAGTTGCTTGAGAAGGGGTTCATAAGGCGAAGTATATCGGAGTGGGGAGCTCCAGTAGTGTTTGCCACGAAGGCGGATGGGTCCCTCAGACTTTGTGTGGATTATAGAGAACTTAATAAGCTCACGAAGAAGAATAGACACCCATTACCGAGGATAGACGATCTCTTTGATCAGTTGGTTGGCGCCTCAGTGTTTTCGCAGATGGACTTAGCTACAGGGTTTCATCAGTTGAGAGTGGCGGAGGACAGTATAGAGAAGACTGCTTTCCGGACTCCGGATGGTTTTTATGAGTGGCTTGTGATGCCATTTGGGTTGACAAACGCCCCTGCATACTTTGTTGATCTGATGAGTAGAGTGTTCAGAGAGTATCTGAATAAGTTTGTAGTGGTCTTTGTGGATGACATCTTGGTCTTTTCCAAGAGTGAAGAAGAGCATGCCTTACATCTCAGAGAAGTGTTGGAGACTCTTCGAGCACATAGTCTTAAAGCTAAATTCTCTAAATGTCATTTTTGGAGAAGAGAAGTACGATTCTTAGGGCATGTGGTCTCTAAGGAAGGGATGGTTGTGGATCCCGCAAAAATAGTATCTATCCAGGATTGGAAAGTTCCTAGAAATGCTACCGAAGTAAGAAGTTTCTTGGGGTTGGAAGGATATTATAGGAAGTTCATCAAAGACTTCGCGAAGATATCAGCCCCATTAACCCGCTTGACGAAGAAGGATCTGGTTTTCTCATGGGACGTAGATTGTGATGATGCTTTCCGACGGTTAAAGAGAGCTTTGACCACCGCTCCAGTTTTAGTGCTTCCAGATGGGAGTAAGCCGTTTGTTGTTTATACCGATGCTTGTGGGACAGGATTAGGCGCAGTCTTGATGCAGGAGGGAAGGGTAATAGCCTATGGAGGGAGGCAATTGAAAGTGCATGAGAAGAATTACCCTACCCATGATCTAGAGTTGGCCGCGATTGTTTTCGCACTTAAGTCTTGGCGCCATTATCTTCTTGGTGAGAGATTCGAGTTGTTCACTGACCATAAATCATTGAAGTACTTATTCTCTCAGAAGGATTTAAACTTAAGACAGCAAAGGTGGATGGAGTTCTTAGCATCCTATGATTTCGAGATAGCGTATACCCCTGGCAAGGGTAACGTGGTGGCGGACGCCTTGAGTAGAAAAAGGCTATCTTTGAGTCCATTGTTCGTGGAACGGCGAAGCTTGGAGTTTCTTTCTTTGTTCGACTTCAGACCTTCTGTTGACTTTGTACCTGGTTTGTTAGCATCCTTGGAGGTTAGACCTACTCTTTTGGGACGGATTGGCGAGGCTCAGCGAGACGACCCGCAGTTGGTTAAGTTGGTAGAGAAGCTTATAAGGGGGGAGTCGTCCAGCCATTTGGGTAGATACACCATAGATGATAGGGGATGGTTGCATAGAGACGGTAGACTTTGTGTACCGCAAGATGAGGGTTTGAAGAAGGCTATTTTGGATGATGCACATCGTTCAAGGATGACTATTCATCCCGGTGGAGACAAAATGTACCAAGACATGAAGAGAGTTTTCTTCTGGGCCGGTATGAAGAAAGATGTGGCCGAGTATGTGGCTAGATGCTTAGTGTGCCAACAAGTTAAAGCGGAGCGAAGGAAACCCGGTGGGTTGCTACACCCATTGGAAGTTCCGCAATGGAAGTGGGATAGTGTCTCGATGGATTTCATCGATGGGTTACCAAGATCAAGGAAGGGCAATACGGGAATTTGGGTTGTGGTAGACAGACTTACCAAGATTGCCCATTTTATACCCGTGAAGAGTAAGAGGACCGCTCCATGGCTTGCTTCAGTCTATGTTAGAGAGATTGTTAGATTGCATGGCGTACCATCCAGCATTGTGAGTGATCGAGATCCTATCTTCACTAGTGAGTTTTGGAGAAGTTTGCAAGAGGCGGTAGGGACTCAGTTGTGTTTGAGCACCGCATATCATCCTCAGACGGACGGTCAGACCAAGAGGGTGAACTGTATCTTAGAAGATCTCTTGAGGCTTTGTATCTTGGATTTTGGAGGTACATGGGAAGAACATCTTCCTTTGGTGGAGTTCGCATACAATAACAGCTTTCAGTCTAGTATTGGCATGGCACCTTTCGAAGCTCTTTATGGAAGGCCTTGTCGATCTCCTACATGTTGGTGGGAATCTACGGATAAGATCTTGCTTGGGCCAGATATGGTTAGAGAGACTTCAGAGAAGATTGATTTGATTCAAAGAAGGATGAAGGCAGCGCAAGATAGACAGAAATCTTATGCGGATCGGAGAAGGACGGATCTTGAGTTTGAGGTTGGGGACATGGTTTTTATCAAAGTATCTCCGTTGAGAAATGTTGTTCGCTTTGGGTCCGTTGGGAAGTTAGCACCGAGGTTTGTTGGGTCGTTTCCTATTAAGGAAAGGATTGGACGGATGGCATATAGGGTGGAGTTGCCCGACAGACTTAGTGGTGTTCATGATGTATTCCATGTATCACATTTGAGGAAGTGCTTACATGAGACCGCAGAGGTGGTAGAGCCGAGCTTGCTTAGAGATGTAGAGGTAGAGCGTGATGCGACGATTCGACGAGCTCCTACTCGCATCCTTGGGTCAGAAACTAGGAAGTTGAGGAACAGAGAAGTTCAGCTAGTTAAAGTGCAATGGGGAGATGACGAAAGCAATGTTACTTGGGAGACGGAAGCGAAGATGCGTTCTTTGTACCCATTTCTTTTTGAGAGTATGTCTTTTAAGTTCTCCTTTATCGCTTGTCTAGTACTTATCTTATCTTTAGTATATCCTCTCGCTAGTACCTATGACCTTTAGATAGGGTAAAACCTATGGTTGAAACATGTGTTTGAAACATGTTATGGTTGATGGATGCATGTGGATGCAATTGTTTGCTAGTGGTTGCTCGTGGATGCATATACACACACATTAGGCACTAGATCGGCTCAGTCACTTCATGTTGCATATCACATAAATGGATGTGGTAGTTAGATTGATGGATGTATCATGGCTGTGTTATCATGTGGATGATGCATTTTTGTGTATGGTTGTGCACGCATATAGAAATTGTATGTGTCAATAGGGTTTCGCATACATATTGGATGCATGACACTATCATGGTTTGCATTAAGGAGGTCGACTGAATCAGTAGACCGCCTGATTTTGCATTAGTATACGGACATATACACACACTTTCTGCATATGTTCATACATCATTAGAAGTTTCTAAGGATAATGGTTGCTTGTGGTTGATGGTTTAGTAGATGGTTTTTTGGTTGGTAGGATACGTTCTTCTTGACTTAGAGATTTCGAGGACGAAATCCTTTAAGTGGGGGAGAATGTAACACCCCGAATTTCAATTAACACTAATGGTTAGTAATTAAAGTATAATTAATCTCAGATGTGAGAATCAGGGGAAACGGACTGCGTCATTGCGTTCGTCTCGGAAAAATACGCGAAATAGAGTCCGAGTTTGCGTAAAACGGGTACCGTATGAAAGAGATATGGACGAACGAAGTTAGGCAGAAAAACCCAAAACAGGCCAGAAATGCACTGGCGCACTTGTGAAGTGCGCCAGCACAAAAATACACTGGCGCACTTGGGAAGTGCGCCCATGTCGGGACAGGAAACCTGCACAGTTTCTAGAGAGTTCTGTGGTTGGGTGCACCAGTTTGGGGTTTGGGCTTGGTCTTAGGGCTGGTTTCTGGAAGGTTCCGAAATCTAAGGGTCCTAATCTAATTTAGGGTTAATCTAAGGGCCTAAAACACTCACCTAATCTATAAATACACCCTAAACCTACCCTAATCCATACTAAAAATAGAATTGAGGGCTACATGCCGCCAAATTAAATCTTAGAAGGAGCCTCCACTAATTTATGAAGAGGGTTGCAAGCTAATCACTCTCTAATCAACCTCTAATCCATTCTAAGCATCTTAATCTTCTTCATTTGGAGTGCAAATTGGCTAGTAGTGAGTTTCTATCACTCTAATGATCAATTGCTAAACTAAGTAGATGAGATATGATGAGATCATATGGTTTTGTTTGTGGATTAATGGGTTTTAAGTCATATGACATGATGTTAGTTTGCTAATGTATGTGGGTTATGCAAGTTTTGTGCTTTGTGATCATATGTTAATATGCAAGTTACATGTATGATAATATGCAAGTTACTTGTATGATAATTATGCAAGTTGTATGTTTCTTCATATGCAAGTTTATGAGTTCATATGCAAGTATGTAACATGTTATGCAAGTCCATATGCAAGTTTATGAGTTCATATGCAAGTTATGTAACATGTTATGCAAGTTCATATGCAAGTTATATGACATATTATGCAAGTTCATATGCAAGTCATGTATTTGTTAATATGTAAGTTTATGTAACATGTTATGCAAGTTCATATGCAAGTTTATGAGTTCATATGCAAGTTATGTAACATGTTATGCAAGTTCATATGCAAGTTATGTGACATATTATGCAAGTTCATATGCAAGTCATGTATTTGTTAATATGTAAGCTTATGTAACATGTTATGCAAGTTATGTGACATGTTATACAAGTTAATATGCAAGTTATGTGACATGTTATACAAGATTATATGCAAGTTATGTGACATGTTATGCAAGTTCATATGCAAGTTATGTGTTTGTTAATATGCAAGATGGCACCTTTGAAACATGTTCATACATATGCAAGTTGACACCTTTTATATGTGTTATGTCATGAGAACGAAATTACGTGGGAACGATAGGGTTAATTAAATTCATATGTTAATAAGATTGTGTGAAATTAATATAATTATGCATAACATAAAATAAATGAACATAGTATGGGAATTTGCCTATTAAGTTAGGTGTACCCATACTATGTGTTGGGAATTTGCCTATTAAGTTAGGTGTACCCACACTTTGGAGTTGGGAATTTGCCTATTAAGTTAGGTGCACCCATATTCCTAAAATAAACATGATAATTAACACAAATTATGGGGGTGATTAATTAGGAGTAATTAATCGATTAAGACACGAGGTTGGACCCGTTTGTAGTGTAAGACTGCCCGGAGTTTACCGGCTTAACCAGGCATCTACAAATGACGGTCCAATGTGAGGGGTCTTAATCATAAATTAAATACGTAACAAGGGTAAATGACACGAGGTTGGACCCGTTTGTAGTGTAAGACTGCCCGGAACCTACCGGCTTAACCAGGCATCTACAAATGACGGTCCAATGTGAGGGTCCTTTACACGGTTACGGTGTTAATCAATTAAGAAACACTTAACCAAATAAGCATGTAGTGGGGCATGGGGGTTAAGTGGGTACCTTGGGTGGTATGTGGAAATTGCTAGTGGTTGCCAATAGAAAATATGATAAAATACTTAACCAAGATGAAACATGTAATTAAACATGATTAAAGGGTTAAGTGGGAAACACTAGTGTGTGGGCCAAGCTTAGGGGGATGGCTTGTGCTGGGGGCCCATTTCAACCAGTAACTCATACGTATCTTAGTGGGCTCGACCCATGTCGAGGACGGGACACGCATACTGGGCTTGACTATAAGAGGCCAAAATGAGTTAGAGGTGGCAACGCATGACCAACGGGTTTCATATGCGTGTGTGGACCCGGGCTGGTAAATAAGACGTTGTTGCATCGTGTAGATATAAGCCGTGCACCGTTAATTTTATCAGGTTGCCACGTTGGGGAATGGTACACCCCACAGTGGGGCCAGCACGGGTATCTACGTTAGGGAGCCGATCGAATGGGGAGTAGTGTGTACACCTAGTGGATTGTAGGGCCCCGTGGCGTCTACTTAGTCACCTAGGGGTACGCGAGAACTATTAAGTTAATTTTATAAGTCCATGGGTGGGATCAACCTTTAAGTTAGGAATGACTGGTGTGGTGCAGTTTAGTAATTTACCTTTGGAAGGGTAGATGCGTCTTTATCTTTTATCTTAGTTTAGTTGACTGCTTAGTGTAGCCATTCATCCCCATTAGTTACCGTATATCAGTTTATGTCTTCTCTGGTTACTTTAACGATTGTATTGTTAAAGTTATAGGACTCGCTCAGACTTATGTCTTACCCCGTTGTTTTTATCTTTTTCCCAACCCTCAGGTCCTACGGTGGATCCTAGCAGTAGTGGAGCTTGATCGGATTGCTGTTCCAGTCTTTAGGAGCTTGGATAGATGTAAAGCTCCAGTTACCCAGTTATCTTTTCTTTTGTCATGGCTATTGTATGAGAGTGGGATTATGTACTTCTTTATTTTGATGGATATTGTACTTGACTTTTATTGTGGTTTTATGATGTAACCAGACATGTTTTACTTCCGCTGTTATGAGATGATGTTTTAAATTTCAAGTACTATTTATATCTGTCTTGTTGTAATTTTTCTGTTCTATATTCACTAAAATACTCCACCGATGCTATGGCATTCCCTTGTGAGTGACCGTAGCGGGAGTGGGGTGTTACATTACCACCAATCCATAGCTCTGCCTTGCAACTGCCACGATGTAAGCTTCCTCTTAGACGCATCATCAATACCCAAATCTCTGATATCCGAATACATGTATCAAGCCACCCTTGAATCTCTACAGTCAGCTCTGTCCCCTTAAATGACTACCCACTAAGAGTAGTGAAATTCTTGCACAGCTTAGCGAAATCAACCACCCTAGGTACCCGCACCTAAACCCCAAAATCTACCCCGGCTGCTTCTGGAGCGGGTCCCTCCTCGTGATCGCTGCCATCATGGCTTCGAACATAGCTAGGTAATCTAGTAAACCACCAACTCCCCTTTAAGGAACAGGCTCCTTCCTAGCAGTATGTCTTGAAAATCGATGACTCATTCTAAATCTGAAAATATAATGATTAGTCTACACATGAGAAAACTTCAACTGAGTTCATGCGCTATTACACTATACACTATAATATAGTAATCATCCATTAGCAAAATACAAATACGTCTCTCATACGTCATTAAGCCTACGAAATTTGTATAAAATTTCTTAACCAAAGCTCTGATACCAAATGTGTGGCATTCCCGTACCTCCTGCACAAACCAAGGAGAAGTGCATTGTATGACTTGCCAAGACGATACAGAACAATCATTAATGTAGAATAACACACACGGACCCTGTTGTATAACTCACAACACATGGATAAAATATAATATAACATATACAACAGGAGATAATAATGAAGCATAATTGAGAAGAATATTAAACTTTCCACATTATCATGAAAATGTCCATACAGCACTGGACTACATCAGAATCTGTACGTAATGCCTCACTACAAGTTCACTTAGAGTATTACATCAAGAATAATAGCGGAAACATTAAGTATATATAGTAGAAAATAATATGTCAGCCTCCTACTTGTCATTTCTTAGCTGCAACGTCCTCATCAAGATCAAATACCTACTACTCAGTCTGCCCATCCACAACATGGATGGACAACCCAAGGTAATAAGAGGAAACATAAAACCTTGAGTCAGACAATAGACCTAATGAGCGATAAACAACTATCGAACATCATCAATAAAGTATTTTAGAAATAGGTATTTCAATCATCTAATCTGCCAACACATCAACTAAGAAGAAACTCAAACCCATCTCCTCCACAACCTACATCGATCGCCTTCCCAGAGAATTAGAGAAGAAACGAGCAACAATTTTCATAGCAGCCAATTACCAAGCATGGACCACTCTAATCAAGTTCAACATCTCCCAAGCACAAGATTTAAAGGCCTAGACCAACATCAGACAAGCACCCAAGAAATATCTCCCTTGACGTCGAATATTCCACACAAGACGATACACGCAAACAATCAACATCCCTGGCTCTAGTTATCACCGCCTATCCTGCCTTGAATCCATCATTAATCGTATGACTGATCCATCTTTTCATCCGTCAAGGGATAAAGGTAAGTCTAGTTCTAGCAAAACTCCGTATGCCACTGTGACTCGTATATAGGCCCATCGTGACTGCCTTGGGTATTCGATCAATCATCTAGCCTTTGGGTGCCCCTATTATACCCATGCTTTGAATCCTCTAGAACCTCCGACTAACGACGATCCCTTGGCACTTCAAAAACTCTAGCTGTCATCATCGGCGACTATCCATAAGCCCAAACACCTTCTCGAGCAACCATTATCCATGAGCTCAAATCATCTTGTGTCATCTTCGCTGCATCACATCACGATCAATGAACATTTCACTTTGCTTCAAACATTCCATTTGAATTCACATCGAAGCTACGCCCATCGTCGAACCAAAAATAAACTTCATTTGGCCAAAATAAAGTGGAACATTCCTGATCCATCAATGGATCATCCACTGATCCATCTCCATGGATCTCACATGATCCATACGTGCGACACTTATCGGATCACACGATCCATACATGCGTCGCTCGGTTGTATCACATGATCCTTCACCTTGCCCACTCCAACTTTAACACAGCAACCCATTGCCAAACACTGGCCGATCCATCCTTTTTGTTTTGTGCTCTCTTGCACAATCCATGATTTTCCAGATCCATTAAATCGCACCCGAACCGATCCATCGATTTACCATGTGCACTCCATGACCCATTCAATGATGGATCAGCTTGCCTGATCATGCGATCCATTATGTGCACAGTGGTCCGATCCACTACTTTGCCATGCATGCCTCGGGACTTTTCACCAATCCATCCCCATGCCCGATCCGACTTCTTTTGCACATGATCCATTAGCGTGCATGCGATCTGAACCACTTCTTTGCCATGCGATCCATCAGTGTGCATGCGATCTGAACCACTTATTTGCCATGCGATCCATCCTTTATCATGAGCCGATCCATCTTAGTTTGCGCACCACATTCACACCAATCCAAGCCTTGCACTCAATGTTTACACCGACCTAAGCCTTGCACGACCCATGATCCATCAAAATTGTAATCAATCCATTACTTACACCAACATGATCCATTGTATTACATCCGATCTGATCCATATTACAAAAATGAACATTTATGCACACATCATATCAAAACTGATCAATTTCAACAAATAATCAATAATACTACAAATAACCATCACATAAACATTAACACGACAAATAATCATCATACAATCATACTAAATTCACCAAATCATGATAAAATGATAAACGAATCAACAAATGGATCTAAATATACATAAACATATGAATTAACCGTTATAACTTGCTAGATTAGATCCTATGGTGTGATCCAAATTGAAAATACACCTACCTCGATTAGATCTAGGTGAAAATAACTTGAAATGATGAAATTAAAATCAAACAACCCCATATGCTCGATTGAATCCATATCAGAGATGCTTTTCACTTACTAAATCCATTAAATAGCTTGAAATCAATAAATCTCTAATCCGGACAGCGAAGAACATCAAAGAACAACCTCTGAATCAACTCAATTGATGCGACCTACCCTTCCTCGATGTTGATTTTCAATCCTAGTTTGTAAATCTATGAATTGAAATGAAGTGGAGAGGTATTTGGTTGAGTCGAAAAATCACAGACACCTAATCAAATGAAAAATGAAGAGACTAAACAATTCACTTTTCCCCTACCCTCCTATTTATAGCCAAAAACCCCTAGCCTTAATAGGCCTCAATAATCATCCCACTAATGACTAGTTAGCCTATCCAGAAAACATGCAACACTAAAACATCGATTTCTCCTAAACAGCTCAGTCAAATCCTTAATATGACCACTCTACGGAATTGGAAACACCATTTTCAATCCAATAAAATCAATTCCAGCTCTTAATACGATTCCATTCAAAAGTTATGCCATAAACAAAAGTAACAGGGGCAAAATGGTTCTAAACAAAATTGATAAAAATCATGGACATGTATCTCACCCCCATGAACAACATATAAAAATATGAGAATGATCTGATCATTGAAGAATTAAATAAAAATATTTTACGATACTTTGATACGTAAAATGCGGGTCGTTACAGAATGTACTAATTATTGCTAAACTAAGTTCTATTTTTCATTTAGTTATCGTTTATACATTCTTAAAAACATTACGAATGAGTTACATGCGCTATTTTTAGAGTCATCCATTATCTCCTGTTATATCCTCGCTTTATCCTCGTTATGACTTTTTGGACCTCCGCCGCAATGGATCCGCTAAGTGCTTTAACTGCATAGATATGTAGATATATATTTTTGTGTGTGTGTGAGGAGAATTCAATAGCACTCCAAAAATGGAGCACTCCTTTGGCCTCTCTACTTCCATCTACCATCCATACTATAATAAATTAGTGGAGGGAAAGCGAGTTAGTGGAGGGAGAGAGAAAGCACATGTGTGGTGGAAAGCATGTGGACAAAGGGGCGCTAGCACTATTTGGGGTGCTACTGAATGTTCTCTTACACATATATATATATATGTATGTATGTATGTATATGTGTGTGTGTGTGTGTGTATTTGTGATACTTTTTCGTACTATGGATCTGGGTTCTCTAAGGGAGTACACTAGCTCTCGTTTCTTGCATTCATATTTTGACATTCTTTTCAACTTAATGAAAATGATAATATGGGTAGAAATTTCAAATCTGTATGGTATGCCTATCAACTATTAGAACAAAATTTTCAAAGTTACAATTATTATTGGATTGCGTTTGATATGTTAATACTCTCTACTATATTATTTCTTCATGATTGTGCTGAAGATCTGAATTATACTTTTAAAATTAATGTATGAATAACTACTTTATATGGATTATGAACATTGTAATTGAACTATATTTATTTTGGTATTATGCTGTTTATTTTGTATTTACCATTTAGTTTGATTTTAAACAATTATAAAATTACCTCAATAATTGTTTGTTTGTTTGTTGTTGTTATTATTATTATATATATGATAAGATCAATGACACCCCAAATAGTGTAGCTCCCCTTTAGCTTCCCTTATTTCCACTACACATCCTGGTTTCTTTCTCCTTTCACTAACTTTCTCTCCCCCACTACCTTATTTTACTATAAATGAGTGGTGGAAATGGGGAGGGTATTGGGATGCTCCATTTTGGGTGTTATTAACTCCCCTGTATACGCACACATGTATGTATACGTATATCCATTTTTGTTTATTTGTGTAATTTAAGGATTTGCATTAGGATTTTTATAGCACTAATACAAAACTTGTATTTTGCGTTGGTTGTTAGTGACAACCAATGTAAAAGAGGAATCTTTTCTAAGCTAGTAACCTTCTTTTACATCGGTTACTACTAACAAAAGATGCAAACTACAAAAATTTTGCATCTATTTTTGGTAACAACCAGTGAAAAATAAAACTTTTGCACTGGTTGTTTAACTTATGCGATAAATTTAGGTCTATTGCATCAGTTGTTGAACTGAAGTAACATGGAGTAAACAACTGATGCAAATGACATCTTTTGTAGTAGTGTATTCGAGCCGTTTTCTTATCTTTTAACTTTGACGATCGCCCAACATCAACCAAGTACCTTTATAACACACTTTTTAGGTGTCATAGATGTTGGGTAACCAAGGAGAACCTTTAATTAAAAAATTTAATCAAATTATATTAATTTCAAAATTCAAGTCATATACATGCATGTTACTTATGCAGGTGCAAGCATTTTAAAATAACGTAACATATATTATAATATATGATACATGTATATATTTAATATTTAATTAATTTATTTAATTGTTATATTTTATCAATCTCATTGATAAATTTTAAATAATTTTCAAATGTCTTGAGAACTTTATTATATTATAAGATTTATAATATGTATATATTTTTTCTTAAATTTGAATTTTAAATTTTAAGATTTCAAAGGAGATGGAAAATTATATTTTTAGATTTATAATATTATTCTTATTTTAAATTTAACTTTTAAATTTATAAATTATATTTTAATTTTCAAATAGCTAAAAAAACCAATTTAAATTAAGCCTTTTCTATTAGAGCTAATCTATGGGCTCACGTTTCTACTCGGGCTAGGCCGCTAGCCAAGTATGACATAATACATATTATCTAAACTCAATCATAGACACTACCACTTTAGACAACCTACTATATGGGTTGTGAACTTAATTAGTTAAACCTAACCTGGCTAATTAGATAGCATAAGCTATTGGGCTCTAATACCATTACTGGAACTGGGTAGTCGTGATGGAAGATATAAGCAAATTTCAAAAAGAAAAAAAAACTATTGAATCTTTTTTGGCCCTGTTGAGTCTAGTTTATTTAGAATGTTACTAAATTTAATTTAAAAAGAATCATATATTTGATTTAAATTTATAGGCTGCTGTTTAAAATTTGTTTGATTTATTTTCACTTTAGATATAAACATACATATATGTCATAAACACACACATGCACACAAACACGTGCACGCACACATACACACACACACACACACACACACACACATATATATATATATATATATCTCTGTGTGTGTGTGTGTGTGTAACATGATATTACGTAACATGTTTATATATAGATGTTAAGATTTACATAGCAACATACACATTAGCTCATTATATATGTATTATATGTTGTCAAGATATGTGCACATACTTGTGTTTAATATTTATAAATATCCAAGTAATTACATATGTGTGTATGTATATATATTATGAAAACTATTACAGAAATATATATACCTTCGTACACACATATATAATGTTATATTTTAAGTATCTAATTAACACACACACACACATACATACACACACACATACATATATATATATATATATATATTTGTGTGTGTGTGTATGTGTGTGTGTAATTATAAGTTTAAAGAAGTGGATTTTGTGTTATATATATACATATATTATTAAAGTAAAATAGTTATACATATATATAAATATGTGCGTATTAAAAAATAAATGTTACAATTATATATAAATACGATATTATAAAAATATATATGTATAAATTAAGTTTTTCAATTTAAAATTCCATATCGAAATAAATTAAAAATTCAAACTATATATATATATGTATGTATATTAGTTAACTAAATTGTCTCAAATAAATAGTAGAAGTAATTATAAAATAGATATATCAAATTTTAAATTTTCCATAATTCTAGAACTGTATTTTAATGCGAGCATAATTTTAACAAAATTTTCTAAGTTAAAATTATATTTTCAATTAATAAGATACTTTTTGATTGGAACTTGAACTAATTTTTAAAAATATAAATAAATCTTTAAAAGTCTAAATTTTTGACCAAAATATTTTATGATGATAACTAATTTGATAAAATTTAAAATCAAATTTTCGTATTATATTTATTTTATATGTATTTGTTAATCCTTTTTGTAGATAAATGGTAACAAAATTGTCTAATAATTAACAAAAAATTACTTTTGGCTTCTAGAATAAAAAATTAATATAAATTTACATGTCCTTGCACCCAAAGAGTTAGCACATGTAATAATGCACTCTACAATGACCCGTATTCAACGTAGTGGTGGATCGTAGAATATTTATTTTATTTTCATACGGGGTCGTATGACTGTATAATTTTGGGAAATGTCTAATACGGTCATTTCCTACCTTCACCATTTTTGTGGAATTTTAATGTAACAATTTTACCCTAAGTGAATCTTGATTTTCTCATAACTTTGTATTGGCCAGGAATTTATACCAAAAACTATTCCATTGAAATTAGATGATGGTTTCTCATTCCGTAGAGTGGTAACATTAAACAAACGAAATCACCGTTAGGAAGAAATGGCTGAAATAAGATTGGGAAGGCTTAAATGGGTTAATTGGGCCACTAGTGGGTAGGTCCACTACCCAATTTGTAACAACCCGGATTCCGACAGACCGAATTTTTTTCGAAAACCCAATCTATCGAAACCCGAGTTGGGCGCTCTGGTACCCTGCAGAAAAAGACAGAGATAAAGAAAACATGTCAGAATTCGTAAGCATCTTATAGCGGAAGGAATTCAAAGTATAATATACTTTAAATATAGCTTTACCTTATAAAACATACTACCTAACCAGTATCCAAACCTTATACCATCTCTGTCATGAACCTAACCTGGAAGTATGTAATGAGGAGGGGGTCAGAACATAAGTTCTGTGTGAGTGGACTTAGAATAAATTTCTGTATAATCCTACATATACCGTTCAGTTATACTTTCTTGCTTATTAGGTTGTTCGCGATATTAGCTCTCTAGGCTATACTCATGTCCCACTAGTAGATTAACCTAATACAACATATATGTAGATACCCCCAACTCGTATAATCCTTTCCATGTATATATACATTCCCTTGTCGTATGTCGTACGGGCTTCATCATGTAAATCTATACTACTTTAGTGTAGTGCCACCATTCTCAAAATCGTTTGGACTACCACTCTTGATCTTGCTTGATTCCGTTTATTACCTAGATCTAATCTAGGGTTTTCTATGCAGCGCTTCCTAGATTCAACCAGGGTTTACGCTACCCAAGGCCACTGGGGTTTATGCTACATATTGAATGCTTTCTAGATCCGACCAGGGTTTATGCTACCTAGGGCCACTAGGGTTTATGCTACCTATCAAACAATGCCCCCTAGTCTAGGACACACTACCCAGAGTGATATATGTTTATAGGCTTTACGTCCCAATCTTGTCGTTAAACGTGCTAGATATCTAGTTACACATGTCCTCTATATGTGCGGCCCGAGTCCTGTGGCAGGGCTAATTAAGAAACACAGAACTCGGTCGGGAGCCTTAAGTTATCTACCGATGCAGATGCTAAGGTCTGTTTTATCTTTATGTGGCTATGGTCCCACTTGACCCCTCCCTCAACTAATGAAAGGCACCCAAGAAAATCAAGAATGAGAACTGTACGCATGCCCTCTATGCCCCCACAAACCTATTGGCCACCCTCACCCATAACTAGATAGAAAAGTATATGGTCTTTTGGAGTTCTCCGCCTTTCCGCTTGTGTATCACAATTGACTCAAGATGGTAGGTAGACGACGACGTGTTATCACATGGCTAAACAAGATATCGCCGCCTCACGCTGACCCATCCTAGTCTTTAGGTTGCTTATATTGCAACCAAGGCATAACCTTGTCAATTCTAACGCAGACCTTAACCACTGTGAGCCCAGTAGGATCATCTGCAACCTCACAGAGGGATACCAAGAGTACTCTTACGTTCCCTCGAAGCCGCGTGCTTCGTAACCCAGTTCGTTGGAGCCTTCTTCATGACCAGATAGGCGTTCGCTCCTCCTCGTGTTCTACTTGGCTTTGTTGACTAAGATTTACTACTTAGTTCTCTTAACTAAGGTCTACTACTTAGTCTCCTGAATCGTTAGCTTTCTTAACTAAGGTTCACTACTTAGTTTCCTGAATCGTTAGCTTTCTTAACTAAGGTTTACTACTTAGTCCTCTTAACTAAGGTTTACTACTTAGTTCTCTTAATCGTTCGTTTTCTTAACTAAGGTTTACAACTTAGTCCTCTTAACTAAGTTTTATTACTCGGTTCTCTTAACCAAGGTTTGATATTAAGGTTTATTACTTAGTTCTCTTTAACTAAGGTTTGTTACTTAGTTCCTTTTAACTAAGTCTTACCAATGAATTCAAGCATGACTTAAGTTCTCTTTATCAAATGATAGCGTATGGGTGTTTTCCCACATTTTCAGCTTAAATTAACTTATTTCATGGTATAAGTCGTCCTACCCTTGGAGTCTTGTATTACATATTAAGTCATATTCATTTCTTATCCCTAGGATAAGTTTATCTATTATTTAATCTTATCATTCCCCACTTTTCCTTGCTTTGATACTATTATATTGGTTAAGTTTGGCCATGTGTCCAAGTTGACTTAACCCCCAATCATGTATTTAATTCAACCCACGTACCATGCTAAATTGGTTAAGTGTTCTCTATCAGTTCAGTTGACTTAACCCACCCATATATCATGTCAAATTGGATAAGTGTTATCTAGCTGTTCACGTTGACTTAACCCACCCATATATCATGTCAAATTGGTTAAGTGTTGTCTAGTGTTTCATGTTGACTTAACCTTACCATACTAGCATATGTCATTAGCATTAATTAATTGTTAATGCCCAATCTCTCACATTAGACCTATTGTTGCGGTCACTGGATGTGCCGGTTGGTTCCGGGCAGGATTACACCACAACTCAATCTAACCTCGGGTTTCAAGCACATTAGGACTAACTTCTCACATTAGAACCTATTGTTTGCGGTTACTGGATGTGTCGGGCGGTTCTGGGCAGGATTACACCGCAAACTCATTCTAACCTTGAGTTATCCATGTTTCATGTTTAGCCAATTAACAATTCATGTCTATTCTAGGTGTCATAGGCCAATTATAAATTTACAAGCATGTTCATGTTCATTCTAGATATCAAATGTCAATTACCAATTCACAAGCATGTTCATGTTCAAGTTATGCCACTATTGTCAATTTTATGTTATGTGTCGAGTTCCATAATTACATAAAACCATGGTTTGTCCAACATATTTCATTTTTTATTATGTTTCTAGGATCTTAACGGCATATCCAATTTTCAAGTCTCAAATTCAAGCTTTACCCAAAAACCCCCAATTTATATTCATGCTTATAATCCCATTAATTGGCTATACCTATTATTCCAGTTTCCCATACATGTGTTCCTAACAGGTTTCTATCATTCTTCATATGTTGGTTAAGCTTATTCATATGTCAAGTGCTACTTAACCCAATTCTACTTTGCTTACACAACCATTCATGTAATAATCTTTTTACCCAAATTGACTAATTCATCGATTAAATCTCAAGCTCTTCCCAAATAACTATAATTTACGCACTGTTGACCTTGGCTCGAAGGTAGCCAAAGTTTTAAAAATAAAAAGGAAGAATAGGGAAGAGGAATAGATTAAGCATACAAAGATTATTTTAAATTGCAACATGAATTTTAACTGAGGAATGACGAACGATAATAATACTATTATGCATGAAGTGCATTGTAATCTCACTCACTGATTTAAGAATGGATCTTGAATTCTGGGATCTGATTTCTGAAACTGAAAAGCTATCCCTTGACGTAGATTATCGATCCTCTATTTTAGATTTGATTCTTAGAAAATAGTTGTCGAAGTCGTTGAGTTAGCCTTTGATTCTCTACTTGAATTCTAACGAAGAACTTGAGCAGCATAACCCCGTCTTTGATTTATTTTGATATGAATTAGGGAAGATTATAGGCATAATGAAGATGTGTAGAGAAAACTGTAGCCTTAGGGGTGTTTATATAGGTGCTCAAGACCTTATCGTACACGCAGCGTTGAGTCAGCATTGAACCCAGTTAAGAAAATAATCCAGGTTCGCAGATGAATCTAGCCAAATCTTATCGTACATGCAGCGCTGAGTCAGCATTGGGCCCCGCAAGCTATTTTGGCGTAGAAATTCGAATTTCGAATGTTTGAATTGTTTTGGCGTAGAAATTTGATTTTTGAACTTTTGAATTTCTGGAATTTATTTGACTGTTTTATTCACACGAAATATTTTTATATGTATACAATTACTCTACCGACCATTTTACGCGTATATATATACGCATAATTTTCGTTTTATTTTCAAAATTCAGACGATGTTGCACCGTTATTTGATTCTTGCCATATTTCATTAACTATAGCCTTATCTTGAATTTTATCTTTTTTATACATATATATATATATTCTCATATATATACATATATTTTCTTTATTTCCTTATATGTTCGTTCTTATCCTTCCAAATTTTGAATTTATATACGTACATATATTTGCATGTTCAGTTGACCCTCTCTAAAACAAAGATAAAAATTATGCCGCCGTCGAGGTTCGAACCTCCGACCTCCATGTTACAAATCCAATGTCTTAACCAACTGAGCTATGAAGTCTTTTGTTAATAAGTCTTAGAACAATGATAATTACTGTTCTCTCCTTACTTCTCTTTTTCATGTTAGTTACAATACTTAAATTAAACCATTGCATGAATCTTTTTCTTTTAATGTTAATGCATTATGTTTGCAAATCAGTGCATGCAACATATTTACATTGCATGCAACCAATCCTTTCTTTCTTTTAATGCATGCATTACATTTTTTTCAGTGCATGTATTTATTACATGCAATCCGTATTTTATTCTTTATTTTATATTTTAATTTGTTTGTATATATATATATATATATATATATATATTTCTCTTGTGCGTATACAAACTTTTAGGCTTAATAACTTCTTCATATGATGTCCGTTTTATGCAAACCAGGTGTTTATTTTGACAAGAATCCCAAGACGGATGCAATGGTGATGTCCATTTTACTTAATTCCTGATATTTAAATTAAGTATTTTTATTTTCTCATCTCTTCGATTACACACATTGTTATCACATTAATTTCCTTACTCTTCAATATATGAATTAATTTTTCATTATACATCACCATTATTTACCTGTCTATGCATATATACATATTTGTACATTTTTAATTATATTAAAAATGTGGGGTGTTACACATTTTGGGTAGGATAACTAGCTGACGGATAAAGGGGATAGGGAAATCTCCATATTCACTTTTACATCTCCCAAAAAGTAACCAAACACCCATTAATGGCTTCCACCTACCTACCATTAATCTCTCATTTAAGCATCCAACTACCTAAATAAGTGCAAATCAAGTCAAATCAACACCATGTCAAGATAAAAGCTGCTACAACACATAGGAATCAGAGCAAACACTTCTACTTTCAAATCTAACCATTTTAGGGTGATTAAGGTGAGTATTAGTATGATTATTCTCTAATTAGAGTAGATTAGAATATGGGTCGTTCATAAAAACTTGTAAAAATGTTAATAATTCATTATTAATCATGTTATGAAACGTATATAAGTTTGAGTTGATTTGGACTTGGTTTGTGAATCCCGAATCTTAAAGGATTAAGGGGAAAATTGCTTCTTTTGGTGTTTTGATATTGTTTAGTTCATGTATATGTTGTTGCAGTTGTTTGGTATGTTTAGATAGTGTCTAGGAATACTAGGGTGGATGCAAATGCCATCGAATGGAGAAACAGAGTGTTAAAAGCATTAAAATGCACTCAGCAAGTTCCAATTTTACATTCAGATCAACATTTCTATCTAACATTCCCTATTCGTAAAAATGTTTTCAGATTGGCATGAAATTTTATAGGGACAACAAGAAAGGTCTTAGAAGGATCTAGTCCAAATTTAAAGTCGTCTGGAGTTATGGAGATCAAATTATGGCGTTTTGAAGTTCGGTTTGACATTCTTGGTTCCATAAGGATCCGAGCACAGGGATCCAGATATAAATCGATCCGCGAAAGGAGACATGGAATTGGGGTCTTATGGGTAGGAGGAACGTGCATGGTGCTTCTTCTTGGCAATGATTGAGCTCTTTTGAAGACGAACTCCAATACGACTAGCTTTACCCGAGACGCGAAGAAAGTCTACGTGGGGAGTTTCCACCAAGGATCCAGATGAGAACCAACTGGGCGACTTCTAATATGGACTTCACTGCGGATATGTAATGCAAAAGGATCGTCGATGCACAAAGTTTACATGGTACTCGAGGTTTGACAGTAGCAATAGTGTGAGTCACTTAAACTAGGTTCGACTCCTTATCTCCAAGTTCAGGGGATTATCTCCAAATTTGGGAGATTCTTTCCATGTTCTGGAAACTGATGACATTCACCTAGACCTGGTTCAGGTGCTTATCCATGGGGCACCATAGAGATGAAGCATGATCGTATATCCAAGGCATTGAGTGAGTGAATGTGAGGATGGATGTTATGATTTGATGATTGTTATTATTATGCCATACACACTTCCATGTACACTTAGAATTCTGATTACCATAGAGTGGAGAACACGATTATATGTGTTAACTCTTTGGATGTAGGGCCAGCATAGGTATGGATTTTCATACCTATTGTGTTATCCTATCTAGTAATTCGGATGACTATCTCTCACACTAGACTTTGTTGAACTTGGAGTTTTGTGCATTGCTTCTTATTACTTTGGGTGGTCTTAAATGGGCAGACTAGAGACATGTTGTTGTGCTCGAGTAGCTGACTCGATGACAATTAGGTGGCTCCCACGTACTATATATGTACTCTTATCCCTGTTTATTTCTTTTGAACAATACTTTTGGCATTAGTAGTGTATTTTGTGATAGACATAGTGTTTGGAGATGTACATGTAACTATTTATCCGATACTCTACTATGATACAAATCTGCTACTCTGATGTTATGATTCATTTAGTTTACACTATCTCACATGTTTTATATCATGTCTTATGTTATAACTATATTATATCTCATGCGCAGTGAGATATATTACAGATTAATTGGGTTTTCTTATTTTGACCTTGGTGATATCCTTGCATTAGTTGATCATCGCCGGAGTGCAACTCGTTGCATGTCGGCTAGTACGACGTGATCATCACATTTGGTATCAACGCTTATGTTGCGTAGTTTAACCTAAGTGGGTGGTGTTGGGAAGGAGAGTATACATATATAAGAGCGTGTATTTGTGGTATTTCGGTTTTCAAAATTATACTCATATTTATGCTATTAGTATATTTGAGGAAGTCGCACATGCAAATGCATGGCTAAGTAGTATTCCTTGGAATAACGATTAATCAACTTCTTTTTAGATTGAGTGACGAGTCACCAAGCAAGGAGCGATACTAGGAATTCCGCTTCTATAATTGAGGAAGGAGCAGGCTCAGGAGCCAACAATGATAATACTCCTGATATGCAGATGAAATTTACTGCTTTCATTAGAGAAATGCTTAGGAACACTCAAGGAGCTACTATGAATATTGCTGAGTGAGGTGGTGCACTTGTGTAGGTGCACAGAGCCAACTTTGCTAAGTTGAATAAGGACTAAACCATTCTAGGTGGTAAACCGTTCCAAGGAACAGAGTTGGCTATGGAAGTTCAGGATTGGGTTGATACATGTACGCGTATCTTCGAGGAACTTAGACTTGATAATGCCACGAAAAGGAGGTTGGCTTCGCATCAACTTCAGAGAAGGGCTATGAATTAGTGGAATGCTACCTATGTGGAGAAAAGGGTCATTACATCAAAAATTTCAAGGTCAGGGTCAGAGGTGCTATAATTAAAATAAGCCCGGGCATTTAAAAGGGGGCTATCCTGAATTGCCTAGGCAGATTGTGAAAGCATATGCTATCATTGTTGTTCCTTCTTCGTCTAATGGCCCAACAACAGTGGATAAGGGAAGGGGTATCGTCATCCAAGGTATGCTTTCAGTTTATGATATTCTTTTTCGATATTTTTTTGATTTTGGGGCTTCCCGTTCCTTCATATCTAGTGACCTAATGGATAAGTTGGGATTTGAACCTGAAATAGTTGATCGACCTTTAGTTGTGACAAACTCGATTGGTGGTTCTAGCATGGACTGTTATGGGATTGTCTTATTTAGTCATGGGTGCATGTTTGCTTGTGATTGCTTTGTTTTGAGCTTTACTTGTTTGGTATAATCTCGGAGTCGATTGGCTCCCGAGGCATGGGGTGGTGATGGACTGTGAGAGGTCTTCAATGACCATTAGGGTGTATGATGGGTGGAGGGTATTGTTGGGTTGTTTAACTGGTGGCAAGGTGATGACTAGTTTTTTGTATTTCCTTGGCATCCCGCATGATGAGTTATTGGGTGTGCCTATTGCTGGTGAGTATCCAAACATCTTTGAGGAAGTGACCGGGCTTCCACCACATCGGGAGATTGAGTTCCGTATTGATTCGGTGAAAGATGCCGGATCCATAATGATGCCTCTTCAACAAATGGCACCAAGAGATCAACGAAAGCTCAAGGTGCAAATGAGTGACCTCTTGAGGAAGGGGTTTATTCAGAGAAGTATTTTCGAGTAGGCAACACCTACTATATACTCCACAAAGGTGGATGGTTCCCTTCGATTGTGTGTAGAGACTACTATGAGCTGAAAAAGATGACGAGGAAGATTAAGTTCCTCTTCTGCGATTAAATGAATTATTTGATCAGTTGAATGGGGAACATATATTTTCCCAATTAGATCTTGCGGAAGGATTTCATTAGCTACGGGTAGCAAATGATGTTGGAGATGCAGATTAAGGATCTTAAGGCAAATTAAACACTAGAACGGGGTAAATAGTGTTTTATAGATTTTAATAAATTTCTTGAATTCTTTTAGAATTTAAACAAAATGCTATGTAAATAACAGGTATTACAAATCACAGAATCAAACATGGATGCATGAAATAAAGTAAAAGCAATATAAAGAAAGTACACACCGAGATTTTATACTGGTTTGGGACTCCATTACATCCAGTCCCACACACCAGTGGGTTGATGTGGATTTTTATTCACCAAATCCAATTACAATCCTTAATTTCAAGGCTATAAGGGCACAACTCAACTGATTCCAAGTACAGTGAGACTTAGTTGATCTTCCGGGCCATAACTTTACACTCAATCGATTTTCGGGACACAATCGCACTCAGTGGGATAAGACCATATCCATCTCTTATAAATTTTTGTAGTATTTGCTCGATAGGACTTGGGGTGCGTTCGCAGTCGATTGGTGGCATGCTGGAAATTTTTGTCGCATCCGACGCGTCGGACGCGAGCACTAATTTCCACTGCCACATGGAACGCTGAGTGGAAGTTGAAAATCAAGCCGTTAACACCTTCACAATACTCCTTCCTCTTTATAATAACCTCCTCTACCCTTAACACCTTCACAATACTCCTTCAACAACTTCTTCAACTCTTTCTACTTTTTCGAGTAATGTCTAACTCCGATTCATCCTCCGATTCATCCTCCGATTATGACGATATGATTGATCTCTACAGGGTATATCTGATTCGGGCTAAAATGAGAAATCATATGACGCGGATTAATACTTCGGAGTTCAATGGCTTATCTTGGATCAACGATATTTTGAATGGTCATCAAAACCGATGTCAAAATAATTTCCGGATGAAAAGACTTTGCTTTCACGCATTATGTGAAAAACTGCAACATCATGGTCTCGCTTCCAGACCAGAAATTTGTGTCGTCGAAATGGTTGGAATTTTCATTTATACAATGGCTACTGGGCTTTCAAATAGACAACTTCAAGAAAGATTTCAACGATCAGGTAGCACAATTTCCATTTGTTTTCATGATGTCCTAAACGCTTTTCAAATACTCGCTGCTGATGTAATAAAGCCAGGAGAACAACAATTTACTACTGTTCCACCTCACATCAGAAATTCAACCCGGTATTATCCGTATTTCAGAAACTGTATTGGCGCTATAGATGGTACACACGTATCTGCACATTTACCCGCTGATCAAATTATCCCTTATATTGGACGAAAGGGTTTTGCAACTCAAAATATATTTGTCTAATCAAATCTATTTATATCTTATTTTAAAAATACCACGCTCAAATACCCCGTTCGCCGCTAAAAACACATTCCCTGTTCGCTACAGTACCACGCTCAAATACCCCGCTCAAATGCCCCTCTCAAATGCCCCGCTCGCGCTGGTTAAGAACGCACCCTTGATCTTGTGATCTTTTATTAAAAACAGCCTATAACTCTTGAGTATCACTTGAAATTCATAGAAAGATTGAATTAAAATTGAAAGAGAAGAAGAATGATGTAATTTCTATTGAAATCGATAAAGTGTAAGTGCAAAAAGTTAAGAAATTAAGAATAATAATGGTGGCATGATCATAGAAGAAGAAGAATGATGATGAAAAGTAATTAAAATTTTTGAATTTTGGAAGGTATTTATATTTTTCCAACAGCACAATCTTTCAGAAAAGGTTTGAATTCAAAGGGCACAACTTTTCAAAAATTTAAAAACAAGTCAACAGTAAGTATGTCGACATACATAAAGTATGATGTCAACATCCCTTCATGTAAAATCAAAAAATAATTTTTTAACTAAATCAAATAATGTTTAAATAAATTATGGAAATTCCGGAGTTAAAATAAACAATTTTCCTTTGTATTGAAATAGAGTATATTGAGCAAAAAATATGTTTTCAAAACATATAATAAAATAACTTTGAAAATAATTAAAAACTAGATATAAAAGTGTAAATATAGAATTATGAAATATATTAAAATGTAATATAAATAAGGAAATTGAAAACGTAGGTAACCATAATAAAATTAAAAGTAAAACTAATTTAAGTTAGGAGTTAAAATATATTAATATAATTTTAAAAACAGGAGTTAAAATAAAGGGTAAGTTTGACTCAGGTTCCTATTAAGTTTCAAAATACAAAAAAACTTCCTATCTAAAAACTTTATAAATTAAGTCCCTATTTTTCGAAAATTATCAAAAATCAACAAAAAACAATGTAAAAGTTTACTAGACTTCAGAATTGAACTCAACACATAATCATCATCGTATTCATGCATTAAAACCGGAAAAAAAAAATCAAAACAAAATAATAAAAAAATTTGCGTTGTGTAGATTCTTTTTTGCAAATTTACGTATATTTGCTGACATTGTAGCAATTAATTCAAAAGGTTGCAAAATTTCATGCAACTTTTACTTAAAATAATAATTCAACTCCAGTAAATTGCTGCAGTTGCAACTATTTGCAATATTTGCTAATATTTCAGTAATTATTGATCCATCTTTCAACTATAAATTATGTAAATAATTGTAGAAATATAAACAGTGATTCACGAAAATTACTGATATTTTAGCAATAATTTATTTTATTTTGCATTAACTGTTAAAAAGGTGCTGATATGTCAGCAATAATTCACTATAACATCTTATATTTCAGTAACAATTTTATTTGTTTGCATCAACTATTAAAAAGTTGCTAATATATCAGTTGCTATATATGTATAACTATTGATATATCAATTTTATTTACAATAATTTTATTTATATATAGATCCGAATATAGATCGATCTACGAAAGGAGACATGGAATTGGGGTTTTCTCGGCAAGGGGGGAACGTGCATTGTTCATCCTCTTAGCGATGATTGAGTTATTCTGAAGTCGAACTCCAATATGACTAGATAAATCGAGACACGAAGAAAGCCTAAGTGGGGAGTTTCCACCAAGGATAAAGACCAGAACCAACGAGGTGACTTCCAGGATGGACTTCGCTGTGGATACGTAATGAAAAGGTATCGTCGATGCGTAAAATTTATATGGTACTCGGGTTTTGATAGTAGCAAGAGTGTGAGTCATTTGGACTAGGTTAGGGTCCTTATCTCCAAGTTCGTGAGATTATCTTCAGGTTCGGGAGATTGTTTCTAGGTTCAGGAAACTCATGACATTCACCGAGACCAGGTTCGGGTCATTATCCATGGAGTACCATAGAGACGAAGTATGATCGTATATCCAAGGAATTGAGTGAGTGGACGTGAGAATGGATGTTATGATTTGATGATTGCAGTCACTGTGACACGCACACATCCATGTACACTTAGAATTGTGATTATCATAGAGTAGAGTATATGATTATATGTGATAACTTTATGGATGCAGGGTCAGGTCAGGTATGGTTTTTCATACCTATTGTGTTATCCTATTTAGCGATTGAGATTACTATCGCTCACACCAGACTTTGTCTAACTTGGATTTTTACTCATTGCTTCTTATTACTCTAGGTGAACTTAAATGAGCAGACTAGAGACATGTTGGTATGCTCAAGTAGATGATTCAGAGATGAACAAGAGGCTTCCATGTACTATGTATATGCTCTTATCCCAGATTATTTTGTTTGATCACTACCTTGGGCATTAGTAGTGTATTTTATGATAGTGACAATATTTTGGGGATGTACATGTATATATTTATCTGATACTCTGCTATTATATAAATCTGCTGATGTTATGATTCATTTAGCTTACACCGTTTTGCCTGTTTTATATCATGTCTTATGTTATTACTACATTGTATTTCATGCGCTGCGAGATATATTACAAGTTATTTAGGTTTTCCTATTTCAACCTTGGCGATCGTCTTGCATTAGTTGAGCACCGCCACAACACAACTCGTTGGGTGTCAGCTGGTATGGGATGGTCGTCACACTACTCTAAGATCATTATATCATTGAGAGTATGTACAAGTGTGTGTGGTAGTGCGATAATAAGCAAGCTTCAAAAAATAGCATCAATCCTCACATTCACTCACTCAATGCTTTGAGTATGCGCAATGTCTGTATTATCCAGACCAAGGGATGTGATGGTCCTGGTCCTCCCACATTCGACTCCATGCCACTTAGAGGACCAAGAACTAAACTATCTAATGATGGTCCAAGGTATCTAAACCCAAAGTTCAAAGATCCATCGTCACTCAAGGGGCCATTGTCACCCACTTAATTGCTCATGGTCATCGCCACCCAATAAGAATCACACACATAACCACTTCTTCACAAGTACGCCTAGATCCTACAAATGTCGTTAACAACTTAGCATACGCATCCACAGTGAATTTCATATTTGGAACGATCTCTATGGTTTCCGTCTTGGTACTTCGCATCTCGGAGTAAAGCTAGTCGTATTGGAGTTGCTTTTCAAGAAGAAAGTGTCATCATTGATTTACGTACAAGTTGTCATGTCAAGAGTCATGAGCCCTGCCTCCATCCCCAAAACTACGAAGACACCACTCCTCAACTTATCCATGAGCTACCTGATATGACCCTATATGGGTAAGAACCAGTGTACCCGAACCAAGTCAATATAGCTAGCACACTGATCCAATGCAATCGGGTTCAACATAGTTGTATATTGAGTCGAACAATCCGGTATGGTATACGTGCATACCAATCAGGGTGCACTTCGGTTCAGCCTATGGGCATGCCGATCTAAATGCACTCTGGTTCGGTATACGATAAACCGATCCAGGCCCTTTCCTTCAACTCCTATCTTTCTACCCAAAGTCTTCGTACTGATGCGAGATTACCCTTCTTCTATTAAACCGAAACCAAGTCACAAATAGGCTCAATCGAGACCAAGCCGATCCGTACTTTTCTCTATGCCGTTCAAACTTCCCAATGCCATAACGTAATTGTTGAACTCCAAATAACTTGAAACTTGTTTGATGGCCAATTGGGACCTTTTTTATTGTCCTATAGCAATCTCATGTCGGTCATAGTAATTCAAGTCAATCGCTACCCTGGAAACCGCCACATGATTTCTTATGCATTAATCCGCCATTCGCTCGGTGTTTACACCCGTTTAAGGATTCCTAAGAAAGCATTTACCATACAAAGCATTCTCAAACAATATTAAATTTAGTCCAAATTAATTAAAGCACATGAAGAAATATGAAAAATAGGTGTAGAAGTTAGTAGGAGGCACCCTTCTTAGAAGAAAGATGAAAAATAGGCGTAGAAGGTAGTAAGAGGCACCCTTTTTAATGTTTGGGTTTCACAAGCATGATTCAAATCGACTCAAACTTACATATATGTGTTTACATAATTAATCATGATTTTTGAATGTTTTTCCATATTTTTAAGAGGTAATTATCATTTTAAACACCCTAATTAGTAAGAAACTGTACTAATCACTCACCTTAACCACCCTAACTTTGTTGGATCCAAATGAACAGTAGTTTGCTTGTGTTTTTTAGGTGTTTGTACCATCTCTCCTTTTGATTTGATGATTATTTGACTTAATACTTTGCTAATGACGAGGTTAGGCTAATTATAGTAAGGTCTAGAGAGGGATTTGAGAGGTGGAAGTCATTACAACTATGAGATTTATTTTAGGAGTTGTGTAATGAATAGGAGATCATTCTCCTACTCATTTTAGACCCCCACTAACCTGATTCCCAAAATGGGTTTTGGACCCACCCACTAATGATCTTTTTTGGCTCAATTAAGCCATCCAACGCTCTTCAAACATTATTTTAGTAATTCCTCCTAAACGGTAAATCTGTTTGCTTAACATAACCACTTAGTGAAAAGAGAAACCATCACCCAAATCCAATGTATGTGGTTTTAGGTCTAGATTCCTTCCCAATCAAAAGTTTTGGACGAAACAAGATTCATATAGGGTGAGATGATCACAGAAAAATCCGATAGAAATAGTGAAGGTAAGAAATGACCCTAGTGGTCATTTCCCAAAGTTATTGGGTCATACGACCTCATTTACAAGTAACATAAATATTCTACAATCGCTTGATACATAGAATACGGGTCGTTACAAATATGCCATCTTAGTAGTCATTCTATTCGACTTAACAAGTATAAATCTAGCACTATCGGTCAACCGATCAACTAATATGACCTAAATGTTGTCATACCCGAGTCCTAAGCAATCCACCGATGAAGGCCATTGACACTTGTTACCATTTCCATTTGGAAACCTTAGTGGACGCATCAAACCATTAAGCTTCTTCTCCTCTGCCTTAATAATAGGAAGTTTATGCACTTTGAGATAAATACCCCAACATCTTTCTTCATCCCTTCCCAAAAATAAGACTATTTCATATTACGGTGCCTCTTAATAATATTGATATATATGGTCAACCTTGAGTGATGACACTCTCGAAGTACTTCATCTCTCGAACTATCTACCTTTGGGACAAACAACCTTTCTTTCTTATGGAGCCAACCTTCATGGTCTAGCTTATACTAGTTTATATCCTCGGACTCTACTCCAGTCTTGACTTTAACAATGATCTCAACCAACTTAGAATCATGCTTTTGACTATCTCCAATACTCTTAACTAAAGTACGTCTGATAGTCGAACTTGTTAACATCTCTGGCTCTCATTTACTCCTATGTCGGAAATCATAACCTATAATATATTTCAACTACTTCCATTTAGTTAACATGGCTCTTAAACTAGCATTTCTCCGACCCAAAGCAACAATGACCACATTACCCTACCCTAGTGTATAAGCAATCGCAAAATCATAGGAAGCTACTAACTTTAACCACCGTTGCTAGCGAAAGATAAGATCATTTCAAGAAAAGAGGTACTTCAATGATTAATGGTCTGTAACTCACTCGAACCGCTCTCCTAAAAGAAAATGCCCCCGTATTTTTGGTGCAAATACAATCATTGTTGATTCCAAAGCATGTGTATGATACTTCTTCTCATGTGGTTTCAACTATTGACTATCATAAGCTACAACCTTCTAATTTTGCATCAGTATCTCACTTAATTCCATGTCATAATCATAAGTGTATATCGTTATCTCCCCATTTCCATAGAAAATAACTAACGTTGGTTCACTTGTTAACCTCTCCTTCAGATTTACAAATGCATTCTCACATTTAGCATTCCAAACAAAAGTCTGATTCTCCTTAGTCAAACTGGTCAAATGTTTTGTTATCTTAGAGAAGTCTTAGATGAACTTCCAACAATATCCTGTAAATCCTAAGAAACTCTTCACGTTTGTATTACTCTTGGATGTAGCCCAATTTAATATCGCTATGACCTTCGTAGATCTACGATAATAATTTTCTCCGAAACAACATGACCCAAGAATCTCATTTCTTTTCTCCGGAAGTGGCATGTTTTAAAAATTTTCTTCAGCTACTATTCTATTAACTCCTTAAAAAAAAGCTCAAATGTATCTTTTGTTCCTTATCTAGATGAAAATATACCAAAATGTCATCAATCGACACAAGAACAAACTTATTAGGCTGATTCTGAAGACAAGATTCATAAGACCCACAAAATAGATCTGTGCATTGTTCAACCCAAATGGTATAACCACTTATGAATCCAGATAGCATTTGAAACATCGTTATTACCACACTCTCCCTTACCACTCTAAGCTAGTGAAATCCAATTACAAAATCTAACTGAGAAAACACTCTAGTGCTATGAAGTTAATCAAACATGAGTATGTTGGATCAAGTATGAACACATAAATTTACACTTGCATTGATGCTACTTAATTGGATTGGTGTAGAAAAGTTAACATCTTTCTAAATATGTTGGATCGGTTTTTCGTTTAACCGTACCCAAGGTTCATATATGAATATGCTATACGGTTAATGCCTCTCCAAAAACCTATAAAATCTCCTCTATAACATATAATGCTCTTCGGTCACTGCGCTTTTAAATCTACAGCTAATTAACAGTAGATTTACTTTCAACCCTGCTACTTTCGACTTCATCTATTTAATCAGAGATTTTACCATACGCTATAACAAAATAATATAAAAATATTGATCGAACTAGTCATTTCTAAAACTAAATCAACAAGACTAGGATAAATGCCTTATTTTAAAGTATAAGCGATCGAGGTAAGTAAGAAGTTTATGATCGCCGCAAAATATGGATCACGTGAACCATGATAATATATATATGTATATATATATATGTTAAATTTTAGCGATTAAAATATATTAATGAGAAGGCATTATTTGTTTCCATAATCAAGTCAATTATGGGAAATAAATTAATATAGAGAAGGCAACTGATTTAAAGAATCAATCAAGAATTGGTAGGGTGAGAGAAGCATTAATTGTTCCCATAATCAAGCCAAATATGGGAAACAATTAATTGATTTGGAGAATCAACGAAGAATTTATATAAGTGGAAACCAAATTAATGCGCAAGATTTTTGGTGGATAAAATCAAGGAAATTCCTAAACATCTTCATCCTTATCTTCTAGAATTCTCTATTCTTCCTATATATATATATATGAATCCATTTGCTCACTTTTGTATCATCACAAGAAAATATATCTCTTCATATTATTCCTCAATAGATCCCTATTTTCTATATCTATTATAGGGTGAGAATTAGTATTGAGTTTTTAGTTGTAATTCTTCTCATTTTTGTAACCTCCTCTTGAAGTAAAGAAATAAAGAAGTTGTTGGGTCTCCGTGGACGTAGGATATTTATATCTGAACCACGTTAAATCTTTTGTGTCTTCTCCTCCTCTTCTATTTTTGTTCTTTTTGTTTGGTGATTATTTTTATTGAGTTAGTGGTTGATAACTAATCGACAAGCTAGATCCATTTTAGCATCGCTTCCGCATTTGTGCAATTTTTGCACAACAGTTTGGTATCGGAGCTAGCTGTCTTGTTCTAGATTAGTTACCAATGGCTAATTCTTCTAGTAGTTGTATGAAAAATTATGGCATCACCAAATTTGTTAGAAGAGAAGTTTTTGGGATATGGAAGGTCAAAGTGAAGACTAATGACAGTGTTCTTCAGCAACAACTTCATTCACTTAGAGGAAGAGATAAGTTGCAGTAGCGCCTTAGAGGAGATATGCATAGATTTCACTTCTTGGGTTCTAGGAGAGGTGCTTGCTATTATTGTAAGAAGAAGGACATTTCATACGAAATTGTTCAGCCCTAAGAAAGAAGAAAGAGAAGAAAGAGAAAGCTTCAATTCAGACAACATTTAGATCAGATGCAGATAGATGTGATAGTGATACATCATTATTTTCAGCCTGCATTCCACCTTTAGAGAGTACAAGTTGGGTGATTGATTCTGGAGCCTCTTTTCATATGACGCCAGATAGGAGCTGTTTTGTCAGTTATGAAAAAATTGATGGCGGAGCAGTTCATTTGGAGAATGGCACATCTTGTCATGTTGTGGGCGTTGGTAGTGTGAGGTTTAAGATGCATGATAGTGTTATTAGGACTATCACGGATGTTCGACATGTTCTGATGCTGCAAAAGAGTGTGTTGTCAGTTGGAGCTTTGAGTAGGCTTGGTATGAAGATAATAATAGATGGGGAGAATTTAAGAGTGGCGAAGGGTTCCTTAGTAGTGATGAAAGGGGTGCGAGTCGATGATATTTATATGCTTCATGGAGAGACAGTATTTGGAGATTCAGTAGTTTCTACTAATTGTAGTGTTCCAGATTCTACTCAATTATGGCACCTTCGTTTAGGTCATGTTGATGAGGAGAGCCCGGAAGTATTGAAGAAGCATAGGTTAATTGTTGTTGATTCTCAATTAAAGCCTAGCTCTTGTGAAGGTTGTTCTTTTGGAAAGAAGAAGCATGTCACATTTGATGTTGGAAGACCTAGAGCTATAGAGTTTCTAGAGTATGTTCATTCATATGTTTGGGGACCCACCCCAATTGCATCTTTAGGTGGAGCTAGTTTCTTCGTCATATTTGTGGATGATTTCTCGCGTATGGTTTGGGTCTATTTCATGAAGGCTAGATCCGAAATATTTGCCCAATTTCAGAAGTGGAAGACCTTAGTTGAAAAGAAATCAGGAAAGCGGCTGCAAGTTCTAAGAGTTGGCAATAGTAGTGAATTTGCGTCACAAGAATTCACTAACTATTGTGCGTCCGAGCATGTACTTAGAGATTTTTCTATGAAATCACATTCTTTTTAAGTGGCGGAGAGCATGTGTCGGATACTATAGGAAAGAGCTATGAGCTTGAGACTGACTGCTGGTCTAGAAGAGGGATTTTGGGCAGAAGCGATATCTATGGCAGTATTTCTCATCAACCGTACACCTTCTATTGCCATAGATATGAAGATCCCAGAAGAAGTATGGAAAAGAGAGTATGTTGATTATTCATTCCTTAAAGTGTTTGGTTGTTCAGCTTATTTAGAAGATGAGAAACATGATAGGCTGAAGCCTAGAGGAAGCAAGCACATTTTGTTAGGCTATGGAGAAGGAATGAAGAAGTATAGGTTGTGGTGCAAAACAACCAAGAGAATTGTGACTAGCAGACATGTAATATTTGATGAGAGGTCTTTATTGAAGGTAGAGCCTCTACCAGGTGATGACATTAGGAGGACACAAAATTCCCAAACACATTTGGAGTCATCAGATTGTTTCCATATGCAGAGAGAAAGTGGTATTTCCGATGGTACCATGGTTGATGAAAAGATTTCAAAGGTTCAGACTCTAGGTGGAGCTCGGTCGCAGTTAAGGCCTTTTAGTTCAGTTGGCCCTATTGGTAAGCATATTTGTAATGATGATTATTCATCTTATGCTTTGAATGCTGCGGAGCTTGGCGTTGAGTTTGATAAGGTAGATTTGGTGAAGTCGAGTAAAATTCTCTAAAAGGAGGTAGAAGTAGATAATATTGAGTATGTCCTCACTCAATGTAGGATGGAGAAGGTGAAGCGCGCTATGATATCTCCATTAGTCTCTCAGATTTCTGTATCTACAAGTTTGTCTCCTTCATCAGATTTTTTGAAGAATTTTGATATTTGTTCATATGCATTTTGCTTGTTGATGTGCATATTATCTTTCTTATGTTTGGGAAAGATTTGGAAGTTCTGTTTGGGCAATATTGCCCAAAGTAGTTCACATTGAGCTAGATGGCATAGACCTAACAATTATGTTGATTTTTGGTGATTGATGAATATATTTAATCGAGGTGGAGTGTTAAATTTTGGCGATTAAAATATATTAATGAGAAGGCATTATTTGTTTCCATAATCAAGTCAATTATGGGAAATAAATTAATATAGAGAAGACAACTGATTTAAAGAGTCAATCAAGAATTGGTAGGGTGAGAGAGGCATTAATTGTTCAAAATAATCAAGCCAAATATGGAAAACAATTAATTGATTTGGAGAATCAACGAAGAATTTATATAGGTGGAAACCAAATTAATGCGCAAGATTTGTGGTGGATAAAATCAAGGAAATTCCTAAACATCTTCATCCTTATCTTCTAGAAATCTCTATTCTTCCTATATATATGAAGCCATTTGCTCACTTTTGTATCATCACAAGAAAATATATCTCTCCATATTATTCCTCAATAGATCCCTATTTTCTGTATCTATTATAGGGTGAGAATTAGTATTGAGTTTTTTTTTGTAATTCTTCTCATTTTTGTAACCTCCTCTTGAAGTAAAGAAATAACGAAGTTGTTGGGTCTCCGTGGATGTAGGATATTCATATCCGAACCACGTTAAATCTTTTGTGTCTTCTCCTCCTCTTCTATTTTTGTTCTTTTTGTTTGGTGATTATTTTTATTGAGTTAGTGGTTGATAACTAATCGACAAGCTAGGTCCATTTTAGCATCGCTTCCGCATTTGTGCAATTTTTGCACAACAATATATGGTTTTGAAATATAAAGTAACACAATATTTTTTCCCTAGTATAGATGATGTGAGAATGAGAATAAACTAACACTAAACATTTTATTTTATATCCAAAGAAGCATTTATCACCTACGTTATTTTTCTTTTTTTATCCTAGCTTTAACTTTCTATGCGTCAATCGCTAGAAAACTTCTAATCAGTGCATAGGGAAAATGCGATAATGACTAAGATGATGAAGTGTCATGTGAAATATACTGAAATTTTAGCTCGAAGAGTCTACAG
Source organism: Allium sativum (assembly GCA_030737875.1). Classification (NCBI taxonomy): domain Eukaryota; kingdom Viridiplantae; phylum Streptophyta; class Magnoliopsida; order Asparagales; family Amaryllidaceae; genus Allium; species Allium sativum. The sequence continues at coordinate 161,193,566 of CM060923.1, forward strand.
ATCATGAGCTAGTAGCTAAGTTAGAGATGCACCTCATGATGACATGGGAACATGTGAAGCAAGTTGACAAATATTACTACTTTACACCAAATATATGGTTATTTTCTCCAATATGTAATGCATTTAAAATGTTTATTGAATTGCTTTAGACATGCATTATGTATCTTCCTTTATTTCACTATTTCTCATTTAAGTGTTGTCGTTTCATTATCTTTTTATTAATAATAAGTAGAGTAGCTTTAGATAATTCGAAGAGTTAAAAATAATGAAGTAGTAAAAATACTAAGAAAGTGAACTTATGAATGCTTATAGCTGTAAGAGAATGCATAATGTTCTCTCTTAATTTTTTCAAAGGTTATCACTCAAAAAGGACACAATATATGAATGCTCACAGTTGTAAAGACTGAATTTTTTCCATAGTTTTATTAAATTAAAAAATTATATATACATTTATTCGATGATTAAAATAATTAGACTATTTTTTAAAGATTTCTCTACCAAATGCGAATTTCAGTTAAAAATGAAAATAAGAATGCTTTACAAAACTATTTCTAGAAATGAATAATTGTTTGTTTTGAAACCAAAAAGAGAATGTATTCCTTTAGTATTTCAAAAATAGAGGTATTTCGTTAATATTTTTTCTTTTTAGGTCTGTGAAATTAAATTTTGGTGAAACATATTATCATTATGTTTAACTGAAATAAATAAAGTAACAATATTTTGTAACTAATTTATACAGTGAGACCATATAGTCAAAAATGTTGTATTAGTTTACAATATGTCCTGACCCTTCAGAAAGCAGCAATAATTGTTTATCCACTAGTAAAAGAAACACATATTTGTTGTGGAAGAAATATGATCGCATGATTGATATTCAGTTTCGGACATTAAATCTCATATTCTTCTTTGGATACAAATTCGAACTTCCCTTCTTGTCTAAAATTGGACTATTGTAACACCTTTCTTTTTCTAATACTAGTGTGTAACTCGTGCGTTGCACACGATAATATTATTAAAAATATACTCATTATTTTAATGTTAAAATGAGAACCTTGTTATGCAACACGTATAATTTTGATATGAAATACATAAACTATTAACTAAAATTGTAATTATTGTTTATGTGTAATTTATATTCTATAACTTACAAAAACTACATGTATATGTGTATTTAAGAATTTTTTTAAAATCTTACCTAAATTATAGGTATACATGTTAAAATTGATGTATAATGGTAATTTATTTGATGATTTAGCAAATATTAATAAGTGTAATCTGGATAAATAATTAAATGTTAAATTATGAAGTTAGTTTAGCTGTATAGCATAGTAGGAAGAATTGAAAAGAAATTTGTAAAAAATGTATAAATTTGTTATGGAGTTATTGATGTTCAAAAGGAATTTTATGATAGAATATATGTTAAATTCTTGATATATATGTATCATAACTAATTTACAAATTAACTTTGTCATTTTTGTTGGCATACATACATAGTTCATATTATGTGATTCGTACATCTTTATAGTTGCATGAAAACCCTACCTTTTTCTAATACGAATATATAGTAAAATTGCTGTATATTTCTAAGGGTTACTAGAAAAATTGACTAAATACACTCTAAGATTATTTAAATGAATATGATTTAAGATTTTATGAGTATATAAAACATATGAATTGAAACATAGAATTTCACGAAATAATTAAGGAGGTTCAGCAAATAATTGTAGAAATACTAAAATGCATGCATTTAAAGCGGAAATTATTTTCTTCAATTTATGATAATTTTATTAAGATAAGTGTATAATATATTAATTTTTTTATTATTGTTTGCATATATTTATTTAAAATGTGCGACTTATTTAACTTTAAATTTAGAAGATAAACTAAATTTGCCATTTTGATGATATAAGCATGGTGTACATTATAAAACATCACACTTAGCTTTAATTAGATGAATCAACAACAATTTATTGATTAAGTCATTTATTAAACCAAAAATCCCATAATTAATTTGAATGTACAATGCTAAGTGATATTAACGTAAACGACTTCAACTTTGAACTTGTGATAGTTATTTATGTGTAAAAATTTATGTTATGTGACTAATGTGTTTGTACATTTGATTTTTCTTTCATTTTGGTTTAAACGAATATGGTTAATCTTGATATGATTTATTAGGCGAATTAATGAATAATTATTTATGCTAAAGTTATTTAAATAGTTTTAATATTATGTAATTAGTTGTAAAATATAGTGTGTAAAACATTAAAAAAGAATTGAGAGGGACTTAAATGATTATAGAAAAATTGAGGTTGTGGGTATTTGGTGCCAAAAAAACATAATTTTGTCATTTTGAGTATTTAAAAGGTGTTAGGCTGCCTTATGGCAACGCCGTCCAAAGTTCTAGTGATCGCGGTCATGAGCCATAGATATAAAAAGTTGTGCTTACCCAAGAGCTGGGGATCAGGTCGATTCGAAGACAAGCAAAGCCAAATAGATTTTCACCTTCCAAATCAAACAGGGAAAAGAGGTGTTACATCGATAATCTTTGGATCAAATGGTGTCGGCTCGATCATTCGACCCGTCCGAGATACTCGATCCATTCCAAAACCAATAACACACTCACGTTCTCCTTTACCTCCTATTCGAACAGAGCTCCTGCCATGTGGCTAGGATCCAACCCCACAACCACTTGAAAACTGCTCCCACTAATATCCTATGAATCTGGACCAAATGTCAATATACGCAACTGCTCCCGCTCATTTTCCCTAACCTGGTCCTATGTATGCCCGATCTGAAGGCCAGAAGAAGGACATTTGACCCTTAAAAGCTCGAAACCACCTACTCCATCTGGCTTTAATTCTCAACCCGAACTCAGGCTAGAGATGTTTGAGTGATTTTTCCATATTTTCTAGAGAATTTTGATTGTATCTAGAGTGTTTGAGGATTTCTAGCATTGTAATTGTAATTCTTTATTGAATAAAAAAGTATAAAGTGGATGTAGGCTCGATAACGCCAAACCACTATAAATATTTTGTGTTTATTAATTGCTTCTCATTTTTATTTTATATTTCTTCATTAATCTCTACAAATCCTAGTCTTCTGGGTGTTAGACCCATTTTTTAATTTAATATTTTGGGGCTTTCACTGAGAAATTCGGATTTTTCAACCCTTTTTGGATTATTTATTTACTAATAGGATAAGCAAGTCCATTGAGATAGTCCATATTTTCATCATCTTGGATAATCTCAGTCGTTATGGTTTCAATAAGAGATAAAGCTCATCAACCCTCTCATGGAGCATCCACTAGCAATGCGCAACAACCTAACTCTCAGATAGTGACAGCACAAGCCCCCGGATCGAGTGGACCCAACTCGAGTCGTCCCGGATCTAGTTTGATCCGATATGATGCACTCATTCGATCCGGGCCCATCATTGAGACAGCTGCACCAAATCCTGATCAAGCCCCATCTTAAACATTCATTATGTGAGATGATTTCGCATGACGTTTCAGTAAGTTGGAAGAGACTACTGCTGCCCTGGATGTACAAAGGCGAGACAATGTTGCATTGAGAAATGATGTGGATACCATGGCTAGACAATGTGAAGAGTTCCGAAAGCATAGGACGCCATCCCCACTACTTCATTAGATGGTAGGAGATTCATCATCATCTGATGGAGGTGAACGATAACCGCATCAAAGGGGACCTTATGAAAGACCAGAAAATCTTCGTCGGCTCCTATTCAGTTCATTACCTCCCGAGAAGACACGACAACTCGGCTCGACCCTAATGATCCTAGTCCAAGGCTAACTCGATCACGAGCTTCCCTAAGTTGGGAACAAGGCACTTCTCAAACTGCTCATGCTTTCATGTCTTCCCTCATTCGTCCTGTGATTGACCATCATCGTAGTGGGCAAGGAAGTACCGGCCAGACTACGGCTTAGGCAATGTTTCCTGTGACGGGAACACAGATAGTTTAACAGACCGAGAATACCGAACCGGAATGTATGATGACCAATGCAGAAGTGAAAGCAATGATAAGGCAGATAAAGCATGATAGCAGGGGATACACTAACGAGGATTGGGCATATACCGCTGCCATACTCCCTTCATTGACGATATTTTGGAGGCCTAGTTCCCAAGTCGATTCAATTTTCCTGCTATAAGACATTATTCAGGAAGGACGGACCCGCAACAACACTTGATGCGCTATTCATGGTATATAAATGCTGTGGCAGTTCCTGATACCATTAAGTGAGTGGAAATAATGTGGTTTACTAGACTTCTTCCTTAGTCAGTTCCCAACTTCAAAGAGCTGGGCGAAAAGTTCTTAACTCAGTTTCAATTGCACGTGTCAAAGTCTAAACACGTGACAAAACTTCTACGGTTAAACAAGCCTCTAGGGAGACTTTAAGGGGGTACTGTAACACATCTTAATTTTAACAACACTAAAAGAGGATAAATTAAATAGTAATTAATTTAATATTTAGGATTAAGGGAAACGGACTGCGCCATTGCGTCCCTCTCGAAAATCTTATCAAGATAGATAATTGGTTTGCATAAAACGGACACCGTATGAAGAAGTTATGAAGATTTGAAGTTTGTATACGTGCAAGATAATTATATATATACATATAGGGTCCAAAAATTCAAAATAAGGTTCAAAAAATTCAAATCGCAGAATTTCGGGTGAGTGGGAAAATCCCCCCCCCCCCCCAGGGGAGTCGACCCCTTAAGGGGGCGTCGACCCTTGGGTCGGCCCTTCAAGGGGGTTTCGACCCCCTTAGGGCTGACGTGGCAGGTCGGTTCTGGGGTTGACAGTTATACATATGGCCTCATTTTTCTTGTTTTCTCACACTGAAATCAATGGAGGCCTAAATGCTGTCGGTGCTGGACTGAATCAAATCTCTTTCTTCTTCTGCAATCAAAGTTTAGAGATTCATGATATGTGATTCAACCTCCGCTTTTCTCCTTCTATTCTTTTAGATCCGAACACTGTGAGTTTAAGTTACCTTTAGATTTAAATGATTAAAGGTAAAACCTAATAAGACTATAATTTGGATCTATGCATGTGAATGAATCATATCAGATCTATTGAAATTTGGGAATCTATGATATTCTGATATAAATATGACTTGGATCTCAACAATTATCATATCAGATCTATTTAAATTTGTGAATCTATGATATTCTGATATAACTATGACTTGGATCTCAACCTTTATCATGTCAGATCTACTTTTGGTTATAGATCTAATTTAGTGTTTAGATCATTTTGTACCTATCATGTTGTGGTTAATTTGGATCTGTCATTAGTTGGACATCTAAATCCTTTTCTAGATCTGATCATGCCTATTATGACATCCCTATTATGTTAGAACCAGTTATATAATCACAAGTTCACCGATCTGTTCTTATTTTCCCATCTTATCATTATGCCATCGTATGTTTATATCAATTTTGTTAGATTAATCATTTTTGTCATCTTCCCTTCACCCCCTTTACCTTTTATTTTACATAGCCAGGCTATTTTCAAGCCTAGGCATGCCGCTAAAATTATGAAAGAATGCATTAGTTTGGGAACGAGGAGAAAACGTTAAAATTGGATGTAACTTGAAAATGGAAAATTTGGTATAACTTGAATAATGTTTATGTACATGAATTTGGGCATATAATTCATTATGAATATAATTGGAGAAAAGGGGCATGAAAACCTATAACAATATAGGTAAAATTGGCTAATAATAAAATTCCTCGGATTACAGTAATTAGAAACTGTAACTGCGCCTAGACACAAGGTTAGATTACACTTGTGGTGGAAGTCTGCTTGGAACCGCGTGGTATATCCAGCAGCCACAAGTGGTGAATCTAATGTGAGGTGTCTAGGTGCATAAATACGATATGTGCCAATATACGAGGTTAAACCCGATTTGTGGAATAAGTCTACCTGGACCCGCCCGGCATATCCAGCGTCCACCAATTGTAGGCTTAATATAGGAGATCTAGCACATTATAACCATAAATGGACATGGTAATGAATTGGAATACTTAACTGAGTCTAATCCATAGGGATAATATGAACATGAACTTGAATAGGGTTAAGTAAATTCGGTTGAACAGTGGGTAGGTTACATCTGAGGGGGGTGGGTAATATTTATATATAGGCCCACAAACTTAACCTAAGGGGGTTATGTAATTAAAGACACCAATAGGTATACATAGCCTATAGAAATCCTAGTGGGGATTAAAGACAAGGGGAAGAGCTTGTATCATCTTGTATATAGGACCCGTTTCAGTCAGTAAACCATATAGCGGTATCGAACGAGTACTCTGCCCTAGGTCAGAGTGGGGAACGCTTACTGGGCTGATTGTAAGAGATCCAAACGTGGAGGATGGTGTAGGCGGCGCAAATACCAACCCGGGACATGTGCGTGCATGGGCTGGGTAGAGGGGGATAAGACGACCATGACACTAGTAGATATGGTTGTGCAAATCAACGAAGGGTTGCCACTTTAGGAAGTGATACCTCCTACTATGGGGCCGACACATGGTATCTACGGAGTAGGGAGCCGATCAATAAGGGTAATAGTTAGAGTACATGTAGACTATGGTAAAGTTTAGGATCTTGTTAGGATTGGGCTGCCTGTGGATTGTATGGGGTTAAAACCTCTCACTAGAAGTACACCTAATTCTACCATCTTGTAATTGTTGGGGTCATCTCATTATAGTTATACTAGCATTGGTGTAGAGTAATCATTAGGGAAGCGTACACACTCTATTATGTTTACCTTGTCATACTTACCTTTTATAGTGTTGTTACCTTTCTTATTCGCCTTATATGCCTGTCATGATACTTTTACTTATTTACTTGCTAAAAGTAACTAGACTCGCTAGACTTTATGTCTGACCCTTTTTGTTTCCTCTTCTCTCTTCCGTTTCCCCCTCCCCTAGGTTCGCAGGGTGGGAATACTCAAGCTTAATCAGGACTCGGTTATCATCTTGCTAGGAGCTGCTTTTGAAGTACTGCTCAAGTTCTCGTCTTTACTACCATGTTTTTCTCTTTTGGGGAATTATGCCTTTTTTATGTATTTCTGTACTCTGATGGTACAAGACAGAAGTTTTATGTTATTGTAATAGTTTTTATATAGTTCCAGACTTGTGATATTTTGGACCACAATGTTATGAATTATGTTTTAAATAAAATTTTAAATTCCGCTGCTATCTCTTATATCTGTCTTGTAATGTTCTCTGTCTGTTTACCTATAACGCTTCATGAAACTTAATGCATTCTCTTAATGAGTGACATTAACGGACGTGGGATGTCACACTTAGTATCAGAGCTGAAGGTTACCAGATCTGATAAAAGTTTGAAAATTATTTTCAAAAAGGTTTTAAGAAAGCATTTTTCAAAAAGAAAAGCCTGTTTTGAAAAACATATTCCCAAATCCATATGTAATATCCTTCGATCCTTTATCTAAATCTCTTTCCTTTTCTTTTCAGCATGTCTGGGGAACCAAATATCCCTAAGGGCGTTAAGATACCAGGCTGGTTCCGTAGGTATCTAGAGGCCACGGCGCCTGTCGAAAGTCAAGTTGACGTTCCTCCCCCAGTTGCACCCATCGTTCCTCCTCCTCCTCCTCCTCCAAGAGCAGATAATTTCACTAAGACCTGCAAATATTTCTGTGCCATGAGAGGGAAGCCATTACGTGGAACCGAAACATTCGTAGAGGCAAGGAAATGGCTCAAGGAGACCGAGGACTTGTTTGTAATCTTTGAATTGGAAGATCGAAGGAAGATTCAGTTAGCTGCCTGGCTATTGAAAGATGAAGCTTCGTTCTAGTAGGAGGTAACCCAAGCTGGACAATTGGTGGAGACATGAGATAATTTTAGAACGAGGTTTGAAATGATGTTTCTTTATCAAGCCGAGAAACGATTGCAAATGGAGAGGTTCTTGGCGCTCAAACAAAGAAACATGACTGTTAAAGAATATGTGAACAAATTCAACCAGCTGGTGAGATTTGAATTGGAACTAGTGGATACTTCGCATAAGAAAGCATTGCTGTTTGCTAAAGGGATGAATGAACCCCTTCATGGGTTATCTATGTCCCATATTCCAATGGGAGCAACTTTTGAAAGGCTTGTTGATATGGCCTTGATGCATGAGGAAGAAAAAGGTGAAAAGAAGCAAGCAAAAGTTGAGGAAACAACGCAAAACAAGAAGGTATGGTCCAAGAAAGGACAACAACAACAACAAAAGAAGAAGGGCGAAAAGAATGACAAGGCTAAGGATAAGAGGAAGTGTCATAGTTGTGTACGAGAGGGTCACTTGGTCAAGGACTGCAAAAGAAGGAAGAATACTTGCTTTAGATATGGGGAAGTTGGACACTTTGGTAGGGAGTACCCGAAGAAACATGGACAACGTCAGAGGGAAGGAGCTGCTGGAAGGCAGTGCATGCTCTCGCGACTAGTGCTCTGGATAGATGTAGGAAAATCTCCGTGGAAGGTTTGATTTCTCTTTCCACTCACCCTATTAGAACTCTTTTTGATTATGGCGCTTCACATTCATTTATATCTCTGTTTGTTTATGGCGCTTCACATTCATTTATATCTAGTTCTATGGTTGAATCTCTGCACTTAAATACTAGTACGGTAGTGGATCACGTTGTTGTCTCAAACCCAATTAGTGGTTCAGCTCATTTATCCCTGATTTGTCGGGGTTTGAGAATATCCGTGTTAGGCGTCGAGTTTGAATGCGACGCGTATGTGCTTGGTTTATGGGCTATGGTTTGGTTCTAAGGATGGACTGGCTAACCATGTATGGCGCCATTTTGGATTGTGAAAGGAGGGTCGTTAGCTTCTGACTTGTCATGGGAAGACCCTCAAGATAATTGTGACCCGTAAGGGTCTGTCATGCTTAGTTACCTAGAGTCTCTTGATGCATCTATCGATGATTTGCGATTGGTACCAGTAGTCCATGAATATTCTGATGCTTTGATGAGGTTCAGGGTTTACCCCCAAGGCGCAAGATAGATTTTTGCATATATTTGGTAGAAACTGCAAAGCCAGTTGCATTACCCGTGCGCCATATGGCTCTCAGAGAAAGGAGGGAGTTTAGCAAACAAGCTGCTTGAAAAATGGTTTAATAGGCGAAGCATATCTAAATGGGGTGCTCCAGTGGTATTCGCAACTAAGGCGGATGGTTCGCTTCGCTTATGTGTAGACTATAGAGAGTCGAACAAACTCACTAAGTAGAACTGGCACCCACTCCCAAGGATAGATAATCCGTTTGACCAGGTTGTTGGTGCATCAGTATTCTCTCAGCTAGACATGGCCATAGGGTTCCATCAGTTGAGGGTGGCTGAGATAAGTATAGATAAGACCACTTTTATGACTCCAGATGGTTTCTTCGAAGGGCTTGTAATGCCTTTTGGGTTGACGAATGCACCCTCCTATTTTGTTGATCTAATGAGTAGGGTGTTTCAGGAGGATCTAAATAATTTTTTCGTGGTCTTTGTTGATGATATCTTGATCTTATCGAAGAGCAAGGAAGAGCATGCCTCACATATAATGGAAGTTTTGAAAACTCTGCATGTGCATCAACTTAAGGCAAAGTTCTCCAAATGCCATTTTTGGAGAAAAGAGGTGAGATTCTTAAAGCACGTGGTTTCTAAAGAAGGGATAGCAGTAGATCCCGCAAAAGTAGCTGCAGTTCAAGATTGCCAGATCCCAAAGAATGCAACCAAGGTGAGAAGCTTTTTGGTGTTAGCATGCTATTATAGGAAGTTCATTAAGAACTTCGCAAAGATATCAGCCCCACTCTCCACGCTGACGATTAAGAACTTGCATTTTCGTGGGATATAGATTGTGATGTTTCTTTCCAACGATTGAAGAGGGCTCTGGTAACAACACTAGTCTTGACCTTTCCTGATGGGAATAAAGTGTTTACGGTATACATTGATGCATGTGGTACAGGGCTTGGTGCGGTTCTGATGCAAGAGGGAAAGGTAGTGTGTTATGGGGGTAGACAGCTAAGAGTTCATGAGAAGAACTACTCTACCTATGATATAGAGCTAGCTGCAATAGTATTCGCGCTTAAGATGTGGCGTCATTATTTGCTTGTAGAGAAGTTCGAGTTGTACACTAATCATAAATCTCTCAAGTACTTGTTTTTGCAAAAGGATCTTAATCTGAGGAAGCAAAGGTGGATGGAGTTCTTAGCATCTTATGACTTCAAGACTTCTTATACTCATAGCAAGGGTAATGTAGTGGCAGACGCACTGAGTAGAGAAGGGATGGTCTTAATTCCTTTGTTTGTAGAAAGGAAAAGCTTGGAGTTTATATCGGCTTTTGACTTTAGACCCTCCACCAAGATGTTACCTGATTTATTCGCATCACTGGAAGTGCGGCCTACTTTTATGGATCAAATAGGGGCTTTATAGCAAGAAGATCCACAGATTTTAGACATCTTGGATAGGATCAGTAAAGGGGAGACTTCTAGTCACCTCAGTAGATACTCCACAGGCGATAAAGGGTGGTTGCGACGAGATGAAAGGCCCTGTGTTCCCCGAATTGGGAGCTTGATAAAGAGAGTCCTAGAAGAAGCCCATCATTCTAAGATGACTATTCACCCAGGTGGCAATAAGATGTATAGGGATATGAAGTAGGTTTTCTTTTGGGCTGGGATGAAGAGAGATGTGGCGGAGTTTGTTTCTTAGTGTTTGGTTTGCCAGCATGTTAAAGCTGAGCAAAAGAAGCCCGGTGGTTTACTTCATCCTTTGGATGTTCCACAGTGGAAATGGGAGAGCGTCTCTATGGATTTCATGGATGGTTTTCCTAGATCGAAGAAAGGCAACACCAGTATTTGGGTTGTAGTGGATAGACTTACGAAGAGTGCTCATTTCATTCCAGTTAAGAACAAGAGGATGGCAGTATGGTTGGCAGCAGTTTATGTCCAAGAGATAGTCCGTTTTCATGGAGTACCTTCCAGTATCATAAGCGATGGTGACCCCATTTTCCCTAGTGAATTTTGGAGGAGCTTGCAAGAAGCATTAGGTACACAATTATGTTTAAGCACCGTTTATCATCCTCAGACCGATGGACAGACGGAGAGGGTGAACAGAGTTCTAGAGGATCTTTTAAGGCTGTGCATCCTAGACTTCAGAGGTACTTGGGAAGAGCAGCTCCCTTTATTGGAGTTCGCCTATAACAACAGTTACTAAGCTAGCATTGGCATGGAACCTTTTGAAGCCATATATGGATGACCCTATAAATCACCGACTTGTTGGTGGGAATCTACAGAAAGGCTATTACTTGGACCAGATATGGTTAGAGAGACATCCGAGAAGATTGATCTTATTGGGCGACAAATGAAGACTGCTTAGGATAGGCAGAAGTCCTACGCGGATAAGAGAAGGACTAACATTGAATTTGAAGAGGAGATATGGTTTTCATAAAGGTATCTCCATTGAGAAATGTGGTTCGATTCAAATCTATAGGGAAACTGGCACCAAGATTTGTAGGGCCATTTCCCATAACAGAAAGGATTGGACAAATGGCCTACAGAGTAAAGCTACCTGAGAGACTATCCGGCGTTCATGATGTTTTCCACGTTTCTCATTTACGAAAGTGCTTACATGCTACCGCAGAAGTTGTTGAGCCAAATATATTGCAGGAAGTGGAAGTGGAACGGGAGGCAATAGTTAGACGAGTACCCACCTGTATTCTTGGATTAGAATTTAAGAAGCTACACAGCAAAGAAATCAAGTTGATGAAGGTTCAGTGGGGAGATAACCCGGAGGATGCGACCTGGGAGACCGAAGACAGGATTCGTGCTTCATACCCTTTTCTTTTCGAGGGTATGTCCTTAACTCCTTTTCTAAAGCTTTTATTTATGCTCGTTTCTATCATCTAAGTATGTCCTATCGATCGAATCTTCGACCTTGTAGGAGTCCCATGATTGTAAACATGTGTTTGAAACATGTAATGTTTGATGGATGCAAGTGTTTACTAATGGTTTCTCATGGATGCATATACACACATTAGATACTAGATCGGCTCAATCACTCTCATACTGCGTATGGATGTGTGTGCATTTTTCTTCTTTTAATGTATGGAAATGGATGTACCATCATATGGATGTTGCATTTGGACGAAAGATTGTGCACCCATTTAGAACTTACATGTTATAATAGGATTGTTGCATACATGTTGGATTCATGACAATAAAATACATTGCATTAAGGAGGTAGACTGAATCAGTAGACCGCCTAATCTTCAAATTAGTATTGGGACATATACACACACCTTTGCATATGTTCATTTAAGCATTAAAGTATTTAAGGACAATGGATGCCGGTGATTGGTGGATGAGTATATGTGTGTTGGATGGTAGGATGAACATTCTTCTTAACATGGAGATTTCGGGGACGAAATTCTTTGAGTAGAGGAGAATGTAACACCCCGAAATTTTAACAACACTGAAAGAGGATAAATTAAATAATACTTAATTTAATATTTAGAATTAAGGGAAACGGATTGTGTCATTACGTCCGTCTCCAAATCTTGGTCAAGATGGACATTTGGTTTGCGTAAAACGAACACCGTATGAAGAAATTATGAAGATTTGAAGTTTGTATACATGCAAGGTAATTATATATACACATATAGGGTCCAGAAATTCAAAATGAGGTTTAGAAAATTCAAATTGCAAAATTTCGGGTGAGCGGGTAAATTACCGCCCAGGGGAGTCGGCTCCTCAAGGGGGTGTCGACCCATAGGTCGACCAACTGAGGGAGGGGTCGACCCCCTAGGGCTGACGTGGTCGGTCGGTTCTAGGGGCTGGCAGCTATATATACGGCCTCATTTCTCTTGTTTTCTCACACTGAAATCAATGAGGCCTAAATGTTGTCGGTGCTTGTATTGAATCAAATCTCTTTCTTCTTCTGCAATCAAAGTTTAGAAATTCAAGTGTAGATCTGTGATTCAACCTCCGCTTTTCTCCTTCTATTCTTCTAGATCTAAACACTGTGAGTTTAAGTTACCTTTAGATTTAAATGACTAAAAGTAAAACATGATATGATTGTAATTTGGATCTATGCCTGTGAATGAATCATATCGGATCTATTGAAATTTGTGAATCTATGATATTCTGATATAACTATGACTTGGATCTCAACCTTTATCATATCAGATCTATTGAAATTTGTGAATCTATAATATTCTGATATAACTATGACTTGGTTCTCAACCTTTGTCACATCAGATCTACTTTTGATTATAGATCTAATTTACTATTTAGATCATCTTGTACCTATCATGTTGTGGCTAATTTGGATCTGTCATTAGTTGAACATCTAAATCCTTGTTAAGATCTAATCATGCCTATTATGACATCCCTACTATATTAGAACCAGTTTTATAATCAAAAGTTCACCAATCTATTTTTTAAGTCCATCTTATCATTATGCCATCGTATGTTTATGTATATTTTGTTAGAATAATCATTTCTATCATCTTCCCTTCACCCCCTTTCCCTTTTATTTTATATAGCCAGACTATTTTCGAGCCTAGGCATGCTGCTAAAATTATGCGAATATGTTAGTTTGGGAACGAGGGGGAAAACGTTAAAATTGGAGATAACTTGAAAAGGGAAAATTTGGCATAACTTGAATAATGTTTATGAACAAGAATTTGGGCATATAATTCATTATGAACATAATTGGGGAAAAGGGGCATGAAAACCTATAACGAAATAAGTAAAATTGGCTAATAATGAAATGTCTAGGATTACGGTAATTAGAAACTATAACTGCGCCTAGACACGAGGTTAGATTACACTTGTGGTGGAAGTCTGCCCGGAACCGCCCGGCGTATCCAACATCCACAAGTGGTGAATCTAATGTGAGGGGTCTAGGTGCACAAATACGAGACATGTCAAGACACGAGGTTAAACCTTATTTGTGGAATAAGTCTGCCAAGACCCGCCCATCATATCCAGCGTCCACCAATTGTAGGCTAAATGCGGAAGGTCTAGCACATTATAACCATAAATGGACTTGGTAATGAATTGGAATACTTAACCTAGTTGAATCCATTGGGATTGTATGAACATGAACTTAAATAGGGGTTAAGTAAATTTGGTTGAACAGTGGGTGGGTTAAGTAAATCTGAAGAGGGTGGGTAATATTTATATATAGCCCACAAACTTAACCTGATGGGGTTATGTAATTAAAGACACCAATAGGTATACATAGCCTATGGAAATCCTAGCGGGGATACAAGACAAGGGGAGAGCTCGTATCATCTTGTGTGTGGGACCCGTTTCAGTCAATAACCCATATAACGGTATCGAACGAGTACTCCGCCCTACGTCGTAGCGGGGCACGTTTACTGGGTTGACTGTAAGAGACCCAAACATAGAGGACGGTGTGGGCGGCACAAACCTACCGGGGACATGTGCATGCATGGGTGCATGGGCCGGGTAGAGGGGGATAAGACGACCATGACACCAGTAGATATGGTTGTGCACATCAACGAAGGTTTGCCACTTTAGGAAGTGATACCTAGTACTATGGGGTCGGCAAAGTGTATCTATGGAGTAGGGAGACGATCGATTAGGGTAGTAGTTAGGGTACATCTAGATTCTGGTAAAATTTAGGAGCTTGTTAGGACTGGGTTGCCTGTGGATTGTATGTGGTTAAAACCTCTCACCAGAAGTACGCGTAAGTATACCATCTTATAGTTGTTGGGGTCATCTCATTATAGTTATACTAGTATTGGTGCAAAGTAATCATTAGGGAAGCGTACACACTCTATCATGTTTACCTTTTCATACTTACCCTTTATAGTGTTACCTTTCTTATCCACCTTATATGCATGTCATTATACTTTTACTTATTTACTTGCTAAAAATAACTAGACTCGCCAGACTTTATGTCTGACCCTTTTTGTTTCCTTTTCTCTCTTCCGTCCCCCCCCCCCCCCCCCCCCACCCAAGTTCGCAGGTTAGGAGTACTCAAGCTTAATCAAGACTCGGTTATCATCTTACTAGGAGTTGCTTTTGATGTATTGCTCAAGTTCTCATCTTTACTACTATGGCTTTGTCTCTTTTGGGGAATTATGCTTTTTTATGTATTTTTGTACTCTGATGGTACATGACAGAAGTTTTATGTTATTGTAATGGTTTTTATGTAGTTCCAGACTTGTGATATTTTGGACCACGATGTTATGAATTATGTTTTAAACAAAATTTTAAATTCCGCTGCTATCTTTTATATCTATCTTGTAATGTTCTGCGTCTGTTTACCTATAACGCTTCACGAAACTTAATGCCTTCTCTTAATGAGTGACATTAACGGACGTGAGGTTTCAAAGGTTCCTTGATTGCTTCAGCATGGTTGTCACCGAGGTGAGCAACCCAAACCCAAAGACCATTCTAATGGCAATTGTCGATGGCGTGGATAAGGACTTGGAGTTTAGGAGATATTTAGTTGGAAAACCTCCCACGACAATATAACTATCTTATGAAAAGGCAAACGTGCTTTTATGATAAAAAGATGCATACCTGCATCAAAAGAGAAAGTCTAGCGAGGTTGGTTAAGAAGAAATTCAGAGTAAAATTGCAGTGAGGAAATCCGGTGAAAATTCCGGAAAAGTTGAAGTTAATGTTGGGAACCAGAATAAGAAGAATGACTGTCAGGAGAAAAATGGAAACAAAGGAAACCAGAATCAAACCGCGAATGCTAAGGAGCGGCCCCGATTCCAATCATTCGAAAGTTACACTCTGTCAAATGATACTTTGGAGAACATATATCTCGACACATGTAACGTGATGCAGTACAAGAAACTGCCTCCATGAGATTCAACGAAGAAAGAACTTGAGACTGGGAAGTACTGTTTGTTTCACGAAATGTTTGGTCATCGACAAATGAATGTCGTCACTTGAGAGATGTGGTGGAGAAGATATTGCGAAAAGGAAAACTTGATGAGTACAAGGTAGCCCCGAGGGACATGGACAAGGAGCTCTAGCCCTGAATCAAGGGGCCTCCAGAGTCACTACCCAATAGAAAAGAAAAGGGATTGTCATAAATGCAGTTGTTGGAGAACCTCATCTGGCAGAATTTTGTGCAAGGACAATAGAGCACTATGTGAACGCGATAAAGCATATAGAAGTTAGAGAATGTAGCAACCTAGTAGATAGTGTTTCGATCAAGCAGCAGAAACGATGAAGGATGATATCATTTTCCATGACAGAGAAAGTTCAAGGGTGGAAACCCCAAGTATTGACCTGTTGGTGATATCAGCCATTATTGACCCTGAAACAGTGCGGAAAGTTCTTATTGATTGTGAGAGTTCCATCAATATCTTGTTTAAGAAAGCATTTGATTAAATGAAGATGAAGTCGAGAGCTTTGAATCCATGTACAGGATGGATACATAATTTCAACTACTAAACCAATTGGTTTAGTAGAGTTGACTTTGGAGTTAGGTGAGGGAGATCGTCAGAGAGTACGACAACTCCGGTTCCTTATGATGGACATTAATTCTCCTTATAATGCCTTCCTAGGTCGATCGTCCCTGGAAGAATTCAGGGCCTGTATAGCTCCTTGGTGTTTGCTCCTGAAATTACTAACTGAAGCTGGAGTGAGAAGGGTCAGGGGTGATCGAGTGATAGGAAGGATGTGCTATTTGACCGAATGGAAGGAAGTCCGATAATGGAGAAGGAAAAGAGTTTCAAGAAGCTACCTCCCCAGCTACGGAGGTGAAAGCATAGCAAATAATGGATACGTCCCAACCAGGATTGCCCAGTCATCAATTCGAAGACATTGATCCTAAAGAAGATGAAGAGTTGGGATGTAGAAGTGTGGAACCTAACGAATATATGATAGAAGTCCCGATCAGTGACGACGACCTAGCTAGGGTCTTGAAGATCGGATCCCATTTGGATTCCTTCTAAATGAAGGAATTGATTTATTTTATCATGGCGAACCTAGATGTGTTTTCTTGGTCCCATATTGATACGTGTGGGATATCTTCATCGATTATGAACCATTCATTAAGCATCAATCCAAAGTATGTACCACTTAAGAAGAAAAGCCACATGCTTGGCCCTGAGAGGTCAACAACTTTAAAATAGGAATCTGAGAAGCTAAGGGGAAACAAATTCATTCGTGATGTGACAAACCTAGAGTGGATATCGATTCCGATACTTTTGAAAAAAGATACTGAGAAGTGGCGTACGTGCATAGACTTATCAGATCTAAACAAGGCATGCATGAAGGATAGTTTTTTCACTCGCAAGGATTGATCGACTAAGTAGAATCAATAGTTGGACATGAATCCTCTCATTTATGGATGTATACTCTGGATATAACCAAATTCTGCATGTTCCTGATCAAGAGCACACCAGTTTCATTATGGGCCTTGGTTTATACTGTTACATGTTGATGCCTTTCGGTCTGAAGAACGTTGGGGCAACGTACCAACGTGTTAACCATATGTTCCATAATAAGAACAGGAGAACGATGGAGGTATATGTAAACGAACATGCTTATGAAGTTGAAGCAGTCAGCCAATCATGTTAGAGACTTGGCAGAAATATCCTCTAACATTACAAGATGAAACTTAACCTTTTGAAATACTTTTTTGGCATTGCATCGGGAAAGTTTTTGGTTTTCATCTTTAGTTCGCATGGGATAAAAATTAACGTGGACCAGATTGCGACAATCTGGAACATCTGAGAACCTCAAAAGATTAAGGATGTATAGAGCATGGCAGGAAAGGTAGCAACTTTGAGCAGGTTCATCTGTAGAGCTACCGACTAGTGCATCCCCTTCCTTGAATTAATAAAGTTAGGAAAACACAACTTTGAATGGACATAAGATTGTGTCAAGGCTTTCTAGAATCTGTTCAGCTACTTAGGGAGACCTCTGATATTATCCAAGCCTATGGATCATAAGGACTTGTTTGTGTACTTAGCCGTACCATCACATGCAATCAGTTCAGTGCTTGTCCGCGAGGAAGATAAGATCCAGAGGCAACTCTATTATGTGAGCAAGAAGTTGATGGGGGCAGAACGCAACTATCTAAAGATCGAAAAGCTCGCCTATAGCTTAGTGATCACATCAAGGAAACTCCGTCATTATTTCCAAGCTCAACCAATCATGATATACACTGACCAGCAGCTACGATAGGTCCTTCAACGACTTGAGGCATCTGGTAGGTTACTTAAGTGGAGCATCGAACTAAGTCAGTTCGACTTCACATTCCTTCCGAGGAAGTCAATCCGAGGGCTAGCGTGGGTCGATTTCATAGCCAAATTCACGACTCTGAAGGATGATGCCTTGGATGATGACGTAAGCCCTCTTAAGACTAGACCGAAATCGAGAATTTGGAATTTGTATAGAGACGATGCTCGCAATGATTGACATTTCGACGCTGGGGTTGTATTGGTAACTCATGAGGGACGATAGATCTATTATGCTATAAGACTGAATTTTCCTGCTACTAACATTGATTACGAGTATGAAGCTCTGATTGTTGGGATGAAAATCGTGAAAGAATTAGGAGTAGTCATGTTGGATATTTTCTTTAATTCTCAGATTGTTGTTTTTTTAGGTTCAGAAATATTACCAGACAAAGGGACCACGGCTCGCTGCTTATCTGCAACGGGTAGGAGAAATGTTGGACTGCTTTGAGTAATATAGCATTTCCCACATCCCATGGGAAGAGAATTAGAAAGAAGACCGGTTAGCAAAGATGGCCAGCTCTGACAGCCCAGGGGAAATATAGATGGTTCCGATTTAAGTCTTGAATGCGCTAAGCCTCGATCAGATGGAAGTTGATAAAACATCAGAAGCCAAGCCTAAAAGAGTGTCGTGGATGGCCCCTATAAAGAATTTTCTGCAGCATGGAACACTTCTAGAGAGGCAGAGAGCATGGTACACTCTACATAAGAGGTTTTCTGTTCCTTTACTCCGATGTATCATGAACGATGGCATCAAGTGCGTATTGTGAGAAGTACATGAAGTTGATAGTGGCAACCACATCAGAGAGCAGACTTTAGCAAAGAAGATACTACTGCATGACTATTTTTGGCCTACCATAAACAGAGACGCAGATGAATATTCACGACGCTGTGAAAGATGCTAGAGTTTTGCTAAGATTCCCCGAGCTCCGCCTAACCAACTCACCCAGATTGTGAGTTCTTGTCCATTTGCAGTGTGAGGTGTAGACATTATCGGAAGTCTTCCGATATCCAAAGGTGGAGTGAAGTATGCAATCGTATAGGTGGATTACTTTACGAAGTGGGCTGAAGCAGAACCATTAATTACCATCACGACTAAGCGGGTGATCAAGTTCATCGTCAAAAAAATCATATGCAGATTTGGGCTTTCCAAGACCATCATTACTAATAATGGAACCCAATTCAATAACACAGAGTTTAAAGTTTTTGTTGACAACATCATATCAAGAAGAGATATACAATAGTTTCACACCCGTAGTTAAATGGATAAGTGGAGTCCGTGAACAAGATTATCAAGACCATTTTGAAGAAACGACTGGATTAGGAAAAGGCCAAGTGGGTCGACAAGTTACCATTAGATCTGTAGACATATCGAACTACCCACAAGTCAGCAACTGGCCATACTCCTTATGCTCTCTCATATGGTTCGGAGGCAGTTATCCTGGTTGAACTTGAAGTCCCATCTCATAGAACATACTATGATCCTTTAATGAACAAAGATTTTCTCCCAGAATCGCTGGACACGATCGACGAGAAGAGAGAGGAGGCAGATTTGCATGCTTTAGAGCATAGACATCAGGTTTCCCGACACTATAATTAAAAAGTTCGACCTAGGACTTTTGAGCATGGTGACCTCGTTCTGAAGCATGTCTTCCTGGACCTCTCCTTTATGGGCCCAAAATGGGAAGGACCATACATAATTCAACGGAAGCTTGATAACGGATATTTAAGGCTAATGGTTGTTGACGGAGATCATCTACTTAGACCGTGGAATGCCAAGCATTTGTGATACTAATTGACTTAAGCTTTTATTCTATCTTAAATTATGTAATAAGGCACATTTTAACCAAAGCCATTATTCATAAATAAAAGCACTTTCCATGTTCTGTGACTGTTTTTATTGATTTTTCTAAGTATTATGATTTGATTAGTCTGTGTCAAATATGAACGAAGGGAGTGATTATCTCCCCAATGGCGTTCGCTCACTCACGTTCTGACGAGCTAACTCAATTCCACAATTAATCAAACTTGAGTAAACCAAAATCGTGCTAGATATCGATGCTCGACGTAGCGACCCTCACTTTCTGAACCAAAGTGAGTAGACAACGCTTAAATAACGTATAGAACTCTTCCCAACTTTAATGGGATGAGTATAAATAACAGGGATGAAACTCGACCATTCCTAAAGGCAGCCTTTTCCCTAAACTAGGGGGCAAAAGGGAATGACCGAAGCAAGTGTGACCTAACCACTTTCCCAATTAATTCTATTCCTCGGAATTTAGAATGGAAAATTGACTTAATTCGAGTTCGATATCGACACTCAAATCGGCAAAATCCCATTTTACGATTTAAAGTGTAGAATGGACGCCGAAGCGAATGACATGACCATTCGTACGATCAACTCTAACTCTCATGACTAGAGAGAGAGTATAAAATCAGGGTAGGCGTGAAATGGTGCACCACGATTTAAGTCCGCCTTAACCCGCAACTCTAACTTAAAATCACGACAGAAGAGTATAAAAAGACTTGGACCAAGTATCCAAGGGACTTAGCTCTTACCCTATAGAAGGCTAATGGAATGAGCATAGACTTAGCATGGGATTCCTAATGATGCTAGGTGTACAGGCATGATATTGTAAATTAACCTCGATTATGCCGTTAACTTGGATTATAATTCAAGGTTAATTAGGGGAATGTACATCATACCTCCAAGTTATGTGATTTTATGTCTAAAAATTAAATCGCAAATACATAGAATGGAAACAAATAATAGACATTAACTGATATTTCATTAATTATCGACTTGTAAAGAATGATAACAACTTTACTAACTATTTGTTTAACATAAGTAATAAAGAAAAAGGCAAGGGTCGCACTCATAACAACCACAACAGACCAGTGGAAAAATAAAAGAAATAAGTTTGTAAGCATCGAGGACTTAGATATCTTGGTATTGTTAAGCTCCCTGAGCTTCTTATCCTCCTCCTTCTCAGTTTCGTTAAGTATACATTTCTTTGTTTTCTTTCCAATTGAAGATTCTTTAGGATAGGGGGTAGGCTTAGAGCTTGGATCCTTTAATGAGAGAAGATCGGTAGAAACCTCCATGCTGTAAGGGTGGACCACATTAAGAGTATCGGCGAGGAGAGGCGTGGACAAAGCCTCAATCTTGACTTGCAAAAGCTCGCCCTCTTTCCTCGCTTTCATCTCAGCAAGTGTTAACTCCTCAGTCTTACCGAAATCCCCAGCATAAATGACATTATCATCACTATCCTTGCCATCATGATCTTTCAGTGCGACAATCATCTCTCCTTCCTTTTGGGGCATCATCACCAGGAGGCATTGTAGGCTCATCAGTTGTCTTTACCTCCTGCTTCTTGGCAACGTCAGCGGACTCTGTACCTAAAGCAGGGAGAGCAATGGTTATTAGCTCGAAGAAATAACAAGACTCTCAATTAGAAGCCTCATAGCATGACGCCACGCTAGAATAGCTTTAGCAAATTGAGGAGAGAATGTGGAAATACACTCGGTCGACTTATCTCTAGGAGCTGCAGCAGTCTTAAATTCAGTGATGAGGGGGAGAGAATGGTGTGTATAACGAGTCCCGACTGTTCAGCATCGTACTTCTCTTTATTCCCAGCCTTGGGTACTGCAGAGGAAGAGTTATAACCACCTTCAACGACATCTTTGCCTTTGGCTTTGTAATAACCCGAAAATCTGGGCCAGTTTAAAATTTTTATTTTGGCGATTTTAGCGAATTTTGAAGATTTAAAATGAATTATTTTAAATAATATCGACGAGAAAATTTATTTTGAATATAATTCGACGTATATATTATACGCGTCGTCGTTAGAATATAAATATTTATATATAATTATAAATAGAATTGAAAATGGCGCGGTAGTTCGATAATTCGATTTCAAACTTCAATTGAACATACCGGGAGCAAAACAATCCGGATTTTAGTGAAACCAAAAATAATAGAATCTAATAATGAATATCTTTGCAACGAATCCGACAAATCGAAATTTGATAGCGGAAATCAAAAGATATGTCCAGTTGAAAATTCTGAATAGTCGCTATGGAATTCAAGCCCTTAAAAATGGACATTTTGCAAATGACCTCGGATTTCGACGAAACCACTTTTGTTGGATCCGCAGTGTCAAATTATTGCTAGATTCCAAATTTCATAATTCTTCGAATCAATATGTGAGCGTGGCATAAGAAAACGTGTTTTGACCATTTCAGTTGATTTTAATCGACTGGAAATTGGCCATTTTTCCAACAGTCTCAGAATTCGACGAAACTAGCTTTGTTAGGACCGTATCGTCGATACGAAGCTAGAAAATATTTTTCTGGGATTTTTCTAGTTAGTATGTGACCCCGGTAATTTGAAATGTACGTTTAAAATTCAATATAGTGATTTAAATGTAAATTCAACGGAAACTGATTCAAACAGTCGAATCAGCTTGCGGTACATATCCCATTGTGTTCGGAATGGGGGTAAAACGCTATGGACGACAGGCGGTGGGCCTCGTTTCGAGGTCGTATGTAAAAGTCAACCCTTGGGCAAAATTAAATAATTAAATAATAAAATAAAATAATAAAAAAACAAACTCTCCCCCCTTTATTGGTTCTGCCCCCCCCCCCCCCCGATTTCACTTCACAGGAAAGAAAAAAAATTTAATTGAAATCGCGACCGCCCCGCCCCGCCCCCCCACCCCCGTAGCCATCGTCGCCGCCGCCCCTCCCCGATGGACCCCGCGACCCCCTCCCTCAGCTCGCCGCCCTCCTCTTCTCCCCCTCCGCCACCTCGAAGCTCCGACCCCCCCTGCCCTAATCGACAGCCGCAAAACCCCAAAGCCCCCCCCCCCCCCCCCGCCGAACTGACGCAGCCACCCAATCCGCCTCGCACCCCTCCCTGATGCGAGAAAACCTTCTGCGCCGCTAACCAGGGCCCGCTACCACCCTCCGGCCACCTGAACGGAAAACGCGACCCCCCCTGTAAGTCTTTTCTTCTTTTTTTTTTTATTTTAATTTGTTTTATATAAATTGAAAAAAAGATAAAATACTGTTTTTATTTTTAAAGTTTAAAACTGTTTTTTTTGTTTGTTTAAAAACTGATTTTTTTTTACAAGATTTAAACTTTATAAAAGACGTGATTTTTAAAGCAGAAAAGATTTGATTTTTAAAGTAAAAATATGATTTTTATATTTTTAAAGTATTAAAAATATAATCTTTATGAGATAGAGAATATAAAAATATCATCCTTGTGTATGTAACGAAATAAAAATCTGATTTTTATTTTATCTACGTTGAGATAAAATGGTTAAATTTAAAAAGGTGAAATCTTTAAATTTAAAAAGGTGAAATCTTTAAATTTAAAAAGGTGAAATCTTTAAATTTAAAAAGGTGAAATCTTTAAATTTAAAAAGGTGAAATGGTTAAATTTAAAAAGGTGAAATCTTTAAATTTAAAAAGGTGAAATGGTTAAATTTAAAAAGGTGAAATCTTTAAATTTAAAAAGGTGAAATCTTTAAATTTAAAAAGGTGAAATCTTTAAATTTAAAAAGGTGAAATCTTTAAATTTAAAAAGGCGAAATCTTTATATAGAAAATAGCGTGATAAAAATATAATTTTTATCTATATAACAAAGCATAGTAAAAATTCGATTTTTATATATTGAATAGCATAGTAAAAATTCGATTTTTAGATATATGAAGTGATTATAAAAATATGATTTTTAAATTGAAAGTGAACAAATAAAAATGTGATTTTTATTTTAAAGACATCAAAATATAAAAATGTGTGGTTTTTATATATATGTTGTGGCTACGGGCGGTGAAAGTGACAAAAGGCGATAGCGATGAAGATTTCTATCAATGGAGTGCCGTGGAGCTAGGATAGCTATATGTGAGAACTTCTCACCTTTCAATTTCTTTTTCTAGTTATATATATATATACTAGGATGTAGACGGTGCTTAGTAGCACCCGACACCCGTCATCCACAGACCATGGATGGCTTGTTTGTTAAATTGTTTGGTTGTGTAGTTGGTTAGTCTAATTGGTTTGAATTTGAATTGTTTGGTGAATTGAAATTGATTTGATTGATGTGTGAATGGCGTGGGCCTTCACTAGACCGGGGATAAGGCTAGGCCTCGTCCCGTTTCTAGTATCGTGCCGTTATGCCGCCGAAATTTTCTAAAAATATGTTAGAAAAATAAAAATATCATTTTATTGAATAAATGAACTGAGTAGAAATTCAAGTATTAAAATAAAATGTTTTATCGTTAAAAATATAATTTTTAACGTGAAAGTGAATAAATGAATATTTATAAACAAATCGGCCGATTTGTTTATATACACTAATTTGACTGATATTGATTGGGTCGATAAATTTTACACATCGCCCAACTGCACAAATAAAATCTGAGTTTGATTGTTTGAAACCCCACACGGGTGTTGGGATGAAATTTGAAGTTCACTCATCCTGATTGATTAAATATGTCGATCGATTGATTGACAGGCTGTTATAAGCGTTAGATATCGATATTTGATGCTTATACAGTGTAGTGCACTTTGGTTGATGGTTGATTGTTTATTATTGCTATTATATACATGTGTTGTATGGAATCCATATAATTAACGTTATATGGTGATTGATTGGGCCTCATTCCAATTGGGACAATAAGGAATATTATAAAAGAAAATTCATGTGTTGAATATAAAAATGGTCATGTGTTGACGAGGTTCATGTGTTGAGTGAAATATTTTAAATAATAAAAATTACATCTTTATCATATTTAAGATTAGAACTACTTCCCAGTAGAAGTCTAATTTAAAATCAAACGATAGATACCATAGTGTTATAAAATATTTTACATAACAAAATAGTGATGTGTTGACAGTACTCATGTGTTGAGATTAGTCAGGTGTTGAAAGAAATATAGATTCATGTGTTGAATGGGATAAATATTCATTTGTTGAATAGGATAAAGAAGTTGTGAAAATATAAAGCCGTGATGATTAGATTGACGCCATTTTGACGTGAACGATATTTATATCGATTTTAAAAACGATTTCGAAATGAATTGAATTGAAAACGATTTCGAAATGAATTGAATTGAAAACGATTTCGAAATGAATTTAATTGAAAACGATTTCGAAATGAATTTAATTGAAAACGATTTCGAAATGAATTGAATTGAAAACGAATTCAAATTGAATTGAAAGCAAATTGAAATGAATTCAAATTGAATTGAAATTTGAATTGAATAGAAATGAATTTTAAAACGAATTTATAAAGGAGAATTCAATTTAGATTTGAATTGAAATGGAAGTTGAAATTGCTTTTGAAACGAATTCAAAACTATTTTTAAAATTCGTTTTAAAAGGAAATCGACGAAATATATATAATATATATATATTATATATATAATGGCCTGAATAGAACGCGCCGCGCCGCGGCAGTTCGTGAATTTCGACCATTTATTTCAAATGGACATTGCGGGAGATCCGACCGTCGGATTCTCCTAAAACCGGAACCGTTGGGTTCGTATCGAAAAGAGCTTTCCAATGAATATGAGAAATTTGAAATCTAACGGTTGGATTTGGAATTATGTCCAAATCAAATTCGAAAAAGGTCGCTGTAAGTGCAGTTCGATGGCCGTTGATGGAAATCGACTGTACGGGCCTTGATAAAATTATTAAAAATATCTATAATTTGTGTAAAATTATAATATGTGAATTGGAAAGAATTGGGCTGGAAAATTCCACATTTGAATAGGTAAAAATAGATTTCTATCGAAATGAACTAGTTTTGAACTAGAATTAAAATCAATTTATTTTTGAAATAAATAAATTGAATTTGAAAGTGATTTTGAAAATAATCAATATTTCCAATACGTGAATTGGACTGGAGTTGAATCGAAATTATCTTCGGAATATTTCGATGTTGGATTTCGTGACCATACAGATATTGTTATGGGAATTTGAAAGATATATTTTATATCGTTATTTCCAATACGATATATGTTGGTTTCAGAATTTGATATTGAATATAAGCCGATATATTTTCTATTCAAAGCCTTGTATTTAATATCAAATGTGATTTGGGTTTATCGTGAATCGTGTTTTAGATGACATTGGTTCTTTAACCCAGTTAAAGGCAAGATGATGATTTTTGAAAAGATTAAAACTAAGTGGAGTTTTAATGAATCTTTAATTAGATTAAAAATGTGAATTGATAATTTAAATTATCAAATCTGAAAAGTGATCGAGAGTGGAGTATCACCAGTTTTGCTCCAAAGCAATAGTTAAATCTTTAATTAGATTTGAACGTGAAATGGTAATTAATTTTACCGATAACACCGTGGTGTTAGAAATGGAGTATCACCAGTTTTGCTCCATGGGATATATAGGTTGGGATTGGGAAATAAAACAAATAATTACTTCGGTGTGGTTCGCTAATCCCGACTAGTTTGAAATGATATCCAAAGGAAGATTATAGGATAAATTTAGAAGAATTTATCTTGGATAAAATTAATGGGAACATTTCCCTAAGAATGTGATTTTGTGAATAAAAGAATATTCTGAATTGGAATGAGGCGTTTGTTGTGTTTGTGTAACATTCGTTTATTATATACGTGGGTTATTCAGAAAGGCCGGGTTTATACCCATTCTGAATAACCGATTCGACGAGATGTCGAAGATGAAGACGGTGGTTGAAGACCGGAAGTCTTCACATCGTTTGGGTGATTACTGATGATCTTGATTGGGCTGTACACCCAGGATGAGGGAAACAGTTGGTGATCGTCCAGACGTACTTGGAGATGGATGGATATGCGAGGAAAGTGCCTCCGGTTTCGTTCAGACCCAGAACGAATTTGTAAATGGACTGTGTGTCTGACATTGGATTTTAGTCCGTGTGATTGATCTCTATTAAATATATATCTGTTTGGCGGCGGAGAATTTATTCTCTTGCTTAACGCCCTTCTCTGAGACGTACGAGCTCAGGGGTTATATATTGATGGATATCAA
Organism: Allium sativum; assembly: GCA_030737875.1. NCBI lineage: Eukaryota > Viridiplantae > Streptophyta > Magnoliopsida > Asparagales > Amaryllidaceae > Allium > Allium sativum. The sequence continues at coordinate 161,220,847 of CM060923.1, forward strand.
ACGCATGGAGTGAATTGCCTGTGTGGCATGCGTAAGTGGCAATTGATCAGGGCTTCTGTTGAAAAGCAAAGTCTTGTGGTTGATGATCAAAGTACGGCCTGTGTGGCGTAGCTTTGTGTATAACGTGAATTCGCGAGCCTCACACCTCGGTATGAGTCAAAAACGGGATACGGACCCAAGGAGTGCACGACGTTTCTTTCTAGCTAGGGTGGTGTCAGTGACCTACCAGCCCTGACATTTATATACTTTTCACCTGTGTGGTTGTTGGATACGAGGCGCCTCGGATATAGGTCTGTAAGGACCGGGAAACGTGTGTTCAGGAATAACTAATCCTCAAAAGTAAGAGAGGACCGGCCGTGGAGGTTCCAAAGGATCATAGTGGGGTCCTGAGGCATTGCTGGAGTGTCTCGAACGCGGAGAGGAGCTTGCCCCTTGCCTCGGCTCATGACGGAATCCAATTTCCAATACGTGATATTGCGGTTTTAATTGTAGAACTAGTATGACGACATGATAGATGGTACCCATGCCGCCTATGATTGATATTTATGGTTTGAATTGTTTTGACACTATACACTTATTATAGTATCAAATAATGTGTTTTAAACGTATCAAGCATGCTTTGGCTGTTATAAGGTAAAAACCCTATCCTCCGGCTTGCGTTGCATTGTGTGATGGGACCTGGGTCTTATAACAGCTTCATCTTTCTTTATTTAGCATTGCGCTGTTTGTTCTATGCACTGGTATTCTTGGGAGGAAACCCGTTCCGTGTTATACGGCGTGGTCCCTTGATTTACCCAACTTTAAAACCAATATTAATAACTGTTTTAGTTCTCACACCAGTCACATGACTGACCTGGAGTTTATTGTTTTAACCTAAACTCTGGGTGCCCCTATTTTCCGCACGGGCAGCTAGTAGTTTTGGTTTTGCAGATTTATATTCACAGGTTCCTGATATACAGCTGGAACGATGCTCGGAAAGCTCTGTATCCGTGTATCACTTCTAGTTGTGCTTTTGTATTATTTTTCCGCTGCTATGTAATTTAAATGTAATCTCTGATATTTATCGAATGTAATTTATTCATTTATACTCTGTATATTCTTGTATCTGATGGAATTGTTGTAATAACAATGAAGTGTTCTTCCGTATGCGTCCTTTTGTGTGTTGTTCTCAAAGTATCTGTGCTTTCCTTCACGGGGAAGTTACGGGTCCTTACAGTGGTATCAGAGCTTTGGTTTACAGAGCTCGAGAACAAGACACATTAGAACCATACGAAAGAATTCATCAGATATTGGATTAGCAATATCCAATTAGAATGACTCGTTAGAGATAGGATCAGTAGTATCCTAGAACGAGTGTGAAGAGTATATTTTTCAAATGAAAACAATTTTGTTTTGAAAATTTAAACCATTTTATACGTATTTGATTATTTATTTATTTTGAATATGGACAATCTAGTATATAAAGGTTTTGCGTATACGCGTCATGAACGTATATTCAAAGTTTTAATATATTAGATAGATATAGAATCACATTCTAGTTGCCCGGGAATGATTCTGATAATGCTGCAGCGTTACCAGTATTTATTTTCGAGTGACGAAGGTATGATTTTCTATATATTTCCATTAGACTGGTGTGAGAACCAAAACTTATATAGTTAGAACACGTTGTTGTGAATTGGCATCAAAACATGATTTTCTGTGTATATATCAAATTTATGAATTTGAAACTCTAATTCACTAATTGATTGATGTTTGTGTTGTTTGTTTATTTGTTTGCTAATTTTTATCCATTTAGCCTAATTAAATCAAATATTGAACTATATTGAAAATTGGCCGCGTTTGCTTGCATATACATATACTTACATTGAATAGGTCTTAGCAAGGAGGCTAGAGCAGAGAATAAAATTTGTTTGCCCGACAAATAGGTACATGTTTACTACATAATTTCCTGTTTTGTTTGGGTGATGATGATTTTGTGAGCCTATTGGCTAGCCGCTTGGCTTTTTCTTTTTCTTTTTGAGATCTGAAGGACCGGGGAAGCTATTTGAAATTCCCCGATGCTCCCGGTGTAGGGGAGGTTATGGCGAAATTTTTCAAAAATTTAGGGTGTTAGCCAAATTTTTGAAATTTTGAAAATTCTCAGAAACTGAAAAGTTGGAGAATGCAAGCCAGATCGAGTGTAGAGCTTAATAATCAAACCACTCTCGACTTTGTTCCTTTTCGGGGACGAAAAGTTTTAAGTGGGGGAGATTGTAATAACCCGAAAATCTGGGCCAGTTTAAAATTTTTATTTTGGCGATTTTAGCGAATTTTGAAGATTTAAAATGAATTATTTTAAATAATATCGACGAGAAAATTTATTTTGAATATAATTCGACGTATATATTATACGCGTCGTCGTTAGAATATAAATATTTATATATAATTATAAATAGAATTGAAAATGGTGCGGTAGTTCGATAATTCGATTTCAAACTTCAAATGAACATACCGGGAGCAAAACAATCCGGATTTTAGTGAAACCAAAAATAATAGAATCTAATAATGAATATCTTTGCAACGAATCCGACAAATCAAAATTTGATAGCGGAAATCAAAAGATATGTCCAGTTGAAAATTCTGAATAGTCGCTATGGAATTCAAGCCCTTAAAAATGGACATTTTGCAAATGACCTCGGATTTCGACGAAACCACTTTTGTTGGATCCGCAGTGTCAAATTATTGCTAGATTCCAAATTTCATAATTCTTCGAATCAATATGTGAGCGTGGCATAAGAAAACGTGTTTTGACCATTTCAGTTGATTTTAATCGACTGGAAATTGGCCATTTTTCCAACAGTCTCAGAATTCGACGAAACTAGCTTTGTTAGGACCGTATCGTCGATACGAAGCTAGAAAATATTTTTCTGGGATTTTTCTAGTTAGTATGTGACCCCGGTAATTTGAAATGTACGTTTAGAATTCAATATAGTGATTTAAATGTAAATTCAACGGAAACTAATTCAAACAGTCGAATCAGCTTGCGGTACATATCCCATTGTGTTCGGAATGGGGGTAAAACGCTATGGACGACAGGCGGTGGGCCTCGTTTCGAGGTCGTATGTAAAAGTCAACCCTTGGGCAAAATTAAATAATTAAATAATAAAATAAAATAATAAAAAAACAAACTCTCCCCCCTTTATTGGTTCTGCCACCCCCCCCCCCCCCGATTTCACTTCACAGGAAAGGAAAAAAAAAATTAAATCGAAATCGCGACCGCCCCCCCCCCCCCCCCCCCGTAGCCATCGTCGCCGCCGCCCCTCCCCGATGGACCCCGCGACCCCCTCCCTCAGCTCGCCGCCCTCCCCTTCTCCCCCTCCGCCACCTCGAAGCTCCGACCCCCCCCCTGCCCTAATCGACAGCCGCAAAACCACAAAGCCCCCCCCCCCCCCCCCCGCCGAACTGACGCAGCCACCCAATCCGCCTCGCACCCCTCCCTGATGCGAGAAAACCTTCTGCGCCGCTAACCAGGGCCCGCTACCACCCTCCGGCCACCTGAACGGAAAACGCGACCCCCCTGTAAGTCTTTTCTTCTTTTTTTTATTTATTTTAATTTGTTTTATATAAACTGAAAAAAAGATAAAATACTGTTTTTATTTTTAAAGTTTAAAACTGTTTTTTTTTGTTTGTTTAAAAACTGATTTTTTTTGACAAGATTTAAACTTTATAAAAGACGTGATTTTTAAAGCAGAAAAGATTTGATTTTTAAAGTAAAAATATGATTTTTATATTTTTAAAGTATTAAAAATATAATCTTTATGAGATAGAGAATATAAAAATATCATCCTTGTGTATGTAACGAAATAAAAATCTGATTTTTATTTTATCTACGTTGAGATAAAATGGTTAAATTTAAAAAGGTGAAATCTTTAAATTTAAAAAGGTGAAATCTTTAAATTTAAAAAGGTGAAATCTTTAAATTTAAAAAGGTGAAATGGTTAAATTTAAAAAGGTGAAATCTTTAAATTTAAAAAGGTGAAATGGTTAAATTTAAAAAGGTGAAATCTTTAAATTTAAAAAGGTGAAATCTTTAAATTTAAAAAGGTGAAATCTTTAAATTTAAAAAGGTGAAATCTTTAAATTTAAAAAGGCGAAATCTTTATATAGAAAATAGCGTGATAAAAATATAATTTTTATCTATATAACATAGCATAGTAAAAATTCGATTTTTATATATTGAATAGCATAGTAAAAATTCGATTTTTAGATATATGAAGTGATTATAAAAATATGATTTTTAAATTGAAAGTGAACAAATAAAAATGTGATTTTTATTTTAAAGACATCAAAATATAAAAATGTGTGGTTTTTATATATATGTAGTGGCTACGGGCGGTGAAAGTGACAAAAGGCGATAGCGATGAAGATTTCTATCAATGGAGTGCCGTGGAGCTAGGATAGCTATATGTGAGAACTTCTCACCTTTCAATTTCTTTTTCTAGTTATATATATATATATACTAGGATGTAGACGGTGCTTAGTAGCACCCGACACCCGTCATCCACAGACCATGGATGGCTTGTTTGTTAAATTGTTTGGTTGTGTAGTTGGTTAGTCTAATTGGTTTGAATTTGAATTGTTTGGTGAATTGAAATTGATTTGATTGATGTGTGAATGGCGTGGGCCTTCACTAGACCGGGGATAAGGCTAGGCCTCGTCCCGTTTCTAGTATCGTGCCGTTATGCCGCCGAAATTTTCTAAAAATATGTTAGAAAAATAAAAATATCATTTTATTGAATAAATGAACTGAGTAGAAATTCAAGTGTTAAAATAAAATGTTTTATCGTTAAAAATATAATTTTTAACGTGAAAGTGAATAAATGAATATTTATAAACAAATCGGCCGATTTGTTTATATACACTAATTTGACTGATATTGATTGGGTCGATAAATTTTACACATCGCCCAACTGCACAAATAAAATCTGAGTTTGATTGTTTGAAACCCCACACGGGTGTTGGGATGAAATTTGAAGTTCACTCATCCTGATTGATTAAATATGTCGATCGATTGATTGACAGGCTGTTATAAGCGTTAGATATCGATATTTGATGCTTATACAGTGTAGTGCACTTTGGTTGATGGTTGATTGTTTATTATTGCTATTATATACATGTGTTGTATGGAATCCATATAATTAACGTTATATGGTGATTGATTGGGCCTCATTCCAATTGGGACAATAAGGAATATTATAAAAGAAAATTCATGTGTTGAATATAAAAATGGTCATGTGTTGACGAGGTTCATGTGTTGAGTGAAATATTTTAAATAATAAAAATTACATCTTTATCATATTTAAGATTAGAACTACTTCCCAGTAGAAGTCTAATTTAAAATCAAACGATAGATACCATAGTGTTATAAAATATTTTACATAACAAAATAGTGATGTGTTGACAGTACTCATGTGTTGAGATTAGTCAGGTGTTGAAAGAAATATAGATTCATGTGTTGAATGGGATAAATATTCATTTGTTGAATAGGATAAAGAAGTTGTGAAAATATAAAGCCGTGATGATTAGATTGACGCCATTTTGACGTGAACGATATTTATATCGATTTTAAAAACGATTTCGAAATGAATTGAATTGAAAACGATTTCGAAATGAATTGAATTGAAAACGATTTCGAAATGAATTTAATTGAAAACGATTTCGAAATGAATTTAATTGAAAACGATTTCGAAATGAATTGAATTGAAAACGAATTCAAATTGAATTGAAAGCAAATTGAAATGAATTCAAATTGAATTGAAATTTGAATTGAATAGAAATGAATTTTAAAACGAATTTATAAAGGAGAATTCAATTTAGATTTGAATTGAAATGGAAGTTGAAATTGCTTTTGAAACGAATTCAAAACTATTTTTAAAATTCGTTTTAAAAGGAAATCGACGAAATATATATAATATATATATATTATATATATAATGGCCTGAATAGAACGCGCCGCGGCAGTTCGTGAATTTCGACCATTTATTTCAAATGGACATTGCGGGAGATCCGACCGTCGGATTCTCCTAAAACCGGATCCGTTGGGTTCGTATCGAAAAGAGCTTTCCAATGAATATGAGAAATTTGAAATCTAACGGTTGGATTTGGAATTATGTCCAAATCAAATTCGAAAAAGGTCGCTGTAAGTGCAGTTCGATGGCCGTTGATGGAAATCGACTGTACGGGCCTTGATAAAATTATTAAAAATATCTATAATTTGTGTAAAATTATAATATGTGAATTGGAAAGAATTGGGCTGGAAAATTCCAAATTTGAATAGGTAAAAATAGATTTCTATCGAAATGAACTAGTTTTGAACTAGAATTAAAATCAATTTATTTTTGAAATAAATAAATTGAATTTGAAAGTGATTTTGAAAATAATCAATATTTCCAATACGTGAATTGGACTGGAGTTGAATCGAAATTATCTTCGGAATATTTCGATGTTGGATTTCGTGACCATACAGATATTGTTATGGGAATTTGAAAGATATATTTTATATCGTTATTTCCAATACGATATATGTTGGTTTCAGAATTTGATATTGAATATAAGCCGATATATTTTCTATTCAAAGCCTTGTATTTAATATCAAATGTGATTTGGGTTTATCGTGAATCGTGTTTTAGATGACATTGGTTCTTTAACCCAGTTAAAGGCAAGATGATGATTTTTGAAAAGATTAAAACTAAGTGGAGTTTTAATGAATCTTTAATTAGATTAAAAATGTGAATTGATAATTTAAATTATCAAATCTGAAAAGTGATCGAGAGTGGAGTATCACCAGTTTTGCTCCAAAGCAATAGTTAAATCTTTAATTAGATTTGAACGTGAAATGGTAATTAATTTTACCGATAACACCGTGGTGTTAGAAATGGAGTATCACCAGTTTTGCTCCATGGGATATATAGGTTGGGATTGGGAAATAAAACAAATAATTACTTCGGTGTGGTTCGCTAATCCCGACTAGTTTGAAATGATATCCAAAGGAAGATTATAGGATAAATTTAGAAGAATTTATCTTGGATAAAATTAATGGGAACATTTCCCTAAGAATGTGATTTTGTGAATAAAAGAATATTCTGAATTGGAATGAGGCGTTTGTTGTGTTTGTGTAACATTCGTTTATTATATACGTGGGTTATTCAGAAAGGCCGGGTTTATACCCATTCTGAATAACCGATTCGACGAGATGTCGAAGATGAAGACGGTGGTTGAAGACCGGAAGTCTTCACATCGTTTGGGTGATTACTGATGATCTTGATTGGGCTGTACACCCAGGATGAGGGAAACAGTTGGTGATCGTCCAGACGTACTTGGAGATGGATGGATATGCGAGGAAAGTGCCTCCGGTTTCGTTCAGACCCAGAACGAACTTGTAAATGGACTGTGTGTCTGACATTGGATTTTAGTCCGTGTGATTGATCTCTATTAAATATATATCTATTTGGCGGCGGAGAATTTATTCTCTTGCTTAACGCCCTTCTCTGAGACGTACGAGCTCAGGGGTTATATATTGATGGATATCAAACGCATGGAGTGAATTGCCTGTGTGGCATGCGTAAGTGGCAATTGATCAGGGCTTCTGTTGAAAAGCAAAGTCTTGTGGTTGATGATCAAAGCACGGCCTGTGTGGCGTAGCTTTGTGTATAACATGAATTCGCGAGCCTCACACCTCGGTATGAGTCAAAAACGGGATACGGACCCAAGGAGTGCACGACGTTTCTTTCTAGCTAGGGTGGTGTCAGTGACCTACCAGCCCTGACATTTATATACTTTTCACCTGTGTGGTTGTTGGATACGAGGCGCCTCGGATATAGGTCTGTAAGGACCGGGAAACGTGTGTTCAGGAATAACTAATCCTCAAAAGTAAGAGAGGACCGGCCTTGGAGGTTCCAAAGGATCATAGTGGGGTCCTGAGGCATTGCTGGAGTGTCTCGAACGCGGAGAGGAGCTTGCCCCTTGCCTCGGCTCATGACGGAATCCAATTTCCAATACGTGATATTGCGGTTTTAATTGTAGAACTAGTATGGCGACATGATAGATGGTACCCATGCCGCCTATGATTGATATTTATGGTTTGAATTATTTTGACACTATACACTTATTATAGTATCAAATAATGTGTTTTAAACGTATCAAGCATGCTTTGGCTGTTATAAGGTAAAAACCCTATCCTCCGGCTTGCGTTGCATTGTGTGATGGGACCTGGGTCTTATAACAGCTTCATCTTTCTTTATTTAGCATTGCGCTGTTTGTTCTATGCACTGGTATTCTTGGGAGGAAACCCGTTCCGTGTTATACGGCGTGGTCCCTTGATTTACCCAACTTTAAAACCAATATTAATAACTGTTTTAGTTCTCACACCAGTCACATGACTGACCTGGAGTTTATTGTTTTAACCTAAACTCTGGGTGCCCCTATTTTCCGCACGGGCAGCTAGTAGTTTTGGTTTTGCAGATTTATATTCACAGGTTCCTGATATACAGCTGGAACGATGCTCGGAAAGCTCTGTATCCGTGTATCACTTCTAGTTGTGCTTTTGTATTATTTTTCCGCTGCTATGTAATTTAAATGTAATCTCTGATATTTATCGAATGTAATTTATTCATTTATACTCTGTATATTCTTGTATCTGATGGAATTGTTGTAATAACAATGAAGTGTTCTTCCGTATGTGTCCTTTTGTGTGTTGTTCTCAAAGTATCCGTGCTTTCCTTCACGGGGAAGTTACGGGTCCTTACAGGCTTGATGCTTTGCGGTCTCCTCAGCTTCCTTTAATAACATCCTTACTTCTGCCAGACGCTCAGGTTCTTCATCTCTCAAAAATGTTCACATCGGTTCTTCTTCATCAAAAATTTCAACCTTTAACTTGTGCTTCTTCTCATCAACAAGCTCGCTTCATGCATTAACCGGCGTTGTGGGATAGTCCTCCACCCATTATATATTACAAGTTCGAAGGACTTGTGCAAGGAAAGACATTATAAGATGTCATACACCATCCAGATCTTCTTTAGCATCAGCGAGCTATTTCTCCATCATGGCCTTGTTAACTTTGAACTATGCCTTAGAATTGGAAGCAGACTCAAGGGCGGTGTTAGCATTTTCCTCAGCCTTTCTTGCCCTCTCCTCGGCTTCAGCTAGCTTGGCCCTTAGCTTGACAGTCTCCTTCTCGAGTTCGGCCTTGTCACTCTTAAGATGAGCACGAGATAACTTTAGTTCAGTATTTTTAGCTGTAACTCTCTAGCATTCCTTCTTATGGGTCGCTCGTTCATTGCTATTGACGTTGAGCTCGTTATGGAAGCGTTGTTGCAACTCATCGTGCAATGTATTATAGTTTTCGTGGTCACATTCGGCAAGTGCAAGTGTGGGCTGAACGTCTTTACATTCTTTCTCGACTACTTTGACACATGACATATCGCATTCCCCACATGTGCCTTTGATTGGCCAAATCCAGTTCGAAGTTCTACATAATCTGATATATTTATGGGTGAACTTGTAGGTTTCCTTGTATTGTTGATCGATGAAGTCTATCGGTTATTTGATGTCGTCTGACCAATTTGCATGGACTGTTTGGAGACTAGGCATGAAATGCATATTCCCAAAGTGATATTGAGGAAATTTCTCCTTTAAATGTTTTATCCTCTCGACTATAGAGGCGTCAAGAACTACGGGCTTTGACACGGAAATATCAATGGATTTACGTCTGGATGGAACAATATATGCACCATCCTTATCTTTAGATTTTTTTCTTAGTGTCGGAATGCTTCTTGGGATACTTTTCCTGAGAATATGACTCTTTTGGATGAAATGGGGCTTTAGGAGTGCGTCTATCCCTTTCACGGTGGCTTTGGTAGCTTTTATGCTTATCAGAATCGGAACAAACCGGAGAGCGGGAGTGTGAGAAGGGATGATACTTTTGTTGATAAGGCCTTTTATCATCTCCCTTGCAGTCATCTCAATAGTAATGCTCGATATCGGAATAAGACTTCAAGAGACTGCTGCTGCAACAATCCAGAATTTTCAACCAATTTAAAATTGGAATTTTTAATACTTAATTTGAATTTGACATACATATATATGGTTTAGAATATTTAATAATTTTGATAAGTTATATGATAGATTTTACTTGAATTATAAATGAGAATGATTATTAATAATTTTGGATTTATTGATACTATTTGTCGTTTGATTGGATTTGTCAAACCACAACATGAATTAGTAGCGTTAGAACTAAGTGTTGTCCTTAGTTTTCATAGCATTTTAAAGGAAATGCTACCAAAAGATCACTTTCCCTCCTTAAAGACAAGTGTAAGGACACTTGTATTTTTGCATGCCTCCTTTCATACATGTTTTACACTTGCCCCCTTATGTGTCATTACTTCCTTTACCCTCCATTCCTATATAAGGAGGCCTTTCCTCCATTTTTTTAACCATTCCACTCCATTTTCTTCTTTTCATCTTCTTCTTAAAGCTTATGGCCATAGTTTCCATGGCATAAGTCATCTTCTTTTCCACTACCACCTTGTCGAAGTTCATCCTCCTCCTCCTCCTCCTCTTATAATATATATAGAGAGAGATATATTAGTATATATTATATAATATATATTTTGGTGAAGTAGACGGTGCGCTGAAATACTGTCCGATGGTTCACTCAACTAGGCTCGCATACTGTGAAGATTTGGAAAGTTGTTAGGTGAGAACTCTTTAACCACAATTTATGTATTTAATTAGTGGTTAGACTAATTTAGATATAATGATGAATTATTAGTGGTTAATGATGATTGATGTTTGTTGTGATGGATGGTGGATGCATAGTTTAGACCACATACACTATTAAGCATTAGTGTTATAACGCTTGTGCACGGTTATGATTTATTTAATTATGTTGATGATGGTTGCTATGTATGTTTAAATGGTTGTTGATGTTGTTTTGCACACGCTATGACACAACAATTATGGTATCACATTGGTGATCGACAAATCTCCTTCGTAATTAGAAGCAGTATCATTATTGAATTTGAAGGTTAATAATTTGGAAAGACCATATGTATGAATTCATATATATATATTGATAAAGTCCTTTAAATGAATAAATAAATACTGGAACATTCTAGGATGACAGTGAGGATAGTGTCTAAGCTTGGGTTTGAAAATAAAGTTTCCTGCTCTCTCTGGCTATCCCTAACTGATCCGACGAATGGGATGGTTAATTTGAAGTTATTTGAATTTAGAAATGAATTATAATTTGATTTATTAAGTGGAAAAAAAAGTTGAATTTTAGATCCAAAATAATTTGGAAAGTAAATTTAAATGATTTTAAAAGGGTTATATAAGGATATAATGGTTTTCTAAGATATTTTGAAGTATCGTAGAATAATGGTTATTATGGTCAAAACAGAGCTTGTCCCATAACGACAATTTTCATATTTTAGATGCAAACTTTAAACGCTTATAACTTTTGCAATCTAAATCGGGAACTTTCAAATGAGTGAAAGCAGATTTTAAATTCGAGTTATAAATTTCAAATTATGTTTGAAATCGTTTTGGAAAAGGTCGATGTAAGAACAATTGTTGACCATAACTATAAACAACTATTTTTAAATGTTTTAAAAATATGGAAAAAAATTGTAAAATCATTACAAATTATGAAAGGTGTTTTGAATTGTAAAGTTTAAGTTTTGGCTAAGATAAACGATATTTTGATCGAAATAGTTAAGATAACTGTTTTGTAATGCTTTTGTCACACTTTTGAAACGCTATTGTAACTCTTTCTTCGAAAATAATCTATTTTGAAGTTTTAACCCGTAAACTATCTTCCAAACTATAAGTAATGATTTGTGGAATGTTTTCAAAGGTTTAAAAGCATTGGAAATATCTTAGATGGAATTTAAATTGATTTATTTAATACTAAAATGGGTTTTCCAATTTTAAATAATTGGATATGGTTGGAGATAAATCTTCGGATTTTTGATATTAAATTCGGTAGATGACGACTCTTACTTTTTGAGGAATTTAAAAGGTAGTTCACCATTATTCCGTTTATAGTGTGAGTTGGATATCGAGATTAATATTAAGTATAAGTTGATGGTATTTCTATCCAGAACTAATGTCAAAGAGTTGGATAAATCTTTTAAGTAAGATATGGGTTTCCCAATTTGATTGTGATAAGCTGGATAGAAATAATCTTCGGATATTTGATATGAAATTCCTTGGCGTAAACGTATACTATTTGAGGAATTTTCAAACTTGCTAACGTTTAACAAATCGGCTTTCATATGTTATAGTTAAAAAAGGAAAAAAAAGAAATTTTGAAACACCCCACCTCCGTTAGGGTCACTCTCAAAGGGAATGCCCTAATTTTGGTGGAGGTTTATAAGTACAAGTCACAGATATACAAGACAGATATAAGAACACATATTTGTAAACAGATATTTGTAAACAGCGGAAGAACAACAAACTTTATTTCATAAAGTTAAATACGTGTTACAACAACATCCTTTCCAAAAACATAACATAACACTTTCATAATCTGTCTTGAGTACATTATTTAAAGAAGCATAAATAAAACATAGATAAACTGCAAAAGCCCCATAGTGGATTGTCCCAAAGCCATAGTTCAAAACAGGAAAGTCCAAGCAATACATTTCTCTTCTTCAAGCTGGATGTTGAGGTAGGTCAAGCTGTTGTGTTCCCTCCCTGAGGACCTGGGGGGGGAACGGAAGAAAGAAGACGAAAGAAAAGTAGAGTCAGACATAAAGCCTGAGTAAGTCTAGTACTATTTTGTCTACGAATAAAGAACTGGGTATGATAAGTATAAACAGGAAGTGGGCATGCATTATAAACTTGGTTAAGTTGTCTAGGGTCGAATATACTATTGTACCCCATGTTAATCTCTGAACCCATATAAACTAGTTTCCAACTGGCACCCCATAATCAGGGTGATGTGATCCATTCAATGATGATCGGCTCCTACTCGCATAGTTACATGTGTCTTACGACCCCCGATGTCTGTAGTTACCTATGCTGGTCCCACCATGGGGTGTATCAAGTCCCATGGCAGCGACCCGACACAACCTTGGAATGCACAGGTATGCTACTGGTGCCCAGTGCTTTATTTTTCTGCGCCGGAGTGTGTGCACGCCCGCACCCCGTTAGAACCTACACTGCTACACCACCGCCGTCGTTTTGACCTCTTACAATCAGCCCAGTAATCGTGCCCCACCCTGCCTAGTTTCAGGGTATCCTGATACACCTTTTAGGGTTACTGCTGAAAAGGGTCCCCCGTTACTAGGTTTTCTATCTCTAGCCAACATGCTAAGTTGGTTAAGTGTTTTCTAACCTAACCCCCACCAGTTCGTTTAGTTTAGCATGTTACATTTTGATTAAGTCTTAGTCCACTTAATCCTAACAATCCTGACTCAGCCTTAATTGTCTTATTAAGGCCCTGACCTCTCACATTAGACAGGTATTGCTGTGGCTGCCTGTTGCCGGTTGGTTCCGGGCAGTCTTACGCCACAACTCAGTCTAACCTCGGGTCCTTATTGGGCTCCATGTTTAACCTCCCACATTGGATAGGTATTGTTGTGACTACTGGACAGCCGGGCGGTTCCGGGCAGGTTTACATCACAACTCAATCCAACCTCGGGTTAAACATATCGTATTTTCTACATTTACATATTTTTGTCTTTCTTCTTTATTGATATGTAAATATTTGCGGCCCATTATTAAGTTAATGGTGTAAAGGTTACACCAATCATGGGCCCAACCCATTCTTGAATTTGGGCCCTTTTACTTTAGTTTTCATTCATTAAATTAATTTAGCCCAACGTTATTTACCCCCGTTTTTACACGTCCGTTTATATATATATTGGGCTTAGCCTTTTAAAGCCCAATTTAGCCATGCGAAAGGGGAGGCTCAAAGCATAATTACATACACAAAAAGGGGAAGGTGAGCGTATGAACTTGCAAAATGACGTTGGAAATACAAACTAGAACGGGTGTACTTGCATAGTGGTAACATAGGTGACATGAATCAAAGCATGTGAACTTGTAATTGAGATATCATTATTGACACATGAACTTATGTTTTTATTTAGGCATAATGTCACACATAAGCATGGCATAAATATTTCTAGCATAAGCATGGCATAATGTCAAACATAAGCATGGCATAAATACTTCTAGCATAAACATAAACAAGTCATGTTCATAAGGTTTCTACATGTTTACAAAGGGGATACTTTGTTACTAACACAAAAGCATAGTTCAACTTAATCATGATTTAAGTCTAATCACATAACGATGGTATAAATATACTTATGCATAAATATTCCTAATCATGGTGTTTGCTTTAAACTTGCAAAAAGGGATTTTTTTGAACCTAACCTAGCCATGTCTCACATATGTCATCATATAATTCTTTTTAAACAAGATAAACTTAATCATGGATTTCAATTATGCCAAATATCATTCATAGCCTAGCCATATTCATAAGTTTTGCAAAAGCATGACTTAATACATGGATTATGGTGTCAAAATTCCAACATAGTTTCATATGAACTATAACAACCAAACTTGTTTCAATTACTTGCAAAATGATTTATGCACAAAAATATACATCATGATGGCATAATAACAAAGCCCCAATCTTGCATGAATTTCAATCAACTACATACATGTAGCTTCAACATAGATTACATAATTTGCGCAATATTCCAAACGTATACTTGCATAGAACTACCGCATGTAGTTCTTTATAATGAATAACATAATTTTGCACAAATATGAATTACTTTATTATCCCAATTCAAGCATACAAATCAATACAGTTGTTTATTCATACCAAAGTAATACTCTACTTACAATCGTTGCGATGAATTCTCTAATTTAGGGATTGAAGATGCAAATTCCTTTGTTGAATTGATTTGTTTAGGTTGCTCTAAGCTTTAGAATCTTCCTCCTAATCCTCTCTCTAGTTGGCGGCTACTCTTAGTCGTTCCTCAGCAACATGGCGGCTATCTTCTTAATTTTGAATGAATAGATTAGGGTTTGTCTAGGGTTGTTTATATAGAGGTTAGGAACTGATTAGGACCCTTGATGTTGCTTGGATTGATCATAGCCATTCATTAGATAGAGAGACCAATTAGAACCCGCCACCTAGCCCTAATGACAAAGCAGACCACAGAAATTCGACCAAACACAGACCTGGCCAGCCAGGTTGACTGGGCTCGACCAGGTCGACACCCCTGTCGACAGGGCTGTCGACAGCCCTGTCGACATGGGTAGCCCAGGTCGACAGCCCAGTCGACCTGGGTGACCTAGGCGGGTGTTTATCCGCCCTGGCCCATTGGGCCCGATTTTTAATTATTTTATTCTGTTTGAATTTTAAATTTAATTCAAAACTTCCGAAGGCCATATCTTCTTCATACGGACTCCGTTTTTCGAAAACTCGGACTCAATTTCGCGTATTTTTCCGAGACGAACGCAATGGCGTATCCCGTTTCCCTTAGTTCTTTGATTTGAAATTAATTATACTTTAATTTGTGAATTTCATAGTTACAGAATTCTCGGGGTGTTACATTCTCCCCCACTTAAAAGGATTTCGTCCCCGAAATCTTCAAGTTAGGAGGAATGTATATCCTAACATCCAATCATCCATCTACTCATCCATCAAACACGAGCATCCATTGTCCTTAAAAGACTTCTAATGCTTCATGATCATATGCGAGGTGTGTGTGTTCATGAACTTATCTAATGCAAAATCAGGCGGTCTACTGATTCAGTTGACCTCCTTAATGCGAATCATGTAAGTGAAATGAATCCATTATGTATGCAAATTTTCCTATTCATGATTCTACATGAGTGCACAATCATTCAATACAAATGCAGCATCCATATGACAACACATTAAAGTTCAACCATATACGAATGCAAACATATATGCATATGCAATATGAAGTGACTGAGCCGATCTAAAACCTAGCTTGTGTGTGTATATGCAACCACGAGCAACCACTAGCAATCACTTGCAACCACTTGCAACCATCATCCATAACATGTTTCAATTACATGTTTCCATCCAAAGGGTTTCTACCTAAAAGATACGGTCGAGGAAATATACCTAAAAAGATAGATAAAAGCGCAACTTAAAGAAAGATCAAGGATGTACCCTCGAACAGAAAAGGGTATGCAGTGCGTATTCTAGCTTCAGTTTCCCAAGTCGCGTCTCCCTCGGCGTCGCTCCACTGGACTTTGACGAGTTTGACTTCGCGGTTGCGTAGCTTCTTCACTTCCGTTCCTAGTATGCGGGTTGGAACCTTTCGTATGGTTGCTTCGCGTTCCACTTCGGCCTCTTCGAGGATATTTGGCTCTACCACTTCAGCAGACTCATGTAGACATTTTCGGAGATGTGAAACGTGAAAAACGTTGTGGACTCCAGCCAACTTCTCGGGTAGCTCTAATCTATAGGCCATTTTCCCAATCTTCTCGATGATAGGGAATGGTCCTACGAACCATGGTGCTAGCTTTCCTGTGGTTCCAAAACGAACAACGTTCCTTAGCGGTGATGCCTTGAGAAAAACTCTGTCTCCAACTTCAAATTCAAGGTCGGTTCTCCTCTTGTCGGCATAGGACTTTTGTCTGTCTTGGGCCGTCTTCATCCTTCTTCGTATTAAGTCCACTTTCTCTGAAGTCTCTCGGATCATGTCTGGTCCAAGTATGAGCTTATCCGTGGACTCCCACCAACAAGTGGGCGATCGGCACGGTCTTCCATATAGAGCTTCGAAGGGCGCCATTCCGATGGTTGCTTGATAGCTGTTGTTGTAGGCAAATTCCACCAAAGGAAGGTGGTCTTCCCATGTCCCTCCGAAGTCAAGGACGCATAACCTTAAAAGGTCTTCCAAAACTCTGTTCACTCTCTCCGTTTGGCCGTCGGTTTGGGGATGATAGGCTGTGCTCAAGCGTAACTGCGTTCCTACTGCTTCTTGCAGACTCCGCCAAAACTCACTGGTGAAGATGGGGTCTCGGTCACTAACGATGCTAGATGGTATTCCGTGGAGTCGAACGATTTCCTTGAGGTAAAGTGATGCTAGGGATGAGGCATTTCTTTTACTCTTGACAGGTAAAAAGTGGGCGCTTTTAGTAAGCCTATCCACTATTACCCAAATGCTAGTGTTGCCTCTCCTAGACCTAGGCAGCCCATCGATGAAGTCCATTGAGATGCTATCCCACTTCCACTGCGGGACCTCTAGAGGATGTAGTAGTCCACCAGGCTTTTTCTGTTCCGCCTTAACCTGTTGGCACACCATACACTTGGAAACGAACTCTGCCACATCCTTTTTCATGCCGTTCCAAAAGAAAGTCCTTTTTATGTCTTTGTACATTTTATCTCCGCCTGGGTGTATCGTCATCTTGGAGTGATGAGCTTCTTCGAGAACCTTCTTTATTAAATCGTTTGTCTGTGGGACGCATAGCCTTCCATCTCGCCTTAGTAAACCCTTATCGTCGATGGAGTATCTGTTGAGGTGACTTGAAGTCTCACCCCTAATTAGCCTATCAATTATTTCTACAAGCTGAGGGTCTTCGCGTTGTGCTGTCCCTACTGAATCCACTAAAGTTGGGCGCACTTCGAGAGATGCTAGCAAGCCCGGTACGAAATCGGAGGAAGGCCTAAAGTCGAAGCTGGCTATAAACTCTAGGCTTTGTCTTTCAACAAACAACGGGCTTAGGGTCAATTTCTTTCGGCTCAACGCGTCTGCAACTACGTTGCCTTTGCCCGGAGTGTAGGAGATTTCGAAATCGTACGAGGCAAGAAACTCCATCCACCTTTGTTGCCTCAAGTTAAGATCCTTCTGCGAGAAAAGATATTTCAACGATTTATGGTCAGTGTAAAGTTCGAACTTCTCACCTAGGAGATAGTGTCGCCAAGACTTGAGTGCAAAGACGATGGCGGCTAACTCTAGATCGTGGGTTGGGTAGTTCTTTTCGTGTGCTTTCAACTGCCTCCCGCCATAAGCTACTACCCTTCCTTCTTGCATTAAGACGGCGCCTAGCCCTGTCCCACATGCATCCGTATAAACAGTGAACATCTTACTCCCATCTGGCAGCGTCAAAACTGGGGCTGTTGTGAGAGCCCTCTTCAGTCGTTGGAAAGCAAACTCGCAATCCAAGTCCCAATTAAACACCAGATTCTTCTTGGTCAATTTCGTGAGCGGAGCTGAAATTTTCGCAAAATCCCTTATGAATTTTCGATAGAAACCCGCTAGTCCTAGAAAGCTTCGGACCTCAGTTGCATTCCTTGGTGTCTTCCAATCCTGTACCGCCACTACCTTAGCAGGGTCCACCGCTAACCCTTGTTTGGATACTATGTGCCCAAGGAACCTCACCTCTTCTCTCCAAAAGTGGCATTTGGAGAATTTGGCTTTTAGTTGATGGGCTCGCAACGTTTCCATGATTGCCCTTAAGTGTTGAGCATGTTCCTCTTCATTCTTTGAGAAGATAAGGATATCATCTACGAAGACCACTACGAATTTGTTGAGGAAATCTCTAAATACCCTACTCATTAGGTCCACGAAGTAAGCAGGTGCATTTGTCAAGCCGAAAGGCATGACAAGCCATTCAAAGAAACCGTCTGGGGTTCTGAAAGCCGTTTTATCGATGCTATCTTCAGCCACCCTTAGCTGATGAAAACCGGTTGCTAAATCGAGTTGGGAGAAAACAGATGCTCCTACAAGCTGGTCAAATAAATCGTCAATTCTAGGGAGAGGGTGCCTATTCTTTTTCGTTAGCTTGTTGAGCTCCCTATAGTCAACACATAGACGGAGTGATCCATCCGCCTTTGTAGCGAACACCACTGGAGCGCCCCATTCTGAAATGCTCCTCCTAATGAACCCCTTCTCTAGAAGCTCTTTAATCTGTTTACTGAGCTCTTTCCTTTCTCGTGGAGCCATGTGTCTAACGGGCAACGCAACGGGTTTTGCATTATCTACAAGATATATGCGGAAGTCTATTTCCCGCTTTGGAGGCAAGCCCTTCACCTTTTCGAAGACATCCGGATATTTCCGGACCACTCTAACTGATTGCAAATTTTCAACAGAGGCATCTAGCGACTCAAGATAACTAAGCATAACCGCATACGAGGGATTACAAGAAATTTCCAAAGTATTACCGAGCTGGGTTAGGAGCCTAACAACCCTTTTCTCACAATCAAGGATAGCCCCATTACTGGATAGCCAATCCATACCCAAAATCAAACCATAACCCGAAAAGCCCAAAATAAAGGCACTTCATTGAAATTCAACACTTAGGATAGAAATTTTCAAATCCAAACAGATCATAGACAAATGAGCTGGGCCCCCAATTGGGTTTGAAACAATTGAGGGTCCTCTACCATACTAGTTTTTAGGTGCAGAGATTCTACTAAAGCAGACGAGATAAAGGAGTGTGATGCGCCAGAATCAAATAAAGTGCGAACAGGGTGATCATAAAGATAAACTACGCTTTTTACAGAAGTATTTGTACCTCGCTGTTGCAAAGGTGGCGCTTCTAGCACGTGAACCTGTGCCCCTAGAGTGGATCCAGACCCCTGCCCCTGCCCTCGTTTCTTTGGGCAGTCCTTAGCTCTGTGGCCTATCTGACCGCAAGAAAAGCACCCACCATTCTCCTTGGCCTTCTTTTTCCGGCAGTCCTTTACTAAGTGCCCCACTTTGCCATAGAAATTGCACTTCCTCTTCTCTTTGTTGCCTTTCCCGCCTTTCTTAAAGTCCGTCTTCTTAGGCTGCATACCCTCCTTCTTCCCTTGAGAGCTTTCTGCCTTTGTCTCCTTCTTGCCCTTATCCTCTTCATTCAGCAACGCCATTTGCACCAATCTTTCATACGTGGCTCCCATGGGTACATGGGTCATGGCCAAACTGTGTAATGGCTCATTCAACCCTTTGACGAAACGGAGAGCCTTCTTGTGCGGGGTGTTGACTAGGTCAAGCCCAAACCTAGCCAGCTCATCAAACTGATTCACATACTCTCTGACTGTCTTGTCTCCTTGCTTAAGAAATAAGAATTTCTCCAACTGCAAACTTCTTTCCGCATCTGAGAGAAATTTGGTCTCAAACCTTGCCCTAAAGTCCTCCCATGTCTCTACTGGTCTTTCAGCATTAGTGACTTCCCGCCAGTAGGAAGCCTCGCCCTTCAATAGCCACACTGCCAACTGTACTTTTTGTCTATCTTCTACCTCAAAGATGATGAATAGGTCCTCCGTCTCTTTCAGCCAATTTCTGGCTGCTACGAAGGACTCGGTTCCGTGGTAATCCCTTCCTCCCATAGCTTTAAAATCCTTACATATATTAGCAAACGCGTTTCCTCGAGGAGGAGGCGGAGGAAAAGGTGCTGCTGCAGCTGGATGATTTCCTGCAGCTGGGGGAGGAGGAACGGTAGGACCTGGCTGAGTGGCCCTAGCTTCTAAGAATCGTCTAAACCAACCAGGTATTGGTACCCCTTCCGGCAAGTTAAGTTCTTGGGACATGCTGAAACGAAAAGGGTAGATTCAAAACGAAGGATAAGAGATAGTACCTATGGCTTTGGGGAGTGGAGTTTGCCTTTAAAAATAAAATAATATTTTTATCTTTTTTAAAAATGCTTCTTTAAATTTCCTTTTTGAAAATAAATTTTCAAAACTTTTTATCTTATCTGGTAAACCTATGCTCTGATACCAAGTGAAACACCCCACCTCCGTTAGGGTCACTCTCAAAGGGAATGCCCTAATTTTGGTGGAGGTTTATAAGTACAAGTCACAGATATACAAGACAGATATAAGAACACATATTTGTAAACAGATATTTGTAAACAGCGGAAGAACAACAAACTTTATTTCATAAAGTTAAATACGTGTTACAACAACATCCTTTCCAAAAACATAACATAACACTTTCATAATCTGTCTTGAGTACATTATTTAAAGAAGCATAAATAAAACATAGATAAACTGCAAAAGCCCCATAGTGGATTGTCCCAAAGCCATAGTTCAAAACAGGAAAGTCCAAGCAATACATTTCTCTTCTTCAAGCTGGATGTTGAGGTAGGTCAAGCTGCTGTGTTCCCTCCCTGAGGACCTGG
Source organism: Allium sativum (assembly GCA_030737875.1). NCBI lineage: Eukaryota > Viridiplantae > Streptophyta > Magnoliopsida > Asparagales > Amaryllidaceae > Allium > Allium sativum. The sequence continues at coordinate 161,241,994 of CM060923.1, forward strand.
GGGGGGGAACGGAAGAAAGAAGACGAAAGAAAAGTAGAGTCAGACATAAAGCCTGAGTAAGTCTAGTACTATTTTGTCTACGAATAAAGAACTGGGTATGATAAGTATAAACAGGAAGTGGGCATGCATTATAAACTTGGTTAAGTTGTCTAGGGTCGAATATACTATTGTACCCCATGTTAATCTCTGAACCCATATAAACTAGTTTCCAACTGGCACCCCATAATCAGGGTGATGTGATCCATTCAATGATGATCGGCTCCTACTCGCATAGTTACATGTGTCTTACGGCCCCCGATGTCTGTAGTTACCTATGCTGGTCCCACCATGGGGTGTATCAAGTCCCATGGCAGCGACCCGACACAACCTTGGAATGCACAGGTATGCTACTGGTGCCCAGTGCTTTATTTTTCTGCGCCGGAGTGTGTGCACGCCCGCACCCCGTTAGAACCTACACTGCTACACCACCGCCGTCGTTTTGACCTCTTACAATCAGCCCAGTAATCGTGCCCCACCCTGCCTAGTTTCAGGGTATCCTGATACACCTTTTAGGGTTACTGCTGAAAAGGGTCCCCCGTTACTAGGTTTTCTATCTCTAGCCAACATGCTAAGTTGGTTAAGTGTTTTCTAACCTAACCCCCACCAGTTCGTTTAGTTTAGCATGTTACATTTTGATTAAGTCTTAGTCCACTTAATCCTAACAATCCTGACTCAGCCTTAATTGTCTTATTAAGGCCCTGACCTCTCACATTAGACAGGTATTGTTGTGGCTGCCTGTTGCCGGTTGGTTCCGGGCAGTCTTACGCCACAACTCAGTCTAACCTCGGGTCCTTATTGGGCTCCATGTTTAACCTCCCACATTGGATAGGTATTGTTGTGACTACTGGACAGCCGGGCGGTTCCGGGCAGGTTTACATCACAACTCAATCCAACCTCGGGTTAAACATATCGTATTTTCTACATTTACATATTTTTGTCTTTCTTCTTTATTGATATGTAAATATTTGCGGCCCATTATTAAGTTAATGGTGTAAAGGTTACACCAATCATGGGCCCAACCCATTCTTGAATTTGGGCCCTTTTACTTTAGTTTTCATTCATTAAATTAATTTAGCCCAACGTTATTTACCCCCGTTTTTACACGTCCGTTTATATATATATTGGGCTTAGCCTTTTAAAGCCCAATTTAGCCATGCGAAAGGGGAGGCTCAAAGCATAATTACATACACAAAAAGGGGAAGGTGAGCGTATGAACTTGCAAAATGACGTTGGAAATACAAACTAGAACGGGTGTACTTGCATAGTGGTAACATAGGTGACATGAATCAAAGCATGTGAACTTGTAATTGAGATATCATTATTGACACATGAACTTATGTTTTTATTTAGGCATAATGTCACACATAAGCATGGCATAAATATTTCTAGCATAAGCATGGCATAATGTCAAACATAAGCATGGCATAAATACTTCTAGCATAAACATAAACAAGTCATGTTCATAAGGTTTCTACATGTTTACAAAGGGGATACTTTGTTACTAACACAAAAGCATAGTTCAACTTAATCATGATTTAAGTCTAATCACATAACGATGGTATAAATATACTTATGCATAAATATTCCTAATCATGGTGTTTGCTTTAAACTTGCAAAAAGGGATTTTTTTGAACCTAACCTAGCCATGTCTCACATATGTCATCATATAATTCTTTTTAAACAAGATAAACTTAATCATGGATTTCAATTATGCCAAATATCATTCATAGCCTAGCCATATTCATAAGTTTTGCAAAAGCATGACTTAATACATGGATTATGGTGTCAAAATTCCAACATAGTTTCATATGAACTATAACAACCAAACTTGTTTCAATTACTTGCAAAATGATTTATGCACAAAAATATACATCATGATGGCATAATAACAAAGCCCCAATCTTGCATGAATTTCAATCAACTACATACATGTAGCTTCAACATAGATTACATAATTTGCGCAATATTCCAAACGTATACTTGCATAGAACTACCGCATGTAGTTCTTTATAATGAATAACATAATTTTGCACAAATATGAATTACTTTATTATCCCAATTCAAGCATACAAATCAATACAGTTGTTTATTCATACCAAAGTAATACTCTACTTACAATCGTTGCGATGAATTCTCTAATTTAGGGATTGAAGATGCAAATTCCTTTGTTGAATTGATTTGTTTAGGTTGCTCTAAGCTTTAGAATCTTCCTCCTAATCCTCTCTCTAGTTGGCGGCTACTCTTAGTCGTTCCTCAGCAACATGGCGGCTATCTTCTTAATTTTGAATGAATAGATTAGGGTTTGTCTAGGGTTGTTTATATAGAGGTTAGGAACTGATTAGGACCCTTGATGTTGCTTGGATTGATCATAGCCATTCATTAGATAGAGAGACCAATTAGAACCCGCCACCTAGCCCTAATGACAAAGCAGACCACAGAAATTCGACCAAACACAGACCTGGCCAGCCAGGTTGACTGGGCTCGACCAGGTCGACACCCCTGTCGACAGGGCTGTCGACAGCCCTGTCGACATGGGTAGCCCAGGTCGACAGCCCAGTCGACCTGGGTGACCTAGGCGGGTGTTTATCCGCCCTGGCCCATTGGGCCCGATTTTTAATTATTTTATTCTGTTTGAATTTTAAATTTAATTCAAAACTTCCGAAGGTCATATCTTCTTCATACGGACTCCGTTTTTCGAAAACTCGGACTCTATTTCGCGTATTTTTCCGAGACGAACGCAATGGCGTATCCCGTTTCCCTTAGTTCTTTGATTTGTAATTAATTATACTTTAATTTGTGAATTTCATAGTTACAGAATTCTCGGGGTGTTACAAATTTCCTCTAATTGCAACAGGTCACCAAATTCAAATCTTCTTAATAATGGCTTGAAATTGTTATCAAAGTTCTCAAATCATAAGCCGATGCAAGCCTTCCCAGACTGATGTTTCTAAAGTTGAATTTCCTTTTTAGTTCCCTAATTATCTGAACTTACATCTTAGAAACCTTGTGTCTCCCAATATTTAAAGTACCTATCCTCTTCCCATATTTGAAGCACTCCTTTAGCTGTTATCTTTATGATTCAAAATGTCCATAGATTTATGTTTTCATTGGTTACTTTAGGTTCATTTTTGTTATTCATGGTTCAACATTTTATTATAACAACTAAATGAACCTATTATACTTATATGAAAGACTACTAGATAGATACCACTGCAATTTTCCCACCTTGTGTTCAAAGTTCAGAGCTGTGCTAAATTGTGCTTAGTAGAAATATATTACTGTTCCAAATGGAGAAACAAAATAGCATTCTAATATCCATAAATGGTTGAAATTTATGGACAACGAAATTAATAAAAGTTGACAGCTCATAACAAATATTGTTGTCAAATAATTATGAGCTGACTCACATCTACGGTTTGGTACATTGTGTAACTCAATTAAATGAATTGGTTTTCCATGATTACTCAAAAATAACTTTCAAATAATTGTAAAATAATTCTCATTTTATCTTAAACCTTATAGTTTAAGTTGCACTAACCTTTTGCAGGTCTTTTACGATCATATGATAATCAATTTTGGTTGCTTGAAACTTTGGTCTCTATACTATTAGTTTTCGTCTATTCCTTTTGTATAGTTTCAGTGATGAGTTGATATTCTAGTCGCTTATAATCTTTTTTTGTTTACAGATTCTTGCAAGTCCACAACCTAGAACAATATGAACAATAAAAAAAAAATGAATGATTTCATTACTAAAGCCTACCTTATAATAAATCAAATTAAATTCAAACATAAGTGGATGTTCAACTATGTTAAGTTGATTTGCGCACATATGTGTGTAATGTATATTGTTTCATAAACTTTTACAAAGTGTTTGTGCATTGCTTCCTTAAAGCATTTCTTTAGTCTGCTTTACCTGATAATGTCCCTGATGTATTTAGTAGCATGTTGGAACCCATGACATGTGCCTGTACAAGTATATGCTTTATTTTGTGCTATGTATGTTGTTATTATGTTCATATGGGCTGCTGTGGGCATGAGTACATGCAAACATGCATGTAGTGGGAGCAAATCAGGTTGTGCATGTGTGTATGTTTTTATGTTCCTACCTTTTATTTTACCTATGAGTATCTAATTCTGTAGTGTGTGCTTACAAAACTTTGAGTCTCGAGCGTTTATGTAAATATATAAGGTTTGTTGTTGGAAATACTAAATTCATGATTTAAAAAAAACACATTTGAATGATACGAACCTGAAGTTTGAACCTAGCCTAAGTGTGATGATTGTACATCTGACCATACTTTTCGAACGATTTATCTGAATTCGACGAGTTTACACATTTTGAAAAGTTTGAACCATAGGCTATAATTTTCATATAAATCACTTTGCCAAAGTTTGTAGTTATATAGGATTTTTAGGTGAATTAAAATGCACAAAATGCGCGTATGTCGCTGTTCCAAAATTGCTGAAATTGTTTTAAGCATAACTTTCAAATGATTAATCCGATTTTGGTTATGCTGGAAAGCTCATAACTTAAACAACAATTTTCATTTAAAGAGTTATACCAAAAAAATCATTCACTAAGCTAAAAATGTTATAGAATATCGTTGTTCCGAAATGAACTTTATTAAAAACTGAGCTGAATTGATTTATTCATAACTTTTGAATGGTTTATCCAAATTCGATGATTTTGTACTTTTTGGAAAGCTTAAAACATAAGCTATAACTTTTGTTTAAAGTGTGTTTTTAAGTTTTGAAGTTTGCTAGTCCGAAAATGCAGTTTTAAACTGCTAACATGCACATTGGATCACGGTTCAGATTTTATGTTAACATATTGTAATGTGTACCTCTTTATACTTGATATTCTAGCATTTTGATGTATTGTGAGATGATTCAATTAAAGTGTTATGACATTTATTCATTATGTGAATTTATAACTACCATATTTCTCATATGCGACTAATATTCATGTGTTAAGATGAGTATAGGTATACTAAGAGCATTAAAATGAAGATGGTTTGCATTAACATGCTTTATCACAAGAAAAAATGCTCAAAAAACGCAAATAAAAGGTACGTTTTCAGATTAAATGCTGCAAAACATTAGAATAATGTAACACCCGATATTTTTAAAATAATAAAATAATAATAACTTAATTGAATAACGAGAATTAAGTAAAACAAACTGCGTCATTGCGTCCGTCTTGGAATTCTGGTCAAGATAGACACCTGATTTGCATAAAACGGACATTATACGAAGAAGTTATTAACCCTAGAAGTTTGTATACGCACAAGTGAAATATATATACATATATATATATATATATGTATATACAAACAAATTAAAATATAAAATAAAGAATAAAATAAGGATTGCATGTAATAAATACATGCAGTAAAAAAAATGTAATGCATGCATTGAAAGAAAGAAAGGATTGGTTGCATGCAATGTAAATATGTTGTAGGCACTTATTTGCAAACATAATGCATTAACATTAAAAGAAAAAGATTCATGCAATGGTTTAATTTAAGTATTGTAACTAACATGAAAAAAAAGAAGTAAGGGAGAACAATAATTATCATTGTTCTAAGACTTATTAACAAAAGACTTCATAGCTCAGTTGGTTAAGGCATTGGATTTGTAACATAGAGGTCGAGGGTTGAAACCCCGGTGGCGGCATAATTTTTATCTTTGTTTTAGAGAGGGCCAACTGAACATGCAAATATATGTACGTATACAAATTCAAAATTTAAAAGGATAAGAAATTACATATAAGAAAATAAAGAAAATATATGTATATATATAAGAATATATATATATATGCATAAATATATGTATACAAAAGGGTGCATTTTCTACAGGTCCCTGTTAAGGTTTTAAATTAGGCTTAGCTCCGGTCATAAACTTATTGTAAATTTAGTCCTTATTTTTCGAAAACTCACTAAAAAGTTAGGAAAAAATATAAAAAAATACGTAAATTCATAATTAATTAAATAGCGTAAACATTAAAAAATTCAGATAAAAAAACAATCAAACAAGGCGTCGAAAAACAAAAAAAAATAGAAAAAACAACAAAATTGTAGTTTAATGCATAATAGTATGCAAGTATATGTATTTTTGTGCATACATCCGCACATATTTTCAACTTATGCATCTGTGCTTGATTTCTGTGCATACATCTATGCAACTACTGTGTTATTTTGGCATACATACGTGCATAAATTCAACTGCATAAATATCAGTTCAAATTTCTACACAAAATACTTGCATACATGTGTGCAAGTATTACAATTAGTTGCACACATATTTGCAAGTTTCGGTCCAAAATTTCTGAAGAAAATAGCGTATGCAATAGTTGCATACATGTATGCAACTATTGGCAAAACTTGCATACATGTATGAAACTTTTTTTTTTGGTTTGCGTGGACTTCCGAGAATATTTCCTGATTTTAGAATATATATTTTTAATGTGGTAGCGCCAAAAATTCTGGCTCATAAATGAAAAAGGCAGAACTTTTGAAGAGAGCAGGCGGAAGTCAAAAATAGGGATCGGGTTTGGATTACAAACACGACAGGGACGTGCACTACATTTCAAAGTTAAATAGGGAACCTAGCCTAGTTTCCATTATACAAAAGATAAAATTCAAGATAAGACTACAGTCAATGAAATATGGCAAGAATCAAATAACGGTGCAACATCGTTTGAATTCTGAAAATAAAACGAAAATTATGCATATATATATATATGCGTAAAATGGTCAGTAGAGGAATTGCATACATATAAGAACATTTCATGTGAATAAAATAGCTAAATAAATTCCAGAAATTCAAAAGTTCGAAAATCAAATTTCTGCGCCAAAACAGCTTTCGGGACCCAATGCTGACTCAGCACTGCGTGTACGATAAGATTTGGCTAGATTCATTTGCATAAATTCAACTGAGCTATGAAGTCTTTTGTTAATACATCACTTTTCCCTCTTATCACACTAACTCGGTTCATTACATGCCTTCCTTTCTTATTTTCTGAGTTAGACATTTAATTACCATCCTTGCCATTAATTCATATCTTGTTATATAGATATTTTATTTATATATATATAAGCACTAGACCTCTCACATTAAGCCTACACTTGTGGACGCTGGATTTGCTGGGCGGGTCCGGGCAGACTTCTACCACAAGCTGACTTAACCTCGTGTCTTAGCACATGTTGTCAATTCTTGCACTTAGGCCTCTTACATTATGTTCAACATTAGTGGCTGCTGGATATGCCGGTCGGGTTCGAGCAGACTCCGCCACTAATGCAACCTGATCTCGTGCCATAAGTGTATTTACAATTTCTTATTGTAATTCTAGGCATATTCATTTTCATTCAATCACTTATGTTCATATCAAATTTCTCTTCCAAATTAAAATCTCAAAACATAATATATGTTATGTTCATTACATGAAAATTTCATACATTTTATCCTTTTTACTGTAATATAGTTTACAATAATCTAATTTACATGTCATCCAATTTTTGCTTATATTTTGTCGCATGTCATTTTCAACATATGTTTAATTCTACTAAGACATGGAAACATTCAATCGGGTAATTATTTTAACATGTCGTTCAATCAATAATATGTCCCAAGTAAAGCATGTAATTACAATCATCAATTGTTTATTCATATCCTAACAAGTTTATTTTCTCCAACATGTAAACATTCAATTACTTAGCCAATTCAACATAGGAATTTCCTGACATATTCATATCAACATTTCAATTCGTTATAATAAGAATTTATAATTAAACTGGTCATTTCAAAATTTATTAAAAAGGGGAATGCTAAACGATAGTTATAGCATTATCTAAAGGCTATAGCTTAAACCCACTCACCTTTAAGCTTTCCCCAAATTTTGGATCTGATCCGTTATATCATCCATGGTTTTCCTTTTTCCCTTTAATTTGATTCACGACCTAATGACCATGAATTTATTATTTCATGAAAAGACAAGGGGAAAGAGAAATAATTTAAATAGATTGGTTTTTAGGAGTTTAACTTACTTTCATGATTCAATAATCTTTTAACTAACGTTAATTCCCTCTTCCAGATATGAATTCATAATCCTCCTTGGCTAACATTTTAATTTCAGAATAGATTTGAGAAGAGAGAGAGAGAGGGAGCCATGACAGAGCTCCAGCGCAGCCGCCGAATTATGATGTTTAGGGTTAGGTCTAGGGTCTTATTTATAGGTGCTCAAGACCTTATCGTACACGCAACGCTGAGTTGACTGTAGTCTTATCTTGAATTTTATAGGTGCAACATCGTTTGAATTCTGAAAATAAAACGAAAATTATGCATATATATATATATATATATGCGTAAAATGGTCAGTAGAGGAATTGCATACATATAAGAACATTTCATGTGAATAAAATAGCTAAATAAATTCCAGAAATTCAAAAGTTCGAAAATCAAATTTCTGCGCCAAAACAGCTTTCAGGACCCAATGCTGACTCAGCACTGCGTGTACGATAAGATTTGGCTAGATTCATTTGCGAACCTGGACAATTTTCTTAACTGGGTTCAATGCTGACTCAGCGTTGCGTGTACGATAAGGTCTTGAGCACCTATAAATAAGACCCTAGACCTAACCCTAAACATCATAATTTGGCGGCTGCGCTGGAGCTCTGTCATGGCTCCCTCTCTCTCTCTCTTCTCAAATCTATTCTGAAATTAAAATGTTAGCCAAGGAGGATTATGAATTCATATCTGGAAGAGGGAATTAACGTTAGTTAAAAGATTATTGAATCATGAAAGTAAGGTAAACTCCTAAAAACCAATCTATTTAAATTATTTCTCTTTCCCCTTCTCTTTTCATGAAATAATAAATCCATGGTAATTAGGTCGTGAATCAAATTAAAGGGAAAAAGGAAAACCATGGATGATATAACGGATCAGATTCAAAATTTGGGGAAAGCTTAAAGGTGAGTGGGTTTAAGCTATAGCCTTTAGATAATGCTATAACTATCGTTTAGCATTCCCCTTTTTAATAAATTTTGAAATGACCAGTTTAATTATAAATTCTTGTTGTATAGAATTGAAATGTTGATATGAATATGTCAGGAAATTCCTATGTTGAATTGGCTAAGTAATTGAATGTTTACATGTTGGAGAAAATAAACTTGTTAGGATATGAATAAACAATTCAGTGATTGTAATTACATGCTTTACTTGGGGCATATTATTGATTGAACGACATGTTAAAATAATTACCCGATTGGATGTTTCCATGTCTTAGTAGAATTAAACATATGTTGAAAATGACATGCGACAAAATATAAGCAAAAATTGGATGACATGTAAATTAGATTATTGTAAACTATATTACAGTAAAAAGGATAATATGTATGAAATTTTCATGTAATGAACATAACATATATTATGTTTTGAGATTTTAATTTGGAAGCGCAATTTGATATGAACATAAGTGATTGAATGAAAATGAATATGCCTAGAATTACAATAAGAAATTGTAAATACACTTATGGCACGAGATCAGGTTGCATTAGTGGCGGAGTTTGCTCAAACCCGACTGGCATATCCAGCAGCCACTAATGTTGAACATAATGTAAGAGGCCTAAGTGCAAGAATTAACAACATGTGCTAAGACACGAGGTTAAGTCAGCTTGTGGTAGAAGTCTGCCCGGACCCGCCCAGCAAATCCAGCGTCCACAAGTGTAGGCTTAATGTGAGAGGTCTAGTGCTTATATATATAAAAATAAAATATCTATATAACAAGATATGAATTAATGGCAAGGATGGTAATTAAATGTCTAACTCAGAAAATAAGAAAGGAAGGCATGTAATAAACCGAGTTAGTGTGATAAGAGGGAAAAATGATGTATTTCCCTAAATGACTTATTTCTGAAAACGTTATTGCAAGTAAGCCACGATAAATTTAGAAAAGTAAAGAAATTACTTGCTACCACGGATTTTGATGGGAAAACGTTATGAAAATAAATCATTGATTCCTTCTACCAAACTGATAAGGTGTATAAAGTATTTTCCTTAGTATAATAAGGAACATATATTATAGAGAATGAAGAATAATGTTTTATAACAGTAAATGGTATAAAAGGGGAATGATAATAACCTATTATAAATAAATAACATTAATGAAAATGCTTTATAATAGGTAGACTTGTCCTAGGGATAAGTGAATATTATAACTTAGGTTATAATAAACTAGTAAGGGAATGAGATAACTGGTGAATTAAATTATGTAACACTTAATTTTAAATTAAGTAATCAAAAAAAGGGGAAAACCTAAAATTTAACACCCCGAATTTTCTGTCAACTGTAACTTAACAAATTAAAGTATAATTAAATCTAAATTACGAAATCAAGGGAAACGTGTTATGCCATTGCGTTCGTCTCGAAATTTTGCTTGAGATAGAGTCCAAGTTTGTGTAAAACGGATACCGTATGAAGAAGATATAGACGAACGAAGTTGGGCAGAAAAATCAGAAACGGGTCAGAATGCACTGGCGCACTTGGGAAGTGTGCCAGAACAAAATTGCACTGGCGCACTTGGGAAGTGTGCCAGTACAATTTTAGCATTTGCACACCTGCCAAGTGCGCCCAGGCCAGAAGACCTGTTGGTCAGGCCCTGGCTGTCCTGGTCAGGTTCTGGTCAATTTCTGAGGCTTGGCTGAGTCACTAGGGCTTACATGTCACTTTCTGATTGGCTTCTCTTGAGATGGATGGTCTGGATTCACTCTAGCTTCATCGACGGCTCTAATCAGATTAAAATTCTATAAATACAACTCAAGTCTAACCCTAAATTCACAAAAATAATATAATACTAAAGCCGTCATGCTGCTGGAAAGAAACTAGGAGTGGTCGTCAGTTAGAAAGCTTAGAGACAAGCCAATACTAAAGTAAAACACGAATCAAAACAACGTTAGTCTACCCAAAGGAAAGCATATCAAATTCAGAATTCAGAATCCAGAATCCAAGTTCGTCGTTCGTTGTAAATATAGTGATTTTTACCATGAGAATAAAACTAAGACTTGATTCGATGTAAATTGGAAGTGGAATTGTGCTATTATGTAAAGACGATGTTAATTCATATCTATGTATTGAAATGACTATGTTGCGAATGAAATTTGGATGTTTGTGGTATAATTAAGATTGATGTTGATCCTATTGTACTTTTAGAAAGACAACAACATCACAAGCAAGTTGTATAGTTCCTTTTTATGTGATTATATAGGTCGTTTGTGATTAGAACCTCATGTATATACTTTATGCTAGAAATCTTTATGCCTAAATGGTTATGTTCACATACATGCCCCTATGTTTATACAAAAGTTGCAAGTTCCTAATTGGATCCATGTCAAGATCCACTTTAGTACATGTTTCATGTTGTAATTAGATATGCGATTGGATCTAACTCACACCCTTGTCATAAAGTTATACATATTTATGAAAATGTCATATTCTTGTCATGTGCTAATGATGTTCGATGTTATGCCTAGATCCAAAAACAAGTTTAGACTTATGTTGTCTAAATCATATGCTAATTCATGTGACACCTAATTGGTTAGACCCTTATTTCAATACAAATTCACATATATGTAAATTGATTTAGGCTAAGTTGCAAATTCACATATATGTATATTGACTATTTTGCAAGTTCACATCTATGACATTCATGTTGGCTATTTTGCAAGTTCACACCTATGATGTTCATATTGACTATGCCAAGTTTACACCTATGTCATGTTTATGTTTATGAATTCCCTTATGCCTATTTGTGTGCGCTAAATTAGGCTAAGTTTTTAGCCTAATATTATATGCTAAAACTATGCGAACGAAAATTAGGCTAAGATTGTTAGCCTAATGTTTAAACGGGGTAACGTTCGGGACATTAATAAATCTTGACAAAGAAATATATGAAATTGGCATGTTTGTCACATGCCAAAATTGGTGGCATTTAAATGGTATAAATTCTTATACCAAAAATGTTAAACTTGGAATGTGGGCCATAACATTTAATTGTTGACAAATTTACATATATTCAGTAATAAAGGCAAATATGTAAATTTAGAAAATACGAATATGCTTAACACGAGGTTGGATTGAGTTGTGATGTAAATCTGCCCAGACCCGCCCGGCTGTCCAGTAGTCACAACAATACCTATCCAATGTGGGTGGTTAAGCATTGAGCCCAATAAGGACCCGAGGTTAGACTGAGTTACGGTGTAAATCTTCCCGGAACCGACCTGCACATCCAGTAACCTAACAATATCTGTCTAATGTGAGCGGTCGGTGCTTTAAAAGGCTAAGGACAGACAAGTCAGGATGGTAGGGTTAAGCTAACTAAAACACTTAACCAATGCAACATGTTAATGAAATTGATGGGTGGGGTTAGGTAAATACAGACACTTAACCGCTTAACATGTTTGACTAGAAAAACCTAGTAACGGGGACCCATTTCAGCAGTAACCCAATTAGGTATCATGGTACCCTGAAACTAGGCAGGGTGGGGCACGATTACTGGGCTGATTGTAAGCGATCAAAGCGACGGCGGTGGGTGCAACAATGTGGGTTCTAACGGAGTGCGGGTGTGCACACACTTCGGAGCAGACAAACAGGGCACTGGGGGCACCAGTAGTATAACCTATGCATTATAAGGTTTGTGTCGGGTCGCAACCATGGGACTTGATACACCCCATGGTGGGGCCAGCATATGTATCTACAATCTCTGGGGGCCGTAAGACACAGATGATTATGCGAGTAGGAGCCGATCTTTAGAAAAGGGGATCACTTTGCCTCCAGCATGAGGTGATAGTTAAGATAATACAAGTAGGTGCAGAGATATAGTGTGGGGTGCGATAGTATATTCGTTTCTAAACTACTTTATCTTAGTTTATGATACTGTCCTATTTCCAGTTTATACCTATCATGCCCTTATTCTTATTCTCATACTGAAGAGTCACTGGACTTACCAGGCTTTATGTCTGACCCTATTTTCTTTCGTCTTCTTTTCTTCCGTCCCCCCCCCCCCAGGTCAATAGGGAGGAAATAACTCAGCTTAGTCAGATTCTTTAAAAGCTTCAAGATAGTTGATGTACAGTTTGGAGTCTCTTTCCTTGGCTACGGCTGTTGGTCACACTCTATGGGGATTTATGCAGTTTTAATCACGTTTTATGCTTCTTTATTTAAAAACCAAGATAGAAATGATGTAGTAATGTTTTGGAAGTTGTTATGAGACAATTATGAAAATGTGTTGTATGAACAAGTATTTTATGAAATAGAAGTCTGATGTTTTCCGCTACTTATATATATGTGTGTTTATATCTGTCTTGTGTTTTATCTGTGACTTTTACTTACAAACCTCCACCAAAGTTAAGGCAGTCCCCTATAAGTGACCTTAATGGAGGGTGGGGTGTTTCATAAAACCAGTTAAGAAAACGAGGGAAAATATATTGTGCTTAATTATAAATTAAGTAGTCTGGAGTCTGAAACCCGTTGGTAAGAATAACATGTTTAGACTTGTCCTAGGGAAAAGGGGAAATTATAACATAAGTTATAATAAATGGGTAGAGAAACTTATTAATGGGCCTTAGTTAATAGAACTAAGTTAATAAGTAAACAACGGTAAGTCGTATTAACGACGTAAAGTTGAATTATGATTAAATGAGACAGGATGAGGAAAACTTATGAAATGAAATAAGTTATATTTAATCATAAATGGTAAGTGACATGTTAATTGGAAACATGTGAATTAGATATACTTAATTACATATTAAGTAAAACATGTTATTGAAATTAAATAAGAATATAAAAGGGATTGTGGATCACAGACCTTGGGCCACAATCTAGAGAATAACATGTTGTAAGCTTATTAATAAACTTAAATGAATTAAGTTGTACGACTGAAATTAATAAGCAAGAGAAACTTAGTAATTTGAATAAGAATTCAATATGAATTGGAATAACCAAGTTAACTGGAAACCTGGTAAGGTGAGACAAGCACGTAAAAGAATATTTAGACATAGGGACTAACAACATGCTAAAGTAAGGTGCTTAGATCACTCCGTACGGTTGAGGGTGAATAACCCAACCGGGTAGATCATTGAGATGTTATAAGGCACGAGGGGAGCACACATTCATCAGATTGTTTGACAGCTCCAAAGGGCTGGAAGGGGAAGCACGCGGTTTCCGGGAACGTAGGGTACTCTTGGTATTCCTCTGTGAGTGGCAGACGATCCGCCTACACTCATAGAGGTTAGGTCTGTGTAGGTGAACCAATGAGTATGCCTTCATTGCAATAACAAGGGGCAATCAAAAACTAAGGTGGACCAGCGTGATTCGGCGAGACCAATTAGTGCCCTGTGATAGCAACTCGTTGTCTACCTACCATCTTCAGTCAGTACGTAAAGCGGAAAGGTGGAGAACTCTAACAGACCATATACTTTTCTATCTAGTTATGGGTGAGGTTGGCCAATAGGTTTGAAGGGCACGGGGGGCCGGGGTTAAGTTCTCATTCTTGATATTCTTGGGTGCCTTTCATTAGTTGAGGGAGGGGTCTAGTGGGACCATAGCCACTGTAAAAGCGGACCTTTGCATCTACAATAGCCAGATATATGAAAGCTCCCGACCGATTTCCGTGTTCCTTGATTAGCCCTGCCACGGGACTCGGGCGCACATATAGAGAACATGTGCAAAATTCATCGAGAACGATTGATGATACATACGTGGGAAAGTCTAGGTACACTCATGTCGCTCTGGGTGGTGTATTATAAGACTAGAGGGCATTATTTGAGGATGGTACCTAATTCGATCGAATGGTTCAAAGATGGCAGTCCGAACGCTTACGTAATATAGAAGTAGTGGTTCTTTACCGATGTATCATTGACATATATACAGAAATCCATATACATTAGGGCATAGGATTAGGGACTGTTATATTCCTACGATGATACGGTGGAGACCATGGGGTGTATCTCAATATTGAGAGATAGCTACATTTATGGTATTAGGTTAATTCACTGGGAAGTAAATGGGTACGACGTGTGTGTAAGCCTTGAGTGTTGATAACCCAAGTAACCTAATAAATAAGAAAATATGATTGAACGGTATATGTAAGATTATCCAAAGTGTATAGTTTAAATCCAGTCACCAGAACTTGTGTTCTGACCCACACCTCATAACACACTCGCTGGTTAGATTGTGGCAGAGACATGATAGCTTTGGGTACTAGTTAGGCAATATTAATAATATGGTAAGGCTATATTTTGATTATACTATATTTTATCCTTTCCGCTGTGAGATATTTTTCTAAGCTCTGACATGTTTGATGTCTCTGTCTTTTCTGCAGGATACTAGAGCAAACCAATACGAGTTTTGACAGACTGGAATTTTGAAAAAAAATCGATCTATCGAAAATGGGGTTGTCACATCTAGTATCAGAGCTTAGGATTAGAATTCCTATATAAATAGTGAGTGAACGTATTTGTATCTTTAAAAATACAAATATTATATATATATACCTGGATCCATAGAGGAACCCACTAAATAAAAGGAGTATAATATGGTATGAAATGAGATGTTTGTTTTGTACACTAAAGGAATGAATAAGGAAATTTGAGACCCTTAGGAAGTTTGGTTGGGAATTGTACAATATACTTTGCACGGAAGGAAAATAAATCCCATATGATTAGTATTTTGGAAAAAGTTGAACAGAGAAAAATGGATTAGGAATATATAGTTGAGAGAATTGACCTTGGGGAGTGTCTAGGAGAGCCTAGAAAAATTGGAAACCCGTTTTGAGTCTAACTCCATTATTAACTTTTAAGAACTTGAGATTATAAAAGCTTGGGAAAAAACAATTTATGGTTTTTTCAAGTTTTAGTCTTAAAAGTTATAGTTTTAAAATATGTAAAGAAGTACATATTGAGTTTTCAAGTAAAATTCTCTCAGTAAAAGGTGCATATTATAAAGCATGTATAGCTCTCTAGTTTTCTAGTTATATTTCATAAAATAATTTTTAATCAAGAAAGTTTTGAAGTCTCTATTCTTTTGACAATTATTTTTGATAAATTGTTTAAAAGAGAATGCTGTTGGGTGAACAAAATAAGTTGTAGAAAATGAGAATAGAGTGGATGTTTGCACCTTGTAGTAGGAGACTGAACTGATCTTATAGGTAAGAACAAGTCATAAACCCGATTAAGGAAAATAGTTGTCTGTATCTACTCCAGTTTTGTGATTTAAAAAAAATTGCAAGATAAGACGAAAAAGAAAAACTACAACAAAGAAAATTTTCTTATGTTGGATGTGCTTGGGTAGGAAAATAGGAAATCTTTATAAATTGTTTTATAAAATCCAAATACGGTTGGAAAAAGGTATATAAAAGAAAAACGGAAGGTGTGAAATTTTTTATTTTCCACCTTTTTGTAACATAATAAATCGAATTTGGAAAATTAGGTTTTTCTGAAATTCAAAAAATAAAGTAGGATAGTAGGATTATGGATGCAACAATTGGATGAACTATGCTCTTACTCAGTAAGAGTGTGGGAAAATTTGAATGAAAAAGCATTTTGATTTTCAAAATATTGCATTCATGTAGAATAGCCAGTATATCTATGATGTGAGCATCATATTTTAAAAAGAATTTTTGAGAAATTTGCAAATACATAGGAGGTACCGCTTAGGCATACATGCATTATTATGTTGTATTTCACTTTGCACAAGTGCACAATGTTTGCTAAAATTGGATGCACACATGATGGATGTATATTATGCGAGGGGTTAATTGATTTTACCCTTACTAAATTTCGGGGATGAAATTTCCTAAGGGTGGGAGAATGTAACACCCCGTATTTTTAAGATAATAAAATAATAATAACTTAATTAAATAATGAGAATTAAGTAAAACGGACTGCGCCGTTGCGTCCATCTCGGAATTCTGGTCAAGATAGACACCTGGTTTGCGTAAAACGGACATCATATGAAGAAGTTATTAAGCCTAAAAGTTTATATGCGCACAAGTGAAATATATATATACAAACAAATTAAAATATAAAATAAAGAATAAAATAAGGATTGCATGTAATAAATACATGCACTGAAAAAAAATGTAATGCATGCATTGAAAGAAAGAAAGGATTGGTTGCATGCAATGTAAATATGTTGCATGCACTGATTTGCAAACATAATGCATTAACATTAAAAGAAAAAGATTCATGCAATGGTTTAATTTAAGTATTGTAACTAATATGAAAAAGAAGAAGTAAGGAGAGAACAATAATTATCATTGTTCTAAGACTTATTAACAAAAGACTTCATAGATCAGTTGGTTAAGGCATAGGATTTGTAACATGGAGGTTGAGGCTCGAACCCCGGCGGCGACATAATTTTTATCTTTGTTTTAGAGAGGGCCAATTGAACATGCAAATATATGTACGCATACAAATTCAAAATTCAAAAGGATAAGAACGTACATACAAGGAAATAAAGAAAATATATGTGTGTGTATATATATATATATATATATATGAGAATATATATATATATGCATAAATATATGTGTACAAAAAATAAAATTTAAGATAAGACTACAGTCAATGAAATGTGGAAAGAATCAAATAACGGTGCAACATCATTTGAATTTTGAAAATAAAACGAAAATTGTGTGTATATATATACGCATAAAATGGTCGGTAGAGGAATTGCATACATATAAGAATATTTCATGTGAATAAAATAGCTAAATAAATTCCAGAAATTCAAAAAACAAATTTCTGCGCCAAAACAGCTTGCGGGACCCAACGCTGACTCAACACTGTGTGTACGATAAGATTTGGCTAGATTCATTTGCGAACCTGGACTATTTTCTTAACTGGGTTCAATGCGGACTCGGCGCTATGTGTACGATAAGATCTTGAGCGCCTATAAATAAGACCCTAGACCTAACCCTAAACATCATAATTCGGCGGCTGCGCTGGAGCTCAGCCATGGCTCCCTCTCTCTCTCTCTCTTCTCAAATTTATTTTGAAATTAAAATGTTAGCCGAGGATTTTGAATTCAGATCTGGAAGAGGGAATTAATGTTAATAAAAAGATTATTGAATCATGAAAGTAAGGTAAACTTCTAAGAACCAATCTATTAAAATTATTTCTCTTTCCCTTCTCTTTTCAAGAAATAATAAATCCATGGTCAATAGGTCGTGAATCAAATTAAAGGGAAAAGGAAACCGTGGATGATATAACGGATCAGATCCAAAATTTGGGGAAAGCTTTAAGGTGAATGGGTTTAAGCTATAGCCTTTAGATAATGTTATGACTATCGTTTGGCATTCCCCTTTTTAATAAATTTTGAAATGACCAGTTTAATTATTAATTGCTGTTGTAACGAATTGAAATGTTGATATGAATATCTCAGAAAATTCCTATGTTGAATTGGCTAAGTTATTGAATGTTTACATGTTGGAGAAAATAAACTTGCTAGGATATGAATAGTCAATTCAATGATTTTAATTATGTGCTTTACTTGGGACATATTATTGACTGAACGACATGTTAAAATAATTACCTGATTGAATGTTTCCATGTCTTAGTAGAATTAAACATATGATGAAAATGACAAGCGACAAAATATAGACAAAAATTGGACAACATGAAAATTAGATTATTGTAAACAATATTACAGTATAAAGGATAATATGTCTAAAATTTTCATGTAATGAACATAACATATATTATGTTTTGAGATTTTAATTTGGAAGCGCAATTTGATATGAACATAAGTGATTGAATGAAAATGAATATGCCTAGGATTATAATTAGAAATTTTAAATACACTTATGGCACGAGGTTAGGTTGCATTAGTGGCGGAAATCTGCCTGGACCCAACCGGCATATCCAGCAGCCACTAATGTTGAACCTAATATGAGAGGCCTAAGTGCAAGAATTAACAACATGTGCTAAGACATGAGGTTAAGTCAGCTTGTGGTAGAAGTCTGCCTGGACCCGCCCGGCAAATCCAGCGTCCACAAGTATAGGCTTAATGTGAGAGGTCTAGTGCTTATATATATAAATAAATATATGTATATAACAAGATATGAATAAATGGCAAGGATGGTAATTAAATGTCTAACTCGGAAAATAAGAAAGGATGGGATGTAATGAACTGAGTTAGTGTTATAATAGGGAAAAGTGATGTATTTCCCTAAATGACTTATTTTTGAAAACGTTGTTGCAAGTAAGCCACAATAAATATAGAAAAGTAAAGAAATTACTTGCTACCACGGATTTAGATGGGAAAACTTTATGAAAATAAATCATTGATTCCTTCTATCAAACTAATAAGGTGCATGAAGTGTTTTCCTTAATATAATAAGGAACATATATTACAGAGAATGAAGAATAATGGTTTACAACAGTAAATGATTTAAAAGGGGAATGATAATAACCTATTATAATTAAATAACATTAATGAAAATGTTGTATAATATGTAGACTTGTCCTAGAGACAAGTGAATATTATAACTTAGGTTATAATAAACTAGTAAGGGAATGGGATGGCTGGCGAATTAAGTTAAGTAACACTTAATTGTAAATTAAGTAATCAGAAAAGGGGAAAACCTAAAACCAGTTAAGAAAATGGGGAAATATATTGTACTTAATTATAAATTAAGTAGTCTGGGAGTCTGAAACCCGTTGGTCAGAATAACATGTTTAGACTTGTCCTAGGCACAAGGGAAAATTATAACATAAGTTATAATAAATGGGTAGAGAAACTTTTTAATTGGCCTTAGTTAATAGAACTAAGTTAATAAGTAAACAACGCTAAGTCGTATTGACGACGTAAAGTGGAATTATGATTAAATGAGAAAGGATGAGGAAAAATTATGAAATGAAATAAGTTATATTTAATCATAAATGGAAAGTGACATGTTAATTTGAAACATGTGAATTAGATAAATACATATTAAGTAAAACATGTTATTGAAATCAAACAAGAATATAAAAGGGATTGTGGATCACAGACATTGGGCCACAATCTAGAGAATACCATGTTGTAAGCTTATTAATAAACTTAAATGAATTAAGTTGTATGACTAAAATTAATAAGCAAGAGAAACTTGGTAATTTGAATAAGAATTCAATATGAATTGGAATAACCAAGTTAACTGGAAACCTGGTGAGGTGAGACAAGCGCGTGAAAGAATGTTTAGACATAGGGTCTAACAACATGCTAAAGTAAGGCGCTTAGACCGGTCCGTACGGTTGAGTGTGAATAACCCAACAGGGTAGATCATCGAGGTGTTATAAGGCGCGAGGGGAGCGCACATTCATCTGATTGTTAGATGTCTCCAAAGGACTGGAAGGGGAAACACTCGGCTTCTGGGGACGCAGGCTACTCTTGGTATTCCTCTGTGAGTGGCAGATGATCCGCATCTACTCACAGAGGTTAGGTCTACGTAGGTAACCAATGAGTATGCCTTGATTGCAATAATAAGGGGCAATCAAAAGACTAAGGTGGATCAGCATGATTCAGCGTGACCAGTTAGTGCCCAGTGATAGCAACTCGTCATCTACCTACCATCTTCAGTCAGTACGTAAAGCAGAAAGGCGGAGAACTCCAAAAGACCCATATACTTTGCTATCTAGTTATGGGTGAGGTTGGCCAATAGGTTTGAAGGGCATAGGGGGCCGGGGTTAAGTTCTCATTCTTGATATTCTTGGGTGCCTTTCATTAGTTGAGGGAGGGGTCTAGTGGGACCATAGCCACTGTAAAAGCAGGCCTTTGCATTTGCAATCGGCAAATATGTGAAAGCACCCGACTGAGTTCCGTATTTCTTGATTAGCCCTGCCACAGGACTCGGGCGCACATATAGAGAACATGTGCAAAAGGCATCGAGAACGATTGACGATACGTATGTGGGAAAATCTAGGTACACTCATGTCGCTCTGGGTGGTGTATCATAAGACTAGAGGGCATTATTCGAGGATGGAACCTAATTCGATCGAATGGTTCAAAGATGGCAGTCCGAACACTTATGTAATATAGAAGTAGTGGTTCTTTGCAAACGTAGCATTGACATATATACAGAAATCCGTACGACATTCGGGCATAGGATTAGGGACTGTTATATTCCTACGATGATACGGTGGAGACCATGCGAGTGGGGTACCATGGGGTGTATCTCAATATTGAGAGACAGCTACATATACTGTATTAGGTTAATTCACTGGGAAGTAAGTGGGTACAAGGTGTGTGTAAGCCTTGAGTGCTGATAACCCAAGTAACCTAATAAATAAGAAAATATGATTGAACGGTACATGTAAGATTATCCAAAGTGTATAATTTAAATCCAGTCACCAGAACTTGTGTTCTGACCCCCTCCTCATGACACACTCATAGGTTATATTGTGGTAGAGACATGATAGCTTTGGATACTGGTTAGGCAGTATTAATAATACGGTAAGGCTGTGTTTTGATTATGCTATATTTTATCCTTTCCGCTGTGAGATATTTTTCTGAGCTCTAACATATTTTATGTCTCTGTTTTTTCTGCAGGATACCAGAGCAAACCAATCCGAGTTTCGATAGATTGGAATTTTGAAAAAATTCGGTCTGTCGAAATTGGGGTTGTCACAAATAATGTGTTGATTGGTTGTTTCCCCGTGTTTCAAGATTCCCTGTATTGGGATGCCTCTTCGAAGATGTATATTTTCTATTTATATTGTAATCGGATTTTGCCAAACATCCTCCATACAAAGGAGACTCTGCCGAAATTTTTCAAAATTTCAGGAGTTAGAAAATTTTTATAAGCCGAAATTGTATATTGAAAAAAAATAGGACGTTAAAGTTAATTCAAGTAAAACTCATTGCGTATGCAATTGATTCAAGGGTATAAGCCACATATTGAAACAATTAATGTAGAAAATATAGAGTATCTAAGGATTAGAATATAAGTTTATAATTTTCATATTAGAAATTGCGAGGACGCAATTTTGTTAAGGGGGAAACCTGAAACAAACCTGTTTTGTGTATTGCGATTATATGCTTGTTAATGAAAATAAAAGTACTTAAAATTTGATTTGAGATGGTTTAATAATTGGAAAAAAATGTTATTTCGATTATAGCTGAATATATTGATGGGTCGTTGAATTTTTATATGTTAGAAATAATGGATAGATATATTTATTTTGTGATAATAGGACAAAATTGTTAATTGGGTGAATGACTTGAATTAGATGGAACTGGCTATTATTATGCTATAAATTGTACTATGAAATACGAATCAATTTATATATAAGATTGAAAACTAATTTGAAAACTTGTACTTCAATAAATATGTGTGTGAAGTTAAATATTAGAATAGTGGAAAATACATATGTATATGCAAATCAAGTCTCCTTAATTAACTTAAAGCCCAATACCAGCACATTAGATTGTCTTTCCCTATAAGCCAAATGGATCCCTTATCTTTTTTCCCTGATGGATTTTTAATTTCTCCCTAGAAACATCGTGCAGCTTCTCTCCTTATCCCCATTTTTCCATAGACGATCTCTTTTATTTTCATGCCCAATTCTAGTTCGAGGGATGAATCCTCCTCACGGGAAAAAGAAGAAGAAGAGAAGATTGAATCGCGCTCTCCATTGAAGGACACGAGCACGTCCAAGCGAAGAGAGAAGGCGACTTCAAAGTTGCGACCGGAGTTTATTGTGACAATCGGGAGTACTCGACTGGACGGTGCGAGACACAGGGATTCAGCGCAAGTGAAATTAGGCCATATGGCGAGTAGGCTTAGTTGAGAAAGAAGGAATATGTGAGCATATCCTTGGGGCTGATCGGAGCGAAATGAGGGGTGATGTGTGGGTTTGTACAGAGCAGTGAAGATGTTATTCGATTGAGGCATCAAGGGTTAAGGAGAAGCTTTTGCATGGGTCGAAAGACAACGTTGCAGATACGAATTAGTCCGTTCAAGCATTTGTTCAGGTGAGTAATCCTCACTCACATCCATGTTTATATCCATTACCATTATACACCAATATGTATATATATTATTATCCCAATAGTATTGATTTGCTTGACTGATTAGATGATTGAATTTAAATTATTACATATGGTTGAATTGGATGCTGGATTGAATGGTTGATAATTTGATTGTTATACAATTGTTTGGGTATTAGTTTGAGTGAGGAATATGAAGTTGTTGGACGAATTAAGATATAAAGGGATGCTGCCTGTTCCCATTTTGTATTCGAATTTATTTAGATTTGTCGTTATATTTTGATGTTCGATTAGATTTACGGTTTCAAATTAACTATGAAAATCCACACAAGTTGTGATAAAATGATAGCTACATTGTAGTCGTTGTTTCTAAATATTGCCTTGTTGTATAAAAACTATAAATAGATTAAATTTGGATGAAATAACTAAAGTATTTTCATTGTATGATGTTTTTTTATACTAAATATTTCCTTGTCTCTAAGTATTTTGATCTATATTTCATCAATATTAAGATAAACTAATCTGTTGTACGAATTTTTGCTAAGTGGATCCTTCGTATTAGAAATTAATATAATTTTCATTGTATTCACTAGACTATATAATGCCAAACCATAATTAGTTTTAATCAAATTATTAGATAAGTTTACAACATACGAGATTGTGAAATATTCTCCATTAAAAAATCATCTTAAGTTTTAATAAGAGATTGTGTAGCATAATGATTCCTCATATATTTGTTTATGAATAGTTACTCTATAAAAGTTCAAATACTCTCTCAGAAGTTTTGCGAATGCTATTATTATGATTTAGGATTAGTGCACTTTGAAGACTGTTTTGGTAAGTAAATATGATGTTCTTTATACCACCTTTATTTATTTTGTTTTGCTGTTTGTTGTATTTATTTGTTTCTATTTTCTTTTATATGAATTCCAAAACTATGAATGATTCATTGTTGATTTGGTTTATGATATGAATATGAAACAGTGATGACAGTTTTTTATACGGTTTTACAATATTTATATTCTATGTGACAAAAAATTTGAATAAATGGTTTGGTGAAACCGTCTGGTATGGGACCTTCGGTGTCATCATCCTGGTTATTCATTGGACTTGTTATAAAAAGTATTGAAGGGTTAGTGTATTATACAAGCACTAAATAAATAGATCTGTAACACGATGGTGTACGAGATTGGTTGATTTCCTATTTCGTTTGATTGAAGCTATTGAGTTGCTGCATTGATTTATGAGATTTTTGTGATTGATTTTTTTTTTTGAGTTTTCCAATACGGTGTTGATGAACTATTAGTAAACCAAGCAGTGAGAACTTGTGGTATGGGACGCACTGTTACCACTATTCGGGTTACTAATTGTGAGTTGATGACGTATAGAAACCATTGTTTATATTGAGGTAGTCTTGAGCGATTATCCTATATTAGACCTGAGAGCCTAACTTATGGAGATATGAATATCTTCCATTATGTCCTGAGCGACTATCTTCTTACTAGTACTAGATAGTCGTGAGCGGCTATCGAGGTTGTCCTGAGTGATTATCCTATATTAAGCCTGAGAGTCTAACTTGTGGAGATCTGAGTATCTCCAATTATAGACGTCAAAATTGTTTAATACTGGTATATGATATTTCCATCGCACGTGCGGCGTTGCTAAGTCTCGCCGAGATTGATATGGATCCATATGATTTTTCTTATGATTCTTGTTTATAATTTCATGTTATTGTACTTTTATAGCCTATGAGCTATCGTGTGATTGTGATAATTTTTGTTTGTGATTTCTTCATGTTAATGTATTTTGATGGCCTGTGAGCTATCGTGTGATATTTTGGTGATTTCATAATGCGTTACAACTCTTGAATGAGATTCATTCGAATAAGATTATGTTGTCGTCTGCATATGTTCATATATGGTAATGCTTCCAGCCATGAGGCATGAATCATTAGTGTCGATGTTTGAGTGAACCTAATGATTAGGTTTATAAATTGAATGACCATTTTAGATTAAATAATGTTGTACCTCTTTTTGTTATTATTCTTGTTTAGAAACCAAAACATTTATATTAACTATAATGGATTTAGACATAAACTAATATGTGTATTATTTATATAATACTCGAATTAGACCGAGGCATTCCAAGTGCAAGGACATTGAGACTAATTTGAGATTCACTTGGCCTTAGAGGAGTATAGTAACATAGTAGACTATTTGTTGTCATGTATTGACTGGTCTGATGTATATGAATTGATATATATTAAATAAAAGATGTATAAAATGGTAAATACTATATATTCTATTCTATTTTATCGTTGTGATTGACTCTGTGATATCTGTATTCGTGTGTATTCTGTATTGTTCTATCTTGGAGGCACATGTGTAATTGTTTTGTATCGATACTGTGTACAAAAGAGTAAGTTGTATTTCAAAATTTTAAACATGTACCAGTGTTACTCTAAGATAATTTGCACGTGTGTGCCCCTACAGCCTCATTCTTTGTATTACCTGACGGTATTACTTAGTAATACTCTTGGATAATATAGGTATAGAGGTGGGGCATTACATTAATATTAAGTATAAGTTGATAGTATTTCTATCCAGATCTAATGTCAAAGAGTTGGATAAATCTTTTAAGTAAGATATGGGTTTCCCAATTTGATTGGGATAAGTTGGATATAAATAATCTTTGGATATTTGATATGAAATTCCTTGGTATAAACCTATACTATTTGAGGAATTTGAAGATATTATTCCACTTATAGTATTCGTTGATTATGAGAATTGATATCGAATATAAGTAGATACAATTTCTGTGTAACTTATGTTCAATATCGATTGATTTGGATTTTTTCGTGAAACATATCTTCAACAATATCATTCTTGAAGCCCATTGAGATCGAGTTGTGGAAATTCATATCGTACATTGAGATTTAATCAAACTTTGATTTAAGAAAATTAAAAATAATAAATTGGGAACCAAGTATAATCATTTAGTTAAGACTAAAGAATAGAATGTTGGAAAAACGATTTAATTGGAAACTATGGTTGAAACATGGATTAAGGGGTTTTCAAAGGAAACAGGGTTTTGATAACGAGTTATCAAATGGAAAATTAATTAAGGCTTTGAGGATAAATTATCTTTGATTTAAGGAATGTGTTGTAAAAGAGAAAGGTTAAATATGGATTTTATTATAATTAAAGAATGGATTTAAAGAAGCTTAATTTAACAAAATCCAAGATAGAAGGAGATTTGTTTGAAAGCCTGTGTGTTCCGTAATTGTATTTTTTTAAATTGCGCTTATTACTTGGAAAGACCTGGATCAGATGTATGTCCGAAAACCATTCCAAGTAATAATACGACGTTGTGGAGCAATTGAAGACAGTTGTAACATCCCGTATCTTTGGCAGTCAAATATTTTATTTAATTTGTGATTTTTAAATATTATATTGGGAATATTAATGGATTTTAATATTGAATTCGTAATTAAAACGAAGTTTGAATATATAATTTATAAATAATTAAAAACGAGCTCGAAATGGCGCTGCAGTTCGTAATATGGAGTTTTGAACTTCAATTGAATATACAGGATCAGATATAAGTCGGATTTCTGTGAAACAAGAGACGTTGGAACCATATTGATGATAATTTTCATATGAAAGAGAAAAATTCAGATTTTGTGTCATAGATTGTTAGTTATGGCTAAATCAAATTTTGAAATAGTCGCTATGGTCGTTATTTTAGGCCTTTAAAATAGCCATTTTGCATACGGTCTCCGATTTCGGCGAAACTAGTTTCATTGAAAGCATAACGTTAAATTATTGTACGGTATTGAATTGCATGGCAAGCCGATGTCGTACGTGACCACGATAGCCATAAACACCCATTCAATTTCTATGGCACGTATTTAATTTAATAAAGGATATTTGAGTGTAACGTGAGCAGACGATCGAATTAAGCCGTGAAATTAGTTCCGTTGAGTTCGTATCGTCGATTATAGTCAGGATAGTTATATAGTTTGTTATTTTTGGAGACCGTGTAATTTGGTGTCCAAAATGGCATTGCAGTGCATGTAAAAATAGCCTACCGGGAAACAGTCTCGGAATGCGACGAAACTGGTGTCGTTGGGTTCGTATTAATTAATTATTGTAGAATTTCAAAGTTTCAAGTTGATTGGATTTATTTAGTGATCGTGGAAAATTTAAACATGTGTTTTTCATTGGTTTTATAAAGGGAATTTTTTTTGCAAACGATGTCAGAATTCGATGAAACTTTTCCCATTGGATCCTGAATATGTTTTTATGCTAGGGTTAGATATTTCATCTTGGATTTGAAATCATTTGGGGTGTTAATTCCACGAAAAACTCGGTGTAAGTTTTGTACCAATAAAAATAAAAATATAATCATTCCTCCATCCACTATTCTAGCGTCCACGTCCTTCTGGTTCCTTGCACATGAAGGCATTTAAAAACCATGACTGGCATATATTAGTTTGAGAATTCCATCACGCAACATAGCTAGTTTATAGCTCTACATGCCTATGCCCTAAGCATCGTGGTCTCCACGGCATTTTCAAAGTATATAAACACTTAAAAAGGGCCAAACCCTTATTTTCCCGTCAAACTGATGCTGCATGGTCAATGTAAAGATAGCGCCTCCACAAACAAAACATACGGCTGAGAAGCTCTATGATTCTCTTCCAAAATTCTTTCAATCCACGAGTTAAATCATAAAAGAGCCACAGCTAATATGTAGTGCTCAATGAGGTCTATGATCTGAGCGGCTATGATCCTTTCTGGGGTTCAATGCTGGCCTGAAATGAGTTCGAATAAGGCACCAGTTTTCAAGCTTTTGCAAGCGGACGATGATGCCCAGTGACTTGGGGTTCATGGCGTGAGCAGAGGGGGCGCTGGCCCACCAACCTGTGATCACAGATCGACGTTCGGTCGATCTAAGGCAGCTCAGTGATCATTTTTTTTGGCAGCGTGTTTTCTGGTAGAAGGCCGAGTAATGAAAGAACTGAAAGGGGATAGCAAAGAGTGGGGAAGAAATGGGATCAGCTAAGGACGTGAGGCAGCATTCCAGCGATGAACTGTTTTGGTCGAAAAGAGGGTTTGTCTGTGAAGTTACGAAAAAAAGCACGATGGCACAGGGAAAGAGATCGGCTGGATGTTTTATTAACGTAAATACTTAAAGTTAAATTTAAATTATAAAATAATTAAGGTTAATTTAATCGGGGTTTTTAAACAGGCAGATGAACTTGCAGAAGTGGAAATAACCACTTGAAGCGCAGCGGACATCGTGCCAATAGGAGGAACGAAGACCTGGGTTAGAAGAAGGATTAGCCAATTTAATTTAGATGATGAAATCAATAACTAACTTTGATAATGAAAGTGTCTTATAATGATTAAACGATGATGATGATGGTAAACTAATCTTAAGCTAAATCCTCACAGGTCTGAAACGAGAACGCAAAGCAGTAAATGAAGCTTGAAGGAAGCAATTCGATTGGCCTGTGTTTGTTATTTAAAATGTAATTAGACTAGTTAATAACTAATTAAGGAATTGATTAGTATTAATTTAAATCATGAAATTTAAAACATTAATAACACTCTCATATGATTACAAAATGGAACAGAACAAACACCATTACGATCACGACAATGAACACTACCTTATGGAACACGAATAGAACTGGACACGATTGGAATCAACTGTGTTTTTCAGTTAAATTAAACGCTTGTTAATTTGACTGAAATGCTCTGTTTAACAGTAAATCAGATCAAGGCGAGTTAAACTCACTCAGTTTTTCCCATTTATATTTTAGGTAAATTAGGTTTTTATTTTGTGTGTTTTGTTTATCAATGGTTGATGTTTGCTAGTTATATATTTATTTGTTGATTTAACCAATGAAATTAAATTGTGTTTAATTTTAGTGAAATACCAAATCTTTATTTTAACGATTGGATCCAATATAGGTAATTTACCTTATTGGTCACGTTTATAAAATAAACGTGCTTAACTGTTTGAATTGTCTGAATTATTTTGCTGATTGGTTGATATTATATAGTCCTTATTTGTTGTTGTAGAAACTAACAGTTAAATTGAATTGATTGACCTGATTTGTGATAACCAGTTTTGAATACAAGGAAGAACAGGTTGGAGGGATCCGACCAAATTCCTCAATTATATTATTTATTTTATCATATATGAACTAATCTGATGGGGTGATTGTTGACTGAAAATTCAAACTGTGGTTTGTTTTAACCAATGGGCAATGTTGGTTGAGTAATCAGCAGTAAACAGCCTAAAAATAAATTGATTCGTTTATATTGATCTACCGTCAGGTGAATCGATAGAACTAAAGTTATAAAATTTATTTTATAACTGGAGATAGGTTTTGAAATATATTATTTTGAATAAAAGTCTATTAAAAGAAAAATAAATATTTATTATTTATTTAAGTTTATAACTCATTATAAATTTATTTTACAAAGTAAATTCTGAGATTTATCAGATTTATAAGTATGGGAATAGAGATTAACCTTAACAGTAAAAATCTGGATAATTGGTTAGTTAAGAAACAATTTAATGAAATTATTTTAATTAATTATATAATTAATTAATTTAAAGTGAGTACAAACTGGAATCGGGTAATAGAATAATCGTGTTTTAAATTAATTAAATCGACCGTTTTAAATTGGGTTTTGAGTATTAAATTGATGTGTTTTGAATAAAATAGTTAATGAATATCGTTTTAAATTTTAGTAAGGTTTTTAAAACGGAAATTATATTTATTTCAGTTAATACTGAAATTAACTACAGAAGTAGTTAATAACCAAAATAAATTATTATTTTTTATTAATAATAATTGAGAAAATTACTTTTAATGGGAATTCATTTAAAAGTAATCTAAGTGAAATGAAATCCAATTGAATGGTGAAAGAAGTTTATAAACAAGTTTTGTTTAAACCTGAGTTTTATAACAAGGTTATAAAAGAGATTTTTAAGCGAATATTATAGCTTGAAATAAATGTTACTTAATTATTTGAACTAAGTAAAAGGAAATTTAGATAAAGGGGTTTGTTAATAAACTAGAGAAATATAAAAGAAGTTTGAGGTGTTGTATCGTTAATTCTAAATTAACGTTACTTAAAAATGGGATTAAGTAAAAGTGAGAAATTAAAACGAGATTTCCAGAGTGGAATATGGTTGAATGGATTTGAAACAGGATTGGTAAAAGTATATTTGGTAGGAGAAGTAAATCATAAGGTTTGTAAACCAATCCGAAATAAAAAAATGAATTTGTTTTAAAAAGAGGAAGGTGTTAAAAGTGGCATTTTTATAAGAAGTTGCTTAATTTTTGAATTAAGAAAAGATGGTTGTATCCGAGAAAGAGTATTCCAAAATGATAAGAAGAGTTTTGAAACCGTATTTCGAATCAAATAGTTAAATGGAATTTGATTTGATATTGGAATGAAATATCGGTTTTGGATTACAACTTATATTTTTCTTAAGGTATGAACGTTGTTGATCAAGGTCTGAGAGGTAACTAAAAAACCCCAACTTGGACAACTTCAGAATTTTTTGAGGATGATATTTGTTGTAATGGTAAAATGGATTAGTAAAGTTTATTATTTCATTAGAGAAATAATAACGCAACATTAGTAATGAAAATTTGGAATATATATAATGAGATTTAATTTAAAGGGGAGTAATGAGGGGTCGAGCGGAAATATAACAATATTTTCGAATTTGAAAGGAAATGAAAAAGATGGGTTTGTTCTATAAAAATAAGCATGGATTATCGTTTTCTAGTAATGAATAAAAGATAAGTCGTAACATTTTTTATATATAAATAAGTTGAATTGATTTCCCAGTATTGGATAATAATGTGGCTAATGTTTTGAAAGTGAAGTAGAAACTGGATATGATGTAGGAATTCCATAAGTATAAAAATGAATTTGTTAAAGAATATTCTTATGTTAAATAAGATAAGAAGTGAGAAATTTATATTTTTAATATTGAAATATTTAAGAGTTAAATTTACATTTGTTTTAATTAAAAGGCCAAGTGGTGCTGAATACTGAACCAGTGAACTCGTTGTATTGCCATGATTGAAACACTGATTATTTTGATTGTAAAATCACCGACTATCAAATTTATCCAATACGATTGTTGGTACGGAAAGACCGAGATCGAATTTATATTCGAAAACCATTCCGACCAACAAATACGTGAATATATCAGATGATGATCGAGATGGAGCACTGAAGACCATAGATCTTCATTACACGGAAGAACCACTAATAATCTCTGGTTTAGCGGCCAGAGATAAACTGTGATTCTATCGTGGTTGAAATCTATGGATCGCAAGGACTACGAGCTACTGATTCATGGGTTGATTCCTATATTGGATGTGGTAGGAGCGTACCTTCGGTTCATCCTGTTCCTGGATGACTTGTATGGACGGATGTCTGACAGAGTATTTCCAAAGGAATTACGTACGTTGATTTCTTCAAACGTACCATAGTTGACGGCGGAGAAATGGGTTTCCTCTAGCCAAATAACTAGAGTATTTTTGTGGACGTCAATTAGTGATATCTAACGATGTGACATTCAAAGTGAATGATGACCAAATGTTCAAAGTTAATCTAAGCCTCATCAACCGGGAAATGACAAAAATCGGGCAGGCCGCATGGCTATGTTGGTCGCTCCCATTAGGGTGTATAATCACATATCTAGAGAAATTCCTTTTACTTCTTTAACCTATTTCGATGCTGTCCCTTTTCGGGAAACGGTGGTTTGAGCCCAACCATTGGTGATATACATTCGATACACTCAAGCGAAATGATTGGTCGGCCATGTGTGCGCCGGGTTGCAAGACGTTCTTGTTGAACCCAATGTATTCCCCTCTAGAGATACACTATCGGCAGGTGGTCTCATACCTTGTCATAGTCGGAATCCAATCTCCAATAAGCGCCCGCGGTTTTGATTGTGTACTATATAAGTGGAGCGTGAGATGCAAGCATTCCGCTAGATTGATATCTACTTGTATTTAGACATTATTATAATATTAGAAAAGATATTGATTCCAAAAATGTTTTTGGTTATCGTAAGGTAAAACCGTCTGTATTTATGTGTGGATTTGGTCTTACGATTATCCTTTTCTTTGAAAAAAATTTTGAACTTTAAAAGCAAGTTGGATGATTACCCGTAATACTATGCGAGTTTTTCTCACTCTGGTTCACCAGACTGACCCGGTGTTTTATATATGCTCGGGTTAGACCGGGGTGTACAGGTCCAGTTTACCGGATGCTGCGAAATCCAGAGACGAGCTGGGAGAGTTCAGACGTATGATATTATATAGCTACTATTCCGCCGTGTATTGTGTATGAGGACAAGTTATTATCACTTTGCAGATGTGTGATGTACTCTGATGATTGTAAGTATTTTAAAAGCTCCCAGTAAAGTTTTATTTCTATATTATATTTTGTTCCGCTGCAATGTGAGACTCTGACTCTGTGTTGTGTTTATTCTTTTTCTTCTATTCTGATATTTATTTCTTTCTTATCTCACCCTCTAATTTCTTTCTAATAACTATCCAGTGTTTCCGGAGTTTGGAAGGTCGACATGAGTAACGGTGAATGTATTTATGTCGATTTTCGGGGCCGAAAATCCCTGGGTCGTAACAGTGGTATCAGAGCTATTGGTTTAGTAATAACGTTGGCTCTGTGGTGTGGCTCGATAGAGATTGGGTTAGTAATACCCTGGATCGAGATTAAATATATACATATGAGAGCGTATTTGTAAATTTTATGTACAAATGTTTTGTATTGTGTTTGTTGATCGGTTCAAGTGTTGAGAAGCATTGAATTGTCAATAGATACAATATTGTTTTGTAAAGAGGGTAAACGAAATATTTTTACCCAAAATTATATTTTTGTATAGAAAAGAAATAATTTTATAAATTATTGAAATATTAGTGTGTTTGAATGATTTGGATAGCATTCATATTGGATTGAAAATTTGAATTAGAACTTAACCTGGTTAAGTGAAAAATTAATTAATAACGATATTGAAATTGAAATAAATAAATTGGAATTTGAATAAATAATAATTAAATAGAAATCAATCGAATATTAATCGATTGATGTTCAAATATGTGAAACCAAAATAAAATATTAATATTGAATATAAATTCAATTGATTTGGTTGTGTATTGGTTGTTGATTGTGAATTGTTTGTTATTAGATGATAGTTTTGTTTGGATAGAAATAATCAACAATTTAATGGAGCTTAATGAATTATAAACTAAAGGATAATTTCCGGTATAATTAAACTGGAATGAAACTGCATATGAATTGAAATTTATGATTTAACCTTGTGTTTGATAATAAATGGATGCTATCTGTTTGATTTTGGAATTCGTATAGTTAAACTTGTTGATTAGTGAAATATTGTTTCAGAATTTCATATATCTGTTGCTGATACGTGAATTGAGTTAAGTACAGGTGCCAGATGGCTAGGCAGATTGATATTGGTTGAGTAAATCGCATATACGTTGAGCATGTATGCTCAATAGCGCTCATGGAAGGTACGCCTATGCGAAAATATAAAATTTTGGGTTTTGATTTTTGTTTTCCGACCTTGTGCATCAATGTATATATATTATTTGTTCCTGCGATATCGCAGATGTCACTCCCGCAGGGAAGACTCTACCGAATTTTTCGGATATTTAATGTGTTAGAAATTTTTCGATATTTCTGAAAATATTTATTAATGGTATTAAATTGGTTTTGATTTGAATTAAATTGGATTTGGAAATAAATGGGTTTGTAACGTTCTTTCCTTACCTTAGCAATTTCGAGGACGAAATTTTCCGTATCTTTGGCAGTCAAATATTTTATTTAATTTATTATTTTTAAATATTATATAGGGAATATTAATGTATTTTAATATTGAATTTGTAATTAAAACGAAGTTTGAATATATAATTTATATATAATTAAAAACGAGCTCGAAATGGCGTTGCGGTCCGTAATATGGAGTTTTGAACTTCAATTGAATATACAGGATCCAATATAAATCGGATTTCTGTGAAACAAGAGACGTTGGAACCATATTGATGATAATTTTCATATGAAAGAGAAAAATTCAGATTTCATGTTATAGATTGTTAGTTATGGCTAAATCAAATTTTGAAATAGTCGCTACGGAAATCGCTATTTAATTTATAGGCCTTTAAAATAGTCATTTTGCAAACGGTCTCCGATTTCGACGAAACTAGTTTCATTGAAACCGGAACTTTAAATTATTGTAAGGTATTGAATTGCATGGCAAACGATGTCGTATGTGACCACGGTAGCCGTAAACGCCCGTTCAATTTCTATAGCATGTACTTAATTTAATAAAAGATATTTGAGTGTAACATGAGCAGACGATCGAATAAAGCCGTGAAACTAGTTCCGTTGAGTTCGTATCGTCGATTGTAGTCAGGATAGGTGTATAGATTGTTATTTTTGGAGACCGTGTATTTGGTGTTCAAAATGGCATTGCGGTGCGTGTAAAAATAGCCTACAGGGAAACAGTCTCGGAATGCGACGAAACTGGTGCTGTTGGGTTCGTATTAATTAATTATAGAAAAATTTCAAAGTTTCAAGTTGATTGGATTTATTTAGTGATTGTGGAAAATTTAAACCTCGTGTTTTTCACTGGTTTTATAAAGGGAAATTTTTTTTCAAACGATGTCGGAATTCGACGAAACTTGTTCCATTAGATCTGGAATATGTTTTTATGCTATGGTTAGATATTTCATCTCGGATTTGAAATCATTTGGGGTGTTAATTCCACAAAAAACTCGGTGTAAGTTTTGTACCAATAAAAATAATAATATAATCATTCCTCCATCCACTATTCTAGCGTCCACGTCCATCTGGTTCCTTGCGCATGAAGGCATTTAAAAACCATGACTGGCAAATATTAGTTTGAGAATTCCATCACGCAACATAGCTAGTCTACAGCTCTGCATGCCTATGCCCTAAGCACCGTGGTCTCCACGACATTTTCATAGTATATAAGCACTTAAAAAGGGCCAAACCCTTATTTTCCTGTAAAACTGATGCCGCATGGTTAATGTAAAGACATCGCCTCCACAAACAAAACATACGGCTGAGAAGCTCCAGGATTCTCTTCCAAAATTCTTTCAATCCACGAGTTAAATCATAAAAGTGCCAACTGCTAATTTGTAGTGCTCAATGAGGTCTATGATCTGAGCGGCTATGATCTTTTATGGGGTTCAATGCTGGCCTGAAATGAGTTCGAAGATGGCGCCAGTTTTCAAGCTTTTGCAGGCGGACGGTGATGCCCAGTGACTCGAGGTTCATGGCGTGAGTAGAGGGGGCGCTGGCACACCAACCTTTGATCACAGATCGACGTTCGGTCGATCCAAGGCGGCTCAGTGATCATTTACTTTTTGGCAGTGTGTTTTTTGGTAGAAGGCTGAGTAACGAAAGAACTGAAAGGGATAGCAAAGAGTGGGGAAGAAATGGGATCAGCTAAGGACGTGAGGCAGCATTCCAGCGATGAACTGTTTTGGACGAAAAGAGGGTTTGCTTGTGAAGTTACGAAGAAGAGCACGATGGTACAGGGAAAGAGATAGGCTGGATGTTTTATTAACGTAAATACTTAAAGTTAAATTTAAATTATAAAATAATTAAAGTTAATTTAATCGGGGTTTTTAAATAGGCAGATGAAATTGGAGAAGTGGAAATAACCACTTGAAGCGCATCGGACAGTGTGCCAATACGAGGAACGGAGACCTGGGTTAGAAGAAGGATTAGGCAATTTAATTTAGATGATGAAATCAATAACTAACTTTGATAATGAAAATGTCTTATAATTATTAAACGATGATGATGATGGTAAACTAATCTTAAGCCAAATCCTCACAGGTCTGAAACGGGAACACAAAGCAGTAAATGAAGCTTGAAGGAAGCAATTCGATTGGCCTGTGTTTGTTATTTAAAATGTAATTAGACTAGTTAATAACGAATTAAGGAACTGATTAGTATTAATTTAAATCATGAAATTTAAAACATTAATAACACTCTCATATGATTATAGAATGGAACAGAACAAACTCTGTTACGATCACGACAATGAACACTACCTTATGGAAACACGAATGGAACTGGACACGATTGGAATCAACTGTGTTTTTTAGTTAAATTAAACGCTGGTTTAATATTTTGACTGAAATGCCCTATTTAACAGCAAATTAGATCAAGATAAGTTAAACTCACTCAGTTTTTCCCATTTATATTTTATGTAAATTAGGTTTTTATTTTGTTTGTTCTGTTTATCAATGGTTAATGTTTGCTAGTTATATATTTATTTGTTGATTTAACCAATGAAATTAAATTGTGTTTAATTTTAGTGAAATACCAAATCGTTATTTTAACGATTGGATCCAATAGAGTTTATTTACCTTATTGGTCACGTTTATAAAATAAACGTGTTTAACTGTTTGAATTGTCTGAACTGTTTTGCTGATTGGTTGATGTTATATAGTTGTTATTTGTTGTTATAGAAACTAACAGTTAAATTGAATTGATTGACCTGATTTGTGATAACCAGTTTTGAATACAGGGAAGAAAAGGTTGGAGGGATCCGACCGGATTCCTCAATTATATTATTTATTTGATCATATATGAACGGATCTGATGGGGTGATTGTTGACCGAAAATTCAACCTGTGGTTTGTTTTAACCAATGGGCAATATTGGTTGAGTAATCAGCAGTAAACATCCTAAAAATAAATTGATTCGTTTATATTGATCTACCGTCAGGTCAATCGATAGAACTGAAGTTATAAAATTTATTTTATAACTATAGATTGGTTTTGAAATATATTATTTTGAATAAAAGTTTATTGAAAGAAAAATAAATATTTATTATTTATTTAAGTTTATAATTCATTATAAATTTATTTTACAAAGTAAATTCTGTGATTTATCAGATTTATAAGTATGGGAATAGAGATTAACCTTAACGGTAAAAATCTGGATAATTGGTTGGTTAAGAAATAGTTTAATGAAATTATTTAAATTATTAATTAATTTAAAGTGAGTACAAATTGGAATCAGGTAATGGAATAACCGCATTTTAAATTAATTAAATCGACCGTTTTAAATTGGGTTTTGAGTATTAAATTGATGTGTTTTGAATAAAATAGCTAATGAATATCGTTTTAAATTTTAGTAAGGTTTTTAAAAGGGAAATTATATTTATTTCAATTAATACTGAAATTAACTACGGAAGTAGTTAATGACCAAAGTAAAAAAAAATTATTAATAATAATTGAGAAAATTACTTTTAATGGGAATTCATTTAAAAGTAATCTAAGTGAAATGAAATCCAGTTGAATGGTGAAAGAAGTTTATAAACAAGTTTTGTTTAAACCTGAGTTTTATAACAGGGTTATAAAAGAGATTTTTAAGCGAATATTATAGCTTGAAATAAATGTTACTTAATTACTTGAATTAAGTAAAAGGAAATTTACCCGAGTTATATAAAAGTGGTTTGAGGTGCTGTATCGCTAATTCTAATTTAACGTTACTTAAAAATGGGATTAAGTAAAAGTGGGAAATTGAAATGAGATTTCCAGAGCGGAATATGGTTGAATGTATTTGAAACGGGATTTGTAAAAGTAAATTTGATAGGAGAAGTAAATCATAGGTTTGTAAACCAATCCAAAATAAAAAAAATGAATGTTAAAAGTGGCGTTTTTATTAGAAGTTGCTTAATTTTTGAATTAAGAAAAGATGGTTGTATCCGAGAAAGAGTATTTCAAAATGATAAGAAGAGTTTTGAAACCGTATTTCAAATAAAATAGTTAAATGGAATTTGATTTGAGATTGGAATGAAATATTGGTTTTGGATTACAACTTATATTTTTCTTAAGGTATGAACGTTGTTGATCAAGGTCTGAAAGGTAACTAAAACATCTGAACTTGGACAACTTCAGAATTTTCTGAGGATGATATTTGTTGTAATGGTAAAAGGGATTAGTAAAGTTTATTATTTCATTAGAGAAATAATAACGCAACATTTGTAATGAAGATTTGATATATATATATATATATAATGGGATTTAAATTAAAGGGGAGTAAAAAGGGGTTGAGCGGAAATATAACAATATTTTCAAATTTGAAAGGAAATGAACAAGATGGGTTTTGCTCTATAAAAATAAGCATGGATTATCGTTTTCTAGTAATGAATAAAAGATAAGTTGTAACGTTGTTATATATAAAGAAGTTGAATTGATTTCCCAGTATTGGATAATAATGTGGCTAATGTTTTGAAAGTGAAGTAGAAACTGGATATGATGTAGGATTTCCGTAAGTATAAAAATGAATTTGTTAAAGAATAATCTTATGTTAAATAAGATAAGAAGTGAGAAAACTATATTTTTAATATCGAAATATTTAAGAGTTAAATTTACATTTGTTTTAATTAAAAGGCCAAGTGGTGCTGAATACTGAACTAGTGAACTCATTGGATTGTCATGATTGAAACACTGATTATTTTGATAGTTAAATCACCGACCATAAAATCTGTCCAATACGATTGTTGGTACGGAAAAACCGGGATCGAATTTATATTCGAAAACCATTCCGACCAACAAATACGTGAATATATCAGAAGATGATCGAGATGGAGCATTGAAGACCATAGATCTTCATTACACGGAAGAACCACTAATAATCTCTGGTTTAGCAGCCAGAGATAAACTATGATTCTGTCGTGGTTGAAATCTACGGATCGCAAGGACAACTCGCTACTAATCCATGGGGTGATTCCTATATTGGATGTGGTAGGAGGGTACCTTCGGTTTATCCTGTTCCTGGATGACTTGTATGGACGGATGTATGACAGAGTATTTCCAAAGGAATTACGTACGTTGATTTCTTCAAGCGTACCATAGTTGATGGCAGAGAAATGGTTTTTCTCTAGCCAAATTACTAGAGTATTTTTGTGGACGTCAATTAGTGATATCTGGCGGATCAAACGATGTGGCATTCAAAGTGAATGATGAACAAATGTTCAAAGTTAATCTAAGCCTCAAGCCTCATCAACCGGGAAATGACAAAAATCGGGCTGGTAGCATGGCTATGTGGGTCGCTCCCATTAGGGTGTATAATCACCTATCTAGAGAAATTCCTTTTGCTTCTTTAATCTATTTCGATGTTGTCCCTTTTCGGGAAACGGTGGTTTGAGCCCAACTGTTGGTGATATACATTCGATAAACTCAAGCGAAATGATTGGTCAGCCATGTGTGGGCCGGGTTGCAAGACAGTCTTGTTGAACCCTGTGTATTCCCCTCTAGAGATACACTATCGGCAGGTGGTCTCATACCTTGTCATTGTCAGAATCCAATCTCCAATAAGCGCCCACGGTTTTGATTGTATACTATATATGTAGAGCGTGAGATGCAAGCGTTCCGCTAGATTGATATCTACTTGTATTTAGACATTATTATAATATCAGAAAAGATATTGATTCCAAAAATGTTTTGGTTATCGTAAGGTAAAAACCGTCTGTATTTATGTGTGAATCTTGTCTTACAATTATCCTTTTCTTTGAAAAGATTTTTTAACTTGAAAAGAAAGTTGGATGATTACCCTTAATACTGTGCGAGTTTTTCTCACTCTGGCTCACCAGACTGATCCGGTGTTTTGTAAATGCTCGGGTTAGACCGGTGTGTACAGGTCCAAGTTATCGGATGCTGCGAAATCCAGAGACGAGCTGGGAGAGTTCAGACATATGATATTATATAGCTACTATTCCGTTGTGTATTGTGTATGAGGACAGGTTATTATCACTGTCCAAATGTGTGATGTACTCTGATGATTGTAAGTATTTTAAAAGCTCTCGGTAAAGTTTTATTTCTGTATTATATTTTGTTCCGCTACGATTTTAGACTCTGACTCTGTGTTGAGTTTATTCTTCTTCTTCTATTCTGATATTTCTTTCTTTCTTATCTCACCCTCTAATTTCTTTCTAATAACTATCCAGTGTTTCTGGTGTTTGGAAGGTCGACATGAGTAACAGTGAATGTATTTATATCGATTTTCGAGGCTGAAAATCCTTGGGTCGTTACAACAGCATAGAAGACCGGGACCCTTCATATCATAAGGACGACTTGCTGAATGTCTCAAATGGGTAGCTCTCATTTGCAGATGGATTTTATATCAGCTAAGTGGTAAGAAGCCCAAACGTATGTGAAGGAATTTCGGATTGTTGTTACGTTCAGACCCAAAACTGACATTTATGGATTGTGTGTCTGACATTGTAATTGACTGCATAGCGCTGATCTCTATTAAATATATATCTATTTAGTGGCGGAGAATTTATTCTCTTGCTTAACACCCTTCTCTAAGACATATGAGCTTAGAGGTTATATATCGATAGAAATCAGTGATGCATTGTGAATGGACAATATGGCATACTTTAGTTATGTGGTGAGCTTTGGATGATCGAAGCATGACTTATCTAAGCGTAGCTTTGTGTATATCGGGACCTCGCCAAGCCTCACACCACCAGTAAATGGCCAAAACAGGAAGAAATGCAACAGGGTTATGAGGTGTTGTCTCCTTATAGATAAAAGGTGTACTATGGTATGGAGCCCAGGTATTAACCTATGTGGTAAAAGCATTACTTTTGTGGTTGTTGTTGGCGCGCGCTCGGAAAGGTCAGTAACGACCGGGGGATGACATACTTAGGCGTACTCTAAGTTACCCAGTTAAGGGATAACCCGGCCTTGTATTGGCAAGAGGAACATCACTGTTGATCCTCGGACATCCCTCTAGAGGTGTTCAAAATTCGGTTCGAAAGGAAGTTCCGTTGCCTGGTCATTGTTGGAAACCCAATCTCCGCTACGAGCTCGTACGCTTTCGATTGCATACCATACGTCAGTATAGTATATGGTACCTATGTTGGCTAGGGTTAATACATTTACTTTCGAAATTGTTTTCGCACTATATTATAATATTGAAAGAGGATTTTCATGTATCAAGTATTTTGACTGCATAAGGAGAAACCTCACCCATGTGTGCGTTTTCATTGTGTGTGTGCCGCGAGACCTTATGTCAGTTTCATTTTTCAAAATGTCATTGTGAATTTCTATGCACTGGTATTCACATGGAGTCAACCCGTTCTGCATTAGCGGTGTGGTCCGGTGGATCACCTAACTTTAAAATAAATCCTAAAACAAATGTTTTGAGTTCTCGCACCAGTCCCATGACTGACCTGGAGTTTATTGTTCCCACACCTAAACTTGGGTGCCCATAATTTTTACACGGGCAGCCTAGTATTTTGGTTCACAGATTTAGCCTTGGAGTTAGTTGGAACAGGATTCTTGTTTTAGCTGGAGCTATTATGTCTTAGAGCATTCGTATTCTTCCGTTGAGTTTAGTATCTTTTCCGTTGTGTAACCGATGTACTCTGATGTACCTCTTGTAACTATGATGTAATGTTATTTTAATGATAACAGAAAAGTTCTTTTTATTTTGTGCAAATGTGTAAGTGCGCCTAACAATCCGTCTTTATGAATGGTTTAAGTTGGTTTAGTTACCGGCGAAAACCGGGCAAAAAGCCGGGTCGTTACAACTGCGGTGCTTCCTAGGGTCATAACTTCGATAAGACATCGTCCTTGCAAGTTAACATAAGCCAGTATTAAATTCAAGAAATGGTATAACACACAAGTGTTGTGACATGCAGTCTTTGTGTTGTGTGTGTCCTAAGTAATCCCCTCGACGGACCGGAGCCTAGAGTTTGGCTAGTAGGTGTCGTCTTCCCCATCTTTGTGGGTGTGACTTCCTTCTCGGAAGTAGGAAAGAAAGAATCTGAAGCGATATCTTGAGAGGAATATATAATATCTGGCAGAGGAAGATCACCCAAGCCTCAAAATGGAGATACAGACTTCTCTTAGCGGGAATCGCGGGTTGGTGATTTAATAAGAGGTGCAGTCTTGGGAGAAGATTGCTTCTCTATAGTGGATGTATATTTCGAAGAAAGAACCTAGGCTTCTCCTCGGTAACCTTGTCTAAAAGATCTTCCATGAATATGTTTATTGGAGACGAACTCTTGAGTGTTTCACTGGTGGCTTTCTCAGGGGATTTCTCTCTCTCTCTCTCTCCCGTTGAGAATCCTGACTAAATCTTGCAAGGTCTTTGCTCCGTGAGGCCTCCCCAGCCTTAGATGATATTGCTGTTTGACCACCGACTGGTGGCCGTCTGGGGGGACATATACAGGAGCACGACCTCCACCAATTCCCATACTTTTCTGCGGACTAAGCAAATGATAACGGTGAAGAAACTCATCCACTAAGCAGTTTTTGACACTTAACAATGCTAGTGGGGAGTTCATAAAGCAGTTAGACGATCTTGATATACTTGGCCTTGCGGTTTCTTCGGATTCAGAACTAAAAATGAAAAAGAAATGTCAGAAAACCTGTACGCAAGGTTAAAGTAAGGAAATTAGGACTTGGAGCTTACCATATTGAAGCCATCTCCTGGCGCACTTGACTTGATGAAAAATGTAGAACAATTGGGCCTTATATCGCCGACGTTACTGAATCCCCCAGTAATAATTTTCCTTTTAGGCACATATTCAAAATAAAGGAAGGAGGGAATCCCTTCTTTTCGATGCTTGAAGTTGTAGAAAAAGATTATGTATTCATTGGTGGGTTCCACACCTAAGACTTCCACATATGTTATATACAAGGTGTACAAATATGAATAAGTTGTCGGATGAAGCTGAAGCTATCAGATGAAGCTACATCGGAGCTATTTTTAATCAGCTAAGAAAATCGACAATGAAAGAATAAAACAGAGGAATGCTTCCGACCGAGCACATCTTTCGACTTATCACCATGTACCCCTCTACAGGATCGTGAGGTCTATCTAAGATGTCGTAAA
This sequence comes from Allium sativum, assembly GCA_030737875.1. Lineage (NCBI taxonomy): Eukaryota > Viridiplantae > Streptophyta > Magnoliopsida > Asparagales > Amaryllidaceae > Allium > Allium sativum. The sequence continues at coordinate 161,285,033 of CM060923.1, forward strand.
CTCAAACTACATCCCAAGATATCCCATGTTTCAAACATAATTGGCAATGTATTGAATCATCAATAGTGGATACCCAAGAGTCATGTGGCTCTTCCCGAAAGACTGCATCGTCGAATGTATCGGGAACTCTATTGTCTCCTACTACTAATCCTCCTACCTCCTCGTCCATAGAAATCCCTTCTTCGGAGGATTCTACCTCTTCATGGATATTAACTTCAAATTCTGGATCAGTATCGTTAGAGTTAGAATCCAATGGAAGAATATCGGGATTGGTAGATGTCTCTAGAGCTTTGCCTTTCTCATACTCAGAATATCTTGTAGGATACCTTCTAGACGTGATTGTTGTATTATCCAAGAAACGTTGGAGATTAGAGTTAAACAGCCAGCACCCCTTGTGTATGTATGTGCTAGTGTGTGTGGTGCATGTGTAATGAATTGCCTAAAGGAAAGAAGTGATGAAAGCATTGATATGTGTCGCAGTGTCACAGAGAGTTATGTGTGTGTGTGTGTATGTATGTCTAGGATTTCTGAGTAAGTATGCTATGCTACTTAAGTCTGAATTCTGAAAGGCATTATCCTAACTGTCCGCAAAAATGTATGATATGTTGGTATTGATCAATCTATATATATAATGGAATGGGGTTATTACATCTCCACGCTCATCGACTTGGATATATATATATATATGTGTGTGTGTGTGTGTGTGTGTGTGTGTGTGTGTGTGTATGAATTATGTTGGTTGCTTATGTTCAGATCGAAGTCTCTGGTTCGAATACCCAGATCATGCTCACCCGGATCGAACAGCTTCGGATTGATAATACTCGATCTGAACCCAATAAGCACTGGGCTTCTGTGGGCATCCTCATTTTTTGGTTCTCCCATCCATCTGAACACTCTTTCCTCCAAGTTGTTTCGAATCGAGCCCGACTGCCTTGTTTCCCTTCCATCTCCCTCACCGGAACTTCGAATCGAGCCCGACTGCCTTGTTTCCCTTCCATCTCCCTCACTGGAACCCCATCGCGCTCTCCAATCTCCATACATCGCCATGGCAACACCAAAATTGCTAGAAGAGGTGATTCTGATGCTCGGCACGACGGCGGTGAGCCTCAAAGAATGGGACAACAGCCTCACTTCGAATTAAATCCGAATCACCATACAAATCGAAGTTATTTTCATTAAATTCGAACTCAAACCCGTGGAAATTATCAGATGACAACGCAATAGACATGAATTGAAGACATTGATAACCCACCTTTGAATCGAGTTTGAGATTAGAGCGAATTCAAGAAAATTTGGGGATTAGGGTTCACCAGTTTAAAATAATTCAGCAGTAGGCAAATGAAGTAAATGGTAAGGGATAGGGTGAATCAACTTATACTGCACGAATATGACTATTTGTCTTCCCTTAAAGGACGGAACACATGTACTTTTCAAAACATTAGTATACGTCAGATCGAGTGTACTTTGGGTCGCACCTTTCGATCCGAAGCATGATGAATTTTTCGATCTGAACCGAAAAATGGGAAAATTTGAAAGAAAACGAGAGACATCCTCGATAATTATTTCGTGCTTTTGATGGTGAGACATCTTCATGTGACTTGATTAAATTTCATGGAAAGGCTTGCATGTGTACTGACATATATGAGAACCAACAAATTAGCACAGTTTAAATGGGTAATTCCAACCTTTTGACTTGACAAGGGTTTGAAGGATTTACCTGTATTTCGGTCTACACTCCAATTGAAGGTCTTGATTTACCAATTGCAACAAAGACAATTATGTGTGTGACATTCTATTTATACATGACACAAGGAATCAAGATTGACGACTTCACAGAAGGACACAACTATTTGACTATTGCTTATTCAGGAATGGGCAGCTTAATAAATTCAAAGCACATCTCATCTATGATAAAATGTACTTTAGGGGGTAAAATGTTAGCACGCTTTATGGCAAAGCCGTCCAAAGTTCAAATGATCACGGTCGCGAGCCATAGATATAAAAAGTCATGCTTATCCAAGAGCTAGGGATTGGGTCGAGTCTAAGACAAGCTGAGCCAAACAGCTTTCCACCTTCCAGATCGAACAAGAAAAAGAGGTGTCGGATCGATGGTCTTTGGAGCAAACGGTGCCGACTGGATCATTCGGCTCGGCCAAGATACTCGATTCTTTCCAAAACCAACAGCACACTCACGTTCTCTACTACCTCCGATTCGAAAGGAGCTCCTACCTTGTGGCTACGATCCGACCCTTCAACCTCCTGAAAACTGCTCCCACTAACATCCAATGAATACGGACCAAATGCCACATATACAAAACCGCTCCCGCTCATTTTCCCTAACCCAATCCTATATATACCCGATCTGAAGGCCAAAAGGAGGAGTTTTTTGACTCTCGAAAGCTTGAATCCACGTAGTCCACCTGCCATTAATTCTCGACCTGAACACAGTCTAGAGACATTTGAGTGATTTTTCCATATTTTCTAGAGAACTTTGATTGTATCTTGAGTGCTTAAGGATTTCTAGCATTGTAATTGTAATTCTTTACTGGATAGAAGAAGTATAAAGTGGATGTAGACTCGTTAACGCTAACCACTGTAAATCTTGTGTGTTTGTTGATTGCTTTTCATTTTTATTTCGTATTTCTTCATTAATCTCTATAAATCCTAGTCTATTTGGTGTTAGAACCATTTTTTGGTCTAACAAAAGGAGAAGTAGCTAATTAAATTTTTTTAAATTACTTAAATTTTGGGTTTTGTAATTAATTTAAATATGTGGACTTAGAAATCAAAATGTAAAATGTAATGTGAGGGAAATAGTAAATAAGTGTAAAGTGATAAACTAATTTAAAAATAAATATCAAAAAAAGAATTAATGAGAAATGAGAAAACGCATAGAAGTAATGAGAGAGCTTAAAAAAGTTTTGTTTTACTGTTATTTAATACGTATGGAAAACTTTGATCCACATGCATCGTTATGCTCGACAGGAGTTTCAAGAAAAAACAAGGCATGTATCAGTACTAATTTAAAGGATGGTCAAGACCGTTGCTTCAAAAACTCAGTTTAATTGCGATTATGATGACGCATTCGTCTCCAAAAATCTAGCCGTTAACTCACAAACAATAATAACAAAAGTTATTTAATGAATTAAATCATACCAGAGGATCACAAATTAGAAATTTTGAATGGAATCCGACCATTAACTTCCTCCCACAACAAAAAAAAAGAATTCACAAAAAAGCTCGCAGTTGATTAATGTATTATTAATTTTACAAATCTTGCAGTTTTGATTACTTTCTTTTATTGCAGACCTTGAATGTCACCATCTCTTTTTTTAATAGTAGAGTCCAGTGTTTAATCTCTGTCCCTAGAATGTAAAAATGGGAAACACTACAGTCTGTCGGGCATAAGAGGACTGTCGTAGGATTCATGATCCATTACTTTACAACTAATCAAGTTTCATGTTCTATTGTCACTTATTTTTTATGCAAATTTAATTCCCTGTGTTGCTGAGTATGATTACAAAAGAGGAACAGGTTTTCTTGTGCTATGTAGTTTTTGAATTACATGTTGATTAATGTATTACTAAATTTTACAACTCTTGCAGTTTTGGTTACTTTTTTTTATTGTAGACCTTGAATCTCACCCTCTGTTTTTGTTCTAGAGTCCAGTGTCCCGTGTTTAATCTTTGTCCCTAGAATGTAAAAATGGGAAACACTCAGGCTTAAGAGGACTGTCGTAGGATTCATGATCCATTACTTTACAACTGATCAAGTTTCATGTTCTATTGTCACTTATTTTTTATGCAAATTTAATTCTCTGTGTTGCTGGGTATGATTACAAAAGAGGAACATGGTAGGATTAGAAAAGAGAAACAAATTTTCTTGTGCTATGTAGTTTTTGAATTACATGTTGATTAATGTGTTATTAAATTTTACAAATCTCGCAGTTTTGGTTACTTTTTTTTATTGTAGACCTTGAATGTCACCCTTTGTTTTTGTACTAGAATCCAGTGTTTAATCTCTGTCCCTATAATGTAAAAATGGAAAACACTACAGTCTGCCGGACTTAAGAGGACTGTCGTAGGATTCATGATCCATTACTTTACAACTTATCAAGTTTCATGTTCTATTGTCACTTATTTTTTATGCAAATTTAACTCCCTGTGTTGCTGGGTATGATTACAAAAGAGGAACAGATTGTCTTGTGCTATGTAGTTTTTGAGTTACATGTTGATTAATGTATTATTAAATTTTACAAATCTTGCAGTTTTGGTTACTTTTTTTTATTGTAGACCTTGAATGCCACCCTCTGTTTTTGTACTAGAGTCCAGTGTTTAATCTCTGTCCCTAGAATGTAAAAATGGGAAACACTACAGTCTATCGAGCTTAAGAGACTGTCATAGGATTCCTGATCCATTACTTTACGACTGATCAAGTTTCATGTTTTATTGTCACTTATCTTTAATGCAAATTTAATTTCCTGTGTTGCATGGTACGATTACAAAAGAGGAACATATTTTCTTGTGATATGTAGTTTTTGAATTACATTTTGATTAATGTATGATTAAATTTTACAAATCTTGCAGTTTTAGTTACTTTTTTTTTATTGTCGACCTTGAATGTTACCCTCTATTTTTGTACTACAGTCTAGTGTCCAGTGTTTAATCTCTGTCCCTAGAATGTAAAAATGGGAAACACTACAGTCTGTCGGGCTTAAGAGGACTGTCGTAGGATTCATGGTCCATTACTTTACAACTGATCAAGTTTCATGTTCTATTGTCACCTATTTTGTATACAAATTTAATTCTCTGTGTTGCTAGGTATGATTACAAAAGAGGAACATATTTTCTTGTGCTATGTAGTTTTTGAATTACATGTTGATTAATGTATTATTAAATTTTATAGATCTTTCAATTTTGGTTACTTTTTTTTTTTTTTTTTTTAAGACCTTGAATGTCATCCTCTGTTTTTGTACTAGAGTCCTGTGTTTAATCTCTGTCCCTAGAATGTAAAAATGGGAAACACTACAGTCTGTCGGGCTTTAGAGGGCTGTCGTAGGATTCATGGTCCATTACTTTATAACTGATCAAGTTTCATGTTCTATTGTCACTTATTTTTTTATGCAAATTTAATTCCCTGTGTTGCTGGGTATGATTACAAAAGAGGAACAGATTTTCTTGCGATGCCATGCACTTTATATTTTGTGTTAATTTTGTATAACATTTGAATTTTACATTCTGATAATGATTTAACAAAAAGAGTAATGGAAAAGTAAAAGATTAGAAAATTTGAAACATCATAGAGAGTAACTAATTTGCAAATTTATCACATACTTTTTCTGAGGCGTTAATTCTGTATAACATTACGTTAAGTTTTGTCTCTAGTTTTATTATTTCAGTAATTTCAATTCAACAAATAACCAAGTGGTTTATTTAAATAATTTGGCTCAATAATTTGTGATTTTATCTAAAAAAAATTAGTTGAAAATTAAATGGTATGATTATATATTTTGAGCCTATATCTGTTTTGTTTATCATTTTATCTATTCTTGCAATTTTCATTTATCCTTTTAGTTTTTATATCAAATAATGATTTAGAATTACAAAAAAAGTAAACATCAAGAGTATATTGATACTTCTTGATACATAATAAAAATGTACGTATATGTTTGTGAGTGTTTCACATTTAACAACATACTTTTATTTTTAAGTTGGTTTACATGTACTATTCGGTGTGATTGGATTTATACATTTCACCTGTGATACTCTATTAAAAAAATTATTAAATTCTGATTTAAAATATTTTTTAACAATTTTTTTCTATTTTATATTAATGTTTTTAACGGTCGGTTTTTCTACTGTTTTACGGTTATACTGCGTCTATTAAAACTTTGTTCCACATTCATCATTCGTTGATGCTCGACAGAAAAGAGTTTCAAGAAAAAACAAGGCATACCAGTACTAATTTAAAGGTTGGGTACTAATTTAAAGGATGGTCAAGACCGTTGCTTCAAAAACCCAGTTTAATTGCGATTATGACGACTCATTCGTCCCCAAAATTCCAAAAATCTAGCCGTTAACTCACAAACAATAATAACAAAAGTTATTCAATAAATTAAATCATACCAGAGGATCACAAATTAGAAATTTTGAATGGAATCCGACCATCGTCTTCCTCCCACAACAACGAAAAGAATTCACAAAAAAGCTCGCGAAGTTAGCTCTCGCTACTTATCTACTCCTTCCCCGTCTCCATTCCTTTCAGCACGACTAAATACCCACACCCAGAAAATCCGTAAATCCTCCGGTGAATCAAACGACGATGAATTCCGGTTCCCAAACGAAAATTCTAACCAAAATCCGAACACGCCCTTTCCATTCAATGCTAATAATAAAACTTTCGGCACTCAGAGAAAGACCGCCATTAAACTCTTCGGCGATAATGGACCACCAAATGTTCCTAAAAAGGGGAGATCTGGAACACCGTTCGCCAGTTACAGCACGAAAGGGGCGATTTTGACAAACACCCTTGTCAGAAATGGCAGGATTAACTCTAATGGCAAAAGTATAAACTCAGACTGTTGTTCTGACGCTTCTTCCGTGGTCAGCGATTCAGAGATCGAGAAGTGCAGTATAAGCAGTAATGGCGGATTTTGTGAGAGTCCTCCTGTTATGGGATCAAGATGTAGCAGAAATCAAGATGGGTTTAGAAGTTCTATGCCTGAGGCTGATTTGTTGCCTTCTATTTCTTCTAGAAGGAGTCAGGGCGATTCAAATGAGAATAACGGTGATAATAGTTCTGCTGTTTGCCGATCTTTAAATTTGGCACTTTCCAGTAGCCAAAACAATCCGTTTCAGAACAAAACTGGAAGATATGTTCCTTCAAGGATTTGTTTGCCTCCTTGCAGTAAATTAAATGGGGAGGCAAAGAAAGGTAAAAAGCAACAAGATATACACATGCTTAAATTGCTCCAAAATAAGTATTTGCAGTGGAGGTTTATCAATGCTAAGGCCAAGGAAGCGGTTGATGCCAGGACTACTGCAGCTGAGGTTAGTTGGTTACAATTCTGAATTTTAAATTTGAATCTGTTCCAAAATTGAAGCCCACATTACATACAATATGATATTTCTCAGTCTATACGATGAATCATGCGGCATGCTAAACATGTACACGGGATTATACAATCTTTTTATGTTTAACTTTGCATACTTATATATATACAAGTTTGGTAGCATGCACCATACTACCATAATAGGATGTCCGACCAAACCGAACCGAACCGAACCGAACCCATGACCTCTTGCATTATGTCCTGACGTCTTAACCAACTAAGACACAATTGTGGACAAACAATCCAGATGTCATTATGTTGTTGTTAATTATACTCTATGGTTATAATGGTTTTTATAATTTCCTGGAACAATTGTTAGGGGTTATACATTTTCAAATTCGTATAGCTGTTTCAACTTTGTATTATAAAACATTAAATATAGGCAACATGTTCATGTGGTTTTATCCTTTCAAATTGTACATACATTTACCATGTGAGTTGTTGATTTGATGACATTGGTTAATTGTTCTCACAGAAATTAGTATATGGGCTGTCAGTTAAGATAGCAGAGATGAAGAATGATGTTGCACAGAAGAGAATTGAGGTTGAAATGTTGAGAAGGATGGAAGGTTTATCTTTGATTCTTGAGTCCCAAGTAAGTTTTTATTATCATGTTGTTTCAGTATTACGATAAGGTTAGATTTATCTTTCAATGACAGTGATATATAATTCTTAAAACAACCTGAACTCTAGACATTGTGTATAACTCATGAAGGATCTGCACTGTTGGTGTATCTTATCACAACAAATAATAAATGTTCCACATTTCTTTGAAGATACATCTCATCTTTTTTATTCAACGGAAGTAACTCAAATACAATTAGCATTTTAAGTAATCTTTCCTTTGTTTGACAACTGCGCTATATATTCCAATTAGGTTCAGCTCAATGAGTACATACTGTTTTCTTCCTAAAAAGTAAAAGCTGGTTGGTTGATATTGTCTCATTAGATCAATGCCCTATCAAATTGACAGTTGTGAGACTTATTCGTAGCTGTGTAGAATTACCATTGGATAAAAACCTATATACAGAAGTCTTCAACTGTAAAATTCAAACAAGTACTCAATGCTTAATAATAAGTTCGAACAATTACAAACTGTGATATGAATATTAATGTGAGTGATTAACATTGCCAGATGCCTTACTTGGACAAATACTCGAATTTGGAAAAAAATTATTGCAGCTCCCTTACAGGAATAATCAAGGCATTGCAAGATTGTTCGCTACGATTACCGATCACTGAAAATGTCAAGGTATGTAACTATAAATACATATATAGCACGCTCCATGACACCTCTATATCAGAACACCGAATTTGCACCCCAATTGTGGAGCAACTAATTCATATGTATATGTATATGTATACGTATACGTTATGTATATGTGTGTGTAGATAGATATGTTGGGGTTCAGATTTTGTGTCCCTCAATTTATGTCTAAATAGATTTTCCCTGTGTGTGTATACATATACATACATATGCGTCTGTGTAATCAGAAAGCCGTGTTTTTGTACAGGTGAATGTCGGTGAACTCAAACAAGTTTTCGACTCAACCACGAGCATATTCAATTCTTTATCTCCATCTCTTGAAAGAATCATACCAAAGGTTACCACTTTTGTGTTCATTCATGGAATTTCACTTTTTTGAGGTTGCATTGCACTTAACTTCTACTTTTCATTTGATTTTTTTACAGACTGAAGAAGTTAAAGATGTAGTTTTGAATCTTTCAGAGGTAGCTAGCATGGAAAGGGCCTTAGTTGAAGAGTGTGGAATTCTATTATCCCAAGCTCATAACTTGCAGGTTTGCAAATACAGTAATTCTCGTTTTCTTTCAATTTTCCATTATTATAATTGTGGTTTTGATGCTAAGTTAACTAATATATTGTAACGTTTTGTGCAGATGACTGAGTGCAGCTTGCTGGGGCAACTGATGCAAGCAAAACAAAGTCGTAAAGTGTAAACAGTTGAATACTCTGGCAAACGAGATAAGGTGCGATTCAATTAAAATGAGAGAGAATGTGAGCTATACACAAATACGTATAGAAGTTATTAATTTGATTTATTCAAAAAAAATAATGTCAGGTTCAAGTGAGCTGTTTAATTAATGTATATTGTCTCAATGTTGTTTCAAAGGCTTAATCTATTAATGTTCCCATCACTTTCAAGGATTACAGAAGCAATTTTCATTTTTCTCGAAGTTTTTTTCTGAATCGTCTACCCAAATTTATTATTATATTATCTTTTCTGTTGTAGCACAATATGCTTAAATACCATAAGCAAATTAGCAATGATTTTTTCGTTTTGTGAGACTAGATATGTTTTTTCATAACACTAGCATGTGTATTATAGTTCTTGCTTTTATCTTCCTTGTATATGTATTTATGTAGATACAAAATTTGAGCAAATAAAAAGTGTTATTTTTGCAATCCACATCCTTAGTTACCTAGTCAAGGCTGTTTATCCTTAATTTGAATAATAGAAAAGTAATATTGTTAGCAGTGTTTTAAAGACCCAACCCAACCTCTGTTCGACCACGGTTAACCTTCGACCATGAAACGCTACGACTTTGAAAATGAAATAACTTACGTGTGCACAGACCTGTGGTCTAACCTCAAAACCCTATAAAAACCTCTAGTCCGTCCTCTTTGAACCTCGCGGTTCTTCAAATTTAAGAAAAAATAATTGTTTTTTCTTAATTTTTTTGACAAAATAAATTTAACAAATCATTTCATAGCAATTGTAATTAAATTGTGAATGATATAATTTATTGTTATGTACATTTTACGAATTATTGTTGAACTAATTTTCTTTCACTATAAAAAATTAGTAAATTTACAAATTTGGTATGATAAGTTGTTATGTAATTATTTCAATTAGGTAGTATATAACATACTACATGACAAGTGGATACAAGACGAAAATTGAACTTATGATTTATTAGATCATGTCAAAGTGACCTAACCAGTTTGGACATCGACGTTTGTCATAATTGGTTAAAATTTATCTATATTTAAAATAATTATACATTTAAATCAGAAAAATAGAAGTAAACTATCAGTGCGGTTCTCACGGCCTGATTAGTTGAATCACGGAAACCTTGGATCTTGCACTAACACGGTCTTCACAACTATGATCATTACTATTCTTCTAATTATTGAATACAAGAAATAAAGATTATTTTCGTTGATGATAGTTATAATATAGTTGTTGACATCCAATTTTAGTGTAACATTAACTATCCATTATGTCCTTAAAAAGAACAATAAATGGCTTATCATATTTAAAAATTCAAACCATTAATGATAATTTATTAGCCAAAATTTTATGCTTAATTTGAGCAAAAGAGATGTAGTCTTTTTATTATAATTGTAACAACCCAAGCTTCAACAGGATTCAGATTTTTCGTAAAATGTTAAAATTCAAGTCCATTGAAGTTCAAATTGGTTTTTTTAGTAATCTGCAAATATACAAAGATAAATATATTAGAGCTCAAGTAAATAACTCACGGCGAAAATGAATAGAGTGCAGTAATAAATATATATTTGTTAAGCAAATGACACTTTCTATACCAAATGTCTCTTAAGCTGAATAACCTTTGGCTTTCATCTAATATGTAGGTTGTTTGAGAAGGGGTCAGAACTAATGTTCTGATGACTGACAAATTGTATACTTTTAAGCATAATATTACATATATCGTTGCATTTCCATCTTTGTTATATTAGGTTTATTCAAATTACAATACTCTCATCTTTGTGCCTAAATTGCTCTCATCTACTTCTCGATAGATAGGATCAAGAGCATCCCCAAATAGTGTAGCACCCCTATAGCCACCTAATTTCCACCATACATTCTCGTTTTTCTCTCCTTCCACTAACTCTCCCCTATAACTTGTTTAAATATGAATGAATGGTTTATATTCAGGAGCAAATGGGGTGCCACATAATAGGGGTTCTGAAACCTCCCATATATATATATATATATATATATATATATATATATATATATATATATATATATATATATATATATGAGATAAGATCAAGAGCAACTCCCGAAATAGTGCAGCACCCTTTTAATCTCCTAATTTTCACCACATAATCAACTCTTTTTCTCTCCTCCCGCTAACTCTCTTTTCCCTCAATAGCTTATTTAATAATAAACGAGTGACTCATGTTGAGGGGGGTTTAGGAGTGCTACAAAATAGGGGTGTCATGAGACCCTCCCATATATATATATATATATATATATATATATAGACACACATATACATATGCGTGTGTGTGTATGGCAGTGTTTCGCTACATCTTTTATATTGCACGTGAAGTCTCCCCCTGAGTCTCAACCATTCATTCCCTGCACTCATTATCTCTCTTTCCAGTAAGAGAGAGAATGAGTGGCTGAGATTAAGGGAGAGAGTTCACGTGCAATATAAGAGGTGTAGCGGAACTCTCCCATATATATATATATATATATATATATATATATATACGCACACACACACACACACATACAGGATAGGATCAAGAGCACCCCAAACAATCCAACACCCCTATAGCCCTTGATTTTCATCACGTATTCTTGTTTCTCTCTCCTTCCACTAACTCTCTCTTCTTCCACTAACTTTTTTAAATATAAATAAGTGGACCAGAACAAGGGGTAAATGGGGTGCCACATAATAGGGATGCATTGGAACCTCGCTCTCTCTCTCACACACACACACATATATATATATATATATATATGTGTGTGTGTGTGTGTGTGTGTGTGTGTGTGTGCGCGTGCGTGTATAAGGAGCGTTACGGGGAACCTTTGTTTTGCAGCATCCCTTTAGCACCCTTACCCTATCGTGAGCTACACTAATTCAAATCCAATAAGATTTTATATATGTACAATCCACATATATATTATCATCTATCCAAAATTTGAGCTCGTTTCGACATTTGTAACATTTTCAAAATCTTAACTCAATTATTCACCGTTCAGACATTTATTCGAACCGTTAAATTTAAACATCAAATATATTATTCTACGAATGTCAGAATGAGCTCAAATTTTGAATAGATGATACACACACACATACACACACACAAAAAAAGAAAGACCCAAAATCTCGACCGTTGGATTTTTTGTCCTTATATGAAGTAATAGAATTCATGGGGTGATCCAAAGGTGTAAATCAATTATGTCAAAGTTATGTGTCTAAATAGACTTTCCCATATACATACATATACATATACATATACATATACATATACATATACATACATACATATATATATATATATATATATATATACAGAGAGAGAGAGGAAGGTTCACTGGCACCTCAAATAGTGGAACACCCATTTGGCTTTCATCTTTTCCACCATACAATCACTTTCTCTCTCCCTCCACTAACACTCTCTCCCACTACATTACACTCTTTAATATAAACAAGAAGTGCAAATCATGGTGCAAATGGGGTGTGTAACGTCCTGTATTTTATGGCCAATTATTTAAATTATTTAATTATTTAAAATGTCAATTTGAATTTAAATATTTGAATTTAACCATTTTATTTTCAATATTTATTTATATTAATAATATAATAATATTTTAATTCCAAAATATTGGGAAAAATGTTGAATTTGCAGTAAATGTGATCGGGAAATTTAAAATGGTTTAATATTGTTTTTATTGAAATTATAGTAACGATTTCATTTATAAAACGACGTTAGAATGTTTAATTTATAATTATATTATTAAACGAGCTACAGCGACGCGGTAATTCGTAATATTACGTTTTGAACTTTAATTGGTTGTACATGATCCAATATAAGTCGAATTTCTTTGAAACAAGAAACGTCTGAATCTATTGGATAATATTTTTCCAATGGAAGAGAAATTTTGAGTTTTTGTGTTGTAGATTTTGTTTTATGTTCAAATCAAATTTTAAAATAGTCGCTATGGAATTCGTTTATATATTATAACGATTTATTTATAAAAAATAAAGGATTTTTATTTTATTGAATATTGATTTGGCTTGAAATTCAACCCGAGATATTTTATTTTGGTAATATATGAAACTCTGGTCGTGTATGGCCAATTACAATATTTTATTATTGTTATATTGAGATATTTTAAAATTGGTTTATTTTTATTTAAAATCGACCCTTAAAAAGGGCTATTATTCAAACAACCTCTACTTTCGACGAAACAAATTTTATTGAGACCGCAACAGCTAAATATTATTAGATTTCAAGTGTCGCGTCAATCTGCTTAATTTGTGAGCGTAGCAAAATTAAATGCAAATAAACTGATCATTTAGACGTGAACGAGCGCCGTTTTCGCAAACGGACTCGGAATTCGACGAAACAAGATTCATTAGGAACATAACGTCGAATTGTACGATGATGTCCATTTTTTTCATGATTGGAGTTCATGGGTGATCATAGGAATCAAAAAATTGCATTTAGAAATGGCGATAGGTACGAATAAAAATCGTTAGTCGTTTTCAACAAAATATCGCTAGTCACATCACAATATAATAACATATATTTCATCCATATATAAGTTGTCCCTCACCAAAATTTTGGCAGCCTCACTCTCAAATCCAATGAAAATTTGCAAATAAACCCTTGTTTACAAAATAAATTATATCTTCAAAATAGTGGGGAATTGGCTAATGTTGTAAACTGAAGAATGGTAGAGAGTGACGAGTGGGTGCTACAACCAAAATTTGATGGTCTGAAATCACTTGGGGTAGCCGGAATCGGCTGAACAATGAAGAAATGTGGTTTCGTTCTTCTTGAGATTGTCAGAGGTGAAGTTGTTTTCAAGTGTCACGGTCTGAGGTTGAATTGGAGAGGAGAGTGAGGGATTTGATTTGGCAGTGGTGTGGTTTCATGTCGTTGACGGTGGTCGTAGATGGAGTGGGATGAACGTGGGCCAACGTTTGGGTTTATTCGTGGATGCTGTAGCCGAAAATGGTGAGTTCGCCGTCTGTAGAGGGGTTGTGGAGGTAAAGTGTCTGAAGGTCAGACGATCACTAGAGGCAGGCGGTTCAAACCCGGGCGGTGCGATCAGCTAACACGAAGCGCGGCAATGGGATTTTCTCGATCTGTGGATTCCGGTCATCCCTCCGATTTGGCGGCTGTAGTGGGTTATGAGGCCCAGGCTTTTGGGCGACGGTGGTTCTTGGAAGGGCGACCACGAGGGTCGTTCCAGGTCGGTGTCTAGAGGTGATGGAGCGTCGTTGGCGATGGATGGCCCTGTCGAGCTTTCTGAAGATAATGGGTATCACAACACCAGAAAGGCCCATTTGTCACGCTTATAACCGTGAGTAATCAGTATACTCACGGTTATAACCATTTAGCCAACAGGCATCGGTGATTTTTATCACGCATTCTATCACGGTTATAACCGTGACAAATACTAACGTATATTGTCACGGTTATAAGCGTGATTATATTTCCTCTTCTAACGGTTATAAATGTGATAATATTTATTCTGCTAACGGTTATAAGCATGGTAATATTATTTTTTCTAACAGTTTTAAATGTGGTCAATGCCAAAATTATAACGGTTATAAGCGTTGTCTTATGATATTTTCCAATGGTTATAAACGTTACTTAATCGATAATTCCAATGGCTACTGACACATTTACCACACTAATAACCGTGATAAACTACACATAGTACGCTGCATACATAAAATGCCTATATTTCATATCAAATATACATAAATATATTCAGTACTAGTGTTGACTACACACACAGTAATAACATTAGAACAGCAAATAGCATGTCGAACATACTAAATTTAAAATAACAAACATAACAAGTTTAAAATACCGAGAGTTATACATTGTCACTAATATACATAAATTTGAAAACAGGATTCAGCATATTTCTACTAAATTCAGTCTTAACATACATATCATCTACCAAATTAACTTTGATCCGACCACTAGTCGCCTAGAAAGTTTCAACCTGCTGCACAACATTAATTGTACCTGTAGAAAACCACAATAAAACACCACATGTAGCATAGCACAAAAAGAATCTATGTACACAATTTTGGCTGTGTAAGAAGATAAACCAGATTAATAAACGATATATATTTTGGATTATGGTGTCAGATCAAGTTGAAACTCTGAAGTAAATACATGCAGCAAATCTTAAACAGAAGAAGGTTACACATGTATATTACACATATATATTTACAGACCATGTTAACTCTTTCTGAGTGATATTTTAAATAGTGGAAACTGAAAAGCAAGCTTAACTTGTGTAACTTCTATTATTGACAACTTCTTAATGATCTGTAGAATTGAGTGACCATGAAAAAGTAAGGAAAACAATTGTGCCTTACTGTTTACAAATTGCTTCAGATGATCTGATAGTGTTCTCGATTCTCAACTTCTGAAATATTCCTGCAAGCATAAAGTTATAAAAAGTCAAATATTTGGTGGCATCTCAAACACAATTAAGTTTTAAATCTTGGATAGTTAATGTTTTATTTAGCAGTCATACACAGAACATGTCTTAAGTAGGCAAGAAAAAGCTACATTACTGACAGTTAATATGTGTCATAACGAATGATTTTTTTTTTATAAACCTTGGTTCATGAACCTAATATCATCGTACTACTACATTCATCTTCTACCATGTAAGAAAAGAAGTGAAATAAATTTGAGTATGCACGTACGATGTAAAAGTAAGGCAGATTGAACCTAACTTATCTTTGTGTTAGAATGCTTTGCAATCTTAAAACTGCAAATTGACTTATTTCTGTCTAGTGTCTATACATGACAACAAATGCAAAACGACCCCAAACTAAAATTCGTTGGTCAATGAAAACCAACTATCTCCGAAAGGGGGCACACTGAATGCAGCATGCGGCATAAAGTGGTTGTAGGCGTGAATTTTGGGGAGTGCTCGGGCTTTGTTTGAACTTTACTGGCAGTACGGCTACAATTGGTCGGTTTGGTCAAAGAGCCGGGCCCACTACCTAGCAAACCAATATCAGTTGTACAAATTACAGTGGTAGACTTTGCCATTGTGACTTCACATTTGGCTACAACACTGGGATGGACACTCTCTAAACCGACATTCCTTGATTGTTCCCCAAAATTAACTATGACAACATCCTTACTGTTATGTCCTCAAGCACAACATTTCCCATTTCACTACATTGCTCACCATCTAAATGTCTTACTTGGTGTCCATTCACTTTTCCATTGCCTTGAGCACCAGTACATGCTAAATCGGGACCGCCATGAGAAGCTTTAGTGTGTTGAGCCATGATATTTTCACTAATACAATGATCAAGTTGTGTAGGCACATGTCATTCCTCGCCATTGCTATGCACTAACTTCTTGGTTCGGTCAGGATCTTTGTTGCAAGCAACATCACACACTACCTCACATGTGGTAACTTGAAAGAAACCTGACACTTTATTTTGTGTTAAATCCAACCTGTTATTCCTAAGTCCATTATTAGCTTCACTGCTATGGTTCAAATTTAAAACTTCATTTTGTTCAAATTTAAATCCCTCTATCTATCCACCATCTATTTACGCATTTTGAATCAACTAATAAAACCAACTATCCATTATTATCATCTTTTAAGCAGCTGGAAAGTTTATTTCAAGAAGTGATTGGCAACATCATCCTTCCTATGGCATATTACCCTCAACTAATAAAACCAACTATCCATCATTTTGCTTAACATCTAAATCTCAAATAATCACCGATACAATTTCTTATTTGCTTGTTGTACGCTTTATAAGAATGGGGGTCTAGACTGACTTCACCTAAGACCGAAAACTGCTCAAATTACCATAATCATCGCCAACGACCAGCCTAGACAAAATGATAACACAAAATCCAAGTAGACCACGCGGCTATGCTAAGAAAACATAAATATCGAGGCTGACTCCTAGCATGCTGAGCAAAAGTCGATCTAGATGCCATTTCCAAACTCAAGAACGAAAACTGTTTGGTTTCCCTTTGCACTTCACTAATCTAAGATCATTCAAATAATAATTCTGGAATTGCAACTAGGCATTTGGTTGCACTTCACTCTATTTTTGTTTCTAGAAAGGCTGAGAAGGTTGTGACTTGTTACATGTAACATACATGCAACTTATGGCAACTCCAAGTGCAGTTTTTTTTCCTTTTTTTTTCAAAACAAAGCTCATGCTTTCAAATACTAATGCGCAACTCACTCTCCGTCTCTCAAAATAGTAATTTCAAATACTTTTGATGTAGAAACGTAAGGGAAGAGGAGTAAAAATGTGGTAAGCTTCAAATTCTATGTATTTGTGGATGTAATTTTATATCTTTTAAAATGAAAGTTGGCTTTGCAAAGGGAAGTTATATTTAAAGTCACCGTTAAATGTTAGAGTATTCATCACAATAAATTTATTATTGGTAACTTTATTAGTTATATGATTTAGATGCTCCTAGACTATTTTATTTTATAACTGGACTAACTATAGCTTTATGTAAAGATATAATAAATGTTACAGCCATTTGCGCAATAAAGCAGCGATCAGGTAGAGTAAAATAAAAAATGGTTACTAAGACACTATTATTTCCGAAATTGTGTGTAGTCATTTATGAGGTCTGCACATATTTTCCATGAAACTGCAATTTAATGGATATAGTATACAAATACACATCCAACATGGGAAATTCTGAAATAGATAAAAGAAAAAAGTTTCACAGTAGAGGAAAAGGGGAAAAAAAATGAGCTAACAGGAAAATTTTGAACAACTAAATTGACTTACTTGCAATGTGCACTCAACTACAATTCGGCGGGCTATGTGCTGGAACTGGGCTGAGCAAGAGCCGGAAAACCATTGGAAAATAGCAGCTAAGAAAGACGGAGAACGACCGAGCTTCAATAGAAGAACATCCTTCGGATTGACGACAACTCGCAACTATTAACGATCTGCTCGAGGTTTAATTGGCCACAACCCCAACCTGAAATGGAGTGACATTGAATCAACCTATAAAATGGCAGGCTTGCCAAAGGGAATTAAGATGAGCATGGTTAAGAAAGCAGCTGGGAAAAGAGCAATGGAAATGGCCGTGACAAAATCTTCCTTCGCCTCAGTAGAAATATTAACCTAAACCTGTAATGCCAGTGCAAATGAGCTATTAAAATTTTGAACTGATCAACTTGAGACATTATATCAAGCAGCTCAACAAAATATATGTACAATCAAAGAGTAACAAACATCAAAAAGGCAAACATAAAAGAGTAACATTTGTATGTACATATTAGTTAACAAAATGGCTATGGTTACTTAATTAATATAATATCAGAGAAGTGAGTTTCTTAATACACTGAATAATAAAGGAAATGAAAGTAAATTCAGGGAATAGACACAAAAAGAAAGGGAAGGGAATTTCGGTTTTCCTTGACTACCCAAGCAAAACAATATTAACGGCGACAATACTTACCTTCAATGATTCGAGTATTAAGTTACTTATTGATCCTCAAAATATTCAATAAATATATAGCACTTACTCGAAAGAGTCAATGTATCATTTACAAATGTTTTCATGCATACAATAATGACCCTAACATCTAGTAGGAACCCTTAGCTGCCATAATGTTGAGTTATTTGGCGTCTGCTAGACTGTTACATCGAATCTATTTATAACCGAATATGATTTTTCTAAAGAAACCAAATAGTCTATCTTTGAAATGTAAGAACCTACAATGGATAAACACCTTTTATTGTTAAACAACCTGTAAATTTTAACTGATAAGAAAAAGGTGATAAGAAAAAGGTGACATGGTAGGGCATTGATGCTCATACCGCACTAAATTACTATAAACTACAATTAATTGCTAGATTAGTGATAAAAGCTAATTTGAGGGCAATCATTATTATAAAAATTTACCTAAAATCGAGCGTTCAGAGGCTGCGACACAATACAGTTGGGAATGAATGAAGCAAGTCAAGGTAAGAAAGCTAGAGGAAGAACGTCTGAGGGAAATGACGCTTGGTTAGTCAAAAGTCCGGAGTGATTGTTCTTCTTTCTAATCGAACGAAATAATAAGAATAAGGCAATTAGATTAATGACGTTCATATGTGGAGATGTTGAAGGCAACAGGGAGGAAAGCTTGAATCGGGAGAAGACGGGAATAGATAGGTTTTATGAGGGGAAAAAGGGAATGGGAGTTGCGTTAAAAAAGGAAGTCTGAAAGAGATGCTGAGAAAACTAATGGGAGAGTTGCATTGAAAAAGAGGAATTCTGAAAGAGACGGTTCAGTTTTGTATAATCTCAAGAATGGTTGTGAGCGCTCCAAACAAACTCAGTAATTATAATATAGTATAGATTACACTTAAATATCAGCATCAGACGAGTTGTGTCAGTCACTAAAAGAAGAAGTAGAATCAGACATGGAGGAGGGGCCCATCCTCCGGAACTACTACCACGACCTCATCATGTCCCATGCCTGCTTAGAAGCATCCCTCTCATACATCCTGGCCACCAAACTACACATCCCGGCTGTCCTCCCACTCCAGACACCTACAACCTCTTTCTCCCCATAATCATCAAAGACCCATTCAAGAGCTTGGTGCGTGCAGACCTAAAAGCGGTAGCAGCGCGCAATTCGGCATGTACCAAAACGGTACACTGCCTACTGCACTACAAGGGATTCCTAGCAGTGCAGGCGCATAGGGCTACACACTGGCTGTACTATGTTGGACATTGATTGGTTACTTTTCTATGTGATATTGGAAAAATAGTATCTTAAGAACACATGAATAGCCATGAAAATAATACATCATTAATTTAAACAGAGCAATTAAAAAACCAATAAAACCAAATTGAGCATCAATATGAAGCAATACGCGTAAACAATTTAAACCCAATGCTGTAAATGAAATAACATACATACCTCTTATATGTGTATATAATGTAAACAATGGTGATAGTAGAGTTCAAATCTGAGGGTTCAATCTAGGCATCATAAACAAGTTCAAATAAAAAACAAGCTGAGAGGTCTGGGACTAAAAGATGAAAAGGAGAAAGAGAAAAGGAAAACTGATGCATGTTTGTGTTTGGTGCTGTTTTTAGAGTACTGATAAGCAAAAGGTTACTTGTACTATACAAAAATATATCAAAAAATGACAACACGTAAACAGATACTCATAGATTACCTTCATACGCTAATTTGAGAAACTTTTCTCCCTCCAGCTATTTCCACGCGGTTCTTAGCTTTAACGAAAATGTAGGTATCCCTATTGCACACATCAATCAAAATTTAGTAACTTGAGAAAATCAATTGAGTATGATATGCGTATACATTGTATTTATATATTCTGTGCAAAATGACTTGAGAAAATTAGTTGAGTAACCACCAAAAAAAGCATCACCATACTTGTTGTACCGCTTCAAAACAAGTACTTGTTTTTTTTTACTTTAACAACTAAAGTAAAAAAATATCTCAAATCTATCTTTTATAATTCTTTCTTTTTTATGGTAAAAGAAATGCAGCAGATTGTAAAAGATTATTTACAACCTTCACTGTTAACTTAAGGTGATGTTATATAGAACATGTGCTTTTTTATTTACATAAACAAGTTTTAATTAAGTAATTCCATTTTATCTATTTTCTTCAAGTAGAATTGTTATTCTTATTTTTATACAAATTTGTTGCAAGATACACCATTGTAAACAAAAAGATAAAAGTTAAAAATAAATTCATTCAAATCCGTACATATATTTAATACCAAAACATAGTAAAAGAAAATAGAAATTAATGATAAGTCATTCAAATGTAAAAAGGAATATGAGCTAAAGATGCAAGAATAAAAAAGGGCATAAATTAAACTAGAAGACAAAAACACGAGAATTGTACCCTTGATTATTTAAGGGTAAGCATATACTCCTGATAATGGAATACCTGACAAGGACATCTAAATAATCACAAAACTACTCCATACACATCTTTAATGTTATGCAAAGGAATATGAAGAAACTGACGATGTAGGAAAATAGAAATTACCTTGAAAAAAAAACAAATGTCAAGACAAAGATAGCTACTATCCTTTCCACCTGGATTTAGAAAGGATTAAAACAAGGGTAGTTAATAAATTTATAAAAGTTTTCATTTTTCATTTTGCACACAAAATTTAAAATTTCCATGAACACATATTGATGAAATTTATTCCCACTAAATCAAGCATTCCTTATTGTTCTTTTTTTTTTACATAAAAGTTTCATAAATGATGTACTTGTAAAAAAAATTAGCCTTTATAAACCTAATTCTAAAATTTATTACGACATCAAAGAAGCAAGATAACAAAAACTTACTTGCAACAGTAACTCAAAGAACAATAAAATAATAGAATGAACCCACTGAGAATAAAAAATGAAGTAGAACATTTCAGTCCTGGATATTTAATTTTTTTCATCGATTGAGCATCTAAAGCATGCAAACATTTCAAAATACACATCGCTTATCAACATCATGCCGATAAAGAAATATGAAACAAACGATGGATGCACAAACATAATTATTTAGTTAAATAAATAATGTAATTCACGGCTTGTATTTCCCTTGTTTAGAACAACTTCAGTTAAAATCTCTCATATAAACTTAACATCCATCAACTCCAAAAATAAATGAGAGAGTAACTCCATTTTGATTTAGGAATGAGACAATTCTGAATATATTTGACAAATTTGGTAGCTTTGGAACAGTATAATCCCCATACTAACAATTATACAAATTTTGAATATCTCAGTTATGAGAGTACAAGTAGTTACAGCAAAAATGTTCAAGTTGAACATACATAATTCCAGGGAAAAGATAATCATCTTATGATGAGTAGTAGAGTAGAGAACTTATATTTAGCCAATTATTTCATAATATCTGAAAAGTTAGTATCATCTCCAAATAAGGAAACTACGTTTAGTTTTCAATTTGTTTAATAAATTTTTTAATAACAAAATTCCCAACATTTGGAAACAACGACATATACACTTTGCAGATGACAACAGAACGAGTTTAGGTCATTGCGGTATATAAAAAATTCTGGGTTCAGCTTCATAGTTTTTCAGGGAAGAAAGGGGAAAGATTAGTAGTGGTGCAGCTTTGCAGTACATCAAAAATTTAGACAGATCTAAATGCAGAAACAAAATTAATCTAACTGTTGTCCAATGCAGCAGCACAAAAATAAATAAAAACTGGAACAAAAATCAAAAATTAGATAAACACCATACCTTGACCATAGAAAAACCGATTCCGACAACAGAAAGAGAAACGAGAATTAAATAAAAGAGGAGATCCAAAGTTAGCTGGAATCGCAGCCGACTGGGGAGAACGAAAACCTAGTTGACTTCTTTAAGCGTTAAAACAAGGGTTCGTATGATTTAGAAGCGTGATAAACACGAGAATATGAAAATGACTATTTTGCCTAGGGTTGTTGAGCTGCGTAACGGTATTAACCGTGATGGTAATAAATTACGGTAATAACCATTAAAAATTTGTCACAATAATAACCGTGACAATAAATAAAGAAATAATTGTGACAACCGAGCCTGTTTGGTGTTGTGTATCGGGTATTCACGAGGTAGGAAAAAGGAAACTGTGTTTACTTATTGACTAATGACGTTATTATTTGGGGTAATCATAGATTAAGAATGGATTAACGAAAATTAACAGGGATTATGGGTATTGTATCAAGCGAGATAGTGGCCAGTGACTAAGAGCACAAGGGTGAGGGAAATTTGTCGGCTATGTTACTGTTCCTGGAGCTGATGTGGTTAGTGGAAGAAGTATCATTATAATTAAGGGTAATAATCCTTATGCAAGCTTAATTAATGATAAATTTAAAAGCAAGTTAATTATATAAGTTATATATTGTAGCAGCGATAGATATTTCCTTTGTGAACGGAATAGGACAAAACAAGCGCCGATGGGTTCGTAATCACAGTGTCGACGTATATGAACTAGAATAGAGTGTTTCAGAGGAAGATGGAATTTTATGCAGTTTTAAATGCCAGTTTGAAACTATATAAAACGACGCAACATCGTCGGAAACAACAATGTTGAGTTAATTCTCATGATTTCTGGAATCCTATGATGTGGTAAATTCATATTAAAATGTAATATATCGTTAACAGTATAAATTGGATGATTGGCTGCTATGAGTGCTATTGGCTGTTTCTTGTTTGATTAGTTGTTATGTATATTCGTCGTTTTAAAATAATAGACTATTGAAATTCATTTCATATATTACTATCAAATGTATAACGAGCTGTGGTGCAGGGAAGAACAACTTGGAGGGATCCAACCAGATTCCTCAAATAAACTATATTTTATCTGTAGTACAAATTATTCAAATATATGAATTGTTCACCCTGAATGACACTGTTTGAATGTTGATGGTTGAATGGATATTTATCGTTGTTGTAATAATAATCAATCGACAGTATTGATTAAGTGGTTGGCAGTAATGGCCTAAAATGTATTGTTTTATGGCGTCGTTTGTCGATAGGCAAATGGACATAGTATTAAGTTATAAAATTTATTTCTATAACTGAATTAATATTTCAAGTTTACTTTTTATAAGTTAATTAAAATAGATATTTTATAAATATATTTAAAATAATGTTTTACGAAAAGGATAGTAAACGTTTATATAACAAATTTTACACCATTTTATGAACAGGAAGTCAAAACTAACCTACGGGTTAGTAAAATTGAATAATTATTTTTATGAAAACAATTAGATGGTGTTTTTAAATTAATTAGGTTATTTAATTAATTTAAAGGGGCAATGACAATGAAAATCAGTTAACAGTTGACAAATATGTACGGTTGGCAAAAATCAACATTAATTGAAATTGATACGGATTTAATTTGATTTAAATTTTCTTAATATTCGTTAAATTTAACGAAAGGGGTTATAAGTTGATCTTCGATTAACTATAATTTTAAAGTAATTATCAAATTGTTTATTATTAACAAAGTTAGTTATTATTAAATAAACCTTTAATAATGATTAAATATTCTATTTCTAGTTAATAATGAAATTAACTACTTTTAATTAGTACGTGTTGCAGCTAATTATTATTTTAGTTAATGTAAAGTAAGGAAATTACGTTTTAAGTGAAAATTGAATTTATAGGTGATCAAATGGGAATTGGATATGATTAAAGTCTAGTAAGAATTTTATAAGAGGGATTTATAATCCAAGTTTTCAAACGAGATTAGTAAATGGAATTGGTAAGTGAATGCAAAGATTTAAATAAGATTTTACTTAATTGTTAATTAAGTAAAGTGAATTCAAATGGAATGAAACTTCCAGGGAAAATGATTTGTAGATTAGTAATGGACTGAAAAATGGTAATGGATTTGGAATAAAATCTAAAGGTAAGTTGTTTTAAGATGTTAAACAGATTAGTAAAGGTGATTTGGAAGAAATCCAAGCAAGGTTTAAGAAGGGATTTTAAACCAAAATGGTTAATTAAATGTTAAAGAATTGAATTAAGCGAAATAAGGTAATTGAAATAAGGAGTTCACACGCAAGGAAAATACATACAATTGTTTTGTGTTAAATATTGGTAAATGGATTTTTGGAAATAAAATTCAAGTTAAAATGTCTTATTGTAAAGAAGGTGGTAAACAGAGTTTAGTTATAAAATACAAGATAAGGTTTATTTAAGAATTCCCAAATAAATGAAAGCAGATTATTTAACATGGGATTTTTGTTATAAATCCAAAAGTTATAAGTGAAATTGCGGTTTAGATTAAAAGTTGTGTTTTAGTGAATATTGGCTTAATCAAACGAATTAAGTAGAGAAAATATGTTGAAAGAGGATTTCAAATGTAAGAAATTAGACCAAAATTGAAATCAAAATGGTAAATAAGTTTTTAATGATGGTTTAATATCAGTTGTTAAGCGACAAACTATTATTTATTCTAAGATAAGAATGTTGTCGATCAAGGTCTAAGAGGTAAATAAAATACACCAACTTGAACGACTTCATTATTATCGAGAAATGGTAATAATTTGAAAGGAGTGAAGAGTGTTGGAATTGGTTATTATCCCATACGAAGAATATTGAACATTAGTACGGGATTTTGGAATATAAATAGTACCACAATGTTAGTTACAATGTAAATAAGAATATCTGGTTTTAAAATTATATAATTTGACTTTTGCTTTGCCGTATTAGAATTGGTAATTGGTTTTTGTACCATTAAGTATTATATATATGTATGTATGTATATATCGTGAGGCCAGAATTAAAGGAAATGGAGAAAAGGTTTTGAAGAATAAAATGATATTTCCAATGGTAAAGGAAATGGAAAATTAGGTATATATATACATACTCTAAAGCATATAAAATAGTTTTTGAGAATCCTATCATAATAAATTATGAATAAATGTAATGTTTAAATATATTGCAAGATTTAGAAGTTGATTAACCCTTTTGTTAATAATTGATATATTTTAAAAGAGGCCAAGTAATGCCAAGAACTGAATCAATGAACTCATTTGCACGATTTTTATTTATAGCTAAATAACCGACTATCAAAACCTGACCTAATACGATTAATGGTACGGAAAGACCGGGGTCGAATTTATATTCGTAAACCATTCCGAACCAGCAAATACGAAAGCCTGAAGATTGAAGATGGAGCATTGAAGACCGTGGATGTTCATAAGCGGAAGAATTACTTAAAATCTCTATGTTGCAACGTAAAGATATACTGTTATTATGTCGTGGTTGGACACTATGGATTTGTAAGGACTTCTCGCTACTAATCCATTGGGTGATTCCTATATTGGATGAAGTAGGAGGGTGCCTTTAGTTCATCCTATTCCTGGATGACTTGTATGGACGAATGTCTGATAGAGTATTTCCTAAAAACCACGTATGTTGATTTTTACAAATATACGGAGTGGGTGGCGAAGAGGGGCACTTCTTTTATACCCAGAGTATATTTGTGGAGTCAATTAGTGATTTGACGGATCTGACAATGTGACATTCAAAGTGAATGATGATCAGATGTTCTAAAGGTAAATTTAAACCTCAAGCCTCATCAATCGGAAAAGGACAAAAATCGGGCAGGCAACATGGCTATGTGAGTCGCTCCCATTAGGGTGTATAATCACCTATCTAGAGAAATTCTATTTGTTTCTTTAATCTATTTCGATGCTGTCCCTTTTCAGGAAATGGCTGCTGATCCCAACCGTTGGTGATATACATTTGATACACTCAAGCGAAATGAGTGGTTGGTCATGTGTGGGTCGGGATGCAAGACGTCCTTGTTGAACCCTGTAACGACCCGGATTTTGAGCCATTTAATTCTGAATATTTAAATTGGTTTTAAATATATTTTTGAAATATAAAACGATTTTTTTAGGGAATTTATTTAATTAAATTATAAACTTATTTATAATTCACCACTTGTTTCATCCATTCAAAACAAGTTCTTATAATATACATCAGTAAAACTTGATTTAACTTTTCATTAGTTCACACCAAAACATTATTTGAAGAACTGTTTTGCATGTTATACAATTCTATTTCAGTTGTAGTAGTTATTTCTTTCCTACTATTGCCTTGACTCATTTTAGCAAATAAGAATGCCTGTACGGTGTAAACATTTAATAACTTCACATGCCCAGAATTAGATTGATGCTCTTATTTCTTTTCACATTAATAGAACGCACATGCTAAGCTGAGACCTTTTTTTCACATGCCGACAACCTAGGTTTTTGGACTTGCATCCTATCCCATATTGTAATAATATACATGATACGCTAGGCAAATTGAGAACCCTTCACATGCAATTACAGACCTACAGACCTATGCAATTTTATAGTCGTGCTCCCCAAGTCATTACAGCCATGTCCCCCAAGCTTTTCTTCTTTAAATATCGAGTGCCCTCATTTCATTCTAAAGACAAAAACAGACTCAATAAAAAAAAGAAAATCAATCAAATAATGTACTCTTCGCTTATATATATCAATAGCATCTCACAATCATAATCCTCAAATTATCTGCATCTCTAGTCTTCTATTTCTTCCAGCGAAGACAAAATAAAATCACACTTTGAAAATCCAAGGAAAATTACACTTCAAAAATCAAATAAAATCTATAAATTGATAAAACATATATCTTTGGTTGCTGGAATGTATCTCCTCTTAGCTATAGCGGTTTTAAGGGTTCGCTGGAAAATCGTGAGGCCAAGGGGGAGTCTCAAGTGGTATATAATGAGGAGGATGGTGCAGGGATCTGGCGAAGGGTAGAGGACAGTGATGGTCCCAGGCGGTTTCAAGGATGGTGGAGGGAAGGAGCGCACGGTGGTTTCCATGTACAGAAGTATGCGGTTTGAGCCAATATCGTGGAAGGGTCAGAATTTGAAGTTGGTCTGCTGAGGAAATTACGAACTATGGAAATATCCCTGCTTCATAAACTCAACCCATTTATATGTAGTTAAAGGAATGTTGATTAACGTGGTGGTGATGTTGAGGAGGAGCTATTCTCTGGAAATTTTTGTTTATGGGCAATATCCATTACAGGGGAAAGGGAGTATCATGGCAATGTTTACTGGAGCTCGAAGTACTGTGTATGCAAAAGGATACAGTAGTTAAATGGGAATGGTGGTCCCGGCGTACGAAATGGCTTATAAGTGGAGCAGTGTTTGTTTTATCTGAAAGTAGTTCGTTAAAGGAAGGAATAAGGGAGTTGTAGCCGAGTGTTATAAGGGAGAAGAGGAAGAACGTTTGAAAGAGTGATTAAGGTATTTGTTAAACAAACTAATGAATTAACCAATGGTTTTAATTATATATATTATTTACTCAGCCAAATCATATATTAAAATATGTGTTAATGTAACACCCCGTATTTTCTGTAACATTAAAGTAACAAATTAAAGAATAATTAATTACAAATTTGAGAATTAAGGGAAACGGGTTACGCTATTGTGTTCATCTCGGAATTATGCTTGAGATAAAGTCTGAGTTTGCGTAAATCGGGTTCCGTATGAAGGAGTTATGACCTTCAAAAGATTCAAGAATTTAAATAAACAACTCAAATTAAAGTTCAGAAATTTAAAATTTAAAATCAGAAGCGGGCTGGGCGGGAATTTTCTCGCCCAAGGCCAGGTCGACCAGGAGGTCGACCAAGGGGTCGACCTCCCCCCCCCAATACAGGTCGACCTCCCCCACGGGCCAGATCTGAAAACTGTCGTGTTTCTTCCTATGATGATTTGTTGTGTCATTAGGGCTTGTGTGGCAAGTTCTGGTTGGTTCTCTTAGGTTTGAATGGATTTGATTTGCCCTGGGTTGATCTGACGGCTCCTATTAAATCAAACTTCTATATAAGCAACCTAAATCCAAACCCTAAGCCACAGAAAAATATTCCTAAGACCGTCATGCTGTCAGAACTCAACTTAGAGTAGCGGCCATTCTCCTTCAACTAAAAAGCAAGTTAGGAATTGGAAATCAAATCTAATTCAACTAAGAGAATTCAACGTCTACAACAAAGGAGAGCTAATCAATTTCAGAATACAGATAGTAAACATCGTCCTCATGTCAGCAGCATTCCCATTATTGGCTCGTCTACCGGCACCTCTTGCGTATCGGCTCATCGTTCAATCTGTAAAGAGAAAACGATTAACCATCTCCGTAGTGGTGCCAGTGCAGTGCGACTTCATCCTTAGATATACTAATAGTATATATATATATATAACTTTTGAAAACCAAAATAATCTCAAATACACACTCTCATATACGTACTATCTCTCCCTGATGTCTTTCCCTAGGTTAACTATGCAACTAGAGCTCTGATACCAAGTGTGACGGCCCGCCCCGCACCAGTCGACATTTCCTCCGAAAGCGCGCTGTACACATGCCCGACTAGCCCGGAACAGTCGCCAAAGAAAGGAAAGAAGAGAATGAACTAATCAAGAACCTGTAGAATGTCTCACATCGCAGGGAATAAAATATAATAATAACATACTTGACATAGAACAGGTGAAACAATGCATAAGCTGAAACTAAACATCATGGTAGCGGAAAAATCCAAATACAGCTTATGTTCCACATCATCATTATTACAACTTTAAAACTGTCTCTAAAGCAAAAGAAAGGAAGGGTGCACTACTAATGCCCAAAGTAGTGACCAGCAGCGGCACAGGGAGAATATCTATATATATCATACGTGGATGCCTCCTGCTCGTCTCCGGTACAGCTAACCTGTCTCTAGTCCGCTCGTGAGAGCACCCAGAGTAATAAGAAGAGACATAAAACTCTGGGTCAGACAAAAGTCTTGTATGAGCGATAAGCAGCAAAACAGAACAATAACAGGTATACTAAACCATACCTGAACCTGGACCTGCAACTAAAGAGTTAGCATTACATACTGTACAGTACTCTAAGGTGCCGCTAACATATGGTGTAAAGAATACGGGGTGGGGAATGTGCATGTCATAGTGATGGCAAACAAATCAAGCATGGAAACCAACCTGACGTCTCTCACTCAGTGCGTAAAGCATACGATATCCACCATTTTGATCACTAGACTCATCGAGGTAATGACGGAATTCAACTTGTACAACTACTACTACCACCAAGCTTATCACATGGGATCATAACCAAACCTTTTCAAATGACTCCACTTCATTGGTCTATAGCCCACCAGTTGTACCTAGGCCACGGTGGCCCTAAATCCGTTCACGTACCTCACCTACATAGTGATCCAAAGTCATAGACATCGACAACCCCTTAGCACACGTCCCGCAGCAAAGTCCAATAATGAAGTTAACTCATTGGTTACCAACTGGATCCTGAGTACAAACTTCCCACTTGGACTACCTTTGCATCTCGGGTTTTGGTCGAATTGAAGCTGGTCCTCCGAAGAAGTCGTCACGATGAAGCGGTCCCAAGCCCAACATCGGTTCGGTTCGTCCATCTGGTTCGGTTCGACCATCTGGTTCGGTTCGGGCATATAGAAGCTTTAGTTCGAAATACTTCAGTTTGATGATTCGACGCTCCGGTTTGGTTCGGTCTCTTAAGGTGTGGTCCGGTTCAGTGTTCCCCTTTCTGCCTCAGTTCGTTACTCCTCAAATGGCTTGATACCCTGAAGTGGTTCGGTTCGGGTGTGCTTCCTCATGTCCCTAGATCCATTCCGGTCTTCCCCTTTAGCTCCGATCTGATCCCCTTTTGGTCTCTCCAATCCAATCCCCTTTTGGTCTCTCCGATCTGATCCCCTACCCAACTCTAACTCTAAGAAAATGGCCTTCCTTCTCGCCATGCCCCTTATGCTAAGTTCCAATCCGAACTAAGTCCGCTTGCCCGGTTCTCCTACCCGATCCGAGCCCAATAACCCGATCTGATCTGGTTTGAAACCCTGCACATTTCCTGCAACTTTCCAGCGACTGTTTACGCCATACGATGGCATTTTCGACCATTCTAGCTATTCTAATCAATCATAAAGCATACCACACAGTCATAGCAACATAGAGAATAAACCATAGACATCAAAACAACAACCATAGCATGTAAATTGGATCAGACATAGCCAAAAGCCATATTTTCCCTTAATCATGTTTAGGCATAATTAATGATATAATTAGCAAAACTTAACCAAATTATCCAAACTTTCTAATAGAGGCTTAAAACATCATTTCAAATTTTATAAATATTTTTCCAGATTTTTAACATGTATAAATTCGCTAATTATCACTAATTACTCTTAATTAACCATAATTAGTGAGAACTATGCAAATCACTCATCTTAGCCACAAACAAATTACCAAATCTGAAATGATTCTCTGTTTGGCGCTGTTCCCAAAGCTATACAACAGTTCTACCACGATTCTTGTGCTAATCCTCTTTGATTTGATGTAGATTTGGCTTAATTAGTGATTAGGAGGAGATTTGGGGTGTTTTAGATGTTGGAGGTCATTACTAGGTTTCCAAGAATGAAAGTGGCAGCTGTGAAAGTGAGAAAAATGGTGTTCTCTAAACATTAACAGCCCTTAAATACTCCAAATCCCGAAAATCACCTTTGGACCTAGCTGTTAATCACCCGGTTAAGCCCGATTAAGTTGTTTTTCACCATCTGAAACTTGTTTCAGCCATATCTCCCAAACGGTGAGTCCGTTTGGCTAATGTGACCACTCTATGGAAAGGTAAACCATCATCCGGATCTAATAAATGTAGTTTCAGGTCAAAACTCCTTTCCTATCAAAAGTTATGGATGAAACAAAATCAGCTAGGGGCAAAATGGTCATTTAAAAATCGGCAAAAATCATGAACATGGGAAATGACCCCAATAGTCGTCTCTCAAAGTTATATGACCATACGACTTCGCATGTGAAAGAAATAAATATCCTACGATCCTTCGATGCGTAGAATGCAGGTCGTTACAGTCCGCTTCATATGTTTAATTGTGTGTATGTTTGTTTGCATAGACATATTGTGAAAAATTTATACTTCCAAATATAGGAGATAGTTATTCATTAAAACTTATGTGATTTTCACTGACTAAAACTTTATGTTTTGACCTCCATCCTCTTAACATATAAACAGGGTAGTAGGTGGGAACACTTGGATCTGTGCTACCTTGTAGATGGAACATGACAATGAAGGATGCATAGTTATAAGTCATCATTTACGACAGTATAATTATATTGGGATAATTATTATTGACGTACCTATTATTGCATGATACTTGTTGTGGCCGACATTTATGATGGATTTATTTAACGGTCAGTTTGTCATATGTCCCTAAAAAGTTTCAAAATTCAGCATACATCCCTCCCTTAAAATTTTATAAATCAGGTCCCTATTTTTCGAAAATCATCAAAAAAATCATGTAACTTCGTAATTAAATTCAACATGTAGTAATCATCAAATTCAAGCACTAAAACTACAAAAAAACGTCAAGAACAAAAAAAAAACAGCAATCTCCAGTATATTACATCAAACAACGCAATAATTTGCAATTGTTGCACACTTTTCAGCAACAATTACAGTTATTGCATCAAACTGCAATGTTATTGCTAAAATGTCAGCAATAATTGCATCTTTTGATGCAATAATTCATCCCCTTTTTCAACCATACACCATTTTTAAGCATTGTTGCTTACATTTTAGCAATTATAAGCAATAATTGCATATATTTCAGCACATATTGATAAGCCTTCATCAGCTTTAACATTATTGCAGACATTTCAACCATTATACACAATAGTTGCAGACATTTCAGCAATATTTCGTAAGCCATGCAAAATTGTTCATCTTTAATTGCATACACATCAGCAAGCATATGCAATACTTGCTTATTTGCATGCAATAATTCATCCAGAATTTCAATATAAATTCAAATGAATTGTTGCATACATGCAAGCAATTATCGGTTATAATTGCTGATTCTGCTGAGTTCTTTTTTCAGGATGCTTCTATGAATATTTGCAAAAAAAAAAAAAAAAAAAAAAATTGTATAGCAGTGCCATATTATTTTTTTGAACAACACGTAACATTGAAAAATAAGGACCCGCTTTGAAATAATAGTTATCGGGGAGGCCGTTTTAAGTAAGCTTGGTTGCCTAATTTTCAATTTAATTAAAGGTGCATCTATTTTAAGTTATTATATTATTCCTTCCGCTGTGTGAGATTCTGATTTCATTTTAGTATGCTATTATATATCTATTATACCATTTCCTTGTAGGAACCAACGATCTGTTTAGAATGGCTCTAAGTTTCGTTTGTCCATTTTGGGTCGAAATTTAGGCCCATTCTGGGCGGACAGTTACAAGAAAATTATCAAAAGAATGTTGCGACGCTCAACCAGACTGTTGACATCCAGACCCTCGAAATTAATCTGCTGAAGGAGCAACTTTCCCAAGTGTAGGTGGAGGGAGAGCAAATGCAATACGAACGTGACCATATTATCCTTGAAAAGTCTACCATCGATTAAACGCACAAAGAAACTATGAATAGCGCCTAGACATGACAATGTTCGAATTTTAAGTTCTCTGCATCATGAGAAAGGGTAGCCTAGAATTTTTGGATGAGACGTATCTCCGCACATTATCTGAAGTGTGGGAGGAGTTCCTTCGGCTAGTGGTGGATGATGGAAAGTACACCGAGGAGGAACTCAAAGCCTAATATCTATATAGTGACTTTTGAGCTACTCTTGCTCAAGACCAGTGGAACTCATGCTTGAATGGGAGCGTACTTCTGTAGACGGAATCAGGACTTCAAGGGAAACTCAAAACGATTAAATTACCCATGATGTTAATACTCCTTTTGTTGTTCCGTTGGGTGCTAAAACCTCCTCTACTGAGGCTTCCACTACTGTCGTTACTACTATCGCTATCTTTCTTGAAGCCGCCATTGCCACTGTCACTATTATTACTACTTCCGCTGATGTTGCCATTACTCCTATTGTTGCCGCTAGTTGGGTTGCTATTGAGGAGACCTAGTTTAGCAATGAAAGTAATAACAACATTGCACAAGACTTTGAAATTGTTGCCCGACATTCTCTCGATATAGGTAACACTGCAACTATTTCTTATTTTGGGGACTTCTCATTCTCCCCCTTTGAGTTTAATGACTTACTTGCTCATTTCTTGCTTACTTCAAGATTGGATTTTTCGGACTCCTTTCGTTCTGCACCTGGTCATATAGGGCAACAACAACTTTTACCTCTTCGACATTTGTGTCCGCGGGTCCTATGCCGGCCATTACTGCTCCCTAAGCGACTGTTGCTCCCCTAACTCCTATTACGACCTCCACCTCAACCTAGGCCACACGCCGAGTAGATTGCATCTTTGCAAGAATTAGATGATTCGGTGGTCTTATCTCGAATAGAAAGGGAGAATGTTGAGGAGTAAGAGTCTGTGCTCGAAGAAGAAGACACCGCGAGGGTGAAACGACTACCAAGCATAAGAAACCTTCTTTTGGGAGTGGTACGAAGCCCAAGGGTAGGTGCAAAGGAAAGCATAGCACACATAAGAAATCAAAGACCACTACTATCGAACCGACAATTGCTTGCAGTGTTGAGGAATCTCTATTGGTCCTCGCTCATGTCCGGCTTCGACCACTACCCAACCATGTAAACCCTCCAAGTTCTCAATCAAGCCAAGCAACACTCCGAATGGCGAGAAGAAGAGGGATTAATGTCTTGAATTTTATGTCTTTTACAGTACAGTTTTATGTAATTCTCCTTGGTCGGAGTTGCACGGGCATCGTCCCCCGCCTTTTTGGTTAGTTGTAATTTTGTAACTAGATGTTATATGATGATAACATATCTTGCTTGTTGTACGTCTTTGTACTATTTATATTTTGACATTTTCTTTTGTACTTTTAAGCGAATCACTTAACCATAGCAGTTTAACCTTCGTTGTTGTGCTTTCCTACTCACTACAGTGCTATGATAGGCCTATGGTATGTTTTACCCCAATGGCATCTGAAGCTGTTGTGAGTGGTGTTGCCCCTACACCATGGGTCGCCACGGACTAGACTGAAATTGTGCTTCAACCATATTGCATGTTGGTCCTGGTTCAGGATTGCTGCCTGGGTTTATCAACCTCTTTTGGCATTTTAAGCTTAAATTACATTATGGTTACTTCCTAACCTCGATTTTTAAGTATTTGCAGTTGCTTTATTGGTCTCGAGTTACATAATGTTTTCGTAATCGCCTTATGAGCATTGCTTGCCCTGAATTAGGTTTGGCGGTGATCCATTAGGATAATCAAGCTTTGCGCAACAGGTATCGAGGCTTTCTTTCTTCCAGGAGGAATGTCGTTTGATCGGGAGCATTCAACTTGTAATATCCCGTAAAATTCATAAGCACTAATATTAAGTAAATAATTGAAAATAAGCAATTAAATAATAAGGCTGGAAAATGAGATTTTGGAGCTTTAGGAATTTGGCTGCAAAATTCTTTTATTTGGATTCGTGGCGAAACTATGAATCGTATTCATATATAATATGCTGAAAACGGTCGATGTATGAAGGAGTTATGAACAAATGAATTTGGACAGTAAACGCAGATTATATATGTATAATTAAATGGATAATATATATATGTGTCAAAATTATATTCAAAACAAAGCGGGAGAATTTGAATTTCAAAATGAAGTTAAGATCATGGGGACAAAGGATATTATATATAAGGAATAATATTAAGGGACTCAGGAACGTATTAATTAAAAGTTAACACCTCAGAAACACACGTTTATTGGGCGTTCCAACCCCTAGGGGTCGACCGCCCCTCCAAGAGGGGTGTCGACCGCTGGTTGACCGCCTGGTGGCTCGACAACCCAATAAATCTATGTGGTTAAGGTTTTTTTAGAGGGATATGAATAATTCAATGGTCTATGCTCACGTAAACAACTATATACCGAACCTCATGTAACATATTATAACCTTAACCATTCCCTATCTCTACCTCTGTGTTGCCTCTCTTCCATTGCTAAATTTCCTGGAAATAAAAGGTCAGGAATTTCTTCTATTCCTCCAACTTTCATCTTATATCCTCTCTATTTTACATAACGGTTTAGTATTCCAGAATTTGGTACAAATATATATATAAGATTCTAATACATGTTTCTAACACACACACACACACACACACACACATATATATATATATATATATATATATATTAGGGGGATTGTTGGAGCACTTGTGACACAAAGAATTAGAACAGATCTTGATCTACTACAGATTTCTCTCTATTCTTCCTAGATCTGTGAGTGGAATATCATTTACTTAGGCATATTCATATTTTTATTAGATTATCATGTCGATAGATATGACTAGGAGGATTCGGAAATCGATAATAAAAATACCGAAACCCCCAAATCCTCTATTTTTTATTTGCGTATAGATTGTCATGATTATTTGGGTTTTGTGGACTTTTGATTTGAATATTGGGTTAAAGATAAAAAGGGGTGTTGCTACTATTGTTTCTATTTTATGTAATTCAACATATTAAACATTTGATCGTAGCTTAAAAGGGTTTAAAATTGCATATTTCATAATTTGATTAGGATTGGGTTCTATTTTGAATCCAAACGTATTCATACTTGAAATATGTCAAATATAAATTTTTTTATGTGCATAACACCAAAAAGAAGTGAATTAGATAAAGTGGAAATTATAAACATTCATGTATAAGTATGTAATACTCTACTTTTAATCCAGTATTGAGATCATTCCAACAAGCTTAGGATGCAAGTTGAAATTTGTATGTATGTATATTTTCCATTCACCGCTATTTGTTTTATTGTTATTATGCCATCATGCCTAAGTTGTAGCGGTAAAAGTATGGAAAATTTAACTTGTATACCTTGATTTGGATAAATTGACACTCGACATCTCATTGGAATGTTCCTCGTTTTTATGAACATTTAACATTGCATGCGTTATTGTTATTATATTAATATAGCATAATCAACATAATTAACATAATATTAACAGTAATTAATGCGATTAGGATAAGATTCGAATTTGTAATGTCCCTATATATAAATAAATATTGATTGCTTGTGTGTACATATATATATATATTATGGCTTTATATATATATTTTAATAGTGACACATAGACATAAGGTTAGTTGTCATTTGTGGTAGAAGTCTGCTCGGAACCAACATGTAGTAGAAACCTACCCGGAACTGATCGACATATCCAACATCTATAGGTATACGGTTTAAGGTGAGAGGTCTAGTGTGTGTGTGTATATATATATATAAGTCTGTTGCATGTGAAAATAGGCAGGTTTACTACACCATGAGGTCTTAAGTGGCTGACTCTCTTTTTATCTAGTTTGGGTCTTAAGTGGTTAGGACTTGGATCCCTCCGAAGGTTTATTACTTAGAGAGGAACCAAAGTCACGGGACCCACCCTTATTCGATTTGAAGTAAGTCTTTGGTTCCTCCTTCTCTAAAAGTGGTTAGGCATAAACGGTAACGGAATAGGGTAGTTCACGTGGATGTCCAGTTCCTCTAGAAGCTTGTAAGGGCATAACGAGGGATACGATTGGTATATGAAAGATATGTGGCCATTGCTCACCAACTGTCTAAGGGAAGTCTTAAGCGACATAGGTGTCCTACCGTAATATCAGTTAAGTAGTAATATTCGTAATACTACTTCTTATATTATAATTGAGAGTATAAATTTAAGAACGTTAACGTATTAGGATGGAGTCTTAAGGGGTTAAGGTCTGCCTCGGGGTTATAAGAGATCATAAGAATCCACCTTTAATAGGGCCATAAGTGACCAAGAAAGTCCACCTCGTTGGGTATTTAACCTAAAAACACTAATGGGAGATTGACTTGGATATCCACCCCGTTGGCTAGATACTTGGTGTTTGTTTTAATACTGTGTGCTGCGTAGACATATCTTGACATATGTAACTTGCAAAAAATATAGTGTATGGACAATAAGTAACACCATATTTTAGTCACACAGAACTTTATGTTCTGACCCCTCTCCTCAACATATCCAACAAGTTAGTAGATGAGGTAAAAGCCATGGACAAAGTCATGATTGAAGCTGGAGAAGAATATGAAGTTGTTATGCTATTATTATTAGTCATTGCTTTACTTCTTTTGGAAACTTGTGAGGATGAAACTATTTGATGTACCCATTTGACAGATGTAACCTTTGACTGTTGTATTCCAGTGGTTTTTAATAAGTGGAATATCTTATTTTCAGGATTATATTTTCTCTTTCCGCTGTGTGAAATTTCCATTCAATGTATTTGTGTGTGTGTATTCCGTGCAAATGTAATCCTTACAGGAACTAACGACCCATTTAGAATGGCTCTAAGTTTCAGTGGGCCTTTTCTGGGTCGAAATTTAGGGCTATTATGGGCGGGTTGTTACATTTGGTATCAAAGCCTAGGTTACCTGATTATAAGGGAATTATACGTATGAGAGGCGTATTTGTAACTTGAAAAGGTTTTTCAAACTACATATATATATAATATTTACCCCTATAAGCATACGCATTTATACTAGGAATCTTTATCGTTTTCTTCCTTTTTCAGCTTAAATACTATCTCAGGAGTATCGATTAAAGGATTTTTCCTGTTCTTTCAAATAGTAGAATTGCTGAAAACCCAACTGAGCAGGTAACTAGGCAAGGCCCAGATACTTGCCAGAATGGTTTCAACAGTATCTCTGTACTGTTGAACAGGTCCCTGTTGCCAACCCTGTCTCAGCGGCTCCTGCAGCTTAGGTAGCCTTCGATTTTTCTTGTTATTGTAAGACCTTTCAAATCTTGGGGGAAATCGTTATCTGAAAGGAAGGCCTTGCTAATGCTCAGTCTTGGATTATGGATGGTGAAAGAATCTTCGAAGCTACTGCCTAGCCCGTCATAGTGAAAAGGAGGATAGCGGCCTAACACATGAAGGATGAAGCCCTTGAATGGTGGAGTCTAATATCTAGAGAGGACGAGGGTCGGATTTTTACATGGGTCGAATTCAAGACCCATTTCGAAGCAAAGTTCTCGCGTAGGGCAGAAATGACTATCCAGCTAGAAAAATTCATCCATCTCAAGCAAGGAAGCTTGAGCCTGCAAGAGTATGCATCCAAATTTACCAAATTATGGAAGTTTGGAAGAGGGTTGGTAGACACCCCATGAACAAAGCCCTGAGATTGGTTAAAGGATTGAACTCTCCATTGAAAGAAACCTTACTAGCCCAAGTAACGTATGGGGCAACTTTTGAAACCCTAGTTGAGACAGCTATCTTATGCACGATGGAAGGGTCCAAGGAGAATAAAGAAGGTGAGAAAATAGAACAAAGCTCCAACAAAATAAGAAAAAGGAATGGTGGAAAAATAAGAAGAAGAGAAACAAATTCAAAAAGGAAGCAAAGACTTGCACGAGGTGCAACCACAAGGGCTATGAGGCCAAGGATTATAGAACCTTATTGGCAAAGGAGTTCAAAGGAAAATGCTTCAATTGTCAGGAAGAAGCACACATGTCCAAGGATTGCCCAAAGTCGTCAACAGTGGCCAAAAATATGCAATAGAAGAAGCACTGATTCAAAGCCAACCCCTAAGAGACCAATGACAACCTGCATTTAAAGGTATAATCTATGTTTTAGCAAATTATGTATACACCTTGTTCAATTCCGAAGCAACCTGTTCTTTTATCTCCAAGCGATTAGTAAATCTATTGAACCTTCCCATATCTATCTCGGATTGTACGATAGAGGTGGCCAACCCTACCGGGGGATCTAAGTATCTTGATCTGCTGTGTAAAGACCTATTATTAGAGGTTGACGATGTCGAGTTGCTTTACGAAGCGTATGCATCGGATTTTATGGGGTATGACCTTGTCTTAGGTATGGACTGGCTATCATTTTATGGGGTTGTCCTAGATTGCGACAAGAGAATCGTTCGTCTTGGGAGCCGAGGAGGATGTAGTATGAGTATTTCTTGTAACGTTAGAAACAAGGATAAAGCCTTATTATATTCCCAATCTCCTAGTTCAGCAGGACCATCTTCAGCCCCTATAATTTGACAGTTCTTGGATGTTTTTGAGGAAGTCACGGGACTTCCACCCCTATAGAGAAATCTCTTTTCGTATTGACCTAGAGAAGGACACTAGAACTATAGCACTACCCTTGAGGCATATGGTGCCCAAGGAAAGAAGAGAGTTAGTTAAACATATTTTAGAATTATTACAAAAAGACTTCATTCATCGAAGTACCTAAGAATGGGGTGCACCTGTTGTATTTTCCACCAAAGCAGACAGGTCTTTAAGACTTTGTGTGGACTATAGGGAACTTAATAAATTGACCAAGAAGAATAGGTACCCTTTACCAATAATCGATGATCTTTTTGACCACTTGGGGAGGGCCCGAGTATTTTCCCTATTAGATCTTGCTATTGGATTTCACCGGTTAAGAATAGCGAAGGATAGTAAGGACAAAACTACGTTTAAGACACTAGACGGATTGTTCAAATGGGAAGTTATGCACTTCGAACTAACGAATGCACTCACCTTCTTTGCTGACCTCATGAGTAGAGTGTTTAGGGTCATTCTAAATAAAATCGTGGTAGTCTTCGTAGATGATATCCTTGTATTTTCAAAATATCATAAAGAGCATGAAAATCACTTAAGACAAGTGTTAGAGATATTAAGAAAGAACCAATTGAAAGCAAAATTCTCAAAGTGCCATTTCTGGAGGGAAGAATTAAGATTTTTAAGACATATCGTGTAAAGTGAAGGCTTGGCCGTAGACCCCGCAAAGATCGAGGCGATCAACGAATGGAGAATACCTTGAAATGCTACAGAAGTAAGAAGCTTCCTTGGATTGGTCGGATATTATAGGAAATTCATTAAAATCTTCACGAAGATTGCTACTCCATTAACCTAGCTGACAAGGAATAATTAATGCTCTCTTGGAGTAATAAATGTGATATAGCCTTCAAGAAATTGAAGGAGGTATTAACTAGCATGCCAGTCCTGATCATACCCAATGGTTCAAAATCATTCACAGTTTACACCGATCATGTGGGACTGGTTTTGGAGTAGTCCTTATGCAAGAAGGAAGAGTAGTTTCTTATGTTAGTAGATAATTGAAGGATCTAGAGAAAAGATACCCAGCTCATGACCTAGATTTAGCCGCAATAGTGTTCGCCCTTAAGATGTGGAGGCATTTTCTTTTAGGAGAGAAATTTGAACTTTTTACTAACCATAAATCCGGCCCTAAAGTATTTATTTTCTTAACATGACCTAAACTTGAGACAACAACGGTGGATGGAGTATATTGCTTCATTTGATTTCATGACCTAGTACACCCCGAGAAAGGGGAATGTGCTTGCAGATGCTTTAAGTTGGAAACATGTGATATTGAATGCGATAATAGAATGGAAGAAATTAGTATTTCTCTCTAATTTTAATTTTCAAACCTCACCAACCACTTCTAATGGTTTTCTTGGGGTTATGATAATTAGGCCAACCCTAAGAGAAAGGATCCAAAGTACATAAGACCATGACGAGGAATTAAGGAGCATGAAAGTAAAAGTGCGAAATAAGGAGACCTTTCCCTATTCGTTAGATATTCTATCGGAGATGATGGGAGTTTACTTTGGGATGGACGATTTTACGTCCCTAAGTATGAAGAGTTAAGGAAAGAAATTTTAAAAGAATGTTATAGGTCCAGAATGACCATACACCCCGGAGGGGATAAAATGTACAAAGATATGAAAAGGAATTTCCATTGGGAAGGAATGAAGAGAGACATAGCTGAATTCGTGGCCAAATGCTTGACGTGCCGAAATGTCAAAGTGGAGCAAGGGAAGCCCAGAGGATTGTTATTATCTTTATAGATCCCCATGTGGAAGTGGGAACATATTTCCATGGATTTTGTAGATGGACTTCCTAGAAGCCAAAAGGTAATAAGTCCATTTGGATTATGGTGGATCGTTTAACCAAAGCGCCCATTTTATACCAGTTAAGAAGACAAGGACTACAACCTCGCTAGCCCAATTATATGTCAAAGAGATCGTCATATTACAGGGTATTTGTTGACCTGCTTTTTAGTAAAAGCCGTCACATGTGAAATCTTTTGTTAACACTACGCTCAAGTATTGGGAATACCATTAGAAGACAGAAGCTAATTGGTTGAAGTCGCATCACAAACAAAGAATAGCCCAAAAGTCCTATCAAATGACCTCTTTTAGGCCCGAAAACATCAATTACGGAGCTTTGCTCCATAAATCTTGTAGCCCTCTGAATTAGCTTCAGGTAGAGCTTTCGTTTGGGTAAAACAGACTTACAGTTTGGAAGTTACGCCCATTTCCGTGAACATATGCAGAACCGGAAACTTGGGTTTTGGGAATTAGCTTGACCTCTCGGTTTGATCGGAGATGTCGGCTCGGTTCGGGACAAGGAGGACCCGATCCCACTCTTTGAAGCAGCATGGCATTTGATGATTTTGGCAGAGCTCCAACTCGGTTCGGATCGGATGGAATGGAACAATCTGAACCGCTCCGCATCAGGTCCTCACAAGAGCACAAGGCCTTCAGGTTGAGAACTCCGGTTCAGATCGGAGAACTGATCCGATCCCCTTCGACCTACTGCCACACTTTGGATTTGACCTATTCTTAAGGAGCAACTTCCTCCAATTATTCCGGATCAAGCGCCACTTGGTATAACACGAATAGGAGAAGTTGTCTCCACATTTTCTACTACATTTCAGGACTCTTGGGATGCGTGCCACATGGCATCCGAACCAGAAATTCCTAGGGCCTCTCTACGGCTATAAATACACCCTCACATGGCATTTTGAAGGGATATTTGGCACTTGTTCTTCATGGCATCCGCCATTGCTACGAAATAAGAACTTCATGCTTCTCAGACAAGATCAACACGAGGATTTCGTGTATAAATTCATTCTCCTTTTTCTACTTCTTCATAAAATACAAGGATGTTGTATGTGAATGAGTCTTACGGATTGTATGATAGCATTGAACTTGTAATTTCTTAGGATTTAAGAAACTATAAAGTGGGCGTAGGCTTGGCTTGAGCCGAACCACTATAAAAACTTCATGTGTCTCCTGTTATTTACTGCTTTATCTGCATTTATTCTCTGTGATTGGTGATTGTGAGGACTTCACATGGTTTTGGGTGTTAGGCCCAGATTTCGGTCTAACAGTCTTCCATCGAGTACTGTAAGTGATAGAGACCCCTTGTTCACAAGAGAATTTTGGAGAAGCCTACAAGCAGCATTGGGAACGACCCTTAACTTAAGCACAACTTATCATCTGCAAGCCCACAGACAGAAAGAAAGAGTAAACATGATTTTAGAGGACTTACTCAGTGCTTGTATCATTGATTTTGGAGGAGTTTGGGAGAAACACCTATATCTTGTGGAGTTCACTTGTAATAATAGTTTTCAAACGACGATTGGTATGGCCCCTTTCGAAGCGCTTTACGGGAGGACATGCAAATCGCCAACTTGTTGGTGGGAAACTACCGATAAGGTTATATCAGACCAGACTTCATCCACGATTCCATGGAGAAGGCAGAGGATGAAGGCAGCCCAAGACCGTCAGAAATCATATGCCAATAAGCGAAGGAAGGAGCTTGAGTTTAATGTTGGAGACTTAGTATACGAAAAAGTATCCCCTCTTAAGAAGACTGTTCGATTTGGGAAGTTGGCTTCTAGATTTATTGGGCCTTTTCGTGTCATCGAGAGGATAGGATCTTTGGCTTATCGAGTGGATCTCCCAGAACTTCTATCGGGAATCCATAACGTTTTTCAAGTATATCATCTAAGTAAATGCCTTCATGATTATGCTATCAGATTCGAGCTTGACGAAATTGGGGATATAAAAAAACTCGAGTTGGAGTCCAGGGTGCCTCATGCCACTGCAAGGGTTGTAGAGCACGGAATCAAGAGACTCTACAGCAAAATCGTT
The DNA here is from genome assembly GCA_030737875.1 of Allium sativum. Classification (NCBI taxonomy): domain Eukaryota; kingdom Viridiplantae; phylum Streptophyta; class Magnoliopsida; order Asparagales; family Amaryllidaceae; genus Allium; species Allium sativum. Next base: position 161,328,576 of record CM060923.1, read on the forward strand.
CACCTTGTATGAGTATAATAGGGAAATTATCTTGCGGAAACCACATGGAGACCGAGGATAATATGAGACAGACTCACCCAGAGCTTTTCTCGGGTAATTTTTCATCATATTCATGCTTATGGATGCATCATGATTGCTAGATTGGATATTAGGGAATGGATGCAACACCATTGCACTGAGCACTCATATAGAAATGTATGCATATTTAGGTTGTTTGCATACATATTGCATTACTTATTACACCTACACGCTAGGGTAGAGCTCACTTTAGTGGGTTTGCAATTCATAACCAGTGCGAGGAATGGATCCTTATAGCTGATTTAAAAATAACATGGATGTAATCGTGCGAGTTGTGTTTTTCGCCCTTTAAACAGATTTTGGGACGAAATCCATTTGGGGGAGGGGGGTTGTAACACCCCGTAAAATTCATAAGTAATAATAATAAATAAATAAAAATAAGAAATTAAATAATAAGGCTGGAAAATGAGATTTTGCAGCTTTACGAATTTGACTACGAAATTCTTTTATTTGCATTCGTGGCGAAATTCTCAATCGTTTTCATATATAATATGCTGGAAACATTCAATGTATGAAGGAGTTATGAACAAATGAATTTAGACAGTAAACGCGGAGTATATATAATTAAATGGATAATATATATGTGTCAAAATTATATACAAAATAAAGAGGGAGAATTTGAATTTCAAAATGAAGATAAGATCATGGGTACAAACGATATTATATATAAGGAATAAGATTAAGGGATTTATGAATGTATTAATTAAAATTTAATACCTTAGCAATGCACGTTTGTTGGGTGTTCTAGCCCTTAGGCGGTTGACCGCCCCTCCACAGGGGGTGTCGACCGTCGGTGACCGCCTAGCGGCTGGACAGCCCAATACATATATGTGGTTAGGTTTTTTAGAGGGATGTATATAAATAAAAGGCCTGGATTAAATCAAAATAATCCAATAGTCTATGCTCATACGAGTAACTATATATAGCCCCTCATATCACACATTATAACACTAACCATTCTTTATCCCTGCCTCCATGCTGCCTCTCTACCATTACTAAATTTCCAGAAAATAAAAGGTTAGGAATTTCTTCTATTCCTCCAACCTTCATCTTATATCCTCTCTATTTTACATATAGGTTTAGTATTCTGGAATTTGGTGTGTGTGTATATATATATATAAGATTTAATACATGTTTCTTACATATATATATATATATATTATTGGATCACGTGTGACACAAAGAATTAACATAGATCTAGATCTACTATAGATTTCTCTCTATTCTTCCTAGATCTGTGAGTAGAATATCGTTTACTTAGGCATATTCATATTTTTATTGGATTATAATGTTGATAGATATGCCTAGGAGGATTTGGAAATCAATAATAAAAATACCAGAACCCCCCAAATCCTCTATTTTATATTTGTGTATAGATTGTCATGATTATTTGGGTTTTATGGACTTTTGAGTTGAATATTGGGTTAAAGGTAAAATGGGATGTTGCTACTATTTTTTCTATTTTATGTAATTCACCATATTAAACATTTGATCGTAGCCTAAAAGGGTTTAAATTTGGGTATTTCATAATTTGATTAGGACTGGGTTCTATTTTGAATCCAAACGTATTCATACTTGAAATATGTCAAATGTAAACGTTTTTATGTGCATAACACCAAAAAGGGGTGATTCAGATAAAGTGGAAATTACAAACATACATGTATAAGTGTATGTAATACTCTATTTTTAATCCAGTACTGAGATCATTCCAACAAGCCTAGGATGAAAGTCGAAATTTATATGTATGTATATTTTCCATTCACTGCTATTTGTTATATTGTTATTATGCCATCATGCTTAAGCTGTAGCGGTAAAAGTATAGAAAATTTAAATTGTATACTTTGATTTGGATAAATTGACAATTGGCACCTCGTTAGAACGTTTCCTCGTTTTTACAAACATTTAATGTTGAATGCGCTATTATTATTATATTAATATAGCGTAATCAACGTAATTAATGTAATATTAAGGGTAATTAATGCCATTAGGATAAGATTTGAATTTTAAATGTCCCCATATATAAATAGATATTGATTGCATGCGTGTGCATATATATAGAATGACTTTATATACACACACACACACACATATATATATATATATATATATATATATATATATATATTAATAGTGATACATAGACGCAAGGAGAGTTGCCATTTGTGGTAGAAGTCTTCCCGGAACCGACCGGCCAATCCAGCAACCACAAGTTCGTCCAACTAATGTTAGATGTCTAGGTGTCATGGACCACTCAAAAACTTAGTACACTAGACACATGGTTAAACAAACTTGTAGTAGAAGCCTGCCTAGAACCGACCAGCATATCCAGCATCTACAGGTATACGTTTTAATGTGAAAGGTCTAGTGTGTGCATATATATATATATAACTATATATATAAGTCTATTCCATGTTAAATTAGTCAGGTTTACTAAACCTTGAGAACGTCTTAAGTGGCTGACTCTTTTTTATCTAGTTTGGGTCTTAAGTGGTTAGGACTTGGATCTCTCCGAATGTTTATTCCTTGGAGAGGAACCAAAATCATGGGACCTACCCTAATTAGATTTGAAGTCTATGGGCCCTCCTTCTCAAAAAGTGGTTAGGCCTAAATGGTAACGGAGTAGGGTAGATCACGTGGATGTCCACTTCCTCTAGAAGCTTGTAAGGGCATAACTAGGGACATGATTGGTATATGAAAGATATGTGGCCATTGCCTGCAAACCAACAGTCTAAGGGAAGTCTCAAGCGACATAGGTGTTCTACCGTAATATCAGTTAAGTAGTATTGTTCATGATACTACTTTTCATATTACAATTGAGAGTATAGACTTAAGAATGTTAACGTATTAGGATGGAGTCTTAAGGGGCTGGGGTCCGCCTCAGGGTTAGAAGAGATCATAAGAGTCCACCCTTAATTGGGCCATAAGTGACCAAGAATGTCCACTTCGTTGGGTCTTTACCCTAAAAACACTAATGGGCGATTGACTTGGATATTCACCCCATTGGTTAGATACTTGGTGTTTGTTTCAGTACTGTATGCTGCGTAGACATACCTTAACATATGTAACCTGCTAAAAATATAGGGTATGGACATTAACTAGCACCATATTTCAGTCTTACAGAACTTTATTTTCGGAACCCCCTCCTCAACATATCCAACAGGTCAGTTGAAGGGGTAAAAGTCATGGACAAAGTCATGATTGAAGCTGGAGAAGAAGTCGAAGTTGTTATGCTATTATTAATAGTCATTGCTTTATTTCTTTTGGAAACTTGTGAGGATGAACTGTTTGATGTACCCATTTGAAAGATGTAACCTTTGACTGTTGTATTTCAGTGGTTTTTAATAAGTGGTACATCTTATTTTTAGTATTATATTTTCTCTTTCTGCTGCGTGAGATTTCCATTCGAAGTATCTATGTATATATATTTTGTGCAAATATAACCCTTACAGGAATCAACGACCCATTTATAATGGCTTTATGTTTCAATGGGCCTTTTATGGGTCGAAACTTAGGCTCATTCCGGGCGGGTTGTTACACAACTTGTCTGGTAAATGAGTCCTTTCGAAATTGGGGCCGAGGAAGCCCTTGCTTCGAAGACTCTAGGTCTGCTCGTCGAAGGGTTTCAACCTTGATTAGGGGGTGAGTCCATCTTCTTATCAGAGACACTTGGTCTCAACAGTCAGGGATTTTATCCTTGAATGGGAATTAGGAAACCTTCTTTTAGGAGTCATGAGCTCGATTGTTAGGTGCTTCTCTTCATTCAGAGATAAGGGTGCATGATTCGGCGCTATGATCCCAGCTTTGGAAGTGCCGACCTCAAGAGACGTTGGCAATCCTAGGACTATGTTGTGGTTTGATGGTGTTAACAGTCTTTGGATAACACCTGATTTTATTGTGACATCGACGATCTTAGGACAACGTTGCGACTTTGCGATGTTAATAATCTTGGGATACTTCTGATTTGAACGTGGCGTTGACAGTCTTAAGACAAAGCCGTAACTTTGTGGTGTTAATAGTCTTTTGATAACACCTGATTTTATCGTGGTGTTGAAAGTCTTGGGATGATGTTGCAACTTTGCGGTGTTAACAGTCTTTGGATAACACATGGTTTTATAATAACGACGATAGCCTTAGGACGACGCCGCGACTTTGTGGTGTCAACATTCTTTAAGTGACAATTGATTTTATCGTAACATCGACGTCTTAGGTCGACATCGTGACATTTCAATGTTAACAGTCTTTCGATAATACCTTGTTTTATCGTGATGTCGATAATGTTAGGACAACATCGCGACTTTGTGGTGTTAACAGCCTTCGGATAACAATGATTTTATCGCACCATCGATAGTCTTAGGAAAATGTTGTGATTGTTTACTGTTAACACTCTTTGGATAAAACCTGCTTTTATCGTGATTTCGAAGGTCTTAGGACAATGTCGTAACCTTACGGTGTCAGTGGTCTTTGGATAACACATGATTTTATCTTAACGTCGATAGTTTTAGGACAATGATGTTGTTTTGTCATTGTTAAACATTGCTCCTAATTCTAAAAATAAGCTTTTGTTAATGACTAATCAAAGAGGTAAATTTTTCCAAATTACAAATGCCCCCAGTATGTCCCCATGACGCTTATTCAAGAGAAATGATAAAAGAAAGAACCAGGAAATGATCAAGTTTATTAATAACTAAAAGAGGCAAATTGGCCACATTTGCTTCTAAATGCATGCGAGTTATCCGATAATCAATCATCTAGGTGTTGGCCCTGCATAAGTAGAAGTTTCCTAAGCTTCAATTCCCACGTGGTTCTTTGGGTGCACCCTTACAAACTTTTGAAGGTTATTCTTCCTTGTAAGCTCTTCCTCTTATTCCTGAGGTAACGACATTCATTGGTTTCATATCCCTCAGCTTCATGGAATCTGTAGTACTTCCCTTAATTAAAGTCACGTTCTGTGACTTTCTTTCTTGAGGGTTTAGAGAACTTCTCAGTTTCATTGTTGGCGAGATAGATATGCTCTAGCGGGTCATTCAAAAGCGCGTAGTCAAATATTCCAAAGTTTTTGTAACATCCCGGATTTTTGTTGCTTTGTAATAAATATCTAAATTTGTTTTAAAACATTTAACTGAAATAGTAAATGGATTTTTATTGAATTAATCGGATTTATATATGATTTAATTTTGAATATATATTGAATTATCGTGATACGAGAATAATATATAATTGAAGTCAGAATTCAAAAACCCAATCAAGACAATTCTATGGATTAATGTAAATTTCATTTGAATTAAAAATCAAAATTTTAATTTATTTAATTATTGAAATCAATTTACATTCTAAATCGAATTTAATTAAAAATGTTAATTTAATTTGTTTTTACTTCTATATGCTCGAATTAAAATTTTTTCTACACCTTTGAGTTCAGAATAACGTATAAACGTCGGTCGTTGTGTTATTAGCAGTTTGGGATTTCGAGTTAAGAAACCGCATGATATTTTAACCAAAATCAAAATAAAAATTCACATCAGTAGATTATGAGCCGACCTACTCCTTACAACGCCACCCTAACTTGTTAAATCACGCAGCATTTTCTTCTCGAGCAGAAAACTTTGCCCTCCCATTTCAATTTCAAGGAGACCAAAATTGAATGGCTCTTGTACTTCTGTCTGCTCTCTTGCTTATAAATAAGCTTCGCCTTCGTATTTTTTTTTCTTTCCTATACCCTAAACCAGAAAATCAATTGCACCAAAACAATTGAATCCATTTACTTTCCTTTCCACTGTTTCAAAATCGAATCTACTGAACAAATCCCTAAATCAAGTCCTATCATCCCGGTCTCCATTTGCTAACGCAATCAACAACCTGAGACCCTGAAGCTCAACTCAAGCTGAGATGCTTGTGTAAAGGGGTATTGCGATTTAATTCATGAATTTCTGGGTCACTCGAGTCACGTTAAATCACTTGCGAGAGGGTATTGGAGGTGGATGGGTCATGTTCGATGGGCTGAGGCGGTTTTGAGTTACTGGAAGGGTGCGACGCTTGCTCGAAAGGGGGTGTGATGGTTGGATTTAGGGCGTTGGTTGGAATATCGCGATCTGGAGTTCAAACTAGGACATCATCGTTGATGACGTCGCGGAAGTTGAAGTTTGTTTGGTTTGAATTTCGAAGGGGGTAACTGGAGTTAGCGAACGGAAAGGAGAAGTCGGGTACTATTTTGGGGAAGTTCGGCCTGAACTGTTTAGGAATGTTGATACACAAGTAACCAAAATGGATGGTCGAATTGAAGAAGTGTGGACGATGAAAGGCTAACGGAGCTGAAGTGTTGAAGTAACTGGAATGGAGGCATAACAATAGAGGTTAAGGTGCAGTAGTGATGATTGATCGATGATTTGTTCTCTAACTAGAAGCAAAGAAAGAAATTAAATTGGAGAAGATCAAGCCAATAAGGTATACACCTTTTAGAAAAATAAATATAATAATTCGTTTATTTATTTTAGTGGTTAATTTAAATTAGTAAATCGTTTAATCGATAATTAAATACATAATTATAGGTGATAGATAAATTTATTCGAGACGATCTATAGCAGCGATGAGATGATATTAAGTGGGATATTCGACAAGTAAAATCAGGTGAGTAAATCTCACTCACCTTTAGAATTATTTTTATTTCATTAAAAATAATTGTCTGTTGCTTGTATGAATGTTTTATGGTTGTTTCATATATTAGTTATTTAGGCTATATATATATATATATTGGGTTGATTGATTGGTTGGATTCCCGCAGTCTCATTAGCGGATGCCCGCAGTTTCATAGCGGATGATTACCCTATACGCCCCACGCTATGATTAGTGGATGACCTTCTATACCGCGATATTCTGCCACGAAGCAGAATGGGTATTATTTATGTGCTAACATCTGTGGATGCAGGGAAACAGGTTGGAGGAATCCAACAGGATTCCTCAAAAATATATTATTTGTTTGTTGTTTGTTTGATTTCATATATATCCATGTATGATGTGTTAAAAACCAAATGATTGAAAATTGGGTGATTTGATTGTTTTAAATATCACTGGGCCAATTAAAAGGATATTTGAGATTTAAAAAGGAAAAATTCTATTTTTAAATAGAATTTGAATTTTAAATAAAAATATAAACTTGTTTTTGAAAAATAAAACAAGTAGTTTCTTTTTAAACGGAGTTTATAAATAGTTCTTTTATAACGAAGTTATAAATGAAGTGAAAAGAATTATCATTTGATAATTCAGAAATAGAAATACAAGTGTGAAATTGGAATTTGAAATGAAATTTCAAAATAGGATGTGAAAATGAAATTTTTAAATATATAACTCAAATGAAATTCGAGTATAACATTTGAATTTTTAAGGGAGTTTAAATATTTGAATTTTAAAAGGATTGAATATTAGAAATTCAAATAGAAGTTCAAATAGAATTTGAATAGACGAAATTAGAATGAAAAATAGAATTTGAATTCAAGGAATTTAAAATGAAATTGGAATTCAAAGGAGTTCGAATAAAGAAAATTCAAATAGAGATTTGAATGTAGAATTTCAAAATAGAAATTTGAAATAAACTTTGAAATAGGATTTTCAAAGTAGAATTGAAAATAGAATTTCAAATAGGATTTCAAAATAGGAAATCCAAATGGTTTTGAAATGGAATTTGAATTCAAGGAAATTCAAATGGATTTGAGTGAAGAAATTCAAATGGTGCTAAAAATAAGTTTGAATATTAGAAATTCAAATGGTGTTGGAAATGAATTTGAATATTAGAATTCAAATGGAAAGGGAAAATGAAATTTGAATATAAGAGATTCAAATTGAATTCAAACAGGATTTAATCTATGAGATTTGAATATAGAAATTCAAATGAAGTTTTGAAAATAGATTTGAATATAGAAATTCAAATGAAGTTTTGAAAATAGATTTGAATATAGAAATTCAAAATGGAGTTTTGAAACTAGATTTGAAATAGAATTCAAATAAGAGGATTTAAATAGAATTTGAATGATAAAATTTAAAAGGGGTTGAATATTTGAAATTTCAAAATAGAATTGAATCGGAGTTTGGATATTTGAAATTCAAAAAGAATAAATATAGAATTTGAATTCAAAGAGGATTGAATAAGGAATTTGAATGTAGAATTCAAAAAGGAATTCAAATGGAATTTAAATTATAGAATTTGAATATAGCATTCAAATGGAATTTTAAACTATGGAATTTTGAATCTAGAATTTAAAAAGGAGTTTGAATATTTGAATTTCAATAGAATTTAAATATAGAAATTGGAATATAGAAGTTCCAATGGAATTTAAATATAGAGTTTGAATAAGAGAATTCAAATGAATTCAAACATGGAATTTGAATATAGGGGATTCAAATAGAAATTTAAGTATTGAATTTGAATATCAAATAGAAAAGGAATTGGAATTTGAAATATAGAATTCAAAAGTAAGATTGGAATTTGAATCAAGGAATTCAAATAGAGTTAAATAGAGTTGAATTCATTTTAAAGAAGTTTAAAAGGTTTATATATAAATATAATTAAAACGAACTCGCCGCAGCGCTGCAGTTCGTAAATTGGCGACTCGAACTTCAATTGAGTATACAGAACTCAATTGGGGTCGGAATTCTTCGAAACAAGAAACATCAGGACCGATTTGATAATAGTTTTCTAATGAAGGAGAAAAATCTGAATTTCGTCGTATAGATTTTGAGTTATGTCAAAATCAAATTTTCAGAAAAGCAGCGCCAGAATCGTTTTAAAACCATAATGGTTTATTTAATGTTATAAAAGGATTTTTAAGCGGAAAAATCCGAATTGTCTATTTAGAAAATTTCAGAGTTGAGTTGTAAAATATATGCGAATTCAAGTTGTGTAAATGAATATGATTTTTGAAACAGAAACCAGATTTTGATTTATTGAATAGAATTAACTAAATTGAATAGAAATTAGTTAATGAGTTTTCGAAGGGATATTGGGATTTGAATAAGTAAATTCGATTGGAAATTTATATTCGAAATAGAAAAGAGAACTAGAATTGAAATTGAAATTCAATTTGGTTATGAACGAGTTAAATATTTGTTTGAACATGTTATGTTCAACAAAGAAGTGAAATAGGCAAAAGGACTAATTAAAGAATAATTGAGCAAAACTGAATTCAAACGATTCAAAATTTAATTCAAACGATTAGATGGTATTGAATTGAATTGAAAACAGGTGAACAGGTGTTAAACAGATATGGGATGGAGTATATGAAGATTTTTATTTAGGTGCCCGACAAAAAGGTACATGTTTAATTCATATATGAGGTTTTATGCGCCGTATCGGCAGGCCGCTTGGCTTTTCCTTTTTCTTTTGATTGGGGAAGATACCGGGATGCTATTTGAAATTTCCCGATGCTCCCGATACAGGGGAGGTTATGGCGAATTTTTCCGGAAATTTAAGGAGTTAGAATATTTTTAAGAAATTTGACAATTAGAAATCTATATAGAATTCGATAAGGAAACGAAATCAAAAATAGCGAAAAGGGCCAATATGGTTATTGAAATATTTGGATAACAAATATTGATAAGGAAATGGAAAAGAGATTTAATTAATGAAATATTAATTAAAGAGCCCAGTGATTTGTTTGATATGTTTGGATGAACACTTGTTTTTATCCGATAGTTAAATCACAGACTATCGAAGTTTTTGACCATCGTTGTCAATATGGAGAGACCGGTTGGATTATTATCCGAAGAACCACTCCGTATCGGCATAAGCGTTGCGAACGAAGTATGCTGAATATATTGAAGACGGAGTAAAGTGCAAGGGCTTTTCTATTTATAGAAATAGTACCTTCGGTTTCGTTCAATCCCAGAACGAACGTAAATGGACGAATGTCTGACAGAGTATTTCCAATGATCAAATGGGTTGGTCTGTATGAATATATATGGTTGCAACGGATTTATCCCTTAGCATAATATCCAGAATATTTGTGCAAACTCAACTAGTGATTAACGGATCTGACAATGTGGCATTCAAAGTGATTGTGCTATCAATGAATGGTAAGTATTCGTAGCCTCAGGCCTCAACAACCGGGAAAGGACAAAAATCGGGCAGGCAGCATGGCTATGTGGGTCGCTCCCATTAGGGTGTATAATCACCTATCTAGAGAAATTCCTTTTGTTTCTTAATCTATCGATTCTGCCCATTCGGGAAACGGTGGTTTGAGTCCAACCGTTGGTGATATACATTCGATACACTCAAGCGAAATGAGTGGTCGGTCATGTGTGGGCCGGGTTGCAAGACGTTCTTGTTGAACCCAGGTGTATTCGCCTCTAGAGATACATCATCGGAAGGTGGTTCCATACCTTGTCATGTTGGAAATCCAATCTCCAATAAGCGCCATGCGGGTTTTGATTTTATAATATATGTGGAGCGTGAAATGCAAGCGTTCTGCTATTTGGTTATTTACTTGATGTAGACATTATTATAATATCATTGGATTTGATATCAAAGTGTTTTGGGTTATAGTAAGGTAAAAACCGTCCATGTTTATGTGTGGGCTGGTCTTACTATTATCTTTTCTTTCGAAAAGGATTTTTAAAGTTAAACAAGTGGTTGGAGTTTACTCACACCAGTCCCATGACTGACCCAGAGTTTATTTTGTTTGTTTTCCCTAAACTCTTGGGTGCCCAAATTTGTACGGGCAGTCAAGTAGTCGGAATTTCACAGGTTCATTTGGAGGAGCTGGAAGCAGGAGGCTTCACCGGTTAGCTATAGGCTATCATATATTCCGCTGTGGACTTTGTTTGTATCTGGAAACAGGTGTTTATAACTGTTCCAGAAATGACTGTTGTGCTCTGATGATGGTATGTATATATGTACAAAACAGATTTGTATTTCAAAAGTTATGTTATATAATATATTTTATCTGTTCCGCTGTGAGTTGGGATCTTCGTTTTCTTCTATTCTAATATTTCTATCTTTCTAATTCTCACCCTCTAACTTCTTTCTAATAATGGTTCGTATTTCTGTGTTATTTGGGTTGGATGTGTAGTGTTATTAGTTGACTCAGATAGCACGGATTTGCGGGTCGTTTCAGTTGGTATCAGAGCTTAGGTTGAGCGAACACCTAGGCTTGTGTGGCATGTGCTCATTAGAGATAGGGTCAGCAGTACCCTAGAATGAGTTGAGTCTATATATTCGAGAGCGCGTATTTGTAAATTGATATTAAAAACCGTTTTATATTGTGTTGGCTTGTCTGTTGAGTGGTTTATGAATTCTGGTCGAATCGTGGGACGCCACGACGTCGATAAGAGTTTATAAATGCTTGAACAGAAGATTGAACATGATATTGTTTTCAAGTGGGTAGATGAAATAATTTTACCCAAAATTATATTTTGATATAGAAAGAATGATTTTTGAAATCATTATATTATATGGATGTGTTGAATGTTAACATTATAATCAGATAAGATTATAAAATTAGAATGGTTATTTATAACCAAATAGAATTTGTATAGAAATTAAATATACAAATGAGATAAATTAGAATTAAATTCAAACCAGAATTAAGAATTCAAAATCCTGGGAAGTTGAAAAATATTTTTTCAAAGTATATTAAATATAGGTTTGTTTTAAAAGGATTTGAAAGAAAATCATTTTAGAAGGATTTTGAAATAATAAGGCACTGAACTCACTTCAGTGGCTGGGAAATTATTCTGATGATGATTGCAACATCATCAGTGTTCATTTCCGAGTTTCTAAGTGATGAATTGCTACCTTAGAAAAAGTTTTTGTTGGGAATTTGTTTGAAAGAAAACAAGTTGTTTGGGAAAAATTCAAGTGTTTTGAATTTGAGATGGAAATAAATATGTGATTTCAGGAGTGATTTGAAATCAAAAGCCCGGGTATTTGAATTCTGGAATTTAAATTTAACTTAAGCAAGTTAAATGGATCAAGGTGGATAAATTGATCAGAATCAATTTGAATGGAATATGAATTGATTGTAAATCATTCAGATAAAATGAATATGAGCGTAATTGATATTCAATAAGAATGAAGACCAAAAGTTTGGTTAAAATTTAAGTCATAGAATTATGAGGAGTTGAGTTTCAACATAAGTGAGATGTTGAAAAGAAATGGATTTGTACCATTTTTCCTACCTTAGCAATTTCGAGGACGAAATTATTTTAAGGGGGAAGGAATGTAACATCCCGGATTTTTGTTGCTTTGTAATAAATATCTAAATTTGTTTTAAAACATTTAACTGAAATAGTAAATGGATTTTTATTGAATTAATCGGATTTATATATGATTTAATTTTGAATATATATTGAATTATCGTGATACGAGAATAATATATAATTGAAGTCAGAATTCAAAAACCCAATCAAGACAATTCTATGGATTAATGTAAATTTCATTTGAATTAAAAATCAAAATTTTAATTTATTTAATTATTGAAATCAATTTACATTCTAAATCGAATTTAATTAAAAATGTTAATTTAATTTGTTTTTACTTCTATATGCTCGAATTAAAAATTTTTCTACACCTTTGAGTTCAGAATAACGTATAAACGTCGGTCGTTGTGTTATTAGAAGTTTGGGATTTCGAGTTAAGAAACCGCATGATATTTTAAACAAAATCAAAATAAAAATTCACATCAGTAGATTATGAGCCGACCTACTCCTTACAACGCCACCCTAACTTGTTAAATCACGCAGCATTTTCTTCTCGAGCAGAAAACTTTGCCCTCCCATTTCAATTTCAAGGAGACCAAAATTGAATGGCTCTTGTACTTCTGTCTGCTCTCTTGCTTATAAATAAGCTTCGCCTTCGTATTTTTTTTTCTTTCCTATACCCTAAACCAGAAAATCAATTGCACCAAAACAATTGAATCCATTTACTTTCCTTTCCACTGTTTCAAAATCGAATCTACTGAACAAATCCCTAAATCAAGTCCTATCATCCCGGTCTCCATTTGCCAACGCAATCAACAACCTGAGACCCTGAAGCTCAACTCAAGCTGAGATGCTTGTGTAAAGGGGTATTGCGATTTAATTCATGAATTTCTGGGTCACTCGAGTCACGTTAAATCACTTGCGAGAGGGTATTGGAGGTGGATGGGTCATGTTCGATGGGCTGAGGCGGTTTTGAGTTACTGGAAGGGTGCGACGCTTGCTCGAAAGGGGGTGTGATGGTTGGATTTAGGGCGTTGGTTGGAATATCGCGATCTGGAGTTCAAACTAGGACATCATCGTTGATGACGTCGCGGAAGTTGAAGTTTGTTTGGTTTGAATTTCGAAGGGGGTAACTGGAGTTAGCGAACGGAAAGGAGAAGTCGGGTACTATTTTGGGGAAGTTCGACCTGAACTGTTTGGGAATGTTGATACACAAGTAACCAAAATGGATGGTCGAATTGAAGAAGTGTGGACGATGAAAGGCTAACGGAGCTGAAGTGTTGAAGTAACTGGAATGGAGGCATAACAATAGAGGTTAAGGTGCAGTAGTGATGATTGATCGATGATTTGTTCTCTAACTAGAAGCAAAGAAAGAAATTAAATTGGAGAAGATCAAGCCAATAAGGTATACACCTTTTAGAAAAATAAATATAATAATTCGTTTATTTATTTTAGTGGTTAATTTAAATTAGTAAATCGTTTAATCGATAATTAAATACATAATTATAGGTGATAGATAAATTTATTCGAGACGATCTATAGCTGCGATGAGATGATATTAAGTGGGATATTCGACAAGTAAAATCAGGTGAGTAAATCTCACTCACCTTTAGAATTATTTTTATTTCATTAAAAATAATTGTCTGTTGCTTGTATGAATGTTTTATGGTTGTTTCATATATTAGTTATTTAGGCTATATATATATATATATATTGGGTTGATTGATTGGTTGGATTCCCGCAGTCTCATTAGCGGATGCCCGCAGTTTCATAGCGGATGATTACCCTATACGCCCCACGCTATGATTAGTGGATGACCTTCTATACCGCGATATTCTGCCACGAAGCAGAATGGGTATTATTTATGTGCTAACATCTGTGGATGCAGGGAAACAGGTTGGAGGAATCCAACAGGATTCCTCAAAAATATATTATTTGTTTGTTGTTTGTTTGATTTCATATATATCCATGTATGATGTGTTAAAAACCAAATGATTGAAAATTGGGTGATTTGATTGTTTTAAATATCACTGGGCCAATTAAAAGGATATTTGAGATTTAAAAAGGAATTCTATTTTTAAATAGAATTTGAATTTTAAATAAAAATATAAACTTGTTTTTGAAAAATAAAACAAGTAGTTTCTTTTTAAACGGAGTTTATAAATAGTTCTTTTATAACGAAGTTATAAATGAAGTGAAAAGAATTATCATTTGATAATTCAGAAATAGAAATACAAGTGTGAAATTGGAATTTGAAATGAAATTTCAAAATAGGACGTGAAAATGAAATTTTTAAATATATAACTCAAATGAAATTCGAGTATAACATTTGAATTTTTAAGGGAGTTTAAATATTTGAATTTTAAAAGGATTGAATATTAGAAATTCAAATAGAAGTTCAAATAGAATTTGAATAGACGAAATTAGAATGAAAAATAGAATTTGAATTCAAGGAATTTAAAATGAAATTGGAATTCAGAGGAATTCGAATAAAGAAAATTCAAATAGAGATTTGAATGTAGAATTTCAAAATAGAAATTTGAAATAAACTTTGAAATAGGATTTTCAAAGTAGAATTGAAAATAGAATTTCAAATAGGATTTCAAAATAGGAAATCCAAATGGTTTTGAAATGGAATTTGAATTCAAGGAAATTCAAATGGATTTGAGTGAAGAAATTCAAATGGTGTTAAAAATAAGTTTGAATATTAGAAATTCAAATGGTGTTGGAAATGAATTTGAATATTAGAATTCAAATGGAAAGGGAAAATGAAATTTGAATATAAGAGATTCAAATTGAATTCAAACAGGATTTAATCTATGAGATTTGAATATAGAAATTCAAATGAAGTTTTGAAAATAGATTTGAATATAGAAATTCAAATGAAGTTTTGAAAATAGATTTGAATATAGAAATTCAAAATGGAGTTTTGAAACTAGATTTGAAATAGAATTCAAATAAGAGGATTTAAATAGAATTTGAATGATAAAATTTAAAAGGGGTTGAATATTTGAAATTTCAAAATAGAATTGAATCGGAGTTTGGATATTTGAAATTCAAAAAGAATAAATATAGAATTTGAATTCAAAGAGGATTGAATAGGGAATTTGAATGTAGAATTCAAAAAGGAATTCAAATGGAATTTAAATTATAGAATTTGAATATAGCATTCAAATGGAATTTTAAACTATGGAATTTTGAATCTAGAATTTAAAAAGGAGTTTGAATATTTGAATTTCAATAGAATTCAAATATAGAAATTGGAATATAGAAGTTCCAATGGAATTTAAATATAGAGTTTGAATAAGAGAATTCAAATGAATTCAAACATGGAATTTGAATATAGGGGATTCAAATAGAAATTTAAGTATTGAATTTGAATATCAAATAGAAAAGGAATTGGAATTTGAAATATAGAATTCAAAAGTAAGATTGGAATTTGAATCAAGGAATTCAAATAGAGTTAAATAGAGTTGAATTCATTTTAAAGAAGTTTAAAAGGTATATATATATAAATATAATTAAAACGAACTCGCCGCAGCGCTGCAGTTCGTAAATTGGCGACTCGAACTTCAATTGAGTATACAGAACTCAATTGGGGTCGGAATTCTTCGAAACAAGAAACGTCAGGACCGATTTGATAATAGTTTTCTAATGAAGGAGAAAAATCTGAATTTCGTCGTATAGATTTTGAGTTATGTCAAAATCAAATTTTCAGAAAAGCAGCGCCAGAATCGTTTTAAAACCATAATGGTTTATTTAATGTTATAAAAGGATTTTTAAGCGGAAAAATCCGAATTGTCTATTTAGAAAATTTCAGAGTTGAGTTGTAAAATATATGCGAATTCAAGTTGTGTAAATGAATATGATTTTTGAAACAGAAACCAGATTTTGATTTATTGAATAGAATTAACTAAATTGAATAGAAATTAGTTAATGAGTTTTCGAAGGGATATTGGGATTTGAATAAGTAAATTCGATTGGAAATTTATATTCGAAATAGAAAAGAGAACTAGAATTGAAATTGAAATTCAATTTGGTTATGAACGAGTTAAATATTTGTTTGAACATGTTATGTTCAACAAAGAAGTGAAATAGGCAAAAGGACTAATTAAAGAATAATTGAGCAAAACTGAATTCAAACGATTCAAAATTTAATTAAAACGATTAGATGGTATTGAATTGAATTGAAAACAGGTGAACAGGTGTTAAACAGATATGGGATGGAGTATATGAAGATTTTTATTTAGGTGCCCGACAAAAAGGTACATGTTTAATTCATATATGAGGTTTTATGCGCCGTATCGGCAGGCCGCTTGGCTTTTCCTTTTTCTTTTGATTGGGGAAGATACCGGGATGCTATTTGAAATTTCCCGATGCTCCCGATACAGGGGAGGTTATGGCGAATTTTTCCGGAAATTTAAGGAGTTAGAATATTTTTAAGAAATTTGACAATTAGAAATCTATATAGAATTCGATAAGGAAACGAAATCAAAAATAGCGAAAAGGGCTAATATGGTTATTGAAACATTTGGATAACAAATATTGATAAGGAAATGGAAAAGAGATTTAATTAATGAAATATTAATTAAAGAGCCCAGTGATTTGTTTGATATGTTCGGATGAACACTTGTTTTTATCCGATAGTTAAATCATAGACTATCGAAGTTTTTGACCATCGTTGTCAATATGGAGAGACCGGTTGGATTATTATCCGAAGAACCACTCCGTATCGGCATAAGCGTTGCGAACCAAGTATGCTGAATATATTGAAGACGGAGTAAAGTGCAAGGGCTTTTCTATTTATAGAAATAGTACCTTCGGTTTCGTTCAATCCCAGAACGAACGTAAATGGACGAATGTCTGACAGAGTATTTCCAATGATCAAATGGGTTGGTCTGTATGAATATATATGGTTGCAACGGATTTATCCCTTAGCATAATATCCAGAATATTTGTGCATACTCAACTAGTGATTAACGGATCTGACAATGTGGCATTCAAAGTGATTGTGCTATCAATGAATGGTAAGTATTCGTAGCCTCAGGCCTCAACAACCGGGAAAGGACAAAAATCGGGCAGGCAGCATGGCTATGTGGGTCGCTCCCATTAGGGTGTATAATCACCTATCTAGAGAAATTCCTTTTGTTTCTTAATCTATCGATTCTGCCCATTCGGGAAACGGTGGTTTGAGTCCAACCGTTGGTGATATACATTCGATACACTCAAGCGAAATGAGTGGTCGGTCATGTGTGGGCCGGGTTGCAAGACGTTCTTGTTGAACCCAGGTGTATTCGCCTCTAGAGATACATCATCGGAAGGTGGTTCCATACCTTGTCATGTTGGAAATCCAATCTCCAATAAGCGCCATGCGGGTTTTGATTTTATAATATATGTGGAGCGTGAGATGCAAGCGTTCTGCTATTTGGTTATTTACTTGATGTAGACATTATTATAATATCATTGGATTTGATATCAAAGTGTTTTGGGTTATAGTAAGGTAAAAACCGTCCATGTTTATGTGTGGGCTGGTCTTACTATTATCTTTTCTTTCGAAAAGGATTTTTAAAGTTAAACAAGTGGTTGGAGTTTACTCACACCAGTCCCATGACTGACCCAGAGTTTATTTTGTTTGTTTTCCCTAAACTCTTGGGTGCCCAAATTTGTACGGGCAGTCAAGTAGTCGGAATTTCACAGGTTCATTTGGAGGAGCTGGAAGCAGGAGGCTTCACCGGTTAGCTATAGGCTATCATATATTCCGCTGTGGACTTTGTTTGTATCTGGAAACAGGTGTTTATAACTGTTCCAGAAATGACTGTTGTGCTCTGATGATGGTATGTATATATGTACAAAACAGATTTGTATTTCAAAAGTTATGTTATATAATATATTTTATCTGTTCCGCTGTGAGTTGGGATCTTCGTTTTCTTCTATTCTAATATTTCTATCTTTCTAATTCTCACCCTCTAACTTCTTTCTAATAATGGTTCGTATTTCTGTGTTATTTGGGTTGGATGTGTAGTGTTATTAGTTGACTCAGATAGCACGGATTTGCGGGTCGTTTCAGTTTTTCTGCCATTTTGCACTTTTGCCATTATTTTCCCTTTGACTTCCTCGCTTTTGACCCTATTCGAAGTTAATTTCCATGCACCAATGGTTATAGCAACCTTGCTTTGAGGGATCCGAACCACATTTGCAAAATATAAACCTTGAGCGTTAGCCTCTGCTTCCTCGAGTCTAATGAATTTGTTAGCCTTCTTATAGAATTTTTTAAGTGAATTGGGTTTCTTCATCCTAACCCACTTTTCGAAGTCTGTTTCCTTGTTAACAAATAGCAATAACACAATTAACACCATTTTAGATTTAGGGTTTCCAACTTCAATTTCAACAGTGTTGAATCGTTTCAAGAAGGCTTTTAAGGACCCCTGCGGGCCTTGGGTTAATCTAAACAATGACATAATATCCTTGGCTCTGGTCATGTGCAACCCGGACTACTCCTTGAACTTGTATGTTAATCCCCAAACCGAGCTATAGACTTCAGAGGGAGCTTCGTGAACCATAAGGAGGCGACTCCCTCAAGGTAAATAGGGTAATAGCGGCATTTCAGCTCATCAGTAGTCCGCACTTCGTTCATATGTCGTTCATATTATACAAGAAGAAATTTGTGTTTGTAGTCCCATTATACGCCGGCAAAGGAGGATGTATAACATCTTAGGGTATTCAACATCAAGGATCTATTGAGTGAATGAAGTTAGTCCAGATGCAAAACCCTACTCTTCATCATTATCAATCCTACCAAGCTTCCTTTCACCAGCTTCTTAATCACCTTGGAAATATACCTCTCGAGTGTTAGGCTGGTTTCTTTCGTTCAGATTAGCATTAGGCTTAGAATATTCAATTCCACTGTTTCGCTCATCACCTAAAACTAACATTCTGCCCCGTTCATTAGCTGCACTAACTTGGAAACTAGGGTTATTTTTGTATTCATATTTTTAGGGGAAGAGGCTTCATTTCTTCCCATATTAACCTTTGTGGTATCAGCAACATGCGACCTTTGCGTTCCCCCTAGATTTCTTCAACGACGATCAAAGGTAGAACAATGCACATTCTCTTCTACATCAATTTCCACTCTATTATTTCCCAAATTATTCTTCAAAGTTAACAAATCATCCATCTTTTCCATCAAAGATCTATTGTGGCTTTTAAACACTGGTTCATATTTTCTCTTACAATATCAAGTTCTCTTCATGTTACACCTTCCCTTGGGGTTTGAGAAGCATCAGGATAATGGGTTGTAGGGAAATTGCAGTATCATCAGTTGCATTCCAAGAAGCTGCAGCTATTCGCAATCTATTGTTCCTCTTCTTTAGAGGAGCCATAATATCAATTTGCCTATGTTGATCTGCCTTTTAGACCATGAGGACCTATACAAA
Organism: Allium sativum; assembly: GCA_030737875.1. NCBI lineage: Eukaryota > Viridiplantae > Streptophyta > Magnoliopsida > Asparagales > Amaryllidaceae > Allium > Allium sativum. The sequence goes on from CM060923.1 coordinate 161,348,273, forward strand.
AAAGTACAAACTTATTTCTGAGACCAGTACGCGATGAAAGCACCAAATTTTAACGCCAAAAATTGCACTAACACCTAGTTTAAGCGAAATAACCACACCTTTGCATGGAAAATAGTACATAATACAATAAAAGTAAATGGAAAAGGGTCAGAAACGAAAAGTAAGGAAAGAGAACAATTTTATAGTGGTTCAGTCATTAATGTAGCATATGTCCACTTTGAACATCTTCATTGTTATTATCTTTTCCATGTCGGATTGTAATGAATATTGATTTGTTTATAAAATTTCCATAATAACAAATGATAAGAATCACAAGTACTAATGGTTATCAAAGTAAATGTCCATAACCAACCTAGGTAACAAGAGTTTGTTGTCTTTAGAGTTGAGAAATGGTTATGGCTGAGTTCCAGCAGAGTTCCAGCAGCAAAGAGTCAATGCTCTTTCATGTAGCAGTAGGTAGGGTATTCATAGGTGTTTCATAGGGAGTTGGGCCAACCTCGCTTGCAGAAGGGCTCGGAAAAACATAAGGAAGCTACAACAAAAAACTCCACTCCATACGTGCAATCCTTACAGATCGGTAGCGATCCATGCAAATGAAATATTTTGCATCTTAGGCTTCATGGTTGAACTCCTTGGGTCTTTTTACGGGGTTGCAGAAAAGTTTAACTGATTAGTCTTGTAGCATTTAGAGATTCGTCGCCTAATCAGGCATACTTTATCCTTCTGTCCACTGAGCGATGCTAGATATCTTGGTTCGATTGGCTTGAAACTTGGGCTATAGGCTTATGGAAGGAATTAGATAACAACGGTAAAAGTTATGTGCCAAAATACAAATTCCCTATGGATCGGTACTGGTCCATAAGCATGGATCGGTACTGGTCCATAGGCATGGACCGGTACCTGCCCATCTACTTAGTATATTTGGCGTTGGAACTTTCGTGGCCTCTTTATTACCTCTTTTAGGTCTTGTTTACAAATTTTTGAGCTGGTTCTGAAGTTATGCTATCTTGACTCTCCTCGAACTTCTCATGCAGATCTCTTTTGGGTTTATAACCAGGTTAACATCCCCTAAAACCCATGCCTAGAAACAAACCGTGCACCCAAATTTATCATGTGTGCATCTTTCATTATGATATGGAGGCTCACTCGATCAAATCAAATTCTGTCTTCACCGTTGAGTTTCTCACTTCATGCTCGACTCGTTCATACCCCTATAACCAAATCCGCATCTCTTTGGTAAATCATGATCCATAATGTTGCTACCCAGGTCCCTTGCTGCTTCCGTGTGAGCACTCTCGTAGACTTGATCGGAACTCCTCAAACTTCATCCTTAGGCGTGCCATGACCCAAAACCCGATGCTTGCCTAGATTTCCCCTAAAACCATCTAAAGTCTAAGAAAGTCGCAACCCTAGTTCAAATCCCGACTTGGTTATAGTGATGGAACATGGTAAATGGGTACATGGGCTTGGAGCCATTGACTCTAGGACCACAACGAACCTTTTTCATGGTTTCAAGTTGCCTACATCATCAGATTTGGATTTTTGAAATCATTTTGAGAAACGATTGTTGTTGTTAGATCGAACAATAATTATTAAATAAGAAGAAAATGGGTCAGATGAATTCACTATAGCGTAGACTTAACTTCTCTCTAATTTAACTAAGTTTTATTTACATTTCAAACCAAGATAAACGTACATTTTATTTTCGCATGATCAAACGATAAGTTCGTTTGTTACGAAACTTGATAGCATGATACAACTCATTACATGATTCCAAAAATATAAGTTTCATCATAATCTGACATTGTTCTTCAGGAATGACAATTTACGCGTATCTCAAGAAAGTTCTGACCACTAAATGATCCAAACTCGAAATATAGTGATCCATATGCTTGTTCCTTACATAACAAACAATCCCGACTCAATGGAACTGATTCCAATCCCTAATTCGATTGTTTGTGGAAAAAAAATCCAATTTTGGAATCATGAATCAAATGATTAGCAATCAATATTTAAATATCTAATCGTTAAAAGACGGTTCGTTACATTCTTCTCTCCTTAAAGGATTTCATCCTCGAAATCCTCAAGGAAGAAACAGTGTAACCCAACACTCTCGAAATAGTGACAATACAAAATAAATTATCACTTATCTCTCTCAAAAACCAATACAATCGGTTATAACAAAGAAAATAGCCTTAGAATTTGGCGTGGAGCCAATATTCTCATTCCTATGTACAATTACCATAAAAACTGGGATTGATGCAGCTAGGCCAAATACCTATGTTTTACAATATTTTCCAAACAAATGGATAATGTAATATAAAAGTGAAAACTCATTACTTAGAAGAAAATTCAATCTAGCATATAATGTTGAATTTCTTTCCAAATTTGACAAAATTCATAGAAAATTTCGATAGCACCTCCTTTGTACAACTCGATTCGGTAAAACCACAACTCGCCATAAATAGCACACCCCAACAAAAGAAAAAAAAATCCCAAAAGTGGCTACCCATACATCGGGATTAAAATCACCAAAATGCACCAAATGGCGAAAACCACAAGTACACATCTACTACAAACCTCTTTTTAAGAAAACTTAGCATTTAGATGCAAACGAAAGTGAATTAGCATATAAAAAATCAAATATTGGTTATGTGCACCTGGGCATGTACTCAACAAAAAGGATTATACGCGATGGTAGAATTAGCAACAAGGGAAATAAGAATGTTAAATAAATAGAATTTATCTATCATATGGCCCAGCTGCCAATAAGTATATTAAGTTTGAATATTTAAGAAATGAATATGACCACAACGACTACTTTATCTGAAATATTAATGGAGAATACTTTGTCCACTAACGACTGCGATTTTCCTTCCCTCTAATTCTTTCACTTGTTGCTCCTTTACACCTTGCCTTCCCTCCGCGATGAAGAAAAGCACATAGAAATCCCTTGGATTGAGTCAGATCTGATTCTCGATGATAGTTTCCTGACTCTCTCATGTCGTCCTTTCAATGCTCCATCTATTACGAGCATCTCGGTACCTTTGTCGCTGCCTAGATGTTCATCTATTGGCGCATTTTTTTTTTCCGGATCTTGTCATGATAGCTGCTAATTTTCCAGTGTCTCCTCCCGTTCCTACTACATCTTCTGGTAGAAACTGTCTACCCCCACTATTAAAGAATGTGGCTTTAAGTAATAAATGGGCAAAAAAAATGTAGACTTGAGTTCTCTTGGACTGCAATCTTCCGATACCGAAATGGATAGCATGACATAGTTGGTTTTTTTGTTGTACCAACTAAGTTTGCCTATATTGGTGAGGAAACAACTACTGTCTTGGGTGGTAATAAGATCTCTGGCAAGGATGCAGGTTTCGTTATGGAGAATATGGTGCTAAACTCTTGTAATGTTGACTGTTATGCTATTGGTGATGCTATGCTAGGAGATAGTACAGAAGTGAAACATGTTTAGATTGTGAATAAGGTTTTTTGTGGGGTTAAGGGCCATGTAAATGCTATGAATAATAATGTGGCCTCTAAAAGTAAATTCCTACTTCTGGCCATTGTAGAGAGCATGTTAGTGATGTTACTAGTATACCCAAATGTGAATGTAATTAGGAATCTTCCTCTAGGCTTAGTAGTGTACCTGGTGTGCCTGTTATGGATGCATAGCCTTATGGTGAATATGATAGAGCGAAAAATAATGCTTGAAAGTGGACATTGCTATTTGAGAACACACCACGTAACATGGAACTTATGAGCCATTTTTCTTTGAGCATTTAATGTGTGAAAGAGTTAGTACTCTTCCATCATAGTTGATTCAAGCAGGGGATGATTTCTGGTTAGATTGCTTAATTGGATTCTTCCTTAGTAGTCCTCCTCCATATACAATTGTCAAGGAACATTGCGCTAAAGTGTGGCAGTTGCATGGTGGCCTACAAGTATGGATTGATCGTTTGATGTTTTTCATGAAATTTTATCTTTTGGAAGAGCATCTTGAGCCCTTAGCTTTGAGCCTACTATCATTAGGGGAAGACTTTCATTGTTACCTCGTGGAGCCTGACTGTTGATAGAGCCAAAGAACATAACCTTCCCATCTCGGTATGGACCTACTTCTCTAATATCCCCTCATTGTTGCAATAATTGTTAGGTTTGAATTGATTATCCAATTATATTGAAAGCTTAGGTGTTTTGATGCTAACAAAATTTCCAGAGACAAATTGTTTTATGCCAAATCCCTAATTGAAATAAGCCCGGATAAATCTCTTCTGGAGACAATTAAAGCTGATGATTATGTAGCTAAAATGAGAGAGCGCACGAATGGACACCATACATTTGCACTACATGTCACTCTTTTGGTTACATACACAATTTCTATATTTGAATCCCACAACCTTTACCCTAGATCTTTTCCCCCTTCCGAGAGTCCACTTCCATTACCTCCTATGGTAAAGTGGATTTAGAAAGTTTTCACTCCTCCGCTTGTTATTCAGGGCCCGGTTCAGAAGATGACTACTCCTTGTGATAATGATAGGTTGGAAGATGATGATAATTCTTATGCTAAGGATGATTGTATATATTGGCTCTTTAAAGGCCATCTTGAGTCCATTACGGTTCTGGAATGAGATATGGTCCCTCAAAAAATTTGCATTATAAATATGTATATGACCTGGAAGATGATTTTAGAATATTGGAATAAAAAATTGTAGGTAAACGCTTTGAGATCATTGAGGAGGGTGAGATAATCAGGTCTCTATTCTATGATACTACATGGGATCAGGAATGTGAATTTCATACTCATAGCCCTTGTTTTATTCCTAACCATGTCATACTCTATTCTGAGTATGTCGATGTTATAAGATCTAGTAATGGCCCCAGTTGTCCCTCTGTTAAGGATTGATTGAGAGTCATTTTTAGTAGATATAGCATTTTGCTTCACTCATATTTTTAAATTTTAGTGTCCTAGCACTTCAAACCAGCCTATAGCAGTTAGACAAATTGTCTGGATCCTGTTTCTCATGTGTTAATTATTTGTTATAATGAAAATGGTTGCGACCACCATAAAACGGCTTAGCTTTGCTAAAAAAAGAACTTATCTAACATAAACATGTCAAATCATGTATGAATTTTATCTCAAATATATGACTATACAACAATACAATTACCTTGCACGCCTAAAAATCATATAAGCAAAAATATTATTGTCAAACATCAATAATCAAACGTTCATGAGTCAAATAATAATAATCATAAGAATAATGTATATACCTATCCTAGCATACAAGATACTAATCTAACTAATAAGATACATCAAATATTAAATTCAATCCATATATGATTCAACATCTTGGTTGCCATTCCAAAAACCAAGAATATTAATCTTGCATCTCTCGTCAACGAATCAGGTATGACTCAAGAGCTACCATATTATTCCCAATTTGCTTGGAAACCTATCGATGATAACCACCAACAAGTATTCCTGCATCCATTTGAGAATATCAAACAGTTATAGAAAACTATTTGATTCACCCCATTCAGATTTAGCTAGCTGATGTCGTATTCATTATAAAATAAATGAGCAGCCAACCCCTTCTAATAATGCTAGAAACAAACAACTTCTCTTTAATACTGAACCAACCAACTTGGTCGGGTTAGAAATATTTCACCTCGAACTATGGATCATAAACAATAATAAACACAAGTGACATTTACTAAAGAAATGTCATTTTTGAATTGGTACATTTTTAACTCAACATACACAAACAATTGCATTTCCTATACGTACCTATAGGAAATATCATTCTTGTAGGATGCCAAGAATTCCAACTGTTGTCACTGCTAAAGATTGAGATACCTTTCTACGAAGAAAAATCTTCGTGATGCGATATCATTAACGAGTCTTACCCCCTTGCTAATAAATAGTGCCTCCAGCTGACCAAAACGAACTCTATCGCCATCTCCGAATTAGGAGTTGAGTAGTCCTTCCACCACGGTGATGGTTATCCACTAGAACACGACAAACTTTCATTCAAAAATAAACCACACTTAAACCATCACACAACCAAGTGAGTACTGTCGGCCTCTCATTCTTGCTCGAAACGAGAAATCAACACACTCATGTCTCAACTCTCACGTCCAAACAATCCAAACTCTTGTAGGACTCATATTGATATCCTACTTGAGATGACATAACCCAAGCACTCCGCCTTTCTCAATGAAAAGTGAAACTCCAACAAGACCGACTACAAAAATGTGCCATCTCACTGGTTGGCCCGAATGGCACAACCAACCACTCAAGATCAAGATAGCATGTAAAACGCTTTAATTGGCATATACCAACCAACTACTCATAATTGATAAAAATACTTTGTGATTCCCAATCGAAAGAATATTCATAAATAGATTGACATGAAACTCGACTCAAACATGGTGGCATTATGGACACCTCATTGAATATGCCCAGATACTCCAAGCTACTAGCTCAGGTGTTGACTTGCTACTAGAGAACTATCTCACCCATTTATCATACAATCATAAGCGACTCTCCTACTGAAATCTAAATCTCAGCCACCATTGTTAAATCGAAGATGAATCCCTACTTTAGAGCTTGTCCTACCCAGCTATCATCCCCAAAAACACCCGCTACCACTGAAATTTTGTATCCTCCCAGTAAATGAACCACTAGACCGAAATATTTAGTCTAGTTAAGTTCAACCATTAACAATAAGAAAACAAATTAGTGACCATGACTCAATGGTATTTAAGTTTTTGATAAACCATGCATATAACCAAGTACATGCAAGTTATTCAATAATGCTCCCTCACCTCATGGCCCGAAACTAATCACTATGGATGCTTTAGCCAACCATAGTATTAATTTACAACGACCAAACATGGGAGTTACAAATACATATAATCTAACTAAGCCCTCAACATGATAAGTCACAATTAAGGAAAACAACATATTATCATGAGTCCCAATCCCATTCCATCCGTTAGACCGAAAGATCAGATGAAATTATGAAATCTCAATGTAAAACTAAAACACATTCGAAAATACCATTAGTGGAAAACATATATGGATGACAGTGTTGTTTTTCCATAGTTCATCGAGGGAGAACTCGATGAAACAGAAAAGACAATCAACACATATGTCTCCATGGTTTGTCCCGACAGGGTAGGACAAACTTCTATACTGGGCCCAATCTCAAACATCGTGAGCTTACTCTATCAACTCCTCTAAATAATCATTCGCTCAGAATGAAATAATCGTCCTTCGAGTCGATCACTTAACCTAGCCACAAATCCTTATTTTGGGGTGAAAAAAGAGAGAATTAACTGTATTTTAATAGCGCATAGAATTCGGTCACATTCTCTAATGTAGATATATTGCTTAAATTGGCGAATTCCTCATCGACTCCTAAGAAGTTAATATAAATCTCTATGAACCGTACCATGAATTGGTCCCGAGTGAGTCGATTTTAGAAACTCAAAATGATGAAGGCTCTTGACCAATTCAAACTCAATGATGGAGTTAGGTAGAAGTAAACTTCTACTTCATTCAATACCCAAATCATCAAAGAAACCCTCGCGAGAACTCAAACAACCCTCATGCCGCAATAGTCGACACCGTTCCAAGGAATGACTTGCCACATAGACACGTAAGTGTGCATACGATGCGATAGAGTTGACTCGCTGCATAAGAGCGTTATAATCTATTAGAGCATCCCAGATAATGTTTGTACCATTGCTGGAAACATAAACAGTAAATAAAGGTTAGTAGTTCTCAATTTTTCTCAATTCTCAAATCTTTAGAGATGGAGTAATTGGAGTTATTCCTAGTTCGTTAGATCGTCTTGAATAAGTGGTTATAACAATCATTCACTAATGTAGAAACGCCATTTCAATGGAACTTCTGTGCAAAAAAAAACATATAATATATATACTACTAATACATAATTTTGAAAAGAAAAATATACACAAATAGTATTCTATCGTATATATTAATTCTCGATACTTTTTGGGTTAAACAATGCGACCTAAGCTGTGGTACTAAATGTGACGGCCTGCTATACACCATCAGTGCTCATATATCAAATATTGCATTGTACAAGCACTTGATCAAGAGATTATCAGGAGAAAGAAGTAGTTGAACAAAGGAGAAAAAAGGGAAAGAAAAGAGGAAAATAGAAGATAAAGAAGAGAATAGGAATAAACCAGACTGAACACAAACATGATCATAGAACCGATCATATATCTCATAACGCAATCAGATAACATATAATAATAACAACCACATATATAAAAAAGGCGAGAAAATAATAACTATATAAACCACTGAGTTAGAGTCTATAGGTTCATACATTTAAGAGAACATTAATAGAGTTTGTACAAGTGATAAATAAACTAAAACTGATATTTTATCTCTAAAAAGAATAAATAACACTGCCAAGGCTCCACAATGTCACAAAGTGAAATAAACACAGGTAATACAAGTATAAGCATGAAAAGATGTCATCTTCTGCTAGCCCACCAATACTACTACGAAGAACGCACATACCTGTCACCTGATCTACTCATTAGCATCGTCGATGAGCACCCAAGGTACTAGGAGTGAAATAAAATCCTAGGTCAGACACTAGCCTGATGTGAGCGATAAATAAATCTCAAACTGCTATAAAAGTGGCAATAGTATATATGACCCGGAGGGTATGAAGAATCATGCATGTCCGACCCTTGCATGCTTAGGGTTAACATATATAAAATATATACCAATATATGATAATCATAATAGGTGTATCGTACATCAAAATATTAGGGATGTCCGGATGTCAGAATCGATGTTACTTTCACCACATTACTTAAAGTGACAAAAGATTAAGCAAACACAGAATCCATCATCCATCTTCACATTCACTCACTCGGTGCATTGGACATATGACAACGCTCGGTTTTCATTATTAGGGATGAGAATCATGGATCTAAAGGCAAAATTAACACTAGAGGGGGAGTGAATAGTGTTTTAAAGGATTTACAGAAAACTTAAACAATTAACTATTACTCAAACAACTATATGAATCACATAATGAAAATCAAAACGGAAACAATCATAGATGCATACATAACCAAAAGTAAAATGCAGAAAAGGGAAGAACATACCAAATTTTATACTGGTTTGGAATACTCCTACGTCTAGTCTCACGCAATGCTAGATTGCGCAGAGTTTTATTAATATTAGAATCCAATTACAAACCCTTTGATTTCACAGCTACAAGGTTAACATCGATTCAACACCCTTGATTTCACAACTACACATTTAACACTCGCTCCTTTTCCTTGATTTACGGGCTACAAGGAACACACCATTTCCTTAACAATTACAATAGCCTTAGAACTCTTGAACAACACTTCCAAACTGAGAGTATTTGATAGATATTGAGAATAGAAAGAGAATGATATCATTTGTATTGAAATCGGAAGGGTACAAGTGTAGAAACTTGAAATTTTAAGTAGAAAAATGGTAGAATGATAGAGGAGGAAGAACGAGAAGATCTGAAACATTCCACCTCCGTTAAGGCCACTCACAAAGGGAATGCATTAACTTCGGTGAAGCATTATAGGTAAAAGATACAGATAATTTACAAGACAGACATAAAAACAGCGGAAAAACTGGAATTATTTCATAAGCAACGTGGTCTAGTCAAAACATTACAACCATTGTCTCAAAACCCAACTTCCAAGTTATTACAACAAAACTTCTGTCTTGATTAAAAACTCAAAATACATAAAGAAGCATAAAATAGTAGTAAAGCGGCATAAATCCCCAACGAAAGTGTAACTACAGCCATAGCCCAAGAAAAGAGAATCCAAGCAATACATCTACTCTCTTCAAGATGGAAAAGGTCTGAACTAAGCTGAAGTATTCCCTCCCTACGGATCGGGGGGGGGGGGGGAGGGGGGAGAAACGGAAGAAAAGAAGATGAAAGAAAACGGGTCAAACATAAGTCTGGTAAGTCCAGTGACTTTTTAGCATGTAAACAAGAAAAAAGGTCATGACATGAATAAACTGAATATAGGACAATACCATAGTGACAAGATAACGTAAGGCAAGATAAACTGAATATGTTATCGCACTCATTTCCATTTCTCTGCACCTACTAACAATTGTTTCAACTAGTATCATGTGTTCATAATAAAGTGATCCTTTTATCAATCGGCTCCTACTCGCATGCATTTATTACTTGTGTCATTCGGCCCTACTTGTTTGTAGAAACATGTGTTTGTCCCACCATGGGGTGTATCAATCCCTATTGTGGCAACCCACATAATTCAAGATGCACAGTGTATAACTACTAATGCCCAGTGCCAAATTTTTCCACTCTGAAGTACGTGCACGCCCGTACTCCATCAGAACCAACACTGACGCACCACCCACCGCAATTTTGGCCGCTTATAATCAGCAAAGTAATCGTGCCCCACCCTGCCAAGTTTAGGGTACCATTATACATCTTTGTGGGTTACTGCTGAAATGGGTCCCCGCTACTAGGGTTTCCTAATCAACATGTTATAATGGTTAAGTGTTCTCCATTTAACCTAACCCCACCCATCTGTTTAATTAACATGTTGTATTGGTTAAGTGTTGCCTAAGTTAACTTAACCCTACCATTCTTAGCATGTCCGTTCATTAGCATTAATTCATTCATTAATGCCTCAACCTCTCACATTAGAACTGTTGTTTGAGGTTGCTGGATGTGCCAGGCGTTTCCGGGCAGACTTCTACCGCAAACTCATTCTATCCTCGGGTTTTGGGATCAATGCACTAACCTCTCACATTAGATCTGTTGTTGCGGTCGCTGGATGTGCTGGGCGGTTCCGGGAAGTCTTACACCGCAACTCAATCTAACCTCGGGTTAGGCATGTTCATCTTTTATCCAATTTACATATTTACCATACATGCCAAAATCTAGATTTTTATATGCCAATTACCCACAATTGTAGTCAATTCAAGTTATGCGACATTTACTTGTTATGCCCAAAATTACTCAATTAAGTTATACCCAGTTCCCCGCGTTTCAATCGTACGTACAACAAGATTCAATCTAGGTTCCGAATGAACTGAGTATTCATAAAATAAAACAAAAAGGGGAATATAGAAGGAACACAAGAATTGACATAAGAAACAAAATAGGCATGTAAAGGTGTACCCAATCCAAGAATCATGTTTCCAATAGGCATGTTGTACATTAACAAGGCCACACTGAGCAAGTTACATCATAGGCATAAAGATTCGATAGAACTGAACATAAGAGAATCATCAATTTGGTGTACAACATGATAGGTTCCATTGTTTCAGTCACAATAGTCTCATAAGCATAGGTAATTCAGATTTGACAAAAGGATAAGCATGAATCAGAATTTATTATCTCCCAATTAGGCATAGTGGTGTACAACATGATAGGTTCCATTGTTTCAATCACAACAGTCTCGTAAGCAAAAGGATAAGCATGGATCAGAATTGATTATCTCACAACTAGGCATAGTTCTAGATCTGATTATTACAGCCAGGATTTCTATTAGGTGTTCAAATCTGAATAATAACTGAACTTACAGTGAAAGGATTAGAAAAGTGAATTAGTTGACGTTTTAGCGATTCTAATCTTTCTATGTTGATTGAAGAAGAAATCCTCTACTTTGATTTGAAGCTCTCTCTCTAATTTGATTTCTAGTTTGGAGAAGATGGAGGCTAGGCTAGCTTAGAGATGGACAGCATGACGGCTTCATAGAATAGGGTTATGAGGTTTAGGGTTAATGTTTGATGTGATTATATAGGACTATAGGATTAGTTTGAGCCTTTAGATCGACATAGGAGTCATCAGAGCCATCCAGACCAGAGAGAGCCAACCACAACACGACACATATGCCGTAACACCTCAAAAAATCGTCACCTAGATCTGGGAATACGAGGGTCGACTCCCTACGGGGGGGGGGAGGGGGTCGACACCCCTATAGGGGGTCGACTCCCATGTCGACACCCCCTGGGAGGTCAACACCCCTGAGCGGGAGATTTCCCGCTCTGCTGCTTTCCTGAATTTTGAATCTATTTTGATTATTTAATTATTATTTTAATTTAATTTCTACTTACACTTGAAATCTTCTAACCTACATAACTTCTTCATATGGAGTCAGATTCACGCAAACTCGGACTCTATCTCAAGCAGAATTCCGAGACGAACACAATGGCATAACCCGTTTCACCTAATTCGTTTTCTAAAAATTAAGTGTTCTAATATGTTAATTTTAATATTCATAGAAAATACGGGGTGTTACAAGATCAATTATTAAAAATTTCGAAAATGAAGCCTTTATATAGTGTTCCAAAGGTCACAACTGTTCTGAAATGTTTTAAAACAAGAAAAAACACTTTTCTTTGCATTTTAAAAAAAATGTGACGGTTATATGTCAACATGCAAGAAAGTGCATGTTGACATATATGTAAATTTTAAATTTTAAATCATGTTTAAACTATTTAAATCAATATATATATATACATATATATATATATATATATATTCTGGAAATTCCTGAATCAAAACTAGTTGTTTAAAAATATAAATTTTTAAGTATAAAAACATATTAAACATATGATATAAAAACTATACATGTATCAATGATATAAAACTATATATTATAATTATAAACATATATATATATATATATATATAATATAATTATAAGATTTTATAATATATAAACTATATAAGAAAATTATATATATTTGAAATTATAAGTTAAAATCCTAGGATAATTTTGAAATCATTTTGAAAGGAGTTTGAAGTAATTTTGAAATCAATTTAAAAAGATAATTTGAAAACAGTGTTCGAAAGCGTTTACCGGAGTTTTACATACTAACTAGACTTGATTACTTTGATAATTTTGAGCTCTTGAAATCCTAAAATCTTGATACTCATGAGTCTTGAATCTCCTATGAAATCTTGATTCTCTAAAATCTCTTAACTTGTACAGTCTTCAATATTTATTTCCTGCATATATATATATACACACACACATATGTATATATTGGATAAAGATGTTAGTATATATTTTATAATCAATAATGTAAATAATTGAAACAAGGTTGTTGTCATAAATATTCCGTTCTCCAACAATCTTCCACTTTTTGATGATGTCAACCTTGGTTTATAAAATATTCTTACCTGATATTACATGTTGATCCAATTCTTCGATTACTCCTCCTTTCACCATAAATTCCTTCTAACGTCCCCTTAAACTATGCCTACCTTAACTATATCCCATTTTATGATTTCTCCCCTTTTGTCAACAACAAAAAGAAAAACTAACTGCACTCCCTCTAAATATATGCTATAAATGATCCTAATGACTATATCTATAGAATAATCCCTTAATTTACTAAATCCACCTTATTCTATGGCAATTCTAAATAAACAAGAGTACAAAAAAGTTATTCAATCAATATTTATAAGTAATCTGATCAATGTTTACAACCAATTAATCCAAGCATTATATACAAGTCAAATCAAACCAAACAACATGTACAGGTTTTCAAAACACACCACACAAAGCATATTAATCAATTCAAAAAAATTCATACATCTTTCGGAACTTCCACCCATACATCTGCACTAAAGATAGGATCCTTTTTGATGACTTCCCAGTCTTCGTTGTCTTTGGTGATAGGTGCTCCAGTGATGTTATTATCTTCATCTCTAGAAAGAGAAGAGATCATCCAACGAATGGCATCAAAATGTTTTTTCTTTTTGTTCAATCATCTTTATCTGGCTTAATTCTAAATGACACTGATTACGGAGGATTATATATAGGATATTCTTGAAGGAATTGAGAGTTTCTTCAAGATTTTCACTTAGATTGCCAATATGATTGACCATTATTTGATTATTTTAGAGGAGTGGTTAGAGAAGAAAGACAGAAATAAAAATGAGTTTTTTCTAGAAGAAAAAGGTATTTATAGAGTTTGGAATTCGTTTAAAATGAAGAGACATGTGGTAGTTATTTAAAAATTCTAATTTGAATAAAATTGAATTTCTGACAGATATATGTCGACATGTCAAAGTATACATATCGACATACCCACGTGTCTTTTAGGTATTTTTGAATTTCTACATAATTTTGAAATCAATTTAAAAAGATAATTTGAAAATAGTTTGAAATAATTTGAAAACAGAATTTTAAAGTGCTAATCAAAGTTTAACATACTAACTAGACTCTGTTACTTTGATAATCTTGAGCTCTTGAAATCTTGATATCTTGATACTCATGAGTCTTGAATCCCCTTTGAAATATTGATTCTCTAAAAACTCTTAACTATACAGTCTTCAACATTTATTTCCTACATATATATATTCTAGATAAAGATGTTAGTAAATATTTTATAATCAGTAATGTAAATAACTGAAACAAGGTTGTTGTCATCAAAATTCCATTCTCTAACATTCATGGTACTGAATCCATGCCAGACAGTCTTCCAGGACTTAGGTTGTACTGACATGTATGCCCCAAGGTAAGAACCCGACTTGGTCCAGGTGAATGGCATAAGTCTCCCATCAATGGAAATGAGGAGTAACCCACTTGGTCCAAATGGACATCACACCCACTACCCGTTCTTCCTGAGTAACCACCAAAACCATGTGTGTCAATAATGCCTTTGCACACGTCATGCATAGCAGGGTCTATCTATGGAACTACTCTTGTGACCCCAATTTGGAATCTCCTTGGTTGCGAATAAATATAGGTGACAGACCTGTCGTTAGTCCATTCAACTGTCCCTAACCCCCTCCAGCAGCTCCCACTTGATTCATCGTCATTACTCTACATTCCGGGATATCGCTATCTGTTACCGAAGTCATTGCTTTACTTCCCATCCTAGAGCCACTGTTGTCGAATAACGAACTATTAATGAAAGTGCCATTACATTGAAATCACTATCGAACGAACAATCAGGTAAAAACCCAATTTTTTTAACAAAACAATAATTAATTAATTGAGGGATAAACTGATGAAATAAATATTAATAAGAAAAATGTTGAGAATTAAATAAAATGGAATTTTCTATCGCGTCCGTTATGTAATTCTTATTCAGATTAACTTTTATTTTGCGTAAATCGAATGTCCCTTGAGTACAGTTTATGCTCAAATCGGACGCCCAAATTTCTTCCTTTTTATTCGCAGGTATGGTTTATACTTGCAGCTGGCGGGCACGGCGTGGCCCTGGTTTTCTTGGATTATCCAGAACACACCTTCCTTCAATCAGCAAGATATGTTATGGGGGGCTAAATGTTAACCTGCTTTTTAGTAAAAGCCGTCACACATGAAATCTTTTGTTAACACTACACTCAAGTATTGGGAATACCGTCAGAAGACAGGAAGCGATTTGGTTGAAGTCGCATCACAAACAAAGAGTAGCCCGAAAGTCCTATCATATGACCTCTTTTGGGCATGAAATCATCAACTACGGAGACTTGCTTGGTAACTCTTGTAGGCCTTTTAATTAGCTTTAGGTAAAGCTTTCGTTTGGGGGAAACGGACTTACGGTTTGGAAGTTACGCCCGTTTCCGTGAACGCATCCAAAACCAGAAACTTGGGTTTTGGGAATTGGCTTGACCTCTCGGTTTGGATCGAAGATGTCGGCTCGGTTCGGGATAAGGAGGACCTGATCCCACTCTTTGAAGCAGCATGGCATTAGATGATTTTGGCAGAGCTCCGACTTGGTTCGGATCGGATGGAATGAAGCAATCCGAACTGCTACGCATCAAATCCACACAAGAGCACAAGGCCTTCAGGTTGAGGACTCCGATTTGGATCGGAGAACCGATCCGACCCCCTTCGACATGTTGCCACACTTTGGATTTGACCTATTCTTAAGGAGCAACTTCCTCCTATCATTCTGGATCAAGCGCCACTTGGTATAACATGAATTGGAGAGGCTTTCTCCATGTTTTCACTACATTTCAGGACTCTTGGGATGCATGCCATGTGGCATCCGAACCGGAACTTCCTAGGGCCTCTCTACGGCTATAAATACACCCTCACATGGAATTTTGAAGGGACTTTTGGCACTTGTTCTTCACGGCATCCACCATTGCCACGAAATAAGAACTTCGTTCTTCTCAAACAAGATCTGCACGAGGATTTCATGTATAAATTCATTCTCCTTTCTCTACTTCTTCATAAAATACAAGGATGTTGTATGTGAATGAGTCTTACGGATTGTAAGATAGCATTGTACTTGTAATTTCTTAGGATTTAAGAAACTATAAAGTGGGCGTAGGCTTGACTTGAGCTGAATCACTGTAAAAACTTTGTGTGTCTCCTGTTATTTACTGCTTTTTCTGCATTTATTCTATGTGATTGGTGATTGTGAGGACTTCGCACTATATTTGGGTGTTAGGCCCAGATTTCGGTCTAACAGTATTCCATCGAGTGCTGTAAGTGATAGGGACCCCTCGTTTACAAGAGAATTTTGGAGAAGCCTACAAGCAGCATTGGGAACGACCCTTAACATAAGCACAACTTATCATCTGCAGACCGATAGATAGAAAGAAAGAGTAAACATGATTCTAGAGGACTTAGTCAGTGCTTGCATCATCGACTTTGGAGGAGTTTGGGAGCAACACCTACATCTTGTGGAGTTCACATATAATAATAGTTTTAAAACGACGATTGGTATGGCCCCTTTCGAAGCGCTTTATGAGAGGACATGCAAATCGCCAACTTGTTGGTCGGAAACTACCGATAAGGTTATACTCGGACCAGACTTCGTCCATGATTCCATGGAGAGGGCAGAGGATGAAGGCAGCCCAAGACCATCAGAAATCGTATGCCGATAAGCGAAGGAAGGAGCTTGAGTTTAATGTTGGAGACTTAGTATTTGAAAAAGTATCCCCTCTTAAGAAGACTGTTCGATTTGGGAAGATTGAGAAGTTGGCTCCTGGATTTATTGGGCCTTTTCGCGTCACCAAGAAGATAGGATCTTTGGCTTATCGAGTGGATCTCCCAGAACTTCTATCGGGAACCCATAACGTTTTTCAAGTATCTCATCTAAGGAAATGCCTCCATGATTCTGCTATCAGATTCGAGCTTGATGAAAATGGGGACATAGAAAAACTCGAGTTGGCGTCCAGGGTGCCTTATGCCACTGCAAAGGTTGTAGAGCATGGAATCAAGAGACTCTACAACAAAACCGTTCACCTTGTACAAGTACAATAGGGAAATGATCTTGCAGAACGCACATGGGAGACCGAGGATAATATGAGACAGACTCACCCAGAGCTTTTCTCGGGTAATTTTCCTCAAATTTATGTTTATGTGTGCATCGTGATTGCCAGATTGGATATTAGGGAATGGATGCAACACCATTGCACTGAACACTCATATATAAATATACGCATATTTAGGTTGTTTGCATGCATTTTGCATCACTTATTACACCTACACGCTAGGGTAGAGCTCACTTTAGTGGGTCTGCAATTCATAACCACTGTGAATCATGGATCCTTATAGCTGATTTAAAATTAACATGGATGTGATCGTGCGAGTTGTGTTTTTCGCCCTTCAAACAGATTTTGGGAAGAAATCTATTTTGGGGGGAGGGGGAGAATGTAACATCCTGTAAAATTCGTAAGTATTAGTAATAAATAAATAAAATAATTAAATAATAAGGCTGGAAAATGAGATTTTGAAGCATTAGGAATTTTTCTACGAAATTCTTTTATTTGGATTCATGGCGAAATTCTGAATTGTTTTCATATATAATACGTTGGAAACAGTCAATGTATGAAGGAGTTATGAACAAATGAATTTAGACAGTAAACGTAGAATATATATATATAATTAAACGGATAATATATATGTCCAAATTATATTCAAAATAAAGAGGGAGAATTTGAATTTCAGAATGAAGATAAGATCATGGGGACAAAGGATGTTATATATAAGGAATAAGATTAAAGGATTTATGAATGTATTAATTAAAATTTAATACCTCAGCAACGCACATTTATTTGGTGTTCTAGGCCCCAGGCGGCTGATCGCCCCTCCACGGGGGTGTCGACCGTTGGTCGACCACTCAGGTCGACCGCCAAGCGGCTGGACAGCCCAATACATCTATGTGGTTAGGTTTTTTTAGAGGGATGTATAAAAATAAAAGGCCAGGAATAAATCAAAATAATCCAATGGTCTGTGCTTATACGAGTAACTATATATAGATCCCTCAAATCACACATTATAACACTAACCATTCTCTATCCCTACCTCCATGCTGCCTCTCTACCATTACTAAATTTCCATAAAATAAAAGGTTAGGAATTTCTTCTATTCCTCCAACCCTCATCTTATCTCCTCTCTAATTCTAGAATATGGGGGGTGTGTGTGTATATATATATATATATAAGATTTAATACATGTTTCTTACATATATATATATATATATATATATATTAGGAGGATTATTGGATCACGTGTGACACAAAGAATTAGCATAGATCTAGATCTACTATAGATTTCTCTCTATTCTTCCTAGATCTGTGAGTGGAATATCATTTACTTAGGCATATTCATATTTTTATTGGATTATCATGTTGATAGATATGCCTAGGAGGATTTGGAAATCGATAATAAAAATACCAAAAACCCCAAATCCTTTATTTTATATTTGTGTACAGATTATCATGATTATTTGGGTTTTATGGACTTTTGAGTTAAATATTGGGTTAAAGGTAAAATGGGATGTTGATACAATTTTTCTATTTTATGTAATTCACCGTATTAAACATTTGATCATAGCCTAAAAGGGTTTAAATTTGGGTATTTCATAATTTGATTAGGTTTGGGTTCTATTTTGAATCCAAACGTAGTCATACTTGAAGTATGTCAAATGTAAACGTTTTTATGTGCATAACACCAAAAAGGGGTGATTTAGATAAAGTGGAAATTATAAACATACATGTATAAGTGTATGTAATACTCAATTTTTAATCCAGTATTGAGATCAATCCAACAAGCGTAGGATGCAAGTTGAAATTTATATGTGTGTATATTTTTCGTTCAACGCTATTTGTTATATTATTATGCCATCATGCTTACGTGGTAGCGGTAAAAGTATAGAAAAATTAACTTGTATACCTTGATTTGGATAAACTGACAATTGGCACCTCGTTAGAACGTTTCCTCGTTTTTACAAACATTTAACGTTGCATGCGTTATTATTTTATTAATATAGCGTAATCAACGTAATTAACGTAATATTAAGGGAAATTAAAGCCATTAGGATAAGACTTGAATTTTAAATGTCCCCATATATAAATAGATATTGATTGCTTGTGTGTGCATATATAGAATGACTTTATATATATACACACACACACATATATATATATATATTAATAGTGACACATAGGCGCAAGGGTAGTTACCATTTGTGGTAGAAGTCTGCCCGGAACCGACCGGCCAATCCAGCAACCACAAGTTGGTCAAACTAATGTGAGATGTCTAGGTGTTATGGACTATTCAAAAACTTAGTACAATAGACACGAGGTTAAACCAAATTGTAGTAGAAGCCTGCCCGGAACTAACCAGCATATCTAGCATCTACAGGTATACGGTTTAATGTGAGAGGTCTAGCGTGTGTGTGTCTATATATAACTATATATATAAGTCTATTGCATGTGAAAATAGGCATGTTTACTAAACCTTGAGAACATCTTAAGTAGCTGACTTTTTTTTATATCTAGTTTGGGTCTTAAGTGGTTAGGACTTGGATCCCTCCGAAGGTTTATTCCTTGGAGAGGAACCAAAATCATGGGACCCACCCTTGTTAGATTTGAAGTAAAGTTTATGGTCTCTCCTTCTCTAAAAGTGGTTAGGCATAAACGGTAACAGAGTAGGGTAGTTCACGTGGATGTCCACTTCCTCTAGAAGCTTGTAAGGGTATAAGTAGGGACATGATTGGTATATGAAAGATATGTGGCCATTGCATGCTCACCAACTGTTAAAGGGAAGTCTTAAGTGACATAGGTGTTCTACCGTAATATCAATTAAGTAGTAACGTTCACGATACTACTTCTCAGACTACAATTGAGAGTATAGACTTAAGAATGTTAACGTATTAGGACGGGGTCTTAAGGGGCTGGGGTCCGCCTCAGGATTATAAGAGGTCATAAGAGTCCATCTTTAATAGGGCCATAAGTGACCAAGAATGTCCACCTCGTTGGGTCTTTACCCTAAAAACACTTATGGGTGGTTGACTTGGATATTCACCCCATTAGTTAGATACTTGGTGTTTGTTTTAATACTGTGTGCTGCGTAGACATACCTTAACATATGTAACCTGCTAAAAATATAGGGTACGGACATTAAGTAACACCATATCTCAGTATTACATAACTTTATTTTCGGACCCCTCTCCTCAACATATCCAACAGGTCAGTAGAAGGGGTAAAAGCCATGGACGAAGTCATGATTGAAGCAGTTGAAGAAGTCGAAGTTGTTATGCTATTATTAATAGTCATTGCTTTACTTCTTTTGGAAACTTGTGAGGATGAACTATTTGATGTACCCATTTGACAGATGTAACCTTTCACTATTATATTTCAGTGGTTTTTAATAAGTGGTACATCTTATTTTTAGTAATATATTTTCTGTTTCCGCTGTGTGAGATTTCCATTTGAAGTATCTGTGTATATAGGTCGAAATTTAGGCCTATTCCGGGAGGGTTGTTACACAACTTGTCTAATAAAGGAGTCCTTTCGAAATTGGGGCTGAGGAGCCCTTGCTTCGAAGGCTCTAGGTCTGCTCGTCGAAGGGTTTCAACCTTGATTAGGGGGTGAGGCCATCCCCTTATCGGAGACACTTGGTCTCAAAAGTCATGGATTCTATCCTTGAATGGGAATGATGGAACCTTCTTTTAGGAGTCGTAAGCTCGATTTTTAGGTGCTTCTCTTCATTCAAAGACAAGGGTGCATGCTTCGGAGCTATGATCCCAGGTTTGGAAGTGCCGACCTCAAGAGACGTTGACAACCCTAGGACTATGTTGTGGTTTGATGGTGTTAACAGTCTTTGGATAACACCCGATTTTATTGTGACATCGACGGTCTTAGGACAACGTTGCGACTTTACGATGGTAATAGTCCTGGGATACATCTGATTTGAACATGGCGCCAACAGTCTTAAGACAAAGCCGTAACTTTATGGTGTTAACAGTCTTTGGATAACAATTGATTTTATTGTGATGTAGATAGTCTTGGGACGATGTTGCGACTTTGCGGTGTTAACAGTCTTTAGATAACACCTGGTTTTATAATAACGCCGATAGTCTTAGGACGACGCCGCGACTTTGTGGTGTCAACATTCTTTGGGTGACACTTGATTTTATCGTAACATCGACGTCTTAGGTCGACATCGTGACTTTTTGATGTTAACAGTCTTTTGATAATACCTTATTTTATCATGATGTCGATAATCTGAGGATAGCGTCGTGACTTTGTGGTGTTAACAGTCTTCGGATAACAATGATTTTATCGTAACATCGATAGTCTTAGGATGATGTTGTGATTTTTCGCTGTTAACACTCTTTGGATAAAACCTACTTTTATCGTGACTTCGACGGTCTTAGGACAACGTCGTAACCTTACAGTGTCAGCGGTCTTTGGATAACACATGATTTTATCTTAATGTCGACAGTCTTAGGACGATGATGTTGTTTTGTCATTGCTAAACATTGCTCCTAATTCTAAAAATAAGCTTTTATTAATGACTAATCAAAAAGGTAAAATTTTCCAAATTACAAATGCCCCCAGTATGTCCCCGTGACGCTTATTTAGGAGAAATGATAAAAGAAAGAACCAGGAAATGATCAAGTTTATTAATAACTGAAAGAGGCAATGACATTCATTGGCTCCATATCCCTCAGCTTCATGGAATCTGTAGTACTTCCCTTAATCAAAGTCACATTCTGTGACTTTCTTTCTTGAGGGTTTAGAGAACTTCTCAGTTTCCTTATTGGCGAGATAGAAATGCTCTAGGGGGGTCATTCAAAAAGCATGTAGTCAGCTATTCCAAACAAATTCTGCCATTTTGCACTTTTGCCATTATTTTCTTCCCTTTGACTTCCTCGCTTCTGACCCTCATTCGAAGTTAACTTCCATGCACCAAAGGTTATAGCAACCTTGCTTTAAGGGATCTGACCCACATTAGCAAAATATAAACCTTGATCGTTAGCCTCTGCTTCCTCGAGTCTAATGAATTTGTTCGCCTTCTTATAAAAATTTTCGAGTGAATTGAGTTTCATCATCCTAACCCACTTTCAGAATCCCGTTTTCCTTGTTAACAAAAAGCAATAACACAACTAACACCATTTTAGGTTTAGGGTTTCCAACTTCAATTACAACAGTATTGAATCGTTTCAAGAAGTCTTTTAAGGACCCCTACGGGCCTTGGGTTAATCTAAATAATGACATAATATCCTTGGCTCTGGTCATGTGCAACCCGGACTACTCCTTGCACTTGTATTCTAATCCCCAAACCGAGCTATAAATTTCAGAGGGATCTTTGTGAACCATTAGGAGGCGACTCCCTCAAGGTAAACTAGGAAATGGCGGCATTTCAGCTCATCAGTAGTCCGCACTTTGTTCATATGCCATTCATATTATACAAGAAGACATTTGTGTTTGTAGTCCCATTATACGCCGGCATAGGTAGATGTATAACTTCTTAGGGTATTCAACATCAAGGATCTATTGATTGAATGAAGTTAGTCTAGATGCAAAACCCTACTCTTCATGGTTATCAATCCTGCCAAGCTTCCTTTCACCGGCTTCTTAATCACCTCGGAAATATACTCCTCTCGAGTGTTAGGCTGGTTTCTTTCATTCAGATTAGCATTGGGCTTAGAATATTCAATTCCAATATTTCGCTCATCACCTAAAACTAACATTTTGCCTAGTCATTAGCTACACTAACTTGGAAACTAGGGTTATTTTTGTATTCATATTTTTAGGGAAAGAGGCTTCATTTCTTCCCACATTAACCTTTGTGGTATCAGCAACATGCGACCTTTGCGTTCCCTCTAGATTTCTTCTACGACGATCAGAGGCAGAAGAATGCACATTCTATTCTACATCAATTTTCGCTCTATTGTTTCCCTAATTATTCTTTAAAGTTAACAAAGCATCCAGCTTTTCCATCAACGATCTATTGTGACTTTTAAACACTGGTTCATATTTTCTATTACAATATCAAGTTCTCTTCATCTTACACCTTCCCATCGGGTTTGAGAAGCATCAGGATAATGGGTTGTAGGGGAAACTGCAGTATCATGAGTTGCATTCCCAGAAGCTATAGCTATTCGCAATCTATTGTTCCTCTTCTTCAGAGGAGCCATAATATCAATTAGCCTCCGTTGATCTGCCTTTTAGACCATAAGGACCTATACTAAAAGGTAAAAACTAATTCCGGAGATCAGTGCTCAATGAAAGCACCAAACGTTAATGCCAAAAATTGCACTAACACCTAGTTTAAGTGAAAGAACAACACCTTTGCGTGGAAAACAGTGCATAATATAATAAAAGTAAATGGAAAAAGGTCAGAAACGAAAAGTAAGGAAAGAGAACAATTTTATAGTGGTTCAGTCGTTAATGAGGCCTTTGTCCACTTTGAACATCTTCATTATCATTATCTTTTCCATGTCGGATTGTAAAGAATATTGCTTTGTTTATAAAATTGCCATAATAATAACTGATAACAATCACAAGTACTAATGGTTATCGGAGTATATGTCCATAACCAACCTAGGTAACAAGAGTTTGTTGTCTTTAGAGCTGGGAAATGGCAATGGCTGAAGTATACCAGAGTTCTAGCAGCAAAGAGTCAATGCTCTTTCATGTAGTAGTAGGTAGGGAATTCATAAGTGTTTCATAGGGAGTCGAGCCAACCTCGCTTGCAGAAGGGCTCGGGAAAACATAAGGAAGCTGCTACAAAAAACTCCACTCCATATGTGCAATCCTTACGGATTGGTAGCGGTCCTTGCAAATGCAATATTGTGCATCTTAGGCTTCATGGTTGAACTCCTTGGGTCTTTTCAGGGGGGTTGCAAAAAATTTAACAGATTGGTCTTGTAACATTTAGAGATTCGTCGCCTAATCAGGCATACTTTATCCTTCAGTCCACTGAGCGATGCTAGCTATCTTGGTTCGATTGGCTTGAAACTTGGGCTATAGGCTTATGGAAGGAATTAGATAACAATGGTAAAAGTCATATGCCGAAATACACATTCCCTATGGATCGGTACTAGTCCATAGGCATGGACTCGTATCTGTCCATCTACTTAGTATATTTGGCATTGGAACTTTCGTGGCCTCTTCATTACCTCTTTCAGGTCTTGTTTACAAATTTTGAGCTGGTTTTGAAGTTATGCTATCTTGACTCTCCTCGAACTTCTCATGCATATCTCTTTTGGGTTTACAACCAGGTTAACGTCCCCCGAAACCCAAGCCTAGAAACAAACCGTGCACCTAAATTTATCATGCGTGCATCTTTCATTATGATACGGAGGCTCGCTCGATCAAATCAAATTTTGTCTTCATCGTTGAGTTTCTCACTTCATGCTCGACTCGTTCATACCACTATAATCAAACCCACATCTCTTTGGTAAATCATGATCCATAATATTGCTACCCAGGTCCCTTGCTGCTTCCATGTGCGCACTCTCGTAGGCTTGATCGGAACTCCTCAAAATCCCTCCTTAGGCGTGCCATGACCCAAAACCCAATGCTTGCCTAGATTTCCTATAAAACTAGCTACAGTCTAAGAAAATCACAACCTTAGTTCCTATCCCAACTTGACTATGGTGTTGGAATAGGGTAAAAGGGTATATGGGCTTGGCGCCATTGACTCTAGGACCACAACAAACTTTTTTCATGGTTTTGACATGCCTACATCATCAGATTTTGATTTTTGAAATCTTTGTGAGAAACGATCATTGTTGTTAGATCGAACAATAATTATTAAATAAAGAAGAAAATGGGTCAGATGAATTCACTATAGCGTAGACTTAACATCTATCTAATTTAACTAAGTTTTATTTACATTTCAAACCAAGATCAACGTATATTTTATTTTCGCATGATCAAACGATAAGTCTGTTTGTCATGAAACTTGACAGCGTGATACAACTCATTACATGATTTTGAAAATATATGTTTCATCATAATCCGACATTGTTCTTCAGGAATGACAATTTACGTGCATCTCAAGAAAGTTCTGACCACTAAATGATCCAAACTCGAAATATAGTGATCCATATGCTTGTTCCTTGCGTAACAAACAATTCGGACTCAATGGAACCGATTCCAATTCCTAGTTCGATTGTTTATGAAAAAAAATCCAATTTTGGAATCATGAATCAAATAATTAACAATCAATATTTAAATATCCAATCGTTAAAAGATGGTTTGTTACATTCTTCTCTCCTTAAAGGATTTCATCCCCGAAATCCTTAAGGAAGAAACAATGTAACCCAACACTCTCGAACTAGTGATAATACAAAATAAATCATCACTTATCTCTCTCAAAAACCAATAGAATCGGTCATAACAAAGAAAATAGCCTTAGAATTTGGCATGGAGCCAATATTCTCATTCCTAGTATAATTACCATAAAAACTGGGATTGATGCAGCTAGGCCAAATACCTAAGTTTTACAATTATTTTCCAAACAAATGGATAATGTGATATAAAACTGACAACTCATTACTTAGAAGAAAATTCAATCTAGCATATATTGTTGAATTTCTTTCCAAATTTGACAAAATTCATAAAAAAAAATCGGCAGCACCTCCTTTGTACAACTCGATTCGGAAAAACCACAACTCATCATACATAGCACACCCCAACAAAAGAAAAAAATCCCAAAAGTGGTTACCCATACATGGCGAATAAAATCACCAAAATGCACCAAATAGCGAAAACCACAAGTCCACATCAAACCTCTGTTTAAGAAAGCTTAGCATTTAGATGCAAATGAAAGCGAATTAGCATCCAAACAATCAAATATTGCTCCTGTGCACCAGGGCATGTACTCAACAAAAAGGATTATACCGATAGTAGAAATAGCAACAAGGGAAATAAGAATGTTAAATAAATAGAATTTATCTATCATACGGCCCAGTTGCCAAAAATTATGTTAAGTGTGAATATTTAAGAAATGAATATCATCACAACGACTACTTTATCTGAAATATTAATGGAGAATTCTTTGTCTACTAACGACTGCGATTTTCCTTCCCTCTAAATCTTTCACTCGTTTCTCCTTTACACCTTGCCTCCCATCCGCGATGAAGAAAAGCACATAGAAATCCCTGGGATTGACTCAGATCCGATTCTCGATGATAGCTCCCTGACTTGCTCATGTCGTCCTTTCAATATTCCATCTATTACGAGCATCTTAGTGCCCTTGCCGCTGCCTAGATCTTTATCTGTTGGCGCTTCTTTTTTAGATCTTGTCATGATAGCTTCTAATTTTCCAGTGTCTCCTCCCATTAATACTGCAACTTCTGGTAGAAACTGTCTACCCCCACTACTAAAGAATGTGGCTTTAAGTAATAAATGGGCATAAAAAATGTAGACTTGAGTTCTCTTGGACTGCAATCTTCAGATACTGAAATGGATAGCATGACATAGTTGGTTGTGTTGTTGTACGAACTGAGTTTGTCTATTTTGGCGAGGAAACAACTACTACCTTGGGTGGTAATAAGATCTTTGGCAAGGATGCAGGTTTCGTTATGGAGAATATGGTGCTAAACTCTTGTAATGTTGACTATTATGCTATTGGTGATGCTATGTTAGGAGATAGTACAAAAGTGAAACATGTTGAGATTGTGAGTGATGTTTTTTGTGGGGTTAAGGGCCATGTTAATGCTATGAATAATAATATGGCTTCTAAAAGTAAATTTCCTACTTCTGGCCATTGTAGAGAACATGTTAGTGATGTAACTAGTGTATCCAAATGTGAATGTAATAAGGAATCTTCCTCTAGGCTTAGTAGTGTACCTGGTGTGCCTGTTATGGGTGTAAAGCCTTATGGTGAATATGATAGGGCGGAAAATAATGCTTGAAAGTGGACATTGCTATTTGAGAATACACCACGTAACATTTAACTTGTGAGCCATTTTTCTTTGAGAATTTAGTGTATAAAAGAGTTAGTACTCTTCTTTCATAGTTGATTCAAGCAGGGGATGATTTCTGGTAAGATTGCTTAATTGGATTCTTCCTTGGTAGTCCTCCTCCATATACAATTATCAAGGAACATTGCGTTAAAGTGTGGCAGTTGCATGGTGGCCTACAAGTACAGATTGATCGTTTGATGTTTTTATGAAATTTTATCTTTTGGAAGAGCATCTTGAGCCCTTAGCTTTGAGTCTACTATTATTAAGGGGAAGCCTTTCATTGTTACCTCATGGAGTCTGGCTGTTGATAAAGCTAAAGAACATAACCTTTCCATCTCGGTATGGACCTACTTCTCTAATATCCCCTCAGTTTCGCAATCTTGTTAGGTTTGAATTGATTATCCAATTATATTGGAAGCTTAGGTGTTTTGATGTTAACATAATTGCCATATGATAAAAAAATTATGCCAAAGCCCTAATTGAAATAAGCCCGGATAAATCGCTTCAGGAGACAATTAAAGATGATGATTATGTAGTAGGATGGACGACATACATTTGCACTACGTGTCACTCTTTTGGTCACATATGCAATTTCTATAATTTGAATCCCACGACCTTTAACCTAGCTCTTGTTCCCCCTTCTGAGAGTCCACTTCCATGACCTCTTACGGTAAAGTAGGTTCAGAAAGTTTTCTCTCCTCCGCTTGTTGTTCAGGGCCCGGTTCAAAATATGACTACTCCTTGTGATAATGATAGTTTGGAAGATGCTGACAATTCTTTTGTTGAGGATGATTGTATCTACTGGCTCTTTGATGACCATCTTGAGTCCATTACGGTTCTGGAATGAGATATGATCCCTTAGAAAAATTGCATTATAAATATGTACATGACTTGGAAGATGATTTTAGTAGATTGGAATACAAAATTGTGGGTAAATGCTTTGAGCACATTGAGGAGGGTGAGATAATTAGGTCTCTATTCAATGATACTACATGGGATCAGGGATGTGAATTTTGTACTCCTAACCCTTGTTTTATTCCTAACCTTGTCATACTCTATTCCGAGTATGTCGATGTTATAAGATCTAGTGATGGCTCCAGTTGTCCCTCTATTAGGGATTGATTGTGAGTCATTTTAGTAGATATAGCATTTTGCTTCACTCATATTTTTAAATTTTATGTCCTAGCACTTCAAACCAGCCTATGGCAGTTAGACAAATTGTCTCGATCCTGTTTCTCATGTGTTCATTATATGAAAATGGTTACGACCACCATAAAAAACGGCTTAGCTTTGCAAAAAAAGAATTTGTCTAACATAAACATGTCAAGTCATGTATGAATTTTATCTCAAATATATGACTATACAACAACACAATTACCTTGCATGCCTAAAAATCATATAAGCATAAATATTCTTGTCAAACATCAATAATCAAACGTTCATGAGTCAAGTAATAATAATCATAAGAATAATGTCTATACCTATCCTAGCATACAAGATATTAATCTAACTAATAAGATAAATCAAATATTAAATTCAATCCATATATGATTCGACATCTTGGTTGCCATTCCAAAAATCAAGAATATTAATCTTACATCTCTCGTCAACGAATCAGGTATGACTCAAGAGCTACCATATTATTCCCAATTTGTATGGCAACCTATCGATGATAACCACCGACAAGTATTCCTGCATCCATTTGAGAATGTCATATAGTTATAGAAAACTATTTGATTCACCCCATTCAGCTTTAGCTAGCTGATGTCGTATTCATTATAAAATGAATGCGCAGCCAACCCCTTCTAATAATGCTAGAAACAAACAACTTCTCTTTAATACTGAACCCACCAACTTGGTCGAGTCCGCACTATTTCACCTCGAACTATGGATCATAAACACAAATAAACACAAGTGACATTCAGTAAAGAAATGTCATATTCGAATTGGTACATTTTCAAATCAACATACATAAACAATTGCACTTCCTATACGTACCTATAGGAAATATCATTCTTGTAGGATGCCAAGAATTCCAACTGTTGTCACTGCCAAAGATTGAGATACCTTTCTAGGAATAAAAATCTCCGTGATGCGATATCACTAATGAGTCTTACCCCCTTACTAATAAATAGTGCCTCCAACTCACCAAAACGAACTCTGTCGCCATCTCCGAATTAGGAGTCGAGTAGTCCTTCCTCCGCGGTGATGGTTATCTACTGGAACACGACAAACTTTCATTTAAAAATAAACCGCACTTAAACCATTCACACAACCAAGTGAGTACTTTCGGCCTCTCGTTCCTGCTCGAAACGAGAAATCAACACACTCATGTGTCAACTCTCACGTCCAAACAATCCAAACTCTCGTAGGACTCATAATGATATCCTACTTGAGACGACATAACCCAAGCACTCCACCTTTCTCAATGAAAGTGAAACTCCAACAAAACTGACTACAAAATGTGCCATCTCATTGGTTGGCCTGAATGGCACAACCAACCACTCAAGATCAAGGCAGCGTATAAAACGCTTTAATTGGCATATACCAACCAACTACTCATAATTGGTAAAAATTCTTCGTGATTCCCAATCGAAAGAATATTCATAAATAGGTTGACATGGAACTCGACTCAAACATGGTGGCATTATGGACACCTCATTTAATATGCCCAGATAATCCTAAGCTACTAGCTCAAGTGATGACTTGCTACTAGAGAACTCTCTCATCCCTCTATTATACAATCGTAAGCGATTCTCCTACTGAAGTCTAGGTCTCATCCACCATTGCTAAATCAAAGACGAATCCGTACTTTAGAGCTTGTCCTAGCCAGCTATCATCCCCAAAAACACCCACTACCACTGACATTTTGTATACTCCCAGTACATGAACCACTAGACTAAAATATTTAGTCTAGTTAAGTTCAACCATTAACAATAAGAAAACAAATTAGTGACCATGAATCAATGGTATTTAAGTTTTTGATAAACCATGCATATATCCAAGTACATACAAGTTATTCAATAATGCTTCCTCACCTCAAGGCCCGAAACTAATTTCTATGGATGCTTCAGTCACCCATAGTATTAATTTACAATGACCAAACATGGGATGTTACAAATACATATAATCTAACTAAGCCCTCGGCATGGTAAGTCATAATCAAGGAAAACAACTGTATCATGAGTCCCGATCCCATTCCTTCAATCAGACTGAAAGATCAGGTGAAATGATGAAATCTCAATGTAAAACTAAACGCATATGGAAACACCATTAGTGGAAAACATATATGGATGATAGTGTTGTTTTTCCACAATTCATCGAGGGAGAACTCGATGAAATAGAAAAGACAATCAACACATATGTCTCCATGGTTTGTCCCGACAAGGTAGGACAAACTTCTATAATGGGCCCAATCTCAAACATCGTGAGCTTACTCTATTAACTCCTACAAATCATTATGCGCTCAGAATGAAGCAATCGTTCTTCGAGTCGATCACTTAACCTAGCCACAAATCCATATTTTGGAGAGAAAAAAGAGAGAATTAACTGTATTTTAATAGCGCATCGAATTCGGTCACATTCTCTAACGCAGATATATCGCTTAAATTGGCGAATTCCTCATCAAATCCAAAGAAGTTAACACAATTCTCTATGAACCGTAGCATGAATTTGTCCTGAGTGAGTATATTTTAGAAACTCAAAATGATGAAGGATCTCGACCAATTCAGACTCAACCATGGAGTTAGGTAGAAGTAAACTTCTACTTCATTCGATATCCAAATCATCAAAGAAACCTTCGCGAGAACTCAAACAGCCCTCGCGCCACAATAGTCGACCCGTTCCAAGGAATGACCCGCCACATAGACATGTAAGTGTCCATATGATGCGATAGAGTTGACTCACTGCATAAGTGCGCTATAACCTATTTGAGATATTAGGGCATCCCAGATAACATTTGTACCACTGCTGGAAACATAAACAATAAATAAAGGCTAGTAGTTCTCAATTTTTCTCAGTTCTCAACTCTTTAGAGGTGGAGTAATTGGAATTATTCCCAGTACGCTAGATCGTCTCGAATAAGTGGTTATAACAATCATTCACTAATATAGAAAAGCCATTTCAATGAAACTTTTGTGCAAAACAGCCTATAATATATATACTACTAATACATAATTTTGAAAAGCAAAATATACATAAATAGTACTCTATCGTATATATTAATTCTCGATACTATTTGGGTTAAACAATGCGACCTAAATTGTGATACTAAATGTGACGGCCTGCTATACACCGTCAGTGCTCATATAACAAATAATGCATTGTACAAGCACCCGATCAAGAGATAATCAGGAGAAAGAAGTAGTTGAAGAAAGGAGAAAAAAGGAAAGAAAAGAGGAAAGTAGAAGATAAAGAAGAGAATAGGAATAAACCAGACGGAACACAAACATGATCATAGAACCAATCATATATCTCATAATGCATCAGATAACATATAATAATAACAACCACAGATATAAAACAGGCGAGACAATAATAACTATATAAACCACTGAATTAGAGTCTATAGGTTCATACATTTAAGAGAACATTAAAAGAGTCTATACAAGTGATAAATAAACTAAAATTGATATTTTATCTCAAAAAAGAATACATAACACTGCCAAGGCTCCACAATGTCACAAAGTGAAATAAACATAGATAATACAAGTATAAGCATGAAAAGATGTCATCTTCTGCTAGTCCCCCAATACGACTACGAAGAACGCCCAAACTGCTTTGAAAAGATGTCATCTACTCATTAGCATCGTCGATGAGCATGCAAGGTACGAGGAGTGAAATGAAATCCTAGGTCAGACAATGGTCTGATGTGAGCGATAAATAAATCTCAAACTGCGATAAAAGTGGTAATAGTATATATGACCCGGAGGGTATGAAGAATCATGCATGTCTGACCCATGCATCCTTAGAGTTAGCACATATAAAATATATACCAATATATGATAATCATAATAAGTGTATCGTTCATCAAAATATTAGGGATGTCAGAATCAATGTTACTTTCACCACATTACGTCCCTAAAGTGACAAATGATTAAGAAAACATAGAATCCATCATCCATCCTCACATTCACTCACTCGGTGCATTGGACATACGACAATGCTTGGTTTTCATTATTAGGGGTGAGAATCATGGATTTAAAGGCAAAACTAACACTAAAGGGGAAGTGAATAGTATTTTAAAGGATTTACAGAAAACTTAAACAATTAACTATTACTCAAACAACTATATGAATCACATAATGAATATCAAAACGAAAACAGTCATAGATGCATATATAACCAAAAGTAAAATGCAGAAAAGGAAAGAACATACCAGATTTTATACTGGTTTGGATTGCTCCTACGTCTAGTCTTATGCAATGCTAGATTGCGCAGAATTTTATTAATATTAGAATCCAATTACAAACCCTTTGATTTCATAGGTACAAGGTTAACATCGATTCAACCCCCTTAATTTCACAGCTACACGGTTAACACTTGTTCCTTTTCCTTGATTTATGGGCTACATGGAACACACCCTTTCCTTCACAGTTACAATAGCCCTAGAACTCTTGAATAGCACTTCCAAACTAAGAGTATTTGATAGAGATTGAGAATAGAAAGAGAATGATATAATTTGTATTGAAATCAGAAGGGTATAAGTGTAGAAACTTGAAATTTTTAAGTAGAATAATGGTAGAATGATAGAGGAGGAAGAAGGAGAAGATCAATTATTAAAAATTTCAAAAATGAGGCCTTTATATCGTGTTCCAAAGGTCACAACTATTCTAAAACGTTTTAAAACATGAAAAGACACTTTTCTTTGAATTTTAAAAAATGTGACGGTTATATGTCGGCATGTAAGAAAGTGCATGTCGACATATATGTAAATTTCAAATTTTAAATCATTTTTAAACTATTTAAACCAATATATATATATATATTCTGGAAATTCCTGAATCAAAACTAGTTGTTTAAAATATATTTTCTTAAGTGTAAAAACATATTAAACATATGATATAAAAATTTACATAAATCAATGATATAAAACTATATATTATAATTATAAACATATATATATATATGTATATAATATAATTATAAGATTTTATAATATATATAAACTATATAAGAAACTTATATATATTTGAAATTATAAGTTAAAATCCTTAGAAATTTTGAAGTAATTTTGAAAGATGTTTGAAGTAAATTTGAAATTAATTTGAAAAGATAATTTGAAAACAGAGTTTGAAAGCGTTAACCGGAGTTTTACGTACTAACTAGATTCGATTACTTCGATAATTTTGAGCTCTTGAAATCTTAATATCTTGATGCTCATGGGTCTTGAATCTCCTTTGAAATATTGATTCTCTAAAAACTCTTAACTGTACAGTCTTCAATATTTATTTCCTGCTTATATACACAAATATATATATATATTTTTTGGATAAAGATGTTAGTACATATTTTATAATTAATAATGCATATCATTGAAACAAGGTTGTTGTCGTCAATATTCCATTCTCCAACAATCCCCCCTTTTTGAGGATGTCAACCTTGGTTTATAAAATATTCTTACCTGATATTACATGTTGATCCGATTCTTCGATTACTCCTCCTTTCACCATAAATTCCTTCTAACTTCCCCTTAAACTATGCCTACCTTAACTATATCCCGTTTTATGATTTCTCCCCCTTTGTCAACAACAAAAGGTAAACCTAACTGTACTCCCCATAAATATATGCTATAAATGATCCTAGTGACTATATCTATGGAATACTCCCTTAATTTACTAACTCCCCCTTATTCAATGGCAATTCTAAATAAATAAGAGTATAAGAAAGCAATTCAATCAATATTTACAAGTAATTTGATAAATGTTTACAACCAATTAATCCAAGCATTATATACAAGTCAAATCAAACAATATGTACAGGTTTTCAAAACACACCACACAAAGCATATTAATCAATTCAAACAAATTCATACATCTCTCGGAACTTCCACCCATACATCTGCACTAAAGATAGGATCATTTTTGATGACTTCCTAGTCTTCGTTGTCTTTGGTGATAGGTGCTCTAGTGATGTTATTATCTTCATCTCTAGAAAGAGAAGAGATCATCCAACGAATGGCATCAAAATGTTTTTCTTTCTGTTCAGTCATCTTTATCTGACTTAATTATAAATGACGCTGAATACAGAGGATTATATATAGGATATTCTTGAAAGAATTGAGTGTCTCTTCAAGATTTTCACTTAGATTGCGAATATGACTGACCATTATTTGATTATTTTAGAGGAGTGATTAGAGAAGAAAGTCAGAAATAGAAACGAGTTTTTCTGGAATAAAAAGGTATTTATAGAATCTGGAATTCATTTAAAATGTAGAGACATGTGGTAGTTATTTAAAAATTCTAATTTGAACAAAATTGAATTTCTGACAATTATATGTCGACATGTCAAAATATACATGTCGACATACCCACATGTCTTTTAGGTATTTTTGAATTTCTACATAATTTTGAAATCAATTTAATAAGATAATTTGAAAACAGTTTGAAATAATTTGAAAACAGAATTTGAAAGTGCTAATCGAAGTTTTACATACGAACTAGACTCTATTGCTTTGATAATCTTGAGCTCTTGAAATCTTGATACTCATGAGTCTTGAATCCCCTTTGAAATATTGATTCTCTAAAAACTCTTAACTATACAGTCTTCAGCATTTATTTCCTGCATATAAATCCTACATATATATATTCTAGATAAAGATGTTAGTATACATTATAATCAGTAATGTAAATAATCGAAACATGGTTGTTGTCATCAAAATTCCATTCTCCCACATTCATGATACTGAATCCATGCCAAACAGTTGGCCAGTACCTAGGTTGTACTGACATGTATGCTCCAAGGTAAGAACCCGACTTGGTCCAGGTGAATGGCGTAAGTCTCCAATCAATGGAAATGAGGAGTTACCCACTTGGTCCAAATGGACATCGCACTCACTACCCGTTCTTCCTGAGTAACCGCAAAAACCATTTGTGTCAATAATGCCTTTGCACATGTCATCAGTAGCAGGGTCTATCTATGGTACTACTCTTGTGACCCCAATTTGGAATCTCCTTGGTTGCGAATAAATATAGGCGACAGACCTGTCGTTAGTCCATTCAACTCTCCCTAACCTCCTCCGGTAGTTCCCACTTGATGCATCATCATTACTCTACATTTCGGGATATCGCTATCTGTTACCAAAGTCATTGCTTTACTTCCCATCCTAGAGCCACTGTCGCCGAATAACGAACTATTAATAAAAGTGCCATTACCTCGAAATCACTATTAAACGAACAATCATGTAACAACCCAAATTTTTTAACAAAACAATAATTAATTTATTGAGGATAAACTGATGAAATAAATACCAATAAGAAAAATATTGAGAATTAAATAAAATGAATTTTTATGTTGCGTCCGTTATGAAATTCTGATTCAGATAGACTTTTAGTTTGTGTAAATCGAATAAGAAACGAAGAAGTTATGAGCTAAAGAAGTTTGAACATAATTTAAAAGAAACACAACTAAAATCCAATAACTTCTTATGTTATAGCTTTATGAACAAAAAATATTTTTTGTAAACAAATGAGATGTGTAGGTGAAGTAGTAGGACATGAGAATATTAAACAAGAGGTCGCAAGTTCAATCCCTAACAGTGACATATTTTTAGTTAAAGAGACCAATCTAAATGATGCATGTGTGTATGTACATTTATATAAAAAGAAGATTACATATGGGTGTATGTGTAAGTGTATATATGTGTGTGTGTATGTGTGTGTGTGTGTGCGCGCGCACATGTATATATTTATATGTGTGTGTACATATGTATATTTATATGTGTACATGTATTTATACATGTACACATATATTTACACATATGTATATTTATATGTGTGTGCACATGTATTTATATGTATATTTATATGTGTGTGAGTG
This sequence comes from Allium sativum, assembly GCA_030737875.1. Taxonomy (NCBI): domain Eukaryota; kingdom Viridiplantae; phylum Streptophyta; class Magnoliopsida; order Asparagales; family Amaryllidaceae; genus Allium; species Allium sativum. The sequence continues at coordinate 161,384,520 of CM060923.1, forward strand.
AATATACATATATATGTAATTACATTAAATAACGTTTTTATTTAAAATAATTATGTGCGCATTGTGTAAATATACATAATTAACATGTCAAAAATACACAAGCATATCAATTCGTTGGGATTTGAAATTTAAATGCATGTCATAAATCACAAAATAAAAAAGGGAAAAATTGGAAATAGCGTCAAAGGTTGGAAGCAAATAACTAATTCCATAATGTGAACATATATCTAGGTATATTTAATGTAAATATATTTAGACAATAACGCACATCATAAATGGAATAAAACCATACGGTCAAAAAGATGTTTTAAATGATGCTAATCATGTATTGTTTCAATTCAAAATGGATATTCGTGTATTGGTAATGGATGTTTGAAATTGGAAACAAAATGGTAGAAATAAACAATCATGAAATAATACATGCAAGAATTAAATGAATAAAGCAACAGTAAATGGATAACTGCTTTCTTATGTATTGTTGATGTGTCTTACATGGTTTGATTAAAAACCTAAAATCTGATGGGCTAAAATATAAATATAAGATACAGCGAACTGGGACATTAAATCTAGATGAACCTGGACTATTTTGTATGTTTTATTCCTTGCTGACTCGCATGATGTGTCTTTAATGGTTTGATTTTAAAACCTAATATCTAACAGTTTATGAGTGTCCTTGTTAATATATACATAGGGTGGCTATCTCTCTCATTTTCCTGCATACAAACATTCTTCAATTATTTCTTTCTCCAAATATGTTCTAAAATTAAATAAGAAAAACAATGGGATGCTGCTAGAGGATAGATTAAAAAGGATAATTCAAGTTTTCCTTCTACAACAACTATTTTAGAAGATTTTCTAGTTTTACAAAAACTACAGTGAGTATTACTGTGATTTTCAGATTTCTTCTAAGTTGAAATTAAATAGATACAATAGTTGTTGTAGTGATCTAAATAAAAAGAACTTTGACACTTATTATCTATTCATTCTCAGTTATTACCGGCTTATATGTACATCTCTCTTCCTCGTCCCTTTTTGAATTGCATAGAATTGGAAATGTATGAAATAACATTAAAAAGACAATTTGGGCATATTAGAATTTGTACTGTAAATTGGGATTATTAAAAAAGGAAGAGTATGTAAACTTGAATAGATTAAACTTAATTTTATATTAAGAAGAAATGTCATTTGTAAACATGTATTTGACATTAATCTGTAGACATATTAATATGGCATTGATTTGGTGAACATATATTTGACATTAATTTGGCATTGAATAAGAGAAACATAGCAGTTTACGTTGATTTGTGAAAATAACTTGGTAAACATGTTATTGATTACAAACATGTTAATAAGGTATTGTTAGGAAACCATGTAGTTAACCTTAATTTCTATAAATGCTTATGCTAATTTGTCACTTATGTCAGTTAACATTAAAGAGAATATGTTAATTGGGGAAAACATGTAATAAGACATTTATGTTCATTAATTTTAATTTAAGAAAAACATGTGATTAAATATTTCTGTTCATTCATGTTAATTTGGGAAAGCAAAGTTTCAAAGAGAAAGAAAAACTTTGTACAGACCATCGAAAGTACTACAATCGATAAGCGAGGCAATAGTGAAAAGCTAGGCTTTAGGCATAGTAAAAAAAGCCCCTACCTATAATGCTGGAGGGAAAGTCCACAAAGAAAGCATATTTCTAATCTACGCACAAAAGAGTAGATTCCAAAGAAACCCAAAAAGGGTATTTAGGAAGAAGCTCACGAGGAAAAATCCATAGACCAAACAAAAGGTTTATCATCCCGAATGACCATACGTACAAAGATAGGTTACCACAACAAGCCGGAAACTAGCATGAATACATGCCTTCTGCAGCAAACCAAACCCGTCTTGAAAGGTATACTCTGGAAAAGCAACAAGAAATTGTCGCAGCTTCGCTCAAGCTCTCGCAAAGGCCTTTGGAAAAGCATGTATATGAGGACTTGCAAATGAAAACAACCTGCATCTATAAATATGACACCATGGATCCAGAATAAAGAGGATCAATTCAAAATTTGTAATCATAAATTTACGGAGTGTAATCCTAGTTTCTGAATCAATTTGGGGATGTTCTCTCATTCTTGTAATCTCGTTTGATGGTTCATAATAAATGAAGGAGGATTGAGGATCCTAACATGTGGAGACTAATTTTAAGAAAGAGGGGACTAAATCATAGTTTGTCATTAATTTATTTAATAGCCGATTGCACGTGAGTCTGACTTCCAACTTCTTATTCTTAATTGAAACTGTGTTGCAAAGCACAAAAGAAAGGATAGTACAATTAGGTTTGAAAGAAGTAACTCTTATCTAAAAGGAATAAGATGGATGAAAGAGCATGTTTCCCCTCTATTGAGTGACACAACATCAAATTTTATTTTGCTGAATTATAAAATAAAGCCTATCCAGTAGGCTCCATAATCACCCAAAAGGAACCATCTTTTGGTATATGAAGTAGTTTCGGTCCATGTAGACATACAGAATCTTAGCTTAATATGCTTACATAGCCCATGCCTTAAAAGTCATAAATGTTTGTCCATACTAAATAAAAGCTTTTGGAGGCAATAGGAGTTGAAACATGTTACCTTTTCAGACTGATTAACTAATACAAAAGCCATTGGTTTCCTAAAGCATCTATAATAAGCCACTTTCAGTTGTTAACCATTTTTATGGCTAATATTTTGGCGCTAGAAGGAGGGCTCGAACCTCCAATCCTTCGGTTAATACATAGTAATTTTTCATCTCGTGTTTGAATGAATGTAACGAATATAATGAAAACCAAATCAAAGGATTAGACACAATTTGCGAAGAAGTGGCTTACACCTCTTGGCTTGAAGAGAAAATAATACCATCCTTCTACCAAGAGGACACTTTACATGGAGAGCCTTCTATAACGTAGTTAAAGGAACAAAATGTTGAAGAAATTAAACACATGAAAAATAAAATAGTTGAATTGAAAGCATTGTTGAATGAAGTGTCTTTTCAAAAATTCTCAAGAAGCAGAAGTTTCCAAAATGCGAAAATAGCGGTAAACTAATTGGTGGAATCTAAAAGAAAAGAGTTTAAATCCGCTCAATCGAAGAGGAAAAGAAAAAATGAGCCTACCGAACTCAAACTTAATAAGTCGAAGGATGGGAAAGCGTAAATTGATTACCAAGGAAAGATGAAGGATAAAGAAGAGAAATCTGGTAGGGGTTCCTTTCATAGAAATAGTATAGTGCCGGAAGGGTTGCTTCCGAAGTAAATAACTGACTGTATGAAATGAAACCAAAAGGGGTTACCATTTAGAAATGAATAATAAAGGTATTGAAGTGATTTTCCTTCGTAGTGAAAGAATGTATGTCCTATTGAACCTAAAGGGGTCCCTTTTGGATATAAATGTTTATTGAATCGGTAGGATACCATTTATTGTTGTATATGTCGTTAGTGAGAAATCATGGACACGATGTTTGCATTTGTGTGAATAATAGATTAACCATTAAGTGAACTAAATTGGGGGAACCACATAAAAAATAGGGAACCAATGGGGAAAGGAATTGGGGGAACCAATTAAATAAAAGGAGAATCCTTGGGTCATGTTGCTAGTAGAGGTTTACCTTTCAAATCGTGGGAGAGGGTTGAAGGGCGAAATTCAATCGCTTCGCGCAGCGTGGAAATTGTCATAAGAAAAATGGCGTCGTTGCTTTGCATAGTGCGAAAGTCAAACGAATAAGAAAAGATGGTTCTGTTGTCCAGAAAAGGTGGTACCGTGAGTTATGTCATGCAGACACCAAAGGAAAAGGCCATTTCTTCATGTAGTGTGGGAGGTGTTTCGGTTTTAAATGCTAGCAAAGGTTACCTTGCGAAACAAGAAGGGGAACTAAATTAAAAGAAAATAATGGGAAATCATTAAAGAATGAAAATAATGAGAAATCATTGTAAACCATCAGAATGGGAAATATGGAATAAATGGGATTGGGAATCCATTATGTGTTGCATATTGTATATATTATAAATCCACTTATGTTATTGTGGTTTCGTACTGACCACTGAAGTGCAGGTGTTCTGGGGACGTTTCCGAAGATAGCTTGATACTAGCGAGTGGGAAAGCCATTCCATATTGCAGCATGGTCTAGCTAGATATCTATATTTCGGGTAAAAAGAATTATTATTCACACAGTTGATTGACTAACCCAAAGTTTTTTCCCCTTTAACTTTCATGTGCAAATTAATGTAGGCCGAGGGTAAGGGTTTTCAGGTGCTTCGTTGAATAAACTTTTGGAGGCGAACAGGAGGCTGCAACTATTTTAAAGCACCGTTGTTCATTCTATTTTTTCTTGTGTATCAGAAATATAGCTATTGCCTATGTATTTAGACTTTGATCAACCGAGTTGGCATTGTCATATGTTTCTCTTAGAGTATATCTTGTAATAATTTATATATTCTCCACTCGATGCCACTATTAGAACGACTGCAACATCTATAGGGTTGTAGTTTTGGTCTTGGAAAATGGGGTGCTGCAAAGGCTATGCAATTCCATACTTAACCTGAGGATGGGTTAAGTTTGCTAAAGGAAGCACATGAAGGGTTCCTTAGTGACCACTCTAATGGATAAAATGGTCTATGAGGATGGTACACTAAGGATTCTTTTGGCCATAAATGACAAAATAGGACATTGTCTTTGTTAAAAGGTGCGATAAATGCCAAAGATACTCAAAGATTCCTTGCCTATTCTCAAGCAACTTAACTTCTATAACGAGCCCTGGGTTATTTGATGTATGGGGAGTAAACCATTGGCCTATTACCAATTTCAAAAGGAGGTGCAACGTATGTTGTGGTAGCCATCGGCTATTTTACCAAATGGGTGGAAGCGAAACCGCATCCAAAAATTACTTTTGGTAAAGTTTTAAGACTTTTCATCAATAACATAGTCACTTTATTCGAAGTTCCTTATAAGATTATATTTGATAACGGAACACAATTCGAAAGCGAGGAGTACTCGCAGTTCTGCTTTAAAAATGGTATCATAAAGAGTTTTTCTCTTATTTCACACAAGAAGGAAAATGGTGCCATAGAAACAATAAATAAGACTATCAAAACCATACTAAAGAAAAGGTTGAATAGAGCAAAGGAAATCTGAATAAAAGAATTACCCTAAGTTCTTTGGGCTTACTGGACATGTTTTAAAATAGAAATGGGCCATATGCCCTAATCCCGACCTCTTGATGTAAAGCAATGCTTCTGGTTGAAATAGAAATTCCATCGTATCAAAAGGTGGCCTATGTCTTCGAAAAAAATCAAGAGCTAAAGAAGGAGTCTTTAGACTTAATACTCGACCTCAGGGATGAAGTCGTTGTTCGAACAATGGAGTATCAAATAAGAATAACAGGATACTATAGCATAAAAGTAATATAAAAAATCATTCAGGGAAGGGGACCTAGTTCTGCGAAGTGTAATGGCCAATACTAAAAATTCACCAGATGGGCGATTAGGGCCAAAATGGGAAGGACCGCTAATTTTCCATACATTAACACCTCTAGGATCTTGATGCTTATGATAATTAGATGGAAATATGGTTTTGTGAAAATTAAATGCATACTTCCTCTCGATAAGTGAATAGAGGGAGATAATTCCATAAAGGAAAAAAAATAATTCGCCCAAAGGGCAAGGAGAAAGAAATTAAGAGTCGAATAAGTTTTATTGAAGCCATCCAGATGGATAAAATAACGAATAAACATCTTCCTAATAGAAAATCGAAATAAGAAATTCTACTAAGTTGGGCATGAAATTTCCTTTCATAAATGGATAACCTTAAGAAGTCCTTGATGCGTCAAGTGCTTCTTGAAAGGTTGGAGTGATAAGCCCGGGGAATGCGCCAGACACACCCATGAGATTCCTTAGTATACTAAGAACCTTCCCTAAAGAGGGAAGGAGGGAAAATCCATAGAAAATGTGTCTGGTCCCAAGCCCTAGTTATAAGCTAGGCGCCCCCTGAAGGGAGGAGGGCAAGATCAAGGCAGCGGGAGGGGGCGCCTGAGATAATAAGTCGTAGATGCATCAAGGAGAACTTTGGAGGAGGGACGGGTAATACCGGGGGATGCACACTGTTCCAAAATGAAGCACATACTACCTCTATTCTTTTTAGAACGGGCCCTGCCCTGCTTTGTCATAATCATGCCACGCCTCTACTCTAAAAGTTGAGCATGCTCTGCCTCTTCTCATGTCTCATCTCGTAGAAGAGAATGATAGCTCAAAAGAAGCACCTAAAGCTTGCCAAGCCTCATCTTTAGGAAAAGCCTAAAATGACAAAGAGTCAATCAAAAGCAAAATGCTTTTGTATCCTCATCATCCATAACAAGAATTTTGGATCTCAATTGCCCATTGGTTTTGGGTCTTATAAATAGTCGAAGGAAGCTTCGAACATCCAAAGAAAGGTTTCTAGACTTCTAATATTTTAGTATCCAAATCTAGGTTTTGGTATTTCTAAATATCCAAAGAAGTCTTCATATTTATAGAAAGAAGCTTATGGGGCTTCTAATATTCTACTATCCGAATATGGGTTTTGGGGTTCCTAAATAGTTGTAGGAGGCTTCGAGCATCTAGAGAAATGTTCCGGACTTCTAATATTTTAATATTCGAATCTTGGTTTTAGGATTTATAAATAGTCGAAAGAGGCTTCATGATTTTAGAAAAAGATCTATGGACTTCTAGTATATATCACCTAAATCTAGATTTAATGACTCACGTTAAGTAGAAAGGTTCTTCACACACAGTATTTTCTAAAAGGAAAATACTGGTTTTCTATTTCATTATTACCTAAACTAGGGTTTTGAGCCGAAGGGAGTTTGCGCAAATTGGTTATGTCCAGATGATAACCTTTAGACTTTTCACTTTATTTCGTAAACACGGTGATGTTAAGACAAGAGGAGCTACATGTATATTTTTTCAAAAAAGAAATTTCTAGAAATTTCTATCCAAAGCTAGGTTCCGGATATAAGAAGTAACATTGGCCTTCTGTTGTTCTAATCTTTATTAAACTAAAGAACTTGAATCCAAGTTATAAATTTCTTACACAACGAAAACAATTTCAGTCTTACCGACCTATTACTGAAAATATCTTTAGTTTATCATTTCCCAAAATTGGAATTTGCTCAAAGCCAAAAAGGCTTCAGTAAAACCTGATAGGAGGTTTTCAACCATATTAGATTTCAGCACCCAAAATTCTACTTCTAATTAAATACAATTAAATGGATTTATACACATATCCTATTATTAAATTTTCTAGTCAATAACAAATGCTGACATGAATAAGCTTGCAGGTAGAAATAAGATGAAAGCATTAACGGTCTTTATCCTACAGGACAAAGGCTTCTTTAACACTTAGGGGATTAAATATTAGTTAAAATTCACTCCTTCAAGAGGACATAGTGAAGGAAGGCAAATATAGAAGGAACATTATCCAGGAAAAGCAGGGACAAGCCAAGCGCCTTAAAAATTAATCTAGAGCCAAGGTTTAAAGAGAAAGCAAAAGATCCATATCGACCAGCGTAAGTATTACCACTGACAAGCAAGGCAATGGTGAAAAAATAAGCTTTCGGCACGTTAAAGAAAATAAATCCTTCTTGTAATAGTGGAGGGCATGTTCATCAAGAAAGCATGTGTCAGGTCTGTGCACCATAGCATAGGTTCCAAACAAACCTGAAAAAGTGTTTCAGGAGAAGCTCATAAGGAAAAAAACAAAGACCAAACGAAAAGTTCATCGTACCAAAAGACTATCCACACAATGATATGTTATTATTACAAGCTAGGAACTTGCTTGAATACATGCCTCCTGCAGCAATACAAACCCACACCCCAGAAAGTATACTTTGGAAAAACAACAAGCAGCAGTCGCGCCTTCTCAAAAGCTCTTATTGAGGCCTTCGAAAAAGCACTTATATAGAGCCTTTCAAAGAAAGGGCCAACCCACATCTATAATATGACCCTATTGGTCAAGAATCAGAGGATCAATCCATTTCAAAAATTGTAATCATAAATTTGCAGAGTATAACCCTAATTTCTCAATCAAATTGGGAATTTTCTCTTGTTCTTGTAATCTCGTTTGACGATTCACAATAAACAAAGAGGAGGATTGAGGATTTTAACCTGTGGAGATTAATTTTAAGAGAGAGGAGCTCAGTCATTTTTGGTATTAATTTATTTAATGGCCAATTGCACCTGATTCTAAGGTCTAACTTCTTATTCTTAACCGAACCCATGTTACGAAGCATACAAGAAGGGGTAGTACAACTAGATTTGAAAGCAGTAACACTTATTCGAAAGGAATTAGATGGACTATCAGTGAAGGAGCATGTTGCTCCTCTACTAAGCTTCACAACATCAGGTTCTTATTTTACTAAGTTATAAAATAAAGCCTACCCAGTAGGGTGGACAATCACCCCCAAAGGAACCACCTTTCGGTGCATTAAGCAGATCTGATCCAGTAAACATATGAAACCTTAGCTTAATATGCTTTCAGCAGCACATGCCCTGAAGTCAAAAATATTAATGTGTACTAAATAAAAGCTTTTGAAGGCAACGAAACATGCTATATTTTCGGGCTGCTTAATTAATACGGAAGCCACTAATTTTGAAAATTATCTATCATAAGATTCTTTTGGGTGTTAACCATTTTTATGGCTAACACTCACCGTATATTTTTTATAGTACTTTTGCACTGGCAATGTATAAAAAAATTATTTGGATATTTTAATCATTTTAATTAATACTTAAGCTTTCCCTAAGCAATTCAAACTTAGAAAATTCATAACAAATTAATAAAACCATGAAAAATTATGAATTCTGCACCCATCTCCAAAATTATATAACAAACATCATACCAAAATTGCATGGTATTCATGGACTTCTAACTATAAGTTCTACCCTAAACCTAACCATTTTCATGTGTATAAACCAATATAAACATGTCAAACATAACTATTTGTTGACATCAGAAGTTGGTTACTAGTGACAGTCAACCCCCAATCGCGTGGAGAGCACATGAATAAGAGTTACTGAATACAGTAAAGTAAAGATAACAGGGAACACGCAAGACTTTTTATAGTGGTTCGGCAAAGATAGTGCCTACATCCACTTTATATATATTGATCTTTTTCTTTTGATTACAAGTACAGTGCGTTTTATCTTTGAAGAAAGATGGGAAATAAGAAGTTTTTAGAAGAATAAGATTTGGATATTTGAGGAATGAGCCTAAGTCTTCTTTCCTTCAGAGTTTAGAATGCCCAAAATAGCATGCCTGGGGAAGAAGGTATTTATAGAAGGAGAAGTCGGCTAGGGTAGATGCAACGTGGCCCGTCCTTTCGGGAAAGACTAGACACATAGAGCTTGATCCTTGGGAATAGTCATGGCTGGAAGACTATTTCCACTATTGATTAATAGTGTCCTCGGAAAATATGGCTTATGTGGCACTTGAGATGAGGTGTATCAAAAGGAGAGCTTTGGCTGGTAGTGTTTGACTGCCACCGTTGCCTTGAGAATCGGTCCGAGTAATGAATGACTTGGATGATATTTCCAGGTGAATCTGAAATATTCGGTTGATTCGATTTTGAGGGAAGCGGCTAACCCGGTTGGTTGAGAAGAGTGATTCTTCTGGGCTTGGAGAACCGTTGCTTGAAGGAGACTAGCTCGAGTCAGCCATGGTTCAGGCTGACTTTAATGGAAGTTGGCTTGGGCCGAACCTTGCCTAGGTTTCTTGGAATGTAGGTTTCTTTGCTCGACCGATCGATCAATATTGAAGAGAGTTCTTGGATATTGGGCTTCGGTCCGTTGAACTGCGATAACTTTTGCCAAAAAGTTAGTCAACACTTTGCCCCTCAGAATACATCTTTCTTGATAAAAAGAGATGTGTTCTGATCTTTGCATCGAAGTCCAATGTGCGAGTAGCAATGGTTACACCGAACCATATTGAGGCCAGAAGTCCAACGGTCATGGTGGTTATATTAAGACCAGAAAACCGACGATTGAAGTAGATCATATTATGGCCAGAAAACAGACAACCATCGAGGACCGTATTAAGACCGAGAAAGTAGTCGTTAACTCTGGTCGCGAGAACCATTACCTGCAAAGATTATGTGGGCCATTCTTGGTCTAGAGAAGGCTTTGGTCGAGCGAGTATTGACCATACTCAGTTTGAAGATAAGAGCAAGCAGTAATTACACTTGGCTTAGAGAGTGGCGAGTATTATCCATACTCGGCTTATGGAGATGGCAAGTATTATCCATACTCAACTTATGGAGATGGCGAGTATTATCCATACTTGGCTTACAGTGATGGCGAGTATTATCCATACTCGGCTTATAAAGATGGCGAGTATTATCCATATTCGGCTTGTGGAAAGTGTCAACTATGCTCGACTTATGTAAGATCATTTGTGAAGTTCAATGAGTGAGAATACACTCGGTCTAGAAAAGGGTGAGTATAATCCATACTCGGCTTAATGAAATTTGACCGTACCCGACTCAAGGAGTAGTTTTAGAGAAGGTGGCAGGCTTTTGCACGTACCATATTTTGGGGGGGGGGGGGGCGAGCTTCAGTCATGCTCGGCTTAAATCATTCTAACATAGTCCATGTTTAAAAAAGAGAGTTTATTGTTGCTAAAGAATCAATACAAGAAAATGGGAATAAATCCTAAGAGGACGACTGTTGATTCCAGAGCATGCCTAGGAGCTAAATCCTAACCCCAAACATGTGTACATCAACATATCCATTTTATTGAAAGAAATAAAAATACACTGAAAATAAGAAATCTAAATCTTATTAATTGATGATTATGCCGCGAGTGCTAGGCTCGGGGTCCTTTTCGTTTCTAGTAAATCGAGGACCAGCCTGAGGAGCTTGGGTAGAATATTGCAATGGCATGGACTGTGTGTTCCTCTTGACATATTCGGGAAGCTCCCCTCATCATACCCTATCCTCGATGAGATCACATAGGTGCCTGCATTCATTGGTGTTGTGATCATCTATGTTGTGAAACATGCAGTTCTTTCCAGAGTCGAGTTCTTTTTGAGTCGGCTCTCTTCGAGGAGGTCTTGGGAAAGGTAGGGACCCTTGTACGTCAAGGTAGATGTCGAGCAAGTAAAAATTGAGTTCGATATATTGATCGTACTTTTCCTCTCTCCGAAGTCGTACGTTACATTCATTCTTTTCCGGGGCCATTCCTCTTCCTTTATTTTGGCCATTGGTGTTGGATGGATTTCCTTGTTTAGTGGCAAGGACCTCGAGGCTCTCCATCTCAATGCTGGAGTCTTCTTGTCATAGGAATCGTTCGACCCCTGCATAGTAATCTTCTATGTCCTTGGGAGGATCTCTGGTCAAAGAGATTGAGAATTCTGATTGGTTCTGAACACCTGCAATGGCGGCCATAAGCACCATTGGCGGGTCGGTCGACATATGTTATGGCCATGCTGAATCTTTTGAGGAAAGATCAAAGTGTTTCTCCCGGATGTTTCTTGATGTAGGCCAGGAACATGACACTCTTCGGTAGGGGGATGTGAAATCTGAAATGCTCAATGAAGCGGGTGACCAGCGTGTTCCAACTGCTGATCGACTCCGTTGTTAGCTGTCAAAACCACATGTTGGTTATATCTGTAAGGAAGAGTGGGAAGCATTTGGCCATAACATTGGTTGATTCTCTGAGCACTTCCATATGGAGCATGTATCGCATGAGATGGATGGTTGGATTGGTCCGACCGTTGTAGGTTCAATAGTTGGAAACTTGCAGTCCGGAGGATTGCGGGATTCCTAATTTCCCTGACGAAGGGGTTGTGGTGGATATTATCTATATCCTGCTGGGAAGAGTTGCCCTGGGTGAAACGTCGAACGATGCTTGCAGTTAGCATCCATCTCCGAGGAATCGCTGCAATGAATCCAGCTCTACATTCGGGAGAGCTCCAGTATTAGGATCCGACAAAAGCATGCTCGAAAGGGTGGCCGTTAGTTGGGCACGACCTCCAAGAGTTGAGTGAAGGTAAGGGCGAGGGATCATCGCAGCTATTGGTCCTGGGCAGATTGGTGGCTCTTGAACCTAATGAGAAGCGGTCCGAGCTGTGCCCATGGTGGAAGGTCCCGGTTGATCAAGCATAGCATGTGATGTTCGGGGCTCTTCGATGTCCCTGCCCGAATTGATGTTAGGAGGGTCTACGGTTGCATTTTCCTCCGCCAATCTGGGGACCGATATGGTAGAGTGGTCTTCCTGGTTCGAAAGGAAGACTCCACCAGCTCTTTGTTTAAGGAGAGGCATCATAAGACGAGTCGGCTGTAAGATATTGGTTGTAAGGGGAATGAAATTGATTTTGACTGACCCAGTGGTTGCTCGATTGGTCTGGTGGGTCGAGCTGTACCCAAGAGTGGAGGAAAAGTGGTCGAACGACCTAGATCTTGATCGCGGGCCTCCTGTGAATCTGCAGCTGCGGCTGCGTTGGTTGCTGGAAGCGATACTCCTGGTTTTGATTGGTCAGGAGGTGGAGCCGAGCCAGGAGGAAGCAAAGGTGTGACCCGATCTGCGGCTTGCATTTGTGCAGAACGAAGATCGGTTATTGCCCCAGTCTTGCCCGGTGGAGGAATTGATGTTGAAGCGTTAAATCCCTTTTCCATTCGAGCGAGAAGGTGATCCATCAACTATTGTTATCATTTGAGGAGTCTATCCTAAGATGTCATTTGGCCTTTGAACTCTGCCATGATCTCGTCCAGTCGTCCCAAGTAAGATATCGGGACACGTCTTCATGAGAGGAGGCTTCCTAAGTTGCTTCTGCAGCGTTTTTCTCGGTTGCATCAGCATTTATGGGGCAAGAAGATGTTGCATCTTTCTTTCGTTTGTTCGCCATAGGTCGGAACTTGCAGAAGGTCGCAGGGCATGTCGGTACGAAGGTTCGACCCCCCTTCCTGGCACACCAAAGTGTTGACGTCAAAAGTTGGTCACTAGTGACAGTCAACCCCGCAATCGCTTGGAGAGCACACAAATAACAATTACAAAATACAGTAAAGTAAAGAGAACAGGGAACATGCAAGACTTTTTATAGTGGTTCGACAAAGATAGCGCCTACGTTCACTTTATATATATATATATATATATATATATATATATATTGATCTTTTTCCTTTGATTACAAGTACAATGCATTTTATCTTTGAAGAAAGATGGGAGAAAAGAAGTTTTTAGAAGAATAAGAGTTGGCTATTTGAGGAGTGTGCCATAAGTCTTCTTTTCTTCAGAGCTTAGAATGCCCAAAATAGCATGTCTTTCTTCTTTGGGGAAAAGATATTTATAGATGAAGAAGTTGGCTAAGGTAGATGCAACGTGGCCTGTCCTTTCGGGAAAGCTTGGACACGTGGAGCTTGATCCTTGGGCATAGTCGCGGCTAGAAGACTATTTCCACTGTTGACTAATAGCGTCCTCGGAAAGTGTGGCTTACGTGGCACTTGAGATGAGGTGTATCAAAAGTAGAGCTTTGGCTGGTAGCGTTTGACCGCCTCCAATGCCTTGAGAATCGGTCTGAGTAATGAATGACTTGGCTGGATATTTCCAGGTGAATCCGAGATATTCGGTCGATCCGATTTTAAGGGAAGCGGCGAACTCGGTTGGTTGAGAAGAGTGATTCTTCTGGGCTCGGTGAACCGTTGCTTGAAGGAGACTAGCTCTCAGCCATGGTTCAGGCTGGCTTTAAAGGAAGCTGGCTTGGGCCAAACCTTGCCTGGGATTTTTGAAATCTGGGTTGCTACACTCGACCGATCGATCGATACTGAAGAGAGTTCTTGGATATTGGGCTTCGATTCGTTGAACCACGACAGCTTTTGCCAAAAAGTTGGTCGACGCAATCGATTAACCACCAATTTGCATCATATCAATCATGAATAAACATCATTTTCGGCTAGTTACCAATGACTGGAATGCTAATGTAAGAGTAATATTCAACTAGATTAGTTGAGGTAGTGAGATTTGTTGTTCTCTGGCTTTAATGGTCAACCACCTTAGGTTCTTTTAATTTTTACAAAGTGAATGAAAGTGCAACAAATGTGGTAGGTTATGAATATATATATATATATATATATATATATATATATATATAAGAGGCGAAACTTTAACATTTTTCCCTTCCTATATGCCCTTTCCTATGCATTTGTTGATTTATTTCTAAGGCTAACCTACTAGTTAATTCATTAAACACAAAACCAATTTCCTCCTTCACCTCACCCTTCCCATTTAATTTAACCAATTAAGCTCATGAATAATGTTATCTAAATTTTTGGGGTACTACAAGGAATATTGTAGAAAGCAATTTTATGCAAAAGCGGCTTTTTTGGCCTTTAAAAATGAATGTCATAGAAGGGTAATAGAAGAGAGGAGAAAAAAAAAATAGAACACATAACGCCCCTTTGTATGTAATATACGAGAATATGTAAGGAAAGGATGAAACTATCTATGAATGCCTTTGAAGCTAACACAAGTGCCTAAGTTCCTAATCTTTGACATATATATATACATATATATGTATATATATATGATGAAGCTCTTTATGTTCTTTTTTATTCAAAGCAGCATTGGAATCTTTTACTTAGTAAGTTATGCACTATTTGCAAGTTGTAGGATTACAATCTCTCCTACTAATCCTCTACTAAATTATAATATTATACAATACATTTGCATATAGAAGAAAGTTTCTTTCAGTTTAAAACCTTTTTGAGTATAAATATTTAAATTTCAACAAAATATTTGTTTATTAATTGCTTAAAACAAAATCCTATAAGTAAAATGAATCATTCAAACCATCATCCAAATTTCGGCAGATACAGCAGAATACTGGACATTCCGACTCTGTTTCGGTATGGGTCGGACAAGAATTTAACCTAAAAGCTATCTCAAATGATAATAGTAAAAAAAGGTCTATAGAAAACAATTTGAAGGAGAAAAACAAATAAGGAAAGCACGCTAGTTAAAGCATGATCCGAGCACAACAAAAAATATAGATCAAATCAAAGTGGTCAAAAAACCTCATTTAAATAGGGTTTTGTGTTTTAGGAAGCTTAAAAACCAAGATCCATTGAGTTGAGAGGAGGAATGAGATTTGATGTTCTATTTCCTTCCTTTGATTTACGGTTCTCAGTGAAATACTTGGTGTTGGGCATACTTGATACAATGAAGGAGAAAGAGTTTGAAGGTTTCGTACACATTGTTATTTAGAATGAAGCGATTGGCTTCTTTTTTTTGGAAAATAGGATTCTTCTATTAAGCTTGGTTTGGCCTATTTTTCTGATAAAACTTTTATTATTGTTTGTCGAACCAATCCAAGTTGGCATAATGTATTTATATTTGGTTAAATAATTCACTTGTATATGTAGAAATATATGTAAATCCAGGGTCGGATATAGAACAAATTTTCTAACATTTTCAAAATGGAAGTGGAAATGTTAAAAAATATCAAGTGATCGGAACAGAACCGAGAGCTGAAATTATGAACCCTGGATTAAAAACATAAATGGTCACTCCAAAAGGTCACTATAACCATAGATCGATTATAAACATCCCCCGGTGTACATTAATATTTGTAAACTTAATTCCCCGTTGCGCTTAAAGTTATATGTCTGCACTTTCAATTATAAATTTTAGTAAGTTCTAGGCATTGTTGCTTCACTATCACAATACATGGAGATGGTTGGTGATGGTTGTTGTCATAACTCTCTTTTTGTTAATAAAAAATTCTTCAGCTATTATGCTTCTTTAGCCAGTGCATCCAGGGCAATAAACTTAGATTATGTTGTACTATGCGTGTGATAACAATTTGTTTCTTAGAGGCCTATGATATGACTCCACCTCCGAACGTAAAAAAACCACCCTTTCATTTTCAAGGGTCACACCACTTACATCTAAATTCCCTTCTAAAACTGATGAATTTTTTTCATAATAGAGTCCTAATTTTATTATTCTTCTAAGATTGAATATTCTCTACCAATTTCTTTCCAATGTAAAATCCTATAATTAATTGTATACCTAGATAATTTGCAGTCAACGTAAGAAACATTCGGATGAATGCAATGAATGGCATACATGAGACTACCAATAATACTTGCATATTATAGTTGAGCAATCGCCCTTTTAGATTTTGCAAATATCTTAATAGAAGAATTATAAGAGTTACTTGCTTCTTTTAAATTCAAATATCTGTATTTAACAATTAATTTCCCAATGTAATGAAATTGATATAAAGCAAAACCTGCACTATGTTTCTTCACTTTAATTCCCAAAATAGTGTCAATATCATTCAGATCTTTCATTAAATGAAGTTAAATGTTTATTTTTCTCATTTATACCTACAATAGTAGTACCAATGATAAGCATATTTCCCACATATAGACATATTATAATGCCATAGCTATTAGTAAATTTTAAGTGGATGCATTTTTCAGCAATGTTATGCTTGAAATAATTAGATAAAATTACAGGAGAAAATTTCTAATACCATTGTTTATGCGCTTGTTTTAGTCCATATAAAGACTTAACCACATACTTAAGTTTTCATTCATAACAAATCCCTTTGGTTTTTTCAAATACTCTTTTTCGTCAATCCCGCCATTAAGGAAAGCAATCTTAACATCCATTTACAATCCATGAATAGATGCAATGATAAAAAGAACCTTTATTGATGTTATTCTAGTAATTGTTGCATATATATCGAAATAATCTTGCTTTCATTTTACATAAATTATATGCCTACTAGTCTTGCTTTGAAAGTTTGAACAGACCTATTTCTATTGTATTACTTTAGGAACACCCATTTACATCCAGTTGGCTTTAATCCAATAGGTAGATCGGCTAAAAACCAGGTACTATTAGATAGAATTGAATCCATCTCTTTTTGTATCGCTTCTTTCCAGAAAGCAGAATTCCTAGAAGTTATTGCTTCTTTGAAGATTTTAGGATCCTCTTCATTATTTAAGAATATAGACTGTTTCATGTGAATATTAAGCTTAAGTCCTTAAAATCAAATTTAATAAATGAAAACTCCTTCCTTAAAAAAGATTGTAAATTAGGCCCTTAGAATTTATTAATTGAATAACTGCATATGATTATGCAATTATTCAGCGAATAATTATAGACAATTATGCGAATATATCAAAGAATGCATAAATACGATTATTCTATGAATAATTGTAGATATTTCCGCTATTTATGGTGAACAATTGTGGAAATTTCAGCAATATTTTCAAAAAATTGCGTAAATTTCTGCATCTTTTCGATGAAATATTGCGGAAATTTATGCAAATTTTTGTCGAATAGTTGTAGAAATTTAGTGCAATTTTTGTATTTAGTTGCGTAAACTTATACGATTATTCATTGAATAATCACATAAGTTTATACATTTACTAGTTAACTTAAGTCTAGGAACGTAATTTATTTACTTTTTTTAGCAAGGATGTCATGTCTATTTCAAAACTAGATAGATAATTTAGCCTAATCGTCCTTTGTTGCATTGCGGATTTTATTTCTTACACCAACCATAAGGTAAGCCACATCATTAGTGAAATAAAATCAGGATATATTAATTTATTTTTCTTTGGTCTTAGACTTCTTTTAGGTTCTTTAGGTGTGCCTAGAAGTTCCTTTTAGAAGAAGTGCATTTAACATTTCCACTATCTTTGTTATAGATAATTTTTCTAGGGTCTGAATTTTCTAAGAAATCAATAATAAACTTATTTTCAATGAATTCTACATCTCTTTATTCCACAATCACATTAAACTCTAAATCTAATATATATATATATATATATATATATGTGTGTGTGTGTGTGTGTGTGTGTGTGTGTGTGTGTAACAACCCGCATTCTACGCATCGGAGGATCGTAAAATATTTATTTCCTTCCCATATGAAGTCGTATGGTCATGTAACTTTGGGAAACATCCATTAGAGTCATTTCCCATGTTCATGATTTTTGTCAATTTTTAAATGACCATTTTGCCCCTAGTTGATCGTGTTTTGGCCATAACTTTTGATTGGGAAGGAATTTTGACCTGAAACCATTTCCATTAGATTCGTTTGATGGTTTACCTTTCCGTAGAGTGGTCATAATAGCCAAACGAACTTACCGTTTGGGAGATATGGCTGAAATAAGGTTTGGAAGGTGAAAAACTGCTTAACCGGGCTAAATAGGGTGATTAGTGAATGGGCCCATAACCCATTTCGGGATTAGGGTTATGGGGAGGCTGAAATGAGTTAGAGAATCATTCCATTTCAGTTTTCTAGCCTTCACTTATCTCCAAGAAACCCTAAAAATGGCCTCCAACCTCTAAATCACCTCCAAATCATCTTTTGATCAAGGATTAAGCTTAGCAACATCTAATCAAGGGAGATCTACACCAAATCAACATAGGAGCTGTTGTTTAGCATTGGGATTCGCATCAAATCAGAGATTTATTTCATATTTTAGTTTATTTGTGGCTAAGGTGAGTGATTTGCATAGTTCCTCACTAATTATGGCTAATTAAGGGTAATTAGTGTTAATTAGCGAATTTAAACATGATAAAATTCGGGAAAAATGTTTATAAAATCTTAAATGATGTTTTAGACCTCTGATATGAATTTGGGTTAATTTGGTTAAGTTTTGCTAATCCTATCATTAGTTTCACCTAAACATGCTTAAGGGGAAATATGGGGTTTTGGGTATGTTTGATCCATTTTAACCTATCATGTTGATGTTTTGATGTTTGTGATTGATTATGCATGTTGCTATGACTGTATGATATGCTTTGTGATTGATTTCAATAGTTAGAATGGTCGAAAACGTCGTCGAACGGTGTAAACACTTGCTGGAAAAGCTTTAGGAAACAGTGCAGGTTTCGGATCGGATATGGTGGCTCGGACCGGATAAGTTGAACTGGGCAAAGGATTCGATCGGATCGGAGCTTGACACTTGAGAACCCTGGCAAAAAGGAAGGCCATGCTAATTGAACTGGGATCGGAGCGGCTAAAGGAGGAGGATCGGATCGGAACAAATAAAGGGCGAGGGAGCTGATCGGAGCGGAAGCACGAACTGAATGGGATATGGCAACCCGACCCGACCCGAAGTAGGACACCCGACCCGAACCGACGCGATGGAGTGGACCCGAACCGAACCGTACCAGAGGAAGACCATGAACTGACGCAACGTAGTGGACCCGACCCGAACCGATAGCTGAAGGGAACCCGACCCGACCCAGTATTGACCAATAACCCGAGATGCAAAGGTAGTCCAATATAGGAAGTTAGAGCTCAGGATCCAATTAGGAACCGATGAGTTCACTTCATGGTTGGGCTTTGCTGCGGGACGTGTGCTAAGGAGTTGTCAACGTTCATAACTTCGATTCACCACTGAAAATGGACGATGGGCTACTTATCAGTGCAGTAGAGTCATTATGACTCGAGGGGCAAGGTGATGGTAGCAAGACTACGTTATCAGTGCAGTAGAGTCATTATGACTTGAGGGGCAAAGTGATGCGTAGTAAGACTATGAGCCAGCGCAGATGGGGTGAATAACTCCATGGGGCAAGTGGACATAGTAAAGGATTGGTAAGACTATGAGCCAGCGCAGATGGGGTGAATAACTCCATGGGGCAAGTGGACATAGTAAAGGATTGGTAAGGCTATGAGCTAACGCAGATGGGGTGAATAACTCCATGGGGGCAAGTGGACATAGCGAAGGATTAGTGGCTACGTTATCAGTGTAGTGAAGCCATTTATGACTTCATGGGGCAGAGTGATCGTAGCAAGGTATGTTGGGTGATCGAAGTGGTGAATATCGTATGCTTTACGCACTGAGTGAGAGATATGACGATGGTTGCTATGCTTGATTGTTTACCGTCACTATGACATGCACACCCCCCACCTCCGTATCTTTACACCGTTTGATATGGCACCTTAGAGTGTTGTACAGTATGTAGTGCTAACTCTTTGGTTGCAGGTCCAGGTTCAGGTATGTTTTAGTCTACCTGTTATTGTTCTATTCAGATGCTTATCGCTCATACCAGGCTTTATGTCTGACCCAGAGTTTTATGTCTCTTCTTATTACTCTGGGTGCTCACACGAGCAGACTAGAGACAGGTTAGCTGGTGATGCGCGAGTAGCTGATTCGGAGGCGGGCAAGAGGCTTCCACGTATGATATATAGATATTCTCCCTGTGTCGTTGGTGTTCGCTACTTGGGCATTGGTAGTGTACCTCCTTTATCTTGCTTTTTCCTTGAGACAGTTTGAAAAGTTATAATAATGTTTAACTTTGGATCATAAGCTGTACTTGGATTTTCCGCTGCTATGTTAGTTGTTTCAGCTTATGCACTGTCTCACCTGTTTTATGTCAAGTATGTTATTATATTTTATTCTATGCGCTGTAAGACATTCTACAGGTTCCTTGTTAGCTCATTTCCTTCTTCCCTTTTCCTTCTGACGACCCGTTCCGTGCTAACTGGACATGTGTACAACGCACCTTTGGAGTAAATGTCGGTTGGTGCGGGGCGGGCCGTCACATTTGGTATCAGAGCTCTAGGTTGCGTAGTTAACCTAGGGGAAGACACTAGGGAGAGATAGTACGTTTATGAGAGCGCGTATTTGTGATTACTTTGGTTTTCAAAAGATATATATATACTATTGGTAGTATAAGAATGAAGTCGTACTGCACTAGCACCACTATGGGGTCGTTAATCGTTTCCCTTTTACAGATTGACGATGAGCCGATATGCTAGAGGTGCTGATAGGGGAGCCAATAATGGGAATGCTGCTGACATGAGGGCGATGTTTACTGACCTCATGAGAGACATGCTTAGAGAAGTGCAAGGGGCAGTTCCCAATCCCGGAGTTGGTGTTGGCCCAGTAGTGCAGGCGCCTAGGGTCGATTTGGCCAAGTTGTGCAAAGATTATACTCACCTTGGTGGGAGGCCGTTCCACGGGATGGAGTCGGCCACAGATGTTCAAGATTGGATGGATAGCTGTGATCGTATCTTCGATGACTTGGGTCTTGAGGATGCGATGAAGAGAAGGCTAGCGTCTCGTCAGCTGCAAGGGCGAGCGATGAATTGGTGGAATGCCATTAGAACAGCTACTCCAGAAGATCAGGTTACTTGGGATCAGTTCAAGGCTCGCTTTAGCGAGAAGTTCATTCGAGCTGCCCAGAAGTCGGTGTTGTTTAAGAGATTCTTGGAACTCAAGCAGAGTGGTAGGGCAGTTTCTGACTATGTTGCTGAGTTCGACACTTTGTCGAAGTATGGACTATCTCTTATCGATACTCCTGAGAAGAAAAATGAGAAGTTCATTAGTGGTTTAGATGGATACTTGGGGGAAAGGCTTATCAATCACATCGATGAGACTTTTGAATCGATTGTGGGGAAAGCTTTGAGATCAGAGAGTCTTTACCCTAAGTCAAAGACTGAGGCTGCATCTGCAGAAGGGCCAAAGCCGCAAGCAGGCGGTGGAGGCAAGAATAACTCTCAGAATAAGAGGAAGCAAGACCAATCTAAGGGTGGCCAGAAATAGAACAAGAAGGATGTTGAGTGCTTCAGCTGCGGTAAGAAGGGCCATTATGCTAAAGATTGTCGGGCCAAGACAGCGGATAAGAAGTGCTTCAACTGTGGTCAAGTGGGACATTTCAAGGATAAGTGTCTGCAACCTCTTAAGGAGAAGCAGATTGTGAAAGCATATGCTATTGATGCTGTTCCTTCTTCGTCGAATGCCCCAACTGCGGCGGAGAAAGGAAAGAATGTTGTTATTCAAGGTATGCTTTCTATTTATGATGTACCAGTTCGAGTTTAGTTTGATACTGGGGCTTCCCGTTCCTTCATATCTAGTGACCTGGTAGATAGGTTGGGACTGGAACCCGAGATAGTCGATAGACCATTGGTTGTGACGAACCCGATTGGTGGTTCGACTAGCCTTAGTATGATTTGCAGGAATTTGGTCTTATCGAGTCATGGATGTATGTTTGTATGTGATTGCTTTGTTTTGGGCTTTACTGGGTATGGCATTATATTGGGAGTCGGTTGGCTCCAAAGATACGGCGTGGTGGTAGACTGTGAGGGCTTTTTGGTGACAGTTAGGGCGGATGATGGGCGGAGGGTAGTGCTTGGTAGTCTACCTAGTGATGGGGTTATGGCTAGTTTTGTAAATTGCCTCGACATCCTGCAGGATGAGTTGTCAGATGTGCCCGTGGTTGGCCAGTATCCGGACGTCTTCGAGGAGGTGACCGGGCTTCCACCACACCGAGAGATTGAGTTCCGTATTGATTTAGTGAAGGATGCCAGACCTATAGTGATGCCACTTCGTCGTATGGCACCAAGGGAGCAGCGAGAGCTCGGGGTGCAAGTCAGCAATCTTTTGAAGAAGGGATTTATTAGAAGGAGTGTCTCCGAGTGGGGAGCACCAGTTGTGTTTGCCACTAAGGCAGATGGTTCCCTTAGGTTGTGTGTGGACTATCGCGAGTTGAATAAGGTGACGAGGAAGAATAAATATCCTCTACCACGGATAGATGATTTGTTTGACCAACTGGAAGGAGCAAGAGTGTTCTCCCAGTTGGACCTCGCGATAGGATTTCATCAGCTTCGAGTAGCAGATGAGAGTGTTCCGAAAACGGCATTTAGGACGCCGTCTGGATTCTATGATTGGTTGGTCATGCCATTTGGGTTGACCAATGCACCAGCCTACTTTGTGGATCTTATGAATCGAGTATTCAGAGATCAATTGAATAAGTTTGTTCTTGTGTTCGTAGATGATATCCTTGTTTATTCAAGGACAGAGGAGGAACACAAGGGACACTTGAGGACAGTGATGGAGGTGTTGAGGAAACACCAATTGAAAGCGAAATTCTCTAAGTGTCACTTTTGGAGAAGGGAAGTGAGATTCTTGGGTCATGTTGTTTCAGAGAGTGGTATTGCCGTGGACCCTATGAAGGTGGCTACGGTACAGGATTGGCCTACGCCCAAGAATGCAACAGATGTAAGAAGTTTCTTGGGGTTAGCTGGATATTATCGTAAGTTTATCTAGGACTTCTCCAAGATAGCAGCACCGTTGACACAGTTGACTAAGAAGAATCAGTCCTTCGTCTGGGACGGAGTGTGTGAGAATGCATTCAAGAGTCTAAAAGAGAAGTTGACGCGTGCGCCAGTATTAGTCATTCCTAAAGGGAATGAAGAAATGACGGTATACACGGATGCTTGTGGTACCGGATTAGGTGCTGTATTGATGCAAGGAGGTAGGGTTGTAGCTTATGCTAGTCGGCAGCTAAAACTGCATGAGAAGAAGTATCCTACCCATGATTTGGAACTAGCAGCGATTGTGTTTGCGCTGAAGATGTGGAGACACTATCTCTTGGGAGAAAGATTTGAGTTGTTTACCGATCATAAATCGTTAAAGTATCTCTTCTCTCAGAAAGATCTGAATCTCCGCCGGCAGAGATGGTTAGAGTTCTTGGCTTCGTACGATTTTGATATCGCATACACACCTGAGAAAGGTAATGTGGTAGCCGATGCCTTGAGTAGGAGACATGCCAGTTTAGGGGCAATGTTTCTTGAATGGAAGTAACTGGAGTATATCGCGGGGTTTGATTTCAGACCAAAGTGCGAATTGGATCCAGTAATGCTAGCTAGTTTGGCGATCAGACCCACTTTGATAGAGCGGATTGGTTCCAGCCAGAGGGACGATCCTAATCTATTGGAAATCATCTCCAAGTTAGAGATGGACATCGACGGTGAGGAGATGAATGTGTATGGGCTTGATCGAGATGGATGGCTTAGAAAGAATGGAAGACTAGTTGTACCCGACGTAAATGGTTTGAGAGATGAAGTGCTTAAAGAATGTCATCACTCAAAATTGACTATACATCCCGGTGGCAATAAGATGTATCGAGACATGAAGCAGACTTACTACTGGGAAGGGATGAAAAGAGACGTTGGGAAGTTTATATCCAAATGCATGAATTGCCAGCTCGTTAAAGCCAAGCAAAAGAAGCCTAGTGGGTTGTTGCAACCATTAGAAATTCCCGAATGGAAATGGGAGCAAGTCTCGATGGATTTCATCGATGGGTTACCAAGGACTAGATCGGGACATGATAGCATTTGGGTAATTGTGGATCGGTTGACCAAGAGTGCAAGATTTATACCAGTCAAATCGACCAGAACGGCAGCTAAGTTGGCAGAATTGTATATGAAGTGGGTAGTGAGATTTCATGGAGTACCCAAAAGCATTGTGAGTGACCGAGACCCGTTGTTCACTAGTGGGTTTTGGAAGAGCTTACAAGAGGCTCTAGGGTCAGGATTATATCTCAGTACCGCATATCATCCTCAGACCGACGGTCAGACGGAGAGGGTGAATCGTATATTGGAAGATCTCTTGAGAGCTTGTATATTGGATTTTGGTGGATCATGGGATGACCATTTGCATCTAGTAGAGTTTGCATATAATAATAGCTACCAATCCAGTATCGGTATGGCTCCATATGAAGCTTTGTACGGAAGACCGTGCAACTCACCATCATGTTGGATAGAGACTGGCGAGAAGTTTATGCTTGGACCAGATGTGGTGAGAGAAACTTCAGATAAGATTAAGATCATTCAGCAACGAATGAAAGCTGCCCAAGATAGGCAGAAGAGTTATGATGATAAGAGGAGAAGAGACTTAAAATTCTCCGTTGGTGACTTAGTGCTCGTCAAGATTTCTCCGTTGAAGAGCGTAATACGATTTGGCAGGAGAGGCAAGTTAGCACCAAGATGTGTTGGCCCATTCCATGTTCTTGAACTAGTCGGGAATTTGGCATATAGAGTTGGCCTACCAGAGAAGATGGCGGGAGTTCACAATGTATTTCATGTTTCCCAACTAAGGAAGTTCGTTCACGACTCAGATATGACTATTTCACCTGATCAGTTAGAGGACTTCGAAGTAGAACCCGAGGCGGTTGGGAACCGCAAGCCGATTCGTATTGTGGGGCACGATACGAAACAACTTCGAAGGAAGGCGGTGAAGCTAGTCAAGGTTCAGTGGGACGAGAACGAGAATGATTGCACTTGGGAGACAGAGGAGAGCATTAGGAAGGCGTATCCAGAACTCTTTGCCTGGTAAGATTTACTTTGCGATTCAGCTATTCCGCATGCTAGGATAGACTTGTTATGTTTGTTTTGCATGTTTGATTGTTGTTTTATGATTGATAGGAATGTAGGACCTTTTTTTGTGTTTTGGTTAGGGAATTTCGGGGGCGAAAATTCTTAAGGGGGGAGAATGTAACAACCCGCATTCTACGCATCGGAGGATCGTAAAATATTTATTTCCTTCCCATATGAAGTCGTATGGTCATGTAACTTTGGGAAACATCCATTAGAGTCATTTCCCATGTTCATGATTTTTGTCGATTTTTAAATGACTATTTTACCCCTAGCTGATCGTGTTTTGGCCATAACTTTTGATTGGAAAGGAATTTTGACCTGAAACCACTTCCATTAGATTCGTTTGATGGTTTACCTTTCCGTATAGTGGTCATAATTGCCAAACGGACTTATCATTTGGGAGATATGGCTGAAATAAGGTTTGGAATGTGAAAAACTGCTTAACCGGGCTAAATAGGGTGGTGAATGGGCCCATAACCCATTTCGGGATTAGGGTTATGGGGAGGCTGAAATGAGTTAGAGAATCATTCCATTTCAGTTTTCTAGCCTCCACTTATCTCCAAGAAACCCTAAAAATGGCCTCCAACCTCTAAATCACCTCCAAATCATCTTTTGATCAAGGATTAAGCTTAGCAACATCTAATCAAGGGAGATCTACACCAAATCAACATAGGAGCTGTTGTTTAGCATTGGGATTCGCATCAAATCAGAGATTTATTTCATATTTTAGTTTATTTGTGGCTAAGGTGAGTGATTTGCATAGTTCCTCACTAATTATGGCTAATTAAGGGTAATTAGTGTTAATTAACGAATTCAAACATGATAAAATTCGGGAAAAATGTTTATAAAATCTTAAATGATGTTTTAGACCTCTGATATGAATTTGGGTTAATTTGGTTAAGTTTTGCTAATCCTATCATTAGTTTCACCTAAACATGCTTAAGGGGAAATATGGGGTTTTGGGTATGTTTGATTCATTTTAACCTATCATGTTGATGTTTTGATGTTTGTGATTGATTATGCATGTTGCTATGACTGTATGATATGCTTTGTGATTGATTTCAATAGTTATAATGGTCGAAAACGTCGTCGAACGGCGTAAACACTTGCTGGAAAAGCTTCAGGAAACAGTGCAGGTTTCGGATTGGATCGGATATGGTGGCTCGGATCGGATAAGTTGAACTGGGCAAAGGATTCGATCGGATCGGAGCTTGACACTTGAGAACCCTGGCAAAAAGGAAGGCCATGCTAATTGAACTGGGATCAGAGCGGCTAAAGGAGGAGGATCGGATCGGAACAAATGAAGGGCGAGGGAGCTGATCGGAGCGGAAGCACGAACTGAATGGGAGATGGCAACTCGACCCGACCCGAAGTAGGACACCCGTCCCGAACCGACGCGATGGAGTGGACCCGAACCGAACCGTACCAGAGGAAGACCATGAACTGACGCAACGTAGTGGACCCGACCCGAACCGATAGCTGAAGGGAACCCGACCTGACCCAGTATTGACCAATAACCCGAGATGCAAAGGTAGTCCAATATGGGAAGTTAGAGCTCAGGATCCAATTGGGAACCGATGAGTTCACTTCATGGTTGGGCTTTGCTGCGGGACGTGTGCTATGGAGTTGTCGACGTTCATAACTTCGATTCACCACTGAAAATGGACGATGGGCTACTTATCAGTGCAGTAGAGTCATTATGACTCGAGGGGCAAGATGATGGTAGCAAGACTACGTTATCAGTGCAGTAGAGTCATTATGACTTGAGGGGCAAAGTGATACGTAGTAAGACTATGAGCCAGCGCAGATGGGGTGAATAACTCCATGGGGCAAGTGGACATAGTAAAGGATTGGTAAGACTATGAGCCAGCGCAGATGGGGTGAATAACTCCATGGGGCAAGTGGACATAGTAAAGGATTGGTAAGGCTATGAGCCAGCGCAGATGGGGTGAATAACTCCATGGGGCAAGTGGACATAGCGAAGGATTAGTGGTTATGTTATCAGTGCAGTGAAGCCATTTATGACTTCATGGGGCAGAGTGATCGTAGCAAGGTATGTTGGGTGATCAAAGTGGTGAATATCGTATGCTTTACGCACTGGGTGAGAGATATGAGGATGGTTGCTATGCTTGATTGTTTGCCATCACTATGACATGCACACCTCCCACCTCCGTATCTTTACACCGTTTGATATGGCACCTTAGAGTGTTGTACAGAATGTAGTGCTAACTCTTTGGTTGCAGGTCCAGGTTCAGGTATGTTTTAGTCTACCTATTATTGTTCTGTTTAGATGCTTATCGCTCATACCAGGCTTTATGTCTGATCCAGAGTTTTATGTCTCTTCTTATTACTCTGGGTGCTCACACGAGTAGACTAGAGACAGGTTAGCTGGTGATGCGCGAGTAGCTGATTCGGAGGCGGGCAGGAGGCTTCCACGTATGATATATAGATATTCTCCTTGTGTCGTTGGTGGTCGCTACTTGGGCATTAGTAGTGTACCTCCTTTATCTTGCTTTTGCTTTGAGACAGTTTGAAAAGTTGTAATAATGTTTAACTTTGGATCATAAGCTGTACTTGGATTTTCCTCTGCTATGTTAGTTGTTTCAGCTTATGCACTGTCTCACCTGTTTTATGTCAAGTATGTTATTATTATATTTTATTCTATGTTCTGTGAGACATTCTACAGGTTCCTTGTTAGCTCATTTCCTTCTTCCCTTTTCCTTCTGACGACCCATTCCGTGCTAACTGGACATGTGTACAACTCACCTTTGGAGTAAATGTCGGTTGGTGCGGGGCGGGCCGTCACAATATATATATATATATATATATATATATATATATATATATATATGTGTTAATGCCCAAAATGGCATTAACACCTGTTTCTAGCGAATGCACCGCCCCTTTACAAGAAAAACAAAGCAGAAAGGCTAAAAATAAAATAAAACTAAAAGAAACAGAAAGTAAAGAGAAAAGACACAATTATTATAATGGTTCAGCCAAGAGTCAGTCCAGCATCCACTTTGAATATCTTTAATAATGTATTTTCCATCCCATATTACAATTTATATAGGTCTAAATACAACGATCTCCAAAGTAAGTAGATGAAGAAGAATCACAGTTACTATTGGTTATTGGATTAAATCTCGATAACCAGTTTAGATGACAATAGCATGTTGTTCTTGGAGCTGAGAGATGGCCATAGATGAAAACCAGCGGAGTTTCGGTAGACAAAAGATCAGTCCTATTTCTTGTAGTAGGGTATTTATTTATAGAACATATTGGGCTAAGATAATTAATGAGCATGCCTCTGTTCACCATCAAAGTCAAAAAACCAAACATCATCCATAAATAATGTACTATGATGAATCGATACAGGTCAATAGGCCGTGGACCGGTACCAGTCCATACAATTGCATTATTTTGTATTTTTATCTTCAAGAACGTCTTCTTTATGATTTTATGAGTACTTATGCAAATTTTGGTTTGGATTGGATCTCATTTTTGGAAATCCATAGGTTTGTCGCATCCTTCCTCCTTTTAGTCAATCGAGTAATTATAGTGATCTTAGTCTGATTAATCTGTAACTTCATCAGAAGGCTAGAGGAAGGCTTAGAGTCATAATAGTGTGAGTCGTGCACCAAAATACCTTGTCTCTGTGGATCGGTAACCGTCCACAGGGAAATGACCGGTACCGGTCCATGGACTTAGGTGCTTTGGCCAAGAAACTTCTTATGTGACTTAATGTTGCTATTATGGTACTAATTTCCAAGTTTGAGTTGATTCGGAGGTCACATCATCTCGATTCACTTAGGCTTCTTATAGGAAACTCTTTTGAGTCTAGAACTGGGTTAACACTTTCCCCTCAAAGTGCATTTAGTTGAAAACATAATGTTCTTTGGAGCTATAATCTGACGTACTTTGCAATAGACTGTCTAGAATCAGGAAGCGAGCATTTTCTTGAGAATTCGATTGATAATTCTGCCATTCTAAGTTGAAGTTTATACCAAACATCATAATTCCTAATTTAGCTTCTATTTTTCACTATGGCTTCTAGTATACATGTATTCGTCATGCATCAAAAAATTTAAACCATTCGATCAAGTACGATGGATCGGTATCGATCCGCAAGGTCTAGACCGATACTGGTCCTCATAATTAGAGAAATTTATAATGAAATTTATTATGTGAAAATAAGGGGGTCCGGTCCATTGACATTTCATTATTTTATCTTCAATTGAGTAGTACCCTGGTTCATTGATACCTATCTCTTTCGATTCATCATTTTAGCCACTATCGTTGATCGATTCGAGTTACCATCAACTACCGGAAGCGCTTTGGACTTAGCTATTGATCTCATGTTTGGGCTTAGCTATTGAAATGACATTATGAACATTTGGCTTAGGGCTTTGATTTGGGCCTTGCAAAGGGATTTCTGGACTTTCTTGACAACACACTTCGTGATTGAAACCAAAACAATTACGAACTTGAATCTTGAACTCTTGAAATAATTTTGAATCACATTAAAGATTCAAATTAAATGTAAAAATGAACTAGACTTGAATTTAAGCTTGCAGTCATACTGCTAGAAGAACTTGAATGCCACGTCAAATGAATTCACGAATTAGCTATAATGTGCGTGGACTTGTACAACGGCCTGGGACTAACCTTGCCTCGGAAAATGATAATCATGCCTCTGACTCGGCTTTCAAAAAGAACAAATGTTCTTTGCAAAAAATATTGACTTTAATAACTTGGAATGTCATGGTTGCAAGTGCACGTTGTTTTTAACCGTTTAAGTATTGGTTCAACCAAGTCTGGATAATGCAATACTGTGTGGTTGAGTTTGGCTTCCGAAGTCACTACTTTTTGACACTTGCAACGACCCTATAATTGAGAGCTTTCAGTTCCGACTCAAACAACGAACTGATTGTCGATTTCTCAAGTCGAAAATGGGTTAGTGCAATCAATAGAGAAATTATAGGAAGTTATTTTAGGCTCAAACGGGCAATCTTCATGAGATGGTTCCTTTTAAAGTCTTAGGGCCCCTTGGACTCAACTCGCATAGATTAAAGCATTGCGTTTTTCCTTGGATGGCACTTAGGACTCGTTGATCGATACACTCGACCTCAAATTCCAAACGTCATCCTTTGGAACTAACACTACATAACAGTTAACACTTAGGGAACTTGTGCACCTGGTCGTTCTAAATGCATTATTCCTTATGTAGAATGGTGCCATAACATTAATCACCCCTACATTCTTGAGAAAGTGACTCTTCTCAAGCTATGACTGAGTTGACTTTGGTTATCTGTCTAAAAAAGCCACTTCCCATACTCCATCCGATAGAGCTATTATCACGACAGGGACCATGGTTGATTTATCATGTCTAGTACTCAGACTTATCCCTAATATATCAGAAAGATTCCCCTTTGTGGTAGCCCATCGAATGCTTCTGCACGTTTTCATCTAGTTTGGTATCGTAGATAGTGAAGTTCAGTTTCCTGAAAAGAAGGAAGATGTTGATTGACCTTTGTCCGGGTTCACAGCTTGCCATCATTATACGTCTCTGAATGGTGGTGTCATCCCTCCTTTCAATCTTTTTCTATGGACAATCCTTCAAGAATTAAGAGGCTGCATCCTATCAACTACACCCGAATGGTTATGCTATGTTGAAGGATCTATATGTGCTTTTTACGCAAACTCTACGGCATATTCCTGCTTTCAACGAGATTTGTTATCTTTGTATTGTTAAAAGGAGAAAATATAATTTGTCCCTCATTTTTGTTGAAATGACCTGAAATAGAAAGAATATTCTTGGTCTCCAGGAAAAAATCCTCCATTTATGAAATTATTCTTCTATGTTCGATCCTCAGAGGGTTTAACAGGTTTTGGATACACGGAGGTAAGCGCTTGAGTTTGCATTTTTACCTCACTCGTATTTTAGACCTCGTAGTGCCCAAATGATTTTACTCTTTCTCGCATATTATCCCATTCCCATTAAAGATTCCAAGAACCAAACAAGATCAATATTTTGAAGGCCATTCCGGTCAAAGAGAGAAGCAAGTGTTAGAGCTTATGCCCTAGAGGCAATCCATTTGATGTGATTAACAACACCGTTGACATTATCGTTTTATTATGAATAAAAGATTCCATTATGTCGTGTTTTCTGTGTAATGTAAATATTAACATAATAGAAGTCCTTAGAATAATAATACGGAATTATATAGTTCAAGTAAGTTACTGGAACATGAGATTATATAATATACTAAGTATTATAATTCTTAAGTGTCCCTAGTCAATTTTATTGTTTACATAGGACAACAATAAAACATTGAGACTAGTTTGTTGATCGACAGATGATCATATCTCATTAATCATTAATATGCATGATATTAATGTTAATACATAAATACGTATTGGAGAATACGTATTGGGCTGACCCAATGTGAGAAAACTACATGGAATATAATTAACAGTATCATAAGTTATTCTCATAGTGACAATGATATAATGATCCTCAGACCTAAAATCATTATAACTTTATTCGAGAATATTTGTGTTTTGATATCATCAAAATATACTTTTAACCAAGTAGACGATAAAGGTGATTATCGGACACATCTTGAATCGAATGAAAATTATGAATGATCAAGATGGAATTTAACCCTATGATATATGTAGTGATATCCATGGGCCTCTTGATTGAGTGAGACTATGAAATGCATGGTTGTGCTCAAATATTGATTTGTTTTAATAGTCTACTCATCGATCAAGATATAAGGATTAATTTGTAAGGAGGATGATACGTTCCATGCCTCGAGTTTAATCTCGAATATACTGGTTAGAAGGATTATATTACATTGTAACACCGGTCATGAAAAGGATATATTGAATCGTTGATATCATTATAACTTGGGTAACAATGATGTATTACTAGATGTCAATCAATGTTTATGACTTTAAATATGATTTAAAATCATTGTCAATGTTGTAATAACCTATATGGTCACAAAATAGAACATTTAAAATGGGAGAACCATTTAAATATATAATATAATAAAATGAAATGATTGATTCATTTTTGAATGGGTAGCCATGCAATAATCGAGTCCGATATTATTCTATTGTTTTATAAATGGACGCCTTCCCCATTTCTTTAGCGACCGATATCCAAAAAGAAATATTAATGGGGTACTTGCATGGGATTTAGGCTAGTACCTTGCTCCTCTTCCATGGCGACTTTTGACGAACGCCAGGCAGACGCCCGTGGGTACTTCTGGAGGATGTGACACTTGTCACGCTCAGATTCGATTCATCCCGGACCCACTTCGATTACGTGAAGAACAGTGAAAGCTTCAACAGTTATAATTCTCGAATTACAATTTATAGCATAGATCCATGTTATTTTGGTTGATATTTCATTAATATGATGTGAAATTCAAACCAAAAATTACTTTAAGCAAGGACTTCCTGCTTAATACAAATTCCTTCATCAATACGAACTTCTTAATGTTTCTATCTGTAATAACTCAATAGGTTCCGACTCCTACTCAAACCCAGGCTAGAACTCGTTCTGCCCAAAATGTCTTAGAAGAGGTACATATTGAGAGTTCTGTGATAAATGCCTATAGGCATGTGTTCGGGTCAACGTATCGAAGCAGATTCCTATGTCCAAAACAGGAGGTCTACTATTTACAAGGGTGAGGAAGGAGATTTATTCTGCGTGGACTATGTAGTTAAAACACTCGTACAAAATTGTAGCAAGGATAAAGCGAGGAAATAGCAGGATATGACAAGTATAACATATAGAACTCGCATTAATTCTTTTAAAAATATACAAATGATAAATAAATGAAAATTGAACATTCAACTTAATTATACTCAGTTCATTCTTAATTTTATATAAATGTGAAAGTAAATATACGTAAATAAATGTAAACTTTATTTAGCTTGATTAAATTTAATAGGATATTATAGTATTTCAAATTTTAAAAATATATGTTAAAAAATTATATTAAAAATTGATCTTATAAATTTTATAATGTATAAATATCATTTTTAAATTTATTTCTTTTACATGATATATAACAAAAATAGTGGAATATAACTGAAATAATGGGATATATAAGAGGTATCGGAATATAGTAGGGCTTAAAGCTGAAAGACTATTTAAGGGGTTATTTGGATATAGTTTATTGGTAGAAATCCACGACACGGTGTAGCGGGGATATGATAAGGTAATAGCAGGGTATTAAATGCACATGCATAAAAAGAAGGCTTCTGCTGAACCAAAAACAAAGATAGAAGAGGGAGGAATTATAGGTGGTGGTGATTCCAGATTCGAGGAAAGTGACCCTGATTACGAGTTTATGGAGTCATCTAATGAGAATACGTATGATGAAGCCTCAAATGCTAGTCGTAATAATCTTAGTGTTAATGATACCCCAGCTAGTCTGAATCATTCTCTCCCTTCAACACCGTTAGGTGGGGATGACTTCGAAGTTTTCAGAGATTTGAGAGACTTGCACATGACGCCTAACGTGCTGTTCAAAGATGTTATTATACCTATTCCTCCTGCGATGTCTAGCTTGGGTACACCTACTATTCCATCCCTTGCTTTCCGTGTCCCTACATGTTACTTCCAAGTCCATTACAATTTCTATAATCCTTATAATGACGAGTGGCTCGTGCGAAATTGAGTTTTTGATGACACACTGCACGCAATTAGGGTCACCACTATTCGACACGAGCACTTCTCTCACATACTTAAGCTTATGCTCCATTCCAACGCTAATTATGTTTCCTTTATTTCATGTCTAATTAGAGTTACCTTTATTATGACGATTTCAAGTATCGTCCTTCTAGGTTTTCTCGTAGTTTAAGGCGCTTCCATCCAGGCTATACCGAGACTGGGGAAGAGAGGAGGGAAAGGAAAGCTCGAGAGAAGCTCGATCGGTGGGAGTGTGAGGGCTAGGAAAGGAGAGAACATGATGAATGGGGAAGATGTGACAAGGAGGAACATGCCTGCTATGTATATGATTCAAGTTGGGAGGAGGACATGCATAAAAAGAGAGACAGAGATAAGAGGAAAAAGTGACCATTGGGGAAGATCCGTCGAAACACGCCAAAATGGATCGTAGTCTAGATCCAAAGATTGCAATATCCACTAGTTATCCAAGAGATTCCCAAGGTTGTTTCTAAAAGGAGTGCATTTCAATTTGGACATATCGCCAGTGGATATGGATGCGATTTGAATAATATTGAATTTTTAAGAATGATGTCGAGGAGCTATCCAATTGGCACAAGCTGGCCTTCGAGATCTAAAGGGTTAGTAGACTTAACTATGAAGCGCAGCTGACCATGGACAGTGACAACGTAGAATGGCAGAAAACCTTTAAGGAACATGACATTGAAATTGAAAAACTCAGTAAGGGTAATGAAGAGGCTGAGCCTGATAAGAAGAATGATAAGAATGAGTTGGCAGAAAGAATCGAGTCTAGCAAGCAGAATGTGAGTTTGTTAGAGTCCCAAGTCTGGGATGCTCACGCCTCTTAAAAATCTGCCCGGGACCAGCTTGATGTGGAAGAGAAAGCCACATAGGATTATCAAAAGAACACCACATCCCTTAGCCAAATAGCCAACTCACAAGCCCTTGAGAACATTTTATTGATGATGCGGCTCGCACAAGCATAGTTAGGGAAGGATCAAATGTAGCACGAACGAGATCAGGCTATTTCCAAAAAAGTTGTCATCGAACAAACCCACAATGAAACTATGAGTATCCTTGACTAAACAATGTTCAAATTCTACATTTTCTACGTCATGGGGAAGGGCATTTTGGAGTTTCTAGAGGAGATGTACCCTCACACGCAGTTGATGTGTGGGTGGAAATTCTTAGGCGATTGGCAGATTACGGGAAATACACTAAGGAGGAGCTCAAGGCCATTTATTTGAATGATGACTCTCCGGCTGCACTCGCCCAAGGACAAGAGGAGCTTAGGCTTGAATGGGAGTGTAATGTTGCAGAATGAGTTGGAACTTCAGGCGAGACCCATCATGACCCGGTTTCCTTTGATGCCATTACTCCCTTCATGGATTTTTCGAGTGCTAAAGCCACCTCCACCAAGGCTGCCACTACCATCATCTATGTTATATCTTCTTCTACTGAGGCCACTACTACTGTCATTCCTACAATTTCTATTTTTACTGAAGTTTCCATTAACAACCACTGCTACTGTAGCCGAGGTGACTTTGCTGAGCGATGA
This sequence comes from Allium sativum, assembly GCA_030737875.1. Classification (NCBI taxonomy): domain Eukaryota; kingdom Viridiplantae; phylum Streptophyta; class Magnoliopsida; order Asparagales; family Amaryllidaceae; genus Allium; species Allium sativum. The sequence continues at coordinate 161,419,966 of CM060923.1, forward strand.
AGGCAATGAAAACTATGCACAAGAGTAGTTCGTGATTATCCCGCTAGCTATAGGTAATACCAGTACTATACCAGATTTAGAGGGCTTCATATTTTCTCCATTTAAGTTAGATAATTTTACTCGCTTATTTTTCGCATGCCATAGGACTAGACCTAGCAGACTCTTTTAACTACGCATCGGCGTTATGGGGAAAGCTGCAGTTTTCACTTCTTCAACTGTTATCTCTTGACGGATCATGTGCCAAGAACCATTGCTCCATGAAGGACTAATGCTCACTCAGCTCCAGTCCCTACCATTAGATCTGCCTCCTAACCAGTGCCGCACTTTGAACAGATTGCAGCTCCACATAGGTTTTGTGCCAGCAATTATTGAACCACGGACTGCCACTACTTCTGCCTCCCTACTGGGGCTACATGCTGAACAGATTGTAGCTCGACAGGACTTGGATGACCTAGTAGTATCATCTAGAAGAGGTAATGAAAACTTTGAAGAGCTGGAGCTCGAGCTTCGAAAGAAAGGAAAAGCGGAGGGTGGCATGTTTGTTGAACACAAGGTACCCTCATCTAAAAGTGGGATGAAACCCAAGGGTAGGCACAGTGGAAAAGATGGCAGAGGTAAGAAATTAAAGGCAGCCCTTGCCGAACTGATAGTTGCTTGAAGCGCTAAGGAATCCTTTTTGATTCTTGCTTTTCCACCTTCAACCACTGCTCAATCGAGTAGGCCTATAAAGTTAACCGTCAAACCTGGTGATACCCCAAAAGGTGGAAAGAAAAAATATTAGCATCTCGGCTTTTGTATCTTGTACAGTACTATACATCATAACTTTCCTTCGTCGGAGTTATGCAGGTACCGGCCCCTGCCTTTTGGGTTGATTGTACATTTGTAAATTGACACTATATAGTAATAGGATTGATTTTGCTTTGTTGTAGGATTTTGTATCGTTTGTGTCTTGATATTTTTCAACTTTTTACAATCATACTTTTCAACATTTTACCTCGTTATAGCACTTTATTTCTTGCTATTATATTTTCTGTTTGCCGTAGTATCTGGTAGGCCCATGGTATGTATCATCCCCATGGCATTTGAGGTATTGCAGATGGTTTTGCCCTCATACCATGGGACATCACAGACTAGAATGAAACCGAACTACAGTTATGTTTCCCGTTGCCTCCAGTTTATAATGATTTCACGATTTCTCAATTTGATACGGTTAATGGTCGTATCTTTTTTAAAATTCGATACAACCATTAGCCATATTGAGTTGGGTCAAATTCTCAATTTGATACGGCTAATGGCCGTATCAAATTAACAAAGATGCCAAAATTTGATACGGCCCATAATACTGTTAAATAGAATTAGATATGATCATGAGCACTGGCTAATTGACATTTCTGGCGTAGTGATTATGAACTCCCGTAAAATTTCCTGGTAGAAACACTCTATAAGCAAGCTTTTCAAATTTTTTCAATATAGGAAAAGGTCTAACATACCTCGGTGCTAGCTTTTGGGATTTCCCAAAATGAATAACGCTCTTCATAGAAGTTCCTTAATAAAACTTCATCTCCAACTGAAAACTCCAAATCCTTACGCCTTTTATCTGCATAACTCTTTTGTCTGGATTGAGCTTCCTTCAATCACTTTTGGATAATCTCAACTTTCTTAGTGGTTCCCCTTACTAATTCGGGACCAGGAATAAATCTATCGCTTGTCTCCAACCAACACGATGATGATTTACGTGGTCTTCCGTATAAAGCTTCAAAAGGTGTTGTTCCTTTACTAGCTTGAAAACTATTGTTATATGAAAACTATACTAAGTGCAACTGATCTTTCCTTGAACGACCAAAATCCAAAATACAAGCTCTCAATAAATCTTATGACACCTTATTTACCCTTTAGGTCTACTCATCTATCTGTGATGGTAAGCAATACTCATCTTAAGCTTTGTTCTTAATGCCTTATATGGACTCCTCCAAAATTCACTTGTAAATATTTGGTCTGTATCACTTACCACACTAATCGAAATTCTATGAAGTCTTACCATGTTCTTCACGAATAACTCTGCTAAAACGGGAACTAACCTATTTGTCCTTACGGGATAACATCCGCACGTTTGGCTAACCTATTCACAACAACCCAAATGCTTTCGTTTTTCCTTCATCAAAATGGTCCATGGATATCGAATACAACCTCCAAATAGGAACATCCAAAGGTTGAAGTAAACCACTAGGCTTTTGATGTTTGGCTTTCACTTGTTGGCAATTCCGGCACTACTTTAACCATAAGCTTACATCCTTCTTCATGCCTTCCCAATAAAAACTTCTCTTCATATCCTTGTACATCTTGGTGCCGCCAGGGTGTATCGTAAATTTAGAATGATGACACTCCTAAGCACTTCTTTCCTTAAGTCGTCAACATCCAGAACACATAACCTTCCCTTCTTTCTTAAAAGTTCCTTTGGTTAAGAGTAAACTCTTTCGGATCATTATCTTTCGCTGTGAATCTAAGCTTTCAGGTACTTTTAGCTGACAAAGGATCTTCCTCCTATTTACAAGCAATCTTCTCAATCATAATAGGTCGAACTTACAAACACGACACCTTAGGTGTAATTCCACTAGAACATGTTGTCGACCAACTCCTTACATTACACACTACCAAAGCTTCCAAATCTTTCCATTCGTTCAACATGGTCGACATCAACATTTGATGCTTCCGACTAAGCATGTCAGTAACCTTATTGTGCCTAAATTCTAGATCTTCTACCTTAACCTAAAATGCCAACTTCCGATCAACCTCTAAAATTCCTGCCTAGCTATGCCATTATAGGAGACTGTCTCACTTCATTGATCTGACTCTGCACAACAGGATTTGGATTTGCTTTAGATTTTGACCTCGGATTTTTACTTTTATACCATAGATATTAGGCCTAGGACTTTGGATTTCGTTTGGCTAAAGGATTTTATGGGCTTCATCGAAAGCGCATCCCTAATTAAATTCAAATTCGCATTTCTTGAACTTTAGTACTATCTCTTGAGTTTTCGTAAAGTTTTCAATTCAAGCATAGACACGAACTGAATCTGGATCTAGACTTAGTTAACAGCATACTTCAGACACGATCTAAAAGAAATAATAGATTTGCACCATTTGACCTTGCCTTGAATTCGTATCACTTACATATAAACTTGAGCATGATCAAAAATAACAATGCTGGGTATAAAATTGAAAGTGCCATGAGCTTGAATTTCGGATTTTAATTTGAACAACCTGACCATTGTGAACTAACTAAAAGACACAAGAATCTGGATTGTTCTTTTACTAGGAGAATGACACTTGTGCCCCGAATAACTTTTCCAGAACAAGCAAGTTTACTTTGCAATAACCATGGATTATAATGACTAGAAATATCACAATTACAAATTCATGTTGCTTTAAGAAATTTCAGTATCGCTTTGACTAAGTTCGGACGGTTCAATAGTACACAGACGAGCTTTATTTCTAAAGTCATTTCTACCATATATGCCTATCTGGCGACCCTGCAATAGAGAGCTTTTCGCGTTGACTTTTGAGGTGAATCCGTTCTTAATTGCTCATATCGACAACGGGTTTGTCTAACTAAGGAAAGAAAAGCATTGAAATTTCTTAAAGGCTTAAGTGAACTATCTCCACATAATGGTTCCTTTTGGGAGCTCGGAGATCGTTGGACACACTTCACGTAGATCCAGCTCTGCACTTGTCCTTGGATGACATACGTAATTCATTGATCAACACACACCGACCTCAAATTCCGAATGTCGTCCTTTCAAATTAACATTGCACAACACTTGACACTCATGGAATCGGCGTACCTGGTTTGTTCTAAATGTGAGATTCCTTATGCAGAATGACATTGCCACACTCTAAATGCTTACATTATAGGGAGGTGACTCTTATCAACTCTGGCTGAGTCGACTTTGGGAATTCATTCATCGTCGATTCAAAAGGGGGCCTTTGCACATATTCCACTGAGAGGGCTATTATTATGACAGAGACGGTGGTTGACTTTTCATGTACCATGTTAAGACTTGGTCTAAATCCACCAGGAAGGTTCCCTTCTGTAGTAACTCACCGAATGCTTCAGTACGCCTGCATCCAATTTGGCATCCCAAAGGATGAGGTTTAGCTTTTTGTTCATGCTTATGCTAAGGCTCATCCTGATCAAACTGCTGGAAGGGATATGAAGCTTCTTCCAGGGAGACCTCTCTAGCCAAGAATTCAGGTCAACCTAGTGAGGCGGAGGATAAGATTCATCCTAGGATGTCCCTTATCCATGAGGGTGATGGAAGAGGAATTTATTTGGTAGGAAGGGAAGGCCCTTGCTGATCCTAAAGTGGAGATAAAGGAAGGGGAATTTGTAAGAGGTGATGACGATTCCAGTGTCAGCAATGGTGACCCCAGCTGCGAGTCTATGGAATCATCTGATGAGGAGTCATCTGATAAAGCCTCTGGTACTAGCCTTATATATATATTAAAGTTGATGATGCTCCAGTTAACCTCGTTTAATCTCAACCTTGTCATATGGCAATGACTATGATGTCTTTAGAGACTTAAATGATTTATATGTGACGCCCAATGAGTTGTTCAAAGAATGATCTCGTGCCTATTACTCATGCGGCGTCTATCTCTAGGACATCTTACACTTCGTCCTTTGTCCTTCACGCTCAACATGTCACGTCAAATTCCATTACAACCCTATGATTCTTTCGATGATGACTGGTTTGTTAGAAATTGAGTTATAATGAAATTTGACACACACTTAGGATAACTGCTACTTGACATGTTCAACTACCCCCACTTGCTTAAGCTTATTCTTAGTTCTAGGGCTAACTTTGCTTTCTTTGTTTTAGGTCTCGTCATGGATCGCTAGTATTATGACGACTTCAAACATCGCTCGTCCAAGGGTACTTATGGTTCAAGAAGATTCCATCCTAGCTACACTTAGACGAAGAAAGCAAGGAGAGAAAAAGGCTTGTGAAGAACACGATCGGAAGGAGCGAGAAGATCGAGAAAGGAGAGATTGAGAATATTCGGGGATTGTCGAGTCTGGTAAGAACACGCTCGCCATGACAGTGAATGGAATCGAGGGGAGGATAAGCACAAGAAAAGGGAATGGAACAAGAGGAAGAAGGCGATCAGTGGGGAAGAGCGATCGAAATGCAACAAAATTGATTAGGGCCCAAATCTCACTATTGCGCCATCCACCGATCTTGTTACTACCAGTCCCACAGACCCAACTCCTCCGACCGTCACCTCGTCTTCTTCTAACATTTATCAAATTATAAAAAGGGCGCCTTGCTTGCTCCCGCCCAATCACACTTCGGCTCTTTGAGGAATTCCCTAGATGGTTTCTTAATGAAGTGCGCTTTAATTTGGATATCTCCACTACAACAAATTTGTCCTTTCACAACGTCTCAGAAACACTGCGAAAATATTTAACAGCAATTTGATGGACACCGTTTATTAACAAGCTATAATAGGTTCTAGAAATGTCACAACACATTTCAAACGCAGTATAAAATATACATAATACAACGTTTCAGATGGTGTTGTTCTTGTGTTTGTATAGTGTATTAATTTTATTGTATCATAGTCAATACATCGTTCATTTCTCGTCGTTCTTATAAGTACCACAGCGATTCATTTGCTCTCCTATCAAATATTTAACAATATTTAACATCATTTCAAATGGTTTTAGAAATACTATCATCTTCACTATTCTACACTATTTTGCCTCATGTCACAAAGTTTCAAGAAGTCGAATATTCTACAGCATTTTGTTCATTGTTTAGATTTAATCCTCGGCGTTTTTCTTCAACATGTCATCATTTTTACAGCGTTTTCCATTTTCTATAGAGTTTGATGTACATCTATCAGAGAATTTCTCGTTTTCTACAGCATTTTTCCACAATGCATATGTATTCAAAATAATCACTAAATTCAACCAGCATAAATAAATATAATCTTAAAACTCTATCTCATAAGTTACAATAATTCCATATGTCAAATAGACAATGGTTGTACATAACATTTTGTAATCAATGTTCTCATCAAAGAAACTACTAACATGTTTTCACAAAAGGTGCTTATTAAGAAAAATAAAATACAAATCATTAAAAGTTCAAGCTCGTGTGCTTCAAAGTTGAATTTCCTACAGGGAAAAAAATTGAAATTATGACCTGAAATCATAATCATGTTCACAGAGAAAAGAAAGAAACAAAATACAAATGGTGGTATTTGTCGGAGATTTGAATCTAAGATATATTACAACAAGCAAATGTCTTGCTACTTTTAACAGAGATTCTCATCAACAATCAATGAACATTTGTGAATATTTCAAAGAAGAATGGAAAATGTCTACTTCATCGTCGATTCCAAGCTGTGCTTCTTTGTTTGGTAATTACATCGTTTTAATGATAAAAAAATATAAAAGTTCCTTCTGGAAAAAAATTGCATGCTGTACTAAAAAAGACTCTAGTAGTAGATGCAATTAAGTTACTAAGAAAATGGATGAACGGTGACTTGCATAAGGAGAAGTACTAGCTCTAGCGGCATTGCAAGTCTGTAGCTTAACCCATGCTCCAAAATATCCATTTCAAATTTTCAATATAGCCAAATCTATTTGTATCAAGTACCTGAACATATCAGTCACATTATATGATATCCAGCACATGTTAAAGTAAAAATTGAATCAACTCCCAGCACATGTTAAAATAAAAATGAAGTATAAGGCAACATAGTATGAAAGAATGTGTGTGCCTATGGTGATGTCGAGCAAAATGGTGAGGAAAGACTGATAAATGGAAACCCAGTGATGCTGTGGGCCCCATTTGTTGTATAAGCAGGCCCCATAAAATATTATTAGTACAATAACGGTGGAAGCTTGTAACTATTAGCATCCATGTTACTATTTAAAATACAGCAACTGCCTGCTTAGCATTACTTAATTTGTATATTGCATGGTCCAAAACACTCGATTTTCATCTGTAAGTATTTAAATATGACCACATTTTCACAACTAAAAATAATTTAAAAACTTTGTATTGATTGTTTCTGGTATATGAGTTTCATGCTGTATACTACCTCAGAAGTTTGTGCAGGATTTATATTGGTAGTTCACAAAAAACGTGGTTAAATTGGCTTAACCTGAGGAAGGGCAATCTAAGAAGATCCATCTGGTGCTAAACTCAGGTATATGGCTGTCACCTTGGTTTATTGTTCATAGATGATGTTGCTTTGGTCACTGATGTTAACATTCATGTTGCCGTGTTGGCACACCCCATGCATGTTAACAAAGGTTGGATGAAAGGTTTAGTCTCACTACCTACTCAAAAATATCATTATTATTTTGTAGAGATAATTTATGCACCATTGAGAACATAAACATACCTACCGAGGTCAAGCTTTCGTGTATACAAAGCACACTCTAAATGTGATGTCACAATTCAAATTCTGGAAATCACAAGTTTGTGATAGTTCCTTATTCATGCATCTGATGTGAAACTATAATTATCCATACCTTACAAAACATGTCATCACTTTCCAATTCAAAATGTTAAAATGCTGGACTGCAGCATAATAATATAGGCTCTGTACCTGAAATTTCAGATCATGTAAAAGCTGTTGGGACAGAATTTGGATAAAGCACCTTGTTAGCTTCTTTGTTGATGGAAATCCTTTACATTTCTCTATGTTGAATCACCTGCAAAAGAAATGGAAGCTAAAAGGTAGTCTAAAAGTTAAACTTGAAAGAAAGAATTTTTATTTTGACTTCTGCTAAGAATATAGAACAGAAATCCTAAAATTTGATCCATTATTCATTAAAGGGAAAATGTTTATAATCTCTTTATGGAAACCTTCTATCAGCAAATTTCACTCGGTTGACATTGATTAACTGACTGCCATGTTTGGAATTCGATATGCTTCAATAATGCAACCGAAAATTGAAGTAGGTTTGAACATGCAAAATGCCAGGTAGAAATTAGACCAGATTGAGAGCTTCCATGTTTTAATTCTATGGAGATAAAAACTCAACGGTCGTCGGGTGACATTGGTTACAACTGAAAACGCATGATCTATATTAATATTTTACACAGCAAACATGTACTGGTACTAATAATTCCATGAATTAATTCAAAGTGAGTAGAAGGTTATATCATGCATAACTTAAATGCTAAAGGGAACGAACATGTTTATAAAAATGCTACTAAGAAGAGATAAAGGTAAATGGCTCCAAAAATTACTGACAAGGATATAAATTAGGAAAAACATTCAAAAGACAGGATGGATTGTGTTACTACGTCTCTATACTTGCAAAACACCTTTCAGTGAAAATGCAATAGTTTCATGCAGATATCCCACTCAATGGAAGTGCTGATACTTATGATAAACATGCTTCAAATATCCTTCATGCATATGATATCAGCGTACAAATTGATACAACATGCTTCCCTTTGCAAAACTCTTTCTGAACAAATTTCAATTATTTATGCACAAGGCAAAAAAACAGAACCTATACATGCGCACAACAAGCAAATCTTTTGATAACTTTCCCACAGCCCAGTCATATCAATTAAAATCACATTGCTATCTCCAGCCAGTTCTATCCCCTTCGTATCCTCGATGATTGAAACAATTCATGAATTTAGGAAACCGTCCCTCAAGTTCGTGATAGTTTCTTATTCATGCATTTTGAATTGGAATTTTGACATATTTGCTTGATTCAAAAATGGTACATACTAATTATAGTTTCTGAAGTGGACTAAACTGGAGAGAAAAATGCTTTCCTATTAAGAGATGAGAACTCACTGGAGATACAAGTGCGTAAAGAGGGATTGTGATGTAGCTACACAAAAATTGAACCCCTAATTCTGCACAAACTAGTAAATAACAACTTCAATGAAGTGAAGAAAATAAGTTTCTTGTTAGGCACAAAAGAATGAAGAAAATAAGTTTCTTGCTAGGTGCAAAAGATATTCGATAAAACGAACCCCAATATCAACTGAAGAAAATAAGGTAGTGTTTATTTTGTGTTATGAGTTTTGAATTTTCAACGTTAATTCTGAAAGATGCTAAGATTTAAAGGATAACGGAGGTGACGGACTAAAGGCAGACGTGATGATGGAGGATGAATATTGAATTTGTCGTCGGTCTTCCGTTGTTTCTTAAAATACAGAAAATAATGAAAAATTGTTTTTGGTTTTGTGTGTCAACTTCGTTTTGTAAAATGAACGTTTTTCACAATATGTGTGCATCATTCGTACTTTTGTATGTTTGAAAACCTAAAACTAAAAAGTGGAAACCAAACACACCTTAAGTTTCTTGCTAGGCACAAAAGATATTCGATAAAAGGCACAAAAGATATATTTAATAAAATGAAATGTCAAAATCCTAGTTGAAGGAGTGTGGTATCATCCCACGTCGCAATAAATGCAAAAAAAAGACAACTGACAGTTATAGGATGTCCTGAAATAATGTGAAATGGATTAGAAATAAAACAAGTGTGTGTTGGGGGGGGGGGGGGGGACAAACCAAAAGTGGTAGTCACTTACACATGGGGAATTCCTTACACCACCACTACAAAAATTACAATGATTTAAGACAACCTATATTGGTCTTAACTTAACTTATTATGTCTCTAGTTTTTCTTTAAGACCCCTTTAAGATAAATAATGTTGTCCTTAGAATCAAGTCCCTAATTTTTTTAAGACATGCAAAATATGTCTTAATAAACCTTAAGACCACTAAGTTTATCTTAAATATGTCCCTAAGTTTAAGACACGTGGAGTTGTAGCATGGTCCTATTGAACACAGTAAACACTAAAAGGAAGCCATACTCATAAATACTAGAAAATATATAAGAACAAGTACACAAAAAAAGTAAGGTAATCTTTAAAATTAGCAGCTCCACTACATAAACCACAAGCCAAACTACAAATAAAGTTGTCCTAGTATCCAAATCAAAGCCAAAACAAAAACAAACACTAAATATGTTGAAAAAGGAAGAGAAATACAGTTTCACTCCAAGTTGTCATCATTGAGAGAGTGCTGAAAAGTGCCATTGTTGGTTGTTGCATGATATTGTCCCGGTTGCAAATTATGCTAATTGGTGATAGGTCCGAGTAGCTATGTGAATGATCCAGGCTGTGCAAAGTTTCCAAAAGTTGGTTGAAATGGAATAGGAATAGATTGAAAGCTTCCTAATGTTTGGTTATATGGAATCGATGGTTGCAGAAACTGAAAAGAAGATTGCGGAACTTGTCTGGGTTGTTGCGGAACTTGATTAGCGTGTTGAAGAAATGAACATTCTTGACATGTTTCTTGAGATGGTTGTGGTTGTGGCGGCTCTGATGGTGCAACAGACCCATATTTTCCACTCAGAGTATCTCCAATCCCAAGCTAATGTAATGTCATTTGAAAAATACGTGTAAACAGTTGTTTTACATTTTGAAGCCCGCGTGTCCAAAAAATAATATACATGAACAAAAGTGTCTCCAATGCAATTGTGTTGAAAAGTAGAAACTGGCTTAGGTGGCAAAACTAATTTATAAAAAATGGCGGTAAAGGAACTAAAAATAGGGCATGTTGCTGAAAAGAGGATAGTCATGCAGTAGTGGTCTAAAAAGTAGGTCAGTAGTATTTTATTTCTTCATCAATCCCTTCGTATTTTCCATCTATTTCAAAAATCATTAAGGGTGCTTTCGCAGCCAAAAAATGGCATGCTGGAGTTTTCAGTGACGTCGGACGCCAACGGAATTTTCCATGCCCAGACGGAACGCTCGCTGGATGCTGGAAATTGAGCTGTTGGCGTCGGACGCGTCCGACGCCAGTACATTAATTTTGACTAATCATACTTAGTAATAGAAGTGTTCATAGCTTGGTTGTTTGCTACACTTGGTTTGTTGGAGAGAGACCAGGGATCAAGTCCCATTTACAACCTATTTTTTGATGTTATGCAATTTACCGTTTTGATGATGGAGAATTGCAGTTTTCACGTTTCTGTTATTCCATGTCTGGATGTTTACTGTGTGAAACTGTATGTGTTACAGAAACACTGCGTGCAACGTTGTAAATTAACCAATTCCTTTTTATTATGGAATTTGTTAAAAATAGAATTAATTTGTGTAAAGAGCAAAATTTATAATAATAAAAAAAAGGAAACGAAAGTTCAAATAACACACATAAATTAAAATTTAATATTTAATTAATTATGTCATTGACATAACACACATTAATTAAAATTAACTATATAAATTAATTCAAAACAATTAATTTAACAATTAAATACCATGCTCAAATACTCCATTCGCAGCTAAAAACACATTTCCCCTTTGCTACAGTACCACGCTCAAATGTCATGCTCAAATACCCCGTTCACGTTCGTTAAGAACGCACCCTAACAAAGTAAGTACGAGCGGAATTCTGTAAGTGGTAATTTACATCATTCATTGATTTGCATAAAAAAAGCTTGTGTTATTAATATATGATTTGCTCAAGCACAACAATTTAAGTGTCTGTTTTTCAGGTTTTTATGGTACTACCTGTACAGGTATACATAGCTTTAAACTTTAATGGAATCACAGGAAAATCATGATTTATCTACTTCTCGGCAATGCAACAATGGGAATGAACATAATAGAGTTGCTGACTTTCCTTTAACCAGCACTTTTACTGAATCTTCCAATGCAGAAACCTTTGTCCATCATTCAAATCAATATTTATATTCAAGTCAATTTATTTTGTCCCAAATTCCCTTTCAACCTGCTTTCAATTTTAACCCTGTAAATGAAGTACAAACTCCCATATTTCAAGAGCTGTATGGACACAGTCCAGTGGTGGGAAATCAGTTTACTGAATTGGTATGTAGCGCTGATAAAGAGGCAATCAATGTTTCAAAGAAATCAAAAAAAGATAGCAACATATCAAAAGGTTCAAGGCAATCATCGTACGTTGCATCGGGAAGCGGCAATCGTTATTGGTCGATACAAGAAGACATAGCTCTAACAAAGTCATATCTTTATGTCAGCGTTGATTCGATTATTGGGATAATCAAAGTTCTTCTAAACTGTAGGATCGCATTTTGAAGGTTTGGCGAGATCACATGAGAACGTACAATGAAAAAAGAGGAAGTAATAGTTTATCCTGTCGTTGAAACACTATACAAATGGCGGTCAACAAGTTTCATGCAGTATACGAATCATTAGAGAGAGCTCCTAGGAGTGGACTAATATTGAAGACACGATAAGAGCTGATAAGCTTAAATTTATATTGTTTTATTTTTCTCACTTTCTAATATTCGGCATGTTTCCTCTTGTTTAACGTAGAAAAAAGAAGCCTTGAATATGTATAGAGAGTTGGAAGATGACACATCGTTTAAGTTTGAACATTGTTGGAAGATAATGAAAGAAAATTCGAAGTGGTGCTCCGCGCAACTCACAAAAACCGCCTCGTCGAAAAAGCCAAAAGTGGTTAGTTCAAACGCGGTCAAAAATCCAACACCGACAACGTCAACTATACCAGAGATGTTGTCTATGTACGAAAACGATCATATTGATATCGACTCTGCTCCTGTTGAGAAGGCAGCTGCAGATGATGATGCTGGACTAGTTCGGCCACTTGGAAGAAAGGGGAGCAAAGAGAAGATCAAGAGAATGAATGAACAAAAAGCCATGATTGACGCATTGAATAACTTTTAATGCACATTAGAGAAACAACATGGTATCAGTCTGCAAAATTTAGAACTGAGACAACAAATGTTAGCTAAAGAAGTAGATTTGAAAGAGAAGGCTCTAAAGTTGAAGGAGGAAGTTGAAGTCAGAAAACAAAAGGCCGAAAAAATAAAGGAACAAAAGAAAGTTATGAATACTGATTTGAGCAGCCTTCAGCCAGCATTAAAGCTTGCGTATGAAAAAATGCAAACTCAAATAATGAAAGAATGGGAAGAGGAAGGTCTTTTTGGCTATGCATCTAAAAATGATGAAATGCAAATGTGATAAGTTTAATTTGTTACTTATTTTCCTGTTGGTGACTTGATGTTATCTTGTTTGTAGAAGTCTTGTTTATGAACTGAAATCTTTAGTTTTTATTGTTAGTCCATTTGAAAATATGCTTAGAAGTCTTTTCTGTGAATTATAATCTGTATTTGTTGCTGTTAGTCTACTTTATAATGTACTAGAAGATTTTGTCAATAGTTTATGTTTTCATTTGTTGGATTCCTGAAGTTGGTGGACAATATTGTGCTAGTGCAGAAAAACTTTGGTGATACATTTTCTGTTTTGACCAAAATACTAAATATATGTATTTCTTGAACATGATGAATATGAGCTTTTACATGCAAATTTCTGTACTTTGCAGCAACAATATTGTAATGTGTCAGCTAATGTAATCAGCTATAACAATTGGATTTACACAGCAGCTTGATGGACATTACAAGGAGGTATATACTCTATTTGCAAACAACATATTATACATACTTGAGTTCAAAGCCCCCTCAGTCAATTGAATTTCCAATGCACTTATGCGCATGGTTTGCATGGGATTAACTAGCTCCATGCTTTCTTAAATGCACTACTCCAATATTCCACTTGGCTTTGTCATGCATCTTTGTCCTTGAGTGTGCTATTGGTAGATGACTAGCCTACAAGCATTTTGACATGGCCTTTAGCTATTTATTTTGTACAACAAATACTCCATTTGATACTATTTATAATTTTTTAAGTTATGCAATTCAAATTTATTAACAGATTATTGGGGGAGATGTTGCATCCGCAAAGTCATTACATCATGAAATTTTTTAATGTATGGAAGACATTTGGTGTGCTTCTTGAACTGAGACTGGTTCTTATTCCGTTATATGTTGCAGTGAAAAAAGAAATTACTCCTTCAAACAAAAAATACTGTATACAGACTCCATAACTTACATTTTTTGCTGCTAATCTACAAGCATTTTCTTATCCGCAAAGTCATTACGTTTATATGTTGCTTGATCATTGTATTAAAATAAAGCTACTTTTCTTAGTTTTGGCCTTGGTTTTGGCACTTTGTCCATAGACTAGCTGTACACAGGAAGCTCTTGCTTCTTGTTGATGGTTCTATTTGTTATTGCCTCTTTATTACCACATACATGCTGAACCCATTCACTTGCATTGCCATATAAACCAAGCTCAGCATATGAACAATTGGACAATATTACTCAGTCCATGTCATACATATAATGTAAAAAATACATTTACATACATGGTCAATCCATATCATCCCAATGATATCATACTGCAACAGAATATTCATGCTTTGGTAATCTTACGCAGTTCATATCATATACACGGTCAGTCCACACACCTACTCTGACATATACAAGCTTGACGTATAAACTGTAAAATCTTGGAACAATACATTTTACATGCTCATTCTATCTAGTGGGAAAAAGAGATACATAAATTAAAAGTTGTAACTAGAAGAAACAAACTGTGAATTCTATTGCAAATCATGAACATGCAAAAAATACAAATTATATAGTGAGATAACAGAATCAAATATATTGTCATAGAATCATGTTTCCTCATCGCCGTAGAATGTCCACAAGTGATTGATGAGATCATTTTTCAACTGCTTGTGGGCTTCTTGATCACGAATTTTCTTCAATTCCCTGATCATCTTTGACAATAGGAATGCATAATCATGTTCTAAATCCACATGATGATGTCTTTTATTTGCAGGGGGATACCAACTTTCTGGATCATACCCTTCATTCCGTCCACTTCATGTTTCCTTCAACAGCTAAAGCCAGCTCAACATATCCATTTGGTTACTCTACTATCATTACCATTTCTTTTGCATTCTCTTGGAAATTCCCAATGGAGAGTTGAGTAGGATCTGCCAATTTGCCAAACAAATGGAAAATTTTCTGATTTTTTTCATAACTTGCTTAAACATTTCTATAGAAATTCAACTAGAACCAACGTGTCAAACTCAGTAAGCATCCTTAATGTTCTATAAATATAAGTTCCGTATCATGCATTTTCGAAATCTACGAAAATCCAAAATTTGTTTTTAGTATGTACCGTGTCCTTTGTGTTTTACTGATTATGCGTTAACATGTTTAAGTATGAACAAAACCTCACGGGGAATATATGTATCTCTATGGTGCAAGAAAAAATTGACGTCAATCTGGCAATTGAGGTACATAATTTGCTATTATAGTTCATTATTTTTTATGTCTGCTTATATTACATTTTGATGAAACTTGGTTGAAACTTACAATAAATTGTTTTGTTTTCAAGATTTCCATTTATCTCTAGTAAACCTGGATTATTTTAGTGAATTTAACATTTTATCAATTTGTACAAGTTTGTTCACAAAGCATAAATCCAAAATAATAAGACATCAGAAACATTAAGCAGCGTCATGTGATATAATCTTAGACTCCCCAGGTTTTCTACTAATTTGATTTTGGACCGAAGTTCTACAAGCATTGGTATTGCAGAACTTTATTTTATATTAAACAAATCTTCATATTGTGTTGAAAAGGTTGGACTACTTATATGAGATATTTCAAATATATAAACAAATTTTAAGTTGAAATAGAAGTTAGTTTTCAACCGTATAAGCATTGTTGATTGTTTTTATAAGATTTTTATTTTCAAATATCTTGAGCTTTATCGAATGACAATGCATCATTATATAATTTCTCACAATATATTTGTGAATTCATTTATTTAATCGTAGTATGTATTTCACTATCTCTCTCAAGTAAACAACCATAAACGATACATAATTGCTCCACTCGTAAACCAAGTAATGAATTATTTGCTTCATTTCTACTTTTTCTCTCTAAAATTTGATATGGATGCTTAATTCTTTTCCGTTTTAGTTATGATATCGCAATAGATGATATTTTGATGGTAACACCATTGATCGTTTTAGGTACTTTTACTTAGGCTATTTAAATTTTTTCCGAAGCACAAGATTGGTTTTGAATTTTCCAATCGATTCTAATGATTGTTTTTCAGTTTTGATAGTTTTAAATGTTATTCTCCTTTATTTAATCCCATAATTGTATTATAAATTTCTCTTTTAGTAAGGTTACTTGCTTATAATGTTAATTTTATGCATTATCTATGAAATTCATGAAAAGAGATTTCACTAATGATTTATGTGAGATGGTAGAGAAGATAGACTGCAGGTAGAGTGTTAAATTGGTTTTGTACTTGTAGTTTATTTCTCAATTTATTTACCCCCCAGTGATGTTAATAGAAAAAATAGATTTGCTTGAATTTGGATATGAACTCTTTGACACTTTGATTTTTAAACAAAATTGGAAATATTTCATATGATCATGTCTGTATTGTCTAAACTTCCACTTCAATATGATTCTTTTTATTTAAATTCATCTTTCACATGCTACTGACTTATTCATATGGATTTGCTTGAATTTGGATATCAACTCTTTGATGCTTTGATTTTGAAACAAAATTGAAAATATTTCATATGATCATGTCTGTATTGTCTAAACTTCCTCTTCAATATGATTCTTTTTATTTAGATTCATCTTTCACATGCTACTGAGAAAAAAGATTACACCAGTGTAGAGTTATTATAAAAGTAGCCATCACGAATCCATAATGCACATTGTTATTAAGTTCATACTTGAAAAATAAATTATTATATGTTATGTTGCATGTTTTCCAACTTAAAACCTAATATGATATTTAATACTTTTATTCATGCTGTACTCTCTTTCAGTCTTTCTGTATGTGAATCAACCATAGGATTCGTAGTTGATTTTTTGAGTAATTTGGCATGCATATTGAAGATACAATATATAAGTATTTTCCTTGTTCACTGTGAGTTATGTTTTTATTTGGACAAGGCGGTAATGAGATTTATGTCCTTTGACATTGAGCTTTTCAAACCCACCCTACCGTATGCTTGATATCTTTTTAAATCATGGTCACATTTACTATTACTTGCTCTATTGGGTAAGAGTTTTATGTATTAATGTTGCTTTGATGACAAGACTAAATAAAACTTTACAGAAATGTTTGTGTCGTTATTGACTAAATAGAACTTTACATAAACTTTGCATACTGCACAAAGGATATAATAAAAAAAAAATAACACTAGCTAAGGAACCAACATTTTAATATATAAAAGAAGAAATGTATAACAAACAAACCCATGCATGCAACGAGATTTCCATTTGTTTATACGCAACATAATATTTTATGCACAAATATATAATAAAAATACAACATCACATTTATAAATGTTGTAGTATAGGTAGCCTTTTTTTTTCATAAAAATAGGTACAAGAATTGGTCCACGAAAAAATAGCTATAGGATTTGGTCCATCTTTGACAAGTGATTCAATTGAATAATTAAAATTTTCAAAGTCAAAACCTAAAAAATTAATTAATAATCAAACATATCACCAATTTAAGAGCAGATGAAGTCGGATATCACAGTCAATATTATGAAGTCTCGGTCAATATTCAAACAATGGTCAACTAAGAAAATAACAACCAACTTAACATTGCTTTCTCATATAATAAACAAACCAAGTTTAAATCATGGCAAAGTTAGTTTTAATCATTTCAATTTATATCATACATATATTGATAATATCAAGTCAAAATAATTATTTTCCTTTTTTCCATGTGTAGACTGTTTTCTTCAGTGTGTTTGCTTACATAACTTACATTGAGACTCAACCACTGTGTTATCGAGCCTATAAAAGTTAAAATGAAAATGTTGTTGAAGCTTCAACGTCATGCTATTGGTGAGGCATGCCAACAGAATGAAGATGCATGTAATTTGAGGTTAAAAAAAAGCTAAGAATTTTTATTTAACATTTCTATTTGTAATTATATTTTTTTACAATGTAGATATATTATGGTAATGAAGATTTCCGACCCAACTGCTGAAGTTTGGATTACTGCTTTTAACAAACCAGCAAAGAAAATTATAAGTGTAGTGCTGATGACCTCTATAAGATTAAGAATGGTGAAGGTGAAGATATATAACAACAAATCTAAAGGAATTGCTATGGATGACTCGTCTTTTTAGGGTGTGTGTTACTCAAATTGAGTATATACACGGAAAATAGTAAAAGATCGTTGTTATATCACAACCAACCATCGATTATTCTACCGAATTAAGCTTCTTGTTGGAAGAAATATCTAAAAAAGCGGAGTCCTTTAGTTTTATCTTAAGTATTTTTGTTTCATCAGTTTCAGTTTTTCAAATGACAATGGTAATTTTATGTGATTTATTTAAATAAATTAGTTTAATAAATTGGGATTTATTTATTACATCATTCTCTTGCATTTTGTATTTCAATTAAATATTCACTGATATAATAATATGTTCTGAGCTTATATTTGTTTCATTTCTCTTTTTATATTTTTAATCTACTAATGGTTTAAAGTTGCAAAAATAACTCAACATTAAGATTACATTGATCCTACTTAATATATAATAAAAATGTATGTATGTGTTTGTGGTACTCAATATGAATATTTTTATATTCGAATCAATACATTGATAGAATATTCTTAGTCTCAAGTTGATTAACATGTAAATTTTAGTTTAATTGAATTTCCACTTTATTAGTTACTTCCATTTTCTCTTAAAGCATCCTATAATTTTTTAAATAAAATCCAACTTGAAATATGTTTTGACAAATAATTTTATATTTCATATTGAGTACCTTAATGGTCGATTTTTCCAGCTGGTAGGCACGTAACATAAGGGATTCCTTTTGTTATATGGGAGTTGCGTGCCAGCTCATATGTGTGCAAGGAAGCGGGACTTTGTTCTGACCGTCGTTACATAACAGTGGTATTAGAGCCGAAGGTTCGGACTGGGCCATGCAGGAAAGGCAGTGCTCTCAAAAGATACTCGTAGGATGCGAGTCAAGGGGGAGACTGTTAGGATTGCCTCGCATGTTGTTAAGGTAGGAATGATGGTTTGAATACAATATTCCCATATCACAGAATATATTGAAGGAATTGTGTACAAATATGAGCTGGTAGACACGGAGCATAAGGGATTCCTTTTGTTATATGGGAGTTGTGTGCCAGCTCATATGCGTGCAAGGAAGTGCGACTTTGTTCCGACCGTCGTTACATAACAAATACTAGTAATATGTTTGAATAAATTTTTGCTTTCATTTATGATAGATTTTTTGTTTGCATTCGTGTTATGCATCATTTTCTTACAACATCCCTATGGTTATTAATAAAGTCGTAATATTCATAGGTTGCAATATATCTTACTCCAATTGTTTGGATTACTGGTAATGTTTAGCTGAACATTTAGGGTTAATTCACTGTTTTAAAGTGGCGCAACGTAAATTTATTAAACTCCCAGACATTGATTAATCAATATTTTTCAATTAATGTTCAATCAACAATCATAATGTTATAATGATACAATCCATTTGTATAACTCATTCTTAAAAACTACTTTCAAGAAAAGAATTAATATTATGTTATATTTTAGTAAATGTTCAATGACATGGTGACTGATATATTATTAAAGGCCTTACAAGTTACAGCAATAGGGTCCACGTATTATTAAAGTTTAGTAAAAAGGGTAACTAATATACGATGATAAGCACCAACTTGTTTGAAAAAAGTTACGTCCCCTAAACAAACACCCCCCTCAACCCCCTAAACTCGACTACTGATCAAATAAGAATTCATTGCATAAACAAGTTGAGTTCCATCCTTACTATTCAAAGCCTATTATTTAATGGTTGAATATTATGCCCTGATCCGCAAGAGATCGTATTTATCAAAGCGTATTTAAAGCAGGATATTTAAACGGAGTTGGAAATTAAACCGGTATATGTTTGCGGCTTCAAACGAACCATCTAAGCAACACATTTAAGCTGATTTTGCGATTTTCAATTTAGTTGACTTATAGTTAATTATTTATTTATTTTGTTATGTAATATATTGTTTTTTTTAAATTGTGTCAAATATCATATTTACAAGGAGGGGTGACAACCCCTAGATGGAGGGAGGGCAACATTGTTGAATTCAAATAACAACAGTAAAAATCTATTAGCAAACGGTTATGGTTTCCCAAATTCTAAAATAAGCATTATTGTATAACCATTTTTGAAAACCAATGATTAATTCGTGTCTTGAAACAATTAATCTTTATATGATTGAGTACATAATATGTGTTTAATTGGGTTAAGCAACATATTTAGAAGGGATTTTAAAAAAATAATAACTGTTGGTTTTGTACGCGTGAAACAATTAATTCGACAACTCATTTTGCTCTTTAATAAAATGGGGGTATCTACACAGCTTTTGTGTTCGACGCGTCAAATACCGAAGTTGGGCAAAATTTTTGCCTGAATGGTGCCATTATCTGATAAATCAATGTCTGGCGTGAATTTGCTAAATCATGGTCTTATCTATTTTGTTTTAATTGTTAATTTAATTCGTTCCATGAATGAATGATCACCTTTAAATTTCATGCTCTACTTTGATATAAAAAATTTAACTACCATGCAAAATTCTGTATAGCCTACGAGCTTACATACTAGTTTTAAAATAAAACTCAAGTTTGTTGACCAAATTTAATAAATATTAAAAATTTGGACGCGTATGGCCCACATGCATAAATGAATACAATGCTTTATTATTTACCATTTTATTATTCTTTCTGTTCTTTGTTTGTAACAAAGCAATTTTTGTCGAGCATTATGTATTGTTATAATCAAGTTTTAAACTAATCAAAACAGAAACATTACAAAAAAAATATTATTTTTAAAGAAAAAATATATTTGATCAAACATTTTGTATTCCAACTGTTGTGTCATTGGTAATATGTTTTTGAGGCTTTTGGTTTTAAACGTCACATACATAAATTTGTGAAAATGATAGAGGTATTAAAGGTTTCAATAGAAAATCTATGAGAGGAGAGCATTTTGAATCTGAGGATTGGGATTGGCCGATTCTTGGACAAAGAGAAAATGATCTTAGCCGGTTTAATTTAAACCGATTAAAAGAAATGTACAGATTTTTTTAAATAAACATGTTCTTAGCCAACTTTAAATAAGCAGCTAATTATATACTTATTTAACCGGCTTATTTAAAGTAGACTAAGCTTAACCAACTTAAAATAAAATGGTTAAAAAGTGCATATTAGTGTAACTCTTGAGTTGCTTTAGCAATCTTCTGATTCTTAAAGCAATCCAATTAATGCCAACGGAATGACCAATTAAATAAACCTCTGGTAACGACATCAACGGGAATGACCTATTTTCGATGGTGGGACAAATCCATGGCCGTACTCTACCCAAATATATCATATTATTATGCAAACATACCATTTATATTTCGCATATTTAGACGAGTTGTAGGACTTTCAGATACATGTGGCTACCATGTTGGCAAGTATAAACGTTCCAGTTCCAAAAGAGAATAAAATTTTTTAGCCTTCGGGGACGTTACAGGACTATACCATGGACATAGATTGTTCTCTGTAGCAACGGCTATGATTTATCTAAAATCGTCCTTCCCTCGTTTCTGTCGTCTTTTGCGTTTCTTCATTTGCATCTGTTGTACATATGCAAATTATACAATTTGCATCTGTTCCTAACCGAAAACAGACGTAAATAAGGGAAAGAAAATATTGCATTACATCAGTTGTTGTCTACGAAGATACGCGGTAGGGTGGAAATTAAAATTTAGTGTACTTATTTGCGCCTGTTCTTTGTATAATCAGACGCAAATATGGGATAGAGTAAATTGTCCGCGTCAGTTCCATTGAAGCCAGATGCATAGTAGTGCTCTGTTAAATTTCTCGAAGGAAGGAAAAAAAAAAAAAAAGACATCAAAGCACGCGCATCGTGGAGGAAAACAAAAACACTCGCGCACTTTTCTAAAACAATAGGGGGAAAATTTTTAACCCTAAATTCAATCAAATTTCCGGAAATCAATGCAGCAGGTTTGGGCATCAACGATTTCGTCGAATCAGTCTCCGCTTGTCATAAGAAGCCCTGTTGTCGAAAGCATCAACGATATGCTTAGAAGTTCTAATTCTAGGTCCTCTGTCTACTGGGATCAGGAAGCAGGATGATTTGTGTCCTCTGAAAACACCAATGGGTCTGTGACTTCTAAGGATGATATGACGTATTCTGGAAGCTCTATATTTTATGGGGGTCTTGTCCTGATTGTAGGTTCCCATAGGAAAGGGAATGAGCAGCTTCCTGTTTTTGCTCCAAGGGATCATACACCGCCTTGAATCTTGATCACTATTTTAGCGTTTTTTTATCCCTAATAAATTTGTGTTTATTTTTTATTTTATAATGCGTGTAGGTAGTATTATGGTTTTCACTTGGCTTGAGAGAATTTATAATTTAATGGTACTGGAACTGAAAAAATGCTTTGTTCTTGGCTGAGATGGTTATTCAATGCAACGTTTTTTGCATCTCTGCTGGTTTGATGCTGCAATAATAGATCCTGTTTAGAGCACGTTTATCTCTCTGTTCTTGTTCCTTTAGCTTTCTTTTTTATGTGGGAGCTTATAAATGAAAAATAAAAATCAAAAGGGGGCTTTTCAAGATATTGGAGCACATTGTGATTACCAGTTTTGTTACTCTGGACTTTATAATGATCATTTATGTTTGAAGGATGAAGTTCATGCTCGAAGCTTATATTCATGAAACGATTGAACTGAAGGAAAACAATGCCAAACGAATTCAACGGCAAAGGGAGGGATAATTACTCTTGTCATGAATAATAATAGGTAAGCGTTGTCATTCATTCAATTTACTGAGAAATTGTATGGCTGTTGAACAGTGTGAACATTTATGAGAACCGCTATCTCACATGTTTATCGAACTTTATTTTCTCCTTGTGTTTTTTCCTGCATTCTCCCCTTTTATCGGTGTGCTTTACAAGTCTTCAAGCAGTGGAGTTGCCATAATAAATGGTGAACACAGAATCTTATCATGCATTTGGGCTAGACTAATACGACTGTGTAAATGTAAATGTTCAATTAAGGATTAAACTCTTATTGACTTTGAGTATAGGTGGTGAGAGTTGTAGAAAGTCTTAATATCATTACTAGACATGCAAGTACAAGAGTAGCAGAATATGCTTTTCATCATGCCAAGAGTAATGGGAGGAAAAGGGTGTCAGCAATACACAAAGAAAAAATGAGAATGTCTAATGGACTATTCTTCAAGGTAATTTATTTGTCTAATATATATTATTATAATATGAGAAGTGATGTTTGTGTTACATTCGCAGTGCTGTCGTGAAGTTGCTGAGAAATTCCCTGAAATTACTTATGAAGAAGTAATCATTGATAATTGTTGTATGATGGTATGACTCTTTTTTTATTGAATATATATTTTGGTCATCACCGAATAAAATGATACTGTTTTTGGGGTAAATGAGCAGTCAAATCCAAAAGCTTGACCTGTTGGCAATATCCTTGAAAATTCAAATCTCTTTTATCTTGTTTATTCTTTGGTCTAGTCTATTCATTCAACTTTTCTGTAACACAGTTAGTTAAAAATCCTTCTTTGTTTGATGTACTGGGGATGCCAAATCTCTATGGTGATATTATTACTGATCTCTGTGATGGCTTGATCGGTGGATTGGGATTGACCCCTAGGTATACTAACCTATATATATATATATATATATATATACATACATACACACACACACACACACACACACACACACACACACATACTGGTAAAAATTAATTTAGTGTTAGGTCACTCATTCGCTATGCTACACTTTGCAGCAACAATATTGGTGAAAATGGAATTTTCTTGGCAGAGGCTGTGCATGATTCTGCTCCAGATATAGCTGGAAAGGTGCTATATTCTATCTCGCTAAACTTTATTTTCTAGTAACCACTTTTATTACTAGTTTGATGTTTATTATTAGTGACACTACTTCCATCTGCACTCGTATTATCTACCATCACTTGTTGGTTCATAATCAAAATCTCATTTTGGATATGTATTTTGCATGTAATATCATGAAAATGCATCTGTTATATGCACTGTGGGAGCTTTTTATATATGGCATTTGTTGATATGGATTAAGCTAATAAATAAAGAAGTAAGGTATTCATTTCTTCTGTGTACATGGAAAGAGGGAGAGTAAATATAGACTGGTGAGGTATTTGCATTTAAATGCACTATAGAAGAAACGTGATGGGTTAGGCATGTCCTTGATCTACGTTTCACATTCCCATTTTGATGCATTTGTGATGATTTCCTCTCATTCTTACTTTATCTGCAGAATTTTGCTGATTTGAAATTTTTTTAGCCTCAATAGAACCATGCGTAGTAGTAGATAGCTGCATTCATTATTTAACATGAATGCGGTTTGAAAATGATAATGTGTTTTGGGTGTTAATTAATGGTATCAGATTTGTCTTATACGCAAACATCACATGTATCTTTGTATTTTGGGAATATAAATGCTTAAGCTGGCTCTAATTTTATAACCTATGTTCATTCCAAAAATATATTTATAGTAATCGGTGAAAGCAGCATTGAGCACGCTTTGATCAGGTATCTCCACAGAGTTAATTTGAAGAGAGTATGGTATTGTTGCACTTATGACCTTAGACTAATTGAAAAACTTGTGTTTTTATCATTTTCGTCCATTGATTGGACATTTAATCTCTACTTAGATAACGGTAATCCCATTTCATTGATTTTTTAACATGAATGCGGTCTGAAAATGACAAGGTTTTTGGGCATTAATGGTAACTGTTAATTTGATGTGTTAAATATTATTCCAAATTTGTGTGCCAATTTTTATTAAATAATTTGGGTTAAGTTTAAAGAAGATCACTTCTGTTTCAGGAGTCATCAGCTATAGGATACAAGGACCTGTGGCCACGGAATATAAAAATTTATATTGATCCTTCTGCAGTGCATTCTGCTGGTGGATTTTACTGTGGTAAGTATATTTTTGGATAATTTGCTTATAACTTCTCGAAATTCCTTCATGCTTCAAAGTACTTTTCAATTTTCTATTAGCGATTATCCATTGATGTTTAATGTATTTTTCATGTTGTCTTCTGGCTATGACATGAGGGGTTATACCACCAGCGTTACAATGGCAGAAAAATCTGCACCTTGAGCTCCACCTACACATGGTCAGAGGTAATAACTTCTGTTTAATCTAACCTCTTCTCTGATTACCTCTAGTCATCATATTCATGTATATTGCATGTCAGCTACTAATAGTTTTGACATTTTGTTCTCATATAGATGGATGGTGTAATCTTTCGCTGATTGTTTTATCAGTATCACATTATCGGTATTCACACTAGGCATGTGTTGTACATACCGTATTGAGTATAACCCCCTATAAATTTGGGTTAATATTTTGTATGAACTAGGAAGTGATGCCGAAACTTGAAACTGGTTTCAGTGTTTTCCCCCTTAAATGCCAGCAGCCACTCTTAGTGTTTTTAGTGTGGGGGGGGGGGGGGGGGGAGGATAGCCTCCTTAAACACTTAGTGATTGACAGGGCCGGCCCTGGCCTAGTGCGAACTGTGCGACTGCACAGAGCCCATTATGTCAGAGGACCCAAACAAAAACTGTGTTACCTTTACTAAAGCTGTTCTTCTTATCAAAATGCGTGTACTTGATAGTAATTTATCTATGCAAATGTAGATATGATTGTATGCTTTGTTGACATCAGTCAATATATTAAAATGGAGATATTGTGGCTTGTGTGGATCTCTAGTTGACAGATTGAAAATGTGGGTAAAACTTTATGAATTTGCTGAAATACGCAATTTTCTCAATGGAGATGCACAGTAGAAAAAACACATTTTCACTTAAGTTCAATTTCATACAAAAAAAATAAAATTTAAAGGCCCAAAATTTTGGGTCTGAACTAGGCCTATAAATACTCAGGGCCGGCCTTGGTGATTGATTTCTTCTATAGGATTGTCTGGAAATGAAATCTTGGAAATACTTTTTTATTAATCCCAGCTGACACATTATCAGGAAAGATTGTAGTTTCATTTCAGAGTAAATTTGCTGGATTAAGGGGTTCAATATTTATTAGTCAAAAATAAGGCAATCGTAAGGGATGAAGTGTTGATAGGAATTCTTATATTTTTCACACTCTGTCTGGTTACCCTCATCCTGTTACAATTATAATAAGGCTAGCTCTATCTGCATCTTATTTATTTTAAGAAAAACTGCACATCCCACAATTATGATGAAAATCTTGTTCTGCTTGAACTTTGATTTATATAAAACATTTCTAGAATTTGTATGAAACCTGCTCGAGGTAGTTTTTGAAACAACCATGTACACATTATAATAAACTGCAGTGGTGGCTGTTGTAGCAGTTCTTAAGTGGGGATTATACCCTCCCTTATAATAAACTATATTGTGGCAGCTGTTGTGGTTATGCTTATCTTTTATTTTCTCCTTATTTTTTGGGTGTCTATATGATAACTGCATTATTCAGTAGAAGGCAGGATACTGGATAATCATAAGATAATCCTGGGTTTTCAACTTTGTCATGTGGTACTTCTTTTAAGGGAACTTCCGTGTAGCACCGGCTTTAGTTTTTGTAATGCACAATCATCCATTTCCAAAACAGGTTTCAAAGTACACCCATATTTTTAATTTCAATCAAATCGTAGATATTTGTATTTTTGCAAACAAAGTACAGAAAATAAGAAGTTCAATTTTGGTCATTAAGTGCAGATTTGATAGTTGAAGGGGGGAAAGAAGAAGAAAAAAACGATTTAATTTTAAGGAAGTAATTTAGAACTTGTTTTCGAGAAGGGTTTTCCTTGAAAAGTTTGAAAATAATATTTTTTACTTTTTTTTTAATCCAGTCATCTTTCTGGAAGTTTTTTTAATCCAGTCATCTTTACAAAACAAGGTACTCCTACAGTTGTTTAATATTCTGGACACGATGGAACTGGTTTAGTCGAATTCCGAGTCCATTTGTAAAATTTTCTTTTTAATTTCAAACGGTTAAATAATACATGTTTATATTGCGCATGGTCACGAAATAACTTCAACTAACGTTAAACTGAAAATCTTACGATAAGTAATCATTACGGATTTAATAAATTAGTTTCGTCGAAAATGGAGGTCGTTTGAAAATTGGTTATTCCTAAATTACATATTAAACCGATATAATATAATAGATTTAAAAATAAACAAATCTATTAATAATAAAATAATATCTTATATATATTCAAACAGAATTCTATATAACTTCCAAATTAAACTAAGTTTAATTTTAATATTGATATTTTTATTTTCAAGTTAAATGATATTCAATTTATTTAAAATCGATTTATTTTATTGAATAAATCGTTATGGTTTATAAATGATTCCATAGCGACTTTCTAAAATTTTGATTTGGACATAACTCACAATCTACAAGACGAAATCTCAAATTTTACTTTCATTGTACAAATATAGTTTAGTAGATTCGAATGTTTCTTATTTCAATGAAATCCAGCTTATATTGGATCCTGTATATTCATTTGAAGTTCAAAAAGTAGTATTGCGAACTACCACACCTCTGCGAACTCGTTTTTAACTAGATTATAATTAATATACAACCGTCGTTTTATAAATAAATTCATTATAAAAATCCATTTATATTACCAATTCAACGTTTAAAACTAATTTAAATATTCGAAATTTAATGCATAAAAATCCGGGTCGTTACATTCTTTCCCCCTTGTTCCCGAAATTGCTAAGATGTAAAGATGCTATAACTCTTCCAACTTCTCACAACCCACTTGGTTGAAATCACGACATTTCATATCTCCTCAGTTCTTTACCAAACTTCTAATTCTCATTTCCATACTTAAATTCCCCTGATTCATCTCAATTGATCTGTCCACCATTTTGGACAATCCATCATCACATTTTTATCTTCAATCCACATTCCCTCCTGCATATCTCCACATCTATTCAAATTGATTTTAAATCAATTTATCAACTTCAGTATTTCACTTTAAATTTTATTAACTATATCTAGTTTTCTAATCTCTTATACAATCGACAAGTCGATTGCTAATTATCAAAATTTATTAGAAATTTTCTAACTCTTTAAATTTGTGGAAAATTTCGCTAGTGTCTCCTTTGCACAACTCAATCGGTACAACCACAACTCCCTTCTACTAGCCTCTCCAATCCAAAAGAAAATCTAAAAGTTAAGTGGCTTGCAAAATAGACTCATAAAAAATTTCATACTTAATTAAATATGTACCTTTTTCGAACATTCAACTCTATCCCTTCCATTCACTACCAATTCAACATATACCCATTCATTCCAAATTGATCTCCGATCAGTTTATCCTCAAACCCAATCATTCGCTTATACACAAGCAAAATTCCATATCAAACTCAAGCTTCATTCTTAATTCCAAACTCTTAACTTACCAATCCAATATACTTAACCAAATTAAGTTCCATTCCCACATTCCATTAAGTAATTAATTTCTCTAATCAGTTATCCTTATATTAAAATTCAAAATATGATTTTTTATTTTTTTTACTTCAAAAATCAATCCATTTTAACTCACATGAGTTCATATTTAGCTAATAGCTTAATTCTGCATTTATCGGGAAAGATCCAGATTTTAATTCACATAAAATCCTTTCACTTTTAACTTTTTTAATTCAAACAATCTCTTCGTGAGAGTTTTAAACAGCTTAGTTTTTTCCTAAATCAGATATTCCTTTCCAAAATTCAAAACAACTTGTTTTCTCAAAACAATTCAAAAACAATGTCTTTGGTAGTAATCCGTCACTTAGAAACTCGAAAATGAATACTGATGATGTCGCGATCTATCAACCGATATTAGTTACTAGCGACCGAAGTGAGTTTAATACTATATCACTTTCAAAACTCTTTTTCAAACACTTTCATTTGGAAGTTACTTCAAAATATCTTTCACAATGTTTTTGGAAAACATTACCAAGTCTTTCAGGATCTTAAATTTTCCATATATTTATTAATTCCAATTTTATTTTAAATTCAGATTTAGTTCATTTCATGACACTTATACGAATTTTATTTGGTTGTATACATAACCATCTCAGTTATATTCTTTTCGATTATAATAACAACCAACACATCCAATATATAGTTATAATCCCAAAATATATACCTGTTTACATCAATGCATACTTGAGATAAAATTATTTCATTTACCCTCTTTTAAAACATATCGTGTTGGTTCATCGTATTAGAGTGTTTAGAAGCCCCTATCGATACAGTGGATTATACCGATCGACCAGAATTCATAAACCACTCAATAAACCAACCAACACGTAACCCCATCTCTATTGAGTTACGCAACAATACCCAGGTTATCACTCAACCTTATGCTCTGATACCACTATAATGATTCAAATTTTGGTACCCTTTGAGTTGACCAAATACAAAACAAGTCCAACCCAAAGTGCATTAAAACCAAGATGCCAAAGAAAGAAATTAGAGGGTGAAAAGTTATAAGAAAGAGAAGTTAGAATAGAAGAAAACGAAGTACACAAAACAACAGAATCAGAGCAGACACAAATCTCACAACCGAACGAAAAAAATATCATATAACATAACTTTTGAAATACAAATATGTAACTGTATACACATACCATCACCAGAGTACAATACATACAACACAACGGAAATAAATTGTAAATATCTAGTGCTATAGCCTCCTGCTCCAAGCTCCTCTAAGTATTTCTGTAAAATACCAACTACTTGACTTCGCGTACAAATTTGGGCACCCAAGAGTTTAGGGTAAAACAAAACAAAATAAATACTGTGTCAGTCATGAGACTGGTGTGAGTGAACTCCAACCACTTGGTTTAACTTTTAAAAATCCTTTTAAGAGAAAGGATAATCGTAAGACCGATCCACACATAAATACGGATGGATTTTACCTTACGATAACCCAAAACATTCTTTGAATCAATATTATTCTGGTACTATAATAGTGCCTAAATCAAATAAATAACAATCTAGTGGAATGCTTGCATCTCACACTCCACATACATGGTATGCAATCAAAACTACAAGGGACTTATTAAAGAATGGATTTCCAAATATGACAAGTATGGAACCACCATCCGATAGTATATCTCTAGAGAAAAATACACTAGATTCAACAATAACATCTTGCAACCCGACCCACACATAACCGGACAATCATTTCGCTTGAGTGTACCAACTGTATTATCACTAACGGTTAGGATCAACAACCATTATCGAAGCAAACAATAGCGATATAATAAAGAAGAAAATGAATTTTTCTCTAGATCAGGTGACAATGCACCCTAACGGGAGCGACGCACGTAGTGTGAAAACCCGTAACTTCCCCGTAAAGGAAAGCGTCGGATAGTTCGAGAACAAGCCACAACAGAACGCATATAGAAGAACATTTCATTGTATATTACAACAATGCATCAGATTACAAGAATATACAGAGTATAAATGAATATTACACAGAAATATCAGAGATTTAAATTACATTTAAATACATAGCAGCGGAAAATAATACAATATACAACTAGAAAAGATATACGGATACAAAGCTTTCCGGATATCATTCCAGCTGTAAACCAGGATCCTGTGAATATAAATCTGCAAAACCAAAACTACTAGCTGCCCGTGTCAAAATAGGGGCACCCAGAGTTTAGGTTAAAACAATAAACTCCAGGTCAGTCATGTGACTGGTGTGAGAACTAAAACAGTTATTAATCTTTACTTTAAATCATTAGGTAAATCAAGGGACCACGCCGTATAACACGGAACGGGTTTCCTCCAAAGAATACCAGTGCATAAAAC
Source organism: Allium sativum (assembly GCA_030737875.1). Classification (NCBI taxonomy): domain Eukaryota; kingdom Viridiplantae; phylum Streptophyta; class Magnoliopsida; order Asparagales; family Amaryllidaceae; genus Allium; species Allium sativum. The sequence goes on from CM060923.1 coordinate 161,450,841, forward strand.
AAACAGCGCAATGCTAAATAAAGAAAAATGAAGCTGTTATAAGACCCAGGTCCCATCACACAATGCAACGCAGTCGAGGATAGGGTTTTCCCTTATAACAGCCAAAGAATGCTTGATACGTTTAAAACAAATCGTTTGATACTATAATAAGTGCATAGTGTATAAAACAACTTCAAATCATAAGTATCAATCATAGGCGGCATAAGCGCCCCATCCCACTATGTCGCCATATATAGGTTTACAAATAAAACCGCAAAGTCACGTATTTGGAAATTGGATTTCCGTCTATGAACTGAGGCCAGGGATCGTCCTCCACCGATTCGAGACAATCTAGCCTACCATGTCTCAGGAACAGCCGCAACTGCCCCCTGGATCGTCAGGGCCGGTCCACCGATGTGGATTATTATGCCTGAACAATACGTCTCCCCGCCCTTTGGGGCGCAAACGAGCCAACGAATGACTCCATCGGACCCGGATCGTCCGATCAAACCGAGGCGCCTCGCAACAGCAACAACCACACAGGTGAAAAGTATATAAATGTCAGGGCTGGTAGGTCACTGACACCACCCTAGCTAGAAAGAAACGCATGCCCTCCCTGAGGTCCTCTCCCGTTTGGGTTCATAACCGGGGTGCGAGGCTCGCGAATTCACGTTACACAAAGCTGTGCCACACAGGCTGTGCTTTGATCATCACCACAAGACTTTGCTTTTCAACAGAAGCCTTGATCATTTGCATCTTAGCATGCCACACAGGCAAACCACTCTATGCAACCGATCAGTCACACAGAATGAAATCCAATGTCAGACACACAGTCCATTTACAAGTCCGTTCTGGGTCTGAACGAAACCGGAGGCACCTAGTACCCCGCATATCCATCGATCTCCAAGTACGTCTGGACGATCACCAACTGTTTCCATCTTCTTGGGTGTACAGCCCAATCAAGATCATCAGTTATCACCCAAACGACGTGAAGACTTCCGGTCTTCTACCACCGTCTTCATCTTCGACACCACGTCGAATCAGTTATTCAGAATGGGATAAACCCGGTCTTTCTGAATAACTCGCGTATATATTATAAAAGTGTTACACAAACACAACATACGCCTCATTCCAATTCAGAATATTCTTTTATTCAAATATTCCCATACTTTGGGAAAAGTTCCCATTAATTTTATCCAAGATAAATTCTTTAAATTTATTCTTTAATCAACTTTGAATATCAATTCAAACTAGTCGGGATTAGCGAACCACACCGAAGTAATCATTTATTTTATTTTCCCAATCCCAACCTATTCATCCCATGAAGTAAAACTGGTAGTACTTCATATCTAACACCACAGTGTTATCGGTAATTCAATTACCATTTCACGTTCAAATCTAATTAAAGATTTAACTATCGCCTGGAGTAAAACTGGTGATACTCCATTCTCGATCTTTTCAATCTATTTAAAGATTCATTAAAACTCCACTTAGTTTTAATCGTTAACTGGGTTAAAGAATCAGTGTCTTTTAAAACACAGTTCACGATAAACCCAAAATCACATCCCATTGATTATCGGGTTAAAGAACGAGTGTTATTTAAAACACTGTCCACGATAAACCCAAAATCAATATCAATTCAATTCCAATTAAATATTCTTTAATTGGTACACTTCATTAAATCTAAATAAAAAGATTTAACATTTTCTCAACTGGGTTCAAGAACAGTGTTAGTGAAGGCACCACTCACGACAAACCCAAATCACATTCGATATTCAATACAAGGCTCTGAATAGAAAATATATCGGCTTATATTCAATATCAAATTCTACGACTAACAATTGTCGTATTGGAAATAACGATATATATACATATCTTTCAAATTCCCATAACAACATCTGTATAATCACGAATTCCAACATCGAAATATTCCGAAGACAATTTCGATTCAAATCCACTCCAATGCAATCATTGGAAGTTCTGGTTATTTTCAAAAACCCTTTTTCAAATTCAATTTATTTATTTAAAAATAAATAGAATTATATTTCTAGTTCAAAACTAGTTCATTTCGATAAAAATCTATTTTTATCTTTTCAAATATGGAGTTTTCCATCCCAATTCTTCACAAATCATTTCTTATGATTTTACACAAATTATTACTATTTTTAATAATTTTATCAAGGCCCGTACAGTCGATTTCCACCAATGGCCATCGAACTGCACGTATAGCGACCTTTTTCCAATTTGATTTGGACATAACTCCAAATCCAACCGTTAGATTTCTAATTTATCACATTCGTTAGAAAGCTCTTTTCGATACGAACCCAACGGTTCCGGTTTTAGGAGAATCCGACGGTCGGATCTCCCGTAATGTCCGTTTGAAATAAATGGTCGAAATTCACGAACTGCCGCGGCGCGGCGCGTTCTATTCAGGCCATTATATTATATATATAATATATATAATATATACTTCGTCGATTTCTATTTAAAACGAATTATATAAATAGTTTTAAAATTCGGTTCAAATGCAATTTCAACTTCCATCTCAATTCAAAGCAAAATTGAATTCTTCTCTATAAATTCGTTTTAAAATTCATTTCTATTCAATTCAAATTTCAATTCAATTCACTTTGAAATCGTTTTCAATTCAATTCATTTCGAAATCGTTTTCAATTCAATTCATTTCGAAATCGTTTTCAATTCAATTCACTTCGAAATCGTTTTCAATTCAATTCACTTCGAAATCGTTTTCAATTCAATTCACTTTGAATTCGTTTTCAATTCAATTCACTTTGAATTCGTTTTCAATTCAATTCACTTTGAATTCGTTTTCAATTCAATTCATTTCGAAAACGTTTAAAATCGATATAAATATCGTTCACGTCAAAATGGCGTCAATCTAATCAACACGGCTTCATAAATTTCTATTTCAAATATTTCTATTTCAAAACTGGAATGAGGCCCAATCAATTACCATATAAGATTAATTATATGGATTTTCATACAACCCATGTATATAATAGCATTGAAAAATAATCAACCATCAACCAAAGTGCACTACACTGTATAAGCATCAAATAAAGATATCTAACGCTTATAACAGCATGTCAATCAATCGATCGACATATTTAATCAATTAGGATGAGTGAACTTCAAATTTCATCCTAACACCCGTGTGGGGTTTCAAACAATCAAACACATATTTTATTTGTGCTGTTGGGCGATGTGTAAAATTTATCGACCCAATCAATATCAGTCAAATCAGTGTACATAAACAAACAGTCTGGTTTGTAAATGAATATTTTATTTTATTCACAATCACGTTAAAAACTATATTTTTTTTTAACGATAAAATATTTATTCCAACACATGAATTTTCTTTTCAGTTCATTTATTCAATAAATGACATTTTTATTTTTCTAACATATTTTAGAAAATTTCGGCGGCATAACGGCACGATACTAGAAACGGGACGAGGCCTAGCCTTATCCCCGGTCTAGTGAAGGCCCACGCCATTCACACATCAATCAAATCAATTTGTTATGCAAACCACAAAATTTGGAGTAAGAGTCTAACCTAGCCTTACTCCTTCGCCTTATAACGGCGCACATCTAATCCTAACCAATTTATCGATTCGATTTTTCACACCACGAACCACATTCAAACCAATATCGCAATCAATCACCAAACAGCCAAACAAACAAGTCCATGGTCTGTGGACGATTGTGTCGGGTGCTACTAAGCACCGTCTGCATCCTAGTATATATATATAACTAGAAAAGAAATAGAAAGGTGAGAAATTCTCACTTATAGCTATCCTAGCTCCACGGCACTTCATTGATAGAAATCTTCATCGCTATCGCATCTTCGTCATCTTCGTTGCCCGTAGCCACTACATATGTAAAAATCGAGTTTTTTACTTCGCTATTCTATATATAAAAATCGAATTTTTACTTCGATGTTCAATATATAAAAATTCTATTTTTCTATCGAAGTTCAATATATAAAAATTCTATTTTTCTATCGAAGTTCAATATATAAAAATTCCATTTTCGCCTTTATAAAAATAAAGTTTTCACCTTTATAAAAATTACCACTTTATCTCAACGTATATAAAATAAAAATCAGATTTTTATTTCGCTACACATACAAAGATGATATTTTTATATTCTCTATCCTATAAAGATTATATTTTTAATACTTTAAAAATATAAAAATCATATTTTTAATATTTCTATATAGTAAAGATTATATTTTTAATACTTTAAAAATATAAAAATCATATTTTTTTTTACTTCTTTTAAATCTTTTACTTTTTAAAGTTTAAATCTTTTAAAACCTTTTTAGAAATCAGTTTTAAAATCATTTATAAAATCAGTTTTCTAATCTTTATAAAATCAGTTTTACAATTCTTAAACCTAAATCAGTTTTTTTTCTTAAACCTAAATCAGTTTTTATTTTATAAACATTTCAGTTTTTACATCTATCCTAATATCAGTTTTAAATCTATCCTAATATCAGTTTTAAACCTTATATAAAAATCAGTTTATATATATAATAAAAATAAAATAAATAAAAATAAATTAAAAACTTACAGAGGAGCGGGGGGGGGGGGGGGGGGGGGAGGTCTTCGCCGATGGTCGGAGGCAGCTTCGAGGGGGACTCGCGATTCGAAGGGGGGGGGGGCTAATCGGTGTCGCGACGCTCTGTGGGGGACGGGGTCTTCGTCGGCGGCTTCGATCGATGGAGGGGGGGGGGGGGAAACAGGTGGAGGCGTGGTCGTCGGCGATGGCGGTCGTCGGCGGGCGGCTCGATTTCTGTTAGGTTTTTTTTTTTTTTCTTTTTTTCTTTTTTTCTGTCTGAATCGAAATGAAAGGGGGGGGGGTCTAGCGGGAGATAAGGAGGGAAGGGGGGGATTAAAATATATATTTATTTATTTATTAATTAATTAATTTGCAAAGAGTCGACTTTTACATACGACCTCGAAACGAGGCCCACCGCCTGTCGTCCATAGCGTTTCACCCCCATTCCGAACACAATGGGATATGCATCGCAAGCTGATTCGATCACTTTGATCAGTTTCCGTTGAATTTACATTTAAATCATTATATTGAATTTTAAACGTACATTTCAAATTACCGGGGTCACATACTAACTAGAAAAATTCCAGAAAAATATTTTCTAGCTTCGTATTGACGATACGGTCCTAACAAAACTAGTTTCGTCGAATTCTGAGACCGTTAGAAAAATGGCCAATTTCCAGTCGATTAAAATCAACTGAAACTGGTCAAACGCGTTTTCCCTTGCCACGCTCACATATTGATTCGAAAAATTATGAAATTTGGAATCTAGCAATAATTCAACATCACGGACCCAATAAAACTGGTTTCGTCGAAATCCGAGGCCGTTTGCAAAATTGCTATTTTTAAGGGCCTGAATTCCATAGCGACTATTCAGAATTTTCAACTGGACATATCTTTTTATTCCCGCTATGAAATCTTGATTATTCGGATTCGTTGGAAAGATATTATCAATTAGATCCTATCATTTTTGGTTTCACTAAAATCCGGATTGTTTTGCACCCGGTACATTCAATTGAAGTTTGAAATCGAATTATCGAACTATCGCGCCATTTTCAATTCTATTTATAATTATATATAAATTTTTATATTCTAACGACGACGCGTATATAATATATGCGTTCTAATTATATTCAAAATAAATTCCTCGATATTATTTAAAATAATTCATTTTAAATAATCAAAATTCGCTAAAATTGCCAAAATAAAAATTTTAAACTGGCCCAGATTTTCGGGTTGTTACAATCTCCCCCACTTAAAACTTTTCGTCCCCGAAAAGGAACAAAGTCGAAAGTGGTTTGATTATTCAACTCTACGATCGGTCAGGCTTCCGTTCTCCAACTTTTCAGTTTCTGAGAATTTTCAAAATTTCAAAAATTTGGCTAACTCCCTAAATTTTCGAAAAATTTCGCCATAACCTCCCCTGCACCGGGAGCATCGGGGAATTTCAAATAGCTTCCCCGGTCCTTCAGATCTCAAAAAGAAAAAGAAAAAGCCAAGCGGCTAGCCAATAGGCTCACAAAATCATCATCACCCAAACAAAACATGAAATTATGTAGTAAACATGTACCTATTTGTCGGGCAAACAAATTTTATTCTCTGCTCTAGCCTCCTTGCTATGACCTGTTCAATGTAAGTATATGTATACGCAAGCAAATGCGACCAATTTTCAATATAATCCAATATTTGATTCAATCAGGCTAAATGGTTCAAAATTAGCAAACAAATGAACAAACAACACAAACATCAATCAATTAGTGAATTAGAGTTTCAAATCGATAACTTTGATACATATACAAAAAATCATGTTTTGGACGCCAATTCACAACAAAGTGTTCTAACTATATTAGTATTGGTTCTCACACCAGTCTAATGGAAATATATAGAAAATCACACCTTCGAAACTCGAACATAAGTTCAGATGATGATCGATCAATCATCAGAACCATCTCCGGGCGTCTAGAATGTGATTCTATATCAATCTAATATATTAAAACTTTGAATACACGCGGATCAGACGTATACGCAAAATCTACATATACTGGATTGTCCACATTAATATAAATAAATAATCAACTACGAATAATTGATTTAAATTTTCAAAACAAAATTTGTTTTCACTTTAAAAATATACTCTTCACACTCGTTCTAGGATACTACTGATCCCATCTCTAACGAGTCATTCTAATTGGATATTACTAATCCAACATCTGATGAATTCTTTCATATGGTTCTAATGTGCCTTGTTCTCTAGCTTTGTAAAGCAAAGCTCTGATACCAACTGTGAAAACCCGTAACTTCCCCGTAAAGGAAAGCGTCGGATAGTTCGAGAACAAGCCACAACAGAACGCATATAGAAGAACATTTCATTGTATATTACAACAATGCATCAGATTACAAGAATATACAGAGTATAAATGAATATTACACAGAAATATCAGAGATTTAAATTACATTTAAATACATAGCAGCGGAAAATAATACAATATACAACTAGAAGAGATATACGGATACAAAGCTTTCCGGATATCATTCCAGCTGTAAACCAGGATCCTGTGAATATAAATCTGCAAAACCAAAACTACTAGCTGCCCGTGTCAAAATAGGGGCACCCAGAGTTTAGGTTAAAACAATAAACTCCAGGTCAGTCATGTGACTGGTGTGAGAACTAAAACAGTTATTAATCTTTACTTTAAATCATTAGGTAAATCAAGGGACCACGCCGTATAACACGGAACGGGTTTCCTCCCAAGAATACCAGTGCATAAAACAAACAGCGCAATGCTAAATAAAGAAAAATGAAGCTGTTATAAGACCCAGGTCCCATCACACAATGCAACGCAGTCGAGGATAGGGTTTTCCCTTATAACAGCCAAAGAATGCTTGATACGTTTAAAACAAATCGTTTGATACTATAATAAGTGCATAGTGTATAAAACAACTTCAAATCATAAGTATCAATCATAGGCGGCATAAGCGCCCCATCCCACTATGTCGCCATATATAGGTTTACAAATAAAACCGCAAAGTCACGTATTTGGAAATTGGATTTCCGTCTATGAACCGAGGCCAGGGATCGTCCTCCACCGATTCGAGACAATCTAGCCTACCATGTCTCAGGAACAGCCGCAACTGCCCCCTGGATCGTCAGGGCCGGTCCACCGATGTGGATTATTATGCCTGAACAATACGTCTCCCCGCCCTTTGGGGCGCAAACGAGCCAACGAATGACTCCATCGGACCCGGATCGTCCGATCAAACCGAGGCGCCTCGCAACAGCAACAACCACACAGGTGAAAAGTATATAAATGTCAGGGCTGGTAGGTCACTGACACCACCCTAGCTAGAAAGAAACGCATGCCCTCCCTGAGGTCCTCTCCCGTTTGGGTTCATAACCGGGGTGCGAGGCTCGCGAATTCACGTTACACAAAGCTGTGCCACACAGGCTGTGCTTTGATCATCACCACAAGACTTTGCTTTTCAACAGAAGCCTTGATCATTTGCATCTTAGCATGCCACACAGGCAAACCACTCTATGCAACCGATATCAGTCACACAGAATGAAATCCAATGTCAGACACACAGTCCATTTACAAGTCCGTTCTGGGTCTGAACGAAACCGGAGGCACCTAGTACCCCGCATATCCATCGATCTCCAAGTACGTCTGGACGATCACCAACTGTTTCCATCTTCTTGGGTGTACAGCCCAATCAAGATCATCAGTTATCACCCAAACGACGTGAAGACTTCCGGTCTTCTACCACCGTCTTCATCTTCGACACCACGTCGAATCAGTTATTCAGAATGGGATAAACCCGGTCTTTCTGAATAACTCGCGTATATATTATAAAAGTGTTACACAAACACAACATACGCCTCATTCCAATTCAGAATATTCTTTTATTCAAATATTCCCATACTTTGGGAAAAGTTCCCATTAATTTTATCCAAGATAAATTCTTTAAATTTATTCTTTAATCAACTTTGAATATCAATTCAAACTAGTCGGGATTAGCGAACCACACCGAAGTAATCATTTATTTTATTTTCCCAATCCCAACCTATTCATCCCATGAAGTAAAACTGGTAGTACTTCATATCTAACACCACAGTGTTATCGGTAATTCAATTACCATTTCACGTTCAAATCTAATTAAAGATTTAACTATCGCCTGGAGTAAAACTGGTGATACTCCATTCTCGATCTTTTCAATCTATTTAAAGATTCATTAAAACTCCACTTAGTTTTAATCGTTAACTGGGTTAAAGAATCAGTGTCTTTTAAAACACAGTTCACGATAAACCCAAAATCACATCCCATTGATTATCGGGTTAAAGAACGAGTGTTATTTAAAACACTGTCCACGATAAACCCAAAATCAATATCAATTCAATTCCAATTAAATATTCTTTAATTGGTACACTTCATTAAATCTAAATAAAAAGATTTAACATTTTCTCAACTGGGTTCAAGAACAGTGTTAGTGAAGGCACCACTCACGACAAACCCAAATCACATTCGATATTCAATACAAGGCTCTGAATAGAAAATATATCGGCTTATATTCAATATCAAATTCTACGACTAACAAATGTCGTATTGGAAATAACGATATATATACATATCTTTCAAATTCCCATAACAACATCTGTATAATCACGAATTCCAACATCGAAATATTCCGAAGACAATTTCGATTCAAATCCACTCCAATGCAATCATTGGAAGTTCTGGTTATTTTCAAAAACCCTTTTTCAAATTCAATTTGTTTATTTAAAAATAAATAGAATTATATTTCTAGTTCAAAACTAGTTCATTTCGATAAAAATCTATTTTTATCTTTTCAAATATGGAGTTTTCCATCCCAATTCTTCACAAATCATTTCTTATGATTTTACACAAATTATTACTATTTTTAATAATTTTATCAAGGCCCGTACAGTCGATTTCCACCAATGGCCATCGAACTGCACGTATAGCGACCTTTTTCCAATTTGATTTGGACATAACTCCAAATCCAACCGTTAGATTTCTAATTTATCACATTCGTTAGAAAGCTCTTTTCGATACGAACCCAACGGTTCCGGTTTTAGGAGAATCCGACGGTCGGATCTCCCGTAATGTCCGTTTGAAATAAATGGTCGAAATTCACGAACTGCCGCGGCGCGGCGCGTTCTATTCAGGCCATTATATTATATATATAATATATATAATATATACTTCGTCGATTTCTATTTAAAACGAATTATATAAATAGTTTTAAAATTCGGTTCAAATGCAATTTCAACTTCCATCTCAATTCAAAGCAAAATTGAATTCTTCTCTATAAATTCGTTTTAAAATTCATTTCTATTCAATTCAAATTTCAATTCAATTCACTTTGAAATCGTTTTCAATTCAATTCATTTCGAAATCGTTTTCAATTCAATTCATTTCGAAATCGTTTTCAATTCAATTCACTTCGAAATCGTTTTCAATTCAATTCACTTCGAAATCGTTTTCAATTCAATTCACTTTGAATTCGTTTTCAATTCAATTCACTTTGAATTCGTTTTCAATTCAATTCACTTTGAATTCGTTTTCAATTCAATTCATTTCGAAAACGTTTAAAATCGATATAAATATCGTTCACGTCAAAATGGCGTCAATCTAATCAACACGGCTTCATAAATTTCTATTTCAAATATTTCTATTTCAAAACTGGAATGAGGCCCAATCAATTACCATATAAGATTAATTATATGGATTTTCATACAACCCATGTATATAATAGCATTGAAAAATAATCAACCATCAACCAAAGTGCACTACACTGTATAAGCATCAAATAAAGATATCTAACGCTTATAACAGCATGTCAATCAATCGATCGACATATTTAATCAATCAGGATGAGTGAACTTCAAATTTCATCCTAACACCCGTGTGGGGTTTCAAACAATCAAACACATATTTTATTTGTGCTGTTGGGCGATGTGTAAAATTTATCGACCCAATCAATATCAGTCAAATCAGTGTACATAAACAAACAGTCTGGTTTGTAAATGAATATTTTATTTTATTCACAATCACGTTAAAAACTATATTTTTTTTTAACGATAAAATATTTATTCCAACACATGAATTTTCTTTTCAGTTCATTTATTCAATAAATGACATTTTTATTTTTCTAACATATTTTAGAAAATTTCGGCGGCATAACGGCACGATACTAGAAACGGGACGAGGCCTAGCCTTATCCCCGGTCTAGTGAAGGCCCACGCCATTCACACATCAATCAAATCAATTTGTTATGCAAACCACAAAATTTGGAGTAAGAGTCTAACCTAGCCTTACTCCTTCGCCTTATAACGGCGCACGTCTAATCCTAACCAATTTATCGATTCGATTTTTCACACCACGAACCACATTCAAACCAATATCGCAATCAATCACCAAACAGCCAAACAAACAAGTCCATGGTCTGTGGACGATTGTGTCGGGTGCTACTAAGCACCGTCTGCATCCTAGTATATATATATAACTAGAAAAGAAATAGAAAGGTGAGAAATTCTCACTTATAGCTATCCTAGCTCCACGGCACTTCATTGATAGAAATCTTCATCGCTATCGCATCTTCGTCATCTTCGTTGCCCGTAGCCACTACATATGTAAAAATCGAGTTTTTACTTCGCTATTCTATATATAAAAATCGAATTTTTACTTCGATGTTCAATATATAAAAATTCTATTTTTCTATCGAAGTTCAATATATAAAAATTCTATTTTTCTATCGAAGTTCAATATATAAAAATTCCATTTTCGCCTTTATAAAAATAAAGTTTTCACCTTTATAAAAATTACCACTTTATCTCAACGTATATAAAATAAAAATCAGATTTTTATTTCGCTACACATACAAAGATGATATTTTTATATTCTCTATCCTATAAAGATTATATTTTTAATACTTTAAAAATATAAAAATCATATTTTTAATATTTCTATATAGTAAAGATTATATTTTTAATACTTTAAAAATATAAAAATCATATTTTTTTTTACTTCTTTTAAATCTTTTACTTTTTAAAGTTTAAATCTTTTAAAACCTTTTTAGAAATCAGTTTTAAAATCATTTATAAAATCAGTTTTCTAATCTTTATAAAATCAGTTTTCCAATTCTTAAACCTAAATCAGTTTTTTTTCTTAAACCTAAATCAGTTTTTATTTTATAAACATTTCAGTTTTTACATCTATCCTAATATCAGTTTTAAATCTATCCTAATATCAGTTTTAAACCTTATATAAAAATCAGTTTATATATATAATAAAAATAAAATAAATAAAAATAAAAATAAATTAAAAACTTACAGAGGAGCGGGGGGGGGGGGGGGGGGGAAGGTCTTCGCCGATGGTCGGAGGCAGCTTCGAGGGGGACTCGCGATTCGAAGGGGGGGGCTAATCGGTGTCGCGACGCTCTGTGGGGGACGGGGTCTTCGTCGGCGGCTTCGATCGATGGAGGGGGGGGGGGGAACAGGTGGAGGTGTGGTCGTCGGCGATGGCGGTCGTGGGCGGGCGGCTCGATTTCTGTTAGGTTTTTTTTTTTTTTTTTTTTTTTTTTTTTTCTGTCTGAATCGAAATGAAAGGGGGGGGGTCTAGCGGGAGATAAGGAGGGAAGGGGGGGATTAAAATATATATTTATTTATTTATTAATTAATTAATTTGCAAAGAGTCGACTTTTACATACGACCTCGAAACGAGGCCCACCGCCTGTCGTCCATAGCGTTTCACCCCCATTCCGAACACAATGGGATATGCATCGCAAGCTGATTCGATCACTTTGATCAGTTTCCGTTGAATTTACATTTAAATCATTATATTGAATTTTAAACGTACATTTCAAATTACCGGGGTCACATACTAACTAGAAAAATTCCAGAAAAATATTTTCTAGCTTCGTATTGACGATACGGTCCTAACAAAACTAGTTTCGTCGAATTCTGAGACCGTTAGAAAAATGGCCAATTTCCAGTCGATTAAAATCAACTGAAACTGGTCAAACGCGTTTTCCCTTGCCACGCTCACATATTGATTCGAAAAATTATGAAATTTGGAATCTAGCAATAATTCAACATCACGGACCCAATAAAACTGGTTTCGTCGAAATCCGAGGCCGTTTGCAAAATTGCTATTTTTAAGGGCCTGAATTCCATAGCGACTATTCAGAATTTTCAACTGGACATATCTTTTTATTCCCGCTATGAAATCTTGATTATTCGGATTCGTTGGAAAGATATTATCAATTAGATCCTATCATTTTTGGTTTCACTAAAATCCGGATTGTTTTGCACCCGGTACATTCAATTGAAGTTTGAAATCGAATTATCGAACTACCGCGCCATTTTCAATTCTATTTATAATTATATATAAATTTTTATATTCTAACGACGACGCGTATATAATATATACGTTCTAATTATATTCAAAATAAATTCCTCGATATTATTTAAAATAATTCATTTTAAATAATCAAAATTCGCTAAAATTGCCAAAATAAAAATTTTAAACTGGCCCAGATTTTCGGGTTGTTACACGTAGCCATGTTACCTACCAGATTTTTGTGATTTCCCGGTTGTGAGTCTTGAGGCCGTGCTTACCTTTCATAACACCACAACATCATTCACTTTGAATGCCACATCGTCAAACCCAACAAATCATTTGTTGATTTCCTCAAAAATATCAAAGGTATAAAGCTAAGAAAAACAAATTCCTCCGCCACCAAATATAAATACGTTTGAAGAGATCAATGTACATGATTCATTAGGCATACTCTATCAGACATTCGTCTATACAAGTTGTCCTGGGACAGGGCAAACCTAAGGCACCATCCCATCAATCCATCTTAGACAATTTCTACCTAGGATTAACAGAATAGCCCTTGCGCTTTACTCTGTCTTCAATCATCTTTCGCATAATTTGATTCGCAACGCTTTTGCCCATACAGAGTGTTTTTCGGATAATAAACCTGATCCTGATCTCTCCATATTGACAATAGAAATATATAATAGGCCAAAAACCTTGATAGCCAGTTATTTAGCTATCAAAGGAAACATCCATACAACCAACAATCTTATTTCCAAACTGAAATTCTACTGATCGCACATAAAAAAACACCGAGCCATTAAAATCAATTTCTTATTAATTTATTCATTTCTTAAATTCCTTTTAACAACTTTACCCCAATATTATTCAAAACCTGTTTTGCCTCTCACGGTTCTTGGAAAACATTTCCACTATCATTGCTATTTATTTCCTATATTCTGGAACATATTTCCTACCATGGTTGGAAAACATTTTCATATATTCACAAATCCTTATTTTCTATGTTTAGAAAATATATGTTATTAACATCGAAAAATATTTGCTTATATATATGTATATTCCCATTTCTGATTATCATTAATCAACTCATTTCATTTACTATGTTTAGAAAACATCTCTGATTATATTTGGAAAACGTTTCCAAAACTCATTTACATGGATTTAAACGAACGTTGTATAAAACATTGTTACGACAACTCAAAAACATAAAACTCCTTAACTAACTATATCTCTAGCCAATCATTGCTGCTAAACCTTAAACATTCCTTAGTCAAAAATGAAATCAATCTAGTTGGGTTATAATTACCTCTCAGACGTTAATTAAACAACATTCTTAACTTCGAGACAAAGCCCACAACTTCAATTACCAACAAAACATCACTTACGCAACTCTCGGATTAAAGTTAAGAATCCACTTATTTTTTGGAAATCATTGATTATAACAATGGCATTATAATACATGCTTCAGATATAAAATCTTAAAATATAACTTTTGTTCATTAATTTTAATAAATAATAATTAGATTAATAAATGAATACTTAATTAATCTTTATTAAGAAGGAAAGTAAATAGTACTTCCCTAAATTCAACATAGTCAAATTTCAATATATAACTCTTTTGCGAATAATTTCTATTCGATTAACGTTTCGAACTTCGGCATAAATTTACCGTTCAAGTCAGTTCAATTTCCCTTTTCTGAATTCATCTTTAAATTATCACTTCCAAACCCTAACCAATTTCATTTAAATCCATTTCAAATCTGCAAAACATTTGCTTTTAAACCATTATTCACTTTAAAATGAATATTATTCCTTTAGAGAAATATGGACACATTTTATCAAGTCAATCTTGATTTTCATTGGTAAATACAATTACAGGTTCCAATCCCATTTACTGAGTCACTTTATGCATCTGCATCATATTTCATTCATAATCTCCGTTTACAAGTCAACTTCGTGTTAATTATATATCAAGTTTATAACTAAATCTCGACTTCATATTTGATTATAAATTGTTGGTTCCAAACCAAATATTAATTATCTTGTCAAATTCCGAATTATGTAATATATAATTTCTAAAAATAAATTATTTTTACAATATTGACATAGTTGAATTCCAATTGTAAATCCTTATGGATTTATTTCAATTATGTTCACATTCCGAACATTGGAATAGATTTCATCATTTCCTTTTTAAACGATTCCCAATTTCCCTTTAAATTCATTGTTGAATTTACATTCACAAATTATCCAATGATAATTATTCCACTTCATTTATAAACATCATTTATAAATTAAACTACTTGTTTTTATTATTAATGTTAGCGATATTTTTCGTCAACACCCGGAACAACTTATATGAAGCATATGCTTAAAAAAATTGATGCAGCAACGATCTAAAGTTACTGAAATACGATCTGGGATCAGCACTCCTTAGCTAAATCCATTGTTTCTTAAGTACCAAGATCTTCATTCCGAAGATTAGTTATTCTCCCCTCTGGGGGTGAGTATCACGCTTACAGGTCTATGGAGTTCAGAAGTACCTTGAAGAAAGGTTTATTTAATTTGGCACAACTGAAGCCTTGCGCAAACAGTTACCTTTTTAGATCACGGAAAAAATAATATGCGTTGTGATAGGACGAAAACAGGCTAATATTCCCCAATATTCGGAAGGTAGGGGTACTGCAACACTTATTGATTCAAATGACCCTTCTGCATCGAGCCAGCCCAAAGGGCTTTGGTTGCGTCAATGATCGAATCATAAGCCTGTAGTCAACCTCTTTTCCGAAGTTGTATAGCATTAGGCTCATTATGAGAGGGCTGATTCACATTGCCAACCCTCAAGATAAAGGGGGAAGGCTCTGAGTTTGCACGAAGCCCTTCCTCTTTATGAAGGTGTCGTGAACAACTCTTTCATACGAAAGGCTAGTGTTAACTCCCTGTTTCATCATAAATGGCACAACATGATTATCAAATCACAAGATGTTTAAGTCTCGGACTTCTCTATTCATAAATTGTGGATGTATTACAAGAGTTGGAGAAATCCCCAGTCCGATTTGGAAATTAGGGTTTACTCCTCAAAGAAGAAGAAATAAGATTGAGAAATGAAGAATCTGTCCCCGAAATGTGACCCCTAGGGTCTTATTTATAGAGAAATTAGGGCCCTATCTACTGTTGGGATATTGGGCTAGCAGAAACCTCTATCGGCCACTTTTCTCCTTGGTCTCAGATGTTTATCTTTCAGATGCCTTTGTGGTACTGATTATAGCTCCCGGAGTGGGGGTCCCGGTCAATTGAAGCTTCTCCGAGATGTATATGAGCTTGTCGATGTAAATGACTTTCAGAAGATATTTGTGCCTCCGTTTGTGGCTTTCGGGTGTGGACTTCCGGTTTTCTCATGAATACTTTGAGGTACTTGCCCTCGTGATGTACATAGATGGTTGTCGGTTCGGGATCCCTGTCTGTGTTGGTACCGAACAAATTAATATGGATAACCTGTATTCCCTTTAGGGTTTCGGTTTGCCTTCCGGTGAGCTTTCGGGTATAGCCTGATCTTCTGGAAGGTAGCTCCCGGTGATTTGTTTGTTCTTTATCAATATGACCTCTCGATGTTTATGCAGTGGATGTTTCGAAAGATGGTTCCGGATAATCCTTGCGTGCTTTCAGCTTGGTATTCTTGACGCCTTTATCTTCTGATGTATCGGTATTAAGCAGGTTCTTACCGATAGTCCTTCCGTCTATTCTTACCTCCTTCTTTCCTAGCTTCTAACCTAAGTGACCTTCCGCCACCCATCCATTATACCGAGATCACCCTGGCGGTACTTCCTGTTTTGAATGTAGCTTGAATCCTTCTTTCTGGGACAGCGTCGGTTATACACCTTTCAGGCAACTCCTTATGCTCTCGGTTTTTAATTGTATCTGGATTTTCCTTTTGGAGGATTCTTCTGTGATGGTTTTCATTTGATAGCCCTTCACCGTCACCCTGTTTAGGAGTTAATTTTGGTAATAACAATTAAAAACAAGTTATTATATTCTAGCCCATTTGAAATTCAATTTCTATTTAAAAAAATAATTTTTTTCTTTTCAAAACCTAAATTCTTTGCCATTTCATTCGAATATATATTGATGGTATTCAAGAACCAATTATTTTAGGGCTAGTGCTATCCAAGCATCTAAACACAACAAATCTATCAAAGAACATCTAACACATCATATATCACAATATATGAAAACAAACAGTAATAAATTTTGAGGAATTTAGTTGGATCCCTCCAACCTATTTTCCCGCATCCACGGATGTTAGATAACATAAAAAATACCAATCCCGCTTCAAGACAGAATATCGCGGTGTAGAAGGTCATCCAATATTATGCGGGGCGCATAGGGTCTCATCCTTTGAAATGTGCGAGAATATCCAACTACCAACCTTAAATATAACTAATATATATATATATATATAATAGCAATAATTGATAATAATATATCAACTCATCCAAACAATCATTACACAACATTCAATCATCATATATCAACTTTAAATTACGTTTATAATATTATAAAACTGGACAGAGTTATTGAGTTTATTATCGTTGGTTGTTAATCGTTGAATAATGATTAATTTCAGATAGATTCGATCAGGTGTTTTAATCAATGATTTTTCATGAGCTCCAAATCACTCTAAACATGCTTTATCGCGTAGCCTGTGTCCATATTGTAACGACCCGAAAAGTTCCCGATCCTGATTAGCGATACTAGTACGTATCATGTATCACATATCGACTAATCAACATCAGAAATTAACAGATCGTTAATAGAGAGAAATTAGAGGGTGAGAAATAGAAATAAAGAAAGAATGGAAGAAAAAGAAGAATATAACAAAACAGAATCAGAGTATTACGAATCTCACATTGGAGTTGAATCAAATATATTATATAACATCTTTTGAAATACAAAATTTGCATTTACATACATACATCATCAGAGTACAACTCATACACAACCCAGCGAACATAAACTCTATATCTAACGTCGAAGTCTCCTGCTCCAAGCTCTTTCAAGTGAATCTATAAAATCCTGAAACAACTTGACTACCCGTACAAAATTGGGCAACCAAGAGTTTAGGGAAAATATAGAAAAATAAACTCTGGGTCAGTCATGGGACTGGTGTGAGTAAACAATTTTAAAACAGATTGGTTTAACGTTCAAAAATCTTTTTGAAATAAATGATAATCGTAAGACCAATCCACACATAAATACGGACGGTTTTTACCTTACGATAATCTAAAACATTTTTGAAATCATTATATAATCTGATATTATAATAATGTTTAAATACAAATAACTAGCAATCTGGCGGAACGCTTGCATCTCACGCTCCACGTATATAGTATACAATCAAAACCGCGGGCGCTTATTGGATAATGGATTTCGACCGTGACAAGGTATGGAACCACCTTCCGATAGTGTATCTCTAGAGGGGAATTCACTGGGTTCAACAAGAACGTCTTGCAGCCCGGGCCAAACATGACCGACCACTCATTTCGCTTGAGTTTATCGAATGTATACACCAACGGTTGGGATCATCAACCGTTTCCCGAAAAGGGACAACATTGAAATAGATTAAAGAAGGAAATGAAATGAAATTTCTCTAGATAAGTGATTATATACCCTAATGGGAGCGACCCACATAACCATGCTGCCTGCCCGATTTTTGTCATTTCCCGGTTGTGAGGCTTGAGGTTAGAATTCACCTTTAGAACATCTGGTCATCATTTACTTTGAATTCCACATTGTCAGATCTGTCCAATCACTAATTGACGTCCACAAATATACTCTAGATGTAAAAGAAGTGCCCTTTTTGCCACCAACTCGGTATATTCGTAAAAATCAACGTACGTGGTCTTTAGGAAATACTCTGTCAGACATTTGTCCATACAAGTCATCCAGGAACAGGATGGACCAAAGGTACTCTCCTATTGCATCCAACATAGGAATCACCCCATGGATCAATAACGAATAGTCCTTGCAAGTCCGAAGATTTCAATTACAATAGGATCACAAGTCATAATAACTCCAGTGGCCAAACCAGAGAAATTTTAAACAAGTAATTCTTCCAGTCATGAAGATATACGGTCTTCGAATTCTTTAAATCGTATAATCGTCCCTGCAAGTTAGTTTAAGAATCGTAAAGTTAGTTCGAAGTGGTTTTGGGTCCAGTTCCTATCCCGGTCTATTCGAACTAATGCGTAGGGAATATCTCTTTGATAGTCGGTGTTTTAACTATCAAATTTAAACAGTGTGGATAAATAAAACAGTTTATACAATTTATTTTATAATCAATATAATTTCCATAGCATGTTTATTAACTCGTACAAGGTTCAAATTCAAAATTTTAGAATAGTAATTAATATCAGACAATTAAAATAAAACATGTCAACATTTTATTTATAACAAATCTAGATTGATCACTTTATAACATAACAGGTGATTAACAACAATTACAACCATAACAATCAATGACGATTTGACGTTTGATTTTAAACTAAATAAAAGTTTGAAATATATGATCTTAGATAACAACTAATTTCACGTTAGATTTATTCCCATTTCTTTGGAAATAAATCCATTGACTTTTATTAAACATTTAAAAAAATACTTACGAATATTGAGATTCAACTTAAGTTTAGATAACGACGTCTATTTGCAGTTATAAGATAATTCGGTAGTTCCTCGATCCTTTTTTTTTTCTTGTTTTATTTCTTATTTACTTTTATTAAAAACACATTTTTATTCATATTTATTTAGTTAAATAACACGGATTTCCTAAGCCCTTTTGCAGTTTAATTTTCACATGCATATCTTAATTTAATTTTATTACTATATCTCTCATTTTACTTTTTCTTTCCTTATTTTCCTAACTTCCTTTATTTCCTCTTTGATTCACCTAATTTCCTTACTTCAGCCCTACAGCCTATAGTCTAATTCACCAGCCCAACTTCTTCTGGCCCGGCCTCTCCTCTTTTTATTTTTATTTTTTTTCTGTTCTTTTTATGGCCCAATCAGGCCCAAACATCCCAATCATTCAACCCGCGTCCCCTTGATTTCTACAGCTGCTCCCCTCCTTTCTTCTGATCGATTCATTGCTGCTGCCCATACTTCTTTTCTTCTCTCCTCTGCTTGCCGAACCTCTTGCAATCATTACCAAACATCTCCATGGTGCACCAACTCCTACAGCGCACACTCGCTCTGGCCAAACTCAGGTTTGAGTTATTTGTTTCACTTTGTAATTTGCAAGTTCTGTCTTTATTTTGCTTTACATTTCTACTTCATATTACTACTTGCATTTCATTATTCCTCAATTTGCATTTGCTCATTTAAACTGCTACCTCTCTTATATCTTGGTTTCTGTTTGCTTGTCAATGTGTTCAGGCATTTTTTTTAATGTCAAGCGTGTTCTACTGCACAGCACATTGCATGGTCTGTCGCTAGCTACCATTTCTTTTGACCCTGATTTCACTACTCATGCGCATTTCATGCCAAAACCGTGTTTGGAAAAATACCCACTGCTCAGCTTGTGCTCACCCCGTTCCCACCTTTGCCAATCATTTCTTCTTCCTTTTGCTATTCCTTCTTGCATCCTTCCTGTGCAGTGGTCAAGCAACATGCACCGCTAACTCCGCCACTTTCCCATTGTTCTGGTCATCTACGCAAGTCCCAAATGCCATCTTGAATTCACCTCCACCACCAAAATTCTCCTCAACCCTTAGCCTATATTTTCTTAGGTACCATATTATGTTTCAAACAAGACACATGTTGAAGAAAGCAATGGAATGCATGCCATAGATTTAGGCGCAGTATTTCAAGTTGATGCATGAGATATCAAGTAAATATCCGCCAAAACAGCTATCAAATATGCTGGAGAAAGCAATGGAAACTCACTCCAAAGTAAAATCTTTCGGTTGATTGGCACGTTACAGAGATACTTTCTCGTTTTAGGTACTACCTAGTAAAATTAATGTTAGTTTTGTAATAATTTTATGCCAGTTGTGCGTACTGTAATGCTTTGAAGCATACAGACAGGTCTCCACCTTGTTTTCAATCATGATTAACATGCATATATGGTGTCAGTAGCAACTCAATGAACATGTATATTCGGATCAAAGCTATACCTAACACTGAAATAGATTTTGAAGGAAGGGAAAAATTAGAGTTTACTTACTTTTATTACTGTGTTCATTGTTCCTGTTTTACCTTACCAGGTTTTGTCCAAACTTCCTAATACTAATCTAACAAATTTCAGAAATTGAACATCAGTATTTGAATCAAAGAGAACGGTTACACATCATCACAACTAGGGATGTCAATTTCCTACACGACCCGTGACCCGACCCGAAACCCGCACGGAAATTAGCAGGTTAACCCGACCCGTTTAGTTAGCGGGTCATTTTCGGGTCAACCCGAATTTGACCCGTTTATAAACGGGTGGGTTTAGGGTTGACCCGCTAACCCGATTTTGACCCGCCAAACCCGATTATATGTTGTATCTCTTCCATACTGTTAGTCTTTTATGTATACTATTAGTGTTAACCTTTTACATATGCAGTAATCAGTATGCTCGTATATGTAAGGTGTTATATTTTACTAATTTGTTCTTGTATGTTAGTTATATTTTACTTATAACAACTGTATCTCTTCCATACTGGTAGTCTTTAATTTATGCAGTATGGGAATATATACTTATGTATGAAAAATGATTTCTGGATATGATGATTTCATGCTTTATATATGTGTTGTCTGTTGGTGACTTTGCAACTTGTTGCATGTTGGTGATTATATAACAGTGTGCATGTTGGTGATTTGGCTCTTTTGTTGTTTATATTAGTAGGCAATGTCTATCAATGGGTCAAACGGGTAAACCCGACCCAACACGACTCGACACGACCCATTTAGTTAAATGGGTTACGCGGGTCGTGTCGGGTCAACCCGTTTATAAACGGGTCGGGTTAGGGTTGAGAAAATATGACCCATTTAATAAACGGGTTGGCCCGACCCGTTTATAAATCAACCCGAACCCGACTTGACCCGACTCGAACTCGACCCGACACGACCCATTGACAGCCCTAATCACAACAATAGTTTGTATCCATTGAAAATTTAAAAATAAACATTAAAGATACTACATAAGTGTTTTACTCACAAATATATGTTACTATATTCTTATTGTGTTTAGTACTACTGTATTCTGCTTCCAGTTTCCTCAAATATTCAATCCGAATCTAACTATTTTAGATATCAATAATGGCAACATAGATACTTAGAGTTGCATATATAAATAGTGAATAAGTTTTAAGGGTTCACTTATCCATGTAAATTACTGCTTCTAAAAAAAAATGTTTCCAGGTTACTAAAATCCTTGTCTTAAGCTATCCATTTCACAAAGGTTACCCTTTAAACAACATCAAATGTTGAGGTATATTTTTTCACACATGAAGTCTAAATCCTACTTAAGATCTAGTAAAAATAGAAGAAAGCATTTCAAATGTTTTACTCACAAAATAATATGGCTGTGTTCTGTTTCTTAAGCACACTGGCATATCCAAACATATAGTGATCCCAAACAATTTATCAACAACATGCTTATAAGGTGTTTATACTCATAATATAAGTTACTGCTTTTATATTATGTTTTCTCAGGTTTTTCAACACTCAAATCCAAATCTAATTATTTGTAGAAACGAATCTTTAGAACTTATCAACATATTTGCAAACATATGGTTTTCATCTCCTAGAATTTAATAAACAAAAGTAAAGAAGTTTAAGTGTTTACTCACATTTTCATAATACTGTTGTATTTATTCACTGGCGCCATGCTATGTTGTTCAATATCTTGCTTCAAATTTTCTAGGTCCTGCTTTATGATTCTTCCTCCTTTTCAGGTCTTGATTTTACTTTAATATTCCTCATTTGTCTTGCTATTTTTCACAGGGTTCACCTAACATTTCTTGCAGAGTTTCACAGCTTGTCACAGTTTTAGTTCTTAAGTTTATGTACTGTGTTCATTTGATTTCTAGAGAACTGATGTGTGAATTGTGGAGTTTTGAGTATTTATAGATTAAAGGATGGAGGCTTTATGTTGGGTAGGTGTTTAAGGCAAGGAGGGTATGGGCTTGCAGCAGTCTAATAGAAGTGATGTTTGAGGTTCTATTCTACCACTATCTACAATTTGACTCCTACACAAAACTCTATGCCAAGTTCATGCTGTAAATCTGCACATGTGAATTCCTTATATATATATATATATATATATATATATATATATATATATATATATATATATATTCATAAATCAAATCCTTAGTCCCTAAGAAACCACATTTATTAAATGGATGTCATCCCCTTCTATACAGCTGTGTTTTGTACTCAGAACTTGCACATGTAAAAGGATGGCTTGAATCAAGTTTTGTACTTTATTTGGCAGCCATATTTTGCTATCTTGGTGCACAAATACCTAGGCTATCTTTTTTTCCAGATTTTAGAAAATGATTTCACATGATTTCTACCGCCTATTTGTTAACCCTCCGCTGTGCTAATCACTATAAAAATGAATATGGAAATGAGATTGCTTTCATTTCAAATAAATGCTAATGTCTTGGGTTGTCTAAATTTTGCTAGTCTATTTGTCTAACCCATTCTACTTCTAAGCTCACACACTAGAAATCCTATATGATTTTGTGTAGGCTAACAATTTTGTTTCTTTTCATGTCATATTTTTTTATTTCTCTTAGATCTCCCCTTTCACTTCATTTTTATTTTAATAGTTTCAAGTATATATTTATAATGTACATGCATGTCTACACAGGTAAAAACAAGTTTTTAAACGTAAACAAACATTGTTTAAATACAACATTCACTGGCTTGTATATATATAAAAACATGACAAGTTAATATACGCATAAGAAAAGAGAATATTCAAATTAATGAATTAGATCTTATAACATTATCAATGTCTAATGAATATTTTGCATGTGAACTAATTTACTCAAGTAATTATATTCACATGAGTTTTAACCCATATTAAAATACAATAAAATGATAATACATCCATTATTTATTTTATATGCATGTACATATTGGTTACAGAATTTTAAACCATCAACAATTATATTAAATTAGAGTTTTCCTGATATTTACCAGATATATAAATATTAATTTATTTCATTTGATTTAATTATCGGTATAATCTATATATTATAGATTATAAAATTGGCCCGAAACTGGGTCGTTACACATGTGATACCAATGGATCTTGTTTCGTCGAATTCTGATAAAGCAAGAGCGACATTATATTTGCAAGTTAATACACTATTTAATTTAAAATTAAACTCAGATCTATTTTAAATATTGGACCTCACCACATTTTATCCTGCCTAACTCTTACAGACCCGACCCTATAGTGCCTTCTCCTTCCCTATCGTGTTTCAGAAGAATCTCACTTCCCTTTTACAAGCCATTGCCGCACTATTTATTCAACCAATATCCCTCCACACTCCGTTAAAATTCAAACGAAAAATACCATTGTCTTCCTCTTCCCAACCTCTCTCTCCTCATCCCCAATTCTTCCAACTTGCACGCTCGTATCGAGATGCGTTCTCTAGGGCCGAACTTGCTTTTGCTGTGCAAAACATCGAATTCTTTTGTTTTTATAAATTTCCCAAAATTGTATACACATGAAAACTATCTCACAAACCCTAATACGATAACCATTTCGTGAATTGATGCACATATTCCCTACAAAATCAAAACAAAGGTCACGCTGTTAACTTCCAACAGCATAAGCATGTGTCACACATAACAAAATGTATATGAAGAGGAAGCTTATGATCATACGAGTCTAAGGAATCTTGTTTTAGGAATTATAAATGAGTATTGGATTTTATTTTATTTTTTGAAGGACATTTACATAATACGACTTTGTAATTTCTGAAGAAAGAAGATGAATGAGGCCTTGCGTGAATTTATAGAAAGAGGGAGGGGAACATAAGGCACATGGTATTTAATTTGTGTAGGGTAAGGTGCATAACATTTTTTGATTTGATTTAAATTTTTATATAATTTAATTTAATACGATTTGAATTTAAAAAGATATGATTTGATTTTTCATCAATGCGATTTGATTTCGAATTGTAGTGAAACTTGTAATCCTACAGTGGTTTAATATTCCAGTTACGATGGAACTAGTTTTGTTGAATTCTGAGTCCATTTTTAAATATTCCTTTTTAGTTTCAAACAGTTAAATAATACATATTTATATTGCGCACGGTCATGAAATTACTCCAATTGAACCGAAACTGAAAATCTTATGATAATTAATCATTACGGATTTAATAAATTAGAAAACGGTGGTCATTTGAAAATTGGTTATTCCTAAATTCGATACTAAACCGATATAATATAGTCATTTAAAAATAAACAAATCTATTAATAATAAATTAATATCTTATATGTATTCAAATAGAATTCTATATATCTTCCAAAATAAACTAACTTAAATTTGAAACTAGATATTTTTATTATCAAGTTAAATGATATTCAGTTTATTTAAAATCGATTTATTTTATTAAATAAATTGTTACGGTTTATAAAAGATTCCATATCGACTTTCTGAAAATTTGATTAGGATATAACTCATAATCTACAAGGTGAAATCTTGATTTTTCACTTTCATTGTAAAAATATAGCTTAATAGATTCGAATGTTACTTGTTCCAATGAAATCCAGCTTATATTGGATCATGTATATTCATTTAAAGTTCAAAACGTAATATTATGAACTACCAGGCCGTTGCGAGCTCTTTTTTAATTATATTACAAAGAATACATTCAAACGTCATTTTATAAATATTTTCGTTATATAAATCTATTTATATTACAAATTCAACAATTAAAACTAATTTAAACATTCAAAATTTAATACTTAAAAATCCGAGTCGTTACATGTTGTGTATTAAGTGGTTAGGACTAGGTCTGGTCCACAGGTTCACTCTCTGGCTCTAGACTCAAGTAATGGGACCCTCCCTTCGAGGTTTTAGTGGTTGTATGCCTTCTCTTATGTACAAAGTATTAAATGGTGTCAATGGACAATAGCGTGAACATGGTAATTCTCCAAGTAATGTCTGTTTCTTATCTAGGGGCTAGTGAAGGCTGACTTAGGGACGAATTATATATATGGCCTACACCGTCTAAGGTAAGTATTAAGTGACTCGGAGTTCACTCGTAGGGACACCTGGATAGTAACAAGAGTGTCCGCCAGGAGGGTTTTCTTAAATGAAGTTGTATTCCTAACCCAAACCTAGTAGTAAGTGGTCGTCACTATTTCTTGACCTGCAAGGAGAGTTAATAATTATGATGTAGACGTTTGGACGAGGTCTTATGTGGCTAGGGGTCCTCCATGGGTATTAAATGACTGAAGGGATGTCTACCCTGAATAAATTAGGTAATGAACTTAATTGACTAAGTATAGCCCACCTCACGGGGTACTAATTGACTGTAAGGATGTCTTCCCTTAAACTACTTTATGCGCTATTAAGCGACCATAAGAATATCTGCTCGTAGATTTCCATGTGGAGTATTAAGTTCCCGTAAGCACGCCCGCCCTTAGATTTACATATAGGCCGTAAGTGTCTGTTAGAATGTCCGCCTCATATGTTTAATTGTGTGTATGTTTGTTTGCGTAGACATATCATGAAGAATGTGTATTGGCAAATATAGGAGATAGTTATTCCTTAAAACTTATGTGATTTTCATTCACCAGAACTTTATGTTCTAACCTCCCTCCCCGTAAACAGGATAATAAGTGGGAACGCTTGGATCTGCGATACCTTGGAGAGGGAACCTGACGATGGAGGATGCATAGCTATTACTCATCATTTACCGCAGTATAATTATATTAGGATAATTATTATTGATGTACCAATTATTTCTTGAGACTCGTTATAACCGACATTTATGATGGTTTTAATTAATGGTACATCTATTTTAAGTTGTTATATTTTATCCCTCTCGTTGTGTGAGATTTTGATTTCATTTTAGTATGCTCTGTTATATCCGTTATACCATTTCCTTATAGGAACCAACGATCTATTTAAAATGGCTCTAAGTTTCGATTGGCCTTTTTGGGTTGAAATTTAGGCTGATTCCGGGCGGGTTGTTACATTTGGTATTGGAGCATAGGTTACTTGATTACAGGGAAAATATATGAGAATCGTGCTTGTTATTTTGAAAAAGGATTTTTCAAGAGTTTTACTATTTATATAAGTGTGTGTGTGTGTCTATATATATATATATATATATATATATATATATATATATATATATATATATTTAAAGTACGCATATCTTTAGAAATATTATCTGTTGGTCCTCCTAGGAAAGGATTAACCTTAATTTCTAGAAAGTCTCTAGAAGTCATGCAGTGATTTCGTAGTTCCCTTTTCAATTTATAAGCCTATAAGAACCTATTGGATGTAAGAACAAAAAAGTTATAGATGTGGAAAGGAATAAAACTACCAAATTAAATAGGCAGTTAATGGAAATCAATAGGTGACTTAACCATCTTTTATTGGAAACGATAATGGAGAAAATAACAGTAAGAATTTGGAATAGGGAAAATTTATGTCCATAGTATAAAGGTGTAAGAGTTTCAGGAAAAACAGAAGAATACCTTTTTATTAGTTGGGAAAAAACTTCCATATTAGTAAATTTGTAATTTTTAATTTGAAAGAGCACTAAATGATTAATAGGTGAAAGGATATTGAAATCAAGAAATATTAAGGATATACTTAAGGCCATTTGCGCAAAGGTACAAATATTTGATTTTTAATTAATATCCATAAGAAAGAGCATTATTTAATGGATAAAATGGCATAAAGGACATTTATAATGGCCACAATTAGGAATGTCAAGAATTGAAAATATATGAATACGGAGGAAAGGATTTAATGAAAAAGATAAAACTTCCATAGAATAGTTTGTCAGATGGTTTAAGCAAAAAGACCAAAATGATTTTGACATGCTAATTAACTTGTTATGAAAAAGGGAATTTTAACATTACATTTATAGGATCAAGTTGCATAATAATTCCATTTAGGAAGGAAAAATTGAAATATGGGTTTTTGAGAAAATAAATGTTTTTGAAGAATTTGAAAAGTTTACTATTTCTTCTATTAGGTAAACTACAATTTTAAACTTTAAGGAAAACAAAAGATGAATTCCTTAAATAAAGGATAATAGTAAACATTTATAGTTATGAGTTCTAAAAAGATAAGAAATGTTAGTATCGAGCAGTAAACAGTTATAATGATATAATTATAATTGTCACTGCTTTGATATAACAAGCTTTTAGTATTAAAATGAATTAGAAAGGATTCTTTTCTTAAAATTCCTATATGAATTATGATAACATATCTGACATTCAATCACAAAAAAAAGAAGGCATTTATAAGTTTGGTAGGATAAACGTCATAAATGTTCTCATTTGAGAAAGACTGGGTAGTAAATTTATTTACTAAAATTAAGATAGAAGTTTAAATAGCAAAATTCTCATTTAATAAGGAGTATGTAAAGGAGTAATAATACTGGAAGTAGAACAAATGGTAAATGACAACTCCAATAAATTAATTTAGCAATTTGTAATTTATTTATGATTATTGAATTAAATTTTTGAAAAGCACCCTCATTGTGCAAACAAAGTGTAATGAGTAGTTAAAGATATCCTAAATTAAAATGCACCATTGACATGAAATTTGGTAAGAGTAGACGTGCAAAGTAGTAAAGGTTTAAACTGCATTGGTAAAATGAATGCAGTTTAGAATTAATGTTTTAAAACACATTTTGGCAATAACAGCATAAGAAAAGAATACAAAAATAAACATACTAAAAGGCTAAATTGCTACTTGATTTAATGTTGAATAATTAAATCCTTGTTTTCAAATAAAAGCAAGCATTTTCCCCAAAACATATGTTGTTTTGATGGACATTAGAGACTGACATTAAGAGAGGTTATCTTACTCTTAATTTAAGAATTTATTAACATTAATAAATGTTATAATTTTAAAAATGGGGCATTTATTAGAAACGTTTAGTGGTAAATGTTTACAAAATGTTATGAATTCTAAATCAGGGTATTTATTATTTTCAATGGGGAATTTTGTAAGATATGAGTGTCATCAAATATTTTAGGAGACTTAAATTGTCGTCTAATCCATTCTGGGATATTTAATTAAAACTCTATTTTCTAAAATAGAATGAATATTTGTTCTGCTAGCCATTAAAAGGTTTTATTGACCATTTTGAAAGTAAGAATGGATGACATTCAATAGTTAATAAAGTTAAGTGTTTAAAAAGAAAAAGTATTTCTGCTCTTATTCTAAAACAATTTAGTTAACATTTGAACACTAGCATTTGAATCCATAATATAACATTTTGGAATAAATTCTAAATAAAGAACGTTTTTCTAAGACATGTATTAACTCAGTAATCATTAAAAGTCCGCAAAAATTTAACATATTAGATTTTGGCAAGATATTAAGTACCTATTTTGAATTTGTACAGGTTTGAAGAATAATAAGGATTTAACAATGTTCAAAAGAATGTTTCTTGTGAAACCAGTAAAAAGGTGATAACTCCGGAGCAATAAGAGTAGCTTATTAGGTACAATTAGGTTTTAGGACTAAGTAATAAGGGCTGGTTGTTATTTAGATTACCCTAGACAGTTAGTTTAGGGATTAGAACATTTATAACCATATTTAACGCCTAGCAGTATATATATAAATAAGTGTAACGTAACTTAACGTAATTCACAATTTCAAAGAGATGTTCATGGATATTGATTGCAAATTTAGTGGGAATCCATGTTTATGCCTACGATGTTGGGATTTGAAACCCTTATTAAATTTTATGATAAATGCATAAGAAAGGATATCATAGGGATACTTAGCTTAGTGATCTACCATCTAGGGCATTTGGAAGTTAATAACGAAATTAGTTTTGTAGCCTATAAATAGGAAGTGGGCGGTCTTGTGAATTTTGAAATATTCGGTGAAGAAGAAGTTTAGCCTTAGAGAATGCCATCCTCAAGAATAAGAATTTGAAGCATGAGAATAAGGGATAGGCTTTAACATTGGATTTATATTAGCCGTTATAGTTTGGATATGATCGTGTTTTGGTTTACTTAAGGGTATCTGTTTAATTTTTATAAATGAGTCCTTTTGTTGTTTTCCACAAAAAGGACAATATTTGGAATTATAAGGAATATACATAAAAATGGAAAGGATGTGATGTGTGATTTAACACATAGATTTTACTATCCATTCAAAATAAGACAGTACTCATTCCTTGTAATTTTAAATACAACAATATCATTGTTTAGGTAGATTTACGTAAATTATAGCAAAAGATCTTTTAATGGAATTTAAGTTCCAGCAAATTGGAGCATAGGAAAATATTCTAGATATTAATATAGACTAGAACATCAATTAATTATAATTAGAAATTTTGATTTGGGAAATTACTGAATTTTTGAGTTACCTCTCATTTGAAGACTGAAGGGCAAACTAAAGACGACCAGAGCTTTAGGAATAAGAAAAAGAGTTGCATCATGGAGGATGAATTGCTATTAGTCATCATTTACGACAGCATAATTATTATTGATGTACCTATTATTGCTTGAGACTCTTTGTAACCAACATTGATGATGATTTTAATCGAAGGTACATCTATTTTAAGTTATTATATTTTATCCCTTCCGCTGTATGAGATTTTGATTTCGTTTTAGTATGCTCTGTTATATCTGCTATATCATTTCCTTATAGGAACCAACAATTCATTTAAAATGGCTCTAAGTTTTGATTGGCCTTTTTGGGTCGATATTTAGGCTCATTCCGGGCGGGTTGTTGTAAGAAAATTATCGAAAGAATGTTGTGGCCTCCAATCTGACCGTTGCCGCTCAGTCCCTTGAAATCAATATGCTAAAGGAGCAGCTTGCCCAAGCGCAGGTGGAGAGACATCAAATGCAATGCAAATGTAACCAGGCTATCCTTGAAAAGGCTACCATCGAGTAAACACACAAAGAAACTATGAATAGCCCGAACTCGACAATGTTTGAATTTTATGTTCTATACATCATGGGACGGGTAGCTTGGAATTTCTGGACGAGAGGTATCTCTAAACATTATCTGAAGTGTGGGAGGAGAACCTAAGGCTAGTGGTGGATGATGGGAAGTACATCGAGGGGGAACTCAAAGCCTAATATCAAATATTGACTTTCGAGCTACTCTTTCTCAGGGCCAAGAGGATCCCAGGCTTGAACGAGAGCATGAGGCTGTAGACAGAATCAGTATTTCAAGGGAAACTCATCACGATTAGATTTTCCTTGATGTTATTACTCCTTCTGTTGATCCGTTAAGTGATAAAACCACCTCTGTTAAGGCTGCCACTACTGTCGTTACTGTTATAGCTATCTTCTCGAACCATCATTGCCACCACCACTATTATTACTACTTCCGCTGATGTTTCCACTTGCCACTACTCCTACTGCCACCGCTCGTTGGGTTGTTATTGAGATGACTTAGTTAAGCGACGAAGGCAACAACAGTGTGCAAGATTTTGAAATTGCTTCCCGAGGTTCTCTCGATATAAGTAACACTGGTACTATTTCATATTTAGGAGACTTCTCATTTTATCCCTTTGAGTTTGATGACTTACTCACTCATTTATTGCTTACTGTAGGCTTGGATTTGTCGGACTCCTTTCCTTTCGCACCTAGTCCCAACAACAATTTTTACCTCATTGACATTTGTTCCGCGGGTCTTATGCCTGCCATTACTACTCCCCAAGCGACTGCTACTCCTCTAACTCCTATTACGACCTCCACCTCAGCCTTTTAACATAGGCCACACTCCGGGCATATTTCATCTTTGCATGATTTAGATGATTCAGTGGTCTCGTTTGGAAGAGAAAGGGAGAATGTTAAGGAGTAAGCCCCTGCACTCGAAAGAGAAGACACTGCAGAGGGTGTAATGGCCACCGAGCATAAGGAACCTTCTTCTGGGGGTGGTATGATGCCCAAGGGTAAGCGTAGCGAAAAACGTAGCACACATAAGAAATCAAAGGCCGCTACTGTCAAATTGACAAGTGCTCGCAGAGTTGTGGAATCCCTATTTATTCTTGCATGCCCGGCTTCGACCACTTCCCAACCATGTAATCCGTCCAAGTTGACAATCAAGCCAAGCGACACTTTGATGGGCGTGAAGAAGAGGGATTGATGTCTTGAAATTTATGTCTTTTACAACACTATTTTCTGTAATTCTCCTTGGCCGGAGTTGCATGGGCATCAGCCACTGCCTTTTTGGTTGGTTTTAAATTTGTAATTAGATGTATATGATGATAATGTCTCTTTTGCTTGTTATACGTCTTTGTATCATTTGTGTTTTGACATTTTCGTTTGTACTTTTAAGCGATTTACTTCACCATAGCATTTTAACCCTCGTTGTTGTGTTTTCCTACTCACTACAGTTCCTTGATAGGCCTATGGTATGTTTTACCCCAATGGCATTTGAAGATGTTGTGGATGACGTTGCCCCCATACCATGGGTAGTCACGGACTAGAGTGAAATTGTGCATCAACAATATTGCATGTCGCCCTTAGTTCAGGATTGCTGCCTAGTTTTATCAACCTCTTTTGGCGTCTTAAGCTTGAATTGTTGTTGTGGGTATTTCCCAGCCTCGATTTTTGCGGATTTGTGGTTGCTTCATTGGTATCGAGTTACATAATGTTTTCATAATCGCCTTATGAGCGTTGCTTACCCTGAATTTTGTTTGGTGGTGATCCATTAGGACAATCAAGCTTTTCGCCGTAGGGTCAAGGCTTTCTGTCTTCTAGGAGGAATGCCAATTGATCAGGAGCATTCAACTTCGTATAGTAAAGGAATCCTTTTGAAATTAGGTGTAACGACCCGTGTTTTTGGCACTTGAATATGTAATTTAATTTATTTAATTTAAATATTATATTTGGAATATCGATGGAATTAATATCTAATTCGCTATTTAAACAAAGTTCGATGTTATATATTTATATAATTATAAATAGAGCTTGAAATATAACGCTGCAGTTTGAAAATTCGAGTTTGAACTTCAACTGGACATACAGAGTCCGATATAAGTCAGATTTCTGTGAAACAAGAAACGTTGGGAGCGTGTTGACGATAGCTTTCATATGAAAGATAAAAATCCAGATTCCGTGTTATTGGTTGCGAGTTATGGCTAAATCAAATTTTGGAAAAAACGCTGTGGAAATCGTTATCGGCCATTAAAATAGTCGTTCTGCAAACGGACTCTGTTTTCGATGAAATTAGTTTCATTGGGACCGTATCGCTAAATTTTTGTCAGAAAGTCAAACGGCGTGGCAAACAGATGTCGTATGTGATGACAGCAACCGTAAACGCCCGTTCAAATTCTATAGCGCGCATTCAAATAAATATAAGGAGTATTTGGGCGTAACTTGAGCAGACGATCGAATTAGGCCAAGGAACCAGTTCCGTTGAGTTCGTAGCGTCGATTAGAGCCAGGATAGGTATATAGTTTGTTATTTTTAGAGACCGAGAAATTTGGCGTTAAAAAGGGTAGTGCGGTGCGCGGTAAAAATAGCCTACCGGGCAAACAGTCTCAGAATGCGACGAAACTAGTGCCGTTGGGTTCGTATCAACAAGTTATTGTAGGATTTGAAAGTTTCAAGTTGATTCGATTTATCTGGTGATCATGAAAAAATAAAATGCGTGTTCATTTCTGGTTTTATAAGGGAATTTTTTTCATACGACCTCGGATTTCGATGAAACTTGTCCCATTGGGTCCGGAATAAATTTTTACATTAAGATTAGATTTTTTATCAGTAGACATAAATCATATGTAGTGAGTTTTAACATGATTTCTCCATGATGCATTTTCATGCATTTTTATATTAGTAGAATCCATCCACTTTTCTACTTTAACTTCTTTTGCTTCCCTGTACATACGCTCGCTCAACCTATACCAACCGTGCTACCCAAGGACCTTATACCAACCAACCGTGCTATCCAAGTATTTAGTTTCGTGGTTTTCAAGCCAAGCTAACATCCGTGAGTGTCAAGTAAAAAAATTAATACCGTGCCGACCAAGGTATTGAGTTGCTCACCCAAGTACAAGCTTTTATCAGCTAACCTGTATAGTAACTGTAACCCTATTCCCCTAAGACTTGGCACCCACGCTATCTTCTTCATATAAAATGACTCTCGCTCCTTCTTTTCCTTTGTTTCTTTTTGCTTTGCTTTCTGTAATGGCAAAACCGATTTGTTTCCGCTCAAAAATAAAAACAAACAAACTCGTTAACAATCCTTAAATGCCGAACCCAGTCCCCAATGTTTCCTCTTGACGCGAGCTGTTGGGAGCGTCCAGGAGGCTCCGCATTTAATGGACGTTGTATTTTATGTTTTCTGGTAGTCTTCGGGTGACGTCAGTTAGAGGGCGGTGGTGGTGCAAGGTCTAGAAGGAGAGATGTGTGCATTATGTATTGCGTATGGGGGACGGTGGAGCTGCTCAACAGAAGAGGAGCTGTGCATGGATGGTGAGAGAAAGATGTGAGCGAGAAAAGGAAAGCATATGGGCCTTTTTTTTAATCGGTTGTTATTATACATTTAGTAATGTAAATTGCTTAATTAAATTATTAACCAAGTATTAACCAATTTAATTATATTTAGGACCATGATTTGGGTTCAGAAACAAGCTAGTGTGCGGTTATACAAAGGAGTTATAGTGGGGTGACTGTTTTGTTCGAAAGTGAAGGAGAAAAACAATGGAGCACTCAAAAATGTTTGAACTAAAGGATATTGAAGGGGTCAGGATGCTTAACGAAAGAGCAGTAATGGTAAGAGAGAATGGACGTGCTGTTGTTTACGTGTTGTTTGTTAGGCTTAGAAAAAAAGAAGAAAAAGAAGAAGAAGGCGGACGTTAGACAGAAGAAGGAAGAGCGGAGCAGGACAAGGAGAAACGTGAACAAATTTGGCAAGATCAGTCGTGTTGAAATCATGTCGGTGGATGCTTCATTTTGGAGCTAGAATTAACTGGAACACGCCATTTCACCGTCAGATGGAATCATGGTGAGTTAAACTCACTCAGTTTTCCCATTTATATTTTATATAAATTGGGTTCTTTATTTTGTGTGTTTTGCTTGCTGATGGTTGCTTATTTGCTAGTTATACAATTGTTTGTTGGTTTAATTGATGAAATTAAACTGTGTTTAATTTCAGTGAAATACCAAATCGTTATTTTTAACGATTGGTTCCAATAAAGGTAACTTACCTTATTGGTCACGTTTATTTATAAACGTGTTTTAAAATTGTTGAACTATTTGAATTGTTGGTGGTTGATGTTGAATGGCCGTTATTTATTGTTATCAGTTAAACAAAACTGAATGTTCTGTTTTGTGATAACCGCTTTGAATACAGGGAAGAACAGGTTGGAGGGATCCAACCGGATTCCTCAAATATGTTATTTGTTTTCATATTATCATATATGAACTGTCCTGTTGGGTGTGATTTAATTGATGGTTGATTATTGAATGTTCAACATCTGCTAGTTTAAACCAATGGGTGATATTGGTTGGGTATTTGGCATCGTATGGCCTATAAAATCTATCATGTTATATATATACTTATTCACCGTCAGGTGAATCGATAAAGATGAAGTTATAAAATTTATTTTATAACTGGAGTTGGATTTCGAATATATTATTTTGAATCAGAATTATTAAAGGGAAATAAATAAATATTTTATTTATTTAAGACCTTGATTTATTTTTAATTGATTTTATTAAGTAAATTCTGATGTAAATCAGATTTATAAGTACAAGATAAGAAATAAAGTCGCGTAGTTAAAATTGGGTAATTGGTTTGTCGAGAAACAATTAATAGGATTTATTTAAATTAATTATATTTTTAATTAATTTAAAGTGAGAATTAATTGGGGTCGATTAACGAGAAAATCGAGTTTTGAGTTAATCGACCAGTTTGAATTGAAATTGATTTTCAAATTAACGTGTTTTGATTAAAATAGTTAAATGAATATTGTTAAACTTTAAGTAAGGTTTTTTAAAGGGATTTACTATTTATTTTAGTTAATAAAGGAATTAACTACTAATGTAGTTAATAATTGAAATAAATTATTATTTTAATTTAGAAAATTACTTTTGAATGGAAATTTATTTAAAAGGTAATCGATGTTGGAATGAAATCTAGTTGAATGGTGAGGGAAGTTCATGAACGAGTTTTATATTTAAAACCCAAGTTGCTATAACAAAGTATAAAAGGAATTTCAAGCAAATAAAATAGTTTGAAATGAGTGTTAACCATTTGAATGAAGTGAAAGGAGATTAAGAGATAAAAGGGTTTATAATAAACCAGAGACAAATGAGACATAAAGGGTTAAAGCTTAATTTTAAATAGTGTTACTTAAAAAGGAGATTGGGTAAAAAGGGGGAATTGAAATAAGGGCTCCAAAGTGGGTAATGGTTGGATATGTTTGAAAGGAGATTGATAAAGAGTGAATTTGGGTAAAAATGTGAGTTATAGGGTTGTATAACCAAACCCACGTTATGATGGAATGTATTTTAAGACTGGAATGCAATATTGATTTTTGATTACAACTTATGTTTATCTGAAGATATGAACGTTGTTGATCAAGGTCTGAGAGGTAATTAAAATACCCCAACTTGAACGACATCAGGATTATCTGAAGATGATATTAGTTGGTAATCGTAAAAGAGGTTAGTGACAGTTCATTTTTTCCATTAGTGAAATAATGCAACATTGGTGGAAATTTGATACATATATATGACGAGAGATCCGAAGTAAAGGAAGTGTAAGGTTTAGTTTTATACTGATAACTATTAGTTATTATTTCAAAAGCGAAATAAAAGATATTTCGTAACGTGTTTTCACGAATAATAAGTTGAATGAATTTCTCAAGTTAATTAATAAAGAATAATGTAACAGATGTTTGAAAGGAAAATTAAGTGGAAATTGTATATGGTCTCAAGTTATTAAGTATTAATAAGAAAGGGTTTTTTGAGAATCAGTGTATCAAGGAAGAATTCAAATATCGTATTTTGCACATATTAAAGGAGTTAGAAGTTTTAATTAAACAATAGAGAATCAGTTTGTTTAATTAAAAGGCCAAGTGATGCTGGATATTGAACCAGTGAACTCAGTGGAGTGTCATGATTGAAACACTGTACATTTTGATAGTTAAAACACCGACTATCAAATTTGACTAATACGATTGTTGGTATGGAAAGACCAGGATCGAATTTACATTCGAAAACCATTCCGATCAACAAATACGTGAAGATCTCAGAAGGTGATCGAGATGGAGCATTGAAGACCGTGGATTTTCATAAACGGAAGAACCACTAATATTCTCTGCCTGGCAAACAGAGATAAGCTGTGATTCTGTCGTAGTTGGAATCTACGGGTTGCAAGGACTTCTCGCTACTGATCCATGGGGTGATTCCTATATTGGATGCAGTAGGAAAGTACCTTCGGTTCATCCTGTTCTTGGATGACTTGTATGGACGAGTGTCTGACAGAGTATTTCCAAAGTGTCACGTACGTTGATTTCTTCAAACGTGCTATAGTTGTTGGCAAGGAATTGCCGTTCTCTTAGCTTCCAGCTAGAGTATTTGTAATAACCCGTATTTTAAGAACATGATATAACACAAAACAAGGCAGGATTAAATAATAAAATCTGATTCAAGGGAAACGGGCTGTGCCATTGCGTTCGTCTCGGAAAAATACGCGAAATAGAGTCCGAGTTTTCGAAAATCGGAGTCCGTATGACCCGATTAAGGCCCAACAAAGTTTTCAGAAAATTTCTAAATAAAAACAGATTTTCAAATTCAAATCTAAGCTTGGAAATTGGGCCAGTTGGGCCAAGGCGGGAAAATTCCCGCCACAGTACCCAAGTCGACAGCCCTGTCGACTTGGGAGTCGACTGGGTCTGACCAGGTCGACAGCCCTGTCGACTTGGCTGTCGAATTGGCCCAGACGCCCAGTCCTTCCTGGTGCACCATTTTGGGTTTGTGTTGAGCTTGGGGGCCAGATTCGATTTGGAGGGTTGAGATGAGAACTAGGGTTTAATCCTATGGCCTAAAACACTTGCCTAATCTATAAATAAGACCCTAACCTACCCTAAATCCTCATTAATCTATCCTACAACTAAACTATGGCAAAATCAATCCTCTCATGGCCTCCACTCTCTTCATAAATTCCTAAATCAATTTTCAAGGGATTTCCATGCATACAAGTGTATTTAGGCTTGTATGATCCTCTTTAGCTTGCATTAAAGTCTTGTTTCTCTATTGGCATCATAAAGGAGGAGTCTTGATCAAGTTTGCTTGCATTTTGGGGTTTTAATTAGTTGCATAAGGGGTTTCTTACATTTGCTATACTCATTTGAGTCTTCATAGCATTGTAAGCCTATTTCTACTCTTGTATTTTAACTATGAAGTTAATATGTTATGTTTCAAGTTTGAGTTTGGGGTTAATCATGATAGGTGCTTTGATCTTATGATTTTATGCATAAGCTTACTCTATGCATGTTAGTAAAGTCATTACCTTGGCTTTATGCATAGAAAGATATGATCTTTGGTTGGAAATGTTGCATAATGCAACTTTGAAACTCTCATAACCCTTGCATTAACATGCATATAATGTTATATGCATGTTACTAGCCCTTATCTCATGCTATCTATGACCATGTTCCACCTATTTGCCAAGTTTGATGTTATGCATGCATATGAACCTTATGCAAGTTGAAATCATATTATGCATGCATATGAACCTTATGCAAGTTGAAATCATGTTATGCATGCATATGAACCTTATGCAAGTTGAAACCATGTTATGCATGCATATGAACACTATGCAAGTTAAAATGATGTTATGCATGCTTATGAATATTTTGCAAGTTGATAACATGATATGCAAGTTTATGATCACATCTTTGTCTCATGCCACCATGTTTAACTTGTGGCTCCAACCCCTCTATGTCATGATTATGCCAAGTTCCCTCTTTCTATCCTTTATGCGCTATTGCGATATGTAAGCGATGGGATTGCGTTTGGGGTTGGGTAAACTTAAAAGACATAAAAACATAAGCTTGGGAATTTACCTATTAAGTTAGGTCTACCCATTGGGAATTTACCTATTAAGTTAGGTCTACCCAATTGCTTGAAAACTTGTAATGTGATGGACATGACACTTAGAAAACATGAGAATGGCCAACTCGAGGTTGGGTTGAGCTTGTAGCATAAACCTACCCGGAACCGACCGGCTTAACTAGTGGCTACAAGCAATAGGACCCAATGTGAGTAGTTGGTCATGTTGCACGTGAGACCCGAGGTTAGACTAAGTTGTGGTGTAAACCTACCCGGACCCGCCCGACCTAACTAGTAACCACAACAAGGTCTAATGTGAGAGGTTGGATGCATTAAATTAATTAATGCCACATGGTAGGGTTAAGTCATGGACCGCTTGAATACTTAACCAATTAAACATGATGGGTTGGTAGGGTTAAGTCATGAACCTTGGGTACACTTAACCAACTTGGTACTTAGATGAGTTGGGGTTAACCACGTTTAACCAATTAAGGAAACCCTAGTTACGTGGTCCTTTGCACCAGTAACCCTCTTGGATGTATCATGATACCCTAGGGACTAGGCTAGGGTGGGGCATGATTACTGGGATGACATGTAAGCGACCAAAACGACGGCTGTGTAGGTGCGCCGGTGTAGGTTCAGGCGGGCCATGGTCGTGCACATGGTCCGGAGTTGAAAAAGCAGGCATGGGCACCAGTAGGTTTAAACTGTGCGTGCTTGGTTTGTGTCAGTGGTTGACACCCTTGGACTTGATACACCCTAGGGTGGACCTAGCACAGTTTAGCTACACTTCGTAGTTGGGCCGTATGACACCGACACTTGACGAGTTAGGCTTTAG
Source organism: Allium sativum (assembly GCA_030737875.1). Lineage (NCBI taxonomy): Eukaryota > Viridiplantae > Streptophyta > Magnoliopsida > Asparagales > Amaryllidaceae > Allium > Allium sativum. Next base: position 161,490,839 of record CM060923.1, read on the forward strand.
GGAGCCGATCGACTAGACCGTGCTAGTTGGACCTTGATTTAGGTCATTCATGATGTTGGGCCAAACTTGGGCCTGGGGATCACTTCTTGTTTACACTTGACACGACTTGTGATACTAGTACACTTGGTGCAAACATCAATCTTGTTTATGCGGTACCACACTTGATCTATCTTGTTGACTTTTTACCATGCCAGTTATCATCCTATGACTCATCCTTGTTTACATATACTGTTAACTTTATTAGTTGTTGTACAATTGTAGGTAGGACTTACCAGTCTTTTGACTGACCCATTTTCTTTCGCCTCTTTTCTTTCGTTTCCCCCCCCAGGTTTACAGGGCGGGAATACCAGCACTTAGCTTGGATCTTAGCTGCTTTTCTTGGATAGCTCATGTATGCTTCGGACTTGAGCTTGCTATGGTTTTCTACTTGGGGATAGCTACTTCATGTTTTCCTTTTTAGTTACAAGTTTTATGTTTCTAGACTTTGTTTATGGAAAATAATTAAGTACTGTGTTGTAACTTAACTTATGGTTTTGATATGCTAGTTTTTATCCGCTGCTATACTTACTCTGTTTTTACTTATATGTTCTATCTTGTGATATCTGCATGCATGATTACCTTATTTAAACGCCCCTCCAAAGTCAGTGTCCTTGCAAGAGTGGCACTGGCGGAAGTGGGGTGTTATATTTGGTATCAGAGCATAAGGTTTACGAGATTGGAGCAAAAAAGGGTTTTAAAGTTACTTTTAAAAGCTATTTTCAAAACCATTTAAGTATTTTCCAAAGAAAAGTCTAGTTTATTTTGAAAGGCTATCCCCCAAGAGCCATAAGCACTATCCTTCGTTTCCTCGTTCTAAATCTATCTTTTCCTTTTTCAGCATAGCCGATCTCAATCTTCCTGAGGGAGTCACCATTCCCGGATGGTTCCGGAGGTACTTGGAAGCTAGGGCCAATAATGCAGGTCCAGCAACCACTCCCACTATCACTGAGGTTCCACCCCCTCCTCCTCCTCAGCAACCACAAGCCGATTTCGCCAAGGTTTGCAAGGACTTCAAGGCAATGGGTGGCAAAAAATTTATTGGGACAGAGACTTTCGTGGAAGCAAGAAATTGGTTGAAGGAGACCGAAGATCTTTTTGCCATCTTTGATATAGAGGACCATAGAAAGGTTCTGTTGGCGGTTTGGCTACTAAATGAGGAAGCTTCTTATTGGTGGGAGGTCACCAATGCTACAAGGCCCGTAGAAACCTGGGCCGACTTTAGGGCAAGGTTTGGGCTTAAGTTTCTATCATCTGCAGAGGCAAATTTGCAACTAGAGAAGTTCATAGCCATGAGGCAAGGAGACATGACAGTGAGAGAATATGTGAATAAGTTCAACCAGCTCGCCCAATTCGGTTTGGACATGGTCAATACTCCCGAGAAGAAGGCTCTACGTTTTGCACGAGGCTTAAATGAGCCATTACAAGGTCTAGCCATGTCACACATACCCATGGGGGCCACTTTCGAGAGCCTAGTAGAAATGGCATTGCTGCAGGGAGAGGATAAGAATGGGAAGAAAGAAGTCAAGCCCAATGAGACTCAGCCTAAGAAGACAGACTCCAAGTGGGGAGGGAATCAGAGTAATCAGAACAACAAGAACAACAAGAACAACAAGGGCAACAAGAACAAGGCAAAGGACACAAGAAAGTGCCACTTCTGTGGGATTGTTGGGCACGTAGCCAAGGACTGTAGGAAGAAGAAAATGAAATTGGGTGGATGCTTTCATTGTGGAGAGACGGGACATTTTAGCAAGGATTGCCCTAAGAAGCAGGGGCACAGACAAACTCAGCGCGCAGGTTCATCTGGAGGGCAAGTGCATGCTCTCAACACCGCTTCAGTTCAGGACCGAGGTACTATTTCTGTGGAAAGTCTTGTTTATATTTCTGGTTTTCCTGTTCGCACTTTGTTTGATTCTGGCGCATCGCATACCTTTATTTCCTCTGATGTTGTTGGAAGTTTGCACCTAAGTACTAGTCTTGTTGAGGATCCCGTTAGTGTTTCAAATCCGATTGGAGGTTCAGCCCATTTATCTATGATCTGTATGGATTTGAGGATTTCTATCTTGACCGTAGAATTCTCGTGTGATGCTTATGTTCTCGGGTTCACGGGATACGGGTTGATCTTGGGCATGGATTGGTTGTCCCGCTATGGAGCCATTCTCGATTGTGAGCATAGGGTGATGAGACTCATGACTCGCCTTGGCAATACCCTAGAGATTTCTTGCAACCCGCTAGATCCCGTCATGCTATGTTATCTTGAATCTCTTGACTCGTCTATCGATGATCTGCAATCTGTAAGGGTGGTTCGAGAATACCCTGATGTTTTTGAAGAAGTTAAGGGGTTACCCCCTAAGCGAGAGATAGATTTCCGCATTTATCTGGTTGATAATGCTAAGCCAGTCTCCTTACCAGTTAGGCACATGGCCCCGCGGGAAAGGAGAGAGCTCAGTAAGAAAATCAAGGAGCTTCTTGAGAAGAATTTTATTAGGCGAAGCATTTCCGAATGGGGTGCTCCTGTGGTGTTCGCTACTAAGGCAGACGACTCGCTTCGTCTATGTGTTGATTATCGAGAGCTGAACAAGCTGACCAAGAAGAATAGGCATCCATTACCGAGGATAGATGACCTCTTCGACCAGCTTGTTGGTGCTTCTGTTTTCTCTCAGCTTGATTTAGCCACCGGATTTCATCAGCTTAGAGTGGCCGAAGACAGCATTGATAAGACTGCATTTAGGACTCCAGACGGATTCTTTGAATGGCTTGTCATGCCATTCGGCTTGACTAATGCACCCGCCTACTTCGTAGATTTGATGAGTAGGGTGTTCAGGGAGTTCCTTAACAAGTTTGTTGTTGTCTTCGTGGATGATATTCTGATCTTTTCAAAAGACGAGGAAGAACATGCTAGACACCTCAAGGAGGTGATGGATACGCTTAGAGCCCATCAGTTGAAAGCCAAGTTCTCCAAATGCCACTTTTGGAGAAAAGAAGTCCGATTTCTTGGGCATATAGTTTCTAAGCAGGGTATAGCTGTGGATCCCGCGAAAGTGGTTGCAGTTCAAGACTGGAAGACTCCTAAGAATGCAACCGAACTGCGAAGCTTTCTCGGTCTGGCAGGCTACTATAGGAAGTTCATTAGAGAATTCGCTAAGATTTCGGCCCCTCTCACTAGATTGACGAAGAAGAACTTAGTCTTTGCATGGGACTTAGAGTGTGAGCTTGCTTTTCAAAGGCTCAAGAGGGCCCTTACCACAGCTCCAGTTTTGGCATTACCCGATGGCGGTAAGATGTTTACCGTGTATACCGATGCATGTGGCACAGGGTTAGGCGCTGTTCTAATGCAGGTAGGAAGAGTGATATGTTATGGGGGTAGGCAACTTAAAGTTCATGAGAAGAACTATCCCACTCATGACTTGGAGTTAGCGGCGATTGTCTTTGCACTCAAGTCCTGGCGCCACTATCTTTTAGGCGAAAGGTTTGAGTTGTACACTGATCACAAATCACTCAAGTATCTCTTCTCGTAGAAAGATCTGAATCTTAGGCAGCAAAGGTGGATGGAATTCTTGGCATCTTATGACTTCGAGATAGCTTATACCCCTGGCAATGGTAATGTTGTGGCTGATGCACTAAGCAGAAAAAGGTTGGCTTTGAGTCCCTTGTTTGTTGAGATGAAGAGCCTAGAGTTCCTGGCAACCTTTGATTTCACGACAGCAGTTGAGTCGATGACAGGATCGTTAGCATCTCTCGAGCTTAGACCCACACTTCTTGATCAAGTAGGGACTTCGCAGAAGGAAGACCCACAGATAGTGGAGATCATGGATAGGTTGATTCGTGGTGAGACGTCTAGTCACCTTGCTAGATATACTGTTGATGACAAGGGTTGGCTAAGGCGTGATGGAAGACTCTGCGTCCCACAAGTGGGAGACTTGGTGCATAAAGTTCTCGAAGAAGCACATCACTCAAAGATGACTATACATCCTGGTGGAGATAAGATGTATAGGGATATGAAGCGCATTTTCTTTTGGCCTGGAATGAAGAAGGATGTGGCAGAGTATGTTTCAAAGTGCATGGTGTGCCAACAAGTGAAAGCTGAGTCGAAGAAACCAGGTGGGCTATTACATCCATTGGAGGTCCCGCAATGGAAGTGGGAGAGCATCTCTATGGACTTTGTGGATGGATTGCCTAAATCAAGAAAAGGGAATTCGTGCATATGGGTCATCGTTGATCGACTTACGAAGAGTGCTCACTTTATCCCAGTAAAGAGCAAAAGGACTGCATCATGGCTGGCGTCTGTTTACCTTCGAGAAATAGTGAGATTGCATGGGGTTCCTTCTAGCATAGTCAGTGATCGTGACCCAATCTTCACTAGCCAATTCTGGAATAGTTTGCAGGAAGCAATGGGTACGCAATTGAATCTGAGTACAGCCTATCACCCCCAGACGGATGGCCAAACCGAAAGGGTGAATAGAGTGCTAGAAGACCTTCTGAGGCTTTGTGTTCTTGATTTTGGTGGTACTTGGGAAGACCACCTTCCTCTTATGGAGTTTGCTTACAACAATAGCTATCAAGCTAGCATAGGGATGGCACCATTTGAAGCTTTATATGGGAGGCTGTGTAGGTCACCATCTTGTTGGTGGGAGACAACAGATAAGCTTGTACTTGGGCCCGATATGATACGAGACACATCTGAGAAAGTTGAATTGGTGAGAAGACGGATGAAAGCGGCCCAAGATAGACAGAAATCCTATGCTGATAAGCGAAGGACAGATTTGGAGTTCGAAGTTGGAGACATGGTTTTCGTGAAGGTTTCTCCTTTGCGTAATGTGGTTCGCTTCGGAGCAATTGGGAAGCTGGCACCCAGATTCGTAGGACCCTTTCCTATCATAGAGAGAATTGGGAAGATGGCTTATAAAGTGCAATTGCCCGAGAAGCTGTCCGGAGTGCATAATGTCTTTCATGTCTCGCATCTCCGAAAGTGCCTACATGAGTCCGCTGAGGTGGTTGAACCTAGCATTCTTGAAGACGTGGAAGTAGAGAAAGAGGCAACCTTGAGGAGAGCTCCGATTCGTATCTTGGGAACGGAGATCAGAAAGCTAAGGAATCGAGAGGTCAAATTGGTGAAGGTTCAGTGGAGTGAAGCCGAAGAGGATGCAACTTGAGAGACAGAGGAGAAGATGCTTGGGCTTTATCCATTCCTTTTTGAGGGTACATTCTCGATCTCTTTTCCTCTTTAGCATGTCTTTCTTTTGCTATCCATGTTTATCCTGTTTATCTTGTAACTTCGTCATGAGAACCTTAGGTAGAAACCCCTTGGATGAAACATGTATTTGAAACATGTTATGCTTGATGGTTGCAAGTGGCTGCAAGTGTTTGCAAGTGGATACTCGTGGATGCATGATACACATTAGGCACTAAGATCGGCTCACACACTTTCATATTGCATATGCATGAGTGCTTATACTTATTCATGGCTGAAACTTGTTATGCTATCTCATGGATGTTGCATATGGATGAATGTTATGTGCACTCATGTAGAAATTATAAAATTAGGCTAGGAATTTGCATACATATGGACGCATTTCACTAGCATACTTTGCATTAAGGAGGTGTACTGAATCAGTAACCGCCTGATTTTCGCATTAGATAAGTACATATACACACACCTTTGCATATGATCATACAACATTTAGAAATTGTTAAGGACAATGGTTACTCGTGGATGATGTGGTGAGTAGATGGATGATGGATGGTAGGACACATACTTCCTAACTTAGAGATTTCGGGGACGAAATCCTTTAAGGAGGGGAGAATGTAATAACCCGTATTTTAAGAACATGATATAACACAAAACAAGGCAGAATTAAATAATAAAATCTGAATCAAGGGAAACGGGCTGTGCCATTGCGTTCGTCTCGGAAAAATACGCGAAATAGAGTCCGAGTTTTCGAAAATCGGAGTCCGTATGACCCGATTAAGGCCCAACAAAGTTTTCAGAAAATTTCTAAATAAAAACAGATTTTCAAATTCAAATCTAAGCTTGGAAATTGGGCCAGTTGGGCCAAGGCGGGAAAATTCCCACCACAGTACCTAAGTTGACAGCCCTGTCGACTTGGGAGTCGACTGGGTATGACCAGGTCGACAGCCCTGTCGACTTGGCTGTCGACTTGGCCCAGACGCCCAGTCCTGCCTGGTGCACCATTTTGGGTTTGTGTTGAGCTTGGGGGCCAGATTCGATTTGGAGGGTTGAGATGAGAACTAGGGTTTAATCCTATGGCCTAAAACACTTGCCTAATCTATAAATAAGACCCTAACCTACCCTAAATCCTCATTAATCTATCCTACAACTAAACTATGGAAAAATCAATCCTCTCATGGCCTCCACTCTCTTCATAAATTCCTAAATCAATTTTCAAGGGATTTCCATGCATACAAGTGTATTTAGGCTTGTATGATCCTCTTTAGCTTGCATTAAAGTCTTGTTTCTCTATTGGCATCATAAAGGAGGAGTCTTGATCAAGTTTGCTTGCATTTTGGGGTTTTAATTAGTTGCATAAGGGGTTTCTTACGTTTGCTATACTCATTTGAGTCTTCATAGCATTGTAAGCCTATTTCTACTCTTGTATTTTAACTATGAAGTTAATATGTTATGTTTCAAGTTTGAGTTTGGGGTTAATCATGATAGGTGCTTTGATCTTATGATTTTATGCATAAGCTTACTCTATGCATGTTAGTAAAGTCATTACCTTGGATTTATGCATAGAAAGATATGATCTTTGGTTGGAAATGTTGCATAATGCAACTTTGAAACTCTCATAACCCTTGCATTAACATGCATATAATGTTATATGCATGTTACTAGCCCTTATCTCATGCTATCTATGACCATGTTCCACCTATTTGCCAAGTTTGATGTTATGCATGCATATGAACCTTATGCAAGTTGAAATCATGTTATGCATGCATATGAACCTTATGCAAGTTGAAATCATGTTATGCATGCATATGAACCTTATGCAAGTTGAAACCATGTTATGCATGCATATGAACACTATGCAAGTTAAAATGATGTTATGCATGCTTATGAATATTTTGCAAGTTGATAACATGATATGCAAGTTTATGATCACATCTTTGTCTCATGCCACCATGTTTAACTTGTGGCTCCAACCCCTCTATGTCATGATTATGCCAAGTTCCCTCTTTCTATCCTTTATGCGCTATTGCGATATGTAAGCGATGGGATTGCGTTTGGGGTTGGGTAAACTTAAAAGACATAAAAACATAAGCTTGGGAATTTACCTATTAAGTTAGGTCTACCCATTGGGAATTTACCTATTAAGTTAGGTCTACCCAATTGCTTGAAAACTTGTAATGTGATGGACATGACACTTAGAAAACATGAGAATGGCCAACTCGAGGTTGGGTTGAGCTTGTAGCATAAACCTACCCGGAACCGACCGGCTTAACTAGTGGCTACAAGCAATAGGACCCAATGTGAGTAGTTGGTCATGTTGCACGTGAGACCCGAGGTTAGACTAAGTTGTGGTGTAAACCTACCCGGACCCGCCCGGCCTAACTAGTAACCACAACAAGGTCTAATGTGAGAGGTTGGGTGCATTAAATTAATTAATGCACATGGTAGGGTTAAGTCATGGACCGCTTGAATACTTAACCAATTAAACACGATGGGTTGGTAGGGTTAAGTCATGAACCTTGGGTACACTTAACCAACTTGGTACTTAGATGAGTTGGGGTTAACCACGTTTAACCCATTAAGGAAACCCTAGTTACGTGGTCCTTTGCACCAGTAACCCTCTTGGATGTATCATGATACCCTAGGGACTAGGCTAGGGTGGGGCACGATTACTGGGATGACATGTAAGCGACCAAAACGACGGCTGTGTAGGTGCGCCGGTGTAGGTTCAGGCGGGCCATGGTCGTGCACATGGTCCGGAGTTGAAAAAGCAGGCACGGGCACCAGTAGGTTTAAACTGTGCGTGCTTGGTTTGTGTCAGTGGTTGACACCCTAGGACTTGATACACCCTAGGGTGGACCTAGCACAGTTTAGCTACACTTCGTAGTTGGGCCGTATGACACCGACACTTGACGAGTTAGGCTTTAGGGAGCCGATCGACTAGACCGTGCTAGTTGGACCTTGATTTAGGTCATTCATGATGTTGGGCCAAACTTGGGCCTGGGGATCACTTCTTGTTTACACTTGACACGACTTGTGATACTAGTACACTTGGTGCAAACCTCAATCTTGTTTATGCGGTACCACACTTGATCTATCTTGTTGACTTTTTACCATGCCAGTTATCATCCTATGACTCATCCTTGTTTACATACATTGTTAACTTTATTAGTTGTTGTACAATTGTAGGTAGGACTTACCAGTCTTTTGACTGACCCATTTTCTTTCGCCTCTTTTCTTTCGTTTCCCCCCCCCCCCCAGGTTTACAGGGCGGGAATACCAGCACTTAGCTTGGATCTTAGCTGCTTTTCTTGGATAGCTCATGTATGCTTCGGACTTGAGCTTGCTATGGTTTTCTACTTGGGGATAGCTACTTCATGTTTTCCTTTTTAGTTACAAGTTTTATGTTTCTAGACTTTGTTTATGGAAAATAATTAAGTACTGTGTTGTAACTTAACTTATGGTTTTGATATGCTAGTTTTTATCCGCTGCTATACTTACTCTGTTTTTATTTATATGTTCTGTCTTGTGATATCTGCATGCATGATTACCTTATTTAAACGCCCCTCCAAAGTCAGTGTCCTTGCAAGAGTGGCACTGGCGGAAGTGGGGTGTTATAGTATTTTTGTGGATATCAATTAGTGATATCTGACGGATCTAACGATGTGGCATTCAAAGTAAATGGCGACCAGATGTCAAGAGTTAATTTTGGCCTCAAGCCTCATCAACCGGGAAATGACAAAAATCGGGCAGGCAGCATGGCTATGTGGGTCGCTCCCATTAGGGTGTATAATCACCTATCTAGAGAAAATCCTTTTGTTTCTTAAATCTATGTTTCGATGCTGTCCCTTGTCGGGAGACGGTTGCTGATCCCAACCGTCGGTGATATACAGTCGATACACTCAAGCGAAATGAGTGGTCGGTCATGTGAGGGCCGGGTTGCAGGATGTTCTTGTTGAACCCAGTGTATTTGCCTCTAGAGATACACAATCGGCAGGTGGTCCCATACCTTGTCATAGTTGGAATCCAATCTCCAATAAGCGCCCGCGGTTTTGATTAGTATACTATATATGTGGAGCGTGAGATGCAAGCGTTCCACTAGATTGATATTTACTTGTATCTAGACATTATTATAATATCAGAAAAGATATTGGTTTTCAAAACTGTTTTGGGTTATCGTAAGGTAAAAACCGTCCGTGTTTATGTGTGGATTTGGTCTTATGATTATCCTTTTCTTTTGGAAGATTTTGAACTTTAAAATCAGGTTGGATGATTTACCCGTAATACTGTGCGAGTTTATCTCACTCTGGTTCACTAGACTGACCCGGTGTTTTGTAAATGCTCGGGTTAGCCCGGAGTGTACAGGTTCAGGTTATCGAATGCTGTGAAGTCCAGAGACGAGCTGGAGATGTTCAGACGTATGATATTAAATAGCTACTATTCCACTGTGTGTTGTATATGGGAACAGGTTATTATGACTGTCCCATTGTGTGATGTACTCTGATACTGTAAGTATTTTTAAAAGCTCTCAATAAAGTTATTTCCATATTATATTTTGTTCCGCTGCGATGTGAGACTCTGTTGTGTTTCTTCTTCTTCTTCTATTCTAATATTTCTATCTTATCTATTCTCACCCCCTAACTTCTTTCTATTAATGATCTGGAATGTTCGATGTCTGAATGGTCAACATGGTAGTTTAATGTTGATTTTCGGAGTCGAAAATCCCAGTTCGTTACTGTGGTATCAGAGCTGAAGGATAAGTAACTACCTTGGCTCTGTGGCGTGACTCAATAGAGATGGGGTTAGCAATACCCTAGATTGAGTTTGAGTATATATATATGAGTGAACGTATTTGTAGATTTTATAAAAAAAAATTATTTTATATTGTGGTGATTTATTGGTTGAGTTGTTTATGAGTTCTGGTCGATCAGTTTGATCCACTGTATCGATAGGGGTTTCTAAACACTCAAGTACGATAAACCAACGCAGTATGTTTTGAAAGAGGGTAAAGGAAATAATTTTGCCCAAATTATATTTTAATATAAAAGGGTGATTAATATTTGAAGTATTATAGTATACTGGATGTGTTGGTTGATTATAATTGAAATGGTTATATAAATAACCATTTTTAATTCGTATTATATGGAATCAGATGAATTAAATATGAAATCTAAATCAAAAAAATTGGAATTAAAATTCCCAAAAGTGGGAAAGGTGTTGTAAATAAACTTGGATTGAATATATGAGATTTTTAAAATCCTGGGAGATTTTAAATTTGTTACAAGCATTGAAAGGGATATTTTGAAATGGATTTCAAAATGAAAGTGTTTAGAACTGGTTTTGAAAGTGACATAGTATTGAACTCACTTCAATAGCTGGAAAATAGATTCCGATGATGATCCGGACATCATCGGTGTTCATTTTCGAGTGGTAAGTGATGGATTACTACCAAAGATTTTGTTTTGAATTGCTTTGAATCCTGTAAAAGGAATATTTGATTTTCTTGAAAGAGCTAAACTGTTTAAAAACTCTCAGGGAAATTGTTTGAACAAAAACAAAATTAAATAGAAATTTGTGAAAGCAAATATGAATTGAATTGAAACCGATTAACTGGAAATTGAATCGGGATATAATATATCAAGTAGAATCAGATTTTGGATTGTGAGACAAGAATCTGAAATGGCATTGGACTGGTAAGTTAAGAGTTGAAATCGATAATGGGTGGAAAGTGAGTTAAGAATGGTATTTGGCTTAGATGCGTAAAGGATTTGGTTTTGAGGATAAAATTGGAATTTTGATTGGAAATGCATTTGTATATGCTGACAGGGCAGCAGATGGAAATGATATAATGATATGCCCGACAAAAAGGTACACGTTTATTTTTATATGGGTTTGGAGATTTGTGAGCCGATTTGGCAAGCCACTTGGCTATTTTATTTTCTTTTGAAGTGGAGAAGGCCTAGAGAGGCGAGTTGTAGTTGTACCGATTGAGCCGTACAGAGGAGGTGCTGGCGAAATTTTTCGAAAATTTAAAGTGTTAGAAAATTTTCGATATTTTTGAAAATATTTATTTACAGTATTGAATTGGTTTCTAATTTAATATAAAATTATATTTGAAATTAATGAGCTTATAACGTTCTTTCTTACCTTAGCAATTTCGAGGACGAAATTATTTTAAGGGGGGAAGAATGTAACGACCCGTGTTTTCGGCACTTGAATATGTAATTTAATTTATTTAATTTAAATATTATATTTGGAATATCGATGGAATTAATATCTAATTCGCTATTTAAACAAAGTTCGACGTTATATATTTATATAATTATAAATAGAGCTTGAAATATAGCGCTGCAGTTTGAAAATTTGAGTTTGAACTTCAACTGGACATACAGAGTCCGATATAAGTCAGATTTCTGTGAAATAAGAAATGTTGGGAGCGTGTTGACGATAGCTTTCATATGAAAGAGAAAAATCCAGATTCCGTGTTATTGGTTGCGAATTATGGCTAAATCAAATTTTGGAAAAAACACTGTGGAAATCGTTATCGGCCGTTAAAATAGCCGTTTTGCAAACGGACTCTGTTTTCGATGAAATTAGTTTCATTGGGACCGTATCGCTAAATTTTTGTCAGAAAGTCAAACGGCGTGGCAAACAGATGTCGTATGTGACGACAACAACCGTAAACGCCCGTTCAAATTCTATAGCGCGCATTCAAATAAATATAAGGAGTATTTGGGCGTAACTTGAGCAGACGATCGAATTAGGCCGTGGAACCAGTTCCGTTGAGTTCGTAGCGTCGATTAGAGCCGAGATAGGTATATAGTTTGTTATTTTTAGAGACTGAGAAATTTGGCGTTAAAAAGGGTAGTGCGGTGCACGGTAAAAATAGCCTACCGGGCAAACAGTCTCAGAATGCGACGAAACTAGTGCCGTTGGGTTCGTATCAACAAGTTATTGTAGGATTTGAAAGTTTCAAGTTGATTCGATTTATCTGGTGATCATGAAAAAATAAAATGCGTGTTCATTTCTGGTTTTATAAGGGAATTTTTTTCATACGACCTCGGATTTCGATGAAACTTGTCCCATTGGGTCCGGAATAAATTTTTACATTAAGATTAGATTTTTTATCAGTAGACAGAAATCATATGTAGTGAGTTTTAACATGATTTCTCCGTGATGCATTTTCATGCATTTTTATATTAGTAGAATCCATCCACTTTTCTACTTTAACGTCTTTTGCTTCCCTGTACGTACGCTCGCTCAACCTATACCAACCGTGCTACCCAAGGACCTTATACCAACCAACCGTGCTATCCAAGTATTTAGTTTCGTGGTTTTCAAGCCAAGCTAACATCCGTGAGTGTCAAGTAAAAAAATTAATACCGTGCCGAACAAGGTATTGAGTTGCTCACCCAAGTACAAGCTTTTATCAACTATCCTGTATAGTAACTGTAACCCTATTCCCCTAAGACTTGGCACCCACGCTGTCTTCTTCATATAAAATGACTCTCGCTCCTTCTTTTCCTTTGTTTCTTTTTGCTTTGCTTTCTGTAATGGCAAAACCGATTTGTTTCCCCTCAAAAATAAAAACAAACAAACTCGTTAACAATCCTTAAATGCCGAACCCAGTCCCCAATGTTTCCTCTTGACGCGAGCTGTTGGGAGCGTCCAGGAGGCTCCGCATTTAATGGACGTCGTATTTTATGTTTTCTGGTAGTCTTCGGGTGACGTCAGTTAGAGGGCGGTGGTGGTGCAAGGTCTAGAAGGAGAGCTGTGTGCATTATGTATTGCGTATGGGGGACGGTGGACACTACAACAAAAAACATTTTTCGCAACAGGCGATATCTGTTGCAGTAGACCTATTGCAACAGGCCTGCGCCTGTTGGTATAGCCGAAGTTGCTAAAAGTCTGCAACATTTTCTGCCTGTTGCAATAAGATGTGGCGGTATACTTTTTTGCAACAGGCTTTTGCTGTTGCAACAGACCATTTTGCAACAGTATATGCCCGTTGCAATAGATTAATAAATCTACAAAAAAAAAAAATTATAGCTTATAGATATTACATATTAAATGTATTTATTTTAGTAATAGTGTATATCACAGAATGAAACAAACAAATAAAAATTTTATTTTAACAAAGTTTTAATAATACAAACAATTACAATAAAAGTTTCTACAATTTTCATACATTATTCATGTATAACAATTTCTTCACTCACACAACACATTTTTTTCGAACAGAGCAGTTTCTACCCATTATGCTCCAGACCAAGACCTTTTACCTCCCATTTAGCATTGGCAACTTTATCAGCATACCCATTAATTCGGAGAAGCATAGGTGCCACTGTCCTATGAATATGTTTTATAAACAGAGTCATCAACAAGTTATACAACCTAAAAATATAAAATATGTACTAAAAATGCATATCAACCATAAAGTTTGACCCAAAACAATTATCTGCAATCCATCGTTTTTGGCGGTTACTAACCTTAGCAATGCATCGCTTGGCATCCATCACATAACAAAAGGAATGAATATTATTTGTATAAATCAGCTTCTGTGTACTGCATAAAAAGAAACAGAATAGGAAACTCAGGTTTAAGTTACTGTATACACACAAGAATAAAAGGATATAGTTCATTAAAATTAAGATATTTCAGAGCTCAGGAGAGAGGGAAAATAAATCTCGGCATTCATTATTATTTATTTATAGCAATTATTCCATCACAGATGACTTACTCTTAGCAAAAAGCAACAGAAATGATCTGGATATAAAAGTTCCGTTCACAAAGCAACATCAAGATAACATATTGAACCATCTGTATAAGTATATGGAAATTAGTACTACTAATATAACATGTAAAAAATTTCATATACATATGTCAAAATAGAGTCATTTTCAAGGTTTTTTGTTCACTTATCTGGGCTAAACTGTAGTATTTTGTTTAAGTCCTTAAAATCTGGTATTGAAAATCCAAAGACAATCATGAGTGGACTTAGAATATCAATTGAAGTGTATCTTGACATATTTGATTACTGCTTGTTATTGGGAATCCAATGCAAGGGTTACAGTTTAATTAGATGATGTTTACTCGGTATGTAAATACATGAAATACATGAAATAACAAGCATACAGACATTCAAATGATAGAGGCAAGTGACATTTTTAACACAATAAAATACAGGATAGAAACAAAAATATTAAATGCTACCTTATTATCCAGTTCATCATGCGATTCTGCTATATAAAGGATATCAGTATCCCTCCAGCCCTCCTCTCCTCACAATTCAAACTCATCATCAAGCTTCAGTGCCTCAGCTGTAGCCTCCTCATCTTCATCAATTACCAAATACGGCTTATGAACTTTTGGTCTAAATTTGTCTCTCATAGACAACAGTAAGAAAATTTCACAGATCTGTCATATACACCAAGATGTCTAATTAAATAAGTTCACAAAGGGCAAACAAAGTAAGGTACAGGTGTTATGACGCTCTGTGACAACATATCCACATGAAGGTATAAATACAGATAAGTGGATTGTTTCAGTAACAACATGAAGGACAACCAATAAATATAGGAAAGACATTACTTGATTTGGACTGCATTTTGATTTGTGTGTTTTTTTTTGCTTTTTACATATGGATTAAGCATTGCAAAGACCAAAATTTAGAATATATTCTAAATTATTTGACAACAGCCTTAAGAAAAAAAATAGGAAGAAAAGAAAACAATGTCAAAGTTGGTATGCTGAATCCCATGTCAAGACATGCCTAAAACAATCAAAATACACGTCCTGGAAACAAAACAACTTTGTTGCTGCTAGTGTGTGTATATATATATATATATATATATATATATATATATATTTTACTGCTATTATTCCCCCGTGTAAAATAAAAACAATTCAACAAAACAAAAAAATTAGTGCAATTGTGAATCCATTGGAACCATATTTTTGTTTGCTGTGTTCAATAAAAGCCCAATGTGCTGACAGTCCATAACTACTCTACTCATGTTTAATTTTTTTTTTCAATGTTCAATATTTTTTATTTATTTTATAACACCTAAAGCTACATAAACCATAACATCATGTTATAAATCGAAAAATAGTATAAAAGAAATAAGGAAATAAATCATTACAAACCTGAATTGCTTGACGAGGGTCTGCAAATTCCACATGAGCTTATAACTTATTATCCACCAACATACCAATAATGATATGCTTACAAACTTGGTACATTATTTACTCTAACAATTTAAAATAACCCAATTATCAACAACGTGTTATAAGGATAACAATATATATGGCAAACAGGTTTACCTCACAATAATGATCAGCCAAAATGAGGAACAAGAGCTAAAACGCAATACTAGCCTTAGCACAATAACTAAATAATGATGCTATTACTTCTATATACTGGAAATATGTATACATGCTTATACTTCTATATACTAATCATAACAGAAATAACAATTTTAGGCATGCAAAAATCCAAATTTGGCCATGGGATTAAAAGACTAAAAAAAAAAACAAATAGAAATAAAACCTGAACCCTCTTCCTGGGAAGCCTGGAAATGGAAGTAAGGATTTCCCAACCACCAGAATCAAAGTTCAGAATAGACTGATTGGCCCATCTTCGCGCCGCTTCACGGAGTCCATCTCCGCTGACCTTAGTCTGTTGCTGGTGCGCGCCAGCGAAGGAAAAGAAGCATCTATGATTTTGGTAAGTATGGCAGTGGGGATCCGGCGAAACCAAGACCCGAAATCCCAAATCCCCAAATCTGATTCAGTTTCCCATCCAAAATCCCCAAATCTGATTCAAACCAAGACCCGAAACCCAAAATCAAGCCGAACTCTTTTGGCCTGAATATCGAATAACGTGAACCACAAACTCAGTCGAGACCAGAGATCACAATCAAACCGATTTCAAATTGGATAGATTTCGTAAAAAAACAAGAGAAACTATTTGGAATCCAAAACCATCTGAACCCTTGTGGCAAAGAAATCCAATCGATTTCAAAAATAAAGGTGGGCTTGAATTTCGTTATTTTGTTTCGGTGGTCTAACTAGTAGCTTATTTTCGTTGGTGGAGGGCTTTGTTATTGGTTTACAGTAGGAGGATGAGAGTGAGAGAATGTTATTGGGTGTTCTGGAAGCATCGTCTTTCAATTTACATTCAAAATTCCCGCGATGGAGCCAAAAAAATTAGTTTGGAGCCAAATTTTTGGATAAAAATCACGATACGAACCTACGAACAGTGTCACGCAATAAAATTTGAAATGTATACGAAAATAATAAGTTTCAATCTTTTTGTCTACATAAGCTCTTTTATTTTTGATATTTTTCGATTTTATGGAGTTCATATATTATATACAATTTGAGATTACTTTAAGATGCGTATCTTTTTATTTTTCAAATTTTATGAATATTAATTAGTAATTATTAATTTAATTTCAATTAACTTAAACTGTTAATAATTTTTGAATTAAATTAATTTAGAGCTCTTATTAATAATTATATTTGCCAATTATTAATTATACTCATTTATCATTAAATGAAATTAATAAATACTTACTATAATTTACTTACTATTAGTAGTTATTATAATAAATATGATTTTTTATTAACTCATAGATACTTTTGAAATCAAACAATAGTAACTTTTAATTTTTTTTCGAAACGGTACTATTAACTTTTAATATTAAATGGGAACTAAATTATAATAATCAAATATCATACATTTGTGAAATATATTAATCAGTAATAATTATAGTTATGTATCAAATAATAATTATTTAATATATTATACTAATTACTTATTAAAATATAAATATTTATTTACTAATTATTATTGATTGCTTGTTATTTCATGACTATCACCGAACATTAATCATATATATATGTGTGTGTGTGTATATTAACTAAATTTTCAATATATATATATAAACTATTATGCTAATACTTCTTATATTATAACCGAATATTACTTGGGAAAAAGTAATTTTCAAAAGTTCGTTTTTCGCAAGTGGCTTTACCTATTGCAAAAAAATTACAGTTATTGCAACTAGTGAAAACAGTTGCTAAATATAAAAAATTTGCAACTGGTTTGAAAGTGTAGTTGCAAATAATATGTCTATTGCAACAGGAATGAAAGAGCAGTTGCTAAAAGTATGTTTTCGCAACAGACATGAAAGCGCTGTTGCGAAAAATATGCTATTCGCAACAGGAATAAAAAGCCTGTTGTTAAATCTTATCTATTGCAACAGCTACGAAAGGTCTGTTGCTAAATATCATTTACTGCAACTGACGTTTGAGGCCTGTTGCAAATAGCTAGTTGCAATAGGGTATTTTTCTTGTAGTGGGAGCTGCTCAACAGAAGAGGAGCTGTGCATGGATGGTGAGAGAAAGATGTGAGCGAGAAAAGGAAAGCATATGGGCCTTTTTTTTAATCGGTTGTTATTATACATTTAGTAACGTAAATTGCTTAATTAAATTATTAACCAAGTATTAACCAATTTAATTATATTTAGGACCATGATTTGGGTTCAGAAACAAGCTAGTGTGCGGTTATACAAAGGAGTTACAGTGGGGTGATTGTTTTGTTCGAAAGTGAAGGAGAAAAACAATGGAGCACTCAAAAATGTTTGAACTAAAGGATATTGAAGGGGTCAGGGTGCTTAACGAAAGAGCAGTAATGGTAAGAGAGAATGGACGTGCTGTTGTTTACGTGCTGTTTGTTAGGCTTAGAAAAAAAGAAGAAAAAGAAGAAGAAGGCGGACGTTAGACAGAAGAAGGAAGAGCGGAGCAGGACAAGGAGAAACGTGAACAAATTTGGCAAGATCAGTCGTGTTGAAATCATATCGGTGGATGCTTCATTTTGGAGCTAGAATTAACTGGAACACGCCATTTCACCGTCAGATGGAATCATGGTGAGTTAAACTCACTCAGTTTTCCCATTTATATTTTATATAAATTGGGTTCTTTATTTTGTGTGTTTTGCTTGCCGATGGTTGCTTATTTGCTAGTTATACAATTGTTTGTTGGTTTAATTGATGAAATTAAACTGTGTTTAATTTCAGTGAAATACCAAATCGTTATTTTTAACGATTGGTTCCAATAAAGGTAACTTACCTTATTGGTCACGTTTATTTATAAACGTGTTTTAAAATTGTTGAACTGTTTGAATTGTTGTTGGTTGATGTTGAATGGCCGTTATTTATTGTTATCAGTTAAACAAAAATGAATGTTCTGTTTTGTGATAACCGCTTTGAATACAGGGAAGAACAGGTTGGAGGGATCCAACCGGATTCCTCAAATATGTTATTTGTTTTCATATTATCATATATGAACTGTCCTGTTGGGTGTGATTTAATTGATGGTTGATTATTGAATGTTCAACATCTGCTAGTTTAAACCAATGGGTGATATTGGTTGGGTATTTGGCATCGTATGGCCTATAAAATCTATCATGTTATATATATACTGATTCACCGTCAGGTGAATCGATAAAGATGAAGTTATAAAATTTATTTTATAACTGGAGTTGGATTTCGAATATATTATTTTGAATCATAATTATTAAAGGGAAATAAATAAATATTTTATTTATTTAAGACCTTGATTTATTTTTAATTGATTTTATTAAGTAAATTCTGATGTAAATCAGATTTATAAGTACAAGATAAGAAATAAAGTCGCGTAGTTAAAATTGGGTAATTGGTTTGTCGAGAAACAATTAATAGGATTTATTTAAATTAATTATATTTTTAATTAATTTAAAGTGAGAATTAATTGGGGTCGATTAACGAGAAAATCGAGTTTTGAGTTAATCGACCAGTTTGAATTGAAATTGATTTTCAAATTAACGTGTTTTGATTAAAATAGTTAAATGAATATTGTTAAACTTTAAATAAGTTTTTTTAAAGGGATTTACTATTTATTTTAGTTAATAAAGGAATTAACTACTAATGTAGTTAATAATTGAAATAAATTATTATTTTAATTTAGAAAATTACTTTTGAATGGAAATTTATTTAAAAGGTAATCGATGTTGGAATGAAATCTAGTTGAATGGTGAGGGAAGTTCATGAACGAGTTTTATATTTAAAACCCGAGTTGCTATAACAAAGTATAAAAGGAATTTCAAGCAAATAAAATAGTTTGAAATGAGTGTTAACCATTTGAATGAAGTGAAAGGAGATTAAGAGATAAAAGGGTTTATAATAAACCAGAGACAAATGAGACATAAAGGGTTAAAGCTTAATTTTAAATAGTGTTACTTAAAAAGGAGATTGGGTAAAAAGGGGGAATTGAAATAAGGGCTCCAAAGTGGGTAATGGTTGGATATGTTTGAAAGGAGATTGATAAAGAGTGAATTTGGGTAAAAATGCGAGTTATAGGGTTGTATAACCAAACCCACGTTATGATGGAATGTATTTTAAGACTGGAATGCAATATTGATTTTTGATTACAACTTATGTTTATATGAAGATATGAACGTTGTTGATCAAGGTCTGAGAGGTAATTAAAATACCCCAACTTGAACGACATCAGGATTATCTGAAGATGATATTAGTTGGTAATCGTAAAAGAGGTTAGTGACAGTTCATTTTTTCCATTAGTGAAATAATGCAACATTGGTGGAAATTTGATACATATATATGACGAGAGATCCGAAGTAAAGGAAGTGTAAGGTTTAGTTTTACACTGATAACTATTAGTTATTATTTCAAAAGCGAAATAAAAGATATTTCGTAATGTGTTTTCACGAATAATAAGTTGAATGAATTTCTCAAGTTAATTAATAAAGAATAATGTAACAGATGTTTGAAAGGAAAATTAAGTGGAAATTGTATATGGTCTCAAGTTATTAAGTATTAATAAGAAAGGGTTTTTTGAGAATCAGTGTATCAAGGAAGAATTCAAATATCGTATTTTGCACATATTAAAGGAGTTAGAAGTTTTAATTAAACAATAGAGAATCAGTTTGTTTAATTAAAAGGCCAAGTAATGCTGGATATTGAACCAGTGAACTCAGTGGAGTGTCATGATTGAAACACTGCACATTTTGATAGTTAAAACACCGACTATCAAATTTGACTAATACGATTGTTGGTATGGAAAGACCAGGATCAAATTTACATTCGAAAACCATTCCGATCAACAAATACGTGAAGATCTCAGAAGGTGATCGAGATGGAGCATTGAAGACCGTGGATTTTCATAAACGGAAGAACCACTAATATTCTTTCCCTGGCAAGCAGAGATAAGATGTGATTCTGTCGTAGTTGGAATCTACGGGTTGCAAGGACTTCTCGCTACTGATCCATGGGGTGATTCCTATATTGGATGCAGTAGGAAAGTACCTTCGGTTCATCCTGTTCCTGGATGACTTGTATGGACGAGTGCCTGACAGAGTATTTCCAAAGTGTCACGTACGTTGATTTCTTCAAACGTGCTATAGTTGTTGGCAAGGAATTGCCGTTCTCTTAGCTTCCAGCTAGAGTATTTTTGTGGATATCAATTAGTGATATCTGACGGATCTGACGATGTAGCATTCAAAGTAAATGGCGACCAGATGTCAAGAGTTAATTTTGTCCTCAAGCCTCATCAACCGGGAAATGACAAAAATCGGGCAGGCAGCATGGCTATGTGGGTCGCTCCCATCAGGGTGTATAATCACCTATCTAGAGAAAATCCTTTTGTTTCTTAAATCTATGTTTCGATGCTGTCCCTTGTCGGGAGACGGTTGCTGATCCCAACCGTCGGTGATATACAGTCAATACACTCAAGCGAAATGAGTGGTCGGTCATGTGAGGGCCGGGTTGCAGGATGTTCTTGTTGAACCCAGTGTATTTGCCTCTAGAGATACACTATCGGCAGGTGGTCCCATACCTTGTCATAGTTGGAATCCAATCTCCAATAAGCGCCCGCGGTTTTGATTAGTATACTATATATGTGGAGCGTGAGATGCAAGCGTTCCACTAGATTGATATTTACTTGTATCTAGACATTATTATAATATCAGAAAAGATATTGGTTTTCAAAACTGTTTTGGGTTATCGTAAGGTAAAAACCGTCCGTGTTTATGTGTGGATTTGGTCTTACGATTATCCTTTTCTTTTGGAAGATTTTGAACTTTAAAATCAGGTTGGATGATTTACCCGTAATACTGTGCGAGTTTATCTCACTCTGGTTCACCAGACTGACCCGGTGTTTTGTAAATGCTCGGGTTAGCCCGGAGTGTACAGGTTCAGGTTATCGAATGCTGTGAAGTCCAGAGACGAGCTGGAGATGTTCAGACGTATGATATTAAATAACTACTATTCCGCTGTGTGTTGTATATGGGAACAGGTTATTATGACTGTCCCATTGTGTGATATACTCTGATACTGTAAGTATTTTTAAAAGCTCTCAATAAAGTTATTTCCATATTATATTTTGTTCCGCTGCGATGTGAGACTCTGTTGTGTTTCTTCTTCTTCTTCTATTCTAATATTTCTATCTTATCTATTCTCACCCCCTAACTTGTAACAACCCGTATTTTCAATAACCTGTTATAACATAAATGGAGGCAGAATTAAACTGTAAAATCTGAATCAAGGGAAACGGGCTATGCCATTGCGTTCGTCTCGGAAAAATACGCGAAATAGAGTCCGAGTTTTCGAAAATCGGAGTCCGTATGACCAAGATATGGCCTCGCGAAGTTTCACGAAAAATTCCCAAACTTAAAGTATACTAAATTAAGTGAAATGGGTTGCGCAGAGAAATATATATATATATATATATTGATATATATATATATATATAATTGAAAATTAAATAAATAAATATGCAAAAATGTTCAAAACAGCGAATTGGGAGAGGGGAATAACCAAACCGGCCGATTTTTGAGGTCGACCCGAGCCCGCTGGGTCGACTAGGGGTTAATCCAGGGTGTTTGGCTGTCAACCCGTGGGCCGATTCGCTCAAATGCAGATTTTGCATTTGGATGGTTCTCATGGTTCATCTTTTATCTAAAGGCCCTAGATGGTTCCTACACTTGACTTCTTCCCCAAGACATGCTTTGATGGCTTGGATTGAATCTTGGTTTAATCCTATGGCCTAAAACACTTGCCTAATCTATAAATAAGACCCTAACCTATCCTAAACCCTCATTATTCACTCATGTAACTAAACTATGGCAAAATTTCTACTCTCATGGCCTCCACTCAACTATCCTAGCCTCCACTTCATTTCTAGGAGAGGTTTCATGATCATGAGAGTATTAGAGAGTCCTTATGTTAGTATGAGAGCTTCTCAAGTTGATTTCAAGGAAAAAGCTATGATCTTTGTTCATAAAGATGGGGTTTTTTATTGATTTGGAGGGTTCATCTTTGGGTTTTTGGGTGATGGCATGCATAGGCTTCATCACAAGCTTTAGTTTAATCAATTTAGGCCTTCATAGCGATGTAAGCCCTTTTCCTACTCTTAGATATTAACTATGAAGTTAAATGTTCATGTTGCAAGTTTGGGTTTGATCATTGAGAATGATACATGCTATCATGTCATGCAAGTTTATGTAGTCATTATCTTGATCTTATGAGCAAAAAGCTACAACCTTTATGTTGAAATGTTGCATTATGCAACATGAGAACCTTCATAATCTTTATGTCAACTTGCATATGAAGTCATAACCCTTATATGATGATATATGCGAGTCTCTAGTCATCATTCCATGTCTTTTGTCACCATGATTCGCTTATGTGCCAAGTTTGGGTTTATGCATGTTTTTGAGGCTTAAGAATGTAACATGCAAGCTAATGAACACATTTGTGCCTCATTTGCCACCACGATTAACTTGTGGCTTAATATCCATTTTTGTCATGCCTTTGTCAAGTCTCTTCTTTCAATCCATTACGTTGTTGCGAACGTATATGCGAGTTTAAAAGCGTTGTGTTATGTTATGGGTAATTTCTAATGACATGAAAACAACTTGAAAACATGACTTGAAATATAACATGGAAGTTGACATGTAAGTATGCTTGAAAACATAAGCTTGGGAATTTACCTATTAAGTTAGGTCTACCCATTGGGAATTTACCTATTAAGTTAGGTCTACCCAATTGCTTGAAAACTTGAATATGAACATGACACTAGACTAAACATGAAAGTGGCCAACTCGAGGTTGGGTTGAGTTTGCAACGTAAAACTACCCGGAACCGACCGGCCTAACTAGTAGTTGCAAACAATAGGACCCAATATGAGAAGTTGGTCATGTTGTGCTTGAACCCGAGGTTAGACCAAGTTGTGGTGTAAAGCTACCCGGAACCGACCGGCTTAACTAGTAACCACAACAAAGTCTAATGTGAGAGGTGCATTAAGTAATTAATGCCACATGATAGGGTTAAGTTAATTTGATTAATGACTCTTAACCACATATGACATGGACGAACGGGTTAAGTAATTTGATTAGGCTAATGGTACTTAACAAAACGTGACAAGGTTGGGAAGGTTAAGTGACTTGATTTGCCTAATGACACTTAACCATTTTTATACGACTAGTGGACGGGGTTAAGTTAACCAACACTTAATCAATCCAACACGATAATTTGGTGAGGTTAAGTAAGTTTTCTTAATGACACTTAACCGAAAGATACAGTTAATGGATGGGGTTAAGATTAGACTCAACTAGTCTAAACATGATGATCGGATGGGGTTAAGTTAGCTTAGACTTAATTAATCCCACTTGGTAGTTTAATGGAGTTAAGTTAAACACTTAACTAATCTAACACGAAGATTTGATGCGGTTAAGTGACCTATACTTAACCAATCTTACTCGTTAATTTGATGTGGTTAAGTGACCTATACTTAACCAATCTAACTCGTTAATTTGATGTGGTTAAGTGATCTATACTTAACCAATCTAACTCGTGAATTTATTGAGGTTAAGTTAACCCATACTTAACCAATATAACGTGAAAACATGATAAGGCTAAGTCATGAATCGCTTGAATACACTTGACCGATTTGACTAAGTAAATTGATGGGGTCAAGTTAATGTATACTTAACCAACTTGAGCATGGTTTGTAGGGTTAAGTCTTGAACCTGGATACTTAGCCAATTTTGACATGATTTGTAGACGGGTTAAGTCTTGAACTTGGATACTTAGCCAATTTTGACATGATTTGTAGACGGGTTAAGTCATGAACTTAAGTGATACTTAATCCATTATGTAAACCCTAGTTCTAAGGATTAGGTGGATAACCGTGGTTAACAAGGATAACGGGAATAAGGCTAAGTGGTAAACCTTAGTTGAAGAATAACTAAGTAATGATTCTTAGTCAAGGAAGTTTAGACCAGTTCAGAGATAGATGAGTAACCTGATACGGTAGGTCATCGTGTAAGTATACGAGTAGAAGCAAGTATCTGATTTAGATAAAGGCTCCAGCGAACTGGGTAACGAAGCAGCGGCTTCGGGGAACGTGAGGATATTCTTGGTATCCCTCTGTGAGCTGCCAGGTAATTATACTAGGCTCATGAGAGGTTAAGGTCTGCGTTAGAGGAACCAAGAGTATGCCTTGGTTGCTATACGAGCGACCTAAAGACGGGGATGGATAGGGGATAGTCGACGATACACGAGCGTACCCTAGATAGCATTTTCGTCAGGCTACCTACCATCTTTGGTCAAGCGTGTACGTACAGTAAGGCAGAGAACACCCTATAGACCATAATTACTATCTAATTATGGTTGCGGTAAGGCTTGGATGTGGGTTGGCCAGTGTTGTGTTCTCATACAGGATTTATCCTGTCTTGTCTTTCGCTAGTTGAGGGAGGGGTCTCGTGGGACCATAGCCACGAATAGAAAAACAGACCTTAGCATCTGCATCGGCAGATAAATTGAAAGCTCCCGACCGAGTCCTGTATTTCCTGGTCTGCCCTGTGACAGGACTCGGATGGCACGATGTGATACATGTGCATACAGTCATGGAAAACGATTCACGATGAATGCGTGGGAAAAGGGCGCGGTTGGCGGTTAGCGTAATCCCTAGTGGCCCTAGGTGGTTGAACCCAAACCGAGATACGAAAACGTGCAATAGGTAAGCGTAATCCCTAGTAGCCCTAGGTAGCATAAGTCCTAGTTGTACAAACGATAATTCATGTTGGAAGACCCTAGCTAGGTTTAGGGTAACAGTCCAAACCGATCTTAAGGATCATAGAACTATGTTAAAGTAATATAGAATCTCATGGGAAAGCCCGTATGGTCTACGGCAAGGGACTGAACATTTACATGTAATAAAACATATGAGTTGAGTAACCTATAAATGCGGCATATTAGGTTGACATGGACCATTACACGACTTTTGAGTAAGGGTTATTCGCGGATAACACATGATACTGTTGGGATACTAGTACGGTAGGTGCAGAGCGGGCATACAGGATAGATACCATGGGACGTTATACGTGATAGATATCTTAGGGATATTATACTTGATAGAAACCTGACGATGTGATACCTTGTTTTATCTTGACATCGTAATTTATCATGACACCTTAGTTTACCTGAGTTCAGTAGTTCATCCTGTTATTTTTATTTAGCTTATCTATCTTGTTATCATGCTTATGTTCATCTCAGTTTCTCATGTCAGTTAACTTTACTAGTTTTTATACTAATAGTAGATAGGGCTTACTCAGTCTTTTTGACTGACCCGTTTTGTTTCGCCTCTTTTCTTCCGTTTCCCCCCCAGGTTACAGGGAGGAAACACTGCTGTTTAGTTCGGACTTCTTCAGCTTGAAGGTCATCATGGATGGCTTGGACTTTTCTTGGCTATGGCTACTTTACTGTTTTTACTTGGGGAATAATTTATGAAAAAGTCTTTGTGCTTCTTTACTATTGCAAGACAGGTTTTGATGTACTCTGATGTAAAAGGCTTTAGACCTTAATTATTAATGTTTATGAAAGTTCGATTTTACTTCCGCTATTTTATATGTTCTGTCTTGTGATATTTCTGTGCATGTTTACCAATAATGCCCCTCTAAAGCTAGTGCATTCCTTTGTGAGTGACCCTAGCGGAGGCGGGGTGTTACACGTGGTATCAGAGCAGAAGGTTACCAGACTGGGCAAAAGTTTTTAAAGACCTTCTGAAAACTATTTGAAAAAAAAACGTTTACAAAGAAGCATTTTTCAAGAAAATTTTCTTTTAAAAGAAAAAGGCTATTCCCCAAAGGCCATTAGCACTATCCTTGTTTCCTTAATTGAGTCTCTTTTCCTTTCTTTCCTCCATCTGTAGTCACAGTAGTTTTAACTGCGACTAGTCTTTTCTACCTACGAAAGTGCTTTCCATACGATGGAGGTGGTTCTCGAGAGACCAGTGGCCGCGTTATAAGAAAGGATCGTGAGAAAGAAGGATAAAGGATACGAGCTTAAGGATGAGCAACTTGTTGGTATGGCTTAGTCCTCAAAGGAGGGAGAAAGATGAACAATGAAACCCATGACGAGAGAGTACCTTTGGCATGGTAAAACGGGGCGGATAGTTAAGTATTATGGGACAAGGACAAGATCATCGGGAGGGCAGTAGTATGCTCTCATTTCTAGAGTACCTCGGAAGGAGGGTAATGATCTTGCTAAAGGTTTAGCTTTTCTTCTCTATCATCCCGTTAGGACTTCGTTGTTCGTATCATTTAAGTCTGCTTCGATAGTTGAGTCTCTGCACCTTAAGTACTAGCGTAATAGAGAATCCCATTTTTGTCTCAAAGTCCTATTGGAGAATCAGTCCATTTATACATGACTTGTTTGATTTCGGAATGTCTATGCCAAGTGTTGAGTTTGGAAATAATGCTTATGTTTATAAGCTATGGATGGATTCTAGGGATGAAGTGGTTATCCAGTAGGGGGTGCCACTCTCGGTTTTGATAGGAGGGTAGTTAGACCTTTTGACTAGCCTTGGTAATGCCCTCGAAGTATCGGGTAACCTTTTTGAGGTTCTGTCATGACTAGTTACTTAGAATCCCTTGATGCCTTTATTGGAAATTTGAAGCCCGATCGAGTGGTGTTCGCCAATAAGACGGATGGTTTACTTCATTTATGCATGGGTTATAGAGATCACCCTAGTAAGTGCGCATGATAACCTGATTGACATCTGTTTACTTTCAAGAGAAAGTTCTTCTACATGGAATGCCTTATAGTATATAAACGAGATCCAAGATTCACTAGTGAATTTTGGAAATCTTGCATGAGATCATGAGTACGCAGTCATGTGTGCGCCAAGTGTGCAAGTGGAACGAGAGGCGGCAAAGAAATGAGTTCCAGCTCATGTTAGGGAAACAGGAAATAAGAGGCTACGAAATCGCGAAGTTAAAAGACGGTCAAGGCATAATGGAATTAAGCTCACGGAAATACGACTTTGATGATCAAAGACTGGATGCGCGCATGATATCTCTTTTTGGGAGTATATCCTTGATCCCTGTTTTCTGTAGAGCTTACTTGTAGGCTATCTTTTGTGGACATCCTCTCGGTCCTATTTTCTGTTACAAACCCCGCAAGGAGTTTGTCTTATTTGTCTTCTCGACCCTGTTTCAGGGAATCCTAGGTAGAACCCTATGGATGTAAACATGTATTTGAAACATGTTATGATTGATATGGTTGCAAGTGGTTGCAAGTGGTTGCTCGTGGATGCGCGAATACACATTAGATACTAGCTCGACTCGGTCACATTTCATATTGCATATGCACGAGTATTTATACTTGTTTATGGATGAAATCGAATGTATTATCATGCGGTTGTTGCATATGAATGAATGATTGTGCACGCATATAGTATCTATATGACTAGGACTATTTGCATACATGTTGGATTCATGGCACTATACATATTTTGCATTAGAAAGATTATTCAGGCCTGATCATTAGCATTAGCTAAGGAACATGTACACACACGTTTTGCATATATTCATACAACATTAGAAATCATCTAAGGACAATGGTTGCTTGTGGATGATATTTTGAGTAGATGGATGATGGATGGTAGGATATGTTCTTCCTAACTTGGAGATTTCGGGGACGAAATCCTAAAAGGTGGGGAGAATGTAACAACCCGTATTTTCAATAACCTGTTATAACATAAATGGAGGCAGAATTAAACTGTAAAATCTGAATCAAGGGAAACGGGCTATGCCATTGCGTTCGTCTCGGAAAAATACGCGAAATAGAGTCCGAGTTTTCAAAAATCGGAGTCCGTATGACCAAGATATGGCCTCGCGAAGTTTCACGAAAAATTCCCAAACTTAAAGTATACTTAATTAAGTGAAATGGGTTGCGCAGAGAAATATATATATTGATATATATATATATATATATAATTGAAAATTAAATAAATAAATATGCAAAAATGTTCAAAACAGCGAATTGGGAGAGAGGAATAACCGAATTGGCCGATTTTTGAGGTCGACCCAAGCTCGCTGGGTCGACTAGGGGTTAATCCAGGGTGTTTGGCTGTCAACCCGTGGGCCGATTCGCTCAAATGCAGATTTTGCATTTGGATGGTTCTCATGGTTCATCTTTAATCTAAAGGCCCTAGATGGTTCCTACACTTGACTTCTTCCCCAAGACATGCTTTGATGGCTTGGATTGAATCTAGGTTTAATCCTATGGCCTAAAACACTTGCCTAATCTATAAATAAGACCCTAACCTATCCTAAACCCTCATTATTCACTCATGTAACTAAACTATGGCAAAATTTCTACTCTCATGGCCTCCACTCAACTATCCTAGCCTCCACTTCATTTCTAGGAGAGGTTTCATGATCATGAGAGTATTAGAGAGTCCTTATGTTAGTATGAGAGCTTCTCAAGTTGATTTCAAGGAAAAAGCTATGATCTTTGTTCATAAAGATGGGGTTTTTATTGATTTGGAGGGTTCATCTTTGGATTTTTGGGTGATGGCATGCATAGGCTTCATCACAAGCTTTAGTTTAATCAATTTAGGCCTTCATAGCAATGTAAGCCCTTTTCCTACTCTTAGATATTAACTATGAAGTTAAATGTTCATGTTGCAAGTTTGGGTTTGATCATTGAGAATGATACATGCTATCATGTCATGCAAGTTTATGTAGTCATTATCTTGATCTTATGAGCAAAAAGCTACAACCTTTATGTTGAAATGTTGCATTATGCAACATGAGAACCTTCATAATCTTTATGTCAACTTGCATATGAAGTCATAACCCTTATATGATGATATATGCGAGTCTCTAGTCATCATTCCATGTCTTTTGTCACCATGATTCGCTTATGTGCCAAGTTTGGGTTTATGCATGTTTTTGAGGCTTAAGAATGTAACATGCAAGCTAATGAACACATTTGTGCCTCATTTGCCACCACGATTAACTTGTGGCTTAATATCCATTTTTGTCATGCCTTTGTCAAGTCTCTTCTTTTAATCCATTACGTTGTTGCGAACGTATATGCGAGTTTAAAAGCGTTGGGTTATGTTATGGGTAATTTCTAATGACATGAAAATACAACTTGAAAACATGACTTGAAATATAACATGGAAGTTGACATGTAAGTATGCTTGAAAACATAAGCTTGGGAATTTACCTATTAAGTTAGGTCTACCCATTGGGAATTTACCTATTAAGTTAGGTCTACCCAATTGCTTGAAAACTTGAATATGAACATGACACTAGACTAAACATGAAAGTGGCCAACTCGAGGTTGGGTTGAGTTTGCAACGTAAAACTACCCGGAACCGACCGGCCTAACTAGTAGTTGCAAACAATAGGACCCAATGTGAGAAGTTGGTCATGTTGTGCTTGAACCCGAGGTTAGACCAAGTTGTGGTGTAAAGCTACCCGGAACCGACCGGCTTAACTAGTAACCACAACATAGAATGCGAGCTTGCTTTTCAGAAGCTCAAGAGAGCTCTCACATCAGCACCTGTTCTAGCTTTGCCCGATGGAGGGAAGTTATTTACAGTATACACCGATGCATGTGGCACGGGGTTAGGAGCTGTTCTGATGCAAGAAGGAAGAGTGATATGCTTTGGCGGTAGACAACTCAAAGTGCATGAGAAGAATTATCCCACTCATGACTTAGAGTTGGCAGCAATAGTATATGCACTCAAGGCTTGGCGCCATTATCTTCTGGGAGAAAGATTTGAGCTTTATACCGATCACAAGTCATTGAAGTATCTCTTTTCTCAGAAGGATCTGAATCTGAGGCAACAAAGATGGATGGAATTCTTGGCGTCCTACGATTTTGAGATAGCTTATATCCCTGGCAAGGGGAATGTGGTAGCAGATGCATTGAGTAGAAAAAGGTTGACTCTGAGTCCTCTATTCGTTGAGATGAAGAATTTAGAGTATGTGGCAACCTTTGATTTCTCTTTGGCGATTGAGTCGATGACCGGTTCTTTAGCATCTCTGGAACTCAGACCTACCCTTCTTGATCAAGTTGGGGCTTCGCAGAGAGAAGACCCTCAGATAGTTGAGATTATGGATAAGCTGATTCGAGGGGAGGCGTCTACTCATCTCGC
The DNA here is from genome assembly GCA_030737875.1 of Allium sativum. Classification (NCBI taxonomy): domain Eukaryota; kingdom Viridiplantae; phylum Streptophyta; class Magnoliopsida; order Asparagales; family Amaryllidaceae; genus Allium; species Allium sativum. The sequence continues at coordinate 161,521,581 of CM060923.1, forward strand.
TCGATATTCTATTGATGACAAGGGTTGGCTGAGGAGAGACGGAAGGTTATGTGTTCCAATGGTAGAAGATTTGGTAAGAAAAGTTCTTGAGGAAGCACATCGCTCTAAGTTGACTGTACATCCGGGCGGAGATAAGATGTATAAAGATATGAAGCGCATTTTCTTTTGGCCTGGGATGAAGAAGGATGTGGCAGAGTTTGTCTCTAGATGTATCATTTGCCAGCAAGTTAAGGCCGAGTCGAAGAAGCCCAGTGGGTTATTGCATCCTCTAGACGTTCCACTTTGGAAGTGGGAGAGTATTTCCATGGATTTTATCGATGGGCTACCAAGGTCAAGGAAAGGGAATACGAGCATTTGGGTTATTGTGGATAGACTTACGAAGAGTGCTCATTTCATTCCGGTAAAGAGCAAGAGGACCGCAACTTGGCTAGCGTCTGTATATCTTCGTGAGATTGTGAGACTACATGGAGTCCCTTCTAGTATAGTCAGTGACCGTGACCCAATCTTTACAAGTCAATTCTGGAATAGCTTGCAAGAAGCTATGGGCACACGGTTGAATCTAAGTACGGCTTATCACCCATAGACGGACGGTCAAACCGAAAGGGTGAATAGGGTACTCGAGGATCTGTTGAGGCTTTGTATTCTGGATTTTGGTGGTACTTGGGAAGACCATCTTCCTCTTGTTGAGTTTGCATATAATAACAGTTATCAGGCAAGCATAGGGATGGCACCATTTGAAGCTTTATATGGGAGGCCATGCAAGTCGCCTACATGTTGGTGGGAGACTACAGATGAGCTTATACTTGGGCCTGATATGATCAGAGATACATCCGAGAAGGTCGAGTTGATTCGGAGACGGATGAAAGCGGCCCAAGACTGACAGAAATCCTATGCTGATAAGCGAAGAACTGATTTGGAGTTTGATGTTGGGGACATGGTTTTCGTAAAGGTTTCTCCTTTGCGGAATGTGGTCCGATTTGGAGCCGTTGGGAAGTTAGCACCAAGGTTTGTTGGACCATTCCCTATTATAGAGAGGATCGGGCAGATGGCTTATAGAGTGGAGTTGCCCGAGAAGCTTGCCGGAGTACACGATGTTTTTCATGTCTCGCATCTCCGGAAGTGTTTACATGAATCAGCAGAGGTTGTTGAGCCAAGTGTTCTGAAAGATGTGGAAGTGGAGAAAGAGGCTACCTTGAGGAGAGCTCCGATTCGTATCTTGGGGACGGAGACCAAGAATCTAAGGAATCGAGAGGTCAAGTTGGTGAAGGTTCAATGGGGTGAAGCCGAAGAAGACGCAACTTGGGAAACCGAGGAGAAGATGCGTGGGCTTTATTCATTCCTTTTTGAGGGTACACTCTCAATCTCTTTTCTTTGTTAGCATATCTTTCTCTTTGCTATCCATGTTTATCTAGTTTATCGTGTTAATCTTGTCATGAGAACCTTAGGTAGAAACCCTTTGGATGAAACATGTGTTTGAAACATGTTATGCTTGATGGTTGCAAGTGGTTGCAAGTGTTTGCAAGTGGTTACTCGTGGATGCATTATACACGTTAGGCACTAGATCGGCTCACACACTCCTCATATTGCATATGCATGGGTGTTTATGCTTATTCATGGATGAAAATTTTTGTGTTATCACATGGATGTTGCATATGGATGTATGTTATGTGCACACATATAGATGTTATACATTATGTTAGGAATTGCATACATATGGATTCATTTCACTAACATAATTTGCATTGATGATATTTGCATTAGATAAGTGCATATACACACACCTTTGCATATGTTTATACAACATTTAGAATCTTGTAAGGACGATGATTGCTCGTGGATGATGTTTTGAGTAGATGGATGTTGTATGGTAGGATACGTTCTTCCTAACTTGAAGATTTCGGGGACGAAATCCTTTAAGGAGGGGAGAATGTAACAACCCATATTTTCAATAACCTGTTATAACGTAAATCGAGGCAGAATTTAATTTATAAATCTGAATCAAGGGAAACGGGCTATGCCATTGCGTTCGTCTCGGAAAAATACGCGAAATAGAGTCCGAGTTTTCGAAAATCGGAGTCCGTATGACCCGATTAAGGCCCAACGAAGTTTTCAGAAAATTTCAAAGTAAAAACAGATTTCAAATTCAAGTTTGAATTTGGAAAATTGGGTCATATTGGGGCAGGCGGGAAAATTCCCGCCAGAGCACCCAAGTCGACAGCCCTGTCGACTTGGGAGTCGACTTGGTTGGACCCAAGTCGACAGCCCTGTCGACTTGGCTGTCGACTTGGTCCAGCCGGGCAGTTTTGCCTGGTGCGCCATTTTGGGTTTGTGTTGAGTTTGGGGGCCAGATTCGGTTTTAAGGGCTGAGATTGGAACTAGGGTTTAATCCTAAGGCTAGAACTAGTCCTAATCTCTATAAATAAGGCCCTAACCTAACCCTAAATCATCATTATTCATTCATACAACTAAACTATGGCAAAATCAATCCTCTCATGGCCTCCACTCTCTTCATAAAATTCCTAAATAAATTTCTATGAGATTTTCCATGCATACAAGTGTTTTCAAGCTTGTATGAGCATCATTAGCTTGCATTCAAGTCAAGTTTCTATATTTGCATCATAAAGCAAGGGTTTTGATCATTTTGGCTTAAGGGTTTTTCTATTGAAGCTTGCATTTTGGGTTTAATTAGTTGCATAAGGGCTTTGTCATATTTTTGTGCCTTCATAAGCATTGTAAGCCCTTTTCTACTTTCATACTTAAACGCTAAAGTTAATGAATGATGCAAGTTGTGTTTGATCATTATGATATGATATGCAAGTTTATCATGTTATGCAAGTATGCTATGATATGATATGCAAGTTTATCATGATATGTTATGCAAGTTTACTATGATGTAGTATGCAAGTCTATCATGTTATGTATGCAAGTTTGATATGTTATGATATGCGAGTTGCCATGTTATGTATGCAAGTTTGGGTTGATCATCTCACTCATTTTATCATGTTATGCAAGCTTATCTTGGGTTTATGAGCCTAAAGCTTCAAGCTTTATGCTAAAGGTTGCATTTTGGCAACATGTAGGGTATCATATCTCTTATGATAACTTGCATGTGAGGCTAAATGCGAACTTATGGCCATTTCTACATGTCATTTATCACCATGTATCACCAATATGCTAAGTTTGGTTTTATGCATGCTTTTGAGGCCTAAAAATGTAATATGCAAGTATATGAACACATATACATTTCATATGCCACCATGTTGAACTTGTGGCTTCAACACCTTTATGTCATGATTATGCCAAGTTCCCTCTTTCTATCCTTTATGCGCTATTGCGATATGTAAGCGATGGGATTGCGTTTGGGGTTGGGTAAACTTAAAAGACATAAAAACATAAGCTTGGGAATTTACCTATTAAGTTAGGTCTACCCTTTGGGAATTTACCTATTAAGTTAGGTCTACCCAAATGCTTGAAAACTTGTAACATGTTTTGGAAACATGATGGACATGACACTTAGAAAAGATAAGTGTGACCAACTCGAGGTTGGGTTGAGTTTGTAGCGTAAACCTACCCGGAACCGACCGGCCTAACTAGTTGCTACAAACAATAGGACCCAATGTGAGAAGTTGGTCATGTTGTACCTTGAACCCGAGGTTAGACCAAGTTGTGGTGTAAAGCTACCCGGACCCGCCCGGCTTAACTAGTAACCACAACAAGGTCTAATGTGAGAGGTTAAGGTGCATTAAATTAATTAATGCCTCATGATTAGGGTTAAGTCATGGTCCACTTAATACTTAACCAATTTGGGCTTGGTAGATTAATCGGGGTTAAGTCGTGAACTCATCATTACACTTAACCAAGTTAATTCACGATTAGCAAGAGGGTTAAACCGTAATTAACCCACTAGAAAAATCCTAGCAATGGGGGTCCACTCCAGCAGTAATCCCAAGTTTGTATCATTAAGGCCCTAGGGTCTAGGCTAGGGAGGGAGCACGATTACTGGACTGGAGGTAAGTGACCAAAAACGACGGCAGAGTGGTACGCCGGTGTAGTTCCGGGCGGACCATGGTCGTGCACATAGTCCGAAGCCGGGGAAAACATGCACGGGTACCAGTAGATCGAGACTGTGCACTCATGTTTATGGTGTCCAGGGGTTGACACCCTAGGGCTTGATACACCCGACGGGAGACCTTGCACAGTCTGACTACAATTATGTTTGGGCCGCATTGACACCAACACGTGACGAGTTAGGCTTAGGGAGCCGATCGACTAGACCGTTTGGTTGGACCTCGTATTAGGGTCAAACCATGTTAGTGGACCTCATATTAGGGTCGCTTCATGTTATTGGACCTCGTGTTAGGGGAACTTCATGTTATTGGGCCAAAGCTTGGGCCAAGGGATCAATACTTGCTTATTCAAGTCATGTTAAGTTTGCTAGTACACCTGTGGTGCAAAAAACCTTAAGCCTGATTATGCGATGACACCTTTATCTACCTTGTTAGTTAATCATCATGCCAGTATGTAGTTATCCATATGTTCATCTCAGCTTTCATCATGCCATTTAACTTTATCAGTTTACATTGATTGTAGTAGGGCTTACTCAGTCTTTTTGACTGACCTATTTTTCTTTCGCCTCTTTTCTTCCGTTTCCCCCCCAGGTTCTCAGGGAGGGAATATTGGAGCTTAGCTTGGATTTCTGATCTCTTGCTTGTGGGATTTTAGCTCATGTATGGTCTTGACATGAAGCTAGCTATGGTTATCACTTATTTTGGGGATAGTACTTGTGTATTTCAGTTTTTCAGTGGATGTTGTTTTTATCTAGACTTGTGTATTTGGAAAGTTATGTTGTACCAGACTTGTTTTGAAATAGTTTGAAATCTTCTGCTGTTTTATCTATGTTATTTACTCTGTTTACATATATACATATGTTCTTGTTCTGCCTTGATATATCATTATGCATGTTTACCTGATTCAAATGCCCCTCCAAAGTCAGAGTGCTTGCAAGAGCCACCCTGGCGGAGGTGGGGTGTTACATTTGGTATCAGAGCATATGGTTTACGAGAAGGAACAAAAAGGTTTTTAGAAAACTTTTGGAAAACTATTTTCAAAACCAAGTATAAAGTATTTTCCAAAGAAAAGTCTAGTTTATTTTAAAGGCTATTCCCCAAAAAGCCATTAGCAAAATTACTTCGTTTTTCTCCATTCTGAATCTGTCTTTTTCTTCATTTTCAGTATGGCCGATAACTTTGCTATTCCGGAGGGAGTACACGTACCTGTTTGGTATAGGAGACTTTTGGAGGCTAGGGCGACCGAAGCCGGCCCCGCAGATGTCCCTCCTCCTCCTCCTCCGGTAGTTAATGTTCCTCCTCCTCCTGTCGCTGAGGTTCCTCTTCCTCCTCCCCCTCAGCATCCTCAAGCTGACTTCGCAAAGACTTGCAAAGATTTCAAAGCAATGGGTGGCAAGAACTTTCAAGGCACTGAGACTTTTGTAGAGGCCAGAAATTGGTTGAAAGAGACCGAGGATTTGTTTGCTATCTTTGGGTTAGACGATCAGAGGAAGATCTTGTTGGCGGTTTGGCTTATGAAGGATGAAGCCGCTTATTGGTGGGAAGTCACCAATGGTACTAGGCCTGTTGAGACTTGGGCCGATTTCAGGGCAAGGTTCGTGCTTAAGTTCCTATCTTCTGCTGAGGAGAATCTGCAAATGGAGAGGTTCATAACTTTGAAACAAGGAGATATGTCTGTCAAAGAATATGTGAACAAGTTCAATCAGTTAGCTCGTTTTGGCTTGGATATGGTGAATACTCCTCAGATTAAGGCTCTTCGTTTTGCTAGGGGATTGAATGAGCCGTTGCAGGGATTGGCTATGTCACATATTCCCCATGGGGCCATGTTTGAGAGCTTGGTTGATATGGCGTTACTTCAGGGAGATGTCAAGAAAGAGATCAAGATGAATGATACTCAAGCCAAGAAGACTGATTCCCAGTGGAAAGGAAATCAGGGTAATCCAAGTGGTCAGAGCAGTCAAGGCAATCAGAACAAGAACAAGAACAAGAGTCAAGGCAACAAGGGGAACAACAACAAGGGCAAGAACAACAAGGGGAAGTGCCATTATTGCGGCTCAGTTGGGCATCTTATTAAGGATTGTAAGAAGAGGAAAAGGAAGAATGGTGAATGCTTTTTCTGCGGTGAGACTGGACATTTCAGTAAGGATTGCCCGAAGAAGCAAGGGCAAGGCCAGGGTCAGACTCAGCGTGCTGGACCTTCAGGAGGGCAAGTTCATGCTCTCAATACCGCTCCAGTTCCCGATCGAGGTAGTATTTCTGTTGAGAGCCTTGTATATATTTCTGATTTTCCAGTTCGTACCTTGTTTGATTCTGGTGCATCGCATAGCTTTATCTCATCTGATCTTGTAGATAGTTTGCGCCTTAGTGCTAGCTTGGTAGATGATCCCGTCTGTGTCTCAAATCCTATTGGGGGTTCCGCCCATCTGTCTATGATATGTGGGGATTTGAGGATCTCTATACTGAGTGTAGAGTTCTTGTGTAGTGCTTATGTTCTTGGTTTTAGGGGATACGGATTGATATTGGGCATGGATTGGTTGTCCAGATATGCAGCCATTCTTGATTGTGAGCATAGGGTTGTGAGGCTCGTGACTCGCCTCGGAAACACCCTAGAAATTTCTTGTAATCCGAGAGGTCCCGTCATGTTGTGCTATCTTGAATCACTCGACTCGTCAATGGAAACTCTTCAGTCTGTGAGAGTGGTTCGAGAGTATCCGGATGTTTTCGATGAAGTTAGGGGGTTGCCCCCTAAGCGAGAGATTGATTTCCGCATTTATCTGGTGGATAATGCAAAGCCGGTTTCTTTGCCCGTTCGGCACATGGCTCCGCGTGAAAGGCGGGAGTTAAGTAAGCAAGTGAAGGAGTTGCTTGAGAAGAACTTCATTAGACGAAGTATATCTGAATGGGGAGCGCCTGTGGTATTTGCTACCAAGGCAGATGGTTCTCTCCGACTTTGTGTTGACTATCGAGAGTTGAATAAGCTGACTAAGAAGAACAGACACCCGTTACCGAGGATTGATGATCTCTTTGACCAGCTTGTCGGTGCTTCTGTTTTCTCTCAGCTTGATCTTGCTACTGGATTCCATCAGCTCAGGGTAGCTGAAGATAGTATAGACAAGACTGCGTTCAGAACTCCAGATGGATTCTTCGAATGGCTTGTCATGCCATTCGGCTTGACTAATGCACCCGCATATTTCGTGGACTTGATGAGTAGGGTGTTCAGGGAGTTCTTGAACAAGTTTGTCGTGGTCTTCGTAGATGATATTCTGATCTTCTCTAAGGATGAGGAAGAGCACGCAAGGCATCTCGTGGAGGTGATGGATACGCTTAGAGCGCATCAGTTGAAGCCAAGTTCCCCAAGTGTCACTTTTGGAGAAGGGAAGTTAGATTCCTTGGGCATATAGTATCTAAGCAAGGCTTAGCGGTGGATCCCGCTAAGGTAGTTGCAGTTCAGGATTGGAAGACTCCGAGGAATGCAACCGAAGTGAGAAGTTTTCTAGGTCTTGCAGACTTTTACCGGAAGTTCATCAAGGACTTCGCGAAGATTTCCGCTCCTCTCACTAAATTAACGAAGAAGAATTTAGTTTTTGCTTGGAGCATAGAATGCGAGCTTGCTTTTCAGAAGCTCAAGAGAGCTCTCACATCAGCACCTGTTCTAGCTTTGCCCGATGGAGGGAAGTTATTTACAGTATACACCGATGCATGTGGCACGGGGTTAGGAGCTGTTCTGATGCAAGAAGGAAGAGTGATATGCTTTGGCGGTAGACAACTCAAAGTGCATGAGAAGAATTATCCCACTCATGACTTAGAGTTGGCAGCAATAGTATATGCACTCAAGGCTTGGCGCCATTATCTTCTGGGAGAAAGATTTGAGCTTTATACCGATCACAAGTCATTGAAGTATCTCTTTTCTCAGAAGGATCTGAATCTGAGGCAACAAAGATGGATGGAATTCTTGGCGTCCTACGATTTTGAGATAGCTTATATCCCTGGTAAGGGGAATGTGGTAGCAGATGCATTGAGTAGAAAAAGGTTGACTCTGAGTCCTCTATTCGTTGAGATGAAGAATTTAGAGTATGTGGCAACCTTTGATTTCTCTTTGGCGATTGAGTCGATGACCGGTTCTTTAGCATCTCTGGAACTCAGACCTACCCTTCTTGATCAAGTTGGGGCTTCGCAGAGAGAAGACCCTCAGATAGTTGAGATTATGGATAAGCTTATTCGAGGGGAGGCGTCTACTCATCTCGCTCGATATTCTATTTATGACAAGGGTTGGCTGAGGAGAGACGGAAGGTTATGTGTTCCAATGGTAGAAGATTTGGTAAGAAAAGTTCTTGAGGAAGCGCATCCCTCTAAGTTGACTATACATCCGGGCGGAGATAAGATGTATAAAGATATGAAGCGCATTTTCTTTTGGCCTGGGATGAAGAAGGATGTGGCAGAGTTTGTCTCTAGATGTATCATTTGCCAGCAAGTTAAGGCCGAGTCAAAGAAGCCCGGTGGGCTATTGCATCCTCTAGACGTTCCACTTTGGAAGTGGGAGAGTATTTCCATGGATTTTATCGATGGGCTACCAAGGTCAAGGAAAGGGAATACGAGCATTTGGGTTATTGTGGATAGACTTACGAAGAGTGCTCATTTCATTCCGGTAAAGAGCAAGAGGACCGCAACTTGGCTAGCGTCTGTATATCTTCGTGAGATTGTGAGACTACATGGAGTCCCTTCTAGTATAGTCAGTGACCGTGACCCAATCTTTACAAGTCAATTCTGGAATAGCTTGCAAGAAGCTATGGGCACACGGTTGAATCTAAGTACGGCTTATCACCCATAGACGGACGGTCAAACCGAAAGGGTGAATAGGGTACTCGAGGATCTGTTGAGGCTTTGTATTCTGGATTTTGGTGGTACTTGGGAAGACCATCTTCCTCTTGTTGAGTTTGCATATAATAACAGTTATCAGGCAAGCATAGGGATGGCACCATTTGAAGCTTTATATGGGAGGCCATGCAAGTCGCCTACATGTTGGTGGGAGACTACAGATGAGCTTATACTTGGGCCTGATATGATCAGAGATACATCCGAGAAGGTCGAGTTGATTCAGAGACGGATGAAAGCGGCCCAAGACTGACAGAAATCCTATGCTGATAAGCGAAGAACTGATTTGGAGTTTGATGTTGGGGACATGGTTTTCGTAAAGGTTTCTCCTTTGCGGAATGTGGTCCGATTTGGAGCCGTTGGGAAGTTAGCACCAAGGTTTGTTGGACCATTCCCTATTATAGAGAGGATCGGGCAGATGGCTTATAGAGTGGTGTTGCCCGAGAAGCTTGCCGGAGTACACGATGTTTTTCATGTCTCGCATCTCCGGAAGTGTTTACATGAATCTGCAGAGGTTGTTGAGCCAAGTGTTCTGAAAGATGTGGAAGTGGAGAAAGAGGCTACCTTGAGGAGAGCTCCGATTCGTATCTTGGGGACGGAGACCAAGAATCTAAGGAATCGAGAGGTCAAGTTGGTGAAGGTTCAATGGGGTGAAGCCGAAGAAGACGCAACTTGGGAAACCGAGGAGAAGATGCGTGGGCTTTATTCATTCCTTTTTGAGGGTACACTCTCAATCTCTTTTCTTTGTTAGCATATCTTTCTCTTTGCTATCCATGTTTATCTAGTTTATCGTGTTAATCTTGTCATGAGAACCTTAGGTAGAAACCCTTTGGATGAAACATGTGTTTGAAACATGTTATGCTTGATGGTTGCAAGTGGTTGCAAGTGTTTGCAAGTGGTTACTCGTGGATGCATTATACACGTTAGGCACTAGATCGGCTCACACACTCCTCATATTGCATATGCATGGGTGTTTATGCTTATTCATGGATGAAAATTTTTGTGTTATCACATGGATGTTGCATATGGATGTATGTTATGTGCACACATATAGATGTTATACATTATGTTAGGAATTGCATACATATGGATTCATTTCACTAACATAATTTGCATTGATGATATTTGCATTAGATAAGTGCATATACACACACCTTTGCATATGTTCATACAACATTTAGAATCTTGTAAGGACGATGATTGCTCGTGGATGATGTTTTGAGTAGATGGATGTTGTATGGTAGGATACGTTCTTCCTAACTTGAAGATTTCGGGGACGAAATCCTTTAAGGAGGGGAGAATGTAACAACCCATATTTTCAATAACCTGTTATAACGTAAATCGAGGCAGAATTTAATTTATAAATCTGAATCAAGGGAAACGGGCTATGCCATTGCGTTCGTCTCGGAAAAATACGCGAAATAGAGTCCGAGTTTTCGAAAATCGGAGTCCGTATGACCCGATTAAGGCCCAACGAAGTTTTCAGAAAATTTCAAAGTAAAAACAGATTTCAAATTCAAGTTTGAATTTGGAAAATTGGGTCATATTGGGGCAGGCGGGAAAATTCCCGCCAGAGCACCCAAGTCGACAGCCCTGTCGACTTGGGAGTCGACTTGGTTGGACCCAAGTCGACAGCCCTGTCGACTTGGCTGTCGACTTGGTCCAGCCAGGCAGTTTTGCCTGGTGCGCCATTTTGGGTTTGTGTTGAGTTTGGGGGCCAGATTCGGTTTTAAGGGCTGAGATTGGAACTAGGGTTTAATCCTAAGGCTAGAACTAGTCCTAATCTCTATAAATAAGGCCCTAACCTAACCCTAAATCATCATTATTCATTCATACAACTAAACTATGGCAAAATCAATCCTCTCATGGCCTCCACTCTCTTCATAAAATTCCTAAATAAATTTCTATGATATTTTCCATGCATACAAGTGTTTTCAAGCTTGTATGAGCATCATTAGCTTGCATTCAAGTCAAGTTTCTATATTTGCATCATAAAGCAAGGGTTTTGATCATTTTGGCTTAAGGGTTTTTCTATTGAAGCTTGCATTTTGGGTTTAATTGGTTGCATAAGGGCTTTGTCATATTTTTGTGCCTTCATAAGCATTGTAAGCCCTTTTCTACTTTCATACTTAAACGCTAAAGTTAATGAATGATGCAAGTTGTGTTTGATCATTATGATATGATATGCAAGTTTATCATGTTATGCAAGTATGCTATGATATGATATGCAAGTTTATCATGATATGTTATGCAAGTTTACTATGATGTAGTATGCAAGTCTATCATGTTATGTATGCAAGTTTGATATGTTATGATATGCGAGTTGCCATGTTATGTATGCAAGTTTGGGTTGATCATCTCACTCATGTTATCATGTTATGCAAGCTTATCTTGGGTTTATGAGCCTAAAGCTTCAAGCTTTATGCTAAAGGTTGCATTTTGGCAACATGTAGGGTATCATATCTCTTATGATAACTTGCATGTGAGGCTAAATGCGAACTTATGGCCATTTCTACATGTCATTTATCACCATGTATCACCAATATGCTAAGTTTGGTTTTATGCATGCTTTTGAGGCCTAAAAATGTAATATGCAAGTATATGAACACATGTACATTTCATATGCCACCATGTTGAACTTGTGGCTTCAACACCTTTATGTCATGATTATGCCAAGTTCCCTCTTTCTATCCTTTATGCGCTATTGCGATATGTAAGCGATGGGATTGCGTTTGGGGTTGGGTAAACTTAAAAGACATAAAAACATAAGCTTGGGAATTTACCTATTAAGTTAGGTCTACCCTTTGGGAATTTACCTATTAAGTTAGGTCTACCCAAATGCTTGAAAACTTGTAACATGTTTTGGAAACATGATGGACATGACACTTAGAAAAGATAAGTGTGACCAACTCGAGGTTGGGTTGAGTTTGTAGCGTAAACCTACCCGGAACCGACCGGCCTAACTAGTTGCTACAAACAATAGGACCCAATGTGAGAAGTTGGTCATGTTGTACCTTGAACCCGAGGTTAGACCAAGTTGTGGTGTAAAGCTACCCGGACCCGCCCGGCTTAACTAGTAACCACAACAAGGTCTAATGTGAGAGGTTAAGGTGCATTAAATTAATTAATGCCTCATGATTAGGGTTAAGTCATGGTCCACTTAATACTTAACCAATTTGGGCTTGGTAGATTAATCGGGGTTAAGTCGTGAACTCATCGTTACACTTAACCAAGTTAATCCATGTTTAGCAAGAGGGTTAAACCGTACTTAACCCACTAGAAAAATCCTAGCAATGGGGGTCCACTCCAGCAGTAATCCCAAGTTTGTATCATTAAGGCCCTAGGGTCTAGGCTAGGGAGGGAGCACGATTACTGGACTGGAGGTAAGTGACCAAAAACGACGACAGAGTGGTACGCCGGTGTAGTTCCGGGCGGACCATGGTCGTGCACATAGTCCGAAGCCGGGGAAAACATGCACGGGTACCAGTAGATCGAGACTGTGCACTCATGTTTATGGTGTCCAAGGGTTGACACCCTAGGGCTTGATACACCCGACGGGAGACCTTGCACAGTCTGACTACAATTATGTTTGGGCCGCATTGACACCAACACGTGACGAGTTAGGCTTAGGGAGCCGATCGACTAGACCGTTTGGTTGGACCTCGTATTAGGGTCAAACCATGTTAGTGGACCTCATATTAGGGTCGCTTCATGTTATTGGACCTCGTGTTAGGGGCACTTCATGTTATTGGGCCAAAGCTTGGGCCAAGGGATCAATAATTGCTTATTCAAGTCATGTTAAGTTTGCTAGTACACCTGTGGTGCAAAAAACCTTAAGCCTGATTATGCGATGACACATTTATCTACCTTGTTAGTTAATCATCATGCCAGTATGTAGTTATCCATATGTTCATCTCAGCTTTCATCATGCCATTTAACTTTATCAGTTTACATTGATTGTAGTAGGGCTTACTCAGTCTTTTTGACTGACCTATTTTTCTTTCGCCTCTTTTCTTCCGTTTCCCCCCCAGGTTCTCAGGGAGGGAATATTGGAGCTTAGCTTGGATTTCTGATCTCTTGCTTGTGGGATTTTAGCTCATGTACGGTCTTGACATGAAGCTAGCTATGGTTATCACTTATTTTGGGGATAGTACTTGTGTATTTCAGTTTTTCAGTTGATGTTGTTTTTATCTAGACTTGTGTATTTGGAAAGTTATGTTGTACCAGACTTGTTTTGAAATAGTTTGAAATCTTCCGCTGTTTTATCTATGTTATTTACTCTGTTTACATATATACATATGTTCTTGTTCCGCCTTGATATATCATTATGCATGTTTACCTGATTCAAACGCCCCTCCAAAGTCAGAGTGCTTGCAAGAGCCACCCTGGCGGAGGTGGGGTGTTACACCGACTATCAAATTTGACTAATACGATTGTTGGTATGGAAAGACCAGGATCGAATTTACATTCGAAAACCATTCCGATCAACAAATACGTGAAGATCTCAGAAGGTGATCGAGATGGAGCATTGAAGACCGTGGATTTTCATAAACGGAAGAACCACTAATATTCTTTGCCTGGCAAGCAGACATAAGCTGTGATTCTGTCGTAGTTGGAATCTACGGGTTGCAAGGACTTCTCGCTACTGATCCATGGGGTGATTCCTATATTGGATGCAGTAGGAAAGTACCTTCGGTTCATCCTGTTCCTGGATGACTTGTATAGACGAGTGTCTGACAGAGTATTTCCAAAGTGTCACGTACGTTGATTTCTTCAAACGTGCTATAGTTGTTGGCAAGGAATTGCCGTTCTCTTAGCTTCCAACTAGAGTATTTTTGTGGATATCAATTCGTGATATCAAACGGATCTGACGATGTAGCATTCAAAGTAAATGGCGACCAGATGTCAAGAGTTAATTTTGTCCTCAAGCCTCATTAACCGGGAAATGACAAAAATCGGGCAGGCAACATGGCTATGTGGGTCGCTCCCATTAGGGTGTATAATCACCTATCTAGAGAAAATCCTTTTGTTTCTTAAATCTATGTTTCGATGCTGTCCCTTGTCGGGAGACGGTTGCTGATCCCAACCGTCGGTGATATACAGTCGATACACTCAAGCGAAATGAGTGGTCGGTCATGTGAGGGCCGGGTTGTAGGATGTTCTTGTTGAACCCAGTGTATTTGCCTCTAGAGATACACTATCGGCAGGTGGTCCCATACCTTGTCATAGTTGGAATCCAACCTCCAATAAGCGCCCGCGGTTTTGATTAGTATACTATATATGTGGAGCGTGAGATGCAAGCGTTCCACTAGATTGATATTTACTTGTATCTAGACATTATTATAATATCAGAAAAGATATTGGTTTTCAAAACTGTTTTGGGTTATCGTAAGGTAAAAACCGTCCGTGTTTATGTGTGGATTTGGTCTTACGATTATCCTTTTCTTTTGGAAGATTTTGAACTTTAAAATCAGGTTGGATGATTTACCCGTAATACTGTGCGAGTTTATCTCACTCTGGTTCACCAGACTGACCCGGTGTTTTGTAAATGCTCGGGTTAGCCCGGAGTGTACAGGTTCAGGTTATCGAATGCTGTGAAGTCCAGAGACGAGCTGGAGATGTTCAGACGTATGATATTAAATAGCTACTATTCCGCTGTGTGTTGTATATGGGAACAGGTTATTATGACTGTCCCATTGTGTGATGTACTCTGATACTGTAAGTATTTTTAAAAGCTCTCAATAAAGTTATTTCCATATTATATTTTGTTCCGCTGCGATGTGAGACTCTGTTGTGTTTCTTCTTCTTCTTCTATTCTAATATTTCTATCTTATCTATTCTCACCCCCTAACTTCTTTCTATTAATGATCTGGAATGTTCGATGTCTGAATGGTCAACATGGTAGTTTAATGTTGATTTTTGGAGTCGAAAATCCCAGTTCGTTACAGTGGTATCAGAGCTGAAGGATAAGTAACTACCTTGGCTCTGTGGCGTGACTCAATAGAGATGGGGTTAGCAATACCCTAGATTGAGTTTGAGTATATATATATATATGAGTGAACGTATTTGTAGATTTTATAAAAAATAAATTGTTTTATATTGTGGTGATTTATTGGTTGAGTTGTTTATGAGTTCTGGTCGATCAGTTTGATCCATTGTATCGATAGGGGTTTCTAAACACTCAAGTACGATAAACCAACGCAGTATGTTTTGAAAGAGGGTAAAGGAAATAATTTTGCCCAAATTATATTTTAATATAAAAGGGTGATTAATATTTGAAGTATTATAGAATACTGGATGTGTTGGTTGATTATAATTGAAATGGTTATATAAATAACCATTTTTAATTCGTATTATATGGAATCAGATGAATTAAATCTGAAATCTAAATCAAAAAAATTGGAATTAAAATTCCCAAAAGTGGGAAGGGTGTTGTAAATAAACTTGGATTGAATATATGAGATTTTTAAAATCCTGGGAGATTTTAAATTTGTTACAAGCATTGAAAGGGATATTTTGAAATGGATTTCAAAATGAAAGTGTTTAGAACTGGTTTTGAAAGTGACATAGTATTGAACTCACTTCAATAGCTGGAAAATAGATTCCGATGATGATCCGGACATCATCGGTGTTCATTTTCGAGTGGTAAGTGACGGATTACTACCAAAGATTTTGTTTTGAATTGCTTTGAATCCTGTAAAAGGAATATTTGATTTTCTTAAAAGAGTTAAACTGTTTAAAAACTCTCAGGGAAATTGTTTGAACAAAAACAAAATTAAATAGAAATTTGTGAAAGCAAATATGAATTGAATTGAAACCGATTAACTGGAAATTGAATCGGGATATAATATATCAAGTAGAATCAGATTTTGGATTGTGAGACAAGAATCTGAAATGGCATTGGACTGGTAAGTTAAGAGTTGAAATCGATAATGGGTGGAAAGTGAGTTAAGAATGGTATTTGGCTTAGATGCGTGAAGAATTTGGTTTTGAGGATAAAATTGGAATTTTGATTGGAAATGCATTTGTATATGCTGACTGGGCAGCAGATGGAAAGGATATAATGATATACCCGACAAAAAGGTACACGTTTATTTTTATATGGGTTTGGAGATTTGTGAGCCGATTTGGCAAGCCACTTGGCTATTTTATTTTCTTTTGAAGTGGAGAAGGCCTAGAGAGGCGAGTTGTAGTTGTACCGATTGAGCCGTACAGAGGAGGTGCTAGCGAAATTTTTCGAAAATTTAAAGTGTTAGAAAATTTTCGATATTTTTGAAAATATTTATTTACAGTATTGAATTGGTTTCTAATTTAATATAAAATTATATTTGAAATTAATGAGCTTATAACGTTCTTTCTTACCTTAGCAATTTCGAGGACGAAATTATTTTAAGGGGGGAAGAATGTAACAACCCGTGTTTTTGGCACTTGAATATGTAATTTAATTTATTTAATTTAAATATTATATTTGGAATATCGATGGAATTAATATCTAATTTAATAAGGAGTATGTAAAGGAGTAATAATACTGGAAGTAGAACAAATGGTAAATGACAATTCCAATAAATTAATTTAGCAATTTGTAATTTATTTATGATTATTGAATTAAATTTTTGAAAAGCACCCTCATTGTGCAAACAAAGTGTAATGAGTAGTTAAAGATATCCTAAAGTAAAATGCACCATTGACATGAAATTTGGTAAGAGTAGACGTGCAAAGTAGTAAAGGTTTAAACTGCATTGGTAAAATGAATGCAGTTTAGAATTAATGTTTTAAAACACATTTTGGCAATAACAGCATAAGAAAAGAATACAAAAATAAACATACTAAAAGGCTAAATTGCTACTTGATTTAATGTTGAATAATTAAATCCTTGTTTTCAAATAAAAGCAAGCATTTTCCCCAAAACATATGTTGTTTTGATGGACATTAGAGACTGACATTAAGAGAGGTTATCTTACTCTTAATTTAAGAATTTATTAACATTAATAAATGTTATAATTTTAAAAATGGGGCATTTATTAGAAACGTTTGGTAAAGAAGTTGTTAATTTTTATTGTTAAAAGATATACAAACCCTGAGTAATACTTAAGAGTGGTATTGTGTGAAGAAATAATGAATTTTGAAAATTTAGTGGTAAATGTTTACAAAATGTTATGAATTCTAAATCAGGGTATTTATTATTTTCAATGGGGAATTTTGTAAGATATGAGTGTCATCAAATATTTTAGGAGACTTAAATTGTCGTCTAATCCATTCTGGGATATTTAATTAAAACTCTATTTTCTAAAATAGAATGAATATTTGTTCTGCTAGCCATTAAAAGGTTTTATTGACCATTTTGAAAGTAAGAATGGATGACATTCAATAGTTAATAAAGTTAAGTGTTTAAAAAGAAAAAGTATTTCTGCTCTTATTCTAAAACAATTTAGTTAACATTTGAACACTAGCATTTGAATCCATAATATAACATTTTGGAATAAATTCTAAATAAACAACGTTTTTCTAAGACATGTATTAACTCAGTAATCATTAAAAGTCCGCAAAAATTTAACATATTAGATTTTGGCAAGATATTAAGTACCTATTTTGAATTTGTACAGGTTTGAAGAATAATAAGGATTTAACAATGTTCAAAAGAATGTTTCATGTGAAACCACTAAAAAGGTGATAACTCCGGAGCAATAAGAGTAGCTTATTAGGTACAATTAGGTTTTAGGACTAAGTAATAAGGGCTGGTTGTTATTTAGATTACCCTAGACAGTTAGTTTAGGGATTAGAACATTTATAACCATATTTAACGCCTAGCAGTATATATATAAATAAGTGTAACGTAACTTAACGTAATTCACAATTTCAAAGAGATGTTCATGGATATTGATTGCAAATTTAGTGGGAATCCATGTTTATGCCTACGATGTTGGGATTTGAAACCCTTATTAAATTTTATGATAAATGCATAAGAAAGGATATCATAGGGATACTTAGCTTAGTGATCTACCATCTAGGGCATTTGGAAGTTAATAACGAAATTAGTTTTGTAGCCTATAAATAGGAA
Organism: Allium sativum; assembly: GCA_030737875.1. Taxonomy (NCBI): domain Eukaryota; kingdom Viridiplantae; phylum Streptophyta; class Magnoliopsida; order Asparagales; family Amaryllidaceae; genus Allium; species Allium sativum. The sequence continues at coordinate 161,539,578 of CM060923.1, forward strand.
GTGGGCGGTCTTGTGAATTTTGAAATATTCGGTGAAGAAGAAGTTTAGCCTTAGAGAATGCCATCCTCAAGAATAAGAATTTGAAGCATGAGAATAAGGGATAGGCTTTAACATTGGATTTATTTTAGCCGTTATAGTTTGGATATGATCGTGTTTTGGTTTACTTAAGGGTATCTGTTTAATTTTTATAAATGAGTCCTTTTGTTGTTTTCCACAAAAAGGACAATATTTGGAATTATAAGGAATATACATAAAAATGGAAAGGATGTGATGTGCGATTTAACACATAGATTGTACTATCCATTCAAAATAAGACAATACTCATTCCTTGTAATTTTAAATACAACAATATCATTGTTTAGGTAGATTTACGTAAATTATAGCAAAAGATCTTTTAATGGAATTTAAGTTCCAGCAAATTGGAGCATAGGAAAATATTCTAGATATTAATATAGACTAGAACATCAATTAATTATAATTAGAAATTTTGATTTGGGAAATTACTGAATTTTTGAGTTACCTCTCATTTGAAGACTGAAGGGCAAACTAAAGACGACCAGAGCTTTAGGAATAAGAATAAGAGTTGCATCATGGAGGATGAATTGCTATTAGTCATCATTTACGACATCATAATTATTATTGATGTACCTATTATTGCTTGAGACTCTTTGTAACCAACATTGATGATGATTTTAATCGAAGGTACATCTATTTTAAGTTATTATATTTTATCCCTTCCGCTGTATGAGATTCTGATTTCGTTTTAGTATGCTCTGTTATATCTGCTATACCATTTCCTTATAGGAACCAACAATTCATTTAAAATGGCTCTAAGTTTTGATTGGCCTTTTTGGGTCGATATTTAGGCTCATTCCGGGCGGGTTGTTGTAAGAAAATTATCGAAAGAATGTTGTGGCCGCCAATCTGACCGTTGCCGCTCAGTCCCTTGAAATCAATATGCTAAAGGAGCAGCTTGCCCAAGCGCAGGTGGAGAGACATCAAATGCAATGCAAATGTAACCAGGCTATCCTTGAAAAGGCTACCATCGAGTAAACACACAAAGAAACTATGAATAGCCCGAACTCGACAATGTTTGAATTTTATGTTCTATACATCATGGGACGGGTAGCTTGGAATTTCTGGACGAGAGGTATCTCTAAACATTATCTGAAGTATGGGAGGAGAACCTAAGGCTAGTGGTGGATGATGGGAAGTACATCGAGGGGGAACTCAAAGCCTAATATCAAATAATGACTTTCGAGCTACTCTTGCTCAGGGCCAAGAGGATCCCAGGCTTGAACGAGAGCATGAGGCTGTAGACAGAATCAGTATTTCAAGGGAAACTCATCACAATTAGATTTTCCTTGATGTTATTACTCCTTCTGTTGATCCGTTAAGTGATAAAACCACCTCTGCTAAGGCTGCCACTACTGTCGTTACTGTTATAGCTATCTTCTCGAACCATCATTGCCACCACCACTATTATTACTACTTCCGCTGATGTTTCCACTTGCCATTACTCCTACTGCCACCGCTCGTTGGATTGTTATTGAGATGACTTAGTTAAGCGACGAAGGCAACAACAGTGTGCAAGATTTTGAAATTGCTTCCCGAGGTTCTCTCGATATAAGTAACACTGGTACTATTTCATATTTAAGAGACTTCTCATTTTATCCCTTTGAGTTTGATGACTTACTCACTCATTTATTGCTTACTGTAGGCTTGGATTTGTCGGACTCCTTTCCTTTCGCACCTAGTCCCAACAACAATTTTTACCTCATTGACATTTGTTCCGCGGGTCTTATGCCTGCCATTACTACTCCCCAAGCGACTGCTACTCCTCTAACTCCTATTACGACCTCCACCTCAGCCTTTTAACATAGGCCACACTCCGGGCAGATTTCATCTTTGCATGATTTAGATGATTCAGTGGTCTCGTTTGGAAGAGAAAGGGAGAATGTTAAGGAGTAAGCCCCTGCACTCGAAAGAGAAGACACTGCAGAGGGTGTAATGGCCACCGAGCATAAGGAACCTTCTTCTGGGGGTGGTATGATGCCCAAGGGTAAGCGTAGCGAAAAACGTAGCACACATAAGAAATCAAAGGCCGCTACTGTCATATTGACAAGTGCTCGCAGAGTTGTGGAATCCCTATTTATTCTTGCATGCCCGGCTTCGACCACTTCCCAACCATGTAATCCGTCCAAGTTGACAATCAAGCCAAGCGACACTTAGAAGGGCGTGAAGAAGAGGGATTGATGTCTTGAAATTTATGTCTTTTACAACACTATTTTCTGTAATTCTCCTTGGCCCGAGTTGCATGGGCATCGGCCACTGCCTTTTTGGTTGGTTTTAAATTTGTAATTAGATGTATATGATGATAATGTCTCTTTTGCTTGTTATACGTCTTTGTATCATTTGTGTTTTGACATTTTCGTTTGTACTTTTAAGCGATTTACTTCACCATATCATTTTAACCCTCGTTGTTGTGTTTTCCTACTCACTACAGTTCCTTGATAGGCCTATGGTATGTTTTACCCCAATGGCATTTAAAGATGTTGTGGATGACGTTGCCCCCATACCATGGGTCGTCACGGACTAGAGTGAAATTGTGCATCAACAATATTGCATGTCGCCCTTAGTTCAGGATTGCTGCCTAGTTTTATCAACCTCTTTTGGCGTCTTAAGCTTGAATTGTTGTTGTGGGTATTTCCCAGCCTCGATTTTTGTGGATTTGTGGTTGCTTCATTGGTATCGAGTTACATAATGTTTTCATAATCGCCTTATGAGCGTTGCTTACCCTGAATTTTGTTTGGTGGTGATCCATTAGGACAATCAAGCTTTTCGCCGTAGGGTCAAGGCTTTCTGTCTTCTAGGAGGAATGCCAGTTGATCAGGAGCATTCAACTTCGTATAGTAAAGGAATCCTTTTGAAATTAGGTGTAACGACCCGTGTTTTTGGCACTTGAATATGTAATTTAATTTATTTATTTTTATATTATATTTGGAATATCGATGGAATTAATATCTAATTCGCTATTTAAACAAAGTTCGACGTTATATATTTATATAATTATAAATAGAGCTTGAAATATAGCGCTGCAGTTTGAAAATTCGAGTTTGAACTTCAACTGGACATACAAAGTCCGATATAAGTCAGATTTCTGTGAAACAAGAAACGTTGGGAGCGTGTTGACGATAGCTTTCATATGAAAGATAAAAATCCAGATTCCGTGTTATTGGTTGCAAGTTATGGCTAAATCAAATTTTGGAAAAAACGCTGTGGAAATCGTTATCGGCCGTTAAAATAGTCGTTCTGCAAACGGACTCTGTTTTCGATGAAATTAGTTTCATTGGGACCGTATCGCTAAATTTTTGTCAGAAAGTCAAACGGCGTGGCAAACAGATGTCGTATGTGACGACAGCAACCGTAAACGCCCGTTCAAATTCTATAGCGCGTATTCAAATAAATATAAGGAGTATTTGGGCGTAACTTGAGCAGACGATCGAATTAGGCCGTGGAACCAGTTCCGTTGAGTTCGTAGCGTCAATTAGAGCCAGGATAGGTATATAGTTTGTTATTTTTAGAGACCGAGAAATTTGGCGTTAAAAAGGGTAGTGCGGTGCGCGGTAAAAATAGCCTACCGGGCAAACAGTCTCAGAATGCGACGAAACTAGTGCCGTTGGGTTCGTATCAACAAGTTATTGTAGGATTTGAAAGTTTCAAGTTGATTCGATTTATCTAGTGATCATGAAAAAATAAAATTCGTGTTCGTTTCTGGTTTTATAAGGGAATTTTTTTCATACGACCTCGGATTTCGATGAAACTTGTCCCATTGGGTCCGGAATAAATTTTTACATTAAGATTAGATTTTTTATCAGTAGACAGAAATCATATGTAGTGAGTTTTAACATGATTTCTCCGTGATGCATTTTCATGCATTTTTATATTAGTAGAATCCATCCACTTTTCTACTTTAACTTCTTTTGCTTCCCTGTACGTACGCTCGCTCAACCTATACCAACCGTGCTACCCAAGGACCTTATACCAACCAACCGTGCTATCCAAGTATTTAGTTTCGTAGTTTTCAAGCCAAGCTAACATCCGTGAGTGTCAAGTAAAAAAATTAATACCGTGCCGACCAAGGTATTGAGTTGCTCACCCAAGTACAAGCTTTTATCAACTATCCTGTATAGTAACTGTAACCCTATTCCCCTAAGACTTGGCACCCACGCTGTCTTCTTCATATAAAATGACTCTCGCGCCTTCTTTTCCTTTGTTTCTTTTTTCTTTGCTTTCTGTAATGGCAAAACCGATTTGTTTCCCCTCAAAAATAAAAACAAACAAACTCGTTAACAATCCTTAAATGCCGAACTCAGTCCCCAATGTTTCCTCTTGACGCGAGCTGTTGGGAGCGTCCAGGAGGCTCCGCATTTAATGGACGTCGTATTTTATGTTTTCTGGTAGTCTTCGGGTGACGTCAGTTAGAGGGCGGTGGTGGTGCAAGGTCTAGAAGGAGAGATGTGTGCATTATGTATTGCGTATGGGGGACGGTGGAGCTGCTCAACAGAAGAGGAGCTGTGCATGGATGGTGAGAGAAAGATGTGAGCGAGAAAAGGAAAGCATATGGGCCTTTTTTTTAATCGGTTGTTATTATACATTTAGTAATGTAAATTGCTTGATTAAATTATTAACCAAGTATTAACCAATTTAATTATATTTAGGACCATGATTTGGGTTCAGAAACAAGCTAGTGTGCGGTTATACAAAGGAGTTATAGTGGGGTGACTGTTTTGTTCGAAAGTGAAGGAGAAAAACAATGGAGCACTCAAAAATGTTTGAACTAAAGGATATTGAAGGGGTCAGGATGCTTAACGAAAGAGCAGTAATGGTAAGAGAGAATGGACGTGCTGTTGTTTACGTGTTGTTTGTTAGGCTTAGAAAAAAAGAAGAAAAAGAAGAAGAAGGCGGATGTTAGACAGAAGAAGGAAGGGCGGAGCAGGACAAGGAGAAACGTGAACAAATTTGGCAAGATCAGTCGTGTTGAAATCATATCGGTGGATGCTTCATTTTGGAGCTAGAATTAACTGGAACACGCCATTTCACCGTCAGATGGAATCATGGTGAGTTAAACTCACTCAGTTTTCCCATTTATATTTTATATAAATAGGGTTCTTTATTTTGTGTGTTTTGCTTGCCGATGGTTGCTTATTTGCTAGTTATACAATTGTTTGTTGGTTTAATTGATGAAATTAAACTGTGTTTAATTTCAGTGAAATACCAAATCGTTATTTTTAACGATTGGTTCCAATAAAGGTAACTTACCTTATTGGTCACGTTTATTTATAAACGTGTTTTAAAATTGTTGAACTATTTGAATTGTTGGTGGTTGATGTTGAATGGCCGTTATTTATTGTTATCTGTTAAACAAAACTGAATGTTCTGTTTTGTGATAACCGCTTTGAATACAGGGAAGAACAGGTTGGAGGGATCTAACCGGATTCCTCAAATATGTTATTTGTTTTCATATTATCATATATGAACTGTCCTGTTGGGTGTGATTTAATTGATGGTTGATTATTGAATGTTCAACATCTGCTAGTTTAAACCAATGGGTGATATTGGTTGGGTATTTGGCATCGTATGGCCTATAAAATCTATCATGTTATATATATACTGATTCACCGTCAGGTGAATCGATAAAGATGAAGTTATAAAATTTATTTTATAACTGGAGTTGGATTTCAAATATATTATTTTGAATCAGAATTATTAAAGGGAAATAAATAAATATTTTATTTATTTAAGACCTTGATTTATTTTTAATTGATTTTATTAAGTAAATTCTGATGTAAATCAGATTTATAAGTATAAGATAAGAAATAAAGTCGCGTAGTTAAAATTGGGTAATTGGTTTGTCGAGAAACAATTAATAGGATTTATTTAAATTAATTATATTTTTAATTAATTTAAAGCGAGAATTAATTGGGGTCGATTAATGAGAAAATCGAGTTTTGAGTTAATCGACCAGTTTGAATTGAAATTGATTTTCAAATTAACTTGTTTTGATTAAAATAGTTAAATGAATATTGTTAAACTTTAAATAAGGGTTTTTAAAGGGATTTACTATTTATTTTAGTTAATAAAGGAATTAACTACTAATGTAGTTAATAATTGAAATAAATTATTATTTTAATTTAGAAAATTACTTTTGAATGGAAATTTATTTAAAAGGTAATCGATGTTGGAATGAAATCTAGTTGAATGGTGAGGGAAGTTCATGAACGAGTTTTATATTTAAAAACCAAGTTGCTATAACAAAGTATAAAAGGAATTTCAAGCAAATAAAATAGTTTGAAATGAGTGTTAACCATTTGAATGAAGTGAAAGGAGATTAAGAGATAAAAGGGTTTATAATAAACCAGAGACAAATGAGACATAAAGGGTTAAAGCTTAATTTTAAATAGTGTTACTTAAAAAGGAGATTGGGTAAAAAGGGGGAATTGAAATAAGGGCTCCAAAGTGGGTAATGGTTGGATATGTTTGAAAGGAGATTGATAAAGAGTGAATTTGGGTAAAAATGTGAGTTATAGGGTTGTATAACCAAACCCACGTTATGATGGAATGTATTTTAAGACTGGAATGCAATATTGATTTTTGATTACAACTTATGTTTATCTGAAGATATGAACGTTGTTGATCAAGGTCTGAGAGGTAATTAAAATACCCCAACTTGAACGACATCAGGATTATCTGAAGATGATATTAGTTGGTAATCGTAAAAGAGGTTAGTGACAGTTCATTTTTTCCATTAGTGAAATAATGCAACATTGGTGGAAATTTGATACATATATATGACGAGAGATCCGAAGTAAAGGAAGTGTAAGGTTTAGTTTTATACTGATAACTATTAGTTATTATTTCAAAAGCGAAATAAAAGATATTTCGTAACGTGTTTTCACGAATAATAAGATGAATGAATTTCTCAAGTTAATTAATAAAGAATAATGTAACAGATGTTTGAAAGGAAAATTAAGTGGAAATTGTATATGGTCTCAAGTTATTAAGTATTAATAAGAAAGGGTTTTTTGAGAATCAGTGTATCAAGGAAGAATTCAAATATCGTATTTTGCACATATTAAAGGAGTTAGAAGTTTTAATTAAACAATAGAGAATCAGTTTGTTTAATTAAAAGGCCAAGTGATGCTGGATATTGAACCAGTGAACTCAGTGGAGTGTCATGATTGAAACACTGTACATTTTGATAGTTAAAACACCGACTATCAAATTTGACTAATACGATTGTTGGTATGGAAAGACCAGGATCGAATTTACATTCGAAAACCATTCCGATCAACAAATACGTGAAGATCTCAGAAGGTGATCGAGATGGAGCATTGAAGACCGTGGATTTTCATAAACGGAAGAACCACTAATATTCTCTGCCTGGCAAGCAGAGATAAGCTGTGATTCTGTCGTAGTTGGAATCTACGGGTTGCAAGGACTTCTCGCTACTGATCCATGGGGTGATTCCTATATTGGATGCAGTAGGAAAGTACCTTCGGTTCATCCTGTTCTTGGATGACTTGTATGGACGAGTGTCTGACAGAGTATTTCCAAAGTGTCACGTACGTTGATTTCTTCAAACGTGCTATAGTTGTTGGCAAGGAATTGCCGTTCTCCTAGCTTCCAGCTAGAGTATTTGTAATAACCCGTATTTTAAGAACATGATATAACACAAAACAAGGCAGGATTAAATAATAAAATCTGATTCAAGGGAAACGGGCTGTGCCATTGCGTTCGTCTCGGAAAAATACGCGAAATAGAGTCCGAGTTTTCGAAAATCGGAGTCCGTATGACCCGATTAAGGCCCAACAAAGTTTTCAGAAAATTTCTAAATAAAAACAGATTTTCAAATTCAAATCTAAGCTTGGAAATTGGGCCAGTTGGGCCAAGGCGGGAAAATTCCCGCCACAGTACCCAAGTCGACAGCCCTGTCGACTTGGGAGTCGACTGGGTCTGACCAGGTCGACAGCCCTGTCGACTTGGCTGTCGACTTGGCCCAGACGCCCAGTCCTTCCTGGTGCACCATTTTGGGTTTGTGTTGAGCTTGGGGGCCAGATTCGATTTGGAGGGTTGAGATGAGAACTAGGGTTTAATCCTATGGCCTAAAACACTTGCCTAATCTATAAATAAGACCCTAACCTACCCTAAATCCTCATTAATCTATCCTACAACTAAACTATGGCAAAATCAATCCTCTCATGGCCTCCACTCTCTTCATAAATTCCTAAATCAATTTTCAAGGGATTTCCATGCATACAAGTGTATTTAGGCTTGTATGATCCTCTTTAGCTTGCATTAAAGTCTTGTTTCTCTATTGGCATCATAAAGGAGGAGTCTTGATCAAGTTTGCTTGCATTTTGGGGTTTTAATTAGTTGCATAAGGGGTTTCTTACATTTGCTATACTCATTTGAGTCTTCATAGCATTGTAAGCCTATTTCTACTCTTGTATTTTAACTATGAAGTTAATATGTTATGTTTCAAGTTTGAGTTTGGGGTTAATCATGATAGGTGCTTTGATCTTATGATTTTATGCATAAGCTTACTCTATGCATGTTAGTAAAGTCATTACCTTGGCTTTATGCATAGAAAGATATGATCTTTGGTTGGAAATGTTGCATAATGCAACTTTGAAACTCTCATAACCCTTGCATTAACATGCATATAATGTTATATGCATGTTACTAGCCCTTATCTCATGCTATCTATGACCATGTTCCACCTATTTGCCAAGTTTGATGTTATGCATGCATATGAACCTTATGCAAGTTGAAATCATATTATGCATGCATATGAACCTTATGCAAGTTGAAATCATGTTATGCATGCATATGAACCTTATGCAAGTTGAAACCATGTTATGCATGCATATGAACACTATGCAAGTTAAAATGATGTTATGCATGCTTATGAATATTTTGCAAGTTGATAACATGATATGCAAGTTTATGATCACATCTTTGTCTCATGCCACCATGTTTAACTTGTGGCTCCAACCCCTCTATGTCATGATTATGCCAAGTTCCCTCTTTCTATCCTTTATGCGCTATTGCGATATGTAAGCGATGGGATTGCGTTTGGGGTTGGGTAAACTTAAAAGACATAAAAACATAAGCTTGGGAATTTACCTATTAAGTTAGGTCTACCCATTGGGAATTTACCTATTAAGTTAGGTCTACCCAATTGCTTGAAAACTTGTAATGTGATGGACATGACACTTAGAAAACATGAGAATGGCCAACTCGAGGTTGGGTTGAGCTTGTAGCATAAACCTACCCGGAACCGACCGACTTAACTAGTGGCTACAAGCAATAGGACCCAATGTGAGTAGTTGGTCATGTTGCACGTGAGACCCGAGGTTAGACTAAGTTGTGGTGTAAACCTACCCGGACCCGCCCGGCCTAACTAGTAACCACAACAAGGTCTAATGTGAGAGGTTGGGTGCATTAAATTAATTAATGCCACATGGTAGGGTTAAGTCATGGACCGCTTGAATACTTAACCAATTAAACACGATGGGTTGGTAGGGTTAAGTCATGAACCTTGGGTACACTTAACCAACTTGGTACTTAGATGAGTTGGGGTTAACCACGTTTAACCAATTAAGGAAACCCTAGTTACGTGGTCCTTTGCACCAGTAACCCTCTTGGATGTATCATGATACCCTAGGGACTAGGCTAGGGTGGGGCATGATTACTGGGATGACATGTAAGCGACCAAAACGACGGCTGTGTAGGTGCGCCGGTGTAGGTTCAGGCGGGCCATGGTCGTGCACATGGTCCGGAGTTGAAAAAGCAGGCATGGGCACCAGTAGGTTTAAACTGTGCGTGCTTGGTTTGTGTCAGTGGTTGACACCCTAGGACTTGATACACCCTAGGGTGGACCTAGCACAGTTTAGCTACACTTCGTAGTTGGGCCGTATGACAACGACACTTGACGAGTTAGGCTTTAGGGAGCCGATCGACTAGACCGTGCTAGTTGGACCTTGATTTAGGTCATTCATGATGTTGGGCCAAACTTGGGCCTGGGGATCACTTCTTGTTTACACTTGACACGACTTGTGATACTAGTACACTTGGTGCAAACATCAATCTTGTTTATGCGGTACCACACTTGATCTATCTTGTTGACTTTTTACCATGCCAGTTATCATCCTATGACTCATCCTTGTTTACATATACTGTTAACTTTATTAGTTGTTGTACAATTGGAGGTAGGACTTACCAGTCTTTTGACTGACCCATTTTCTTTCACCTCTTTTCTTTCGTTTCCCCCCCCCCAGGTTTACAGGGCGGGAATACCAGCACTTAGCTTGGATCTTAGCTGCTTTTCTTGGATAGCTCATGTATGCTTCGGACTTGAGCTTGCTATGGTTTTCTACTTGGGGATAGCTACTTCATGTTTTCCTTTTTAGTTACAAGTTTTATGTTTCTAGACTTTGTTTATGGAAAATAATTAAGTACTGTGTTGTAACTTAACTTATGGTTTTGATATGCTAGTTTTTATCCGCTGCTATACTTACTCTGTTTTTACTTATATGTTCTATCTTGTGATATCTGCATGCATGATTACCTTATTTAAACGCCCCTCCAAAGTCAGTGTCCTTGCAAGAGTGGCACTGGCGGAAGTGGGGTGTTATATTTGGTATCAGAGCATAAGGTTTACGAGATTGGAGCAAAAAAGGGTTTTAAAGTTACTTTTAAAAGCTATTTTCAAAACCATTTAAGTATTTTCCAAAGAAAAGTCTAGTTTATTTTGAAAGGCTATCCCCCAAGAGCCATAAGCACTATCCTTCGTTTCCTCGTTCTAAATCTATCTTTTCCTTTTTCAGCATGGCCGATCTCAATCTTCCTGAGGGAGTCACCATTCCCGGATGGTTCCGGAGGTACTTGGAAGCTAGGGCCAATAATGCAGGTCCAGCAACCACTCCCACTATCACTGAGGTTCCACCCCCTCCTCCTCCTCAGCAACCACAAGCCGATTTCGCCAAGGTTTGCAAGGACTTCAAGGCAATGGGTGGCAAAAAATTTATTGGGACAGAGACTTTCGTGGAAGCAAGAAATTGGTTGAAGGAGACCGAAGATCTTTTTGCCATCTTTGATATAGAGGACCATAGAAAGGTTCTGTTGGCAGTTTGGCTACTAAAGGAGGAAGCTTCTTATTGGTGGGAGGTCACCAATGCTACAAGGCCCGTAGAAACCTGGGCCGACTTTAGGGCAAGGTTTGGGCTTAAGTTTCTATCATCTGCAGAGGCAAATTTGCAACTAGAGAAGTTCATAGCCTTGAAGCAAGGAGACATGACAGTGAGAGAATATGTGAATAAGTTCAACCAGCTCGCCCAATTCGGTTTGGACATGGTCAATACTCCCGAGAAGAAGGCTCTACGTTTTGCACGAGGCTTAAATGAGCCATTACAAGGTCTAGCCATGTCACACATACCCATGGGGGCCACTTTCGAGAGCCTAGTAGAAATGGCATTGCTGCAGGGAGAGGATAAGAATGGGAAGAAAGAAGTCAAGCCCAATGAGACTCAGCCTAAGAAGACAGACTCCAAGTGGGGAGGGAATCAGAGTAATCAGAACAACAAGAACAACAAGAACAACAAGGGCAACAAGAACAAGGCAAAGGACACAAGAAAGTGCCACTTCTGTGGGATTGTTGGGCACGTAGCCAAGGACTGTAGGAAGAAGAAAATGAAATTGGGTGGATGCTTTCATTGTGGAGAGACGGGACATTTTAGCAAGGATTGCCCTAAGAAGCAGGGGCACAGACAAACTCAGCGCGCAGGTTCATCTGGAGGGCAAGTGCATGCTCTCAACACCGCTTCAGTTCAGGACCGAGGTACTATTTCTGTGGAAAGTCTTTTTTATATTTCTGGTTTTCCTGTTCGCACTTTGTTTGATTCTGGCGCATCGCATACCTTTATTTCCTCTGATGTTGTTGGAAGTTTGCACCTAAGTACTAGTCTTGTTGAGGATCCCGTTAGTGTTTCAAATCCGATTGGAGGTTCAGCCCATTTATCTATGATCTGTATGGATTTGAGGATTTCTATCTTGACCGTAGAATTCTCGTGTGATGCTTATGTTCTCGGGTTCACGGGATACGGGTTGATCTTGGGCATGGATTGGTTGTCCCGCTATGGAGCCATTCTCGATTGTGAGCATAGGGTGGTGAGACTCATGACTCGCCTTGGCAATACCCTAGAGATTTCATGCAACCCGCTAGATCCCGTCATGCTATGTTATCTTGAATCTCTTGACTCGTCTATCGATGATCTGCAATCTGTAAGGGTGGTTCGAGAATACCCTGATGTTTTTGAAGAAGTTAAGGGGTTACCCCCTAAGCGAGAGATAGATTTCCGCATTTATCTGGTTGATAATGCTAAGCCAGTCTCCTTACCAGTTAGGCACATGGCCCCGCGGGAAAGGAGAGAGCTCAGTAAGAAAATCAAGGAGCTTCTTGAGAAGAATTTTATTAGGCGAAGCATTTCCGAATGGGGTGCTCCTGTGGTGTTCGCTACTAAGGCAGACGACTCGCTTCGTCTATGTGTTGATTATCGAGAGCTGAACAAGCTGACCAAGAAGAATAGGCATCCATTACCGAGGATAGATGACCTCTTCGACCAGCTTGTTGGTGCTTCTGTTTTCTCTCAGCTTGATTTAGCCACCGGATTTCATCAGCTTAGAGTGGCCGAAGACAGCATTGATAAGACTGCATTTAGGACTCCAGACGGATTCTTTGAATGGCTTGTCATGCCATTCGGCTTGACTAATGCACCCGCCTACTTCGTAGATTTGATGAGTAGGGTGTTCAGGGAGTTCCTTAACAAGTTTGTTGTTGTCTTCGTGGATGATATTCTGATCTTTTCAAAAGACGAGGAAGAACATGCTAGACACCTCAAGGAGGTGATGGATACGCTTAGAGCCCATCAGTTGAAAGCCAAGTTCTCCAAATGCCACTTTTGGAGAAAAGAAGTCCGATTTCTTGGGCATATAGTTTCTAAGCAGGGTATAGCTGTGGATCCCGCGAAAGTGGTTGCAGTTCAAGACTGGAAGACTCCTAAGAATGCAACCGAAGTGCGAAGCTTTCTCGGTCTGGCAGGCTACTATAGGAAGTTCATTAGAGAATTCGCTAAGATTTCGTCTCCTCTCACTAGATTGACGAAGAAGAACTTAGTCTTTTCATGGGACTTAGAGTGTGAGCTTGCTTTTCAAAGGCTCAAGAGGGCCCTTACCACAGCTCCAGTTTTGGCATTACCCGATGGCGGTAAGATGTTTACCGTGTATACCGATGCATGTGGCACAGGGTTAGGCGCTGTTCTAATGCAGGTAGGAAGAGTGATATGTTATGGGGGTAGGCAACTTAAAGTTCATGAGAAGAACTATCCCACTCATGACTTGGAGTTAGCGGCGATTGTCTTTGCACTCAAGTCCTGGCGCCACTATCTTTTAGGCGAAAGGTTTGAGTTGTACACTGATCACAAATCACTCAAGTATCTCTTCTCGTAGAAAGATCTGAATCTTAGGCAGCAAAGGTGGATGGAATTCTTGGCATCTTATGACTTCGAGATAGCTTATACCCCTGGCAATGGTAATGTTGTGGCTGATGCACTAAGCAGAAAAAGGTTGGCTTTGAGTCCCTTGTTTGTTGAGATGAAGAGCCTAGAGTTCCTGGCAACCTTTGATTTCACGACAGCAGTTGAGTCGATGACAGGATCGTTAGCATCTCTCGAGCTTAGACCCACACTTCTTGATCAAGTAGGGACTTCGCAGAAGGAAGACCCACAGATAGTGGAGATCATGGATAGGTTGATTCGTGGTGAGACGTCTAGTCACCTTGCTAGATATACTGTTGATGACAAGGGTTGGCTAAGGCGTGATGGAAGACTCTGCGTTCCACAAGTGGGAGACTTGGTGCATAAAGTTCTCGAAGAAGCACATCACTCAAAGATGACTATACATCCTGGTGGAGATAAGATGTATAGGGATATGAAGCGCATTTTCTTTTGGCCTGGAATGAAGAAGGATGTGGCAGAGTATGTTTCAAAGTGCATGGTGTGCCAACAAGTGAAAGCTGAGTCGAAGAAACCAGGTGGGCTATTACATCCATTGGAGGTCCCGCAATGGAAGTGGGAGAGCATCTCTATGGACTTTGTGGATGGATTGCCTAAATCAAGAAAAGGGAATTCGTGCATATGGGTCATCGTTGATCGACTTACGAAGAGTGCTCACTTTATCCCAGTAAAGAGCAAAAGGACTGCATCATGGCTGGCGTCTGTTTACCTTCGAGAAATAGTGAGATTGCATGGGGTTCCTTCTAGCATAGTCAGTGATCGTGACCCAATCTTCACTAGCCAATTCTGGAATAGTTTGCAGGAAGCAATGGGTACGCAATTGAATCTGAGTACAGCCTATCACCCCCAGACGGATGGCCAAACCGAAAGGGTGAATAGAGTGCTAGAAGACCTTCTGAGGCTTTGTGTTCTTGATTTTGGTGGTACTTGGGAAGACCACCTTCCTCTTGTGGAGTTTGCTTACAACAATAGCTATCAAGCTAGCATAGGGATGGCACCATTTGAAGCTTTATATGGGAGGCTGTGTAGGTCACCATCTTGTTGGTGGGAGACAACAGATAAGCTTGTACTTGGGCCCGATATGATACGAGACACATCTGAGAAAGTTGAATTGGTGAGAAGACGGATGAAAGCGGCCCAAGATAGACAGAAATCCTATGCTGATAAGCGAAGGACAGATTTGGAGTTCGAAGTTGGAGACATGGTTTTCGTGAAGGTTTCTCCTTTGCGTAATGTGGTTCGCTTCGGAGCAATTGGGAAGCTGGCACCCAGATTTGTAGGACCCTTCCCTATCATAGAGAGAATTGGGAAGATGGCTTATAAAGTGCAATTGCCCGAGAAGCTGTCCGGAGTGCATAATGTCTTCCATGTCTCGCATCTCCGAAAGTGCCTACATGAGTCCGCTGAGGTGGTTGAACCTAGCATTCTTGAAGACGTGGAAGTAGAGAAAGAGGCAACCTTGAGGAGAGCTCCGATTCGTATCTTGGGAACGGAGATCAGAAAGCTAAGGAATCGAGAGGTCAAATTGGTGAAGGTTCAGTGGAGTGAAGCCGAAGAGGATGCAACTTGAGAGACAGAGGAGAAGATGCTTGGGCTTTATCCATTCCTTTTTGAGGGTACATTCTCGATCTCTTTTCCTCTTTAGCATGTCTTTCTTTTGCTATCCATGTTTATCCTGTTTATCTTTCAACTTCGTCATGAGAACCTTAGGTAGAAACCCCTTGGATGAAACATGTATTTGAAACATGTTATGCTTGATGGTTGCAAGTGGCTGCAAGTGTTTGCAAGTGGATACTCGTGGATGCATGATACACATTAGGCACTAAGATCGGCTCACACACTTTCATATTGCATATGCATGAGTGCTTATACTTATTCATGGCTGAAACTTGTTATGCTATCTCATGGATGTTGCATATGGATGAATGTTATGTGCACTCATGTAGAAATTATAAAATTAGGCTAGGAATTTGCATACATATGGACGCATTTCACTAGCATACTTTGCATTAAGGAGGTGTACTGAATCAGTAACCGCCTGATTTTCGCATTAGATAAGTACATATACACACACCTTTGCATATGATCATACAACATTTAGAAATTGTTAAGGACAATGGTTACTCGTGGATGATGTGGTGAGTAGATGGATGATGGATGGTAGGACACATACTTCCTAACTTAGAGATTTCGGGGACGAAATCCTTTAAGGAGTGGAGAATGTAATAACCCGTATTTTAAGAACATGATATAACACAAAACAAGGCAGAATTAAAAAATAAAATCTGAAACAAGGGAAACGGGCTGTGCCATTGCGTTCGTCTCGGAAAAATACGCGAAATAGAGTCCGAGTTTTCGAAAATCGGAGTCCGTATGACCCGATTAAGGCCCAACAAAGTTTTCAGAAAATTTCTAAATAAAAACAGATTTTCAAATTCAAATCTAAGCTTGGAAATTGGGCCAGTTGGGCCAAGGCGGGAAAATTCCCGCCACAGTACCTAAGTTGACAGCCCTGTCGACTTGGGAGTCGACTGGGTCTGACCAGGTCGACAGCCCTGTCGACTTGGCTGTCGACTTGGCTCAGACGCCCAGTCCTGCCTGGTGCACCATTTTGGGTTTGTGTTGAGCTTGGGGGCCAGATTCGATTTGGAGGGTTGAGATGAGAACTAGGGTTTAATCCTATGGCCTAAAACACTTGCCTAATCTATAAATAAGACCCTAACCTACCCTAAATCCTCATTAATCTATCCTACAACTAAACTATGGAAAAATCAATCCTCTCATGGCCTCCACTCTCTTCATAAATTCCTAAATCAATTTTCAAGGGATTTCCATGCATACAAGTGTATTTAGGCTTGTATGATCCTCTTTAGCTTGCATTAAAGTCTTGTTTCTCTATTGGCATCATAAAGGAGGAGTCTTGATCAAGTTTGCTTGCATTTTGGGGTTTTAATTAGTTGCATAAGGGGTTTCTTACATTTGCTATACTCATTTGAGTCTTCATAGCATTGTAAGCCTATTTCTACTCTTTTATTTTAACTATGAAGTTAATATGTTATGTTTCAAGTTTGAGTTTGGGGTTAATCATGATAGGTGCTTTGATCTTATGATTTTATGCATAAGCTTACTCTATGCATGTTAGTAAAGTCATTACCTTGGATTTATGCATAGAAAGATATGATCTTTGGTTGGAAATGTTGCATAATGCAACTTTGAAACTCTCATAACCCTTGCATTAACATGCATATAATGTTATATGCATGTTACTAGCCCTTATCTCATGCTATCTATGACCATGTTCCACCTATTTGCCAAGTTTGATGTTATGCAAGCATATGAACCTTATGCAAGTTGAAATGATGTTATGCATGCATATGAACCTTATGCAAGTTGAAACCATGTTATGCATGCATATGAACACTATGCAAGTTAAAATGATGTTATGCATGCTTATGAATATTTTGCAAGTTGATAACATGATATGCAAGTTTATGATCACATCTTTGTCTCATGCCACCATGTTTAACTTGTGGCTCCAACCCCTCTATGTCATGATTATGCCAAGTTCCCTCTTTCTATCATTTATGCGCTATTGCGATATGTAAGCGATGGGATTGCGTTTGGGGTTGGGTAAACTTAAAAGACATAAAAACATAAGCTTGGGAATTTACCTATTAAGTTAGGTCTACCCATTGGGAATTTACCTATTAAGTTAGGTCTACCCAATTGCTTGAAAACTTGTAATGTGATGGACATGACACTTAGAAAACATGAGAATGGCCAACTCGAGGTTGGGTTGAGCTTGTAGCATAAACCTACCCGGAACCGACCGGCTTAACTAGTGGCTACAAGCAATAGGACCCAATGTGAGTAGTTGGTCATGTTGCACGTGAGACCCGAGGTTAGACTAAGTTGTGGTGTAAACCTACCCGGACCCGCCCGGCCTAACTAGTAACCACAACAAGGTCTAATGTGAGAGGTTGGGTGCATTAAATTAATTAATGCACATGGTAGGGTTAAGTCATGGACCGCTTGAATACTTAACCAATTAAACACGATGGGTTGGTAGGGTTAAGTCATGAACCTTGGGTACACTTAACCAACTTGGTACTTAGATGAGTTGGGGTTAACCACGTTTAACCCATTAAGGAAACCCTAGTTACGTGGTCCTTTGCATCAGTAACCCTCTTGGATGTATCATGATACCCTAGGGACTAGGCTAGGGTGGGGCACGATTACTGGGATGACATGTAAGCAACCAAAACGACGGCTGTGTAGGTGCGCCGGTGTAGGTTCAGGCGGGCCATGGTCGTGCACATGGTCCGGAGTTGAAAAAGCAGGCATGAGCACCAGTAGGTTTAAACTGTGCGTGCTTGGTTTGTGTCAGTGGTTGACACCCTAGGACTTGATACACCCTAGGGTGGACCTAGCACAGTTTAGCTACACTTCGTAGTTGGGCTGTATGACACCGACACTTGACGAGTTAGGCTTTAGGGAGCCGATCGACTAGACCGTGCTAGTTGGACCTTGATTTAGGTCATTCATGATGTTGGGCCAAACTTGGGCCTGGGGATCACTTCTTGTTTACACTTGACACAACTTGTGATACTAGTACACTTGGTGCAAACCTCAATCTTGTTTATGCGGTACCACACTTGATCTATCTTGTTGACTTTTTACCATGCCAGTTATCATCCTATGACTCATCCTTGTTTACATATACTGTTAACTTTATTAGTTGTTGTACAATTGTAGGTAGGACTTACCAGTCTTTTGACTGACCCATTTTCTTTCGCCTCTTTTCTTTCGTTTCCCCCCCCCCCCCAGGTTTACAGGGCGGGAATACCAGCACTTAGCTTGGATCTTAGCTGCTTTTCTTGGATAGCTCATGTATGCTTCGGACTTGAGCTTGCTATGGTTTTCTACTTGGGGATAGCTACTTCATGTTTTCCTTTTCAGTTACAAGTTTTATGTTTCTAGACTTTGTTTATGGAAAATAATTAAGTACTGTGTTGTAACTTAACTTATGGTTTTGATATGCTAGTTTTTATCCGCTGCTATACTTACTCTGTTTTTACTTATATGTTCTGTCTTGTGATATCTGCATGCATGATTACCTTATTTAAACGCCCCTCCAAAGTCAGTGTCCTTGCAAGAGTGGCACTGGCGGAAGTGGGGTGTTATAGTATTTTTGTGGATATCAATTAGTGATATCTGACGGATCTGACGATGTGGCATTCAAAGTAAATGGCGACCAGATGTCAAGAGTTAATTTTGGCCTCAAGCCTCATCAACCGGGAAATGACAAAAATCGGGCAGGCAGCATGGCTATGTGGGTCGCTCCCATTAGGGTGTATAATCACCTATCTAGAGAAAATCCTTTTGTTTCTTAAATCTATGTTTCGATGCTGTCCCTTGTCGGGAGACGGTTGCTGATCCCAACCGTCGGTGATATACAGTCGATACACTCAAGCGAAATGAGTGGTCGGTCATGTGAGGGCCGGGTTGCAGGATGTTCTTGTTGAACCCAGTGTATTTGCCTCTAGAGATACACTATCGGCAGGTGGTCCCATACCTTGTCATAGTTGGAATCCAATCTCCAATAAGCGCCCGCGGTTTTGATTAGTATACTATATATGTGGAGCGTGAGATGCAAGCGTTCCACTAGATTGATATTTACTTGTATCTAGACATTATTATAATATCAGAAAAGATATTGGTTTTCAAAACTGTTTTGGGTTATCGTAAGGTAAAAACCGTCCGTGTTTATGTGTGGATTTGGTCTTACGATTATCCTTTTCTTTTGGAAGATTTTGAACTTTAAAATCAGGTTGGATGATTTACCCGTAATACTGTGCGAGTTTATCTCACTCTGGTTCACTAGACTGACCCGGTGTTTTGTAAATGCTCGGGTTAGCCCGGAGTGTACAGGTTCAGGTTATCGAATGCTGTGAAGTCCAGAGACGAGCTGGAGATGTTCAGACGTATGATATTAAATAGCTACTATTCCGCTGTGTGTTGTATATGGGAACAGGTTATTATGACTGTCCCATTGTGTGATGTACTCTGATACTGTAAGTATTTTTAAAAGCTCTCAATAAAGTTATTTCCATATTATATTTTGTTCCGCTGCGATGTGAGACTCTGTTGTGTTTCTTCTTCTTCTTCTATTCTAATATTTCTATCTTATCTATTCTCACCCCCTAACTTCTTTCTATTAATGATCTGGAATGTTCGATGTCTGAATGGTCAACATGGTAGTTTAATGTTGATTTTCGGAGTCGAAAATCCCATTTCGTTACTGTGGTATCAGAGCTGAAGGATAAGTAACTACCTTGGCTCTGTGGCGTGACTCAATAGAGATGGGGTTAGCAATACCCTTGATTGAGTTTGAGTATATATATATGAGTGAACGTATTTGTAGATTTTATAAAAAAAAATTGTTTTATATTGTGGTGATTTATTGGTTGAGTTGTTTATGAGTTCTGGTCGATCAGTTTGATCCACTGTATCGATAGGGGTTTCTAAACACTCAAGTACGATAAACCAACGCAGTATGTTTTGAAAGAGGGTAAAGGAAATAATTTTGCCCAAATTATATTTTAATATAAAAGGGTGATTAATATTTGAAGTATTATAGTATACTGGATGTGTTGGTTGATTATAATTGAAATGGTTATATAAATAACCATTTTTAATTCGTATTATATGGAATCAGATGAATTAAATCTGAAATCTAAATCAAAAAAATTGGAATTAAAATTCCCAAAAGTGGGAAAGGTGTTGTAAATAAACTTGGATTGAATATATGAGATTTTTAAAATCCTGGGAGATTTTAAATTTGTTACAAGCATTGAAAGGGATATTTTGAAATGGATTTCAAAATGAAAGTTTTTAGAACTGGTTTTGAAAGTGACATAGTATTGAACTCACTTCAATAGCTGGAAAATAGATTCCGATGATGATCCGGACATCATCGGTGTTCATTTTCGAGTGGTAAGTGATGGATTACTACCAAAGATTTTGTTTTGAATTGCTTTGAATCCTGTAAAAGGAATATTTGATTTTCTTGAAAGAGCTAAACTGTTTAAAAACTCTCAGGGAAATTGTTTGAACAAAAACAAAATTAAATAGAAATTTGTGAAAGCAAATATGAATTGAATTGAAACCGATTAACTGGAAATTGAATCGGGATATAATATATCAAGTAGAATCAGATTTTGGATTGTGAGACAAGAATCTGAAATGGCATTGGACTGGTAAGTTAAGAGTTGAAATCGATAATGGGTGGAAAGTGAGTTAAGAATGGTATTTGGCTTAGATGCGTAAAGGATTTGGTTTTGAGGATAAAATTGGAATTTTGATTGGAAATGCATTTGTATATGCTGACAGGGCAGCAGATGGAAAGGATATAATGATATGCCCGACAAAAAGGTACACATTTATTTTTATATGGGTTTGGAGATTTGTGAGCCGATTTGGCAAGCCACTTGGCTATTTTATTTTCTTTTGAAGTGGAGAAGGCCTAGAGAGGCGAGTTGTAGTTGTACCGATTGAGCCGTACAGAGGAGGTGCTGGCGAAATTTTTCGAAAATTTAAAGTGTTAGAAAATTTTCGATATTTTTGAAAATATTTATTTACAGTATTGAATTGGTTTCTAATTTAATATAAAATTATATTTGAAATTAATGAGCTTATAACGTTCTTTCTTACCTTAGCAATTTCGAGGACGAAATTATTTTAAGGGGGGAAGAATGTAACGACCCGTGTTTTTGGCACTTGAATATGTAATTTAATTTATTTAATTTAAATATTATATTTGGAATATCGATGGAATTAATATCTAATTCGCTATTTAAACAAAGTTCGACGTTATATATTTATATAATTATAAATAGAGCTTGAAATATAGCGCTGCAGTTTGAAAATTTGAGTTTGAACTTCAACTGGACATACAGAGTCCGATATAAGTCAGATTTCTGTGAAATAAGAAATGTTGGGAGCGTGTTGACGATAGCTTTCGTATGAAAGAGAAAAATCCAGATTCCGTGTTATTGGTTGCGAATTATGGCTAAATCAAATTTTGGAAAAAACGCTGTGGAAATCGTTATCGGCCGTTAAAATAGCCGTTTTGCAAACGGACTCTGTTTTCGATGAAATTAGTTTCATTGGGACCGTATCGCTAAATTTTTGTCAGAAAGTCAAACGGCGTGGCAAACAGATGTCGTATGTGACGACAACAACCGTAAACGCCCGTTCAAATTCTATAGCGCGCATTCAAATAAATATAAGGAGTATTTGGGCGTAACTTGAGCAGACGATCGAATTAGGCCGTGGAACCAGTTCCGTTGAGTTCGTAGCGTCGATTAGAGCCGAGATAGGTATATAGTTTGTTATTTTTAGAGACTGAGAAATTTGGCGTTAAAAAGGGTAGTGCGGTGCACGGTAAAAATAGCCTACCGGGCAAACAGTCTCAGAATGCGACGAAACTAGTGCCGTTGGGTTCGTATCAACAAGTTATTGTAGGATTTGAAAGTTTCAAGTTGATTCGATTTATCTGGTGATCATGAAAAAATAAAATGCGTGTTCATTTCTGGTTTTATAAGGGAATTTTTTTCATACGACCTCGGATTTCGATGAAACTTGTCCCATTGGGTCCGGAATAAATTTTTACATTAAGATTAGATTTTTTATCAGTAGACAGAAATCATATGTAGTGAGTTTTAACATGATTTCTCCGTGATGCATTTTCATGCATTTTTATATTAGTAGAATCCATCCACTTTTCTACTTTAACGTCTTTTGCTTCCCTGTACGTACGCTCGCTCAACCTATACCAACCGTGCTACCCAAGGACCTTATACCAACCAACCGTGCTATCCAAGTATTTAGTTTCGTGGTTTTCAAGCCAAGCTAACATCCGTGAGTGTCAAGTAAAAAAATTAATACCGTGCCGACCAAGGTATTGAGTTGCTCACCCAAGTACAAGCTTTTATCAACTATCCTGTATAGTAACTGTAACCCTATTCCCCTAAGACTTGTCACCCACGCTGTCTTCTTCATATAAAATGACTCTCGCTCCTTCTTTTCCTTTGTTTCTTTTTGCTTTGCTTTCTGTAATGGCAAAACCGATTTGTTTCCCCTCAAAAATAAAAACAAACAAACTCGTTAACAATCCTTAAATGCCGAACCCAGTCCCCAATGTTTCCTCTTGACGCGAGCTGTTGGGAGCGTCCAGGAGGCTCCGCATTTAATGGACGTCGTATTTTATGTTTTCTGGTAGTCTTCGGGTGACGTCAGTTAAAGGGCGGTGGTGGTGCAAGGTCTAGAAGGAGAGCTGTGTGCATTATGTATTGCGTATGGGGGACGGTGGACACTACAACAAAAAACACTTTTCGCAACAGGCGATATCTGTTGCAGTAGACCTATTGCAACAGGCCTGCGCCTGTTGGTATAGCCGAAGTTGCTAAAAGTCTGCAACATTTTCTGCCTGTTGCAATAAGATGTTGCGGTATACTTTTTTGCAACAGGCTTTTGCTGTTGCAACAGACCATTTTGCAACAGTATATGCCCGTTGCAATAGATTAATAAATCTACAAAAAAAAAAATTATAGCTTATAGATATTACATATTAAATGTATTTATTTTAGTAATAGTGTATATCACAGAATGAAACAAACAAATAAAAATTTTATTTTAACAAAGTTTTAATAATACAAACAATTACAATAAAAGTTTCTACAATTTTCATACATTATTCATGTATAACAATTTCTTCACTCACACAACACATTTTTTTCGAACAGAGCAGTTTCTACCCATTATGCTCCAGACCAAGACCTTTTACCTCCCATTTAGCATTGGCAACTTTATCAGCATACCCATTAATTCGGAGAAGCATAGGTGCCACTGTCCTATGAATATGTTTTATAAACAGAGTCATCAACAAGTTATACAACCTAAAAATATAAAATATGTACTAAAAATGCATATCAACCATAAAGTTTGACCCAAAACAATTATCTGCAATCCATCGTTTTTGGCGGTTACTAACCTTAGCAATGCATCGCTTGGCATCCATCACATAACAAAAGGAATGAATATTATTTGTATAAATCAGCTTCTGTGTACTACATAAAAAGAAACAGAATAGGAAACTCAGGTTTAAGTTACTGTATACACACAAGAATAAAAGGATATAGTTCATTAAAATTAAGATATTTCAGAGCTCAGGAGAGAGGGAAAATAAATCTCGGCATTCATTATTATTTATTTATAGCAATTATTCCATCACAGATGACTTACTCTTAGCAAAAAGCAACAGAAATGATCTGGATATAAAAGTTCCGTTCACAAAGCAACATCAAGATAACATATTGAACCATCTGTATAAGTATATGGAAATTAGTACTACTAATATAACATGTAAAAAAATTCATATACATATGTCAAAATAGAGTCATTTTCAAGGTTTTTTGTTCACTTATCTGGGCTAAACTGTAGTATTTTGTTTAAGTCCTTAAAATCTGGTATTGAAAATCCAAAGACAATCATGAGTGGACTTTGAATATCAATTGAAGTGTATCTTGACATATTTGATTACTGCTTGTTATTGGGAATCCAATGCAAGGGTTACAGTTTAATTAGATGATGTTTACTCGGTATGTAAATACATGAAATACATGAAATAACAAGCATACAGACATTCAAATGATAGAGGCAAGTGACATTTTTAACACAATAAAATACAGGATAGAAACAAAAATATTAAATGCTACCTCATTATCCAGTTCATCATGCGATTCTGCTATATAAAGGATATCAGTATCCCTCCAGCCCTCCTCTCCTCACAATTCAAACTCATCATCAAGCTTCAGTGCCTCAGCTGTAGCCTCCTCATCTTCATCAATTACCAAATACGGCTTATGAACTTTTGGTCTAAATTTGTCTCTCATAGACAACAGTAAGAAAATTTCACAGATCTGTCATATACACCAAGATGTCTAATTAAATAAGTTCACAAAGGGCAAACAAAGTAAGGTACAGGTGTTATGACGCTCTGTGACAACATATCCACATGCAGGTATAAATACAGATAAGTGGATTGTTTCAGTAACAACATGAAGGACAACCAATAAATATAGGAAAGACATTACTTGATTTGGACTGCATTTTGATTTGTGTTTTTTTTTTGCTTTTTACATATGGATTAAGCATTGCAAAGACCAAAATTTAGAATATATTCTAAATTATTTAACAACAGCCTTAAGAAAAAAAATAGGAAGAAAAGAAAACAATGTCAAAGTTGGTATGCTGAATCCCATGTCAAGACATGCCTAAAACAATCAAAATACACGTCCTGGAAACAAAACAACTTTGTTGCTGCTAGTGTGTGTGTATATATATATATATATATATATATATATATATATATATATATATATATATATTTTACTGCTATTATTCCCCGTGTAAAATAAAAACAATTCAACAAAACAAAAAAATTAGTGCAATTGTGAATCCATTGGAACCATATTTTTGTTTGCTGTGTTCAATAAAAGCCCAATGTGCTGACAGTCCATAACTACTCTACTCATGTTTAAATTTTTTTTTTCAATGTTCAATATTTTTTATTTATTTTATAACACCTAAAGCTACATAAACCATAACATCATGTTATAAATCTAAAAATAGTATAAAAGAAATAAGGAAATAAATCATTACAAACCTGAATTGCTTGACGAGGGTCTGCAAATTCCACATGAGCTTATAACTTATTATCCACCAACATACCAATAATGATATGCTTACAAACTTGGTACATTATTTACTCTAACAATTTAAAATAACCCAATTATCAACAACGTGTTATAAGGATAACAATATATATGGCAAACAGGTTTACCTCACAATAATGATCAGCCAAAATGAGGAACAAGAGCTAAAACGCAATACTAGCCTTAGCACAATAACTAAATAATGATGCTATTACTTCTATATACTGGAAATATGTATACATGCTTATACTTCTATATACTAATCATAACAGAAATAACAATTTTAGGCATGCAAAAATCCAAATTTGGCCATGGGATTAAAAGACTAAAAAAAAAACAAATAGAAATAAAACCTGAACCCTCTTCCTGGGAAGCCTGGAAATGGAAGTAAGGATTTCCCAACCACCAGAATCAAAGTTCAGAATAGACTGATTGGCCCATCTTCGCGCCGCTTCACGGAGTCCATCTCCGCTGACCTTAGTCTGTTGCTGGTGCGCGCCGGCGAAGGAAAAGAAGCATCTATGATTTTGGTAAGTATGACAGTGGGGATCCGGCGAAACCAAGACCCGAAATCCCAAATCCCCAAATCTGATTCAGTTTCCCATCCAAAATCCCCAAATCTGATTCAAACCAAGACCCGAAACCCAAAATCAAGCCGAACTCTTTTGGCCTGAATATCGAATAACGTGAACCACAAACTCAGTCGAGACCAGAGATCACAATCAAACCGATTTCAAATTGGATAGATTTCATAAAAAAATAAGAGAAACTATTTGGAATCCAAAACCATCTGAACCCTTGTGGCAAAGAAATCCAATCGATTTCAAAAATAAAGGTGGGCTTGAATTTCGTTATTTTGTTTCGGTGGTCTAACTAGTAGCTTATTTTCGTTGGTGGAGGGCTTTGTTATTGGTTTACAGTAGGAGGATGAGAGTGAGAGAATGTTATTGGGTGTTCTGGAAGCATCGTCTTTCAATTTACATTCAAAATTCCCGCGATGGAGCCAAAAAAATTAGTTTGGAGCCAAATTTTTGGATAAAAATCACGATACGAACCTACGAACAGTGTCACGCAATAAAATTTGAAATGTATACGAAAATAATAAGTTTCAATCTTTTTGTCTACATAAGCTCTTTTATTTTTGATATTTTTCGATTTTATGGAGTTCATATATTATATACAATTTGAGATTACTTTAAGATGCGTATCTTTTTATTTTTCAAATTTTATGAATATTAATTAGTAATTATTAATTTAATTTCAATTAACTTAAACTGTTAATAATTTTTGAATTAAATTAATTTAGAGCTCTTATTAATAATTATATTTGCCAATTATTAATTATACTCATTTATCATTAAATGAAATTAATAAATACTTACTATAATTTACTTACTATTAGTAGTTATTATAATAAATATGATTTTTTATTAACTCATAGATACTTTTGAAATCAAACAATAGTAACTTTTAATTTTTTTTCGAAACGGTACTATTAACTTTTAATATTAAATGGGAACTAAATTATAATAATCAAATATCATACATTTGTGAAATATATTAATCAGTAATAATTATAGTTATGTATCAAATAATAATTATTTAATATATTATACTAATTACTTATTAAAATATAAATATTTATTTACTAATTATTATTGATTGCTTGTTATTTCATGACTATCACCGAACATTAATCATATATATATGTGTGTGTGTGTGTGTATATTAACTAAATTTTCAATATATATATATATAAACTATTATGCTAATACTTCTTATATTATAACTGAATATTACTTGGGAAAAAGTAATTTTCAAAAGTACGTTTTTCGCAAGTGGCTTTACCTGTTGCAAAAAAATTACAGTTATTGCAACTAGTGAAAACAGTTGCTAAATATAAAAAATTTGCAACTGGTTTGAAAGTGTAGTTGCAAATAATATGTCTATTGCAACAGGAATGAAAGAGCAGTTGCTAAAAGTATGTTTTCGCAACAGACATGAAAGCGCTGTTGCGAAAAATATGCTATTCGCAACAGGAATAAAAAGCCTGTTATTAAATCTTATCTATTGCAACAGCTACGAAAGGTCTGTTGCTAAATATCATTTACTGCAACTGATGTTTGAGGCCTGTTGCAAATAGCTAGTTGCAATAGGGTATTTTTCTTGTAGTGGGAGCTGCTCAACAGAAGAGGAGCTGTGCATGGATGGTGAGAGAAAGATGTGAGCGAGAAAAGGAAAGCATATGGGCCTTTTTTTTAATCGGTTGTTATTATACATTTAGTAACGTAAATTGCTTAATTAAATTATTAACCAAGTATTAACCAATTTAATTATATTTAGGACCATGATTTGGGTTCAGAAACAAGCTAGTGTGCGGTTATACAAAGGAGTTACAGTGGGGTGACTGTTTTGTTCGAAAGTGAAGGAGAAAAACAATGGAGCACTCAAAAATGTTTGAACTAAAGGATATTGAAGGGGTCAGGATGCTTAACGAAAGAGCAGTAATGGTAAGAGAGAATGGACGTGCTGTTGTTTACGTGCTGTTTGTTAGGCTTAGAAAAAAAGAAGAAAAAGAAGAAGAAGGCGGACGTTAGACAGAAGAAGGAAGAGCGGAGCAGGACAAGGAGAAACGTGAACAAATTTGGCAAGATCAGTCGTGTTGAAATCATATCGGTGGATGCTTCATTTTGGAGCTAGAATTAACTGGAACACGCCATTTCACCGTCAGATGGAATCATGGTGAGTTAAACTCACTCAGTTTTCCCATTTATATTTTATATAAATTGGGTTCTTTATTTTGTGTGTTTTGCTTGCCGATGGTTGCTTATTTGCTAGTTATACAATTGTTTGTTGGTATAATTGATGAAATTAAACTGTGTTTAATTTCAGTGAAATACCAAATCGTTATTTTTAACGATTGGTTCCAATAAAGGTAACTTACCTTATTGGTCACGTTTATTTATAAACGTGTTTTAAAATTGTTGAACTGTTTGAATTGTTGTTGGTTGATGTTGAATGGCCGTTATTTATTGTTATCAGTTAAACAAAACTGAATGTTCTGTTTTGTGATAACCGCTTTGAATACAGGGAAGAACAGGTTGGAGGGATCCAACCGGATTCCTCAAATATGTTATTTGTTTTCATATTATCATATATGAACTGTCCTGTTGGGTGTGATTTAATTGATGGTTGATTATTGAATGTTCAACATCTGCTAGTTTAAACCAATGGGTGATATTGGTTGGGTATTTGGCATCGTATGGCCTATAAAATCTATCATGTTATATATATACTGATTCACCGTCAGGTGAATCGATAAAGATGAAGTTATAAAATTTATTTTATAACTGGAGTTGGATTTTGAATCATAATTATTAAAGGGAAATAAATAAATATTTTATTTATTTAAGACCTTGATTTATTTTTAATTGATTTTATTAAGTAAATTCTGATGTAAATCAGATTTATAAGTACAAGATAAGAAATAAAGTCGCGTAGTTAAAATTGGGTAATTGGTTTGTCGAGAAACAATTAATAGGATTTATTTAAATTAATTATATTTTTAATTAATTTAAAGTGAGAATTAATTGGGGTCGATTAACGAGAAAATCGAGTTTTGAGTTAATCGACCAGTTTGAATTGAAATTGATTTTCAAATTAACGTGTTTTGATTAAAATAGTTAAATGAATATTGTTAAACTTTAAATAAGGTTTTTTAAAGGGATTTACTATTTATTTTAGTTAATAAAGGAATTAACTACTAATGTAGTTAATAATTGAAATAAATTATTATTTTAATTTAGAAAATTACTTTTGAATGGAAATTTATTTAAAAGGTAATCGATGTTGGAATGAAATCTAGTTGAATGGTGAGGGAAGTTCATGAACGAGTTTTATATTTAAAACCCGAGTTGCTATAACAAAGTATAAAAGGAATTTCAAGCAAATAAAATAGTTTGAAATGAGTGTTAACCATTTGAATGAAGTGAAAGGAGATTAAGAGATAAAAGGGTTTATAATAAACCAGAGACAAATGAGACATAAAGGGTTAAAGCTTAATTTTAAATAGTGTTACTTAAAAAGGAGATTGGGTAAAAAGGGGGAATTGAAATAAGGGCTCCAAAGTGGGTAATGGTTGGATATGTTTGAAAGGAGATTGATAAAGAGTGAATTTGGGTTAAAATGTGAGTTATAGGGTTGTATAACCAAACCCACGTTATGATGGAATGTATTTTAAGACTGGAATGCAATATTGATTTTTGATTACAACTTATGTTTATCTGAAGATATGAACGTTGTTGATCAAGGTCTGAGAGGTAATTAAAATACCCCAACTTGAACGACATCAGGATTATCTGAAGATGATATTAGTTGGTAATCGTAAAAGAGGTTAGTGACAGTTCATTTTTTCCATTAGTGAAATAATGCAACATTGGTGGAAATTTGATACATATATATGACGAGAGATCCGAAGTAAAGGAAGTGTAAGGTTTAGTTTTACACTGATAACTATTAGTTATTATTTCAAAAGCGAAATAAAAGATATTTCGTAATGTGTTTTCACGAATAATAAGTTGAATGAATTTCTCAAGTTAATTAATAAAGAATAATGTAACAGATGTTTGAAAGGAAAATTAAGTGGAAATTGTATATGGTCTCAAGTTATTAAGTATTAATAAGAAAGGGTTTTTTGAGAATCAGTGTATCAAGGAAGAATTCAAATATCGTATTTTGCACATATTAAAGGAGTTAGAAGTTTTAATTAAACAATAGAGAATCAGTTTGTTTAATTAAAAGGCCAAGTAATGCTGGATATTGAACCAGTGTACTCAGTGGAGTGTCATGATTGAAACACTGCACATTTTGATAGTTAAAACACCGACTATCAAATTTGACTAATACGATTGTTGGTATGGAAAGACCAGGATCAAATTTACATTCGAAAACCATTCCGATCAACAAATACGTGAAGATCTCAGAAGGTGATCGAGATGGAGCATTGAAGACCGTGGATTTTCATAAACGGAAGAACCACTAATATTCTTTGCCTGGCAAGCAGAGATAAGATGTGATTCTGTCGTAGTTGGAATCTACGGGTTGCAAGGACTTCTCGCTACTGATCCATGGGGTGATTCCTATATTGGATGCAGTAGGAAAGTACCTTCGGTTCATCCTGTTCCTGGATGACTTGTATGGACGAGTGTCTGACAGAGTATTTCCAAAGTGTCACGTACGTTGATTTCTTCAAACGTGCTATAGTTGTTGGCAAGGAATTGTCGTTCTCTTAGCTTCCAGCTAGAGTATTTTTGTGGATATCAATTAGTGATATCTGACGGATCTGACGATGTAGCATTCAAAGTAAATGGCGACCAGATGTCAAGAGTTAATTTTGTCCTCAAGCCTCATCAACCGGGAAATGACAAAAATCAGGCAGGCAGCATGGCTATGTGGGTCGCTCCCATTAGGGTGTATAATCACCTATCTAGAGAAAATCCTTTTGTTTCTTAAATCTATGTTTCGATGCTGTCCCTTGTCGGGAGACGGTTGCTGATCCCAACCGTCGGTGATATACAGTCGATACACTCAAGCGAAATGAGTGGTCGGTCATGTGAGGGCCGGGTTGCAGGATGTTCTTGTTGAACCCAGTGTATTTGCCTCTAGAGATACACTATCGGCAGGTGGTCCCATACCTTGTCATAGTTGGAATCCAATCTCCAATAAGCGCCCGCGGTTTTGATTAGTATACTATATATGTGGAGCGTGAGATGCAAGCGTTCCACTAGATTGATATTTACTTGTATCTAGACATTATTATAATATCAGAAAAGATATTGGTTTTCAAAACTGTTTTGGGTTATCGTAAGGTAAAAACCGTCCGTGTTTATGTGTGGATTTGGTCTTACGATTATCCTTTTCTTTTGGAAGATTTTGAACTTTAAAATCAGGTTGGATGATTTACCCGTAATACTGTGCGAGTTTATCTCACTCTGGTTCACCAGACTGACCCGGTGTTTTGTAAATGCTCGGGTTAGCCCGGAGTGTACAGGTTCAGGTTATCGAATGCTGTGAAGTCCAGAGACGAGCTGGAGATGTTCAGACGTATGATATTAAATAGCTACTATTCCGCTGTGTGTTGTATATGGGAACAGGTTATTATGACTGTCCCATTGTGTGATATACTCTGATACTGTAAGTATTTTTAAAAGCTCTCAATAAAGTTATTTCCATATTATATTTTGTTCCGCTGCGATGTGAGACTCTGTTGTGTTTCTTCTTCTTCTTCTATTCTAATATTTCTATCTTATCTATTCTCACCCCCTAACTTGTAACAACCCGTATTTTCAATAACCTGTTATAACATAAATGGAGGCAGAATTAAACTGTAAAATCTGAATCAAGGGAAACGGGCTATGCCATTGCGTTCGTCTCGGAAAAATACGCGAAATAGAGTCCGAGTTTTCGAAAATCGGAGTCCGTATGACCAAGATATGGCCTCGCGAAGTTTCACGAAAAATTCCCAAACTTAAAGTATACTTAATTAAGTGAAATGGGTTGCGCAGAGAAATATATATATATTGATATATATTGATATATATTGATATATATTGATATATATATATATATATAATTGAAAATTAAATAAATAAATATGCAAAAATGTTCAAAACAGCGAATTGGGAGAGGGGAATAACCAAACCGGCCGATTTTTGAGGTCGACCCAAGCCCGCTGGGTCGACTAGGGGTTAATCCAGGGTGTTTGGCTGTCAACCCGTGGGCCGATTCGCTCAAATGCAGATTTTGCATTTGGATGGTTCTCATGGTTCATCTTTTATCTAAAGGCCCTAGATGGTTCCTACACTTGACTTCTTCCCCAAGACATGCTTTGATGGCTTGGATTGAATCTAGGTTTAATCCTATGGCCTAAAACACTTGCCTAATCTATAAATAAGACCCTAACCTATCCTAAACCCTCATTATTCACTCATGTAACTAAACTATGGCAAAATTTCTACTCTCATGGCCTCCACTCAACTATCCTAGCCTCCACTTCATTTCTAGGAGAGGTTTCATGATCATGAGAGTATTAGAGAGTCCTTATGTTAGTATGAGAGCTTCTCAAGTTGATTTCAAGGAAAAAGCTATGATCTTTGTTCATAAAGATGGGTTTTTTATTGATTTGGAGGGTTCATCTTTGGGTTTTTGGGTGATGGCATGCATAGGCTTCATCACAAGCTTTAGTTTAATCAATTTAGGCCTTCATAGCGATGTAAGCCCTTTTCCTACTCTTAGATATTAACTATGAAGTTAAATGTTCATGTTGCAAGTTTGGGTTTGATCATTGAGAATGATACATGCTATCATGTCATGCAAGTTTATGTAGTCATTATCTTGATCTTATGAGCAAAAAGCTACAACCTTTATGTTGAAATGTTGCATTATGCAACATGAGAACCTTCATAATCTTTATGTCAACTTGCATATGAAGTCATAACCCTTATATGATGATATATGCGAGTCTCTAGTCATCATTCCATGTCTTTTGTCACCATGATTCGCTTATGTGCCAAGTTTGAGTTTATGCATGTTTTTGAGGCTTAAGAATGTAACATGCAAGCTAATGAACACATTTGTGCCTCATTTGCCACCACGATTAACTTGTGGCTTAATATCCATTTTTGTCATGCCTTTGTCAAGTCTCTTCTTTTAATCCATTACGTTGTTGCGAACGTATATGCGAGTTTAAAAGCGTTGGGTTATGTTATGGGTAATTTCTAATGACATGAAAATACAACTTGAAAACATGACTTGAAATATAACATGGAAGTTGACATGTAAGTATGCTTGAAAACATAAGCTTGGGAATTTACCTATTAAGTTAGGTCTACCCATTGGGAATTTACCTATTAAGTTAGGTCTACCCAATTGCTTGAAAACTTGAATATGAACATGACACTAGACTAAACATGAAAGTGGCCAACTCGAGGTTGGGTTGAGTTTGCAACGTAAAACTACCCGGAACCGACCGGCCTAACTAGTAGTTGCAAACAATAGGACCCAATATGAGAAGTTGGTCATGTTGTGCTTGAACCCGAGGTTAGACCAAGTTGTGGTGTAAAGCTACCCGGAACCGACCGGCTTAACTAGTAACCACAACAAAGTCTAATGTGAGAGGTGCATTAAGTAATTAATGCCACATGATAGGGTTAAGTTAATTTGATTAATGACTCTTAACCACATATGACATGGACGAACGGGTTAAGTAATTTGATTAGGCTAATGGTACTTAACAAAACGTGACAAGGTTGGGAAGGTTAAGTGACTTGATTTGCCTAATGACACTTAACCATTTTTATACGACTAGTGGACGGGGTTAAGTTAACCAACACTTAATCAATCCAACACGATAATTTGGTGAGGTTAAGTAAGTTTTCTTAATGACACTTAACCGAAAGATACAGTTAATGGATGGGGTTAAGATTAGACTCAACTAGTCTAAACATGATGATCGGATGGTGTTAAGTTAGCTTAGACTTAATTAATCCCACTTGGTAGTTTAATGGAGTTAAGTTAAACACTTAACTAATCTAACACGAAGATTTGACGTGGTTAAGTGACCTATACTTAACCAATCTTACTCGTTAATTTGATGTGGTTAAGTGACCTATACTTAACCAATCTAACTCGTTAATTTGATGTGGTTAAGTGATCTATACTTAACCAATCTAACTCGTGAATTTATTGAGGTTAAGTTAACCCATACTTAACCAATATAACGTGAAAACATGATAAGGCTAAGTCATGAATCGCTTGAATACACTTGACCGATTTGACTAAGTAAATTGATGGGGTCAAGTTAATGTATACTTAACCAACTTGAGCATGGTTTGTAGGGTTAAGTCTTGAACCTGGATACTTAGCCAATTTTGACATGATTTGTAGACGGGTTAAGTCTTGAACTTGGATACTTAGCCAATTTTGACATGATTTGTAGACGGGTTAAGTCATGAACTTAAGTGACACTTAATCCATTATGTAAACCCTAGTTCTGAGGATTAGGTGGATAACCGTGGTTAACAAGGATAACGGGAATAAGGCTAAGTGGTAAACCTTAGTTGAAGAATAACTAAGTAATGATTCTTAGTCAAGGAAGTTTAGACCAGTTCAGAGATAGATGAGTAACCTGATACGGTAGGTCATCGTGTAAGTATACGAGTAGAAGCAAGTATCTGATTTAGATAAAGGCTCCAGCGAACTGGGTAACGAAGCAGCGGCTTCGGGGAACGTGAGGATATTCTTGGTATCCCTCTGTGAGCTGCCAGGTAATTATACTAGGCTCATGAGAGGTTAAGGTCTGCGTTAGAGGAACCAAGAGTATGCCTTGGTTGCTATACGAGCGACCTAAAGACGGGGATGGATAGGGGATAGTCGACGATACACGAGCGTACCCTAGATAGCATTTTCGTCAGGCTACCTACCATCTTTGGTCAAGCGTGTACGTACGGAAAGGCAGAGAACACCCTATAGACCATAATTGCTATCTAATTATGGTTGCGGTAAGGCTTGGATGTGGGTTGGCCAGTGTTGTGTTCTCATACAGGATTTATCCTGTCTTGTCTTTCGCTAGTTGAGGGAGGGGTCTCGTGGGACCATAGCCACGAATAGAAAAACAGACCTTAGCATCTGCATCGGTAGATAAATTGAAAGCTCTCGACCGAGTCCTGTATTTCCTGGTCTGCCCTGTGACAGGACTCGGATGGCACGATGTGATACATGTGCATACAGTCATGGAAAACGATTCACGATGAATGCGTGGGAAAAGGGCGCGGTTGGCGGTTAGCGTAATCCCTAGTGGCCCTAGGTGGTTGAACCCAAACCGAGATACGAAAACGTGCAATAGGTAAGCGTAATCCCTAGTAGCCCTAGGTAGCATAAGTCCTAGTTGTACAAACGATAATTCATGTTCGAAGACCCTAGCTAGGTTTAGGGTAACAGTCCAAACCGATCTTAAGGATCATAGAACTATGTTAAAGTAATATAGAATCTCATGGGAAAGCCCGTATGGTCTACGGCAAGGGACTGAACATTTACATGTAATAAAACATATGAGTTGAGTAACCTATAAATGCGGCATATTAGGTTGACATGGACCATTACACGACTTTTGAGTAAGGGTTATTCGCGGATAACACATGATACTGTTGGGATACTAGTACGGTAGGTGCAGAGCGGGCATACAGGATAGATACCATGGGACGTTATACGTGATAGATATCTTGGGGATATTATACTTGATAGAAACCTGACGATGTGATACCTTGTTTTATCTTGACATCGTAATTTATCATGACACCTTAGTTTACCTGAGTTCAGTAGTTCATCCTGTTATTTTGATTTAGCTTATCTATCTTGTTATCATGCTTATGTTCATCTCAGTTTCTCATGTCAGTTAACTTTACTAGTTTTTATACTAATAGTAGATAGGGCTTACTCAGTCTTTTTGACTGACCCGTTTTGTTTCGCCTCTTTTCTTCCGTTTCCCCCCAGGTTACAGGGAGGAAACACTGCTGTTTAGTTCGGACTTCTTCAGCTTGAAGGTCATCATGGATGGCTTGGACTTTTTTTGGCTATGGCTACTTTACTGTTTTTACTTGGGGAATAATTTATGAAAAAGTCTTTGTGCTTCTTTACTATTGCAAGACAGGTTTTGATGTACTCTGATGTAAAAGGCTTTAGACCTTAATTATTAATGTTTATGAAAGTTCGATTTTACTTCCGCTATTTTATATGTTCTGTCTTGTGATATTTCTGTGCATGTTTACCAATAATGCCCCTCTAAAGCTAGTGCATTCCTTTGTGAGTGACCCTAGCGGAGGCGGGGTGTTACACGTGGTATCAGAGCAGAAGGTTACCAGACTGGGCAAAAGTTTTTAAAGACCTTCTGAAAACTATTTGAAAAAAAAAACCGTTTACAAAGAAGCATTTTTCAAGAAAATTTTCTTTTAAAAGAAAAAGGCTATTCCCCAAAGGCCATTAGCACTATCCTTGTTTCCTTAATTGAGTCTCTTTTCCTTTCTTTCCTCCATCTGTAGTCACAGTAGTTTTAACTGCGACTAGTCTTTTCTACCTACGAAAGTGCTTTCCATACGATGGAGGTGGTTCTCGAGAGACCAGTGGCCGCGTTATAAGAAAGGATCGTGAGAAAGAAGGATAAAGGATATGAGCTTAAGGATGAGCAACTTGTTGGTATGGCTTAGTCCTCAAAGGAGGGAGAAAGATGAACAATGAAACCCATGACGAGAGAGTACCTTTGGCATGGTAAAACGGGGCGGATAGTTAAGTATTATGGGACAAGGACAAGATCATCGGGAGGGCAGTAGTATGCTCTCATTTCTAGAGTACCTCGGAAGGAGGGTAACGATCTTGCTAAAGGTTTAGCTTTTCTTCTCTATCATCCCGTTAGGACTTCGTTGTTCGTATCATTTAATTCTGCTTCGATAGTTGAGTCTCTGCACCTTAAGTACTAGCGTAATAGAGAATCCCATTTTTGTCTCAAAGTCCTATTGGAGAATCAGTCCATTTATACATGACTTGTTTGATTTGGGAATGTCTATGCCAAGTGTTGAGTTTGGAAATAATGCTTATGTTTATAAGCTATGGATGGATTCTAGGGATGAAGTGGTTATCCAGTAGGGGGTGCCACTCTCGGTTTTGATAGGAGG
Source organism: Allium sativum (assembly GCA_030737875.1). Lineage (NCBI taxonomy): Eukaryota > Viridiplantae > Streptophyta > Magnoliopsida > Asparagales > Amaryllidaceae > Allium > Allium sativum. The sequence continues at coordinate 161,576,712 of CM060923.1, forward strand.
GTAGTTAGACCTTTTGACTAGCCTTGGTAATGCCCTCGAAGTATCGGGCAACCTTTTTGAGGTTCTGTCATGACTAGTTACTTAGAATCCCTTGATGCCTTTATTGGAAATTTGAAGCCCGATCGAGTGGTGTTCGCCAATAAGACGGATGGTTTACTTCATTTATGCATGGGTTATAGAGATCACCCTAGTAAGTGCGCATGATAACCTGATTGACATCTGTTTACTTTCAAGAGAAAGTTCTTCTACATGGAATGACTTATAGTATATAAACGAGATCCAAGATTCACTAGTGAATTTTGGAAATCTTGCATGAGATCATGAGTACGCAGTCATGTGTGCGCCAAGTGTGCAAGTGGAACGAGAGGCGACAAAGAAATGAGTTCCAGCTCATGTTAGGGAAACAGGAAATAAGAGGCTACGAAATCGCGAAGTTAAAAGACGGTCAAGGCATAATGGAATTAAGCTCACGGAAATACGACTTTGATGATCAAAGACTGGATGCGCGCATGATATCTCTTTTTGGGAGTATATCCTTGATCCCTGTTTTCTGTAGAGCTTACTTGTAGGCTATCTTTTGTGGACATCCTCTCGGTCCTATTTTCTGTTACAAACCCCGCAAGGAGTTTGTCTTATTTATCTTCTCGACCCTGTTTCAGGGAATCCTAGGTAGAACCCTATGGATGTAAACATGTATTTGAAACATGTTATGATTGATATAGTTGCAAGTGGTTGCAAGTGGTTGCTCGTGGATGCGCGAATACACATTAGATACTAGCTCGACTCGGTCACATTTCATATTGCATATGCACGAGTATTTATACTTGTTTATGGATGAAATCGAATGTATTATCATGCGGTTGTTGCATATGAATGAATGATTGTGCACGCATATAGTATCTATATGACTAGGACTATTTGCATACATGTTGGATTCATGGCACTATACATATTTTGCATTAGAAAGATTATTCAGGCCTGATCATTAGCATTAGCTAAGGAACATGTACACACACGTTTTGCATATATTCATACAACATTAGAAATCATCTAAGGACAATGGTTGCTTGTGGATGATATTTTGAGTAGATGGATGATGGATGGTAGGATATGTTCTTCCTAACTTGGAGATTTCGGGGACGAAATCCTAAAAGGTGGGGAGAATGTAAAAACCCGTGTTTTCAATAACCTGTTATAACATAAATGGAGGCAGAATTAAACTGTAAAATCTGAATCAAGGGAAACGGGCTATGCCATTGCGTTCGTCTCGGAAAAATACGCGAAATAGAGTCCGAGTTTTCGAAAATCGGAGTCCGTATGACCAAGATATGGCCTCGCGAAGTTTCACGAAAAATTCCCAAACTTAAAGTATACTTAATTAAGTGAAATGGGTTGCGCAGAGAAATATATATATATTGATATATATATATATATATATATATATAATTGAAAATTAAATAAATAAATATGCAAAAATGTTCAAAACAGCGAATTGCGAGAGGGGAATAACCGAATTGGCCGATTTTTGAGGTCGACCCAAGCTCGCTGGGTCGACTAGGGGTTAATCCAGGGTGTTTGGCTGTCAACCCGTGGGCCGATTCACTCAAATGCAGATTTTGCATTTGGATGGTTCTCATGGTTCATCTTTAATCTAAAGGCCCTAGATGGTTCCTACACTTGACTTCTTCCCCAAGACATGCTTTGATGGCTTGGATTGAATCTAGGTTTAATCCTATGGCCTAAAACACTTGCCTAATCTATAAATAAGACCCTAACCTATCCTAAACCCTCATTATTCACTCATGTAACTAAACTATGGCAAAATTTCTACTCTCATGGCCTCCACTCAACTATCCTAGCCTCCACTTCATTTCTAGGAGAGGTTTCATGATCATGAGAGTATTAGAGAGTCCTTATGTTAGTATGAGAGCTTCTCAAGTTGATTTCAAGGAAAAAGCTATGATCTTTGTTCATAAAGATGGGGTTTTTATTGATTTGGAGGGTTCATCTTTGGGTTTTTGGGTGATGGCATGCATAGGCTTCATCACAAGCTTTAGTTTAATCAATTTAGGCCTTCATAGCGATGTAAGCCCTTTTCCTACTCTTAGATATTAACTATGAAGTTAAATGTTCATGTTGCAAGTTTGGGTTTGATCATTGAGAATGATACATGCTATCATGTCATGCAAGTTTATGTAGTCATTATCTTGATCTTATGAGCTAAAAGCTACAACCTTTATGTTGAAATGTTGCATTATGCAACATGAGAACCTTCATAATCTTTATGTCAACTTGCATATGAAGTCATAACCCTTATATGATGATATATGCGAGTCTCTAGTCATCATTCCATGTCTTTTGTCACCATGATTCGCTTATGTGCCAAGTTTGGGTTTATGCATGTTTTTGAGGCTTAAGAATGTAACATGCAAGCTAATGAACACATTTGTGCCTCATTTGCCACCACGATTAACTTGTGGCTTAATATCCATTTTTGTCATGCCTTTGTCAAGTCTCTTCTTTTAATCCATTACGTTGTTGCGAACGTATATGCGAGTTTAAAAGCGTTGGGTTATGTTATGGGTAATTTCTAATGACATGAAAATACAACTTGAAAACATGACTTGAAATATAACATGGAAGTTGACATGTAAGTATGCTTGAAAACATAAGCTTGGGAATTTACCTATTAAGTTAGGTCTACCCATTGGGAATTTACCTATTAAGTTAGGTCTACCCAATTGCTTGAAAACTTGAATATGAACATGACACTAGACTAAACATGAAAGTGGCCAACTCGAGGTTGGGTTGAGTTTGCAACGTAAAACTACCCGGAACCGACCGGCCTAACTAGTAGTTGCAAACAATAGGACCCAATGTGAGAAGTTGGTCATGTTGTGCTTGAACCCGAGGTTAGACCAAGTTGTGGTGTAAAGCTACCCGGAACCGACCGGCTTAACTAGTAACCACAACAAAGTCTAATGTGAGAGGTGCATTAAGTAATTAATGCCACATGATAGGGTTAAGTTAATTTGATTAATGACTCTTAACCACATATGACATGGACGAACGGGTTAAGTAATTTGATTAGGCTAATGGTACTTAACAAAACGTGACAAGGTTGGGAAGGTTAAGTGACTTGATTTGCCTAATGACACTTAACCATTTTTATACGACTAGTGGACGGGGTTAAGTTAACCAACACTTAACCAATCCAACACGATAATTTGGTGAGGTTAAGTAAGTTTTCTTAATGACACTTAACCGAAAGATACAGTTAATGGATGGGGTTAAGATTAGACTCAACTAGTCTAAACATGATGATCGGATGGGGTTAAGTTAGCTTAGACTTAATTAATCCCACTTGGTAGTTTAATGGAGTTAAGTTAAACACTTAACTAATCTAACACGAAGATTTGACGTGGTTAAGTGACCTATACTTAACCAATCTTACTCGTTAATTTGATGTGGTTAAGTGACCTATACTTAACCAATCTAACTCGTTAATTTGATGTGGTTAAGTGATCTATACTTAACCAATCTAACTCATGAATTTATTGAGGTTAAGTTAACCCATACTTAACCAATATAACGTGAAAACATGATAAGGCTAAGTCATGAATCGCTTGAATACACTTGACCGATTTGACTAAGTAAATTGATGGGGTCAAGTTAATGTATACTTAACCAACTTGAGCATGGTTTGTAGGGTTAAGTCTTGAACCTGGATACTTAGCCAATTTTGACATGATTTGTAGACGGGTTAAGTCTTGAACTTGGATACTTAGCCAATTTTGACATGATTTGTAGACGGGTTAAGTCATGAACTTAAGTGACACTTAATCCATTATGTAAACCCTAGTTCTGAGGATTAGGTGGATAACCGTGGTTAACAAGGATAACGGGAATAAGGCTAAGTGGTAAACCTTAGTTGAAGAATAACTAAGTAATGATTCTTAGTCAAGGAAGTTTAGACCAGTTCAGAGATAGATGAGTAATCTGATACGGTAGGTCATCGTGTAAGTATACGAGTAGGAGCAAGTATCTGATTTAGATAAAGGCTCCAGCGAACTGGGTAACGAAGCAGCGGCTTCGGGGAACGTGAGGATATTCTTGGTATCCCTCTGTGAGCTGCCAGGTAATTATACTAGGCTCATGAGAGGTTAAGGTCTGCGTTAGAGGAACCAAGAGTATGCCTTGGTTGCTATACGAGCGACCTAAAGACGGGGATGGATAGGGGATAGTCGACGATACACGAGCGTACCCTAGATAGCATTTTCGTCAGGCTACCTACCATCTTTGGTCAAGCGTGTACGTACGGAAAGGCAGAGAACACCCTATAGACCATAATTGCTATCTAATTATGGTTGCGGTAAGGCTTGGATGTGGGTTGGCCAGTGTTGTGTTCTCATACAGGATTTATCCTGTCTTGTCTTTCGCTAGTTGAGGGAGGGGTCTCGTGGGACCATAGCCACGAATAGAAAAACAGACCTTAGCATCTGCATCGGCAGATAAATTGAAAGCTCCCGACCGAGTCCTGTATTTCCTGGTCTGCCCTGTGATAGGACTCGGATGGCACGATGTGATACATGTGCATACAGTCATGGAAAACGATTCACGATGAATGCGTGGGAAAAGGGCGCGGTTGGCGGTTAGCGTAATCCCTAGTGGCCCTAGGTGGTTGAACCCAAACCGAGATACGAAAACGTGCAATAGGTAAGCGTAATCCCTAGTAGCCCTAGGTAGTATAAGTCCTAGTTGTACAAACGATAATTCATGTTGGAAGACCCTAGCTAGGTTTAGGGTAACAGTCCAAACCGATCTTAAGGATCATAAAACTATGTTAAAGTAATATAGAATCTCATGGGAAAGCCCGTATGGTCTACGGCAAGGGACTGAACATTTACATGTAATAAAACATATGAGTTGAGTAACCTATATATGCGGCATATTAGGTTGACATGGACCATTACACGACTTTTGAGTAAGGGTTATTCGCGGATAACACATGATACTGTTGGGATACTAGTACGGTAGGTGCAGAGCGGGCATACAGGATAGATACCATGGGACGTTATACGTGATAGATATCTTGGGGATATTATACTTGATAGAAACCTGACGATGTGATACCTTGTTTTATCTTGACATCGTAATTTATCATGACACCTTAGTTTACCTGAGTTCAGTAGTTCATCCTGTTATTTTGATTTAGCTTATCTATCTTGTTATCATGCTTATGTTCATCTCAGTTTCTCATGTCAGTTAACTTTACTAGTTTTTATACTAATAGTAGATAGGGCTTACTCAGTCTTTTTGACTGACCCGTTTTGTTTCGCCTCTTTTCTTCCGTTTCCCCCCAGGTTACAGGGAGGAAACACTGCTGTTTAGTTCGGACTTCTTCAGCTTGAAGGTCATCATGGATGGCTTGGACTTTTCTTGGCTATGGCTACTTTACTGTTTTTACTTGGGGAATAATTTATGAAAAAGTCTTTGTGCTTCTTTACTATTGCAAGACAGGTTTTGATGTACTCTGATGTAAAAGGCTTTAGACCTTAATTATTAATGTTTATGAAAGTTCGATTTTACTTCCGCTATTTTATATGTTCTGTCTTGTGATATTTCTGTGCATGTTTACCAATAATGCCCCTCTAAAGCTAGTGCATTCCTTTGTGAGTGACCCTAGCGGAGGCGGGGTGTTACACGTGGTATCAGAGCAGAAGGTTACCAGACTGGGCAAAAGTTTTTAAAGACCTTCTGAAAACTATTTGAAAAAAAAAATCGTTTACAAAGAAGCATTTTTCAAGAAAATTTTCTTTTAAAAGAAAAAGGCTATTCCCTAAAGGCCATTAGCACTATCCTTGTTTCCTTAATTGAGTCTCTTTTCCTTTCTTTCCTCCATCTGTAGTCACAGTAGTTTTAACTGCGACTAGTCTTTTCTACCTACGAAAGTGCTTTCCATACGATGGAGGTGGTTCTCGAGAGACCAGTGGCCGCGTTATAAGAAAGGATCGTGAGAAAGAAGGATAAAGGATACGAGCTTAAGGATGAGCAACTTGTTGGTATGGCTTAGTCCTCAAAAGAGGGAGAAAGATGAACAATGAAACCCATGACGAGAGAGTACCTTTGGCATGGTAAAACGGGGCGGATAGTTAAGTATTATGGGACAACGACAAGATCATCGGGAGGGCAGTAGTATGCTCTCATTTCTAGAGTACCTCGGAAGGAGGGTAACGATCTTGTTAAAGGTTTAGCTTTTCTTCTCTATCATCCCGTTAGGACTTCGTTGTTCGTATCATTTAAGTCTGCTTCGATAGTTGAGTCTCTGCACCTTAAGTACTAGCGTAATAGAGAATCCCATTTTTGTCTCAAAGTCCTATTGGAGAATCAGTCTATTTATACATGACTTGTTTGGATTTGGGAATGTCTATGCCAAGTGTTGAGTTTGGAAATAATGCTTATGTTTATAAGCTATGGATGGATTCTAGGGATGAAGTGGTTATCCAGTAGGGGGTGCCACTCTCGGTTTTGATAGGAGGGTAGTTAGACCTTTTGACTAGCCTTGGTAATGCCCTCGAAGTATCGGGTAACCTTTTTGAGGTTCTGTCATGACTAGTTACTTAGAATCCCTTGATGCCTTTATTGGAAATTTGAAGCCCGATCGAGTGGTGTTCGCCAATAAGACGGATGGTTTACTTCATTTATGCATGGGTTATAGAGATCACCCTAGTAAGTGCGCATGATAACCTGATTGACATCTGTTTACTTTCAAGAGAAAGTTCTTCTACATGGAATGCCTTATAGTATATAAACGAGATCCAAGATTCACTAGTGAATTTTGGAAATCTTGCATGAGATCATGAGTACGCAGTCATGTGTGCGCCAAGTGTGCAAGTGGAACGAGAGGCGACAAAGAAATGAGTTCCAGCTCATGTTAGGGAAACAGGAAATAAGAGGCTACGAAATCGCGAAGTTAAAAGACGGTCAAGGCATAATGGAATTAAGCTCACGGAAATACGACTTTGATGATCAAAGACTGGATGCGCGCATGATATCTCTTTTTGGGAGTATATCCTTGATCCCTGTTTTCTGTAGAGCTTACTTGTAGGCTATCTTTTGTGGACATCCTCTCGGTCCTATTTTCTGTTACAAACCCCGCAAGGAGTTTGTCTTGTTTATCTTCTCGACCCTGTTTCAGGGAATCCTAGGTAGAACCCTATGGATGTAAACATGTATTTGAAACATGTTATGATTGATATGGTTGCAAGTGGTTGCTCGTGAATGCGCGAATACACATTAGATACTAGCTCGACTCGGTCACATTTCATATTGCATATGCACGGGTATTTATACTTGTTTATGGATGAAATCGAATGTATTATCATGCGGTTGTTGCATATGAATGAATGATTGTGCACGCATATAGTATCTATATGACTAGGACTATTTGCATACATGTTGGATTCATGGCACTATACATATTTTGCATTAGAAAGATTATTCAGGCCTGACCATCAGCATTAGCTAAGGAACATGTACACACACGTTTTGCATATATTCATACAGCATTAGAAATCATCTAAGGACAATGGTTGCTTGTGGATGATGTTTTGAGTAGATGGATGATGGATGGTAGGATATGTTCTTCCTAACTTGGAGATTTCGGGGACGAAATCCTAAAAGGTGGGGAGAATGTAACAACCCGTATTTTCAATAACCTGTTATAACATAAATTGAGGCAGAATTAAACTGTAAAATCTGAATCAAGGGAAACGGGCTATGCCATTGCGTTCGTCTCGGAAAAATACGCGAAATAGAGTCTGAGTTTTTGAAAATCGGAGTCCGTATGACCAAGATATGGCCTCGCGAAGTTTCACGAAAAATTCCCAAACTTAAAGTATACTTAATTAAGTGAAATGGGTTGCGCAGAGAAATATATATATATTGATATATATATATAATTGAAAATTAAATAAATAAATATGCAAAAATGTTCAAAACAGCGAATTGGGAGAGGGGAATAACCGAACCGGCCGATTTTTGAGGTCGACCCGAGCCCGCTGGGTCGACTAGGGGTTAATCCAGGGTGTTTGGCTGTCAACCCGTGGGCCGATTCGCTCAAATGCAGATTTTGCATTTGGATGGTTCTCATGGTTCATCTTTAATCTAAAGGCCCTAGATGGTTCCTACACTTGACTTCTTCCCCAAGACATGCTTTGATGGCTTGGATTGAATCTAGGTTTAATCCTATGGCCTAAAACACTTGCCTAATCTATAAATAAGACCCTAACCTATCCTAAACCCTCATTATTCACTCATGTAACTAAACTATGGCAAAATTTCTACTCTTATGGCCTCCACTCAACTATCCTAGCCTCCACTTCATTTCTAGGAGAGGTTTCATGATTATGAGAGTATTAGAGAGTCCTTATGTTAGTATGAGAGCTTCTCAAGTTGATTTCAAGGAAAAAGCTATGATCTTTGTTCATAAAGATGGGGTTTTTATTGATTTGGAGGGTTCATCTTTGGGTTTTTGGGTGATGGCATGCATAGGCTTCATCACAAGCTTTAGTTTAATCAATTTAGGCCTTCATAGCGATGTAAGCCCTTTTCCTACTCTTAGATATTAACTATGAAGTTAAATGTTCATGTTGCAAGTTTGGGTTTGATCATTGAGAATGATACATGCTATCATGTCATGCAATTTTATGTAGTCATTATCTTGATCTTATGAGCTAAAAGCTACAACCTTTATGTTGAAATGTTGCATTATGCAACATGAGAACCTTCATAATCTTTATGTCAACTTGCATATGAAGTCATAACCCTTATATGATGATATATGCGAGTCTCTAGTCATCATTCCATGTCTTTTGTCACCATGATTCGCTTATGTGCCAAGTTTGGGTTTATGCATGTTTTTGAGGCTTAAGAATGTAACATGCAAGCTAATGAACACATTTGTGCCTCATTTGCCACCACGATTAACTTGTGGCTTAATATCCATTTTTGTCATGCCTTTGTCAAGTCTCTTCTTTTAATCCATTACGTTGTTGCGAACGTATATGCGAGTTTAAAAGCGTTGGGTTATGTTATGGGTAATTTCTAATGACATGAAAATACAACTTGAAAACATGACTTGAAATATAACATGGAAGTTGACATGTAAGTATGCTTGAAAACATAAGCTTGGGAATTTACCTATTAAGTTAGGTCTACCCATTGGGAATTTACCTATTAAGTTAGGTCTACCCAATTGCTTGAAAACTTGAATATGAACATGACACTAGACTAAACATGAAAGTGGCTAACTCGAGGTTGGGTTGAGTTTGCAACGTAAAACTACCCGGAACCGACCGGCCTAACTAGTAGTTGCAAACAATAGGACCCAATGTGAGAAGTTGGTCATGTTGTGCTTGAACCCGAGGTTAGACCAAGTTGTGGTGTAAAGCTACCCGGAACCGACCGGCTTAACTAGTAACCACAACAAAGTCTAATGTGAGAGGTGAAGGTGCATTAAGTAATTAATGCCACATGATAGGGTTACGTTAATTTGATTAATGACTCTTAACCACATATGACATGGACGAACGGGTTAAGTAATTTGATTAGGCTAATGGTACTTAACAAAACGTGACAAGGTTGGGAAGGTTAAGTGACTTGATTTGCCTAATGACACTTAACCATTTTTATACGACTAGTGGACGGGGTTAAGTTAACCAACACTTAATCAATCCAACACGATAATTTGGTGAGGTTAAGTAAGTTTTCTTAATGACACTTAACCGAAAGATACAGTTAATGGATGGGGTTAAGATTAGACTCAACTAGTCTAAACATGATGATCGGATGGGGTTAAGTTAGCTTAGACTTAATTAATCCCACTTGGTAGTTTAATGGGGTTAAGGTAAACACTTAACTAATCTAACACGAAGATTTGACGCGGTTAAGTGACCTATACTTAACCAATCTTACTCGTTAATTTGTTGTGGTTAAGTGACCTATACTTAACCAATCTAACTCGTTAATTTGATGTGGTTAAGTGATCTATACTTAACCAATCTAACTCGTGAATTTATTGAAGTTAAGTTAACCCATACTTAACCAATATAACGTGAAAACATGATAAGGCTAAGTCATGAATCGCTTGAATACACTTGACCGATTTGACTAAGTAAATTGATGGGGTCAAGTTAATGTATACTTAACCAACTTGAGCATGGTTTGTAGGGTTAAGTCTTGAACCTGGATACTTAGCCAATTTTGACATGATTTGTAGACGGGTTAAGTCTTGAACTTGGATACTTAGCCAATTTTGACATGATTTGTAGACGGGTTAAGTCATGAACTTAAGTGACACTTAATCCATTATGTAAACCCTAGTTCTGAGGATTAGGTGGATAACCGTGGTTAACAAGGATAACGGGAATAAGGCTAAGTGGTAAACCTTAGTTGAAGAATAACTAAGTAATGATTCTTAGTCAAGGAAGTTTAGACCAGTTCAGAGATAGATGAGTAACCTGATACGGTAGGTCATCGTGTAAGTATACGAGTAGGAGCAAGTATCTGATTTAGGTAAAGGCTCCAGCGAACTGGGTAACGAAGCAGCGGCTTCGGGGAACGTGAGGATATTCTTGGTATCCCTCTGTGAGCTGCCAGGTAATTATACTAGGCTCATGAGAGGTTAAGGTCTGCGTTAGAGGAACCAAGAGTATGCCTTGGTTGCTATACGAGCGACCTAAAGACGGGGATGGATAGGGGATAGTCGACGATACACGAGCGTACCCTAGATAGCATTTTCGTCAGGCTACCTACCATCTTTGGTCAAGCGTGTACGTACGGAAAGGCAGAGAACACCCTATAGACCATAATTGCTATCTAATTATGGTTGCGGTAAGGCTTGGATGTGGGTTGGCCAGTGTTGTGTTCTCATACAGGATTTATCCTGTCTTGTCTTTCGCTAGTTGAGGGAGGGGTCTCGTGGGACCATAGCCACGAATAGAAAAACAGACCTTAGCATCTGCATCGGCAGATAAATTGAAAGCTCCCGACCGAGTCCTGTATTTCCTGGTCTGCCCTGTGGCAGGACTCGGATGGCACGATGTGATACATGTGCATACAGTCATGGAAAACGATTCACGATGAATGCGTGGGAAAAGGGCGCGGTTGGCGGTTAGCGTAATCCCTAGTGGCCCTAGGTGGTTGAACCCAAACCGAGATACGAAAACGTGCAATAGGTAAGCGTAATCCCTAGTAGCCCTAGGTAGTATAAGTCCTAGTTGTACAAACGATAATTCATGTTGGAAGACCCTAGCTAGGTTTAGGGTAACAGTCCAAACCGATCTTAAGGATCATAAAACTATGTTAAAGTAATATAGAATCTCATGGGAAAGCCCGTATGGTCTACGGCAAGGGACTGAACATTTACATGTAATAAAACATATGAGTTGAGTAACCTATATATGCGGCATATTAGGTTGACATGGACCATTACACGACTTTTGAGTAAGGGTTATTCGCGGATAACACATGATACTGTTGGGATACTAGTACGGTAGGTGCAGAGCGGGCATACAGGATAGATACCATGGGACGTTATACGTGATAGATATCTTGGGGATATTATACTTGATAGAAACCTGACGATGTGATACCTTGTTTTATCTTGACATCGTAATTTATCATGACACCTTAGTTTACCTGAGTTCAGTAGTTCATCCTGTTATTTTGATTTAGCTTATTTATCTTGTTATCATGCTTATGTTCATCTCAGTTTCTCATGTCAGTTAACTTTACTAGTTTTTATACTAATAGTAGATAGGGCTTACTCAGTCTTTTTGACTGACCCGTTTTGTTTCGCCTCTTTTCTTCCGTTTCCCCCCAGGTTACAGGGAGGAAACACTGCTGTTTAGTTCGGACTTCTTCAGCTTGAAGGTCATCATGGATGGCTTGGACTTTTCTTGGCTATGGCTACTTTACTGTTTTTACTTGGGGAATAATTTATGAAAAAGTCTTTGTGCTTCTTTACTATTGCAAGACAGGTTTTGATGTACTCTGATGTAAAAGGTTTTAGACCTTAATTATTAATGTTTATGAAAGTTCGATTTTACTTCCGCTATTTTATATGTTCTGTCTTGTGATATTTCTGTGCATGTTTACCAATAATGCCCCTCTAAAGCTAGTGCATTCCTTTGTGAGTGACCCTAGCGGAGGCGGGGTGTTAATGATCTGGAATATTTCTATCTTATCTATTCTAATATTTCTATCTTATCTATTCTCACCCCCTAACTTCTTTCTATTAATGATCTGGAATGTTCGATGTCTGAATGGTCAACATGCTAGTTTAATGTTGATTTTCGGAGTCGAAAATCCCAGTTCGTTACATTAGGGATGAGGAAGCCCTTGCTTTGGAGACTCTAGGGTCTGCTCATCAAAGGTTTTCAACCTCGATTAGGGGGAGAGGACGTCCTCTTGTCAGAGACACTTGGTCTTAGCAGTCAAAGATTCTAACCTTGAATAAGAATGAGGGAACCTTCTTTTACGAGTTGTGAGCTCAATGTTTAGGCGCTTCTCCTCATTTAGAGATAAGGGAGCATGCTTCGGAGCTACGATATAAGCTTTGGAAGTGCCGACCTCTAGAGACATTGACAGTCCTAGGATTATGTTGTGGTTTGATGGTTTTAACAGTCTTTGGGCAACACCCCGCCCGTAATAGGCCCAAAAAAGGCCCATGGGGCCTTAGAGTCGCACTAAATGGATCATTGGTTCCTATAAGGATTAACTTAAACATATATACATAGCAGTCTAAAATGAAAAATCAGAATCTCCCACAATGGATTGGATAAAATATAATAGCATAAATATAAGATGTACCAATTATTTAAAAACCACAACTCAGAATTACAACATCTCTCAAGCTTCGAGGTACATCACCATTCATCCAAATTACATAGCAACAATAGTAAATAAGCAATAGCTATAATAATTAGATCATCAAAAGGCTCCTCATCCAAGAGATCGTTCTCCATCCTTAATCACCTTTCTTTCCTATGGCCCTATTAATGTTAAGAGGAGGGAGGACAGAACATAAAGTAATGGTGAATGAAATACAAATAAGTTAAGAAGGCTATTTCCTATATTTGGTAGTTGTAAACTCTTCAAGTTATGTATTCTTAACAAACACATACAAGGCAAACATATAAAGTGGACGTCCCTTAAGTCACTTGATACTCAAAAACAAATTTAAGGGCGGGCACCTCATATGGTCACTTGATACCATATTTATTTAGGATGAACTTTCCTCTACTCACTTAATACCCAATGACGTACCTCAAGCCACTTAAGACCCCATTCTAATGTTAATATGTTATAAATGATAACTCTCTTATGGTGAGAGAAATAGTAATAGCTACTTACTACTAGGATTTGGGTTAGAACATGGCTTCTTATAAGAAGAACCACCTCGGCGAACCCTCTTCTTACTATCTAACTGTCCTTACAGGTGAACTCCTAGCCACTTAATACTTCCCTTAGACGGTGGTTCCTTAGGCCGTGTACACATAATCCGTCCCTAGGTCAGCCCTTTCTAGCCCTTAAATAAGAAGCGAACATTACTTGGAGAACTACCTTACACACATTATCGTTTACCAGGACCATTTAATACCTTATAGGAGAAATACGAACCCAATAACCATTTACTTCTCGAAGGGTGGGCCCAATGACTTAGGTTCTGAACCAAGAAATGAACCTTAGGAACGAACCCAACCCTAATCACTTAATACCCAACAAGAGATAGGTCAGCCACTTAATACCTTCTAAGGTAAGCCAACATCACACATAATATATATATATATATATATATATATATATGCACACTAGCTATCTCACATTACTCCTTCCACTTATAGATGCTTGATTTGTCGGGCGGTTCCGAGCAGGCTTCTACCACAAGTTGAGCCAAACTCGTAACATACCGTACTAATTATAATGGACTATGACACCTAGACCTACCCCATTAATCAGATTTACTTGTAGATGTTGGATATGCCGGTCGGTTCCGGGCATACTTCTAATACAAGTAACAGTTAACGTTGTGTCTATGTGTCATTAATATTAACTAAGCCATTAAGTCACGCACATACAACCATACAAATTCCTATGAGGTCATTGAAATTCTATTCCTAAATTAATAGTATTTATAACGAACTTAATATGTATTTATATACATTGATTACATTATAGATATATATGAATATAAACGTAAACTAAGCGAACGAGATTAGCGTCCTTACCACGTATTTGAAATGTCAATCCTATTAAATTCTTAAGGTGTATAAGTCATTTTCCCATATTTCTCCTCGACCATAACATAAGTGTGCATATGACAATAAATGGGAAAAACAATCACAACAACATATAAACTTGCAACCTGGGTTTTGAACTGATTATTACAACAGTAAAAGATGAACATAACGTCAATTATATATGTTTATAACTCCTATTTTGAATAGATTCCTTTTCTTATGTTTGTTTATATACAAAAAATTAATATTTAGTATATAGAAAATAATACATTCAAATTCTCTGTCTTGAGAAATAGAGATTCAACTAATTAATTTTACAAATTATCCAAATTTTAATCTTTTACCCAAAAATCAAACATGTGAATTTACATGGAAATGGAATAAAAAGGAATCCAAACAATATAGAATATCATACAAAAGAATCTTGTTCTTCTTTTAATATTACAACAACCAAAAACCCAAATATAACTAGATTGAACATTTCTACGAATAATAAAATAAACAGAGGATTTGGGTTTAATCATGTTTTCTATTCGTATATCCCAAATCCCTCAAGGCACTACAATCCTAATCCATAAATATCAAAATACAGAAAATAGTAACTTAGAAGGATTCCACTCACAGAGATATTAGGAGGAGGAGTAGTAACAAGATCGAATAGAACATATATTGGATTTGGCTTTCAAGAACGAACGTATGCTCCAATCCTTTCAAATATATATATATATATATATATATATATAAGAATAACAATTAGAATCTTATATATATACTTATGAATCTAAATTCCAGATAAATTTTAAGTTTAATGTTAGAGCAGGATAGAGAAGATAGAATAGATTTAGAGAAATACAAGAAACTTAAACCCTTTAAGCTTTCTGGAATTTGAGATAGAAGAAAAGCATAATGGAGGCACTTAAAGAAATGGCTGTAGGATTTAAAATGAGAGTTTGAGGGGCTATTTATAGTTGCTATCATGTATATGAACCATTAGTTTAGTTTGATTCAATCTAAGCAGCACATTTGATATATATTACAAATAAGTTCCTACATAAAACAACCCTCACTGGGCTTCCCTACAAAAGGGCGGTCGACATCCCTCCTAGAGGGGAGGTTGACCCCCTTCTGTGGTTAAGCCCGGAAGAAAATTCCTCCAGAACGTTACTTTTTGACCATTCTTTGATTAATCCTTTTTATTTTTTCCTTAGTTAGTTTATTCTTGTCCCTTACTTTGTGTGAATATATACACATAAGTTTGACATTAGAGGGAATATTCTTTTCATGCTTATCCTATTTAATATATCAGATTATGTATATTTATTTATTTGAAATTCAAACTCATGTACGTTAATATATATGTACAACTTAATTAATTAATAAATTTTGCACACTGATCCCGTTTTCCACAAACAAAATATGAAAACGGATCAGAATCTCGCAACGAATGCGACTGCACTACTTTCGTGGCCAAATTCCTAATTGTCTAAAATTCTATTTTCAGCCTTTTAATGTATTATCAATTATTACTATTTATTTTTAAATTAAATTAACCTATGTCTAAATTAAGTATATTTTACGGGGTGCTACATTCTCCCCTATTAGAGATTTCGTCTCGATATCTTTTGACGAGGCGAAGAGCACAACTCATTGTAAGCAACCATGTTGTACACCTATGTTATTTTAGAAATAACATCCATAACTCATAGTGATTATGAACTGCAGACTTGCTTTAATGAGCTCAATCCTAGCATGTGAGTGTAATATGTGATGCAATATTTATGCACAACAACCTAAAATGCATTTAATTCTATATGAGTGCACAGTGCATTTGTGTCACATCCATATCCTACCATCCAATCTAGAAACCACAATGCAATCAAAAACGATAATTTAGGGGAAAATAATTCCCGAGAAAAGCTATGGATGAGTAAGTCTAATCTTCTCCTCAGTTTCCCATGTGCTCTCCGCTGGGTTATCTCCTCATTGAACTTAGACAAGTCGAATAGATTTATTGCGAAGTCGTTTGATTTTGTGTTCTATGATCCTTGTAGTGGCACGGGGCACCCTAGACTCCAACTCAAGGCTTTCTATGTCCCCAATAGCGTCAAGCTCGAGTCTGTGGCTGAATAATGAAGGCATTTGCGAAGACGGGAAACATGGAAAATGTTGTGGACCCCCGATAAATGCTCAGGAAGATTCACTCGGTAAGCCATCTTTCCAATCCTATCCAAAATCTGAAAAGACCCAATAAATCTAGGAGCTAACTTCCCGGTCTTTCAAAACTGAACTTCTTCTTGAGAGGAGAAACCTTAAAAAATACCAAATCTCCATCATTAAATTCCAATTCTCTCCTCCTCCTATCAGCATATGACTATTGTTAGTTCTAGGAAGCCTTCATTCTCTGTCGAATCAAAGCGATAATATCTCACATATAAGGTCTGGTTTGAGTAAAACCTTGTTGGTAGTTTCCCACCAACAAGTTGGCGATTTGCATAAGCTTCATTAGGGGCCATACCAATCATCGCTTGGTAACTATTATTGTACGAATTTTTTTCAAAGGTAAGTTCTACTCCCATGCTCCTTTGAAGTCGACTATGCAAGCTCTAAGCATATCCTCCAAAACTCTATTAACTCTCTCTTTGTTTGGCCATCTGTCCGTGGATGATAAGCTTTGCTTAAACTTAGGGTCATTCCCAATGCTTCTTGAAGACACTTCCAAAATTCACTAGTAAATAATGGATCTCTATCACTAACTATAGTAGTTTGAATCCCATGTAGTCTAATAATCTCCTTCACATACAGCTGGGCTAACATGTGGCATTCCAATTCTTTTTGATGGGAATAATATGGACACTCTTTGTTAACAGGTCCACTATAACCCAAATGGCCTCATTCCCTTTCTTACTCCTACGAAGCCCATTAATAAAGTCTATAGATTTGTGTTCCCATTTCCAAGTGGGAACCTCCAACGGTTACAAAAGTCCTCTAAACTTCTCCTATTCCGCCTTTTCTCTCTGGCAGGTTAAGCATCTAGAAACAAATTTTGTCATGTCTCTCTTCATTCCTTCCCAATATAAACTCATCTTCAAGTCCCTAAATTTTTATCACCTCCAAGGTGAATGGTCATCCTTGACCTATAACATTCTTCTAGAATATCTTTCCTAAGAACCAAGCTCCTAAGGACACAAATCTGACCATCTCTTCTCTAGCTATCACTACTATCAATATAATATCTACTAGAATGAGGGAAAGATTCTCCCGTAGAAACTTTTTCCTTTAAAGCTCTCAACTCGTCATCATGGACTTGCTCACCCTTGATCCTTTCTAATAAAACTGGTCTTATCTCCATCGCTCCAACGAACCCTTGAGTTGTCTCATATGGTGGTTGCAAATTAAAACTAGCGAGAAACTCTAACTACCTCCACATCCTGAGAGCGAAAAACTATTGTTGCTAACTCCAAATCATGGATGGGGTACCTTTTCTTGTTATCCTTGAGTTTTCTACTTGCATAGGCAACTAATATACCCTCTTGCATGAGGACCACTCCTAACCCGGTCCCACATGCATCTGTGAAAATAGTGAACATCTTGGCTCCTTCCGGGATAATCAAAATAAGTGTACTTGTGAGAGATTCCTTTAATCTCTCAAAGGCAATCCCACACTTCTTAGTCCATATATACTTATGATTCTTCTTTGTCAATTAGGTTAGAGGGGTAGCAATCTTCATGAAATCCTTAATAAATTTTCTATAATAGCCTGCTAACCCAAGGAAGGTCCTAACCTCAGTCCCATCTCGAGGTATCTTCCACTCTTGGACAACTTCTACATTAGCGCGGTCTACTGCTAATCCATTCCCCGGGATAATATGTCCTATAACTTGTGCCAAAAGCACCTTCTTCAAGGGTGAATTCAACCCCTTCACAAACCTAAGGGCTTTATCGATTGGGGTGTCCACCAAGCCACTGCCAAACTTAGACTGGTTTCGCTTGGGGGATTAGCAACAAGTACTTGTTCCATAGTCTGAAGATACTATTGAAAACATTCTGGCAGGTATCAAGGCCTTTCTTGGTTTCCCTGCTCGAACTAATTGTTGTCCATATCTACTATCTGAAAAAGATAGAACCCTTCAGTGGACTTCCTATGATAGTATCAAGGCCTAAAAAGAAAGAAAGATAAGGTTGCCTAGTGCAATTGCGTATGTTTTAGGGTATAGTACTTACATATATACACACACGTAAATATATAGTTTCAAAAAATCTTTTCAAATAACAAATACATCTCTCATACGTATATTTCTCCGCAATCGAGTAACCTATGCTCTAATACCAAATGTAACAACCGGCCTGGAATGTGCCAAAATTCCGACCTACAAAAGACCCATCGGAACTTAGAGCCACTATATACGGATCGTTGGTTTGTATAAGGATTAACTTAAATAGGTATACAGAGCAGTCTAAAAAGAAAATTTAGAACATCACACAACAAATGGGGTAAAATATAATAGCATAAATATAAGATGTACCAATTATTTATAAACCACAATTCAGAATTACAACATGTCTCAAGCTTTAAGGTACATCATCATTCATCCAAATTACATAGCAATAATAGTAAAAAAGAAATAGCCATAATAATTAGATCTTTAAGAGGCTCCTCATCCAAGAGACCGTTCTCCATCCTTAATCACCTTTCTTACCTATGGCCCTGTTAATGTTAAAAGGAGGGATGCCAGGACATAAAGTTATGGTGAATGAAATACAAGTAAGTTAAGAAGGATATTTCCTATATTTTCTAGTTGTAAACTTTTCAAGTTATATCTTCGTAACAAACACATACAAGGCAAACATATAAGATGGATGTCCCTAAAGTCACTTAATACCCAAAAACTAATTTAACGGCAGACACCTCCTATAGTCACTTAATACCATATTTATTTTGGACGGACAATCCTTTAGTCACTTAATACCCAATGGCGGACCTCAAGCCACTTAAGACCTCGTTCTAACGTTAATACGCTATAATAATAACTCTCTTATAGGGAGGGATATAGTAACAACCACTTAGTACCAGGCTTTGGGTCAGGAACACGACTACTTATAAGAAGAACCCTCTGGCGAAATCTCTTGTTACTATCTAGCTAACCTTATGGGTGAACTCCTAGCCACTTACTACTTCCTTTAGAAGGTTGTTCCTTAGGCCATGTACACATAATATGTCCTTAGGTCAGCCCTCTCTAGCCCCCAGATAAGAAGCAGACATTACTTGGAGAACTACCATATACATGTCATCGTCTACCAGGACCATTTAATACCTTATAGGAGAAAGGAAGACCCAATAACCATTTACTTCTCGAAGGAAGATCCAATGACTTAGGTTCTGAACCAAGGAATGGACCTTAGGAATGAACCCAATCCTAACTATTTAATAACCAACAATAGACAAGTCAGTCACTTAATACCTTTCTCCAAGGCAAGCCTACTTCGCACACAATATATATATATATATATATATATATATATGCACACTAGATATCTCACATTAGGCATACCACTTGTAGATGATGGATTTTCCTGGCGGTTCAGGGTAGACTTCTACTACAAATTGAGCTTAACCTCACATCATAGTGTACTAATTATAATGGCCCATGGCACAAAGACCTCTCAAATTAACTAGATTTACTTAGAGACACTAGATATGCCGGTCGGCTCTGGGTAGACTTCTACTACAAGTAACGGTTAACTACATGTCAATGTGTCATTAATATTAATTAAGTCATTAACTCACACACATAGAACCATACAAATTCCTATAGGGACATTCAAATTCTATTACTTAATTAATCGTATTTATAACGCACTTAATACACATTTATATATGTTGATTACGTTATAGATGAATATAAACACAAATTAAGCAAACGAGAATAGCGTTCTTACTACATATTTGAAATGTCAACCCTATTCAATTCTTAAGGTGTAAAAGTCATTTTCCCATATTTCTCCTCAACTATAACATAAGTGCACATAAGACAATAATATGGGAAAAACCATCACAACAAAATATAAACATACAACCCAGGTTTTGACTAGATTATTGCAACAATAAAAAATGAACATAACATCAATTATATATGTTTATAACGCCTGTTTTAAATACATTCCTTTTATTATGTTTGTTTATATGAAAAAAATTAATACTTAAATATATAACAAATAATACGTTTAAATTCTTTATCTTGAGAAATAGAGATTCATACCTATTAAATTCACAAATTATTCAAACCTTAATCTTTTGCCCAAAAATCAAACATGTGAATTTACACGAAAATGGAATAAAAAAGAACCCAAACAATATAGAAAATCACACAAAATAATCATGTTCTTCTTTTATTATAGCAACAACTCAAAATCCAGATATAACTAGATTGAACATTTCTACGAATAATAAAATAAACGGAGAATTTGAGGGGTTTAATCATGTTTTCTTATCGTATATGCAAAATCCCCCAAGGCACAAAATTCCAAATCGATAACTATCAGAATACAGAAAATAGTAACTTAGATGGATTCCACTCACAGAGCTATTAGGAAGAGTAGCAACAAAATTGAATAGAACAGATATTGGATTTGTCCTTCAAGAACGTACGTATACTCCAATTCTTTCAAATCTAAATTATATATAAGAATCACCATTTATAATCTTATATATATACTTATGAATCTAAATTCTAGTTAAATCTTAAATCTAATGTTAGAATGGGATAGAGAAGATAGAATAGATTAGAATAGATTTAAAGAAATAGAAGAAACCTAAATCCTTCAAGCTTTCTGGAATTTGAGATAGAAGAAAGGCATAATGGAGGTGCTAAGAGAATTGGTTGTAGGGTTTAGAAGGAGGGTTTGAGGGGATATATATAGTTTCTATCGTGTGTATGAACCATTAGATTAGTCTAATTAAATCTAAATAGTCCGTTTGATGTATATTATAAATAAGTCCCTACATAAAACAACCCTCGCTGGGATTCCTTACAGTAGGGCGATCGACATCCCTAAGAGGGAGGTCGATACCCCTCCTAGAAGGGCGGTCGACATTCCTTATGAAGTCAAGCCCAGGAGGAAATTACTCCATAACATTATTTTTCGATCATTCCTTGATTAATTTTCTTCATTTCTTTCCTTAGTTTATTTATTCTTGTCCTCCACTGTGTGAATATGTACACATAAGTTTGAAATGAATGGGAATATTCTTTTCATGCTTATCCTATTTATTATATTCCTAGCTTGTATATATATATATATATTTATTTGAAATTCAAACTCTTGTAGATTAATACATACGTGCAAGTTAATTAATTAATAACTTTTGCATACAGATTCCGTTTTCTGCAAATAAAATATTAAAACAGATCAGAGTCTCGCCATGAATGCAACTACACTACTTTTGTGCCAAATTCCTAATTGTCCAAATTATAATATTCAGCCTTTTAATATATTATTAATTATTAATGTTTATTTTTAAATTAAATTAACCTATGTCAAAATTAAGTATATTTTACTGGGTGTTACACTTTGGATAACATCTGACTTTAATGTGACATCGACAGTCTTAGGACAATGTTGCGGCTTAGCGGTGTTAATAGTCTCTGGATACAACTGATGTAACAACCCGTAAAATCTGAACCAGTTTAAAAATTTTAAATTGGCTATTTTAGTGTATTTAAATATTTAAAATAAATATTTTAGATAACATGGAGGAAAAAGTAGTTTGAATCGATGTTTGAAACGGAATATAATCACTTTGAATTATAAACATGGCCCGACATGGCGCGGCAGTTTCAAATTTTCGTTTCAAACTTTGATTGACTGTACCGGGTGCAAAACAAAACGAATTTGAGCAAAATCAAAAATATTTAAATCTGTTAGTGAATACCTTTCTAACGAATCTGAAAAATCGAAGTTTCATAGCGGGAATCAAAAGTTATGGCCAAATGAATTTTCAGAAAGGTCGCTATAAAAATTATATCGCCCTTGAAAATAGACATTTTGCAAACGACCTCGGAATTCGACAAAACCACTTTTGTTAGATCTGGGATGTGAAATTATGGCTAGATTTCAAATTTCATAATTTTTGAAGCTAGTATGTGAGCGTGGCAAAGGAAAATGTATTTTGGTCAATTACTGTTAAATTGGATCGACCAGAAATGGGCCATTTTGCAAACGGTCTCAGAATTCGACAAAACTAGTTTTGTTGGGACCGTATCGTCGAAACATAGCTAGATTTATTTTTCTAGAATTTTTCGAATCAGTATGTGGCCCCGGCAAATTGAAATGTACGTTCAAATTAAATATTGAATGTTTTATATTTTAATTTGAAAGAAAACTGACTGAAACATTCGAATGGGCCTACGAAACATATCCCATTGTGTTCGGAATGGGGGTAAAACGCTAGGGACGACAGTCGTTGGGTTTGGATCAGTGTTCGTGTGTGGAAGAGGGTATTTTAGAGATTTTAAAATATATAAATAAATAAAAAATTTCATTGGTCAGAAACTTTTCTCTCTCCCCGATCTTCCTCTCGACGAACGGCGGCTCCTCCTTGAAACTTCTCTCCTCTCTAACTCCCTCCACACGCACCGATAGCCCCTGCCGCAGTTAAGGCTTTTGAAGTGCTCATCAACCTCTTCTAATCCATAGCAATTAGGGATTTTTTTCGTGGAGTAAATCGAGAGATCTGCCCCCCCAAAGCGTCGACGTTCGAGCCGCCAGATCTTCCTCCTGCCGCCGCCGAGTTGACCACCAGTGGTGGCGCCGTGGAGCCCTCTCCACCCTCGACAACATCAAGCCAGCTGATCGAAACAACAAGCAATGGATTTGAAGATAATTCGAAACCTAGTTTCGATTAAAAAGGGCAGAGGTACGGGTTCTATATTTTTGAACTGTTCCAACAGTTTAGAACCGTCGCGAAATTCAATTAATTTCTAAAAATGATATTTTTTTCGTGTATTGACGAAATTCGATGAAACAGGAGATATCAGGACCGTGTGGACGTCTTCTACATTCTAGAAGGGACCGCATATTTTTCTGAGCC
The DNA here is from genome assembly GCA_030737875.1 of Allium sativum. Taxonomy (NCBI): domain Eukaryota; kingdom Viridiplantae; phylum Streptophyta; class Magnoliopsida; order Asparagales; family Amaryllidaceae; genus Allium; species Allium sativum. The sequence goes on from CM060923.1 coordinate 161,600,103, forward strand.
TTCTGCTATTTTTGGTGGAGTGGAACCCAATGTGAGATTTCTAAATTATAAACAATATGGAAAAACAACGATGTATAAATTATATACTCGATGTATGAGTTATATAAGCGTCGTACACCTCATGTATAAGCGTTGTATAAGTTGTATGTTCGATGTATTAGTTATATATGTGTTGTAAAAATTATATGTGCGTTGAAATGAATTGAAATATATTTATATACGAATATACATATATATATATACACACTCCCCTCGTCCACAGACCATGGACGATATTTATTGGTTGTGATATTGTTTGGGATTATTTGGTTGATGTGAAATTGGTTGATAAAATTGTTTGTGGTTGGGAATGAATGATTGATTGTGGTTGAAAAAAACCTTTGTGGTTGAAAAATACCCTCTTGTGGTTGAAACAAATTAGAATAGGATTGTGGAAATGAAAATAAAACATGCCGCCTGCGTGCGAACTAGATGCATGATTCCCCATTGTCAAAAACCGCGAGGTTTTAAGGTAGAGCGAGGAGCCGTACTAGGGACGGTCCCGGTTTTAACTACCCTGCAGTTATGCTGCCGAAATTTCCTGAAATCTTTCTGTGTTTGATTTATTTTCATTGGTTGAGACTATATTCATTTGTTGAATAGAAATCCATGTATTGAAAAATAATTGTGTTTTGAAATAAATTGTTTTATAATAAGAATCATATTTTTTTATTATCTGTTTGAACTATATAAAATAATCGTGTTTTGAAATAAATTGTTTTACAATAAAAATCACATTTTTATTATATATACAAACTATAGAGAATATTCATGTGTTGAATAGAAATTCATTCGTTGAATAGAAATTCATGTGTTGAATGGTACTCGTATTTTAAATAAATGGTTTTACAATAAAAATCACATTTTTATTATATATACAAACTATAGAGAACATTCATGTGTTGAATAGAAATTCATTCACTGAATAGAAATTCATGTGTTGAATGGTGCTCGTATTTTTAAATAAATTGTTTTATAATAAAAATCATTTTTTTTATTATCTATATGAACTATATAAAATAGTCGTGTTTTTGAAATAAATCGTTTTACAATAAAAATCACATTTTTATTATATATATGAACTGTTAAAAATAGTGAAGTGTTGAAATAAATGTCTGTTGGATAAAAATATCATTTTTATCAACTGCATAGAAAGAAAATCGTTTCGAAATCGAAGAATCGATTATATTTATATATAAATATAACTAAATTAAATCGAATAACGACGCTGCAGTTCGTGTTTTGAAACCGTGATTTCAAACAATTAGTGCGGGAGATCCGACCATCGGATTTTCCCGAAACCACAACCGTTGGGTTCGCCTTGGAAATATCTTTCCAACGACACCAACTTTGTAAAGATCCAACGATTGGATTGCCTGAAATGTTTAATTCAAATCTGAAGAAAAACAGCGCCAGAATCGATTATATATATATATATAAATAGAATTAAATTAAATCGAATAACGACGCTGCAGTTCGTATTTTGAAATCCTAACTCCAAACGATTAGTGCGGGAGATCTGACCGTCGAATTTTCCCAAAACTGAAACCGTTGGATTCGTTTTGAAAAGATCTTTCTAATGATATAAAATTACACTAAAGAACAGAATTATATGATATTTGATGGCTGGATGTGTTTGGCGTGAAAACTACACTAAAGAACAGAATTAGTGATATCGAATAATTTAACCATTGAAATGAATTGATTTGAAATTCTAAATATACGTGAATTATTTGAAAAGGCCGAGTTAATTCTCATTTCAAATAAATAATCGACGATCGAAAGTCGAAGATATGAAGACGGGGCAAGACCGATGATCTTCACGTCGAATGGAGGGGTGCTACTGATGCTCATGATAGGAGTAGCTACCTTGAAGGGGTTGAAGTAGTAGCCGTCCGGACGTACATGTTGATTGTACGGATATGCGAGGAATAAAGATCCTCCGGTTTCGTTCAGACCCAGAACGGACTTGTAAATGGACTATGTGTCTGACATTGGATTTCATTTTGTGTGATTGATAAACGTCAATTACATGGCATGAATTGCCTGTATGACATGCTAAGATGCAATGATCAAAGCTTTTGTTGAAAATCAGAGCTTTGTGGTGGATGATCAAAGCAACTCCTGTGTGGCATAGCTTTGTGTATAACATGAATTCGCGAGCCTCACACCCCGGTATGAACCTGAAACGGGAGAGGACTGCAGGGAGAACATGCGTCTCCTTCTAGCTAGGAGTTGTGTCAGTGTTTTTACAGGCTTGACATTTTACTTATGTGGATGATGGATAGTGAGGCGCCTCAGATATATCGGTCGTTCTCGAACCGATGGAGTCATTCGTTGGCTCATTTACGCCCCATAGGGCGGGGAGACGTAGTGTTCAGGATTTCGTCTAATCCACATCGGTGGACCGACCCTGAAGATCCAAGGGTCGATGCGTTCTGATCCTGAGACTCGGGCTAGACAGTCTCAAATTCGGTAAGGACTATCCTTTGCCTCGGTTCATAGCGGAAACCCAATTTCCAAATATGACATTGTGCGGTTTTGATTGTATATATATATGGCGACATGATATATGGTACCCATGCCGTTTATGATTGATATTTATGATTGTATCTAAAGTTAGAAACTAACTAGAAACGAGCTAGGACAGATGGTTCCCTGAGTATTGGTCTGATTTTGGTTTCGGCCTTCGGGGTTAATACCTAGGAAATCGTTCTCCTACTAGTTTACAGTTGGAGTCTGATTAAGAATTAAACGATAAAATTTGCATTTCAAATGATTTGTTTTCCTCGTATCAAGCATATATGGCCATTATAAGGTAAATCTCTATCCTCCGGTTTGTGTTGCATTGTGTGATGGGAACTGAGTCTTATAATGACTTCATTTTTATGAAAGGCATTGCGATGTTTAAAGGATTTATTTGTTTTAAAGCACTGGCAATCCAATGGAGTAAACCCGTTCCGCGAAAGTGGCGTGGTCCGGTGATTGGCCATATTTGATAATGTGTTAAGTAGATTTCTCATACCAGTCCCATGACTGACTCGTAGTTTGTTTCACTTGCAAACTCTGGTGCCCCTTTTTCTACACGGGCAGCCTTGTATTTAGGTTTTAGTAGGCTCTTTCTGGATAGCTGGAGCTGAAGATGGATTCTATCATTTATCTCTTTTTATGCTGTTCAGCTCCTGTTGTACATATTATGTTTTCTTTTCCACAGTAGACATTTATGTATAGCTGAACTGTATTTTGTACTAAGTATGATCTTATATATTGTGTAACTCTGATGATTATATTTATCCAGTGTATTCTATTATACATTATCTGATGTATTTCATTATTTCTGTTCTATTGTTATCTGTTTATGTGTTATATTCCAAAGATTACCCGTGCCACCATCTTATCGGAAATGGGGTCGTCACAACTGATTTTATCGTGACATCGACGGTCTTAAGGCGATGCCGTGACTTTGCCATATTAACAGTCTTTGGATAACACCTGTTTTATCGTGATGTCAACAGTCGTATGACGACGTTACGACTTTGCAATGTTAACAATCTTTTGGATAACACCTGATTTTATAGTGGCGTCGACAGTCTTAGGACGATGCCGCGACTTTGCGGTGCCAACATTCTTTAGATAACACCTGATTTTATTGTAATATTGACAATCTTAGGTCGACGTTGTGACTTTTTGAAGTTAGTAGTCTTTCGATAACACCTTGTTTTATCATGATGTTGACAGTCTTAGGGAAACGCCGCGACTTTGCACTGTTAATAGTCTTTGGATAACACCTTTATTTATCGCTTCATCGATAGTCATAGGATGATGTTATGACTTTTCATTGTTAACACTCTTTGAATAAAACCTGGTTTTATCGTGACGTCGGCAACACTAGGACAACGTCGTGACTTTGCGGTGTCAATAATCTTTGGATAACACTTGATTTTATCATAACATCGACAGTCTTAGGATGATTCTGTTGTTTTGTCATTGCTAAACTTTGCTCGTAATTTTAAAACTAAGCTTTTATTAATGACTAATCAAAGAGGTAAAATTTTCCAAATTACAAATGCCCCAGGTATGTCCTGGTGAGGCTTGTTCAAGGGAGATGATAAAAGCAAGAATTAGGAAATGATCAAGTTTATTAATAATTGAAAGAGGCAAATTGGCCACATTTGCTTTTGATGCATGCGGGTTATCTGATGATCAATCATCCGTGTACTAGCCCTGCATAAGTAGAGGTTCCCTAAGCTTCGATGCCCATTTGGTTCTTTTGGTGCACCCTTACAAACTTCTTAAGCTTATTCTTCCTTATAAGATCTTCACTCTGATTCCTGAGGTATCGACATTCATTGGTATCATGTCCCTCAACTTCCTGGAATCTGCAGTATTTCCCTGTGTGAAAGTCACGTTCTGTGACTTACTTTCTTGAGGGTTTAGAGAACTTCTTGTTTCCTCGGTGGTGAGATAGATATGCTCTAGTGGGTCATTCAAAGGAGTGTAGTCAACTATTTTTATTTTTTGTTATTGTTACGCACTCTTGGCACTATTTTCTTCCCTTTGGCTTCCTTACTTCTGACCCCGATTTCAAGTTAAGTTCCATGCAGCACCGGCTATAGAAACCTTGCTTTCAGGGATCTGACCCACGTTTGCGAAATCTAAACATTGAGCGTTAACCTTTGCTTCCTTAAGTCTGATGAATTCGTCAGCCTTATTATAGATTTTTTTAAAGAGAATTCGGTTTCTTCGTCTTAACCCACTTTCTGAAGTCTGACTCCTTGTAAATAGCATGCAGTAACACCATTTTAGGTTTAGAGTTTCCAACTTTAGTTACTGCAGTATTGAATCGTTTCAAGAAGGTTTTCAAGGACCCTTGCGAGCCTCGGGTTAATCCAGACAAAGACATAATATCCTAGGATTTGGTCATGTGCAACCTGAACTTGTAACAACCTGGATTTTCAGAACCAATTTAAAAATTTTATTTTAAATATTTTAATGGATTTTGAATATTTAAAATGATTTATTTTAAATAATAACGACTAAAAGTTTATTTTAAATGAAGTTAGAATGAATAAATTTATTTTAATTATATAACGAGCCTGAAATGGCGCGGTAATTTGAAAATTCGATTTTAAATTTTAAATGAATGTACAGAATTCATTATATATCGGATTTCAGTAAAACCAGAAATATTCAAATCTGTTTAATTATATCTTTCTAAGGAATGTGAAAAATTCAGATTTCATAATATAAATAGAAAGTTATGTCCAATTTAAAATTTAAAATAGTCGTTATGGAATTTATATATATTATATATATAGCCCTTAAAAATAGCCATTTTGCAAACGACCTCCGTTATCGACGAAACCACTTTTGTTAGGTCCGGAATGTCAAATTATTGATAGATTCCAATTTTCATAATTTTTGGAATTATTATGTGAGCGTGGTAAATTTAAACGTGTTTGGTCATTTCAGTTTGAATTTAATCGATTGAAAAATGACCATTTTTCCAACAGTCTCCAAATTCGACGAAATTAGTTTTGTTAGGATCGTATCATCAAAATATAGCTAGATTTATTTTTCTGTAATTCTTGGAATTAGTATGTGGCCCCGGTAATCAAAATGTATGTTAAAATCAATTTTGAACGTTATATTGACTTGTATTTTAATTTTAACGAAAATTGATCGAAATAGTTGAATTAGATTACGTGACATATCCCATTGTGTTCGGAATGAGGGTAATTAGCTAGAGGCGATAGTCGTTGGGGTTGATTTGGAGTTAGAACAAAAAATTAACTTTTTGGAATTTAAATTAATATTAATATATAATTATATAAACCTAACCTAACCCTCCCTTTAACCTCGCCGTTCAAAATCGAATTGAAAAAAAAACTGCGTCGCCCCAGCCACCATCCACCCACGCCACAACCGCGCATGGCCGCCGCCCTCCCCCAGTCGCGCCGCCCCATCCCCAAGCTATTGCCACCACTTCCTCTTCCTCCCTCTTCTCCAGAAGCTCCATCCCCCTTTATCACCCAAAACCACTACCTCCCGCACCTATAGCCGCCGCCACCCTCCATCAGCACCCCCGACGTTCCAGCACCCCACGCCGCCCATCCTCGCCACCCATCCTCGCTACCCAAGCCGACCGTGGGTCCCCTCCGACCAAAAATCCAATTTTTAACAATTTACAGTTTTGCGTTTAACACCCTGAGTTTCCACAGCCAATATCTTCCAATCCGTAACGTCCTACTTTTCCATATAATTTAAGATGACACTTAGCTATCACAGTCAACTCAAATTATACAGGAAAGCAGAATATTAAGAGAAAGAAAATTAGAGGATGAGAAAAGAGTGATAGAACTTATTAGAATAGAAGAAAAGAAGAAGAACTAACAACTAATCTGAGTCTCACAACGTAACGAAATAAAATATAATATGGAAATAATCTTTATAAATAACCTGAATAAAAATACTTACATACATCAGAGTACAACAATACATCAGGACAGTTATAATGATCTGCCCCTTAGATACAATAAATATCGGAATAATATCATACGTCTGGACTCCTTCAGCATCTCTTCTGAAATCTCTAACGTCCGATAACCTGAACCTGTACTCGGGTTGACCCGAGACATTACAAACGCCATGGATCAGTTTGGTGAACCATTGTGAGTAAAACCCACTAAGTTTATAGATAACATCCATATTGCCTAAATTTGAACACCTTTGAAAGAAAGGGTAATAGTAAGACCAGCCCACACATAAATACGGATGGTTTTTACCTTACTATAACCAAACCATTTTTGGAATCAATACTAGTTTGATATTATAATAGTGATGTAAATCAAGTAAATAACCAAGTAGTAGAACGCTTGCATCTCACTCTCTACATATAGAGTATAAAATCAAAAACCATGGGAACTTATTGGAGATTGGATTCCAACTATTACAAGGTATGGGATCATCTTCCGATTAGTGTACTCTAGAGGGGATACACCAGGGTTCAACACGAACGTCTTGCAACCCGGCCACACATGACCACCCACTCATTTAGCTTTAGTGTAGGGAATGTATTACCTCCCAACAGCTTTTAAGGGCCCACTGCACATCAGCAGAGATACAGAATCGAAAAGAAGAACAAATAAGGAATTTCTCTAGATGGTGATAATACACCCTGCTTGGGTATGACCCACCTAGCCATGTTGCCTGCCCGATTTTTGTCATTTCCCTGCTGATGAGTCTAGAGAGTACGCTTATCTTCTAGAACAGCATATCACTTTGAATGTCACATCGTCCGTACAAGTCATCCAGAAACAGGATGAACCGAAGGCACCCTCCTACTGCATCCAAGGATTCACCCAACAGATCAGTAGCAAGAAATCCTTGCAATCCGCAGATTCCAACCACGACAGAACCACAATATGTCTCTGGTTAAACATTTTGGAAAAACATATTTTTATTTATTCTAATGGGATTAGTTATCATTTTAAAACAGGGGAAGTTAACCAGAGATTTTAAGTAATCCTTCCGCTTATAAAGATCCCCGGTCTTCAATTGCTCCATCTTCTATCTTCAACGTTACGTATTTGCTAGTCGGAATGGTTTTCGAATATAAATTCGATCCTGGTCTTTTCATACCAACAAAGTTTTAGCCAGATTTTTATAGTCGGTTATTTAACTATCAAATAAACAATCATTCACCCATCAAATAAAACGGGCTCACTGGTTCCGTACACAGCGTCACTTGGCCTCTTTAATAAATCAGACTTCTAAATCTTTAATCTCGACACTTTAACTTAGTTCAAAATCATATCAATTTCTTTCTAAAACATCTTTCCATATTTTATGCAAGCCTTGCTTTTCTATATATAGAAGTCCTTATAAAACTCTCATAAGTTAATTCAAACTTACGTCTCAACAAAGATTCTTTTAGTATTTAAATTATTTGAATTTAAATCGAATATCAAACTTAACTTGCATTCCTGATTCAATCTATTTTAAGTTCTTATCCTAACTTTATTTCATACCAATCACTTATAAACCTTTAAATTCCCTTTAGCCTTCCTTTAGTTTATATTCGAGTTATAAACTCTTTCTGACTCTTGAAAATCATTTGCAACATTGATCCATTTCCCCAAAATTGGCTTTATACTTTGCTTATTCAAAATCACTTTATAATTACTTAAAAGTTTGATAATAAATAATAAATATTTATTCTTCCTTAAATAAAAACTTTTATTTAAAGTAATTTAAATAAATAGATTTTAAAAAAAATCTATTTCCAATTATAAATTATATTTTATAACTTTACCCATAGATCACATTTATAAAACGATTTATTCTTCGGCCATCCACTGCCAATTTACTCAATCAATATTATCCATGGTTAATCACACAACAAACAATCAACAACAATTCATAATAAATAAACAACGTTTTTGAGGAATCCGGTTGGATCCCTCCGACCTGTCCTTCATGGCATCAAAACAATATCATGATGGACATAAATAAATAGTTTAATAATCGACAATAAATTAATAACATCCAAACAAACATCTAATTATTTATCTAACACGCTTATATTTTTTATAACGTAACCAATCAAGGTAAGTTACCTTATTTGAAAATTTAACCGTTTAAATAACGATTTATATCAATTAGATTAAACAACGTTTAATCTAAATAATGAATATTTAAACAACTCAGCATGCGTGCAAACAATCATCAAATCAGCAATCACTGGCAAATATTGCACACAAAATAAAAACCCGACTTATATAAATATAAGTGGAAAAGAACTAAGTGAGTTTTACTCACCTTGCTTTTCGTTCATCATCATACGGTTTGGTTTACAAGCCTCTAGTTGTGTTCAACTTCCCACCAAAACCGCCCCCTAGCGTTGTACTTGCCGATATGGTTCCAACATCTTTGGTGATGTCGAATTATGTTAACATAGGAGTATGTTACTGAATTTATGCGGTCACGGTTTGAATTAAATATTTAAACAACTCCTAATCACTGGGTTTATATTTTTTGTTTATTCAGATATGTATAATACCTTAGGGGTTGGGCTTTGGACAAAACAATACAGTCTTAAAGAATCACGGTGATGTACAAAATTCTGAAACAATGTACTTTTTATAATCAACTATGATTCCACTACAAAATGGGATCATGTTATTTAGTTAGTGCGGAAAAATATAAACCTCTAAAACACCGAACTTCATATTGAATCAATGCTGATATTCTATGATCCTCTATTTTTTCCTACTGTCTAAAATTTTCTTCCTATCATTTAACTTACAGCTTTCACGACACTTTAGCATCATCCTTCAAACTATATTCATTTACGTAAATTGTTACGATCATTTATAACTAGGCATAACCTAGAATACTTTATAACATTTTAAACATAATATAAATACAAAATGTCACGTTCTACATTACACAATTGGGCACATGAAGGCACGGGTAGGCATTTTCAAAAGAATTTGGCGCATAAATGATACACATGATTAAGTTTAGGCAGGTGATATATTTATATGTAACTCGGCAGATGTGAATAGGATTAGGTACTTTAGTATTGGTCACGTATTAACTTGTGTACATATATAAAATTAACTAAAGAAAATTTACCTAAATTAATTAAACTTGATTAAGGCACAATTTTACCTTCTGTTCCTTTCAAAATTTGCGAGCCTTTCTCCCCATGCCCGCTTCCACTCTAATTCTTCTCTTCACCGTGAAACAGCCACTGCCCATCCTCTCTCTCCGACCACCTTGTTCCAATTCAGCACCGCCCATTGTCGGTGCAACGCCGAACCTTTCCTCCTCCAGTGCATTCTCTTCCTCTACTCCATTACTTTCTTACACTAACCCATCTCCGATCAACAGACCTCCGCTCATCCTCATCGTTTACCTATCATCAAGTTCACCGGACAACCCACTACAAAACGTATGCCCCAAGCAGCATACACCCCCCTCTGTTGCGCCAAGTACAACCGGACCCCTCTTCAAATAGCGGCCTTCCCAGTACCCATCTTCATGAAGTCCATTATTTCATACACATAACCGCACTTCCTTACATCTTCACACTACTTCACCACTTCATGAACTCCCCTGCTTGTTCATTTTGTCCACTCCATGTCCACATGAACAGCTTTCACATTCGTCATACTCCATGTTGATCTCGTCCATGTACATGTCAGCTTTCATAGACGTCCACTCCTTTCGCGCCCTCATCTTCATGTTCCGCAACTTCCATTTGCTTCCTTGTTTTGGAAACCGCCATACTACAGCTCGCTTATAGTTCAGTTTGTTTTCTTTTGTGTTTTTGCTTTAATGATTTGTAGTTGAGAGTGCATTATCTGTATTAATTGTTTTCCAAAGCCAGAATGTTTTCGGCCATGCTTCCATTATTTTATGAGTGCTCAAACAAGTAAATGCACAAATATATAGCAAAGGGTAACGAATATAAGATCAATATCACTTTCATGGAGTACTATCTGAGCCTACGAGACGGTATGGGCAAAGCCGATTAGGGTATGTGTGTATTTTTATTATGATAAGGACTACTCTGTTTTGTATTATCACGTAGGATAGGTTGACTATATTTTCAAACTAGAGTAAACTGTTGATGTACCATTTGCCAAATTTTGCTTGCGTTGATGTGTAGGGTTAGCTCAGCTTTTCTCCTTCAGTAGCAGCATGTACATGGTAGGCTCACTGTTAGATGGGCATGCACACCTCTCCTGTAGGTCAGCTGAGTTGATATTTGGTCTCTTGAAAGAAAGTATAACTTTGGAAAGAAAGGGGGATAGGGTAGGTCTACTTTATTGCGTTGAAAACAGACTCAGTTTGCACTACGACGTTATTATAATTTTATCGGTTCACGGTTAAAATCTGTCTACTGACATAACACTCCGTTTGGCTCCAAATAGGAAATGTAGAAAAAATTAATTATATGTGATCAAACTCCAGTTTAATATATATAAATTCAATATAAAATCCATTTATATTACCAAATCAATATTTAAAACGATTTAAATATTCGGAATTAGCGTTCAAAAATCTGGGACGTTGCATTCTTCCTCCCTTAAAAGAATATTGTCCCCAAAATTACAAGGTAAGAAGAATGCTCTGAACTCACTTATTTAAAAATAATTAAATTTGATTTATTCTCAAACAAATTCAAATTCTAGGAAATTTTCAGGAAATTTCGCCAGCACCTCCTCTACACGGCTCGATCAGAACAACTACAACTGCCACTATGGGCCTCCAATATCCAAAAGAAAACCAAAGCCAAATGACTACCCAACTCAGGGGTAAAAATCAATCACTAACTAATAATATCAAGGTTTACCTATTTGTCGAGCAACTCAATTCTAATCTCGAATCAAAGCACAAACCGCTCCTTATCTTCCAACTTGTACTTCAATCTCTATAACCAAATCTACTTGCATAGCCTTCTAGTATCCGTGCTTCACTTGATTTACAATTCCAGTAACAAATTCATGGTTAAATCCTTTAGTTTCCATCCAAATTCATCATATGGGTATTCCTTTCCTTTCAATTTATTCAACTCCTTTATTAAACTATTGATGGATTCTATTCAGTCCAATCTAATTATTCAAGTAATCAACAATCCAGCTTAACCAAATTATTTAACTAAATTCACTGGTTTGGTTCAATTCAGTTAATATTCAATATCAATTTGTACTGGGGTCTAACATGTTTTAATATCAATCGTTTACTATCCAATTAACTTCTATTTACTTATCTCTCATTCAAATACCAAATCTTAAGCCTATTTGACTTAATTTCAATACTATATTCAATTTCTCCACTTAACCAAGTTAAGTCATATTATTCAATTAACTAACCAATGTTTTAATTGGTCCAATTTCATCTCATAATTTAATTTGGAATTTCCTTCCAATATATCAAACAACCAATAACCAATAGTAATTTGAAAAATTATATCCTTTTTATATATATAAAAAAAAGATTGGGTAAAATTATTTCATTTACCTGCTTGTAATACTATACCATGTCGAATTACTTTATTCAAGAGTTTAGAAAAACTTTTTGATATAGTTCGCACTACCATATCGACCAGAATTTTTAAACCACTCGACAAACCAATCAACAGAATATAAAAGCAATTTTTAATCAATCAACCAATACGCTCTCTTGTATTTATACACTCAAACTCAATCTTGGGTATTACTAACCCCATCTATATCGAGTTACGCCACAGAGCCAAGGTTACTACTCAACCAATAGCTCTGATACCACGTTGTAATGTCCCACTTTTCCGTACAATTTAAGCTGACACTTAACTATCACAGTCAACTCAAATTATATAGGAAAGTAGAATATTAAGAGAGAAAAATTAGAGGATAAGAAAAGAGAGATAAAACTTATTAGAATAGAAGAAAAGAAGAAGAACTAACAACTAATCTGAGTCTCACAATGCAACAGAATAAAATATAACATGGAAATAATTTTTGTAAATAACCTGAATAAAAATACTTACATACATTAGAGTACGGAAATACATCAGGACAGTTATAATGATTTTCCCCTTAGATACAGCACACAGCGGAATAATATCATACGTCTGGACTACTTCAACATCTCTTCTGAAATCTCTAACGTCCGATAACCTGAACTTGTACTTGGGCTGACCCGATACATTACAAACGCCACGGATCGGTCCGAAATTTTCTGAAATAAATATTATTCATCAAAAATATCATTTTAATGTGTATACGAACCACATAAAATATTCATGTGTTGAATAAAATGTTTAAACAATAAAAATATCATTTTATTGTAAGAATAAACTATTAAAAATAGTCAAGTGTTGAAATAAATATTTAATCGTTAAAAATATAATTTTTAACGTATAAATAAATGGTATGAAATTCTCCTGAAATGAAAATGAATATTCATTTACAAATCGGATGTTTTGTTTATGTACACCCATTTAATTGATATTGATTGGGACGATAAATTTTTCACATCGCCCAACTGCACAAATAATATTTAGTATTTATTGGTTGAAACCCCACACGGTTATTGGGATGATATATTTGACGTACACTAATCCCAATTGTTTAGTTGTATGTCAATCGGTTGGTTGTCAGACTGTTGTAAGCGTTAATTATTTATACTTAATGCTTATGCAGTTGTGTAATGCACTCTGGATGATGGATGATTGTTTATCATTGTTGTTGTATACATGCGATGTATGAAATCCATATAAATAAAATAATATGGTAATTGACTGTGTCTGATTCCAATTTTAAAATAATGAATATTTTAAAATAACGAATATTTTAAAATAATATTCAGTTAAGGATTAAAATGTGAATTTGATGTCCGATTTTGGATGGACATGAATATATTGAAATGTGTGAAGCTGCATTGACTAGATATGCGCTATTTTGACACGAACGATTTTTATGTCGATTTTATTCATTTTTATAATGAATATCGAGAAGGAAATGATTTCAAAATCAGATATTTTGAAAATATTATCATTTATATATTAATGATATGGAAAATTCAATTTTGAGTTAAAATTGAAATGGAAGCAGGAGTCGTTTTTAAAACGAATTTATAAAATACGTTTTGAACGATATATATATATATATATATGGTTTGAATACAACGCGTCGCGCCGCGACTGTTCACGAATTTCGACCATTGACTTCGAATTGACGTTACGGGAGATCCGACAATCGGATTCTCCTAAAACCAGAACCGTTGGGTTCATATCGAAAAGAGCTTTCCAATGAATATAAGAGATTTAAATTTGAATAGTTAGATTTGGAATTATGTCCAAATCAAATTTGGAAAAAGTCGCTATGGATGCAGTTAGGTGGTCGTTATTGGAAACCGACTGTACGGGCCTTGATAAAATTATTAAAAATATTAATAATTTGTGTAAAATCATAATAAATGATTTGGAAAGAATTTGGATGAAAAATTCCACATTTGTAAAGATAAAAAAATAATTTTATCAAAATGAACTAGTTATTAACTAAAAAGGTAATCCAACTTTTTTAAATAAATAAATTGGATTTACAAAGGGTTTTAATATAACTAGGAATTTCCAATCTATAAATTGGAATGGATTCGAATAGAAATCATCTTCGAGATATTTTGACATTGGATTCCGTGACTATACGGATATTGTGGAGGAATTTGGAAGATACATATATATATCGTTATTCCTCATACGATATTTGTTGGTTTCAGAATTTGATTTTGAATGTAAGCCAATATAATTTCTGTTTAGAGCCTTATATTTAATATCAAAGTGGATTTTTGGTTTGTCGTGAATGGTGTCTTCAGTAACACTGTTCTTAAACCCCATGTGAAAAGAATAAATCTTTTAATTAAGATTATTAGAATTTCCAGTTATATTTAGTAATTGGAATAAAATGGAATGTGCATTGGGTTTATTGCGAACTATGTTTTTAACAACATTCGTTCTTTAACTCGATTAACAGTGAAATGTGATTTGGTATAAATCTTTTATAAAGATTTAATGGATATTTTCCAAAGTAAAGTTTTCCAATTTAATAAAATAAATTGGAATGGAATGGAATTCGATTTGGTAATAACCGAAGTGAACTTCTGTGAAGGAAGACTTTTAATATATATGGAATTTAAAGGCTTTGTCATTATTCCATTTATATTATTAGTCAGATATAGAAATTGATATCGATTATATATTGATCTGTTTTCCATGAAGATTCCATAATTGATGGAATGTGATTTTGGGTTTATCGTGAACTCTGTTTTAAATGACATTGGTCCTTTAACCCAGTTAAAGATAGGATTATATGTCTGACACTGTATTTCGAATTGTATTGTTGATCTCTATTCAATATATATATATATATATATATCTGTTTAGTGGTGAAGAATTTATTCTCTTGCTTAACACCCTTCTCTAAGACGTACGAGCTTAGAGGTTATATATTGGCAGAAATCAATGGTACGGTGTAGTTTGCCAATGTGGCATGTGAGATTTCCCAAAGTTAAATAATCATTAAGTAGTGATTTGTGAAATTAAAACAAAGTGGAGTTTTAATGGATCTTTAATTAGATTAAAATGAGAATATGATAATTTAAATTATCAAATTTGGGAAATGATCGAGAATAGAGTATCACCAGTTTTGCTCTAAGCGATAGTTAAATCTTTAAGTAGATTTGAATGTGAAATGGTAATTAATTTTTACCGATAACAAAGTGGTGTTTGATATGGAGTATTACCAGTTTTGCTCCATGGGATGAATAGGTTGGGATTGGGAAATAAAATAAATGATTACTTCGATAAGGTTCGCTAATCCCAACTAGTTTGGAAAACCTTAATTTGGTTTAAATTGTGAAAAGAATATTTGAATAACAGAATATTCTAGATTGTAATGAGGCGTATGTTGTGTTTTTACATAGCACTTGTTAGTAAGATAAACGAGTTATTTGGAAAGATCGGGTTTATGCCCATTCTAAATAACTGATTCGACGATAAGTCGACGATGAAGATGGTGGTTGAAGACTAGAGATCTTCACATCATTTGGATGATTACTGATGTTTTGATTGGGCTGTATACCCAGGACAAGGTAATAAGTGGTGATCGCCCAGATGTACTGGGAGATCGACCGGACATGTGAGGACCTCTCTCCTGTATTAGACATATAGGACGAGGAATAAGGTGCCTCCGGTTTCGTTCAGACCCAAAACGGACTTGTAAATGGATGTGTGTCTGACATTGGATTTTATTCTGTATTGATTGATTTCTATTAAATATATATCTGTTTGGTGGCGAAGAATTTATTCTCTTGCTTAACACCCTTCTCTAAGACATATGAGCTTAGAGGTTATATATTGATGGATATCAGTCGCACGGCATGAATTGTCAGTGTGGAATGCTGAGATGCAAATGATCAAGGCTTGTGTTGAAAGTACAGTCTTGTGGTTGATGATCAAAGCACGGCTTTAAACAACATAGCTTTGTGTATAGCGTTAATTCGCGAGCCTCACACCTCGGTATGAGTCAAAAACGGGATCGGACTACAGGGAGTGCATGACGTTTCTTTCTAGCTATGGGTGGTGTCATGGTATAGAGCCTAGACATTTATATTTTTTACCTATGTGGATGATGGATTGCAAGGCGCCTCGAATATATCGGTCACTACGGGGCTGATGGATAGTCCGATAGGACCGGAAATCTTTTCAAGAATAACCAATCCACTAACGTAAGTGTGGACCGGCCCTGAAGCATCCAAGGGTTCACTGCGAGGGATCCCGAGGAATTTGCTAGAGTGTTCCGAATCGGTGAGGAGCCATCCCTTTCCTCAACTCATGACAGAAATCCAATTTCCAATACATGACATTTCGGTTTTAATTGTAGAGCCTAGTATGGTGACATGATATATGGTACCCATGCCGTCTATGATTGATACATTTATATTTGAAGTTGTTTTTGGCACTATACACTTATAATGGTATCAAAATAGTTAAACATATCAAGCATATTTGGCTATTATACGGGAAAACTCTATCCTCCGGCTTGTGTTGCATTGTGTGATGGGACCTGAGTCTTATAATAGCTTCATTTTTCGAAAAGCATTGCGCTGTTTATAAACTATTTTATGCACTGGTATTCTTGGGAGAAAACCCATTTCGTCTTATACGGCGTGGTCCCTTGATTTGCTTTATTTTTATAGTAAAGTTTTAATAACTATTTTAGTTCTCACACCAGTCACATGACTGACCTAGAGTTTATTGTTTTAACCTAAACTTTGGGTGCCCTTATTTTCCACACGGGCAGCTAGTAGTTTTGGGTTTGTAGATATTCATTTCACAGGATCCTGGATTCACAGCTGAGGCTATATTTGGAAAGCTCTGTATTTGTGTATCTCTTTCAGTTGTGTCATTTGTTATTTTCCGCTATGCATTATAGTTATGTATTGTTTTCCGCTGCTATGTATTTTAAATCTCTAATATTTTCCGTTGTGTAATAATTATTCATACTCTAGAATATTCTTATACTCTAATGTAAATTGTTGTAATAACAATGAAGTTTTCTGTTGTTTGTGTTACAATGTGTCGTGTTCTCAAAGCAATCCGGGCTTTCCTATAAGGGGAAGTTTGGGTCATTTCAGAACTACTACTTGAATTTATGTGTGAATCCCCAAACCGAGTTATAGACATCAGAGGGAGCTTCGTGAACCAAAAGGAAGCGACTCCCTCGAGGTAAATAGGGAAATAATGGAATTTTAGCTCATCAGTAGCCCACGCTTTGTTCATATGCCAATCATATTATATAAGAAGACATTTTCGTCTCTAGTCCCATTACACACCAACATAGCTGGAGGTATAAACTTCTTGGGGTATTCAGCCTCAAGGATCTAATGAGTGAATGAAGTTAGGCTAGGTGCAAAACCCTACTCTTCATCATCGTCATCTCCTTCCAAGCTTTCTTTCATCGGCTTCTTAATCATCCTTGAAATATACTCCTCCCGAGTGTTAGGTTGGTTTCTTTCGTTCAGATTAGCATTGGGCTTTGAATATTCAATTCCAATATTTTGATCATCACATAATACTAACATTTTGCCCAGTCATCAGTTGCACTAACTTGGAACTCAGGGTTATTTTTTATGTTTTGATTTCTAGGGAAACCATCTTCATTTCTTTCGACATTAACCTTTGTGGTATCAGCCACATGCGTCCATTGCGTTGCCCCCGATTTCCTTTACGACGATCAGAGGTGGATGAATGCACATTCTCTCCTAGATCAATTTCCATTATATTATTTCTCGAATTATCCCTCAAAGTTAACAAAGCATCAAACTTTTCCATCAAAGCTCTATTTGTGGCTTTTAATCACAAGTTCAGACTTTCTGTTACAATATCAAGTTTTCTTCATTCTACACCATCCCTTGGGGTTTGAGAAGCACCTAGATTTTGGGTTGTAGGGGAAACTATACTATCATCGACTGCATTCTCAGAAGCCGCAGCTATTCATGATCTACTGTTCTTCTTCTTCATAGGAGCCATAATATCAATTAGCGTCTGGATTCTCAATGCAATTTTCTCTGTTGATCTTCCATTTAGACCATGAGGATCTATAGTAAAAAGTACAAACTTATTCCTAAGATCAGTTCTCTGTGAAAGCACCAAATGTTAACGCCAGTAATGGCACTAATACCTAGTTTAAGTGAAATCACCACCATTTTACGGGAAAACAGTACATAATATAATAAAAGTAAATGGAAAAAAGTAAGAAATGAAAAGTAAGGAGAGAGAACAATTTTAAAGTGGTTCAGATGTTAATGAGGCATACGTCCACTTCGAACATCTTCGTTTTTATTATCTTTTCCATGCCATATTATAATGAATATTTATTTGTTTACATGATTTCCACAATATCAACATACCAGAATCACAAGTACTAATGGTTATCAGAGTAAATCTCCATAAACGACCTAGGTGACAAGAGTTTGTTATCCTTAGAGCTGAGAAATGGCCATGGCTGAAGTTTAGCAGAGTTTCGGTAGCTAAAGAATTAATGCTATTTTATGTAGCAGTAGGTAGGGAATTATTAGGTGTTTCAGAGGGAGTTGGGCCAAGCCTGCTTTTAGAAGGACTCAGAAAATCATAAGGAAGCCACCATAAAAACTCCACTCCATACCCTATGGATCGGTACCTGTCCATACCGGTCCATGCAAATACAATATTTTGCATCTTGTGCTTCATAGTTGAACTCCCTGGGTCTTTTTAGGAGGGTGCAAAAGTTTTAAGCTAATTGGTCTTCATCTTGTAGTGTTTAGAGATTCGTCACCTAATCATGCATGCTTTATCCTTCAGTCCACTGAGCGATGCTAGGTATCTTAGTCCAATTGGCTTGAAACTTAGGTTATAGGGTTATGGAAGAAATCAGATAACAATAGAAAAAATCATGTGCCAAGATGCACATTCCCTATGGATCGGTACTAGTCCATAGGGCATGGACCGATACTAGTTCATAGGGCATGGACCGGTATTGGTCCATCTACTTAATGTATTTGGCCTTGAATATTTTGTGGCCTCTTTTTTACCTCTTCTAGGTCTTGTCTGCAAATTTTGAGATGGTTCTGAAGTTTTGCTATCTTGCGTTCCCCGAACTTCTCATGCATGTCCCTTTTGGGTTTAGAACAGGGCTAATGTCCCCTAAAACCCATACCTGGAAATAATTTGTAACACCCCGTGTATTCTATAACAGTGAAATTTACAAATTAAAGTATAATTAATTTCAAATCAAAGAACAAAGGGAAACGGGATATGCCATTGCGTTCGCCTCGGAATTCTGCTTGGGATATAGTCTGAGTTTGCGTAAAACGGACTCCGTATGAAGAAGATATGGCCTCCGGAAGTTTCAGAATTCAGTTTAAAATTCAAACAGACAGAAACAGCTCAGAAATCAATATCGAAATTCAAAAATCAAATCAGATCGGGCTGGGCGGGAATTTTCCCGCCCAATGCACCCAGGTCGATTGGGTAGTCGACCTGGGGCACCCAGGTCGACTGGGTAGTCGACCTGGGGGTCGACTGGGAAGTCGACCTGGCCCCTGAGCCAGGTCGAACCCAGCCCCTCCTGGCTGGCCTGGTCTGTGCTTGGCCGAATTTCTGAGCCTTGCCTTGTCACTAGGGCTAGGTGTCAGCTCCTGATTTGTCTCTCCTTCAAACGAACGACTAATATTAATCCAAGCTCCATCGACAGTTCTAATCAATTCACAAACTCTATAAAAAGGACCTAAGACTCCACCTAATTCATACAAATAAAAATTAGAATGAGACCGTCATGCTGCTGAGGAAAGACTAGAAGTAGCCGTCAAAATTGAGAGACGATTAGGAGGCAATTCGAAAGCTTAAAGCAACGACAACTAAATCAAAACAACGTCTACAACAAAGGATAGCATCTCCAAATTCATAATTCAGAAACCTGAATTGAAGATTCGTCATACGTTGTAAGTAGAGTGCTATTCCGATGTGAATGTATAATTGTGTTTTGATTTGTGTAAAATGAGAAATGGAATTGTACTTAATTTGTGGTGATGATAATTCATAATCGTATGTTGATATGATTCTAATTGTGAATAGATTTGGGATGTTGTGGTATAATGATGTTAGACCTATTGGATATTTGCAAGTATATGATTCATGTTGGAAGTTAACGACTATATGTTTGTGGTAGTTTATTACAACACCTATTGGATATTTGCAAGTATATGATTCATGTTGAAAGTTAACGATTATACGTTTGTAGTAGTTTATTACAACAAAGTTGAGATTCATGCAAGTATGTGATTCACTATTAGGCCAACATGATGTATATTTTTATGATCATTTTTTTAGCGTAGTTGGATCCATTTGGGTATTATGATTCATATGAATTTATGTTGGAATTGGCATCATGATTCAAGTGTAAAACCATACTTTTGTATTAGAGACAAAAGTAAGCATATTTGTGAACTTGTGTTGACTCTATGAACATGACTAGACTATGTTTGGTGTTATGCCTAATTGAAAACATGTTTTAGGCCTATGTTGTTATCAAAATCATATGATAATATATGTGACACATAATTAAGTTAGATTCACATTTTTAAATGCAAGTTTACATGACTAGATTTAAAACCATGATTCTTGTTAGGTATGTTTCATGTCAAGATTATATGCTATTACAATGCAAGTTTACAAGTGCCTAATTTATGTTAATTAGATCGTTATGTTGCAAGTTCATGCGTTCACACTCCCTTTTTTGATGTTACTTAGAATATATAAACACCATGTTCTAAGCCTCCCCTTTTTCTTGTGGCTAAGTTGGGCTTAAATGTTAAACCCAACATATGTTATATTATAGCGAAGGTATAAAACGGGAGTAGTGACGATTGGGTTAAGAACATAAACATATGTGTTAGCATGTTTGACGCATGCCAACGACCTTGAAAACAATTAAGTGGTATAAATTAATTTTACCCAATAAAGATGGATTTGAATAATGGGCCGCAAATATTTACATATAAAAAAGAAAAGAGACAAAATATGTAAATTTAGAAAATACGATGTGTTTAACCCGAGGTTGGATTGAGTTGTGATGTAAACCTGCCCGGAACCGCCCGGCTGTCCAGTAGTCACAACAATACCTATCCAATGTGGGTGGTTAAACATTGAGCCCAATAAAGACCCGAGGTTAGATTGAGTTGTGACGTAAGACTGCCCGGAACCAACCGGCAACAGGCAGCCACAACAATACATGTCTAATGTGATAGGTCGAGGCTTTAATAAGACAACTAAGGCTGAGTCAGGATTGATAGGATTAAGTGAATTGAATTAATACTTAATCAAAATGGAACATGCTAAACTATACAGACTGATTGGGGGTTAGGTTTTCAAAACACTTAACCAACTTAGCATGTTGGCTAGAAATAGAAAACCTAGTAGCGGGGGACCCTTTTCAGCAGTAACCCTACAAGGTGTATCAGGATACCCTGAACTAGGCAGGGTGGGGCACGATTACTGAGCTGACTGTAAGAGGTCAAATCGACGGTAGTGGTGCAGCAGTGTAGGTTCTAACGGGGTGTGGGCGTGCACACACTCCGGCGCAGAAAAATAAGGCACTAGGCACCAGTAGTATACCCGTGCATTCTAGAATTGTGTCGGGCCGCCACCATGGGACTTGATACACCCCATGGTGGGACCAGCATAGGTAAATACAACATCGGGGGCCGTAAGACACATGTAACTATGCGAGTAGGAGCCGATCATTAGAAATGGATCACTTCACCCAGATTATGGGGTGCCTTTTGGGAACTAGTTTATAGGGGTGCAGAGATTAATATGGGGTACGATAGTATATTCGACCCTAGACAACTTAACCTAGTTTATAGTGCTTTCCCATTTCCAGTTTATACTTATCATGCCCAATTCTTTATTCATAGACTGAATAGTCCTAGACTTACTCAGGCTTTATGTCTGACTCTACTTTTCTTTCGTCTTCTTTCCTTTCGTCCCCCCCCCAAGTCCACAGGGAGGGAATACCGCAACTTGACCAGTTTTGATCCAGCTTGAAGAGAAAGAATGTATTGCTTGGATCTCTTTCATTTTGGACTATGGCTTTGGATAGCAACTATGGGGACTTATGCAGTTTACTTTTGTTTTTATGCTTCTTTAAGTTATGAAATCAAGACAGTTATGAAAATGTAATGGTTTTTGGAAGTATTGTAAGAAAATTATGGCATGGTTTGTGTAAACACGTATTTTGATGGAATAAAAGTGCTGTTGTTTTCCGCTGTTCAAAAATATGTGTATTTATATCTGTCTTGTGTATCTGTGACTTATACTTATAAACCTCCACCAAAATTAGGGCATTCCCTTTGAGAGTGACCCTAACGGAGGTGGGGTGTTTCACTTGGTATCAGAGCATAGGTTTACCAGATAAGATAAAAAGTTTTGAAAATTTATTTTCAAAAGAAAATTTAAAGAAGCATTTTTAAAGATAAAATGTTATTTTATTTAAAAAAAAGGCATAGTCCCCCAAAGCCATTGGTACTATCTTTTATCCTTCGTTTTGAATCTATCCTTTTTGTTTCAGCATGTCCGAAGAACTTAACTTGCCAGAGGGTGTACCAATACCTGGTTGGTTTAGACGATTCTTTGAAGCAAGGGCCAATCAGCCAGGTCCTACTGTTCCTCCTCTCCCAGCTGCAGGAAATCATCCAGCTGCAGCAGCACCTCTTCCTCCACCTCCTTCACGTGGTAATACTTTTGCTAAGATATGTAAAGATTTTAAAGCTATGGGAGGAAAGGACTTTCATGGAACCGAGTCCTTCGTGGCAGCCAGGAATTGGCTGAAGGAAACCGAGGACTTATTCGTCATCTTTGAGGTAGAAGATAGGCAGAAGGTACAACTGGCAGTATGGCTACTTAAAGGTGAGGCTTCCTACTGGTGGGAAGTTACCAATGCAGAAAGACCAGTGGAAACATGGGAGGACTTTAGGGCGAGGTTTGAGGCTAAATTTCTCTCAGAAGCTGAAAGGAGCCTTCAATTGGAAAAATTCTTATTTCTTAAGCAAGAGAATATGACAGTCAAAGAGTATGTTAATCAGTTCGATAAGCTGGCTAGGTTCGGACTGGACCTAGTCAACACTCCACACAAGAAGGCTCTCCGCTTTGTCAAAGGATTGAATAAGCCATTACGAGGTTTGGCCATGACCCATATACCCATGGGAGCTACGTATGAAAGGTTGGTGCAGATGGCATTGCTGAACGAAGAGGATAAGGGCAAGAAGGAGACAAAGGCAGAAAGCTCTCAAGGGAAGAAAGAGGGTTTACAGCCTAAGAAGACATACTTTAAGAAGGGCGGGAAAGACAACAAAGAGAAGAGGAAGTGTAATTTCCATGGCAAAGTGGGGCACTTAGTGAAAGATTGCCGGAAAAAGAAGGCCAAGATGAATGGTGGGTGCTTTTCTTGCGGTGAGACAGGCCACATGGCCAAGGATTGCCCAAAGAAACGAGGGCAGGGGCAGAGGGCTGGATCCACCTCAGAGGCACAGGTTCATGTGCTAGAAGCGCCACCTCTACAACAGCGAGGTATAAATACTTCTGTAGAAAGTATAGTTTATCTTTATGATCACCCAGTTCGCACTTTATTTGATTCTGGCGCATCACACTCCTTTATCTCATCTGCTTTAGTAGAATCTCTGCACCTAGTAACTTGTATGGTAGAGGACCTCTTAATTGTTTCAAATCCAATCGGGGGCCCGGCTCATTTGTCTATGATCTGTGTGGGATTGAAAATTTCTATTCTAAGCGTAGAATTTAGATGTAGTGCCTTTGTTTTGGGCTTCTCGGGATATGGTTTGATTTTGGGCATGGATTGGCTATCCAGGAATGGTGCCATCCTTGATTGTGAGAAAAGGGTGGTTAGGCTTCTGACCCAACTCGGTAACACTCTAGAAATTACTTGTAATCCCTCGTATGCGGTTATGCTTAGTTATCTTGAATCGCTAGATGCTTATGTTGAAAGTTTGCAATCAGTTAGAGTGGTCCGGGAATATCCGGATGTCTTTGAAGAGGTGAAGGGCTTACCTCCGAATCGGGAGATAAACTTCCGCATATATCTTGTAGATAATGCAAAGCCTGTTGCGTTGCCCGTTAGACACATGGCTTTGCGGGAAAGGAAAGAGCTCAGTAAACAGATTAAAGAGCTTCTAGAGAAGGGGTTCATTAGAAGGAGCATTTCAGAATGGGGCGCTCCAGTGGTGTTCGCCACAAAGGCGGATGGTTCACTCCGTCTATGTGTTGACTATAGGGAGCTCAACAAACTAACGAAAAAGAATAGGCACCCTCTCCCAGAATTGACGATCTGTTTGATCAGCTTGTAGGAGCGTCTGTTTTCTCCCAACTCGATTTAGCGACCAGATTTCATCAGCTATGGGTGGCTGAAGATAGCATCGATAAGACAACATTCAAAACCCCAGACGGCTTCTTTGAATGGCTTGTCATGCCTTTTGGCTTGACAAACGCACCCGCTTACTTCGTGGACCTAATGTGTAGGGTGTTCAGAGATTTCCTCAATAAGTTCGTGGTGGTCTTCGTAGACGATATCTTGATCTTCTCAAAGAGTGAAGAAGAACATGCTCAGCACTTAAGGGCAATCATGGAAACTCTGTGAGTCCATCAGCTAAAAGCCAAATTCACCAAATGCCACTTTTGGAGAGAGGAAGTGAGGTTCCTTGGGCACATAGTATCCAAATAAGGGTTAGCTGTGGACTCTGCTAAGGTAGTAGCGGTACAGGATTGGAAGACACCAAGGAATGCAACAGAAGTCCGAAGCTTCCTCGGGCTAGCAGGCATCTATCGGAAATTCATCAGAGACTTTGCAAAAATATCAGCTCCACTCACATAGCTGACAAAGAAGAATCTAGTGTTCAATTGGGACTTGGATTGCGAGTTTGCTTTCCAACGACTAAAAAGGGCTCTTACAACAGCCCCAGTTCTGACGTTGCCAGATGGAAGCAAGATGTTCACAGTTTATACAGATGCATGTGGGACAGGACTAGGCGCTGTCTTAATGCAAGAAGGAAGGGTAGTAGCTTATGGCGGGAGACAGTTGAAAGTGCACGAAAAGAACTACCCGACCCACGATCTTGAGTTAGCTGCCATCGTCTTTGCGCTTAAGTCTTGGCGCCACTATCTCCTAGGTGAGAAGTTCGAACTTTACACTGGCCATAAATCGTTGAAATATCTCTTCTCGCAGAAGGACCTTAACTTGAGGCAACAGAGATGGATGGAGTTTCTTGCCTCATACGATTTTGAGATCTCCTACACTCCGGGCAAAGGCAGACGCGTTGAGCCGAAAGAAACTGACCCTAAGCCCGCTGTTTGTTGAAAGGCGAAGCCTAGAGTTTATAGCCAGCTTTAACTTTAGGCCTTCCTCCGATTTTGTACCGGGTTTGCTAGCATCTCTCGAAGTACGCCCGACTTTATTGGACTCAATAGGGACAGCACAACGCGAAGACCCTCAGCTTGTGGAGACGATTGATAGGCTAATTAGGGGTGAGACTTCAAGTCACCTCAACAGATACTCCATCAACGATAAGGGTTGGCTAAGGCGAGACGGAAGACTATGTGTCCCAGAGACAAGGGATTTAGTAAAGACGGTTCTCGAGGAAGCACATCACTCCAAGATGACGATACAC
Source organism: Allium sativum (assembly GCA_030737875.1). Lineage (NCBI taxonomy): Eukaryota > Viridiplantae > Streptophyta > Magnoliopsida > Asparagales > Amaryllidaceae > Allium > Allium sativum. The sequence continues at coordinate 161,625,909 of CM060923.1, forward strand.
CCAGCGGAGATAAAATGTACAAGGACATAAAGAGAACTTTCTTTTGGAACGACATGAAGAAGGACGTGGCAGATTTCGTTTCTAAGTGTATGGTTTGCCAACAGGTTAAGGCGGAACAGAAGAAACCTGGCGGTCTGCTCCATCCTCTAGAGGTCCCACAGTGGAAGTGGGATAGCATCTCAATGGACTTCATTGATGGGCTGCCTAGGTCTAGAAGAGGCAACACTAGCATTTGGGTAACAGCGGATAGGCTTACTAAAAGCGCCCACTTTTTACCTGTCAAGAGTAAAAGAACTGCCTCATCCCTAGCATCTCTTTACCTCAAGGAAATTGTTCGACTCCATGGAATACCATCCAGCATTGTTAGTGACCGAGACCCTATCTTCACAAGTGAGTTTTGGCGGAGTCTGCAAGAAGCGGTAGGAACACAGTTATGCTTGAGTACAACCTATCACCCCCAAACCGATGGCCAGACGGAAAGAGTGAACAGAGTTTTGGAGGACCTTTTAAGACTATGCGTCATTGACTTCGGAGGGACGTGGGAAGACCATCTTCCTTTGGTGGAATTTGCCTACAACAACAGCTACCAAGCCACCATCGGAATGGCGCCCTTCGAAGCTTTATATGGAAGACCATGCCGATCGCCCACTTGTTGGTGGGAGTCTACTGATAAGCTCATACTTGGGCCAGATATGATCCGAGAGACTTCATAGAAAGTAGACTTAATACGGAGAAGAATGAAGACAGCCCAAGATAGACAAAAATCCTACGCCGACAAGAGGAGGACCGACCTTGAATTTGAGGTTGGGGACAGAGTTTTTCTTAAGGTATCTCCGCTAAGGAACGTTGTTCGTTTTGGAACCACAAGAAAGCTAGCACCAAGGTTCGTAGGGCCATTTCCTATCATCGAGAAAATTGAGAAAATGGCCTATAGATTAGAGCTACCCGAAAAGCTGGCCGGAGTTCACAACGTTTTTCATGTTTCGCACCTCCGAAAATGTCTACATGAATCTGCTGAAGTGGTAGAGCCAAACATCCTAGAAGAAGCTGAAGTGGAACGCGAATCAACTGTGAGGAAAGTTCCCACCCGCATATTAGGAACGGAAGTGAAAAAGCTACGCAACCGCGAAGTCAAGCTCGTCAAAGTTCAGTGGAACGACGCCGAGGAAGACGCAACTTGGGAAACTAAAGCTAGGATACGCGCAGCATACCCTTTTCTTTACGAGGGTACATCTTTGATCTCTTTTTCCCTAAGTTATGCTTTTATCTATCTTTTTAGGTATATCTTCTCGACCTTATCTTTTAGGTAGAAACCCTTTGGATGAAAACATGTAATTGAAACATGTTATGGATGATGGTTGCAAGTGGTTGCAAGTGATTGCTAGTGGTTGCTCGTGGTTGCATATACACACACAATCTAGGTTTTAGATCGGCTCGGTCACTTCATATTGCATATGCATATATGTATTTACATTCTTATATGGTTGATGTTTAATGTGTTGTCATATGGATGTTGCATTTATATGAATGATTGTGCACTCATGTAGAATCATGAATAGGAAAATTTGCATACATAATGGATTCATGCCACTTACATAATTTGCATCAAGTAGGTCAACTGAATCAGTAGACCGCCTGATTTTGCATTAGATAAGAACATGGACACACACTTCGCATATGATCATGAAGCATTAGAAGTCTTTTAAGGACAATGGATGCTCGTGTTTTATGGATGAGTAGATGGACATTTGGATGTTAGGATATACATTCTTCTTGAACTTGAAGATTTCAGGGACGAAATCCTTTTAAGTGGGGGAGAATGTAACACCCCGTGTATTCTATAACAGTGAAATTCACAAATTAAAGTATAATTAATTTCAAATCAAAGAATTAAGGGAAACGGGATACGCCATTGCGTTCGTCTCGGAATTCTGCTTGGGATAGAGTCCGAGTTTGCGTAAAACGGACTCCGTATGAAGAAGATATGGCCTCCGGAAGTTTCAGAATTCAGTTTAAAATCCAAACAGATAGAAACAGCTCAGAAATCAAATTCGAAATTCAAAAATCAAATCAGATCGGGCTGGGCGGGAATTTTCCCGCCCAAGGCACCCAGGTCGACTGGGTAGTCGACCAGGGTCACCCAGGTCGACTGGTTAGTCGACCTGGGGGTCGACTGGGGAGTCGACCTGGCCCCTGAGCCAGGTCGAACCCAGCCCCTCCTGGCTGGCCTGGTCTATGCTTGGCCGAATTTCTGAGCCTTGCCTTGTCACTAGGGCCAGGTGTCAGCTCCTGACTGGTCTCTCCTTTAAACGAATGGCTAATATTAATCCAAGCTCCATCGACGGTTCTAATCAATTCACAAACTCTATAAAAAGGACCTAAGACTCCACCTAATTCATACAAATAAAAATTAGAATGAGACCGTCGTGCTGCTGAGGAAAGACTAGAAGTAGCCGTCAAAATTGAGAGACGATTAGGAGGCAATTCGAAAGCTTAAAGCAACGACTACTAAATCAAAACAACGCCTACAACAAAGGATAGCATCTCCAAATTCAGAATTCAGAAACCTGAATTGAAGATTCGTCATACGTTGTAAGTAGAGTGCTATTCCGATGTGAATGAATAATTGTGTTTTGATTTGTGTAAAATGAGAAGTGGAATTGTACTTTATTTTTGGTGATGATAATTCAAAATTGTATGTTGCTATGATTCTAATTGTGAATAGATTTGGGATGTTGTGGTATAATGATGTTAGACCTATTGGATATTTGCAAGTATATGACTCATGTTGGAAGTTAACGACTATATGTTTGTGGTAGTTTATTACAACACCTATTGGATATTTGCAAGTATATGATTCATGTTGAAAGTTAACGACTATACGTTTGTAGTAGTTTATTACAACAAAGTTGAGATTCATGCAAGTATGTGATTCACTATTAGGCCAACATGATGTATATTTTTATGATCATTTTTTTAGCGTAGTTGGATCCATTTGGGTATTATGATTCATATGAATTTATGTTGGAATTGGCATCATGATTCAAGTGTAAAACCATACTTTTGTATTAGAGACAAAAGTAAGCATATTTGTGAACTTGTGTTGACTCTATGAACATGACTAGACTATGCTTGGTGTTATGCCTAATTGAAAACATGTTTTAAGCCTATGTTGTTATCAAAATCATATGATAATATATGTGACACATAATTAAGTTAGATTCACATTTTTAAATGCAAGTTTACATGACTATATTTAAAACCATGATTCTTGTTAGGTATGTTTCATGTCAAGATTATATGCTATTACAATGCAAGTTTACAAGTGCCTAATTTATGTTAATTAGATCGTTACGTTGCAAGTTCATGCGTTCACACTCCCTTTTTTGATGTTACTTAGAATATATAAACACCATGTTCTAAGCTTCCCCTTTTTCTTGTGGCTAAGTTGGGCTTAAATGTTAAACCTAACATATGTTATATTATAGCGAACGTATAAAACGGGAGTAGTGACGATTGGGTTAAGAACATAAACATATGTGTTAGCATGTTTGACGCATGCCAACGACCTTGAAAATAATTAAGTGGTATAAATTAATTTTACCTAATAAAGATGAATTTGAATAATGGGCCGCAAATATTTACATATAAAAAAGAAAAGAGACAAAATATGTAAATTTAGAAAATACGATGTGTTTAACCCGAGGTTGGATTGAGTTGTGATGTAAACCTGCCCGGAACCACCCGGCTGTCCAGTAGTCACAACAATACCTATCCAATGTGGGTGGTTAAACATTGAGCCCAATAAAGACCCGAGGTTAGACTGAGTTGTGACGTAAGACTGCCCGGAACCAACCGGCAACAAGCAGCCACAACAATACCTGTCTAATGCGAGAGGTCAAGGCTTTAATAAGACAATTAAGGCTGAGTCAGGATTGATAGGATTAAGTAAATTGAATTAATACTTAATCAAAATGGAACATGCTAAACTATACAGTCTGATTGGGGGTTAGGTTTACAAAACACTTAACCAACTTAGCATATTGGCTAGAAATAGAAAACCTAGTAGCGGGGGACCCTTTTCAGCAGTAACCCTACAAGGTGTATCAGGATACCCTGAACTAGGCAGGGTGGGGCACGATTACTGGGCTGACTGTAAGAGGTCAAATCGACGGCGGTGGTGTAGCAGTGTAGGTTCTAACGGGGTGCGGGCGTGCGCACACTCCGGCGCAGAAAAATAAGGCACTGGGCACCAGTAGTATACCCGTGCATTCTGGAATTGTGTCGCGCCGCCACCATGGGACTTGATACACCCCATGGTGGGACCAGCATAGGTAACTACAACATCGGGGGCCGTAAGACACATGTAACTATGCGAGTAGGAGCCGATCATTAGAAATGGATCACTTCACCCTGATTATGGGGTGCCTGTTGGGAACTAGTTTATAGGGGTGCAGAGATTAATATGGGGTACGATAGTATATTCGACCTTAGACAACTTAACCTAGTTTATAGTGCTTTCCCATTTCCAGTTTATACTTATCATGCCCAATTCTTTATTCATAGACTGAATAGTCCTAGACTTACTCAGGCTTTATGTCTGACTCTACTTTTCTTTCGTCTTCTTTCCTTTCATTCTCCCTCCCCCCAGGTCCACTGGGAGGGAATACCGCAGCTTGACCAGTTTTCATCCAGCTTGAAGAGAAAGAATGTATTGCTTTGATCTCTTTCATTTTGGACTATGGCTTTGGATAGCAACTATGGGGACTTATGCAGTTTACTTTTGTTTTTATGCTTCTTTAAGTTATGAAATCAAGACAGTTATGAAAATGTAATGGTTTTTGGAAGTATTGTAAGACAATTATGGCATGGTTTGTGTAAACACGTATTTTGATGGAATAAAAGTGCTGTTGTTTTCTGCTGTTCAAAAATATGTGTATTTATATCTGTCTTGTGTATCTGTGACTTATACTTATAAACCTCCACCAAAATTAGGGCATTCCCTTTGAGAGTGACCCTAACGGAGGTGGTGTGTTTCATAATTCGTGCACCCAAACTTATCATGCGCGCATCTTTCATTGTAATTCAGAGGCTCGCTCGATCAAATCAAATTATGTCTTCACCGTTGAGTTTCTCACCTCATGCAGGACTCGTTCATACCCCTATAATCATACTCGCATATCTCTGTTAAATCTCGATCCATAATGTTGCTACCCAGGTCCCTTACTTCTTCCAACGTGCACACTCCCGCAGACTTGATCGGACCTCCTCAAACTCCCTTCATAGGCGCGCCACGACCCAAAACCCAATTCTTGCCTCGATTGCCTCCAAAACCAACTACAACCTAAGAAAATCGCAACCCTAGTCTACATCCCAACTTGGCATGGTGATGGAATGAGGTAAATATGTATGGGCTTGAAGCCCTCGACGCTAGAACCACAATGAACTTTGTTTCATGGTTTTACGTTTCCCGCGTCATCGGATTTTGATTTTTGAAATCTTTGTGTGAAACGGTCATTGTTGTTTGATGGAACAGTAGCTATCAAATATGGAAGAAAATGGGATAGGTGAATGTAGCATGGACTTATCATTTCGGTAATTTAACTAAGTTTTATTTACATTTCAAACCAAGATCAATGCACATTTTATTTTCGCACGATCAAATGGTTAGTCTGTTTGTTGCAAAATTTGACAGCGTGATACAACTCATTACACGATTCCAAAAATATAAGTTTCATCGTAATCTAACATTCTTCTTCAGGAGTGACAATTTACAAGTATCCCAAGATAGTTCTGAACACTAAATGATCCAAAATCGAAATATAGCGATCCATATACTTATTCCTTATGTAACAAACAATCCGAACTCAATTGGACAAATCTAAAGTCCTAGTTTGATTGTTTTTGAAAAATCCTATTTTGGAACTGTCAATTGAATAATTAACAATCAATATTTAAATATCTAATCGTTAAAATACGGTACATTACGCTCTTCCCTCCTTAAAGGATTTCATCCCCAAAATCCTCAAGGAAGAAACAACGTAACCCGACACTTTCGAACTAGTTACAATACAAAATAAATTATCACCGATCGCTCTCAACAACTATTGAACCGGTTATAATACAGGATATAGACTCAGAATTTGGTATGGAGCCAATATTCTCATTCCTAAGTACAAATACCATAAAAACTGGGATTGATGTAGCTAGGCCAAATATCTAAGTTGAACAATTATTTTCCAGACAAATGGATAATGGAATATAAAAGTGGCAACTCAATACTTGGAAGAAAATTCAATCTAGCATCGTAGGTTGAATTTCTTCCCAAATTTGACAAAATTCATAGAAAATTTTGGCAAAACCTCCTTTATACGACTCGATTCGGAAAAACCACAACTCGCCATACATATCCCACCCCAACAAAAGAAAAAACCTCAAAAGTGGCTACCCATATATGGGGCATAAAATCACCAAAATTTACCAAATGGAGAAAACCACAACTCCACATCTACTACATACCTTATTTAAGAAATCTTACATTTAGATGTAAATAAAAGTGAATTAACATCCAAACAATTAAATCTTGCTTCTATGTACCTGGGCATGTACTCAACAAAGAGGATTAACACAATGGTAGAAATAGAAACAAGGGAAATAAGAATGTTTAATAAGTAGAATTTATCAATCATATGACCCAACTGCCAATAGGTATGTTATGTTTGAATATTTAAGCTATGAAAATAATCACAATGACTAATTTATCTGAAATGTTAATGGAGATTGCTTTATCTACTGGTTACTGCGATTTTCCTTCCACCCAAATCTCTCACTCGCTGCTCCTTCACGCCTTGCCTCCCCTCTACGACGAAGAAAAGCGCATGAAAATCCCTATGATCACCTTAGATATGATTCTCGGCGATAGTTCCCTGACTCGCTCAGGTCATTCTTTCAATGCTCCATCTATTATGAGCATCTCAGTGCCTTTGCCGCTGTCTAGATCTTCATCTGCTGGCACTTCTTTTTCAGATCTTGTCATGATAGTTGCTATTCTTCCAACGTCTCCTCTGGTTCCTACAATAGACTCAGGTGAATACTATATATCCCCACTATTAAAGAATACGGCTAGTAATAGATGGACGAATAAAAATGTGGACTTGAGTGTTCTTGGACTGAAATCTTTCAGTATTGAACTGGATGAAAATTGTGTTCAACATGACATAGCTAGCTGTGCTGCTGTACCAACTGAGTTTCTCTATGTTGGTGAGGAAACAACTGTGGCCTTGGGTAATAATAAGATCTCTGTCAAGGTTGTAGGCTGTGCTAGGGAGAATGTGGTGCTAAACTCTTGTAACGTTGGTCGTTATACTATTGGTGATGCTGTGCTGGGAGATAGTGCAGAAATGAAACATGTAGAGGCTATGAATGATGTTTTCTGTGGGGTTAAGGACAATGTAGATGCTATGAATAATAATGTGGCCTCTGAAAATAAATTACATGCTTTTGGCCATTTTAGAGAACATGTTGGTGATGTTACTAATGTACCCAAATGTGAATGTAGTAGGGGATCTGCATCTAGGCTTAGTAGTGTACCTGATGTGCCTATTATGGGTGTAAAGCCTTGTGATGAATTCGATAGAGCATAAAATAATGCTCGCAATGTTATGGGTGCAAAGCCTAGTGATGAATCTGATAGAGCAGAAAATAATGCTTGCAAGTGGACATTGCTAATTGAGAACACACCAAGTAACAAGGGAATTTATGAACCATTTTTCTTTGAGCATTCAGTGTATGAAGGAATTAGTACTCTTTCCTGCAGAGGTGATTCACGCAAGTGATGACTTATGGTTAGATTGCTTAGTTGGATTCTTCCTTGATAGTCCTTCTTCGTATATGATAGTCAAGGAGCATTATGGTAAAGCATGGTAGTTGTGTGGTGGCCTACAAGTACGGATTGATCATTCAATGTTTTTTAATGAAATTCTCTCTTTCGGAAGAGCATCTTCGAGTCCTCAGCTCTGAGTCTACTATTGTGACACCCCACGTCCGTTAATGTCACTAATTAAGAGAATTCATTAAGTTTCATGAAGCGTTAAAGGTAAACAGAAACAGAAACATTACAAGACATATACAAAATAGCAATGGAATTTAAAAATTTTATTAAGTGGAAAACATAGTGGTTCAAAACATAGTTACATCATAAGTCTGAAATACATAAAACCCAATACATCAACTTAAAGCTTCTGTCTTGTACTAAATCATCAGAGTACAATAAATATGAAAAGAGCATAATCCCCAAAAACATAACCAAAGTAGAGAAGATATGAAATCAAGCAGTACATCTAAGCAGCTTCAAGCAGAATGAAAGCAAAATCTTGGTCAAGCTTGAGTATTCCCAACCTGAGAACCTGGGGGGAGGGGGGAACGGAAGAGAAAGAAGAGGAAACAAAATGGGTCAGACATAAAGTCTGGCGAGTCTAGCTACTTTTAGCATATAAATAAGTAAAAGTATCATGACAGACATATAAACTGGATAAGAGAGATACAACATATAAGGCAGGTATGACAAGGTAACAGGATAAATAGGATAGAACCAATAGCGCTTGCCTAAGACTTCTATTTCTCTGCACTAATACTAGTATCATATGAACAAGATGATCCCCAACAAGTATAAGGTAATAGACTTAGGCGTACTTCTAGTGAGAGTTTTAACCCCGTACAATAACAGGCAGCCCAATTGAACATACCGGAGTTACATCTAAGGAAAATTATGGGCTCCTAAACATACCAGAGTCTAGATGTACCCTAATTACTACCCTAATCGATCGGCTACCTACTACGTAGATACCCTGTGCTGGCCCCATAGTAGGACGTATCACTTCCTAAAGTGGCAACCCTTCGTTTTCAGGATATGCACAACTATATCCACTAATGTCATGTCGTCTCAGCCTCCTCTAGTCCGGGCCCATGCATGTACATGACCCCGTCAGAATGTGCCACCCACACCATCCCCTCTTTTGGATCTCTTACAATCAACCCAGTAAGCGTGCCCCAACTTCGACCTAGTTCGGAGTACTCGTTTGATACCTATATATGTGTTACAGACTGAAACAGGTCCCACACATAAGGTGATACATGCTTCCCCCTAGGCCTGCATCCCCAATACTAGGATTTCCACAGGTTAAGCCCTACCAGAGTAACAAGATTGCATAACCCCACAGGCTAAGTTTGTGGACCTATATATATAAATATTACCCTACTAGAGTAACAAGATAGCGTATATATATAATTCTAAAATAAATTAGAAAATAGATTATAAAAATATATATGTTTAAAATAATATAAAAATAGCTTTAAAGAAATATTTATTAGTTATATAAGAATTTTTAAACTTTTATATTACAATAAATATTTCTTTAAACCTATTTTCATATTATATTAAACTTATGTATGTTTATAATCTATTTTCTAATTTATTTTAGAATATGTAGCGATTTGCCTTTTTGACCGCTCCATGTCGGTAATTAAACCAGTATGAAATGTTCAAAACGACAAATAGTTATTTAGCTTACAGGTTTAAACAAAATCATATACAGAATACAATCACTTGCAGCGGAACAAAAATTTATACAAATATCAAAGTTTTACAAACATTTTTAAATAATGGAAGAAAAAATGTATGTACATAAATTTTAAAGAGAATAAAAGTTTACGATTGGTCGGATTTGTGCGCGTATGCGAGTCTTTTTGTTCCTCTCCAGCTTAGCGAGCCGAAATCTCTAAGCCTGAAACACTTAGGACCTGACCCGAGCGTTCCATGCAAAAACACAAAACACCCGAGTCATGATTAAACTTGTTTCAAGCTAGCAAACTTTGAATAAATCACATGAATATAATTAGTTTAATCCCAACAGCATATTCGAATAATTCGATCATGATAAACAGTGAACTGCCGACAATGTAAATCAGTAATCAACGTAATGGACAAAGCATGGTAGATATATATGCAAGAAAATGAGATCATATAAGTAGCTTGGTATAATAGGAACAGTACGCATGTATTCCATCGGTGCGCAAACCCACGTTATTCAAGCATGATTTGTTAGAATAAGAAAAAGAATGGGGTGCATTCCTACCGAATGCAGTTGCGCCTGCATATCCATGAGATGTGATCTAACGATGAATGGCAAGGACAACGAAAATGCATGCATGCATAGTTAGCCAAGCAATAAATAAGGTGGCCCAAAATCCTATCTGCATAGGGTATTGATGAAACCCAAACCAAAATTAAGTAAGAGATATAGCTAGATATATGGATTGAGAACACGCATGCCAGTTCAAAGGGAAACGTAAGCATACATGTGAGTAGGACAAAGTATAAAAATCAAAACTACAGGAAAGTTTTGAAGAACCAAAATGTCATGGGTGACAAAACCTAATAACACAATAACATACGGTCCAAGGAAAATAAACATTTCATTTTAACATAAAGAGGTTCCAGCTTCAGATAAAAAGGGAGGTAATCCATAAGTAAAGAAGTGCTCCCGGCGAAAGAAAAAAAAACAAGCCAATTTAAAAGATACGCCATGCATGAGTACAGGGTGCAAAACATATACAAGTGCTTAACATTTGTATTTATTGCCAGTACTATCCTCTGGTTGCTCTCGGCTCTATGCATACTACGTGTTGGTGTACATTAAAACAATATATATCATTCTACCTATCGCTTAATAACAGATTCAACTGGGAAAAACAAAGGGTTTTACTCCCAAGTTCCAAGCTCAGTTTAAGGCGTTTCGTTTTCCCATAAACCGCATTACTCAAAATTTTCAAAGCCCAAACCATTTCTGCAAACAAGTGTTGCAAGATGGTCTACAAATTGGATTCGCAAACTCGATTATTTTTCCTCAAATAATGAAGCAAGAACGCATGGAACCCTTTATATAGCTACACGCGACGGTAAATCCTAATACAGAAGAATAATGACAAGCAACAACTAGCACAGAAAATCCAACCCAAGCCGTCAAATGAATGGGCACACAACAATCCTATTCACTAAAATATGGACAAACGAAGTAGCAAATCTGAAATAAATTTAATCGTAAGCTTACTAACCTTTAGACGACCGATGGGAAGAGCAGCAAACGGCTGTGACGCAGGCAACAGTTCAGACAGTCTCAGTTTGCAACGGAGTGGGTTGACTTGTTTCATGCGGGCTCAGGTCTTGCGCGAGCGGTGGACGCAGGAGGATGAAGCATCCTATGCAATTCAAAATCTCAGAGAAGAATATTAGAGGAGAAGGAAGAGAAGAGCAGACATGATGATACAAGGAAGAGGAGAAATAATTTGTACCAGACTGTCCTCTTTCATTGCATTCTAACTACATTTATAGGCATACATCACATTCATTTGTAACTAATTCTTGCCAGGTGGCATTGATTCCACCACTACATGTGATGGCCGATTCATTTGTAACAGAAAAAAAGAGAAAAGTGCATAAAAGAAATGAAAAGAAACATATTCTTCTAATTATATCTTTTGTCATTATCTAATTAGTATACTGCAGCCTTCATGCAAGCATTTCTTCCATTCGGTTATGCTGTGTCACTCCATATATCTAGCTAGAATGCGTGTGACGCGCCTAGCTCTGGCTGGTGGCGGATAACAGCTCGTATCAATACCCCCCTAAAAGCGGGACCTTGTCCTCAAGGTCAGTAGGTGTAGTGAAGGAGGATGGCAATGGAGTTGGTGTGATGTTGGACGGGTTTGGGCATAATTTGAGCAGGGAGATGTGGAACACAGGGTGGATCCGTGCGTCGGGTGGGAGTAGGAGTTTGTAAGCGACACTGCCAATCTTTTCAATGATCAAAAAGGGTCCGAAGAATTTCTTGGAGAGTTTATGCTGGGTTGGGCGCACTGAATGTTGGCGATAAGGGTGGTGTTTGACAAAGACGTAAGAACCGACAGCAAATTCTTTGTCGGGATGGTTTTGATCCGCATGGCTCTTCATGCGGGATTGTGCTCGCTGGAGTTGCTTTTAATAGTGGATAGAAGCTGGTCACGCATGAGAGCCCAATCCTCTGCTTCCTGAAGCACAGCAGTCCCATGTATGTAATCAGCGATGACAGGTGGCTTGCGGCCATAGACAGCTTGGTATGGCGTCATTCCAATGGAAGAGTGAAAGCAAGTATTATACCACCATTCTGCCCACGGCAAGCATTTCACCCACTGAGATGATAAGTCGCCACAAATAGCATGTAAGTAAGTTTCCAAACATCGGTTGACGACTTCAGTTTGTCCGTCACTTTGTGGGTGATAGGCACTGCTCATGTTTAACTATGTGCCATGTAGACGAAGGATTTCTTTCCAGAATTGGCTCATGAACACCCGGTCGCGGTCCGAAACTATAGATCGGGGAAAACCGTGTAGACGGACATATTCCTGTATGAAGTAGGAGGCAAGATGGGCAGCAGTAAATGAAGTAGGCAGCGCTACAAAATGGACGTATTTCGAAAGACGGTCAACAATGACCCAAATGCACGTTTTGCCGAAAGAAGGGGGTAAATGAGTGATGAATTCCATCGAAATGTCTTCAAAAATTTGATGCGGAATTGGCAAGGGTTGCAGGATTCCTTTCGGTGCAGTTGTTTCCGGTTTAGTTTGCAAACAAACTGAGCATTCTTTCACAAAAGTCTGGACAGATTTTCTTAAGGTTGGCCAATAGAAATTGCCATGAATACGAGCAAATGTATTTTTAATACCTGAATGTCCTCCTGTCTTTGAAGTATGATAGGTTTCCAATATTTGCTGTTGTAACTTTGTATCACAGGGGACATATATTTGTCTACCTCGAAATAACAAACCATCATGGAAGGAAAATGGTGGATTAGTGGAAGTGCCATTTTGAAGCTGAGTAATTATTCGTTGTGCTGCGGAATCGGTCTGGAGAGGCGAGCGGATATCCGATGTTAGCGTGTATGATGGGGATGACAGTTCAGTCATTAGTGCTTCGCTAATCCAGCGAGATAAACCATTAGCAACAATGTTTTCAGATCCTGGCTTGTATTTAATGGTAAAATCAAACCCCAAAAGCTTAGACAACCATTTCTGCTATTCAGGGGTCTGGATGGTCTGAGTAAGCAATTGGCGCAAGCTTTGGTGATCGGTGATGATGGAGAAATGACGGCCGAGGAGGTAATGTCGCCATTTCTGAACAATAGTAGTGATGGCAACTCGTGCATAGGTGGAGGCTCGTTGAAGGCATGGTGGTAATTTTTGGCTGTGGAAAGCAATCGGTCGCTGCAATTGAGAGAGAACGGTGCCGCAAGCGATCCCGGAGGCATCCGTGTGTAATTCGAAAGGTTGTGAGGAAGTGGGAAGAGATAGAATCGGAGCAGAGGTGATGGCAGCTTTCAGCGTGACGAAGGCTTCATGGGCTTGCGTGGGCCAACTAAACATTTCTCCTTTTTTCAATAAATCGGTAAGAGGGCTAGCAATTTGGGCGTAATGACGTATGAAGCGTCGGTAGTAGCTTGTTAGGCCTAGAAAACCGCGAACAGCGGTAAGAGTTGTGGGGATTGGCCATTGAGTTACTGCATCGACTTTTGATGGATCTACGCGGACACCATGTTTAGAAATAATATGACCCAAATAATAGAGCTCCTCTAACCCAAAGCAACACTTTGAAAGATTAGCATAAAATTCATTTTTAGTGAGGATGTCGAGGTGAGTTGTAGATGAGAAAGGTGGGACTCCCAAGTTTTGCTATAAACGAGGATGTCGTCAAAGAACACTAAAATGAATTTTCGTAAATGAGGGCGGAAAACATCATTCATAGTTGCTTGAAATGTTGAGGGTGCATTAGTGAGTCCAAATGGCATTACAAGGAATTCGTAATGTCCATCGTGGGTGCGGAATGCCGTTTTTGGAATATCGGGTGGGTGCACTCGGATTTGGAAGTAACCACTTCGTAAGTCCAATTTGGAGAAATAAGTGGAGCCATATAACTCATCAAGTAGTTCGTCAACGGTGGGGATAGGAAATCTATCTTTAATGGTGATGGCATTAAGGGCTCGGTAGCCGACACAAAAACGCCAAGTACCGTCTTTCTTTTTAACAAGGAGGACGGGTGAAGAGAATGGGCTTGTAGATGGTCGGATTATTTGAGCTTGGAGCATTTCCTGGACTTGAGATTCAATTTCATTTTTTTGAAAATATGGGTAGCGGTATGGTCTAACGTTGACGGGTTGTGAATTTGTGTCGAGGTTAATGTGGTGGTCGAACGATCGGTGTGGTGGGAGGCCGTTTGGAAGCTTAAAGAGGGTGGAAAATTGGGTTAAAATATGAAGAATATCTGGGTGGAAATTGTTCGGATTTAATGAGGGTGGTGATACTGGGCTTGTAGTGGGCTCGGTGGAAAGGTGAAAATAAGAGGAAATGGAGCCTGTGGACTGTAGGCGTTTAAGCTGGTGGAAGGAAATTTCAAATGGGCTAGATTGGGCTTGATGGACTGATAATACAATGGGCTTTCCTTTGTAACTAAAGGACATGGTTAATTGATTGTGATCAAATAGAATAGGTCCCAAACTTTGCAACCACTGTATACCAAAAACCGCTTCTGCTCCTGCAATTGGAAGTACAAAGAAATCGGTGATAAAATTATACCCATGGATTTGCACCAGAACGCTTCGGCAAGCGTATTGGCACTGCAGGCTGTCGCCGTTGCCGACGGTGACTAGAAATTCACGATAACTCTCAGTTCGAAGCCCTAGAAATTTTGTTGTCTTCGGATGGATGTAATTATGCGTACTACCAGAGTCCACCAAGATGGATATGTCCTTGTTGTTGATACGCGCCGGTAGTCGAAGTGAACGAGGCTGAGAAGATCCGACAAGAGCATGGAAAGAGATTGCTGGATCTGAATCAGATGGTTGTAAAGTGATTTCTGGAGGGTCTGGATCTACTGCAGTATCATCTTCGTCAGGTAGCAGTAGTAGTATTTTTATTACTGCATTTATGACCTGGGGAATACTTCTCGTCGCAATTGTAGCATAGGCCTTTCGCTTGACGGTTTTGGAATTCTGAGGGAGTTAGTCGGTTAACGGGATAACTGGTTTGTGATGGCGAAGATGGGGCTGGAAAGTAAGGGGGGTTGTTGTCAGTTAAGTTGCAGGCGGTTTTGAAATTGTTTTATGTCATTGATTTTGGCTTCGATGTGTTTGGCATGGTCAATTGCATCGGACAGGGTTTTTGGGTTAAATGGTTAGAGTTCGTGTTTTACATTGGTCTTTAGGCCGGAAATGAAATAGTTGAGGAGTGCGTCGGAGGGGAGATTTGTGATGCGGTTACTGATGTTTTCCAATTGAGATCGGTAGTTTTCAACTGTAGTTGTTTGGCGAAGTTTGAATAAGGAGGCTTGTGGGTTAATGCAAGAGGGGGGGGCCGAATCGTTGTTCGATGGCTTGAGTGAGGTGTAGCCAGGAGGTGAATTGATTGTTGCGAAACATCCATTGAAACCAAGTTAGTGCTTGACCCGCCATGTAAAAACTTGCTAAGTTAATACGTTGCTCATCGGGGGTGGAATGGTAAGCGAAGAAACGCTCAGCCTGAAAGATCCAGTCGAGGGGATTGGTGCCATCAAAATGGGTTAGTTCGCATTTTGGGGTTCGGATTTGAATGGGATGTGGAAGAGGGGTCATATGAAGTGGTGTGGTGAGGAGAGGGGGAGGGGCTGGTGGTCTAATAGGCGAGTTGGTGTGGGGCGAAGAAGGAGAGACTGGAAATTTCGACGATAGATCAGCGATGGCCTGTGTTAGCTGCTGGAGGGAGGTTCGTTGGGCGGAGAGTGAGTTTTTGATGTCGGAAATGTCGGATTGTTGGGATGTGACAGAAGCTTGTTGTGTGGAAAGGGTGGTGTTAATGGAGTTGATGGAGGTTTGGTTGTCGCTGATTTGAGTGGCGAGTTCGTCAAAGCGAGTCATGGTGAAAGCACCAAATGAAGCAGCCTATGCAATTCAAAACCTCAGAGAAGAATATTAGAGGAGAAGGAAGAGAAGAGCCGACATGATGATACGAGGAAGAGGAGAAATAATTTGTACCAGACTGTCCTCTTTCATTGCATTCTAGCTACATTTATAGGCATACATCACATTCATTTGTAACTAATTCTTGCCAGGTGGCATTGATTCCACCACTACATGTGATGGCCGATTCATTTGTAACAGAAAAAAAGAGAAAAGTGCATAAAATAAATGATAAGCAACATATTATTCTAATTATATCTTTTGTCATTATCTAATTAGTATACTACAGCCTTCATGCAAGCATTTCTTCCATTCGGTTATGTTGTGTCACTCCATATATCTAGCTGGAATGCTTGTGACACGCCTAGCTCTGGCTAGTGGCGGATAACAGCTCGTATCAGAGGATACAGTGGCTCCAGACGATGGTTGACGCGGGGCAGTTAGTGTATAGCTTAGGCAGGTTCAGACAAGCGGTCGGCGGCTCGATTTGGTTGGCCGATGGTGGCCAGGTAGGATTTCGGTTTATAAGGGATGAAGCCGATTTTCACGAATTGGGGAAAAATGATTTCGGTGTAGAGGAGATGCGATTTGTGCTTAGCATTTAACGAAGGAGAAAAGTGGCCTTTCGTTTACTTTTTTTCAAAAGAAATGGCATTTCATATATGATGTGGAAGAAAGGAAAAGTGTGAAAGGAGAGAGCACGTGCAAAGAGGGTTCGGTTTCCTTTCGTATTTATCTATGTGTTATAAGCATTGAAGCATCGTAAAGAGGGAGAAGTGAAGTGGTGCAAACATGGCTCGAAATTTGCGTAGGATATTTACGAACAGATCCGAAAAGTGTTATACATTGAAAGTGTCTACGCTTATTTTTTTCCCAATAAAGTTTGTATTGACTGATTATTCAATTTACTTCTTTTTTTATATATTTGTTGGTTATCATAAATTATATTCACGTTGTTTACTAATCCATGGCATTCGAAACACTCAAAATGCATGCTACATGCATGAAAAAAAAAGCATGGCTGGGAAAAATAAAAGAGAATGTGGAACAACGCATGCACATATTTAAAGCATGCTTAGAACATGAAGTTGTGTATACATGGATTTGGAAAGATGGAAAAACAAACGACGTTTGAAAAACAAATGACGTTTGAAGCGTTTGAAATATAACTTGCAAGAAAAAGGTCACTTGTATTGTATGGATGCTTGCATATTCATGGTTTGAAAAAGAAGCAAATGTTCCTGCCTAGGGCATAAAAAAATAAATGAGTGAATTAGTAAAATAAAAAAAGGGTTTTCCAGATCCAAAATTTTTAGAAAAATATACAGGACCCAAATAGGGACATGTCGAACTCAAATGTTTATGTTTTAAAAATGAATTATGCAAGCCTTTTCACAATTTTATCGCGAACCGAGCACCGAAACTAACAAATGAATATATTGCACTAATCAGCGCGTCGAGATGGACACAATGATATATAATTTTCAGTGCCAGGATGCTCCGTTCAAAAATGAATTACGGACCCCTTTATACGGAAAATACGTATAGGAAAACAGATGTCAAAACGTCCGCTTTTCGCGAAACGAATTTCGCCTTTGTATTACTGACAACGAATAGAATATTTTTCTAAACTGGATTCAGAGAGATTATAAAATCTTTAAAATTTGAACTGTTATGCGCAGCTTCGGACTGAAAAATGTGTGACCGACAAACATTCAAATTTTCCGACGAAACTTTCACATTTGTTATATCTCACTGTACGTATTTCAAATTTCAAATCCCCATTATGAGAAATTGTAGAATATTATGAAATTTAAATCAAGATTTTTTTTATTAATATCGAAAACAAATTATATAATACGAGTTTACTATTTAAATTAAAATATAAGTAAAAATTCAAATTCAAATAGATAAGCTCGATTTAATTTATATACTAAATAAGATCGAAATTGACAAATATTATTAACATATATATTCATATAAAATCAAATTCACTTGTAATATAAAATCAAAATAAATTTAGTTTTAAATTCAAAATCAAAATAGTTATAAAAATACTCACAAACTGAATTTTAAACGAATAAAATAAAATCAAAATTTAAATTAAATAATAAAATAAAAATACATTTAAAATTCCGTGTTGTTACATTCTCCCCCACTTAAACCTTTTCGTCCTCGAAAAGGAACGAGAAAGGGAAATGGTCTTTAAATAATTAATATTTTTAAAACAATAGTTCAAATTTATTTTCGTATCCATATATACTTTGAAAATTATATATATCTAAGTCGATGTTAAAATATTTTCTAACATTTCAAAATAATTTTAAGTATTCACTCGATGTCTCGATTGGCGATATTTATCTATCCCACTTTCGAAACCCGAAAATAGATATGGATGCTGCTGCGTAGTCATCACCAAAATCATTTTCAGGCAACTAGAGTGTGACTCTATATCTATCAAATACTTATAGAATTTAACATATACGTTGATTAGACGTATACCCAAATAATTAGATATTCGATTCACCAATTTTAACTTCAGGTAAATACTCAAAACATCTTTCTATATTTAAACAAAATATATATCAAAATTTTCAAATCATATACTATAAATAATATATTTCAAATCAGCAAAATCTTAAGTAGGGAAAAATTGTATCTCTCCCCCTCATTTATTTATTAAAATTCAACCTTAATTCTAATAAATATACTTACAGTATTATTATCAAATCAAATATATAACAATATTATTCTATACTATACTTAAATATTTTCAAATCCATATTATCTATATTTAAACTTATAAAACCAGTTTAATTTCATAGTCTAACAAATATATACATTACAAATTAAAATCTTTATAAATCCATTTAAATTTATAAATTCCCATATATATACATACATTTATAAATTATATACCATTATATATTTTAATCAAGATAAAATCAATTTCTTACAAAATTTACATCTTTAAATCTTATTTGAAATATATAGTTTATAAAACATAAAATTTTAAAGTATAAATATTAAACCCTTTATAATGTTGGTATTTCCAAAACATATAGATGTTTACCTATATAAAATCTTTCACAAATATATATACCAACATTTCAATATTAAACTAAGGAAATTATGTATTATAATACTTTTCAAAATACTTATTTCAGACCAGCTTTTAATAAATATGAACTCGCTAGAGGACTTATAGTCTCCTTCTACTTCTTGCCTTGTTATGGATAAGGAATAGTTACAGAATTCGAGTTAAAAGCTGAACGAACGAAAGAACCTAAGCAAAGAGGATCTATGAAGGAAAAAGGATTCAAATGGAAGGGAATTTCAGAAAAAGATTTAAATATTAAGAAGAGTTTTATATCTGAAAATATTTGTTTTAAAAAACATTTAAAATCTCTTTCTTAGTTTATTATGTTGAGGTTATATAAATTTAATTGCAGGTTGTTGGTTTGTTATCTAACGTTTGAAAATACTTGATAACTCGAAGTTTAACAAGTTTATTGTCGTTCTTACAGACGTTAGGCATACGCTGGCCTGGCGCATGACTAAAATATCTAAGTACTAACTATACTTATTTCAGCTCCTAGTGAAAATACTTAAAAACATTTAAAATAGATATGGAAAATACGTTCCCCCATGGATCGTTATTATTCGGCGGTTACGCTACTATCCCAGTAGAATCTCTTGTAGCCATAGGTATCACACCTCTCGAATTTCGCCATGGTTGTTGCCATAGATCGCAATTATGTGGCGGTTACTCCACTATCCCAGTGGAATCCCTTGTAACTGTAGGCATCTCACCCCATCGAATTTCACTATGGCGCCTAGATCGCAGTTACGTGGCGGTTGCACCACTATCCCAATGGAATCGCTTGTAACTGTAGGCATCGCGCCCCTCGAATTACGTTAAAATAGGTAAGTAGTAATAATCAAAGCGATCCCACCGAGTGGGATTCCAATATCAATGGATACTCCAATTAACGGAGCACCAATGTAGCTACGATTTTCAATTTTCAATGGACATTCTCGACGAGCACCAACGCAACCCCTCGCATTAGGAATTGTGATTTTCAATGGAAGGTACTTCCCATTTCTTTATTTCAAAAATGTACATACGATATATATAGTACGTTATTTCACGTTTCACGTATATCGCACTTACATAAATATCAATTTATATAAGATTTCCTTTTCATCGTCTTGGTTTCAAATATTTCATTCTTATATAAATTCTGTTGCATAAGGTTTCATTTTAAATCAGTTACGTTCCAAATCAATAGCATTCGAATTAATCATAATTCTTATATAAATCTTCCATATACATATAAGGTTCGAAACTTCATATCGAATAATTCAATTCAAAGATTCTCAAAATTTCCGTTTCAATATCAATTCAATTTTGATTTCATAATCGATTTGAATTTCAATATCATTTCAAATCTAGTTCATATTCGAAATCAATTCATTTTCAAAACTTCACATTAGATTTGGGTTACATATCATAACTTTCGTTATTCAACTTAATCTTTATATTCCATCATTTCGAACTAAATTGCTCAAATCATAAATAATATTTTTTCTCAAAATAGTTAGATATAAAATAGTTTAAATAGTAAGTCTGAAATAAAATAGGTTTGAATAAATAAGTCATTTCGAAAATAGTTTAAGTAAATAAATTTTGATACAGAATAGTTTAAGTAAATAGGTTTGAATAAAAATAGATAGGTTTTGATATAAAGTAAATTTGCAAAAAATGTTCAGAATAAAAAATAAACTTGGTATAGAATAATTAAATAAAATAGATAAATTTAATAATTTTAGTACAAATAAAACAATGGTAAAACATATAATAAATAATACTAATTTCAAGAATTGTTCCTGTAATGACCCGGATTCTTAGGGGTTAATTTTTGAATATTTAATATTCAATTTAAATATTGGGTGGATAATATAAATGGAATTTTATATTATGTTATTAGTTTAATAATCAATTTCGATTTAAAATCGAATATATTAAATAACAGAATACGAAAATGGATTTAGTTGAATTCAAATTTTTAATTTGAATTGAAAACAGTTCAAATAATTAATATGAAAATTTAATGGTAATAATATTTAATTATTATCAAGGAGAATAAATAGTTTGAAATTTAAATTATATCAATTTAAATTAATATCTTCAACAGATGATCGAGTCGGACTTCGTGACCTATCCCAGTGTGTCCGGAACAGGGGTATTAGCCTAAGATTGACAGTTGTTGGATTCAGAAAGGAGTTCGATATCGTGGGTATTTTAATTAAAAGATACGGTTCAAAAACAAAGTAAAAACTAAAATCAAATGGCATTCCTTCTGCCAACAAACAAATAACGGTGGCCTTTCCTTCTTCCCCAAAATTCAAAAGGGCCAAAAATCACCACGTTCCCTTCCCTTCTATATAAAACCCGTCGGCCCTTCTAGTTTTCATTTGGCAAAATCAAAACCGCTACCTCGTTCTTATAAAAAACCAAATCCGCACTTCCTTTGTTTCTCAGGCAAACCAGAAGATCGGTCCGCCCCTTTCTCCTATATTAGAATCGAAGCCCTGTTCTTTGTTGAAATCAATTTGGAGACGCTCGAACTAAGGACTTGGGTTCGATTAGTCACTGCGATTTGGGGGAAATCAAATACGACGATGGTCTTCGAGATAAGGATGAGCTTTTTCTGGGTATCGATAATCGAACATGAGGAGTGCATCGCGATGAGGTATGTGGTATGATTGGTGAGTGCGATAGAAGTGGACGGAAATTGCAGAAGGGGATGGAGCGACTGTAATGGTGTGAGTACAATGGAGTTGATCTCGGGTCCTAAATGATGCGAACATGATTGGTGGTACGATGGTGCTTGCAGTGTTCGACAACAGATCTGTTTGCATTTGTAAAAGGGGATCTGACGCAGCAAGTCCATTTTTAACAATCTCGAGCTTGAAAGAGGAGATGGAAGTTGAGCCTTTCAAAGTGAATATCAGGGTTTCAAATTTCCTACAAGAAAATCTGAGAAGGAGAGGGATTATGGACTATCTTTGGGGGTGTTTTGTCAAAACAGTAAGAGCAAATGATGGTGAAGCAGTGCAAGTGATCGAGATGCAAATTGGAGAATGACAGTTTTAGGGGTTGTTTCAATAGAGTTGATCTGGCGAGTAGCTTCGTCATTTAATCGAATGGCGTAGTAGCAGTAAGATGCGGGATAGATTCACTCGAGTAGTTTCATAGCCGTGAGATTTGGAATTTAAAAGATGGATATTCGACGAAATGAGAAATTCCGGTGAGTAAACCTCACTCACCTTTCATTTAGAAATTATTTTTATATAGTTAAAAATAATTGTCTGTGCTTGTTTGAATGTTGTCTGATTGTTTAAAAATATATATTAGTTATTTAGGATATATATATATATATATATATTGGGTTGATGATTGGTTGGATTCCCGCAGTATCATTAGCGGATGCCCGTGGTACCATAGCGGATGATTACCCTATACGCCCCACGCTATGATTAGTGGCTGACCTTCTATACCGCGATATCCTGCCTCGAAGCAGGATGGGTATTACTATGTTGACTAACGTCTGTGGATGCAGGAAAACAGGTTGGAGGAATCCAACTGGATTCCTCAAAAATATATTATCTGTTTGTTGTTTGTTTTATTTCATATATATTCCTATATGATGTGTTAAAAATCAAGTGATTGAAAATTGGTTGATCTGATTGTTGAAAATACCACTAGAGTTTGAATATTGATTCATAAAAATATCGGAAAGGGTATTTGATATTTAAAAAGGAAATTCTATTTTTATAAATAGAATTTGAATTTTAAATAAAACTATAGAAAATATTAACTTGTTTGAAGGTATATAAAACAAGTATGAATTTATAAACGTTGTTTATAAATGGAAAGATGGGATTTGAATGAATTTACAAACGTTGTTTATAAATGGAAAGATGGGATTTGAATTGAATTTATAAGCGTTGTTTATAAATGGAAAGATGGGATTTGAATCGAATTTACAAACGTTGTTTATAAATGGAAAGATGGGATTTGAATCGAATTTACAACGTTGTTTATAAATGGAAAGGTGGGATTTGAATTGAAGTTATAAACGTTGTTTATAAATAATGCCGAGAATTCAAATGGACTTTGAATATAAGGAATTGAAATAGAGATTTGAATAATCGAATTCAAATGGAGTTTAACCATAGAATTTGAATATAGTATTTCAAATGGAATTTGAATATAGAAATTCAAATAGACTTTGAATATAGAATTTGAATATAGAAATTCAAACGGACTTTGAACTATAGAATTTGAATAAAGAGAATTCAAATGGGATTTATATTATAGGATTTGAATAATAGAAGACAATAGAATTTGATATATAGAATTTGAATAAGAAAAGTGAAATAGAATTTGATATATAGAATTTGAATAAAGAGAATTCAAATGGGATTTATATTATAGGATTTGAATAATAGAAGACAATAGAATTTGATATATAGAAATTGAATAATAGAAGCGAATTGGAGTTTGAATATAGAATTCAAATATTAAAAGGAGAAATAGACTAAAGAGATAATTAACAAATTGAGTTAAAACGATTTGGTATAGTTAAATAGATTGGGCAGGTATAGATACAGGAGACAGGTTTGGAATAAAGTATAGAAGTGAAATAAATAGAATGCCCGACAAAAAGGTACGTATTTAATTTCCATATGAGATTTTATGCGCCGTATCGGCTAGCCGCTTGGCTTTTTCTTTTTCTTTTTGAGATGAGAAGGACCGGGAAAGCTATTTGAAATTTCTCGATGCTCCCGGTACAAAGGAGGTTATGGCGAATTTTTCCGGGAATTTAAGGAGATAGAATATTTTTAAGATAATTTGATGGTTAGAAATCAACGTATCGATATATATAGAAGTCGATAAGAAAACGAACTTAGAAATAGAATAGTATAATAAAAAAGGAAGTATAAGAATAAAATCTAGTAAGAATCGAAAGAGGAAGAGTATACGTGTTTAAAAGTGAATCAGTAGTTGTATGGTATTGATTATTCGAGTAAGTAGTCATATCTGTTTTGACGTTATAAATGTTATTCAGTCAAGGTCTGAGAGGTAGTTATACCCCAACTTGATTGATTTCATTATTAACAGATAAACAGTAAGATTTCAGGCTCGAAGATCAATGTTGAATGAGAGTTAGTTGAATATAGTATTTGGGTTGTCGTACCGATGTTTTACACAACATCCGGTTTAACCCAAATAAATGTAAGCTTGGAAATAGAAAATTGAATATTTCCTAGTATAGAAAATAAAGGAAGGCGATATTCGGAAATGTTTTCCAAATAACGTAAAAAGGCCAATATAGTTATTGAAAATAATTGGTTAACAAATATTGATAAGAAATAGAGAAGAGATTTAATTAATGGAATATTAATTAAAGGCTCAGTGATTGTTGGATGTTTGGATGAACACTTGTTTTATTCGATAGTTAAATCATCGACTATCGAAACACTTGTTTTTATTCGATAGTTAAATCACAGACTATCGAAGTTTTGACCATCGTTGTCAATATGGAGAGACCGGTTGGATTATTATCCGAAGAACCACTCCATATCGGCAGTAGCGTGCGAATCAGATTATATAAAGATAATCGAAGACGGAGTAGAGTGCAAGGACTTTTTCTATTAATAGAAATAGTGCCTTCAGTTCATCCTGTTCCTGGGTGACTTGTATGGATGAATGTCTGACAGAGTATTTCCAGAAAGGTCACGTACATTGATTTCTTCAACCGTACCAAGAGTGGAAGCGGAGAAGGAAACTTCTTTTAGCTAACACGTAATGTATTGTTGTAGACGTCAATCGGTGATTTGATGGATTTGACGATGTGGCATTCGAAGTGAATCTGGTGTGATGATAAAGCGTAGCTTCTAGCCTCATCAACCGGTAAATGACAGAAATCGGGCAGGCAACATGGCTATGTAGGTCGCACCTATTAGGGTGTATAATCACCTGATCTAGAGTTTCATTTACTTCTAAAAATCTATTGTCGATGCTGTCACATTCGGGAAACGGTTGCTGATCCCAACCGTTGGTGATATACATTCGATACACTCAAGCGAAATGAGTGGTCGGTCATGTGTGGCTGAGTTGCAAGATGTTCTTGTTGAACTCGGTGTATTCTCCTCTAGAGATATACCAGCGGAAGGTGGTTCCATACCTTGTCATAGTTGGAAATCAAATACCCAATACGTGCTTGCGGTTTATGATTGTAATTATATATGTGGAACGTGAGATGCAAACGTTCCACTAGATTGTTATTTACTTGATTCAGACATTATTATAATATCAAAGAGTTTTGATATAAAGATAAGTCAAGTGTTTGGATTCTCATAAGGGAAAAACCCGTTCCGTGTTATACGACGTGGTCTTATGAGATATCATTTAGTTTTCTGAAACTGTTTTAAACTGTTTACTCATACCAGTCCCATGACTGACCCGGAGTTTATTTTGTTTTGTTCTACCTAAACTCTTGGGTGCCTAAATTTGTACGGGCAGTCAAGTAGTTTCAGGATTTTACAGATCTATCTAAAGGAGCTTGGAGCAGGAGGCTTCAGTGTTATCTAGTTATAGTGTTGTTCTGCTATGTTGTAAGTGTTGTACTCTGATAAGTGTATGTTATACAATCAAGATTTTGTATTTCAAAGATATGATATATTATATTTTGTTCCGCTGCGATGTGAGATTCTGTGTTGTTATTTCTGTTCTTCTTCTATCTCTTTCTTCTAAAAAAAAAATGTTCCGTATTTTCGTGATATTTGGGTTGGACGTATGATGTATATAGTCAACTCCGATGTTATGGCAATCTGGGTTATTACAGTTGGTATCAGAGCTTAGGTTGAGCGAATACCTAGGCTTGTTGGAATGTGCTCATTAGAGATAGGATCAGTAGTATCCTAGAATGAGTTGAGTGTATATATATACGAGAGAGCGTATTTGTTATTTGATATAAAAACCGTTTTATATTGTGTTGACTAGTCTGTTGAGTGGATTATAAATTTTGGTCGAATCGTGGGACGCCACGATGTCGATAGGAGTTTATAAACATTTGAACAGAAGATTGGACACGATATTGTTTTTAAATAGTTAAGTTGATTGTTAGGATTATAATCAAATTAGATTATAAAATAGAAATAGTTATATATATAACCAATGGAATTTGTATATAAAATCAAATATACAAATGTGATAAGTTGAAATTGAATTCCAACCAGAATTCAGAATTTAAAATCCTGGGAGTTTGGAAAATATTTTTCTAAATGGGTTTTGGAAGAAATAAAGCACTGAACTCATTCAGTAGCTGGGAAATAATTCTGATGATGGTCGCAACATCATCAGTGTTCATTTCCGAGTTTCTAAGTGATGAATTGCTGCCTTAGAAAAGTTTTTGATGGAAATTTGTTTGAAAAAAACAAGTTGTTTGAAAATTCAAATGTTTTGAATTTGGGATATATATATATATAAATATATGTATATATTTATATAACTTCAAAGGAATTTTGAAATGAGAATTGGAATATAGATTTCAAATAGAAGTAAAATAAAGGAATTTGAATATATATGTAATTCAAATAGAAGTGAAATAGAATTTGAATTCAAAGGAATTCAAATGAGTTTGAATAAAGAAAATTCAAATAGAAATTGTATAAGAAAATTGAAATGGAATTTGAATTCAAAGGAATTCAAATGGATTTGAATAAAGAAAAGTCAAATAGAGATTTGAATATTAGAATTCAAATGGAATTTGGTTAAATAGAATTTCAAAGAGAATATAAAGTGGAGGTTGAATATTAGAATTCAAGAAAATATAAAGTTCGAAATATAATTTGAATTCAAAGAAGTTAAAATAGAATTTAAATTCAAAGGATTTAAAATAGAAATTGAACAAAGGAATTTAAAATAAAAATTGAATAAAGGATTTCAAATGGAATTTGAATAATGGATTTGAAATGAGTTTTGAATGAAGGATTTCAAATAGAAATTTAAGATAAGAAATTCAAATTGAATTTGAAGATAAGGATTTGAAATAGAATTTGAATAGAAGAAAATTCAAATAGAAATTGAGTAGAAGGAAATAATATAGAGTTTGAATAAAGAAATTCAAATGGAATTTGAATATTGCAAATGTAGAGGACTTGAATATTTGAAGAGAAATAGATCGGGAATATTATGTTGAAATGGATTTGATATATATTAAAAATATATCAGAATGGAGTTGAATTTATTATAAACAAAGTTAAAACGTTTATATTTATAAATATAATTAAAACGAGCTCGCCGTAGCGCGACAGTTCGTAAATTGGCGATTCGAACTTCAATTTAGTATACAGAACTCAATTGAAGTCGGAATTCTTTGAAACAAGAATCGTCGGGACCGGTTGAACAATAGTTTTCTAATGAAAGAGAAAAATCTGGATTTCGTCGTATAGATTTTGAGTTATATCAAAATCAAATTTTTAGAAAAGCAGTGCCAGAAACCATTAAAAACTACAATGGTTTTTATATATAAGTAAAAGGATTTTTAAAGTAAATAAAATCCGAATGGCCATGAGGAAAATATAGACTTGAGTTATAAAATAAATATGAACTCCAGTGAAGTAAGTGAAATGATTTTTAAGACAAAAATCATATTTTAAATGGTTAAATAGAATTAACTAAATGGGAAAATAATAAGTTAAAGGAAATTTGAATCGAAATTGGGTTTTTGGATAAGTGAAAGAGATTGAGGATTTATATTCGAAATCGAATATATAACTCGAGTTAAAAATATAATTAGATTAGTTTATAATTAAGTTGACATATATTTGAATAAGTCATATTCAAATAAAAAGGGTGAAATAGGCCAAACGATTAATTAGCAACTAGTTAATGGGAATTTGAATGATTGAAATTAAATTTAACTTAAGTAAGTTAAATGGATCGAAATGGATAAACTGAGTAAAATCAATGTGAATGAAATATGAATTGGGAATGAATAAAGGAAAAACCAAAAGAGTTAAAAAGAAAAATATTTGTAAAACAAAGAGTAAAATCAATGTGAATGAAATATGAATTGGGAATGAATAAAGGAAAAACCAAAAGAGTTAAAAAGAAAAATATTTGTAAAACAAATATAAAGAAAATGTATTTGTAAAACAAATATAAAGAAAATATTTGTAAAACGAATATAAAAGGAAATATATTTGTAACACAAATACAAATGGAGTTATGTGCAAATAAATAGAAGGAGAAATATTTGTAAAAACATTTACAAATAGAATTTAAAAGGAAATATTTGTAAAAAAAACATTTACAAATAGATTAAATGGGAATATTTATTTATAGAAAATAAATAGAATGTTATAAATGAGATATTTGTTTGTTAAATAAATAGAATTTAATCAAAGGAATATTTAGAAGATGAATAGAAAATGGAAATCTGTTTTTAACAGATAGATAGAAAAGATTAATTTATAAATAAACAGTTTATAAATTAAATTAAATATTTATCATTCGATAAATGAATAAATAAGTCTGAACTTATATAGAGAAGAGATATTGGTTTTTAACACCGATAGTTTTAAATAGAAGGGGTATGCAACACTTGTATAAGTTAAGTAACGTTATTAAAGAGAACATTTATAAAGTGAAGAACCGTTACTAAAAGTAAATCTTTATAAATGAATAAACGTTATCCAATAGGAGTTATTCGAATAGGAGAAGTCGATTAGAGTTAGAAATAATCGATTTGAGTTGGAATAAATCGATTAGAGTAAGAATTAACCAGTTAGAGTTAATCAGTTAGGGTTAATCCGTAGAGTTAATTGAATATTAGTTATTCAATTAGAATTTATTGAATATTTGTTATGCAAATTAAGAGTTAACCAGATAGAGTTAATTGAACATAGTTAATCGAATTAGGAGTTAATTGAATGTTAGTTATTCAATTAAAGTTGATCGAATATAGTTATTGAGATAGAGTTAGTCAAACATAGTTACTCAGGATAAGTGTCATTTCGTACGACTGCTAGCGTAATTCGCAGGGCTGCAGATAGCCTAGGGCGGTCGGATGTTTCCTGGGGGAATCAGGTGTAACTATTGTGATCGCTGCGATCTAGAGTCAAGCGAATGGAGTTAAATCGAATATTAGTTTATTCGAGTAGAATTAAAGGAGTTAATCGAATAGGAGTTATTCGAATAAAGTTAAAAGGAGTTAATCGAATATTGGTTATTCAGATAGAATCAAAGGAGTTATCGAATATAGCTTATTCGGAAGGAGTTATCGATTATTAGTAAATCAAAGGAGTTATCGATTATTTGTTAATCGAAATGAGTTATCGATTATAGTTTAATCGAAAGGAGTTATCGATTAGTTAATCGAAATGAGTTGTAGAATATTGGTTATTCGGAAGGAGTTATCGAATATAGTTTATTCGAAGAAAGGTTTTCGAATCTAGTTATTCGAAAGAGAGTAAATAGAATATAGTTATTCGAAGGGAGGAGTTATCGAATAGGGATTTATTGGACAGAGAGTTACGTATTGAAGTTTGAAATGTTGAGTATCAACATAAATAAGTTCTGAAAAGTTAATGGGTTTGTAGCACTTTTCTACCTTAGCAATTTCGAGGACGAAATTATTTTAAGTGGGGAAGATTGTAATGACCCGGATCCTTAGGGGTTAATTTTTGAATATTTAATATTTAATTTAAATATTGGGTGGATAATATAAATGGAATTTTATATTATGTTATTAGTTTAATAATCAATTTCGATTTAAAATCGAATATATTAAATAACAGAATACGAAAATGGATTTAGTTGAATTCAATTTTTAATTTGAATTGAAAACAGTTCAAATAATTAATATGAAAATTTAACGGTAATAATATTTAATTATTATCAAGGAGAATAAATAGTTTGAAATTTAAATTATATCAATTTAAATTAATATCTTCAACAGATGGCCGAGTCGGACTTCGTGACCTATCCCAGTGTGTCCGGAACAGGGGAATTAGCCTAAGATCGACAGTTGTTGGATTCAGAAAGGAGTTCGATATCGTGGGTATTTTAATTAAAAGATACAGTTCAAAAACAAAGTAAAAACTAAAATCAAATGGCATTCCTTCTGCCAACAAACAAATAACGGTGGCCTTTCCTTCTTCCCCAAAATTCAAAAGGGCCAGAAATCACCACGTTCCCTTCCCTTCTATATAAAACCCGTCGGCCCTTCTAGTTTTCATTTGGCAAAATCAAAACCGCTACCTCGTTCTTATAAAAAATCAAATCCGCACTTCCTTTGTTTCTCAGGCAAACCAGAAGATCGGTCCGCCCCTTTCTCCTATATTAGAATCGAAGCCCTGTTCTTTGTTGAAATCAATTTGGAGACGCTCGAACTA
Organism: Allium sativum; assembly: GCA_030737875.1. Lineage (NCBI taxonomy): Eukaryota > Viridiplantae > Streptophyta > Magnoliopsida > Asparagales > Amaryllidaceae > Allium > Allium sativum. The sequence continues at coordinate 161,656,400 of CM060923.1, forward strand.
AGGACTTGGGTTCGATTAGTCACTGCGATTTGGGGGAAATCAAATACGACAATGGTCTAAGAGATAAGGATGAGCTTTTTCTGGGTATCGATAATCGAACGTGAGGAGTGCATCGCGATGAGGTATGTGGTATGATTGGTGAGTGTGATAGAAGTGGACAGAAATTGCATAAGGGGATGGAGCGACTGGAATGGTGTGAGTACAGTGGAGTTGATCTCGGGTCCTAAATGATGCGAACATGATTGGTGGTACGATGGTGCTAGCAGTGTTCGACAGCAGATCTGTTTGCATTTGTAAAAGGGGATCTGACGCAGCAAGTCCATTTTTAACAATCTCGAGCTTGAAAGAGGAGATGGAAGTTGAGCCTTTCAAAGTGAATATCAGGGTTTCAAATTTCCTACAAGAAAATCTGAGAAGGAGAGGGATTATGGACTATCTTTGGGGGTGTTTTGTCAAAACAGTAAGAGCAAATGATGGTGAAGCAGTGCAAGTGATCGAGATGCAAATTGGAGAATGACAGTTTTAGGGGTTGTTTCAGTAGAGTTGATCTGGCGAGTAGCTTCGTCATTTAATCGAATGGCGTAGTAGCAGTAAGATGCGGGATAGATTCGCTCGAGTAGTTTCATAGCCGTGAGATTTGGAATTTAAAAGCTGGATATTCGACGAAATGAGAAATTCCGGTGAGTAAACCTCACTCACCTTTCATTTAGAAATTATTTTTATATAGTTAAAAATAATTGTCTGTGCTTGTTTGAATGTTGTCTGATTGTTTTGAAATATATATTGGTTATTTAGGATATATATATATATATATATATATATATATATATATATATATTGGGTTGATGATTGGTTGGATTCCCGCAGTATCATTAGCGGATGCCCGCGGTACCATAGCGGATGATTACCCTATACGCCCCACGCTAAGATTAGTGGATGACCTTCTATACCGCGATATCCTGCCTCGAAGCAGGATGGGTATTACTATGTTGACTAACGTCTGTGGATGCAGGAAAACAGGTTGGAGGAATCCAACTGGATTCCTCAAAAATATATTATCTGTTTGTTGTTTGTTTGATTTCATATATATTCCTATATGATGTGTTAAAAATCAAGTGATTGAAAATTGGTTGATCTGATTGTTGAAAATACCACTAGAGTTTGAATATTGATTCATAAAAATATCGGAAAGGGTATTTGATATTTAAAAAGGAAATTCTATTTTTATAAATAGAATTTGAATTTTAAATAAAACTATAGAAAATATTAACTTGTTTGAAGGTATATAAAACAAGTATGAATTTATAAACGTTGTTTATAAATGGAAAGATGGGATTTGAATGAATTTACAAACGTTGTTTATAAATGGAAAGATGGGATTTGAATTGAAGTTATAAGCGTTGTTTATAAATGGAAAGATGGGATTTGAATCGAATTTACAAACGTTGTTTATAAATGGAAAGATGGGATTTGAGTCGAATTTACAAACGTTGTTTATAAATGGAAAGGTGGGATTTGAATTGAAGTTATAAACGTTGTTTATAAATAATGCCGAGAATTCAAATGGACTTTGAATATAAGGAATTGAAATAGAGATTTGAATAATCGAATTCAAATGGAGTTTAACCATAGAATTTGAATATAGTATTTCAAATGGAATTTGAATATAGAAATTCAAATAGACTTTGAATATAGAATTTGAATATAGAAATTCAAACGGACTTTAAACTATAGAATTTGAATAAAGAGAATTCAAATGGGATTTATATTATAGGATTTGAATAATAGAAGACAATAGAATTTGATATACAGAATTTGAATAAGAAAAGTGAAATAGAATTTGATATATAGAATTTGAATAAAGAGAATTCAAATGGGATTTATATTATAGGATTTGAATAATAGAAGACAATAGAATTTGATATATAGAAATTGAATAATAGAAGCGAATTGGAGTTTGAATATAGAATTCAAATATTAAAAGGAGAAATAGACTAAAGAGATAATTAACAAATTGAGTTAAAACGATTTGGTATAGTTAAATAGATTGGGCAGGTATAGATACAGGAGACAGGTTTGGAATAAAGTATAGAAGTGAAATAAATAGAATGCCCGACAAAAAGGTACGTATTTAATTTCCATATGAGATTTTATGCGCCGTATCGGCTAGCCGCTTGGCTTTTTCTTTTTCTTTTTGAGATGAGAAGGACTGGGAAAGCTATTTGAAATTTCCCGATGCTCCCGGTACAAAGGAGGTTATGGCGAATTTTTCCGGGAATTTAAGGAGATAGAATATTTTTAAGATAATTTGATAGTTAGAAATCAACGTATCGATATATATAGAAGTCGATAAGAAAACGAACTTAGAAATAGAATAGTATAATAAAAAAGGAAGTATAAGAATAAAATCTAGTAAGAATAGAAAGAGGAAGAGTATACGTGTTTAAAAGTGAATCAGTAGTTGTATGGTATTGATTATTCGAGTAAGTAGTCATATCTGTTTTGACGTTATAAATGTTATTCAGTCAAGGTCTGAGAGGTAGTTATACCCCAACTTGATTGATTTCATTATTAACAGATAAACAGTAAGATTTCAGGCTCGAAGATCAATGTTGAATGAGAGTTAGTTGAATATAGTATTTGGGTTGTCGTACCGATGTTTTACACAACATCCGGTTTAACCCAAATAAATGTAAGCTTGGAAATAGAAAAATGAATATTTCCTAGTATAGAAAATAAAGGAAGGCGATATTCGGAAATGTTTTCCAAATAACGTAAAAAGGCCAATATAGTTATTGAAAATAATTGGTTAACAAATATTGATAAGAAATAGAGAAGAGATTTAATTAATGGAATATTAATTAAAGGCTCAGTGATTGTTGGATGTTTGGATGAACACTTGTTTTATTCGATAGTTAAATCATCGACTATCGAAACACTTGTTTTTATTCGATAGTTAAATCACAGACTATCGAAGTTTTGACCATCGTTGTCAATATGGAGAGACCGGTTGGATTATTATCCGAAGAACCACTCCATATCGGCAGTAGCGTGCGAATCAGATTATATAAAGATAATCGAAGACGGAGTAGAGTGCAAGGACTTTTTCTATTAATAGAAATAGTGCCTTCAGTTCATCCTGTTCCTGGGTGACTTGTATGGATGAATGTCTGACAGAGTATTTCCAGAAAGGTCACGTACATTGATTTCTTCAACCGTACCAAGAGTGGAAGCGGAGAAGGAAACTTCTTTTAGCTAACACGTAATGTATTGTTGTAGACGTCAATCGGTGATTTGATGGATTTGACGATGTGGCATTCGAAGTGAATCTGGTGTGATGATAAAGCGTAGCTTCTAGCCTCATCAACCGGTAAATGACAGAAATCGGGCAGGCAACATGGCTATGTAGGTCGCACCTATTAGGGTGTATAATCACCTGATCTAGAGTTTCATTTACTTCTAAAAATCTATTGTCGATGCTGTCACATTCGGGAAACGGTTGCTGATCCCAACCGTTGGTGATATACATTCGATACACTCAAGCGAAATGAGTGGTCGGTCATGTGTGGCTGAGTTGCAAGATGTTCTTGTTGAACTCGGTGTATTCTCCTCTAGAGATATACCAGCGGAAGGTGGTTCCATACCTTGTCATAGTTGGAAATCAAATACCCAATACGTGCTTGCGGTTTATGATTGTAATTATATATGTGGAACGTGAGATGCAAACGTTCCACTAGATTGTTATTTACTTGATTCAGACATTATTATAATATCAAAGAGTTTTGATATAAAGATAAGTCAAGTGTTTGGATTCTCATAAGCGAAAAACCCGTTCCGTGTTATACGGCGTGGTCTTATGAGATATCATTTAGTTTTCTGAAACTGTTTTAAACTGTTTACTCATACCAGTCCCATGACTGACCCGGAGTTTATTTTGTTTTGTTCTACCTAAACTCTTGGGTGCCTAAATTTGTACGGGCAGTCAAGTAGTTTCAGGATTTTACAGATCTATCTAAAGGAGCTTGGAGCAGGAGGCTTCAGCGTTATCTAGTTATAGTGTTGTTCCGCTATGTTGTAAGTGTTGTACTCTGATAAGTGTATGTTATACAATTAAGATTTTGTATTTCAAAGATATGATATATTATATTTTGTTCCGCTGCGATGTGAGATTCTGTGTTGTTATTTCTGTTCTTCTTCTATCTCTTTCTTCTAAAAAAAAATGTTCCATATTTTCGTGATATTTGGGTTGGACGTATGATGTATGTAGTCAACTTCGATGTTATGGCAATCAGGGTCATTACAGTTCCATTCCTAATCAGTTTTCTGAACTTTCACATTTTTAATTAACTTAGATTCCAATGTCAAACCCAAGTGTTCAAATTAGATCACAACCAAAATTTCTCACTCAATTTCTCATTTTCAATTTTCTTCAATTTCTAAGTATTGCGGAACTAAATTCTCAAGTTTTAGTCAAACAGTCTCCTTAATTATGACTAAATCGTTTTATTCCACAACTTATCTTTATTTGCAATACTTACTTTTTATTTCAATGGTTTAACATTTTTCAATCAATTCATCATAAATACTTAGTTAATATTTCTTAAATTTCAACAGCCGTCTTACACAACCATTTCTCTTAAAATGGATATTTTCAAAATACCATATTCACATAATTCACCTAACTTATACTCACATTCTCGACAAACCATGATAATTCGAAGATGATTTCAAACGGAATCAAGATTCAAATTTAAGGAAACCTTAACAAAGAAAATAATCAAAGAGAACGGATTCAAAATGTGGGGATTTCGAAATGATTTAAATTTCAAATACTTTACGTCCCAAAATAATTTATATTTTCAAAATGCTTTATAATTCACAATACATTCTCTTTAGAGTAATTCTGGTGATAATTCCACTCATTCTAGGGTATTGCTACCCTATCTCTAATGAGTTTTTAAACTTGGTAAGCTAAGCTTTGTATAAACATAGCTCTGATACCAAATGTAACGACCTGCCTTTTTGACCGCTCTATGTCGGTAATTAAACCAGTTTGAAACGTTCAAAACGACAAATAGTTATTTAGCTTACAGGTTTAAACAGAATCATATACATAATTACACAATATAGTCACGTGCAACGGAATAAAAATTTATACAAATATCATAATTTTACAAACATTTTTATATAGTGGAAGAAAATAAAATGTAAATACATAAATTTTAAAGAGAATAAAAGTTTACGATTGGTCAGACTTGTGCACGTATATGCATCTTCACGTTCCTCTCCAGCTTAGCAAGCTGAAATCTCTAAGCCTGGAATACTTAGGACCTGACCCAAGCGTTCCATGCAAAAATGCAAAACACCTGAGTCAGGATTAAACTTATTTCAAGTTAGCAAACTTCGAATAAATCACATGAATATAATTAGTTTAATCCTAACGGTATATTCAAATAATTCGATCATGATAAATAGTGAACTGCCGACAATGTAAATCAGCAATCAACGTAATGGACAAATCATGGTATATATATATTCAAGACAATGAGATCATATAAGCGGCGTGGTATAATAGGAACGGTACGCATGTATTCCATCGGTGTGCGAACCCATGTTATTCAAGCATGAGTTGTCAGAATAAGAAAGAGAATGGGGTGCAATCCTAACGAATGCTGTTGCGCTTGCATATCCATGAGATGTGAACTAACTATGAATGGTAAGGACAATGAAAATTCATGCATGCATATTGTACATGACTTATTCTATGGATAAAATAAGCAAGGCTAGCCAAGCAATAAATAAGGTGGCCGAAAATCCTAACTGCATAGGGTATTGATGAAACCCAAACCAAAATTCAGTAAGACCTATAAATAGATATATAGATTGAGAACACCCATGCTAGTTCAAAGGGAAACGTAAGCATACATGAAACGACCCAAACTCGCACTTACGGGAAAGCCTGGATTGAGTTGAGAACACGAAAAATCAGAACACAAGCAGAAGAACATTTCATTGTTATTACAACAATTATATCAGAGTACAAGAATATAACAGAGTATAAATATTACACATTGGAAATACAATATTAGAGATTTAAAATTATAATACAGCGGAAAAATAATAAATAACACAACTGAGAGAAATACACGGATACGGAGCTTTCCGAATATAGCTCCAGCTGTAAACCAGGATCCTGTGAAGGTTAACATGAAAAACCAAAACTACTAGCTGCTCGTGTGGAAAAGAGGGGCACCCAAAGTTTAGATTAAAACAATAAACTCTAGGTCAGTCATGCGACTGGCGGGAGAACTAAAAACAGTTATTAAATCTTTACTTTATAAGTTGGGAAATCATGGGACCACGCCGTATAACACGGAACGGGTTTACCCCACATGAACCTCAGCTTAAAATAATCAAATGCAATGCTTTTTGAAAAATGAAGCTATTATAAGACTCAGGTCCCATCACACAATGCAACACAAGCCGGAGGATAGAGTTTTCCCTTATAATAGCCAAAATATGCTTGATACGTATAAAACAAATTATTTTGATATTATAAGTGCATAGTGTTTAAAAACAACTACAAATATAAATGTATCAATCATAGACGGCACGGGTTCAATATGTCATGTCGCCACACTATTTTTATAATCAAAACCGCACGGTGTCGTATTGGAAGGTGGATTTCCATCATGAACCAAGGAAAGCGATCGTCCTTGCCGAATTCGAGACACTTTAGCCCGTGCCTTAGCCTCAGAGCTCAAATGAGCCTTGGAGCGCCAGAGCCGGTCCACACTTACTTCAGTGGATTGGCAATTCCTCAACAATATGTTTCCCTATCCTATGGGGCATAAAATCTGAGCCACAAGGGACTCAATATCTGAGGTACCTCGCTTTCCATCATCCACATAAGTAAAAATGTCTGGGCTTCAAACCATGACACCACTTCTAGCTAGAAAGAAACACATGTCTTCCCTGGGGTCCATCTCCCATTTCTGGTTCATACCGAGGTGCGAGGCTCGTGAAGTAACGCTATACACAAAGCTATGCTAATTAAAGCTGTGCTTTAATCACCAACCACAAGACTCTGCTTTTCAACAAAAAGCCTTGATCATTTGCATCTTGGCATGCCACACTGACAATTCATGCCATACAACTGATGTCTATTAATATATAACCTCTAAGCTCGTACGTCAAAGAGAAGGGTGTTAAGCAAGTGAATAATTGTCCGCCACCAAACAGATATATATTTAATAGAAATCAATTAGCATAGAATGAAATCCAATGTCAGACACACATTCATTTACAAGTCCGTTCTGGGTCTGAACGAAACCGAAGGCACCTTGTTCCTCGTCTTATATGTCCAATACAGGAGAGAGGTCCTCGCATATCCGTCGACCTCCAAGTACGTATGAACGATCACCACTTATTACCTTGTCTTGGGTGTATAGCCCAATCAAGACATCAGTAATCATCCAGATGATGTGAAGAACTCCGGTCTTCAACCACCGTCTTCATCGTCGACTTTTAATCGTCGTAGTAATTATTCAGAATGGCTTAATCCCGGTCTTTCCGAATAACTCGCGTATTTTATAATCGATAATAAAGTGCTATAAAAACACATCATACGCCTCATTCCAATTCAGAATATTCTTTTATTCCAATATTCAGAATTTTAGGAAAAATTTCAATTAATTTTATCAAAGATAAATTCTTTAAAATTTATTCTTAAATCTTCCTTTGGATATCCATTTCAAAAGAATTTATTTTATCCTTTATCAATTCTAAGCCAAATTAAGGTTTATCAACTAGTCGGGATTAGTGAACCTTACCGAAGTAATCATTTATTTATTAATCCAATCCCAATCCCAACCTATTCATCTCATGGAGCAAAAGCTGACAGTAGTCCATATCTAACACTCACTGTGTTATCGGTAAATTAATTACCATTTCATGTTCAAATCTAATAAAAGATTTAACTATCGCCTGGAGTAAAACTGGTGGTACTCCATTCTCGATCATTTCATGAATTCGATAAATTTAATTACCTCTTTCTCATTTTAATTTGATTAAAGATTCACCAAAACTCCAATTTGGTTTTAATATCAAAAATCATTACTTTATTATTATTCAACTTTAAGAAATTAATCTTGTCTTATCTTATCTTAACTGGGTTAAAGAACCAACGTTATTTAAAACACAGTTCACGATAACCCAAAATCATCTCTCATCAAAATGGAATCTACACGGAAATCATAACAATACATAATCGATATAAATTCCGTTGTCAGACTGATAATATAAATGGAAAAGCGACAAAGCCTTTTAAATTCCATATATAGTAACGGTCTTCATTCACAGAAGCTCATCTCAATTATTACCGATTCGAAATCCATTCAATTCCAATTTAATATATTAAATTGGAAAACCTTGGAAAATTTTCATTTAAATCTTAATAAAAGATTTGTAAATTCCAAATTATATTTTCCTATGTTAATTGGGTTAAAGAACAAATATCGTTTAAAACACAGTTCACGATAAACCCACAATCAAATTTCATTTTAATTCCAGTTAAATATTAATTAATTGGTAAACCTCTCTAAATCTTAATTAAAAGATTTATTCTTTCCTCAATTGGGTTTAAGAACAGTGTTATTTAAGACACCATTCACAATAAACCCCAAAACCCAATTTATTTTATTTAATTCCAATTAAATATTAATTAATTCGAAAACTTCATTAAATCTTAATTTAAAGATTTATTCTTTTCTCAAATCGGTTTTAGAACAGTGTTATTAAAGACACCATTCATGACGAACCCAATTTGACATTAAATAAAAGGCTCTGATTAGAAATTATATCGGCTTATATTCAATATCAAATTCTGAAATCAACAAATAACGTATTGGGAATAACGATATTTATATATCTTCCAAATTCCTCAACAATATCCGTATAATCACGGAATCCAATATTGAAATATTCCGAAGATTATTTCTATTCAAATCCATTCCAATTCATGCATTGGAAAATTTTGTTTATGCTAAATCCATTTACAAATCCAGTTTATTTATTTAAAACATTAGATTATTATTCTAGTTAATAACTAGTTCATCTAGATAAAAATATATTTTAAGCTTTTCAGACTTGGAATTTTTTTCATCCAAAATCTTTCCAAATCATTTATTATGATTTTACATAATTTTTCCTTATTTTTCATAATTTTATTTAGGCCCTTACAGTCGATTTCCATTAATGGCCAACGAACTTCATCCATAACGACCTTTTTCAAATTTGGTTTGGACATAATTCCAAATACAACCATTATATTTTAAACCTCTTATATTCATTGGAAAGCTCTTTTCGATACGAACCCAATGGTTCCGATTTTAGGAGAATCTGACAGTCAGATCTCCCGTTACATCAATTTGCAGTTAATGGTCGAAATTCGCGAACGATCGCTGCGCGGTGCGCTCTATTTAGGCCATTAAATATATAATATATATATTATATATATTATATATATTTCATCGATTTCCATTTAATGCATATTTTATAAATCGTTTATAAATTCATTTTAAAACGATTCCAATTTCATTTTCAATTTTAAATCTAAATTGAATATTCTATATCTTTATCATATTATAATATTAATATTTTCAAAATATTAAATTTTAAATCACTTCTTTTCGATATTCAATATAAAATGAATAAAATCGATCATTAAACCCATTCGGGTTAAAATGGCGTTTCTATACTTAACCTGACTTAATATTTTTTTATATTTTTATGTCCATCCAAAATTGGACATCAAAATCATAGTTTTATTCTTCACTGAATATTATTTTATAATATTCGTTATTTAAAAATATATTTTATTTAAAAAGATTTTTTTAAAAGTATTCTATATTTTTGAATCAGAATGTGACTCAATCAATTATCATATAATTTCAATTATATGGATTTCATACATCGCATGTATTCAACAATAATGATAAATAATCATTAAACGGTCCATTCACATCCAGAGTGAAGTTTACAACAGTGTAAGCGTTAAAATAAATAAATAAATAATGCTCATCACAGTCTATCAACCCATCGATTGACATATGACTAAACATTGGGATTAGTGTATGTCAAATATCATCCCAATACCCGTATAGGGTTTCCAAACAATGACAGTGAATTTAAATAAATTATTGGTTAACAAATTTAACCAATTATAATTCGGTTTGAATTATTTCCTACTTGACCAATTTTCATTGTTTAAATTATAAATGGATATGTATAATTTAATTTCAACTACCGCATTAACGTTAACATTATTTTTAATATGTTAAACATTTCAACATCACAAACATATATTTCAAGATATAAATATTTAATTTATTTTATTAACATGTTAAAAATAATATTTTTATCTAACCAAAAATATTTTAACATTTGATTCCTTTATTCTAATTTAACATGATAAAAATGTCATTTTTAATGACAAGTTTATTCTAACTAACATGATAATAGTGTCATTTTTAATGACAAAACATGTTTAACATATAATTCTTTTTATTCTTAACAAACATAGTAAAAATGTCATTTCTAATGACAATTCATATTTAACATACATTCTTATTTTATTCTAGCTTAACATATTAAAAATGTCATTTTTAATGACAATTCATATATTAACATGTAATTCCTTTAATCTTAACAAACATGTTAAAAGTTACATTTTAATGAATAAATCGTGTATTAACAAATGATCATTTTTCTACTTTGATAACATGTAAATGATTACATTTTGATAAACAAAACATGTATAAATAAATGATTATTTTTCTACGTTGCTAACATGTAAATGATTACATTTTGATAAACAAAACATGTATTAATAAATGATCATTTGTCTACGATGCTAACTTGTAAATGATTACATTTTGATAAACAAAACCTCTTTAATTAATCAACCCTACAATAAAAATATAATTTTTATTGTCTAATCTTTTTATTTAAAACGTGAATATTTTTAATGAATCAAACATACACCAAAAATGTTATTCTTAATGTATAAACATTTTACTTAAAACCTGTTTCTTTTTAATGAATCTAACATACACTAAAAACGTCATTCTTAATGTATAAACATTTTATTTAAAACATGTTTCTTTTCAATCATTCCTAGATACACAAAAAAATGTATATTTTTATTGTTAACATGTTCTATTTCAAACAATAAATATTTTGTTTATTCACACATACAATAAAAATATGATTTTTATTGTATGAACATTTTTAACAAACATAATTCAATCCAGCCATTCATCGCAATCAAATCAATCTATTTCGACTTCATACAACACATATATGAATTTTATATAGCGAATATATATAAATTTCACATCGCAATCAAAATTAATTTTATTTTAAATTTGAGATCTCGCATTGGTTTTACCCCTTCAAATTCGATGACTAGATCCAAATCTGTTCCAGTCAGTTCCATCACGTAGATCTTTTCTTCACAATTTCAACACTTTGAAAATCGCCCAATTCCATTTCTGTTTGAGAGAGATATGGGCGTTTACACATTTAAATCATTAAACAACTCATTAATTAAATAATCAATTAAATAATTTACTTAACTATCCCTTAATCATCTCCTACCTCGTATAACAACCGAACCCATTCACGATTCCTTTGACCTCTCGTTGCTCCACCTTAGGCCGACTGGATGACGATTTAACATCACCCCCTAGTGCGCCTTCAGATGCTCCTCCACCACAGTGGGTCGCGCTAACTTCGGTGGTGCGTGGGGCCCCAAAATCCAGTGCGAACGAGCCGGGTTTAAGCTCGAAAATCGAGCAATCCTCCACACGATAATCCATCACAACCGTCAGATCTCTAGAGGGCGTTCAGCTCTTCAATTTAGGTTTGGAATTTTCAAAATTATTAGGAGGATTTGGAGAATTTTAGGATTTAAAATCGGAGAATGGGGGCCTTTGATTTTGAAGATGGCGGTGCTGACTTTTGGGGCTAGGGTTTTGCTTTCCAGGTTATTTATAATATTATTTAATTCTTTAACACTAAAAAGGCCCGTTAAACCCTATGAGCTCCAAAACAAGCCCAACGACTGACGTCCCCAACCAAACACTCCCACTACAGACACAATAGACTATGTTTCGTAAGCCTATTTGACCATTTCAGCCTGCTTTTCTTCAAATTAAAATATAAAACATTCGATATTAAATTTGATCATACATTTTAATTTACCGAGGCCACATACTAATTCCAAAAATTCTTGAAAAATAAATCTAGCTATGTTTTGACGATACAATCCTAACAAAATTAATTTCATCGAATTTGGAGACCGTTTGCAAAACGGCCATTTTCTAGTCGATTAAATTCAAACTAAAAATACCAGACACATTTTCTTTTGTCAGGCTCACATGTTAAATCCGAAAATTATAAAAATTGGAATCTAGCAATAATTTGACATTTCGGATCCACAAAAAGTGTTTTCATCGAAAATGGAGGTCGTTTGCAAAATGGCTATTTTTAAGGGCCATATATTATTTAAAAAATATATAAATTCCATAATGACTTTTCTGAATTTTAAACTGGACATAACTTTCAATTTATATTATGAAATTTGGATTTTTCACATTTGTTAGAAATATATAATTAAACAGATTCTAATGTTTCTTGTTTCGTCCAATTCTGATTTAAAATGAATTATGTATATTAAATTGAAATTAGAAATCGAATTTTCAAACTACCACTCCATTTCAGGCTCGTTTTATAATTAAAATAAATTTATACATTTTAACTTCATTTTAAATAATTTTTTTTCATTATTATTTAAAATAAATCGTTTAAAATATTCAAAAACCATTAAAATAGCTAAAATAAAAATTTTAAATTGGTTTTGAAAATCTAGGTTATTACAATCTCCCCCACTTAAAATCTTTTCGTCCTCGAAAAGGAATGGAGTTGAAAGTTGTTTAACTAACCAACTCGACTTTCGTTCTGGCTTTCATTCTTCAACTTTTCAGTTTCTAAGAATTTTCTATTTTTTCAAAAATTTGGCTAACACCCTAAATTTACGAAAAAATTCGCCATAACCTCCTTTGTACAAGTTGATATTTAAAACCGCAACTTGCCTCACAGGGCCCTCATCAATCAAAAGAAAAAGAAAAAGCCAAGCGGCTAGCCAATCAGCCTATAAAATCATCAAACCCAATGAATAAATAAATATGTACCTATTTATCGGGCTTACAATTTTATTCCTCTTCCTAGCTTCCATGCTATGATTTGTTCATTATATACACATGTACATCTATGCAATTCTAATCAATTTTCAATTCAGTTCAATTTTTGATTCGATTTGACTAAAATTTACCTTTCATTCTCATATTGGTTAAATTAATCATCATTCCAATATTTTATTAGTTGAATTAATAGTCAAACATCACATCAGCAATCAATTAGTTAATTAACTTTTCACTACACCAAAACAGCAAATTTGGCACATCGGGATGTGGAGATTTGATATGGCTTTAAGCCATATCAAATTTGATTGTGCTCATAGCCGTATCAAATTAAATTTGACCGTATCAAATTAAATTTGGCGATCCACACCACACCAAGTACCTTAAATCTAACCGTCCATCTTCAATGGTTCGGATCACTACATTTGATATGGTTTGCAACTGTAGCAAATATGCACCATATTTTTGGCCGCTGCTTTTTCTTTTCCTTTCGCTCGCTGTATGCATCGGTAAAATAAAATTGCCACAATATTTCTCCTAAATCCAAACCTAGCTCCATTGTCATCCACGAAATTAGATTGGAATTTCTAAAATTGACGAGACCCTCTTGCAAACCATAGCCCGCTACTCTCCGCCATCTGCTCGCCTATGTTTGCTCGCCTCGGTTGTGGCTCATATCGTTAGATAGGTATCTGCAGCAATTTTCTCTTACAATACATGATCTTTTTCATGTGACTTAAGATTTATAATTTGATTTTGTTTTGGGGCTTTTGAAATTTGACAATAGGTCTATTGTAGATTCATTGTGAACAGGGTTTGGACTTTGAGTTGTGCATTCCATATTTCTTTTTAAGGCAGTCTCCAAAAATTGCTTTATATAAAGTCCTAAATTTATGGTTGAAAAGGCATAAATCTATATGTTGTAGTGTTCTGTTAGTGCCTTTAATTTGTTTATTATGAGTTATAAGTCAAATTTCAGTGGAATCATCTTTTTCTTTGCTTTAGAAGAGAATAGTCACAAAAAGTGCCAATACCGATAAGAAATTATGAGTTTTCTACTGGAAATTTGTGATCTTGGTCCAATGTACCAGCCATTGTCAAAAAGTTCAGTACAATCATGCTGTTGTAATGGCGCGTTTTGTTAGCTGTCGAATAATTAATTTATTTAATTATTTATATATCGATTTGGCGATATCGATAACTTAAAGTAAAACATTCGAACTTATAATTTATAATTATAATTAAAACGAACCTGAAACGTCGCGGCAGTTCGCAATTTGGCGATTTGAACTTCAACTGAATGTACATGATTCATTTTAAGCCGGATTTCTGTGAAACAAGAAACGTGTGGAGCTGGTGGAGTATAATTTTCTAGTGGAAGAGAAAAATCGGGATTTCGTTGTGTAGATTTTTAGTTATGTTCAAATTAAATATCCAGAAAAACAGCGGCATATTCGTTCGTGGCCATAATGGTTATTTAAAAATATTTTAATATCGGGTTTGAATTTAGACAAGGTTCTTTTGAGACATAGCGATAATTTAAATTTTAGAATTTTACTGTAATTTTTAATTAATTAAATAAGAAACTTTTTATTTGGATTATTTTGCACCCCGAATCAGCATTTTAGGTTTTCACAGGACGGGTTAATCTACCGGTATTTTTTTATTTTTGGGATCACGACACATTACTCGATTTAATGATATTTTTATATCAGTCCGTGAACAAACAGAGTTTCATATAATAGGGTACGTTGAACTTTTCAACTCGAAATTTAATATCCTAACATTCTCTGATAAAAATGAAGTCCACGTTGCATTCTTTCTCAGCCTCACATATTTCCTCGGTCAAGAAACAAGCCACCGTTTCCCTTTTATCTTCTCCAACGTGGAGTTAAATTGACCCTAAAAACAAACTTATTTAAAATACCTTTAATCCCCTTTACTAAGACCTAAAATTGGTTTTCTCCAAACAACAGAGAGAACGAGCCACCACCAAAAACACTACTTCCTCAAACAAATCGCTCGATCAAAAATTCAAAGGAAAATTCAATAAATTCGTATAAATCGGGAGATGAGCATAATCAAAACACTTAGAGTTTCCTCTTCACTACTATGCTTGTTTTGTTGAGTTTGATCTTGGTCTCGTTCGCCGGATTTCCTGAACCGCGAGCTGGATATATGGAGCAGTGATGGCGCGTTCGAGTTCAACTTTTGGTGGTGAAGATGAAGGGCTCGGGGATGAGGTATCGGTGGGTACTGTGTGTGCTCCGATGGAGCTGCTGTGTGTCGCGTTTCAGGGGACAACCGTGAGTGTTGTGAAGGCTGTAGAGGAGTGTGGCATCGAGTAGAAAGGGTATGCGATTCTTGTATGGGATTGGGTTCAAATTTGTTATCGATGTTTTCTGGCGGTGGGAAAATGCTGGGCGACGAAGTGAAGCAGGAGGAAGTCGAGTCTGGTGTTGATGACACAGGGAGGTACGGTTGTGGAGTAGGAGTGTTATGGTACTTTCATTTTTGATTCTTATTGAAAGGATGAGAAGAACGAGTGGCATAAAGTAGGAGAACGAGGTGGGTGAAGTTGCGTTAATGGTGAGGAGTTTGTTCGGTGAAGAAGGCTGCATAGGGAAGTCATACTGTTTGAATTGGGAAAATGTTGGTTGAGCAGTGAATTTCGAAACTGGTATGGTGTTATGGTCTGTGTATTTGGGAAGAATGGTAGAGGGTTGTTTGGAGGTCAAAAGGTTCGGCCATGTCTGTGAAAATGGCACTGAATGCAGTGTCGAACATTGCGAACAGATGGAAGAAGGAAGAAATAAAGGGACTGGTAGGGATGAGCTTTTGGGTCGAAGCCTGTAAGGGTATGAAAGCTCAGGCTTTTACAATATGACTTTGTTATAAAGATCCTAACTAATGGAAGGAATGGGAATAAGAAATTGTCGTGATAATCATGATGAAGAAGCGGGTTTGAAATGTACAGAGACGAAGCATAGAAGTAGTAGTGGGTTTTGGGTATTAATGGGCCGTTCAAATTTGAATCAAGAACTGTCAGTCACGTTGGATCGTATGGACGGACACTACAACATGGAGCTGACTGGAAGTGGATTGGGGCTAGTTTGAATTTATGGCGAAGTAAACTGTTTGATTCAAATCAAATAACAGTTTATCGTTCTTTAACGATGAACTGCCAATGTGAGTAAAACTCACTAACTCTCCTCAATTTATATTTAAATATAAATTGTACCTTATTTATTGACTGCTGTATATTGATTGTTAAACTGGATTGTTAAATAGATTTGATTGAAAACGTAGTTATAGTTAATCTATGTACTGTTAATCAAATATGGTTCTGTACAGCAGGATATTTCATTTCAAAATGAAATATGAAATATGTATTATACTGTGTAACGTCTGTGGATGCAGGGAGACAGGTTGGAGGAATCCGACTGGGTTCCTCAACAATTATTTTACTGTTTTCATATATTGTGATATATGTTGTGATTTATAATCTGTTATTGATTATGGATGTTAGAACGATATTGATCATCGTTGTTTGATATTTTAAATATCATAAGAAACCCTGATTTATAAAAAGGGAAAAATGTTGTTAAACAAATAGAATAGGGAAAAGGAATATTTCAATGTATATTGAAATAAAGGAGTTTTATAAAATCAATGGATTTTATAAAAGGAAACAATTAGAAAATAGAGTATTTATAAAATCACAGGATTTTATAAAAGGAAATTATTTATAAAACGAACACGGTTTGAAAAAAAGGAAGTCATTTATAAAACGAATAGGGTTTTATAAAAAGAATATTTATTTAGAAAATAAATAGAATATAGGAAATATTGTAACAGTAAATAGAAGTTATAAATAGGAAACATTTGTAACGGTAAATAGAAGTTATAAATAGGAAATATTTGTAACAGTAATTAGAAGTTATAAATAGGAAATATTTGTAACGGTAATTAGAAGTTATAAAAAAGGGAATAAATAAAGGAACACTTGTTCGGAAAATAAATAGAATTATACAAGGATAGATTTAAACACGTGCTTCGCACACGGTATAACACGATATGGATTTAAATGAGATATTAAATAGGAAATCTGTTTTAAACAGATAAATTGAAGTAGATTAATTTATAAATAATGTTTTATAAATTAAATAAATTATTTATCGTTGATAAATGGAATATATATAAGTCTGGACTTATATAGAGAAGTAGAAACGTTATTAAAAGGACATTTATAAAGTGAAGAACCGTTACTAAAAGTAAATCTTTATAAATGGATAAACGTTGTAAAAAGTAAAACTTTATAAATGGATAAACGTTGTAAAAAGGAAATCTTTTGAAATGAATAAACGTTATAAAAAGGAGTTAATCGAATTTAGTTATTCGAAATGAGTTATTCGAATTAGATATTTGAATAGAGTTAAACACATTAGAGTGATTCGAATTACTTATTCGAATAGAGTTAAACACGTAAGAGTTAATTGAATATTAGTTATTCAATTTGAGTTAATCGAATTTAGTTATTCGAGAAGAGTTAAATCGAATTTAGTTATTCGAAAGGAGTTAATCAATTTGAGTTAAGTTAATCGATTTGAATTAAGTTGAATCGAAATGGAGTAAATCGATTAGAATTAAGTTAATCGAGTTAGAGTAAATCGAATATTGGTTATTCGAAGGAGTTATTCGAATTAGTTATTCGAAGTAGTTAATCAATTAAGTTATTCGAATTAGTTATTCGAAGGAGTAAATCAAATTTAGTTAATCGATTAGAGTTGAGTTAACCGATTTGGGTTAAGTTAAGTTATCGTGTTAAGTAATCGAGTTAAGATTTATCGAGTTAAGTAATCGAGTTAAGAAATCGAGTTGAGATAATCGAGTTAAGAAAATCAAGTTGAGTTAATCGAATAAGTTATTCGATAAGAGTAAATCCATTTAAGTTAAATCGGATGTTATTAATCGATAAGAATTGACACATTTAAGAAAATCGAATATTTGTTATTCGATAAGAGTTAATGAAATAGAGCCAACCAAGAAGAGTTATTCGAATATTATTTATTCGATAGGAGTTAATCGAAATAGATTTTATCGAATATAAGTTATTAAAAAGAGAGAGTTAATCGAATAGAGATTACTCGAAAGAGAGTTATACGTCGAATTCGATTATAGCGAATTCAGGAAAGTACTATTTACTTTCCAGGGTTTAAATCAAGATTTAGTTATTGATTTAGAAATTAGGTGTCTGTTAAATTATTCGAGTTAGGAAATAAATTTATAATTTAGGTTAGATATTTTAGGGGTAGGAATTATAACGTTATAGTTATAATCAAACGTTGTCATATAAGAAGTGGATTCGTAACCTGAATCCAAGAATTTGCGTAAACAGATGATTGTAAAAAGTGAGTGATGGGCTTCATCTATTTCACAGTAAAGGACGTTGTTCAATTAAGGTCTGAGAGGTAATTATACCCCAACTTGATTAACTTCAGAATTGACAAAGGAATAGTTGTGGTTCGATCTAAAAGGTTGATTAGGAATAAAGTTAAGGAATAAGCGATAAATGGATTAAGCGAAACGATGTTTGATACAACGTTCATTGGAAATCCATAAATGAGTTTTGGAAACGTTTTCCAAATATAGTCAGATATGTTTTCTAAACATAGAAAATGAAATGTTTTCATGATAAGAATTTAAGAAATAGAGTTAAGCAAATTCAGAAACTGACTGGAGAGGGTAAGTTGAACGGTTTTCTAAGTGACGATCTGATGTTGGTTTCGACCTTCCGGATTGATACTTAGAGAATTGTTCTCATACTAGTTACAGTTAGGGACTGATAGTCGCGAAATAATAGTGATGTGAAAATAAGCTATGGAAATGTTTTCCAATGATTAATAACATATGTTTTCTAAATATATGAAATAAGGAAATATGAACATATGATGATTGATCGATCGAATTCCCATTTGGAAATAAGATCGTTGTTTGTACACCGACATGTTTTCATTTGATAGTTAAATCACAGACTATCAAAGTTTTGACCATTTTTACGTTGTTAATATGGAGAGACCGGTTGGATTATTATCCGAAGAACCACTCCGTATTAGCATAAGCGTTGCGAATCAAGTACGCTGAAGATAATTGAAGACGGAGTGAAGTGCAAGGGCAATTGTGAAAAGCCTAGGTAGGATGGATTCACTGAATAGTGCCTTCGGTTTATTCAGTCCCAGAACAACGTATATGGACGAGTGTCTGACAAAGTATTCTTAACGAATCATATGTTGATCTATTTAAATGTATTACGTTGGTGGCGGAGAAATTCGTTTCTCTCAGCTTTTATACTCGTGATGCCTTGAGAAATCGATATTGATTTGGCGGGTATGACGATGTGGCATTCAAAGTAATTGAAGAAATAATCTGTCAAAGGGATAAACGTGACCTCAAACCTCACAACCGGGAAATAACAGAAGTTGGGCTAGGCAGCATGGCTAGTTGGGCCATACCCAAGCAGGGTGTATTATCACCATCTAGAGAATATTCAATTGTACTTCTTTATAATCTATTTCAATGATGTCCCTTATCGGGAAGGATGGTTGCTGATCCCAACCATCGGTGATAATATATTCGTTACACTCAAGCTAAATGAGTGGACGGTCATGTGTGGCCGGGTTGCAAGACGTTCTTGTTGAACCCTAGTGTATCTCCTCTAGAGTACACTGATCGGAAGGTGCTCCCATACCTTGTCTGTTGGAATCCAATCTCCAATAAGCGCTCACGGTTTATTTGTATACTATGTATGTGGAACGTGAGATGCAAGCGTTCTGCTAGATTGATATCTATTTGTATTTAGACATTATTATAATATCAGAAAGATATCCTTTATTTAACCAAGTGTTGGAGTTTTATTCACACCAGTCCCATGACTGACCCGGAGTTTATTTTGTTTTGTTTTCCCTAAACTCTTGGGTGCCTAAATTTGTACGGGCAGTCAAGTAGTCGGGATTTTACAGATACACTTGGAGAGCTTGGAGCAGGAGGCTTCAGGATTATAGCTATTATCATTCCGCTGTGTTGTTAAGTGTTGTACTTTGAAATGGTATGTATATACGAGTACTGATTTGTATTTCAAAGTTATGTTATATTTTATTCGTTCCGCTGTGAGATTCGTGTTTACTCTGATGATGTAAGTTCTTCTTCTTCTTCTATTCTATTAGTTCTATCTTTTCTTCCTCACCCTCTACTTTCTTTCACTAACGTCTCGGAATTTCCGACTCTCGAGGAGTCGGAAATTTCCGGCCGTTACAGCTGTGGATGCTAAAAAAATCGTGAATTATTAGAGGCGACGATATACATCATTTTAAATATTAAATAATACCATATCTTTGGTAAGCTATATGCTAATTTGTAATATTTTAATCATTGTTATGCGACTATAAGCAGAGTTAACTTATTGTATTCTTCTCTGAAATATTTTGAAGTGTCATTGAAATGGAGAAGATATATTTGATGTGGTGACACACGAAGCTTGGCATCCTCAGCTAGCAATTCATATGCATTATGCTGCACGAGATTAGGTTCCTTTGTTTTAACTCAATGACCAAACCAATATTAGCAATAAGATGTGTATAGTTGCATTCATATTGATGTGAAAATGAAAGATTAAAAATAATTTTCAATTCTTAATATTTGTAAGTCACTTTACAATGCACACCCATTATAGATCCCTTAAGGCTTAATTTATTTATTGTTATAAGATTTTTGATGGTCAGCTATAATATTTCTAATATATAATGTTGATTTTTTTTTTTCAAATTTGTTTGTGTAATAATTTGTTACATGTATCTTTGTACTGCAAATCCAAACTAACTAAAGTAAGTGGGTTGAATATTTTAATGGAGAACTTCTATCAAAATGAAGTAGTGTGTTTAAGTTATCCATTAATATTTATGAACAATTAATTCTCTATTAATTTCATATTTAAGTCAATTTATCTATTAACAAATCCGACTCACAATAACTATACAAAAAGCAACAAATATTGGATTTTATTTCAGAAATATGGACTATATATTACTTTTTATTTAAATTCAGTTTGTATACAACTCATGTGGTGAATTTTGCTAGACTGCATATAAGAAAACTTCCGCCAAGCAGCAAGAATTAATGTGCATGAAGATGTGTTGATAAACAGAGAATACACTATGATGAAAACAGTAGAGAATCAGTTAGTGTCCACTGAATGTATATAAATATGGCGAGACCTTGGACATATTTTTACTTTTTCTTGTATTTTGTAAATCTTTTAAAGGTCTCTTCCAATCCAAGTAAAAAGAAGATGCTTGGGAGATATAACTCCAATAGCTCTATAATCCAATTAATGTGCATACTATTAGCCTACTAACCTAAGTGTCATATTGCTTTGAAATATAACTCCAATAGCTCTATAATATAAAAATCAATACACAATAATTAGAAATTATATGTTATGTCTTACCACAATTTAGAAATAGTTTGCATAACATTTTATAGTGACTCTCAAGTAGGAACTGGTCACTTGATAGATGACCAGTCAACGATTCAGAAAATTGTTACTAAAGTAGCGATATACTTGTCCAGAGATGCCACTCCGATGCAAAGGTCCTAGTCGCTTAGTTAGGCATATCCAATTTTTTTTCTAGGAAAAGAAAATGTGTAATATCCTTTCACATTTTAAGCAATTTACTTGGCTCATTACTTACAATAAAATTTTTGTGAAGGGTGGAATTTAATATTTTAAATATTTGCATAGCTCATTGAATTGCATCATTTACTTTTGGGTGGATACTAATACTTGTTTCAAAGAAAAACTCAAATAGAAATGGGAAGCTTATCCTTTTTTTTTAATTTAGGAAACGAAAATGTGCAATCTCCTTTCACATTTTTAGCACTCGGCACATTACTTGCAGTAAATTTTTTGTGAAAGGTGCAATTAAGTATTTTAAATATTTGTGTTTCTTGATAGCTCATTGAATTGCAACATTTGCTTTTGGGTAACAACTGAAACTTGTTTCAAAGGTAAATCAAAGAGAAATATTGTCAAGAATTCAAAGCGTTTACGCATCTTGCATTCTTACTCTTAAAAACTTGCAAATGCTAGTTCAAAAATAAACTTGCAAATGCCTATGTTATTGCTCAGAATTATATTGACTATTTATTAGATGGATTAAACTTTTTGGTGGTAGTTTTATCTAGTTTAAAATATTATGCAGATTTTCTCTTCATTATCCTTTTATTGTTCCATTTTCAGTCTTGATGTGATATAATTAACATCCATCAGAGATAAAGAGCTTACTGGAATCAGACTAGTCTGAGGAAGTTGCTTGGAAAATGAGTGGATCATAGTGATGTAGAATCCATCGCAGCTTGCAGAAATCAAGGCAAGTTTTGAATTCTATGTTCTTTGTGGTTGTTAAGCATACAGAAGGAACAAGTTCTATTGGATTGCTTTGTTAAATAAAAGAAAGGTGCAAGCATCATATGCACATCATGCTCACTCTTTACGCTGACTGGCCTTGTTGCTTTTTTGTTACAGATCCATGCTTTAAACCCCTTTAATGAACTGTGATTTTTTTCCTTTTTTAAATTCACAGGAACCTAATAAAAAGGCTCCAACATCCAAGAAACTTCGAGTGACTCCTGTTGAGAAGAAAAAGAAGAAGCAGGAATCTAGCGATAACTCAGATTCAGATAGCAACTCAGATGATGAACCAGTAAGGAGCATATTTTATTTTTAAATTTATATATCATTGAACAATATAAGTTTGGAAAGATGATATACCTTCCTTTTACTTGTACAGTTGTGGTTAGTTTCAGTATCTGGGGATTGTAATATATAATTTTTAGTTGGTAGGTTGTGAGTAGTAAGTGTTATAGGATTCATTTAAATATTTAAATGTAGACTTATGTGCCGGTCAAGATGGTAAGGCTATGCGAACATTAAATACTAGGGTTTAACAAAATCGTATCGTTCTCTCTAACATTCTTGATGTGTTTGGAATGCAGTAGTTCCTGCATCAAATATATTTATTCCCACCATTTACTGTTAAATTTGAAAATCCTGAATCTTAATTATTTAGCTCTATGTATGTAGAAAAAGGTTCCTGTCAAGGCAAAACCAGATCCAGCAACTTCAAAACAGGTAGAATCTAGTGACATCAGCAGCTCTTCAGAAAGTGATTCTGATGAAGAAGATAAGGTATTCTCATCGTTCAATTTTTCATGGTAAGGCTTTTGCAGCATTTGAATTTATCTTTTCCATTCCATGTCCCATGTATTCTTAAATTAATGGTGATTTGTTGAATTGTGCTGAACTGGGACGGTCATTGTTTCTAGGTCGCATTTTTTTCTCATTTGTTAAAATTAGATACCTTAGTATTCATTGCATTGGTACTGCAAAACCTAGATGACATGGCCAATAATCAGATTAATTTATTGTTCATAATATTTCTGATTATGAAATTTTCTATCCTATTACTTTGGCGACGGCCTTGCACATTTGTGAACATGTACATTAGTTTGTAAACTCAGTTCTGGACTGAGTTTGTAAACTCAATTAGCGTGTCATACCAGTGAAGAGCACTATTGCATGTATATGCCACTTGTATTTGCTCCAATATTCATTGCTCATGTTTGATCCTTATTATGTTATGTCTGTTGTAGATTTGTGCACAATTCAGTAAAGCTAAAATGGTTAATATTGGGAAGAAATTGACGGCAGATCAAGTTCCAGAATGGAAAGGGCATGCATGTACCAGTACTTCATTTTGTAATTATGTTTTGTATTAGAATGAAATGCAATGTAATACAAACAATGTAATAGTAATAATGAATGACAGAATTTTAATGTATTAAATTTTCTTTCATATTTTGTTGAATGTATTTAATTGTAGGACAATGTATTTTTTTTAATTAGATACGGTTATGAGCCGTATCAATTTAAGGGATTGATACGGCTTAAATCCTTATCAAATGCATGAATTGATACGGCTCAAAGCCTTATAAATCCATGAATTTGATACGGCTTTGAGCCGTATCAATTCATGCATTTGAAACGGCTTTGAGTCGTATCAATCCCTTAGATTTGATACGGCTTAAGGCCTTATCAAATAACAAAAACGCCATTTTTTGATACGATCCAAAGCACTGGCAAATCGATTTTGATACGGCTCAGAGCACTGCTTAATTGGCATTTCTGGTGTAGTGTTTCAATAATATATCTTTAATATTACTCAAAAAAATCCAATTTTTAGTGCAAATCATGGCAATAGACTTTAACTAAGTTTTGGTTCTCACAACAGTCAATGGAAATATATAGATATACCACCTTCAAAACTCGAGCACAAACGACTAATGCTGTACAGTCATCAATAATTTAATCCTCGGGCAACTAGAATGTGATTCTATATCTATCCAGTATATTTGAGACTTGATATACACGTGGATCAGACGTATATGCTAAATCTTTATATTCTTGACTGTCCAAATCAATTTAAAGTAAAATATTCAAATACGTATAATAAGGTTTAAATTTTCAAAACCAAATTTATTTATTTCATAAATTAAAATCTTCAAACTCATTCTAGGATGCTACTGATCCTATCTCTAACGAGTTATTCTTATAGGATGTTGCTAATCCTATCTCTGATGAATTCTTTTGTTTGGTTCTAATGTGTCTTGTTCTCGATCCTTGTAAACCAAAGCTCTGATACCAAATGAAACGACCCAAACTCACCCTTATGGGAAAGCCCGGATTGAGTTGAGAACACGACAAATTAGAACACAAACAGAAGAACATTTCATTGTTATTACAACAATTACATCAGAGAACAAGAATATAACAGAGTATGAATAAATTTTAAACATTAGAAATACAATATCAGAGATTTAAAATTGTAATACAGCGGAAAAATAACACATAACACAACTGAGAGAAATACATGGATACATAGCTTTTCGAATATAGCTCCAGCTATAAACCATGATCCTGTGAAGGTAAATCGGTAAAACCAAAACTACTAGCTACCCGTGTGGAAAAGAGGGGCACCCAGAGTTTAAGTTAAAACAATAAACTCTAGGTCAGTCATGAGACTGGTGTGAGAACTAAAAATAGTTATTAAACCTTAACTTTAAAAGTTGGGAAATCATGGGACCACGCCGTACAACACGGAACGGTTTTACTCCACATGAACCTTAGCTTAAAATAAAACAGTGCAACGTTTTTTGAAAAATTAAGCTATTATAAGACTTAGGTCCCATCACACAATGCAACGCAAGCTGGAGGATAGAGTTTTCCCTTATAATAGCCAAAATATGCTTGATACGTATAAAACAAACTATTTTGATATTATAAGTGCATAGTGTTTAAAAACAACTTCAAATATAAATGTATCAATCATAGACGGCATGGGTACCATATGTTATGTCTCTATAGTAGTTTTACAATAAAAAATGCACGGTGTCGTATTGGAAGTTGGATTTCCATCATGAACCAAGGAAATGGATCGTCCTTACCGAATTCGAGACACTCTAGCCTGCGCCTCAACCTCAGAGCTCGAGTGAGCCTTGGAGCGCCAGGGTCGGTCCACACTTACTTTAGTGGATTGGCAATTCCTGAACAATATGTTTCCCTGCCCTATGGGGCATAAAATTTGAGCCACTAGGGACTCAATATCCGAGGTACCTCACTTTCCATCATCTACATAAGTAAAAATGTCTGGGCTCCATACCATAACACCACTTCTAGCTAGAAATAAACGCATGTCCTCCCTGGGGTCCTTCTCCCGTTTCTGGTTCATACCGGGGTGTGAGGCTCGTGAAGTAACGCTATAAACAAAGCTATGCTAATTAAAGCTGTGCTTTGATCACCAACAACGAGACTCTGCTTTTCAACAAAAGCCTTGATCATTTGCATCTTGGCATGCCACACTGACAATTCACGCCACACAACTGCTGTCTATCAATATATAACCTCTAAGCTCGTACGTCTCAGAGAAGGGTGTTAAGCAAGAGAATAAATTCTCCGCCACCAAACGGATATATATTTAATAGAAATCAATTAACACAGAATGAAATCCAATGTCAAACACAAATCCATTTACAAGTCCGTTCTGGGTCTGAACGAAACCGGAGGCACCTTATTCCTCGTCCCATATGTCCAATACAGAAGAGAGGTCCTCGCATATCCGTCGATCTCCAAGTACGTCCGAACGATCACACTTATTACCTTGTCTTGGGTGTACAGCCCAATCAAGACATCATTAATCATCCAAACGATATGAAGAACTCCGGTCTTCAACCACCGTCTTCATCGTCGACTTTTAATCGTCGTAGTAATTATTTAGAATGGGTTAAACGCGGTCTTTCCGAATAACTTGCTATTTTATAATTGATAATAAAGTGCTATAAAAACACATCATACATCTCATTCTAGTTCAGAATATTAATTATTCGAATATTCATATTTTTAGGGAAAAGTTCAATTAAATTTATCAAAGATAAATTCTTTTAAATTTACTCTTAAATCTTCCTTTGGATATCCATTTCAAATTTTTTTTTTCCTTTATCAATTCTAAACAAAATTAAGGTTTATCAACTAGTCGGGATTAGCGAACCTTACCGAAGTAATTATTTATTTATTATTCCCAATCCCAACCTGTTCATCCCATGGAGCAAAAACTAGCAGTACTCCATGTCTAACACCCACTGTGTTATCGGTAAATTAATTACCGTTTCATGTTCAGATCTAATTAAAGATTTAACTATCGCCTGGAGTAAAACTGGTGGTACTCCATTCTCGATCATTTCATGAATTTGATAAATTTAATTATCTCTTTCTCATTTTAATCTAATTAAAGATTCACTAAAACTCCAATTTGGTTTTAATATCAAAAATCATTACTTTATGATTATTCAACTTTAAGAAATTAATCTTTTCTTATCTTATCTTAACTGGGTTAAAGAACCAATGTTATTTAAAACACAGTTCATGATAACCCAAAATCATTTCCCATCAAAATGGAATCTACACGGAAATCATAACAATACATAATCGATATAAATTCCCGTGTCAGACTGATAACATAAATGGAATAGCGGCAAAGCCTTTTAAATTCCATATGTAGTAACGGTCTTCATTCACAGAAGCTCATCTCGATTATTACCGAATCAAATTCCATTCAATTCAAATTTAATATATTAAATTGGAAAACATTGGAAATTTTTCATTTAAATCTTAATAAAAGATTTATAAATTCCAAATTATATTGTTCACTGTTAATTGGGCTAAAAAAGAAATGTCGTTTAAAACACATTTCACGATAAACCCACAATCAACTTTTATTCTAATTCCAATTAAATATTAATTAATTGGCAAACCTCTCTAAATCTTAATTAAAAGATTTATTCTTTCCTCAACTAGGTTTAAGAACAGTGTTATTTAAGACACCATTCACAACAAACCCCAAAATCCAATTAATTTTATTTAATTCCAATTAAATAATAATTAATTGGAAAACTTCATTAAATCTTAATTTAAAGATTTATTCTTTTCTCAACTGGGTTTAAGATTAGTGTTATTTAAGACACCATTCACGACAAACCCAAAACCCAATTTGACATTAAATAAAAGGCTCTGAGTAGAAATTATATCGACTTATATTCAATATCTAATTCTGAAATCAACAAATATCGTATTGGGAATAACGTTATTTATATATCTTCCAAATTCCTCAACAATATCCATATAATCACGGAATCCAATATTGAAATATTCCGAAGATTATTTCTATTCAAATCTGTTTCAATTCGTGCATTGGAAAATTCTGGTAATGTTAAATCCATTTACAAATCCAATTTATTTGTTTAAAACATTGGATTATTATTCTAGTTAGTAACTAGTTCATCTCGATAAAAATATATTTTAGTCTTTTCAAACTTGGAATTTTTCATCCAAAATCTTTCCAAATTATTTATTATGATTTGACATAATTTTTCCATATTTTTCATAATTTTATTTAGCCCCTTACAGTCGGTTTCCAATAATGGCTACCGAACATCATCCATAGCGACCTTTTTCAAATTTGGTTTGGACATAATTCCAAATCCAACCGTTAGTTTTCAAACCTCTTATATTCATTGGAAAGCTCTTTTCGGTACGAACCCAACGGTTCCGGTTTTAGGAGAATCCGACGGTCGGATCTCCCGTTACATCAATTTGAAGTTAATGGTCGAAATTCGCGAACGGTCGCTGCGCGGTGCGTTCTATTCAGGCCATTATAATATATATATATATATATATATATATATATATATGGGAAAGCCTATTTAGACACAAAATTTTGACATAAATGATGACATAATTGATTTGCACCGTTGGATTACCCCATGAATTGCACCTCTTCATATAAAGACAAAAGGATCCAACGGTTGAGATATTGTGTCTCTCTATTTGTGTGTAATCTTGTATCCAATAGTCGCCCCCATATATATATTATATATATTTCGTCGATTTCCATTTAAAATGTATTTTATAAATTATTTATTTATTTGTTTTAAAACTTATCCAACTTCATTTTCAATTTTAAACCTAAATTGAATATTCTATATCTTTTTCATATTATAATATTAATATTTCCAAAAAATTAAATTTTGAAATCACTTCTTCTCGATATTCATTATAAAAATGAATAAAATCGATCGATAAACCCGTTCGGCTTAAAATGGCGATTCTATTATTAACCCGGCTTCATATTTTTTTATATTTTTGTGTTCATCCAAAATTGGACATCAAAATCGTAATCTTATTCTTCACTGAATATTATTTTATAATATTCGTTATTTAAAAGTATATTTTATTTTAAAAGATTTTTTAAAAGTATTCTTTACTTCTAAATCGGAATGCGACTCAACCAATTGCCATATAATTTCAATTATATGGATTTCATACATCGCATGTATTCAACAATAGTGATAAATAATCATTAAACCGTCTATTCACATCCAGAGTGAAGTTAACAACTGTGGGAGAATTAAAATAAATAAATAACACTCATCACAGCCTGTCAACCCACCGATTGACATACGACTAAACATTGGGATAAGTATATGTCAAACATCATCCCAATACCCATGTGGAGTTTTCAAACAACAACAGTGAATTTAAATAAATTATTGGTTAACAAATTTAACCAATTCTAATTCAGTTTGAATTATTTCCTATTTAACCAATTTTCACTATTTAATTATAAATGGATATTTATAATTTAATTTCAACTACTGCATTAATGTTAACATTATTTTTAATACGGTAAACATTTCAACATCACAAACATATATTTAAGACATGACTATTTAATTCATTTCATTAACATGTTAAAAATAATATTTTTATATAACCAAAAATACTTTAACATTTGATTCCTTTATTTTAATTTAACATGATAAAAATGTCATTTTTAATGACAAAACATGTTTAACTTATAATTCTTTTTATTATAACTAACGTGATAAAAGTGTCATTTTCAATGACAAAACATGTTTAACATATAATTCGTTTTATTCTCAACAAACATATTAAAAATGTCATTTTTAATGACAATTCATATTTAACATACATTCCTATTTTATTCTAACTTAACATATTAAATATGTTATTTTTAATGACAATTCATATATTAACATGTAATTCCTTTAATCTAAACAAACATGTTAAAAGTTACATTTTAATGAACAAATCATGTATTAACAAATGATCATTTTTCTGCTTTGCTAACAGGTAAATGATTACATTTTGATAAACAAAACGTGTATAAACAAATGATCATTTTTCTATGTTGCTAACATGTAAACGATTACATTTGGTAAACAAAACATGTATAAATAAATGATCATTTGTCTATGATGCTAACATGTAAATGATTACATTTTGATAAACAAAACATCTTTAATGAATCGACCCTACAATAAAAATATAATTTTTATTGTCTAATCTCTTTATTTAAAACATGAATCTTTTTAATGAATCAAACTTACACCAAAAATGTTATTCTTAATGCATAAACATTTTATTTAAAACATGTTTCTTTTTAATGAATCTAACATACACTAAAAATGTCATTCTTAATGTATAAACATTTTATTTAAAACATGTTTCTTTTCAATCATTCCTACATACACAAAAAAAATGTATATTTTTACAGTTAACACATTCTATTTCAAATAATGAATATTTTGTTTATTCACACATACAATAAAAATATGATTTTTATTTTACGAACATTTTTTAACAAACTTGAACATTTATTTTCATATATACAATAAAAATATGATTTTTATTATACGAACATTTTTTTTACAAACATGAACATTTTATTTTCATATATACAATAAAAACATGATCTATATTGTATAAACAAATTTTAACAAACATAATTCAATCCAGCCATTCATCGCAATCAAATCAATCCATTTCGACTTCATACAACACATATATGAATTTTTTATAGCTAATATATAAATTTCACATCGCAATCACAATTAATTTTATTTTAAATTGGAGATCTCACATTGGTTTTACTCCTTCAAATTCGATGACTAGCTCCAGATCTGTTCCAGTCAATTCCATCACGTAGATCTTTTCTACACGATTTCAACACTTTGAAAATCGCCCAATTGTGCTTCTGTTAGAGAGAGATATGGGCGTTTACACATTTAAATCATTAAACAACTCATTAATTAAATTATTAATTAAATAATTAACTTAACTATCCCTTAATCATCTCCTACCTCGTATAATAACCGAACCCATTCACGATTCCTTTGACCGCCCGTTGCTCCACCTCAGGCTGACTGGATGGCGATCCAACAGCACCCCCTCGCGCGCCTCCAGATGCTTCTCCACCACCATGGGTCGCGCCAACTCCGGTGGTGCGTGGGGCCCCAAAATCCAGTGCGAACGAGCCAGGTTTAAGCTCGAAAATCGAGCAATCCTCCACACGATAGTCCATCACAACTGTCAGATCACTAGAGGGCATTGAGCTCTTCAATTTGGGTTTGGAATTTTCGAAAATTACTAGGAGGATTTGGAGAATTTTTGGATTGAAAATCGGAGAATGGGGCCCTTCGATTTTGAAGATGGTGGCGCTGACTTATGGGACTAAGGTTTTGCTTTCTAGACTATTTATAATATTATTTAATTCTTTAACACTAAAAAGGCCCCTTAAACCCTATCAGCTCCAAATCAAGCCCAACGACTGTTGCCTCTAGTCAAATACCCCCATTCCAGACATAATAGACTACGTTTCGTAAGCCCATTTAACCATTTCAGCCTATTTGTCTTTAAATTAAAATATAAAACATTCAATATTAAATTTGAACGTACATTTTAATTTATCGAGGCCACATACTGATTCCAAAAATTCCCAAAAAAATCTAGCTATGTTTTGACGATACAGTCCTAACAAAATTAATTTCGTCGAATTTGGAAACCGTTTGAAAAATGGCCATTTTCCAGTCGATTAAATATAAACGAAAATACCAAACACGATTTCTTTTTCCATGCTCACATATTAATTTCAAAAATTATAAAAATTGGAATCTAGCAATAATTTGACATTCTGGATCCAACAAAAGTGGTTTCATCGAAAACTGAGGTCGTTTGCAAAATGGCTATTTTTAAGGGCCATATATTGTTTAAAAAAAATATAAATTCCGTAGTGATTTTTCTGAATTTTATACCAGACATAACTTTAAATTTATAGTATGAAATCTGTATTTTTCACATTCGTTAGAAAGATATAAATAAACAGATTCTAACGTTTCTTTTTCATCCAATTCTGATTTAAAATGAATTCTTATATTAAATTGAAATTATAAATCGGATTTTCAAACTGCCACGCCATTTTAGGCTCGTTTTATAATTAAAATAAATTTATACGTTCTAATTTTGTTTTAAATAAATTTTTAGTCGTTGTTATTTAAAATAGATCATTTAAAATATTCAAAATCCATTAAAATATCTAAAATAAAATTTTAAATTGGTTCTGAGAATCCGAGTTGTTACAATCTCCCCCACTTAAAATCTTTTCATCCTCCAAAAGGAATGGAGCTGAAAGTGGTTTAACTAACTAACTCAACTTTCGTTCCGACATTCATTTTTCAACTTTTCAGTTTCTAAGAATTTTCTAATTTTTCAAAAATTTGGCTAACACCCTAAATTTTCGGAAAATTTCACCATAACCTCCTTTGTACAGGTTGATATTTATAACCGCAACTTGCCTCACAGGTCCCTCATCAATCAAAAGAAAAAGCCAATCGGCTTATAAAATCATCAAACCCAATGAATAAGTAAATATGTACATATTTGTCGGGCTTATAATTTTATTCCTCTTCTTAGATTCCATGCTATAACTTGTTCATTATATACACATGTACATATATGCAATTCTAATCAATTTTCAATTCAGTTCAATTTTTGATTCGATTTGACTAAAATATACCTTTCATTATAATATTGGTTAAATTAATCATCATTCCAATATTTTATTAGTTGAATTAACAATCAACATCACAACCAGCAATCAATTAGTTAATTAACTTTTCAATAATATATCCTTAATATATATACTAAAAAATCCAATTTTTAGTGCAAACCACGGCAATAAACTTTAACTAAGTTTTGGTTCTCACACTAGTCAATGGAAATATATAGATATCACACCTTCGAAACTCGAGCACAAACGACTGATGCTGTACAATCATCAATAGTTTCATCCCCAGGCGACTAGAGTGTGATTCTATATCTATCCAGTATATTTGAGACTTCATATACACGTGGATCAGATGTATATGCTAAATCTTTATATTCTTGATTGTCCAAATCAATTTAAAGTAAAATATTCAAATACGTATAATAAGGTTTAAATTTTCAAAACCAATTTTTTTATATATAAATAAAACTCTTCAAACTCATTCTAGGATGCTACTGATCCTATCTCTAACGAGTTATTCTTATAGGATGTTACTAATCCTATCTCTGATGAATTCTTTTGTTTGGTTCTAATGTGTCTTGTTCTCGAGCCTTGTAAACCAAATCTCTGATACCAAATGAAACGACCCAAACTCGCCCTTACGGGAAAGCCCGGATTGAGTTTAGAAAATGACAAATCAGAACACAAATAGAAGAACATTTCATTGTTATTACAACAATTACATCAGAGTACAAGAACATAACAGAGTATGAATAAACATTACACATTGGAAATAATATATCAGAGTATAGCGGAAAAATAATACATAACACAACTGAGAGAAATAAACGGGTACAGAGCTTTCCGAATATAGCTCCAGCTATAAACCAGGATCCTGTAAAGGTAAATCTGCAAAACCAAAACTACTAGCTACCCATGTGGAAAAGAGGGGCACCCAGAGTTTAGGTTAAAACAATAAACTCTGGGTCAGTCATGTGACTGGTGTGAGAACTAAAAACAATTATTAAATATTTACTTTAAAAGTTGGGAAATCATGGGACCACGCCATATAAAACGGAACAGGTTTACTCCACATGAACCTCAGCTTAAAATAAAACAACGCAATGCTTTTGAAAAATGAAGTTATCATAAGACTCAGGTCCCATCACACAATGCAACGCAAGCCGGAGGATAGAGTTTTCCCTTATAATAGCAAAAATATGCTTGATACGTATAAAACAAATTATTTTGATATTATAAGTGCATAGTGTTTAAAAACAACTTCAAATATAAATGTATCAATCATAGACGGCATGGGTACCATATGTTATGTCTCTATAGTAGTTTTACAATCAAAAATGCACGGTGTCGTATTGGAAGTTGGATTTCCATCATGAACCAAGGAAATGGATCGTCCTTACCGAATTCGAGACACTCTAGCCTGCGCCTCAACCTCAGAGCTCGAGTGAGCCTTGGAGCGCCAGGGTCGGTCCACACTTACTTTAGTGGATTGGCAATTCCTGAACAATATGTTTCCCTGCCCTATGGGGCATAAAATTTGAGCCACTAGGGACTCAATATCCGAGGTACCTCACTTTCCATCATCTACATAAGTAAAAATGTCTGGGCTCCATACCATAACACCACTTCTAGCTAGAAATAAACGCATGTCCTCCCTGGGGTCCTTCTCCCGTTTCTGGTTCATACCGGGGTGTGAGGCTCGTGAAGTAACGCTATAAACAAAGCTATGCTAATTAAAGCTGTGCTTTGATCACCAACAACGAGACTCTGCTTTTCAACAAAAGCCTTGATCATTTGCATCTTGGCATGCCACACTGACAATTCACGCCACACAACTGCTGTCTATCAATATATAACCTCTAAGCTCGTACGTCTCAGAGAAGGGTGTTAAGCAAGAGAATAAATTCTCCGCCACCAAACAGATATATATTTAATAGAAATCAATTAGCACAGAGTGAAATCCAATGTCAGACACACATCCATTTACAAGTCCGTTCTGGGTCTGAACGAAACCGGAGGCACCTTATTCCTCGTCCCATATGTCCAATACAGGAGAGAGGTCCTCGCATATCCGTCGATCTCCAAGTACGTCTGAATGATCACCACTTATTACCTTGTCTTGGGTGTACAGCCCAATCAAGACATCAGTAATCATCCAAACGATGTGAAGAACTCCGGTCTTCAACCACCGTCTTCATCGTCGACTTTTAATCGTCGTAGTAATTATTCAGCATGGGTTAAACTCGATCTTTCCGAATAACTCACGTATTTTATAATCGATAATAAAGTGCTATAAAAACACATCATACGCCTCATTCCAGTTCAGAATATTCTTTTATTCCAATATTCATATTTTTAGGGAAAAGTTCAATTAATTTTATCAAAGATAAATTCTTTTAAATTTATTCTTAAATCTTCCTTTGGATATCCATTTTAAAAGAATTTATTTTTTCCTTTATCAATTCTAAACCAAATTAAGGTTTATCAACTAGTCGGGATTAGCGAACCTTACTAAAGTAATCATTTATTTATTAATCTCAATCCAACCTATTCATCCCATGGAGCAAAAACTGGCACTACTCCATATCTAACACCCACTGTGTTATCGGTAAATTAATTACCATTTCACGTTCAAATCTAATTAAAGATTTAACTATCACCTGGAGTAAAACTGGTGGTACTCCATTCTCGATCATTTCATGAATTCGACAAATTTAATTATCTCTTTCTCATTTTAATCTAATTAAAGATTCACTAAAACTCCAATTTGGTTTTTGTGACAACCCGCCCTGCACCAACCGACATTTACTCCAAAAGTGCGCTGTACACAGGTCCAGTTAGCATGGGACGGATCGTCAGAATGAAAGGAAGAAAATGAAGAATCAACAAGGAACCTGTAGAATGTCTCACAGCGCATAGAACAAAATATAATAACAACATACTTGACATAAAACAGGTGAGACAGTGCATAAGTTGGGAACAACTATCATAGCAGCGGAAAATCCAAAGTACAGCTTATGATCCAAAGCCAACATTATTACAACTTTTAAAAACTGTCTCAAAAGCTAAACAAGAAAGGTACACTACTAATGCCCAAAGTAGTGACCAACAACGACACAGGGAGAATATCTATAAATATCATACGTGGAAGCCTCCTGCTCGCCTCCGAATCCGCTACTTGCGCATAACCAGCTAACCTGTCTCTAGTCTGCTCGTGTGAGCACCCAGTGTAATAAGAAGAGACATAAAACTCCGGGTCAGACAAAAAGTCTGGTATGAGCGATAAGCAGTTAAACAGAACAATGACAGGTATACTAAACCATACCTGAACCTGGACCTGCAATCAAAGAGTTAGCACTACATACTGTATAATACTCCAAGGTGCCACTACATACGGTGTAAAGAATACGGGGGTGGGGGTGTGCATGTCATAATGATGGCAATCAATCAAGCATAGCAACCATCCTTACATCTCTCACTCAGTGCGTAAAGTATACGATATCCACCACTTCGATCACCTCAATACCTAGCTATGACCACCTTGCCCCATGAAGTCATAAATGGCTTCCCTGCACTGATACATAGCCATTAATCCTTCGCTATGTCCACTTTGCCCCATGGAGTTGTTCACCCCATCTGCGCTGGCTCATAGCCTTACCAATCCTTTACTATGTCAACTTTGCCCCATGGAGTTGTACACCCCATCTGCGCTGGCTCATAGTCCTACTACGATCACTTTGCCCCTCGAGTCATAGTGACTCTACTGCACTGATAACGTAGTCCTATCATTCATGTTGAATCGAAGTTATGAACGTCGACAACTCCTTAGCACATGTCCCGCAGCAAAGCCCAACCATGAAGTGAACTCATTGGTTCCCAACTGGATCCTGGGCTCTAACTTCCATTTGGACTACCTTTGCATCTCGGGTTATTGGTCATCACCGGATCGGTTCGGATTCCCTCTTAACAATCGGTTCGGTTCGGCCTTCAACTCCCCATCATCAACACGGTTCGGTTCGGCCTTCAACATCCTTCACTGGATCGGAATGGGATCTTCAGCACGCTACGGTTCAGATCGTCGTCACCCGCATCGGGTCGGGTCGTGTCTCCAAGTCCATTTCCATTTCCATCTATGGGTTTGGATCGGGGTCCTTCTGGCGATTCGGGTCGGGGTACTCTCCTCCAGGCCAAGTACAACGGTTCGTCCTCACCATCTCTGAACGGATTGGGTCGGAGCTGATGGCGGATCGTGGGGAAGGGTCTAACATTGGTTCAGTTCGGGTCTCCATAGCCGATCCGATCTGGTCCAATATCCTACATTTTCCTGCGACTGTTTGTACGCCTCTCGACGGCGTTTTCGACCATTCTAACTATTCTAAACAATCGCAAAGCATACCACAAAGTCATAGCAACAAGTAGATGTGACCTCAAACACCAAAACATCAATATGATAGGTTAAAATGGATCAACATAGCCAAAACCCCATATTTTACCTTAAACATGTTCAAGCATAATTAATGATAGGATTAGCAAAACTTAACCAAATTAACCCAAGTTCATATCAGAGGTCTAAAACATCATTTAAGAATTTATAAATATTTTTATAGA
The DNA here is from genome assembly GCA_030737875.1 of Allium sativum. NCBI lineage: Eukaryota > Viridiplantae > Streptophyta > Magnoliopsida > Asparagales > Amaryllidaceae > Allium > Allium sativum. The sequence goes on from CM060923.1 coordinate 161,693,802, forward strand.
ATTTTATCATGTTTAAATTCGCTAATTAACACTAATTACCCTTAATTAACCATAATTAGTGAGGAACTATGCAAATCACTCACCTTAGCCACAAATAAACCTTAGATCTGAAATAAATCTCTGTTTGGGCGCGAATAACAATGCAAATCCGCAGCTCTAATCTAGATTTGGTGAAGATCACTGTTGATTTGATGTTGCTAAGCTTAATCCTTGATTAGAAAGTGATTTGGAGGTGATTTAGAGGTTAGAAGGCCATTTTTAGGGTTTCTAAGAGGTAAGTGGAGGCTAGAAAACTGAAATGGAATGAAACCCTATCTCTTTTCAGCCTCCCCATAACCCTAATCCCGAAATGGGTTATGGGCCCATTCACTAATCACCCTATTTGGCCCGGTTAAGCAGTTTTTCACCTTCCAAACCTTATTTCAGCCATATCTCCCAAACGGTGTGTCTGTTTGGCTATTATGACCACTCTACGGAAAGGTAAACCATCAAACGAATCTAATGGAAGTGGTTTAAAGTCAAAATTCCTTCCCAGTCAAAAGTTATGGCCAAAACAGTATTAGATCGGGGCAAAATGGTCATTTAAAAATCGGCAAAAATCGTGAACATGGGAAATGACCCTAATGGTCGTTTCCCAAAGCCATATGACCATACGACTTCATACGAGGAAGAAATAAATACTCTACGATCCTCCAATGCGTAGAATGCAGGTTGTTACATTCTTCCCCCCTTAAGAAATTTTGCCCCCGAAATTCCCTAACCAAAATACACAAAGGGTCCCGCATGCCTATCAACCATAAAACAACAATCAAACATGCAAAACAAGCAAAACAAGTCTATCCTAGCATGTGGAATAACTAAATTGCAAAGTAAATCTTACCAGGCAAAGGGTTCTGGATACGTTTTCCTAATGCTCTCCTCTGTCTCCCAAGTACGGTAATTCTCGTTCTCGCCCCACTGAACCTTGACTAGCTTCACCGCCTTCCTTCGAAGTCGCTTCGTATCGTGCTCGACAATACGAATCGGCTTGCAGTTCCCAACCGCTTCGGGTTCCACTTCGAAGTCCTCTAACTGATAGGTGAAATAGTCATATCTGGGTCGTGCACGAACTTCCTTAACTGGGAAACATGAAATACGTTGTGAACTCCCGCCATCTTTTCTGGTAAGTCAACTCTATACGCCAAATTCCCAACTTGTTCGAGAACTGGGAATGGGCCAATAAACCTTGGTGCCAACTTGCCTCTCCTGCCAAATCGTATCACGCTCTTCAATGGGGAAACCTTGACAAACACCAAGTCACCAACGGAGAATTTTTAGTCTTTTCTCCTTTTGTCAGCATAACTTTTCTGCCTATCCTGGGCAGCCTTCATTCGTTGCTGAATGAACTTAATCTTATCTGAAGTTTCACTCATCACATCTGGTCCAAGCATAAACTTCTCACCAGTCTCTATCCAATCATGATGGTGAGTTGCACGGTCTTCCGTACAAAGCTTCATATGGAGCCATACCGATACTGGATTGGTAGCTATTATTATATGCAAATGGTCATCCCATGATCCACCAAAATCCAATTTACAAGCTCTCAAGAGATCTTCCAATATACGATTCACCCTCTCTGTCTGACCATCGGTTTGAGGATGGTACGCGGTACTCAGATGTACTTCTGACCCTAGATCCTCTTGTAAGCTCTTCCAAAACCCACTAGTAAACAACGGGTCTTGGTCACTCGCAATGCTTTTAGGTACTCCATGAAATCTCACTACCCACTTCATATACAATTCTGCTAATTTAGCTGCCGTTCTGGTCGATTTGACTGGTATAAATTTTGCACTTTTACTCAATCGATCCGCAATTACCCAAATGTTATCATGTGCCGATCTAGTCCTTGGTAAACCATCAATGAAATCCATCGAGACTTGCTCCCATTTCCATTCGGGAATTTCTAATGATTGCAACAAACCACTAGGCTTCTTTTGCTCAGCTTTGATTAGCTGGCAATTCATGCACTTGGATATAAACTTCCCAACGTCTCTTTTCATCCCTTCCCAGTAGTAAGTCCGTTTCATGTCTCGATACAACTTATCACCACCGGGGTGTATAGTCAGTTTTGAGTGATGACATTCCCTAAGCACTTCATCTCTCAAACCATCCATGTTGGGTACAACTAGTCTTCCATTTTTCCGAAGCCATCCTTCTCGATCAAGCCCATACAAATTCATCTCCTCACCGTCGATGTTCATCTCTAACTTGGAGATGATTTCCAACAGATTGGGATCTTCCCTCTGACTGGAACCAATCCGCTCAATCATGGTGGGTCTGATTGTCAAACTAGCTAATATCTCTGGATCTAATTCGCACTTTGGTCTAAAATCAAACCCTGCGATATACTCCAGTTGCTTCCATTCAAGAAACATAGCCCATAAACTGGCATGTCTCCTACTCAAGGCATCGGCTACCGCATTGCCTTTCCCAGGTGTATATGCGATATCAAAATCATACGAAGCCAAGAACTCTAGCCATCTTTGCTGTCGGAGGTTTAGATCCTTCTGAGAGAAGAGATACTTTAACGATTTATGATCGGTAAACAACTCAAATCATTCTCCCAAGAGATAATGTCTTCACATCTTCAATGCGAACACGATCGCAGCCAGTTCCAAATCATGGGTAGGATACTTTTTCTCATGCGACTTTAATTGCCGACTAGCATAAGGTACAACCCTACCTCCTTGCATCAATACAGTATCTAGTCCGGTACCACAAGCATCCATGTATACTGTCATACCTTCATTCCCTTTAGGAATGACTAACACTGGAGCACGCGTCAACTTTTCCTTTAGACTCTTGAATGCATTCTTACACACTCCGTCCTAGACGAAGGCTTGATTCTTCTTAGTCAACTGAGTCAACGATGCTGCTATCTTGGAGAAGTCCTGGATAAAATTACGATAATACCCAGCTAACTCCAAGAAGCTTCTCACGTTTGTTGCATTCTTGGGCATAGGCCAATCCTGTACCGTAGCCATCTTCGCAGGGTCCACGACGTTACCATTCTCTGAAACACCATGGCCCAAGAATCTCACTTCCCTCCTCCAGAAGTGGCACTTAGAAAACTTCACTTTCAATTGGTGTTTTCTCAACACCTCCATCACTATCCTCAAATGTCCCTTGTGTTCTTCCTCTGTCCTCGAGTAAACAAGGATGTCGTCTACGAACACAAGAACAAATTTATTCAGCTGATCTCTGAATACTCGATTCATAAGATCCACAAAGTATGCTGGTACATTGGTCAACCCAAATGGCATGACCAACCACTCATAAAATCCGGACGGCGTCCTAAATGCCATTTTCGGAACACTCTCAGCCGCTACTAGAAGCTGATGAAATCCTGTCGCGAGGTCTAATTGGGAGAACACTCTTGCTCCTTCCAGTTGATCAAACAAATCATCTATCCGCGGTAGAGGATACTTATTCTTCCTCGTCACCTTATTCAACTCGCGATAGTCCACACACAACCGAAGGGAACCATCTGCCTTAGTGGCAAACACAACTGGTGCTCCCCACTTGGAGACACTTCTTCTAATAAATCCCTTCTTCAAAAGATCGCTTACTTGCACCCCGAGCTCTCGCTGCTCCCTTGGTGCCATACGACGAAGTGGCATTACTATAGGTCTGGCATCTTTCACTAAATCAATACGGAACTCAATCTCTCGGTGTGGTGGAAGCCCGGTCACCTCCTTGAAAACGTCCGGATACTAGCCAACCACGGGTAAACCTGACAACTCACTATGCGGGATGTTGAGGGAATTTAGAAAACTAGCCATTACCCCATCATCGGGTAGACCACCAAACACTACCCTCCGCCCATCATCCGCCCTAGCTGTCACCAAAAAGGCCTCACAGTCTACCACCACCCCGTATCTTTGGAGCCAATCGACTCCCAATATAATGCCATACCCAGTAAAGCCAAAACAAAGCAATCACAAACAAACATACATCCATGACTCAATAAGACCAAATTTCGGCAAATCATACTAAGGTTAGTCGAACCACCAATCGGGTTCGTCACAACCAACGGTCTATCGACTATCTCGGGTTCCAGTCCCAACCTATCTACCAGCTCACTAGATATAAAGGAACGGAAAGCCCTAGTATCAAACAAAACTCGAACAGGTACATCATGAATAGAAAGCATACCTTGAATGACGACATTCTTTTCTTTCTCCGCCGTGGTTGGGGCATTCGACGAAGAAGGAATAGCGTTGATAGCATATGCTTTCACAATCTGCTTCTCTTTAAGAGGTTGTGGACACTTATCCTTGAAATGTCCCACTTGGCCACAGTTGAAGCACTTTTTATCCGCTGACTTGGCCTGACAATCCTTAGCATAATGGCCCTTCTTACCACAGCTGAAGCACTCCACATCCTTCTTACTCTTTTTCTGGCCATCCTTGGTCTGATTCTGCCTCCTCTTGTTCTGAGAGTTATTCTTGCCTCCACCGCTTGCTTGCGGCTTTGGCCCTTCTGCAGATGCAACCTCAGCCTTTGGCTTAGGGTAAAGACTCTCTGACCTCAAAGTTTTTCCAACAATCGATTCATACGTCTCATCGATGTGGTTAATAAGCCTTTCCCCCAAGTACCCATCCAAACCAGTAATGAATTTCTCATTCTTCTTCTCAGGAGTATCGATAAGGGATAATCCATACTTCGACAAAGTGTCGAATTCAGCAATATAGTCCGAGACTGCCCTACCATTCTGCTTAAGCTACAAGAACTTCCTAAACAATTCTGACTTTTGAGAAGCCGGGATAAACTTGTCGCTAAATCGAGCCTTAAACTGATCCCAAGTAACCTAATCCTCTGGAGTGGTTGTTCTAATAGCATTCCACCAATTCATCGCTCGCCCTTGCAGCTGACGAGACGCTAGCCTTCTCTTCATCGCATCCTCGATACCCAAGTCGTCGAAGATACGATGACAGCTATCCAACCAGTCCTGAACATCCGTAGCCGACTCCGTTTTGTGAAACGGCTTCCCACCAAGGTGAGTGTAATCCTTGCACAACTTGGCAAAATCGGCCCTAGGCGCCTGCACTACTGGACCACCACCATTACCGGGATTGGGAACTTCCCCCTGCACATCCCTAAGCATTTCTCTCATGAGGTTAGTAAACATTGCCCTCATGTCAGCAGCATTCCATTATTGGTCCCTCTACCAGCACCCCTCGTATCTCGACTCATCGGCAAATCTGTAAAAAGAAAACGATTAACCATCTCCATAGTGGTGCTAGTGCAGTGCGACTTCATCCTTAGCTATACTAATAGTATATATATATATCTTTTGAAAACCAATGTAATCACAAATACGCTCTCTCATATACGTACTATCTCTCCCTAGTGCCTTTCCCTAGGTTAACTATGCAACCTAGAACTCTGATACCAAATGTGATAACCCGCCCCGCACCAACCGACATTTACTCCAAAAGTGCGCTGTACACATGTCCAGTTAGCATGGGACGGATCGTCAGAAGGAAAGGAAGAAAACGAAGAATCAACAAGGAACCTGTAGAATGCCTCACAGCACATAGAACAAAATATAATAACAACATACTTGACATAAAACAGGTGAGACATTGCATAAGCTGAGAACAACTATCATAGCAGCGGAAAATCCAAAGTACAACTTATGATCCAAAGCCAACATTATTACAACTTTTAAAAACTGTCTCAAAAGCTAAACAAGAAATGTACACTACTAATGCCCAAAGTAGTGACCAGCAATGACACAGGGAGAATATATATAAATATCATACGTGGAAGCCTCCTGCTCGCCTCCGAATCCGCTACTCGCGCATCACCAGCTAACCTGTCTCTAGTCTGCTCGTGTGAGCACCTAGAGTAATAAGAAGAGATATAAAACTCTGGGTCAGACAAAAAGTCTGGTATAAGCGATAAGCAGCTAAACAGAACAATGACAGGTATACTAAACCATACCTGAACCTGGACCTGCAACCAAAGAGTTAGCACTACATACCGTACAATACTCCAAGGCGCCACTACATACGGTGTAAAGAATACGGGGGCGGGGTGTGCATGTCATAATGATGGCAAACAATCAACCATAGCAACCATCCTCACATCTCTCACTCAGTGCGTAAAGTATACGATATCCACCACTTCGATCACCTCAATACCTTGCTATGATCACCTTGCCCCATGAAGTCATAAATGGCTTCATTGCACTGATACATAGCCACTAATCCTTCGCTATGTCCACTTTGCCCCCCATGGAGTTGTTCACCCCATCTGCGTTGGCTCATAGCCTTACTAATACTTTACTACGTCCACTTTGCCCCATGGAGTTGTACACCCCATCTACGCTGGCTCATAGTCTTACTAATCCTTTACTATGTCCACTTTGCCCCATGGAGTTGTACACCCCATTTGCGCTGGCTCATAGTCCTACTACGATCCCTTTGCCCCTCGAGTCATAGTGACTCTACTGCACTGATAACGTAGCCCTATCATTCATGGTGAATCGAAGTTATGAACGTCGATAACTCCTTAGCACACGTCCCGCAGCAAGGCCCAACCATGAAGTGAAATCATTGGTTCCCAACTGGATCCTGAGCTCTAACTTCCATTTGGACTACCTTCGGGTTATTGGTCATCACCGGATCGGTTCGGATTCCCTCTTAACAATCGGTTCGGTTCGGCCTTCAACTCTCCATCATCAACACAGTTCGGTTCGGCCTTCAACAACCTTCACTGGATCGGAACGGGATCTTCAGCACGCCACGGTTCGAATCGTCATCACCCGCATCGGGTCGGGTCGGGTCTCCAAGTCCATTTCCATTTCCATCTATGGGTTCGGATCGGGGTCCTTCTAGCGATTCGGGTCGGGTTACTCTCCTCCAAGCCAAGTATAATGGTTCGTACTCACCATCTCTGAACGGATCGGGTCAGAGCTGATGGCAGATCGTGGGGAAGGGTCTAACATCGGTTCGGTTCGGGTCTCCATAGTCGATCTGATCCGGTCCAATATCCTGCATTTTCCTGCAGCTTTCCAGCGACTGTTTATATGCCTTTCGACGGCGTTTTAGACCATTCTAACTATTCTAAACAATCACAAAGCATACCACAAAGTCATAGCAACAAGTAGAAGTGACCTCAAACACCAAAACATCAATATGATAGGTTAAAATGGATCAACATAGCCAAAACCCCATATTTTACCTTAAACATGTTCAAGCATAATTATTGATAGGATTAGCAAAACTTAACCAAATTAACCCAAGTTCATATCAGAGGTCTAAAACATCATTTAAGAATTTATAAATATCTTTCCAGAATTTTATCATGTTTAAATTCGCTAATTAACACTAATTACCCTTAATTAACCATAATTAGTGAGGAACTATGCAAAGCACTCAACTTAGCCACAAATAAACCTTAGATCTGAAATTAAACTCTGTTTGGGCACGAACAACAATGCAAATCAGCAGCTTTAATCTTGATTTGGTGAAGATCTCTCTTGATTTGATGTTGCTAAGATTAATCCTTGATTAGAAAGGGATTTGGAGGTGATTTAGAGGTTGGATGCCATTTTTAGAGTTTCTAAGAGGTAAGTGGAGGCTAGAAAACTGAAATGGAATGAAACCCTATCTCTTTTCAGCCTCCCCATAACCCTATTCCCGAAATGGGTTATGGGCTCATTCGCTAATCATCCTATTTGACCCGGTTAAGCAGTTTTTCACCTTACAAACCTTATTTCAGCCATATCTCCCAAACGGTGAGTCCGTTTGCCTATTATGACCACTCTACGGAAAGGTAAACCATTAAACGAATTTAATGGATGTGGTTTCAGGTCAAAATTCCTTTCCAGTCAAAAGTTATGGCCAAAACAGTATCAGCTAGGGGCAAAACGGTCATTTAAAAATCGGCAAAAATCATGAACATGGGAAATGATCCTAATGGTCATTTCCCAAAGCCATATGACCGTACTACTTCATATGAGAAAGAAATAAATATTCTACGATCCTCCAATGCGTATAATGCGGGGTGTTACAGTTTTAATATCAAAAATCATTACTTTATGATTATTCAACTTTAAGAAATTAATCTTGTCTTGTCTTATCTTAACTGGGTTAAAGAACCTATGTTATTTAAAACACAATTCTCGATAACCCAAAATCATCTCCCATCAAAATGGAATCTATACGGAAATCATAACAATACATAATCGATATAAATTCCCGTGCCAGACTGATAATATAAATGGAATAGCGGCAAAGCCTTTTAAATTCCATATATAGTAACGGTCTTTATTCACAGAAGCTCATCTCGATTATTACCAAATCGAATTCCATTCAATTCCAATTTAAAATATTAAATTGGAAAACCCTGGAAAATTTTCATTTAAATCTTAATAAAAGATTTATAAATTCCAAATTATATTTTTCACTCTTAATTGTGTTGAAGAACAAATTTCGTTTAAAACGCAGTTCACGATAATTCCACAATCAACTTTCATTTTAATTCCAATTAAATATTAATTAATTGGCAAACCTCTCTAAATCTTAATTAAAAGATTTATTCTTTCCTCAACTGGGTTTAAAAACAGTGTTATTTAAGACACCATTCACAACAAACCCCGAAATCCAATTTATTTTATTTAATTCCAATTAAATATTAATTAATTGGAAAACTTCATTAAATCTTAATTTAAAGATTTATTCTTTTCTCAAATGGGTTTAAGAACAGTGTTATTTAAGACACCATTCACGACAAACCCTAAACCCAATTTGACATTAAATAAAAGGCTCTGATTAGTAATTATATCGGCTTATATTCAATATCAAATTCTGAAATCAACAAATATCGTATTGGAAATAACGATATTTATATATCTTCCAAATTCCTCAACAATATCCGTATATTCACGGAATCCAATATTGAAATATTCTGAAGATTACTTCTATTCGAAACCATTCCAATTCATGCATTGGAAAATTCAAGTTATGTTAAATCCATTTACAAATCTAATTTATTTATTTAAAACATTGGATTATTATTCTAGTTAATAACTAGTTCGTTTTGATAAAAATATATTTAATTCTCTTCAAACTTGGAATTTGTCATCCAAAATCTTTCCAAATCATTTATTATGGTTTTACGTAATTTTTCCATATTTTTCATAATTTTATTTAGGCCCTTATCATCGGTTTCCAATAATGGCCACCGAACTGCACCCATATCGACATTTTTCAAATTTGGTTTGGACATAATTCCAAATCCAACCGTTAGATTTCAAACCTCTTATATTCATTGGAAAGCTCTTTTCGATACGAACCTAATGGTTCGGGTTTAGGAGAATCCAACGGCCGGATCTCCCATTACATCAGTTTGAAGTTAATGATCAAAATTCGAGAACGATCGCTGTGCGGCGTGTTCTATTTAGGCCATTAAATATATATATATATATATATATATATATATATATATATATTCGCCGATTTCCATTTAAAATGTATTTTATAAATCGTTTATAAATTCGTTTTTAAACGATTCCAATTTCGTTTTCAATTTTAAATCTAAATTGAATATTCTATATCTTTATCATATTATAATATAAATATTTTCAAAATATTAAATTTTGAAATCACTTCTTTTCGATATTCATTATAAAATGAATAAAATTGATCGATAAACCCGTTCGGGTTAAAATGGCGTTTCTATACTTAACCGGGCTTCATATTTTTTTTATATTTTTGTGTCCATCCAAAATTGGGTATCAAAATCATAATTTTATTCTTCACTGAATATTATTTTACAATAGTGATAAATAATCATTAAACAGTCCATTCACATCCAGAGTGAAGTTTACAACTGTGGGAGCATTAAAATAAATAAATAACACTCATCACAGCCTGTCAACCCATCAGTTGACATACGACTAAACATTGAGATTAGTATATGTCAAATATCATCCCAATATCCATGTGGGGTTTTCAAACAACAACAATGGATTTAAATAAATTATTGATTAACAAATTTAACCAATTCTAATTCGATTTGAATTATTTCCTATTTAACCAATTTTCACTGTTTAAATTAAAAATGGATACTTATAATTTAATTTCAACTACCGCATAATGTTAACAATATTTTTAATATGTTAAACATTTCAACATCACAAACATATATTTAAGACATGGTTATTTAATTCATTTCATTAACATGTTAAAAATAATATTTTTATATAACCAAAAATAATTTAACATTTGATTCCTTTATTCTAATTTAACATGATAAAAATATCATTTTTAATGACAAAACATGTTTAACTTATAACCCTTTTTATTCTAACTAACATGATAAAAGTTTCATTTTTAATGACAAAACATGTTTAACATATAATTTGTTTTATTCTCAACAAACATATTAAAAATGTCATTTTTAATGACAATTCATATTTAACATACATTCCTATTTTATTCTAACTTAACATATTAAAAATGTCATTTTTAATGATAATTCATATATTAACATGTAATTCCTTTAATCTAAACAAACGTGTTAAAAGTTACATTTTAATGAACAAATCATGTATTAACAAATGATCATTTTTCTACTTTGCTAACATGTAAAATATTACATTTTGATAAACAAAACATGTATGAATAAATGATCATTTTTCTATGTTGCTAACATGTAAATGATTACATTTTGATAAACAAAACATGTATAAATAAATGATCATTTGTCTGCGATGCTAACATGTAAATGATTACATTTTAATAAACAAAACCTCTTTAATGAATCGACCCTACAATAAAAATATATTTTTTATTGTCTAATCTTTTTATTTAAACATGAATCTTTTTAATGAATCAAACATACACCAAAAATATTATTCTTTATGTATACACATTTTATTTAAAACATGTTTCTTTTTAATGAATCTAACATACACTAAAAATGTCATTCTCAATGTATGAGCATTTTATTTAAAACATGTTTCTTTTCAATCATTCCTGCATACAAAAAAAATGTATATTTTTATTGTTAACATGTTCTATTTCAAACAATGAATATTTTGTTTATTCGCACAATTCTAACTTAACATATTAAAAATGTACAGTTGATATATTAACATGTAATTCCTTTAATCTAAACAAACATATTAAAAGTTACATTTTAATGAACAAATCATGTATTAACAAATGATCATTTTTCTACTTTGCTAACATGTAAATGATTACATTTTGATAAACAAAACATGTATAAATAAATGATCATTCTTCTACGTTGCTAACATGTAAATGATTACATTTTGATAAACAAAACATGTATAAATAAATGATCATTTGTCCACGATGCTAACATGTAAATGATTACATTTTGATAAACAAAATTTCTTTAATGAATCAACCCTACAATAAAAATATATTTTGTATTGTCTAATCTTTTTATTTAAAACATGAATCTTTTTAATGAATCAAACATACACCAAAAATGTTATTCTTAATGTATAAACATTTTATTTAAAACATGTTTCATTTAATGAATCTAACATACACTAAAAATGTCATTCTTAATGTATAAACATTTTATTTAAAACATGGTTCTTTTCAATCATTCCTACATACACAAAAATAAAATGTATATTTATATTGTTAACATGTTCTATTTCAATCAATGAATATTTTGTTTATTCACACATACAATAAAAATATGATTTTTATTGTATGAACATTTTTTAACAAACATGGACAATTTATTTTCATATACACAATAAAAATATGATTTTTATTGTACGAACACTTTTTTTACAAACATGAACATTTTATTTTCATATATACAATAAAAATACGATTTTTATTGTATAAACAAATTTTAACAAACATAATTCAATCCAGCCATTCATCGCAATTAAATCAATCCATTTCGACTTCATACAACACATATATGAATTTTATATAGCGAATATATATAAATTTCACATTGCAATCACAATTAATTTTATTTTAAATTAGAGATCTCACATTTGTTTTACTCCTTCAAATTCGACGACTCGCTCCAAATCTGTTCCATTCAGTTCCATCACGAAGATCTTTTCTTCATGATTTAAACGCTTCGAAAATCGCCCAATTCCATTTCTGTTTGAGAGAGATATGGGCGTTTACACATTTAAATCATTAAACAACTCATTAATTAAATTGTTAATTAAATACTTAACTTAACTATCCCTTAATCATCTCCTACCTCGTATAACAGCTGAACCCATTCACGATTCCATTGACCACCCATTGCTCCACCTCAGGCCGACTGGACGGCGATCCAACAGCACCCCCTCGCGCGCCTCTAGATGCTCCTCCACCACCATGGGTTGCGCCAACTCCGACGGTCCATGGGGCCCCAAAATCCGGTGCGAACGAGCCAGGTTTAAGCTCGAAAATTAAGCAATCCTCCACACGATAATCCATCACATCCGTCAGATCTCTAGAGGGTTTTGAGCTCTTCAATTTGGGTTTGGAATTTTCGAAAATTATTAGGAGGATTTGGAGAATTTTTGGATTGAAAATCGGAGAACGGGGGCCTTTGATTTTGAAGATGGCGACGCTGACTTATGGGCCTAGGGTTTTGCTTTCTAGGCTATTTATAATATTATTTAATTCTTTAACACTAAAAAGGCCCATTAAACCCTATCAGCTCCAAATCAAGTCCAACGACTGTCACCCTCAGCCAAATACCCCCATTTTGGACTCAATGGACTATGTTTCATAAGCCCTTTTGACCGTTTCAGCCTGTTTTTCTTTAAATAAAAATATAAAACATTCAATATTAAATTTGAACGTACATTTTAATTTACCGAGGCCACATAGTGATTCCAAAAATTCCCAAAAAAAATAAATCTAGCTATGTTTTGACGATATAGTCCTAACAAAATTAATTTTGTTGAATTTGAAGACCGTTTGAAAAATGACCATTTTCCAGTCGATTAAATTCAAATTGAAAATACCAAACACGTTTTTTTTTCACGCTCACATATTAATTCCAAAAATTATAAAAATTGGAATTTAGCAATAATTTGACATTCTGGATCCAACAAAAGTGGTTTCGTCGAAAATGGAGGTCATTTGCAAAATGGCTATTTTAAGGGCCATATATTATTTAAAATATATATAAATTCCACAGCGACTTTTCTGAATTTTAAACTGGACATAACTTTCAATTTATTTTATGAAATCTGGATTTTTCACATTCATTAGAAAGATACAATTAAACAGATTCTAATGTTTCTTGTTTCGTCCAATTCTGATTTAAAATGAATTCTGTATATTAAATTGAAATTAGAAATCGAATTTTCAACTACCGCGCTATTTCAGGCTCGTTTTATAATTTAAATAAATTTATACGTTCTAACTTCGTAATTTTTAGTCGTTATTATTTAAAATAAATCATTTAAAATATTAAAAATTCATTAAAATAGCTAAAATAAAAAATTTAAATTGGTTCTGAAAATTTGGGTTGTTACAATACATGTGAGTAGGACAGAGTACAAAAATCAAAACTACAGGAAAGTTTTGAAGAACCAAAATGTCATGGGTGACAAAACCTGATAACACAATACCATACGATTCAAGGAAAATAAACATATCATTTTAACATAATGAGATTCCAGCTTCAGATAAAAGGGGAGGTAATCCATAAGTAAAGAAGAGGTCCCGGCGAAATAAAAAAAAAACAGGCCAATTTAAAAGATACCCCATGCATGAGTACATGGTGCAAAACATATACTAGTGCTTAACATTTGTATTTAGTGCCAGTACTATCCTCTGGTTACTCTCGGCTCTATGCATACTACATGCCCGTGTGCATTAAAACAATATATATCATTATACCTATCTCTTAATAACAGATTTAACTGGGAAAAACAAAGGGTTTTACTCCCTTCAAGCTCAGTTTAAGGCATTTCTTTTTCCCATAAACTACATTAGTCAAAATTTTCAAAGCTCAAACCCTTTGTAACGACCTAACTTTTTGACCGCTCCAAGTCGGTATTTAAACCAACTCAGAATGCTCAAAACGACGGGTAGTTATTTTAGCTTACGGGTCTAAGCAGAATAAACACAAAAATCATAGGCTCATAAGAAACAGTATCTCACAAACGGAATTTTATATACAAAATTTCTCAAAGTAAATAATTTACGCAGCGGAAAAATAATATAATGTGTACATGAACTTTAAGAATAAAGCTTTAAGGTTTACATGTACTTGTTACCATATGGGTATAAGATGGAAATAACAATCTACACCTACCTATTACTCCCATATCAGTGTACTTTTTCAAACATATCAAATCCCTTTCTGTTTTTCTTTTGCACGTATTATACATGGTCACTAAGTTTAACTTAAGTGTAAATTGGTTGATATAACGAGTGAACGATCATCATTCAAGTATGTTATGTAATATAAAGCTTTGCAGTATACTAAAAGTGCATATCTATCATCCTATCACTCAAATTTGGACATTTAGTTCTGTAAATTCCGATCAGCGTGTGTATTCATATTAGAGTTTTGGGTCCACGTTTTGGCCATAACGTAGAAAACATGTACTTAGCTACATGCAAGGATTCACAAGGTCGAAGTGTCCAGGTGTGTCACAAAACAAAGAGGATGGAGCTCAAGGCATGCACAGCCACGCAACAGCCTGTGATTGAGGTGAAGGTACGTCCAAATTACAGCGAGCATTCCAAGACCCTTTGTAACAACCTGCCATTTTGACCGCTCCAAGTCAGTATCTAGACTAACTCAAAATGTTCAAAACGACAGCTCGTTATTTTCTTATAGGGTTTAAATAGAATAAAAACAAAATCACAAACATAGAAGAATGTAATAGCTCACATCAATGAAATTTTATATACCAAATATCAGAGTTTTACAAAATATCTACACAGTGAAAAAGTAAATTTATATACATGAATTTTAAAAATAAAATTACGGTTTTGTCGAGCCTTGTGCGCATTAGCATCTTGCGTCTTCACGTTCCTCTCCAGCTTGCGAGCTAAATCTTTAAATCTGGAATAAATAGTTGAAACCCATATAAATATACAAAATACTTTGACTAGGATTGTTTCCTTCTCATGCCGACGACTTGCATTCATTGTATATTAGTTTCAAAAATATTTAAATAAAACTTATTTAATTTAAAAGATATGTACATGTTTAAAAATATTCTATTTGTATACTTCTTCAAAGTTTAATATATGTTAAGTAATTATTTTAACCATTTCTATTTTAAAATTAGTCTATATTTATATATTTAAAATTTGTTTATAACAAATGTATTATTTTCAAATATTCTATTTAATTAAATTGGGAATTGTTTCAATCTTGAATCCTTTGATTCGAATATAATGAATTCTTGTTTAAATGAATACAACGAATTTGAAGTAGAGAATATTTTCAACCTTGATCCTTGATTACAAATGATTGTTCGAAATTATATAAACTATCTTTACCAAATTTAGAAAGAAATTTAGTGTATACATATGATGAAATGAACTTAAATTCGGAATGTGTATTCCATATGAATCGCTGGTTATTTGGAAAGACCAGGATCAGAATTTAATTTTCGAAACCATTTCAAATAACTGTACGACGAAATAAATGAAGGATGATAACTCTTTAAATGAAAATGGATTGAAATGGAAAAAATTATTCGGCTATGTATATGATGGTAAGTAAATTTAATAAGAATGAATCGACATGTAAATGATTTGTATGATAGTATATTGATTGTAAGCGAATTTAATATGATGACAAGTATATGGAATGGATAAGCAAAATTTAAATAAATAGCGTTTTCGTTATCTGTAATATATAAATTGAAATTACAAATGAATTTGAAATTCAAAATAAGTTGAATAAAATTTGAATAGAAATGAATGTATATATAAAAAAAATTTGTCGTTCGTTTGTTGCCTTATCTTGCCATCATCCTATGCTTATCGATTTGAACCGTTCGTGCTTGAATGTCTGATACTATCCAAATCTTATCCCAAATTCTTTGCCGTGCTTTGATGAATCTGTTAAATTTGGTGATACAAAATCACAAATTGATTGGAACAAATTTACAAAGAATGGAAAGTAAATATTTTATAATGGGAATGCATTGATTTCATTTGATGAGGTGGTAGAGAAATAAATGAAGCGATTAATTTCTTCCATCTACGCTAAAGAAACAGATTGATTTACTTCCTATATTTGCACATTTGTTGCTATGGTAATTTGCCTCCATTATATTATTACCATATGTTGGTAATTTAATTGATAACTCACATAGATTTGCATTGGCTATATATTGAGGGGTAGACTTTAGTGTAAACCCATCCTGGCTTGGAGCCAGTGATCTCAATGGTGTCTCTTCTTGTTAAACCTGATTGAGGTTTGGATATGTAAACTCTTATTTTGTAATCTCTTGTAATTCTCTCATGTGAAATAAAATCTCTCTTTGTTAGACTGGACGTACACTATGATGATAGTGGAACCAGTATAAATATTGTGTGTCTCTTTGTTTCTCTGTGATAGTTATTTACTATTTTGTTGATGTAATAGAATAATTGCTATCAGATTAGATTGGTGTTCAATTGATAAATCTAGATCCTATTTATTGCTCTTCCGCGAAGGCGCAATTTTCACAACAGATTGGTATCAGAGCGAGGCGATTTGTTTTAAATTGTGCATCAATTATTTCTACAAAGGTTGGTAGATTCAGTGGTGATTATGCTATTGCTATTTTGGAGAAAAGCAGACTTTGGTGGAGGAGATTATGTCGAGAGTGAAGAGCATTCCAATCTGGGAACTTTGACATGATATGGAGTTTACTGTGTTGAAGGGACTATTGGATTTGGGAAGTTTTGATCATGTTTTAGACAGGGGTCTTCATGTTGATGATGCTCGAGGGATCCAAGATGATCAGGAAAGGAGCTCAGATCAAGTGATAGACGGGTGTCGAGACAAAGATCATTGTGGTTTAGACAGGGTCTTCACGTTGATGATGCTTGAGGGATCCGGGGTGATCGAGGAAGGAGCTCAGGTCAAGTGTTAGACGGGTGTCAATGTGTATTGCAAGCATTTTTTAGACCGTTGATTGATGCGCGGTGCAGCTCATGGTGGTAGATGCATCTTTTGCAGGCGGTGGGTAAAGCTTGTAATGGTTTTTATTAAGTTGCAGGAGAGAGATTTTTCGGCGATTGAGAGAATTATTTTTTAGTCTTGGTGGTGTTGAGATTACTTTGGAATCTGCCTTTTTTGTTATTTTGGATATTTGCAACATTTTATTGGCGGGCGGGGACGTAATCTGAGCTCGTTAATGTAATAACCCGAAAATCTGGGCCAGTTTAAAATTTTTATTTTGGCAATTTTAGCGAATTTTAATTATTTAAAGTGAAATATTTTAAATAATATCGACGAGAAAATTTATTTTGAATATAATTCGACGTATATATTATACGCGTCGTCGTTAGAATATAAATATTTATATATAATTATAAATAGAATGGAAAATGGCGCGGTAGTTCGATAATTCGATTTCAAACTTCAATTGAATGTACCGGGTGCAAAACAATCCGGAATTTAGTGAAACCAAAAACATTAGGATCTAATTGATGATATCTTTCCAACGGATCCGAAAAATCGCAATTTCATAGCGGGAATCAAAAGATATGTCCAGTTGAAATTTCTGAATAGTCGCTATGGAATTCAGGCCCTTAAAAATGGACATTTTGCAAACGACCTCGGATTTCGACGAAACCAGTTTTGTTGGGTCCGTGATGTTAAATTATTGCTAGGTTTCAAATTTCATAATTTTTCGAATCAATATGTGAGCATGGCAAAGGAAAACGCGTTTGACCAGTTTCAGTTGACTTTAATCGACTGGAAATTGGCCATTTTTCAAACGGTCTCAGAATTCGACGAAACTAGTTTTTTTAGGACCGTATCATCAATACGAAGCTAGAAAATATTTTTCGGGAATTTTTCTTGTTAGTATGTGGCCCCGGTAAATTGAAATGTACGTTCAAATTGAATATATACTGAGTTATATTTTAATCTTGATGGAAACTGATCGTAACGGCCGAATTGGCTGACGAAACATATCCCATTGTGTTCGTAATGGGGGTAAAATGCTAGGGACGACAGTCGGTGGGTTCGATTCTGAGTTTGAAAGAAAAAGTTACTTTTTAGCGGACTGAATTAAATAAATAATTAAAAATATTATAAAACCCTCTCTCCACCCTTTATTTGGTCAACGTTCAAAACAAAAAACAAAAAAGGAAAATGAAAAAAAGGGCGGAGCCCGCTCATTGACGACACGCGCCACCCCCTCCGTTCACCCTCCACCACCGTCGGAGACCGCGCCTTCCCCCTCCACATCAGATCGACGACCGATCCTCTCCCCCTTCCTCCTCGCGCTGAGCGCGATCCCCTTAGCCCCAATTCGAGGACGTCGCGCCCCTAGCCCACGCCATCACCTCGACTGTTGCGCCCCCATGCCTGCGCTGCCCCTCTCTGCCTTCGATCCCCCACCACCAAGCCCTCTTCTCCGACTGAAGCCCGAGACCCCTTCCCTCTTCAGCGTGAGCAACCTCTCCTCCAACCTCTCAAAGCCAACACCACAGTGAGTTTTATAATTTGATTTTCACTTCAGTTTTAAATATAGAAAGGCTTAGGATTTTATAAATTAAAAAGCTTTTATTTTTATAGTTAAAAAGCATTGTTTTTTTTAAGAAGTAAAGATTAGATTTTCAACATTAAAAGATTTGTTTTTTTAGAACTGAAAAGCTTATATTTTTGTTCAAAAGAAAGCTTATATGTTTATTAGAAAAGATTTTATTGTTCAATTAGAAAAGACAAGATTTTATGGTGTGGTCATAGAAGAAAATTTTAGATTTTTGTTAAGGGGGAAATGATTATTTTTGTTAAGATAAAAATTGGATTTTTTATTTAGAAAGGATCGGATTTTTAATTTGAAAAGTTTTGATTTTTAAAACAAACCATAAAAATGTCGCTTTTATATGAAATGTTGTAGCGAAATAAAAGGTAGGATTTTTGAAAACAAAAAGAAGGGATTTTAAGATAAGAAAAATATAATCTTTATATTATAGAAAGGTTAAAAATATAATCTTTTTATATAAAATAGCATTGTAAAAATATAATTTTTATATAGTCATAAGGATAAAAATGGAATTTTTATCTATATGGTGGCCGTATAAAAATGTGATTTTTATATATTGAACAACAAAGTAAAAATGTGATTTTTATATATTGAACAGCAAAGTAAAAATGTGATTTTTATATATTGAACAGCAAAGTAAAAATATGATTTTTACATATGTAGTGAAAGCGGATAACGAAGGTGACAAAAAGGCGAGAACGAAGAAGATTTATATCAAAAAAAAAGAGTCAAGATGATTGGATAGCTTTCGGTGAGAATTTCTCACCTTTCAATTTCATTTTCTAGTTATATATATACTAGGATGCAGACGGTGCTTAGTAGCACCCGACACAATCGTCCACAGACCATGGACTTGTTTGTTTGATTGCAAAAATTAGTTAGATTATTTGATTGAAATTGAATTGTGTGGTGAAATGAATTGATATGATTGATGTGTGAATGGCGTGGGCCTTCACTAGACCGGGGATAAGGCTAGGCCTTGTCCCGTTCCTAGTATCGTGCCGTTATGCCGCCGAAATTTTCTAAAATAAGTTAGAAAAATAAAAATATCATTTTATTTAAAGAATGAACTGAACAGAAATTCATATGTTGGAATAAAATGTTTTGTCGTTAAAAATATAATTTTTAACGTGAATGTGAATAAATAAATATTCATTTACAAACCAGACGGTTTGTTTATGTACACCTATTTGAAGGACATTGATTGGGTCGATAAATTTTACACATCGCCCAACTGCACAAATAAAATATGCGTTTGATTGTTTGAAACCCCACACGGGTGTTGGGATGAAATTTGAGGTTCACTCATCCTGATTGATTAAATATGTCGATCGATTGATTGACAGGCTGTTATAAGCGTTAGATATCTATATTTGATGCTTATACAGTGTAGTGCACTTTGGTTGATGGTTGATTATTTTTCAATGCTATTATATGTGTGTAATGCATGAAAATCCATATAATTAAGTTTATATGGTAATTGATTGGGCCTCATTCCAATTTAAAAAATAAAGAATATTATAAAATAAAGGTTCATGTGTTGACAATACTCATCCATTGAGATTGGTCATGTGTTGAACGAAATATTTTGATAATAACAACTATTTTGAAAAAGAAATATTTGGAATAGAATATTTGAAAATAAAGGTATATATGAAGCTGTGTTGATTAGATTGACGCCATTTTGACGTGAACGATTTCGAAATGAATTGAATTGAAAACGATTTCGAAATGAATTGAATTGAAAACGATTTCGAAATGAATTGAATTGAAAACGATTTCGAAATGAATTGAATTGAAAACGATTTCGAAATGAATTGAATTGAAAACGATTTCGAAATGAATTGAATTGAAAACGAATTCAAATTGAATTGAAAGCGAATTGAAATGAATTCAAATTGAATTGAAATTTGAATTTAATAGAAATGAATTTTAAAACGAATTTATAAAGAAGAATTCAATTTTGATTTGAATTGAAAAGGAAGTTGTAATTGATTTTGAAACGAATTTAAAACTATTTATATAATTCGTTTTAAATAGAAATCGACGAAGTATATATTATATATTATATATATATATATATATATAATATAATGGCCTGAATAGAACGCGCCGCGCCGCGGCAGTTCGCGAATTTCGACCATTGATTTCAAATGGACATTACGGGAGATCCGACCGTCGGATTCTCCTAAAACCGGAACCGTTGGGTTCGTATCGAAAAGAGCTTTCTAGCGAATGTTAGAAATTTGAAATATAACGGTTGGATTTGGAATTATGTCCAAATCAAATTTGAAAAAGGTCGCTGTAAGTGCAGTTCGATGGCCGTTGATGGAAATCGACTGTACGGGCCTTGATAAAATTATTAAAAATAGTAATAATTTGTGTAAAATCATAAGAAATGATTTAGAAAGAATTGGGATGAAAAACTTCATGTTTGAAAAGATAAAAATAGATTTTTATCGAAATGAACTAGTTTTGAACTAGAAATATAATTCTATTTATTTTTAAATAAATAAATTGAATTTGAAAAGGGTTTTAAAAATAACCAGAATTTCCAATGATTGCATTGGAGTGGATTTGAATCGAAATTGTCTTCGGAATATTTCGATGTTGGAATTCGTGATTATACAGATGTGTTATGGAAATTTGAAAGATACATATTTATATCGTTATTTCCAATAGAACATTTGTTAATCGTAGAATTTGATATTGAATATAAGCCGATATATTTTCTATTCAGAGCCTTGTATTGAATATCAAATGTGATTTGGGTTTGTCGTGAATGGTGTCTTCATTAACACTGTTCTTGAACCCAGTTGAGAAAAGATTAAATCTTTTTATTTGGATTTAATGAAGTGTACCAATTAAATGAGATTTAAATGGGAATTGAATTGATATTGATTTTTGGGTTTATCGTGAACAGTGTTTTAAATAACACTCGTTCTTTAACCCGATAATTAATGAATGTGATTTTGGGTTTATCGTGAACTGTGTTTTTAAATGACACTGATTCTTTAACCCAGAGAAATATTAAAACTAAGTGGAGTTTTAATGAATCTTTAATTAGATTGAAAAGATCGAAAATGGAGTATCACAAGTTTTACTCCAAGCGATAGTTAAATCTTTAATTAGATTTGAACGTGAAATGGTAATTGAATTTACCGATAACACCGTGGTGTTAGATATGAAGTATAACCAGTTGTACTTCATGGGATGAATAGGTTGGGATTGAGAAATAAAATAAATGATTACTTCGGTGTGGTTCGCTAATCCCGACTAGTTTGAATTGATATTCAAAGAAGATTAAAGAATAAATTTAAAGAATTAATCTTGGATAAAATTAATGGGAACTTTTCCCAAAGTATAGGAATATTTGGATAAAAGAATATTCTGAATTGGAATGAGGCGTATGTTGTGTTTGTGTAACACTTTTATAATATATACGCGAGTTATTCAGAAAGACCGGGTTTATCCCATTCTGAATAACTGATTCGACGTGGTGTCGAAGATGAAGACGGTGGTCGAAGACCGGAAGTCTTCACGTCGTTTGGGTGATTACTGATAATCTTGATTGGGCTGTACACCCAAGAAGATGGAAACAGTTGGTGATCGCCCAGACGTACTTGGAGATCGATGGATATGCGGGGTACTAGGTGCCTCCGATTTCGTTCAGACCCAGAACGGACTTGTAAATGGACTGTGTGTCTGACATTGGATTTTAGTCCATGTGATTGATCTCTATTAAATATATATCTGTTTGGCGGCGGAGAATTTATTCTCTTGCTTAACACCCTTCTCTGAGACGTACGGGCTCAGGGGTTATATATTGATGGATATCAAACGCATGGAGTGAATTGCCTGTGTGGCATGCCTAAGTGGCAATTGATCGAGGCTTCTGTTGAAAAGCAGAGTCTTGTGGTGATGATCAAAGCAAGGCCTTTGTGGCGTAGCTTTGTGTAACGTTTACCTCGCGTGTTTCACTCCCGGTATGAACCAAAAACGGGAGACGGACCTCAGGGAGGACTTGCGTTTCTTTCTAGCTAGAAGTGGCGTCAGTGGTTTTACACGCCCTGACGAGTTTGACTTATGTGGTTGTTGCTGTTGCGAGGCGCCTCGGTTATATCGGTTTCGGCCGATGCATTCTGGTCGGCAGACGGACCAGACTTACACCCCATAGGGTGGGGAAACGTAGTGTTCAGGCATAATAATCCACATCGGTGGACCGGCCCTGACGATCTAAAGGCTTGCCTGCGCGCTTGCCTGTGGCTCGGGCTAGAGAGTCACGAATCGGTAGAGGACGATCCCTTGCCTCGGTTCATAGATGGAAATCCAATTTCCAAATACGTGACATTTGCGGTTTTATTTGTAAACCTATATGTGGCGACATAGTGGCATGGGACGCTCATGTCGCCTATGATTGATACTTATGATTTGAAGTTGTTTTATACACTATGCACTTATAGTAGTATCAAATGATTTGTTTTAAACGTACTAAGCATTCTTTGGCTGTTATAAGGGAAAACCCTATCCTCGGCTGCATTGCATTGTGTGATGGGACCTGGGTCTTATAACAGCTTCATTTTTTTTATTTAGCATTGCGCTGTTTGTTTTATGCACTGGTATTCTTGGGAGGAAACCCGTTCCGTGTTATACGACGCGGTCCCTTGATTTACCTAACTTTAAAAATAAAGATTAACTGTTTTAGTTCTCACACCAGTCGCATGACTGACCTGGAGTTTATTGTTTTAACCTAAACTCTGGGTGCCCTTATTTTGACACGGGCAGCTAGTAGTTTTGGTTTTGCAGATTTATATTCACAGGATCCTGGTTTACAGCTGGAACGATATCCGGAAAGCTTTGTATCCGTATATCTCTTCTAGTTGTGTATTGTATTATTTTCCGCTGCTATGTATTTAAATGTAATTTAAATCTCTGATATTTCTGTGTAATATTTATTCATTTATACTTTGTATATTCTTGTAATCTGATGCATTGCTGTAATATACAATGAAATGTTCTTCTGTATGCGTTCTGTTTTGTCTTGTTCTCAACGATAGGGCGTTTCGAGCGGTCTGGGTCGGTTTAACGACTGGTTCGGACCGAGCGAAATTCCTTGCCGTGACAGTTGGTATCAGAGCCAGGTTTACAAAGCTAGAGAACAAGGCACATTAGAACCATACGAAAGAATTCATCAGATATTGGATTAGTAATATCCAATGGGAATGAATCGTTAGAGATAGGATCAGAAGTATCCTAGAACGAGTGTGAAGAGTATATTTTTGAAAATGAAAACAATTTTTGTTTTGAAAATTTAAATCAACTATTCGTATTTGAATAATTTATTTATATTGATTTTGGACAATTCAGTATATAAAGAATTTGCATATACGCCTTGCAAACGTATATTCAAAGTTTTAATATATTGGGTAGATATAGAATCACATTCTAGTTGACCGGGGATGATTCTGATAATGCTGCAGCGTTACCAGTATTTATTTTCGAGTGACGAAGGTGTGTTATCTATATATTTCCACTAGACCGGCGTGAGAACCAAAACTAATATAGGTGGAGTACATTGTTGTGAATTGGCATCAAAAACATGATTTTTGTATATGTATCAAAATTAGGAATTTGAAACTCTAATTCACTAATTGATTGATGTTTGTGTTGCTTGTTTAGTTGTTTGATAATTTTGAACCATTTAGCCAAAATGAACCAAATATTGAATTGTATTGAAATTGGTCGCATTTGCTTGCATATACCTATACTTATAATGAACAGGTCATAGCAAGGAGGCTAGAGCCGAAGAATAAAATTTGTTTGCCCGACAAATAGGTACATGTTTACTACATAATTTACTGTTTTGTTTGGGTGGTGATGATTTTATGAGCCTATTGGCTAACCGCTTGGCTTTTTCTTTTTCTTTTTGAGATCTGAAGGACCGGGGAAGCTATTTGAAATTCCCCGATGCTCCCGGTGCAGGGGAGGTTATGGCGAAATTTTTCAAAAATTTAGGGTGTTAGCCAAATTTTTGAGATTTTGAAAATTCTCAAAAACTGAAAAGTTGGAGAATGGAAGCCAGATCGAGCGTGGAGTTAATTAATCAAACCACTTTCGACTTTGTTCCTTTTCGGGGACGAAAAGTTTTAAGTGGGGGAGATTGTAATAACCCGAAAATCTGGGCCAGTTTAAAATTTTTATTTTGGCAATTTTAGCGAATTTTAATTATTTAAAGTGAAATATTTTAAATAATATCGACGAGAAAATTTATTTTGAATATAATTCGACGTATATATTATACGCGTCGTCGTTAGAATATAAATATTTATATATAATTATAAATAGAATGGAAAATGGCGCGGTAGTTCGATAATTCGATTTCAAACTTCAATTGAATGTATCGGGTGCAAAACAATCCGGAATTTAGTGAAACCAAAAACATTAGGATCTAATTGATGATATCTTTCCAACGGATCCGAAAAATCGCAATTTCATAGCGGGAATCAAAAGATATGTCCAGTTGAAATTTCTGAATAGTCGCTATGGAATTCAAGCCCTTAAAAATGGACATTTTGCAAACGACCTCGGATTTCGACGAAACCAGTTTTGTTGGGTCCGTGATGTTAAATTATTGCTAGGTTTCAAATTTCATAATTTTTCGAATCAATATGTGAGCATGGCAAAGGAAAACGCGTTTGACCAGTTTCAGTTGATTTTAATCGACTGGAAATTGGCCATTTTTCAAACGGTCTCAGAATTCGACGAAACTAGTTTTGTTAGGACCGTATCGTCAATACGAAGCTAGAAAATATTTTTTGGGAATTTTTCTAGTTAGTATGTGGCCCCGGTAAATTGAAATGTACGTTCAAATTGAATATATACTGAGTTATATTTTAATCTTGATGGAAACTGATCGTAACGGCCGAATTGGCTGACGAAACATATCCCATTGTGTTCGTAATGGGGGTAAAATGCTAGGAACGACAGTCAGTGGGTTCGATTCTGAGTTTGAAAGAAAAAGTTACTTTTTAGCGGACTGAATTAAATAAATAATTAAAAATATTATAAAACCCTCTCTCCACCCTTTATTTGGTCAACGTTCAAAAAAAAAAAAGGAAAATGAAAAAAAGGGCGGAGCCCGCTCATTGACGACACGCGCCACCCCCTCCGTTCACCCTCCACCACCGTCGGAGACCGCGCCTTCCCCCTCCACATCAGATCGACGACCGATCCTCTCCCCCTTCCTCCTCGCGCTGAGCGCGATCCCCTTAGCCCCAATTCGAGGAAGTCGCGCCCCTAGCCCACGCCATCACCTCGACTGTTGCGCCCCCATGCCTGCGCTGCCCCTCTCTGCCTTCGATCCCCCACCACCAAGCCCTCTTCTCCGACTGAAGCCCGAGACCCCTTCCCTCTTCAGCGTGAGCAACCTCTCCTCCAACCTCTCAAAGCCAACACCACAGTGAGTTTTATAATTTGATTTTCACTTCAGTTTTAAATATAGAAAGGCTTAGGATTTTATAAATTAAAAAGCTTTTATTTTTATAGTTAAAAAGCTTTGTTTTTTTTTTTAGAAGTAAAGATTAGATTTTCAACATTAAAAGATTTGTTTTTTTAGAACTGAAAAGCTTATATTTTTGTTCAAAAGAAAGCTTATATGTTTATTAGAAAAGATTTTATTGTTCAATTAGAAAAGACAAGATTTTATGGTGTGGTCATAGAAGAAAATTTTAGATTTTTGTTAAGGGGGAAATGATTATTTTTGTTAAGATAAAAATTGGATTTTTTATTTAGAAAGGATCGGATTTTTAATTTGAAAAGTTTTGATTTTTAAAACAAACCATAAAAATGTCGCTTTTATATGAAATGTTGTAGCGAAATAAAAGGTAGGATTTTTGAAAACAAAAAGAAGGGATTTTAAGATAAGAAAAATATAATCTTTATATTATAGAAAGGTTAAAAATATAATCTTTTTATATAAAATAGCATTGTAAAAATATAATTTTTATATAGTCATAAGGATAAAAATGGAATTTTTATCTATATGGTGGCCGTATAAAAATGTGATTTTTATATATTGAACAGCAAAGTAAAAATGTGATTTTTATATATTGAACAGCAAAGTAAAAATGTGATTTTTATATATTGAACAGCAAAGTAAAAATATGATTTTTACATATGTAGTGAAAGCGGATAACGAAGGTGACAAAAAGGCGAGAACGAAGAAGATTTATATCAAAAAAAAAGAGTCAAGATGATTGGATAGCTTTCGGTGAGAATTTCTCACCTTTCAATTTCATTTTCTAGTTATATATATATACTAGGATGCAGACGGTGCTTAGTAGCACCCGACACAATCGTCCACAGACCATGGACTTGTTTGTTTGATTGCAAAAATTAGTTAGATTATTTGATTGAAATTGAATTGTGTGGTGAAATGAATTGATATGATTGATGTGTGAATGGCGTGGGCCTTCACTAGACCGGGGATAAGGCTAGGCCTTGTCCCGTTCCTAGTATCGTACCGTTATGCCGCCGAAATTTTCTAAAATAAGTTAGAAAAATAAAAATATCATTTTATTTAAAGAATGAACTGAATAGAAATTTATATGTTGGAATAAAATGTTTTGTCGTTAAAAATATAATTTTTAACGTGAATGTGAATAAATAAATATTCATTTACAAACCAGACGGTTTGTTTATGTACACCTATTTGAAGGACATTGATTGGGTCGATAAATTTTACACATCGCCCAACTGCACAAATAAAATATGCGTTTGATTGTTTGAAACCCCACACGGGTGTTGGGATGAAATTTGAAGTTCACTCATCCTGATTGATTAAATATGTCGATCGATTGATTGACAGGCTGTTATAAGCGTTAGATATATATATTTGATGCTTATACAGTGTAGTGCACTTTGGTTGATGGTTGATTATTTTTCAATGCTATTATATGTGTGTAATGCATGAAAATCCATATAATTAACTTTATATGGTAATTGATTGGGCCTCATTCCAATTTGAAAAATAAAGAATATTATAAAATAAAGGTTCATGTGTTGACAGTACTCATCCATTGAGATTGGTCATGTGTTGAACGAAATATTTTGATAATAACAACTATTTTGAAAAAGAAATATTTGGAATAGAATATTTGAAAATAAAGGAATATATGAAGCCGTGTTGATTAGATTGACGCCATTTTGACGTGAACGATTTCGAAATGAATTGAATTGAAAACGATTTCGAAATGAATTGAATTGAAAACGATTTCGAAATGAATTGAATTGAAAACGATTTCGAAATGAATTGAATTGAAAACGATTTCGAAATGAATTGAATTGAAAACGATTTCGAAATGAATTGAATTGAAAACGAATTCAAATTGAATTGAAAGCGAATTGAAATGAATTCAAATTGAACTGAAATTTGAATTTAATAGAAATGAATTTTAAAACGAATTTATAAAGAAGAATTCAATTTTGATTTGAATTGAAAAGGAAGTTGAAATTGCTTTTGAAACGAATTTAAAACTGTTTATATAATTCGTTTTAAATAGAAATCGACGAAGTATATATTATATATATTATATATATATAATATAACGGCCTGAATAGAACGCGCCGCGCCGCGGCAGTTCGCGAATTTCGACCATTGATTTCAAATGGACATTACGGGAGATCCGACCGTCGGATTCTCCTAAAACCGGAACCGTTGGGTTCGTATCGAAAAGAGCTTTCTAGCGAATGTTAGAAATTTGAAATCTAACGGTTGGATTTGGAATTATGTCCAAATCAAATTTGAAAAAGGTCGCTGTAAGTGCAGTTCGATGGTCGTTGATGGAAATCGACTGTACGGGCCTTGATAAAATTATTAAAAATAGTAATAATTTGTGTAAAATCATAAGAAATGATTTAGAAAGAATTGGGATGAAAAACTTCATGTTTGAAAAGATAAAAATAGATTTTTATCGAAATGAACTAGTTTTGAACTAGAAATATAATTCTATTTATTTTTAAATAAATAAATTGAATTTGAAAAGGGTTTTAAAAATAACCAGAATTTCCAATGATTGCATTGGAGTGGATTTGAATCGAAATTGTCTTCGGAATATTTCGATGTTGGAATTCGTGATTATACAGATGTGTTATGGAAATTTGAAAGATACATATTTATATCGTTATTTCCAATAGGACATTTGTTAATCGTAGAATTTGATATTGAATATAAGCCGATATATTTTCTATTCAGAGCCTTGTATTGAATATCAAATGTGATTTGGGTTTGTCGTGAATGGTGTCTTCATTAACACTGTTCTTGAACCCAGTTGAGAAAAGATTAAATCTTTTTATTTGGATTTAATGAAGTGTACCAATTAAATGAGATTTAAATGGGAATTGAATTGATATTGATTTTTGGGTTTATCGTGAACAGTGTTTTAAATAACACTCGTTCTTTAACCCGATAATTAATGAATGTGATTTTGGGTTTATCGTGAACTGTGTTTTTAAATGACACTGATTCTTTAACCCAGAGAAATATTAAAACTAAGTGGAGTTTTAATGAATCTTTAATTAGATTGAAAAGATCGAAAATGGAGTATCACCAGTTTTACTCCAAGCGATAGTTAAATCTTTAATTAGATTTAAACGTGAAATGGTAATTGAATTTACCGATAACACCGTGGTGTTAGATATGAAGTATAACCAGTTGTACTTCATGAGATGAATAGGTTGGGATTGGGAAATAAAATAAATGATTACTTCGGTGTGGTTCGCTAATCCCGACTAGTTTGAATTGATATTCAAAGGAGATTAAAGAATAAATTTAAAGAATTAATCTTGGATAAAATTAATGGGAACTTTTCCCAAAGTATAGGAATATTTGGATAAAAGAATATTCTGAATTGGAATGAGGCGTATGTTGTGTTTGTGTAACACTTTTATAATATATACGCGAGTTATTCAGAAAGACCGGGTTTATCCCATTCTGAATAACTGATTCGACGTGGTGTCGAAGATGAAGACGGTGGTCGAAGACCGGAAGTCTTCACGTCGTTTGGGTGATTACTGATAATCTTGATTGGGCTGTACACCCAAGAAGATGGAAACAGTTGGTGATCGTCCAGACGTACTTGGAGATCGATGGATATGCGGGGTACTAGGTGCCTCCGGTTTCGTTCAGACCCAGAACGGACTTGTAAATGGACTGTGTGTCTGACATTGGATTTTAGTCCATGTGATTGATCTCTATTAAATATATATCTGTTTGGCGGCGGAGAATTTATTCTCTTGCTTAACACCCTTCTCTGAGACGTACGAGCTCAGGGGTTATATATTGATGGATATCAAACGCATGAAGTGAATTGCATGTGTGGCATGCCTAAGTGGCAATTGATCGAGGCTTCTGTTGAAAAGCAGAGTCTTGTGGTGATGATCAAAGCAAGGCCTTTGTGGCGTAGCTTTGTGTAACGTTTACCTCGCGTGTTTCACTCCCGGTATGAACCAAAAACGGGAGACGGACCTCAGGGAGGACTTGCGTTTCTTTCTAGCTAGAAGTGGCGTCAATGGTTTTACACGCCCTGACGAGTTTGACTTATGTGGTTGTTGCTGTTGCGAGGCGCCTCGGTTATATCGGTTTCGGCCGATGCATTCTGGTCGGAAGACGGACCAGACTTACACCCCATAGGGTGGGGAAACGTAGTGTTCAGGCATAATAATCCACATCGGTGGACCGGCCCTGACGATCTAAAGGCTTGCCTGCGCGCTTGCCTGTGGCTCGGGCTAGAGAGTCACGAATCGGTAGAGGACGATCCCTTGCCTCGGTTCATAGATGGAAATCCAATTTCCAAATACGTGACATTTGCGGTTTTATTTGTAAACCTATATGTGGCGACATAATGGCATGGGACGCTCATGTCGCCTATGATTGATACTTATGATTTGAAGTTGTTTTATACACTATGCACTTATAGTAGTATCAAATGATTTGTTTTAAACGTACTAAGCATTCTTTGGCTGTTATAAGGGAAAACTTTATCCTCGGCTGCGTTGCATTGTGTGATGGGACCTGGGTCTTATAACAGCTTCATTTTTCTTTATTTAGCATTGCGCTGTTTGTTTTATGCACTGGTATTCTTGGGAGGAAACCCGTTCCGTGTTATACGGCGCGGTCCCTTGATTTACCTAACTTTAAAAATAAAGATTAACTGTTTTAGTTCTCACACCAGTCACAAGACTGACCTGGAGTTTATTGTTTTAACCTAAACTCTGGGTGCCCTTATTTTGACACGGGCAGCTAGTAGTTTTGGTTTTGCAGATTTATATTCACAGGATCCTGGTTTACAGCTGGAACGATATCCGGAAAGCTTTGTATCCGTATATCTCTTCTAGTTGTGTATTGTATTATTTTCCGCTGCTATGTATTTAAATGTAATTTAAATCTCTGATATTTCTGTGTAATATTTATTCATTTATACTCTGTATATTCTTGTAATCTGATGCATTGCTGTAATATACAATGAAATGTTCTTCTGTATGCGTTCTGTTTTGTCGTGTTCTCAACGATAGGGCGTTTCGAGTGGTCTGGGTCGGTTTAACGACTGGTTCGGACCGAGCGAAATTCCTTGCCGTGACAGTTAACAATTGTGCGATGGGGGGTGGCTTTGCTGGAACCCATTTGGTAAATATTCATTTTTTGGTGTATCTCGTTATGAGATTTTGATTGAAGGTGGAGTTCTGTTGAAGAGTTTTATGTTGCGAAGAGAATTTGATTGGAGATGGGGTGTTGCAAATATGTGATTTTGCATCAAGGTGGAGTGTTAAATTTAGTGATACAAAATCACAAATTGATTGGAACAAATTTGCCAAGAATGGAAAGTAAATATTTTTATAATGGGAATGCATTGATTGCATTTGATGAGGTGGTAGAGAAATAAATGAAGCGATTAATTTCTTCCATCTATGCTAAAGAAATAGATTGATTTACTTCCTATATTTGCACATTTGTTGCTATGGTAATTTGCCTCCATTATATTATTACCATATGTTGGTAATTTAATTGATGACTCACATAGATTTGCACTTGCTATATATTGAGGGGTAGACTTTAGTGTAAACCCATCCTGGCTTGGAGGCAGTGATCTCAATGGTGTCTCTTCTTGTTAAACCTGATTGAGGTTTGGATATGTAAACTCTTATTTTGTAATCTCTTGTAATTCTCTCATGTGAAATAAAATCTCTCTCTGTTAGACTGGACGTACACTATGATGATAGTGGAACCAGTATAAATATTGTGTGTCTCTTTGTTTCTCTGTTATAGTTATTTACTATTTTGTTGATGTAATAGAATAATTGCTATCAGATTAGATTGGTGTTCGATTGACAAATCAAGATCCTATTTATTGCGCTTCCGTGAAGGCGCAATTATCACAACAGAATCTGGGGACAAGTTAGATTTTGAAAAGAAATTTTTGTTTGAGAATGTAGTTTCCAGAATTTTGAAATCGATTTCTAATATCTTAGAATTGATATTTCGGAAAAATTTGTTTGAAATATGTTTATATATAGCAGAGTAGCGTAGCAAAGCATGAAAATATTTTCAAAATAAATTGTTTCAAGAGATTTTGACTATGCAGAAACCTTTTCAAATGAGATTTAAGTATTTGAAAGTGGAATGAAAAAAATCCTATATTTGTGTAAATGATTTCGAAATGAAATTTAAAAAGGAAAAATATACAATTTGATAAATCTCTTGAAAATATTACCTTTTGGGTAAGTATTCAAAATCTTATTCAAGAATGTTTCGATAACGATTTGAAATTTATGGGAACTCGGTATGACTTGAAATTTGAAAGAGTTTATAAAATGGTTTGTAAAGTGTTTTGTAAACATAGAAATTCGATGACTTGAATCCCGAGATTTTGAAAAGATTTGGGGAAAAAACGATAATAATACTATTCGAAAGTATTTGTAAATTATTATGATTACGAAATGATTTACAAATTCGGGATATGAATGAAACGGTTCGTTGCTAAGATTCGAGTAACCCGTGACTAAAGAAAGGTATGATGTGGGTGTAAACTCTTGATGATGGTCTGCTCTGAGGTCCGGAGAGACATCATTATTCGAGATCGATACATGCATAAACCGTGTCTCGTGGCCTTGTCACTTGGAGAAACCTCTCGACTTGGGACATAAATGTTTTATGTCGTTTATCGAAAATTTTGAAATGATTTTTAGTTTAAAAAAAATCCCAAAGTATGATTCGATATGAAGAAAATGATAGTAT
Organism: Allium sativum; assembly: GCA_030737875.1. Taxonomy (NCBI): domain Eukaryota; kingdom Viridiplantae; phylum Streptophyta; class Magnoliopsida; order Asparagales; family Amaryllidaceae; genus Allium; species Allium sativum. Next base: position 161,726,828 of record CM060923.1, read on the forward strand.
TTTAAATGGTTTGAAAAAAAAAAACCGGGATTTCAAGTCAAAGAAATTATTGCATACTTTGTTTTCATTTTACAATTTCCCCTTTTCGAGGATGAAAAGCTTTAAGGGGGGAGATTGTAACAAACCAAGATTTTTAACATTTTAAAATATGAATTAATTTGGATTTTTTTATTTTAAAAACTGAAATTTGTTTATAATATTTGAAATCTAGTTATTTAGTTTGGTTTGAATTGAGTTTAACAAGTGCGAATTTAAATTTTATCTTTGAAGCTAAGTTGTTTTGTTAATTGAAATAATAGTAGTATTTTTAAAATTAATTGAAATATATTGTTAGAGAGTACTAAATTAGATTTTTAATTAAACTTGAGTTTTATTATAATTTATTTAGAGTTGGATTGGTTTTAAAAAGAAAAAGAAAAAAAGTAAATGTGTGATTGTTTGAAATGTATAAATACCGTATTTTTGTTTGTACATAAACTTGTATTGTTTGCATAGTATTAAAATGGTATGCATGCTTAGGAAATTATTGTTTATTTACTTTTACATTTGTCCCTTATTTGTAAACTTGCTAGAAATTATTTGACACCTGTTAAAAGCCGGCTGAAAAATTTATACGTGTCCTTGCTTTCTCCACCGTTTCTCTTATATTCCCGTTCTCTCCCTCTTTTGTGTTATAGCAGTCGATACCTTTCCAATTCTCAAATCAACGTTCCCTTCCCCAAAAATTGACTTTCCAAATTCCAGAAATCCCTAAATCTCGATGGCCACCACGGGAAAAACCCCCTTCTTCCTGGACCGCTGCGATGCCACCTTCTTCATCGCACCACTTCGTCTTGGCCACTCTCGAGCTCTGCCTTCTCCATATGGATCCGCTCACCGAATCGCTCTAGCCGCAGTAAAGCAACCGGCGTCGTCATTACCCCCTACTAATCGCTGTTCTGTGCCATCTCCAGCGTCATTGCCAAGTCAAAAACTGCTACGTGCTCCCGCTTCGTCATCTGATGGTAAGCATTGCTTACGGTTAGACTTATTTCAAGCTTTTCATTTCGGGTATTCACAAAGTATAACTGATTGGGTTGTCTTGCTACTTCACTTGTCGTCTGAGTTGACTGTCTGGGGCTAAATGTCTTGCCATAGCCGGTGTTTGTCTATCACCTTTGCATGCAAATTTGATTGAATGAGAACATTTGAATTTAATTTATTATTTAATATTGTATTACATGCGTTATTTAGAGTTGAAGATAATGTGTGTTGATTGTGTGAATGGCTAAGTAACAATTGTTAGTTGATAACATTGCAGTTATGGATACTGTACTTCATATGATGATTTTACCTAGTATGGTCGTTGATTTAAACTGTATGTTGATACGCATCAGTGTATAATGCGTATTTATCGGTTATATGGACGCATGGATGATGATGATTGTGTTAAGTATAGTTGGGGTGTCATTTCGATTTCACATGGATTAGCAGCAAATAATCAAGTTACTTTCCATGGATTAATGAATAACTAATATTATTTGTTTAGTTAAAATATTATTTCTTTAAGAGTACCATATGATGATATTTATAAATTTAAAAATATTGATGATATAATAATTTTGTTATCTTAAATGATATTAGCTTAATATGATTGTAAATATTCGAATGATACTTTATTCAATTATTAACTTAATGGAAATGATATAATATTTCGCAAATGGGGTGTTATTTTGTAAATTTAATATTTAGTTAATGATAATCATTTCGTGAATTAAATATTATTCTGTGAATTAAGCATTGCATATAATGTAAACTTAAAACTGAACTAAAAATCTAAATGATAATTTGATGTTGTGTCATAAAGTATATTGGAAGTTGCTTTGAAATTGTAATATTTGATTTTGGAATTAATCAAAATTTTAAATAACAATATACTTAAAATTTTGCTTCGATACACTTTGAATTTGAATTATTTGAGTTAAAATCCAAGTAAGGTTGTGAAATAATAATTTTGAAATAATGTTGTAAAATTTCTTGAAAAATATTTTAAACTGGAACTATTAGGTCATGAAATTCGATATAAGTTTAGATAAATGTTTATAATAATATATTATACATTGCTTTTAGTAATATTTTGAATTCAAAGCTAAATAAGAAATGTGATTTAAGTTTCGGGTTCACAAGGAGGTTTGTTTCGTTACTAGTTCGGGAACAGTAAGCGAGGTGTGTAGGCAAGGGATGTAGCAACCAGTGCGCTGAACTTACCTGGTCTATGTTTACTTATCTAGGCTGGTAAAAGAGAAAACTGAAATGAACCTCGAACACCGAAAATAGTAACTATAATAAATAGTTTTCCAATTTAAATTTTGGTTAAATTGGATGGAAGCGATCTTCATATATTTAATATAAGTTCTGTAGATGATGACTAATACTATTTGAGGAATTAAACGATAGAAATATCATAATTCCGCCTATAGTATCGGTTTAAATATGGAAGCATATATTAGATATAAGAAGTTTCGATTTCTAACCAATTGTATATCTAATATAAATCGTTTGGACTTAACTTGGATAATATGATAATGACATTGATTTACTCAAGTAGGGTCAGTACCTAAGATTTCCAGATTTAAAGATTTCGGCCTACAATCTGGAAAGGAACATGAAGATGCAAGAAGCATACGCGCACGCTCGACAAAACTGTAAACTTTTATTTTATTTAAATCATGTACAATATATATATATATAATATTCTTTCGTTGTATAATAAATTTTGTTTTGTAAAATATAATAAATTTTGTAATAATATTTCGTTATACACTATTGTCATTTGTGTACTGTGATTCTGTGTGTTATTCTGTTAAACCCGGTGAGTTAAATAACGATCCATCATTTTGAGCATCTTGAGTCGGTTAAATTACGGATCCTAGACGTTAAAAATGACGAGTCGTTACACCATTTCTGCAAACACGTGTTGCAAGATGGTCTATAAATTGGATTTGCAAACTCGATTTTTTTTCTTAAATAATGAAGCAAGAACACATGGAATCCTTTATATAGCTCCATGCGACGGTTAAATCCCAATACAGAAGAATAGTGACAAATAACAACTAGCATAGAAAATCCAACCCAAGCCGTCAAACGAATCAGCACATAACAATCTTATTCACTAAAATGCGGACAAACGAAGCAGCGAATCTGAAATAAGTTTAATCGTAAGCTTACTTACCTTTAGATGGCCAATGGAAAGAGCAGCAAACGGCTGTGACGCAGGCAACAGTTCAGACGGTCTCAGTTTGCAACGGAGTGGGTTGACTTGCTTCATGCGGGTTCAGGTCTTGCGCGAGCGGTGGGCGCAGGAGGATACAGTGGCTCTAGGCGATGGATGACGCGGTGCAGTTAGCGTATGGCGGAGACAGGCTCAGGTAAGCGGTCGTCGGCTCGATTTGGTTGACCGATGGTAGCCAGGTGGGATTTTGATTTGCAAGGGATGAAGCCAATTTTCAGGAATTGGGAAAAAATGATTTAGGTGTAGAGGAGATGCGGTTTGTGCTTAGCATTTAACAAAGGAGAAAAGTGGTCTTTCATTTGCTTTTTTTTTTATAGAAGAAATGGCATTTCAGATATGATGCAGAAGAAAGGAAAAGTGTGAAAGGAGAAAGCACGTGCAAAGAGGGTTTGGTTTCCTTTCATATTTATCTATGTATTATACGCATTGATGCACCGTAAAGAGGGAGAAGTGAAGTGGTGCAAATGTGGCTCGAAATCTGCGTAGGATATTTACGAATGGATCCGAAAAGTGTTATACATTGAAAGTGTCTACGCTTATTTTTTTTCCAATGAAATCTATACTGACCGAGTATTCAATTTACTTTTTTTTATGTATTTGTTGGTTATCATAAATTATATTCACGTTGTTTACTAATTCATGGCATTTGAAATATGCCATAAACAAAATGCATGCTACATTCATGAAAAAAAAAACATGTCTTGGAAAAATAAAAGAGAACATGAAGCATGCTTGGAACATGAAGTTGTGTATACATGGATTTGGAAAGATGGAAAAACAAATGACATTTGAAAAACAAATGTCGTTTGGAGCTTTTGAAATATAACTTGCAAGAAAAAGTAACATGTATTGCATGGACGCATGCGTATTCATGGTTTGAAAAAGAAGCAAATGTTCCCGCCTAGGGAATAAAAAAATAAATGAGTGATTTAGTAAAATAAAAAAAATGGGTTTTCCAGATCCAAAATTCCTAGAAAAATATACATGACCCAAATAGGGACATGTCGCACTCTAATGGCTCTGTTTTAAAAATGAACCGTGTAAGCCTTTTCACAATTTTATCGCGAACCAAGCACCGAAACTGATAAATGAATATACTGCGCTAATCAACGCATCGAGACGGACATAACAATATATAATTTGCAGTGTTAGGATGCTTTGTTCAAAAATGCATTTCGGACCCCTTTAGACGGAAAATACGGATGGGAAAACGGATGTCAAAACATCTGATTTACGCGAAATGAATTTCGCCGTTGGATTACTAACAACGAATAGAATATTTTTCATGTTTTTCCGAACTAAATTCAGAGAGATTATAAAATCGTTAGACTTTGAACTGTTATGCGCAACTTTGGACTGAAAAATGCGTGACCGACAAACATTCAATTTTTCCAGCGAAACTTTCACAGTTGCTATATCTCACTGTATGTATTTCAAATTTCAAATCTCCGTTACGAGAAATTATAAAATATTATGTAATTTAAATCAAGGATATAATTTTTATTAGTATCGAAAACAAATTATATAATATGAGTTAACTATTTAAATTAAATATAAGAATAAATTCAAATTCAAATAAATAAACTCGATTTAATTTATATACTAAATAAGATCGAAATTGAAAAATATTATTGAAATATAATCATATCAAATTAAATTCATTCGTAATATAAAACCAAAATAAATTTAGTTTTAAATTCAAAATCAGAATAGTTATAAAAATACACACAAACTGAGTTTTAAACAAATAAAATAAAATCAAAATCAAAATCAAAATTTAAATTAAATAATCAAATAAAAATACATTTAAAATTCCGGGTTGTTACAGCTTGCATCCCCACTACTAGGATTTCCACAGGTTATGCCCTACCGGAGTAACAAGATTGCATAACCCCACAGGTTAAATTTGTGGACCTATATATATATAAATATTACCCACCACCCGAAGATATACTTAACCCTTCCACTATTTCAAGCAAGTTTACTTAACCCCTACTCAAGTTAACATGTTCATGGAATCCCTATGGATTCAATCAGGTTAAGTACTCATGTTCATTACCATTCATTTATTTGTGGTTGTAATGCGCTAGACCTCCCACATTAAGTCTACCACTTGTGAATGCTGGATATGCCGGTCCGGTCTGGGCAGACTTCTTCCATAAGTCGGACTTAACCTCGTGTCTTAGCCCGTTACGTGTTTATGCACTTAGACCACTCACATTAGATTCACCACTTTTGATCGCTGGATATGCCGGTCGGGTCCGGGCAAACTTCTACCACAAGTGTAATCTAACCTCGTGTCTAAATGCGGTTACAGTTTCTAATTACTGTAAATCTAGGCATTTTCACTACATAACAATTATCCCTATTTCATTATAGGTTTTCATGCCCCTTTCCCAAGTCATATTCATCATGTACCATATGCCCAAAATTAAGATCTAAATTACAATTTGATTTATGCTCCAAATCCATATTTATGTATTTAATTCAAATTATGCCCAAATTTCCCAATACAAGTTATGCCCTTATTCTAACATTTCCCCTCGTTCCCAATTTCACGCGTTCGCATATTTCTGCGGTATGCCTAGGCTCGAAGTAACCTGGCTATAAAATAAAAAGGGAAAAGAAGGGAAGCGAATATAAATAAACATAATAACAAGATTGACATATGATGAAAGAAACAGGCATAACAAATAATAAACATATAGTGACAAAATTGGACATAATGACAAGATAGGCATATAGGAACAGATCTGATGAACATGTGATAATAGAACAGATTCTAACATAATATGGACATCATAAACAGGCATGATGAGATCTAAACAGTGAATTAGATCTACAAATAATGGCAGATCTGACATGATAAAGAGGCATGGGCTTAGATCCAATTCATAGTCATGTCAAAATAACTTAGATACACATGTTATGGCAGATCTGATATGATTCAATTAGTCACTTGCTTAGATCCAATTATAGACATGTCAAAAAAACTTTAAAGTATTTATATCTAAAATTAATGTAGACTCACTATGATTGGATCTAAGAAACAGAAGAATAATTGAAGATGTTGAATCATAGATCTTTGAACTTGAATGACTTGATTATTGAAGAAGAATAAGCTTTTTTAATATAGGCAGAAGCATCATCTAGTTCTCCATTGTTTTTGGTATGTAAAAACTAGAGAAATGGGGTCCTACTTATAGCCTAAAGCCAACGAATCTTGCTCAGAATTCAATCCACATACGCAGAAATGTATTTTGCCCGGATCGGGAGGGGGGATGTCGACACCCCCTTATGGTGTCGTCCCATGGGACGACACCCCTGGGGTATGTCGATCCCCAACGGGTCAATTTCCCTCCAGACTTCCTGCTTTTGATTTTGATTTATTTTGAATGGTTTTGACTTGGTTATGTGTGTGTGTGTTTATATATATATATGTATATATATATATATATATATATATATATATATCTTATGCGTATACAAACTTCAGACCATAATATCTTCTTCATGCGATGTCCGTTTTACGCAAACTTAGTGTCTATCTTAAGCAGAATTCCAAGACAAACGCAATGGCGCAGTTCGTTTTACTTACTTCCCAATATTTAATTAAGTATTCCTTAGTTTATCATTTTAGTGTCTTATAAATTACCGGGTGTTACATTCTTCCCTACTTAAAGGGTTTCGTTCCCGAAATCTCTAAGTTAAGAAGAATGTATATCCTAACATCCATCATCCATCTACTCATCCATCAATCACAGGCATCCATTGTCCTTAAAGACTTATAATACTTATATGAACATATGCAAAGGTGTGTGCATATGTCCTTATACTAATGTGAAAGATCGGATGGTCTACTAATTCAGTCGACCTCCTTAATGCAATGTATGTTAGTGCCATGAGTCCAATGTGTATGCAAATAATCCTATTATAACATGTACATTCTATATGTGTGCACATTCGTCCAAATGCAACATCCACGTGGTGATGCACCCATTTTCATCTATAAAAAGAAAAAAATATGCACACACATCCATATGCAGTATGACAATGATTGAGCCGATCTAGTGCCTAATGTGTGTGTATATGCATTCACGAGCAACCAGTGGCAAACACTTGCATCCATCAAACATAACATGTCTCAAAAACATGTTTACATCCATGGGACTTCTATCTAAAGGTCGAAAATTCGATCGATAGGATATACTTAAGTTATGGAAACAAGCATGAATAAAAGCCATGGAAAGGAAGTTAAGAACATACCCTTGAAAAGAAAAGGTTACGAAGCACGAATCTTGTCTTCAGTCTCCCAAGTTGCATCTTCTTGGTTATCTCCCTATTGAACTTTCATCAACTTGACTTCTTTATTGCGTAGCATCTTAACTTCTGATCCAAGAATATGGGTAGGAACACGTCTAACTGTCGCCTCCCGTTCTATCTCTATTTCCTCAAGCATACTCAGCTCAATTACTTCTGTAGTATCATGCAAGCACTTCCGTAAATAAGAAACGTGGAAAACATCATGAATGTCGGACAGTCTATCTGGTATCTTTACTCTATAGACCATTTGTCCAATCCTTTCTATTATGGGGAATGACCCTACAAATCTTGGTGCCAATTTCCCTACAGATCCAAAGCGAACCACATTCCTCAAAGGTGATACCTTGATGAAAACCATGTCCCCTACCTCAAACTCAATGTTAGTCCTTCTCTTACCTGCGTAGGACTTCTGCCTATCCTGAGCTATCTTCATTTGTTGTCTAATAAGATCAATATTTTCGGAAGTTTCTCTAACCATATCTGGTCCAAGTAGAAGTCTTTCTGTAGATTCCCACCAACAAGTCGGTGATCTGCAGGTTCGTCCGTATAATGCTTTAAAGGGTGTCATGCCAATACTAGCTTGATAATTGTTGTTGTAGGCGAACTCTACTAAAGGAAGATGCTCTTCCCAAGTCCCTCCGATCTAGGATACACAGCCTTAAAAGATCCTAAAGAACTCTGTTCACCATTTCCATCTGTTCATCGGGCTGATGGTGATAAGCGGTGCTCAAACACAACTGTGTACTTAACGCTTCTTGCAAGCTCCTCCAAAATTCACGGGTGAAAATGGGGTCAGGATCACTTACGATACTGGAAGGTACTCCATGAAGACGAACTATCTCACGAACATAAATTGCTGCCAACCATGTTGCCGTCCTCTTACTCTCAATTGGAATGAAATGAGCGCTCTTAGTAAGTCTGTCCACTATAACCCAAATACTGGTATTGCCTTTCCTAGACCTAGGCAAACCATCAATGAAATCCATCGAGACACTCTCCGACTTCCACTGTGGGATCTCCAAAGGATGAAGTAAACCACCAGGCTTCCTTTGCTCTGCTTTGACTTGCTGGCAAACCAAACATCGAGAAACAAACTCTGCCACATCTTTCTTCATCCCAGCCCAAAAGAAAACCCTCTTTATATCTCTATACATCTTATCACTACCTAGATGAATAGTCATCTTAGAATGACGGGTTTCCTCAAGGACTGTCTTCAAGAGACTCCCAACTCGGGGAACACAAAGCCTTCCATCTCGTCGTAACCACCCTCTATCGTCCGTGGAATATCTACTGAGGTGACTAGTAGTCTCCCCTCTACTGAGACTATCCAAAATGTCTAAAATCTGTGGATTCTCTCGCTGTGAAGTTCCAATCTGATCCATAAGAGTAGGTCGTATCTCTAGCGATGCAAACAAACCAGGCAAAAAATCGGTGGAGGGTCTAAAATCAAAAGTCGATATGAACTACAAGCTTTTCCTTTCCACAAACAGAGGACTTAAGGTCATCCTCTGCTTACTCAGTGTGTATGCCACCACATTACCCTTGTCAGGGGTATAAGCGATCTTGAAGTCATAAGATGCTAGGAACTCCATCCACCTTTGCTGCCTTAAATTAAGATACTTCAGAGAGAACAAGTACTTAAGAGATTTATGATCAGTGTACAACTCAAACTTTTCTCCAAGAAAATAATGACGACATGTCTTAAGTGTGAACACTATGGCAGCTAGCTCCAAGTCGTGGGTAGGGTAGTTCTTCTCATGAACCCTTAGCTGTCTACCTCCATAACATACTACCCTTCCCTCTTGCATCAGAGCCGCACCAAGCCCTGTACCACATGCATAGTGTACACTGTGAACACTTTGTTCCCATCGGGCAAGGTCAAGACTGGGGCTGTTGTCAGAGCCCTTTTTAATCGCTGGAAAGCATCATCACAGTCTACATCCCAAAAAAATATCAGATTCTTTTTTGTCAGCCTAGTGAGTGAGGCTGATATCTTTGCGAAGTCCTTAATAAACTTCCTATAATAGCGTGCTAACCCCAGAAAACTTCTCACCTCCATTTCATTCTTTGGGATCTACCAATCTTTAACTGCAACTACCTTTGCGCGATCTACTGCTATCCCATCCTTAGAGACCACATGCCCTAGAAATCTCACTTCTTTTCTCCAAAAATGGCACTTGGAGAATTTCGCATTATGCTAGTGCACACAGAGAGTTTTCTGAACCTCCTTTAAATGTAAGGCATGCTCTTCCTTGCTCTTCGGGAAAATCAAGATATCGTCAACAAAGACCACAACGGACTTCAGATCAACAAAATAGGCGGGTGCATTCGTCAACCCAAAAGGCATAACGAGCCACTCGAAGAAACCATATAGAGTTCTAAAAGCAGTTTTGTCTATACTATCCTCGACCACCCTCAACTGATGAAACCCCGTGGATAAGTCTAACTGGGAGAAAACAGATGCACCAACAAGCTGGTCAAATAGGTCGTCTATCCTCAGAAGTGGGTGCTTGTTCTTCTTGGTGAGTTTATTCAACTCTCTATAATACTCACATAAGCGAACCATCCGCTTTATGCTAGTGCACACAGAGAGTTTTCTGAACCTCCTTTAAATGTAAGGCATGCTCTTCCTTGCTCTTCGGGAAAATCAAGATATCGCCAACAAAGACCACAACGGACTTCAGATCAACAAAATAGGCGGGTGCATTCGTCAACCCAAAAGGCATAACGAGCCACTCGAAGAAATCATATAGAGTTCTGAAAGCAGTTTTGTCTATACTATCATCGGCCACCCTCAACTGATGAAACCCCGTGGATAAGTCTAACTGGGAGAAAACAGATGCACCAACAAGCTGGTCAAATAGGTCGTCTATCCTCAGAAGTGGGTGCTTGTTCTTCTTGGTGAGTTTATTCAACTCTCTATAATACTCACATAAGCGAACCATCCGCTTTAGTTGCGAATACCACCGGAGAACCCCATTTAGATATGCTTCGCCTAATAAACCCTTTCCCAAGTAGCTCCCCTACTTGCTTGCTAAGCTCCCTCCTTACTCTTGGATCCATATGGCGCACAGGCAATGCAACTGGCTTTGCGTTATCTACCAAGTATATACGGAAATCAATCTCGCGCCTCAGAGGTAAGCCCCACACCTTCTCAAAAATATCAGGATACTCACGGACTACTGGTACAGATCACAGATCATTGATAGATGCATTAAGTGACTCTAGGAAACTAAGCATGACAAACCCTTTAAGATCACAAGAAATCTCGAGGGTCCTCCTATGGCAAGTCAAAAGTCTAACGGCCCTCCTCTCACAATCCATAATGACACCATACATGGCTAGCTAGTCCATCCTTAGAATCAAACCATAACCGATGAAACCAAGCACATTTGTGTCGCACTCAAACTCGACGCCTAACACAGATATTCTCAAACCCCGACAAATTATGGACAAATGAACCATACCCCAATGGGGTTTGAGACAACAACGGGATCTAAAACCATACTAGCACTATGGTGCAGAGACTCAACCACAGAATCAAATATAAAAGAATGCAAAGTGTCCGAATCAAAAAGAGTTCTAACAGGATGATTGGAAAGAGAAATCAAATCTTCAGCGGAAACTTTCCTACCTTTGTCTGGCGCACTTTCTATGGGAGCATGTACCTGCCCTCCCGAAGTTCGTGCCCTTTGACCTTGTCCTTGCTTCTCCGGGCACTCCTTAGAAAAGTGTCTGACCTATCCACAATTGAAACAAGCATTCTTCTTTCTTTTGCAGTCCTTGATCAAGTGACCCTCGCGTCCGCAATTATGACACTTCCTCTTATCTCTAGCCTTGTCATCCTTTCCGCACTTCTTTTGTTGTTGTTATCCTTTCTTGGGCCACACTTTCTTATTTTGTGTTTTCTCAACCTTAGCTTCTATCTTTTCATCTTTATCTCCCTTATGCATCAATGACATTTCAACGAGCCTTTCAAAAGTTGCCCCCATCGGAATATGAGACATAGCCAGCCCATGAAGGGGTTTGTTCAATCCTCTAGCAAACCACAAAGCTTTCTTTTGCGAGGTGTCTACTAGCTCCAACCCAAACCTCGCCAGGTTATTGAATTTATTAACATGCTCTCTGACAGTCATGCCTCCTTGCTTGAGTGCCAGAAAATTTTCCATTTGAATACTTTTCTCAGCTTAAGAAAGGACCTTCATTTGAAATCTCTGCCGAAAATCATCCCAAGTCTCCACTGGACGCCCTGCTTGCGTCACTTCCCACCAGAATGAAGCCATAAATCTTTGCATATCCTAGAGAAACTATCTGCTCGTGGAGGAGGATGAGGAACACCGGGTGCACTTGAGGGAGGAACGCCTGCTTGACCATCGGCAGGCGCCGTGGCCTCTAGATACCTATGGAACCAACCCGGTATCATAATGCCCTTATGAATATTAGGTTCCCCAAACATGCTGAAAAGAAAGGAAAAAGGGATTCAAATAGAGAATCAAAAGATATTACATATGACTTTGGGGAATATGTTTTTCAAAACATAATTTTCTTTTGAAAATGCTTTCTTTTAAAACCTTTTTGAAAAAAAAATTCAAAATCTTTTATCTGATCTAGTAACCTTTAGCTTTGATACCAAATGTGACACCACACATCCGTTAATGTCATTCGTTAAGAGAATGCATTATGTTTCTAGAAGCATTAAAGGTAAACAAAAACAGAAACATTACAAGACAGATATAAAATAGCAGCGGAATTTAAAACTTTTGTTAAGCAGAAAACATCATGGTTCAAAACATAGTTACATCATAAGTCTGAAATATATAAAACCCAGTACATCAACTTAAAACGTCTGTCTTGTACTAAAATCATCAGAGTACAATAAATATGAAAAGAAAATAATCCCCAAAAACATAGCCATAGTAGAGAAGATAAGAAATCAAGCAGTACATCTAAGCAAATTCAAACAGAATCCTGGTCAAGCTTGAGTATTCCCACCCTAAGAACCTAGGGGGAACGAAAGAGAAAGAAGAGGAAACAAAATGGGTCAGACATAAAGTCTGGCGAGTCTAGTTACTTTTAGCATATAAATAAGTAAAAGCATCATGACATGCATATAAACTGGATAAGAGAGATACAACATATAAGGCAGGTATGACAAGGTAACAGGATAAACAGGATAGAACCAATAGCGCTTCCTTGACACTTTTCTTTATCTGCACCAATACTAGTATCATATGAACAAGATGATCCCAAACAAGTATAAGATGGTAGACTTAGGCATACTTCTAGTGAGAGGTTTAACCCCATACAATAACACGCATCCCAATTGAACATACCAGAGTTACCCCTAAGGATAATAACGGGCTTCTAAACATACTGGAGTCTAGAAGTACCCTAATTACTACCTCCAATCGATCAGCTCCCTACTACGCAAATACCCTGTGCTGGCCCCATAGCAGGACGTATCACTTCCTAAAGTAGCAACCCTTCGTTTTCAAGATGTGCACAACCATATCTACTTATCTCACGTCGTCTTAGCCTCCTCTAGTCTGTACCCATGCACGCACATGACCCCATCGGAATGCGTCGTTCACACCGTCCCCTCTTTTGGATCTCTTACAATCAGCCTAGTAAGTGTGCCCCATTCAGAGTACTTATTTGATACCTATATATGGGTTACTGACTGAAATTGGTCCCACACATAAGGTGATACAAGCTTCCTCTAGGCTTGCATCCCACTAATATGATTTCCACAGGTTATGCCCTACCAGAATAACAAGATTGCATAACCCCACATGTTAAGTTTGTAGGCCTATATATATATATATATATATATATATATATATATATATTATGCACCACCCCAAGATATACTTAACTCTCCCACTGTTTCAAGTAAATTTACTTAACCCCTACTCAAGTTAACATGTTCATGGAATCCCTATGGATTCAATCAGGTTAAGTATTCAAGTTCATTACCATTCATTTATTTTATGGTTATAATGCGCTAGACCTCCCACATTAAGTCTACCACTTGTGGATGCTGGATATGTCGGTCGGGTCCGGGCAAGCCTTTTTCCACAAGTCAGACTTAACCCCGTGTCTTAGCCCGTTACGTGTTTATGCACTTAAATCCCTCACATTAGATTCACAACTTATGGTCGCTGGATATGCTGGTCGGGTCCGAGAAGACTTCTACCACAAGTGTAATCTAACCTCGTGTCTAAGTGTGATTACAGTCTCTAATTACTGTAAATCTAGGCATTTTCACTACTTAACAATTATCCCTGTTTCATCATAGGTTTTCATGCCCCTTTCCCAAGTCATATTCATCATGTACCACATGCCCCAAATTAAGATCTAAATCACAATTTTATTTATGCCCCAAATCCATATTTATGTATTTAATTCAAGTTATGCCTAAATTTCCCAATACAAGTTATGCCCCAATTTTAACGTTTCCCCTCGTTCCCAATTTCACGCATCCGCATATTTCTACGGTATGCGTAGGCTCGGAAGTAGTCTGGCTATAAAATAAAACAGGAAAAGAAGAAGGGAAGAGAACAGAAATAAACATAATAACAAGATTGACATATGATGGTAGAAATAGGCATAGCAACTAATAAACATATAGTGACAAAATTGTGCATAATGACAAGATAGCATATAGGAACAAACCTGATGAACATGTGATAATAGAACGAATTCTAACATAATGGGGACAAAATAGACAGGCATGATGAGATCTAAACATTGAATTAGATCTACAAATAATGGTAGATCTGAGATGATAAAGAGGCATAGGTTTAAATCCAATTCGTAGTCATGTCAAAATAACTTAGATACACAGGTTATGGTAGATATGATTCAATCAGTCACAGGTTTAGATCCAATTCATAAACATGTCAAAAATAACTTTTAAGTGTTTGTATCTAAAAGTAACGTAAACTTGCTGTGATTGGATCTAAGAAACAAAAGAATAATTGCAGATGTTGAATCACAGATCTCTGAACTTGAATGACTTGATTGTTGAAGAAGAATAAGCTATTTTAATCCAGGCAGAGGCAACATCTAGTTCTCCATTGTTTTTGTTGTGTAAAAACAGGAGAAATGGGGTCCTACTTATAGCCTAAAGCCAACAAATCTAGCAAAGAATTCTGTCCATATACGCAGAAATGTATTTTGCTCGGATCTGGGGGGTGTCGACACAACCTTATGGTGTCGACCCATGGGTCGACACCCCTAGGTTATGTTGACCCCCAACGGGTCCATTTCCCTCCCAGACTTATCGCTTCAGATTTTGAATTATTTTGACCGGTTTTGACTTGGTTATGTATGTATGTATGTGTGTGTGTATATGTATATCTAATGTGTATACAAAATTCAGACCTTAATATCTTCTTCATATGATGTCCATTTTACGCAATCTTGGTGTCTATCTTAAGCAGAATTCCAATACGAACGCAATGGTGCAGTCCGTTTTACTTAATTCTGTATATTTAATTAAGTATTCCTTAGTTTATCATTTTAGTGTCTTATAAATTACGGGGTGTTACAACTATTATTAGAGGGAAGCCTTTCATTATTACTCTGCGGAGTCCGACTATTGATAGAGCCAGAGAACGTGTCCTTTCCATCCCGGTATGGACCTACTTCTCTGATATCCCCTCTGTCTTGTAGTCGTTGATCGGTCTGAATTGATTATCCAGTTATATTGGAAAGCTTAGGTGTTTTGATGCTAATATAACCGCTAGAGACAAATTGTTTTATGCCGAAACCCTAACTGAAATAACCCCTGATAAACCACTTCCAGAGATAATTAAATTTAGAATAGCTGATGATTATGTAGCTAAGGTGAGTGTGCGCTATGGATGGACGCCAGATATTTGCATTATATGTCACTATTTTGTTCACATACACGATTTCTGTACTTGGAAACCCACAGCTCTACCCCAACTCCTGTTCCCTTTCTGAGCGAGTTCCACTTCCACGACCTGCTGGCGTGAAGTGGGGTTCATAAAGTTATCACCCCTCCACTTGTTATTCAGGTCCCTGTTCAGGAGACGACTACCCCTTGTGATAACGATAGTTTGGAAGATTATGATGATTCTTTTGTTGAGGATGATGGTATCTATTGTCTCTCTGATAACCATCTTGGGTCCATTACGGTTCCAGAATGAGATATGATCCCTTTGAAAATTTGTATTATAAATAGGTACATGATTTGGAAGATGATTATGGAACACTAGAATACAAAGTTGTAGGTAAAGGTTTTGAGCTCATTAAGGAAGGTGAGATAGGTGAGATGAACAGGTCCCTGTTCTACGATACTACATCGGATCGAGAATGTGAATTTCGTACTCCTAACCCTTGTTATATTCCTAACCTTGTCGTACTCTTTTCTATGTACGTCAACGTTATAAGATCTAGTGATGGATCAAGTTGTCCCTCTGATAGGGATTAATTTTGAGTCATTTTTAGTAGATGCAGTGTTTCCTTCATTGCTGCTTTTATTTTTAGTGTCCTGGCACTTCAAACCAGCCTATAACAGTTAGTCAAATTGTCTGGCTCCTGTTTCTCATGTATTCATTATTTGTTATAATGAAAATGATTGTGGCCACTATAAAACCGGCTTAGCTTTACTGAAAAAAGAATTTATCTAACATAAACATGTTAAGTCATGTATGAATTTTATATAAAATATATGATTTTACAACAATCCAATTATCTTGCACACCTAACAATCATATAAGCATAAATAGTCATGTCAAACATTCGTGGGTCAAGTAATAACAATCCTAAGAATAATGCATATACCTATCCTAGCACGCAGGATACTAATCTAACTAATATGATACATCAAATATTAAATTCAATGCATATATGATTTGAAATCTTGGTTGCCATTTCAAAAATCAAGAATATTAATCTAGCATCTCTCGTCAATGGAATAAGGTATGACTCAAGAGCTATCATACTATTCCCAATTTGTATGGCAATCTATCGATGATAACCATCGACAATTATTCTTGCATCCATTTGAGAATCTCAAATAGTTATAGGAAACTATCTGATTCACCCCATTCAGCTATAGCTAGCTGACATTGCATTCATTATGAAATGAATGTGCAGCCAACCCCTTCTAATAATGCTGGAAACAAACAACACCCCTTCAATACTGAACCAACCAACTCGGTTGAGTCCGCACTACTTTATCTCGAATTATGGATCATAAAAAAATCATAAACACAAGCAACGTTTATTATAGAAATATCGCTTTTGAATTAGTATATTTCCAACTCAACATACACAAACAACTGCATTTCCTATACGTACCTATAGGAAATATCATTCTTGTAGGATGCCAAGAATTGCAACTGTTGCCACTACCAAAACTTGAGATACCTTTCTGGGAAGAAAATTCTGTGTAATGAGACATCACCAACGAGTCTTACCACCTTACTAATAAATAGTGCTTCCAACTCACCAAAACAAACTCTATCACCATCGACTCCAAAACAGGAGTCAAGCACTCCTGCCTCCGCCGTTTTGGTTACCGACTAGAACACGACAACCTTTCATTCAAAAATAAAACCACACTTAAACCATTCACACAACCAAGTGAGTACTGTCAGCCTCTCGTTCCTGCTCGAAATAAGAAATCAACAGACTCATGGGTCAACTCTCACTTCCAAACCATCCAAACTCTCATAGGACTCATAGCAACATCCTACTTGAGACGACAAAACCCAAGCACTCCACTTTCCTCAATGAAAAAGTGAAACTCCTACAAAACCGACTGCAAAATGTGCCGACTCACTGGTTGGTCCGAACGTCACAACCAACCACTCAAGATTAAGGTAGCGTGTAAAATGCTGTAATCGACATGCACCAACCAACTGCGCACAATTGGTAAAATCCCCTTGGGATTCCCAATCAAAAGAACATTCATAAACAGATTTATTCGGAGCTCGACTCAAACATGGTGGCAGTATGGACACCTCATCGAATGCGCCCAGATACTCTTAAGCTACTAGCTCAGGCGACGGCTTGCTACTGGAGAACTATCTCAGACCGCTATCATTCAATCGTAAGCGACTCTCCTACTGAAGATATAAGTCTCAACCACTGTTGCTAAATCGAAGATGACTCACTACTTTAGAGCTTGTACTAGCTCACTATCATCTCCAAAAACCTCAACTACCATTGATATTCCATATCCTCTCAGTAAATGAACCACTAGACTAAAACATTAAGTCTAGTTTAGTTCAACCATTAACAACAAGAAAACAAATTAGAAACCATGACTCAATGGTATTTAAGTTTTTGACAAACCATGTATACAGTCAAGTATAGACAAGTTATGCACTAAAGCTCTCCCACCTCAAGGCCTAAAAGTAATCGCTATGGATGATCAAGTCACCCATAGTATTAATTTACAGCAATCGAACATGGGATGTTAAAAACACATATAATATAACTAAGTCCTTAGCATGGTAAGACATAATCAAGGAAAGCAACTAATTATCACGAGTCCCGACCCCTTTCCATCCATCAAACCGCAAGATCAGATGAAACGATGAAATATAAATGCCAAACTAAAACACATATGGAAACGCCATTAGTGGAAAACATATATGGATGATGATGTTGTTTTTCCTCGGTTCATTGAGGGAGCACTCGACGAAATGGGAACGACAATCAACACATATGTCTCCATGATTTGTCTCGACAAGATAGGACAAACTTCTATACTGGGCCCAGACTCAAACATCACGAACTTACTCAATCGACTCCTCCAAATCATCATCCCTTAGAATAAAATAATCATCCTTCGAGTCGATTACTTAACGTAGCCACAAATCCAAACTTTGAAGTGAAAAAAGAGAGAATCAACCGTACTTTGATAGCACATCGAATTCGGTCACATTCTCCAATGTAGACATATCGCCTAAATTGGAAAATTCCTCATCGACATCTAAGAAGTTGATACAAATCTTTTTGAAGCATACCATGAACTGGTCTCGAGTGGATCGATTTCAGAAAATCAAAACGATAAAGGCTCTCGGCCAATTTATGCTCAACGATGGAGTTAGGTAAAAGTAAACTTCTACTTCGTTCAATATCCAAGTCATCGAAGAAACCTAGCCACAAATTCATGCTCATCCTTCGAGTCGATTACTTAACCTAGCCACAAATCCAAACTTTGAAGTGAAAAAAGAGAGAATCAACCGTACTTTGATAACACATCGAATTCGGTCACATTCTCCAATGTAGACATATCGCCTAAATTGGCAAATTCCTCATCGACATCTAAGAAGTTGATACAAATCTTTTTGAAGCATACCATGAACCGGTCTCGAGTGGATCGATTTCAGAAAATCAAAACGATAAAGGCAAATTGGCAAATTCCTCATCGACATCTAAGAAGTTGATACAAATCTTTTTGAAGCATACCATGAACTGGTCTTGAGTGGATCGATTTCAGAAAATCAAAACGATAAAGGCTCTCGGCCAATTCACGCTCAACGATGGAGTTAGGTAAAAGTAAACTTCTACTTCATTCAATATCCAAGTCATCGAAGAAACCCTCGCGAGAATCCAAACAGCCCTCGCATCACAATAGTTGACCCTGTTCCAAGGAATGATCCACCACATAGACACGTAAATGTCCATACGACGTGATAGAGTTGACTCACTGCATACGAGCGCTATAACCTATTAAAGATATTAGAGCATCCCATATAATGGTTTGTACCATTGTTGGAAAACATAAACAGTAAATAAAGGCTAGTACTTCTCAACTTTTCTCAATTCTCAACTCCAAAGATGGAGTAATTGGAAGTATTCCTCGTTTGCTAGATTGTCTCGAATAAGTGGTTACAATAATTAGTCGCTAATAAAGAAAATCCATTTCAATAGCACTTCTGTGCAAAAAAACCTATATTATACATACTACTAATATATAGTTTTGAAAAGAAATATATATAAAAATATGCTCTCTCGTATATATTAATTCTTGACACTACTTGGGTTAAACAATGCGACCTAATCTTTAATACGTACTAAATGTGACGACGAGCTATACAACATCGATACTCATATAACAAATATTGCATTGTACAAGCACCCCCATCAACGTAAAGAGATAATCAGGAGAAAGAAATAGTAGAAGAAAGGAGAAAAGGGGAAAGAAAAGAAGAAAATTGAAGAGAATAAGAATAAACCAGACAGAACACAAACACGATCATAAAACCTATCATATATCTCACAATGCATCAGAAAACCTATAATAATAACAGTCACAGATATAAAACAGACGAGACAGTATAATCATACATTTAATAAAACGTTAATAGAGTTTATACAAGTGATAGTTAAACTCAAACTGATAACATGTCTCTAATAAGAATATGTAACACCGCCAAGACTCCACAATGTCACATAGTGAAATAAACACAGGTAATACAAGTATAAGTATGAAAAGACGTCATTTCCTGCTAGTCCACCTATAGACTCCAAGGAATTCCCGTACCTGTCACTTGGTCTGCTTATCAGTATCGTTGACGAGCACCCAAGGTAATAGGAGTGAAATAAAATCTTGGGTTTGAAAATAGGCTGATGTGAGCGATAAACAAATCTCAAACTGCTGTAAAAGTTGTAATAGTATATATGGCGCGGAGGGTACGGAGAATCATACATGTCCTGCCCTGCATCCTCAGAGTTAGCACATATAATATATATACCAATCCATGATAATCGCAATGGGTGTATCCTACATCAGAATACTAGGGATGTACGGATGTCAGAATCAATGTTACTTTCATCCCTAAAGTGACTAAGCAAACATAGCGTCCATCATCACATTTACTCCTTCAGTGCATTGGATATACAATAACGCTCAGTTTTCATGATACTGAACCCATGCCACTCAATCAGCTAGGACCTAGGTTGTACTGAAATGTATTCCCCAAGGTAAGGACCCAACTTGGCCCAGGTGAATGCCGTAAGTCTCCCATCAATGGAAACCAGGAGGAACCCACTTATCCAAATGGACATCACATCCACTACCCCTTCTTCCTAAGTAACCGCTAAAACCGCGTGTGTCGATAATCCCTCTTCACACGTCATCCGTAGCAGGTTCTATCTTCAGAATTACTCCTGTGACCCTAATTTGGAGTCTCCTTGGTTGGGAATAAATATAAATGATCGTTGTTAATCCATTCAACTGTCCCTAACCCCCTCTAATAGCTTCCATTTGATTCATCGTTATTACTCTACATTCTAAAATTTCACTATCCTTTACTGAAGTCATTGCTTTGCTTCCCATCCTAGAGTCACTATCATCGGATAACGAAGCGTTGATCAAAGTGCCATCACATCGAAACCACTATTGAAAGAACCATAGCATCTTGCTCTTTGAAATCACGTCATCGTCTATGTCAAATTGACCAAAGTTTCCAATAACAATAGGAGTCGATATCGACCACTCGATACTAACACTACAAGAAAATGATAATTGATGGAAAAGAAAGGAGTGCATGAAAGCTTGTCTTGCTAGAATTAGATAGAAAGTGATCATTTAGGTTAAACAACAGCTCCTATTGACACTATAATTAAGGAAAAGGGAAATTTGACGGTCCAGCATTAAACATCCCTCCTTTATTTTTGTGAGCCGCCAATAGTCCCCTTTTTTGCCTTCGCTTCCAAAATCCCTAACCTGCTAATTTACGAACCTCACCGTCTTGTTCCTCTTCACTCACAAATCTCCTCAATCAAGAATGCCTTCTCACTCTGAAAGTCTCTTCCTTAACCCATTCCGCTGCCGATAACCGAGTTTTACGACCTATGTCTTTTAATAAACATGTCACAACATATATAATCATTTGTAATTCTCAGTTTCCTTCTAATGAATTTTATGCTATATTCAGGTCAATATTATCAGGAACAACAGGCAATTACAGTACTCTGAGAAATATTAGTAAAGAGTGAGTGCTTTAATTGGGCTAGAGCTAGCACATACATGGGTTAATGATGGATTAGCTCTGATAGCTCTTGGAGGCAACAATTTTGTTAACAATTACTATTTGGTTTCATACTCTATTAGATCTCAAGAATTTTCATTGCCATATTATGTTGTATATATCAACTCCAAGTACAAGAAGATACATGCAGTATTTTCTTTAATCGATTCCAGCTATAAGTTACTATCTTGGAGATTATTAAGCTTTAAGCATTTTGTTTTAGTATTGCATGTCACTTAGACGAAGAAAATCTTCAATGAACTACATATATTTACACAAAAAGATGCATAAGAGGTGGGTTCTTTTGGTTAAAGTGCGACTGTAATGTTTGAGCATACTATTGATTAATTTGGAACATTTATGTTATTGTATTCCTTGCCATATTCAAAAATTTACAACATTAGTGTCTTCTAAGAATATTACTTTCGTTGGAAACTATTCTTTGAGAAATGATAACTATGAGAAGGACAATAACATTTTTTTGAAATTAGTACTTGTATAAAAATTTAAGTAGTATATAACATACTACATGGCAAGTAGGTTAAATCCCACAAATCCGGCGAAGCGGGACAATAACTATATATAGTAACTATTTACCTAATTATATCATGGTTGAATTTTGGGAGACCCATTTTATAGCAATTATCTAATTTTTATGGTTGGTGCAATTATTTATCACATGGGTTGCTTGTGTAGAGTTATGAATATTATGGGCTCATCTCAATTGACCTAATACATTTTACATAGGTTGCTCGTGTAAGTTGGATACTTTTGCTAAAATAAATTTGATTATATTTATAAATAAAAAGGATGATATTTTTTTTCAAAAAGCTACCTAAGTCAAATCCTAGCATATGTTATAAAGGGATTTTTCCATGCTAACATTTAATCAAACATATGATAATTACTACAACAAAACAGGTTTTTTACAAGGGGCAATGCCCGTTGTAATATGGTTTTCGCAACGAGTAGCGCCCGTTATATTAGGCCAGGTTGTAATAGAACTGTATTTTACAACGGACAGAAAACGTTGTCAAAAGCCGTCATAATACACCTTTTTACAACGATCGTTGCTAGTTGCAATAGACTCTATAACAACATTTAATACCTGTTGTAATACACCTTTTTACAACGGTTATTGGCCCTTGCAATGCACTCTATAACAACATTTAATACCCGTTGTAATATACCTTTTTACAACGGCCATTGGCCGAGACACTGAAATTTGCATGGGGTTCTCGTTATTGTACTATAAATTTTTTGCAAGAATTAAAATATTTAACTCAAAATTTCTAATTTTTAATAAATATTTTATTACACTTTAATAGTACGCAGTTATGTTTCTCTCTGTTACATAATCACTTTACAAAATACTCATTTGTATAGACATTGTCTCACTACATACACTCAGTTACACTCACTCGCTCTCACACTCGATGTCTTCATCTTCAGTGATTGATCCAGAATTTATCTAATCGTCCGTTGTACCCAAAAAGGAATAAGGCGGTAAACTAAAAAGGAAACAATTTAATTTGCAATTTTTTTTTACTTGATCTCTGTTATTGGAGTTTACTAAGTGCATTTAAATCTTGTATAATCTCTTCTTTATGCGGTTTTACTAAGAATGCAGCCTCAGCCCACAGTTTTATTCATGCGTGTCAGGTAGGTGTGTCCACTCACTCAGTGATAGTATACTGTTTGGAAATGCTAGTGACTGAAAATTATTGATCTATGGATTATGCCTAAAGTACAATCAATAAAAACTTGTGGACAGACTCAAAATAGTTTGCTCCATGGAGTATCATATGTATCTTATCAGTTCAAATTTTCTGTCGCCTTCTTCCTTGGTGTCATGTATATCCATTCACATAAGATCGTTGATAGCACAAATAAAAGAACAAAAAACAAAGGGACAAAGGAACTGTGCTCCAGTTGACCTCGCTAATTCATTGATGAATGACTCTGCTTCTTTGCGGTATATGACATATGAATTGTAACCCATTGTTTGGCAAATTAATTGCATTGTACAACAAGTGCATTTAAGTTTTTCTTGGGTAGCTATACCTGGCCATGGAGTACCAAATAAAATTCTTTTTTCATATTTACGATTTCTCTTTTTTTATCTGTAAAAATATAATTTATTTCCCACATACTACATGTTCCAAACATTTATTTTACTTGTAAGAAAGATTTTAAACTTTTTTTTTGGGTTCCATATCTAGTCAATCCCACTTTGTTTGAAATTTATGGTTTAGCAGTTGTTGTTGTATACTACATGTTAGTTTTTTCAAAAATATTGAAACAATACAAATACAAATGTATCTGGGAAACATATTTGTATAGCATTTAAGTTGATGCATAAACGGTAAAAGCTCCATTCAAAAATCAACACATTCATAAGACAAACAAGGGTAGCTCAACTCTGTTATTACATGGATGAAAAGCAATAACAGGTTACCAATTCCTGGTTATTGCAGCCCCTTTACTTGTTACTAGGGCTGCACAAAGTATGGGTTGGGTCGGGTTGGACCAAATACTTCATCCGACCCGCATAGGTATGGGTTTAAGGTATTTCAACCCGTATCCGACCCTATATGAGGTTGGATATGGGTTGGGTTGAGGTATGGGTTGGGTCGGGTTTAGTGGGGTTGGGTTGGGTTGCTTGAATATAATGAAAAAAATGAGAATATGAAGGAAGTTTGTAAAAATAATGTTAAAATTTTCAGCATAATATATTAGATTTTAGCTAGCGTAATGCAT
This sequence comes from Allium sativum, assembly GCA_030737875.1. Classification (NCBI taxonomy): domain Eukaryota; kingdom Viridiplantae; phylum Streptophyta; class Magnoliopsida; order Asparagales; family Amaryllidaceae; genus Allium; species Allium sativum. The sequence continues at coordinate 161,751,203 of CM060923.1, forward strand.
TAATAACTGATTCATTATAAGACATATTTTTACTAAACTTTCATTGTAAAACACGTCATGTAAAATTAATTTACTACATAGTAGAACAAGTGTTTCATTTTAAAATAAATTAAAGTGCTCTTTGAAATATATTTGCCAAATTCTACCTAGTTTGAATTGACATCAAATATGATTTTTTTGTATATTTACTATAGAACCGAAAACATTATTCTATGATTATACTACTCTAATTTTAGATGGGATGATATTAAATTAATTTTATAATACAGGGTTGGGTTGGGTTAAAATAAGGTTGGGTTGAACAAAATATCAAACCCGACCCGTATATAGTATGGGTTAAAAATTGTAACCCATATCCGACCCGAACTAGTATGGGTTGGGTTGGGTTTATGTGGGTTGAGTCGGGTTGGTGGGTTGGGTCGGATTGGATATGGGTTGTGTGCAGCTCTACTTGTTACCGGTAACTGAGTACAAATTCAACACATTTTTTAAAGCAAAATTCATCTACTGACTGAGAATTCCCATATGAATTCAAATATGATATAAAAATTATCCTACAAAAAAAAAAAAGGGTTGGATCAAAAGTATAAACCTGCTATTGCCCTGAACTATTGCAATTTGGCTCCATGCCTTCTCACTTTTTTATACCACAACTGATCAGAATCAAAGCCACTTTCAATTGCACCATAAACGGCCCAAGTTGGTGTGATGGCCATGTAATCTTCACTCTTGAATGGTTTCCCAGAAGCAACCAGCTCATGGAATTTCTCATAAATTAATTTATCCATGTATGCCACTGACCATTAATTTTGAACTTGGCTACATTTGCAAGCAGAACAACAGCAAGAATGCTCACAAGCAACCCCATATTCACGGTTGTTTTTCACAGCCTGGATTTCTGAGATTGTTTTGACGTCGCAACGCCGAGGAACATTCCTGCATTGTTCTTTTAAATGTAAGTATAAAACATGTATCATTTTTTATACAAGAAAAATATTCATACATCCGAAGTGATAATGTCATCCAGGTCTTCTAAAATTTCACTATCCTCTGTCTCTAAAACACTCAGCTGGCTCCTAAGTGGGCTGCTGCCGCCAACATTGTACCTTCTTTCAACATCATCGCGCATTCTCCGTAATTTTGGACAAGGTCCAACTCAAAACGAACTCAGGCCAGTAAACCATGGTCATGGAAAAATGCACAAACCACCAAACAACTCAAGCATGGCAAAGGCCAAGCGCAGCAAAAACAAGCCCAGTGGACATGGGCAGCAAACAATTACAGAACAATATCAGGAAAGCACAATATATACAAAGCATAGCATGTCAAGGCAGAAATACCCAGGCATGACACAAGCAAATCCAAGGTAGTTCTGTCTTAAAACAAGCTCAAATTAACCAGTTACATGGACATGGATAGGACATAATATCATAGCACAGCAAATAAGATCTAGCATGACTAAGCACGGAAATAGTTAGACGAAAGTGAAACCAGGCCAATAAATAATAAAATGAACATGGCACGCAAAAACAGTTAGATGAAAGTGAACCCAGGCCAATAAATAATAAAATGAAAAGTTCGGTAAACAAGAGCTAGCATGACCACACAAAAATAGGATGATATCAGCAACCATCTTCTCTGTGATCATATAAGTCTTGATATCATTTAGTTATAGGATGAATGAAAGATTTCCTTTTGTATTTCCATCAATGCTTAAGCAAATGTAGTAAATCCTCATCATTTCATTACCTGTCATTGTGGATCAAAATCTGAATTTAAATTCAGCATTAGTTAGATTTTGTGAAAAGAACGCTTTCTGTAATTGCAACCGTAAAATGTATTTTTATCAATACAATGGAGAGTACAGAATAATGTACAAGGATTGGCTTTATATAATAGATGAAAAAACAATTAAATGGGCTAAGCCCAATTGTAATAAAGAAGCAACACGGAAGTAAAGTAACTGACTCATTTACAATAAGCCTATTACTTTTACTCCCCCCACCCCCCCTCCCCCCCAAAACCCTAATCGGGTATTATACCAATTAGGTTTCAAGACAAAAAATGGCGGCGGCTTAGAACATAAGCTTGGCGATGACATCAAATTTGATCGAAGAAGGAGGCTTTTAGACAATCTTCCTCTTCATCTTCCTCTAAACATCAGGTATAACTCAATCACCAAAATATTGAACACTCTGAATTATGAATAAGAGAAATTTGTGGCTTTGAAACAGATTTTATCTTCAGATCTGTCAAAACCCTAGCTGAGCGAGTGAAACCGACATCAATTCTACTGGATCAACTTCAATCTGGAATATAAACCATCCTAGTAGATCTCTTGCTCAAATCTGCTGCGTCCACGCTGAGTTCTTCCTTCAACCTAGTAAAATTGGGTCTGGAAAGAGGTTTAGTAAGTACATCAGCCTTTTGATGCTGCGATGGTATATATCCTACCCTCAATTTACCTTGTAATACTTGCTCTCTGATAAAATATAAATCAATCTCTATATGCTTTGTCTTTGAATGAAGAACTGGATTAGAAGTTAAGGAAATAACGCTTACATTATCACACTAGATTATAGCTTTCTTTTCGGTTTTAATTATAAGCTCACTTAATAGAGATTCAATCCATAATACTTCTGCTGCTGCACTTGCAATACATCTGAACTCTGCTTCAGTACTAGATCTAGAAACTCTACTCTGTTTTCTAGCACTCCATGAAACTGGATTTTTACCTGAAAAGATACAATACCCAGATGTTGATTTTCTGTCATCAATGTCTTCTCCCCAATCTGCATCTGCATATGCATTTATATTTAGGGTATTGCTAGCTCTAAAAATTAGACCATGATCAAGTGTTCCTTTTAAATATCTAAGAATTCTCTTGACAGCAACCCAATGAGTATCCAAAGGATTTTGCATAAACTGACTTGCTTTATTAACACTATAAGAAATATCTGGCCTTGTAATGGTAGCATACTGTAGAGCACCAATTATACTCCTATAAAACTTTTCATCTTGAAATGCTTCTCCTTTGTTTTTAGAAAGTTGACTGTTAGTAATCATTGAAGTTGGTAGAGGATTTTCTTTATCCATTTTTGCTCTTTGAAGAATTTCTGAGATGTATTTTCTCTGATTGAGATGAATTTCAGAATTAGATCTTTTAACTTCAACACCCAGAAAGTAGCTTAAGTCACCCAAGTCCTTAATTGGAAATTTTGCATTCAATCTTTTTGTGATATTGTCAATCTGATTTGTTGCTTCCAGTAATAAGGAAATCATCAACATATATTAGGATATATGTTGTATCAGTCCCAGAAAATTTGGTAAAGATATGTCAGATTTAGTAGAAGTATATCCATAGTTGACAAGTGTTGACTTCAACTTGTCAAACCAAGCTCTAGGAGCCTGCTGTAGTCCATAGATTGCTTTGTTGAGTTTGCACACAAGTTTTGTATTGTTGCCTTGACTGAATCCTTCTTGTTATTGCATAAAAACTTCTTCCTGTAAATCACCATTAAGGAAAGCATTATTGACACCTAGTTGTCTGATGTTCCAATTCCTAAACAAGGCTATTGTTAATATTATTCTGATAGATGTAGGTTTCACAATAGGTGAAAAAGTTTCAGTAAAATCAAAACCACACTGTTGTGAATAACCTTTAGCAACTAATCTTGCCTTGTATTTAGAAATTGAACCATCAAAGTTTTTCTTTAGTTTATAAACCCACCTGCAACCAATTATATTCTTATTCTCTGGTTTTTCAACAAGAGACCAGGTTCCTTTACTAATTAAGGCATTATATTCTTTAGTCATAGATTGTTTCCAATTATCATATTGGACATCTTCATGAAAGGAAATTGGTTCATCTTGTAAAACAACAGTATTAATAGTTTTGGGTTTAAAAATACCACACTTTGCTCTAGTTAACACTAGATGCTGATTGAGATTATCTCTATTTTCACTGTCATAGCAGATGATTGATTGTTGCTTTCAGTAGTTTCTTGATATGATTGACCTTGAATGTCAATGTTGTCATCAGTTCATGCTCTTGACCTGGCCCTTCCAAAGGCACTGTGAGTTGAGAGCTGGTAATGGTGTCTTTTGTAGCTAAGGCAGGTGGCACCGTTACTTGAACCTCCTCAGGTAAATCAGGTATAACCATTCTTGGCTCAACAACTTTTTCAGTTGTGTTACAATTAATATTTTTGAATGGGAATTCCTGTTCATTAAATCTTATATGTCTAGAAATGTATATTCTACCAGCATTATCTAGGAATCCCTTTTGTCTGTTGCAATATCCTAGAAAAGTACATGGTGTTGATCTAAAATCTAATTTATGAGCATTATATGGCCTTAACAAGGAAAACACTGACATCCAATTTTTTTTAAATGATGGTAATCAGGTTTAACTTTAAATAAAATCTCCTGAGGGCAATTAAACTTTAGTACCTTTGTAGGTAACAAATTAATTAAATGCACATCAGTTTCAAGAGCCTCAGGCCAATATTTTAAAGGCATTGAAGCTTGAGCAAGTAAAGTTAAACCTGTTTCAACAATATGTCTGTGTTTTCTCTCTATTAAACCATTTTGTTCTGAAGTATATGGATAAGTGATCCTATAATTAATACCTTTCTTTTCAAAATATAATTTTAATGGTAAGAATTCTCTTCCACCATCAGTTTGAAAGGTTTTAATATGACGACCAGTCATATTTTCAACCTTATTAATATACTGCATCACCACATTGCTCACTTCAGTTTTAGATTTCAACATATATATCCAAGTAAATCTTGAATAAGCATTAATAAATGAAATATAGTACTTTAACCACGTACTGAACTAGTGGATGCTGGTCCCCATAAATCAGTTGCCACTAAATCAACCGGGTTAGTATAAATTGTGTGTGAGTTTTGAAATGCAAGTTTACGAGACTTTCCCAATTGACAAGAAGAACAAACATATGAATCAGAAATGTCACTGACATTCAAGTTATTACATTTCATAATTTGCTTGACAATTTTAACACTTGGATGTCCTAACTTGCAATGCCACAAATCAAATTGCTTACTATACTCAGAATCATTTACAAAAGTAGATAAGCACATTTTATTTAAGCAACTAGGGTTTCTAGAATTAGTAACATCAAATATGTACAAGCCCTTAATCTCATTACCTTGCAAAATAATTTCTTATGTCAGAATATCTTTGACAATGCAAGAATTAGGATAAAATTCAAAATATACATTGTTGTCCTTAGCAAATTATGAAACACTCAAAAGATTTTTTTTTAATGGATGGGACCCTTAGCAAATTTTTTAGAATAAGATCTTTGGGTCCTTTTAAACTTGCATTTCCAGTATGTGTAATATGTGCAATCTTGCCATTACCAACTAAAGATTTTGCATACCTTTGTATTCTTTATTTCTCAAATTGAGATTGTTTAAATTATTGGTAACATGATTTGTAGCTCCTGAATCTGGATACCAGCAATCATCAGTAGATCTGTTAGAATATTTTGTGAATTTATTAAAAAAATTAAGAATAAATAAAAAATTGAGCCGTTGTAAGTTCATAACGGTAACATATATTTGAGCCATTATTGTAATGCAATTAATGTAATAGAGCCGTTGAAATTCTCTAACGGTAATATATTTACATACATATAAATATATTTATGAGCCATTAATGCATAGAACCATTGGAAGTTATAAACGGTATTATATTTTGTATCAGTAATTTTATTTTGGAGCTGTTACATTTGCATAACAGTTATGGGTGTGTGTGTGTGTGTATATATACATGTATATGATTGAGCTATTACAAAATATAAATAGAATTAACAAATTGTAATGAATGGTAATAAATTAATATTTATTAACATTCATCTCTTTTTTGAAACGTATGCAATTTACATATTGCAAATTTCTTTGAACGTTTCTTTCATTTAATATGGCATTAATTGCATTCCAAATCTCCTCCCACTAGAATAGCTACAGTTTTCACTATATAAGAACTTGGTTATAGACCAGGAAATATACAGAACATAGAAGGAAAAATCTCTCTCTCTTCCTCTTCCACAAAAAGATTTTATTTTTTATTTTTTCTATCTTCTACTCTACCATTCTTTGACAAAAATAGAAAGAAAAATATACATGAGCACAATTATTTTTAGAGTGCAAACTAAATCGAATTTATATGTGCAAATGATCCGATATAGAAAGAAAAACAAGGAAGATGCTGTTTTATCCCAGAGGCGGCGATGAACAGTACGAACTACTTTGCACCTTGAGTAGATCGTCGAAACGTCTTCAAGAAAGTGACCTAGTCTACGACTCAGCCGAACCATTGTTTCCAACAATTTGAAGACGTTTCCAGAGAAACAATGGCTTCGACTGCAAATCTTGACGATGCTGCCCCATCATATAAGTTTCAATTTTCAATGGTCAGCGCTGCGCTTTTTAGATCTAGACGACCACACTTCAAACACTAGCATTAAAAAATTGACGGATGACAGGTCAGTAGAGTTGCATCACATAAGCTTTGTAATAACTTTTGAGATCATCTCCGAAGGTTTGACTTTATATGAACAATTATATTGCTATTATAATTGATAAACTGCTCTAAGTTTGAATAGGATTTGTCTATTATTATTATTTTAGATTACGCATCGATTTGCTGATTAAAAAAAAATCAATTAAGAGACTTTTGGAAAACAAAAGTAAATCTTGTAAGTTCTGAAATTGATCGTGGATGGAACAAATTTGTTCATAGAATGATTAAGATTAAGAAAACAATATAAGTATTATTATATTGTTAACTAGAAACTATAATGTTATATTCATTCATGTTAAGCAAAAACTATTGTTTTAGAGAACCATTTGAAAGTGCTTGATTTATTAAGGTGCATATTAACAATTTACTAATATATGAAATTAGTAAAAGGAAAACTTTTACAAGAAGCATATATTTAGAAATTTGTCCTTCTTGTTTAGAGAATTTTAAACGAGGCAATAAAATGTTTGTAATTGAGCATTTAATTGCATGATAAATGTTATTAAACAACATTTAATGATATAGTGAATGAGAGTAATCACATTTGCTGGGTGATTAACATTATAGTAAAACTCAATTAGTGAATTTAAAGTTGTAATACACTTTAAATATTGGTATAAGATTAATTGTTTACTTTTGATCATATATGATGATTTTGGAAGATTTTTTTTTTCATTATTAGAAAATCTGAATTTCAGATTTATTCCATGTGAGAGCTAATTGAAGTAATGAGTTTTGTTTACATACACTCAAATTTAGTACCATATTACAATTATTGATGATTGTTCCAATGATGCTATTTACAACCTATGAACAATAGTAATTAAAGGAAATTTGTTTTGAAAGTGTCATTAGAATAGGCACTATTTGACTGTAAATTTTGGAAAATGTCTTTATTATAAATTGACATTAATTAAGTGCATATTTATTTGGAAAATGTCATTAAAATTTTGGCATTATTGAAATGCATATATTTATTTGGAAATGTCAAAATAAATTGACATTAATAGAACGCATATATTATTTGAAAATGTCATTAAAAATTTTGACGTTAATAGAATGCGTATGTTATTTGAAAATGTCAGTAAGAATTGACATTAATAGAACACATATATTTGGAAATGTCACTAAATATTTGACATTAATAGAATGCGTATGTTATTTGATAATGTCATTAAGAATTGACATTAATTTGATGAACAAGTTCTTGCATCAAAATATATTGACATACTTTATATGCATAAATTTAGAAAATGTCACTAATAAAAATTGGCATTAATTAAATGCGAATATAGAAAATGTTATAGTAAATAACATTAATTGAATGACACTTATTTAACAATAAATGCATACACAATTGAAGAATCATATATTGTGGGTTTTAGTTTGAGAAAAATAGTGGGGGTTTCTCTTAATAGTGAGGGTTTCTTTTAATAGTTGAGGTTGCTTTCAACTATTCGAGAATAACATTTATTTAGGTATTAATTTTGACTTGCAACTTTCGTGCTTTTGTAACGCCCTAAATAGATGTTAACTTTTCTTAATGATGGATCTAGAAAGAAAAAGAAAGGCAAAAGATCTTGCTTTATATTATTTTTTTGTTCCTTTACTCTAAAAAAGAATCCCCTAAAACCTCCAAGAGGCCGATCTAATTTAGATGTCAATTCTTTGGCAAGGGGCTATAAATGATGAGTTAGATTCTTTGGAATCTAATAAGACTTGACACTTAGTGAATTTACCACTTGGTGTAAATCTAGAAAAATAATGAGTGCTTAAAAAGAAATTAAAATACGATGGCATAATTGATAAATATGTTTCCTATTTAATGGGTAAATGATGAAGATATAATATATAATTTATTGGCATCATTTCTCCTGTAATTGGAACTACATCCATTTGAGCATTACTTCACTTGCATAAATTCAAAATTTTAAAAATGGATGTTAAAATTACATTTTTTAGACGATGAATTTAAACATGAAATTAATATGGGCCAATTTGAATAATTTATAGTTCATGGTCAAGAACGTAAAATTTACGAATTAGATAAATCACTATATGGTTTAAAACTAACACATAAGAAATGGCATGAAAATTTTGATAACTTCATAATCCCACATGGATTTAAAGTTAATGAAAGTGACAAATGCATTTATTATAAATTGAAAAATGACATTTGTACTATTATATGTTTATATGTAGATGACCTATTTATTTTTGGGTAAAACATTCATGCCATAATCATTGTTAAATCCATACTAAGTGTCAACATCGATATAAAAGATATAAGTGAAGCGAATGTAATCCATGGTATTAAGATTACTAGGTTCGAAAAAGGACTTTCTTTGGATCAATCTCATTATTTTGAGAATATTCAAAAGAAATACAATTACATTGACTGTAAACCTGCATGAACACCAATGATGTATTAGACCCGACACTGCCAATGTCGTGATATTATTATGCAGGTTTATCAGTAGACCTAGTATAGAGCATTAACATGTTATTGAGAGGGTCATGAGATACCTAAAATAAACCATGAGCCTTGGATTACAATTAAAATAAATCATGAACATTGGATTACATTGTAAAAGTTTCCATCTATACTTGAAGGATATTCCGATGTAGACTAGAATACTTAATCTGATGATTCAAAAACGACCAGTGGCTATATATATATATTTAGCATTGTTGGAGGAGTTGTTTCTTGAAAAATCCAGGAAACATACTATTTTGACTCAGTATATTATATAGAGACTGAGATAATAGCACTAGCCACAACTAGTGAAGAAGCAGAGAACTAAAGAAATCTACTAGTGGAGATCTCCATATGGAAAACTGACACCATGGTGTAATCTATTGCGATAGTTCCGCGGCTATTGCAAAAATTTCAGAACCGTTATTACAATGGTATAAGACGACAGTCCTAAGCACAATACTGTAAGAGAACATCACATATGTAGTGATGCCAATTTGAGGGCTATTAAAAAAAGGATAGAACCGATATTACAACGGTAATAAATGACAGTCGTATGCACAGTATTGTTAGAGAACATCACATATGAAGTGATGATACTTTGGCAGATTCTTTGACGAAAGGACTGACCAGAAAGAAAGTCCTTAAAGATTCTGAAAGAATGGGACTATTGCCCTTAGATTGTGGAATCACGCACAATGGTAACCCGACCTAAATGACTGGAGATCCCAAGAACTAGGTTCAATGAGTAAAAACAAGTTGTGTAGTGATAATAGATGAACATGCTAAATTTATATATTAAGAAGCATGTATTCCTGAAGTGATTAGATGATGAGTTAATAGAAACTCTTAATGAGATCTATACTCTATTTGGAGTGGAGTACCTACCTTCAGGAGTACTCTTGATAAACTCACCTGTGTAAATGTGGAAATGTGGCTGTTTCCTATGGAGTTTTGGGCAAGATTCCTAGAGCGTTCACTAAACTGGGATAGACGTGCTTGGCCATAAACGCACGGGCTTATTTGATTGCACTCTAGAAAGGTTGTGTGTGGTTTGATGTCAGGAATAGAGTTCAAGACTACGTGCCACTCTAGTAAAAACTGAATCTTACTCACTATGCAAAGGTTCAAGTCGGATGACACCTTTGTTTATGCACAATCTTATGTATTTTTAATGAACTGCTCAAAAATATTTTTTAAGAAATTCAAGTGGGAGATTGTTGGAATATTTTGTAATTTATTAAAAAAATTATGAATAAATAAAAAATTGAGCCGTTGTAAGTTAATAACGGTAACATATATTTGAGCCATTATTGTAATGCAATTAATGTAATAGAGCCATTGAAATTCTCTAACGGTAATATATTTACATACATATAAATATATTTATGAGTCATTAATGCATAGAGCCGTTGGAAGTTATAAACGGTATTATATTTTTTATCGGTAATTTCATTTTGGAGCTATTACATTTGCACAACAGTTATGGGTGTGTGTGTGTGTGTGTGTCTATATATATATATATATATATATATATATGTATATATATATACATGTATATGATTGAGCTGTTACAAAATATAAATAGAATTAACAAATTGCAATGAATGGTAATATATTAATATTTATTAACATTCATCTCTTTTTTGAAACGTATGCAATTTACATATTGCAAATTTCTTTGAACATTTCTTTCATTTAATATGGCATTAATTGCAGTCCAATTCTCCTCCCACTAGAATAGCTACAGTTTCTTCTATATAAGAACTTGGTTATAGACCAGGAAATATACAGAACATAGAATACAGAATATAGAAGGAAAAATCTCTCTCTCTTCCTCTTCCACAGAAAGATTTTTTTTATATTTTTTCTATCTTCTACTCTACCATTCTTTGACAAAAATAGAAAGAAAAATATACATGAGCAGTATTATTTTTAGAGTGCAAACTGAATCGGATTCATATGTGCAAATGATCCAATATAGAATGAAAAACAAGGAAGAGGCTGTTTTATCCCAGAGGCGGTGGCGAACAGTACGAACTACTTTGCACCTTGAGTAGATCGCCGAAACATCTTCAAGAAAGTGACCTAGTCCACGATTCAGCCGAACCATTATCAGTAGAAATTGAATATGCATTAGTATTTTCAGATTGACTCTTGTTGCTGTCTTTCTGCACATTCACCAAGTTGACACTAGAATTATTACTTGACTGTCTAGGATTAACACTAGAATTATATCTAAAATAACACTTATTTGCAGTATGACCAAATTTTTCACAAATCCGGCATTTAGGTCTAGTGTTGTTATTTCTTCCTCTTCCTCTGCCATGATTTGATTGACCTCCTCTTTGAAAGTTAGGCTGATTCTGATTTCTTGACACATTGCCTTGATTTTTACCCCTTCCATAGGTAGTAAAATTAATTGACATATCTGAATTCACATTTTTTTTATGATCAATTCTGCCTTTATGTGCCAATAGGGTTGAATACACATATTGTAGACTTGGTGTAGGATCCATAGACAAGATAATTGTAGAAACTGCTTCATAGTCATCATCCAACCCACTCACAATTAACAGCACATGTTCAGACTCAGGAATTTTTTGACCTGCTGAACTCAATTGATCACAAATGTTTTTTACCTTTAACAAATATTCATTCATTGTTGAATCACCTTTTCTATTACTGTGAAGAAGTCTTCTGTGATGCATGATTCTTGCAGAGGACTGTGCAAAAAAATTTCTCTCAATAGTGGACCAAACATCTTGTGCAGTTTTGACTCCAATTAACTGTGGCAAGATGGTTGCTCCAATGGATGACATCATCCATGAACAAACAAGGCTGTCTTGCCTCTGATATGCCAAGAATTCAGGATTTGGCACAAGCTTTTCCTAATTATCTCGAATAAATTTTGATGGTATAATTTTTGTTCCAAAAATATAATCCTCAAGACCATACCCTCTAACTGCTGTTTCTATTTGTAATTTTAATACCAGGTAATTGGATTCATCGAGATGGATGGAAATCAGTTGACTCTGAGGTTTAATGATAGTTTTCATCAAATCTTGGATTGGATCGTGCTGTTCTTGAGTTACAGATCCTCTTGAAGTGGATAAACTTGGTGTAGCATTGCCACCACCACCTTCGTAAGTCATGATAGACAACAATTTTCAAGACTGGCAACAGGTAATGAAATCTGAATAAAGTATTTCTTTGAATTGAAAATTTCAAAGAAATTTTGCGGTTGATCACTGCAGCAACCTTTTAAAACTCGAATGATGTGTTTTCTTGAATGAACCTCAATAGAATTGATATGAAGAACTGCTGAAGAGTTTGCCTGGATGGCTCTCTGATCCACTGTAATTGTTTCTTTAAGATCTTGATCGAAAAACTTGATAAATTCAGATGAATTTACCACAAAAGCTTCACTGTGAAGAATTGATGCAGCCAGAAGCAATTCTAGGCAAGGCACAGTTCTTTACAATGGCCAACAACTCTCAAGGGATAAGGTCAAATCTTTGATGAGAGGGTTCCAAATGATGAAACCTTTCTGATGGACAAACAATCTAAAAAATAATACGAACTGAGATTTTAAAGGTATTCAGAAATCGAACTAATGATGTTAAGCATATGAAATTTGCTCTGATACCAAGTTAGATTTTGTGAAAAGAACGCTTTCTGTAATTGCAACTGTAAAATGTGTTTTTATCAATACAACTTTATATAATAGATGAAAAAACAATTAAATGGGCTAAGCCCAATTGTAATAAAGAAGCAACGGGGAAGTAAAGTAACCGACCCATTTACAATAAGCCTATTACTTTTACTGCATTTGACATAAAAATACCATTATCAATTTAAACTCAACTTGAGTTTATGGTTGATGCCATAAATCCAATTTGATGAAATTTTCTTCAAGATTTTATGCAATCGATGAAATTTTATTCTTACTTGGTGAATATACGAACTTTATTTTACATCATGTTGTTTTACACTAAATTTTGTTTTACATTCTAGTCTTGCCAAAGAACTACGCTAACGCCCTGACATTGTAGTTTTTTACATTGTATTTCGCTTTCTAGACTATAAAATTTCGCGCTAAAATTGATCTCGCAAACTATATCGATGATAGTGTTCTTTTTTTAAAGATTATATATATATATATATATATATATATATATATTCACGAATATAGCTAATATTCATCATTGTTGATGCTGATATAAAGGTTTTATACTATTACATCCTGTAGTTTTTATTTTGAAAGACCAAAAATAAACCTTGCAGTTGCATTTTTACTACCCACTTTTTCATTCACTTTTTTCATTGTTGTGTAACGACCCGGAAAATCTGAACCAATTTAAAAAAATTAAATTGGCTAAAATAGCGGATTTTAAATATCGATGTGATGACCCCGAACCCCATACTAACGGTGGCAAAGGTAATCTTTGGAATATAACACATAAACAGATAACAACAGAACATAATTAAATAAATACACCAGATAATGCACAATAGAATATACTGGATAAACGTAATCATCAGAGTTACACAGTATACAGGATCTTACTTAGTACAAATACAGTTCAGCTATACATAAATGTCTACAGCGGAAAACACACATAATGTACAATAGGAGCTGAACAGCATAAAAAGAGATAAATGATAGAATCCATCTTCAGCTCCAGCTATCCAGAGAAAGCCAGCTAAAACCTGAATACAAGGCTGCCCGTGTACAAAAAGGGGGCACTCGAGTTTGAAAGTGAAACAAACTACGAGTCAGTCATGGGACTGGTATGAGAAATCTACTCAACACATTTAAAATATGGCTAATCACAGGACCACGCCACTTTCGTGGAAGGGTTTACTCCATCGGATTGCCAGTGCTTTAAAACAAATAATTCTTTTAAACATCGCAATGCTTTTTATAAAAATGAAGCCATTATAAGACTCAGTTCCCATCACACAATGCAACGCAAACCGGAGGATAGAGTTTTTACGTTATAATGGCCAAAATATGCTTGATACGAATAAAACAAAAGCATTTGATATTATTACTAGTGTGCATATGTTTTAAAATAAGTTTCAAATCATAACTATCAAGCATAGACGACATTAATGCCCCATACCACTATGTCGCCATATATAGGTATACAATCAAAACCGCACTGTCACGTATTTGGAAATTGGGTTTCCGTCATGAACCAAGGCAAAAGATAGTCCTTACCGAATTCGAGACTGTCTAGTCTGAGCCTCAGGCAAGTACTCAGTCAAGCCTTTGGAGCGACAGGGCCGGTCCACCGATGTGGATTAAAATTCCTGAACACTGCGTTTCCCCACCCTGTGGGGCGTAAGTGAGCCAACGAATGACTTCATCGGACCCGGATCGTCCGATTTAACCGAGGCGCCTCGCAACAGTAACAACCACATAAGTCAAACTCGTCAGGGCGTGTAAAACAACTGACGCCACTTCTAGGTAGAAAGAAACGCATGTCCTCCCTGAGGTCCTCTCCCGTTTCTGGTTCAAACCGGGGTGTGAGGCGCGCGAATTCACGTTATACACAAAGCTACGCCACACAGGCGGTGCTTTGATCATCACCACAAGACTTTTCTTTTCAACAGAAGTCTTGATCACTGCATCTTAGCATGCCATACAGGCAATTCACACCGTGCAACTGATGGCTATCAATCACACAGAATAAATTCCAATGTCAGACACACTCTCCATTTGCAAGTCCGTTCTGGGTCTGAACGAAACCGGAGGCACTATATAGCTCTCAAACCCATCGATCTCCACGTACGTCTGGATGATCACCACTCATTATCCATATTTCGGGATGCCTCCCAATCAGGACATCAGTTATGTAACAACCCGTATTTTCAATAACCTGTAATGATGTAAATCGAGGCAGAATTTAATTTATAAATTTGAATCAAGGGAAACGGGTTATTCCATTGCGTTCGTCTGGGAAAAATACGCGAAATAGAGTCCGAGTTTTCGAAAATCGGAGTCCGTATGACCCGATTAAGGCCCAACGAAGTTTTCAGAAATTTCTAAGCAAAAACAGATTTCAAATTCAAAGCTGAATTTGGAAAATTGGGCCAGTTTGGGCCAGGCGGGAGAATTCCCGCCAGAACACCCCAAGTCGACAGCCCTGTCGACTTGGGAGTCGACTTGGTTAGACCAAGTCGACAGCCCTGTCGACTTGGCTCAGACGGGCTGTTTAGCCTGGTGCACCATTTTGAGAATGTGTTGAGCTTGGGGGCCAGATTCGGTTTTGAGGGCTGAGATTGGAACTAGGGTTTAATCCTATGGCCTAAAACACTTGCCTAATCTATAAATAAGACCCTAACCTACCCTAAATCATCATTATTCATTCTAGCAACTAAACTATGGCAAAATCAATCCTCTCATGGCCTCCACTCTCTTCATAAAATTCCTAAACAAATTTTTATGAGATTTTCCATGCATACAAGTGTTTTTAGACTTGTATGATCATCATTAACTTGCATTCAAGTCAAGTTCTTATATTAGCATCATAAAGGAAGAGTTTTTGATCATTTTGGCTTGCATTTTGGGTTTAATAAGGGCTTTGTCATATTTTTGTGACTTCTTAATCATTGTAAGCCCTATTCTGCTTTCATACTTAAACTTTAAAGTTAAATGTATGATATGCAAGTTTATATGCGAGTTTACTATGTTATGAAATACAAGTTTATCATGTTATGCAAGTTTTCTATGATGTAATATGCAAGTTTATCATGTTATGCAAGTATGTTATGATGTGATATGCAAGTTCATCAAGTTATGTCATGCAAGTTTGATATGCAAGTTGTCATATGATATGCATGTTATGCTATGCAAGTTTGGTTGAACATTTTATTCATGCTATCATGTTATGCAAGCTTATCTTGGGTTTATGAACATAAAGCTTCAAGCTTTATGCCAAAGGTTGCATTTTGGCAACATGTAAGTTATCATATCTCTTATGATAACTTGCATGTGAGGCTAAATGCGAACTTATGGCCATTTCTACATGTCATTTATCACCATGTATCACCAAAATGCTAAGTTTGTTTTATGCATGCTTTTGAGGCCAAAATATGTAATATGCAAGTATATGAACATATGTACATTTCATATGCCACCATGTTAAACTTGTGGCTTCAACACCCTTATGTCATGATTTATGCCAAGTTCCCTATTTCTATCCTTTATGCGCTATTGCGATATGTAAGCGATGGGATTGCGTTTGGGGTTGGGTAAACTTAAAAGACATAAAAACATAAGCTTGGGAATTTACCTATTAAGTTAGGTCTACCCAATTGCTTGAAAACTTGTAACATGTTTTGGAAACATGATGGACATGACACTTAGAAAAGATAAGTGTGGCCAACTCGAGGTTGGGTTGAGTTTGTAGCGTAAACCTACCCGGAACCGACCGGCTTAACTAGTTGCTACAAACAACAGAACCCAATGTAAGAAGTTGGTCATGTTGTACCTTGGACCCGAGGTTAGACAAGTTGTGGTGTAAAGCTACCCGGACCCGCCCGGCTTAACTAGTAACCGCAACAAAGTCTAATGTGAGAGGTTAAGGCGCATTAAATTAATTTAATGCCTCATGATTAGGGTTAAGTCATGGTCCACTTAGTACTTAACCAATTTGGGCTCGGTAGATTAATCGGGGTTAAGTCGTGAACTCATCGTTACACTTAACCAAGTTAATCCATGATTAGCAAGGGGGTTAAACCGTACTTAACCCACTAGAAAAATCCTAGCAATAGGGGCCCACTCTAGCAGTAATCCCAAGTTAGTATCATCATGACCCTAGGGACTAGGCTAGGGTGGGGGCACGATTACTGGACTGGAGGTAAGTGACCAAAAGCGACGGCAGAGGGTACGCCGGTGTAGTTCCGGGCGGACTCTGGTCGTGCACATAGTCCGTAGCCGGAGAAAACATGCACGGGTACCAGTAGATCGGGACTGTGCACTCATGTTCATGGTGTCCAGGGGTTGACACCCTAGGGCTTGATACACCCGAAGGGTGGACCCGACACAGTCTGACTACAATTATGTTTGGGCCGTATTGACACCAACACGTGACGAGTTAGGCTTAGGGAGCCGATCGACTAGACCGTTTGGTTGGACCTCGTATTAGGGTCATTTCATGTTATTGGGCCAAAGCTTGGACCAAGGGATCAATACTTGTTTATTCAAGTCATGTTAGTTTGCTAGTACACCTGTGGTGCAAAACCTTAATCCTGATTATGCGATGACACCTTTATCTACCTTGTTAGTTAATCATCATGCTAGTATGTTGTTATCCTTATGATCATACCTGCTTCTCATGCCAGTTAACTTTATCAGTTTACATTGATTGTAGTAGGGCTTACTCAGTCTTTTTGACTGACCCGTTTTCTTTCGCCTCTTTTCTTCCGTTTCCCC
This sequence comes from Allium sativum, assembly GCA_030737875.1. Lineage (NCBI taxonomy): Eukaryota > Viridiplantae > Streptophyta > Magnoliopsida > Asparagales > Amaryllidaceae > Allium > Allium sativum. Next base: position 161,768,680 of record CM060923.1, read on the forward strand.
CCCAGGTTCTCAGGGAGGGAATACTGGAGCTTAGCTGGATTTCTGACTGCTTGCTTGTGGGATTTAGCTCATGTACGGTTTGACATGAAGCTAGCTGTGGCTGTCACTTCTTTTGGGGATTAGTATTTATGTATTTCAGTTTTCAGTTGATGTTGTTTATCTAGACTTGTTTATTTGGGAAGTTGACATTATGATGTAACAGACTTGTTTTGAAATGGTTTAAAATCTTCTGTTGTTTTATCTATGTTATTTACTCTATTTACGCATATACATATGTTCTTGTTCTGCCTTGATATATCATTATGCATGTTTACCTGATTCAAACGCCCCTCCAAGGTCAGAGTGCTTGCAAGAGTCACTCTGGCGGAGGTGGGGTGTTACATTTGGTATCAGAGCATATGGTTTACGAGAAGGAACAAAAAGGTTTTTAGAAAACTTTTGGAAAACTATTTTCAAAACCAAGTATAAAGTATTTTCCAAAGAAAAGTCTAGTTTATTTTTAAAGGCTATTCCCCAAAAAGCCATTAGCAAAATTCCTTCGTTTTTTTCGCCATTCTGAATCTGTCTTTTTCTTCGTTTTCAGCATGGCCGATAACTTTGCTATTCCGGAGGGAGTGCACGTACCTGTTTGGTATAGGAGACTTTTGGAGGCTAGGGCGACCGAAGCCGGCCCCGCAGATGTTCCTCCTCCTCCTCCGGTAGTTAATATTCCTCCTCCTGTCGCTAATGTTCCTCCTCCTCCTGTCGCTGAGGTTCCTCTTCCTCCTCCCCCTCAGCATCCTCAAGCTGACTTCGCAAAGACTTGCAAAGATTTCAAAGCAATGGGTGGCAAGAACTTTCAAGGCACTGAGACTTTTGTAGAGGCCAGAAATTGGTTGAAAGAGACCGAGGATTTATTTGCTATCTTTGGGATAGACGATCAGAGGAAGCTCTTGTTGGCAGTTTGGCTTATGAAGGATGAAGCAGCTTATTGGTGGGAAGTCACCAATGGTACTAGGCCTGTTGAGACTTGGGCCGATTTCAGGACAAGGTTCATGCTTAAGTTTCTATCTTCTGCTGAGGAGAATCTGCAAATGGAGAGGTTCATAACTTTGAGACAAGGAGATATGTCTGTCAAAGAATATGTGAACAAGTTCAATGAGTTAGCTCGTTTTGGCTTGGATATGGTGAATACTCCTCAGAAGAAGGCTCTTCGTTTTGCTAGAGGATTGAATGAGCCGTTGCAGGGATTGGCTATGTCGCATATTCCCCATGGGGCCACGTTTGAGAGCTTGGTTGATATGGCGCTACTTCAGGGAGATGTCAAGAAAGAGGTCAAGATGAATGATACTCAAGCCAAGAAGACTGATTCCCATGGGAAAGGAAATCAGGGTAATCCAAGTGGTCAGAGCAGTCAAGGCAATCAGAACAAGAACAAGAGTCAAGGCAACAAGGGAAACAACAACAAGGGCAATAACAACAAGGGCAAGAACAACAAGGGAAAGTGCCATTATTGCGGTTCAGTTGGGCATCTTATTAAGGATTGTAAGAAGAGGAAAAGGAAGAATGGTGAATGCTTTTTCTGTGGTGAGACTGGACATTTCAGTAAGGATTGCCCGAGGAAGCAAGGGCAAGGCCAGGGTCAGACTCAGCGTGCTGGACCTTCAGGAGGGCAAGTTCATGCTCTCAATGTCGCTCCAGTTCCCGATCGAGGTAGTATTTTTGTTGAGAGCTTTGTATATATTTCTGATTTTCCAGTTCGTACCTTGTTTGATTCTGGTGCATCGCATAGCTTTATCTCATCTGATCTTGTTGATAGTTTGCACCTTAGTACTAGCTTGGTAGATGATCCCGTCTGTGTCTCAAATCCTATTGGGGGTTCCGCCCATTTGTCTATGATATGTGGGGATTTGAGGATCTCTATACTGAGTGTAGAGTTCTTGTGTAGTGCTTATGTTCTTGGTTTCAGGGGATACGGATTGATATTGGGCATGGATTGGCTGTCCAGATATGGAGCCATTCTTGATTGTGAGCATAGGGTTGTGAGGCTCGTGACTCGCCTCAGAAACACCCTAGAGATTTCTTGTGATCCGAGAGGTCCCGTCATGTTGTGCTATTTGGAATCACTCGACCCGTCAATGGAAACTCTTCAGTCTGTGAGAGTGGTTCGAGAGTATCCAGATGTTTTCGTTGAAGTTAGGGGGTTGCCCCCTAAGCGAGAGATTAATTTCCGCATTTATCTGGTGGATAATGCAAAGCCTGTTTCTTTGCCCGTTCGGCATATGGCTCCGTGTGAAAGGCGGGAGCTAAGTAAGTAAGTGAAAGAGTTGCTTGAGAAGAACTTCATTAGACGAAGTATATCTGAATGGGGAGCGCCTGTGGTATTTGCTACCAAGGCAGATGGTTCTCTCCGACTTTGTGTTGACTATCGAGAGTTGAATAAGCTGACTAAGAAGAACAGACACCCGTTACCGAGAATTGATGACCTCTTTGACCAGCTTGTCGGTGCTTCTGTTTTCTCTCAGCTTGATCTTGCTACGGGTTTCCATCAGCTCAGGGTAGCTGAAGATAGTATAGACAAGACTGCGTTCAGAACTCCAGATGGATTCTTCGAATGGCTTGTCATGCCGTTCGGCTTGACTAATGCACCCGCATATTTCGTGGACTTGATGAGTAGGGTGTTCAGGGAGTTCTTGAACAAGTTTGTCGTGGTCTTCGTGGATGATATTCTGATCTTCTCTAAGGATGAGGAAGAGCACGCAAGGCATCTCATGGAGGTGATGGATACGCTTAGAGCGCATCAGTTAAAGGCCAAGTTCTCCAAGTGTCACTTTTGGAGAAGGGAAGTTAGATTCCTTGGGCATATAGTATCTAAGCAAGGCTTAGCGGTGGATCCCGCTAAGGTAGTTGCAGTTCAGGATTGGAAGACTCCAAGGAATGCAACCGAAGTGAGAAGTTTTCTAGGTCTTGCGGGTTTTTACCGGAAGTTCATCAAGGACTTCGCGAAGATTTCCGCTCCTCTCACTAAATTGACGAAGAAGAATTTAGTTTTTGCTTGGAGCATAGAATGCGAGCTTGCTTTTCAGAAGCTCAAGAGAGCTCTCACATCAACACCTGTTCTAGCTTTGCCCGATGGAGGGAAGTTATTTACAGTATACACCGATGCATGTGGCACGGGGTTAGGAGCTGTTCTTATGCAAGAAGGAAGAGTGATATGCTTTGGCGGTAGACAACTCAAAGTGCATGAGAAGAATTATCCCACTCATGACTTAGAGTTGGCAGCAATAGTACATGCACTCAAGGCTTGGCGCCATTATCTTCTGGGAGAAAGATTTGAGCTTTATACCGATCACAAGTCATTGAAGTATCTCTTTTCTCAGAAGGATCTGAATCTGAGGCAACAAAGATGGATGGAATTCTTGGCGTACTATGATTTTGAGATAGCCTATACCCCTGGCAAGGGGAATGTGGTGGCTGATGCATTGAGTAGAAGAAGGTTGACCATAAGTCCTCTATTCGTTGAGATGAAGAATTTAGAGTATGTGGCAACCTTTGATTTCTCTTTGGCGATTGACTCGATGACCGGTTCTTTAGCATCTCTGGAACTCAGACCTACCCTTCTTGATCAAGTTGGGGCTTCGTAGAGAGAAGACCCTCAGATAGTTGAGATTATGGATAAGCTAATTCAAGGAGAGACGTCTAGTCATCTCGCTCGATATTCTATTGATGACAAGGGTTGGCTGAGGAGAGACGGAAGGTTATGTGTTCCCATGGTAGAAGATTTGGTAAGAAAGGTTCTTGAGGAAGCGCATCGCTCTAAGTTGACTATACATCCAGGCGGAGATAAGATGTATAAAGATATGAAGCACATTTTCTTTTGGCCTGGGATGAAGAAGGATGTGGCAGAGTTTGTCTCTAGATGTATCATTTGCCAGCAAGTCAAGGCCGAGTCGAAGAAGCCCGGTGGGCTATTGCATCCTCTAGACGTTCCACTATGGAAGTGGGAGAGTATTTCCATGGATTTTATCGATGGGCTACCAAGGTCAAGGAAAGGGAATACGAGCATTTGGGTTATTGTGGATAGACTTACGAAGAGTGCTCATTTCATTCCGGTAAAGAGCAAGAGGACCGCATCTTGGCTAGCGTCTGTATATCTTCGTGAGATTGTGAGACTACATGGAGTCCCTTCTAGTATTGTCAGTGACCGTGACCCAATCTTTACAAGACAATTCTGGAATAGCTTGCAAGAAGCCATGGGCACGAGGTTGAATCTAAGTACTGCTTATCACCCACAGACGGACGGTCAAACCGAAAGGGTGAATAGGGTACTCGAGGATCTGTTGAGGCTTTGTATTCTGGATTTTGGTGGTACTTGGGAAGACCATCTCCCTCTTGTTGAGTTTGCATATAATAACAGTTATCAGGCAAGCATAGGGATGACACCATTTGAAGCTTTATATGGGAGGTCGTGCAAGTCGCCTACATGTTGGTGGGAGACTACAGATAAGCTTATACTTGGGCCTGATATGATCAGAGATACATCCGAGAAGGTCGAGTTGATTCGGAGACGGATGAAAGCGGCCCAAGACCGACAGAAATCCTATGCTGATAAGCGAAGAACTGATTTGGAGTTTGATGTTGGGGATATGGTTTTCGTAAAGGTTTCTCCTTTGCGGAATGTGGTCCGATTTGGAGCCGTTGGGAAGTTGGCACTGAGGTTTGTTGGACCATTCCCTATTATAGAGAGGATCGGGCAGATGGCTTATATAGTGAAGTTGCCCGAGAGGCTTGCCGGAGTACACGATGTTTTTCATGTCTCGCATCTCCGGAAGTGTTTACATGAATCAGCAGAGGTTGTTGAGCCGAGTGTTCTGAAAGATGTAGAAGTAGAGAAAGAGGCTACCTTGAGGAGAGCTCCGATTCGTATCTTGGGGACGGAGACCAAGAAGCTAAGGAATCGTGAGGTCAAATTGGTGAAGGTTCAGTGAGGTGAAGCCGAAGAAGACGCAACTTGGGAAACCGAGGAGAAGATGCGTGGGCTTTATCCATTCCTTTTTGAGGGTACACTCTCAATCTCTTTTCTTTGTTAGCATATCTTTCTCTTTGCTATCCATGTTTATCTAGTTTATCGTGTTAATCTTGTCATGAGAACCTTAGGTAGAAACCCTTTGGACGAAACATGTGTTTGAAACATGTTATGCTTGATGGTTGCAAGTGGTTGCAAGTGTTTGCAAGTGGTTACTCGTGGATGCATTAAACACGTTAGGCACTAGATCGGCTCACACACTCCTCATATTGCATATTCATGAGTGTTTATGCTTATTCATGGATGAAAATTTTCGTGTTATCACATGGATGTTGCATATGGATGTATATGATGTGCACACATATAGATGTTATACATTATGTTAGGAATTGCATACATATGGATTCATTTCACTAACATAATTTGCATTGATGATATTTGCATTAGATAAGTACATATACACACACCTTTGCATATGTTCATATAACATTTAGAATCTTGTAAGGACAATGATTGCTCGTGGATGATGTTTTGAGTAGATTGATGGTTGGATGGTAGGATACGTTCTTCCTAACTTGAAGATTTCGGGAACGAAATCCTTTAAGGAGGGGAGAATGTAACAACCCGTATTTTCGATAACCTGTAATGATGTAAATCGAGGCAGAATTTAATTTATAAATCTGAATCAAGGGAAACAGGTTATCCCATTGCGTTCGTCTCGGAAAAATACGCGAAATAGAGTCCGAGTTTTTGAAAATCGGAGTCCGTATGACCCGATTAAGGCCCAACGAAGTTTTCAGAAAACTTCTAAGCAAAAACAGATTTCAAATTCAAAGCTGAATTTGGAAAATTGGTCCAGTTTGGGCCAGGCGGGAGAATTCCCGCCAGAACACCCCAAGTCGACAGCCCTGTCGACTTGGGAGTCGACTTGGTTAGACCAAGTCGACAGCCCTGTCGACTGGGCTGTCGACTTCGCTCAGACGGGCTGTTTAGCCTGGTGCACCATTTTGAGAATGTGTTGAGCTTGGGGGCCAGATTCGGTTTTGAGGGCTGAGATTGGGACTAGGGTTTAATCCTATGGCCTAAAACACTTGCCTAATCTATAAATAAGACCCTAACCTACCCTAAATCATCATTATTCATTCTAGCAACTAAACTATGGCAAAATCAATCCTCTCATGGCCTCCACTCTCTTCATAAAATTCCTAAACAAATTTTTATGAGATTTTCCATGCATACAAGTGTTTTTAGACTTGTATGATCATCATTAGCTTGCATTCAAGTCAAGTTCTTATATTAGCATCATAAAGGAAGAGTTTTTGATCATTTTGGCTTGCATTTTGGGTTTAATAAGGGCTTTGTCATATTTTTGTGACTTCTTAATCATTGTAAGCCCTATTCTACTTTCATACTTAAACTTTAAAGTTAAATGTATGATATGCAAGTTTATATGCGAGTTTACTATGTTATGAAATACAAGTTTATCATGTTATGCAAGTTTTCTATGATGTAATATGCAAGTTTATCATGTTATGCAAGTATGTTATGATGTGATATGCAAGTTCATCAAGTTATGTCATGCAAGTTTGATATGCAAGTTGTCATATGATATGCAAGTTATGCTATGCAAGTTTGGGTTGAACATTTTATTCATGCTATCATGTTATGCAAGCTTATCTTGGGTTTATGAACATAAAGCTTCAAGCTTTATGCCAAAGGTTGCATTTTGCCAACATGTAAGTTATCATATCTCTTATGATAACTTGCATGTGAGGCTAAATGCGAACTTATGGCCATTTCTACATGTCATTTATCACCATGTATCACCAAAATGCTAAGTTGGTTTTATGCATGCTTTTGAGGCCAAAATATGTAATATGCAAGTATATGAACATATGTACATTTCATATGCCACCATGTTAAACTTGTGGCTTCAACACCCTTATGTCATGATTTATGCCAAGTTCCCTATTTCTATCCTTTATGCGCTATTGCGATATGTAAGCGATGGGATTGCGTTTGGGGTTGGGTAAACTTAAAAGACATAAAAACATAAGCTTGGGAATTTACCTATTAAGTTAGGTCTACCCATTGGGAATTTACCTATTAAGTTAGGTCTACCCTATTGCTTGAAAACTTGTAACATGTTTTGGAAACATGATGGACATGACACTTAGAAAAGATAAGTGTGGCCAACTCGAGGTTGGGTTGAGTTTGTAGCGTAAACCTACCCTGAACCGACCGGCTTAACTAGTTGCTACAAACAATAGGAGACAATGTGAGAAGTTGGTCATGTTGTACCTTGGACCCGAGGTTAGACAAGTTGTGGTGTAAAGCTACCCGGACCCGCCCGGCTTAACTAGTAACCGCAACAAAGTCTAATGTGAGAGGTTAAGGCGCATTAAATTAATTTAATGCCTCATGATTAGGGTTAAGTCATGGTCCACTTAGTACTTAACCAATTTGGGCTCGGTAGATTAATCGGGGTTAAGTCGTGAACTCATCGTTACACTTAACCAAGTTAATTTATGATTAGCAAGGGGGTTAAACCGTACTTAACCCACTAGAAAAATCCTAGCAATAGGGCCCCACTCCAGCAGTAATCCCAAGTTAGTATCATCATGACCCTGGGGACTAGGCTAGGGTGGGGGCACGATTACTGGACTGGAGGTAAGTGACCAAAAGCGACGGCAGAGGGTACGCCGGTGTAGTTCCGGGCGGACTCTGGTCGTGCACATAGTCCGTAGCCGGAGAAAACATGCACGGGTACCAGTAGATCGGGACTGTGCACTCATGTTCATGGTGTCCAGGGGTTGACACCCTAGGGCTTGATACACCCGAAGGGTGGACCCGGCACAGTCTGACTACAATTATGTTTGGGCCGTATTGACACCAACACGTGACGAGTTAGGCTTAGGGAGCCGATCGACTAGACCGTTTGGTTGGACCTCGTATTAGGGTCATTTCATGTTATTGGGCCAAATCTTGGACCAAGGGATCAATACTTGTTTATTCAAGTCATGTTAGTTTGCTAGTACACCTGTGGTGCAAAACCTTAATCCTGATTATGCGATGACACCTTTATCTACCTTGTTAGTTAATCATCATGCTAGTATGTTGTTATCCTTATGATCATACCTGCTTCTCATGCCAGTTAACTTTATCAGTTTACATTGACTGTAGTAGGGCTTACTCAGTCTTTTTGACTGACCCATTTTCTTTCGCCTCTTTTCTTCCGTTTCCCCCCCAGGTTCTCAGGGAGGGAATACTGGAGCTTAGCTGGATTTCTGACTGCTTGCTTGTGGGATTTAGCTCATGTACGGTATGACATGAAGCTAGCTGTGGCTGTCACTTCTTTTGGGGATTAGTATTTATGTATTTCAGTTTTCAGTTGATGTTGTTTATCTAGACTTGTTTATTTGGGAAGTTGACATTATGATGTAACAGACTTGTTTTGAAATGGTTTAAAATCTTCCGCTGTTTTATCTATGTTATTTACTCTATTTACGCATATACATATGTTCTTGTTCTGCCTTGATATATCATTATGCATGTTTACCTGATTCAAACGCCCCTCCAAGGTCAGAGTGCTTGCAAGAGTCACTCTGGCGGAGGTGGGGTGTTACAAGTTACCATCCAAATGAGGTGAAGATTTCCGGTCTTCAACCACCGTCTTCATCTTCGATTTCTTATCGTCGATTCAGTTATTCAGAATGGGATAAACCCGGTCTTTCTGAGCAACTCGCATATATAATAAACACGTGCTACACAAACACTACATAAGCATCATTTCAATTCATTATTCACTAACCGTCAATCAGTAAGAGAACGATTTCCCAAATATTAACCCCGAAGGCCGAAACCAAGATCAGATCAAAATCCAGGAAACCATTCGACTTAGCTAACCTTCAGTTAATTTCTAAATTTCACATCCATATCGTTTATAATATTTTATAATGATTTATCGCTATTTTTATTTATTTAAAATAGCCAGTTTATTCAAACGACGCTTTGGGCCATAACGCGGCCGTGGCGCTGTTTTTCTTCAGATTTGATTTACACATATCTGAAAATCTAACCATTGGATCTTCACAAAATTTACATCATTAGAAAGATCTTTTAAAAATGAATCCAACGATTCCAGTTTCGGGAAAATCCGACGGTCGGACCTCCCGGTATAATCGTTTGAAGTTTCGATTACAAAATACGAACTGCAGCGTCGTTATTCGATTCAATATAATTATATATATATATATATATAATCGATTCTGGCGTTGTTTTTCTTCAGATTTGAATTAAACATTCCAGACAATCCAACCATTGGATTTTTACAAAGTTGGTTCCGTTGGAAAGATATTTCCAAAGTGAACCCAACGGTTGCGATTTCGGGAAAATCCGATGGTCGGATCTCCCGCACTAATCGTTTGAAATCACGGTTTCAAAATACGAACTGCAGCTTCGTTATTCGATATATTTCAATTCTATTTATATATATGTGTGTATATCGATTCTATATATATATATATATATATATATATATATATATCGATTCTTCGATTTCAAAACTATATGATTTTTATACATTTGATAAAAATGATATTTTTATCTAACTGTCTTCTATTTCAACACTTCACTATTTTTAACAATTCATGTATATAATAAAAATGTGATTTTTATTGTAAAACAATTCATTTCAAAACACGATTATTTTATATAGTTAATATAGGTGATCAAAATAGGATTTTTTATTGTAAAACAATTCATTTCAAAACACGATTATTTTATATAGTTAATATAGGTGATCAAAATAGGATTTTTTATTATAAAACAATTTATTTCAAAACAAGATTATTTTATATAGTTCATATTGATGATAAAAATAGAATTTTTGGATTTGAAGCTCTCTCGTTGCTTCTCCGTCGAGATCCAGGGCCAGAAAGTCACGCCGTTCATCACCTATTTCCACCGCCGCCAGGGGTGCGAATTCGCCATCGTTCAGGGCGCCAGTGCGTCTCTCCAAGCTCGTCGACGTGGCTTAGGCTGATCTGCATATCGTGCTTCGGATTATGAGAAAAGATCAAACCTAGTTTTGAACATCAAAACGAGGTATACGGCTTTGTTTATTTTTCAACTGTTTTAACACCTTTAAACCGTTGCAAACTTTGAAAAATCATATCATTTTCATGTGTGATCGAAATCCAGTTAAACAAGGGACAGTGGACTCGTGTGGACGTCTTCTACCTTCGAGAAGAGACCGCATATTTTTCTGAGCCTTCTGCTATTTTTGGTGGAGTGGAACCAAATGTGAGATTTCTAAATTATAAACGATATGGAAAACGACGAGGTATAAATTATATAGTCGATGTATGAGTTATATAAGTGTTGTACACCTCTTGTATAAGCGTTGTATAAGTTGTACGTTCGATATATAACTTATATATGCATTGTAAAAATTATATGTGTGTTGAAATAGAAGTGAAATGCATATATATATATATATATATATATATATATATATATATATACACACGCCCCTCGTCCACAAACCATGGACGATATTTATTGGTTGTGATTGGTGTGAAAATTGGTTGATTACGAATGGTTGATTAGAATTGTTTGTGGTTGAAATTGATTGATTGTGGTTGAAAAATACCCGGTTGTGGTTGAGAAGTATTTGGTTGAAACCACATAGGATTAGTTTGTGGAAATGAAAAAAAAATATACATGCCGCCTGCGTGCGAACTAGATGCATGATTCCCCATTGTCAAAAGCTGCGAGGCTTTAAGGTAGAGCGAGGAGCCGTACTAGGGACGGCAGGGTAGTTAAAACCGGGACCGTCCAAACGTGATAACCCCGAATCCCGTACTGACGGTGGCAAGGGTAATCTTTGGAACATAACACATAAACAGATAATATCAGAACAGAAATAAACAAATACATCAGATAATGCACAATAGAATATACTGAATAAACGTAATCATCAGAGTTACACAGTATACAGGATCTTACTTAGTACAAATACAGTTCAGCTATACATATATGTCTACAGCGGAAAAACAAACATAATGTACAATAGGAGCTGAACAGCATAAAAAGAGATAAATAATAGAATCCATCTTTAGCTCCAGCTATCCAGAGAAAGCCAGCTAAAACCTGAATACAAGGCTGCCCGTGTAGAAAAAGGGGCACCCGAGTTTGAAAGTGAAACAAACTACGAGTTAGTCATGGGACTGGTATGAGAAATCTACTCAACACATTTATAATATGGCTATTCACAGGACCACGCCACTTTCGTGGAACAGGTTTACTCCATCGGATTGCCAGTGCTTTAAAATAGTTAATTCTTTTAAACATCGCAATGCTTTTTATAAAAATGAAGCCATTATAAGACTCAGTTCCCACCACAAAATGCAACGCAAACCAGAGGATAGAGTTTTTACCTTATAATGGCCAAGATATGTTTGATACGAATAAAACAAAAGCATTTGATATTACCATTAGTGTTTATATGTTTCAAAAACAATTTCAAATCATAAGTATCAATCATAGACGACATTAATGCCCCATACCACTATGTCGCCATATATAGGTATACAATCAAAACCGCATAGTCATGTATTTGGAAATTGGATTTCCGTCATGAACCAAGGCAAAAGATAGTCCTTACCGACTTCGAGACTGCCTAGCCCGAGTCTCAGGATCAGAGCTCAAGTGACCCTTGGATCGTCAGGGCCGGTCCACCGATGTGGATTAAAATTCCTAGACACTGCGTTTCCCCGCCCTTTGGGGCGTAAATGAGCCAACGAATGACTCCATCGGTCCCGGATCGACCGATATAACCGAGGCGCCTCGCAACAGCAACAACCACATAAGTCAAACTCATCAAGGCATGTAAAACCACTGACGCCACTTCTAGCTAGGAAGAAACGCGTGCCCTCCCTGATGTCCTCTCCCGTTTCTGGTTCATACCGGGGTGTGAGGTTCGCGAATTCACGTTATACACAAAGCTATGCCACACAGGCGTTGCTTTGATCATCACCACAAGATTTTGCTTTTCAACAGAAGCCTTGATCACTGCATCTTAGCATGCCACACAGGCAATTCACGCCATGCGACTGATGGCTATTAATCACACAGAATAAATTCCAATGTCAGACACACAATCCATTTGCAAGTCCATTCTAGGTCTGAACGAAACCGGAGGCACTATATACCTCGCAAACCCATCGATCTCCACGTACGTCTGGACGACCACCACTCATTATCCATATTTCGGGATGCCTTCCAATCAGGACATCAGTTACCATCCAAACGAGGTGAAGATTTCCAGTCTTCAACCACCGTCTTCATCTTCGATTTCTTATCGTCGATTTAGTTATTCAGAATGGGATAAACCCTGTCTTTTTGAGCAACTCGCATATATAATAAACAAGTGCTACACAAACACACATACGCATCATTTCAATTCATTAGTCGCTAACCGTAAATCAGTAAGAGAACGATTTCCCAAATATTAACCCCGAAGGACGAAACCAACATCAGATCAAAATCCAGGAAACCATTCGACTTAGCCAACCTTCAGTTAGTTTCTAAATTTCACTTTCATATCGTTTATAATATTTTAAAACAATTTATCGCTATTTTTATTTATTTTAAAATAGCCAATTTATTCAAACGACGCTTCGGCCATAACGCGGCCATGGCACTCTTTTTCTTCAGATTTGATTTACACATATCTGAAAATCTAACCGTTGGATCTTCAAAAATTTATATCATTAGAAAGATCTTTTTAAAACGAATCCAACGTTCCAGTTTTGGGAAAATCCGACGGTCGGATCTCCCGGTACAATCGTTTGAAGTTTCGGATCTCCCGCACTAATATGATATATGTAAATATAATTATATTAAATCGAATGACGACGCTGCAGTTCGTATTTTGAAATCGAAACTTCAAACGATTATACCGGGAGATCCGACCGTCGGGTTTTCCCGAAACTTGAACCATTGGATTCGTTTTGAAAAGATCTTTCTAATGATGTAAATTTTGTGAAAATCCAACGGTTAGATTTTCAGATATGTGTAAATCAAATCTGAAGAAAAACAGCGCCATGGCCGCGTTTTGGCCCGAATCGTTGTTTGAATAAATTGGCTATTTTAAAATAAATAAAAATGGCGATAAATCATTTTAAAATATTATAAACGATATGGATGTGAAATTTAGAAACTAACTGAAGGTTAGCTAAGTCGAATGGTTTCCTGGGTGTTGATCTGATGTTGGTTTCGGCCTTCGGGGTTAATATTTGGGAAATCGTTCTCTTACTGATTTACGGTTAGCGACTAATGAATTGAAATGATGCGTATGTGTATTTGTGTTGCACTTGTTTATCATATACGCGAGTGGCTCAGAAAGACCCGGTTTATCCCATTCTGAATAACTGAATCGACGATAAGAAATCGAAGATGAAGACGGTGGTCGAAGACTGGAGATCTTCACCTCGTTTGGATGGTAACTGATGTCCTGATTGGGAGGCATCCTGAAATATGGATAATGAGTGGTGATCGTCCAGACGTACGTGGAGGTCGATGGGTTTGCGAGATATATAGTGCCTCCGGTTTCGTACAGACCCAAGACGGACTTGTAAATGGACTGTGTGTCTGACATTGGAATTTATTCTGTGTGATTGATAGCCATCAGTTGCATGGTGTGAATTGCCTGTGTGGCATGCTAAGATGCAGTGATCAAGGCTTCTGTTGAAAAGAAAATTCTTGTGGTGATGATCAAAGCACCGCCTGTGTGGTGTAGCTTTGTGTACAACGTGAATTCGCGAACCTCACACCCCGGTATGAACCAGAAACGGGAGAGGACCTCAGGGGGGACGTGCGTTTTCTTTCTAGCTAGAAGTGGCGTCAGTGGTTTTACACGCCCTGACGAGTTTGACTTATGTGGTTGTTACTTTTGTGAGGCACCTCGGTTATATCGGTCGATCCGGGACCGATGGAGTCATTCGTTGGCTCATTTACGCCCCAAAGGACGGAGAAACGCATTATTCAGGCATTATAATCCACTCCATGTGGACCGGCCCTGACGATCCATCGTACGGTTGCGGCTATGCCTGAAACTCGGGCTAGACAGTCTCGAATTCGGTAAGGACTATCTTTTGCCTTGGTTCATGACGGAAATCCAATCTCTAAATACGTGACTGTGCGGTTTTGATTGTATATATATATAGCGACATGATATATGGTACCCATGCCGTCTATGATTGATAGTTACAATTGAAATTGTTTTTGAAACACATAAACACGAGTAATAATATCAAATGCTTTTGTTTTATTCGTATCAAGTATATTTTGGCCATTATAAGGTAAAACTCTATCCTCCGGTTTGCGTTGCATTGTGTGATGGGAACTGAGTCTTATAATGGCTTCATTTTGATTAAAAGCATTGCAATGTTTAAAAGAATTATTTGTTTTGAAGCACTGGCAATCCGATGGAGTAAACCCGTTCCACGAAAGTGGCGTGGTCCTGTGATTAGCCATATTTTGAATGTGTTAAGTAGATTTCTCATACCAGTTCCATGACTGACTCGTAGTTTGTTTCAATTTCAAACTCGGGTGCCCCTTTTTCTACACGGGCAGCCTTGTATTCAAGTTTTAGCTGGCTTTTTCTGGATAGCTGGAGCTGAAGATGGATTCTATCATTTATCTCTTTTTATGCTGTTTAGCTCCTATTGTACATATTATGTTTGTTTCCGCTGTAGACATTTATGTATAGCTGAACTGTATTTGTACTTAGTATGATCCTGTATACTGTGTAACTCTGATGATTACGTTTATCCAGTGTATTATTTGTTCATTATCTGGTGTATTTATTTAACTCTGTTCTGCTATTATCTGTTTCTGTGTTATATTCCAAGGATTACCCTTGCCACCGTCATTACGGGGTTTGGGGTTGTCACAACGTGGTATTAGAGCCAGGTTTCGATCCTGGGACCTGTGAAGATCCAACGGTTAGATTTTCAGATATGTGTAAATCAAATCTGAAGAACAACTGCGCCACGACCGTGTTATGGCCCGAAGCATCGTTTGAATAAATTGGCTATTTTAAAATAAATAAAAATAGCGATAAATCATTATAAAATATATGTATGTGAAATTTAGAAATTAACTGAAGGTTAGCTAAGTCGAATGGTTTCCTGGATTTTGATCTGATGTTGGTTTCGACCTTCGGGGTTAATATTTGGGAAATCGTTCTCTTACTGATTGACGATTAGTGATTAATGAATTGAAATGATGTGTATGTAGTGTTTGTGTAGCACGTGTTTATTATATACGCGAGTTGCTCAGAAAGACCGGGTTTATCCCATTCTGAATAACTGAATCGACGATAAGAAATCGAAGATGAAGACGGTGGTTGAAGACCGGAAATCTTCACCTCATTTGGATGGTAACTGATGTCCTGATTGGGAGGCATCCCGAAATATGGATAATGAGTGGTGATCGTCCAGACGTACGTGGAGATCGATGGGTTTGCGAGGTATATAGTGCCTCCGGTTTCATTCAGACCCAGAACGGACTTGCAAATGGAGAGTGTGTCTGACATTGGAATTTATTCTGTGTGATTGATAGCCATCAGTTGCACGGTGTGAATTGCCTGTGTGGCATGCTAAGACGCAGTGATCAAAACTTCTGTTGAAAAGCAAAGTCTTGTGGTGATGACCAAAGGACCGCCTGTGTGGCATAGCTTTGTGTATAACGTGAATTCGCGAGCCTCACACCCCGGTATGAACCAGAAACGGGAGAGGACCTCAGGGAGGACATGCGTTTCTTTCTTGCTAGAAGTGGCGTCAGTGGTTTTACACGCCCTGACGAGTTTGACTTATGTGGTTGTTACTGTTGCGAGGCGCCTCAGTTAAATCGGATGATCCGGGTCCGATGGAGTCATTCGTTGGCTCACTTACGCCCCAAAGGGTGGGAAAACGCAGTGTTCAGGAATTTTAATCCACATCGGTGGACCGGCCCTGTCATTCCAAAGGCTTGACCGAGTACTTGCCTGAGGCTCAGGCTAGACAGTCTCAAATTCGGTAAGGACTATCTTTTGCCTTGGTTCATGACGGAAATCCAATTTCCAAATACGTGACTGTGCGGTTTTGATTGTATACCTATATATGGCTACATCGTGGTATGGGGCATTAATGTCGTCTATGATTGATAGTTATGATTTGAAATTGTTTTTAAAACATATACACACTAGTAATAATATCAAATGCTTTTTTTTTATTCGTATCAAGCATATTTTGGCCATTATAAGGTAAAAACTCTATCCTCCGGTTTGCGTTGCATTGTGTGATGGGAACTGAGTCTTATAATAGCCTAATTTTTATAAAAAGCATTGCGATGTTTAAAAGAATTATCTGTTTTAAAGCACTGGCAATCCGATGGAGTAAACCCATTCCACGAAAGTGGCGTGGTCCTGTGATTAGCCATATTTTAAATGTGTTGAGTAGATTTCTCATACCTGTCCCATGACTGACTCGTAGTTTGTTTCACTTTCAAACTCGGGTGCCCCCTTTTTCTACACGGGCAGCCTTGTATTTAGGTTTTAGCTGGCTTTCTCTGGATAGCTGGAGCTGAAGATAGATTCTATCATTTATCTCTTTTTATGTTGTTCAGCTCCTATTGTACATTATGTTTGTTTTCTGCTGTAGACATTTTTGTATAGCTGAACTGTATTTGTACTAAGTAAGATCCTGTATACTGTGTAACTCTGATGATTACGTTTATCCAGTATATTCTATTGTGCATTATCTGGTGTATTTATTTAATTCTGTTCTGATGTTATCTGTTTATGTGTTATATTCCAATGATTACCCTTGCCACCGTCAGCACGGGGTTCAGGGTCGTCACATCGTGGTATCAGAGCTTTGGTTAAGCTTAGTTCTGGGATATAACATATTAACGAACTCGTCATAAATAGAACCAGTAGTGTTCTAGGATGGGTAACTCATTACAGATAGGATCAGCAATATCCTAGTATGAGTACAACAGAATCAGAACAATTCATTAGAGATGGGGTCAGAAGTGCCCTAGAATGAGTTGAGAGTTATGTTTTTAAATAACGTATTTTTGATTATATTTATAGTTTGGCTTTAGAAATAAGATTTTTGAATATATAAAAGATATATGTTTGAAAAGTTAAAAACGAATTGCTTATTGTTTGCATTGTGTGATAGTAAATTAGATTAATTAAATTATTGAAATGATAGTTAATTTAATTAATAAGAGAAAGAATGGTAGGATTTATTCGATTATATCACACATTGAACTGATTAGAAAATAGATAGAAATAAATACTTGTGCATTATATATGTTTGAACAGGTAAACGGATAGTTGTTGAGTAAAGAAATTATTTGCGTGCCCGACAAATAGGTAAACCTTAATGAGTTGGATGCGAAATATTATTATATCAACTCCTGTGAATGCCATTGGATGCCGAGTGCTGGTTGTTCTGTGTGTAATAATAAACATCGCTATAGGATAGTAACAATTAATTTTGAACTACACTACATGCCATACTTCTCGAAGATAGGCATACTTCATCACATACCACATAAGCATTTGGAACTTGTGTGACGAGGTGGAAGATTTACCATACGAGCGAGAGGCTTGTATGGCGATGACATTACATTACAGGTTGAACTGATGACTGATATAGACCATATAAAATTGTAATGATAAATTGCCAGATTAATAAAAAACCCATACGGGTCTGGAGTTGACAATAATCACGTCTCTCTAGTCATTAGATACGGCACATGGATTATTTATTTCCCACACGGGACGAGGTGACGAGGATTTATCCTCTAGAGCAATTAAAATACACACTCCCTCAGGCTTTGACAGGGTGACGAGAATTTATTCTCTGGAGTAATTATCTATACACGCTCCCCTGTAAACACCAGAATATATCACTATAAATATGTGTATGCTTTATAGGATTTATTGGGTACCTAATACGGTCCAATAAATTTCCAAACCCCTCCCCGTACAAAGGAGGTTATGGCGAAATTTTTCGAAAATTCTGGGTGTTAGCAAATTTTTGAAGAATTTGAAAATTCTCAGAAACTGAAAAGTTGGAGAATGGAAGCCAGATTGAACGTGGAGTTGATTAATCAAACCACTATCGACTTTATTCCTTTTCGGGGACGAAAAGTTTTAAGTGGGGGAGATTGTAACGACCCGGAAAATCTGAACCAATTTAAAATTTTTAAATTGGCTAACATAATGGATTTTAAATATTTAAAATAAATATTTTAAATAATAACGATGAAAAGTAAGTTTGAATCGACATTTGAAAACGAATATAATTAATTCTAATAATAAACAAGTCCTGAAATGGCGCGGCAGTTTCAAAATTTGAATTCAAACTTTGACTAACTGTACCGGGTGCAAAACAAAGTGGATTTGAGTGAAACCAAAAATATTTAAATCTGTTAGTGAATACCTTTCTAACGAATTTGAAAAATAGAAGTTTCATAGCGGGATGCAAAAGTTATGGCCAAATGAATTTTCTGAAAGGTCGCTATGGAGTTTATATAGCCCGTGAAAATGGCCATTTTGCAAACGACCTCGGAATTCGATGAAACCACTTTTGTTGGATCCGGGATGTTAAACTATTGCTAAGTTTCAAATTTCATAAACTTTGAAGTTAGTATGTGAGCGTGGCAAAGGAAAATGTGTTTGGTCGATTTTTGTTAAATTGGATCGACCAGAAATGGGCCATTTTTCAAACGGTCTCAGAATTCGACGAAACTAGTTTTGTTAGGACCGTATCGTCAAAACATAGCTAGATTTATTTTTTGGGAATTTTTAGAATCAGTTTGTGGCCCTGGAAAATTGAAATGTACTTTCAAATCAAATATTGAATGTTTTATATTTTAATCTGAATGAAAACCGACTGAAACAGTGGAATGGGTCTACGAAAAATATCCCATTGTGTTCGGAATGGGGGTAAAATGCTAGGGATGACAGTCGTTGGGTTTGGATTGGTGTTCGTGTGTGAAAGAGGGTATTTTTGAAAAAAAATATAAATAAAAAAGAAAAATCCTATTGGTCACAACCCTAAAATTTTAAATTCTAATTGGCTCAAAAGTTTCCGCCGCTCTTTCATGATCAACGGCGATTTTGGCTTCCAAAACAAATCCCCTCTTTCCCATTAATCCGCTCAACAATAATCAGTGCTCCAGAAGGCAAAATCGAAGATCAAAGGGTGATGAAGCTATCCAACGGTGGTGATGGGGTTTGGGTTTGTCGCTGTGGAGAAATCAACGTGGAAAGGGGACGATTTCGCACTCGATTTGCGGGCCAGGGAGAGGTGCGGACTTCGAGGGACTGGGTGACGCTAGAAGGTGGTGGAGCAGGTCTTCAACATTGTGACAGCCGATCTGGTTACGGAGTGGAGATGGCGGCGCAAGGACTAACCCTAGATGGCGATGTATTGGGTATTGGCAGAAACGGGATATCGAAGAAGAAGGTGATTAAAGGGGGTGAGAAATAATTAGTGTTAATTAATTATTTAATTATATTAAAATTGTAATCAATGTATATAATGCTATTTCTCCTTCATATGAGGTCAGAATGAAGAACGGTCAGTTGCGTTGGATTTGTCTTGAGAAGCACTACATTTCAGAATTGACTAGAACGAAAACGAAGCCAGCTTGAATTTCGAGCAAATTCAAATCCAAACTGAACAGAATTCAGAAATAAAAACCAATGTGAGATTCCTCTCACTTTAAATTTTCTGTATAGTTATTTTTTTTGTAACTGCATATATGAACTGCTCCCCGTCGTCCACAGACCATGGACGACTTATTTGATTGTATTCTGTGTGAAAACATCGTAATATATTGAATGTGAGATTTCTAATTTATAAACGATATGGAAAACGACGACGTATAAATTATATAGTCGATGTATGAGTTATATAAGCGTTGTACACCTCTTGTATAAGCGTTGTATAAGTTGTACGTTCGATGTATAAGTTATATATGCGTTGTAAAAAAATTATACATGTGTTGAATAGAAGTGAAATGCCTATATATATATATGCCCCTCGTCCACAAACCATGGACGATATTTATTGGTTGTGATTGGTGTGAAAATTGGTTGATTATGAATGGTTGATTGAAATTGTTTGTGGTTGAAATTGATTGATTATGGTTGAAAAATACCCGTTTGTGGTTGAGAAATATTTGGTTGAAACCACATAGGATTAGTTTGTGGAAAAGAAAAAAATATACATGTCGCCTGCGTACGAACTAGATGCATGATTCCCCATTGTCAAAAGCTGCGAGGCTTTAAGGTAGAGTGAGGAGCCGTACTAGGGACGGTCCCGGTTTTTACTACCCTGCCGTTATGCTGCCGAAATTTTGAATAATATTCATGTGTTAGAATTATTTTCCTGTGTTGAGACTATATTCGTCTGTTGAATAGAAAACCTTCATGTGTTGAATAGATATTCATTCGTTGAATTGAAATTCATGTGTTGAATGGTATTTATGTTTTGAATAAATTGTTTTAACAATAAAATCACCTTTTTATCTATATATATATATAAACTATAGAAAACCTTCATGTGTTGAATCGATATTCATTCACTGAATTGAAATTCATGTGTTGAATGGTATTCATGTTTTAAATATAAAAATAACCTTTTTATCTATGTATATAAACTATAGAAAACCTTCATGTGTTGAATCGATATTCATTCGTTGAATTGAAATTCATGTGTTGAATGGTATTCGTGTTTTGAAGAAATTGTTTTAACAATAAAATCACCTTTTTATCTATATATATAAACTGTAGAAAACCTTCATGTGTAGAATCGATATTCATTCGTTGATTTGAAATTCATGTGTTGAATGGTATTCGTGTTTTAAATATAAAAATCACCTTTTTATCTATATATATAATGTAACACCCCACGTCTGCTAGGGTCACTCACAAAGGGAATGCACTAGGTTTGGAGGAGTATTATTGGTAAACATGCACAGAAATATTACAAGACAGAACATATATAAAATAGCGGAAGTAAAATCAAACTTTCATAACAAGAATAAATAAGGTCTAAAGCCTTTTACATCAGAGTACATCAAAACCTGTCTTGCAATAATAAAGAAGCATAAAGACTTTTTCATAAATTATTCCCCAAGAAAAAAACAGTAAAGTAGCCATAGCCAAGAAAAATCCAAGCCATCCGTGATGACCTTCAAGCAGAAGAAGTCCGAACTAAACAACAGTATTTCCTCCCTGTTACCTGGGGGGGAAACGGAAGAAAAGAGGCGAAACAAAACGGGTCAGTCAAAAAGACTGAGTAAGCCCTATCTACTATTAGTATAAAAACTAGTAAAGTTAACTGACATGAGAAACTGAGATGAACATAAGCATGATAACAAGATAGATAAGCTAAATCAAAATAACAGGATGGACTACTGAACTCAGATAAACTAGGGTGTCGTGATAAATTACGATGTCAAGATAAAACAAGGTATCACATTGTCAGGTTTCTATCAAGTATAATATCCCAAGATATCAATCGCGTATAACGTCCCATGGCATCTATCCTGTATATCCGCTCTGGTTCTAACATGTATATTTGCTCTGCACCTCTCGTACTAGTATCCCAACCCGCGCCATGTGTTAACTATGAGTGTCCCTTGCCCAATGTCATGGAATGGTCCATGTCAACCTAACATATAGCATATGTAGGTTTTCCCAACTCGTATGTTTCTTTCCATGAATAAGTTCAGTCCTTTGCTGTAGGCCGTACGGACTTTCCCATGTAAACATTTTATCCTTGAAGTTGTTTTGGACTGCAACCCTTGATCTAGTTGTGTTTCCCTACCATGAACTATCGCGCGTCCACTTAGGATTTATGCCACCTAGGGCCGCTAGGGATTATGCTACCTAATGAACGTTTCCGTGTCTCGGTTTGGGTCTTGGCCACCTAGGACCACTAGGGATTACGCCACCCGTCAATCGCGCCCTTGATCCCACGTATGTATCGTGAATCGTTTTCCATGTCTAGATGCACATGCTCCCCAATGTGCCATCCGAGTTCCGTGCCAGGGCAAATCAAGAAATACGGAACTCGGTCGGGAGCTTTAAATCGTCTGCCGATGCAGATATCAAGGTCTGTTTTTGTACCCGTGGTTATGGTCCCACGTGACCCCTCCCTCAACTACTGAAAGGCAATCCAAGAAAAATCATGTATAAGAACAACTCCCCGGCCCCACTATAGCCCACTTTCCTACGGGCCAACCTCATCCATGACTCGATAGCAAGAACATGGTCTGTTGGGGGTTCCCTGCCTTTCCGTACGTACACGATTGACTAAAGATGGTAGGTAGTCGGCGATGTGCTATCCAGGGCAAAAACCAAGAATCGTCGACTCCACGCTAATCCATCCCAGTCTTTAGGTCGCTCACATAGCAACCAAGGCATACTCTTGGTCTTTCTAATGCAGACCTTAACCTCTCATGGGCCTAGTATAATTACCTGGCAGCCCACAGAGGGATCCCAAGAATATCCTCACGTCCCCCGAAGCTTCCACTTTGGCACCCAGTGCGCTGGAGCTTTTATCTAAGTCAGATAACTTGCTCCCCCTCGTATACTAAGCGATGACCTACCGTATCAGGTTACTCATCGTTTT
Source organism: Allium sativum (assembly GCA_030737875.1). Taxonomy (NCBI): domain Eukaryota; kingdom Viridiplantae; phylum Streptophyta; class Magnoliopsida; order Asparagales; family Amaryllidaceae; genus Allium; species Allium sativum. The sequence goes on from CM060923.1 coordinate 161,791,396, forward strand.
GTGAATTAGTCCTATGTCCTTAGCTAAGAATTATTACTTAGTTACCCTTAACTAAGGTTTACCACTTAGCTTCCTTTCCCGTTATCCTTGATTAACCACGAGTCTCTACCTAGTTCCTCTAACTAGGGTTTGTCTTATTGGGTTAAGTGTTATCATTCAAGTCCATGCCTTAACCCACCCACGAATCACGTCAAGATTGGCTAAGTATTTAAGTTCAAGACTTAGCCCTACAAGTTGGTTAAGTATATATTAACTTGACCCTATCAAATTGCTTAGTCAAACCGGTCAAGTGTATTCAAGCGATTCGTGACTTAGCCTTATCATGTCTTCACGTTATATTGGTTGAGTATGGGTTAACTTAGCCTACATAAATTCACGAGTTAGATTGGTTAAGTATAGATCACTTAACCACATCAAATTAACGAGTTAGATTGGTTAAGTTTGGGTCACTTAACCATATCAAATTAACGGGTTATGTTGGCTAAGTTTAGGTCACTTAACCATATCAAATTAACGGGTTATATTAGTTAAGTGTTTAACCTAACCCCCTTTAAACTACCAAGTGGGATTAATTAAGTCTAAGCTAACTTAACCCCATCCGATTATCGTGTTTAGACTAGTTGAGTCTAATCTTAACCCCATCCATTAACTGTATCTTTTGGTTAAGTGTCATTAAGAAAACTTACTTAACCTTGCCAACTTATCATGTTGGATTGATTAAGTGTTGGTTAACTCAATCCCCGTCCACTAGTCGTATAAAAATGGTTAAGCGTCATTAGGCAAATCAAATCACGTAACCTACCCAACCTTGTCATGTTTTGTTAAGTATCATTAGCCTAACCAATTTACTTAACCCATTTATCCATGTCATATTTGGTTAAGAGTCATTAATCAAATTAACTTAACCCTATCATGTGGCATTAATTACTTAATTCACCCCAACCTCTCACATTAGACTTTGTTGTGGTTACTAGTTAAGCCGGTCGGTTCCGGGTAGCTTTACACCACAACTTGGTCTAACCTCGGGTTCAAGCACAACATGACCAACTTCTCACATTGGGTCCTATTGTTTGCAACTACTAGTTAGGCCGGTCGGTTCCGGGTAGTTTTACGTTGCAAACTCAACCCAACCTCGAGTTGGCCACACTTATATTATCTAAGTGTCATGTTCATCATGTTTCCAAAACATGTTACAAGTTTTTCAAGCATTTGGGTAGACCTAACTTAATAGGTAAATCCCCAAAGGGTAGACCTAACTTAATAGGTAAATTCCCAAGCTTATGTTTTTATGCATACTTACATGTCAACTTCCATGTTATATTTCAAGCCATGTTTTCAAGTTGTATTTTCATGTCATTAGAAATTACCCATAACATAACCCAACGCTTTTAAACTCGCATATACGTTCGCAACAACGTAATGGATTAAAAGAAGAGACTTGGCAAAGGAATGACAAAAATGGGTATTAAGCCACAAGTTAATCATGGTGGCAAATGAGGCACAAATGTGTTCATTAGCTTGCATGTTACATTCTTAAGCCTCGAAAACATGCATAAACCCAAACTTGGTACATAAGCGAATCATGGTGACAAAAGACATGAAATGATGGCTAGAAACTCGCATATATCATCATATAAGGATTATGACTTCATATGCAAGTTGACATAATGATTATGAAGATTCTCATGTTGCATAATGCAACATTTCAACATAAAGGTTGTGGCTTTTAGCTCATAAGATCAAGATAATGACTTCATAAACTTGCATAACATGATAGCATGCATCATTCTAATTAATCAAACCCAAACTTTCAACATGAACATTTAACTTCATAGTTAATATCTAAGAGTAGGGAAGGGCTTACATTGCTATGAAGGCCTAAATCGATTAAACTAAAGCTTGTGATGAAGCCTATGCATGCCATCACCCAAAAACCCAAAGATGGATGCTCCAAACCACTAAAAACACCATCTTTAAGAACAAAGATCAAAGCTTTTGCCTTGAAATTAACTTGAGAAGCTCTCATACTAACATAGGGACTCTCTAACACTCTCATGATCATGGAACCTCTCATAGGAATGAAGTGGAGGCTAGGATAGTTGAGTGGAGGCCATGAGAGTAGAAATTTTGCCATAGTTTAGTTACATGAGTGAATAATGAGGGATTAGGGGGTTTAGGGGTTTATTTATAGAAGATTAGGCTAGTTAGGACCCTTAGATTAACCCTAGGACCAACCTGAACCGTCAGATTGCAAACCAGGCCCAAAAACCTAGCCAAGATAGAGAATAGGTGCACCAGGCAAGAATGCTCGTCTGAGCCAAGTCGACAGCCAAGTCGACAGGGCTGTCGACTTGGTCAGACCAAGTCGACTCCCAAGTCGACAGGGCTGTCGACTTGGGTACTGTGGCGGGAATTTTCCCGCCTGGCCCAACTGGCCCAATTTCCCAAGTTCCAGTTTGAATTTGAAATCTGTTTTTACTTAGAAATTTTCTGAAAACTTCGTTGGGCCTTAATCGGGTCATACGGACTCCGATTTTCGAAAACTCGGACTCTTTTTCGCGTATTTTTCCGAGACGAACGCAATGGCATAGTCCGTTTAACTTGATTCAGAATTTAAAATTAAATTCTGCCTTGATTCTCGTCTTAATCATGTTATCGAAATACGGGTTGTTACATTCTCCCCACCTTTTAGGATTTCGTCCCCGAAATCTCCAAGTTAGGAAGAACATATCCTACCATCCATCATCCATCTACTCAAAACATCATCCACAAGCAACCATTGTCCTTAGATGATTTCTAATGCTGTATGAATATATGCAAAACGTGTGTGTACATGTTCCTTAGCTAATGCTAATGATCAGGCCTGAATAATCTTTCTAATGCCAAATATGTATAGTGCCATGAATCCAACATGTATGCAAATAGTCCTAGTCATATAGATACTATATGCATGCAAAATCATTCATTCATACGCAATAATCACATGATAACACATTCAATTTCATCCATAAACAAGTATAAATACTCGTGCATATGCAATATGAAATGTGACCGAGTCGAGCTAGTATCTAATGTGTATTCGCGCATCCACGAGCAACCACTTGCAACCACTTGCAACCATATCAATCATAACATGTTTCGAATACATGTTTACATCCATAGGGTTCTACCTAGGATTCCCTGAAACAGGGTCGAGAAGATAAACAAGACAAACTCCTTACGGGGTTTGTAACAGAAAATAGGACCAAGAAGATGTCCACAAAAGATAGCCTACAAGTAAGCTCTAAAGAAAACAGGGATCAAGGATATACTCCCAAAAAGAGATATCATGCGCGTATCTAGTTTTGACCATCAAAGTCGTACTTCCTTGAGCTCAACTCCATTGTGCCTTGACCGTCTTTTAACTTCGCGATTTCGTAGCTTCTTATTTCCTGTTTCCCATAACATGAGCTGGAACTCATTTCTTTGTCGCCTCTCGTTCCACTCGCACACTTAGCGCAAACATGACTGCGTACTCATGATCTCATGCAAGCTTTCCAAAATTCACTAGTGAATCTCGGACCTCGTACCATAAGGTATTCCACGTAGTAGAACTTTCTCTTTGAAGTAAACAGACGCCAACCGGGTTATCAAGTGCACTTACTAGGGTGATTTCCATAACCCATGCATAAGTGAAATAAACCATCCGTCTTATCGGCGAACACCACTCGATCGGGCTTCAAATTTCCAATAAAGGTATCAAGGGATTCTAGGTAACTAATCATGACCAAACCCAAAAGGTTTCACGAGACTTCGAGGGTATTACCAAGGCTAGTCAAGAGTCTAACTACCCTCCTATCAAAACCGAGAGTGGCACCCCTTACTGGATAACCACTTCATCCCTAGAATCCATCCATAACCGAGGCATGTCATTCTCAAATCCAAAACAAGTCAAGAATAAATGGACCGATTCTCCACAGGACTTGAGACAAAAATGGGATTCTCTATTACGCTAGTACTTAAGGTGCAGAGACTCAACTATCGAAGCAGACTAAAATGATAGGATGATCAAACCAAAGTCCTAACGGGATGATAGAGAAGAAAAGCTAAACCTTTAACAAGATCGTTACCCTCCTTCCGAGGTACTCTAGAAATGAGAGCATACTACTGCCCTCCCGATGATCTTGTCCTTGTCCCATAATACTTAACTATCCGCCCCGTATTACCATGCCAAAGGTACTCTCTCGTCATGGGTTTCATTGTTCATCTTTCTCCCTCCTTTGAGGACTAAGCCATACCAACAAGTTGCTCATCCTTAAGCTCGTATCCTTTATCCTTCTTTCTCACGATCCTTTCTTATAACGCGGCCACTGGTCTCTCGAGAACCACCTCCATCGTATGGAAAGCACTTTCGTAGGTAGAAAAGACTAGTCGCAGTTAAAACTACTGTGACTACAGATGGAGGAAAGAAAGGAAAAGAGACTCAATTAAGGAAACAAGGATAGTGCTAATGGCCTTTGGGGAATAGTCTTTTTCTTTTAAAAGAAAATTTTCTTGAAAAATGCTTCTTTATAAACGATTTTTCAAATAGTTTTCAGAAGGTCTTTAAAAACTTTTGCCCAGTCTGGTAACCTTCTGCTCTGATACCAAATGTAACACCCCACCTCCGCTAGGGTCACTCACAAAGGGAATGCACTAGGTTTGGAGGAGTATTATTGGTAAACATGCACAGAAATATTACAAGACAGAACATATATAAAATAGCGGAAGTAAAATCAAACTTTCATAACAAGAATAAATAAGGTCTAAAGCCTTTTACATCAGAGTACATCAAAACCTGTCTTGCAATAATAAAGAAGCATAAAGACTTTTTCATAAATTATTCCCCAAGAAAAAAACAGTAAAGTAGCCATAGCCAAGAAAAATCCAAGCCATCCATGATGACCTTCAAGCAGAAGAAGTCCGAACTAAACAACAGTATTTCCTCCCTGTAACCTGGGGGGGAAACGGAAGAAAAGAGGCGAAACAAAACGGGTCAGTCAAAAAGACTGAGTAAGCCCTATCTACTATTAGTATAAAAACTAGTAAAGTTAACTGACATGAGAAACTGAGATGAACATAAGCATGATAACAAGATAGATAAGCTAAATCAAAATAACAGGATGGACTACTGAACTCAGATAAACTAGGGTGTCGTGATAAACTACGATGTCAAGATAAAACAAGGTATCACATTGTCAGGTTTCTATCAAGTATAATATCCCAAGATATCTATCGCGTATAACGTCCCATGGCATCTATCCTGTATATCCGCTCTGGTTCTAACATGTATATTTGCTCTGCACCTCTCGTACTAGTATCCCAACCCGCGCCATGTGTTAACTATGAATGTCCCTTGCCCAATGTCATGGAATGGTCCATGTCAACCTAACATATAGCATATGTAGGTTTTCCCAACTCGTATGTTTCTTTCCATGAATAAGTTCAGTCCTTTACCGTAGGACGTACGGACTTTCCCATGTAAACGTTTTATCCTTGAAGTTGTTTTGGACTGCAACCCTTGATCTAGTTGTGTTTCCCTACCATGAACTATCGCGCGTCCACTTAGGATTTATGCCACCTAGGGCCGCTAGGGATTATGCTACCTAATGAACGTTTCCGTGTCTCGGTTTGGGTCTTGGCCACCTAGGACCACTAGGGATTACGCCACCCGTCAATCGCGCCCTTGATCCCACGTATGTATCGTGAATCGTTTTCCATGTCTAGATGCACATGTTCCCCAATGTGCCATCCGAGATCCGTGCCAGGGCAAATCAAGAAATACGGAACTCGGTCGGGAGCTTTAAATCGTCTGCCGATGCAGATATCAAGGTCTGTTTTTGTACCCGTGGCTATGGTCCCACCTGACCCCTCCCTCAACTACTGAAAGGCAATCCAAGAAAAATCATGTATAAGAATAACTCCCCGGCCCCACTATAGCCCACTTTCCTACGGGCCAACCTCACCCATGACTCGATAGCAAGAACATGGTCTGTTGGGGGTTCCCTGCCTTTCCGTACGTACACGATTGACTAAAGATGGTAGGTAGTCGGCGATGTGCTATCCAGGGCAAAAACCAAGAATCGTCGACTCCATGCTAATCCATCCCAGTATTTAGGTCGCTCACATAGCAACCAAGGCATACTCTTGGTCTTTCTAATGCAGACCTTAACCTCTCATGGGCCTAGTATAATTACCTGGCAGCCCACAGAGGGATCCCAAGAATATCCTCACGTCCCCCGAAGCTTCCACTTCGGCACCCAGTGCGCTGGAGCTTTTATCTAAGTCAGATAACTTGCTCCCCCTCGTATACTAAGCGATGACCTACCGTATCAGGTTACTCATCGTTTTGTGAATTAGTCCTATGTCCTTAGCTAAGAATTATTACTTAGTTACCCTTAACTAAGGTTTACCACTTAGCTTCCTTTCCCGTTATCCTTGATTAACCACGAGTCTCTACCTAGTTCCTCTAACTAGGGTTTGTCTTATTGGGTTAAGTGTTATCATTCGAGTCCATGCCTTAACCCGCCCACGAATCACGTCAAGATTGGCTAAGTATTTAAGTTCAAGACTTAGCCCTACAAGTTGGTTAAGTATATATTAACTTGACCCTATCAAATTGCTTAGTCAAACCGGTCAAGTGTATTCAAGCGATTCGTGACTTAGCCTTATCATGTCTTCACGTTATATTGGTTGAGTATGGGTTAACTTAGCCTCCATAAATTCACGAGTTAGATTGGTTAAGTATAGATCACTTAACCACATCAAATTAACGAGTTAGATTGGTTAAGTTTGGGTCACTTAACCATATCAAATTAACGGGTTATGTTGGCTAAGTTTAGGTCACTTAACCATATCAAATTAATGGGTTATATTAGTTAAGTGTTTAACCTAACCCCCTTTAAACTACCAAGTGGGATTAATTAAGTCTAAGCTAACTTAACTCCATCCGATTATCGTGTTTAGACTAGTTGAGTCTAATCTTAACCCCATCCATTAACTGTATCTTTTGGTTAAGTGTCATTAGGAAAACTTAACCTTGCCAACTCATCATGTTGGATTGATTAAGTGTTGGTTAACTCAATCCCCGTCCACTAGTCGTATAAAAATGGTTAAGCGTCATTAGGCAAATCAAATCACTTAACCTACCCAACCTTGTCATGTTTTGTTAAGTATCATTAGCCTAACCAATTTACTTAACCCATACTTAATAGGTAAATTCCCAAGCTTATGTTTTTATGCATACTTACATGTCAACTTCCATGTTATATTTCAAGCCATGTTTTCAAGTTGTATTTTCATGTCATTAGAAATTACCCATAACATAACCCAACGCTTTTAAACTCGCATATACGTTCGCAACAACGTAATGGATTAAAAGAAGAGACTTGGCAAAGGAATGACAAAAATGGGTATTAAGCCACAAGTTAATCATGGTGGCAAATGAGGCACAAATGTGTTCATTAGCTTGCATGTTACATTCTTAAGCCTCGAAAACATGCATAAACCCAAACTTGGTACATAAGCGAATCATGGTGACAAAAGACATGGAATGATGGCTAGAAACTCGCATATATCATCATATAAGGATTATGACTTCATATGCAAGTTGACATAATGATTATGAAGATTCTCATGTTGCATAATGCAACATTTCAACATAAAGGTTGTGGCTTTTAGCTCATAAGATCAAGATAATGACTTCATAAACTTGCATAACATGATAGCATGCATCATTCTAATTAATCAAACCCAAACTTTCAACATGAACATTTAACTTCATAGTTAATATCTAAGAATAGGGAAGGGCTTACATTGCTATGAAGGCCTAAATCGATTAAACTAAAGCTTGTGATGAAGCCTATGCATGCCATCACCCAAAAACCCAAAGATGGATGCTCCAAACCACTAAAAACACCATCTTTAAGAACAAAGATCAAAGCTTTTGCCTTGAAATTAACTTGAGAAGCTCTCATACTAACATAGGGACTCTCTAACACTCTCATGATCATGGAACCGCTCATAGGAATGAAGTGGAGGCTAGGATAGTTGAGTGGAGGCCATGAGAGTAGAAATTTTGCCATAGTTTAGTTACATGAGTGAATAATGAGGGATTAGGGGGGTTTAGGGGTTTATTTATAGAAGATTAGGCTAGTTAGGACCCTTAGATTAACCCTAGGACCAACCTGAACCGTCAGATTTCAAACCAGGCCCAAAAACCTAGCCAAGATAGAGAATAGGTGCACCAGGCAAGAATGCTCGTCTGAGCCAAGTCGACAGCCAAGTCGACAGGGCTGTCGACTTGGTCAGACCTAGTCGACTCCCAAGTCGACAGGGCTGTCGACTTGGGTACTGTGGCGGGAATTTTCCCGCCTGGCCCAACTGGCCCAATTTCCCAAGTTCCAGTTTGAATTTGAAATCTGTTTTTACTTAGAAATTTTCTGAAAACTTCGTTGGGCCTTAATCGGGTCATACGGACTCCGATTTTCGAAAACTCGGACTCTATTTCGCGTATTTTTCCAAGACGAACGCAATGGCATAGCCCGTTTAACTTGATTCAGAATTTAAAATTAAATTCTGCCTTGATTCTCGTCTTAATCATGTTATCGAAATACGGGTTGTTACATATAAACTATAGAACACCTTCATGTGTTGAATCGATATTCATTCGTTGAATTGAAATTCATGTGTTGAATGGTATTAGTGTTTTGAATAAATTGTTTTAACAATAAAATCACCTTTTTATCTATATATATAAACTATAGAAAACCTTCATGTGTTGAATCGATATTCATTCGTTGAATTGAAATTCATGTGTTGAATGGTATTCGTGTTTTGAATAAATTGTTTTTACAATAAAATCACCTTTTTATCTATATATATATAAACTATAGAAAACCTTCATGTGTTGAATCGATATTCATTCGTTGAATTGAAATTCATGTGTTGAATGGTATTCGTGTTTTGAATAAATTGTTTTAACAATAAAATCACCTTTTTATCTATATATATAAACTATAGAAAACCTTCATGTGTTGAATCGATATTCATTCGTTGAATAGAAATTCATGTGTTGAATGGTATTCGTGTTTTAAATATAAAAATCACCTTTTTTCTATATATATAAACTATAGAAAACCTTCATGTGTTGAATCGAAATTCATTCTTTGAATTGAAATTCATGTGTTGAATGGTATTCATATTTTGAAAAAATTGTTTTACAATAAAAATCCTATTTTTATCATCAATATGAACTATATAAAATAATCTAGTTTTGAAATAAATTGTTTTATAATAAAAAAAAAAATCCTATTTTGATCATCTATATTAACTATATAAAATAATCGTGTTTTGAAATGAATTGTTTTACAATAAAAATCACATTTTTATTATATACATGAATTGTTAAAAATAGTGAAGTGTTGAAATAGAAGACAGTTAGATAAAAATATCATTTTTATCAAATGTATGAAAATCATATAGTTTTGAAATCGAAGAATCGATATATATATATATATATATATATATATATATAAATAGAATCGATATATATATATATATATATATAAATAGAATTGAAATATATCGAATAACGAAGCTGCAGTTCGTATTTTGAAACCGTGATTTCAAACGATTAGTGCGGGAGATCCGACCATCGGATTTTCCCGAAATCGCAACCGTTGGGTTCGCTTTGGAAATATCTTTCCAACGACACCAACTTTGTAAAAATACAACGGTTGGATTGTCTGGAATGTTTAATTCAAATCTGAAGAAAAACAGCGCCAGAATCAATTATATTTTTATATATATAAATATAATCATATTGAATCGAATAACGACGCTGTAGTTCGTATTTTCAAATCGAAACTTCAAACGATTATACCGGGAGATCCGACCGTCGGATTTTCCCGAAACTGGAACCGTTGGATTCGTTTTGAAAAGATCTTTCTAATGATGTAAATTTTGTGAAGATCCAACGGTTAGATTTTTAGATATGTGTAAATTAAATCTGAAGATAAACAGTGCCACAGCCGCGTTATGTCCCGAAGCGTCATTTGAATAAATTGGCTATTTTAAAATAAATAAAAATAGCGATAAATCATTATAAAATATTATAAACGATATGGATGTGAAATTTAGAAATTAACTGAAGGTTAGCTAAGTCGAATGGTTTCCTGGATTTTGATCTGATGTTGGTTTCGGCCTTCGGGGTTAATATTTGGGAAATCGTTCTCTTACTGATTGACGGTTAGTGACTAATGAATTGAAATGATGCGTATGTAGTGTTTGTGTAGCACGTGTTTATTATATACGCGAGTTGCTCAGAAAGATTGGGTTTATCCTATTCTGAATAACTGATTCGACGTTAAGAAATCGAAGATGAAGACGGTGGTTGAAGACCGGAAATCTTCACCTCGTTTGGATGGTAACTAATGTCCTGATTGGGAGGCATCCCGAAATATGGATAATGAGTGGTGATCGTCCAGACGTACGTGGAGATCGATGGGTTTGCGAGGTATATAGTGCCTCCGGTTTCGTTCAGACCCAGAACGGACTTGCAAATGGAGAGTGTGTCTGACATTGGAATTTATTCTGTGTGATTGATAGCCATCAGTTGCACGGTGTGAATTGCTTGTGTGGCATGCTAAGATGCAGTGATCAAGACTTCTGTTGAAAAGTAAAGTCTTGTGGTGATGATCAAAGCACCGCCTGTGTGGCGTAGCTTTGTGTATAACATGAATTCGCGAGCCTCACACCCCGGTATGAACCAGAAACGGGAGAGGACCTCAGGGAGGACATGCGTTTTTTTCTAGTTAGAAGTGGCGTCAGTGGTTTTACACGCCCTGACGAGTTTGACTTATGTGGTTTTTACTGTTGCGAGGTGCCTCCGTTAAATCGGACGATCCGGGTCCGATGGAGTCATTCGTTGGCTCACTTAAGCCCCAAAGGGCGGGGAAACGCAGTGTTCAGGGATTTTAATCCACATCGGTGGACCGGCCCTGTCGCTCCAAAGGCTTGACTGAGTACTTGCCTGAGGCTCGGGCTAGACAGTCTCGAATTCGGTAAGGACTATCTTTTGCCTTAGTTCATGACGGAAATCCAATTTCCAAATACGTGACTGTGCGGTTTTGATTGTATACCTATATATGGCGACATAGTGGTATGGGGCAATAATGCCGTCTATGATTGATAGTTATGATTTGAAATTGTTTTTAAAACATATACACACTAGTAATAATATCAAATGCTTTTGTTTTATTCGTATCAAGCATATTTTGGCCATTATAAGGTAAAAACTCTATCCTCCGGTTTGCGTTGCATTGTGTGATGGGAATTGAGTCATATAATGGCTTCATTTTTATAAAAAGCATTGTGATGTTTAAAAGAATTATTTGTTTTAAAGCACTGACAATCCGATGGAGTAAACCCATTCCACGAAAGTGGTGTGGTCCTGTGATTAGCCATATTTTAAATGTGTTGAGTAGATTTCTCATACCAGTCCCATGACTGACTCGTAGTTTGTTTCACTTTCAAACTCGGGTGTCCCCTTTTTTCTACACGGGCAGCCTTGTATTCAGGTTTTAGCTGGCTTTCTCTGGATAGCTGGTGCTGAAGATGGATTCTATCATTTATCTCTTTTTATGCTGTTCAGCTCCTATTGTACATTATGTTTGTTTTCCGCTGTAGACATTTATGTATAGCTGAATTGTATTTGTACTAAGTAAGATCCTGTATACTGTGTAACTCTGATGATTACGTTTATCCAGTATATTCTATTGTGCATTATCTGGTGTATTTATTTAATTCTGTTCTGCTGTTATCTGTTTATGTGTTATATTCCAAAGATTACCCTTACCACCATCAGTACGGGGTTCGGGGTCGTCACATGTTGAATGGCCAAAAATTAAACTCAACTACACTATCAAAATTTTCGCAGTGGCAATTTACATTTTCAAAGGCCAAAAATTGGTTTAATAAACTTCACGCTTTTAATATTTCGAATTGCCTGTGTATGTTTATGTAATGGTTTTTTAAAACAATTCATCAATTTCAATTATCTTACAATCGACATTCACGTATGACTAATGAAGGTAAGAAATAACCGAATATATCTATTTCAACCAATTTACCTTTTGGAAATTGTGGAATCGAACTAGATCGTTGATGCAGACGTTCTTTCACATAGCAGTCATTCCTATGCTCAATATGGAGGTGGTGGTAATCGTTGATGTGGCAATGAGATGTCGGGCTAGATTATTGGATTTTATTTTGGCTTTTGGCTTTGATACCAATTTGTTGGTTTTTTGAAAAAGCTTTGATGCCAGTTTGATGGAGTAGAGAAGCACTGATATAAATTTGCTGGAGGAAGGAGACTATATTTTGTAGGAGGAAGAAGATAATATTTTAAAGGAGGAAGAATTACTTTTTTTTCTTTCTTTTCACTTTTTCTTCACTATATTAGAACTAAAATGATAGGCTTTATATATAGCCTTACATGACACTTCATTTAATGGACATCACATTTTACTAAGAGACACACAAACTTTAATATGACTCTTAGACTTAAAGACATAACACTTCACCAATAGATATGACACTTCGTCTAATGAACATGACACTTAACTAAAGACATGACACTTAATGATTTTTTATTTTAATAGACACTAGAGTAATTAATGGATTCTGGTTTACGCTAACAATGCCTCCCCTAAACCAAAATTCATTCGAATGCCTAATGCAGCGACATTTGTTGAATACGATCCCGTTTGTGTTCCTTTCCGGATCTTTCAAGCTTTTGAGAACATCTCATGACATTGATTCATTTATATCTTACATGTTTTGGCAAAAATAAGAATAATATGACTAGACATTTGTTGATTGTTCCCAGCAGTTGCTTTGCTCTAGGTAATCCCAATGGTACGTGCCCAACATCGAATTTTTTCATGTAACTGCTATACTCAAACTCTTCTCTTATAAATCCTTTTTCAGTTGAGGTAAAAATCTCAATAGCAAAAAACTTCGTCTGCTCACCACCTTTAACAATAGGCACTGATTTTCTAGTGTAAATTTGATACGGGCCAATGCTACGTCCATTCAAGTTTCTCACACTTTTTACTTGAAATACATTCCCATTAATTTCAACCTTACATGATTCCATGACTTCATGGATTGCAGCACCATTTGCTTCTTTGATGTCGACTGATCCAACCACAACAGCTTCGGTCACCATGACCTTCTTCTTTTTTGGTTCAGCTACAACATTTTTGTGCTTTAACACCATCGTTTTGTTCTTGTTACGCTCAAATACGGGTGTATTACTCTAAAGAGAGTTTGCTTCTTTTGAAACCACTATTTCAAATTCTTTTCCCATATCTACAACGCCACTAACCGTGTCTTTGACATCATTTTTGGTATTTTCTTTTGAGGCATCGTCGACCTTGGGCAGTGATTCATCATCTTTTTCTTCTTCAGGCTTATTTGCAACATCCCCATATTTCATATTGTTTGCATTATCTTTCACATCATCGGTTGAATTAACTGCTTCAATGTGAACTTTGGCTTCGTTGCCATTTGGCACGTTTGTAGGCTCAGATACGCTATTTTCAGCTTTGGCTTCAGAAATAGCCACTTTCGATTTATCTTCGTGTATGTTTTTCTCCACATTATTACCATAAATCTCCTTTAATAAATTCCATGCATTTTTTGCGCAATTTTCTCCAATAATATGATCATATGCTTCATCGTCGATATTCGCAGTCATCACAATACGAGCTTGAAGATCATTCCAACTCAATATTGTGATTGATTTTCTTTCTTTCTCCGTCAAATCTCTAGTATCTTCTGGATCCTCAAAGTCATTTTTAACTATCTTCCATAATCCTTTAGAGATCAATTCTTCTTTCTTTATGTTACTCCATGCTTCAAAGTTTTCTTTTGTGGGAACAAATAGAAAAAGAAATTGAAATGCCATATTTCAACCAGGCTCTAATACAAGTTTGTTGGATTTTATTTTGCCTTTTGGCTTTGATACCAATTTGTTGGTTTTTTGAAGAAGCTTTGATACCAGTTTGATGGAGTAAAGAAGCAATGATATAAATTTGTTGGAGGAAGGAGACTATATTTTGTAGGAGGAAGAAGATATTATTTTAAAGGATGAAGAATTGCTTTTTTTTTCTTTCTTTTCACTTTTTCTTCACTACATTACAACTAAAATGATAGGCTTTATATATAGCCTTACATGACACTTCATTTAATGGACATCACATTTTACTAAGAGACATACAAACTTTAATATGACTCTTAGACTTAAAGACATAACACTTCACCAATAGACATGACACTTCGTCTAATGGACATGAAACTTAATTAACAGACATGACACTTAATGACTTTTTTTTTAATAGACACTAGAGTAATTAATGGATTTTGGTTTACGCCAACATGGATGCAGTCTTCGTCGTTCTAATGCTCGAGATGGATGGAAAAACTGTAGGTCGTTCAACATGTTATGCGATCCTGCAAGATTTCTCAAATTGGATGAACATACTGTAGATTGATGAAATTTTCATGTTATGCTTATGCAATCGATGAAATTTTCTTCGTTGTCAATTCAATTAGACCGAAAAAGGGGAAGTCATGAATTAGGTTTTTATTGTTTCCAACTTTCAAGCGTTTTAGTAACAGAGAGGGTCAATTTACGTTTTAGCTGGATCGAACGGGCTTTGACCCACGGTAAAAAACTAAACAAAACAAAAATTAGTGTGGCACTAAGGGCACCCCAATATCCACTTTCTAATACCACAATTAAAATAGTAAAACTCATTAAATTTTGTATGCTTCCTATTACCACATTAACCCTCCATTTTAATTCTCATTCATTCATTATTTGTCGAACTAATTATGTTCTCAGCCATAATCTAAAAGCCGTAATCTTTCTTGCGCAATAGTTCATCATATATATCACATGACGTACATTGAATTTAAACTAATAACTGAGTACTTATATTATTACTTTTAGTTTTAAAATCACACTACTTAATTTAAACTAATTAAGACAATTTTTTTTAGTCATGACGTACACCGAAGAATTTAAAGAATACAATGAATTGGCAGCTGGAAAATAATTCATTTTTATCATAATATCACATGAACTGGCAGCCGGAAAATAATTCATCATATATGAATGTGGCACCTGAAAAAACATTATCAGTCCGAACGATCCATTCCAACTGAATAGAGCATCAAACCACGTCATTGAAACACCAACCAAAGTAAAAGTGCCACAAGAATTTTTAAGTCCATGTTCAAATGGCTTTTAATCACTGAAAAATGGAACAATCCATAGTAAAAAATGACCGAACAGATCGTGTTATGCAAGGTGAACATTTTGAAAGTTCGTTTGGCATATACACACCGAACAGGGAAGGCCACGATGATTTTAAACACCGAACAGTGGATGCTTCATTGGTGAAACAACACCTAACATATTGGAAATAAATATACAGTTTTTGATCTCTCATTTGTTGATTTCACACCGAGGACACAATAAATATATGGCGTTCCAACCCTGACCAGACATAGTTACAGAAAGTTAAAAGAAATTATTGGTGATTACGCACCGAATGGAATGAAAACCTTCGGTGTTGCACCACCTACCGAACTGAGAAAATACAATGTGCTTTTTGGAACGGTGGCGAATCACCGTACCAGCAGTTGTCTTCTTCCTCGACATTACGACATCAAATTCACTGATCGGTTATAGAATTGGGTTTAGGCTCGTTGATGATTTTAGAAATGAGGACGAATGTTAATTGATCGAAATAGAAATAGGGTTAACAGTGTGGTAGCCCCTATTTTTTAAGTGCATGGTCTTAAGACGAGTGTAATACTAAGTGTCATGGTATTTTTTAGCCGCGGTATTAAGAATTGCATATTGTGGTGCCCTTAGCACCACACAAAAATTAAAAGATGGTTTGACCTAGATGGGATAAAATCTATTTAGATGGGATGTGTTAAAGGGTCTTTGTTTATTTGGATGGACATAGTTATTTCCATGTTATTTTATGTATTTTATAATCTATGATGTTTTATTTAGAGTACTGTTATTCGCACTTCAAAACTGGTTAATGGGTGGTCAATTTTAAGGGCACTCCAGTCATATTTAGAACTATTATGGGGCGTGCTGAATACAAAAACTTGTATACGAAAATACCCCTACTTTACCTCTTGGGTGTTGTTATTGACACTCCAATTTTGGTTAAGGATGTCACTTCCAAAAACGAAAATTCGGATACCCCAGTTGTTTTCCATTTTAATCATTTTCGGCAGCTCTTCTCCAATTTTCAAACCTAAACTCTGTTAGAGTTTATGCATTAGCGACAATCCAGTTGATGTTATTGTTTTATTTGGAATAAAATATTCTGTTATGTTATATTTACTGCGAAATATAAATATTAACATAATAGAATTCCTTAGAATAATAATACAGAATTATATAGTTCGGGTATGACTTGAACTTTAGATTATATAATATGTCAAGTATTATAATTTTTAAATGTCCCTAATGGAATTTTATTGTTTATATAGGACAACAATGAAACATTTAGACTAACATGTTGATTGACTGATGATCACATCTCACTAATCGTTAATATACATGATATTAATGTCAAGGCGTGAATCTATATTAGAGAATAACGTATTGGGTTGACCCAACATGAGAAAACTACATGGAATATAACTAACATATCATAAGTTATTCTCATAGTGGTAGTGATGTAATGGTTCTCGAACCTGAAATCATTATAAATTTAACGTGAATATTTGTGTTTTTATATCATTAAAAGTTACTTTTGACCGAGTGAACAATAAAGGTGGTCATTGGATAAATTTCGAATCGAACGAAAATTATGAATGATCTAGATCGAATTTAACCCTACAATATTTGATATAATATCCTGAAATGAATTAGTGGTTGATTTTGTATTGACTGTCTTATATCTACAATGACCATGTTGTGTTAAATACTAGGAATATAATTTAATGTGCAAGCTGTGTGTGAACTAATATTAAATAGAGATGTGAACTTTGGAGTTGTAATGTTAGAGATCATTTTTTTTAATCTCTAGTAAACATGATTTCCTGATATTTCCTAACTGTTGATTTGATATTTCTGTTCTAATAACCAAATTGTCTTGTTTCATTACAATAATGTTTAAGATAATAAATATGGTTTTTTCTAACTAATATGAAGCTTGTACATACATATAAATGATATGTTTAACAAGTAACATAATAGTTCTTTTATTCCATTTAGACTGCATATATATGTATATGTGAGTGTGTATTTATATATATATGATACATCTTAGATTGTATACTGATACAAAGTATAAAAGGAAATCATCAATTAATATTTGATACTAATTATGTTTTAAGTATTGCTAGATCCTATGTTATTAAATCTTAAGCATGTGAATGATACATTAACTATAAAATATACTTCAACATGTTTTGAATCATAGTCATTCTCTGTTAGATAGTGAGTAGATAATGCTGTCATTACTCATGAATTAATCTTGGATTTAATTTCATATTTTGATTTCTGTTGACACATAAACATACTGCTTTTGATGTTGTACATATGTTTTTGAAATTAAATCTGGATCTGGCTTTATTATATAGAATATGAATCTCTGAGTGATCTCAAAGCCTTAGGGTAATGCAACTTTGGTTTCAGGGTATTTTTTTTAAATGGATTTGCTATTTTAATAAATACATATATAAATGATATGTTTTAGGTTGTAATTGTTTACAACCAAAACCACACAGTATATATATATATATATCTCTGTATGTGTGTACATATATGTATATATATATATAGTGTGTGTATATATATACACTGACATATACACTGCCATTTTGAATTTGAGCTCTGACTTAACTATAAAACATGTCTTGATTAACATATCAATAACAGTTTAAATCTGTAAGTTATTTGATAACAACTGCACCTACTTAAAGATGTTTAAGTACGTCAGGTTGCTAGAGAAGTTATTATACATTATTTATAATATAAATAATAGCCAATGATATGGTAAAAGGTGTATTCAGATTCAATGTAATGATTCTACACATTTATAATGATAGATATATACATATATATGTATATATATACACACTATAAGTCTTCTTATAAAGTCTAAGGAAAATATGATTTGTTGTTTGCATATATATAATAGTATCAAAAACAATGAGCAATTTTAATAGTTAAAAAATCTCATTGTTAAAGGTTGATGTTACTATGTGCATGTATTGTGATGTATATCACCTTTTACTTGATTGCATACAAGTTTACCAAATCAAACATTGATTTTAATTGTCAGGCAAATGATCCGTATTGGATATGGTTCTTGCGTGTATCTAGCTTTGTTTTAAATCAATGTGATTTAGCTGAGTAATTTGTTTTGGATACACTTATGTTTCAGATTATATTTACTGAATTGTTAAGTGTGTTTTTGTTCATTTACATGCATATGCATTACAATTTGCTATTGTAGATGAGTTTGTTATATTGTGATCATTTATGAGTTAATGCAAATTTGATTTGCAAGTCATAAAAGGATGCACTTATATCATGGACTTATATGGACTATACATATAAATAATTTATATGTTTAATAAGTAGTTTTGCAGAATTCAAAGTAAATGAAGTTGAAGTTACATATATAAGGATTTAATATTTCATAGACTAGAATAATATACAAACGCACAGATATTTGTTGGCCTGTAGAGAAAACATGGCATTGGAGCTAAGTTAAATCATCATACAAGTCATAAGCTGTATGGCAAACATGGATTAGTCATGTTTGAACATGAATCTATTTAAAAATAACTCTAAGAAATATCTCAGGTAATATTATTCTGAGATATGTTAACCAAAATTTTATAAATGTGTTATAAAATTAAAGAGTACATTTTATGTTGTGTAGTTTTCAATATTTGGAGTATATTAACAGTGAATTCATTGCTGAGTAACAACATAATCATATAAGTGATATGATGAGCGATGCTATCAACTCAGCTATAATATTTTATATATAATGTTTACTATGATGATGATAATTCTACTCAGCATATTTATGATAATTAGAGTTAGATGTTTCACAGATCTGTGAGTATTATTATTAACAATGCTGGTAGATGTCATGCTGCACTCACTTAACATTACATGGATTAAAAATTGTTTGTTCACAAAAAATACGATTTGTTGTAATATACATTTTTTTTGAAACTAGGTTAAAATTTTATTAGGCATATCAGCCCAAATTGGAGATTACATAACAGTAGCCCATAGGCCCACGTAACAAATCAAAACAACAAATTGCCAAACCCAGTTACATAAAAATAAGCATCAGTTCAAACTAGAACCTTCCCAAAATAAGTCTCTGCGCCTTCCTCTTTCTTCTTCTTCTAATCTCCGCAAAGTTATGGGGGATCAAACTCTCCACTGGTTCCTGGAATTTGAGTTGTCACTTCCATCGAATCCAAATCTGGCGATTCATCGATTGAAGATACCCAGCTATCAGTAGTACTCCTTTCTTTGATTCTTCTTTTACTTAGATTAATGTCTATGAGAGCAATCGACTTACCACATGCGCTGTATTCTCTTTTGCTTTGAAAATTCATGAATTTCTCTCTCTCCAAACCGCTGCTATAGCATATGTCAAGGAAATTTTGTCCAGTTTGGCTACCAAATGATCGTGATTCGGGTTCCTGGCCAGGTGTGATGAAATTAGCTATAAATCATAATTTTGATTCATAGGGTCTATCAAAACTTTACAATTTCGTGTAATTGTTTAGAGTATTCGCATGCAAAGAATATGTAACAACCGGAAAATCAGAACCAATTTAAAAAATTTATTTCGAGAAATTTTAACAGAAATTTGGTAAGAATATAAAAATTCCAGTTTAAATAACAACAAAGCCCTTAAAAACAACCATTTTGCATACGACCTCCATTTTCGATGAAACCACTTTGATTGAATCCGGAATATCAATTTATTGCTAGGTTTAAAATTCCATAATTTTTGGAATTAATATGTGAGTGTGGCAAAAGAAAACGTGTTTTGCAAATACAGTGCAAATTGGATCGACCAGAAAAAGGCCATTTTTCAAACGGTCTCCAAATTCGATGAAATCGATTTTGTTGGGACCATATCATCCAAACATAGCTAGATTTATTTTTCAGGAATTTTTGGAATCTGTATGTGGCCCTAGTAAATTAAAATGTATGTTCAAATCTAATATTGAATATTTTATATTTTAATTTGAAAAATAACTAACTGAAACAGTCGAATGAGCTTACGAAACATATTCCATTGTGTCCGGAATGGGGGTATTTAGTTAGGAGCGACGGCCGTTGGGTTTGATTTGGAGTTCGTATGAATTAATGGGTATTTTTGGAATTAAAGAAATTTAATATATAAATTGGGCTAATGAAAATCCTCCCAAACCCTTGTTGACTTTCTAGAAAACTTCCGCCTGATTATAACGAATGATGACTGTAGCTTGTTCCTTCTCCCTTCGATTTCTCTCAAACTACTCAACGAAATTCATCGATTCTTTAGGGGATTTTGTAGAGATTCAGCTTCAAATCCATACCAGTCTCGCCCTCTACCGTGTTGTATTTCAATCGAATCAACCCCACAAACCTTCGCCCTTCCCACCACCGTTACTCCTCTATCTCGCCGTTGAGCTCAACCAGAGGGGGACCGTCTGGCATGCCTTTGGAGCTGGACAACGTGGAGCCGGTGGATCGTCTTCAAACTACACGGATTTCACAAAAGATCGAAACCTAGTTTCGAACTCTTCTAAAGGTAACAGCAGTTGTTTATTCAGACCATTTACAACAGTTTAAAAGCATTGCGATGTTCAATTTAATTATAAAAATCATATCTTTTTCCTATGTTGTCCCAATCCAGTGAAACAAGAGACATTGGGACCGTGACATCGTGCCCTACATTCTAGAAGAGACTAGAATGCATTTGGAGCTATCTACAATTTTAGAAGGAGTGGAACCCAATGTGAGATTTCTAAATTCAAATAAAATGGATAAAAATATATTAGGTTGTAGACGGATCTTAGTAGCTCCTGACACTACTTTCTGTTAAACCATGGACGATTGTGTGATGATTATGGTGTGAATTGATTGTGATTGTGAATGGTTGATTGTGGTTGCAACAAAATTGATTGTGTTTGTGGTAAATTCATTGTATAATGAAAATGAATTGTATTATGGAAATGAAATTATTGTAATGCTGCAAGGCCTAGGATAGCAGAGGAGCCGTGCTGGACATGGTGCTACCGTTGTTATGCTGAAATTTTCTGAAATGTACTATATAAAATATCCATGTTTGAAATAAATTGTTTATACAATAAAAATAACATTTTTATTGTATGTATGAAGTATATAAAATATTCATGTTTGAACTAAATTGTTTGAATAATAAAAATAACATTTTTATTGTAGGCATGAGGTATATAAAATATTTATGTTTGAAATAAATTGTTTGAACAATAAAAATAACATTTTTATTGTATGTATGAAGTATATAAAATATTCATGTTTGAAATAAATTGAACAATAAAAATAACATTTTTATTGTATGTATGAAATATATAAAATATTCATGTTTGAAATAAATTGTTTGTTCATTGTAAATATTACTTTTATCATGTATGTGAAGTAATAAAAATGGTCATGTGTTGAAATATATTTTTGTTCGCTAAAAATATTATTTTTATCATGTATGTGAAGTAATAAAAATGGTCATGTGTTAAAATATACTTTTGTTCACCAAAAATATTATTTTTATCATGTATGTGAAGAAATAAAAATGGTCATGTGTTAAAATATATTTTTGTTCACCAAAAATATTATTTTTATCATGTATGTGAAGTAGTAAAAATAGTCATGTGTTGAAATATATTTTTATTAGATAAAAATATTACTTTTATCACATGTATGAAGTGTTATAAATAACCACGGGTGAAATAAATGTTTGTTCATTAGAAATATTATTTTTAACATGTATATGAAGTGTTAAAAATAACCATGTATGGAAATAAATATTTGTTCGCTAAAAATATTATTTTAACTTAGATATGCATATATACACATGCTAAACAGGAAAATGGATTTGTCGTTGAGTAAAGAATTTATTTATGTACCCGACAAATAGGTAAACTTTAATGAGTTGGCTGCGCAATTTTATTTATTATATAAACTCCTGTGAATGTCATTGGATGTGGTGTGTTGGTTGTTCTGTGTGAGATTATAAACAACGCAAAATGGTAGTAACAATTAATTTTGAACTACACTACATGGCATATTTCGTGAAGATAGCATACTCTATCATATACCATATAAGCATTTGGAAATTATGTAACGAGGTTGGAATTTCCATACAAGCGAGAGGCTTGTATGTCGATGACTACATTTCAGGTTGAACTGAAGACGAACTATTGATGTCATAGCATATCATATTCCATATAAGCATTTGGTGCTTATATGACGAGGTTGAGATTATCATACGGGCAAGACGCTCGTATGGCGATGACTGAATTACAGGTTGAACTAAGCACTGATAGGGACTAAATAAAATATATCGGTAAATTGCCAGATTAAATAAAAACCCCACACGGGTCTGGAGTTGACAATAATCACATCTCTCTAGTTATTAGATATGGCACATGGACTATTTATTTTCCAACACTAGACAAGGTGAGGAGAATTTACTCTCTAGAGATATGATTTTTAGACTCTCCCTTAGGATTAGATTAATCACTAAAAATTGTGTATGCTTATTCTGGAATTATTGGGTGCATAATACGACCCAGTAAATTTCCAAACCCCTCCTCGTACAAAGGAGGTTATGGCAATTTTTTTCGAAATTTAAAGGCATTAGCCAATTTTTTGAAGTGAAAATTGTTTGGAAATTGTCGAATGAATTATATATATATATATATATATATATATATATGTGTGTGTATATGTAAATATAAATTAAAATAAAATCAATCGCGCAGCTGTAGTTCATGTTCTGGAATCATAACTTTAAACGATTATACCACGAGATCCGACCGTCGGATTTTTCCCGAAACCAGAACCGTTGGGTTCGCTTTCGAAAGATCTTTCCAACGATATAAAATTCGTTAAGATCGAACGATTAGATTTTGAGAAATATGTAATTCAAATCTAAAGAAAAACAGCGCTAGGACCGCGTAATGACCTGAAGCGTCGTTTAATTAAAATGGGCTATTTTTATATAAATAAAAATAGCGATAAATCATTTTAAAATATTATAAACGATTTGGAATGTAAATAAACCGATTTTACTTGGTCTATCAGATATTTTGATTGTTGGATGTATTTGACATGAAAATTATATTAATGAACTGAAACGAGAATATCAAATAATTTAACCATAGAAAGAATTGATTAGAATTCTATGTATACGTGAATCATTTGAAAAGGCCGAGTTAATTCTCATTTCAAATGATTGATCGACAATTAAAAGTTGAAAATATGAAGACGGTGCAAGACCGGTGATCTTCACATCGTGTGGATTACTACTAATGCCTTAGATATGGTTAGCTCCTTCGATGAGGTTACAGTGGTAATGGTCTGGATGTACTTGTTGATTGTTGGGATGTGCGAGCGTCTCTCTTCCGTATTGGACATATAGAACGACAAATAAGGTGCCTCCGGTTTCTTCAGACCCAGAACGGACTAGTAAATGGATGTGTATCTGACATTAGATTTTATTCTGTGTTGATTGATCTCTATTAAATATATATCTGCTTGATGGCGGAGAATTTATTCTCTTGCTTAACACCCTTCTCTAAGACGTACGTGCGGGGGTGAGCATTCGGTCGGTTCAGTTAGTTTGGATGTAAAAAATCCTCAAACCGAATTGGAACAGAAAATTTTCTAAACCGAACCGAACCGAATTAATTTCGGTTAATTCGGTCAGTAACCGATTTAACCGGACTTGAAGGATGTATTGTAATTCAAATGATGGATCCACTCATAGTAAAACATAAATTCATGTTTGGAGAAATTTTATGTAGTAAATTTTATATTTATGATAAGATTTGATCTATTTGCAACAAATTTATGTATGCTATATAACCAAACAAATTGTTTAAAGCACTACAATACCATAAAATTAGATAATAAATTAAAAGTTTGGTTAATTTGGTTAAACCGATAGCTGAAAAAAAATATTTTACAAACCGAATTCAAATTGATTTAGTTCTAAAAATGAACCAAACCGGCAGAAATGAACCGGTTTGCTCGGTTAATTCAGTTTGAACCGAATATTGCTCACCCTACGTACGGGCTTAGAGTTTATATATCGATAGACATCAGTCGCATGGCATGGAGTGTCAATGTGGCATGCTGAGATGAAAATGATCAAGGATTTTGTTGAAAAGCAGAACCTTGTGGTTGATGATCAAAGCACAAATAACATAGCTCTTTGTATAGCGTTAATTCGCGAGCCTCACACCTCGGTATGAGTCAAAAACGGGATCGTGACTGCAGGGAGTGCACGACGTTTCTTTCTAGCTATGGGTGGTGTCATGGTATGGAGCCCAGACATTTATTTATTTTTACCTATGTGGATGTTGGATTACGAGGCGCCTCAGATATATCGGTTACTACGGAGCCGATGGATAGGTCCGACAGGACTGGGAAACGTGTGTTCAGGAATAACCAATCCACTAACATAAGTGTAGACTGACCCTGAAGATCCAATGGTTCACTACGGGGGATCCTGAGGCATTTGCTAGAGTGTCTCGAATTGGGAAGGAGCCATCCCTGGCCTCGACTTATGACGGAAATCCAATTTGCAATACAACATTTCGGTTTTGATTGTAATCCTATATATTGCGACATCGTAGGATGGGTACTATGCCGTTTACGATTGATACATTATGATTGAAATTTCTTTTGAAGCATATATGCACTAGTGATTATATCAAATGATTTTGTTTTATAAGTATCAAGCATATTTTGGCGTTATAAGGTAAAACTCAATCCTTCGGCTTGTGTTGCATTGTGTGATGGGACCTGAGTCTTATAATGGCTTCATTTTTATAAAAAGCATTGTGTTGTTTAAATGATTTACTTGTTCCATGCACTGGAAATCCAATGGAGTAAACCCGTTCCGCGTTAGCGGCGTGTTCCTGTGATTAGCCTTATTATTAAATAAGTTAAGTAGATTTCTCATACCAGTCCCATGACTGACTCGTAGTTTGTTTCACTTGCAAACTCGGGTGCCCTTATTTTTACACAGACAGCCAAGTGACAGGTTGCAAAATTTATTTTGGCTTAGCACTATAGCTTGGAGTGCACTTTGGGCTGATGGAGAAGACTAGCTTTTATCTATATTTTGGACTATTGACATTACCGCCTGTATTATCTTATGTATATGTACTACTGATCGCGATGTAGAATGATTTTTTCTATTATGTACTATCGATGCATATGTACCATTGATCTCGATGTAGGCTGATCATTTCTCTTATGCACTAAGTTGTATCTTTAAACTGTGCAACTTCGATGATGTTTATTACTGAAGCGACCCAACTTCCCTGTAAAGGAAAGCCCGGATTGAGTTGAGAACAACACACATCGGAACACAAACATAAGAACATTTCATTGCTTATTACAACAATATACATCAGAGTACAAGAATATACAGAATATGAACAAATAAAATACATTTGATAAATATCAGAGATTTACAAATTACAATGCAGTGGAAAATAATACAAAACACAAATGAAAGAGATACACGGATACAGAGCATTCCGAATATCATTCCAGCTGTAAATCAGGATACTGTGAATATAAATCTGCAAAACCAAAACTACTAGCTGTCTGTGTGGAAAATTGGGGCACCCAGAGTATAGGTTAAAACAATAAACTCCAGGTCAGTCATGTGACTGGTATGAGAACTAAAACAGTTGTTAAATCTTTATATTAAAAATAAAGTAAATCAAAGGACCACGCCATATAACACGGAACGGATTTCCTCCCAAGAATACCAGTGCATAAAATAAATAGCACAATGCTTTTTTTTTTGATGAATGAAGCCATTATAAGACCGCAGGTCCCATCACACAATGCAACACAAGCCGGAGGATAGGGTTTTCCCTTATAATAGCCAAACATGCTTGGTACGTTTAAAACAAATCATTTGATACTATTATAAGTGCATAGTGTATAAAACAATTTCAAATATAAATGTATCAATCCTAGACGGTATGAGTACCATATATCTTGTCGCCAATACTAGGCTTTACAATCAAAACCGCAAAGTCACGTACTGGAAGTTGGATTTCCATCTATGAACCAAGGCAAGGGATCGTCCTTACCGCTTCGAGCCACTCTAGCCCATGTCTCAGGCAAGTACTCAGTCAAGCCTTTGGATCGTCAGGGTCAGTCCACTCGATGTGGATTAAAATGCCTGAACACTACGTTTCCCCGCCGTATGGGGTGTCAATCTGGTCTGTATAAAGACCATACCATCCATTGGCCCCGCAGTGTTGATATATCTGAGGCGCCTCGCTATCCATCATCCACATAAGTAAAACGTCTGGGCATGCAATACCCAGACATCACTCCTAGCTAGAAGGAAACACATGTCCTCCCTGATGTCCTCTCCCGTTTCTGGTTCACACCGAGGTGTGAGGCTCGCGAATCAACGCTATACACAATGCTATGCTATATTAAAGCCGTGCTTTGATCATTAACCACAAGACTCTGGTTTTCAACAGAATCCTTGATTCTTTGCATCTCAGCATGCCACACAGGCAATTCACGCTATGCAACTGATATCGATCAATCACACAGAATGAAATCCAATGTCAGACACACATCAATTTACATGTTCGTTCTGGATCTGAACAAAACCGGAGGCACCTTATTTCTCGTCCCATATGTCCAATACAGGAGAGAGGTCCTCGCATATTCGGTCGATCTCCAAGTACGTCTAGACGTTCACCACTTATTACCTTGTCTTGGGTGTACAACACAATCAATGTGAAGACCTCTGGTCTTCAACCACTGTCTTCATCGTTCACTCGTCCCCGATTCAGTTATTCAGAATGGGATAAACCCGGTCTTTCCGAATAACTCGCGTATATTATAAACAAGTGCTATAAAAACACAACATATGCCTCATTCCAATTCTGAATATTCTTTTATATAAATATTCATATCTTTTGGGAAAGGTTCCCATTAATTATATCAAAGATAAATTCTTTAAATTTATTCATTAATCTTTCTTTGGATATCAATTCAAACCAAATTATGGTTTATCCAAACTAGTCGGGATTAGTGAACCTTACCGAAGTAATCATTTGTTTAATTTCCCAATCCCAACCTATTCATCCCATGAAGCAAAATTGGTAATATTTCATATCTAACACCATAGTGTTATTGGTAAAGTTAATTACCATTTCACGTTCAAATCTAATTAAAGATTCAACTATCGCTTGGAGTAAAACTAGAGCTATTCCATTCTCGATCATTTCCCGAATTTGATAATTTAAATTATCACATTCTCTTTTTCAATCTAAATAAAAATTCATTAAAACTCCAATTCAGTTTTAAATCTGTAAAATCATTACCTAATGATTATTCACAGTTAAGAAATTAATCTTATCTTTAACTAGGTTAAAGAACTAATGTCATTTAAAACACAGTTCACGATAAACCCAAAATCCCATTCCATGAATTATGGAATCTTCACGGAAAACAAATCAATATATATAATCGATATAAACTTCCATATCCAACCGATAATATAAATAGAATAACGGCAAAGACTCTTAAATTCCATATATAGTAACAGTCTTCCTCCACAGAAGTTCACTTCGATTATTTCCGAATCGAATTCCATTCCATTCCAATTTATTTTATTAAACTAGAAAACTTTTCTTTGGGAATTTCCCCTAAATCTTAACTAAAAGATTTATAAATTCCAAATCATATTTCACTATGAATCAGTTTAAAGAACAAATGTCTTTAAAAACATAGTTCACAATAAACCCGATTCACATTCCATTTCAATTCCAATTAAATTTTAATTAATTGGTAATTCTTCTTTAAATCTTAGTTAAAAGACTTATATTTTTCACACGGGGTTTCAGAACAGTGTTAATGAAGGCACCATTCCATCAGTCTCTAACCGTAAACTAGTAAGAGAACAATTCCCTAAGTATTAATCCCGAAGGCCGAAACCAACATCAGATCAATACCCAGGAAACCATTCAGCTTAGCTAATCTCCAGTTAGTTTCTAATTTCCTTAACTCCATTGGGTTTAAGAACAGTATTATTAAAGTTACCATTCACGACAAACCCAAAATCTCATTTCATTGTTGATCAGGTTAAAGAACAAGTGTTATCTAAAACACCATTCACAATAAACCCAAAAACCAATTTCAATCCAATTCCAATTAAATGTTAATTAAGTGGTAAACTTCATTAAATATTAATAAAAAGATTTAATCTTTTCTCAATTGGGTTTAAGAACAATGTTAGTGAAGACATCGTTCACGACAAACCCAAAATCCCATTTGATATTAAATACAAGGCTCTGAATAGAAAATATACCAGCTTATATTCAATATCAAATTCTGAACTCAACAAACATTGTATTGGAATAACGATATATATATATATATCTTCCAAATTCCTCCACAATGTACGTATAATCACGGATCCAATATCGAAATATTCCGAAGATAATTTCGATTCAAAACCATTCCAATTCATATATTGGAAATTCTAGTTATTTTTAAAACCATTTCAAATCCAATTTATTTATTTAAAAATATTGGATTATAATTCTAGTTCATAACTAGTTCATTTCGATAAAAATATATTTTTATCTTTTCAAATATGGAATTTTTCATCCCAATTCTTTCCAAATCATTTATTATGATTTTACACAAATTATTAATATTTTTAATAGTTTTATCAAGACCCGTATAGTCGATTTCCATAAACAGCCATCGAACTACACTTACAACGACCTTTTCCAAATTTGATTTGGACATAATTCCAAATTCAACCATTAGATTTCAAATCTCTAATATTTGTTAGAAAGCTCTTTTTGATACGAAACCAATGGTTCTGGTTTTAGGAGAATCCGACGGTCGGATCTTCCGTAATGTCCATTCGAAGTCAATGGTCGAAATTCGCGAACTGCCGCCGCGCGGTGCGTTCTATTCAGGCCACTATACATATATAATATATATATTATATATATTTTGTAACACCCCGCCTCCGCTAGGGTCACTCGCAAAGGAATGCACTAGCTTTAGAGGGGCATTATTGGTAAACATGCACAGAAATATCACAAGACAGAACATATAAAAAATAGCGGAAGTAAAATCGAACTTTCATAAATTCAATAATTAAGGTCTAAAGCCTTTTACATCAGAGTACATCAAAACCTGTCTTGCAATAGTAAAGAAGCATAAAGACTTTTTAATAAATTATTCCCCAAGTAAAAACAGTAAAGTAGCCATAGCCAAGAGAAGTCCAAGCCATCCATGATGACCTTCAAGCAGAAGAAGTCCGAACTAAACAGCATTGTTTCCTTCCTGAAACCTGGGGGGGGGGGGGGGAAACGGAAGAAAAGAGGCGAAACAAAACGGGTCAGTCAAAAAGACTGAGTAAGTCCTATCTACTTCCAGTATAAAAACAGGTAAAGGTAACATGACATGCATAAACTGAAAGTAAACATAAGGATAACTACAAGATAGATAAACCAGGGTAGCCGGTTGAACTACTGTGGCAAAGTAAACTAAGGTATCATGATAAACTACGGTGTTATGATAAGTCAAGGTATCACATCGTCAGATTTCTATCGAGTACATTATCCCAAGGTATCTACCTCGTCTAACATCCCACGGTATCTATTATGTATATTCTTCCTAGTTCTAACATGTATATTTGCTCTGCACCTCTCGTACTAGTATCCCTACCCGCGTCATGTGTTAACCATGAATGTCCCTTGCTCAAAGTCGTGTAATGGTCCATGTCAACCTAATATATCGCATATATAGGTTACTCAAGTCATATGTTTCTTTCCATGTATATAAGTTCAGTCCTTTGCCGTACCTCGTACGGGCTTCCTCATGTCGTATTATCCTTGAAATCGTTTGGACTGTCACCCTTGTTCTAGCTAGGCTCTTCCATATGAATCATCGTTTGAACTACTAAGACTTACGCCACCTAGCACCACTAGGGATTACGCTTACCTATTGCACGCTTTCGTATTTCGGTTTGGGTTAAACCACCTAGGCCACTAGGGATTACGCTAACCCTCAACCGCGCCCTTTTTCCCACGCATTCATCGTGAATCGTTTTTCTATAACTGTATGCACATGTATCACATCGTGCCATGCGAGTCCTGTCACAGGGCAAAACAAGAAATACAGGACTCGGTCGGGAGCTTTAGATTTATCTGCCGATGCAGATACTAAGGTCTGCTTTTCTACACGTGGCTATGGTCCCACGAGACCCCTCCCTCAACTAGTGAAAGGCAACACAAGAGAAAATCTTGCATGAGAACTACACTCCGGCCAGCCCACATCCTACGGCCTACCTCACCCATAATTAGATAGCAATTATGGTCTGTTGGGTGTTCCCTGCCCTTCCGTACGTACACACTTGACTCAAGATGGTAGATGATCGACGAACTTGCTATCTCGGGCACCTTATGTATTCGTCGACTCACTGCTATCCACCCCAGTCTTTAGGTTGCTCGCATAGCAACCAAGGCATATTCTTGGTTCTTCTACCGCAGACCTCAACCTCTCGTGAGCCTAGTATAATGACCTGGCAGCTCACAGAGGGATCCCAAGAATATCCTCACATTCCCCGAAGCCGCTGCTTCGTTACCCAGTTCGCTGGAGCCTTCATCTAAATCAGATAGCCTGCTCCTACACGTATACTTAAACGATGATCTACCGTATCGGGTTACTCATCTATCTAAGAGGTGGTCCAAACTTCCTTGGCTAAGAATTATTACTTAGTTTCTTTTAACTAAGGTTTACCACTTGGCCTTATTTCCATAATCCTTGTTAACTATGGTTACTTACCTAATCCTCCGAATTAGGGTTTATCTAATGGGTTAAGTGTCACTTAAGTTCACAACTTAACCCGTCTACAAACCACGTCAAAATTGGCTAAGTATCCAAGTCCAAAACTTAACCCTACAAACCATGTGTCAAGTTGGCTAAGTATATTAAGCAATCCATAACTTAACCTCGTCTAATTATCATTTTAGATTGGTTAATTATATAAATTAACTTGACCTCGTCAAATTACCGAGTCAAATCGGTCAAGCGTATTCAAGTGATTCGTGACTTAGCCTTATTATGTTTTCACGTTAGATTGGTTAAGTATGGGTTAACTTAACCTCCATAAATTCACGAGTTGGATTGGCTAAGTATAGGTCACTTAACCACATCCAATTAACGAGTTAGATTGGTTAAGTTTAGGTCACTTAACCACACCAAATTAACGAGTTAGATTGGTTAAGTTTAGGTCACTTAACCACATCAAACCATCATGTATAATTGGTTAAGTATAAGTTGCTTAACCCCATTAAATTATCACATTAAGTTGGTTAAGTATTGGTTACTTAACCTCATTGAATTACCAAGTTTAAATTGGTTAAGTGTTTAACTTAACCCCATCGAATTACCGTGTTTAGATTAGTTAAGTGTGGATTACTTAACCCCATCTAATTACCGTGGTTAGGTTAGTTAAGTATCAATTACCTAACCCCGTCTAATTACCGTGTTTAGGTTAGTTAAGTCTTAATTACTTAACCTCATCTAATTACCAAGTCTGAATTGGTTAAGTGTCATTAAGGAAATCAAGCCCGATCCCACTTAACCTACCCATTCGTGTCATATCGGTTAAGTGTCATTAGTCAAATTTGCTTAACCTTGTCATGTGGCATTAATTTAATTAATGCACTCTTAACCTCTCATATTAGACCTTGTTGTGGTTACTAGTTAAGCCGGGCGGGTCCGGGTAGATTTACACCACAACCTAGTCTAACCTCGGGTCTTAAGCGCGACATGACCAACTTCTCACATTGGGTCCTATTGTTTGCAACTACTAGTTAGGCCGGTCGGTTCCGGGTAGTTTTACGTTGCAAACTCAACCCAACCTCGAGTTGGCCATACTTATATTATCTAAGTTCATCATGTTTCCAAAACATGTTACAAGTTTTTCAAGCATTTGGGTAGACCTAACTTAATAGGTAAATTCCCAAAGGGTAGACCTAACTTAATAGGTAAATTCCCAAGCTCATGTTTTTATGCATACTTACATGCCAACTTCCATGTTATCTTTCAAGTCATATTTTCAAGTATAAACACATGTCATAATCAAGTTAAGATTTCGCGACATGTTCATGTTTATCCAACTACCCAAAATCGTGTTTTCCCAACGCAAGCAAAGCGAGTCAACATAGTAGGTATACTATGGCTACATGTAGACCCCAAAACATGCACGATGCCACAAAAGGGATTGGCTCCAAACATGCATGGCGTCATAAGGGGGTTTGGCCTTAAAACATGCATGATAGAGTCATATAGGGATTGACCATAAGCATGCATACTATCATATAGGATTTGGGCACAAACTTGCATAATATCATAAGGAGGTTTTGCCACAAACATGCATGAAACATAAGGGGTTTGTGTTCATATGCATGCATAAGCCCCAAGGTCAAGTATTTGCCTATGTTTCACAAGTCAAATGGTTCCCAAAGGTTCATGCAAATCTTCCATAGACAAAGATCCAAACTTGCAAGATAAACTAGGCTAAACATAACATGAGTGACATGATTAAGTTGCTACATCTTAGTCTAAGGTCATAGATCATAGAAAAGGGACAAAGTTAGGTTCACATACATGCATACTTATGCTTTATCTCATTTTATCCCATGTCAACATTAAAATACCGTTTTGATCCAAAAGTAGCTAGAACTTACATAGCGTGGCAAGAGGACTAGGAGCACGAATCGTTTTGACGAAGAAAGGTGGCTCCTTTGATGAAGATCCGTCATGAAACTCGCATAGCAACGTTGATTTTGCCTCTATTTGGTGTAGCAAGCTTGCACCTTTTGATTTGAACCCGATTTGAATGCATAGGCTCTAGGGATTGGAGATGGAGGCCATGATCAAAATTGATTTTGGCAGCACTTAGTTGCTAGGTTTGATTTTTAGGGATTTAGGTTAGGTTTAGGGTCTTTTTATAGAGATTAGGATAGTTTTAGGCCCTTAGATTAACCCTAGGATAGATCAGGACCATCAGATCTCGGAAGCTTCCAGAACCAGCCCAAGAACAAGACCAGGTGAGACAAACAGGTGCGCCAGGCAACTTGCCCCGGCCACCCCCTGTCGACAGGCAAGTCGACAGGGTTGTCGACTTGGTCTGGGCCCAAGTCGACAGGCCTGTCGACAGCCCTGACGACATGGCCTAGGCGGGAAACTTCCCGCCTAGCCCCCAGATCTGATTCCCAAAACTGTTTCCGAAATTCAAATTCCCAGAAACCTTCTTTGGGCCTTTTACGGGTCATACGGACTCCGATTCTCGAAAACTTGGACTCTATTTCGCGTATTTTTCCATGCGAACGCAATGGCATAGCCCGATTCACTTGATTCAGAATTTATAATTTAATTCTGTCTTGATTCTTGATTTAACGTGTTGTAAAAATTCGGGTTGTTACATTCTCCCCTTCTTAAAGGATTTCGTCCCCGAAATCTCAAAGTTAGGAAGAACATATCCTACCATCCATCATCCATCTACTCAAACCATCATCCACAAGCAACCATTGTCCTTAGATGACTCCTAATGCTTTATGAATGTATGCAAAACGTGTGTGTACATGTTCCTTAGCTAATGCTAATGATCAGGCCTGAAAAATCTTTTGAATGCAAAAATATGTTTAGTGCTATGAATCCATCATGTATGCAAATAGTCCTAGTCATATACACTATATGCATGCACAAACATTCAACCATATGCAACATCCGCATGATAACACATTCAATTTCATCCATGAACAAGTATAAATACTCGTGCATATGCAATATGAAATGTGACCGAGTCGAGCTAATATCTAATGTAAATTCGCGCATCCACGAGCAACCACTTGCAACCATTTGCAACCATATCAACCATAACATGTTTCAAATACATGTTTACATCCATAGGGTTCTACCTAAGATTCCCTGAAACAGGGTCGAGAAGATAAACAAAACAAACTCCGTACGGGGTTTGTAACAGAGACAGGACCGAGAGGATATCCATAAAAGATAGCCTACAAGCAAGCTCAACAGAAAAACAGGGATCGAGGATATATTCCCAAAAGAGATATCATGCACGTATTTAGTCTTCAGTCTCCTGAGTCGCATTACCTTGAGCTTAGTTCCATCGTCCTTGACCGCCCCTTTTACTTCACGATTTCGCAGCTTCTTATTTCCTGTTTCCATAACATGAGTTGGAACTCATTTCCTCGTCGCCTCTCGTTCCACTCGCACTTATTCTCCTTCTAGAATACTTGGCGCAAACAGGACTGCGTACACATTATTCCATGCAAACCCTCAAAATTCACTAGTGAATCCTGGACCTTGTACCATAGGGTATTCCACGTAGAAAAACTTTCTCTTGAAAGTAAACAAGTTACTGTGCGCACTTACTAGGGTAATTCCCATAACCCATACATAATCGAAGTAAACCATCCGTCTTATTAGCGAACACCATTCAATCGGGTTTCTAATTTCCAACAAAGGCATCTAGGGATTCTAAGTAATTAATCATGACAGAACCTAAAAGGTTACGCGAAACTTCAAGGGTATTACCAAAGCAAGCCAAGAGTCTAACTACCCTCCTTCTAAAACCGAGAGTGGCACCCCTTACTGGATAACCAATTCATCCCTAGAATCCATCCACAACTTATAAACATAAGCATTATTTCCAAGCTCAACACTTGATATAGACATTCTCAAATCCAAACAAGCCATGAGTAAATGGACCGATCTTCCAATAGGACTTGAGACAAAAACGGGATCCTCTACTACGCTAGTACTAAGGTGCAGAGACTCAACTATCGAAGCGGACTTAAAAGATGCGGTGATCAAAACAAAGTCCCGACAGGATGATAGAGAAGAAAAGCTAAACCTTTAACAAGATCGTTACCCTCCTTCTGTGGTACCCTAGAAATGAGAGCATACTATTGCCCTCCGAATGATCTTGTCCTTGTTCCATGATACTTAACTATCCGTCCCGTTTCACCATGCCAAAGGTACTCTCTCGTCATGGGTTTCATTGTTCATCTTTCTCCCTCCTTTTAGGACTCAGCCATACTAACATGTTGCTTATCCCCGAGCTCGTATCCTTTATCCTTGTTCTTACTATCCTTTCATGCATAACTCTGCAACGGTCTCTCAAGAACCACCTCCATCGTACGGGAAACACTTACGCAGCTAGAAAGACTAGTCGCAGTCAAAACCACTGTGACTACAGATGGAGGAAAGAAAGGAAAAGAGATTCAATCAAGGAAACAAGGATAATGCTAATGGCCTTTGGGGAATAGCCTTTTTCTTTTAAGAGAAAATTTTCTTGAAAAATGCTTCTTTGTAAACGGTTTTTCAAATGATTTTCAGAAGGTCTTTAAAATCTTTTGCCCAGTCTAGTAACCTTCTGCTCTGATACCAAATGTAACACCCCGCCTCCGCTAGGGTCACTCGCAAAGGAATGCACTAGCTTTAGAGGGGCATTATTGGTAAACATGCACAGAAATATCACAAGACAGAACATATAAAAAATAGCGGAAGTAAAATCGAACTTTCATAAATTCAATAATTAAGGTCTAAAGCCTTTTACATCAGAGTACATCAAAACCTGTCTTGCAATAGTAAAGAAGCATAAAGACTTTTTAATAAATTATTCCCTAAGTAAAAACAGTAAAGTAGCCATAGCCAAGAGAAGTCCAAGCCATCCATGATGACCTTCAAGCAGAAGAAGTCCGAACTAAACAGCATTGTTTCCTTCCTGAAACCTGGGGGGGGGGGGGAAACGGAAGAAAAGAGGCGAAACAAAACGGGTCAGTCAAAAAGACTGAGTAAGTCCTATCTACTTCCAGTATAAAAACAGGTAAAGGTAATATGACATGCATAAACTGAAAGTAAACATAAGGATAACTACAAGATAGATAAACCAGGGTAGCCGGTTGAACTACTGTGGCAAAGTAAACTAAGGTATCATGATAAACTACGGTGTTATGATAAGTCAAGGTATCACATCGTCAGATTTCTATCGAGTACATTATCCCAAGGTATCTACCCCGTCTAACATCCCACGGTATCTATTATGTATATTCTTCCTAGTTCTAACATGTATATTTGCTCTGCACCTCTCGTACTAGTATCCCTACCCGCGTCATGTGTTAACCATGAATGTCCCTTGCTCAAAGTCGTGTAATGGTCCATGTCAACCTAATATATCGCATATATAGGTTACTCAAGTCATATGTTTCTTTCCATGTATATAAGTTCAGTCCTTTGCCGTACCTCGTACGGGATTCCTCATGTCGTATTATCCTTGAAATCGTTTGGACTGTCACCCTTGTTCTAGCTAGGCTCTTCCATATGAATCATCGTTTGAACTACTAAGACTTACGCCACCTAGCACCACTAGGGATTACGCTTACCTATTGCACGCTTTCGTATTTCGGTTTGGGTTAAACCACCTAGGCCACTAGGGATTACGCTAACCCTCAACCGCGCCCTTTTTCCCACGCATTCATCGTGAATCGTTTTTCTATAACTGTATGCACATGTATCACATCGTGCCATCCGAGTCCTGTCACAGGGAAAAACAAGAAATACAGGACTCGGTCGGGAGCTTTAGATTTATCTGCCGATGCAGATACTAAGGTCTGCTTTTCTACACGTGGCTATGGTCCCACGAGACCCCTCCCTCAACTAGTGAAAGGCAACACAAGAGAAAATCTTGCATGAGAACTACACTCCGGCTAGCCCACATCCTACGGCCTACCTCACCCATAATTAGATAGCAATTATGGTCTGTTGGGTGTTCCCTGCCCTTCCGTACGTACACGCTTGACTCAAGATGGTAGATGATCGACGAACTTGCTATCTCGGGCACCTTATGTATTCGTCGACTCACTGCTATCCACCCCAGTCTTTAGGTCGCTCGCATAGCAACCAAGGCATATTCTTGGTTCTTCTACCGCAGACCTCAACCTCTCGTGAGCCTAGTATAATGACCTGGCAGCTCACAGAGGGATCCCAAGAATATCCTCAAGTTCCCCGAAGCCGCTGCTTCGTTACCCAGTTCGCTGGAGCCTTCATCTAAATAAGATAGCCTGCTCCTACACGTATACTTAAACGATGATCTACCGTATCGGGTTACTCATCTATCTAAGAGGTGGTCCAAACTTCCTTTGCTAAGAATTATTACTTAGTTTCTTTTAACTAAGGTTTATCACTTGGCCTTATTTCCATAATCCTTGTTAACTATGGTTACTTACCTAATCCTCCGAATTAGGGTTTATCTAATGGGTTAAGTGTCACTTAAGTTCACAACTTAACCCGTCTACAAACCACGTCAAAATTGGCTAAGTATCCAAGTCCAAAACTTAACCCTACAAACCATGTGTCAAGTTGGCTAAGTATATTAAGCAATCCATAACTTAACCTCGTCTAATTATCATTTTAGATTGGTTAATTATATAAATTAACTTGACCTCGTCAAATTACCGAGTCAAATCGGTCAAGCGTATTCAAGTGATTCGTGACTTAGCCTTATCATGTTTTCACGTTAGATTGGTTAAGTATGGGTTAACTTAACCTCCATAAATTCACGAGTTAGATTGGCTAAGTATAGGTCACTTAACCACATCCAATTAACGAGTTAGATTGGTTAAGTTTAGGTCACTTAACCACACCAAATTAACGAGTTAGATTGGTTAAGTTTAGGTCACTTAACCACATCAAACCATCATGTATAATTGGTTAAGTATAAGTTGCTTAACCCCATTAAATTATCACATTAAGTTGGTTAAGTATTGGTTACTTAACCTCATTGAATTACCAAGTTTAAATTGGTTAAGTGTTTAACTTAACCCCATCGAATTACCGTGTTTAGATTAGTTAAGTGTGGATTACTTAACCCCATCTAATTACCGTGGTTAGGTTAGTTAAGTATCAATTACCTAACCCCGTCTAATTACCGTGTTTAGGTTAGTTAAGTCTTAATTACTTAACCTCATCTAATTACCAAGTGTGAATTGGTTAAGTGTCATTAAGGAAATCAAGCCCGGTCCCACTTAACCTACCCATTTGTGTCATATCGGTTAAGTGTCATTAGTCAAATTTGCTTAACCTTGTCATGTGGCATTAATTTAATTAATGCACTCTTAACCTCTCACATTAGACCTTGTTGTGGTTACTAGTTAAGCCGGGCGGGTCCGGGTAGATTTACACCACAACCTAGTCTAACCTCGGGTCTTAAGCGCGAC
Organism: Allium sativum; assembly: GCA_030737875.1. Classification (NCBI taxonomy): domain Eukaryota; kingdom Viridiplantae; phylum Streptophyta; class Magnoliopsida; order Asparagales; family Amaryllidaceae; genus Allium; species Allium sativum. The sequence goes on from CM060923.1 coordinate 161,830,072, forward strand.
ATGACCAACTTCTCACATTGGGTCCTATTGTTTGCAACTACTAGTTAGGCCGGTCGGTTCCGGGTAGTTTTACGTTGCAAACTCAACCCAACCTCGAGTTGGCCATACTTATATTATCTAAGTTCATCATGTTTCCAAAACGTGTTACAAGTTTTTCAAGCATTTGGGTAGACCTAACTTAATAGGTAAATTCCCAAAGGGTAGACCTAACTTAATAGGTAAATTCCCAAGCTCATGTTTTTATGCATACTTACATGCCAACTTCCATGTTATCTTTCAAGTCATATTTTCAAGTATAAACACATGTCATAATCAAGTTAAGATTTCGCGACATGTTCATGTTTATCCAACTACCCAAAATCGTGTTTTCCCAACGCAAGCAAAGCGAGTCAACATAGTAGGTATACTATGGCTACATGTAGACCCCAAAACATGCACGATGCCACAAAAGGGATTGGCTCCAAACATGCATGGCGTCATAAGGGGGTTTGGCCTTAAAACATGCATGATAGAGTCATATAGGGATTGACCATAAGCATGCATACTATCATATAGGATTTGGGCACAAACTTGCATAATATCATAAGGAGGTTTTGCCACAAACATGCATGAAACATAAGGGGTTTGTGTTCATATGCATGCATAAGCCCCAAGGTCAAGTATTTGCCTATGTTTCACAAGTCAAATGGTTCCCAAAGGTTCATGCAAATCTTCCATAGACAAAGATCCAAACTTGCAAGATAAACTAGGCTAAACATAACATGAGTGACATGATTAAGTTGCTACATCTTAGTCTAAGGTCATAGATCATAGAAAAGGGACAAAGTTAGGTTCACATACATGCATACTTATGCTTTATCTCATTTTATCCCATGTCAACATTAAAATACCGTTTTGATCCAAAAGTAGCTAGAACTTACATAGCGTGGCAAGAGGACTAGGAGCATGAATCGTTTTGACGAAGAAAGGTGGCTCCTTTGATGAAGATCCGTCATGAAACTCGCATAGCAACGTTGATTTTGCCTCTATTTGGTGTAGCAAGCTTGCACCTTTTGATTTGAACCCGATTTGAATGCATAGGCTCTAGGGATTGGAGATGGAGGCCATGATCAAAATTGATTTTGGCAGCACTTAGTTGCTAGGTTTGATTTTTAGGGATTTAGGTTAGGTTTAGGGTCTTTTTATAGAGATTAGGATAGTTTTAGGCCCTTAGATTAACCCTAGGATAGATCAGGACCATCAGATCTCGGAAGCTTCCAGAACCAGCCCAAGAACAAGACCAGGTGAGACAAACAGGTGCGCCAGGCAACTTGCCCCGGCCACCCCCTGTCGACAGGCAAGTCGACAGGGCTGTCGACTTGGTCTGGGCCCAAGTCGACAGGCCTGTCGACAGCCCTGTCGACATGGCCTAGGCGGGAAACTTCCCGCCTAGCCCCCAGATCTGATTCCCAAAACTGTTTCCGAAATTCAAATTCCCAGAAACCTTCTTTGGGCCTTTTACGGGTCATACGGACTCCGATTCTCGAAAACTCGGACTCTATTTCGCGTATTTTTCCGAGACGAACGCAATGGCATAGCCCGATTCACTTGATTCAGAATTTATAATTTAATTCTGTCTTGATTCTTGATTTAACGTGTTGTAAAAATTCGGGTTGTTACATATTTCGTCGATTTCCATTTAAAACACACTTTATAAATCGTTTTAACTTCGTTTTAAAAACGATTCTAACTTCATTTTCAGTTTTAAATCAAAATTGAATATTCCTTATCATTAATATATAAATGATAATATTTTCAAACATCATATTTTGAAATCTCTTCCTTTTCGATATTCATTATAAAAGTGAATAACATCGATATAAATATCGTTCACGTCAAAGTGGCGTTAATCTAATCAACACGGCTTTATATATTTAAATATATTCATGTCCATCCCAAATCGGACATCAAAATCAGATTTTGATCTTTTACTGAATATTGTAATATTTTAAATATTCCTTCTTTCTGAACTGGAATCAGACACAATCAATTACCATATAATATTATTTATATGGATTTCATACACATATGTATACAAAAATAACTATACACAGTCAACCATCATCCAGAGTGCATCACACGACTGCATAAGCATCAAATATTAACATTTAACTCTTACAACAGCCTGCCAACCCATCGGTTGACATAAAACTAAATATTGGGATTAGTGTATGTCCAATATCATCACAATACCCGTGTGGGGTTTTCAAACAACAAATACAGATTTTATTTGTGCAGTTGGGCGATGTGTAAAATATATCGTCCCAATCAATATTAGTCAAATGGGTGTACATAAACAAATCGTCCAATTTGTAAATGAATATTTATTTATTCATATACATGTTAAAAATTATATTTTTAACAATAATTTATTTATTTCAACATAGGGATATTTTATACAGTCCATTTCACATCACAACACAATCAAACAAACAAGTCGTCCATGGTCCGTGGACGACGGTGTCGGGTGCTGCTAAGCATCGTCTGCATCCTAGTATATATTTTAACTAGAAAATAAAATTTAAGTGAGAAGTTCTCACCTTGGGTTCCACTCCTCCATTCTATCTTTCTGAACCGTTCGGATTACGCTTTGATTTCAGTCTGATCCATCGCCATCTGTTTCACGCAGTTGATTATTAAAAATCACATTTTTACACTGTTACTTCATAGATAAAAATTATAATTTTATGTTGATGTTTATATTATAAAAATTACATTTTTATAATTCAATTTTCCATATTTTTGTAATGCTAATTCTTATATAAAAATCGTATTTTTATATAAAGAGAATTCATATAAAAATCACATTTTTATAACGGTGCTTCATATATAAAAATATAATCTTCTCTCATTTTAAAAATCTAATCTTTTTACACCATTTAAAAATTCACTTCTTTATCCTAATGTCCATATAATAAAAATCAAACCTTTATTCTCATGAATAAAAATCAAACCTTTATTCCCATGTTCATACAATAAAAATCAAACCTTTATTCTCATGTTCATATAATAAAAATCAAACCTTTGTTCTCATGTTCATATAATAAAAATCGAAACACTCACAGTTGGTTCGTCGTTCACGCTAAAACCCTCCAGACACCACAACTTTGTTCTTGAGTGCCGGAGCTTGCGGGTCCTTGTCTTGCGTGAGGGGAGCAAGCAGAGGAGATCAGAGGAGGTGCTGGTGGCTCTAGAAGAGCCGCAACGATCGAAGCAGGGTAGGGGGGACTAGCAATGGTTCTGGGTTGGCTGGAGGGGTTTGGGTGTGGGGGTCTCGCGAATTCAGATGTCGCGATCCGGGGGAGGTTCAATTGGAAGGTGGTGATTGTGGAGGGGAGGAGCTCGACGACGTGGGGGGAATCGCGGCGGCGAGGGGCGACTGAGTGCTGGGGGGAAGATCACGATTTGTTTTCTCTTTTTTTATTCTAATCTGGGCGTTGATCGTTCTGAAGAGAGAAAGGGGGGAGGGCCAAGGTTATATAATATATTAATTATTTAATTATTTTATTATCCTTTTAGTTAGTTTTCCATTCGAACACAGAATCGAACCCACCGACTATCGCCCCCAACTAAGTATCCCTATTCTGAACACAACGGGATACGTTTCATAGGCCAATTCAATTATGTCGATCAGTTTTCGTTTAAATTGCAATATGAATCAATATATATTTAATTTAAACGTACATTTCAATTTACTGGGGCCACATACGGACCCCAAAAATTCCAGAAAAATAAATCTGGCTACATTGTGATGATACAGTCCTAACAAAACTAATTTCATCAAATTTGGGGCCCGTTTGAAAAACGGTCATTTTCCACTCGATTAAATTCAAACTAAATTGACCAAACACGTTTAAATCCGCCACGCTCACATATTGATTCCAAAAATTATGAAAATTGGAACCCATCAATAATTTGACGTTCCGGATTCAACAAAAGTGGTCAGGTCGAAAACGGAGGTCGTTTGCAAAATCGCTATTTTTAAGGGCTATAATTCCATAGTGACTATTCTGAATTTTCAACTGGGCTCAACTTTTTATTCCCGCTATGAAATTTCAATTTTTCGGATTTGTTGGAAAGATATTTTCAAATAGATTCAAATATTTCTGGTTTCACTAAAATCCGATTTATTTTGAATCCTGCACATTCATTTGAAATTTGAAATCGAATTTTCAAACTACGGCGCCATTTCCAATTCCCTTTATAATTAAAATAAATATTTATATTTTAACTTTGATTTAAATAAATTTATACGCTCTAATTCTATTCAAAATAAATTTCTTGTCGTTATTATTTGAAATAAATCATTTTAAATATTAAAAATTCATTAAATTTGCTAAAATAAAAAATTTAAATTGGTTCTGATTTTTTGGTTTTTATAATTACATTTTTTGATTCCCTTGTCATATTAATGTAAATTATTCTATTTCCTGCTTATGCTATTATCTGTATTCTGCTGATGTGATTTTTATGTGTTATATTCCAATGATTATCCTTGCTTCCGTGGCACAGAAGTTTGGGGTTATCATAGAATAAGTGCTCATGAGTTTCTTCCGAAGTACCACAAAGTACACACAATCTTTCTTCAGTGATTCCCCATTTATATAGTCGATCTCGAGTAGGTAATCGTTGCATTAATGCTTTGTAAGAAGTGAATGAGTTTTTGGACTGATTACTTTAACCCAGATAGTTTTGCTCCAAATTTTATTTTCATATTTTTTTCGAATTGCATTCCATGGTGACTTGATTGAAAATTCACTTTTTGAATAATTCCATGTCCATATGTCGTTTTCTCTTCCAGCGTATATTGGCATAGCTTCAATTACCTAAGCTGTAGCCATATTACATGGCAAGCGATCACTTTTCCATGTTGATTGTCTATAATTGAGTCTACATTGATATTTGTTGTGCCATAATCAGAGTATGTATCCTAACTAACAATGTCAATCATGGATTTACCCAATATCCAAGGGTCTTTCCACAAATTAGTATCTCTTCCATTAGCAAATTCTAAAGTGCAATTTTCAGCAAGTTTGTTGCTTAGTTTAAGAATAGCTTTCCAGTTTGATAATGCATTGTTATCCATAGCCATTTGCCAAAAAATGTCTTTTATATAACGTTGTCTCATTCGTCTAGCCCATAGACCATTGCTTGTTATTAGTTTCCAGCCTTGCTTGAGAATAAATACATCTCTCATATCTTTGATATTTCTCGAACCAACACCCCCTTCCTCCTTTGGTCTATATAGATCAGCAAATTTTATTTTATGATAACCACCTCTCCAAATGAAATCTGCAAAACTCTTTCTACCTTATCAATTAATGAAACAGGAATTTGAAAAGTTTGTAACCAGAATTAATTTTTGCTTGAGTCACAGTATGCACCAACTCAATTCTTTCAGCCAATGATAAGGTTTTAGAGCTTCAACCTTGTAGCTTATTTTTAATTTTGCTAATCAATTCAACACATTCTCTGTCAGTAATTTTATTCGTAGATAGAGGAACTACCAAATATTTAACTGGTAATGAGCCTTTAGACACACCCAATATTTCAAGACTCGCACTTCTGTTGAAGTAGAATTTAGTTTTGTTTTCACACACTTTCAAGCCAACATACTTCTCCAGTAACTGGAATTTGCTTTTAATAGTTTAGCTGCAATTTCATTTGATTTAATGCATATTATCAGGTCATCAGCATATAAGAGGTGGCTAATCTTAGGTTGGAAATTGTAATCTGTCTGAGTAAGTCTGTTGTGCACTGACAATTCCAACTAGAGAGAAAAGTACTCCATAGTAACAACTAACAGGTAAGGAGACAATGGATCTCCTTGTCTTATCCCCCTATTTGATCCAATGAATCCCTTAGGGATACCATTGATCAGGATAGAGAAAGTAGGCCTAGATACACACTCATTAACCAACTTAACAAATTTATTAGGGAACCCCATGTTACATAACATATGGATAATAAAATGACGATTTATCTTATCATATGCTTTATAATGATTTACTTTCAAATAGAACTTGTCAGCACCAGTTCTGTTGAAATATCTAACAAGTTCACGAGCCAAATAGAGTTCTCTGAAATATTTCTACCTTTTATGAATGCACTCTGACACTCTGAGATGATGTCTGGTAATATTTGGTTCATTATGCTGTAATACACATACGTGTGTGTATGTATATATAATTCCAAAGTCCATTGCAAATATGTCTTGTTGTTATACTTAGATTTAAATTGTGCCTGCACTATTTGTATGAATTGTTGCACACATATATAAGATAAACATTTGATGCACACACACACACACACACACACACACACACATATATATATATATGAGTTGCTGCATAGATAGATATTAAATACATTTGATGTATTGATGTATTTATCTCTTACTAACCTTGTAAATTAAAACTATATTAACACGTACTGAAATTGTTTCAGTAAAGGGAGGGGCAGCGCAATATAATAAGTTTAAGTTGCTCTACACATATTGATGTACAGGTTAGGTACAAAATAGCTTTGTAGTTTTAAAAGTCAACATGTATATTTGCATATCATATTCTATAAATTTGCATATGACACAAAATATTATATATTATATATATGCCCGAGAAAATGCATATATATAAAATTTGAATTCATGTCTGTAATCTAGGTATTGATTCACGAGATGAAATGTTGTTAATATGGATTGAATGACTGGATACTTGTGGCAGACTCAATATATATGTAATGGGGTCTGACCCTACATGGTTTAATATTTGTTATGTTTAAGTTGTATTAATCTGTAATGTTTCTTGTATATGTGAAGCCTTCATACAGAATGTATATGTAATTTTGTATTGAATTCAAATTATGTTTTGAGGTACAAATTAATATATATACCCATGTTTATGAAATTCTGGAAATGGTTGCATATGTATACCAATTTTGTAAGTGATAGAAATATGTATATATATATATATATATATTGTTTTGAAGAAGAAATCCAGAAGCTATGCAAAATATGAGAACGTCATATGGATATAAAATTGGTTAATTAAAATTCACATTAGATTTGAATATAGTCATTGATACTAGAGTTAAGATAACCAATGGTTTTGAAGTATTCAAAATGAATTTGTGGGCATGATTCCTATATATCGTTGAATTTAAATACATTTATATATGTTTCATATATTTTATTTAAATTTTATTTAAATCCAATTTGTATTATGAATTCAAAATACATATATTTTGAAATATGTAAATGACACTATTATTGTTCGCCATTACGAATTATAAAATCCCTTTAAAGCAAATTTTGTTATATTAAGTCATGCTGAAGTCATCCAAAATGTACACCCATTAGTTACAGTCTCATTGGATATAGGTAATGCCAAAGCATTGTGCATCATTTTATTTTGGTTAAATATGGTAGGAGTAATTGTGATACTTCGACTGTATTATTGGTTCTAACTTAACTAAGGTTGGATAATATTATTTATGGTCTTAGAGACAAAGTATTATTCTATATTTTAAGAAATGAATAATTAAGTGAATAATGTTCATCATGCGATCCAAGAATTATATACGATATAATTGACATAAGATGTCTACCTAAAATGTTGTGTTTTGGGGATTAGCCAAAGCTAGGTCAAGGCATGACCAGATATAGATCTGGGAATACATTATATATATATATATATATATATATATATAGAGGGATGTTAATTTGAGTGGGAGCGTATTTTAGTATAAAATTATACATTTATGTTAATATAAATTTTGATTGTCAAAAATCTGTATTTATATTAAATAAATATTATAGGAGAAATTATTATTAATTAACTATTGTAGATATTAAATAACAAATAACTCTAATAATTTAAATTAATCCTTAAGAAAGATAAATTGAATTAAGTCAAATTTCTTGAGTAACATTAAAATTTGAGGATTGTCCTCAAACAAATTAAATGTAATAGTTATACAGATATAGAAGATCTAAAATGAAGGTTGAAGTTGTGACTACAACTGAATAAGATATAAATGTTATAATAATCTACTTACACATCTCTAGTATTAGATGCTAGATATGAATCACATAAATGTATGTAAATTTACCAAAATTGCAAAATAAGTAGAAATCTGACAAAAGGACAAGTGGACTTATGATTGGAAATGAAGAAAATGTTATTGGATTATATGAAGTTGCTTCTTGTTCTATGTACTGGCTTAATTGAATGCCTAAAATATAATTATTATGAAATTCCATTTAAAATAAATGTTATTATGAATCTTGTTTAGGCAAGTTTGAATTTCAGTTGTAATAAAAGAACAATTGTTATTCATTTTATTTAAATGAAATATCTTATGGAATTTCACATGTAGTTAATGATATTTATAAATCCTTAACTATGATATGCTTGACAAAAATACAGAGCGGATTAAATTTATTGATTTAAATCCAGCACACCTTTAACATTGTCAGTTAGCCCAAATAAACAAGAAAAACATATCAAAACTCCATAATGATGGAATTTTGGAATCATTTGATTTCGAATCATATGAAGAATGCAAATCTTGTTTATTAAGCAAATAACAGAATCACCTTTCACTTGATACAGTGAATGGGCTAGCAAGTATTGGGTCTAATACATAATGATGTATATGGAGCAATGAATATATAAGCTAGAGGTAGGTTTTATTACTTCATTACATTTACTGATGATATCACTAGATAAAGATATGTGTATCTTATGAAACTCAAATCGAAATCCTTTGAAAAGTTCAAAGAATTCAAAAATAAAGTTCAAAACAAATTTTGATAGAAAATAAATACTCTTCAAACAAATTAAGAGAAAATTTAAGCAATAATTTAATAACTATCCAAATGAGTTGAGAAAAACTGGTAATACTCCATATCTAACACCACGATGTTATTGGTAAAATTTAATTACCATTTCACGTTCAAATCTAATTATAGATTTAACTATCACCTAGAGTAAAACTGGTGGTACTCCATTCTCAGTCACTTCCCGAATTTGATAGTTCAAACTACCACATTCTCATTTCAATCTAAATAAAGATTCATTAAAACTCCACTTAGTTAATCTTCCCAAAAATCAATTTTAATGATTGTTTAACTTTGGGAAATCAAACATGTCGCATCGACAATCTACACCGTACCATTGATTTTTGCTGATATATAACCTCTAAGCTCGTATGTCTTAGAGAAGGGTGCTAAGCAAGAGAATAAATTCTACGCCACCAAACAAATATATATTTAGCAGAGATCATCAATACAGTTCGAAATACAATGTTAGACATGAAATCCTGTCTTTAACTGGGTTAAAGAACTAATGTCATTTAAAACATGGTTCACAATAAACCCAAAATCACATTCCATTGATTATGGAATCTTCATGGAAAACAGATCAATATATAATCGATATCAATTTCTGTATTCGACTAATAATATAAATGGAATAACGACAAAGCCTTTTAAATTCCATATATATTAACAGACTTCCTCCACAGAAGCTCACTTCGATTATTATCAAATCGAATTCCGTTCCATTCCAATTTATTGTATTGAAATGGAAAATTTTACTTTGTAAAATTTCCTTTTAATCTTAATAAAAAGATTTATGAATTCCAAATCACATTCCACTATTATTTGGGTTAAAGAATGGATGTCATTAAAAACATAGTTCACAATAAACCCAATTCACATTCCATTTTATTCCAGTTACTAAATATAACTGGAAATTCTAACAATCTTAATCAAAAGATTTATTCTTTTCACACGGGGTTTTAAGAACAGTGTTATTTAAGACACCATTCACGACAAACCCAAAATCCAATTCTTTTATTCAATTCCAATTAAATATTAATTAATTGGAAAACTTCACTAAATCTTAAACTAAAGATTTATTCTTTTCTCAACTGGATTTAAGAATAGTGTTATTTAAGACACCATTCACGACAAACCCAAATTCCGATTCAATATTAAATACAAGGCTCTAAATAGAAATTATATCGGCTTATATTCAATATCAAATTCTGAAACCAACAAATATCGTATTGGAAATAACGATATATATATATATGTATGTATGTATGTATGTATGTATATTATATATCTTCCAAATTTCCTTAACAATATCCGTATAATCACGGAATCCAATACCAAAATATTCCGAAGATTATTTCCATTCCAACTCCATTCCAATTTGTTCATTGGAAATTTCTGGTTATATTAAAACCATTCACAAATCCAATTTATTTTATTTAAAAATTATTGAATTTCAAATCTAGTAAGTAATTAATTCATTTTGATAAAAATATATTTTTATCTTTACAAAGGTGGAACTTTTCATCCAAATTCTTTCCAAATCATTTATTATGATTTTACAAAAAATATTAATAATTTTATTAAGGCCCTTTCAGCCGATTTCCATAAGCGGTCATCGAACTGCACTTACAGCGACCTTTTCCAAATTTGATTTGGACATAATTCCAAATCCAACCGTTAGATTTAAAATCTCTTATATTCATTGGAAATCTCTTTTCGATACGAAACCAACGGTTCTGGTTTTAGGACAATCCGACGGTCGGATCTCCCGTAATGTCAAATCGAAGTCAATGGTCGAAATTCGCGAACGGTCGCGGCACGGCGCGTTCTATTCAGGCCATTTAATATATATCTATATATGTATGTATTATATATAATATATATATTTCATCGATTTCCATTTAAAATGTATTTTATAAATTCATTTTAAAACGATTCTAACTTTATTTCAATTTTAAATCAAAATTGTATACTTCTTATCATTATAATATCTAAATTATAATATTTTCAAAATATCTGATTTTGAAATCATTTCCTTTTCGATATTCATTATAAAAAATGAATAAAATCGATATAAATATAGTTCGCGTCAAAATGGCGCAAATCTAACCAACACGGCTTCACATTTTAATCCTTTACGGAATATTATTTTAAAATATTCGTTATTTCTGAATTGGAATCAGACATAGCCAATTACCATATAATGTCCTTTATATGGATTTCATGCCACACATGTACACAACAATTATAATATATAATCAACTATCATCTAAAGTGCATTACACAACTGCATAAGCATTAAATATAAATAATTAATGCTTGCAATAGTTTGTCAACCAATCGATTGATATACAACTAAAAATTTGGGATTAGTGTACGTCAAATATCATCCCAATACCCGTGTGGGGTTTCAACCAACAAATACTGAATATTATTTGTGCAGTTGGGCGATGTGTAAAATTATCGACCCAATCGATATCACAAAAATAAGCGAGCATGAACAAGTCGTTCGACTTGTAAATGGATGTGTAAACTTATTTTTAACTACCTAATAATCATTTTATTTATCACCGTTATAAGGTAAAAATAATATTTTCAACTAACTAAATTTTTCTAACACTTTTTAGAAAATTTGGGCAGCATAACGACACGATACTAGAACCGGAATAAGGTCTAGCCTTATCCCTCGCCTAATACTGACTCGCGTCATACACAAACCAATTTCACTCCAATTCACATCCAAATCAAATCTAAACAAATAAGTCAATTTTCACTACCATATTCAAATCACGTAGAAAATCCAAATAAATAAATACTCAACCACCCCAACACCATTTACAGCGCCATAAGTGGCTATTCATAGAGTATGGAATCCGTGTGTCGGTAATATCCATACATCGCTTTCAATTTATGTGATTATGTGAATTCGAGTGTTGAACTCTATATAATTCAAATCCAATAACGTGGTTTGTACAATAAATAGTGTCAGGGGCTTCTAAGCCCTGTCTGCATCCTAGAGTATTTTTAATTGTAAAATAAATAGGTGAGAAGGATTCTCACCTTTGCTTTCCACTCCGTCATTCTTTATTTGAACGGTTTGGATTTGGATTCATTACAACGCGTTGTGTCCTTCACCATGTTTCCAACGAGATCTGTTTCACGCGATTTATATTAAAAATCATATTTTTAACAATGTTATATATATATTTAAAAGTATCATTTCTATAACGCTATCCATATAATAAAAATCATATTTTTATAATGCTCTTCATATGTAAAAAATCATATTTTTATAACGCCATCATATATATAAAAACCAAATTTTTATATTGCTACCATATATATAAAAATCAAAATTTTATGGCGCTATCATATATATAAAAATCAAATTTTTATGGCGCTATCATATATATAAAAATCAAAATTTTATTACGCGATCATATATATAAAAATCAAATTTTTGTATTGCTACCATATATATATAAATCAAATTTTTATTATATCGTTATATATATAAAAATCACATTTTTAACATATCATTGTATATATAAAAATCACATTTTTAACATATCGTTATATATATAAATCACATTTTTAATATGATGTATTTATTTTTAAACAAAATCACATTTTTATTACAACGCTATATGCATAAAAAATGTATTTTTATTTCCAATCTATATGGATAAAAATCATATTTTTATTTCAAATCTATATGGATAAAAATCATATTTTTATTTCAAATCTATATGGATAAAAATCATATTCTTTTATAAATCTAAAAATTGTATTTAATCAAAGAATTAAAATCAGAATACTTACACAGTTTTCTAGGCCTCTAATCGTTGGAGAATCGAAGGAGGAGGAAGCTGGTCAGAGCAGTGGGCGGCGTCTTGACTGGTGGTCGGTGGAGGGTGCTGTGGGGTCAACGGAGGCTGCGGTTGAGGGTTTAGGGTTTGGGGGGTTTTAATTGGAGAGGAGAGAGAAGCAATGGGGAGGCACCGACGACTAGAGGGGGTAGAAGAAGCGGTGGCGGCGACAATAGGGGGCGACGGAGTAGAACGACGTGACCCCCCTTTTCTTTTATTTGGTCTCGTTTGAAATCAACCAAGATCATTCAAAATCCAGATACGCTAACTCTAGGCATACAACACGTTAGAACAAATAACAGAAGACTTTTATAAACATCATAATAATGTTACGTTAGAGTACAGAATATATCAGAGTATATCGAAATATAATACATTGGAAGATTAATTTACAATAAATGTAATATAATGCAGTGGAAACAAATAAACTAACATAGAGGAAGACTATCAATGCTCTGGACATAGCTTTAAACTTCAATCCAGAATCCTACTTATATATCTGCAAAATAAACTACTCGACTGCCCGTATGGAAAATAGGGGCACCCGAGTTTGCAAGGGAAAAAAAAACTACAGGTCAGTCATGGGACTGGTGTGAGAAACTCTACAGTTAAAATTAACTTATTTAATAATAAGACAAATCACAGGGCCATGCCGCTAACGCGGAATGGGTTTACCCCTATGAATGTCAATGCACAAACAACAACCAATAATAGAGATATGGATCTACAATGCATCAATCAACTTGCAAATTTCCAATCTACCCATTTAGGCTTAATCCCGAATTTAGATTTTCAAAATCCAATTCACTTTACATAAATAATTCCTTTGGGCTTTATTTTTCGATTCTTATTTCAAATTATTTGAAATACATATCTAACTTTCATATCAAAGTAGATTTCACTTCGGGATCTCAAAATAAAATCTTTGGAAATATGGATTCCAAAACATAACAATGCATACAAACAAGTATGCAACCAAATATCGTGCATGACCCTCAGACCAGGCGATACGCTCCCCTCAAACACGATATATATATATATATATATATATATATATATATATATATATATATATGCACCTCCCACTATGGAGCAGGCCACACTGACATGCACCTCCCACGCATGGAAGCATATGCCGCCCAAAGCCATTTAAGGCTATAACACCCATACTTTTAGTCAATCTCGGGTTACCCGAATCTTTAGCCACATACTTGCTAAATCATTTTATATCCCGAAGTAGGGAAAATCATTTCACAACATAATAATCACAAGTACTTTCAAACTATAGTACTTCACATCAGCAATTCACACATATGATCAGTCATTATTAATCACATAACCATTGCGCTCGTACGTCTCAAAGAAGGGTGTTAAGCAAGAGAATAAATTCTCCTCCACCAAATAGATACATCATCAATAGCAACTAATCGGATACGCAATGAACCACAATGTAAAACCATAATACATTTCCAAATCATTGGGTTTATCCCTCGAAATTCTTTCTGTTTTATAAAACATTCCCTGCCCAAAATCAGGAATACATTTCTTTTCACTTAAGAAAAATATCATTTCAAAATCATTCATTAAATTTGAAATGAACTCAACAATATCGCTAAACTTCTCATAGTCAAATCGTGAAGTGTTTCACAAGATGTTAGCATACAAATATTCCTACCCAACCCAATGCTAAATGTAAAAGCACATCTTGCTCATGAACTGGTAGAACACAATCCAAACAACCAATCAATCACAATCAATATCAACAACCAAGTGTATTTGGCTTATATCACATTTCATGATTTGGCCAATTTAATTACTATTTATTCATTCAAATCTAATTAAAGGTAAACCCAAATTCATCTTCCATAAAAATGGAATCTTCACGGAAATCATAATAGTATATAATCGATATAAATTTCCGTATCAAAACGATACTATAAATAGAATAACGACAAAACCTTTTAATTTCCATATATATTAGCAGTCTTCCTCTACAGAAGCTCATCTTGATTATTACCAAATCGAATTCCATTCAATTCCAGTTTCTTCTATTAAATTGAAAAGCTTTACTTTACAAAATTTCCATTAAATCTTAGTAAAAAGATTTATAAATTCCAAATCATATCTTCACTGTTAATTGGGTTAAATGACTAATGTTATTTAAAACACAGTTCACGATAAACCCAAAATCCAATTCAATTCCAATTAAATATCAATTAACTGGTAAACTTCACTAAATCGTAATTAAAAGATTTATTCTTTTCTCAACTGGATTTAAGAACAGTATTAATAAAGACAACATTCATGACAAGCCCAATTTGATATTAAATATATGGCTCTAAATAGAAATAATATCGACTTGTATTCAAGATCAAACTCTGAAACTAACAAATATCGTATTGGGAATAATGATATGTATGTATATCTTCCAAATTCCCATAATAATATCCATATAATCACGGAATCCAATAACAAAATATTCCGAAAATTATTTCCATTCCAATTTATTTGTTGGAAATTTCTGGTTATTTTAAAACCATTTACAAATCCAATTTATTAATTAAAAACACTGGATTTATTATTCTTGTTAATAACTAGTTCATTTCAATAAAAATATATTTTTATCTTTACAAACGTAGAATATTTCATCTCAATTCTTTCCAAATCATTTACTATGATTTTATACAAATTATTAATATTTTTAATAACTTTATTAAGGCCCTTTCAATCGATTTCCATAAACGGTCATCGAACTGCACTTACAGCAACCTTTTCCAAATTTGATTTGGACATAATTCCAAATCCAACAGTTATATTTCAATTCTCTTATATTCGTTGGAAAGCTCTTTTCGATGCGAACCCAATGGTTCTGGTTTTAGGAGAATCTGACGATCGGATCTCCTGTAATGTCAACTCGAAGTCAACGGTCGAAATTCGTGAACGGTCGCGGCGTGGCGGATTCTATTCAGGCCATTAATATAATATATATTATATATATATTTCATTGATTTCCATTTAAAACGTATTTTATAAATCGTTTTAAATTCGTTTTAAAAACGATTTCAACTTCATTTTTAATTTTTAATCAAAATTGAATATTCCATTACATGACAATTTTATACATCTCATATATATGTTAAAAATAATATTTTTAACCAACCAATATTTATTTCATTCACACTTCATATTTATATTATTCACATTTCATATATATATATATATATTAATCACATTTCATATGTGTGTATATATATATTGTTCACATTTCTTATATATATTATTCACATTTGATATATATATTATTTTCATTTTATATATATATATATATATTATTTTCATTTCATATATATACTATTTTCATTTCATGTATATGTATATATTATTTTCATTTCATATATATATTATTTTCATTTCATGACCATTTTATATATTTCATATACATGTCAAAAATAATATTTTTAACGAACAAATATTTATTTCACTTCACACACACACACACACACATATATATATTATTTACATCGCATATATATATTTTATTCACATCGCATATATATTTTATTCATATCACATATATATATATTTTTTACATCGCATATATATAAATTTTCCATAGCACACATATATAAATTTCACATTGCATATATATTTATAATTTTCACAACGCATATATATATATATAATTTTCACAATGCATATATATATATATATATATATAATTTTCACTACGGACATATATATTTTATTATACAACGCTTATATAATTTTCACATCGCATATATATATTATTTACAACGCATATATGTATAATTTTCACAACGCATATATATATATAATTTTCACAATGCACATATATATTTTATATTATACAACTCATATATATTTTTCACATCGCATATATATATATATTTTATTCACATCACATATATATATACATATATATTTTATTCACATCACAATCACAACACAATACAATCAATTATGGTTTGTACAAAAAAAATAGTGTTAGGAGCTACTAAGCCCCGACCGCAACCTATTATATAATAACTGTAAAATAATTTTAGTGAGAGAGAGTTCTCACATTGGTTTCCACTTCGTCACTCTTTACTGGCGATGGTTTCAATAAAATTAAACGATCGTCTAATTTTATCCAAAAACTCCAACCATTCTCGCTTTCTTTCGAGTCAGTTCTGAAATGTAGTGCTCGACACCATGATTTCAACGCAACTGAAATCATCTAATTCTGTATGAGAGGGATACAGTCGTTTAAACTTTAATTACATTAATGAATAATCAAATTTTAATTAATTTAATAATTAAACACTTATCCTTTTCATTATCCTCTCTCTGTATTTCCTCCCCGTAAAAACTAACGAATGAACCCAACATCGATCCCCTTTAGCCACCACCATCCGCAACCACACACCGCCGGAATCAGATCGCTAACCACCACTCCGTTCCCCTCCGCGTCGCTTGCCAATGCCTTGAGTTCAGATGAACTCGAACCCATCATGGCGCCAGAAGTCTCAGTCAAAACCCGCACCTTTAAACCCTAAATTCGAACAGAATATACTCCCAGACCTGATCATCACCGTTGAATGCGTATATCTCTCAAAGCTTAACAATATTTCAGTTGGAACGAATACAATTTGGGTTACTGGATTGTAAGAAAGATTGAGGAGAAACCGAGAGCAATTCGGCCCTTAAATAAGAAAATGACTGCGGTCTATAGAATTAAAATAGGGTTAGGGTTAAGTTTGATAATTATATATATATATATATATATATATATATATATTAATATTAAACTCAAGTTATCTTTTAAAAGTGAAATTTTCATCTGAACTCCAAATCAAACCCAACGACTATCGCCTCAAGCTAAATACCCCCTATCGCGGACACAATGGGATATGTTATGTAGGCCAATTCTATCGTTTTGACCAGTTTTCATTAAAATTAAAATATAAATCAATACATATTAAATTTAAACGTACATTTTAATTTACTAGGGCCACACACTGACTCCAAAAATTGCAGAAAAATAAATCCAGCTGTGCTTTGATGATACAGTCCTAATAGAATTAATTTCGTCGAATTTGGAAACCATTTGAAAAATGATCAATTTCCAATCGATTAATTTCAAACTGAAATTACCAAACATGTTTAAATTCACCACGCTCACATATCAATTCTAAAAATTATGAAAATTGGAATCTAGCAATAATTTGACATTCCGGATCCAACCAAAGTGATTTCATCGAAAATGGAGGTTGTTTGCAAAATGGTTATTTTTAATGGTTATATATTATTTAAAATATATATAAACTCTATAGCGACTATTCTGAATTTTAAACTAGACATAACTTTTAACTCTCGTTATGAAATTTCAGTTTTTCACATTCGTTTAAAAGATATAATTAAACAAATTCAAATATTTCTAGTTTTAATAAAATCTGATTTATTTTGAATCCTGTACATTCAACTGAAATTTAAAATTTCAAACTATCGCACCATTTCTAACTCTATTTAATTAAATTAAATACTTATTCGTTCTAACTTCGATTAAAACAAATTTTAATTCATTATTATTTAAAATAAACCAATTTAAATATTCAAAATCCATTAAAATAGCTAAAATAAAAAAAATTAATTTGGTTCTGAAAATCCGGGTTGTTACAAGTTTGAAATTGTTTAATAGCTAACTCCACTTAAAACACCATTATGGTGTGTCTGAAAGGAGAAGTCGCACCTTTAAGATATGGTACGATCAATGATGAGTGACACAGATCTTCCAAATTTTTTTGGGATTATCTCCTTAAAACAATTGCACTCATATTAATTGTAAACTTAAAATGGTTATAAAGATGCCATATAAGATATGGGCCAGGAAATGTCCTAGTGTGTCAATTATGAAGATTTAGGTTGTAAGGCGTTTGTTAAATGTCTTGCCTCTGATAAGTCTGACCCAAATCTGATAATCATTTTGTGGAAAATCCAAAAAAAAGCCAAAGGATATTATTTCTATAAATCCTTTGAGAATAAATGTTTACTGCTCGAATTGGTATCCTTTTAAAAGAGAGTCGATCTCTAAGATACCGATGGGAATGAAATAGACTTTGAAATGTCTCGGAAACCAAACAATACCATGTAATCTTGTATAAACAAGAAATTGAGTGGGAGAGACATAATAATTTTAGTGTTATATATTGATAACGCATTAATTATTATGAGTAATATTAGTTGTAAAACAAGAAATAGATACTTCTTCTAAGAAAGAAAATGTTAGGGTTAAGAAGTTCATAATTGAACTTAATTCATTGTTGATCTAATAATTTACATTGCGATAACATTGTGGCTATTTCTTAGGCCTAAAACCTTAAACTCGTTATCGATCCAAACATATATTTAAGAAATATAATTTCTTATGTGAAATTGTTCATAGAGGAAATAAAGATATATGCAAAGTTGTAAAAGGTTGTAATGTTGTAGACCTACTGAACTAAACCCTGTCGCAGCAGAAGTTTAATGGTCTCACTAGTTTCATGAGTATACGATACATGAATGATTGACTCTAGTGCAAGTTGGAGATTGTTAGAGTTTATGCCCTAGAGGCAATCTAGTTGATGTTATTGTTTTATTTGGAATAAAATATTTTGTTATGTTATGTTTAATGCATAATATAAATATTAAGATAATATAAGTCCTTAGAATAATAATATGGAATTATATAGTTCGAGTAAGACTTGAACTTGAGATTATATAATATGTTAAGTATTATAATTCTTAAATGTTGCTAGTCATTTTTTATTGTTTATATTGGACAACAATGAAAAATTGAGACTAGTATGTTGATTGACTGATGATCTGTAACGACCTGAAATTTTAGTTAATTTTAAAATAAGGATTTAAATAGGATTGAGTGATTTTTTTTAAATGTATATATGGTTTTAATTTGAAAATATACAATTTGAATTTTGATTAATTAATTATCGAATTAACGAAATATTTAGCTTTGAAAATATTTGTCAATATTGAAATATGATGTAGTAAGTAGCTAAGTATTTTAATTTGTAAAATTTTAATTAAGTACTTAGGTCAAGATTACGTTAAGATAAAATAATTCCTAAGTCAATTCTTAGTGGCTTCTCATAGAAGCCTAAGCGTTGGTGGCTTCTACTAGATGCTAACTCTTTGTAGCTTCTCTGATAAGCCTAGTCATATTCTTTGTGGCTTCTCTTGGAAGCCAATTCTTAGTTGCTTCTCTTGGAAGCCTAGTGATATCTTAGTAGCTTCTCTTAGAAGCCAATTCTTTGTGGCTTTTCTTGGAAGCCAATTCTCAGTGCCTTCATTCTTAAGTGGATAGCTTCTCAAAGAAGCTAAAGAGAGTAATAAGTGTAAGAAGACAATTTTGTTTTTTCTTCCTTAAGCTTATGGCTTTTTAAGGAAGCCTTAACACATGTACACTTACATGTTAAGTAATGGTAAGAGCATGACAAGTAGGGCTGTCATTGGGTCGGGTCGGATCGGGTTCGGGTCGGGTCAAGTCGGGTTCGGGTCAATTTTTAAAACGGTCGGGTCAACCCGTTTATTAAATGGGTCATATTATGCCAACCGTACCCAACCTGTTTATAAACGTGTCGAGTCGGGTCGACCCGTTTTGACCTGTTTAATTTCACAGAAATCCTTTTATCACCTGCATTTTGCAAAATAAAAGCATACTGAAATAGAATAATACATTGCTTCAAAACACAACACTTAAAAAGGCAACATACATGGTTTTACACTTAAAAATACCTCTCTGCTAGGCGTATGAATTTCATAAAAATGGTTTTATACGGCTTGGGCTTGGTATGTTTTATATTAAATGGGTTATGACAGGTCAAAAATGGGTTCACGGGTCAACCCGTAACCCACCCGTTTATTAAATGGGTCAGAGCGGGTTGACCCAAAATTGACCCATTTCGGGTCGGGTTTTTTTCGTGTGGGTTATGAGTCGTGTTTCGGGTCGTGTACGAAATTGACGGCCCTAATGATAAGTGTCCTTAGGTAAATGACATAAATGCCCTTAAACAAGCCTATATAAAGGCACCAATACCCCTTCATTTTCATTCCATCCTCTTTCCTTCAACTCCTTCCTCCTCCTTTATAACTTTTGGCCGAACTCCTCTTTAAATAATAATAAAAAGTAAAGAAAAGAAGAAACAGAAGGAAAGGAGGTAAATCTTAGAGCTAGAGATCGTTAGCCAAAAGCTTGGACTTCACGGGGTGAGGAAATCTAAACGTATTAAGGGTTTTGGTTGCTTATTTATGTGATGCACATATGATGTTTGATGAAATGTTTCTTAGAAAATTTACAGTATGTTTTGGTTATATCGATGGTGTATGTTTTCTAATAACCCTTAAGTAGATTCATAAAGTTAAAATGACATCTTGCTTAGATTTGGAAGTGAAACACCTTATGATAGTTCACAAAAATCATACTTTTATTTGAATATAATAAATATACATGCCTTGATTTAATTTTGGTAATATGTTTGGGTTATTAGTAAGTAATTTGATATGGATAAGGGAGTTAAATCCCTGAAGATTCGACCTTTATGTGAAATCACACGTAAAGGTATGATCATTAGGTGAAAATTTGTGTTTATACATGAAAAGATTAGACCTTTAATTGAATTCAAGGAGTTGGATCTTATGTGAAGAATTTGTGGGTTAATAACTATGGTTTAATTGGTAAAAGAGAGATTGAACCCTTTTAGGCTCGACCTATATATGTAATTATATATATATATAAGTGTATTTTTGCAGATAATAAAGAGAACCGAGACCTTTTATTTAGATTCATGAAGTTAGACCTTAATTGAATATTCCTTGGGTAGAAGCTAGGGTTATGGATATTAGAAACTTATAACATGGGTTTAGCATCATAACATGCTTATGTTAAAAAGTGAATCTCTAGATAATAAATATGGAATTACTATTCATGTTTGGAAGATGTTGGATGAATTTGATTTAGTTTGGATGTTTGATCTGGCTGATCAATGGTTATGAATACCGTTTGGTAGTTAATTAATAAAATGGAACCCAAATATGACACTAACATCTGATCTTAAATAATTAACGAGTTTAGTTACAACTCGTTAGACATATGACATCTTGTTTATGTTTATTGGATTTTTATATATACCCAACTTCTCGGATATACAAGAGTTGAATGAGCCTCATTCCAAAAATTTAATTTTAAATGATTATTTTAATAATAAAATAATTGAAGAAACACGGAAGTTTGAATTAAGTTCCAATATTTGTCAGATATGAAATTGAGAACTTTTGCAAAGGAAAGAATAGGAACTGAATTGAAGATGATTTTGGGTTCATTGTGAACTGTGTTCTAAATGACACTAGTTCTTAAACCCAGTTAACCGTGAAGACATGATTTGAAATTTATAAATCTTTTAACTAAGATTTAATAGGGTTTTCCAAAGTAAAGGTTTCCCATTTAACAAATTAAATTGGGATTGAGTGGAATTCGATTTATTAATAATCGATATGAGCTTCTGTGAAGGAAGACCGTTACTATTTATGGAATTTAAAAGGCCTTGTCGTTATTCCATTTATAGTATTAGTCTAATATGGAAATTTATATCGATTATGGATTGTTCAGATTTGCGTGAAGATTTCATATGAAATGAAAGATGATTTTGGGTTTATCGTGAACAATGTTTTAAATGACATTTGTTCTTTAACCCAGTTAAAGACAGGATCGATTTTCCTAAAGTTGAATAATCATTAAGTAATGATTTTTGAGATGAAAACTAAATGGAGTTTTGGTGAATCCTTAATTAGATTTAAATGTGAATAGGGTAATTTAATTTACCAAAATCAAGAAGTGTTCGAGCATGGGGTACTACCTGTTTTACTCCATGCGATAGTTAAATCTTTAATTAGATTTAAAACGTTGGATGGTAATTAAATTTGCCAGTAACATAATGGGTGTTAGATATGGAGTACTACTAGTTTTCCTCCATGGGATGAATAGGTTGGGATTGGGATATTAAAATGAATGATTACTTCGGTAAGGCTTGTTAATCAAACTAGTTGATAAACCTTAATTTGGTTTAGATTGTGAGAAGATATTGTAAAATCTTTTGCAATGGTTTCCAAGGAAATATTTAAACAAGAGGTTTAAATGAATTAAATATTTGATAAAAATTATGGGAATATTTCCCAATTTAATGAATAAAATAATATTCTGAAATGGAATGAGGTTCATGAAATCCTGTATACCTACTGGTTTTAAAGATGCGCTAATTATTTGTAAAGGCCGGATTTTTACCCATTCTGAATAATTATATGATGTGACGCTGATGTCAAGATATCGACAACAATGGGGAAAATCCAGATTTCTTCACATCAGATGGATGGCTTGTTGATGCCTTGGGCGACGGCCTATATGAGATTAAAGTGATGGCATAATCTGACCATATTTGAAGCGATTTGATTTGCAAGGACTTGCACTCCTAGGCGGGAATGTGGAATCAAGTGCCTTCGGTTTCGTTCCTATTCCACAAATGGACTTGTTGATGGATTTTGTGTCTGACACTGTATTTTATAAAATACAGACCGACATTTTCTAAACATACTTCTGTTTGGTGGCGGAGAATTAATTCTCTTGCTTAACACCCTTCTTTGAGATGTACAAGCTCAAATGTTGTATGTTAGTGAATAGCAATTTGTGTTTTAAGGAATGATAATGTGGCATGATAAATGGAAATGATCAAGGCTTTTGTTGAAAAGCAGGGCCTTGTGGTTGAAGACCAAAGTACGACTTAAATGCATAGCTTTTTGTATGACGTGACTTCGCGGGCCTCATTACCCGGAATGAACCAAAACAAGATTATGGACTGCAGGGGTAGGGACTTAACGTTCCATCTAGTAAAAGGTAATGCCATGGTATGGTGCATAGGCATTTACTTTTGTGGTTTTTTGGATGAGGTGCCTCGGGCTAGGTCAATATACCTAAATGACAGTCTACGTACAGACTGAGGGACGTTATGTTTATGCTGTTACTTTAATCCACGAAGTAGGGTGGACCGAACCTGTAGCTGTAAAGGAGCCAGACGGGATTCTGGAACCTAGCTGGTGGTTCCGAATCAAAGTGGGAAGATCTTTAGCCCAGACTCATTGATGGAAATCCAACTTCCAATATGATACCCTTTACGATTTTTAAGTTTTATACCAATGTAGCCAACATAGTGGGATGTGGCACTATGCGAGCTAAGATACATAAGTTTATTTTCGAAATTATTTTTCACATCCAAGTCATTATAATAATATCAAATGTTTTTGTTTTGAACTATATCAAGCATATTTTGCGATTATAAGGCAAACCCCTATAACATCCCATAATCTTTACTAAGTTTAGCTTGGATTTTTAATATATAATTTTGGATTTTCTGAATATAAATTGATTTTTACTAGGTTTAAATATGAATTTAACTTTGTATAAGTATTTTGTTTTATTTAATACGATTTTTTTATAAGAAAACTTATTTTGAAATTTTTATTTATAAGATTAGTGTTTAAGTAATGATATTTTCTAATTTTGATAAAATGAGTTTGTAAAATATGAAATTTGGTAAAGGATAATTTTTAAAAGATTTCATAGGAATGATTTTTAATTTTGAATATCAATAAGTAATTTATAAAATTTATTATGCATTTATTTTAAACCATTTAATATGGATTTTGGTAAGGTATATTTGCTGAATAATATAGATAAATATTTTTGAATATTAATAAATTATAAATATTTTTGATAAACCTTGGTAATAAATTGGTTACATTTATAAGTGTTTATCATAGACCATCGTTGTTAATACACACACACACACACACACACATATATATATATATATATATATATATATATTAAGTAATAAGGTATTACATTTATATTGACTACATTTATATGTGTCACAAAGGTATAACCAATTTAAGTAAATTAAGTAATACCTTAGGATAAGGATTAAGGTGATGTGTCACCGTGCATGTCCAAAACTCCATGACTAAACCAAGTGTTCACTTAGTTGATAACATGCATGTATTAGTTCCATGAAGAGGTGCCAAGTATCCCATGATCAAATGACCATAAAGCCCTTGAATCATCCCTATATAAAGGGGAACATAACTCCATTTCCTCCACACTTCATCCATTAACCACTTTAGATGAATTCCTCACGTCATTCTCTTCTTATTCTTTGTTTAAAATTTCCTGTACATGAAAATTTACACCTCTCTTCATTTAAAAATCCAAATCTCTCAATCCATTGAGTTTTAGCTAATATGATCTATGCGGAAGTTGTTCAGATTATCGTTGCCAATTTTTAAAAATTGACGGATTGGAATTTCGTTGATAAACGAATGAGGAATAGCGGATTTACAGTAAAATGGAAGAATGGGTTCGAAATTTTGAAGAATCATATCTGAAAATAGAACGTAGTGATATATAAATTTGATAATTTTGTTAGGTATAAATTTATAACAAAATTAAAATAAATGGCGTTATATATGTAATAATACGTAATGAGCATCGTTATTTATTTAATTCCAATATGTATAAATTAGCAGAAAATCATCAACTACTAATCAAAAATGGATCGAGAACAGTACGAGCAGCAGTGGCAGTGTTCATTGGTCTGTTCGTCTTAGTAATGAAGATGTTGGAGCTATTATGGTGAGAACTTCTAATTTAAATTATTTATTTAAATTATTTAATTATAATTAGCTGAGATTTAATTATAATTAGTTGATAATGATTGCGTGATGGACGTTGATGTTTGAATGGTTGTTCATGAATTAGATAATACACTGAACACTAGTAAGCGTTATTGTCTGTAACGCTTGTGCACAGTTAAAATGTTGTTTGTGATGAATGAATTCATATCCATCTGATCGTATTGTTCATTTGGATAAATATGATTGCATTGCATGATATTACAAACACAAACACATTGTGGTTGTGAAATATATGGGTGATCAATTTAGAATCTCCTTCATATATACGATTTTATTTAATATTTAAAATTTTGGTTTTAAATTTAATATCAACTTTTAAATATTAAATTAGGGATTTGGAAAAATGATTTGAATTATGTATTGATTTTGTATAACGATCTTTATATCTTTTTTTGAAAACCAGTTTTGGTAAAAATATATTATTTTCAATGAGATTTTCGAGATTTGAATATGGTTATATATATATATTAACGATGTCTCTTTATTTTAGTAATATAAGATACACCAGAATGTTCTAGGATGACAGAGAGGATAGTGTCTAGGCTTGGGTTTGGAGATTCAGTTCCCTCCTCTCCCTGGCCATCCCTAACTGGTCCGACAACGGGATGGTAAATTCGAAATCTAATTTGAAATTGTTTTTCATATAATTTGGAAATATAAATTAAATTGAAAAGGGTGTGAATAATTTATAATAGTTATATGGCTTGAATAGAACGCGCTCCGGTGCAACAGTTGTAAACATCGATTTCAAACTTCGAATAGTTACGACCTGATTATTTTAAATTGGCTTGACTTGAAATAAGGCACATTGGATTTCAAATAATAATAGTATTTGAATCGAAAGGAAATTTTCGATCTTTCAACATATGATTTTTCAAGTTATATTTAAAACAAATTTGGAAAGATCACTATACATGCAGTTGGCGATCATAAAGAAAAGTCGAATAAAAACAAGTTTATTGAATTGGAGAAATTTATGATAATTCCTATTTATAAATTTTAAAAGTGATTAGAATTGGAATACTTGAATTTCAAATAACTTTAAATCTATTTGATTTAAATGGCTATTTTAATAGCAGTACTTTTGGGTAACATTCCCAAATGTTGTTTTGATTTGAAATTCATAAGCATGAACTATGATTTGACTATAAAAATGACTATAAAATAGTTTTGAAGATTGTTAAAGTATTGGAAATATTTATATGAAATTGAAATGGATTTTCCAATGCAAAATTTTTGGATATGGTTGGAGATAAATCTTTAGATGTTTGATATTAATTCGGTAAATGAAAACTCTTATTATCTGAGGGATATAAAAGGTAATTCACCGTTATTCCGCTTATAATATGAGTTGGATACGGTAACTAATATTAAAGATAAGTTGATGGTATTTCTGTCCAGATCTAACGTCGAAGAGTTGAATAAATCTTTCAATTAAGATATGGGTTCTCAATCCAATTGAAATAAGTTAGATAGAAATAATCTTTGATATTTAGTATGAAACCTCATGATGTAAACGCATACTATCTGGGGAATTTGAAAGATATTATTATATCGTTTTTCCACTTATAGTATTCGTTGATTATGAGAATTTATATCAAATATAAATGGATAAAAAATTTCTGTGTAACTTATGATACAATATCGATTGATTTGGGTTTTTGTCGTGAATCGTATCTTCAATAATATCATTCTTGAGACCTAATGAAATTGAGTGGTGCAAATTCATATCGTAATTGGGAAATAAATCAAATCTTTGATTCAAGGGAATTAAAAGTAAGAAATTGAAGCGAAGGTAAATTCTTTGTTTTCAAAGAAGATTTAAGATGATAACGAGAGATATGAAATTTTAGTGATTCAAATCTTGAGTCGTAAATGAATTGATAACTATTTGGAAGGAGATTTGAATAGAAAAGCTTGTGTAAAACATAGCTACTGTTTCAAGTGCGCTTATTACTTGGAAAGACCGGGATCGAGTATATGTTCGAAAACCATTCCAAGTAATAATACGACGTTTGAAGCAATTCAAGACTTGGTAAACGACGAATGAAGACTGGGAATATTTGAATTGTTTGTATTGATTGTTGATTAATGACTCTGTTGGGTAGGCCACCCGATACGAGATATGAGTTGCATAGACCTGAACATATTCAAGTATTTTCGGTTGTTGTTCCGTTCAGACCCAGAAACGGACTTGTATGGATTGTGTGTCTGACGTTGAAATTGACCGCATAGCACTAATTTTCGTTAATATATATCGGATCTGTGGCAATATATTATCCTCATCTCTAAGTCATATGAACTTAGAGGGTATGCATTGAATGAAAATCAGTGATATATCATGAATTGTCAATGTGGAATACTTGAGTTATGAAACGAGCTAGTGACGATCAAAGCATAGCTTATCGAAGCGTAGCTTAGTTATGACGTGACATCGACAAACCTCACACTCCGGATGATGAGAAACTGGTGGTTAGGTTGTGTACATATATATGAATTGATGATGACCGCTGCAGCAGTGGGAAAAGCATTTATGACTTATGGAATAGGGTATGTTCGGGGGGCCGTGTCTAGTCGAAAACCGTTGATCTACCTCGCGATTTGTATTGGTGCCCGCGTGTAGGAAAAAAACCCGTGATTACATTTCGTTTGTGTTCCGATTGATCTTTCGTGCCAGGAATCATCAAGTTGGAAACCCAAATCTCCAATATGAGCCATACGATTTTGATTATATATATATATATATATATATGGCGAGATAATAGTATGGGGTATTATGCCGTCTAGGATTAATACATTTATTTGCGAAATTGTTTTCCACACTATATGATAGTATTAAAAGAGGATTTTCACATATGAAAATATTTTTGGTTATCATAAGATAAAACTCGCCCATTTGGTGTGCGCTTGCATTGTGTGATGTGGGACGAGCTTATGATAGCTTCATTTTCTAAAGTCATAACGAATTTCGATGCATTGGAATTCACATGGAGTAAACCCGTTCCGCGTTAGCGGCGTGGTCTGGTGAAATTCCTAACTTTAAAAATGAACCTAATAATAATTGTTTTGAGTTCTCACACCGGTCCCGTGACTGACCTGGAGTTCATTGTTCCCACACCTAAACTCTGGATGCCCATAATTTTGCACGGGCATCTAGTAGTTTAGTTTTGCAGCTATAGATCGTCGGAGCAGGATTCGGAGCACTTTTAGAGTTGGAGTTCACGCAAGAGTTGGAGCTTCTGCTATAGCATATGGTTTCTTCCGCTGAGAGTATTTTTTTTTGCTTCCGCTGTATACGTTGTAACTCTGATATTCTATGTAACTCTGATGTAACATTGTATTTTTTCAATGAAAAGTTCGATTATTTTGTTCAATATATGTATGTACCCAAAACAATTCGTCTTTATGAACGGTTTGAGTCGGTTTAACTACCGGCAAGAACTGGGCGAAAAGGCGGGTCGTTACAACCCCTATCCTATGGTGTGCGCTTGCATTATGTGATGGGACCCGAGGCTTATAATCGTTCATTTTTATAAAATCATGTTTCAAAATCTGGTTTATGGTTGCTATGCCTTGTTCTGATTGTTATGGTTTTGCACTTATTCTTGGGAGGAAACCCATTTCGCGACATGCAGTGCGGTCTCGAGATACCTTATTCAAAATAAGTCTAAGTATAAGATTAGTTAATAATGTTTTCTCAAACCCGTCCCATGACTGACTCGTAGTTTGTTTTTCCCTTGCAAACTGCGAGTGCCCAATAATTTCCACACAAAAGTCTGTTAGTTTGTTTTTCAGTTATCAAGATCGGAATCAAGCTTGAAAATTTGGAGTTCTAGAGAGAGTTGAAGTTTCATATGAAGGTCGGACGTTCTCCACTATCGGTATATTATGTTAAGCCTACATGGTTGTAATGGTTTGTAAAATCAGATTTGTATTAAAAAATGCTTCCACTGCAATAATATATATTATATATTTTATTTGTTCCGCTGTGAGCTTTGTATTCCGCTGTGATTGCTCTAAATAACCCTATTGAAACATACTTTTGTTTACCTTTAATCGATGTGAGCTCGGTTTTTGGTCAGTTTGAAGTGAGTGGAAGTGCAGGTCGTTACAGTACATCTCATATATCATTAATATACGTGATATTAATGTAAAGACATAAATATGTATTGGAGAATAACGTATTGGGCTGACCCAACATGAGAAAACTACATGGAATATAATTAACAGTATCATAAGTTATTCTCATACTGGCGGTGATGTAATGATCCTCGGTTCTGAAATCATTATAATTTTATTTGAGGATATTTGTGTTTTGATATTATCAAAGTTACTTTTGACCGAGTGAACGATAAAGGTGATCATAGGATACATTTCGAATCGAATGAAAATTATGAATGATCCAGATGGAATTTAACCCTACAATATTTGTAGCGATATCCATGGGCCTCTTGATTGAGTGAGACTATAAAATTCATGGCCGAGCTCAAATATTGATTTGTTTTATATAGTGTACTCATCGATGAAGATAAAAGGATTAAATTATAAAGTGGGTGATACTTTCCATGCCTTGAGTTTTATCTTGGATATATTGGTTTAAAGGATTATATTATATTGATACACTGGTCACGGAAAGGTTGTATCGAATCGTCAATATTATTATAACTTGGGTAGCAATGATTTGTTTCTAGAAACCGCTCACTTTTTGTAATTTAAATACGATTTAAATTATTACCAATGTTATAGTAAACTATAGGGTCACACATAATAATATTAAAATGGGAAAAACATACACTAGGTAAATAAAATATCAAATCTGGTGATATTTTATTTAACGTTGAAATGGTATGCCGGTGGTTTCTTATTTCATGGTACACACTTGATTTTATAAGGGTGTTGACCGCTCCTAATAAAACACATGCGTGAATCATTAGATAAGATCTAAAAATAAAAACCGACTACCTATACCTTACAACCCTACGTATGGAGGCTAGCACCAAAATCCCCAATCTCTTCGATTTGATCAAAGGTGTAATAACCCGGGAATTCTGAGCTAATTTAAAATTTTTATTTTGGCAATTTTAGCGAATTTTGATTATTTAAAATGGATTATTTTAAATAATAACGACGAGAAATTTATTTTGAATAGAATTAGAACGTATATATTTGTTTGAATCGTCATTAGAATATAAATAATTATTTATAATTATAAAAGGAATTGAAAATGGCGTGGTAGTTTGAAATTTCGATTTCGAAGTTCAAATGAATGTACAGGATTCAAAATAAACCGGACTTTAGAGAAACCAAAAATATTTGAATCTATTTGAAAATATCTTTCCAAGAATCCGAAAAATCAAAATTTCATAGCGGGGATAAAAAGTTACGTCCAGTTGAAAATTCAGAATAGTCACTATGGAATTCTGGCCCTTTAAAATAGTTCTTTTGCAAACGACCTCAGTTTTCGACGAAACCATTTTTGTTGGATCCATGATGTCAGGTTATTGCTAGGTTTCAAAATTCGTAATTTTCTGAATCAATATGTGAGCATGGCAAAGGAAAACGTGTTTGACCAGTTTTAGTTGATTTTAATCGAATGGAAAATGGCCATTTCTCAAACAGTCTCAGAATTCAACGAAATTAGTTTTGTTAGGACCGTTTCGTCAATACGAAGCTAGAAATAATTTGTTTGGAATTTTTAGAGTCTGTATGTGGCCCCGATAAATTGAAATGTGTGTTCAAATTCAATATATAGAGTTATATTTTGATTTTGAAGAAAACTGATCCAAACGGCCAAACTAGCTTACGAAACATATACCATTGCATTCGGAATGGGGGTAATTAGTTAAGGACGACATTCATTGGGGTCGAAACGGAGTTTGAATGAAAAGTCAACTCCTATAGAATATATATATATATATATATATATATATAATAAAATAAAATTTCCTTTTACATTAACCCCCCTCCCCCCCGCCCCCCGTTAGTTTTCCCAGATCCCCAAATCGGGTTCTCCCCGATCAAAATTTCCCGCCGCTCGTTAGCCCACCTGCCACCGTGCCTGAGGCGCCGCTTCTCCCTGGCGATCGCCGCCCTCCCCTCACCCCCTTCCTCTCCTCCGATGCCCCCTTGACGTGAAGACCCACGAGCCCTAGTTCGCCCAAAGCCCTAAAACCAATAGCCACCCATTTCCACGCCGCCACCACCTCCTGTTCCTGCGCCACCCCCTGTTGACCACCACCGATTCGCGCAACAGCACCCCCTCCTCCTCTTTCAACGTTGACACAGTAAGATTTATTTATTTTCATCGTTATTTTTATTTTCTTCTTATTTATATATAAAGTATGATATTTATTTTCAGTTTTAAAGTAATAAAAATTTAATTTTTATAAAGAAAAAAATTTGATTTTTATGAAGAGTGAAGATTTGATTTTTATTTGGTAAAAGATATGATTTTTCTATAGAAAGTAGCGACATTTATCATAGAAAAGTAGTGGCTTTTGTCTTAGAAAAGAAGTGATTTTTAAATATGAAAAGACTATATTTTTATATAGAAAAGGTGTATATTTATTTTATAGAAAAAGTTTAGTTTTTATATTGGAAAAAGTTTGATTTCTTTATATGCATTACATTAGAGAAAAAAATACGATTTTTACATGAATTCTCTTTATATAAAAATACGATCTTTATGGCATTAAAAATATGATTTTTATATTAGAGAAAGATTAAAAATATGATTTTTATATTATAGAAAGATTAAAAATATGATTTTTATATACGAGGATAATAAAAATTCGATTTTTAAATATGTGGCAAACACGGTCGACGATAGTGAAAAAAGGCAAGCAAGGTGAAAATTTTCTACATATGAAGAGTCATGGCGTTTGGTTTAGCTTAGTGGTGAGAACTCCTCACTTTTATTTCTATTTCTAGTTTGAAATATATAGTAGGATGCAGACAGTGCTTAGCAGCACCTGATACCCGTCGTCCACAGACAATGGATGACTTGTTTGTTTGATTTCTGTGTAGTGAAATTTGATAGTGTGATATAGATTGAAATAAAAATATATATTCATGTGTTGAAATAAAATATATATTCATGTGTTGAAATAAAATATATATTCATGTGTTGAAATAAAAATATATATTCATGTGTTGAAATAAAATATACATTCATGTGTTGAAATAAAATATATATTCATGTGTTGAAATAAAAATATATATTCATGTGTTGAAATAAAATATATATTCATGTGTTGAAATAAAATATATATTCATGTGTTGAAATAAAAATATATATTCATGTGTTGAAATAAAAATACATATTCATGTGTTGAAATAAAATATATATTCATGTGTTGAAATAAAATATATATTCATGTGTTGAAATAAAAATATATATTCATATGTCGAAATAAAAATATATATTCATGTGTTGAAATAAAATATATATTCATGTGTTAAAATAAATTATATATCCATGTGTTCAAGTAAAATAAATATTTATTTACAAATCGAATGATTTGTTTATGTACACCGATTTGACTGATATTGATTGGGACGATAAATTTTACACATCGTCCAACTGCACAAATAAAAATCTGTGTTTGTTTATTTGAAACCCCACACGGGTATTGGGATGATATTTGACGTACACTGATCCCGATTGTTTAGTTGTATGTCAATCGATGGGTTGACAGACTGTGTAAGCGTTAATTAGTGATATTTAATGCTTATGCAGTTGTGTGGTGCACTCTGGATGATGGTTGATTATTTATCGTTGCTATTATATAGATGTGTTGTATGGAATCCATATAATTAACATTATATGGTAATTGATTGGGCCTCATTCCAATTTGGAAAATAAATAATATTATAAAAGTAAATTCATGTATTGAATCGAAAGTAAATTCATGTATTGAATAGAAAGAAAATATTCATGTGTTGAATAAAATAAATATTCATGTGTTGAACAGAAGAAAACATTCATGTGTTGAAAAGAATAAAATATTCATGTGTTGAATAAAATAAATATTCATGTGTTGAATAGAAGAAAACATTCATGTGTTGAAAAGAATAAAATATTCATGTGTTGAATAAAATAAATATTCATGTGTTGAATAGAAGAAAACATTCATGTGTTGAATAAAAGCCGTGTTGATTAGATTGACGCCATTTTGATGCGAATGATATTTATATCGATTTTATTCATTTTTATAATGAATATAGAAAAGGAAGTGATTTCAAAATATAACGTTTTGAAAATATTATCATTTATAAATTAATGATATGGAATATTCAATTTTGATTAGAAATTGAATATGAAGTTGAAATTGTTTCGAAAATGAATTTAAAACGATTTATAAAATAGTTTTGAAACGAAATCGAAGAAATGTATATAATATATATTATATATATATGATATATATTATGGCCTGAATAGAACACGTCGCACCGCGGCAGTTCGCGAATTTCGACCATTGACTTTGAATGGATATTACGGGAGATCCGACCGTCGGATTCTCCTAAAACCGGAACCTTGGGTTCGTATCGAAAAGAGATTTCTAACGAATATTAGAAATTAGAAATCTAATGGTTGGATTTGAAATTATATCCAAATCAAATTTGGAAAAGGTCGTTGTAAGTGCAATTCGATGGTCGTTGGTAGAAATCGACTGTACGGGCCTTGGTAAAATTATTAAAAGTAGTAATAACTTGTGTAAAATCATAAGAAATGATTAGGAAAGAATTGGGATGAAAAACTCCATATTTGAAAAGATAAAAATAGATTTTTTGTCAAAATGAACTAGTTTTGAACTAGAATAATAATTTATTTATTTTTAAATAAATAAATTGGATTTGAAAGGATTTTAAAAGTAACCAGAAGTTTCAATAATTGAATTGGAAAAGAATGTAATTTTGGGTTTATAATGAACCGTGTTTTAAATGACATTGGTTCTTTAACCAAGTTAAAGACAGGATATGATTTCCCAAGTTAAACAATCATTAAAAGTGATTTTCGGGAAGATTAAAACAAAGTGGAGTTTTAATGAATCTTTAATTAGATTGAAGTGATCGAGAATGGGGTATCACCAGTTTTGCTCCAGGCGATAGTTAAATCTTTAATTAGATTTGAACGTGAAATGGTAATTGAATTTACCGATAACACCGTGGTGTTAGATATGAAGTATGACCAGTTTTACTTCATGGGATGAATTGGTTGGGATTGCGCAATAAAATAAATGATTACTTCGGTGGGTTCGCTAATCCCAATTAGTTTGAATTGATATTCAAAAGAAGATTAAAGAATAAATTTAAAGAATTATCTTTGATAAAATTAATGGGAACCTTTCCCAAAGTATAAGAATATTTGAATAAAAGAATATTCTAAGTTGGAATGAGGCGTATGTTGTGTTTGTGTAACACTTGTTTATTATATACGCGAGTTATTCAGAAAGACCGGGTTTATCCCATTCTGAATAACTGATTCGACGTGGTGTTGAGGATGAAGACGGTGGTCGAAGATCGGAGGTCTTCACATCGTTTGGGTGATTACTAATGATCTTGATTGGGTTGTACACCCAAAAGGAGGGAATCAGTTGGTGATTGTCGAGACGTACTTGGAGATCGATGGATATGCGAGGTACAAGGTGCCTCCGGTTTCGTTCGGACCCAGAACGAACTTGTAAATGGACTGTGTGTCTGACATTGGATTTTATTCTATGTGATTGATTTCTATTAAATATATATCTATTTGGCGGCGGAGAATTTATTCTCTTGCTTAACGCCCTTCTCTGAGACGTACGAGCTCAGGGGTTATATATTGATGGATATCAATCGCATGGAGTGAATTGCCTATGTGGCATGCCTAAGTGATAATTGATCGAGGCTTCTATTTAAAAGCAAAGTCTTGTGGTTGATGATCAAAGCACCGCCAATGTGGCATAGCTTTGTGTAGCGTTGATTCGCGAGCCTGACACCCCGGTTGTGAACCAGAAACGGGAGAGGACCTCAGGGAGGGCATGCGTTTCCTTCTAGCTAGGGTGGTGTCAGTGACCTACCAGCTCTGACATTTATATTATTTTCACCTATGTGGTTGTTTCTGTTGCGAGGAGCCTCGGATATATCGGTGACTGTGTGGAGCCGATGGAGTCATTTGGCTCATTTACGCCCCAAAGGCCAGGGAAATGTAGTGTTCAGGCATAATAATCCACATCGGTGGACCGGCCCTGACGATCCAAGGCTTGTCTGCGCGCTTGCCTGAGACATGGGCTAGATTGTCTCGAATCGGTTGAGGACGATCCCTTGCCTTGGTTCATAGATGGAAATCTAATCTCCAAATACGTGACTTTACGGTTTTGATTGTAGAGCCTCGTATGGCGACATGATATATGGTATCCATGCCGTCTAGGATTGATACATTTATATTTGAAGTTGTTTTATACACTATAAACTTATAATAGTATCAAATGATTTGTTTTTAACGTACCAAGCTTGTTTGGCTATTATAAGGGAAAACCCTTCCTCTGGCTTGTGCTGCATTGTGTGATGGGACCTAGGTCTTATAATAGCTTCTTTTTCCAAAAAACATTGCGTTGTTTTGTTATATGCACTGGTATTCTTGGGAGAAAACCCATTCCGTGTTATACGGCGTGGTCCCTTGATATATCTGATTTAAAGTAAAGTTTTAAATAACTGTTTTAGTTCTCACACCAGTCACATGACTGACCTGGAGTTTATTGTTTTAACCTAAACTCTAGGTGCCCCTATTTTCGACACGGCCAGCTAGTAGTTTTGGTTTTGCAGATTTATATTCACAGGAACCTGGTTTATAGCTGAAGTGATATTCGAAAAGCTATGTATCCGTGTATTTCTTTCAGTTATATTATGTATTATTTTTCTGTTGCAGTAATGTATATTATTTGTTTATACTCTGTATATTCTTGTATTCTGATGAATTGTTGTAATTAACAATGAAATCTGTTTGCGTTCCGATGTGGCTTGTTCTCAATTCAATCTGTGATTTCCCGTAAGGTGGATTTTGGGTCGTGACAAAAGGGATAAACATTCGTGTGGATACCTCTAGAGGTCAGCGTCTTTTTTCTGTTGATGATTCAATCCCTCCTCCATCTGATCTGAATTCATGAATTCATGAAAGCATCAAAAGTTATATCGCTTTAATTCAAATTTTGAATTCGATTATATTATTAGGGATATTAATTGGTTAATTCCATTTCTCATCGATCCTTAAATTCCTTCAGACTCAACATACCACTACCGAATTCCATTGATAAATTCAGCAGTACCTAACTGATTTCAATTGAGGTCCCCTAAACAAAAAGTGGAGTTTCAGTAACAACTGATAAACACATGCCCAAATTATCAAGCTAAGCATAGTTTGGTCACATTATAATTTAATGTTAAGGGAGGGTCACTTTGTAACGTCTTTGTAACAACCCGCATTCTACGCATCGGAGGATCGTAGAATATTTATTTATTTCCCATATGAAGTCGTATGGTCATGTAACTTTGGGAAACAACCATTAGAGTCATTTCCTATGTTCACGATTTTTTTCGATTTTTAAATGACCGTTTTGCCCCTAACTGATCTTGTTTCGGCCATAACTTTTGATTGGAAAAGAATTTTGACCTGAAACCACTTCCATTAGATTCGTTTGATGGTTTACCTTTCCGTAGAGTGGTCACAAGTGAAAAACGGACTTACCGTTTGGGAGATATGGCTGAAATAAGATTTGGAAGGTGAAAAATGCTTAACCGGGCCAAATAGGGTGATTAATGAATGGGCCCATAACCCATTTCGGGACTAGGGTTATGGGGAGGCTGAAAAGGGTTAGAGAATCATTCCATTTCAATTTTTTAGCCTCCATTACCTCTTAGAAACCCTAAAAATGGCCTCCAAACTGTAAGTCACCTCCAAATCATCTTCTAATCAAGGATTAAGCTTAGCAACATCAAATCAAGAGAGATCTACACCAAATCAACGTTAGAGCTACTGTTTAGCATCGGGATTCGCACCAAATCAGAGATTTACTTCAGATCTAAGTATTATTTGTGGCTAAGGTGAGTGATTTGCATAGTTCCTCACTAATTATGGCTAATTAAGGGTAATTAGTGTTAATTAGCGAATTTATACACTAATAAATTCTGGAAAAATATTTATAAAATTCGAAATGATGTTTTAGACCTCTGATATGAATTTGGGTTAATTTAGTTAAGTTTTGCTAATCATATCATTAGTTTCACCTAAACATGCTTAAGGGGAAATATGGGGTTTTGGGTAAGTTTGATCCATTTTAACCTATCTTATTGATGTTTTGGCGTTTGAGGTCACTTCTACTTGTTGCTATGACTGTATGGTATGCTTTGTGATTGATTAGAATAGGTAGAATGGTCGAAAATGCCATCGAGTGGCGTAAATTGCTTGCTGGAAGAAGTGCAGGAAGGCATCCGAACCGGATCGGATCGGTAGGAGGACCCAATCCGCCCTTACACTCCACACTCCGATTCACTTGTACTTATCATGGCACGCACCATCCGATCCAACCCGTCTGGTGTTCTCCGACCCGATCCACCATGGTACCCTGACCCGAACCGATGTACTTCGACGAGGCTTGGAAAGAAGAAGCCGATCCGAACCGAGGCAAACTGGAGGATGTACCCCGACCCGAACCGGTGATGGCGACTGGACGTGGAGTCTCGATCCGATCCGTTGAGGTGAAGATGACCCGATCCGATCCAGAGAAGAAGGAGCACTCCGATCCGAACCGAACTGATGACTAGGGGTAGATCCGAACCGATCCGGTGATGACCCATAACCCGAGATGCAAAGGTAGTCCAAATGGAAGTTAGAGCTCAGGATCCAGTTGGGAACCAATGAGTTCACTTCATGGTTGGACTTTGCTGCGGGACGTGTGCTAAGGAGTTGTCGACATTCATAACTTCGACTCACCACTGAAAATGGATGATGGGCTACTTATCAGTACAGTAGAGTCAT
Organism: Allium sativum; assembly: GCA_030737875.1. NCBI lineage: Eukaryota > Viridiplantae > Streptophyta > Magnoliopsida > Asparagales > Amaryllidaceae > Allium > Allium sativum. Next base: position 161,868,632 of record CM060923.1, read on the forward strand.
TATGACTCAAGGGGCAAGGTGATGGTAGCAAGACTACGTTATCAGTGCAGTAGAGTCATTATGACTCGAGGGGCAAAGTGATGCGTAGTAAGACTATGAGCCAGTGCAGTGGGGTCATTGTGACTCCATGGTGAAAAGTGGACATAGTAAAGGATTAGTGAGGCTATGAGCCAGTACAGTGGGGTCATTGTGACTCCATGGGGCAAAGTGGACATAACAAGGATTAGTGGCTATGTATCGGTGCAGTGAAGTCATTTATGACTTCATGGGGCAAAGTGATCATAGTAAGGTATGTTGGGTGAACGAAGTGGTGAATATCGTATGCTTTATGCACTGAGTGAGAGATGTGAAGATGGTTGCTATGTTTGATTGTTTGCCATCAGTATGACATGCACACCCCTACCCCCGTTATCTTTACACCATTTGAAATGGCACCTTAGAGTGTTGTACAATATGTAGTGCTAACTCTTTGGTTGCAGGTCCAGGTTCAGGTATGTTTTAGTCTACCTGTTATTGTTCTGTTTAGATGCTTATCGCTCATACCAGGCTTTATGTCTGACCTAGAGTTTTATGTCTCCTCTTATTACTCTGGGTGCTCACACGAGCAGACTAGAGACAGGTTAGCTGGTGATGCGCAAGTAGCTGGTTCGGAGGCGAGCAGGAAGCTTCCACATATGATATATTAATGTTCTCCCTGTGTCGTTGGTGGTCGCTACTTGGGCATTAATAGTGTACCTCCTTTATCTTACTTTTGCTTTTTGAGACAGTTTGAAAAGTTGTAATAATGTTAGCTTTGGATCATAAGCTGTACTTGGATTTTCCGCTGCTATATTAGTTTGTTTTCAGCTTATGCACTGTCTCACCTGTTTTATGTCAAGTATGTTGTTATTATATTTTGTTCCATGCGCTGTGAGACATTTTACAGGCTCTTTGTTAGTTCATTTCCTTCTTCCCTTTTCTTCTGACGATCCGTCTCGTGCTAACTGGACATGTGTACAGCGCATTTTTGCAGTAAATGTCGGTTGGTGCGGGGCGGGCCGTCACATTTGGTATCAGAGCTCTAGGTTGCGTAGTTAACCTAGGGAAAGACACTAGGGAGAGATAGTACGTATATGAGAGAGCGTATTTGTGATTACTTTGGTTTTCAAAAGCTATATATTTATATACTATTAGTAGTATAAGAATGAAGTCGTACTGCACTAGCACCACTATGGGGTCGTTAATCGTTTCCCCTTTTACAGATTGACGATGAGCCGATATGCAAGAGGTGCTGGTAGGGGAGCCAATAATGGGAATGCTGCCGACATGAGGGCGATGTTTACTGACCTCATGAGAGACATGCTTAGGGAGGTGCAAGGGGCAGTCCCCAATCCCGGAATTGGTGGTGGTCCAGTAGTGCAGGCACCTAGGGTCGATTTCGCCAAGTTGTGCAAGGATTACACTAACCTTGGTGGGAAGCCGTTCCACGGAACGGAGTCAGCCACAGATGTTCAGGATTGGTTGGATAGCTGTGATCGTATCATCGACGACTTGGGTATCGAGGATGCGATGATGAGAAGACTAGCGTCTCGTCAGCTGCAAGGGCGAGCGATGAATTGGTGGAATGCCATTAGAACAGCTACTCTAGAAGATCAGGTTACTTGGGATCAGTTCAAGGCTCGCTTTAGCGAGAAGTTCATTCCAGCTGCCCAGAAGTCAGTGTTGTTTAAGAGATTCTTGGAACTCAAGCAGATTGGTAGGGCAGTCTCTGACTATATTGCTGAATTCGACACTTTGTCGAAGTATGGACTATCTCTTATTGATACTCCTGAGAAGAAGAATGAGAAGTTCATTACTGGGTTGGATGGATACTTGGGGGAAAGGCTTATTAACCACATCGATGAGACTTTTGAATCGATTGTGGGGAAAGCTTTGAGATCAGAGAGTCTTTACCCTAAGTCAAAGACTGAGGCTGCATCTGCAGAAAGGCCGAAGCCGCAAGCAGGCGGTAGAGGAAAGAATAACTCTCAGAATAAGAGGAAGCAGAGCCAATCTAAGGATGGCCAGAAAAAAACAAGAAAGAAGTTGAGTGCTTCAGCTGTGGTAAGAAGGGCCATTATGCTAAAGAATGTCGGGCCAAGCCAGCGGAAAGGAAGTGCTACAACTGTGGCCAAGTGGGACATCATAAGGATAAGTGTCCGCAACCTCTTAAGGAGAAGCAGATTGTGAAAGCATATGCTATTGATGTTGTTCCTTCTTTGTCGAATGCCCCAACTGCGGCGGAGAAAGGAAAGAATGTCGTTATTCAAGGTATGCTTTCTATTTATGATGTACCAGTTCGAGTTTTTTTTGATACTGGGGCTTCCCGTTCCTTCATATCTAGTGACCTGGTAGATAGGTTGGGACTGAAACCTGAGATAGTAGATAGACCATTGGTTGTGACGAACCCGATTGGTGGTTCGACTAGCCTTAGTATGATTTGCCGAAATTTGGCCTTATCGAGTCATGGATGTATGTTTGTTTGTGATTGCTTTGTTTTGGGCTTTACTGGGTATGGAATTATATTGGGGGTCGATTTGCTCCAAAGATACGGGGTGGTGGTAGACTGTGAGGGCTTTTTGGTGACAGTTAGGGCGGATGATGGGCGGAGGGTAGTGTTTGGTAGTCTACCTAGTGATGGGGTAATGGCTAGTTTTATAAATTCCCTTGACATCCCGCAGGATGAGTTGTCAGATGTGCCCGTGGTTGGCCAGTATCCGGACGTCTTCGAGGAGGTGACCGGGCTTCCACCACACCGAGAGATTGAGTTCCGTATTGATTTAGTGAAAGATGCCAGACCTATAGTGATGCCACTTCGTCTTATGGCACCAAGAGAGCAGCGAGAGCTCGGGGTGCAAGTCAGCAATCGTTTGAAGAAGGGATTTATTAGAAGAAGTGTCTCCGAGTGGGGAGCACCAGTTATGTTTTCCACTAAGGCAGATGGTTCCCTTCGTTTGTGTGTGGACTATCGCGAGTTGAATACAGTAACGAGGAAGAATAAGTATCCTCTACCGCAGATAAATGATTTGTTTGATCAACTAGAAGGAGCAAGAGTGTTCTCCCAGTTGGACCTCGCGACAGGGTTTCATCAGCTTCGAGTAGCGGATGAGAGTGTTCCGAAAACGGCATTTAGGACGTCGTCAGGATTCTACGAGTGGTTGGTCATGCCATTTGGGTTGACCATTGCACCAGCCTACTTTGTGGATCTTATGAATCGAGTATTCAGAGATCAGTTGAATAACTTTGTTCTTGTGTTCGTAGACGATATCCTTGTTTACTCGAGGATAGAGGAGGAACAAAAGGGACACTTGAGGATAGTGATGGAGGTGTTGAGGAAACACCAATTGAAAGCGAAATTCTCTAAGTGTAATTTTTGGAGAAGGGAAGTGAGATTCTTGGGCCATGTTGTTTCAGAGAATGGTATTGCCGTGGACCTTGCGAAGGTGGCTATGGTACAGGATTGGCTTACGCCCAAGAATGCAACACATGTAAGAAGTTTCTTGGGATTAGCTGGATATTATCGTAAGTTTATCCAGGACTTCTCCAAGATAGCAACACCGTTGACTCAGTTGACTAAGAAGAATCAGGCCTTCATCTGGGACGGAGTGTGTGAGAATGCATTCAAGAGTCTAAAAGAAAAGTTGACGCGTGTGCCAGTATTAGTCATTCCTAGAGGGAACGAGGAAATGACGGTATACACTGATGCTTGTGGTACCGGACTAGGTGTTGTGTTGATGCAAGGAGGTAGGGTTGTAGCTTATGCTAGTCGGCAGCTAAAGCCGCATGAAAAGAAGTATCCTACCCATGATTTGGAACTGGCAGCGATTGTGTTCGCATTAAAGATGTGGAGACATTATCACTTGGGAGAAATATTTGAGTTGTTTACCGATCATAAATCGTTAAAGTATCTCTTCTCTCAGAAGTATCTGAATCTCCGTCAGCAGAGATGGTTAGAATTCTTGGCTTCGTATGATTTTGATATCACTTACACACCTGGGAAAGGTAATGCGGTAGCTGATGCCTTGAGTATGAGACATGCCAGTTTAGGGGCTATGTTTCTTGAATGGAAGCAACTGGAGTATATCACAGGATTTGATTTCAGACCAAAGTGCGAATTGGATCCAGAAATGCTAGCTAGTTTGGCGATCAGACCCACTTTGATAGAGCGGATTGGCTCCAAGCAGAGGGACGATCCTAATCTATTGGAAATCATCTCCAGGTTAGAGATGAACATCGATGGTGAGGAGATGAATTTTTATGGGCTTGATCGAGAAGGATGGCTTAGAAAGAATGGAAAACTAGTTGTGCCCAACGTGAATGGTTTGAGAGATGAAGTGCTTAGAGAATGTCATCACTCAAAATTGACTATACATCCCGGTGGTAATAAGATGTATTGAGATATGAGACAGACTTACTATTGGGAAGGGATGAAAAGAGACGTTGGGAAGTTTATATCCAAATGCATGAATTGCCAGCTAGTTAAAGCCGAGCAAAAGAAGCCTAGTGGGTTGTTACAACCATTAGAAATTCCCGAATGGAAATGGGAGAAAGCCTCGATGGATTTCATCGATGGTTTACTAAGGACTAGATCAGGACATGATAGCATTTGGGTAATTGTGGATTGATTGACTAAGAGTGCAAGATTTATACCAGTCAAATCGACCAGAACGACAGCTAAGTTAGCAGAATTGTACATGAAATGGGTAGTGAGATTTCATGGAGTACCTAAAAGCATTGTGAGTGACCAAGACCCGTTGTTCACTAGTGGGTTTTGGAAGAGCTTACAAGAGGCTCTATGGTCAGAATTACATCTTAGTTCCGCATATCATCCTCAGACCGACGGTCAAACGGAGAGGGTGAATCGTATATTGGAAGATCTCTTGAGAGCATGTATATTTGATTTTGGTGGATCATGGGATGACCATTTCCATCTAGTAGAGTTTGCATATAATAATAGCTACCAATCCAGTATCGTATGGCTCCATATGAAGCTTTGTACGGAAGACCGTGCGTCTCACCATCATGTTGGATAGAGACTGGCAAGAAGTTTATGCTTGGACCAGATGTGGTGAGGGAAACTTCAGATAAGATTAAGACCATTCAACAACGGATGAAGGCTGCCCAAGATAGATAGAAGAGTTATGCTGATAAGAGGAGAAGAGACTTAAAATTCTCCGTTGGTGACTTGGTGTTTGTCAAGATTTCTCCGTTGAAGAGCGTGATACGATTTGGCAGGAGAGGCAAATTGGCACCAAGATTTGTTGGCCCATTCCCTGTTCTTGAACTAGTCGGGAATTTGGCGTATAGAGTTGACTTACCAGAGAAGATGGCGGGAGTTCACAACGTATTTCATGTTTCCCAACTAAGGAAGTTCGTTCACGACCCAGATGTGACTATTTCACGTGATCAGTTAGAGGACTTCGAAGTAGAACCCGAGGTGGTTGGGAACCGCAAGCCGATTCGTATTGTTGAGCACGATACGAAGCAACTTCGAAGGAAGGCGGTGAAGCTAGTCAAGGTTCAGTGGGGCGAGAACGAGAATGACTGCACTTGTGAGACAGAGGAGAGCATTAGAAAGACGTATCCAGAACTCTTTGCCTGATAAGACTTACCTTGTAATTTAGTTATTCCGCATGCCAGGATAGACTTGTTTTGCATGTTCGATGGTTGTTTTTTGGTTGATAGGTATGCGGGACCCTTTTGTGTGTTTTGGTTAGGGAATTTCGGGGGCAAAATTTCTTAAGGGGGGAAGAATGTAACTGTGAAGACCCTTAACTTCCCCGTTGAGGAAAGCACGGATAGTTCGAGAACAAGCCACAACACAACGCAGACGGAAGAACATTTCATTGTATATTACAACAATTCCATCAGAATACAAGAATATACAGAGTATAAATAAATATTACAATGAAATATCAGAGATTACAATAAATTACATAGCAGCGGAAAATAATACAATACATAACTGAAGGGGATATACGGATACAAAGCTTTCCGGATATCGTTCCAGCTATAAACCAGGATCCTGTGAATATAAATCTGCAAAACCAAAACTACTAGCTGCCCGTGTCGAAAATAAGGGCACCCAGAGTTTAGGTTCAAACAATAAACTCCAGGTCAGTCATGTGACTGGTGTGAGAACTAAAACAGTTATTAATTTTTATTTTAAAGTTAGGTAAATCAAGGGACCACGCCGTATAACACGGAACGGGTTTCCTCCCAAGAGCACCAGTGCATAAAACAACAGCGCAATGCTAAATAAAGAAAAAAATGAAGCTATTATAAGACCCAGGTCCCATCACACAATGCAACGCAAGCCGGAGGATAGGGTTTTTACCTTATAATAGCCAAGAATGCCTGATACGTTTAAAACAAATCATTTGATACTATTATAAGTGCATATTGTATAAAACATCTTCAAATCATAAGTATCAATCATAGACGGCATAAGCGCCCCATCCCACTATGTCGCCATACTAGTCTCTACAAATAAGACTGAAATACACGTATTGGAAATTGGATTTCCATCATGTTGGCTCCTGATTCGAAAGATCGATCGTGTAGTGCAATTCCCCACGGTTTACGTCCCAACAAGAGAAAACACCGTCTGCACATCCGCACTTTTGGGACCAGAGTATCACCGCGGCTTACGTCCCAACGAGAGAAAACACCGCTTACCCTATATATCCCTGAGCACTAAGCTCATCTCGGTCGACCGAATCCACGACACCACTAAGTTGCCCATCCACTAAAAAGCATACTGATCAAACCATCAGTTTACATCATACCGAGGTGTGAGGCTCGCGAATCAACGCTATACACAAAGCCATGCTATATCAAAGCTGCGCTTTGATCATCATCCACCAAACTTTGCTTTTCAACAAAAGTCTGGATCACTGCATCTCAGCATGCCACACTATCAATCCATATCGTACCACTGATTTTTGCCAATATATAACCTCTGAGCTCGTATGTCTCAGAGAAGGGCGTTAAGGAAGAGAATAAATTCCCCGCCGCCAAACAGATATATATTTAGCAGAGATCAACGATTACGATATAAAGGAATACAATGTCGGACACACCATCCATTTACAAGTCCGTTCTAGGTCTGAACGAAACCGGAGGCACTTTCCTCGCATATCCGTCGATCTCCAAGTACGTCTGGACGACCACCAACTGATTCCCTCATCTTGGGTGTACAGCCCAATCAAGATCATCAGTAATCACCCAAACGATGTGAAGACTTTCGGTCTTCACCCACCGTCATCATCTTCGACTTATCGTCGAATCGGTTATTCAGAATGGTTATCAACCCGGCCTTTCCGAACAACCCGCGTATATAGTAAACAAATGTTACACAATCACAACATACGCCTCATTCCAATTCATCAGTCACTAACCGTAAATTAGCAAGAGAACAATTCCCCAAATATTAACCCCGAAGGCCGAAACCAACATCAGATCAATACCCAGGAAACCATCCTTCTTAGCTAACCTACAGTTAGTTTCTAAATTTCACGTTCTTAGGGAAAAGTTCCCATTAATTTTATCAAAGATAAATTCTTTAAAATTTATTCTTTAATCTTCCTCTGGATATCATTTCAAACCAAATTATGGTTTTCCAAACTAGTCGGGATTAGCGAACCACGCCGAAGTAATTATTTATTTCATTTCCCAATCCCAACCTATTCATCCCATGAAGCAAAACTGGTAATACTCCATATCTAATACCACGGTGTTATCGGTAAAATTAATTACCATTCCACGTCGAAATCTAATTAAAGATTTAACTATCGCTTTGGAGCAAAACTGGTGATACTCCATTCTTGATCTTTTCAATCTAATTAAAGATTCATTAAAACTCCACTTAGTTTTAATCTTTAACTGGGTTAAAGAATCAGTGTCATTTAAAACACGGTTCACTATAAACCCAAATTTACATTACATTTCAATTAGACCCTAACCATAAATCAGCAAGTGAGCAATTCCCTAAGTATTAACCCCGAAGGCCGAAACCAACATCAGATCAATACCCCAGAAACCATTCAACTTAACTAATCTCCAGTTAGTTTCTGATTTTCTTAACTCCTTTGGATCTAAGAACAGTATTATTGAAGATACCGTTCACGACAACCCAAAATCACATTCTATTAATTATCGGGTTAAAGAACTAGTGTTATTTAAAACACTGTTCACGATAAACCCAAAAATCAATACCAGTTCAATTCCAATTAAATATTATTGCATTGATATACTTCATTAAATCTAAATAAAAGATTTAATCTTTTTCTCAATTGGGCTTAAGAACAGTGTTAATGGAGACACCATTCACGACAAACCCAAATCACATTTGATATTAAATACAAGGTTCTGAATTGAAAATATATCGGCTTATATTCAATATCAAATTCTACGACCAACAAATATCGTATTGGAAATAACGATAAAAATATATCTATATCTTTCAAATTTCCATAACAACATCTGTATAATCATGAAATCCAACATCGAAATATTTCAAAGACAATTTCGATTCAAATCCATTCCAATTCAATTATTGGAAATCCTAGTTACTTTTAAAACCCCTTCAAATCAAATTTATTTATTTAAAAATAAATAGAATTTTAATTCTAGTCCAAAACTAGTTCATTTCGATAAAATTCTATTTTTATATTTTCACATATGGAGTTTTTCATCCCAATTCTTCACAAATCATTTCTTATGATTTTACACAAATTATTATTATTTTTAATAATTTTATCAAGGCCCGTACAGTCGATTTCCATCAACGGCCATCGAACTGCACTTACAGCGACCTTTTCCAAATTTTATTTGGACATAATTCCAAATCCAACCGTTAGATTTCAAATTTCTAATATTCGTTAGAAAGCACTTTTCGATACGAACCCAACATTTCCGGTTTTAGGAGAATCCGACGGTCGGATCTCCCGCAATGTCCGTTCGAAGTCAATAGTCGAAATTCACGAACTGCCACAGCGCGGCGCGTTCTATTCAGGCCATTATATATATAATATATATATTATATATTTCGTCGATTTTCTTTTAAAATGTATTATATAAATCATTTTTAAATTCGTTTTCGAAACGATTTCAACTTCCATTTCAAATTCAAATCAAAATTGAAATTTCTCTTATGAATTCGTTTTAAATCCATTTCAATTCAAATTCGTTTTCTATTCAATTCAATTCGAATTCGTTTTCTATTCAATTCAATTCGAATTCGTTTTCTATTCAAATATCAGATTTTGAAATCACTTTCGATGTTCATTATAAATTGGATAAAATCGATATAAATATCATTCACGTCAAAATGGCGTCAATCTAATCAATATGACTTCATATATTTCTATTTTCAAATATTCTATTTCAAATATTCTATTTCAAATATTTCTATCTCAAATATTTCTTTTTTTCAAATATTTCTATTTCGAATATTTCTATTTCCAATATTGAATGAGGTCCAATCAATTACCATATAATGTTAATTATATGGATTTTTTACAACACATGTATACAATAACAACGATGAATACTCAACCATCATCCAAAGTGCATTCTACACTGTATAAGCATCGAATATAAATATTTAACGCTCATAACAGTCTGTCAATTAATCGATCGACATACAACTAAACAATCAGGATTAGTGTACGTCAAATATCATCCCAATACCCATGTGGGGTTTCAAACAATCAAACACAGATTTTATTTGTGCAGTTGGGCGATGTGTAAAATTTATCGTCCCAATCAATATCAGTCAAATGTGTGTATATAAACAAATCGTCCGATTTGTTTATTTTTATTTCATTTCATATACACGTTAAAAATTCTATTTTTAACTATAAAATATTTTCAACTATAAAATATTTTATTTCAACTATATAAATGTTTTATTTCATTTCACATCACATCACACAATCAACAACACATCAAAATCAAACAAATAAGCATACAAGCCGTCCATGGTTTGTGGACGACGGGTGTCGGGTGCTACTAAACACCGTCTGCATCCTAGTATATATTTTTAACTAGACAACAAAATTTAAAAGGTGAGAAGTTCTCACCGAAAGCTAAATCCAACGCCGCGACTCTTCATATGTAGGAAATCTTCATCGTTTCTTCTTTCATCACCTTCGTCATCCGTATTCGCTACATATATAAAAATCGAATTTTTACTTCGCTATTCAATATATAAAAATTGAATTTTTACTTCGCTATTCAATATATAAAAATCGAATTTTTACTTCGCTATTCAATTTATAAAAATCGAATTTTTACTATGCCACTAGTGTAAAAATTATATTTTTAACCTTCTACTATAATAAAAATTATATTTTTAACCTTCTACTATAATAAAAATTATATTTTTATTTCGCTACTTCTATAAAAATCATATTTTTATTACTTCTACTTTATAAAAATCATATTTTTTACAGCAACAAAATGATATTTTTACATTATACATATAAATGGAAATCAAATTTTTATACCGAAATTATATATATGAAAATCAAATCTTTATTTACTCTTCATTCATGCAAAAATCTGATTTTTATTTACCTTCCACACATGTAAAAATCCGATTTTTATTTACCTTTCACACATGTAAAAATCCGATTTTTATTTACCTTAAACACATGTAAAAATCCGATTTTTTATTTACCTTAAAAATCCTAACTTCATTAATTTCTATAAATACTAAAGATCAGATTTTTAATGTTTAAAGAAATAAAACAAACTAAATCAAATCTTTTTACAAACTAAAATTATATGTTTTCACAGATAAAAATCAAATTTTAACCATGCCAATTTATAAAATACCATCTTTATATTGTTCAAAATCTAATCTTTACTAGATAAAAAAATCTAATCTTTACAAACAAAATCCTGTTTTTCTTCGCTTAAAAGTCTAATTTTTATTCGCCTAAAAATCTAACTTTGTTGTTAAAAAAAATATAAATAAATATGAATCTAAATTTTGTTTGAACTGCAAAATCCTATTTTTATACTTAGAAATCAAAATCAGAAGGACATACCGCTTTTTAGGGTTTTGGTCGGAGGGGTGGAGGGGGTCCATAGAGGTCGGTGGCTCAGCAGGGGATCACGGCGGATTTCCAAACGGTTTGGGAGGGTTGCGGGTTCTTGAGTGGCTGGGGGTCCTCGTTTGCGAGTTTGGGTTTGGGCGCCTCCGTCACGACAGAAGAGGAGAGAGGGAAGAGGAGAGCGGAGGGGGAGGAGATGGGGGATGGCGGCGCGGCTTGTGGGGGTGGCGGAGCGATCGACGAAGGGGGGGCGATGGAGGGCAGCGTCGTTTTTTTTTCTTTGAAGTATCGAACTGAACTGTAGAAGGGGGGGGGGGGTTGACTGTAAAATAGGAGAGAGGGAGTTTTTTTTATTATTTAATTTTTAATTAACCCCTAAAGCAACTTCTTAATTCGAACTCGAAACGAGACCCACCGCCTGTCGTCCCTAGCGTTTTACCCCCATTCCGAACACAATGGGATATGTATCGCAGGTTGATTCTATCATGTCGACCAGTTTCCGTTGAATTTACTTTTAAATCATTATATTTAATTTTAAGCGTATATTTCAATTTACTGGGATCACATACTAACTCGAAAAATTCCAGAAAAATATTTTCTAGCTTCGTATTGATGATACAGTCCTAACAAAACTAATTTCGTCGAATTCTGAGACCGTTTGAAAAATGGCCATTTTCCAGTCGATTAAAATCAACTAAAACTGGTCAAACGCGTTTTCCTTTGCCACGCTCAGATATGGATTCGAAAAATTATGAAATTTGAAACCTAGCAATAACTTGACATCCCGGATCCAACAAAAGTAGTTTCGTCGAAATCCGAGGTCATTTGCAAAATTTCCATTTTTAAGGATCTGAATTCTATAGCGACTATTCAGAATTTTCAACTGGACATATCTTTTTATCCCCGCTATGAAATTTGGATTTTTCGGATTCGTTGGAAAGATATTATGAAATAGATCCTATTATTTTTGGTTTCACTAAAATCCGGTTTATTTCGCACCCGGTACATTCAATTGAAGTTTGAAATCGAATTATCGAACTACCGCGCTATTTTCAATTCCTTTTATAATTTAAAATAAATATTTATATTCTAACGACGATCTATATAAATATATTCGTTAGAATTCTATTCAAAATAAATTTCTCGTCGTTATTATTTAAAATAATTCATTTTAAATATCCAAAATTCGCTAAAATTGCCAAAATAAAAATTTTAAATTAGCCCAGATTTCCGGATTATTACAATCTCCCCCACTTAAAACTTTTCATCCCCGAAAAGGAACGAAGCCGAAAGTTGTTTTAAATACCAACTCAACTTTCATTGTTTTGATTACGGCTTAAGTTCTTCAACTTTTCAGTTTCTAAGAACTTTTCAAATTTTTCAAAAATTTGGCTAACACCCTAAATTTTTGAAAAATTTCGCCATAACCTCCCCTGCACCGGGAGCACGGGAAAATCCCGAAATTGCCATACAGGCCTTCTGATCTCAAAAAGAAAAAGAAAAAGCCAATCGGCTCATAAAATCATCATCACCCAAACAAAACAGTAAATTATGATAAATATGTACCTATTTGTCGGGCAAAATTTTTTATTTCTCTGCTCTAGCCTCCTTGCTATGACCTGTTCAATGAAAGTACGTGTATATGCAAGCAAATGCGACCAAATTTCCAATACAACTCACTATTTCATCAAATTGGCTATATGGTTAAAATTTCAATTAATCAAAACAGTAATCAAACAACACAACCATCAATCAAATAGTTGATTAGCTTTTCAAATTCATAACTTTGATATATAGTCAAAAAATCAGATTTTTGATGCAAAATCACAACAACAAGCCCTATCTAATTTTGGTTCTCACACCAGTCTAATGGAAATATATAGAAATCTCGCTTTCGAAACTCGAATACCAATTCTGATGATGTCTAGACTATCATCAGAATCGTCTCCGGGCGACTAGAGTGTGATTCTATATCTATCCAGTATATTAAAACTTCAAATAAACGTGGATCAGACGTATACGCAAAGTCTATACATACTGGACTGTCCATATTCAAACATAATAACTAATCAAATACGAATAGTTGATTTAAATTTTCAAAACAAAATTTGTTTTCATTTTCAAAAATATACTCTTCACACTCGTTCTACGATACTGTTGATCCCATCTCTAACGAGTCATTCCATTGGATATTACTAATCAAGTATCTGATGAATCCCTTCGTATGGTTCTAATGTGTCTTGTTCTCTGAGCTTTGTAAACCAAAGCTCTGATACCAACTGTGAAGACCCGTAACTTCCCCGTTGAGGAAAGCGCGGATAGTTCGAGAACAAGCCACAACACAACGTAGACGGAAGAACATTTCATTGTAAATTACAACAATTCCATCAGAATACAAGAATATACAGAGTATAAATAAATATTACACCGAAATATCAGAGATTACAATAAATTACATAGTAGCGGAAAATAATACAATACCCAACTGAAAAGGATATACGGATACAAAGCTTTCCGGATATCGTTCCAGCTATAAACCAGGATCCTGTGAATATAAATCTGCAAAACCAAAACTACTAGCTGCCCGTGTCGAAAATAAGGGCACCCAGAGTTTAGGTTCAAACAATAAACTCCAGGTCAGTCATGTGACTGGTGTGAGAACTAAAACAGTTATTAATTTTTATTTTAAAGTTAAGTAAATCAAGGGACCACGCCGTATAACACGGAACGGGTTTCTTCCCAAGAACACCAGTGCATAAAACAACAGCGCAATGCTAAATAAAGAAAAAATGAAGCTATTATAAGACCCAGGTCCCATCACACAATGCAGCGCAAGCCGGAGGATAGGGTTTTTACCTTATAATAGCCAAGAATGCTTGATACGTTTAAAACAAATCATTTGATACTATTATAAATGCATATTGTATAAAACATCTTCAAATCATAAGTATCAATCATAGACGGCATAAGCGCCCCATCCCACTATGTCGCCATACTAGGCTCTACAAATAAGACCGAAATACATGTATTGGAAATTGGATTTCCATCATGGTGGCTCCTGATTCGAAAGATCGATCGCGTAGTGCAATTCCCCACGGCTGACGTCCCAACAAGAGAAAACACCGTCTGCACATCCGCACTTTTGGGACTAGAGTATCACCGCGGCTTACGTCCCAGCGAGAGAAAACACCGCTTACTCTATATATCCCTGAGCACTAAGTTCATCTCGGTCGACCGAATCCACGACACCACTAAGGTGCCCATCCACTAAAAAGCATACTGATCAAACCATCAGTTTACCACCATACCGAGGTGTGAGGCTCGCGAATCAACGCTATACACAAAGCCATGCTATATCAAAGCTGCGCTTTGATCATCATCCACCAAACTTTGCTTTTCAACAAAAGTCTGGATCACTGCATCTCAGCATGCCACACTATCAATCCATATCGTACCACTGATTTCTGCCAATATATAACCTCTGAGCTCGTATGTCTCAGAGAAGGGCGTTAAGAAAGAGAATAAATTCACCGCCGCTAAACAGATATATATTTAGCAGAGATCAACGAATACAATATAAAGGAATACAATGTCAGACACACCATCCATTTACAAATCCGTTCTAGGTCTGAACGAAACCGAAGGAACTTTCCTCGCATATCCGTCGATCTCCAAGTACGTCTGGACGACCACCAACTGATTCCCTCATCTTGGGTGTACAGCCCAATCAAGATCATCAGTAATCACCCAAACGATGTGAAGACTTTCGGTCTTCGCCTACCGTCATCATCTTCGACTTATCGTCGAATCGGTTATTCAGAATGGGTATAAACCCGGCCTTTCCGAACAACCCGCGTGTATAGTAAACAAATGTTACACAATCACAACATACGTGTAATAACCCGGGAATTCTGAACCAGTTTAAAATTTTTATTTTGGCAATTTTAGCGAATTTTGAAGATTTAAAATAGATTATTTTATGTAATATCGATGAGAAATTTATTTTGAATGTATTTAGAATGTACATATTATACGCGTCGTCGTTAGAATATAATATTTATATATAATTATAATAGAATTGATAATGGCGCGGTAGTTCGATAATTCGATTTCAAACTTCAATTGAATGTACCGGGTGCGAAACAATCCGGATTTTAGCGAAACCAAAAACATTAGGATCTAATTGGGAATATCTTTCCAACGAATCTGACAAATCGAAATTTCATAGCGGGGATCAAAAGATATGTCCAGTTGAAAATTCTGAATAGTCGCTATGGAATTCAGGCCCTTAAAAATGGAAATTTTGCAAACGACCTCGGGTTCCGACGAAACCACTTTTGTTGGGTCCGTGATGTCAAATTATTGCTGGATTCCAAATTTCATAATTTTTCGAATCAATATGTGAGCGTGGCAAAGGAAAACGCGTTTGACCAGTTTCAGTTGATTTTAATCGACTGGAAATTGGCCATTTTTCCAACGGTCTCAGAATTCGATGAAACTAGTTTTGTTAGGACCGTATCGTCAATACGAAGCCAGAAAATATTTTTCTGGAATTTTTCGAGTTCGTATGTGACCACGGTAAATTGAAATGTACGTTTAAAATTCAATATAGTGATTTAAATGTAAATTTAATGGAAACTGATTGTAACAGCCGAATCAGCCTACGATACATATCCCATTGTGTTCGGAATAGGGGTAAAACGCTAGGGACGACAGTCGACGGGTTTGATTTCGTGTTAGAATGGAAAGTCAACTTTAAAAGAGAATGAAAATAAAATTAATAATAAATAATTATATATAATAACTTGGCCCCCCCTTTATCTCTTTCCTCACTCACTCAGATCCAACGCTGAAAAAAAAGAAAAGAAAAACCCCGATCTTTACCCTCGTCGCCTCTTTCCTCCTGTCGCCCTTCCATCCTCCACCACCGCGCCACCCGATCTCGGCACCCCCCTCCTCCACGCGACTCCCCTGCTTCCCCCTCTCGCTCATCTTCTTCTCCCACCCCTTTCTACTTTAAACCGCGCCCACCTAGGAGAACCCGACGCCATCGAAGCAGCGCCGCTCCACCCCACCGAAGCCACCTCCGACGAACCCTGCAGGCGCCCCCCTGGATCCAAGACCGACGCCCAAAAACCCCGACCAGACCGCCGCTCCTTCCACCCCCCCCCCCCCCCCCCCCCGACGCCGGCGCCTGGCGATTGCAGCACCCCTCCGTCCAACTCAGCACACCCCGACCCCTTGCGATAAGGGAAAAAGGTAATAGCATTGATTTTATTCAGTTTTTAATTCGAATTTAGTTCTTTTTATTTCCAGTTTTTATTTCTATAAATGCTGAAAGAAAAAAAACTGATTTTTCTAAGTTATTAACTATAGTATGAAAAGGTAATTTTATATGTATATATATATAGCGGTAAAAGCAGTGATCTTTATTTTTAAATCAGTAAAGATAGGATTTTTAAATCAGTAAAGATAGGATTTTTAAAACTGCAAAGGTAGAATTTTTAACACGGTAAAGCTTTGATTTTTGTTGGAGGAAAATATGATTTTTATATTTTTAAAGTAATAAAAATATGATTTTTATATTTTTAAAGTATTAAAAATATAATCTTTACTATATAGAAGAGGTAGAAATATGATTTTTTTTCTTAAATAGGAAAGGGTATATTTTTAGAGAAAAAAACTATGTTTTCGAAAAGGCGAAACTATATTTTCGAAAAGGCGAAACTATATTTTAGAAAAGGCAAAATCTTTATTTTTGAAAAGGCGGAACGTTTATATAGAGAATAACATAGCATAGTAAAAATTCGGTTTTTATATATTGAATAGCAAAGTAAAAATTCGATTTTTATATATTGAATAGCAAAGTAAAAATTCGATTTTTATATATTGAATAGCAAAGTAAAAATTCGGTTTTTATATATTGAATAGCAAAGTAAAAATTCGGTTTTTATATATTGAATAACGAAGTAAAAATGTGATTTTTATATATGTAGTGGCTACGGGCAACGAAGATGACGAAGATGCGATAACGATGAAGATTTCTCTAAAAGAAGAGTCAAGATGATTGGATAGCTATCTGTGAGAACTCCTCACCTTTCAATTTATTTTTCTAGTTATATATATATACTAGGATGCAGACGGTGCTTAGTAGCACCCGACACAATCGTCCACAGACCATGGACTTGTTTGTTTGGTTGCATAGATTAGTTAGATGATTTGATTTGAAATTGAATTGTTTGGTGAAATGAATGGATTTGATTGATGTGTGAATGGCGTGGGCCTTCACTAGACCGGGGATAAGGCTAGGCCTTGTCCTGTTTCTAGTATCGTGCCGTTATGCCGCCGAAATTTTCTAAAATATGTTAGAAAAATAAAAATATCATTTTATTTAAAGAATGAAATGAATAGAAATTCATATGTTAAAATAAAATGTTTTATCGTTAAAAATATAATTTTTAAACGTGAATATGAATATAGTGAATGTGAATAAATAAATATTCATTTACAAACCAGACGGTTTGTTTATGTACACTGATTTGACTGACATTGATTAGGACGATAAATTTCACACATCGCCCAACTGCACAAATAAAATATGTGTTTGATTGTTTGAAACCCCACACGGGTGTTGGGATGAAATTTGAAGTTCACTCATCCTAATTGATTAGATATGTCGATCGATTGATTGACAGGCTGTTATAAGCGTTAGATGTCTATATTTGATGCTTATACAGTGTAGTGCACTTTGGTCGATGGTTGATTATTCTTCAATGCTATTATATACATGTGTTGTATGAAAATCCATATAATTAATTTTATATGGTGATTAATTGGGCCTCATTCCCATTTAGAAAATAAAGGACATATAAAATAAAAGTTCATGTGTTGACTGTACTCATCCTTTGAGATTAGTCATGTGTTGAACGATTATTTTAATAATAAAATTTACATCTTTATCAATATAAAATAAAAGTTCATGTGTTGACTGTACTCATCCTTTGAGATTAGTCATGTGTTGAACGAATATTTTAATAATAAAATTTACATCTTTATCAATATAAAGTAAAGGTTCATGTGTTGACTGTACTCATCCGTTGAGATTAGTCATGTGTTGAACGAAATAATTTAACAAAAATAGTCACACGTGGACAGTACTCATTCGTTGAGATTAGTCGTGTGTTGACAAAAATAAATATTCATTTGTTGAATAGAATAAAGGAATATATGAAGCCGTGTTGATTAGATTGACGCCATTTTGACGTGAACGATATTCATATCGATTTTATTCATTTTAAAATGAATTGAATATAAAACGATTTCGAAATGAATTGAATATAAAACGATTTCGAAATGAATTGAATATATAACGATTTCGAAATGATTTGAATATAAAAGGATTTCGAAATGAATTGAATATAAAACGATTTCGAAATGAATTGAATATATAACGATTTCGAAATGAATTGAATATAAAACGATTTCGAAATGAATTGAATATAAAACGATTTCGAAATGAATTGAATATATATCGATTTCGAAATGAATTGAATATAAAACGATTTCGAAATGAATTGAATATAAAACGATTTCGAAATGAATTGAATATATAACGATTTCGAAATGAATTGAATATAAAACGATTTCGAAATGATTTGATATATAACGATTTCGAAATGATTTGAATATAAAAGGATTTCGAAATGAATTGAATATAAAACGATTTCAAAATGAATTGAACATATAACGATTTCGAAATGAATTGAATATAAAACGATTTCGAAATGAATTGAATATATAATGATTTCGAAATGAATTGAATATAAAACGATTTCGAAATGAATTGAATATAAAACGATTTCGAAATGAATTGAATATATAACGATTTCGAAATGAATTGAATATAAAACGATTTCGAAATGAATTGAATATAAAACGATTTCGAAATGATTTGATTTAAAACGATTTCGAAATGAATTGAATATATAACGATTTCGAAATGAATTGAATATAAAACGATTTCGAAATGAATTGAATATAAAATAATTTCGAAATGAATTGAATATAAAACGATTTCGAAATGAAATGAATTGAAAACGAATTCAAATTGAATTGAAAGCGAATTGAAATGAATTCAAATTGAATTGAATTGAATAGAAATGAATTTTAAAACGAATTTATAAAGAAGAATTCAATTTTGCTTTGGATTGAAAGGGAAGTTGAAATGTTTTTTGAAACGAATTCAAAACCATTTATAAAATTCGTTTTAAATAGAAATCGACGAAATATATATTATATATATTACATATATAATATAATGGCCTGAATAGAACGCGCCGCGCCGCGGTAGTTCGTAAATTTCGACCATTTATTTCAAACGGACATTACGGGAGATCCGACCGTCGGATTCTCCTAAAACCGGAACCGTTGGGTTCGTATCGAAAAGAGCTTTCTAACGAATATTTGAAATTCAAAACCTAACGGTTGGATTTGGAGATACGTCCAAATCAAATTTGAAAAAGGTCGATATAAGTGCAGTTCGATGGCCATTGTTGGAAATCGACTGTACGGGCCTTGATAAAATTATTAAAAATATCATTAATTTGTGTAAAATCATAAGAAATGATTTGGGAAAAATTGGGATGAAAAACTCCATATTTGAAAAGATAAAAATAGATTTTTATCGAAATGAACTAGTTTGAACTCAATTTAAAACCCGGGTTTTTATTTTTAAATAAATAAATTAGATTTAAAAAGGGATTTTAAATAATCGGAATTTCTAACATATAACAATTGGATTTGAAATGGGTTTATCGTGAACTGTGTTTTAAATAACACTAGTTCTTTAACCCGATAATAAATAGAATGTGATTTGGGTTTGTCGTGAACTGTGTTTTAAATAACACCTAGTTCTTAAACCCAGTAAAAGGAGTTTTTAACGAATCTGCAATTAGGTTGAAATGTGAATCTATAATCTAAATTATCAAATTTAGAAATGAGCGAGAAATGGAGTATTACCAGTTTTGCTCCAAAGCGATAGTTAAATCTTTAATTACATTTGAACGTGAAATGGTAATTAATTTTACCGATAACACCGTGGTGTTAGATATGGAGTATTACCAGTTTTGCTTCATGGGATGAATAGGTTGGGATTGGGAAATAAAATAAATAATTACTTCGGTGTGGTTTGCTAATCTCGACTAGTTCATAAAACCATGATTTGGTTTGAAACGACATCGAAAGGATGATAAAAGGATAAATTTCAAAGAATTTATCTTGGATAAAATTAATGGGAACCTTTCCCTAAGAATGTGATTTGGTGAATAAAAGAATATTCTGAATTGGAATGAGGCGTATGTTGTGTTTGTGTAACATTTGTTTTTAATATACGCGGGTTGTTCGGAAAGGCCGGGTTTATACCCATTCTAAATAACCGATTCGACGCTAAGTCGAAGATGAAGACGGTGGTCGAAGACCGGAAGTCTTCACATCGTTTGGGCAATTACTGACGATCCTGATTGGGCTGTACACCCAAGAGGATGGAAATAATTGGTGGTCGTCCAGACGTACTTGGAGATCGATGGATATGCGAGGAAAGTGCCTCCGGTTTCGTTCAGACCCAGAACGGACTTATAAATGGATTGTGTGTCTGACATTGGATTTTATTCTGTGTTGATTGATTTCTGTTAAATATATATCTGTTTGGCGGCGGAGAATTTATTCTCTTGCTTAACGCCCTTCTCTGAGACGTACGAGCTCAGAGGTTGTATATCGATGGACATCAATCGCATGGCATGAATTGCCTATGTGGCATACTAAGTTGCATAGATCAAGGCTTCTATTGAAAAGCAAAGTCTTGTGGTTGATGATCAAAGCACGGCCTTTGTGGCGTAGCTTTGTGTATAGCGTGAATTCGCGAGCCTCACACCTCGGTATGAGTTAAAAACGGGATACGGGCCATTGGGAGAGCACGACGTTTCTTTCTAGCTTTGGTGGTGTCAGTGACTTACCAGCCCTGACACTTATATATTTTTCACCTTTGTGGTTGTTGGAATGAGGCGCCTCGATTATAGGTCTGTAAGGACCGGGAAACGTGTGTTCAGGAATAACTAATCCTCTAACGTAAGTGAGGACCGGCCCAACCGATCCAAGGATTGCCCAGAGTGTGTAGTCCTGAGGCATTTGCTAGAGTGTCTCGAGCGCGGAGAGGAGCTTGCCCCTTGCCTCGACTCATGACGGAATCCAATTTCCAATACGTGATATTGCGGCTTTATTTGTAGAGCCTAGTATGGCGACATAGTAGCATGGGATGTTATGCCGTCTATGATTTATATTTATGATTGAAATTGTTTTGACACTATACACTTATTATAGTATCAAATGATTTGTTTTAAACGTACCAAGCATGTTTGGCTGTTATAAGGTAAAACCCTATCCTCCGGCTTGCGTTGCATTGTGTGATGGGACCTGGGTCTTATAATAGCTTCATTTTTCGAAAAAGCATTGCGCTGTTTATTCTATGCACCGGTATTCTTGGGAGGAAACCCGTTCCGTGATATACGGCGTGGTCCCTTGAATTACTCTCTTTTAAAGTAAAGCTTTAAATAACTGTTTTAGTTCTCACACCAGTCACATGACTGACCTGGAGTTTATTGTTTTAACCTAAACTCTGGGTGCCCCTATTTTCCGCACGGGCAGCTAGTAGTTTCGGTTTTGCAGATTTATATTCACAGGATCCTGGTTTCAGCTGGAATGATATCCGGAAAGCTCTGTATCCGTATATCACCTTCAGTTGTGCTTTGTATTATTTTCCGCTGCTATGTAATTTATTGTAATCTCTGATATTTATCGAATGTAATTTATTCATTCATACTCTATATATTCTTGTATCTGATGGAATTGTTGTAATAGCAATGAAATGTTCTTCCGTCTGCGTTCGTTTGTGTGTTGTTCTTAAAGTATCCGCTCTTTCCTTCACGGGGAAGTTACGGGTTCTTACAATACGCCTCATTCCAATTCACCAGTCACTAACCGTAAATTAGCAAGAGAATAATTCCCCAAATATTAACCCCGAAGGCCGAAACCAACATCAGATCAATACCCAGGAAACCATCCTTGTTAGCTAACCTACAGTTAGTTTCTAAATTTCACGTTCTTAGGGAAAGTTTCCCATTAATTTTATCAAAGATAAATTCTTTAAAATATATTCTTTAATCTTCCTTTGGATATCATTTCAAACCAAATTATGGTTTTCCAAACTAGTCGGTATTAGCGAACCACACCGAAGTAATTATTTAGTTTATTTCCCAATCCCAACCTATTCATCCCATGAAGCAAAACTGGTAATACTCCATATCTAATACAACGGTGTTATCGGTAAAATTAGTTACCATTCCACGTCCAAATCAAATTACAAATTTAACTATCGCTTTGGAGCAAAACTGGTGATACTCCATTCTCGTTCTTTTCAATCTAATTAAAGTTTCATTAAAACTCCACTTAGTTTTAATCTTTAACTGGGTTAAAGAATCAGTGTCATTTAAAACACGAGTCACTATAAACCCAAAATTACATTACATTTCAGTCAGACCCTAACCATAAATCAACAAGTGAGCAATTCCCTAAGTATTAACCCCGAAGGCCGAAACCAACATCAAATCAATACCCCAGAAACCATTCAACTTAACTAATCTCCGGTTAGTTTCTGGTTTTCTTAACTCCTTTGGATCTAAGAACAATATTATTGAAGATACCGTTCACGACAACCCAAAATCACATTCTATTAATTATCGGGTCAAAGAACAAGTGTTATTTAAAACACTGTTCATGATAAACCCAAAAATCAATACCAATTCAATTCCAATTAAATATTATTTCATTGGTATACTTCATTAAATCTAAATAAAAGATTTAATCTTTTACTCAATTGGGCTTAAGAACAGTGTTAATGAAGACACCATTCACGACAAACCCAAATCACATTTGATATTAAATACAAGGCTCTGAATTGAAAATATATCGGCTTATATTCAATATCAAATTCTACGACCAACAAATATCGTATTGGAAATAATGATATAAATATATCTATATCTTTCAAATTTCCATAACAACATCTGTATAATCACGAAATCCAACATTGAAATATTCCAAAGACAATTTCAATTCAAATCCATTCCATTTCAATTATTGGAAATCCTGGTTACTTTTAAAACCCCTTCAAATCAAATTTATTTATTTAAAAATAAATAGAATTTTAATTCTAGTTCAAAACTAGTTCATTTCGATAAAAATCTATTTTTATCTTTTCAAATATGGAGTTTTTCATCCCAATTCTTCACAAATCATTTCTTATGATTTTACACAAATTATTATTATTTTTATTAATTTTATCAAGGCCCGTACAGTCGATTTCCATCAACGGCCATCGAACTGCACTTACAGCGACCTTTTCCAAATTTTATTTGGGCATAATTCCAAATCCAACTGTTAGATTTCAAATTTCTAATATTCGTTAGAAAGCTCTTTTCGATACGAACCCAACGGTTCTGGTTTTAGGACAATCCGACGGTCGGATCTCCCGCAATGTCCGTTCGAAGTCAATGGTCGAAATTCATGAACTACCGCGGCGCGGCGGGTTCTATTCAGGCCATTATATATAATATATATATATATTATATATATAATATATATATTATATATATTTCGTCGATTTCCTTTTAAAAGATATTACATATATCGTTTTTGAATTCGTTTTCGAAACGATTTCAACTTCCTTTTCAAATTCAAATCAAAATTGAAATTTCTCTTATAAATTCGTTTTAAATCCATTTCAATTCAATTCAAATTCGTTTTCTATTCAATTCAATTCGAATTCGTTTTCTATTCAATTCAATTCGAATTCGTTTTCTATTCAAAATATCAGATTTTGAAATCACTTTCGATGTTCATTATAAATTGGATAAAATCGATATAAATATCGTTCACGTCAAAATGGCGTCAATCTAATCAACATGACTTCATATATTTCTATTTTCAAATATTCTATTTCAAATATTCTATTTCAAATATTCTATTTCAAATATTTCTATCTCAAATATTTCTTTTTTTCAAATATTTCTATTTCGAATATTTCTATTTCCAATATTGAATGAGGTCCAATCAATTACCATATAATGTTAATTATATGGATTTTCTACAACACATGTATACAATAACAACGATGAATAATCAACCATCATCCAAAGTGCATTCTACACTGTATAAGCATCGAATATAAATATTTAACGCTCATAACAGTCTGTCAATCAATCGATCGACATACAACTAAACAATTGGGATTACTGTACGTCAAATATCATCCCAATACCCGTGTGGGGTTTCAAATAATCAAATACAGATTTTATTTGTGCAGTTGGGCGATGTGTAAATTTTATCCTCCCAATCAATATCATTCAAATGTGTGTATATAAACAAATCGTCCGATTTATTTATTTTTATTTCATTTCATATACACGTTAAAAATTCTATTTTTAACTATAAAATATTTTCCACTATAAAATATTTTATTTCAACAATATAAATGTTTAATTTCATTTCACATCACATCACACAATCAACTACACATCAAAATCAAACAAACAAGCATACAAGTCGTCCATGGTCTGTGGACGACGGGTGTCGGGTGCTACTAAACACCGTCTGCATCCTAGTATATATTTTTAACTAGAAAACAAAATTTAAAAGGTGAGAAGTTCTCACCGAAAGCTAAATCCAACGCCGCGACTCTTCATATGTAGGAAATCTTCATCGTTTCTTCTTTCATCACCTTCGTCATCCGTGTTCGCTACATATATAAAAATCGAATTTTCACTTCGCTATTCAATATATAAAAATCGAATTTTTACTTCGCTATTCAATATATAAAAATCGAATTTTTACTTCGCTATTCAAAATATAAAAATCGAATTTTAACTATGCCACTACTGTAAAAATTATATTTTTAACCTTCTACTATAATAAAAATTATATTTTTAACCTTCTACTATAATAAAAATTATATTTTTATTTCGCAACTTCTATAAAAATCGTATTTTTATTACTTCTACTTTATGAAAATCATATTTTTTGCAGCAACAAAATGATATTTTTACATTATACATATAAATGGAAATCAAATTTTTATACCGAAATTATATATATGAAAATCAAATCTTTATTTACTCTTCATTCATGCAAAAATCTGATTTTTATTTACCTTCCACACATGTAAAAATCCGATTTTTATTTACCTTTCACACATGTAAAAATCCGATTTTTATTTACCTTAAACACATGTAAAAATCCGATTTTTTATTTACCTTAAAAATCCTAACTTCATATATTTCTATAAATACTAAAGATTAGATTTTTAATGTTTAAAGAAATAAAACAAACTAAATCAAATCTTTTTACAAACTAAAATTATATGTTTTCACAGATAAAAATCAAATTTTAACCATGCCAATTTATAAAATACCATCTTTATATTGTTCAAAATCTAATCTTTACAAGATAAAAAATCTAATCTTTACAAACAAAATCCTGTTTTTCTTCGCTTAAAAGTCTAATTTTTATTCGCCTAAAAATCTAACTTTGTTGTTAAAAAAAATATAAATAAAAATGAATCTAAATTTTGTTTGAACTGCAAAATCCTATTTTTATACTTAGAAATCAAAATCAGAAGGACATACCACTTTTTAGGGTTTTGGTCGGAGCGATGGAGGGGGTCCATAGAGGTCGGTGGCT
Source organism: Allium sativum (assembly GCA_030737875.1). Lineage (NCBI taxonomy): Eukaryota > Viridiplantae > Streptophyta > Magnoliopsida > Asparagales > Amaryllidaceae > Allium > Allium sativum. The sequence continues at coordinate 161,894,500 of CM060923.1, forward strand.
CAGTAGGGGATCACGGCGGATTTCCAAGCGGTTTCGGAGGGTTGCGGGTTCTTGAGTGGCTGGGGGTCCTCGTTTGCGGGTTTGGGCGCCTCCGTCGCGACAGAAGAGGAGATGGGGAAGAGGAGAGAGGAGGGGGAGGAGATGGGGGATGACGGCGTGGCTTGTGGGGGTGGCGGAGCGATCGACGATGGGGGGGGGGGGCGATGGACTAGGGCAGCGTCGTTTTTTTTTCTTTGAAGTATCGAACTTAACTGTAGAAGGGGGGGTTGACTGTAAAATAGGAGAGAGGGAGTTTTTTTTATTATTTAATTTTTAATTAACCCCTAAAGCAACTTCTTAATTCGAACTCGAAACGAGACCCACCGTCTGTCGTCCCTAGGGTTTTACCCCCATTCCGAACACAATGGGATATGTATCGTAGGCTGATTCGATCATTTCGACCAGTTTCCATTGAATTTACATTTAAATCATTATATTTAATTTTAAACGTACATTTCAATTTACTGGGATCACATACTAACTCGAAAAATTCCAGAAAAATATTTTCTAGCTTCGTATTGACGATACGGTCCTAACAAAACTAATTTCGTCGAATTCTAAGACCGTTTGAAAAATGGCCATTTTCTAGTCGATTAAAATCAACTGAAACTGGTCAAACGCGTATTCCTTTGCCACGTTCACATATGGATTCGAAAAATTATGAAATTTGAAACCTAGCAATAACTTGACATCCCGGATCCAACAAAAGTGGTTTCGTTTATAAGGACCTGAATTCTATAGCGACTATTCAGAATTTCCAACTGGACATATATTTTTATCCCCGCTATGAAATTTTGATTTTTCGGATTCGTTGGAAAGATATTATCAAATAGATCCTATTATTTTTGGTTTCACTAAAATTCGGTTTATTTTGCACCCGGTACATTCAATTGAAGTTTGAAATCGAATTATCGAACTACCGCGTCATTTTCAATTCCTTTTATAATTTAAAATAAATATTTATATTCTAACGACGATCTATATAAATATATTCGTTCGAATTCTATTCAAAATAAATTTCTCATCGTTATTATTTAAAATAATTCATTTTAAATATCCAAAATTCGCTAAAATTGCCAAAATAAATTTTTTAAATTGGCTTGGATTTCCGGGTTATTACAGTAACAACCCGCATTCTACGCACCGGAGGATCGTAGAATATTTATTTCTTTCCCATATGAAGTCGTATGGTCATGTAACTTTGGGAAACAACCATTAGAGTCATTTCCTATGTTCATAATCTTTGTCGATTTTTAAATGACCGTTTTGCCCCTAGCTGATCTTGTTTCGGCCATAACTTTTGATTGGAAAGGAATTTTAACCTGAAACCACTTCCATTTGATTCGTTTGATGGTTTACATTTCTGTAGAGTGGTCACATATGAAAAACGGACTTACCGTTTGGGAGATATGACTGAAATAAGGTTTGGAAGGTGAAAAACTGCTTAACCGAGCCAAGTAGGGTGATTAATGAATGGGACCATAACCCAGTTAGGAATTAGGGTTATGGGGAGGTTGAAAAGGGTTAGAGAATCATTCCATTTCAGTTTTTTAGCCTCCACTTACCTCTTAGAAACCCTAAAAATGGCCTCCAAACTCTAAGTCACCTCCAAATCATCTTCTAATCAAGGATTAAGCTTAGCAACATCAAATCAAGGAAGATCTACAACAAATCAACGTTAGAGCTGCTATTTAGCATCGGGATTCGCACCAAATCAGAGATTTACTTCAGATCTAAGTCTTATTTGTGGCTAAGGCGAGTGATTTGCATAGTTCCTCACTAATTTTGGCTAATTAAGGGTAATTAGTGTTAATTAGCGAATTTATACACTAATAAATCATGGATTTTTTTTATAAATTTCGAAATGATGTTTTAGACCTCTGATATGAATTTGGGTTAATTTGGTTATGTTTTGCTAATCATATCATTAGTTTCACCTAAACATGCTTAAGGGAAAATATGGGGTTTTGGGTAAGTTTGATCCATTTTAACCTATCATATTGATGTTTTGGTGTTTGAGGTCACTTCTACTTGTTGCTATGACTGTATGGTATGCTTTGTGATTGATTAGAATAGGTAGAATGGTCGAAAACGCCGTTGAGTGGCGAAAATTGCTTGTTGGAAGAAGTGCAGGAAGGCATCTGAACCGGATCGGATCGGTAGGAGTACCCTATCCGCCCTTACACTCCACACTCCGATTCACTTGTACTTCTCGTGGCACGCACCATCCGATCCGACCCATCTGGTGTTCTCCGACCCGATCCGCCATGGTACCCCGACCCGAACCGATGTACTTCGACGAGGCTTGGAAAGAAGAAGACGATCCGAACCGTGGCAAACTGGAGGACCCCGACCCGAATCGGTGATGGCGACTGGACGTGGAGTCTCGATCTGACCCGCTGAGGTGAAGATGACCCGATCCGATCCAGAGAAGGAGGAGCACTCCGATCCGAACCGAACTGATGACTAGGGGTAGATCCGAACTGATCCGGTGATGACCCATAACCCGAGATGCAAAGGTAGTCCAAATGGAAGTTAGAGCTCATGATCCAGTTGGGAACCAATGAGTTCAATTCATGATTGGACTTTGCTGCGGGACGTGTGCTAAGGAGTTGTCGACGTTCATAACTTCGATTCACCACTGAAATGGATGATGGGCTACTTATCAGTGCAGTAGAGTCATTATGACTCGAGGGGCAAAGTGATGCGTAGTAAGACTATGAGCCAGTGCAGTGGGGTCATTGTGACTCCATGGGGCAGAGTGGACATAGTAAAGGATTAGTGAGGCTATGAGCCAGTGCAGTGGGGTCATTGTGACTCCATGGGGCAAAGTGGACATAACAAAGGATTAGTGGCTATGTATCAGTGCAGTGAAGCCATTTATGACTTCATGGGGCAAAGTGATCATAGTAAGGTATGTTGGGTGATCGAAGTGGTGAATATCGTATGCTTTATGCACTGAGTGAGAGATGTGAGGATGGTTGCTATGTTTGATTATTTGTCATCACTATGACATGCACACCCCCACCCCCGTTATCTTTACACCATTTGAAATGGCACCTTAGAGTGTTGTACAGTATGTAGTGCTAACTCTTTGGTTGCAGGTCCAGGTTCAGGTATGTTTTAGTCTACCTGTTATTGTTCTGTTTAGATGCTTATCGCTCATACCAGGCTTTATGTCTGACCCAGAGTTTTATGTCTCCTCTTATTACTCTGGGTGCTCACACGAGCAGACTAGAGACAGGTTAGCTGGTGATGCGCGAGTAGCTGGTTCGGAGGCGAGCAGGAGGCTTCCACGTATGATATATAGATATTCTCCCTGTGTCGTTGGTGGTCGCTACTTGGGCATTAGTAGTGTACCTCCTTTATCTTACTTTTGCTTTTTGAGACAGTTTGAAAAGTTGTAATAATGTTAGCTTTGGATCATAAGCTGTACTTGGATTTTCCGCTGCTATATTAGTTTGTTTTCAGCTTATGCACTGTCTCACATGTTTTATGTCTAGTATGTTGTTATTATATTTTGTTCCATGCACTGTGAGACATTTTACAGGTTCTTTGTTAGTTCATTTCCTTCTTCCCTTTTCTTCTGACCCGTGCCAACTGGACATGTGTACAGTGCACTTTTGGAGTAAATGTCGGTTGGTGCGGGCGGGCCGTCACAGTCTTCCCCTTAGTAAATTTTAAATAAATAAAACATGAGTCCTCCCTTAACAAAATTTGGAGTGTGAATAACAATGCCCTTTATTTGTAGTCATGTTTCTCTCTCTTATTTAATAGAGTAATGAATGTTTTCATAAGTGGGTTAAATGAACTGACATCAATCAACTGTGCTTCACCATAAGATCTGGCCTTTTCCTTTATGGATTCACGCATGAGCAACTATAGCTTATCGATGTTTGCAGTTGGACAGTAGAATTGGTCGCGCAAATTTGTGAAAGTACCATGCCGACATTACCGAAATAAACGGGATGATATTTGTCGAAGAGATGATATTTGTCGAAGAGGATGCGGTGGCAGTGCAAGCTTCCCACATTTCCACAACAACTAGGACACTTTCTATGATTTCGGATACGACCATGTCCGAAGCTTATGGTTTTTTGTGTGTCTAGTTGCCACGAAGGCTACTGCTACGGTTAGGATTTTTGCAGTTCGGTGAAAATGAGTTTTAAATGGTGAACTAGTGGGTCTCTCAATTGATTACTTATTTACTAATAATTATTAATTATTATAAGTTATAAATGATTAATATAATATTATTGATGATTAAATATTAACAAATAATATTATATTATTAATGATTAATAATTAATAATATAATATTATAGTTAGTAATTAGTAACATATGATTAATATAATATTATTAATAATTAATCATTAAATAATCAATATTAATTTTAAGAAAGAATTCTAATTGTTAATTGTCTAAAATTGGTAATAAAATTTTATTACAACATGCATTTTATTATCATTTTAGACATCGGTTATAACGGGCATTTTATGACCAATGTAAAATTGGCACATATTACAACAGGCAATATCCGTTGTAAAATTGACACCTCTTACAACATGCATTTTGTGATCGTTGTAAAATAGTCATCTATTACAACTGGGATTCTGTGAACGTTGTAAAATTGACATCTATTACAATAGGCCTGAAATGACCGTTGTAATAGCATTTTTTAACAAAGAGTCGTCCTTGCCGTTGATAAAAGGGCGTTGTACAGGATATTTATTACAATAGTTCAGAAACGGCCGTTATAATAGCAATCTATTACAATAGGCAACCAATGCTCGTTGTAAAAATGGTATTTTAATAGGGTATTTTTATTGTAGTGATATAAGTACATATGAGCAGAATTTAGTTTTCTGAAACTTATAGAATTACAGAATTAATTCTCCTTCCGTCAATGGGTTATTCATTTGAGCAAAGTAATGAGAAATGAAAAATGCAAGGATCAAATCTTGAAGTGGCATTAAATAAGTTCATATTCTTTTTGTATTTTGCAGTTCTGGCTCAGTTTACCTGGATTTTAATTATTATTATTTTTTGGAATTTTTTCAGGAGGAAAACCGACCAGAGACATAAAACCCTCCCTAGACTTTAGTCTTATATGATATTTTCATTTTGGTTGCACAGAGGTTGTATAATTTAGGTGCACGTAGAGTCATTGTGACTGGAATAGGTCTGTTGAGTTGTGTTCCAGCAGAACTTGGGCATGTGATCCTGAGCTAACGAGAGCTACTAATTTTTTCGATTCTCAATTCCAAAAGTTTTTGCCCCTTCCTCCAACCGCGTCTATGTGACAATCTAATGATTTTGTGGGTCATTTCAGTTATGCTTTGCCTTCATTAAGGTAGAATTCCTAATTTGTTGTTTCGCACAAACCAATTTGTTATGCATCACTGAACTTGGTTTTGCTAGGTATTTTTGTGTTATTTCTTTTTTTTTAATTTGTTCAGGAGGGAAATCGACTGGAGTCGTAGAACCCTCCCTAGTGCACCTAGCCCTGTCCGCAAGCACCACATAAGTAGCCGATCTTAGCGTATGCACATGGTAAGCTCTTAGCATGCCATTTTGGGTTTCAAACACGCACCACTGTTACCATGGTGCAAGTCCTTAACCGCTGGGCTATTGCTTCGGACATGTTATTTCCATATACAATAGTAGTTGACAAAGTAAGGCCAAGCAATCGACTTCATTTTCAAATGGTGCTTTTACCTCAATGTATGACTTCTAAATTGATATAAATAAAGCATCAAAAATCTTATTTCTATGTAGAAATAGAATGTGCAGTATTTAGTTTGCTGCTTCTTTTGACATGAGTTGTGGTAGTCTTCCACCCTAATTAATGAATTTCAGATGATAATATAACATAAAGTGTCTAATATGCATACACTATTAAGATATAGAAGAAATAATTCTTTTGCTGGCCTATAGAGTTACTGTAGTATAAAGTACATGTTACTAATTCTTATATTCTTTTCTCATTCTTTAGCATTATGCTGTTTTCAGTAATCTAAGTGTAAAATTAAATCTAAATGTAGACTGTATGATAACATAAACATTTTGGTCTCTGGTTTATACACAGTAGAAAATCATTGGAGATAGGTAATAGATAAACAAACTCATGGATTCTTAATACAAACTATCTTTTACTGGATAAATTGTTGTTGAGACCTATATCATTATCATGTCCAAATAATCAATTTTGCGAAAAAATTTGGTATTCGAATGGATCAAGATTTTCAATGTTAAGTGCTAATTTTAAATGCTTAAACTGGAACCGAGTTCTCATGAAGTATCTTCGATGAGGAACGTTTAGTGTGCTAATTACAGTAATTGAAGACAAAGCGATCAACGTATAAAGGCAATAAGTACAACTGACATCCTAAGGCATAAACGCTTTTCCATGGCTTAGTTTGTTAAGCTTTGTTTATTAATGACATATTGTAAAAATATTTTCTACGACCAATGCATACCTGTATCGTATGAGCATACATATTCGAAGAAAATACCTATATGTTTTATTGTCTTTTTCCACCAGTCAATGGCTACTGTTATATGGATCAATCTTCTCTATGCTGATTATGTTGTACTCTAATTTTGTTTTAATGCTTACTATATTATCTATATTGGGAGACTAACTATCTCTAGGAAGGGTATGAACTTTGCTTTTAAAAAATTTCTTTAACAATAATTCTTCTATGTGATGTGATATATACTACATTCTACTAACAGTGAAAAGCCTCGGTTAGTTTTTATATTCACATCGTTATGTTTTGAAATTTGATGTCTATTTTATAGAAATCTATTTTTCATCGATACTATATTAGTATAGTTTTCTTTACACTGAAGCCTTTTTCATTTGAAGTGGAGGGACAAGTAGGATCTGATAATTCTTAAAGAATCGATACTAAGTACTACAATTAATATTTGAGGCAATGAATTTGTATGTCTCTCTAGCTTGTAAAATTATATATTTTTCCATAAGTATGGGTTATTTCACAAAAATGATTTGCAATATGTACTACTTGAGTGAAACATATTCATGTATGCTTGAGCTATTTAATCATGGAAGTTAGCATATTTAGGACAGCTAACATTTTTTTCTGTTTTGCAAATTATTCTTTTAGTCATAAACTTTATTAATATATTAGCTTAGTTCTGAATTGGCACAATTATTAATATTCTTAACCACCTACTAAGTAGGTTCATTCATAAAATATTGTGATACATGAATAAGATGGTAATACCAAATAATCACTTTGAATATAAATTATTTTCAAACTAGACTATCTCTAAATGTTATTTAGAGGTCCACAATGTTTTACATTGATTACTCCTAAGTAAATTATTTCTACATTCACCTTTACCAAGCTATTAATTCATACAACAATACTAAATGATAGTTTTAGGGAAAAAAGTTAACTTTTGAATTTTTAGTAACTTTTTTTGGTTTAAAGATTATGCCTCTTGGTTAATTATTTATTGAATATGATTCATAATGAAAGAACCCTAAAGATATTCCATAGGGATAACTGATGCGGTATTCATTGTCGAGTCAAGGGTGTCTTCACTGACAAGGATAAGGTTGTTTCTTATCTTAAGGTTTGTTTGTTCAAAATCATGATTTTGATTTTTTTTCATCTTTGTCTTATGTTCTTATGGTTTAGGAAATAGGCAGGCTTAACTTACATTAAATTTACTTCTTTTGTTGACATTACATCAAATTTGTCGGTGTTTCCTCCATGATAGTTGTTGGTTAAACTGTAATAACAATTTTAGTATAATCATTTGATGTGAAGTATGAATGTACAAGTTATATTTGTATGTATATATGGGTATATGTCTGTAATGTCCCGTATTTTCTGACCATATATTTGAAATATTTTATTTATTTAAATTATTGATTTGAGTTTAAATAATGGATTTTGACCATTTTAATTTGAATATTTAAATTATATTAATAATATTTTATTTTCGGGAAAATGTTGAATTTGCTGTATAATGTGAATGAGCAATTTAAAGTGATTTAAATATGGTTTATATTGAATTATATAAATATATTCGTTATTAAAACGGCGTCAAAACGTTTAATTTATAATTTAAAAGGTTTTATTTTAACATGAATCCTGTTTTAACTTGAAATTGCTGATACCAAATAGTATAATCCATATAGTTTATATGTGAAGCGGTAGGTATATTTTATTTGGACATTTACGATAATAATAATTTATTTTTAGTTAATTGAATTATTTGGGAATTTATTTATATTTATTCGGTATTATATATGCATAAAAAGATAATTTTCCTTTCAAACGACGTCCGTTTTGATGGAATTTACTTCGTTGGATTCGTAACGACATAATGATATACCAATTTTCATTTCGGTTTTAGTGCGTGGGTTTCAATACAAAAATATTGGTTAATGATAAACAACGATATAAGAGTATAATTTAAATAACGATTAAAACTAAGTTTATTTGTGGAAATTTAAAGTACATACAAAACTTAAACATGAGAACTCAGATTTTACATACGGACAAATGTACAAGTCAACTGTTTATATACAGTCGAATATCATGTATAAGTCCACAAGGACAGTTTGGCCTATCTCAGATACAAGGTGTGTATATCACAGTTTCTAACTCTTCAAAATAAACAAATTGACAATAGCTAAACAGCTATATGAATGAACACAGCTAGACAACTGAAGAAAACACCTAATGAACAGTTGAATATATTCACCTTGAACAGCTAAAGTAAATAAAATATATACACCACTGTAACACCCCACGTCCATTATTGTCACTCACAAAGGGAATGCATTAACTTTCATGGAGCATTTTAAGTGTGTATAGAACAGAAACTTAATAGCAAGACATATATAAATAGTACTAAACTTTATTTCAATGCAGCGGAAAATACATAAGTTTGATTACATCATCAAAACCAGAGTCAAAGTACATAATATCCATCTTGACCAACTCAAAGTACATAAATTGAAAGACATAATCCCTAATAAAAAATAGCCATAAATAAAAGAGAGGCTGAACTTTACTTCAGCGATCCAAGCAATCTTCTAAAAGCAAGAAGCACAACTGTCCAAAATCAAGCTCCACTGGTGCTAGTTCCAACCTGAGCACCTTGGGAGGGGGGGGGGGGAGAGGAAGAAAAGAGGAGGAAACAAAGGGGTTCAGACATAAGGTCTGGCGAGTGCGATAACTTTAACAAAATAATTACCAAAGTAACTAGGCTAAGGCATAAGTTGGAAAATCAGTAAATGACCATGAACCATTGAGTATGGCAGATCAAACAAGGAAACAAGATGAACAACGATATCGTTAAAGCACACCTAAACCACTATAAGATAATTACTAAACTACACCAACATTGTAGGATAATTGCTAAAATTCACCACCACTAGTCACCCTAAGGCTGATCCCGCCTACAGACTTAAATAATGATAATGGTAGTTTCGTTCACCCCTAGCTGCCTTCATAGGTGCCGCCTGCCCCTATCTCCACTAGGTGTACCCGCTACCCCCAAGTGATCGGCTCCCTAACTCGTAGATACCCGTGCTGGCCCCACAGTGGGGTGTATCACTCCCCAAAGTGGCAACCCGATTGTTGAGAATATAGAAGTGGAAATGAAAACTCAAAAGATAATTTTATTAGCTAAACAAGAACGTACACACATAGACTATTATAGAACAAAAGAAAGATCCTAAACTCTAGGCATGACCCGCACAATAGTAGTACAAACTGAAAATTACCTGGACAACTATGACTTGGTAAACACATAAGGTAAACGTGAATACTAAAATATATTATTCTAACACCATCCCTTAAACTGAAAGTGTTAACATTCAGTTTACAACACAATCTCTTCATCGTCTTGCACATACGAACTCGAACACAACTCTCATCTCCATCTGGTTGGACATGCTCAACTGTTTTACGTTGATTGGTACTTTAACCATCAACAAATACTTCAGGTTTTCTCTTAGGGATCCACCGACTTCTCCATTCATCGTCCCATGTGTCATCCCCCCAACAAGCGAGAACCGCAGCACTTCTTCCTTACTTGTTGGATGACACAAAACTAAGTCTCCTCACTTACAAACTGACCTACTTCACTCGTAGGTACGTACCTATTCTTTAATAGGCATTTTCTCAAACAGTTCACATGCGCTCTTCGCACTATCCAACCTTTCAACCAAGCTTATCTTCTTCCAGCAGCCATGCTTCACTCAATCTCTCAATTCTGCTCGACTTCACTCGTACACCTCAACAAACCATACAAACCACTACATTTCCTATCAACAACATTCGTTGACTAGTCATCTCACTTCCTTCCATCTTAAACAACTCACCTAAGCTCCACTGACTTGCTCCACTTTTTCCAACCAAACACCTTGAAGCAAATCCACCCAAACTACACTTCCTTTATTACATTCTCAGTCCACGTCACCTCCAATATCATCCACAACTCAACTAGAGCACTCTGCCATTACCATCCCCATTGCTCTACTAATCCATAAACAACTATCATTTCCTGCCATCATATCTGAATCTCATATCCTTCAGGCATTCAAAGTGACTCAAAAAAAACTTCTACCACAACATCATCCATGCAATTATAGATATGGTGACATAACTCTGTGCACAACATAACCAAAAAATAGATACCTAGCTGCTATGAGAACCACCAGCATCCTCCATCACCAACGGGTCACAATAGTTAAGAGCGTCGGTGTAACATCACCATCAGTCTGACTTCGATACAATCATCAAGGCACATTACCGGCAATGCAACATTAATATTTGACATTACCTCAGTTCTAGGAGAGGCAGTAGGCATATGTGTCATCTCCAATCGCCTGCTCATCATTAGATTCAAACACAACATTCATCATATTGTGAATTTACAACAATTTTCAGTGGCAACTTGCAGATTCAGAGGCGAGCATCCTCAGATTTGTCGATGTGACAGTAGTATTATATAAATCATCAGCTTTATATATATTCTTCAGAAGCTGTGACATTGGTAGTAGTTTTCCTCTACGACTGTTTTGCCTTCTTGATGGGCATGATTTCATCTGCTGCACACCCTATTACATCTTTTTCTTCCTCGCCATTCTTGTCTTCAGTATTATTTTAGTTCTGGGAACTAAATAATGTGTGAAAGATTTCATGGTTCCATGTGTTTTTTTAATGCCCTTTTCTTCGAAAATAAACACACTACCAATCTTTCCACTAGCTTTAACAGATTTGCTTAGAAACTACAACGTTAGTGGTGGCTTTCCTTCAGTGAACTCTAATTCAACTCCGCCATCAACTGACATGTCACCTTACTACAGTCAGCAACAACCATCACCAACATTTCCACACCATCCAAGCTCCTCCTACCATAGTTGGTTGCCTGCTTCATCTATGAAACCACCAGTCAAACCAGCATCAACATTCACTACTTCCCCATCACAACTACACACTTCGAACAAGCTGCAAACAACCCCAACCATCTGTACATCACTTCACCGCTGATTTTCTGACAATCACAAACCATACTGCCTTGCACAAATTCAGTCCACCTCCATCATCTGATTCACCAACGTCATCGATTCCGTCCCACATCACCGACATCTGCAACTCAGCCACTTCTGCCCTGACCGCAACCTACGAATGTTAGAATTTTCTTTCGCTGTTGTGCAAGTTTCTCTTCACTTGAAAAATTCTTCCACTAACACAACATCAACTTGCATAGCACTTTCTCCGACCAACTCCACTCTACTGTCATTAGCAACCACATACTGCAATACTACCAGCGCACTCCACCATCAAAGATCAGGTTGCAACGACACAACCACCCACACCACAAACTTAACATCTAAAGATCTCCTATCCGCTTCTTATAATCACCTCATAATGCATAGATTTTCCCATGAAATCAACCATGACAGAACAACTACCCCACCTTGCTGTCTCACCATATTGCCTTACTCCATAACTCCAAAATCATCAGCTGAGACTATGAAGAATCAAATCAACTCTAGCTCTCCAGATCAACTTTGGTCATTGCTTCAGAGTTCCAAATCAGATACAGCTCAAATGACATAAGAAGTTGCAGATCTCCAGCATAGGAACAACAACGCGTTCATTTGATCCATCCCAAATTCAAATTGACATTAAGATCTCTAATGATGCTACTCACAACTCACAAGCATGAGCGAGTCTCTCTCTTGGCATGGCAGCTTCGGCTGGTTCTAACAGATGGTAGATCTCGGCTGGCTCAGCAACAACATCAAACTTTAATCATGATTTAATAAACATGATGTGGATGACCCGACGGACGATAGCCTTAAACGGTGGCTATCACCACCGGACGAAATGAAACACCAAGATCGACTTTAGTATTAAATTTAATGGCTCTGATACCAATTGTTGAGAATATAGAAGTGGAAATGGAAACTCAAAAGATAATTTTATTAGCTAAACAAGAACGTACACACATAGACTACTATAGAACAAAAGAAAGATCCTAAACTCTAGGCATGACCCGCACAATAGTAGTACAAACTGAAAACCTGGACAACTATGACTTGGTAAACACATAAGGTAAACGTGAATACTAAAATATATTATTCTAACAGATACCACAAATAATGCACGGCTTATACCTACACGATGCAACAACATCTTATCTACCAGCCCGGGTCCACACACGCATATGAACCCATTGGACTTGCGTTGCCACCGCTAACCCGTTTTGGCCTCTTACAGTCAAGCCCAGTATGCGTGTCCCGTCCTCGACTTGGGTCGAGCCCACAAAGATACGTATGGCTTACTGGTTGAAACGGGCCCCCATTACTTGACACAAGCTATCCACCTAAGCTTGGTCCCCTCTAGTACATCCCACATAACCCACTTCTTATTCATGTTCACTTACATGTTTCAATTTTGGTTAAGTATTTCTAATCGTATTTCAAATGCCACCTAAGGCACCCACTAGATTCCACATGCCACCCAAGGCACCCACTTAACCCCATCATGTCCTACTACATGTTTATCTGGTTAAGTGTTTCTTAAATCAATAAGACCGTAACCTAATAAAGACCTCTCACATTAGACTGGCATTTGTGGTAGCTGGATTTGCCGGGCGGGTCCGGGCAGTCTTACACCACAAAAGAGCCTAACCTCGTGTCTTTACAATTGTTACATATTTAATTTATGCCTAAGACCTCCCACATTAGATTGGCATTTGTGGCAGCTGGATTTGCCGGGCGGGTCCGGGCAGTCTTACACCACAAAAGAGCCTAACCTCGTGTCTTAGACGATTAATTACTCCTAATTAATCATTCCCCAATTTGAATTACTTTGCCAATTCAAATTATCAATTAATTCCAAATTTAACTATGGCCATAATTGACTCAATTTAATTCATCTATTTATGGTATGTAAAATCATACCGATTTTCATCACAATTTATTTATGCCTTTTAAGTCATCTACGCCAATTAAATCTTTTAATATTATCCCCTTTTACCCCACGTTGTACGTTTATTCATTTAACGTAAAATATACATTAGACTCGAATAGTCTAACTCATGGAATAAAGAGAAAACATCACAACATACATATAATTAAAACTAGATCTAAACATAAGGGGTGAACTTGCATGTGTGAATGATGTTCTACATCTAAAACTTGCGTAGGCCAAAGTTACAACTTGCATAAAACTACATATGTCATAGACCCAAATCTAAAGGTGTGAACTTGTTGGGATAATGATCATAAACTTGAATAAATCATGTATGTCATAGATCTACATCTAAAAGTGTAAACTTGCATAGGCAGTAACTACAAACTTGCATAACATGATTCATATTCAAACACATGTATTCACATAAACTTGCATATGTGATTAAAGCAACATAACAATGTTACATCTTAACATGTAAACTAGCATGTAGAATTTGGCATATAACTCGCACATGTCATAGCCTAACCTTTGATCAAATTTTCACATAAACTAGATGTCATAAATATGTAAGGTCACATATAATTTTACCCAACTTGCATATGATTCATGTCTAAATCAAAATCTAAACGTGCATATGTATGATTTATCATATGAATCAGCGTAGCCAAACTAGCGTATGACCAACATGATGATTTGATTATACATAAGCCAATCATAGAATTACAACATAGATGATAGCATCATAAATTTACCACATATATGATAACATCACAACATAATATCATAGAACATGTATGATAACATCACAACATAATTATAACATGCGGTCAATAATTCACATCATATCCAAATAATCCGCATCATAACTTAATCCAATTAAATTACTAATTATTTTATTAAAATTATCGAACTCACAACTCAAAGAAGGTATTGAGTTCTGAATTCTGAATTCTGAAGTTGTAATAGCTTTCCCTTGAAGAAGATTCGTTGTTAAAGTTGAAAAGAATTGATTTAGACTAGCTTTCTTCCTCTCTAATTGGTGGCGGCCATGCTGAGTTATTAGGTGACGACATGGAGGCTATGAATCTAAATTTTGTTTTGATTTTAGGGTTTGAGTCTAGAGGTGTTTTTATAGAGTTTAGGATTAGTTTAAGCCATCCGCTCAACCCAGAATTAATCCCAGCCAATCAAAGCATATCAGAAACCCTAATGAGTCAGCATCTAGTCATCAACAGGTCATAAAACAAATCTGCTCCGGGGGGGGGGGGGGGGGAAGGGGGCGGGCAGGTTGACCCCTAGTTCGACCCCCAGGTCGACCCTATGGTCGACCTGGTCAGGGAAGGTCGACCCTATGGTCGACCTGGCCCTGGCTGGAATTTTCCTGCCTAGCCTGTCTGACTCCGAATTTTCAAATTTTGAAATCTGTTTTGAATTTTCTGAAACTTCCAATGGCCATAACTTCTTCATACGAAGTCCAATTCACGCAAATTCGGACTCTATCTCAACCAGAATTTCGAGACGAACACAATGGCGCAACCCGTTTCCCCTAATTCTCACGTTTGAGATTAGTTATTCTTTAATTTGTGAACATTAGTGTTAACAGAAATACGAGGTGTTACATTCTCCCCTCCTTAAAGGATTTCACCCCCGAAATCTTCAAGTTAAGGAGAATGCATATCCTACCATCCAAACAACCATCTACTCAACCATCAAACACAGGCATCCGTTGTCCTTAAAAATTTCTAATGTTGTATGAACATATGCAAGAAGTGTGTGTGTATGTTCCTTTTCTAATGCGAAATCAGGCGGTCTACTGATTTAGTTGACCTCCTTAATGCAAACCATGATAGTGCCATGCGTCCATTATGTATGCGAAAGAATCCTATCGATACATATTACCTCTACATGTGTGCACAACAATTCACCAAAATGCCGCATCCATATGATATTATACATCCATTAGCTTAAATATGCACACACACATTTATATGCAATATGCAACATGAAGTGACTGAGCCGATCTAGTGCCTAAAGTGTGTGTAAATGCATCCACGAGCAACCACTAGCAAACACTTGCATCCACATGCATCCATCATACATAACATGTCTCAAACACATGTTTCAACCATAAGACCACCCTATCTAAAGGTCAAAGATACTAGGGAGAGGACATACTAAAGATAAGATAAGTACAAGGTAAGCGATAAAGGAGAAATTAATAGACATACCCTCGAAAAGAAAAGGGTACAATGAACGCATCTTCTCTTCTGTCTCCCAAGTAGCGTTGCTCTCGTCATCTCCCCATTGCACTTTGACTAGCTTGACCTCTCGATTCCTCAACTTCTTAACCTCCGACCCAAGAATGCACGTAGGAGCTCGTCGAATCGTCGCATCACGCTCTATCTTCGCCTCTCTAAGCAAGCTCGGCTCTACCACTTCTGCGGTCTCGTGCAAGCACTTCCTCAAAGGTGATACATGGAATACATCGTGTACACCACTAAGTCTCTCGGTCAACTCCACTCTATACGCCATCTGCCCAATCCTCTCCTTAATAGGAAACAGCCTTACGATGGTGCTAACTTCCCAATGGACCCAAAGCGAACGACGTTCCGTAATGGAGACACCTTGACAAAGACCATGTCCCCAATATCAAACTCAAGATCTGTCCTCCTCTTGTATGCATAAGATTTCTGCCTATCTTGCGCCGTCTTCATCCTTCTTCGAATCAAATCGATCTTCTCCGAAGTCTCTCTAATCATATCGGGCCCAAGTAAAATCTTATCTGTAGACTCCCACCAACATGTAGGCGAACGACACGGCCGGTGCCATGCCAATGATAGACTGAAAGCTGTTATTATATGCGAACTCCACCAACGGAAGATGTTCCTCCCATGTACCTCCGAAATCTAAGACACACAACCTCAATAGGTCCTCTAGAATACGATTCACCCTCTCTGTCTGGCCATCTGTCTGAGGATGATATGCGGTGCTCAAACATAACTGAGTCCCTACCACCTCTTGCAAGCTCTTCCAAAATTCGCTAGTAAAGATAGGATCGCGGTCGCTTACTGTGCTAGAAGGAACACCGTGCAAACGAACTATCTCTCATATGTATACGGAGGCTAACCACGGAGCAGTCCTCTTACTCTTCACGGGAATGAAATGGGCACTCTTAGTAAGTCTGTCTACCATGACCCAAATTCCCGTATTACCCTTCCTCGATCTCGGTAACCCATCAACAAAATCCATCGAGACACTTTCCCACTTCCATTGTGGGACCTCCAATGGGTGAAGCAATCCACCGGGCTTCTTTTGCTCTGCTTTTACTTGTTGGCATACCAAGCATCTCGCGACAAACTCAGCCACGTCCTTCTTCATACCGGCCCAAAAGTAAACTCGTCTCATGTCCATGTACATCTTGTCCCCGCCGGGATGGATGGTCATCTTCGAACGATGTGCATCATCAAGAATGGTCTTCCTTAGGTCCTCGTCTTTTGGTACACAAAGTCTACCGTCCCTATGTAACCAACCCTTATCGTCTAGGGTATACCTACGGAGATGGCTCGATGACTCCCCTCCTCTGAGCTTCTCTACTAACTCAACCAACTGTAGGTCATCTTGTTGTGCCTCGCCAATCCGTCCCAAAAGCATTCGTTTGACCTCCAAGGATGCTAGCAAACCGGGTACATAGTC
Organism: Allium sativum; assembly: GCA_030737875.1. Classification (NCBI taxonomy): domain Eukaryota; kingdom Viridiplantae; phylum Streptophyta; class Magnoliopsida; order Asparagales; family Amaryllidaceae; genus Allium; species Allium sativum. Next base: position 161,911,714 of record CM060923.1, read on the forward strand.
AATGGTTAAAGTCAAACATAGAGATGAACTCTAAGCTTCACCGCTCAACAAACAACGGACTCAAGGACAACCTTTTTCTGCTTAAGGCGTCTGCCACCACATTACCCTTGTCAGGGGTATATGCTATCTTGAAATCGTAGGACGCTAAGAATTCCATCTACCTTTGCTGCCTTAAGTTCAAGTCCTTCTGAGAGAATAAGTATTTTAACGATTTGTGGTCAGTGAACAATTCGAATTTCTCGCCAAGAAGATAATAGCGCTAGGACTTAAGCGCGAAAATAGTAGCGGCCAACTCTAGGTCATGTGTAGGGTAATTTCTCTCATGCATCTCAACTGCCTTCCACCATAGGCTATTACCCTTCCCTCTTGCATTAAGACTACGCCTAGTCCTGTCCCACAAGCATCGGTATAAACGGTAAATGGCTTACTCCCATCCAGCAACACTAAGACTGGGGCCGTGGTCAAAGCGCTCTTTAGACATTGCAACGCATCATCACAATCTACGTCCCATGTGAAAACTAAGTTCTTCTTCGTCAAGCATGTTAATGGGGCTGATATTTTTGCGAAGTCTTTGATAAACTTCCTATAGTAACTAGCCAACCCTAAGAAACTCCTCACCTCGGTAGCATTTTTAGGGACCTTCCAATCTTGGATGGCCACTACCTTTGCGGGATCCACGGCTATCCCTTCTTTGGAAACCACGTGCCCTAAGAATCGCACTTCCTTCCTCCAAAAGTGACATTTAGAAAATTTAGCTTTAAGGCTATGTGCTCGAAAGTCTCCAACACTTCCCTAAGATGTAGGGCATGCTCTTCCTCGTTCTTAGAAAAGATCAAGATGTCGTCCACAAAGGCTACCACAAATTTATTAAGTTACTCCCTAAACACCTTACTCATCAAGTCAACAAAGTATGCGGGGGCATTTGTCAAACCGAAGGGCATCACAAGCCACTCGAAGAAACCGTCTGGAGTCCTAAAGGCAATCTTGTCTATGCTATCCTCAGCCACTCTCAACTGATGGAAACCCATGGCTAGGTCCAACTGCGAAAACATTGAGGCGCCAACTAACTGATCGAAGAGATCGTCAATCCTCGGTAGTGGATGTCTATTCTTCTTAGTAAGCTTATTAAGTTTTCTATAGTCCACACAAAGTCTAAGGGACCCATCTGCCTTCGTGGCAAATACTACTGGAGCACCCCACTATATTATATTACATCTGATGAACCCCTTCTCAAGCAATTCCTTCACTTGCTTACTAAGTTCTCTTCTCTGTCGAAGCCATGTGGCGCACTGGTAATGCAAGTGGCTTTGCATTATCTACTAGATATATTCGAAAGTCTATCTCACGTTTTGGGGGTAAACCCCTCACCTCTTCAAAGACATCATCATATTCACGGACTATGGGAACAGAATGTAAATCATCATCGGATGCGTCAAGGGATTATAGGTAGCTAAGCATTACTGGACGTCTAGTGTCACAAGAAATATCAAGGGTCTTTCCAAAATGAGTCAACAATCTAACTACCCTTCTTTCACAATCTAGGATGCCCCATATCTAGTTAGCCAATCCATACCTAGAATTAAACCGTAGCCCATGAAGCCAAAAACAAAGGCGTGACATTCAAACTCAACCCCCAAGATAAACACTCTCAAATCCCGACAAATCATAGAAAGATGAGCCGAACCACCAATAGGATTTGAGACTACCAAGAGATCTGTAACAAGACTAGTATCTAGGTGCAGTGTTTCAACTAATGATATAGACATAAACGAATGTGATGCGCCAGAATCGAATAAAGTACGGACATGATGATCAAACAGAAAAACTAAACTTTCAACGGAAATTTCTCTACCTCGTTCTTGCAGTGGTGGGACCACGAGAGCCTGAACTTGTCCCCTTGTCTGCCCTGGTGCCATAAGAGCCTGCACCTATCCTCCCGAGGTAGACCCTGCCCTCTACCATTTCTTTGGGCAATCCTTAATAAGATGTCCCGCTTCGCCACAGTGGAAAGTCTTCTTTTTCTTCCTACAATCTTTGCTTAGATGGCCGGGTGTCCCACACTTAAAGCATCTTTTCTTTCCCTTAGCATTGTTGCCTTTGGCACCTTTCTTGTTCTGTTGTTGCTTTTGCGGCTTCTTTTGATCCTATTTCTTCTCGGGTGCCTTATTAGCATTGGCGCCCTTCTCTTCTTCATGCATAAGCGCCATGTCAACTAGCCTCTCAAAGGTAGCCCCCATGGGGATGTGGGTCATAGCTAACCCATGAAGCGGCTCGTTCAAACCCTTAACAAATCTCAGGGCCTTCTTTTCAGGAGTATTCACCAAGTCCAAGCCAAATCTTGCCAATTTATTGAATTTGTTGACGTACTCTTTCACCGATAGATTCCCTTGCTTCAATGCTAGAAACCTTTCCACGTATAGATTCTCTTCAGCCCTGAGAGAAGCTTCGGCTCAAACTTCCGCCTAAAATCTGGCCATGTATCGACTGGGCGTCCTCCATTAGTGACCTCCCACCAAAACGAGGCCTCGTCCTTCATTAGCCAGACAGCTAACTGGACCTTTCTTCCATCATCCACTTCAAAGATTCCAAATAATTATTCCACCTCCTTTAGCCACTTTCGAGCTTCAACAAATGTCTCCGTCCCATGAAAAGGTTTTCCACCCATTGCTTGAAAGTCCTTACATATCTTAGCAAAAGTATCGACGCGGGGAGGAGGAGGAAGAGGAGCATTAGCTGGACCTGCGGTAGCAGCCCTAGCCTCAAGATATTGACGAAACCAACTGGGTACATGAACACCCTCTGGTATCTCGGATGCTTCAGACATGCTGAAACGAAAAAGGAAAGATTCAATACAAAAGAACCGAAGGAAAGATATATGGCCCTTGGGGTTATGCTTTCTAAAATAAACTTTTCTCTTGAAAATACTTTCCTTAAAACATATTTTTGAAGGTACTTCTTTATAAAAGTTGTTTTTCAAAAACACTTTTCAAAATTCATAACTGTTCTGGTAACCTTCAGCTCCGATACCACGTGTAACACCCCACGTCCATTAATGTCACTCACAAAGGGAATGCATTAACTTTCATGGAGCATTTTAAGTGTGTATAGAACAGAAACTTAACAACAAGACATATATAAACAGTACTAAACTTTATTTCAATGCAGCGGAAAATACATAAGTTTGATTACATCATCAAAACCAGAGTCAAAATACATAATATCCATCTTGACCAACTCAAAGTACATAAATTGAAAGACATAATCCCCGATACAAAATAGCCATAAATAAAAGAGAGGCTGAACTTTACTTCAGCGATCCAAGCAATCTTCTAAAAGCAAGAAGTACAGCTGTCCAAAATCAAGCTCCACTGGTACTAGTTCCAACCTGAGCACCTTAGGGAGGGGGAGGAAGAAAAGAGGAGGAAACAAAGGGGGTCAGACATAAATTCTGGCGAGTGCGATAACTTTAACAATATAATTACCAAAGTAACTGGACTAAGGCATAAGTTGAAAAATCAGGAAATGACCATGAACCATTGAGTATGGCAGAGTAAACAAGGAAACAAGATGAACAACGATATCATTAAAGTGCACCTAAACCATTATAAGATTATTACTAAACTACACCAACACTGTAGGATAATTGCTATACTGCACCAACACTAGTCACCCTAAGGTTGATCCCGCCTACAGAATTAAATAATGATAATGGTAATTTCGTGCACCCCTAGCTGCCTTCATAGGTGCCGCCTGCCACTATCTCCACTAGGTGTACCCTCTACCCTTAAGCGATCGGCTCCCTAACTCGTAGATACCCATGTTGGCCCCACAGTGGGGTGTATCACTTCCCAAAGTGGCAACCCGATACCATAGATAATGCACGGCTTTTACCTACACGATGCAACAACGTCTTATCTACCAGCCCAGGTCCACACACGCATATGAACCCGTTGGAATTGCGTTGCCACCGCTAACCCGTTGTCGCCTCTTACAATCAAGCCCAGTATGCGTGTCCGGTCCTCGACTTGGGTCGAGCCCACAAAGATACGTATGGGTTACTGGTTGAAACAGACCCCTAGTACTTGACACAAGATATCCACCTAAGCTTGATCCCCTCTAGTACATCCCACTTAACCCACTTCTTATTCATGTTCACTTATATGTTTCAATTTTAGTTAAGTATTTCTAATCGTATTTCAAATGCCTCCCAAGGCACCCACAAGATTCCACATGCCACCCAAGGCACCCACTTAACCCCCTCATGTCCCACTACATGTTTATTTGGTTAAGTGTTTCTTAATTCATTATGACCGTAACCTCATAAAGACCTCTCACATTAGACTGGCATTTGTGGCAGCTGGATTTGCCAGGTGGGTCCGGGCAGTCTTACACCACAAAAGAGCCTAACCTTGTGCCTTTACAATTGTTACGTATTTAATTTATGCCTAAGACCTCCCACATTAGACTGGCATTTGTGGCAGCTGGATTTGCCGGGAAGTTCCGGGTAGTCTTACAATACAAAAGAGCCTAACCTTGTGTCTTAGACGATTAATTACTCCTAATTAATCATTCCCCAATTTGAATTACTTTCCCTATTCAAATTATCAATTAATTCCAAATTTAACTATGGCCATAATTGACTCAATTATGCCCATCTATTTATGGTATGTAATATCATATCAATTTTCATCACAATTTATTTTATGCCTTTTAAGGCATCTATGCCAATTAAATCTTTTAATATTATCCCCTTTTACCCCACATTGTACGTTTATTCGTTTAACGTAAAATATACATTAGACTCGAATAGTCTAACTCATGGAATAAAGAGAAAACATCACAACATACATATAATTAAAACTAGATCTAAACATAAGAGGTGAACTTGCATGTGTGAATGATGTTCTACATCTAAAACTTGCATAGGCCAAAGTTACAACTTGCATAAAACTAGGTGTGTCATACACCCAAATCTAAAGGTGTGAACTTGTTGGGATAATGGTCACAAACTTGCATAAATCATGTATGTCATAGATCTACATCTAAAGGTGTTAACTTGCATAGGCAGTTAACACAAACTTGCATAACATGATTCATATTCAAACACATATATTCATATAAACTTGCATATGTGATTCATGCAACATAACAATGGTATGAACTTACATCTAAACATGTAAACTAGCATGTAGAATTTGGCATATAACTCACACGTGTGATAGCCTAACCTTTGATCAAATTTTCACATAAACTAGATGTCATAAACATGTAAGGTCACATATAATTTTACCCAACTTGCATATGATTCATGTCTAAATCAAAATCTAAACTTGCATACGTATGCTTTATCATATGAATCAACATAGCCAAACTAGCATATGAGCAACATGATGATTTGATTATACATAAGCCAATCATAGAATTACAACATAGATGGTAGCATCATAAATTTACCACATATATGATAACATCACAACATAATTATAACATGCGGTCAATAATTCACGTCATATCTGAATAATCCACATCATAACTTAATCCAGTTAAATTACTAATTATTTTATTAAAATTATCGAACTCACAATTCAAAGAAGGTCTTGAGTTCTGAATTCTGATTTCTGAAGTTGTAATAGCTTTCCCTTGAAGAAGATTCGTTGTTAAAGTTGAAAAGAATTGATATAGACTCGCTTTCTTCCTCTGTAATTAGTGGCGGCTATGCTGAGTTGCTAGGTGACGGCATGGAGGCCATGAATCTAAATTTTGTTTTGATTTTAGGGTTTGAGTCTAGAGGTGTTTTTATAGAGTTTAGGATTAGTTTAAGCCATTCGATCAACCCAGAATTAATCCCAGCCAATCAGAGCATATTAGAAACCCTAATGAGTTAGCATCTAGTCATCAACAGGTGATAAAACAAATCTGCCCGGGGGCAGGTCGACCCCCAGGTCGACCTGGTCAGGGCAGGTTGACCCCCAGGTCGACCCTATGGTCGACCTGGCCCTGGCGGGAATTTTCCCGCCTAGACTGTCTGACTCCGAATTTTCAAATTTTGAAATTTGTTTTGAATTTTCTGAAACTTCCGATGGCCATAACTTCTTCATACGAAGTCCAATTCACGCAAACTCGGACTGTATCTCAACCAGAATTCCGAGACGAACACAATGGCGCTACCCGTTTCCCTTAATTCTCATGTTTGAGATTAGTTATTCTTTAATTTGTGAACATTAGTGTTAACAGAAATACGGGGTGTTACAACCATCAAATTTTACAGATTCGAATCTGACAATATATTTTCATACATAAGAAAATCTACAATAAATCTCCTCACAGCATCAGTCTTTCATCACCACCAAATCAACCCGAGGAAGAAAAAAGGAAAAAAGAAAGCTATGAGTTGCTAGAAAATAGGTATAGATATGTTTGAAAATGAAAGATTTCCAATCAGGAAATACCACATGAAAAACTGTAAAGTGCATAACCCAATCAAATAAGAACAGTACACAAGTTGTTCAAAAGAAAACTAATATATTCTTCTTCGAATCCATAAAGCCAAATAACCAAGTAAGCAAAACATGTGCATCATCAATTCCTAGAAAAGTAAAACAGAGAAAAATATATCATCAAATCTTTAGACAATCGAAAAGGATAATATATTTTTCAGAAAATCTCATATAAAAGTTGTTCTGCTATAAGCACATAGCTATACAGCTAAGTATATATAGCCCTTATGCCTCAAATCTATAAAACTGAACCAAGATTTCGGACAGGAAAGAAATCTGAAATTTTAATAGCTGAATTGACAATATGAATTAACAATACACAGTTCACCAAATCTATGTATAAACAATTCATGGATCTAAGCAAACAAGTACATGAAATGAAACATAAAGTCCACATTTTCACCGTCAAATATCACACGCAAACCAAGTCCATCACAAACAGTTCGGGCACATCTCGTATGACTGAAATGAAAAAGGGAAACATCAACTAAGATCCAAGCACAGTAAAATCTAACCTAGGATGTCACAATTCGAAATAGACAATGACCTTATGGGGATCATTCACTAGTATAAATACAGGGTGGGCTCTAAACGAGATTAACACAGTTGGAATAAACCAACTCGAAACCACAAGGAAAAATCAAAACAAATTTTTACAGTAAACAAAAAAAACCCGAATTAAACATTTAGCTGGGGTGGCGACGGGTTGCTAAAACTAAAGGATTTGGGTTTGGTCAGCCTTCATCTTGGATCTTCGGTCTTGTTCTCCGATGGTCCTTTGTGGAGGCGGAATACTTGGAGCAGAAGGCAAAGAGGGTTGGGGCGTGGAGATGGCTGGACTCGAGCGAAGGTGGAAGCAGGAGGATTTCGGCCGAAAGTGGTTTCTTTTACTCTGGAAATTTGGTGGCGGCGTGTGATTTTGAAGAGGAATGAAAGGGGGACCGAGCGTTTTGAGGGATAAAAGAGGTGCGGGCTTGAATAATGGGCTGGACGAGATAAGTAAGGCCCAAGATTAAAATTAATTTGTTAGTATAAAACTTAGAATACTAATTAAGAATGCATATATGGTCAGAATTCGATGAAACGAAAAACATCGGAACTGTGAAGACGAGTACTACGCGATGGATGAGGACTGAGCTGGGCGGACAGCAGCTGGATTTTTCAGTTAAATAAAAGCTGTTCAATTTGACTGAAACGATCTGATCTAACGACGGAATCAAACAAAAGTGAGTTAAACTCACTCAGTAATTCCCGCTTATATTTTATAAGTTGGATTTTTATTTTTGTGTGCTATGGTTGCTAATGATTTGACTGATTGATGAGATATATTCACGTATCGTTTAAACTAATGAAATTAAATGTCATTTAATTTCAGTGAAACCCAAATCGTTATTTTTAACGATTGGTTCCAATTAAGGTAACTTACCTTATTGGCCATGTTTATAAAATTAAATGTGTTTTAATAAATGGATTGTTTTGATTGACTTTTGCGGTTGATATTGAATTATCATTATAGACTGTTATGGGACCATTAATTAATCAAATCGTATTGTTTTGATTAGGTGGTTGAATATTGACCTGAGATTCACCATTTGTTTTGGTTTAAACCAATGGGTACTATTGGTTGAGTGATTGGCAGGACATGGCCTATGAATTAACCGTTTTATCAATATCGATCCACCGTCAGATAAATCAACGAGATAAAGTTATAAGGTTTATTTTATAACTGAAAATATATTTTTAAATCTATTATTTGAAATAAAGTTTGTAAAAAGGAAAAATATTTATTATTTATTAATCGAGCTTATAATTGATACTTATCAGATTTAAAAGCGAATAGGTAGAAATTAACTTAATGTTATAGATTTGAATGATCGTTCTGAGAGATAATTAAAAGGAGTTATTTAAGTTATTTACACTATTAATTAATTTAAATAAAGAAATTATTGGAATTGGTTAATGAAGTAATCATATTTTGGTTTGACAAAGCCAACCTTTTTAACCAAATTGAGAATAAGATCAGTTGTTTTGCATTTATCTAATGAGATGGGTTAACGAATAATGGTTTAATTTTTATAAGATTTAAAAAGAGATTTATGATGTATTTAGCAAATAAATAAGTTAATTAATTACACAGTAGTTAACGGTGAAGTAAATTATTAATTTAGGTGATTTCTACTTAAATAAGACCAATTATGAAAGAAAATCGAAGTTGAAATGAAATATGATTGCGTTGTGAAAGGAATTCATGAACGGGTTTATATAAAACCCCAATCTTTATCACCAAAGGGAAAAAGAAAATTTAAGCAAATGAGACGGCATAAATTAATGTTTTCTTAACGTTTGAATCAAGCAAAAAGGAAATTGATAATGTAAGGGTTATATTAAACCATGATTCATAAACAAAGTTTATAAAAAGGAAATGAGGCGTGTTTGGAATTAGAATAAATGTCGGGTTTTGAATTACAATTGATGTCTATCCAAAGATAGGAATGTTGTTGATCAAGGTCTGAGAGGTAAATAAATACCCCAACTTGAATGACTTCGGGATTTGCTGAAGGTGATATTAGTTTGTAATGGGAAGATGGGAAAGAAAATAATTTATTATTTCCATATGAGAAATAATAACGCAATATAAGTAAAAGAGTCGAGAATATAAAATGAGACGTTCCAAGTAACGGAAGAGGAAAGGATTGAAACTTGTTATATACATGTATATAATTGAATTTCCGAAGTAAAGGAAATAAAAAGAGATCATGTGAAATTGGAATGGTGTTTTCGAGATAAAAGGAAATTGAAACATTAAGTTTTGTGAATGGTTTATACTAAAAGTATAATAGATGGTTGTTATATTCAAGTGATAAAATAAAGGAGATTTCATAACGTTGTTTTACTTGAAATGAGATGAGTCGTTTTTCCAAGATGGTTAATAAGAAATAAATAGCAAATGGGTTTGAAATGATAGTAGAATAAAGAATTGAATATGATACGAAAGTGAAATAGTTTGAAATAATAACCTTATGTCAAGTATGTTATATTTGAAATATTGAAATATTTAAGGATTTAAGATTTACTATCGATAACTGTTTTAGTTAAAAAGGGCTGTGTAGTGCTGGTACTGAACTGGTAAACCCATGTTACTCTCACAATTATTTATTTGATAGTTAAATCACCGACTATCAAACCTGACCATACGATCGTTGGTACGAAAAGACCGAGATCGAATTTATATTCGAAAACCATTCCGACCAGCGAATACGTGAAAGGAGATTATCAAAGATAAAGAAATTGAAGACCGTTGATCTTCATGAGCGGAAGAACTACTGAGTGAATTTATCTGGTTTAGCGGCAGGAGATATTTCAACAGTGATTCTGTCATGATTGGAATCTACAGATTGCAAGGACTACTCGCTACTGATCTATAGGGTGATTCCTAGGATGTAGTGGGAGGGTACCTTCGGTTCATCCTGTTCCTGGATGGCTTTTATGGACGAATGTCTAACAGAGTATTTCCTAAGAATCACGTACATGGATTTTTACAAATGTACTTCTGTCAGCTGTAGAGTATTTTTGTGGATGTCAATTAGTGATTTGATGGATCTGACGATGTGGCATTCAAAGTGAATGATGACCAGATGTTCTCCAAATAAATTCTAGCCTCAAGCCTCAAAACTGGGAAATGACAAAAATTGGGCAAGCAGCATGGCTGTGTGGGTCGCTCCCATTAGGGTGTATAATCACCTATCTAGAGAAAATCAATTTATTTCTTTAATCTATTTCAGTGCTGTACCTTTTCGGGAAACGGTTGCTGATCCCAGCCGTTAGTGATATACATTCGATACACTCAAGCGAAATGAGAGGTCAGTCATGTGTAGGTCGGGTTGCAAGATGTTCTTGTTGAACCCAGTGTATTCGCCTCTAGAGATACACGATCGGCAGGTGGACCCATACCTTGTCAGAGTTGGAATCCAATCTCCAATAAGCGCCTGCGGTTTTGATTGTATACTATACATGTGGAGCGTGAGATGTAAGCGTTCCACTAGATTGTTATTTAGTTGTAGCTAGACATTATTATAATATCAGAAAAGATATTGTTTTCAAAACTATTTTGGGTTACCATAAGGTAAAAACCGTCCGTGTTTATGTGTGGATTTAGTCTTATGATTATTCTTTTCTTTGAAAAGATTTTGAACTTTAAAATCATGATTGGATGATTTATCCTTAATACTGCGCGAGTTTATCTCACTTTGGTTCACCTGACTGACCTGATGTTTTGTAAATGCTCAGGTTAGCCCGGAGTGTCCAGGTTCAGGTTATCGAAGGCTGCGAAGAGACGGGCTGGAAGAGTTCAGACGTATGATATTATTCCGCTGTGTTGTATATAAGGGCAGATTATTATAACTGTCCAATGATGTTGATGTACTCTGATATTGTAAGTTTTATTTAAAGCTCTCAATAAAGATTTATTTCTATATTATATTTTATTCCGCTACGATGTGAGACTCTGTGTCGTGTTGATTCTTTTACTCTTATATTTCTTTCTTTCTTATCTCAACCTCTAATTTCTTTCCATAAACGTTCCGGTGCTTTCGGTGTTTTGGAGGATCGGCATGAGATATGGTAATGTATTTATGTCGATTTTCGGGGCCGAAAACCCTGGGTCGTTACAGTGGTATCAGAGCTATTGGTTTAGTGATAAATTTGGCTCTGTGGCGTAACTCGATAGAGATGGGGTTAGTAATGCCCTAGATTGAGTTTGATTGTATATATATGAGAGCGTATTTGTAAATTTTATATACAAAGGTATTGTATTGTGTTGTGGGTCGGTTCAAGTGTTGAAAAGCATTGAACTGGTAAGGGACACAATATTGTTATGAAGAGGGGGTAAATAAAATAATTTTACCTGAAAGTTATTTTTGTATTGAAAAAAAAAGAGAGAAAAAAAGAAATAATTTTCACAAATTATTTAGATATGGTGTGTTGACTGATTTGAATGGAATTCAAAATTTGGTTAAAATTTTGAATTGGAACTTAACTGTGTTAAGTGAAATCGAATTAATCATTAATATTATACTGGAATTAAATTAAGAAGCAATGACGTAAATTTGAATTAAATTTGGAGATTTAATGAATAATAATTAAATAGGAATCAATCGAATATAAATCGGTTGGTGTTCAAATATGTGGTATTAAATTAAATAGTAATAATTGAATGTGGATATAGTTGATTTGATTGAGTTTGTCGTGCCTTAGTTGTTGATCAATTGTTGTTTGCTTGTTAGATTGGTTGAATAAAATTCGTCCATGATTTGATGAAGAATTAAATTGTGAAGGCAAGGAATTTCGCTCGGTCCGAACCAGTCGCTAAACCGATCCAGGCCGTTCGAAACGCCCTATCGTTTGAGAACAGGACAAAACAGAACGCATACAGAAGAACATTTCATTGTATATTACAACAATGCATCAGATTACAAGAATATACAGAGTATAAATGAATATTACACAGAAATATCAGAGATTTAAATTACATTGAAATACATAGCAGCGGAAAATAATACAATACACAACTAGAAGAAGATATACGGATACAAAGCTTTCCGGATATCGTTCCAGCTGTAAACCAGGATCCTGTGAATATAAATCTGCAAAACCAAAACTACTAGCTGCCCGTGTCAAAAATAAGGGCACCCAGAGTTTAGGTTAAAACAATAAACTCCAGGTCAGTCATGTGACTGGTGTGAGAACTAAAACAGTTTTTAATCTTTATTTTCAAAGGTAAATCAAGGGACCACGCCGTATAACACGGAACGGGTTTCCTCCCAAGAATACCAGTGCATAAAACAAACAGCGCAATGCTAAATAAAGAAAAATGAAGCTGTTATAAGACCCAGGTCCCATCACACAATGCAACGCAGTCGAGGATAGGGTTTTCCCTTATAACAGCCAAAGAATGCTTGATACGTTCAAAACAAATCATTTGATACTATTATAAGTGCATAGTGTATAAAACAACTTCAAATCATAAGTATCAATCATAGGCGGCATGGGTACCATATATCATGTCGCCATATATAGGTTTACAAATAAAACCGCAAAGTCACGTATTTGGAAATTGGATTTCCGTCTATGAACCGAGGCAAAAGATAGTCCTCAACCGATTCGAGACAATCTAGCCCATGTCTCAGGATCAGAACGCATCAACCCTTTAGATCGTCAGGGCCGGTCCACCGATGTGGATTATTATGCCTGAACACTACGTCTCTCCGCCCTTTGGGGCGTAAGTCTGGTCCGTCAGCCGACCAGAATGCATTCGGCCGAAACCGATATAACCGAGGCGCCTCGCAACAGCAACAACCACATAAGTCAAACTCGTCAGGGCGTGTAAAACCACTGACGCCACTTCTAGCTAGAAAGAAACGCAAGTCCTCCCTGATGTCCTCTCCCGTTTTTGGTTCATACCGGGTGTGAAACACGCGAAGGAAACGTTACACAAAGCTACGCCACAAAGGCCGTGCTTTGATCATCACCACAAGACTTTGCTTTTCAACAGAAGCCTTGATCATTTGCATCTTAGCATGCCACACAGGCAAACCATCCTATGCAACCGATATCAGTCACACAGAACGAAATCCGATGTCAGACACACAGTCCATTTACAAGTCCGTTCTGGGTCTGAACGAAACCGGAGGCACCTAGTACCCCGCATATCCATCGATCTCCAAGTACGTCTGGACGATCACTAACTGTTTCCATCTTCTTGGGTGTACAGCCCAATCAAGATCATCAGTAATTACCCAAACGACGTGAAGACCTCCGGTCTTCGACCATCGTCTTCATCTTCGACTTATCGTCGTATCAGTTATTCAGAATGGGATAAACCCGGTCTTTCCGAATAACTCGCGTATATTTTAAATAAGTGTTACACAAACACAACATACGCCTCATTCCAATTCATTAGTCACTAACCGTAAATTAATCAAGAGAATAACTCCCCAAATATTAACCCCGAAGGCCGAAACCAACATCAGATCAATATCCAGAAAACCATTCTGCTTGGCTAACCGCCAGTTAGTTTCTAAATTTCACATTCAAATCTAATTAAAGATTTAACTATCGCCTGGAGCAAAACTGGTGATACTCCATTCTCGATCTTTTCAATCTAATTAAAGATTCATTAAAACTCCACTTAGTTTTAATCTGTGACTGGGTTAAAGAATCAGTGTCTTTTAAAACACGGTTCACGATAAACCCAAAGTCACATCCCATTAATTATCGGGTTAAAGAACAAGTGTTATTTAAAACACTGTTCACGATAAACCCAAAAATCAATATCCATTCAATTCCAATTAAATATTATTTAATTGGTACACTTCATTAAATCTAAATAAAAAGATTTAATCTTTTCTCAACTGGGTTCAAGAACAGTGTTAGTGAAGACACCATTCACGACAAACCCAAATCACATTCATTAATTATCGGGTTAAAGAACAAGTGTTATTTAAAACACTGTTCACGATAAACCCAAAAATCAATATCAATTCAATTCCAATTAAATATCATTTAATTGGTACACTTCATTAAATCTAAATAAAAAGATTTAATCTTTTCTCAACTGGGTTCAAGAACAGTGTTAGTAAAGACACCATTCACGACAAACCCAAATCACATTCGATATTCAATACAAGACTCTGAATAGAAAATATATCGGCTTATATTCAATATCAAATTCTACGACTAACAAATGTCGTATTGGAAATAACGATATAAATATATATATCTTTCAAATTTCCATAACAACACCTGTATAATCACGAATTCCAACATCGAAATATTCCGAAGACAATTTCGATTCAAATCCACTCCAATGCAATCATTGGAAATTTTGGTTATTTTCAAAACTCTTTTCAAATTCAATTTATTTATTTAAAAATAAATAGAATTATAATTCTAGTTCAAAACTAGTTCATTTCGATAAAAATCTATTTTTATCTTTTCTAATATGGAATTTTTCATCCCAATTCTTTCTAAATCATTTCTTATGATTTTACACAAATTATTACTATTTTTAATAATTTTATCAAGGCCCGTACAGTCGATTTCCATCAACGGCCATCGAACTGCACTTACAGCGACCTTTTTCGAATTTGATTTGGACGTATCTCCAAATCCAACCGTTAGATTTCAAATTTCTAACCTTCTTTAGAAAGCTCTTTTCGATACGAACCCAACGGTTCCGGTTTTAGGAGAATCCGACGGTCGGATCTCCCGTAATGTCCGTTTGAAATAAATGGTCGAAATTCGCGAACTGCCGCGGCGCGGCGCGTTCTATTCAGGCCATTATATTATATATATAATATATATAATATATATTTCGTCGATTTCTATTAAAAAACGAATTATATAAACAGTTTTAAATTCATTTCAAAATCTATTTCAACTTCCATTTCAATTCAAAGCAAAATTGAATTCTTCTTTATAAATTCGTTTCAAAATTCCTTTCTGTTCAATTCAAATTTCAATTCAATTTGAATTCATATTCAATTCAATTCATCTCGAAATCGTTTTCAATTCAATTCATTTCGAAATCGTTTTCAATTCAATTCATTTCGAAATCATTTTCAATTCAATTCATTTCGAAATCGTTTTCAATTCAATTCATTTCGAAATCGTTTTCAATTCAATTCATTTCGAAATCGTTTTCAATTCAATTCATTTCGAAATCGTTTTCAAAATCGATATAAATATCGATCACGTCAAAATGGCGTCAATCTAATCAACACGGCTTCATAAATTTCTAATTTCAAATATTCTATTTCAAATATTTCTATTTCAAATATTCTATTTTAAAACTGGAATGAGGCCCAATCCATTACCATATAAAGTTAATTATATGGATTTTCATACAACACATGTATATAATAGCATGGAAAAATAATCAACCATCAACCAAAGTGCGCTACACTGTATAAGCATCAAATATAGATATCCAACGCTTAAAACAGCCTGTCAATCCACCGATCGACATATTCAATCAATCGGGATGAGTGAACTTCAAATTTCATCCCAACACCCGTGTGGGGTTTCAAACAATCAAACACATATTTTATTTGTGCCGTTGGGCGATGTGTAAAATTTATCGACCCAATCAATGTCCTTCAAATAGGTGTACATAAACAAACCATCTGGTTTGTAAATGAATATTTTATTTTATTCACTTTCACTATATTCCTTCTCACGTTAAAAATTATATTTTTAACGATAAAACATTTTATTCCAACATATGAATTTCTATTATTCATTTACACAATAAAATGATATTTTTATTTTCTAACATATTTTAGAAAATTTCGGCGGCATAACGGCACGATACTAGAAACGGGACAAGGCCTCGCCTTATCCCCGGTCTAGTGAAGGCCCACGCCATTCACACATCAATCCAATCAATTTCATCTCACCAAACAATTCAATTCAACCAAATAATTCAACTAATCTATGCAACCAAACAAACAAGTCCATGGTCTGTGGACGATTGTGTCGGGTGCTACTAAGCACCGTCTGCATCCTAGTATATATATATATAAATAGAAATGAAATTGAAAGGTGAGAAATTCTCACATATAGCTATCCTAGCTCCACGGCACTTCTTTTGCAGAAGTCTTCGTCGTTTCGCCTTTTTGTCACCTTCGTTGCTGCTTTCTCTACATACGTAAAAATCACATTTTTACTTCGAAGTTCAATATATAAAAATTCTATTTTTCTATCGAAGTTCAATATATAAAAATTCTATTTTTCTATCGAAGTTCAATATATAAAAATTCTATTTTTAGTTCGCTATTCAATATATAAAAAACATATTTTTAGTTCGAAGTTCTATATATAAAAATCGAATTTTTAGTTCGCTATTCAATATATAAAAATCGAATTTTTAGTTCGAAGTTCTATATATAAAAATCGAATTTTTAGTTCGCTATTCAATATATAAAAATCATATTTTTATTTCGATTCTCAATATATAAAAATCGAATTTTATTTCACTTCTCAATATATAAAAATCGAATTTTTATTTCAAAGTTCAATATATAAAAATCGAATTTTTATTCTTAAAGTCTATTCTATCTTATTTTTCTAAAACAAAGCTATTTTATTTGTAGACAAAGCGAAATTTTATTTTTAAACACAATGCTTTTTATATTTATTTTCTAACAAAACTTTAAACAATTTAATCCTTTATATACAATTAAATATGTAATTTCAGTATTTTCACATAACAAAAATCAGTATTTTAACATAATAAAAATCAGTATTTTAACATAAGTAAAATCAGTATTTTAACATAAGTAAAATCGGTATTTTAACATAAGAAAATTCAGTTTTAAAAATAAATAAAAATCAGTTTTAAAATAATAAAGAAAAACAGTTTTAAACATAAATAAATAAAAAAAAAAAAAAAAATCTGTAAACTTACAGGGGGGGGAACTTGCGCTTGTTCGTCAGTGGAAAGGGGGGGTTTCGGAGCTGCGGAGGGCTTCAGAAGGCGGAGGCTGGGGGGTCAGAGGAGGGTGCGGTCGGCGGTTTAATTAGAGGAGAGAGGAGATCGGGAGAGAAGGGAGGAAGCCAGGGGGAAGGGGCGCAGCAAGGGGGGCGCCTCGCCGGAGCTCCGATGGCGTGGCGGCGGCCATCGCCTGGAAAGGGGCTTCGATTTGAGGAGCGCTTTCTTTTTTTTTTTTTTTTTTTTCTGAATGGGTTGAAGAATAAACGGGGGGGCCTGGTTAAGGGAAGAGGGAAATGAGTATTTTTTTTATTATTATTATTATTTAATTATTTAATTTAGCAAAGAGTTGACTTTTACGTACGACCTCTAAACGAGGCCCACCGCCTGCCGTTCATAACGTTATACCCCCATTCCGAACACAATGGGATATGTATCGCAAGCTGATTTGGTCGTTACACCCAGTTTCCGTTTGAATTTACATTTAAATCAATATATTGAATTTTAAACGTACATTTCAAATTACCGGGGCTATATACGAACTAGAAAAATTCCAGAAAAATATTTTCTAGCTTCGTATTGACGATACGGTCCTAACAAAACTAGTTTCGTCGAATTCTGAGACCGTTAGAAAAATGGCCAATTTCCAGTCGATTAAAATCAACTGAAATGGTCAAAACACGTTTTCCTTTGCCACGCTCACATATTGATTCTAAAAATTATGAAATTTGGAATCTAGCAATAACTTAACATCACGGACCCAACAAAACTGGTTTCGTCGAAATCCGAGGTCGTTTGCAAAATGGCTATTTTTAAGGGCTATATATTATATTAAAATATATATAAATTCCACAGCGACTATTTCTAATTTTCAACTGGACATATCTCATCATTTATAAAGTGAAATCTCAGTTTCTCGACTTCGTTACAAAGATATAGTTATACAGATTCAAATATTTCTTGTTTCGTTCAATTCTGACTTATATTGAATTCTGTATATTCATTTGAAATTAGAAATCGAATTTTCGAACTACCGCACCATTTTCAATTCCTTTTATAATTATATATAATTATTTTTATTCTATCGACGACGCGTATAATATATACGTTCGAATTCTATTCAAAATAAATTTTCTCGTCGATTCTATTTAAAATAATTCATTTTAAATAATCAAAATTCGCTAAAATTGCCAAAATAAAAATTTTAAACTGGCCCAGATTTTCGGGTTGTTACAATCTCCCCCACTTAAAACTTTTCGTCCCCGAAAAGGAACAAAGTCGAAAGTGGTTTGATAATTCAACTCTACGATCGGTCAGGCTTCCGTTCTCCAACCCTTTGGTTTCTGAGAATTTTCAAAACATCAAAAATTTGGCTAACACCCTAAATTTTTGAAAAATTTCGCCATAACCTCCCCTGCACCGGGAGCATCGGGGAATTTCAAATAGCTTCCCCGGTCCTTCAGATCTCAAAAAGAAAAAGAAAAAGCCAAGCGGCTAGCCAATAGGCTCACAAAATCATCATCACCCAAACAAAACAGGAAATTATGTAGTAAACATGTACCTATTTGTCGGGCAAACAAATTTTATTCTCTGGCTCTAGCCTCCTTGCTATGACCTGTTCAAAGATATATATGCATATGCAAGCAAATGCGACTAATTTTCAATACAGTTCAATATTTGATGCTGTTAGGCTAATTGGTTAAAAATTAGCAAACAATTAAACAAACAACACAAACATCAATCAATTAGTGAATTAGAGTTTCAAATTCATAATTTTGATACATATACAAAAATCAGATTTTTGATGCCAAATCACCACAATAAGCCCTATCTAATTTTGGTTCTCACACCAGTCAATAGGAAATATATAGACATCACATCTTCAAAACACGAATATAAATTCTGATGATGATCGATCAATCATCAGAACCATCTCCGGGTGTCTAGAATGTGATTCTATATCTATCCAGTATATTAAAACTTTGAATACACGCGGATCAGACGTATACGCAAAATCTATATATACTGGATTGTCCACATCAATATAAATAAATAATCAACTACGAATAATTGATTTAAATTTTCAAAACAAAATTTTGTTTTCATTTTAAAAATATACTCTTCACACTCGTTCTAGGATACTACTGATCCTATCTCTAACGAGTCATTCTAATCGGATATTACTAATCCAATATCTGATGAATTCTTTCGTATGGTTCTAATGTGTCTTGTTCTCTGAGCTTGGTAAACCAAAGCTCTGATACCAACTGTGAAGGCAAGGAATTTCGCTCGGTCCGAACCAGTCGCTAAACCGATCCAGGCCGTTCGAAACGCCCTATCGTTTGAGAACAGGACAAAACAGAACGCATACAGAAGAACATTTCATTGTATATTACAACAATGCATCAGATTACAAGAATATACAGAGTATAAATGAATATTACACAGAAATATCAGAGATTTAAATTACATTGAAATACATAGCAGCGGAAAATAATACAATACACAACTAGAAGAAGATATACGGATACAAAGCTTTCCGGATATCGTTCCAGCTGTAAACCAGGATCCTGTGAATATAAATCTGCAAAACCAAAACTACTAGCTGCCCGTGTCAAAAATAAGGGCACCCAGAGTTTAGGTTAAAACAATAAACTCCAGGTCAGTCATGTGACTGGTGTGAGAACTAAAACAGTTTTTAATCTTTATTTTCAAAGGTAAATCAAGGGACCACGCCGTATAACACGGAACGGGTTTCCTCCCAAGAATACCAGTGCATAAAACAAACAGCGCAATGCTAAATAAAGAAAAATGAAGCTGTTATAAGACCCAGGTCCCATCACACAATGCAACGCAGTCGAGGATAGGGTTTTCCCTTATAACAGCCAAAGAATGCTTGATACGTTCAAAACAAATCATTTGATACTATTATAAGTGCATAGTGTATAAAACAACTTCAAATCATAAGTATCAATCATAGGCGGCATGGGTACCATATATCATGTCGCCATATATAGGTTTACAAATAAAACCGCAAAGTCACGTATTTGGAAATTGGATTTCCGTCTATGAACCGAGGCAAAAGATAGTCCTCAACCGATTCGAGACAATCTAGCCCATGTCTCAGGATCAGAACGCATCAACCCTTTAGATCGTCAGGGCCGGTCCACCGATGTGGATTATTATGCCTGAACACTACGTCTCTCCGCCCTTTGGGGCGTAAGTCTGGTCCGTCAGCCGACCAGAATGCATTCGGCCGAAACCGATATAACCGAGGCGCCTCGCAACAGCAACAACCACATAAGTCAAACTCGTCAGGGCGTGTAAAACCACTGACGCCACTTCTAGCTAGAAAGAAACGCAAGTCCTCCCTGATGTCCTCTCCCGTTTTTGGTTCATACCGGGTGTGAAACACGCGAAGGAAACGTTACACAAAGCTACGCCACAAAGGCCGTGCTTTGATCATCACCACAAGACTTTGCTTTTCAACAGAAGCCTTGATCATTTGCATCTTAGCATGCCACACAGGCAAACCATCCTATGCAACCGATATCAGTCACACAGAACGAAATCCGATGTCAGACACACAGTCCATTTACAAGTCCGTTCTGGGTCTGAACGAAACCGGAGGCACCTAGTACCCCGCATATCCATCGATCTCCAAGTACGTCTGGACGATCACTAACTGTTTCCATCTTCTTGGGTGTACAGCCCAATCAAGATCATCAGTAATTACCCAAACGACGTGAAGACCTCCGGTCTTCGACCATCGTCTTCATCTTCGACTTATCGTCGTATCAGTTATTCAGAATGGGATAAACCCGGTCTTTCCGAATAACTCGCGTATATTTTAAATAAGTGTTACACAAACACAACATACGCCTCATTCCAATTCATTAGTCACTAACCGTAAATTAATCAAGAGAATAACTCCCCAAATATTAACCCCGAAGGCCGAAACCAACATCAGATCAATATCCAGAAAACCATTCTGCTTGGCTAACCGCCAGTTAGTTTCTAAATTTCACATTCAAATCTAATTAAAGATTTAACTATCGCCTGGAGCAAAACTGGTGATACTCCATTCTCGATCTTTTCAATCTAATTAAAGATTCATTAAAACTCCACTTAGTTTTAATCTGTGACTGGGTTAAAGAATCAGTGTCTTTTAAAACACGGTTCACGATAAACCCAAAGTCACATCCCATTAATTATCGGGTTAAAGAACAAGTGTTATTTAAAACACTGTTCACGATAAACCCAAAAATCAATATCCATTCAATTCCAATTAAATATTATTTAATTGGTACACTTCATTAAATCTAAATAAAAAGATTTAATCTTTTCTCAACTGGGTTCAAGAACAGTGTTAGTGAAGACACCATTCACGACAAACCCAAATCACATTCATTAATTATCGGGTTAAAGAACAAGTGTTATTTAAAACACTGTTCACGATAAACCCAAAAATCAATATCAATTCAATTCCAATTAAATATCATTTAATTGGTACACTTCATTAAATCTAAATAAAAAGATTTAATCTTTTCTCAACTGGGTTCAAGAACAGTGTTAGTAAAGACACCATTCACGACAAACCCAAATCACATTCGATATTCAATACAAGACTCTGAATAGAAAATATATCGGCTTATATTCAATATCAAATTCTACGACTAACAAATGTCGTATTGGAAATAACGATATAAATATATATATCTTTCAAATTTCCATAACAACACCTGTATAATCACGAATTCCAACATCGAAATATTCCGAAGACAATTTCGATTCAAATCCACTCCAATGCAATCATTGGAAATTTTGGTTATTTTCAAAACTCTTTTCAAATTCAATTTATTTATTTAAAAATAAATAGAATTATAATTCTAGTTCAAAACTAGTTCATTTCGATAAAAATCTATTTTTATCTTTTCTAATATGGAATTTTTCATCCCAATTCTTTCTAAATCATTTCTTATGATTTTACACAAATTATTACTATTTTTAATAATTTTATCAAGGCCCGTACAGTCGATTTCCATCAACGGCCATCGAACTGCACTTACAGCGACCTTTTTCGAATTTGATTTGGACGTATCTCCAAATCCAACCGTTAGATTTCAAATTTCTAACCTTCTTTAGAAAGCTCTTTTCGATACGAACCCAACGGTTCCGGTTTTAGGAGAATCCGACGGTCGGATCTCCCGTAATGTCCGTTTGAAATAAATGGTCGAAATTCGCGAACTGCCGCGGCGCGGCGCGTTCTATTCAGGCCATTATATTATATATATAATATATATAATATATATTTCGTCGATTTCTATTAAAAAACGAATTATATAAACAGTTTTAAATTCATTTCAAAATCTATTTCAACTTCCATTTCAATTCAAAGCAAAATTGAATTCTTCTTTATAAATTCGTTTCAAAATTCCTTTCTGTTCAATTCAAATTTCAATTCAATTTGAATTCATATTCAATTCAATTCATCTCGAAATCGTTTTCAATTCAATTCATTTCGAAATCGTTTTCAATTCAATTCATTTCGAAATCGTTTTCAATTCAATTCATTTCGAAATCGTTTTCAATTCAATTCATTTCGAAATCGTTTTCAATTCAATTCATTTCGAAATCGTTTTCAATTCAATTCATTTCGAAATCGTTTTCAAAATCGATATAAATATCGATCACGTCAAAATGGCGTCAATCTAATCAACACGGCTTCATAAATTTCTAATTTCAAATATTCTATTTCAAATATTTCTATTTCAAATATTCTATTTTAAAACTGGAATGAGGCCCAATCCATTACCATATAAAGTTAATTATATGGATTTTCATACAACACATGTATATAATAGCATGGAAAAATAATCAACCATCAACCAAAGTGCGCTACACTGTATAAGCATCAAATATAGATATCCAACGCTTAAAACAGCCTGTCAATCCACCGATCGACATATTCAATCAATCGGGATGAGTGAACTTCAAATTTCATCCCAACACCCGTGTGGGGTTTCAAACAATCAAACACATATTTTATTTGTGCCGTTGGGCGATGTGTAAAATTTATCGACCCAATCAATGTCCTTCAAATAGGTGTACATAAACAAACCATCTGGTTTGTAAATGAATATTTTATTTTATTCACTTTCACTATATTCCTTCTCACGTTAAAAATTATATTTTTAACGATAAAACATTTTATTCCAACATATGAATTTCTATTATTCATTTACACAATAAAATGATATTTTTATTTTCTAACATATTTTAGAAAATTTCGGCGGCATAACGGCACGATACTAGAAACGGGACAAGGCCTCGCCTTATCCCCGGTCTAGTGAAGGCCCACGCCATTCACACATCAATCCAATCAATTTCATCTCACCAAACAATTCAATTCAACCAAATAATTCAACTAATCTATGCAACCAAACAAACAAGTCCATGGTCTGTGGACGATTGTGTCGGGTGCTACTAAGCACCGTCTGCATCCTAGTATATATATATAAATAGAAATGAAATTGAAAGGTGAGAAATTCTCACATATAGCTATCCTAGCTCCACGGCACTTCTTTTGCAGAAGTCTTCGTCGTTTCGCCTTTTTGTCACCTTCGTTGCTGCTTTCTCTACATACGTAAAAATCACATTTTTACTTCGAAGTTCAATATATAAAAATTCTATTTTTCTATCGAAGTTCAATATATAAAAATTCTATTTTTCTATCGAAGTTCAATATATAAAAATTCTATTTTTAGTTCGCTATTCAATATATAAAAAACATATTTTTAGTTCGAAGTTCTATATATAAAAATCGAATTTTTAGTTCGCTATTCAATATATAAAAATCGAATTTTTAGTTCGAAGTTCTATATATAAAAATCGAATTTTTAGTTCGCTATTCAATATATAAAAATCATATTTTTATTTCGATTCTCAATATATAAAAATCGAATTTTATTTCACTTCTCAATATATAAAAATCGAATTTTTATTTCAAAGTTCAATATATAAAAATCGAATTTTTATTCTTAAAGTCTATTCTATCTTATTTTTCTAAAACAAAGCTATTTTATTTGTAGACAAAGCGAAATTTTATTTTTAAACACAATGCTTTTTATATTTATTTTCTAACAAAACTTTAAACAATTTAATCCTTTATATACAATTAAATATGTAATTTCAGTATTTTCACATAACAAAAATCAGTATTTTAACATAATAAAAATCAGTATTTTAACATAAGTAAAATCAGTATTTTAACATAAGTAAAATCGGTATTTTAACATAAGAAAATTCAGTTTTAAAAATAAATAAAAATCAGTTTTAAAATAATAAAGAAAAACAGTTTTAAACATAAATAAATATAAAAAAAAAAAAAAAAAAATCTGTAAACTTACAGGGGGGGGAACTTGCGCTTGTTCGTCAGTGGAAAGGGGGGGGTTCGGAGCTGCGGAGGGCTTCAGAAGGCGGAGGCTGGGGGGTCAGAGGAGGGTGCGGTCGGCGGTTTAATTAGAGGAGAGAGGAGATCGGGAGAGAAGGGAGGAAGCCAGGGGGAAGGGGCGCAGCAAGGGGGGCGCCTCGCCGGAGCTCCGATGGCGTGGCGGCGGCCATCGCCTGGAAAGGGGCTTCGATTTGAGGAGCGCTTTCTTTTTTTTTTTTTTTTTTTTTTTCTGAATGGGTTGAAGAATAAACGGGGGGGCCTGGTTAAGGGAAGAGGGAAATGATTTTTTTTTTATTTTTTATTATTATTTAATTATTTAATTTAGCAAAGAGTTGACTTTTACGTACGACCTCTAAACGAGGCCCACCGCCTGCCGTTCATAACGTTATACCCCCATTCCGAACACAATGGGATATGTATCGCAAGCTGATTTGGTCGTTACACCCAGTTTCCGTTTGAATTTACATTTAAATCAATATATTGAATTTTAAACGTACATTTCAAATTACCGGGGCTATATACGAACTAGAAAAATTCCAGAAAAATATTTTCTAGCTTCGTATTGACGATACGGTCCTAACAAAACTAGTTTCGTCGAATTCTGAGACCGTTAGAAAAATGGCCAATTTCCAGTCGATTAAAATCAACTGAAATGGTCAAAACACGTTTTCCTTTGCCACGCTCACATATTGATTCTAAAAATTATGAAATTTGGAATCTAGCAATAACTTAACATCACGGACCCAACAAAACTGGTTTCGTCGAAATCCGAGGTCGTTTGCAAAATGGCTATTTTTAAGGGCTATATATTATATTAAAATATATATAAATTCCACAGCGACTATTTCTAATTTTCAACTGGACATATCTCATCATTTATAAAGTGAAATCTCAGTTTCTCGACTTCGTTACAAAGATATAGTTATACAGATTCAAATATTTCTTGTTTCGTTCAATTCTGACTTATATTGAATTCTGTATATTCATTTGAAATTAGAAATCGAATTTTCGAACTACCGCACCATTTTCAATTCCTTTTATAATTATATATAATTATTTTTATTCTATCGACGACGCGTATAATATATACGTTCGAATTCTATTCAAAATAAATTTTCTCGTCGATTCTATTTAAAATAATTCATTTTAAATAATCAAAATTCGCTAAAATTGCCAAAATAAAAATTTTAAACTGGCCCAGATTTTCGGGTTGTTACATAAATAAACCGAAACCCAGAAAAATAAATGAAGTGTTATTTAAATATTTCATGATGGATCGAGTTAAGTACAGGGGCCAAAGAACTATGAAGATTGAGTTGGATGGCGTAAGTTGCATGTAAATTGAGTAGTAGGCTCAATAGCACTCGAAAAGGTACGCCTATGCGAAAATAAAAAAATTTGGGTTTTGGGTTTTGGTTTTTGTTTTTCAATCGTGTGGATCGATGTTATTTGTTTCTGCGATATCGTAGAAGTCCCTCCGTGCAGGGGAGACTCTGCTAAATTTTTCTGAGAATTTAATGTGTTAGAATATTTTCGATATTTTTGAAAATTTTGTTTTACCATAATAGATTGGTTTTGCTTTGAAATAAAATATATTTTTAAAGTTAATGGGATTTGCAACCTTTTTCTTACCTTAGCAATTTCGGGGATGAAATTATTTTAAGGGGGAATAATATAATGTGCCGTATTTTCTGACCATTTATTTGAAATATTTTATTTATTTAAATTATTGATTTGAGTTTAAATAATGGATTTTGACCATTTTAATTTGAATATTTAAATTATATTAATAATATAATAATATTTTATTTTTGGGAAAATGTTGAATTTGCTGTATAATGTGAACGAGCAATTTAAAGTGATTTAAATATGGTTTATATTGAATTATATAAATATATTCGTTATTAAAACGACGTCAGAACGTTTAATTTATAATTTAAAAGGTTTTATTTTAACATGAATCCCGTTTTAACTTGAAATTGCTGATACCAAATAGTATAATCCATATAGTTTATATGTGAAGCGGTAGGTATATCTTATTTGGACATTTATGATTATAATAATTTATTTTTAGTTAATTGAATTATTTGGGAATTTATTTATATTTAATCGGTATTATATATGCATAAAAAAATATTTTTCCTTTTAAATGACGTCCGTTTTGATGGAATTTACTTCGTCGGATTCATAAAGACATAATGATATACCAATTTTCATTTCGGTTTTAGTGCGTGGGTTTCGATACAAAAATATTGGTTAATGATAAACAACAATATAAGAGTATAATTTAAATAACGATTAAAATTAAGTTTATTTGTGGAAATTTAAAGTACATACAAAACTTAAACATGAGAACTCAGATTTTACATACAGACAAACGTACAAGCCAACTGTTTATATACAGTTGAATATCATGTATAAGTCCACAAGGATAGTTCGGCCTATCTCAGATACAAGGTGTGTATATCACAATTTCTAAGTCTTCAAAATAAACAAATTGACAATAGCTAAACAGCTATATGAATGAACACAGCTAGACAACTGAAGAAAACACCTAATGAACAGTTGAATATATTCTCCTTGAACAGCTAAAGTAAACAAAATATATAACACCATCAAATTTTACAGATTCGAATCTGACAATATATTTTCATACATAAGAAAATCTACAACAAATCTCCTCATAGCATCAGTCTTCCATCACCACTAAATTAACCTGAGAAAGAAGAAAGAAAAAAAAAGAAGGCTATGAGTTGCTAGAAAATAGGTATAGGTATGTTTGAAAATGAAAGATTTCCAATCAGGAAATACCACATGAAAAACTGTAAAGTGCATAACCCAATCAAATAAGAACAGTACACAAGCTGTTCAAAAGAAAATTAATATATTCTGCATCGAATCCACAAAGCCAAATAACCAAGTAAGCAATACATGTGCATCATCAATTCCCAGGAAAGTAAAACAGAGAAAAATATATCATTAAATCTTTAGAAAATCGAAAAGGATAATGTTTTTTTCCAGAAAATCTCATATAAAAGTTGTTCTGCTGTAGGCACATAGCTATACAGCTAAGTATATATAGCCCTTATGCCTCAAATCAATAAAACTGAACCAAGATTTCAGACAAAAGAAATCTGAAATTTTAATAGCTGAATTGACAATATGAATTATCAATACATAGTTCACCAAATCTATGTATAAACAGTTCATGGATCTAAGCAAATAGGTACATGAAATCCAACATAAAGTCCACATTTTCAGTGTCAAATATCACATGCAAACCAAGTCCATCACAAACAGTTCGGCCACATCTCATATGACAGAAATGAAAAAGGGAAACATCACCTAAGATCTAAGCACAATAAAATCTAACCTAGGATGTTACAATTCGAAATAGACAATGAACTTATGGGGGTCATTCACTAGTATAAATACAGGGTGGGTTCTAAACGAGATCAACATAGTTGGAATAAACTGTAACAACCGGTAATTTTTAACGATTTAAAATCCGATTTAAATCAAAATTTTACTTTGAAAACTTTTTGCAATTTTTTGTAACGGGAATTTAAAATTTGAAATGCGTACAGTGAGATGTTGCAGCTGTGAAAATCACATCGGAAAATTTGAATGTTTCTCGATCATGCAATTTTCAGTGCAATGCTGCATATAACAGACCAAATTTTAGCGATTTAAAAATTTCTCCAAAACCAGTTCGGACAAACACGAAAAATATTCTATTCGTTGTCACGAATCCGAAGGCGAAATTCGTTTTGCGAAAATCGGACGTTTTGACCTCCGTTTTCCGTCCGCATTTTCACGTCAAAGGGGTCCGTAACGCGCTTTTGAACGGAGCATCCTGACACTGAAAATCTTATACCGTTGTGTCCGTCTCGTCGCGCTGATTTCCACAATATATTCATTTGTCAGTTTTGGTGTTCGGTTCGTGCTGAAATTGTTAAAATGCTTGCACAATTCATTTTTGAAACGGAGCCATCTGAGTTCGATGTGTCCCTTTTCCGATCTTACATACTGTTCTAGTCATTTTGGGTCTGCAAAACCCGTTCTTTTATCTTTCTAAACCACTCATTTATTTTTATTTTTTCCTTGGGCTTGTATGGACATATATACAAGTAAACCACGCATGCAACTTTGGGGAAGAAAAGTGGCATTGACATTTTGGCAAAGTTAAAGGTTTGCTGGGCGTTATGTTTGTAATTCCATGCATAATAGAAGCAAATGTATAATGTGAACTGAGCTCATAAACAACGAGAAAAAGTTGAAACCTTTTCATACATTATACTATGGTCTCTACTACAATTCCAAAGCTAGCTATGCATGACGTTTTCTTGTTTGTTTTAGTTCTCTAACCATTCCATCCTCCAAACATTAGTACATTTTTTTTTTTTCGGACTTTGCGTGCGTTCTTTGATTGATTCCCATAAGATTCATTCAACGTTTTCTACCTGTTTGTTCTCTTTTATATTTCCACTTTTTCGTACACTTTAGAAAAAACCACAACTTTGTTCAAATTCAAATTTCAAGAACCATTCAAATGTATTGCCATCCGAATCGTTCATCCCACCTTTTCTCCATCACGCTCTCCTATTTACTTTTTATCTGCATCAATCCAATCGCCATTTTGTTTATATATATATAAAAAAAGATTGAAAAGCTACTCATAACTTTCCCTTCCCACCGCTATTTCTACATCTCCACCACGTCAGCAGCTCGCCCACGTACGCCTATTGTCCCCTCTCAACACAGCTCCACACCTCCCGAACAACCTCCACCTCCAATAGCATGCCGACCCCGAGCTCCGCTTAATGTTTCCCTCCCCAATCCGACCGTGATGTCAACTGCACCTTCCCGGACTCCAGTTTGCCAGCCCTATCAGCCTCTTCCCTAATCCCAAGATCCACTCCTCCGATGTCCGACTGTGCCGTGCAATCAGACCAACAACCGATGCCTTGCCCTTGCTGTTTGAACCCTTGCCCGTCCATTACCAGTAAGAACCGCTCGAAGTCAAGCATCCCTTTCCCCTGCGTGTGTTGTGTGGTATACATTTGTGCGCGTGAATTTTGGTCTCAGTGCGTGTGTTGATTTCAGTGTATGTCCTTTCCTGATGTGTGTAAGTGTGTGTGGAGTTTTGTTAATGTGTGTGGAGTTTGATAGTGGCGTCAGTTTTGGTGTGTGAGTTTGGGTTTGTTTACTGTGTTTAGTTGTATTGTTTACAAAGAAAGAAAATTTTGTGTACTGTACTTGTTGTGTGGTTACGTGAAAGTGTATATTTTCGTGTGAGTCATAGAGATTTATTTGTTTTAAGATTTTATGTACATATATATTATTATGTGTGTTCGCGTTGATTTTGTATGTATAATTTACATTTTACAGTTATGATGTGTGATTTTTATATATATTATGGTTTCGATGTATATAAATATATATAACTATTTATATATTTTATAATTTTGTTTGTAAAAAATAAAATTTGTGTTTATTTTGAGCCGTATTTAGTGTCGAGTTAAAATTCATCCTAGAAAACCCAATAACCGTACCTACCCATCGAAAATTTCCTAGCTCCTCTTACGAAAATAAAATATATCTTGAGCGGCTACCGTGATTTGAATCTATTCCGAGTCGTACCTGGAAGTCGTCATTTCATTCTGTGTCAAATCCGTTCTTTATCTCCATTTTTGTGCCATGGAAGGTGAGTTTATCTCACACCTGACTCACATCTATTTCATGGATGTTAGATCAATAATGAACTGTATATGAAATGTATAGGTTGCTAGTAGAAATTGTTTGATTTGATATGTATGCACATTTCATATGCGACACGATATATTCATATGACACGTAGTTGCACTGATGATATATATGTTGTGATTGATACTATGTGATTGTTGATATCCTAGTTTTAGGAAAATCACTAAGGGTTGAAATGATACATACCCGAATGAACATTAGAATAGGGAAAAATCGTTATGGGTTGAAATGATAGATCTGAACGATTTTTATTGAATTTGGGATAGCGGGTTGAAATGATAGACCCGTAGAAATTTTATCAATTGCGGGTTGAAATGATAAATATCCGTATTACTTGACCATAGGGTAGAAAGCTATATACGGACACCGTCGGTCATGTTTTCAAAGTAAAATGAGGATTTTTTTAAAATATTTACTTAAGACTTTATATATTTATATTTATATTCATATTTTATTTAAATATAAATTATTTTGTATATTTTAAATTATGTGTTTTAAAATGATTTATTTGTAAATAGGGATTTAAATGTTTATTTAAGATTTTACTTATAAATTTATTTATTTTAAACCATATAATTGATTCCTATAAGTATTTTAACCTTTTTATATTATTATAAATATTTCTTTAAATCTATTTTTATATTATTTTAAACTTATATATGTTTATAATCTATTTCTAATTTATTTTAGAATTTTATAAACTTATATATATATATACATATCTATTTTCAAAGATAATTTTCTTATATATATATTTTATAAACTTTAATAAAGTCAGGATGGATAGGTCATATTTCGCGATTAAATTCGAAGTTTAAAGATGTAAATCTATATAACGATATTTGAATAACGAATAAATTCATATTAAGTTATGAATTGGAATCGATACGAATTTTTGTAGGATGAACTTGAATTGGTAAATTTAAGAAATTGAATTTGATTTGGTTTAAATTATGAACCTTGATAAGAAATGAATGTGAATTGGGTAAATTGATTTATTTTGAATTTATTGTCGATAAGAATTAAATTCAATTTTAAGTGATTAATTATGAATTGGAATATATAGATGTTATATGCGGAATTGATTTTTATATCGTTTGGTTTGAATTAAGAATTTGTTAAATCAATGTATAAGAATGGTTTTAAATCATAATTTGGTTGAATGGAAATATAAGATTTTGATTTAAAATGTAGAAGTAATAGTTTTGAACTATATAACTTGAATTATAGTTATAAGACGATTTGGTTTATATTGAAGTTTAAGATTTCGTTTTAAATTATATAAAAGGAAATTTGAACCTAAGTGTCGAATTTCATTAATCGACTAAAATGAGTTGTTTTCAAAATTTAATGTATTCGAAGTTAGATATTTAATTTTGAATTCAAATTCGAATATGAGAATTCGTATAAACTATTTTATAAAGTGATTTATAAAATAATGACCATGGTGTGAAAAATGTAAACGATTGGTTATTAAAGAGACCGGGATCGGCTATTGTCATACTCTCTGCCAATACCGAAAACCACTTTGACAACTGTGTATGCGGTGGAGTTCCAGAATGAAGGGGATGATTTGGCGAACGACTCCATTTTTATTTCATATTAATTACGAGACCCTGATTACCTTGAGTCAGCTTGATGTGGCAAAACAGGAGCTATGCACGGACCAAGTGAGGTCATACCTCTTATCGAGCACACTTCTTCGATATTATTCTATTACCGTTGAGATTCGATTTGGTCCCTTTTGATTATGGGAGTGTGTATCGAGGTGGGCGGTAGTAGCTATTATGTGTTACCACTAGTCCAGCTCTGCAAACGGTGAATCCACCCTGGCATTCCTTGCGTGCCTTGTCACATGCCTTATACGAGCCTACTACGATTTTGTTTTGCACTGTTTTATATGGAGTGCCCTCTGATCAACCTCCAGTTTATGAAGGAATTACGGTACTGTATATACTATGGGAATATATAAACGGTGTAAGGGTAATCATGGTAATTCCACTTACGCTATTTTGATATTTTACTTTACTGATAGACATTATTGTATATAGCGTATTATACTATATAGTATTAGTTTGACGGATCCTTAGAGGATGGTGATCCCAAACATCCTTTAAGTTACTGATTGCATTTCATCGAAACTTTCATTTGAGTTGATTTACTTCCATGAGAATGTTAGTCCTGATCCGAGTTGTTTTGTTTTGCATTATTGCTCGGGTCAGATCGAGTATTCCAGATTCGAGATTTATCCTTGGAGTTGGAGCTTATCTTGGGTTTTGATCTCATGTATCTACTCATTGATCATTTGTTCTAGTGTCAGCTATTCTCATTGTTTTGATTCATACTGTTATCATTTACTTATGTATCAAAATTCAGTATATTAGACTTCCGTTGCATTATTTATGTAAACTCTGATGTAAAATTTATTTAGTAGCGTCATGAACTGCTATTGTATTTTAAATTTTTCGCTGCGAGATATTATATTGCTCTGTATCTGTGTTTGTGATCTATGATTCTGTGATTTATTCTATTTACCTCAGAAGCTAATAACAATCTGTTGTTTTGGACGTTTCGAGTTGACATGTTTTGTCGATTCGGCTCGGTCAAAATGGCGGTTCGTTATAAGTGGTATCAGAGCTTTGGTTTTATCAAAGCTTTAGCCTATGAGGTATAAGCTCATTAGAGATAGGGTAGTGATACCCTAGAATGAGTGGAATTAGTTTCAGAATCCATCTTGACAGAGCGTATTTTAAAAGTATAAATAGTTTTAAATGGTTTTAAATTGTTATTAAAACAAATATTTTGGTATATAAAATTTGTTTTTAGTATTTAAATCTTCTTCTGAATTTCCTTTCCATTTGAATCTAACATTGTGTGTAGATCCTCTTTGATTAGGTTCTTTCGTTCGTGCAGCTTTCAACTCGAATTTTATAACTTATTCTTGTTCATAAGAAGGTAAGAAGTAGAAGGAGAGTATAATTCTTCCAGCGTGTTCATCCTTATCTAAATAAATGTTTGAAATAGATATATAGTTCTTTTGATATAATATTGAAATTCTTATAAATATTTTTAGAAGATGTGTATTTGAAAATAACATTATGTTTGGTGATACCAATATTTGAAATGATTCGATGTTATACCTTAAGATTTTATATTTTATACACAATATATTTGTATAAGATTTAAAGATATAGATTTTGTAAGAAAATGATTTTTCTTGGTTTAAATCTATAATTTTTCTTATAGTTATAAATATATGTATATATAGGAATTTATAAATTTAAATAGGTTTCTAAAGATTCTAATTTGTGATGTATATATATGTTAAATTTATGGAATTAAACTAGTTTTATAATATTGATAATTTGGGTTTGAAAAAGATTTTGGTATAGTACATAATAATATTGTTATATATTTGATTTAATAATATTATTGCATATTTATTAAGGATTGAATTTAAATTTTAATACATAAATGAGTGGGGAGAGATATAATTTTCCCTACTTTAATTTTAATGATTTGAAATA
Source organism: Allium sativum (assembly GCA_030737875.1). Classification (NCBI taxonomy): domain Eukaryota; kingdom Viridiplantae; phylum Streptophyta; class Magnoliopsida; order Asparagales; family Amaryllidaceae; genus Allium; species Allium sativum. Next base: position 161,945,446 of record CM060923.1, read on the forward strand.
TATTATTTATAATATATGAGTTGAAAATTTAGTATATATTCTATTTAAATATAGAAAATGTTTTGAGTACTTATTTGACGTTAAAGTTGGCCTATCGAATACCTAGTGATTTGGTGTATACGTCTGATCAACGTATATGTTAAGTCCTATGTGTTTTAGATAGATATAAAGTCACACTCTGGTCGCTTGGAAATGAATCTGTTGATGACTGCAGCATCATCGATATCTATTTTCGGGTTTCGAAAGTGGGATATATATACAGAGCGAATCGAGACGTCGAGTGAGTACTTGAAATTATTTTGAAATATGTTTGAAAATATTTTAACTTTTTATTTGTGTATATATATATATATTTCAAATTATATATACGTATGATTATAGATATGAACCATTGGTTTAAATATATTTAGTTATTTAATTACTATTTGCCTGCCTCGTTCCTTTTCGGGGACGAAAAGTTTTGAGTAGGGGAGATTGTAACAACCGGTAATTTTTAACGATTTAAAATCCGATTTAAATCAAAATTTTATTCTGAAAACTTTTTGCAATTTTTTGTAACGGGAATTTAAATTTTGAAATGCGTACAGTGAGATGTTGCAGCTGTGAAAATCACGTCGGAAAATTTGAATGTTTCTCGATCGTGCAATTTTCAGTGCAAAGCTGCGCATAACATACCAAATTTTAGAGATTTAAAAATTTCTCCAAAACTAGTTCGGACAAACAGAAAAAATACTCTATTCGTTGTCACGAATCCGACGGCGAAATTCGTTTCGCGAAAATCGGACGTTTTGACCTCCGTTTTCCGTCTGCATTTTTACGTCAAAGGGGTCCGTAACGCGCTTTTGAATGGAGCATCCTGACACTGCAAATTTTATACCGTTGTGTCCATCTCGTCGCGCTGATTTCCACAATATATTCATTTGTCAGTTTCGGTGTTCGGTTCGTGCTGAAATTGTTAAAATGCTTGCATAGTTCATTTTTGAGACGGAGCCATCTGAGTTCAATGTGTCCCTTTTCCGATCTTACTTACTGTTCTAGTCATTTTGGGTCTGCAAAACCCGTCCTTTTATCTTTCTAAACCACTCATTTATTTTTAATTTTTCCTTGGGCTTGTATGGACATATATACAAGTAAACCATGCATGCAACCTTAGGGAAGAAAAGTGGCATTAACATTTTGGCAAAGTTAAAGGTTTGCTGGGCGTTATGTTTGTAATTCCATGCATAATAGAAGCAAATGTATAATATGAACTGAGCTCATAAACAACGAGAAAAAGTTGAAACCTTTTCATACATTATACTATGGTCTCTACTACAATTCCAAAGCTAGCTATGCATGACGTTTTCTTGTTCGTTTTAGTTCTCTAACCATTCCATCCTCCAAACATTAGTCCATTTTTTTTCTTTTTCTTTTTTTTTCGGACTTTGTGTGCGTTCTTTGATTGATTCAAATAAGATTCATTCAACGTTTTCTACCTGTTTGTTCTCTTTTATATTTCCACTTTTTCGTACACTTTAGAAAAAACCACAGCTTTGTTCAAATTCAAGTTTCAAGAACCATTCAAACGTATTGCTATCCGAATCGGTCATCCCACCTTTTCTCCATCACGCTCTCCTATTTACTTTTTATCTGCATCAATCCAATCGCCATTTTGTTTATATATAAAAAAAAAGATTGAAAAGCTGCTCATAACTTTCCCTTCCCACCGCTATTTCTACATCTCCACCACGTCAGCAGCTTGCCCACGTCCGCCTGTTGTCCCCTCTCAACACAGCTCCACACCTCCCGAACAACCTCCGCCTCCAATAGCACGCCGACCCCGAGCTCCGCTTGATGTTTCCCTCCCCATTCCGACCATGACGTCAACCACACCTTCCCGGACTCTAGTTCGCCAGCCCTGTCAACCTCCTCCCTAATCCCAAGATCCACTCCTCCGACATCCGACTGTGCCGTGCAATCAGACCAACAACCGATGCCTTGCACTTGCTGTTTGAACCCTTGCCCGTCCATTACCAGTAAGAACCGCTCTAAGTCGAGCATCCCTTTCCCCTGCATGTGTTGTGTGGTATACATTTGTGCGCATGAATTTTGGTCGCAATGTGTGTTGATTTCAGTGTATGTCCTTTCCTGATGTGTGTTAGTGTGTGTGGAGTTTGATAGTGGCATCAGATTTGGTGTGTGAATTTGGGTTTGTTTACTGTGTTTAGTTGTATTATTTACAAAGAAAGAAAATTTTCTGTACTATACTTGTTGTGTGGTTACGTGAAAGTGTATATTTTGGTGTGAGTCATAGATATTTATTTGTTTTAAGATTTTATGTACATATATATTATTATGTGTGTTCGCGTTGATTTTGTATGTATAATTTACATTTTACAGTTATGATGTGTGATTTTTATATATATTATGATTTCGTTGTGTATAAATATATATAACTATTTATATATTTTATAAATTTGTATGTAAAAAAAAATTGTGTTTATTTTGAGCCGTATTTAGTGTCGAGTTGAAATTCATCCTAGAAAACCCAATAAACGTACCTATCCATCGAAAATTCCCTAGCTCCTCTTACGAAAATAAAATATATCTTGGGCGGCTACCGTGATTTGAATCTATTCCGAGTCGTACCTGGAAGTCGTCATTTCATTCTGTGTCAAATCCGTTCTTCATCTCCATTTTTGTGCCACAGAAGGTGAGTTTATCTCACACCTGACTCACATTTATTTCATGGATGTTAGATCAATAATGAACTGTATATGAAATGTATAGGTTGCTAGTAGAAATTGTTTTATTTGATATGTATGCACATTTCATATGCGACACGATATATTCATATGACACGTAGTTGCACTGATGATATATATGTTGTGATTGATACAATGTGATTGTTGATACCCTAGTTTTAGGAAAATCACTAAGGGTTGAAATGATACATACCCGAACGAACATTAGAATAGGGAAAAATCGTTATGTGTTGAAATGATAGATCTGAACGATTTTTATTGAATTTGGGATCGCGGGTTGAAATGATAGACCCGTAGAAATTTTATCAATTGCGGGTTGAAATGATAAATATCTGTATCACTTGACCATAGGGTAGAAAACTATATATGGGTTGCTGAAACTAAAGGATTTGGGTTTGGTCGGCTTCATCTTGGATCTTTGGTCTCGTTCTCCGATGGTCCTTCATGGAGGCGGAATACTTGGAGCAGAAGGCAAAGGGGGTTGGGGCGTGGAGATGGCTGGACTCGAGCGAAGGTGGAAGCAGGAGGATTTTGGCCGAGAGGGGTTTCTTTTACTCTGGAAATTTGGTGGCGGCATGTGATTTTAAAGAGGAATGAAAGGGGGACCGAGGGTTTTGAGGGATAAAAGTGGTGCAGGCTAGAACTAATGGGCTGGACGAGATAAGTAAGGCCCAAGATTAAAATTAATTTAAGTTCTTCAATTTTAATGTTAGTATAAATCTTAGAATACTAATTATGAGTACATATATGGTCAGAATTCGAGAAAACGAAAAACATCGGAACCGTGAAGACGAGTACTACGCGATGGATGAGGACTGAGCAGGGCAGACAACAGGTGTATTTTTCAGTTAAATAAAACGCCGTTCAATTTGACTGAAATGAGCAGATCTAACGACGGAATCAAACAAAAGTGAGTTAAACTCACTATATAATTCCCGCTTAGATTTTATACGTTGGGTTTTTATTTTTGTGTGCTATGGTTGCTAATGATTTGACTGATTGATGAGATATATTCACATATCGTTTGAACTGATGAAATTAAACGTCGTTTAATTTCAGTGAAACCCAAATCGTTATTTTTAATGATTGGTTCCAATTAAGGTAACTTACCTTATTGGCCATGTTTATAAAATTAAACGTGTTTTAGTAAATGGATTGTTTTGACTGACTATTGTGGTTGATATTGAATTATTGTTATAGAGTGTTATGAGACCATTAATTAACCAAATAGAATTGGTTGGATTAGTTGGTTGAATATTGACCTGAGAATCACCATTTGTTTTGGTTTAAACCAATGGGTACTATTGGTTGAGTGATTGGCAGGACATGGCCTATGAATTAACCGTTTTATCAATATCGATCCACTATCAGATAAATCAACGAGATAAATTTATAAGGTTTATAAAATATATTTTTAAATTTATTATTTGAAATAAAGTTTGTAAAAAGGAAAAATATTTATTATTTATTAATCGAGCTTATAATTGATACTTATTAGATTTATAAGCGAATAGGAAGAAATTAAATTAATGTTATAGATTTGAATGATCGTTTTGAGAGATAATTAAAAGGAGTTATTTAAGTTAATTACACTATTAATTAATTTAAATAAAGAATTTATTTGGAATTGGTTAATGAAGTAATCATGCTTTGGTTTGACAAAGCCAACCTTTTTAACCAAATTGAGAATAAGATCAGTTGTTTGCATTTATCTAATGAGATGGGTTAACAAATAATGGTTTAATTTTAATAAGATTTAAAAAGAGATTTATGATGTATTTAGCAAATAAATAAGTTAATTACTAACATAGTAGTCAACGGTGAAGTAAATTATTAATTTAGGAGATTTCTACTTAAATGAGACCATTTATGAAAGAAAATCGAAGTTGAAATGAAATAAGATTGCGTTGTGAAAGGAATTCATAAACGGGTTTAAATAAAACCCCAGTCTTTATCACCAAAGGGAAGAAGAAAATTTAAGCAAATGAAATGGCATAAATTAATGTTTGCTTAACGTTTGAATTAAGCAAAAAGTAAATTGATAATGTAAGGGTTATATTAAACCATGATTTGTAAACAAAGTTTATAAAAAGGAAATGAGCCGTGTTTGGAATTAGAATAAATGTTGGGTTTTGAATTACAATGGATGTCTACCCAAAGATAGGAACGTTGTTGATCAAGGTCTGAGAGGTAAATAAATACCCCAACTTGAACGACTTCAGGATTTGCTGAGGGTGATATTACTTTGTAATGGGAAGGTGGGAAAGAAAATAATTTATTATTTCCATATGAGAAATAATAACGCAATATAAGTAAAAGAGTCGAGAATATAAAATGGGACGTTCCAAGTAACGGAAGAGGAAAGGATTGAAACTTGTTATATACATGTATATAATTGGATTTCCGAAGTAAAGGAAATAAAAAGAGATCATGTGAAATTGGAATGGTGTTTTCGAGATTAAAGGAAATTGAAACGTTAAGTTCTGCGAATGGTTTATACTAAAAGTATAATAGATGGTTGTTATGTTCAAGTGATAAAATAAAGGAGATTCCATAATGTTGTTTTACTTGAAATGAGATGATTCGTTTTTCGAAGATGGTTAATTAGAAATAAATAGTAAATGGGTTTGAAATGATAGTAGAATAAAGAACTGAATATGATACGAAAGTGAAATAGTTTGAAATAATAACCTTACGTCAAGTAAGTTATATTTGAAATATTTAAGGATTTAAGATTTACTATCGATAATCATTTTAGTTAAAAAGGGCCGTGTAGTGCTGGTACTGAACTGGCAATCCCATGTTACTCTCACAATTACTTATTTCATAGTTTAATCACCGACTATCAAACCTGACCATACGATCGTTGGTATGGAAAGACCGGGATCGAATTTATATTCGAAAACCATTCCGACCAGCGAATACGTAAAAGGAGATTATCAAAGATAAAGAAATTGAATACCGTTGATCTCCACTAGCGGAAGAGCTACTGAGTGAATTTCTCTGGTTTAGCTTCCGGAGATATTTCAACTGTGATTCTGTCGTGATTGGAATCTACAGATTGCAAGGACTGCTCACTACTGATCTGCAAGGTGATTCCTAGGATGCAGTAGGAGGGTGCCTTCGGTTCATCCTATTCCTGGATGACTTGTATGGACGAATGTCTGACAGAATATTTCCTAAGACTCACGTACATGGATTTTTACAAACGTAATTCTGTCAGCTGCAGAGTAGTTTTGTGTACGTCAATTAGTGATTTGATGGATCTGACGATGTGGCATTCAAAGTGAATGATGGCCAGATGTTCTCAAAATAAATTCTAGCCTCAAGCCTCACAACCGGGAAATGACAAAAATCGGGCAGGCAGCATGGCTGTGTGGGTCGCTCCCATTAGGGTGTATAATCACCTATCTAGAGAAATTCCATTTGCTTCTTTAATCTATTTCAGTGCAGTCCCTTTTCGGGAAACGGTTGCTGATCCCAACCGTTGGTGATATACATTCGATACACTCAAGCGAAATGAGTGGTCGGTCATGTGTGGGCCGGGTTGCAAGACGTTCTTGTTGAACCCAGTGTATTCGCCTCTAGAGATACACGATCGACAGGTGGACCCATACCTTGTTAGAGTTGGAATCCAATCTCCAATCAGCGCCTGCGGTTTTGATTGTATACTATATATGTGGAGCGTGAGATGCAAGCTTTCCACTAGATTGTTATTTACTTGTAGCTAGACATTATTATAATATCAGAAAAGATATTGTTTTCAAAACTGTTTTGGGTTATCGTAAGGTAAAAACCGTCCGTGTTTATGTGTGGATTTGGTCTTACGATTATTCTTTTCTTTGAAAAGATTTTGAACTTTAAAATCATGATTGGATGATTTATCCTTAATACTGCGCGAGTTTATCTCACTCTGGTTCACCAGACTGACCCGGTGTTTTGTAAATGCTCTAGTTCGCCCGGAGTGTACAGGTTTAGGTTATCGAAGGTTGTGAAGAGACGGGCTGGAAAGTTCAGACGTATGATATTATTCCGCTATGTTGTATATAAGGGCAGATTATTATAACTGTCCAATGATGTTGATGTACTCTGATATAGTAAGTTTTATTTAAAGCTCTCAATAAAGATTTATTTCTATACTATATTTTGTTCCGCTGCGATGTGAGACTCTGTGTTGTGTTGATTATTCTTCTTTTACTACTCTTATATTTCTTTTTTTCTTATCTCAACCTCTAATTTCTTTCCATAAACGTTTTGGTGCTTTTGGTGTTTTGGAGGATCGACATGAGATATGGTAATGTATTTATGTCGATTTTCGGGGCCGAAAACCCTGGGTTGTTACAATGTCTTTACACTGCTTGATCATTGCTATATTTACATTTCAGCTAAAGGTTGTTGGAGAATGGAATTTTGAACACAACACCCTTGTTTCAGCTATTGACATTATTGATTATAAAATATATACTGACATCTTTATCCAAATATATATATATATATATATATATATATATGCAAGATTTATATGGAGGAAATAAATAACTGAAGACAGTACAATTAAGAGTTTATAGAGATCCAAGCTTTCAAAATAAGATTCAAGGCTCATGAATATCAAGATATCAAGAGTTCAAGACTATCGGAGTAATAAAGTCTAGTTAGTATGTAAAACTCTGCTTAGCACTCACAAAATTCTGCTTTCCAATTATCTTTTTAAAATGATTTCAAAACTATTTCTGACTCTTATCAAAATGTTTTTAAATTATTTCTAACTTATGTTTTCAAATTCGCTAAGTTATTTCAAATCACCGAAGGCGTTTAAATTATTATTTCAAATATATTCTTATATAGTTTGTATATATGTTTATAATATAGTTTTATATCATATTATTATATATATATCTTTAAATTATGTATTATTATACTTTTATACTTTAGAAAATACATTTTAAAACAACTATTTTTGATTCATGAATTTCCAGAATATATATTAATTTAAATACTTAAAAAGGATTTAAAATTCAAAGATCAATAGCATATGTCGATATACCATTTTATACATGTCGACATATAGCCGTCACTTTTTCAAATTTCAAAGGAAGCGTCTTTTCATATTTTGAAACCATTCAAAACTGTTTTGACCTTTTGAACACTATATGAAGGTCTCATTTTTGAAATTTTAAAGAACTAATTTTCTTCATCCTATCCCTTACCATCATTATTCTACTTTAAATTCTTGATTTCTACACTTGTACTTTGCCATTACCAATACAAGTTATATCATTCTCTCTCTATTCTCAATCTCTATCAAATACTCTCTGTTTGGAAGTGTTATTCAAGAGTTCTAGGGTTGTTTATAATTGTTAAGGAAAGGATGTGTTCCTAGTAGCCTGTTAATCAAGGAAAGGGAGCGGTGTGAACCATATAGCCGTGAAATCAAGGGTGTGGAATCGGTGTAAACCTTGTAGCCGTGAAATCAAGGTTGTAGAATTAGTGTTAACCTTGTAGCCGTGAAATCAATAGTTTTGTAAAGTTGATACTAGTATTAATAAAACTTAGCGCAATCCGGCATTGCGTGGGAATGCACGTAGGAGTAATCCGAACCAGTATAAAATATGGTATGTTCTTTCCTTTTCTGCATTTTATTTCTGTTTTTATCTGCATCTGTGATTGTTTCTGTTGTGATATTCATTCTATGATTCATATAGTTGTTTGAATAATCGTTAATTGTTTAAATTTTCCATAATCTCTTTAAAACCTATTCATCCCCTTCTGGTGTTAGGTTTTCCTTAAGATCCGTGATTCTCATACCTAACAATTGGTATTAGAGCATAGGTTATCAAAATTTCATCATCAAAATTTTGGAAATATTAAATGGAAACCAGCACTAGAATTTCTAGTAATAATTGTTCTTTTGTAGAGGGTCAGTCAACCATTAGACCACTACTATTTAATTGTAGTAATTATTCATGTTGGGCATGTAGGATGAAAATATATTTGCAATCTATAGGATTAGAAACTCGGAATATCACACAAACTGAATATGTTGAACCCACTACTAATTTTTCATAATGGACTAATGAACAAAAGGCTTTGCACAAAGTAATTCTAAGGCTATGAATATGTTATTCTGTTCATTAGATAGAAATTAATTTAATAGTGTATTAGTTTGTAAATCTTCTCATGATATATGGAAAATCTTGCAAATTACTCATGAAGGAAAAAATAAAGTTAAATAGACAAAGATATCAATGCTAACCAATTAATTTGAGTTATTTAAAATGATTCAGATGAATATGTTTCCGATATATACTGTGGGTTTCAGGAAATCGTGCATTCATTAGTTGCTTTGGGAAGAACTTATTCTAAAGAAGACCAAGTCAGAAAAATACTTAATTCTCTAACTCCAAAGTGGGATCAGAAAACACTGGAGATTGAAGAGGCCAGTAATATTAGTGAAATGAAAATTGAGGAGTTAATAGGAAATTTGATGTCGTTCGAAGTACAGTTACAAAAAAGAAAGGAAAATAAGCCAACATAAAAGAAATCTATAACATTCAAAGCAACAACTGATGGTTCTGATTCAAATAGTAAGGATGATGAATAAGATGCATTAATGACAAGAAATTTCAGAAAATTTCTAAGATATAAAAGAAGAAATAATTTTCAGAGAAATAATCAAGGAAGATCGGGAAGAATGACGATATATGCTACAACTGCAACAAACCAGGTCATATAAAAAGGCTGTGTCCATATCTTGATAAATCAAATCAAATCAACAAACAAACAACTATTCATCAAAGAAGAGGAAAAGGGTATACGTAGCAACTTTAGATGACTCGAATTCATCATCAAGTGACGACGTGCCAGAAACTGGAAATTCAAATATGTGCTTCACAGCGATTCAGAATTCAGAAAATATTGAAGGAATGGATCTAAAAACTAGGTACGCCTTAATTAATAATTTTTTCATTGAAATGGTTGAATGGATGATAGTTTATTTGCCTTGTTTGAAAATTTGAAATCTAAAGTTTGAATTTGAAATTTAAATTCTAAAATTTAAATTTGAATTCTGAAATTCAAAATAACAAAATAAAATAAAAAATAATATAATAATGATAAAATTTAATTTTAAAATTAAATATTATCTCAAGAAATAATTATATAGAGAATATAAAACATTAAAATAATAAAAAAAAGTCAAAAAGCAACTTGACTTTTGAAAACACACACATATGTCAACATATATGAATTAACATGTGGACATATGCACCAGAAAATGAAATTCAAAATTTTGGATTTCAAAATTTTAAACTTTCTTCCATCTTTTCACTAACTCTTAAGGTTTTAAATGGTGTACTTTTACTCAGAAAGATGTGTCCATTTACTCCCTATTTGGTTATGTATTCAATCCTATTCTCTCTATCTCTCATTCAAAATTCAAAACTATTTTCTTTATACTATTCTCTTTAAAAATTATCTCTAATGGCTTCCTCAAGTAAACCACAAACCATGACATTAACCAAATCTCTCAAAGCTCATTTGAAATGACCCGAACTTCGCCGATAAGGAAAGAGCAGATACTTTGACGACAAGCCACAAAAGAACGCAAACAGAAGAACATTTCATTGCTTATTATAACAATTTCATAAGAATACAAGAATATACAGAGTATAAAACAATATTACACATTCACTAAATATCAGAGATTACAATACATTACATAACAGCGGAAAATAATACAAAACACAACTGAAGGAGATATACGAAGACAAAGCTTTCCGGATATCATTCCAGCTGTAAAACCAGGTTCCTGTGAATATAAATCTGCAAAACCAAAACTACTAGCTGCCCGTGCGGAAAATAGGGGCACCCAGAGTTTAGGTTAAAACAATAAACTCCAGGTTAGTCATGTGACTGGTGTGAGAACTAAAACAGTTATTAATCTTTATTTTAAAGTTCGGTAAATCAAGGGACCACGACGTATAACACGGAACGGGTTTCCTCCCAAGAATACCAGTGCATAAAACAACAACGTAAGAACAATGAAGCTATTATAAGACCCAGGTCCCATCACACAACGCAACGCAAGCCGGAGGATAGGGTTTTTACCTTATAATAGCCAAAGAATGCTTGATACGCTAAATTTCATTTTTTTATTATTACTATAAGTCTATAGTGTCAAAACAATTTCAAACATAAGTATCAATCATAGACGACATTAGTGCCCCATACCACTATGTCGCCATATATAGGTATACAATCAAAACCGCATGGTGTCGTATTTGGAAATTGGATTTTCATCTATGAACCGAGGCAAGGGATCGTCCTCTACCGAATTCGAGACGCTCTAGCCCGCCCCTCAGGCAAGCGCGCAGGCAAGCATTGGATCGTCAGGGCCGGTCCACCGATGTGGATTATTATGAATAAACACTACGTTTCCCTGCCCTTTGGGGCGTAAATGAGCCAAATGACTCCATCGGCTCCACACAGTCACCGATATATCCGAGGTGCCTCGCAACAGCAACAATCACACAAGTGAAAATAATATAAATGTCATGGCTGGTAGGTCACTGACACCACCCTAGCTAGAAGGAAACGCATTCCCTCCCTGAGGTCCTCTCCCGTTTTTGGTTCACAATGGGGAGTGAGGCTTGCGAATCAATGCTACACAAAGCTATGCCACACAGGCGGTGCTTTGATCATCAACCACAAGACTTTGCTTTTAAACAGAAGCCTTGATCAATTGCCACTTAGGCATGCCACACAGGCAATTCACTCCATGCGATTGATATCCATCAATATATAACCCGTGAGCTCGTACGTCTTAGAGAAGGGCGTTAAGCAAGAGAATAAATTCTCCGCCGCCAAACAGATATATATTTAATAGAAATCAATCACACAGACTAAAATCCAATGTCAGACACACAGTCCATGAGAGAACCCGTAACTTCCCCGTAAAGGAAAGTGTCGGATAGTTCGAGAACAAGCCACAACAGAACGCATATAAAAGAACATTTCATTGTATTTCACAACAATGCATCAGATTACAAGAATATACAGAGTATAAACAAATAAATATTATACAGAATAACAGAGATTTAAATTATATTTAAATACATAGCAGCGGAAAATAATACAATACACAACTAGAAGTAGATATACGGATACAAAGCTTTCCGGATATCGTTCCAGCTGTAAACCAGGATCCTGTGAATATAAATCTGCAAAACCAAAACTACTAGCTGCCCGTGTCAAAATAAGGGCACCCAGAGTTTAGGTTAAAACAATAAACTCCAGGTCAGTCATGTGACTGGTGTGAGAACTAAAACAGTTATTAATCTTTATTTTTAAAGCTAGGTAAATCAAGGGACCACGCCGTATAACACGGAACGGGTTTCCTCCCAAGAATACCAGTGCATAAAACCAGCAGCGCAATGCTAAATAAAGAAAAATGAAGCTGTTATAAGACCCGGGTCCCATCACACAATGCAACGCAGCCGAGGATAGGGTTTTCCCTTATAACAGCCAAACATGCTTGATACGTTTAAAACAAATCATTTGATACTATAATAAGTGTATAGTGTCAAAACAACTTCAATCATAAATATCAATCATAGACGGCATGGGTACCATATATCATGTCGCCATACTAGTTCTACAATTAAAGCCGGAATACACGTATTGGAAATTGGATTTCCATCATGGTGGCTCCTGATTCGAAAGATCGCTCGCGTAGTACAAATCACCGCGGCTTACGTCTCAGCGAGAGAAAACACCGCTATGCACATCCGCACTTTTGGGGACTCAAGTATCACCGCGGCTTACGTCCCAGCAAGAGAAAACACCGCTTACTCTATCCCTCCGAGCACGAAGCTCAATATCGGTCGACCGAATCCACTACACTAAAAAAAAATGTATACTGATCAAACCATCAGTTTACCACCATCCCGGGCTGTGAGGCTCGCGGATCAACGCTATACACAAAGCCATGCTATATCAGCTGTGCTTTGATCATCAACCACCAAACTTTGCTTTTCAACAAAAGTTTGGATCACTGCATCTCAGTATGCCACACTATCAATCCATATCGTACCACTGATTTCTGCCAATATATAACCTCTGAGCTCATATGTCTCAGAGAAGGGCGTTAAGCAAGAGAATAAATTCTCCGCCGCCAAACAGATATATATTTAGCAGAGATCAACAAATACAATATAAAGGAATACAATGTCAGACACACCATCCATTTACAAGTCCGTTCTAGGTCTGAACGAAACCGGAGGCACCTAGTACCCCGCATATCCATCGATCTCCAAGTACGTCTGGACGATCACTAACTGTTTCCATCTTCTTGGGTGTACAGCCCAATCAAGATCATCAGTCATTACCCAAACGACGTGAAGACTTCCGGTCTTCGACCATCGTCTTCATCTATGACTTATCGTCGTATCAGTTATTCAGAATGGGATAAACCCGGTCTTTCCGAATAACTCGCGTATATTTTAAATAAGTGTTACACAAACACAACATACGCCTCATTCCAATTCATTAGTCACTAACCGTAAATTAATCAAGAGAATAATTTCCCAAATATTAACCCCGAAGGCCGAAACCAACATCAGATCAATATCCAGAAAACCATTCTGCTTGGCTAACCGATAGTTAGTTTCTAAATTTCACATTCATAGGGAAAGATTCCCATAAATTTTATCAAAGATAAATTCCTTGAATTTATTCTTTTAATCCATTTTTGAATATCAATTCAAACTAGTCGGGATTAGCGAACCTTACCGAAGTAATCATTTGTTTTAATTTCCCAATCCCAACCTATTCATCCCATGAAGCAAAACTGGTAATACTTCATATCTAACACCATAGTGTTATCGGTAAATTCAATTACCATTTCACGTTCAAATCTAATTAAAGATTTAACTATCGCCTGGAGCAAAACTGGTGATACTCCATTTTCGATCATTTCAATCTAATTAAAGATTCATTAAAACTCCACTTAGTTTTAATCTTTAACCGGGTTAAAGAATCCGTGTCATTTAAAACACGGTTCACGATAAACCCAGAGTCACATTCATTAATTATCGGGTTAAAGAACGAGTGTTATTTAAAACACTGTTCACGATAAACCCAAAAATCAATATCAGTTCAATTCCAATTAAATATTATTTAATTGGCACACTTCATTAAATCTAAATAAAAAGATTTAATCTTTTCTCAACTGGGTTCAAGAACAGTGTTAGTGAAGACACCATTCACGACAAACCCAAATCACATTTGATTAATTATCGGGTTAAAGAACAAGTGTTATTTAAAACACTGTTCACGATAAACCCAAAAATCAATATCAATTCTATTCCAATTAAATGTTATTTAATTGGTACACTTCATTAAATCTAAATAAAAAGATTTAATCTTTTCTCAACTGGGTTCAAGAACAGTGTTAATGAAGACACCATTCACGACAAACCCAAATCCCATTTGATATTCAATATAAGGCTCTGAATAGAAAATATATCGGCTTATATTCAATATCAAATTCTACGATTAACAAATGTCGTATTGGAAATAACGATATAAATATATATCTTTCAAATTTCCGTAACAACACCCGTATAATCACAAATTCCAACATCGAAATATTCCGAAGACAATTTCGATTCAAATCCACTCCAATGCAATCATTGGAAATTTTGGTTATTTTCAAAACCCTTTTCAAATTCAATTTATTTATTTAAAAATAAATAGAATTATAATTCTAGTTCAAAACTAGTTCATTTCGATAAAAACCTATTTTTATCTTTTCAAATAGGGAGTTTTTCATCCCAATTCTTTCTAAATCATTTCTTATGATTTTACACAAATTATTACTATTTTTAATAATTTTATCAAGGCCCGTACAGTCGATTTCCATTAATGGCCATCGAACTGCACTTACAGCGACCTTTTTCGAATTTGATTTGGACGTATCTCCAAATCCATCCGTTAGATTTCAAATTTCTAACATTCATTAGAAAGCTCTTTTCGATACGAACCCAACGGTTCCGGTTTTAGGAGAATCCGACGGTCGGATCTCCCGTAATGTCCGTTTGAAATAAATGGTCGAAATTCACGAACTGCCGCGGCGCGGCGCGTTCTATTCAGGCCATTATATTATATATATAATATATATAATATATATTTCGTCGATTTCTATTTAAAACGAATTATATAAATAGTTTTTAAATTCGTTTCAAAATCTATTTCAACTTCCATTTCAATTCAAGGCAAAATTGAATTCTTCTTTATAAATTCGTTTTAAAATTCATTTCTATTCAATTCAAATTTCAATTCAATTTGAATTCATTTTCAATTTAATTCACTTTGAATTCGTTTTCAATTCAATTCACTTTGAATTCGTTTTCAATTCAATTCATTTCGAAATCGTTTTCAATTCAATTCATTTCGAAATCGTTTTCAATTCAATTCATTTCGAAATCGTTTTCAATTCAATTCATTTCGAAATCGTTTTCAATTCAATTCATTTCGAAATCGTTTTCAATTCAATTCATTTCGAAATCGTTTTCAATTCAATTCTAAATGAATAAAATCGATATAAATATCGTTCACGTCAAAATGGCGTCAAACTAATCAACACGGCTTCATAAATTTCTATTTTCAAATATTCTATATTTTTCAAATTTTTTTTATTTTTCAAATTGGAATGAGGCCCAATCAATTACCATATAAAGTTAATTATATGGATTTTCATACATCACATGTATATATTAGCATTGAAAAATAATCAACCATCAACCAAAGTGCACTACACTGTATAAGCATCAAATATAGATATTTAACGCTTATAACAGTCTGTCAATCAATCGATCGACATATTTAATCAATCGGGATGAGTGAACTTCATATTTCATCCCAACACCCGTGTGGGGTTTCAAACAATCAAACAAATATTTTATTTGTGCAGTTGGGCGATGTGTAAAATTTATCGACCCAATCAATGTCCTTCAAATAAGTGTACATAAACAAACCGTCTGGTTCGTAAATGAATATTTTATTTATTTACATCACGTTAAAAATTATATTTTTAACGATATAACATTTTATTCCAACATATGAATTTCTATTCAGTTCATTCTTTAAATAAAATGATATTTTTAATTTTCTAACTTATTTCAGAAAATTTCGGCGGCATAACGGCACGATACTAGAAACGGGACAAGGCCTAGCCTTATCCCCGGTCTAGTGAAGGCCCACGCCATTCACACATCAATCAAATCAATTTCATCTCACCAAACAATTCAATTCAAACAAATAATTCAACTAATCTATGCAACCAAACAAACAAGTCCATGGTCTGTGGACGATTGTGTCGGGTGCTACTAAGCACCGTCTGCATCCTAGTATATATATATAACTAGAAAAATAAATTGAAAGGTGAGAAATTCTCACATATAGCTATCCTAGCTCCCCGGCACTTCATTTGCAGAAGTCTTCGTCGTTTCGCCTTTTTATCACCTTCGTTGTCCGCTTTCACTACATATGTAAAAATCGAGTTTTTAGTTCGCTATTCCATATATAAAAATCATATTTTTATTTCGAAGTTCAATATATAAAAATCATACTTTTATTCTGAAGTTCAATATATAAAAATCATATTTTTATTTCGAAGTTCAATATATAAAAATCATATTTTTATTCTGAAGTTCAATATATAAAAATCATATTTTTATTTCGAAGTTCAATATATAAAAATCATATTTTTATTTCGAAGTTCAATATATAAAAATCATATTTTTATTTCGAAGTTCAATATATAAAAATCATATTTTTATTTCGAAGTTCAATATATAAAAATCATATTTTTATTCTTTCTATTAATTAAAAGAAATCTCGTCTTTTAACATTATAAAAATTCAATCTTTTATCTATTAAAAATCTAAACTTCTATCATAAAAAAAATCTAAACTTTTATCATTTAAAAATCTAAACTTTTCAGTTTTCATAACTAAGAAAAATCAGTTTTAAAACAAAGGAAAAATCAGTTGTCTAATTTAACAAAAATCAGTTTTCTAATTTAACAAAAATCAGTTTTCTAATTTAACAAAAATCAGATTTCTAATTTAACAAAAATCAGAGAAAGCTTACTGTTATTTGACCTGGGGGGGGGGGGTTTCTGTCGCCGCCGTCTGGACTGGGACGAGGTGCGCTCCCTCGCGGTGGTTGCTGCCCTTGGGTGGCGGAGCAGTGGAACTCGCCTGGGCTGAGGAGTTTGGGGCTATCGGGTTATCGCGAGGGCGTGGGGTTCGATGCGGGTTCGGCGGAGAGGAAGATGGGAGGGGGAAGAGGGGGGGGGGTCTCCGATGAGGCGCGGTGGCCCCTGGGGAGGGCGGCGGCTCATCTCCGACTTCGTCGCCTCCTTCTGCTTCGTCTTTTTTTTTTTATGTATTTGTAAAATGAAACGAACGTGGGGGGGGGGGGGGGCAGAAAGATAAAGGGAGGAGGGTTTTTTTTTTTTTTTTTTTTTTTTTTTTTTATTATTTAATTATTTAATTCAACATAAAGTTGACTTTTTCATACGACCTCGAAACGAGGCCCACCGCCTGTCGTCCATAGCGTTTCGCCCCCATTCCGAACACAATGGGACATGTATCGCAAGCTGATTTGATCGTTTCGATCAGTTTCCGTCGGATTTACATTTAAATCACTATATTGAATTTTAAACGTACATTTCAAATTACCGGGGTCACATACTAACTCTATAAATTGCGGAAAAATATTTTCTAGCTTTGTATTGACGATACGGTCCTAACAAAACTAGTTTCGTCGAATTCTGAGACCATTTGAAAAATGGCCAATTTCCAGTCGATTAAAATCAACTGAAACTGGTCAAACGCGTTTTCCTTTGCCACGCTCACATATTGATTCGAAAAATTATGAAATTTGGAATCTAGCAATAACTTGACACTGCGGACCCAACAAAAGTGGTTTCGTCGAAATCCGAGGTCGTTTGCAAAATGTCTATTTTTAAGGGCCTGAATTCCATAGCGACTATTTAGAATTTTCAACTGGACATATCTTTTGATTCCCGCTATGAAATTTTGATTTTTCGGATTCGTTGGAAAGATATTATCAATTAGATCCTATTATTTTTGGTTTTACTAAAACCCGGATTGTTTTGCACCCGGTACATTCAATTGAATTTTGAAATCGAATTATCGAACTACCGCGCCATTTTCAATTCTATTTATAATTATATATAATTATTTATATTCAAACGACGGCGTATATAAATATATACGTCGAATTCTATTCAAAATAAATTTTCTCGTCGATATTATTTAAAATAATTCATTTTAAATATTCAAAATTCGCTATAATCGCCAAAATAAAAATTTTAAACTGGCCCAGATTTTCGGGTTGTTACAATCTCCCCCACTTAAAACTTTTCGTCCCCGAAAAGGAACAAAGTCGAAAGTGGTTTGATTAATTAGCTCTATGTTCGATCTGGCTTTCATTCTCCAACTTTTCAGTTTCTGAGAATTTTCAAATTTTCAAAAATTTGGCTAACACCCTAAATTTTCGAAAAATTTCGCCATAACCTCCCCTGCACCGGGAGCATCGGGGAATTTCAAATAGCTTTCCCGGTCCTTCAGATCTCAAAAAGAAAAAGAAAAAGCCAAGCGGCTAGCCAATAGGCTCATAAAATCATCATCACCCAAACAAAACAGTAAATTATGTAGTAAACATGTACCTATTTGTCGGGCAAACAAATTTTATTCTCTGCTCTAGCCTCCTTGCTATGACCTGTTCAATGTAAGTATAGGTATATGCAAGCAAATGCGACCAATTTTCAATACAATTCAATATTTGATGCTATTAGGCTAAATGGCTAAAAATTAGCAAACAAATAAACAAACAACCCAAACATCAATCAATTAGTGAATTAGAGTTTTAAATTCATAATTTTGATACATATACAAAAATCATGTTTTTGATGCCAAATCACAACAATAGGTCCTATCTAATTTTGGTTCTCACACCAGTCAATAGGAGATATATAGATATTACATCTTCGAAACACGAACATAAATTCTGATAATGATCGATCAATCATCAGAACCATCTCCGGGTGTCTAGAATGTGATTCTATATCTATCCAGTATATTAAAATTTCAAATACACGTTTGCAAGGCGTATATGCAAAATCTTTATATACTGGACTGTCCAAATCAATATAAACTAAATAATCAAATACGAATAATTGATTTAAATTTTCAAAACAAAATTTGTTTTCATTCATTTTTTTTTTTTAAAAAAAATACTCTTCACACTCGTTCTAGGATACTACTGATCCCATCTCTAACGAGTCATTCCATTGGATATTGCTAATCCAATTTCTGATGAATTCTTTCGTATGGTTCTAATGTGTCTTGTTCTCTAAGCTTTGTAAGCCAAA
The DNA here is from genome assembly GCA_030737875.1 of Allium sativum. Taxonomy (NCBI): domain Eukaryota; kingdom Viridiplantae; phylum Streptophyta; class Magnoliopsida; order Asparagales; family Amaryllidaceae; genus Allium; species Allium sativum. Next base: position 161,964,652 of record CM060923.1, read on the forward strand.
GCTCTGATACCAACTGAGAGAACCCGTAACTTCCCCGTAAAGGAAAGTGTCGGATAGTTCGAGAACAAGCCACAACAGAACGCATATAAAAGAACATTTCATTGTATTTCACAACAATGCATCAGATTACAAGAATATACAGAGTATAAACAAATAAATATTATACAGAATAACAGAGATTTAAATTATATTTAAATACATAGCAGCGGAAAATAATACAATACACAACTAGAAGTAGATATACGGATACAAAGCTTTCCGGATATCGTTCCAGCTGTAAACCAGGATCCTGTGAATATAAATCTGCAAAACCAAAACTACTAGCTGCCCGTGTCAAAATAAGGGCACCCAGAGTTTAGGTTAAAACAATAAACTCCAGGTCAGTCATGTGACTGGTGTGAGAACTAAAACAGTTATTAATCTTTATTTTTAAAGCTAGGTAAATCAAGGGACCACGCCGTATAACACGGAACGGGTTTCCTCCCAAGAATACCAGTGCATAAAACCAGCAGCGCAATGCTAAATAAAGAAAAATGAAGCTGTTATAAGACCCGGGTCCCATCACACAATGCAACGCAGCCGAGGATAGGGTTTTCCCTTATAACAGCCAAACATGCTTGATACGTTTAAAACAAATCATTTGATACTATAATAAGTGTATAGTGTCAAAACAACTTCAATCATAAATATCAATCATAGACGGCATGGGTACCATATATCATGTCGCCATACTAGTTCTACAATTAAAGCCGGAATACACGTATTGGAAATTGGATTTCCATCATGGTGGCTCCTGATTCGAAAGATCGCTCGCGTAGTACAAATCACCGCGGCTTACGTCTCAGCGAGAGAAAACACCGCTATGCACATCCGCACTTTTGGGGACTCAAGTATCACCGCGGCTTACGTCCCAGCAAGAGAAAACACCGCTTACTCTATCCCTCCGAGCACGAAGCTCAATATCGGTCGACCGAATCCACTACACTAAAAAAAAATGTATACTGATCAAACCATCAGTTTACCACCATCCCGGGCTGTGAGGCTCGCGGATCAACGCTATACACAAAGCCATGCTATATCAGCTGTGCTTTGATCATCAACCACCAAACTTTGCTTTTCAACAAAAGTTTGGATCACTGCATCTCAGTATGCCACACTATCAATCCATATCGTACCACTGATTTCTGCCAATATATAACCTCTGAGCTCATATGTCTCAGAGAAGGGCGTTAAGCAAGAGAATAAATTCTCCGCCGCCAAACAGATATATATTTAGCAGAGATCAACAAATACAATATAAAGGAATACAATGTCAGACACACCATCCATTTACAAGTCCGTTCTAGGTCTGAACGAAACCGGAGGCACCTAGTACCCCGCATATCCATCGATCTCCAAGTACGTCTGGACGATCACTAACTGTTTCCATCTTCTTGGGTGTACAGCCCAATCAAGATCATCAGTCATTACCCAAACGACGTGAAGACTTCCGGTCTTCGACCATCGTCTTCATCTATGACTTATCGTCGTATCAGTTATTCAGAATGGGATAAACCCGGTCTTTCCGAATAACTCGCGTATATTTTAAATAAGTGTTACACAAACACAACATACGCCTCATTCCAATTCATTAGTCACTAACCGTAAATTAATCAAGAGAATAATTTCCCAAATATTAACCCCGAAGGCCGAAACCAACATCAGATCAATATCCAGAAAACCATTCTGCTTGGCTAACCGATAGTTAGTTTCTAAATTTCACATTCATAGGGAAAGATTCCCATAAATTTTATCAAAGATAAATTCCTTGAATTTATTCTTTTAATCCATTTTTGAATATCAATTCAAACTAGTCGGGATTAGCGAACCTTACCGAAGTAATCATTTGTTTTAATTTCCCAATCCCAACCTATTCATCCCATGAAGCAAAACTGGTAATACTTCATATCTAACACCATAGTGTTATCGGTAAATTCAATTACCATTTCACGTTCAAATCTAATTAAAGATTTAACTATCGCCTGGAGCAAAACTGGTGATACTCCATTTTCGATCATTTCAATCTAATTAAAGATTCATTAAAACTCCACTTAGTTTTAATCTTTAACCGGGTTAAAGAATCCGTGTCATTTAAAACACGGTTCACGATAAACCCAGAGTCACATTCATTAATTATCGGGTTAAAGAACGAGTGTTATTTAAAACACTGTTCACGATAAACCCAAAAATCAATATCAGTTCAATTCCAATTAAATATTATTTAATTGGCACACTTCATTAAATCTAAATAAAAAGATTTAATCTTTTCTCAACTGGGTTCAAGAACAGTGTTAGTGAAGACACCATTCACGACAAACCCAAATCACATTTGATTAATTATCGGGTTAAAGAACAAGTGTTATTTAAAACACTGTTCACGATAAACCCAAAAATCAATATCAATTCTATTCCAATTAAATGTTATTTAATTGGTACACTTCATTAAATCTAAATAAAAAGATTTAATCTTTTCTCAACTGGGTTCAAGAACAGTGTTAGTGAAGACACCATTCACGACAAACCCAAATCCCATTTGATATTCAATATAAGGCTCTGAATAGAAAACATATCGGCTTATATTCAATATCAAATTCTACGATTAACAAATGTCGTATTGGAAATAACGATATAAATATATATCTTTCAAATTTCCGTAACAACACCCGTATAATCACAAATTCCAACATCGAAATATTCCGAAGACAATTTCGATTCAAATCCACTCCAATGCAATCATTGGAAATTTTGGTTATTTTCAAAACCCTTTTCAAATTCAATTTATTTATTTAAAAATAAATAGAATTATAATTCTAGTTCAAAACTAGTTCATTTCGATAAAAACCTATTTTTATCTTTTCAAATAGGGAGTTTTTCATCCCAATTCTTTCTAAATCATTTCTTATGATTTTACACAAATTATTACTATTTTTAATAATTTTATCAAGGCCCGTACAGTCGATTTCCATTAATGGCCATCGAACTGCACTTACAGCGACCTTTTTCGAATTTGATTTGGACGTATCTCCAAATCCAACCGTTAGATTTCAAATTTCTAACATTCATTAGAAAGCTCTTTTCGATACGAACCCAACGGTTCCGGTTTTAGGAGAATCCGACGGTCGGATCTCCCGTAATGTCCGTTTGAAATAAATGGTCGAAATTCACGAACTGCCGCGGCGCGGCGCGTTCTATTCAGGCCATTATATTATATATATAATATATATAATATATATTTCGTCGATTTCTATTTAAAACGAATTATATAAATAGTTTTTAAATTCGTTTCAAAATCTATTTCAACTTCCATTTCAATTCAAGGCAAAATTGAATTCTTCTTTATAAATTCGTTTTAAAATTCATTTCTATTCAATTCAAATTTCAATTCAATTTGAATTCATTTTCAATTTAATTCACTTTGAATTCGTTTTCAATTCAATTCACTTTGAATTCGTTTTCAATTCAATTCATTTCGAAATCGTTTTCAATTCAATTCATTTCGAAATCGTTTTCAATTCATTTCGAAATCGTTTTCAATTCAATTCATTTCGAAATCGTTTTCAATTCAATTCATTTCGAAATCGTTTTCAATTCAATTCATTTCGAAATCGTTTTCAATTCAATTCTAAATGAATAAAATCGATATAAATATCGTTCACGTCAAAATGGCGTCAAACTAATCAACACGGCTTCATAAATTTCTATTTTCAAATATTCTATATTTTTCAAATTTTTTTTATTTTTCAAATTGGAATGAGGCCCAATCAATTACCATATAAAGTTAATTATATGGATTTTCATACATCACATGTATATATTAGCATTGAAAAATAATCAACCATCAACCAAAGTGCACTACACTGTATAAGCATCAAATATAGATATTTAACGCTTATAACAGTCTGTCAATCAATCGATCGACATATTTAATCAATCGGGATGAGTGAACTTCATATTTCATCCCAACACCCGTGTGGGGTTTCAAACAATCAAACAAATATTTTATTTGTGCAGTTGGGCGATGTGTAAAATTTATCGACCCAATCAATGTCCTTCAAATAAGTGTACATAAACAAACCGTCTGGTTCGTAAATGAATATTTTATTTATTTACATCACGTTAAAAATTATATTTTTAACGATATAACATTTTATTCCAACATATGAATTTCTATTCAGTTCATTCTTTAAATAAAATGATATTTTTAATTTTCTAACTTATTTCAGAAAATTTCGACGGCATAACGGCACGATACTAGAAACGGGACAAGGCCTAGCCTTATCCCCGGTCTAGTGAAGGCCCACGCCATTCACACATCAATCAAATCAATTTCATCTCACCAAACAATTCAATTCAAACAAATAATTCAACTAATCTATGCAACCAAACAAACAAGTCCATGGTCTGTGGACGATTGTGTCGAGTGCTACTAAGCACCGTCTGCATCCTAGTATATATATATAACTAGAAAAATAAATTGAAAGGTGAGAAATTCTCACATATAGCTATCCTAGCTCCCCGGCACTTCATTTGCAGAAGTCTTCGTCGTTTCGCCTTTTTATCACCTTCGTTGTCCGCTTTCACTACATATGTAAAAATCGAGTTTTTAGTTCGCTATTCCATATATAAAAATCATATTTTTATTTCGAAGTTCAATATATAAAAATCATACTTTTATTCTGAAGTTCAATATATAAAAATCATATTTTTATTTCGAAGTTCAATATATAAAAATCATATTTTTATTCTGAAGTTCAATATATAAAAATCATATTTTTATTTCGAAGTTCAATATATAAAAATCATATTTTTATTTCGAAGTTCAATATATAAAAATCATATTTTTATTTCGAAGTTCAATATATAAAAATCATATTTTTATTTCGAAGTTCAATATATAAAAATCATATTTTTATTTCGAAGTTCAATATATAAAAATCATATTTTTATTCTTTCTATTAATTAAAAGAAATCTCGTCTTTTAACATTATAAAAATTCAATCTTTTATCTATTAAAAATCTAAACTTCTATCATAAAAAAAATCTAAACTTTTATCATTTAAAAATCTAAACTTTTCAGTTTTCATAACTAAGAAAAATCAGTTTTAAAACAAAGGAAAAATCAGTTGTCTAATTTAACAAAAATCAGTTTTCTAATTTAACAAAAATCAGTTTTCTAATTTAACAAAAATCAGATTTCTAATTTAACAAAAATCAGAGAAAGCTTACTGTTATTTGACCTGGGGGGGGGGGGGGGGGGTTTCTGTCGCCGCCGTCTGGACTGGGACGAGGTGCGCTCCCTCGCGGTGGTTGCTGCCCTTGGGTGGCGGAGCAGTGGAACTCGCCTGGGCTGAGGAGTTTGGGGCTATCGGGTTATCGCGAGGGCGTGGGGTTCGATGCGGGTTCGGCGGAGAGGAAGAAGGGAGGGGGAAGAGGGGGGGGGGTCTCCGATGAGGCGCGGTGGCCCCTGGGGAGGGCGGCGGCTCATCTCCGACTTCGTCGCCTCCTTCTGCTTCGTCTCTTTTTTTTTTATGTATTTGTAAAATGAAACGAACGTGGGGGGGGGGGGGCAGAAAGATAAAGGGAGGAGGGTTTTTTTTTTATTTTTTTTATTATTATTTAATTATTTAATTCAACCTAAAGTTGACTTTTTCATACGACCTCGAAACGAGGCCCACCGCCTATCGTCCATAGCGTTTCGCCCCCATTCCGAACACAATGGGACATGTATCGCAAGCTGATTTGATCGTTTCGATCAGTTTCCGTCGGATTTACATTTAAATCACTATATTGAATTTTAAACGTACATTTCAAATTACCGGGGTCACATACTAACTCTATAAATTGCGGAAAAATATTTTCTAGCTTTGTATTGACGATACGGTCCTAACAAAACTAGTTTCGTCGAATTCTGAGACCGTTTGAAAAATGGCCAATTTCCAGTCGATTAAAATCAACTGAAACTGGTCAAACGCGTTTTCCTTTGCCACGCTCACATATTGATTCGAAAAATTATGAAATTTGGAATCTAGCAATAACTTGACACTGCGGACCCAACAAAAGTGGTTTCGTCGAAATCCGAGGTCGTTTGCAAAATGTCTATTTTTAAGGGCCTGAATTCCATAGCGACTATTTAGAATTTTCAACTGGACATATCTTCTGATTCCCGCTATGAAATTTTGATTTTTCGGATTCGTTGGAAAGATATTATCAATTAGATCCTATTATTTTTGGTTTTACTAAAACCCGGATTGTTTTGCACCCGGTACATTCAATTGAATTTTGAAATCGAATTATCGAACTACCGCGCCATTTTCAATTCTATTTATAATTATATATAATTATTTATATTCAAACGACGACGTATATAAATATATACGTCGAATTCTATTCAAAATAAATTTTCTCGTCGATATTATTTAAAATAATTCATTTTAAATATTCAAAATTCGCTATAATCGCCAAAATAAAAATTTTAAACTGGCCCAGATTTTCGGGTTGTTACAGTCCATTTACAAGTTCGTTCTGGGTCTGAACGAAACCGGGGGCACCTGGTACCTCGCATATCCATCGATCTCCAAGTACGTCTGGACGATCACCAGCTGATTCCCTCCTCTTGGGTGCACAACCCAATCAAGATCATTAGTAATCAGCCAAACGATGTTAGGACCTCCGGTCTTTGACCACCGTCTTCATCCTCGACACCACGTCGAATCAGTTATTCAGAATGGGATAAACCCAATCTTTCTGAATAACTCGTGTATATAATAAAATGTGTTACACAAACACAACATACGACTCATTCAAATTCAGAATATTCTTTTATTCAAATATTCTTACACTTTGGGAAAGGTTCCCACTAATTTTATCAAAGATAAATTCTTTAAATTTATTATAATGACCCGCATTTGCAGAGGTATTACAATTAATTTATTTAATTATATAAATAGTGATAAAGATGATTAAAAGGAATTAAATGGTGGTTTAATTAAATAATAGTGAATATTTAACTAAAATAATAAATTAAATAATATATTTAATTCTGAAATAATCAGAATTGGCTGAAATGGCGATGTGGTGTGAACTGGATCATCTGTGATATTTAATTCAGTTTGGAATTGAATTGGAATAACAAATATATTTAAATAATGACAGTTTGAACGTATAGTTGTATTATAATTAAAATCGAGTTTGAAATGGCGCTGTAGTTCGCGATTTAGCGATTTGAACTTCAACTGAATGTACAGGATTCATTTTAAGCCGGATTTCTATGAAACAAGGAACGTGTGGAGCTGGTGAAGTATATCTTTCTAGTGGAAGAGAAAAATCAGGATTTCGTCGTGTAGATTTTGAGATATGTCCAAATCAAATTTTAGAATAGTCGCTATAGAATCGTTTATCGACGTTAACGGTTTATTCGATATAACTAGAGATCGGGTTTGAATTTAGATAAGGTTCTTTTGGGAAGTAGTGATAATTTAATTTTTAGAATTTTACTGTAATTTTTAATTAATTAAATAAGCAACTTTTTATTTGGAGTATTTTGCACCCTGTAATCAACATTTTGAGGTTTCACAATATGAGTTAACTACCGGTATTATTATATTTTTGGAATCCTGACACATCGCTGATTTCAACGGTATATTTATTTCAGTCCACAGCACTCGTACATGGATATAATTTTACGTAACGGTGTTCGCGAAAGCATTTATAACCCAACATGAGTCTAACCTATTCAATGCGTGGTATGTGAATACCCGGAGTCCACGAAGTAACATACTGCACCGTTCCTTCTTCAATAAAAAAAATAAGATAAAAATATCTGCAACAAATATCTAGAGAAATATCTATAATGCCCAAACCTATAAATACACTTCTGCCGACTCCTTACGACCTAAATTCTTTTCCAACCATTTCTGTAGCCACCACGAAAATTCATCTCAGCAAAGAAAATCCGATTCTCTGAAATCAAAAAAAAAGTTTCGAGCCTCGTTCTTCTTTCTCTTCTGGAAATCTCGGCAATGGAGGAGGATCGAACTGAGTAGCAGTTAGAAATGGGTACGGACGTGGTTTGTTTGAGGTGGAAAACGTACTGTGCACTTGCGGGTTTTGGTGACTAACGTGAGGAGATTGATTCAGACGTGGGGAAGGAACTGTTAACGCAAGGAAGTGCCACTAGTTGGTGATGGAGGAGTTCGGGTTAAAAGGGGTAGTAGTGGATCTAAATGGTGCAGAGTGGAGTTGTAATGTAATGATGACAAAGTGTAAGTGTATTTTTGTATAGAGGCGGATGTATGCGGTGTAATGAATGTTGGGTCTACAACTGTACAGAGAGAATACGTGCATGGGGGCCGGAGTAGCAAGCAGGACTGTGAAGTACGAACAGTAAACTGAAGTGAGGAAGGATTTGTGGGCACACGCAGGTAATGGGGCGGCAAAAATTTTGTTCATTTAGAGGAGAAAATGAGACCAGCTTAGAGCAAATGGAAATGAAGCAAAGAGTTGAATGTGGCATTTTATTGAATCTATATGAAGAGAGAGGATGCGGGTATTTGTTTTTTTTGAATGGATAAATAGCGGCTCTGGGTTGTTACTTGAGCAGAAGTCATTTCGGGAAGAGGATACTGTTGGAGCCGGTTTCAAAGTAAGCTGACCGGCCGATTTCAAGCCCAGTATAATTTAAAGAAAAGGAGTGAAAAGAAAGGCCCAAAAAGAATACGGGGGAACAAAACATTGGGAGCAAGGTACATGCCTTTAGGGTTCTGAAATTAACAGGGAGTCAAAAGAAAATAAGGCCCAAGTAAGAAAATTAAATGAAGTTTTATTTTAAGTAAAAACATACACAACTTGTAATATTCGTATTTGATACATTCCTTATCAGAAATTGACGAAACAAGTTACGTTGGGATCGTATGGACGGTGGCTACACCATGGAACTGACTGGGAGTGAATCCGAGCTCATTACAATTTATTGCAAAATAAATTGTCCGTCTAAATCAAAGAGAGTTAATCGTTTTTAACGATAACAGTCCATTGTGAGTAAATATCACTCTGAACAGTTTATAATTTCATGTTGTATTTTTAGAACTGTTAGAAATTGTCTGATTGACTGTGTGTTGACTGATTGATTGAACTGCTAGTCAGTTAGTGGAAAGTATATATATATGTATATAAACCGTTAAATATTTAGGTATTGATTCTGTTATCAGAATATTTCATACCGAACTGAAAGTGATGTCAATTTTATTGTGTAACATCTGTGGATGCAGGGAAACAGGTTGGAGGGACCCAACAGGGTTCCTCAATATATAAATACGGTTTTGTTTTATATATTGTGTTATACGATGTGATATGAAATCTGTTGATGATTATACATGTGTGAATGATACTGATCATTGTTGTATGATATGTTAAATACCATAACATACCGGAATGTTGATAAGGGAATTTTCAAAGTGATATTTGAAAATAAATTATTTATAAAATCAAAGGATTTTATAAAAGAAAATTATTTCAAAGGATTTTTATAAAAGGAAAATATTTATAAAATCAAAGAAGATTTTATAAACAGGAATATTTATAAATAGGGAATATTTATAAAAAGGATATTTATAAGTGGAATACTTATAAAGTGAATTATTTATTTAAGATAAATAAATAAGACATTGAATGGATTATTTATTTGGTAGATAAATTAGATATTGTAAAGGGATTATTTACTTTGGAAGATAAACAGGATTAAAACAAAGGAGTATTTAATTAGAAAATAAATAGGGTCATTAATGGAATACTTATAAAAAGAAATATTTATAAAATCATAAGATTTTATAAATGAGATATTTATTTGTAAAGTAAATAGGAGATATTAAATAAACAGGATATGTTAGGTAAATTATTTATATAGAAAATAAGATAATGAAAGGGTTATTCATTTAGGATAAAGAAATCAAAGAGATTATATAGGGAATATTTGCAAACTATTTGCAAATAGATTATAAAGGAAATATTTGTTTAGGAATCAAAGATATTATAAATGAAATATTTGTTTAGAAATCAAAGAGATTATAAAGGAAATATTTGTTTAGAAATCAAATAGATTATAAAGGAAATATTTATCTTTTGATAAATAGATATATATAAGTCTGAACTTATATATGAAGAAGTAGACAGATAAAAGGAGCAGATTGATTTATAAATGATATTTATAAATTAAGTTAAATATTTATCATTTGGATAAATAGAATATATAAGTCAGGACTTATATAAAGAAGTAAAATCGATTTCAACATCAATGTTTGAAACTGAATAAGGACAAAGAGTTAATCAGTTAGAGTTAACCAATTAGAGTTAATCAGTTAGGGTTAACCAGTTAGAGTTAAACAGTTAGAGTTAACCAGTTTGAGTTAATCAGTTAGGGTTAACCAGTTAGAGTTAAACAGTTAGAGTTAAACAATTAGAGTTAACCAGTTAGAGTTAATCGATAGAGGTAAATCGAATTAGAGATAAACCAGTTAGAGTTAAAACCAGTTAGAGTTAAACAGTTAGAGTTATTGAATAGAGTTAAATCGAACTAGAGTTATTCAAATGGAGTTAATCGAATTTAGTTTATTCGAATAGAGTTGAAATGAGTTAATCGAATACAGTGATTCGAAGAAGTGAATCGAATCAGAAATATTCGAAGTGAGATAATCGAATAGTAGATATTCAAAGTGAGATAATCGAATCAGAAATATTCAAAGTAAGTTGATCGAATCTAGTTATTCGACAGGAGTTAAATCGAATAAGATTTATTCAAAGAAAGAGATTATCGAATATAAGTATTCGAAAGTAAGCAAATCGAATATAAGTTATTCGAATAAGTTATTAGAATAAGAGTTAATCCAGTAAGAGTTATTAGGTTGGAGATATTCAAATAAGAGTTATAGATTAGAGTTAACCGAATAGGAGTAAATAAATTAGTTGTCGTTATATTATTCGAGTTAGGAAATAAAAGTGATATTAAATATAATATATTTCGGATGTAGGAAATTATAACACCACTGTTATAATCACGTAAACTAGTAAAATAAGGGGGTTCGTAAATAGAATCCGAGGGTTCGTAAGGAAGTGTTAATGGGTTAAAAGATGAACTTACCCTATTTCGAGATTTGAAATGTTGTTCAGTTAAGGTCTGAGAGGTAGTTATACCCCAACTTGATTGACTTCGTTTTTAATTTAGAAATGGTTAAGGTTTGAGAGTGAAAGTGGTTAAGTGATTTTAGTAAATAAGTATAGTGATTTGAGTTGTCATCGCGATGATTGATTTAAACATCTGTTTAAATCCAAGTAAAGAAGATTTTGGAAATGTTTTCCAAATAGAATCAGAAACGTAATCAAATATTGAAATCGGAAATATGAATTAGAAAAGGGAATTTTTCTTATACTAGTTTACAATCAGAGACTGATAGTTGTAGAAGAATAGTGATACATAAATAAGTTATGGAAATGTTTTCCAGCGTTAACGTATATTTTTTAAACATAGAAAATAAGAAATATATATATATATATATATGATTGATGATTGATTGATATAATTTCCATTTGGAAATAATATCGTTGTTTGCACACGTATTTTTCTTTGATAGTTAAATCACAGACTATCAAAGTTTTGACCATTTTAACGTTGTTAATATGGAGAGACCGGTTGGATTATTATCCAAAGAACCTCTCTGTATTGGCATGAGCATTGCGATTCATATATGCCAAAGATAATTGAAGATAGAGTAAAGTGCAAGGGCTGTTGTATAAATCTTAGATAACAGTGCCTTAGATGGATATACTGAATAGTACCTTCGGTTCATCCTGTTCCTGGATGACTTGTATGAATGAATGTCTGACACAGTATTTCCAGAGAGGTCACGTACATTGATTTCTTCAACCATACCAAGAGTGGAAGTGCAGAAGGAAACTTCTTTAGCTAACACGTAATGCACTATTGTAGACGTCAATTAGTGATTTTCGATGGATCTGACAATATGGCATTCGAAGTGAATCTGATGTGATGATAAAGCGTAACCTCAAGCCTCATCAACCGGTAAATGATAGAAATCGGGCAGGTAGCATGGCTATGTAGGTCACACCTATTAGGGTGTATAATCACCTGATCTAGAGTTTCATCTACTTCTAAAAATCTATTGTTGATGTTGTCCCATTCGGGAAACGGTTGTTGATCCTGACCGTTGGTGATATACATTCAATACACTCAAGCGAAATGAGTGGTCGGTCATGTGTGGCCGGGTTGCAAGATGTTCTTGTTGAACCCAGTGTATTCCTCTCTAGAGGTACACTAGCGAAAGGTGGTTCCATACCTTGTCATAGTTGGAAATCCATGAAGCGACCCGAACTTCCCCGGTCTCCGAAGAGATGAGAAAGAACGAATTACTGTGAGGATAAGACAAATCAGAACGCAGACGGAAGAACATTTCATTGTTATTACAACAATTCCATCAGAATACAAGAATATACAGAGTATAAACGAATAAATTACATTCGACAAATATCAAAGATTACAATAAATTACATAGCAGTGGAAAAATAATACAAAGCACAACTGAAGGTGATATACGGATACAGAGCTTTCCGGATATCATTCCAGCTGTAAATCAGGATCCTTTGAATATAAATCTGCAAAACCAAAACTACTAGCTGCCCGTGCGGAAATGAGGGCACCCAGAGTTTAGGTTAAAACAATAAACTCCAGGTCAGTCATGTGACTGGTGTGAGAACTAAAACAGTTATTTAAAACTTTACTTTAAAAGAGAGTAATTCAAGGGACCACACCGTATAACACGGAACGGGTTTCCTCCCAAGAATACCAGTGCATAGGATAATCAACGCAATGCTTTTTCGAAAAATGAAGCTATTAAAAGACCCAGGTCCCATCACACAATGCAACGCAAGCCGGAGGATAGGGTTTTCCCTTATAATAGCCAAACATGCTTGGTACGTTTAAAACAAATCATTTGATACTATAATAAGCGTATAGTGTCAAAACAATTTCAATCATAAATATCAATCATAGACGGCATAGCATCCCATGCTACTATGTCGCCATACTAGGCTCTACAAATAAAGCCGAAATATCTCATATTGGAAATTGGATTTCCGTCATGAGTCGAGGCAAGGGGCAAGCTCCTCTCCTCTTTCGAGACACTCTAGCAAATGCTCAGGACTACACACTCTGGGCAGCCACTTGGATCGGTTGGGCCGGTCCTCTCTTACGTTTGAGGATTAGTTATTCCTGAACACACGTTTCTCGGTCCTTACAGACCTAAAATCGAGGCGCCTCGCATCCAACAACCACAAAGGTGAAAAGTATATAAATGTCAGGGCAGGTAAGTCACTGACACCACCAAAGCTAGAAAGAAACGTCGTGTTCTCCCAACGATCCGTATCCCGTTTTTAACTCATACCGAGGTGTGAGGCTTGCGAATCCACGCTAAACACAAAGCTATGCCACGTAGGCCATGCTTTGATCATCAACCACAAGACTTTGCTTTTCAACAGAAGCCTTGATCCATGCAACTCAGCATGCCACACAGGCAATTCATGCCATGCGACTGATGTCCATCGATATACAACCTCTGAGCTCGTACGTCTTAGAGAAGGGCGTTAAGCAAGAAAAATAAATTCTCCGCCGCCAAACAGATGTATATTTAATAGAGATCAATCAACACAGAATAAAGTCCAATGTCAGACACACAATCCATTTACAAGTTCGTTCTGGGTCTGAACGAAACCGGAGGCACTTTCCTCGCATATCCATCGATCTCCAAGTATGTCTGGACACCACCAACTGATTCCCTCATCTTGGGTGTACAGCCCAATCAAGATCATCAGTAATCACCCAAACGATGTGAAGACTTCCGGTCTTCAACCACCGTCTTCATCTTCGACATATCGTCGAATCGGTTATTCAGAATGGGTATAAACCCGGACTTTCCGAACAACCCGCGTATATAGTAAACAAATGTTACAACAAACACAACATACGCCTCATTCCAATTCATTAGTCATTAACCGTAAATCAGCAAGAGAACAATTTCCTAAATATTAACCCCGAAGGCCGAAACCAACATCGGATCAATACCCAGGGAAACATTCTTCTTAGCTAACCTACCGCTAGTTTCGAAATTTCAATTCTTAGGGAAAGGTTCCCATTAATTTTATCCAAGATAAATTCTTTAAAATTTATCCTTTAATCTTCCTTTGGATGTCATTTCAAACCAAATTATGGTTTTCCAAACTAGTCGAGATTAGCGAACCGCACCGAAGTAATTATTTATTTTATTTCCCAATCCCAACCTATTCATCCCATGAAGCAAAACTGGTAATACTTCATATCTAACACCACGATCTTATCGGTAAAATTAATTACCATTTCACGTTCAAATCTAACTAAAGATTTAACTATCGCTTTGGAGCAAAACTGGTGATACTCCATTCTCGTTCATTTTTCCAAATTTAATAATTTAGATTATCAATGCACATTTCAATCTAATTGCAGATTCATTAAAACTCCTCTTACAGGGTTAAAGAACTAGTGTCATTTAAAACACAGTTCACGGCAAACCCAAATTACATTCTATTTATTATCGGGTTAAAGAACAAGTGTTATTTAAAACACTATTCATGATAAAACCACAAATCACTTCTAATTTAATTTCAATCAAATATAATAGAAATTCTGATTATTTAAAACCACTTTTTAAATCCAATTTATTTATTTAAAAATAGTTGGGTTTTAATTTTAGTTCGAAACTAGTTCATTTCGATGAAAATCTATTTTTATCTTTTCAAATATGCAGTTTTTCACCCCAATTTTTCCCAAATCATTTCTTATGATTTTACACAAATTATTACTATTTTTAATAGTTTTATCAAGGCCCGTATAGTCGATTACCATCAACGGCCATCGAACTGCACTTACCGCGACCTTTTCTGAAATTGATTTGGACATATCTCCAAATCCAACCAGTAGATTTCAAATTTCTAATATTCGTTAGAAACCTCTTTTCGATACGAACCCAACGGTTCTGGTTTTAGGAGAATCCGACGGTCGGATCTCCCGCAACATCAATTCGAAGTCAATGGTCGAAATTCACGAACTACCGCGGCGCAGCGCGTTCCATTCAGGCCATTATATTATATATATATATATATATATAATATATATATTTCGTCGATTACTATTTAAAACGAATTTTATAAATAGTTTTGAACTTGTTTCAAAAACAATTTCAACCTTTATTTCAAATTCAAATTAAAATTGAATTTTCTATTATAAATCCTTTTTACTTTCATTTCTATTTGATTTCAATTCAAATCAAAATCGTTATATATTCAATTCAAATCAAATTCGTTTTCCTATCCAATTCAAATCAAATTCGTTTTCTATTCGATTCAATTCAAATTGGTTTTCTATTCGATTCAATTCAAATTCGTTTTCTATACGATTCAATTCAAATTGGTTTTCTATTCGATTCAATTCGAATTGGTTTTCTATTCGATTCAATTCAAATTAGTTTTCTATTCGATTCAATTCAAATTTGTTTTCTATTCGATTCAATTCAAATTGGTTTTCTATTCGATTCAATTCAAATTGGTTTTCTATTCGATTCAATTCAAATTGAAAAACGAATATAATCGATATAAATATCGTTCGCGTCAAAATAGCGCATCTCTAATTAATACGGCTTTATATATTTCAATAATTCCATTATTCTATTCAACAAATGAATCTATATTTTTGTCAACACATGACTAATCTCAACGAATGAGTACTGTCAACACATGAACCTTTATTTTAAAATGATAAAGATATAAATTTTATTGTTAAAATATTTCGTTCAACACATGACTAATCTCAACGGATGAGTACTGTCAACACATGAACCTTTATTTTATAATGTTCTTTATCTTCTAAATTGGAATGAGGCCCAATCAATTACCATATAAAGTTAATTATATGGATTCCATACAACACATGTATATAATAGCAACGATAAATAATCAGCCATCATCCAAAGTGCACTACACTGTATAAGCATCAAATATAGATATCTAACGCTTATAACAGCCTGTCAATCAATCGATCGACATACAACTAATTATTGGGATTAGTGTATGTCATATTTCATCCCAATACCCGTGTGGGGTTTCAAATAATCAAACACAGATTTTATTTGTGCAGTTGGGCGATGTGTAAAATTTATCGACCCAATCAATATCAGTCAAATCAGTGTATATAAACAAATCGGCCGATTTGTTTATAAATATTTATTGATTCATATCCACGTTAAAAATTATATCTTTAACGATAAAATATTTTTTTCCTATATAAATATTTTATTTCACATCATACAATCAAGTTTCACATCTACAACACAAACAAATTTCACAACACATCAATCAAACAAACAAGTCATCCATGGTCTGTGGATGACGGGTGTTGGGTGCTACTAAACACCTTCTGCATCCTAGTATATATATAACTAGAAAAAGGAATTTTAAAAGGTGAGAAGTTCTCACCGATAGCTATCCCAATCCCACGACTCTCCTTTTGTAGGGAATCTTCGCCGTTCTCGCCTTTTGTCACTTTCGTTGCCCGTAGCCACTACATATGTAAAAATCGAATTTTTACTTCGCTATTCAATATACAAAAATCGAATTTTTACTTCGCTATTCAATATATAAAAATCGAATTTTTACTTCTATTCAATATATAAAAATCGAATTTTTTTACTTCGCTATTCAATATATAAAAATCGAATTTTTTTCTCGTTGTTGCTATGTATATAAAAAACCTATTTTTATAACCACGCTATATGGATAAAAATTCTATTTTTACAACGGTGCTATATAGATAGAAATTCTATTTTTACAACGTTGCTATATAGATAGAAATTCTATTTTTACAACGGTGCTATATAGATAGAAATTCTATTTTTATCCCGCTATTCTTCATAAAAGATTTCGCCTTTTCAAATATAAAGATTTCTCCTTTTCAATTTCAAAAATCTAATCTTTTCTATTTTAAAAATCTAATCTTTTCTATTTTAAAAATCTAATCTTTTCTATTTTAAAAATCTAATCTTTTCTACATGAAAAATATAATCTTCAGCATCACACACATATAAAAATTAAATTTTTAGATTATGTAAAATCATATCTTCGTATTTTAAACCCTTTCATTATAAAAATTATGTTTTTATCCAAATATTCTACATATAAGAATTATGTTTTTTAATTCTCTATCTTAATAAAAAATCATATTTTTAGTCATATTTTACACTAAGTATATATGTAACGACCCGCAAATCCGAGCTACCTGAGTTGACTAAATACACCACACGTCCAACCCAAATAACACAGAAATACGACTCATTATTAGAAAGAAGTTAGAGGATGAGAAATAGGAAGAAAGAAATATTAGAATAGAAGAAAACGAAGATCACAAACTCACAGCGGAACGAATAAAATATATTATATAACATAAGCTTCGAAATACAAATCAGTAACTTTATATACATACCATCATCAGAGTACAACAGTCATTTCTGGAACAGTTATAAACACCTGTTTCCAGATACAAACAAGGTCCACCGCGGAATATATGATAGCCTATAGCTAACCGGTGAAGCCTCCTGCTTCCAGCTCCTTCAAATGAATCTGTGAAATCCTGACTACTTGACTGCCCGTACAAATTTGGGCACCCAAGAGTTTAGGGAAAACAAACAAAATAAACTCTGGGTCAGTCATGGGACTGGTGTGAGTAAACTCCAACCACTTGTTTAACTTTAAAAATCCTTTCAAAAGGAAAGGTAATAGTAAGACCAGCCCACACATAAACATGGACGGTTTTTACCTTACTATAACCCAAAACACTTTGATACAAAAATCCAGTGATATTATAATAATGTCTACATCAAGTAAATACCCAAATAGCAGAACGCTTGCATCTCACGCTCCACATATATAGTATAAAATCAAAAACCGCATGGCGCTTATTGGAGATTGGATTTCTAACATGACAAGGTATGGGACCACCTTCCGACAGTGCATCTCTAGAGGCGAATACACCTGGGTTCAACAAGAACATCTTGCAACCCGGCCCACACATGACCGACCACTCATTTCGCTTGAGTGTATCGAATGTATATCACCAACGGTTGGACTCAAACCACCGTTCCCGAATGGGCAGAATCGATAGATTTAGAAACAAAAGGAATTTCTCTAGATAGGTGATTATACACCCTAATGGGTGCGACCCACATAGCCATGCTGCCTGCCCGATTTTTGTCCTTTCCCGGTTGTTGAGGCCTGAGGCTACGCATACTTACCATTCATCGATAACACAATCACTTTGAATGCCACATTGTCAGATCCGTTAATCACTAGTTGAGTTTGCACAAATATTCTGGATGTTATGCTAAGGGATAAATCCGTTGCAACCATATATATCCATACACACCAACCCATTTGATCATTGGAAATACTCTGTCAGACATTCGTCCATTTACGTTCGTTCTGGGATTGAACGAAACCGAAGGCACCATTTCTATAAATAGAAAAGCCCTTGCACTTCACTCCGTCTTCAATATATTCAGCATACTTGGTTCGCAACGCTAATGCCGATACGGAGTGGTTCTTCGGATAATAATCCAACCGGTCTCTCCATATTGACAACGATGGTCAAAACTTCGATAGTCTGTGATTTAACTATCGAATAAAAACAAGTGTTCATCCAACATATCAAACAAATCACTGGGCTCTTTAATTAATATTTCATTAATTAAATCTCTTCTATATTCTCTTATCAATATTTGTTAACCCAATATTTTCAATAATCATTTTGCCTCTTATGTCTTTTGGAAAACGTTTCCAAATATGAACTCCTTTTATTTTCTATATATTAGAAAAATCTCTATTTGCAATTGGAAACAATTCCAATCACTTATCTCTATCCCCTTTTGTTTACAACATTCGATTTCTATATTCACTTTCTTATCGAATATTCAATACGTCGATACAATGATTTCTAATTATCAAAATATCTTTAAAATATTCTAACTCCTTAAATTTTCGGAAAATTTCGCCATAACCTCCCCTGTATCGGGAGCATCGGGAAATTTCAAATAGCTTTCCCGGTCCTTCTAATCTCAAAAAGAAAAAGAAGAAGCCAAGCGGCCAGCCGATACGGCGCATAAAACTCATATATGAATTTAAACAGGTACCTTTTTGTCGGGCACATACATTAAAAATCTTCATATACTTCATCCCATACCTGTCTAAACCTGTTCACCTGTTTCCAATTCAATTCAATACCATCTAATCATTTGAATTCAGTTTCGCCCATTTATTTTTTTAAATCGGCCATTTTGCCTATTTCACTTCTTTGTTAAACATAACATGTTTTAAACAAAATGTTTAACTTGCTCACCACCAAATTGAATTTCAATTCTAGTTTCCCTTTTTAATTTCGAATATAAATTTTCAAATCGAATTTACTTATTCAAACCCCAATATCCCTTCGAAAACTCATTAACTAATTTCTATTCAATTTAGTTGATTCTATTCAATAAATCAAAAATCTGGTTTCTGTTTCAAAATCATATTCATTTTTCACAACTTGAATTCGCATACATTTTACAACTCAACTCTGAAATTTTTCTAAATAGAACTTCGGATTTTTCCGCTTAAAATCCTTTTATAATATTAAATAACCCATTATGGTTTTAAAACGATTCTGGCGCTGTTTTTCTGAAAATTTGATTTTGACATATCTCAAAATCTATACGACGAAATTCAGATTTTTCTTCTTCATTAGAAAACTATTATCAAATCGGTCCTGCCGTTTCTTGTTTCGAAGAATTCCGACTTCAATTGTGTTCTGTATATTCAATTGAAGTTCGAATCGCTAATTTACGAACTGCAGCGCTGCGGCGAGTTCGTTTTAATTATATTTATATATATAAGCCTTTAAACTTTCGTTAAAATGAATCAAACTCCATTTTAACTCCATTCGAATTTCTAATATTCAAACTCCATTTTCCTTTATTTGAATTTCTTGATTCAAATTCCAATCTCACTTTTGAATTCTATTTTCAAATCCCAATTTCTTTGATATTCAAATTCAGTACTTGAATTTCTATTTCCAATCTCTATTTGAACTTCATATTCAATTCTTTTTGAGTTATGTATTCAAACTCTATTTCGATTATATTTGAAGCTTATATTCAATTCTTCTTTGAATTCAAAATCCAAATCCATATTCAATTCTCTTAAATTCGATATTTCAAATTTCCTTTCAATTCTACCTTGCAATTCTATATTCAAATTCATTTATTCAAATTCTATTTGAATTGTTATATTCAGACCCATATTTGAATTCTATTTGAAATTCAAATATTCAAACTCCCTTTTAAATTCTATTTGAAATTCTAAATGTTTCAAATTCCACTTTCCCTTCTTTGAAATTCTTAATATTTCAAATTACATTTCTTTTCTTTGAAATTCCATTTTTGAATTTCCTTTATCCCAATCCCATTTGAATTCCTTTGAATTCAAATCCTATTTCAATTCTCTTGAATTCAAATCCCATATTTAAATTCCTTTAAATTCAAGTTCTATATTTGAATCCCTTTTGAATTTCTATAGTCAAATTCTCTTTCAATTATATTTGAATTCAAATTTCATTGCAATACTATTTTTGAAATTCTATTTTCAAAGTCTATTTCAAATTCTCTTTTGAAAATTCTGTTTTGAAATCCTATTTCAAATTCTATTTGGAAATTCTATTTCAAATTCTCTATATTCAAACACCATTTGAAAGTTCTATATACAAATCCACTTTGGATTTCCTATTTGAATTCTAAATTCAAATTTTCATTTCCTTTTCTATTTGAATTCAAATTTCCATTTTCTTTTCTATTTTTCAAATTCTATATTCAAATTTCCTTCTGAATCATATTTTCAAAACACTTGTATTTCTATTTCTGAATTATCAAATGATAATTCTTTTCACTTCATTTATAACTTCGTTATAAAAGAACTATTTATAAACTTTGTTCAAAAAGAAACTACTTGTTTTATTTCCATTTAAAATTCAAATTCTATTTAAAAATAGAATTTTTCCTTTTTAAATCTCAAATATCCTTTCACGATATTTTTAAATATCATTACTTAAGCCCAGTGATAAAACACACAAAGCAACCAATTATTTATTTTTCTAACACATCATATATAACAATATATATGCAAACAAATAAACAAAACAGATAATATATTTTTGAGGAATCCAGTTGGATCCCTCCAACCTGTTTTCCTGCATCCACAGATGTTAGCACATAAATAATACCCATTCTGCTTCGTGGCAGAATATCGCGGTATAGAAGGTCATCCACTAATCATAGCGTGGGGCGTATAGGGTAATCATCCGCTATGAAACTGCGGGCATCCGCTAATGAGACTGCGGGAATCCAACCAATCAATCAACCCAATATATATATATAGCCTAAATAACTAATATATATAAAACAAGCAGAAAGCATTCACACAAGCAACAACAATTATTTTTAATGAAATAAAAATAATTCTAAAGGTGAGTGAGATTTACTCACCGAGATTTTAATTTGCACTTGTACAAATTTCAATTCCTATTCATTGATTTCCGCGCCTTCGAACTTCACACGGATGATTCCATTTGATTTTATATTCACCTTAATACATTTTGAGGCCAGGTTGGTGCTTCTCCCTCATCAGGACAGTAGAGCCTGACCGTATCGAGACTGTCGAATCCAACAAGCACGGCTATCTCCCATTACTGCTGTAAATCAATCTCGGTGCTCTCCTACACCCAGCGTGCTCGCACAGAAGCACTCCCCCTTTTAAAAGCGCGTCGCCACTTCCTTCCGCCCTCTTTAACTAAATCGCGAATTCCCAACCGCCACATCGAGTTAAACTCTGGAACCCCAAATCCTTCAAACTGAAATCGCGATCCCCAATTATCACCAGAAAAGGTCTCGACTTTCCAAGAGTCGACACCGTAGCGTGCACTGAATCGGGACGCCTCCTCCCTGATGTTGAACTCGCTGTTGATTTGAATTGCAATCGAAAAGGAACTCGGATGAGATAAAAACGAAGTGGCCATTTTTCTTTGTTTTACTGGAGTTTGGATTTCGGGATTTACTTTAGGATTTAGTAGAGTAGAGTGAGGCTATTCTAGTCTTTTTTTTCGAATGAGCGATAAGGAAGGGTCGGCCATTTTTAATTCAAAGCTTCCCATAGTTTGTATTTGGATTCTGGTTTCAGCAGCCAAAAACAGAAGGGGAAGAGCGCGATTTTATAGGAGATGAAGCTTTGGTTTCGGTTTCGATTTAAATTTCCTCTTTTTTTTTTTCCTCTGTGAATCCATTTTGAAAGAGTAGGAAGAACGAAAGAAAATGAGATAAAGGTTTAAGAATGGAAATGGACGGAGGTGAGGGATCAATTTATAGAGCGAGCGAGAGGAAACAGTAAGTACGTCGCCAGTAATCTGTTGTCTCCTTGATACCGAAGTTGGAAGACAAAATAAACAGCTCGAGGAAGCCTACGCGATTTTGTTTCCTAAGGTAGCTGTGATGTAGGTCGGCCAGATTATTTTTCTTTTATTGTTTATATTGATTTTATTTTATTTAAATAATTAAAATATTTTGCGGTCCTTAACTAGTAATCCCGAACCACTATTCAACCGTGACGACCAATGTTTCCAACGTTATTCACTATTCTGAATTTAATGAAATAGATTATACAATTAAATTTGAACGTATATTTAAAATAGCCATATTAAATCATTTTAAATTCAAAATAAATAAATTCTTCATCAATGAATTTCTATTATCATGGTTCAGTTTTATCTTCGAATTGAATTATTTCAAACCTCTCATATTCCGATAATTATCAAAATATATCGTATTTCGATTATTTAAACAATAACTCAATAAAATACCATTTATATTATAAATTCAATATTTAAACCATTATTAAATATTTAAAATAAATCGACAAAAATCCGGGTCGTTACATTCTTCCCCCCTTAAAATAATTTCGTCCTCGAAATTGCTAAGGTAGGAAAAATGATACAAATCCATTACCTTTCAACAGTCCACTTATGTTGAAACTCAACTTCTCATATTTCAACAAATTTAGTTCCACCAAAACTTTTGGTTTTCCTTCATTTAATTTGAATGATCTACGATCAATCTATTTATATCCAATCTATATTCTATCAAACCAATTCAAATTGATTCTAGTCAATTGATTTACTTCGACCCATTTAACTTGTTTAAGTTAAATTTCAATTCCAGAATTCAAATCCCTGGGTTTTCCTTTCAAATTCTTTTTGAAATCACATATATTTATAACTAATTCAAATTCAAAACATTTGAATATTCAAACCAATTTGTTTTCTTTCAAACAAATTTCCATCAAAACTTTCTAAGGTAGCAATCCATCACTTAGAAACTCGGAAATGAATACTGATGATGTTGCAATCATCATCAGAATAATTTCCCAGCCACTGAAGTGAGTTCAGTGCTTTAAAAATTTTAAAACCCAATCTAAAATGATTTTCTTTCAAATCCTTTTAAAACAAACCTATATTTAATATACTTTGAAAAAAATATTTTTCAACTTCCCAGGATTTTGAATTCTTAATTCTGGTTTGAATTTAATTCCAGTTCCTCCCATTTGTATGTATTTCATTCATATACAAATTTTATTTGGTTATAAATAACCATTCCAATTTTATAATCTCGTCTGATTATAATGATATCAATCAACACATCCATATAATATAATAATTTCAGAAATTATTCTTTCTATATAAAAATAGAAATTTGGGTAAAATTATTTCATTTACCCACTTAAAAATAATATCATGTCATATTTTCTGTCCAAGTGTTTAGAAATCCCTATCGACTTCGTGGCGTCCCACGATTCGACCAGAATTCATAAACTACTCAACAGACAAGCCAACACAATATAAAACAACTTTTATATCAACTAACAAATACGCTCTCTCGTATTTATACACTCAACTCATTCTAGGGTACTACTGACTCATCTCTAATGAGCACGTGCCACACAAGCCTAGGTATTCGCTCAACCTAAGCTCTGATACCAACTGTAACGACCCGCAAATCCGAGCTACCTGAGTTGACTAAATACACCACACGTCCAACCCAAATAACACAGAAATACGACTCATTATTAGAAAGAAGTTAGAGGATGAGAAATAGGAAGAAAGAAATATTAGAGTAGAAGAAAACGAAGATCACAAACTCACAGCGGAACGAATAAAATATATTATATAACATAAGCTTCGAAATACAAATCAGTAACTTTATATACATACCATCATCAGAGTACAACAGTCATTTCTGGAACAGTTATAAACACCTGTTTCCAGATACAAACAAGGTCCACCGCGGAATATATGATAGCCTATAGCTAACCGGTGAAGCCTCCTGCTTCCAGCTCCTTCAAATGAATCTGTGAAATCCTGACTACTTGACTGCCCGTACAAATTTGGGCACCCAAGAGTTTAGGGAAAACAAACAAAATAAACTCTGGGTCAGTCATGGGACTGGTGTGAGTAAACTCCAACCACTTGTTTAACTTTAAAAATCCTTTCAAAAGAAAAGGTAATAGTAAGACCAGCCCACACATAAACATGGACGGTTTTTACCTTACTATAACCCAAAACACTTTGATACAAAAATCCAGTGATATTATAATAATGTCTACATCAAGTAAATACCCAAATAGCAGAACGCTTGCATCTCACGCTCCACATATATAGTATAAAATCAAAAACCGCATGGCGCTTATTGGAGATTGGATTTCTAACATGACAAGGTATGGGACCACCTTCCGACAGTGCATCTCTAGAGGCGAATACACCTGGGTTCAACAAGAACATCTTGCAACCCGGCCCACACATGACCGACCACTCATTTCGCTTGAGTGTATCGAATGTATATCACCAACGGTTGGACTCAAACCACCGTTCCCGAATGGGCAGAATCGATAGATTTAGAAACAAAAGGAATTTCTCTAGATAGGTGATTATACACCCTAATGGGTGCGACCCACATAGCCATGCTGCCTGCCCGATTTTTGTCCTTTCCCGGTTGTTGAGGCCTGAGGCTACGCATACTTACCATTCATCGATAACACAATCACTTTGAATGCCACATTGTCAGATCCGTTAATCACTAGTTGAGTTTGCACAAATATTCTGGATGTTATGCTAAGGGATAAATCCGTTGCAACCATATATATCCATACAGACCAACCCATTTGATCATTGGAAATACTCTGTCAGACATTCGTCCATTTACGTTCGTTCTGGGATTGAACGAAACCGAAGGCACCATTTCTATAAATAGAAAAGCCCTTGCACTTCACTCCGTCTTCAATATATTCAGCATACTTGGTTCGCAACGCTAATGCCGATACGGAGTGGTTCTTCGGATAATAATCCAACCGGTCTCTCCATATTGACAACGATGGTCAAAACTTCGATAGTCTGTGATTTAACTATCGAATAAAAACAAGTGTTCATCCAACATATCAAACAAATCACTGGGCTCTTTAATTAATATTTCATTAATTAAATCTCTTCTATATTCTCTTATCAATATTTGTTAACCCAATATTTTCAATAATCATTTTGCCTCTTATGTCTTTTGGAAAACGTTTCCAAATATGAACTCCTTTTATTTTCTATATATTAGAAAAATCTCTATTTGCAATTGGAAACAATTCCAATCACTTATCTCTATCCCCTTTTGTTTACAACATTCGATTTCTATATTCACTTTCTTATCGAATATTCAATACGTCGATACAATGATTTCTAATTATCAAAATATCTTTAAAATATTCTAACTCCTTAAATTTTCGGAAAATTTCGCCATAACCTCCCCTGTATCGGGAGCATCGGGAAATTTCAAATAGCTTTCCCGGTCCTTCTAATCTCAAAAAGAAAAAGAAGAAGCCAAGCGGCCAGCCGATACGGCGCATAAAACTCATATATGAATTTAAACAGGTACCTTTTTGTCGGGCACATACATTAAAAATCTTCATATACTTCATCCCATACCTGTCTAAACCTGTTCACCTGTTTCCAATTCAATTCAATACCATCTAATCATTTGAATTCAGTTTCGCCCATTTATTTTTTTAAATCGGCCATTTTGCCTATTTCACTTCTTTGTTAAACATAACATGTTTTAAACAAAATGTTTAACTTGCTCACCACCAAATTGAATTTCAATTCTAGTTTCCCTTTTTAATTTCGAATATAAATTTTCAAATCGAATTTACTTATTCAAACCCCAATATCCCTTCGAAAACTCATTAACTAATTTCTATTCAATTTAGTTGATTCTATTCAATAAATCAAAAATCTGGTTTCTGTTTCAAAATCATATTCATTTTTCACAACTTGAATTCGCATATATTTTACAACTCAACTCTGAAATTTTTCTAAATAGAACTTCGGATTTTTCCGCTTAAAATCCTTTTATAATATTAAATAACCCATTATGGTTTTAAAACGATTCTGGCGCTGTTTTTCTGAAAATTTGATTTTGACATATCTCAAAATCTATACGACGAAATTCAGATTTTTCTTCTTCATTAGAAAACTATTATCAAATCGGTCCTGCCGTTTCTTGTTTCGAAGAATTCCGACTTCAATTGTGTTCTGTATATTCAATTGAAGTTCGAATCGCTAATTTACGAACTGCAGCGCTGCGGCGAGTTCGTTTTAATTATATTTATATATATAAGCCTTTAAACTTTCGTTAAAATGAATCAAACTCCATTTTAACTCCATTCGAATTTCTAATATTCAAACTCCATTTTCCTTTATTTGAATTTCTTGATTCAAATTCCAATCTCACTTTTGAATTCTATTTTCAAATCCCAATTTCTTTGATATTCAAATTCAGTACTTGAATTTCTATTTCCAATCTCTATTTGAACTTCATATTCAATTCTTTTTGAGTTATGTATTCAAACTCTATTTCGATTATATTTGAAGCTTATATTCAATTCTTCTTTGAATTCAAAATCCAAATCCATATTCAATTCTCTTAAATTCGATATTTCAAATTTCCTTTCTATTCTACCTTGCAATTCTATATTCAAATTCATTTATTCAAATTCTATTTGAATTGTTATATTCAGACCCATATTTGAATTCTATTTGAAATTCAAATATTCAAACTCCCTTTTAAATTCTATTTGAAATTCTAAATGTTTCAAATTCCACTTTCCCTTCTTTGAAATTCTTAATATTTCAAATTACATTTCTTTTCTTTGAAATTCCATTTTTGAATTTCCTTTATCCCAATCCCATTTGAATTCCTTTGAATTCAAATCCTATTTCAATTCTCTTGAATTCAAATCCCATATTTAAATTCCTTTAAATTCAAGTTCTATATTTGAATCCCTTTTGAATTTCTATAGTCAAATTCTCTTTCAATTATATTTGAATTCAAATTTCATTGCAATACTATTTTTGAAATTCTATTTTCAAAGTCTATTTCAAATTCTCTTTTGAAAATTCTGTTTTGAAATCCTATTTCAAATTCTATTTGGAAATTCTATTTCAAATTCTCTATATTCAAACACCATTTGAAAGTTCTATATACAAATCCACTTTGGATTTCCTATTTGAATTCTAAATTCAAATTTTCATTTCCTTTTCTATTTGAATTCAAATTTCCATTTTCTTTTCTATTTTTCAAATTCTATATTCAAATTTCCTTCTGAATCATATTTTCAAAACACTTGTATTTCTATTTCTGAATTATCAAATGATAATTCTTTTCACTTCATTTATAACTTCGTTATAAAAGAACTATTTATAAACTTTGTTCAAAAAGAAACTACTTGTTTTATTTCCATTTAAAATTCAAATTCTATTTAAAAATAGAATTTTTCCTTTTTAAATCTCAAATATCCTTTCACGATATTTTTAAATATCATTACTTAAGCCCAGTGATAAAACACACAAAGCAACCAATTATTTATTTTTCTAACACATCATATATAACAATATATATGCAAACAAATAAACAAAACAGATAATATATTTTTGAGGAATCCAGTTGGATCCCTCCAACCTGTTTTCCTGCATCCACAGATGTTAGCACATAAATAATACCCATTCTGCTTCGTGGCAGAATATCGCGGTATAGAAGGTCATCCACTAATCATAGCGTGGGGCGTATAGGGTAATCATCCGCTATGAAACTGCGGGCATCCGCTAATGAGACTGCGGGAATCCAACCAATCAATCAACCCAATATATATATATAGCCTAAATAACTAATATATATAAAACAAGCAGAAAGTATTCACACAAGCAACAACAATTATTTTTAATGAAATAAAAATAATTCTAAAGGTGAGTGAGATTTACTCACCGAGATTTTAATTTGCACTTGTACCAATTTCAATTCCTATTCATTGATTTCCGCGCCTTCGAACTTCACACGGATGATTCCATTTGATTTTATATTCGCCTTAATACATTTTGAGGCCAGGTTGGTGCTTCTCCCTCATCAGGACAGTAGAGCCTGACCGTATCGAGACTGTCGAATCCAACAAGCACGGCTATCTCCCATTACTGCTGTAAATCAATCTCGGTGCTCTACTACACCCAGCGTGCTCGCATAGAAGCACTCCTCCTTTTAAAAGCGCGTCGCCACTTCCTTCCGCCCTCTTTAACTAAATCGCGAATTCCCAACCGCCACATCGAGTTAAACTCTGGAACCCCAAATCCTTCAAACTGAAATCGCGATCCCCAATTATCACCAGAAAAGGTCTCGACTTTCCAAGAGTCGACACCGTAGCGTGCACTGAATCGGGACGCCTCCTCCCTGATGTTGAACTCGCTGTTGATTTGAATTGCAATCGAAAAGGAACTCGGATGAGATAAAAACGAAGTGGCCATTTTTCTTTGTTTTACTGGAGTTTGGATTTCGGGATTTACTTTAGGATTTAGTAGAGTAGAGTGAGGCTATTCTAGTCTTTTTTTTCGAATGAGCGATAAGGAAGGGTCGACCATTTTTAATTCAAAGCTTCCCATAGTTTGTATTTGGATTCTGGTTTCAGCAGCCAAAAACAGAAGGGGAAGAGCGCGATTTTATAGGAGATGAAGCTTTGGTTTCGGTTTCGATTTAAATTTCCTCTTTTTTTTTTCCTCTGTGAATCCATTTTGAAAGAGTAGGAAGAACGAAAGAAAATGAGATAAAGGTTTAAGAATGGAAATGGACGGAGGTGAGGGATCAATTTATAGAGCGAGCGAGAGGAAACAGTAAGTACGTCGCCAGTAATCTGTTGTCTCCTTGATACCGAAGTTGGAAGACAAAATAAACAGCTCGAGGAAGCCTACGCGATTTTGTTTCCTAAGGTAGCTGTGATGTAGGTCGGCCAGATTATTTTTCTTTTATTGTTTATATTGATTTTATTTTATTTAAATAATTAAAATATTTTGCGGTCCTTAACTAGTAATCCCGAACCACTATTCAACCGTGACGACCAATGTTTCCAACGTTATTCACTATTCTGAATTTAATGAAATAGATTATACAATTAAATTTGAACGTATATTTAAAATAGCCATATTAAATCATTTTAAATTCAAAATAAATAAATTCTTCATCAATGAATTTCTATTATCATGGTTCAGTTTTATCTTCGAATTGAATTATTTCAAACCTCTCATATTCCGATAATTATCAAAATATATCGTATTTCGATTATTTAAACAATAACTCAATAAAATACCATTTATATTATAAATTCAATATTTAAACCATTATTAAATATTTAAAATAAATCGACAAAAATCCGGGTCGTTACAATATATATAAAAATAAAATCATTTCTTTATGTGAAAAAAATTATTTCTTTGTATGGTAAAAAAAACGAAACTTTTGTCATTAAAAATCATTCCTTTTTCTATGACTAAAAATCGCTACTCATATAATTTAAAACCCAAACTTATATAATTAAAAATCTAAACTTTATTCAACTAAAAATCTATTCTTTTTCTGACTTTGAAAACAATAATAACTTTCCATCGCTGCTATTTTATTTAAATTAAAACACACCTTAAAACAATGTTCCTTTCGTTGGAAATTAAACAAACTACAAAACAATGTAAAATTTCAGTTTATATACCTTCATAAAATCGGATTTTAATAACCTAATCAACAAAAAGAAAATATATAAACAAAGTTAAGAACTTGCAATTCGTATTCCGTCCGGGGGGGCTGTCAGCGCTCGATGGGGGAGGGGGTTCGCAGTTCGACCTACGGTTTGTGGCGCTGGCCGAGGTGTAGTGGCAGGAGGTCTCGGTTGTCTTCGCGGTGGGGAGTTTTGGGTTGGGTGGTGTTCGATCTAACAAGGGGGTTGCGGTTTCGATTGGAGGACGGAGGGGCAGACGAGGTGGAGGCTGGAGATCGGAGGGAGGGGCGGCGACTCCCTGGGCGCGGCGGCGGATGCTGCGTTCCTCCGTTCTTCTCTTTTTTTTTCTTTTAGAAATGAATGAAAAATGAGAAAGGGGGGCAGAACGAATAATGGGAAGAGGAGAGTTTTTTTTATTTTTTTTTATTTTAATTTCAAAAGGTTGACTTTTACATACGACCTCTAAACGAGGCCCACCGCCTGTCGTCCATAGCTAATTACCCCCATTCCGAACACAATGGGATATGTACCGCAAGTTAATTCGACTGTTTCGATCAGTTTCCGTTAAAATCTACATATAACTCTATATATTGAATTTGAACGCACATTTCAATTTACCGGGGTCGCATACTAACTCTAAAAATTCCCGAATAATATTTTCTGGCTTCGCATTGACGATACGGTCCTAACAAAACTAGTTTCGTCGAATTCTGAGACTGTTAGAAAAATGGCCATTTTTCAGTCGATTAAAATCAACTGAAACTGGTCAAATGCGTTTTCCTTTGCCACGCTCACATATTGATTCGAAAAATTATGAAATTTGGAATCTAGCAATAATTTGACATCACGGATCCAAAAAAAGTGGTTTCGTCGAAATCCAAGGTCATTTGCAAAATTTCCATTTTTAAGGGCCTGAATTCCATAGCGACTATTCAGAATTTTCAACTGGACATATCTTTTGATTCCCGCTATGAAATCTCAATTTTTCAGATTCGTTGGAAAGATATTCACAAATAGATTCCATTATTTTTGGTTTCACTAAAATCCGGATTGCTTTGCACCCGGTACATTCAATTGAAGTTTGAAATCGAATTATCGAACTACTGCGCCATTTTCAATTCTATTTATGATTATATTTAAATATTTATATTCTAACGACGACGTATATAATATATACGTTCTAATTCTATTCAAAATAAATTTCTCGTCGATATTATATAAAATAATTCATTTTAAATATTCAAAATTCATTAAAATTGCCAAAATAAAAAATTTAAACTGGCCCAGATTTTCGGGTTGTTACAATCTCCCCCACTTAAAACTTTTCGTCCCCGAAAAGGAAAAAGTCGAAAGTGGTTTGATTAATCAACTCTACGTTCGATCTGGCTTCCATTCTCCAACATTTCAGTTTCTGAGAATTTTCAAATTTTCAAAAATTTGGTTAACACCCTAAATTTTCGAAATTTTTTGCCATAACCTCCCCTGCACCGGGAGCCACGGGAAAATCCCGAAATTGCCATATAGGCCTTCTGATCTCAAAAAGAAAAAGCCAAGCGGCTAGCCAATCGGCTCATAAAATCATCATCACCCAAACAAAACAGTAAATTATAATAAACATGTCCATATTTGTCGGGCAAACAAATCTTATTCTCCGCTCTAGCCTCCTTGCTATGACCTGTTCAATGTAAGTATATGTATATGCAAGCAAATGCGACCAATTTTGTATACAATTCAATGTTTGGTTCAATTAGGCATAATGGTTCAAAATTATCAAACAAATAAACAAACAATACAAACATCAATCAATTAGTGGATTAACGTTTTAAATTCATAATTTTGATACATATACAGAAAATCATGTTTTTGATGCCAATTCACAACAATGTATTCTAGCTATATTAGTTTTGGTTCTGTAACACCCCACCTCCGCTAGGGTCACTCTTTCGGGGGCACTAGCTTCTGGGGGGCGTTAGAACTGGGTAAGCATGCATAATGATATATCAAGGCAGAACAGGAACATAAATATATATGTAAAACAGAGTAAGTGAGAATAAAACAGCGGAATATCTCAAACCATCTCAAAACAAGTCTAGTACATCATAAAGTCATCTGCCAAAATAAATATGTCTAGTACAACATAAACAGAAATACTGAAATACATAGTGCTATCCCCAAAAATAAAAGTGATAAGCCATAGCGAGCTCAATATCCAGACATACATGAGCTATCCAGCGAACAAGCAAGCAATCCAAGCTAAGCACCACTGTTCCCTCCCTGAGAACCTGGGGGGGGAGGGGAAACGGAAGAAAAGAAGCGAAAGAAAACAGGTCAGTCAAAAAGACTGGTAAGCCCTACTACGATCAGTCTATAAACTAATAAAGCTAACATCATGATGGAAACTGAGATGAATATACTGGCAATAGGTAAAGGTGTCATCACATAGAGAAGATTAAGCTTTGCACCACAGTGTACTAGCAAACTAACATAACAGGTAATGATCCCTCAGCCCAAACTTTGGCCCAATAGCATGAAGTGACCTTAATGCAAGGTCCAGCCCAACGGTCTAGTCGATCGGCTCCCTATAAACCTAACACGTCAAGTGTTGGTGTCCATACGGCCCACATATGGTTGTAGTCAGACTGTGCTGGGTCCACCTTTGGGTGTATCAAGCCCTCGGGTGTCAACCCCGGATACTTAAGCAATAATGCACAGTCTAAACCTACTGGTACCCGTGCCTCGAGTTTGTCCAACACCGAACTACGTGCACGTCCGTAGCCCGCCTGGACCCGCAGCGCTGTACCACTCAGCCGTCGCTTTGGTCGCTTACATCAGTCCAGTAATCGTGCCCCGCCCTAGCCTAGCCTCTAGGGTTGTAAATGATACCAAACTGGGATTACTGCTGGAACAGACCACGTTGCTAGGGTTTTCTGAGAGGGTTAAGTGTGGTTTAACCCCTCACTAATCATGGATTAAATTAGCTAAGTGTAACCAACAGTTCACCACTTAACCCCATTTAATCCCTCGTACCCCCAAATTGGTTAAGTATTAGTGGGCCATGACTTAACCCTAATCATGAGGCATTAATTTAATTGTACCTTAACCTCTCACATCAGACTTTGTTGCGGTTACTAGTTAAGCCGGGCGGGTCCGGGTAGCTTTACACCACAACTTGGTCTAACCTCGGGTCCCAGGTACACATGACCAACTTCTCACATTGGGTCCTATTGTTTGTAGCAACTAGTTAAGCCGGTCGGTTCCGGGTAGGTTTACGCTACAAACTCAACCCAACCTCGAGTTGGCCACACATGTTTTCTAAGTGTCATGTCCACTTTATTTCAAACCATAATTACAAGTTTTAACAAATACTTGGGTAGACCTAACTTAATAGGTAAATTCCCAAGGGGTAGACCTAACTTAATAGGTAAATTCCCAATCTTATATTTTCATGTATTTTAAGTTTTACCAAAACCCCCAACGTCGTTCTATCGCTTACATATTCGTTATAACGCATAAAGGATAGAAAGAGGGAACTTGGCACAACATACATGATGAATCTCACATATCATAATAAGCATGCATAACATGTTGGACTTGCATAACTTATCATAGTGAACTTGCATAAACATGCATAACTTGTTAAACTTGCAAATCATGGCATAGTGAACTTGCATAAACATGCATAACTTGTCATACTTGCAAATCAAGGCATAGTGAACTTGCATAAACATGCATAACTTGTCATACTTGCAAATCAAGGCATAGTGAACTTGCATAAACATGCATAACTTATTAAACTTGCAAATCATGACTTAGTGAACTTGCATAAGCATGCATACTTTATCAAACATGTGTAACATAACATAGTGAACTCACATAAGCATGCATAACTCATTAAACATGCATAACATAGCATAGTGAACTTGCATAAGCATGCATACTTTATCAAACATGCATAAATCCCCACTTTCATCACATATTAACTTTAGAGTTTCTAAAATGAAGGTAAGAGGGCTTACAAATATTATGAAGACACAAATCTACTAATAAAGATTGAGAAGCCCTTTTTTTTGCAAGCAAATAAAACCCCAAAACAAGCTCCAATTAACACAAATCCCAAAAACTCTAACTTAGCAAATAAAGCTTGCAACTTGATGATGTATGCAAGCTAATGATCATTCATACAACTTAGAAAAGCTTGTATGAACATCAAAATCTTAATAGAAATGATTTTTGAAGAGGGTGGAGGCTAGGGTTCTTAGGTGGAGGCCATTTGAGATTTCAATTTGACATAGTTTGGTTGCTAGATTGAATAATGAGGCTTTAGGGTAGGATTAGGGGCTTATTTATAGAAGATTAGAGTGTTTTTAGCCCTAGGATTAACCCTAGGTTAGTTTAGGCCCGTCAGATTTAGGAATTCTCTAGAACCAAGCCACAAGACCAAGCCCCAAATCAAAATGGTGCGCCAGGCAAAACTGCCTGGCCACCCCGTGTCGACAGGGCTGTCGACAGGGCAGTCGACACCCTAGGACCCCTGTCGACATGCCTGTCGACATGGGGGCCCTGGCGGGAATTTTCCCGCCTGACACCAATTAGCCCTAATCCTTGTTTTTAATTTGAAATTTAAATCTGTTTTTAGCATAGAAATTTCTGAAAACTTCAATGGGCCTTAACTGGGTCATACGGACTCCGATTTTCGAAAACTCGGACTCTATTTCGCGTATTTTTCCGAGACGAACGCAATAGCATAGCCCGTTTCCCTTGATTCAGATTTTAGAATTAAATTCTGCCTCGATTTATGTTATAACAGGTTATTGAAAATATGGGTTGTTACATTCTCCCCTCCTTAAAGGATTTCGTCCCCGAAATCTTCAAGTTAGGAAGAACGTATCCTACCATCCAATCATCCATCTACTCAAAGCATCATCCACGAGCAATCATTGTCCTTAAAAGGTTCTAAATGCTGTATGAACATATGCAAAAGTGTGTGTATATGTACTTATCTAATGCAAGGATCAATGCGAAATATGTTAGTGAAATGTATCCATATGTATGCAAATCCCTAACATAATGTATAATATCTACATGCGTGCTCAATCATACATCCATATGCAACATCCATGTGGTGGCATACAAATTTCATCCAAGAATAAGCATAAACACTCATGCACATGCAATATGAGGAGTGTGTGAGCCGATCTAGTGCCTAATGTGTATCATGCATCCACGAGTAACCACTTGCAAACACTTGCAACCACTTGCAACCATCGACCATAACATGTCCCAAACACATGTTTCATCCAAAGGGTTTTCTACCAAAGGTTCTCATGACAAGATTAACACGATAACTAGAGAAAGATATGCTAAACAAAGGAAAGAGATTGAGAGTGTACCCTCAAAAAGGAATGGATAAAGCCCACGCATCTTCTCCTCGGTTTCCCAAGTTGCGTCTTCTTCGGCTTCACCCCATTCGACCTTTACCAGCCTAACCTCTCGATTCCTTAGCTTCTTGGTCTTTGTCCCCAAGATACGAATCGGAGCTCTCCTCAAAGTTGCCTCTTTCTCTACTTCCACGTCTTCAAGAATGCTAGGTTCAACCACCTCAGCGGACTCATGTAGGCACTTTCGGAGATGCGAGACATGAAAGACATTATGCACTCCGGACAACTTCTCGGGCAATTGCACTTTATAAGCCATCTTCCCAATTCTCTCTATGATAGGGAAGGGCCCAACAAATCTCGGTGCCAACTTCCCAACAGCTCCAAATCGGACCACATTCCGCAAAGGAGAAACCTTTACGAAAACCATGTCCCCAACCTCAAACTCCAAATCGGATCTCCGCTTATCAGCATAGGATTTCTGTCGGTCTTGGGCCGCCTTCATCCTTCTTCTAATCAACTCGACCTTCTCGTATGTATCTCTAATCATGTCGGGTCCAAGTATAAGCTTATCTGTAGTCTCCCACCAACATGTAGACGACTTGCACGACCTCCCATATAAAGCTTCAAATGGTGCCATCCCTATGCTTGCTTGATAACTGTTATTATATGCAAACTCAACAAGAGGAAGATGGTCTTCCCAAGCACCACCAAAATCCAGAATGCAAAGCCTCAACAAGTCCTCAAGTACCCTATTCACCCTTTCTGTTTGACCGTCTGTTTGTGGGTGATAGGCCGTACTCAGGTTCAACCTTGTGCCCATAGCCTCCTGCAAACTGTTCCAGAACTGACTAGTAAAGATGGGGTCTCGGTCACTGACTATGCTGGAAGGGACTCCATGTAGCCGTACTATCTCACGAAGATATATCAATGCTAGCCCAGATGCGGTCCTTTTGCTCTTCACCGGAATGAAATGAGCACTCTTCGTGAGCCTATCCACAATGACCCATATGCTCGTATTCCCCTTCCTTGACCTTGGAAGCCCATCAATAAAGTCCATAGAAATACTCTCCCACTTCCATAGCAGGACCTCTAGAGGATGCAATAGCCCACCGGGCTTCTTCGTCTCAGCCTTTACTCTCTGACAAATAACACATCTCGAGACAAACTCGGCCACATCCTTCTTCATTCCAGGCCAGAAGAAGATGCGCTTCATATCCTTATACATCTTATCTCCACCCGGATGTATAGTCAACTTGGAGCGATGTGCTTCATCAAGAACTTTCCTCACCAAATCTTCTACCATCGGAACACAAAGCCTTCCGTCTCTCCTTAGCCAACCCTTATCATCTATAGAATACCGAGCAAGGTGACTAGATGTCTCCCCTCGAATCAGCTTCTCCATAACCTCCACTATCTGAGGGTCTTCCTTCTGCGAAGCCCCAACTTGATCCAGAAGGGTAGGCCTGAGCTCTAGAGATGCCAAAGAACCGGTCATCGGCTCAATTGTCAAAGAAAAATCAAAGGTTGCCAAGAACTCTAAATTCTTCATCTCAACAAAAAGAGGACTTAGTGTCAATCTTTTCCTACTCAACGCATCCGCTACAACATTCCCCTTGCCAGGGGTATAGGCTATATCAAAATCATAGGATGCCAAGAAATCCATCCATCTCTACTGCCTCAAGTTCAGATCCTTCTGCGAAAAGAGATACTTCAAAGACTTATGATCAGTATACAGCTCAAATCTCTCTCCCAGAAGATAATGACGCCAAGCCTTGAGTGCATATACAATCGCTGCCAGCTCTAGATCATGAGTGGGATAATTCTTCTCATGCACCTTAAGTTGCCTCCCACCAAAACATATAACTCTGCCCTCTTGCATCAGAACGGCGCCCAATCCCGTGCCACAAGCATCAGTGTACACGGTAAATATCTTACCACCATCGGGTAAAGCTAGAACTGGTGCTGAGGTAAGGGCTCTCTTGAGTCTTTGAAAAGCAAGCTCACAGTCCATATCCCAAGCAAAAACTAAGTTCTTCTTCGTCAACTTAGTAAGAGGAGCGGATATCTTCGCGAAGTCCTTGATGAACTTCCGGTAAAAACCCGCAAGACCCAGAAAGCTTCTCACCTCGGTTGCATTCCTTGGAGTCTTCCAATCCTGAACTGCAACCACCTTAGCGGGATCCACCGCTAAGCCTTGCTTGGATACGATATGCCCAAGGAATCTAACTTCCCTTCTCCAAAAGTGGCACTTGGAGAACTTGGCCTTTAACTGGTGTGCTCTGAGCGTATCCATCACCTCTACAAGATGCCTCGCGTGCTCTTCTTCATCCTTGGAGAAAACCAGAATATCATCCACAAAGACCACGACAAACTTGTTCAAGAACTCCCGAAACACCCTACTCATCAAGTCCACAAAATATGCGGGTGCATTCGTCAAACCGAACGGCATAACAAGCCATTCAAAGAATCCATCTGGAGTTCTGAATGCAGTCTTGTCTATACTATCTTCAGCCACTCTGAGCTGATGAAATCCGGTAGCAAGATCAAGCTGAGAGAAAACAGAAGCACCAACAAGCTGGTCAAAGAGATCATCGATCCTTGGTAACGGGTGTCTGTTCTTCTTAGTCAGCTTATTCAATTCTCTATAATCCACACAGAGTCGAAGAGAGCCATCTGCCTTAGTAGCAAACACCACAGGCGCTCCCCATTCGGATATACTTCTTCTGATGAAGTTCTTCTCAAGCAATTCTTTCACTTGCTTGCTCAGCTCCCGTCTCTCACGCGGAGCCATATGCCGAACGGGCAAAGAAACAGGCTTAGCATTATCCACCAGATAAATGCGAAAATCAATCTCTCGTTTCGGGGGCAACCCCTTAACTTCTTCAAAAACATCTGGATAATCTCGGACCACCCTTACAGACTGAAGGGCTTCCTCTGACGAGTCGAGAGATTCAAGATAGCATAACATGACGGGATTCTTCGGATTGCATGAAATCTCTAAGGTGTTGCCAAGGCGAGTCACAAGCCTCACAACCCTATGCTCACAATCCAGAATGGCTCCATATTGGGACAGCCAATCCATGCCCAGTATCAATCCGTATCCCCTGAAACCAAGAACATATGCACTACACAAGAACTCTACACTGAGTATAGAGATCCTCAGATCCTCACATATCATAGATAGATGAGCAGAACCCCCAATGGGATTCGAAACACAAACGGGATCATCCACTAAGCTAGTACTAAGGTACAAGCCATCAACAAGATCAGATGAAATAAAGCTATGTGAAGCACCAGAATCAAACAAGGTACGCACTGGAAGATCAGAAACATAAACAAGGTTCTCAACAGAAACACTACCTCGATCAGGAACTGTAGCGGTATTGAGAGCATGAACTTGCCCTCCTGAAGGTCCAGCCTGTCCTTTCTTCTTTGGGCATTCTTTGCTGAAGTGTCCAGTCTCACCACAGGAAAAACATCCACCACTAAGCTTCCTTTTCTTCTTCCTACAATCCTTAGCAAAGTGTCCAGGCACACCACAGTAATTGCACTTTCCCTTGCCTTTGTTGTTGTTGTTCCCCTTCTTGTTCTTGCCCTGATTCCCCTGACTGCTTTGACCACCTTGATTGCCTTTGCCTTGAGAATCAGTCTTCTTTGCTTGAGTATCACTCGACTTGACTTCTTTCTTTCCAT
The DNA here is from genome assembly GCA_030737875.1 of Allium sativum. Taxonomy (NCBI): domain Eukaryota; kingdom Viridiplantae; phylum Streptophyta; class Magnoliopsida; order Asparagales; family Amaryllidaceae; genus Allium; species Allium sativum. Next base: position 162,004,047 of record CM060923.1, read on the forward strand.
CTCCCTGAAGCAGAGCCATATTGACCAAACTCTCAAAAGTAGCCCCATGCGGAATATGTGACATCGCCAAACCCTGTAGCGGCTCATTCAACCCTCTAGCAAATCGAAGGGCCTTCTTCTCCGGAGTGTTCACCATATCCAAACCAAAACGGGCCAGCTGATTAAACTTGTTCACATACTCCTTAACAGACATATCACCTTGCTTTAATGCAATGAACTTCTCCATTTGTAAATTCGCCTCAGCAGAAGATAGAAACTTGGTCATAAATCTAGCCCTCAAATCGGCCCAAGTCTCAACGGGCCTCGTCCCATTGGTGACCTCCCACCAATAGGCCGCTTCATCTTTCAAAAGCCACACTGTCAATAAGATTTTCCTCTCGTCATCAATCCCAAAGATAGCAAACAAGTCCTCAGTGTCTTTCAGCCAATTCCTAGCTTCAACAAAAGATTCCGTGCCTAGGAAATTCTTGCCTCCCATCGCCTTGAAGTCTTTACAAACCTTCGTGAACTCAACCTGAGGATGCTGAGGGGGAGGAGGAGGAAGAGGAGCCTCAGCAACAGGAGGGGGAGGAACATTAGCAACGGGAGGAGGAATATTAACTGCTGGAGGAGGGGGAGCAGGAACCACCGGAGGAGGGACATTAGGGAGAGGATTCTCAACTACAGGAGGAGGAGTGGGAGTAGGGTTTGCGGGGCCGGCTGCTGCCCTAGCTTCTAGAAGTCTCCTATACTAGAGTGGCACATTTACTCCATCCGGGATGGCAAGATCATCAGCCATACTGAAACGAAGGATAAGATAAGATTAGGTCAAGGGAACGAAGGATAACGCTAATGGCTTTTTGGGGAATAGCCCTTTTTAAAATACTAGACTTTTCTTTGGAAAATACTTTATACTTGTTTTGAAAATAGTTTTTCAAAAGTCTTTTTAAAAAAAACTTTTTGTCCTTTCTCGTAAACCATATGCTCTGATACCAAATTTGTAACACCCCACCTCCGCTAGGGTCACTCTTTCGGGGGCACTAGCTTCTGGGGGGCGTTAGAACTGGGTAAGCATGCATAATGATATATCAAGGCAGAACAGGAACATAAATATATATGTAAAACAGAGTAAGTGAGAATAAAACAGCGGAATATCTCAAACCATCTCAAAACAAGTCTAGTACATCATAAAGTCATCTGCCAAAATAAATATGTCTAGTACAACATAAACAGAAATACTGAAATACATAGTGCTATCCCCAAAAATAAAAGTGATAAGCCATAGCGAGCTCAATATCCAGACATACATGAGCTATCCAGCGAACAAGCAAGCAATCCAAGCTAAGCACCACTGTTCCCTCCCTGAGAACCTGGGGGGGAAACGGAAGAAAAGAAGCGAAAGAAAACAGGTCAGTCAAAAAGACTGGTAAGCCCTACTACGATCAGTCTATAAACTAATAAAGCTAACATCATGATGGAAACTGAGATGAATATACTGGCAATAGGTAAAGGTGTCATCACATAGAGAAGATTAAGCTTTGCACCACAGTGTACTAGCAAACTAACATAACAGGTAATGATCCCTCAGCCCAAACTTTGGCCCAATAGCATGAAGTGACCTTAATGCAAGGTCCAGCCCAACGGTCTAGTCGATCGGCTCCCTATAAACCTAACACGTCAAGTGTTGGTGTCCATACGGCCCACATATGGTTGTAGTCAGACTGTGCTGGGTCCACCTTTGGGTGTATCAAGCCCTCGGGTGTCAACCCCGGACACTTAAGCAATAATGCACAGTCTAAACCTACTGGTACCCGTGCCTCGAGTTTGTCCAACACCGAACTACGTGCACGTCCGTAGCCCGCCTGGACCCGCACCGCTGTACCACTCAGCCGTCGCTTTGGTCGCTTACATCAGTCCAGTAATCGTGCCCCGCCCTAGCCTAGCCTCTAGGGTTGTAAATGATACCAAACTAGGATTACTGCTGGAACAGACCACGTTGCTAGGGTTTTCTAAGAGGGTTAAGTGTGGTTTAACCCCTCACTAATCATGGATTAAATTAGCTAAGTGTAACCAACAGTTCACCACTTAACCCCATTTAATCCCTCGTACCCCCAAATTGGTTAAGTATTAGTGGGCCATGACTTAACCCTAATCATGAGGCATTAATTTAATTGTACCTTAACCTCTCACATTAGACTTTGTTGCGGTTACTAGTTAAGCCGGGCGGGTCCGGGTAGCTTTACACCACAACTTGGTCTAACCTCGGGTCCCAGGTACACATGACCAACTTCTCACATTGGGTCCTATTGTTTGTAGCAACTAGTTAAGCCGGTCGGTTCCGGGTAGGTTTACGCTACAAACTCAACCCAACCTCGAGTTGGCCACACATGTTTTCTAAGTGTCATGTCCACTTTATTTCAAACCATAATTACAAGTTTTAACAAATACTTGGGTAGACCTAACTTAATAGGTAAATTCCCAAGGGGTAGACCTAACTTAATAGGTAAATTCCCAATCTTATATTTTCATGTATTTTAAGTTTTACCCAAAACCCCCAACGTCGTTCTATCGCTTACATATTCGTTATAACGCATAAAGGATAGAAAGAGGGAACTTGGCACAACATACATGATGAATCTCACATATCATAATAAGCATGCATAACATGTTGGACTTGCATAACTTAGCATAGTGAACTTGCATAAACATGCATAACTTGTTAAACTTGCAAATCATGGCATAGTGAACTTGCATAAACATGCATAACTTGTCATACTTGCAAATCAAGGCATAGTGAACTTGCATAAACATGCATAACTTGTCATACTTGCAAATCAAGGCATAGTGAACTTGCATAAACATGCATAACTTATTAAACTTGCAAATCATGACTTAGTGAACTTGCATAAGCATGCATACTTTATCAAACATGTGTAACATAACATAGTGAACTCACAAAAGCATGCATAACTCATTAAACATGCATAACATAGCATAGTGAACTTGCATAAGCATGCATACTTTATCAAACATGCATAAATCCCCACTTTCATCACATATTAACTTTAGAGTTTCTAAAATGAAGGTAGGAGGGCTTACAAATATTATGAAGACACAAATCTACTAATAAAGATTGAGAAGCCCTTTTTTTTGCAAGCAAATAAAACCCTAAAACAAGCTCCAATTAACACAAATCCCAAAAACTCTAACTTAGCAAATAAAGCTTGCAACTTGATGATGTATGCAAGCTAATGATCATTCATACAACTTAGAAAAGCTTGTATGAACATCAAAATCTTAATAGAAATGATTTTTAAAGAGGGTGGAGGCTAGGGTTCTTAGGTGGAGGCCATTTGAGATTTCAATTTGACATAGTTTGGTTGCTAGATTGAATAATGAGGCTTTAGGGTAGGATTAGGGGCTTATTTATAGAAGATTAGAGTGTTTTTAGCCCTAGGATTAACCCTAGGTTAGTTTAGGCCCGTCAGATTTAGGAATTCTCTAGAACCAAGCCACAAGACCAAGCCCCAAATCAAAATGGTGCGCCAGGCAAAACTGCCTAGCCACCCCGTGTCGACAGGGCTGTCGACAGGGCAGTCGACACCCTAGGACCCCTGTCGACATGCCTGTCGACATAGGGGCCCTGGCGGGAATTTTCCCGCCTGACACCAATTAGCCTTAATCCTTGTTTTTAATTTGAAATTTAAATCTGTTTTTAGCATAGAAATTTCTGAAAACTTCAATGGGCCTTAACATGGTCATACGGACTCCGATTTTCGAAAACTCGGACTCTATTTCGCGTATTTTTCCGAGACGAACGCAATGGCATAGCCCGTTTCCCTTGATTCAGATTTTAGAATTAAATTCTGCCTCAATTTATGTTATAACAGGTTATTGAAAATACGGGTTGTTACAGGTTCTCACACCAGTCTAATGGAAATATATAAAAATCATACCTTCGAAACACGAATATAAATATTGATAATGCGGCCGCATTACCAAAATTATCTTCGGGCGACTAGAGTGTGATTCTATATCTATCCAGTATATTAAAACTTCGAATATACGTTCATGACGCGTATACGCGAAATCTTTATATATTGGATTGTCCAAATTCAAAATAAATAAATAATCAAATACGTATAAAACGATTTAAATTTTCAAAACAAAATTGTTTCCATTAGAAAAATATACTCTTCACACTCGTTCTAGGATACTATTGATCCTATCTCTAACGAGTCATTCTAATTGGATATTACTAATCCAATATCTGATGAATTCTTTCGTATGGTTCTAATATGTCTTGTTCTCGAGCTCTGTAAACCAAAGCTCTGATACCAAATGAAGCGACCCGAACTTCCCCGGTCTCCGAAGTGATGAGAAAGAACGAATTACTGTGAGGACAAGACAAATCAGAACTCAGACGGAAGAACATTTCATTGTTATTACAACAATTCCATTAGAATACAATAATATACAGAGTATAAATGAATAAATTACATTCGACAAATATCAGAGATTACAATAAATTACATAGCAGCGGAAAAATAATACAAAGCACAACTGAAGGTGATATACGGATACAGAGCTTTCCGGATATCATTCCAGCTGTAAATCAGGATTCTCTGAATATAAATCTGCAAAACCAAAACTACTAGCTGCCCGTGCGGAAATGAGGGCACCCAGAGTTTAGGTTAAAACAATAAACTCCAGGTCAGTCATGTGACTGGTGTGAGAACTAAAACAGTTATTTAAAACTTTACTTTAAAAGAGAGTAATTCAAGGAACCACGCCGTATAACACGGAACGGGTTTCCTCCCAAGAATACCGGTGCATAGGATAATCAACGCAATGCTTTTTCGAAAAATGAAGCTATTATAAGACCCAGGTCCCATCACATAATGCAACGCAAGCCAGAGGATAGGGTTTTCCCTTATAATAGCCAAACATGCTTGGTACGTTTAAAACAAATCATTTGATAGTATAATAAGCGTATAGTGTCAAAACAATTTCAATCATAAATATCAATCATAGACGGCATAGCATCCCATGCTACTATGTCGCCATACTAGGCTCTACAAATAAAGCCGAAATATCTCGTATTGGAAATTGGATTTCCGTCATGAATCGAGGCAAGGGGCAAGCTCCTCTCCTCTTTCGAGACACTCTAGCAAATGCTCAGGACTACACACTCTGGGCAGCCACTTGGATCGGTCCTCTCTTACGTTTAAGGATTAGTTATTCCTGAACACATGTTTCCCGGTCCATACAGACCTAAAATCGAGGCGCCTCGCATCCAACAACCACAAAGGTGAAAATATATAAATGTCATGGCTGGTAAGTCACTAACACCACCAAAGCTAGAAAGAAACGTCGTGTTCTCCTAACGGTCCGTATCCCGTTTTTAACTCATACCGAGGTGTGAGGCTCGCGAATCCACGCTAAATACAAAGCTATGCCACGTAGGCCGTGCTTTGATCATCAACCACAAGACTTTGCTTTTCAACAGAAGCCTTGATCCATGCAACTCAGCATGGCACACATGCAACTCATGCCATGCGACTGATGTCCATCGATATACAACCTCTAAGCTCGTACGTCTCAGATAAGGGCGTTAAGCAAGAAAAATAAATTCTCCGCCGCCAAACAGATGTATATTTAATAGAGATCAATCAACACAGAATAAAGTCCAATGTCAGACACACAATCCATTTACAAGTTCGTTCTGGGTCTGAACGAAACCGGAGGCACTTTCGTTGCATATCCATCGATCTCCAAGTACGTCTGGATGACCACCAGCTGATTCCCTCATCTTGGGTGTACAGCCCAATCAAGATCATCAGTAATCACCCAAACGATGTGAAGACTTCCGGTCTTCAACCACCGTCTTCATCTTCGACATATCGTCGAATCGGTTATTCAAAATGGGTATAAACCCGGACTTTCCGAACAACCCGCGTATATAGTAAACAAATGTTACAACAAGCACAACATACGCCTCATTCCAATTCATTAGTCATTAACCGTAAATCATCAAGAGAACAATTTCCCAAATATTAACCCCGAATGCCGAAACCAACATCAGATCAATACCCAGGAAAACATTCTTCTTAGCTAACCTACAGCTAGCTTCTAAATTTCAATTCTTAGGGAAAGGTTCCCATTAATTTTATCCAAGATAAATTCTTTAAAATTTATCCTTTAATCTTCCTTTGGATGTCATTTCAAACCAAATTATGGTTTTCCAAACTAGTCGAGATTAGCGAACCGCACCGAAGTAATTATTTATTTTATTTCCCAATCCCAACCTATTCATCCCATGAAGCAAAACTGGTAATACTTCATATCTAACACCACGATGTTATCGGTAAAATTAATTACCATTTCACGTTCAAATCTAACTAAAGATTTAACTATCACTTTGGAGCAAAACTGGTGATACTCCATTCTTGTTCATTTTTTCAAATTTGATAATTTAGATTATCAATGCACATTTCAATCTAATTGCAGATTCATTAAAACTACTCTTACAGGGTTAAAGAACTAGTGTCATTTAAAACACAGTTCACGGCAAACCCAAATTACATTCTATTTATTATCGGGTTAAAGAACACGTGTTATTTAAAACAATGTTCACGATAAACCCACAAATCACATCTAATTTAATTTCAATCAAATATATTAGAAATTCTGATTATTTAAAACCCCTTTTTAAATCCAATTTATTTATTTAAAAATAGTTGGGTTTTAATTTTAGTTCGAAACTAGTTCATTTCGATGAAAATCTATTTTTATCTTTTCAAATATGGAGTTTTTCACCCCAATTTTTCCCAAATCATTTCTTATGATTTTACACAAATTATTACTATTTTTAATAATTTTATCAAGGCCCATACAGTCGATTTCCATCAACGGCCATCGAACTGCACTTACACCGACCTTTTCTGAAATTTATTTGGACATATCTCCAAATCTAACCACTAGATTTCAAATTTCTAATATTCGTTAGAAATCTCTTTTCGATACGAACCCAATGGTTCCGGTTTTAGGAGAATCGGACGGTCGGATCTCCCGCAACGTCAATTCGAATTCAATGGTCGAAATTCACGAACTGCCGCGGCGCGGCACGTTCTATTCAGGCCATTATATTATATATATAATATATATTTCGTCGATTACTATTTAAAACGAATTTTATAAATAGTATTGAACTTGTATCAAAAACAATTTCAACCTTTATTTCAAATTCAAATTAAAATTGAATTTTCTATTATAAATCCTTTTTACTTTCATTTCTATTTGATTTCAATTCAAATCAAAATCGTTATATATTCAATTCAAATCAAATTCGTTTTCCTATCCAATTCAAATCAAATTCGTTTTCTATTCGATTCAATTCAAATTGGTTTTCTATTCGATTCAATTCAAATTGGTTTTCTATTCGATTCAATTCAAATTTGTTTTCTATTCGATTCAATTCAAATTGGTTTTCTATTCGATTCAATTCAAATTGGTTTTCTATTTGATTCAATTCAAATTGAAAAACGAATATAATCGATATAAATATCGTTCGCGTTAAAATAGCGCATCTCTAATCAATACGGCTTTATATATTTCAATAATTCCATTATTCTATTCAACAAATGAATCTATATTTTTGTCAACCCATGACTAATCTCAACAAATGAGTACTGTCAACACATGAACCTTTATTTTATAATGATAAAGATATAAATTTTATTGTTAACATATTTCGTTCAACACATGACTAATCTCAACGGATGAGTACTGTCAACACATGAACCTTTATTTTATAATGTTCTTTATCTTCTAAATTGGAATGAGGCCCAATCAATTACCATATAAAGTTAATTATATGGATTCCATACAACACATGTATATAATAGCAACGATAAATAATCAACCATCATCCAAAGTGCACTACACCGTATAAGCATCAAATATAGATATCTAACGCTTATAACAGCCTTCAATCAATCGATCGACATATAACTAATTATTGGGATTAGTGTATGTCGTATTTCGTCCCAATACCCGTGTGGGGTTTCAAACAATCAAACACAGATTTTATTTGTGCAGTTGGGCGATGTGTAAAATTTATCGACCCAATCAATATCAGTCAAATCAGTGTATATAAACAAATCGGTCGATTTGTTTATAAATATTTATTGATTCATATCCACGTCAAAAATTATATCTTTAACGATAAAATATTTTTTTCCTATATAAATATTTTATTTCACATCATACAATCAAGTTTCACATCTACAACACAAACAAATTTCACAACACATCAATCAAACAAACAAGCCATCCATGGTCTGTGGATGACGGGTGTCGGGTGCTACTAAACACCGTCTGCATCCTAGTATATATATAACTAGAAAAAGGAATTTTAAAAGGTGAGAAGTTCTCACCGATAGCTATCCCAATCCCACGACTCTCCTTTTGTAGGGAATCTTCGCCGTTCTCGCCTTTTGTCACTTTCGTTGCCCGTAGCCACTACATATGTAAAAATCGAATTTTTACTTCGCTATTCAATATACAAAAATCGAATTTTTACTTTGCTATTCAATATATAAAAAACGAATTTTTACTTCGCTATTCAATATAAAAAAATCGAATTTTTACTTCGCTATTCAATATATAAAAATCGAATTTTTTTACTTCGCTATTCAATATATAAAAATCGAATTTTTTTCTCTTTGTTGCTATGTATATAAAAATCCTATTTTTTTAACCATGCTATATGGATAAAAATTCTATTTTTACAATGGTGCTATATAGATAGAAATTCTATTTTTACAACGGTGCTATATAGATAGAAATTCTATTTTTATCCCGTTATTCTTCATATAAAGATTTCGCCTTTTCAATTTCAAAAATCTAATCTTTTCTATTTTAAAAATATAATCTTTTCTATTTTAAAAATCTAATCTTTTCTATTTTAAAAATCTAATCTTTTCTACATGAAAAATATAATCTTCAGCATCACACACATATAAAAATTAAATTTTTAGATTATGTAAAATCATATCTTCGTATTTTAAACCCTTTCATTATAAAAATTATGTTTTTATCCAAAGATTCTACATATAAGAATTATGTTTTTTAATTCGCTATCTTAATAAAAAGTCATATTTTTAGTCATATTTTACACTAAGTATATATATAAAAATAAAATCATTTCTTTATGTGAATTTTTTTTTTCTTTGTATGGTAAAAAAAACGAAACTTTTGTCATTAAAAATCATTCCTTTTTCTATGACTAAAAATCGCTACTCATATAATTTAAAACCCTAACTTATATAATTAAAAATATAAACTTTATTCAATTAAAAATCTATTCTTTTTCTGACTTTGAAAACAATCTGCTATTTTATTTAATTTAAAACACACCTTAAAACAATGCTCCTTTTGTTGGAAATTAAACAAACTACAAAACAATGTAAATTTTCAGTTTATATACCTTCATAAAATCGGATTTTAATAACCTAATCAGTAAAAAGAAAATATATAAACAAAGTTAAGAAGTTACAATTCGTATTCCGGCCGGGGCGGCTGTCAGCGCTCGATGGGGGAGGGGGTTCGCAGTTCGACCTGCGGTTGGTGGCGCTGGCCGAGGTGTGGTGGCAGGAGGTCTCGACTATCTTCGCGGTGGGGAGTTTTGGGTTGGGCGGTGTTCGATCTAACAAGGGGGTTGCGGTTTCGACTGGAGGGTGGAGGGGCAGACGAGGTGGAGGTTGGAGATCGGAGGGAGGGGCGGCGACTCCCTGGGCGCGGCGGCGGCTGCTGCGTTCCTCCATTCTTCTCTTTTTTTTCTTTTAGAAATGAATGAAAAACGAGAAAGGGGGGGAGCCAGAAAGAATAAAGGGAAGAGGAGAGTTTTATTTTATTTTTTTATTATTTTAATTTCAAAAAGTTGACTTTTACATACGACCTCTAAACGAGGCCCACCGCCTGTCGTCCATTGCTAATTACCCCCATTCCAAACACAATGGGATATGTACCGCAAGCTAATTCGACCGTTTCGATCAGTTTCCGTTAAAATATACATATAACTCTACATATTGAATTTGAACGCACATTTCAATTTACCGGGGTCGCATACTAACTCTAAAAATTCCCGAATAATATTTTCTGGCTTCGTATTGACGATATGGTCCTAACAAAACTAGTTTCGTCGAATTCTGAGACTGTTAGAAAAATGGCCATTTTCCAGTCGATTAAAATCAACTAAAACTGGTCAAACGCGTTTTCCTTTGCCACGCTCACATATTGATTCGAAAAAATATGAAATTTGGAATCTAGCAATAATTTGACATCACGGATCCAACAAAAGTGGTTTCGTCGAAATCCGAGGTCGTTTGCAAAATTTTCATTTTTAAGGGCCTGAATTCCATAGCGATTATTCAGAATTTTCAACCGGACATATCTTTTGATTCCCGCTATGAAATCTCAATTTTTCAGATTCGTTGGAAAGATATTCACAAATAGATTCCAATATTTTTGGTTTCACTAAAATCCGGAATGTTTTGCACCCGGTACATTCAATTGAAGTTTGAAATCGAATTATCGAACTACCACGCCATTTTCAATTCTATTTATAATTATATATAAATATTTATATTCTAACGACGACGTATATAGTATATACGTTCTAATTCTATTCAAAATAAATTTCTCGTCGATATTATTTAAAATAATTCATTTTAAATATTCAAAATTCATTAAAATTGCAAAAATAAAAAATTTAAACTGGCCCAGATTTTCGGGTTGTTACAATCCATTACCCAATACGTGCTTGCGGTTTCGATTGTATACTATACATGTAGAATGTGAGATGAAAGCGTTTCTGCTAGATGATTATTATATTGTGGTTGATAGACATAATTATAATATCAAAAGGTTTGATATAAAGATATTTGGATTCTCATAAGGGAAAAACCCATTCCGTTGTACGGTGTGGTCTTATGAGATATCGTTTACTTGTTCAAACTGATTAAAACTGTTTTGCTCGCACCAGTCCCATGACTGACCCGGAGTTTATTTTGTTTTGTTTTCCCTAAACTATTAGGTGCCCAATTTTGTACGGGCAGTCAAGTAGTCGGGATTTACAGATACTTAAAGAGCTGGAGCATGGGGCTTCAGGATTATATAGCTATAGTTATTTATGCTGTGTTGTGAGTGTTGTACTTTGATAATGATGTATATTTAAGTACATATTTATATTTTAAAGTTATTTTATACATATTATATGTTATTCGTTCCGTTGTGAGGTTCGTGTTACTCTGATGTTGTGTTCTTCTTCTTCTTCTATTCTAAGTTTCTATCTTATCTATTCTCACCCTCTAATTTGTTTCATTAACTTTTTGGTATTTTTCAATGTTTGGTTAGTCATCAATGAGTATATGGCGAACCAAAGTCGACAAAATCCGGGTCATTACAGTTGGTATCAGAGCTTAAGTTAAGTACTACCTTGGCTCTGTGGCGTGACTCAGTAGAGATGGGGTTAGTAATACCCTAAATTGAGTTTGAGTGTATATATACGAGTGAACGTATTTGTTATTGATATAAAAATTTGTTTTATATTGTGGAGATTTATTAGTTGAGTTGTTTATGTGTTCTGGCCGATCAGTTTGATCCACTGTATCGGTAGGAGTTTATAAACACTCGAATACGATGGATCGACACAGTATGTTTTGAAAAAAAGGTAAACGATATAATTTTACCCAAATTATATTTTGATATAAAGGAGATATATTGGTTGTTTTATAATCGAGTAAGATTATAAATTAAATGGTTATGTAAATAACCATTTAGAATTCATATAAGTGAAATACGTGAAATCAGATGAGTTAAATCTGAAATTTAAACCAGAAATTGAATTAAAATTTCTGGAAAATTGGATAAGTGTTTGTAAATGGATTTGGATTAAAAATAAGGAAAATTTAAGATCCTGGGAGATTTTAAATTGTTTTACAAGCAGTGTGAATTATATTTTGAAATGAATTTCAAAGTGGAAATGTTTAGAAATAGTTTTATAATAATGAACTCACTTCGATCGCTGGAAAATAGATTCTGATGATGACAGCTGCATTATCAGTATTAATTTTCGAGTTGTAAGTGACGAATTACTACCAGAGATACTGTTTTGAATTTGTTTTGAGAAAGACAAGTTGTGTTGAATTTCAAAAAGGAAAATTTGATTTTTGAAAAGAGTAAACTGTTTAAAAACTCCCAGGGAAAGACAGTTTGAATTAAAAACAAATTTAACTGAAATTTGTGAAAGCAAATTTGAATTAAAGTCAAGCCAGTAAAGTGGTAACTGAGATTGAATTAGAATGATATCAAGACAAATTGGATTGTGAGATTCAAATTTGAAGTGTAATGTGATAATCAAGTTAAGAGTTGGGAATCGAGGAGAAACTCGAGTTGAAATGATATTTGGCTCGGATATAAGTGAATGGTTGTGTTGTGGGTAAAAGCAGATTGGAATTTGATTGGGATGACCCTTGTATCCACTGAATTGATAACAGGTGGAAAGGATATAATGATATGCCGACAAAAGGTACAAGTTTATATTTCTATTGGATATAAGATTTATGAGCCGAATTGGCAAGCCGCTTGGCTGTTTGATTTTCTTTTGGGATGGAGATGGCCCAGAAAGGCGAGTGGTGGTTTGACGTATTGACCAGTACAAAGGAGGTGCTGGCGAAATTTTTCAAAAAAATTAAGGCATTAGAATATTTTCAGGATTTTTGAAAATTTTCGTTGATAAGAATTAATTAATAATTTAATTAAAATAAATTGGTTTAGTGAAACCGGAGTTAAGAAGTGAACAAATATGTTCTAACCAATCGATAGGGTCGTTCTCTAACTTAGCAATTTCGAGGGTGAAATTATTTTAAGTGGGGGAAGAATGTAATGACCCGCATTTGCAGAGGTATTCTAATTAATTTATTTAATTATATAAATAGTGAAAAAGGTGATTAAAAGGAATTAAATGGTGGTTTAATTAAATAATAGTGAATATTTAATTAAAATAATAAATTAAATAATATATTTAATTCTGAAATAATCAGAATTGGCTGAAATGGCGATGTGGTGTGAACTGGATCATCTATGATATTTAATTTAGTTTGGAATTGAATTGGAATAACAAATATATTTAAATAACGACAGTTTGAACGTATAGTTGTATTATAATTAAAATCGAGTTTGAAATGGCGATGCAGTTCGCGATTTAGCGATTTGAACTTTAACTGAATGTACAGGATTCGTTTTAAGCCGGATTTCTGTGAAACAAGAAATGTGTGGAGCTGGTGAAGTATATCTTTCTAGTGGAAGAGAAAAATCAGGATTTCGTCCTGTAGATTTTGAGATATGTCCAAATCAAATTTTAGAATAGTCGTTATAGAATCGTTTATCGACGTTAACGGTTTATTCGATATAACTAGAGATCGGGTTTGAATTTAGACAAGGTTCTTTTGGGAAGTAGTGATAATTTAATTTTTAGAATTTTACTGTAATTTTTAATTAATTAAATAAGCAACTTTTTATTTGGAGTATTTTGCACCCTGTAATCAACATTTTGAGGTTTCATAATATGAGTGAAACTACCGGCATTATTATATTTTTGGAATCCTAACACATCGCTGATTTCAACGGTATATTTATTTCAGTCCGTAACACTCGTATATGGATATAATTTTACGTAATGGGGTTCGCGAAAGCATTTATAACCCAACATGAGTCTAACCTATTCAATGCGTGGTATGTGAATACCCGGAGTCCACGAAGTAACCTACTGCACCGTTCCTTCTTCACTAAAAAAAAATTAAGATAAAAATATCTACATCAAATATCTAGAATGCCCCACCGTATAAATACACTTCTGCCGACTCCTTACGACCTAAATTCTTTACCAACCATTTTTGTAGCCGCCACGAAAATTCATCTCAGCAAAGAAAATCCGATTCTCTGAAATCAAAACAAAAGTTTCGAGCCTCGTTCTTCTTTCTCTTCTGGAAATCTCGGCAACGGAGGAGGATCGAACTAAGTAGCGGTTCGAAATGGGTACGGACGTGGTTTGTTTGAGGTGGAAAACGTATTGTGCACTTGCGGGTTTGGGTGAGTAACGTGAGGATATTGGTTCGGACGTGGGGAAGGAACTGTTAACGCAAGGAAGTGCCGCGAGTTGGTGATGGAGGAGTTCGGGTTAAAAGGGGTAGTAGAGTATCTAAATGGTGCAGAGTGGAGCTGTAGTGTACTGATGATAAAGTGTAAGTGTATTTTTGTATAGCGGAGGATGTATGTGGTGTAATGAATGTTGGGTCTTCAACTGTACAGAGAGAATACATGCATGGGGGACGGAGCAACAAGCAGGACTGTGAAGTACGAACAGTAAACTGAAGTGAGGAAGGATTTGTGGGCACATGCAGGCAATGGAGCGACAAAAGTTTTGTTCATTTAGAGGAGAAAATGAGACCATCTTAGAGCAAATGGAAATGATGCAAGGAGTTGAATGTGGCATTTTGTTGAATCTATATGAAGAGAGAGGATGCGGGTATTTGTTTTTTTGAATGGATGAATAGCGGCTCAGGGTTGTTATTGGAGCAGAAGTCATTTCGGGAAGAGGATACTGTTGGAGCCGGTTTCAAAGTAAGCTGACCGGCCGATTTCAAGCCCAGTATAATTTAAAGAAAAGGAATGAAAAGAAAGGCCAAAAAAGAATACGGGGGAACAAAACTTTGGGAGCAAGGTACACGCCTTTGGGGTTCTGAAATTAACAGGGAGTCAAAAGAAAATAAGGCCCAAGTAAGAAAATTAAATGAAGTTTTATTTTAAGTAAAAACATACACAACTTGTAATGTTCGTATTTGGTACATTCCTTATCAGAAATTGACGAAAAAAGTTACGTTGGGATCGTATGGACGGTGGCTACACCATGGAACTGACTGGGAGTGAATCTGAGCTTGTTACAATTTATTGCAAAATAAATTGTCCGTCTAAATCAAAGAAAGTTAATCGTTTTTAACGATAACAGTCCAATGTGAGTAAATCTCACTAACTCAGAACAGTTTATAATTTCATGTTGTATTCTTAGAACTGTTAGAAATTGTCTGATTGACTGTGTGTTGACTGATTGATTGAACTGCTAGTCAGTTAGTGGAAATTATATGTATATATATAAATATATATGTATATAAACCGTTAAATATTTAGATATTGATTCTGCTATCAAAATATTTCATACCGAACTGAAAGTGATGTCGATTTTATTGTGTAACATCTGTGGATGCAGGGAAACAGGTTGGAGGGACCCAACAGGGTTCCTCAATATATAAATACGGTTTTGTTTTTTATATTGTGTTATACGATGTGATATGAAATCTGTTGATGATTATACATGTGTGAATGATACTGATCATTATTGTATGGTATGTTAAATACCATAACATACCGGAATGTTGATAAGGGAATTTTCAAAGTGATATTTGAAAATAAATTATTTATAAAATCAAAGGATTTTATAAAAGAAAATTATTTATAAAAATCAAAGGATTTTTATAAATAATAAATTTTTATAAAATCAAAGAAGATTTTATAAACAGGAATATTTATAGAAAGGATATTTATAAGTGGAATACTTATAAAGTGAATTATTTATTTAAGATAAATAAATAAGAGATTAAATGGATTATTTATTTGGTAAATAAATTAGATATTATAAAGGGATTATTTACTTTGGAAGATAAACAGGATTAAAGCAAAGGAGTATTTAATTAGAAAATAAATAGGGTCATTAATGGAATACTTATAAAAAGAAATATTTATAAAATCATAAGATTTTCTAAATGAGATATTTATTTGTAAAGTAAATAGAAGATATTAAATGAGATATTTATTTGTTAAATAAACAGGATATGTTAGGTAAATTATTTATTTATTTAGAAAATAAGATAATTAAAGGGTTATTCATTTAGGATAAAAAAATCAAAGAGATTATATAGGGAATATTTGCATACTATTTGCAAATAGATTATAAAGGAAATATTTGTTTAGAAATCAAAGAGATTATAAAGGAAATATTTGTTTAGAAATCAAATAGATTATAAAGGATATATTTATCTTTTGATAAATAGATATATATAAGTATGAACTTATATATGAAGAAGTAGACAGATAAAAGGAGCAGATTGATTTATAAATGATATTTATAAATTAAGTTAAATATTTATTATTTGGATAAATAGAATATATAAGTCAGGACTTATATAAAGAAGTAAAATCGATTTCAACATCAATGTTTGAAACTGAATAAGAACAAAGAGTTAATCAGTTTGGGTTAACCAGTTAGAGTTAATCAGTTAGGGTTAACCAGTTAGAGTTAAACAGTTAGAGTTAAACAGTTAGAGTTAACCAGTTAGAGTTAATTGATAGAGTTAAATAGAATTAGAGTTAAACCAGTTAGAGTTAAAACAAGTTAGAGTTATTGAATAGAGTTAAATCGAACTAGAGTTATTCAAATGGAGTTAATCGAATTTAGTTTATTCGAATAGAGTTGAAATGAGTTAATCGAATTTAGTGATTCGAAGAAGTGAATTGAATCAGAAATATTCGAAGTGAGATAATCGAATAGTAGATATTCGAAGTGAGATAATCGAATCAGAAATATTTGAAGTAAGTTGATCGGATCTAGTTATTCGACAGGAGTTAAATCGTATAAGATTTATTCGGAGAAAGAGATTATCGAATATAAGTATTCGAAAGTAAGCCAATCGAATATAAGTTATTCGAATAAGTTATTGGAATAAGAGTTAATCCAGTAAGAGTTATTAGGTTGGAGATATTCAAATAAGAGTTGTAGATTAGAGTTAACCGAATAGGAGTAAATAAATTAGTCGTCGTTATATTATTCGAGTTAGGAAATAAAAGTCATATTAAAGATAATATATTTCAGATGTAGGAGATTATAACACCATTGTTATAATCACGTAAACTTGTAAAAGAAGGGGGTTCGTAAATAGAATCTGAGGGTTCGTAAGCAAGTGTTAAAGGGTTAAAAGATGAACTTACCCTATTTCGAGATTTGAAATGTTGTTCAGTTTATGACTGAGAGGTAGTTATACCCCAACTTGATTGAGTTCGTTTTAAATTTAGAAATGGTTAAGGTTCGAGAGTGAAAGTGGTTAAGTAATTTTAGTACATAAGTATAGTGGTTTAAGTTGTCGTCGCGATGATTGATTTGAACATCTGTTTCAATCCAAGTAAAGAAGATTTGGAAATGTTTTCCAAATAGAATCAGAAACGTAATCAAATATTGAAATTGGAAATATGAATTAGAAAAGGGAATTGTTCTTATACTAGTTTACAATCAGAGACTGATAGTTGTAAAAGAATAGTGATACGTAAATAAGTTATGGAAATGTTTTCCAGCATTAACGTATATTTTCTAAACATAGAAAATAAGGAAATATATATATATATATAATTGATGATTTATTGATAGAATTTCCATTTGGAAATAATATCGTTTTTTGCACACGTATTTTTCTTTGATAGTTAAATCAAAGACAATCAAAGTTTTGACCATTTTAACGTTGTTAATATGGAGAGACCGGTTGTAACGACCCGGAAAATCTGAACCAATTTAAATTTTTTAAATTGGCGAAAATAATGGATTTTAAATATTTAAAATAAATATTTTAAATAAAAGCAATGAAAACTAAGTTTGAATCGACGTTTGAAAATGAATATACTTAATTCTAATTATAAACAAGGCCTGAAATGGCGCTGTAGTTTCGAAAATTGAATTCAAACTTTGTCGAACTGTACCGAGTGCAAAACAAAACGGATTTGAGTGAAACCAAAAATATTTAAATCTTTTAGTGAATACCTTTCTAACGAATCTGAAAAATCGAAGTTTCATAGCGGAAAGCAAAAGTTATGGCCAAATGAATTTTCAGAAAGGTCGCTATGGAATTTATATAGCCCGTGAAATTGGCCATTTTGCAAACAACCTCGGAATTCGACGAAACCACTTTTGTTGGATCCGGGATGTGAAGTTATTGCTAGGTTTCAAATTTCATAATTTTTGAAGCTAGTATGTGAGCGTGGCAAAGGAAAACGTGTTTTGGTCAATTACAATTAAACTGGATTGACCAAAAATGGGCCTTTTTGCAAACGGTCTCAGAATTCGACGAAACTAGTTTTGTTGGGACCGTATCGTCAAAACATAGCTAGATTTATTTTTCTGGGATTTTTCGAATCAGTTTGTGGCCCTGGAAAATTGAAATGTACGTTCAAATTTAATATTGAATGTTTTATATTTTAATTTGAAGAAAACTGACTGAAACATTCGAATGGGCCTTCGAAACATATCCCATTGTGTTCGGAATGGGGTTAAAACGCTAGGGACGACAGTCGTTGGGTTTGGATTGGTGTTCGTGGGTGGAAGAGTGTATTTTAGAGATTTTAAAATATATAAATAAATTAAAAAAATTCATTGGTCAGAAAACATATTCTCTCTCCCCGAAATATCGCGACGAACGACGGAAGGGTGTTCAACACTTCCCGTTCATTTTCCGATCAATCCACGCAAAATTAGCCCCTCCTCCAGTTGAAGATTTTGTAGAGCTCCTCGAGATCTTCAAATCCATATATAGTTTGGAATTTTTCGTGGCCTGTGGAGTGAGAATCGACGCCTGGAAGTCGACGCCTTCCCGCCGCCGCCACCATCGCCAGAGGCGATCGAACTAGCCGCCACCTCCCCGCGCTGGAAGTTCTCTCCTCCCCCTTCGACACTGCGAAGGCCGATCGACGAATAGCTACACGGATTTCGAGATAAATCCAACCCTAGTTTTGAACGAAACAGCTGAGGTACGGCCTTGTTTATTTTCAACTGTTTTAACACCTTTAAACCGTTGCAAACTTTGAAAAATCATATCTTTTTCGTGTGTTGATGAAATTTAGTGAAACAAGAGACAGTGGACTCGTGTGGACGTCTTCTACCTTCTAGAAGAGACCGCATATTTTTCTGAGCCTTCGGCTATTTTTGGTGGAGTGGAACCCAATGTGAGATTCCTAATTTATAAACGATATGGAAATCGACGATGTATAAATTATATAGTCGATGTATGAGATATATAAGCGTTGTACACCTCTTGTATAAGCGTTGTATAAGTTGTACGTTCGATGTATAAGTTGTATATGCGTTGTAAAAATTATATATGTGTTGAAATAGAAGTGAAATGCTATATATATATATATATATACACGCCCCTCGTCCACAAACCATGTGGATGATGTATAGCGAGGCGCCTCAGTTAGATCCGACGATCCGTGTCCGATGGAGTCATTCTTTGGCTCATTTACGCCCCATAGGGCGGGGAAACATATCGTTCAAGCATAATAATCCACATTGGTGGACCGGCCCTGACGATCCAAGGGGCAGTTGCAGCTGTTCCTGAGGCTCGGGCTAGGCAGTCTCGAATTCGGTAAGGACTATCTTTTGCCTTGGTTCGTGACGGAAATCCAATTTCCAAATACGTGACTGTGCGATTTTGATTGTATATATATATATGGCGACATGATATATGGTACCCATGCCGTCTATGATTGATAGTTATGATTTGAAATTGTTTTTGAAACATATAAATACTAGTAGTAATATGAAATGCTTTTGTTTTATTCATATCAAGCATATTTTGGCCATTATAAGGTAAAACTCTATCCTCCGGTTTGCGTTGCATTGTGTGATGGGAACTGAGTCTTATAATGGCTTCATTTTTATAAAAAGCATTCCGATGTTTAAAAGAAAGATTTGTTTTTAAAGCATTGGCAATCTAATGGAGTAAACCCGTTCCACGAAAGTGGCGTGGTCCTGTGATTGGCCATATTATAAATGTGTTGAGTAGATTTCTCATACCAGTCCCATGACTGACTCGTAGTTTGTTTCACTTTCAA
Organism: Allium sativum; assembly: GCA_030737875.1. Taxonomy (NCBI): domain Eukaryota; kingdom Viridiplantae; phylum Streptophyta; class Magnoliopsida; order Asparagales; family Amaryllidaceae; genus Allium; species Allium sativum. Next base: position 162,024,018 of record CM060923.1, read on the forward strand.
ACTCGGGTGCCCTTTTTCCTACAGGGGCAACCTTGTATTCAGGTTTAGCTGGTTCTTTCTGGATAACTAGAGCTGAAGATGGATTCTATTATTTATCTCTTTTTATGCTGTTCAGCTCCTATTGTACATTATGTTTGTTTTCCGCTGTAGACATTTATGTATAGTTGAACTGTATTTGTACCAAGTATGATCCTATATACTGTGTAGCTCTGATGATTACGTTTTTTCAGTGTATTATTTGTTCATTATCTGGTGTATTTACTTAATTCTGTTCTGTTATTATCTGTTTCTGTGTTATATTCCAAGGATTACCCTTGCCGCCGTCAGTTCGGGGTTTGGGGTCGTCTCATTTGGTATCAGAGCTTTGGTTAAGATTAGTTTTGGAATATAACATATAACGAACTCGTCAGAAATAGAACCAGTTGTGTTTTAGGACGGGTAACTCTATACAGATAGGATCAGTAATATCCTAGTATGAGTAAAGCAGAATGAAATTACGCCTCGATAGACACATTTACATTTGAAGTATTTGTCTCTATATTTTGAAATATCTTTTCTGTTGACCTGACACTTGATCTGCTATTTGCAGAAGTACTAGAAAATGAGTGTCAAGAATAGAAGGAATGCAGAACCAGATATTGAGGCCCTATTAATCAAATATCGAAATATGGGTGGAATGCCGTTCTCTGGTGAAGAATCTATTATGAAGACACAGGCTTGGATTCGTTCGGCTGAAAAGATCTTTGATGGTTTAAAGCTGAGGGATGACTAGAAAAGATTACTGGCATCCTGGGCACTCTAAGATGAAGCTTTTTTCTGGTGGGATTCAGTTATTGAGAATAATCCAGAAGGTGATATCACTTGGGACAGATTCAAAGTGATTTTCCTAGAAAGATTTACTCCTCCCGAAGCGACTGAGCGATTATGCGATGAATTTTCTTATCTGATACAAGGAGATATGACCATTCCAGAATATCATAATAAATTCAGCAAACTTTCTCACTTTTCTCCCCATCTAATTCAGAATACGAAGAGAAAGAAGCTGAGAATTATTTACGGGCTTCAAAGGAAATACCAGAATAAAGTAATGGGGCATGTGAAGCTTCCTTTTTCAGAAATGATTTATATGGCTTATCAGTATGAAGATCTCCATAAGAAAGGCATGTTGCGCGATGAAGGGGAAGTCAGTTCTAGCAATAAAAATGAGTCTGAAACTGATCGTCCTGAGGACAGTACGATGTCTGTGGTCAGTATGAAGCCCAAAGTAAATCGGAAAAGGGCCAGACCTGAGAAAGAATCAGTAATGACCGCCATATGCCTAAACTGCAATCAAAAAGGTCATCTGTCCAGGAAACGTAAGTCCTTGAAAATGCAAAAGAAGGAGGGATCTAAATCAAAGAACAAGGTTAAAGAAAATAGAAAGTGTAATCTTTGTCATCAGGCTGGTCACGTAAAGCAAGACTGATGGCTATCGAAAAAGACCAATGAGGCTCACGTAAATGAAGTGGCAGGAACTTCCGAGCCCTCAGCTATTCAGGAAAGGCCAGATGTTTTGGAAGGCACGCTTACTGTCAAAGATATTCCAGTTAAAGTACTGTTTGACACAGGCGCGTCACGAAGCTTCATTGCCAAGAATGCAGCTAAGAAACTAGATTTGAATTTGAAGAAGCTCAAAGAACCAATGATTGTCCAAAATCCGGTCGGGGGTTCCATCGACCTCAGTTGGGTTTGGGGAGTGCCGGTTTCTTTTTCTCGTTATCGGTTCCCTGCCATCGCGGTCGTCATGAATTTTAAAGAGTTTGATCTTATCTTGGGGTTAGCCTGGTTGACCAAGTATGAAGCTGAGGTTAAAAGCGCCGACAGAGTCGTTAAGGAAAAGATAAAATCAGGTGAGTATATAACCATTCCCTGTGAAGGTCAGAATGCTAGTAGAAAAGACTTCTGGGCAGCTTTGGATGTTTCTCCTGTACAAATAGAAAATATCCCAGAAGTCACAGAGGATATTCCTGACCTCATCAAAGACATTCCTATCGTCAAGAACTATGCGGATGTGTTCGAAGAAGTTGTTCGCTTACCTCCACAGAGAGAGATAGATTTCAAAATTGCTTTAATTCCGAATGCATGGCCGGTAGTTCACGCTATTCGAAGAATGTCCTTAAAAGAGAAAGAGGAATTAGACAATCAAACACGACAGCTCGTATAGAAGGGTCTGATAAGGCCTAGTTTCTCTTATTGGGGAGCAGCAGTGGTGTTTGTCCCAAAATCAGACGGTACTCTGCGTCTATGTGTGGATTATCATGATTTAAACAAGCAGACAATTAAGAATAAATATCCATTGCTGCGAATCGATGATTTATTGGATCGTCTGAATGGAGCACAAGTATTCTCAAGGATGGACTTAGCTACAGGCTTCCATCAACTTCGAATTGCCGAAGAGTGTGTTCCTATGACAACATTCAGAGGTCCAGACTTATTCTACGAGTGGTTAGTAATGTCGTTCGGCTTATGTAACGCTCCAGCTTACTTCGTCGATCTGATGAATAGGGTGTTCAGAAGAGTTTTGAATAAATTTGTTCTGGTTTTTATTGATGATATTCTAATCTTCTCTAAATCAGAGGCCGAACATGAAAAGCATCTGGAACAGGTTCTAGAAATTCTAAGAAGGAACGTTCTAAAAGCCAAACTATCCAAATGCATATTATGGCAAGATGAAGTAAAATTTCTAGGCCACGCCGTATCTAAAGAAGGAATTGCTGTGGATCCAAGTAAAATCACGGCTATTCAAAACTGGAAACAGCCCAGTACTCCTACGGAAGTCCGCAGTTTTCTTGGATTGGCTAGTTATTACCGGAAGTTCGTTAAAAACTTTTCGAAAATATCTAGTCACTTAACGAAGCTTGCAAAGAAGCACTCAAAATTCAAATGGACTCCAGAAAGTGAAGAGGCTTTTAAAGAGCTAAACTTAAGATTAACGACAGCTCCAGTGTTAACCATCATCGATGGCAATCAGGATTTGAAAGTCTAGGTTGATGCTTCTAGAGAAGGCCTTGGCGCAGTGTTAATGCAAAGAGGTCAAGTGATTGCTTATGCTAGCCGTCAGCTGAAGCCGCACAAGAAAAACTACGTCACTCATGATCTTGAGTAATTGGCGATAGTATTCGCTTTGAAAATCTGGAGGCACTATCTTCTGGGTGAGAGATTTGAACTGTTTACAGATCACCAGTCGTTAAAGTATCTGTCCACCCAGAAGGACTTGAATCTGAGGCAGCAACGTTGGCTGGATTTCTTGCATCATATGATTTTGAGATTATATACACTCCAGGGAAAGCCAATGTCGTGGCCGATGCGTTAACCCGAAAGATTGAAATGATCGCCAGTTTTATTATCACGACTTCATTGATAGATAAAATATCTGCTCTTCAGAAGGATGATCACTTCATTCAGAAGATCAGAGAGATAATTCAACAAGGCGAACCCTCGAGTTTTCAAGTTGATAATGATGGGATTCTAAGGCTGAAGGGTCGAATTTGTGTTCCTAACATTCCTGAGCTCCGAAAGGAAGTACTGGATGAATACCACAAGTCACAACTTAGTATCCATCCTGGAGTAAGCAAAATGTATAATGACATCAAACGCACTTTCTGGTGGAAGTCGATGAAGAGGGACATTTCTTTATATGTTAGTCGATGCCCTACTTGCCAGCTAGTCAAAAGTGACCAGTAGAAACTAGCTGGATTATTGCAACCGCTAGATGTTCCAGGTTGGAAGTGGGAACATATTTCCATGGACTTCATTGATGGTTTGCCCAGAACCAGAAAAGGAAATGACAATATTTGGGTGATCGTAGATCGCTTCACGAAGACCGCCCATTTCATACCTGTCAGATCAAACAGGACTGCTAAGAGTCTGGCGCAGATATATTTCAAGGAAATAGTTAGACTACATGGAGTGCCGCTCAGTATAGTCAGTGATAGAGATACAATATTTACTAGTAAATTCTGGGAGGCATTTCAAGTAGAGTTGGGAACTAAGCTAAACCTAAGCACCGTCTATCATCCTCAGACAGATGGTCAAACTGAGAGGGTGAATCGTATTTTAGAAGATCTATTGCGGGCTTGTGTTCTAGATTTCGGTGGATCATGGGAAGACCATCTACATTTAGCTGAATTCTCATATAACAACAGCTACCTGGCGAGCCTGACAAAGTCGCCATTCGAAGCGTTATATGGTAGACTGTGCCGATCTCCTGCTTGTTGGGTCGAACCCGGTAATAGGCTTGTGTTGGGGCCAGATATGATCCGAGAAGCTGCTGACAAAGTCGACTTTATTAAGAAGCGATTACTTGCCGCTCAAAGCCGACAAAAGAGTTATGCCGATAGGAGAAGAAGAGATATATCATTTGCTGTTGGCGACTATGTATACTTGAAAGTATCGCTGATGAGAGGAGTTATCCGATTCGGTAAAACTGGGAAGTTGGCGCCCAAATTCATTGGTCCGTTTCCTATTCTGGAATGGATCGGAACCCTCGCTTATAAGGTTAAATTGCCTAATTGGTTGCCTAGAGTGCATGATGTATTTCACATATCTCAACTTCGAAAGCACGTTCATGATCCATATTTGATCGTGGAGGAAGCAGCTCAACAGGATATTGAAATTACTCCAGAATTGGCTGTGAGAAGAGAGCCGCTAAAGATCATCGGCAAAGAAACCAAAGAGCTGAGGAACAAGAAGGTTCACTTAGTCAAAGTGCAATGGAGTGGAGATCCATGAGATTGTACTTGGGAAACTGAGGAGAGCATTCAGAAAGCCTATCCTAGATTCCGAGTGGATATCTCTGATTGACTCCGGTGCAAGGTACATTTACCATACTTTGCATTACCAATTAGTTCTCTACTCTGTTGTTATTTTCTTTCCATGGATGTGCACTTTTAATTCTATAGTCTGAATGTTTTTAAAAGAGTGTAGAAATTGATTAGTTATGTATTTGAAAAGATAAAACAAATTGATTGTTGTTTGTGTTGTGTGATAGTAGATTTGATTAATTAAATTATTGAAACGATAGTTAATTTAATCAATAATTAGAATAATGGTAGAATTTATTCGATTAAATCACACATTGAACTGATTACAAAATAGATAGAAATATATACATGTGCATTATATATGTTTGAACAAGTAATTGGATAGCTGTTGAGTAAAGATATTATTTGCATGCCCGACAAATAGGTAAACCTTAATGAGTTGGATGCGAAATATTATCATATCAACTCCTGTGAATGCCATTGGATACGGAGTGCTGGTTGTTCTGTGTGTAAAAATAAATGTTGCCATAGGATAGTAACAATTAATTTTGAACTACGCTACATGGCATACTCCTTGATGATAGGCATACTTCATCATATACCACATAAGCATTTGGAGCTTGTATGACGAGGTGGAAGATTTACCATACGAGCGAGAGGCTTGTATGGCGATGACTATATTTTACAGGTTGAACTGATGACTGATATGGACTATTTAAATTGTAACGATAAAATTTCCAGATTAATAAAAACCCCACACGGGTCTGGAGTTGACAATAATCATGTCTCCCTAGTTATTAGATACGGCACATTGACTATTTATTTCCCACACGGGACGAGGTGACGAGGATTTATCCTCTGGAGCATTTAAAATACACACTCCCTCAGGCTTTGACAGGGTGATGAGAATTTATTCTCTGGAGTTATTATCTATACACGCTCCCCTGTAAACACCAAAATATATCACTATAAATATATGTATACTTATTAGGATTTATTGGGTACCTAATACGGCCCAATAAATTTCCAAACCTCTCCCCGTACAAAGGAGGTTATGGAGAAATTTTTCGAAAATTCCGGGTGTTAGCCAAATTTTTGAAGAATTTGAAAATTCTCAGAAACTGAAAAGTTGGAGAATGGAAGCCAGATTAAACGTAGAGTTGATTAATCAAACCACTTTCGACCTTGTTCCTTTTCGGGGACGTAAAGTTTTAAGTGGGGGAGAAACGACCCGGAAAATATGAACCAATTTAAAAAATTTAAATTGGCTAAAATAATGGATTTTAAATATTTAAAATAAATATTTTAAATAATAGCAATGAAAACTGAGTTTGAATCGACGTTTGAAAACGAATATAATTAATTCTAATTATAAACAAGGCCTGAAATGGCGCTGTAGTTTCGAAAATTGAATTCAAACTTTGTCGGACTGTACCGGGTGCAAAACAAAACGGATTTGAGTGAAACCAAAAATATTTAAATCTGTTAGTGAATACCTTTCTAAAGAATCTGAAAAATCGAAGTTTCATTGCGGAAAGCAAAAGTTATGGCCAAATGAATTTTCAGAAACGTCACTATGGAATTTATATAGCCCGTGAAATTGGCCATTTTGCAAACGACCTCAGAATTCGACGAAACCACTTTTGTTGGATCCGGGATGTGAAGTTATTGCTAGGATTCAAATTTCATAATTTTTGAAGCTAGTATGTGAGCGTGGCAAAGGAAAACGTGTTTTGGTCAATTATAGTTAAACTGGATCGACCAGAAATGGGCCTTTTTGCAAACGGTCTCCGAATTCGACGAAACTAGTTTTTTTGGGACCGTATCGTCAAAACATAGCTAGATTTATTTTTCTGGGATTTTTCGAATCAGTTTGTGGCCCTGGCAAATTGAAATGTAGGTTCAAATTTAATACTGAATGTTTTATATTTTAATTTGAAGAAAAAATGACTGAAACATTCGAATGGGCCTTCGAAACATATCCCATTGTGTTCGGAATGGGGGTAAAATGCTAGGGACGATAGTCGTTGGGTTTGGATTGGTGTTCGTGGGTGGAAGAGGGTATTTTAGAGATTTTAAAATATATAAATAAAAAAAATTCATTGGTCAGAAAACATATTCTCTCTCCCCGAAATATCGCGACAAACGACGGAAGGGTGTTCAACACTTCCCGTTCATATTCCGATCAATCCACGCAAAATTAGCCCGTCCTCCAGTTGAAGATTTTGTAGAGATCTTCAAATCCATATATAGTTTGGAATTTTTCGTGGCCTGTGGAGTGAGAATCGACGCCTGGAAGTCGACGCCTTCCCGCCGCCGCCACCATCGCTAGAGGTGATCGAACTGGCCGCCACCCCCCTGCGCTGGAAGCTCTCTCCTCCGCCTTCGACGCTGCGAAGGCCGATCGACGAATAGCTACACGGATTTCGAGATAAATCCAAACCTAGTTTTGAACGAAATAGCTGAGGTACGACCTTGTTTATTTTCAACTGTTTTAACACCTTTAAACCGTTGCAAACTTTGAAAAATCATATCTTTTTCGTGTGTTGACGAAATTTAGTGAAACAAGAGATAGTGGACTCGTGTGGACGTCTTCTACCTTTTAGAAGAGACCGCATATTTTTCTGAGCCTTCTGCTTTTTTTGTTGGAGTGGAACCCAATGTGAGATTCCTAATTTATAAACGATATGGAAAAAGATGATGTATAAATTATATAGTCGATGTATGAGTTATATAAGCGTTGTACACCTCTTGTATAAGCGTTGTATAAGTTGTACGTTTGATGTATAAGTTGTATATGCGTTGTAAAGATTATATATGTGTTGAAATAGAAGTGAAATGCTATATATATATATATATACACGCCCCTCGTCCACAAACCATGGACGATATTTATTGGTTGTGATTGGTGTGAAAACTGATTGATAGCAAATGGTTGATTGGAATTGTTTTTGCTTGATATTGACTGATTGTGGTTGAAAAATACCAGTTTGTGGTTGAGAAATATTTGGCTGAAACCACATAGGATTAGTTTGTGGAAATGAAAAAATATACATGCCGTCTGCGTGCGAACTAGATGCATGAATCCCCATTGTCAAAAACCGCGAGGTTTTAAGATAGAGCGAGGAGCCGTACTAGGGACGGTCCCGATTTTAACTACCCTGCCGTTATGCTGCCGAAATTTTGAATAATATTCATGTGTTAGAATTATTTTCCTGTGTTGAAATTATATTCGTCTGTTGAATAGAAAACCTTCATGTGTTGAATAGAAATTCATTCGTTGAATTGAAATTCATGTATTGAATGGTATTCGTGTTTTAAATATAAAAATCACCTTTATATATATATATACAAACTATAGAAAACCTTCATGTGTTGAATCGATATTCATTCGTTGGATAGAAATTCATGTGTTGAATGGTTTACGTGTTTTAAATATAAAAATCACCTTTATATATATATATATACATACACAAACTATAGAAAACCTTCATGTGTTGAATCGATATTCATTCGTTGGATAGAAATCCATGTGTTGAATGGTATTCGTGTTTTAAATATAAAAATCACCTTTTTTTTTATATATATACAAACTATAGAAAACCTTCATGTGTTGAATCGAAATTCATGTGTTGAATGGTATTCATATTTTGAAACAAAGTGTTTTATAATAAAAATGCAATTTTTATCATCGATATGAACTATATAAAATAATCTTGTTTTGAAATAAATTGTTTGATAATAAAAATCCTGTTTTTATCACCTATATGAAATATATAAAATAGTCGAGTTTTGAAATAAATTATTTTACATTAAAAATCACATTTTTATGATATACATTAATTGTTAAAAATAGTGAAGTGTTGAAATAGAAGACAGTTAGATAAGAATATCATTTTTATCAAATGTATGAAAAGAATATAGTTTTGAAATCGAAGAATCGATATATATATAAATAGAATCGAAATATATCGAATAACGAAGCTGCAGTTCGTATTTTGAAACCGTGATTTCAAACGATTATACCGGGAGATCCGACCATCGGATTTTCCTGAAACCGCAACCGTTGGGTTCGCTTTGGAAATATCTTTCCAACGGCACCAACTTTGTAAGGATACAACGGTTGGATTGTCTGGAATGTTTAATTCAAATCTGAAGAAAAACAGCGCCAGAATCAATTATATTTATATATATATATATATAAATATAATTATATATAATCGAATAATGAAGATGTAGTTCGTATTTTGAAATCGAAACTTCAAACGATTATACCGGGAGATCCGACCGTCAGAATTTCCCGAAACTGGAACCGTTGGATTCGTTTTGAAAAGATCTTTCTAATGATGTAAATTTTGTGAAGATCCAACGGTTAGATTTTCAGATATGTGTAAATCAAATCTGAAGAAAAACAGCGCCACGACCGTGTTATGGCCCGAAGCGTCGTTTTGAATAAATTGGCTATTTTAAAATAAATAAAAATAGCGATAAATTGTTATAAAATATAATAAACGATATGGATGTGATTTAGAAATTAACTGAAGGTTAGCTAAGTCGAATGGATTCCTGGATTTTGATCTGATGTTGGTTTCGGCCTTCGGGGTTAATATTTGGGAAATCGTTCTCTAACTAATTGACGGTTAGTGACTAATGAGTTGAAATTATGCATATGTATGTTAGTGTTGCACTTGTTTATTGTATATGCGAGTTGTTCAGAAAGACCGAGTTTATCCCATTCTAAATAACTGATAAGAAATCGAAGATGAAGACGGTGGTCGAAGACAGGAGATCTTCACCTCTTTTGGATGGTAACCGGGGTCCTGATTGGGAGGCATCCCGAAATATGGATAATGAGTGGTGATCTTCCAGACGTACGTGGTGATCGATGGGTTTGCGAGGTATATAGTGCCTCCGGTTTCGTACAGACCCAGAACGGACTTGCAAATGGACAGTTTGTCTGACATTGGAATTTATTCTGTGTGATTGATAGCTATTAGTTGCACGGTGTGAATTGCCTGTGTGGCATGCTAAGATGCAGTGATCAGGGCTTCTGTTGAAAAGCAAAGTCTTGTGGTGATGATAAAAGCCCCGCCTGTGTGGCGTAGCTTTGTGTATAACGTGATTTCGCGAGCCTCACACCCCTGTATGAACCAGAAACGGGAGAAAGGACCTCAGGGAGGGCATGCGTTTCTTCCTAGCTAGGAGTTGTGTCGGTGTTTTTACACGGCCTGACATTTTACTTATGTGGATGATGGATAGCGAGGCGCCTCGGTTAGATCGGACGATCCGGGTCCGATGGAGTCATTCTTTGGCTCATTTACGCCCCATAGGGCGGGGAAACGTATTGTTCAGGCATAATAATCCACATCGGTGGACCAGCCCTGACGATCCAAGGGGCAGTTGCGGCTGTTCCTGAGTCTCGGGCTAGGCAGTCTCAAATTCAGTAAGGACTATCTTTTGCCTTGGTTCGTGACGGAAATCCAATTTCCAAATATGTTACTGTGCGATTTTGATTGTATATATATATATGGCGACATGATATATGGTACCCATGCCGTCTATGATTGATAGTTATGATTTGAAATTGTTTTTGAAACATATAAACACTAGTAGTAATATGAAATGCTTTTGTTTTATTCGTATCAAGCATATTTTGGCCATTATAAGGTAAAACTCTATCCTCCGGTTTGCATTGCTTTGTGTGATGGGAACTGAGTCTTATAATGGCTTCATTTTTATAAAAAGCATTGCGATGTTTAAAAGAAAGATTTGTTTTTAAAGCACTAGCAATCAAATGGAGTAAACCCGTTTCACGAAAGTGGCGTGGTCCTGTGATTGGCCATATTATAAATGTGTTGAGTAGATTTCTCATACCTATCTCATGACTGACTCATAGTTTGTTTCACTTTCAAACTCGGGTGCCCTTTTTCCTACACGGGCAGCCTTGTATTCAGGTTTAGCTGGTTCTTTCTGGATAGCTAGAGCTGAAGATGGATTCTATTATTTATCTCTTTTTATGTTGTTCAGCTCCTATTGTACATTATGTTTGATTTCCGCTGTAGACATTTATTTATAGTTGAACTATATTTGTACTAAGTATGATCCTGTATTGTGTAGCTCTGATGATTACGTTTATTTAATGTATTATTTGTACATTATCTGGTGTATTTATTTAATTCTGTTCTGCTATTATCTGTTTCTATGTTATATTCCAAGGATTACCCTTGCCGCCGTCAGTTCGGGGTTGGCATAAGCGTTGCGAATCATATATGCCAAAGATAATTGAAGACAGAGTAAAGTGCAAGGGCTGTTGTATAAATCTTAGATAACAGTGCCTAAGATGGATATACTGAATCGTACCTTCGGTTCATCCTATTCCTGGATGACTTGTATGGATGAATGTCTGACAGAGTATTTCCAGAGAGGTCCCGTACATTGATTTCTTCAACCGTACCAAGAGTGGAAGCGGAGAAGGAAACTTCTTTAGCTGACACGTAATGTACTGTTGTAGACGTCAATTAGTGATTTTCAATGGATCTGACAATGTGGCATTCGAAGTGAATCTGATGTGATGATAAAGCGTAACCTCAAGCCTCATCAACCGGTAAACGACAGAAATCGAGCAAGTAGCATGGCTATGTAGGTCGCACCTATTAGGGTGTATAATCACCTGATCTAGAATTTCATCTACTTCTAAAAATCTATTGTTGATGCTGTCCCATTCGGGAAACGGTTGCTGATCCCGACCGTTGTTGATATACATTCGATGCACTCAAGCGAAATGAGTGGTCGGTCATGTGTGGTCGGGTTGCAAGATGTTCTTGTTGAACCCAGTGTATTCCTCTCTAGAGGTACACTAGCGAAAGGTGGTTCCATACCTTGTCATAGTTGGAAATCCATTACCCAATACGTGCTTGCGGTTTTGATTGTATACTATATATGTAGAACGTGAGATAAAAGCGTTTCTGCTAGATGATTATTATATTGTGGTTGGTAGACATTATTATAATATCAAAAGGTTTGATATAAAGATATTTGGATTCTCATATGGGAAAAACCCGTTCCGTTATATGGTGTGGTCTTATGAGATATCGTTTACTTGTTCAAACTGTTTAAAACTGTTTTACTCACACCAGTCCCATGACTGACCCGGAGTTTATTTTGTTTTGTTTTCCCTAAACTCTTGGGTGCCCAATTTTGTACGGGCAGTTAAGTAGTTGGGATTTACAAATACTTGAAGAGCTGGAGCAGGAGGCTTCAGGATTATATAGCTATAGTTATTTCTGCTGTGTTGTAAGTGCTGTACTTTGATAATGATGTATATTTAAGTACAGATTTATATTTCGAAGTTATGTTATACATATTATATGTTATTCGTTCCGCTGTGAGGTTCGTGTTACTCTTATGTTGTGTTCTTCTTCTTCTATTCTAAGTTTCTATCTTATCTATTCTCACCCTCTAATTTCTTTCATTAACTTTCTGGTAATTTTTGATGTTTGGTTAGTCATCATTGAGTTTATGGCAATAACCAAAGTCGACAAAATCCGGGTCGTTACATTTATTTTTTAATCTCCTTTTGAATATCAATTCAAATTAGTTGGGATTAGCGAACCACACCGAAGTAATCATTTATTTTATTTCCCAATCCCAACCTATTCATCCCATGAAGTAAAACTGGTCATCCTTCACATCTAACACCATGGTGTTATCGGTAAATTCAATTACCATTTCACGTTCAAATCTAGTTAAAGATTTAACTATCGCCTGGAGCAAAACTGGTGATACTCCATTACCGATCATTTCAATCTAATTAAACATTCATTAAAACTCCACTTGGTTTTAATCTTCCCAATAATCACTATCCATGATTATTTAACTTGGGTAACCACATCCTGTCTTTAACTGGGTTAAAGAACCAATGTCATTTAAAACACGGTTTACTATAAACCCAAAATCACATTCCATTAATTATCAGGTTAAAGAACAAGTATTATTTAAAACACCGTTCAGAATAAACCCAAAATTCAATTCCAATTAAATACCATTTAATTTGTACACTTCATTAAATCTAAATAAAATGATTTAATCTTTTCTCAACTGGTTTTAAGAATAGTGTTAATGAAGACACCATTCACGACAAATCCAAATCTCATTTAATATTAAGTACAAGGCTCTGAATAGAAAATATATCGGCTTATATTCAATATCAAATTCTACGAATATCGTATTGGAAATAACGATATAAATATATCTTTCAAATTTCCATAACAATATCGGTATAATCACAAAATCCAACATCGAAATATTCCAAAAACAATTTCGATTCAAATCCATTCCAATTCAATTATTGGAATCTTTAGTTATTTTCAAAACCATTTCAAATCCAATATATTTATTTTAAAAATAAATGGAATTATAATTCTAGTTCAAAACTAGTTCATTTCGATAAAAATCTATTTTTATCTTTTCAAATATGGAGTTTTTCATCTCAATTCTTCCCAAATCATTTCTTATGATTTTACACAAATTATTGCTATTTTTAATAATTTTATCAAGGCCCGTACAGCGGATTTCCATCAACAGCCATCGAACTGCACTTACGGCGACCTTTTCCAAAATTGATTTGGACATAATTCCAAATCCAACCATTAGATTTCAAATATCTAATATTCATTGGAAAGCTCTTTTCGATATGAACCCAACAGTTTTGGTTTCAGGAGAATCTGACGGTCGGATCTCCCGCAATGTCAATTCGAAGTAAATGATCGAAATTCGCGAACTGCCGCGGCGCGGCGCATTCTATTCAGGCCATTATATATATATATATATATATAATATTATATATATATTTCATCGATTTCCTTTTAAAACGTATTTTACAAATCGTTTTAAATTTGTTTTCGAAACGATTTCAACTTCATATTCAATTTCTAATCAAAATTGAATATTATACATCAGCGATATACAAATGATAATATTTTCAAAACATTATATTTTGAAATCACTTCCTTTTCTATATTCATTATAAAAATGAATAAAATCAATATAAATATCGTTCGCTCCTAAATGGCGCATATCTAACCAACACGTCTTATATATTTCAATAACTTCGTTATTCTATCCAACACATGAATTTTTATTCTATTCAACACATGAATTTCTATTTCTATTCAACACATGAATATTTATTTTTCTATTCAACACATGAATATTCATTCTATTCAACACATGAATTTTCTTATTCAACACATGAATTTTTATTCTATTTCAGCACATGAAATTACTTTTCTCTTCAACACATGAATTTATATTTCTATTTTCCAAATTTGAATGATGTCCAATCAATTACCATATAACGTTTATTATATGGATTCCATACAACACATGTATATAATAACAACGATAAATAATCAACTATCATCCAGAGTGCATTCTACACTGTATAAGCATCGAATATAAATATCCAACGCTTATAATAGCCTATCAATCCATCGATCGACATACAGCTAATTATTGGGATTAGTGTATGTCAAATTTCGTCCCAACACCCGTGTGGGGTTTCAAACAATAAAGCAAAGATTTTATTTGTGCAGTTGGGCGATGTGTAAAATTTATCATCCCAATCAATATCAGTCAAATTGGTGTACATAAACAAATCGTTCGATTTGTAAATGAATATATATATATTTTATTTCAACACATGAATATATATTTTATTTCAACACATGAATATTCATTCTATTCAACACATGAATTTTCTTATTCAACACATGAATTTTCCTATTCAACACATGAATATTTATTCTATATCAACACATGAAATTATTTTACTTTCAACACATGAATATATACTTTTCACATCACAATCAACAGTCAAATTTCACAACACAAACAATCACACAAGTCGTCCATGGTCTGTGGACAACGGGTGTCGGGTGCTACTAAGCACCGTCTGCATCCTAGTATATATTTCAACTATAAATCAAAATAAAAGTGAGGAGTTATCAGCGATTAGCTAAACCAAACACCGTGACTCTTCATATATAGAAAATATTCGCCGTGCTCACCTTTTGTCACTTTCATTGTCCGTATCCACTACATATATAAAAATCGCATCTTTATATTGTTGCTTTGTATATAAAAATCACATTTTTATAATCACGCTATATTGATAAAAATTCTATTCTTATAACGGTGTTCATATAATAAAGATCATATTTTTATCACGCTAACTTTATAATAAAAAATATATTTTTATCACTACTTCCTATATGATAATCATATTTTGATTCTTCGCACATAATAAAAATTATATTTTTAATCTCTACATATAATAAAAATTATAATTTTATTATCATACATATATAAAAATCATATTTTTATATTCTCTAGTATATAAAAATTCTATTTTCAATCCACTACTCATATAAAAATCGAATTTTTATTTCGCCACAACACATATAAAAATCTCATTTTTATATCCTCTATCTTATAAAAACCATATTTTTATAACCTCTACTATATAAAAATCATATTTTTATAATTCGCTATACATATAAAGATCACATTTTTATAATATCACTTCATGTATAAAAATTATATTTTTATATCGCTCTTTTCGTAATAAAAATCACCTCTTTCATCTCATTAAAAATGATAACTTTATATAAATAAAAATGATATCTTCATATTTCAAAAATCACCTCTTTACCTTGCTAAAAATCTAAACTTTATACATAGAAAAAAATCGTATTTTTTCAAGGATTAAAATCGAAGAAAATCATACTTCATATACAATAAAACAATTTATTTCTATTACCAATAAACAAATAAAAATCATTACTTTACTTTGCTAAGGTTAAAACCATGTTTTTATCACTTTCAAAATCATATCTTTATTGCTAAACCCTTCATATAAAAATCACAGTTTTAAAACAAGATTATTTCATATGAAAACCCATATTTTTAATTGCATGAACAAATTAAAAATATAAATAAATAAACAAAAGCTCACCGACGCAATTTGGGGGACTGGGATGGCGCACCGAAGGAGGTGTTGCGGTGGTGGTTGGTCAGGCGGTGGTACCTCAGGGGCATTGGCGGTTTCAAATCGATTTGGGGAAAATGGGGGAGGGTGCTCGCGCTGGAGAGAGGGAAGGGGAGGAGGAGGTCACGGTTGAGTGGGGCGCTGCCTGGGCGGTGGCGTATGGAGGAGGGGGCATCGATGGGAGCGGCAGTTAGAGGACCCGTCGCCCCACTTTCTTCATTTCTTTTTTTTTGTTTGAGTATGAATCGGTCAACGAGGGGAGACTGAGAGTGTATAGGAAGAGAGAGAGAGAGGTTTTATTTTATTTATTTAATTCTATAAAGTTACTTTTCATTTTGACCTCGAAACGAGACCTACCGCCTATCGTCCATAGCTAATTACCCCCATTCCGAACACAATGGGATATGTATCGTAAGCTGATTCGACCGTTTCGGTCAGTTTTCGTCAAAATCAAAAAATAAATCTCTATATTGAACCGGGGCCACATACAGACTCTCAAAATTTCAGAAAAATATTTTCTAGCTTTGTATTGACGATTCGGTTCTAACAAAACTAATTTCGTCAAATTCTGAGACCGTTTGAAAAATGGCCATTTTCCAGTCGATTAAATTCAACTGAAACTGATCAAATGCGTTTAAGTGCGCCACGCTCACATATTGATTCAGAAAATTTCGAATTTTGAAATTTAGCAATAACTTGACATCATGGATCTAACAAAAGTAGTTTCGTCAAAAATCGAGGTCGTTTGCAAAATGGCTATTTTAAGGGCCAGAATTCCACAGCGACTATTCTGAATTTTCAACTGGGCATAACTTTTTATTCCCGCTATGAAAATTCAATTTTTTGGATTTGTTGGAAAGATATTCTCAGCTAGATTTTATTATTTTTGGTTTCGCTAAAATTCGGTTTATTTTGAATCCTGTACATTCATTTGAACTTTAAAATCGAAATTTCAAACTAACGCGCCATTTTCAATTCCTTTTATAATTAAAATAAAATATTTATATTATAATGACGATTTATATAAATATATGCGTTCGAATTCTATTCAAAATAAATTCCTCGTCGTCATTATTTAAAATAAATCATTTTAAATATTCAAAATTCACTAAAATTTCCAAAATAAAAAATTTAAATTGGCTCAGATTTCCGGGTTATTACATCGTCCCTACAACGATGCAGAAGATATTCAAGCTTATATTTACTATGCTACTAATGGAAAAGTCAATACAAGAATCTTAGCTATCTTTGGAGATTTTCCTTCTCATGATCTTCGTTTTCTTTTTGAACAAAATGGAGTATTAAGTTTAACTGACTTTCGGGATAACGATGATTTATGTTACCCAAATCTCGTCAAGAAGTTTTATACGAATTTAAATCACGGTTTTTATGATGGAAATGAAAATCAAGTTTGGAGTATCGTAAAGGAACTCAAATTATTTTGGATTGTGATATTTGGTGAAATATTTTAAATTGTAAGAACACGGGCTTGTATTTTTCAGATTTGGAAATTGATGAACAATATTAAGAAACGTTTCATCACATCTTTTAAAGCGATGAACATATGGATCTTAAAAATCACTTTTTCGCCCAAAAGCAAGAATTGTCAACCTCCTACTTTAACATACTCTCACTCCACGTTCCGAAAATTTTAATAATCATACTCTTAAGGTCCATAAAGCTATTTGTGCCATCTTTGGTAATTATGACAGTAATTGGATCGACGTGACTTTAAAAGAATTTAAACCAAAACAAAATCCACCAATGAAAATACACTCTATCATGGAGTTTATCTTACCTGCATCTTTAAATATTTTGGGGTGGATCTCAAAGGAGAGGAATTTGTGTCAAGAAAGGTTTTTAACTCGAGAAATATATCCCTTACGCAAATTCCCATCACTTTTTGGTAGGCCTGTCAATGGGTCGGGTCGGATTCGGGTCGGGTCAAGTCGTGTTCGAGTTGAGTTCGGGTCGGGCCAGCTCAACCCGTTTATTAAACGAGTCGGTTTCGAGTTGACCCATTTGTAATCGTGTGGGTTTCGGGTTTGATACGTGTAATCCGTTAAGAAAAATACATGTATACAAAACTTTGTGGGTTTCAAATACTTATATCATCCAAAGTGAATAGCAATCACAATTTTGGTAAAGAATATAGATTTCACAAACCTTGTCAAATCAGTCGAGTATCAAGAGTCTCGAGATGATGCTATTGTCGTTGCTTTTTCCTGGTGCCATCATTATTCTTCGATCTGATGCGCGATTTCAGAAGGATATCATAGAATTTAGGGCTCGGTGTAAAAAGGAAAGAGGAAACTGAAGGTTGAAGGAGTGAAGAGGTAGAACTGTAGAAATTGGAATGAATGAATGAGTGGCGGCTTGGTAATTGGTAAAGTAGGGTAAAGCGGCAAATGGATAGTGGATTGGGCTAGGCCTATGTTTTGTAGATTGTAGAGTAATAAAAATATATTTTATATTAAACGGGTCATGACGTGTCAAAAATAGGTTCACGGGTCAGGTCTGGTCAGAGCGGGTTGACCCTAAATTGACCCATTTAAATGGGTTGGGTCAGGTATTTTTCGTGCAGGTTACGAATCGTGTTTCAGGTCATGTTAGAAATTGACGGCCCTACTTTTAAGCCTTATGAAACACTTGCCTAAAAACAAGCTCGAATGGCACACGAGGAAAATCCAATGGAAATCGACGAAGAAGAATCCTTTTTGGAAAGTGTGGAATATCCAATAACTAGTAGAGCTGTATTGAAAGAATTACTTGTCCAAAACCAAGTCAAGTTAGCCAAGAACCAAAAGAAGGTCAAGAAGACACTTAATCAAATGTCTTCTAAAATGAATAAGTTCTCTGGTAAAATAGGCAGAAAACTTGGACTATCATATTCCTCATCTTCATCCCCTGAGATTTAAGTTATTAGTAGTGTTATATTTTCGTACTAGCTTTTATTTCCATTCTTATTTTCATTTTTCGTACTTGTAGTTTTGAATTTCATGTATCGTTTGTTTGTAATCGTTTAGTAGTAATGAATGTTATTGTTTTCTGTCAAAACAATCTTCAAACCTATGCAAAAACATTAAAACTAAGTAAAATAGTATAATATAGTAAAAAAAGCAAATCAAAAATTGTGCAATAATTCAAAATACCCAAAAAACTTATGGGTATGTCGACATGTAGTTTTTGACATGTCGACATATAACTGTCAGAAATTCAAAATTGTTCAAATTTGAATTTTTAAAATAACTACCATATGTCTCTTCATTTTAAAACGAATTCCAGACCATATTAATACCTTTTTCTTCCAGAAAAAACTAGTTTTGTTTCTCTCTTACTTCTCTAACCATTCTCTTTCTATAATATCAAATTATGGCTAATCCTATTCACAATCTTAGTGAAAATATTGAAGAAACTCTCAATTCCTTCAAGAATATCTTGTCTGTAATCCTTTGAAATCAACGTCATCTAGAGTTAAGTCAAATACAGATGATTGAACAACAAGAAAACACTTTAATGTTATTCGTTGGTTGATCTCTTCTCTTTCCAGAGATGAAGACAACAATGTCACTGGAGCACCTCCTGCCAAAGACAACGAAGGCTGGGAATTCATCAAAAGGGATCCAATCTTCGGTGGAGATGGATGGGCGGAAGTTATAAGAGATGTATGAATTTGTTTCAATCGATTGATATGCTTTGTATATTTTTAAACTAGTATATATTGTTTGGTTTAATTAGGACTTAACTTATTAATTGGATTAATTTGTTTGACAATTATTTGTAAATATTGAATTGATTGAAAATATTGTTTGAATTACTTGTTTATAGTCTTGTTTATATAATTAAGTAGTCATTAGTTTAGAGGAAGTTATTAACTTTAAGAATTATTATTATCATCTTAGGAAAATTATATATCTAGAATGAGTCATAAGAATCATTTATAGTATAAATTTAGGGGAAGTATACTTTAGTATAGTTTTTGTTGATGACAAAGGGGGATAAATTATAAAATAGGGTATAGTTAAGATAGCATAATTTAAGGGGGAGCTAGAAGGAATGCATGGTGAAAGGGGGAGTAATCTATGAATCATATCAACAACTAAATCGGGTATGAATATTTTATAAACCAAGGATGTTATCATCGAAAAGGGGGAGATTGTTGGAGAATGTAATTTTGATGATAACAACCTTGTTTCATTACATTTATTGATGCTATTGATTATAAAATATATGCTGACATCTTTATCTAGAATACACACACACACACACACACACACACACACACACACATATATATATATGTAAGATTTATATGCAGGAAATAAATAACTGAAGACTGTACAGTTAAGATTTTATAGAGATTCAAGATTTCAAAAGAAGATTCAAGACTCATGAATATAAAGATTTCAAGAGTTCAAGATTATTGTAATATAGTCTAGTTAGCATGTAAAACTCTGGTTAGCACTCTCAAAAATCTGCTTTCAAATTATCTTTTTAAATTGATTTCAAAATTATTTCAAACTCTTTTCAAAATGTTTTTAAATTATTTTAGACTTATGATTTCAAATTCTCTAAGTAATTTCTAATCGCCAAAGGTGTTTAAATTATTATTTCAAATATATTCTTATATAGTTTATACATATGTTTACAATATAGTTTTATATCATATAATTAAATATATATATATATGTTTAAATTATATATTACTATACTTTTATACTTTAGAAAATACATTTTAAAACAAGTAGTTTTGAATTAAGAATTTCCGGAATATATATATATATTAATTTAAATACTTAAAAAAGATATAAAATTCAATAGCATATGCCGACATACCATTTTATACACATCGACATATAACTGTCACGTTTTCAAATTTCAAAGGAAGTGTCTTTTCATATTTTGAAACGTTTCAGAATTATTGTGACCATCGAAACACTATATAAAGGCCCCATTTTTGAAATTTTAAAGAACAAATCTTCTCCTTCTTCATCCTATCTCTTGCCACCATTATCCTACATTAAATTATTAATTTCTACACTTATACTCTGTCGTTTTCAATACAAATTATATCATTCTCTTTCATTCTCAATCTTTATCAAATACTCTCCGTTTGGAAGTGCTATTAAAGAGTTCTAGGGTTTTTTTGTAATTGTTAAGGAAAGGATGTATTCCTTGTACCCTGTGGATTAAGTAAAGAGAGCGGTGTGAACCTTGTAGTCATGAAATCAAGGGTGTGGAATTGGTGTGAACCTTGTAGCCATGAAATCATGGGTGTGGAATCGATGTTAACCTTGTAGTCATGAAATCAAAGGTGTTGTAAAGTTGATACTAATACTAATAAAACTCTGAGCAATCCAGTGTTGGGTGGGATTGGACGTAGGAGTAATCCGAACTAGTATAAATCAGGTATTTCGTTTCCTTTTCTGCATTTTAATTCTGTTTTTATCTGCGTCTGTGATTGTTTCTATTGTGATATTCATTCTATGATTCGTATAATTGTTTGAATAATCGTTAATTGTTTAAGTTTTCCATAATCTCTTTAAAACACTATTCACCCCGTATAGTGTTAGTTTTTCCTTAAGACCTGCGATTCTCATCCCTAAGAATTGGTATAAGAGCATAGGTTATAAAAATTTCATCATCTGAATTTTGGAAATATTAAAATTGCAACTTGTGCTGGAATTTCTTGAAATAATAGTTCTTTTGTAGGGGGTCAATCCACCATTAGACCACCACTATAATGGTAGTAGTTATTCATATTGGGCATGTCGGACGAAAATATATTTGCAATCTATAGGACTAGTCAACTAGAATATCACACAGACTGAATATGTTAAACCCACTACTATTTTTCATAATGGACTAATGAACAAAACGCTACTGCACAAAGTAATTCTAAGGCTATGAATATGTTATTTTGTTCATTAGATAGAAATGAATTTAATAGAGTATTATTTTTTAAATGTGCTCGTGATATATGGAAAACCTTGCAAGTTACTCGTGAAGGAATAACTAAAGTTGAACAGACAAAGATATCAATGCTAACTAATCATTTTGAGTTATTTAAAATGATTCAGAATGACTTTGTCTCCGATATGTATTGTAGGTTCAGGAAATCGTGCATTCATAAATGGCTTTGGGAAAAACTTATTCTGAAGATGATTAAGTCAGAAAAATCCTTAATTCTCTTAATCCAAAATAGGATCAAAAAACATTGGCGATTGTACAGGCTAATAATATTAGTGAAATGAAAACTGAGGAGTTAATAGTAAATTTGATGTCGTTCGAAGTACAACTGCAGAAAAGAAAGTAAAACAAGCCGACAGAAAAGAAATCTATAGCATTAAAAGCAACAACTGACAGTTCTAATTCAAGCAGTGAGGATGATGAAAAATTGCATTAATGACAAAGAATTTCAGAAAAATTCTGAGATATAAAAGAAGAAATAATTTTCAGAGAAATAATCAAGGAAGTTCAGGAAGAAATGACGATAGATACTACAATTGCAACAAACCAGGTCCTATAAAAAGGTTGTGTCTATATCTTGATAAATAAAATTAATAAACAGACAACAATTCATCAAAGAAGAGGAAAAAGGGATACGTAGCAACTTTATGTGACTCAGATTCATCATCAAGCGATGAAGAGCGAGAAACTGGAAATTCAGATATGTGCTTCACAATGATTCAGAATTCAGAAAATATTGAAGGAATGGATCTAAAAACCAAGTACGCCTTAATTAATAAATTTTTATTGAAATGGTTGAATTGATGCTCGTTTGTTTGCCTTGTTTGAAATTTTGAAATCTAAAGTTTGAATTTGAAATTTAAATTCTAAAATTTAAACTTGAATTTTGAAATTCAAAATAACAATAATAAATAATATAATAATGATAAAATTTAATTTTAAATGTTTTTAAAATTAAATATTATCTCAGGAAATAATAAAATAGAGAATATAAAACAATAAACTAATAAAACAAGTCAAAAAGCAACTTGACTTTTGAAAACACACACATATGTCGACATACATGAATTGACATGTCGACATATGCACTAGAAAATGAAATTCAAATATTTGAAATTCAAAAGTTTAAACTTTCAAAATTTCCTCCATCTTTTCACAAACTCCCAAGGTCTGAAAAGGTGTCCTTTTACTCATAAAGCTATCTCCATTTACTCTCTTTTTATTTATGTATTCAAACCTATTCTCTCTAAAACTACTTTCTTCATACAATTCTCTTTAAGACTTATCTCTAATGGCTTCCTCAAGTACAATAAAAACCGTGAGATTAACCAAATCTCTCAAAGCTCATCTCTGCAACGATCCGGAAGCTATTTAAGCTTATATTGACTATGTTACTGATGGATAAGTCAATACGGGAATCTTTGCTATCTTAGAAGATTTTCCTTCTTATGATCTTCATTCTCTTTTTAAGCAAAATGGAGTTTTAAGTTTAATTTAATTAGGGATAACGATGAAGTATGTTACCCAAATCTCATCAAGATGTTTTATATGAATTTAAATCGCGGTTTTTACGATGGAAATGAAAATCAAGTTTGGAGTAGAGTGAAAGGAAAGAATTGTCAACCTACTACTTCAACATACACTCACTCCCCATTCCGAAAATTTTAATAATCCTACTCTGATGGTCCAAAAAGCTCTTTTTGCCATCTTTGGCAACTATGATATTAATTGGGCCGATGTTATTTTAAAAGAATTTAAACCCAAAGAAATGTCCATCAAAGAAAATACTCTCAATATATCACCTGCATCTTTAAATATTTTGGAGTGGATCTCAAAGCAGAGGAATTTGTGTCAAGAAAGGTTTTTAACTCGGGAAATGTACCCCTTATGCAAATTCCAATCGCTTTTAAGCCTTATGAAATATCTTCCGAAAAACAAGCTCGAATGAAACATAAGGAAAATCCAATGGAAATCGACAAAGAAGATGAATACTCCTTGGAAAGTGTAGAATGTCCAACAACTAGTAGGGCCATACCCGAAGAATTACTTGTCCAAAACCAAGTCAAGTTAGCCAAGAACCAAAAGAAGGTCAAGAAGACACTCAATCAAATGCCTTCTAAAACAAACAAGTTCTTTGGTAAAATAGGAAGAAAACTTGGATTGTCATCTTCCTCATCTTCATCCGCTGAGATTTAAGTCATTAGTAGTATTTTGTTTTCGTAGTGGCTTGTATTTCCTTTCGTATTTTCATATTTTTTGCTTGTAGTCTTGAATTTCATGTATCATTTGTTTGTAATCGTTTATTAGTAATGAATGTTATTGTTTTCTATCAAAACAATCTTCAAACCTATATATATATTTAAATGCTTAAAAAAGATATAAAATTCAAAAATCAATAGCATATGTTGACATACCATTTTATACATGTCTACATATTACCGTCACTTTTTCAAATTACAAAGGAAGTGACTTTTCATATTTTGAAATGTTTCAGTACTGTTATGACCTTCAAAATACTATATAAAGGCCTCATTTTTGAAATTTTAAAGAACTAAACTTCTTCTTCTTCATCCTATCTAATACCACCGTTATTCTACTTTAAATTATTGATTTTTACACTTATACTCTGTCATTTTCAATAAAAATTATATCATCTCTTTCTACTCTCAATCTCCATCAAATACTCCCTGTTTGGAAGTGCTATTTAAGAGTTCTAGGGTTGTTTGTAATTGTTAAGGAAAGGGTGTGTTCTTGTTTCCTCTAAATTAAGGAAAGAGAGCGGTGTGAACCTTGTAGCCGTGAAATCAAGGGTGTGGAATCAGTGTGAACCTTGTAGCCGTGAAATCAAGGGTGGGAAATCAGTGTTAACCTTGTAGCCGTGAAATCAAGAGTGTTGTAAAGTAGATACTAGTATTAATAAAACTCTGCGCAATCTAGCGTTGCGTAGGACTAGACGTAGGAGTAATCTAAATTAGTATAAAATCTCGTATGTTCTTTCCATTTTTTGCATTTTATTTCTATTTTTATCAGCATCTGTGATTGTTTCAATTGTGATATTCATTCTGTGATTCATATAGTTGTTTGAATAATAGTTAATTGTTTAAGTTTTCCATAGTCTCCTTAAAACACTATTCACCCCACTTTAGTGTTAGTTTTTCCTTAAGTTTTATGATTCTCATCCCTAACAACGGTAAGCCTGCATGTGAAAAATTTGATGTGCTTACATTTTTCCTGGCCTATTGTGATGGCCCTCTACGAAGATGTAGCTCACTCTTTTATTAGCCGAAAGTGCTTGATGTACACCACTTCTTTCTGATCTATTTTGCCTTTTCGGGGGCATAATGCTTAACCAAGCAAGATATATTCTTAATCGACTTCCGACCTCTATAATTGTTACCTTTTTTATTTACTAAACTCATGTACTCTTAATAATTTGTTTGTGGTCATTATTTTATTGTTGTTTTCTTGATCACCTTGGGATACTTTTGCATGGTCACCCTTCAGATCTGTTGGTGGCAATTGGCTTACTTATTAATAAATAATGAGTGCATTCCTAATAACAATGACCGTTGTTCCATCAAAAATAAAATAAATTGGATGCTTTCATTATTATTAATCCGCTCGATATGAAGAAAACTGTTATATGATGATTTGATTGACTTTTCCATGGATACAGGCGTTATTGATTTTCTTTTCCCTTAGATTGGTGCTAGGCACAATTATTACATGCTAAAGGGTAAAAATATTATTTTATATACTAATTTTATGCTTAAGTGAAATGAAATTAAGCAGAGTTATTAGTACAGTTCAACGACCTAAGCATATGTCCTTTGAATACATTTAATATGTTTCTTTTAAAAAATTGTTAAAGTTATTTCATACGGGTAATATTATCAAACTCTGAAATTTAAATTATCATGGAAAGGTTTTATAAGTTTGTCCTAACAGAATAATCTTAGACCAAAGTTAGATGATATATTTTTTATTCTTCCTATTTTCTGATGATCTTCCTTTGCAGCCATCACAAATGGTGCAATTAACCGTCGATGTGGTATCAGTTTATGAGATCAATATTCCAATGCACACTGATCTGAATTCCATTTGTTTTACTTAAACTATGCGTTAGTCTATTTAACAATTCTTTAAAGTTTATAAGGTCATCTGTTCACATAGTGAGGATGTCAAAAGAATTCTAGAATTTCTGTAACTAAATATGTTTGACACGAGGAGGTTTAAAACTATATATATATATATATGTATGTATGTATGTATGTATGTATATATATATATATGTAGAAAAATACAAAATTTACTTTAAGTTTACAATTGACGCACTTTACAGCCTTACGTATAATTATTAGCTTATAGTGAAAAGAAAAGGAAAAACATAACTAACCGTCACATTCGTTTGTAGTCTTATCTTATTTGCATTGAAAAAAATGGATAGGATATAATTTCAATTATGTTAGCTAGTTAGTGTTGTATTAGCAAGTTTATTTTGTTGTTATGAGCTTGGTTGGATAAGAGGATAACAAACATAATTTATTTCAATTTTTTATTTAAAAATATTTTAGAAAAGTTGGCAAATTACTATCAATCAATGTTCTATCATTCCTTATTTAGTTAACACGCTTTCACAAAATTCGTTTGCATTTATACACTTAGTATCGTACCTATTTTGCTCTCTCTTTTGATCGGTTTCAATATCCTTCCACTAAAACCTACATGTCGAAACTAGAATATGATTAAATTTTCTAAATTATTATTTTTCAATAATATTATTTTATACATGTGAAACTAGTTGTTATTATGTAGGATATTAAAATTTCTCTATATATAAACATATTATCCTATTATGATTGTATCCTTGTTTTCGTGATGAAACATCCTTTGTTAACCAGTTGTACAATATATCGATTTATGCTTGTTTTGCAAGGATATCTGATTCTTATAACCCCTTATTGGACTGTGTGGTAGTTGAATACTTAACCAAAACTTATTTATATAAAGAAGACATGCCAATACAAACTTCATAAATGTGCAGTTTAAAATTTAGAGACTTGCCTTTACTACACAATTTTTGCAAAATAGAAATATAAAATAAAGATTAGAAGTTTATGGTAGGGGTGAACAATATTCGGTTCAAACCGAATTAATCGACCAAACCGGTTCATTTCGGTCTGTTCGGTTCAGTTTTAAAACTAATCCGGTTTGAATTCGGTTTGTAAAATAATTAATTTTGGTTATCGGTTTAACCAAATTAACCGAACATTTAATTTATTATCTAATTTTACAGTAATATAGTACTTTAAATAATTAGTTTAGTTACATAATACAAACCATTTGTTGCAAATAGAAAAAAATCTTATCATAAACATAAAATTTGATATATAATTTTTTTCTAAACATGAATTTATGTTTTCGTTTGAGTGAATCCATTATTTGAATAATAATACATTCTTCAAGTTTGGTTAAATTGTTTCCCGACTGAATTAACCAAAATTAATTCGGTTCGATTTTGAAAATTTTCAATTTCAATTCGGTTTGAGTTTTTTAACCTCCAAACCAACCGAACCAACCGAACGCTCACCCCTTTTTTATGGGCATAGTTTTTATATTACCAAAAGCATTAACAACTATAATGGTATGTTGTCTGGGCCATTATCATAGCATTAATTAGCACACAAAATATACTGGTATTTTTTCCTTGGGCTTTACAATGCAGTCTGAAGCAACATTAAAATATGTAATTTGAAAACACCGATTGTTATGTTATTTTGTAACAA
The DNA here is from genome assembly GCA_030737875.1 of Allium sativum. Lineage (NCBI taxonomy): Eukaryota > Viridiplantae > Streptophyta > Magnoliopsida > Asparagales > Amaryllidaceae > Allium > Allium sativum. Next base: position 162,051,623 of record CM060923.1, read on the forward strand.
TAAGACAATGTTAGTCGGACGTTGGTTGAATTGTATTTATTGATACTATAATGCTTGTTGCAGTTAGCACTAGCAACACTATCTGGCAAGGCTAAAACAAAGGAATTCGTACTATCACCAACACAAAGCTGGTGCATTAGTAGATGTAATTGTATACTATGATAGTTCAAATGAACTATGCATATTGGAGTAGTAAGAGCATCTCCAATTGAATTACAGAACATAATATTACGTTCCATACGATTCAAGGAGGAATTAAGTAATTACCCCCGCAGACGTGCGCCGAATTTATCGGGGCGCGTTTGATTTGTAAGATCACGCCAATTTAATTGGCGTGTTCAGCTAATGTTTCGAACAAATCGACGCCCGGCCTGGCGCGCCTATAAATACAACACGCTAGTCCAATATCCTCATAATTCCACACTAGATTCTCCTTTTTAATTTTTTTAATATTAGTTTGAATGTCGAGATGCTGCCACGCGTAACAAAGCTAGGTAGACGTATCGTACGAACTAAGTTGGACGAGACGGCTGGTCCAGTGCACGCTCGTCCAGTAGCAGAGACGACGCTCGATGACCTACGGATCCTTCATAAGTTACCACATGGATTCACTCACCGTTCGTTTACAACTCTCCAAACGATTCAGGTATAATTCCATAATTTAACATGTTTATTTATGGAACTATCAAATAGTTTACCGTACGTATGTGGTATGAACTGTTATTTTATAATTTAGTAGCCTTCCAAAAATTATTTTTACTAGATGCGATACATTTGCATTTGTGGGAGTTGGACGAAGTTTAGTTCATAAGCCTTTGACATACTCCATTTGTTATTCAAGAGAGGCTATTGGCCAGTCCGTTTAGTCTTTTCTTACAGATTATACCACCCCAGTCCTTCGTTCGACCATTGTTAGAGGCCTTATTAGAGAGATGGTGGCCTACGACACACACTTTCCACTTTCCGGATTTTGAGCTAAGTATCACCCCCGTCGATTTTATATGCTTACAGGGATTGATATAGGCTTCCCTGATAGACTCCTATGCCCATTTGACTGGTCTTATGAGTCACTCGAGTCTTACTTGCAGTATTTTCCCGATTTCTCGACCGATCGTATATCCAACGGAGCCGTTTTCATTGCATATTTACTTGAGTACATTCTAGCACATATGGGTACAGAGGCTATGCATGATGTTGTTTTATGGGCTACCCTTTTATATCTCTTTGGTTCGACATTCTTTTTGAACCAAAAGAGTATGATTCGATTTCGGCCACCTAGCAGCATTGGTCGATTTAGAGCATCTGCATATAATTGATTGGGGCTCAGCTATATGTCTATACACCGCTCTTAACTCTTACGCTTTTGGAGAGGTTCAACATATGTTTGGTTGTTGGTACATGTTGCCGTGCTGGTACTACGAGTACATGACCAACATGCATCCACGTATAGAGGCGACCGCTGGTCAAGTCGCCGAGTCCCTTTTCCCACTCATGCGTCGATGGGAGACTTGTCACGTCATCCGGCGTGTTCTTGCTGGTGGAAGACATGACTTGATTGAGGCTCGATCGCAAATAGATTTGAGGTTGAGGGCTAACATATTACGACCACCGTGGACTTCTTATTGGATGTTACCGTTAGCGGGTGGCCCACTAGCTAATGCACACCCACTAGTCATTGCATGTCGTTTATCTTTGCGTTGTGTCGTCTTCCAGCCTCCATCCTACCTTCATATTTGGTACTTGGGAGATCGCTTTTATTATCAGGGGCCTGGTGAGTTGCGTGTACCCAGAGGTCCACTTTTTACTGATGATATGTCTAGGTTGCATCGTTTTATCGGGAGATAGTATATACAAGATCTGAGATAGGAAGGATGATTTGATACGCTGAATTATTTATTATCGGCAGCATATTTTGGTACTTACTAGCATCAAGTAGCTCCTTAGCGGTACATGTTGCCAGTTTATAGTTGGGGTGTGAACTCCAATCACATTGGACCCCGAGTGGCTACGGGTAGAGTTCATCCTCCACCATTTACTTTTGACCTGACCCATTTATAGTACTTTAATCATCCATTGGATTTTGCTCTTGCCGACACATTTTAGGCATATGATCTTAGTTGTACACTGCTATCCCTGATTATTGTCTACCCACCTGATCACATGGTTGTTGGTATCCTTACAGCTGGATTATATCCTGCACATGTGGTAATATTCATACTTATAAATTTGTTAGCTTATCTGTTTTAACGTATACAAACTGAGTTTATATGTTTTTTTGTAGTTTGCACCCAGTCTTGACCAGCATAGGCGACATATAGCCAGTATTCAGGAGATGGACCTACTATATTCTCAGTCGTTGTATCAGGAGCACCAGGCGATAGTGTAGGTTTTGTAGGCCCAGATCGATGACTTACAGGCTCGACTAGCGACGTTAGGTGGTGGTGGTGTAGGATGATCTGGTGATGCAGAAGGATCTGGTGCTACTGGAGGATCAGGAGGGGGTGGTTACATGGAGGAGAAGGGTGAGGAATCTGAGCATGATGAGGACGATGATATTTCGTATTGTAGTGGTGCTGACATGGAGGAGGATGTTGAGGAGTCTGAGCACGATGATGGCGACGATGCCGTGGATTTACGATGACATTCTTGAGGATCATGATGGTGACGTGTTTTTTTATCATGATGTATATATGTATATTCCTATTTGTATTTGACTATATATTCTTTTGTCATGTTTACTCGTGTTCAGATGTCTTGTTGTACTACATTGTACAATCTACTTGGTATGTTTATTCTAGTTGATAGTTATATTTTGTGATGTTCTGTGTTATGGATCGTTGTGTGTTAAAATAATCTCCTTTCAAATTTTCATTTCCATTTAAATAATAAATTAACAAATTTCATAAACGTATGTATAGCGACCTTTTGAAAATTTTGATTTGTAATAAGTCGATATCTATTATACAAAAACCCGAGTTTTCTTTTTTGTTGGAATTCAAAATTCTAATAGATCTTATTGACTGAATGATCAAAAATTCTGATGAATTTTCGACCCTATAGATTCGATTGAAGTTTCGAAACATATAATCACGAACTACCGCGATGTTACGAGCTCGTTTTTATATAATACATAAATCAAACGTTCAAACGTTGATTATTAAATAATTTTCTTTCAAATTTTTATTTCCTTTTAAATAATATATCGATAAATTTCATAAATGTATATATGGCGACCTTTTAGAAGTTTTGATTTGTAATCAGTCCAAATCTATAATACGAAAACCCGAGTTTTCTTTTTCGTTGGAATTCAAAAATCAAATAGGTCTTGTTGACTGAATGATTAGAAAATTCCGACGAATTTTGGACCTTGTACATTCGATTGAAGTTTGAAATGTATAACCACGAGCTACCGCGATGTTATGAACTCGTTTTTATATAATAAATAAATTAGATGTTCAAACGTCGATTATTAAATAATTTCCTATCATATTTTCTTTTCCATTTGAAATACGGGACAACCCTAATCGTTTGACTCCTTTTCGATTTAAAATAGGGGACAACCATAATAATTTGATTCCATTTGATTTAAAACAAGGGATGACCCTAATTGTTCAACTCCTTAACAAAAAAAAGGGGACGACCCTAATCAATTGACTCCTTATCGACAAAATAAGCACTCGTACCTTTAAACCTGCACACTAAACACTTAAAGTACACAATTATTAACAAAGGGACACTCATGCAATAAAGTTGTACACCAAACATTCATACCAATAAAGCTGAGCATTTGCACCTCTGAAACTATCAGGTTTTGGGAAAGGTCTAAAATTTATAAAAACACCCATTCGTAAATGTATTTTGAACGTTTTATAATCGTTATACGAATATATGAACGATTTATATTCGTCGAAGCGAAATATCATCGTTGTATAGCCGTTCGGATCATAAAATAATTAATATGGTAAATAAAATTGTGTATTATGGTAATTAAAAAATAATATGGTAATTAAAATTGTGTAAGGAGGGAGAGCACCGATTTTACCGGTGCTTTAAGAGTGCATCGATTTTTTCAACGTGCATCGAAAAAATTGCCGTGCTCTATAACACGTTAGTAAAATCGGCACACGGGGCCAATTCCGAATTCAGAATTGGCCCTGCAACATTTGCCTTAATATTAAGTGAAGTAATATTTGTTTGGGGCAAAATCTCTTCCCAATTACTGATTAAGAGAAGGAATACTCCACTATTGGGGATGCTCTAAGCTGAACCATGTGAAGTCAGCAAGTGGAATTATGTGTATGACAATTTAATATTTCACAATGATTTTTTTTCTTCAATGATAACCTCTTTTATTTTTAAATTGTTAAAAATATATCTTTAATTTAGTCAGTTTCTAATGACTATTTTGAAACATGCATAGCTTGTGCTAAAATTACATCTGATAGTTGTGATCCTATGTGTTGAACGATCTCTATTGTCAACAGCCAAATCTGACCTCCTTTCAACAACCCATTAGAATATTAACAACGTTATTGGGAAATTCTACAACTACATGTAAGATTTGTCGATATTGTTATCTATAAAATATAACGATGCTTAGCAGTTTATACCACTTTATTTGAATATAATCTACTACGGATCTAATATCTGTTGTCATTTCATTATCGTATTACATAAAAAGTAATCTAATAATTCACATTCTAACCTGGATTATAAGCAAAAAGGAAGTACAAAATAACATGCTTAAATGTATTAAATGAAGGATCATATATCTAACTTGACCTATCGTGTGAAATCACTATCTTATATATGTATTAACAAAAAAGAAATGTAAAAATTGTACGGATTATGATTGAAATATTTTTTGTTGCCTAGAAAATGAAACTATGTAAAAAAGATACTCTCTAGTGTGAATATTGGCTACAACACTGCATAACTGTACTTGCTACGTGTTTATTTATTCAAATGTGTGTACTTAACTAAAAATGAGTTATTTATTTTGTAAAGTACTTTTTAGTGGATCCATGCAAGCATTTTTATTATTTGTACTCTATAGTTGAGGCCTATACTGAAAGCACCTAAGTTTGATAGAAGTTCAAATGGGAGGAAAGCTCAAATGATGGTTAGGAATGCTTAAAATAGTCTTTAAAATATTACTTTTCTGATGAAATGTTAAAAAATACACGGAGAAAGTTTTGAGCAGATGGAAGAAGACCAAAGTATAAGGAGGGCTTCAATCTTAGTCGGATATCGGAACCAAGAAGGTACGAACTTAAATCATCGATACGTTATATAATGTTGCTCTATGTTGTTAATATTTTGTAAGCGCTTGTAGTTGTATGTAACGACCCGGGGAAAACTTCTACGCTCGAGTTTTCGACAACAATACATAAACCCGTATCACTTGCCAAAAACCCAAGTATCGAACCCCAGATTGTCAATAGAAAGAAGTTAGAGGGTGAGAATAGAAAGAAAGAAATATTAGAATAAAAGAAAGAAGAAGAACAACACATCAGAATCTCACAGCGGAATAGATAAAATATAATATCAAACCTCTTTATACAAAAGAACTGTAAATACATACCAATCATCAAAGTTCACACATATCAGTCACAGCGGAACAATAACTGTACATATATAACTAGTGGTGATGCATCCTTCTTCCAGCTCCTGAAACTCCAAGTGAACCTAACCTGGAAATGCACTCGGTCTGACCTGAGCACATTTGAAGCAAAGCAAAATTCACCAGGTCAGCCTGGAATACTATCAATGATAAATTCACAGAACACACAACTTGTTTAACTTTGGAAAAAACCTTTTGAAATAAAAGGATAGTAGTAAGACCAGCCCACACATAAACACGGACGGTTTTTACCTTACTATAACTCAAAACATTTTTGAAATCATAATTTATTCTGATATTATCATAATGTCTACATACAAATAATTAACAATCTAGTCGAATGCTTGCATCTCACGCTCCACACATATAGCTTATAGTCGAAAACCGCAGGCGCTTATTGGATATTGGATTCCAACCATGACAAGGTATGTGTAATAACCCGGAAATTCTGAACCAGTTTAAAATTTTTATTTTTGGCAATTTTAGCGAATTTTGATATTTAAAATAGATTATTTTAAATAGAATCGACGAGAAATTTATTTTGAATATAATTCGAACGTATATATTTATACGCGTCGTCATTAGAATATAAATATTTATATATAATTATAAAAGGAATTGAAAATGGCGCGGTAGTTTGATAATTCGATTTCAAACTTCAATTGAATGTACCGGGTGCAAAACAATCCGGATTTTAGAGAAACCAGAAACATTAGGATCTAATTGATAATATCTTTCCAACAAATCTGAAAAATCAAAATTTCAAAGCGGAAATCAAAAGATATGTCCAGTTGAAAATTCAGAATAGTCGCTATGGAATTCAGGCCCTTAAAAATGGAAATTTTGCAAACGACCTCGGATTTCGACGAAACCACTTTTGTTGGGTCTGTGATGTCAAATTATTGCTAGATTCCAAATTTCATAATTTTTCGAATCAATATGTGAGCGTGGCAAAGGAAAACGCGTTTGACCAGTTTCAGTTGATTTTAATCGACTGGAAAATGGCCATTTTTCCAACGGTCTCAGAATTCGACGAAACTTGTTTTGTTAGGACCGTATCGTCAATACGAAGCTAGAAAATATTTTTCTGGAATTTTTCGAGATCGTATGTGACCCCGGTAAATTGAAATGCGCGTTTAAATTCAATATATAGAATTATATGTTGATTTTAACGGAATCTGATCGAAACGATCAAATCAGCCTACGATACATATCCCATTGTGTTCGGAATGGGGGTAATACACTATGGACGGCAGGCAGTGGACCTCGTTTAGAGGTCGTATGTAAAAGTCAACTCTTTAGAAATTAAAATAATTAAATAAATTAAAAAAAATTAAAAATTCTCTCCCTCCTCCTTAAATCATGTTGCCCCCCCCCCCCACGTTCAAAATCATTCGAGCAGAAAAAAAAAGAAAACCTAAATCTAAAATCGCGTCGCCCACCCATCGACATCGCCACCGCCGCCTCGCGTCAACGCCGCCCCACCCCAGCCCAGCCACGCCTCCGCCTAGACCCTCTCCTCCGATCCCCCTCCCTTCGATCGATCACCAGCGGCGCCCCCAAAAGCCCTGACGTCGCCTGAAAGCCCCTGCCGCCTAGCAGCGCCTCGCAGCACTCCCTCCGGCGATCTTGAGCCACCCTCCGACGCTGGCGCACAGAAGACCCCCCCTTCTTCGCAGATTACAGTAAGTTTGTTTTTATTTATTTTAATTCTGAAATTTCTATTTTTAAGTATTGAAAGGACTGAATTTTTATAGTGATAAAAACTGAATTTTTAAATGGTTAAAACCAGAATTTTTAAAATGCAAAAGATTAGATTTTTAAAAATGCAAAAGATTAGATTTTTAAAATGCAAAAGATTAGATTTTTAAAATGCAAAGGATTAGATTTTTATAGTTGAAAAGGCGATATTTTTATATTATAGAAAGGCTAAAAATATAATTTTTATATGGTATAGATAATAAAAATTCGATCTTTATTTAGTAAAAGATGTAAAAATATGATTTTTATATTTTTAAAGTATTAAAAATATAATTTTTACATGATAGGAATATTAGAAATACCATCGTTATATGTGTAGAAAAATAAAAATATGATTTTTATATATTAAATAGAATAATAAAAATTTGATTTTTATATATTGAATAGTATAATAAAAATTTGATTTTTATATATTGAATAGCATAGTAAAAATTCAATTTTTATATATTGAACAACATAGTAAAAATTCGATTTTTATATATTGAATAGCGAAGTAAAAATTCAATTTTACATATGTAGTGAATACGGGTAACGAAAGCGACAAAAGGCGGGAATGGCGAAGATTTCTATAAATGAAGTGTCGTGAAGTTGGATAGCTATCGGTGAGAATTCCTCACTCTTTAATTTCTTTTTCTAGTTATATATATATATATATATACTAGGATGCAGACGGTGTTTAGTAGCACCCGACACCCGTCATCCACAGACAATGGATGGCTTGTTTGTTTAATTGTTTGGTTGTGGAGTTGGTTAGATAATTTGGTTTGAATTGAATTTCTTGGTGAAATTAAATTGATTTGATTGATGTGTGAATGGCGTGGGCCTTCACTAGACCGGGGATAAGGCTGGGCCTTGTCCCGTTTCTAGTATCGTGCCGTTATGCTGCCAAAATTTTCTAAAATATGTTAGAAAGATAAAAATATCATTTTATTGAATAAATGTACGGAATACAAATTCATGTGTTAAAATAAAATGTTTTATCATTAAAAATATAATTTTTAACGTGAAAGTGAATAAATAAATATTTATAAACAAATCGGCCGATTTGTTTATATACACTGATTTGACTGATATTGATTGGGTCGATAAATTTTACACATCGCCTAACTGCACAACAAAATCTGTGTTTGGTTGTTTGAAACCCCACACGGATGTTGGGATGAAATTTGAAGTTCTCTCATCCTGATTGATTAAATATGTCGATCGATTGATTGACAGGCTGTTATAAGCATAGATATCTATATTTGATGCTTATACAGTGTAGTGCACTTTGGTTGATGGTTGATTATTTTTCAATGCTATTGTATACGTGTGATGTATGAAAATCCATATAATTAATATTATATGGTGATTGATTGGGCCTCATTCCAATTTAGAAAATAAAGAATATTATAAAATAAAGGTTCATGTGTTGACTGTACTCATCCGTTGAGATTAGTCATGTGTTGAACGAAATATTTTAACAATAAAATTTACATCTTTATATTATAAAATAAAGGTTCATGTGTTGACTGTACTCATCCGTTGAGATTAGTCATGTGTTGAACGAAATATTTTAATAAAAATAGTCACACGTGGACAGTACTCATTCGTTGAGATTAGTCGTGTGTTGACAAAAATAAATATTCATTTGTTGAATAGAATAAAGGAATTATTGAAATATATAAAGCCGTATTGATTAGAGATGCGTTATTTTGACGCAAACGATATTTAGATCGATTTTATTCATTTTGAATTTGGAATTGAATATAAAACGATTTCGAAATGAATTGAATTGAAAACGATTTCGAAATGAATTGAATTGAAAACGATTTCGAAATGAATTGAATTGAAAACGATTTCGAAATGAATTGAATATAAAACGATTTCGAATTGAATTGAATTGAAAACGATTTCGAAATGAATTGAATTGAAAACGATTTCGAAATGAATTGAATTGAAAACGATTTCGAAATGAATTGAATTGAAAACGATTTCGAAATGAATTGAATATAAAACGATTTCGAAATGAATTGAATTGAAAACGATTTCGAAATGAATTGAATAGAAAAGGAATTGAATTTGATTCGAATTGAATAGATAACGAATTTAATTTGATTTGAATAAGAAAACGAAATGAATTCGAATTGAATAGAAAATGAATTCGAATTGAATTGAATTGAAAAGAAAATGAATTCGAATCGAATTAGAAATCGATTTGAATTGAAATCAAATAGAAATGAAAATAAAATGGATGTATAATAGAGAATTCAATTTTGATTTGAATTTGAGATAAAGGCTAAAATTGTTTTTGAAACGAATTCAAAACTATTTATAAAATTCGTTTTAAATAGAAATCGATGAAATATATTATATATATTATGTATATAATATAATGGCCTGAATAGAACGCGCCGCGCCGCGGCAGTTCGTGAATTTCGACCATTTATTTCAAACGAACATTACGGGAGATCCGACCGTCCGATTCTCCTAAAACCGGAACCGTTGGGTTCGTATCGAAAAGAGCTTTCTAACGAATATTAGAGATTTGAAATCTAACGGTTGGATTTGGAGATACGTCCAAATCAAATTCGAAAAAGGTCGCTGTAAGTGCAGTTCAATGGCCGTTGATGGAAATCGACTATACGGGCCTTGATAAAATTATTAAAAATATCAATAATTTGTGTAAAATCATAAGAAATGATTTGGGAAAAATTGGGGTGAAAAACCCCATATTTGAAAAGATAAAAATGGATTTTTATCGAAATGAACTAGTTTTGAACTAAATTTAAAACCCAATTATTTTTAAATAAATAAATTAGATTTAAAAAGGGGTTTTAAATAATCGAAATTTCTAATGTATTTGAGTGGATTTGAAATGGGTTTATCGTGAACGGTGTTTCAAATAACACTAGTTCTTTAACCCGATAATAATAAGAATGTGATTTGGGTTTGTCGTGAACTGTGTTTTAAATAACACCTAGTTCTTTAACCCAGTAAAAGGAGTTTTAACGAATCTGAAATTAAGTTGAAATGTGAATTTATAATCTAAATTATCAAATTTAGAAATTGAGCGAGAATGGAGTATCACCAGTTTTGCTCCGAAGCGATAGTTAAATCTTTAATTGGATTTGAACGTGAAATGGTAATTAATTTTACCGACAACACTGTGGTGTTAGATATGGAGTATTACCAGTTTTGCTTCATGGGATATATAGGTTGGGATTGGGAAATAAAATAAATAATTACTTCGGTGTGATTCGCTAATCTCGACTAGTTTGAAAAACCATAATTTTGGTTCGAAATGACATCTAAAGGAAGATTAAAGGATAAATTTTAAAAGAATTTATCTTGGATAAAATTAATGGGAACCTTTCCCTAAGAATGTGATTTCGTGAATAAAAAGGATATTCTGCATTGGAATGAGGCGTATGTTGTGTTTGTGTAACATTTGTTTTAAATATACGCGGGTTGTTCGGAAAGGCCGGGTTTATACCCATTCTGAATAACCGATTCGACGATATGTCGAAGATGAAGACGGTGGTCGAAGACCGGAAGTTTTCACATCGTTTGGGTAATTACTAACGATCCTGATTGGGCTGTACACCCAAGAGGATGGAATCAGTTGGTGGTCGTCCAGACGTACTTGGAGATGGATGGATATGCGAGGAAAGTGCCTCCGGTTTCGTTCAGACCCAGAACGGACTTGTAAATGGATTGTGTGTCTGACATTGGATTTTATTCTGTGTTGATTGATTTCTATTAAGTATACATTTGTTTGGCGGCGGAGAATTTATTCTTTTGCTTAACGCCCTTCTCTGAGACGTACGAGCTCAGAGGTTGTATATCGATGGACATCGGTCGCATGGCATGAATTGCCTGTGTGGCACGCTAAGATGCAATGATCAAGGCTTATGTTGAAAAGCAAAGTCTTGTGGTTGATGATCAAAGCACGCCTACGTGGCATCTTTGTGTGTAACGTGAATTCGCGAGCCTCACACCTCGGTATGAGTTAAAAACGGGATATGAGCCATTGGGAGTGCACGACGTTTCTTTCTAGCTTTGGTGGTGTCAGTGACTTACCAGCCCTGACATTTATATACTTTTCACCTTTGTGGTAGTTGGAATGAGGCGCCTCGATTATAGGTCTGTAAGGACCGGGAAACGTGTGTTCAGGAATAAATAATCCTCTAACGTAAGTGAGGACCGGCCCAACCGATCCAGGGGTTGCCCAGAGTGCGTAACCCTGAGGCATTTGCTAGAGTGTCTCGAACGCGGAGAGGAGCTTGCCCCTTGCCTCGACTCATGACGGAAATCCAATTTCCAATATGTGTATTGCGATTTTAATTGTAGAACTAGTATGGCGACATGATAGATGGTACCCATGCCGCCTATGATTTATATTTATGATTGAAATTGTTTTGACACTATACACTTATTATAGTATCAAATGATTTGTTTTAAACGTACCAAGCATGTTTGGCTATTATAAGGGAAAACCCTATCCTCCAGCTTGCATTGCATTGTGTGATGGGACCTAGGTCTTATAATAGCTCCATTTTTCGAAAAGGCATTGCGTTGTTTATTGATATGCACTGGTATTCTTGGGAGGAAACCCGTTCCGTGTTATACGGCGTGGTCCCTTGAATTACCCTCTTTTAAAGTAAAGCTTTAAATAACTATTTTAGTTCTCACACCAGTCACATGACTGACCTGGAGTTTATTGTTTTAACCTAAACTCTGGGTGCCCCTATTTTCCGCACGGGCAGCTAGTAGTTTTGGTTTTGCAGATTTATATTCACAGGATCCTGGTTCACAGCTGGAACGATATCCGGAAAGCTCTGTATCCGTATATCACCTTCAGTTGTGCTTTGTATTATTTTCCGCTGCTATGTAATTTATTGTAATATCTGATATTTATCGAATGTAATTTATTCAATTATACTCTGTATATTCTTGTATCTGATGGTATTGTTGTAATAACAATGAAATGTTCTTCCGTCTGCGTTCTGATTTGTCCTGTTCTCAAACGATCAGGGGTTTCGAACGATCTAGATCGGTTTAACGACTGATTCAGATCGAGCGAAATTCCCGGTCGTCACATTTGGTATCAGAGCTTTGGTTTATAGAGCTCGAGAACAAGACACATTAGAACCATACGAAAGAATTCATCAGATATTGGATTAGTAATATCCAATTAGAATGACTCGTTAGAGATAGGATCAGTAGTATCCTAGAACGAGTGTGAAGAGTATATTTTCCAAATGAAAACAATTTTGTTTTGAAATTTAAACTATTTTATACGTATTTGAATATTTTATTTATTTTGAATATGGACAATATAGTATATAAAGGTTTTGCATATACGCGTCATGAACGTATATTCGAAGTTTTAATATACTGGATAGATATAGGATTACACTCTAGTCGCTCGGAGATGATTTTGATGATGAAGCTCCATCACCAATATTTATGTTCGCGTTTTGAAGGTGTGATTTCTATATATTTCCATTAGACTGGTGTGAGAACCAAAACTAATATAGTTAGAACACATTGTTGTGAATTGGCATCAAAACATGATTTTTTGTATATGTATCAAATTATGAATTTGAAACTCTAATTCACTAATTGATTGATGTTTGTGTTGTTTGTTCATTTGTTTGATAATTTTGAACCATTATGCCTAATTGAATCACATATTGAATTGTATTGAAAATTGGTCGCATTTGCTTGCATATACATATATTTACATTGAACAGGTCATAGCAAGGTGGCTAGAGCAGAGAATAAAATTTGTTTGCCCGACAAATAGGTACATGTTTACTACATAATTTACTGTTTTGTTTGGGTGATGATGATTTTATGAGCCTATTGGCTAGCCACTTGGCTTTTTCTTTTTCTTTTTGAGATCAGAAGGCCTGTATGGCAATTTCGTGATTTTCCCGTGGCTCCCGGTGCAGGGGAGGTTATGGAGAAATTTTTCGAAAATTTAGGGTGTTAGCCAAATTTTTGAAAATTTGAAAATTCTCAAAAACTGAAAAGTTGGAAAATGCAAGCCAGATCGAACGTAGAGCTGATTAATCAAACCACTTTCGACTTTGTTCCTTTTCGGGGACGAAAAGTTTTAAGTGGGGGAGATTGTAATAATCCGGAAATTCTGAACCAGTTTAAAATTTTTATTTTTGGCAATTTTAGCGAATTTTGATATTTAAAATAGATTATTTTAAATAGAATCGACTAGAAATTTATTTTGAATATAATTCGAACGTATATATTTATACGCGTCTTCATTAGAATATAAATATTTATATATAATTATAAAAGGAATTGAAAATGGCGCGGTAGTTCGATAATTCGATTTCAAACTTCAATTGAATGTACCGGGTGCAAAACAATCCGGATTTTAGTGAAACCAAAAACATTAGGATCTAATTGATAATATCTTTCCAACGAATCCGAAAAATCAAAATTTCATAGCGGAAATCAAAAGATATGTCCAGTTGAAAATTCTGAATAGTCGCTATGGAATTCAGGCCCTTAAAAATGGAAATTTTGCAAACGACCTCGGATTTCGACGAAACCACTTTTGTTGGGTCCGTGATGTCAAATTATTGCTAGATTCCAAATTTCATAATTTTTCGAATCAATATGTGAGCGTGGCAAAGGAAAACGCGTTTGACCAGTTTCAGTTGATTTTAATCGACTGGAAAATGGCCATTTTTCCAACGGTCTCAGAATTCGACGAAACTAGTTTTGTTAGGACCGTATCGTCAATACGAAGCTAGAAAATATTTTTCTGGAATTTTTCGAGTTCGTATGTGACCCCGGTAAATTGAAATGCGCGTTTAAATTCAATATATAGAATTATATCTTGATTTTAACGGAATCTGATCGAAATGATCAAATCAGCCTACGATACATATCCCATTGTGTTCGGAATGGGGGTAATACACTATGGACGCAGGCGGTGGACCTCGTTTAGAGGTCGTATGTAAAAGTCAACTCTTTAGAAATTAAAATAATTAAAAAAATTAAAAAAAATTAAAAATTCTCTCCCTCCTCCTTAAATCACGTTGCCCCCCCCCCCCCCCACGTTCAAAATCATTCGAGCAGAAAAAAAAAAGAAAACCTAAATCTAAAATCGCGTCGCCCACCCATCGACATCGCCACCGCCGCCTCGCGTCAACGCCGCCCCACCCCAGCCCAGCCACGCCTCCGCCCAGACCCGCTCCTCTGATCCCCCTCCCTTCGATCGATCACCAGCGGCACCCCCAAAAGCCCTGACGTCGCCTGAAAGCCCCTGCCGCCTTGCAGCGCCTCGCAGCACTCCCTCCGGCGATCTTGAGCCACCCTCCGACGCTGGCGCACAGAAGACCCCCCCTTCTTCGTAGATTACAGTAAGTTTGTTTTTATTTATTTTAATTCTGAAATTTCGATTTTTATGTATTGAAAGGACTGAATTTTTATAGTGATAAAAACTGAATTTTTAAATGGTTAAAACCAGAATTTTTAAAATGCAAAACATTAGATTTTTAAAAATGCAAAAGATTAGATTTTTAAAATGCAAAAGATTAGATTTTTAAAATGCAAAGGATTAGATTTTTATAGTTGAAAAGGCAATATTTTTATATTATAGAAAGGCTAATGATATAATTTTTATATGGTATAGATAATAAAAATTCGATCTTTATTTAGTAAAAGATGTAAAAATATGATTTTTTTTTATATTTTTAAAGTATTAAAAATATAATTTTTACATGATAGGAATATTAGAAATACCATCTTTATATGTGTAGAAAAATAAAAATATGATTTTTATATATTGAATAGAATAATAAAAATTTGATTTTTATATATTGAATAGTATAATAAAAATTTGATTTTTATATATTGAATAGCATAGTAAAAATTCAATTTTTATATATTGAACAACAAAGTAAAAATTTGATTTTTATATATTGAATAGCGAAGTAAAAATTCAATTTTACATATGTAGTGAATACGGGCAACGAAAGCGACAAAAGGCGGGAATGGCGAAGATTTCTATAAATGAAGTGTCGTGAAGTTGGATAGCTGTCGGTGAGAATTCCTCACTCTTTAATTTCTTTTTCTAGTTATATATATATATATACTAGGATGCAGACGGTGTTTAGTAGCACCCGACACCCGTCATCCACAGACAATGGATGGCTTGTTTGTTTAATTGTTTGGTTGTGGAGTTGGTTAGATAATTTGGTTTGAATTGAATTTCTTGGTGAAATTAAATTGATTTGATTGATGTGTGAATGGCGTGGGCCTTCACTAGACCGGGGATAAGGCTGGGCCTTGTCCCGTTTCTAGTATCGTGCCGTTATGCCGCCGAAATTTTCTAAAATATGTTAGAAAGATAAAAATATCATTTTATTGAATAAATGAACTGAATAGAAATTCATGTGTTAAAATAAAATGTTTTATCGTTAAAAATATAATTTTTAACGTGAAAGTGAATAAATAAATATTTATAAACAAATCGGCCGATTGGTTTATATACACTGATTTGACTGATATTGATTGGGTCGATAAATTTTACACATCGCCCAACTGCACAACAAAATCTGTGTTTGATTGTTTGAAACCCCACACGGGTGTTGGGATGAAATTTGAAGTTCACTCATCCTGATTGATTAAATATGTCGATCGATTGATTGACAGGCTGTTATAAGCGTAGATATCTATATTTGATGCTTATACAGTGTAGTACACTTTGGTTGATGGTTGATTATTTTTCAATGCTATTGTATACGTGTGATGTATGAAAATCCATATAATTAATATTATATGGTGATTGATTGGGCCTCATTCCAATTTAGAAAATAAAGAATATTATAAAATAAAGGTTCATGTGTTGACTGTACTCATCCGTTGAGATTAGTCATGTGTTGAACGAAATATTTTAACAATAAAATTTACATCTTTATATTATAAAATAAAGGTTCATGTGTTGATTGTACTCATCCGTTGAGATTAGTCATGTGTTGAACGAAATATTTTAACAAAAATAGTCATACGTGGACAGTACTCATTCGTTGAGATTAGTCGTGTGTTGACAAAAATAAATATTCATTTGTTGAATAGAATAAAGGAATTATTGAAATATATAAAGCCGTATTGATTAGAGATGCGCTATTTTGACGAGAACGATATTTAGATCGATTTTATTCATTTTGAATTTGGAATTGAATATAAAACGATTTCGAAATGAATTGAATTGAAAACGATTTTGAAATGAATTGAATTGAAAACGATTTCGAAATGAATTGAATTGAAAACGATTTCGAAATGAATTGAATATAAAACGATTTCGAAATGAAATGAATTGAAAACGATTTCGAATTGAATTGAAAACGATTTCGAAATGAATTGAATTGAAAACGATTTCGAAATGAATTGAATTGAAAACGATTTCGAAATGAATTGAATATAAAACGATTTCGAAATGAATTGAATTGAAAACGATTTCGAAATGAATTGAATAGAAAAGGAATTAAATTTGATTCGAATTGAATAGATAACGAATTTAATTTGATTTGAATAAGAAAACGAAATGAATTCGAATTGAATAGAAAATGAATTCGAATTGAATTGAATTGAAAAGAAAATGAATTCGAATCGAATTAGAAATTGATTTGAATTGAAATCAAATAGAAATGAAAATAAAAAGGATGTATAATAGAGAATTCAATTTTGATTCGAATTTGAGATAAAGGCTGAAATTGTTTTTGAAACGAATTCAAAACTATTTATAAAATTCGTTTTAAATAGAAATCGATGAAATATATATTATATATATTATATATATATAATATATTGGCCTGAATAGAACGCGCCGCGCCGCGGCAGTTCGTGAATTTCGACCATTTATTTCAAACGGACATTACGGGAGATCCGACCGTCGGATTCTCCTAAAACCGGAACCGTTGGGTTTGTATCGAAAAGAGCTTTCTAACGAATATTAGAGATTTGTAATCTAACAGTTGGATTTGGAGATACGTCCAAATAAATTCGAAAAAGGTCGCTGTAAGTGCAGTTCGATGACCGTTGATGGAAATCGACTGTACGGGCCTTGATAAAATTATTAAAAATATCAATAATTTGTGTAAAATCATAAGAAATGATTTCGGAAAAATTGGGGTGAAAAACCCCATATTTGAAAAGATAAAAATGGATTTTTATCGAAATGAACTAGTTTTGAACTAAATTTAAAACCCAATTATTTTTAAATAAATAAATTAGATTTAAAAAGGGGATTTAAATAATTGAAATTTCTAATATATTTGAGTGGATTTCAAATGGGTTTATCGTGAACGGTGTTTCAAATAACACTAGTTCTTTAACCCGATAATAATAAGAATGTGATTTGGGTTTGTCGTGAACTGTGTTTTAAATAACACCTAGTTCTTTAACCCAGTAAAAGGACTTTTAACGAATCTGCAATTAGGTTGAAATGTGAATTTATAATCTAAATTATCAAATTTAGAAATTTAGCGAGAATGGAGTATCACCAGTTTTGCTCCGAAGCGATAGTTAAATCTTTAATTGGATTTGAACGTGAAATGGTAATTAATTTTACCGACAACACTGTGGTGTTAGATATGGAGTATTACCAGTTTTGCTTCATGGGATATATAGGTTGGGATTGGGAAATAAAATAAATAATTACTTCGGTGTGATTCGCTAATCTTGACTAGTTTGAAAAACCATAATTTTGGTTTGAAATGACATCCAAAGGAAGATTAAAGGATAAATTTTAAAAGAATTTATCTTGGATAAAATTAATGGGAACCTATCCCTAAGAATGTGATTTCGTGAATAAAAAGGATATTCTGCATTGGAATGAGGCGTATGTTGTGTTTGTGTAACATTTGTTTTAAATATACGCGGGTTGTTCGGAAAGGCCGGGTTTATACCCATTCTGAATAACCGATTCGACGATATGTCGAAGATGAAGACGGTGGTCGAAGACCGGAAGTTTTCACATCGTTTGGGTGATTACTAACGATCCTGATTGGGCTGTACACCCAAGAGGATGGAAATAGTTGGTGGTCGTCCAGACGTACTTGGAGATGGATGGATATGCGAGGAAAGTGCCTCCGGTTTCGTTCAGACCCAGAACGGACTTGTAAATGGATTGTGTGTCTGACATTGGATTTTATTCTGTGTTGATTGATTTCTATTAAATATACATCTGTTTGGCGGCGGAGAATTTATTCTTTTGCTTAACGCTCTTCTCTGAGACGTACGAGCTCAGAGGTTGTATATCGATGGACATCAGTCGCATGGCATGAATTGCTTGTGTGGCACGCTAAGATGCAATGATCAAGGCTTCTGTTGAAAAGCAAAGTCTTGTGGTTGATGTTCAAAGCACGCCTACATGGCAGCTTTGTGTGTAACGTGAATTCGCGAGCCTTACACCTCGGTATGAGTTATAAACGGGATACGGGCCGTTGGGAGAGCACGACGTTTCTTTCTAGCTTTGGTGGTGTCAGTGACTTACCAGCCCTGACATTTATATACTTTTCACCTTTGTGGTTGTTGGAATGAGGCGCCTCGATTATAGGTCTGTAAGGACCGGGAAACGTGTGTTCAGGAATAAATAATCCTCTAACGTAAGTGAGGACCGGCCCAACCGATCCAGGGGTTGCCCAGAGTGCGTAACCCTGAGGCATTTGCTAGAGTGTCTCGAACGCGGAGAGGAGCTTGCCCCTTGCCTCGACTCATGACGGAAATCCAATTTCCAATACGTGTATTGCGGTTTTAATTGTAGAACTAGTATGGCGACATGATAGATGGTACCCATGCCGCCTATGATTTATATTTATGATTGAAATTGTTTTGACACTATACACTTATTATAGTATCAAATGATTTGTTTTAAACGTACCAAGCATGTTTGGCTATTATAAGGGAAAACACTATCCTCCGGCTTGCGTTGCATTGTGTGATGGGACCTGGGTCTTATAATAGCTACATTTTTTGAAAAGGCATTGCGTTGTTTATTGATATGCACTGGTATTCTTGGGAGGAAACCCGTTCCGTGTTATACGGCGTGGTCCCTTGAATTACCCTCTTTTAAAGTAAAGCTTTAAATAACTGTTTTAGTTCTCACACCAGTCACATGACTGACCTAGAGTTTATTGTTTTAACCTAAACTCTGGTGCCCCTATTTTCCGCAAGGGCAGCTAGTAGTTTTGGTTTTGCAGATTTATATTCACAGGATCCTGGTTCACAGCTGGAACGATATCCGGAAAGCTCTTCATCCGTATATCACCTTCAGTTGTGCTTTGTATTATTTTCCACTGCTATGTAATTTATTGTAATCTCTGATATTTATTGAATGTAATTTATTCAATTATACTCTGTATATTCTTGTATCTGATGGTATTGTTGTTATAACAATGAAATGTTCTTCCGTCTGCGTTCTGATTTGTCCTGTTCTCAAACGATCAGGGGTTTCGAACGATCTAGATCGGTTTAACGACTGATTCGGATCGAGCGAAATTCCCGGCCGTCACAGTATGGGACCACCCTCCGAATGTGTATCTCTAGGGGCGAATACACTGGGTTCAACAAGAACGTATTGCAACCCGGCTGTAACAACCCGGAAATGCGGGCTAGTTTAAAATTTTTATTTTGGCAATTTTAGCGAAGTTTGAACATTTAAAATGAATTATTTTAAATAATAACGAAGAAAAATTTATGTTGAATAGAATTCGAACGAATATATTATATACGTCGTCATTAGAATATAAATATTTATTTTATATTATAAAAGGAATTGAAAATGGCGCGGTAGTTCGATAATTCGATTTCAAACTTCAATTGAATGTACCGGGTGCAAAACAATCCGGATTTTAGTGAAACCAAAAATATTAGAATCTATTTGTGAATACCTTTCCAACGAATCCGAAAAATCAAGATTTCATAGCGGGAATCAAAAGATATGTCCAATTGAAAATTCTGAATAGTCGCTATGGAATTCGGGCCCTTAAAAATAGCCATTTTGCAAACGACCTCGGATTTCGACGAAACCACTTTTGTTGGATCCGCGATGTCAAGTTATTGCTAGATTCCAAATTTCATAATTTTTCGAATCAATATGTGAGCGTGGCAAATGAAAACGTGTTTGACCAGTTTCAGTTGATTTTAATCGACTGGAAAATGGCCATTTTTCAAACGATCTCAGAATTCGATGAAACTAGTTTTGTTAGGACCGTATCGTTAATACGAAGCTAGAAAATATTTTTCGGGAATTTATAGAGTTAGTATGTGACCCCAGTAAATTTAAATGCGCGTTCAAAATCAATATATAGAGTTATACGTTGATTTTGACGAAAACTGATCGAAACGATTGAATCAGCCGACGATACATATCCCATTGTGTTCGGGATGGGGGTAATACGCTATGGACGACAGGCAGTGGGCCTCGTTAAGAGGTTGAAAATAAAAGTTATTTTTTGGGAGGTAATTAAATAAAATAATAGAAAAATAAAACTCTCTCTCCTCTCCTTTATCTCTCTCTGCCCCCCCTTTCGATTCAAATCAAAAGAAAAAAGAAAAAAAGGGATCGACGGCGGAGGGGAAACCGCCGCCGCCCCATCGCAGCCCCCCCTCCCCCCCCCCCCCCCCGCCTTGCGCCAGGCCGTGCCGCCCCCATCGCACCCCCCTCCTCTTCTCTTTCTCTTCCTCTCCTCCAGCCCAAACCTCGCGCGAACCCCCAAACCCCGTCCAACCCTAGCCTCCTCCACTGACCCGACACTCACCGCCAGCCGCAGCCTCCCACCACCACCAGCAACCACCTGCGTCACTCCTACCCCCTTCCCGATGAATAAAAGTAAGTTTTTATTGTATTTTGTTTAGTTTAATTAATATAAAATTCTGATTTTCTGTGTAAAATATTGTTTTAAAAATATGTGGAGCGAAGTTAAGGAAGAGAAGTAGGATTTCATATGAGGTAGCATCGATAAAAATTCGATTTTTATGCATACAAAAACAAGATAAAAATATGATTTTTAGGATTGGAAAAGATCGGATTTTATTTATATATATAGCCTAGAAAGATTTGATTTTTATACACGTATAGCATATATAAAAATACTATTTTTATTAGATGTGGAGAAGAAAAATATAATTTTTATTTTATAGAAAGGCTAAAAATATTATCTTTATGTAGTAGAGATAATTAAAATATAACTATTATATTTTATAGATAGTAAAAAAAATATCATCTTTATATAAGTAGCAAAATAAAAATGTGATTTTTATAGTGATGAAATAGAAAAGGCGAAATCTTTATATAGAGAATAGCGTGATAAAAATAGAATTTTTATCTATATAGTAGCGATATAAAAATAGATTTTTATCTATATAGTAGCGGTGTAAAAATAGAATTTTTATCCATAAGGAGTAAGTATAAAAATATGATTTTTATATACATAGCAACAATATAAAAATGTGATTTTTATATATGTAGTGGCTACGGGCAACGAAAGTGATGAAAAGGGCGAGAACGACGAAGATTTCTACATAGGAAGAGTCGTGGTATTGGATTAGCTATCGGTGAGAACTTCTCACCTTTTAAAATTTTCTTTTTCTAGTTATATTATATTATATACTAGGATGCAGACGGTGTTTAGTAGCACCCGACACCCGTCATCCACAGAACATGGATGGCTTGTTTGTTTGATTGATGTGTTGTGAAAATTGTTTGTGATGTTGATTCGGAATCGATAATAAATTGTAAATGCGTTGAAATGAATTATTTGGTCGTTAAAAATATAATTTTTAACGTGAAACTGAATAAATAAATATTTATAAACAAATCAGACGATTTGTTTATATACACTGATTTGACTGACATTGATTGAGACGATAAATTTTACACATCGCCCAACTTCACAAATAAAATCTGTGTTTGTTGATTTGAAACCCCACACGGGTGTTGGGATGATATTTGGTGTACACTAATCCCAATTATTTAATTGTATGTCGATCGATTGGTCGACAGGCTGTGTAAGCGTTAATTATTTATATTTGATGCTTATGCAGTTGTGTGGTGCACCTTGGATGATGGTTGATTATTCATCGTTGCTATTATATACATGTGTTGTATGGAATCCATATAATTAACTTTATATGGTGATTGATTAGGCCTCATTCCAATTTAGAAAATAAAGAATATTATAAAATAAAGGTTCATGTGTTGACCGTACTCATCCGTTGAGATTAGTCATGTGTTGAACAAAATATTTTAATAATAAAATTTACATCTTTATCATTATAAAATAAAGGTTCATGTGTTGACCGTACTCATCCGTTGAGATTAGTCATGTGTTGAACGAAATATTTTAATAATAAAATTTACATCTTTATCATTATAAAATAAAGGTTCATGTGTTGACCGTACTCATCCGTTGAGATTAGTCATGTGTTGAATGAAATATTTTAACAATAAAATTTACATCTTTATCATATATGAAATTGGAAATTAACTGGAAAATAGATGAGATGAGTGGTCTCCTGGATATTGATCTGATGTTGGTTTCGGCCTTCGGGGTTAATATTTAGGAAATCGTTCTCTTACTAATTTACGGTTGGAGTATGATTTGAAATCAAACGATAGATACCATAATTTTTATAAAATATATTTAAAATAACAAAAATAGTCACACGTGGACAGTACTCATCCGTTGAGATTAGTCATGTGTTGACAAAAATATAGATTCACATATTAAATAGGATAAATATTCATTTGTTGAATAGAATAACGGAATTATTGAAATATATAAAGCCGTGTTGATCAGAGATGCGCTATTTTGAAGCGAACGATATTTATATCGATTATATTCGTTTTTATAATTTGAATTGAATTGAATAGAAAACAAATTTGAATTGAATAGAAAACAAATTTGAATTGAATTGAATAGAAAACAAATTTTAATTGAATTGAATAGAAAACGAATTTGAATTGAATTGAATAGAAAACGAATTTGAATTGAATTGAATAGAAAACAAATTTGAATTGAATTGAATAGAAAACAAATTTGAATTGAATTGAATAGAAAACAAATTTGAATTGAATTGAATAGAAAACAAATTTGAATTGAATTGAATAGAAAACGAATTTGAATTGAATTAAATTGAATAGAAAACAAATTTGAATTGAATTGAATAGAAAACGAATTTGAATTGTATTGAATAGAAAACGAATTTGAATTGAATTGAATAGAAAACGAATTTGAATTGAATTGAATAGAAAACAAATTTGAATTGAATAGAAAACAAATTTGAATTGAATTGAATAGAAAACGAATTTGAATTGAATTGAATAGAAAACGAATTTGAATTGAATTGAATAGAAAACGAATTTGAATTGAATTGAATAGAAAATGAATTTGAATTGAATTGAATAGAAAACGAATTCGAATTGAATTGAACAGAAAACGAATTCGAATTGAATTGAATAGAAAACGAATTCGAATTGAATTGAATAGAAAACGAATTCGAATTGAATTGAATAGAAAACGAATTCAAATTGAATTGAATAGAAAACAAATTTGAATTGAATTGAATTCAATTGAAAACGAACTGAAATAGAATTGAAATCGATTTGAATTGAAATCAAATTGAAATGAATTTTAAAACGAATTTATAAGGAAAAATTGAATTTTGATTTGAATTTGAAATGGAAGTCGAAATTGTTATTGAAACGAATTTAAAACTATTTATAAAATTCGGTTTAAATAGAAATCGACGAAATAAATATTATATATATTATATATATAATATAATGGCCGGAATATAACGCGCCGTGCTGCGGCAGTTCGCGAATTTCGACCATTAACTTCGAACGGACATTACGGGAGATCCGACCGTCGGATTCTCCTAAAACTGGAATCGTTGGGTTCGTATCAAAAAGAGATTTCTAACGAATATTAGAAATGTGAAATCTAATGGTTGGATTTGGAGATACGTCCAAATCAAATTTGGAAAAGGTCGCTCTAAGTGCAGTTCCACGGCTGTTGATGGAAATCGACTGTACGGGCCTTGATAAAATTATTAAAAATAGTAATAATTTGTGTAAAATCATAAGAAATGATTTGGGAAAAATTGGGATGAAAAACTCTATATTTGAAAAGATAAAAATAGATTTTTATCGAAATGAACTAGTTTTGAACTAAAATTAAACCCGTTTATTTTTAAATAAATAAATTGGATTTGAAATGGGTTTTAAATAGAATTGATTTGTGGGTTTATCGTGAATGGTGTTTTAAATAACACTAGTTCTTTAACCGGTAATAAATAGAATGTGATTTGGGTTTATCGTGAACTGTGTTTTAAATGACATTAGTTCTTTAACCCAGTAAAAGGAGTTTTAATGAATCTGCAATTAGATTGTAATGTGAATTGATAATCTAAATTATCAAATTTAGGAATTGGGCGAGAATGGAGTACCACCAGTTTTGCTCTAAAGCGATAGTTAAATCTTTAATTAGATTTGAACGTGAAATGGTAATTAATTTCACCGATAACACCGTGGTGTTAGATATGGAGTATTACCAATTTTGCTTCATGGGATGAATAGGTTGGGATTGGGAAATAAAATAAATAATTACTTCGGTGTGATTCGCTAATCCCGACTAGTTTGGAAAACCATAATTTGGTTTGAAATGACATCCAAAGGAAGATTAAAGGATAAATTTTAAAGAATTTATCTTGGATAAAATTAATGGGAACCTTTCCCCAAGAATTGAAATTTAGAAACTAGCTGTAGATTAGTTAAGAAGAATGGTTTCCTGGGTATTGATCTGATGTTGGTTTCGGCCTTCGGGGTTAATATTTGGGAAATTGTTCTCTTGTTGATTTACGGTTAGTGGCTACTAAATTGGAATGAGGCGTATGTTGTGTTTGTGTAACATTTGTTTTTAATATACGCGGGTTGTTCGGGAAGGCCCCGTTATACCCATTCTGAATAACCGATTCGACGATATGTCGAAGATGAAGACGGTGGTTGAAGACCGGAAGTCTTCACATCGTTTGGGTGATTACTGATGATCTTGATTGGGCTGTACACCCAAGATGAGGGAATCAGTTGGTGGTCGTCCAGACGTACTTGGAGATCGATGGATATGCGAGGAAAGTGCATCCGGTTTCATTCAGACCCAGAACAAACTTGTAAATGGATTGTGTGTCTGACATTGGATTTTATTCTGTGTTGATTGATTTCTGTTAAATATATATATCTGTTTAGCAGCGGAGAATTTATTCCCTTGCTTAGCGCCCTTCTCTGAGACGTACGAGCTTAGAGGTTATATATCGATAGATATCAATAGCATGACATGAATTGCCTGTGTGGCACGCTGAGTTGCATGGATCAAGGCTTCTGTTAAAAGGAAAAGTCTTGTGGTTGATGAGCAAAGCACGGCCTTTGATGCGTAGCTTTGTGTATAACGTGAATTCGCGAGCCTCACACCTCGGTATGAGTCAAAAACGGGATAAGGACTGCAGGGAGAGCACGACGTTTCTTTCTAAATTTGGTGGTGTCAGTGACTTACCAGCCCTGACATTTATATACTTTTCACCTATGTGGTTGTTGGATGAGGCGCCTCGATTTTAGGTCTGTAAAGACCGGGAAACGTGTGTTCAGGAATAACTAATCCTCAAACGTAAGAGAGGACCGGCCCTGAAGCATTCAGGGGTTACCCAGAGTGTGTAGTCCCGAGGCATTTGCTAGAGTGACTCGAAGCGGAGAGGAGCTTGTCCCTTGCCTCGACTCATGATGGAAATCCAATTTCCAATACGTGTATTTAGGCTTTATTTGTAGAGCCTAGTATGGCGACATAGTGGTATGGGGCACTTATGCCGTCTATGATTTATATTTATGATTGAAATTGTTTTGACACTATACACTTATTATAGTATCAAATGATTTGTTTTAAACGTACCAAGCATGTTTGGCTGTTATAAGGTTAAACCCTATCCCCCGGCTTGCGTTGCATTATGTGATGGGACCTGGGTATTATAATAGCTTCATTTTTCGAAAAGCATTGCGTTGTTTATTCTATGCACTGGTATTCTTGGGAGGAAACCCGTTCCGTGTTATACGGCGTGGTCCCTTGAATTACTCTCCTTTAAAGTAAAGTTTTAAATAATTGTTTTAGTTCTCACACCAGTCACATGACTGACCTGGAGTTTATTGTTTTAACCTAAACTCTGGGTGCCCCTATTTACCACACGGGCAGCTAGTAGTTTTGGTTTTGCAGATTTATATTCATAGGGTCCTGATTTACAGCTGGAACGATGCTCGGAAAGCTCTATATCCGTGTATCACTTTCAGTTGTGTTTTGTATATTTTTCCGCTGCTATGTAATGTATTTAAATCTTTGATATTTATCGAATGTAATTTATTCATTTATACTCTGTATATTCTCGTATCTGATGGAATTGTTGTAATAGCAATGAAATGTTCTTCCGTCTGCATTCCAATTTGTCCTGTTCTCAAAACGATCAGGGGTTTCGAACGGTCTAAATCGGTTTAACGACTGATTCAGATCGAGCGAAATTTCTGGCCGTCGCATTTGGTATTAGAGTTTTGGTTTACAGAGCTCGAGAACAAGACACATTAGAACCATACGAAAGAATCCATCAGATATTGGATTAGTAATATCCAATTAGAATCACTCGTTAGAGATAGGATCAGTAGTATCCTAGAACGGGTGTGAAGAGTTTATTTTTCAAATGAAAACAATTTTGTTTTGAAAATTTAAATCATTTTATACGTATTTGAATATTTATTTATATTGAATTTGGACAATTGAGTATATAAAGATTTTGCATATACGCGTCATGAACGTATATTCGAAGTTTAATATACTGGATAGATATAGAATCATGCTCTAGTCGCCCGGAGATGATGCTGATAATGACCATGGCATCATCAATATTTATTTTCGTGTTTCGAAGGTGTGATATCTATATATTTCCATTAGGCTGGTGTGAGAACCAAAACTTATATAGATAGATTTATTGTTGTGAATTGGCATCAAAAACATGATTTTCTGTATATATATATCAGAATATGAATTTGAAAAGCTAATTCACTAATTGATTGATGGTTGTGTTGTATGATTATTTATTTAAACCATTATGTGAATGAATGGTGAATTTAGGCCTAATTGAACCAAATATGGAATTGTATCGAAAATTATTTGCAATTGCTTGCATATACATGTACTTACATTGAACAGGTCATAGCAAGGAGGCTAGAGCAGAGAATAAAATTTGTTTGCCCGACAAATAGGTACATGTTTACTATAAATTACTGTTTTGTTTGGGTGATGATGATTTTATGAGCCTATTGGCAAGCCACTTGGCTTTTTCTTTTTTATTTTTGAGATCAGAAGGCTTATATGGCAATTTCGGGATTTTCACGTTGCTCCCGGTGCAGGGGAGGTTATGGTGAAATTTTTCGAAAATTTAGGGTGTTAGCCAAATTTTTGAAGAATTTGAAAATTCTCAAAAACTGAAAAGTTGGAGAATGGAAGCCAGATCGAACGTAGAGTTGATTAATCAAACCACTTTCGACTTTGTTTTTTTTCGGGGACGAAAAGTTTTAAGTGGGGGAGATTGTAACAACCCGGAAATGCGGGCTAGTTTAAAATTTTTATTTTGGCAATTTTAGCGAAGTTTGAACATTTAAAATGAATTATTTTAAATAATAACGACGAAAAATTTATTTTGAATAGAATTCGAACGAATATATTATATACGTCGTCGTTAGAATATAAATATTTATTTTAAATTATAAAAGGAATTGAAAATGGCGTGGTAGTTCGATAATTCGATTTCAAACTTCAATTGAATGTACCGGGTGCAAAACAATCCGGATTTTAGTGAAACCAAAAATATTAGAATCTATTTGTGAATACCTTTCCAACGAATCCGAAAAATCAAGATTTCATAGCGGGAATCAAAAGATATGTCCAGTTTAATATTCTGAATAGTCGCTATGGAATTTGGGCCCTTAAAAATAGCCATTTTGCAAACGACCTCGGATTTCGACGAAACCACTTTCGTTGGATCCGCGATGTCAATTTATTGCTAGATTCCAAATTTCATAATTTTTCGAAT
The DNA here is from genome assembly GCA_030737875.1 of Allium sativum. NCBI lineage: Eukaryota > Viridiplantae > Streptophyta > Magnoliopsida > Asparagales > Amaryllidaceae > Allium > Allium sativum. Next base: position 162,080,151 of record CM060923.1, read on the forward strand.
CAATATGTGAGCATGGCAAAGGAAAACGCGTTTGACCAGTTTTTGTTGATTTTAATCGACTGGAAAATGGCCATTTTTCAAACGGTCTCAGAATTCGATGAAACTAGTTTTGTTAGGACCGTATCATTAATACGAAGCTAGAAAATATTTTTCGGGAATTTATAGAGTTAGTATGTGACCCCAGTAAATTGAAATGCGAATTAAAAATCAATATACAGAGTTATACGTTGATTTTGACGAAAACTGATCAAAACAATCGAATCAGCCAACGATACATATCCCATTGTGTTTGGGATGGGGGTAATACGCTATGGACGACAGGCGGTGGGCCTCGTTTAGAGGTCAAAAATAAAAGTTGTTTTTTGGGAGGTAATTAAATAAAATAAAAAAAATAAAACTCTCTCTCCTCTCCTTTATCTCTCTCTGCCCCCCCCCCCCCCCCCCGTTCGATTCAAATCAAAAGAAAAAAGAAAAAAAAAGGGATCGACGGCGGAGGGGAAACCACCGCCGCCCCATCGCAGCCCCCTCCCCCCCTCGGCCTCGCGCCAGGCCACGCCGCCCCCATCGCACCCCCTCCCTCCTCTTCTCCTTCTCTTCCTCTCCTCCAGCCCAGACCTCGCGCGAACCCCCAAACCCCGTCCAACCTGTAATGACGCGCATTTTTCCAGGGTTATAATTAATTTATTTAATTATATATATCGTGATGTAGTGAATTAAATAGAGGTTTAATTAAAATATATGGGTTATTTAATTAAAATTAAATAATATATTTAATTCAGAAATAATCAAAATATTTGAAATCACAATATAATGTGAACTGGGTCGTCCCTTAGATGTAATTCAGCTTAGAGTTGAATTATATTGACGAATATATTATATAAACGACAGTTGAAATGTAGAATTATAATATAATTAAAATAGAGCTTGAAATGGTGCAGCAGTTCACTATTTGGCGATTTGAACTTCAATTGAATGTACAGGATTCGTTTTAAGCCGGATTTCTATGAAATAAGAAACGTGTAGAGCTGGTGGAGTATATCTTTCTAGTGGAAGACAAAAATCTGGATTTCGTCATGTAGATTTTGATGTACGTCCAAATCAAATTTCAGAAAAGTCGCTGTGAAATTCCTTTATAATTCGTAACGCTTTATATACGAAAAAAGGGTTTTTCAATGTGAATTGAATATCGATTCAATCTGGACTCGAAATAGCGAGTAAAAAAATATACTGGAGTTGTATGATATTCCTCGGTGAATATATATACGATAATATAAATTTATTTATATTTAATTTAATTATATTTAAACATATTTTTATATTTAAATGGGTCATTCAGAGCTTTAAAAATAGCCACTTTTGCAAACGAAGTCGGAATTCGACGAACCCAGTTTTGTTGGATCCGCAATGTCAAATTTTTATTAGATTCCAAGTTTCGTGATTTTTAGAGACATTGTGTGACCGTACGGATTTTTAGAGTGAGAAACAGTCAGTATTTCGACGGTTAAAAATACGCTATGTGAGCAAACAGAGTCGGAATTCGACGAAACTAGTTTCGTTGGGACCGTAATGTCGAACTGTAGGTGCATGACCAGTTTCGTGATTTTTGGGTATTTTTTGTGATCACAAGAATTATAGAGGACGAATCCAAACAGAAAATTCTTAAAATAAAATATAATATCCAATAAAAAATAATAATATAACCTATCTATAAATAGCCTAACTTCCTTATAACCCTAACCTAATTCTCCTCTGGCCAAAATGCGCCGCCAATATCCAGTAAAAGAAAACAGTGAGGATGGAGATTCTAAAATCAAAATAAAACCATGAAAATTCCTATAAAACAAAATACATATATATTTTGGATCCCTGTGGTGAGCTCTATAGTGCAGTAGACCTTGTTGGAGTTCGACGATGTTTTCTGAAGTGCGAAGGGTACAGCGATGGGGTTATAGCGATTAGGGTTGGAGTTCAATCCAAATTCAAAGGGTTTTGGCTCGAATGGATGTTGGATTTTTGTTCAGCGAGGAAAACCGCAACTCTTGTGGGATTTTGGGTGGATTCGATCATCGAAAACTGACGTGCCTGTAGCCATCGAGGTTGTGGTCGCGACGGAAGAGGTGAGGCCGAGTTAAGTGAAAATGGGGTGGTGTTGTAGAGTTTTCGACACAGAGTTTATTGGAGGTGGCAACGCTCAGAACGGATGGCCGGAGAGGTGATGGTGGCGGGTCAAACAATTGGTCAACGTGGGTTTTATGAGGAGCAGCTCGCGTCTGATGAATTGGGGGAGACAAAGGATACGGGTTTGGGTTTTTATAGGTTAGTGGTTCGGAAATAAATAGGGCAAGGCTCACTAAGAAATAAACTCCAAACTTTTATTTATTTTAAATGTATATGAACTTCGATATTGAATAACTTTATCGTACCTGATCGGATTTCAGTGAAACAAGATCCGACAGGATCGTATGGACGAGCACTACGCAATGGAACTAACCGCGAGTCAATTGGAGTTTGTTACAATTTATAGCAAAATAAATTGTCCGTCAGAATCAAATATGGTTATCGTCATTGACGATGATCGTCCAAAGTGAGTAAAACTCACCGACTCTGAATAGTTCTATTTTTACAGTGTATTCTTAGAACTGTTAAATATTGTCTGTTTGATTGTGTGTTGACTGTTTGATTGAACTGCTAGTCAGTTAGTAGAAATTATATATATCTATATATATATAAACCGTTAAATATTTATATGTGGATTCTGCTATCAGAACATTTCATATCGAACTGAAAGTGATGTTGATTTTACTGTGTAACATCTGTGGATGCAGGGAAACAGGTTGGAGGGACCCAACTGGGTTCTTCAATATTTATAATATTGTTTTGTTCATATATTGTGTTATATGATGTGATATATAACCTGTTGTCGATTATATGTGCTTGGACGATATTGAACATCGTGATTTGATATGATCGAATACCATAACATACTGGATGTTGATAAGGGGATTTTCAAAGTGATATTGAAAATAGAATATTTATAAAATGGGATATTTATAAATAAGAGATATTTATAAAGTGGAATATTTATAAATAAGAAATGTTTATAAATTGGAATATTTATAAATAGGAGATATTCAAAAAGGAAATAATTATAAACCATTTTCTTTTTGAATGGAAAGGCCTGTGTGGCGGGTTTGGGGATTTTCCCGATGCTCCCATTACAAATGAGGTTATGGCGAATTTTTCAGAGAATTTAAGGAGTTAGAATATTTCAAGAACAAATTTGAAAAGGAAATATTTGTAAACCATTTACAAATAGAATTGAAAAGGAAACGTTATAAAAAGGAAATCATTTTTAAAGTGTAGAACCGTTATTTAAAAGTAAATCTTTTCAAATGAATAAAACGTTGTTAAAAAGGAAATCTTTATAAAGTGAATAAAGTAAATCGAATATGGTATTCGAAAGGAGTTAAATCGAATATGGTATTCGAAGGGAGTAAATCGAATATGGTATTCGAAAGTTAGTAAAACGAATATGCTATTCGAAAGGGGTTAGTCGAGTCGAGTTAGTTGAATAGAGTTAACTAGTTCAGTAGAGTTAACTAGTTCAGTAGAGTTAACCAGTTCAGTAGAGTTAACCAGTTCAGTAGAGTTAACCAATTCAATAGAGTTAACCAGTTGGGTTAAGTAAGTCAAGTTAACCAGTGAGTTAAGTAAGTCAAGTTAACCAGTGAGTTAAGTAAGTCAAGTTAACCAGTTGAGTTAAGTAAGTCGAGTTAATCAAGTCGAGTTAATCGAGTTAGAGTTACTCAGTTAGAGTTAATCGATTAGAGTTAAAACGAACTAGAGTTAATCAAATATAGTTATTTGAGATAGAGTTAGCCAAACATAGTATTCAGGGTAAGTTGCCATCTCGTACGGCTGCTAGCGTAATTTGCAGGGTTGTAAATAGCCTAAGGCGGTCGGATGTTGCCTAAGGGAATCAGGCGTAACCATTGTGATCGTTGCGATCTAGAGTCAAGCGAATGGAGTTAAACCGAATCTAGTTATTCGATAGGAGTTAATCAAGATGAGTTAAATAAGTTAAGTTGATCGAATCTAGTCATTCGATAGGAGTTAATCAAGATGAGTTAAATAAGTTAAGTTAATCGAATCTAGTTATTCGATAGGAGTTAATCAAGATGAGTTAAATAAGTTAAGTTGATCGAATCTAGTCATTCGATAGGAGTTAATCAAGTTAAGTTAAATAAGTTAAGTTAATCGAATCTAGTAATTCGAGAGGAGATTATCGAATATAGTTTATTCGAAGGAGTTATCAATTATTAGTTATTCGAAGTGAGTAGTCGAATATTGGTTATTCGAAGTGAGTTAATCGAATATTGGTTATTCGAAAAGGGGAGTTATCAAATCGAATAGATTAAAGGAGTTAATCGAATATAGTTTATTCGAGTAGAGTTAGAGGAGTTATCGAATATGGTTTATTCGACAGGAGTTAAGTGAATAGTTAGATAAATCAAAGTGAATTACTTAAGTTAAACTAAGTGAATTAGTTAAGTGAATTGGTTAAGTTAACCAAAGTGAATTTGTCGAGTTAATCAAAGTGATTAGTTCAGTTAATCGAGTTGAATTTGTCAGTAGAGTTAATAAATGGAGTTAGTCAAACCAAGTAAAACCAGTTAGAGTTAATTAATTAAGGTTGACCAGTTAGAGTTAATCAATCAGAGTTAATCAAATAGAGTTAAGTAAAATTAGAACTGACTAGAGATTAGTAAATTGAATGATTTTCTAAGTGTCTATCTGATGTTGGTTTCGGCCTTCGGGATTTATACTTAGGGAATTGTTCTCATACTAGTTCACAGTCAGGGACTGATAGTTGGGGAAGAGTAGTGATTTGTAAATAAGCAAATGGAAAACGTTTTCCTGTGTTAATAACATATATTTTCTAAACATAGAAAATAAGGCAATGTGAATATATATATATTGATATATGTTGATGATTTACCGAATAATTTCCATCTGGAAATAATATCGTTGTTTGCACACTTGTTTTTCTTTGATGGTTAAATCACAGACTATCGAAGTTTTGACCATTTTAACGTTGTTAATATGGAGAGACCGGTTGGATTATTATCCAAAGAACCACTCTGTATTCGCATAAGCGTTGCGAATCATATATTGCAAAGATAATTGAAGACGGAGTAAAATGCAAGGGCTGTTGTATAAGTCTTAGATAACAGTGACTAAGATGGATATACTGAATAGTGCCTTCGGTTTGTCCAGTCCCAGGACAACTTGTATGGACGAAGGTCTGACAGAGTATATCCAATGGATCGCGTAAGTTGATCTGTTCAAACGTATTCACGTTTGGTGGCAGAGGAATTCGTTTCTCTAAGCTGTATACCCGTGTTATTTTTGGATAAATCAATTTGTGATTTGGCGGGTATGACGATGTGACATTCTAAGTGAATGAGGATGACTTGTGTTGATGAATGTCTGACAGAGTATTTCCAGAAAGGTCACGTACATTGATTTCTTCAACTTTACCAAGAGTGGAAGCGGAGAAGGAAACTTCTTTAGCTAACACGTAACGTACTGTTGTAGACGCCAATTAGTGATTTTCGATGGATCTGACAATGTGGCATTCGAAGTGAATCTGATGAAATGATAAAGCGTAGCTTCTAGCCTCATCAACCGGTAAATGACAGAAATCGGGCAGGCAGCATGGCTAAGTCGGTCGCACCGAAGTAGGGTGTATAATCACCTATCTAGATAATATTCATTTGTTTCTTAAATCTATCAATGTTGTCTCATATATATACGGAAACGGTTGCTGATCCCAACCGTTGGTATCAGAGATTAAGTTAAGTGAATTACCTTGGCACTGTGGCGTGGCTCGGTAGAGATAGGGTTAGTAATACCCTAGATTGAGTTTGAGTGTATATATACGAGTGAACGTATTTGTTATTGATATAAAAATTGTTTTATATTGTGGAGATTTACTGGTTAAGTCGTTTATGAGTTCTGGTCGATCAATTTGATCCACTGTATCGGTAGGAGTTTTATAAACACTTGAATACGATGAACCGACATGGTATGTTTTGAAAAAAGGGTAAATCAAATAATTTTACCTGAAATATATTTTATATATATTGGAAATATTGTATTGGATGTGTTGGTTGTATTATAATCAGAATTCATATAAGTAAAGTATATGAAATAAGATGAATTAAATTTGAATTTAAATCAGATTTGGAATTAAAATAAGGAAATTTTACGTTCCTGGGAGATTTTGAAATGTTTTCAAAATAGAAGTATTTAGTAACAGTTTTGAAAATGATATAGTATTGAAATCACTTGGGTCGCTGGAAAATAATTCCGATGATGACTGCGCAGTATCATCGATGTGATTTTCGAGTTTCTAAGTGGTGGATAACTACCAAAGATTTTGATTTGAATTGTTTTGAGAAAACAAGTTGTTTAGAAATTCATAGGTTTTGAATAGGTATTATGATTTCAAATTGATTTGAAATTTACCCAGGAATTTAAGTTCTGGAATTTAAATTTAACTTATGAAGTTAAATAAAATGAGATGGTAAAAATAAATTGAAATTTAACTTGAACTAAGTTAAATAGAATTGAATGGATAAGTCAAGAATTTGAAATTTAGCTGGACTTAGAATTTGAAAATCAAGAATGAAACTTGAGATGGAAAATGGGATTCGACCTGAGTATAAGCGAATGATTTGGTTTGACGATATAAAAGTGACTGAGTTTGATTGGGAGGACATTGGTATATGTGGAATGGTAACAGATGGGAGAGATATAATGATATGCCCGACAAAAAGGTACAAGTTTATATTTGATATAAGCATGAGATTTATGAGCCGAATTGGCAAGCCGCTTGGCTGTTTGATTTTCTTTTGGGTTGGAGATGGCCCAGAGAGGCGAGTTGTGGTTTTACCGATAGGGCTGTACAAAGGAGGTTATGGCGAAATTTTCCGAAAATTTAAAGTGTTAGAAAATTTTCAGAATTTTTGAAAATTTTAGTTAGTCGGAATAAATAAATATTTTAGTCGATATTAATTGGTTCAGTTGAAATCAGAAATAAGGGGTAAACAAATCTTTGGAGTTCCAATAGATAGGGTCGTCCTCTAGCTTAGCAATTTCGAGGACGAAATTATTTTAAGTGGGGAAGAATGTAATGACCCGCATTTTTCCAGGGTTATAATTAATTTATTTAATTATATATATCGTGATGTAGTGAATTAAATAGAGGTTTAATTAAAATATATGGGTTATTTAATTAAAATTAAATAATTAAATAATATATTTAATTCAGAAATAATCAAAATATTTGAAATCACAATATAACGTGAACTGGGTCGTCCCTTAGATTTAATTCAGCTTAGAGTTGAATTATATTGACGAATATATTATATAAACGACAGTTGAAACGTAGAATTATAATATAATTAAAATAGAGCTTGAAATTGTAACACCCCGCGAATTCTATAACTGTGAAATTCACAAATTAAAGTATAATTAATTTCAAATCAAAGAACTAAGGGAAACGGGATACGCCATTGCGTTCGTCTCGGAAAAATACGCGAAATAGAGTCCGAGTTTTCGAAAAACGGAGTCCGTATGAAGAAGATATGGCCTTCGGAAGTTTCTGAATTAAGTTTAAAATTCGAACAGAATAAAACAGCTCAGAAAAACAAGTTTAAATTCCAAAATCGGGCCCAATTGGCCAGGGCGGGAAAACTCCCGCCTAATGCACCTAGGTCGACTGGGCTGTCGACCTAGTCTAGCCAGGTCGACAGGGCTGTCGACAGGGCTGTCGACAGGGCTGTCAACCTGGTCCAGAGCCAGGTCGAACCCAGCCCAACCTGGCTGGCCTATTCTATGTTGGTCGATTTTCAAAAGTCTGCTTTGTCATTAGGGCTAGGTGGCAGGCTCTAATTGGTCTCTCTTTCGAATGAAAGGCTACGATCAATCCAAGCAACATCGATGGTCCTAATCAGTTCATAACCCATATAAAAATGACCCTAGACTCAACCTAATCTATTCATTCAAAAATAAGAACAAGGCCATCATGTTGCTGAGGAACGACTAAGAGTAGCCACCAATTGGAGAGAGGATTAGGAGGCAAATTCTAAAGCATAAAGCAACTTAATCAAATCAAATCAACAAGGAATCGCATCTCCAAATTCCTAAATTGGAGAATTCGTCACACAATTGTAAGTAGAGTATTATTTTGGTATGAACAAATAACTGTGTTGGTTTGTATACTTGATTGTGGTGATAAATAATTCATATTTGTGCGTTACTATGATTCTTATCGATTTGGAATATTGTATACGCTTGGATATTCGCAAAGCATGTTATTTATTATAAAAACTACATATTTGCGGTAGTTTTATGCAAGTATACGTTTGGAATATTCGCAAATTATGTAATCCATGTTGAAGCTACATGTATATAGTTGTTTAATTGAATTCATGCAAGTTTGGGGTTTTGCTACTATGCCATCATAATGTATATTTTTGTACAAAAATCATTTTGTGCGTAATTGGAACAAATTTGGGTTATTATAGTTCATATGAAACTATGTTGAAATTTTGGCACCATAATCTATGTATTAAGCCATGCTTTTGTACTAGAAAACTTATTTGCAAACTTACGAATATGACTAGGCTATGATTGATATTTTGCATAATTGAAATCCATGTTAGGTCTATATTGTTAACAAGAATTATATGATGACATATGTGGTACATAGCTAGGTTAGATTCAAAATCCCATTTGCAAGTTTGCATGACTAAAGTAAAAATCATGATTTCATGTTAGAAATATTTATGCCATGGTTATGTGAATAGATTTAAAATCATGATTAAGTTGAACTATACTTTTGTGTTAGTAACAAAAGTAAGCACCTTTGTAAACATGTAGTAATCTTATTTGCTTATGTTTGACATTATGCCTAAATAAAAATATAGGTCTATGTTGTAGTTAAGACTATGTGTCAATAATGATATCCAATTTAGATTCTTAGCTTAACTACAAGTTTACATGCTATGATTCATGTCACTTATGCTACTATGCAAGTACACCAGTTCCTGTTTTGTAGTTCCAACGTTATGTTGCAAGTTCATGCGTTCACATTCCCCTTTTTGTGTATGTAATCACGCTTTAAGCCTCCCCTTTTTCTCATGGCTAAGTTGGGCTTAAAAGCCTAAGCCCAACATATATTATGATAAACGAACGTATTAAACGGGGGAAAATAGCGTTGGGCCAAATTAATTAATAAATGAAAACATAAAGTAGAAGGGCCCAAATTCAAGTATGGGTTGGGCCCATGATTGGTGTAACCTTTACACCATTAACTTAATAATGGGCCGCAAATATTTACATATAAGAAAATAAAGAAGAAAGACAAAATATGTAAATGTAGAACATACGATGTGTTTAACCCGAGGTTGGATTGAGTTGTGATGTAAACCTGCCCGGAACCGCCCGGCTGTCCAGTAGTCACAACAATACCTATCCAATGTGGGAGGTTAAACATGGAGCCCAATAAGGACCCGAGGTTAGACTGAGTTGTGGCGTAAGACTGCCCGGAACCAACCGGCAACAGGCAGCCACAACAATACCTGTCTAATGTGAGAGGTCAACGCTTTAATAAGACAATTAAGGCTGAGTCAGGATTGTTAGGATTAAGTGAACTAAAGACTTAATCAAAATGGAACATGCTAAACTAAACGGACTGGTGGGGGTTAGGTTAGAAAACACTTAACCAACTTAGCATGTTTGCTAGAGATAGAAAACCTAGTAACGGGGGACCCTTTTCAGCAGTAACCCTAGAAGGTGTATCATGATACCCTGAAACTAGGCAGGGTGGGGCACGATTACTGGGCTGATTGTAAGAGGTCAAATCGACGGCGGTGGTGTAGCAGTGTAGGTTCTAACGGGGTGCGGGCGTGCACACACTCCGGCGCAGAAAAATAAAGCACTGGGCACCAGTAGCATACCTGTGCATTCTAAGGTTGTGTCGGGCCGCTGCCATGGGACTTGATACACCCCATGGTGGGACCAGCATAGGTAACTACAACATCGGGGGCCGTAAGACACATGTAACTATGCGAGTAGGAGCCGATCATCATAGAATGGATCACTTCACCCTGATTATGGGGTGCCAGTTGGAAACTAGTTTATATGGGTTCAGAGATTAACATGGGGTACGATAGTATATTCGACCCTAGACAACTTAACCAAGTTTATAGTGCTTTCCCACTTCTTGTTTATACTTATCATACCCAGTTCTTTATTCATAGACAGAATAGTCCTAGACTTACTCAGGCTTTATGTATGACTCTACTTTTCTTTCGTCTTCTTTTCTTCCGTTTCCCCCCCCCCCCCCCCCAGGTCCACAGGGAGGGAACACTGCAGCTTGACCGGCCTTAACATCCAGCTTGAAGAGGAGAAATGTATTGCTTTGACCTTTTCGTTTTGAACTATGGCTTTGGACAACCACTATGGGGCTTTTGCAGTTTATCTATGTTTTCTTTATGCTTCTTTAAATAATGTAATCAAGACAGATTATGAAAGTGTTATGTTATGTTTTTTTTGGAAAAGATGTAAGACAATTATGGTGATGTTGTTGTAGCACGTATTTGCTTTTATGAAATAAAAGTTGTTGTTTTCCGCTGTTTACAAATATGTGTTCTTATATCTGTCTTGTATATCTGTGACTTATACTTATAAACCTCCACCAAAATTAGGGCATTCCCTTTGAGAGTGACCCTAACGGAGGTGGGGTGTTTCACTTGGTATCAGAGCATAGGTTTACCAGATAAGATAAAAAGTTTTGAAAATTTATTTTCAAAAAGGAAAATTAAAGAAGCATTTTAAAAAAAAAAAAGATAAAAATATTATTTTATTTTAAAAGGCAAAGTCCACTCCCCAAAGCCATAGGTACTATCTCTTATCCTTCGTTTTGAATCTATCCTTTTTGTTTCAGCATGTCCGAAGAACTTAACTTGCCAGAAGGGGTGCCAATACCTGGTTGGTTTAGACGGTTCTTAGAAGCAAGAGCCACTCAGCCAGGTCCTACCGTTCCTCCTCCCCCAGCTGCAGGAAATCATCCAGCTGCAGCGGCACCTTTTCCTCCACCTCCTCCTCGGGGAAACACTTTTGCTAAGATATGTAAAGATTTTAAAGCTATGGGAGGAAAGGATTTCCATGGAACTGAGTCCTTCGTGGCAGCTAGGAATTGGTTGAAAGAAACTGATGACCTATTCATCATCTTTGAGGTAGAGGATAGACAAAAAGTACAATTGGCAGTGTGGCTATTGAAGGGCGAGGCTTCCTACTGGTGGGAAGTCACTAATGTTGAAAGACCAGTGGAGACATGGGAGGACTTTAGGGCAAGGTTTGAGACTAAATTTCTCTCAGATGCGGAAAGAAGTTTGCAGTTGGAAAAATTCTTATTTCTTAGGCAAGGGGACAAGACAGTCAGAGAGTATGTGAATCAGTTCGATGAGCTGGCTAGGTTTGGGCTTGACCTAGTCAACACCCCACACAAGGAGGCTCTCCGTTTCGTCAAAGGGTTGAATGAGCCATTACACAGTTTGGCCATGACCCATATACCCATGGGAGCCACGTATGAAAGATTGGTGCAAATGGCATTGCTGAATGAAGAGGATAAGGGCAAGAAGGAGACAAAGGCAGAAAGCTCTCAAGGGAAGAAAGAGGGTTTGCAGCCTAAGAAGATGGACTTTAAGAAAGGCGGGAAAGGCAACAAAGAGAAGAGGAAGTGTAATTTCTGTGGCAAAGTGGGCCACTTAGTAAAGGACTGCCGGAAAAAGAAGGCCAAGGAGAATGGTGGGTGCTTTTCTTGCGGTGAGACAGGCCACAGGGCTAAGGACTGCCCAAAGAAACGAGGACAGGGGCAGAGGGCTGGATCCACCCCAGGGGCACAGGTTCATGTGCTGGAAGCGCCACCTCTGCAACAGCGAGGTATAAATACTTCTGTAGAAAGTGTAGTTTATCTTTATGATCACCCCGTTCGCACTTTATTTGATTCTGGCGCATCACACTCCTTTATCTCGTCTGCTTTAGTAGAATCTCTGCACCTAAAAACTAGTATGGTAGAGGACCCCTTAATTGTTTCAAACCCAATTGGGGGCCCAGCTCATTTGTCTATGATCTGTTTGGGATTGAAAATTTCTATTCTAAGTGTAGAATTTCAATGTAGTGCCTTTGTTTTGGGCTTTTCGGGGTATGGTTTGATTTTGGGTATGGATTGGCTATCCAGTAATGGGGCCATCCTTGATTGTGAGAAAAGGGTTGTTAGGCTCCTAACCCAGCTCGGTAATAGTTTGGAAATTTCTTGTAATCCCTCATACGCGGTTATGCTTAGTTACCTTGAATCGCTAGATGCCTCTGTTGAAAATTTGCAATCAGTTAAAGTGGTCCGGGAATATCCGGATGTCTTCGAAGAGGTGAAGGGCTTGCCTCCGAAGCGGGAAATAGACTTCCGCATATATCTTGTAGATAATGCAAAGCCCGTTGCGTTACCCGTTAGACACATGGCTCCACGGGAAAGGAAAGAGCTCAGTAAACAGATTAAAGAGCTTCTAGAAAAGGGGTTCATTAGGAGAAGCATTTCAGAATGGGGCGCTCCGGTGGTGTTCGCTACAAAGGCGGATGGTTCACTCCGTCTATGTGTTGACTATAGGGAGCTCAACAAGCTAACGAAAAAGAATAGGCACCCGCTCCCTAGAATTGACGATTTGTTTGACTAGCTTGTAGGAGCGTTTGTTTTCTCCCAACTCGATTTAGCAACCGGTTTTCATCATCTAAGGGTGGCTGAAGATAGCATCGATAAAACGGCATTCAGAACCCCAAACGGCTTCTTTGAATGGCTTGTCATGCCTTTCGGTTTGACAAATGCACCTGCTTACTTCGTGGACCTGATGAGTAGGGTATTCAGAGATTTCCTCAACAAATTCGTAGTGGTCTTCGTAGATGATATCCTTATCTTCTCAAAAAGTGAAGAGGAACATGCTCAGCACTTAAGGGCAATCATGGAAACTTTGCGAGTCCATCAACTAAAAGCCAAATTCTCCAAATGCCACTTTTGGAGAGAAGAGGTGAGGTTCCTTGGGCACATAGTATCCAAACAAGGGTTAGCAGTGGACCCTGCTAAGGTAGTGGCGGTACAGGATTGGAAGACACCAAGGAATGCAACTGAGGTCCGAAGCTTTCTAGGACTAGCAGGTTTCTATCGAAAGTTCATAAGGGATTTTGCGAAAATCTCAGCTCCGCTCACAAAATTGACCAAGAAGAATCTAGTGTTCAATTGGGACTTGGATTGCGAGTTTGCTTTCCAACGACTGAAAAGGGCTCTCACAACAGCCCCAGTTTTGACACTGCCAGATGGGAGCAAGATGTTCACTGTTTATACGGATGCATGTGGGACAGGGCTAGGCGCCGTCTTAATGCAAGAAGGAAGGGTAGTAGCTTATGGCGGGAGGCAGTTGAAAGTGCACGAAAAGAACTACCCAACCCACGATCTTGAGTTAGCCGCCATCGTCTTTGCACTCAAGTCTTGGCGACACTATCTCCTAGGTGAGAAGTTCGAACTTTACACTGACCATAAATCGTTGAAATATCTTTTCTCGCAGAAGGATCTTAACTTGAGGCAACAAAGATGGATGGAGTTTCTTGCCTCGTACGATTTCGAAATCTCCTACACTCCGGGCAAAGGCAACGTAGTGGCAGACGCGTTAAGCCGAAATAAATTGACCCTAAGCCCGTTGTTTGTTGAAAGACAAAGCCTAGAGTTTATAGCCAGCTTCGACTTTAGGCCTTCCTCCGATTTCGTACCAGGCTTGCTAGCATCTCTCGAAGTGCGCCCAACTTTAGTGGATTCAGTAGGGACAGCACAACGCGAAGACCCTCAGCTTGTGGAAACAATTGATAGGCTAATTAGGGGTGAGACTTCAAGTCACCTCAACAGATACTCCATCGACGATAAGGGTTTGCTAAGGCGAGACGGAAGACTATGCGTCCCACAAACAAAAGATTTAGTAAAGAAGGTTCTCGAGGAAGCACATCACTCCAAGATGACGATACACCCAGGCGGAGATAGAATGTACAAAGATATAAAAAGGACTTTCTTCTGGAGCGGCATGAAAAAGGACGTGGCAGAGTTTGTTTCTAAGTGTATGGTGTGCCAACAGGTTAAGGCGGAACAGAAAAAGCCTGGCGGACTGCTACATCCTCTGGAGGTCCCGCAGTGGAAGTGGGATAGCATCTCAATGGACTTCATCGATGGGCTGCCTAGGTCTAGGAGAGGCAACACTAGCATTTGGGTAATAGTGGATAGGCTTACTAAAAGCGCCCACTTTTTACCTGTCAAAAGTAAAAGAACTGCCTCATCCCGAGCATCACTTTACCTCAAGGAAATCGTTCGACTCCATGGAATACCATCTAGCATTGTTAGTGACCGAGACCCCATCTTCACCAGTGAGTTTTGGCGGAGTCTGCAAGAAGCAGTAGGAACGCAGTTATGCTTGAGCACAGCCTATCATCCCCAAACCGACGGCCAAACAGAGAGAGTGAACAGAGTTTTGGAAGACCTTTTAAGGCTATGCGTCCTCGACTTCGGAGGGACATGGGAAGACCACCTTCCTTTGGTGGAATTTGCCTACAACAACAGCTATCAAGCAACCATCGGAATGGCGCCCTTCGAAGCTTTATATGGAAGACCGTGCCGATCGCCCACTTGTTGGTGGGAGTCTACTGATAAGCTCATACTTGGACCAGATATGATCCGAGAGACTTCAGAGAAAGTAGACTTAATACGAAGAAGGATGAAGACAGCCCAAGACAGACAAAAGTCCTATGCCGACAAGAGAAGGACCGACCTTGAATTTGAGGTTGGAGACAGAGATTTTCTCAAGGTATCACCGCTAAGAAACGTTGTTCGTTTTGGAACCACAGGAAAACTGGCACCGAGGTTCGTAGGGCCATTCCCTATCTGTAACACCCCACCTCCGTTAAGGTCACTCACAAAGGGAATGCCTTAACTTTGGTGGAGCATTTTAGTAAACAGAACAGAAACTTACAAGACAGATAAAACAGTACTTGAAAAATTTTTAACTTTATTACAGCGGAAACAGAAATTAATATGGTTACATCCTTTCAATTTCAGAATTCAAGTACAAAATATCAGTCTTGTACAAAAGCCTTCAAAATGCATAGTTAAAAATCATAATCCCCATGGAACGGAAGCTATACAGAGCCAAGCCATACTTTAAGCACTTCAAGCAAAGAGAAGTCCGGATCAAGCTAAAGTATTTCCCTCCTTGGATAACCTGGGGGGGAAACGGAAGAAAGGAGGCGAAACAACAAGGGTCAGACAAAAAGTCTGGCAAGTCCAGTGACTTTCAGCATATGAACAGATAATAATAATATGATATGAACATAAAACTGGATGTGAGATAACTATAACAGGTGTAGCAGATATAACAGAAAAACAGAATGATATAAACTATTGTTTTACACTTCTCTGCACTAATACTAGTATAGCAGAATTAGGTGTCTCCCTAATGTCTAAATTGAAGCAGGAACGGGTACAGAATACTTTAACAGAAACAGAATGCTAATAATGGGCCTTTACTACCCGATCAGAAACAGACAGAAGAAGAAACAGATTTATCCCTACGGAAACAGAATGTAGAATTAGGTGTACACTAGTAATGGGCCTTTACCACCCGAACAGACGGTACCACACAGAAACAGACAGGTGTTACCACCCAACAGAAACAGACGGTACCACAGAGACAGACAGAACTAAGCGTACCCTAAAACCCTACCCCAAGCGATCGGCTCCCTAATACATAAATATCCTGTGTCGGCCCCACAGTAGGGTGTATCACTCCCTAAAGTGACAACCAATTGGCACAGGCCTATTTACAGATGTCACGGCGTCTTACATCCTCAGAGGCAGACCGGGATCCATGCACGCACATGACCCGGTTGGAACGCACCATCAACACCCCTCGCCATTATCAGAATGAACCACTTATAATTAGTTCAGTAAGCGTGCCCGGACCCTACCTACTGTTGGGTCAAAGTTTTGATACCAGAAAGGGTTACTGACTAATATGGGTCCCAAACAACAGATGACACAAGTAATTCCCCTCCTAACCTTGTGTCCCCAGACTAACAGATTTCAGATTTACAAGTTCAGACATACAGAATTCAGATTTACTAATTCACAAATTAAGTTAACAAGTTTTCAGACTAACAGGTCAGATGTACAGATTTTTCAGATTTGTCTAACTTTGTATTGGGCCTACAGATTCATGGACGGGTTTTACTACATCTATTAATCCCTTTGGTTTAACCCTATTTTCCCCAATACGTTTTAGACGTCATTCTTATCTTAGATTTTGCATTAATTAATTATTAATGCATAGACCTCTCACATTAGGTCGGTAGCTTGTGGCCACTGGATATGCCGGGCGGTTCCGGGCAGACTTCTGCCACAAGCCAGACCTAACCTCGTGTCTTACGCATGTTATGACTAACTTCTCACATTAGAACCTATTGTTTGCGGCCACTGGATGTGCCAGGCGGTTCCGGGCAGATTTACGCCGCAAACTCATTCTAACCTCGAGTTAGCCATGTTTATCTTTGCGGCCAATTAATTAATAATTTACCGTTTATGCGCATGCCCAATATATATACCAATTCAGATCAATCACAGGATGATTATATCAACATAGCAGATAACAGATTTTATATGACTTAATGGATTTAACAGATTTAGCAACTTAGCAGATTTTGGCATATAACAGGTTAGGCATTTCAACCGACAAATTTAACAGATTAGGCATTTCAATCTAATTAGCAGTCTAGGCAATATAACATAACTAGTAGTTTAGACAACTAGACAAATTAGCAGATTTAGCAAATTTAATATTCCTAAAAGTTCTATTTACATGCCTTGCTCAATCATAAATTGGCCTAAATTCATATGCTTACATAATTGTCATGATTCACAACATATACTCCATGTTTGCATAAAGTTACATAGCACAGAATATGGACATAATTCGCCATATAACATATGTTCCAATTTTTGTTAAACTAGCATCTTACAGCAGATTCACATATAAATTATACCAAATATAACCATTAATTCCAATGCATGCCATATATCCAAAAATCCCTATTTAGGTGTAATCACAATAATAGATATCCTAATTAATGAAAATCTTTTACACCTAAGCTTCCATATCTTCTTCATTTTAAGTCATGAATCATTATGCAAACTATACCCAACAATCTAAATCTTTAAATCATATCTTCTAAAAATCAAATCTTGACTTTTATATGCATTTTGTCCAAAGTCTCAAATCATATGTAATCTTACAGTGGTTCCTCTTCTTCTTTTATCACAGAATATGCATAGGTCTAAAACTAGTTTATAACATATGCTTATTTTTCTAATTAGATCTAAATAACATATGTTCATTTCTCTAATTAGTTACAAATCTAAATTACAACATACTCTATGCATGCAATATATAAATTACATGTTCATAGCCAAATTTATGCATCCAATCCCAAGTCACATGTCTAATATATTTTATGCTTCAGATCTAAAGTCATACGTTCAATTCAGTCTTGTCAAATTTCGCATCATTCATTAATTGTCCCAAATTTTGCGTTCATACGTTAATCTCTTTATGAGATTGGGCACAGGCTCGTGGTAGCCTGGCTATAGAAACAGAAAAGAAGAAAGGAATACAGAACAGTCACAGAAAACAGATCCAACAGAAGAGAATATATATATACAACCTCAAACTCAGTTTTAAATGCATATCAAAATTATAATTAACGTTTATAGCGGAGAATAACTGTACTTGCCTTGATTGGATTAAGGAAAGAACTTTAACTTGTTGTAGAATCCTTGCAGAAACTTTAATCTCTAGTTTGAATTGAGTTGCTTAGGCTGATGTTGATTATCTTCTAGTTTTAATTCCAGCAGAGCAGCGACGCCACTTTTATTTTTTTATTAGAAGAAGAGAGCAATGGAGGCTAGAGAATTGTGTAAGAAATCTAGGTAGAGTCTAGGGTCATTTTTATAGGGGTTATGAACTAATTAGGACCATTGATGTTGCTTGGATTGATCGTAGCCATTCATTCGGAAGAGAGACCAATTAGAGCTTGCCACCTAGCCCTAATGACAAAGCAGACTACAGAAAATCGACCAACATAGAATAGGCCAGCCAGGTTGGGCTGGGTTCGACCTGGCTCTGGACCAGGTCGACAGCCCTGTCGACAGCCCTGTCGACCTGGTTAGACCAGGTCGACAGCCCAGTCGACCTGGGTGTCTTAGGCGGGAGTTTTCCCGCCTTGGCCAATTGGACCCGGTTTTAATTTTTAAACTGATTCAGAAACTTCCGGAGGCTATATCTTCTTCATACGGACTCCGTTTTTCGAAAACTCGGACTCTATTTCGCGTATTTTTCCGAGACGAACGCAATGGCTTATCCCGTTTCCCTTAGTTCTTTGATTTCAAATTAATTATACTTTAATTTGTAATTCCACAGTTATCGAATACACGGGGTGTTACATTCTCCCTCACATAAAAGGATTTCGTCCCCGAAATCTTCAAGTTAAGAAGAGTGTGTCCTACCATCCAATCACCCATCTACTCAACCATCATCCACAAGCATCCATTGTCCTTAGAAAACTTCTAATGTTGTATGAACATATGCAAAAGTGTGTGTATATGTTCCTTATCTAATGCAAAGATCAGGCGGTCTACTGATTCAGTTGACCTCCTTAATGCGAATTATGTCAGTGCCATGAGTCCAACATGTATGCAATAGAATTCTGATGATATATATATTATTTCTATATGAGTGCACAACCATTCACTCAAATGCAACATCCATGTGCTGAATCAACCAATTTGCATCCACAAGAATTGAAAAATGCTCACCCATCCATATGCAGTATGAGAGTGTTTTCGAGCCGATCTAGTGCCTAGTGTGTGTATATGCATCCACGGGCAACCACTAGCAACCACTTGCATCCACTTGCAACCATCAAACATAACATGTCTCAAACACATGTTTACACCCATTAGTTTCTACCTAAAGTTCGAAGATTCAATCGATAGGATACAGTCGAATGATGGAAGCGAGTACAGATAGAACGAAAATTTGGTTCCCATTAGACATGGGTCCTAAGTATCGGCCCCAAAGACCGAAACCAACATCAAATTGATACCCACGAAAACTCAGAATGTATGCGTCATACTTGACGCCTAACACAGATATCCCTCAAACCCCAATCTCAAACAGATGATCCATAACCCTTATGGGTCTGAGTCTATAGCGGAATTCAGAAAAAAATACTAGCATTAAAGTGCAGAGTATCGATTACAAAATCAAAATACCAGAATCAGAAAAAGTCTTAACTCCATAATCAGATAAAGAAATTAAACCTACTATAGAAATTTTCCTATTTCTATCCTAGCCACTAGCCTCAAGATTATTCGCCTGCCCTCCTTGTCCTCGTCTCTTCGGGCAGTCCCTAGTGAAGTGTCCCATCTCCCCACAGTTGAAGCAAGCGCCCTTCCTTTTTCTGCAATCCTTGTTCAGATGAGTCGAGCTTCCACAAGTAACGCACTTTTTCCCCTTCATATCTTCAGACTTCTCATCCTTCTTTTGTGTTTCCTTTTTGGGCCCCGCTTTCTTATTCTGTGGTTCTTCCTTCTTTGTCTCTTTCGGGCCCTTGTCTTCCTCGTGCAGTAGTGCCATGTCCACCAATTTCTCGTAAGTCGCTCCCATAGGTACGTGGGTCATGGCTAAGCTATGCAGTGGCTCATTCAATCCTTTAACAAAGCGGAGAGCCTTTTTATGCTGAGTGTTGACTAAATCCAATCAGAACCTAGCTAGTTGGTTGAACTGGTTGACGTATTCCTTGACCGTCATACTTCCTTGCTTAAGAGACAAGAACTTTTCCAATTGTAAACTTCGTTCAGCTTGCGAGAGGAATTTTGTCTCAAACCTTGTTCTGAAATCCATCCATGTCTCAACCGGCCTCTCGGCGTTAGTGACTTCCCACCAGTAGGAAGCTTCGTCTTTGAGCAGCCATACTGCCAACTGTACCTTCTGCCTATCGTCCACCTCGAAGATAACGAATAGATCCTCAGTTTCTTTGAGCCAATTCCTTGCTTCTACGAATGATTCAGTTCCTTTGAAATCCTTCCCACCCATGGCCCTAAAATCTCTACAGATCTTTGAGAAAGTAATTGCACGAGGAGGGGGTGGAGGAGGGGGATCATTTGCTGGACCTGCAGCGGCGGTCCTAGCCTCAAGATAATGACGAAACCAACCGGGTACATGGACACCCTCTGGTATCTCAGATGCTTCAAACATGCTGAAACGAAAAAGGGAAGGTTCAATACAAAAAAAAGGACTGAAAGAAAGATATATGGCTCTTGGGGATCATGTTTTTCAAAATAAGCTTTAATTTTGAAAATACTTCATTTTAAAACCTTTTAGAAAATAGTTTTCAAAAACTTTTATCTAATCTGGTAACCTTTAGCTCTGATACCAAGTGTAACACCCCACCTCCGTTAAGGTCACTCACAAAGGGAATGCCTTAACTTTGGTGGAGCATTTTAGTAAACAGAACAGAAACTTACAAGACAGATAAAACAGTACTTGAAAAAATTTAACTTTATTACAGCGGAAACAGAAATTAATATGGTTACATCCTTTCAATTTCAGAATTCAAGTACAAAATATCAGTCTTGTACAAAAGCCTTCAAAATGCATAGTTTAAAATCATAATCCCCATGGAACGGAAGCTATACAGAGCCAAGCCATACTTTAAGCACTTCAAGCAAAGAGAAGTCCGGATCAAGCTAAAGTATTTCCCTCCTTGGATAACCTGGGGGGGAAACGGAAGAAAGGAGGCGAAACAACAAGGGTCAGACAAAAAGTCTGGCAAGTCCAGTGACTTTCAGCATATGAACAGATAATAATAATATGATATGAACATAAAACTGGATGTGAGATAACTATGACAGGTGTAGCAGATATAACAGAAAAACAGAATGATATAAACTATTGTTTTACACTTCTCTGCACTAATACTAGTATAGCAGAATTAGGTGTCTCCCTAATGTCTAAATTGAAGCAGGAACGGGTACAGAATACTTTAACAGAAACAGAATGCTAATAATGGGCCTTTACTACCCGATCAGAAACAGACAGAAGAAGAAACAGATTTATCCCTACGGAAACAGAATGTAGAATTAGGTGTACACTAGTAATGGGCCTTTACCACCCGAACAGACGGTACCACACAGAAACAGACAGGTGTTACCACCCAACAGAAACAGACGGTACCACAGAGACAGACAGAACTAAGCGTACCCTAAAACCCTACCCCAAGCGATCGGCTCCCTAATACATAAATATCCTGTGTCGGCCCCACAGTAGGGTGTATCACTCCCTAAAGTGACAACCAATTGGCACAGGCCTATTTACAGATGTCACGGCGTCTTACATCCTCAGAGGCAGACCGGGATCCATGCACGCACATGACCCGGTTGGAACGCACCATCAACACCCCTCGCCATTATCAGAATGAACCACTTATAATTAGTTCAGTAAGCGTGCCCGGACCCTACCTACTGTTGGGTCAAAGTTTTGATACCAGAAAGGGTTACTGACTAATATGGGTCCCAAACAACAGATGACACAAGTAATTCCCCTCCTAACCTTGTGTCCCCAGACTAACAGATTTCAGATTTACAAGTTCAGACATACAGAATTCAGATTTATTAATTCACAAATTAAGTTAACAAGTTTTCAGACTAACAGGTCAGATGTACAGATTTTTCAGATTTGTCTAACTTTGTATTGGGCCTACAGATTCATGGACGGGTTTTACTACATCTATTAATCCCTTTGGTTTAACCCTATTTTCCCCAATACGTTTTAGACGTCATTCTTATCTTAGATTTTGCATTAATTAATTATTAATGCATAGACCTCTCACATTAGGTCGGTAGCTTGTGGCCGCTGGATATGCCGGGCGGTTCCGGGCAGACTTCTGCCACAAGCCAGACCTAACCTCGTGTCTTACGCATGTTATGACTAACTTCTCACATTAGAACCTATTGTTTGCGGCCACTGGATGTGCCGGGCGGTTCCGGGCAGATTTACGCCGCAAACTCATTCTAACCTCGAGTTAGCCATGTTTATCTTTGCGGCCAATTAATTAATAATTTACCGTTTATGCGCACGCCCAATATATATACCAATTCAGATCAATCACAGGATGATTATATCAACATAGCAGATAACAGACTTTATATGACTTAACGGATTTAACAGATTTAGCAACTTAGCAGATTTTGGCATATAACAGGTTAGGCATTTCAACCGACAAATTTAACAGATTAGGCATTTCAATCTAATTAGCAGTCTAGGCAATATAACATAACTAGTAGTTTAGACAACTAGACAAATTAGCAGATTTAGCAAATTTAATATTCCAAAAAGTTCTATTTACATGCCTTGCTCAATCATAAATTGACCTAAATTCATATGCTTACATAATTGTCATGATTCACAACATATACTCCATGTTTGCATAAATTTACATAGCACAGAATATGGACATAATTCGCCATATAACATATGTTCCAATTTTTGTTAAACTAGCATCTTACAGCAGATTCACATATAAATTATACCAAATATAACCATTAATTCCAATGCATGCCATATATCCAAAAATCCCTATTTAGGTGTAATCACAATAATAGATATCCTAATTAATGAAAATCTTTTACACCTAAGCTTCCATATCTTCTTCTTTTTAAGTCATGAATCATTATGCAAACTATACCCAACAATCTAAATCTTTAAATCATATCTTCTAAAAATCAAATCTTGACTTTTATATGCATTTTGTCCAAAGTCTCAAATCATATGTAATCTTACAGTGGTTCCTCTTTTTCTTTTATCACAGAATATGCATAGGTCTAAAACTAGTTTATAACATATGCTTATTTTTCTAATTAGATCTAAATAACATATGTTCATTTCTCTAATTAGTTACAAATCTAAATTACAACATACTCTATGCATGCAATATATAAATTACATGTTCATAGCCAAATTTATGCATCCAATCCCAAGTCACATGTCTAATATATTTTATGCTTCAGATCTAAAGTCATACGTTCAATTCAGTCTTGTCAAATTTCGCATCATTCATTAATTGTCCCAAATTTTGCGTTCATACGTTAATCTCTTTATGAGATTGGGCATAGGCTCGTGGTAGCCTGGCTATAGAAACAGAAAAGAAGAAAGGAATACAGAACAGTCACAGAAAACAGATCCAACAGAAGAGAATATATATATACAACCTCAAACTCAGTTTTAAATGCATATCAAAATTATAATTAACGTTTATAGCGGAGAATAACTGTACTTGCCTTGATTGGATTAAAGAAAGAACTTTAACTTGTTGTAGAATCCTTGCAGAAACTTTAATCTCTAGTTTGAATTGAGTTGCTTAGGCTGATGTTGATTATCTTCTAGTTTTAATTCCAGCAGAGCAGCGACGCCATTTTTATTTTTTTATTAGAAGAAGAGAGCAATGGAGGCTAGAGAATTGTGTAAGAAACCTAGGTAGAGTCTAGGGTCATTTTTATAGGGGTTATGAACTGATTAGGACCATTGATGTTGCTTGGATTGATCGTAGCCATTCATTCGGAAGAGAGACCAATTAGAGCTTGCCACCTAGCCCTAATGACAAAGCAGACTACAGAAAATCGACCAACATAGAATAGGCCAGCCAGGTTGGGCTGGGTTCGACCTGGCTCTGGACCAGGTCGACAGCCCTGTCGACTGCCCTGTCGACAGCCCTGTCGACCTGGTTAGACCAGGTCGACAGCCCAGTCGACCTGGGTGTCTTAGGCGGGAGTTTTCCCGCCTTGGCCAATTGGGCCCGGTTTTAATTTTTAAACTGATTCAGAAACTTCCGGAGGCTATATCTTCTTCATACGGACTCCGTTTTTCGAAAACTCGGACTCTATTTCGCGTATTTTTCCGAGACGAATGCAATGGAGTATCCCGTTTCCCTTAGTTCTTTGATTTCAAATTAATTATACTTTAATTTGTTAATTCCACAGTTATCGAATACACGGGGTGTTACATTATCATCGAGAAAATTGGGAAAATGGCCTATAGATTAGAGCTACCCGAGAAGTTGGCCGGAGTCCACAACGTTTTTCACGTTTCACATCTCCGAAAATGTCTACATGAGTCTGCTGAAGTGGTAGAGCCAAATATCCTCGAAGAGGCCGAAGTGGAACGCGAAGCAACCATAAGAAAAGTTCCAACCCGCATCTTAGGAACGGAAGTGAAGAAGCTACGCAACCGCGAAGTCAAGCTCGTCAAAGTTCAGTGGAGCGACGCCGAGGGAGACGCGACTTGGGAAACTGAAGCTAGAATACGCACTGCCTACCCTTTTCTGTTCGAGGGTACATCCTTGATCTTTCCTTTTCCTTAAGTTGCGCTTTTATCTATCTTTTTAGGTATATTTCCTCGACCTTATCTTTTAGGTAGAAACCCTTTGGATGGAAACATGTAATTGAAACATGTTATGGATGATGGTTGCAAGTGGTTGCAAGTGATTGCTAGTGGTTGCTCGTGGTTGCATATACACACACAATCTAGGTTTTAGATCGGCTCAGTCACTTCATATTGCATATGCATATATGTTTGCATTCGTATATGGTTGAACTCTAATATGTTGTCATATGGATGTTCCATTTGTATTGAATGATTGTGCACTCATGTAGAATCATAAATAGGAAAATTTGCATACATAATGGATTCATGGCACTTACATAATTCGCATTAAGGAGGTCAACTGAATCAGTAGACCGCCTGATTTTGCATTTGATAAGTACATGTACACACACACTTCGCATTTGATCATGAAGCATTAGAAGTCTTTTAAGGACAATGGATGCTCGTGTTTGATGGATGAGTAGATGGATGATTGGATGTTAGGATATACATTCCTCCTAACTTGAAGATTTCGGGGACGAAATCCTTTTAAGTGGGGGAGAATGTAACACCCCGCGAATTCTATAACTGTGAAATTCACAAATTAAAGTATAATTAATTTCAAATCAAAGAACTAAGGAAAACGGGATACGCCATTGCGTTCGTCTCGGAAAAATACGCGAAATAGAGTCCGAGTTTTCGAAAAACGGAGTCCGTATGAAGAAGATATGGCCTTCGGAAGTTTCTGAATTAAGTTTAAAATTCAAACAGAATAAAACAGCTCAGAAAAACAAGTTTAAATTCCAAAATCGGGCCCAATTGGCCAGGGCGGGAAAACTCCCACCTAATGCACCTAGGTCGACTGGGCTGTCGACCTGGTCTAGCCAGGTCGACAGGGCTGTCGACCTGGTCCAGAGCCAGGTCGAACCCAGCCCAACCTGGCTGGCCTATTCTATGTTGGTCGATTTTCAGAAGTCTGCTTTGTCATTAGGGCTAGGTGGCAGGCTCTAATTGGTCTCTCTTTCGAATGAAAGGCTACGATCAATCCAAGCAACATCGATGGTCCTAATCAGTTCATAACCCCTATAAAAATGACCCTAGACTCAACCTAATCTATTCATTCAAAAATAAGAACAAGGCCATCATGTTGCTGAGGAACGACTAAGAGTAGCCACCAATTGGAGAGAGGATTAGGAGGCAAATTCTAAAGCATAAAGCAACTTAATCAAATCAAATCAACAAGGAATCGCATCTCCAAATTCCTAAATTGGAGAATTCGTCACACAATTGTAAGTAGAGTATTATTTTGGTATGAACAAATAACTGTGTTGGTTTGTATACTTGATTGTGGTGATAAATAATTCATATTTGTGCGTTACTATGATTCTTATCGATTTGGAATATTGTATACGCTTGGATATTCGCAAAGCATGTTATTTATTATAAAAACTACATATTTGCGGTAGTTTTATGCAAGTATACGTTTGGAATATTCGCAAATTATGTAATCCATGTTGAAGCTACATGTATATAGTTGTTTAATTGAATTCATGCAAGTTTGGGGTTTTGCTACTATGCCATCATAATGTATATTTTTGTACAAAAATCATTTTGTGCGTAATTGGAACAAATTTGGGTTATCATAGTTCATATGAAACTATGTTGAAATTTTGGCACCATAATCTATGTATTAAGCCATGCTTTTGTACTAGAAAACTTATTTGCAAACTTACGAATATGACTAGGCTATGATTGATATTTTGCATAATTGAAATCCATGTTAGGTCTATATTGTTAACAAGAATTATATGATGACATATGTGGTACATAGCTAGGTTAGATTCAAAATCCCATTTGCAAGTTTGCATGACTAAAGTAAAAATCATGATTTCATGTTAGAAATATTTATGCCATGGTTATGTGAATAGATTTAAAATCATGATTAAGTTGAACTATACTTTTGTGTTAGTAACAAAAGTAAGCACCTTTGTAAACATGTAGTAATCTTATTTGCTTATGTTTGACATTATGCCTAAATAAAAATATAGGTCTATGTTGTAGTTAAGACTATGTGTCAATAATGATATCCAATTTAGATTCTTAGCTTAACTACAAGTTTACATGCTATGATTCATGTCACTTATGCTACTATGCAAGTACACCAGTTCCTGTTTTGTAGTTCCAACGTTATGTTGCAAGTTCATGCGTTCACATTCCCCTTTTTGTGTATGTAATCACGCTTTAAGCCTCCCCTTTTTCTCATGGCTAAGTTGGGCTTAAAAGCCTAAGCCCAACATATATTATGATAAACGAACGTATTAAACGGGGGAAAATAGCGTTGGGCCAAATTAATTAATAAATGAAAACATAAAGTAGAAGGGCCCAAATTCAAGTATGGGTTGGGCCCATGATTGGTGTAACCTTTACACCATTAACTTAATAATGGGCAGCAAATATTTACATATAAGAAAATAAAGAAGAAAGACAAAATATGTAAATGTAGAACATACGATGTGTTTAACCCGAGGTTGGATTGAGTTGTGATGTAAACCTGCCCGGAACCGCCCGGCTGTCCAGTAGTCACAACAATACCTATCCAATGTGGGAGGTTAAACATGGAGCCCAATAAGGACCCGAGGTTAGACTGAGTTGTGGCGTAAGACTGCCCGGAACCAACCGGCAACAGGCAGCCACAACAATACCTGTCTAATGTGAGAGGTCAAGGCTTTAATAAGACAATTAAGGCTGAGTCAGGATTGTTAGGATTAAGTGAACTAAAGACTTAATCAAAATGGAACATGCTAAACTAAACGGACTGGTGGGGGTTAGGTTAGAAAACACTTAACCAACTTAGCATGTTTGCTAGAGATAGAAAACCTAGTAACGGGGGACCCTTTTCAGCAGTAACCCTAGAAGGTGTATCATGATACCCTGAAACTAGGCAGGGTGGGGCACGATTACTGGGCTGATTGTAAGAGGTCAAATCGACGGCGGTGGTGTAGCAGTGTAGGTTCTAACGGGGTGCGGGCGTGCACACACTCCGGCGCAGAAAAATAAAGCACTGGGCACCAGTAGCATACCTGTGCATTCTAAGGTTGTGTCGGGCCGCTGCCATGGGACTTGATACACCCCATGGTGGGACCAGCATAGGTAACTACAACATCGGGGGCCGTAAGACACATGTAACTATGCGAGTAGGAGCCGATCATCATAGAATGGATCACTTCACCCTGATTATGGGGTGCCAGTTGGAAACTAGTTTATATGGGTTCAGAGATTAACATGGGGTACGATAGTATATTCGACCCTAGACAACTTAACCAAGTTTATAGTGCTTTCCCACTTCTTGTTTATACTTATCATACCCAGTTCTTTATTCATAGACAGAATAGTCCTAGACTTACTCAGGCTTTATGTTTGACTCTACTTTTCTTTCGTCTTCTTTTCTTCCGTTGCCCCCCCCCCCCCCCCCCAGGTCCACAGGGAGGGAACACTGCAGCTTGACCGGCCTTAACATCCAGCTTGAAGAGGAGAAATGTATTGCTTGGACCTTTTCGTTTTGAACTATGGCTTTGGACAACCACTATGGGGCTTTTGCAGTTTATCTATGTTTTCTTTATGCTTCTTTAAATAATGTAATCAAGACAGATTATGAAAGTGTTATGTTATGTTTTTTTTGGAAAAGATGTAAGACAATTATGGTGATGTTGTTGTAGCACGTATTTGCTTTTATGAAATAAAAGTTGTTGTTTTCCGCTGTTTACAAATATGTGTTCTTATATCTGTCTTGTATATCTGTGACTTATACTTATAAACCTCCACCAAAATTAGGGCATTCCCTTTGAGAGTGACCCTAACGGAGGTGGGGTGTTTCAGAAATGGCGCAGCAGTTCGCTATTTGGCAATTTGAACTTCAACTGAATGTATAGGATTCGTTTTAAGCCGGATTTCTATGAAACAAGAAACGTGTAGAGCTGGTGGAGTATATCTTTCTAGTGGAAGAGAAAAATCGGGATTTCGTCGTGTAGATTTTGATGTACGTCCAAATCAAATTTCAGAAAAGTCGCTGTGAAATTCCTTTATAATTTGTAACGCTTTATATACGAAAAAAGGGTTTTTCAATGTAAATTGAATATCGATTCAATCTGGACTCGAAATAGCGAGTAAATAAATATACTGGAGCTGTATGATATTCCTCGGTGAATATATATACGATAATATAAATTTATTTATATTTAATTTAGTTATATTTTTATATTTAAATGGGTCATTCAAAGCTTTAAAAATAGCCACTTTTGCAAACGAAGTCGGAATTCGACGAAACCAGTCTTGTTGGATCCGCAATGTCAAATTTTTGTTAGATTCCAAGTTTTGTGATTTTTAGAGACACTATGTGACCGTACGGATTTTTAGAGTGAGAAACAGTCAGTATTTCGACGGTTAAAAATACGCTATGTGAGCAAACGGAGTCGGAATTCGACGAAACCAGTTTCGTTGGGACCGCAATGTCGAACTGTAGGTGCATGACCAGTTTCGTGATTTTTGGGTATTTTTTTGTGATCACAGGAATTTTAGAGGATGAATCCAAATAGAAAATTCTTAAAATAAAATATAATATCCAATAAAAAATAATAATATAACCTATC
This sequence comes from Allium sativum, assembly GCA_030737875.1. Classification (NCBI taxonomy): domain Eukaryota; kingdom Viridiplantae; phylum Streptophyta; class Magnoliopsida; order Asparagales; family Amaryllidaceae; genus Allium; species Allium sativum. The sequence goes on from CM060923.1 coordinate 162,109,426, forward strand.
TATAAATAGCCTAACATCCTTATAACCCTAACCTTATTCTCCTCTAGCCAAAATGTGCCGCCAATATCCAGTAAAAGAAAACAGTGAGGATGGAGATTCTAAAATCAAAATAAAACCATGAAAATTCCTATAAAACAAAATACATATATATTTTGGATCCCTGTGGTGAGCTCTATAGTGCAGTAGACCTTGTTGTGAGTTCGACGATGTTTTCTGAAGTGCGAAGGGTACAGCGATGGGGTTATAGCGATTAGGGTTGGAGTTCGATCCAAATTCAAAGGGTTTTGGCTCGAATGGATTTTGGATTTTGGTTCAGCGAGGAAAACCGCAACTCTTGTGGGATTTTGGGTGGATTCGATCACCGAAAACTGACGTGCTTGTAGCCATCGAGGCTGTGGTCGCGACGGAAGAGGTGAGGCCGAGTTAAGTGAAAATGGGGGTGGTGCTGTAGAGTTTTCGACGCTGAGTTTATTGGAGGTGGCAGCGCTGAGAACGCATTGCCGGAGAGGTGATGGTGGCTAGTCAAACAATTGGTCAACGTGGGTTTTATGAGGAGCAGCTCGCGTCTGATGAATTGGTGGAGACAAAGGATACGGGTTTGGGATTTTAACGGTTAGTGGGTCAGAAATAAATAGGGCAAGGCCCATTAAGAAATAAAGTCCAAACTTTTATTTATTTTAAATGTATATGAACTTCGATATTGAATAACTTTATCGTACGTGATCGAATTTCAGTGAAACAAGATCCAACAGGATCGTATGGACGAGCACTACGCAATGGAACTAACCGCGAGTCAATTGGAGTCCGTTACAATTTATAGCAAAATAAATTGTCCGTCAGAATCAAAGATGGTTATCGTCATTGACGATGGTCGTCCAAAGTGAGTAAAACTCACCAACTCTGAACAGTTCTATTTTTACAGTGTATTCTTAGAACTGTTAAATATTGTCTGTTTGATTGTGTGTTGACTGTTTGATTGAACTGCTAGTCAGTTAGTAGAAATTATATATATATATATATATATATATATATATAAACTGTTAAATATTTATATGTGGATTCTGCTATCAGAACATTTCATATCGAACTGAAAGTGATGTTGATTTTACTGTGTAACATCTGTGGATGCAGGGAAACAGGTTGGAGGGACCCAACTGGGTTCCTCAATATTTATAATACTGTTTTGTTCATATATTGTGTTATATGATGTGATATATAACCTGTTGTCGATTATATGTGCTTGGACGATATTGAACATCGTGATTTGATATGATTGAATACCATAACATACGGGATGTTGATAAGGGGATTTTCAAAGTGATATTGAAAATAGAATATTTATAAAATGGGATATTTATAAATAAGAGATATTTATAAAGTGGAATATTTATAAACAAGAAATGTTTATAAATTGGAATATTTATAAATAGGAGATATTCAAAAAGGAAATAATTACAAACCATTTTCTTTTTGAATGGAAAGGCCTGTGTGGCGGGTTTGGGGATTTTCCCGATGCTCCCATTACAAAGGAGGTTATGGTGAATTTTTCAGAGAATTTAAGGAGTTAGAATATTTCAAGAATAAATTTGAAAAGGAAATATTTGTAAACCATTTACAAATAGAATTGAAAAGGAAACGTTATAAAAAGGAAATCATTTTTAAAGTGTAGAACCGTTATTTAAAAGGAAATCTTTTCAAATGAATAAAACAATGTTAAAAAGGAAATCTTTATAAAGTGAATAAAGTAAATCGAATATGGTATTCGAAAGGAGTTAAATCGAATATGGTATTCGAAGGGAGTAAATTGAATATGGTATTCGAAAGTTAGTAAAACTAATATGCTATTCGAAAGGTTTTAGTCGAGTCGAGTTAGTTGAATAGAGTTAACTAGTTCAGTAGAGTTAACCAGTTCAGTAGAGTTACCCAGTTCAGTAGAGTTAACCAGTTCAATAGAGTTAACCAGTTGGGTTAAGTAAGTCAAGTTAACCAGTGGGTTAAGTAAGTCAAGTTAACCAGTGAGTTAAGTAAGTCAAGCTAACCAGTTGAGTTAAGTAAGTCGAGTTAATCAAGTCGAGTTAATCGAGTTAGAGTTACTCAGTTAGAGTTAATCGATTAGAGTTAAAACGAACTAGAGTTAATCAAATATAGTTATTTGAGACAGAGTTAGCCAAACATAGTATTCAGGGTAAGTTGCCATCTCGTACGGCTGCTAGCGTAATTCGCAGGGCTATAAATAGCCTAAGGCGGTCGGAAGTTGCCTAAGGGAATCAGGCGTAACTATTGTGATCGTTGCGATCTAGAGTCAAGCGAATGGAGTTAAATCGAATCTATTTATTCGATAGGAGTTAATCAAGATGAGTTAAATAAGTTAAGTTGATCGAATCTAGTCATTCGATAGGAGTTAATCAAGATGAGTTAAATAAGTTAAGTCAATCGAATCTAGTGATTCGATAGGAGTTAATCAAGATGAGTAATATTAGTTAAGTTGATCGAATCTAGTCATTCGATAGGAGTTAATCAAGTTAAGTTAAATAAGTTAAGTTAAATAAGTTAAGTTAATCGAATCTAGTTATTCAAGAGGAGATTATCGAATATAGTTTATTCGAAGGAGTTATCAATTATTAGTTATTCGAAGTGAGTAGTCCAATGTTGGTTATTCGAAGTGAGTTAATCGAATATTGGTTATTCGAAAAGGGGAGTTATCAAATCGAATAGATTAAAGGAGTTAATCAAATATAATTTATTCGAGTAGAGTTAGAGGAGTTATCGAATATGGTTTATTCGACAGGAGTTAAGTGAATAGTTAGATTAATCAAAGTGAATTTGTTAAGTTAAACTAAGTGAATTAGTTAAGTGAATTGGTTAAGTTAACCAAAGTGAATTTGTCGAGTTAATCAAAGTGATTAGTTCAGTTAATCGAGTTGAATTTGTCAGTCGAGTTAATAAATGGAGTTAGTCAAACCAAGTAAAACCAGTTAGAATTAATTAATTAAGGTTGACCTGTTAGAGTTAATCAATCAGAGTTAATCAAATAGAGTTAAGTAAAATTAGAACTGACTAGAGATTAGTAAATTGAATGGTTTTCTAAGTGTCTATCTGATGTTGGTTTCGGCCTTCGGCATTTATACTTAGGGAATTGTTCTCATACTAGTTCACAGTCAGGGACTGATAGTTGGGGAAGAGTAGTGATTTGTAAATAAGCAAATGGGAAATGTTTTCCGGTGTTAATAACATATATTTTCAAAACATAGAAAATAAGGCAATGTGAATATATATATAGATATATGTTGATGATTTACCGATATAATTTCCATCTGGAAATAATATCGTTGTTTGCACACTTGTTTTTCTTTGATGGTTAAATCACAGACTATCAAAGTTTTGACCATTTTAACGTTGTTAATATGGAGAGACCGGTTGGATTATTATCCAAAGAACCACTCTGTATTGGCATAACCGTTGCGAATCATATATGCCAAAGATAATTGAAGACGGAGTAAAATGCAAGGGCTGTTGTATAAGTCTTAGATAACAGTGACTAAGATGGATATACTGAATAGTGCCTTCGGTTTGTCCAGTCCCAGGACAACTTGTATGGACGAAGGTCTGACAGAGTATATCTAATGGATCACGTTAGTTGATCTGTTCAAACGTATTCACGTTTGGTGGCAGAGGAATTCGTTTCTCTAAGCTGTATACCCGTGTTATTTTTGGATAAATCAATTTGTGATTTGGCGGGTATGACGATGTGACATTCTAAGTGAATGAGGATGATTTGTGTTGATGAATGTCTGACAGAGTATTTCCAGAAAGGTCACGTACATTGATTTCTTCAACTTTACCAAGAGTGGAAGCGAAGAAGGAAACTTCTTTAGCTAACACGTAACGTACTGTTGTAGACACCAATTAGTGATTTTCGATGGATCTGACAATGTGGCATTCGAAGTGAATCTGATGAAATGATAAAGCGTAGCTTCTAGCCTCATAAACCGGTAAATGACAGAAATCGGGCAGGCAGCATGGCTAAGTCGGTCGCACCAAAGTAGGGTGTATAATCACCTATCTAGAGAATATTCATTTGTTTCTTAAATCTATCAATTCTGTCCCATATATATACGGAACGATTGCCGATCCCAACCATTGGTGATATACATTCGATACACTCAAGCAAAATGAGTGGTCGGTCATGTGTGGCTGAGTTACAAGATGTTCTTGTTGAACTCCAGTGTATCGTTCCTAGAGTACACTGATCGGAAGGTGGTTCCATACCTTGTCATAGTTGGAAATCCATTATTCAATACATGCTTGCGATTTTGATTGTATACTATATATGTAGAACGTGAGATGAAAGCGTTTCTGCTAGATTGATATATATTTGTACTTAGACATTATTATAATATCAGAATGATATTGCTTGTCAAAGATGTTGGATTCTCATAAGGGAAAAACCCGTTCCGTATTCATGGCGTGGTCTTATGAGATATCATATATATGTTAAACTGTGTTAAACTATTTTACTCACACCAGTCCCATGACTGACCCGGAGTTTACTTTGTTGTTTTCCCTAAACTCTTGGGTGCCTAAATTTGTATGGGCAGTCAAGTAGTCGGGATTTATATATATACTTGAAGAGCTGGAGCAGGAGGCTTCTGGATCATATAGCTATAGTTTATTTCCGCTGTATTGTAAGTGCTGTACTCTGATAAGTGCTATTGTATAAATAACTGTTATATTTCAAAGTTATGTTATATATTATATGTTATTCGTTCCGCTGTGAGGTTCGTGTTACTTTGATGTTGTGTTCTTCTTCTTCTATTCTAAGTTTCTATCTTATCTATTCTCACCTTCTAATTTCTTTCATTAATTACCGGGATTTTTCGATGTTTTGGTTATCGACATCGTGCTTATGTCGATAACCAAAGTCGCTCAAAATCCGGGTCGTTACACAACCCTAGCCTCCTCCACTGACCCGACACTCACCGCCAGCCGCAGCCTCCCACCACCACCAGCAACCACCTGCGTCACTCCTACCCCCTTCCCGATGAATAAAAGTAAGTTTTTATTGTATTTTGTTTAGTTTAATTAACATAAAATTCTGATTTTCTATGTAAAATATTGTTTTAAAAATATGTGGAGCAATGTTAAGGAAAAGAAGTAGGATTTCATATGAGGTAGCATCGATAAAATTTCGATTTTTATGCATACAAAAACAAGATAAAAATATGATTTTTAGGATTGGAAAAGATCGGATTTTTATTTATATATATAGCCTAGAAAGATTTGATTTTTATACACGTATAGCATATATAAAAATACGATTTTTATTAGATGTGGAGAAGAGAAATATAATTTTTATTTTATAGAAAGGCTGAAAATATTATCTTTATGTAGTAGAGATAATTAAAATATAACTATTATATTTTATAGATAGTAAAAAAAATATCATCTTTATATAAGTAGCAAAATAAAAATGTGATTTTTATAGTGATGAAATAGAAAAGGCGAAATCTTTATATAGAGAATAGCGTGATAAAAATAGAATTTTTATCTATATAATAGCGATATAAAAATAGATTTTTATCTATATAGTAGCGGTGTAAAACTAGAATTTTTATCCATAAGGAGTAAGTATAAAAATATGATTTTTATATACATAGCAACAATATAAAAATGTGATTTTTATATATGTAGTGTCTACGGGCAACGAAAGTGACAAAAAGGGCGAGAACGACGAAGATTTCTACATAGGAAGAGTCGTGGTATTGGATTAGGTATCGGTGAGAACTTCTCACCTTTTAAAATTTTCTTTTTCTAGTTATATTATATTATATACTAGGATGCAGACGGTGTTTAGTAGCACCCGACACCCGTCATCCACAGACCATGGATGGCTTGTTTGTTTGATTGATGTGTTGTGAAAATTGTTTGTGATGTTGATGTGGAATCGATAATAAATTGTAAATGCGTTGAAATGAATTATTTAGTCGTTAAAAATATAATTTTTAACGTGAAAGTGAATAAATAAATATTTATAAACAAATCGGACGATTTGTTTATATACACTGATTAGACTAACATTGATTGGGACGATAAATTTTACACATCGCCCAACTGCACAAATAAAATCTGTGTTTGTTGATTTGAAACCCCACACGGGTGTTGGGATGATATTTGGTGTACACTAATCCCAATTATTTAATTGTATGTCGATCAATTGGTCAACAGGCTGTGTAAGCGTTAATTATTTATATTTGATGCTGATGCAGTTGTGTGGTGCACCTTGGATGATGGTTGATTATTTATCGTTGCTATTATATACATGTGTTGTATGGAATCCATATAATTAACTTTATATGGTGATTGATTGGGCCTCATTCCAATTTAGAAAATAAAGAATATTATAAAATAAAGGTTCATGTGTTGACCGTACTCATCCGTTGAGATTAGTCATGTGTTGAACGAAATATTTTAATAATAAAATTTACATCTTTATCATTATAAAATAAAGGTTCATGTGTTGACCATACTCATCCATTGAGATTAGTCATGTGTTGAACGAAGTATTTTAATAATAAAATTTACATCTTTATCATTATAAAATAAAGGTTCACGTGTTGACCATACTCATCCGTTGAGATTAGCCATGTGTTGAACGAAATATTTTAACAATAAAATTTACATCTTTATCATATATGAAATTGGAAATTAACTGGAAAATAGATGAGATGAGTGGTCTCTTGGATATTGATCTGATGTTGGTTTCGGCCTTCGGGGTTAATATTTAGGAAATCATTCTCTTACAAATTTACTGTTGGAGTCTGATTTGAAATCAAACGATAGATGCCATAATTTTTATAAAATATATTAAAAATAACAAAAATAGTCACATGTGGACAATACTCATCCGTTGAGATTAGTCATGTGTTGACAAAAATATAGATTCACATATTGAATAGGATAAATATTCATTTGTTGAATAGAATAACGGAACTATTGAAATATATAAAGCCGTGTTGATCAGAGATGCGCTTTTTTGACGCGAACGATATTTATATCGATTATATTCGTTTTTATAATTTGAATTGAATTGAATAGAAAACAAATTTGAATTGAATTGAATAGAAAACAAATTTGAATTGAATTGAATAGAAAACGAATTTGAATTGAATTAAATAGAAAACATATTTGAATTGAATTGAATAGAAAACGAATTTGAATTGAATTGAATAGAAAACGAATTTGAATTGAATTGAATTGAAAACAAATTTGAATTGAATTGAATAGAAAACAAATTTGAATTGAATTGAATTGAATAGAAAAAAAATTGAATTGAACTGAATAGAAAAAAAATTGAATTGAATTGAATAGAAAACGAATTTGAATTGAATTGAATTGAATAGAAAACGAATTTGAATTGAATTGAATAGAAAACGAATTCGAATTGAATTCAATAGAAAACGAATTTGAATTGAATTCAATAGAAAACGAATTCAAATTGAATTGAATAGAAAACGAATTTGAATTGAATTGAATTCAATTGAAAACGAACTGAAATAGAATTGAAATCGATTTGAATTGAAACAAATTGAGATGAATTTTAAAACGAATTTATAAGGAAAAATTCAATTTTGATTTGAATTTGAAATGGAAGTCGAAATTGTTTTTGAAACGAATTTAAAACTATTTTTAAAATTCGGTTTAAATAGAAATCGACGAAATATATATTATATATATTATATATATAATATAAAGGTCGGAATAGAACGCGCCGCGCTGCGGTAGTTCGCGAATTTCGACCATTAATTTCGAACGGACATTAAGGGAGATCCGACCGTCGGATTCTCCTAAAACCGGAACCGTTGGGTTCGTATCGAAAAGAGCTTTCTAACGAATATTAGAAATGTGAAATCTAACGGTTGGATTTGGAGATACGTCCAAATCAAATTTGGAAAAGGTCGATGTAAGTGCAGTTCGATCGCCGTTGATGGAAATCGACTGTACGGGCCTTGATAAAATTTTTAAAAATAGTAATAATTTGTGTAGAATCATAAGAAATGATTTGGGAAAAATTGGGATGAAAAACTCTATATTTGAAAAGATAAAAATAGATTTTTATCGAAATGAACTAGTTTTGAACTAAAATTAAACCCGTTTATTTTTAAATAAATAAATTGGATTTGAAACGGGTAGAATTGATTTGTGGGTTTATCGTGAACGGTGTTTTAAATAACACTAGTTCTTTAACCCGGTAATAAATAGAATGTGATTTGGGTTTATCATGAACTGTGTTTTAAATGACATTAGTTCTTTAACCCAGTAAAAGGAGTTTTAATGAATCTGCAATTAGATTGTAATGTGAATTGATAATCTAAATTATCAAATTTAGGAATTGGGCGAGAATGGAGTATCACCAGTTTTGCTCCAAAGCGATAGTTAAATCTTTAATTAGATTTGAACGTGAAATGGTAATTAATTTTACCGATAACACCGTGGTGTTAGATATGGAGTATTACCAGTTTTGCTTCACGGGATGAATAGGTTGGGAATGGGAAATAAAATAAATAATTACTTTGGTGTGATTCGCTAATCCCGACTAGTTTGGAAAAATATAATTTGGTTTGAAATGACATCCAAAGAAAGATTAAAGGATAAATTTTAAAGAATTTATCTTGGATAAAATTAATGGGAACCTTTCCCCAAGAATTGAAATTTAGAAACTAGCGGAAGATTAGTTAAGAAGAATGGTTTCCTGGGTATTGATCTGATGTTGGTTTCGGCCTTCGAGGTTAATATTTGGGAAATTGTTCTCTTGTTGATTTACGGTTAGTGGCTGCTAAATTGGAATGAGGCATATGTTGTGTTTGTGTAACATTTGTTTTTAATATACGCGGGTTGTTCGGGAAGGCTGGGTTTATACCCATTCTGAATAACTGATTCGACGATATGTCGAAGATGAAGACAGTGGTTGAAGACCGGAAGTTTTTACATCATTTGGGTGATTACTGATGATCTTGATTGGGCTGTACACCCAAGATGAGTGAATCAGTTGGTGGTCGTCCAGACGTACTTGGAGATCGATGGATATGCGAGGAAAGTGCCTCCGGTTTCATTCAGACCCAGAACGAACATGTAAATGGATTGTGTGTATGACATTGGATTTTATTCTGTGTTGATTGATTTCCGTTAAATATATATATGTTTGGCGGCGGAGAATTTATTCTCTTGCATAACGCCCTTCTCTGAGACGTACGAGCTTAGAGGTTATATATCGATAGATATCAATCGCATGGCACGAATTGCCTGTGTGGCACGCTGAGTTGCAGGGATCAAGGCTTCTGTTAAAAGGCAAAGTCTTGTGGTTGATGATCAAAGCACGGCCTTTGAGGCGTAGCTTTGTGTATAACATGAATTCGCGAGCCTCACACCTCGGTATGAGTCAAAAACGGGATAAGGACTGCAGGGAGAGCACGACGTTTCTTTCTAGCTTTGGTGGTGTCAGTGACTTACCAGCCCTGACATTTATATACTTTTCACCTATGTGGTTGTTGGATGAGGCACCTCGATTTTAGGTCTGTAAGGACCGAGAAACGTGTGTTCAGGAATAACTAATCCTCAAACGTAAGAGAGGACCGGCCCTGAAGCATCCAGGGGTTACCCAGAGTGTGTAGTCCCGAGGCATTTGCTAGAGTGTCTCGAAGCGGAGAGGAGCTTGCCCCTTGCCTCGACTCATGACGGAAATCCAATTTCCAATACGTGTATTTCGTCTTTATTTGTAGAGCCTAGTATGGCGACATAGTGGTATGGGGCACTTATGCCGTCTATGATTTATATTTATGATTGAAATTGTTTTGACACTATACACTTATTATAGTATCAAATGATTTGTTTTAAACGTACTAAGCATGTTTGACTGTTATAATGTAAAACCCTATCCCCCGTCTTGCGTTGCATTGTGTGATGGGACCTGGGTCTTATAATAGCTTCAATTTTCGAAAAGCATTGCATTGTTTATTATATGCACTGGTATTCTTGGGAGGAAATCCGTTCCGTGTTATACGACGTGGTCCCTTGATTTACTCTCCTTTAAAGTAAAGTTTTAAATAACTGTTTTAGTTCTCACACCAGTCGCATGACTGACCTGGAGTTTATTGTTTTAAACTAAACTCTGGGTGCCCCTATTTACCACATGGGCAGCTAGTAGTTTTGGTTTTGCAGATTTATATTCACAGGGTCCTGATTTACAGCTGGAACGATGCTCGGAAAGCTCTGTATCCGTGTATCACTTTCAGTTGTGTTTTGTATATTTTTCCGCTGCTATGTAATGTATTTAAATCTCTGATATTTATCGAATGTAATTTATTCATTTATACTCTGTATATTCTTGTATCTGATGGAATTGTTGTAATAGCAATGAAATGTTCTTCCATCTGCGTTCCAATTTGTCCTGCTCTCAAAACGATCAGGGGTTTCGAACGGTCTAAAGCGGTTTAACGACTGATTTAGATCGAGCGAAATTCCCGGCCGTCACACCGGCCCTCACATGACCGGTTGATGAGGCTTGAGGCTAGAATTCCTTTTCGAACATCTGGCCATCATTCACTTTGAATGCCACGTCGTCAGATCCATTAGATATCACTAATTGACATCCACAAAAATACTCTAGTTGGGAGCTAACCAACTATAATATGTTTGAAGAAATCAACGTACGTGATCCTTTGGAAATACTTTGTCAGACATTTGTCCATACAAGTCATCCAGGAACAGGATGAACCGAAGGTACTCTCCTACTGCATCTCATATAGGAATCACCCCATGGATCAGTAGCGAGTAGTCCTTGCAACCCGTAGATTCCAACCACGACATAACCAAAACTTATCTCTGGGAGCTAACCAAAGATTATTAGCGGTTCTTCCGTTTAATGAAGATCCACGGTCTTCAATGCTCCATGTAATGACCCGGAAATCCGGTCCAATTTGAGCTGACCAAAAACACAAGTCCAACCCCAAATTAAACTGAAAATCAGGAAATTAATAGAAAGAAAACAGAAGGTGAGGAAAGATAAGATAGAAACTTAGAATAGAAGAAGAAGAAGAACACAACATCTGAGTAACACGAATCTCACAGCGGAACCAATAACATATAATATATAACATAACTTTGAAATATAACTTTGTACTTGACTATACATCATTTTCAAAGTACAGCACTTACAACACAGCGAAAATAAACTATAGCTATATGATCCTGAAGCCTCCTGCTCCAGCTCTTCTAGTATATTTGTAAATCCCGACTACTTGACTGCCCATACCAAATTAGGCACCCAAGAGTTTAGGGAAACAAACGAATAAACTTCGGGTCAGTCATGGGACTGGTGTGAGTAAAACAGTTCAAGCAGGTAATCGATATCTCATAAGACCACGCGGTATAACGGAACGGGTTTTTCCCTTATGAGAATCCAAAATATCTTTATATCAAAAACCTTTTGATATTATAATAATGTCTATCAACCACCATATAATAATCATCTAGTAGAAATGCTTTCATCTCACATTCTACATATATAGTATACAATCAAAACCTCAAGCACGTATTGGGTAATGGATTTCCAACTATGACTAGGTATGGAACCACCTTTCGCTAGTGTACCTCTAGAAAGGAATACACTGGGTTCAACAAGAACATCTTGCAACCCAGCCACACATGACCGACCACTCATTTCGCTTGTGTGTATCGAATGTATATCACCAACGGTTGGGATCAGCAACCGTTTCCCGAATGGGACATCATCAACAATAGATTTTTAGAAGTAAATGAAACTCAAGATCAGGTGATTATACACCCTACTTCGGTGTGATCGACTTAGCCATGCTGCCTGCCCGATTTCTGTCATTTACCGAATGTGAGGCTAGAAGCTACGCTTTATCATCACACCAGATTCACTTTGAATGCCACAACATCAAATCCATCAAATCACCGATTTGACGTCCTCAACCATACATTATGTGTTAGCTAAAAGAAGTTTTCTTCTCCGCATCCACTCTTGGTACGGTTGGAGATATCAATATACGTGATCGTCTGGAAATACTCTGTCAAACATCCGTCCATACAAGTCATCCAGGAACAGGATGAACCGAATGCACTATTCAATACATCCATCTTAGACACTGTTATCTAAGACTTATACAATAGCCCTTGCACTTTACTCCGTCTTCAATTATCCTTGGCATAAATGATTCACAACGCTTATGCCAATACAGAGTGGTTCTTTGGATAATAATCCAACCGGTCTTTCCAAATTAACAACGTTAAAATGGTCAAAAACTTCAATAGTCGGTGAGTTAACTATCAAAGAAAACAGGTGTGCAAACAACGATATTATTTCTAGATGGAATAGAATCATCAATCATATATATATATATATTCATATTTTCCTTATTTCAATATTTGATTACGTTTCTGATTCTATTTGGAAAAAATTTCCAAATCTTCTTTACTTGGATTTAAACAGATGTTTTAAATCAACATAGCGACGACAACTCAAACCACTATACTTATTTACTAAATTCACTTAACCACTTTCACTCTCGAACCTTAACCATTTCTAAATTAAAAACGAAGTCAATCAAGTTGGGGCATAATTACCTCTCATTATACCTCTCAGACCTTAACTGAACAACATTTCAAATCTTGAATAGGGTAAGTTCATCTTTTAACTCCTTAACACTTCCTTACGTAACTTCCGGATATAATTTACGAGTCCAACTCCTTTAATTCTATTCGATTAACTCCTTTGATTTAACTTAAATCGATTAACTCCATCGAATAACTAAATTTGATAACCCCTTCGAATAACTAAATTCGATAACTCCTTCGAATAACTAAATTTGATAATTCTTTTCGAATAAACTATATTCGATAACTCACTTCGATTAAACTAATCGATAACTCTTTTCAATTAAACTATAATCGATAACTCCTTTTATTTAACTCTATTCGAATAAACTAATATTTGATTAACTCCTTTTAACTCTATTCGAATAACTAATATTCGATAACTTCTTTTAATCTCTATTCGAATAACTAATATTCGATAACTCCTTTTAACTCTATTCGAATAACTAATATTTGATTAACTCCTTTTAACTCTATTCGAATAACTAATATTTGATTAACTTAGTTTTCCTAACTCTATCTCGATTAACTCCTATCGAATAACTAATTCGATAACTCTAATTGAATAACTGATATTCAATTAACTCTACTTGTCGATTTACCCTTATTCACTAACTTTATATGCTTTATAAAGACTTCCTTCTACAACGTTTAATCACTTATAATGATTTCCTTCTACAACGTTTATTCACTTATAATGATTACCTTCCAATCCTATTTATTTATTTCTAAATAAATACCTCATTTTTATAAAATCCTTTGATTTTATAAATTCCTTCTTTTATAAAATCCTTCGATTTTATAAATCTATTTCCTTTATAAAACCCTTTTCCTTTTCTATATAAAATCCATCGATTTTATATAAATGATTCATTTTCAAAATACACTTTGAAAATCCCCTTTCCCACATCCAGTATTTCTTACGGTATTTAACATACCATATAACAACGATAAAAATCGTCCAAACACATATAACCAACAACAGATTATATATCACATCATATATCACAATATATGAATCACAGTAAAATAAATGTTGAGGAATCCAGTTGGATTCCTCCAACCTGTTTCCCTGCATCACAGATGTTAAACAATATAGATAACATCACTTTCAGTTCCATATGATATATTCTGTTAAACAGAATCAATATAGAAATTCAACAAACTGACTAGCAGTTCAATCAAACAGTCAACACACAGTCAATCAGCCAATATTTAACAGTTCTAAAAATACGACATGAAATTATAAATGTTCCGAGTTAGTGAGACTTACTCACATTGGCAGTTCATCGTTAATAACGATAACCATCGCTCGATTTGATTCAGACGAACAATTTATTTTACAATAAATTGTAACGAGCTCGGATTCACTCCCAGTCAGCTCCATGGTGTAGCCACCGTCCCCATGATCGTACCGGACCCTGTTTCGCTTGATTCACAAATTCTTGGCCCATCCACTTCCCTTTTGGCCTGGCCCGTTTGTATTAAGCCCTCTCCACTTTCTTTTCTTTTTTCTTGTTGGGCTCATCTCTTTGTCTCGGCCCATCTTCAAAATTTGTATACATTATTTTCTTTTTTCCTCTTCTACAACTTCCTTTCTTCTTCAAAACCAAATATCCGTGACCTGCTTCCTTTTTGTTTGACATTGCCACACTCTTAACTTCCATCTCGGCTTCATCCCTCAACTAAAACCGTTTGACATTTCTTGTACTACATCCCCGACCAAAGTCACAGTCCGAACCTTCAGACTGTTCATCCATACCATACAGAGAACAAAACTCCACATATCACACCTTAAATCAATAGCAGTTTCTGTCACCAACACCTACAAATAATTTGCACAGTCAACTCCACTTCATTTTGCAAACAACCAACTCCAACGTCATGCTGTTAAACTGCCGACCCTTCCCAGTTCATCTCAGTCCCCTTCACATCATCGACCCTATCGTACCCAGTTCCACCTCCATACATAATCAGACTCGTCTCCATTTCCATTTGTTAAGACATATCCGTCCATTACCAGTCATGGCCGAGACTCAGCATCGAACTCCTCATCTATTACCATCGAACCCCCAAAACAACTTACTGTTGAATCCACTTCCCCCATACTTCAATATTTAACCCGTCCTCCTTTCAACAGGTAAAAGCTAATCAACTCACATCTCGTTCATACATATAACGCACGCAAGTGCTGAAAATTCCCAGCAAACTCACAAACAAAACTCAGCAAATACAAGTGTCACAAAGAATGTGATGACCCCTAACTTCCGCATAACGAAAGCAAGGATGATCATTGGAATACAACATAAATATGGCAATACATAACACAGATAACAACATAAGTATAAGAAAACTACATCATAACAACATCATGGCAGCGGAAATAGATGTCATCAAAATATAGAATCCCACAGTCACAGAAGTTCTAATTATTACATCAAAACCAAATAGAATGTAACATGTCTCAAAACTCCAAAGTACAGAATTAAACTGGAATAAGTCTGAATGTCTCAAGAACTCAGAAAATGTCTAACAGAAAATGAAATGAAGAAAAGGAAAGATAGCAAGTCTTCATACTCCAAGTCACCTCAACAATAGAATCTCCACGCAAGAACTCCAAGCAAGCTAAATAGGAACCTGTCAATTGGCTGCCCGTGTAGAGAGAGGGCACCCGAGTTTGCAAAGTGAAACAAACACGAGTCAGTCATGGGACTGGTATGAGAAATCTATACTAACTACTGGATATGACAAATCTAAGGACCACGCCACTTTCGTGGAACGGGTTTACTCCAATAGATTGTCTGTGCATATATTTATTAAATAAAAAGAATAACGCAATGCTTTTGTAAAAAATGAAATCATTATAAGACTCAGGTCCTATCACACAATGCAACGCACACCAGAGGATAGAGTTTTACCTTATAATGATCAAAAATGCAGAGTACGAGTCAAATACTATTTTAATATTATAAGTGTGTAACATGATTTAAAATACTTCAAAATAAATGTATTAATCCTAGACGGCATAGTACCCCATCCTATTATGTCGCCATAATAAGTATACAATTAAGTCCGTTATCTCGTATTGAAAAGTTGGGTTTCCATACTGAGTCAAGGCTAGGAGCGAGATCCTTACCGATTCGAGACACTCTAGCAATGCTCCAGGATTGGTACTCTGTCCAACCCTTGGATAGCTGCAGGGCCGGTCCACACTTACTTTTGTGGATTAGTTATGCCTGAACACACGCCTCCCGATCCTAACGGACCTTTAAATTGGCCAGTAGCGACCAATATACCGAGGTACCTCAAATCCAACAACCACTTAGTAAATTTCAGTGCTGGTAGGTCACTGACACCACTTTTAGCTAGAAAGAGACGTGCGCACTCCCTGTGTTCCCTTGCTCCGTTTTAGACTCCCCCGGGGTGTGAGGCTCGCGAAGTAACGTATACACAAAGCTGTGTCCATACCGGACCATGCTTTGATCATCCTACAAGGCTCTGCTTTGCAACAATAAGCCTAGTTCGAGTGCAACTTGGCATGTCACATCGACAACTCATATCACACGATCAAAAATTATTTAACATAAAAAGGGGTGTTAAGCAAGAGGATAAATCCTCCGCCACCAAGCCTTTGTACATCAAATAAAACCAATTTTATTACATGAAATAAATTTCGACGTCAGGCATGCGATCCATTTACAAGTCCGTCCTGGGTCTGAACGAAACCGAAGTCGTCTTATTTCGTGGGAAATAAAGACACTCGCAAATCCGAACCATCAACAAGAACGTCCGGACGATCACCACCATCGACCCATCAAGGTAGCTACTCCCATTAAGGCCAACAATAGCAATACAACCATCCGCCTTGAAGATCGTCGGTCTTCAACCGTCGTCTTCAACTCTTCAATTTAATGTCGCCGTATAATTATTTGAAATGAGATTAAACTCGGTCTTTCAAATAATTCTCATAGTTGTATAAATTACAAAACCAATTTATATCGCTAGAAATACTTTATAACGATTTCCACTATTTTTGTTTTAATCAAGAATAGTCTTATTTCACTTAACGACGCTTCAGGTCAATAGAAGGCCGTGGCGCTGTTTTCCCCAAATGTTGATTTACACCTAACTCAAAATCTGTCCGTTGGATTTTGACAAAATTTATACCGTTGAAAAGGTTTTCCCAAGACGGTCCTGACGTGTCCGGCTTTGGAAAAATCCGACGGTTGGATCTTTCTGTAAGATCGTTTAAAGTTATGTTTTCGAAACGCGAACTACCGTGCGCGATTCATTTTAATTTAATCAATATTTATATTTATAAATAAATATAAATCCATTTGGTGATTTACACAAATCAGTCAATACAAACAAGCCAGTGCAATCAATCATAACATGGTTCTGTCTATGGGTTTTATCTTCTCTTTTATCATATGTAGATTTTGATAAAAATGCCATCCTTAGTTCAAATCCATTTTCTAGTGTAAATAAAAACAATTCACATACTTTATTCCTTTTCTTTTACATAGAAAATGTGAATAAAGTAGTTAACATAAATAAAACAATTCTCATATTCTTTTTCTTTTCATTTATATGCAAAGAAAATTGTATATACATGACTCTCATGTTTTTCTTTTTCTTTTTATTTTCAATAGAATTTATAAATAAAAGATTCTAATATTTTTGTTCTTTTCATTGCACATTAGAAAATGTAAATAAAACAACAATTCACCAATTTTGTTCTTTCCTTTTACATAGAAAATGTAAATAAAATGATTAACCATATTTTGCTCTTTTTCTTTTTCAAAGAAAATGAAAATAAAGTGATTAACATGTTTTTCTCTTTTTCTTTTACAAAGGAAATGTAAATAAAGTGTTTAACATGTTTTTCTCTTTTTCTTTTACAAAGGAAATGTAAATAAAGTGTTTAACATGTTTTTCTCTTTTTCTTTTACAAAGGAAATGTAAATAAAAACAATTCACACATTAGGTTCTCTTTTGTTTTACATATAAAATGTAACAAAATGATTTACCTATTTTTGTTCTCTTTGGCTTACATATAAAATGTGAACAAAATGATTTACACATTTTTGTTCCCTTTTGCTTTACATATAAAATGTATATATAATGACTTACATATTTTGTACATTTTGCTTAACATAGAAAATGCAAATAAAACAATTTATGCATTACGTTCTCTTTTTGCTTTACATTAGAAAACGAAAAAAAAAAATCACATACTTTTGTTTTTCTCTTCTTTTACATTAGAAGTTATAAATAAATACACTTCACAAATTTTGTTCTTTTTTTTTCTTTTTATTGAACTTGCAAATAAAATGATTTCAATGTTTTGTTCTTTTTCTTTCTTTACATTGAAATTGCAAACAAAGATGATTTCAATGTTTGTTCCTTTTCTTTTCCTTTACATTGAAATTGCAAACAAAAATGATTTCAATGTTTGTTCCTTTTCTTTCTTTACATTGAAATTGCAAACAAAAATGATTTCAATGTTTGTTCCTTTTTCTTTCTTTACATTGAAATTGCAAACAAAAATGATTTCAATGTTTGTTCCTTTTCTTTCTTTACATTGAAATTGCAAACAAAAATGATTTCAATGTTTGTTCCTTTTCTTTCTTTACATTGAAATTGCAAACAAAAATGATTTCAATGTTTGTTCTTTTTCTTTACATTGAAATTGGATCAATTTAATCTCTAATCTAAGGTGATAACAAGTGATAACATAGAATAATATAAAAATGATAATCATATGGATCTATACGAATTATTCAAACATAGAACAATCATCACAAACCATGACCAAATAACAGATCAGAATCGTGGTCATATTTAATTTACATCGTAACTGGATAATTTAATTAATTATTAAATTTAAATAAAGAATCTCACCTTCGTTGCGATTTTTTGTCCAAAATTCAAAGTGTCCAGAATTTCTCCGTATCAGTCCCGCTGCGTAGATCTGCTCCGTACGATCACAACGCTTCTCGAATTTCCAGATTTCGAATCCGAACGAAGAAGTTATGGACCAAACAAGTTAGTAATTAATTTTAAAATTTAATTAACCAATATGATTAAGCTTTAAACCTTTTCTCTCCTCTTTGAATTCGGCCGTGAGTTCTCTAAATGGGTTCAAAACTTTGAATCCACTTTTCCGGTGATTTATTCAACGGTTTAAGGCGTCGTTCGTTGGAGAATGACCGGTTTGGAGTGGGCTACGTGCGCCGAGCACGCTGGGAGGTGCGGCGGCGTGATGTGCGACCGGCGGCGTGCGCAAGGGCACGGGTTCGTGGCCTGAATCCTCGAGCTACGGGTCACGGTGTGGTGTGTAATTGGTATGAGTGCGTAGAGGAGAGGAAGAGCTTCGATTTGGTGGGTGGTTTGTGTTCTAACTCAAAGTGTGGAGAGAGAATTTGGTGGAGGAAGAATAGAAGGGAGGGGCGGCCACGAATTTGATGAAGACGATGAACAGTGTCGGCCCCTTTTATATTATATTATATTTAGGGTTTTATTAATTAATTAATTCATTAATTATCCGATTCGGCCCAATTACCCATTAATCCCGTTTTCAGCCCAACGACTGTCCTTCCTACCTAATAGCCCCTATTCCGGATTCATCCGTCTATGTCCCGCAGGTCCAAGAGGTCATCTCAGCCTCTGTTTTTCAGATTTAAAAATAATTCTTTTATTTTAATATTCTGACGTATTCAAAAATCCACCGGAGCCACATACGAGTCCGGAAAAATCCAGAAAAAATATTTTTGGCTATGTTTTGACGATACGAATCCAACAAAATTATTTTCATCGAATTCTGAGGCTGTTTGAAAAATGGCCATTTTTAAGTCGTTAAATTTTGACTGTATTGACCCAAACACAGTTTCTTCTGCCACACTCACAAACTGATTCTGAAAATTATGAAAATTGAACCCTAACAATAATATGACCTTCCGGTTCCAACAAAAGTGGTTTCGTCGAAAACGGGGTTCGTTTGCAAAATGTCTATTTTTCCATAATTAAAATGTTATTTAAAAATGGAAATTTCAAATTCTGGCAGATTTTTCTTATAAAATTCTTAAAAATAAAATTTTTAAATTGGGTCTGATTTTCGGGTTGTTACAAAGAACGCCCTCCTCAAACACGTTTTCACCGAACTCAAAAATCAATGCTGCCTAATTCTAGCTCGTTGGAAACTGAACCGCACACTCCAAATAGATATCGGAAATGGAGAGAAACATGAGAGGATTCGCATATATTTATTTGAGAATTTTTAGGATTTTATTCGATTTTATTTGGAATTGTGAAGGTTGATTTCTCGCTTTCCCCTTTTGCTGAACGAATGAAGGAAAACAGCGACTTGTTTTGAGTACAAGGGAATGGTTTAGGTCTTAAGGGACGCTGGTGGTTATTTATAAGGAAAAGCTTTTGAGATATTTATTAGGAGATATTTTTGATGAGGTATTTTTAGATATAATATTCCATTATAATCTTGTTCGCCATTTTAACCCGGCAAGACTTCATATCAAATCTGATTTCAACAAAATTTGTCATCCTGCTACACTACAGCATTTCGAACTCGATAAAGCTGGTCTCGTCGAATTCCGATACTATTTGCAAAAGTGGCTATTTTTAAAGCTCTAAATAACCGATTTAAATATATAAATATATTTAAATATAATTTAATTTAATATTTATAATTAAATATTATCGTATATATTCACAGTGGAATACCATACAGCTCTAGAATATTCCTATATGAATTTCTAACTTGATATTTCAAATCTGGGTCAACCCGATATTCGATTTATATTGAAATTCCTTTTATAACGTAATTAAAGCGTCGCAAATTATAAAGGAATTCCACAGCGACTTTTTTGAAATTTGATTGGACATAAATCAAATTCTACACGACGAAATCCCGATTTTTCTCTTCTACTAGAAAGATATACTCCACCAGCTCCACACGTTTTTTGTTTCATAGAAATCCGGATTAAAACGAATCCTGTACATTCAATTGAAGTTCGAATCACCAATTTACGAGCTGCAACGCCGTTTCGAGCTCGATTATAATTATATTATAATTTATACGTTCAATCTTTGTTTATATAATATATTCGTTATTCTAATTCAATTCCAAGCTGAATTAAATATCACAGATGATCCAGTTCACACCATATCGCCATTTCGGCCAATTCTGATTATTTCAAAATTAAATATATTATTTAATTTATTATTTTAATTAAATATTCACCATTATTTAATTCCATGACCATTAAATTCTCTAAACCACCCTTTCAATAATTTAATAAATTAATTATAATACCTCTGCCAATCCGGGTCATTACAATCTTCCCCACTTAAAATAATTTCGTCCTCGAAATTGCTAAAAGGTATAGGACGACCCTATCGACTGGTTAGAACATATTTGTTCATTTCTTAACTTCAGTTTCAACTGAACCAATTTAATTTCAATTAAATATTAATTAATTCTTATCAACGAAATTTTCAAAAATCCTAAAAATTTTCTAACGCCTTAACTTTCCGAAAAAATTCGCCATCACCTCCTTTGTACTGGTCAATACATCAAATCCCAACTCGCCTCTCTGGGCCATCTCCAACCCAAAAGAAAATCAAACAGCCAAGCAGCTTGCCAATTCGGCTAATCAAAATCTCATACCGTATATAATATAAACTGGTACCTTTTTGTCGGGCATATCAACTCTATCACTTCCATATGCTATCAACTCAGCATATACCAATGTTATCCCAATCAAATTCTGAAATCACTTTAATCTCCATCACAACCATTCGCCTTTTTGCCAAGCCAAATATCATTTCAACTCGAGTTTCTTCTCGATTCCCAACCCTTAACTTGATTATCACATTACACTTCAAATCTGAATCTCACAATCCATTTTGTCTTGATATCATTCTAATTCAATCTCAGTTACTACTTTACTGGCTTTACTTTAATTCAATTTTGCTTTCACAAATAACTGTTAAATTTGTTTTTAATTCAACAGTCTTTCCCAAGGAGTTTTTAAACAGTCTACTCTTTTCAAAAATCAAATTTTCCTTCTGAACATGTCACTGAGCCCTTAATTAATATTCCATTAGTTAAATCACTTCTCTATTTCTTTATCAATATTTGTTAACCAAATATTTTCAATAACCATATTGGCCTTTAATGTTATTTGGAAAACATTTTCGAATATCGCCTTCCTTTATTTTCTAAACTTTAGAAAATATATGCCATTTATAATTGGAAAATATTCCAATTACTTATCTCTTTTCCGATCTCGTTTATTTCTATACTTAGGAAATATTCTTTGTTATATTTCCAAGCTTACACTTATTTGGGTTAAAACGGATGTTGTGTAAAACATTGTTACGACAACCTAAATACTATATTCAACTAACTCTTATTCAACATTGATCTTCGAGCCTGAAATCTTACTATTTATCTATTAATAATGAAATCAATCAAGTTGGGGTATAACTACCTCTCAGACCTTGACTGAATAACATTTATAACTTTAAAACAGATATGACTACTTACTCGAATAATCAATACCATACAACTACTTATTCACTTTTAAACATGTATACGCTTCCTCTTTCTATTCTTACTAGATTTTATTCTTACTCTTCCTCTTTGATTTTACTATTCTATTTCTAAGTTCGTTTCCTTATCGACTTATATATATATATATATATATATATATATATCGGTACGTTGATTTCTAACTATCAAATTATCCTAAAAATATTCTAACTCCTTAAATTCCCGGAAAAATTCGCCATAATCTCCTTTGTACCAGGAGCATCGGGATATTTCAAATAGCCTTCCATGGCCCTCACCAATCCAAAAGAAAAAGAAAAAGCCAAGCGGCTAGCCGATACGGCGCATAAAATCTCATATATGAATTAAATACATACCCTTTTCGTCGAGCATTCTATTTATATACCTTCATACCTTATCCATACCTATCTCATGTATATTTATACCTGCCACTCTATTTTAACTATACATGATCGTTTTAACTCAATTCATTAATTAATTTGTTAATTAACTCTTTAGTCTATTTCACTTTTATATTTGAACATGACATGTTCAAATATACTTTAACTTGCTTATTAACTAATTTGAATCCAAATTTCAAATTTAAGTTATATATTCGATTTCGAATACCTATTTACAAATCTAATTCACCTTTCGAAGTTCAACTTCAAATTCAAAACTCGATTAACTAATTCCTCTTCGACTTAGTTAATTCGATTCAGTTTCTATTCAAATTTTATATCACTTCTATTATTCAAATCTATCTATCAAATTCTATTCAAATTCTATAGTTTAAATTCCATTTGAATTCTATATTCAAATTCTATTCAAATTCTATAGTTTAAATTCCATTTGAACTCAATATTCAAATTCTATATATTCAAATCCTATATTTGAATTCCTTTATATTTTCTATATTCAAATTCTATATTTGAATTCCATTTGAATTTCTATATTCAAACTCTATTTTAATTCCATTGAATTTCATATATTCAAACTCCCTTTGAATTTCTATATTCAAACTCTATTTCAATTCCATTGAATTCCATATATTCAAACTCCCTTTGAATTTCTATATTCAAACAATATTTCAAACTTTCTTTATTCAAATCCTATATCTGAATTACATTTGAATTCTATATTAAAATTCTATATTTGAATTTCTATATTTAAATTCCATTTCACTTTCGATATTCAAATCTATTTTCAAACTCCACGGAATTATATATTCCAATTCCCATTTCAACTCTATTTGAATTCTATATTCAAATTCCTATTTCAAATTCTATTTTGAAATTCTATTTTCAAATTCCATTTCAATCTATTTGAATTCTATATTCAAATTTCATTTCAAACTATTTGAATTCTATATTCAAATTTCATTTCAAACTATTTGAATTCTATATTCAAATTTCATTATTACTCTATATGAATTCTATATTCAATTTTCCATTATTTAAATCTTCTTTATTCAAATCTCATTTGAATTTCTACATTCAAATCCCCTTTGAATTCTCTTATTTAAATTCTATGTTTGAATTTCCTTTATTCAAATTCCTTTTCAAACTTTCTTTATTCATTCTTTAAATAAGTCTCGATTTCAATTCCTTTTTAAATCGATATTTCTACCTTTGGAAAATAGATTTCCCTTTCAATTTCACACTTGTATTTTTATTTCTGAATTATCCAATGATAATTCTTTTCACTTCATTTATAAACTTCGTTTATAAAAGAACTATTTATAAACTTCGTTTATAAAGGAACTTCTCGTTTTATTTCTTTTAAAACAAGTTAATATTTCAAATCTATTTAAAAATTCAAATTCCATTATTCAAATTCTATTTTGAAATTCAACACAACTTGTCTTTCCCAAAACAAATTCAAAATAGTATCTCTGGCAGTAATTCGTCACTTACAACTCGAAAATAAATACTGATGATGCAGCTGTCATCATCAGAATCTATTTTTCAGCGATCGAAGTGAGTTCAATACTATAAAACCATTTCTAAACATTTCCACCTTGAAATTCATTTCAAAATATAATTCATACTGCTTGTAAAACAATTTAAAATCTCCCAGGATCTTAAATTTTCCTTATTTTTAATCCAAATCCATTTACAAACACTTATCCAATTTTCCAGAGTTTTAATTCAATTTCTGGTTTAAATTTCATATTTAACTCTTCTGATTTCACGTATTTCACTTATATGTATTCTGATTGGTTATTTACATAACCATTTAATTTATAATCTTACTCGATTATAATAACAACCAATATATCCATTATATTATAATTTTGATATATATATATCTTCTCTATATCAAGGTATACCTTGGGTAAACTTATTTTAATTTACCCTCTTTTCAAAACATATCATGTCGACCCATCGTATTCGAGTGTTTAGTAACTCCTACCGATACAGTGGATCAAACTGATCGACCAGAACTCATAAACGACTCAACCAATAAATCTCCATAATATAAAACAATTTTTATATCAATAACAAATACGCTCACTCATATATATACACTCAACTCAATCTAGGGTATTACTAACCCCATCTCTACTGAGTCACGCCACAGAGCCAAGGTATTAACTAAACCTTTGCTCTGATACCAACTGTAATGACCCGGAAATCCGGTCCAATTTGAGCTGACCAAAAACACAAGTCCAATCCCAAATTAAACTGAAAATCGGGAAATTAATAGAAAGAAAACAGAGGGTGAGGAAAGATAAGATAGAGAATAGAAGAAGAAGAACAACACAACATTAGAGTAACACGAATCTCACAGCAGAACGAATAACATATAATATATAACATAACTTTGAAATATAACTTTGTACTTGAATATACATCATTTTCAAAGTGCAGCACTTACAACACAGCGGAAATAAACTATAGCTATATGATCCTGAAGCCTCCTGCTCCAGCTCTTCCAGTATATCTGTAAATCCCGACTACTTGATTGCCCGCACAAAATTAGGCACCCAAGAGTTTAGGGAAACAAACAAATAAACTCCGGGTCAGTCATGGGACTCGTGTGAGTAAAACAGTTTAAAACAGTTCAAGCAGGTAATCGATATCTCATAAGATCACACGGTATAACGGAACGGGTTTTTCCCTTATGAGAATTCAAAATATCTTTATATCAAAAACCTTTTGATATTATAATAATGTCTATCAACCACCATATAATAATCATATAGCAGAAAGGCTTTCATCTCACGTTCTACATTGTAACGACCCGGAAAATCTGAACCAATTTAAAAATTTTAAATTGGCTAAAATAGTGGATTTTAAATATTTAAAATAAATATTTTAAATAATATCAATGAAAAGTAAGTTTGAATCGACGTTGGAAAACGAATATAATTATTTCTAATTATAAACAAGGCCTGAAATGGCGTGGTAGTTTCAAAATTTGAATTCAAACTTTGACTGACTGTACTGGGTGCAAAACAAAACGGATTTGAGTGAAACCAAAAATATTTAAATCTGTTAGTGAATACCTTTCTAACGAATCTGAAAAATCAAAATTTCATAGCGGGATGCAAAAGTTATGGCCAAATGAATTTTTAGAAAGGTCGCTATGGAATTTATATAGCCAGTGAAATTGGCCATTTTGCAAACGACCTCAGAATTCGACGAAACCACTTTTGTTGGATCCGGGATGTGAAGTTATTGCTAGGTTTCCAATTTCATAATTTTTGAAGCTAATATGTGAGCGTGGCAAAGGAAAATGTGTTTTTGTCAATTATAGTTAAATTGGATCGACCAGAAATGGGCCATTTTTCAAACAGTCTCAAAATTTAATGAAACTAGTTTTTTTGGGACCGTATCGTCAAAACATAGCTAGATTTATTTTTCTCGAATTTTTCGAATCAGTTTGTGGCCTTGGCAAATTGAAATGTATGTTCAAATTAAATATTGAATGTTTTATATTTTAATTTGAATGGAAATAAACTGAAACGGTCGAATGGGCCTTCGAAACATATCCCATTGTGTTCGGAATGGGGATAAAATGCTAAGGATGACAGTCGTTGGGTTTGATTTCGAGTTCGTGTGCAAAAACCCTATTTTAAAATTTAATAAAGTATGAACTAATGGGAAATTTTCTTTCATAATTATATTAAAAATAAAAAAATCAAAAACCCCCGTATCAGCTGCTCTCGACGGCGGAAACCCTTCGCCGCTTCTACTCCTTTTTCCGACCAAACCAGGAGGAATTAGACCCCCCCTCCAGTTAAACTTTTTGAAGATCCTAACGCCCTCTACAAATCCATATAAGGTTTGCCAATTTCCACTGAGTATACGAAGAGATCCAGGCCCTCAAAGTTCGGCCGTTCAAAGACCCACCGGAGCTACCTGCCGCCGTCGAGCTCGATGAAACCCCCGCCCCCTTGTGCGCCTCTCCTCCCTCTTCCTCGTAATGAAGGCCGATCGACGAATCGCTGCACGGATCTCGCGAAAATTCAAAACCTAGTTTTGAACAAAACTGAAGGTATACGGCTTGTTATTTTTAAAACTAATTTCCACATATAAAAGCGTAGCGAACTTCTAAAAATCATATCTTTTTGCTATGTTGTCGAAATCCAGTGAAACAAGAGACAGTGGACTCGTGTGGACGTCTTCTACCTTCTAGAAGAGACCGCATATTTTTCTGAGCCTTCTGCTATTTTTGGTGGAGTGGAACCCAATGTGAGATTTCTAATTTATAAACAATATGGAAAACGACGATATATAAATTATATAGTCGATGTATGAGTTATATAAGCGTTGTACACCTCTTGTATAAGCGTTGTATAAGTTGTACGTTCGATGTATAAGTTGTATATGCGTTGTAAAAATTATATATGTGTTGAAATAGAAGTGAAATGCTATATATATATATATATATATATATATATATATATATATATATATATACGCCCCTCGTCCACAAACCATGGACGATATTTATTGGTTGTGATTAGTGTGAAAATTGTTTGATAGCGAATGGTTGATTGGAATTGTTTGTGGTTGATATTGATTGATTGTGGTTGAAAAATACCCGTTTGTGGTTGAGAAATATTTGGTTGAAACCACATAGGATTAGTTTGTGGGAATGAAAAATATATACATGCTGCCTGCGTGCGAACTAGATGCATGATTCCCCATTGTCAAAAACCGTGAGGTTTTAAGGTAGAGCGAGGAGCCGTACTAGGGACGGTCCCGGTTTTAACTTCCCTGCCGTTATGCTGCCGAAATTTTGAATAATATTCATGTGTTAAAATTATTTTCCTATGTTGAAATTATATTCGTCTGTTGAATAGAAAACCTTCATGTGTTGAATAGAAATTCATTCATTGAATCATATTCATGTGTTGAGTGGAATTCGTGTTTTGAATAAATTGTTTTAACAATAAAAATCACATTTTTATCGATATATACAAACTATAGAAAACCTTCATGTGTTGAATCGATATTCATTCGTTGAATTGAAATTCATGTGTTGAATGGTATTTGTGTTTTAAATATAAAAAATCACCCTTTTATCAATATATACAAACTATAGAAAACCTTCATGTGTTGAATCGATATTCATTCGTTGAATTGAAATTCATGTGTTGAATGGTATTTGTGTTTTAAATATAAAAATCATCTTTTTATCGATATATACAAACTATAGAAAACCTTCATGTGTTGAATCGATATTCATTCGTTGAATTGAAATTCATGTGTTGAATGGTATTCGTGTTTTAAATATAAAAATCACCTTTTTATCGATATATACAAACTATAGAAAACCTTCATGTGTTGAATCGATATTCATTCATTAGATTGAAATTCATATGTTGAATGGTATTCGTGTTTTAAATATAAAAATCACATTTTTATCTATATATATAAACTATAGAAAACCTTCATGTGTTGAATTGAAATTCATTCGTTGAATTGAAATTCATGTGTTGAATGGTACTCATATTTTGAAAGAAATTGTTTGATAATAAAAATCCTATTTTTATCATTAATATGAACTATATAAAATAATCTTGTTTTGAAATAAATTGTTTTATAATAAAAACCCTATTTTACCACCTATATTAACTATATAAAATAGTCGAGTTTTGAAATAAATTATTTTACATTAAAAATCACATTTTTATGATATACATTAATTGTTAAAAATAGTGAAGTGTTGAAATAGAAGACAGTTAGATAAAAATATCATTTTTATCAAATGTATGAAAAGAATATAGGTTTGAAATTGAAAAATCGATATATATATATATATATATATATATATATATATATATATAATTAGAATCGAAATATATCGAATAACGAAGCTGCAGTTCGTATTTTGAAACCGTGATTTCAAACGATTATACCGGGAGACCCGACCATCGGATTTTCCTGAAACCGCTACCGTTGGGTTCGCTTTTGAAATATCTTTCCAACGGCACCAACTTTGTAAAGTTCCAACGGTTGGATTGTCTGGAATGTTTAATTCAAATCTGAAGAAAAACAGCGCCAGAATCGATTATATTTATATACATATATATATATACATAAATATAATTATATATAATCGAATAACGACGCTGCAGTTCGTATTTTGAAATCGAAACTTCAAACGATCATATCGGGAGATCCGACCGTCGGATTTTCCCGAAACTGGAACCGTTGGATTCGTTTTGAAAAGATCTTTCTAATGATGTAAATTTGGTGAAGATCCAACGGTTAGATTTTCAGATATGTGTAAATCAAATCTAAAAAAACAGCGCCACGGCCGCGTTATGGCTCGAAGCGTCATTTTGAATAAATTGGCTATTTTAAAATAAATAAAAATAGCGATAAATTGTTATAAAATATTATAAACGATATGGATGTGAAATTTAGAAACTAACTGAAGGTTGGCTAAGTCGAATGGTTTCCTGGGTGTTGATCTGTTGTTGGTTTCGGCCTTCGGGGTTAATATATGGGAAATCGTTCTCTTACTGATTGACGGTTAGTGACTAATGAATTGAAATGATGCGTATGTATGTTAGTGTTGCAATTGTTTATTATATACGTGAGTTGCTCAGAAAGACTGGGTTTATCCCATTCTGAATAACTGAACGACGATAAGAAGTCGAAGTTGAAGACGGGGGTTGAAGACCGATCTTCACCTCGTTTGGATGGTCATAGAGGTCCTGATTGGGAGGCATCCCAAAATATGGATAATGAGTGGTGATCGTCCAGACGTACGTGGGGATCGATGAATATGCGAGGTATTTAGTGCATCCGGTTTCGTTCAGACCCAGAACGGACTTGCAAATGGACTGTGTGTCTGACATTGGATTTTATTCTGTGTTGATTGATCTCTATTAAATAAACATCTGTTTGGCGGCGTAGAATTTATTCTTTTGCTTAACGCCCTTCTCTGAAACGCACGAGCTCAGAGGTTGTATATCGATGGACATCAGTCGCATGGCATGAATTGCTAGTGTGGCATGCCTAAGTGGCAAATGATCAAGGCTTCTGTTGAAAAGCAAAGTCTGGTGGTGATGATCAAAGCACCGCCTGTGTGGGATAGCTTTGTGTATAACGTGAATTCGCGAGCCTCACACCCTGGTATGAACCAGAAACGGGAGAAGGACCTCAGGGAGGGCATGCGTTTCCTTCTAGCTAGGAGTTATGTCGGTGTTTTTACACGGCCTGACGTTTTACTTATGTGGATGATGGATTGCGAGGCGCCTCAGATATATCGGTCGATCCGGGACCGATGGAGTCATTCGTTGGCTCATTTACGCCCCCATAGGGCGGGGAAACGTAGTGTTCAGGAATTTTAATCCACATTGGTGGACCGGCCCTATCGCTCGGGTCACTCGAGCTCTGACCCTGAGACATGGGCTAGATTGTCTCGAATTCTGTAAGGACTATCTTTTGCCTTGGTTCAGGACGAAAATCCAATTTCCAAATACGACATCATGCGGTTTTGATTGTATACCTATATATGGCGACATAGTGGTATGAGGCATTAATGCTGTCTATGATTGTGTTGGCTAGCTTTTTGACCAAGCCACCCAGGTTCTTTCATAAGAGGAAGGTATGAAACTATATGCCCAAGTGCATGAACGAACGGATCGCATCTTTGACTCGCCAGATGACGGATCGCACACAATCGACTCGCCCGCTATCGGATCGCCCCCATCCCTTCAGCGAAACGAATCCTCCATGCGACTCGATCCGGACTTATATTGTTGCCCAGAGTAGACCGATCTGATCCCCTGATGCATGGCGAACCCTCTGACCCGTTCAAGCATGAGCTAGTCTTCAGCGATCCGAGTCGCACGGATTTGGCGACACGTGTCCCTAACCGTCATTTGGACCGATTCTCCCCATCTGCACGATCCGATTTTCAAGCAGATCGCGACACCTGTCCGCAACGGCTAATTTGACTATTTCCTCAACGGTGGCGATGCGATCCGATGTTCTCGGGATTCGTGCCACGTGTTACCACGACCCGCCTGACAAAATCAGCTATAAATAGCCTGGAGCTTGGCATTTTTTGGGGTCTTTTTGGCAATATTGAGTTCTGAATCCGCCATTGTTATCAAAATACTAGAGTATCGAGAGAAATCCTTGATTGTATTAGCTTTCAAAGTATAATCAATAATATATAAAGTGAACGTAGGCTCGTTAACGCCGAACCACTATAAATTCTGTGTGTTATTTCCTTTTTCCTCATTCTTCAGTTGAAACTCTATAAGCTTCAGAACAATTTGGGTGTTAGGTCCAAATTTTGATCTAACATTTTGGTGCTTTCACTAAGAAGACAATCCTAAAGTTTCACTATTCGGTTCTTTGAAGGTTCCAGCGATTCGGATATCATGGCTGGAAAAAGATCTAAGGAAGCACGAGCTTCGCAAACCAATGAAACGATTGAAGAAAGTATGCACGAGCTAGGCAATGAGGAGACTCTGGATCGCGGAGCGCAGGGGGCGAATCGATCCGATGAAGACACCACGCTACGAGTCGACGAGAACGAGGCGATTCGGACTGCTGAAGGGGTTGTTACTCGATCCCGAGGCAACGTCTCGAATCCCCCACGCACCGCGACCGCGAATCGATCTCAGGGGGGCGTTGCGAGCCGCCATCCTCAAACCACAGCGATCCGAATTGATGACCAGACTACAACTCGACCTGGAAAGGAGCCTATGGCTCGCTCTTGTCGTCCTGGCCCCTCCGCTCGACCTGGCTCAAGCTCTTTGCGTATAAGAGAAAGTGATGATGATCAATATGACCCTGCTGCTCCTGTTACTGAGGGGGATCTCTCTCGCTTTTCTGAAATGTGGGAGAGATTGTTTGATGAACTGGCTGCCCAAAGGCAGGAAAGCTCCGTCCTACGACAAAATTTGACTGCTATGGATAGAAGACTTGATGAGCTCGCAAGGCAAAGAACACCGCCGGTTCGTCCACTCACTCCAGGATATTCTTCTTCGTCTGAGGAATCGCCGAGACCTCCGCGACGACCGTATGAGAGAGCCGAAAACATAGAACAGCTTTGGTTCGGAACCCTGCCATCACAGGAAGAAGAAGCGCTGGGGGCGGGGCCCTCAAACCGTAATGTGAATGATCAAGCCACAGCTCCCAGGGCTCGAGATGTGGACAGTCCTATGCATAACAGACTACCTCAGCCCCGTCGCCACGCACATGCTCATGGTAACAGGGGGCAACGGAGCCCAATCCGAGCCCCGGATTTTGTGACTGCTCCCAGAAGAGAGATCAGAGAACCCCGTCGAACTAGAGGCATTGACCTTGAACCTCCGCTGACCAGTGCGAATGTTGCAGCCATGTTCCATCAGATTCTGGCAGATAGCCGTGGACAACGGAATGAAGATTGGGGAATCGACCGCAGTCACACCCCTTTCACTGATGATATTTTGGATGCGACTTTCCCAAGGCGTTTCAACATGCCACAGATGAACCGATACGCGGGCAGATCTGATCCCGTCCAGCATCTAATGAGATATTCTTGGTCAATGACCGCTGCTGTAGCTTCCGACGCTGTCAAGTGTAAAGCGTTTCCCATATTTTTGGAGGATGTAGCATTGTTATGGTTTACTCGCTTGCCAGAAAGATCAATTTCTAGCTTCAGGGAGTTAAGTGAGAAGTTCGTAGAACAATTCCGTATCTATGCACAAAAGACGAAGAGTGTGATTGATTTGTTCCTTGTCAAGCAGCGACCAGGCGAGAGTTTGAGGGCGTACCTAGATCGTTTCAACTTGGCCGCTACTGAAGTTAAAGATCCCCATGAACCAACCGTTGTCGCAGCACTGATTGACGGAGTAGATAAAGACACTGAATTCGGGAGATACCTGGCAGGCAAGCCACCCCATACTAGAGAATTATTCTACGAAAAAGCCAACGTACACTTGCGCCGGGAAGAAGTATATGCTAACCGAAAGGCAAAAACGGGCGATAAGGAGGAAATCCAGAGCAATGTCTCCATTAAGCAGACAGGAGACAGCTCAGGGAAGGTCGAAGTTAATGTTGGAAATCGGAATCAGGGTGGTCGTCAGCCGGGGAACAATGATAATAATAGTAATGGCAACAACCGGAAGAGAAACCGAGGGAACGACTCCCAGAGAAGGACTCGTCCCAGGGCCTTTGAGAGTTATACGCCACTAAATGATACTCTGGAAAACATCTTCATGGATTCTTACAATGTCCTCCAGAATAAGAGGCCACCTCCCAGAGAGTCGACAGAAAAAGAACGCGAAACGGGGAAGTTTTGTCTCTTTCATCAGATTCACGGCCATTCGACAAATGAATGTCGTCACCTAAGAGATGTAGTCGAAAGACTGCTTCGAGAGGGAAAGTTAGATGAATACAGAGTAACGCCCAGAGACAGGGGGCAAGCAGTACAGGCCCCAAATCAGAACCAGAATCAACTTGCTGCTAGGCCGACTGCCCAGCAAAAGGGAAAGAACATTGTTATCAATACCGTAATCGGAGGACTTTATCTCGCCGGGCATAGTTCCAAGGCATTGGATCAATACGTCAATGCAGCCAAACAACACCTCGAGGTAGGGAGTGTAGTAACCCCGAGGACAGTATCCCGGTGAAGCAACAAAAGATGATGACCGACGATGTCGTTTTCCGAGAACGAGAAAGCATCGGAGTTCATGCTCCGACTGAAGATCCATTTGTAATTAAAGTACCTATTGGACCAGCCACTGTTCATAAGGTTTTAGTGGACAACGGGAGTTCTATCAACATTCTTTTCAAAAGGACATTTGATCAGTTGAGTCTCGAAATAAAAGACTTGAAGCCCTGCCAAGGATGGATCCGTGGATTCAACGGAGCATCCACCGCTCCAATGGGTTATGTAGAGTTACCAGTTACACTTGGGGAAGGAGAACGCCAGAGAGTGAGAATCCTTCCCTTCGTGGTTTTGGATGTTGAATCGCCCTACAATGCTTTCTTGGGCCGACCGGCCCTCGCAAAGTTTAGAGCCTGTATAGCCCCCTGGTGCTTGTTATTGAAATTCCCCACAGAAGCTGGCATTGGTATCGTCAGAGGGGATCAGGTTGCTGCGCGAGCATGTTATGTTGCCGAACTAAAGCTACTCCGCAATGGAGGGGATATTGAAACTAAAGGCGCTTCTCCCCCTACGGGGGCGGAGACCTTATAGCAACTAAAGAGGATAGTCGTTGGAGAGTCGCCCAGAGAGATGCCCGAGGATATAGATCCCAGAGAGGATCAAGAACCCGGGGGCAGAATGGCGACCCCTAACGAGACGACTGTGGATGTACCGATCGATGACAGTGACCCGGAGAAGGTCCTTAAGATTGGATCCCAGTTAAATCCGAATCTCGCTAAAGAATTGACGGATTTCTTAAAAAATAACCTGGATGTATTTGCTTGGACTCATGCAGACATGTGCCGGATATCCCCATCAATCATGAGCCATTCATTAAGCATTAACCCTAAACATCCTCCTGTAAAGCAAAAAAGGCGAATGTTGGGCCCGGAGAGGTTTGCTGCCTTGAAAGAAGAGGTCGGAAAGCTAAAGAGTAATGGATTTATCAGAGATTCAACCTACCCAGACTGGATTTCGAATCCAGTCCTAGTAAAGAAGGCCAACGGGAAGTGGCGAATGTGTATCGACTTCTCAGATTTGAACAAAGCCTGTCCAAAAGATAGTTTCCCGTTACCCCGGATTGACCAGTTGGTGGACTCGACAGCGGGTCATGAGCTTCTCTCATTTATGGATGCTTATTCAGGATATAACCAGATTCCGATGCATGTTCCAGATCATGAGCACACTAGTTTCATCACGGATCTGGGATTATATTGTTATGTGGTGATGCCCTTTGGCTTGAAGAATGCAGGCGCTACATATCAACGTTTAGTCAACAGAATGTTTTATAACCAGATCGGGAAAACCCTGGAAGTATACATCGACGATATGTTGGTTAAGTCTAAGCAATCTTCCCAACACACTACTGACTTGGCAGAGATGTTCGGCATTCTTCGACAATACGGAATGAAACTCAACCCAACCAAATGTTCATTCGGTGTTGCCTCCGGAAAATTCTTGGGGTTCATCGTTAGTTCCCGTGGCATTGAGATGAATCCGGATCAAATCGCGGCAATCAGAGATATTCAGGAACCTAGGCAAATTAGGGATGTACAAAGCCTTGCAGGAAATGTGGCCGCACTAAGCAGATTTATCTCCAGGGCTACGGATAAGTGCATCCCATTCTTCGAGTTAATAAAGCGGGGAAAACGACACTTCAAATGGACGTTCGACTGCGTAGAAGCGTTTCAGAATTTGCTCAGACACCTGGAGAAACCTCCAATATTATCTAAGCCAATGGATCATGAGGACTTATTCGTGTATCTGGCAGTGTCATCTCATGCAATCAGCTCAGCGTTGGTAAGAGAAGAGGATAAGATCCAAAGACCTATGTATTACATGAGCAAAAAATTAACGGCAGCAGAGCGTAATTACCCAAGGATAGAAAAGTTGACGTATAGTTTACTGATCGCCTCTAGAAAGCTTTGACATTATTTTCAGGCGCATCCTATCACTGTATACACCGATCACCCGCTCAAGCAAGTCCTACAGAGACCAGAGGCATCTGGAAGGTTACTCAAATGGAATATTGAGCTAAGTCAATTTGATTTGAACTTTCAGCCCAGACGGTCAATTCGGGGGCAAGTGATAGCCGACTTCATAGCAGAATTCACTGTCCCTGAGGAAGATATAGCAAACGAAGAAGTTGATCCTTCAAAATTACTTTTCGATCCCAATGCCTGGAAATTGTATACTGATGGCGCTAGGAATGACGAAAGATCCGGCGCTGGAATAGTGCTTGAAACCTCCGAGAAACGATTGATAACCTATGCAATCCGAATGGAGTTTCATGCCACTAACAACGATTCCGAATATGAAGCTCTGATAGCCAGATTAAAGATTGCAAAGGAACTAGAAGTCACAAAGCTGAACATCTTCTGCGACTCCGAGTTAGTTGTGAACCAAGTTATTGGAAAATTCCAAGCTAAAAGTGCAAGATTGATTTTATACTTAAAGAAAGTGAAAGAATTGTTGAACGATTTTGATCACTACAGCATATCTCATATTCCGCGGTCAGAGAATCAGCAGGCAGACAAGTTGGCAAAGATGGCTAGTTCCGACGATCCTGAAGTGACTGGGCTAGCCCCCGTTGAAGTACTTCGGTCCCCTAGCATAGATCAAATGGAAATCGACCTAGTACTAGAGACGGAACCAGAAAGGGAGTCCTGGATGACCCCTCTAAAGAATTTCCTGATGAATGGAACGCTTCCGACCAAGAAAAGCGAGAGGCGTAAAATAATTCGTAAAGTCGCCCGATACGTTCTACAAGGCGGAGTTCTTTACAGACAAGGGTTTTCGATGCCCCTCCTTCGGTGTATAGCCCACGATGACATCAAACGTGTGCTGCAAGAGGTCCACGAAGGCGAATGTGGCGACCACACTGGAGGGCAAACTTTAGCAAAAAAGGTGTTGCAGCATGGTTATTTCTGGCCTACCATAAACAAGGATGCAGCAAGATACGCACAACGGTGTGATGCGTGCTAGAGATTTTCAAAGATACCAAGAGCACCTCCTAACCAGTTAAAAACAATGATGATCCCATGGCCTTTCGCTATGTGGGGAATTGATATCATTGGAAGTCTCCCCATAGCAAGGGGCGGAGCAAAGTTCGCTATTGTGGCCGTGGATTATTTCACTAAGTGGGTCGAGGCTGAGCCACTAATTACGATTACAACCAAACGAGTGATCAACTTTATCGTGAGAAACATCATTTGCTGATTTGGAATTCCAAAGATTGTGATAACGGAACTCAGTTCGATAGCGCGGAATTCAGAAATTTCTTCCAAAAATACCACATTGAGAATCGATACACCTCTGTGGCGCACCCGCAATCGAACGGACAAGTCGAAGCAGCGAATAAAGTGATTAAGTCTATTCTGAAAAGAAGACTGAAGCGGGCTAGAGCCATGTGGGCTGATGAATTGCCCTTGGCACTATGGGCCTATAGGACAACATATAAATCGGCAACAGGACATACCCCATTCTCCCTTGCCTTTGGAACGGAAGCAGTCATCCTGGTTGAGATAAAGGTACCTTCTCACCAGGTGACTTATTATGATCCGATGACCAATAATGAATTACTCCTTGAGTCCCTAGATATGATCGAAGAAAAGAGGGATGAGGCGGACCTGCGCACCTTGAGATGCAAGCAATAGATCGCTCGATATTACAACAAAAAGGTTCGAGCCCGAACCTGGGAACCCGAAGACTTGGTTCTGAAACGTGTCTTTCCACCCCCAACTCATATGGGAGCAAAGTGGGAAGGACCGTACTCCATTCTGAGAAAGCTTGATAATGGAACCTTCAAGCTGGCAACCGTAGATGGAAGGGAAATCCCCAGAGCGTGGAATGCCCAACATTTGCGGCCATACTTAGCATAAAAGTTTCAAATCTGTTTCTTTGCTTTGTTGAAAACCATATATAAGGCACGACTAGCCTAGAATAGTTTGATTCCTTGAAGCAAAAAATTATAAAGTGGACGTAGGTCATGATTCGACCGAACCACTATAAAAATATTGTGTGTCATTTAACTTTATTGCATCTTTATTTATCTGCCTGTTTATTTTTATGGAAATCGGCGTGAATAATGCAGGTACCCGAAGTCTGGTGCCAACTATTCCTCCCGTAGACTGTATGGAGGAACTCAAAGCCTTGGCAAAAGCTCCAACTGCTTGTCCGACTGGTTTTAATCCTCGGAGCTTGGATTAAAATATACACCTAGGACGAGTTTGATGAGCATGCATGATTGCAGACTGCTTGATCCGTGACTCTAACTCTCCAGAGTAGAGAGAGAGTATAAAGGACGCGAAGATGACATCCACGGAGAATGGCGGTGTACCATGATCGGAGCCGCCTGAGCAAAAGTCTAACCTCGGCGACCGCCGGGAGAATATAAAAGCATCTCCGATTGAGCGCTAAGAAAGAGCTCCTTCCCCGCTGAAGGATCGGGGAGCGAATGAATCGCTGAGCTTGAACTCTAACTCTCCAGAGAGAGAGAGTATAAAAGCGTCTCCGATTGAGCGCTGAGAAAGAGCTCCTTCCCCGCTGAAGGATCGGGGAGCGAATGAATCGCTGAGCTCGAACTCTAACACTCCAGAGAGAGAGAGTATAAAAGCGTCTCCGATTGAGCGCTGAGAAAGAACTTCTTCCCTGCTAAAGGATCGGGGACCGACTGAACTACTGAATTCAAACTCTAACCTTGGCAACCGTCAGGAGTGTATAAAGAAGTCTATGATTAAGCACTGGGAAAGGTCCTAGAAATTCGGTACCACAAGAACAGTCATCCCATGAAATCTTCTAAGTCCCCCATATTCAGAAATAGGGGGCAACCTGCCGACAAAACAAACCAATCTTTAGTAAACCCTAGTCAGGTGCTATGATAACAACTGACTGGGGGCACATATACTCATATACATATACTGATATTTAATACAGCAACGCAGCACAAAAAAATTTCTTTCTGTTGTTTGACTGATTTGTAATTAAACGGCCTGTGACTAAACATGGAAAGTTTATTTGAATACAGGTACATAAGGATGCAAAAAAAAGATAAACTTTCATTTATACACTGCGAACCAACAAAGTGAAAAACAGCCTAGAAAGGAAAGTGAGGGCCAGTCTAACAATTACACTTCCTGGCCAGCGGAAAACCTAAAGACAAAATATCAACAAGTAACAATATCCTATTTACGCTTTGGCCTCTTCTCACGCCTCTGTCTCTCCAGCTTCGCTTTGTCGGCATCAGACAGATCCCCTTTCTTCCTCTTCCTTTTGTCAATAAGAGGAACATCCGATTCTTCTGAAGATTCCTCTTCCACCTCTTTTCTCTTCCTTCTATCGGAAAGGGAAGCCGGGAAGTCATCGAGATTTGCAAAATGAAGCTGTCGGCTGATGGGCTTGGGCTGGATTTTCACAATCATCCCAGTTTTGGGATCGAATTCTGCAAGGGGGACTACGTCCAAAGCCTCATCACCCACCTTCTTCGAAGCCAACTCTTTCTCTTGCCTGGCTTTTCGGCTGGCCAAGGTTTCCTCGTCATCATCGTCGGCCTTTTTGGCGCCGATAATGTCTTCTTCATCATCTACATGGCGCCCATCCATGTCTTTCAAGGCTTCGATGGTCTCAGCATCTTTGGGGACGTCAGTGCTAGGTGCCGGGATGCTTCTTTCTGCTGTTATGACCTCGGCCTGCTTTGATACATCAATACCAGCACCTGACGAGGCAGCCTCCTTCTCCACTTCTTTTTCTTTTTCAGCACCCTTGTTGACGGGCTCGCCACCTGTATTAGGAGGAACACACGTTACTAATTCAATTGGTTGTTCTACCAGACGACGACAATTCACAATTGCTTTGGCAAATTGTGGGGAAAAAAGAGAGATACCTTCCGCAGATGCTCCCTCTTGAGTAGTTGCAGAGACTCCAATGACCACGGGAGTTAGACCCAAAGGAATTAATGGATCATCGGGATGGTATTCCTCAACCCCGGAGGTCTTGGGCTCCACATCCGAACTCGAGCCCTCGTCAGCTTTGCCTTTACCCTTAGCCAGGGCCCTCTCCTTTTCCATCTCCTCTAGAATCAGACGACGACCCTCTGCTAGGTCCTCAGGCTCATTATCCCTAAAGATGCTCTTCATCAAATCATCCTCATCAATCTCTTCGACCCCCAATCTATGCTTTTCACCCTCAACAATGGCATCCCATAAATTGGCCAAAGTAACGTGGTAATCCAGGATCCACGAGATGTTGCGAGTTTTGAGAACCTGGCCAAGGAAATCGAAAATCATCTCTTCAAACCCCTCGATCTCCTTCTCTCTTTCCAGGAGCTTGTTGTTAGAAGCAGTGGCCAATTCGATGGCACTTTCAACATTCTTTTCGGCGAGAGCTGCCCGTCTCTCCGCGTCTGCAACCTGATCATTTAAAATCACCTTTTCTGCTTTAGCCAAAGCCAGACTTTCTTTTAAATTCGCTTTTTCTGCCTCCCAAGCAGCCCTCTCAGCTTCAAAATGGCCTTGTGCTGTTTTCAACTCGATGTTGGCCATTTTGAGATCTTCAACCTCCTTCTTTAAGGCCATTTTCTCTTGGCTATTGGAGTCAAGTTCCGAATGGAAGCGCTGCTTAGCATTCTCTAATTCAATCTTATAATTTTCAGCGTCCCTCCGTGCTAAAGCAAGCTGGGATTGAGCATCTTCCAGGTCCTTCTCCATCTTGGTCCTGGCCCTTTCGTTGTTTTCAAGTTTCGCCTTAGATCTGTGTGCTTCTATTTCAAGCGATCAGATGACTTCTGAAAGGTTAACTGCATGTTTTTTCATCATCTCATATTACCTGGCAACATGGCGGATATGCCCGACAACTTCGCTATCCCAGTTCTTGGGGACCGGTTCCAGGGCTGGAACAAATGTCATCCGGTCAAAGAATATGTCTGGGAATTGTTCCTGCAGCTTTTCCAGCCTGCCTTGAATCTCGGGACCATGCATGTAATCCCGTGACCCTGGAGCAGCCAACTCTGGCTGGCTGGAGGGGACGATGTCACTCCTCTCCTTTTCAGATTCTTTGGATGCATCCTTGCCCTTATCTTTAGATTCGTGATGCCATTTTGACGACCGGCTGTGGGAAGGTGCACTCTTTGGAGGAGTTAACTCTTTAGGAAGTTTCTTTCCCCCTGTAGGAACTGCCGGGTAGCTGGAAGGCTTGGTAGAGGCCGATTTTGGTGGAGACCGAGGTTGCGAGGAAGTCGGCCTGTGAGAAGGACCACGAGAGCGCTCAGTATCCGGACGAAGGCTGGGTGTGCCCTCACGAAGAGAACGATACGAGTAAGATTTCCTGCGGGACATCGTTCCTGCAAAAAGAGAAGAGCATATTAAAACTTTGAATACCCGCGATATAAGAGTGCAGAGTCAGATAGTGTGTGTGATTTGTGCATCCCATATAATTCCCCCTAACAGACCCGGGCCTGAAGACAGGCTCATCTGACCAGTTTCTTGTCCTCTAGTTGGAGCGATGGTCTCTTCAGAAGCAGGGAAGAAAGGCCCCTCTTCAAAGTCCTTCTCCGTATATACATCATCGGGTAGAGGAATTTTATTCAGCTCATCAAATAACTGCTCTTCCGTCAAATCATCGGGGGCAGCGGTTTTGATCGGAGTAGAAATCGGGATTTCCTTGGACACGTCACCG
Source organism: Allium sativum (assembly GCA_030737875.1). Lineage (NCBI taxonomy): Eukaryota > Viridiplantae > Streptophyta > Magnoliopsida > Asparagales > Amaryllidaceae > Allium > Allium sativum. The sequence continues at coordinate 162,150,452 of CM060923.1, forward strand.
CGGACCTCATCCCCTCTGTATATGTTCAGATCTTCATCGTCTTGGATGACTATAGGAGAAGGACTCTTGCGAAATTTAGTTGTTTCTACCGCTTGCGAAGTTCCCTCTCCCTTTGTTGGGGGCACGTACTTATAAGGTTTGCCGCCAGTGCCAAGTCCAAATCTTCTATCCAGAAGACGATGCTTATGAAGATTGTCATCAGTAATGCATTTTTTGATCCTTAGAAAGTCGGATCTGCTTTGTAAAAGAATGGATAATCGATTGTTGTATAGTGGGCCCTCCGTTTTTGGGAAGACATGATCTGTTTAAGACAAAGAAAAAGGGGGGGAGAATGTTAACGCCTAGACTTCTTGAACAAGACATTCGATTAGAAGCTTAAAGTTTACTTGATTTGAGCCATCTTCGTGAGCATCCGGGCTGTTTTCTTATATAAAACCAGTCAGACTTAGGATCCCCTATATTGCTATATCCATCGTACAGGACCTTCCTATTCGCCACCGATTCAAAGAAAGAGAAATTTGGAGTTGCGAAGAACGGTGCTTGAAAAGAAAGAAGAATGTCAAATCTCTGAATTTAAGTTCGGCATGTAAGATCTCCGCGTATGCAATATATAGGGTATATAGTGATGCGTAGGCGTTCGGATGAAGTTGCATCGGGGCAATTCCCTGTCGTCTTAAAGTTTCAATGGCGATCGGAGGGAACGGAGGAATAGCTCCTACCAAGCACATGGTTCGGCTGATCGCCATGTATCCTTCCGGAGCTAGGTGGGGTCTATCTTCGCTTCCGGGCGTCAAGACATCATCCCAAGGAATCCCGTGCCTCAAGAAGATTCTTTTAAGCTTTATATCGTCAAGCTTAGATGCTAAAGAATCAGAAAATTTATCTATCCCGAGAGCGCCAGGAATCTCGTCAGGAGCTCGCCCATCTATCTCGGAATCATCGCTAGATGAAGTACTTTCGGACGGATCTGATTCTGTGGCCTCGTACTCAGATCCAGAATCTTCACCTCCCGGATTAATTGGAGGAATCTCAGGGTTGTATTGCTCAGGAACCTCGGATTCCGCTTCTGTTGCGGATCTTGAAGAAGAGTGATTATTCGACATTACTTCTAGGACGAGAAAACATGAACAATGAGATTAATACTACCCGTCCTCCGTGTGTGCAAGTGCCGGTGTGTGTGCTTGTGTGTGCATTAAAGATAAAGCGTGAAAGCAATCAAGATCATCAAAATATTAGTCGTCATATGCAGTCAAATTATGTGGTCATTTAGTCCAGAAAGTCCAAGGTCAAGGCCCTAGCCTAACTGTTCAGAATTTTATGGTGACAAGGCATCGTTTAAAGTTTAAAATTCCTTTGGATCGTGAACCATGAGTCGGATCGCCATGAAGAGGGATCGCCCTCCTTTGGATCGCGGGGTAGAGGATCGCCCCCTTCGAATCGCAGGGCAAAGGAATCGCCCCTTCGCGGATCGTGAAATTAAGTGGTTGGGGTCTTTGCCGAATCGTCGCAGCCCTCCACGATACGCGCCTCTACCGTCACCACGACCCTCCGTCTCGCCACTCGCCTTCATCTTCTTCCTTTCCTCTCCTTGCCCACGATCCGAACTGGCCTTCCCTCTTCTCCTTCCTCCTTCTTCTTCCTCCTCTCCTTCTCGTTTCCGAACTTCAACTTCTACGCCCATCAGCCATGGCGCCACCCTTGTCCCCCCATAAAATCGCAAAAAATTTCATCGTTTCTTCCCTCAGGCTAGTCGAAAAATTTGTAAACAACAGCGATTACGAGTAAGGGTGCTTTTGGTGGAGTTACCTTTCTAAAAATTGAGAAAATGCTCGGATTTTCGAAGGTTTGAAAAATTAGGGTTCGTTCTTCAACAGTGCAGGCGAAACGATACGGCAGAAAAAAGAAGAAGGAAAGTGAAGAGGGGAGGGTCGACTTATATAGGCAAAAGGGCGACCGTTTGTCTCCCCTTTTTTGTCCTATTCGGTCCACGAAAATAGGCGGGCCGCGAACCAAAAGTCCACCACGACTCGAGGAGGAGCCCGTTTCGTTCCGAGGCCCAAGTACACACCAAAGAAACGAGACGAATGGCTTGATAATGGACCGCGACTCGAGCACGCGATCCGAATCGATAAATTCAGTAATGAAGGCTCTGAAAAATCCCAGAAAAGGAATTGTTCACTGATTCACAACTCGCTGTGAAGGGACGATTTTATAGCTTCGAAGCATGTTCCATCATCGATAAAACACACTTCGAGGGGGCAAAATGTTGGCTAGCTTTTTGACCAAGCCACCCAGGTTCATTCATAAGAGGAAGGTATGAAACTATATGCCCAAGTGCATGAACGAACGGATCGCATCTTCGACTTGCCAGATGACGGATCGCACACAATCGACTCGCCCGCTATCGGATCGCCCCCATCCCTTCAGCGAAACGAATCCTCTATGCGACTCGATCCGGACTTATATTGTTGCCCAGAGTAGACCGATCCGATCCCCTGATGCATGGCGAACCCTCTGACCCGTTCAAGCGTGAGCTAGTCTTCAACGATCCGAGTCGCACGAATTTGGCGACACGTGTCCCTAACCGTCATTTGGACCGATTCTCCCCATCTGCACGATCCGATTTTCAAGAAGATCGCGACACCTGTCCACAACGGCTAATTTGACTATTTCCTCAACGGTGGCGATGTGATCCGATGTTCTCGGGATTCGTGCCACGTGTTACCACGACCCGCCTGACAAAATCAGCTATAAATAGCCCGGAGCTTGGCATTTTTTGGGATCTTTTTGGCAATATTGAGTTCTGAATCCGCCATTGTTCTCAAAATACTAGAGTATTGAGAGAAATCCTTGATTGTATTACCTTTCAAAGTATAATCAATAATATATAAAGTGGACGTAGGCTCGTTAACGCCGAACCACTATAAATTCTGTGTGTTATTTCCTTTTTCCTCATTCTTCAGTTGAAACTCTATAAGCTTCAGAACAATTTGGGTGTTAGGTCCAAATTTTGATCTAACAGATTGATAGTTATGATTTGAAATTGCTTTCAAAACATATAAACACTATTAATAATATCAAATGCCTTTGTTTTATTCGTATCAAGCATATCTTGTCCATTATAAGGTAAAAACTCTATCCTCCGGTTTGTGTTGCATTGTGTGATGGGAACTGAGTCTTATAATGGCTTCATTTTTATAAAAAGCATTGCGATGTTTAAAATAAAGATTTGTTTTTAAAGCACTGGCAATCCAATGGAGTAAACCCGTTCCACGAAAGTGGCGTGGTCCTGTGATTAGCCATATTATAAATGTGTTGAGTAGGTTTCTCAAACAGTCCCATGACTGACTCGTAGTTTGTTTCACTTTCAAACTCAGGTGCCCCTTTTTCTACACGGGCAGCCTTGTATTCAGTTTTAGCTGGCTCTTTCTGGATAGCTGGAGCTGAAGATGGATTCTATTATTTATCTCTTTTTATGCTGTTCAGCTCCTATTGTGCGTATTATGTTTATTTCCGCTGTAGACATTTATTTATAGTTGAACTGTATTTGTACTAAATATGATCCTGCATACTGTGTAACTCTGATGATTACATATATCCAGTGTATTATTTGTTCATTATCTGGTGTATTTATTTAATTATGTTCTGCTGTTATCTGTTTATGTGTTATATTCCATAGATTACCCTTGCCACCATCAGTACGGGGCTTGGGGTCGTCTCATTTGGTATCAGAGCTTTGGTTAAGCTTAGTTCTGGAATATAACATATTAACGAACTCGTCAGAAATAGAACCAGTAGTGTTCTAGGACGAGTAACTCATTACAGATAGGAACAGTAATATCCTAGTATGAGTAGCAGAATGAAATACACCCCAAATTGACACATTTACATTTGATGAATATGTTTCTATGTTTTAAAATATCTTTTCTGTGACCTGACACTTGATCTGCTATTTGCAGAAGTACTAGAAAATGAGTGTCAGAAACAGAAGGAATGCAGAACCGGATATTGAGGCCCTATTAATCAAGTATCGAAATATGGGTGGAATACCGTTCTCTGGTGAAGAATCTATTATGAAGACACAGGCTTGGATTCGTTCTGCTGAGAAAATCTTTGATGGTTTAAAGCTGAGGGATGACCAGAAAAGACTACTGACATCCTGGGCACTCAAAGATGAAGCTTTGTTCTGGTGGGATTCAGTTATTGAGAATAATCCAGAAGGTGATATCACCTGGGATAGATTTAAAGTGATTTTCCTAGAAAGATTTACTCCTCCAGAAGCAACTGAGAGATTATGTGATGAATTTTCTTATCTGATACAAGGAGATATGACCATTCCAGAATATCATAAGAAATTCAACGAACTTTCTCACTTTTCTCCCCGTCTAATTCAAAATACGAAGAGAAAGAATCTGAGATTTATTAATGGGCTTCAAAGGAAATTCCAGAATAAAGTAATGGGGCATGTGAAGCTTCCTTTTTCAGAAATGATTTACATGGCTTACCAGTACGAAGATCTAGATAAGAAAGGCATGTTACGCAACGAAGAGGAAGTCAGTTCTAGCAATAAGGTTGAATCAGAAGCTGATCGCCCGGAGGCCAGAACGATGTCTGAGATCAGTAAGAAGCCTACTGCTAAGAGAAAAAAGGCTAAATCTGAAAAAGAACCAGCAACGACTGCCATATGCAATAACTGCCATAAGCCAGGGCATTTTCAGGGAAATTGCAAACCCTCGGAGAAGCGAATAAAGAGTGGATCTAAATCCGGTAAGAAGTTTCAAGAGAATAGAAAGTGCAGTCAATGCCATCAGACCGGTCATCTTTCAAAGGCCTGCCCGCTATTCAGAAAACCTGAAGCAGTACATGTAAATGAAGTGGTAGAAGTACCTGCATCTTCATCTACTCAGGAAAGGTCTAATGTTTTAGAAGGCACGCTTAATGTCAAGAACATTCCGGTTAAAGTACTGTTTGATACAGGCGCGTCACAAAGGTTTATTGCAAAGAGTGCAGTCAAGAAGTTGGATTTGAAATTGAAGAAGCTCAAAGAGCCAATGACTGTCCAATATCCAGTTGGGGGTTCCATCGATCTCAGTTGGGTTTGTGGGGGTGCCTGTCTCTTTTTCCTGCTATAAATTCCCTACTATCTCTATCGTCATGAATTTTAATGAATTCGATCTAATTTTGGGATTGGATTGGTTAACCAAATATGAGGCAGAGGTTAGATACGCCGAGAGAGTTGTTAAGGAAAAGGCCCAATTAGGGAATTATATAACCATGCCATGTGAAGGCCCGAATTCAAATAGAAAGGACTTCTGGGCAGCTTTGGATGTTTCTCCAGCTCAAATAGAAAATATCCCTGAAGCCACAGAGAATATTCCTGACCTCATCAAAGACATCCCTATCGTCAAGAACTATGCGGATGTGTTCGCAGAAGTTGTTCGCTTACCTCCACAGAGAGAAATAGATTTCAAGATTTCTTTGATTCCGAATGCAAGGCCGGTAGTTCACGCTATTTGAAGAATGTCCTTGAAAGAGAAAGAAGAACTTGACAATCAAACACGACAGCTAGTATGGAAGGGTCTGATCAGGTCTAGTTTCTCTAATTGGGGAGCAGCAGTGGTGTTTGTCCCAAAATCAGACGGTACTCTGCATCTATGTGTGGATTATCGTGATTTGAACAAGTAGACGATAAAGAACAAATATCCATTGCCGCGAATCGATGATTTATTGGATCGTCTAAATGGAGCACAAGTATTCTCAAGGATGGACCTAGCCACAAGCTTCCATCAGCTTCGAATTGCCGAAGAGTGTGTTCCAATGATAGCATTCAGAGGTCCAGACTTATTCTACGAGTGGTTAGTAATGTCGTTCGGCTTATGTAACGCTCTAGCTTACTTCGTCGATCTGATGAATAGAGTGTTCAGAGGGGTTTTGAATAAATTTGCTCTGGTTTTTATTGACGATATTCTAATCTTCTCTAAATCAAATGCCGAACATGAAAAGCATCTGGAACAGGTTCTGGAAATCCTCAGAAGGAATGTATTAAAAGCCAAACTATCCAAATGTATATTCTGGCAAGATGAAGTAAAATTTCTAGGCTATGTCATATCAAAAGAAGGAATTGCTGTGGATCCAAGTAAAATCACAGCTATTCAGAATTGGAAACAGCCCAGTACTCCTACAGAATTCCGCAGTTTTCTCGGATTGGCTAGTTATTACCGGAAGTTCGTTGAAAACTTTTCGAAGATATTTGGTCACTTAACGAAGCTTACAAATAATCACTCTAAATTCAAATGGACTCCAGAAAGTGAGGAGGCTTTTGAAGAGCTAAAGTTAAGATTAACGACTGCCCCAATGTTAACCATTATCGACGGCAATCAGGTTTTAAAAGTCTGGACAGATGCCTCTAGAGAAGGCCTTGGCGCAGTGTTAATGCAAAGGGGTCAAGTGATTGCTTATGCTAGCCGTCAGCTGAAGCCTCATGAGAAGAACTACGTCACTCATGATCTTGAGTTGTTGGCTATAGTATTGTCTTTGAAAATCTGGAGGCACTATCTTCTGGGTGAGAAATTTGAACTGTATACAGATCATCAGTCATTAAAGTATCTGTTCACCCAGAAAGATTTGAATCTGAGGCAGCAACGTTGGCTAGAGTTTCTTGCAGCATATGACTTTGAGATTATATACACTCCAGGGAAAGCCAATGTCGTGGCCGATGCGCCGAGTCGAAAGAATGTAATGATCGCCAGCTTTATTATTACGACTTCCTTGATTGACAAAATATCTATTCTTCAGAAGGAGGATAACTTTATTAAGGATATGATCAAAAGGATTCAGAAAAGCGAACCCTCGTGTTTTCAAATAGATAACGACGAGACCTTGAGATTGAAAGGAAGGATTTGTGTTCCCGACATCCCAGAGTTAAAAAGGGAAGTGTTAGACGAGTGTCACAAATCCAAGCTGAGTATCCATCCCGGTGTAGGCAAAATGTACAATGATCTCAAGCGAACATTCTGGTGGAAGGCTATGAAAAGAGACGTTTCGATATATGTTAGCCGATGCCCTACTTGCCAGCTGGTCAAAAGCGACCAATAGAAACTGGCTGGATTGTTACAACCGCTAGACGTTCCTGGTTGGAAGTGGGAACATATTTCCATGAACTTCATAGATGGTTTTCCCAGAATTAGAAAAGGAAATGACAGTATATGGGTGATCGTAGATCGCTTCACGAAGACCGCCCATTTCATACCTGTCAGATCAAACAGAACTGCTCAGAGTCTGGCGTAGATATACTTCAAGGAAATAGTTAGACTACACGGAATGCCGCTTAGTATAGTCAGTGATAGAGATACAATATTTACTAGCAAATTCTGGGAGGCGTTTCAAGTAGAACTGGGAACAAAGTTGAATCTAAGTACCGCTTATCATCCTCAGACAGATGGTCAGACTGAGAGGATGAATCGTATACTAGAAGATCTATTGCAGGCTTGTGTTCTAGATTTCGGTGGATCATGGGAAGACCATCTGCATTTGGCTGAATTCTCATATAATAACAGCTACCAGGCGAGCCTGACAATGTCGCCATTCGAAGCATTATATGGTAGACCATGCCGATCTCCTGCCTGTCGGGTCGAACCCGGTAATAGACTTGTGTTAGGGCCTGATATGATCCGAGAAGCTGCCGACAAAGTCGATTTTATTAAGAAACGATTACTCGCTGCTTAAAGCCAACAAAAGAGCTATGCCGATAGGAGAAGAAGAGATATATCGTTTGCAGTTGGCGACTATGTATATCTGAAAGAATCGCCGATGAGAGGAGTTATCCGGTTCGGTAAAACTGGGAAGTTGGCGCCCAAATTCATTGGCCAATTTCCTATTCTGGAACGGATCGGAACTCTCGCTTATAGGGTTAAATTGCATGATTGGTTGCCTAGAGTGCATGATGTATTTCACATATCTCAACTTCGAAAGCACGTTCATGATCCAGATTTGATCGTGGAAGAAGCAGCTCAACAGGATATTTAAATTACCCCAGAATTGGCTGTGAGAAGAGAGCCGCTAAAGATCATCGGCAAAGAAACCAAAGAGCTGAGGAACAAGAAGGTTCACTTAGTCAAAGTGCAATGGAGTGGAGATCCGCGAGATTGTACTTGGGAATCTGAGGAGAGCATTCAGAAAGCCTATCCTAGATGCCGAGTGGATATATCTGATTGACTCCGGTGCAAGGTACATTTACCATACTTTGCATTACCATTTAATTCTCTACTCTGTTGTTATTTTCTTTCCATGGATGTGCACTTTTAATTCAATAGTCTGAATGATTTTAAAAGAATATAGAAATTGATTAGTATATTTTTGAAAAGTTAAAAACAATTTATTGATTTTTTGTGTTGTGTGATAGTAGAGTTGATTAATTAAATCATTGAAACGATAGTTAATTTAATTAATAAGAGAATGAATGGTAGGATTTATTCGATTAAATCACACATTGACTGATTAGAAAATAGATAGAAATATATACATGTGCATTATATATGTTTGAACAGGTAAATGGATAACTGTTGAGTAAAGATTTTATTGGCGTGCCCGACAAATAGGTAAACCTTAATGAGTTGGATGCGAAATATTATTATATCAACTCCTGTGAATGCCATTGGATGCGGAGTGCTGGTTATTCTGTGTGTAAAAATAAATGTCGCCATAGGATAGTAACAATTAATTTTGAACTACATTACATGGCATACTTCTGGAAGATAGGCATACTTCATCATATACCACATAAGCATTTGGAGCATGTGTGACGAGGTGGAAGATTTACCATACGAGCGAGAGGCTTGTATGGCGATGACTATATTTTACAGGTTGAACTGATGATTGATATGGACTATTTAAATTATAACGATAAAATTACCAGATTAATAAAAAACCCACGCGGGTCTGGAGTTGACAATAATCACGTCTCTCTAGTTGATAGATACGGCACATGGACTATTTATTTCCCATACGGGACGAGATGACGAGGATTTATCCTCTGGAGCAATTAAAAATACACACTCCCTCAGGCTTTGACAGGGTGATGAGAATTTATTCTCTGGAGTTATTATCTATACACGCTCCCCTGTAAACAGCAGAATATATCACTATAAATATGTGCATGCTTATTAGGATTTATTGGGTACCTAATACGGCCCAATAAATTTCCAAACCTCTCCCCGTACAAAGGAGGTTATGGCGAAATTTTTTGAAAATTCCGGGTGTTAGCCAAATTTTTGAAGAATTTGAAAATTCTCATAAACTGAAAAGTTGGAGAATGGAAGCCAGATTGAACGTAGAGTTGATAAATCAAACCACTTTCGACTTTGTTCCTTTTCGGGGACGAAAAGTTTAAGTGGGGGAGATTGTAACGACCCGGAAAATCTGAACCAATTTAAAAATTTTAAATTGGCTAAAATAGTGGATTTTAAATATTTAAAATTAATATTTTAAATAATAGGAATGAAAAGTAAGTTTGAATCGACGTTGGAAAACGAATATAATTATTTCTAATTATAAACAAGGCCTGAAATGGCGCGGTAGTTTCAAAATTTGAATTCAAACTTTGACTGACTGTACCGGGTGCAAAACAAAACGAATTTGAATGAAACCAAAAATATTTAAATCTGTTAGAGAATACCTTTCTAAAGAATCTGAAAAATCGAAGTTCATAGTGCGATGCAAAAGTAATGGCCAAATGAATTTTCAGAAAGGTCGCTATGGAATTTATATAGCCCGTGAAATTGGCCATTTTGCAAACAACCTTGGAATTCGACGAAACCAATTTTGTTGGATCCGGGATGTGAAGTTATTACTAGGTTTCAAATTTCATAATTTTTGAACCTAATATGTGAGCGTGGCAAAGGAAAATGTGTTTTGGTCAATTACAGTTAAATTGGATCGACCAGAAATGGGCCATTTTTCAAATAGTCTCAAAACTCGACGAAACTAGTTTTGTTGGGACCGTATTGTCAAAACATAGCTAGATTTATTTTTTTGGAATTTTTCGAATCAGTTTGTGGCCCTGGCAAATTGAAATGTACGTTCAAATTAAATATTGAATGTTTTATATTTTAATTTGAATGGATATAGACTGAAACAGTAGAATGGGCCTCCGAAACATATCCCATTGTGTTCGGAATGGGGGTATAACGCTAGGGACGACAGTCGTTGGGTTTGATTTCGAGTTCGTGTGCAAAAACCATATTTTAAAATTTAATAAAGTATGAACCAATAGGAAATTTTCTTTCATAATTATTTTAAAAATAAAAAAAATAAAAAACCCCCATATCAGCTGCTCTCGACGGCGGAAACCCTTCGTTGCTTCTCCTCCTTTTTCCGACCAAAGCAGGAGGAATTAGACCCCCCTCCAGTTAAACTTTTTGAAGATCCTAACGCCCTCTACAAATCCATATAAGGTTTTCCAATTTCCACTGAGTATACGAAGAGATCCAGGCCCTCAAAGTTCGGTCGTTCAAAGACCCGCCGGAGCTACCTGCCGCCGTCGAGTTCGACGAAACCCCCGCCCCCTTGTGCGCCTCTCCTCCCTCTTCCTCGTGGTGAAGGCCGATCGACAAATCGCTGCACGGATCTCGCGAAAATTCAAAACCTAGTTTTGAACAAAACTGAAGGTATACGACTTGTTATTTTTAAAACTAATTTCCACATTTAAAAGCGTAGCGAACTTCTAAAAATCATATCTTTTTTCTATGTTGTCGAAATCCAGTGAAACAAGAGACAGTGGACTCGTGTGGACGTCTTCTACCTTCTAGAAGAGACCGCATATTTTTCTGAGCCTTCTACTATTTTTGCTGGAGTGGAACCCAATGTGAGATTTCTAATTTATAAACGATATGGAAAACGACGATGTATAAATTATATAGTCGATGTATGAGTTATATAAGCGTTGTACACCTCTTGTATAACCGTTGTATAAGTTGTACGTTCGATGTATAAGTTGTACATGCATTGTAAAAATTATATATGTGTTGAAATAGAAGTGAAATGCTATATATAAATATATATACGCCCCTCGTCCACAAACCATGGATGATATTTATTGGTTGTGATTGGTGTGAAAATTGATTGATAGCGAATGGTTGATTGGAATTGTTTGTGGTTGATATTGATTGATTGTGGTTGAAAAATACCCGTTTATGGTTGAGAAATATTTGGTTGAAACCACATAGGATTAGTTTGTGGAAATGAAAAATATATACATGCCGCCTGCATGCGAACTAGATGCATGATTCCCCATTGTCAAAAACCGCGAGGTTTTAAGGTAGAGCGAGGAGCCGTACTAGGGACGGTCCCGGTTTTAACTACCCTGCCGTTATGCTGCCGAAATTTTGAATAATATTCATGTGTTAGAATTATTTTCCTATGTTGAAATTATATTCGTCTGTTGAATAGAAAACCTTCATGCGTTGAATTGAAATTCATTCGTTGAATCATATTCATGTGTTGAGTGGAATTCGTGTTTTGAATAAATTGTTTTAACAATAAAAATCACATTTTTATCGATATATACAAACTATAGAAAACCTTCATGTGTTGAATCGATATTCATTCGTTGAATTGAAATTCATGTGTTGAATGGTATTCGTGTTTTAAATATAAAAAATCACCTTTTTATCGATATATACAAACTATAGAAAACCTTCATGTGTTGAATTGATATTCATTTGTTGAATTGAAATTCATGTGTTGAATGGTATTCGTGTTTTAAATATAAAAATCACCTTTTTATCGATATATACAAACTATAGAAAACCTTCATGTGTTGAATCGATATTCATTCGTTGAATTGAAATTCATGTGTTGAATGGTATTCGTGTTTTAAATATAAAAATCACCTTTGTATCGACATATACAAACTATAGAAAACCTTCATGTGTTGAATCGATATTCATTCGTTGGATTGAAATTCATTTGTTGAATGGTATTCGTGTTTTAAATATAAAAATCACATTTTTATCTATATATATAAACTATAGAAAACCTTCATATGTCGAATCGAAATTCATTCGTTGAATTGAAATTCATGTGTTGAATGGTATTCATATTTTGAAAGAAATCGTTTGATAATAAAAATCCTATTTTTATCATCAATATGAACTATATAAAGTAATCTTGTTTTGAAATAAATTGTTTAATAATAAAAACCCTATTTTTACCACCTATATTAACTATATAAAATAGTCGAGTTTTGAAATAAATTGTTTTACATTAAAAATCACATTTTTATTATATACATGAATTGATAAAAATAGCGAAGTGTTGAAATTGAAGACAGTTAGATGAAAATATAATTTTTATCAAATGTATGAAAAGAATATAGCTTTGAAATCGAAGAATCGATATATATAAATAGAATTGAAATATATCGAATAACGACACTGCAGTTCGTATTTTGAAACTTTGATTTCAAACGATTATACCGGGAGATACGACCATCGGATTTTCCTGAAATCACAACCGTTGGGTTTGTTTTGGAAATATATTTCCAACGGCACCAACTTCGTAAAAATCCAACGGTTGGATTGTCTGGAATGTTTAATTCAAATCTGAAGAAAAACAGCGGCAGAATCGATTATATATATATATATATATATAATCGAATAACGACACTGCAGTTCGTATTTTGAAATCGAAACTTCAAATGATTATACCGGGAGATCCGACCGTTGGATTTTCCCGGAACTGGAACCATTGGATTCGTTTTGAAAAGATCTTTCTAATGATGTAAATTTTGTGAAGATCCAACGGTTAGATTTTCAGATATGTGTAAATCAAATCTGAAGAAAAACTGCGCCACGGCCGCGTTATGTCCGAAGCGTCGTTTTGAATAAATTGGCTATTTTAAAATAAATAAAAATAGTGATAAATCGTTATAAAATATTATAAATGATATGGATGTCAAATTTAGAAACTAACTGAAGGTTGGCTAAGTCGAATGGTTTCCTGGGTGTTGATCTGATGTTGGTTTCGGCCTTCGGGGTTAATATTTGGGAAATCGTTCTCTTACTAATTGACGATTAGTGGCTAATGAATTGAAATGATGCGTATGTATGTTAGTGTTGCACTTATTTATTATATATGTGAGTTGCTGAGAAAGACCGGTTTTATCCCATTCTGAATAACTGAATCGACGATAAGAAGTCGAAGATGAAGACGGGGGTTAAAGTCCGATTTTCACCTCGTTTGGATGGTCACTGAGGTCCTGATGGGAGGCATCCCAAAATATGGATAATGAGTGGTGATCGTCTAGACATACGTGGGGATCGATGAATATGAGAGGTATTTAGTGCCTCTGGTTTCGTTCAGACCCAGAACGGACTTGCAAATGGAATGTGTGTCTGACATTGGATTTTATTCTGTGTTGATTGATCTCTATTAAATATACATCTGTTTGGCGGCGGAGAATTTATTCTTTTGCTTAACGCCCTTCTCTGAAACGTATGAGCTCAGAGGTTGTATATCGATGGACATCAGTCGCATGGCATGAATTTCTAGTGTGGCATGCCTAAGTGGCAAATGATCAAGGCTTCTGTTGAAAAGCAAAGTCTGGTGGTGATGATCAAAGCACCGCCTGTGTGGCGTAGCTTTGTGTACAATGTGAATTCGCGAGCCTAACACCCCGGTATGAACCAAAAGCGGGAGAAGGACCTCAGGGAGGGCATGCGTTTCCTTCTAGCTAGGAGTTGTGTCGGTGTTTTTACACGGCCTGACATTTTACTTATGTGGATGATGGATTGCGAGGCGCCTCGGATATATCAGTCGATCCGGGACCGATGGAGTCATTCGTTTGCTCATTTACGCTCCATAGGGCGGGGAAACGTAGTGTTCAGGAATTTTAATCCACATCGGTGGACCGGCCCTGTCGCTCCAAAGGGTCACTCGAGCTCTGACCCTGAGACATGGGCTAGATTGTCTCGAATTCGGTAAGGACTATCTTTTGCCTTGGTTCAGGACGGAAATCCAATTTCTAAATACGACATCATGCGGTTTTGATTGTATACCTATATATGGCGACATAGTGGTATGGGGCATTAATGCCATCTATGATTGATAGTTATGATTTGAAATTGTTTTCAAAACATATAAACACTAGTAATAATATCAAATGCCTTTGTTTTATTCGTATCAAGCATATCTTGGCCATTATAAGGTAAAAACTCTATCCTCCGGTTTGCGTTGCATTGTGTGATGGGAACTGAGTCTTATAATGGCTTCATTTTTATAAAAAGCATTGCGATGTTTAAAAGAAAGATTTGTTTTTAAAGCACTGGCAATCCAATGGAGTAAACCCGTTCCACGAAAGTGGCGTGGTCCTGTGATTAGCCATATTATAAATGTGTTGAGTAGGTTTCTCGTACCAGTCCCATGACTGACTCGTAGTTTGTTTCACTTTCAAACTCGGGTGCCCCTTTTTCTACATGGGCAGCCTTGTATTCAGATTTAGCTGGCTCTTTCTGGATAGCTGGAGCTGAAGATGGATTCTATTATTTATCTCTTTCTATGCCGTTCAGCTCCTATTGTACATATTATGTTTGTTTCCGCTGTAGACATTTATGTATAGCTGAACTGTATTCGTACTAAGTATTATCCTGCATACTGTGTAACTCTGATGATTACGTATATCCAGTGTATTATTTGTTCATTATCTGGTGTATTTATTTAATTCTATTCTGCTATTATCTGTTTATGTGTTATATTCCATAGATTACCCTTGCCACCATCAGTACGCGGTTTGGGGTCGTCTCGTACATATATAGTATACAATCAAAAGCGCAAGCACGTATTGGGTAATGGATTTCCAACTATGACAAGGTATGGAACCACCTTTCGCTAGTGTACCCCTAGAAAGGAATACAATGGGTTCAACAAGAACATCTTGCAACCTGGCCACACATGACCGACCACTCATTTCGCTTGTGTGTATCGAATGTATATCACCAATGGTTGGGATCAGCAATCGTTTCCTGAATGGGACAGCATCAACAATAGATTTTTAGAAGTAAATGAAACTCTAGATCAGGTGATTATACACCCTACTTCGGTGCGACCGACTTAGCCATGTTGCCTACCCGATTTCTATCATTTACCGGATGTGTGGCTAGAAGCTACGCTTTATCATCACACCAGATTCACTTTGAATGCCACATCGTCAAATCCATCAAATCACTAATTTGACGTCCTCAACCATACATTATGTGTTAGCTAAAAGAAGTTTCCTTCTCCACTTCCAATCTTGGTACGGTTGGAGAAATCAATATACGTGATCATTTGGAAATACTCTGTCAGACATCCATCCATACAAGTCATCCAGGAACAGGATGAACCGAAGGCACTATTCAATACATCCATCTTAGACACTGTTATCTAAGACTTATACAATAGCCCTTGCACATTACTCCGTCTTCAATTATCCTTGGCATATATGATTCGCAACGCTTGTGCCAATACAGAGTGGTTCTTTGGATAATAATCCAACTGGTCTCTCCATATTAGCAACGTTAAAATTGTCAAAAACTTCGATAGTCTGTGAGTTAACTATCAAAGAAAACAGGTGTGCAAACAACGATATTATTTCCAGATGGGAATTCTATCAATCAATCATATATATATATATTCATATTTTCCTTATTTCAATATTTGATTACGTTTCTGATTCTATTTGGAAAACATTTCCAAATCTTCTATATTTGGATTTAAACAGATGTTTTAAATCAACATCGCGACGACAACTCAAACCACTATACTTATTTACTAAATTCACTTAACCACTTTCACTCTCGAACCTTAACCATTTCTAAATTAAAAACGAAGTCAATCAAGTTGGGGTATAATTACCTCTCAGACCTTAACTGAACAACATTTCAAATCTCGAAATAGGGTAAGTTCATCTTTTAACTCCTTAACACTTCCTTACGTAACTTCCGGATATAATTTACGAGTCCAACTCCTTTAATTCTATTCGAATAACTATATTTGATTAACTCCTTTGATTTAACTTAAATCGATTAACTCCATCGAACAAATAAATTCGATAACCCCTTCGAATAACTAAATTCGATAACTCCTTCGAATAACTAAATTCGATAATTCTTTTCGAATAAACTATATTCGATTACTCACTTCGATTAAACTAATCGATAACTCTTTTCGATTAAACTATAATCGATAACTCCTTTTATTTAACTCTATTCGAATAAACTAATATTTGATTAACTCCTTTTAACTCTATTCGAATAACTAATATTCGATAACTCCTTTTAATCTCTATTCGAATAACTAATATTCGATAACTCCTTTTAACTCTATTCGAATAACTAATATTTGATTAACTCCTTTTAACTCTAGTCGAATAACTAATATTTGATTAACTTAGTTTGCCTAACTCTATCTCAATTAACTCCTATCGAATAACTAATTCGATAACTCTAATTGAATAACTGATATTCAATTAACTCTACTTGTCGATTTACCCTTATTCACTAACTTTATATGCTTTATAAAGATTTCCTTCTACAACGTTTATTCACTTATAATGATTTCCTTCTACAGCGTTTATTCACTTATAATGATTACCTTCCAATCCTATTTATTTATTTCTAAATAAATATTTCCTTTTTATAAAATCCTTCGATTTTATAAATTCCTTCTTTTATAAAATCCTTCGATTTTATAAATCTATTTCCTTTATAAAACCCTTTTCCTTTTCTATATAAAATCCATCGATTTTATATAAATAATTCATTTTCGAAATACACTTTGAAAATCCCCTTTCCCACATCCAGTATTTCTTATGGTATTTAACATACCGTATAACAACGATAAAAATCGTCCAAACACATATAATCAAAAACAGATTATATATCACATCATATATCACAATATATGAATCACAGTAAAATAAATGTTGAGGAATCCAGTTAGCTTCCTCTAACCTGTTTCCCTACATCACAGATGTTAAACAATATAGATAACATCACTTTCAGTTCCATATGATATATTCTGTTAAACAGAATCAATATAGAAATTCAACTAACTGACTAGAAGTTCAATCAAACAGTCAACACACAGTCAATCAGCCAATATTTAACAGTTTTAAAAATACAACATGAAATTATAACTGTTCAGAGTTAGTGAGATTTACTCACATTTACAGTTCATCGTTAATAACGATAACCATCGCTCGATTTGATTCAGACGGACAATTTATTTTACAATAAATTGTAACGAGCTCGGATTCACTCCCAGTCAGCTCCATGGTGTAGCTACCGTCCCCACGATCGTACCGGACCCTGTTTCGCTTGATTCACAAATTCTTGGCCCATCCACTTCCCTTTTGGCCTGGCCCGTTTGTATTAAGCCCTCTCCACTTTCTTTTCTTTTTTCTTGTTGGGCTCATCTCTTTGTCTCGGCCCATCTTCAAATTTGTATACATTATTTTCTTTTTTCCCCTTCTACAGCTTCCTTTCTTCTTCAAAACCAAATATCTGTGACCTGCTTCCTTTTTGTTCGACATTGCCACACTCTTAACTTCCATCTCGGCTTCATCCCTCAACTAAAACTGTTTGACATTTCTTGTACTGCATCCCCGACCAAAGTCATAGTCCCAACCTTCAGACTGTTCATCCATACCATATAGAGAACAAAACTCCACATATCACACCTTAAATCAACAGCAATTTCTGTCACCAACACCCACAAATAATTTGCACAGTCAACTCCACTTCATTTTGCAAACAACCAACTCCAACGTCATGCTGTTAAACTGCCGACCCTTCCCAGTTCATCTCAGTCCCCTTCACATCATCGACCCTATCGTACCCAGTTCCACCTACATACACAATCAGACTCATCTCCATTTCCATTTGTTAAGAAATATCCGTCCATTCCCAGTCATGGCCGAGACTCAGCATCGAACTCCTCATCTATTACCATCGAACCCCCAAAACAACTTACTGCTGAATTAACTTCCCCCATACTTCAATATTTACCCCGTCCTCCTTTCAACAGGTAAAAGCCAATCAACTCACATCTCGTTCATACATATAACGCACGAAAGTGCTGAAAATTCCCAGCAAACTCACAAACAAAACTCAGCAAACCCAAATACAAGTGTCACAAAGAACGCCCTTCTCAAACACGTTTTCACCGAACTCGAAAATCAATGCTGCCTAATTCCAGCTCGTCGGAAACTGAACCGTACACTCCAAATAGATAACGGAAATGGAGAGAAACATGAGAGGATTCGCATATATTTAATTGAGAATTTTTAGGATTTTGTTCGATTTTATTTGGATTTGTGAAGGTCGATTTCTCGCTTTCCCCTTTTGCTGAACGAATGAAGGAAAACAACGGCTTGTTTTGAGTACAAGGGAATGGTTTAGGTCTTAAGGGACACTGGGGGTTATTTATAAGGAAAAGCTTTTGAGAAATTTATTAGGAGATATTTTTAGATATAATATTCCATTATAATCTTTTTCGCCATTTTAACCCGGCAAGACATCATATCAAATCTGATTTCAACAAAATTTGTCATCCTGCTACACTACAGCATTTCGAACTCGATAAAGCTGGTCTCGTCGAATTCCGATACTGTTTGCAAACGTGGCTATTTTTAAAGCTCTAAATAACCCATTTAAATATATAAATATATTTAAATATAATTAAATTTAATATTTATAATTAAATATTATCGTATATATTCATAGTGGAAATACCATACAGCACTAGAATATTCCTATATGAATTTCTAACTTGATATTTCAAATCTGGGTCAACCCGATATTCGATTTATATTGAAATTCCTTTTATAACGAAATTAAAGCGTCGCAAATTATAAAGGAATTTCACAGCGACTTTTCTGAAATTTGATTTGGACATAAATAAAAATCTACATGACGAAATCCCGATTTTTCTCTTCCATAAGAAAGATATACTCCACCAACTCCACACGTTTCTTGTTTCATAGAAATCCGACTTAAAACGAATCCTGTACACTCAGTTGAAGTTCGAATCGCCAATTTACGAACTACAGCGCCATTTCGAGCTCGATTATAATTATATTATAATTTATACGTTCAATCTTCATTTATATAATATATTCGTTATTTTAATTCAATTCCAAGCTGAATTAAATATCACAGATGATCCAGTTCACACCATATCGCCATTTCGGCCAATTTTGATTATTTCAGAATTAAATATATTATTTAATTTATTATTTTAATTAAATATTCACCATTATTTAATTCCATGACCATTAAATTCTCTAAACCACCCTTTCAATAATTAAATAAATTAATTATAATACCTCTGCCAATGCGGGTCATTACACTCCATCTCGATCATCTTCTGATATCTTCACGTATTTGTTGGTCGGAATGGTTTTCGAATATAAATTCGATCTCGGACTTTCCGTACCAACAACCGTATAGTCTGGTTTGATAGTCGGTGATTTAACTATCAAATAATAATAGTGTGAATGAGTTTATTGATTTGGTACTTGGCATTACTTGGCCTCTTTAATATATATATATATATACACACTTAACCAAATGGTTAATCAACTTTTAATTCTTCTAACATATTTTAAACATTTTCTTTATTCTTAATTTTGTTATAACAAAAACTATTTGATATGTTTCGAGTTGGTATATACATATATACCAAACTTTCCACTTCCTTTACTATAGGAAACATCATTATATCTATCAAAACCCTTATTTACATTTTCTTAAATTCGGCATCTCGATATATACACATGTATATATATATATTACTTAATGTTTTTAAATAAACAACCGATTCCGATAAGGCAAAGCAAGTTTTGAATTATAATTTAAAACTAAATACTCCTATTTGCATTGTAACTAACATTGTAGTCCTATTTATCTTCCAAAATCTCGCACTTATATTTCACCTTTCTCGTATGGGATATTACTCCAGTTTGAACACTTTTTTCTCGTTTCAAACCAATACCATTCCTCGATAATAATGAAGCCGTTCAAGTTGGGGTATTCTATTTACCTCTCAGACCTTGATGGACAACGTTCTTATCTCAGAATAAATATCAGTTTGTCACTTAACCACTGATAATAAAATCTTGTTTTACCACCTTGATTTCAAATCTGGTTTTATAAATTGTTTCTTACTTTTGAAATCTTTGTTCGATAATCTCTCTACTTAACTCCTTTAAAGTATCATTCCATTCATATTCGCCTTACTCAGTTCGAAACATTAAGTAAAACTTTACTTGAATTCCTGCATTCACTTAAAAATCTTGTTTACAGATCTCGTTTGAACCTTTTGATTATAAATCTCTCATAAAACTCTTATCGCCCTTTTTGATTAAACTTCATCGTCACTTAAATTCTTTCTTGGTTGAATTTCAACTAAAAGTCATCATTTTGAATGATAAAATTTAGTATTTATTATATTAAAAAATAGTTAGCAGTTAACTGAATTTCACTTGTCATTTTCCCTTTTAAATTCATTAGATACTTAACTAATTTAAAATCACTATTTAATTGTATAAAAATAAATTATCCTACTTTACCACAACGCAGGTGATTTCTTTGGCTTTCTAGCCTTTAAAACCTGTATAAACCACTTATATAGTTTCTTATATAAACTTGATTAAAAATATATGTATATAAATTTCTAATTTTTATTACTTATATAAAATGACTGAAAAACTTTAGTTTTGTTATAAAATAATTTATAACTTTAAAACTGCGTCTATTCACCGAACGGTAAACCGACGTCTGAAAACAACACATTTTAGGCCATTCACTGCCAATTACCAAATCAACACTGTCGATTGATTTTAAACACAACACAGGTGAATATTTATTCAACCATCATGTTCAAAAAAGTTTCACTACCATCTGGGGTTAAATTAGTTCATATATCAACAATATGAAACAAACAAACAACAGATATAATATTTGAGGAATCCGGTCGGATCCCTCCAACCTGTTCTTCCCTGCATCATAGCTCGTTATACATTTCATAATAATATCTGAAATAAATTTCATATGATCCACAAATTTAAAACGATTAAATATAAATAACAGTAATCAATCAAACAATAACAGCCAATAGCAACCAATCAACCAATTTATATTTTTAACGGTAAATTATATTTTAATACGAATTTACCACATCACAGGATTCCAGAAGGTGTGAGAATTAACTCACTGGATTAATTCGGTTGACGGTGGACGCGATTGTTGCATTTAATTTGAAATGAACACTCAAAATTAGCTGAAATTTCAACTGCGTTAGATCAGTGCCTAGTCAGTGCCATCGTCCAGAGCTCGTCCCTGCGATCCCAACGGATTCAGTTTCGTTAAATTTCGTTATCGTATGTGAAAGTTATACTAGTTATACGTTTTAATGTATATACGACCAATAAAATATAAGACTAAATAATTAATCCCTTAGTTTAATTCGTTAATTACCTTTTTAACCATCATTAGGCCATAATTAGTCCACGTCAGCACTTGATTTGGTCTTCGCGCGTTTTCTCCATCATGAAAAAAATGAGCCCGATTATTCCTCCTCTTTTTGAAAACCGAACGCCAACCTTCACTTCAAACCGCCACCATCGCTTCCCTGAGACGTTGGACTCTGACCAACCACCACCGATAGGACCGCCATCGACCGGCCTTTCGTCGACGACCGGCCCCTTCCCCAACAACAGCCCGTAGGCCCCAGATCGATCAAAAATATGGAAGAGGGCAAATTTTCGTTCATCCAACGATTAACGCCGCCACGCCTCGACTCAGGCCACCGGACCACCTCAGTTGAGTTCGCCTCTGACCCAGGCACAGTCGACCTTCACCACTCCTCCTAGAAACGACCATGGCCCCACCAAAATGAACAAAAGCTGACGCCAGCAAATGAAACTGAACCCAAAACTGTAACCCACGGTGAACTCCCAATTTCTCTCACCTCCGACCACTGGAAGTCTCGAGACCACCACCGTTTGAAAGCCCTTTCTTCCCTCTTCCTTTCCCCCCAGGTCCCGTCCTCTCAAATCAACTCAAACTCCCACAATTGATCAAAGAACGAAACTGATTTTCGTCGATTTGAAGATGATTCCGGCCACCACACTGCTCCGATCACCCCTAACTTTGTACAGCGGGTAGATATCGAGCCGATCTACAACATCCCTTCAGGTCAGCTAGGCAAATACCTAACAGATTTAGAGAAATAAATTGTTTTGTAATGGAGGGCCTTTTTGCAAAATTTATGAGAAATGGTGAACTTTTTGGTGATCTCTGATTTAGGCTGAGGTGTTTAGGGGTTTATACAAGCGGAAAAATATTATTTTAACTTGATGTGATGAACGATAATGACCGACGATTTTTATTTCGTACATATCGCTATTTCGAATGTTGTTTATTCGCTCTTATGCTCACGGACGAACCACTTTCGTGACGCGAATGGACGACGTAGTATAATTTGACGATACGGTCCTAAGGAAACTTGTTTCGTCGAATTCCGAGTTCGTTTGCTCAAATGGCGCTCGTTCACGTCCAAACGGTCGTTTTATTTGCATTTTATTTCTGCCACGCTCACAAAATAACCCCGATTGACGCGCAACTAGAAACCTAGCAATAGTAAATTGTTGCGGTCCCAATAAAATTTGTTTCGTTGAAAACGAAGGTTGTTTGAATAAAGTCCCTTTTATAACTGCCCAATTCAAATAAAATAAACCAATTTTAAAATACCTCAATATAAAAATATTAAAATATTGATATTGGCCATACACGACCAGAATTTCATATACTACCACAATTAAATATCCCGGGTTGAATTCCAAGCCAAATCAATATTATAAAAATTTAAAAACCCCTTTATTTAATATATATAACGATAAAATTTATAAAGGAATTCCACAGCGACTATTTTAAAATTCGATTTGGACATAAAATAAAATTTGCAACACGAAAAACTCGATTTTTCTCTTTTATTAGAAAAATATTCTTCTACAGATTCGGACGTTTCATGTTTCGAGAAAATCCGATTCATATTGAATCCTATACAACCGTTTAAAGTTCAAAACGCCAAATTATGAACTGCCACGCCGCTGCAGCACGTTTTAGAATTAAATTATAAATTAAATGTTATAACGTCGTTAAATAAACGAAATCGTTATTATAATTCAATATAAACAAATAGTTAACCATATAAAATCGTCTGTTCACATTATACGGCAAATCAACATTTTTCCCAAATATTCCGAAAATAAAATATTATTATATCATTAATATAATTTAAATAAAAATGGTTAAAATCGATTATATATATTCAAATCAATATTTTAAATAAATAAAATATTTCAATAAAAATGGCCAAAAAATACGGGACATTACATTATATGCTCAAAACATCACCGTGCTTTTTTATGTTATACTTGATAATCTGGTGCTAGTAATCATTGAGCTGGTGTTATGCCTCGTATGATTTTTGCTTGCATGCTATTAATATCCCTAATTAGGAGACCGACTCGGAGTACAGTGTCGACTCTAGAAATGTGAGGAAGGTGGGTTACCCTAGGTAAAAGGGGGAAAAAATTTGGATGAGCAACAACGCAAGAGGCTAAATATTTGAAGGGAGGAGAAAATAAATTGGAACGTCTATAGGGATCGAACTGCCCACCTCTTGCTGAATAAAACAGACACCTCCACAACCAACCCATATATAGACTCCTTCGTTATATCTAGTACATCATGATATACAATAATATATTTTTAATCTACTGTTACTCTAACCCACCATTTGTTGCCCCCTCGTGGGGGGTTTCCCCAGCCGGTAATCTGCTCTGACTGCCCCTGGAGTCGGCCCTGTCGAAGTAACAAGGTCAAAAGTCCCCTGTGCATTGACCATACAGTCGGTCGTTCCTTTTGCTTTTTGAGAATACAAGGACAAACATGCTGGAGTTTATCTTTTATTTTTTTCTAATTAAATTATAAGTGTAGTTAATTTTATTTATATATGGCCTTTGTTATATGAATGTTAAATAAAAGCAGACTACGAACATGCTTTTTATAGTCAGACTATTTTTTGAAAAGTGGGCGACAAATTCAAAGCAGGTGCATGTGAAAAGGGATTTCATGAATATGATATCCTTTCTATTAGCAAGATGTATTTTAAGACACCTATTGTTGAATGTATAGTCTGTTACTTATAATAGAAAATAGGAACCAACTCTTGCATATGTGGGAAATCTGGAGATTAGCATTTCAAAATCCTTCCATCCTATGAGTTGTTATTTATTTCCTTTTATCCTCCCACCAACTGCCAATCCCATGTTTTACCTACAAACAAACCTGCAAAATCATTCCAACCCACTACTTTACCGATCTATTTAGCCCTTACTACATTAATTTTATAGCAGTTATGGAAAATTATACCAATTATTTTCCATAAATATCACTCAAAATTCCATTATAGTTCGTTGATTTTTCTCCCAATCATTATGGACATATTCAATTTTTCGATAAAGGATTTCTCCACTATTAGAACCTCATTCTTGATCCTTATCATTGATTTCAAGGTTAGAGTTTCATCCATAAAAACGTAATTCTATACGCATATTGTTCATTTGTTGTTTATTTACAAATGCTTACTACTTAGGCAATTCCCTTTACGTTTACTTAAGCAAGTGAGGTGATTATGCGAATGATGTGATTGGATGATTGGAAGAAATAATGAGTCTAGATGTTACTTTAACATTTAAAAGTTACTTAACATGAATAATATAGGTGCAGATTCAATAAAATTCAATAAATAATGATTCGAATATATGAAATGATTATATTAGAGGCTGATAAGTAGATTAATGTGAAGTCGTCTTCTCTTCAATGCGATCATATAGAAAGGAAGGGAAAACATGACAATTAAATTGAAAAAGTTATTTTCATATATTTCTACTTGTAGTACAAAGTATAATATTGTATGTAAAATATGACTACTAGATAGTCTGAGATATTTTTTATAATAGTACCACCTCCATACAAATCTAGAATATTGAATATTATCAACCATAAAAAACTATTGCTTTTGTAACTAATTCCCACTAATAACTAAACTATTTTCTTCTATCGATGTTAAGCGATGTATTATTAGTAATTAAGTTAATATATTTGAATTCCAATTTACATACACAATCCTTTAAACATTGGACAATTTTATAATCTGAATATAAACGTATGGTGTATGTACTTTATTTATCCTACCATACATGATGGTTGACTCCGGCATATTCAGCAAATTCTAAGAATATAGTATCAAATCATCTCACGATCATATCATATACACACATACAATATAAGGTTAGAAATCATCCTGTAACCATTCCACGACTTGACCAGTGATTTTATTTTATTTTTGAGATTCAATAGCAATTCAAAGATAGCTTTAATCTTTCCAAGGTTAAATATGGGGCTTAATCCTTTGAGGTAATGGATTTAACTCAATCATTGATCGGTCTTCTCATCAAAAACAATCTCTGAAAAATGGATATGATGCTTTTGTGCACTTTGTTTTCTACATCATTATGTTCTGTATATCATTCAATAACTTTGTTGTGACTAGCTCAAGTAATAGACTACTACAAGGCAATACAACCTATCCTCAGTAATATTTCAACACGCTATGCACTTCACAACAATTTGCTTAAATAAGCTATGACATGTTACATGTGTTAATCCTATAAAAATAAGGTTGATTTGATGGAAAATATTGGGTGTGAGGATGCTCTGTTTTGCTGCAATGAATGTGAGGTTTCACCCATATAATTATACGAAGTACTCAGCCATTTATATCACCAAAAAAAAACAGTGGGTTGGAAGGAGTTGGACCGATGCTGGTTATAATTGCAAACAATGAGTTTTATGCATTGACTTTGATTTTGCTGCTAATGTCCAGATTAGTATCAAGTGTTTATTTAAAGATACTGACCTAGGAATGGAGAGGATTTTATAAACTTTTTAGAGTATTCGTGGTGATATTTCATACATATACAGCGATGCACTAGCTTTTCATGTCGAATTTATGTTCATTAATAGTTTAAGAGCCAGAATAAAATACATAAAAAGTTAAAAGGAATAGGTTGGAAAACGTTTATGCGTCTTAATTGACCTTTCATTTTTTAAAAATTAAAACTCAAAAAATATGTGAATACAAAGAAAGCCTTCATTAACTACTTTTGTACATGTTGCAACACTGTTGCATGAGATCAAATATATTTTTATAAAATTAATTATACTTTTTTCTTAGTAATATTCAAATTGATACGGAACATATAATGGTTGTTTTATGCCTGGCAGACCTGTACATAAATAACAAGCAAAAACTACTTCAGTTCATGCTTCCAAATTTAAGTACTGAACCTTATTTAGACTAAAGTGCTAATCTTCTACTACTAAATAAATATCAAGTTAAACAATATTACGCTCAATGTCCCGTGTGCGAAGCATGGGCCTCATCCAAGTTTCTATATAAAATAAGACCATATCCATGAAATAGTTGAGACACATATATTGCATATTTCAGGCACTCATAGTCTATGTTAAAGTCAAATCCAATCGTGATGCAATCATCTAATCCGGTTGTTATGTAAAGTACCATGCTAATACTAAAATATTTTTGAAGAGTAACACAGGGATATAAATGTAGTGCAGCTTATTCAGATTTCGAGGTTGTTCGGAAAAGGTTCAAAATTTCAACTTGTAGGGAGAAAAAGAGAGTTGTATTTCAATCCAACTTAATTAGTATATATTTTACATTAATTATGCAATCTATCAACTGTTAATTCCAATGAGACGACCCCAAACCCCGTACTGACGGCGGCAAGGGTAATCCTTGGAATATAACACATAAACAGATAACAGCTGGACAGAATTAAATAAATACACCAGATAATGTACAAATAATACACTGGATAAACGTAATCATCAGAGTTACATAGTATACGGGATCATACTTAGTACAAATACAGTTCATCTATAAATAAATGTCTACAGCGGAAATAAACATAATATGTACAATAGGAGCTAAACAGCATAAAAAGAGATAATTGATAGAATCCATCTTCAGCTCCAGCTATCCGGATAAAGCCTGCTAAACCTGAATACAAGGCTGCCCGTGTAGAAAAAGGGGCACCCGAGTTTGAAAGTGAAACAAACTACGAGTCAGTCATGGGACTGGTATGAGAAATCTACTCAACACATTTAAAATATGACTAATCACAAGACCACGCCACTTTCGTGGAACGGGCTTACTCCATTGGATTGCAAGTGCTTTAAAACAAATAGTTCTTTTAAACATCGCAATGCTTTTTATAAAAATGAAGCCATTATAAGACTCAGTTCCCATCACATAATGCAACGCAAACCGGAGGATAGAGTTTTACCTTATAATGGCCAAAATATGCTTGATACGAATAAAACAAAAGCATTTGATATTATTACTAGTGTTTATATGTTTCAAAAACAATTTCAATCATAACTATCAATCATAGACGACATGGGTACCATATATCATGTCGCCATATATATATATATATATATATATATATATATATATACAATCAAAACCGCACAGTCACGTATTTGGAAATTGGATTTCCGTCATGAACCAAGGCAAAAGATAGTCCTTACCGACTTCGAGACGCTCTAGCCCGTGTCTCAGGCAAGTACTCAGTCAAGCCTTAGGATCGTCAGGGCCGGTCAACCGATGTGGATTAAAATTCCTGAACACTACGTTCCCCCTCCCTATGGGGCGTTAGTGAGCCAACGAATGACTCCATCGGTCCCGGATCGAC
Organism: Allium sativum; assembly: GCA_030737875.1. NCBI lineage: Eukaryota > Viridiplantae > Streptophyta > Magnoliopsida > Asparagales > Amaryllidaceae > Allium > Allium sativum. Next base: position 162,178,338 of record CM060923.1, read on the forward strand.
CGATATAACCGAGGCGCCTCGCAATCCATCATCCATATAAGTAAAATGTCTGGCCGTGTAAAAACACTGACACAACTCCTAGCTAGAAGGAAACGCATGCCCTCCCTGAGGTCCTTCTCCCGTTTCTGGTTCATACCGGGGTGTGAGGCTCGCGAATTCACGTTATACACAAAGCCACGTCACACAGGCGGTGCTTTGATCATCAATCACAAGACTTTTCTTTTCAACAAAAGCCCTGATCAATGCATCTTAGCATGCCACACCGGCAATTCACACCATGCAACTGATGGTTATCAATCGCACAGAATGATTTCCAATGTCAAACACACAGTCCATTTGCAAGTTCGTTCTGGGTCAGAACGAAACCAGAGGCACTAAATTACTCGTATATCCATCGATCTCCACGTACGTCTGGACGATCACCACTCATTATCCATATTTCGGGATGCCTCCCAATCAGGACATCAGTTACCATCCAAACGAGGTGAAGACCGATCTTCAACCCCCGTCTTCATCTTCGACTTCTTATCGCCGATTCAGTTATTCAGAATGGGATAAACCCGGTCTTTTTGAGCAACTCGCGTATATAATAAACAAGTGCAACACAAACATACATACGCATCATTTCAATTCATTAGTCACTAACCGTCAATCAGTAAGAGAACGATTTCCCAAATATTAACCCCGAAGGATGAAACCAACATCAGATCAAAATCCAGGAAACCATTCGACTTAGCAAACCTTTAGTTAATTTCTAAATTTCACAACCATATCATTTATAATATTTTATAACGATTTATCGCTATTTTTATTTATTTTAAAATAGCCAATTTATTCAAAACGACGCTTCGGGCCATAACGCGGCCGTGGCGCTGTTTTTCTTCAGATTTGATTTACACATATCTGAAAATCTAACCGTTGGATCTTCTCAAAATTTATATCATTAGAAAGATCTTTTCAAAACGAATCCAACGGTTCTAGTTTCGGGAAAATCCGACGGTCGGATCTCCCGGTATAATCATTTGAAATTTCAATTTCAAAATACGAACTGCGGCGTCGTTATTCAATTTAATATAATTATATTTATATAAATATATAAATATACTCGATTCTGGCGCTGTTTTTCTTCAGATTTGAATTAAACATTCCAGACAATCCAACCATTGGATTTTTACAAAGTTGGTGCCGTTGGAAAGATATTTCCAAAGCGAACCCAACGGTTGCGGTTTCGGGAAGATCCGATGGTCGGATCTCCCACATTAATCGTTTGAAATCACGGTTTCAAAATACGAACTGCAGCTTCGTTATTCGATATATTTCAATTCTATATATATATATATATATATATATATATATATCGATTCTTCGATTTCAAAACTATATGATATTCATACTTTTGATAAAAATGATATTTTTATCTAACTGTCTTCTATTTCAACGCTTCACTATTTTTAACAATTCATGTATATAATAAAAATGTGATTTTTAATGTAAAACAATTTATTTCAAAACACGACTGTTTTATATAGTTTATATAGGTGATAAAAATATGATTTCTATTATGAAACAATTTTTTTCAAAACACGACTACTTTATATAGTTCATATAGATGCTAAAAAAATATGATTTTTATTATAAAAAAATTTCTTTCAAAACACGACTATTTTATATAGTTCATATAGATGATAAAAATATGATTTTTATTATAAAACAATTTATTTCAAAATATGAATACCATTCAACACATGAATTTCAATTCAACGAATGAATTTCGATTCAACACATGAAGGTTTTCTATAGTTTATATATAGGTACAAAGGTGTTTTTTATATTTAAAACACGAATACCATTCAACACATGAATTTCTATTCAACGAATGAATTTCAATTCAACACATGAAGGTTTTCTATAGTTTATATATATAGATAAAAAGGTGATTTTTATATTTAAAACACGAATACCATTCAACACATGAATTTCTATTCAACGAATGAATTTCAATTCAACACATGAAGGTTTTCTATAGTATATATATATATAGATAAAAAGGTGATTTTTATATTTAAAACACGAATACCATTCAACACCTGAATTTCTATTCAACGAATGGATTTCAATTCAACACACGAAGGTTTTCTATAGTTTATATATATAGATAAAAAGGTGATTTTTATATTTAAAACACGAATACCATTCAACACATGAATTTCTATTCAACGAATGAATTTCAATTCAACACATGAAGGTTTTCTATACAACAGACGAATATAGTTTCAACACAGGAAAATAATTCTAACACATGAATATTATTCAAAATTTCGGCAGCATAACGGTAGGGTAGTTAAAACCGGGACCGTCCCTAGTACGGCTCCTCGCTCTACCTTAAAGCCTTGCAGCTTTTGACAATGGGGAATCATGCATCTAGTTCGCACGCAGGCGGCATGTATATTTTTTTTTCATTTCCACAATCTAATCCTATGTGGTTTCAACCAAATATTTCTCAACCACAAACGGGTAGTTTTCAACCACAATCAATCAATTTCAACCACAAACAATTTCAATCAACCATTCGCTATCAATCAATTTTCACACCAATCACAACCAATAAATATCGTCCATGGTTTGTGGACGAGGGGCATATATATATATATATATATATATATATATATATATATAGCATTTCACTTCTATTTCAACACATATATAATTTTTACAACGCATATACAACTTATACATCGAACGTACAACTTATACAACGCTTATACAAGAGGTGTACAACGCTTATATAACTCATACATCGACTATATAATTTATACATCATCGTTTTCCATTTCGTTTATAATTTAGAAATCTCACATTGGGTTCCACTCCACCAAAAATAGCAGAAGGCTAAGAAAAATAGGAGGCTCTTCTAGAATGTAGAAGACGTCCACACGAGTCCACTGTCTCTTGTTTCACTGAATTTCGTCAAGAAACGATTTTTCAAAGTTTGCAATTGTTTAAAGGTGTTAAAACGGTTGAAAATAAACAAAGTCGTTACCTTTCTCGTTGGTTCAAAACTAGGGTTGCAAAAATCCTTCAATCCGGGTAGCGATTCGTCGATCAGGTTTCATCACGACTTAGAGCTAGGAGAGGTGCACAAAACCATGGTGGTATGGTCCAACTAGTCGCGGTGGCGAAGGAGAAAATCGGGGTGAACGGATGCGACTTCCCAGGCGCGATTCACACTGAAGACGAGGCGAGGGAGGGCGTGGCCTACACGGATTTGAAGAGGAGATCGAGCACTTCAAAAAGCTTAATTGGATTTGGGTCTAACTCGGCCTCGATTCGCCAGAAAATGGGAGGGAAGTTCGTTGTTCTGGCCGTCGTCGATAGCAGTAGGTTACGGGAGGAGAGAGTGTTTTGTTGACCAATGATTTTTTTATTTATATATTTTAAAATCTCAAAAATACCCTCTTCCACGCACGAACTCCAATCCAAGCCCAATGACTGTCGTCCCTAGCATTTTACCCCCATTCCGAACACAATGGGATATGTTTCGTAGGCCCATTCGACTGTTTGAGTCAGTTTTCCTTCGAATTAAAATATAAAACATTAAATATTCGATTTGAACGTACATTTCAATTTGCCAGGGCCACAAACTGATTCGAAAAATTCCAGAAAAATAAATCTAGCTATGTTTTGATGATATGGTCCCAACAAAACTAGTTTCGTCGAATTCTGAGACCGTTTGTAAAATGGCCCTTTTCTGGTCGATCCAATTTAACTATAATAGACCAAATCACGTTTTCCTTTGCCACGCTCACATACTGGCTTCAAAAATTGTGAAATTTGAAACCTAGCAATAACTTCACATCCCGGATCCAACAAAAGTGGTTTCATCGAATTCCGAGGTCGTTTGCAAAATGGCCATTTTCACGGGCTATATAAATTCCATAGCGACCTTTCTGAAAATTCATTTGGCCATAACTTTTGCATCCCACTATGAAACTTCGATTTTTCAGATTCGTTAGAAAGGTATTCACTAACAGATTTAAATATTTTTAGTTTCACTCAAATCCGTTTTGTTTTGCACCTGGTACAGTCAGTCAAAGTTTGAATTCAAATTTTGAAACTACCGCGCCATTTCAGGCCTTGTTTATAATTAGAATTAATTATATTCGTTTCCAAACGTCGATTCAAACTCACTTTTCATTGCTATTATTTAAAATATTTATTTTAAATATTTAAAATCCACTATTTTAGCCAATTTAAAATTTTTAAATTGGTTCAGATTTTCCGGGTCGTTACAACCAATATGACTTCATTTTTGTTTGTTATCTAGTTTTGGTGTTAATTTTTATCTTTGAAAATGATTTTGTTGCTATAGCATCTGTATTTGAGTTTGAAATATGTTTTCTTCCATGTTTCATCTAACCAAATATCCGGGTAAGCATCTTGATGTTGTTTGTTTTAACATTGACTTAACAAACAGGACTACAACAACTTATTGTTGTTTTTTAAAACTTTGACTTAACAGTGTCACGATTTCCTACACATAGTGGATCTGCGGTAGCTTCAATTGATGTCGGGAGGCGGAAACACTTCATAGATGAATCATGCAAGGGAAGAGTTTATCCTCGTGTTGATCTTGTGTGTTGTGTATGATAACTACTTAAATAAATTTAATGCAATTCCTAAATTGATCCTCAAATTGATCTTGTCCAATAGGCAGTCACAATGTAAGTTATAGAGAAAGAAAATGATTATTGCCTCTTGAGTCGTCAATTAAGATTCATGACTTGAACGTGCAGTTGTCTCGTTGGTTCCATAAAGGTCATAATTCCTATACCTTATATATATACATACATATATATATACACACACATACATATATACATATATATATACATTCTGGTTCACTTTTGATGAGCAAGACAAAATATGAATCAGAAATATTAAAAGCGTGAGCCGCCTTATCATCATCCTAATAATGCATTGCCTCATGGTAAGCTAAAGTTTCTTAATACTGTCATGTAATTCATCGTGAGGCACCCAATCAATTTGATGTTAGACGATCAAGAAATTGCTCGTGTAACCAGATCCAGTAAGTTTTCTTGATCATAAAACGTACTCATATTGTAAATTATGTTTCTGTAGTTTTGCATAAAAAAGTTCACATATAATTATTCTATCTTATGTTTTTAATAGGAATTCCAGATTGGATAAGAGAGCAAGTAGTCGAAAACTGAAGGAGGACGATGATGAAACTACACCATCCTGGCCTACAATTGGTGTTCCAGTATATAATATCTATATAACTGTAATAATCTGGATTTTCAGAACCAATTTAAGAAAATTTAATTTAGCTACTTTAACGGATTTTGAATATTTAAAATGATTTATTTTAAATAATAACGACTAGAAATTATTTAAATCGAAGTTAGAATCCATAAATTTATTTTAATTATAAAATGAGCTTGAAATGGCGCGGTAGTTTGAAAATTCGACTTTAAATTTCAATTGCATGTACAAAATTCAAAATAAATCGGATTTTAGCAAAACCAAAAATATTTGAATCTGTTTAATTATATCTATCTTACGAATGTGAAAAATCCACATTTCATAATGATAATTGAAAGTTATGCCCAATTTAAAATTTAAAATAGTCCCTTTGTAATTTATATATATTTTATATATGTGGCCCTTAGATAGACATTTTGCAAATGACCTCCGCTTTCGACGAAACCACTATTGTTGGATCCAGAATGTCAAATTATTGCTAAATTCCAATTTTCACAATTTTTGGAATTAATATGTGAGCGTGGTGGATTTAAACATGTTTGGCAATTTCAGTTTGAATTTAATCGACTGGAAAATGACCATTTTTCAAACGGCCTCCAAATTTGATGAAATTAGTTTTGTTAGGACCGTATCATCAAAACATAGCTAGATTTATTTTTTTGGAATTTTTGGAGTTGGTATGTGGCCCAGGTAAATTAAAATGTACGTTTAAATTCAATATGCTAATTTATATTTTAATTTTGATGAAAACTGATCGTAACAGTCGAATTGGCTTGCGGGACATATCCCACTGTGTTCGGAATGGGGGTACTTAGCTAGAGGCGACAGACGTTGCGTTTGATTTGGAGTTCGAATTTAAAAGTAACTTTTTAAAAATTAAATATATTATTATATAAAAAAGTCAACCCTCTTTTTTTATTATTCCCTCCCCCTCTCATTCATAACTAATCGAAATAAAATAAAATAAAAACCCCCACGCCCTCCCCGTTCTGCTGCCGTCGATCTCTGTAACAACCCAGGTTTTAGGAACTAATTTAAAATTTTTATTTTGGCAATTTTAATGGATTTTGAATATTTAAAATGATTTATTTTAAATAATAATAACTAAAAATTTATTTAAATCGAAGTTAGAACGAATAAATTTATTCTAATTATAAAACGAGCCTAAAATAGCATGGTAGTTTGAAAATTCAATTTCAAATTTTAAATGAATGTACAGGATTCAACATAAACCGGATTTCAGTAAAACAAGAAATATTTGAATCTGTTTAATTATATCTTTCTAACGAATGTGAAAAATTCAGATTTCATAACGAGAATTAAAAGTTATGTCCAGTTTAAAATTCATAATAGTCGCTATGGAATTTAATATAATATATAGCCCTTAAAAGTGGCCATTTTGCAAACGACCTCCGTTTTCAATGAGACCACTTTTGTTGGATCCGGAATGTCAAATTATTGCTAGATTCCAATTTTCATAATTTTAGAAACTAATATGTGAGCGCAGTAAATTTAAACGTGTTTGGTAATTTCAGTTTGAATTTAGTGATTTAGTGAAAATTAGGCACACATCCCTAAAAGCAAACTTAATTAGGCTCATATCCGGTCATAAATTTGTTATAAATTAAGTCCCCATTTTTCAAAAGTAGCGAAAAAATGAATAAAAAATATGAAAATTATTATTTGAATAAATTATGCATTCGACAAAAAAATCGCTCAAAAAAAATTCAAAAAACATGCAAAAACCAGCGAAAAATGCAGTTAAATGCATAATGTTATGCAAGAATTCCAATTTCTTGCATATATATTTGCAAGTAATCCAGTTAGCATCCGCGTTTGATATTTTTATGTATTTATGTGCAAGTATTGCATCATTCTTGCATGAAAATATGCAATATTTCATAACAGTGCAACTCAGTCCATTTTTACTACATTCAAGTGTGCAAGTAAATCCGAAACAAGCACATATGTGTTCCACATACCCATAGGCAAACAGTTAGCAAAGTTTCCTTTATGCAATAATTGCATATATGTATGTAAGTATTGGTAATACTGGCATACATATATGCAACTTTTTTTTCTTGGTGTGGACTTCTGCTATTATTTACATTTTTTTTATCACTGCCGCACTTTTTTCTAGAAGAAAATGTAGGAGGCGTATCAAAATAAGTAGCAGGCCGAACCATGAAAATAGGATGCGGATCCTACAAAAAAGGAGGCGGGAATTCAAAAATAAGGGGCGGGTTTATATTATAAACTATGACCGGATGTGAGCCTAATTTGAAACTTAATAGGGACCTGTAAAAAACGCACCCTTAAATTTAATCGATTGGAAAATGTCCATTTTTCAACTGGTCTCCAAATTCAACGAAATTAGTTTTATTAGGACCGTATCATCAAAACATAGCTAGATTTATTTTTCTGGAATTTTTGGAGTCAGTATGTGGCCCCGGTAAATTAAAATGTACGTTGAAATCAATTTTGAATGTTATATTAACTTATATTTTATTTTTAATGAAAACAGATCGAAACAATCGAATTGGCTTACGAAACATATCCCATTGTGTTCGGAATGGGAGTATTTAGTTATGGACGTCAGTCGTTGGGCCTCGTTTGAAGTTCGAATTAAAAAGTTTCTTTTTGGAAATTTAATAAAATATATATATTTTTATATAAAACCCCAGATTTTTCCCGTTCCTCCTCAAACCCGTTATCGGGACAAAAAAGAGAAAGAAACCGTTGCTGCCTCGATCAAACCACCTCCGGCCACCGCGCATCACCGCGCTGCACACCTAGCCTCCGCCGCCACTTCTCCGACTCACCACGACCGCCTCCAGCCCAACCGCCTCCTCCTCCTCCTTCTTTATCTCAAAAACCATTCCTAATCCTAACCAACGCCGCTCCAGCCACCTGTGGGCCCGCTGCCGCCGCTGTACCGTTACCCGACTCCGGCGTCGCCCCCTACGCCACCAACCCCGACTGTGGGAACAAAAACAGTGATTTTTATGATTTTTAATTATAAAAATAGGATATTTATGATATGAATAACATTATAAAACTAGGATTTTTACGATATGAATAACATTATAAAAACATATGATTTTTAATTGAAGAAAAATATGATTTTTATTATAGAAATAGCATTATAAAAATATGATTTTTATTATAAAAATAACATTATAAAAATACGACTTTTATTATATGAATAAATAAAAATATGATCTTTATCTATATAGGAGCGATATAGAATTGTAATTTTTATATATGTAATAGCACAATAAAAGTATGATTTTTATGTATGTAGTAGCGATATAAATATATAATTTTTAGTAATATTAAAATATGATTTTAATGATGTAAAAATATGATTCTTATCGTAGGAAGAAAATATTTTTGGTAAGTTAAAAATACGTTTTTTAACTAGTGTATGGCATGGAAATATTTTTAGAAATATAAAAATATAATTTTTATATACAAAGTATCGATATAAAGATATAATTTTTATATATGAAGTAGCAATGTAAAAATATAATTTTTATATAGGAAGTAGCGATATAAAAATAAGATTTCATATATATATATATAATAGCGTTATAAAAATGCAATTTTTAATATAAACGATGTGAAATAGATCGCGTTGGAATCACGGTGAAAAATGCTACGCACTGGAAATAAATCCAAAACCATCGTCCACTAAAAAGTGACGGAGTGGAAGCCAAAGGTGAGAACTACTTCTCACTTAATTTATTTTACAATTAAAAATATGTTAGGTTGCAGGCGGGGCTTAGAAGCCCCCGACACTATTTATTGTACAAACCAAATTATGTGATTTGAATTATATGGAGTTCAACACTCGAATTCTCACAATCACATAATTGAGAGCGATGTATGGATATTACTGACACACGGATTTCGTACTCCGCGAATAGCCACTTATGGCGTTGTAAATGGCATTTGGGGTGGTTGAATATTTATTTATTTGGATGTTCTGCGTGATTTGGTTGTGATTATAAAATTAGTTTTGGATTAATTGTGAATTGATTGGAATTTGGTTTGTGTATGGCGCGAGCCTGTACTAGGCGAGGGATAAGGCTAGACCTTATTCCGGTTCTAGTATCGTGTCGCTATGCTGCCGAAATTTTCTAAAATGTGTTAGAAAAATTAATACCTATCAAAAAATATTATTTTTAGTTTATAACTGCGATGAATAAAATTATTTAGGCGTTGTATAGAATTGTATAAGCTAAGTTATAAAATTCTATATATTTATTAGATTGTTAAAAATAAGTTTACACAACCATTTACAAGTCGGACGACTTGTTTATGCACGCCTATTTTGTGATATCGATTGGGACGATAATTTTACACATCGTAAAACTGCACAAATAATATTCAGTATTTGTTGGTTGAAACTCCACACGGGTATTGGGATGATATTTGGCATACACTAATCCCAATTGTTTAATTGTATGTCAATCGATTGGTTGACAGACTGTTGTAAGCGTTAATTATTTATACTTAATGCTTATGCAGTTGTGTAGTGCACTCTGGATGATGGTTGATTGTTTATCATTGTTGTTGTATACATATGAAGTATGAAATCCATATAAATAACATTATATGGTAATTGAATGTGTCTGATTCCAATTCGGAAAGAACGAATATTTCAAAATAACAAATATTTTAAAATAAGTAATATTTTAAAATAATATTCAATAAAGGATTTAAATCTGATTTTAATGTCGATTTTGGATGGACAGGAAAATATTTAAATATGAAAATCCGTATTGATTAGATATGTGCCATTTTGACGCGAATGATATTTATATTGATTTTATTCATTTTTATAATGAATATCGAAAAGAAAATGATTTCAAAATCAAATATTTTGAAAAATTATCATTTATATATTATAATGATACGGAATATTCAATTCTGATTTAAAATTGAAAATGAAGTTGGAATCGTTTTTTCAAAATGATTTTAAAACGATTTATAAAATACATTTTGAATGGAAGTCGACGAAATATATATATATATATATATATATATATATATATATATATAATGGCCTGAATAGAACGCGCTGCGACGCGACCATTCGCGAATTTCAACCACTGACTTCAAGTTGACATTACGGGAGATCCAGCCGTCCGATTCTCCTAAAAAGGAACCATTGGGTTCGTATCGAAAAAAGCTTTCCGACGAATATAAGAGATTTGAAATCTAAAGGTTGGATTTTGAATTATGTCCAAATCAAATTTGGAAAAGGTTGTTGTAAGTGCAGTTCGATGACCTTCTATGGAAATCAACTGAAAGGGCCTTAACAAAATTATTAAAAATACTAATAATTTGTGTAAAATCATAATAAATGATTTGGAAAGAACTGGGATGAAAAATTCCATATTTGTAAAATTGGATTGAGAATGGGTTTTAATATAACCAGAATTTCTAATGTATGAATTGGAATGGATTTGAATGGAAATCATCTTCGGGATATTTTGATATTGGTTCCCGTGATTATACGGATATTGTTATGGAAATTCGGAAGAAATATATATATATATATATATATATATCGTTATTTCCAATAAGATATTTGTTGGTTTCCGAATTTGATATTAAATATAAGCCGATACAATTTCTATTCAGAGCCTTGTATTTAATATCAGACTGGAATTTGGGTTTGTCATGAACGGTGTCTTAAATAACACTGTTCTTAAACCCAGTTGAGAAAAGAGTAACTCTTTTAATTAAGATTTAGTGAAGTTTTCCAATAAATTAATATTTAATTGGAATTGAATAAAAGAATTGGATTTTGGGTTTATCGTGATTGGTGTCTTAGATAACACTGTTTTTAAACCTAGATGAGAAAAGAATAAATCTTTTAATTAAGATTTAGTGAAGTTTTCCAATTAATTAGTTGGAATTGAATAAAAGAACTGGATTTTGGGTTTGTCATGAATAGTGTCTTAAATAACACTGTTCTTAAACCCCGTGTGAAAAGAATAAATCTTTTTATTAAGATTATTAGAATTTCCATTTGTATTTATTAAATGGAATAAAATGGGATGTGAATTGGGTTTATTGTGAACTGTGTTTTTAATGACATTCGTTCTTTAACCTGATAAACAGTGAAATGTGAGTTGGAATATTTAAATCTTTTTATTAAGATTTAAGGGAAATTTTCCAATGTAAAGTTTTCCAATTTAATATATTAGATTGGAATTGAATGGAACTCGATTTAGTAATAATCGAAGTGAGCTTTTGTGGAGGAAGACCGTTAATATATATGGAATTTAAAAGGATTTACCTTATTCAATTTATGTTATTAGTCAGATATGGAAATTGGTATCGATTATATATTGATCTGTTTTCCATGAAGATTCCATAATTAATGGAATGTGATCTAGGGTTTATCATGAACTGTGTTTTAAACGACATTGGTTCTTTAACCCAGTTAAAGACAGGATTATATGTCTAACATTGTATTTCGAATTGTACCTTTGATTTCTGCAAAATATATATCTGTTTGGTGGTAGATAATTTATTCTCTTGCTTAACACCCTTTTCTAAGACGTACGAGCTTAGAGGTTATATATCGGCAGAAATCAATGGTACGGTGTAGATTATCGATGCGGCATGTTTAATTTCCCAAAGTTAAGTAACCATTAGTGTTGATTTTTGGGAAGATTAAAACAAATTGGAGTTTTAATGAATCTTTAATTAGATTGAAATGTGAATTGATAATTTAAATTATCAAATTTGGGAAATGATTGAGAATGGAGTATCACCAATTCTGCCCAAAGCGATAGTCAGATCTTTAATTAAATTTGAACATGAAATGGTAATTAAATTCACCGATAACAACGTGGCGTTAGATATAGAGTATTACCAGTTTTTCTCCATAGGATGAATAGGTTGGGATTGAGAAATATAACAAATGATTACTTCGGTAAGGTGCGCTAATCCCGGCTAGTTTGGATAAACCTTAATTTGGTTTAAATTGATATCCAAAGGAAGATTAAAGAATAAATTTAAAGGATTTATCTTTGATAAAATTAATGGGAACATTTCCCTAATGATGTGAGTATTTGAATAAAAGAATATTCTGGATTTGAATGAGGCGTATATTATGTTTTTATAGCACTTGTTTATAAAATACATGAGTTATTCGGAAAGGTCGGGTTTATACCGAATAACTGATTCGACGATAAGTCGACGATGAAGACGGTGGTTGAAGACCGGAGTTCTTCACATCATTTGGATGATCACTGATGTCTTGATTGGGCTATACACCCAAGACAAGGTAATAAGTGGTGATCGTCCAGACGTACTTGGAGATCGACCGGATATGCGAGGACCTCTCTCCTGTATTGGACATATGGGACGAGGAATAAGGTGCCTCCTATTTCGTTTAGACCCAGAACGAACTTATAAAGGGATGTGTGTCTGACATTGGATTTTATTTTGTGTTGACTGATCTTTATTAAATATATATATGTTTGGTAGCGGAGAATTTATTCTCTTGCTTAACACCCTTCTCTGAGACGTACGAGCTCAGAGTTTTATATCGATAGACATCAGTCGCATGGTGTGAATTTCTTGTATGGCATGCTGAGATGCAAATGACAAAGGCATCTATTGAAAAGCAGAGTCTTGTTGCTGATGATCAAAGCACGACTTTAAATAGCATAGCTTTGTGTATAGCGTTAATTCGTGGGCCTCACACCTCGGTGTGAACCAGAAATGGGGGAGGACCTCAGGGAGGACATGGGTTTCCTTCTAGCTAGGAGTGGTGTCATGGTATGGAGCCTAGACATTTTACTCATGTGGATGTTGCATATTATATTATTTGATGGATAGTAAGGTGCCTTGGTTATATAGGTCACTGGGACGATGGATGACATGGTCGACATACTGACAGACTTACGCCCCATAGGGCGGGGAAACGTATTGTTTAGGGATTATTAATCCACTTAGGTGGACCGACCCTGACGATCCAGGTGCAGTTGCGGCTGAATCCTGAGGCATGGTGCTAGGTTCTCTCGAAATCAGTAAGGACGATCCTTTGCCTTGGTTCATGATGGAAATCCAACTTCCAATACGACATTTCGATTTTGATTATAGAGCCTAGTAGGGCAACATAGTAGCATGTGATACTATGCCGTCTATGATTGATACATTTATATTTGAAGTGATTTTGACACTATATACTTATGGTAATATCAAAATGATTTGTTTTAAATGTACTAAGCATGTTTGGCCATTATAAGGGAAAACTCTATCCTTTGGCTTGCGTTGCATTGTGTGATGGGACCTGAGTCTTATAATAGCTTCATTTTTCGAAAAGCATTGCACTGTTTATGCACTGGTATTATTGGGAGGAAACCTGTTCCGTGTTATACGGCGTGGTCCCTTGATTTACTTTATTTTAAAGTAAAGATTTAATAACCGTTTTAGTTCTCACACTAGTCACATGACTGACCTAGAGTTTATTGTTTTAACCTAATCTCTGGGTTCCCCTATTTTCCATACAGGTAGCTAGTAGTTTTGGTTTTCGCATATTTCTATTTGTCCAAGATCCTGGATTTACAGCTAGAGCTATATTCGGGAAGCTCTGTATCCATGTGTTTCTTTTAGTTGTGTTTTGTATTATTTTCCGCTGCATTGTAATTTTATATCTCTGATGTTTATGAAATGTATAATATTTCTTTATACTCTGATATATTCTTGTACTCTGATGTAAGTTGTTGTAATAGCAATGAAATGTTCTTCCATTTGTGTTCTCATTTGTCGTGTTCTCAGCTCAATCCGGGCATTCCCGAAATGGCGAGTTTGGGTCGTTTCATCGTGGTATCAGAGCTTTGGTTTACAAAGCTCGAGAACAAAACATATTAGAACCGAATGAAAGAATTCATTAGAGATTATGTTAGTAATATCCAATGAGAATGACTCGTTAGAGATGGGATCAGTAGTATCCTAGAACGAGTGTAAAGAGAGTTGTTTTTAAAAATAAAAATGAAAACAAATTTTGTTTTGGAATTTAAATCTTATTATACGTATTCAAGTAATTTATTTTAAATTGATTTTGGACTATCGAGTATATAGAGATTCTAATATACATCTGATCCACGTGTGTTCGAAGCCTCAAATATACTGGATGGATATAGAATCACACTCTAGTAGTCCAGAGATGATTCTGATGATTAAGTACTCATCATCAGAGTTTATGTTCGAGCTTCGAAAGTGGGACATCTATATATTTCCAATTGACTGGTGTGAGAACCAAAATTTAGATAGGGTTATTGTTGTGATTTGGCATCAAAAACATGATTTTGAATATATATATATATATATATATATATATATATATATATGTATATATCAAAGTTATGAATTTAAAAATTTAATCAAAAAATTGATTGCTGGTTGTGATGTGTGATTATTAGTATAACTAAAAATAATATTGGAATGATAATTAAGTGAAACCAATATGTGATGAAAGTTAAATTTAGCCAAATTGAGGCAAATATTGAACTGAATTAAAAATTGATTGGGATTGCACATATGTACATATATATGTGTGAACAGGTCATGGCATGGAAGCTAAGTAGAGAAATAAAATTGTATGCCCGAAAAATAGGTACATGTTTACCATTTTCTTGGGTTTGATGATTTTATGAGCCGATTGGCTAGCCGCTTGGCTTTTTCATTTTCTTATGGATTGGTGAGGGCCCTGTGAGGCTAGTTGCGGTTTTAAAGGTCTCCCGGTACAAAGGAGGTTATGGCGAAATTTTTCGAAAATTTAGGTTCTTAGCCAAATTTTTGAAAAATTAGAAAATTCTTAGAAACTGAAAAGTTGAAGAATAAATGCCAGAATGAAAGTTGAGTTGGTTGGTTAAACAACTTTCAGCTCCGTTCCTTTTCCAGGACGAAAAAATTTTAAGTGGGGGAGATTGTAATAACCCGGATTTTCAGAACCAATTTAAAATTTTATTTTGGTAATTTTAATGGATTCTGAATATTTAAAATGATTTATTTTAAATAATAATGACTAAAAAATTATTTAAATCAAACTTAGAATGAATAAATTTATTCTAATTATAAAACGAGCCTGAAATGGCGTGGCAGTTTGAAAATTCGATTTCAAATTTCAAATGAATGTACAGGATTCAAAATAAACCGAATTTCAGTAAAACAAGAAATATCTGAATTTGTTTAATTATATCTTTCTAACAAATGTGAAAATTTCTAATTTCATAATGGGAATTAAAAGTTATGTCCAGTTTAAAATTCAGAATAGTCGTTATGGAATTTAATATAATATATAGCCCTTAAAAATGGCCATTTTGCAAATGACCTCCATTTTCGAGGAAACCACTTTTGTTGGATCCGGAATGTCAAATTATTGCTAAATTCCAATTTTCATAATTTTTGGAATTAATATGTGAGCGTAGTAAATTTAAACGTGTTTGGTAATTTTAGTTTGAATTTAATCCACTGAAAAACGACTGTTTTTCAAACGGTCTCCAAATTCAACGAAATTAGTTTTGTTAGGACCATATCATCAAAACATAGCTAGAGTTATTTTTCTGGAATTTTTGGAGTCAGTATGTGGCCCCGTAAAGTTAAAATGTACGTTGAAATCAATTTTGAACGTTATATTAATTTATATTTTAATTTTAATGAAAACATATTGAAACAGTTGAATTGGCTTACGAAACATATCCCACTATGTTTGGAATGGGGTATTTAGTTAGGGACGTCAGTCGTTGGGCCTCGTTTGGAGTTCAAATTAAAAAGTTGCTTTTTGGAAATTTAATAAAAAAAAATATATTTTTATATAAAACCCTAGATTTTCCCCCTTCCCCCTCAAACTCGTTATTGGGATAAAAAAAGAGAAAGAACCGCCGCTGCCTCGATCAAGTTACCGTCGGCCACCGCGCTTCACGTGCCGCACCCCCAGCCTCCGCCTTTGCTTCCCCGACTCCCCATGACTGCCTCCAGCCAAATATTGCCTCCTCCTCCTTCTTTATCTCAAAAACCACGCCTAACCCTAACCAGCGCCGCTCCAACCACCTGTAGGCCCGCCACTGCTGCTGCACCGCTCCCCGACCCCGGCGCCGCCCCCTACGCCACCAACCCCGATTGTGGGACCTCCTCTGACCGAAAACAGTGAGTTTTATGATTTTTAATTATAAAAATAGGATATTTATGATATGAATAACATTATAAAAATAGGATTTTTGTGATATGAATAACATTATAAGAAAATGATTTTTAATTGAAGAAAAATATGATTTTTATTATAGGGATAACATTATAAAAATATGATTATTGTTATATGAATAGCATTATAAGAATATGATTTTTATTATATGAATAGCATTATAAAAATATGATTTTTATTATATGAATAGCATAATAAAAATATGATCTTTATCTATGTAGGAGCGATATAAAAATGTGAATTTTATATATGTATAGCATAATAAAAATATGATTTTTATATATGTAGTAGCAATATAAATATATAATTTTTAGTGATATAAAAATGTGATTTTTAGTGATGTAAAAATATGATTTTTATCGTAGGAAGAAAATATTTTTGGCAAGTTAAAAATATGATTTTTAACTAGTGTATGGCATGGAAATATTTTTAGAAATATAAAAATATATTTTTTATATATGAAGTATTGATATAAAGATATAATTTTTATATATGAAGTAGCGATGTAAAAATATAATTTTTATATAGGAAGTAGCGATATAAAAATATGATTTTTATATATGTAATAGCGTTATAAAAATGTGATTTTTAAATATATGAAGCGTTATTAAAAATGTGATTTTCAATATAAACTACGTGAAACAGATTGCTTTGGAATCACGGTGAAGAACGGTACGCACTGGAAATAAATCCAAAACCATCGTCCGCTAATGAGCAACGGAGTGGAAACCAAAGGTGAGAACTCCTTCTCACTTAATTTAATTTACAACTAAAAATATTTTAGTTTGCAGATGGCGCTTATAAGCCCCGACACTATTTGTTGTACAAACCAAATTATGTGATTTGAATTGTATGGAGTTCAACACTCGAATTCGCACAATCACATAATTGAAAGCAATGTACGGATATTACCAACACACGGATTTCATACTCCGCGAATAGCCACTATGGCGCCGTAAATGGCATTTGGGGTAGTTGTGTATTTATTTATTTGGATGTTCTATGTGATTTGATTGTGATAATAAAATTGGTTGTGGATTAATTGTGAATTGATTGGAATTTGGTTTGTGTGTTGCGCGAGCCATTATTAAGCGAGGGATAAAGCTAGACCTTATTCCGGTTCTAGTATCGTGCCGTTATGCTGCCGAAATTTTCTAAAATGTGTTAGAAAAATTAATAGCTAGCTAAAAATATTATTTTTAGTTTATAACTGCAATGAATAAAATTATCTAGGTGTTGTATAGAATTTTATAAGCTAAGTTATAAAATTCTATATATTTATTAGATAGTTAAAAATAAGTTTACACATCCATTTACAAGTCGGACGACTTGTTTAAGCGCACCTGTTTTGTGATATCGATTGGGATGATAATTTTACACATCGCCCAACTGCATAAATAATATTCAGTATTTGTTGGTTGAAACCCCACATAGATATTGGGATGATATTGGACGTACATTAATCCCAATTTTTTAGTTGTATGTCAATCGATTGGTTGACAGACTGTTGTAAGGGTTAATTATTTATATTTAATGCTTATGCAGTTGTGTAGTGCACTCTGGATGATGGTTGATTGTTTATCATTGTTTTTGTATACATATAAAGTATGAAATCCATATAAATAACATTATATGGTAATTGACTGTGTGATTCCAATTCGGAAAGAATGAATATTTTAAAATAAGGAATATTTTAAAATAATATTCAATAAAGGATTAAAATCTGATTTTAATGTCTTATTTTGGATGGACATGAAAATATTAAAATACGTGAAACCGTATTGATTAGATATGTGCCATTTTGATGTGAACGATATTTATATCGATTTTATTCATTTTTATAATGAATATCAAAAAGGAAATGATTTCAAAATCAGATATTTTGGAAAATTATCATTTATATATTATAATGATATGGAATATTCAATTTTGATTTAAAATTGAAAATGAAGTTGGAATCATTTTTTTAAAATGATTTATAAAGTATGTTTTAAATGGAAATCGATGAAATGTATATAATTATATATATATATATATATATATATATAATGGCATGAATAGGACGCACCGCGCCGCGACCGTTCGCGAATTTCGACCATTGACTTCGAGTTGACATTGCGGGAGATCGTCGGATTCTCCTAAAACCAGAACCATTGGGTTTGTATCGAAAAGAGTTTTCAAATGAATATAAGAGATTTGAAATCTAACGGTTGGATTTGGAATTATTTCCAAATCAAATTTGGAAAAGGTCGCTGTAAGTGCAGTTCGATGACCGTTTATGGAAATCGATTGAAAAGGCCTTAATAAAATTACTAAAAATATTAATAATTTGTGTAAAATAATAATAAATGATTTGGAATGAATTGGGATGAAAAATTCCATATTTGTAAAGATAAAAATATATTTTTATCGAAATGAACTAGTTATTAACTAGAATTATTATCCAATTATTTTTGAATAAATAAATTGGATTGATAATGGGTTTTTAATATAACCAGAATTTCCAATATATGAATCGGAATGGATTTGAATGGAAATTATCTTTGGGATATTTTGATATTGGTTTCTGTGATTATACGTATACTAGTGCGAACCCGTGCTACGCACACGGGTTGCAACTATTTGTTGCTTGTCTTTTATTGTTGAATGTTTGTTTTATTTTTCATTGTGCTTGCATTAATTTACTAAAACCAATGTTCTATTATTTTTTCTCTAAGAAAGGCTGTATAAATGTAAAATTATGTTATAGTTCATGCTAACTAATGTAGTAGTCTTTATACAAAAATAAGAGAAAAATGTATAAGAACACCATTACAAACTCTAATTC
This sequence comes from Allium sativum, assembly GCA_030737875.1. Lineage (NCBI taxonomy): Eukaryota > Viridiplantae > Streptophyta > Magnoliopsida > Asparagales > Amaryllidaceae > Allium > Allium sativum. The sequence goes on from CM060923.1 coordinate 162,197,681, forward strand.
AATAAGTAACCACTAATTGGTGTAATAAAGTGATGCAAACAAATATAAAATCTATATTGAACGCACATAAGTGTAGAGGTTTTGAAATCGTGGGTCTGTATATATATTTGGCACTGTGAATGACAATTCGTACTTATGAGGATAAAGCTAAAATAAGAGTAAAATATTTGTGGGGGTAAGTAAAAAAAGAAAAGGTGGGTACATAACGTAGTGGACAATAGAAATGTACCTTGGGTACACAGTCCTAAACTAAGTTGTTAGAGAAAGCTAGCATCCATAAATTTTATATTTGTGCATAGCTGGGGGAAAGTTGCCAGTAGTTAATGCATATGGTTAAATCGAACAGAGCACAACTAGAGTGACGAGCAACACTGGCCAACCAAAAAATAGTGCTTTTCAATATATGCATTTCAACTATTATGTACTTGTGATATCTTGGAACATAAAAAATATGGATTTTTTTATTCACCATCCTATAAAAATATGCACATAGCATAGCATATACAAGATATTATAATGATAACATAATAGCAGGAATATGCAAACTTAACAAAATAAAATTGAAGAAATCCAAGAACAATAAAGAAGTAGATATATAAAAAGATATGTTCATTACATGCCTTATACAACACAACCAACAGGCTTACATACACAAATATTATTCATATAAAAGAACATTGTAACTAACATGCTTATCTTTTGCCACTCATTAGCATAAAAGATAAATTTTGGAACTGATCCATTAACGTATTTCCACCTCAAAAGAAAAAGACAAAGGTCATAACTAATTAAGCATTTTGTAGAATATCAATTAAGATTGGAAACTTGCACCTTCTTTTGGGCCTTGCAAGGTGCATGGATGCCTTAGTGTGCATCGTGGTCATGCATGCATCAAAATATATTTACCTGAATGATGTAAATCTGAGTTTAACAGAAACATTAATACTAAAAAACATTGGACTCAATAGAAGAGTTAAGGAAATATCATAATACAAAATATCAGAAGTAGCAAAAAAAAACCAGTGTAATGGCTCTACTCATTAAGTTTTCCTGTGGTTTAACTCAAGCAGAGACTTCATGGGGATGCTCTTGCAAACTTCAATATTCATTTAAAAAAAAACTTAAATACTAATCACTATATAAGTACAAAACTGCACATTTAAACTTGCCACTTTTTATAATGATATCACAATGGAACCGATCTAGAAATGAGCATGAGTAGGTCATCAATATGCAAGAAAGGATTGCACCCAGCACATCAAAACCGAGCATGAATATATGCTTGAATTCTACAGATTTTCGCAAGATCGAAACACATGGTGTTAATATTCGATGTACCTAGATTGAAGCTCGAACGAATAGTAATCTTCATATACTCATGTGCCGAAGTACGAATTTCCATCTATTTATCTTCAAAGGTAGGAATATGTTTTCTGAAGCATCCCCTCTGCAAAATTGGAACCTAGGCCTAACATCTCGTGACCCATAATACCTATGAACAAATTCTCTGATGAATTGTTTACAATGCAAATTAATGGAACTGTTGCATGCTCCAAGCCTTAGGTTGTCACCCTTTCTAGGATACTTGTTTTAATACCCAAACAGAAAATGTAAAAGTATCCAGGATGAGGTATCCATGTATAAGAAAAAGCAAATAAGCATGCTCGGTTTGGTTGATAAGTGTGAATGTAAATGAAATAAACTCAATAGTGAAATCAAAATAACCTCGTAAAATTACATAGTTTAGCAATGCAGTCATTTTGTCTAATAACATGATTTTCGAAACCAAATATACCACACTTTATACTAAGATGTGCTTAAAATGATAAATAATATTTTCTCCATTGCCTAATGTTATAAGGATTCCTTATTATTATTTTCCAAAAGGTTGCAACTTTTCTTCAATACGAATTTCAGTTTCAGTTTTGAATTTCATAATTTATTTTTTGTGATTCCATTTTTTATTAATTTATTGAAACCGAATGTACAACTTTTCTGGAATTGAAAATAAATTATCAGTGAGCAATGCTTGTTAGTTATAATATTCAAAAAAAACATATCTTTATTCATTACTTAGTTTATGACTTTTGACTATTTTGTAATTTTATAGTTTCAAAGTTAAAATTTAAGATTTGGAATGTTCTGTACTTTAAAACTTACAATAATTTGTATTTAGTTTCTATACAATTTGAAATTCAATGGTCTCTTTCCTATCTCTGCAAAAAATGAAATAGAATGATTAGAATATCAGTATTTCAATAGTACTATACATGTTGGTCAAACTGTAACAGAACAAAGGAAATATGCTCTGAGTAGATTAGGTACATGCGCTATTTCAGCTTCTGTTTACAATTTTTTTAGCATATATTATAAATGTTGGAGACTTATTTTATTAAATATTTAATATTACTATTTATGAATGTTGTACAATACTATATTTTTTCAAAACAAAAGTAATAAACTTTGATAATGTAAAAAAAAGATATTTAACGTGTTTGCTAAAGAAACTGATAGCAATCAACAAATACTTCCATAAGATTAGCCATTGCATCAGACTCCAACCACTATCAGTCATAATCTATTAACCTGATTGTTCTCACAACGTAGATTAAATCTATTGTGAAGCACAATCATTTGGTATATTGCTTAAATTTAATGGAAGTCAAGAAATATACCCTCTTATTCACTACAAAATGATGTCAATCCATGGACTTAAAGAGTGAAAGCTTGATCAATTCCCTTACCCTTCCTTCTCTTATGCTTTAATAGTAGAGAGTTAGAATATATGTATCAGTATTGTACAGATGGATAGGTTTTGTATTTGGAAGTTGGGTCTTGACTAAATATTTGAAGTTAAAAAAAAAGTAGCGGTCTGCAGCCAAAGTTTCCCAACTCCCTCTTTTAGCTCATTTATTTTTGTTATGCTGCAAATTTCATTTTTTTAATCACCCATCCTTTTATTAGCAGCCTTAATGAATGCACCACTCTAGACATCAGAATAATGTTTTGAATAATATCTAATTTATGTGCTAAGCTTCATAAACCCATGGAAAAAAATTCCCATAAGTAAGAAACATAAGTATTATTACAATATATTAGCATTTAATGATTTATCTTTGAATCATAATTTTAAATTTTATAAGTGTTATAACCCATACACTTAGATCATCACTGATATACTTAAATGCTAACCAATATACGTAAACCGCTAGCTAAAAATATAATGATGAACAGTGAGAGAAGGAAATATGTTAATCTGTATAACATAACAATTTTGGAATAATGCCATTTTTACATGGTAAAATTTAGAGTTCTATGGAACCAAAAAAAGAATTCCTGTAAGCAAGCAAATATATTCTTATTCATTGAAGTATGCAAATCTTGCCAATGGATGTAGCAACCAAACATCAAAGTTGTCAAAGTTAGTTTTAATTTTTGACTAAATACTCCAACTCATGAGGCAGTAATGGAAAATCAAGTAGTAAGAAATCAACTTAACCGTTGCATTTCATAATATGCTAAAAGATCTGTCAATCGTGAAATTAAATTTCCCTGAAATGAACTTAGAGGTACAGCAAAATCCTATATCCCTCACAATTATAAATTATATCAAAAGCATCTAATTCTTTTCTTGAAAACATTTGATAAATTCACGAATATAGTTATATGTTAAAAAATTAAAGGGAGTCAAAAATTATAACAATTTTGTTTCTTCTCGAAGTAGATGAACTATTCTATTACCGGCCTGATTTTTATGGTGTAAAACTATGTTGTTACTCGAAGTAATGAAATTATACCTGATAGAAAAGAATTAAACGAAGCTTTTATATTATTCAAAAGTCGATGAGGGGTTAGATAATCACAAATTAAAGTTTGTTTTGAGTGCACAGAGATTACAGAACAACTAAAATCAATATAATGTCCAAATATTAAAAAATGAAATCAATTTAATATCAAAATAAAGTACAAAAATTGATCAAAACAACTGCAGTATTCCAACTCAAGAAGCGGTTATGGAAATCCAGGTAGCATGAAATCAACTTCTATGCTAGACAGTCAGTCAATCGTGAAATTATATTTGGTTGAAATGAACTTAACGAAGCTTTTATATTATTCAAAGGATGATGAGAAGTTAGATAATCACAAATCAAAGTTTGTTTTAGGGTACTGTGATTACAAATAACATATTAAAAGTGAATTCATCAGTAAAATAAGGGTTTTTTTATATTAATTAATTAAGACCAAATCATGGGACATGACTATTATTACATCTTCGTTGATTAATGAAGCTCAAAGAGCATTGGAAAATTATTTCAGAATGTTAATTCGTCAAATGATAAGGAAGTCTATAAAACACGGAAAGTGACGACATAAAGACAAATCATTTTTATCATGCCAGAAATTGTGTGCTGTAAGACCTGATGTTTCTTAGAACAAAATAAATATTGTCATTCTATCTCATAGCTACACCTTGTTAAAATGAGGTCTCATGTCCGTACCGCTATTAATAAATAATCAATCAAAGGTTAGGTTATGAATACGGTTGAGGATGACTGAAATGTACTCAAAGCTGCACATTTTTGCTATGGATTCATATCTAATAGAATATATATTAAATAATATAATTGTTTATACAATGCTCAATCATTTAGGCATACAACGAAAACCTGCATCACTTCAATTATAGATTGTATCAAAAAAGTCTTATTCTTTACTTGAAAGCTGTTAACAAATTCATGATTACTGTCATATGTAAAAATATGGTTGAGGATGACTGAAACGTACTCAGAGCTGCAGAATTTTGTTATGGATTCATATCTAATAAAATATACATTATACAACATAATTGTGCATATAATGCTCAATCATTTAGGCATACAACGAAAACTTTCATCCCCAAAAGAGTCTAATTCTTTTCTTGAAAGATTTTAATAAATTCACAATTACTATCATATGTTAAAAAAAGTTAAGTTAGTCAAAAAAATATAACAATTATCGCTCTCTTTTTTATCTCGAAGTAAATGAACTATTTTGTTACTGACCTGGTTTTTTTGGCGCAAATCTGTTTGTATCATAATCACGATTTAGTTTGTAGTTCAAATTGAAAAATAATGTACAATATGATAACACTGAGGTTGGTACTAAAATCATAAAAATCGTCATCTCAAAGTATTTCACAAAGCTTCGTATTGTTACACAACAAACTTAAAATTGAGGTCGAACACAATTCTGTTATGTACAACAAACCGAATCAAGCGAACAAACAGAAATTATGATTTTTACCTCTACTACGATAAATATGTGGGTTAATAATAGCAGAGCGCAATCGAGTCTACCAATGAAATTAGGATGCTGCACTACGTAATCAGTCTGAGCAAAGGCATAATAGACATTAAGAAGAGTGACATGGGAAGAAGAGAAACCACCAAGGAGAACGTAAAGAATGCATGCAAAAGAAACCCAGCTATGGCGATATGCTACAGAGCACTGCCTGCCTCTTCAAAATTTAGTAATATATAAAAATAAAAAATTACTGTTAGGAAATAAAGGGGATGCAAAGGTATAAAGGGGATGTGAAGGAAGAAATAATGCCTAGAAAGACAAAAGAAACTTTATCTGGTAGATCTGGATAGATGGTAGTAACATCATGATTTCTTGAGACAAATAAAACCGAAAGGTCTTTGAATAACATGAGCTTTCATATAATAAAAGATTCAGTGAACTGAATACGTCAATATGTATGCATACCTTTTTCCCTTTTTCCTTTTAGTGTAGAAATGAAAGCACTTTTGTCGTACTTTGACTATCACACCCTGATCTACCACCCTCATATAAGTTGGTCTTTGTCCTTTTTCACAATCATCACGGTGACTTGCATGTTGTTGCTTCATGTAATTTATCTTTTGTCTTCATTTTAACAGTACAAATGGCTCACAGGTTCAATGCATCAGTGAATGCCCTACAACAAACGTACTTCAGCCTACTGTACCATTCCTTGTCTGCCTGGCTCCTTCAGCTTTAACCCTTCGTGCATATTGCGGCATCATTGTACACATTCTTTGGTGCAGCCCCTTTAGGCTTGTCATAACAGCAGACTTGGCATAACAATTTTATTCAACACTGTATTGCAACTGGAGCTCAGAGTAAAGGCTAGCAGCATCCAGCATCTCATCCATCAGCACCAGCATTTTGATTAAATTGTTCTGAATTAACTCCTAAGATTTAAAGTTCCTTGCATTACATTTAATTCATTCAACAAAGTCAACTCTCACTTCCTGGAGCATAATAGCTACTTCTCATCCCATTCAATGCAACAATTGAAGCTTGTAATCCACTAAAGCAATTGTAGTTCATTTTTGGCTATTCACATTTTTGTAAACTTATTTTTTTTCCCATGCATATTGGCTATTATTATAGTAGTGACCCTAACCGTTGTACAACAATATTTTATATGAATTTTTATTTTTGCCTCATATTAGGGTCAAAATGTCATTAAAAAAACAAAATAAAACTACTTATACAAAATGAATTATATTTATATAATAATAATTTAACGTAATGATTGTGTAAGACTTGAAAAGACACATGCCACCGACATGAAAACTGGAATGCTACGCAAATATCTATGCATTATAGTGTAATACTATAAAATGAATAATTGACATTACCTAGAATGAAATAGGATTTCACCGTACAATGTGCAATATTCTCAAAAAGGTGTGAATGCGCGCACATAAAAATTCAAAAGAAACAAAAAGGAGGTGTTAGGAAAAAGTAGTGCTATAAAATTCCTTTAATTTCACTTAACTTGATGATTAAAAAAGCAAGCACAATGGTCGAGTATGTGATTGCTACAGGTTTTTTAGTTAAAGATTCAGGGATTAAAATAAAATACCAGATATGACAAAAACTATTCATACGGATAGCCCATCAAAAGATGACCATAAGTGTGTAAAAATGGAGAATATTTATTAATTTGTTTAATAGATTTGGGGCATTCATTGTTGTTCATGAAAAGAAAAAGAAGCTTGCCACATTCTGCAATGCAAGAATACACGGATCTTCTTTAAACAATAAAAAAGGTTGTTTGCCATGATTTAAGACCCATAGAAACATAATGATTTAACACCCGTAGAAACATATTATTTTGAAACATAATTTTTACTTCAAAAGGAAAAAAAAGGGAAATTTATAGAACAAAGGTTTTGACTTTGTACATAACTCATACCTAAATAGCAACGAAGGAGGATAGAACCGAGAAGGAACCTCTGAATGAAACATCCAAATAGAACTTCAGCACCACCAAAAAAATTATGGAATTACCTTCCAGAAAATAAGAAATCTGCAATTCATTTAGATGAATACCACCAAAATAAAGACCTACGAGGGAAGCTGTAGTGAACTCTCAAAAAGGTAGTGGATGATATACCAATCATTTATATTCAGTACTATTGGTGTAGGTAAAAAAATTGAATATGTAAGTTTACCTGTTCCCCAAGATTTAATCATTGATTATTGTTGTTTGAGTGTCAGACCCTACTTTCTTTATGCACTGGCGATCGGTGAGACTAAAGGAGACATCGATTGCGCCTGCCCTCTCAAATTAAATTCATGCCTAAAAATTTATGAGGGAAAAATTGAAGATGCTCAATCAAATAAGAGGGAAACTAAAGGATTTAATTTTTTCAGTGCCCTTCATTTGGTGCCATCGTTTTTTAATTAGGAGAGGGAAAACATCCTGAAGTAGGGCGATGTCCATTAAAAAAGGGACATTTCTTGGTTTACAGTAAATAGGAAGAGGAAGAAATACCGAAAGTGGAAGAAATGGAGGGAGGGCACAACGCGAAACAAATAAAATAATATAACTTGTCATTTCATGAAAATTTTAGAAAGCTTCTGCGCGTTTAGAATTCAACTAATATTTGGTGTAAACTGAAGAAGGAAACAAACGGGCATCTGCTGATAACGGAGACCGCACGATTTTTGATATGCACAGATGGCAGGATCGTGGATTTTCGACTAAAAGTGGAACCGAAAAGACATTCAGAAAAGATTGTGCTTTCATATAATATAATAGATTGTTATGGAAATTTTGAAGATATATATATATCCTTATTTCCAATACGATATTTGTTGTTTCAGAATTTGGTATTGAATATAAGCCGATATAATTTATATTCAGAGCATTGTACTTAGTATCAAATTGGATTTTGGGTTTTTCGTGAACAGTGTCTTAAATAACACTGTTCTTAAATCCAGTTGAGAAAAGAATAAATCTTTTAGTTAAGATTTAGTGAAGTTTTCCAATTAATTAATATTTAATTCGAATTGAATAAAAGAATTGGATTTTGGGTTTGTCATGAATGGTGTCTTAAATAACACTGTTCCTAAACCCCGTGTGAAAAGAATAAATCTTTTTATTAAAATTATTAGAATTTACAGTTATATTTAGTAATTGGAATAAAATAGGATGTGAATTGGGTTTATTGTGAACTGTGTTTTTAATGACATTCGTTCTTCAATCCGATAAACAGTGAAATGTGATTTGGAATATAAATCTTTTTATTAAGATTTAAGGGAAATTTTCCAAAGTAAAGTTTTCCAATTTAATATATTAAATTGGAATTGAATGGAATTCGATGTAGTAATAATCGAAGTGAGCTTCTGTGGAGGAAGACTGTTAATATATATGGAATTTAAAAGGCTTTGTTGTTATTCCATTTATGTTATTAGTCGGATAAGGAAATTGGTATTGATTATATATTGATCTGTATCCCGTGAAGATTCCATAATTAATGGAATGTGATTTTGGGTTTATCGTGAACTTTGGTTTAAACGACATTGGTTCTTTAACCTAGCTAAAGACAGGATTATATGTCTAACATTATATTTCGAACTGTATTGTTGATCTCTACTAAATATATATCTGTTTGGTGGCGGAGAATTTATTCTCTTGTTTAACACCCTTCTCTAAGACGTACGAGCTTAGAAGTTATATATCGGCAGAAACCAATGGTACGGTGTCGATTGTCGATGCGGCATGTTTGATTTCCCAAAGTTAACTAATCATTAATACTGATTTTTTGAAAGATTAAAAATAAGCGGAGTTTTAATGAATCTTTAATTAGATTGATAATTTAAATTATCAAATTTGGTAAATGTTCGAGAATGGAGTATCACCAGTTTTGCTCCAAGCGATAGTTAAATCTTTAATTAGATAACACCTTGGTGTTAGATATGGAGTATTACCAGTTTTTCTCCATGGGATGAATAGGTTGGGATTGGGAAATATAACAAATGATTACTTCAGTAAGGTACGCTAATCCTGACTAGTTTGGTTAAACATTAATTTGGTTTGAATCGATATCCAAAGGAAGATTAAAGAATAAATTTAAAGAATTTATCTTTGATAAAATTAATGGGATCCTTTCCCTAATGTTGTGAATATTTGAATAATATAATATTCTGGATTGGAATGAGGTGTATGTCGTGTTTTTATAGCACTTGTTTATAAAATACGCGAGTTGTTCGGAAAGGCTGGGTTTATACCCATTCGGAATAACTGATTCGACGATGAAGACGGTGGTTAAAGACAAGAGTTCTTCACATCATTTGGATGATTACTGATGTCTTGATTGGATTGTACACCCAAGACAAGGTAATAAGTGGTGATCGTCCAGACGTACGTGGAGGTCGACCGGATATACGAGGACCTCTCTCCTGTATTGGACATATGGGACGAGGAATAAGGTGCCTCCGGTTTCGTTCATACCCAGAACGAACTAGCAAATGGATGCGTGCCTGACATTGGATTTTATTCTGTATTGCTTGATCTCTATTAAATATATAGATGTTTGGTGGCGGAGAATTTATTCTCTTGTTTAACACCCTTCTCTAAGACGTACGAGCTCAGAGGTTATATCGATAGACATCAGTCACATGGCGTGAATTGCTTGTATGGCATGCTGAGATGCAAATGATCAAGGCTTTCGTTGAAAAGCAGATTCTTGTGGTTGATGATCATAGCATGGCTTTGAATAGCATAGCTTTGTGTATAGCGTTAATTCGCGAGCCTCACACCCCGGTGTGAACTAGAAACGAGAGAGGACCTCAGGGAGGACATGCGTTTCCTTCTAGCTAGGAGTGGTGTCATGGTATGGAACCCAGAAATTTTACTCATGTGGATGTTGCATATTACATTATTTGATGGATAGCGAGGCGCCTCGGTTATATCGGTCACTACGGGGCCGATGGATGACATGGTCGATATACTAATCAGACTTACGCCCCATAGGGTAAGGAAACGTATTGTTCAGGGATTATTAATCCGCTTAAGTGGACCGGCACTGACGATCCAGGTGCAGTTGCAACTGAATCCTGAGACATGGTGCTAGATTGTCTCTAATTCGGTAAGGACAATCCCTTGCCTTGGTTCATGATGGAATTCCAACTTTTAATACGACATTTCGGTATTGATTGTAGAGCCTAGTAGGGCGATATAGTAGCATGTGATACTATGTTGTCTATGATTGATACATTTATATTTGAAGCGATTTTGACACCATATACTTATAATAATATCAAAATGATTTGTTTTAAACGTATCAAGCATTTTTGGCTATTATAAGAGAAAACTCTATCCTTTGGCTTGCGTTGCATTGTATGATGGGACCTGAGTCTTATAATAGCTTCATTTTTCGAAAAGCATTGCACTGTTTATAACTGTTTATGCGCTGGTCTTCTTGGGAGGAAACCCATTCCGTGTTATACGGCATGGTCCCTTGATTTACTTTATTTTAAAGTAAAGATTCAATAACCGTTTTAGTTCTCACTCCAGTGACATGACTGACCTGGAGTTTATTGTTTTAACCTAAACTCTGGGTGCCCCTATTTTCCATACGGGCTATAACGACCATGGGATTTTCGACTCCGAAAATCGACATAAAACCCATATCGACTATTCAGACATTGGAAATACCGGATAGTTAATAGAAAGAAGTTAGAGGGTGTGAATAGATAAGTTAGAATTATAAGAATAGAACAAGAAGAAGAACACAACAACATCAGAGTAACACGAACCTCACAGTGGAACGAATAAAATATAGTATACAAAATAGCATTTGAAACACAAACCTGTATTTGTATATTAGAGTATAACACTTACATCACATCGGAAATAAACAATAGCTAAAAAATGCTGCTGAAGCCTCCTGCTCCAAGCTCCATCTAGTGTATATGTAAATCCCGATTACTTGATTGCCCGTACAAATTTTGGGCACCCAAGAGTTTAGGGAAAACAAAACAAATAAACTCTGGGTCAGTCATGGGACTGGAGTGAGTAAAATCCAACCATTTGGTTTAACTTTTTAAAAATTCTTTTCAAAGAAATGATAATCGTAAGAACGATCCGCACATAAAAACGGATGGTTTTTACCTTACGATAACCCAAAACATTTTCAAAATCAATACTTTTCTGATATTATAATAATGTCTAATCACAAGTAAATACAATCTAGCAAAACGCTTGCATCTCATGCTCCATATATATATATATATATATATATATACATAGTATACAATCAAAACTGCAGGCGCTTATTGGTGATTGGATTCCGACTATGACAAGGTATGGGACCACCTGCCGATAGTGTATCTCTTGAGAGGAATACACTGGGTTCTACAAGAACGTCTTGCAACATGACCCACACATGACCTACCACTCATTTCTCTTGAGTGTATCGAATATATTGTCACCTACGGTTGCTAGGAACATAACCGTTCTCGGGAGATACAGAAGCGAAAAGAAGTAACAAATATGAATATTCTCTAAATGGTGACAATACACCCTAATGGGGGTGACCCACTTAGCCATGATGTCTGCCCGATTTTTGTCATTTCACGGTTTATGAGGCTATGGGGTCATAATGTAACTTTGACAGATCACACCTTCATTTACTTTGAATGCCACATCGTCATACCAGCCAAATCACAAATTGGTTTCCCAAAAAATATCATGGGTATAAAGCTAAGAGAAACGAATTCCTCCGCCACCAACATAAATACGTTTGAAGATATCAACTTACGTGATCCATTAGATATACTCTGTCAGAAATTCGTCCATACAAGTTGTCCTAGGACTGGACAAACCGAAGGAACTATTATGTAAATCCATCTTGGGCAATTTCTACCTAGGATCTCTAGAATAACCTTTGCATAACTCCATCTTCAGTTATCTTCATCATATTTGATTCGCAACGCTAATGCCCATACGGAGTGGTTTTCAGATAATAAATCCGATCCCGGTATCTCCGTATTGACAATGGAAAAATGATCAAAAACTTTGATAGCCGGTGATTTAACGATCAAAGGAAAAACATCCATACAACCAACGATACTATTTCCAAGTGGAAATATTATCGATCAACCATCGATCAACATTTGGCCCTTTTGAATTATTTATCGTTAATTTATTCTTCTTCCCATTTCCCTTTTTCCATATTCATTTCTTAAAATCTGCTTAGCCCTTTTTCGATTCTCGGAAAATATTTCCATATATCCACACTTCTTATTTTCTATAATTAGAAAATATGCGTTATTAACGTTGGAAAACATTTCCATTTCTTATTCGCGTATCACTATTCTTCTCCATTCATAAGTCCCTAACCTAAAACTAGTAAGAGAACAGCTCCCTACGTATCAACCTCGAAGGACGAAACCAACATCAAATCGATGCTCAGACGCTATTCAACATACATAGTCTCCAGTCAGATCTTAATTTCTTTGACTCCATTCTAAAATCATCTCATTTCTATACTTAGAACATCTCTGGTTATATTTGGAAAACAACTCAAAAATCCATTTTTATAAATTTAAAATGAACGTTATATAAAACATTGATTACAACAATAATGTTATAATACCTGCTTCTGAAATATTAAAAATATAATTTTGATTCTTTATTTCAAATAAATGTTTACTATTTAATTAATTAAATAAATAGATAATCATAATTAAAACGGAAGGTAAATGGTGCCTTCTTGAATTCGATATAATCGAATTTCACCGAATAACTCTCTTTTGAATAATCTATAATTGATTAACGTTCTGATCGTCGCAATAAATTCATCATTTTTTATCAAATCCAGTTCTAAATACACTTTTGAAATTATCATTTCAAATATCTACCAATTTCCTATTATTACCATTTTCATATGCTTTTCCATTATCCACTTTAAAAGTGAACATTAATTCTTTACAAAAAACTAGACTCGTTATATCAAATCAAATCCTGATTCTTTCATTTATAATTATCCTTACCGGATCAAATCATGTTAATTTAGTTATTTTATAAATTCATATTTATCATTCATTTCATCAATCCCATTTATGTGCCAACCTCTATTTAATTATATATTAAGTTCACAGCTTACTCTCTATCACATATTTGAATTTAAATTATCGATTTAAAACCAAATATTCATTATCTTGTCAATTCCTGAATTTCAAAATATATATTATTTCCAAAAATAAATTATTATAATAACATTCGACATTGTCGAATTTAAATTATAAATCCTTACGGATTTATTTATCTCTATTCACCTTTCGAACATTGAAATAATTTCACCATTTCCTTTGAAACGATTTTCCATTTCCCCTTTTTATATCATTCTTGAATTTACATTCCCAAAATATTTCATAGTAATTATTTATCTCATCTATAAAAGTCGTTTATGAATTGAACTACTCGTTTTTTATAAAATTAAATGAGTTATTGTATTATAGCCCAATCGAAATTCAATTTCTATTTAAAATAGATTATCCCTTTTTAAAACCCCAATTCCTTTCTAATATATTGGAATATATTTTACGGGATCCATATACCAATTATTTCAGGTTAATGTTGTCCTAACATCCCAGAACACACACTAATCAACATTAGATTACACACTAATCAGCATTAGATTATTTATCACATCATATATATGTATATATATATCAATATATGAAAATCAACAATAAAATTGTTGAGGAATCCAGTTGGATCCCTCTAACCTGTTTCCCTGCATCTACAGATGTTAATCAACAGATAATTTATCAGTTCCATATAAGTAGAATCAATATTTAATCAATGACTTTGTATATGTGTATGTGTATATATATATATAACTATCAACCAATTTATTTGTAAAACATCCAAACAACCATCACTTACAGCATTCAATCATTTTTAACAATATTATATAATGTTTATACAATTATAAACTGGACAGAGTTAGTGAGTTTACTCACCTTGATCGTTAATCGCTATATAACGATTAACGTTCTTTGATGATACTCAGCGTTCAATTTTTCCATAAATCCCCATGAGCTCAAAATGGCTTCAAACCAGCTTCACAGCGTAGCCTGCATAGCCTGCGTCCATACGATCCCGACTGATTCTGTTTCGTCAAATTTAGATAATGTATGTCCCCGTTATGAATTTTACAAGTTAAATGAGTATTTAAATTCATAAAAACAAAATTCAAATTTTAATTTATGTATGGGCTTACCCAAATTCCTGGCCCAATACTTCAGGCCCGTCTGCACTTATTTACTCCATATACCCGGTTCCACAACACGCAAGCCCCTTTCAACCTGACCCGTCATTTTCTTTTTCTTCCCATTACATACATGTCGCTTCAATCTTCTTAGTTTCCCTTTTTTTCTTTTTTTAAATGTTTTTGGCTTACCACATAGCAAACCATGTCGTCCCACCTTATTTACCAGAGACATCCGTTCCACTAGTGTATTCTCCACACCTTTAAACCCGTTCGTTCTGGAGCTTTATATTCGCACCTTGCCTGAATACTTTGAAGCCTCCCACTCTCTCATCCGACACTACAGCTTCAGTACCAAACTTCTCCTTGCCTTTACAAGTCTGTTACAAAAGGGATTCATTTCCTTTTTCCCTTCAGGCATGCCAACCAACAACTTCATCATTTATTTCTTTTTTTCTTTTCTTTTTTAAATCTGGGCTACACAATTAACCCAGCCCACTTCTTACATCAGCCCAACGCAGATTTAAAAGCCCGACCCCCTAAAAATGTGATTCATCTTCCTCCTAAATACAATCCTCTTCCAGTAATATATAGTATCATCTTCAAACCTGAAATCTCGCAAGCTCCAGTTATATCCCATTCACTATTTTCTACTTTCCACCCTTTCTGTTCCTTTCCTAATGCTTTTAAACTCAAACCAAAACCATACAAGTCCTCATTAAAATCTCCTCAACTTCCCAACGCCATTGTCCTGGACTATAACTCAAAAAATCCACCGCGGTTATGCCTGCTCACAAGAAAAAGGCCATAATATTATCATCAGTTTTCATCCATTGCCGAACCTTAGGGTTCACTGTTAAACTTTATTGCGCAAAAATCTATATCCAATACACTGTCGATGGCACCAACGTGAAGGGAGAGTGATAAGGACTGTAAATATATAGGGCTCATGAATTAAGGGTTTGTAATTTTTTAATTAATTTTTTATATATATAAGCCATGAAGGCTTCTGTTTCGTTGTCTACTAGTTTCGATATACCAATAACAGGAAGAAGCTCCTCTATTTATATCATTAGAAACTTGGCCATCACGTTGTAGGTTCGTAGGCAGCTGGATGAAATGAGTAGCTGCCCTGAGTCTTCACTTCACCATACTACGCATGAATGTGATATGTTATTCACGTCTATATAGGTTAGCTTAAATTTTCAAGGTGTAGTCTGCAAACAGCTGCATAGTATGTACGTTCAGGAAGAGAAAACTTAACTATGAAGGAAATGTTTGTAATATACATACATACTACTATTTATTTATTAAGTTGTATGCTATTGAATACTTTGAATCTTCAACATTTATATTTGGTGGATGTTGTTAATTTAGGCTATCTGTAGGAACTGATGAGGGTAGTGCGTTTTGAAAGGTAGTGTACGTAACTTCGAATAAGGAATACTGAAGTATATATTTTATATTATCTTTTGTATAAGGTGAGGGTGACCATGTTTCCTTCTAATCCTATGTGCTAAGCATGTCATATTTTTATAGGGATGGCTTTGGCATGCGAAATAGTGTGGTATCCATGCATGACTGATTTGAAATATAGTTTGGTAGGTGGTTAACACGGGTAGTCTCTATATGCTATTAAGTTTAACGTACCCCATGACAAACAAATTTTGTTCTAATACAAACTGCTATGAACAAAAATAAAAATATCGTCGAAAGGAGCAATGTGCCAGGATCTCAGAAATATAATCATATAGACAAGTTAGCTTATTCTGAGAAACCCCAAACTGCTGATATAGGGTGTAAAAATACTTCAAAAAGACGTTACTTATTTTTCAAAATAAAAATTACAGAAATTCTAAAAATTAACCTATAACAACGTCTCAAATATCTTGTCCAAATTCGAAACCAATATTTAATTATAATTAAATATATCGTTATGCTTTATAAACGGTTCCATAATGACTATTTGAAAATTTGATTTGGACATAACTTACCATTATATGACAAAATCTTCATTTTTCACTTCCATTAGAAAAATACAACTTAACAGGTTCAAATGTTTTCTTATTTCAAGGAAATATGACTTAAAATGAATCATGTATATTCATTTGAAGTTCAAAACCCAATATTACGAACTACCGCGACATTTCGAGCTCGATTATAATTTATATTATAATTAATACGTTAACATATCGTTTAAATAATATATTCGTTATTATAACTCAAATATAAACTTAATTAAATATAATATATTATACAAATTACATAATATTGCAAATCTAGCCATGTCCGACTATCTCCTAAATATTATATTACCCCATCAAATATCAAATATCCAAAATATTTAAATTTAAATTTCCAAACCATTATATAAAATAATTAAATTACTTAATTACTAAATCACTAAAATTTCAGGACGTTACATTCCTTCCCCCATAAAAGAATTTCGTCCCCGAAATTACTAAGCAGAAAAGATGCTATAATTCTTCTAACTTCACTCAACCCACTAGGTTAAAACTTGACACTTCACATTTGCTCGACACAGTCCTCCATAGATTTTTAATCCTTAAGCCATTCTCAACTTCCCATGATTATTCCAATCGACTTGTCCTCCATTTTTGGACAGTCCATCACCCCAATCTTATTTTCAACTCATATGCTCTACTGCACATCTCTTCATCTATTCAAATTTATCATTTTATTAATTTTATTATTCTCCTTTAAATTTTATTAATCCATTTTGGTTTTCTTATTTTAAATTACAATCGACAAGTCGATTTCTTCTTATAAAAATTTCTAACTCTTTAAGTTTTCAAAAAAAAATTGCTAGCGTCTCCTTTGCACAGCTCAATCGGTACAGGTATAACTCACCTCTCTAGGCCTTCTCAATCCAAAGGAAAACAAAACGACCAAACGGCTTACCCAACAGGCCAAATAAAATCTCAGACTTAATATAATATAAACTTGTAATTTTTTGCCGGGCGTTCAACTCTGTCTCTTCCGTTTGCTATCACTTTAGCATATACAAATCCATTTCCAATCGATCTCCAATCAATATATCCTCAAATACAATCATCTGCTTATAACCGAGCCAAATTCCATTTCAATTCGAGTTCCAATCTCAATTCCAAAACTTATAACTCACCAATCCAATTCCATTCCAGATTATCTCTAATCCGACCAAATTTTAGTCAACCTAGTTAAATAAATTCTCAACTTATTTATTCACTTTTTCTAGTTCAACCTCTTTAACTTCATAAGTTAATTTTTAACAAAATTCAAATTCCTGGATTTCATCTCAAATCAGCTTGAAATAATAATAGCAAATCAAACATTTGAATTTCTAAATAACTTAGTTCCTCAAAATAATTCAAAAACAAAACTTTGGTAGTAATCTGTCACTTAGAAACTCAAAAATGAACACTAATGATGCGGCCGTCATCATCAGAATTATTTTCCAGTGATCGAAGTGATTTCAATACTATATCATGTCAAAACCTATTTTTAAACACTTTTATTTTAAAAATCATTCCAAAATTCCCTTCACAATATTTGAAAAACATTTTCAAACCACCCAGTATCTTCAAATTTTCTTATATAATTCAAAATTCAGTTACAAATAACTTTCCCAGTTTTCAGGATTTAAATTCCAAATTCAGATTTAAATTCAAATTTATTTCACCTGATTTTTACATTTATACGAATCTGATTGGTTATTTATAATCAACTCAATTTCTTTTATATCAAAAAAAAAAATATTCAAAATAAAATTATTTCACTTACCCTTCTTTCAAAGCATATTGTGTCGTTTCATCGTATTCGAGCGTTTAGAAACCCTAATCGACATCGTGGTGCCCCACCGTTGACCAAAATTCATAAGCCACTCAATCAATAAATCTCCACGGTATAAAATCATTTTTTATAAAATTTACAAATACGCTCTCTCGTATATATACACTCAACTCAATGTAGGGTATTACTAACCCCATCTCTACTAAGTCACGCCACATAGCCAAGTTAATCACTTAACCTTCAGCTCTGATACCACTGTAACGACCACGGGATCTTCGACTCCGAAAATCAACTTAAAACCCATGTCAAACTATTCAGACATCGGAAATACCGGATAGTTAATAGAAAGAAGTTAGAGGTTAAGAATAGATAAGTTAGAACTATTAGAATAGAAGAAGAAGAAGAAGAAAAAGAAGAACACAACAACATCAGAGTAACACGAACCTCACAGTGGAACGAATAAAACATAGTATACAAAATAACATCTGAAACACAAATCTGTATTTGTATAATAGAGTATAACACTTACATTACAGCGGAAATAAACAATAGCTATAAAATGCTGTTGAAGCCTCCTGCTCCAAGCTCCATCTAGTGTATCTGTAAATCCCGACTACTTGACTGCCAATACAAATTTTGAGCACCCAAGAGTTTAGGGAAAACAAAACAAATAAACTCTAGATCAGTCATAGGACTGGTGTGAGTAAACTCCAACCATTGGTTTAACTTTTCAAAAATTCTTTTCAAAGAAATGATAATCATAAGATCGATCCACACATAAACACGGATGGTTTTTACCTTACGATAACCCAAAACATTTTCAAAATCAATACTTTTCTGATATTATAATAATGTCTAATCACAAGTAAATGCAATCTAGTAGAACGCTTGCATCTCATGCTCCACATATATATAGTATACCATCAAAATCGCAGGCACTTATTGGAGATTGGATTCCGACTATGACAAGGTAAGGGACCACCTGCCGATAGTGTATCTCTAGAGAGGAATACACTGGGTTTAACAAGAATGTCTTGCAACCCGACCCACACATGACTGACCACTCATTTCTCTTGAGTGCATCAAATATATTGTCACCTACGGCTGCTAGTAACATAACCATTCCTGGGAGATATAGAAGCGAAAAGAAGTAACAAATATGAATATTCTCTAGATTGTGACAATACACCCTAATGGGGGCGACCCACTTAGCCATGTCGCCTACCCGATTTTTGTCATTTCCCGATTGATGAGGCTTGAGGTCATAATGTATCTTTGACAGATCACACCATCATTTACTTTGAATGCCACATCGTCATACCTGCCAAATCACAAATTGGTTTCCCCAAAAATATCACGGGTATAAAGCTAAGAGAAATGAATCCCTCCACCACCAACGTAAATACGTTTGAAGAGATCAACTTACGCGATCCATTATATATACTCTGTCAGACATTCGTCCATACAAGTTGTCCTAGGACTGGATAAACCGAAGGCACTATTTTGTAAATCCATCTTGGGCAATTTCTCCCTAGGATCGCCAGAACAACCCTTGCATAACTCCGTCTTCAAATATCTTCATCATATTTGATTTGCAACGCTAATGCCCATACAGAGTGGGTTTTAGATAATAAACCTGATCTCGGTCTCTCCATATTGACAATGGAAAAATGATCAAAAACTTCGATAGCCGGTGATTTAACTATCAAAGGAAAAACATCCATACAACCACCGATACTATTTCCAAGTGAAAATATTACCGATCAACCAACCAACAACATTTAGCCCTTCAGAATTATTTATCGTTAATTTATTCGTCTTCCGATTTCCCTTTTTCCATATTCATTTCTTAAAATCTGTTTAGCCCTTTTTCGATCCTCGGAAAATATTCCCATATATCCACACTTCTTATTTTCTATAATTAGAAAATATACGTTATTAACATCGGAAAACATTTCCATTTCTTATTCATGTATCACTATTCATCTCCATTCATTAGTCCCTAACCGAAAACTAGCAAGAGAACAGCTCCCTACGTATCAACCCCGAAGGCCGAAACCAACATCAAATCGATACTCGGACAGCTATTCAACTTACCTAGTCTCCAGTCAGATCTTAATTTCTTTTACTCCATTCTAAAATCATCTCATTTCTATACATAGAACATCTCTGGTTATATTTGGAAAACAATTCCAAAATCCATTTATATAAATTTAAAATGAATGTTATATAAAACATTGATTACAACAATAACGTTATAATACCTGCTTCTAAAATATTAAAAATATAACTTTGATTCTTTATTTCAAATAAATGCTTACTATTTAATTAATTAAATAAATAGATAATCATAATTAAAATGAAATGTAAATGGTACCTTCTTGAATTCGATATAATCGAACTTCACCGAATAACTCTCTTTTGAATAATCTCTACTCGATTAACGTTCCGTTCGTCGGAATAAATTCACCATTTCTGATCAAGTCCAGTTCTAAATACACTTTTGAAATTATCATTTCAAATATCTACCAATTTCCTTTT
Source organism: Allium sativum (assembly GCA_030737875.1). NCBI lineage: Eukaryota > Viridiplantae > Streptophyta > Magnoliopsida > Asparagales > Amaryllidaceae > Allium > Allium sativum. The sequence continues at coordinate 162,218,554 of CM060923.1, forward strand.
GTTACCATTTTCATATGCAAAACGTTTTCTTTTTCCATTATCCACTTTAAAAGTGAATATTAATTCTTTATAGAAAACTAGACTCATTATATCAAATCAAATCCTGATTCTTTCAATTATAATTATCCTTACCGAATCAAATCATGTTAATTTAGTTATCTTATAAATTCATATTTATCATTCATTTCATTAATCCCATTTACGTGCCAACCTCTATTTAATTATATAATAAGTTCATAACTTACTCTCTATCTCATATTTGAATTTAAATTATTGATTTAAAACCAAATATTCATTATCTTATCAATTCCTGAATTTTAAAATATATATTATTTCCAAAAATAAATTATTATAATAACATTCGACAATGTCAAATTTAAATTATAAATCCTTACTGATTTATTTAGCTCTATTCACCTTTCTAACATTGAAATAATTTCACCGTTTCCTTTGAAACGATTTTCCATTTCCCCCTTTTTATATCATTCTAGAATTTACATTCCCAAAGAATTTCATATTAATTATTTATCTCATCTATAAAATTTGTTTATGAATTGAACAACTCATTTTTTTATAAAATTAAATGAGTTATTGTATTATAACCCAATCGAACTTCAATTTCTATTTAAAATAGATTATCCCTTTTTAAAACTCCAATTCCTTTCTAATATATTGGAATATATTTTACGGGATCCATATACCAATTATTTCAGGTTAATGTTGTCCAAACATCCCAGAAAACACACTAATCAACGTTAGATTATTTATCACAACATATATATATATATATATATATCAATATATGAAAATCAATAATAAAATTATTGAGGAATCCAGTTGGATCCCTCCAACTTGTTTCTCTGCATCCACAAATGTTAATCAAAAGATATAATGTCAATTCCATACAAATAGAATCAATATTTAATCAATGACTTTGTATATGTGTGTGTGTGTATATATAAATAACTATCAACCAATTTATTTGTAAAACATTCAAACAACCATCACATATAGCATTCAATCATTTTTAACAATATTAAATAATGTTTATAAAATTATAAACTGGACAGAGTTAGTGAGTTTACTCACCTTGGTCATTAATCGCTATATAACAATTAACGTTCTTTGATGACACTCGACGTTTAATTTTGCCATAAATCCCCACGAGCTCGAAATGGCTTCAAACCAGCTTCACAGCGTAGCCAGCGTCCACACGATCCCAACAGATACTATTTCGTCGAATTTAGATAGCGTATGTCCCCGTTATGAATTATACAAGTTAAATGAGTATTTAAATTCATTAAAATAAAATTCAAATTTTAATTTATGATTGGGCTTACCCAAATATCCTGGCCCAATACTTCAGACCCGTATGCACTTATTTACTCCATATTCCCGGTTCCACAACCCGCAAGCCCCTTTCAACCTGACCCGTCAATTTCTTTTTCTTCCCATTACATACATGTCGCTTCAATCTTCTTACTTAACACCATTCAGCATGTTTCCCTTTTTTTAAAAAAATTTATTGGGCTTACCACTTAGCAAATCACGTCGGCCCACCTTCTTTACCAGAGACATCCGCTCCACCAGTATATTCTCCACACCTTTTAACCCCTTTGTTCGGGAGCTTTATATTCCCACCATGCCTGAATACTTTGAAGCCTTCCGCTCTCTCATCCGACACTACAGCTTCAGTACCAAACTTATCCTCACCTTTACATGCCTGCAACGAAAGGGATTCATTCCCTTTTTCCCTTCAGGCGTACCAACCAACAGCTTCATCATTTATTTCTTTTTTTTTTTTTTTAAATCTGGGCTACACAATTAACCCAGGCCACTTCTTACATCAGCCCAACGTAGATTTAAAAACCTGACCCCCTCAAAATGTGATTCGTCTTCCTCCTAAATACAATCCGCTTCCAATTAATATACAGTATCATCTTCAAACCTAAAATCTCGCAAGATCCTATTATATCCCCTTCACCATTTTCTACTTTCCACCCTTTTTGCTCCTTTCCTAATGCTTTTAAACTCAAACAAAAACCATACAAGTCCTTATTAAAATCTACTCAACTTGCCAACGCCATTGTCCTGGACTGGAACACAAAAACTCCACTGCGGTCATGCCTGCTCACAAGAAAAAGGCCATGATATTATCATCAGTTTTCATCCATAGCCGAACCTCAGGGTTCGCTGTTAAACTTCATTGCGCAAAAATCTATATCCAATCCACTGTCGATGGCACTAACTTGAAGGGAGAGTGATAAGGACTGTAAATATATAGGGCTCATGAATTAAGGGTTTGTAAATTTTTTTTTAATTAATTTTTTATATATATAAGCCATGAAGGCTTCTGTTTCGTTGTCTATTAGTTTCGGTATACTAATAACAGGAAGAAGCTTCTCAATTTAAATCAGTAGAAACTTGGCCATCACGTTGTAGGTTCGTAGGTAGCTGGATGAAACGAGTAGTTGCCCTGAGTCTTCACTTCACCATACTCTGCATGAACGTGATATGTTATTCACGTCTATATAGTTAGCTTAAATTTTCAAAGTGTAGTTTGCAAACAGCTGCATGGTATGTATGTTCAGACAGAGAAAACTTATCTATGAAGGAAATGTTTGTAATATACATACATACTACTATTTGTTTATTAATTTGTATGCTATTGAATGCTTTTAATTTTCAACATTTATCTTTGGTGGATGTTGACAACGTAGGATGTCTGTAGGAACTAATGAGGGTAGTGCGTTTTGAAAGGTAGTGTACAAAACTTTGGAGCAAAGGAATACAGATGTATATAATTTATATTTTCTTTTGTATAGGGTGAGGGTGATGTTTCCTTCTAAGCCTATGTGCTAGGCTTTTCATATTTTGTATAGGGATGGTTTTGGCATGCGAAATAGTGTGGTATCCATACATGACTGATTTGAAATATAGTTTGGTAGATGGTTAACATGGGTAGTTTTTATATGTTATTAAGTTTAACGTACCCCATGACAAAAAAAATTCGTTCTTATAAAAACTGCTATGAACAAAAATAAAAATATCGTCGAAAGGAGCAGTGTGCCAGGATCTCAGAAATATAATTATATAGACAAGTTAGCTTATTCTGAGAAACCCCAAGCTGTAGATATAGGGTGTAAAAATACTTCAAAAAGACGTTACTTATTTTTCAAAATAAAATTTACAGAAAAATTCTAAAAATTAAACTATAACAACGTCTCAAATATCTTGCCCAAATTCGAAACCAATATTTAATTATAATTAAATATATCGTTATGCATTATAAACGGTTCCATAACGAATATTTGAAAATTTGAGTTGGACATAACTTACCATTTATATGACAAAATCTTCATTTTCCACTTCCATTAGAAAATATAACTTAACAGGTTCAAATGTTTTCTTATTTCAAGGAAATCTGACCTAAAACAAATCAGTTTATTCATTTGAAGTACAAAACCCAATATTACGAACTACCGCGATATTTTGAGCCCGATTATAATTTATATTATAATTAATACGTTAACATGTCGTTTAAATAATATATTCGTTATTATAACCCAAATATAAACTTAATTAAATATAATATATTATGCAAATTATATAATATTGCAAATCCAACCATTTCCGACTATCTCCTAAATAATTATATTACCCCATCAAATATCAAATATCAAAATATTTAAATTTAAATTTCCAAACCATTATATAAAATAATTAAATTACTTAATTATTATTATGTCACTTAAATTCCAGGACGTTACACGGGCAGCTAGTAGTTTTGGTTTTTGCAGATTTCTATTTGTCCAGGATCCTGGATTTACAGTTGGAGCTATATTCGGAAAGCTCTGTATCCATATATTTCTTTCAGTTGTTTTTTGTATTATTTCCATTACATTGTAATTTGTAAATCTCTGATGCTTATCAAATGTATAATATTTATTCATACTCTGATATATTCTTGTACTCTGATGTAAGTTGTTGTAATAGCATTGAAATGTTCTTCCGTCTGTGTTCTCATTTGTCGTGTTCTCTACTCAATCCGGATTTTCCCAAAAGGGCGAGTTTGGGTCATCTCAATCTCGCCCCCTCTCATCACCGCCGCCACCTCCCACGACCAGCGCCTCCCCTCTCTGGTGCTCCTCCGCCCTAGCTCCTCCCTCCTTTGAAAACCCCCAAACTCCAAACTCCAAACCCCAAAACCCTAACCCAAATCAGGCTGCCGCCACTCCTACCCCACCTCTTACGTTTCCGACCACCTGAAGCACCACCCGCCCTTTATCACCCTCCTGCGCAAGCACCCCCCCCCCCCCCCGGGCAAAAGAAAAAGAAAGGTAAATAGCATTGAATTTTATTTCAGTTTTTTTATATAATATTGAAATAAAAAAGTTGATTTTTAAAATATAAAATAATTTATAAAAATAAGATTTTTATATAGAAAGATAATTTATAAAAATATGATTTTTATATAGAAAGATAATTTATAAAAATATGATTTTTATATAGAAAGATAATTTATAAAAATATGATTTTTATATAGAAAAATAATTTATGAAAATATGATTTTTATATAGAAAATTGATTAATAAAAATGTGATTTTTATATATATAGTAGAGATATAAAAATATGATTTTTACATATATAGTTATAAAATAAAATTAGGATTTTTATATATATGACATTGTTCATAAATGTGATTTTTTTTAATTATATAACCTTGTTTTGGAAAAGTGATTTTTGTATATATTATATTAGTTTTAAAAATATGGTTTTTGTATAAATAACTTTGAAACTAAAATATGGTTTTTTATACATATAGCTTCAAAATAAAAACATGATTTTTAATTTATATGACGGTTTATAAAAAAAATATGATTTTTAATTTAAATAGCATTATTTTAAAAATGGGATTTTTAAAATATATTTAGCATTGTAAACATGTGGTTTTTAATATAAAGTGCGTGAAACAGATTGCGTTGGAATCATGGTGAAGAACACGCACTGGAAACAAATCCAAATCCTAACCGTTCACTTAAAGACTGACGGAGTGAAAACCAAAGGTGAAAACTCCTTCTCACTAAAATTTTGTACAGTTAGTTAATGTATTTTATAACTGTAAATAAATAGAAATTTCCAGTATATATTTTTATTTGAATTATATGGAGTTCAACACTAGAATTCGCATAATCACATAAATTGAAAGCAATGTATGGATATTACTGACACACGGATTTCATACTCTGCGAATAGCCACTTGTGGTGCCGTAAATGGCATTGGGGTAGTTGAGTGTTTATTTATTTGGACGTTCTGTGTGATTTGATCGTGGTTGTGAAATTGACTATATTGTGGTATGATTAATTGGATTGATGGTTTGTGTATGGCGCGCGCCAGTATTAGGCGAGGGATAAGTCTAGACCTTATTCCGGTTTAAAATCGAGCCGTTATGCCGCCGAAATTTTCTAAAATGTGTTATAAAAAAGTAATAGCCAGTTAAAAATATTTTTTTAACATATATATGAGATATATAAATGGCTAGGTTATGTGTGATGACCCCAAACTCCCGTAGTACGAAAGCAAGGATAATCATTGGAATATAACATAATTACAACAAAAGCAAATCTCAGATAATAGCATAACATATAAATCATTGCAGCGAAAATAGAAATGTCATCAACATCACAATATCAAGACATCAGAGTGGCACAGTTACAGGACACAACTTGGCAAATAAAAAGTCTCAACAAATAGAAATAAGACTAAACTTCATCAAGTTCAACATAGATCAATGATGTCTAAATGTTTCAAAGCAGAAATAACAGATAAAAATGATCTTCATCTTTAGCCCACAAGCATGCCACAATCCAACATATGTGCATAAATACCTGAACCTGTCACTTGGCTGCCCGTTTACCCTTATAGCTCCAAATTCATCCCAACGAGATTTGCCACAAGACAAATATATCCCCCTTTCGGACACAATGGGCAAGGTCCCGTCAGCCCGTTTGATCGTCTCAGCCCACTTTTCTTTATTTTAAAATATAAATCATTTAATTATTTAATTTGATCGTACATTTTAATTTACCGCGGCCACATACTAACTCTAGAAATTCCCGAAAAATTATTTCTAGTTATGTTTTGACGATATGGTCCTACCAAAATTAATTTCATTGAATTTGGAGACCATTTGAAAAATGGACTTTTTCTAGTCGATCCAAATTGATTAAAATTGTCCAAAACACATTTTCTTTTGCCACGCTCACATATTGATTCCAAAAATTATGAAAATTGGAATCCTGCAATAATTTGACATTCCGGATCCAACCTGGGTGATTTCGTCGAAAACGGAGGTCGTTTGCAAAATGGCTATTTATACGGGCTATATATTATATTAAATTCCATAGTGACTATTATGAATATTCAACTGACCATAACTTTTGATTCCCACTATAAAATATCAGTTTTTCGAATTCATTGGAAAGATAATTTTAAACAGATTCTAACATTTTTGGTTTCACTAAAATCCGATTTATTTCGCATCCTGTACTGTCAGTCAAAGTTCAAATTCAGATTTTCAAACTATCGCTCTATTTCTAACTCCTTTTAAAATTAAAATAAATACATTCGTTCTAACTTCAATTTAAATAAATTTTTAATCATTATTATTTAAAATAAATTATTTTAAAATTTCAAAATCCATTAAAATTTCTGAAATAAAAATTTTAAATTGGTTCCAAAATTCAGGGTTGTTACAATCTCCCCCACTTAAAATCTTTTCATCCTCGAAAAGGAACGGAGCTGAAAGTTGTTTAATTAACTAACTCAGCTTTCATTTTTTTATTGGTTTAATAATTTTACTAGTTGAACTAATAATCACACAACACAATCATCAATTAATTAGTTGATTAGCCTTAAATATATATATATATCTTATATATTCAAAAATCAAATTTTCTAAGATTGGATTATATATATAATCACAAATCCGTTAATTATAAACTTGTCACTCTATCCTCATTCTAGGGCATTTCTAACCCCATCTCTAACGTGTCTTCTCATTCTAGGATACTAATGATCCTATCTCTAATGAGTATTCTTTTATAGGATATTTCTAATCCTACCTCTGATGAGTCTTTTGTTCCGTTCTAACGAGTTGTACCCCAAAGATTTGAATTAACCAAAGCTCTGATGCCACTGTGATGACCCCAAACTTCTGTAGTACGACAACAAGGATAATCATTGGAATATTACATAATTACAACAATAGCAGATCTCAGATAACAACATAACACATAAATCATTGCAGCGGAAATAGAAATGTCATCAACATCACAATATCAAGACATCAGAGTGGCATAGTTACAGGATACAACTTGGCAAATAGAAAGTATCGGCAAATAGAAATAAGTCTAAACTTCATCAAGTACAATATGGATCAATGATGTCTAAATGTTTCAAAGCAGAAATAAAAGATAAAAATGACCTTCATCTTCAGCCCACATGCATGCTCCAATCCAGCATATGTGCATAAATACCTGAACGTGTCACTTGGCTGCCCGTTTACACTTATAGCTCCAAATTCAGCACAACGAGAGTTTCCCCTAGCCAAATATCCCCCTTCCGGACACAATGGGCTAGGTCGCGTCATCTCGTTTGATCGTCTCAGCCTACTTTTCTTTATTTTAAAATATAAATCATTTAATTATTTAATTTGATCACACATTTTAATTTATCGGGCCACATGCCAACCCTAAAAATTCCCGAAAAATTATTTTAGATATGTTTTGATGATACGGTCCTAAAAATACTAATTTTATCGAATTTGGAGACCGTTTTAAAATGGACTTTTTCTAGTCGATCCAAATTGTCCAAAACATATTTTCTTTTGCCTTGCTCATATATTGATTCCAAAAATTATGAAAATTGGAATCATGCAATAATTTGACATTCCAGATCTAACCAGGGTGGTTTTGTCGAGGTCGTTTGCAAAATGGCTATTTATACGGGCTATATATTATATTAAATTCCACAGCGACTATTATGAATATTCAACTGACCATAACTTTTGATTCTCGCTACGAAATTTCAATTTTTCGGATTCGTTGGAAAGAAATTTTTTAATTGATTCTAATATTTTTCATTTCACTAAAATCCGATTTACTTTGCATCCAGTATAGTCAGTCAAAGTTCAAATTCCAATTTGCAAACTACCGCGCTATTTCTAACTCCTTTTAAAATTAAAATAAATATATTCGTTCTAACTTCGATTTAAATAAATTTTTAATCGTTATTATTTAAAATAAATTATTTTAAAATTTCAAATCCATTAAAATTTCTAGAATAAAAAATTTAAATTTGTTCCAAAATTCAGGGTTGTTACATTATGTAATAAATACTAGTTCACTAAAAATATTATTTTTAGTTTATAACTGCGATGAATAAAATTATTAGGCATTGTATAGAACTTTATAAGAAAAGTTATAAAATTGGATGTACTTATTGGATAGTTAAAAATAAGTTTACACATCCATTTACAAATCAGACGACTCGTTTATGCTCGCCTATTTTTGTGATATCGATTGGGACGATAATTTTTATACATCGCCCAAGTGCACAAATAATAATAATTATTTGATGGTTGAAACACCACACGGGTATTGGGATGATATTTGACGTATACTAATCCTAATTGTTTAGTTGTATGTCAATCCATAGGTTGACAGACTATGGTAAGCGTTAATTATTTATATTTAACGCTTATGATGTTGTGTAATGCACTTTGGATGATGGTTGATTGTATATAATTACTGTTGTGTACGTGTGTGTATGAAATCCATATAAATAACATTATATGGTAATTGGCTTTGTCTGATTCCAATTCGGATATAAGGAAATATTTTAAAATAACGAGTACTTTAAAATAACAAATATTTTAAAATAATATTCAGTAAAGAATTAAAATACGAATTTGATGTATGATTTTGGATGGACACGAAATTATTGAAATATATGAAGCCGTGTTGTTTAGATTTGCACCATTTTAACATGAACGATATTTATATCGATTTTATTCATTTTTAAAATGAATATTGAAAAAGGAAATGATTTCAAAAATTAGATATTTTGAAAAAATTATCATTTAAATATTATAATGATAAGGAGTATTCAATTTCGATTTAAAATTGAAAATGAAGTTAGAACCATTTTAAAACGAATTTATAAACTATTTATAAAATACGTTTTATATGGAAATCGATGAAATAAATATAATACATATTATACATATTTAATGGCCTGAATAGAACGCGTCGCGCCGCGACCGTTTGTGAATTTCGACCATTGGCTTCAAATTGACATTAAGGGAGATCCAACCGTCGAACTCTCCTAAAACCGGAACCATTGGGTTCACATCGAAAAGAGCTTTCCAACGAGTATAAGAGATTTGAAATCTAACGGTTGGATATGGAATTATATCCAAATCAAATTTGGAAAAGGTTAGTGTAAGTGCGGTTCGATGACCGTTTATGGAAATCGACTGAAAGTGCCTTAATAAAATTATTAAAAATATTAATAATTTGTGCAAATTCATAATAAATGATTTGGAAAGAATTTGGATGAAATTTGTAAAGATAAATATATATATTTTTATCAAAATGAACAAGTTATTAATTAGAATAATAATCCAATATTTTTTTTAAAAATAAACTGGATTTGAAATGGTTTTAAAAATAACCAGATTTTTCCAATGAACAAATTGGAATGGATTGGAATGGAAATAATGTTCGGAATATTTCGATATTGGATTCCGTAATATACGGATATTGTTATGGAAAATTAGAAGATATATATATATATATATATATATATATCATTATCTCCAATACGATATTGGTTGGTTTCAGAAGTTAATATGGAATATAAGCCGATATAACTTCTATTCAGAGTCTTGTATTTAATATCAAATAGGATTTTGGGTTTGTCGTGAATGGTGTCTTTATTAACACTATTCTTAAATTCAGTTGAGAAAAGAATAAATCTTTTAATTAAGATTTAGTGAAGTTTTCCAATTAATTAATATTTAATTGGAAATGAATAAAAGAATTGGATTTTGGGTTTGTCGTGAATGGTGTCTTAAATAACAGTGTTCTTAAACCCCGTGTGAAAAGAATAAATCTTTTAATTAAGATTATTAGAGTTTCCAATTATATTTAATAATTGGAATAAAATGGAATGTGAATTGGGTTCATTGTGAACTGTGTTTTTAACGACATTCGTTTTTTAACCCGATTAACAGTGAAATGTGATTTGAAATTTATAAATATTTCTATTAAGATTTAATGGAAATTTTCCAAAGTAAAGTTTTCCAATTTAATATATTAAATTGGAATTGAAAGGAGTTCGATTTGGTAATAATCGAGATATGCTTCTGTGGAGGAAAACTGTTAATATATATGGAATTTAAAAGGCTTTGTTGTTATTCCATTTATATTATTAGTCGGATACGGAAATTGATATCGATTATATACATTGATCTGTTTTCCGCGAAGATTCCATAATTAATGGAATATGATTTTACGTTCGTTGCGAACTGTGTTTTAAATGACATTAGTTCTTTAACCCAATTAAAGACAGGATTACATGTCTAACATTTTATTTCGAACCGCATTGTTGATCTCTACTAAATATATATCTGTTTGGTGGCGGAGAATTTATTCTCTTGCTTAACACCCTTCTGTAAGACGTACGAGCTTAGAGCTTATATATCGGCAGAAATCAGTGGTATGGTGTAGATTGTCAGTGTAACATGTCTGATTTCCAAAAGTTAAATAATCATTAAAAATGATTTTTGGGAAGATTAAAACTAAGTGGAGTTTTAATGAATCTTTAATTAGATTGAAATGTGAATATGATAATTTAATTTATCAAATTTGTGAGATGATCGAGAATGGAGTACCACCAGTTTTACTCCAGGCGAGAGTTAAATCTTTAATTAGATTTGAATGTGAAATGGTAATTAAGATTACCGATAACACCATGGTGCTAGCTATGGAGTATGACCTGTTTTGCTCCATAGGACGAATAAGTTGGGATTGGGAAATATAACAAATAATTACTTCGGTAAGGTGCGCTAATCCCGACTAGTTTGGATAAACCTTAATTTGGTTTGAATTGAAATACAAAGGAAGATTAAAGTATAAATTTAAAAGAATTTATATGTGATAAAATTAATGGGACCCTTTCCTAAAGGATATGAATATTTGAATAAAAGAGTATTCGGGATTGGAATGAGGCGTATGTCGTGTTTTATAGCACTTGATTATAAGATACGTGAATTATTCGGAAAGGCCGGGTTTATACCCACTCTGAATAATTGATTCGACGATAAATCAACGATGAAGACGGTGGTTGAAGACCAGAGATCTTCACATCGTTTGGATGATTACTGATGTCTTGATTGGGCTATACACCCAAGACTAGGTAATAAGTGGTGATCGTCCAGACGTACTCTGAGATAGGCCGGATAAGCGAGGACCTCTTTCATGTTTTGGACATATAGCACGAGGAATAAGGTGTCTCCTATTTCGTTCAGACCCAAAACGAACTTGTAAATGGATGTGTGTCTGACATTGGATTTTATTTTGTGTTGATTGATCTCTATTAAATATATATATGTTTGGTGGCGGAGAATTTATTCTCTTGCTTAACACCCTTCTCTGAGACGTACGAGATCAGAGGTTTTATATCGATAGACATCAGTCGCATGGTGTGATTTGCCTGTGTGGCATATTGAGATGCAAATGATCAATGCTTCTGTTGAAAAGCAGAGTCTTGTGGTTGATGATCAAAGCACGGCTTTAAATAGCATAGCTTTGTGTATAACATTAACTCATGAGCCTCACACCTTGATGTGAACTAGAAACGGGGGAGGACCTCAGGGAGAACATGGAATTCCTTCTAGCTAGGAGTGTTGTCATGGTATGGAGCCTAAACATTTATTATATTTTACTTATGTGGATGATGGATAGCGAGGCGCCTCGGATATATCAGTTACTATAGAGCCGATGGATAATGTCCTGTAGGACCGGGAAACGCGTGTTCAGGAATAACCAATCCACTAACATAAGTGTGGACCGACCTTGGAGGATCCAAGGGTTCACTACGGAGAACCCGAAGGCATTTGCTAGAGTGTCTCGAAGCCAGCGATGAGTACGTCCCTTGCCTCGACTCATGACGGAAATTCAATTTCTAATACGTGACATTTCAGTTTTGATTGTAGAGCCTCGTATGGTGACATGATATATGGTACCCATGCTGTCTATGATTGATACATTTATATTTGAAGTTTATTTTAACACTATACACTTATAGTAATATCAAATAATTTGTTTTAAACGTACTAAGCATGTTTGGCTATTATAAGGGAAAACGCTATCCTCCGGCTTGTGTTGCATTGTGTGATGGGACCTGAGTCTTATAATAGCTTCATTTTTCGAAAAGCATTGCGTTGTTTATAAATTGTTTTATGCACTGGTATTCTCGGGAGAAAACTTGTTCCGTGTTATATGGCGTGGTCCCTTGATTTACTTTATTTCTAAAGTAAAGTTTTAAATAACTGTTTTAGTTCTCATACCAGCCCCATGACTGACCTAGAGTTTATTGTTTTAACCTAAACTCTGGGTGCCCCTATTTTACACACGGGAAGCTAGTAGTTTTGGTTTTGCAGATATTTCTTTATACAGGATCCCGAATTTACAACCGAAGCTATATTCGGAAAGCTCTGTATCCATGTATTTCTTTCAGCTGTGTTATGTATTATTTTTCCGCTGCTATATAATGTAATTTAATCTCTGAAATTTTTCTGATGTATATTATTTATTCATGCTCTGTTATATTCTTGTACTCTGATGTAATTGTTGTAATAAGCAATGAAATGTTCTTTTTTGTGTTCTGATTTGTCGTGTTCTCAACATAATCTGGGCTTTCCCGTAAGGACGAGTTTGGGTCGTCTCACCATGGTATCAGAGCTTTGGTTTACAGAGCTCGAGAACAAGACACATTAGAATCGAACAAAAGAGTTCATCAGAGATTGGATTAGGAATATCCAATAAGAATGACTCGTTGAGATAGGATCAGTGGTATCCTAGAATGAGTTAGAAGAGTGTTAAAAATGAAAACAAATTTTGTTTTGAAAATTTAAACCTTATTATACGTATTTGAGTATATTATTTTATTTTATTTTGGACAATCGAGTATATGAAGATTTTGCATATACGCCTTGCAAATGTGTATACAAAGCCTCAAATATACTGGATAGATATAGAATCACACTCTAGTCGCCTAGGGATGATACTGATGATGAGGCCTCATCATCAGAGTCTATGATCGAGTTTATTAAGTGGGATATCTATATGATTACAGCTGATTGCTGTGAGAACCAAAATTTAGATAAGATTATTATTGTGATTTGGTATCGAAGACATGACTTTGTATATATATATATATATATATATATATATATATATATATACAAATCAAAGTTATGAATTTGAATAATCAACAAATTGATGCTGGTTGTGATGTGTGATTATTAGTATAAAGAATAAAATTATTTGAATGGTAATTAAATGAAACCAATATGTGAATGAAAGTTAAATTTAGCCAAATTGAGGCAAATATTGAACTGAATTGAAAATGGATTGAAATTGCATACATGTACATATATATGTGTGAACTGGTCATAGCATGGAAGTTAAGAAGAGGAATAAAAGTATGCCTGACAAATAGGTACATGTTTACTATTTCATTGGGTTTTGATGATTTTATGAAAAGATTGGCTAGCCGCTTGGCTTTTTTCTTTTGGATTGGTGAGGGCCCTGTGAGGAAAGTTGCGGTTTTAAAGGTCTCCCCGTGCAAAGGAGGTTATGGAGAAATTTTTCGAAAATTTAAGGTGTTAGCCAAATTTTTAAAGAATTAGAAAATTCTTAGAAACTGAAAATTTGAAGAATGAAAGTTGAGTTGGTTAGTTAAACAACTTTCAGCTCCGTTCCTTTTCGAGGACGAAAAGATTTTATGTCAGGGAAATTGTAACAACCCGGATTTTCAAAACCAATTTAATTTTTTTTTAGCTATTTTAATGGATTTTGAATATTTAAAATGATTTATTTTAAATAATAATGAATAAATATCATTTAAATCGAAGTTAGAACATATAAATTTATTTTTATTATAAAACGAGCTTCAAATGGCGCTATAGTTTGAAATTTCGACTTCAAATCTCAATTGAATGTACTGAATTCAAAATAAATCGGATTTCAGCAAAATCAGAACTATTCGAATCTTTTTAATTATATCTTTCTAATGAATGTGAAAAATCTAGATTTCATAATGAGAATTGAAAGTTATGCCCATTTTAAAATTTAAAATAGTCATTACAGATTTTATATATATTTTATATAATATATAGCCCTTAAAAATAGCCAATTTGCAAACGACCTCCATTTTCGACGAAACCACTTTTGTTGGATCCGAAATGTCAAATTATTGCTAGATTCCAATTTTCATAATTTTTGGAACTAATATGTGAGTGTGGTGGATTTAAACGTGTTTGACAATTTAAGTTTGAATTTAATCGACTGGAAAATGGCCATTTTTCAAACACCCTCCAAATTCAACGAAATTAGTTTTGTTAGGACTGTATCATCAAAACATACCTAGATTTATTTTTATGTAATTTTTGAAGTCAGTATGTGGCCCCGGTTAATTAAAATGTACGTTTAAATTCAATATACTAATTTATTTATTTTGAAGGAAAAGGTAGTGAATCAACATGATTCACGCCTAAAATATATAGCATCCATCGAGTAACATAAAGTAGCAGTGCGTGTATGTACAACATATATACAACCAAAATAGGCCATCACTACATACGGCCATACAAAAAGGAACCATACATCATAATTAACATTACATAGCATTAAACATAACAGCAAAACAACAAAAGCCAAGGCCAGTGAACATCATCATCAAGCGTGTGGACCAGTGTTGCTCCGCACCCGCTTGCGCACTCGGTCTGCAATGCTTTCAACTTGTCTCTTGCGCTCCATGCCTGCCCAGTCATAGACAAAATTAAGGATAGAGTAAATAATACTGTTAGGAGCTTTCTTTTTGCGGTTAAATTTTCTGGAGTTGCGTTCATGCCAAAGCAACCAAGTGTAAGCAAAGTTCAACAAAGCGAAAAGAAAACTACCATGATAGGCATGCAAGGTCGGGTAAATTGAATGCCAAAAAACAAATTGGTCAGCAATGAAGTCACTCCAGTGCAAATCAAGGTAAAGCGCAACCAAACATTTCGTCCAAATATAAAAAGAAAAGTCGCAAGCCACAAATAGATGATGATAGTCCTCGTCGTCATGACCACAAAAAACACAGCCATCCATAACATGCACACCTCTCTGACGAATTCTGCTAACCATGTTCAATCTACCATGTATCACAACCCACATATGAATTTTGACTTTATCAGGGATTTTGATCCGCCACATGTGCTTGAACCCCAACCTCCTAACCCCAGCAAAATTGAATAACTTGTAAATGCTACGAACACTAAACAACTTCCTCTCCCCCTCCAACATCCAAATAAACTCATCCCTCTCATTATTCAAACTCACCACTTCAAGCAAATCAAACAAACTGCATAGTTGAATCAATGCATTACCAGCCACTAACCTTGAAAAAGTCAATCTCCATTTGAAACCTGCTGCATCATTATCGTACATCTCTCTAACAGTGAAGTTTTTGTTGCAAGAAATACCAAAAAGCTCTGGAAACTCGACACGCAAAGGGACATTAGTTAGCTAGCTATCTAACCAAAATGATGTGTTGTGTCCATTCTTCACCACAATCTTAGTACCCAACTTCATCCAAAAGTAGAGCAGAATTCATTGTCTTCAAGTTTATAACATCAAGTCCCCCTTGCTCTTTAGACTTGCAAACTTGGTTCCAAGATATCAAACAGCTAAGCTTCTTCGTCTCTTTAGAACCAGTCCAGAAAAAGTTACGACGAATTGCGTCAATCTTCTCCAACACCCACCCTGGAAAGTGTTAGAAGGACATCCAGTACAGTGGAATCGACGAAAGGACAGAATTGACAAGCACAAGACGACCAGCTCTGGATAATGAGTTGCCTTTCCACCTCGCTAGTCTAGTGTCCACCTTCTCGATCAAGTGCTGCCAGTCTTTCTTCATTAGTTTCTTGGGGCGAATGCACATACCCAGATAATTCAAAGGAAAAACTTCAGCCTTGCAATTAAACATTTCAGCACATGACCTGCGTAAATCATCAAGTCAGGTTTGCTGAAAATGATGGTGTCATCAGCATATTGCAAAGAGTTGATGCCCCCAACCACATGGTCACTGCCAAAACCGCTAATAATCCCCTCTGCACGGCCCAGCTTCAGAATTTTTGAAAAAACATCTGCCGCCAAATCGAAAAGAAGAGGGAAAGTGGATCGCCCTGTCTCAGTCCACGCTTAGAATGGATAGTAGAGCCAGCAACTCCATTAACACAAATGTTGGATCTACTTGATGAAAGAATCATGGAAATCCATTCAATCCACTTGGTGGGGAAGCCTCTTGCCTTCAGCACTTCAGTCATAAATCGCCAGTCAACTGTGTCAAAAGCTTTGGCGATGTCAATCTTAAGGATAGCACAAGGGACATAAAATCTATCACAATGAGAAATCACTTCGCCAACCAACGCAGCACCATCCAGAATGTTTCTTCCTTCCTTTTTGGGGATTAAAACTACGTTAGCATAGCTAATCAAATCCAACCTCAAAGAGCCTTTGTGGAACTCGTCAAACAAACGCAAAACATCATCTTTCAACATGCCCCAGTATTGTTTGAAGAAAAAAGTGGGGAATCCATCAGGTCCAGGTGCTTTGTCACCAGGCATCTCCTTCAAAGCATTCAGAATTTCCTCTTCAGAAAAAACACTTGCAACATCCGAGAGATCAATTACATCAGGGTACAATTTGCGCCAATCAACAGAAATACGGTTCTCAACGCGAGCTCCGAAGATACTTTTATAGTATTCGGTGAAAGTATCACTCAAAAGTTGTTGCTCACAAATCTCCACACCATCCATCCAAATACTGTGTATCAAATTGGTACGGCGTCTACCATTGGCAACTCTATGAAAATACGCAGTATTTCTATCTCCTTCCTTCAGCCACTGAGATCTGGATCTTTGTCTCTAAAACATCTCTTCTTGATCCAATACTTTGTTGAGTTCTCTCTCTCGCTGCAGAAGCAAATCTCTTTCAACAGCATCGAGTCCCCTTTCTTCTTCCAGTACATTAAGTTCAAGAATCAGTTTTTCAATCCTCTCCTTTTTAATTCTAATATGGCCAAACTCCTCTGTGTTCCACTTTTTAAGAAATTTCCTCAAAAATTTAAGTTTATTACAAAGAGCTCTCGCTGCATCGCCACTCTCCCCAAATTCAGACCATTTATTATACAACAAATCGTCAAAGTTATCTTCCAGGCACCACATTTTTTCAAAACTAAAAAAAGGTTTTTTTCCTAATGGCATCTCCAGAATCTAATACAACAGGGCAATGGTCGGAAAAAATCGTAGATAATCCTTTTTGGGAGGTTAAAGGATGAAGATCCTCAAAGTGAGCGTTAATGAAGAAACGATCAAGTTTCACAAGCATCGGTGGAGTTCTGCCGTTAGACCAAGTGAACTTTCTATTAACAAGAGGGAGGTCAATCAACTCACACTCCCCTACAAACTCACTAAAATCAGCCATGTCACCATAGTGATTAGCACCTGTGTTACTTCTTTCATAACCAAATCTAGTAACATTAAAGTCTCCTCCAATAACCCAAGGGCCATACATCAAACTATGAAATTCCATCGCTTCTCTCCACAAAATTTTCCTTTCACTTCTAGTGTTTGGACCATAAACGTTTGAGAAAAAGTAAAGCTTCGTAGTCGCTACACATTCCAATGCAACATGCAGGCAATATGTTTGAAAATTTTAAACGTCCACAAATTACTATCCCAACCAGTGAACAATCCTCCAGCACTTCCAGTGGCCAGTATAAATCTCCACTCATCAATAACCCCCCAACCCAGAGTTTTAAAAATAAGAAAATCAGGATTATCAAGTTTAGTCTCTTGAAGCAACACAATGTGGGGCTTGACCGATTTGAGATAATTTTTGACTCTAAGACGTTTATCATAATTACCCAAACCTCTAACATTCCAAGTTAAGACAATCATTAGGGTGTGTCAGCCCTATCTAACTCTTTACTTTTAATATCACTAGCAACAGAATCATTTAACAAAAAACTAGAGCTACTAGCAATAGCATGCATTTGATCAGAAGACAAAGAATTGAGGATAGCAAGGACAAAAACGCTACCTTCCAAAGGATGAGGGAGGCCGCGAGCACTTCGCCTTAGAATGACTACGCCAGGTTCCGCTGGCTTCTTGCCTTTCTGTCGACTAGTTGCACAAGAACGTTCGTCAGAGTCTGAAATGGCCAAAGCATTACACCCTCCGCCAAGATCATAGTCATTGTCATCCCACCCAAGATCATAGTCCTCTTCATTGTTGTCCCAAACATAAACCTCAATCCATCATATCCACTCTCCTCCCTACCAGCATCGGCCTTACCACCTTCATCAATATCCACATCAAGACTAAGAGCTTCCACGTTATCATTTACAACATTTTGATCCTCAGCATCATCCTCACCTACAACAGAAATTGGAGCTAAAGAATTGCTACCCAACCTTACATTAGCCATGGGAGCACTAACACTTCTAGCCTTCAGCATTTTCATCTTGCCATCCTCCCCTCTGACAAAAACTGTTTTACGAAGTTCTTGTCTATTAACTTCCCCAGAAGATTCGCCGTCAACTTTAGTAATGGAAACATTGTGGAAAAACCCTCAACAGGAACAACAATCGAAGGTGGAAGCTCCAAATCCTCGTCGATCCACATCATCGCCCTCAGAGAAGAAAAATCAGTTACATTTCATGCTCCATGCTGGAGTCTAATCACTTCTCCCACCTCCGCCAGTGCCGACTTAAGGGACTCAACACTTCTACACACTAAAGGTATATTTTTCAAAGAAACCCAAACTTCAATATACTAATTTATATTTTAATTTTGATGAAAAATGATAGTAACAGTCCAATTGGCTTGCGGGGCATATCCCATTATGTTCGGAATGAGAGTATTTAGCTAGAGGTGACAGTCGTTAGGTTCGATTTGGAGTTCGAATTTAGAAGTAACTTTTTACAAATTAAATATATTATTATATTAAAAAATCAACCCTTTTTTTATTATTTCCTCTTCTCCCCCTGTCGTTAACAACTGATCAAAATTTAAAAAAAAACCGCGTGCCCTCCTTATTTCTACCATAGTCGATCTCGCCCTCCCTCATCACCGCCTCCCACGACCATTGCCTCCCCCCTCCGGTGCTCCTCCGCCCTAGCTCCTCCCTCCTCTGAAACCCCCAAACTCTGAACCCTACCAAAATCAGGTCGCCTCCACTCCTAGCCCCACCTCCGACGTCGCCGACCTCCTGAAGCACCTCCCGCCCTTCAGAACCCTCCTGCGCAAGCCCCCCCTCCCCCGGTAAAAGAAAAAGAAAGGTAAATAGCATTGAATTTTATTTCAGTTATATATATATATAATACTGAAAAAAAAGGTATTTTTTAAATATAAAATAATTTATAAAAATATGATTTTTATATAGAAATATATTTTATAAAAATATGATTTTTGTATAGAAAGATAATTTATAAAATATGATTATTATATCGAAAGATAATTTATAAAAATATTATTTTTATATAGAAAAATAATTTATGAAAATATGATTTTTATTTAGAAAACTGATTAATAAAAATATGATTTTTATATATATAGTAGCGATATAAAATTATGATTTTTACACATATAGTTATGAAATAAAAAATGGATTTTTATATATATAACATTGTTCATAAATGTGATTTTTTTTTAATTATATAACCTTGTTTTGGAAAACTGATTTTTATATATATTACATTAGTTTTAAAAATATGGTTTTGTATAAACAACTTTGAAATAAAAATATGGCTTTTATATATATAGCTTTAAAATAAAAACATAATTTTTAATTTATATGACAGTTTATAAAAAGTTATGATTTTAATTTGAATAGCGTTGTTTTGAAAATGGGATTTTTAAAATATATTTAGCATTGTAAAAATGTGGTTTTTAATATAAACTACGTGAAACAGATTGCGTTGGAATCATGGTGAAGAACACTATGCACTAGAAACAAATCCAAATCCAAACCGTTCACTTAAAGACTGACAGATTGGAAACCAAATGTGAGAACTCCTTCTCACTAAAATTTTGTACAGTTAGTTAATGTATTTTATAACTATAAATAAATAGAAATTTCCAGTATAGATTTTTATTTGAATTATACGGAGTTCAACACTCGAATTCGCACAATCACAGAAATTGAAAGCAATGTATGGATATTACCGACACATGGATTTCATGCTCCGCGAATAGCCACTTATGGCGCCATAAATGGCATTGGGGTAGTTGAGTATTTATATATTTGGATGTTCTGTGTGATTTGTTTATGGTTGTGAAATTGACTGTACTATGGTATGATTGATTGGATTGATGGTTTGTGTATAGCGCGAGCCAGTATTAGGCGAGGGATAAGGCTAGACCTTATTCTGGTTTTAATATCACGCCGTTATGCTGCTTAAATTTTCTAAAATGTGTTAGAAAAAAGTAATAGCCAGTTAAAAATATATATTTTTAACATATATATGAGATATATTAAATGGCTAGGTTAAGGAATAAATACCAGGTCGCTAAAAATATTAATTCTAGTTTATAACTGCAATGAATAAAATTATTTAGGCGTTGTATAGAATTTTATAAGCAAAGTTATAAAATTCTACATATTTATTGGATAGCTAGAAATAAGTTTACACATCCATTTACAAGTCGGATGACTTGTTTATGCTCACCTATTTTTGTGATATCAATTGGAACGATAATTTTTACACATCGCCCAAGTGCACAAATAATAATAATTATTTGACGGTCGAAACCCAACACGGGTATTGCGATGATATTTGACATACTCTAATCCCAACTGTTTAGTTGTATGTCAATCGATAAGTTGACAGACTGTTGTAAGCTTTAATTATTTATATTTTATGCTTATGCAGTTGTGTAATGCACTCTGGATGATGGTTGATTGTATATAATTATTGTTCTATACATGTGTGTATGAAAACCATATAAATAACATTATATGGTAATTGACTTTGTCTGATTCCAATTTGGAAATAAGGAAATATTTTAAAATAACAAATATTTTAAAATAATGAATATTTTAAAATAACGAATATTTTAAAATAATATTCAGTAAAGAATTAAAATATGAATTTGATGTCTGATTTTGGATGGACACAAAATTATTGAAATATATGAAGCCGTGTTGTTTGGATTTGCGCCATTTTAACGCGAACGATATTTACATCGATTTTATTCATTTTTATAATGAATATCGAAAAAGGAAATGGTTTCAAAAATCAGATATTTTAAAAATGTTATCATTTAAATATTATAATGATAAGGAGTTTTCAATTTTGATTTAGAATTGAAAATGAAGTTAGAACCGTTTTAAAATGAATTTATAAATGATTTATAAAATACGTTTTAAATGGAAATTGATGAAATATATATATATATATATATTTAATGGCTTGAATAGAACGCATCGCGCCGCGACCATTCGCGATTTTCGACTATTGGCTTCGAATTGACATTACGAGA
Source organism: Allium sativum (assembly GCA_030737875.1). Classification (NCBI taxonomy): domain Eukaryota; kingdom Viridiplantae; phylum Streptophyta; class Magnoliopsida; order Asparagales; family Amaryllidaceae; genus Allium; species Allium sativum. Next base: position 162,240,433 of record CM060923.1, read on the forward strand.
GATTCGACCGTCGGATTCTCCTAAAACCGGAACCGTTGGGTTCATATCAAAAGTGCTTTCCAATGAATATAAGAGATTTGAAATCTAACAGTTGGATTTGGAGTTATATCAAAATCAAATTTGGAAATGGTCATTGTAAGTGCAGTTCGATGACCGTTTATGTAAATCGACTGAAAGGGCCTTAACAATATTATTAAAATATTAATAATTTGTATTAAATCATAATAAATGATTTGGAAAGAATTTGGATGAAAAATTCCACATTTGTGAAGATAAAACTATATTTTTATCAAAATGAACTAGTTATTAACTAGAATAATAATCCAAAAGAAATAAACTGGATTTGAAATGGTTTTAAAAATAACCTGAATTTTCCAATGAATAAATTGGAATGGAAATAATCTTCGGAATATTTCTATATTGGATTCCGTAATTATATAGATATTGTTATGGAAATTTTGAATATATATATTTATCGTTATTTCCAATACGATATTGTTGGTTTCAGAATTTGATATTGAATATAAGCCGATATAATTTCTATTTAGAGTCTTGTATTTAATATCAAATGGGATTTTGGGTTTGTCGTGAACGGTGTCTTTATTAACACTATTCTTAAACCTAGTTGCGAAAAGAACAAATCTTTTAATTAAGATTTAGTGAAGTTTTCCAACTAAATAATATTTAATTGGAATAGAATAATAGATTTGGGTTTGTCGTGAATGGTGCCTTAAATAACAATGTTCTTAAACCCTGTATGAAAAGAATAAATCTTTTAATTAAGATTATTAGAGTTCCCAATTATATTTAATAATTGAAATAAAATGGAATGTGAATTGGGTTTATTGTGAACTGTGTTTTTAACGACATTCGTTCTATAACCCGATTAACAGTGAAATGTGATTTGGAACTTATAAATCTTTTTATTAAGATTTATTGGAAATTTTCCAAAGTAAAGTTTACCAATTTAATATATTAAATTGGAATTGAATGGAATTCGATTTGGTAATAATCGAGATATACTTCTGTGGAGGAAGACTGTTAAAATATATGGAATTTAAAAGGCTTTGTTGTTATTCCATTTATATTATTACTCGGATACAGAAATTGATATCGATTATATACATTGATATATTTTTCGTGAAGATTCCATAATTAATGGAATATGATTTTGGGTTTATCGCGAACTGTGTTTTAAATGACATTAGTTCTTTAACCCAATTAAAGACAGGATTACATGTCTAACATTGTATTTCGAACTGTATTATTGATCTCTGCTAAATATATGTCTGTTCGGTGGAGGAGAATTTATTCACTTGCTTAACACCCTTCTCTAAGACGTACGAGCTTAGAGGTTATATATCGGCATAAATCAGTGGTACGGTGTAGATTGTCAGTGTGTCATGTTTGATTTCCCAAAGTTAAATAATCATTAATAATGATTTTTGGGAAGATTAAAACTAAGTGGAGTTTTAATGAATCTTTAATTAGATAAGAATGTGAATATGATCATTTAAATTATCAAATTTGTGAGATGATTGATTACTTCGGTAAGGTGCGCTAATCCTGACTAGTTTGGATAAATCTTAATTTAGTTTGAATTGAAATCCATAGGAAGATTAAAGTATAAATTTAAAAGAATTTATATTTGCTAAAATTAATGGGAACCTTTCCCAAAGGACATGAATATTTGAATAAAAGAATATTTAGAATTGGAATGAGGCGTATGTTGTGTTTTTATAGCACTTGATTATAAGATACATGAGTTATTCGGAAAGGTCGGGTTTATACCCATTCTGAACAATTGATTCGACGATGAAGACGGTGGTTGAAGACCGGCGATCTTCACATCGTTTGGATGATTATTGATGTCTTGATTGGGTTGTACACCTAAGAAAAGGTAATAAGTGGTGATCATTCGAACGTACTTGGAGATCGAACGGATATGCGAGGACCTATCTCCTGTATTGGACATATGGGACGAGGAATAAGGTGCCTCCGGTTTCGTTCAGACCCAGCACGAACTAGTAAATGGATGTGTGTCTGACATTGGATTTTACTCTATGTTGATTGATCTCTATTAAATATATATTTGTTTGGTGGCGGAGAATTTATTCTCTTGCTTAACACCCTTCTTTAAGATGTACGAGCTTAGAGGTTATATATCGATAGACATAAGTCGCATGGCATGAATTGTCAGTGTGGCATGCTGAGATGCAAATGATCAAGGCTTTTGTTGAAAAGCAGAGTCTTGTGGTTGATGATCAAAGAACAGCTTTAAATAGCATAGCTTTGTGTATAGTGTTAATTCGCAAGCCTCACACCTTGGTATGAGTCAAAAAAGGGATAAGGGACCTAAGGAGTGCATGACGTTTCCTTCTAGCTATGGGTGGTGTCATGGTATTGATCCCAGATATTTATTATATTTTACCTATGTGGATGATGGATAGCAAGGCGCCTCGGATATATCGGTTACTACAGAGCCAATGGATAGGTCCCATAGGACCAGGAAACGTGTGCTCAGGAATAGCCAATCCTCTAACATAAGTGTGGACCGGCCTTAGAGGATCCAAGGGTTCACTGCAGGGAACCGTAAGGCATTTTCTAGTGTGTCTCGAAGTCGGGAATGAGTACATCCCTTACCTCGACTCATGACAGAAATCCAATTTCCAATATGTGTCATTTCGGTTTTGATTGTAGAGCCTAGTATGGCGATATGATATATGGTACCCATGCCGTCTATAATTAATACATTTATATTTGAAGTTGATTTTGACACTATACACTGATAGTAATATCAAATGATATGTTTTAAATGTACCAAGCATGTTTGGCTATTATAAGGGAAAACTCTATCCTCCGGCTTGCTTTGCATTGTGTGATGGGACTTGAGTCTTATAATAGCTTCATTTTTCGAAAAGCACTGCGTTGTTTATAAACTGTTATGTGCATTGGTATTCTTGGGAGAAAACCCGTTCCGTGTTATATGGTGTGGTCCCTTGATTTACTTTATTTCTAAAGTAAAATTTTAAATAACTGTTTTAGTTCTCACACCAGTCCTATGACTGACCTGGCGTTTATTGTTTTAACCTAAACTCTGGATGCCCCTATTTTCCACACGGGCAGCTAGTAGTTTTGGTTTTGCCGATATTTCTTTATACAGGATCCTGGATTTACAGCTGAAGCTATATTCGGAAAGCTCTGTATCCGTGTATTTCTTTCAGTTGTGCTATGTATTATTTTTCCGCTGCTATGTAATGTAGTTTAATCTCTGATATATTATTTATTCATATTTTGTTATATTCTTGTACGCTGATGTAATTGTTGTAATGAGCAAGGAAATGTTCTTATGTTTGTGTTCTGATTTGTCATGTTCTCAACTCAATCCGGGCTTTCCCGTAAAGGCGAGTTTGGGTCGTCTCAATAATCCTTTATTTAATTTTTTTTTCTTGCAAAAGTACATTATTAAAGGGTTTTATTACTGTTATCGATAGAGAGAAAGAATAACAAACATATCATTACTGGACTTAGCAAAGTATTTTCATGTTAAAGTGGAGAAGGCATCTAGTAAGCTGCAAGTATGTTTGACTACGCTAAAAATCGAATGCCGGAAAAAAGGTCTTAAGCATGGTCATACGTGCAGATAAGAAGCATAGACAACAAAATAATCGGCTTAAAGAGAATGGTTGAGGAAAATAAGAACAAAAGGGATAATTTGGCAATGGTGACTACAGAAAGGGATCTTAAGAAGCAAAGGAACAAAGAATACAGTTATACATATCCATTTTGACAAAAATGAGGGACAACCAAGACGAAGATAATAAGCAAGAGGATTGTTATAATGAGGATGAAGAACAGTAGTGTCTGTCTATAGCAGTTAAGGCTTTCAGTTTTATGTATCATTAATTTTTATCACAAGTATTTATATTTATTTTTTCGTGTATTAAATATTATGGATGTTTTTTTGTAGTTTGGATTAGGACTTTATTTGCATACTTACATTACAATGTGATAAATGTGATTGTTTGAACTGGTGTGATATATTAATAGAATTGTAAGCTTGAATGTATATGGCAGCAAAAAAATGTAATAGAAAATTTTTCCATAGAAAAAAAAACGATGCTGCATTAGATAGTAATGAATTTTCTTAGCATTTTAATGTGTCATAAAAGATTGATATGAAAATTCCATAGCGTTTTAGATGCTATAATAATATGGGATTCAATATATTATAGCAATTAAATGATGTCATATAGTTCTATAGAATGCTTCAAAATGTTGTAGAAAAGTAGTTAAACCGACATGATCTATTTAAGATAGCAACAAAAGTATCTATTGCAAACTTGGAACTCTATATTATCTATCAGACTTATTACAACACGTTGATAGATGGCATTTATAGGATCACCATATAAAGTTTTTATAGCGGTTTTTAAAGGCAATAAAAATGCATATTTGTTGTAGCCCCGATAAAGACTGTTCGGATTACGTATTTAACCACAGTTGGTTAAATACACATCCAAGGAAAACATCCAGCATTTATCGCGAAATCCAGCTCATCGCCAAGTCTATCATTGGTCTTCAGATTTGGCATTAAAATTCAATGTCGTTCCTTCTTCAAATCCGCCACCGAGCTTCAATGCTGCTCCGGCGCCAAATCCACCCATGTACTTTGAAGCTCCATCGAGAATTTATCCACCCATGTACTCCGAAGCTCCATCGAGAATTTATCTCATCTGTTCGAGTCCATCATCCTTCTGCATTCAATAAGTATACACTATCATGTGCATTTGATTGATAAGTAGCCCCAAACTCTGACGAATGAGATTTCCTAATACCATATCGCATACGAATGACGTTTTAAGCTAAACTGAGCAAATGATTCAACAATGCAACCAGTAGTCAAAAAAATTCATAAACTAGGATACAAACACCCATAATAGAGATAATAAATCTAATAGAACATATCTATAGCAATCAATGTGAAATAAGTGTCTAAATAACCTAAATCTAGCATTATGGTCAAAACAGTGCGCAATAGCGCGTGAACGGGTAAATAGCATGCAATTAGATAAAAATGTGACAAGTAGGTTAAATCTACTTAACTTACTATTTAATCTTTTATTTATTATTTCTAGGTTCAGATGTCCTAAATATCACATTTTATAATCAAAAATCAATTTAGAGCGTCAGACTTACACTATACTACAAACACAGTTTAGCGAGAGACAATATCACTTACCTTAACCAAATCAATCTGAACTAGCTCTAATGCATCGAGCTCTCCAATAAGAGTCCAAAGGAGGAAACAACGTCTAATTTCAACCTCTTACACAAAAAATATGAAAGGTATGACTTTCATGAATTAAATCTATAATTGACTTAAACTAAACTTAACTAACTAAATTTAGTTACCTTCCCATCGAATCTTTCTCCACCCAAGCTTATGCTTGAAAGCAACCTATGCACCCTACTTACCACATGTGCATCTTTCATGATGATATGGAGGCTCGCTCGATTGAATCAAATTCCGTCTTCACCATTGAGTTGCTCGCCTCATGCTCGACTCACTCATACCCTATCATCAAACCTGCATCTCTCTGGTAAATCGCGATCCAAAATTTCGCTATCCAAATCCCTTGTTGCTTCCAACGTGCGCACTCCTGTTGACTTGACTGAACCTCCTTAAACTTCGTCCTTAGGCACGCATCTTGACCTAAAACCCAATGCTAGCCTCGATTGCCTTTAACATAAACCATAGCCCAAGAAAATCGCAACCCTAGTTCACATCCGACTTGGCCATGGTGATGAAACGAAGTAAAATGGATATGGGCTTGAAGTTAGGAGCACAGTGAACATTGTTTCATGATTTAACGTTTCTTGGATCATCGAATTTTGAATTTTGAAATCTTTGTGCGAAATGGTCTTACTATTTGATGGAACAGTAACTATCGAATAAACAAGAAAATGGGTCGGGTGAGTTTACTGCAGCATGGACTAATCAGTTCACTAATTTATCTAATTTTATTTACATTTCTAACCAAGATCAATGCTTGTTTATCTTTGCACAGTGAAACTATAAGCCTTTTTGTTAAGAAACTTGACTACGTGCAACAACTCACTGCTACGATTCCAAAAATATAAATGTCGTCATAATCCGACAGTGTGCTCCTATAACGACAATTTACGCGTATCTCGAGACCGTTTGACCATTGAATGTCCGAACTTGAAATATAGTGATCCGTCTACTTGTCCCTTACATAAAAAACAATCCAGACTAAACGGTAGTGGTCCCAAGTCCTAATTTGACGTTTGTGAAAAACCTATTTTAGAACCGCCAATCGAATAATTAACGATCGCTATTTAAATATCTAATCATTAAAATACGAGTTCTTATACGAACACATCCACGTAAGCCTTGAGGAAGACTAACAATTCTCTTTGCATTTTTTGACTAAGATGTGACCCAATGTTTTGCACTTGAGTAGAATCTTTCAGATCTACTAGGAAGACACCATAATTTCCGCTAGTTCTACCCTGGAGTCCCCAGCACTTTTCTTTCGGGGTCCATAGCCTTGTGAGCATAACTATGTTCCCTGGCACAGGGGCTTTCCTTTAGATGCTATAAGATGGGTTCTTAAATGCGGAGGGATTCCCCCACGCTCTTTCCCTTCTCCCTTTTCTTTGCTTCTCTCTAATCAGTCATATAACACTTGCAATCAGCATTTTGACCTCCTTTTATCATGCCGACTCCATTTTTAATAGGAAACGTCATTACGAGACACTACGATGCCAAGGCAATCTTAAATTCCTTAGGGTTGGTATTTCAATGACTGGATTATAAGCAAAATTTTCATCTATAATAACAAAAGTATGGATCAATACCATTCTTCTCACTCCTTTTCCAAGTTCAAACGGGCAAGTTGATAGTCACAATGAGCAGTTTAGGTTCTCCCTAAAATCCTTGAATTTACATTTGACATGCGGATGCGTTCATTATGGACAACTTCATCAATGAAACTCTTTTTGAAGAGAATGTCTACTGATCCCCCACAATCCATGAGCACTCTCTTTACGGCAGTAAGCCCGATTCCTATTGTCACCACCAAGGGTCGAGTGTTGGTGCTTCTACGCCTTCATAATCCCTCGCTCTAAAAGCAATATCATTGTTAAACATCCTTTGTTGTTTAAATGGACTCATATCCTCCTGGATTAAACAACTTTCCTCCCTCAGGGCATGCTTTAGGGCACTCGAATATCACTCCATTTCCGCCTAGATTCTATGTGCCGGATAGGGTCCATAAGATATGGTATTGACAACAAGCTTTCCATTACTTTACCCACCAACTTGATTTCTTAGACCTGGTTAGTTGGACGGAATGATCTATCTTTGCATTGTTGGGGATGGGTGTGTTGCTTGAGGTTTTCTAACATATTGCTGCAACTTATTCTTCCTGATGAGCTATTCCCCCAAACTCTTCAAATGATGACACTCTTAAGTGTCCTGCCCTAGTTCATTGCGAAAGCGATAGAACCTTACAGAATTCTTTTGATTATCCCTCGCCTTTATTGGAGCCGTTATCCGAAACTTTCCTCGTCTTGTGTAGTCTAGAAAGATGTTTTCCGGAGTTTCATTCAGTGGAGTAAAATCTCCAGGCTTGGAATATTGGATGGACACGTTTTATATCCTTCCTTTACCCTTATTTTCATTCCCCCTCTTCTAGTTCCTAGGCCTCCTCCCATTTTTTTGGATGTTGTCGTCCTTCTTGGGATCATCAGTGACCCGATTCTTAATATTACCAACAACTCCCCTAATAGTAGAAGTTGTATCCTCCAGTCCAATGAACTCATCGGCTTTTTTATAGAACTTCTCTCGCGAGTTAGGCTCCTCCATTTTCACCCATCTTCCAAACTCTATGTCTATATCAACAGCATGCACCAAAGCCATTAACACCATTTTTAGCTCAGGAATGCTGATTTCAGTTGCAGTGGTATTAAAGTGATTCAAAAAGATTTTAATGGTTCTCGAGGACCTTGGGTCATTCCAGATAAAGGGATGATGTCTTTCGCCTTTGAACTATAAGGATTGATCTATTCCTTTAATTTGCATGCCAAAATTCTAACTCAACCAATAGATTTTGGCACTAGTTTTGCGAACCAAAGTGATGTGACACGCTCCAAATATATATGAAAATAACGACATATTGGTTCGTCGGACGGCCGAGCACAATTCACATGCTAATCAAACTTAAAGAGAAACAAGCAGACATTGTTGAAGGGACGGATTTCTTAGGATATTCTGCATCTAATATCCTTTCTGTGAAGGGAGCCCGACTAGGAGTGAATCCCCCATCCTCATCATCATCGTCTCTTTCCATGCTCTCTTTCGTTATCTGCCTGATCATTTCGGTGATGTACTTCTCATTAGTGTGCTGCTCCACAGGACCTAGTTAGTGAACTGGGTCCTTATTCCTCTAATATGTGGAGGTGCCCATCGATGGTGCTTGCTAGCTTTTGAGATGGCGTCGTGCGCTGAGTTAAATTTTCCTGATTACTCTCAAGTAAATTAGCATTAGCTTTTGAATATTCCATTTCAACGTCACAATCATCACCTGAAACTGACACTTTGTCCAACATGTAATTCCCTATACTTTTATGTGCCCAAATTTTGAAAAAAATGGAAATGAAAACTCATTTAAGCATGGGGAATTAAATCGGGTACCTGCAAATAATGAGCATGAGCATAAGTATAATAAAACTAACTTAAAACGATAGCAAGATTGGATAACAAATATCAATTAAGGAAACTACCTTAAAAGGAAACCGCCATATCAATACCGAGCAAGAGAGAACAAAAACATAAAATCAAACTAAATACTTGCAAAGACCTGTCTTTCCCAAGATAAATATAAGAGATGTTATGAGGAGGGAGGTCAAAACAACAAGTCCTAGTGAGTAGTAAATGTATAACACTATTTAAAATACACAAATGCATCCCGCTTGCTCTCACCCAAATCATATATCTAACAAGGCTAGTAGTTCTAACCTAATCTTGTAAAGATTACACATGATGACCAACTACCACACTCGGTAGCACTTCGTAAAGATAATGCTATCGCAATATACTGAGATAGAACTTTTATGCATAAGTATGAAGCCTTTAAACCACCATTCGAACAAACACTGAAACTAAGAGGTTGGCTCCCCTACTAGTCAGTACCCTAATAAAAAAGGAAGCGGTTTATATCTATATAACCACTTATGGCCTCACCAATAATATACCATAAATGCGGATTTATTGATCACTTAATACCTTACTAGGTGTTTTACTACTCACTAATATAAATTAAAGGACATTAGCTACTAAGCCCTACTAATGTAAGGCGTCCATCGTTTCCGCATAATCCCAAACCCTACATAAGGTACCAACAGGGTAGGTAGGCGATTAATCATCATTTTTAACCTTCCCCCTAGCGGACCCCTTTGTCACTATCTTTTTACCTTATTGGATAATCTCTTAGTAACTTAGTACTTACCGCAGGATAGGAAGTCATATGGACAATTAATACCTTATCACAAGGTACACTTTAACCTAGTCACTTGCTACCTAAAGGAAGCGGACTATTGTGGAGATTACCGATCTTGTACCTAATTACCCATTTAATACTTCTTATTTATGGCGAGGTGAGCTTTTTGATCACTTAATACATTTTAACGGCGTACCTATGATTCTACCCTTATGGGGAAGGTTAAATCTAATCACTTGATACCCAATAGGTGGATCCCACTACTTAATACATCTAGTCCTGAAGTAGGCTATGCAATGAATTATTCTTTTTTGGTTTCCTCTTCCGGAATGGAGGTGATCCCTACAACCACTAATACGTTAATTGAAGTAAACCTTTTAAGATAATTCGTGTTACGCAATTAACTATTATCAAGAGTTCCTATGGTTAATGATATCTCACAACAATTGTACATATATTAGACTATTGCAAAGTGCATACTTCTATCAAATAAGGCAACTAACCTCACATCATTGACCTAGTAAGTTCAATCCTTATTCTTAATTAAAGAAATTTTTTCTAGAATTAAACTAAAATATGATAATGGTGATTTCCTATAACTTCCTATCCTAGGATATTTATTAATTTATTTTCTTATTGGACTAAGTATTTGCTATGACCACTAATTCCCCAAATTCCCATTAAATCACCTTTAATATAATATACTATTATAATGGTCACATGCCATTAATGATCCTAATGGTCATATTTCATAAGGCAGTGGGCAATAAATCAATTTATTCCATAACTACCACTTGCCATAAATGACCTTAATGGTCATATTTTTAAGGCATTAGACAATTAACTAAATGCCATTTATATCAGTACCATATAAATAACTTAATTCTAATTGTTGCAATTCCCCAATATTACTATTATTATTTAAAATTATTAGTTCTTATGTAAGTATAAATATACATGATTATTATATTGATTTTCCTAATTGGAGTCATAACATTTATTCCTATTTATTTTAAATTGTAACCATTTGACATTTATTATCTATTCATTTTTTTCCCAAAGCACTCATGATTACAACATTTATTCCCTTATCCGTAACCTTTTAATTATAACAATGAACTCAATATTTATTGTTATTGAAAAAACGGTCACAAATATTCGTTCCACTTATCACGGGAAATCATACCATTTATATTCCCATCGAAATATAAATCATTCAAATTCAAACACACGCAATTCATTTATTTAATAATAACATTAATTACATAAATTTTAGACAGATAAGATTATAATATAATTATGTGTTTATACTTATGTTTTAGTGCAATATTTACGTAGTTATCAATTATATTTTAATACTCTGATTTCATATTCTTGTCCAGGCTGATGACTAGAACAACGCTTTTTGTGTTTAATCTTGTTGAGATTCAAAATATCATAAAAAGATTATTTTACTATAACTATTGTAAATTTTGCCCAAACTATTTAAAAGAGGAAATATAGACATATTTCAAACTAAAAAAATAGGTAATATTTTATTTGGAATAGATGATGTAACTACGTACAAATACATGAATTTACACATCTCATCTTATTTGGTTCATTAATATTCCTTATTGATTTCAAATAATGTCCTTTTATACAAAAGAGTAGAAAAGAGTTTTTTACAAAAATCAAGTAAAAACCCAGCCAATGTAAAACACAAAACAGGCTTATAATTCTAAAGCAACAAACTTCACAAATTATATATTTACACACAAATTATATATATCTAGAATAATAACATTACAAATCTAACAATATTTAGGGATTGATTTCTAAATATAGGATGTCTACAATAACCATAGACTATCCAAAAGGATTTAGGCAAAGATAAAAACACTATAAATGAAATGCCTACAAGTCCATACAGATTTTATATATAAATCTCAAATTTACACAAACTAAACAAATCAGGTATTTTTAGGCATACAAATTTAGATTTAATACTAATGAAACAAATATGATATTTTCATCAATGAATATATTTCCCACTCGTCTGAAAGCTAAGCTATTCCAAATCTGATTCTGAACACACTTTTAGGCATATAATTCAAATCTTATAGATCTTCTATATGTATAAAAAGGGGATACAAATATACACATTTAGATTTGTAGATCTGAAATAAAAATTGAAAAAGGAGAAGGAAAAATAAAAATGGATATTACCAACACGTAGAACCAACCATTTTGCACCAATACTGATTTTATACCACTAATCTTTGTTATTAGATTTGAACATGTTTATAATTTAGAAGTTTAGAAGAGATTGAAGGAAGAGAAATGGCAAAGCTTCACTGCTTCCTCCAAAAATGTATGCAAAAGAGTGAGGGTCTAGACCATTATTTATAGACATAAAAATAACCCTAAATTGTTAGTTCAAATTCTAGAAAAATCCATCCATATATTTTTTTATATATATATTATAACCCTAACCGCCATAGGAGAAAATTGATCTACAGGTCAAAGGGCGGCCGACCATCAGTCAACCTGTGACGATCCCAAAATCCGTGTGACGGTATTAAGGATAATCATTGAAATATAACACATCAATCATCATAGCAGAGTACAGATAATAACAAAAACAGTAAATAGAATAATTTTACATAGATATGACAGCAGAATCATAACATGTAACAACATCAGAATAGCAAAACGTAGGATATAACTTAGTAAAAAAAAGGGAAATGATCAGTCATCATCGCCATAGGCGGAATATATACATACAGTGAGACATAATAAGGGTATCAGTCTACATCGCTGAAGGCGGTACATATACATACGATAATAAGTACTGGAAGTAAAACAGTCTGCATCGCCTGTGGCGGAATCATAATATAGATACAATAATGGCAGAAAATGTCAAAGTCATCTCGGTGAAGTCAGCCTCGCCATGAGCCAAAAATGCACTCCATACTACAGTGTTGAGCCAAAACAACCTGTCACATGTGAACTAGGTTGCCCGTGTGAAAATAAGGGCACCCGCGTTTGCAAAGTGAAACAAACAACTTGTCAGTCATGGGGACTGGTGTGAGAAATCTACTTAACAGTTTAAACAACAGTGATAAGCAAATCATAGGACCATGCCACTTTCGCGGAACGGGTTTACTCCAGTGATTGCTGGTGCATTTAAAACAAAGTAGATTCTTTAAAACAACGCAATGCTTTTAGAAAGAATGTAGCCATTATAAGACTCCAGTCCCATCATACAATGCAACGCAAACCGGAGGATAGAGTTTTACCTTATAATGGCCAAATATGCTTGATACGTGTAAAGCAAAATCATTTGATATTATTACTAGTGCATATATGTTTCAAAAACGAATAGCATCATAAATATCAATCATAAACGACATGAGCGTCCCATGCCACTATGTCGCCATACATAAGTTACAATCGAATCCGTTATCTCGTATTGGAAATTGGATTTCCGTCATGAGTCGAGGCAAGGGGCAAGCTCCTCTCTGCTTCGAGACACTCTAGCAAATGCCTCAGGACTACACACTCTAGGTAACCCTTGGATCCTCCAAGGCCGGTCCTCTCTTACGTTTGAGGATTAGTTATTCCTGAACACACATTTCCCGGTCCTTACAGACCTAAAATCGAGGCGCCTCGCATTCCAACAACCACATAGGTGAAAAGTAGATATATATGTCAGGGCTGGTAGGTCACTGACACCACCATAGCTAGAAAGAAACGTCATGCACTCCTTGGGTCCTTATCCCGTTTTTGACTCATACCGAGGTGTGAGGCTCGCGAATCCACGCTATACACAAAGCTAGGCCACGTAGGCCATGCTTTGATCATCAAACACAAGACTTTGCTTTGCAACAGAAGCCTTGATCACAACATCTTGGCATGCCACATAGGCAGTCCACTCCAAATAATTGATTTCTATCGATATATAACCTCTGAGCTCGTACGTCTCAGAGAAGGGCGTTAAGAAAAAGAATAAATTCTCTGCCGCCAAACAGATATATATTTAACAGAAATCAATCAGTATAGAAAAAAATCCAATGTCAGACACATAGTCCATTTACAAGTCCGTTCTGGGTCTGAACGAAACCGGAGGCACCAATTCCTCGTATATCCGTACAATCAACACATACGTCCAGACGGCTACTACTTCCGTTCCTTCAGGTAGCTACTCCAATCAGGAACCTCAGCAGCACCCATCCAACCGATACGAAGATCGTCGGTCTTGAATCGTCTTTGTATTTTCTAATTCGAATCGTTCGATCAATTATTTGAAATGAGGGTTAGCTCAGCCTTTTCAAATAATTCACGTAATTAGAATTCAAATCAATTATTTCCATGGTTATATTATTCGACATTCATATTTCAGTTCTTTATTATAATTTTCGTGTCAAACACATACAACCATCAAATATCAAGCAGATCAAGCCAAACTAGTTTATTTCCAATCCATAATGCTTATAATATTTTATAACGATTTTTCACCATTTTTATTTACTTAAAAATGGCCTTATTTAATTAAACGACGTTTCAGGTCGTGCCGTGGCACTGGCGCTGTTTTTCCCCTAATTTGTTTTACACATTCGGAAAATCTAACCGTTGGATTCCTACAAAGTCTATATCACTGGGAAGATATTCCCAAAGCGAACCCAACGGTTCCAGTTTCATGAAAATCCGACGGTCGGATCTTCCACACTAGTCGTTTGAAGTTACGGTTTCAAAATTCGAACTGCAGCGTCGTTATTCGATTTAATTTAATTATATTTATATTTATATATAAATATAAACGATTCTGGCGATGTTTTTCTTCTAATTTGAATTAAACATTCCAGACAATCCAACCATTGGATTTTTACAAGTTTAGTGCCGTTGGAAAGATATTTCCAAGGCGAACCCAGCGGTTGCGGTTTCGGGAAAATCCGATTGTCGGATTTCTCGTACTAATCGATTCAAATTACGATTTCAAAACACGAACTGCACGGCTTCGATTCCTTTCCAATTCTATATATATATATATATAGTTCATTCTTTTATTTCAAATATAGTTCATTCATTAATTTCAACATCGTTTTCATTTCAAATATTTCACTAACGCCTTTATATTTCGAAAAATTTCGCCATAACCTCCTTTGTACGGGAAGGGGTTTGGAAATTTATTGGGCCGTGTTAGGTACCCAATAAATCCTATAAAGCATCCACATATTTTTAGTGATATATTATGGTGTTTACAGGGGAGCGTGTATTGATAATAACTCCAGAGAATAAATTCTCGTCACCCTGTCAAGCCTGAGGGAGCGTGTATTTTTAATTACTCCAGAGGATAAATCCTCGTCACCTCGTCCCGTGTGGGAATAAATAGTCCATGTGCCATATCTAATGACCAGAGAGACGTGATTATTGTCCACTCCAGACCCGTGTCGGCTTTTTATTAATCTGGCAATTTATCGTTATATTTTATATAGTCCATATCAGTCATCAATTCAACTTGTAGTATATAATCATCACCATACAAGCCTCTCGCTTGTATGGTAAATCTTCCACCTCGTCACACAAGCTCCAAATGCTTATGTGGAATATGATGAAGTATGCCTATCGTCAAGGAGTATGCCATGTAGTGTAGTTCAAAATTAATTGTTACTATCCTATGGCGATGTTTATTATTTCACACAGAATAACCAGCACTCCGCATCCAATGGCATTCACAGGAGTTGATATAAAAATAAAATTGCGCAGCCGACTCATCAAGGCTTACCTATTTGTCGGGCACGCAAATAATTTCTTTACTCTACAGCCAATCCATTTTTTCCTGTTCGACACATGTATATATATGCAGAACAAAGCTAATAATAACATTTCTAGCAAACTAATATTTATTTCAACACGTGTGTATTTTTATCAAAGCGTATACATGATAAAAGAAATATTTTTATCATCAAAAATATTTATTCAACACGTGAATGTTTTTAACACTTCATATTCACAATAAAAATGTAGTTTTTATTGTCTATTCAATTTAGTTTAAAATACGAATAACATTCAACAAATGAATTTCGATTCAACGAATGAATTTCAATTCAACACATGAATATTCTCCATAGTTTGTATATATATATGTGATTTTTTTCGTTAAATCTATTTGTTAAAATTCAAATAATATTCAACACATGAATTTCAACTCAACGAATGAATTTCAATTCAACACATGAATATTCTCTATAGTTTGTATATATATAAAAATGTGATTTTTATCGTTAAATCTATTTGTTTAAAATTCGAATAATATTCAACACATGAATTTCAACTTAACGAATGAATTTCAATTCAACACATGAATATTCTCTATAGTTTGTATATATATAAAAAAGTGATTTTTATCGTTAAATCTATTTGTTTAAAATTCGAATAATATTCAACACATGAATTTCAACTCAACGAATGAATTTCAATTCAAACATGAATATTCTCTATGGTTTGTATATATATAAAAATGTGATTTTATCGTTAAATCTATTTGTTTAAAATTCGAATAATATTCAACACATGAATTTCAACTCAACGAATGAAATTCAATTCAACACATGAATATTAGTTTCAACATATGTAATTAATTTCAACAAATGAAAATTATTCTAACACACGAATATTTCAGAAAATTTCGGCAGCATAACGGCAGGGTAGTTAAAACCGGGACCATCCCTAGTACGGATCCTCGCTCTACCTTAAAACCTCGCGGTTTTTGACAATGGGGATCATCCATCTAGTTCGTACGCAGGCGGCATGTTTTATTTTCATTTCCACAATCCTATTCTAATTTGTTTCAACCACAAGAGGGTATTTTTCAACCACAAAGGTATATTTCAACCACAATATCAACCACAAACAATTATTTCCAACCATTCGTCATACCATATAATATCACGCCAATCACAAGCAATAAATATCGTCCATGGTTTGTGGACAAGGGGAGTATATATATATTATTTCTATAATTCACTTGCATTTCATCACAATTCAAACCATATATGTTTCATACAATGCTTGTATAATTTATACATCGCTAATACAACTTATACAACACATGTACATGAGGTATACAATGCGTATATAATTTACATTTCGCTTATATAATTTATACAACACGATTCCATTCACAGAATTTAATTTAGATTCCTCACATTGGTTTTTGAAGCGCTAAAAATCGTATGAAGATCAGAAAAACCCGCGGCTTCTACTAGATGGTAGAGAGCCTCCTTGCGGTCCCGATGTTTCCTGTTTCATCGAATTTCGTTAACACACTAAAAAGATATGATTTTTCAAAGTTTGCAACGCTTAAAAGTGTTAAAACAGTTCAAAAATAGTTAAGCCGTATACCTCCTTTTAATCTTCAAAACTAGGTTTAGAATTTAAACCAAAACCGTAGCTCGATGTCCAGATCAAACTATACGACGTCGAAGAAGGTCGGAAGAGCTTCCTGTCGACGGTGGTGAGGTGCAGCTTGGTGGGCCCTGGCGTTCGTGGCGGCGGTGGAAAGGGCTTGACTTTGGAGAGGTCGTTGGCACGCTACACGAGATGAGGGGGGTCGTGGTGGGTATGGATTTGAAGAGGGAGGGAAGACGAACAGAAAAGTCAACTGGAGGGGGTGGCGAAAACGCCTGTGGCGGCGGCGATCGGGTCTGGAAGCTCTGGAGTGGTTTCCGTCGTTCGTCGTAGGAGGGTTTGACTGATTTCAGAAGAGAGAGAAATATGAATATATTTTCTATTATATTTAAATTTTAAATTCCTAAAATATCCTTTCTAACCAACGTACACAATTTTCAACCCAACGACTGTCGCCCTTAGCTAAATACCACCATTGCGGACACAATGGGATATGTTTCGTTAGCCAATTCGACTGTTACAGTCAGTTATTTTTCAAATTAAAGTATTAAACATTTAATATTCAATTTGAACGTACATTTCAATTTGCCAGGGCTACAAACTAAATCGAAAAATTCCAGAAAAATAAATCTAGCTTTGTTTTGACGATACGGTCCCAACAAGACCAGTTTCGTCGAATTATGAGATCATATTCAAAATGTCCATTTTCAGGTCGACTCATTTTAACAGAAATTGACCAATCACATTTTCGTTTGTCCCGCTCACATACTAGCTTCAAAAATTATGAAATTTGAAACCTAGCAATAGTTTGACATCCCGGATCCAACAAAAG
This sequence comes from Allium sativum, assembly GCA_030737875.1. Taxonomy (NCBI): domain Eukaryota; kingdom Viridiplantae; phylum Streptophyta; class Magnoliopsida; order Asparagales; family Amaryllidaceae; genus Allium; species Allium sativum. The sequence continues at coordinate 162,258,184 of CM060923.1, forward strand.
TGGTTTCGTCGAATTCCGAGGTTGTATGCAAAATATCTATTTTCAAGGGCTATATATTCTATATAGCGACCTTTCCGAAAATTCTTTTGGCCATAACTTTTGATTCCTGTTATGAAACTTCGATTTTTCAGATTTGTTAGAAAGGTATTCATAATCAGATTTAAATATTTTTGGTTTCGCTAAAATCTGTTATATTTTCCACCCGGTACAGTCAGACAATGTTTGTATTCCATTTTCAAACTGCCTCACTATCCCCAATTCATTATTTTATTGAAATATGCTATTTCAATTGGTTAAATTCTTTGACAATAACCAATTTTAAAATTTTTAAATTGGTTCACATTTTCCGGGTTATTACAATCTCCCCCACTTAAAACTTTTTGTTCCCAAAAAGGAAATAACAGCAAAGTAGGAAACAAAATGTAAATGCAAAGTATTGTAAAGGTACCTTGCACCGGAGTTAGTCAGAGATGTCCACTCTGCATTTGGGGCAGGCTTGTTTAATGCTTTCCTCAGTCTCCCAAGTACAATCTCTACGATCACTACTCCACTGCACTTTAACTAAATGAATTTTTTTGCTTCTTAGCTCTCTAGTTTCTTTGCCAACGATCTTCAATGGCTCTCTTCTGACTGCTAATTCTGGAGTTATTTCCAAGTCCTGTTGTGCTGCTTCTTCTACAACAAGATCCGGATCATGCACATGTTTTCTGAGTTGAGACACGTGGAACACATCATGCACACCAGGCAACCAATCAGGTAATGAAACCCTATATGCAAGAGTTCCAAACCGTTCAAGTATAGGAAAGGGACCAATGAATCTCGGTGCCAACTTCCCAGTTTTGCCAAATCTGATTACTCCCCGCATCGGAGAAACTCTTAAATAAATATAATCGCCAACGACAAATGATAAATCTCTTCTTCTCGCATCAGCATAACTTTTCTGTCGGCTTTGTGCGATTTTCAATCGCTTCTTGATGAAATCGACTTTATCAGATGCTTCTCGAATCATATCGGGCCCTAACACAAGTCTGTTGCCAGGTTCTACCCAACATGCGGGAGATCTGCACGGCCTACCGTATAACGCTTCAAATGGAGACATTCCCAAACTTGCTTGATAGCTATTGTTATAAGAGAATTCGGCTAAATGTAAGTGATCTTCCCATGAGCCGCCGAAATCAATAACGCAAGCCCGCGGTAAATCTTCTAGAATTCTATTCACCCGCTCAGTTTGGCCGTCTGTCTGAGGGTGATAAGCGGTGCTTAGATTCAATTTTGTTCCCAATTCTGTCCGAAATGCTTCCCAGAATTTGCTAGTAAATAGGGGATCTCTATCACTGACTATATTGAGCGGCACTCCATGCAGTTTAACTATTTCTTTGAAGTAAATCTATGCTAAACTTTGAGTCGTTCTGTTGGATCGGACAGGTATGAAATGGGCAGTCTTCATGAAGCAATCTACGATCACCCATATACTGTCGTTTCCTTTCCTAGTTCGAGGCAAACCATCAATGAAGTCCATTGAAATCTGCTCCCACTTCCATCCTGGAATTTCTAATGGTTGTAATAATCCAGCCAATTTCTGCTGATCGCTCTTAACTAGCTGACAAGTGGAGCATCTGCTAACATATAATGAAATATCTCTTGTTCTTAGCTTTGGTGGTCATAATAAGCTCTGGGGCATAGCGCGACAGCTGAGTGAATTTATTGAGATAATCTTGGATAGAGAGATCTCCCTGCTGGAGATTAGCAAACTGCTATCGCATCCGCTCTAAGGCCTGCTCAGGTACAAATTTCTCCTTGAACATGGTCTTGAATTGCTCCCAAGTCCTAACAGTACTTGCTGCATCTTCGGAGGTGATGGCATCCCACCACAACTCTGCTTCCTCCTGTAAGAGCCAAATACCTAGACGTGCTTTGTTGTTGGTCCCCAATCCCATGCCCTCAAAAATCTTTTCATACGTCTTCAACCAAGCAATAGCCTCTATCACTGTACCAAGGCCAGAAAAGGGTTTTCCCCCCAGGTTCCTATATCTCTTTGCTACTCTGTCTAGCTCAAAGTCCTGGGGTGCTGGTGGCTGTATAATAGGTCCCTCCTTAGCTACGGGGATATTCCCCCGTCCTCCTGCTATGCCTGCTCGGCCTCCACGGCCACCTCTGGCTGCTACTGCTCGTGTAGCCATCGGATAGAGTACTGTATAAGCAAGAAAAGAGTCAAGCTCACAGAATTGATAACTTTCATAGATGATAAAGCAGGGGAACATAAGGAAAGGTAATGATGTACTGATCAAATTGTTTTGCTAATATGCTTAGCTCATTCTAGGACATCACTAATCCTATCTCTAATGAGCTACTCGCCTTAGAACACTACTGATTCTATTCTGACGAGGTGTTTAATGTGTTAGACTCCGGAACTAAGGTTAACCAAAGCTCTGATACCAACTGTGACGATCCCAAAATCCGTGTGACGGTATTAAGGATAATCATTGGAATATAACACATAAATCATCATAGCAGAGTACAAATAATAATAAAAACAGTAAATAGAATAATTTTACATAGATATGACAGCGGAATCATAACATGTAATAACATCAGAATAGCACAAAGTAGGATATAGCTTAGTAAAAAAAGGGAAATGATCAGTCATCATCGCCATAGGCGGAATATATACATACAGTGAGACATAATAAGGGTATCAGTCTACATCGCTGAAGGCGGTACATATACATACGATAATAAGTACTAGAAGTAAAACAGTATGCATCGCCTGTGGCGGAATCATAATATAGATACAATAATGGCGGAAAATGTCAAAGTCATCTCGGTGAAGTCAGCCTCGCCATGAGCCAAAAATGCACTCCATACTACAGTGCTGAGCCAAAACTACCTGTCACCTGTGAACTAGGCTGCCCATGTGAAAATAAGGGCACCCGCGTTTGCAAAGTGAAACAAACAACGAATCAGTCATGGGGACTGGTGTGATAAATCTACTTAACAGTTTAAACAACAGTGATAAGCAAATCATAGGACCACGCCACTTTCGTAGAACGGGTTTACTCCAGTGATTGCTGGTGCATTTAAAACAAAGTAGATTCTTTAAAACAACGCAATGCTTTTAGAAAGAATGTACCCATTATAAGACTCCAGTCCCATCATACAATGCAACGCAAACCTGTAACGACCCGGATTTTCGGCGACTTTGGTTACCGACATAAGCTCGATGTCGATAACCAAAACATCGAAATATCCCGGTAATTAATGAAAGAAATTAGAGGGTGAGAATAGATAAGATAGAAACTTAGAATAGAAGAAGAAGAAGAACACAACATCAGAGTAACACGAACCTCACAGCGGAACGAATAACATATAATAGATAACATAACTTTGAAATATAACAGTTATGTATACAATAGCACTTATCAGAGTACAGCACTTACAACACAGCGGAAATAACTATAGCTATATGATCTTGAAGCCTCCTGCTCCACGCTCTTCCAGTATATCTGTAAATCTCGACTACTTGACCGCCCGTACAAATTTAGGCACCCAAGAGTTTAGGGAAAACAACAAAGTAAACTCCGGGTCAGTCATGGGACTGGTATGAGTAAAACAATTTAAACATGTATATGAACAAGTAAACGATATCTCATAAGATCACGCCGCATAACGGAACGGGTTTTTTCCTTTATGAGAATCCAAATTATCTTTATATCAAAAACCTTTTGATATTATAATAATGTCTATGTACAAATAGATATCAACTAGCAGAAACGCTTTCATCTCACGTTCTACATATATAGTATACAATCAAAATCGCAAGCACGTATTGGATAATGGATTTCCAACTATGACAAGGTATGGAACCACCTTCTGATCAGTGTACTCTAGGAACGATACACTGGAGTTCAACAAGAACATCTTGCAACTCAGCCACACATGACCGACCACTCATTTCGCTTGAGTGTATCGAATGTACATCACCAACGGTTGGGATCAGCAACCATTCCCGTATATATATGGGACAACATTGATAGATTTAAGAAACAAATGAATATTCTCTAGATAGGTGATTATACACCCTACTTCGGTGCGACCGACTTAGCCATGCTGCCTGCCCGATTTCTGTCATTTACCGGTTGATGAGGCTAGAAGCTACGCTTTATCATTACATCAGATTCACTTCGAATGCCACATTGTCAAATCCATCGAAATCACTAATTGACGTTTACAACAGTACATTACGTGTCAGCTAAAAGAAGTTTCCTTCTCTGCTTCCACTCTTGGTACGGTTGAAGAAATCAATGTACGTGACCTTTCTGGAAATACTCTGTCAGACATCCATCTTCATTCACTTAAAATGTCACATTGTCATACCCGCCAAATCACAAATTGATTTATCCAAAAATAACACGGGTATACAGCTAAGAGAAACGAATTCCTCCGCCACCAAACGTGAATACGTTTGAACAGATCAACTTACGCGATCCATTAGATATACTCTGTTAGACCTTCGTCCATACAAGTTGTCCTGGGACTGGACAAACCGAAGGCACTATCCCGTATATCCATCTTAGTCACTGTTATCTAAGACTTATACAACAACCCTTGCATTTTACTCCGTCTTCAATTATCTTTGGCATATATGATTCGCGATGCTTATGCCAATACAGAGTGGTTCTATGGATAATAATCCAACCGGTCTCTCCATATTAACAACGTTAAAATGGTCAAAACTTCGATAGTCTGTGAGTTAACTATCAAAGAAAAACAAGTGTGCAAACAACGATATTACTTCCAGATGGAAATTATATCGAACAAACATCATTTAACATTAATCTCTTTAGTTCATTTATCTACTTATCTCCTGTTTCCCTATATTCTAAATTCTTATTTTCTTTTATCAGAAAACATTTCTGATTCTCGTTTGGAAAACATTTCCAAAACTCCTTTACGATCAAACCTTACCATTTCTTAGTTAAGAAGGAAGTCACTCAAGTTGGGGTATAATTACCTCTCAGACCTTAACTGAACAACGTTATAACTTCGAAATGGTCAAAGTTTATCTTTTAATCTTTAACAACTTCTTTACGCCTTTCTCGGATTCAATTTTACTAATCCACTTCTATATTTAAAACATTGGTTATAACGATAACGTTATAATCCCTCCTTTCGAATTATCTAACTTTAATTATAACTTCTATTCTTCTTAGTGAATAATTAACCTAACACTTATTTATTTATAAATAAATAAATCTCTATTTAAACACTGGAAAGTATAAGTACTTTCCCGAATTCGATATAATCGAATTTGCCGATTAACTCTCTTTGAGAAATCTCTATTTGATTAACTCTTCTTCGAATAACCTATATTCGATTAACTCCTTCCTTTCGAATATACTATATTTGATTACTCCTTCTCGAATAAACGATATTCGATAATCTCTCTTCGAATAACTAATATTCGATAACTCTTTCCTTTCAAATATCTCATATTTGAAAATCTCACTTTCGAATAAACTATATTCGATAATCTCTTTTCGAATGACTCTTATTCGATAAATCTCACTTCGATCAAACTATAATCGATAACTCCTTTCGATGAAACTAACATCGATAACTCCTTTCAATGAAACTAACATCGATAACTTTAACTCGACGAACTTAACTTGACTAACTCGACTAACTTAACTTGACTCGAACTAACTCGACTTACTTGGTTCGACCAATTCGATTTGATTAACTAGGCTCGACTAACTTAACTCGACTTACTTGGTTCAACCAATTCAATTCGATTAACTAGGCTCGACTAACTTGACTAACTTAACTCGACTTACTTGGTTCGACCAATTCGATTCGATTAACTAGGCTCGACTAACTTGGTCGAACCACCCGATCAACTCAACTTATTTAACTTAACTTATTTCTCAACTCGATCAACTCGATTAACTCCTATCGAATAACTAATATTCGATTAAACTCCATTCGCTTGACTCTAGATCGCAGCGATCACAATGGTTACGCCTGACTCCCTCAGGAAACATCCGACCGCCGTAGGCTATTTAGAGCCCTGCGAATTACGCTAGCAGTCGTACGAGATGGCAACTTACCCTGAATACTATGTTTGACTAACTCTGTCTCAAATAACTATATTTGATTAACTCTAGTTCGTTTTAACTCTAATTGATTAACTCTAACTGGTTAACTCTATTTGACTAACTCGACTTGACTAACCCCTTTCAAATAACATATTCGATTAACTAACTTTCGAATACCATATTCGATTAACTAACTTCGAATACCATATTCGATTTCTCCTTTCGAATGTCTATATTCGATTAACTAACTTCGAATACCATATTCGATTTCTTCTTTCGAATGTCTCTATTCGATTAACTAAATTCGAATACCATACTCGATTAACTAACTTCGAATACCATATTCGATTTCTCCTTTCGAATGTCTATATTCGATTAACTAACTTCGAATACCATATTTGATTTCTTCTTTCGAATGTCTATATTCGATTAACTAACTTCGAATACCATATTCGATTAACTAACTTCGAATACCATATTCGATTAACTAACTTCGAATACCATATTCGATTTCTCCTTTCGAATGTCTATATTCGATTAACTAACTTCGAATACCATATTCGATTAACTAACTTCGAATACCATATTCGATTAACTAACTTCGAATACCATATTCGATTTACTCCCTTCGAATACCATATTCGATTTAAATCCTTTCGAATGTCTATATTCGATTAACTTTATTCACTTAATAAAGATTTCCTTTTTAACAACGTTTTATTCATTTGAAAAGATTTACTTTTAAATAACGGTTCTACACTTTAAAAATGATTTCCTTTTTATAGCGTTCCCTTTTCAATTCTATTTGTAAATGGTTTACAAATATTTCCTTTTCAAATTTATTCTTGAAATATTCTAACTCCTTAAATTTTCGGGAAAATTCGCCATAACCTCCTTTGTAACGGGAGCATCGGGAAAATCCCCAAACCCGCCACACAGGCCTTTCCATTCAAAAAGAAATGTTTTGAATTTATTTTCCTTTTTAAAATATCTCCTATTTATAAATATCCCAATTTATAAATATTCCTTATTTATAAATATTTAAATGTATAAATATCTCTTATTTATAAATATTCCAATTTATAAATATTCTGTTTTCAATATCACTTTGAAAATCCCTTTATCAACATTTCGGTATGTCATGGAATTCAATCATATCAAATCACGATGTCTAATCTCGTCCATACACACAAAATCAACAACAGGTTATAATTCACATCATATATTAAAATATATGAAAAACAATAAAATAACTGTTGAGGAATCCAGTCGGATTCCTCCAACCTGTTTCCCTGCATCATAGATGTTAGACAATATAGATAACATCACTTTCAGTTCCATATGATATATTCTGTTAAACAGAATCAATATAGAAATTTAACTAACTGACTAGCAGTTCAATCAAACAATCAACACACAGTAAATCAGACAAATTTCTAACAGTTCTAAAGATACAACATGAAATTATAAACTGTTTAGAGTTGGTGAGATTTACTCACATTGGACTATCATTGTCAAAGAACGATAATTGTCGCTTGATTTAGACGGACAATTTATTTTGCCATAAATTGTAACGGACTCCAATTGACTCGTGGTCAGTTCCATTGTGTAATATCCATCCCCACGATCCCAACGCAACTTATTTCGCTGAATTTCGTTTACGTATGACGAAGTTATGTCAATTCGAAATCAACGTACATTTAAATTAAAATAAAACTTGAAACTTTAATTCCTTATTGGGCTCACCGTTTCCTGTAGTTCCAAACCCAATGTAAATAGCCCAGACCGCCCATTCAAACGCTTATTCCCCAATTGCAAAACTCACGACGCCTGCTCCTAAAAACCACTGGCCATTCTCATTCGTTTCAACGCTCTAACCTCCACCATCTTCCACTTGAAAAATCAAACAAAAATAGCATCGTACTCCTCGTTTAAACCCGCATCTCCCCATACCCTTATGGTAAAACTCGGTCATCCCCTCCCTGCTGCAACTTCAAAGTCCTGACGCCACTGTACAAAGTCCATCGAACACAAACACACCCGAATCCCTCCAGATTTCGTATACAAATGCGGTTTCCATCTTTGAGTGCAATTCGAGTCAAGGAATCCCAAACTCCAAGTGTATCCTCCCCAAACCGTAACCCTACCTTCTACTGTTCGAACCCAACAACACAAAACAACTATCGAGTCCTCTGAAATGGGTACAGGAGGATAGCAAATCATTTGAGGAATCTAGAAATATATACCAATTGATTTATGAAATTTTATCTAAATTGCTTTTGATTTTTGAAGCCTTCGAACTTGGGTTGATGGAGAATACTGACGGCGTATTTCGTCGTTGACCAAAGAGGTGATAAAAATTAGGTTTTAAGGACTTAGAGCTATATTTATAGGCAATTAAAATATCTAAGTATAATATTATTATATTTGATTTTATTGTAATGTTGTTTATATCTGTGTTTAAAAATTCCCGTGGTCATATACGATACCCAAAAATCACCAAACTGGACATGTAGCTAGAGTTTGACATTACGGTCCCAACGAAACTAGTTTCGTCGAATTCCGACTCCGTATGCTCATACAGTGTATTTTTAACTGTCAAAATACTGACTGTTTTTCACTCTAAAAATCCGTACGGCCACATACTGACTCTAAAAATCACGAAACTGGAAATCTAACAACTATTTGATATTGTGGATCCAACAAAACTGGTTTCGTCGAATTCCGTCTTCGTTTGCAAAAGTGGCTATTTTTAACGCTCTAAATAGCCTATTTAAATATATAAATATATTTAAATATAATTAAATTAATTATTTAAAATTAATTATTATCGTCTATATTCACAGTGGCATACCATACAGCTCCAGAATATTCCTATATGTATTTACAACCCGATATCACATCGTCAGAGTTATATCAACGCTCAATTTCTATTTAAATCCTTATTTAAAATATAATTAAATCGTTATGGTCAGGGCGCTGCATTTCTGAGAAATTGATTTGGACGTAACTCAAAATCTACACGACGAAATCCCAATTTTTCTCTTCCACTAGAAAGATATACTCCACCAGCTCCACACGTTTCTTGTTTCACATAAATCCGGCTTAAAACGAATTCTGTACATTCAGTTGAAGTTCGAATCGCCAATTTACGAACTGCAGCGCCATTTCAAGCTCTATTTTAATTATATTATAATTATACGTTCAAACCGTCGTCGATTGAATATATTCGTTATTATATTTCGAATCGAAACTCCACAAAATCTCGTATGCTATTCAATTCACATGATATTTTGAATTTCACTATTTCCGACTATTTCGACATTATAATATATTATTATATTATAATTATTAATTAAATATTCAATATTATTTAATTAAACGATCATTAACTTCTCTAAATCACCAATTATATAATTAAATAAATTAATTATATATCTCTAAAAATGCGGGTCATTACATTCTTCCCCACTTAAAATAATTTCGTCCTCGAAATTGCTAAGTTAGAGGACGACCCTGTCTATTGGAATTCCTAAGATTTGTTTACCCCTTATTTCTGATTTCAACTGAACCAATTAATATTGACTAAAACATTAATTTATTCCGACTAACTAAATTTCCAAAAATTTTGAAAATTTTCTAACACCTTAACTTTTCGAAAAATTTCGCCATAACTTCCTTTGTGCAGCCCTACCGATAAAACCACAACTCGCCTCTCTAGGCCTTCTCCAACCCAAAAGAAAATCAAACAGCCAAGCGGCTTGCCAATTCGGCTCATAAATCTCATATCCATATATAATATAAACTGGTACCTTTTTGTCGGGTATATCAACTTTATTACTTCCATATGCTATCAACACAGCATATACCAGTGTTATCTCAATCAAATTCCAATCAGTTCATATCCTCATATCCAAATCGACTTTCATTCGAACCCCAATATCAATTTCCAAATTATTGACTTATCAATTTGGTTCTATAACAGATTATCCTCTAATACAATTCAATTCTATTTAACTCAGTTCAAGTTAAATTTCAATTTATTTTTACCATCTCATTTTTACTTAACTTCATCAGTTAAATTTTAATTTCTAGAACTTAAATTCCTGGGTTTATTTCAAATCAATTTGAAATCATAATACCAATTCAAACCTTTTAATCCCCAAACAACTTGTTTTCTCAAAACAATTCAAATCAAAATCTTTGGTAGTAATCCACCACTTAGAAACTCGAAAATCACACCGATGATACTGCGCAGTCATCATCGGAATTATTTTCCAACGACCCAAGTGATTTCAATACTATATCATTTTCAAAATCATTACCAAATACTTCCATTTTGAAAACATTTCAAAATCTCCCAGGAACTTAAAATTTCCTTATTTTAATTCCAAATCTGATTTAAATTCATATTTAATTCATCTTATTTCATATACTTTACTTATATGATTCTGATTGGTTATATACTTAACCATTTCACATGTTATAATCTTACTCGATTATAATCACAACCTATATATGATAATATATCACATATCCATACTGTGTCGGTCCATCGTATTCAAGTGTTTATTTACTCCTACCGATATAGTGGATCAAACTGATCGACCAGAACTCATAAACAACTCAGCCAATGAATCTCCACAATATAAAACCATTTTTATATCAAATACAAATACGCACTCGTATATATACACTCAAACTCAATCTAGGATATTACTAACCCTATCTCTACCGAGTCACGCCACAGAGCCAAGTAATTCTTAACTTAAGCTCTGATACCAACTGTAACGACCCGGATTTTTGGCAACTTTGGTTATCGACGTAAGCTCGACGTCGATAACCAAAACATCGAAAAATCCCGGTAATTAATGAAAGAAATTCGAGGGTGAGAATAGATAAGATAGAAACTTAGAATAGAAGAACAAGAAGAACACAACATCAGAGTAACACGAACCTCACAGCGGAACGAATAACATATAATAGATAACATAACTTTGAAATATAACAGTTATGTATACAATAGCACTTATCAGAGTACAGCACTTACAACACAGCGGAAATAACTATAGCTATATGATCTTGAAGCCTCCTACTCCACGCTCTTCCAGTATATCTGTAAATCCCAACTACTTGACTGCCCGTACAAATTTAGGCACCCAAGAGTTTAGGGAAAACAACAAAGTAAACTCCGGGTCAGTCATGGGACTGGTATGAGTAAAATAATTTAAACATGTACATGAACAAGTAAACGATATCTCATAAGACCACGCCGCATAACGGAACGGGTGTTTTCCTTTATGAGAATCCAAATTATCTTTATATCAAAAACCTTTTGATATTATAATAATGTCTATGTACAAATAGATATCAACTAGCAGAAACGCTTTCATCTCACGTTCTACATATATAGTATACAATCAAAATCGCAAGCACGTATTGGATAATGGATTTCCAACTATGACAAGGTATGGAACCACCTTTTGATCAGTGTACTCTAGGAACGATACACTGGAGTTCAACAAGAACATCTTGCAACTCAGCCACACATGACCGACCACACATTTCGCTTGAGTGTATCGAATGTACATCACCAACGGTTGGGATCAGCAACCGTTCCCATATATATATGGGACAACATTGATAGATTTAAGAAACAAATGAATATTCTCTAGATAGGTGATTATACACCCTACTTCGGTGCGACCGACTTAGCCATGTTGCCTGCCCGATTTTTGTCATTTACCGGTTGATGAGGCTAGAAGCTACGCTTTATCATTACATCAGATTCACTTCGAATGCCACATTGTCAAATCCATCGAAATCACTAATTGACGTTTACAATAGTACATTACGTGTCAGCTAAAAGAAGTTTCCTTCTCCGCTTCCACTCTTGGTACGGTTGAAGAAATCAATGTACGTGACCTTTCAGGAAATACTCTGTCAGACATCCATCTTCATTCACTTAAAATGTCACATTGTCATACCCGCCAAATCACAAATTGATTTATCCAAAAATAACACGGGTATACAGCTAAGAGAAACGAATTCCTCCGCCACCAAACGTGAATACGTTTGAACAGATCAACTTACGCGATCCATTGGATATACTCTGTCAGACCTTCGTCTATACAAGTTGTCCTGGGACTGGACAAACCGAAGGCACTATCCCGTATATCCATCTTAGTCACTGTTATCTAAGACTTATACAACAGCCCTTGCATTTTACTCCATCTTCAATTATCTTTGGCATATATGATTCGCGACGCTTATGCCAATACAGAGTGGTTCTATGGATAATAATCCAACCGGTCTCTCCATATTAACAACGTTAAAATGGTCAAAACTTCGATAGTCTGTGAGTTAACTATCAAAGAAAAACAAGTGTGCAAACAACGATGTTATTTCCAGATGGAAATTATATCGAACAAACATCATTTAACATTAATCTCTTTAGTTCATTTATCTACTTATCTCCTGTTTCCCTATATTCTAAATTCTTATTTTCTTTTATCAGAAAACATTTCTGATTCTCGTTTGGAAAACATTTCCAAAACTCCTTTACGATCAAACCTTACCATTTCTTAGTTAAGAAGGAAGTCACTCAAGTTGGGGTATAATTACCTCTCAGACCTTAACTGAACAACATTATAACTTCGAAATGGTCAAAGTTTATCTTTTAATCTTTAGCAACTTCTTTACGCCTTTCTCGGATTCAATTTTATTGATCCACTTCTATATTTAAAACATTGGTTATAACGATAACATTATAATCCCTCCTTTTGAATTATCTAACTTTAATTATAACTTCTATTCTTATTAGTGAATAATTAACCTAACACTTATTTATTTATAAATAAATAAATCTCTATTTAAACACTGGAAAGTATAAGTACTTTCCCGAATTCGATATAATCGAATTTGCCAATTAACTCTCTTCGAGAAATCTCTATTTGATTAACTCTTCTTCGAATAACCTATATTCGATTAACTCCTTCCTTTCGAATATACTATATTTGATTACTCCTTCTCGAATAAACAATATTCGATAATCTCTCTTCGAATAACTAATATTCGATAACTCTTTCCTTTCAAATATCTCATATTTGAATATCTCACTTTCGAATAAACTATATTCGATAATCTCTTTTCGAATGACTCTTATTCGATAAATCTCACTTCGATCAAACTATAATCGATAACTCCTTTCGATGAAACTAACATCGATAACTCCTTTCGCTGAAACTAACATCGATAACTCCTTTCGATGAAACTAACATCGATAACTTTAACTCGATGAACTTAACTTGACTAACTCGACTAACTTAACTTGACTCGAACTAACTCGACTTACTTGGTTCGACCAATTCGATTTGATTAAGTAGGCTCGACTAACTTGACTAACTTAACTCGACTTACTTGGTTCGACCAATTCGATTCAATTAACTAGGCTCGACTAACTTGACCAACTTAACTCGACTTACTTGGTTCGACCAATTCGATTCGATTAACTAGGCTCGATTAACTTGGTCGAACCACCCGATCAACTCAACTTATTTAACTTAACTTATTTCTCAACTCGATCAACTCGATTAACTCCTATCGAATAACTAATATTCGATTAAACTCCATTCGCTTGACTCTAGATCGCAGCGATCACAATGGTTACGCCTCACTCCCTCAGGAAACATCCGACCGCCGTAGGCTATTTACAGCCCTGCGAATTACGCTAGCAGTCGTACGAGATGGCAACCTACCCTGAATACTATGTTTGACTAACTCTGTCTCAAATAACTATATTTGATTAACTCTAGTTCATTTTAACTCTAATCGATTAACTCTTACTGGTTAACTCTATTTGACTAACTCGACTTGACTAACCCCTTTCGAATAACATATTCGATTAACTAACTTTCGAATACCATATTCTATTAACTAACTTCGAATACCATATTTGATTTCTCCTTTCGAATGTCAATATTCGATTAACTAACTTCGAATACCATATTCGATTTCTTCTTTCGAATGTCTATATTCGATTAACTAACTTCGAATACCATATTCGATTAACTAACTTCGAATACCATATTCGATTTCTCCTTTCGAATGTCTATATTCAATTAACTAACTTCGAATACCATATTCGATTTCTTCTTTCGAATGTCTATATTCGATTAACTAACTTCGAATACCATATTCGATTAACTAACTTCGAATACCATATTCGATTAACTAACTTCGAATACCATATTCGATTTCTCCTTTCGAATGTCTATATTCGATTAACTAACTTCGAATACCATATTCGATTAACTAACTTCGAATACCATATTCGATTAACTAACTTCGAATACCATATTCGATTTACTCCCTTCGAATACCATATTCGATTTAACTCCTTTCGAATGTCTATATTCGATTAACTTTATTCACTTAATAAAGATTTCCTTTTTAACAACGTTTTATTCATTTGAAAAGATTTACTTTTAAATAACGGTTCTACACTTTAAAAATGATTTCCTTTTTATAACGTTCCCTTTTCAATTCTATTGGTAAATGGTTTACAAATATTTACTTTTCAAATTTATTCTTGAAATATTCTAACTCCTTAAATTTTCGGGAAAATTCGCCATAACCTCCTTTGTAACGGGAGCATCGGGAAAATCCCCAAACCCGCCACACAGGCCTTTCCATTCAAAAAGAAATGTTTTGAATTTATTTTCCTTTTTAAAATATCTCCTATTTATAAATATCCCAATTTATAAATATTCCTTATTTATAAATATTTAAATTTATAAATATCTCTTATTTATAAATATTCCAATTTATAAATATTCCGTTTTCAATATCACTTTGAAAATCCCTTTATCAACATTTCGGTATGTCACGGTATTCAATCATATCAAATCACGATGTCTAATCTCGTCCATACACACAAAATCAACAACAGGTTATAATTCACATCATATATTAAAATATATGAAAAACAATAAAAATAACTGTTGAGGAATCCAGTCGGATTCCTCCAACCTGTTTCCCTGCATCACAGATGTTAGACAATATAGATGACATCACTTTCAGTTCCATATGATATATTCTGTTAAACAGAATCAATATAGAAATTTAACTAACTGACTAGCAGTTCAATCAAACAATCAACACACAGTAAATCAGACAAACTTCTAACAGTTCTAAAGATACAACATGAAATTATAAACTGTTTAGAGTTGGTGAGATTTACTCACATTGGACTATCATCGTCAAAGAACGATAATTGTCGCTTGATTTAGACGGACAATTTATTTTGCCATAAATTGTAACGGACTCCAATTGACTCGCGGACAGTTCCATTGTGTAGTATCCGTCCCCACGATCCCAACGCAACTTATTTCGCTGAATTTCGTTTATGTATGACGAAGTTATGTCAATTCGAAATCAACGTACATTTAAATTAAAATAAAACTTGAAACATTAATTCCTTATTGGGCTCACCGTTTCCTGTAGTCCCAAACCCAATGTAAATAGCCCAGACCACCCATTCAAACCCTTCTTCCCCAATTGAAAAACTCACGACGCCTGCTCCTAAAAACCACCGGCCATTCTCATTCGTTTCAACGCTCTAGCCTCCACCATCTTCCACTTTAAAAATCAAACAAAAATAGCATCGTACTCCTCGTCTAAACCCGCATCTCCCCATACCCTTATGGTAAAACTCGGTCATCCCCTCCCTGCTGCAACTTCAAAGTCCTGACGCCACTGTACAAAGTCCATCGAACACAAACACACCTGAATCCCTCCAGATTTCGTATACAAATGCGGTTTCCATCTTTGAGTGCAATTCGAGTCAAGGAATCCCAAACTCCAAGTGTATCCTCCCCAAACCGTAACCCTACCTTCTACTGTTCGAACCCAACAACACAAAACAACTATCGAGTCCTCTGAAATGGGTACAGGAGGATAGCAAATCATTTGAGGAATCCAGAAATATATACCAATTGATTTATGAAATTTTATCTAAATTGCTTTTGATTTTTGAAGCCTTCGAACTTGGGTTGATGGAGAATACTGACGGCGTATTTCGTCGTTGACCAAAGAGGTGATAAAAATTAGGTTTTAAGGACTTAGAGCTATATTTATAGGCAATTAAAATATCTAAGTATAATATTATTATATTTGATTTTATTGTAATGTTGTTTATATCTGTGTTTAAAAATTCCCGTGGTCATATACGATAACCAAAAATCACCAAACTGGACATGTAGCTAGAGTTTGACATTACGGTCCCAACGAAACTGGTTTCGTCGAATTTCGACTCCATATGCTCATACAGTGTATTTTTAACTGTCAAAATACTGACTGTTTTTCACTCTAAAAATCCGTACGGCCACATACTGACTCTAAAAATCACGAAACTGGAAATCTAACAACTATTTGATATTGCGGATCCAACAAAACAGGTTTCGTCGAATTCCGACTTCTTTTGCAAAAGTGGATATTTTTAACGCTCTAAATAGCCTATTTAAATATATATTTAAATATAATTAAATTAATTATTTAAAATTAATTATTATCGTCTATATTCACAGTGGCATACCATACAGCTCCAGAATATTCCTGTATGTATTTACAACCCGATATCACATCGTCAGAGTTATATCGACGCTCGATTTCTATTTAAATCCTTATTTAAAATATAATTAAATCGTTATGGTCAGGGCGCTACATTTCTGAGAATTTGATTTGGACGTAACTCAAAATCTACACGACGAAATCCCAATTTTTCTCTTCCACTAGAAAGATATACTCCACCAGCTCCACACGTTTCTTGTTTCACATAAATCCGGCTTAAAACGAATCCTGTACATTCAGTTGAAGTTCGAATCGCCAATTTACGAACAGCAGCGCCATTTCAAGCTCTATTTTAATTATATTATAATTATACGTTCAAACCGTCGTTGATTGAATATATTCGTTATTATATTTCGAGTCGAAACTCCACAAAATCTCGTATGCTATACAATTCACATGATATTTTGAATTTCACTATTTCCGACTATTTCGACATTATAATATATTATTATATTATAATTATTAATTAAATATTCAATATTATTTAATTAAACGATCATTAACTTCTCTAAATCACCAATTATATAATTAAATAAATTAATTATATATCTCTAAAAATGCGGGTCATTACAAAACCGGAGGATAGAGTTTTACCTTATAATGGCCAAATATGCTTGATACGTGTAAAGCAAAATCATTTGATATTATTACTAGTGCATATATGTTTCAAAAACGAATAGCATCATAAATATCAATCATAGATGACATGAGCGTCCCATGCCACTATGTCACCATACATAAGTTACAATCGAATCCGTTATCTTGTATTGGAAATTGGATTTCCGTCATGAGTCGAGGCAAGGGGCAAGCTCCTCTCCGCTTCGAGACACTCTAGCAAATGCCTCAGGACTACACACTCTGGGTAACCCTTGGATCCTCCAAGGCCGGTCCTCTCTTACGTTTGAGGATTAGTTATTCCTGAACACACGTTTCCCGGTCCTTACAGACCTAAAATCGAGGCGCCTCGCATTCCAACAACCACATAGGTGAAAAGTAGATATATATGTCAGGGCTGGTAGGTCACTGACCCCACCATAGCTAAAAAGAAACATCATGCACTCCTTGGGTCCTTATCCCGTTTTTGACTCATACCGAGGTGTGAGGCTCGCGAATCCATGCTATGCACAAAGCCAGGCCACGTAGGCTGTGCTTTGATCATCAAACACAAGACTTTGCTTTGCAACAGAAGCCTTGATCACAGCATCTTGGCATGCCACATAGGTAGTCCACTCCATACGACTGATTTCTATCGATATATAACCTCTGAGCTCGTACGTCTCAGAGAAGGGCGTTAAGCAAAAGAATAAATTCTCCGCCGCCAAACAGATATATATTTAACAGAAATCAATCAGTATAGAACAAAATCCAATGTCAGACACACAGTCCATTTACAAGTCCGTTCTGGGTCTGAACAAAACCGGAGGCACCAATTCCTCGTATATCCGTACAATCAACACATACGTCCAGACGGCTACTACTTCTGTTCCTTCACGGTAGCTACTCCAATCAGGAACCTCAGCAGCGCCCATCCAACCGATACGAAGATCGTCGTTCTTGAATCGTCTTTGTATTTTCTAATTCGAATCGTTCGATCAATTATTTGAAATGAGGGTTAGCTCGGCCTTTTCAAATAATTCACGTAATTAGAATTCAAATTAATTATTTCCATGGTTATATTATACGACATTCATATTTCAGTTCTTTATTATAATTTTCGTGTCAAACACATACAACCATCAAATATCAAG
The DNA here is from genome assembly GCA_030737875.1 of Allium sativum. Lineage (NCBI taxonomy): Eukaryota > Viridiplantae > Streptophyta > Magnoliopsida > Asparagales > Amaryllidaceae > Allium > Allium sativum. The sequence continues at coordinate 162,276,656 of CM060923.1, forward strand.
CAGATCAAGCCAAACTGGTTTATTTCCAATCCATATTTCTTATAATATTTTATAACGATTTTTCGCCATTTTTATTTACTTAAAAATGGCCTTATTTAATTAAACGACGTTTCAGGTCGTGCCGTGGCACTGGCGCTGTTTTTCCTCTTATTTGTTTTACACATATCGGAAAATCTAACCATTGGATTCCTACAAAGTCTATATCACTGGGAAGATATTCCCAAAGCGAACCCAACGGTTCCAGTTTCGTGAAAATCCGACGGTCGGATCTTCCACACTAGTCGTTTGAAGTTACGGTTTCAAAATTCGAATTGCAGCGTCGTTATTCAATTTAATTTAATTATATTTATATTTATATATAAATATAAACGATTCTGGCGCTGTTTTTCTTCTAATTTGAATTAAACATTCCAGACAATCCAACCATTGGATTTTTACAAGGTTGGTGCCGTTGGAAAGATATTTCCAAGGCGAACCCAACGGTTGCGGTTTTGGGATAATCCGATGGTCGGATTTCTCGTACTAATCGATTCAAATTACGATTTCAAAACACGAACTGCACGGCTTCGATTCCTTTCCAATTCTATTTATATTTATATATATAAATATAGTTCATTCTTTTATTTCAAATATAGTTCATTCATTAATTTCAACATCGTTTTCACTTCAAATATTTCACTAACGCCTTTATATTTCAAAAAAATTCGCCATAACCTCCTTTGTATGGGAAGGGGTTTGGAAATTTATTGGGCCGTGTTAGGTACCCAATAAATCCTATAAAGCATCCACATATTTATAGTGGTATATTATGGTGTTTACAGGGGAGCGTGTATTGATAATAACTCCAGAGAATAAATTCTCGTCACCCTGTCAAGCCTGAGGGAGCGTGTATTTTTAATTACTCCAGAGGATAAATCCTCGTCACCTCGTCCCGTGCGGGAATAAATAGTCAATGTGCCGTATCTAATGACTAGAGAGACGTGATTATTGTCCACTCTAGACCCGTGTGGGGTTTCTATTAATTTGGCAATTTAACGTTATATTTTATATAGTCCATATCAGTCATCAGTTCAACCTGTAGAATATAATCATCGCCATACAAGCCTCTCGCTCGTATGGTAAATCTTCCACCTCGTCACACATGCTCCAAATGCTTATGTGGAATATGATGAAGTATGCCTATCGTCAAGGAGTATGCTATGTAGTGTAGTTCAAAATTAATTGTTACTATCCTATGGCGATGTTTATTATTTCACACAGAATAACCAGCACCCCACATCCAATGGCATGCACAGGAGTTGATATAAAAATAAAATTGCGCAGCCGACTCATCAAGGCTTACCTATTTGTCGGGCACGCAAATAATTTCTTTACTCTACAGCCAATCCATTTTTTCATGTTTGACACATGTATATATATGCAGAACAAAGCTAATAATAACATTTCTAGCAAACTAATATTTATTTCAACACGTGTGTATTTTTATCAAAGCGTATACATGATAAAAGAAATATTTTTATCATCAAAAATATTTATTCAACACATGAATGTTTTTAACACTTCATATTCACAATAAAAATGTAGTTTTTATTGTCTATTCAATTTAGTTTAAAATACGAATAACATTCAACACATGAATTTCGATTCAACGAATGAATTTCAAGTCAACACATGAATATTCTCCATAGTTTGTATATATATATGTGATTTTTTTCGTTAAATCTATTTGTTTAAAATTCGAATAATATTCAACACAAGAATTTCAACGCAACGATTGAATTTCAATTCAACACATGAGTATTCTCTACAGTTTGTATATATATAAAAATGTGATTTTTATCGTTAAATCTATTTGTTTAAAATTCGAATAATATTCAACACAAGAATTTCAACTCAACGAATGAATTTCAATTCAGCACTTGAATATTCTCTATAGTTTGTATATATATAAAAATGTGATTTTTATCGTTAAATCTATTTGTTTAAAATTCGAATAATATTCAACACATGAATTTCAACTCAATGAATGAATTTCAATTCAACACATGAATATTCTCTATGGTTTGTATATATATAAAAATGTGATTTTATCGTTAAATCTATTTGTTTAAAATTCGAATAATATTCAACACATGAATTTCAACTCAACGAATGAATTTCAATTCAACACATGAATATTGGTTTCAACATATGTAATTAATTTCAACAAATGAAAATTATTCTAACACATGAATATTTCAGAAAATTTCGGCAGCATAACGGTAGGGTAGTTAAAACCGGGACCGTCCCTAGTACGGCTCCTCGCTCTATCTTAAAACCTCACGGTTTTTGACAATGGGGATCATGCATCTAGTTCGCACGCAGGCGGCATGTTTTATTTTCATTTCCACAATCCTATTCTAATTTGTTTCAACCAGAAGAGGGTATTTTTCAACCACAAAGGTATATTTCAACCACAATATCAACCACAAACAATTATTTCTAACCATTCGTCATACCATATAATATCACGCCAATCACAAGCAATAAATATCGTCCATGGTCTGTGGACGAGGGGAGTATATATATATATATATTATTTCTATAATTCACTTGCATTTCATCACAATTCAAAGCATATATGTTTCATACAACGCTTGTATAATTTATACATCGCTAATATAACTTATACAACACATGTACATGAGGTATACAATGCGTATATAATTTACACTTCGCTTATATAATTTATACAACACGATTCCATTCACACAATTTAATTTAGATTCCTCACATTGGTTTTTCAAGCGCTGAAAATCGTATGAAGATCAGAAAAACCCGCGGCTTCTGCTAGATGGTAGAGGGCCTCCTTGCGGTCCCGGTGTTTCCTGTTTCATCGAATTTCGTTAATACACTAAAAAGATATGATTTTTCAAAGTTTGCAACACTTAAAAGTGTTAAAACAGTTCAAAAACAGTTAAGCCGTATACCTCCTTTTAATCTTCAAAACTAGGTTTAGAATTTAAACCAAAACCGTAGCTCGATGTCCAGATCAGACTATACGACGTCGAAGAGGGTCGGAAGAGCTTACTGTCGATGGTGGTGAGGTGCAGCTCGGTGGGCCCTGGCGTTCGTGGCGGCGGCGGAAAGGGCATGACTTTGGAGAGGTCGTTCGCACGCTACACGAGACGAGGGGGGTCGTGGTCGGTATGGATTTGAAGAGGGGGGAAGACGAACGGAAAAGTCAACTGGAGGGGGTGGCGAAAACGCCTGTGGCGGCGGTGATCGGGTCTGGAAGCTCTGGAGTAGTTTCCATCGTTCGTCGTAGGAGGGTTTGACCGATTTCAGAAGAGAGAGAAATATGAAGATATTTTCTATTATATTTAAATTTTAAATTCATAAAATATCCTTTCTAACCAACGTACACCAATTTCAACCCAACGACTGTCGCCCCTAGCTAAATACCCCTATTCCGGACACAATGGGATATGTTTCGTTGGCCAATTCGACTGTTACAGTCAGTTATTTTTCAAATTAAAGTATAAAACGTTTAATATTCAATTTGAACGTACATTTCAATTTGCCAGGGCCACAAACTGAATCGAAAAATTCCAAAAAAATAAATCTCGCTTTGTTTTGACGATACGGTCGCAACAAGACCAGTTTCGTCGAATTCTGGGATCATATGCAAAATGTCCATTTTCAGGTCGACCCATTTTAACAGAAATTGACCAATCAAATTTTCTTTTGCCCCGCTCACATACTAGCTTCAAAAATTATGAAATTTGAAACCTAGCAATAGTTTGACATCCCGGATCCAACAAAAGTGGTTTCATCGAATTCCGAGGTCGTATGCAAAATATCTATTTTCAAGGGCTATATATTCTATATAGTGACCTTTCTGAAAATTCTTTTGGCCATAACTTTTGATTTCTGTTATGAAAATCCGATTTTTCAGATTCGTTAGAAAGGTATTCATAAAAAGATTTAAATATTTTTGGTTTAGCTAAAATCTGTTATATTTTCCACCCGGTACAGTCAGACAAAGTTTGTATTCCATTTTCAAACTGCCTCACTATCCCCAATTCATTATTTTACTGAAATATGCTATTTCAATTGGTTAAATTCTTTGACAATAACCAATTTTAAAAAATTTAAATTGGTTCACATTTTCCGGGTTATTACACAACCCAGATCGACTACTAGCTTGACCTACCTCTTTTGGTATGCAGGTTAATTAAGGGCAATATTAATTGCCTAATTTATTATGTTATGTTTATTTATTTTCTGTCTATTTTCGTATTTCATTCGTAACTTTTCAATGCAAACTTCGTTCTTGAAGTTTCAAACATAAAAGTTGACCAAAATTTTGTCATGAATACAACAGTACAAGTTTTTGTAGTCAAATTCCATCGTTTATGAAAATTCCATTTTTTTAAATATTACTAAATATCTAATATAATTACCGCCAAATTTCGGGGAGTTACATTCTTCCCTCCTTAAAAGAATTTAACCAATGGATAAATCGCGGTGTTAGCACCTAATTATCCTAAACTACACAACCAACTAGTATACATCCAACTTTGCAACCAAACGTACGCATGTTCACAATGTACATAATGATTCTCAACCACAAAATATGTATGCATAATTTATTCTAAATCGGATCTTCCTATATGTATGCATTTCATTTTCAAAACACTTTCAGAAAACATGATGCAAACATCCTAAAATATATTGGTAGTTCAATAAGATTGCAACCTTTGAAAACAATTTTCATCCAAAACCCTCGCACGACTACGAATAGAATTGTGAATCAACCAATTTTGTATTCAAATCCTAACATCCAACACGTCGACGCATTTAAATCGCTTCCTAAAAATTTCTCTACGTCGAAAAAAAGGAAATTAAAGCACGAATTAAATGCCCTTACCATTTACAAAATTTCCAGTTCCCATCCTACAGTAGAAAATTTACCTCAATTGCCTCAAAAGACTCCAAAAATTCCACATGTAGGCTGGAAAAGAGGTTTAAAATACGCTCTAAAACATAAAACGAGTTAAATAATAAGTCGCATGTGTCGTTTTAACAAGGTATGAGAACTACATTTCCAAAGCTAGAACAGCTTTTCTCTTGTAACGCTTTTAACGTATCATTGCCCCTAGTGCACCGCTAAAACTGCAAAATCAACCACATAAAATCTTCCTTAAGTTTTACATGTGACCATAAAATCGAAATTTTCACAAAACTCAATTTCCACTTCTTAAAAATTCATGAAAATTTTGCTTGTTTTTGGTACTGCTTCACTTTCCATATGCAAGATCTAGTTAGCATGTGTTTTACTACATTTATACCATTTATTTTGTCAAAAATAAATCTTATTTATGGGGATAGTACCCAAATTTGTTTTTTCATACAAAACATGTTTAAAATAAAATGAAAAGAAAGTAAATTAGACCAAATACCAAACATAATTTTTTTTCTAATAACAATTATAAAAAGTTTTAATAATTATTTTGCGGAAACTTAAACGACTCAAGTCACATTTTTGACGTAGACGGAAGTCAGTTACGTAGAAAACTGCAAAAATAGAGACCACACACAAAAACCAAATATAAATTTTAGCTTAAAAGGAACAGGCGACAAACAATAGTAATACCCATGATAAAACTACGTAAAAACTCGCCCTTCGCTAAGATTTATCTCCCATCGAAATTTATTCTTTCCAGCTTAAAAATAACTGTTTGTTAGATAATAAAAAATGATATTTCATTTCTGATAAAATCATAGATAAACGTGAATGATACACCATCATTCGATTTTCAAGGAGGACAAACACTAACAATCACAAGCACAAACTACCACAAATCCAAGAAACAAATGCTGGAAAGGAAAAAGGACAAAGACAACAACCCCAAAACTCCAAAACATTGCCTAAGAATAATGAGACATCTTGCTCCGTGACTGGAGCTCGAACCATTTCCATGACCTTTGACTAGTCATGTCATGGTAGAAAAATGCTCAATCCCTGTTGTGGACACTGATGGCATTGTTGGATGTTTCCACTTCACTATTTATTCTAAGAGAGAATTAGCGATGATAAAAAAACCTACCATAAAGCTGCTTTTTACGGAGATTCACCTAACATTACCAAGAGACAAAAGTAGACATGTGAAAATACGGAAAGTAACTCCATAACACAACAAAAAGAACAAGATGAATCAAAGAAGATGCGGTATTAAAGGATGGTTACACCATCGATCGACGCAAAGATTGATTTCCGCATATTTAGATAAATCTAGTCGTAACTCCCCATCATAGTGTGTTAAATAAGTCACACAACTACATAGGCAGTTTGGACATAGATTACCCAACTCAAAATTCGATGTTCAGGAGAAAGAGATCTGCTGCAAAATCTCTGAAGCCAGTCAAATCAGAGATCATTCAATTCCACGTAAAACACAGATGCCTCTAATCTCATCGAGCTTTTCCTCAGTAAGACCATCCAAGGATAACTCAATCTTTATCTCCGAAACAACAAATGCCTTTATCAAAATTTGTCCGAACGAGATATGGCAAAGGAAAATGCAATATGGACAACAATACCATTTAGAAACCTTGAAGCAAAGGATTGGTGCAAGTCCATCAGCCACGACCAATCCATTTAGCCCTAAAGCAATAAAATTTTCTAGTCATTCTGATCCAACCAAATGATCACTAGGGGTAAGGCCTAAATGATACAAGGAAGATTACACAGTGCAAATAGGTATTATAGCCTAACAAATGATCGGAGAGAAGAAATCTTGTTTAAATCTTGGAGTTATAGTGAGGCGAGATTTAATGTACTGACTTGCACGGAAAATGAGGGGATGAGGCAAATACAAAGAAAAAGAAGAATAATAAAGGTATGATTGAGTCAGACGATGAAGGAAGAACGAAAGAAGTTTATGGAGGGTAACTTAGATGCAACTTTCAGGGTTGAATCCTAGGTTCAAGTTGTACCAAAACTCATTAACCAGTTGATCACTCTAGGTATAACATTAGACGGTCATTTGCTAAACGAGCTTCAGACAAAGGTTGATCCTTGACCCTATTAGGGCCAGATTAAAATATAAATTGTCCTAAATCATCTCTTAAGATTTAATGTGATCCAAAAATAGTTTTCCTCATCACGGTGGTTTTTCAGACTGCAGTCAAACTCCGAGCTGTCTCCAAAGATTCAAAGTAGTCTTAACAAAAAGCTACGACCATACAATCATCTCAGGAATACCCAAGATAAACTCAGCTAGAAATCCATAATAAAATTCAAAAGGATTTATCCCCTTACCTAGCTAAAATAAAAATTAAATGATTTTAAGAAAAAAAATACCCCAAGATGAACAGGGTTTTTCCTTAGTCAAACCGAGAGAAAGGTTCTGAAAACTTTTTGATGTTTAATTTTTCCTATAAACTGAGTGTCTCAAGCTATAGGCCTATTTTAGTTAATGTATATTCCAATTCACGTTACAGACTGGAACAACCTTTCCATGTTTTGAATTTTTAAGATATTAATTCTCTAAAAGGTTACTTGAAATAATTTCTATAATTAAATTACCAAAAATATCCAAAAAGAGGAATATACAAAAAAATCACAAGGAATGGGTAATGATTTTGACTTTAGCATATTGCTTGGATTTTCGAAATTCCTTCTTTGTTATAGGAAAAGGAACATTTACTAGAAATTACACAAAACTCACACAATCCGAAACATAGGTACATTTATAATTTAAAATATATCAACTTACACAAATCTTAATTTCATAATTTTCTTGAAAATAATTTAAAATCTTCGATACCCTTTTCTTTTCCAAAATAATTTTAAAAAATAATATTTCTCTGTAAGACAAATGATTCAAAGGAATAGTTTTCAACAAAAGAATATTTAGATTTTCAAAACAAAGTATCAAATGGATATACTTCTTAAATTTTCTTCAGGACCAATATGATATACTAACATGAATTTCCCGTTTAACTCCAAAACCAAGAAAAATATCATTGATTGGAACTCCCAAACGAAAACGAAAACCAAAAACCACTACTATCTCAATTGTAGCTAGCTTTTTATCTAGTCATCAATCTCAAATCCGCGAGATTCATCATATGTCATCCTCTTTAAGACAAATCGCCAAACGCATAGTGCGATAAGTCGGGGTTAGCCAGAAACTCAAACTCAAAATACTTGAAATTCGTAGTTGTTTTAAATTTATCTTTAATAAATCCTTTCACGGCTATCTTATGGTCTAAATTTTTAGAGTCTAGCGTTAAAGACCAATGGAAATAAAATTGAAATTTGAATATGTTCCCTAATTAATCCTAATTTATAAATTCCTCTGATTGTCTAAACCTAAGTTCTAATACCAAAAGTAACATTCTATACTTTTATGAGTCTGAATTTTGACAAAAATTAAAACTTAAACTCATTCAAGCATGGAAAGTATAAATTTGGTACCTGCAAATAATGAGCATGAGCATAGTCAGCGTACAATAAAACTAACTCATAGCAGAAACAAGATAGGATAACAAGTATTGACTAATACAACTACCTTAAAAGAAAATCTCCATATCAATACCAAGCATGAGATAACAAGAATAAAAAACAAAACTGAATACTTGCAAAGACCTGTCTTTCCCGAGATAAACCTGAGAGTTGTTATGAGGAGGGGGTTATAACAATAAGCCTTGGTGAGTAGAAAATGTATAACACTGTCTACAATTCACAAATGAATCCCTTTTAGTCTTACCCAAATCATATGTCTAAAAAGGCTAGTAGTTCTAACATAACCTTGTAAAGATTACGCACGATGATTAACTACCACACCCAAGGTAGCACTTCCCAAAGAATGAAGCCTTTAAACCACCATTTCGAGCAAACACCAAAAATAAGAGGCAGCTTTCAAACTACTCAATACCTTAATAATAAAGGAAGTGGTTCATATCTATATAACCAGTTATGGCCATACTAATAATATACCACAATGGTGGATCTGTTGATCACTTAATACCTTATTAGGTAGTTTAATACTCACTAATATAAACTAGATGAAACTTGCTACTAAGTCCTGTTGATGTAAGGCTTCTGTCATTTACGCATAATCTCAAATCACGCATAACGCGAGAGATAGTAATCAGTCACTTATTACCTATATGCTAGGTAGACGATTAATCATCATTTATGACCTTTCCCCCGACAGACCCCTTTGTTACTGTCTAGCTAACCTAATTGGATAATCTTCTAGTCACTTATTACTTTCCGTTGGATAGGCAGTCCTATGGACAATTAATACCTTACTACAAGGTGGACTTTAACCTAGCCATATACTACCCAGAGGAAGTGGACTATCATGGAGATTAACGATCTCGTACCCAATTAGCTATTTAATACATCTTATTTATGTGGAGGTGAGTTATTCGATCACTTAATACCTTCTAAAAGCGGACCTATAGCTCTTCCCTTATGGGGAAGGGTGAATCCAACCACTTAACAACCTATAGATGGATCCCACTATTTAATACCTCTAATCCCGAAGAAGGCTATGCAACGAATTATTCCCTTTTTGGTTTACTTTTTCGGAAGGGAGGTGGGTCATACAGCCCACATAATACCTCACACTTCAAGTAAATTGTTTAGGATATTTCGTGTTACACTATTAACTATTATCACGGGTTCCTATGGTTAAAGATATCTCATATCAGTTGTACATATATCCGACTGCTGAAAAGTGCAGACTTCTGTCAGATAAGGCAACTGACCTCACATCATTGATCTACAAAGTCCAATCTGCATTGCTAATTAAATAAAATGTTTCTAAAATTAAACTAGAATATGATTTTTTTACTAAAGAACTTCAATCTTGAAGATGGTTAGGATGGTGACACTGAACTATAAAAGAAAGCCCAGAAAGGGGAAATTGTTGTAACTCAACGTAATGTAAGAAATCTAGACATGATAGCTCAACAAGGTTATGATAATTTTGGTGACATTACAGTCATTACTAATCGGATCACTATTGAACTAGAAAGTAGAGTTATAAGTGGTGATAATAACACAGGAAAGCAAGAAGCTCTAGAAAAGATGCTTAAGGACTTCAACACCTTTCGAACTAATATGAGCTCTAAAGAAATGGGTACGGAAAAGAAAGTGGCTGTCACCACCTCAGCACCAACTAAATCTGTCCTACAAAAGAAAAAAATCTTTTATCAAGCCCAGATTTTTGAATTCAGCGCAAGTTTTTTTCTTCCCAGTGATCTGACTCATGATGCAACTAGGAAGAAATCTGCTAGTGCAGCTTCCCCGTATGATCACATTGCTCCCTCTCTGGGTTATAAGGCTCGACCTCCAAATATAATGCTTGTTTCATCACTTGTTGCAACATCCAATGGAGAGAAATGTAACACCCCGCGAATTCTATAACTGTGAAATTCACAAATTAAAGTATAATTAATTTCAAATCAAAGAACTAAGGAAACACTGCAGCTTGACCAGCCTTAACATCCAGCTTGAAGAGGAGAAATGTATTGCTTGGACTTTTTCGTTTTGAACTATGGCTTTGGACAACCACTATGGGGCTTTTGCAGTTTATCTATGTTTTATTTATGCTTCTTTAAATAATGTAATTCAAGACAGATTATGGAAGTGTTATGTTATGTTTTTGGAAAAGATGTAAGACAATTATGGTGATGTTGTTATAGCACGTATTTGCTTTTATGAAATAAGAGTTGTTGTTTTTCCGCTGTTTACAAGCATGTGTTCTTATATCTGTCTTGTATATCTGTGACTTATACTTATAAACCTCCACCAAAATTAGGGCATTCCCTTTGAGAGTGACCCTAACGGAGGTGGGGTGTTTCACTTGGTATCAGAGCATAGGTTTACCAGATAAGATAAAAAGTTTTGAAAAATTATTTTCAAAAAAGAAATTTAAAGAAGCATTTTTAAAAGAAAAATATTATCTATTTTAAAAAAAAAAAGGCAAAGTCCACTCCCCAAAGCCATAGGTACTATCTCTTATCCTTCGTTTTGAATCTATCCTTTTTTTTGTTTCAGCATGTCCGAAGAACTTAACTTGCCGGAAGGGGTACCAATACCTGGTTGGTTTAGACGGTTCTTAGAAGCAAGGGCCACTCAGCCAGGTCCTACCGTTCCTCCTCCCCCAGCTGCAGGAAATCATCCAGCTGCAGCAGCACCTTTTCCTCCACCTCCTCCACGGGGAAACACATTTGCTAAGATATGTAAAGATTTTAAAGCTATGGGAGGAAAGGATTTCCATGGAACTGAGTCCTTCGTGGCAGCTAGGAATTGGCTGAAAGAAACTGAGGACCTATTCATCATCTTTGAGGTAGAGGATAGACAAAAAGTACAATTGGCAGTGTGGCTATTGAAGGGCGAGGCTTCCTACTGGTGGGAAGTCACTAATGCTGAAAGACCAGTGGAGACATGGGAGGACTTTAGGGCAAGGTTTGAGACTAAATTTCTCTCAGATGCGGAAAGAAGTTTGCAGTTAGAAAAATTCTTATTTCTTAAGCAAGGGGACAAGACAGTCAGAGAGTATGTGAATCAGTTCGATGAGCTGGCTAGGTTTGGGCTGGACCTAGTCAACACCCCGCACAAGAAGGCTCTCCGTTTCGTCAAAGGGTTGAATGAGCCATTACACAGTTTGGCCATGACCCATATACCTATGGGAGCCACGTATGAAAGATTGGTGCAAATGGCATTGCTGAATGAAGAGGATAAGGGCAAGAAGGAGACAAAGGCAGAAAACTCTCAAGGGAAGAAAGAGGGTTTGCAGCCTAAGAAGACAGACTTTAAGAAGGGCGGGAAAGGCAACAAAGAGAAGAGGAAGTGTAATTTCTGTGGCAAAGTGGGGCACTTAGTAAAGGACTGCCGGAAAAAGAAGGCCAAGGAGAATGGTGGGTGCTTTTCTTGCGGTGAGACAGGCCACAGGGCTAAGGACTGCCCAAAGAAACGAGGACAGGGGCAGAGGGCTGGATCCACCCCAGGGGCACAGGTTCATGTGCTGGAAGCGCCACCTCTGCAACAGCGAGGTATAAATACTTCTGTAGAAAGTGTAGTTTATCTTTATGATCACCCCGTTCGCACTTTATTTGATTCTGGCGCATCACACTCCTTTATCTCGTCTGCTTTAGTAGAATCTCTGCACCTAAAAACTAGTATGGTAGAGGACCCCTTAATTGTTTCAAACCCAATTGGGGGCCCAGCTCATTTGTCTATGATCTGTTTGGGATTGAAAATTTCTATTCTAAGTGTAGAATTTCAATGTAGTGCCTTTGTTTTGGGCTTTTCGGGGTATGGTTTGATTTTGGGTATGGATTGGCTATCCAGTAATGGGGCCATCCTTGATTGTGAGAAAAGGGATGTTAGGCTCCTAACCCAGCTCGGTAATACTTTGGAAATTTCTTGTAATCCCTCATACGCGGTTATGCTTAGTTACCTTGAATCGCTAGATGCCTCTGTTGAAAATTTGCAACCAGTTAAAGTGGTCCGGGAATATCCGGATGTCTTCGAAGAGGTGAAGGGCTTGCCTCCGAAGCGGGAAATAGACTTCCGCATATATCTTGTAGATAATGCAAAGCCCGTTGCGTTGCCCGTTAGACACATGGCTCCACGAGAAAGGAAAGAGCTCAGTAAACAGATTAAAGAGCTTCTAGAAAAGGGGTTCATTAGGAGGAGCATTTCAGAATGGAGCGCTCCAGTGGTGTTCGCTACAAAGGCGGATGGTTCACTCCGTCTATGTGTTGACTATAGGGAGCTCAACAAGCTAACGAAAAAGAATAGGCACCCTCTCCCTAGAATTGACGATTTGTTTGACCAGCTTGTAGGAGCGTCTGTTTTCTCCCAGCTCGATTTAGCAACCGGTTTTCATCAGCTAAGGGTGGCTGAAGATAGCATCGATAAAACGGCGTTCAGAACCCCAGACGGCTTCTTTGAATGGCTTGTCATGCCTTTCGGCTTGACAAATGCACCTGCTTACTTCGTGGACCTGATAAGTAGGGTATTCAGAGATTTCCTCAACAAATTCGTAGTGGTCTTCGTAGATGATATCCTTATCTTCTCAAAAAGTGAAGAGGAACATGCTCAGCACTTAAGGGCAATCATGGAAACTTTGCGAGTCCATCAACTAAAAGCCAAATTCTCCAAATGCCACTTTTGGAGAGAAGAGGTGAGGTTCCTTGGGCACATAGTATCCAAACAAGGGTTAGCAGTGGACCCTGCTAAGGTAGTGGCGGTGCAGGATTGGAAGACACCAAGAAATGCAACTGAGGTCCGAAGCTTTCTAGGACTAGCAGGTTTCTATCGAAAGTTCATAAGGGATTTTGCGAAAATCTCAGCTCCGCTCACGAAATTGACCAAGAAGAATCTAGTGTTCAATTGGGACTTGGATTGCGAGTTTGCTTTCCAACGACTGAAAAGGGCTCTCACAACAGCCCCAGTTTTGACGCTGCCAGATGGGAGCAAGATGTTCACTGTTTATACGGATGCATGTGGGACAGGGCTAGGCGCCGTCTTAATGCAAGAAGGAAGGGTAGTAGCTTATGGCGGGAGGCAGTTGAAAGTGCACGAAAAGAACTACCCAACCCACGACCTTGAGTTAGCCGCCATCGTCTTTGCACTCAAGTCTTGGCGACACTATCTCCTAGGTGAGAAGTTCGAACTTTACACTGACCATAAATCGTTGAAATATCTTTTCTCGCAGAAGGATCTTAACTTGAGGCAACAAAGATGGATGGAGTTTCTTGCCTCGTACGATTTCGAAATCTCCTACACTCCGGGCAAAGGCAACGTAGTGGCAGACGCGTTGAGCCGAAAGAAATTGACCCTAAGCCCGTTGTTTGTTGAAAGACAAAGCCTAGAGTTTATAGCCAGCTTCGACTTTAGGCCTTCCTCCGATTTCATACCAGGCTTGCTAGCATCTCTCGAAGTGCGCCCAACTTTAGTGGATTCAGTAGGGACAGCACAACACGAAGACCCTCAGCTTGTGGAAACAATTGATAGGCTAATTAGGGGTGAGACTTCAAGTCACCTCAACAGATACTCCATCGACGATAAGGGTTTGCTAAGGCGAGACGGAAGACTATGCGTCCCACAAACAAAAGATTTAGTAAAGAAGGTTCTCGAGGAAGCACATCACTCCAAGATGACGATACACCCAGGCGGAGATAAAATGTACAAAGATATAAAAAGGACTTTCTTCTGGAGCGGCATGAAAAAGGACGTGGCAGAGTTTGTTTCTAAGTGTATGGTGTGCCAACAGGTTAAGGCGGAACAGAAAAAGCCTGGCGGACTGCTACATCCTCTGGAGGTCCCGCTGTGGAAGTGGGATAGCATCTCAATGGACTTCATCGATGGGCTGCCTAGGTCTAGGAGAGGCAACACTAGCATTTGGGTAATAGTGGATAGGCTTACTAAAAGTGCCCACTTTTTACCTGTCAAAAGTAAAAGAACTGCCTCATCCCTAGCATCACTTTACCTCAAGGAAATCGTTCGACTCCATGGAATACCATCTAGCATTGTTAGTGACTGAGACCCCATCTTCACCAGTGAGTTTTGGCGGAGTCTGCAAGAAGCAATAGGAACGCAGTTATGCTTGAGCACAGCCTATCATCCCCAAACCGACGGCCAAACAGAGAGAGTGAACAGAGTTTTGGAAGACCTTTTAAGGCTATGCGTCCTCGACTTCGGAGGGACATGGGAAGACCACCTTCCTTTGGTGGAATTTGCCTACAACAACAACTATCAAGCAACCATCGGAATGGCGCCCTTCGAAGCTTTATATGGAAGACCGTGCCGATCGCCCACTTGTTGGTGGGAGTCTACTGATAAGCTCATACTTGGACCAGATATGATCCGAGAGACTTCAGAGAAAGTAGACTTAATACGAAGAAGGATGAAGACGGCCCAAGACAGACAAAAGTCGTATGCCGACAAGAGAAGGACCGACCTTGAATTTGAGGTTGGAGACAGAGTTTTTCTCAAGGTATCACCGCTAAGAAACGTTGTTCGTTTTGGAACCACAGGAAAACTGGCACCAAGGTTCGTAGGGCCATTCCCTATCATCGAGAAAATTGGGAAAATGGCCTATAGATTAGAGCTACCCGAGAAGTTGGCTGGAGTCCACAACGTTTTTCACGTTTCACATCTCCGAAAATGTCTACATGAGTCTGCTGAGGTGGTAGAGCCAAATATCCTCGAAGAGGCCGAAGTGGAACGCGAAGCAACCATAAGAAAAGTTCCAACCCGCATATTAGGAACGGAAGTGAAGAAGCTACGCAACCGCGAAGTCAAGCTCGTCAAAGTTCAGTGGAGCAACGCCGAGGGAGACGCGACTTGGGAAACTGAAGCTAGAATACGCACTGCCTACCCTTTTCTGTTCGAGGGTACATCCTTGATCTTTCCTTTTCCTTAAGTTGCGCTTTTATCTATCTTATCTTTTAGGTAGAAACCCTTTGGATGGAAACATGTAATTGAAACATGTTATGGATGATGGTTGCAAGTGGTTGCAAGTGGTTGCAAGTGATTGCTAGTGGTTGCTCGTGGTTGCATATACACACACAATCTAGGTTTTAGATCGGCTCAGTCACTTCATATTGCATATGCATATATGTTTGCATTCGTATATGGTTGAACTCTAAAGTGTTGTCATATGGATGTTGCATTTGTATTGAATGATTGTGCACTCATGTAGAATCATGAATAGGAAAATTTGCATACATAATGGATTCATGGCACTTACATAATTCGCATTAAGGAGGTCAACTGAATCAGTAGACCGCCTGATTTTGCATTTGATAAGTACATGTATACACACACACTTCGCATATGATCATGAAGCATTAGAAGTCTTTTAAGGACAATGGATGCTCGTGTTTGATGGATGAGTAGATGGATGATTGGATGTTAGGATATACATTCCTCCTAACTTGAAGATTTCGGGGACGAAATCCTTTTAAGTGGGGGAGAATGTAACACCCCGCGAATTCTATAACTGTGAAATTCACAAATTAAAGTATAATTAATTTCAAATCAAAGAACTAAGGAAACACTGCAGCTTGACCAGCCTTAACATCCAGCTTAAAGAGGAGAAATGTATTGCTTGGACTTTTTCGTTTTGAACTATGGCTTTGGACAACCACTATGGGGCTTTTGCAGTTTATCTATGTTTTATTTATGCTTCTTTAAATAATGTAATTCAAGACAGATTATGGAAGTGTTATGTTATGTTTTTGGAAAAGATGTAAGACAATTATGGTGATGTTGTTATAGCACGTATTTGCTTTTATGAAATTAGAGTTGTTGTTTTTCCGCTGTTTACAAATATGTGTTCTTATATCTGTCTTGTATATCTGTGACTTATACTTATAAACCTCCACCAAAATTAGGGCATTCCCTTTGAGAGTGACCCTAACGGAGGTGGGGTGTTTCAAGAAAGCTGGGCCTAAAACTCCTATCACTCGTAGCATGAAAAAGGAGAAGCTGAGGAACCAGCATGACAATGGTTGACATCTATGTATTAGGAAACGGTGTTACTTTGTGAACACATGTCATTTATCAATGATAAGCATAATGTAATGCTTATTCATGTGAATTTCAGTCAATGTAATTGTACTATGTAATTTCTGCTATTTTTCGCTATATGGAAACGATTTTCTACTTCATAGATGTACTTGTAGTTGGTATACATTTGGTATATCACCTGTTTTATCATGTACTATTATTTTTTAAATAATAGATGGTATGACCATTATAAAACCAGTCGGCTTTACCAAAAAAATAGAATATGATAAGGATGATTTCCTATACTTTCTATCCTAGAACATTTGTCAATTTATTTATTTATTTCCTTATTGGACTTAGTATTTACTATGGCACAAATGCTCCAAATTCCAATTAAACCCCCTTTAATATAATTTATCATTATAATGGACATATGCCATTAATGACCCTAGTGGTCATATTTTTTAGGGCAGAGGACATTAAATCAATTTCCATAACTGTCACCTGTCGTAAATGACCTTCATGGTCATATTTCCTAAGGCATTAGACAACCTACTAAATGTCATTTATATCAGTCCCATCTAATTACCTTAATTCTAATTGTTGTAACTCACCATATATTAGGATTGTTATTTAGTTTTAATAGTTCTTAGGTAAGTGTGTATATAAGTTTATTATACTGATTTCACTAATTGAACTCATATAATTTTTTAGTAAAGCTAAGCCGCTTTTTATAGTGGTTGCAACCACTTTCATCATAACAACTAATGAATATAATGAAAAATCAAAAGTTAGGCTATGTATCTTACCACCAGTACTAGCTGAATTGAAGTGTCCAACTCACTATATAATGCAAAATAGGAGTGAAGCAAAATGCTTCAACTAATAAGAAGATTCTTCTCCCATCTCATAGGAGGAGGAAGAAGTAAAGGAGCCACGGGCAGACGAAGACCCCGGACACGTGTCGTGTCACAAACTGACAAAGAGGACAAGAAGATCAGGCACAAAAGAGAAGTAGTTCTTATCATAAATGAACCTCATATCCCAATCATATACATTCAAAATGATCTTGTTGAATTCCCCGTATACTCCATCTACATGAAGCTTTAATTCATTCCCATCATAAAAGTAGTGTAAGCCCTTAATGTCACCACTTTCATTTTCGTTACAAATGAATAGTTTGTAAACTTGTTGGAAAGGATCATAGCACAGTTCAGAACGAGTATGATGCCAAGATTTCTTAGAGTCACAACATTTATTCCTATTTATTTTTAAATTGTAACCTTTTGACATTTATTACCCATTCGTTTATTTTCCTAAAACAGTCATGGTTACAATATTTATTCCCTTATCTGTAACTTTTTAATTATAACAATTAACTTAATATTTACAGCTATTGATAAAACGACCACAAATATTCATTTCCATTTATTATGGGAAATATTACCATTTATATTCCTCTCAAAATGGAAACAATTCAAATTCAAACACACACACAATTCATTTATTTAATAATATCATCAATTACAAAAGTTTTGGACGGATAAGATTAAAATATAATTATATGTTTATATTTATGTTTTAACGCAATATCTACATAGTTACTAATTATTTTTTAATATTATGATTTCATATTCTAGTCCAGGTAGATGACTAGGACAACCCTTTTTGCATCTAATCTTGATGAGATTCAAAATCTCATAAAAAGGTTATTTTACTATAACTATTGTAAATTTTTCCCAAACTATTAAAAAGAGGGAATGTTGACATTTTTCAAACTGGATAATATTTCATTTGGAATATTTGATGTAAACTACGCACAAAATACAGGAATGTTCATATCTCTTCCTATTTGATTCGTTTATAAATTTCAAATAATGCCTTTTTATATAAAAGGAGTAAAAAGGCAAATTTACAACAGTCAAGTAAAAACCCAACCAATAGCAAACACAAAACAACTTTATAACCCAAAAGCAATAAAATGCACAAATTATATATTTACACCCAAATCCTATTAATTTGGAACAATAACATTACAATTCTAACAATATTTAGGGATTGATTCCATATTTAGGATGTCTATAAATACCACTAACTCTCCAAAAGAATTTTAGGTAGAGATAAGAACATTATAACCGAAAGGCCTACAGATCCATATAAGATATATATATATATATATATATATATATTAGATTTGCACAAACTAAACAAATCTGATAGTTTTAGGCATACAAATTCAGATTTAACACAAATGAAATGGATATGATATTTTGAACAATGAATATACTTCACACTCACCTGAAAGTTATTCCAAATATAAACACATCTTTTAGGCCTATTATTCCAAATCTTGCAGATCTATTATATGTGTAAAACGGGGATACAAATATACATATTTAGATTTGTAGATCTGAAAGAAAAATTAGAAAAAAAGAGAAGGAAAAATAAAAATAGGGATTACCTACATGTAGAACCAACTCTTTGCATAAATCTAAATTCTATACCTACAACCTTTGTTATTAGATTTGAATATGTGTATAATTTAGAATTTTAGAAGAGATTGAAGAAAGGGAAACGACAGAGCTTCGCTGTAACCTAAAGAAATGTATGCAAAAGAGTTGGGATCTAACCCTTTATTTATTAGCGTAAAAATGACCATGAATCATTAGATCAAATTCCATAAAATTTTGTTCTTATAATATAAACTTTTATATATTATAGCCTTAGCCACCATAGAAGGAAACCGACTTGAAAGTCGAAGGGCGGCTGATCGTCAGTTGACCCCCTGGTCAACCTCCAAATCGATCTGCCTTCTATGGGAAGCGGGCTAATTAAGGGCAATATTTATTGCCTATTTTATTATATTTTGTTTATTTATTTTCTGTCCGTTTTAGTATTTCATCCGTTCCATACAGACTCCGTTCTTGATGTTCCAAACATGAAAGTTGATCAGAATTCCATTAAAAATGCAAAGGTACAAGTTATGTAGTCAAATTCCATCCTTTGTAAAATTCCAATTTTGGAATATAATTAAATACCTAATTTAATTATCTCCAAATTCCGTGGTGTAACACAAGTAATTCGAGTAATTACTTGGTAATATAGATTATTTTCTGTGTTTAGATTTCTATGGAAAGCGGTTTCATTTCTCCCCGTATTAGCTTGTGCGGTATCAGCAACATGCACTCCATGTGCTGCCCCCTAGGTTCTTCTATGAAGATCAGAGGCAGATGAATACACATTTTCTTTTAGGTCGATATCCACTATGTTGCTTCCCAAATTAGTCCTAACAACAAGGAGCGCATATAACTGTTCCATCAAAGATCTGTTTGTGGTTTCTAAGCGCTGCCACAAAAATTTTACCATGGTATAAAGTTGTCTCCATGTTATCACTTCTCTTAGGCAATGAACAGCTCCACGATTATTTGTTGTAGGGAAAAATAGAGTATCATCTGCTGTATTATCAGAAGCCGCAGTTATTCCTGACTTACTGGTCTTCTTCTTTGGAGGATGGATAATATCAATCAACCTCCCGATTGTTAATGCAACTTTCTCATGGATCTGCCATTTAGACCGTGAGGATCTATAGTATAAGAACAAACTTATTCCTTATATTGATTTCTTAGTGAAAGCACCAAATGTTAATACTAAAAATGGCACTTGAACCTATTTTAGCGAACGCACCACACCTTTATGGGGAAAATAATACAGAATGTTTAAAAATAAAGGAAAATTGGAAGAAATGGAAAGTAAAAAAAGAAAAGGCATAATTTTTACAGTGGCTCGTCCAAGAGTCGGACTTAATCCAACTTGAATATCTTTATTAATGTATACGTCATGCCTGATTGCAATTGATATACAACGATATCCAAAGTAAGTAGATGAAAATGAATCACAATACTACCGGTTATAATTGTAGATCTCGATAACTAGTTTAGATGATAAGAGCATGCTATCTTTGAAGCTAACGGATGGTTATGGATGAAATCTTGCAAAGTTCCGACAAACAAAGGATTAATCCCTTTTTTTGTAGCAGTAGGTAGGATATTTATAGGAGTTGCATAGCATATTTGGCTAAGACAATTCATGAGCAAGCCTTTCGTCACAATTAAAGCCCATATACCAAACATTTTCCACAAATAATGTACTGTGATGGATCAATACCGGTCCATTGGCTATGAACTGGTACGGACCAGTACTGGTCCATATAATTGCATTATTTTGGATTTTAATCTTCACGAACAACTTCTTTATGTCTGAGTATCTATCCTAATTTTGGTTTGGATTGAATCTCCTTAAGTGCTGTTTGGAAATCAATAGCCTTGTCGCATCCTTCCTTCTTTTCGTCCATTAAGTAATAATAGCTATTTTGATCCGCTCGATTTGTAACTTCATCAGTAGGCTAGAGGAAGGCTTAGAGTCACAATAGTGTGAGTCATGTGCCAAAATACCTTATCACTATGGATTGGTACCAATCCATAGGGCGTGGACTGTACCGGTCCATGGACTGAGGTGTTTTGGATTTGAAACTTCTTATGTGGCTTTGTGTTGTTACTTTGGTCCAATTTCCAAGTTTGAGTTGATTCCAAGGTCGTGCCATCTCGATTTCACTTGAGCTTCTTGTACGCAACTCTTCTGGGTCTAGAACTGAGTTAATACTATATGTTTTATAGTTTTCAGCATATCCTATGATATATTTTTCAAAGCTTTAGGCCCAAGTTTAACTCTTCTTGGATCTGTGACCGGATAGAAGGCTAGTCATCCCCATACTTTTAGATATTTTATGGTTGGTGTTCTGCCTTTCCATAACTCATAAGGATTCTTAGATGGGATGTATTATGTAAATGGCGTGCTGTTAAAAGTGCCTCGCCCCAGAGATTTGCATGTTTGGCATTTAAAATCATAGCATTAGTCATTCAAAGCAGAATTGAATTCCATGAAAAAATATTCTTGATCACTATCACTTTGTGACATCTTAATTTTCTTATCTTTATTATTCTCAACGACGATGTTAATTTTAAACCTTTTAAACATTTCATAGGCTTGGTCTTTATATTTCATTAAGTAAACATACATATATATAGATAATCATATATGAATGTTATAAAGTATATATTACCTCCTCTTGTTAATATACCATTTAATTCACAAACATCAGAATGTATTAGTTCTAGAATTTGAGCATTTCTTATAGATTTTGACTTTTTACACATCTTAGCTTCAATGCAAATTTCACACTTAGATTAGTGTACATTATCATATGGAATTAATCCTTCCTTATACATGAATTGTAAAGATAGATAATTTAAATGTGTTAATCTATTGTGCCATAAATGAAAAAAAAAGTCAACAGATAAGCACACTCATTCATTTTATTAGTACTTAATTTATACATTCCATTAAAAGCATATCCCTTTCCAAAAAAACATTCCTCCTTTAACAGAATTGGATTATTACCATTAAGAACACATTTATACCTTTATTACAAAGAAGATTTGCAGAAACTATATTTTACTTTTGGAACATCTAGAACATTTACTAGTACCAGTTTCTTGCCTAAAGTAAATTCTAATTCTATGGCTCTTTTCCCAACGACATTTGATGTGCTATGGTTTCCCATATTTACTTTTTATTGCTATAAACCGTTTCATAAAATTTGGATATGGACGGATTGTTGCACTACGCCATAAACGGCCTAATGCAACGCAAAAAAATTGTTGGCACAGACCCAAAAATTGTTGGCATAGGTCTTTGGCAACGTTTCTAAGGTGATGCAATTTTCACCGTTGAAACAGACCTCAAAGGCAACATTTTGACTATATACAACAACACATCAAATATTGTTACAGTAGAACCTTATTTAGATCAATAGCAACATCTTTAGGTGTCTGTAGCAACATCGATAAATGTTGCTATGGATATTAAATTTCAGAATTTGTTTGGGTGAGCTACTTGCATAATACCACATACAATAGGATGACAACTACTTGCATAATACCACATACAATAGTACTAAAGCTACTTGCATAATATCACATACACCACTTGCATAAAACACCATTCGTAGATTCATTTCAAAACATATGACAATACACATCACAATTCATCACCAACAACTCCAAAAAGATGAAACATGAAAAAAAATTGTCCATACATGCTATTTCACTTGGATGGTACTTCACTGCACTACATTGCCATAAGTATACACAAAACAATCCCAATCATGATCCAGGACATAGTTAAAGCTCTTGCAAAGAATTTTTCTCTTTTCTCGTGCTTTCTACATTTAACGTGCATTAAGGCCAACTCTACCTTCATATCAGCCACAAATTCATTGGCCTTTGCCCTCTTTTGCTTTTGCTTCAGCAGCTTGTATTCAAGTGTCTTCCTTTCTGTGAGCAATTGCAATATAGTATTTTTCTTTTTCCATCAATTTAACAGAAGTATCTTCCATTTTAGCATTGCTATTGCTTTCATACACTTTGTCATGCCACATGAAATACCCACAATCGCCGTTCTGCACATATGTTGAATTCTTGACTAAAACATCACTGAAAAATACGATAATCGACAGAGAAACCAAAATACCTAATTTATACTTACAGGCCACATGGATCAATTGCTAGGGATTGCAGAATGGATCGTTAAGGCAAAACAACACTAGAGGGAGGGGGAGGTGAATAGTGTTTTTGAGAATTTAATCAAAATCTAAAACTTATGTGAACTACCATATGAATCAAACACCACAAACACAATCGCAGACACAGATTCAAACACAGGCACCAAAAAAAAACAAAAAAAATGCAAAAGGAAAGAACACACCGGATTTTATACAGGTTCGGAATTGCTCCTACATCTAGTCTCACACAACGCTGGGTTGCACAGAGTTTTATTACTATATCAATATCCAATTACAATCCTCCTTGATTTCACGGCTACAAGGGATACCACCGTTTCCACCCACACATTTGGTCAAGTATACCTTCCTTGATTTCACGGCTAAAGGGATACCACCGATTACCTGTCCTTGAGTTCACGGCTACAATGGATACCACTGATTCCTTTACAAAACCCAAACTATTACAAACAACCCTATAACTCTTCAATAGCACTTGATTCAGAGAGTAATGAGTAGAGAGTGTAGAGAGAAGAAGATTAGTGTAAACAGAATTGAATTGGGCAGAGTACAGGTGTAAAATCATAAAAATGATAAGAAATAATGGTGTAATGAAAGAGAGTGAAAAAGGAGAAGGAGTGATTAAAAATTCGAATTCAAGCCCTTTTTATAGTGTGTGAAAGGTTGCAACCCTTCAGAACCGTCACAATTAGTGAAGAGACACTTCCTTTCAAAATTAAAAAATGATAATTATATGTCGACGTAGTGTTTTTCTTATGTCGACATACACCTAGTGTAAAATTAATTTTTGAGCATTTTTCAAGTGTTTTGATATAAATATAAGGAAATTCCTGAATTAAAAAAGTGTTATAAATTAATATTATAAAGTAGGAAATCATATGAAAACATAAATATAAATTATATAAACATACTTATAAAATTATAAAGTTTAAAATTATATAAATATAAAATATAAATATATAATCCTTGAGTTTGAAAACAAAAGTAAAGTAAGAAAGAAAAATAGAAAAGATAGAAAATAAATAGAGAAGATTGAAGATAGAATTTGTAAACAGAATTTGAATTTGAACCTGAAGTGCTATTTAGAGTCTTACATAATCTAGATTCTATAAATATATTAGTCTTGAACTCTTGAAGTCTTGAATACTCACGAGTCTTGAAATATCTCTGAATTCTGAATCTCTAATATCTTTAAACTGTACATTCTTCAGTGATATTTCCTGCATATAAATCCTGCATATGTATGTATATATATTTTATACAAAAGTGTTAGTATATATTTTATAATCAATTAATATTGAAATAAGGTTGTTGTCATAAAAACTCCATTCTCCAACAATCTCCCCATTTTTGATGATGACAACCTTAGTTTATAAAATATCTTTCCTGTATATACCTGTTGATGATGATCCTTCAAATACTCCCCATGTCTATATGAATCCTATAACTATGTCTATATTTTATAGTTTCTCCCTCTTTGGCATTATCAAAAAGAAATTCTAAAACACATCCCCCTAAATTGTATAATTATAAGTTATATAAGACATTAAGTAACCAAGCTAATGATATTCCTCTTTAATCTATTGTTAATTCAAAGTAGAATACTCCTCCTAAGTAAAATAATCGTTTAATAACATATACTCCCCCTTAATCTTATATCCTTATTATTTTATGTTTATAAAGTCATAACTAATTATAACACTTATCTTACAAACATAAACAGTTTTTGCATTAAACTTGAGTTTGTACAAATTATGATACACGAATATATACAAACACGATTTATCGTAAGAACGCAAGGAAACGAAAACCAAAGATAACATTAAGTTCTAATTATTCTTGATAATGGGAGATTTGTGAATTAGACAATTTGGATAATGGAGACAAAATTCTCCAATCCTTTCAATCACATTCCCATTTTGGTCGAATAAGACCTCTCCTACACATACAACTTTATCTTCTTCCATAATCGTTGGTTGAGTCTCGTGAGGTTCTTCTTCCTCCATCAATTCTTCTTCTGGTTCTTCCTCTTGTTCTTCCTCTAGATCTTCCTCCTCATTCATGGCTTGATTATCATCGTCGATGATAATTGGATTTGTCTTATTATCCATTATAAACTTTAAGAGGTTTCTTATTATTTTCCCTTGCCTATTCTGCACCTGACTCATTCTAATTTGGAGTACTTGTATCTCAACCATCATTTGTAGAGTGTACTCCATTTTTCTTCAATTTTGATGACACAAGATAGCGTAGATCGTTGAAATGGACCCTCTGATGGTCCAGCGGACGAATCAGAATTGATTTGGTTGTTAAAATTAGTGGAGGCCATTGTTTATTTCAGTTTTGAATTTTTACAGAGAAGAGAAATGAAAATGAAGAAGAAAAGTTGAATTAGAAGATTTAAATAATTAATATAACTAACTTTTGATGGGAATTAAATTTAAAATTCTGGCAGTTATATGTTGAAATATTAAAAAATGTATGTCGGCATACTTTAGTTTTAAATTTTTATTTTTCTAATTTCTTATGTTATTTTTTATATAATATAGTATATGTAATTATTCTAACTCACTTAATGAACATATACCTAATTCTTTTCTAAATTTAGTAAATGTTACTTCATTTAATGGTTTTGTTAATATACCTATTATTTATTTGTTTGTTTCTATAAATTCAAGTGAAATCTTTTCTTTACTTATGTTATCGCTTAAAAAATGATGTCTTACATCGATATGTTTAGCTCTCGAATGATGAGTTGGATTTTAAGAAATATTTGTAGCACTTGTATTATCACAGTATATAGGTGATTTATTTATATTTAATCCAAAATCATTTAAAGTTTGTTGCACACTTATTACTTGTGAACAACCCAAAGCAGCAGAGATATATTCTGCTTCAGTTGTTGACAAAGATACGGTATTTTGCTTTTTACTGAACCACGAGACTAGTGAATGTCCTAAGAAGTGACATGTTCCACTAGTACTTTTACGATTGGATTTACATCCCGCATAGTCAGCATCACAGTAAGAAACTAATTCAAATGAATCATCCTTAGGGTAAAACAATCCAAAATCTGATGTATGCTTTACGTACCTTAGAATACGTTTTACTGCTTTTAAATGTGTTTCCTTATGTTGTGATTGATATCTTGCACAGAGACATACACTATGCATTATATCTGGTCTACTAGCGGTTATATATAATAATGATCCTATCATTCCTCTATATAGTTTTTGGTTAACGTCTTTTGATGTATCATCTTTACTTAAAGCTATATTAGTTGACAGGTGTTGGTCTCCCATACGTTGTCGTTAGATTATATTTATTAATTAGATCTCTTGCATATTTTTCTTGATTAATAAATATTCCATTCTTTAATTGTCGAATTTTCAATCCTAGACAGAATGATAGTTCTCCCATATGGCTCGTTTCAAATTCTTTACTCATAATATCTGAAAATTCTTTATTCGTCTTATCGTTTGTCGATCCGAAAATTATATCATCAACATATACTTGTACTAATTGAATATCTCTATTATTTTTCTTGATAAACAAAGTATTATCTAATTTACCTATTTCAAAACTTGATTGTAACAAATAATTTCTTAATCTATCGTACCAAGCTCTAGGGGCCTATTTTGATCCGTATAATGCTTTCTTTAACTTATATACGAGATTTGGTAATTTTTCATCTTCAAATAGAGGTGGTTGCTCTACATATACGTCTTCCTTAACAATACCATTTAGGAAAGCACTTTTGACGTCCATTTGATATAATTTGAAATTATTATGGTTTGCAAAAGCTAGTAAAATCCTAATAGCTTCTAGTCTTGCTATGGGGGAAAAGTTTCATCGTAATATATTCCTTCTTCTTGAGTATAACCTTGTGCTCGTAATCGTGCTTTATTCCTTACGACCTCACCGTGTTCATAAATTTTATTTTTATAGACCCATTTGGTTCCTATTATAGTTTTATCCTCTGGTCTAGGAACAAGTTCCCATACATCATTTCTAGTAAACTGATTCAGTTCTTCTTGCATAGCAAGTATCCATGAACCATCGGAAGATGCTTCCTTTAGATTTTTAGGTTTAATAGTTGATATAACTACAGTATTACTCATATTATTTAATTGATTGCAAGTTCTCACAACAGATTCGATATCTCCTAATATATTTTCTACAGGATGGCCTCTAAGTAATCTAATTCTTTTATTTGATTGATTATCTTCATGATATATTTCATTAATCTCATTTTCATAATCATCTTCACTATTTTGAATTATACTTTTATATTCATCGAAAGACACGTTTGATGTTTCTTTTATGGTACTGGTTCGAGTATTGAAAACTCTATATGCCTTACTTCTTTCCGAATATCCAATAAATATTCCTTTATCGGATTTCGAATCAAACTTGTCTAAATTTTTTTTTGTATTTAGTATAGAACATTTACTTCCAAATATTTTAAAATATGATACTTATGGTTTCTTGTTATACAGAAGTTCATATGGGGTTTTATGAGTTAAAGGTCTAACTGAAATTCTATTAATAATATAGCAAGCTGTTGCAACTGCATCAGCCCAAAAATTCCTTGGTAAGTTACTACCGGATAACATAGTTCTCGCACATTCTTGTATCTTCCTATTTTTACGTTCAACTACTCCGTTTTGTTGAGGGGTTCTCAGAATTGAAAATTTGTGGGTTATTCCCTTTTTATTACAATATTTTTCAAAATTTTCGTTTTCGAGTTCTTCGCTATGATCACTATGTATTGTTTTATTTTAGTGATAATAAATTTTGAATTCTTTTAGAAAAAGTTTTAAATTGATGAAAAGCATCACTTTTATTTTTAAGAAATAAAGTCCAAGTAAATCTAGAAAATCATCGACTATTACATGAACATATCTTTTATGGTTTATCGGTTGAACTTGAGATGGACCAAATAAATCCATGTGAATTAACTCTAATGGTTTTGATGTAGTGATTTCCTCTTTTGATTTAAATGAACTTTTCTTTAATTTTCTGAGTTGACAAGCGTCGCATAAGTTATTGACTCTAAATTTCATTTTGGGTATTCCTCTAACTGAATCTAGTTCAGAAATCCTAGAAATGTGTTTGAAGTTTATATGACCAAGTCTCTTATGCCAAATCCAGGGGTAACTTGCATTAGCCATAAGACATAGGTTATCGCTGGATAATTTCATACTCAATATATAGATATTTTTCTTTCTATCTCCTTCAAATATAACTTTTGAATTCCTATCTTCTATAAAGCATTTATTCTTTTCGAAGTTTATTTTATAACCCTTATCGCAAAGTTGACTTATACTTAGCAAGTTGTTTTTTAAATTCCTAATTAATAAAACATTAGAAATAGTAGGAGTTTCAGAATTACCGATATTGTCGATTCCAATAATGTATCCTTTGGAGTTATCTTTGAAGTTCACCATTCCACCATCTTCATATTTAAGGTTATTGAGTAGTTCTGGATTTCCCATCATATGTCTTGAATAGCCACTATCCAGTATCCATTTGTTCTTTTTCATTTCCACGAATTGCTTTCCAGAATTTGAATTCTCAACAGCCATATAACACACCAATTTGGGATTTGAATTTCCAACAGCTGCCTTTTCAAAATTTGAATTACCACAACCACTTAACCTATCTTTTCAACTTTTGAATTTTCAAAAGTCATAAAACACATCTGTCCCTGAATTGAACAATATTTTAGTATAGCATATGCCTTTTCATCATGATTATATGCAAACTCTTCCAACATTGATACTATGCATGAATTAACACTAGTGTTAACAAAAATTCCAAAATTTGCCATTTAAAAATTTCCAAAAATCAGATTATGAACTTTTCGAAAGACCTTGCTCTGATACCAATTGTTAGGGATTATGGAATGGATCGTTAAGGAAAAACAAACACTAAAGGGGGTGAATAGTGTTTTTGAGAATTTAATCAAAATCTAAAACATATTGAAATGACCCGAACTTCCCCGTAAAGGAAAGCCCGGATTGCTTTGAGAAAAAGACGAATCAGAACACAAACAGAAGAACATTTCATTGCTTATTACAACAATTTCATAAGAATACAAGAATATACAGAGTATGAATTACATATTACACATTTACTAAATATCAGAGATTTACAAGTTACAATGCAGCGGAAAATAATACAAAACACAACTGAAAGAGATACACGGATACAGAGCTTTCCGAATATCATTCCAGCTGTAAACCAGGATCCTGTGAATATAAATCTGCCAAACCAAAACTACTGGCTGCCCGTGAGGAAAATAGGGGCACCCAGAGTTTAGGTTAAAACAATAAACTCTAGGTCAGTCAGGCGACTGGTGTGAGAACTAAAACAGTTATTTAAAACTTTACTTTAAATTAGATATATCAAGGGACCACGCCGTATAACACGGAACGGGTTCCTCCCAAGATTACTGGTGCATATAACAAAACAGCGCAATGCTTTTTGGAAAAATGAAGCTATTATAAGACGCAGGTCCTATCACAGCAATGCAACGCAAGCCGGGGGATAGGGTTTTCCCTTATAATAGCCAAACATGCTTGGTACGTTAAAACAAATCATTTGATACTATTATAAGTGCATAGTGTATAAAACAACTTGAAATATAAATGTATCAATCCTAGATGACATGGGTACCATATATCATGTCGCCAATACTAGGCTCTACAATCAAAACCGCAAATGTCTCATATTGGAAGTTGGATTTCCATCTGTGAACCAAGGCAAGGGATCGCCCTTACCGCTTCGAGACGTTGTAGCCCGTGTCTCAGCCAAGTATTCAGTCAAGCCTTGGATCGTCAGGGCCGGTCCACCCGATGTGGATTAAAATGCCTGAACACTACGTTTCCCCGCCCTATGGGGCGTCATTGAGCCAAATGACTCCATCGGTCCCAGATCGACAGATATAACTGAGGCGCCTCGCTATCCATCATCCATATAAGTAAAATGCTAGGGCATGCAAAACACTGACACCACTCCTAGCTAGAAGGAAACACATGCCCTCCCTGATGTCCTCTCCCGTTTCTGGTTCACACTGGGGTGTGAGGCTCACGAATCAAAGCTACGCTATATTAAAGCCCTGCTTTGATCATTAACCATAAGAATTTACTTTTCAACAGAATACTTGATCATTTGCATCTCAGCAAGCCACACAGGCAATTCACGCTATGCAACCGATGTCTATCAATTACACAGAATGAAATCCGATGTCAGACACACATCCATTTACAAGTCCGTTCTAGGTCTGAACGAAACCGGAGGCACCTTATTCCTCCCCCATATGTCCAATACAGGGGAGAGGTCCTCGCATATCCGGTCGATCTCCAAGTACGTCTGGACGATCACCACTTATTACCTCGCCTTAGGTGTACAGCCCAATCAAGACATCAGTAATCATCCAAACGATGTGAAGACCTCTGTCTTCAACCACCATCTTCATTCTCGACACATCATCGAATCAGTTATTCGGAATGGGATAAACCCGGTCTTTTTGAATAACTCGCGTATATAATAAACAAGTGCTATAAAAACACAGCATACGCCTCATTCCAATCTAGAATATTTCTTTATCCAAATATTCATATACTTTGGGAAAGGTTCCCATTAATTTTATCAAAGATAAATTCTTTAAATTTATTCTTTAATCTTCCTTTGGATATCATTTCAATCTAATTAAAGATGCATTAAAACTCCACTTGGTTTTAATCTTCCCAGAAATCAATATTAACGATTGTTTAACTTGGGAAATCATATCTTGCCTTTAACTGGGTTAAAGAACCAATGTCATTTAAAACACAGTTCACGATAAACCCAAAATCACATTCCATTCCACCAGCCTCTAACCGTAAAGTAGCAAGTGAACAATCCCCTAAGTATTAACCCCGAAGGTCGAAACTAACATCAGATCAATACCCAGGAAACCATTCAACTTAACTAATCTCTAGTTAGTTTCTGATTTTCTTAACTCCATTGTGAGACGACCCCAAACCCCGTACGGACGGTGGCAAGGGTAATCCTTGGAATATAACACATAAACAGATAACAGCAGAGCAGAATTAAATAAATACAAAAGCATTGCGATGTTTAAAAGAATGATTTGTTTTAAAGCACTGGCAATCCAATGGAGTAAACCCGTTCCACGAAAGTGGCGTGGTCTTGTGATTAGCCATATTATAAAAGTGTTGAGTAGATTTCTCATACCAGTCCCATGACTGACTCGTAGTTTGTTTCACTTTCAAACTCGGGTGTCCCTTTTTCTACACGGGCAGCCTTGTACTCAGGTTTAGCTAGCTCATTCTGGATAGCTGGAGCTGAAGATGGATTCTATCATTTATCTCTTTTTATGCTGTTCAGCTCCTATTGTACATATTATGTTTGTTTTCCGCTGTAGACATTTATGTATAGCTGAACTGTATTTGTACTAAGTATGATCCTGTATACTGTGTAACTCTGATGATTGCGTTTATCCAGTATATTCGATTGTTCATTATCTGGTGTATTTATTTAATTCTGCTTTGCTGTTATCTGTTTATGTGTTATATTCCAAGGATTACCCTTGCCACCGTTAGTACGGGGTTTGGGGTCGTCTCACATTGGGTCTAAGAACAGTATTATTAAAGATACCATTCACGACAACCCAAATCTTATTCCTGTCTTTAACTGGGTTAAAGAACCAATGTCCTTTAAAACACGGTTCACGATAAACCCAAAATCGCATTCCATTCCATCAGCCTTTAACCGTAAATTAGCAAGTGAACAACTCCCTAAGTAATAACCCCGAAGGTCGAAACCAACATCAGATCAATACCCAGGAAACCGTTCAACTTAACTAATCTCCAGTTAGTTTCTGATTTTCTCAACTCCATTAGGTCTAAGAATGGCATTATTAAAGATACCATTCACGACAACTCAAAATCACATTCCAATAACAATGGAATCTTCATGGAAAATAAATCAATATATATACTCGATATAAACTTCCATATCCAACCGATAATATAAATGGAATAACGATAAGTCCTTTTAAATTCCATATATATTAACCGTCTTCCTCTATAGAAGCTTACTTCAAGTATTACCAAATCGAAATTTGTAACAGCCCGCATTCCGACAAACCGATTTTTTTTTCAAAAACCCAATCCATCGAAAACTGTGTTGTTTTGCTCTGGTATCCTGCATAAAAGACAGAGACATAAAACATATCAGAGTTAGGAAAACATCTCACAGCAGAAGGAAAAAAATATAAAATAATTAAAACACAGCTTTACCTTAATAACAATACTACTAAACCAGTATCCAAAGCTATACAGTCTCCGTCATGAACCTGACCTGCGAATGTTAAGAGGAGGGGGTCAGAACATAAGTTCTGTGTGAATAAATTTAAATCACACCTCTTGAATAATCCTACATATACCGTTCAATTACATTTTCTCATTTATTAGTTTATCTGTGTTATTAGCACTCAAGGCTTTCACACACACGTCGCACCCATCTACCCCCTAGTAGATTAACCTAATATAATGTATATGTAGCTACCCGCAAATTGAGGTACACCCCGTGGTAACCCACTCGCATGGTCTCCTCCGTGTCGCCACAATAATATGAGCAGTCTCTCATCCTATGCCATAGTAACGTACATTGCTACATCCGCATAGAATCACTATCGCTGTGCAACGTAAGCGTACTGACTACTATCCTCGAACTACTCGATCGAATTTGATTCCATCATCGAATAATGCCCTCTAGTCTACGATACACCACCCAGAGCAGACATGGTTATACCTAGACTTTCCCACGTACGTATCATCAATCGTACTCAATATTTCTACTGCACATAACCTCTACTTGTGCACCCAAGTTCCATGGCAGGGCTACACCAGTAGCACGGAACTCAATCGGGTGCTTTTCTATATCTATACATGCCCGCCTCTAAGAGTGTCCAATGTACAGATATCCCTCGGGTCTAGTTTTTTCTATGGTGGCTATGGCCCCACCTCAGCCCCTCCCTCAACTAGTAAAGACCACACAAGCTAAGAGACCACCCCTAACAAGCAAACAATCTAAACATCCATGAGGGGTCTCCCTGCACCCATCCCTTGATAGCAAAGGTTAACGGGTTAGCTCTTGTTTTTTCGCATTCCTTAGGTTGCTGGTGACAGGCGTCCGACGATCTTGCTATCGTTTGGTCTTGACCCTCCACCTATGCCTGAGAAAACCGCTGAACCACCCTTAATGCCACCGCGTACAGCATTCTGACTGCCCCTACTTATGCAGTTAAGGCCCACCCACCCGGTAGTTCCGCGCAGACCCAATCTCTATAATCCTAGCCCGAAGCTAAACCATCACAGAGGACTGCCAGGAGCACCTTTAACGTCTCAGGTAGCCGCCTGCCTCCCCATCCAGTCCGTTGGAGCCACCAGAATAATGAACGTGCGCTCCCCTCGTGCCTTATGACACCGTGATGATCTATCTCATTGGGTTATTCATCGTATAATGTACGGACTGCTTTAAGCGTCTTAGTTTTATCTGTCATTAGACCCTACATCTAATCATTAGTTACGCGCTTGCGCCACCTCATCAATTTTCTCATTTAACTTGGTTATTCACATTAGCTTCCTTTTTCGTATTTACCAAGTTACCCTTGCTTATTAACTCAATTTATACTTAACCCACTTAAGTCCATTAATAATCCCACAACATGTTATCTTCCAATTTCATGAATTATCCCCTTTTAGGGTTACAACAACATGTTATACTGAATTCATAGTTAAGTATGCCTTATCCCACATATATACTGATTAGGAGAATAACCCCCTAAACACCAGCCCCGAAGACCGAAATCAACATTAGACTGGCACCCAGAGAATTACTCAACCCAACCAACATATATGATTCTAATTTACTTCTTTTCCACTCATATAACTTATATCATTTTTAATTTCACATTTCTCCTTCCCAAACCACTTAACTTAAGTATATCTTTACATATAAGTTATCTCATCTTCCTTATCATTTCCTATAACTTATCTTGTCCCTTAAGTTATAATTTCCACCTATTACCCTTTCTTGCCTTATTCAAGTTTATTCATAATAGGTTATTTATCATTCCCGATTTCTTGTCATTAATTTTAGATTTAACTTAACCCTTCCATTTACTTAACCAGTTACTTAAACTTTACCCAATTTAATTAATTTATTATACCGTTACGGGTCCCATTTGGTTAAGCATATCTAAATTTTTGTTAATATGTCACCATGTCCCACTTAACCCCCTTTATTATAGTTTCCATGTCCTACACATGTCTTACTACGGTTAAGTCTACGTTAGTCTTGTTTTAAATGTCATTTATATCACCCACTTAACCCTCTAACCATACCCATGTCACCCACATGTCTTATTATGGTTAGTATTTCTTAATTTATTTATTATGTCATAACGATGTATGACCTCTCACATTAGACGTCTGATCGTGGCTGCTGGATTTGTCGGGCGGTTCCGGGCAGACTAATACCACAACACGCCTAACATCGTGTCATAAACCGTTACGCCTCTAGCTCTTGCCGTTGACCTCTCACATTAGATGTCCACTTGTGGTTGCTGGATTTGCCGGGCGGTTCCGGGCAGTCTTACACCACAAACACGCCTAACCTCATGTCATAGGCGTTCATTAACAATCGTCTTTCACCCAAACCCCAAATTCATGTCATGCGTTCCAAACTCAACTTAATTACAATTCATTTTCTATGCATATTTCCAATTTATCATTAACTACACCAATTACATAATAGTTAGCCAAATTTCATACTACCCAAATTATCCAATTGTAGCCAAATTAACCAATTCCATGTTATTCATACCCAAACATGACAATTTCCAATATCCAATTATACCTAATTTCATATAATCAATATTTTCCCAATATATATATACCCAACATTCCCACGTTCATTCATATAATCTAATTCACCCTTTAGGCTAATTTTTCAAGTCACAAATAAATTTCACCAATCCATGTTATCCAATTACATGTTGTTAATATTAAATTAGACCAATTCCATATCCAATCATAATTATGTCAATTTACATAAATCCAACATTACGGTATAATTATGACCATAATTCTATACAAACCTTCCAATCCCAATATTATGCTCAACCAACCCTTTTCCCTTTTTTAATTTCTCGTTCCCATTAGAACGCATAAATCCATGATAGACGTAGGCTCGAGATAACCTAGCTATAAAAATAAAAAGGGAAAGAATAAAAAGGAGAGAACTCAAACGTAGGCATAAATAAAATAACTGATCTTATTGAATTATCATCATATTCATTATGGGGAATGGTAAACGATAGAAGCAATATTATACAACAATATAGTTCAAATCCACTCACATTGGCTGGATTGGAGAAATAAACGATTTGTTGTTGATGTAGAATGCTGATTCAATCTTCTTTTTAGATTATTGGTGAAGAGCTTGAATTGTTGATGAAGAATTTCTAATTTGATTAAGGTTTTAGAGGCAGCTAAGAGAATTGAGAGTTCAGCAGCACAGAGGCATCTTGAGGAATTGTTATGAATTATGGTTAGGTCTTGTTATGTATTTATAGGTGTAGAGAGTGTTTTAGAGCCCTTAGATTGACTTAGAAGCCATCAGATTCGTACAGCACATTAAAACACGTCACAGGAACATTAAAACATGTCACAGGAATGAAACTGCCCAGATCTGGGGGGGGGTAGGTTGACACCCAGGTCGACCTCCCTAGGGGTAGGTTGACCCCCAGGTCGGACCCCTGGTCGACCTGACCCCAAGGTCGACCCCCAGGTCGACCTGCCTGGTTGATGGCGGGAAATTTCCCGCCCAGCTACCTGGGTCGAATTTCGAATTGTTTTGAGTTTTAGTTGAATCTCCTAAAGGCCATAACTCATTCATACGGAATCCGATTTACGTAAAACTTTGACTCTATTCCAAGCAAAATTCCAAGACGAACGCAATGGTGATGTCCGTTTTTACGTAATTCCTGAAATTTAAATTAAGTATCCTTGTTTCATTATCTTTTCTGTTACACACACTATTATTGAATTAATTTTTCCCTTATCTTCCACGTATTAATTAATTCTCATTGTACATCAACAATATTTACCCATTTATACATATATGTATATATATATTTAATTATATTAAAAATGCGGGGTGTTACATTCTCCCACCCTTAATGAATTTCGTCCCCAAAATTTGATAAGAGTAAAATAGATAATCTCTTGCAATATTCATCCATCAAGTGTGCATTCAATTGTTGCAAACATTGTGCATATGTGCAAAGTGAAATACATCATAGTAAAGCATGTATGCCTAGTTGGTACCACCTATATGTATGCAAACTTTAAAAAAACGCTTTCTCAAATCATGATGCTCACATCCTAAATACACTTGCAGTTCTATATGAATGCAAAATTGTTTTTGTAAAATTCTAAAATATTTTTTCATCGAAATTTTCCCACACCCCTATAAAATAAGAGTGTAGTTCATCCAATTGCCACGCCCAAAATCCTATCAATCACTTTTAAATTTCAAAATTCAGAAAAATCTAGTTTTCCAAATTTTATTCCTTATGCATTTAACGGAAAAACCTATATTTCCCCGTTTTCTTTTAGCATTCTAGTTTAATTAATTTAAATTTCTCATTTTTCATGCCTGGCAAATTATAACAGAAAATTTTCTAATTAAACAACTAGTAGATTTCATCAAAGTAAATTCTAGTACATTACTAGAACTAGATAAAAGAGAAACAGTCATACGCTACATAATAAGATACTACCCTACAGATACAGTAATAGAGGTCAGGACCCTATCGGAAGAAACTACGAATGAGATCCTCTATACCACCAATCTTACAATCCAGATGCTCAGAAAGCTGTTTATCCCCCTCCTTAACCTCTAACTGCAAGTCATATAGCCCAGCTCCTAACTGATCATAGGAGGTGTCCATCTCCTGTAGCATCTGCTGTTGAGTCTGTCCCAACTCAACCTGTGTCTAGAGCATCTCCTGTTGTGTACTCAGGATGTCCTGGTGATCTCTAACTAGCTAAGTTCATTGCTTAGAAATTGTTCTCAATTCCACCCTCCAGTCTGACTCTCTGGAAATCCAAGAGTCTCATTCAGATGTACAGGAAGTACCCCATTCTGGAGCCTGGGAAGTCCAAGTACCTCCCCAAGCCTGCTCTATCTAATATGGGTTTGATCCTGCCGGCGGTACATACTGGGGCTCTCCATCATGTCCGGGCTGATAGTCACCACCCTGCGGTGGCTGCACATGCTCCGCCTGTACATGCTCCTCCTCCTCCTCCTCATCCTCATCTCCTCCATCATGCTCTATGAGCTGAGGCTCTAATAAATCATGTAGGTGAATATGCATCCTCGTCAGTGCGGCCAAATCTATAATACTGGAGGGATGAGGAGGTGATATATAACCTTCCTTTCACAGAGGAACATTGCTTCGCGTAAAAACTACGGTCCATAAATTTCCGAAAGAAATTTTTGACTGCCTCGCCTCTCTAGTAGAGTCATAATATTGTAGGATAGTGTGAGCCTAATTTATCCGAATACCCCAAAAATAGCGTATGTGGCTCATTTAACGATTTGTGTTATCCTATCAAATCCACCGGTCTGTCCAACAATATTATACTGTAAAATCCGAATAACAAATCTAGCTAACAGACGTAAATGGGTATAATCCCAAATCCTCTCGTACTCATCGTAGAAAATCCGACGCCATACAGCCAAGTCAGTCATCTCAAAATCCCCTATCTCGTGTCCCGTACAACGGATGTTCAACATTTCCCCAAACTTTATTTCATTGAAACTAATGATGGTTCCCTTTACATCCGAATCATATGTAATCAAACCCTCATTGTCTACCCCAACTTCTAAGTTAGCATCAAAAAGTCTTACTAACCTCTTGTAGCCCTTTCGCTCGACTGTATTAACATCCAAAATTGTGATTAAACCCGCATCCGCAAATAAACCCTCTAAAGGTGTTCCAACAAAATCACCAAACTTAACCGGACAGTCTAACAACAACTTCAAACCTGCGGTGTTGACGTACGCCTCGACTATATCTCTCTGAGTGTTGCACCTAGCGATTTCTTGAGGCGTAAGTTGGGGGAAAGAGACAAGAAGGGAAGGTTCGTCCGCAATGGCGAATTAAGCTTGAATTGAGAGGGGAAAGGTATAGATCTGGGTAGAGGAGACTTATAGCTTCGATTTGGAGGTAATTTTGTGCGAAATAGTGGAGATTAGAATCGGTGGGAGGTGAAAAACGTGGTGGTGGAGGTGGGTTTCGGGCTCCCTGTAATGGAGTAGCTGGAACGATCGAATGAAGCTGAAGGACGTAGGCCTTCGGGTCTTATATTTATTTTTCGTCCTACACTAGGCAGGTCGACACTAGGGTCAACCTCCCTATGGACAGGACGACACCCTGGTCGACCTCCCTAGGTGCAGGTCGACAAAGTGTCGACCTATTTTTTTCCACTATTTTTCGTCCCACTTTTCTCCATCTTCTTTTTCGATGGTTCACCTTCATTTTTGTGCTATACTATTGGTCTAAACTTGATATGTTTACAGGCGACTACCTATTCTTTTTTGCACATGTTCCCATTCCATGAAATAGAAACTTAAGCGGAACATGAAGTCTTAAATATCCATTTTTATGTACACCTTTTGCCCTTTTAGAATTTTTTTTTTCTGATTTCCATTTTTAGTGTACGGGGGTAAAAATCTCATTCTTTTCCAGATCTATTTCTCCAGCGGGCTCCAATACTAACCTAGGCTTATATATTTATATATATAATATTTATATTTTTCTCAAAAATACAAATACACTCACTTATTATTTTTCCCTGGGAAAACTAAACCGAGGCTCTGATACCAAATGTAACAACCCGCGTTCCTACGGACCGATTTTTTTTCAAAAACCCAATCCATCGAAACCCGTGTTGTTTTTCTCTGGTATCCTGCAGAAAAGACAGAGACATAAAACATATCAGAGTTAGGAAAACATCTCACATTGGAAGGAAAAAAATATAATATAATTAAAACATAGCTTTACCTTAATAACAATACTGCTAAACCGATATCCAAACGATACATTCTCCGTCATGAACCTAACCTGCGAATGTTATGAGGAGGGGGTCAGAACATAAGTTCTGTGTGAATGAATTTAAACTACACCTCTTGAATAATCTTACATATACCGTTCAATTACATTTTCTCATTTATTAGGTTATCTGTGTTATTAGCACTCAAGGCTTTCATACACACGTCGCACCCATCTACCCCCTAGTAGATTAACCTAATATAATGTATATGTGGCTACCCCCAAATTGAGGTACACCCCGTGGTACCCCACTCGCACGGTCTCCTCCGTATCGCCACAATATTATGCGCAGTCCCTCATCCTATGCCATAGTAACGTACAACGCTACATCCGCATAGAACCACTATTGCTGTGTTACGTAAGTGTACTGATTACTATTCTCGAACTATTCGATCGAATTTGATTCCATCATCGAATAATGCCCTCTAGTTTACGACACACCACCCAAAGAAGACATGGTTCTACCTAGACTTTCCCACGTACGTATCATCAATTGTACTCGATGTTTCTACTACACATAACCTCTACTTGTGCACCCGAGTTCCGTGACAGGGCTACACCAGAAACACAAAACTCGGTCGGGAGCTTTTCTATATCTGTACGGGCCCGCCTCTAAGAGTGTCCTATGTACAGATATCCCTCAGATCTAGTTTTTCTATGGTGGCTATGGCCCAGCCTCAGCCCCTCCCTGAACTAGTAAAGACCACACGAGCTAAGCGACCACCCCTAACAAGCAAACAATCTAAACATCCATGTGGATTCTCCCCGCACCCGTCCCTTGATAGCAAAGGTTAACGATCTCTAGGGGTTAGCTCTTGTCTTTTCGCATTCCTTAGGCTGCTGGTGACAGACGTCCGACGATCTAGCTATCGTTTGGTCTTGACCCTCCACCTCCGCCTGAGGCAACCGCTGAACCACCCTTAATGCCATCGCGTACAACATTTTGACTGCCCCCTATTTATGCAGTCAAGGCCTACCCACCCGGTAGTTCCGCGCAGACCCAACCTCTGTAATCCTAGCCCG
Organism: Allium sativum; assembly: GCA_030737875.1. Classification (NCBI taxonomy): domain Eukaryota; kingdom Viridiplantae; phylum Streptophyta; class Magnoliopsida; order Asparagales; family Amaryllidaceae; genus Allium; species Allium sativum. The sequence continues at coordinate 162,317,042 of CM060923.1, forward strand.
AAGCTAAACCATCACAGAGGACTACCAGGAGCATATTTAATGTCTCAAGAAGTCGCCTGCCTCCCCTTCCAGTCCGTTGGAGCCATAAGAATAATGAATGTGCGCTCCCCTCGTGCCTTATGACACCGTGATGATCTACCTCGTTGGGTTATTCATCCTATAACGTACGGAGTGCTTCAAGCGCCTTAGTTTTATCTGTCATTAGACCGTACGTATAATCATTAATTACGCGCTTGCGCCACCTCATCAATTTTCTCATTTAACTAGGTTATTCACATTAGCTTCCTTTTTCATATTTACCAAGTTACCCTTACTTATTAACTCTATTTATACTTAACCTACTTAAGTCCATTAATAAGCCCACAACATGTTATCTTCCAATTTCATGAATTATTCCCTTTTAGGGTTACAACAACATGTTATACTTAATTCATAGTTAAGTATGCCTTATCCCACATATATACTGATTAGGAGAATAACCCCCTAAACACCAGCCCCGAAGACTGAAATCAACATCAGACTAGCACCCAGAGAATTACTCAACCCAACCAACATATATGATTCTAATTTACTTCTTTTCCATTCATATAACTTATATCATTTTTAATTTCACATTTCTCCTTCCCAAACCACTTAACTTAAGTATATCTTTACATATAAGTTATCTCATCTTCCTTATCATTTCCTATAACTTATCTTGCCCCATAAGTTATAATTTCCATCAATTATCCTTTCTTGCCTTATTCAAGTTTATCCATAATAGGTTATTTATCATTCCCCATTTCTTGTCATTAATTTTAGATTTGACTTAATCCTTCCATTTACTTAACCCGTTACTTAAACTTTACCCAATTTAATTAATTTATGATACCGTTATGGGTCCCATTTGGTTAAGCATATCTAAATTTTTGTTTTACATATCACCCATGTCCCAGTTAACCCCCTTTATTATATTTTCCATGTCCTACACATGTCTTACTACGATTAAGTCTACCTTAGACATGTTTTAAATGTCATTTATATCATACACTTAACCCTCTAGCCATACCCATGTCACCCACATGTCTTATTATGGTTAGTATTTCTTAATTTATTTATTAGGCCGTAACGATGTATGACTTCTCACATTAGACGTCCGTTCGTGGCTGCTGGATTTGTCGGGCGGTTCCGGGCAGAATTATTCCACAACGCGCCTAACCTCATGTCATAAACCGTTATGCCTCTAGTTCTTGCCGTTGACCTCTCACATTAAACATCCACTTGTGGTTGCTGGATTTGCCGGGCGGTTCCGGGCAGTCTTACACTACTAACGCGCCTAACCTCATGTCGTAGGCGTTCATTAACAATTGTCTTTCACCCAAACCCCAAATTCATGTCATGCATTCCAAATTCAACTTAATTACAATTTATTTTTCTATGCCTATTTCCAATTTATCATTAACTACACCAATTATATAATAGTTAGCCAAATTTCATACTACCCAAATTATCCAATTATAGCCAAATTTACCAATTGCATGTTATTCATACCCAAACATGACAATTTCCAATACCACGTGTAACGGTACATATGTATAGTGGGTTAACCTCCCACCGTGACATATAGATGATTCAGTAGACATGTTCTTATAATCCAAATTATAACTCATCATAATTAGTTTATTAATTATTTTGTGAAAGAAATTGTACTCACAAAGACAAATTAGAGAAGAGAATAATTTTTTCGTTGTTTGTTTTAGAATTCTGACTTGCAAATCCTAAGCTTTAAGAAGAAGAACTATTCTAGCAGCAGCATGGAGACCAAGAAACTAATTTAGTTTAGGTTTAGAGCTTGAGTCTATGCGTATTTTTCTCTCAGTTTCCCAAGTCGCGTCTTCCACAGTATCACTCCATTGAACTTTAACAATCTTGACTTCACGGTTGCGTAGCTTTATATAAAAGTTTAAATCAATATAAGCCGTTAGATTACCATAGGAGCAATCACAACTGTCCAGACTAGATAGAGTTATCCAGAATTGCCACCTATGCTCTAGTGACTCAGCAACAGGTCAGAAAAGACTCAGCAATAAGTCAGGATCGTCACAGTTCAGATTTGCCCTGGGGTGGTCTCTTAGCTCATGTGGTCTTTACTATTTGAGGGAGGTGCTGAGGTGGAGCCATAGCCACCATAGAAAAACTAGACCCGAGGGATATATGTACATTGGACACTCTTAGAGGCGGGCCCGTACAGATACAGAAAAGCTCCCAACCGAGTTCCGTGTTTATGGTGTAGCCATGCCACAGAACTCGGGTGCAAATAGAGGTTATGTGCAATAGAAACATCGAGTACGATTGATGATACGTACGTGGGAAAGTCTAGGTACAACCATGACTGCTCTGGGTGGTGTATCATAGACTAGAGGGCATTATTCGATGATGGAATCAAATTTGATCGAATAGTTCGAGGATAGCAATCAGTACGCTTACGTAGCACAACAATAGTGGTTCTATGAAGATGTAGCGTTGTACGTTACTATGGCATATGATGAGGGACTGCGCATATTACTATGGTGATACGGAGGAGATCGTGCGAGTGGGGTACCACGGGGTGTACCTTAGTTTGGGGGTAGCTACATATACATTATATTAGGTTAATCTACTAAAGGGTAGATGGGTGCGACGTGTGTGTGAAAGCCTTGAGTGCTAATAACACAAATAACTTAATAAATGAGAAAATGTAATTGAACGGTATATGTAGGATTATTCAAGAGGTGTAGTTTAAATTCATTCACACAGAACTTATGTTCTGACCCCCTCCTCATAATATTCGCAGGTTAGGTTCATGATGGAGACTGTATAGCTTTGGATACTGGTTTAGCAGTATTGTTATTAAGGTAAAGCTATATTTTAATTATATTATCTTTTGTTCCTTCCGCTGTGAGATGTTTTCCTAACTCTGATATGTTTTATGTCTCTGTCTTTTCTGCAGGATACAAGAGCAAAACAACACGTGTTTCGATGGATTGGGTTTTTGAAAAAAAATCGGTCCGTCGGAACGCGGGTTGTTACAAATTCCATCCAATTCCAATTTAATATGTTAAATTGGAAAACTTTACTTTCGAAAATCTCCTTTAAATCTTAACAAAAGATTTATAAATTCCAAATCCCATTTCATTGTGAATCGGGTTAAAGAACGAATGTCGCTAAAACACAGTTCACAACGAACCCAATTCACATTCTATCAGTCTCTAATCGTAAATTAGTAAGAGAACAATTCCCTAAGTGTTAACCACGAAGGCCGAAACCAACATCAGATCAATACCCAGGAAACCATTCAACTTAACTAGTCTCTAGTTAGTTCCTGATTTTCTTAACTCCATTGGGTCTAAGAACAGTATTATTGAAGATACCATTCACGACAAACCCAAAATCCAATTTGATATTAAATACAAGGCTCTGAATAGAAAATATATTGGCTTATATTCGATATCAAATTCTGAAATCAACAAAGATCGTATTGGAAATAACGATATATATATATATATATATCTTTCAAAGTTCCATAACAATATCTGTATAATCACGAATCCAACATCGAAATATTCCGAAGACAATTTCGATTCAAATCCATTCCAATTCATATATTGGAAATTCAGGTTATTTTTAAAACCATTTCAAAACCAATTTATTTATTTTAAAAATAATTGAATTTTAATTCTAGTTCAAAACTAGTTCATTTCGATAAAAATCTATTTTTATCTTTCCAAATATGAAATTTTTCATCCCAATTCTTTCCAAATCATTTGTTATGAATTTACAAAAATTATTGATATTTTTAATAATTTTATCAAGGCCCGTACAGTCGATTTCCATAAACGGCCATCGAACTGCACTTACACCGACCTTTTCCAAATTCTATTTGGACATAATTCCAAATCCAACTGTTAGATTTCAAATCTCTTGTATTCGTTGGAAAGCTCTTTTCGATACGAACCCAACGGTCCTGGTTTCAGGAGAATCCGACGGTCGGATCTCCCGTAACCTCCATACGAAGTTAATGGTCGAAATTCGAGAACTGCCGCGGCGCGACGCGTTCTATTCAGGCCATTAAATATATATATATATATATATATTATATATATTTCGACGATTTCCTTTCAAAACATATTTTATAAATCGTTTTAACTTCATTTAAAAACGGTTTCAACTTCATATTCAATTTCAAATCAAAATTGAATATTCCATATCATTAACATATAAATGATAATATTTTTAAAATATTATATTTCGAAATCATTTCCCTTTCGATATTCATTATAAAAATGAATGACATCGATATAAATATCGTTCGCGTCAAAATGGCGCCAAATCTAATCAACACGGTTTCATATATTTAAATATATTTGTGTCCATCCCAAATCGGATATCAAAATCAAATTTTGATCTTTTACTGAATATTATTTTAAAATATTCATTATTTTAAAATAATCGTTATTTTAAAATATTTATTCTTTCTGAACTGGAAACAGACACATTCAATTACCATATAATTTGATTTATATGGATTTCATACACACATGTACACAACAACAATCAAACATAATCAATCATCATCCAGAGTATATTCTGCACTGCATAAGCATCAAATATAAATATTCGATGCTTACAATAGCATGTCAATCAATCGATCGACATATAGCTAATTATTGGGACTATTGTATGTCATATATCATCCCAATACCCGTGTGGGGTTTCAATCAACAACTACAGATTTATTTGTGCAGTTGGGCGATGTGTAAAATTTATCGTCCCAATCATTATCAATCAGATGTATGTACATAAACAAATCATCCGATTTGTTTATAAATATTTATTTTATTCATATACACGTTAAAAATTATATTTTTAACTATAAAATATTTTAATCCATTCCACATCACACAATCAATTTTCACAACACAATCAAATAAACAAACAAGTCGTCCATGGTCAGTGGACGACGGGTGTCGGGTGCTGTTAAGCACTGTTTGCATCCTAGTATATAATTTAACTAGAAAAATAAAATAAAAGGGAGAAGTTCTCATCTTTGGTTTCCACTTCTCCATTTTGTTTCTGAATTTCTGAACAATTCAGATTTGCTCAAAATTCCAATGCGATCATTTCCCGCTATTCATGGTAAAAATCGCATTTTTAATACCGTGCTATTTATTTAAAAATCACATTTTTTGTTTCAAATCCATATTATAAGATCCCACTTTTATTATAAATCAAAATTATATCTTTCTAACGCTACTACATATGTAAAGATTATATTTCTATAATGTTATCCATATAATAAAAATCATATTTTTATTTTGCTAATCATCATAATAAAAATCGTATTTTTATTTACCTTTCATACATATAAAAATCCTATTTTTACTTCACTTCCTAGATAATGAAAATCATATTTTTATTATCTCTATAATGTAAAAATCATATTTTTATTATCTCTATAATATAAAAATCATATTTTTATTATCTCTGTAATATAAAAATCATATTTTTATTATCTTTGTAATATAAAAATCATATTTTTATTATCTCTATAATATAAAAATCATATTTTTTTTATTATCTCTATAATATAAAAATATCGCCTTTCTTTATAAAACAAAATATAATCTTTATTTTCTTCTAACAAAAATCCTGTCTTTCTATTCCATAAAATTCTTACCTTTCCTATCTCTATATACATATAAAAATTATACTTTTATAGCGCTTTATATATAATAAAAATTATATATTTATATCGCCATTCAAACAATACAAATCAAATTTTTTACGCTACTTAAACAAAGTAAAAATCAAATTGTTATATGGTTAAAAATCTAAACTTTCATGAATAAAATAAATCAGATTTTCATATAGTAAAAATAGGAAAACTAACTATCTTTTTTATCTCAGTGGGGATGGAGGTTGCCAGAGGTGGCGCTGGGGGTCTGACGGCAGCTAGGTGGCGCGCCATGGTCGGGGAAGGGGCGGTTGTGGCCAGCGACGGGTTCATTGGGTGCTAGGGTTTCAAATCGGAGAAGGGGCAGCTCGTGAGAGAGGAGAGAGAGAGCAGGAGGAGGGGGGTGCTGCGCCTGATCGGTGGCAGCCTGGGCGCGGCGGCGGCGGCCTTGGAGGAGGCGGCGATCTCAGGCAACGGGGCGAAGGGGGGGGGGCATTGCGCGGTTTCTTTTTTTTCGTTTTGATTTTTGAAAAGGGGGGTTGACTATAAAGGGAAAGAGAGATTTTTTCTTTTCTATATATATATATATTATATTTAATTTCAAAAAAGTACCATTTTATTTTGAATTCAAAATCAAACCCACCGACAGTCGTCCATAACTAATTACCCCCATTTCGAACACAATGGGATATGTATCGTAAGCCAGTTTGGCAGTTTCGATCGGTTTCCATCAAAATCAAAATATAAATCTATATATTGAATTTGAACGCACATTTCTATTTACCTGGGCCACATACGGACTCTAAAAATTACCGAAAAATATTTTCTAGCTTCTTATTGACGATATGGCTCTAATAAAACTAATTTCATCAAATCTGAAGACCGTTTGAAAAATGGCCATTTTCAAGTCGATCCAAATTGACTTAAATTGTCAAAACACGTTTTCCTTCGCCACGCTCACATATTAATCCAAAAAATTATGAATTTTGGAGTCTAGCAATAACTTGACACCCCGGATCCAACAAAAGTCGTTTAGTCGAAAATGTTGGTTGTTTGCAAAATTTCCATTTTTAAGGGCTATATTTTCCATATCGACTATTCTGAATTTTCAACTGGGCATAAATTTTTATCTCCACTATGAAATTTTGATTTTTCGGATTCTTTGGAAAAATATTTTCAATTAGATTCAAATATTTTTGGTTTCACTAAAATCCGGTTTATTTTGAATCCTATACATTCATTTGAAATTTGAAATCGAATTTTCAAACTATTGCGCCATTTCCAATTCCTTTTATAATTAAAAACAAATATTTACATTCTAACGACGATTCAAATAAATATATACATTCTAATTCTATTCAAAATAAATTTCTCGTCGTTATTATTTAGAATAATTCATTTTAAATATTCAAAATTCAATAAATTGCCAAAATAAAAATTTAAATTGGCTCAGATTTTTCGGGTTTTTACACTTATGTGAACTACTATATGAATCGAACACCAAAAACACAATCACAGATTCAAAAATAGACACAAATCGAACAACAAACAAGGCAATGGACAAACATCATATTGCATTTATCAGTATCAACTGGGTGATTTTGGATGGCCCATTGCTAACAGGTACGACCTACCACACCCATTTTCATATTTTAACATATTCTTACAAATGCACAAACGAACAAATGAAATTAAAGTCGAAACAAATCAGATTGACATAGTAGATAGGTTAGACATTCCTATATCACAGCGTGAAGTTGATGGTCTTGCAAAGATGAAGGACTTAGTTGTTGAAGCAAATAACCATGGAAAGTGTTGAGTGATAAAAAGATTAATAGGAGTGATATTGTTAATCCAACAAAGTCATATGAATGTATTGTAGTTGGAGAGAATGGGTCATTTGAAACTATTGCTGCCGATACTATGGGTCATGGAAATGTGCAAACAGTGATTGAATTGACTGGTTGCCAAACAATAGAAGTTAAAATAGAGCACAATGTCATGAATGAAAAGGAAATGGAATTACCCGAACCACCTGTTGCATTACTAAAGCAAAACTTCAACCATGCTGCATGACATGGAAGTCACAATGTCAACTAAGATGAGAACACACAAAGTATAGGACATGTTGAAAAGAAGAATGGTGAAGTTTCGAATGAAGCTAAGGAGCTGCTTGTAGATGTCATACTCCTTACAGGTTTACTCAGTGAATACTTCACGAAGACAATAGTGAATAGAAATGTGCATTATTACAAATAAAATTAAAGCCCCAAATCCTTACAACAACATCAAACTGATACCAATCCTTACAACAACATTTTAAGGATTGTCACTGTTAGTTCCAGCAAACCCACAAAGGAAATTAAAGCTCCAAATCAAACTATTTAAATCCAACAATAAAATTCTTACCCTATGCAGAATGATCAAAAGCTGCGGTAATAACAAATCCAACAGGAATTTGGAAGTTGAATACGCTGAATAACTCAATTACTCTAATGCCTTGACCCCATTTTATTTTCGAAACACCAATTGAATCACTAGAAACCCATATCTGATTTCGCTAAGGACCGATTAGAGATGTGTGCCCCTCAGATCGAAGATTAAGGATTGAAGATTTTGAAATTTTGGGGGTTAACAAAATGAAAATTAGGGATTGAAGATTTTGAAATTTTTTGGGTTAGAACTAAAATGAGTGAATGAAAATAAAACCGGAAAATGGAAATAAGTGAGATGTGGATTGATGGCGTGGATGAACGGCTAAGATATTGTTTTAACTAATGGTGCAGATCGCCACGTAGGACATGGAAAGGTCTGCTATAATAAAACTGTACAAAATGTTGCATCGTGTTACACTTGTTTATCTAGAGCAACACATTTTTTTGGCTAAGGTAACACTAAATATGAAACATTGCAGTAGGACCAAAATAATATAGCTATTGGGACATTTTGGCTGGCAACACCTTGCAAATTTGTTGCATTAGGCCGTTTATGGTGTAGTGTTGCAAACACGAATTGTAGCACCAAAGTCATACCATCAATCATTATTGTTGGGGGTATCAGCCATGTTTAACTATATCACCACGTTAATGAATAACTTTGATACCATTGCAACAATTTTAGGCACATCATGCTTAACATGTTTGCAGAATTTCCATTTTGCTCATTTTTCTGTCTTTTGAAAAATTTGCAATCATGCTTTAAATGACTTGGCTTGGCCTAGAAATAGCAATACTGTCCCAGTTACCGCCTTTGTTTTAGGGAGTACTGTTGTTGCTGTCTCTTTTCCTTTTCTGGTTATGTTATGCTCTTTATCATTATCAACAAAGTGTACACCAAGTTCAAAGTCCTTTTTTCATAAATTCCAATCTCTTCCTTAATTTGAATATGCTTTTGAATTTGTTTTATTGAGAAACCCTCTGTTGCGTGCATAAATTTCGTTTTGTATTCACTTGAACCATTATGGAGTTCTTCCATAACAGGCCCCAACCCACAATGCCGTAAGGATGGTTATTTTAACATTTGTGAGTGAGTTAAAAAGAATCAATAATTCATGTACTTGATTTAGGACTGAGATATTGCCAAACATCTTGTATTCAAAAAATTCAAAAATATTTTTTATAATCTATGCCTTGTTTTTCGTTGCTATATTTCGCCTCTAATGATATCTAGATTTCCCTTAGTGACTTGACTAAGATGAATAGATCGTATAGACGACTATATCATATAGACGATCTGATAGAGGCGATCTTCTTGCATCAGTTCATCTTCCTCTCATTTCTTTCTTCTTGCATCAGTTCAGTGGTGTCTTTATTACTTGGTGTTGGCATTGGTTTCGAGTTTGGGTCAAGCACGTCTGCAATCTTCGACGTAGTCAACATAAAATCAACTTGTGTTGCTTATGCGTGTAGTTTGTCTCACCAAAGTGATCAAGCTTGGTGAATTCCCGATTCATGATATTGTACGTTGATTTAGAGGACGGTAACGAAGCCATATTAATTCCTTAAAATTGTTAGTTTCAAGAGATGAATTGATGAACCAGGAACACCTTCGAGGCACTTTTGAAAAATGTTTTTTTAAAGAATTAATCGTCCCCACTATAAACTAGATTGCTTTAGGATGAACGACGGTAATCCTATAGGATACGACTAAGAACAACCTTAGACAAAGCAATTTCCGACAGAACGACCTTTTTTTCCCTTTTAGACCAAATGTGGTGGAAGGGTTGTAGAACAAAAGAGAGAAGGAAAATTGGTTTTGAACACAAAACGCCCCCTTATATATAGTGTACAAGAAGACAGAATGAAGGGATGTAATTGCTTTTGAAACCAATGGACTGTCGAGGTTTGTAGAAAACAACTGTTGTTGCTAGATCCACATATCCTAAATATTCAATCTTTGACATTTAAATATCTATTTGCATTCCCAAGCCTTTCATGTCTTTTTTATTTAAAAAGATAGATATTATTACAATACCTTCTAACATGAATGTTGTTATTGACACTCAAAAACGGGTTGAGGGGTGACACAGTTGAAAACAAATTCGGTATGCACCTACCGTTTTTCGTTTTTTTTCTTATTTTTGGTGGTCCTTTAGCAAATTTAAGAATGAAACTCAACCAAACCTTCGTCGAATTCTGTGAATAAATAGGTTTTGCCAATTTTCACTGGCGTCTCCCACTTAGCCGCTTTGGAGTGCCCTCTAACGTTTCCTCTTTCTGATTGAAAGAAAAAATCGAGCCCCTTCTCTCCTCCTCGGCTCATCTTCCCTAAAATCTAAGGGTGCGTTCGATCCACCCTGTTTAGTTTTCAGTTTTCGCCTCAACGAAACAACAAACGACATATATAAATCGTGAAAAATAACCGTTTTAGAAAACGAATTCAACATATAAAACGGAAAACATTTTTTTTACGTTTTGGAAAATAATGGATGGACGAGACACAATTCATCCTCCGTTGTCCCTCCAACCTCCCCGCCGGTCCCTCCATCTTTCTTGCATCTTCTCCGTCGTCCATTTACTATTCATTTTTTGTAGTTAATGTTGAAAACTCAAAATACAAAACAAAAGGTAAATCAAACACCATATAACATTCTCCATTTTCCGCCGTTTTTTTCTTCCACATTTTCAGTGATTTTTTGGCGAATTTAAGGATGAAACTCAACCACGCCCTCGTCAGATTATGTGGATACATAGATCAAAACCTTGTCAATTTTCACTTGTGTGTTCTCCATAATCATTTTTGAAGTGCACTCCAATGTTTCCTCTTCGGATTGGGAGAAAAATCTGAGCCCCTTCACTCCTTTTCCCTAAAATCTAACATCCTTCATTTTCCACTACATATTTTAGAGTATTTTTAATGACACTCCGAAAATGGTTAATGGAGGGTCGATTTTTTTTTTTTAAATCTACTAAGGAGAGGATCATTTAACATTGTCTCCCTTTAACAATTTGTAAAATATAGATCAAAATGCTCTTTTGTTATTTTACCCTAATTACATAATACTGCTCGGTAAACCCCAACAATCTTCTTCTCAAAGTGAATAGTTAATCACTTTTTTCATGGAGTAACCAATTTCTAACTCTGAAAAAGAAGGCAACATGATTTTTACTCAAAAAACGAAGGCATGCTGAATTTGTTGAAGAAATCACTGAAAATGTAACAATTTACTGGAAAAATTTTTGACCCATTTTTGGCCATAAACATTATATTTGTAGACAACGAGCCGAAATTAAACAATTAAAACGTCAAGTACTCGTTGAATTTGGTGAACACATCAGGTCATGACAATAACACAAATTCGACGATAGACCACCGAATAAAATCGTGTTTCCCGATGTACTAGCACCGAATATGTAGGATTTTATTTTTTCTCCAATTAATCTATTTTCGGTATGTTATTTCCGAATTTCATACCTAATTTCGATATGTTCTTGTCGATTTTTACCGTGTTTTGTTTATTTGAATGGAAAGTAAAATCGAGTTTTTTTATTTATTTTTTTGTTTGTGTTTGACCCTCTTAACAAATTAATTTTTAATCTTAGTGAAAATAAAATATAACGCCCACTTGATTTGGAGCGGAGTTTGTGCTGTTTTTAACATACCCACGACGGTTCATACTCACGGGAGTTTCCTCTTCTACATCCAACACCGATGAGACTCGACTATACCGCTTCCAAGCTGCTACATCTGTATTGGCGTTCAACTCACCATACCCTTTTCTTCCATCAGTCTACGTACGCTTGCGGTAATTTCCTTGATTTACCAAACCAAGTCGGACAGTCTACTGCAGTATTGAGTGTTTTTGTCTTCACAGATTTCGGTCATCGTTTTTGTATGTGGATATCTGACACTGATTTCATGAGGTAAATCATTTTTCTGCACCTCTCTTCTTCTGTTTAACATCAACTATACTACAATCCCGCCAACTATCGCTTGCATGGCTGTTATAGTTTCCTTCTGCATTTCACATGATTTAAGCTATTTTTAGGTTGTATTTCATATGCGCTCTGTTTAACAACTTACTGATTTGTAATATTGCTTGCACTACAGACATTGTGTTACCTCCGACCAACAAAAAAAGATTTCTCTGTAATTGCACTTTAGCTGTTTGTGTTTTTACCTGTACAACTGTCGGAATTTATTTTGTAACACTGACGAATATACGAAGTACACACTCTTATTCCTAGCTCTTTTTTTTTTTTTTTTTTTTTTTTTTTTCATCGTTCTATGAACGTCCCTTTGAAAAAGGTTCTGCATTAATCTACCTCACTGTCTGTACTCTAAATTTCATGTTTTCTAATTCATTCCTTTTCCCTGATTGTTCCTCAGTGTATCCGTTTACCTTTCCACTACTTCACATGTTTTTAATCACATATTTTCATACGCTATAAAGATTTAATATTGTGTGGGTCATGGTACTTTTCTGACATTTGATAGAATTTCAGTTGATAGAGTTGCATAAAAAATAAAGGTTGAATTTGTTTTGCTATATTTCCAGCATTACCATATGATACAATAATTTGATTTAACAATTTGTTTGGTCTCCTTTTGAAAATGCAAGGATTGAGTGTGTATTAAAACTTTTAGCAATTAAAAGAATTTTAGTTGGTAAATTGGGATAAAAAAAGTTAAAAACTGCTTTGGCATATTTCTGGTATTTAAAAATGATAACATTCTTACATTAAACATTATGTTCTACCACATTTTCGAACATTTATGTGTAATTCAGCTGGCAAAGTGAAATCATAGGTACACTCTTTAGTATATATACATGAACACACACACGCATTAAATCTTTACTATGGGATCTTACCGAGTTCATGTTTGGAGTCAATATCACGGAGCGGTCTAATGCTTGAGATGCATCGTGTTACATATCGTGTCATCATTTTGTTTCTAATAGAATTTCCGATATGTACGTGCCGCATAAATTTATGATTTAGTGTTTCATTTCATCGACTATATTTGTTAGTTTTCAAGAAAAATTCAGTCATGGTTGTTTTGTTTTCCATTATAAAATGGGAGAGCATTAAACAAAAAGTTTATCATTCTGTCTTAATGCGACATGAATACCCATTTTAATCAATGTATTTCTCTATAGTATTCGATTTAAAATCCATCATGTTGATATTTTTCTACAATTTTCCCTTAACTATAATATTTTTCCTTTTTTTTGAAATAGGCGAAAATGGAAATGGAATTTGCAAGCATAACCAAATGATTCAATGCACGACGATGATAATAAGAATATGAGACTGGATCAGTTCTAAGGTAAGCAAGTTTCTTATCTATTTAAAAGCACTTCTCTGAATTTTGTTTATGAATCATCCATGATTTGTTGTGTCTTGCACTATCTTAAATGGATTTTGTCGGTTTACAGAAATCCGCAAACTATATGTCTATTGTTTGATTCCTCAGTTATGATCCCTGGTTTTATTTTAATGGAAACCATGGAGGCATTCTTAAAATGAAACATAATGTAAAACATATCCCTCCATACGTTTACATGTACAGCGGGTCCCTATTTTACTATAGCAATATTTTTTCGTGATTGTTTGCACTATTATAAGGTGGTGCCTGGCGCAGCGGTAAAGTTACCCGGCTGGTAATCTGGAGCGTGCAAGTTCGAGTCCTGGCCTCTTCACATATGTGAGGGAAAGACTGTGTGCACTAATCGACCACCCCCAGAGCTCAGAAAGCCGTGAGAATAGTACCAGGACGGGAGACTGACCTGGGAAGTCCTCTCGCGTTTGAGTACGGGAGCCTTTGGCACTGGGTATCCACTTTATTGTTTGCACTATTATATATATAAAGAATTCAAAACAAAATAACTATTAAAGAAAGATTTCTCAAAAATGTTGTTGAAATGTTTGCACTTATTGTAAAAAGTGCAAATATTTCATCAACAATTTCATAGTGTATTGTTGATACGAGAAAGTAAAATAAGTTGCTGAAATATTTTAAATAATTGCCTACATATCAGCAACTATTACATAGTGTATTGTATGAAAGAAAATAAATCCTTGAAATGTCTGTACTTATTGTGAATAAATGCTGATATATATGCAAAAATGTTACATGGTATTGCCAACATATCTCAGTATATCTTAAAACTGCAGATATATCTGCAATTCTACTATATAGTTGCTGCTATTTCTGCAGTTTTACTAAAAGCGATATATTTTTCATTTGTATGCATTGTTTATCATTTTTCTGCAATAATGTGATGTTTGGATAAGTAGAGGCATTGAATTTGACAGTTTGAAGTAATCAGTGAAAATTGCACAAAACACGCAACATTTTGATATAACTGCGGTGATGTCTACAATTTTTCAAAAATTTGCAAGATTTCGCTGAACGTAATTTTTTGTTTGTTTTTAGATCTATTTTTTTTGTAGTTTTCTTACATGGATATGAGGATGATTATGTACTAAATAAAGTTTTGAAATTTGATAATTATTTATGTTGATTTTTGTTATTTTTGGATGATTTTCGAAAAATATGGACCTAATTTATAAAGTTTTATGATAGAGAGTTTTCTTATATTTTTAAACTTAAATCAAACCTTAGCTAAACCGTCTCATTATTTTAATGTATTGTGATTTTAATATTCATTGTTGATTGTTTTAGTTTTTCACTCGACTAGCTTTGAACAAATGGATACAAATTACTAATTTCTCTATTTCTTAAAGTCAAGATTTTAAATCTCGCTCGTCTCTCTCGAGATGAAAATCCGAGATTTTGCAGCATTTTATAAGTGTTTTAAATATCGCTCATTTTGATCATCCGAGATCTAAAACCTTGCTTAAATTTAGATTCCCTCCATTGAGTATCGTCCACCATTACTTGAGTTCTGGTAAGATCCTGGTATTCCAATACATCGCGACTTCCAATTAGACATGGTTTAACTTCGGTGTTCTCATATGTACGTCTCTAACTTGTGCATTTATGCTAATTGTATTCAATATCTCTTTCCGTTAGCCTTCACTATAGAGTCAATCTGGTTTAACGATCACATGAATTAGTTAAAATGATTTCGAGGATTATATTATTTTTCAAGATTTATCTCTTGCGACTACTTAATACCTGTTTCTATTACAATTTGTTATGTTAGTTACTTGTTTCTCTATAGGTGCATTTTTAGTCCGATTTGGTATTAACGCAGGATAATGCTTAACTCCCATCCTTGGGTACCACCATCTCTGCTGCAGTGCTGGTGCAACGGTTTTGGTTTGGTACATTTTTTCGTTTTAATAAAGCTTGATTTCTTTTTACATTTCAAGTTTCTGTTATGGATTTATATTATGATACAACTTGGTTCGATATATTAGATCTATACATTGATTTTGAGTTTATCAAATGTTTGAATTTTCTCAGTTAAAAGATGTTATTTTCCCATGTAGTATATGTATTAATCATTTTATTAATTTATGTCGCACATTAAAATTCCTTATAGCATCATAGCCACGGTTCTAATAAAAATTCGATTTTATTAAAGAATGTATATTGATTTAGGATTGTGTTATTGTATACATGAAGTTCATGACAATTTCTCATTTAGGTTCTCTTGTACTAGGTCTATTGTAACAACCTAGAATTTTATTTACTAGCCACAAAAATAAGCACTCAAAATAAGAAGCTTTCGGAGAACTTCGAAAGCTAAACCTTTCGGGTTAGTTGTAAAGTCAAGCACCTTTCGGTCTAAAAGATATCAGTCTTCGTATGGAATAGTTAGTTATTTTCTAAAGGCACAAATAAGCTTTTCTGGTATGAATTAACATAGAGAAAGATGTATCGAACACAGATGTACACAACTCTTCCATTAATACTTTGAATATGCCCTTTATTGATCATTTCATGCTGGTATAAGTACTTCTGGCTTCCAATGGAGAAAACCTCAAATTGATTTAGGAATTAGAGTTACAAGTTGTAACAACCCGGAATTTTGGAACCAATTTAAAATTTATTTTTATTTGATTTTAATAGAAATTAAATATTCTGAATGATTTATTTTGAGAATAAATGACTTAGAATTTATTTAAAACAAAGTTTGAATGTAAGAATTTATAATTGAATTAAAACGAGCTCGTAATGGCGCAGTAGTCTGGAAATTTGGTTTTAAACATTAAATGAATATACAGAATTCGATAAAAGTCAGATTTTGATGAAACCAGAAACGTTAGGATCTAATTAACCATATCTTTCTAACGAATGTAAGAAACTGAGATTTCGTGTTATGAATTGTAAGTTATGCCTAAATTAAAATTTCAAATAGTCGCTATGAAATTTATTATTATTTTAATATTGAATAAGCCCTTAAAAATAGCCATTTTGCAAACGACCTCCGTTTTCGATGAAACTAATTTTGTTGGATCCGGGACGTCATATTATTGTTAGGTTTAAAATTTCAAATCA
Organism: Allium sativum; assembly: GCA_030737875.1. Taxonomy (NCBI): domain Eukaryota; kingdom Viridiplantae; phylum Streptophyta; class Magnoliopsida; order Asparagales; family Amaryllidaceae; genus Allium; species Allium sativum. Next base: position 162,333,648 of record CM060923.1, read on the forward strand.
CTTGAAATTAGTATGTATGATCGAATTGATTCCATTCGGATTCCACCCTCGAAGACGCCACAATTGCATGGTAAATTTAAACACGTGTTGAATTCCAGTTGTAATTTAATAAGCTAGTTAAAATAACATTTTTCAAACGATCTTCAAATTCGAAAAAATTAATTTTGTTAGAACCGTAATTGCAAAACATAGCGAGATTTCAAATTTCATAATTTTTGGAGTCAGTATGTGACCATGGTAAATTAAAATATGCGTTGAAATTTAATATTGAACGTTATATTTAATTACATTTTAATTTTGACAAAAACTGATCAAAACAGTCGAATTGGCTTACGAAACATATCTCATTGTGTCCGGGATGAGGGTATTTGGTTAGGAACGTCAATCGTTGGGATTCATTTGGAGTTCAGAGCGTTAAACAAGTAATATTGGAATTAAATATTATTAAATTATATATTTATATATTAACTTTTATAACCTTAATTTCCCGTTCATCGTTCAGGCCGCCGCCACCTACCATCAATGGCCGAATTCGTTCGAAATTTAAAGCCTTAATCCCTCCCAATCCACTCAATATTATTCGAAACTTCCAACGCGAAGATTAAAGAGGAGAGTGAGATTTTTAAATCTATATAACAATGATGTATTTTAGTGGAGTGTATTTCGCGAATTCTGGCCTCAAAGGGGCCGACGTTGGTCTAGAATTGCGGAGCAGGGGGAGGGCCGAGTGGGCCCACATGGCTGGCGTGGGTAGGCGCCGGAACGGCGGTCGAGGGGAAGGGCTCCGATGGTGGTCCGGTGCAAGGAAGAGGTGGCCGATGGGGCTTGGGGAGGTCGATGTGGGTTTGAACGTGGCCTGGAGGTTTTGATTGGGGAAAGAGAAGGATTAAGGAAATAATTATTTAATTATCATTTTAATTGTGTAATTAAACTTTGGACCTTAATATTTTGTGCATAAGATCTCCGAATCGCGCGAAACTGGATTCGAGAGCTTCACAACAAAACTAATTTGGTCAAATTTAGAGTAAGTTGAATTTTGAGCTAAATTAAACGTCTGTTTAATTTAGTTTAAAAATAAATCGTCAAACTGATCAATGTGAGAATTCTTCCTCACTCAATTATTTTATTATGCTACTGTTTTATATTTAGATATATGTTGATTGCCAGTATGAGTTTCTTAATTTAAATATTTTATTTGTGTAGTTTAATTGCAAATACAATGTTAAATAATTAGCTGTTAAGTGATTAAATAAATACTGACATGTGAAATGATTAGGAAAATGAAATTGAGTAAATTAGTGAGTGAAAATATTGCTAATATTTTGTACAGTTATTTATTTTTATAACTGGAAATATATTGATTATCTATGCTGATTTTTATCTGTTACATGCGATATCCTTTGAGCTCCACACATGAACTAATCACTCAGTTTATTTATTATTAGAAGCGTTGTATGAATATACGACACTCGTATTTCAAACAATGTAGATGGACACTTTATGGAATCGTAAATGATACTGGATGAATTATTGATTGATATTGCGGTTAATCTATTGATTGACGAACCCATATAAGCGTTAACTGTTTAATGCTTATATGGTATGTACCACGATATGTGGACTGAATGTTATCTTGAATGTTGATAGTTGTTTATAACTATTGTTGGATGCATACAATGAATGAAATCCCTAAAATTTATTTATATGATATTGCTTGAATATTATTTCAATCTTGAATAAAACATGAATAGTTTAGTAATATAATATTCAATGAAATTTGAAGTTTGATTTTGATGTCCGATTTTAGATGGACACAAAAGTATTAAAATTGATTGAAAAGTGAAATGTGCAATTTTAAAGATGAATGACTGAAACGAGTTTTCAAAGATGATTAAAAATATTTTATATAATTTATAAAAGTGGTTTTGAAGCGTTTGGAATTATAATTAAAATTTATAAATCGAATTCGAGCTTGAAAAGAACACGCTGCGCAGCGACAGGTCGCGAACTTCAATCGAATTCCAGTATGCCCTTTTGGATAGTTCGAGAAGTGTACTAAGCTTGGTTCTACATGTTGGAAGATAGAAACTTTGTTGACCGTGCCCTTCGGGTCATGCCGGTAGGGGCTTTCTTTGAGGATAATAAATATTTGCCTTCTCCTTGATTATCTTTGTGCTGACAGTAGGCTTTCGTAGGGTTTCTTATCTCCAAAGATCATTATTTCGGAACCCGTGCTCTTTCGGTTTTACCGAAAAGGGCTTCTCTTCGTCTAAAAGTACTTCTGACTACGTATACTTTAGTGCCGAAAGCCTGCAGATGGAAGCTCTTTGGCTTCATCGAAGGGGTTTCTTCCCTTGGAAAGATGTTCTTTCTCGATTCTATGAGATATTTGTGAGGAGGTAATGCCTTTGTGACTTTGGGAAACCTTCTAATGTCGTCGATGCCCTGCATTCGGAGGACGATCCCATCGGTTCCAACGAAGGGAGCTCGTTGCATGCTTTCGACATATCTTGGGATTTTCCTCTTGAGTTGGATACCAACGCGCCGCTTCTTTTGGTTCTTTCGAAAGGATGGTTTCTATGCTGGAAGCTTGATTAGTTCCACTTCCACTCCTTCGGTGAAGATGTTGTCCGATCATGAGTATTCCCTTCGACCTGGCCGAAGAGCCCTTTCCCATGCTTTGTGCCTTTGTACGGCTTCTGGTGCCATCCTTGTAACTACCGCAATGCCTTTGCTGGTGCGAAAGGCTTGGTCTGCTTCCAAACCAGTCCCTCATGGGTACTTCTTCGTAATTTCTACCGGTTGTCGCCTTGATGCTTTCGACAACCTATACCTGATTACTCCAAAGGCTCTTATCCTTTCGAAAGCATACTTCTCGAGTCTTTCCCTTTAGCATCCTTGTTGTCGTTCCACTGTCCCTTCCAGAAGCTATCCTGATGGTTGAAGATTTGCTTTCCTGACACCTTGGGTAATCTTTACGCGCTAATCCCGGTGTCTTATCTCCTTTGTCAGCCTTCTTTCATACTTCACGCAAGAGAATATTTTGGCTAACATTTAGCTCCCTAGTATGAAAGAAGCCTTTGTTCTTTAGGAGAAAAAATCTTAAGCAATCTTATTGACATTATATTGGCGTTTCTCCAGCCGCCTCCATATTCCTACAATATTGTTTATTTTGAAGCAGTAAATAGACTTTGATTTATTATAATGCAACCTGTGTAGTTAAAGCGCTTAGCGCTAGAGGTGTAAAAAAATATAGCGGGGATAAAGCAGAGAAATAGCAGGGATATAACGGAGGTGCGAAAATGTTAATTAGACGTAAAACTATATAATTAAAATTATCTAATTATCATTCTCGCATCATTTGCGTAGAAGAAACGAATATTAGTTAATATTATATAAAAAAAATCAAAGAATACCATGGTTATGCACACCAGATTTGAGGATTATTACGGATTTTTATCTCATATAAGATACTTATGACTTAAAATTAGCTTTTTACATTAACTTTTTTGATTTATTTTAAAAACGAGATGGTCAAATCATCCTCTGTATATTAATATTGCTAAAACGGATGCAAAAAAGCGTTGATTTAGCGGAAATTGCGGGGCTTATAGCGGAACTACTGTTTATCAACACTAAATTGAAATAGCGTAGCTGTTGGAGAGCGCTACAGGCTATACCGAGGATCTTACGGGGCTTTAACGGGGTTTTAACTGCATAGAATGCAACTACAAGGCTCTGAAAGGGGTTGTTTATATAGCGATGGAAGGAAATAATTTTTTATAATATAAAAAATACTTCCCTGGCTGTTGTTTAAAAGTTGATGGTCAGATATCTGGCATCTTAAAAATGAATATAAACATTCGTAAACTTACGCAAGAGACCCCTCTACCTCTTTCAAATCGAAATGCATATAACACGTCAAAAAATTAACCGAAAATCAAAATGAAGATCATCACAATGCAAATTTCCAATGTCATCTCCGGATCATGGAATTAGCAAACCAGAAATTTGTCAAATGGTTGTGATGCATCAACGATCACAAATAACAAATGTTAAGAATTACATCTGATTATCACCATAATCAATGTTTTATCGAGAGGTTCTAAATGTACAGAACTAGTGGAACTATCATGTAAAAGAAATGTCAATAGTCATGAAACAAAAGGTATCCGGACGCATTTCCAAATTAATTTGGAAAAATCAAAAGCACCTTACATAAACCATGCAAATCATGAAATTGAAATCAATTCAAGTTTGCAACTTCACTATTAACAATGACTTGAATCATAAAAGTGTATATTACTTCTATATGAACTAAATTGAATATAAACTCTTCGAAATGATTAAAGGGCCTCCAAGAGTCACAAAATTAGGAGAAACCATTCAAACGAATGCATTATTCATTCGTAAATCACAACAGAAATTCGTGCAATGAAAATAAGAAGCAAAGCAATAGTTTTCATGATTCATGAAAGAAATGGAAACAATCTCGAATCAACCAATGATTCTATATTAGAAACAAGGTCTAAAGGGACACCAAAATGAAACTTAAAAGCCATAAGATACCGAACCAGAAACTCAAGATAGAATATAAGGCATCAAAATTCGTTGGCGATAGTTAAAAATTCATTAAAAGATTATCAGAAATAGCAACCAACTACATAAATGGAACTACGTTGCCTGCTCATAGGCAAGAATCAAGAAATAGCAAAAATACCGAAATTCACTCATAACAGCCATCTCATGGGAAATACATCATGAAAACTCCAACTAATAAAATTCATTCAGAGGCATTCGAAAATCATACTGGTTGAAATTCATGAAGGTAATACCAAAGCGAGGTAAGACATTATGATCATAGCATTTTATTAAGTCATCAAGAAAAGTTCAAAGATCATCCGTGTGGATGATGTTGTGTAAACCAAACATCATTGAAAGTTATCAATTAAATATAATTTATGCGTATGTTCCTTGGAAGGTTGTTTAAAAGTATCCAAAGGAAGCACGTGGTCGAAAGAGTCTTAAATATTCCGAAAGGTAATTTTCAAAAGTATAGAGGACTATTTCTATAATAAACTAGTCCTATCCAATCCTAAGATGTTTAACCGTTCAGCAGGAGTTCCATTTAGTTGTCTAGCCATCTGACCCTTCAGCAATAGTCCCGTTCAATTGTTTCGCCATTTAACCATTCAACACTAATTCTGTTGAGTCATTCAGCCATTCAGTTGTTTGGCCGTTCAACAAAGTAGTTCCGTTTGGTTGTTTGGTTCACCAATCGTTCAGCAAGATTGTTCCATTAGGTGCTCTAGCTATCAAATCGTTCAGCTAGATAAATTTATTCGGTTATCCAACCAATGGTCTTCTAAAGCCTTATTCTATTTCTAAGCCAATTGTGAAGGTGGTTAATCGAAAGCAAGGTGAATTGTAAACATAGCAAGAAAGTAAACAATGTTTAGAATAGTTGTTATCTAAAAAATGGTTAACACCCAAAAATGAGTTGCTTTCGGTTGGATTCTGAAAGTGAATTATCAAAGATAAATAGATTTATTCGGATATGATAGGCATAGATTTATTCGGATATGATAGGCTCCACTACCTTCGGTTGGCATGGACGAGTTTCGATAAAAGATATTATGAATTTCCCAAAATATAAATTGACAAATAAGCAAATAAACAGAGAAACGATGTTATTTTATGGAGTATTTAAGACTTTATTTGGGCATCCATATTTGTATAGATATTACATAATTGAAGTGAGGAAAACCCACCAAAAAAGGTATCACTTTCGGTGAGATTATGAAAGTGAATTATCAACGATATATAGATCCTTTCGGATGCGGTGGACTCTACTACCTTTGTTCGACATGGGCGGGTTTCGATAAAAGATATTATGACATTCCCGATATATAAATCGACAGATAAGCAAATAAACAGAGAAACAATGTTATTTTATAGAGTACATAAGATTTATAACTTTATTTGACGATTTAAATGTGTACATATATTACGTAATTGAAATGAAGGAAACCCTAACTTAATTTGTATTACAACTCAAACTTATAGGTACAAGATGGAGAATGAGGAATTGGATCCCGATTCTTGACCTCTAAGGTCGTATTTATAAGTGTGGGTTGGCCCTCCTTTCGACATATGGGCTTCGTCCCAGCTTTGCGGCTGAAATGCATATAGTGGCTTAATGAAAGTGTCTCTTGCTATCCTTTGGAAGAGTAAATATGGGGTCTCCGTATGGTTCTCCATTGAAACTCCTTCAGAATTGGATGTTTTGGCTGATTGATTGATGAGTGATCCTGTTGGAGCATCAGGTTTTTGGCGCCACTTGATACATTGTGTTACTTAGCACACGATGCTTGGTTGCGATGATTAACCAGTGGAGGCTTAAGCTCTCCAGTATTTCTTTTTGGATAGTCCGATAAGTATGCTAAGCTTAGCTCTACACGCTTAAGGATGGTAACCTTAGAGCACACACCCTTTGGGTTATGCTAACATGGGGCTTTCACCGAGTATACGAACCTTTTGCCTTCTCGTTGGTTATTTTGGTGTTATCAGCGAGTTTAGAATGTTCTCTTTCCCCCGAAAATTATTGTTCAGGAACCCATGCCCTCTCGATTGTTATCAAAAGGTCTTTTCTTCATCTGAAGGTACTCCTGCCTTGGAATACTTCAATGCTGAAAGCCTGCTGATGGAGGCCTTTCAGCTTCATTGAAGGGGATCCATATCGTGGAAAGATATTCTTTCTCGATTCTCTGAAATGTTCTCGATGAGGTAATGCCTTCGAGACTCTCGGAAATCCTCTGGTACTATTGATGTTTTACCTCCGAAAAATGATCCCTTTGCTTCCAGCGTAGGGAGTTCGCTGCATACTATCGGGATAATCCGGGACTTCTTCTTGAACTAGGTGTCGATATGCTGCTTCTTTCGATTCTTTTGAAAGGGTGATTCCTCCATTGGAAGCTTGACTAGTTCCTCTCTCGCTCCTCTAAGTGGAGATGTTGTCTGATTGTGTTGTTCCCTTCGACTTGACGAAAGGCTCTTTCTCACGCTTTCCACCTTTGAACGACTTCCATTGTCGTCCCTGGGACTATTGTGATGCCTTCGCCAGTGTGAAAGACTTATTCTACTTCCAAACGGCTCTGACTACTTCCTTCTATCACTATCGGTTATCGCCTTGATGCATTTTGTAACTTGTTCCCGACTACTCCGAAGGCTCTTATCCTTCCGAAAGCATACTTCTTGACTCTTTTTCCTTAGTATCATTGGTGTCATTCTTCTGTCCTTTCCGGAAGTTTCTTCTGGTCCTTTCGCAAGCTATCATGCTGACTTTATTTTAATGCTTTCAGCAGCCCGTATCTGATGTCACCAGAATATGCTTTTGCTCTCCGCGGGTTTTCTTCGCCGATGCCTTGGGTAACCTTCGTGTGCTATTCCCGGTTCCTTTGCCAGCCTTCTTTCATACTTCTCATCGAGAGAATATTTTTGCAAACATTTAGCCCCTCCTAGTATGAAAGATGCTTCGGTTTTTTAGGAAAAAACCTTGAGCAATCCTGCTGGCATTAATGATGTTTCTTCAGCTTCCTCTTTATTCCTAGTTCTCATTCCCTTTCAAACTGAAAGGCATGTAACAAAATACGGTTAGCTAAAAATTGAAACAAGATCATTACAATGTAAATTTCCAAAGATCATTTCTGAATCTTGAAATTATCAAACCAAAAATTTGTCAAAATGGTCGTGGTTCCTCAGCAGTAACAAATGATAAGCTTCAAGAATTATAATAAAAAATCAATATAGTCAACATTTTATCGAGAGGTTCTAAATGTACATAACCAGCGGAATTATCATATAACAGAAATCTCAATAGCCATGAAACAAAAGGCACCCAGAGGTATTTTCAAATTAATTTGGAAAAAACAAGGACATCTTTCATAAACCATGAAATCATAAAACCGAAGTTAATTCAAGTTTGCAACTTCACAAGTTAATTCTGTAAATCATGGAATCATAAAACCAAAGTCAATTCTGTAAACCATGAAATCAAGAACATATTTCGTAAACCATGAAATCAATAAATTCAAGGTCATGAGCATGTATCACAATTGGTATAACTTTTATGTAGGGATATTTTGGCTCGGTGGGAGGTTGTATTTTGTATTGTCGTACAATTCATTGCTCTATATTTCAGTTACAAATATATGTATATAAAGTTCTTTTTTTGACCATAAATAAAGTAATAAATTTTTCTTTGCACTCAAGTTCAAATATTAAACTTTTTGATCTCACTAAAAAAGGATCAGTTGGAAATAGGCATATGTTGATCACATTTAATGTAATTTCCATGCTACCCATTCATAATTGATCTATGTCATTTGACTGTATTGATAGATGTAACCCACTGTTTTAAATCTCCTAAATATCGCCTGAGATCACCTCCAAGATCTCGTTTTGGGCTCCTTCCGAAACGAAACAACAAATATCACTCCAGATCTCCTTTCGAATATATAGTCCGAGATATTGCAATATCGAACGATATATCGACCGAGACGAAATACTGGAATATCGTCCGAGATCTTAGTTTTTTTGGTTAAAATTTGAATTTGTGCCTGAACTAGAGCAATAATTAAAAAACTCAAATCTAGTCATGATAATCTTTTGTTATTTTACATTCTGCATGTTAAATGACCATATTGTATGTTCATATATATCCTAATATGCTTATGATTTTCATATTCATTTTTTTACATACATGTTACTTACAAAATTATGTATTTTAAGGTTTAATTATGCTGATTTTTTTTAATGTTTTGGATCCTTTGATGTTTTATGTCAAACAATATTCCTGTTTTAAGCATATTACGAATTAGAGTGTGAATGATTTTTCTCAAAATAAAGAATAATAAAGTTATTTTGCAATTCAAGTTTAAGTTACTATGTTTTTAATAGCATTCATAAAAACCATTTTCTAATAATATTATTTTTAACATATCATGTACCCCGAGATTGTTCTGATATGAACTTTCAGACCCGAGATGGAAATCCGAGACGATCTCCCGAGTTAGACTCATCTCATCCGAGATCTCCTCCGATACGAGATCAAGTCTATAAAATCCCTGAGACGAAACACGACCGATATCTGAGATCTAAAACCTTGATGTAACCATTAATGAGTTTAATTACGATAAATTCAACGAATGCCGCTTTGATCTGTAATGATCCTGATTTTTTTTACATAGGTATATTTAATTTAATTGAATACTTAAAACGATTAATTTTAAGATTTAATGATTTGAAATTTAAGTAAGAATTTGAACGCTAAATTATTTAAAAATGGGAATATCAAGTTTTAAAATCCGGATTAGTTTATTTTGGAGCTATGTAAAATTCTATTTGAATATATACGATGATTATAATTTACTTTTAATGAATTTGATTGTTTTGAAATTTATTTATATTCTATCGATTTAATACTGGAAAATAGTCATTTTTCCGATGATCTCAGATTCCGACGAAAACAGTTTCATCAGATTCAGAACATTAAATTATCGTAAGATTTCAAATTTCGTGTCAACCGGAGTTAGTATGCGAGCGTGCACAATTTAAACGCGTATCGAAAATCGATTTGAAAATTAAAAATAACATATTATTTGATTTTGAGAAAAACTAATGAAAACAATAAAACATATTTCATTGTGTTCGGAATATGGGTATTTGGATAGAAACGACAGTTGTTGCATATCGTTTGGAGTTCGTGAGAATTTTGAGATATAAGGTGAATAAAATAATATTAAAATAACCCTAACCCTCCACTATATAACATCTCATTCCAACCCTAACCCTCTTACACGAGCCTCTATTACCCATTAATTGCTGAAATTCATCCTCACTCTTTGGTTAATCACTTCCAACCCGTTCATTTTCAGAAGAAACTCCCAACATAAAAGTTGTAGCCCTCTTCCTCCTATTCAAATCCACACGGGTTGATCGTTGATCGGAGCAACGAGGTGGCATGAATCTGGGTTTAGTCAAGTGGTGCAGTTTCGTTTTTTGGTGATTTCGAGGCAGCGGAGGCGTTTTTAGACAAAGCGATCGACTGGAAAGTTGTTCGAAATGTCGAGACGGAGCTGGTGATGAAATTTCATGATCATCGAAGGTCGAAGGCAGCGGCAGGAGCAGAATAACCATTTTCGGGTTTAGAGCTGATTTCCAGCGATCGTGAAGGTGTTGGTGGTCATGCTGACCGGCGTGGGACCTGCTGGTGACGGCGGTTCTGGTAGAGGCGGTGGTCGGAGCTCCGGTGGTTCAAGCGAGGCGCGGTTGGAGTTTGTTGGTGGCCAAGCTCACGAATTCAAACCCGTAACCAATTCGAATGGGATGGAGATGAATTAGAGCGTGATTAAGGCGTTAACAATGGTAATTAATGGACTAATGATAGGATTAGTTAATTTAAATCTATTTTTAATTCAAGTGTAATTTATGTTAGCTCTATCGAGTTCAAACATGAACAGAATTGAACAAAACAAAGTGCGTTGGAATCCTTGTAGCGAACACGCCGCATGGAATTGGTGAAAACTGGATTGGATGAGTTTGGATGCAGCTGGAGTAGTTTATTTAAATTAAACGTATGATTAATTTAATTTGAAACAAACGTTATTCAACGATGAAACCTCGGTGAGAACTTCTGAAATTTTATTTTGAAATATTTATAAGTTGGGAAGTTGATTATAATCAAAAACCGATTATAGTACTGGTTGTTTCGTGGTTGCTATGGTTGTTTTGTGGTTGATGAATGTTTATTACAGTTATATTATTATTTATATATATAAGCGTTGATTGTTGAAAACGCTTATATTATCAATATTGTGATATGGTTGATGGTTGATGTGACTGTTTTTTCTAATATTGTTTACACACTTCACATCACGTATGTGAAATCATTGGGTACTGATTAAAGTTTCATTCCATTTGGAATCTGTAAATGAATATTTTATTCATTTAAATGAAATTGGGCGTAAAAATGAAAGGTGGAAGTTTTTATCCGAAATTGATCGGAAATGAAATTAATGTGTTTTCAAACAACTTTTGTAAAGGGGAAAACGACTTTGAAAGAGTTTTGATTTGGAAATGGTTTGTTCAAATTTGAAATCGATTTTGAATAGTAAATTCATAATTGAATTTGAGTTGGCTATACAAACGATGTTTTTAACTCAAATTGACTATTCCATTAGTCTTATATAACGTTTAATTTGATTTCTTCAAAGTTTAGATTTCAAAAGATTAAAATTTGAAAAATAATATTATTTTATTAATATTATAGTAATAATATATTCAATTTTGGTTTTCAATTTGATTTGAAGTCGGAATTTGAAATATCGCTTTTAAACAAGTTTATAAAGTTTATGAATCTTTTAAAAGCTAATTGGACGGGTTTTATTTTAAATTTTAATATGGCTTGAATAGGGCTAATCGCGCTGCGGTAGTTTACGAATTTCGACCATAAACTTCAAACGACTATAACTAATGCAATTTAAATCAAATTTACCTGAAAAGAAAAACGTTTGCTTTCTAATGATAATAGTTTTCAAATGAAAAAGAGAATTTCAGTTTTCAAGTTATGTTGAAATCAAGTTTTAAATAAAATCGCGGTTTTGTAGTTCGATGACCGTAATTGGAAATCAATATAAACAGCTTTATAATTTTGATTAAAAATATGGAAAAATTATGATAAATTATAATAAATGATTTTAAAGAGGTTTGGGCGAGAAATATGAAGTTTTGAACTTTAATTTGATTTTTGTGTTTTTCAGCCTAACTTACCGAATACGGTAAAACGACGTTTTGGAAATCTAAGTTTAAATGAACTAAACTTTTCAAATTTTAAGCATTGGATTTGATTGGAATTGGTCATCGAGTATTTGATGTTAATTCCGTAGATGAGACCCATAATATTCGAAGAATTTAAAAAGTGAATACGTTGTTATTCTGCTTATAGTGTTTGCTGAATATAGGAGTTGATATTGAATATGAGTTGATATGATTTCCATCTAAATTTTATATTTAATATCAACTGATTTTGGGTTGTTATGGACGATGTCTTTAATAACATCATCTTTAACCCAACAAGTTAAGTTATTTGGTTTATCAAATGTAAACGTTGTTTTAAAAGATAAGTTTTGATAAATCTTTTGGATTTAGGTAAAGGTTTTCCAAATTGAAATAAGTTGGATTTGGACAGATATAATCCTCGTATATTTGATATTGAATTTCGTTGTTTAGACGTATACTATTTGAGGAATTTGAAAGATATTTATATCGTTATTCCATTGATAGTATTTGTTGATTGCGAGAATTGGTATTGAATATAAGTTGATATCATTTCTATTTGAATCTTATATTTAATATCAATTGGTTTTAGATTTATTGTGAATGATGTCTTAAATAACATCACTCTTCAACCCGGCTATGTTAAGTTATGATTTGGAATCTAAAGAGGATTAAACATTTTGTGAAGGCGATTTGAAACAATACTTAATGATCTTGATTTAGAGATGAGTTTAAAGAGGAAAATAAAGAAATAAAGAGTTAATGAATTTTGATAAAAAGTTAATGAATGATTATTATGATTTTTTGAAGCTTAATTATCTTAAAAGGAATCTTGAATATGATTAATCTTGGTTTAAAAGCTTAAGGAATGGAGAATTGTTTTAAGAGGTTTTAATTAACCAATTTGAAGTGGAAAGATATTTGATTAATCATGTATTTTCGTACGGTTTTAAAACAACGCTCATTATCCGGAAAAACCGGGATCAGATTTCTGTCCAAAAACCATTTCGGATAATGATACGACGAAATGGAGCAAATGAAGATTTTGAAGACGATGGTTGAAGACCAAAACTTTTCACATCGTAGGGATTGCTCATTGACGTCTCGGTTGGGCGGCCACCCAAACGAGGTACTTATAGCGGAATTCCGACGTACTTGAAGAAATTTTGATTTGCAAGGGCCTCTTTCCTTTATGGACGAGGAATAGAGTTCCTTCTGCGTCGTTTAGACCCAGGACGAGCTTGTATGGATGTGTGTCTGACATTGTATTTTATAATGTATTGATTAGTCTTTACTAAATATATTTTTGTTGGTGGCGGAGAGGTTATCTCTTAGCTTAACACATTTGTTTGAGACATACAAGCTCAAAGGTGATATGGTTAGTAATTATCAATTGTATTTTATGGAATGACAGTGTGACATACTGAGTGATGTGCTATTATTGATGATCAAAACATAGCTTTAAGCATAGCTTGTGTAACGTGACTTCGACAAGCCTCACACCCCGAAAATGGCCAAAACAGGAAGGATGCAGCAAGGTTATGGATTATCATCTCCTATCTAGGTAAAAAGCGTACCATGGTATGAAGCCTGCGTATTACTTATTTGACAACTACTTTTTGTGGTTGTTGATGTTGTGGACGCCCGGTTTAAGGTTGGTAACGACCGGGAGGTGATATATCTAGGTGTGATCCAAGTAGGGAGATCCCGAGCTTGTGTTGATAGAGAACTTGTAGGTTGTTCTCGGGTCATTCCTCTAGAGATGTACCCATCGGTAGGTAAGTTCCTTAGCCTGGTCATTTGTTGGAAATTCTTTCTTCACTAGGAGTTTGTATGGTTTTAGCTATAATCCTATATGTCGACATAATAGGATGAGGCATTATGCCGGTTAGGATTGATACATTTGCCAAAGTGATTTCAACACATGTACTAATAATAATGTTAATGATTTTCAAGTGTCAAACATGCTTGTTTATCATAACGAGAAATCTCTCCCAAGTCTGCGTTTGCATAGTGTGTTCTGAGAGACCTTATGGTAGCTTCATTTTTTTTTAAAACATCGGTAGTTTTTATGCACTAGTATTCATAAGGGAAAAACTCGTTCCATGTTATACGACATGGTATCATGATTTACCTAACTTTAAAATAAATGTAAATAACTGTTTTATTTCTCACACCAGTCTCATGACTAACTTGGAGTTTATTGTTTTCCGCCTAAACTCTAGATGTCCATATTTTTCCACATAGGCAACCTAGTAGTTAAGGTTTGTAGATAGTCTTGGATTCTATATAGAGAAGGTTCTGGATTTAGACTGGAGCTATTATTGTGGAGCATTTCTATTCCTCCGTTGTACTCTAGTTATTTCTTCCGCTGAGCTTTAGTTATATTTCCACTGTATATTTATTGTACTATGATAAATTTTTGTAAACTCTGATGTAAAAATATTGTTGTATTTATAAAAGTTCGTTTTGTTTTTGTTCTAATATCTAACTAACCCTAACAGTCTGTTATTTTGAACGGCTCGAGCTGCTTTAATTACCGATTTGAAACAGTCAAAAGGCGGGTTCGTTACATGATCCTTTGTCTACACAGTTAATGGACGAGAATGTTTCAGATAACCATATGTTATAAATAGCAAATTTTGCAGCTCATGAAATTAAACGTATTTTTTTAAGGTAATTACATATGTGGTCCAGGGGGAGATTGTTGGAATATTTCATGAACTGAGTCACATATGTAAAATAAAATGTGTTGCGCTATATTGATATGTAACAACCCGCATTCTACGCATCGGAGGATCGTAGAATATTTATTTCTTTTTTATATGAAGGCGTATGGTCATGTAACTTTGGGAAACGACTATTGGGGTCATTTCCCATGTTCATGATTTTTGACGATTTTTAAATGACCATTTTGTCCCTAGTCGATCTTGTTTTGGCCATAACTTTTGACCGGAAAGGAATTTTGACCTGAAACCACTTCCATTAGATTTGTTTGATGGTTTACCTTTCCGTAGAATGGTCATAATAGCCAAACGGACTCACCGTTTGGGAGATATGACTGAAATAAGGTTTAGGAGGTGAAAAACTGTTTAACCGGGCCAAATAGGGTGATTAGTGAATGGGCCCATAACCCATTTCAGGATTAGGGTTATGAGGAGGCTGAAAAGAGATAGGGTTTCATTCCATTTCAGTTTTCTAGCCTCTACTTATCTCTTAGAAACCCTAAAAATGACCTCCAACCTCTAAATCACTTCCAAATCACTTTCTAATCAAGGATTAAGCTTAGCAACATCAAATCAAGGGAGATCTTCACCAAATCAAGATTAGAGTTGCTGATTTGCATTGTTGTTCTCGCCCAAACATAGATTTATTTCAGATCTAAGGTTTATTTGTGGCTAAGGTGAGTGATTTGCATAGCTCCTCGCTAATTATGTCTAATTAAGGGTAATTAGTGTTAATTAGCGAATTTAAACATGATAAAATTCTGGAAAAATATTTACAAATTCTTAAATAATGTTTTAGACCTCTGATATGAACTTGGGTTAATTTGGTTAAGTTTTGCTAATCCTATCATTAATTATGCTGGAACATGTTTAAGGGAAAATATGGGGTTTTGGCTATGTTTGATCCATTTTAATCTATCATACTGATGTTTTAGTGTTTAAGGTCACTTCTACATGTTGCTATGACTGTATTGTATGCTTTGTGATTGATTAGAATAGTTGGAATGGTCGAAAACGCCGTCGAGTGGCGTGGCCGATCCGAATCGGAAAAAAGGACCCATTCTGAACCACCTCCCACGCGAGTTCAGAAACTCTGATCCTCTCTGTTAACCTTGTATGGCAACGCCACTTGGAGACTCCGATCCGACCTGGTGTGCTCTGAAGGGGGCCGATTTGATCCATCATCCTAAGAAGACCTCCGATCCGACGTTGGAAGAAAAGGAAGAAGCCTGTGCTCCGACCCGAATTGATGGTACCCTCCGATCCGATCCGAAGAAGCTTGCCAGGGAACGTAGACCTCGATCCGATCCGTAGCAGAGAGGAAGGTTTGTGCTAGAGATTCCGAACCGATCCGATTTCTTAAGGGAGGAGCATTCCGATCCGAACCGAACTGATGATTGGGGTTAGATCCGAACCGATCCAGTGATGACCAATAACCCGAGATGCAAAGGTAGTCCAAATGGAAGTTAGAGCTCAGGATCCAGTTGGGAACCAATGTGTTCACTTCATGGTTGGGCTTTGCTGCGTGACATGTGCTAAGGAGTTGCCGACTTTCATAACTTCGATTCACCACTGAAAAGGGATGATGGGCTACGTAGCAGTGCAGTAGAGTCATCACGACTCAAGGGGCAAAGTGATCGTAGCAGGACTACGTATCAGTGCAGTAAAGTCATCATGACTCGAGGGGCAAAGTGATCGTAGTAAGACTATGAGCCAATGCAGTGGAGCCACTGTGAGTCCATGGGGCAGAGTGGACATAGTAAAGGATTAGTAAGGGTATGAGCCAGTGCAGTGGGGTGTGTACGACTCCATGGGGCAAAGTGGACACAGCGAAGGATTAGTGACTATGGAACAGTGCAGTGAAGCCGTTGTGACTTCATGGGGCAAAGTGATCATAGCAAAGTATTGGGTGATCGAAGTGGGGGATATCGTATTCTTTACGCACTGAGTGAGAGATGTGAGGATGGTTGCTATGTTTGATTGTTTGCCATCACTATGACATGCACACCCCCACTCCCATATACTTGTACACCATATATTAGTGGCACCTCAGAGTGTTGTACAGTATGTAGTACTAACTGTTTGGTTGCAGGTCCAGGTTCAGGTATGGTTTAGTATACCTGTTATTGTTCTGTTTAGCTGCTTATCGCTCATACCAGACTTTTTGTCTGACCCAGAGTTTTATGTCTCTTCTTATTACTCTGGGTGCTCACATGACCAGACTAGAGACATGTTAGCTGGTGATGCGCGAGTAGCGGATTCGGAGGCGAGCAGGAGGCTTCTACGTATGATATATATAGATATTTTCCCTGTGTCGTTGCTGGTCACTACTTTGGGCATTAGTAGTGTACCTTTCTTGTTTAGCTTTTGAGACAGTTTTTAAAAGTTGTAATAATGTTGGCTTTGGATCATAAGCTGTACTTTGGATTTTTCGCTACTATGATAGTTGTTTTCAGCTTATACACTGTCTCACCTGTTTTATGTTAAGTATGTTGTTATTATATTTTGTTCTATGCGCTGTGAGACATTCTACAGATTCCTTGTTGATTCTTCGTCTTCTTTCTTCCTTTCCTTATGACGATCCGTCCCGTACTAACTGGACATGTGTACAGCGCACCCTTGGAGTAAATGTCGGTTGGTGCGGGGTGGGTTGTCACATTTGGTATCAGAGTTCTAGGTTGCGTAGTTAACCTAGGGAAAGACACCAGAGAGAGATAGTACGTATATGAGAGTGCGTATTTGTGATTACTTTGGTTTTCAAAAGCTATATATATACTATTAGTATAGCTAAGGATGAAGTCGCACTGCACTAGCACCACTATGGAGATGGTTAATCGTTTTCTCTTTACAGATTGAACGATGTGCCGATACGCAAGAGGTGCTGGTAGGGGAGCCAATAATGGGAATGCTGCTGACATGAGGGCGATGTTTACTAACCTCATGAGAGAAATACTTAGGGATGTGCAAGGGGCAGTTCCCAATCCCGGTAATGGTGGTGGTCCAACAGTGCAGGCACCTAGGGCCAATTTTGCCAAGCTGTGCAAGGATTACACTAACCTTGGTGGGAAGCCGTTCCACGGAACAGAGTCGGCCACGGATGTTCAGGATTGGTTGGATAGCTGTGATCGTATCTTCGACGATTTGGGTATCGAGGATGCGATGAAGAGAAGGCTAGCGTCTCGTCAGCTGCAAGGGCGAGCGATGAATTGGTGGAATGCTATTAAGACATCCACTCCAGAAGATCAGGTTACTTGGGATCAGTTTAAGGCTCGCTTTAGCGACAAGTTTATCCCAGCTGCTCAGGAGTCGGAATTATTTAGGAAGTTCTTGGAGCTTAAACAGAATGGTAGGGCAGTCTCGGACTATATTGCTGAGTTCGACACTTTGTCGAAGTATGGATTATCCCTTATCGATACTTCTGAGAAGAAGAATGAGAAGTTCATTACTGGTTTGGATGGATACTTGGGGGAAAGGCCTATCAACCACATCGATGAGACTTTTGAATCGATTGTGGGGAAAGCTTTGAGATCAGAGAGTCTTTACCCTAAGTCAAAAACTGAGGTTGCATCTGCAGAAGGGCTGAAGCCGCAAGCAGGCGGTGGAGGCAAGAATAACACTCAGAACAAGAGGAAGCAGAACCAAACCAAGGATGGTCAGAAAAAGAGCAAGAAAGATGTTGAGTGCTTCAGCTGTAGTAAGGACCATTATGCTAAAGAGTGCCGGGCCAAGCTAGCGGATAGGAAGTGCTACAACTGTGGCCCAGTGGGACATCATAAAGATAAATGTCCACAACCTCTTAAGGAGAAGGAGATTGTGAAAGCATATGCTATCGGTGCTATTCCTTCTTCGTCGAATACCCCAACTGCGGCGGAGAAAGGAAAGAATGTCGTCATTCAAGGTATGTTTTCTATTCATGATGTACCTGTTCGAGTTTTGTTTGATACTGGGGCTTCCCGCTCCTTCATATCTAGTGACCTGGTAGATAGGTTGGGATTGGAACCCGAGATGGTCGATAGACCGTTGGTTGTGACGAACCTGATTGGTGGTTCGACTAACCTTAGTATGATTTGCTGAAATTTGGTCTTATCGAGTCATGGATGTATGTTTGTGATTGCTTTGTTTTGGGCTTTACTGGGTATGGCATTATATTGGGAGTCGATTGGCTCCAAAAATACGGGGTGGTGGTAGACTGTGAGGGCTTTTTGGTGACAGTTAGAGCGGATGATGGGCGAAGAGTAGTGTTTGGTAGTCTACCTAGTGATGGGGTAATGGCTAGTTTTGTAAATTCCCTCGACATCCCGCATGATGAGTTGTCAGATGTGCCCGTGGTTGGCCAGTATCCGGACGTCTTCGAGGAGGTGACCGGGCTTCCACCACACCGAGAGATTGAGTTCCGTATTGATTTAGTGAAAGATGCCAGACCTATAGTAATGCCACTTCGTCGTATGGCACCAAGGGAGCAGCGAGAGCTCGGAGTGCAAGTAAGCGATCTTTTGAAGAAAGGATTTATTAGAAGAAGTGTCTCCGAGTGGGGAGCACTAGTTGTGTTTGCCACTAAGGCAGATGGTTCCCTTCGTTTATGTGTGGACTATCGCGAGTTGAATAAGGTAACGAGGAAGAATAAGTATCCTCTACCGCAGATAGATGATTTGTTTGATCAACTGGAAGGAGCAAGAGTGTTCTCCCAGTTGGACCTCGTGACAGGATTTCATCAGCTTCGAGTAGCGGCTGAGAGTGTCCCGAAAACGGCATTTAGGACACCGTTTGGATTCTATGAGTGGTTGGTCATGCCATTTGGGTTGACCAATGCACCAGCATATTTCGTGGATCTTATGAATCGAGTATTCAGAGATCAGTTGAATAAGTTCGTTCTTGTATTCGTAGATGACATCCTTGTTTATTCAAGGACAGAGGAAGAACACAAGGGACATTTGAGGATAGTGATGGAGGTGTTGAGAAAACACCAGTTGAAAGCAAAATTTTCTAAGTGTCACTTCTGGAGGAGGGAAGTGAGATTCTTGTGCCATGTTGTTTCAGAGAATGGTATTGCCGTGGACCCTGCGAAGGTGGCTACAGTACATGATTGGCCTACGCCCAAGAATGCAACAGACGTAAGAAGCTTCTTGGGGTTAACTAGATATTATCGTAAGTTTATCCATGACTTCTCCAAGATAGCAGCACCGTTGACTCAGTTAACTAAGAAGAATCAAGCCTTCGTCTGGGACGGAGTGTGTGAGAATGCATTAAAGAAAAGTTGACACGTGCGCCAGTGTTAGTCATTCCTAAAGGGAATGAAGAGATGACGGTATACACGGATGCTTGTGGTACCGGACTAGGTGCTGTATTGATGCAAGGAAGTAGGGTTGTAGCTTATGTTAGCCGACAACTAAAGCCACATGAGAAAAGTATCCTACCCATGATTTGGAACTGGCAGCGATCGTGTTCGCGTTGAAGATGTGGAGACATTATCTCTTGGGAGAGAGATTTGAGTTGTTTATCGACCATAAATCGTTAAAGTATCTCTTCTCTCAAAGTGATCTGAATCTCCGTCAGCAGAGATGGTTAGAGTTCTTGACTTCGTATGATTTTGATATCGCATATACACCTGGGAAAGGCAATGCGGTAGCCGATGCCTTGAGTATGAGACATGCCAGTTTAGGGGCTATGTTTTTTGAATGGAAGCAACTGGAGTATATCGCAGGGTATGATTTCAGACCAAAGTGCGAATTGGATCCAGAGATATTAGCTAGTTTGACGATCAGACCCACCTTGATTGAGCGGATTGGTTCCAGTCAGAGGGACGATCCTAATCTATTGGGAATCATCTTCAAGTTAGAGATGAATATCGATGGTGAGGAGATGAATTTGTATAGGCTTGATCAAGAAGGATGGCTTAGAAAGAATGGAAGACTAGTTGTACCCAACGTGAATGGTTTGAGAGATGAAGTGCTTAGGGAATACCATCACTCAAAACTGACTATACACCCCGGTGGTGATAAGATGTATCGAGACATGAAGCAGACTTACTACTGGGAAGGAATGAAAAGAGACGTTGGGAAGTTTATATCCAAGTGCAAGAATTGTCAGCTAGTTAAAGCCGAGCAAAAGAAGCCTAGTGGTTTGTTGCAACCATTAGAAATTCCCAAATGGAAATGGGAGCAAGTCTCGATGGATTTCATTGATGGTTTACCAAGGACTAGATCGGGACATGATAGCATTTGGGTAATTGTGGATCGATTGACTAAGAGTGCAAGATTTATACCAGTCAAATCGACCAGAACGGCAGCTAAGTTAGCAGAATTGTATATGAAGTGGGTAGTGAGATTTCATGGAGTACCTAAAAGCATTGTGAGTGACTGAGACCCGTTGTTCACTAGTGAGTTTTGGAAGAGCTTACAAGAGGCTCTAGGGTCGGAATTATATCTCAGTACCGCGTATCATCCTCAAACTGATGGTCAGACAGAGAGGGTGAATCGTATATTGGAAGATCTCTTGAGAGCTTGTATTTTGGATTTTGGTGGATCATGGGATGACCAATTGCATCTAGTAGAGTTTGCATATAGTAATAGCTACCAATCCAGTATCGGTATGGCTCCATATGAAGCTTTGTATGGAAGACCGTGCAACTCACCATCATGTTGGATAGAGACCGGTGAGAAGTTTGTGCTTGGACCAGATGTGGTGAGGGAAACTTCAGATAAGATTAAGATCATTCAACAACGGATGAACGCTGCCCAGGATAAGCAGAAGAGTTATGCTGACAAGAGAAGAGACTTAAAATTCTCCATTGGTGACTTGGTGTTTGTCAAGGTTTCTCCGTTAAAGAGCGTGATACGATTTGGCAGGAGAGGCAAGTTGGCACCAAGATTTGTTGGCCCATTCCCAGTTCTCGAGCAAGTTGGGAATTTGGCGTATAGAGTTGACTTACCAGAGAAGATGGCGGGAGTTCACAAAGTATTTCATGTTTTCCAGTTAAGGAAGTTCGTGCACGACCCAGATATGACTATTTCACCTGATCAGTTGGAGGACTTCGAAGTGGAACCCGAGGCGGTTGGGAACCGCAAGCCGATCCGTATTGTCGAGCACGATACGAAGCAACTTCGAAGGAAAGCGGTGAAGCTAGTCAAGGTTCGGTGGGGGCAAGAACGAGAATGATTGTACTTGGGAGACAGAGGAGAGCATTAGGAAAACGTATCCAGAACTCTTTGCCTGGTAAGATTTTCTTTGCAATTTAGTTATTCCGCATGCTAGGATAAACTTGTTTTGCATGTTTGATTGTTGTTTTATGGCTGATAGGCATGCGGAACCCTTTGTGTGTTTTAGTTAGGGAATTTCGGGGGCGAAATTTCTTAAGGGGGGAGAATGTAACAACCCGCATTCTACGCATCGGAGGATCGTAGAATATTTATTTCTTTCTTATATGAAGGCGTATGGTCATGTAACTTTAGGAAACGACTATTGGGGTGATTTCCCATGTTCATGATTTTTGCCGATTTTTAAATGACCGTTCGGCCCCTAGCTGATCTTGTTTTGGCGTAACTTTTGACTGGAAAGAATTTTTTTTCTGAAACCACTTCCATTAGATTCGTTTGATGGTTTACCTTTCCATAGAGTGGTCATAATAGCCAAACAGACTCACCGTTTGGGAGATATGGCTGAAATAAGGTTTGAGAGGTGAAAAACTGCTTAACCGGGACAAATAGGGTGATTAGTGAATGTGCCCATAATCCATTTCGGGATTAGGGTTATGGGGAGGCTGAAAAGAGATAGGGTTTCATTCCATTTCAGTTTTCTAGCCTTCACTTATCTCTTAGAAACCCTAGAAATGGTCTCCAACCTCTAAATCACCTCAAAATCACTTTCTAATCAAGGATTAAGCTTAGCAACATCAAATCAAGGGAGATCTTCACCAAAACAAGATTAGAGCTACTGATTTGCATTGTTATTCGCGCCCAAACAAAGATTTATTTCAGATCTAAGGTTTATTTGTGGCTAAGGTGAGTGATTTGCATAGTTCCTCACTAATTATGTCTAATTAAGGGTAATTAGTGTTAATTAGCGAATTTAAACATGATAAAATTCTGGAAAAATATTTACAAATTCTTAAATAATGTTTTAGACCTCTGATATGAACTTGGGTTAATTTGGTTATGTTTGATCCATTTTAATCTATCATACTGATGTTTTGGTGTTTGAGGTCACTTCTACTTGTTGCTATGACCGTATGGTATGCTTTGTGATTGATTAGAATAGTTGGAATGGTCGAAAACGCCGTCGAGTGGCGTAAACTGCTTGCTGGAAAAAGTGCAGAAAATTGGCCGATCCGGATCGGAACGGAAAAAAGGACCCGATCCGAACCATCTCCCACGCGAGTTCATAAAATCCGATCCTCTCTGTTAACCTTGTATGGCAACGCAACTTGGAGACTCCGATCCGACCTGGTGTGCTCTGAAGGGGGCCGATTTGATCCATCACCCTAAGAAGACCTCCGATCCGACGTTGGAAGAAAAGGAAGAAGCCCGTGCTCCGACCCGACCCGATGGTACCCTCCGATCCGATCCGAAGAAGCTTGCCAGGGAATGTAGACCTCGATCCAATCCGGAGCAGAGAGGAAGGTTTGTGCTGGAGATTCCGAACCGATCCGATTTCTTAAGGGAGGAGTATTCCGATCCGAACCGAACTTATGATTGGGGGAGATCCGAACCGATCCAGTGATGACCAATAACCCGAGATGCAAAGGTAGTCCAAATGGAAGTTAGAGCTCAGAATCCAGTTGGGAACCAATGATTTCACTTCATGGTTGGGCTTTGCTGCGAGACGTGTGATAAGGAGTTGCCGACGTTCATAACTTCGATTCACCACTGAAAAGAGATGATGGGCTACGTATCAGTGCATTAGAGTCATCACAACTCGAGGGGCAAAGTGATCATAGCAGGACTACGTATCAGTGCAGTAGAGTCATCATGACTCGAGGGGCAAAGTGATCGTAGTAAGACTATGAGCTAGTGTAGTGGAGCCATTGTGACTCCATGGGGCAGAGTGGACATGGTAAATGATTAGTAAGGCTATGAGTCAGTGCAGTGGGGTGTGTACGACTCCATGGGGCAAAGTGGACATAGCAAAGAATTAGTGGCTATGGAACAGTGCAGTGAAGCCGTTGTGACTTCATGGGCAAAGTGATCATAGCAAAGTATTGGGTGATCGAAGTGGTGGATATCGTATGCTTTACGCACTGAGTGAGAGATGTAAGGATGGTTGCTATGTTTGATTGTTTGCCATCACTATGACATGCACACCCCCACCCCCGTATACTTGTACACCATATATTAGTGGCACCTCAGAGTGTTGTACAGTATGTAGTACTAACTCTTTGGTTGCAGGTCCAGATTCAGGTATGGTTTAGTATACACGTTATTGTTCTGTTTAGCTGCTTATCGCTCATACCAGACTTTTTGTCTGACCCAGAGTTTTATGTCTCTTCTTATTACTCTGGGTGCTCACACGAGCAGACTAGAGACAGGTTAGCTGGTGATGCGCGAGTAGCGGTTCGGAGGCGAGCAGGAAGCTTCCACATATGATGTATATAGATATTCTCCCTGTGTCGTTGCTGGTCACTACTTTGGGCATTAGTAGTGTATCTTTCTTGTTTAGCTTTTGAGACAGTTTTTAAAAGTTGTAATAATGTTGGCTTTGGATCATAAGCTGTACTTTGGATTTTTCGCTGCTATGATAGTTGTTTTCAGCCTATGCATTGTCTCACCTGTTTTATGTCAAGTATGTTGTTATTATATTTTGTTCTATGAGCTGTGAGACATTCTACAGGTTCCTTGTTGATTCTTCGTTTTCTTTATTCCTTTCCTTCTGACGATCTGTCCCGTACTAACTGAACATGTGTACATCGCAGCCTTGGAGTAAATGTCGGTTGGTGCGGGGCGGGTTGTCACATGATATAAAGTCTAACTGAAGTGATTTAGTTTTAAATTAGAATTAAAAGGCTTAAAACTTATATCATCAGGAGTCAAATGTGCAGATTTCAGTGCGTTTTAATTTGTTGAGGGGTTAAATTACAAAATGCCAACTTTATAAATAAGGGGTTATGGTTCCCTAATTACGTAAGGCTTAGAAGCTCTCTAACTCTCTTCTGTGGTGAGTTAATTTCAGTTTTAGGTTTTGTATCATTTTGGAAGACTGAACATAATCTATCTTTTCATTGACAGTCAACTATGGATTCAGGTACTGCAATAATTAACTATGGATTCAGGTACGATTGAAAGTCGCAAAGGATCGAGTAATATAAAAATACGTGTACTAATATTAACTAAGTGCAGAAGATATAATAAACTATATGTTGACCTGCTTTTAAGTCAAAGCCGTCACACATGAAATCATTGGTCAACAATACGCTCAGGTATCAGGAATACCGTCAGAAGACAGGCAGCGATTTGGTTAAAGTCGCATCACAAACAAAGAAAGGCCCGAAACTCCTACCATATGACCTTTTTTGGGCCCGAAAACAGCGATTACGGACCTGAGCTCTGTGACCCTTGTAAATCTCTGAATTAGCTTCAGTTTGAGCTTTGGTTTGGCTCAATCGGACTTACGGTTTGAAAGTTATGCTCGTTTCCGTGAACGCTTGCAGAACCGGAAACATGGATTTTGGAGTTTCCATCACCACGCATCGGTTCGGATCGGTCTAGGCGGATCGGATCGGTTGGAGACATCCCGCCTTCACCAATTCAACATCTTCCCTTCAACGCTTGGATATCAGCTCGGATCGGATCGGAGGGAGCAGACCCGATCCGCTTCACCTTCAAAGCACTGAAACGCGAAATCTTCAGATAGAAGACATTGGTTCAGATCGTTGCTAGGAATATCTGATCCGAACACCCGAACCTGCTTCAGCGCATGGAGTTTGACATGTTCTCAAGGAGTAACCGCTCCGACTCTTCCGGATCGAGCTCCACCTGTCCTAGCACGATCTGAAGAACATTTCTCCACTGCTTCCGAGATCACCTCAGGGCCTGCCACGTGCCCCTCCGATCCAATCCGATTCAGAGCACCTAGATGCTTCTCTACACCTATAAATATACCAGGAGATGGTCATTTCAAGGGACTTTTTGAAATCTAACTCTCCATGGCTTCAACTATGGTTCTTCGCAAGACTATTGCATAACCTGGAAGTCGTATTTCACATTACAACACGAGGATTTCGTGTATAATCTCCCCTTTAATCTCCTCTTCTTCATTGTAAACACGAGAATTTCGTGTATAAACTGCAAACAAACAACATTGTAATAGCTTCTTAGGATTTAAGAAACTATAAAGTGGACGTAGGCTTAGATTGAGCCGAACCACTATAAAAATCTCGTGTGTCTCCTCTTATTTTACTGCTTTTTCTGCATTAATCTGTGATTGTGAGGTTTTCACATAGATTTTTGGGTGTTAGGCCCAAATTTCGGTCTAACATTTTGGCGCGCCAGGTAGGGGGCACACGACAACTTCAACTTCTGCTTGGATTATTTGGCTATTGGATCGATGGATAAACGAAAGATTTCCCGTGTTGAAGGCGAAAGCACGAGAAATGAAGCAAGCCATGATGCTTCCACACATGAAAACCCGTCAGCATATTTGACGCGAGAAAAGATGGATGGCGTTCTCGTTGAATTGAAAACTCAAATGGCAAGGCAAGATGATCTCCTCCGCAAACAACAGGAGATGATCGACCAATTCTTCGCTCGGATGGAAGGCAGGCCGAGTGGCAATGTACAAATCGCAGGAATTGGCATGGAATCGGCTCCAGCAGGAACATCGAACATGATCGGTTCGGTCCCAATCCGAACCGAGGGCCAAAACCGGAATCAAACGCAGATGGAAATGGGGGGCAATCCTCACAGGATCGGTTCGGATCTGACCCGAACCGCCACCCTACATGAGCTTGGGGGTAGCAGCCTCCCCTCTGGAAATCAAGACTTCGCTCCAGCACGACCTACCTCCACACCGATTCAGATCGGTAATTCCACACAGCTTCAGCATCAAGCTCCCCGGTTCGGAACAGGCGAACCTGTTCGGATCGGCACCTCCGATCCGAACCAAGCACCTCCTCATAACCTCCCTCGCTTCTCCGAGCCGCAGCAAGGGGGCACCTCCGAACCGAACCGGATGACCTGCCAAGCTCCTTATACTCTTCCACACTCTTCTGAACTCAACGCTGGGGGCACCAGCTCTGGCTTTAGCAGCTTGCAACAGCTCTTTGAAGGCGATCGGCTCGCCAATCTCATTGAACGCCTTTGGAGAGGCCGCATTTATCAGAATGACATGGATGATGTCAATCACAATCCATTCACACAGGAAATCAGGAATTTCCGTAATCCCCCGGATTTCAAACTTCCACAACTGGAGCCATACAACGGCAGAACAGATCCTACCGTACACCTAATGCGCTATAAACGACATATGGAAGTTCAATCGGCGTCGGAAAACGTCATGGCTAAATGCTTTCCCCTCTTTTTGACCGATATTGCTGCTATGTGGTTTCGGCAGCTAGAATCTGAATCGATCAACAGCTGGAACATGTTGGTCGCTTGCTTCATTGAACAGTTTCGGGTCCACATCGCTCGACCCAAAAATGTCATGTCACTCACTACAATCAAACAGAGACCCAAAGAAACTCTGCGGTCATTTTTGGAAAGGTTCAATGTTGCAGCAGCATCAGTTGATCGACCTGAACCATCTATGGTATTGATGGCGGCAGTATCCGGCGTTCTAGACAACTCGGAGTTCAAAAAATCCTTGTACCGAGACCCACCAAGGAATCTCAGCGAATTCTATCTTGAATCAGATAGGTTTTTGCGTGAAGAAGACGCAACGTCCGAAAAAAAAATTCTTGATGTTAACATGCTCAAAGATGGAGAACCGCCTGATTCTGGTAAAGGCAAAGGAAAAGCTGCCGTCAAGAATGACCATAACGCTCGGTCCCGAAGAGGGCCCAGATATGAAAAGTACACAAAACTCAATTCGTCACTGACCGACATCTACGTGAACACAAACGGTGACGTCTCCTATCCAAAGCCTCCCAGGAGGGAGCCATCACAAAGAGAACGCGATTCTGGAAAATACTGCGTGTTTCATGATATGGAAGGTCATGACACAAATGACTGTAGACACTTGCGAGATTTGATTGAGGAACGGGTTAGACGTGGAGAGCTACTCGAGTATGTGAAACAACCAACAGCGCCTACACCTGCGTTACCCCCACCTGCTCCCCGGAGAGGGAATGACCCTGGAACGAGCTCCCATTGGCTCGTCATCAAGTGATCTGGATTGGATCACTCTGCATTTTCAGCATTTCTTAGGATTTAAGATATGTTTCTTTGCTTACTTTAGGTTTTCCGATCGGCTAAATCGAAGTACACACGTTCGGGGTTAGGATTTAGCTCCAAAACGTGCTTTACACTCGATAACAAACCAATCAGGATTTGCTTTGGTTTTGTACTTTGAATTGAATAAGGAAGGACCTTCCGAGCATGGATTATGTTTGGTAATTTAAGTGTCTTGTCAGGTTGTGACAGGATTCTCAATCTCAACTAAAGTATGGCTTATACTTATCTCGGACCCCTAGGCATGGATTATGCCTAGGAACAGACTGTCCTGTCAGGTTTTGGCAAGCATAGCTCTATCCCGACATGAGTATGGATTGTACTCACTAGGATTCTTAAGTATGGATTGTACTCTGGAACGGCTTATTTTTTTGTTAGGATCTGGCAAAGGAACTCAATAAAACTTGAGTATGGTTTATGCTCAGTTTGAACTTCCTGGTATGGCTTATACCCGGAAGGTTAGGTCCCTCGTCAGGTTTTGGCAAAATGATTCGAACGTGTCTTGAGTATGGTTTATGCTCAAACAAGCGCCCAAGCATGGTTTATGCTCGAAGGTGTAATCAGTTTTGTTAGGTTTTGACATACTTGTTTGCTTTCTCTTCTTCGCAGGTATGGATTATACTTGCAGCTGGCAGGCCCGGCGTGGCCTTGGATTATCCAGAACACATCTTCCTTCAACCAGCAAGATATGTTCAAGGGGGCAAAATGTTGACCTGCTTTTAAGTTAAAGCCGTCACACATGAAATCATTGGTCAACAATACGCTCAGGTATCGGGAATACCGTCAGAAGACAGGCAGCGATTTGGTCAAAGTCGCATCACAAACAAAGAAAAGCCCGAAACTCCTACCAGATGACCTTTTTTGGGTCCGAAAACAGCGATTACGGAGCTGAGCTCTGTGACTCTTGTAGATATCTGAATTAGATTCAGTTTGAGCTTTGGTTTGGCTCAATCGGACTTACGGTTTGAAAGTTATGCTCGTTTCCGTGAACGCATGCAGAACCGGAAACATGGATTTTGGAGTTTCCATCACCACGCATCGGTTCGGATCGGTCTAGGCGGATCGGATCGGTTGGAGACATCCCGCCTTCACCAATTCAACATCTTCCCTTCAACGCATAGATATCAGCTCGGATCGGATCGGAGGGAGCAGACCCGATCCGCTTCACCTTCAAAGCACTGAAACGCGAAATCTTCAGCTAGAAGACATTGGTTCGGATCGTTGCTAGGAAGATCCGATCCGAACACCCGAACCTGCTTCAGCGCATGGAGTTTGACATGTTCTCAAGGAGTAACCGCTCCTACTCTTCCGGATCGAGCTCCACCTGTCCTAGCACGATCTGAAGACCATTTCTCCACTGCTTCCGAGATCACCTCAGGGCCTGCCACGTGCCCCTCCGATCCGATCCGATTCAGAGCACCTAGCTGCTTCTCTACACCTATAAATATACCAGGAGATGGTCATTTCAAGGGACTTTTGGAACTCTAACTCTCCATGGCTTCAACTATGGTTCTTCGCAAGGCTATTGCATAACCTGGAAGTCGAATTCCACATTACAACACGAGGATTTCGTGTATAATCTCCCCTTTAATCTCCTCTTCTTCATTGTAAACACGAGGATTTCGTGTATAAACTGCAAACAAACAACATTGTAATAGCTTCTTAGGATTTAAGAAACTATAAAGTGGACGTAGGCTTGGATTGAGCCGTACCACTATAAAAATCTCGTGTGTCTCCTCTTATTTTACTGCTTTTTCTGCATTAATCTGTGATTGTGAGGTTTTCACATAGATTTTTGGGTGTTAGGCCCAAATTTCGGTCTAACACTATACCAAAAAAGTAAAATGACACCAGAGAGTTTTATACAGGTTCGGAGCACCGTCTTACGTCCAGACGAAGTCTCATTCTGGAATTATAGCTATCGACTACCTTCACTTAACCCGGAAGAATAAGTTTACACTGTCTGAACAAGAGAGCAGGACTTTGACGACCTAAAGGAACCAAAGCACGATTTTTCCAACTGAATAAACCACTAGGACTTTCTTGCAATGAACAAAAGTAAGATTGACTACAATGTGCTCTTTAAGATGGCACAAATGAGTCACTTTGATTATAAACTTCTTATAATCTTCTCCTTGATGATATATAACGTATGGTATGTGAAGAATATGGAAGAGAATGATGATTATCAATCACAAGATGTTAGAATTGAGTGCAAATGAATAGTAATTAGATAGAAGGTATTAGATAATCAAAATTAGATAAGATTGGATAAGATGATTGAAACAAGCGATTCTGAAGTTATTATATATAGTATTAAAAGTTGTTTCTCTTCATATATAGATTTGATCAAAGGAAACAAACATAAATCTTGATTAAGAATTGTGTCTTTTCGTTTGAAGAGAAGCATACATTCAAAAATAGTCGTCCAGCTGACTGAATTTGTTAAAATCTGAGGGAGCAAGGAATTGGTACAAAAATAGCTGATTTCAACCCGTTTGATTTACTAATTCAACGGCTGGTTATTCATATAAAAATATGAGTAACCCAACATTCAGTCGACTGAATTTAGGGCATTTAGCCGGTTGAATGCACAACCAGGTTTGTGCATGCCCATATGCAAAAACTTAATTATAAAACATGTCGCGCTATATATATGTCAGGAGAGATTTTAACATATAATTCTAACTAAACATAGACTCATATATATATATATATATATATATATATATATATATATCTTTGACACTCTTAGAATACGTTCTTCAAATCTTTACGTTTTGGAATTTGTTCTTTGGTTACATTTGCTCTTGAATTTTTACTTTTCAATATTTCTCCTATCATAAATGTTAGTATACAGGAATATTGTCCTATATAATTGTCACAATCAAAACATCATAAAATGGAAGTTCTAACAATCTTCTCCTTTTGATAATGATAGCTATATATTAATATAAGTATATAATATTGTTCCCCCTGTCTATATGCAATATATATTCCCACTTTGTCATCGACAAAAGGAGTAATACTATAATAAATGGATACTAGAAACTTCAGTCGGTTGATATTCAACTGTCAGTTTGAAGGAAAATGGCAACCTGGAAAGAAATAGTTCATTTTTTAGGTCATTCCAGCTGGTTGAATTATTGATTCAGTCTACTGAAATCTAGGCAAAAATTTATTTTCTTTGAATATTCAGCCGGCTAATCGAAGGAATTCAGCCGTCTGCATTTTGACAGAAAGCTCATATTCACTTATTTTTATTCCAAAACATATAAAACTTGATTTTTTTAATGTTATTACGAGTTGCAAAGTAAATACAATATAAAAACATAAAAAAATAGTATAAGGAATAGTCAAAGTTAAGGATTATTTTGATGGACTTGGAGTTTTGAAATTGTGAGGTTCGTCCTTTTTATTATCGTTTGGAGATTTTTTTTATTTATTTCCTCGTTCCCTTGAATTTAGAGAGATAAGACACAGAGGTGATGGGTTTCCACTGGTTATGACGAGAAGGAGATGTTGGCTGGTGAATACTAGATGAGGATCCACATATTCTTAGTGCAATTTGTTCTAAGAATCCCAAGTCTTGCATTCACTTTTTGTTAATAGTTCATTTCTCACTGCAACTTCAGAATTTCCCGTTAGTAATGGTGAATATAACTAATTTTTTCTATGGTTGATGGAGAGCCAGGGTATAAAGATCATTTTTATTTTTTCTTATCTATCCAATGTGAGCATGAGGGATGAAACATGAGTGCTTATAACATGGAGTTGGTTGGATAGTTGGGTCGAAAGATGGAAAGGAGAAGTCGATCGTTGAATTCGATGTATTGCTTGAAGATGACATTGTTTTAACAAATATGAGTTGATAAAAAGTATAAAACCCATGCTTTATATAATGTGAAGAACAACATAGTTAGTTGAAGATTTGAGGTAATTGAGAATTTTGAGGTAATAAACAAATGAGTGGTCAGAGGCTTAGTTAAATTATATAAATAGTAAGGTTTACATATTATAATCCACATAATATAGTTAAGTTCTAAGCCAAATATAGATAAGTTTATTTCTAAGGTTTTTTAAATCATAATCTATAGTAACATAAAATTCAAATTAACGAATCTTTCAACTATATATACTAAGTTTGTAACTAATAAATCTTAAATTGAAGTATTATGAACTTGGATATGAGAAGTTGAGTTTAGATTTATATAAAATTCATACGCTAAGATTATATGAACTCACTATTAACTTATAATAATAAACATTATACAACATCAAGAAGAAATTTATAGCTAAGTTACTATAGATAAAGCTTTTAACATATTAAACTATATAAGTATTTTAGTTTTGAGTCAAACAGTTAAACTGTATTAGTAATATATAGCAAAGCATTATGAAAAACAAGTTTATAACTAGTAAGATCTAACATTTTAGTTAAAGTATTATGAACTTGAAATAAAAAAATGTTAGTTAAGGATTTTATATATATATATATATATATATATATATATATATATATATAGTCAATACTTTAAGCATATAAGCATAGATTATATGAAATCAAGATAATCTAAACTAATAATATAGATTATAAGTTCTAAGATATTATTTATTTGTAAATCTTTTATGGATAGAATTCCTAGTTCTAGACGTGTCGTCTTAATTTTATAAATATATTTGCATTTTATGGTTTTGTAATTATATTAGCTAATTGATTCTCAAAGAAACAAAATCTAATTATTTTTTTCCTTTTCAATATTATCATGAAGAAAATGATGTCGATTACCTATATGTTTTATTTATGAGTGATTAACCTGATTTTTTTTGGATAAATTTAGAGCACTTGTATTATCATTGTAAATAGTAGATTTAGATAAATTAATTCCAAAATTTTGAAGTGTTTGTTGCATGTATATGACTTGAGCACATGCCAAAGCAGCAAAAATATATTATGCTTCACAATCGAGAGTGAAACACTATTTTGTTTCTTGCTAAACGAAGATACTAAAGATTTTCTGATAAAGTGACGAGTTTCACTCATATTTCTTTGATCGTCCGACATCCCTCGAAAGTCAGCATCATTGTATAATACTAGCTCAAAAGGACATTCTTTCTGATAGTAAAGTCTGAAATCTTTGGTTTGGCTATGATAACATAATATACGTTTCACAGCTCGTAGATGCGATTGTTTTGGATATGCTTGAAATCGTATACATAAAAAACACCCATCATTGTATCAAGACGACTAGTAGTTAAGTATGATAATGATCCAATCCTGCTTCGATATGTCTTTTGACCGACACTTTACCATTTTTAATCTCTATCAAGATGTGTTGATAAACTCATAAGAGTTGGTTTGGTCAATGGATTTTTTATACCGAAATGATTAATCAGATTATTAGTAATTTTCTTGATTAATCAAAATTTCATTTTTTAATTGTTTTATTTGTAAGGCAAGTAAATACGATAGTTCACTCATATGTGACATTTTAAATTCTTTTGTCATTACATCTAATAATTCTTGACATAAATTTTTATTCGTAGAACCGAAAATTATAGCATCAACATAAATTTGAATTATTAAAATATCCTTTTTAGTTCCTTTAATAAAAAGCGTTTGATCAACTTTTCCAATTTCGAAATCCAAATTTATTAAATAGCTATTAAAATGTTCGTACCAAGCACTAGGTGCTTGTTTCATACCGTATAAGGCTTTCTTCAATTTATAAACATGGCTTGGAAATTTTTCATTTGTGAATAGTGAGGGTTGTTCAACGTAAATGTTTTCATTTATATAACCATTTAAAAACACATTTTTTTTACATCCATTTGAAAATTTTGAAATTGTGAAAGCATGTGAAAGCTAGTACGATACGTACGACTTCTAGTCATGCAACTTGTAACGTCCTGTATTTTCTGACCATTTTATTTAAATATTTTATTTATTGATTTGGGTTTAAGTAATGGAATTTAACCATTTTAATTTGAATATTTATTTATTTTGAATATTATAATAATATTTTATTTTCAGTATATTTGGAAAAAAATGTTGATTTTGCTATATAATGTGAACGAGCAATTTAAAGTGATTTAAATAGGGTTTATATTAAATTATATTAATATATTCGTAATTAAAACGACGTTAGAACGTTAAATTTATAATTTAATTATAAAACGAGCTGCAGCGACGCGACAGTTCGTAATTTGGTGGTTTGAACTTCAATTTGATATACAGGATCCAATATAAGTCGGATTTCTGTGAAACAAGAAACGTTGGAACCGTATTGATTATAATTTTCATATGAAAGAGAAAAATCCAGATTTCGTGTTTTAAATTATGGCCAAATCAAAATTTGAAATAGTCGCTATGGAAATCGTTAATAAACGATAACGTTTATTAAATAAAATATTTAATTATATATATTTGGATGTCGTTTTACCCGAGTTTCTGAATGTCGAATTTAGAATCCTTCTTAGTTTTTTTTTGAAGTCACACGATATTTCGTTTGAATATATTCGACAATATCAGTTTATTTTATTTATTCAACTGTTTTGAAATCTAATTTATCTTGTACCGGTATTATAAAACTCAACTTAAACCTTGTGTACTGCACATTTCTTATTACTAAGAAGATGGATGTTTCCAAGTTTTTTCCAGTTAAAAATAATAGTCAAATGTTTAGAAGGGAACATAACTAACACTAATGCATGCATTAGTATCATCAGACCGTCCATCAAAATTATGATACGCCTTTTTACATTCCTCTGAGTAGTAAACATTGACACATCTCTACTCAAACAAGATGCAACATTTTCACGTGATTCAGGGGTCCTTAATCCGTGCCATGTCTATTACTTACCATTAAAACCAGGAACTCAATCTTGTACTAAAGCATAATCAAATGGGAAAAATAATTCAATTCGAATTGGATTACAAACAAGCATGTCTTGTTTGTCTTTGTAAGGAAGAGTAGAACTCAAATTCTCATAAGAACAGTAAAACAAATAGATAAAGGAAACCAATATATGTATATATATACTCTACATCAAAACCATACTTTCTTACATAACTGAATATACAAATGTTTATACAAGACAACGTCATAAACAATACATGAAAAACCAAATAAAACTGTGAAGTGCAAATCTCTGTATTGACTAAACAATCTCATAGCCGAAACCTAATCTATAAGAATGGACGCAGCTAAGCATCCCAACCTTGCATCTCAACCATACTGAAGGCGCCATAAAATCTTCATCTATCACTGGTACAATCAGTATCTAAAAAATAAATAAAAGAGAGATATAAGAAATAGCTCAACAGCTAATCGAACAGCTAAAACCAGTGAACAGATGTATACATAAATCTTGAATAGTTAAGGAAATAGCTGGAAACAACTATGTATTTTTACAGCTAAGAGAATATACAATGCACAGAAAAAGGAAAACAAATATGTATATATCTTATAACATCACATCTAAGGTAAGCAAATCCAACAGTTTGTATATATATGTTCACATATACAGTGAATCCATATACGGATACATCACAGGACGATTGTCATGTATATTAAAATGGGACAGAAAATCTATAAATACAGTGCAATATCTCCGAATTTGAAATGACAATTCACTGGCAATTCGATCAGTATTTTCCAACCAAATCTCTGTTAAAATATCATGCCCATCACCAGTACGAAAATCTACAAATGGGAAGAGGAAAAGATGGACTAAGCATAGCCGAGCTTACCTAGGACGGACAGTGATAGACACTCAAATCCTACTATAAATACACCTATCGTGCTTTGTGTTTCATCAACCCCAGAACGATTTGAAAACAAAATAGAAAAAATCAAAACAAGATTTTACAGCAAAACAAAAACCAATTGTAAACGCTTATCTTTACTCAGTGCTTTCCGATGAGTCTTCTAATGATTGTGGTTCAAACCGAAGGCTTAAGGATCGGAGAATCTTCAGGCGGAAGGCTCGTTGGCGGATTGAAGGAGATTTGGAAGGCTCAGGGGTTTGTCGACAGGGTGTGGGATGGCGGTTGACTGGGGTCCTCAGATCGTTGAAGGAGGAGGAGACGTAGGGTTTTCTTTTTCCCAAATATTTGTGGCGGCGGAGGAATGAAGGATGAAAGGGGATCCGATAGTAAAAGTGAAGAAAGGGTGCGGGCCTGGTATGATTTCGAGTGGGCTGGACAGAAATAAGGTATGGCCTAATTATTTTAATACATAAAGTTTGGTTTAAAAACATAATGAAGTTCCTTAGTTAATTTACTTAAGGTTTTTATTTACAAAAGTAAAGCTAATTAATGAAATTTAAAACCCTTTCATACTGTTATTTAGTTGGTCTGGTTGGTCGTGTTACTTACGTTAATCAAACTTTGAAACTTTATTAGTCATTTGTTTGATATAATTAAGTTGTTAATTAAAGTGATTAAGGTTTGTTATTTTAATTAAATTATTTAAACCTTAAACGAAATTAATTATTTGAAACATAGTGAGTTAAGAATTGGTTAGGGTATGTATAATGGAATTACTTTATTTAATCTATAGTTAAGGGTCAAGTGAATTTAATTTAAATCATTAATGTTCAAACATTATGACCCAATTCATATATGGGCAGAATCGGGCAAATCAACTTGCGTTACGATCATGGCAACAAGCAGAACTTTATGGAACAAATCTAGACGGAGCTGAAGACAGCGAGGATTACAGTTAAATTAAACGGCTGATTAATTTAACTGTAACCAAACCATTCTAGAAATAAGTGGGATCAGATCAAGGTGAGTTAAACTCATTTAGTTTCCCATTTATATTTTATATATAAATTGGGTTTTATTTTTTTGTGCTCTGCTTGTTAATGGTTGCATGTTTGCTAGGTATATATATTTATTTGTTGATTTTACTGATGAAATTAAACCGTTGTTTAATTTCAGTATTTATACTAAATCGTTATTTTTTAACGAGTAGTTCCAATAAAGGTAACTTACCTTATTGGTCACGTTTATAAGATAAACGTGTTTAAATTGTTGAATTGTTTAAATTGCGTGTGGTTGATGTTAAATGGCTATTATTTATTGTTATCAGTTAAACAAAAACTGAATATTTTGGTTTTAGATAACCGTTTGAATACAGTAAAGAACAGTTTGGAGGGATCCAACCGGATTCCTCAAATATATTATTTATTTCATATTATGAACATAGGAACTGTCCTGTTTGGGGAAATTGATTTGACTCTTGATTATTGGCTGAATATTCAACATCCGTATGGTTGAAACCAATGGGCGGTATTGGTTTAGTATTTGGCAGCGTATGGCTTATAAAATAACTCATTTTATAAATATTGATTCACTGTCAGGTGAGTCGATAGAGATGAAGTTATAAAATTTATTTTATAACTAGACTTAGATTTTGAAATATATTAATTTGAATAAAAGTTTATGAAAAGGGATTCACTATTTATTTTAGCAATAAGAAAATTAACTACTGAAGCAGTTAGTGACTAAAGTAAATTATTATTTTAAATAATAATTTATGAAAGTGTCTTTTTAATAAAATTCATTTAAAGAATAAATCGAAGTTGAAATAAAACCTAGTTGAATGGTGAAATGGGTTTATGAACGGGTTTTATATTTTAAAAACCCAAATCTTTATAACGAAGTTATAAAGAGAATTTTTAGCAAAGACGATAACTCAAATTTAAAAGTTACTTGGTTATGTGAATGAAGTTAGAGGAAATTAAGATAAAGGTTTATAATCAACCAAGGATTTATAAATGAGGTTTAAAAGAATAGAGGCGTTAATTTGACATTAACGTTAACTGAAACAGGATCAAGTAAAAGTGGAAATTGAACTAAGATCTTCAAAGTAGAGAATGGTTGAGTAAATTGAAAGGAGATTGGTAAATGTGAATTTAGGTAAAGAAATGGGTTATAGGGTTGTATAACCAAATCCAAGTTATAATGGAAATTGTTTTGTGACTGGAATGGAATATGGGTTTTGATTAAAACTTATATTTATCTTAGGATAAGATCGTTGTTGATCAAGGTCTAAGAGTTAATTAAAATACCCCAACTTGAACGACTTCATGATTATATGAAGATAATATTAGTTAGTAATCGTAAGAGAGGTTAGTGATGATTTATTATTTTCCATTAAGGAAATAATATGCAACGTCAGTGAAAATTGGAAAAGATATAACGAGAAATCTGAAGTAAAGGAAATGTAAATTAGTTTTATTCTATACTCATAAATATTAGTTATGGTTTCAAGAACGGGATAAGGGATATTACATTCTGATTACGAATAATAAGTTATGTGGCTTTCCCAAGTTAAATAATAAAGAATAACATAACAAATGTTTTCAAAGGAAGAATTTAGTGGAAACTGAATATGGGTATTTTACTAAGTATTATAGTGAAATGGTTTTGAGAATATTAGTATATAAAATTTAATTATCATGGTTTAAATATTGAAAGAGTTAGAAGTTTTAATTAAACAAAAGTGAATAAGGTTGTTTTAATTAAAAGGCCAAGTTATGCTGAATACTAAACCATTGAACTCATTGGGTTGTCATGATTGAATCACTGATTATTTTGATAGTTAAATCACCGACTATCAAATTTGTCCAATACGATTGTTGGTATGGAAAGACCGGGATCGAATTTATATTCGAAAACCATTCCAACCAACAAATACGTGAAAAGATGATCGAGATGGAGCTTTGAAGGTCGTAAATTTTCATTAAACGGAAGAACCGCTAATAATCTCTGGGATTGCAACCAGAGATAAACGGTGGTTCTGCCGTGGTTGAAATTTATGGGTTGCAAGGACTTCTCGCTACTGATCCATGGGGTGATTCCTATATTGGATGCAGTAGGAGAGTACCTTCGGTTCATCCTGTTCCTGGATGACTTGTATGGACGAATACCTGACGGAGTATTTCCTTAAAACCACGTACGTTGATTTTTACAAATATACCAAGTTGGTGGCAAAGAATGACCCTTCTTTAAAACCCAGAGTATATTTGTGGGCGTCAATTAGTGATTTGACGGATCTGACGATGTGACATTCAAAGTGAATGGTGACCAAATATCCCAAAGGATAATCTGAACCTCAAGCCTCATCAACCGGGAAATGACAGAAATCGGGAAGGCAGCATGGCCATGTGAATCGCTCCCATTAGGGTGTATAATCACCTATCTAGAGAAATTCCATTTGCTTCTTTAATCTATATACAATGCTGTCCCTTTTCGGGAGGCGGTTGCTGATCCCAACCGTCGGTGATATACATTCGATACACTTAAGCGAAGTGAGTGGTTGGTCATGTGTGGGCCGGGTTGCAAGACGTTCTTGTTGAACCCAGTGTATTCGCCTCTAGAGATACACTATCGGCAAGTGGTCCTATACCTTGTCATAGTCAGAATCCAATCTGCAATAAGCGCCCGCGATTTTGATTATATACTATATATGTGGAGCGTGAGATGCAAGCGTTCCACTAAATTGTTATTTAGACATTATTATAATATCAGAAAAGATATTGGTTTCAAAACCGTTTTGGGTTATCGTAAGGTAAAAACCGTCCGTGTTTATGTGTGGGTTTGGTCTTACGATTATCTTTTTTTTTCGAAAGGATTTTTAACTTTAAAATCATGATGG
This sequence comes from Allium sativum, assembly GCA_030737875.1. Lineage (NCBI taxonomy): Eukaryota > Viridiplantae > Streptophyta > Magnoliopsida > Asparagales > Amaryllidaceae > Allium > Allium sativum. The sequence continues at coordinate 162,373,254 of CM060923.1, forward strand.
ATGATTTATCCTTAATACTGTGCGAATTTATCTCACTCTGGTTCACCAGACTGACCCGGCGTTTTGTAAATGCTCGGGTTAGCCCGGGGTGTACAGGTTCAGGTTATCGAATGCTGTGAAGAGACGAGCTGGAGGTGTTCAGGCGTATGATATTATATAGCTATTGTTCCGTTGTGTGTTGTATACGAGGACAGGTTAGTATAACTGTCCAGATGTGTGCTGTACTCTGATATAGTAAGTATTTCATAAAAGCTCTCAATGAAGATTATTTCTATATTATATTTTGTTCCGCTGTGATGTGAGAATCTAATTCTGTGTTGTGGTGTTTCTTCTTCTTCTATTATAATATTTCTTTCTTTCTTATCTCACCCTCTAAATTCTTTCTAATAACTATCCAGTGTTTTCGGTGCTTGGAGGATCGGCGTGAGTTACGGTAAAGGTATTTATGTCGATTTTCGGGGCCAAAAACTCTTGGGTCGTTACACAACTGGTGTAAACGTTTCTTCATAGTTGATTCCTTCTCTTGATTATATCTTTATGCGACTAATCTAGCTTATTTTTGGTTATATTACGTTGTTCGTCTACTTTGTTTTTGGAAACTCGTTTTGTTCAAATAATTGTTTGATCGCTTGGTCTAGGAATGAGTTTCCAAACTTCGTTTCGTTCAAATTTATTTTTTTCTTGCAGCTATTATCCAATAATCATAAGTGAAGCTTCTTTTGAATTTTTAGGTTCAATATTAGATAAAAATGTTACATGTTCGGTATGATTAAGTTTATTTCTAGTTTGACATGTCAATTGATTTCTCCTATTATATTTTTTGCCGAATGGTTACGTGAAAAACTTGGAGAAGAACGCACTAAATTTTTATGACGAACAATGTTTTCTACATTATAAATAACATTTTCATCTTCTCTATGAATAACGTTTGCATTTGCTCTAGAATAATGTTTCCATCATCAAAACTACTTTGAATATACATATTTTTGTTTTCTTGGATATTTCCTTATAATAATTAAAATTGTTATTAATTTTAAATTTTTCATCGAATGAAACATAAAGTGTTTCTTCAAGTAGTTTAGTTCTTTTATTGAAAATTCGATAAACTTTACTTCATTCTGGATATCCTATAAAGATTCTGTCGTCATATTTTAGATCGAAATTTCCAAGCTTATCTCTTGTGTTTAAAATAAAACATTTGAACCAAACGTTTTAAAATAAGAAATATTTGGTTTTCTTTGATTAAAGAGTTCATACGGAGTATTTTTCGTTAATGGTCGAATAGAAACTCAGTTTAAAACATAACAGGCAGTTGCTATGCTTCTATCAAAAAATATTTAGGTAAATTACATCTGTTAAATAATGTTCTTGCATATTCTTTTGATGTTCTATTTTTCTTTTCTACAACTCCATTTTGTTGTGGTGTTCTAGAAAAAGAAAACTATAATAAATTACTTTTTTATTGCAAAAAATTTCAACAACTTCATTTTTAATTCGCCTCCATGATCACTTCTTATATTTAAATTTTTAAGATTTTGAACTCCTTTTGTAAATATTTCAAAGTTTTCAAACGTATCATTTTTATTTCTTAGAAAAATAGTCCAAGTGTATGTCGAAAAATCATCTATTATAACAAACACATATTTGTTATGATTTATAGATTGAATTTGAGTTGGACCAAAAAATCCAAATGCAATAGTTATAGTGGTTGTGTAGTAGAAATATTTTTCTTAGATTTAAATGATGATTTTGATAATTTTCCTAATTGACAATCATCACAAATATTTTTTACTTTAAAATTCATCTTTGGTAATCTTTTTACCAAATCATTTTTCGATAATTTATTTGTAATTTTAAATTTTATATGACAATCTTTTTTGCCACAACCAAGGATCATTTTCTTTGGCTATTAAGCGTATATTTGTATTATGATTTATGTTCATATTTAAAATATAATTATTTTTCTCTCTGAACCCTTCGAAGATAAGATTTTTAATTTGATAAAAAATGCTACACTTATTTTCTGAAAACAAAATATTGGATCCTTTATCACACAATTGGTTGGTACTAAGTAGATTATGTTTTATATTTAATAAAACGTTGGTAATAAGTGGTAAAGTAGATGTACCGTCATTGCCCACATCACATTTGCCAATGACATATCTTTTGGAATTATCTCCAAATGCGATAGAGCCTCCATCAAAGTAAATAATGTTTTTTAGCATGTCCTTGTTTCCTGTCATATGTTTTGAGCAACCACTATATAAAATCCGTTTCCCTCTTTTCTTTGGCAGTACATGCATAGATATAAATAAGACATTGGTACCCACCTTTTTATTAGGATCATAACAGTTAGGTTTTAGGAAGCCAAATCCATACAAATTCAGAATTCCTTTTATTAGTGATTTTTTATGAACATTTTTTGTAAAAGATTTAATATATTTATTTCTAATCAAAGAATTATTGGATTTTTGTCCACAAGTAGTGGCGCAACGGTATGTTACCTGCTTCATGTTAACAAGGTCGCGGGTTCGATACCGTCTGCCCTACTCTCATTTAAGGCGCGGAGGTGGGTTCCTATAGAACCTATAACTCGGTTGGGGACAAAAAGCCTCTGTGATGGATTAGTAAAAAGGGGAGCCGCTGTGGTGGACAGACGAGTAACCTAGTTAGCTGCCTTCAATTTCATTAGGCATTTTTTTAAAAATAAAATAAAAGAATTATTGGTTTTAGGTACTTTAATCTTAATAGATTTAGGAGATTTTCTAAAAATAGGTTTTGCAATAGAATTACGACTCTTTTTAATATATATAGATTTATTCTTAGAATTTCCTTGGTTGTTTCTTATATCCTAATCCTTTTTCATTTGAAATAACCTAAGAATTTTTCAAAATGTTAGAAAGATTTTCTTTACCTTTATTAAAATTAGAGACATTCTTAGCGATATCACCTATCTTGTGTTTAAAACTAGAATTTTAATTTAATATTTTGATATTTGACTTAAGATAGTGATTTTCAAGTACTAACATATCATTCTTCTCTTTTTGAGTTTTTATTTTTTTGAATTAGCATACAAAGTTAAGATGTCATATTAGAATAAGATTCTTGAGTAGTTTTAAGTTCTTCTAAGATTTTCTTGTCGTCTTTGAGCATATCAACTTCTATTTCAAGTCTATTTATTTTTTCAAGATTTTTTTATTTTTTATTTTGCTATATTTTAACTTATCAAATAATTCAGAATTTATTTCTAAAAGTTCATCAAAGATAAATCACTTACATCGTTATATCAGGCCATTAATTGCTTATTCTGTATCACTATCTGAATTTCACTGTCTGATGATGAAGATGACTCTGAATAATTCCAAGTGATAGAGAAAGCTTTCTTCTTGAATCTATTCCTTTTTTGCTTTAGTTTATCTTTCTTTCGATCAGAACAATCTTTTTTCATGTGTCATTTCTTGTGACATTCATAACAATCTAATTCTGATTACACTTGTTGTAATTTATTGTTGTTGGAGTAATTTTTGTTGCTTCTGAATTTGTTGCTCTTTTTAAATTTCAATTTTGTTTTGAAATTTTTAGCAATGAACGCCATTTCCTCTTCATCTGAATTTGACTCTTGATGTGTTGCTTCAAATGCTATATTCTTCTTCTCTTGCACATGTACTTGTTTTGCGTAGAGATTAACTTCATAAGACATTAGATTTTACTATCAACTCTTTTGGTTTTATGGTCGAAATATCATTAGCTTCTTCAATTGCTATGAATTTTCGTTCTCATTCATCCGTTAAAGAGGTGAGGATTTTTGAAACAACATCGAAGTCTGTATAAGTTTCTCCTAATCCTAATAATGAATGATAAATATCGTGGAATTTAAAGTAAATTTCACTAATACTTTCATCTTGAAGGTCTGAAATTGATTTTTAAGTATAAAGATCTTACTTTGTTTTATTTTATAGTATCCTCACGTGTAACTTTAAGTGTACACTAAATTCTTAAGCAGATTTACACATACTTACACGATTAAGTTCATTCTTGTCTAATGCACAGTATAATATATTCATAGCTTTAGCATTTGAAGTGACATCTAGTTTTTGTGTATAAGACCGTTTTACATATTAAGTAGTAAGAACTATAATTTTTGCATAACATTCCAAGTATCGTAATTCGTAACTATTTGCTTGTATATAAATTCTCATCCTAGTAGCCCAATAGTTATAATTTTTTCCATTTAATAGAGGCGAACGTGCAGTGGAAGCATGTGTTAGCAACAATGGTCGTGTTATTTTCCATATTCACAAAATATCAAATAGCTATTTTACGGTTATAAGATGTCCTTGGTTTGATACCAATTGAGATTCGCGAAGGATCGAGTAATATGGAAATACGTGTACTAATAAAAACTAAGTACGGGAGGTATGTATATAAAAACAGTAATAAAAAGTAAAATGACACTAGAGTTTTTATACTGGTTCTGAACACCGTCTTTTGTCCAGTTCCAGACTCCTAGGATTATAGCTATCAACAACTCTCATTTAATCCGGACGGATAAGTTTACACCGCCTAAATAACCGAGTAGGACTTTGACCAGCTAAAGCAACCAAAACAGGATTTTTCCGTCTAAATAAACCACCAGGACTTTCTTTCAATAGACAAAAGTAGATTGACTACAATGTACTCTTTAAGATAGCACGAATAAGTCACTTTGATTACAAATTTTCTATAATCTTCTGCTTAATGATATATAGTGTATAGCGTACGAAGAATATGGAAGAGAATGATGATTATCAATCACAAGATGTTTGAATTAAGTGCAATTAAAAATCAGAGAGTAATTAGATAGAAAAAATTTGATAAGATTAGATTATTGAAACAAGCGATTCTGAAGTTATCATACATAGTATTAAGAGTTGTTTCTCTTCATGAACATATTTGATCAAAGGAACAGACATAACTTTTGATTAAGAGTTGTCTTTTTGTTTGAAGAGAAGCATCCTTTCAGAAATAGCCTTTTAGTTGGCTGAAAATTTATTTCAACAGGCTTAATTTGTTAAAATTCGAGGTAGTAAGGAATTAATACAAAAATACTTGATTTCGGCCGACTGGATATACTAATTCAGCCGGCTAGTTATTAATATAAAAATATGAGTAACCCTTAATTCAGTCGGCTGAATTAAGTTATTCAACCGGCTGAATACACAGCCAGGTTTGTGCATGCTCTTGTGAAAAAACTTAAATAAATATAAAACATGCCGTGCTAAATATATGCTAAGAGAGATTTTAACGTATAATTCTAACTAAACATAAATATACATCTTTGATGCTCTTGGAATCTATTCTTCAAATCTTTACATTCTTAAGTTTGTTCTTTAGCTATTTTTGCTCATCAATATTTCTCCTGCAGTAAATGTTAGTATACGAGAATATCAAAGTATATAATTGTCACAATCAAAACATCATAAAACAGAGGTTCTAATACGCTTTTGTAAATTTATATTTTCTTGTTCTGTGATTTGTTCTCTTAATTAAATCAATATGAGTTTCATATTTAGGTCTAGGGTTACATAACTTGGTATTGATAATGTATATTGAAATCCTAACTCAAAATCCATTGTGCATCCCTCTCAATCGTTTCTTTAAAAATAATGTTTACAATTTTAATGTTGAAATTGAAAAGGTAAAAACACTATCTTCCAATTTCCTAAATTTGTTTGTTTTTTTTTCATTAAATATCTAAGGTTTTATAACCTTCAGTGCAAATATTTGCAAGTAGTGGTAAAAAAAAGTTATTCAGCCATTTGCCCCCAACAATTTGAGACATGCTGTTGAAGTATGTAATACTATATGTTGTATTGAAAAGGATGAAGATAGCATCGAGTAGGAGAAGGCGGTGTGCAAATCAGAGCTTGATGGGGGAGATTGTGTTTGATGTAGCGAGATGAAGCTGGAAGCTTCAGCACAGACGTCTGTTGCTCCTTGGACAGACGTCTGTGACTATAGGGAACAATTTCCCGAGAGTCTCAACAGACGTCTGACCAAAGGGAGACAGATGTCTGTTGTCAGGAAATATTTTTCCCGAGAGCTCCTACAAACGTCTGTCATATAGGGGACAGACGTCTGAGCTGAGTGCAGAAGCACAAGTAATTCTCTGGGAGGGACAGATGTCTGTCAGGCCCTACGACAGATGTCTGAGGCGGCTAATGGACTATTTCTTACTGGAAATTTGGCAAGCTGTTTTGTGAAGCTTTGAGTGCAATTTCGGGAATTGTCCCATTCCTATATGTTATTTTCTGTTTCTCTGTAGAGGGAGCTTGGAGACTTGATAGAAATCAAGGCTTTATTCTCAAGGGTTTAATTAGGGTTTATAACATAATTGCAATTCTTTGATTATATTCTCCTCAAACTCTTTTCTATATTTGAAATATAATGATTATTGGATCAATCTCTTGTATTTCTTTCATCGTGGTAATAAAATACTCTCTCCAAAGTGGATGTACACTAACAAAATGTTAGTGGAACCACTATAAATCATTGTATGATTTATTTTTGCTACTATTGTCATTAGTTTCTTGCTTGTGATTGAGATTTGGATTGTTCGTGATTGGTTGATCTTTGTTTGGTGACTAGAGTTATTGTTTTGGTTGTTTTTGCAAGTCTAACAACGGTCTAGTCTTCCGTTAGCGCTTTGTGGTTTAGATATCGGATTCGAGTGGTCTTGGATCGGATTAATCACAACGGTTACAACAGTTGGTATCAAAGCAATTAGTGCTTGTTAGGTGTTTGTGAAAATGCCGAAAACGGATAATAGCTCGGTAAGTCCCTCAACCGGAAGTCTGAATAGTGTGGCGCCTTATGTACGTGGTTCGTATGCGGCGTCAGGTTCTCAATTGGTTATTGACAAGTGGAATGGTGATAATGACTTTGAGAAGTAGCATTGGAAAATGAAAGCGTTTCATAAGAGGAATCAGGTGCACCGAGTGGTATTTGATACTCACTTATTGCCAAGTGATATCTCGAATGTTGAGAGAGAAGAGATGGAGGAATGGGCTTGCACTACTCTTCAACTTGCTATGAGGGAGAATGTGATCTCCGAAATTAGTGGTGAGACGATCGCTAAAGGTATTTGGGACATGTTGGAGGAATTGTATAATGAAGAAGTCACTAACTAACCGTTTGATCTTGTTGCGGACGTTTTTCAACTTTAAGATGAAGGAGGGTAATTCGCTTAAGGCACACTTGAATGTCTTTGATGATTTGCTCATGAAGATGAAAGTCGTTGATTTGAAGATCGTGGAAGAGAAAAAGGCAATGATATTATTGTGTTTGTTGCCGGACCGCTATACGGGTTTCTCAAATAGTTTGATCTATGGCCGGGATACTTTGACTCTAGATGATGTCAAGATGGGTCTTCTTAGTGAGGAGTTAAAAGATCAAATGAAGGAGATGAGTGAGGGTAGTAGTGGAGCTAGTAGTGGTCACGGGTTGTTTGCGGAGAAAGAAAAGAATGTGAAGAAAGGAAACCGGGGGCGTTCTAAATCAAGAAAGCCCGGTAGAAGAGGTAAATCGAAAGAAAGAAATGACAAGTGCTTTATTTGCAAGAAAACGGGACATTAGAAAAATGAAAGTCTGGACAAAGATAAGAAGGAAGTAGCGTCTTCATCCATTGCGGTGGAGAGTGAGGATGGTGAGATAGATGAGAATGTGTTGACGGCGGTAGCATCAGGTGTTTCGGGTAGCGAATGGGTACTCGATTCGGGTGCGTCGTATCATATGATGCCAAACATAAATTGTTTTTCGTCCTATGAAGTTCAATAGGGAAATGCAATTGCTATGGGAAATGATGCTATTTGCAAATCGATGGGTATTGGCTCCGTGCAAATAAGGATGTTTGATGGAGTTGTTCGCACGCTCACCAATTGTAACCACCCGGAAAATCTGAGCCAATTTAAAATTTTTAATTTGGCTATTTTAGTGGATTTTAAATATTTAAAATAAATTATTTTAAATAATAATGACGAAAAGTATGTTTGAATCGACGTTTGAAAATAAATATAATTATTTTTAATTTTAAACAAGGCCTGAAATAGCGTGGTAGTTTCAAAATTTGAATTTGAACTTTGACCGACTATATCGGGTGCAAATTAAAACGGATTTTAGTGAAACCAAATATATTTAAATCTGTTTATGAATATCTTTCTAATGAATCTGAAAAATCGAAGTTTCATAGCGGGAATCAAAAGTTATGGTCAAATGAATTTTCAGAAAGGTCGCTATAGAATTTATATAGCCCGTGAAAATAGCCATTTTGCAAACGACCTTAGAATTCGACGAAACCACTTTTGTTAGATCCGGGATGTCAAATTATTGCTAGATTTCAAATTCCGTAATTTTTGAAGTTAATATGTGAGCGTGGCAAAGGAAAATGTGTTTTGGTTGATTTCAGTTAAATTGGATCGACCAGAAAATGACCATTTTTCATACGGTCTCAGAATTCGATGAAATCAGTTTTGTTGGGACCGTATCGTCAAAACATAGTTAGATTTATTTTTCTGGAATTTTTGGGATCAGTATGTGGCCCCGGCAAATTGAAATGTACGTTCAAATCAAATATTGAATATTTTATATTTTAATTTGAAGAAAAACTAACTGAAACAGTCGAATGAGCCTACGAAACATATCCTATTGTGTTTGGAATGGGGGTATTTAGTTAGGGACGACAGTCGTTGAGTTTGGATTGGAGTCCGTGTGCGGAAGGGAGGTATTTTGAAATTATAAAACCACGGGCCAATCAAATAATTTCTTTCATAAAATAAAAATATAAAAAAATCAATCCCCCCCGTTAAACGCGATCAACGACGGCCTCCCTTCTTTCCTTCTCTCCTCAAATTCGGTCGATCCCTTCACCAATACGCCATGGCCCAGTTGAGCCTTTTGTAGATCAAGACTCTATCTTCAAATCCATATATGATTCGTGATTTTTCATTGAGTATCGTTTGAATTTCGAAGCCCCGAAGTTGTCACCTTCACAGCGCCGCCGGAGCTCCTCCCTGCCGTCGCAACCAACGCGGTCCCCACCCCCGGGGCGGATTTCGAGGCCCTACCTCGTGGTGAAGTCCGATCATGCAACCGCTACACGGTTTGATCGAAAAATCGAAACCTAGTTTCGAACAAATCAAAAAGGTAACGGCTGTTTTTAATTTTAACTGATTATAGCACTTTAAAGCGCTACGGTTTATGATTTTATAATAAAAATCATATCTTTCTCGTTTGTTGACGAAATCCAGTGAAACAAGAGACATTGGACTCGTGAGGACGTCTTCTATATTCTAGAAGAGACCGGATATTTTTCTGAGCCTTCTATAATTTTTGGTGGAGTGGAACTCAATATGAGATTTCTTAATTATAAACGATATGGAAAACAACGATGTATAAATTATATAGTCGATGTATGAGTTATATAAGCGTTGTACACCTTATGTATAAGCGTTGTATAAGTTGTATGTTCGATGTATAAGTTGTATATGCGTTGTAAAAGTGATATATGCGTTGAAATAAATTGAATTGATATTGAAATGAAATCGAAATATAGTTATATACGTGTATATATATATATATATACTTCCCTCGTCCACAGACCATGGACGATATATATTGGTTGTGATATTGTTTGGATTATTGGTTGATGTGAAAATTCGGTGAATATCATGAATTGTTGATTTGAAATGATTGATCGTGGTTGAAATCCCAATAGGATTAGTATATGGGAAAATTCATCTGCGTACGAACTAGATATTGAAAATTCCCATTGTCAAAAGCTGCGAAACTTTAAGGTAGAGCGAGGAGCCGTACTAGGGGCGGTGCCGGTTTTAACTACCATGCCGTTATGCTGCCGAAATTTTCTGAAATATTTCAGTGTTTGATAAAAATTCATGTGTTAAATAGAAATTCATGTGTTGAAATAAAATTCATGTTTTGAATAGAAATTCATGTGTTGAAATAAAATTCATATGTTGAATAAAATTCATGTGTTGAAATAAAATTCATGTGTTGGATAAAATTCATGTGTTGAATAAAATTCATGTGTTGAAATAAAATTCATGTGTTGGATAAAATTCATGTGTTGAAATAAAATTCAAGTGTTGAATAAAATTCATGTGTTGAAATAAAATTCATGTGTTGAAATAAAATTCATGTGTTGAATGAAGTTCATGTATTGAATAAATTCTTTGAATGATAAAAATAACATTCTGTCATTTATCACTTTTTATGTTGTTCAGCTCCTATTGTACATATTATGTTTTGTTTTTCCGCCGTAGACATTTATGTATAGATGAACTGTATTTGTACTAAGTATGATCCTATATACTGTGTAACTCTGATGATAATGTTTATCCAGTGTATTATTTGTACATTATCTGGGGTATTTATTTATTTCTGTTCTGCTGTTACTGTTTATGTGTTATATTCCAAAGATTACCCTTGTCACCATCGTATGAGGTTTTGGGGTCGTCACACCAATGTTCGCTATGTTCTGGGATATAGGAAGTCGCTTATATCTTTAGGGCAATTGGATTCTCTAGGATGCAAGATCACTATCAAGAAGAATTGCTTGAGGGTTTCGAAGGGGGCACTTGCGGTTATGAAAGGTGATAAGACTCGTGGTATATATTTATTTCAAGGTGTGACCGTAGGAGGTGAAACTTGTGTGGATGTTGATAGTTCTCGTGACTTAGATGCGACACAGTTGTGGCATTTGAGACTCGGAAGGAGCTTGGATATTATTCGGAAGCGGGAGATGATCGAGGATGAAAGTTTCAACAAACTAGAGTTTTGTGAGGAATGTGTCATAGGGAAGCAAACAAGGGTATCATTCGATGAAGGCAAGCATGACTCAAAGGAGGTTCTTGAGTATGTTCATTCGGATGTTTGGGGACCAGCACCGGTTGCTTCTTTGGGTGGAGCTTGTTATTATATTTCTTTCATTGATAATTTGTCTCGAAATGTATGGGTGTATGTAATGAAGGCCAAGTCGGAGGCATTTGCTAAGTTCAAAGCGTGTAAGGCTCTTGTTGAAAATGAGAGTGCAAGACTTTGAAGGTGTTAAGGACCGACAATGGCAGCGAATATGTTTCCTGAGAGTTCTTGGAGTATTGTAAGCATCACGGAATCTAGAGACATTTTACTACATTGTGAGATCCACAATCTAATGGAGCAGTGAAGAGAATGAACCAAACTCTACTATAGAAATGTAACGACCTAGGTTTTTGAACGATTAGTTTTAAATATTTAGTATCGTTTAAACATTGAATTAATAATATAAAAGAATTATTATAGTAGATTATCGATCAAATAATCGAAATACAATTTATTTTGATAATCATCGAAATACGAGAACTGAAATAATTCAATTCGAAGATAAAATTGAATCGAAGTGGTTCAGATGATCAATATATATTCTATTTGAATATAAACGATGATAATAGGAATTTATTGTTGGAAAATTTATTTGTTTTGAATTTAAATTGATTTAATATGGCTATTTTAAATATGCGTTCAAATTAAATTGTATAATCTATTTCGTTGAACTCAAAATAGCGTTATAACATTATAACAACAGTGGTTACGTTAAAATAGCGGTTCGTAATTTAAATGAATGGACCCCGAGGTATTTATATTGGATAAGATCGAAATCGAATCGAAGATCAAATCAATATCTGTTTAAAATATAGTGAAAATCTCTTTAAATCAAATCAATTTAATAGGAAAATCTTTTTTTAAAAGAAATAAAAGGTTTGTTATGTACTTAGCCGACCACACATTAAAACTCTGTACCATTGTCTCCCTCTTCATCTATATAATCGCAAGCACCTCCCTTCCAAATTCTTCAGCTCAAATTCAACAGGACCGACCCGTTCCCCTTTTAATTCTCTTCTGAAATTAAAGCTGTGAGTTCAATCGAGAGTAAACAGAAATGGCCGCACTCCATCTCCTCAAAACCCTTTCCGTTCGAAATTCAAGGACTCGATCATTTCAAAATCAAACTCGCGCATCTAATCAAATCGCGATGGGGTCTGAAATCGCTGGAAGCTCGAGTTCGATTCTGAGGGGCTACGGGTGTTGTTGGAGGTCGCGACAGGGGCATTCAGGTTGAAGCAAGGAGGGGTTTCAAGGCACAATATTTGGGTGCGATGGAAGCCATTTGGGATTGAATAAATGCAGCGAGGCGTTGTTGGATTTTGGCGTGAGACTGGAGCTGGAAAATAGCGTTCCGATGAAACCCATATCGCTTTACATTACTGTAGGACAGTGGAGGGTTAGAGGAGATCAATTTTTCCTTGACAGTGTTGAAGGCTGCGAGTTTCCTTTAGCGTACGAACGATGGTGGATGATTACCCTATACGCCCCACGCTATGATTAGTGGATGACCTTCTATACCGCGATATTCTGCCACGAAGCAGAATGAGTATTATTTATGTGCTAACATCTGTGGATGCAGGAAAACAGGTTGGAGGAATCCAACTGGATTCCTCAAATTATATTATCTGTTTGTTTATTTGTTTGCATATATATTTTTATATATGATGTGTTAGAAAAATAAATATTTGGTTGCTTTGTGTGTTTTATCACTGGACTTAAGTAATGATATTTAAAAATATCGTGGAAAGAGTATTTGAGATTTAAAGAGAAAAATCTATTTTTAAATAGAATTTGAATTTTAAATGGAAATAAAAATAAAAGCTTGTTTTTTTGAAAAATAAAACAAGTAGTTTCTTTTTAAACGAAGTTTATAAATAGTTCTTTTATAACGAAGTTATAAATGAAGTGAAAAGAATTACCATTTGATAATTCAGAAATAGAAATACAAGCGTGAAATTGGGATTTGAAATGAAATTTCAAAATAGGATGTGAAATGAAATTTTCAAATATATAACTCAAATGAAATTTGAGTGTAACATTTGAATTTTAAAGAAGTTTAAAGTTTTATATATAGAAATTCAAATGAAGTTTTGAAACTAGATTTGAATATAGAAATTCAAATAGAGATTTGAAATAGAATTTGAATTCAAATGGAGATTTGAAATAAAATTTGAATTCAAAGAAATTGAAATGGAAGTTGAATTCAAAGGAATTCAAATGGATTTAAATAAAGGAAGTTCAAATGTAATTTAAAATATAGGATTTGAATATAGAGATTCAAATGGGATTTTAATATAGAAATTGAATATAGAAATTCAAAGAGAACTCAAACCTAGAATTTGAATATAGAAATTTAAACAGATATCGAATATAGAAAATTTAAAGGAAGTTCAAATATAGAATTTGAATATAAGAATGTGAATAGAATTGAATAAGGGAATTTGAAATAGAATTCAAAAAAAGAGGATTTAAATAGAATTTGAATGATAGAATTAAAAAGGGGTTGAATATTTGAAATTTCAAAATAGAATTGAATCGGAGTTTGGATATTTGAAATTCAAATAGAATAAATATAGAATTTGAATTCGAAGAGAATTGAATAGGGAATTTGAATGTAGAATTCAAAAAGGAATTCAAATGGAATTTAAATTATAGAATTTGAATATAGCATTCAAATGGAATTTTAAACTATGGGATTTAACTATATAATTCAAACGGAATTTGAAATATGGAATTTGAATATAGGATTCAATAGAAGTGAAATTTGAATTTGAATATAGAGTTCAAATAAAAGTGAAAATGAAGTTTGAGTGGAGTTGAATTCATTTTAAACAAAGTTTAACGTTTATATTTATAAATATAATTAAAACGAACTCGCCGCAGCGCTGCAGTTCGTAAATTGGCAATTCGAACTTCAATTGAGTATACAGAACGCAATTGAAGTCGGAATTCTTCGAAACAAGAAATGTCAGGACCGATGTGATAATAGTTTTCTAATGAAGGAGAAAAATATGGATTTCGTCGTACAGATTTTGAGTTATATCAAAATCAAATTTTCAGAAAAACAGCGCCAGAATCGTTTTAAAACCATAATGGTTTATTTAATGTTATAAAAGGATTTTAAGGGGAAAAAAATCCGAATTTTCTATTTAGAAAATATCCGAGTTGAGTTGCAAAATATATGCAAATTCAAGTTGTGTAAATGAATATGATTTTTGAAACAGAAACCAGATTTTTGATTTATTGAATAGAATTAACTAAAATGGAATTAGTTAATGAGATTTCAAATGGATATTGGGGTTTGAATGAGTAAATTCGATTTGAAATTTATATTCGAAATGGAAAAGAGAACTAGAATTGAAATTGAAATTCAATTTGGTTATGAACGAGTTAAATATTTTGTTTGAACATGTTATGTTCAACAAAGAAGTGAAATAGGCAAAATGACTGATTAAAGAATAAATGGGCGAAACTGAATTCAACGATTAGATGGTGTTGAATTGAATTGAAAACAGGTGAACATGTGTAAGCAGGTATGGAATGAAGTATATGAAGATTTTAATTTGTGTGCCCAACAAAAAGGTACATGTTTAATTCATATATGAGGTTTTATGCGCCGTATCGGCAAGCCGCTTGGCTTTTCCTTTTTCTTTTTGAGATTAGAAGGACCGGGGAAGCTATTTGAAATTTCCCGATGCTCCCGATACAGGGGAGGTTATGGCGAAATTTTCCGGAAATTTAAGGAGTTAGAATATTTTTAAGATATTTTGTTAGTTAGAAATCATTGTATCGACGTATAGAATTCGATAGGTAAGTGAATATAAAAATCGAATATTTTAAACAAGAAGGGAAATCTAAAATTAGAAATAGAAAGCGAACTTTATACATGTTTTTGAAAAAATGAATAATTGGATTGTATAGTGTGTTTATTCGAGGTAAGTGGTTTCGCCGTTTTGAAGTTGAGGATGTTTTCAGTTAAGGTCTGAGAGGTAATTTTACCCCAACTTGATTGATTTCATTTTTAATGGATAAATAGCAAGATCCAGTCTCGAAGAGAAGTGTTTGAAAAAGAGTTAGTTGAATAAAATATTTTGGGTTGTTGTAACGATGTTTTACACAACATTCGTTTAAACCCAAGTGATGGAAATTTTGGGAATATAACGAGTAAATATTTCTGAGTATAATTAAAATAGTCGGGATAGAGATAAGTGGTTGGAATTGTTTCCAATTGCAAATAGAGATATTTTCTAATATATAGAAAATAAAAGAAGTTGATATTGGGAAATGCTTTCCATATAGCGTAAAGAGCCAATATGGTTATTGAAAATATTGGGTAACAAATATTGATAGAGAAAATAGAGAAGTGGTTTAATTAATGAATATTAATTAAAGAGCCCAGTGATTTGTTGATATGTTTGGATGAACACTTGTTTTTATTCGATAGTTAAAACACAGACTATCGAAGTTTTTGACCATCGTTGTCAATATGGGGAGACCGGTTGGATTATTATCCGAAGAACCACTCCGTATCGGCATAAGCGTTGCGAACCAAGTATGCTGAATATATTGAAGACGGAGTAAAGTGCAAGGACTTTTCTATTTATAGAAATTGTGCCTTCGGTTTCGTTCAATCCCAGAACGAACGTAAATGGACGAATGTCTGACAGAGTATTTCCAATGATCAAATGGGTTGGTCTGTATGGATATGTATGGTTGCAACGGATTTATCCCTTAGCATAATATCCAGAATATTTGTGCAAACTCAACTAGTGATTAACGGATCTGACAAGGTGGCATTCAAAGTGATTGTGCTATCAATGAATGGTAAGTATTCGAAGCCTCAGGCCTCCACAACCGGGAAAGTACAAAAATCGGGCAGACAGCATGGCTATGTGGGTCGCACCCATTAGGATGTATAATCACCTATCTAGAGGTTCATTTAATTTCTTATTCTATTCGATGCTGTCCCAGTCGGGAGACGGTTGCTGATCCCAACCGTTGGTGATATACATTCGATACACTCAAGCGAAATGTGTGGTCGGTCATGTGTGGGCCGGGTTACAAGATGTTCTTGTTGAACCCAGTGTATTCCTCTCTAGAGATACACTAGCGGAAGGTGGTTCCATACCTTGTCATGTTGGAAACCCAATCTCCAATAAGCGCCATGCGGTTTTTGATTTTATATTATATATGTGGAGCGTGAGATGCAAGCGTTCTGCTATTTGGTTATTTACTTGATGTAGACATTATTATAATATCACTGGATTTAAGTATCAAAGTGTTTTGGGTTATAGTAAGGTAAAAGCCGTCCATGTTTATGTGTGGGCTGGTCTTACTATTATCTTTTCTTTCGAAAAGGGTTTTGAAAGTTAAACAAGTGGTTGGAGTTTACTCACACCAGTCCCATGACTGACCCAGAGTTTATTTTGTTTTGTTTTCCCTAAACTCTTGGGTGCCCAAATTTGTACGGACAGTCAAGTAGTCGGGATTTCACAGATTTATTTGAAGGAGCTGGAAGCAGGAGGCTTCACCGGTTAGCTATAGGCTATCATATATTCCACTGTGGACCTTGTTTGTATCTGGAAACAGGTGTTTATAACTGTTCCAGAAATGACTGTTGTGCTCTGATGATGGTATGTATATAAAGTTACTGATTTGTATTTCAAAAGTTATGTTATATAATATATTTTATTCGTTCCGCTGTGAGTTGTGATCTTCGTTTTTCTTCTATTCTAATATTTCTTTCTTTCTATTTCTCATCCTCTATCTTCTTTCTATTAATGGTTCGTATTTCTGTGTTATTTGGGTTGGACGTGTGGTGTATTTAGTCAACTCAGATAGCTCGGATTTGCGGGTCGTTACAGGTGGTATCAGAGCTTAGGTTGAGCGAATACCTAGGCTTGTGTGGCATGTGCTCATTAGAGATAGGGTCAGTAGTACCCTAGAATGAGTTGAGCATATATATACGAGAGAGCGTATTTGTAAACTGATATAAAAGTTATTTTATATTGTGTTGGCTAGTCTGTTGAGTGGTTTATGAATTCTGGTCGAATAGTGGGACGCCACGAAGTCGATAGGAATTTTTAAATGCTTGAACAGAAGATTGAACATGATATTGTTTTCAAGTGGGTAGATGAAATAATTTTACCCAAGATTATATTTTGATATAGAAAGAATGATTTTTGAAATCATTATATTATATGTGTTGAATATTAATATTATAATCAAATACGATTATAGAAATGAAATGGTTATATAGAACCAAATAGAACTTGTATATGAATAAGATATACAAATTGAGATGAATTAAAATTTGATTTCAAAGCAGATTTTGGAATTTAAATCCTGGGAAGTTGAAACATATTTTTCAAAGTAATTATAATAACATAGTTTTATTTTGAAAGGGTTTTTGAATGAAAATCATTTTGAATGGATTTTTAAAATGATAAAGCACTGAACTCACTTCAGTCGCTGGGAAATAATTCTGATGATGACTGCAGCTTCATCAGTATTCATTTTCGAGTTCTAAGTGACGAATGACTACCTTAGAAAAGTTTTGATGGAATTTGTTTGAAAGGAAAACAAGTGGTTTGAAAATTCAAATGTTTTGAGTTTTAGATGGAAATAAATATAAGTATATATTTATGGATTTGAAATGAAAACCCTGGGATTTGAATTCTGGAATTGGAATTTAACTTAAGCTAGTTAAATGGATTGAAGTGAATCAATCGACTAGAATCAATTTGAATAGGTTTAACGGAATATAGATTGGATATAAATGGATTGATCGTAGATCATTCGAATTAAATGAAGAAAACCAAAAGTTTTGGTGGAATTAAATTTGCTAAAATATGAGGAGTTGAGTTTCAATATAAGTGAGATCTTGAAAAATAATGGATTTGTACCATTTTTCTACCTAAGCAATTTCGAGGACGAAATTATTTTAAGGGGGAAAGAATGTAACGACCCAGGTTTTTGAACGATTAGTTTTAAATATTTAGTATCGTTTAAACATTGAATTAATAATATAAAAGAATTATTATAGTAGATTATCGATCAAATAATCGAAATACAATTTATTTTGATAATCATCGAAATACGAGAACTGAAATAATTCAATTCGAAGATAAAATTGAATCGAAGTGGTTCAGATGATCAATATATATTCTATTTGAATATAAACGATGATAATAGGAATTTATTGTTGGAAAATTTATTTGTTTTGAATTTAAATTGATTTAATGTGGCTATTTTAAATATGCGTTCAAATTAAATTGTATAATCTATTTCGTTGAACTCAAAATAGCGTTATAACATTATAACAACAGTGGTTACGTTAAAATAGCGGTTCGTAATTTAAATGAATGGACCCCGAGGTATTTATATTGGATAAGATCGAAATCGAATCGAAGATCAAATCAATATCTGTTTAAAATATAGTGAAAATCTCTTTAAATCAAATCAATTTAATAGGAAAATCTTTTTTTAAAAGAAATAAAAGGTTTGTTATGTACTTAGCCGACCACACATTAAAACTCTGTACCATTGTCTCCCTCTTCATCTATATAATCGCAAGCACCTCCCTTCCAAATTCTTCAGCTCAAATTCAACAGGACCGACCCGTTCCCCTTTTAATTCTCTTCTGAAATTAAAGCTGTGAGTTCAATCGAGAGTAAACAGAAATGGCCGCACTCCATCTCCTCAAAACCCTTTCCGTTCGAAATTCAAGGACTCGATCATTTCAAAATCAAACTCGCGCATCTAATCAAATCGCGATGGGGTCTGAAATCGCTGGAAGCTCGAGTTCGATTCTGAGGGGCTACGGGTGTTGTTGGAGGTCGCGACAGGGGCATTCAGGTTGAAGCAAGGAGGGGTTTCAAGGCACAATATTTGGGTGCGATGGAAGCCATTTGGGATTGAATAAATGCAGCGAGGCGTTGTTGGATTTTGGCGTGAGACTGGAGCTGGAAAATAGCGTTCCGATGAAACCCATATCGCTTTACATTACTGTAGGACAGTGGAGGGTTAGAGGAGATCAATTTTTCCTTGACAGTGTTGAAGGCTGCGAGTTTCCTTTAGCGTACGAACGATGGTGGAGTGGGTCAGTAGCCGACAAGATAACAGTGAAAAGAGAAGTAGTAGGCTTCAGTTTTGTAAAATGGTGGAATCCGAATTGGGGCTTCACTGTAAAGAAAATACACTGTCTGAAGTCTTACTGTGAACATGGATTTTGAGGTAAGACAAATTTTAGTTATTTAAATTAATTTAGGATGTTTAATTTATATATAAATATATATTAGTTTAACCTAAAATGAGTACTGTTGTGAGAAAAGAAAACGGTATTCACTATTGATCTGGAAATTCGAAATTAAAAGGAAATTCTTTTATCTAGTAGACCATTAAAAAAAAATTGATAGGTGGAAAAAGTAAGCATGAAATTGTTAGGTTGTTTAAAAACTAAGCTTAGAAAGAAAGAAAATTAAATGTTATTATATTTTTTAACATATGACCCTGACTAGAAGTTTCATTGGCTTATTTATAAAATTCGGGTTTTCTTAGGCGAGGAAAATCAAATAAAATCACTCGTGTGGAGTTCGAGGACTCAGAAATCAATCAAATGGAATTGAAATTGATACAAGTGCGGATTAAAATCGGTGAGTAAATCTCACTCACCTTTTATTTATAATTATTTTTATTTCGTTAAAAATAATTGTTGTTGCTTGTTTGGATTTTTCTGCTTGCTTTATATATATTAGTTATTTAGGCTATTATATATATATATATATATTGGGTTGATGATTGGTTGGATTCCCGCAGTCTCATTAGCGGATGCCCGCAGTTTCATAGCGGATGATTACCCTATACGCCCCACGCTATGATTAGTGGATGACCTTCTATACCGCGATATTCTGCCACGAAGCAGAATGGGTATTATTTATGTGCTAACATCTGTGGATGCAGGAAAACAGGTTGGAGGAATCCAACTGGATTCCTCAAATTATATTATCTGTTTGTTTATTTGTTTGCATTTATATTTTTATATATGATGTGTTAGAAAAATAAATATTTGGTTGCTTTGTGTGTTTTATCACTGGGCTTAAGTAATGATATTTAAAAATATCGTGGAAAGAGTATTTGAGATTTAAAGAGAAAATTCTATTTTTAAATAGAATTTGAATTTTAAATGGAAATAAAAATAAAAGCTTGTTTTTTTGAAAAATAAAACAAGTAGTTTCTTTTTAAACGAAGTTTATAAATAGTTCTTTTATAACGAAGTTATAAATGAAGTGAAAAGAATTATCATTTGATAATTCAGAAATAGAAATACAAGCGTGAAATTGGGATTTGAAATGAAATTTCAAAATAGGATGTGAAATGAAATTTTCAAATATATAACTCAAATGAAATTTGAGTGTAACATTTGAATTTTAAAGAAGTTTAAAGTTTTATATATAGAAATTCAAATGAAGTTTTGAAACTAGATTTGAATATAGAAATTCAAATAGAGATTTGAAATAGAATTTGAATTCAAATGGAGATTTGAAATAAAATTTGAATTCAAAGAAATTGAAATGGAAGTTGAATTCAAAGGAATTCAAATGGATTTAAATAAAGGAAGTTCAAATGTAATTTAAAATATAGGATTTGAATATAGAGATTCAAATGGGATTTTAATATAGAAATTGAATATAGAAATTCAAAGAGAACTCAAACCTAGAATTTGAATATAGAAATTTAAACAGATATCGAATATAGAAAATTTAAAGGAAGTTCAAATATAGAATTTGAATATAAGAATGTGAATAGAATTGAATAAGGGAATTTGAAATAGAATTCAAAAAAAGAGGATTTAAATAGAATTTGAATGATAGAATTAAAAAGGGGTTGAATATTTGAAATTTCAAAATAGAATTGAATCGGAGTTTGGATATTTGAAATTCAAATAGAATAAATATAGAATTTGAATTCGAAGAGAATTGAATAGGGAATTTGAATGTAGAATTCAAAAAGGAATTCAAATGGAATTTAAATTATAGAATTTGAATATAGCATTCAAATGGAATTTTAAACTATGGGATTTAACTATATAATTCAAACGGAATTTGAAATATGGAATTTGAATATAGGATTCAATAGAAGTGAAATTTGAATTTGAATATAGAGTTCAAATAAAAGTGAAAATGAAGTTTGAGTGGAGTTGAATTCATTTTAAACAAAGTTTAACGTTTATATTTATAAATATAATTAAAACGAACTCGCCGCAGCGCTGCAGTTCGTAAATTGGCAATTCGAACTTCAATTGAGTATACAGAACGCAATTGAAGTCGGAATTCTTCGAAACAAGAAATGTCAGGACCGATGTGATAATAGTTTTCTAATGAAGGAGAAAAATATGGATTTCGTCGTACAGATTTTGAGTTATATCAAAATCAAATTTTCAGAAAAACAGCGCCAGAATCGTTTTAAAACCATAATGGTTTATTTAATGTTATAAAAGGATTTTAAGGGGAAAAAAATCCGAATTTTCTATTTAGAAAATATCCGAGTTGAGTTGCAAAATATATGCAAATTCAAGTTGTGTAAATGAATATGATTTTTGAAACAGAAACCAGATTTTTGATTTATTGAATAGAATTAACTAAAATGGAATTAGTTAATGAGATTTCAAATGGATATTGGGGTTTGAATGAGTAAATTCGATTTGAAATTTATATTCGAAATGGAAAAGAGAACTAGAATTGAAATTGAAATTCAATTTGGTTATGAACGAGTTAAATATTTTGTTTGAACATGTTATGTTCAACAAAGAAGTGAAATAGGCAAAATGACTGATTAAAGAATAAATGGGCGAAACTGAATTCAACGATTAGATGGTGTTGAATTGAATTGAAAACAGGTGAACATGTGTAAGCAGGTATGGAATGAAGTATATGAAGATTTTAATTTGTGTGCCCAACAAAAAGGTACATGTTTAATTCATATATGAGGTTTTATGCGCCGTATCGGCAAGCCGCTTGGCTTTTCCTTTTTCTTTTTGAGATTAGAAGGACCGGGGAAGCTATTTGAAATTTCCCGATGCTCCCGATACAGGGGAGGTTATGGCGAAATTTTCCGGAAATTTAAGGAGTTAGAATATTTTTAAGATATTTTGTTAGTTAGAAATCATTGTATCGACGTATAGAATTCGATAGGTAAGTGAATATAAAAATCGAATATTTTAAACAAGAAGGGAAATCTAAAATTAGAAATAGAAAGCGAACTTTATACATGTTTTTGAAAAAATGAATAATTGGATTGTATAGTGTGTTTATTCGAGGTAAGTGGTTTCGCCGTTTTGAAGTTGAGGATGTTTTCAGTTAAGGTCTGAGAGGTAATTTTACCCCAACTTGATTGATTTCATTTTTAATGGATAAATAGCAAGATCCAGTCTCGAAGAGAAGTGTTTGAAAAAGAGTTAGTTGAATAAAATATTTTGGGTTGTTGTAACGATGTTTTACACAACATTCGTTTAAACCCAAGTGATGGAAATTTTGGGAATATAACGAGTAAATATTTCTGAGTATAATTAAAATAGTCGGGATAGAGATAAGTGGTTGGAATTGTTTCCAATTGCAAATAGAGATATTTTCTAATATATAGAAAATAAAAGAAGTTGATATTGGGAAATGCTTTCCATATAGCGTAAAGAGCCAATATGGTTATTGAAAATATTGGGTAACAAATATTGATAGAGAAAATAGAGAAGTGGTTTAATTAATGAATATTAATTAAAGAGCCCAGTGATTTGTTGATATGTTTGGATGAACACTTGTTTTTATTCGATAGTTAAAACACAGACTATCGAAGTTTTTGACCATCGTTGTCAATATGGGGAGACCGGTTGGATTATTATCCGAAGAACCACTCCGTATCGGCATAAGCGTTGCGAACCAAGTATGCTGAATATATTGAAGACGGAGTAAAGTGCAAGGGCTTTTCTATTTATAGAAATTGTGCCTTCGGTTTCGTTCAATCCCAGAACGAACGTAAATGGACGAATGTCTGACAGAGTATTTCCAATGATCAAATGGGTTGGTCTGTATGGATATGTATGGTTGCAACGGATTTATCCCTTAGCATAATATCCAGAATATTTGTGCAAACTCAACTAGTGATTAACGGATCTGACAAGGTGGCATTCAAAGTGATTGTGCTATCAATGAATGGTAAGTATTCGAAGCCTCAGGCCTCCACAACCGGGAAAGGACAAAAATCGGGCAGGCAGCATGGCTATGTGGGTCGCACCCATTAGGATGTATAATCACCTATCTAGAGGTTCATTTAATTTCTTATTCTATTCGATGTTGTCCCAGTCGGGAGACGGTTGCTGATCCCAACCGTTGGTGATATACATTCGATACACTCAAGCGAAATGAGTGGTCAGTCATGTGTGGGCCGGGTTACAAGATGTTCTTGTTGAACCCAGTGTATTCCTCTCTAGAGATACACTAGCGGAAGGTGGTTCCATACCTTGTCATGTTGGAAATCCAATCTCCAATAAGCGCCATGCGGTTTTTGATTTTATATTATATATGTGGAGCGTGAGATGCAAGCGTTCTGCTATTTGGTTATTTACTTGATGTAGACATTATTATAATATCACTGGATTTTCGTATCAAAGTGTTTTGGGTTATAGTAAGGTAAAAGCCGTCCATGTTTATGTGTGGGCTGGTCTTACTATTATCTTTTCTTTCGAAAAGGGTTTTGAAAGTTAAACAAGTGGTTGGAGTTTACTCACACCAGTCCCATGACTGACCCAGAGTTTATTTTGTTTTGTTTTCCCTAAACTCTTGGGTGCCCAAATTTGTATGGGCAGTCAAGTAGTCAGGATTTCACAGATTTATTTGAAGGAGCTGGAAGCAGGAGGCTTCACCGGTTAGCTATAGGCTATCATATATTCCGCTGTGGACCTTGTTTGTATCTGGAAACAAGTGTTTATAACTGTTCCAGAAATGACTGTTGTGCTCTGATGATGGTATGTATATAAAGTTACTGATTTGTATTTCAAAAGTTATGTTATATAATATATTTTATTCGTTCCGCTGTGAGTTGTGATCTTCGTTTTTCTTCTATTCTAATATTTCTTTCTTTCTATTTCTCATCCTCTATCTTCTTTCTATTAATGGTTCGTATTTCTGTGTTATTTGGGTTGGACGTGTGGTGTATTTAGTCAACTCAGATAGCTCGGATTTGCGGGTCGTTACAAGAAAGCTCGATGCTTGAGATTGACATCTGGTTTGTCTAAGGGATTTTGGGCCGAAGCTTTGTCAACCGCGGTGCATATTGTGAATCGAATTCCATGTTCGACCATTAATAACAAAATTCCAGAGGAAGTGTGGAAAGGAAAGAGTGTTGACTTGAGATATCTTCGTGTGTTTGGTAGCTCAGTTTATGTGCATGATCCGGGGAATGATAAGCTTAGAGCTAGAACATTCAAAGGGATCTTGCTTGGTTTCATGGACGGCGTGAAAGACTATCGGATTTGGAATTCGGAAATGAAGAAGGTTGTTAATTCTCGTCATGTTTCTTTTGATGAGTCGGCTTTATTCAAGGAGAATGAAAGCTCATCGAATGTTCCAGATTTGATTCATGGTGAATCAAAGGAGAAGGAAATCATTCCCACATTCCGTCCAAGTGATAGTAGAGTTAAAGAAGAAGCTCTTGGGGTTGAAGCGGTTGATGAAACATCACATAGTCCACATGGTTTCTCTAGTGACGTAGGTGATGTATGTGATACTAGAGAAGTTTCGACTCAAAGTGGAGCCAAAAGGGGTTTGGGTGATAGTTTTGCTACTCGGGTTAGTCGACGTGCAATAAGACCTCCCGAAAGATATGGTGATTGGAACTACCTTAACTTTTGTGATCATTTGGACTATGCTCTCAATGTAGTCCAAGATGAGCCAATGGACCTTGATGACGTCGTGGAGTTGAGAGAGAGCTCGAAGTGGATTTGCGCCATGGAGGAAGAGATGCAATCGTTAATGAAGAACCGAACTTGGGAGTTGGTTCCACTTTCTCAAGGGAATTGTGCTATAGGGTGCAAATGGATTTTCAAGGTGAAGGGTGATATAAGGTACAAAGCAAGGTTAGTGGCAAAGGGGTTTGCACAAAGAAAAGAAAAGGAGTATGGTAAATTTTTTGCACCGGTGGTATGTTATACTTCTATCCGGGTTTTACTAGCTATAGTTGCTATCCATGACTTGGAGTTGGAGCAATTTGATGTGAAACCGCCTTCTTGCATGGAGACTTAGATGAAAACATCTATATGGAGCAACCAGAAGGGTTTGTTGTAGATGGTAAGTCAAAAATGGTTTGCAAGTTGAAGAAATCACTATATAGGTTAAAACAAACACCTAGACAATGATACAAGCACTGTTTCAAATCTCGCAAATATCGTCCGAGATCTTCTCCGAGATCTCATTTTGGGCTCTTTCCGAAACGAAACAACAAATATCACTTTAAGTATCCTTTCGAATATATCGCCCGAGATATTGCAATATCGACTGATATATCGACCGAGACGAAATACTGGAATATCGTTCGAGATCTTAGTTTTTTTTGTTAAAATTTAAACTTGTGCCTGAACTAGAACTATAATTAAACAACTCAAATCTAGCCATATCAATCTTTTGTTATTTTACATTTTGCATGTTAAATGACTATATTGTATGTTCGTATGTGTTTTACAATGCTTATGATTTTCATATTCGTCTTTTTACATACATGTTACTTATAAAATAATGTATTTTATGGTCTATTTATGCTGAAGTTTTTAATATTTTGGATTCTTTTAATGTTTCCTGTCTAACAGTATTCCTGTTTTAAACATATTATGATTTAGATTATGAAAAATCTTTCGCAAAATAAAGAATAACAAAGTTATTTTGCATCTTAAGTTTAAGTTATTATGTTTTTGATAGCATTCATAAAAATCATTTTGTTAAAATATCATTTTCAACATATCATGTACCCCGAGATTGTTCCAATATGAACTTTCAGACCCGAGATGAAAATCCGAGACGAACTCCCGAGTTAGACTCATTTCGTCCGACATCTCCCCCGATACGAGGCCGAGTCTATAAAATCGCCGAGACGAAACGCGACCGATATCCGAGATTTTAAACCTTAGGTACTAGAGAATCGATCATTTCATGCTTGAAAGTAGCTTCCATCGAAGCATCAAGGATGCTTGCATATATTTCAAGAGGTTGGGAAATGATTGTTGGGTGTATTTACTCTTGTATGTGGATGATATGCTCATTGCTTCCAAGGATAAAAATGAAATCAACAAGTTGAAGATGCTTTTGAAATCGGAATTCGAAATGAAAGATCTTGGAGAAGAAAGAAAAATCTTGGACATGAAAATTGGTAGGGACCGAAAGCGTTTTGAATTAAGATTGACTCAAAAGGAGTACATTAAGAAAATGCTTTGCCAGTTTAGCATGGAGAATGCAAAGGCGTTAAATACACCTTTACCTTTGCATATGAAGCTTTCGGACATGGGATCGCTTATCGGGGAGAAAGACTAGGCTTATATGGAAAATGTGCCATATCCAAGTGCGGTTGGAAGTTTGATGTACACTATGCTGTGTACGAGGCCCAATATTGCAAATGTCGTCGGGGTGGTTAGTCGGTATATGGCTAATCCGGCGAAACCGCATTGGGAAGCCGTGAAGGCTATATTGAGATACTTGAAAGGCACAACATCTCATGGTCTTGTTTTTGGCGGTAGTGATGAGAGGAGTTGCAAGTTGGTTGATTATTGTGACTCGGACTACGCCGGTGATAGGGATCGGAGAAAATCAACTTCCGGGTATGTCTTCACACTTGGCGGAACGACCATTAGTTGGAGATAAAGATTGCAAACCATAGTTGTTTTATCCACTACGGAGGCGGAGTTGATTGCCGCGATGGAAGCGACCAAAGAGGCACTCTACTTGAAGCGATTGTTGTGTGACTTGGGTTTCGAACGTGAAAGTGTTGATATTCAATGTGACAGTCAAAGTGCTATACATTTGGCGGAGAATTTGGCGTTTAGCTCACGGACCAAGCATATTGAGGTGAGAGAGTTATTTCTTGTAGCCATGGATGAGGGTAAACTAGTATACCTTCGGAAAGTGCACACAAAGGATAATGCGGCAGACATGTTTACTAAAGCATTGTCAGTTGGGAAGTTCGAGCATTGCTCGAACTTAATTCGCTTGTTGAGTTGCTAGGTGCCACGGGGTGGCACGGGTGGAGAGAGTGATTTTGTTTGTTGTTGATGGAAAGGAATAGCGATGAGGGATTAGAAATCTATCTTCATGGTAAGTACTCGCTTCATTCCCGAGTACATTGTCTTTTGGTGAGACGGTTTTGGTTTGAATACTTTCAACATTTCGTTGGCGGGCGGTGGCCTTGCCGGAGCTTGTTAACGGAGTGCAATGGGTAGTGGCTTTTCCGGAGCTCATTGGGAAAATATTCGTGTTGCTTGGTCGAAGGTAGAAGGAAATGCTTGGGTGCATTGGAGTTTGAAGTTGAGATGGTTATAGTATCGAGGTGTAGTTTTAAAGTATGCGATACTATATGTTGGATTGAATAGCATGAAGATAGCATCAAGTAGAAGGCGGTGTGCAAATCAGAGCTTGATGGGGGAGATTGTGTTTGATGTAGCAAGGTGAAGCTGGAAGCTTCAGCACAGACGTCTGTCGCTCCTTGGACAGACGTCTATGACTACAGGGAACAATTTCCCGAGAGTCTTATCAGACGCCTGACCAAAGGGGGACATACGTGTGTTGTCACGAAATATTTTTCTCGAGAGCTATAGGGGACAGACGTCTGAGCTGAGTGCAGAAGCACAAGTAATTCTCTGGGGGGACAGACGTCTGTCAGGTCCTATGACAGATGTCTGAGGCGGCTAATGGGCTATTTCGGACTGGAAATTTGGCAAGCTGTTTTGTGAAGCTTTGAGGGCAATTTCGGGAATTGGCTCATTCCTATATATGCTATTTTTTTGTTTCTCTTTAGAGGAAGCTTGGAGACTTGATAGAAATCAAGGGTTTATTCTCAAGGGTTTAATAAGGGTTTATAACATAATTGCAATTCTTCAATTCTATTCTCTTCAAACTCTTTTCTATATTGAAATATAGTGATTATTGGATCAATCTCTTGTATTCCTTTCATCGTGGTAATAAAATACCCTCTCCAAAACGGATGTACACTAACAAGATGTTAGTGGAACCACTATAAATCCTTGTATGATTTATTTTTGCTACTATTGTCATTAGTTTCTTGCTTGTGATTGAAATTTGGATTGTTCGTGATTGGTTGATCTTTGTTTGGTGACTAAAGTTGTTGTTTTGTTTGTTTTTGCAAGTCTAACAACGGTCTAGTCTTCCGCTAGCGCTTTGTGATTTAGATATCGGATTCGGGTGGTCTTGGATTGGATTAATCACAACGGTTACAACACATGCGAGACGTACGCTTTATACACATTGTACGCCTCAAGTTGGTGAGGCTAAAGCATTTAGAGGTAAAGCCTTTTGGGGGGAAACCCTTAGTTTTATCTCCTATTTCTTCAAGGTGCTCTTCAAGGCGAATGTCGAGACTTGTTTTTTTTAAAATGATCTTGAAAGACTTAAACAACTTAATGTTGAATCAATGCGTGTCGTTGAGGGACTGTGTTTAGAATAACACATCTTCCATTTTCAGGTTATACATGTTTGGTCCTAAATTATGTGTATGGGATGGTGGTTGCAAAAAGAACTAAAGAAATAAAGTTTAGTTGGTGGTTACGAAATGAATTCAATAAGAGAGAAGGAAGAGTTTAATTCAGTTATGCATGTGACAGTGCATTTATATCTCAGTTAATTCACAGCTTTGCCTGGGTGGTCACATCTGTATTAAAAAATGATAATTATAAGTCCATTTTACTGTAATAGAAATATTGTAGAACTGTGAAGTGGATTGAGACCTACTGAGAGCAGAAAATATAAATAGTAAGTAGTGGTGGAGAGTTTGGAAGAAAAAAGAAAGTAACACAAAGTATTAGAAGGGAACCGAGGCTTGTTTTTGAGCTATGGGTTTAGCGATAGCAGAAATATTCCTGAAAATCTTGCTTCTGCTCAACATGCTAGAATTATTTCAGGGTACCGTCTCACTATTTTTTTCTTTTTTTCTTGAAATGCACATTATGTTTCGAGTTTGTTGTTGTTTCCAGGTTACTTGAAAAAACTGTTATAATTTTGTTTTAAAAATTGAAAACCAGTTAGATACACGGTATGTATTTTCTTTGTCATTTTATCATGCTTATATTTTCAGATTTCACAACCAAATCTCAAAATAGGTTCGTGAAATAATCTAGGTTTTCAGCAGCTTAGTGTGATCTATTAAACAAGCTTGGAGACCGTGCAAATAACCCCGTTGGTACAGGGATGTGGTTCATATTTTAGTATCTCAATCGTTATCTATCTTGATAGTTACAGTTTGACTTTGTTAGAAGAATTTTTTTTGAAATGTATCCCTGATTTTGATGTTATGGAAGAAAGTCTCGTACTAATGAATTTGTAAATTTTGACCATCTGTACTTTAAAATTTCAAACTACTTACGTTTCTCATAAATTTGCACTTCTACAAAGATTCTTAACCTTTTATTTTTTTCTACAAAGTTTTATAATAGTAGAAAATGAAGTTATTTGATAAGAACAATTTAAATAACAATTGTTAATAACTACAGAAAATGAAAATCAACTCCTAAATCCAATTTAAACTTAAAAAAAATACTGTTAGCTCAGGCTTTCAGTTTTTCAAAAATGAAGAAACTTGAGGACTTTTCTTATGACCATTCCAAAAATTGAGAACAGTTGATGGCTATCCAGTAGCAAAGACTGATCAGAGATTAAAAAAATTGAGAACAGTTGAGTAAGTTTAACTGTTTTTTTAGTTTTAAACACTAAAATACAGCTGAAATGTATTAGTAATGTACAGTAAATATTTAATTGTCACACAAAATATTAAAAATGAAATAACAGTACGAAAAGGAAAGCAAGCAAGATTTTAAATCTCCTTCATCTAACCTGAGATACCAGCTGGAGATTTTCTTCGAAATATGAGATTTAACAGCTTGTTTAGTCGCCGTCGTTTAAATATCTCCCATTTCTTCATTTTGGCCGAGATATCAGCTACTTATTATCTCCGAAATTCAAGATTTGAGATTTGAAACCTTGGCAAGAACAGCGAGTCGAATCTAGATTAAACTATTGTTAATGTGGAATATAGGTTGGTTACGATGTTGGTCGTTTTTTTGAATTCCAATATGATTATTGGGAAACAAGCGACGAAATGTAATCGGTTATTGTTGAATAGCTAAGATTGTATTTATGCGATTGTATTACTTTATCTTCCCAAATTTGTATTGCATTGAATGTTTTTGAGATTTATATTATTATTGAACATAGCTAAACTGCTATTCTGTTATGAACAAACGAAGAAATAGAAAATTTTAATTTGCTAAAACAGAAGATAGAGCATGACATAGAACAAGGCATGATAATACGTGAAGAATGAAGCACGACATAACACTTACACATAATACATTAAACCTAGAATAGAACTCAATAAACAAATTTAAAAATAGAACACGATAGACTAATTATTGCTACTGGGCATACGTCAAACTCTTGCGGGAACGTTAGATCTTTGGATGGATCGAAAAATGATTTATGTGAATATATTCACGATTAGGAAGTTGCATCATTCGTTGAATTTTGAACTTCTATAAGGGTGGGGATATTTGGATTTTGTATGACATCGTTTTGAACTTGATCTTGCATGACATCATTATGATTGGTTTTTTCTTTTTCGTCTTGAGCTTCTTTATTTTGATTGTATTTAGTGTGGAAGAGGTTGGATGTCATAGAAATTTAGCGTTGGTAAAAGTTAAAACTTTGAGAAAGTGAAAATGAAGAAGACAGAGGAAGAATTTCAGGCAAATCATTTTATAAGTCTTTCCTTGGTTTCAAAAATTCAGTTATTAACTTGAGTTCCTATTTGATTAGTGTGCCTTGTTGTTTTGAAGATGAGTTGTGCAGCGGAAATAGGTTAGGTTTGTTATTCTTGTTTCCTTTAGGAAATTTTGCTGTTTTAGGCTTAATTTTGAAAAATAAAACAGAAATAGGCCAGTTTTGGAAATATTTATATATACGAGTGCTACGGCAAGCGTCTCGTGTGTGAATTAAAACTTTTGCAGATTGTTTGTGTAACATGAAAGTTGAGACATGCGCGTCGAGCGTAATGATAACACATGTTTTGTGAACAATTTTTTTTTTATTTAAATATGTATTTGACATATTCAAAAGAAAAGATTTTCACAAGTATTTAACTATGTTTTTGCATTTAGATCATGTTTAATTAGTTTGAATTTTAATTTCGAAGTTGCAACATTTTTTTATTAGTGTGAATTTTTATTTTTATTATTAAATGCTTATGAAGTTTAATTATAAAACCATATTTTCAATTGATATTACGTTTGGTAATATATGTGAAAAAACATTTGAACTTGTAAAGAAAATTTTTTAGATCTTAATTTTAAGTAATGTTAACATTTATAGAAATTAATACTCTTTCATTTAGATGCTACTTTTTGGGATGTTAACTGTTTAAGAATTGTACATGAAGGGCAATATTGGAAGTTCATGAACCAAAAGTTTGCACTTACTAGACAATTATTAAAATTTCTCTTCAATGGGAATTGGCTATTTTTGAAAGAGATGATTTCGTCTGATTTGAAATTGTTTGATGTCCAAAATCAATGAAATGGGGCAATATAAATTATGCACTGTGACTTGAATTGCAAAATCAGGGAACTTGTTTATATTTCTTATATTGGAGAATGTTTTCAAAATAGAGATGTAAAAACACAATATTGTTGTTCTAAAATAAGCTATTATCCCAAGAGTCTCCAAGCCATCCATGAAATCAAATTCGTAGGTAACATAGCTATTCTACAATTTGATTATGCAGTGAATTGGAAGGCCCTGACTCAGGATTTTGTTTACTCAAATAATATTTGCAATAAAAGGAATTAATACAATTGATGGTGAACCAAAACTACACTTAGTCTTCTCCATTTCGAATTCTTTTCTTCATGAGATATTCTCACCCTCTGGATGTTTACTTGAAATCGTCCAGCTATAATCATGTTAAGTTTACTTCAGCGTTTTTATTTATTAATTTCAATTAATAATCAGTATGGCAAGTCTTTGTTACTTTACATATGTTTTTGTTAGAGTATCAAGAAGAGAAAACCAGAATTAAATGCTACTATATGTTTCTCCCGTTTTAATCTGTTTTCAAATCATATCAAAACAACCACCATTTATTTTTAGTTGGACAAAAATTGGAATCTTGCAGAATGCAGACGTAGATAGACAATTTTTGAATTTAAAGCTGTATTTTACAGGCAAGGAATTGAATGCTCTCAACCAACCACATTTAAGAAGGGCAAGCAGTTTCTCACCAGAATTATCACAGTTGCAATATGACTACATTATAGTTGGAGGGGGTACAGCTGGTTGTCCTTTAGCTGTAACTCTATCTCAGAATTACAGCGTGCTGTTGCTGGAAAGGGGTGGGTCCCCTTATGGGAATCTTAATGTATCATACATGCAAAATTTTCACTTATCTTTGGCTGATATGTCGCTTGCTTCTGCTTCCCAATTTTTTGTTTCCACGGACGGTGTTTTGAATGCAAGGGCAAGGGTTTTGGGTGGAGGAACCTGCATTAATGCTGGTTTCTATACAAGGGCCAGTTCCAGGTATGCTTTTTCTTTTCTAGTTTAATATTTTTCATCCAACACTTAAGCATATTGATTAACATTTTTTAGTTTTCAAACTATACAGCTACGTGAATAGTGCCAGATGGGACGATGAGTTAGTGAACAAATCGTACACATGGATTGAGGACAGAATTGTCCATAAGCCTAAGCTCGCACCATGGCAAGCAGCATTAAAAGATGGATTGCTAGAAGCAGGGATATCTCCGTATAATGGATACACATATGATCACATTTATGGTACCAAGGTCGGTGGAACAATTTTTAATGAAAACGGGTATAGAAGCACTGCTGCTGATCTACTTATCGATGGGAACACCCAAAATCTCAATATTTTACTTCATGCCACTGTTCAAAAAGTCATATTTGACGAGGTAAAAGGTAAAGAACTGTATATATATTTATGTTTGAGTTTATTATGCGTGCGTTCACTACATATATAATATTTCGGTACACTGGTAGGGAAGAAGCCGAAGACAATTGGAGTTCTATTTAATGATGAGAATGGAAAGCAGCATCAGGCATTGCTTAAACCTGGAACAAGCAGCGAAGTAATAATATCATCTGGAACTCTTGGAAGCCCTCAAATTCTAATGTTGAGTGGAATCGGACCGAAAAATGATTTGAAGAGGCTGAATATCCCTGTAGTTCTCCACCAAAAATTCGTCGGAAAAGGCTTATCTGATAATCCGATGAATTCTATATTTGTTCCTTCAAAAAATCATGTCGAACAATCTTTGATTCAGACTGTTGGAATCACCAAAATTGGCACCTTCATTGAGGCGAGTAGTGGGTTTAGCCAATCTTCTGATAGCATACATTGCCATCATGGAATTTTGTCTGCTGAGGTCTTGCTTCCATTCACTTTTTCATTGATATTAATTATTCTTCTTCTAAGGCAGCAATTAATTTTTTTTCCATCATGATACAATAACATGAAAAAGCTTAACATCCTAAAATTTAAGGATGATATAAACTTTAATCCTGAACCGGAACAACAGCGGAAGAATCTCTATATCGCTTCTAACATTAATACTGAGAAAGGTGTTTTTTCTTTTTCTTAGAACTCTTCTAACATTATAAATAATTGTGAGAAGTTCATCCATTAGATCAGGATGTTAATAATTTTCCATTTATAACTCCTAAGTTTGGTATTTAGGATGGAATGAATAAAAATGTGATCATGTTATTGAAAATCATCATTGCCTCCACATCAAAGAAGGCATGAATGTTTTCCAATTTTCATATCATTGCGATATAAGCGGAAAGACATGAGTACAACAAGCAACCCTTTAAACAACAGAATGAGATAATTATACTTGTTCCAACATCTTCGGTTGCCAATTTTTAGAAGGAAATTTCAAGTTAATTTGTGTCTTATTTTATAACTTCAGGGTTTCTTTTGTTTCATTCTTATGGTACATAAATAAAAAGGATAAGATAAACTGTTTCAAAGATAGCAGATGCTTTAAAGACTGGAATTTTGATTATGATGGAATTTTTTATAAGGAGTCTTATTTTGTTTGAGTACACCAAATTTAGGTGTAAATATGATCTACCATTTTCATTTTCGTATTAAAGTAAAACAAGTTATTTTCTTAGTTCGGCATTGAATAGTTGTCATATTAAGTTGACTAAAAAGTAGTATTCTTGGCAATCAGATTGGACAAATCTCAACCATACCCCCAAGGCACAGAACTCTTGAAGCAATAAAAAGCTACAAAGAATCGAAGCATGAAGTGCCTCATGAATTATTTAGGGGTGGTTTCATACTAGAAAAGGTATCAGGTCCCCTCTCCAAAGGTCACCTAACCTTAGTCAATTCAGATGTGAACACAACTCCAAACGTGACATTCAATTACTTCAAACATCCATACGACCTCGAACGCTGCGTCTATGGCATTCGTACCATTGAAAAGATTATAAAGACAAAGCAAATCACTCAACTAACAGACGACTCCAAATATACATGGGACAGGCTTTTGAATATGAGTATTACGGCTAATGTGAACTTGATACCGAAGAACACTAACGATACGGCATCACTTGAACAATTTTGCAAGGACACTGTGATTACTATATGGCATTACCATGGTGGGTGCCAAGTTGGGAAAGTTGTGGATGCTGATTATAGAGTTATGGGCGTAGATGCTTTAAGGGTTATCGATAGTTCGACATTTGTTGATTCCCCTGGCACTAATCCACAGGCAACTGTTTTGATGATTGGCAGGTAGCTGGTTGAGATTTTTTTTAGCCATTTTTCTGAATTATTCACATGTATAACCTAGCTTAAAAACCAGTTACACAAATAACTGCATTTTGCCGAGCTATCATTCAGTTTTCATTTTATAATGGTGTAATCTGAAATCCTAGTTTATTTTTTCTTGAAAAAATTTAAGTCCTTTGCATATTTTAGCTCCACCATTATTTTTTATTAAAAAGGAAAAAAAATATAAATGAATGCATTTTGAAAATGCATCACTAGCTACAAATCACTGTATCGGTAACTTAACTATGTGTGAAAAATAGTCCTCAAAATTTTCAATTCAGATTGGCTGAAAGATACTTATGTTTTTTCCCCTTTTATTTTATTTTATTTTATTTGGGGTGTATTGTCATGGGCAGGTATATGGGAATGAAGATCCTGAGAGAGAAGCTTGCGGAATAAGCATGAGTTTATCTCAAGGAATGAATATTGTGATGGTTTTGCACCAGTTTATTTATTTTATTTTTAAAAAATTATGCTGATTTTCAGCTCTAAGGACTACAGACAGGGGAAAAGTGTGATTGTTCAGTACACAAGTTTGTTAGTGTATCATAGATATTTTAAGTATGTTGAATGTATCTTGTGGGTGGTCATTAATGGCAGTTTAAACTGAGGTAATGCAAGCAAATGTACAATCCTTTGTTTTTTTTTTTCTGGACTCTATATGTGCTTCCAAGTAACTGGATCGTTCTCATCTAAAACGTTTGCAGACTCTTTCAAGCTGCAAGTTTCTGTAAATTGAACTACACAGGAACGAAAGGATATGCAACCCTAATCTAAATCACCAAACATAGCTATTAATGCGAAAAATGGCATTAACACCTCAAGGTGTAATTCAATACTTCACAAACAGTTAAGATCTAGAAAAGTGGTAGCTACAAACATAAAAAGCAAGTAAAAAAGAGAGATTTATAGTGGTTCGACCTATACCTGGCCTACGTCCACTTTGATGAATGCTTTAATTATCACTTTCAATATTACAAGATACATGATTTCTCTAAGTTTGCTCAATTTCTCTAAGATACATGCTTTAATTATCACTTTGATGAATGCTTTAATTATCTCGATTTTGCTATGGAAATGGTTAAAATTCTATGATTGCAACGATTGTTGGAGTAGATCTTCAATATTTGGGCAGTTAGATGATCTTTGGCGATTCCATGGTGATTCAGATGTTGAATCGAAGCTTGGAAGAGGTTTAGTGAAGGTTTGAATGATTTGGAGTTGTTGAGAAATGAGTTTGACAGCACTTCGTAGTTGGAGAAATCGGTCCCCTTGAATGGTGGAATGTGGGGGTATTTATAGGTGAGGTTGCAAGTGGTGAAGGCTGAAAATTGGACACGCAAGTAATCGGGTCGTTTAGTGACCAAACTCCTCGGGTCGGTCAACGACCTAAGTTCCATGGGTCGGTAAAACGACCTGCTTTATTTGCATGACCTGATATGTAATGTCCTCGATCCATCCCAAATGAGCAAATCAAGTTTGCCCGTTGCCAGCTGTTAGCCTGCTTTGTAACCAGGCTACCCAAAGCAAAGGGCTTGAATATGAACATGAATTGATCAGCAATCGCTCGGTTGAAATGGCAGGATAACATCACTCTCCAGGCATTGAAAGCATCATCAGAAGACACTGGGCAGTTTGGTCAAAATCGCAACATCAGTATAAGCTGGCCCAAAACCCCTATCAAACTACCTCATTTGGATCTAAACACATTAAATACTTGTAGCCCTCTGAATTAGCTTCAAGTAGAGCTTTCGTTTGGTCCAATCGGCCTTACGGTTTGAAAGATACGTCCGTTTCCGTGAACGCATGCAGAAATACGGAAAAACCTGCATTTTGGCATTTTTGAAGATCGGATCGCGACCACCCTTTGGGGTCGGATCGTGACCACCCTCCGGGGTCGGATCGTGAACACCTCCTGGGGTCGGATCGTGAACACCCCTTGGGGTCGGATCGAGACCACCCCCGGGGTCGGATCGTGACAACCCTGTGGGGTCGGATCGTGACCACCCCTTGTGGTCGGATCGTGACCACCCCCGGGGTCGGATCGTGACCACCCCATGGGGTCGGATCGTGACCATGACCCGGCCTGACCATCACCATCACGACCATCACCAGCTCACCACTCCGTCTCACGAACCGTGACCACGAACCGATCCGATCCCCGAGGACGTGGCGAAGCTCCTGACTAAGTCCATCACGATCCGAGATGCATGAATCTCGCGACATCTGTCCACAACTGTCATATTGACCAATTCTTCATCAAGCCTCGATCCGATCCGATATTCTCGGGATTTGCGCCACGTGTGACCGCGATCCGCCTGACAGAATCAGCTATAAATAGCCCAGAGATTGGCATTTTTGGGGATCTTTTTGCAGTATCGAGTATTGATTCCACCATTACTGTCATACCACTATTTCTTATCAGTTTTATTTCGAGATTACTGAGAGAAATCATAATTGTAAGAGTGAGTTTGAGAGAAATTGTTGGTTGTACTAGCATTCAAAGTATAATCAATAGCATATAAAGTGGACGTAGGCTCGTTAACGCCGAACCACTATAAACCTTGTGTGTTCTCTACTTTTTCCCCAATTTTCAGTTATAATTTTCTACAAATCAGAACAATTCAGGTGTTGGAGCCAAATTTTGATCTAACATTTTGGTGCTTTCACTGAGAATTGAATTCTCAGCCTATCAGATTGCTATTCTACTATTTGGAATTGAAAGTTCGAAGAAAACAGTCCGCATTCCGACCATTTTTGAAGACTTCGTTGATTTTCTCAAATTAGAACTTCATGCCGCCGAAAGAAGCTAAGGATACACAAACTTCATAAGCAAACGAGGCTGGTGAAGAAGGTGCGCAGGAGCAGGTGGTCGGTTCGCGGTTCGCTGCTCGCTGGGGGCGTCACGAACCAGTTCGCGACTCGCGGAACAATGAGACGACCCGATTTCCCGTTCTCACGGAAACAAGGTTATCTTTGGAATATAACACAGAAACATATAATAGCAGAACAAAATTAAATAAATACACCAGATTGAACAACAAAATATACTGGATAAAAGTAATCATCAGAGTTACACAGTATACAGGATCTTACTTAGTACAAATACAGTTCAGCTATACATAAATGTCTACAGCGGAAATAAACAAAGTATGTACAATAGGAGTTGAACAGCATAAAAAGAAATAGATGATAGAATCCATCTTCAGCTCCAGCTATCCAGAAAGAACCAGCTAAACCTGAATACAAGGCTGCCCGTGTAGAAAAAGGGGCACCCGAGTTTGAGAGTGAAACAAACTACGAGTCAGTCATGGGACTGGTATGAGAAATCCACTCAACACATATATAATTGGCCAATCACAGGACCACGCCACTTTCGTGGAACGGGTTTACTCCATTGGATTGCCAGTGCTTTAAAACAAATCTTTCTTTTAAACATCGCTATGCTTTTTATAAAAATGAAGCCATTATAAGACTCAGTTCCCATCACACAATGCAACGCAAACCGGAGGATAGAGTTTTTACCTTATAACGACCAAGATATGCTTGATACGAATAAAACAAAGGCATTTGATATTATTGCTAGTGTTTATATGTTTTGAAAACAATTTCAAATCATAACTATCAATCATAGACGGCATTAATGCCCCATACCACTATGTCGCCATATATAGGTATACAATCAAAACCGCACGATCACGTAGTTGGAAATTGGATTTCCGTCATGAACCAAGGCAAAAGATAGTCCTTACCAAATTCGAGACTGCCTAGCCCGAGTCTCAGGATCAGAACGCATCGATCCTTGGAGCGACAGGGCCGGTCCACACGGAGTGGATTAAAAATGCCTGAGCACTACGTTTCGCCGCCCTTTGGGGCGTAAGCGAGCCAACAAGTGACTCCATCGGACCCGGATCGTCCGATCTAACCGAGGCGCCTCGCAACAGCAACAACCACATAAGTCAAACTCGTCAGGGCGTGTAAAACCACTGACGCCACTTTTAGCTAGGAGGAAACGTAGGCCCTCCCTGAGGTCCGTTCTCCCGTTTTAGGTTCATACCGGGGTGTGAGGCTCGCGAATTTACGTTATACACAAAGCTATGCCACACAGGCGGTGCTTTGATCATCACCACAAGACTTTGCTTTTCAACAGAAGCCCTGATCACTGCATCTTAGCATGCCACACAGAATAAATCCTATGTCAGACACACAGTCCATTTACAAGTCCGTTCTGGGTCTGAACGAAACCGGAGGCACTAAATACCTCGCAAACCCTTCGATCACCACGTACGTCTGGACGATCACCACTCATTATCCATATTTCGGGATGCCTCCCAATCAGGACCTCGGTTACCATCCAAACGAGGTGAAGATCTCTGGTCTTCGACCATCGTCTTCATCTTCGAATTTCAATCGTCGGTCGATTATTCGAAATGAGAATTAACTCGGCCTTTTCAAATAATTCACGTATATTTAGAATTTCAAATCGATTTATTTCAATGGTTAAATTATTCGACAACACCAATTGTGTTCTTTAATGTAATTTTCACACCAAACACATTCAACCATCAAATATCACATAAATCAAGCAAATTCAGTTTATTTCCATTCCATATCGCTTATGATATTTTATAACTATTTATCGCTATTTTTATTTATTTTAAAATAGCTAATTTATTCAAAACGACGCTTCGGGCCATAAGGCGGCCGTGGCGCTGTTTTTCTTCAGACTTGATTTACACATATCTGAAAATCTAACCGTTGGATCTTCACAAAATTTACATCATTAGAAAGGTCTTTTCAAAACGAACCCAACGGTTCCAGTTTCGGGAAAATCCGACGGTCGGATCTCCCGGTACAATCGTTTGAAGTTTCGATTTCAAAATACGAACTGCAGCGTCGTTATTCGATTAAATATAATTCTATTTATATTTATATATAAATATAATCGATTCAGGCGCTGTTTTTCTTCAAATTTGAATTAAACATTCCAGACAATCCAACCGTTGGATTTTTACAAGGTTGGTGCCATTGGAAAGATTATTCCAAGGCGAACCCGACGGTTGAGGTTTCGGGAAAATCCAATGGTCGGATTTCCCGTACTAGTTGTTTGAAAACACGGTTTCAAAATACGAACTGCACGGCTTCGTTTCGTTTTAATTTTATTTATATTTATATAAATATAGTTCATTCAACAATTTCAATATCGTTTTCACTTCAAATATTTTTCTAACACCTTAAATTTTGGAAAAATTTTGCCATAACCTCCCCTGCACCGGGAGCATCGGGAAATCACAAATAGCGTTCCCGGTCCTTCTAATCTCAAAAAGAAAAAGAAGAAGCCAAGCGGCTAGCCAACAGGCTCAAAATCATCACCCAAACAAATCAGTAAATGTGTACCTATTTGTCGGGCACAAAATTTTATTCCTCTTCTCTAGCCCCTTTGCTATAACCTGTTCAATGAATATTGCATGTACATATATATACAGTTCATATCATTTTTCAATTTCTATTCGACTTCATATTTGATTTCTATTTGGTTTAAAAACTCCATTCATTCTAATGTTACATAAATAGGTGCAAATCATTTCATTAGCTAATTAATGAATATTTCAACTCATATATATTTATTTTGAACAAGTGGCTATTTTTAACACTTCACATTTCAACGATTTATGCATACAATAAAAATGTGATTTTTATTGTAAAACAATTTATTTCAAAACACTATTTTTCTATATAGTTCATATAGTCGATAAAAGGTGATTTTTATTATCAAACGATTTATTTCAAAATATGAATACCATTCAACACATGAATTTCTAAACAACGAATGAATATCAATTCAACACATGAATGTTTTCTATAGTTTCTATATATAGATAAAAATGTGATTTTTATTATCGAACAATTTATTTCAAAATATGAATACCATTCAACACATGAATTTCTAAACAACGAATGAATATCAATTCAACACATGAATGTTTTCTATAGTTTTTATATATAGATAAAAATGCGATTTTTATTATCGAACAATTTATTTCAAAATATGAATACCATTCAACACATGAATTTCTAAACAACGAATGAATATCAATTCAACACATGAATGTTTTCTATAGTTTTTATATATAGATAAAAATGCGATTTTTATTATCGAACAATTTATTTCAAAATATGAATACCATTCAACACATGAATTTCTAAACAACGAATGAATATCAATTCAACACATGAATGTTTTCTATAGTTTTTATATATAGATAAAAATGCGATTTTTATTATCGAACAATTTATTTCAAAATATGAATACCATTCAACACATGAATTTCTAAACAACGAATGAATATCAATTCAACACATGAATGTTTTCTATACAATGAATAAATATAGTTTAAGCATATGAAAATAATTCAAACACACAAATATTATTCAAAATTTCGGCAGCATAACGGCAGGGTAGTTACACCGGGACCGTCCCTAGTACGGCTCCTCGCTCTACCTTAAAACCTCGCGGTTTTTGACAATGGTGATCATGCATCTAGTTCGCACGCAGGTGGCATGTATATTTTTTTTATTTCATTTCCACAAACTAATCCTATGTGGTTTCAACCAAATATCTCAACCACAAACGGGTATTTTTCAACCTCAATCAACCAATATCAATCACAAACAATCCCAAACAACCATTCGTTATCAACCAATTATCACAACAATTTCAACCAATAAATATCGTCCATGGTTTGTGGACGAGGGGCGTATATATATATATATATATATAGATATTTATATATAGCTATTCACTTTCATTTCACACATATATAATATTTTTAAATCAGAAATCTCACCAATAGCTATCCAGTACCACGACTCTTCCTTTAGAGAAATCTTCGCCTTTTGTCGCTTTCACCCGTATTCTCTACATATGTAAAAATCGAATTTTTACTATGCTACTAAATATATAAAAATATGATTTTTCTTTCGACTTTCGATATATAAAAATATGATTTTTACTTTTAAATTTCTAATCTTCTTCTAGTTTATAAATCATTTTAAAATCAGTTTTTATATTCCTTTATAATTCAGTTTTTAAAATCTCAGAAAAATCAGTTTTTATATTTTTATAAATCAGTTTAAAATTCTTTTTTTTTAAAAAAATCAGTTTAAAATTCTTTTTTTAAAATAAACAGTTTTAATCTTTATAAACAAATCAGTTTTCCTTTTCGAAATAAAATCAGTTTTTTTTTTTAAAACAAATTCAGTTTTAATACTTTATAAATAAATCAGTTTTTAACTTTATAAATAAATCAGTTTTTTTTTCTTTTAAACAAAATCAGGTTTTTAAATAACTACGTATCTATAACAAAACAGAAATTAAAACCTAGAAATAAAAACTCACGTTCGTTAGCAGTGGAGGGGCTCGCTACAGGGTCGATGGGGCGGTCGGAGGCGCTGCGTGGGGGACTTCTGGTGGCGGTCGGCGGCTTCAGCTTCGCGAGCGAGGGGGGGGGCTTCAACGGAGCTCGAGCGATCGGGGGGGGGGGGGGGCTCAGGCGGAGGCGGGCTTGGAGGAGGAACAGGCGGTGGCGTCGAACGATTCCTAGGGTTTTCTTTTTTTTTTTGTTTTTTTTTTCTGAATAATGAAGTCGGGGGGGGAGGGGGGCAGGAAGAAGAATAAAGGGAGGGAGGAGTATTTATTTTTATTTTTTTATTATTTAATTATTAAATTTCGCAAAAAGGTTGACTTTTATCCACGACCTCGAAACGAGGCCCACCGCCTGTCGTCCATAGCTTTTCACCCCCATTCCGAACACAATGGGATATGTATCGCAAGCTGATTCGATTGTTACAATCAGTTTCCTTTTGAATTTTCATTTAAATCACTATATTGAATATTAAACGTACATTTCAAATTACCGGGGGCACATACTAACTAGAAAAATTCCAGAAAAATATTTTCTAGCTTCGTATTGACGATACGGTCCTAACAAAACTAGTTTCGTCGAATTCTGAGGCCGTTTGAAAAATGGCCAATTTCCAGTCGATTAAAATCAACGGAAACTGGTCAAACGCGTTTTCCTTTGCCACGCTCACATATTGATTCGAAAAATTATGAAATTTGAAACCTAGCAATAACTTGACACTGCGGATCCAACAAAAGTGGTTTCGTCGAAATCCGAGGTCGTTTGCAAAATGTCCATTTTTAAGGGCCTGAATTCCATAGCGACTATTCAGAATTTTCAACTGGACATATCTTTTGATTCCCGCTATCAAATTTCGATTGGTCGGATTTGTTAGAAAGATATCATCAATTAGATACTAATGTTTTTGGTCTCACTAAAATCCGGATTGTTTTGCACCCGGTATATTCAATTGAAGTTTGAAATCGAATTATCGAACTACCGTGCCATTTTCAATTCTATATATAATTATAATTAATTATATTCGTTTTCAAATGTCGATTCAAACTCAGTTTTCATCGCCATTATCTAAAATATTTATTTTAAATATTTAAAGTCCATTATTTTAGCCAATTTAAAAATTTTAAATTGGTTCAGATTTTCTGGGTCGTTACAATCTCCCCCACTTAAAACTTTTCGTCCCCGAAAAGGAATAAAGTCGAAAGTGGTTTGATAAATCTACGATCTCACAATACAACAACCAATTCAATTGTTTTAACCTTCAAAAATATACCTTTTATATATTCAAATATTATATTTCTAAAACCAGACTATATATAAATATAATCACAAATACGTTATTTAAAAACATATTACTCTCGACTCGTTCTGAGGCACTTCTAACCCCATCTCTAACGAGTTGTTCTGATTCTGCTATACTCATACTAGGATATTACTGATCCTATCTGTATTGAGTTACCCATCCTAGAACACTACTGGTTCTATTTCTGACGAGTTCGTTCAAATGTTATATTCCAGAACTAAGCTTAACCAAAGCTCTGATACCACGTTGAGACGACCCGATTTCCCGTTCTCACGGAAACAAGGTTATCTTTGGAATATAACACAGAAACATATAATAGCAGAACAGAATTAAATAAATACACCAGATTGAACAACAAAATATACTGGATAAAAGTAATCATCAGAGTTACACAGTATACAAGATCTTACTTAGTACAAATACAGTTCAGCTATACATAAATGTCTACAGCGGAAATAAACAAAGTATGTACAATAGGAGCTGAACAGCATAAAAAGAAATAGATGATATAATCCATCTTCAGCTCCAGCTATCCAGAAAGAACCAGCTAAACCTGAATACAAGGCTGCCCGTGTAGAAAAAGGGGAACCCGAGTTTGAGAGTGAAACAAACTACGAGTCAGTCATGGGACTGGTATGAGAAATCCACTCAACACATATATAATTGGCCAATCACAGGACCACGCCACTTTCGTGGAACGGGTTTACTCCATTGGATTGCCAGTGCTTTAAAACAAATCTTTCTTTTAAACATCGCTATGCTTTTTATAAAAATGAAGCCATTATAAGACTCAGTTCCCATCACACAATGCAACGCAAACCGGAGGATAGAGTTTTTACCTTATAACGGCCAAGATATGCTTGATACGAATAAAACAAAGGCATTTGAT
Organism: Allium sativum; assembly: GCA_030737875.1. Lineage (NCBI taxonomy): Eukaryota > Viridiplantae > Streptophyta > Magnoliopsida > Asparagales > Amaryllidaceae > Allium > Allium sativum. The sequence continues at coordinate 162,417,904 of CM060923.1, forward strand.
ATTATTGCTAGTGTTTATATGTTTTGAAAACAATTTCAAATCATAACTATCAATCATAGACGGCATTAATGCCCCATACCACTATGTCGCCATATATAGGTATACAATCAAAACCGCACGATCACGTAGTTGGAAATTGGATTTCCGTCATGAACCAAGGCAAAAGATAGTCCTTACCGAATTCGAGACTGCCTAGCCCGAGTCTCAGGATCAGAACGCATCGATCCTTGGAGCGACATGGCCGGTCCACACGGAGTGGATTAAAAATGCCTGAGCACTACGTTTCGCCGCCCTTTGGGGCGTAAGCGAGCCAACAAGTGACTCCATCGGACCCGGATCGTCCGATCTAACCGAGGCGCCTCGCAACAGCAACAACCACATAAGTCAAACTCGTCAGGGCGTGTAAAACCACTGACGCCACTTTTAGCTAGGAGGAAACGTAGGCCCTCCCTGAGGTCCATTCTCCCGTTTTAGGTTCATACCGGGGTGTGAGGCTCGCGAATTTACGTTATACACAAAGCTATGCCACACAGGCGGTGCTTTGATCATCACCACAAGACTTTGCTTTTCAACAGAAGCCCTGATCACTGCATCTTAGCATGCCACACAGAATAAATCCTATGTCAGACACACAGTCCATTTACAAGTCCGTTCTGGGTCTGAACGAAACCGGAGGCACTAAATACCTCGCAAACCCTTCGATCACCACGTACGTCTGGACGATCACCACTCATTATCCATATTTCGGGATGCCTCCCAATCAGGACCTCGGTTACCATCCAAACGAGGTGAAGATCTCCGGTCTTCGACCATCGTCTTCATCTTCGAATTTCAATCGTCGGTCGATTATTCGAAATGAGAATTAACTCGGCCTTTTCAAATAATTCACGTATATTTAGAATTTCAAATCGATTTATTTCAATGGTTAAATTATTCGACAACACCAATTGTGTTCTTTAATGTAATTTTCACACCAAACACATTCAACCATCAAATATCACATAAATCAAGCAAATTCAGTTTATTTCCATTCCATATCGCTTATGATATTTTATAACTATTTATCGCTATTTTTATTTATTTTAAAATAGCTAATTTATTCAAAACGACGCTTCGGGCCATAAGGCGGCCGTGGCGCTGTTTTTCTTCAGACTTGATTTACACATATCTGAAAATCTAACCGTTGGATCTTCACAAAATTTACATCATTAGAAAGGTCTTTTCAAAACGAACCCAACGGTTCCAGTTTCGGGAAAATCCGATGGTCGGATCTCCCGGTACAATCGTTTGAAGTTTCGATTTCAAAATACGAACTGCAGCGTCGTTATTCGATTAAATATAATTCTATTTATATTTATATATAAATATAATCGATTCTGGCGCTGTTTTTCTTCAAATTTGAATTAAACATTCCAGACAATCCAACCGTTGGATTTTTACAAGGTTGGTGCCATTGGAAAGATTATTCCAAGGCGAACCCGACGGTTGAGGTTTCGGGAAAATCCAATGGTCGGATTTCCCGTACTAGTTGTTTGAAAACACGGTTTCAAAATACGAACTACACGGCTTCGTTTCGTTTTAATTTTATTTATATTTATATATTTATATAAATATAGTTCATTCAACAATTTCAATATCGTTTTCACTTCAAATATTTTTCTAACACCTTAAATTTTGGAATTTTTTTGCCATAACCTCCCCTGCACCGGGAGCATCGGGAAATCGCAAATAGCGTTCCCGGTCCTTCTAATCTCAAAAAGAAAAAGAAGAAGCCAAGCGGCTAGCCAACAGGCTCAAAATCATCACCCAAACAAATCAGTAAATGTGTACCTATTTGTCGGGCACAAAATTTTATTCCTCTTCTCTAGCCCCTTTGCTATAACCTGTTCAATGAATATTGCATGTACATATATATACAGTTCATATCATTTTTCAATTTCTATTCGACTTCATATTTGATTTCTATTTGGTTTAAAAACTCCATTCATTCTAATGTTACATAAATAGGTGCAAATCATTTCATTAGCTAATTAATGAATATTTCAACTCATATATGTTTATTTTGAACAAGTGGCTATTTTTAACACTTCACATTTCAACGATTTATGCATACAATAAAAATGTGATTTTTATTGTAAAACAATTTATTTCAAAACACTATTTTTCTATATAGTTCATATAGTCGATAAAAGGTGATTTTTATTATCAAACGATTTATTTCAAAATATGAATACCATTCAACACATGAATTTCTAAACAACGAATGAATATCAATTCAACACATGAATGTTTTCTATAGTTTCTATATATAGATAAAAATGTGATTTTTATTATCGAACAATTTATTTCAAAATATGAATACCATTCAACACATGAATTTCTAAACAACGAATGAATATCAATTCAACACATGAATGTTTTCTATAGTTTTTATATATAGATAAAAATGCGATTTTTATTATCGAACAATTTATTTCAAAATATGAATACCATTCAACACATGAATTTCTAAACAACGAATGAATATCAATTCAACACATGAATGTTTTCTATAGTTTTTATATATAGATAAAAATGCGATTTTTATTATCGAACAATTTATTTCAAAATATGAATACCATTCAACACATGAATTTCTAAACAACGAATGAATATCAATTCAACACATGAATGTTTTCTATAGTTTTTATATATAGATAAAAATGCGATTTTTATTATCGAACAATTTATTTCAAAATATGAATACCATTCAACACATGAATTTCTAAACAACGAATGAATATCAATTCAACACATGAATGTTTTCTATACAATGAATAAATATAGTTTAAGCATATGAAAATAATTCAAACACACAAATATTATTCAAAATTTCGGCAGCATAACGGCAGGGTAGTTACACCGGGACCGTCCCTAGTACGGCTCCTCGCTCTACCTTAAAACCTCGCGGTTTTTGACAATGGTGATCATGCATCTAGTTCGCACGCAGGCGGCATGTATATTTTTTTTATTTCATTTCCACAAACTAATCCTATGTGGTTTCAACCAAATATTTCTCAACCACAAACGGGTATTTTTCAACCTCAATCAACCAATATCAATCACAAACAATCCCAAACAACCATTCGTTATCAACCAATTATCACAACAATTTCAACCAATAAATATCGTCCATGGTTTGTGGACGAGGGGCGTATATATATATTTATATATATATAGATATTTATATATAGCTATTCACTTTCATTTCACACATATATAATATTTTTAAATCAGAAATCTCACCAATAGCTATCCAGTACCACGAATCTTCCTTTAGAGAAATCTTCGCCTTTTGTCGCTTTCACCCGTATTCTCTACATATGTAAAAATCGAATTTTTACTATGCTACTCAATATATAAAAATACGATTTTTCTTTCGACTTTCGATATATAAAAATATGATTTTTACATTTAAATTTCTAATCTTCTTCTAGTTTATAAATCATTTTAAAATCAGTTTTTATCTTCCTTTATAATTCAGTTTTTAAAATCTCAGAAAAATCAGTTTTTATATTTTTATAAATCAGTTTAAAATTCTTTTTTTTTAAAAAAATCAGTTTAAAATTCTTTTTTTAAAATAAACAGTTTTAATCTTTATAAACAAATCAGTTTTCCTTTTCGAAATAAAATCAGTTTTTTTTTAAAACAAATTCAGTTTTAATACTTTATAAATAAATCAGTTTTTAACTTTATAAATAAATCAGTTTTTTTTCTTTTAAACAAAATCAGGTTTTTAAATAACTACGTATCTATAACAAAACAGAAATTAAAACCTAGAAATAAAAACTCACGTTCGTTAGCAGTGGAGGGGCTCGCTACAGGGTCGACGGGGCGGTCGGAGGCGCTGCGTGGGGGACTTCTGGTGGCGGTCGGCGGCTTCAGCTTCGCGAGCGAGGGGGGGGGGGCTTCAACGGAGCTCGAGCGATCGGGGGGGGGGGGGGGGGCTCAGGCGGAGGCGGGCTTGGAGGAGGAACAGGCGGTGGCGTCGATCGATTCCTAGGGTTTTCTTCTTTTTTTTTGTTTTTTTTTCTGAATAATGAAGTCGGGGGGGGGGGGGGGCAGGAAGAAGAATAAAGGGAGGGAGGAGTATTTATTTTTATTTTTTTTATTATTTAATTATTAAATTTCGCAAAAAGGTTGACTTTTATCCACGACCTCGAAACGAGGCCCACCGCCTGTCGTCCATAGCTTTTCACCCCCATTCCGAACACAATGGGATATGTATCGCAAGCTGATTCGATTGTTACAATCAGTTTCCTTTTGAATTTTCATTTAAATCACTATATTGAATTTTAAACGTACATTTCAAATTACCGGGGGCACATACTAACTAGAAAAATTCCAGAAAAATATTTTCTAGCTTCGTATTGACGATACGGTCCTAACAAAACTAGTTTCGTCGAATTCTGAGGCCGTTTGAAAAATGGCCAATTTCCAGTCGATTAAAATCAACGGAAACTGGTCAAACGCGTTTTCCTTTTCCACGCTTACATATTGATTCGAAAAATTATGAAATTTGAAACCTAGCAATAACTTGACACTGCGGATCCAACAAAAGTGGTTTCGTCGAAATCCGAGGTCGTTTGCAAAATGTCCATTTTTAAGGGCCTGAATTCCATAGCGACTATTCAGAATTTTCAACTGGACATATCTTTTCATTCCCGCTATCAAATTTCGATTGGTCGGATTCGTTAGAAAGATATCATCAATTAGATACTAATGTTTTTGGTCTCACTAAAATCCGGATTGTTTTGCACCCGGTATATTCAATTGAAGTTTGAAATCGAATTATCGAACTACCGCGCCATTTTCAATTCTATATATAATTATAATTAATTATATTCGTTTTCAAATGTCGATTCAAACTCAGTTTTCATCGCCATTATCTAAAATATTTATTTTAAATATTTAAAGTCCATTATTTTAGCCAATTTAAAAATTTTAAATTGGTTCAGATTTTCTGGGTCGTTACAAACAACCTCCACGACCCGAGCCCGAAGAGCTATCACGAATCGCCCGGAGGGACCTTCACGACCCGACCTTGTGCAGGATCTGCGACCTGATCCGAAGACGTCGATTAATTGATGATCCGAGCCACGAACCAGACGAAAGTAGCGAACCGCGACCCAGAAAAGTGGTGACGTATAAGGGTCGCGACCCAACCCAAAAAAGTGACGTTTTTTGGAAAAAAAAATACAATTTTCAGATCATTTCAGAAAAGGCTCCATGTTCCAAAATCGAAAAAATCGCGCGGTGCCCACATTTTCGACCTAACCGGTTAGGTCGATCGCCGTCGGGACTGCGGGGCCCTGGACTCCCGCCGGCGCTGCGCCCGGACCCGCTGACGGCGTCGCCTTCGGCTCGGAGCATGGCTCATCTTCAGCTCAACATATATGTTGGCCAACAGCATTCATCAAAAGCTTGTCAATGAAGAATAAACGGAATGTCAAAGAATTTGACAACGGAATGGCGACGACTGGAATTCCTCCAGAAGCCATGACCTCAATCTACCAGTGTTATTGAATGTGAGGAGTTGTTGAAAAGATTCGACATGCTGGCTATGGCAGTATACAAAATAATGATGGTCTCATAACAACCTCCTCTTTTAGAGTTCCGATGGTGTATTGATTTGCCCAATGCAACTGATGTTTTTCATGAACGGGTAGTGATCACCTAGTTTACGTGACTTAAACCTGTCCTACAGGCGAAATCCTAGATGACATTGACATAGAACAATCCGGACACTATTCTGCAGATGACTCAGAAGATCCCAATGACCAAAATTCTCAATGGTGGGATACCCGATGGCAAATAAGGATCCTAGCACTACAAAGTTACCCTCCACCTGAATGGCATGGTGTAAGACATGTGTCCTGCAGTTCACTCCCTGAAAAGCTTAGATAACATTTGCAATGCCTATTTATCGTCAACTGCATCGAGGAAGACTGATTTCCATAGAATAAAGGGTAGATCAATGTACTTTGGTGCCCAGAGTTAGGTACCAATTGAACCACCGTATGCCATGATTGGGCATATGGATCCTTGCCCGGATGATAGCAACTTGACTACTCACCAGCCACCGCATGACCTTGATCAAGAGATGAGAGCTTGGGATCAACAAAAATACGAATCAACCATCAGCTCTCCACTTCATACAACCATTGTAATAGGATATACGAACATTACTTGAAGCCTCACAAGCTATGCTATCATGTTCAAGCTCATCTGATCAAGATTCAGACAGACCAGCTCCAACAGAATTCAGAGCCTACATTGCACCTTAGTGCCTATTGCTAAATATGCCAACCGAAGATGGAGCGGGAATGGTCTATGGTGACCAAGTTATTGGCGAAGACGACTATTCAGCTGGATGGACCATGCTACGCAACAAAGATGGCGTGAAACCCAAAGATGCTTCCCCTCTAGATGAAATGGAGTGTGAAGGAGGCATCAATATTGCGAATAATGGGAGCATCACAAAAGGAATTGCCCAAGGATCTGTCTGAAGATCTAGATCCCAACAAGGATCATCATTCGGGATGCAGAAGGGTGACATCTAATGACGCAACTACACGTGTTCCGATTGGTGACGTCGACCTGACTAAGGTCTTGAAATCAGATCTCATTTAGGCCTCTTCCGAACGAAGGAACTAACATTCTTTCTACAGGCGAACCTGGATGTGTTCGCTTGGACCTATGCTAATATTCGCAGGATTTTACCATAGTTTATGAGTCATTTGTTGAGAATAAACCTGAAGTGTGTTCTTGCCAAGCAAACAAGACGTATGCTCGATCCAGGGAAAGCATCTACCATGAAAGAGGAAGTCGGAATGTTGAGAGGCAATGGTTTTATATGATGTGCCACACATCCCGTTTGGATATCAAATCTCGTCCTTGTCAAGAACGCTAATGGAAAATGGCGCACATGCATTGATTTCTTAGATTTGAACAAAGTTCGCCCAAAAGGAAGCTTCCCGTCAATCAGATTTGACCATCTTGTGGATTCAATGACTAGACATGAATGTATCCCTCTCATGTACGTGTGCGCAGCTTACAACCAAATTCTTATGCATGTGTCTGATCATGAATAAACATGTTTTATCATTGACCTCGAACTGTGCTGTTATATGGAATTGGCATTCGGACCGAAGGATGCCGAGGCAACTTACCCGTGCTTACTGAATTATATGGCCCACAACCAAAGTGCAAGGCCCATGAAAGTCCATGTAGGTGATAGTCTTATGGAGTCCGAGCGGTCAACCTACCACGTTTCGAATCTGACAGAGATGTTCAATATCTGGAATGAACCTAAAGGCCTCATAGTTAGCCATGAACAACAAAGAATTAAAGGCGTTTGAAGCTTGGCATGAAAGTTGGCACCACTTGTGTGTAAGGAGGATAAGGTCTGGAAACTAGTCAATAATGTGAGCAAGAAAGTAGTCGTGGTATACCCAAAGATTGAAAAACTCGTCTACAACTTGCTGATTGCTCTAAGAAAGCTCCCCCATTACTTCCAAGTTCATCCGATGGTATGCACCCTCACTAACTGCTACGACAGGTCCTGCAACGACCTGAGGCATCTGGAAAATTGCTTGATCGGGACATAGAGCTAAACCAGTTTGATCTCAACTCCCTCCTAAAGAAGTCCATACGAAGGCAAACATTAACCAACTACATCGCTGAATGTACCACTCCTGAAGAGGATGTGGCAGATGTAGAAGATGCACCTGGAAGATGTAATCATACGGTGCAAAGAATGATTGACTGTCCGACGCCGGTGTCTTATTAATAACCCCAAAAGGGCGGTCAATTTACTATGCCTTGCGGTTGAAATTCTACGCTACTGACAACGGCTCCGAAGACGACACCCTGATTATCGAATTTAAACTCGCTAAGGAGTTGGGAATAGTGGCATTGAACATATTTTCTGACTTTCACATTGTTGTTCGCCAGGCTCGAAAGGAATTCCAGACGAAGGAACCACCACTCGCAGCTTACCTAGAACTGGAAGAAGGGTTGTTGGATGTATTAGAACGTTACAACATATCTCATGTCCTGCGAGCAGAAGATCAGAAGGCGGATAATCTGACCAAGTTAGAAGGGTCCAACAATCTAGAAAAGATAGAGATTATCCCCATCAAGACACTATGAAATACAACCATTGATCAGATGGAAGTTGATCCGACGTTGGAGACCAAACCCGGAAGAGAGTCATGGTTAACTCCATGATAAACTTCCTACAGCACAGAATGCATCTAACAAGGTGAAGTGAAAGGCGTGCAATCATTCTTTATGCCTCGAGATATGACATGCAATTTGACATTGCCTATTTTTCTTGGAAGGTTGTCCCAAAACAAACACCAACGAGTGCAATTGCCGAATTCACCGCCCTGAATGATTCGACCAAATCACCAGTCAGCCACTCATTAGATGGGAGATGTACATGAATGAAACTTCTGGTGAACGGCGTTCTGAAGTTAGAAAGTGAAGACTCATACTTCCACTCTTTTCATCGATTATCTGCCAAGTGACTCACCCCCCTAAGGCTGGGGGCAACTACATATTTGAGCATAAATTGCTAGAGATTACATCATCTAATTCAGAGCTGATACATCAAGAATTTGCCTGGCAAATTGACTTAGTCTTGCCTGAAAGTTAGCGAGTTGAAGATCTAGAACGCTTACGCATGAATGCTGGTTGATTGTTGGCGCACCAACCCTTGTCCCTGATATGGGATCGAGGGTATATCAGCAAATTTATGTGATATGATTATCCCACCAGCAGTAATATCCTATTTCCTACCATGGAAAGTGCAAAATTTTCTATAAGCATGAATCCATTGTTCTCATGCTAATTTACAACCTAACACCAATGCAAAGATGTGCTACCATTAGCAATCCAGTCATGACTTCCTGACACTCTATCCTTACCCTCAGCACGGGGGCAAAAAGGCGATTTGAAGGAGATGCGACCTCATCACTCGCTTATAGTACCTACCAAGCCGCCTTTGCCATCTCAAGACCCCGATCAAGGTCTATTCATTTTTTGGGACTGTCGCCCCCATGATAGTTTGAAAAGATACCCCTCATCAACTAAAGGACTTTGGCAGCCCTTTATTGGCAGAGATAGGGCGAAGCAAAATGGACCTGCAATGAACATGCAACGCCATTTTTCGCTCAGAATGATACTCATTCCTTTAACAGGATTATTCTCTAACCATGACTATTATATTTGCATGCTTTATGAGTTATTAATGTAATTAACTCAGATGAATTAATATGTGGATGGTATAGGTACCCCGGATTTTATGCCGAACAAATTTCTAACACCCACATATGGAATTATGGAACAGAACTATAACGAGCTCGACCGAACTGCTCGTCTACAAAGCCATGCTCTCCATCTAACGAAAGCTGCATAGCTCATGATGGATCCGAGATGACCGTCCAATCCTTGGCTCACACATGGCAGACCACAAGAAAATTATACATAAATCATTGAGTTGCTAAGTCAGAGTCCTACTCCAGATGGACGCGGTGTGACCGTCTATATGGCTCGATCCTATTCTCGATGCCACCAGATTACATGAATTCAAATAAAGGAGGCAACATTTCCCCTTGATATGCATATTCCTCAATAATGCAATTTTCTTTTACATGTTTCCTGAGTCAATTACATGACTAACTCAAGCAATATGAATGATGCAGGTACCCAAAGTTTGGTGCCAACCAATCCTCCCACAGATGGATCGGAGGAACCCAAAGCCTTGGCGAATATTTTCCGATAAACTCTAATCCTCGGAGCTTGGATAGGAGTATAAATCTAGGATGAGTGTGATGGGCACGCCATGATTGAAGGCCACTCGATCTGTAACTCTAACTCTCAAGATTCGAGAGAGAGTATAAAGGACGCGAAGATGACGTCCGCAAGGCGTGACGATGCACCATGATAAGAACCGCCTTGACAGCACTCTAACCTTGGCCACCGCCAGGAGAGTATAAAAGCGTCTATGATTAAGCGCTGAGAAAGAGCTCTTACCCCGCTGAAGGATCGGGGAGCGACAGAACAGCTAAGCTCGAACTCTAACCTTGGCGACCGCCAGGAGAGTATAAAAGCGTCTATGATTAAGCGCTGAGAAAGAGCTCTTACCCCGCTGACGGATCGGGGAGCGACAGAACAGCTGAGCTCGAACTCTAACCTTGGAGACCGCCAGGAGAGTATAAAAGCGTCTATGATTAAGCGCTGAGAAAGGTTCTGGAGACTCAGCGCCCCCAGAACTCCCTCCCCGCCGAAGGATCGGGGAGCAGAATGAAAACCAAGCTCGAACTCTAACCCGCTGAAGGATTGGGAGAGTATAAAGGCGCTAGAGACTTAGCGCCATAAGAATTCCTACCCTGCTGAAGGATCGGGGAGCAGACTGAAAGCCGAGTTCGAACTCCAGAGAGAGTATAAAGGCATAAATTGAAATGCCAATCAAGGGCTCTTATCCCACCGGAGTGTCGGGGGCCAGACTGAAAGCTGAGCCCGGATCCTCAATGTCTGAACATGTGGGCAAAACAATTAAGGTCCTAATCAATCCTCAACACAGTCCTGGCCAGGCACTAAGTCAATGATTGATTGGGGGCGTACCTGTATACACATACCACTTCAGTGCACTTTCATCTATAATCGCATTGACTACTTATAACGTTCATGACTTATTTGCCCATTTGCATTTCAAATGTTTAAATGCGTAACTAATTATGGAATATTCGCAGGTACAAGACAATGCAAAAGAAATAAAATTTTAATTACTAAATGCAGGTTTACAAAAGTTAACTAGTCAAGAACGCGAGGGCCTCACTCGCAACAATGGCAACATCCTAATGGAAAATGAACAAAGGGTCGTGTCCAGAAGGATGATGCAGGCCCCTTGAAGACCAGAAAGCAGATGCAAAGAGAACATCCATCTGCTGATCTCAACTTACTTCCAGAATGGGAAGCTCAGATAAGGCTGGATATATCCCATGTAATAATTGAACGTGATGCAACCATTTCGTCCCCGACTTTTCCCTTGATGCAAAGAGCAAACGGGAGCACTCAAGGCGACTACAATCTGACCCTTCACCGCTTGATTTCTGTCCTCGGAGCTTGGATGGGAGACTAGGGCTTAGCATGGGTTGAATACCAACAATTCATTTTTTCACTCAACTCCGGCTCTTGATGCGAGAAGTAAACATGAATCCAGAGAAGACATGAATTCGAAGTGTACTGCTCAACAAAACCCCCTGTGGATATGGGGCACATGATACGAGCCTTGAGCAGCATAGTTCAATTACTCGATGCCTCCGTTCCCAGTCGAGTGACGGAAGCCTGATTGATGGCTACTGCGCATGTGGATTTAAGAAGCCCGAGGCCGATCTTCACTTATTTCAAGACTTTACGCTGAGGGCATCAATGACAATTTAAAGGCTAAGCAACCATCAGCTCAGATCGAACACAAACCAATCCACATGCATGCAACATGCGGCTTCGATTCAGAACATCGTGGATGGAAACGTGGACAATGGAACAGCTAGCTGCAACATCCTAGATGAGAATGCAAGAATTGTAACAAACTCAGGTTATGCACGACCAGCTTTAGCTCCAACTCGAATGGATATTCGAGCGATATTCCATACTCAGCTCCAAGCATGAACGCAATAATTCGAAGAACAGGAACCCAGTCGGGTCAAATGACTCGAACCACTACCTGGGGACAATATCGAAGCGGAAGTAAGAAATCAACAAAGACCCCCTTTGTAACCTCAGATTCAATGCTGGGGGCACCAGTCATGATATTGGCGATATGCAGCAATTCTTTGATGGCAACCTGCTCGCCAATTTGATTCAGCGCCTCTCGAGAGGCGGCACTTCTCGAGAGGGGGGACCTCTCAAGATGATATGGATAACGACAGTCAGCCCTTACACGTGGGACGTCAGGATCCCCTGTTATTCCCCCAGATTTTAAATTTTCTCTCTAACGAGAGTTGCTTAGAAGCTTTGATGAATTCAACCCTGAGGTGGACATACTTCTATGACAAGAAGGTGTTAATGTCGAGATAGAAAATCTCAATGCTTTTATGATAAAGGATGGAGCACCATCCGACTCCCGAACTGATAAGGATAAAGAAAAAACCTTGGAAATGAATGATTATAATGTGCAGTTCTAAAGAGAATTTATATCACTTATCGGGCCCACGATATTGTTTGTCAAGCTCAATTGAACCGATCATGACAAAGAGATGCAACAAGACTATGAAGACCATTTTGGTTTATCTTGAAATATGAGCGGAGGGGCTCGACTAATCCGCTTACATCTTTGACGAGCCTACTCATCTTCGTGACTAATCCGATAAGAGAACTAAAGACCGCTAGCACTGGATGAGTAAATTCTCACCTTCTTACTAAAGTGAAGGGACAATATCAAAGCAAATGTAATTCTACCGTTCACGTGTACAACTCGAACTCTTGCTGACTCAAGAAGAGCACATGACAACTTGGATCATCTAGAATCGCTGAACTTGCAACTCAACTACGGCCTGAATCAACTGCAGAGAGTATAAGAGCTTAAAGACCATATGCCCCATTGAATTAGCTCAACCCGATGATAGGGGCACGAGTACTGACTTTGCTTGTCCTCCGATGGCACTGAGAGCACAAGTGTCGATTCGTAGACTAACCCCAAAGACAATCCTGGCATGGAATAAGATTTAAAACATGTACAATATGCTTCTGGAGTATGACCTGATTCGTTTTCCCCGACCGAGCGAGCTAGCTTGCGGGTTAAATGTGAATTTAAAGACTCAAACACACTGAATAGAAGGTGTAACAAATTCCCCCACTGCCATACGATAGTGACGATCATACAAGCACTGGTTCACATGATTTCAACTATGTTTCTTACCGATTTTCCTGTGATTATGGAATTACGAAGCGATCCAGAGAGATCGTGGATTCCTTTGACCACAATCCAGAGTGATCGTGGCTTTCGGATTCCTTACTGTTACGATTCAATGCGATTTTAATATCCTGGGTCAATATCCAGATACTAACTCAAAGATTCGAAGATTCTTACATCGCCCTATAATTTGAATGGCTACTTCATACGTTGACTCAAGTGTAAAAGAAAGTTCGACCGTACAATGCACCCGACCTGCGTAGAATAATGATGTTGTTTGGCAAAGACCCAGACATGTAGAATCATGCCCGGGAGCCAACAATCCAGCGTGACTTTTGATGAAAGAATTCGACCTCTTGGCTCGACAAGGTTTAAACAATTACTTGATCATCTCAAACACTCCTTCCACAGAACTTGGCCTAACTACCTCCCATGGAAGCAATGCAACAATTGGACAGAGCCTTCTCAAGGATAAATGACGTACCAGAAAGATTTAGCTTAACATATTCAAAGCATATCTCACCTGCGATAAGATGAACTTTGGGGGGCAAAATGTTAGCCTGCTTTGTGACCAGGCTACCCAAAGCAAAGGGCTTGAATATGAACATGAATTGATCAGCAATCGCTCGGTTGAAATGGCGGGATAACATCACTCTTCAGGCATTGAAAGCATCATCAGAAGACACTGGGCAGTTTGGTCAAAATCGCAACATCAGTATAAGCTAGCCCAAAACCCCTATCAAACTACCTCATTTGGATCTAAACACATTAAATCCTTGTAGCCCTCTGAATTAGCTTCAAGTAGAGCTTTCGTTTGGTCCAATCGGCCTTACGGTTTGAAAGATACGTCCGTTTCCGTGAACGCATGCAGAAATACGGAAAAACCTGCATTTTGGCATTTTTGAAGATCGGATCGCGACCACCCTCTGGGGTCGGATCGTGACCACCTCCTGGGGTCGGATCGTGAACACCCCCTGGGGTCGGATCGTGACCACCCCCTGGGGTCGGATCGTGACCTCCCCCTGGGGTCGGATCGTGACCACCCCTGGGGTCGGATCGTGACCACCCCATGGGGTCGGATCGTGACCACCCCATGGGGTCGGATCGTGACCATGAACTGGCCTGACCATCACCATCACGACCATCACCAGCTCACCACTCCCGCTCACGAACCGTGACCACGAACTGATCCGATCCCCGAGGACGTGGCGAAGCTCCTGACTAAGTCCATCACGATCCGAAATGCATGGATCTCGCGACATCTGTCCACAACTGTCATATTGATCAATTCTTCATCAAGCCTCGATCCGATCCGATATTCTCGGGATTTGCGCCACGTGTGACCGCGATCCGCCTGACAGAATCAGCTATAAATAGCCCAGAGATTGGCATTTTTGGGATCTTTTTGCAGTATTGAGTATTGATTCCACAATTACTGTCATACCACTATTTCTTATCAGTTTTATTTCGAGATTACTGAGAGAAATCATAATTGTAAGAGTGAGTTTGAGAGAAATTGTTGGTTGTACTAGCATTCAAAGTATAATCAATAGCATATAAAGTGGACGTAGGCTCGTTAACGCCGAACCACTATAAACCTTGTGTGTTCTTTGCTTTTTCCCCATTTTTCAGTTATAATTTTCTACGAATCAGAACAATTCGAGTGTTAGAGCCAAATTTTGATCTAACACCAGCTGTCCTTCACATGTACAAATAATGCGCTGCCATGTGGCTTTGAATGATCTATCAACTGGCTTTTGTATTATAAATGGAACGACCTGATGATGTGACCCATACTTAATAAAGTAACTGACCCTCAGTATATGCTGATGTGGAGCCGACCTGACATATATTGGAACCAATCTATGCTATTCACATGATTGCCATTGAGATAAACGTCGCAACCAATCCAACATTCATGCTTAACGATCTACGCGGCTCCTTGTATAGTATATATGTAAGGCGATCCATATATTTGCTCTGTGCCACGTGTCATTGTTAGTATGCAATCCGTATCAACTATGCCGCTAATACAATTTGATACATACTAGTGTGTAACCCGTGCGTTGCACACGTTATTTTTTAAAATGTAACAGTTGCACTATTAATGATAAAAAAATGAAAGCGTATTTTGCATCGTTCGATAATTTAAGTAAAATAATTGATTTTTAGAATATATTTTTTAAATTATAATGTATAATTTCATGTTATATATATTATACTTTGTGTTTGACAAAGAAAATATCTCTGTTGTTTTTACTTATTTAATCAAGTGATTTTTTTCAAAATATGTTAAATATTTAGTTATGTTATCTATTTACATAGTGGACTCAAATGCGCAGATAGTAAGAAAAAACAAAGAAGTGATCATTAAAAAATTGAATAATATGATATTATTGGTTATGCTAATAAATTTTATTATGTACTCAATAAGTTTTTATATTTGATTAAAAATTAATTTGTTATGTAAAATGTGACTAAATGTTGTCCTGCTTGTTGTGGTTTTTTAGTAATTTGGATTTGTATTTGCGAATACATGTGGTATCACATTAATTTTTTGCATTTTGTTGTGAATATGTACAGAATTTAGAATAGATGTAGTAGACTTAGTCATATTCTCTTAGATTAAATGTGTAAAGAAATATGTTAAGTGAAGCAAACTAATGAAAATATATACTACCAACTGAATTTATGAAATAGACATGTATGGGTTAAAGTAAAACATCCTATATGAATTTTATATAGTAAAATAATGATTTGTAAAATGCTAGAAATGTCCATATTTAACAATATTTATTATGACTGAAATATGTGGAATTATGGGTTCATTGAAGATGAATCATACTATTGTCCATCAACAGAAAAGTGAAAACTTCAGCATAAATCATGTCATATCTTCCAAACAAATTAGATAAATAATTGTAGGTGCATGATTACATGCAAATCACATGCAAGCCTAAGATTAGTTATCACTCCTTATTGAAACAATACTTAGTCAATATATTATAAATTATTATTTAAGCAGCAATTTATGCAGTGATGCAATCCAAACAGCAGTCTATTTGTTATTTATTTCAGATGATTCAACAAAGTAGCTAACTACTTTCACATATTGGAAGCCTATATTCGTTCAGTACTTTAAAATAAGCAAAATCAGTTATAAATTCAGTTTATACAACTTTTGTTCAGAAGTTCCATGGGTACACTGTAAATAAACGATCGTAATCCAAACACATATGATATTTATTGTAGGTCCATGGTTACCATAAACCTAAAAATAAATCTAGCATCAAGACAGCAGCCAGGTGCAAAAAAAAAAAAAAAGCCCATTTATAGAAGCCATGGGAAAATTGATGTCAGGTGACAAAATCGAAATCTAAAAATAAATCAGAAAGAGGGGAACCCTTGTTTGTAAAAGAAAAAACATGTGAAACCTCACCTCAAGAATATCCCTAGCCTTATATTCAAAAAAAATATTTACAAAAATATCTATAAAACCTGCAAATAGAAATATGTATCTAGATAACAACAAATAACAATGGTAAAGATACTAAATATAAACCATAGAAGAACAATTTACCAAATAGTTCAACCACTTGGGTCTCTGGAGACAAACATCCATTTACAGTCAGCTCTATATATAGTTTCTACACATGCACACATTAGTTTTATATAGTTTATACAATAGATAAATGCATATGAAAATGTCAATGTTAGCAAAACAACTTAATCGGATGCATTTCAAAAATTAGACAAAAAACATAGAAACTTGACAATTGTTTCGAACAAAAAACGTATTCTCACATTTTTATCACACCCGGGGATTGAGATATTTCCATCATACCACTGTGCAGCCACGACACTCTTGATACTATCTGCAATTAGATCCCTGCTCTACAAACTGTAGCACATTCCCCTTGTCCGCATAGATATTGCATCACTATCTCCAATGGTATTAAATCTAAATCCAACCATACCGCTCTCCTTAACGCCTTCCTTAACCACTTCAGCCGACTTCAACAGATGCATGTTGCATGTGTTGCCTTCATACCTATAAAATAAAACAAACAAATATATTGTAGTATCAGAAAGAAATGCTGATAATTACCCTCTCATTGAGTGAATAGCTAGATAAATCGGAGACGATGT
This sequence comes from Allium sativum, assembly GCA_030737875.1. Classification (NCBI taxonomy): domain Eukaryota; kingdom Viridiplantae; phylum Streptophyta; class Magnoliopsida; order Asparagales; family Amaryllidaceae; genus Allium; species Allium sativum. The sequence goes on from CM060923.1 coordinate 162,435,014, forward strand.
TGTTTGTAAAAACCAAGCAGTTATGCTGAAAATTTTCTACTATAATAACGATGGAAAATATATATATATATATATATATATATCCTAAAAAAATGAAAACTTACCAGCTGGATAAAAAAAGTGACGGATCCAGATCATTTCCTAAAAAGTCTATAAGAACATAGTTCAAAAAATGGAAAGAAGTATCAACCACTTCAAATGCTAAAGATACTTTTAGGATTCAACCTGTTTATGGTCAAATTAAAAAAAATTACAGTTAGCAGAGTGCCATCTATTATAGCTCCCTGATGAATATAATCACTAAACTAAGAAGACGGCCTATGTAAGGACTTTTTTCTTTATCGCTTGAACCCACAATCAGTTTAGTAATCCACAACACAATCATTTCAATTCGAACTATGAAAACATATTAAAATATATTGTTTTTATTAAAAATGGTACATAATATTTATAAAAATATTAATACTTGAGTAGGAAATCTTGCAAAAGCATGCCATGAAAAGATCCGAAAGTTACATGATAATAAGTTCAACGCCTATTTTATACTCTAAGAAAGGCAGATGAACATGTACAAAATAGGAAGAATATTAGAAAATTTACTTACAGGTGCCCAATTGCTAAAAGAATAAATTCATAATATTTGTATAACATCTCGAACTATTATACCAGTATATTCACCACTATTTTGAACTGCGATAGAGATTTATCTCCTTGTAGTACATATTCCATGGTTGGGTGCTAAAAGTTTAACAATTTGTATTACATATAATAATAAAAATAGTGTAAGATGTTTTGATAAATACAAAAAGCTAGCATAGAGTTAGATTACAATTTCCTAAACTATTTGTTTTGAGGAGATAGATTTACCGTCTTCTAATAAATATTTCATGATAGGGTGATAAAGTTCGATTATTTGTATTATTTGTGTATTTATTTAAATGGAAACCACGGGATGTTAGATAATTACGAAACTCTAGTGTATAGTCAGACATCTAAACTATTCACTTAAGCGATGTTACTTCCATTTTTTCTTTTCCCATTAAAATTATAATTATAATGCTTACATTAGTATCCATATCCCATATTAAGCAAATTAAAATAGTACTTGGAAAACATAGTAGTGTCAATTTCAAAGGAAAATATAAATCCATCAAAACGATATTTTTTAAACATACTAAGTGACCTCTACATAAAAATCCATTTTTACTCAAATAATTATATAATTTTAAACTGATTTTCACGTCGTCCAAGTTTAAATAAAAGGTTGCATTGCTATCGAGGGACATATAATTATGAAATGTGAGAATAGCTCAAAAACCATTTAAATATTACGTGTTCTAATGATAAACATGGCTATATCAAAGATCTCAATGGATATCACACAGTCTCAATGGCTAATCTCAAACAATATCATGCAAGTGGATGTAATTAAATGCAAACTGTACCGTATACATGGACACAAAATCATCTCATCCCAGTTGGTTGTAGATCCACAGCTGCAAGCAGTAACTTCTGTAGCAATCGGTAGATTGATGAAATGTTTTCTCTTTGATGCTTCAAGCTATTTTTGTAGTTTCCTTAATTCGCTTCATAAAATTCTTGTATATTCTTTGGTTTTGTGTATGATAGCCCTACAAAAATGGCATAGACGGATATATTAATATATTGTTACAATTGTAAGAGAAATTACAATATGTATACTGATTTTAGCTGTTATGTAAAAACTTGACAGTAAAAATACATACAAAAAATATATAGCAGCAAAGAGCATTAAGTGCTAACTCGGACGAATGCAAACAACTCGAAATGTCTAGATAGCCAAAGCAAGTTATCATGACTATATAAACTTCAAGACCATGTTGAACAAAACTAGTAGAGATAACTTGAACAGTTATCATGTATTAAGGGGAATAAAAACTAAAAAAATGATAGTTGACACTAATCTGAGCCTACCGATAAAAATAATAGGGTTCTTATTAAAATGCCAAAAAATTATAAATGGTTATCCCACTTTTTTTCATAATGTCTCTAAAAATTAGGACGTAGTACAGCTATTATTTATAGGCATTGTTCAATTATTGTTTATATGAACCTTGACTTAATATGGAATAAATTATGCTATTTGTAACTGACATCCATCACAAAACATATAATGCATTTAATCATTCTTTTGGTTAGGAATAATGAAGATATTATTTACCTTAACCACCAAAGCATGAGTAATAAAAGTTATTTCAATATGGGTCTTACATTAATATCAAAAGTATACATGAATGATGCTTATCTGTCACAATTTACTGGACATGCAATCTAGGCTCCATGCACTTCAACTTTGTCATATTGCTTATGCAAGTTATTCTTATGCTAAAGCACTTCAGTGTTTTTGTTTGTTTTACTTGTACTTCAGCAGAAATTTAAGTTTCAAGAAGTTGTTACACATTATATGCAGTAGCCATTAAAGTGTCTCGATAAATCAATAAGGCCACCAACATAGTTCAACTGCCTTTTCCAGACTTACCAGAAGCTCACATTGTTGAAGTTTAGCCTAACATACATGTCCCTGAAGCCATGCAGTCAGTTTTCTCAGCATGTTCATTGTCCCAAATTACATGCTTATCAGCTTTTACTAATCATGTACATTGCCTTGAAGTTCAACTGCTTGTCCATGACTACCATGATCAACTCAACGTTCATGTATACAACTAACATTGAACTATCTGATCATATCTCAAAAAGCAGCTCCCCGGTGCACTGTTCAATTGACTCGTAAAACTGATCCAATGTCTATTATCTCTAATCGTTCTAGTAGTTTTTAACAGCTGTACTTTTATCAAACAAATAACATTGAAATGTTTTTGGTTGTTGATATGGCTTTGCAATGTTATTCCTCTCTTATCAGGTAATATTCCCTTTTGGACAATGAGCAGTCATACATAATCATTTTACATTTCCATAAAATATGCACTAATTTTCAGTCTTCTTAGAATTCTTAATATATATTTGTTATAATACAATCCAGTCGTCTTCTGTATATAAAACTCAATCAACAATGATATCAAATATACTTGCTAAATTACTGTAAAATTTATATTAGATGGCCTGTAATCTAAAACAGCATCGACTGTGTACTATACTTGATAAATTACCTACTCGGCATAATTATTTATAATATTCACAAAGATGATGTTAGTGTAAAATGTACTATGAATCATCACATACTTCCAGTTCAGTTTGATATTTACGATTAGGTATGGTCATGAGTTGCCAAACAGTTTAAGGTCATTTTCAATCTGTGCTTCAGACAAAATATCATAAATCCTGAAATTAAAAGCATTAAAGAATAATTTATATAACAAAAAAGGAGAAAACCAGTAAAAAAATGATGTACCTTTGTTAAATGATTACAGCTCCAGCGCTTTCTGGCTCAAAGCAATGCCTTTTTGTTTACAATGATGGCTGTAGGAATTTCAAAAATAAATCCTGAAATTAAATGCATTGAAGAACAATATATATATATATAAAAAAGGAGAAAATCAGTAACAAAAACAATACCTTTGGTAAATGATTACAGCCCCAGTGCTTTCTGGCTCCAAGCAATGCCAGATCCGAACATCATTAAGCTTGCAATGGATGAAATGATGGAATTCTGATTATCATCAATTCACATCATTCATGAAATTGAATTGGGATTTCTAAAATAAATCCTGACATTAAACGCATCGAAGAATAATTTATACAATAAAAAAAGGAGAAAATCAGTAATAAAAAATAGTACGTTTGGTAAATGATTACCGCTCCAGCGATTTCTGGCTGCAAGCAATGCCAGATCTGAACATTATTAAGCTTGCACTGGATAAGATTATGGAACTCTGATTATCATCAATTCACATCATTCATGAAATTGAATTCTAGCCCCCAAAAAAAAAATCATAAGAAAAATATCAGTCTATTTTATAGTACTATGTACATAATTTATACCCATCAGTGTATTAAATATGTATAATGTGAGCACAATCCGTGGAAAATAACATATCATTTTACATGTTACATATGTTTCGCTTTAATAGACCGATGTACCAAGCTTAATTTGAACCTTTTAGCTGACATTAAACATTGCCTTAGTGTTCACAAATGATGATTCTATCTAAAATAGTTCAACTGATAGTATTGGCACAATCACAAACATAAAAGGAACAGCTTAAAACATGGTAAAAAATATTTTAGAAATATATGTTATTATTTAATTGTTAATTACGCTAGGCCTTGCATGATAAATAATTATTTTCAAAAGTTATTTTATTGTTTAAGCTTAAGTCTTACATGATAAATAATCAAAGAAGAAGCTAGCTGTAATTAACAATTAATACTTTGAAATTGTGTAGATACAAATTAACACGATTAAAAAAAATTTACTGTTGCATGTAGAAATCAGTTAAGGAGAAAATAATTTTCCATCTGAAAGTATTCTCATTGTAATACATAAAACATTGATGCTCGTTTTAGAGTACACGTAGGGGAAAAAAAATATAAGCTAACCTTTTATTACTGTAAACTGGTATGTTAGGGAATGCGTGCAAAATGTGTGCAAAAAATGAATGAAGCTTCATCATAGTTAATGTGATAAATAGTATATCGATCAAGTCAAATATTATGAAACCAAACACTGTTCAATCTCAAAATTGAAGTATATTTTACACTCTGAACTACCACAAATCCTATATGAATGCAAACCTTTGAAATATATACAACTCTGAAACACGATTTACAGTGCTTCTACATCACTCTGTAGACTAAGATACAACCCAGGACAAAAGAGGATAGTATAACACTTATATATTAAACTAAGAAGAGCATGATATGAGTACTCACATATAAGAACGGTTGAACAAACATATTGCATGATAGTTTCTTATGAAGTCATACCGGGTGAGTAGAATTTGAAAGAAATATAAATTACAAATTAAAAAACAAAAGATATGATAAAACTTACTCAAGCTATCCATTACGATATTTCAACCTAATGCATCAGGTTCTCCTTTAAGAAGGCATAATAAAAAGGCGTGGACTGTTGATTTTCATGTGTAGATAGGCTTCATGATGCAAATAAAAGTAAAGTATTGCTGAAAAAGTAAACAAATAAACCTATCGAAAAGCCTGGTTGAAAAAAAAATTAAAAGGATCTAAACAACGATCTAACTACGATTTGATAATTATTCTATTTTCAAAATGAAGTCTGAAATAGGCTGATAATCCATGTCTCCAAAACTGGTTCCTTGCTATTAGCAAGTCTATTACCCAGAGAAAACATATTTTTTGACTCGAAAAAATGACTGATAAACTGAAGTAATAAACGATGGAGAGGTAGTAATACTTTTAGATATATCTTATTAGAATAACTAATTGCCTAATTTTCGTAAATCAAATATCTACCTCATGAACAATTTCATGCTTCCAAAACAAATATACCATATAATACGAAATGTAATACTTTTAGATATATCTTATTAGAATATAATGATTTTTTAACATGTACAATTTGAAAATCAATTTGGAGAAAAGCTAATTTTACATGAAGCCACATAAAAGCTAAATAGTCGGTACAATAAAATTAGAAGCACCAAATTTAGCTTGCAAATCAATATAACAAAAGCAGCCATAAAACTTTGAATGGAAATTGGTAAATAGGCAGATGGTCATTCCTTGCTTCAGGTGGATGACAAATCTATAATATGCAAGATATTTTCCATATTTCTTGACAGTAAAATTGGACAACATGGAAAAACTAAGGAAAATCTTTACTGTTTAATAGTCTATATAACATGTAAGATGTTAACATATTTCTTGGGTGTCATATTAAGCAGCATGGAAAACTATAGAAAATATTTATTGTTTAATAATTTAACACCATTACTTTCATTCATGAATAAATATTTTTGTAATTTATTTACCTGGTTGTGACTTGTATCAATCTACCATAGCAATATGCAATCCAGGCTATCGATCTCCCACTATTAAATCCCGGGGTTACATAAATATAAGTCTTCCAAACTAATGGCATAAAACCAATGTAAACCATAAATAGAAAATATCAATAAATAGCGCCAAAATAGTGCTGACAAAATTAAATACGTAATCATCAACTACTAACTTAAGATAATGGAAACACATCTTTAGTGCTTACGGTGAAGTTACCTTTGTTACCTATACCAAAGATTTAGGATGGTAATAACCAAGTTTGGAGTAGATATACAAAGATGAAGGAAGAGGGATGGGAAAAAAACAAAACAGTGGAAGCAATTACCGGAAACGCGTTTGAATCCAGAGAAGAAAGCAACTAATGATTTAAATCATAAAATTGGCAGTGAAGGCAGATGAATGATTAACACATGTAAGATTTGAAATCATTTAAATTAAACAATAAGAATAAACAAATGAAAATCATGGATTCGAATTTAGGCTAAACTTGAAATCGATGTGTCATCTTCAATCCCAAAGATGGGTGTGTGCAGTGAAAGCCAACCAAATTTCTTCTTGGCTAGTCGATTCAGCTTGAATGATTTGGTGGTGAGGGAGAGGTGAAGGTCAGGGTCGGAAGGGTGTGATTTGGGAACAGAAAGAAAAGATCTGAGGATTAATTGTCATGATCCATGACTTGATTTAGGGTAGGAGGCAAGGTTTGAACAGCTAGCAGAGAAGATGAATAACAGAGGGTTTGAGAAGAAACGAAAAGGAATGAAGTCGACAGGTGTGCGGATAGGGGAAAAGGAAGAAAAATAGGACGATTGATTTCTTCAAATATTTTGATTTAATAAAAGTATCTTTGGAATTTTAAGGAGGGTTAAGAAAAATTGAGAGAATTATGGAGAATTGAGATAATTGAGAAAATTAAGGAGAGAGCTTGAAATTCTTCTGCTTTACTATTATTTAATAGATAACGACCTGAGCATAAGTCTTGTAATCAACTCAATATTTGTATATTCTTCTTTGTCACAACCTGACATAAATATGTCCGACGATCTGACTTAGATCGTGCAAACGACCTGAATGTTAGGTCGCGTGAACAGGTGAACGACCTAAATGCTTTCTTCAATTCATGCAGCCTGCACGTACATTATGTAAATCCCATGCTGCCACGTCAGCTCTTGTACGTCATGATCCACGCATGCAATGTTCTTCATGAATTCACGTTTTTTTACCAATCCATGCTTGTTCACGTGTTTCGTGAAACCTACGAAACTGAGCAGTATTGATTGACAGCCAATCCGTATTTATATGTTAATCGTTAGCCATTCATGACTTCAAACCGCGATTTAAAACGGGGTTAACATTTTCCCCTTGTAGCCTTCGAAATGAGCCAACATAAATGGGATTTTGATGGATTGCAGATGGTTGGTACAATGGTCGTGAACAACTTGCATATGGAGTCCGTAAGGCCCATTAAGAAATACCTTATATTTTCTTTTTTAGGCTTACTTCTTTTACTCTATCTTGCATTTTTCGGCTTAAAAAATATTTTAATGGTGGCACACTTCTTCTAAGAAATCTTCTCCAAACCGAAAATTCGCTATTCCATCATTCATCAACTTCGGCGCCAATCAGATCTTAACGCCGTCATCTACGTCGATCATCGGAGGGCTTTAAATTGCACTCGAATTTTATTGCCTTCACGATTTTCATTTGATTTGAATCGACTTGCGATTTTATTCTTAAATTTAATTAGTCGTGAAGTTGCCGAGCTCCTGCGAACCATCTTTACCAGAATGCAATCACCAATCGTTTTTCCTTCGAGATCTGAGTTTGAATTTAGCTTGGCATGCCAATTGTTGGGTTCTGAGTTCTTTGCCGAGTTATGCACTTTGATGAACCTGTAGATCGATTCTAGCCAAAGTGTATAAAGTTGTAGGCAATTGCTTCGATCATATGTTTTAGGTGAAACATATTTAGATTACATTCAGTGCTCGAAATCCCATTCCGGCTTCAATTGGGTTCAGAATTTTAGGGCCAACATAACAGGGAGTTGACTGTGGGTTGTGATGAACCCAAGTATTGATCTTTATTCGAATATGACAGCTTAATGTTTACTGCAGTTGAATTCAATCATGGCTTGGGACAAAGCTACATTTTTTTCTTGAATTTTTTGAATTTGTGTATGAACTCAGATCGGAGCTTGGTGACGACTTGCAATCTACCATGATATAGTTCGATGTTTGATTTCTCTTGCAATCCAGATCTCATGTATTAACTTGATTAAATGTCTATTTCAATTTGTTTTTTGTACTTCAACATTTGCTGGATACTTTGATAGGTTACCCTCCAACGTTCGCTGATACAAGTCAACTTGATTTTGATGATCCTGATCTTGATCTAAGTTCGGTCGTTGCACACTTGGAATTTGTGTTTTGAAATTGCATGTATCAGTGTTGCATTCAGCAAATTTCTTTGAATCAACTTATGCATGTACTGCGCTATGATTCTTGCACTTATGAATTCAACTTTGTTGATCGAATGTTGTCACTGCATTGCATATTAACATCTTTGATGTTTAAAAAATGATTTAAGGACTTGCTATTCGAGTCTTCGGGTCGTTTGGACAACCTGTGCTTTCCAACCATCCAAGCTTTTGAAACAATCGAGCGACTTAAGGCTTCAGGTCGTTGAACAAACTGAGCTCTAGGTCGTTGAGCGACCTAGATGTTGGGTCGTTGAACAGCTTAAATGCTGGGTCGTTTAACGGTCAGGATGTCAGGTCGTTGAGCAGCCTGATCTTTGACATCGAAGTACACCCTCTTGATTATTAAGCGACCCGGGTGTAACCTTGACTCAGACTTTAAAATGACCCATGTTCGCAACTTGAATGTTGAACTTGTATGTTTCATGCCATCTGTTCTGTAATTGAAACAAGCACTTGCACATTTTTGGACTTCATACTTCGTCATCGACCGTCCACATCGATAACAGATTTGTTAAACATTAAATATTTAACTATACCGAATTTAATGACTAGGACTGAATGACATGCCTATATAGAACTATTTTGTTCAACTGTTTATAATTCTTTAAACATCATTTGCATATATACGATGTTCTAATCCGAGTTCGCAACGACACTTGAGATTTGCTAATTAATAGATATATACCGACTACAAATTTCAAGCTTCGGCTTTTTAATGACTTGTATAATTTTGCACGACGATTCATGTTTTATGAAATGTGTACCTGCGTTTTGTTGAAAAATGAAGTTTTATGTGCAGAGTGAATACCAGATAGAAGACTATTTATCGCTCTGGAAAAGATATCTTTTCCGCTTAAACTGGAGTTTCTACTTGAATTTTCGAGACTAGAGAGACTATAGAGTTTTTTAATTGTAAATGAATCAATCCTTGGTAGTTCCCTATCCTCCCGACAATCCACCAAAGAGGTGTCATTCCGTGCTAACTCGATTTTGTTTTTAATCAAGTGCACATTCAGTCTGACATTCCCAATTTTGATGCAAAATTGTCGGGGAGATAGGAATTTGCTGATCGTCCGCCCTTTGACTCTACTGCAATAGCTTGGTTGGACTCAGAAATTAGAGTTTGAATTCGCCTTGATACCGTGGATCATCCCATGCTTTATAAAACTTTGAACCTCAACCACTTAACGGCTTGCCCCAGTGCACGACTATTGCTCAATCTTTTTTTTATATCTCATATTGACACTGTATATGGATATTATCCTCAATTCCTGGGGAAACGTTATTGCCTTTTTGGATTCAAACCGTGCCATATTTGCATAGTCACCTTTTAAGCATTGCTTATTCTCAAGTTTGAAGAAGAATACCTTTGGGTTCTTTGAGTTATTTACGGTTAGAGCTTTGTAGAAGAAGAAGCCTTTGTGTTGAGAGATTCTAGTTGGATTTCCCAAGCTGACCTTTATTGGTGCAATGAATTTTATTGACATATCGAGCATACTGACTTTGTCAAAAAATTTGAAATGCCCCATTTTGTAAGGTAAGATCAAGATCATTCTTTGCCAAGCTTTTTCCAGGTGAGATCTCATGCTTGCTACACTCCAGCTCACTTAGTTCCAAGTGTATTGGCTTGTTTGTCGAGTGCTAGTTAGTTTTTGGCTTATTACGATGTCATGATGGACCTGTGGTATGTTTTCCGAGTACTATTCAATCCTTATGTGGTTGTGTTGCCCCCATACCATGGGCCGTCACGAGCTGCATAAACTGGATATGACAAATTTCGTCGGATTTCTTTGATTTTGGCTAAATTACTCGAAGCTTCCAATTTGTTGGCGAAGTCTTTTCGTTTCTGCCAGTTCATTAAGAGCTTCGGAGCCTATCGTTGCATCTAGGAAATCCTGGCTTTGTTGGTTGATCCGGTGTATCTTCTTGGAGAAGTCTTGTGTACCTGTGTCCCTACATGGAAGGCCTTATATTCTGGCCCAATATTTGACTACTATCCAGCTTAGTTAATTCAAGCGTCGAAGACTTCCGTCTACTACCAGCCGATTAACTTAAGCGTCGGCGACTTAGATTGGGTGCTTTTGCATAGGGAAGACTCTGTTTTGCCTCTGCTATGGGAGGACTTTTGATTTTATCTCTGCTATGGGAGGATTTTGATCTCTCCTCTGCTATGGGAGGACGGGACTTTTAATTTCGCCTTTGCTGTGGGTGGATGAAAGTTTTATTTTCGCCTCTACTATGGGAGGATGAAACTTTTAATTTGCCCTCGTTATGGGGGGACTTTTAATCTCTCCTCTGCTATGGGAGGACGGGACTTTTAATTTCCCCTCTGCTATGGGAGGACGAAACTTTTAATTTGCCTTGCTATGGGGGGACTTTTAATCTCGCCTCTGCTATGGGAGGATGGGACTTTTAATTTCGGCTCTGTTATGGGAGGAAAAAATTTTCATTGTCCCCTGCTATGGGTGAACTTATAATCTCGCTTCTACTACGGGAGGACAGGAATTTTTATTTCACCTATGCTATGAGAGGACAAAACTTTTAATTTGCCCTTGCTATGGGGTATTTGTAATCTCATCTCTGCTATGGGCGGGAGAAACTTTTAATTTCGCCTCTGCTATGGGAGGACGAAACTTTTAATCTGTCCCTGCTATGGTGTGACTTATAATCTCTCATCTATTATGGGAGGACGGGACTTTTAATTTCTCGTCTTCTATGGGAGGGTGAAACTTTTAATTTGCCCCTAATATGGGGGGACTTATAATCTCGCCTCTGCTATGGGAGGAAGGGACTTTTAATTTTGGCCTCTATTATGAGAGGACAAAACTTTTTATTTGCCCCTGCTATGGAGGGACTTGTAATCTCTCCTTTGTTATGGGAGGACAAGACTTTTAATTTTGCCTATGTTATGGGAGGACGAAACTTTTAATTTTCCCTCCTATGGGGGGACTTGTAATCTCGCCTCTACTATGTGAGGATGGCAGTTTTAATTTCGCCTCTGCTATGGGAGGACGAAACTTTAAATTGTCCAACGTTCGTCTCACCTCCCGCCGAGTACATCAGGTATTGGAGAAACTAGATTTGATGCCCCCGGATAGGTCTTATTACCCAATGCTTGCCTCTTCAAGCCAAGTAAACTAGACATTAGAGACTAAATTGGGTGCCCCTAGACAGGTCTTTTTCCTTTACTGTACTTGTTTACCCCGTCTTTTCCTACTTGACTCTTAGTGATTCATCCTTTTGATCTTCAAGGCGGTGGATTACATCCTTGAGCTTCTGCAGAATGATGTTTACAACACTCGACACTTGAGTCGTCTTTCTCAGGATGTGTTGTAAAGGTCACCAGATTTTCTCGGATCGGGAGTGAGCGAATATCATCCAGATATCCTGCAATGTTAAATCGATTTTTTAACAACTTTTAAATTGTTGACATAATCGAAGTAAAGTAGATGCATACTACTCATCAATGGAAATGGAAATATTTGATTACAACGTCCCCTTATGCGTAGGTGCTTTATATTTGTAAAAGAAAAATACAACCATATTTAGGAGAAACGAGGAATGTTCCAAGTGAAATATTGACACCCGTGGCCTTTATTCAATGCTTTTGGATGTTTGAATTTTTTCAGTCATTATTAGATTGGACTTGTCCTTAAGCGGTTGGAGAGGCATTCATTACTTATGGTTTTTTGTCATACTGTTGCAACTTCTTCTATCTGACCAACCCTTTGATTAGGCTTTTTAAGTGTCAACATTCATTAGTGTTATGTTTAGGCTGGTTGTGGTAGTGGCAGAATTTTCTCCCCAATCATTATTCCGTAGTGACTGTGGTGTTGGATATTATCTTGTATCTCTAGTGGCAAAGAAGTTAATTTTAGTTGTGTCACTTAAAGAAGTCAACTCTTCGGGTTTCAAAAGAAGAAGCCTCTTGTTATCATTCTTCCCTTTTCCGTTGTCCTTGTTTCCTCTTTTCAGACCTTCGAAACTCTTCTTATCACTTTGAGAATCGTTGCTTTTTTATTTCTCTTCCACGACACTGTTTTCAGCAATATTCTGAGCAAGAGAAGGGTCATCTTCCACACTGATGAACTTTTTTGTCTTTTTATGGAATTTCTCCAAAGTATTTTGTTTCTTCATCTTTATCCACCTTCTGAATTCTGACTTCTTTTCTATAGCATGGTTTAGTGCCATCAAGATTAATTGAGGTTTTGGACTTCCCACCTCCGCTGTAGCAACATCAGATTGAGTAAGGAAGGCTTTAATAGATTCTACCGGTTTTTGTTCTAAGTCATCTAACGGCATTACATCTTTAACTTTTGTGGTCTGCAGCCTAAACTGCTCCTTAAACTTCTTTGCCAAGTAAGAAAAATTATCTACAGACTTTGGTGGGAGCTTGGTGAATCAGAGCGATGCTACTCCCTCCAAGTATATAGGTAAGTATAGGAACTTAATCTCTTATGTGGCCCGTGCACCAATCATATGTTGGTCATATCTGTACAAGAGCAAATTGGGATCACCATTTCCACCATAAGCTAGAATCGTTGGTGAAGCAAACTTTTTTGAGAACCTAGCTTTCTGAATTCTTTCAGTAAATGAAGTCTTAGTTGGAGCAAACTTCCATTCTTTTTCATCGTTATTTCTTTCCATATTCTCTTTCATAATATTCCTCTCCGTCTTTGAAAGACGTTCTTCTTCACCGTGTCAACTCACGGAGCAGACACCATCACCTTTGTCGGATGTTTGTTTAAGGGAATGGTCTCGATTCAAGATCCGGGGCCCTGGACCTCCCTCTTGAGGAGGTGCCCCTTTGGTGGGATTAACCACGGTTCGAGAAGTTCCTCTTATGGAATGGTTCTTAGCAATTGGTTTAGATTCTTCATCATCAGAATTATCTGACTCATCAATATCTTGAATAGAATGATCATGATTGGGACTTGAGGAGGAGGAGGAGGAGTTGGCATTCTCTTCTAACTAAATTCGGCATTCACTTTCGTCGCATTGGTTTGAGCAGTAAAAAGTGATTTTGGTCGAGCCATCATAGCTTTGTTTGATATTTATTTCCATCTATTGAGTCAAACCGGCAATGGCTTCATTCAACTTATTCCTAGTCACTCCAACTCCTGCTCCCAAAGATTGGTCAACTTCATGAAGATTAGTTTGTGGAGTAGTAGGATTATCTGCAACATTTCTCGAGCCCGAAGCTCTTGCGGACTTACTAACCATTTTCTTCGGTGGCATTATTTCAGAAAAACTCTCGACTGGCTTGGATTTTAGATTTTGAGAATCTATCGTAAAAAATAAGCCTTCAATTCGGAATCTCCCACAAAGCACTTGACCTTTAGGATTTGATCCCACTGTGGGCTCCAAAACTGTTAATGCAAAAAATGGCACTAACACCCTAAGGTGTAATTCAACACTTCACAAACAGTTAAGATCTAGAAAAGTGGTAGTCACAAACACAAAAAACAAGTAAGAAGAGAGATTTATGGTGGTTCGGCCTAGATCTGGCCTGCGTCCACTTTGATGAGTGCTTTCATTATCACTTTCAATGTTACAAGGTACATGATTTCTCTAAGTTTGCTCAGTTTCTCCCTTTACAATTATTCTATTTATTTTCTTCTCCGTAATATCTTGATTCTTTCAATTTTGCTATGGGAATAGCTAAATCTCTATGATTACGACGATTGTTGGAGTAGATATTCAACAATTGAGCATTTAGATGATCTTTGGCGATTCTGTGGTGATTGAGATGTTGAATCGAAGCTTGGAAGAGCTTTAATGGAGGTTTGAATGATTTGGAGTTGTCGAGAAATGAGTTTGCAGCACTTCGTGGTTGGAGAAATCGATCCCCTTGAATGGTGGAGACGTGGGGGAATTTATAGGTGAGGTTGCAAGTGGTGTAGGCTGAAAATTGGACACACAGGTAGTCGGGTCGTTCAGTGACCAGACTCCTCGGGTCGGTCAACGGCCTAAGTTCCATGGGTCGGTAAAAGGACCTGCTTTATTTGCCCAACCTGATATGTAATGTCCTCGATCCATCCCAAATGAGCAATTCAAGTTTAGCTCATAGCCAGCTGTCTTTCTCGTGTACAAATAATGCGCTACCATGTGGCTTTGAATGATATATCAACTGACTTTTGTATTATAAATGGAACAACCTGATGTTGTGACCCATACTTAATAAAGTAACCGACCCTCAGTATACGCTGACGTGGAGCCGACCTGACATATACTGGAACTAATCTATACTATTCACATGATTGCCATTGAGATAAACTTCACAACCAGTCCATCATTCATGCATGCCGGATGATCTACGCGGCTCCTTGTGTAGTTTATATGTAAGGCAATCCATATATTTGCTCTGTGCCACGTGTCATTGTTAGTATGCAATCCGTATCAACTATGTCGCTAATACAATTTGATACATATAACGACGTGAGCATAAGTCTTGTAATCAACTCAATATTTGTATATTCTTCTTTGTCACAACCTGACATAATATATATCTGACGATCTGACTTAGATCGTGCAAACGACCTGAATATTAGATCACGTGAACAGGTGAACGACCTAAGTACTTTCTTCAATTCATGCAGCCTGTACGTACATTATGTAAATCCCATGCTGCCACGTCAGCTCTTGTACGTCATGATCCACCCATGCAGTGTTCTTCATGAATTCGTGTTTTTTTACCAATCCATGCTTGTTCACGTGTTTCGTGAAACCCACGAAACTGAGCAGTATTGATTGACAGCCAATCCGTATTTATATGTTAATCGCTAGCCATTCATGACTTCAAACCGCGATTTAAAACGGGGTTGACAATAGCAGTATATGATCTACATGTACTTTGTTTTGTTGAAAACTAGAACATGTAGCAGTCCGCATGAAGAGAGGAAATATTAAGTCTGTTTTATATTTAGATTGAAATAAACAACAAAAATATAATACATAAAATGTGTTTCGTGTTTACAAGGGAATTTGAGCAAATTAATCTAAATTTCATTTTGTAATGAAGACTATACACAGCTTCCTACTTTGTACAATGAATAGATTATTCATGTGTTAGCATGATTTAACTAGCTCAACCCGGGGCAAGTTCAAAATTGAAGTTTCAACAATGATTGGACCAATTAACCCTTATTGTAAGTGCATTGGATTAACCCATTTAATGAGAAGTGTCATAGAAGAATATTTCATTTATATATTTCTTTAAGATCTTAACATTTTAAGTAAGAATTTTGAACGTTGAACCATTGAATTTTTTGGTTTTGAAAATTTGAAACAGCTAGGCATAAGTCTTTATTTTTTTTGTTCAAATTACAATAGCTTATTAGTACTAACTTATATTTATGATAGAATTTGACAAATCAACTCGTAGCAACATTATGGACAATACATAACACTTTGGTGCTTCATATTTTTACCATAACGTGTAGTTCTTAATGGTGATTAGTAGTTGTGCTTGGCAAATAACATTATATATATACCCACATCTAATGTTCGGCTCGAGCAGTATTCCAAAGATTCATTAGTCTCTTGATCACATGATAACTGTGCGGAAATTTGACCAGGCACAATTCATTATTTTCTTCACTTATACCAAAACAAAAATATTTTCTTAATACTAATTCTAAACAAATGAGACTTTGACTAATGAACTCGTACCAACATTACAGACAATATTGGAACACTAAGATGCTTCGTATTCTGAATATACACTTTGTTTTTCTATAGTAATTAATATTTGTGCTTACTATATAATATGGTACCACTGAAGGAAAATTGGAAGGGTACCTATTTAGTATTAGCGATGCCACATCGACACGTGAAGGAATTAACAATGAAGGCTTGATCTTCTCATTCACGATACCAAGCATTTATATGTTTACATACAGGAATATTCCATAGAATCTAGGATATTCTAGAAAATAAGGAAACAACTACCAATTACATCAATTATGCCTAATTACAAGATATTTACCAAAAGATTATGTTCCAATCAAATATTCCCAAAAGATATTCTAGGGAATATTCCAATCAAATATTATATTCCAATCAAATATTCCAATCAAATTATCATATTCCCGTAATACCCCCCCTCAAGTTGGAGCATGAGGATCATGAATGCCCAACTTGGAGAGTAAATTATCAAACTGCATTTTACCAAGTGCCTTAGTAAAAATGTCTGCCAATTGAGAAGATGTAGAGACATGAGATGGAGAAATGAGGCCTTCATTGATTGCATCCCGAACAAAGTGACAGTCAACTTCTATGTGCTTCGTTCTTTCATGAAAAATAGGATTCTTCGCAATATGCAAAGCGGATTGACTGTCACAAAACAACTTAATTGCCTTTGGATGATTCACACCTAAACTCAACAACAAGCCTTTTAACCATTTTAACTCACAAGTGATGGTTGCCATAGACCTGTATTCGGCTTCAGCCGAGGACCTAGAGACTGTATGTTGTTTCTTTGTCTTCCAAGACACAGGAGATTTACCAAGAAACACGAGCCAACCCATAAGAGAGCGTCGAGTGAGTGGACATGCTGCCCAATCCGAATCACACCAACCCTGTAGAGTTAAATCACAATTTGCACTCAAAAGGATGCCTTGACCTGGTGTCCCTTTCAAATATCGAACGACCCTTAAGGCCGCCTCCCAATGCTCAGTTCTGGGTTCCTGCATGAACTGAGACAAGATATGAACAGAATATGCCAAATCCGGACGAGTAACTGCAAGATATATCAATCGACCAACAAGCCTGCGATATGATTCCGGATCTTTAAGTAAATCTCCACTGGCTAAGCCAAGCTTATGATTTTGTTCAATGGGAAATCCACTTGGCTTTGCTCCTAACAATCCTGCTTCAGAAACAATATCCAGAGTATATTTCCTTTGACATAAAAACAACCCTGCAGAACTTCTAGCAACCTCTATCCCCAGAAAATATTTCAAAGGACCCAAGTCCTTCATTTTAAAACAGTCACTAAGATAAGACTTGAAAGTACACAAAGCAGCGGAATCATTCCCAGAAATAACAATATCATCAACATAGACTAAGACATTAATCTGTATACCTGTCTTAGTATATGTAAATAAAGAGTAATCAGAGTAAGATTGAAGAAAGCCATACTCTTTCAAGGCTGTGACTAACTTTGCAAACCAACATCTGGGAGCTTGTTTTAATCCATACAAGGACTTTCGCAGTCTGCAAACCATATTAGGATCAGAACACTCAAATCCGGGAGGCAATTTCATGTAGACTTCTTCATCAAGATCACCGTGCAAGAAGGCATTGTGAACATCCATTTGATGAAGATCCCAGTTCTTAGATGCAGCAATTGCTAAAAAAGTGCGAACAGTAGTCATTTTAGCGACTGGAGCAAAAGTTTCAGTGTAATCAATACCTGCTTGCTGATGATTCCCAAGTATAACCAGTCTGGATTTCAGTCTTTCAATATCACCATTGGACAAAAATTTTGTCCTGTAAACCCATTGACTGCCAAGAGACCTTTTTCCAGGTGGAAGTGGCTCCAAGGTCCATGTGCCATTGTTTTCAAGAGCTCGTATTTCTTCCTGCATTGACTGTCTCCAACCCTCATATTTCATCGCCTCCTTAAATGATTTAGGATCATTGTTACCAACTATAGCTGCAACAAACTTTCGGTAATTTATAGAAAAATTATCACAATGTATATAATGTGCAAGAGGATACGGAGTACCTGAAGGATGATCAGAAACGGAAGTCGGGAGAGATGGACTATTAGCAGAAACAGTGTGGGTAACATGATCACGAAGCTTAACTGATGGATATTTGGTACGAAATCCACGGCCCATATTTTCGGTGGTCTGATTTGTGTTGTCGGGAGCCTCGACTTGCTGCTGTTCTTCGCTGCCAGCATCAATGTGCGTGGCAGGTGCTGTGGTCTGGGGCGGACCGCTGGCAATTGAGGGCTGCAAATTCCCGTGGCTAGGCTGCTCATGCCTCATTGATTCCCCCCTTTGATCATGACTATGTATCTCTACACCACAATCCTCATCACATACACTCAATTCCGCAAAGTCTTCATGTATTTCACCCACATAATCCACATTAGACTCAATATTCACATCATCGGGAGAGCCAAAAGGGAACACATCTTCAATAAATTTGACATCTCTAGAAACAAAAAACTCTGTTGCATCTAAATCATACACTCTCCAACCTTTTTGCCCGAATGGATACCCCACAAACACGCATTTCCTACTCTTACTAGCAAACTTGTCCCCTTGTGTTTTCTGATTATGTGCAAAGCAAAGACATCCAAATGTGCGTATAGCATCAAAATTGGGTAATTTATTGAAAAGGATTTCAAAAGGTGTTTTATTTTGTAGGATAGGAGTTGGTGTACGGTTGATGAGATGGGCTGCTGCAAGGACACATTCTCCCCAAAAATAAATAGGCAAATTGGCTTGAAAACGCAATGCTCTCGCCACACTCAAAATGTGTTTATGTTTCCTTTCAACCCTCCCGTTTTGTTGAGGTGTACCAACACAAGAAGATTGAAAAATTATACCAGTGGCACGAAAAAAATCAAACAAACATTTAAATTCAGTACCGTTATCACTTTGCACAATCTTAATCTTTTGACCAAATTGTCTATCAACCATAGCCACAAAAGTCATAAACATATGAAAAACTTCTGTTTTATCCACCATCAAATAAAGCCATACAGCTCTTGAAAAATCATCCACGATAGTAAAAAAATAACGAGCACGACATGAGGACTCATGTCTATATGGACCCCACAAATCACAATGAACTTTTTCAAAAATTCTAGAACTATTATTATTACTCAAAGGAAATTTGTCTCTATGATGCTTAGCCCGAAAACACACTTCGCATCCTTTATTCAAACTATTCTTAGACCTACTAACAGGGGGTAGTAACTTAACTACTTTCTCAGAAGGATGTCCCATTCGCCTATGCCACAATTCCAATCAGAGCCTTCATTTGGTCCTGTATCAAACACACATCAGAATTAAATGTGATAATTGATTGTAAATTATCATTTAGTTGCGAAACCGAAAGTAAATTACAACTTAAGTTAGGAACATAAAGAACATGATTCAGAGTGATCATATCTGACAAATAAACTGATCCCTCCATAGATGCAATAACAGTGTCCCCATTAGGTAAACCAACAGGACAATTTAATTGTTTAATGTCAAACAACCAAGATTTTTTTCCAGTTACATGATGAGTTGCTCCTGTATCAATGATCCAAGAAGTATTATCAAACTTACCACTTAAGCGATTTTCCGGTATATTAGAATTACCAAAAAATCCCATGATAGCTTTCCATTGTTCTTCTGTAAAAACTTGACCATGATAGCTTTCCATTGCTCTGATACCATGAAGGAATTAACAATGAAGGCTTGATCTTCTCATTCACGATACCAAGCATTTATATGTTTACATACAGGAATATTCCCTAGAATCAAGGATATTCTAGAAAATAAGGAAACAACTACCAATTACATCAATTATGCCTAATTACAAGATATTTACCAAAAGATTATGTTCCAATCAAATATTCCCAAAAGATATTCTAGGGAATATTCCAATCAAATATTCCAATCAAATTATCATATTCCCGTAATAACACGACGTTCATACATCATAGGTATATTAATATGTATGATTGCTTATCGACATTGTACCGAACACCGATGACCAAAAGATGCATCAAAGAGTCCCAATCCAGTTAAGCCAAGCTCAAAATCAAGTCTTTGCCATAATTTGACTTCATGAAAAAAGAATGAAAATCGTTCCCATTTCTTCTACTTATCACTAATTTCTTCTTTGGTCCTAACCACCCCCATCAAGCACTTGTCTTTACATTCCATCGCCAGGCGTCATGACAAACGTCATAATCATCTCAGGTCATGCTGCCATGTTATGTTAGAAGCCATCATCCTTAGCTAACACCTCCTTTGAAGCCCATAAGTAGTTCCGTACGTTTTTTGAACACGAATTATTATGTTTTTTTTTTCATTTTGCAAATATGCTAGTAGGCTCTGATGCCCATATGATAAGTCATTTACATTGTTTTTATGCATTTTAGGTAAACAAAGCATTGATTGTGGCCTTTTTATTGTTGATGTCTTATGATGATGCCATCCATCGACCAGATATTTAGATGCAAAGCTTAGTTAGATTCAAGTTATCGATTAATGCAACATGACTTTTGCTCCCATTTTTGCTAATATGTATTTTGTAAATGAAGCCAAATATTAATACATCGTGAACCTACCTTGAATGCACACTGTATTTTTAATTATGTTCTTAGTTTCTGAACATCATGAACTTGCATCGATGAGATCACGAAATTTAAAACATTCAGCTTCTATACCCACACAACCGAAGAATATTAGTCATATGGTTTGATAATACGGAGAATAGTTTTCGTTAGGACAGCCATAGGTGAATACTCTCTTGGGCAAATACAATAAACACGTATTCTTACATTGTTTAATACATCAAATATACGTAGTCAGAATCTAGGCAAAACAATAAACATGTGGTTTTTCAGGACAGAACAATATATAATACAAACAGAGAACACGCTATATAATCATAGTACTTGTGCGAGTATAAGTCGATCTACAGGTAAAGTATTTAATTTATAAATTTGGTTAATCAAATTAACCCCAAAATTTTAAATTGTAATAACTAAAAATGCTAAAACTGGAAAAGAGCTTGGAAACCAACTATGAGATTTGAGAGCAATTTAGAGGTAAATTCACTCTCATAATCACAAAAATCAACATAAAATGATTTTATGCTCTTTTTCGTTTTACTCTTTTGAGTGATTAATGGATATATTTATCATAACTATGACCTGATTGTGTTACTAACTAACACAATTTAAACCATTAAACTTTAATATGTCGTCAAACCTACATTTCATGTCTCATGAACGTGAAATGAAACTTACTTTAAACATTCCCTATTTACTATTAATTAGTAATATATAACATAAAATTTTGATTTAACTTTCAATTTATTTGTGTTTGATTAAGTATACTATTATGTGTAAGCACTTATTGATTAAGCCAAATAAAGCAATCAGACCAATTAAGTTTGGTTGGTTTGATCCAGTTTTGCAAGTTAATTGGTTGACTCTGGTTTACTGGTAGGTTTTGAATATCAAAAATTGAAAATGGAACCAACCAATTAAACCAAAATTTATAATTAAGTTATTTTGAAATTAAAATATTACCACTAATACTGCTATTATTTACAATATTTAAAGAGCAACATTATTTTTCTTTCAACTCATTTTAGTATTTATAAGAGGGCGGGTTTGTTTTTTAAAAAAATTGTGTCATATGGATTTAGTTAGTTGCTCTAATATTCTATTAAGTCGACAGATAGAAAATTAAATTTGATTTAAGATAAACCAAATAAGCTAATCAAACCAAACCAAATATTATCGATTTGGTTGGTTTTGATTTTAAAAAAATATCAGTTTATTTTGGTTTGGTTTATGTTTCTTAAATGACTATTTTGGTTTAAACATTTTTGATCGGATTCAAACCGTATCAACCATTTGCTCACCCGTATAACATATTTAGTTTGAATAACATAGACTATTAAACTCAATATTAAAAAAAATCACATAACCATTCAACTTTTCATTAAGCATAAAAATAGATCATAAATTAAACCACTTATGTTAATTCTTTTAATTATTCATGAGAGCTTCATTTCCCTTAAATTTAAGGAGTTTAGCTACTCATAGGCGAATACATATTAACATAGGAAGATATTCAAAAAAATCATAAATGAAATGTTAACCATTTAACAAAAAGAAAAAAAATCTAGCTAATTAGCTTTAAAAACTAACTACTTGCATGAAAAGAAAGAAAATAAAAGAGATTAGAATGAATGAAAAAGCATAAAAGAAAATGGGACTTGCTACAAGGCCCGAGAATATAGTATGATTTTAGAAACAAAATATTATCGATCATTGGATTGCACACATTTAATTCAGGAGGGTCATCGATGCTATTTTTACACATAATTTTGTCCTAGTTTTCGAGCCTTGGAGCAGTTTCCGAAGAAAATGGCATGAAATAACTAAACATGACAAATAAAGAGATGGCTTACGAAGCAATTGAAGGAAAACTAATTTTGATTCTCAACTTGTTTTACAACTTGCATCCAAGAAGAGTGTTCATTACATGAACATAAAAGGATTATTTATACATGAAAAACCCCTGATTTATTTTTAGCATGTTACCTAAAATGCTCTTGAGATAGTGTAGCCTCCAAGCAATCATTTTCCTTGAACTAATAATCCACTAACTTATGCTTTTAACTTTTATTTTTTAATGATAAGTAGTGGCTAAGTGGACTCCTCCATGTTCCATGAATTGGTTTATTTCTTCGTACTTTCGATCTTGGACACTTGTGAGTGTATGTGTATATCTTCATGTAGAGTCTTCCATTTGCACTCATTTTCCTGCAACACAAAATAAGAATGTGCAAGTAAATTTTTTCAAATTAGTTCATATACACAGTGTCCTTTTTGCTCTTTCACTAGTACAAAATACTTCTGTTGCTTCTCCTCATTTGCTTCTGTTGTGCTCGCAATAGATGCAAATAGTAATATTTGCTTCTGTTCTACTATTATAACAGAAGCGATTAGTATGGATAAAGCAGCAGAAAATACAACTACAGTAATTTTCTTCTATTGTCGCGACAACGAAAGCAAATGTGAAGAAGCGGATATGGCTTTTTGCTTCCAATCTCCATGCATCCGGAGCAAAATACCTTCTATTTATGCTGGTTCCACCAACATCGAACTCAAATGCTCTTGGCCGTACCCAGATGCTACCCAGAATATCGGGCCGTTTTGTTTTCGCCCGTACTCAAATGCTCCCACCCAAATTAATCTTCTCTCTCCCTTTTCCACTAAATAACAAGGAAAAAAATCGTTTCTTCTCTCTTCCTTTTCTGTTAAATAGAAAAACGATAATGTTTCTTCTCTCCGTTTTTTCAACCGTAATCTTTAGAAATTGCTTATCTTTGCCTCATTTCAATTCACCAAAGAAAAAAGAAAAAGCCACCTAATTGTAGATTCGATAATTAGGATTTCTTTTGATTCATCACTAGATTGGCTGTCAATAATCGGTCTCCATGTATTTAATCTCTTACTTATTAGTCGATAAGCAACTTTTACTTTGATTTTGATTTCAGGCTTTGGCCTATTTTCGTTTTGATACTTTCATTATTGATATCAACAAACCTCAATAGAAGTTCATTAGATATTGGTATTAGTATTGTTCCATTTATGGTTTCTTTATGGTTTAGAGAAAAATAAATATTCCATGTATTTTCAGTGAACATTCATGTTACTCAAAAAATTTAAGGCCAGATATTTTCTTTTTGGTGTAGTGAAATTCATCATAACGTCAAAATTATCATTTCAAATGATTATTGATATATCTTTCCTATTAACTTAAGCATTTGCATGTCAAATTGATTGTATATAGTTGCTTGGGTATATGGGAATGTAATATTTTTCGAGAATCGCGTAGGGGATGTGATACATGGAGAAGAAGAGATGAATTAAATATATTATAACTTAAACAAATTACGGTAAGCTACTTAAATTATATCAGCTTTACAGTTTTTGTGCAAATTCCTTGACACAGGATCAGGAAATAATAGTTGAATTCTCAAATCATGGATTCATCAATATAATCAACTTGAATGATGGTTAATAAACTTCCACCTGTACATGTAATGGACTGTATTATCTCTTCACCATGGTCCAGGTTCAATATAGGCTCCGTTCGTAGTCTGTTTAATGTATATAACGAGTCCTCTGAGTTTCTTTTCATAACCTGTATGTTTTTTTAGGGTAAAATAATATGTAGGTTGTAATAATGAAGATAGCAAACTACTGCTTACATCCTACAAATTAATGTGCGTTGCTTAAAAGAGTGATAAATTAGCAAAATGATCTCATATCATATTAGAAAAGTAGATGCTTCACTTTTATTATCACAAAGGTATAAATTAAATTATATGGTTTTCTTAAAAGATTAAGTTATAGTTATAGGAAAAAATAATAATTTGCTTGAACTATGGAAGAGATACTGGCAAGCCTTAAATTAATAATGTGAATTAGTGGCAATAAAATTCACAATAGGGAATATACTTATAGAGTGATATCAAATAGAAAAGTATTGCTAATGAAAACATTGCGTCATGATTTTATGTTGATCTCCTTGTTGCAATCTCAATTTTTATTTAGAAGTTATATAAGTAGCACATGGATATGCTTTGTCGTTGGACAACATTAAATTAGTTTGTCTTAGAAACTAACTTTGAAATGGACTAATTTCAAAAGTTTTCTAGCAACAGAAACTAATTTTTCTAATGAAACTATTTATTAGCAGCTTGCACAAGTAAAAATGATAAGAGGAAATAATTAGTTTATTATACAAGTAGCATTAAGGCCAACCACTAAATTAAATTGGACACGGCAGGTCTGCATATTGCAAAAAAAAAAAAGTCCAAGGTTCTCATAATAAAATACAAAAAAATAACCATGGTATAATTCAATTGCTGGTATATTGATGTCGTTATGCATTATTGTATGTTGTTCTGCTCAAGAAGGCACATGGATATATTATCATAGAATCATGATTGACAAAGCTAAAATGTAACACATGTATTCATGCTTGTTTTGAACATTTACATCATTGAATTCTATGATGTTATATTTAGACAAGATAAAGCTTTGACAAGTTATGAGTTTTGAGAATTGAATCACTTTTTATAGTAGGCTATTTGGTGCGGGGGCACGAGAATACGGTTGGGAGCTTGTAGGGCCAGATCATAACCATCCTCTGAGTTCTGCTGTTGTGAAATTCCCATCAGAATACTCATTTTGGATATAGAAAATCAACATTATAGGCTTCTGCCAATTGAACAGGCTTACTGAAACTGTTCATGTACAAAGAAGAGTGTCCGTGTTAAATCAAGGAAACATGGTATGAGCAAGATTTGATAATATATTAGCTTCCCTGTTAACAAACATGACTTTTTAGAGTTAATCAATCAATAATTTATTGTCTATTGCATGCCTAGCCCTTCTCCCTCAATACTTGTCTCCGTTTGTTGCTGAAGGTGGTATATGAGATAAAAGACTTCGGTCCAATTCCGATTGCGAGACTGCACTATTTCATAGATGTTAAGTTAAAGAGGTTGATAGTCAATCTGATAAATGAAGAGGTTATTGGGTTTTGACTGCTGTAGCTTTATCGATGTGAAGTAGGCGCCTTCTGATAGCTTCCTTATTCTTTTGTGCCTATGACTGTGTATTCATTTTCAAAAGTTGATGTTGCAGAAGGCAAAAGTTGCATATTGAAGAGGGTGAATGTAACACACCGTAATTTTATAACATTAAAATTCACAAATTAAGGTATACTTAATTTTTAGAAGAAGAATTAAGTGAAATGGGTTGCGCTATCATGTTCGTTTCAAAATTTTGGGTCAAGATATACATTTGGTTTGCACAAAACGGATACCTTATGAAGATGTTATTAAGCCTTGAAGTTTGTATGCATATGAGAAATATATATATATATATATATTAAATAAATATGCAAAAAAGTTCGAAACAACGAATCGGGAGGGGGAATAACCGAACCGGCCCATTTTTGAGGTCGACCCAAGCCCTGCTGGGTCGACTAGGGGTTGATTCAGGGGCTAAATCAACTCCAGAAAATCAACGCCTACATCAATGGAAAGCTAAATCAGCTCCAGAAAATCAAATCCCATAATCGTTCTTCCCTTTCTTAAACCACGATTTGTGAGTACAGTTATTTTCAAATATGAAATTTAATTATGATCTTGACATGGGTATAAATCTGAATTGGAGATCTATCTTATTCTTGTTTATCAGATCTGTTTTTCTGTGTAGATCCATCTTATTCTTGTTTATCAGATCTGTTTTTCTATCTAGATCTATCTTATTGTAACTATTTTGTATCTCTTCCTTCCTTCTGTTCTATAGCCATGCTACTACGAGCCTGAGCCAAATCTCAAAAGAGATTGACATGCGAACGCTAAATTTGGGGAAAATATTGAATGATGCATAATTGGACATAACTGATTTATGACTAAATTGAGAACACGACATAAGTTGCAATTTAAGATCTATATCTAGGCATACTATATATGACAGTTTAAAATTTGGAAGAAGGAGAATTAATGTATGACAACATATGACTTGTAATTTGGGGACATAATGCATGTTATAATTCAAGATCTGATTTTGAGGACATAATACATGTTGTAATATAAGAGCTAGATTTGGGGCATATTTTATATGACGATCTATGACTTGAAAGAAAAAGGATATGTGACTTAGGACTGAAAAACCTGTATTAAAGCAGGGATAACTATTAATGTGAATACGCCTAATTCAGATTTTTGGATATTTGACATACGCGGTAATCAATGACTATAAATTGGCATAATTCATATTGTATATCATGATTTGGGGCTTTTAGAGAATATTCTGTATTGTGGAAAATCTAACTAAATTTGGTAATATGTTATGTTGACAATTATGACCATAATTTGGGCATGTAAAATGAGGCTTAAATTATGATTAGGCAAGATATGTTAATAGAACTTTAGAATATGTTTAAATCTATTAAACTGCCCAATCCGCTAGATCTATTGGAATTGAATACTGTGATTTGGGTATGTAATCTGTAGGCTCAATCAAAAATTGAGCAAAACATGTTAATGGAACTTTGAATAATCTGTTGTAACTTGTAAAGAAGTTAATTTGTTGAATTGGCATAATTAATCTGATATTGGCATAATCTGTGAATGAAAACTTTAGCTACAAATAAGAATGCTGAGACACGAGGTTAGACTCAGTTTGTGGTGGAAGCCTGCCCGGACCCAACTGGCTTAACCAGCAACCGCAAACTGTCAGTCTAATGTGAGAGGTCGTAGGCATAAGGATGCTTAGACACGAGGTTAGGTCTGGCTTGTGGCAAAAGTCTGCCCGGAACCGCCCGGCACATCCAACGGCCATAAGCTACCGACCTAATGTGCGAGGTCTGTGCATTAATATTTAATTAATGCAAATCTAAGATAAATATGATGCCTAAAACGTGTTGGGTGGATAGGGTTAAAACAACTGGAATGATGAATCAAATAAACCCATTTCATGAATCTGTAGGCCCAATACAAAGTTAGGTAAAACAATCTGTAAGTCCGTTAATCTGTATATCTGATCCGTTAGTCTGAGAACTTGTTAATCTGTACGTCTGATCCGTTAGTCTGAAAACCTGTTAACTTGTATGTATGATCTGAAAACTAGTTAATCTGAATTTTGTGCATCCGAAATCTGTAAACGAGTTAATATGAAATCTGTTAGTCTGGGGACACAAGGTTAGGAGGGATAATTACTTGTGTCATCTGTTGTTTGGGACCCATATTAGTCAGTAACCCTTTCTGGTATCAAAACAATGACCCAACACTAAGAAGGGTCCGGGCACGCTTACTGAACTAATTGTAAGAGGTTCACTCTGATAATGGCGAGGGGTGTTGATGGCACCTTCCAAACGGGTCATGTGCGTGCATGGATCTGGTCTGCTCTGAGGATGTAAGACACCGTGACATCTGTAAATAGGTCTGTGTCTATAGGTTGCCACTTTAGGGAGTGATACACCCTTCTGTGGGGCCGACACAGGGTATTTATTTATTAGGGAGCCGATCGCTTGGGGTAGAATTTAGGGTACACTTAGTTTTGTTTGTTTCTGTTGGGGTACCGTCTGTTTTTGTTGGGGTGGTAACACCTGTCTGTTTCTGTGTGGTACCGTCTGTTGGGGTGGTAAAGGCCTATTACTAGTGTAAACCTTACACTAATATTCTGTTTCCGTAGGGATTATTCTGTTTCTGTCTATGATTTCGTTCCTGATTCTGTTTCTGTACCATCTGTCTCTGTTCGGGTGGTAAAAGCCCATTTCTAGCATCGTGTTTTAGAAGAGATCATTCTGTTTTCTGTTTAGACAATAGGATAACACCTAATTCCATTGTAATAGTATTAGTGCAGAGAAGTGAAAACTAAGTAAGGAGTTTAGCTTAGCCTATATCATTCTGTTTCTTCTGTTAACCTACTGCTCCTGTTACGGCTATCTCTCATCCAGTTTTATTTACTTGTCATGATAATGTTATCTGTTTATATGCTAAAAGTCTCTGGACTCACCAGACATGTGTCTGACCTAGTTTGTTTTGCCTCTTTTCTTCCGTTCCCCCCTAGGTACTCAGGTTGGGAACGTAGGAGCTTGATTTAGATTTCTCTCTGCTTGAAGTGCTAGAAGTGCTTGAAGTATTGCTTGGCTTTGATTCTACCTATTTATGGCATTTTCTATTGGGGATTATGGCTTTAAAATAACGTACTTTGAAGGCTTTTGTACAAGACTGATATTTATGTACTTGAATTCCGATATTGTGGTTTTGAAAGATGTAACCAAACTTACTTCTATTTCTTCTGTAATAAAGTTATAAAATTTTCAAGTACTACTTTATGTATCTGTCTTGTAATATTCTATTTTGTTTACTTATAATGCTTCATGGAATTTAATGCATTCCCTTTGTGAGTTGCATTAACATACATGGGGTGTTACACTTGGTATCAGAGCTGAAGGTTACCAGATTTGATAAAAAGTTTTTGAAAACTATTTTAAAAAGGTTTTAAAAAGGAAGTATTTTCCAAAGGAAAGTTATTTTGAAAAACAGTCCCCAAAGCTATATATCTATCTTTTGATTTTCTGTTTAATTCTTGTTTCCTTCTTTTTTGAGTCTCCGGGGCTCCTGGCTTTCTGGGAGGTAACCTCATCGCGACATGATTCCGTAGGCATGATGAGACCACGGTGCCTGTCAAAGGGCAAAGAAGTGCCTAACTTCTATTTGTAGCCATAGTAATTTCACCTACGGCTAATCCTCTTTCGAGCTTCGTAGGGTTTTTGCGCGATGGGGGCAACTTTATAGAAAGACTTGTTAACATGTAAGAAGGCTGGTTGTTTTCAGTGCGGTGAGATAGGACATCTGATTAAGGATTGCCCCAGAAGGCAAGGGATAAGGGCATAATCTTCTGGAAGGTAGGTGAATGCTCTCGCAATTGGTGGACATGATAGAGGTGGAAAATTTTTCGTAGAAAGTT
This sequence comes from Allium sativum, assembly GCA_030737875.1. Lineage (NCBI taxonomy): Eukaryota > Viridiplantae > Streptophyta > Magnoliopsida > Asparagales > Amaryllidaceae > Allium > Allium sativum. The sequence continues at coordinate 162,464,722 of CM060923.1, forward strand.
TAATTTCCTTATCTAATCATTCTGGCATTTTAATTCTGTTGTTGAGTCTCTGCACTTTAATACTAGTCTTGTTTCTGATCCCACTATAGTCTCAAACCCCATAAGGGTTACGACTAATCTGTTTGTGATAGGTTGGGGTTTGAGAGTATCTGTGTTAAGCGTTAAGTTGACTATGACGCATACGTTCTGGTTATTGTGGGATATGGTAGGGTTTTATCATGCTTAGTTTCCTAATAATCATTTGATAATCTGATCTGTACCAGTAGTATGTAAGTATCTGAATATTTCTGAAAAGGACAGGAGTTTTTACTCGAAGCGTGAAGTAGATTTCCTGTTTTGACATTATTTAATGGGAGTAATTCTCTGGGTGTCAATCTGATGTTGATTTCGGTCTTCGGGGTTGATACTTAGGGATTTATTTTCTTAACCGATGTCTAATGGGAACAGAACTTTTATTTTAATTGTACTTGCTTCTATCACTCGGATGTATCCTATCGATTGAGTCTTCGACCTTTAGGTAGAAACTAATGGGTGTAAACATGTGTTTGAGACATGTTATGTTTGATGGTTGCAAGTGGATGCAAGTGGTTGCTCATAGATGCATATACACACACTAGGCACTGGATCGGCTCAATAACACTTTCATATTGCATATGGATGTGTGTGCTTTTTTCAATTTTTTTGGATGCAAAATGATTGACTCATCACATGGATGTTGCATTTGGATGAATGGTTATGCACTCATATAGAAATGATGTGTATCAAAAGGATTTCTTGCATACATAATTGGACTCGACACTAACATAATTTGCATTAAGGAGGTTAACTAGATCAGTAGACCGCCTGATTTTGCATTAGAAAAGAAACATATACACACACTCTGCATATGTCCATACGGCATTAGAAAACCTTTTAAGGACAATGGATGCATGTGGATGATGGTTGATTAGATGGATGATTGGATAGTAGGATACATTCTTCTTAACTTGGAGATTTCGGGGACGAAATCCTTTAAGGAGGGGAGAATGTAACACCCCGTAATTTTATAACATTAAAATTCACAAATTAAAGTTTAATTAAATTTTAGAAGAAGAATTAAGTGAAATGGGTTGCGCTATTATGTTCGTTTCAAAATTTTGGGTCAAGATAGACATTTGGTTTGCACAAAACGGATACCTTATGAAGATGTTATTAAGTCTTGAAGTTTGTATGCATATGAGAAAAATATATATAGATATATATAAAAATTAAATAAATAAATATGCAAAAAAGTTCAAAACAGCGAATCGGGAGGGGGAATAACCGAACCGGCCCATTTTTGAGGTCGACCCAAGCTCTGTTGGGACGACTAGGGGTTGATTCAGGATGTTTGGCTGTCAACCCGTGGGCCGATTCGCTCTAAGGCAGATGTGGCATCTGATTGGTTCTCATGGTTCAGGGTTAATCTAATGGTCCTAAAACACTCTCTACAACTATATAAGGACCCTAAACCTAAAACCTAATTCATTAACAAAGAGGAATGGTGCCTCCATGCTCCTAAAACCTAAAGTGACTTAGCCTTCACTCTATTCAATCAATTCAACGCCTACATCAATGGAAAACTAAATCAACTCCAAAAAATCAGATCCCAGAATCGTTCTTCTCTTTCTTAAACCACGATTTGTGAGTACAGTTATTTTCAGATATGAAATTTAATTATGATCTTGACATGGGTATAAATCTGAATTGGAGATCTATCTTATTCTTGTTTATCATATCTGTTTTTCTATATAGATCCATCTTATTCTTGTTTATCAGATCAGTTTTTCTGTGTAGATCTATCTTATTGTAACTATTCTGTTTCTCTTCCGTCCTTCTGTTCTATAGCCAGGCAACTACGAGCGTAACCCAAATCTCATAAGAGATTGACATGCGAACGCTAAATTTGGGGAAAATATTGAATGATGCATAATTGGACATAACTGATTTATGACTAAATTGAGAACACAACATAAGTTGTAATTTAAGATCTAAATCTAGGCATACTATATATGACAGTTTATGATTTGGAAGAAGGAGAATTAATGTATGACAACATATGACTTGTAATTTGGGGACATAATGCATGTTATAATTCAAGATCTGATTTTGAGGACATAATACATGTTGTAATTAAAGAGCTAGATTTAGGGCATATTTTATATGACGATCTATGACTTGGAAGAAAAAGGATATGTGACTAAGGCCTAAAAAACCTATATTAAAATAGGGATAACTATTAATGTGAATACGCCTAATTCAGATTTTTGGATATTTGACATATGCGGTAATCAACTGCTATAAATTGGCATAATTCATATTGTATATCATGATTTGGGGCTTTTAGAGAATATTCTGTATTGTGGAAAATCTAACTAAATTTGGGCAGATTTATGTTGAGAATTATGATCATAATTTGGGCATGTAAAATGAGGCTTAAATTATGATTAGGCAAGATATGTTAATTGAACTTTAGGATAAGTTTAAATCTATTAAATTGCCCAATCCGCTATATCTGTTGGAATTGAATACTGTGACTTGGGTATGTAATCTGTAGGCTCGATCTAAAATTGATCAAAACATGTTAATGGAACTTTGAATAATCTACTGTAACTTGTAAAGAAGTTAATTTGTTGAATTGGCATAATTAATCTGATATTGGCATAATTTGTGAATGAAAACTTTAGCTACAAGTAAGAATGCTGAGACATGAGGTTAGACTCAGTTTGCGATGGAAGCCTGCCCGGACCCAACCGGCTTAACCAACAACCGCAAACTGTCAGTATGATGTGAGAGGTCGTAGGCATAAGGATGGTTAGACACGAGGTTAGGTCTGGCTTGTGACAGAAGTCTGCCCGGAACCACCCGGCACATCCAGCGGCCATAAGCTATCGACCTAATGTGCGAGGTCTGTGCATTAATATTTAATTAATGCAAATCTAAGATAAATATGATGCCTAAAACGTGTTGGGTGGATAGGGTTAAAACAACTGGACTGATGAATCAAATAAACCCATTTCATGAATCTGTAGGCCCAATACAAAGTTAGGTAAAACAATCTGTAAGTCCGTTAATCTGTATATCTGATCCGTTAGTCTGAGAACTTGTTAATCTGTACGTCTGATCCGTTAGTCTGAAAACCTGTTAACTTGTATGTATGATCTGAAAACTAGTTAATCTGAATTTTGTGCATCCGAAATCTGTAAACGAGTTAATATGAAATCTGTTAGTCTGGGGACACAAGGTTAGGAGGGATAATTACTTGTGTCATCTGTTGTTTGGGACCCATATTAGTCAGTAACCCTTTCTGGTATCAAACTATGACCCAACACTCAGAGGTGTCCGGGCACGCTTACTGAACTAATTGTAAGAGGTTCACGCTGATAACGGCGAGAGGTGTTGATGGAGCATTCCAACCGGGTCATGTGTGTGCATGGATCCGGTCTGCTCTGAGGATGTATGACATTGTGACATTTGTAAATAGGTCTGTGTCTATAGGTTGCCACTTTAGGGAGTGGTACACCCATCTATGGGGCCGACACAGGGTATTTATGTATTAGGGAGCCGATCACTTGGGGTAGAATTTAGGGTACACTTAGTTCTGTCTGTTTCTGTTGGGGTACCGGCTATTTCTGTAGGGGTGGTAACACCTGTCTGTTTCTATGTGGTACCGTCTGTTGGGGTGGTAAAGGCCCATTACTAGTGTAAACCTTACTGTAATATTTTGTTTCCATAGGGATTATTCTGTTTCTGTATCTGATTTCGTTCGTGATTCTGTTTCTATACCGTCTGTCTCTGTTCGGGTGGAAAAGGCCCATTTCTAGCATCGTGTTTCTGAAGAGATCATTCTGTTTTTTGTTTAGACAATAGGACAACATCTAATTCTGTTATACTAGTATTAGTGCAGAGAAGTGAAAACTAAGTAAGGAGTTTAGCTTAGCCTATATCATTCTGTTTCTTCTGTTAACCTGCTATTCCTGTTACGGCTATCTTTCATCCAGTTTTATTTACATGTCATGATATTGTTATCTGTTTATGTGCTGAAAGTCACTGGACTCACCAGACGTATGTCTAACCTAGTTTGTTTCGCCTCTTTTCTTCCGTTCCCCCCGAGGTACTCAGGTTGGGAACGTAGGAGCTTGATTTAGATTTCTGTCTACTTGAAGTGCTAGAAGTGCTTGAAGTATTACTTGGCTTTGATTCTACCTATTTATGGCATTTTCTATTGGGGATTATGGCTTTAAAATTATGTACTCTAAAGGCTTTTGTACAAGACTGATATTTATGTACTTGAATTCCAATATTGTGGTTTTGAAAGATGTAACCAAACTTACTTCTTTTTCTGTTGTAATAAAGTTATAAATTTTTCAAGTACTACTTTATGTATTTGTCTTGTAATATTCTATTACATTTACCTATAATGCTTCATGGAAGTTAATGCATTCCCTTTGTGAGAGACATTAACGGACATGGGGTGTTACAGTGAATGCGAGGAAGGAGATATTAGAAATAACACAGGAGAAAAGAGAAAGAAGGAGGTGTAATCTAGGAATAAAGTAATTCCAGAAAAATGAAGCAATATGTCGGGAATGCATGTGATAAGTAATGTAGTTTTTTATTTTATTGCTTAGGCATCATGGTATGGTCTGTTCTTCTGAGAAAACTAGAGTATCACTTCGCAGAAAGTTTTGGGCTACTCTTTCTTCCTTCATCCTTGAAGTCCACATGATATAGCCATAAATTGGGTTCGAACTCACTGGGACCAGACGTAGGTGCTTCAAACACGTCTATGAATGACCAGGTGAAATATCCCTTTCCATTGGAACCATCCCTAAAATTAAGTAATCATCATCCTTTAGTAAAAATATTAACGTACATAGCTTCCAATTGAAAAGTCAAGAAGTTTACAAGAGATCATGTCTGCATCTTATTGCATCATGTAGACTTTCTAAGTTTGGGCTTATGTAATATACCGTCAATGTTCCATGAAGTGATGCATTTGATTGCATTGCAAAATGTGAAAACCCGTAACTTCCCCGTAAAGGAAAGCGACGGATAGTTCGAGAACAAACCACAACAAAACACATACAGAAGAACGTCTCATTGTATATTACAACAATGCATCAGATTACAAGAATATACAGAGTATAAATGAATATTACACAGAAATATCAGAGATTTAAATTACATTTAAATACATCGCAGCGGAAAATAATACAATACACAACTAGAAGAGGGTATACGGATACAAAGCTTTCCGGATATCGTTCCAGCTGTAAACCAGGATCCTGTGAATATAAATCTGCAAAACCCAACTACTAGCTGCCCGTGTCGAAAATAAGGGCACCCAGAGTTTAGGTTAAAACAATAAACTCCAGGTCAGTCATGTGACTGGTGTGAGAACTAAAACAGTTATTAATCTTTATTTTAAATCATTAGGTAAATCAAGGGACCACGCCGTATAACACGGAACGAGTTTCCTTCCAAGAATACCAGTGCATAAAACAAACAGCGCAATGCTAAATAAAGAAAAATGAAGCTGTTATAAGTCCCAGGTCCCATCACACAATGCAACGCAGTCGAGGATAGGGTTTTCCCTTATAACAGCCAAAGAATGCTTGATACGTTTAAAACAAATCATTTGATACTATCATAAGTGCATAGTGTATAAAACACTTCAAATCATAAGTATCAATCATAGGCAGCATGGGTACCATATATCATGTCGCCATATATAGGTTTACAAATAAAACCGCAAATGTCACGTATTTGGAAATTGGATTTCCGTCTATGAACCGAGGCAAAAGATAGTCCTCAACCGATTCGAGACGCTCTAGCCCGTGTCTCAGGACCCAGACACAGGTGGGCCCTTGGATCCTCAGGGCCAGTCCACCGATGTGGATTAAACTTAAACCCTGAACATGCATTTCCCCGCCCTATGGGGCGTAAACGAGCCAACTAAATGACTCCATCGGTTCGAGAACGACCGATCAATCCGAGGCGCCTCGCAACAGCAACAACCACATAAGTCAAACTCGTCAGGGCGTGTAAAACCACTGACGCCACTTCTAGCTAGAAAGAAACGCATGCCCTCCCTGACGTCCTCTCCCGTTTTTGGTTCATACCGGGTGTGAAACACGCGAAGTAAACGTTACACAAAGCTACGCCACAAAGGCCGTGCTTTGATCATCACCACAAGACTTTGCTTTTCAACAGAAGCCTCGATCAATTGCCACTTAGGCATGCCACACAGGCAATTCACTCCATGCGTTTGATATCCATCAATATATAACCCCTGAGCTCGTACGTCTCAGAGAAGGGCGTTAAGCAAGAGAATAAATTCTCCACCGCCAAGCAGATATATATTTAATAGAAATCAATCGCACGGACTAAAATCCAATGTCAGACACACAGTCCATTTACAAGTCCGTTCTGGGTCTGAACGAAACCGGAGGCACCTAGTACCCCGCATATCCATCGATCTCCAAGTACGTCTGGACGATCACTAACTGTTTCCATCTTCTTGGGTGTACAGCCCAATCAAGATCATCAGTAATTACCCAAACGACGTGAAGACCTCCGGTCTTCGACCATCGTCTTCATCTTCGACTTATCGTCGTATCAGTTATTCAGAATGGGATAAACCCGGTCTTCCCGAATAACTCGCGTATATTTTAAATAAGTGTTACACAAACACAACATACGCCTCATTCCAATTCATTAGTCACTAACCGTAAATTAATCAAGAGAATAATTCCCCAAATATTAACCCCGAAGGCCGAAACCAACATCAGATCAATATCCAGAAAACCATTCAGCTTGGCTAACCGACAGTTAGTTTCTAAATTTCACATTCATAGGGAAAGGTTCCCATTAATTTTATCAAAGATAAATTCCTTGAATTTATTCTTTAATCTATTTTTGAATATCAATTCAAACTAGTCGGGATTAGCGAATCTTACCGAAGTAATCATTTGTTTTAATTTCCCAATCCCAACCTATTCATCCCATGAAGTAAAACTGGTAATACTTCATATCTAACACCACGGTGTTATCGGTAAATTCAATTACCATTTCACGTTCAAATCTAATTATAGATTTAACTATCGCCTGGAGCAAAACTGGTGATACTCCATTTCGATTATTTCAATCTAATTAAAGATTCATTAAAACTCCACTTAGTTTTAATCTTCGACTGGGTTAAAGAATCAGTGTCATTTAAAACACGGTTCACGATAAACCCAAAATCACATTCATCAATTATCGGGTTAAAGAACGAGTGTTATTTAAAACACTGTTCACGATAAACCCAAAAATCAATATCAATTCAATTCCAATTAAATATTATTTAATTGGTACACTTCATTAAATCTAAATAAAAAGATTTAATCTTTTCTCAACTGGGTTCAAGAACAGTGTTAGTGAAGACACCATTCACGACAAACCCAAATCACATTTGATATTCAATATAAGGCTCTGAATAGAAAATATATCGGCTTATATTCAATATCAAATTCTACGATTAACAAATGTCGTATTGGAAATAACGATATAAATATATATCTTTCAAATTTCCATAACAACACCTGTATAATCACGAATTCCAACATCGAAATATTCCGAAGACAATTTCGATTCAAATCCACTCCAATGCAATCATTGGAAATTTTGGTTATTTTCAAAACCCCTTTTCGAATTCAATTTATTTATTTAAAAAAAATAGAATTATAATTCTAGTTCAAAACTAGTTCATTTCGATAAAAATCTATTTTTATCTTTTCAAATATGGAGTTTTTCATCCCAAATCTTCACAAATCATTTCTTATGATTTTACACAAATTATTACTATTTTTAATAATTTTATCAAGGCCCGTACAGTCGATTTCCATCAACGGCCATCGAACTGCACTTACAGCGACCCTTTTCAAATTTGATTTGGACATAATTCCAAATCCAACCGTTAGATTTCAAATTTCTAATATTCGTTAGAAAGCTCTTTTCGATACGAACCCAACGGTTCCGGTTTCAGGAGAATCCGACGGTCGGATCTCCCGTAATGTCCGTTTGAAATAAATGGTCGAAATTCACGAACTGCCGCGGCGCGGCGCGTTCTATTCAGGCCATTATATTATATATATAATATATACTTCGTCGATTTCTATTTAAAACGAATTATATAAATAGTTTTAAAATCGTTTCAAAAGCAATTTCAACTTCCTTTTCAATTCAAATCAAAATTGAATTCTTCTTTACAAATTCGTTTTAAAATTCATTTCCATTCAATTCAAATTTCAATTCAATTTGAATTCATTTCAATTCGCTTTCAATTCAATTTGAATTCGTTTTCAATTCATTTCATTTCGAAATCGTTTTTCAATTCAATTCATTTCGAAATCGTTTTCAATTCATTTCATTTCGAAATCGTTTTCAATTCATTTCATTTCGAAATCGTTTTCAATTCATTTCATTTCGAAATCGTTTTCAATTCAATTCATTTCGAAATCGTTTTCAATTCATTTCATTTCGAAATCGTTTTCAATTCATTTCATTTCGAAATCGTTTTCAATTCATTTCATTTCGAAATCGTTTTCAATTCATTTCATTTCGAAATCGTTTTCAATTCATTTCATTTCGAAATCGTTTTCAATTCATTTCATTTCGAAATCGTTTTCAATTCATTTCATTTCGAAATCGTTTTCAATTCAATTCATTTTAAAATGAATAAAATCGATATAAATATCGTTCGCGTCAAAATGGCGTCAATCTAATCAACACGGCTTCATAAATTTCTATTTTCAAAATAGTTGTTATTATCAAAATATTTCGTTCAACACATGACCAATCTCAATGAATGAGTACTGTCAACACATGAACTTTTATTTTATAATATTCTTTATTTTTCAAATTGGAATGAGGCCCAATCAATTACCATATAAAGTTAATTATATGGATTTTCATACAACACATGTATATCATAGCATTGAAAAATAATCAACCATCAACCAAAGTGCACTACACTGTATAAGCATCAAATATAGATATTCAACGCTTAAAACAGCCTGTCAATCGATCGATCGACATATTTAATCCATCAGGATGAGTGAACTTCAAATTTCATCCCAACACCCGTGTGGGGTGTCAAACAATCAAACACCTATTTTATTTGTGCAGTTGGGCGATGTGTGAAATTTATCATCCCAATCAATGTCCTTCAAATAGGTGTACATAAACAAACCGTCTGGTTTGTAAATGAATATTTTATTTATTCACATTCACGTTAAAAATTATATTTTTAACGATAAAACATTTTATTCCAACATATGAATTTCTATTCAGTTCATTCTTTAAATAAAATGATATTTTTATTTTTCTAACATATTTTAGAAAATTTCGGCGGCATAACGGCACGATACTAGAAACGGGACAAGGCCTAGCCTTATCCCCGGTCTAGTGAAGGCCCACGCTATTCACACATCAATCATATCAATTTTATTATGCAAACCACAAAATTTGGAGTAAGTGTCTAACCTAGCCTTACTCCTTCGCCTTATAACGGCGCACGTCTAATCCTAACCAATTTATCGATTCGATCTTTCACACCACAAACCACATTCAAACCAATATCGCAATCAATCACCAAACAGCCAAACAAACAAGTCCATGGTCTGTGGACGATTGTGTCGGGTGCTACTAAACACCGTCTGCATCCTAGTATATATATAACTAGAAAAAAATTAAATTGAAAGGTGAGAAATTCTCACATATAGCTATCCTAGCTCCACGGCACTTCCAATGCAGGAAATCTTCATTGCTATCGCATCTTCGTCAGCTTCGTTGCTGTAGCCACTACATATGTAAAAATCGAATTTTTACTTCGCTATTCAATATATAAAAATCGAATTTTTACTTTGTTATTCAATATATAAAAATCATATTTTTATTTCGAAGTTCAATATATAAAAATCATATTTTCAACCTTTCTATGATATGAAAATTATATTATTATTCTGCTATTCCTATTTTAAAAAAAAACAATGCGGTATATATTTTCAAAACATTACGATGTATATTTTCAAAACAGTTTCCATATATTTTTGAAACTTCACGATATATATATTCAACACATTACAATATATATATATATATATATATATTCAAAACTTTACTATATGCTAATTTTTATATTTAAAATCAATTCAAACTTATATTTCAAAACAATTCAGATTTATATTTTAAAACAGTTCAAATTTATATTTTAAAACAGTTCAAATTTATATTTTAAGACAGTTCAGATTTTTATATTTTAAAACAGTTCAGACTTATATATTTTTTTTAAAACAGTTCAGATTTTCTATATTTTAAAACAGTTCAGATTTTCTATATTTTAAAACAGTTCAGATTTATATATTTTTTTTTAAAACAGTTCAGATTTTCTATATTTTAAAACAGTTCAGATTTTCTATATTTTAAAACAGTTCAGATTTATATATTTTAAAACAAATCCAAACTGAACCCTAAACTGAATTTTAACTGTTAATAAACTAAATAAACAAAATAGAACTCACACTTTTCTACCAATCGAAGGGGGAGGAGGAGTTGTTCGCTGGTGGGGAGGGAGGTTGTCGGCGGCAGCCTTCTGCGTCCGAGGGTGGTGGCCAGAGGCGCTCGAGATGGCGGAGGACGAGGCGACGCGGCTGTACAAAAGGCGGAGGCGGTGGGCTTGGGATGGCTGGAGAGGATAGGCGAGGGGGGGGGGGTCTTCGACGATAGGCGGAGATCGCCGGGGGTGCGGCGTCGATTTGGGCGATGGCGATGGGGAATCGGGGCTTTGATTTCTGCGTTGGTTTTTTTTTTTTTTTTCTGTTCTCTGGAATGAAAACGAGGAAGGGGGGGCCAGGTTAAGGAGGAAGGAAATTTTTTTTTTATTATTTTATTTATTTATTTATTTAATTTTTCCAAACCCTAAATGTTGACTTTTTATTCGAACACCTATCGAGGCCCAACGACTGTCGCCCCTAGCTAATTACCCCCCTTCCGAACACAATGGGATATGTATCGTAGGCTGATTCGACTGTTTCGATCAGTTTCCGTTGAATTTACATTTAAATTGCTATATTGAATTTTAAACGTACATTTCAAATTACCGGGGTCACATACTAACCAGAAAAATTCCAGAAAAATATTTTCTAGCTTCGTATTGATGATACGGTCCTAACAAAACTAGTATCGTCGAATTCTGAGATCGTTTGAAAAATGGCCAATTTCCAGTCGATTAAAATCAACTGAAACTGGTCAAACGCGTTTTCCTTTGCCACGCTCACATATTGATTCGAAAAATTATGAAACTTGAAACCTAGCAATAACTTTACATCCCGGACCCAACAAAACTGGTTTCATCGAAATCCGAGGTCGTTTGCAAAATGTCCATTTTTAAGGGCCTGAATTCCATAGCGACTATTCAGAATTTTCAACTGGACATATCTTTTGATTCCCGCTACGAACTTTTGATTTTTCGGATTCGTTGGAAAGATATTCACTATTAGATTCCATTATTTTTGGTTTCACTAAAATCCGGATTGTTTTGCACCCGGTACATTCATTTGAAGTTTGAAATCGAATTATCGAACTACCGCGCCATTTTCAATTCTATTTATAATTATATATAAATATTTATATTCTAACGACGACGCGTATAATATATACGTTCGAATTCTATATAAAATAAATTTTCCGTCGATATTATTTAAAATAATTCATTTTCAATAATCGAAATTCGCTAAAATTGCCAAAATAAAAAATTTAAACTGGCCCAGATTTTGCGGGTTGTTACAATCTCCCCCACTTAAAACTTTTCGTCCCCGAAAAGGAACAAAATCGAAAGTGGTTTGATTAATCAACTCTACGTTCGATCAGGCTTCCATTCTCCAACTTTTCAGTTTCTGAGAATTTTCAAATTTTCAAAAATTTGGCTAACACCCTAAATTTTCGAAAAATTTCGCCATAACCTCCCCTGCACCGGGAGCATCGGGGAATTTCAAATAGCTTCCCCGGTCCTTCAGATCTCAAAAAGAAAAAGAAAAAGCCAAGCGGCTAGCCAATAGGCTCATAAAATCATCATCACCCAAACAAAACAGTAAATTATGTAATAAACATGTACCTATTTGTCGGGCAAACAAATTTTATTCTCTGGCTCTAGCCTCCTTGCTATGACCTGTTCAATATAAGTATATATATATGCAAGCAAATGCGACCAATTTTCAATACAATTCAATATGTGATTCAATTAGGCTAAATGGTTCATAATTATCAATCAAATAAACAAACAACACAAACATCAATCAATTAGTGAATTTAACGTTTCAAATTCATAATTTTGATACATATACAGAAAATCTTGTTTTTGATGCCAATCCACAACAAAGTGTTCTAGCTATATAAGATTTGGTTCCCACACCAGTCTAATGGAAATATATAGATATCACACCTTCGAAACACGAATATAAATACTGATGATGTGGCCACATCATCAGAATTATCCCCGAGTGTCTAGAATGTGACTCTATATCTATCCAATATATTAAAATTTCAAATACACGTGGATCAGACGTATACGCAAAATCTTTATATACTGGACTGTCCAACTCAATATAAATAGATAATCAGATACGAATAATTGATTTAAATTTTCAAACCAAAAATTTGTTTTCATTTTAAAAACATACTCTTCACACTCGTTCTAGGATACTACTGATCCCATCTCTAACGAGTCATCCCCATTGGATATTACTAATCCAATATCTGATGAATTCTTTCGTATGGTTCTAATGTGCCTTGTTCTCTGAGCTTTGTAAACCAAAGCTCTGATACCAACTGTGAAAACCCGTAACTTCCCCGTAAAGGAAAGCGACGGATAGTTCGAGAACAAACCACAACAAAACACATACAGAAGAACGTCTCATTGTATATTACAACAATGCATCAGATTACAAGAATATACAGAGTATAAATGAATATTACACAGAAATATCAGAGATTTAAATTACATTTAAATACATCGCAGCGGAAAATAATACAATACACAACTAGAAGAGGGTATACGGATACAAAGCTTTCCGGATATCGTTCCAGCTGTAAACCAGGATCCTGTGAATATAAATCTGCAAAACCCAACTACTAGCTGCCCGTGTCGAAAATAAGGGCACCCAGAGTTTAGGTTAAAACAATAAACTCCAGGTCAGTCATGTGACTGGTGTGAGAACTAAAACAGTTATTAATCTTTATTTTAAATCATTAGGTAAATCAAGGGACCACGCCGTATAACACGGAACGGGTTTCCTTCCAAGAATACCAGTGCATAAAACAAACAGCGCAATGCTAAATAAAGAAAAATGAAGCTGTTATAAGTCCCAGGTCCCATCACACAATGCAACGCAGTCGAGGATAGGGTTTTCCCTTATAACAGCCAAAGAATGCTTGATACGTTTAAAACAAATCATTTGATACTATCATAAGTGCATAGTGTATAAAACACTTCAAATCATAAGTATCAATCATAGGCGACATGGGTACCATATATCATGTCGCCATATATAGGTTTACAAATAAAACCGCAAATGTCACGTATTTGGAAATTGGATTTCCGTCTATGAACCGAGGCAAAAGATAGTCCTCAACCGATTCGAGACGCTCTAGCCCGTGTCTCAGGACCCTGACACAGGTGGGCCCTTGGATCCTCAGGGCCAGTCCACCGATGTGGATTAAACTTAAACCCTGAACATGCATTTCCCCGCCCTATGGGGCGTAAACGAGCCAACTAAATGACTCCATCGGTTCGAGAACGACCGATCAATCCGAGGCGCCTCGCAACAGCAACAACCACATAAGTCAAACTCGTCAGGGCGTGTAAAACCACTGACGCCACTTCTAGCTAGAAAGAAACGCATGCCCTCCCTGACGTCCTCTCCCGTTTTTGGTTCATACCGGGTGTGAAACACGCGAAGTAAACGTTACACAAAGCTACGCCACAAAGGCCGTGCTTTGATCATCACCACAAGACTTTGCTTTTCAACAGAAGCCTCGATCAATTGCCACTTAGGCATGCCACACAGGCAATTCACTCCATGCGTTTGATATCCATCAATATATAACCCCTGAGCTCGTACGTCTCAGAGAAGGGCGTTAAGCAAGAGAATAAATTCTCCGCCGCCAAGCAGATATATATTTAATAGAAATCAATCGCACGGACTAAAATCCAATGTCAGACACACAGTCCATTTACAAGTCCGTTCTGGGTCTGAACGAAACCGGAGGCACCTAGTACCCCGCATATCCATCGATCTCCAAGTACGTCTGGACGATCACTAACTGTTTCCATCTTCTTGGGTGTACAGCCCAATCAAGATCATCAGTAATTACCCAAACGACGTGAAGACCTCCGGTCTTCGACCATCGTCTTCATCTTCGACTTATCGTCGTATCAGTTATTCAGAATGGGATAAACCCGGTCTTCCCGAATAACTCGCGTATATTTTAAATAAGTGTTACACAAACACAACATACGCCTCATTCCAATTCATTAGTCACTAACCGTAAATTAATCAAGAGAATAATTCCCCAAATATTAACCCCGAAGGCCGAAACCAACATCAGATCAATATCCAGAAAACCATTCAGCTTGGCTAACCGACAGTTAGTTTCTAAATTTCACATTCATAGGGAAAGGTTCCCATTAATTTTATCAAAGATAAATTCCTTGAATTTATTCTTTAATCTATTTTTGAATATCAATTCAAACTAGTCGGGATTAGCGAATCTTACCGAAGTAATCATTTGTTTTAATTTCCCAATCCCAACCTATTCATCCCATGAAGTAAAACTGGTAATACTTCATATCTAACACCACGGTGTTATCGGTAAATTCAATTACCATTTCACGTTCAAATCTAATTAAAGATTTAACTATCGCCTGGAGCAAAACTGGTGATACTCCATTTCGATTATTTCAATCTAATTAAAGATTCATTAAAACTCCACTTAGTTTTAATCTTCGACTGGGTTAAAGAATCAGTGTCATTTAAAACACGGTTCACGATAAACCCAAAATCACATTCATCAATTATCGGGTTAAAGAACGAGTGTTATTTAAAACACTGTTCACGATAAACCCAAAAATCAATATCAATTCAATTCCAATTAAATATTATTTAATTGGTACACTTCATTAAATCTAAATAAAAAGATTTAATCTTTTCTCAACTGGGTTCAAGAACAGTGTTAGTGAAGACACCATTCACGACAAACCCAAATCACATTTGATATTCAATATAAGGCTCTGAATAGAAAATATATCGGCTTATATTCAATATCAAATTCTACGATTAACAAATGTCGTATTGGAAATAACGATATAAATATATATCTTTCAAATTTCCATAACAACACCTGTATAATCACGAATTCCAACATCGAAATATTCCGAAGACAATTTCGATTCAAATCCACTCCAATGCAATCATTGGAAATTTTGGTTATTTTCAAAACCCCTTTTCGAATTCAATTTATTTATTTAAAAAAAAATAGAATTATAATTCTAGTTCAAAACTAGTTCATTTCGATAAAAATCTATTTTTATCTTTTCAAATATGGAGTTTTTCATCCCAAATCTTCACAAATCATTTCTTATGATTTTACACAAATTATTACTATTTTTAATAATTTTATCAAGGCCCGTACAGTCGATTTCCATCAACGGCCATCGAACTGCACTTACAGCGACCTTTTTCAAATTTGATTTGGACATAATTCCAAATCCAACCGTTAGATTTCAAATTTCTAATATTCGTTAGAAAGCTCTTTTCGATACGAACCCAACGGTTCCGGTTTCAGGAGAATCCGACGGTCGGATCTCCCGTAATGTCCGTTTGAAATAAATGGTCGAAATTCACGAACTGCCGCGGCGCGGCGCGTTCTATTCAGGCCATTATATTATATATATAATATATATAATATATACTTCGTCGATTTCTATTTAAAATGAATTATATAAATAGTTTTAAAATCGTTTCAAAAGCAATTTCAACTTCCTTTTCAATTCAAATCAAAATTGAATTCTTCTTTATAAATTCATTTTAAAATTCATTTCCATTCAATTCAAATTTCAATTCAATTTGAATTCATTTCAATTCGCTTTCAATTCAATTTGAATTCGTTTTCAATTCATTTCATTTCGAAATCGTTTTTCAATTCAATTCATTTCGAAATCGTTTTCAATTCATTTCATTTCGAAATCGTTTTCAATTCATTTCATTTCGAAATCGTTTTCAATTCAATTCATTTCGAAATCGTTTTCAATTCATTTCATTTCGAAATCGTTTTCAATTCATTTCATTTCGAAATCATTTTCAATTCATTTCATTTCGAAATCGTTTTCAATTCATTTCATTTCGAAATCGTTTTCAATTCATTTCATTTCGAAATCGTTTTCAATTCATTTCATTTCGAAATCGTTTTCAATTCAATTCATTTTAAAATGAATAAAATCGATATAAATATCGTTCGCGTCAAAATGGCGTCAATCTAATCAACACGGCTTCATAAATTTCTATTTTCAAAATAGTTGTTATTATCAAAATATTTCGTTCAACACATGACCAATCTCAATGAATGAGTACTGTCAACACATGAACTTTTATTTTATAATATTCTTTATTTTTCAAATTGGAATGAGGCCCAATCAATTACCATATAAAGTTAATTATATGGATTTTCATACAACACATGTATATCATAGCATTGAAAAATAATCAACCATCAACCAAAGTGCACTACACTGTATAAGCATCAAATATAGATATTCAACGCTTATAACAGCCTGTCAATCGATCGATCGACATATTTAATCCATCAGGATGAGTGAACTTCAAATTTCATCCCAACACCCGTGTGGGGTTTCAAACAATCAAACACCTATTTTATTTGTGCAGTTGGGCGATGTGTGAAATTTATCATCCCAATCAATGTCCTTCAAATAGGTGTACATAAACAAACCGTCTAGTTTGTAAATGAATATTTTATTTATTCACATTCACGTTAAAAATTATATTTTAACGATAAAACATTTTATTCCAACATATGAATTTCTATTCAGTTCATTCTTTAAATAAAATGATATTTTTATTTTTCTAACATATTTTAGAAAATTTCGGCGGCATAACGACACGATACTAGAAACGGGACAAGGCCTAGCCTTATCCCCGGTCTAGTGAAGGCCCACGCCATTCACACATCAATCATATCAATTTTATTATGCAAACCACAAAATTTGGAGTAAGTGTCTAACCTAGCCTTACTCCTTCGCCTTATAACGGCGCACGTCTAATCCTAACCAATTTATCGATTCGATCTTTCACACCACAAACCACATTCAAACCAATATCGCAATCAATCACCAAACAGCCAAACAAACAAGTCCATGGTCTGTGGACGATTGTGTCGGGTGCTACTAAACACCGTCTGCATCCTAGTATATATATAACTAGAAAAAAATTAAATTGAAAGGTGAGAAATTCTCACATATAGCTATCCTAGCTCCACGGCACTTCCAATGCAGGAAATCTTCATTGCTATCGCATCTTCGTCAGCTTCGTTGCTGTAGCCACTACATATGTAAAAATCGAATTTTTACTTCGCTATTCAATATATAAAAATCGAATTTTTACTTTGTTATTCAATATATAAAAATCATATTTTTATTTCGAAGTTCAATATATAAAAATCATATTTTCAACCTTTCTATGATATAAAAATTATATTATTATTCTGCTATTCCTATTTTAAAAAAAAACAATGCGGTATATATTTTCAAAACATTACGATGTATATTTTCAAAACAGTTTCCATATATTTTTGAAACTTCACGATATATATATTCAACACATTACAATATATATATATATATATATATTCAAAACTTTACTATATGCTAATTTTTATATTTAAAATCAATTCAAACTTATATTTCAAAACAATTCAGATTTATATTTTAAAACAGTTCAAATTTATATTTTAAAACAGTTCAAATTTATATTTTAAGACAGTTCAGATTTTTATATTTTAAAACAGTTCAGACTTATATTTTTTTTTTAAAACAGTTCAGATTTTCTATATTTTAAAACAGTTCAGATTTTCTATATTTTAAAATAGTTCAGATTTATATTTTTTTTTTAAAACAGTTCAGATTTTCTATATTTTAAAACAGTTCAGATTTTCTATATTTTAAAACAGTTCAGATTTATATATTTTAAAACAAATCCAAACTGAACCCTAAACTGAATTTTAACTGTTAATAAACTAAATAAACAAAATAGAACTCACACTTTTCTACCAATCGAAGGGGGAGGAGGAGTTGTTCGCTGGTGGGGAGGGAGGTTGTCGGCGGCAGCCTTCTGCGTCGGAGGGTGGTGGCCAGAGGCGCTCGAGATGGCGGAGGGCGGAGGACGAGGCGACGCGGCTGTACAAAAGGCGGAGGCGGTGGGCTTGGGATGGCTGGAGAGGATAGGCGAGGGGGGGGGTCTTCGACGATAGGCGGAGATCGCCGGGGGTGCGGCGTCGATTTGGGCGATGGCGATGGGGAATCGGGGCTTTGATTTCTGCGTTGGTTTTTTTTTTTTTTTTTCTGTTCTCTGGAATGAAAACAAGGAAGGGGGGGCCAGGTTAAGGAGGAAGGAAATTTTTTTTTTATTATTTTTATTTATTTATTTATTTATTTAATTTTTCCAAACCCTAAATGTTGACTTTTTATTCGAACACCTATCGAGGCCCAACGACTGTCGCCCCTAGCTAATTACCCCCCTTACGAACACAATGGGATATGTATCGTAGGCTGATTCGACTGTTTCGATCAGTTTCCGTTGAATTTACATTTAAATTGCTATATTGAATTTTAAACGTACATTTCAAATTACCGGGGTCACATACTAACCAGAAAAATTCCAGAAAAATATTTTCTAGCTTCGTATTGACGATACGGTCCTAACAAAACTAGTTTCGTCGAATTCTGAGATCGTTTGAAAAATGGCCAATTTCCAGTCGATTAAAATCAACTGAAACTGGTCAAACGCGTTTTCCTTTGCCACGCTCACATATTGATTCGAAAAATTATGAAACTTGAAACCTAGCAATAACTTTACATCCCGGACCCAACAAAACTGGTTTCATCGAAATCCGAGGTCGTTTGCAAAATGTCCATTTTTAAGGGCCTGAATTCCATAGCGACTATTCAGAATTTTCAACTGGACATATCTTTTGATTCCCGCTACGAACTTTTGATTTTTCGGATTCGTTGGAAAGATATTCACTATTAGATTCCATTATTTTTGGTTTCACTAAAATCCGGATTGTTTTGCACCCGGTACATTCATTTGAAGTTTGAAAACGATTTATCGAACTACCGCGCCATTTTCAATTCTATTTATAATTATATATAAATATTTATATTCTAACGACGACGCGTATAATATATACGTTCGAATTCTATTCAAAATAAATTTTCCGTCGATATTATTTAAAATAATTCATTTTCAATAATCGAAATTCGCTAAAATTGCCAAAATAAAAATTTTAAACTGGCCCAGATTTTGCGGGTTGTTACACAAAACCTGCATGATCAGAAATTTAGAATCAAATATTTGACATGAGATTTGAAAATAACTTGTATGTTTATTGCTTGTATTTAAGTTCAGATGTGAGAATAATAAACTAATGGGAAAATAACTTGCAATTTTTAAATATTTGATTTCTATGTTTATTAAAGTTGCTATGTTTATTGCTTGCTATACTGCCCAAGCCTTGGAACAACACTCAAAATTTTGGTTATTCAACTGAATTACAGAGTTGTACAGCACTTACATGGTCCAAAACAATGCATGCTACACAAACTCATAACTTGCTACAAGTTTTTTTTGATGATGCTCAGGACGTTAGCACTATTCTGCTAAAATATAGCATTTAATGTTCAAGTACTTGTTGATATAGCCATTAAAGTATATCATATAGGCAGATTAACAGTAATTAGCTTTTGCAACAAGGCTACTCTTTAAAAAGTTTTTTTGATTGTCACTGATTTATTCAATATAAACTAAATTATCCTTTGGTCACTGCCCCTCTTGTTCCGATGTTCAAAGTATATCAAACATATATATATATATATATATATATATATGCAACTGTACCTTTAACTAAATGATTGTAATATATTATTTCTTATAGTCTTGTTATTCCTTTTTCTAGCTTGGTGAATTTATCTCTGGCGGCCCCAGCTTTCCATTATCGACAGATGCACTAAAGAGGGTGTTGACAGGCCATGTCTATAGAGAAATTTTATTCAGTATATAACCATGCAGTAATAATGAACTTCAAACTCCTTTTTCTCACAGATCGTATTATTGAACAAACGCATTATTTTTGTTTATTAAAAGTAAACCTCATTATGTCTTAGATTGTAATATTGGAGCAGATTTTAGCATCCCATTCGGGTATTCAAGATGTTGCAGTAACATTGTATGACATAGATTGCTCAATGATGTATAGACAAATGAGTAATGTGTTTAACTATTTGACTGTTAAACTAACACAAATTGTAGGTACTTTAATGAGGAGGTAGGAGAGATAACGGCGACTTGCGTGGTGAGAAAGGCTGCAACTAGAATCAGGGAAAGAGACAATCATTTATTTCAAGGAGAAATAGGCACAGATATGGTTTATAGATATATTTACATGTATTAATGATTTCGCAATCCCACATGGTTCAAATATAAAGTAAAAGATATCGTTTTTCTTAGGGTATGCATGCAAAAAAACCAGTCTACTTCACATATGGCATCGTGGGAATGTATGCTAGCATATACTAATGATTACACACACACACATGTAATATTAGAGCATTACCTTGCAGTGAAAAAATGGACAAAATACACACTGGAAAAAAACAAAAATGACAAAAACATTGTCTACACATCACCTTTGATGCCTTAATTAAATATGTACATTTTCTGTTAAAATATGCTTATTTAATTAAGGCATCAAGGGTGATAAGTAGACGATGTTTTTATGTCATTTTTATTTTATTGTCCAATGCATATTTCATTAAAGCAAGCATAACACTACTGCTTAATTGCAACCTCTTACTGCTGCCTTATTGGCAGTACAAATACTTTATTTTTCTATTACCGAGTTAGTTTAATGTTATCTTTGACCCATGCAGTCATTTCGTCATGCTTGTATTGTGTATAATTATGACACAATCCTTGTTATTGACTAGCTTTCAGGTATTTATATGCATGTGAAGTTAAGAAATAAAATATTCAGAACTATCCAATCAGTTGTTTCTTATTTAAGCCCTTTTCATTTAGTTCTGTCAGTTTGGATTGTCCAAATTTTGGACCCTTTTTAGTTAGCAAATATGACATTGAACGTACAGGGGAAAACAGTTGGTCCCTATATTTGACAAAATCATACCACTTGAAATAATAACCGTAGAAATTAAACTTCATTCTCGGTTTCAATTCCTAATATTATATT
Organism: Allium sativum; assembly: GCA_030737875.1. Lineage (NCBI taxonomy): Eukaryota > Viridiplantae > Streptophyta > Magnoliopsida > Asparagales > Amaryllidaceae > Allium > Allium sativum. The sequence goes on from CM060923.1 coordinate 162,486,316, forward strand.
ATTTCCTTTTATTATTCAATAATAATTTAATTGTAGCAAACCAAACTTTGAACGACTGTCCAGATCTTTTTTTGTTTATCCCAAATTTAGTTCACTCACTATTAAACAAAAGAATAAAAGATTCTTGCTAACTATGTAATAAAAGATTCTCAGTTGGAATATGTCAGGCATGTCGAAAGACTGTCCGATGAAGATGAAGGCATTAAACATGTTGAAGCGTGTTGCAAACAAAAAATAGATGGCTGAACTGGTCATGTGGTGGCAGTATGAGGTAAAAGTAGGCACTGGGCAATAGTAGCAACATAGATGCAGCATTGAAAATGATTGAGCATCAGGCCAATGTGAACTGAAGCATACAATTGTGACCTAATGAATGTACAAGTAAGCGCAGATATGTCCATGTGAACGAAATACATTTACATTAATCAATTTATAGTAATAAAATATATCTGGAGTATTTTGATTTGATTATGTCAACATGACTTGTAATTTTACTTAAGCATAATTTAAAAAATATAATATACTTTTGAAAAACCTGAATGTAACATTTGATTAATTAATCAAGTTAGTTCTAATACAAATAATTCTCGAACAACCTGGCCTTCTCAAGCACTTTGTACACTTAATCAAAAGCTGTACATAGTATGCTTAACACTTTGAATGAGCCATACGGCAGATCAAAATAATTCTCGGTATTGCGTAGCTTGCATGAATCTAACATTGTACAGTTTGCAATGCGGTTGCAAGAAGATCTCATGTAATTAAGGAAATGTGTTGGGATAATGTACTTTAAGATAGGCATGCAAAACTGGAAGCAGTTACACAACCTCGTGCCAATTTTCAATTTAACTCTTGCAAGAGAGCAGCCAAAGGTCTGACAGATATAGAAATTGCATTTTGTGAATAGCACTGACAACAGAGACATTCACACATTCAAAAATATAATTATTAGAATTTATCTCACTGACATCACCCAACATGTTAAATTTGTCATTTATAAGAACTGGTACAACTCGGTGAGGTGCGTTTGTTAAATTTGTTAAGTTTGGTAAATTTGGATTTATGGCTCACTTGCTCATGATCTTTGACAATTTCATTAATCTCTCTTTCATCTATTTTAGTAACACTGCATTTTAATTCAATTGTTTAACCAACCCTTGCCTTATCAGATTTGCAAACATCTTTGTTATTAGTAAGAAAATTGATAAAGTGAAGGCCAAACATATTATGTGCATGGTTGAAGTTTTGAACTATGTCAGAACTCAGTTAGGAAAAACTGAATTTGCATAACCAAAACTGACGATGTTGCTGTTTTTAAATATATACCAATATATAGAACTTACTAAAACATCCGTTTTGCTTTGCCGTCCAGGTACTGCACTATGTCAGATTGTAGCCAACAATCAATGAGCAACATGTTTGAAGAAACTCATGAGAAATTATACTCACTGGGGCTGGGTTTGTTTCTAAAAGTTTTCTTTTTAGCAAGAGTTGCATTTTGGATACAACACTTGTGAAAACCCGTAACTTCCCAGGTAGGGAAAAGTGCGGATAGTTCGAGAACAAGCCACAACAGAACACAAACAGAAGAACATTTCATTGTATATTACAACAATGCACCAGAATACAAGAATATAAAGAGTATAAATGAATATTACACAGAAATATCAGAGATTTAAATTACATTTAAATACATCGCAGCGGAAAATAATACAATACACAACTAGAAGAGATATACGGATACAAAGCTTTCCGGATATCATTCCAGCTGTAAACCAGGATCCTGTGAATATAAATCTGCAAAACCAAAACTACTAGCTGCCCGTGTGGAAAATAGGGGCACCCAGAGTTTAGGTTAAAACAATAAACTCCAGGTCAGTCATGTGACTGGTGTGAGAACTAAAACAGTTATTTAAAACTTTACTTTAAAAGAGAGTAATTCAAGGGACCACGCCGTATGACACGGAACGGGTTTCCTCCTAAGAATACTAGTGCATAGAATAAACAACGCAATGCTTTTTCGAAAAATGAAGCTATTATAAGACCCAGGTCCCATCACACAATGCAACGCAAGCCGGAGGATAGGGTTTTCCCTTATAATAGCCAAACATGCTTGGTACGTTTAAAACAAATCATTTGATACTATAATATGTGTATAGTGTCAAAACATTTTCAATCATAAATATGAATCATAGACGGCATGGGTACCATATATCATGTCGCCATACTAGTTCTACAATTAAAACCGCAATACACGTATTGGAAATTGGATTTCCATCATGGTGGCTCCTGATTCGAAAGATCGATCGCGGAATGCAATTCACCACGGCTTACGTCCCCACAAGAGAAAACACCGTCTGCATCCGCACATTTGGGACCAGAGTACCACCGCGGCTTACGTCCCAGCGAGAGAAACCACCGCCTACTCTATATATCCCTGAGCACTCGGCTCATCTCGGTCGACCGAATCCACGACACCACTAAGGTGCCCATCCACGAAAAAGCATACTAATCAAACCATCAGTTTACCTCCATACCGGGGTGTGAGGCTCGCGGACCAACGCTATACACAAAGCCATGCTATATCAGCTGCGCTTTGATCATCAACCACCAAACTTTGCTTTTCAACAAAAGTCTGGATCACTGCATCTCAGCATGCCACACTATCAATCCATATCGTACCACTGATTTCTGCCAATATATAACCTCTGAACTCATATGTCTCAGAGAAGGGCGTTAAGCAAGAGAATAAATTCTCCGCCGCCTAACAGATATATATTTAGCAGAGATCAACAAATACAATATAAAGGAATACAATGTCAGACACACCGTCCATTTACAAGTCCGTTCTAGGTCTGAACGAAACCGGAGGCACTTACCTCGCATATCCATCCATCTCCAAGTACGTCTGGACGACCACCAACTATTTCCATCCTCTTGGGTGTACAACCCAATCAGGATCGTCAGTAATTATCCCTACGATGTGAAGACTTCCGGTCTTCAACCACCGTCTTCATCTTCGACATATCGTCGAATTGATTATTCAGAATGGGTATAAACCCGGCCTTTCCGAACAACTCGCGTATATTAAAACGAATGTTACACAAACACAACATACGCCTCATTCCAATTCATTAGTTACTAACCGTAAATCAGTAAGAGAGCAATTCCCCAAATATTAACCCCGAAGGCCGAAACCAACATCAGATCAATATCCAGGAAACCATTCTTCTTAACTAACCTTCAGTTAGTTTCTAAATTTCAATTCTTAGGGAAAGGTTCCCATTAATTTTATCCAAGATAAATTCTTTAAAATTTATCCCTTAATCTTCCTTTGGATGACATTTCAAACCAAATTATGGTTTTCCAAACTAGTCGAGATTAGCGAACCATACCGAAGTAATTATTTAATTTATTTCCCAATCCCAACCTATTCATCCCATGAAGTAAAACTGGTAATACTCCATATTTAACACCACAGTGTTGTCGGTAAAATTAATTACCATTTCACATTCAAATCTAATTAAAGATTTAACTATCGCTTTGGAGCAAAACTGGTGATACTCCATTCTCGCTTATTTTCTAAAGTTGATAATTTAAATTATCAATTCACATTTCAATTTAATTGAAGATTCAATCAAAACTCTTTTAACTGCGTTAAAGAACTAGGTGTTATTTAAAACACAGTTCACGACAAACCCAAATTAAATTATATTTATTATCGGGTTAAAGAACTAGTGTTATTTAAAACACCGTTCACGATAAACCCATTTCAAATCCAATCAAATATATTAGAAATTCCGATTTATTTAAAACCCCTTTTTAAATCTAATTTATTTATTTAAAAATAATTGGGTTTTAAATTTAGTTCAAAACTAGTCCATTTCGATAAAAATCCATTTTTATCTTTTCAAATATGGAGTTTTTTCACCCCAATTTTTCTCAAATCACTTCTTATGATTTTACACAAATTATTACTATTTTTAATAGTTTTATCAAGGCCCGTACAATCGATTTCCAACAATGGCCATCGAACTGCACTTACAACGACCTTTTTTTATTTTTGATTTAGACGTATCTCCAAATCCAACCGTTAGATTTCAAATTTCTAATATTCGTTAGAAAGCTCTCTTCGATACGAACCCAACGGTTCCGGTTTTAGGAGAATCCGACGGTCGGATCTCCCGTAATGTCCGTTTGAAATAAATGGTCGAAATTCACGAACTGCCGCCGCGCGGCGCGTTCTATTCAGGCCATTTATATTATATATAATATATATAATATATATTTCGTCGATTTCTATTTAAAAAGAATTTTATAAATAGTTTTGAATTCGTTTCAAAAACAATTTCAACTTCCATTTCAATTCAAATCAAAATTGAATTCTTCTTTATAAATTCGTTTTAAAATTCATTTCTATTCAATTCAAATTTCAAATCAATTTGAATTCATTTCAATTCGCTTTCAATTCAATTTGAATTCGTTTTCAATTCAAAGTCGTTTTCTATTCGATTCAATTCAAATTGGTTTTCTATTCGATTCAATTCAAATTGGTTTTCTATTCGAATCAAATTCGTTATATATTCCATTGAAATCAAATTCGTTATATATTCAAATCAAATCAAATCGAATTTGTTTTCTATTCAAATCAAATTCGTTATCTATTCAATTCATTTCGAAATCGTTTTATATTCAATTCATTTCGAAATCGTTTTCAATTCAATTCATTTCGAAATCATTTTCAATTCAATTCATTTCGAAATCGTTTTCAATTCAATTCATTTCGAAATCGTTTTCAATTCAATTCATTTCGAAATCGTTTTCAATTCAATTCATTTCGAAATCATTTTCAATTCAATTCATTTCGAAATCGTTTTCAATTCAATTCATTTCGAAATCGTTTTATATTCAATTCATTTCGAAATCGTTTTCAATTCAATTCATTTAGAAATCGTTTTCAATTCAATTCATTTCGAAATCGTTTTCAATTCAATTCATTTCGAAATCGTTTTCAATTCAATTCATTTCGAAATCGTTTCAATTCAATTCATTTCGAAATCGTTTTCAATTCAATTCATTTCGAAATCGTTTTCAATTCAATTCATTTCGAAATCGTTTTCAATTCAATTCATTTCGAAATCGTTTTCAATTCAATCCATTTCGAAATCGTTTTCAATTCAATTCATTTCGAAATCGTTTTCAATTCAATTCATTTCGAAATCGTTTTCTATTCAATAAATGGATATTTATTTTTGTCAACACACGACTAATCTCAACGAATGAGTACTGTCCACGTGTGACTATTTTTGTTAAATTATTTCGTTCAACACATGACTAATCTCAACGGATGAGTACAGTCAACACATGAACCTTCATTTAATAGTGATAAAGATATAAAATTTATCGTTAAAATATTACGTTCAACACATGACTAATCTCAACGGATGAGTACAGTCAACACATGAACCTTTATTTAATAATATTTTTTATTCTCTAAATTGGAATGAGGCCCAATCAATCACCATATAAAGTTAATTATATGGATTTTCATACATCACACATATATAATAGCATTGAAAATAATCAACCATCAACCAAAGTGCACTACACTGTATAAGCATCAAATATAGATATCTAATGCTTATAACAGCCTGTCAATCAATCGATCGACATATTTAAAAAAATCAGGATGTGTGAACTTCAAATTTCATCCCAACACCCGTGTGGGGTTTCAAACAATCAAACACAGATTTTAGTTGTGCAGTTGGGCGATGTGTAAAATTTATCGACCCAATCAATATCAGTCAAATCAGTGTGTATAAACAAATCGGCCGATTTGTTTATAAATATTTATTTATTCACCTTCACGTTAAAAATTATATTTTTAACGATAAAATATTTTATTTTAACACATGGATTTTTATTCAGTTCATTCTTTAAATAAAATGATGTTTTTATTTTTCTAACTTATTTTAGAAAATTTCGGCGGCATAACGGCACGATACTAGAAACGGGACAAGGCCTAGCCTTATCCCCGGTCTAGTGAAGGCCCACGCCATTCACACATCAATCAAATCAATTTCATTTCACCAAACCATTCAATTCAAATCAAATCATCTAACTAATTTATGCAATCAAACAAACAAGTCCATGGTCTGTGGACGATTGTGTCGGGTGCTACTAAGCACCGTCTGCATCCTAGTATATATATATATATATAACTAGAAAAAGAAATTGAAAGGAGAGAAATTCTCACAGATAGCTATCCAATCATCTTGACTCTTCTTTGATAGAAATCTTCATCGTTACCGCATTTTTGTCAACTTCGTTGCTGTAGCCACTACATATGTAAAAATCGAATTTTTATTTTACTATTCAATATATAAAAATCGAATTTTCACTTTACTATTCAATATATAAAAATCGAATTTTCCCTTTGCTATTCAATATATAAAAATCCAATTTTCACTTTGCTATTCAATATATAAAAATCGAATTTTCACTTTGCTATTATATAGATAAAAATTCTATCTTTATACCGCTAGTTTCCATATAAAAATTATATTTTTATATCTCTACTTTCTATGTAAAAATCATATATTTTTCTATTTCTAAAAACACAATATTTTCCTATTTCTAAAAACAATATTTTTCAAAATCTGATTTTTAACTTTGTTATTCACATTAAAGACAATGCTACTTCATTTTTATTTCAGTTTTCATATACTTAAAAATCCATCCTTTATCACATAAAAAGTCAAATCTTTATCATATAGAAAATATCATCCTTATCTAATCAAAAATCTAATATATATATATATTTTTGTTTATAAAAATTAAATCTTTACATTGCATTAGCAAAAATCATTTCCTTTTATTTTTAAAAACAAAGCCTTCTTCTATTTAAAAAAAACAAAGCCTTCTTCTATTTAAAAAAAACAAAGCCTTCTTCTATTTAAAAAAACAAAGCCTTCTTCTATTTAAAAAAAAACAATCTTAGTTTCTAAACAATAAAATAAACTAAATTGAATTAGGACTTTTAAATTAACCTTAATCCCTTTTCCATCTTCGTCTGCTGTTGCTTGAACCATGCCCACCATTAGGGTTTTGAAACCAACGCCACGCCGTTTGACTGGAGGACGAACTGAGATACCTACGATGTCGGCCTCTCTGATTTCTCCCTACGCCTGAGGTGGCGCCACGCTCGAGCTCGCCATCAGCTCGTACGACGCCTTCGAACGACGCAGCTTTGAGCGCCGTGAATCCCTAACTCGATCGATGATAATCGATCATCGACATATGAATCTCAAGATCTTAGGGGCTAGTTGCTTTTTGTCTATTAAGTTTTGATTATTACTTCATGGATTAGGAGGAAAATGAAGAAGATGGGAGGGGCTTTGTAATCGTTCGTCGCGGTTTGAATTTGGGGGTGGGTTCTGGGGTTGACCGTGAGAATGAGTTGACCTAGGGTTTGGAAGATCCTTTTATATAGAATTTTAATATTATTTAATTCGAAATTATGTGTTTTTGCAATATAAACTCCAATTCAAATCCACCAACTATCGTCCTTAGCTAAATACCCCCGTTCCGAACACAATGGGATATGTATCGTAGGCTGATTCGGTCATTTCAATCATTTTTCGTCAAAATCAAAATATAACTCTATATATATTGAATTTGAACGCACATTTCAATTTACCGGGGCCACATACTAACTCTAAAAATTCCAGAAAAATATTTTCTAGCATCGTATTGACGATACGGTCCTAACAAAACTAATTTCGTCGAATTTTGAGACCATTGGAAAAATGGCCAATTTCCAGTCAATTAAAATCAACTAAAACTGGTCAAACGTGTTTTCCTTTGCCACGCTCACATATTGATTCGAAAAATTATGAAATTTGAAATCTAGCAATAACTTGACATCACGGTTCTAACAAAATTGGTTTCGTCGAAATCCGAATTCGTTTGCAAAATATCAATTTTTAAGGGCCTGAATTCCATAGCGACTATTCAGAATTTTCAACTGGACATATCTTTTGATCCCCGCTATGAAATTTCGATTTGTCAGATTCGTTGGGAAGATATTCACAATTAGATCCTAATGTTTTTGGTTTCACTAAAATCCGGATTGTTTTGCACCCGGTATGTTCATTTGAAGTTTGAAATCGAATTATCGAACTACCGCGCCATTTTCAATTCTATTTATAATTATATATAATTATTTATATTCTAACGACGACGTATATAATATATACGTTCGAATTCTATTCAAAATAAATTTATCGTCGATTTTATTTAAAATAATCTATTTTAAATATTCAAAATTTGTTAAAATAGCCAAAATAAAAATTTTAAACTGGCCCAGATTTTCGGGTTGTTACAATCTCCCCCACTTAAAACTTTTCGTCCCCGAAAAGGAACAAAGTCGAAATTGGTTTGGTTAATCCACTCTACGTTTGATCTGGCTTTCATTCCCCAACTTTTCAGTTTTTGAGAATTTTCAAAAATTCAAAAAATTGGCTAACACCCTAAATTTTCGAAAAATTTCGCCATGACCTCCCCTACAACGGGAGCATCGGGGAATTTCAAATAGCTTCCCCGGTCCTTCTAATCTCAAAAAGAAAAAGAAAAAGCCAAGCGGCTAGCCAATCGGCTCATAAAATCATCATCACCCAAACAAAACAGTAAATTATGTAGTAAACATGTACCTATTTGTCGGGCAAACAAATTTTATTCTCTGCTCTAGCCTCCTTGCTATGACCTGTTCAACGTAAGTACAAGTATATGCAAGCAAATGCGACACATTTTCAATACAACTCACTTTTTGGTTCAAATTGGCTATATGGTTCAAATTTTAATTAAGCCAACAATAATCAAACAACGCAACCATCAATCAATTAGTTGATTAGCATTTCAAATTCATAACTTTGATATATAGTCAAAAATCACATTTTTGATGTCAAATCACAACAATAAGCCCTATCTAATTTTGGTTCTCACACCAGTCAATAAGAAATATATAGAAATCTCACTTTCATCACTCGAATATAAATACAGATAATGTGATCACAATTATCAGCATCATCCCCTGGCGACTAGAGTGTGATTCTATATCTATCCAGTATATTAAAACTTCGAATACACGTGGATCAGACGTATACCCAAAATCTTTATATACTGCATTGTCCAAATCAATATAAATAAATAATCAAATACGAATAGTTGATTTAAATTTTCAAAACAAAGATTGTTTTCATTTTCAAAAATATACTCTTCACTCGTTCTAGGATACTACTGATCCCATCTCTAACGAGTCATTCTCGTTGGATATTACTAATCCAATTTCTGATGAATTCTTTCGTATGGTTCTAATGTTTCTTGTTCTCTGAGCTTTGTAAACCAAAGCTCTGATACCAACTGTGAAAACCCGTAACTTCCCCGGTTGGGAAAAGTGCGGATAGTTCGAGAACAAGCCACAACAGAACACAAACAGAAGAACATTTCATTGTATATTACAACAATGCACCAGAATACAAGAATATACAGAGTATAAATGAATATTACACAGAAATATCAGAGATTTAAATTACATTTAAATACATTGCAGCGGAAAATAATACAATACACAACTAGAAGAGATATACGGATACAAAGCTTTCCGGATATCATTCCAGCTGTAAACCAGGATCCTGTGAATATAAATCTGCAAAACCAAAACTACTAGCTGCCCGTGTGGAAAATAGGGGTACCCAGAGTTTAAGTTAAAACAATAAACTCCAGGTCAGTCATGTGACTGGTGTGAGAACTAAAACAGTTATTTAAAACTTTACTTTAAAAGAGAGTAATTCAAGGGACCACGCCGTATGACACGGAACGGGTTTCCTCCCAAGAATACTAGTGCATAGAATAAACAGCGCAATGCTTTTTCGAAAAATGAAGCTATTATAAGACCCAGGTCCCATCACACAATGCAACGCAAGCCGGAGGATAGGGTTTTCCCTTATAATAGCCAAACATGCTTGGTACGTTTAAAACAAATCATTTGATACTATAATATGTGTATAGTGTCAAAACAATTTCAATCATAAATATGAATCATAGACGACATGGGTACCATATATCATGTCGCCATACTAGTTCTACAATTAAAACCGCAATACACGTATTGGAAATTGGATTTCCATCATGGTGGCTCCTGATTCGAAAGATCGATCGCGGAATGCAATTCACCACGGCTTACGTCCCCACAAGAGAAAACACCGTCTGCATCCGCACATTTGGGACCAGAGTACCACCGCGGCTTACGTCCCAGCGAGAGAAAACACCGCCTACTCTATATATCCCTGAGCACTAGGCTCATCTCGGTCGACCGAATCCACGACACCACTAAGGTGCCCATCCACGAAAAAGCATACTGATCAAACCATCAGTTTACCACCATACCGGGGTGTGAGGCTCGTGGACCAACGCTATACACAAAGCCATGCTATATCAGCTGCGCTTTGATCATCAACCACCAAACTTTGCTTTTCAACAAAAGTCTGGATCACTGCATCTCAGCATGCCACACTATCAATCCATATCGTACCACTGATTTCTGCCAATATATAACCTCTGAGCTCATATGTCTAAGAGAAGGGCGTTAAGCAAGAGAATAAATTCTCCGCCGCCAAACAGATATATATTTAGCAGAGATCAACAAATACAATATAAAGGAATACAATGTCAGACACACCGTCCATTTACAAGTCCGTTCTAGGTCTGAACGAAACCGGAGGCACTTTCCTCGCATATCCATCCATCTCCAAGTACGTATGGACGACCACCAACTATTTCCATCCTCTTGGGTGTACAGCCCAATCAGGATCGTCAGTAATTATCCCTACGATGTGAAGACTTCCGGTCTTCAACCACCGTCTTCATCTTCGACATATCGTCGAATTGATTATTCAGAATGGGTATAAACCCGGCCTTTCCGAACAACCCGCGTATATTAAAACGAATGTTACACAAACACAACATACGCCTCATTCCAATTCATTAGTTACTAACCGTAAATCAGTAAGAGAGCAATTCCCCAAATATTAACCCCGAAGGCCGAAACCAACATCAGATCAATATCCAGGAAACCATTCTTCTTAACTAACCTTCAGTTAGTTTCTAAATTTCAATTCTTAGGGAAAGGTTCCCATTAATTTTATCCAAGATAAATTCTTTAAAATTTATCCCTTAATCTTCCTTTGGATGACATTTCAAACCAAATTATGGTTTTCCAAACTAGTCGAGATTAGCGAACCATACCGAAGTAATTATTTAATTTATTTCCCAATCCCAACCTATTCATCCCATGAAGTAAAACTGGTAATACTCCATATTTAACACCACAGTGTTGTCGGTAAAATTAATTACCATTTCACGTTCAAATCTAATTAAAGATATAACTATCGCTTTGGAGCAAAACTGGTGATACTCCATTCTCGCTTATTTTCTAAAGTTGATACTTTAAATTATCAATTCACATTTCAATTTAATTGAAGATTCAATCAAAACTCTTTTAACTGGGTTAAAGAACTAGGTGTTATTTAAAACACAGTTCACGACAAACCCAAATTAAATTCTATTTATTATCGGGTTAAAGAACTAGTGTTATTTAAAACACCGTTCACGATAAACCCATTTAAAATCCAATCAAATATATTAGAAATTCTGATTTATTTAAAACCCCTTTTTAAATCTAATTTATTTATTTAAAAATAATTGGGTTTTAAATTTAGTTCAAAACTAGTTCATTTCGATAAAAATCCATTTTTTATCTTTTCAAATATGGAGTTTTTTCACCCCAATTTTTCTCAAATCACTTCTTATGATTTTACACAAATTATTACTATTTTTAATAGTTTTATCAAGGCCCGTACAATCGATTTCCAACAATGGCCATCGAACTGCACTTACAGCGACCTTTTTTTTATATTTGATTTGGACGTATCTCCAAATCCAACCGTTAGATTTCAAATTTCTAATATTCGTTAGAAAGCTCTTTTCGATATGAACCCAACGGTTCCGGTTTTAGGAGAATCCGACGGTCGGATCTCCCATAATGTCCGTTTGAAATAAATGGTCGAAATTCACGAACTGCCGCCGCGCGGCGCGTTCTATTCAGGCCATTTATATTATATATAATATATATTTCGTTGATTTCTATTTAAAACGAATTTTATAAATAGTTTTGAATTCGTTTCAAAAACAATTTCAACTTCCATTTCAATTCAAATCAAAATTGAATTCTTCTTTATAAATTCGTTTTAAAATTCATTTCTATTCAATTCAAATTTCAATTCAATTAGAATTCATTTCAATTCGCTTTCAATTCAATTTGAATTCGTTTTCAATTCAGAGTCGTTTTCTATTCGATTCAATTCAAATTGGTTTTCTATTCGATTCAATTCAAATTGGTTTTCTATTCAAATCAAATTCGTTATATATTCCATTGAAATCAAATTCGTTATATATTCAAATCAAATCAAATTCGTTTTCTATTCAAATCAAATTCGTTATCTATTCAATTCATTTCGAAATCGTTTTATATTCAATTCATTTCGAAATCGTTTTCAATTCAATTCATTTCGAAATCGTTTTCAATTCAATTCATTTCGAAATCGTTTTCAATTCAATTCTTTTCGAAATCATTTCAATTCAATTCATTTCGAAATCATTTCAATTCAATTCATTTCGAAATCGTTTTCAATTCAATTCATTTCGAAATCGTTTTCAATTCAATTCATTTCGAAATTGTTTTCAATTCAATTCATTTCGAAATCGTTTTCAATTCAATTCATTTCGAAATCGTTTTCAATTCAATTCATTTCGAAATCGTTTTCTATTCAATAAATGGATATTTATTTTTGTCAACACACGACTAATCTCAACGAATGAGTACTGTCCACGTGTGACTATTTTTGTTAAATTATTTCGTTCAACACATGACTAATCTCAACGGATGAGTACAGTCAACACATGAACCTTTATTTAATAGTGATAAAGATATAAAATTTATCGTTAAAATATTACGTTCAACACATGACTAATCTCAACGGATGAGTACAGTCAACACATGAACCTTTACTTAATAATATTTTTTATTCTCTAAATTGGAATGAGGCCCAATCAATCACCATATAAAGTTAATTATATGGATTTTCATACATCACACATATATAATAGCATTGAAAATAATCAACCATCAACCAAAGTGCACTACACTGTATAAGCATCAAATATAGATATCTAATGCTTATAACAGCCTATCAATCAATCGATCGACATATTTAAAAAAATCAGGATGAGTGAACTTCAAATTTCATCCCAACACCCGTGTGGGGTTTCAAACAATCAAACACAGATTTTATTTGTGCAGTTGGGCGATGTGTAAAATTTATCGACCCAATCAATATCAGTCAAATCAGTGTGTATAAACAAATCGGCCGATTTGTTTATAAATATTTATTTATTCACCTTCACGTTAAAAATTATATTTTTAACGATAAAATATTTTATTTTAACACATGGATTTTTATTCAGTTCATTCTTTAAATAAAATGATGTTTTTATTTTTCTAACTTATTTTAGAAAATTTCGGCGGCATAACGGCACGATACTAGAAACGGGACAAGGCCTAGCCTTATTCCCGGTCTAGTGAAGGCCCACGCCATTCACACATCAATCAAATCAATTTCATTTCACCAAACCATTCAATTCAAATCAAATCATCTAACTAATTTATGCAATCAAACAAACAAGTCCATGGTCTGTGGACGATTGTGTCGGGTGCTACTAAGCACCGTCTGCATCCTAGTGTGTATATATATATATAACTAGAAAAAGAAATTGAAAGGTGAGAAATTCTCACAGATAGCTATCCAATCATCTTGACTCTTCTTTGATAGAAATCTTCATCGTTACCGCATTTTTGTCATCTTCGTTGCTGTAGCCACTACATATGTAAAAATCGAATTTTTACTTTACTATTCAATATATAAAAATCGAATTTTCACTTTACTATTCAATATATAAAAATCGAATTTTCCCTTTGCTATTCAATATATAAAAATCGAATTTTCACTTTGCTATTCAATATATAAAAATCGAATTTTCACTTTGCTATTATATAGATAAAAATTCTATCTTTATACCGCTAGTTTCCATATAAAAATTATATTTTTATATCTCTACTTTCTATGTAAAAATCATATATTTTTCTATTTCTAAAAACACAATATTTTCCTATTTCTAAAAACAATATTTTTCAAAATCTGATTTTTAACTTTGTTATTCACATTAAAGACAATGCTACTTCATTTTTATTTCAGTTTTCATATACTTAAAAATCCATCCTTTATCACATAAAAAGTCAAATCTTTATCATATAGAAAATATCATCCTTATCTAATCAAAAATCTAATATATATATATATATATTTGTTTATAAAAATTAAATCTTTACATTGCATTAGCAAAAATCATCTCCTTTTATTTTTAAAAACAAAGCCTTCTTCTATTTAAAAAAAACAAAGCCTTCTTCTATTTAAAAAAAACAAAGCCTTCTTCTATTTAAAAAAACAAAGCCTTCTTCTATTTAAAAAAAACAATCTTAGTTTCTAAATAATAAAATAAACTAAATTGAATTAGGACTTTTAAATTAACCTTAATCTCTTTTCCATCTTCGTCTGTTGTTGCTTGAACCATGCCCACCATTAGGGTTTTGAAACCAACGCCACGCCGTTTGACTGGAGGACGAACTGAGGTACCTACGATGTCGGCCACTCTGATTTCTCCCTACGCCTGAGGTGGCGCCACGCTCGAGCTCGCCATCAGCTCGTACGACGCCTTCGAACGACGCAGCTTTGAGCGCCGTGAATCCCTAACTCGATCGATGATAATCGATCATCGATATATGAATCTCAATATCTTAAGGGCTAGTTGCTTTTTGTCTATTAAGTTTTGATTATTACTTCATGGATTAGGAGGAAAATGAAGAAGATGGGAGGGGCTTTGTAATCGTTCGTCGCGGTTTGAATTTGGGGGTGGGTTCTGGGGTTGACCGTGAGAACGAGTTGACCTAGGGTTTGGAAGATCCTTTTATATAGAATTTTAATATTATTTAATTCGAAATTATGTGTTTTTGCAATATAAACTCCAATTCAAATCCACCAACTATCGTCCCTAGCTAAATACCCCCGTTCCGAACACAATGGGATATGTATCGTAGGCTGATTCGGTCGTTTTGATCATTTTTTGTCAAAATCAAAATATAACTCTATATATATTGAATTTGAACGCACATTTCAATTTACCGGAGCCACATACTAACTCTAAAAATTCCAGAAAAATATTTTCTAGCATCGTATTGACGATACGGTCCTAACAAAACTAATTTCGTCGAATTCTGAGACCGTTGGAAAAATGGCCAATTTCCAGTCGATTAAAATCAACTGAAACTGGTCAAACGCATTTTCCTTTGCCACGCTCACATATTGATTCGAAAAATTATGAAATTTGAAACCTAGCAATAACTTGACATCACGGTTCTAACAAAAGTGGTTTCGTCGAAATCCGAGGTCGTTTGCAAAATGTCAATTTTTAAGGGCCTGAATTCCATAGCGACTATTCAGAATTTTCAACTGGACATATCTTTTGATCCCCGCTATGAAATTTCGATTTGTCGGATTCGTTGGGAAGATATTCACAATTAGATCCTAATGTTTTTGGTTTCACTAAAATCCGGATTGTTTTGCACCCGGTATGTTCATTTGAAGTTTGAAATCGAATTATCGAACTACCACGCCATTTTCAATTCTATTTATAATTATATATAATTATTTATATTCTAACGACGACGTATATAATATATACGTTCGAATTCTATTCAAAATAAATTTATCGTCGATTTTATTTAAAATAATCTATTTTAAATATTCAAAATTCGTTAAAATAGCCAAAATAAAAATTTTAAACTGGCCCAGATTTTCGGGTTGTTACAACACTCCATCTTAAAACTATGATTTTGTAATTAGTAAGTTGTAGTTATTAGTTTGTACTTGGTACTTTCTTATGTTAAGACCAGAATATTAGCAGTATTACTGAATTATTTTGTTTTCTGTTATGTTGTTACTCTTGAATGTATGAATTATAACATTATCAATGAAATTATTACATTTAATTGTTTAATTTATATTGTTATATAGTCTGATCATATAATTGCAAGGGATAATTATTTGTGATATATATCCATTGTTTTTTTTAGAATTATAGTGAATTGCAAGGGATTTTTTTTGTCAATATAGTTTTTTGCTCCTAATGTAAGCACAACAGAAGCAACAAGAAAGATCGTTTTAAATTCCATTACCCTTTTTTGCTTCGACGACAGGATACAAAAGCAAAAAGGACTTTCTTTTTGTGTACCAGAAGCAACAAGTTGTTGGATCTATTTGCGCCTTCTTAATTTGCTTCTGATGTTGAACCGAAGCAACAGAGGTAAGAAACCGAAGCAAAAAAAGGCTTTTTTCTTCTGTTCCCCAGCCGAAGCAACAAATTTTAGCTTATTGCTTCACTTGCAGTTGCTTCTGTTGTAGAACAGAAGCAATAGGGGGTAAACAACAGAAGCAACAGGTCAGTTTTGTAGTAGTGTTTCCACTACAAGACAAACAGTATATACCAGGGTCGACGGCGGCCGACGGCTATTGGAAACTGTTGAGACAAGATTTTGATCGATGCCAACATATAAATGTGCAATGAAGATCATTTCATAGAGATAAGGTTTTTTACTTTGAGCTGTAATAACCCGGAAATCCGAGCCAATTTAAAATTTTTATTTTGGCTATTTTGATGAATTTTGAATATTTAAAATAGATTATTTTAAATAATAACGACGAAAAATTTATTTTCGACGAAGTTAAAACGAATAAATTTATTTTAATTATATAACGAGCCTGAAATGGCGTTGTAGTTTAAAATTTCGATTTCGAATTTCAAATGAATATACATAATTCGTTTTAAGTCGGAATTGGACGAAACCAGAAATATCTAAATCTGTTTGACGATATCTTTCCAACGGATGTAAGAAACTGAGATTTCACTTTAGAAGTTGAAAGATATGTCCAGTTTAAAATTCAGAAAAGTCGCTGTGGAATATATATATATTTTAATATATATAATGGCCTTTGAAAATGGAAATTTTGCAAACGACCTCGGTTTTCGACGAAACCTCTTTTGTTGGATCTGAGATGTCAAGTTATTGCTAGGTTTCAAAATTCGTAATTTTTCGAATCAATATGTGAGCGTGGCAAAGGAAAACGCGTTTGACTAGTTTTAGTTGATTTTAAACGACTGGAAAATGGCCATTTTCCAGTCGGTCTCAGAATTTAATGAAATTAGTTTTGTTAGGACCGTATCGTCAATACGAAGTTAGAAAATATATTTTTGGGAATTCATAGAGTCCGTATGTGGCCCCGGTAAATTGAAATGTGCGTTCAAATTCAATATATAGATTTATATTTTGATTTTGGCAGAAACTGATCAAAGCGATTGAATCAACTTACGATACATATCCCATTGTGTTCGGAATGGGGGTATTTAACTAGGGGCGACAGTCGTTGGGTTTGATTTGAGGTTCGAACCGATAAACAAGTTAAAATTGAATTAAATAATAATTAATTTATATTATATATCACCACATTTGATCTAAACCCTAAGTCAAAGAGGCCCCCGTGGTCAACCTGCGCCTCCAAACGATTACACGACGGAAATCTTCAAATTCAAATCCCTTTCGATCTCCCAAAATACACAATGAAATTCGACGATTCAGAAGCAAAAATTGTAGAAAAATCTGCCCTCTTTAAATCTGTACCGCCCTCAGCATGTATGGTGGTGTAAATAGGGAGTTTTGGTGGCTCAAAGTGGAGCCGCTCGCACTAGAACCGAGGCTTCTGGAGGGGATCTAACTGCTCCTGGTCGGGGGCGATGGTGGAGCACACGGAGGCGGAGAGGGTGGTGGGTCCTGATCGGGTCCAGTGCGGGCAGGGCGGACTAAGGTGAAACCCTATTTTTGAAGGCAGTTTGAATTGTCGGCTGTAGCGTGTTGAACGAGAATGAGGAAGAAGAGGTTTAAATCTTTAATTAATTATTTAAATTAATTATATCGTTAGTTTTACAGTGTAAATAACATCATAACTTTTTCATATGAGGTCGGAAAAATGCAAGCTTGGATCCGTTGTGATCATGGGGACGAGAGCTTCACAACAAAACCGACCACGTCCAAAACCGAGCTTGTTAAAATTTGAGGCAAATTCAAATCTGAACAGAGTGGAAATTCAGAAATAAAAGAACCAATGTGAGAATTCTCTCACTATATTATTTATGTACAGTTATTTATTGTATAACTGCATATATGAACTGCTCCCCGTCGTCCACAGACCATGGACGACTTGTTTGATTGTATTTTAAGTGAAAATATCGTATATATATTGAAAGTAAAAAAAATATCGTATATATATTGAAAGTGAAAATATCGTATATATATTGAAAAGTGAAAATATCGTATATATTGAAAAGTGAAAATATCGTATATATTGAAAGTGAAAATATCGTATATATATTGAAAGTGAAAATATCGTATATATATATATATTGAAAGTAAAAATATCGTATATATATTGAAAGTGAAAAAAATATCGTGCATATTGAAAAGTGAAAATATCGTATATATTGAAAAGTGAAAATATCGTATATATTTAAAAGTGAAAATATTATATATATGAAAGGTGGGAATTATATATATATATATATATATATATATATAATGTGAAAACGATTTTATTGTTAAAAATATAATTTTTAACATACATATACACTGTATAAAATTGTCGTGTATATGGAATATTCAATTTTGATTAGAAATTGATTATGAAGTTGAAATCGTTTCGAAAACGAATTTAAAACGATTTATAAAATACGTTTTAAAAAGGAAATCGACGAAATATATATATATATATATATTATATATAATATAATGGCTTGAATAGAACGCGCCGCGCTGCGGCAGTTCGCGAATTTCGACCATTAACTTCAAACGGACATTACGGGAGATCCGACCATCAGATTCTCCTAAAACCGGGACCGTTGGGTTCGTATCGAAAAGAGCTTTCTAAAGAATATGAGAAATTTGAAATCTAACGGTTGGATTTGGAATTATGTCTAAATCAAAATAGCAAAAGGTCGTTGTAAGTGCAGTTCGATGGCCGTTTGTGAAAATCGACTGTACGAGCCTTGATAAAATTATTAAAAATATCAATAATTAGTGTAAAATCATAATAAATGATTTGGAAAGAATTGGGCTGAAAAATCCCATATTTGAAAAGATAAAAATAGATTTTTATCGTAATGAACTAGTTATTAACTAGAATAATAATTTATTTATTTTTAAATAAATAAATTGGATTTGAAATGGTTTAACAAAAGACCAGAATTTCCAATATATGAATTGGAATGGATTTGAATCGAAATTATCTTCAGAATATTTCGATGTTGGATTTCGTGATTATACAGATATGGTTGTGGAAATTTGAAAGATATTAATATCGTTATTTCCAATACGATATTTGTTGGTTTCAGAATTTGATGTTGAATATAAGCCGATACTATTTTCTATTCAGAGCCTTGTGTTTAATATCAAATTGGATTTGGGGTTTGTCGTGAACGGTGTTTAAATGATATTAGTTCTTTAACCCAAGTAAAAGCAGGATTAATTTCCAAAAAGTAGAACAATCAATATGAAATGATTTTAGAGATTAAACCAATTGGAGTTAGAATAAATCTTTAATTAGATTTGAAAGAATGAATGGTGATTAAATTTACCAAAAACATGAGATGTGGTGTAAACCAAATATATGTGGTTGTTGATATTGATTGTGACTGATTGATTGTGTCAATGGTGCTCGACCATTTTATGAGAAGAATATGCTTTTACATTTAGCATTGGGTTGGGTTGAAAATATCTGTGTGCTAACGCCTTGTGAAAAACTTCACGATTTGACGATAAGGTGTTTAGCGATGTTGTGTTCATTTCAAATTTAATGAATGATTTTGAATTGATATATTTTTCTTAAGTGAAAAGAAATGTATTCCTGATTTTGGACAGGTAATGTTTTATAAAAATGTTTTATAAAACAGAAAGGATTTCGAGGCCTAAAACCCGATGATTTCGAAATGATTTGGAAATGTATTATGGTTTTATATTGTAGTTCATCACAAATTCGATTAGTTGCTATTAATGATGTATCTGTTTGGTGGCGGAGAATTTATTCTCTTGCTTAACACCCTTCTTTGAGACGTACGAGCTCAAAGGTTATGTGATTAATAGTGACTGATCATATGTGTGAATTACTGATGTGAATTACTATATTTTGAAAGTACTTGTGATTATTATGTTGTGAAATGATTTTCCCTACTTCGGGATATGAAATGATTTAGTGTGTGGCTAAAGATTCGAGTAACCCTGAGACTAAAAGTATGGATGAGAGGGTGGTGTATGCTCTCCATATGTGGGAGGTGCATCGTCGATGTAGCCTGCTCCTATGTGGGGTAGGTGCACATTTATATATCGAGTTGCTGGGTGCGTACCCTTTGCCTTGTCGATGGGGAGCACGATATTTGGTTGCATGCTTGTCTGTATGCATTGTTATGCTTTGGAATTCATATTTCCAAACGATTTGATTTGAGATCTCGAAGTGAAATCTTCTTTGATATAGAAAGTTAGATAGGTATTTCAAAAGATTTGAAATAAGAAATCGGGAATAAAATCCAAAGGAATAATTTCTGTAAATTGAATTGGATTTGGAAAATATCAGTGGTGATTAATCTGAATGGGTAGATTGGGATATTGCATGTTGATTGATGCATAGTAGATCCATATCCATATTACCGATTGTTTTTTATACACTGGCATTCATGGGGGTAAACCCGTTCCGCGTTAGCGGCGTGGTCTTGTGATTTGTCATATGATTAAATAAGTTAATTTTAACTGTAGATTTTCTCACACCAGTCCCATGACTGACCTGTAGTTTGCTTTTCCCTTGCAAACTCGGGTGCCCTTTTTTTCCACACGGGCAGTTGAGTAGTTTTATTTTGCAGATATATTGAGTAGGATTCTGGATCGAAGCTTAAAGCTGTGTCTAGTGCGTTTATCGTCTTCCGCTGTGTTGTTTATTTATTTCTGCTGTGCATTGTATTACATTTATTGTAAATCATCTTCCGCTGTATTGATTATATTTCGATATACTCTGATATTCTGTACTCTGATGTAACATTATTATGATGTTTATAAAAGTCTTCTGTTATTTATTCTGATGTTTTGTATGCCCAGAGTTAGCGTATGCGGAATTCGAACGGTCTTGGTCGATTTTGCGATCGATTAGGTCCGGGCGAAATCTGTGTCGTTACAGCTGGTATCAGAGCTTAATTTGGTTAACTCAAATCTTTGGGGTGCAACTTGTTAGAACAGAATAAAAGACTCATCAGAGGTAGGATTAGTAATATCCTATGAAAGAAAACTCATTAGAGATAGAATCAGTAGCATTCTAGGATGAGTAAGTCGTTAGAGATGGGGTTAGTAATGCCCTAGAATGAGTTGAGAGTCATATGTTTATAAATAACATATTTGTGATTATATATATAATCTAGTTTTAAAAATAGGATTTTTGAGTATATATAAAGTTATATATTTGAAAAGTTAATCAACAAATTGATTGCTGGTTGTGTTGTTTGATTTTTGGTTGATTAATTAGAATTTTGAACCATTTAGCCAAATTGAACAAATATTGAACTGAATAAAAATTGTTTGAAATTGCATGCATATATACATGTGTATTGATTGAACAGGTCATAGCAGGAGGCTAGAGCAGAAGAATAAATTTGTTTGCCCGACAAATAGGTACATGTTTACAAATTTATTGGGTTTGGATGATTTTATGAGCCGATTCACTAGCCGCTTGGCTGTTTCTTTTTCTTTTTGAATTGATGAGGGCCATGGGAGGCTATTAGAAATATCCTGAAGTCCCCGGTGCAGGGGAGGCTATGGCGAAATTTTTCGAAAATTTAGGGTGTTAGCCAAATTTTTGAAAATTTGAAAAGTTCTTAGAAACTGAAAAGTTGAAGAATTTAAGCCGTAAAGGAAATAATGAAAGTTGAGTTGGTTTGTTAAACAACTTTCGGCTTCATTCCTTTTCGGGGACGAAAAGTTTTAAGTAAGGGAGATTATAATAACACGGAAATCCGAGCCAATTAAATTTTTTTATTTTGGCTATTTTGACGAATTTTGAATATTTAAAATGGATTATTTTAAATAATAACGATGAAAAATTTATTTTCGATGAAGTTAACACGAATAAATTTATTTTAATTATATAACGAGCCTGAAATGGCGCGGTAGTTTGAAATTTCGATTTCGAATTTCAAATGAATATACAGAATTCGTTTTAAGTTGGAACTGGGCGAAACCAGAAATATCTAAATCTGTTTGACGATATCTTTCTAACGTATGTAAGAAACTGAGATTTCACTTTAGAAGTTGAAAGATATGTCCAGTTTAAAATTCAGAAAAGTCGCTGTGGAAATTATATATATTTTAATATATATAATGGCCTTTGAAAATGAAAATTTTGCAAACGACCTCGGTTTTTGACGAAACCACTTTTGTTGGATCCGCGATGTCAAGTTATTGCTAGGTTTCAAAATTCGTAATTTTTTGAATCAATATGTGAGTGTGGCAAAGGAAAACACGTTTGACCAGTTTCAGTTGATTTTAATCGACTGGAAAATGGCCATTTTTCAAACGGTCTCAGAATTTGACAAAATTAGTTTTGTTAGGACCGCATTGTCAATACAAAGCTAGAAAATATTTTTTGGGAATTTTTAGAGTCCGTATGTGGCCCCGATAAATTGAAATGTGTG
Organism: Allium sativum; assembly: GCA_030737875.1. Taxonomy (NCBI): domain Eukaryota; kingdom Viridiplantae; phylum Streptophyta; class Magnoliopsida; order Asparagales; family Amaryllidaceae; genus Allium; species Allium sativum. The sequence continues at coordinate 162,509,320 of CM060923.1, forward strand.
TTCAAATTCAATATATAGATTTATATTTTGATTTTGGCAGAAACTGATCGAAATGATCGAATCAGCTTACGATACATATCCCATTGTGTTCGAAATGGGGGTATTTAGCTAGGAGCGACAGTCGTTGGGTTTGATTTGAGGTTCGAACCGATAAATAAGTTAAAATTGAATTAAATAATAATTAATTTATATTATATATCACCACATTTGATCTAAACCCTAAGTCAAAGAGGCCCCCGTGGTCAACCTGCGCCTCCAAACGAATACACGGCGGAAATCTTCAAATTCAAATCGCTTTCGATCTCCCAAAATACACAATGAAATTCGACGATTCAGAAGCAAAAATTATAGAAAAATCTGCCCTCTTTAAATCTGTACCGCCCTCAGCATGTATGGTGGTGTAAACAGGGAGTTTTGGTGGCTCAAAGTGGAGCCGCTCGCACTGGAACCGAGGCTTCTGGAGGGGATCGAACTGCTCCTGGTCGGGGGCGATGGTGGAGCACACGGAGGCGGAGAGGGTGGTGGGTCCTGACCGGGTCCAGCGCGGGCAGGGCGGACTAAGGTGAAACCCTATTTTTGAAGGCGGTTTGAAATGTCGGCTGTAGCGTGTTGAACGAGAATGAGGAAGAAGAGGTTTAAATCTTTAATTAACTATTTAAATTAATTATATCGTTAGTTTTACAATGTAAATAACATCATAACTTTTGCATACGAGGTCAGAAAAATGCAAGCTCGGATCCGTTGTGATCGTGGGGACGAGAGCTTCACAACAAAACTGACCATGTCCAAAACCGAGCTCGTTAAAATTTGAGGCAAATTCAAATATGAACAGTTTGGAAATTCAGAAACAAAAGAACCAATGTGAGAATTCTCTCACTATATTATTTCTGTACAGTTATTTATTGTATAACTGCATATATGAACTGCTCCCCGTCGTCCGTAGACCATGGACGACTTGCTTGATTGTATTCTGAGTGAAGATATCGTATATATATTGAAAGTGAAAAAAATATCGTATATATATTGAAAGTGAAAATATCATATATATATTGAAAAGTGAAAATATCGTATATATTGAAAAGTGAAAATATCGTATATATTGAAAGTGAAAATATCGTATATATATTGAAAGTGAAAATATCGTATATATATATTGAAAGTGAAAATATCATATATATATTGAAAGTGAAAAAAATATCGTATATATTGAAAAGTGAAAATATCGTATATATTGAAAAGCGAAAATATTATATATATGAAAGGTGGAAATAATATATATATATATATATATATATATGAAATGAAAACGATATATATATGAAATGAAAACGATATATATATGAAATGAAAACGATATATATATGAAATGTGAAAACGATATATATATGAAATGAAAACGATATATATATATGAAATGTGAAAATGATTTGATTGTTAAAAATATAATTTTTAACATATATATACACTGTATAAAATTGTCGTGTATATGGAATATTCAATTTTGATTAGAAATTAATATGAAGTTGAAATCGTTTCGAAAACGAATTTAAAATGATTTATAAAATACGTTTTAAAAAGGAAATCGATGAAATATATATTATATATATAATATAATTGCCTGAATAGAACGCGCTGCGCTACGGCAGTTCGCGAATTTCGACCATTAACTTCGAACGGATATTACGGGAGATCCGACCGTCGGATTCTCCTGAAACCGGGACCGTTGGGTTCTTATCAAAAAGAGCTTTCTAAATAACATGAGAAATTTGAAATCTAACGGTTGGATTTGGAATTATGTCTAAATCAAAATAGGAAAAGGTCGCTGTAAGTGTAGTTCGATGGCCGTTTGTGAAAATCGATTGTACGGACCTTGATAAAATTATTAAAAATATCAATAATTAGAGTAAAATCATAATAAATGATTTGGAAAGAATTGAGCTGAAAAATCCCATATTTGAAAAGATAAAAATAGATTTTTATCGAAATGAACTAGTTATTAACTAGAATAATAATTTATTTATTTTTAAATAAATAAATTGGATTTGAAATGGTTTTAAAAATAACCAGAATTTCCAATATATGAATTGGAATGGATTTGAATCGAAATTATCTTCGGAATATTTTGATGTTGGATTTCGTGATTATACAGATATGGTTGTGGAAGTTTGAAAGATATATTAATATCATTATTTCCAATATGATATTTGTTGGTTTCAGAATTTGATGTTGAATATAAGCCGATATTATTTTCTATTTAGAGCCTTGTGTTTTATATCAAATTGGATTTGGGGTTTGTCGTGAACAGTGTTTAAATGACATTAGTTCTTTAACCCGAGTAAAAGCAGGATTAATTTCCAAAAAGTAGAACAATCAATATGAAATGATTTTAGAGATGAAACCAATTGGAGTTAGAATAAATCTTTAATTAGATTTGAAAGAATGAATGGTGATTAAATTTACCAAAAACATGAGATGTGGTGTAAACCAAATATATGTGGTTGTTGATATTGATTGTGACTGATTGATTGTGTGAATGGTGCTCGACCAGTTTATGAGCAAAATATGCTTTTACATTTAGCATTGGGTTGGGTTGAAAATATCTGTGTGCTAACGCCTTGTGAAACCCTTCACGATTTGACGATAAGGTGTTTAGCGATGTTGTGTTCATTTCAAATTTAATGAATGATTTTGAGTTGACATATTTTTCTTAAGTGAAAAGAAACGTATTCCCGATTTTGGACAGGGAATGTTTTATAAAAATGTTTTATAAAACAGAAAGAATTCCGAGGCCTAAAACCCGATGATTTCGAAATGATTTGGAAATGTATTATGGTTTTACATTGTAGTTCATCACATATTCGATTAGTTGCTATTAATGATGTATCTGTTTGGTGGCGGAGAATTTATTCTCTTGCTTAACACCCTTCTTTGAGACGTACGAGCTCAAAGGTTATGTGATCAGTAATGATTGATCATATGTGTGAATTACTGATGTGAAGTACTATATTTTGAATGTACTTGTGATTATTATGTTGTGAAATGATTTTCCCTACTTCGGGATATGAAATGATTTTGTGTGTGGCTAAAGATTCGGGTAACCCTGAGACTAAAAGTATGGGTGAGAGGGCGGTGTATGCTCTCCATGGGTGGGAGGTACATCGTCCGTGTAGCCTGCTCCTATGTGGGGTAGGTGCACATTTATATATCGAGTTGTTGGGTGCGTACCCTTTGCCTTGTCAATGGGGAACACGATATTTGGTTGCATACTTGTCTGTATGCATTGTTATGCTTTGGAATTCATATTTCCAAACGATTTGATTTGAGATCCCGAAGTGAAATCTACTTTGATATAGAAAGTTAAATAGGTATTTCAAATGATTTCAAATAAGAAATTGGGAATAAAATCCAAAGGAATAATTTCTGTAAATTGAATTGAATTTGGACAATTTAAGTGGTGATTAATCTAAATGGGTAGATTGGGATATTGCATGTTGATTGTTGCATAGTAGATCCATATCTATATTACTGATTGTTGTTTCTACACTGGCATTCATGGGGGTAAACCCGTTCCGCATTAGCGGCGTGGTCTTGTGATTTGTCATATGATTAAATAAGTTAATTTAACTGTAGAGTTTCTCACACCAGTCCCATGACTGACCTGTAGTTTGCTTTTCCCTTGCAAACTCGGGTGCCCTTATTTTCCACATGGGCAGTTGAGTAGTTTTATTTTGCAGATATATTGAGCAGGATTCTGGATCGAAGCTTAAAGTTGTTTCCAGTGCGTTTATCATCTTCCGCTGTGTTATTTATTTATTTCCGCTGTGCATTGTATTACATTTATCGTAAAATCATCTTCCGCTGTATTGATTATATTTCGATATACTCTGATATTTTGTACTCTGATGTAACATTATTTTGATGTTTATAAAAGTCTTCTGTTATTTGTTCTGATGTTTTGTATGCCCAGAGTTAGCGTATGCGGAATTCGAACGGTCTTGGTCGATTTTGCGATCGATTAGGTCCGGGCGAAATCCGTGTCGTTACATGAGTCATGTTAGAAATATGTTAAAATATATCCTTAAAGTATAACATGAATGCATAAAACAATATCATATCTTCGTTGCTGAAATCTGTGTATTTGAGGAATTGAAAAGTCACAGAAAAAGCCCAAACGGTCCAGGCTTTGACCGGGAAAGAGTGTAGAGTAATCTAGACTGTGGACCGAGGTCCTCTGGTCCACAGCCATAAAACGGCCGACCGCCCAAAAAACCACCAGTCGACCTGTTATGTTTCTGTTTGGAAACAAAAACATTTCTCAGATCAACCACTCGACCAGTTGAAAATCACCAGTCGACCGATTTACGTGTTTTTGCACATAACGACTATTTTACTAGAATTTTCAATTTTAAATAAATTCAACCAATCGACATGTGATTTTTGACCTGTCGATCGTTTTTGAAATAACAAGCTTTTTCTGAAAGGTTGCTTCTATTTGTGAAGAGATTTCTATTCAATAATCAAAGGAAATGGACATAACTTTTTGTAGAAACTCTTCATGAAGAATTACTACCTTTCTACTATTATATAAACATCTTCAAACTTGTTTTACAATAACGAAATCATTCTATATTCTCTCTAATTTCTGAATTGAATTTTCATACTCTTTGCAAAATAAAATCTCTCCAAATTCAAATACTTGTTGAATCCTTGAATCAATTTAATATCATTTGATTCAACAAGCATTATACTTCCTTAAATCTACACATTCAAAGTATATACTCGAGGATAAGATTATAGGAAGGGTGTATTACAAGTGACTAGTCCGTGTATTGAAGACACAATATATAGTCAATCATCAACTACTTTGTATTGAAATTCCGGTAAGCCTGTAGCCGTTCAAATCAGGTGGGTAAGCTTGTGGCCCGTGAAATCAAGTGGGTAAGCTTGTGGCCCGTGAAATCAAGTGGGTAAGCTTGTGGCCCGTGAAATCAAGTGGGTAAGCTTGTAGCCCGTGAAATCAAGTGGTGTATTGTGAACCTGTTCCTCCGGGTGAAGCGAGGTGGTTGATTAGTGAAAATCCAGAGAGAGGTCTGGAACTGGACGTAGGACGGTGCTCCGAACCAGTATAAAAAGCCCTGGTGTGATTTTCCTTTTACTGCATTTACTTATCCGTGATACTGTTTCTGTGATTAGCTATTACTTCTTACTTGAATATTGTTTGTCATATTACACGATCCTTGTGTGTATCCTACTTGATAAGTACACACTTACACTTTCAATTGGTATCAGAGCCTGGCGTTCTAGAGATCGTGACAGCATCCTAGAACAAATGGCTATAAAGAAATCTAGTCAGGGAATTAGAAAATGGAAAAGCAACAAAGCAGAATCAGGAGAGCAAGGAAACAAGTGTCTCATGGCTAAAGTCAGATCATAATCGGTACACCACAACAATGAGAAGGTTATTCGGTATCTCTAAATATCTTTGAAAACTCAGCTTATCAAAAAAAATCACATGATTCAATATCTCCTAAAGGTGCTATAATTATTTTTATTCTCTACTACTCTCGATTACTGTGTTTATTATGGTATTTATTCTTTTTGATTGATGACAAAGGGGGAGAAATATTTTCTCTTATGATTATTCATATCATTCATGTTACTTATACTACCATTTAAAATTATGTGCTTAACATGGTAATAGTATATGTGTGCTAACATTTGTTAATGCAGGAATCAAAAGGTAAGATTATTTACATCATGAACTAACAAATGTTGCAGAAATTCAGGGGGAGCTTTATATTTAGAGGGAGGAAATCCAAGGTGTTGTCATCAATCAAAAAGGGGGAGAATGTTGAGATAATATTTTGATCGATGCCAACATATAAATGTGCAATGAAGATCATTTCATAGAGATAAGGTTTTTTTACTTTGAGTCATGCTAGAAATATGTTTAAATCTATCCTCAAAGTATAACACGAATGGATAAAACAATATCATATCGATGTTGCTGAAATCTGTATATTTGAGGAATTGAAAAGTCACAGAAAAAGCTCAAACGGTCCAGTCTCCGACCGGGAAAGAGTGCAGAGTAATCTAGACTGTGGACCGAGGTCCTCTGGTCCACAGTCATAAAACGGTCGACCGCCCAAAAAACCACAAGTCGACCGGTTATGTTTCTGTTTGTAAACAAAAACATTTCTCAGATCAACCAGTCGACCGTTGAAAATCACCAGTCGACCGGTTTATGTGTTTTTGCACATAACGGCTATTTTTCTGGAATTTTTAATTTTAAATAACTTCAACTAGTCAACATGTGATTTTTGACCTGTCGACCGTTTTTGAAACAACAAGCTTTTTATGAAAGGTTGCTTCTATTTGTGAAGAGATTTCTATTCAATAATCAAAGGAAATGGACATAACTTTTTGTAGAAACTCTTCATGAAGAATTACTGCCTTTCTACTAATATATAAACATCTTCAAACTTGTTTTACAATAACGAAATCATGCTATATTCTCTCTAATTTTTGAATTACCATTTTCATACTCTTTGCAAAACAAAAGCTCTCCAAATTTAAATACTTGTTGAATCCTTGAATCAATTTGATATCATTTGATTCAACAAGCATTCTACTTCCTTAAATCTACGCATTCAAAGTATATACTTGAGGATAAGATTATAGGAAGGGTGTACTGCAAGTGACTAGTTCGTGTATTGAAGACACAATATATAGTCAATCATCAACTACTTTGTATTGAAATTCCGGTAAGCCTGTAGCCGTTCAAATCAGGCGGGTAAACTTGTGGCCCGTGAAATCAAGTGGATAAGCTTGTGGCCCGTGAAATCAAGTGGGTAAGCTTGTATCCCGTGAAATCAATTGGTGTATTGTGAATTAGTTCCTTCGGGTAAAGCGAGGTGGTTGATTAGTGAAAATCCAGAGAGAGGTCTGGGACTGGACGTAGGACGGTGCTCCGAACCAGTATAAAAAGCCCTGGCGTTATTACTTTAATTTACTGCTTTTTACTTGTGATATATTTCACTATCTCATATTTATTTGCATAACTATTATAAGTATACAAGTTAGTTTATCACATACATTCCGCATATCCATATTACTGATCCTGCTTAAGTCGTATACCGACTTTTCAGAAACGACTTCCAACGAGGACTTATTTCTGGATTTTTCTTTACGTTACAAAAAAGACGTCGGAAGCCGTTGGAAACCGAGGGTTTTAATGTCGTTGGAAACCATTGATAGCCATTGGTAAGTGAAGTAGAAATTGGCCGATCCGCTTCCTTCTTCCCCATTTTGTTTTTTTCCCCAAATCCTCATCCACTCTCAGAAATTTGCCGTTGCCATCTTCTTTGCCACCCCTAGCCTCTCCAACATCTAAAAGCATCTCTCTCCTCCTCTCTAGGCTCCAATTCTCCACCAATATTCAAATTAAACCCTAATCATTTTTAGTACCCTAGTTTTGCTAATTAAGGGTCAATTAGCTTGTTAAATTACATGTTTCTATGTGTAGTGTTGTCAATATGTGCATATATAGGTTGAATTAATCTTGTTATTAATCTATGTATAGTATTGCTAATCTAAGGTTGATTAGTTTGCTAATTGCCAATTCTTGTTATTAATCTATGTGTTGAAGTCTATGTTGATTGTATCACAATAGAATTATGTGCATATATATGTTGAATTAATATATAAGAGATTTTAGGCTTGTTATGGGATGTTTCATAGAAATGGAAATAATTAAGTTTATGTTTTATAAAAATTTATAGAAAACTATATTTAATTTTATAACGTACGGTTAGTTCGATTGAATATTGAAAATATACGTATATGTGATAAATTCCGTATACGTACAATTAGAATTGAAATTAAGTCGTTCAAGGCTTATTTGATTTAAAATTTGCCCTTTACATAGACGGATGATAATAAGAGCACCAATCGTAATATATTATATTCATAAACCCTTAGACTATTTTTCGGTCCCGTCTGATAAGTATTGTATATAATCGTTATGTGAATGTTCGTTTTATTAACAGAATGAACATCTATATTCATCATATACAATATTTGTTGGATTTGTCCTTGTATTGGACAAGTTACAAACACAATAATGAAATTAAACCTCGCAAAGCATTTCATTTTGAATGGTTTTCAACTTTTTGAAAGTGTGTCCTTTATGTTCCCTATGTACATACATTTGTGTACTGTTCAGGGAACCAAAGCGAAGTGCTTCCGAGAATTTGCTAAATCATTTAAATTGAAAATATTTACTCAATTTAATTACGTTATTGTATTGTAATGTGAGGTAGGATGACCCATCAACAAAGTGTAAATGATCAATTAACATAACATTCAGAAATAAAATTGATTTAATAAAACGTCAATGCAAATTTTATCATACTTTTTAATTATCCACCTAGAAAAAATATACAATTATTTTACTAATCGTAGCTGGATGTACAAAATGAAGAGAAGTTAAAGGCAAAATAAGTGAATAATTTATTTACGGTGTTGGTGTGTCTATTGATTTCGCTTTAAGTAACAACGGAAACGATAACGAAATCCATTGCCCATGTAGTAGATGCAAATTATTAAAGCATTTGATATCGCAAATGATTAGATTTCATTTGCGTCGGTATGGTTTTATGTCAAACTATTTGGTTTGGGATTGTCATGGAGAACAGTTAGCACTACTTATGTACAAGTTGAGGAGGTAGTGAATAATGGAACTGCTATGACGAATCTCGTAGAATATATGGTTGAAGATGTTGCACGTCCTATGTTCCCTATTCCAAAATTTACCAATGACGATGGTAATGCCGAAGAAGAAGCAAATATTGGAGAAAAAAAATATGATTTATTAGATGCCGCGAAGAAACCCCTATGGGATGGTTATAAAAGCGGAACTCAATCATCAGTAATTGTTGCATTGCAATGAAATCTAAATATAACCTCACAGAAGCTGGATTTACAACTGTTGTACAAGTTGAGAAGCGGCATAGGCCTCCCAATAATTTAATGTGAGAAAATCATTATAAAGTAAAAAAAAAATGATGTCGACTTTTGGTTTTCTATATAAAAAAATAGATACATATCTGAACGGTTGCATGCTATTTTGGAAGGAAAGATATCAGCCTTAAGAATTGTAAAATATGTAATCAGAAAATATACAAACCAAGAAAGAAAAAGGGGAAATAAGCACCGTATATACATATGCTTTATCTACCTATTACTCCTGGACTTCAAAGGTTTTAAGAATCTTCTTTAATCACGCAACATACGAGATGGCACAGTGTGAGAACAAAGGAAGAAGGTACATTAACACACCCAGTTGATGGGGAAGCATGGAAGCATTTTAACTAGAAATATCTCAATTTTTTATCTGAGAGTCATAATGTTATACTTGATTTATGTACTGATGGATTTTCACCATTTCCTCAATTTGGTGCTAAATATTTGTCCTAGCCTATAATTGTCACACCTTATAATTCACATCTGTGCATGTATATGAAAACTCCTTATATGTTTCTCACAGTTGTCATCCTTGGTGCTGACGATCGACATAAGGAATCGATGTATATTTACGACCTTTGATTGAAAAATTAAAAAAATTGTGGTACGAAGGAGTAGAAACATATGATATTTCACAAAAAAAGAACTTTCGCATGTATGCTTCTTTATTGTGGACAATCAACGATTTTCCTACATATGCAATGCTTTCAGGTTGGAGACTGGATGGTCGTCTAGCTTATCCTTACCGTATGGAAGAAATATGAACATTTTCTTTAACTCATAAAAAGAATTTTTCATGGTTTCAATGTCATCGATGTTTTCTTTATATTAATAATCCTTTAGAAGAGATCAGATTTTTTTTTACAGCTAATAGGCATGAAACTTTGAGACCACCTGTAACATCCCAGATTTTTAGCTATGTAGTATTGAGCATTTAAATTTATTTTAAATATTGAATTAGAAATATAAATGAATTTTAATATGGAATTTATCGATTTAATAAGTCGTTATACAATTTAATTTTGAGTATACCAGATTATAGTATAGGAAAATGAAATATAATTGAATTCTGAGTTAAAATTGAATCAAAACAATTCTATCTATTAATATAAATTCCATTTGAATATAAACGATAATAATTGTTTATTATCAAAGAATTTTATTGTCCTGAATTGATTTATATTTTAAATGATCTATTTTAACATTTGAAAACAGTGATTTTCAAATAGTCTCAGAATTCAACGAAAACAATTCCATCGGGTCCATAATAGTATATTATTATCGGATTTCGAATTTCGTAACATTTGGATTTATCAATTGAACGTATGATCAGAAAACGCTTAGAAATAACTAAATTGGACTTAATTTAAAATCGACGATTTAATTTTTATCTTCTACATACAATCCAATTAAATTTCACAATTTGTTCCATTGAGTTCAGAATAGCGTTATAATCTGGAAACGTTAGCCGTTACGTTAAAACTGCATTTCGGGATTGCTAGTTAGGGGCCATGAGATATTTTTACCTTATATAAAATCTAATCAATAGCTAAGGAAATCTAATAAAGATTTAATAAAATACAAAGTTTTGTAATCAATTTATTTTTGTCGTCCTATGTTCTAAAACGTAGATACAAACACTGAATTTCACCACGCTAAACATTAAACATCACAGACCTAAACTTCTTCGTTTATTTAAGCAAGATGGGGCTTTCATTTTATCCCATTCGATCGAAAGCTTCAGCAAATCAAATTAAAAAAAAAACCATAGGCTTTAAATCTAAAATGGCCTCCTTCCTCAATCACAAAATTCCAAATTCAAGTCTTCACCTTCGACGCTATTCTTTTTCATTCAATTCGTAAATCGAACCACATAATAAAAAAAAGAGGTAATCAAAATTGGAATTCACAATTTGATATCTTGAGATCTTCTGAAGTTCGACACCCAGCTGAAGGCACTTGTAATGTCCCGTATTTTTAGGTATAATAATTAATTTATTTAATTATTTAAATAGTGAAAACGGTTGTTTAATTAAATTTATGGAATATCTAATTAATATAAATAATATAATATTATATTTAATTACAAAGTATTCGGAAGTAGTGGAATTCACAATATTGTGTGAATTGGACAATTCAAAATATATAATTCAGTTTGGAAATGAATTCCAATAACGAATATATTTTTTTAACGACAGTTGAATGTATAATTATATTATAATTATAATCAAGCTCGAAATGGCGCGACAGTTCGCTATTTGGCGATTCGAAGTTTAAATGCATATATAGGATCCATTTTAAATCGAATTTCTGTGAAACAAGAAACATATGGAGCCGGTGAAGTATATTTTTCTAATGGAAGAGAAAAATCAGGATTTCATTGTGTAGATTTTGATTTGTGTCCAAATCAAAATTTTCAAATAGTCGCTTTGGAATTCCTTTATAATTTATAACGATTTATAAAAGGATTTCCATTTTTAATTGAATATCGATTTGACCCGGATTAGAAATATCGAGTTATAACTCCATACATATTTGGGTTCTCAAATTGTTTATCTTCGATTCTGTCTTTATTTTAATGTATTCGAACACCTTTTAGTTCATTGAAAAATAATAGCGTGTGGGTTATAGGATAAGGCTTGGATTTTGGGGGTGACTCAGTAGTTGATTTGTGAATCGAAGGTTGTATCTTTGTTTGTAGATAGATAGGGTACCCGCATTGATTTTTTTGGGAATAATGGTGAATAAAAGGTTCGGTATTTTTCACTGTGGCATAAGCAGCGTCTAGTCGACGCGATTGCTTCTGGGCATGCGAGTTCTTCTTTGAGGGGGTGAGTATGAAGAGAGATTGACAAGAAGTTTAATGGAGATTGTAATGTTGAATTTCGATGAATAATCAAGGAGTTAGAAGGCTTGAAAAAAAATGGGTAATGGCCATGATTTCTTGTGTTGGGGTGTTACTGGAGGAAGTGATTTTTGGGAGAGAAGGTATGAGGAGTGGGTTGGTCCGATGTTGGGCCGGGAAATAAAAGGGGTGAGCCCAATAACATAGAAATTAATTTAAGTAATCGTATAATTTGTAAAATCAATAACTTTATCATATATGATCAGAATCTGACGAAACAAAATCCATTAGGATCGTAGGGACGACGACTACACAATGGAACTGACTAGGAGTGAATTGGAGCTCGTTACAATTTATAGTGAAATAAATTGTCTAATCCGGATCGATAATAAATTATCGTTATTTAACGATAACCGACCAATGTGAGTAAATCTCACTAACTCTGTACATATAAATATAATCTGGTATTGATAAATGATGATTGATTGTTGTGTGTTGATTGTTTGGTTGAATGCTGATGTATTGGTTGAAATTATAGATAATGATATATATATATATATAAATATATATATATATATATATATATATATAAATCAATAATCAAATATTGATTTTGTTTATCAGAATATTAGATATTGAAATCAAATCGATGTTATTTATATTGTTCAACATCTGTGACGCAGGTAAATAGGTTGGAGGGATCCAACTGGATTCCTCAATATTTATAATACTGTTTGTTTTCATATATTGTGATATATGATGTGATATATAATATGTGATTGATTATGATGACACTAGTCTGGTTAATTGGTATTTTAAATACCGTATGAAATACTGTAATGAAAAAGGAAAATTTCAAAGTGAATAATGGAAATGAAATATTTATATATGAAATAAATAGGATATTATAAAAGGTAATATTTGGAAAACAAATATTGGAAAATATAATTATAATAGGGAATATTTATTTGGAAAATAAATAGAATTAGTAGTTTAGAAAGTAAATAGAATTTTATAAAAGGATTTGTATGAAATAAATAGGATGTTGAAAAGGGAAATATTTATATGAAATAAATAGAATTATAAAAGAAATTATTTGGAAACCAAACGGAATTATATAAAGAAATATTATACACATTTTATGTGAAAGATTAGATTAAAGTAAATATTTTGTAAATAAAATATTATAAAGGAATTTGGGGTTTTGAATTAGGAATTTAAAATGGAGTTAAAGGAATTAGAAACTGACTGGAAATTAGCTGAGTTGGACAGTTGTCTGTGTATTGATCTGATGTTGGTTTCGTCCTTCGGGGTTAATATGTATGGGGTTGTTCTCTTACTAGTTTATAATTAGAGACTGATATATGTGAGAAGATAGTGATGCGTGAATCAGAAATGGAAACGTTTTCCAAAGTTAATAATGTATATATTCTAAAATTATAAAATAAGGATTTGATGAATATATGGAAACGAGAAAAGGGGAAATGGATAAATGTTGATTGATGATTGATCAATAGAATTTCCATCTGGAAATAATATCATTGTTTGCACATGTGTTTTTCTTTGATAGTTAACTCACCGACTATCGAAGTCTTTGACCATTTTTTCGTCGTCAATACAGAGAGACCGAGATCAGATTCATTATCTGAAAACCACTCTGTATGGGTGTTAGCATTGCGAATCAAATATGATGAAGATAATTGAAGACGGAGTTATGCAAGGGTTGTCCTGCTTACAGAATAGTGCCTTCGGTTTGTCCAGTCCCAAGATGACATATATGGAAGAATGTCTGACGGAGTATATTTAATAGATCGTGTAAGTTGATCTCTTCAAACGTATTACGTTTGGTGGCGGAGGAATTCGTTTCTCTTAGATGTATACCCATTGTATTTTTGGGGAAATCAATTTGTGATTTGGCGGGTATGACGATGTGACATTCAAAGTGAATAAATGTGTGATCTGTCAGAAATAAGCGTGGCCTCTAGCCTCACAACCGGGAAATGACAAAAATCGGCCAGGTAGCATGGCTAAGTGGGTTGCTTCCAATTAGGGTGTATTATCAGCTATCTAGAGAATTTACATTTCCTTCTTTAATCTATTCGATGCTGTCCCTTTCGGGAAATGGTTGCTGATCCCAACCATTGGTGATATACATTCGACACACTCAAGCGAAATGAGAGGTCGGTCATGTGTGGCCGGGTTGCAAGATGTTCTTGTTGAACCCAGTGTATTCCTCTCTAGAGGTACACTATCGGAAGGTGGTTCCATACCTTGTCATAGTTGGTAATCCATTATCCAATAAGTGCTCGTGGTTTTGATTGTATACTATGTGTGTAGAACGTGATATGAAAGCGTTTCTGCTAGATGATTATTATATTGTAGTTAATAAACACTATTATAATATCAAAAGAATTTGATATAAAGATTATTTTGGATTCTCATAAGGGAAAAACCCGTTCCGTTATATGGCATGGTCTTATGAGATATCGTTAAAATTGATCAAACTATTTTAAAGTGTTTTACTCACACCAGTCCCATGACTGACCCAGAGTTTATTTTGTTTTGTTTTGCCTAAACTCTTGGGTATCCAATTATGTATGGGCAGTCAAGTAGTCGGGATTTTACAGATATACTAAGAGCTTGGGGCAGGAGGCTTCAGGATTATATATCTATAGTTATTTTCGTTGTGTTGTAATTGTTATACTCTGATAATATTATTGTATACATATACTGATTTTACTTCAAAATTACGTATCTATTGTATGTTGTTCGTTCCGCTGGGAGATTCGTATTTACTCTGATGTTGTATGTTCTTCTTCTTCTTCTTCTATTTCTAAGTTTCTATCTTATCTATTCTCTCCCTCTAATTTCTTTCATGGACTATCCGATGTTTCCGATGCTTGGGTAGTCGACATTGAGTTTATGTCGATAACCAGGATCGCGAAAACCCCGGGTCGTTACAGTTGTATCAGAGCGAAGGTTAAGTAATTTCCTTGGCTCGGTGGCGTGACTCAGTAGAGATGGGGTTAGCAATGCCCTAGATTGAGTTGAGTGTTTATATATGAGTGAACATATTTCTTATTTTATATAAAAACTATTTTATATTGTGGAGTTTTATTGGTTGAGTTGTATGTGAGTTCTGGTCGATTAGTTTGATCCACTGTATCGGTAGGGGTTTCTAAACACTCGAATACGATGAACCGACACGGTAAGTTTTGAAAAGAGGGTAAATGAAATAATTTAGCCCGAATTATATTTTGATATAAACAAAGTATAGATATTGGAATGATTATAATATATTGGTTGTTATTATAATCGAGTAATATTATAAATTGAATGGTTATGTAAATAACCAATCAGAATTCATATGAATGCAATATATGAAATCAAATGAATTAAATCAGAATTTGAAATTTGAAATTCCGAAAACATGAAAAGAGTTTGTAAATGGAATAGAATTGAATATATGAGAAATTTAAAATTCTGGGAGATTTTAAATTGTTTACAAACATTGAGAAGGATATTTTGAAAGAGATTTCAAAATGAAGGTGTTTAAATATGGTTTTGAAATTGTTATATTATTGAACTCACTTCGATAGCTGGAAAATAACCCTGATGATGATGGCCACATCATTAGTGCCATTTTCGAGTTGCTAAGTGACGGAATACTACCAAAGAGATTGTTTTCAAATTATTTTGGGAAAAAGAGTTGTTTTGATAGTCCGAAATGAATATTTGATTTTTGAAAAGCAAATTTGTTTAGAAAGTCCCGGAAACAGAATATTAGAATTAAAAAAAATTAACTTAGAATTTGTAAAAGCAAATAGAAATAGAAATTGAATTGAAACTAGTTAAGAGGAAAATGAATTGAAATAAAAAATATCGAATTAGATTGGATTAGAGATAATCCGAAATGGAGTCGGACTGGTAAATTAAGAGTTGAAATTAAAAATGGAATCTGAGTTAAGAACACAATTTGGCTTGGGTATAACCGAATGATTGGGATGACATTGGTATATGAAGAATTGGAATAGATGGAAAGGATGTAATGATATGCCCGATAAAAAGGTAACAGTTTATATTTATATTGGGTATGAGGTTTTTATGAGCCGAATTGGCGAGCCGCTTGGCTGTTTGATTTTCTTTTGGGTTGAAGAAGGCCTAGAGAGGCGAGTTGGAGTTTGAACTATTGACCAGTACAAAGGAGGTGCTGGCGAAATTTTTCGAAAAGTTAAGGTGTTAGAAAATTTTCAGGATTTTTGGAAATTTTCGTTAGTAGAATAAATTAATAATTTAATTGAAATTAAATTGGTTCAGTTGAAACTGAAGTTAAGAAGTGAACAAAATTTTTAAATCTTGTTAATAGGGTTAGTCTTTACCTTAGCAATTTCGAGGACGAAATTATTTTAAGGGGGGAAGAATGTAATGTCCCGTATTTTTAGGTACAATAATTAATTTATTTAATTATTTAAATAGTGAAAATGGTTGTTTAATTAAATTTTATGGAATATATAATTAATATAGTAATATATTTAATTTCAAAATAGTCGGAAATAATGGAATTCACAATATTGTGTGAATTGGACAATTCAAAATATATAATTCAGTTTGGAAATGAATTCGAATAACGAATATATTTTTCTAACGACAGTTGAATGTATAATTATATTATAATTATAATCGAGCTCGAAATGGCGCGCGCAATTCTCTATTTGGCGATTCGAAGTTTAAATGAATATATAGAATCTGTTTTAAATCTGATTTCTATGAGACAAGAAATGTACGGAACTGGTGAAGTATATTTTTCTAAGGGAAGAGAAAAATCGGTATTTCATTGTGTATATTTTGATTTATGTCCAAATCAAATTTTCAAATAATCGCTATGGAATTCTTTTATAATTTATAACGATTTATAAAAGGATCTCCATTTTTAATTGAATATCGATTTGACTAGGATTTGAAATATTGAGTTATAACTCCATATATATTTGGGTTCTCAAATTGTTTATCTTCGATTCTGCCTATACTTTACTAATTCGAACACCTTTTAGTTCACTGAAAAATGATAGTTATGGGTTATAGGATAGGGCTTGGATTTTGGGGGTGATTCAGTAGTTGATTTGTGAATCGAAGGTTGTATCTGTGTTTATAGAGAGATAAGGTACCTGCATTGATTTTTTTGGGAATAATGGTGATTAAAAGGTTCGGTATTTTTCACTGTGGCATGAGTAGCGTCTGGTCGACGCGATTGCTTTTGGGCGTGCGAGGTATTCTTTGAAGGGGTGAGTATGAAGGGAGATTGACGAGAAGTTGAATCGAGATTATAGTGTTGAATTTCGATGAATAATGAAGGTGTTAGGAGGCTTCAAACAAAATGGGTAATGACCATGATTTCTTGCAATGGGGTGTTACTGGAGGAAGTGATTTTCGGGAGAGAAGGTATGAAGAGCAGGTTGGTCTGATTTTGGGCTGGGTCATAAATAGGGTGAGCCCAGTAGCATAGAAATTAAGGATTTATTCAATTTAAGTAATCGTATAATTTGTAAAATCAATAACCTTATCACACATGTTCAGAATTTGACGAAACAAGATCCGTTAGGATCGTAGGGACTACGACTACACATGGAACTGACTGGGAGTGAATTGGAGCTCGTTATATTTTATAGCGAAATAAATTGTCTGATCTGAGTCAATAATCGATTATCGTTATTTAACGATAACCGACCAATGTGAGTAAATCTCACTAACTCTGTGCAGTTTATATTTTTATAAACATAATCTGGTATTGATAAATGATGATTGATTGCTATGTGTTGATTCTTTGGTTGAATTGCTGATGTTTTGGTTGATATTATAGATAACGATATATATATAAATCGTTAATCAAATATTGATTTTGTTTATCAGAATATTTCATATTGAAATGAAATCGATGTTATTTATATTGTTTAACATCTGTGATGCAAGGAAACAGGTTGGAGGCATCCAACTGGATTCCTCAATATTTATAATACTTTTTGTTTTCATATATTGTGATATATGATGTGATATATAATCTGTGATTGATTATGATGACACTAGTCTGGTTAATTGGTATTTTAAATACTGTATGAAATACTGTAGCGAAAAAAAATAAATTCAAAGTGAATATTGAAAATGAAATATTTATATATGAAATCAATAGGATATTATAAAAGGTAATATTTGGAAAACAAATATTGGAAAATATAATTATAAAAGGGAATATTTATTTGGAAAATAAATAGAATTAGTAGTTTAGAAAGTAAATAGAATTTTATAAAAGGATTTGTATGAAATAAACAGGATGTTAAAAGGGAAATATTTATAGGAAATAAATAAAATTATAAAAGAAATTATTTGGAAACCAAATGGAATTATATAAAGAAATATTAATCACATTCTATGTGAAAGATTAGATTAAGGTAAATATTTTGCAAATTAAATATTATAAATGAATTTAGGGTTTTGAATTAGGAGTTTAAAATGGTGTTAAAGGAATTAGAAACTAACTGGAAATTAGTTGAGTTGAACAGCTGTCTGTGTATTGATCTGATGTTGGTTTCGGCCATCGGGGTTAATTCGTAGGGGTTGTTCTCTTACTAGTTTACAATTAGAGACTGGTATATGTGAGAAGATAGTGATGCGTGAATCAGAAATAGAAACGATTTCCAAAGTTAATAGCGTATATTTTCTAAAATTAGAAAATATGGATTTGATGAATATATGGAAACGAGAAATGTGGAAATGAATAAATGTTGATTGATGATTGATCAATAGAATTTTCATCTAGAAATAATATCGTTGTTTGCACACGTGTATTTCTTTGATAGTTAACTCACCGACTATTGAAGTCTTTGACCATTTTTCCATCGTCAATACGGAGAGACCGGGATCAGATTCACTATCTGAAAACCACTCTGTATGGGCGTTAGCATTGCAAATCAAAATATGATGAAGATTATTGAAGACGGAGTTATGCAAGGGTTGTCCTGTTTACAGAATAGTGCCTTCGGTTTGTCCAGTCCTAGGACGACCTATATGGAAGAATGTCTGACGGAGTATATTTAATAGCTCGCGTAAGTTGATCTCTTCAAATGTATTTATGTTTGGTGGCGGAGTATATTTAACAACCCGTAAAATGCGAGCCAGTTTGAAATTTTTATTTTGGCGATTTTAGCGAATTTTGAATATTTAAAATAGATTATTTTAAATAATATCGACGAGAAATTTATTTTTGAATATAATTCGACGTATATATTTATACGCGTCGTCGTTAGAATATAAATATTTATATATAATTATAAATAGAATTGAAAATGGCGCGGTAGTTCGATAATTCGATTTCAAACTTCAATTGAACGTACCGGGTGCAAAACAATCCGGATTTTAGTGAAACCAAAAATGATAGGATCTAATTGATAATATCTTTCCAACGAATCCGACAAATCAAAATTTCGTAGCGAGAATCAAAAGATATGTCCAGTTGAAAATTCTGAATAGTCGCTATGGAATTCAGGCCCTTAAAAATGGACATTTTGCAAATGACCTCGGATTTCGACGAAACCAGTTTTGTTGGGTCCGCAGTGTCAAATTATTGTTAGATTCCAAATTTCATAATTTTTCGAATCAATATGTGAGCGTGGTAAAGGAAAACGTGTTTTGACCATTTCAGTTGTTTTTAATCGACTGGAAATTGGCCATTTTTCTAACGGTCTCAGAATTCGACGAAACTAGTTTTGTTAGAACCGTATTGTCAATACGAAGCTAGAAAATATTTTTTTGGAATTTTTCTAGTTAGTATGTGGCCCCGGTAATTTGAAGTGTACGTTAAAAATTCAATAAAGTGATTTAAATGTACATTTAACTGAAACCGATTCAAACAGTCGAATCAGCTTGCGATACATATCCCATTGTGTTCGGAATGGGGGTTAAACGCTATGGACGACAGGCGGTGGGCCTCGTTTAGAGGTCGTATGTGAAAGTCAACTTTTTGAAAAATAAAATAATTAAATTAAAAAAAAAATCTCTTCCCCTTTAACCAGCCCCCCCCCCCCCCCGTAGAAATCATATTCAGAAAGGAAAAAAAAAAAAAAAACCCCTAAATAAATCGAACCGCCGCCTCCACCCTACATCCGCCGCCGCCCCCCTTCATGCCGCCATCGACGAACTCCCCCGCCGATGCCCTCCTCACGAGCGACCCCCGAAGCCCTTGAACCCCTCCGCGATACCTCCGAACCCCAGCCGCTCCCCTCGAAACCCCCCCCCCCCCACCGTCGATGAACCCACATCCCCCCTCCGTCGAATCCCAGAAGCCGCCACCACCTGATGCCGCGTCGCCTCCAGACCCTCTCCGCCTTCGATTTCTTTTCTGTAAGTGTTTTAATTTTTATTTTTATTTTCAATTCTGTTTTTTTTTTATTGATTTATAAAAACTGATTTGAAATTGATTTATAAAAACTGATTTTTTTTGGAAATTAAAACTGATTTTTTTAGGTTTCAAAAAACTGAATTTTTATATAAGTTATAAAAACTGTTTTTCTTATAAAGTTTTAAAACTGTTTTTATTTTTATAAAAGAGTTTTAAAAACAGAAATTTAAAAAGAGAAACTGATTTTTAAAAAGATTTTAAAAACTGCATTTTTTAAAAAGGGATAAAAACTGCATTTTTATAAAAGAGTTTTAAAAAAAACTGTTTTTGAAAAGAAAATAAAAACTGTTTTGAAAATAAAACAAAAACTGTTTTGAAAAATAATTTAAAAACTGCATTTTTTGAAAAGAAAATATAAACTGTTTTTTTTTTAAGGGATTATAAAACTGATTTTATTTTAAACTTTAAAATAAGAAAAAGGGTTTAATCTTTTAATAGGAAAAGATTAGAACTTGCAAAAATAAAGATCATATCTTTAAAATAGGAAAGACGGGATTTTTATTGAGTAGAAGAGGTAAAAATATGATTTTTATATTTTTAAGGTATTAAAAATATAATCTTTACTATATAGAAATATTAAAAATATGATTTTTATATTTTTAAAGTATTAAAAATATAATCTTTATAGGATAGAGAATATAAAAATATCATCTTTGTATATGTAGCGAAATAAAAATCTGATTTTTATTTTATATACGTTGAGATAAAGTGGTAATTTTTATAAAGGCGAAAACTTTATTTTCATAAAGGCGAAAACTTTATTTTTATAAAGGCGAAAACTTTATTTTTATAAAGGCGAAAACTTTATTTTTGAAAAGGCTAAATCTTTATTTTAGAAAAGGCGAAATCTTTATGTGGAAAATAGCGTGATAAAAATATAATTTTTATCTATTTGACATAGCGATAGAAAAGGTCGATTTTTATATATTGAACTTTGAAATAAAAATTCGATTTTTATATATTGAATAGCGAAGTAAAAATTCGATTTTTATATATGTAGTGGCTACGGACGACGAAGCTGACGAAGATGCGAAAACAATGAAGATTTCTATCAAAGAAGAGTCAAGATGTTTGGATAGCTATAAGTGAGAACTTCTCACCTTTCAATTTAATTTTTCTAGTTATATATATACTAGGATGCAGACGGTGCTTAGTAGCACCCGACACAATCGTCCACAGACCATGGACTTGTTTGTTTGACTGTTTGGTGATTGATTGCGATATTGGTTTGAATGTGGTTTGTGGTGTGAAAAATCGAATCGATAAATTGATTAGGATTAGACGTGCGCCGTTATAAGGCGAAGGAGTAAGGCTAGGTTAGACCCTTACTCCAAATTTTGTTGTTTGCATAACGAAAGTGAATTTGATTGATGTGTGAATGGCGTGGGCCTTCACTAGACCGGGGATTAGGCTAGGCCTTGTCCCGTTTCTAGTATCGTGCCGTTATGCCGCCGAAATTTTCTAAAATATGTTAGAAAAATAAGAATATCATTTTATTTAAAGAATGAACTGAATAGAAATTCATAAGTTAAAATAAAATGTTTCATCGTTAAAAATATAATTTTTAACGTGAAAGTGAATAAAATAAAATATTCATTTACAAACCAGACGGTTTGTTTATGTACACTGATTTGACTGACATTGATTGGGTCGATAAATTTTACACATCGCCCAACTGCACAAATAAAATCTGTGTTTGATTGTTTGAAACCCCACACGGGTGTTGGGATGAAATTTGAAGTTCACTCATCCTGATTGATTAAATTTGTCGATCGATTGATTGACAGGCTGTTATAAGCGTTAGATATCTATATTTGATGCTTATACAGTGTAGTGCACTTTGGTTGATGGTTGATTATTTTTCAGTGCTATTATATACATGTGATGTATGAAAATCCATATAATTAACATTATATGGTAATTGATTGGGCCTCATTTCAATTTGAAAAATAAAGAATAATATAAAATAAAGGTTCATGTGTTGACTATACTCATCCGTTGATATTAGTCATGTGTTGAACGAAATATTTTTATAATAAAATTTATATCTTTATCAATATAAAATAAAGGTTCATGTGTTGACTATACTCATCCGTTGATATTAGTCATGTGTTGAACGAAATATTTTTATAATAAAATTTATATCTTTATCAATATAAAATAAAGGTTCATGTGTTGACTATATTCATCCGTTGATATTAGTCATGTGTTGAACGAAATATTTTTATAATAGGAATTACATCTTTATCATATATAGAATTAGAAATCAACTGGAAAATAGATGAGATGAATGGTTTCCTGGGTGTTGATCTGATGTTGGTTTCGGCCTTCGGGGTTAATATTCAGGAAATCGTTCTCTCACTAAATTACGGTTGAAGTCTGATTCAATATCAAACGATAGATACCTTAACTTTTATAAAATATATTAAATAGCAAAAATAGTCACACATGGACGGTACTCATTCGTTGAGATTAGTCGTGTGTTGACCAAAAAGAAATATTTGAAATAGAATATATATAAAGCCGTGTTGAATAGTGATGCGCCATTTTGACGCGAACGATATCTATATCGATTACATTCGGAATTGAATATATAACGATTTCGAAATGAATTGAATATATAACGATTTCGAAATGAATTGAATATATAACGATTTCGAAATGAATTGAATATATAACGATTTCGAAATGAATTGAATATATAACGATTTCGAAATGAATTGAATATATAACGATTTCGAAATGAATTGAATATATAACGATTTCGAAATGAATTGAATATATAACGATTTCGAAATGAATTGAATATATAACGATTTCGAAATGAATTGAATATATAACGATTTCGAAATGAATTGAATATAAAACGATTTCGATTTGAATTGAATATAAAACGATTATGAATTTGAATGGAATAGAAAACCAATTTAATTTCAATTGAATATTTAACGGATTTGATTTCGATTGAATATATAATGAACTTGATTCAAATAGAAAACGAAATGAATTTGAATCGAATAGAAAACCAATTTGAATTGAATTGAATTGAATTGAAAAACGAATTCGAATTGAATTTAAAATGAAGTGAAATGAATTCAAATTGAATTGAAATTTGAATTGAATAGAAATGAATTTTAAAACGAATTTATAAAGAAGAATTCAATTTTGATTTGAATTGAAATGGAAGTTGAAATTGCTTTTGAAACGAATTCAAAACTATATATATAATTCGTTTTAAATAGAAATCGACGAAATATATATTATATATATATTATATATATAATATAATGGCTCGAATAGAACGCGCCGCGCCGCGGCAGTTCGTAAATTTCGACCATTTATTTCAAACGGACATTGCGGGAGATCCGACCGTCGGATTCTCCTAAAACCGGAACCGTTGGGTTCGTATCGAAAAGAGCTTTCTAACGAATATTAGAAATTCAAAATCTAACGGTTGGATTTGGAGATACGTCCAAATCAAATTCGAAAAAGGTCGCTGTAAGTGCAGTTCGATGGCCATTGTTGGAAATCGACTGTACGGGCCTTGATAAAATTATTAAAAATAGTAATAATTAGTGTAAAATCATAATAAATGATTTGGTAAAAATTGGGATGAAAAACTCCATATTTGAAAAGATAAAAATGGGTTTTTATCGAAATGAACTAGTTTTGAACTAAATTTAAAACCCAATTATTTTTAAATGAATTAGTTTTAAAAAGGGGTTTTAAAATAATCGAATTTCTAATATATTTGATTAAATTTGAGATGGGTTTATCGTGAACTATGTTTTAAATAACACTAGCTCTTTAACCCGATAATAAATAGAATGTGATTTGGGTTTGTCGTGAACTGTGTTTTAAATAACACCTAGTTCTTTAACCCAGTAAAAGGAGTTCTAATGAATCTGCAATTAGATTGAAATTCGAATTGATAATCTAAATTACCAAATTTAGAAAATGAGCGAGAATGGAGTATCACCAGTTTTGCTCCAAAGCGATAGTTAAATCTTTAATTAGATTTGAACGTGAAATGGTAATTAATTTTACCGATAACACCACGGTGTTAGATATGGAGTATTACCAGTTTTGCTTCATGGGATGAATAGGTTGGGATTGGGAAATAAAATAAATAACTACTTCGTTACGGTTCGCTAATCTCGACTAGTTGGAAAAACCATAATTTGGTTTTAAATGACATCCAAAGGAAGATTACAGGATAAATTTTAAAGAATTTATCTTGGATAAAATTAATGGGAACATTTCCCTAAGAATGTGAAATTTAGAAACTAGTTGTAGGTTGGCTAAGAAGAATGGTTTCCTGGGTATTGATCTGATGTTGGTTTCGGCCTTCGGGGTTAATGTTTGGGAAATTGTTCTCTTGCTAATTTGCGGTTAGTGACTAATGAATTGGAATGAGGCGTATGTTGTGTTTGTGTAACATTTGTTTTAATATACGCGGGTTGTTCGGAAAGTCCGGGTTTACACCCATTCTGAATAACCGATTCGACGATATGTCGAAGATGAAGACGGTGGTTGAAGACCGGAAGTCTTCACATCGTAGGGATAATTACTGACGATCCTGATTGGGCTGTACACCCAAGAGGATGGAAATAGTTGGTGGTTGTCCAGACGTACTTGGAGATGAATGGATATGCGAGGAAAGTGCCTCCGGTTTCGTTCAGACCCAGAACGGACTTGTAAATGGATTGTGTGTCTGACATTGGATTTTATTCTGTGTTGATTGATTTCTATTAAATATACATCTGTTTGGCGGCGGAGAATTTATTCTTTTGCTTAACGCCCTTCTCTGAGACGTACGAGCTCAGAGGTTGTATATCGATGGACATCAGTCGCATGGCATGAACTGCCTGTGTGGCACGCTAAGATGCAATGATCAAGGCTTCTGTTGAAAAGCAAAGTCTTGTGGTTGATGATCAAAGCACGGCCTTTGTGGCGTAGCTTTGTGTATAGCGTGAATTCGCGAGCCTCACACCTCGGTATGAGTTAAAAACGGGATACGGACCGCTGGGAGAGCACGACGTTTCTTTCTAGCTATGGTGGTGTCAGTGACTTACCAGCCCTGACATATATATACTTTTCACCTTTGTGGTTGTTGGAATGAGGCGCCTCGATTATAGGTCTGTAAGGACCGGGAAACGTGTGTTCAGGCATAATTAATCCTCTAACGTAAGTGAGGACCGGCCCAGCCGCATCCAAGGGTTACCCAGTGTGCGTAGTCCTGAGCATTTGCTAGAGTGTCTCGAACGCGGAGAGGAGCTTGCCCCTTGCCTCGACTCATGACGGAAATCCAATTTCCAATACGTGTATTGCGGCTTTATTTGTAGAGCCTAGTATGGCGACATGATATATGGTACCCATGCCGTCTATGATTTATATTTATGATTGAAACTGTTTTGACACTATACACTTATTATAGTATCAAATGATTTGTTTTAAACGTACCAAGCATGTTTGGCTATTATAAGGGAAAACCCTATCCCCCGGCTTGCGTTGCATTGTATGATAGGACCTGGGTCTTATAATAGCTTCATTTTTCGAAAAAGCATTGCGTTGTTTATTGATATGCACTGGTATTCTTGGGAGGAAACCCGTTCCGTGTTATACGGCGTGGTCCCTTGAATTACTCTCTTTTAAAAGTAAAGTTTTAAATAACTGTTTTAGTTCTCACACCAGTCACATGACTGACCTGGAGTTTATTGTTTTAACCTAAACTCTGGGTGCCCCTATTTTCCGCACGGGCAGCTAGTAGTTTTGGTTTTGCAGATTTATATTCACAGGATCCTGGTTTATAGCTGGAATGATATCCGGAAAGCTCTGTATCCGTATATCACCTTCAGTTGTGCTTTGTATTATTTTCCGCTGCTATGTAACTTATTATAATCTCTGATATTTATCGAATGTAAATTATTCATTTATACTCTGTATATTCTTGTATTCTGATGGAATTGTTGTAATAGCAATGAAATGTTCTTCTGTGTGTGTTCTGATTTGTCCTGTTCTCAACGTTCAGGGGTTTCGAACGGTCTAGATCGGTTTAACGACTGATTCGGATCGAGCGACATTCCAGGCCGTCACATTTGGTATCAGAGCTTTGGTTTACAGAGCTCGAGAACAAGACACATTAGAACCCTACGAAAGAATTCATCAGATATTGGATTAGTAGTATCCAATTAGAATGACTCGTTAGAGATAGGATCAGTAGTATCCTAGAACGAGTGTGAAGAGTATATTTTCAAATGAAAACAATTTTGTTTTGAAAATTTAAATCATTCTATACGTATTTGATTACATATTTATTTATTTTGAATATGGACAATCTGATATATAAAGGTTTTGCATATACGCGTCATGAACGTATATTCGAAGTTTTAATATATTAGATAGATATAGAATCATATTCTAGTGGCCCGAAGATGATTCTGATGATTGACTAGTCGTCATTAGTATTCATGTTCGAGTAACGAAGGTGTGATATCGATATATTTCCATTAGACTGGTGTGAGAACCAAAACTTATATAGTTAGAACACATTGTTGTGAATTGGCATCAAAAACCTGATTTTCTTTATATGTAGTAAAATTTATGGATTTGAAACTCTAACTCACTAATTGATTGATGTTTGGGTTGTTTGTTTATTTGTTTGCTAATTTTGAACCATTATGCCTAATTGAACCAAATGTTGAACTATATTGAAAATTGGTCGCATTTGCTTGCATATACTTGTACTCATATTGAACAGGTCATAGCAAGGAGGCTAGAGCCAGAGAATAAAATTTGTTTGCCCGACAAATAGGTACATGTTTACTACATAATTTACTGTTTTGTTTGGGTGATGATGATTTTATGAGCCTATTGGCTAGCCGCTTGGCTTTTTCTTTTTCTTTTTGAGATCTGAAGGACCGGGGAAGCTATTTGAAATTCCCCGATGCTCCCATTGCAGGGGAGGTTATGGCGAAATTTTTCGAAAATTTAGGTTGTTAGCCAAATTTTTGAAAATTTGAAAATTCTCAGAAACTGAAAAGTTGGAGAATGCAAGCCAGATCGAATGTAGAGCTTATTAATCAAACCACTTTCGACTTTGTTCCTTTTCGGGGACGAAAAGTTTTAAGTGGGGGAGATTGTAACAACCCGTAAAATGCGAGCCAGTTTGAAATTTTTATTTTGGCGATTTTAGCGAATTTTGAATATTTAAAATAGATTATTTTAAATAATATCGACGAGAAATTTATTTTTGAATATAATTCGACGTATATATTTATACGCGTCGTCGTTAGAATATAAATATTTATATATAATTATAAATAGAATTGAAAATGGCGCGGTAGTTCGATAATTCGATTTCAAACTTCAATTGAACGTACCGGGTGCAAAACAATCCGGATTTTAGTGAAACCAAAAATGATAGGATCTAATTGATAATATCTTTCCAACGAATCCGACAAATCAAAATTTCGTAGCGAGAATCAAAAGATATGTCCAGTTGAAAATTCTGAATAGTCGCTATGGAATTCAGGCCCTTAAAAATGGACATTTTGCAAATGACCTCGGATTTCGACGAAACCAGTTTTGTTGGGTCCGCAGTGTCAAATTATTGTTAGATTCCAAATTTCATAATTTTTCGAATCAATATGTGAGCGTGGCAAAGGAAAACGTGTTTTGACCATTTCAGTTGTTTTTAATCGACTAGAAATTGGCCATTTTTCTAACGGTCTCAGAATTCGACGAAACTAGTTTTGTTAGAACCGTATTGTCAATACGAAGCTAGAAAATATTTTTCTGGAATTTTTCTAGTTAGTATGTGGCCCCGGTAATTTGAAGTGTACGTTAAAAATTCAATAAAGTGATTTAAATGTACATTTAACTGAAACTGATTCAAACAGTCGAATCAGCTTGCGATACATATCCCATTGTGTTCGGAATGGGGGTTAAACGCTATGGACGACAGGCGGTGGGCCTCGTTTAGAGGTCGTATGTGAAAGTCAACTTTTTGAAAAATAAAATAATTAAATAAAAAAAAATCTCTTCCCCTTAAACCAGCCCCCCCCCCCCCCCCCGTAGAAATCATATTCAGAAAGGAAAAAAAAAAGAAAAACCCCTAAATAAATCGAGCCGCCGCCTCCACCCTACATCCGCCGCCGCCCCCCTTCATGCCGCCATCGACGAACTCCCCCGCCGATGCCCTCCTCACGAGCGACCCTCGAAGCCCTTGAACCCCTCCGCGATACCTCCGAACCCCAGCCGCTCCCCTCGAAACCCCCCCCCCCCCCCACCGTCGATGAACCCACATCCCCCCTCCGTCGAATCCCAGAAGCCGCCACCACCTGATGCCGCGTCGCCTCCAGACCCTCTCCGCCTTCGATTTCTTTTCTGTAAGTGTTTTAATTTTTATTTTTATTTTCAATTCTGTTTTTTTTTATTGATTTATAAAAACTGATTTGAAATTGATTTATAAAAACTGATTTTTTTTGGAAATTAAAACTGATTTTTTTAGGTTTCAAAAAACTGAATTTTTATATAAGTTATAAAAACTGTTTTTCTTATAAAGTTTTAAAACTGTTTTTATTTTTATAAAAGAGTTTTAAAAACAGAAATTTAAAAAGAGAAACTGATTTTTAAAAAGATTTTAAAAACTGCATTTTTTAAAAAGGGATAAAACTGCATTTTTATAAAAGAGTTTTAAAAAAAACTGTTTTTGAAAAGAAAATAAAAACTGTTTTGAAAATAAAACAAAAACTGTTTTGAAAAATAATTTAAAAACTGCATTTTTTGAAAAGAAAATATAAACTGTTTTTTTTTAAGGGATTATAAAACTGATTTTATTTTAAACTTTAAAATAAGAAAAAGGGTTTAATCTTTTAATAGGAAAAGATTAGAACTTGCAAAAATAAAGATCATATCTTTAAAATAGGAAAGACGGGATTTTTATTGAGTAGAAGAGGTAAAAATATGATTTTTATATTTTTAAGGTATTAAAAATATAATCTTTACTATATAGAAATATTAAAAATATGATTTTTATATTTTTAAAGTATTAAAAATATAATCTTTATAGGATAGAGAATATAAAAATATCATCTTTGTATATGTAGCGAAATAAAAATCTGATTTTTATTTTATATACGTTGAGATAAAGTGGTAATTTTTATAAAGGCGAAAACTTTATTTTTATAAAGGCGAAAACTTTATTTTTATAAAGGCCAAAACTTTATTTTTATAAAGGCGAAAACTTTATTTTTATAAAGGCGAAAACTTTATTTTTATAAAGGCGAAAACTTTATTTTTGGAAAGGCTAAATCTTTATTTTAGAAAAGGCGAAATCTTTATGTGGAAAATAGCGTGATAAAAATATAATTTTTATCTATTTGACATAGCGATAGAAAAGGTCGATTTTTATATATTGAACTTTGAAATAAAAATTCGATTTTTATATATTGAATAGCGAAGTAAAAATTCGATTTTTATATATGTAGTGGCTACGGACGACGAAGCTGACGAAGATGCGAAAACAATGAAGATTTCTATCAAAGAAGAGTCAAGATGTTTGGATAGCTATAAGTGAGAACTTCTCACCTTTCAATTTAATTTTTCTAGTTATATATATACTAGGATGCAGACGGTGCTTAGTAGCACCCGACACAATCGTCCACAGACCATGGACTTGTTTGTTTGACTGTTTGGTGATTGATTGCGATATTGGTTTGAATGTGGTTTGTGGTGTGAAAAATCGAATCGATAAATTGATTAGGATTAGACGTGCGCCGTTATAAGGCGAAGGAGTAAGGCTAGGTTAGACCCTTACTCCAAATTTTGTTGTTTGCATAACGAAAGTGAATTTGATTGATGTATGGCGTGGGCCTTCACTAGACCGGGGATTAGGCTAGGCCTTGTCCCGTTTCTAGTATCGTGCCGTTATGCCGCCGAAATTTTCTAAAATATGTTAGAAAAATAAGAATATCATTTTATTTAAAGAATGAACTGAATAGAAATTCATAAGTTAAAATAAAATGTTTCATCGTTAAAAATATAATTTTTAACGTGAAAGTGAATAAAATAAAATATTCATTTACAAACCAGACGGTTTGTTTATGTACACTGATTTGACTGACATTGATTGGGTCGATAAATTTTACACATCGCCCAACTGCACAAATAAAATCTGTGTTTGATTGTTTGAAACCCCACACGGGTGTTGGGATGAAATTTGAAGTTCACTCATCCTGATTGATTAAATTTGTCGATCGATTGATTGACAGGCTGTTATAAGCGTTAGATATCTATATTTGATGCTTATACAGTGTAGTGCACTTTGGTTGATGGTTGATTATTTTTCAGTGCTATTATATACATGTGATGTATGAAAATCCATATAATTAACATTATATGGTAATTGATTGGGCCTCATTTCAATTTGAAAAATAAAGAATAATATAAAATAAAGGTTCATGTGTTGACTATACTCATCCGTTGATATTAGTCATGTGTTGAACGAAATATTTTTATAATAAAATTTATATCTTTATCAATATAAAATAAAGGTTCATGTGTTGACTATACTCATCCGTTGATATTAGTCATGTGTTGAACGAAATATTTTTATAATAAAATTTATATCTTTATCAATATAAAATAAAGGTTCATGTGTTGACTATATTCATCCGTTGATATTAGTCATGTGTTGAACGAAATATTTTTATAATAGGAATTACATCTTTATCATATATAGAATTAGAAATCAACTGGAAAATAGATGAGATGAATGGTTTCCTGGGTGTTGATCTGATGTTGGTTTCGGCCTTCGGGGTTAATATTCAGGAAATCGTTCTCTCACTAAATTACGGTTGAAGTCTGATTCAATATCAAACGATAGATACCTTAACTTTTATAAAATATATTAAATAGCAAAAATAGTCACACATGGACGGTACTCATTCGTTGAGATTAGTCGTGTGTTGACCAAAAAGAAATATTTGAAATAGAATATATATAAAGCCGTGTTGAATAGTGATGCGCCATTTTGACGCGAACGATATCTATATCGATTACATTCGGAATTGAATATATAACGATTTCGAAATGAATTGAATATATAACGATTTCGAAATGAATTGAATATATAACGATTTCGAAATGAATTGAATATATAACGATTTCGAAATGAATTGAATATATAACGATTTCGAAATGAATTGAATATATAACGATTTCGAAATGAATTGAATATATAACGATTTCGAAATGAATTGAATATATAACGATTTCGAAATGAATTGAATATATAACGATTTCGAAATGAATTGAATATATAACGATTTCGAAATGAATTGAATATAAAACGATTTCGATTTGAATTGAATATAAAACGATTATGAATTTGAATGGAATAGAAAACCAATTTAATTTCAATTGAATATTTAACGGATTTGATTTCGATTGAATATATAATGAACTTGATTCAAATAGAAAACGAAATGAATTTGAATCGAATAGAAAACCAATTTGAATTGAATTGAATTGAATTGAAAAACGAATTCGAATTGAATTTAAAATGAAGTGAAATGAATTCAAATTGAATTGAAATTTGAATTGAATAGAAATGAATTTTAAAACGAATTTATAAAGAAGAATTCAATTTTGATTTGAATTGAAATGGAAGTTGAAATTGCTTTTGAAACGAATTCAAAACTATATATATAATTCGTTTTAAATAGAAATCGACGAAATATATATTATATATATATTATATATATAATATAATGGCTCGAATAGAACGCGCCGCGCCGCGGCAGTTCGTAAATTTCGACCATTTATTTCAAACGGACATTGCGGGAGATCCGACCGTCGGATTCTCCTAAAACCGGAACCGTTGGGTTCGTATCGAAAAGAGCTTTCTAACGAATATTAGAAATTCAAAATCTAACGGTTGGATTTGGAGATACGTCCAAATCAAATTCGAAAAAGGTCGCTGTAAGTGCAGTTCGATGGCCATTGTTGGAAATCGACTGTACGGGCCTTGATAAAATTATTAAAAATAGTAATAATTAGTGTAAAATCATAATAAATGATTTGGTAAAAATTGGGATGAAAAACTCCATATTTGAAAAGATAAAAATGGGTTTTTATCGAAATGAACTAGTTTTGAACTAAATTTAAAACCCAATTATTTTTAAATGAATTAGTTTTAAAAAGGGGTTTTAAAATAATCGAATTTCTAATATATTTGATTAAATTTGAGATGGGTTTATCGTGAACTATGTTTTAAATAACACTAGCTCTTTAACCCGATAATAAATAGAATGTGATTTGGGTTTGTCGTGAACTGTGTTTTAAATAACACCTAGTTCTTTAACCCAGTAAAAGGAGTTCTAATGAATCTGCAATTAGATTGAAATTCGAATTGATAATCTAAATTACCAAATTTAGAAAATGAGCGAGAATGGAGTATCACCAGTTTTGCTCCAAAGCGATAGTTAAATCTTTAATTAGATTTGAACGTGAAATGGTAATTAATTTTACCGATAACACCACGGTGTTAGATATGGAGTATTACCAGTTTTGCTTCATGGGATGAATAGGTTGGGATTGGGAAATAAAATAAATAACTACTTCGTTACGGTTCGCTAATCTCGACTAGTTGGAAAAACCATAATTTGGTTTTAAATGACATCCAAAGGAAGATTACAGGATAAATTTTAAAGAATTTATCTTGGATAAAATTAATGGGAACATTTCCCTAAGAATGTGAAATTTAGAAACTAGTTGTAGGTTGGCTAAGAAGAATGGTTTCCTGGGTATTGATCTGATGTTGGTTTCGGCCTTCGGGGTTAATGTTTGGGAAATTGTTCTCTTGCTAATTTGCGGTTAGTGACTAATGAATTGGAATGAGGCGTATGTTGTGTTTGTGTAACATTTGTTTTAATATACGCGGGTTGTTCGGAAAGTCCGGGTTTACACCCATTCTGAATAACCGATTCGACGATATGTCGAAGATGAAGACGGTGGTTGAAGACCGGAAGTCTTCACATCGTAGGGATAATTACTGACGATCCTGATTGGGCTGTACACCCAAGAGGATGGAAATAGTTGGTGGTTGTCCAGACGTACTTGGAGATGAATGGATATGCGAGGAAAGTGCCTCCGGTTTCGTTCAGACCCAGAACGGACTTGTAAATGGATTGTGTGTCTGACATTGGATTTTATTCTGTGTTGATTGATTTCTATTAAATATACATCTGTTTGGCGGCGGAGAATTTATTCTTTTGCTTAACGCCCTTCTCTGAGACGTACGAGCTCAGAGGTTGTATATCGATGGACATCAGTCGCATGGCATGAACTGCCTGTGTGGCACGCTAAGATGCAATGATCAAGGCTTCTGTTGAAAAGCAAAGTCTTGTGGTTGATGATCAAAGCACGGCCTTTGTGGCGTAGCTTTGTGTATAGCGTGAATTCGCGAGCCTCACACCTCGGTATGAGTTAAAAACGGGATACGGACCGCTGGGAGAGCACGACGTTTCTTTCTAGCTATGGTGGTGTCAGTGACTTACCAGCCCTGACATATATATACTTTTCACCTTTGTGGTTGTTGGAATGAGGCGCCTCGATTATAGGTCTGTAAGGACCGGGAAACGTGTGTTCAGGCATAATTAATCCTCTAACGTAAGTGAGGACCGGCCCAGCCGCATCCAAGGGTTACCCAGTGTGCGTAGTCCTGAGCATTTGCTAGAGTGTCTCGAACGCGGAGAGGAGCTTGCCCCTTGCCTCGACTCATGACGGAAATCCAATTTCCAATACGTGTATTGCGGCTTTATTTGTAGAGCCTAGTATGGCGACATGATATATGGTACCCATGCCGTCTATGATTTATATTTATGATTGAAACTGTTTTGACACTATACACTTATTATAGTATCAAATGATTTGTTTTAAACGTACCAAGCATGTTTGGCTATTATAAGGGAAAACCCTATCCCCCGGCTTGCGTTGCATTGTATGATAGGACCTGGGTCTTATAATAGCTTCATTTTTCGAAAAAGCATTGCGTTGTTTATTGATATGCACTGGTATTCTTGGGAGGAAACCCGTTCCGTGTTATACGGCGTGGTCCCTTGAATTACTCTCTTTTAAAAGTAAAGTTTTAAATAACTGTTTTAGTTCTCACACCAGTCACATGACTGACCTGGAGTTTATTGTTTTAACCTAAACTCTGGGTGCCCCTATTTTCCGCACGGGCAGCTAGTAGTTTTGGTTTTGCAGATTTATATTCACAGGATCCTGGTTTATAGCTGGAATGATATCCGGAAAGCTCTGTATCCGTATATCACCTTCAGTTGTGCTTTGTATTATTTTCCACTGCTATGTAACTTATTATAATCTCTGATATTTATCGAATGTAAATTATTCATTTATACTCTGTATATTCTTGTATTCTGATGGAATTGTTGTAATAGCAATGAAATGTTCTTCTGTGTGTGTTCTGATTTGTCCTGTTCTCAACGTTCAGGGGTTTCGAACGGTCTAGATCGATTTAACGACTGATTCGGATCGAGCGACATTCCAGGCCGTCACATTTCTCTTAGCAGTATACCCGTTGTATTTTTGGGGGAATCAATTTGTGATTTGGCGGGTATAACGATGTGACATTCAAAGTGAATGAATGTGTGATCTGTCAGAAATAAGCGTGGCATTTAGCCTCACAACCGGGAAATGACAAAAATCGGCCAGGTAGCAAGGCTAAGTGGGTTGCTTCCAATTAGGGTGTATTATCACCTATCTAGAGAATTTACTTTTCCTTCTTTAATCTATTTGATGTTGTCCCATTCGGGAAACAGTTGCTGATACCAACCGTTGGTGATATACATTATATACACTCAAGCGAAATGAGTGGTCGGTCATGTGTGGCCGGGTTGCAAGATGTTCTCGTTGAACCCAGTGTATTCCTCTCTAGAGTTACACTATCGTAAGGTGGTTCCATACCTTGTCATAGTTGGTAATCCATTATCCAATAAGTGCTCGCGGTTTTGATTGTATACTATGTATGTAGAACGTGAGGTGAAAGCGTCTCTGCTAGACGATTATTATATTGTGGTTAATAGACAATATTATAATATCAAAAGAATTTGATATAAAGATTATTTTTGATTCTCATAAGGGAAAAGCCCGTTCCGTTATACGGCATGGTCTTATGAGATATCGTTAAAATTGATCAAAATGTTTTAAAGTGTTTTACTCACACCAGTCCCGTGACTGACCCAGAGTTTATTTTGTTTTGTTTTCCCTAAATTCTTGGGTGTCCAATTTTGTACAGACCGTCAAGTGGTCGGGATTTTACAGATATACTGAGAGCTTGGAGCAGGAGGCTTCAGGATTATATAGCTATAGTTATTTCCGCTGTGTTGTAAGTGTTATACTCTGATAATGTTACTATATATATATACTGATTTTATTTCAAAATTATGTATCTATTATATGTTGTTCGTTCCGTTGTGAGATTCGTATTTACTCTGATGTTGTATGTTCTTCTTCTTCTTCTATTTCTAAGTTTCTATCTTATCTATTCTCTCCCTCTAATTTCTTTTGTGGACTATCCGGTGTTTCCGATGCTTGGGTAGTCGACATTGAGTTTATGTCGATAACCAGGATCGCGAAAACCCCGGGTCGTTACAGTTGTATCAAAGCGAAGGTTAAGTAATTACCTTGGCTCTTTGGCGTGACTCAATAGAGATGGGGTTAGCAATGCCCTAGATTGAGTTGAGTGTATATATATGAGTGAACATATTTGTTATTTGATATAAAAAATATTTTATATTGTGGAGTTTTACTAGTTGAGTTGTATGTGAGTTCTGGTCGATCAGTTTGATCCACTGTATCGGTAGAGGTTTCTAAACACTCGAATACGATGAACCGACACGGTAAATTTTGAAAAGAGGGTAAATAAAATAATTTACCCGAAATTTTATTTTGATCTAAACAAAGTATAGATATTGGAATGATTATAATATATTGGTTGTTATTATAACCGAGTAAGATTATAAATTGAATGGTTATGTAAATAACCAATCAGAATTCATATGAATGTAATATATGAAATCAAATGAATTAAATCAGAATTTGGAATTTGAGATTTCGAAAACATGAAAAGTGTTTGTAAATGGAATTGAATTGAATATATGAAAATTTTAAAATTCTGGGAGATTTTAAATTGTTTACAAACATTGAGACAGATATTTTGAAAGTGATTTTAAAATGAAGGTGTTTAAGTATGGTTTTGAAATTGTTATAGTATTGAACTCACTTCGATAGATGGAAAATAACCCTGATGAGGATGGCCACATCATCAGTGCCATTTTCGAGTTGCTAAGTGACAGATTACTACCAAAGAGATTGTTTTCGAATTATTTTAGGAAAAAGAGTTGTTTTTATATTCGGAAATGAATATTTGAATTTTGAAAAGCAAAGTTGTTTAGAAAGTCCCAGAAACAGATTATTTGAATTAAAACAAATTAGCTTAGAATTTGTAAAAGCAAATAGAAATAGAAATTGAATTGAAACCAGTTAAGTGGAAAATGAATTAAAATAGAAAATATCGAATTAGATTGGATTAGAAATAATCCGAAATGGAATTGGACTGGTAAGTTAAGAGTTGAAATTAAAAATGGAATCTGAGTTAAGAACGCAATTTGGCTTGGGTATAACCGAATGATTGGGATGACATTGGTATATGAAGAATTGGAATAGATGGAAAGGATGTAATGATATGCCCGACAAAAAGGTAACAGTTTATATTTATATTGGGTATGAGGTTTTTATGAGCCGAATTGGCAAGCCGCTTGGCTGTTTGATTTTCTTTTGGTTTTAAGAAGGCCTAGAGAGGCGAGTTGGAGTTTGAACTATTGACCAGTACAAAGGAGGTGCTGGCGAAATTTTTCGAAAAGTTAAGGTGTTGGAAAATTTTCAGCATTTTTGAAAATTTTCGTTAGTCGAATAAATTAATAATTTAATTGAAATTAAATTGGTTCAGTTGAAACTGAAGTTAAGAAGTGAACAGATAATTTTAATCTAGTTAATAGGGTTTGTTTTTTCCTTAGCAATTTCTAGGACGAAATAATTTTAAGGGGGGAAGAATGTAATGTCCCGTATTTTTAGGTATAATAATTAATTTATTTAATTATTTAAATAGTGAAAATGGTTGTTTAATTAAATTTTATGGAATATATAATTAATATAAATAATATAGTAATATATTTAATTCCGAAATAGTCGGAAATAGTGGAATTCACAATATTGTGTGAATTGGACAATTCAAAATATATAATTCAGTTTGGAAATGAATTCGAATAATGAATATTTTTTTTAACAATAGTTGAATGTATAATTATATTATAATTATAATCGAGCTCGAAATGGCGCGGCAGTTCGCTATTTGGCGATTCGATGTTTAAATGAATATATAGATTCCGTTTTAAAACTGATTTCTGTGAGACAAGAAATGTACGAGCTGGTGAAGTATATTTTTCTAATGGAAGAGAAAAATCGGTATTTCATTGTGTAGATTTTGATTTATGTCCAAATCAAATTTTCAAATAGTCGCTATGGAATTCTTTTATAATTTATAACGATTTATAAAAAGATTTCCATTTTTAATTGAATATCAATTTGACCCGGATTTGAAATATCGAGTTATAACTCCATATATATTTGGGTTCTCAAATTGTTTATCTTCGATTCTGTCTATATTTTACTGTATTCGAACACCTTTTAGTTCATTGAAAAAATGATAGCTATGGGTTATAGGACAGGGCTTGGATTTTGGGGGTGATTCAGTAGTTGATTTGTGAATCGAAGGTTGTATCTGTGTTTATAGAGAGATAAGATACCCGTGTTGATTTTTTAAGGAATAATGGTGATTAAAAGGTTCGGTACTTTTCACTGTGGCATGAGTAGCGTCTGGTCGACGCGATTGCTTCTGGGCGTGCGAGTACTTTTTTGAAGGGGTGAGTATGAAGGGAGATTGACGAGAAGTTGAATCGAGATTGTAGTGTTGAATTTCAATGAATAATGATGGAGTTAGGAGGCTTAAAAAAAATGGGTAATGGCTATGATTTCTTGCATTGGGGTGTTACTGGAGGAAGTGATTTTCGGGAGAGAATGTAGAGGAGCGGGTTGGTCTGAAGTTGGGCTGGGAAATAAATGGGGTGAGCCCAATAACATAGAAATTAAGGATTTATTCAATTTAAGTAATCGTATAATTTGCAAAATCAATAACATTATCATACATGATCAGAATCTGACGAAACAAGATCCTTTAGGATCGTAGGGACCACGGCTACACATGGAACTGACTGGGAGTGAATTGGAGCTCGTTACAATTTATAGCGAAATAAATTGTCTGATCTTAAACGACAATCGATTATCGTTATTTAACGATAACCGACCAATGTGAGTAAATCTCACTAACTCTGTACAGTTTATATTTTTATAAATATAATCTGGTATTGATAAATGATGATTGATTGCTGTGTGTTGATTGTTTGGTGAATTGCTAATGTTTTGGTTGAAATTATAGATAACAATATATATAAATTGTTAATCAAATATTGATTTTGTTTATCAGAATATTTCATATTGAAATGAAATCAATGTTATTTATATTGTTTAACATCTGTGATGCCGGGAAACAGGTTGGAGGGATCCAACTGGATTCCTCAATATTTATAATACTGTTTGTTTTCATATATTGTGATATATGATGTGATATATAATCTGTGATTGATTATGATGACATTGGTCTGGCTAATTGGTATTTTAAATACTGTATGAAATACTGTAACGAAAAAGGAAATTTTCAAAGTGAATATTGAAAATGAAAAATTTATATATGAAATAAATAGGGTATTATATAAGTTAATATTTGGAAAACAAATTTTGGAAAATATAATTATAAAAGGGAATATTTATTTGGAAAATAAATAGAATTAGTAGTTTAGAAAGTAAATAGAATTTTATGAAAGGATTTGTATGAAATAAATAGGTTGTTGAAAAGGGAAATATTTATAGGAAATAAATAGAATTATAAAAGAAATTATTTGGAAACCAAATGGAATTATATAAAGAAATATTATTCACATTCTATGTGAAAGATTAGATTAAAATAAATATTTTGAAAATAAAATATTATAAAGAAATTTGGGGTTTTGAATCAGGAATTTAAAATGGAGTTAAAGGAATTAGAAACTGACTCGAAATTAGTTGAGTTGAACAGCTGTCTGTGTATTGATCTGATGTTGGTTTCGGCCATTGGGGTTAATACGTAGGGGGTTGTTCTCTTACTAGTTTACAATTAGAGATTGGTATATGTGAGATGATAGTGATGCGTGAATAAGAAATGGAAACGTTTTCCAAAGTTAATAACGTATATTTTCTAAAATTAGAAAATAAGGATTTGATGCATATATGGAAACGAGAAATGGGGAAATGAATAAATGTTGATTGATGATTGATCAATAGAATTTTCATCTAGAAATAATATCGTTATTTGCACACGTGTTTTTCTTTGATAGTTAACTCACCAACTATTGAAGTTTTTGACCATTTTTCCATCGTCAATACAGAGAGACTGGGATCAGATTCATTATCTGAAAACCATTCTATATGGGCGTTAGCATTGCAAATCAAAATATGATGAAGATTATTGAAGACGGAGTTATGCAAAGGCTGTCTTGTTTACAGAATAGTGTCTTCGGTTTGTCCAGTCCTAGGACTACCTATATGGAAGAATGTCTGACGAATTTTATTTAATAGATCGTGTAAGTTGATCTCTTCAAACGTATTTATGTTTGGTGGCGGAGGTATTTGTTTCTCTTAGCAGTATACCCGTTGTATTTTTACGGAAATCAATTTGTGATTTGGCAGGTATAACGAAGCGACATTCAAAGTGAATAAATGTGTGATCTGTCAGAAATAAGCGTGGCCTCTAGCCTCACAACCGGGAAATGACAAAAATCGGCCAGGTAGCATG
Source organism: Allium sativum (assembly GCA_030737875.1). Taxonomy (NCBI): domain Eukaryota; kingdom Viridiplantae; phylum Streptophyta; class Magnoliopsida; order Asparagales; family Amaryllidaceae; genus Allium; species Allium sativum. The sequence continues at coordinate 162,549,670 of CM060923.1, forward strand.
GCTAAGTGGGTTGCTTCCAATTAGGGTGTATTATCACCTATCTAGAGAATTTACATTTCCTTCTTTAATCTATTCGATGTTTCCCTTTCGGGAAACGGTTGCTGATCCCAACCGTTGGTGATATACATTCGATACACTCAAGCGAAATGAGTGGTCGGTCATGTGTGGTCGGGTTGCAAGATGTTCTTATTGAACCCAGTGTATTCCTCTCTAGAGGTACACTATCGTAAGGTGTTTCCATACCTTGTCATAGTTGGTAATCCATTATCCAATAAGTGCTCGCGGTTTTAATTGTATACTATGTATGTAGAACGTGAGATGAAAGCGTTTTTGCTAGATGATTATTATATTGTGGTTGATAGACAATATTATAATATCAAAAGAATTTGATATAAATATTATTTTGGATTCTCATAAGGGAAAAACCCGTTCCGTTATACGGTGTGGTCTTATGAGATATCGCTAAAATTGATCAAACTGTTTTAAAGTGTTTTACTCACACCAGTCCCATGACTGACCCAGAGTTTATTTTGTTTTGTTTTCCCTAAACTCTTGGGTGTCCAATTTTGTACGGGCAGTCAAGTAGTCGGGATTTTACAGATATACTGAGAGCTTGGAGCCGGAGGCTTCAGGATTATATAGCTATAGTTATTTCCGCTGTGTTGTAAGTGTTATACTCTGATAATGTTACTGTATACATTTACTGATTTTATTTCAAAATTATGTATCTATTATATTTTGTTCGTTCCGCTGTGAGATTCGTATTTACTCTGATGTTGTATGTTCCTCTTCTTCTATTTCTAAGTTTCTATCTTATCTATTCTCGCCCTCTAATTTATTTCTTGGACTATCTGGTGTTTCCGATGCTTGGGTAGTCGACATTGATTTTATGTTGATAACCAGGATCGCGAAAACCCCAGGTCATTACAGCACTTGCATAAAGGAGGGATAAGGGTTGTTATCGACATCGGTTGGTTTGAGTTTTTCGTGGGTGTGGAGAGGATCGATAAGGCAGACGCATCTATTAGTTGTTTTGGAGAAGCTCGATTTCAGGCTGGTCGCACCCTATAGCACATCAGTAGAAGTCGCGATGGGTGTTCGCTTCGGGTGATGGATTGTTGCACGGTTTATTTTGGAGTGATGAAAAGGGCTGTACTATTTGGGAATTTTAGGTATCTTCTGTTCGTTAGGGATTTGAGTGTCTCGGATAAGGTTCTGATTAGAGATCGCGGGATGTGATTGTGGGTGAATAGGGTGTTAAAGTTAATGAAATAAAAACAATTTGGCCCAGGCTTTTGTTTTTTCGTAAGGGCGACCAAGTCTGTAGCATTTCTGAGAATGCCTATGAGTCCGTAGTGGTTGATGAATGGGGAATCGTAAGTCGTTGAGTGAAGTATGTGGATGCAGTAGTGTGGATTGGGGAGGGGGTTGACGTGATGATGATAATTGCAACGACCCGCAAATCCGTACTATTTGAGCTGACTGAATACAAATCACGTGCAACCCAAATTGCACAAATATACTAATCATTAATAGAAATAAGTTAGAGGATGAGAAACAGAAAAGAGAGAAAATTAGAATAGAAGAAAATAGATAGAAGATCGAACTGAACAACAACACAGAGTCTCACAATCGCAACGGAATAATACATAATGTATAAATAATCATTTTTGAAATACAACTGTATTTGAACTTACATACATAATCAGAGTACATTACATATACAACACAACGGAATAAAACTATAATATGTAACACTGAAACCTCCTGCTCCAAGCTCCTTCAGAAAAATCTGTAAAATCCAGAACTATTGGACTGCCCGTACAAATTTGGGCACCCAAGAGTTTATGGAAAACATAGAAAAATAAACTCTGGGACAGCCATGGGATTGGTATTAGCAAACGATTTTAAAACAACTTGAGAAATAAATGATATCTCATTAGACTACGTCGCATAACACGAAATAGATTTTCACCTTTTAAGAATCCAAAATAATCGTAAGACCGATCCACACATAAACATGGATAGTTTTTACCTTACGATAACCCAAAATATTTAGAAATCATATTTTTTTCTGATATTATAATAGTGTCTAATACAAGTAAATAACAATCTAGCGGAACGGTTGCATCTCACGCTCCACATATATAGTATACAATCAAAATCGCGGACACTTACTGGAAATTGGATCCCGACTATGACAAGGTATGGAACCACCTTCCGATAATGTATTTCTAAAGGGGAATACACTTGGTTCGACAAGAACTTCTTGTAACCCAACCACACATAACCGACCACTCATTTTGCTTTAGTGTATCGAATATATTGTCACCAACGATTGGGTGCGACCCACCATTTCCCGGAAGGGACAACATTGAAAGAATAAAGTGAACGGAATTTCTCTAGATCAGTGACATTACATCCTAATTGGGAGCGACCCACTTAACCATATTGCCTACCCGATTTTTTGCCATTTTCCGATTGTGAAGCTTGAGGCTAAACTTACCTTTGACAAATCATTTCTTTGAATGCCATATTGTCAATAATGCCAACCCTTAATTGACTTTCCCAAATATATATTATGGGTATAAAGCAAGAGAAACAAATTCCTCTGCCACCAACATAAATATGTTTGAAGAGATCAATGTACGTGATCAATTAGGCATACTTCCGTGCATACAAGTTGTCCTACGACTGGACATACCGAAGGCGCTATCGTGTAAATCCATCCTAGGTATTTTCTACCTAGGATTGATAGAATTGCCCTTGAATAACACCGTCTTTAATGATCTTCAATAATCTCTGCCTCAAAACGTATATATCAAATTGTAGTGGAATTTAGATTCCGGTCTCATTAAAAATGATAATGAAAAGGTCCAGATTTGATAGTCGGTGATTTAACTATCAAATATTAAATTAAGTAGACGGATTTATCTCCGTTGGGTCTGCTAAGCCTTATTTAAGAAAAATATTAAAATATTTCGATACAATGTTAGCTTTGTTCGTATATTTATTTGAACACATAAGTATTAACTTAGAAAATTTTATTACCAGTCTTACGTGAAAAACTCGCTTTTGAATATCGATTTTATAACTGAAGACGATATTAAACTCTAACACTTGTTCTGAACACAAACTAATACGATTTATCGGATAATACTGAAATCGTTTAAGTTGGGGTATTTTAATTACCTCTCAAACCTTGAGTCAAAATCATTCTCATCGTCAAAATTCGTAGAAGTTCAATTTCCAAAATATTCGACAGAAACCATAAATTGGTGAATCCATTTGATTTCCAAATCTTAAATCATTTCAAACAACTTTGTTGTTTTGAAGCATTCATCCATTTAACATAGTTAACTTAAATCTTAAATTAGGGAATTTAAACTAAACAAATCGAGTTGATCTCCTTTTCTGTTATAACTAAATTATCTTCTTCACTTACTTAATTAAGAGGTTAATTAAGTTTAAAACATCCTTCTGAGATAATTTATCCAGATTTAAACTACTATTTAATTACACTATTGACTTACCAAAATCTTTTAATAAAAGAAAAATTAACTTCTTACAATTCATTTAACCAAACGAAAAGTTAAAATGATTACAATTAATCTTTCCTTTATAAATTAATTAATAATATAATTAATTTAAAATAATCCAGTTAATTGTTTCTCAAAAACAATTTATATCCAATTATCAAAACTTAAGTTTATTTCTGAATTATTTCATAGAAATCATAACTTAGTAATCCCATTGGTATATAACAGTTCTTATAACAGACGACATTCAAGTCATTAACCTAATATGCACAATCGATCATATAAATATAATCCAGTATTATCAACCGATAATATCTCAACAACATATATTAATTGATAAAATATGTCAAACCAATATAACAACAGAATGGTGTTTATTTCTGCCAACAAGGTGTCCAAGTAATTCAATCAATCAAATTTAGTGGAACGATGTTTATTTCTGCTAATAGATGTCAATATATGATATGTAATTATGGTTAACGTAATTAAACACAACAGAATTAATAAATCAATTAATTGAACAAATAATTCAGAATTTATTGAATAACGGATCATTACTGATCTAAAATTTATACGTTAATTGGGTTCATAACTAAATTTATGTTTGTTTTATTATACACGATGGTTATAAATAAACCCCAGTTTGATTACTTAACTAATTCTTTTTAAAGTGAATTGTTTAAAATTTTATAATTTAGTCAAGTTATTAACATACACAATTGCTCGATGACACATATGGACCCAAAATCTATCCGAACATATTTCCTTGATTAAGCTCCTATATATATATCCATCGATACATAAATCTTAAAAAATTTATTTCTTTTTATTTATTTATAGTTGGCCGACCCCGTTAAATAAGCCCATACCTTTGATATAAACATATAGTTAATATTATATATGTATTTAGATTTTTAGATTATTATAATTAAACTTAAACTAAAAGTTAAACTTACTTTACCTTTTAAAAACTTTTATTTATATTAATCTTGGGCTTAGCCCAAGCCCAACACCTTAAAACCCACGCAAATAGGCCTGCACCAAACTCCTTGTCCTATTTTACTGCTCCAAAAACATATCATCTGAATGCCTTACCTTTATTTTCATATATTTTTCTTTTCAACTTTCTTTTATTTGCCAAATCTTTCACAAGTTCAAAAGCACACTGGCTTATGCATCAATCTATCATTTTGTTGCACACAGACCATTCCGCCTTCTAATTCATACTACAGTTGGCCAATGCTTCTTTCTTTCAGATGTGCATCATTTTGCACCAGTGCACATGTACTACTGACATACCTATCTGTGAGCCACCATCCTCTCATCCACGTGTTACGCCACCACCTAGTGTTGCCACTGTCCAGTCATCTTGACCCCATATCCCTTCTCTCTCAAAAACCCTCATCAACCCCTTTAAAACTTAAAACATGTTTTCTGGTCGACCTAATAACTCTTCACCGCAGCCAACTACGTTCCTATAAACCAGCTGCACCACCTCCCACTGCTTTCCCGACCTCATGCCCACCTCCAACATCAATTTTAGCCCACTTGATCCATCGAACCCATACGAAGCAGATGAAACCCACCTTTAAAACATTAGTAAAAACCCTACATCTACCAAACCCCATCACATACGACCACCAGCGGTCGTCGAACTCCGTCCGTACCCTCTTCTTCACCCAGAGAAGTTCCGCCAAAACCAGTTTTCAAAAACATTGACCACATCCCAAGATTTCAATTATTTTACCCAAAACCTTAAAAAGAACAATACTCGTGTAACACCCCGCCTCCGCTAGGGTCACTCGCAAAGGAATGCACTAGCTTTAGAGGGGCATTATTGGTAAACATGCACAGAAATATCACAAGACAGAACATATAAAATAGCTGAAGTAAAATCAAACTTTCATAACATGAATAAATAAGGTCTAAAGCCTTTTACATCAGAGTACATCAAAACATGTCTTGCAATAGTAAAGAAGCATAAAGACATTTTCATAAATTATTCCCCAAGTAAAAACAGTAAAGTAGCCATTAGCCAAGAAAAGTCCAAGCCATCCATGATGACCTTCAAGCAGAAGAAGTCCGAACTAAACAACAGTATTTCCTCCCTGTAACCTGGGGGGAAACGGAAGAAAAGAGGCGAAACAAAACGGGTCAGTCAAAAAGACTGAGTAAGCCCTATCTACTATTAGCATAAAAACTAGTAAAGTTAACTGACATGAGAAACTGAGATGAACATAAGCATGATAACAAGATAAATAAGCTAAATCAAAATAACAGGATGAACTACTGAACTCAGATAAACTAAGGTGTCATGATAAATTACGATGTCAAGATAAAACAAGGTATCACATCGTCAGGTTTCTATCAAGTATAATATCCCCAAGATATCTGTCACGTATAACGCCCCGTGATATCTATCCTGTATTTTAGCTCTGCACCTACCGTACTAGTATCCTCACCGTGTCATGTGTTAACCAAGAATGACCCTCACTCAAAAGTCGTGTAATGGTCCATGTCAACCTAATATATCGCATATATAGGTTACTCAACTTGTATGTTTTATTCCATGTAAATGTTCAGTCCCTTGCCGTAGACCATACGGGCTTTCCCATGAGATTCTATATTACTTTAACATAGTTCCATGATCCTTAAGATCGGTTTGGACTGTTACCCTAAACCAAGCTAGGGTCTTCCAACATGAATTATTGTTTGCACAACTAGGACTTATGCTACCTAGGGCTGCTAGGGATTATGCTTACCTATTGCACGTTTTCGTATCTCGGTTTGGGTTCAACCACCTAGGGCCACTAGGGATTACGCTAACCGCCAACCGCGCCCTTTTTCCCACGCATTCATCGTGAATCGCTTTTCCATGACTGTATGCACATGTATCACATCGTGCCATCCGAGTCCTATCACAGAGCAAATCAAGAAATAAAGGATTCGGTCTGGAGCTTTCGATTTATCTGCCGATGCAGATGCTAAGGTCTGTTTTTCTTATACGTGGCTATGGTCCCACGAGACCACTCCCTCAACTAGTGAAAGACAAGACAGGATAAATCCTGTATGAGAACACAACACTGGCCAACCCACATCCAAGCCTTACCGCAACCATAATTAGATAGTAATTATGGTCTTTTGGGTGTTCTCTGCCTTTCCGTACGTACACGCTTGACCAAAGATGGTAGGTAGCCTGACGAAATGCTATCTAGGGTACGACCGTGTATCGTCGACTATCCCCTATCCATCCCCGTCTTTAGGTCGCTCGTATAGCAACCAAGGCATACTCTTGGTTCTTCTAACGCAGACCTTAACCTCTCATGAGCCTAGTATAATCACCTGGCAGCTCATAGAGGGATACCAAGAATATCCTCACGTTCCCCGAAGCTGCTGCTTCGTTACCCAGTTCGCTGGAGCCTTTATCTAAATCAGATACTTGCTCCTACTCGTATACTTAAACGATGACCTACCGTATCAGGTTACTCATCTATCTATGAACTGGTCTAAATTTCCTTGACTAAGAATCATTACTTAGTTATTCTTCAACTAAGGTTTACCACTTAGCATTGTTCCCGTTATCCTTGTTAACTACGGTTATCCACCTAATCCTCAGAACCAGGGTTTACATAATGGATTAAGTGTCACTTAAGTTCATGACTTAACCCGTCTACAAATCCTGTCAAAATTGGCTAAGTATCCAAGTTCAAGGCTTAACCCTACAAACCATGCTCAAGTTGGTTAAGTATATTAAGCAATTCACGACTTAAACTCGTCCAATTATCATTCTAGATTGGTTAAGTATATATTAACTTGACCCTATCAATTTACTTAGTCAAATTGGTCAAGTGTATTCAAGCGATTCGTGACTTAGCCTTATCATGTTTTCACGTTATATTGGTTAAGTATCGGTTAACTTAACCACAATAAATTAACGAGTTAGATTGGATAAGTATAAGTCACTTAACCACATCAATTCATCATGTTTAGATTAGTTAAGTGTTTAACTTAACCCCATTAAACTACCAAGTGGGATTAATTAAGTCTAGGCTAACTTAACCCCATCCGATTTCCATGTTTAGACTAGTTGAGTCTAATCTTAACCCCATTCGTTAACCGTATTTTTCGGTTAAGCGTCATTAAGAAAACTTACTTAACCTTACCAAGTTATCGCGTTGGATTGATTAAGTGTTGGTTAACTTAACCCCATCCACTAGTCATATAAAAATGGTTAAGTGTCATTAGGCAAATCAAGTTACTTAACCTACCCAACCTTGTCATGTTTTGTTAAGTATCATTAGCCTAATCAATTTACTTAACCCATTTGTCCATGTCATATTTGGTTAAGAGTCATTAATCAAATTAACTTAACCCTATCATGTGGCATTAATTACTTAATGCACCTTCACCTCTCACATTAGACTTTGTTGTGGTTACTAGTTAAGCCGGTCGGTTCCGGGTAGCTTTACACCACAACTTGGTCTAACCTCGGGTTCAAGCACAACATGACCAACTTCTCACATTGGGTCCTATTGTTTGCAACTACTAGTTAGGCCGGTCGGTTCCGGGTAGTTTTACGTTGCAAACTCAACCCAACCTCGAGTTGCCCACACTTATATTATCTAAGTGTCATGTCCATCATGTTTCCCAAAACATGTTACAAGTTTTCAAGCATTTGGGTAGACCTAACTTAATAGGTAAATTCCCAAAGGGTAGACCTAACTTAATAGGTAAATTCCCAAGCTTATGTTTTTATGCATACTTACATGTCAACTTCCATGTTATATTTCAAGTCATGTTTTCAAGTTGTATTTTCATGTCATTAGAAATTACCCATAACATAACCCAACGCTTTTAAACTCGCATATACGTTCGCGACAACGTAATGGATTAAAAGAAGAGACTTGGCAAAGGCATGACAAAAATGGATATTAAGCCACAAGTTAATCATGGTGGCAAATGAGGCACAAATGTGTTCATTAACTTGCATGTTACATTCTTAAGCCTCAAAACATGCATAAACCCAAACTTGGCACATAAGCGAATCATGGTGACAAAAGATATGGAATGATGACTAGTAACTCGCATATATCATCATATAAGGGTTATGACTTCATATGCAAGTTGACATAAAGGTTATGAGGGTTCTCATGTTGCCTAATGCAACATTTCAACATAAAGGTTGTAGCTTTTAGCTCACAAGATCAAGATAATAACTTCATAAACTTGCATGACATGATAGCATGTATCATACTCAATGATCAAACCCAAACTTGCAACATGAACATTTAACTTCATAGTTAATATCTAAGAGTAGGGAAAGGGCTTACATTGCTATGAAGGCACAAAAGATATGACAAAGCCCTTATGCAATCAAATAGACCCAAAATGCAAGCTCTAACATAAAAACTCTTGAGCCAAAATGATCAAAACCCTTGCTTTATGATGCAAAGATAGAAACTTGACTTGAATGCAAGCTAATGACACTCATACAAGCTTGAAAACACTTGTATGCATGGAAAATCTCTCATAGAAACCATTTAGAAATTTTATGAAGAGAGTGGAGGCCATGAGAGGTAAAATTTTGCCATAGTTTAGTTGCATGAATGAATAATGAGGATTTAGGATAGGTTAGGGTCTTATTTATAGATTAGGCAAGTGTTTTAGGCCATAGGATTAAACCTAGATTCAATCCAAGCCATCAAAGCATGTCTTGGGGAAGAAGTCAAGTGTAGGAACCATCTAGGGCCTTTAGATTAAAGATGAACCATGAGAACCATCCAAATGCAAAATCTGCATTTGAGCGAATCGGCCCACGGGTTGACAGCCAAACACCCTGGATTAACCCCTAGTCGACCCAGCGAGCTCGGGTCGACCTCAAAAATCGGCCGGTTCGGTTATTCCCCTCTCCCAATTCACTGTTTTGAACATTTTTGCATATTTATTTATTTAATTTTCAATTATATATATATATATCAATATATATATATATTTCTCTACGCAACCCATTTCACTTAATTAAGTATACTTTAATTTGGGAATTTTTCGTGAAACTTCGCGAGGCCATATCTTGGTCATACGGACTCCGATTTTCGAAAACTCGGACTCTATTTCGCGTATTTTTCCGAGACGAACGCAATGGCATAGCCCGTTTCCCTTGATTCAGATTTTACAGTTTAATTTTGCCTCCATTTATGTTATAACAGGTTATTGAAAATACGGGATGTTACATTCTCCCCACCTTTTAGGATTTCGTCCACGAAATCTCCAAGTTAGGAAGAACATATCCTACCATCCATCATCCATCTACTCAAAACATCATCCACAAGCAACCATTGTCCTTAGATGATTTCTAATGCTGTATGAATATATGCAAAACGTGTGTATACATGTTCCTTAGCTAATGCTAATGATCAGGCCTGAATAATCTTTCTAATGCAAAATATGTATAGTGCCATGAATCCAACATGTATGCAAATAGTCCTAGTCATATAGATACTATATGCGTGCACAATCATTCATTCATATGCAACAACTGCATGATAATACATTCGATTTCATCCATAAACAAGTATAAATACTCGTGCATATGCAATATGAAATGTGACCGAGTCGAGCTAGTATCTAATGTGTATTCGCGCATCCACGAGCAACCACTTGCAACCATATCAATCATAACATGTTTCAAATACATGTTTACATCCATAGGGTTCTACCTAGAATTCCCTGAAACAGGGTCGAGAAGATAAACAGGACAAACTCCTTACAGGGTTTGTAACGGAGAATAGGACCGAGAGGATGTCCACAAAAGATAGCCTACAAGTAAGCTCTACAGAAAACAGGGATCAAGGATATACTCCCAAAAAGAGATATCATGCGCGTATCTAGTCTTTGACCATCAAAGTCGTCTTTTAACTTCGCGATTTTGTAGCTTCTTATTCCTGTTTCCATAACATGAGCTGGAACTCATTTCTTCGTCGCCTCTCGTTCCACTTGCACTTATCCTTTTCCTAGAATACTTGACGCAAACATGACTGCGTACTCATGATCTCATGCAAGCTTTCCAAAATTCACTAGTGAATCTTGGATCTCGTTTATATACTATAAGGCATTCCATGTAGAAGAACTTTCTCTTGAAAGTAAACAGATGTCAATCAGGTTATCATGCGCACTTACTAGGGTGATCTCTATAACCCATGCATAAATGAAGTAAACCATCCGTCTTATTGGCGAACACCACTCGATCGGGCTTCAAATTTCCAATAAAGGCATCAAGGGATTCTAAGTAACTAGTCATGACAAAACCTCAAAAAGGTTACCCGATACTTCGAGGGCATTACCAAGGCTAGTCAAAAGGTCTAACTACCCTCCTATCAAAACCGAGAGTGGCACTCCCTACTGGATAACCACTTCATCCCTAGAATCCATCCATAGCTTATAAACATAAGCATTATTTCCAAACTCAACACTTGGCATAGACATTCCCAAATCCAAACAAGTCATGTATAAATGGACTGATTCTCCAATAGGACTTTGAGACAAAAATGGGATTCTCTATTACGCTAGTACTTAAGGTGCAGAGACTCAACTATCGAAGCAAACTTAAATGATACGAACAACGAAGTCCTAACGGGATGATAGAGAAGAAAAGCTAAACCTTTAACAAGATCGTTACCCTCCTTCGGAGGTACTCTAGAAATGAGAGCATACTACTGCCCTCCCGATGATCTTGTCCTTGTCCCATAATACTTAACTATCCGCCCCGTTTTACCATGCCAAAGGTACTCTCTCGTCATGGGTTTCATTGTTCATCTTTCTCCCTCCTTTGAGGACTAAGCCATACCAACAAGTTGCTCATCCTTAAGCTCGTATCCTTTACCCTTCTTTCTCACGATCCTTTCTTATAACGCGGCCACTGGTCTCTCGAAAACCACCTCCATCGTATGGAAAGCACTTTCGTAGGTAGAAAAGACTAGTCGCAGTTAAAACTACTGTGACTACAGATGGAGGAAAGAAAGGAAAAGAGACTCAATTAAGGAAACAAGGATAGTGCTAATGGCCTTTGGGGAATAGCCTTTTTCTTTTAAAAGAAAATTTTCTTGAAAAATGCTTCTTTGTAAACGGTTTTTTTTTTCAAATAGTTTTCAGAAGGTCTTTAAAAACTTTTGCCCAGTCTGGTAACCTTCTGCTCTGATACCACGTGTAACACCCCGCCTCCACTAGGGTCACTCGCAAAGGAATGCACTAGCTTTAGAGGGGCATTATTGGTAAACATGCATAGAAATATCACAAGACAGAACATATAAAATAGCGGAAGTAAAATCAAACTTTCATAACATGAATAAATAAGGTCTAAAGCCTTTTACATCAGAGTACATCAAAACCTGTCTTGTAATAGTAAAGAAGCATAAAGACATTTTCATAAATTATTCCCCAAGTAAAAACAGTAAAGTAGCCATTAGCCAAGAAAAGTCCAAGCCATCCATGATGACCTTCAAGCAGAAGAAGTCCTAACTAAACAACAGTATTTCCTCCCTGTAACCTGGGGGGGAAACGGAAGAAAAGAGGCGAAACAAAACGGGTCAGTCAAAAAGACTGAGTAAGCCCTATCTACTATTAGCATAAAAACTAGTAAAGTTAACTGACATGAGAAACTGAGATGAACATAAGCATGATAACAAGATAGATAAGCTAAATCAAAATAACAGGATGAACTACTGAACTCAGATAAACTAAGGTGTCATGATAAATTACGATGTCAAGATAAAACAAGGTATCACATCGTCAGGTTTCTATCAAGTATAATATCCCCAAGATATCTGTCACGTATAACGCCCCGTGATATCTATCCTGTATTTTAGCTCTACACCTACCGTACTAGTATCCCCACCGTGTCATGTGTTAACCAAGAATGACCCTCACTCAAAAGTCGTGTAATGGTCCATGTCAACCTAATATATCGCATATATAGGTTACTCAACTTGTATGTTTTATTCCATGTAAATGTTCAGTCCCTTGCCGTAGACCATACGGGCTTTCCCATGAGATTCTATATTACTTTAACACAGTTCCATGATCCTTAAGATCGGTTTGGACTGTTACCCTAAACCTAGCTAAGGTCTTCCAACATGAATTATTGTTTGTACAACTAGGACTTATGCTACCTAGGGCTGCTAGGGATTATGCTTACCTATTGCACGTTTTTGTATCTCGGTTTGGGTTCAACCACCTAGGGCCACTAGGGATTACGCTAACCGCCAACCGCGCCCTTTTTCCCACGCATTCATCGTGAATCGCTTTTCCATGACTGTATGCACAAGTATCACATCGTGCCATCCGAGTCCTGTCACAGGGCAAATCAAGAAATACAGGACTCGGTCGGGAGCTTTCGATTTATCTGCCGATGCAGATGCTAAGGTCTGTTTTTCTTATACGTGGCTATGGTCCCACGAGACCACTCCCTCAACTAGTGAAAGACAAGACAGGATAAATCCTGTATGAGAACACAACACTGGCCAACCCACATCCAAGCCTTACCGCAACCATAATTAGATAGCAATTATGGTCTTTTGGGTGTTCTCTGCCTTTCCGTACGTACACGCTTGACCAAAGATGGTAGGTAGCCTGACGAAATGCTATCTAGGGTACGACCGTGTATCGTCGACTATCCCCTATCCATCCCCGTCTTTAGGTCGCTCGTATAGCAACCAAGGCATACTCTTGGTTCTTCTAACGCAGACCTTAACCTCTCATGAGCCTAGTATAATCACCTGGCAGCTCATAGAGGGATACCAAGAATATCCTCACGTTCCCCGAAGCCGCTGCTTCGTTACCCAGTTCGCTGGAGCCTTTATCTAAATCAGATACTTGCTCCTACTCGTATACTTAAACGATGACCTACCGTATCAGGTTACTCATCTATCTATGAACTGGTCTAAATTTCCTTGACTAAGAATCATTACTTAGTTATTCTTCAACTAAGGTTTACCACTTAGCATTGTTCCCGTTATCCTTGTTAACTACGGTTATCCACCTAATCCTCAGAACTAGGGTTTACATAATGGATTAAGTGTCACTTAAGTTCATGACTTAACCCGTCTACAAATCCTATCAAAATTGGCTAAGTATCCAAGTTCAAGGCTTAACCCTACAAACCATGCTCAAGTTGGTTAAGTATATTAAGCAATTCACGACTTAACCTCGTCCAATTATCATTCTAGATTGGTTAAGTATATATTAACTTGACCCTATCAATTTACTTAGTCAAATCGGTCAAGTGTATTCAAGCGATTCGTGACTTAGCCTTATCATGTTTTCACGTTATATTGGTTAAGTATTGGTTAACTTAACCACAATAAATTAACGAGTTAGATTGGATAAGTATAGGTCACTTAACCACATCAATTCATCATGTTTAGATTAGTTAAGTGTTTAACTTAACCCCATTAAACTACCAAGTGGGATTAATTAAGTCTAGGCTAACTTAACCCCATCCGATTTCCATGTTTAGACTAGTTAAGTCTAATCTTAACCCCATTCGTTAACCGTATTTTTCGGTTAAGCGTCATTAAGAAAACTTACTTAACCTTACCAAGTTATCGCGTTGGATTGATTAAGTGTTGGTTAACTTAACCCCATCCACTAGTCATATAAAAATGGTTAAGTGTCATTAGGCAAATCAAGTTACTTAACCTACCCAACCTTGTCATGTTTTGTTAAGTATCATTAGCCTAATCAAATTACTTAACCCATTTGTCCATGTCATATTTGGTTAAGAGTCATTAATCAAATTAACTTAACCCTATCATGTGGCATTAATTACTTAATGCACCTTCACCTCTCACATTAGACTTTGTTGTGGTTACTAGTTAAGCCGGTCGGTTCCGGGTAGCTTTACACCACAACTTGGTCTAACCTCGGGTTCAAGCACAACATGACCAACTTCTCACATTGGGTCCTATTGTTTGCAACTATTAGTTAGGCCGGTCGGTTCCGGGTAGTTTTACGTTGCAAACTCAACCCAACCTCGAGTTGGCCACACTTATATTATCTAAGTGTCATGTCCATCATGTTTCCCAAAACATGTTACAAGTTTTCAAGCATTTGGGTAGACCTAACTTAATAGGTAAATTCCCAAAGGGTAGACCTAACTTAATAGGTAAATTCCCAAGCTTATGTTTTTATGCATACTTACATGTCAACTTCCATGTTATATTTCAAGTCATGTTTTCAAGTTGTATTTTCATGTCATTAGAAATTACCCATAACATAACCCAACGCTTTTAAACTCGCATATACGTTCGCGACAACGTAATGGATTAAAAGAAGAGACTTGGCAAAGGCATGACAAAAATGGATATTAAGCCACAAGTTAATCATGGTGGCAAATGAGGCACAAATGTGTTCATTAACTTGCATGTTACATTCTTAAGCCTCAAAACATGCATAAACCCAAACTTGGCACATAAGCGAATCATGGTGACAAAAGATATGGAATGATGACTAGTAACTCGCATATATCATCATATAAGGGTTATGACTTCATATGCAAGTTGACATAAAGGTTATGAGGGTTCTCATGTTGCCTAATGCAACATTTCAACATAAAGGTTGTAGCTTTTAGCTCACAAGATCAAGATAATGACTTCATAAACTTGCATGACATGATAGCATGTATCATACTCAATGATCAAACCCAAACTTGCAACATGAACATTTAACTTCATAGTTAATATCTAAGAGTAGGGAAAGGGCTTACATTGCTATGAAGGCACAAAAGATATGACAAAGCCCTTATGCAATCAAATAGACCCAAAATGCAAGCTCTAACATAAAAACCCTTGAGCCAAAATGATCAAAACCCTTGCTTTATGATGCAAAGATAGAAACTTGACTTGAATGCAAGCTAATGACACTCATACAAGCTTGAAAACACTTGTATGCATGGAAAATCTCTCATAGAAACCATTTAGAAATTTTATGAAGAGAGTGGAGGCCATGAGAGGTAAAATTTTGCCATAGTTTAGTTGCATGAATGAATAATGAGGATTTAGGATAGGTTAGGGTCTTATTTATAGATTAGGCAAGTGTTTTAGGCCATAGGATTAAACCTAGATTCAATCCAAGCCATCAAAGCATGTCTTGGGGAAGAAGTCAAGTGTAGGAACCATCTAGGGCCTTTAGATTAAAGATGAACCATGAGAACCATCCAAATGCAAAATCTGCATTTGAGCGAATCGGCCCACGGGTTGACAGCCAAACACCACCTCAAAAATCGGCCGGTTCGGTTATTCCCCTCTCCCAATTCGCTGTTTTGAACATTTTTGCATATTTATTTATTTAATTTTCAATTATATATATATATATATATATATCAATATATATATATTTCTCTGCGCAACCCATTTCACTTAATTAAGTATACTTTAATTTGGGAATTTTTCGTGAAACTTCGCGAGGCCATATCTTGGTCATGCGGACTCCGATTTTCGAAAACTCGGACTCTATTTCGCGTATTTTTCGGAGACGAACGCAATGGCATAGCCCGTTTCCCTTGATTCAGATTTTACAGTTTAATTCTGCCTCCATTTATGTTATAACAGGTTATTGAAAATACGGGTTGTTACAACTCACGATATGCATCATTAAAAATATGGACATTTGTTTTAAAAATCACTATTCGTATATACAACCCTCTTCATTTACCGGGTTTTATGTTTCGCGACGATTGAAAATTTGATTTTAAAACTCTCACTATGTTCTTGTATATATATGCAAATGTATATAAAGTCTCGAAGTAAAACTATTTTTACGGTAAATTTCAACCGTAATTGGACCGTTTTGATGTTAAACCCTTAATCTAAAACTTAACAAAATTCAAGTTCCTGATTTTTTAGCTGGGTGATGACTAAAAGAAAATAAACCGAGCATGTATATTGGTTTCCAGCCTTTCCTTTGATTCCTTATATTTCCATTCCTCCTAGTTTTTAACATGATGACCAAAATGATTCAATGCCATCCACAAATATTTAAACATACATAAGAGTTTCCACTGTTATATATAACAATCCATACTAGATTTAAATGGAAACAGTGTATGTGCTTATGTACACTTTTTGGTTCTAGATTTTTTCTTTGTGCAATTCCAATTTTCCAAACTTCTATTTAGCTCCATTCATTTTAGATTTAATACGAAAACCAAATTTGTTTCAGTATCACATATTTAGGACATGTATACATATAAAAATAAATTACACTATCATATACATAAATTAGCAGTGGGTTTTAAAAGGGGAAGAGAGAATTCACTCATAATAGTCATGCACTGCTTTTAGCATTTCATTCCCTAGGTTCCTAGTTTTAGTTTGCTTCTTATGCCATGTTTTTGCTTCCAGTTTTTACTCTTTGGTTTAAGTTTCATGCTACTCTTATCTCTAGTTCTTAGTGTGAATGAATTCAAGTATCCCTTAGCTTATATATAGAAGAGAACAAATAATATAATATGGTGTGTAGCTTATAGATATTACAGTATTGAGTTTGGCTATTTTTATTGATTGAAAGAAAATACATAGCTTTGGTCATGTCTAATCTTACATCTTGTATTTGAAAATGTATTTGTTAGACCAAAAAGTGGTTCTGACACCCAATTGAATGATAATTCTAAAGTGAATGAAATAAAAAGTAACAAGAACACAAGATTTATAGTGGTTCGGCGTTAACGAGCTTACGTCCACTTTATACTTCTCTGACTAATAAGTTAAATACAAGTACAATGATAATATCCACTCGATCTCACTAGTACAATTGATAATTTCTCTCAATTTTATAGAATTATCCTCAAAGATTCTAAGTACAATCTGAAATAGTAGAGGAAATTCGTTGGTGATAGAGTTGGAGTAGATAAATGGGCAAACGATCCCTGAAAATGGTATGCATTGGTGTATTCTAGGCATAAAGTCCATTTGGTTTGGGTGCCATGTGAAACCCATCCCATCAATCTCGGATTTGGATGTTCTAGGGTGAGGACAACGCATAGGCAACATGCGAAAGAGGGTGGTAACTGCCTCGGATTTGTAGCATCATGCTGTGTAACTGTAGCAGCTTTGAGCTTCGGTTCGGATCGGCTATAGGACTATGGTTTGGATCGGATATTGGGGGGTCGAACCGTCTCAAGAACGTCATTTATAACTGGTCTTGTTAGCTTGCATGTAGAAAAGAGAGGGGCTCGGCTAGATGGAACAGAACCGGTCTGTATGCCCGTCTGCTACACTTCTTATCCTTGAATGCATTCGCCAATTAATTCCTTAGTTTTGTATAGCCTGATCACAAAGCAGGCTAACATTTTCCCACCTCAAAGTGCATTCTATTGTAGACGATGGGACATGCTTTGAAGTCGCCAATCTGTCCATTCTGAATCGGTGTTAATCAACAGTTGCCTCTATCAGCCTGTAGAGTAATGACGCTCTATGAAGTCGTGTCTTTTGGGTATCCGCAAGGCCAATAAACACATCACGGGATCATGAATTATTTATATTGTTTTCAATAACCTCGAGATTTCATTTAAGGTCCGAGCAATTTCTCAAGGTAATCTTTTATAATGCCTATTTCTAAATTTTGACACTTCCTTTAGATCTATTTATTTTTATTTCATGTGATGAGTCAAATTGGTAACCACATATTGGTTCGGATCGGTTTAACCCGACCCGTCTTGCATCCGGTCCATCATCACATTATTGGGCTGAAAGACCTTTAGTTACTTGATTTTTCTTCTAAGCAGGTCGGTACGGGCCGTTGCATCTAGGAATACTAATAGCCTTTCTGACCCAATATATAAGTTTCCCCAATATTCTCTATTTCCCTCACTTCTTTTATTTCACCTGCGCTGGATTTCTTTTACACAACCCTAACCTTAATCTCCATTTTCATAGCTTCGCTTAAATTATTGAACTCAAACATAGGTGGGTTATTAAATCCTTTATCTTGTGTGTTTTAAACTTCGAATTCATATGAAAATATTTGAATCTCCATGCTAATCCGCCTCAATTTGACCAAATTAATGGTGGAGCCAATGCCGGGATCATTCGCACTAATGCCAACAGTGGCGATATCATTGTTGCTTCCAGGAGATGGATGGGGAGATTTGTGGTTGGTGGCGAGAGGTTTGATGTCAGGGTTAGTTCCGCGACTCAATGAAAAAAGAGGGAATGGCGGAGGTTTAATTCTTGGTGTAGTGAGAAGGAGGGAGAAGATGGTGGGATAAAGGAGAAGATACGAATTCGGATCGGCATAGATAATTTCAAAGTAAATTGTGAAGTATTCAAGCAAAGTAATGGAGTTGCAGTGAGTTGGTTAGTTCGGGTTGAGTTTCGTCTATTGGCTTCTGGCGGAATTCGACCCGATCAGGGTATAAATAATTTCACAAAGGGTCCCGTACCGAGTTGGTTTCCTTCACACACCCTTAACTGAATAGTTGCTGACTCCCATAGTGACTTCGAACCGAACTGATGAATTTATTCAAACATTTCCATTTCGACATTATGCCTGCATACAAACTCCGAACCTAACCACCGTCTAAGACTTGGTCCTCCGAACTGAACTGATATCATTTAATATGAAGCATATGCATAATCTATTCTCATCATTCAAACTTGGTGAAGACTAGAGCCTTATCAAAGCGACTTTGTGGCACACAAATTTATGTACAACTTAACCAACACCAAGTATAACTTGTAAACTTGTGGACAGTTAGGATAGAGCCTCTATAATTGCACATTCTCGGACTAAACAAACAAATGATTGCTAACTTTCTCTTATACTTCATTTCATTCTGCTTGCTTTTATATTTTATGACTTTAGCACTGTATACACCAGCACAAGTTAGCATATACACACATGGGGGACTCGGGCTACTGCACTCTAATTGTTGTCATCTCTTGGATAGTATAGCGATTATGTTTGGAAGACATTCAGCCATATTGGCAGAGATGAAAGAAACTATAGTGCCATATGAAAATCCCAACCTCGAAGACGTATCCTTTACTTCAGACTCAGCATTGGATAGTGCTGACTCGGACTATGAGATAGAAATTCATGAGAGTGTAGAATCATCTGGTAGTGAAATTTCCGTTGATGTAGAAGTGGAAGGAGGAGTGGAGGACAATCTTGCTCCTGATGAGTTTGAAAGTGCAACTATTTTAGAAGCCCCTACAGATTCGATGGAGTCGACGATCGATGATCCTAAGCTTACACGACTATGTTTAAAACATGGAATTCTTCGAAAAGATACCTAATTGGCTACTGAAATGGACTGGGCTCACAATCCACCCAAAGGATATGTGGTGATTAGCTGGTTGATGTGCATTTTCTGGGTGATCCCTCCATTCCACCATTCATCGTCGGTTTTCTAAGATGAATGCAAATTGCCCTTATGCAACTCCATCCCAATGCCTATGCCTATCTGTACACATTATATATCGCTTACAGGGAAATTCTAGGGACAGAGCTCACCTTCGAAGATGTATGCTTCTTCTACAATTTTAAACACCAAACAAAAGATACTCCTCCTTTTGTATATTTCGAGTCGGTGCCAAAAAAGAAGACTATTGACAAACCGTTCAACAGCAAAGTAGGCGATATGAAGCTAGAATGGTTCCACATCAAGCAGCAACTGGGATTTGCTAGGCAATGGCTCAAATCAAGTAAGCTTCAGGTTCCAACATTCCAACTTTAGTTGTTGCTGTAAATGTATTGAATAATCTCATTTTTATTTGCAGTTGCTAATCCAAAGAAGGAAGTGCACCAGTTATACTTGGATCGCCTGAACTGTTTTCTTAATGTCGACCAAAAGTTTCTAACTGTTAGAGATTATCTAATAGACGACTATCTTCATCGCCACCATCTATTTCCATAACTCACAGCATGGGCCATGGGGATGGTACTTATGTATACGTGCCCCCAGTAGAGGAACAAGTTGTAACTTCAGTTGAGAAGGGAGAGAGTTCGAAGGGTCAGGAACTCGTAGGCTCTAACCAAAAATTACAAATAAAGGATAAAGAAATAACAGAGGGTGAGGATCCAACTGTGCCCCAAAAGATCCCTTCTCCTATGCCAATTCCGGACGATGTATTAGTGAATATGCCTGCTGGGGATAGTCATCGGTACATTACTCCTGAGGACGATGCCACTCCCAAAGAACAAACCTCTCCCAAGATGCCACCGTTTGTGAAGTCTCATGTCGATGACTCTCTTATGGTGGAGTCCATATATCATGGTTTGGAGAGGCTTCCCTCACCCGATGTCATATACACTTTGCAAGTTATTGGAACAGATTCTTTCTTTCCCACTTCCGAGGAAGATGTTACTCCCGTGAAAGCCGGGGAGACTACAAAAACAGGCCTAATTCCAGGCTCTGGTCTGTTGGGGATCACTTAGGACATACACACTACACTTGCACTGCACGTCACAACACTTGTGTACCATATTAATTTGGAATTCTAATGTTTAGTTGTGAATTTTATAGGAAAAAGGACGCGCTACCATTTTCCCATTAGAGATGTTCGGTCAAGCATGCCCAGATTCGATTCTGATACGGAGCACGATCGAGATGATAGTCATGGGAGAGATAGCAGAAGACATCATGATTCTCACCGTCCCTACTCTTCACGTTCTTGTTCCCCTCGTCGGTCAAATGCTGATAAGAATAAGAGCCACTAGGACCATCACGAAGGAGACAAATCCCTATCCAAGGTTCCATCCCCTAAGAAGGAAAAACATCATCAAGAAAAGCTACCACTAAAGCATTCCGACCCACAGGACAAAACCAAAGCTACTGAGAAAGAACAAGACAAGAGTAAAATGGCCCTTGTATCTACCCAGCGACGAAAATTTGAATTATCAATCACGAAGCATGTGACACCTGAATCTGAGAATAAAGCAAAATTGAATGCTCTGAAAAATCAGTTTCCATCATCACTTCGAGAATATGCTTTTCGTTCCTTCTCTCGAGCCGGTGCCTTCGAAGTGGGGGGATGAGGTCAAGTCTAAGGTAGACTTGGCAGATAAAAAGTATAAGGAGATGTACAAGTACTCGAACAATATTTCCAAAATCATTCGAGACTTGATAACTGACATAAATAACCTGAAGGAAATGGCTGCATATGATGAGAGTATCTTGTAGGACACAAAAAAGGAAGTAGAGGATGCACAGGCTCAACTTAACCTCGCACAACGTGATGCTAGCAACTATAAGAAACAATATGAAGAGCTACAAAAGCATTATCACACTGAACTTGAAGCTCATAGCCAGGAGCGCTTAGACTTGAAGAAGCAAGCTGAGGATGCTAAATCTGAAAGTATCGCGGCAAAGTCAGCTTGTGCCCGTCTTGAGCAAGAGAAGGCGAAGTTAGTGAAGAAGAATGCCAATCTTGAGGCTAAATTTGTAGAGATTGAATCAAGGGAATTTTTGGCTGAGGGGAATGCAAACATCGATATCAAATCTGCCGAGGATGTTAATGCACAACTTGTCGAGGCTCAAAAGGAACTGGATGATTATGGCGAGACCATGATAGAATTCTTTGCTCAAGTAATTCATTATCACGACATTTCTTCGATCAAAGACTATCCAACAACGTTGGTCTATGTGTGGGATCGGGTGTTTAACTAGAAGAGATGGCAGCCTATGGTGAACACCATCGATGAGGAAAAACTCATGGAGAAATATCTAAAAGGTGAGGAGCTGGAATGCTTAGCTAAAGGGTGTAAACTTATTATTGCTGCTGGAGGATGAAACACGTCGGCTTAAGGGAAAACAAACTGCTGATGCTGGTTCTTCATCAGTTGTTCCCAAGGATAAGGAAATAGAAGAGTACGATCCTGCCCATCCTGAGATACCTAAGGCGGCTTTCTTATCTCCATTCGCTGAAACAACTTCAGCAACTCCTGCTACTCATGTT
The DNA here is from genome assembly GCA_030737875.1 of Allium sativum. Classification (NCBI taxonomy): domain Eukaryota; kingdom Viridiplantae; phylum Streptophyta; class Magnoliopsida; order Asparagales; family Amaryllidaceae; genus Allium; species Allium sativum. Next base: position 162,572,159 of record CM060923.1, read on the forward strand.
GAAAAGTCATCTGAAGGTATCCCCACCTTTTCTCCTCAATTAGTTTAAGCTATATAAACTTTTCGTCATATTGTTAGACAAACAATCGAAGAGCCCGAGTTTTCTCCTGAGCTTATAACTGTTGCTTCTCTTCCGGTATGTGCAAAGTGGGCGGAGAAGACTAATGAGAAATAAGAAGAAGTCACCGATGCAAAGCCTTCTGAGAGGGGTGAGAACAAACAGGAAGAGATCGCTAATAAAGCTATCGTACTGTCTAGTACTGAGACTACCAAGGAAGGAGACAGTGTAGATGCTTTAAAGGACGACGGTGGGAATGATGGAAATGAGGGAGACGATGATGTTATCATAACTGGAGACTCGGGATAAGCTGATGACATGACTTTGGAAGAGATGAAGGCGAAGACTGATGCACTTTTGAAAGTCAAATCCGAGGGAGAAACCGAAGAACCCCTAAACATTGATGCCATCCAGTCAATACCTCCTGGGCAGAAGATAGTCGTTAAAACTTTCAAAGTCAATCACTTCTCAGTTAGCATCTCAGTCCTCTATCACCCCCCAAGTTGCTCCATCAAAGGAAAAGAAAACGTCGAAGAAGCGCCTTCTCACGGATGCTAAGAGGGAAGAAAAAGAGAAACAGAAGGTTGCTCGAACGTCCAAGCCTTCTCCCAAATCCAAGTGAAATGTGATTTAGGCTTTTCATTTTGTTTTCCACTAACCTGTTGTTGTAGCGAGTGCGGCCCTTGCATCTTCTAATTCGTCTCCTTGTATAAACTTGCACTTATGTAAACAAAGTAGCTTGTTTTCCTGCAATGTCCAATATTTGCAAGTTTATTATTCATTTCAATTAAATGCACTAGTAGTCAAAACAATATTAACATAAGTAACCAATGATAAATCACATCACATATTAAACAAAAAGGTCCTACACGGGCTTCCGTAACAACAATAATATGTGCAATGCAAAAATCATTACTAAACTAAGTAATACACATTAGGGAGATGTGATGTGTGTGTATGCCCCCAATCAATCTTGAAAAAAACGCCTGGCGAGGGTTGTTCAGGATTGATTAGGACTGTCATTAGATTACCCCTAGTCCTTCAGTGGGGTAAGGATCCTTTTTTCTTGGCACTTGCTCTCAGTGCCTTTATACTCTCATGTCGTATGCCCAGGTAAGAGTGTGGTCAAGGCGGTCTTTAATCGTGGTGCACCATCACGCCTTAGGGACGTCATCTTCCTGTCCTTTATACTCTCTCTCGAATCATGAGAGTTAGAGTTTGGGACGTCGTCTTCCCATCCTTTGCATTTATCATGTGAACGGTCATTTTTAATCACTTTGGCTTTCCTTCTACACCCTATTCTCTAGGGCGGAGTCTCACCGGTCTTAATGTCGTGTTTGCTCTTAACTTTAATTCAAGTTTAATGTTTCATACCCAGAACAAAACAATCACATGATATAAATAAAAATGCAAAAAATAAATAAATGACACACAATATTTTATAGTGGTTCAACCAAATCATAGCCTATGTCCACTTTATAATCTTTTGTTTATATTAACCTGACATTTCTAGGCAAGTCGTGCCTTTTTACATGGTTTAATAAACAAATGAAAAAATACAATCTTAAACCAAGTATTGCCGCAAGTGATGGGCATTCCATGCTCTGGGTACCTCTTCACCATCTACGGTCGTTAACTTGAAAGATCCTGTGTCAAGTTTTCGTTGAATGGTATCGATCCTTCCTATTTCAGACCCAGGTGGGCAGGGGTCGGGAAGACACGTTTCAAGACTAAGTCTCCAGATCCAAGGGTACAAGATCGAACCTTCCTGTTGTAATATCGCGCAAGTTGACGTCTGTGTCTCGACGCGCGTAAATCTGCTTCATCTCTCTTTCCCTCAACAATGTCCAAGGACTCGAGAAGAAGCGCTCTGCTTGTCATCGGATCATAGTACGTTGTTCTATAGAAAGGAACTTTCAAGCCCACTGGAATGGCTGCTTATTATCCGAGTGATAGTGAGAAGGGGATAAGACCAGTCGCCGATTTGTAAGTCGTTCGGTAATCCCATAATGCTAAGGTCAACTCATCAACCCACGTGGCTTTTTCCTGCTTCAGCCACTTCTTAAGAATGGATTTGATGATCTTGTTTACTGCCTCGACTTGTCCATTCGATTGTGGGTGAGATACAGCGGTGTATCTCTTGTCAATTTTGTATTTCCGACAGAAATTTTTGAACTCAGTGCTATGGAACTGGGTTCCATTACCTGTTCTGATGACTTTAGGAATTCCAAATCGACAAATTATGTTTCTGACTACAAAATTGATTACTCGCTTTGTTGTAATCGTAGTTTAAGGCTCGACCTCTTCCCATTTAGTAAAGTAATCTACATCCACAGTTGAGTTTTTCGCCCCACCTTTAACGATTGGTAGGCTTCTAATGATGTCTATTTCCCACACAGCGAATAACCATGGACTCACCATTGACTTAAGTTGACCAGGGTGTGCTCTGGGAATCTTTGCGAACTTCTGGCATTGATCGCAGCTTTGTGAGTAATCAGCCGCATCTCGATTTATGGTAGCCCAGAAGCAGCCATATCGCAGTATTTTCTTTGCCCGTGTTTGATCTTCGGTGTGATCTCCACACTCACCCCCATGCACTTCTTTTAGTACGCGCTTGATGTAGTCGTGTGCTATACATCGAAGCAATGGCATTGAAAATCCCTGACGATAAAGAGCTTCATCTTGCATGACATATCTTGCAGCTTTACGAAACACGACCTGCCTCTCATTCTTCTTTGTCGGGAGCGTCCCGTTTTGTAGAAGTTCTTTGTTGGCGTCATCCATGATTCTCTTTCCGGTTCGGCTTCCAGCACTAGATCGACTTCCATCTGGTCGATGCTTGGGGACCCTAATACCTCGATCGGGACCATCTCTGTTTCCTTTGGATTATCAGAACTTGCCAACTTAGCTAACCTGTGACGACCGGGAATTTCGCTCGATCCGAATCAGTCGTTAAACCGATCTAGACCGTTCGAAACCCCTGAACGTTGAGAACATGACAAATCAGAACACAAACAGAAGAACATTTCATTGTATATTACAACAATGCATCAGATTACAAGAATATACAGAGTATAAATGAATAAATTACATTCGATAAATATCAGAGATTACAATAAATTACATAGCAGCGGAAAATAATACAAAGCACAACTGAAGGTGATATACGGATACAGAGCTTTCCGGATATCATTCCAGCTGTAAACCAGGATCCTATGAATATAAATCTGCAAAACCAAAACTACTAGCTGCCCGTGCGGAAAATAGGGGCACCCAGAGTTTAGGTTAAAACAATAAACTCCAGGTCAGTCATGTGACTGGTGTGAGAACTAAAAACAGTTATTTAAAGCTTTACTTTAAAAGAGAGTAATTCAAGGGACCACGCCGTAAAACACGGAACGGGTTTCCTCCCAAGAATACCAGTGCATATAGAATAAATAGCGCAATGCTTTTTTCAAAAAATGAAGCTGTTATAAGACCCAGGTCCCATCACACAATGCAATGCAACGCAAGCCGGAGGATAGGGTTTTACCTTATGACAGCCAAACATGCTTGGTACGTTTAAAACAAATCATTTGATACTATAATAAGTGTATAGTGTCAAAACATTTCAATCATAAATATAAATCATAGACGGCATGAGTGCCCCATCCCACTATGTCGCCATACTAGGCTCTACAAATAAAACCGAAATACACGTATTGGAAATTGGATTCCGTCATGAGTCGAGGCAAGGGGCAAGCTCCTCCCCGCTTCGAGACACTCTAGCAAATGCTCAGGACTACGCACACTGGGTAACCCTTGGATCGGTTGGGCCGGTCCTCACTTACGTTAGAGGATTGGCAATTCCTGAACACACGTTTCCCGGTCCTTACAGACCTATAATCGAGGCGCCTCATCCAACAACCACAAAGGTGAAAAGTATATAAATGTCAGGGCTGGTAAGTCACTGACACCACCAAAGCTAGAAAGAAACGTCGTGTTCTCCCAACGGCCCGTATCCCGTTTTTAACTCATACCGAGGTGTGAGGCTCGCGAATTCACGTTATACACAAAGCTGCCACATAGGCGTGCTTTGATCATCAACCACAAGACTTTGCTTTTCAACAGAAGCCTTGATCCTTGCATCTTAGTATGCCACACAGGCAATTCATGCCATGCGACTGATGTTCATCGATATACAACCTCTGAGCTCGTACGTCTCAGAGAAGGGCGTTAAGCAAGAGAATAAATTCTCCGCCGCCAAACAGATGTATATTTAATAAAAATCAATCAACACAGAATAAAATCCAGTGTCAGACACACAATCCATTTACAAGTCCGTTCTGGGTCTGAACGAAACCGGAGGCACTTTCCTCGCATATCCATCCATCTCCAAGTACGTCTGGACGACCACCAACTATTTCCATCCTCTTGGGTGTACTGCCCAATCAGGATCGTCAGTAATTATCCAAACGATGTGAAGACTTCCGGTCTTCAACCACCGTCTTCATCTTCGACTTATCATCGATCGGTTATTCAGAATGGGTGTAAACCCGGACTTTCCGAACAACCCGCGTATATTAAAAAAAAATGTTACACAAACACAACATACGCCTCATTCCAATTCATTAGTCACTAACCGTAAATTAGCAAGAGAACAATTTCCCAAACATTAACCCCGAAGGCCGAAACCAACATCAGATCAATACCCAGGAAACCATTCTTCTTAGCCAACCTACAACTAGTTTCTAAATTCCACATTCTTAGGGAAAGGTTCCCATTAATTTTATCCAAGATAAATTCTTTAAAATTTATCCTGTAATCTTCCTTTGGATGTCATTTAAAACCAAATTATGGTTTTCCAACTAGTCGAGATTAGCGAACCACAACGAAGTAATTATTTATTTTATTTCCCAATCCCAACCTATTCATCCCATGAAGCAAAACTGGTAATACTCCATATCTAACACCGTGGTGTTATCGGTAAAATTAATTACCATTTCACGTTCAAATCTAATTAAAGATTTAACTATCGCTTTGGAGCAAAACTGGTAATACTCCATTCCCGCTCATTTCTAAATTTGATAATTTAGATTATAGATTCACATTTCAATCTAATTGCAGATTCGTTAGAACTCCTTTTACTGGGTTAAAGAACTAGGTGTTATTTAAAACACAGTTCACGACAAACCCAAATCACATTCTATTTGTTATCGGGTTAAAGAACTAGTGTTATTTAAAACACCGTTCACGATAAACCCATTTCACATTCAATCAAATATATTAGAAATTCGATTATTTAAAACCCCTTTTTAAATCTAATTCATTTATGTAAAAATAATTGGGTTTTAAATTTAGTTCAAAACTAGTTCATTTCGATAAAAACCCATTTTTATCTTTTCAAATATGGAGTTTTTCATCCCAAATTTTCCCAAATCATTTCTTATGATTTTATACTAATTATTACTATTTTTAATAATTTTATCAAGGCCCGTACAATCGATTTCCAACAATGGCCATCGAACTGCACTTATAGCGACCTTTTTCGAATTTGATTTGGACGTATCTCCAAATCCAACCGTTAGATTTCAAATTTCCAATATTCGTTAGAAAGCTCTTTTCGATACGAACCCAACGGTTCCGGTTTTAGGAGAATCCGACGGTCGGATCTCCCGTAATGTCCGTTTGAAGTTAATGGTCGAAATTCACGAACTGCCGCGGCGCGGCGCGTTCTATTCAGGCCATTATATTATATATATAATATATATAATATATTTCGTCGATTTCTATTTAAAACGAATTATATAAATAGTTTTAAATTCGTTTCAAAAGCAATTTCAACTTCCATTTCAATTCAAATCAAAATTGAATTCTTCTTTATAAATTCGTTTTAAAATTCATTTCTATTCAATTCAAATTTCAATTAAATTTGAATTCATTTCAATTCAATTTGAATTCATTTTCAATTCAATTCAATTCAAATTGGTTTTCTATTCCATTCAATTCGAAATCGTTTTATATTCAATTCAAATCGAAATCGTTATATATTCAATTCATTTCGAAATCGTTATATATTCAATTCATTTCGAAATCGTTTTATATTCAATTCATTTCGAAATCGTTTTATATTCAATTCATTTCGAAATCGTTTTATATTCAATTCATTTCGAAATCGTTATATATTCAATTCATTTCGAAATCGCTATATATTCAATTCATTTCGAAATCGTAATATATTCAATTCATTTCGAAATCGCTATATATTCAATTCATTTCGAAATGGCTATATATTCAATTCATTTCGAAATCGTTATATATTCAATTCATTTCAAAATCGCTATATATTCAATTCATTTCGAAATCACTATATATTCAATTCATTTCGAAATCGCTATATATTCAATTCATTTCGAAATCGCTATATATTCAATTCATTTCGAAATCGTTATATATTCAATTCATTTCAAAATAAAATTGATATAAATATCGTTCACGTCAAAATGGCGTCAATCTAATCAACACGGCTTCATATATTTCTATTTTCAAATATTCTATTTCAAATATTTTATTTCAAATATTTCTATTTCAAATATTCTATTTCAAATATTCTATTTGTCAACACACGACTAATCTCAATGAATGAGTACCGTCCACGTGTGACTATTTTTGTTAAATTATTTCGTTCAACACATGACTAATCTCAACGGATGAGTACAGTCAACACATGAACCTTTATTTTATATTGATAAAGATGTAAATTTTATTATAAAAATATTTCGTTCAACACATGACTAATCTCACGAATGAGTATAGTCAACACATGAACCTTTATTTTATATTGATAAAGATGTAAATTTTATTATAAAAATATTTCGTTCAACACATGACTAATCTCAACGGATGAGTACAGTCAACACATGAACCTTTATTTTATATTGTTCTTTATCTTCTAAATTGGAATGAGGCCCAATCAATCACCATATAAAATTAATTATATGGATTTTCATACAACACATGTATATAATAACATTGAAAAAGGATCAACCATCAACCAAAGTGCACTACACTGTATAAGCATCAAATATAGATATCTAACGCTTATAACAGCCTGTCAATCAATCGATCGACATATTTAATAAATCAGGATGAGTGAACTTCAAATTTCATCCCAACACCCGTGTGGGGTTTCAAACAATCAAACACAGATTTTATTCGTGCAGTTGGGCGATGTGTAAAATTTATCGTCCCAATCAATGTCCATCAAATAGGTGTACATAAACAAACCGTCTGGTCTGTAAATGAATATTTTATTTTATCCACTTTACGTTAAAAATTATATTTTTAACGATAAAACATTTTATTTCAACATATGAATTTCTATTCAGTTCGTTTATTCAATAAAAATGATATTTTTATTTTTCTAACATATTTTAGAAAATTTCGGCGGCATGACGGCACTATACTAGAAACGGGACGAGGCCTAGCCTTATCCCCGGTCTAGTGAAGGCCCACGCCATTCACACATCAATCAATCCATTCATTTCACCTAACAATTCAATCTCAAATCAAATCATCTAACTAATCTATGCAACCAAAACAAACAAGTCCATGGTTTGTGGACGATTGTGTCGGGTGCTACTAAGCACCGTCTGCATCCTAGTATATATATAACTAGAAAAAGAGAATTTGAGTGAGAAGTTCTCACCGAAAGCTATCCTAACTTCACGGCTCTTCACTGATAGAAATCTTCATTGCTATCGCATCTTCGCCATCTTCGTTGCCCGTAGCCACTACATATGTAAAAATCGAATTTTTACTTCGCTATTCAATATATAAAAATCATATTTTTATTTCAAAGTTCAATATATAAAAATCATATTTTTATTTCGAAGTTCAATATATAAAAATCATATTTTTATTTCGAAGTTCAATATATAAAAATCATATTTTTATTTCGAAGTTCAATATATAAAAATCATATTTTTATTTCGAAGTTCAATATATAAAAATCATATTTTTATTTTCTTCCTTATATAAAAATTATATTTTTACATCTACTTCTAATATAAAGATCGAATTTTTATACTTCCTATACTATAAAAATCTCTTCATTGATAATATAAAAATCTCGCCTTTGATTATATAAAAATCTCGCCTTTGATTATATAAAAATCTCGCCTTTGATTATATAAAAATCTCGCCTTTATCATATTAAAGATCTCGTCTTTATCATATTAAAGATCTCGTCTTTAACTTGATAAAAATCACTTCTTTTTGTAAATTTAAAAAAAAAAACCCCAACTTTTCATATTTGCAAAACAATAATTTCTTTTGATTTATATATATACAAAACTGAATTCAACACCTGTTTTATCATTAAAACTGATTTTTATAATTATTAAAAACTAATTACTCTAAATTAAACAAATAAAAGAGGACTTACAGTAAAAGAAATCTCGAGGAGGGGGGGGGGTTTCTTCTGCGCACGAAGCTGAGGGGAGGTGGTGGCGGAGGGCTTTGGCAGTCGGAGGCGGGTCCTCAGGTGGGTGGCGCGGTGGGTTTCGGGTTGAAGGCGGATGCGGTTCTGGGTCTTCGTGAATGGAGGAAGCGGGTCTCGCGCTGGAGAAGGGGGGGGGAGAGGAGGAGGGCGGGCGCATCGATCGATGGTGGCTCGAGGCCTGGGGCGCGACGGGAGGAAGTGGCGACAGGGTTTTCGATTTTCCGCCTTTTTTTTTTTTTTTTTTTACTTCTGAGTGTGTTGACTGTGAAAGTGAGGGAGGATAGAGATTTAAGGGATTATATAATATATATATATATATTTAATTATTTTTAAATTCAAAAAGCAACTTTTTATCTCAAATTCAAAATCGAACCCACTGACTGTCATCCCTAGCTAATTACCCCCATTCCGAACACAATGGGATATGTATCGTAAGCTGATTCGATCGTTTGAATCAGTTTCCGTTGAATTTACATTTAAATCACTATATTGAATTTTAAACGTACATTTCAAATTACCGGGGTCACATACTGACTCTAAAAATTCTCAAAAAATATTTTCTAGCTTCGTATTGACGATGCAGTCCTAACAAAACTAGTTTCGTCGAATTCTGAGACCGTTGGAAAAATGGCCATTTTCCAGTCGATTAAAATCAACTGAAACTGGTCAAACGCGTTTTCCTTTGCCACGCTCACATATTGATTCGAAAAATTATGAAATTTGAAACCTAGCAATAATTCGACATCACGGACCCAACAAAAGTGGTTTCGTCGAAATCCGAGGTCATTTGCAAAATGTCCATTTTTAAGGGCCTGAATTCCATAGCGACTATTCAGAATTTTCAACTGGACATATCTCTTGATTCCCGCAATGAAATCTCGATTTGTCGGATTCGTTGGAAAGATATCATCAATTAGATCCTAATGTTTTTGGTTTCACTAAAATCCGGATTGTTTTGCACCCGGTACATTCAATTGAAGTTTGAAATCGAATTATCGAACTACCGCGCCATTTTCAATTCTATTTAAAATTATATATAAATATTTATATTCTAACGACGACGTGTATAATATATACGTTGAATTCTATTCAAAATAAATTTTCCTTCGTTTTTATTTAAAATGTTTCATTTTAAATATTCAAAATTCGCTAAAATGGCCAAAATAAAAATTTTAAACTGGCCCAGATTTTCCAGGTTATTACAATCTCCCCCACTTAAAACTTTTCGTCCCCGAAAAGGAACAAAGTCGAAAGTGGTTTGATTATTAAGCTCTACATTCATTCTGGCTTCCATTCTCTAACTTTTCAGTTTCTGAGAATTTTCAAAATTTCAAAAATTTGGCTAACACCCTAAATTTTCGAAAAATTTCGCCATAACCTCCCCTGCAATGGGAGCATCGGGGAATTTCAAATAGCTTCCCCGGTCCTTCAGATCTCAAAAAGAAAAAGAAAAAGCCAAGCGGCTAGCCAATAGGCTCACAAAATCATCATCACCCAAACAAAACAGGAAATAATGTAGTAAACATGTACCTATTTGTCGGGCAAACAAATTTTATTCTTCGGCTCTAGCCTCCTTGCTATGACCTGTTCAATGTAAGTATATGTATGCATGCATATGCGACCAATTTTCAACGCAATTCAATTATTAGTTTAATTAGGCATAAATGGTTAAAATTAGCAAACAATTAAACAAACAACACAATCATCAATCAATTAGTGGATTAGAGTTTTCAAATTCATAATTTTGATACATATACAAAAAATCATGTTTTTGATGCCAATTCACAACAATGTGTTCTAACTATATATAAGTTTTGGTTCTCACACCAGTCTAATGGAAATATATAGGTATCACACCTTCGAAACACGAAACTAATTACTAATGATGACGCGTCAATCATCAGAATCAGGTCCGGGCGACTAGAGTATGATTCTATATCTATCCAGTATATTAAAACTTCGAATATACGTTCATGACGCGTATATACAAAACCTTTATATATTGGATTGTCCATATTCAAAATAAATAAATAATCAAATACGTTTAAAATGGTTTAAATTTCAAAACAAAACGGTTTTCAATTGAAAAATATACTCTTCACACTCGTTCTAGGATACTACTGATCCTATCTCTAACGAGTCATTCTAATTGGATATTGCTAATCCAATATCTGATGAATTCTTTCGTATGGTTCTAATGTGTCTTGTTCTCGAGCTCTGTAAACCAAAGCTCTGATACCAAATGTGACGACCGGGAATTTCGCTCGATCCGAATCAGTCGTTAAACCGATCTAGACCGTTCGAAACCCCTGAACGTTGAGAACATGACAAATCAGAACACAAACAGAAGAACATTTCATTGTATATTACAACAATGCATCAGATTACAAGAATATATAGAGTATAAATGAATAAATTACATTCGATAAATATCAGAGATTACAATAAATTACATAGCAGCGGAAAATAATACAAAGCACAACTGAAGGTGATATACGGATACAGAGCTTTCCGGATATCATTCCAGCTGTAAACCAGGATCCTGTGAATATAAATCTGCAAAACCAAAACTACTAGCTGCCCATGCGGAAAATATGGGCACCCAGAGTTTAGGTTAAAACAATAAACTCCAGGTCAGTCATGTGACTGGTGTGAGAACTAAAAACAGTTATTTAAAGCTTTACTTTAAAAGAGAGTAATTCAAGGGACCACGCCGTAAAACACGGAACGGGTTTCCTCCCAAGAATACCAGTGCATATAGAATAAATAGCGCAATGCTTTTTCGAAAAATGAAGCTGTTATAAGACCCAGGTCCCATCACACAATGCAACGCAAGCCGGAGGATAGGGTTTTACCTTATGACAGCCAAACATGCTTGGTACGTTTAAAACAAATCATTTGATACTATAATAAGTGTATAGTGTCAAAACATTTCAATCATAAATATAAATCATAGACGGCATGAGTGCCCCATCCCACTATGTCGCCATACTAGGCTCTACAAATAAAACCGAAATACACGTATTGGAAATTGGATTCCATCATGAGTCGAGGCAAGGGGCAAGCTCCTCTCCGCTTCGAGACACTCTAGCAAATGCTCAGGACTACGCACACTGGGTAACCCTTGGATCGGTTGGGCCGGTCCTCACTTACGTTAGAGGATTGGCAATTCCTGAACACACGTTTCCCGGTCCTTACAGACCTATAATCGAGGCGCCTCATCCAACAACCACAAAGGTGAAAAGTATATAAATGTCAGGGCTGGTAAGTCACTGACACCACCAAAGCTAGAAAGAAACGTCGTGTTCTCCCAACGGCCCGTATCCCCTTTTTAACTCATACCGAGGTGTGAGGCTCACGAATTCACGTTATACACAAAGCTGCCACATAGGCGTGCTTTGATCATCAACCACAAGACTTTGCTTTTCAACAGAAGCCTTGATCCTTGCATCCTAGCATGCCACACAGGCAATTCATGCCATGCGACTGATGTCCATCGATATACAACCTCTGAGCTCGTACGTCTCAGAGAAGGGCGTTAAGCAAGAGAATAAATTCTCCGCCGCCAAACAGATGTATATTTAATAAAAATCAATCAACACAGAATAAAATCCAGTGTCAGACACACAATCCATTTACAAGTCCGTTCTGGGTCTGAACGAAACCGGAGGCACTTTCCTCGCATATCCATCCATCTCCAGGTACGTCTGGACGACCACCAACTATTTCCATCCTCTTGGGTGTACTGCCCAATCAGGATCGTCAGTAATTATCCAAACGATGTGAAGACTTCCGGTCTTCAACCACCGTCTTCATCTTCGACTTATCGTCGATCGGTTATTCAGAATGGGTGTAAACCCGGACTTTCCGAACAACCCGCGTATATTAAAAACAAATGTTACACAAACACAACATACGCCTCATTCCAATTCATTAGTCACTAACCGCAAATTAGCAAGAGAACAATTTCCCAAACATTAACCCCGAAGGCCGAAACCAACATCAGATCAATACCCAGGAAACCATTCTTCTTAGCCAACCTACAGCTAGTTTCTAAATTCCACATTCTTAGGGAAAGGTTCCCATTAATTTTATCCAAGATAAATTCTTTAAAATTTATCCTGTAATCTTCCTTTGGATGTCATTTAAAACCAAATTATGGTTTTCCAACTAGTCGAGATTAGCGAACCACAACGAAGTAATTATTTATTTTATTTCCCAATCCCAACCTATTCATCCCATGAAGCAAAACTGGTAATACTCCATATCTAACACCGTGGTGTTATCGGTAAAATTAATTACCATTTCACGTTCAAATCTAATTAAAGATTTAACTATCGCTTTGGAGCAAAACTGGTAATACTCCATTCCCGCTCATTTCTAAATTTGATAATTTAGATTATAGATTCACATTTCAATCTAATTGCAGATTCGTTAGAACTCCTTTTACTGGGTTAAAGAACTAGGTGTTATTTAAAACACAGTTCACGACAAACCCAAATCACATTCTATTTGTTATCGGGTTAAAGAACTAGAGTTATTTAAAACACCGTTCACGATAAACCCATTTCACATTCAATCAAATATATTAGAAATTCGATTATTTAAAACCCCTTTTTAAATCTAATTCATTTATGTAAAAATAATTGGGTTTTAAATTTAGTTCAAAACTAGTTCATTTCGATAAAACCCATTTTTATCTTTTCAAATATGGAGTTTTTCATCCCAAATTTTCCCAAATCATTTCTTATGATTTTATACTAATTATTACTATTTTTAATAATTTTATCAAGGCACGTACAATCGATTTCCAACAATGGCCATCGAACTGCACTTATAGCGACCTTTTTCGAATTTGATTTGGACGTATCTCCAAATCCAACCGTTAGATTTCAAATTTCCAATATTCGTTAGAAAGCTCTTTTCGATACGAACCCAACGGTTCCGGTTTTAGGAGAATCCGACGGTCGGATCTCCCGTAATGTCCGTTTGAAGTTAATGGTCGAAATTCACGAACTGTCGCGGCGCGGCGCGTTCTATTCAGGCCATTATATTATATATATAATATATATAATATATTTCGTCGATTTCTATTTAAAATGAATTATATAAATAGTTTTAAATTCGTTTCAAAAGCAATTTCAACTTCCATTTCAATTCAAATCAAAATTGAATTCTTCTTTATAAATTCGTTTTAAAATTCATTTCTATTCAATTCAAATTTCAATTAAATTTGAATTCATTTCAATTCAATTTGAATTCATTTTCAATTCAATTCAATTCAAATTGGTTTTCTATTCCATTCAATTCGAAATCGTTTTATATTCAATTCAAATCGAAATCGTTATATATTCAATTCATTTCGAAATCGTTATATATTCAATTCATTTCGAAATCGTTTTATATTCAATTCATTTCGAAATCGTTTTATATTCAATTCATTTCGAAATCGTTATATATTCAATTCATTTCGAAATCGTTATATATTCAATTCATTTCGAAATCGCTATACATTCAATTCATTTCGAAATCGCTATATATTCAATTCATTTCGAAATCGCTATATATTCAATTCATTTCGAAATCGCTATATATTCAATTCATTTCAAAATCGCTATATATTCAATTCATTTCGAAATCGCTATATATTCAATTCATTTCGAAATCGCTATATATTCAATTCATTTCGAAATCGCTATATATTCAATTTATTTCGAAATCCCTATATATTCAATTCATTTCGAAATCGTTATATATTCAATTCATTTCAAAATAAAATTGATATAAATATCGTTCACGTCAAAATGGCGTCAATCTAATCAACACGGCTTCATATATTTCTATTTTCAAATATTCTATTTCAAATATTCTATTTCAAATATTTCTATTTCAAATATTCTATTTCAAATATTCTATTTGTCAACACACGACTAATCTCAATGAATGAGTACCGTCCACGTGTGACTATTTTTGTTAAATTATTTCGTTCAACACATGACTAATCTCAACGGATGAGTACAGTCAACACATGAACCTTTATTTTATATTGATAAAGATGTAAATTTTATTATAAAAATATTTCGTTCAACACATGACTAATCTCACGAATGAGTACAGTCAACACATGAACCTTTATTTTATATTGATAAAGATGTAAATTTTATTATAAAAATATTTCGTTCAACACATGACTAATCTCAATGGATGAGTACAGTCAACACATGAACCTTTATTTTATATTGTTCTTTATCTTCTAAATTGGAATGAGGCCCAATCAATCACCATATAAAATTAATTATATGGATTTTCATACAACACATGTATATAATAACATTGAAAAAGGATCAACCATCAACCAAAGTGCACTACACTGTATAAGCATCAAATATAGATATCTAACGCTTATAACAGCCTGTCAATCAATCGATCGACATATTTAATAAATCAGGATGAGTGAACTTCAAATTTCATCCCAACACCCGTGTGGGGTTTCAAACAATCAAACACAGATTTTATTCGTGCAGTTGGGCGATGTGTAAAATTTATCGTCCCAATCAATGTCCTTCAAATAGGTGTACATAAACAAACCGTCTGGTCTGTAAATGAATATTTTATTTTATCCACTTTACGTTAAAAATTATATTTTTAACGATAAAACATTTTATTTCAACATATGAATTTCTATTCAGTTCGTTTATTCAATAAAAATGATATTTTTATTTTTCTAACATATTTTAGAAAATTTCGGCGGCATGACGGCACTATACTAGAAACGGGACGAGGCCTAGCCTTATCCCCGGTCTAGTGAAGGCCCACGCCATTCACACATCAATCAATCCATTCATTTCACCTAACAATTCAATCTCAAATCAAATCATCTAACTAATCTATGCAACCAAAACAAACAAGTCCATGGTTTGTGGACGATTGTGTCGGGTGCTACTAAGCACCGTCTGCATCCTAGTATATATATATAACTAGAAAAAGAGAATTTGAGTGAGAAGTTCTCACCGAAAGCTATCCTAACTTCACGGCTCTTCACTGATAGAAATCTTCATTGCTATCGCATCTTCGCCATCTTCGTTTCCCGTAGCCACTACATATGTAAAAATCGAATTTTTACTTCGCTATTCAATATATAAAAATCATATTTTTATTTCGAAGTTCAATATATAAAAATCATATTTTTATTTCGAAGTTCAATATATAAAAATCATATTTTTATTTCGAAGTTCAATATATAAAAATCATATTTTTATTTCGAAGTTCAATATATAAAAATCATATTTTTATTTTCTTCCTTATATAAAAATTATATTTTTACATCTACTTCTAATATAAAGATTGAATTTTTATACTTCCTATACTATAAAAATCTCTTCATTGATAATATAAAAATCTCGCCTTTGATTATATAAAAATCTCGCCTTTGATTATATAAAAATCTCGCCTTTGATTATATAAAAATCTCGCCTTTATCATATTAAAGATCTCGTCTTTATCATATTAAAGATCTCGTCTTTAACTTGATAAAAATCACTTCTTTTTGTAAATTTAAAAAAAAAAAAAAACCCAACTTTTCATATTTGCAAAACAATAATTTCTTTTGATTTATATATATACAAAACTGAATTCAACGCCTGTTTTATCATTAAAACTGATTTTTATAATTATTAAAAACTAATTACTCTAAATTAAACAAATAAAAGAGGACTTACAGTAAAAGAAATCTCGAGGAGGGGGGGGTTTCTTCTGCGCACGAAGCTGAGGGGAGGTGGTGGCGGAGGGCTTTGGCAGTCGGAGGCGGGTCCTCAGGTGGGTGGCGCGGTGGGTTTCGGGTTGAAGGCGGATGCGGTTCTGGGTCTTCGTGAATGGAGGAAGCGGGTCTCGCGCTGGAGAAGGGGGGGGGGGGAGAGGAGGAGGGCGGGCGCATCGATCGATGGTGGCTCGAGGCCTGGGGCGCGACGGGAGGAAGTGGCGACAGGGTTTTCGATTTTCCGCCTTTTTTTTTTTTTTTTACTTCTGAGCGTGTTGACTGTGAAAGTGAGGGAGGATAGAGATTTAAGGGATTATAATATATATATATATATATATATATTTAATTATTTTTAAATTCAAAAAGCAACTTTTTATCTCAAATTCAAAATCGAACCCACTGACTGTCATCCCTAGCTAATTACCCCCATTCCGAACACAATGGGATATGTATCGTAAGCTGATTCGATCGTTTGAATCAGTTTCCGTTGAATTTACATTTAAATCACTATATTGAATTTTAAACGTACATTTCAAATTACCGGGGTCACATACTGACTCTAAAAATTCTCGAAAAATATTTTCTAGCTTCGTATTGACGATACGGTCCTAACAAAACTAGTTTCATCGAATTCTGAGACCGTTGGAAAAATGGCCATTTTCCAGTCGATTAAAATCAACTGAAACTGGTCAAACGCGTTTTCCTTTGCCACGCTCACATATTGATTCGAAAAATTATGAAATTTGAAACCTAGCAATAATTCGACATCACGGACCCAACAAAAGTGGTTTCGTCGAAATCCGAGGTCATTTGCAAAATGTCCATTTTTAAGGGCCTGAATTCCATAGCGACTATTCAGAATTTTCAACTGGACATATCTCTTGATTCCCGCAATGAAATCTCGATTTGTCGGATTCGTTGGAAAGATATCATCAATTAGATCCTAATGTTTTTGGTTTCACTAAAATCCGGATTGTTTTGCACCCGGTACATTCAATTGAAGTTTGAAATCGAATTATCGAACTACCGCGCCATTTTCAATTCTATTTATAATTATATATAAATATTTATATTCTAACGACGACGTGTATAATATATACGTTGAATTCTATTCAAAATAAATTTTCCTTCGTTTTTATTTAAAATGTTTCATTTTAAATATTCAAAATTCGCTAAAATGGCCAAAATAAAAATTTTAAACTGGCCCAGATTTTCCGGGTTATTACATAACCTATCCGCTTTCTGATTTTCTGCCCGTGAAATGTGGGTTATGCTATAATGCTCTAAGTTGTCTAATAACTCTTCTACCCTTTCTAGGTAAGAGGTGAGTCGAGGTCCTTTAGCGTTGAACTCCTTCCGAACCTAGCAGACGACAACCTTTGAATCATAGAAAATGTTCAATGTTGTTACTCATAATTCCTTAGAAAATTTCAACCTGGCAATCGGGGCCTCGTATTCGGAATCGTGTTAGTTGCAGAAAATTCTAACCGCAAAGCACTCTAAATTGATCGTCCTTCAAGAGTTGTCAAAATGACCCTGGCGTCAGATCGTCTATCATTCTTAGCACCATTTGTATACATCTTCCATGGGTTAGGTTCTAATTTCTGCTCTGAGGTGCCAGCTTCTTCATCAATGACATCCTCTTTAGGGATTGTAAATTCAGCAATGAAGTCAGCTAATGTGTGCTCCCTTATTGATCTTTTGGGTTGGAAGTTTAGGTCAAACTGGCTTAGTTTAATATTCCACTTAAGCAGTCGTCCAGACGCCTCAGGCCGTTTTAGGACCTATCGAAGTGGTTGATCAGTATATAAAACAATTAGATGAGCCTGAAAATAATGGCGGAGTTTTCTAGAAGCGATCAGTAGGCTATAAGCAAGTTTTTCTATCTTCAAATAGTTGTGCTCTGATGCTACCAACTTCTTTCTCACATAATATACTGGTCTTTGAACTTTGTCTTCCTCGCGAACGGGAGATGAACTAATGGCATGAGACGACACTGCCAAATATACATATAAATCTTCATGATCCACTGGTTTAGATAGTATTTCAGGATTTTCTAGGAGATTCAGCAGGTTTTGAAAAGCTTCTACGCAATTTGGTTTCCACTCAAAATTACGCTTTATCAAATTGAAGAAAGAAACGCATTTATCTATAGCCTTAGAAATAAACCTGCTTAGGGCTACGACTTTTCCTACCAAACCCGAGACATCTTTGATCTTTCACGGTTTTTCAATATTCCTGATGGTCGCAATTTGACTGGGATTGATCTCAATTCCACGGGAACTGACTATGTAGCCCAAAAAGTTTCTAGATGCAACTCCGAATGAGCATTTCTTAAGGTTAAGCTTCATTTCATATCATCAAAGAATACTGAACATTTCTGCTAAGTCAGCTATATGGTCAGATGATTGTTTCAACTTTACAATCATGTCATCCACATATACTTCCATACTTCTACCAATTTTATGTTAAAACATCTGATTCACCAAGCGTTGATAAATGGCTTCGGCATTCCTCAATCCAAACGACATCACCACATAACAGTATAACCCCAAGTCAGTAATAAAACTTGTATGCTCCTGATCCAGTACATGCATGGGAATCTGGTTGTACCCTGAATATGCATCCATGAATGAGAGAAGTTCATGCCCTACCGTTGAGTTTACCAATTGGTCAATTCTGGGGAGTGGAAAGCTGTCCGTCGGGCAGGCTTTATTTAGATCGGAGAAATCAATACACGTTTTCCACTTCCCATTGTATTTCTTCACTAAGACATGGTTTGATATCCGGTCAGGATATGTTGAGTCTCTGATGAACCCGTTATCACTTAACTACTCCACTTCCTCTTTCAAGGCGGTCGACCTCTCCGGGCCTAACATACGCCTTTTCTGTTCCACAGGAGGATCCTTTGTGTTTATGCTGAGTGAGTGACTCATAATTAAGGTAGAAATCACACACATGTCAGTGTGGGTCCAGGAAAACACATCTAAGTTCGCTTTCAAAAAGTTTGTTAATTCTTTCATCTGAAAAGAATCCAAGTGAGATCCAATCTTCAAGACCTTTGTCAGGTCATCATTATAGATTGGAATGTCTATGGTTACTTCATTAGGCATCGCCTTTCTGCTTCCTGGTTCTTTGTCCTCTCTAGGATCAATATCTTCTGGTAGATTGTTAAGCGATTCCCTTGGCGACGTTGTCTTTAGTTGTTATGCTGAGTTCTCCTCAGCAGGAGGGGAAGTATTCTTAGACTCTGTGTCTTTTTCGTTGCGCAGCATCTTCAATTCTTCCATATAACAGGCTCTTCCACTAACTCGGTCACCACGAATCATCCCCACTCCAGCTTCGGTTGGGAATTCAATTAACAGGCACCAGGGTGCGATGTAGGCTCTAAACTCTACCACGGCCGGTCAACCTAAGAAAGCATTGTGAGGTGATTCAATATCCATGATCACGAATTGGAGAATCCCTACTCTTTGGCGCTCTCCCTCCCCTAGCTCTACAGGTAAGTCTACCATTCCAATAGGAGCGGTTGATAATCCATTAAAGCAATGTATCCATCGTCCACACGACTTTAAATCCTTCATTTCTAACTTTGTGACGGCCCGCCCCGCACCAGCCGGCATTTCCTCCGAAAGTGCGCTGTACACATGCTCGACTAACACGGAGCGGTCGCCGAAGAAAGGAAAGAAGAGAATGAACTAATCGAAAACCTGTAGAATGTCTCACAGCGCATGGAACAAAATATAATAATAATATACTTGACATAAAACTGGTGAGACAGTGCATAAGCTGATAACTAAAACCAACATCAACATCATCATCAGAGTAGCGGAAATCCAAATACAGCTTATTACAACTTTCCAAATTACTGTCTCTAAACAAAAGAAAGAAAGTTACACCACTAATGCCCAAAATAGTGACCGCAGCAACATAGGGAGAATGTCTATATATATATATCATACGTGGAAGCCTCCTGCTCGTCTCCGGTACAGCTACTCGTGCGTACCCAGCTAAACTGTCTCTAGTCTGCTCGTGAGAGCACCTAGAGTAATAAGAAGAGATATAAAACTCTAGGTCAGACAAAAAGTCTGGTATGAGTGATAAGCAGCTAAAAAGAACAATAACAGGTATACTAAACCATACCTGAACCTGGACCTGCAACCAAAGAGTTAGCACTACTACTGTAAAATACTCTGAGGTGCCACTAACATACGGTGTAAAGAATACGGGGGTGGGGATGTGCATGTCATAATGAAGGCAAACAAATCAACCATAGAAACCATCCTCACATCTCTCACTTAGTGCGTAAAGCATACGATGTCCACCGCTGTCAATCACTAGACCCATCGAAGTAGTGACGGAGTTCAACTTGTACAACTACTGCTACTACCAAGCTTACCACACGGAGTCATGACCAAATCTTCACAAATGACTCCACTTCATTGGTCTATAGCTCTTTAGTCGTACATAGGCCACTGTGGCCCTGAATCCGTTCACGTACCCCCTACACATAGTGATCCAAAGTTATAAACATCGACAACCCCTTAGCACACGTCCCGCAGCAAAGCCCAATCATGAAGTTCACTCATTGGTTCCCATCTGGATCCTAAGTACAAACTTCCATTTGGACCACCTTTGCATCTCAGGTTTCTAGTCGTCACCGGATCGGTTCGGTTCCTCCCTTTACTTTGCTTCGGATCGTACTCCCATCAGGTTCGGATCGTACTCCCATCAGGTTCGGATCGTGGTCCACGCCTCATGTCCAAGTTCCACAGTTCGGATCGGAATGCTTCATCACCTCAGATCAGGTCGAGTTCCTCTAGTTCTTCCATGGCGCATCGGTTCGGGTCGGGTAACATGGTTCGGATCGTGGGCTCTCCAGGTAAGCTGATCGGTATGGAGATTAATGCTCCCATCGGTTCGGTTCGGAGAAGACTACACGGGTCAGGTCAGCGAAGATACTCCACCAGCGGTTCGTGTGGAAGGGCTTCACAACGGTTCAGTTCGGCCTCCCCCATCCGATCCGATCCGGTTCGGGTACTTTTCTACACTTTTCCTGCAACTTCCAGCGACTGTTTATACGCCACTCAACGCCGTTTTCGACCAATATAACACTTCTAGACAATCACAAATCATACCATACAGTCATATCAACATGTACAATCAATCATAAACACCGAAACAACAACTATAGCATGTAAAATGGATCAAACATACCCAAAATCCCATATTTTCCCTTAAGCATGTTTAGGCAAAACTAATGATATGATTAGAAAAACTTAATCAAATTAACCCAAGTTTCTAACAGAGGTCTAAAACATCATTTAAGAATTTATAAATATTTTTCCAAAATTTATTAGTGTATAAATTTGCTAATCAACACTAATTACCCTTAATTAACCATAATTAGTGAGGAACTATGAAAATCACTCACCTTAGCCACCAATAAAACCTTTAGAACTGAAACTCTACTGTTTGGGCACGAATACCAATGCAACACAGCAGCTCTACCTTGACTCTTGTGCTAGTCCGCCTTGATTTGATGTTGCTAAGCTTAATCCTTGATTAGAAAGTGATTTGGAGGTGTTTTAGAGGTTGGAGGCCATTGTTAGGGTTTCTGAGAGGTAAGTGGCAGCTAGAAAACTAAAATAGAATGAAAACCTAACTCATTTCAGCCTCCCCATAACCCTAATCCCGAAATGGGTTATGGGCTCATTCACTAGTCACCCCATTCGGCCCGGTTAAGCAGTTTTTCACCTTCCAAACATTATTTCAGCCATATCTCCCAAACGGTAAGTCCGTTTTTCACGTGTGACCACTCTACGGAAAGGTAAACCATCATCCGAAGCCAATGGAAGTGATTTCAGGTCAAAACTCCTTTCCAACCAAAAGTTATGGCCAAAACATGATCTGTTAGGGGCAAAATGGTCGTTTAAAAACCGACAAAAATCATGAACATGGGAAATCACCCCACTAGTCGCCTCCCAATGCTACATGACCATACGACTTCGTATGTAAAAGAAATAAATATTCTACGATCCTATGATGCGTAGAATGTGGGTAGTTACACTCTTCCCCCCTTAAGAAATTTCGTCCCCGAAATTCCTTAACCTAAAACATACAAAGGATCCCGCATGCCTACCAATCATATACAACAATCAAACATGCAAAACAAACAAACAAGCCTATCCTAGCATGCAGAAAGACTAAATCGAAGTTAAAATCTTACCAGGCGAAGAGTTCTGGATACGTCTTCCTAATGCTCTTCTCTGTCTCCCAAGTATAGTCATTCTCATTCTCGCCCCATTGGACTTTGACTAGATTCACCGCTTTCCTTCGAAATTGCTTCGTATCGTTCCCAACAATACGCATAGGCTTACGGTTCCCAACCGCCTCGGGTTCAACTTCGATATCATCCAACTAATCAGGTGAAATAGTCACATCTGGGTCGTGCATGAACTTCCTTAATTGGGAAACATGAAATACGTTGTGAACTCCTGCCATCTTCTCTGGTAATTCAACTTTATATGCCAAATTCCCAATTTGCTCAAGAACTGGGAATGGACCAACAAATCTTGGTGCTAACTTGCCTCTCATGCCAAATGGTTTCACGCTCTTCAACGGAGAAATCTTGACAAACACCAAGTCGCCGATGGAGAACTATAATTCTATTCTCCTCTTATCAGCATAACTCTTCTGCCTATCTTGGGCAACCTTCATTCGCTGTTGGATAATCTTAATCTTAGCTGTAGTTTCTCTTATCACATCCGGTCCAAGCACAAACTTCTCACCAATTTCTACCCAACATGACGGTGAGTTGCACGGTCTTCCATGCAAAGCTTCAAACGGAGCCATACCGATACTGGATTGATAACTATTATTATATGCAAACTCTACTAGATGCAAATGGTCATCCCATGATCCACCAAAATCCAATACACAGGCTCTCAAGAGGTCTTCTAACACCCGATTCACCCTCTCTGTTTGACCATCGGTTTGAGGATGATACGCGGTACTGAGATGTAGTTTTGATCCTAACGCCTCTTGTAAGCTCTTCCAAAATCCACTAGTGAACAACGGATCTCGGTCACTCATAATGCCCTTGGGTATTCCATGAAGTCTCACTACCCACTTTATATACAGTTCCGTTAATTTAGCTACCGTCCTGTTTGACTTGACGGGTATAAACCTTGCACTCTTAGTCAATCGGTCCACAATCACCCAAATGCTATCGTGGCCTGATCAAGTCCTTGGTAACCCATCAATGAAATCCATTCACACTTGTTCCCATTTCCATTCTGGAATTTCTAATGGTTGTAGTAAACCGCTAGGCTTCTTTTGCTCAACTTTAACTAGCTAGCAATTCATGCATTTGGATATAAATTTCCTAATGTCTCTTTTCATCCCTTCCCAGTAGTAGGTCTGCTTCTTGTCTCGGTACATCTTGTTACCACCGGGGTGTATAGTCAGTTTTGAGTGATGACATTCTCTAAGCACTTCATCTCTCAATCCATTAACATTGGGTACAACTAGTCTTCCATTCTTTCAAAGCCATCCATATCGATCAAGCCCATTCTTGTTCATCTCTCCGTCGATTCCCATCTCTAACTTTGAGATGATTTCCAATAGGTTAGGATCGTTCCTCTGACTGGAACCAATCCGCTCAATCAAAGTGGGTCTGATCGTCAAACTTGCTAACATTTCTGGATCCAATTCGCACTTTGGTCTAAAATCATACCCCACAATGTACTCCAGTTGCTTCCATTCTAGAAATATAGCTCCTAAACTAGCATGTCTTCTACTCAATGCATCAGCTACCGCATTGCCCTTTCCTGGTGTATATGCAATGTCGAAATCATAGGAAGCCAAGAATTCTAACCATCTTTGCTGTCGAAGATTTAGATCATTTTGGAAGAAGAGATACTTTAACAATTTATGATCGGTAAACAGCTCAAACCTTTCTCCCAAGAGATAATGTCTCCACATCTTCAATGCGAACACGATCGCTGCTAATTCCAAATCATGGGTCAGGTATCTTCTCTCATACGGTTTCAATTGCCGACTTGCATAAGCTACAACCCTGCATCCTTGCATCAATACAGCACCTAGTTCTGTACCACATGCTTCTGTGTATACCGTCATCTCTTCATTCCCCTTAGGAATGACTAACACTGGTACACATGTCAACTTGTCCTTTAGAATCTTGAATGCATTCTCGCACCTTTCATCCCAGACGAAATCTTGATTCTTCTTGGTCAACTGAGTCAACGGTGCTGCTATCTTGGAGAAGTCTTGGATAAACTTACGATAACACCCAGCTAATCCCAAGAAACTTCTTATGTCTGTTGCATTCTTGGGCGTAGACCAATCTTGTACCGTAGCCACCTTCGCAGGATCCACGACAATACCATTGTCTGAAACAACATGGCCCAAGAATCTCACTTCCCTCCTCTAGAAATGACACTTAGAAAACTTTGCTTTCAATTGGTGTTTTCTCAACACCTCCATCACTATTCTTAAATGTTCCTTGTGTTCTTCCTCTGTCCTCGAATAAATAAGTATATCGTCCACGAACACAAGAACAAACTTATTCAACTGATCTCTGAATACTCTATTCATAAGGTCCACAAAATATGTTGGTGCATTGGTCAGCCCGAATGGCATGACCAACCACTCATAAAATCCAAACGGCGTCCGAAAGGCCGTTTTAGCTATACTCTCATCTTCCACTCTAAGCTGATGGAATCCTGTCACGAGGTCCAACTGGGAGAATACTCTCACGCCACTCAACTGATCAAACAAATCATCTATCCACGGTAGAGGATAGTTATTCTTCTTCGTCACTTTATTCAATTCGCGGTAGTCTACACACAAACGAAGGGAACCATCTGCCTTGGTAGCAAACACAACTGGTGCTCCCCATTCAGAAACACTCCTTCTGATAAATCCCTTCTTCAAAAGATCGCTGACTTGCATCCCGAGCTCTCGCTTCTCCCTTGGTGCCATACGACAAAGTGGCATCACTATCGGTCTGGCATCTTTCACTAAATCAATACGGAACTCAATCTCTCGGTGTGGTGGAAGTCCGGTCACTTCCTCGAAAACGTCCGGATACTGGCCAACCACGGGCAAACCTGACAACTCACTATGCGGGATGTCGAGGGAATTTAGAAAACTAGCCATTACCCCATCACCGGGTAGACCACCAAACACTACCCTTTGCCCATCATCCGCTCTAGCTGTCACCAAAAAGCCCTCATAGTCTACCACCACCCTGTATCTTTGGAGCCAATCGACTTCCAAAATAATGCCAAACCCGGTAAAGCCCAAAACAAAGCAATCACAAACAAACATGCATCCATGACTCGATAAGACCACATTACGACAAATCATGCTAAGGTTAGTCGAACCACCAATTAGGTTCGTCACTACTAAAGGTCTATCGACAATCTCGGGCTCCAATCCCAACCTATCTACCAGGTAACTAGATATGAAAGAACTGGAAGCCCCGACATCAAACAAAACTCTAACAGGAACATCATAAACAGAAAGCATACCTTGAATAACGACATTATTTCCCTTCTCCGCCGCAGTTGGGGCATTCGACGAAGAAGGAATAGCATTAAGGGCATATGCTTTCACCATCTGCTTTTCTTTAGGGGGTTGCGGACACTTGTCCTTGTGATGTCCCACTTAGCCATAGTTGAAGCACTTCCTATCCGTTGGCTTGGCCCAACAATTACTAGCATAATGGCCCTTCTTACCACAGCTGAAGCACTCAACATCTTTCTTATTCTTTTTCTAGCCTTCCTTATTCTGGTTCTGCTTCCTCTTATTCTGAGAATCACTCTTGCCTCCACCACTTGCTTGCGGCTTTGGCTCCTCTGCAGATGCAACCTCAGTCTTCGACTTAGGGTAAAGACTCTCTGACCTCAATGCTTTCCCCACAATCGATTCAAACATCTTATCGATGTGGTCAATGGGCCTTTCCCCCAAGTACTGATCCAAGCCAGTTATGAACTTCTCATTCTTCTTCTCGGCAATATCAATAAGAGATAACCCGTACTTCGACAAAGTGTCGAATTCAGCAATATACTCCGAGACAGCTCTGCCATTCTTCTTTAGTTCCAAGAATCTCTTAAAAAACACTAACTTCTGAGCAGTTGGAATGAACTTATTGCTAAAGCGAACCTGAAACTGATCCCAAGTAATCTGATCTTCGGGAGTAGCTGCCTTTATAGCATTCCACCAATTCATTACCCGTGGTAACACCCCGTGAATTCTATAACGCTAAGCTTCACAAATTAAAGTATAATTAATTCTAAATGAAAGAATTAAGGGAAACGGGTTACGCCATTGCGTTCGTCTCGGAATTCTGCTTGAGATAGAGTCCGAGTTTGCGCGAATCGGACTCTGTACGGAGTTATGGCCTTCGGAAGTTTCAGAATAAAATTTAAATTCAAACAGCTCAGTTTAAATTTCAAAAATTGAATTTCAGGTTCAAACTGGGATGGGCAGGAAAATTCCCGCCCAGAGACCAGGTCGACCATAGGGTCGACCATGGTGTCGACCTGGTCACCCGAGGTCGACCATAGTGTCGAGCTGGTCCCCCCCAGGTCGACCATAGTGTCGACCTGGGTGTCGACCTACCTGGTCGACCTGGCTAGCCAGGTCTGGCTCTGGCTCGAATTTCTGTGTCTCTGTGTGTTACTAGGGCTTACGTGTCACCTCTTGATTGGCTCTTTGAACTCTGAATGGTCTAGATTCCTCCTGTCTTCATCTGACGGCTCAAAACAACTTAAAAATCTATAAATACAACCTAAGTCTCAATTGAAAATTCACACAAAAAATGAGAAAGGAGTCGTCATGCTGCTAGGGAGGAATTGAACATAGCCGTCAAGAGAAAAGCCCAGAGATGAATCAAACTAAGAAGAAGATTAAAGTTTAAATCAAATTTATCAACGCAATGTTAGTCTACCCAAAGGAGCGCATCTCAATTTCAGAATTCAGAATCCAGAATTCAAGATTCTACATTCGTTGTAAGTATAATGACCTTTCAGAATTTGAATAGGAATTGTGATGTGATTCGATGTAAATGAAAATAGAATTGTGTTATTGTATTGTATAAATTCTATGTATTGTGATGGTTCTGTCATGACTTGAGTATTGATGTTTGTGGCATAAATTGATTGATGCAAGCCTATTGAACATTTGTATATGAAAACAATGGCACTTGTAAGTTTGTGGCAAAAACTAGAAATTTATCCCGTGTTGTTTATGCCTATGACATGGACCTTATACATTCATTAAACCTAAATTAAGGCTTATGTAAACATGATTTAGACTTGAAACCTTTTATGCCTACATGACCCAAAGCCTATGTTATCCCTTCCATGTTTATTTGCAAGTATAATTGGATCTATGTTAAGTATCGTTTGTGTTTCATAAACTATGCAAGTTCATGTTTATTTGCAAGTGTAATTTGATCTATGTTAAGTATCGTTTGGGTTTCAAAAACTATGCATGTTCATGTTGAAATAGGCTATGTGATTAAATGTTATAATTGGACCTTTTGGTGAATATACATCATGCTTGTTTTGTGTTTGACATTATGCCAAGTTAAACATATTTAAACACAAGTTGTGTAAGCCTAAACTATGCCATTTCATATGTCACCTTATTAATTATACATTGATTTGAATGCAAGTTCACATGACTCATATTATATGTTAGTTGAATCGTTAAATTGCAAGTTCATGCGCCACACACCCTTATATGTTGTAAAATATTACATATTATTGATTTCCCCCTTTTTCTCATGTTTATAAAGTTGGGCCGAATTGTGTCGAGCCCAACATTTGTTATAATGTTGTGAACGTTACAAACGGGGGTAACAACGTTGGGTGTAAAACATTGAAAATATATTTTGGCATGTTTGGCACATGCCAACGACAAAGACATTTAAAGCGGTATGAATTGTTATACCCAAAAATAAAAGATATGACATTTACATATATAATTGAGAAGTAATAAAATATGTAAATTTAGAAAACACGATATGCTTAACCCGAGGTTGGATTGAGTTGTGATGTAAACCTACCCGGAACCGCCCGGCTGTCCAGTAGTCACAACAATACCTATCCAATGTGGGTGGTTAAGCATTGAGCCTAATAATGACTCGAGGTTAGAATGAGCTACGGTGTAAACCTACCCGGAACCGACTGGCATATCCAGTAACCGTAGCAATACCTGTCTAATGTGAGTGGTCAGGTGCTCGTAAGGGGTTAAGGACAGATGGTAGTGTTAAGTCAACTATAACACTTAACCAAATTCAACATTGATGGGTGGGGTTAGGTAAATACAAACACTTAACCACTTAACGTGTTTGACTAGAAAATCTTGGTAACGAGGGACCCGTTTTAGCAGTAACCCAAGTTAGGTATCAATGGTACCCTGAAACTAGGCAGGGTGGGGCACGATTACTGGGCTGATTGTAAGTGGTCAAACGACGGCGGTGGGTGCACAGTGCAGGTCTAACGGGGTGAGGGCGTGCACACACTCCGGAGAAGACAACCAGGGCACTGGGGACACCAGTAGTATAACCTATGCCTTCTAGAATTTGTGTCGGGGCCGCCACCATGGGTCTTGACACACCCCATGGTGGAACCATCATAGGTATCTTCAATTCTTGTGGGCTGTATGACACATGTTAACGCGAGTAGGAGCCGATCTTTAAATAAAGTTGGGGATCACTTCACCCTCACCATGGGGTGCCAGTTAGAGTAAACTCAAGTAGATGCAGAGATATAGTGTGGGTGCGATAGTACATTCGACACTTCCTTAGCTTGTGACACCATCCTATGTTCAGTATATATCTATCATACCCTTTTCTTATTCACATACTGAAGAGTTACTAGATTTACTCAGGCTTTATGTCTGACCCTATTTTCTTTTCGTCTTCTTTTCTTTCGTTCCCCCCCCCCCCAGGTCCACAGGGAGGAAATAGCTCAGCTCAGTCAGGCTCTGTACAAGCTCCAAGAACGTAGACGTATGATTTGGGTATCTTTTGCTCGGACTATGGCTTTGGATATCACTATGGCGATTTTTGTCACTTTATTTATGTTTTATGCTTCTTTAATAATCAAGACAGTTATGAGGTTGTAATGATGGAAATATTTTGAGACAATTATGGAATGTTTTGTTTTGAACACCTATTGATGAAATAAAAGTCTGTTGGTTTCCGCTGTTTAAAATATGTGTATTTATATCTGTCTTGAGTTTATCTATGGCTTTTACTTATAAACCTCCACCAAAATTAAGGCATTCCCTTTGTGAGTGACCTTAATGGAGGTGGGGTGTTTCACTTGGTATCAGAGCATAGGTTTACCCGATAAGATAAAAGTTTTTGAAATTGTTTTCAAAAAGAAAGTTTAAAGAAGCATTTTTCAAGAAAAAGTGTTATATTTATAAAAGACAAAATCCCCCAAAGCCATGTGCCCCATCTATCTCTATCTATCCTTCGTTTTGAATTTTTCCTATCTGTTTCAGCATGTCTGGAGACCTTAACCTCCCGGAAGGAGTGCCGATTCCCGGCTGGTTTAGGAGGTACTTAGAAGTAAGGGCCAATGGCGCGGGCCCAGCAGACATCCCTCCTCCAGTGGCCGCGGTTCCTCCTCCTCCACCTCCTCGTGGAAATGCCTTCGCAAAAACATGTAGAGACTTCAAGGCAATGGGTGGAAAAGACTTTTATGGGACATAATCCTTTGTAGGAGCAAAAAATTGGCTAAAGGAGACTGAGGATCTGTTTGTCATCTTCGGGGTTGATGACAGGCAAAAGATACAACTAGCGGTATGGTTGCTTAAGGATGAAGCTTCCTATTGGTGGGAAGTTACCAATGCTCAGAGGGCGGTGGAAACATGGGAAGATTTCTGGACAAGGTTTGAAATGAAATTTCTCTCCCAAGCTGAAAGAAGCCTGCAAATGGAGAAGTTCCTAACTCTGAAATAGGGGAGCATGACGATCAGGGAATATGTTAATCAGTTTAATCAGCTGGCCAGATTTGGGTTAGACTTAGTAAACACCCAATACAAGAAGGCACTTCGCTTCGTCAAGGGTTTGAATGAGCCTCTACACAGCCTTGCCATGACCCATGTATCCACTGGAGCGACTTATGAAAGCTTGGTGGACATGGCGTTGCTACACGAAGAAGACCACGGTAAGAAAGAAACTAAGGTGGAAGAGAAGAAAGAAGGTCTACAAGCAAAGAAAACAGACTTCAAGAAAGGGGGGAAGAACAATAAGCCCCGTGAGAAGAGAAGGTGCAATTTCTGTGGCATTGTGGGCCATATATCAAAAGACTACCGGAAAAGAAAGGCGAAGATGGGTGGTTGCTTCCATTGTGGAGAGACTGAGCACCAAGCTAAGGACTGCCCAAAGAAGAAAGGGCAGGGACAGAAAGCCGGATCCACTTCAGGGGGTCAGGTTCATGCGCTAGTGGCACCTCAGCAGGAACGAGGTAGTAATATTTCTATAGAAAGTGTGGTCTATCTTTATGATCATCTAGTTCGCACACTTTTTGACTCTGGCGCATCACACTCTTTTATTTCATTTGCCTTTGTAGAATCTCTGCTTCTAGACACTAGTATGGTAGAAGATCCCTTAGTAGTTTCAAATCCATTTGGGGGCTCCGCTTACTTGTCAATGGTTTGTTTGGGTTTGAAAATCTCTATTCCCAGCGTTGAGTTAAGTTGTAATGCCTTTGTCTTAGGCTTCTCGGGATATGGTTTGATCTTAGGCATGAACTGGTTATCCAGTAATAGTGTCATTCTTGATTGTGAGAAAAGAGTGGTTAGACTCTTAACTCGGCTTGGTAACACTCTAGAAATTTCTTGTAATCCCTTGAATGCTATTATGCTTAGTTATCTAGAGTCGCTTGATGCTTTTGATGAGAATTTGCAATCAGTAAGAGTAGTCCGGGAATATCCGGATGTCTTTGAGGAGGTGAAAGGCTTACCTCCGAGGCGGGAAATAGACTTCCTCATATATCTTGTGGATAACGCAAAGCCTGTAGCTTTACCAGTCACACACATGGCTCCAAGGGAGAGAAAGGAGCTCAGTAAGCAGGTTAAAGAACTTCTCGAAAAGGGGTTCATTAGATGGAGCATTTCGGAATGGGGTGCTCCAGTGGTGTTCGCAACCAAAGCAGATGGTTCGCTTCGCCTTTGCGTCGACTATAGGGAGTTAAACAAATTGACCAAGAAAAATAGGCACCCTCTTCCCCGAATCGATGATTTGGTGCGACGGTCTTCTCCCAGCTTGATCTGGCAACTAGGTTCCATCAGCTAAGAGTATCTGAAGATAGTATTGATAAAACGACGTTCAGAACCCCAGACGGTTTCTTCGAGTGGCTTGTCATGCTTTTTGGCTTGACAAACGCACCCGCTTATTTCGTAGACCTAATGAGCAGGGTGTTCAGAGAATTCCTCAACAAATTTGTGGTTGTCTTCGTAGATGATATCTTAATCTTCTCAAAGAATGAGGAAGAGCACGCTCAGCATCTGAAAGAAATCATGGAAACTCTTCGAGTTCATCAACTAAAAGCCAAATTCTCCAAGTGTCACTTCTGGAGAAAAGAAGTAAGATTTTTGTGGCATATAGTGTCCAAAGAAGGGTTGGCCGTGGACCCCGCGAAAGTGGTGGCAGTGCAAGAATGGAAGACACCAAGAAATGCAACCGAAGTACGAAGCTTTTTGGGCTAGCCGGTTTTTACCGAAAATTTATTAGGGATTTCGCGAAAATCTCAGCCCCACTCACAAGGCTAACAAAGAAGAATCTAGCGTTCACTTGGGATTTGGACTGCGAGTTTGCTTTCCAACGATTAAAAAGGGCTCTCACAACAGCCCTAGTTTTGACCTTGCCAGATGGAAGCAAAATGTTCACAGTATACAAGGATGCATATGGAACGGGGCTAGGCGCTGTTCTAATGCAAGAAGGAAGGGTAGTAGCGTATGGTGGAAGACAATTAAAAGTTCATGAAAAGAACTACCCAACCCACGATCTTGAGTTAGCCGCCATCGTCTTTGCGCTTAAGTCTTGGCGCCATTATCTCCTAGGTGAGAAGTTCGAATTATACACTGACCATAAATCGTTGAAATATCTCTTCTCGCAGAAGGATCTTAACTTGAGGCAGCAAAGATGGATGGAGTTTCTTGCCTCGTACGACTTTGAAATTTCCTATACTCCCGGCAAAGGCAACGTAGTAGCAGACGCGTTGAGCCGAAAGAAACTGACCTTAAGTCCGCTCTTTGTGGAAAGGCAAAGCTTGGAGTATATAGCCAGTTTTAACTTTAGGCCCTCCTCAGATTTTGTACCGGGTTTGCTAGCATCTCTCGAAGTACGCCCAACTCTCTTGGACTCAATAGGGGTTGCACAATGTGAAGACCCTCAGCTTGTTGATGTGATTGATAAACTTATTAGGGGTGAGACTTCTAGTCACCTCAGTAGGTACGCCATCGATGATAAGGGTTGGTTGAGGCAAGATGGAAGATTATGCGTCCCACAAGCGAGGGAATTGACAAAGAAGGTTCTCGAGGAAGCGCATCATTCCAAGATGACCATACACCCTGGCGGTGAAAAGATGTACAAGGATATAAAAAATACTTTCTTTTGGAGCGGCATGAAACAAGACGTGGCAGATTTCGTCTCTAAGTGAATGACCTGCCAACGGGTCAGGGCGGAACAGAAGAAGCCTGGAGGACTAATTCATCCTTTAGAGGTCCCACAGTGGAAGTGGGAGAGCATTTCAATGGAATTCATTGATGGACTGCCTAGGTCGAGAAGAGGCAACACTAGCATTTGGGTAATAGTGGGTAGGCTTACTAAAAGCGCCCACTTCATACCTATCAAAAGTAAAAGGACTGCCTCATCTCTAGCATCTCTTTATCTAAAGGAAATAGTTCGAATCCATGGGATAACCCTCCAGCATTGTTAGTGACCGAGACCCTATCTTCACAAGCGAGTTTTGGCAGAGTCTGCAAGAAGCTGTAGGCACACAGTTATGTTTGAGCACGGCCTATCACCCCCAAACCGATGGCCAGATGGAAAGGGTGAATAGAGTTTTAGAGGATCTTTTGAGACTTTGCGTTCTTGACTTTGGAGGATCACCTTCCTTTAGTGGAATCTACAACAACAACTACCAAGCTACCATCGACCCTTCGAAGCCTTGTATGGAAGACCGTGCAAATCACCAACTTGTTGGTGGGAGTCTACAGATAAGCTTATACTTGGGCCAGACATGATTCGGGAGACTTCGGAGAAAGTGGACCTGATACGAAGGAGGATGAAGACTGCCCAAGACCGACGGAAATCCTACGCCGATAAAAGAAGGACCGGCCTTGAGTTTGAGGTTGGGGACAGGGTTTTCCTTAAGGTATCACCTTTAAGGAACGTCGTTCGTTTTGGATCCGCAGGAAAGCTAGCACCATGATTTGTAGGATCGTTTCCTATCATCGAGAAGGATGGAAAGATGGCCTATATATTAGTGCTACCTGAGAGACTGGCCGGAGTTCACAACGTCTTTCATGTATCTCACCTCCGGAAGTGTTTGCATGAGTCTGCGGAAGTGGTGGAACCTAGCATTCTAGAAGAAGCCGAAGTAGAACGTGAAGCAACTGTGAGGAGAGTTCCAACCCGCATCTTAGGAACTGAAGTGAAAAAGCTACGCAACCACGAAGTTAAACTCGTTAAAGTTCAGTGGATCGACGCCGAGGAAGACGCGACTTGGGAAACTGAGGACAGAATACACGCTGCCTACCCTCTTCTTTTTGAGGGTACATCTTTGATCTCTCTCTTTTTCCTTAAGTTATGCTTTATCTATCTTTTTAGGTATATCCCCTCGGTCCTTTTCCTAAATCCTTAGGAAGAAAACAAATGGATGCAAACATCTATTTGAAAACATGTTATGGATGATGGCTGCAAATGGTTGTTAGTGGTTGCTAATGGTTGCTCGTGGATGCATATACACACACACCCTAGGTTATAGATCGGCTCAGTCACTTCATATTGCATATGCATATATATGTATTCTCATTTGTATATGGTTGAAACTTGATATGTTGTCATATGGTTGTCGCATTTGTATGAATAGTTGTGCACTCATGTAGAATTATGAGTAGGAAAATTTGCATACATAATGGATTCGTGACACTTACATGATTCGCATTAAGGAGGTCAACTGAATCAGTAGACCGCCTGATTTTTGCATTAGATAAGGACATATACACACACTATACATATGATCACGAAGCATTAGAAGTCTTTTAAGGACAGTGGATGCCTGTGTTTGTTGGTTGAGTAGATGGAGTGTTGGATGGTAGGATATACATTCTTCCTAACTTGAAGATTTCGGGGACGAAATCCTTTAAAGGGGGGAGAATGTAACACCCCGTGAATTCTATAACACTAAGCTTCACAAATTAAAGTATAATTAATTCTAAATGAAAGAATTAAGGGAAACGGGTTACGCCATTGCGTTCGTCTCGGAATTCTTCTTGAGATAGAGTCCGAGTTTGCGCGAATCAGACTCCGTACGAAGGAGTTATGGCCTTCGGAAGTTTCAGAATCAAATTTAAATTCAAACAGCTCAGTTTAAATTTCAAAATTCGAATTTCAGGTTCAAACTGGGCTGGGCGGGAAAATTCCCTCCCAGAGACCAGGTCGACCATAGGGTCGACCATGGTGTCGACCTGGTCACCCCAGGTCGACCATAGTGTCGACCTGGTCCCCCCCATGTCGACCATAGTGTCGACCTGCCTGGCCAGGTCTGGCTCTGGCTCGAATTTCTGTGGCTCTGTGTGTCACTAGGGCTGACGTGTCACCTCTTGATTGGCTCTTTGAACTCTGAATGGTCTAGATTCCTCTGTCTTCATCTGACGGCTCAAAAAACTTAAAAATCTATAAATACACCCTAAGTCTCAACTGAAAATTCACAAAAAAATATGAGAAAGGAGTCGTCATGCTGCTAGGGAGGAATTGAACATAGCCGTCAAGAGAAAAGCCTAGAGACGAATCAAACTAAGAAGAAGATTAAAGTTTAAATCAAATTTATCAACACAACGTTAGTCTACCCAAAGGAGCGCATCTCAATTTCAGAATTCAGAATCCAGAATTCAAGATTCTGCATTCGTCGTAAGTATAGTGACCTTTCATAATATGAATAGGAATTGTGATGTGATTCGATGTAAATGAAAATAGAATTGTGTTATTGTATTGTATAAATTCTATGTATTTTGATGGTTCTATCATGACTTGTGTATTGATGTTTGTGGCATAAATTGATTGATGCAAGTCTATTGAACATTTGTATATGAAAACAATGGCACTTGTAAGTTTGTGGCAAAAACTAGAAATTTATCCCTTGTTGTTTATGCCTATGACATGGACCTTATACATTCATTAAGCCTAAATTAAGGCTTATGTAAACATGATTTAGACTTGAAACCTTTTATGCCTATATGACCCAAAGCCTATGTTATCACTTCCATGTTTATTTGCAAGTATAATTGGATCTATGTTAAGTATCGTTTGTGTTTCATAAACTATACAAGTTCATGTTTATTTGCAAGTGTAATTTGATCTATGTTAAGTAACGTTTGGGTTTCAAAAACTATGCAAGTTCATGTTGAAATAGGCTATGTGATTAAATGTTATAATTGGACCTTTTGCTGAATATACATCATGCTAGTTTTGTGTTTGACATTATGCCAAGTTAAACATATTTAAACACAAGTTGTGTAAGCCTAAACTATGCCATTTCATATGTCACCTATTTAGTTATACATTGATTTGAATGCAAGTTCATATGACTCATATTATATGTTAGTTGAATTGTTAAATTGCAAGTTCATGCGCCACACACCCTTATATGTTGTTAAATATTACATGTTATTGATTTTCCCCTTTTTCTCACGTTTATAAAGTTGGGCCGAATTGTGTCGAGCCCAACATTTGTTATAATGTTGCGAACGTTACAAATGGGGGTAACAACGTTGGGTGTAAAACATTGAAAATATATGTTGGCATGTTTGGAACATGCCAATGACAATGACATTCAAAGCGGTATGAATTGTTATACCCAAAAATAAAAATATGACATTTACATATATAATTGAGAAGTAACAAAATATGTAAATTTAGAAAACACGATATGTTTAACCCGAAGTTGGATTGAGTTGTGATGTAAACCTGCCCGGAACCGCCTGGTTGTCCAGTAGTCACAACAATACCTATCCAATGTGGGTGGTTAAGCATTGAGCCCAATAATGACCCGAGGTTAGACTGAGCTATGGTGTAAACCTGCCCGGAACCGACCGGCATATCCAGTAACCGTAGCAATACCTGTCTAATGTGAGTGGTCAGGTGCTCCTAAGAGGCTAAGGACAGATGGTAGGGTTAAGTCAACTATAACACTTAACCAAATTCAACATTGATGTGTGGGGTTAGGTCAATACAGACACTTAACCACTTAACCACTTAACGTATTTGACTATAAAATCCTGGTAACGAGGGACCTGTTTCAGCAGTAACCCAAGTTAGGTATCAACGGTACCCTGAAACTAGGCAGGGTGGGGCACGATTACTAGGCTGATTGTAAGCGGTCAAACGACGACGGTGGGTGCACAGTGCAGGTCTAACGGGGTGCGGGCATGCACACACTCCGGAGCAGACAACCAGTGCACTGGGGACACCAGTAGTATAACCTATGCCTTTTAGAATTTGTGTCGGGGCCGCCACCATAGGTCTTGATACACCCCATGGTGGGACCAGCATAGGTATCTACAATTCTTGGGGGCCGTATGACACATGTTAACGCGAGTAGGAGCCGATCTTTAAATAAAGTTGGGGATCACTTCACCCTCACCATGGGGTGCCAGTTAGAGTAAACTCAAGTAGATGCAGAGATATAGTGTGGGTGCGATAGTACATTCGACACTTCCTTAGCTTGTGACACCATCCTATGTTCAGTATATATCTATCATACCCTTTTCTTATTCACATACTGAAGAGTTACTAGATTTACTCAGGCTTTATGTCCGACCCTATTTTCTTTTCATCTTCTTGTCTTTCGTTCCCCCCCAGGTCCACAGGGAGGAAACAACTCAGCTCAGTCAGGCTCTGTACAAGCTCCAAGAACGTAGATGTATGATTTGGGTCTCTTTTGCTCGGACTATGGCTTTGGATATCACTATGGGGATTTTTGTCACTTTATTTATGTTTTATGATTCTTTAATAATCAAGACAGTTATGAGGTTGTAATGACGGAAGTTTTTTGAGACAATTATGGAATGTTTTGTTTTGATCACGTATTGATGAAATAAAAGTATGTTGGTTTCCGCTGTTTAAAATATGTGTATTTATATCTGTCTTGAGTTTATCTGTGGCTTTTACTTATAAACCTCCACCAAAATTAAGGCATTCCCTTTGTGAGTGACCTTAACGGAGGTGGGGTGTTTCACCCGTCCTTGCAGCTAACGGGATGCTAGTCTTCTCTTCATCGCATCCTCGATACCCAAATCTTCGAAGATACGCTCGTAGCTATCCAACCAGTCCTGAACATTCGTAGCCAACTCCGTTCCGTGGAACGGCTTCCCACCAAGACTAGTATAATCGTTGTTCAGCTTGGCGAAATCGGCCCTAGGCGCCTGCACTATTGGACCACCACCATTACCACCATTGGGAGCTGCCCTCCGCACATCCCTAAGCATCTCCCTCATGAGGTCAGTAAACATTGTCCTCATGTCAGCAACATTCCCATTATTGGCTCCTCTACCGGCTCCTCTTGCGTATTGGCTCATCGTTCAATCTGTAAATAGAAAACGATTAACCATCTCCATAGTGGTGCTAGTGCAGTGCGACTTCATCCTTAGCTATACTAATAGTATATATATAGCTTTTGAAAACCAAAATAATCAGAAATACGCGCTCTCATATACGTATACTATCTCTCCCTGATGACTTCCCTAGGTTAACTACGCAACCCAGAGCTCAGATACCAAGTGTGACGGCCCGCCCCGCACTAGCTGACATTTCCCCCGAAAGTGCGCTGCACACATGCCCGACTAACACGGAGCGGTCGTCGAAGAAAGGAAAGAATAGAATGAACTAATTGAAAACCTGTAGAATGTCTCACAGCGCATGGAACAAAATATAATAATAATATACTTGACATAAAACAGGTGAGACAGTGCATAAGCTGATAACTAAAACCAACATCAACATCATCATCAGAGTAGCGGAAATCCAAACATAGCTTATTACAACTTTCCAAATTACTGTCTCTAAACAAAAGAAAGAAAGGTACACCACTAATTCCCAAAGTAGTGACCGCAGCAACACAGGGAGAATGTCTATATATATCTACCATACGTGGAAGCCTCCTGCTCATCTCCGGTACAGCTACTCGTGCGTACCCAGCTAACCTGTCTCTAGTCTACTCGTGAGAGCACCCAGAGTAATAGGAAGAGACATAAAACTCTGGGTCAGACAAAAAGTCTGGTATGAGCGATAAGCAGTTAAAAAGAACAATAACAGGTATACTAAACCATACTTTAACATGGACCTGCAACCAAAGAGTTAGCACTACATACTGTACAATACTCTGAGGTGCCACTAACATACGGTGTAAAAAATATAGGGGTGGGGGTGTGCATGTCATAATGAAGGAAAACAAATAAACCATAGCAATCATCCTCACATCTCTCACTCAATACGTAAAGCATACGATGTCCAATGTTGTCAATCACTACACCCATCGAAGTAGTGACGGAGTTCGACTTGTACAACTACTTCTACTACCAAGCTTACCACATTGAGTCATGACCAAATCTTTACAAATGACACCACTTCATTGGTCTATAGCTCTTTAGTCGTACCTAGGCCACTGTGGCCCTGAATCCGTTCACGTACCCCTTAGACATAGTGATCCAAAGTTATAGACATCGACAACCCCTTAGCAAACGTCCCACAGCAAATACCAATCATGAAGTTCACTCATTGGTTCCCATCTGGATCCTAAGTACAAACTTCCATTTGGACCACCTTTGCATCTCGGGTTTCTAGTCGTCACCGGATC
Organism: Allium sativum; assembly: GCA_030737875.1. Classification (NCBI taxonomy): domain Eukaryota; kingdom Viridiplantae; phylum Streptophyta; class Magnoliopsida; order Asparagales; family Amaryllidaceae; genus Allium; species Allium sativum. The sequence continues at coordinate 162,611,583 of CM060923.1, forward strand.
GGTTCGGTTCCTCCCTTTACTTTGCTTCGGATCGTACTCCCATCAGGTTCAAATCGTGGTCCACGCCTCATGTCGAACCTCCACAGTTCGGATCGGAATGATTCATCACCTCGGATCGGGTTGAGTTCCTCTAGTTCTTCCATGGCGCATCGGTTCGGGTCGGGTAACATGGTTCGGATCGTGGGCTCTCCAGGTAAGCGGATCGGTCCGGAAATTAATGCTCCCAACGGTTCGGTTCGAAGAAGACTACACGGGTCAGGTCGGAGAAGATACTCCACCAGGGGTTCGTGGGGAAGGGCTTCACAACGGTTTGGTTTGGCCTCCCCATCCGATCTGATCCAGTTCGGGTAATTTTCTGCACTTTTCCTGCAACTTCCAGCGACTGTTTATACGCCACTCGATGGCGTTTTCGACCAATCTAACACTTGTAGATAATCACAAATCATACCATACAGTCATAGCAACATGTACAATCAATCATAAAAACCGAAACAACAACTATAGCATGTAAAATGGATAAAACATGACCAAAATCCAATATTTTCCCTTAAGCATGTTTAGGCAAAACTAATGATATGATTAGCAAAACTTAATCAAATTAACCCAAGTTTCTAACAGAGGTCTAAATCATCATCTAAGAATTTATAAATATTTTTCCAGAATTTATTAGTGTATAAATTCGCTAATCAACACTAATTACCCTTAATTAACCATAATTAGGGAGGAACTATGCAAATCACTCACTTTAGCCACCAATAAAACCTTTAGAACTGAAACTCTAATGTTTGGGCATGAATACCAATGCAACACAGCAGCTCTACCTCGATTCTTGTGCTAGTCCGCCTTGATTTGATGTTGCTAAGCTTAATCCTTGATTAGAAAGTGATTTGGAGGTGTTTTAGAGGTTGGAGGCCATTGTTAGGGTTTCTAAGAGGTAAGTGGTGGCTAGAAAACTGAAATAGAATGAAAACCTAACTCATTTCAGCCTCCCCATAACCCTAATCCCGAAATGGGTTATGGGCCCATTCACTAATCACCTTATTCGGCCCGGTTAAGCAGTTTTTCACCTTCCAAACCTTATTTCAGCCATATCTCCCAAACGGTAAGTCCGTTTTTCACATGTGGCCACTCTACAAAAAGGTAAACCATTATCCGAAGCCAATGGAAGTGGTTTCAGGTCAAAACTCCTTTCCAATCAAAATTTATGGCCAAAACAAGACCAGCTAGGGGCAAAATGGTCATTTAAAAATCCGCAAAAATCATGAACATGGGAAATGACCCCACTAGTCGCCTCACAAAGCTACATGCCATACGACTTCGTATGTGAAAGAAATGAATATTCTACGATCCTATGATGCGTAGAATGCGGGTCGTTACAAACTTCATCTGATCAAAAGCTTTTTTAAATAGGATGTTGATGAAACTTCCGTTATCCACAAGGACTTTCCTAACTAATGCAGGTCCGATAAGGGTAGTTATCTCCGATGGATCGGTGTTGGGCGCTTCGAATCCTACACTCTCTCTATCTTGGAAGATAACATCATCCGCTGCTATCTTTTTCAGTTTCACCGGTGCAGACTCTTCAAGATTGCTGCAGTCTCCAATATCTAGGTGTTTGTCAACATTAACATAATGCTCCGTTGTTGTTTTGCTAAATCTCACCGGATGTAGTCCTCCGATGATGGTATTAATGACTATAGTTTTCCCTTTTGCTGAGTAGTGGGCATGGAAGTGGGTTGATTCTGGTTTGGAGCTTGTCCACCTTGCCCCCTGTCCTTTAGGGAGAATTTGTATTCATCCAATTTTCTGGAACGAAGTAGCTTTTCCGCAACATCTCTTAGGTGGCGGCATTAATTCGTGGAGTGGCCACAAGTTTCGTGAAACAAACAAAACTTCCCGGTTTCACGCTCTTTTTCGGCCGAATCCCTGGGTGGAGGTTTCTGGTATTGCATAACATTATAAATATCCAAATAGTTGTTCTCCAAAGTGTCTCTCAGCAGCGTATAATTCTCAAAAGTTTGAAATTGAGGTCTCTTTCTGGAATTATTCCCATGATTCCTGTTTTTTTTGCTACCGTTTCCACCCTGGTTACCATTTCCTCCACTTTTATTACCAACATTTACTCTGACTTTTCCAGTGTTGTCTCCAGATTGTTTGATAGCAACATTACTCTTAATATCTTTCCTGGAAGCTCCGTCAAACTTTCTCTTTCAGTTGACATATACTTCCTTTAATCGTAGGTGAATATTTTCCTTTTTATAGAACAACTCCCTGATCAATGGCGACTTTCCAGCCAAATATCCCCCGAACTCTGTGTCCTTATCAACCCCATCTATTAGTGCCATCAAGATAGTCGGCTCATGTGGATCATTTACTTCAGTAACTACTAGGTTAAAGCGATCAAAGTATGACTTCAAAGATTCGCCAGGGGCTTGCTTAATCCCGGATATTTCAATGACACTTTTGAACTTCCATGTGTGGAGTCGAAATTAGTTCATGAAGCTCTCACCTAGCTCTTTGAAGTTGGAAATTGATCGAGGGGGAATCGAGTCAACCACATCAATGTGACATCCTTAAGATAAACGGGAAAAGCTTAGCATTTTACAGCATCGAGAGCTGCCGCAGCATTCATGTACCATGAATACCTCATCAAATGCTGCCTTGGATCGGTTCTTCCCCATATCGATCCATTTGGGGCAGATTAAATCGTCGGAGGAATTGGAAATCTAGGATATCATTAGCGAAAGGGGCATGGCTATGCTCAATTCCCCAATCTTTGTTGGCGTAATGTCGGTTATCATCCATAATCTGGCGTACCATTGCCTCTACCTCGGCATTGGTTACCGTTGGCTCGGGGTCCACACTTATGGTTCACCTAATATATCCAGCCCCAACATTAGGTGACGTCTTTTGGTTTCAAGTAGCAGCTGAATTTCCTTGGCCCCTACGATCCCATTCATTCACATGATGAGCGGGCTGGAGAAGTTGTCCTTGAGTAGGGTTAGTGATGTTGGAATCTCTTGGAAGGACATGAGATCCCCGCATTGGCAACAACATAGGTTCTCTTAGGCTCGGGTCATTAGGTCCTAACATGCGAGCCGTGTCTTCGTAAGATCCCAATAATCCAAATGCTAATTGCTCGAGGTTCTCGAGTCTCTCATATGGCCTCCTCTGGTGTGAATGCCTTTCTTCCGAAGAAGATGAATGGTCTGCAGCGAGACGATGAGTCGTGGACGGTGTTCTCTACCTGCATAGCTCGTCTATTTTCCTACCATGTCTTTCATGTTCTCTCGCATAGCGACGCATTCATGTCTCTGGACCTCTAAGCCATCATTACTTCTATCCAACATATCGAAAAGGCATAAAAAATCCGTGTGCGAGACGGGTGTAGAAGCTGTGGGTTGATCATTAGTAGTCATGGCTGACATTGGAGCATTTGCGGTGGCTCAAGTAGAAGTACCAGCCACAAAGATAGTCGGTTTGGATCGGCTCACAGTTGCACCATCTGTTCGGGTCGGTAGAATACTACCAATGGCATTCAAGTTTTCGGTTTAGTTCGGATTAGCATCACTAGTTCGGTTTGGTGCGTTGAGCTCGGGTTGGGTCGGCATGCTTCCTCTAGTTAGGTTCGATCCTGAACCATACTCATGTGGCCTAGTGACAACTATTGCCAGCTGATCATCACTCGCCTCATTTTCACAAGAAACTTGCGTTTCCTTTCCTTTTCTTCGAGACATGAAGTCAGATTCTTTTGAGATTAACAAGAACTTTAGAAATAGTGAAAAAAGCGGACTAACTTCTTCGGACTTGAGGATCAAAAAAGTAGATAGATAATCCAAAATGCTAAGAATTCAAATTTCTCAGTGGAAGCACCAAAATGTTAGACCAAAAAGTGGTTCTAACACCCAACTGAATGATAATTCTAAAGAGAATGAAACAAAAACAACAAGAACACAAGATTTATAGTGGTTCGGCATTAACGAGCCTACGTCCACTTTATACTTCTCTGGCTGATAAGTTAAATACAAGTACAATGATAATATCCACTCGATCTCACTGGTACAATTGATAATTTCTCTCAATTTTGTAGAATTATCCTCAAAAATTCTAAGTACAATCTGAAATAAAAGAGGAAGTTCATTGGTGATAGAGTTGGCATACATAAATGCCAAAAAGATCCTCGAAAATGGTATGCATTGGTGTATTTATAGGCATAAAGTCCATTTGGTTCGGGTGCCATGCGGGACCCATCCCATGAATCTCGATTTGGATGTTCCAGGGTGAGGACAACACACGGGAAACATGGGAAAGTGGGTGGTAACTGCCTCGGATTTTTAGCATCATGGTGTGTAACTGTAGCAGCTTTGAACTTCTGTTCGGATTGGCTATGGGACTACGGTTCGGATCGGATATTGGGTGGCCGAACCGACCCAAGAATTTCATATGGAACTAGTCTTCTTAGCTTGCACGTAGAAAAGAGAGGGGCTCGACTAGAAGGAACCGAACTGGTCTGGAGGCCTGTCTGCTACACTTCTTATCCTTGATTACATTTGTCAATTAATTCCTTAGTTATGTTTAGCCTGATCACAAAGCAGGCTAATAATGTTTTATCTTTTTTATCTTTCTAGTGTTTCTAGCTGTAGTTGCTTGAGTGAAAACTGCCCCTAGTTTGTTGTTGTTTACCATAAATGTTTTGAAAGTATACTGCATTAACAATGCTTTACATGTCTCAGTATTTCATATGATTGAAAAGAGATGGATTGCCTAAGGTCTATAGCTATATCAAAATGGCCACTTTTCTGTACTTATCATTGTACCAGGCACATGAATGAATCAGCTTTAAAGGCTAAACTTCAGTTATGACTCTCCTAGGCACTTCTTAGATTAAATATCATATTTGTGTATACCACAAAAGATTTGCAAGTGTTAACCAATCAATTTATAAAATAGTTGATAACACTTTACTTGGCTTATAATCATATACATGTATCTTATATATTTTACATATACACATACACATGTACATACATAATGAATCTATATTCATACATAGGAATTAAATGTATTGTTTTATATAGTTCAAATAATCAATTTTATTCTATTTAATTTAATTAATCATTGATAAAATCATTATGTTATTGTTTAACATAACTAGAAAAAAATCGAGACGTTACAATCTACCCCCTTAAAAAAAATTGGTCCCTGAAATTAAAGAGCAAGGAGGAGATTCTAATTATTTGAACTCATAGTTATACACATACATATACATGGGTCATCCGCTAACAATTACAAAAATAGGGCACCCAAGTCACATAGGTTATCTACCAAACATTTCACTATAATCAAACATCCAATACATCAACAATTAACTATGAAGCACAGTCATTTTCATAACTAGAAATTTCTTCTACTACAGTTGGAAAACATTTTCATTTATTGCTATTCTTCAACATTCATCGGTTCCTGGCAATAAATTTGTAAGAAAATATTCCTCTAAGTACAAACCCCAAAGACTGAAATCAACATTAGATCAATATTTAGAAAATCATTATACTCATCCAATCTCCAGTTAGGTTCCAGTTTCTTAATTCCAAATAAATTTTCAAATTCCAGAATCTGAATTTCCAATTTTTATTCCAAACCAGTTTGAAATCGCATATCTTGATTCTATTGTAAAATGAAGCCTTTGAATTTTTCAAAACACTAGCTTTCCTAAACAATTCACCGATTTGTCTTATTTGTATACTCCTTCTTATACAAACTAAATTTGGTTCAATATATAACCATTTCCATGTTTATAATCTTATTGATTATAGAAATAATTGACACATCCATATAAAATAATTTCTAAAAATTGTTATTTTATAACAAAATATGATTTTGGGTAAAATTATATCATTCACCCAACTTTTATAACAATATTATGTAGAATCACTTTGTTTAAGTGTTTATAAATAATTTCGATACATTGTGCACCCTGCATCGACCAGATTTTTTGACCCACTCGATAAACCAATCAACACAATATAAAAGCAGTTTTTATATCAATCAACAAATACAAGCTCATATATATTTATATATACTCAAACTCAATTAGGGTATTACTAACCAAATCTCTATGTACTTATGCCACAGTGCCAAGGTTATCACTCAACCTGGCTCTGATACTAAGTGTAACGACCCGCAAATCCATACCATCTAAGCTAACTGAATGCAAATCAAGTCCCAGCCAAATTGCATGAAAATACAAATTATTAAAAGAAAGAAGTTAGAGGATGAGAAATAGAAAAGATATAAAATTAGAATAGAAGAAAATAGATAGAAGATCAAACTGAACAACAGCACAGAGTCTCACAATCACCACGGAATAAAATATAATGTATAAATAATCATTTTTGAAATACAACTGTATTTGAACTTACAAACATCATCATAGTACATTACATATACATCACAGTGGAATAAAACTATAATATCAACACTGAAGCCTCCTGCTCCAAGCTTCTTCAGAAAAAACTGTAAAATCAAGAACTACTGGACTGCCCGTACAAATTTGGGTACCCAAGAGTTTATGGAAAACAAAGAAAAATAAATTCTGGGACAGTCATGGGATTGGTATGAGTAAATGGTCTTAAAACAGCTTGAGAAATAAATGATATCTCATAAGACTACGCCGCATAACACGAAATGGGTTTTTCCCCTTTTAAGAATCCAGAATAATTGGTTTAACTTTAAAAATCTCTTTGAAAGAACAGATAATCGTAAGACCGATCCACGCATTAACATGGATGGTTTTTACCTTACGATAACCCAAAATATTTTGAAATCATATATTTTCTGATATTATAATAGTGTCTAATACGGGTAAATAACAATCTAACAGAACGCTTGCATCTCACGCTCCACATATATAGTATACAATCAAAACCACGGGCACTTATTGAAGATTGGATCCCGACTATAGCAAGATATGGAACCACCTTTCGATAATGTATTTCTAAAGGGGAATACACTTGGTTTAACAAGAACTTCTTGTATCCCAGCTACACATGACCGACCACTCATTTCGGTTAAGTGTATCGAATATATTGTCACCAACGATTGGGTGCGACCCACCGTTTCCCGGAAGGGACAACACTGAAAGAATAAAGTGAACGGAATTTCTCTAGATCAGTGACATTACATCCTAATTGGGAGCGACCCACTTAACCATGTTGCGTACCCGATTTTTTCATTTTCCGATTGTGAAGCTTGAGGCTGAACTTACCTTTGACAAATCATTTCTTTGAATGCCACATCGTCAATACCGCCAACCCTTAATTAACTTCCCCAAAAATATATTATGGGTATAAAAGCAAGAGAAACAAATTCCTCTACCACCAACATAAATACATTTGAAGAGATCAATTTACGTGATCAATTAGGCATACTTTGTCATACATTCGTCCATACAAGTTGTCCTACCACTGGACAAACCGAAAGCGCTATCCTGTAAATCCATCCTAGGCAATTTCTACCTAGGATTGACAAAATAGCACTTGAATAACACTGTCTTCAATTGTCTTCAATAATCTCTGACTCAAAACATATATATCGAATTGAAGTGGAATTTAGATTTCGGTCTCTTCGAAAACGACAACGAAAAGGTGCAGATTTGATTGTCGGTGATTTAACTATCAAATATAAAATAAAATAAACAGATTTATCTCCGTTCGGTCTGCTAAGCCTTATTTAAAAAAATCTTTAAATATTTCAATACAATATTAACTTTGTTCGTATATTTATTTGAACACGTAAGTATTAACTTAGAAAATTCTTATTATCAATCTTACATGAAAATATCGCTTTTGAATATCGATTTTATAACTGAAGACGATATTAAACTCTAACACTTGTTCTGAACACAAACTAATATGATTTATCGGATAATACTGAAATCGTTCAAGTTGGGGTATTTTAATTACCTTTGAGACCTTAAGTCGAAATCATTCTCGTCGTCAAGTTTCGTAGAAGTTCGATATCGAAAACATCCGACAAAAACTATAAATTGGTGAATCCATTTAATTTCCAAATCTTAAACCATTTCAAATAACGTTTTTTTGAAACATTCATCCATTTAACTTAATTAGCTTAAATCTTAAATTATGGAATTTAAACGAAACAAATCGACTTGATCTCCTTTTCTGTTATAACTAAATCATCTTCTTCATTTACTTAAATTAAGAGGTTAATTAAGTTTAGAACAGCCTTCTGAGATGATTTATCCAAATTTAAACTTCTATTAAATTACACTCTTACCTTACCAAAATCTGTTAATTAAAGACTAGTTAACTACTTACAATTCATTTAACAAAACAAACAGTTAAAACGATTACAATTAATTTTTCCTTTTTAAATTAATTAATAATATATTTAATTTAAAATAATCCATTTAATTTTTTCTCAAAAACAATTTATATCCAATTATCAAAATTTAAGTTTCCTTATGAATTATATTACAGAAATCATAACTTAGTAGTCCTAACGGTGTATAACAGTTCTTATAACAGATGTCATTCAAGTCGATCGTTAACCTAATTTGCACAAACCATCATATAAATACAATTCAATATTATCAACTGATAATATCTCAATAAAATATATTAACTGATGAAATTTGTCAAACTGATATAATAGCAGAACGATGTTCATTTCTGCCAACAGGGTGTCCAAACAATTCAGTCAATCAAAAATTTAGTGGAATGGGGTTCATTTCCACTAATAGATGTCAGTATATAATATATAATTATGGTTAACATAATCAAACACAACAGAATTAATAAATCAATTAATTGAACACATAAATCAGAATTTATTGAATAACAGATCAATACTGATCTAAAATTCATATGTTAATTGGGTTCATGACTAAATTTATGTTTATTTTATTATACACGATGGTTATAAATAAACCCGAAATCAATTACTTAACTAATTCTTTTTAAGATGAATTGTTTAACATTTTATAATTTAGTCGAGTTATTAACATACACAATTGCTCCATGGCACACACGGACCAAAAATCTTTCCGAACATATTTCCTTTATTAAACTCCCATGTATATATATATATATATATATCCATCGATACATAAATCTTAAAACATTTATTTCTTTTTATTTATTTATAACGGGTCGAACCCGATAAATCAGCCCATACCTTTAATATAAACATATATTTACAATTATATATGTATTTGTTTTGTTAGATTATTATAATTAAACTTAAATTAAAAGTTAAACTTACTTTACCTTTTAAAAACTTTTGTTTATATTAATCATGGGTCCATCCCAAGCTCAGTACCCTAAACCCACACAAACAGGCATGCACCTAACTCCTCCCATTTCACTGCTTCATAAACATGCCATCCCAACGCATTATCTTTATTTTTATATATTTTTGTTTTCTGCTTTCTTTTCTTTGCCAAATCTTCCACTAGTTCAAAAGCATACTGGCGCATGCATCAATCTATCATTTTGTTGCATACACACCATTCCGCCTTCTAATTCCTACTGCAGTTGGCCACTGCTTCTTTCTTTCAAATGTGCACCACTGTGCACCAGTGCACGTGTACTGCTAACATACCCATATGTGACCCACCATCGTCTCATCCACATGTTACGTCACCACCTAATGTTTCCACCGTCCAGTCATCTTGATCCCAAACCCCTTCTCTCTCAAAAATCCCATCAACCCCATTAAAACCTTAAACGTGTTTTTTAGGTTAACCCAAAAACTCTTCACCGCGGTCGACTCCGATCCCATGAACCACCTGCATCACCTCCCACTGCTTTCCCGACCTCATGCCCACGTCTAACCTCAAATTTAGCCCACTCGATCCATCGAGGAACCCAAATGAAACTGATAAAAACCCACCTTCAAAATAGTTGCAAAACCCCTACTTTCGCCAATCCCCATCACCCATGACCACCAGTGGTCATCGAACTCTGTCCGTACCCTTTTATTCACCAAGAGAAGCTCCGCCAAAAGCAGCTTTCGAAAACATCAACCACATCCCAAGATTTCAATTATTTTACCAAAAACCTTAAAAAAAATACTCACGACATACGTCATTAAAAATCTAGAAATTTGTTTTAAAAATCACCATTTGTATATACAACCCTCTTTATCTACCTGGTTTTACATCTCGCGATAACTGAAAATTGGGTTTAAAACTCTCATTGTATTCTTGTATATATATGCAAATATATATAAAGTCTCGAAGTAAAACTATTTTTTTAGTAAATTTCAACCATAATTGAACTGTTTTGATGTTAAAACCTTTTTCTAAACTTAACAAAATTCGAGTTCCTAATTTTTCAGCTGGGTGATGACTTAAAGAAAATAAACAGAGCCTGTAATTTGGTTTCCAGCCTTTCCTTTTGATTCCTTATATTTCCATTCACCCCAGTTTTTAACATGATGAACGAAATGATTCAATGCTATCCAGGGATATTTAAACATACATACGAGTTTGCACTATTATATATAAAAATCTATACTATATTTAGATGGAAACCAAGTATTTGCTTAGGTACAGTGTTTGGTTCTAGATTTTTTTTTTCAATTCCAGTTTTCCAGACTTCTATTTAGTTCCATTCATTTTAGATTTAATACGAAAACCAAATTTGTTTTAGTATCACACATTTAGGACATTTATACATATAAAAATAAGTCACACTATCATATACATAAATTAATAATGGGTTTTAAAAGGGGGAGGAGTGAGTTTACTCACAATAGTCATGCACTGCTTTTAGCATTTCATTCCCCAGGTTCCTAGTTTTAGTTTGCTTCTTCTGCCATGTTTATGCTTCCAGTGTTTACTCTCTAGTTTAAGTTTCATGCTATTGCTTATCTCTAGTTCTTAGTGTGGATGAGTTTAAGTAGTCCTTAGCTTATATATAGAAGAGAACAAATAATATAATATGGTGTGTAGCTTATAGATATTACATTACAGAGTTTGGCTGTTTTTATCGATTGAAATAAAATACGTAGCTTTGGTCATTTCTAATCTTACATCCTATAGCTATATACTACGGCCATGTGCAAAGTGCTTTTAAAAACCAACTTAGCTCTTAAGTAATGTTTTCATCCTACAAAATATTACATGGTCATATGTATAGGATGTTTCTATGATGTGAAGGTAAGTACTTAAGCATATGTATGTATAGTGTGGTATGTTTTTATGTTTTGAAAAGGGTTATATCTCATAAATTTTATTCTTAGTTATACATGCCCCAGTTAATTTGTAGTACATAATATCTGCATTTAAAAATGTATTCAATCTTTCTTAGCACGATGATTATTCTAGCTGTAGTTGCTTGAGTGAAAACACCCCCTAGTTGTAGTTGTGTACCATAAATGTTTTGAAAGTATACTTCGTTAACAAGGCTTTACATGTCTCGGCATTTCATATGATTGAAAAGAGATGGATTGCCTAAGGTCTATACTTATATTAAAAATGGCCACTTTTTAGTACATATCAATGTACATGCACGTGAATGAATCAGCTTTATAGGCTAAACTTCAGCTATAGCTCTCTTAGGCAATTCTTAGATGAATTTAAAAAGTAAAGATTATTTTCTGAAGTGGAAACTGGAATTCAAATAGAATTTGAAATAGAAACTTGTTTTAACATTTAAAATAAGAAGTGAAATTTATAAACAATGTTTATAAATAAAAGAGAGAAATTATCATTGGATAATTTATAAATTTGAATTCAATTATGAATTTAAAAAGGGAATTGGGAATCATTTTTGTTAGACTAGAATTTGGTACTAACACCCAAATGCAAATCACAGATTGCAGAATACAAATAACAGTAAAACAAGAGGATACACATGAGGTTTTTATGGTGGTTCGGTTGTAGATGTAGTATACATACACTTTATAATCTTATTGGTATACTGATAGATTATAAGAATCAATTACATAAAGACACACAATCCGTATGTTGAATGAGATTACAAGAGTTTGTACACATTATCCACATGTTAATTTAGTTTTTGAATGAAGTGCAATGTCCTTGCGTAGTTGTAATGGAGGTCGAGAGTCAGAGCGGCCAGAAGATCCTTCAAAAATCCTTCTGATGGTGTATTTATAGCTACAGGAAGGTTCCGGTTTGAATGCCATGTGATGGGCATCCCTTTAATCTCGAAACGTAGTGGAAAAGGTGGAGAAAGCCTCTCCTAATCATGGTATGCCATGTCTCATCAGATGTGAGCGAATAGGAGGCAGTTAGCCCTTAAGAATAGGTCAAACTCGAGTATGTATAGAAGCAGGTCAAGTCGGTTCGGATCGGATCCGAACCGAACCAGTTTTTCCCAGCCGAATGCATGTATGCACTTCTGTGTACAAATCTGTAACGGGTCGGGTCTTCTTACCTCGATCTGATCCCAATCGGACGCCCAAGTTTCCAATGCCAAGCTACTTCGTTACATGCTACCAGTCCGGGTCCTCTCCCGTCCAAACCAGACATACCCGAACCGACCCAGAATCTTGATCCGATCTGGGACTTTACCAATGTCATAAATCCAAGTTTTCATGATATTCCAATTCTGCGTGCGTTGACGAAAACGGGGGTAACTTCTAAACCGTAAGGCCATTTGGGTTAAACGAAAGCTCTACCTGAAGCTAATTCAGAGGGCTACAAGGGTTATCGGGCGAAACCCCATAATTGATGTTTTCGGGTCCAAAAGCGGTCATCTGTTAGGACTTTCTAATCATTCTATGTTTGTGATGGCTTTGACCAAAAAGTGTGCCAATAATTTTCAAAGGAAATAATGAAATTTATTCCGATGTTTGGAACGTAAATTGAATTGGAATAAATCTGTAGGGGCTTATAATTGGAATTCGGCTATGTCGAATCTACAAAAATAATCAGTTCCAGTAAGGATATTGGAATTGTATTAAATAAAAACTATAATTGAAATATATATATGAAAATAAATTCGGTATTCATTTATATATAAGTTTGTAAAAATAAAATAGTCCAAAATAGGAGTTGGATTTCAAATGAACTTCTAATGAAAAATTTGTTTTATTATATATAGACAAGAAGATTAATATATAAACAATGTTGTCAATAAATTGAAGTCATTTTCAATGAATGATTTGGAAGTTTAAGTCAAATTCGAATTTAAAAAGAAAATTGGAATTCGATAAATAAATAATCTAATTCCGTGTGAATTGAAATTGAATGTAGAAATTGGAGTTTGAATAAATTCATAACTGAGTTATGAAAATGGAATAAAATAATCGATGAGTTTAAATAATCGGATTGTTAAGTTAGATTTGGATAACAGCTTAATTTTTATTAAAATATTGAAAATCGAGTTGAAGTTTATTTAATAAACAAATTTTAAGCATTTACATTTAATTCAATTAAAACGAACTCGTCGTAGCTCGGTAGTTTGTAATTTGACGATTCGAACTTCAATTGGGTATATGAAACTCAGTATAAGTCGGAATTTGATGAAACAAGAAATGCCCGAACCTATTGAATGATAGATTTCTAATGGAAGAGAAAAATCTTGATTTCATCTTATAGATTTTTAGTTATGTCAAAATCAAAATTCCAGAAAATAGCTCTATAATCGTTGATAAAACTATAACTATTTATTTAATAAAATCAAGGTATTTTAATTAAATGAAATTTGATTTTTTTTCATTATAAAAATCCAGATTTGAGTTACAAAATAAATATGAACTCAAGTCAAGTAAATGGATTGATTTTTAAATAAAAAAAAATCAGATTTATAATTATCGAATAAAGTTAACTGATTTCAAAAGGAATTAGTTAATAGAGTTTTGGATCGAACCTAACTTTGTTTAAGTGAATCGAATTTGTTAATTGAAATTGAGAATTCGAATATGAAACTTGGATTAGAATTTGGAAGCGAGCAAGGAGTTTGAGTTTGATTTGTGTATAAGTGAATATAAATATATTTGAACGTGATATGTCCAAATTAAAAGTAGATTAAGCAAAGAAAGGATAAGATACAAAATACACAGAAATTCAGTTGTATGGTGCTTAATTTCTGGTCTGTACCTAAGATGTCTGGTGCTTAATACATAGAAATATATTTGAACGTGATGTGTACCTAAGCTGTCTGGTGCTTAATTTCTCAAATTTGATCGAATCTGCAGAGTTCAAACTGAATTCTAATGCTTAAAATTTCAGCTTAACATACGGAAAGGATAAGATACAAAATACATAGAAATTCAGTTGTTTACATTATAAGTGTTAAGCAGAAAAATCTAGAAAAAAATAACTGAAGTAATATATGCTAAATTGAGTTGATGCATGTTTTAAAATTGTTCATTGTTTTGGCTGTGAGATAAATTCCAAACTGCAAAGTTGATGTCACCACCTTCATAAAAAATGTTTACTATACATTGAAAAGTTGAGTCAGTGAATTTTTTGTTAAAATTTCCTATTAATAAAACGTTGGAAGAATCATTTGTTATTATTGACTATAATACAATGGAGTAGATGATCATTTGACCATGATCATAAACTGTTGTAGACTGCTGACAAGCATATACAGGTTTGTAAGAGTTTCTTTCTAGATTCAATTTGCAACCAGTATTTTAGGCAGTTGAAGGATTCCTTGGAGTTATGGAGGTGAGACCAGTTTTGATAGAAAGAATTAATAGGGAGCAAAAACATGATGATGAGTTGAGGACATTAAAGGAAAGATTTCTAAGGGAAAATCTTTTTCTTATTATGAGAGATATTCTGTTGATAGTAGTGGCAGTTTGAGAAGGGATAATTGACTTTGTGTCCCTAGGTGTGGAGACCATAGGAAGGAAATTCTATTGGAGTGTCATCGGTCAAGGATGACCATACACCCCAGAGGAGATAAAATGTTTAGGGATATCAGAAAAAGTAATTACTGGAAAGGAAAGAAGAAGGATGGTGCAGAGTTTGTAGCTAGATGTTTGACATGTCAAAAAGTAAAGGCGGAGCAAGGTAAGCCTGGAGGGCTGTTGTTACCTTTAGAGATTCCCACTTGGAAATAGGAACACATTTCTATGGATTTTATTGATGGGCGTTCAAGGAGTCAAAAGAGAAATAAATCCATTTGGGTCGCTGAGGTTAGATTAATGATGAGTGCCCATTTTACCTAGACTAAGAAGAGTAGGACCGTCATTTTATTAGCTCAGTTGTATGTCAATGAGATAGTTAGACTGCATGGGATTCCGACTAGTACAGTTAATAATAGAGACCCTTTTTTTACTAGTGAATTTTGTAATAGCCTACAAGCAGCCTTAGAGATGACTCTGAGTTTGAGTACAACCTAACAATCGCAAATTGATGGTTAGACAGAGAGAGTCAACAAAGTTCTAAAGGATCTTCTTAGAGCCTACTTCATTGACTTTGGAGAATCTTGGGAGCAGCATTTTCCTTGGGTAGAGTTCTTGTATAACGGTAGTTATCAAGCGACGATTGGTATAGCCCCTTACGAAGAATTTTATGGACGACCATGCAAATCACCTACTTATGGGTGGGAAACTACCAAAAGGATTGTGCTTGGATCAGACCTTATCAATGAATCTATGGAGAAAATCACTTTGATTCGGTAGAGGTTAAGGCTGCCCAGGACCGCCAGTTTTCATACACGAATAGAAAGAGGAAGGAACTTGAATTTGGTATTTGTGAAAGTTTTCCCTGTTAGGAATACAGTCCAGTTTGGAAAGGCTGGGAAGTTAGCTCCCAGGTTTTATTGGGCTGCTTAAGATCGCAGATAGGACTGGGAAAGTGGTTTATCATGCAAGTCTTCCCGATCGTTTATCAGGGGTCCATAGCATTTTCCATGTTTCTCATCTTATGAAATGCCATCATGATTCAGTCGTCAGACTCAGGCTAGATGATATTGGTGACTTAGAGAGCTTCGAGTTGGAATCTTGGGAGTCCCGTGCCACGGAAAAAGATCGTGCAACATCGAATCAAAAGACTCCACAACAAAACTATTTACCTAGTCTGAGTACAACATGGAGATAACCCAGTGGAAAGCACCTGGGAAACCGAGGAGAACATTAGGCAAACTCATACAGAGTTTTTCTCGAGTAATTATTTCCTCTCCAAATTCTATTAATGTTTGCTATATTGGATGGTAGGAGATGGTTGCAACACGAATGCACCGTGCACTCATATATAATTATATGCATATTAGGGTGTTTTGCATACATATAGCATCACTTACTACGCGTACATGCTAGGACTGAGCTCATTTTAGCAAGTCTGTAGTACATGATCACTATGAGTTATGGATGTGTAACGTCTCGTATTTTTGTTAGTCAAGTATTTAATATATCCTACTATTTTAAATATCGATTTAGTATTATAAATGGATTGATAATATATAATTCATTTATTAAAATGAAGTTTAAACGTTATACTTATAAAAATCGAGCTCGAAATGACACAATAGTTCATAATATTGAGTTTTGAACTTAAATTGGATATACAGAATCCGTTTTAAGTCGGATTTCTGTGAAACAAGAAATGTTGGAATCTAGTTGGTTATAATTTTCATACGAAAAAGAAAAATCCAGATTTCGTGTTATAAATTGTTAGTTATGTCCAGTTCAAAATTTAAAATAGTCGTTATGGAAATCGTTATTAAATTATAACGTTTATTTAATGTAATTAAAAGAGTTTTAATATAACTTGGACATCGTTTTAACTCGAAATTGATAGTATTGAGTTGTATAATTTATATTTGAAGCTATATGATATTTCCAGTGGATATTTACGATAATAACAATTTTTTATTATTTTATTTGATTATTCTGGAATTTTAATATATTTTATCGATATTATATAGGCCTTAAAAACAGTTTCTTTTCAAACAGCCTACGTTTTCGATGAAACGAATTTTATTGGAATACGTACAGCTATTTATTGGTAGATTTCGAGTTTGAAGCCAATCAGAGTTGTTTTATCGGTGCATGTAATTTAAAGATGAACCGATAAATTAAAATAACGTCATCATGCAAACGGAGTCGGTTTTCAATGAAATTAATTTCATTGGGGCCGGAACATTAAATCGTAGCGGTGTAACCATTTTCATTTCGTTTGAAGTTAGTGTGCAGCAGTACGTATATTTAACAATCAACGATAAACAACGGTTAGCGGTAAAATTTAGTACCCTAAAATAAAATAAAACTTCACTAGTTAGAAATGGTACACCCTAAACATAAATGTGTACACACACCTAAAACTTAATGTATGGGCTATCCACATGCTAAAAACATACATATGTACAAAAACTTCATAACCAAGTTAAATAAGGTACATAGAGCATCAAATAAACTTGCTTCTCCCTGCCCCTATATTTTCAAATCAATATACGGCCTTTGAATGGGAAACATCGCACATGCCTACCTCCTGTAAAGCCTCTTGCCATTTCTTTTCAACGCAGCATCACCAAGAAAGCTTGAAAAGAAAGATCATCACCGGCCTAAGGTAACCCTTTTACAAACCTATTGTGTACTATTGAAGGCGACATTGTGTTTATCCCCTGTTTTCGTGCTTATATAAATGCCAACCCTGCTCACCCTTTTTCACTTCAGGATGGTGAGATACCGAGTCGGTGTGTGGGTGTATTTGGAAACCTGGAGCAAGCTATACAGTAAGAAGAAGATCAAAAAATTCTTTTATTTCCAAGATTTTAAAATCGAATGCACGAATTGCATAATAGTGAGAACAAGAATAACGAAGTAGTGAATGAAAACAGTCGGCCTAAGTATGGTATAATTAAAACGATTAAGCTTAATTATATTTAAAGTACAATCGGATATATTTTATTACTAATTAATGCGTTTAAATATGTAATTAAGGGTAATGTTTTGTGCGTGAAGTTAGGGTGGGCCGTGGAGCAGCAGTATTCACGAAAAAGAGAAACATGTGGAATGGTGCTGAAGAAATTAAAAAGTGACAGGAAAAATTTGTGAAGGAATCACGTGAACAATGGGGAAGGGAAACCAATCTGTTCAGGGAAGCATTCATGGTGATGGTACTATCACAGATGGGAAGAAACGAACTAGAAATTAGTCGACTTGATATCGTTAAAACGGAATGAAACAAGAAGCGAGAGGACCATATTAGGGAACATTATATTTTGGAAACTGTTTTGGATAGACTGGAGATTACTTTAACTAAAAACATTTACCTGCAAATGAAATCAAAGTGAGCTAAACTCACTCAGTTCTCCCCATTTATATTTTATATAAGTTTGGTTTTTTTTGTGTGTGCTATGGTTGCTAAAGATTGATTGTTTGTTAATTTTATATTCGTATATTGATTGAACCCATAAAATTAAATGCTTGTTTAATTTCAGTGAAAAACAAAATCATTATTTTAATGATTGGTCCCAATTAAAGTAACTTACCTTATTGATCACATTTATAAATAAACGTGTTTAATTTAATGAATTTGCAGGATTGTTGTGGTTGCGTGAAAGAAAATGGTTATTATTGAATTGTCGTTATTGACTATTAGAAAACCATTACTTACTTAAACTGAATTAATATATTGAGATAACATATTTAATGCAGGGAAGAACCGGTTGGAGGGATCTAACGGGATTCCTCAAATATATTTATTGATGTTTATTTTCATATTATCACTATATGAAATGCTCTGATTAGATGATTGATTTGTTTGTTGAATGTTGACTTGAAATTCGATACCAAATCGTTATTTTATCGATTGGTCCCAATTAAGGTAACTTACCTTATTGGTCACATTTATAAATAACTGTGTTTAATTTAATGAATTGGCTGGATTGTTATGGTTGCATGAAAGAAAATGGTTATCATTGAATTGTTATTATTGACGGTTAGGAAACCATTATTTATTTAAACTGAAATAATATATTGAGATAACATATTTAATGCAGGGAAGAACAGGTTGGAGGGATCCAACGGGATTCCTCAAATATATTTATTGATGTTATTTTCATATTATCACTATATGAACTGCTCTGATTAGATGATTGATTTGTTTGT
This sequence comes from Allium sativum, assembly GCA_030737875.1. Taxonomy (NCBI): domain Eukaryota; kingdom Viridiplantae; phylum Streptophyta; class Magnoliopsida; order Asparagales; family Amaryllidaceae; genus Allium; species Allium sativum. The sequence continues at coordinate 162,630,642 of CM060923.1, forward strand.
TGAATGTTGACCTAAAATTTGATATTTGTTTTGTTTAAACCAATGGGTGATATTGGTTGAGTAATTGGTAATATATATGGTCTATAAATCAATCGTTTTCTAAATATCGATTTACCGTCAGGTAAATCGATGAAATGAAGTTATAAAATTTAATTTACAACTGAAGACAGGTTTCTAAATGTGTCTTTTTAAATAAAAGTTTGTTAAAAGGAAATAAGTAGTAATTATTTATTAATTAAATTTGTTATAAATTATAAATTGATTTTATAAAGAAAATTCTTATGTTAAGAAGATTTATAAGCATATGAGCAGAACTAAAACCTAATGGTTAAGAATTAGATAATTGTTTTTGTTAAGAAATAATTAAATGGAATTATTTAAATTAATTATATTATTAATTTGTTTAAATAAAGGACTATTTGGAACTGGTTAACGAGGTAATCGTGTTTTTGATTGACGAAGTCATCCATTTTAACTGGATTGATTATTAAATCAGTTTGTTCTGAATTAATCTAACTAGATGGGTTAACGAATAATTGTTTAGTTTTAAAAAGAAATTTATTATTTATTTAGTAAATAAATAAGTTAATTAATTATGCGGTAGTTAACGGTGGTGTGAATTATTAATTTAGTTAATAATAATTTAAGAGATTTCTATTTACATGAGAATCATGTATGAGAGTTAATCGAAGTTGTAATGAAATCTAATTGTGTTGTGTAAGGAATTTATGAACTGGTTTTACATTAAAACCCAATTTTTTATAACAAAGTTATAAAAGGGATTTTCAAGTGAATACGATGATTTAAATAAATGTTGGGTTAACATTTAAATTAAGAAATTGAGATAAAGGTTTATATTAACCCAACGGTATATAAATGAAGTTTATCGAAAGGAGATGAGGTGTTAAAGCGTTAATTAACATTATTTAATGGAATTAAGTAGAAATTGGTGGAATAAGATTTTCAAGAGGGAGCATTGAAGGAGAATTTGATAAAGGATTGTTTAATAGGATTTTTAACAAAAATCCAAGCAATAAAATGTATTGTTTAAAGAAGTAAAAGGAAAGGTTATATTTTAGTAAGTAAATTCTTAATCAATGAATTAAGAAATAATAGTTATACTCGAGAAATTTTTTTCCAAAGGTAAGAAGTTTTATAAAATATATTATAAGTAAAATAGTTAGATGAGATGTGTTTGGTATTAAAATAAATATCGGTTTTTAAATTACAACTGATGTCTATCTAAAGATAAGAACATTGTTGATCAAGGTCTGAGAGTTAAATAAATACCCCAACTTGAACGAATTTGGGATTATTTGAGGATGATATTAGTTTGTAATGAGAAATAGGGTAAAAATAAATTTTTATTTCCATATGAGAAATTATAACGCAGTGTAAATAAAAGAGTCGAGAATATATTATGAGATTTCCTAAGTAACGGAAGTGGAAAGATTTTATGTATATACATATATATAAAATGATATTTCCGATGTAAAGGAAATAAAAAGAGATTATGTGAAATTAAAATGGTATTTCTGAGGTGTAAGGAAATTGAAAAGTTAAGTTTGGGAATGGATTTATTCTAAAGGAATAAGGGAGGGTTAATGTATTCAAGTAATGAAACCAAAGAGATTGCATGACAATGTTATATAAAAAGATTTAAACCATAGTTAGTGTATATATAGAGGATTGAATTCTAATGCATATAAAAAGAGTTGAAAATACTCCTATAGTATAATAATAAGTAAATACCATGTTTTAAATTATTTAAAGATTTAGAAGTTAATTAGTTTTTAAATTACAAAGGCCAAGTAATGCCGAGTACTCAATAGTGAACCTATTTTATTCTCATGATTATTTATTTGATAGTTAAATCACCGACTATCAAATCTAACCAATACGATTGTTGGTACGGAAAGACCGGGACCGAATTTATATTCGGAAACCATTCCGAACTAGCAAATACATGAAAGATGCAGATTGAAGATGGAGAAATTGAAGACCGTTGATCTTCCTGGGCGGAAGAACTACTTGTTGAATTTATCTGGTTTAGCGGCCAGAGATATTTCGACAGTGATTCTATCGTGATTAGAATCTACGGATTACAAGGACTACTCGCTACTGATCTACAGGGTAATACCTAGGATGTGGTAGGAGGGTGCCTTTGGTTTGTTCAGTCCCAGGATAACTTGTATAGACGAATGTCAGACAGAGTATTTCTTAAGAATCACGTAGATTGATTTTTACAAACGTACTTTTGTCAACTGCAGAGTATTTCCGTGGATGTCAATTAGTGATTTAACGGATCTGACAATGTTGCATTCAAAGTAAATGGTAGCCAGATGTTCTAAAGGAAAATTCTAACCTCAAGCCTCATTAACCGGGAAATGACAAAAATTGGGCAGGCAACATGGCTATGTGGGTCGCTCCCATTAGGGTGTATAATCACCTATCTAGAGAAATTCCTTTTGCTTCTTTAATCTATCGATGCTGTCCCATTTTCGAGAAACGGTTGTTGATCCCAACCGTTGGTGATATACAATCGATACACTCAAGCGAAATAAGTGGTCGGTCATGTATGGGCTGGGTTGCAAGATGTTCTTGTTGAACCCAGCGTATTCGCCTCAAGAGATACACTATTGGCAGGTGGTTCCATACCTTGTCATAATCGGAATCCAATATCCAATAAGCGCCCGCGATTTTGATTGCATACTATACATATGGAGCGTGAGATGCAAGCGTTCTGCTAGATTGATATTTATTTGTATTTAGACACTATTACAACATCAGAATAATACTGGTTTCAAAATGTTTTGGGTTATCATAAGATAAAAACCGTCTGTATTTATGTGTGGATTTGGTCTTACGATTATCTTTTCTTTTGAAAAGATTTTGAACTCTAAAATCAAGTTGGATGATTTCCCTTAAAACTTTGCGAGTTTTTCTCACTCTGGTTCACCAGACTGACCCGGTGTTTGTAATGCCCGGGTTAGAATGGGTTGTATAGGTCTAGGTTATCTGATGTTGCAAAGTCCAGAGACGAGCTGGAGGTGTTCAGACGTATGATATCTGATTATTATTCCGCTGTGTGATTGTATATAAGGACAGATTATTATAACTGTCCAGATGTGTGATGTACTCTGATGATTATAGGTTCTGTTTAAAGCTCTCAATAAAGATTTATTTCTATATTATATTTTGTTCCGCTGTGATGTGAGACTCTATTTCTATGTTGTGTGTTTATTCTTCTTCTTATGTTCTTATATTTCTTTCTCTCTTATCTCACCCTCAAATTTCTTACTATAAATGTTCTGATGTTTTCAGTGTTTGGAAGGTCGTCATGAGATACAGTAAATGTACTTACGTCGATTTTCGAAGCCGAAAATCCCCGGGTCATTACAGGATGTCTATGGATTCTTATAAAATAACATCGGTGTACAAAATGGTTCTTAGAGCGAGTTGTGTTCTTCACCTCCTCAAGAGATTTTGGGACGAAATCTCTTATAAGGGGGGAGAATGCAACACCCCATCAAATAAACCTAAAATAAACATATGGTAATTTAATTTAAAATAAATAATAATAATCAGTAATGAATTAATGGGGTGAAAATGGAATTTGGCGTAATTGGAAATTGGGCCTTGAAAGTATTGATATTGCATTTGTAGTGAGATTATGATCCATTTTCATATGGTTTTTTTTAACTTAAAACAGAGTTCATATGAAAGAGGTATCAATGAACAAGTTAGGCGTAAACATTTACACACAACATTTGAAACTCAAATAAGTTAAATATAAATCTGAATATAATTAATTACAGATTGACATGAAAGAATATTCTAAGAGGATTTGAATTTATGTATATATTTACTCATATGAAAAGGGGACAAAGATAATCAACATAAGAAAATAAATCAAAGCAATATATTAAATAATTAACAGAAAGCATCGTCATAGAAGATTCAAATCTCCTAGCTTGACCTAGAAGGGGCGTCGACCTGGGGTTCGACCGCCCTCCTAGCGATAGTTGGTGAAGGTAGGTTTTTTAGAGAGATTTATATAGTTCGCATATGATAGATCATCCAGATTAAATCTAAATAGTCCAACGGTCTATACTTACACTCGCAACTATGAATATGACTCTGTGGCCTCACTCTAAACCCTACTTTTATTTCTCTTTGCACCTCCATACCGACCTTCTGCCATTTCTAATTTCAAAGAAAAAGGTTAGGATTCTCTTCTATTCCTATAACCTCCATTATATCCTATTTATACAAGATTAATATAGATTTAAGTTCTGGAATTTAGTTATTGGAGCATGATTTCAAAGGCAAAATTCATATCCGATTCTACATATATCATATTATTCTTCATTCTCAATTCATTACAAGTGGAACCCCTATAAGTTACTATTTTCTATCTTTTGTAGTTTGTATTTGGATTATTATGCCTATGTGGGATTTGGTATTAAACGAAAATAAAATGCTATAAACCATCCAGATCCTATATTTTGCTTATCGCTAAATTCGTCAATCAAAAAGGATATATTTGGGTTTGTGTTATTTGAATAATGGAAGTTAGGTTTAGGATGTTGTGAAATCCTTAGTTTTTAGTTCTGATTCGCTTGATTCTTATTTTAAATGTTCATATATGTTTGTGTACTAAAAACATAAGATTTGTGTATTGTAAATTAATAAGTAATCTTAAGTTTTTGGAAGTGAAGCAGCACCAAAAGCACGGTTTTTCTTATGTAATTGGATTTATTGCACCTTGTCTACTTTTTATTTAAATAATTATTCAATCCTACGTTGTAAGTTTTATTCATATGTGTCAATATTCCTTTTCTACCATAATTGAGAATATGCATGTTGGACCATATTAATTAATAGGAAAATTAACTTCTATACCTTAATTGTAATTGTTAGGATTGGCAATTCAGACGTATTAGGTCATTATTCTCATGCGTTAAATTCAAGCCTATTTATTTTTATATATTTATAGCGTAATTAAACGTAATACTTATGCTTATTAGACTGCGTACTAAATACGTTTAAATTAGGGAACATAATTTGAATGTCCTCAATAGAAATTTTTATGCATATTTTTATGTGTGCGAGTTAATGGTTTTAATTCTATTTAATGACACATAGACATGAGGTTAACCATTACTTGTAGTAGAAGCTTGCCCAGAATTGACGGGCATATCCAGCATCTACAAGTAAGATTGGTTAATGTGAGAAGTCTAGATGTCATGCGCTATTATAATTATTACACTAAGACGCGAAGTTAATCCCAACTTGTAGTAGAAGCCTGCCCTGGAACCGCTTAGAAAATCCCGCTACAAGTGATTGGTTTAATGTGAGATCTCCAATGTATATATACATACACACACACACACACACACACATATATATATATATATATATATATGTGTGTGTGTGTGTGTGTGTGTGTGTGAAGTAAACCTTCCTTAAGAAGGTATTAAGTGGCCGACCTATCTTGTTGGGTATTAAGTAGTTAGGACTAGGTCCGTTCCTAAGGTTCACTCTTTGGTTCTGCAGTAGAGTCATGGGCCTCACCCTACTAGGTCTTAAGCGGTTATTGGGTCGACCTTTCTCTTATAAGGTATTACATGGCCTTATAGATGATAGCGTATGATTGGGATATTTCTCTAGGAAATGTCCGCTTCTTATCTTGGATCTTAGTGAGGGATGACCTAGGGACATTACATAAATGGCTATAGGAATCATCGTCTAAGGGAAGTATTAAGTGGCTAGGAGTTCACCCGTAGGGCCAGCTAGAGAGTAACAAAAGTGGTCCGCCAGGAGGGTCTTAAATGAAGTTATGTTCCTACATAAACCTGGTATTAAATGGCTGTTTGCTATCTCTCAACCTACAAGGAGAGCATATATTTAATAACATTGATGTTAGGGACGATGTCTAAAGTGAGTAGGGGTCTACCATAGGGTATTAAGTGATAATAGGGATTTGCCCTTACTAAATTAGGAAATGACCTTAAGTGACCTGGTAGAGCCCGCCTCATGGGATATTAAGTGACTGTAAGGATGTCCGCCTTTAGATAGACATGTAGGCCTTAAGTGACTACAGAGATGTCGACATCATATTTTTAGTTGTGCATGTTCGTTTGCGTGGACATAACATGAAGAATTTACATGACCAAATATGGGAAATAGTCATTTCTAAACTTATAAGCTTTTCATTCACTAGAACTTTATGTTTTGACCTCCCTCCTCTTAACATAAATAGATTAGTAGGTGGGGATGCATAGATCAGTGATGCTTGGAGGTGGAGACCGACGATGGAGGCTTTAGCTATTTATGGCAGTATTATTATTATTATTGCTATCATTATGTATTAGGAAAATTGTTTATGTGCCTTTTTATCTATTGTGACTCGTTGTATCTAACATTTACGGTGGTTTAAATTTATGGTACATCTATTTTGGGATATTATATTTTACTCTTTCATTGTGTGAGACTCTAATTTCGTTTAGACTGCTCTGTTATATCTTTTTTTAGTATTTCCTTATATAAACAAACAATCTGCTTAAAATGGCTCAAAGTTCCGATGGACATTTTCTGGGTCGGAATTTAGTCTCATTATGGATAGGTTATTACATAGTAGATTTAGCTTCATCGATGAAGTGAATGCGGTATTGGACAATAATGAGGCTAATTCCCTTAATATTAGAAATTGACCAGCCAATCGCATTCTTATTTCCTGGAAGAATTAAAAGAAAGGATTTTCCTTCATCAAGAGATAAATTTGTTCAAAAAATGATAGGATAGTACTCATTATCTCCTAAATACACGTACCTAAGGTAAGGTGAAAGGGGCTTGAGCCCTAATCTCTGGGGTTGCACAATCAAAGATTTCGGTTGAGATACAGAATTAACTATGAGATATTCAAAGGGAAGTGTGTGGTGGATCTCATTTGAACTATTGTTAAATAACTTCTTAAACTCGGCTTTCCTTTTGTAGTTACATTCAATTATTTCATCATTAAAGTCTTCACGAATGACACTAAACTACAACATTCATTACAACATATAAGCAGTTTTGCAACTCTCAAGTGTGGAAATTTTGCAATGGCTTAGCACTGCGAAATAGCAATGGCTTAAGTCGTTGTTTACTCGTACAATACGGTCAACGTCCGTTTTAATTTTTGCATTGGCTTACGTCCGTTCTTAAATTAAATACGCCCATCAATACATCCACATTCCCACCTATAAGGGCGTGTTCTTAACGAACTGTAACGAGGTATTTGAGCATGACATTTGAGCGTGATACTGTAGCGAACAGGAATGTGTTTTTGGCTGTGAACGAGATATTTGAGCATGGTATTTGAGCGGGTTATTTAATTGTTAAATTAATTATTTTGAATTAATTAAATACTGATTTTTAATTGGACAGTTAAATCTAATTGGCGAATGTGTTGAAACCATTTTAAACAACAATATAAGTGATGCAAATACATTATAAGAGCATTAAGCATTAACAGTCTACAACAACAACAAAAATGAAAAATTGCATTAAGCATTAACAAAAAAGTCTACAATAGGCATTAAGCCTTAATAAACAGTGTACAACAAAACATTAAAAAATGGTGAAGGTGAGACTTGATCCATGATCACTCTCCAACAAACCATATGCATTTACCAATAAGGCTATGTATACTTTCATAACTAAGTAGGATCAGAAAAATTAATGAACTTGCGTCGGACGCTTCCGACGCCAATGAAACAATTTCCAGCAGTGAGCAATTGTTCCTTTTGGCCGGTTGGAGTCATTGCTGGCGTCCGACGCATCGGACGCGAATGCAATGGTAATACGCTCAATTTGAGTGCGAACGGGCCCTAATTCAATTCGATCTAATTCACGTAGAAAAAAAGAACGCTTGCCCTAGATCTTAAAAACTCGATCTTTCATGTTCATCTCCTCTTTTCTAAGTCGACCATAATCGGTTCAGTTGAAGGCACAAAACTCGGAGGGCTGAAAGGATTTCGCAACCTTCGACACTTGCATGAAACCCATCTAAATCGACGGAGGGTTTAGATGACGAGAGAGAAGGAAATTGGTCCGCAGGAGGTGAAATCGCAGCATATAGCGACGACAACTGACTCGAAGGAAGGAGATTGGGGGGTTGAAATGTAGCTGAAGTTTAATCCTAAAATAATAATAATAATAATAATAATAATTGTAGATCACATTATCTCATAGTGTAGAACGATGAATAAAATTTAACCATGGCTTATCGTTTTATACTTGTAATGTGTCTTAGACAATACGAATTAAATTTTAAATTATTTTGTTACCTTTATTTCTAACTCAGGTATGCAAATCAAATGAAGAATAAATTGTATAATAAAAAGATTTTTAAAAGGCTGGTTTTTGGATATCTAGAATAATATATGTACCTAAGAGCATCTCAACAAGATTATAGATCGTAATATTACGATCCATAATATTCAGGCTTCTTTTGGAAAAAATTGCATCAGCTCTCTTGCTACGTGCCGATTTAATGAACGCGGAATTTTTTTAACTCCTGTCCAGCGCTGAAAAAATAGGCGTGCGCTGAAAAAACACAGAAAAATGTTTATGCGTCTATTTTTTAAGTGTCCGTCCAGGGCCAATTCAGAATTCCGAATTGGCCCCGTAATATATTTCGCTGAATATTACAATTTGGAAGATCTGTTGGGGATGATTTCTCCCCCAATTCATGATTCAGGAACTGAATTGAAGCTCTGTAGGAGATGCTCTAGGCTGTCTAATGCTTAATTTTTCAAATTTAATCAAATCTGCAGAGTTCAAACTAAATTCTGATGCTTAAAATTCAACTTAACATACAGAAAGGATAAGATGCAAAATATTTAAAAATTCAGCTTCGTAATATTTGTTGGAAAGCTTTTTACCTTTATATTCAGAATTCAAAGTATGAAAAGAGCTCTGTTGGATATGCTCTAAGCGTTGAGTAGTAAAATCTAGCAAAATCTAACTGAAGTAATATCTGCTAAATTGAGTTGATGCATGTTTTAAAATTTTCCCTTGTTTTGGCAGTGAGATAAATTCCAAAAATGAAAAGTTGATGTCAACACCACCTTCATAGAAAAAGTTTATTAGGGCATTCCCAGCAATGGCGCGAGAGAGCGAAATGGGGAAGAATTGGGGAGGGACGCTCTCCAGCAGCGTGAGGACGAGCGTGGGGGGAGGATTGAAACGGGGAGAATCGCCATTTCAGAATTTTGAGCGGCTATGGGGAAGAAAACCGTTTAGCGATTTTCTTTGTATAATAACATCCGTAAACGGTTTTCTGAAAACCTTTTATCCCTTAAACGGTTTTCAGAAAACCGTTTAAGGATATTATTCATTAAAAAAAAAAAAATACCCAGCGTCTCCCCACCGACTGCTGGATCGGTGGGGAGAATTCACGCTTCTAAATGCAAATCCACGCTCAAAATCGTGTGAGCTGCTGGGAGTGCTCTTATACATTGAAAAGTTGAGTCAGTGATTTTTCTTGTCAAGATTTCCTCTTAACAAAACGCTGGAAGAATCATTTATTATTATTGACTACAATACAACAGACTAGATGATCATTTGACCACCGCTGAAAAGCATAGACAATTATGTATGTTTGTCTCTTTTTCTATTAAGAGTATCGTTGCTCGTAGGGAAAGGGGAATATTAATGGATAAAATTAAATAATTCCTCCATGCAAAACATTCTGCCCTCGTCATTTTATATTTTTGCAATGGAACTTCAGTTTATTAGATACCGTAATGTAATGCTTTGCGCTGTCTCGTGCTAATTTGTTTTCCTAATCTTTTCATGCTATGTGGCATCTTTCAACCTGTAGGAAATACATATGGCCGCTCTTCATTTTTTTTCTTTTGTGTTCAAGATATTAATTTGTAATTGTCTATATGAGGAATAACTTTAAAGCATCAGTCAAGGTTCTCAAGTGATGATTCAAGAAGCTCTGCACAGAAATATAAGTAGATGGTCAGACTTCACTTATGTTATTTAATCTATCATTTATTATCCCTATTATATATAACTCTTGTATGAAACAAGATGTATTAGTGAACTGCAGCAAAGTATCATATTTACTCAAAAACAAAAATCTCAACATATTTTTTGTATCGGAGCCTTTCCCTTGCCTGATACTCCCTCTCCTTTCATGATGGCTTCCACAAGCAACAATGAGTTAACATTCTCATACTCACAGCAAGGAGTTCCAATCTTCATTGGCCAAGATTACGAGCAATGAAGTATTTTAATACAAACACTCTTTATATCCCATGATCTATGGGATACTGTATTTACGTCGCATACCGCAGCGGAAGTAGCTGCGATGACAAATCGACAAAAGAGATAGCATAAGTAAAACAAGACCAAAGATGAAAAAGCCTTGTCTATCACCAAGGGGTAAGCCGATCCATTCTTCCACGTATTACAAGTGCTAAAACATCAAAAGAAGCATGGCAGATTCTGGAAAATCAATTTGGAGGCTATGAAAAAGTTATTTCAATCAAACTACAAAATGTATGGCGTGATTTTGATAATTTGGTAATGAAAGATAATGAAAATGTGCAAGAATTTCTTTCTAGAGTGACCATAATTATCAATCAAATTAGAAGCTATATATGGTGATACTTTAGAAGTGATCAAAAGATTTGTCAAAGTTATCATTTGATGAGTTGATGGGATCACTTGAAGCGCACGAAAAAAGGATGAGCGGATTTTCAAATCAAAGCTTGGAGCAAGCTTTTCAAGGAAAAGTCAGCATCTCACAATCAGAAAACAAGAAAGATGGGCAAGAAGAAAATAAGAATTTCTAGAATCAGAAATCAACAAGTGGAAGAGTTCGTGATGGATATCGGTTTCATAACCGAGGACGAGGCGGTAGAGGTAACAATACTCCAAGATCAAACTACCAAAATTATGATGGATGTTGTCGTATTTGTCGGAAAAATAACCACGACAGGGGTAGTTGCCGCTACAAGTGTAAAAGGTGCAGAAATGCAACACATTCCCAAAGAGATTGCTGGTATCAACAAGATGGTGAGAAAAAGAAAGCGAACTTAAGCGAAAAAGATGAGCTTGACTAGGTATTTTACTCCAGTTTTCATTCTCAGCAAGTTGATAATGCATGGTATGTTGATAGTGGCTGTAGTAATCACATGTCCGGAAATAAAGAGATGTTCCCTAATCTGGACGAGTCCTACGCATCAGAAGTGAAAATGGGTAATGGAAAATCACTCAAGATTGTCGGAAAAGGAGCCAATGCAGTTCAAGCAAAAAAGGGTACATCTCATGTCATCAAGGACGTTTTTATGTGCCTAACTTGACTCAAAATTTGTTGAGTATCGGCCAGCTGCTGCAGAAAAATTACAGAGTGGAGTTCGACAATGATAATTGTTCCATAATTGACAAAAAGAAGAATCTCACGATGGCTAAAGTTAAGATGAGTCCAACCAAAGTTTTTCCTCTTAATTTGCCACTTTCAGGGAAGTTTTTACTACAGAGCACCATAGAAGAAGATCATAAACTCTGCATTTGTGCTATGGGCATTTAAGCTACAAAGACATGAATTTATTGAAAAAGAAGAACATAGTGTATGGGCTTCCTCATATGCCAGATCAAGATAGTCCGTGCGAAGGTTACATTATGGGCAAGATGCATCGTCTTCCCTTTCCGAAGACATCCTTCAGAGCCAAAGCTCCACTTGAGATAGTTCACGTAGACATTTGTGGACCGACTCAAGCACCTTCACTAAATAAAAACAAGTACTTTCTATTGTTTGTTGATGATTATAGTCGGATGATGTGGGTTTATGTTTTGCAGAAGAAATCTGAAGCATATTCCAGATTTTTGGAATTTAAATCCATGGTTGAAAACCAGAGTGGTCGAAAAATAAAGATTCTACGAACAGACCGTGGAGGAGAATTCATCGGAAATTCTTTTATGAACTTTTGCAAATTGAAGGGAATTCATAGGCAATTGACAATTCCGTACAACCCACAACAAAACAATGTTGCCGAGCGCAAAAACCGCACCATTTTTGAGATGGCACGAAGCATGATGACGGGAAAAGGACTTCCTAAAAGCTTCTAAGCAGAAGCTGTAAATGTGGCTATTTATATTTTGAATCGATCACCAACAAAGGCAGTCCCCGACCAGACCCCGTATGAAGCTTGGTACAAAAGGAAGCCACGGGTACAACATTTCAAAGTCTTTGGTTGCATTGCCTACTCTCATGTTCCATCCCAACTAAGAGAAAACTTGACAAAAAAAGGAGAAAAACTTATTTTTGTCGGGTACAGTGATGAGTCCAAAGGATACCGTTTACTAGATCCAATGACAAATAAGCTCATAATTTCTCGAGATGTTATTTTTGAGGAAAAAGAAGCCTGGGGTTGGGAGAGTAATCAGCATGCACCTGTCACTCATTCACCATCATCATCAATTACTAAGGCGCAGCCGAATTCAAGTGAATGTAATCCTGATGCTGATCAACCCCTTCTTGATCCGGAAAGTCCAGTTCGAAGAATGCAAAGTTTTGCTGATATTTATAATTCCTGTAATGTGGCTTTTTTCACAAATGAATCACAACTTTATGAAGAAGCTGCCAAGGAAGAGATCTGGCGAAAAGCAATAGATGAGGAAATCATGAGTATAAAAAAAATAACACATGGGAGCTGGTTGATCTTCCAAAAGGAAAAAATGCGATCGGTGTAAAATGGGTTTACAAGATCAAATTGAATGAAGATGGCTCAATCCAAAAGCACAAAGCCCGCTTAGTCGCAAAAGGATACTCTCAATAGCCCGGCGTTGATTTCAACGAAACATTTGCGTCAGTTGATCGAATGAAGACCATTCGAATTGTTCTTGCTCTTACAGCTGAAATGGAGCTACCTGTTTATCAGCTAGACGTAAAGTCAGCATTTCTTAATGGCGATTTACAAGAGGTGGTACATATCCAACAACCTGATGGGTATATTGTTGATGGAGAAGAAAAGAAAGTTTATCGTCTCAAGAAAGCCTTATACGGGCTGAAGCAAGCACCTCATGCTTGGAACACCAAGATCCATGGTTACTTTCGAAGGCTTGGTTTTCATCAAAGTCCAAGTGAAGTTTCACTCTACATCAAGAAAAGTTTGAATGATCTTCTCATTATTTGTCTCTATGTTGATGATTTAATTTATGTGGTAACTAATCCAACAATGGTGCAAGAATTCAAAGAAGACATGATGAGAGAATTCGAAATGACAGACTTAAGTATGATGAAATTCTTTCTTGGAATTCAAGGTTGACAATCAAAAGGTAAAAAATTTATTTCTCAGGAGAAATATCTTGGTGAACTGTTGAAAAGATTTAAAATGAGCAACTGCAAGCCAGTATCTACTCCTCTTGCAGCAAATGAAAAACTCAAGCAGACTGTAAGTGATGAAGAAGAAAAAGCTGATGCAAATATGTTCAGGAGTTTAGTTGGATCTTTGACCTATTTAACGAATACAAGGCCTGACATTGTTTTTTCGGTAAGTTCGTTTTCAAGATTCATGCATAATCCCAGCAAGCTACATTTTGCTATAGCAAAAAGCATTTTACGCTACCTACAAGGAACAAGGAACGTTGGAATCAAATATGTCAACGTAAAAGAGAATGAACTCATCGGTTATACCGATAGCGACTGGGCTGGATCGCTTGATGATTGCAAGAGTACATTGGGATATGTTTTCTCTTTGGGGTCGAAAATTATTTCTTGGTCGTCGAGAAAGCAATCAACAGTTTCATTGTCATCAGCTGAATCCGAATACAATGCTGCAAATGAAGCCGTCTGTGAAGCAGTTTGGCTGAGAAAAGTTCTTGGTGATCTTCATCAAAGACAAGAGATGGCACGACAATTTTCTGTGATAATATGTCAGCCATAGCCATAACAAAAAATCATGTCTTTCATGCAAGGTCAAAGCACATTGAAAGTTGGCACCATTACATTAGAGAACTTGTGAGTAAGGAAGAAATCCAACTAAAGTTTGTTAACACCAAAGAGCAACTTGCAGACAGCCTCACAAAGCCAACAACTTCAGAGGCACTTTCCAATTTTTGAAGTCAGTTCCAAATTACAAATTAAGGAGGGGTGTTCAAGATATTAATTTGTAATTGTCTACATGAGGAATAACTTTAAAGCATCAGTCAAGGTTCTCAAGTGAGGATTCAAGAAGCTCTGCATAGAAATATAAGTAGATGGTCAGACTTCACTTATGTTATTTAATCTATCATTTATTATCCCTATTATATATAACTCTTGTATGGAACGAGATGTATTAGTGAACTGCAGCAAAGTATCAATATAATATTCACTCAAAAACAAAAATCTCAACATTTTTCCCATCAATTCACCTCCTTCTGAAAGTTTTGAATTAATTTTACACTCTAAGAGCAAATGAAATCACTAAAAAATAATTATTTTAAAATTTTAAGTTGGTGCAAACCGTAGACACTGTTATTTTGCATTTTGTGCTAAAATATAATTTGAAATTTGCATATTATTCAGTACTATCATTATTTTGTGATAACAGATAGCACTAATTGGTATGAAAACATTAAAATTTAACTGTGGCTTAATTTTTTATACTAGTAATAAAACATTGATTTTATAATTACAGCATGCCGGAGCTCGTGGTGATAATGGAAAACCCATCATCAGGTATTTCTATAACAGTCCATTGACTGCAAGGTTTGTTCTTTATCAAGTCAAATAGAAGGATTATTGAAAAGGTATGATATATTGTTAACGTAAAAGTTCAGGTTAGGTAAAGGTTGGGCTAAGAAGACTAGTATTATATAACATCATCACCACAGCGAAGAGAGTAGAAATCATATAACCCGTACAAGTGTACAACTATATGCTTAATTGAAGTTATAAGCATAGTTTTTAAAACCGGACCGCAAGTCAAACCGTAAGGACTCAGGGTCCAAGGTTTTGAAGGTTTGACCGGTCGAACCGCCGAGAGCCGCACATGCTTATTAACAGTGAAAATGAGAATAATTAAGTTTTATGTGTACTCAAACAAATGAATAATAAAGTTTGAAAGTAATCTATTTATAATCTAAAATTAATAGATTGCATGATATAATAAAATAGTAAGAACATAAACAAACACACATGTTTTTTATAACGAAATGGTAAAGTTTATGGTTTAAATGTCGGAACAGTTATGATTTTTTGAAATATTTTAGTTGTTATTTTAAAACAATACAAAAGATGAAATTATCATAAAGAATTACACAATGAGAAGTATGGAAAAACAAAGAACCGTGGTTTAACCGTGTAAAATTGAAGGTTAGACTGCTGGTTTGAAGGTCGGACCAGGGTTCATGCATGAATGAGGTCTGATTGAGTTCCGGGCCGTGATGGTCCAAGGTTCAGGGTTATTCGAGGTCGGACCGCGGCAGGGTCGGGTTTTTAAAACACTGGTTATAAGAGAGAGGGCTATATGGCTTATGGGAACTGTTGTAGCGTAAAATTAGACATTAACGCAAGTGCCAATATATATATGTGCAAAAAACAGAGATAAGCAATAAATGACGTGGTTGATAATATGGTACATACACAAATTTCCTATGAATGGGAGAGAACCTATGAATGGGAGAGACTGAATGATGTCAAAGCCATATGGCTTCACAGTCCATAGAAGGTCACAGAAGACGAGTACGTTAAATTCTATCATGTCATCGCTAAGGATTTTAGCGAGGATAAGCCATTAGCCTGAAGATACTTCAACCCGAAGGTGATGTAGAATTCAAGGCAATGCTCTTAATTCCCCCCCAAGGCTTCTCATGATTTGTATGAGAGTTACTACAACACCAAAAAGTCCAACCTGAAATTGTTTGCAATAAGAGTTTTTATTTTTGATGAATTTGATAGACTTCTTTACAAGTACTTGAATTTTTTAATGGGTCTCATCGATTCTGATACACTACAACTTAACATTTCATGAGAAATGCTTCAGTAACACAGTAGTCTTAAAACTGCAGAAACACTAGAGAACAAACAAGTGGAGCACCACTGGACATCACATGCCAAGCCGAACGAGTCTAAACCAAGCTCTGATGCCATGTGGAAATACTAGAGAACAAACAAGTGTTCCTGAAACCAACTGGTGATAGGAACAACAATCTCATGTTATATGTATACATGAGACATGGCATAAATTTCTCGATGTGGGACAATTCTAACAAAAACAATAAAGAAAAAATTGATTCGTAAGGCTCTTGATATGAACAGGAAAATAGCTGAGGAGGGCCTCGATGAATCTGGCAACAAAGAGGAGACAGACGCAGATGTAAGTGAGAACGATGAGAGGAAGGCTAAGTATGCCAAGTATTGGAATGAATTTGGAAAATCTATGAAGCTTGGAATCATTGAAGACGCTCAAAACAGGAATCGGTTGGCCAAGCTTCTTAGATTCGAAACATCAAAATCTGAAGGTAAATTGACTTCCCTTGATCAATATATATCGAGAATGAAAGCTGGGAAAAGGACTTCTACACAACTGGTACTAGCAAAGAACAATTGGAAAAATCTCCATTCCTTGAGAAGCTCATGAAGAAGAAGTATGAGGTTATCTTCTTCACCAACCCAGTAGATGAATACAGAATACCTAATGTCAGACATAATGGACTACGAAGATAAGAAGTTCCAAAACATATCAAAGGAAGGTCTCAACCTTGGAAAAGATTCAAAAATCAAGGAGGCATTCAAGGAACTGACCACATAGTGGAAGATACCGTTGCTTCTGAAAACGTCGACTATGTGAAGATAAGCAACCGATGGAGTGACACCCCATGCGTTGTGGTCACATCAAAATACACCAGGAGTCCAAATATAGAGATAATCATGCAAGCACAGACTCTTTTAGATGCTAGCAAGCAGTCATATATGCGTGGCAAGGGAGTCGTCGAGATCAATCCTAGGCATCCTATCATTAAAGAACTCTGTGATATAGTTGCAACTAACCCTGAGGACGCAAGTATTAAAGAGACTGCTCAACTTATATACCAGACGACTCTTTATGGAGGGTGGACTCATGCTAAGCGACCCTAAAGATTTTGCCACACGCATTTATTCCTCTGTGAAATCGAGTCTGAATGTAAGTCCGGATGTATCAGTCGATGAGCAAGAGGAACTTGAGGAGCCTGAAGTAGCAGAGAAGGAATAATCGTCTTTTAACCTCAAAGAAGAGGTCGAAGATGATTCTGATTTCATAGATGAGTTGTAATTTAAGTATGGCTAGAAAACTTGATATGCTTAGATGATTTTGTTAACCCCTATACGATCACTTGCTCCCGGATCTATTGTAATATGATTTTTATTTGAGGTATTGTACTTTACGAAACAAACAGCAGCTGATTACATGTTTTGGCATTATGAGTCGTCATCAAAAAATGAAAAAAAAAAAAAATCACAAAGTGTAGATAAATGGAAATTAGAAGCATAGCATGGTTTTTAGGTGTGAGCATTATTCGGTTAAACCAAATAAACCAACCAAACCAATTTATTTCGATCGGTTTGGCTCGGTTTTGAAATTAAATCGGTTTATAATCGGCCCGAATAAATATTAAGTTTGGTTATCGGTTTCACCAAATTAACCGAATTTTTACTATATTTTCAAAATTATCGGTATTATAATAAATATTTTAGGTTCGTTTAGTTAGTTAAGTATATATTAATCATCACCTATGTGTCAAAATTAATATTAAAAAGCATATAGATCGAAAATTATTATATTGTAATCATATATTTTTAATTTATTTCAAATTATAGTGAACATTTCAAACACAAAGTGTAAAACATTTTTAGTTCGGTTTAGTCGGATAACGAACCGAAACAACCAAAGTTAATTTGGTTGATTTTGTTCGGTTTTCATTTTTTTTTTATTTTAGTTTGGTTTGACAAATTTCTAGCGGATAAAAGTTTATGGGTCATGGAATAAATATGTATATAAAAGCAAGTTTATACTTAATTTAGCATTTAAAAGGAAGGTAAAGAATAAAGGGATTTTTACCCTCAAGGACAAAAGGAATAAAAATTTAACCCATAAGGACAAGAGGACAAAATTTTATCCTAAATGACAAAATGTAGTGCAAAGGGAGGAATTCAGGGGTCCACTATTATTCCTCCCTTTACACTAAAACTTGTCCTTTTGGACAAAATTTTGCCCCTTTGTCCTTATGGTTCTAATTTGTGTTCATTTTGTCCTTCAGGGTATTTTCCTAAAGAATAAATATGTTCTGCTTTTTTTTCCTGCAAAAGGCTGCACTAAATGGTAGATTTTGTAAGTTTGTCAGCAATCCCTGCATTTTTATCTTACATTCGGATATTTTGTAAGTTTGCATTCATCTTGGTGTGTGTTTTGCGCTATTTCATCAATATTTCGATTATGAAGTTTAGCGCCAGAAGTAAATTAACTATAGAATTATATTCCAAACGAAAAATTAAAAACATGTTGTCATATCAACATGATCCGGACCGTACATTTCAACTAATAATACATATCAAATAATATGATGTTAATACCCAATCAATATTGGATAGAAGGATGTTGTTATGAAGAGAGTACAATTGTGCAGTATACAATAAGTATTGTATGCCATTAAGTTAAAAGAATGCAAGGTACGTTGAGTCTGAAAACAAAATGGTACTACGATACACTATTTTGAGAAGAAAAAATGTGCTTTATTTAAATTAAAAATGATGGGCGATAAATTTTCCTTCACTATTCACAGTCCATGTATTTTTAGGTTGGCCAAACGGCAGTTGTGGGTGAATTATATAAGATGTCTTTGTGCTCAAACTATATGTTACTGTATTCCAACACCACTGCAGTGCCAACTTAGTAGTTCATAATGGAGTCAATTCTTCTGTACCCAACTCGAGTGTTCCCATGTGTCTGACAAATCACAACCACACATCAACCGCACATATTATTAATAATCTAATGAACGAGTCCTACAATTCACTCAAAACCATTAAATTTTGTGCAAATTAGTGGCTAAGATTGATCCAGCACATGCACCCAATTTAGGTATAGAACAATTCATCCCATTCATAATCCATGTAGTTTATAAATCAATGATTTAAATATGTATTTAGTGCTAAATGAATTAAGTATTGGCAGGAAGTAAACACAATGTTGTTTCGTCCAAAGGAGGATCAACTTCCTCAAAGTGCAAAGAATAGAAAGTAAGAAAAAACATATGCATTTGAGATAATGATTCGTGTTATTCCTAAGAAGATCAAAATACCATCATAAGAGAGTGTTAATATATAAAAACAATGAACAATACAAAGTTAAATAAATTAACATGAATATAATGGAAGGATTATTAACATATTGAGAATTGAGGGTGTAATCTACATTCTACATGATAACATGACCGGCAATGTACTTCCGAGTTGTTTTCTCTTGAAGATGTCCAATTAAAGTAAAGCAACGGTTTCCGTCAGTTACAAGACAATATAAGCACTTAATGTAATTGGGCCTAGCCCAACAAGCAATTAAAATTTATTCATTGTCCATAGACGTGTATTATATAAGAACGCGTCCACTATATCTATTATGTAACATTCAGTCTTTTACATTGTCAATATATAAAAATTTACATTTTCCTGTTTTGGTATCAGAGTATTATAAGCCTAACGGCAATATTCAAGATCCTTACATTTGTTCTTCTCTTACACTTCACTGGATATTGAAAGGATTTTATTTCTACTTCTCAGCGAATCCGGTTGCGTGAGTGCAAGATTGCGAACTCGCCGTCCTCGATTCATTTTCATCATCGAAGCATCCCTTCGATCACAGTGAAGTATTGTTCAGACCAGTTTCTTTCAGGTGCTACCCACTTTTCGACATATCAAGAAGCTTAGGAAGACAGAATCTTTGTCAAATCCTTCTTGATCATCATTTTTCCTCAAGATCCGTCAATTCTGGTGAAATTTCTTAGCAACTGATTGTAGACATCCAGATTACTGAAATCCTGCCATCCAAGTATACTATTCCCATTCATTATCCAATTATTCGCTTTCCACCTTGACTGGAAATAATGATGCAGTGAGTTCTACAACTTCAAGAATCGATTCCGACAAAGTCCCATTGCCAGTTACCTCTTTGGTCAAGCCTAAGAGTCATGTAATTAACATCCCTTTAGACGATGATAATTACATGTTATGGAAGCACCAAGTCGAAACTGCCCTGAAGGGTTACGGATTTCAAGACTTCATCAAAGGAACCGTTAGCATCCCACCTGTTATGAAACAAGATAAAGATGGAAATCTGATTAGCAACGAGGATTATGTCATGTACCAGAAGCAAGATAGTCTCTTGGCTTCGTGGCTTATATTATCAATAAGCACGAATCTTTTGTCACAAATTATTGGAGCGAACACATCGTATGAAATCTGGACTGCAATAGAGCAGATATTCAATTCACAAACTGTGTCAAGGATAATGCATTATAGAAGTCATCTCTAAAACATCAAGAAAGACACAATGAGTATGAGTGAATATTTGAAAAAAATCAAGCTCTTGTGTGATAAACTCGCCACCACAAGGCATAAAATTTCAGAAAGCGATCATGTTCTTTACATTACAGGAGGTTTAGATGAAGAGTATGAGTCAGTGGTTACCTTTATTGCCTCACAAAGAACCATCCCAGATTTACAGTATGTGCATTCCACATTCTTGGCACACGAAGGAAGGGTAGAACAAAGAAGAGCAGGCCAACAAGATTACTCAGTAAATTACACAACTGTTTCGAAGAATAAAAATCAACGAACAAGCAGTTCTATGCAGACCCCAAATCAAGCGAACAATGCACAAAGGGGGAAATCAAACTCAACGTGGAAGAGGCAGGGGTGGTAGGTGGAATAACAACAACAGAGTTAAGTGTCAAATATGCGACAAATTTGGGCATGTTGCTAGTCGATGTTACTTCAGATTTTATGCTGAATACAATGTTGAAAGACAAGGTCAAGGCAATCAAAACAGACCCAATATGAGTGTGACGCAACTAAATCAGCAAAACAGTAGTACAGATGGAGGCAGAAGTCAAATGGGTAATACTGGAGACTCAAAGACTGATGATATAAACAATGATGATTGGTATCCTGATTTTGGTGCAACGAATCATGTCACAAACAATTTACAGAACTTAAACCTTGGTAACAGAAGATACATAGGTAAGCAATCTATACTTGTGGGAAATGGTGAAACTATGAGTATATCTCACATTGGTGATGGATATATCAATTGTAAGAGACATTTATACCTACATAATTTACCGAGAGTGCCTAATATTAACAAGAACTTTATGAGTGTCTCGCAATTTGCCAATGA
This sequence comes from Allium sativum, assembly GCA_030737875.1. NCBI lineage: Eukaryota > Viridiplantae > Streptophyta > Magnoliopsida > Asparagales > Amaryllidaceae > Allium > Allium sativum. The sequence goes on from CM060923.1 coordinate 162,652,058, forward strand.
CAATAACGTATACTTTGAGTTTCACCCCAAATATTGCCTTGTTAAGGACCAAATTAGTAATAACATACTTTTACAGGGTAATTTGGACAATGGCTTATATAAATTCTCCAATGTCAAGACTAAAGATGGTTCTATGAAAAGAAATTGCTGCTACAGTGTTCAAATTAGTTCCTGTAATGATAATGATGTCTTTAATATGTGGCGCAAAAAATTGGGACACCGAAATGCTAAGACCGTAAAACATGGTATGCTTGATAATAAAATCAGTGTTGAAAGTATACCTGAACATTTTATTTGCAGTCATTGCCAAATTGGAAAAAGTCATAAACTGCCTTTCTTCGATTCTGAGACTACATATAGTAGTCCTTTTGAACTTGTTGCTGCAGATATATGGGGACCATCTCCATTCAAGACTGATAATGGTTACAAGTACTATCTATCCTTTGTGGATGCCTATAGTAGATATACTTGGATATTCTTTCTCAAAAATAAGTCAAAAGCACATAATATAACTATCTATTTCATAAAATCTATTGAGAAACAATTCAGTTATAGCGTTAAAACTTTTCAGACAAATGGTGGAGGAGAGTTTATGCCACTAAGAACATATTTCAAGGATAGAGGCATCACTCATAGAATCACATGTCCATATACATCTGAACAGAATGGTCTCGTGGAGAGAAAGCACAGACCCATAGTTGACACTGGGCTGGCATTAATATCACAAGCTTCATTGCCATTAAAATTCTGGGCTGAAGCATTTGAGACATCAGTGTATTCAATTACTATGATGCCAACAAAAGTGTTAAAACAGAAAAGTCTGCATGAAGTTCTTTTTGGATCTAAACCAGATTATAGTACGTTGAAAATTTTCGGTTGTTTGTGCTTTCCCTGCCTAAGACCCTATAATAAACATAAACTTAATTTTAGATCTGCCCAATGTACATTCCTAGGATATCCTATCAATCAGAAGGGGTATAGGTGCTTAGACAGTAATGGTAGATTGTATGTTTCTAGACATGTTACTTTTGATGAAAATGTTTTTGCATTTTCAGATAAAAGGACAAAAATGACCAACAGGGCATTCAGGACAGTCAATGTGGTTCAACCACCTACTGTACTCATTGACCGGTCAAAGGGATCTAACACAAGTCAATAACTTAATGAGAGAAATGAAGATCACAGCATACCCAGCACAAATGAAACTGACAGTGTACCTGGCACAAGGTCTGGCTACAGCAGTGATGAATATGACAATGCAAAACACAATAATAACAATGCAGAAAATCATGCACATGGAGATCAATCAAACAATAGAGAAGATCGTGACAGTCAGTAAATAGGTCAAAGCAGCTACAAAAGTAAGTTATCATCAACCAGTGACAGTCAAGACATGAATCAAGCAACTATAGCTAATAGGCATCAAATGTTGACAAGAAGTAAGTGTGGTATCTATAAACCAAAAGTATATGCAGTTGATATTAGTCACAAAAAACCAGATAGCTATGAAGAAGCTATATCAAACAAAAACTGGAAAGATGCCATGGATTCAGAATATCATGCCCTCATGAAAAACAATACATGGACACTGGTAAATGCTCCAGCAAAAAAAAACATAGTAAGGTGCAGATGGACTTATAAATTGAAGAAAAATACTGATGGGAGTGTGTTTAAATATAAAGCTAGGCTCGTGGCCAAAGGTTATACTCAACAGTTTGGGTTCGACTTTAACGAAACTTTTTCCCAGTGGTCAAGCCTACAACCATTAGAATAATTATGACTGTTGCTCTATGTAACCAATGGATGATCAGACAACTCGATGTGAATAATGCAATTTTAAATGGAGAGATAAAGTAGGAAGTCTACATGCATCAGCCAAAGGGGTATGTTAAAGAAGACAACGAGGGTCTAGTATGTAAATTGCATAAGGCAATATACTGGTTGAAGCAGGCATCAAGAGTTTGGTATGACAATTTAAAAATCATGTTTACCAAACTGGGATATACTATGACCAAATCAGACTGTTCCCTATATGTTAAATGCAAAGGAGCCATTACAGTTTACATGCTCGTCTATGTTGATGATATTTTAATTACTGAAAACGATGACATGGAGATAGAGAGCACAATAAAATATCTGGACAAAACTTTCTCAATTAAAGACATGGGCACAATTAACTATTTTTTGTGTATTCAAGTTCAGTAGAAAACAAGTGCAGACTTGTTCCTATCCCAAAAGAAATATATACAAGAAAATCTTATTCGTGCAAACATGGATAAAGCTAAGTCCTTACCTACACCAATGACGAGTAATTTAAAGCTATCAAAGTTTAAGGGTGGAAGTATTGAGGATATCAGACTATACATGTAACACCCCACCTCCGTTAAGGTCGCTCACAAAGGGAATGCCTTAACTTTGGTGGAGCATTTTAGTAAACAGAACAGAAACTTACAAGACAGATAAAATCAGTACTTGAAAAATTTATAACTTTATTACAACAGAAACCGAAATAAGCTTGGTTACATCCTTTCAAATCAAAATATCAGAATTCAAGTACAAAATATCAGTCTTGTACAAAAGCCTTCAGAATGCATAGTTTAAAATCATAATCCCCACAGAAGAAGACAAGCCATACTTTAAGCACTTCAAGCAGAAGAAATCTGGATGAAGCTAGAGTATTCCCTTCTACAAAACCTTGGGGGGGGGGGGGGACAGAAGAAAGGAGGCGAAACAACAAGGGTCAAACAAAAAGTCTGGCAAGTCCATTGATTTTTAATTATGAACAGATAATAATAACATGACATGAAAATAAAACTGGATGAGAGATAACTGTAACAGGTGTAGCAGATATAACAGAAGAACAGAATGATATAAGCTATTGCTTTACACTTCTCTGCACTAATACTAGTATAACAGAATTAGGTGTTACCCTAATGTCTAAACTAAAACAGAAACGGGTACAGAATAATTTCCACAGAAGAGAGTGCTAGTAATGGGCCTTTACCACCCGAACAGAAACAGACAGAAGCAGAAACAGATAATGGGCCTTTACCACCCGAACAGAAACAGACAGCAACAGAATATTAATAATGGGCCTTTACCACCCGAACAGAAACAGTCAGATTAATCCCTACGGAAACAGAACGTAGAATTAGGTGTACACTAGTAATTGGGCCTTTACCACCCAACAGAAACAGACAGAAACAGAATATTAATAATGGGCCTTTACCACCCGAACAGAAACAGACAGAAACAGAATATTAATAATGGGCCTTTACCACCCGAACAGAAACAGTCAGATTAATCCCTACGGAAACAGAATGTAGAATTAGGTGTACACTAGTAATTGGGCCTTTACCACCCGAACAGACGGTACCACGCAGAAACAGACGGGTGTTGCCACCCAACAGAAACAGACGGCACCAACAGAAACAGACAGAACTTAGTGTACCCTAAAACCCTACCCTAAGTGATCGGCTCCCTAAACATAAATACCCTGTGTTGGCCCCACAGTAGGGTGTATCACTCCCTAAAGTGACAACCAATTCGCACAGACCTATTTACAGATGTCACGGCGTCTTACATCCACAGAGGCAGGCCGGGATCCATGCACGCACATGACCCGGTTGGAACGCACCATCAACAAACTTGCCATTATCAGAATGAACCACTTATAATTAGTTCAGTAAGCGTGCCCGGACCCTACCTACTGTTGGGTCAAAGTTTTGATACCAGAAAGGGTTACTGACTAATATGGGTCCTAAACAACAGATGACACAAGTAATTTCCCTCCTAACCTTGTGTCCCCAGACTAACAGATTTCAGGTTAACTTGTTTACAAGTTCAGACATACAGAATTCAGATCAACTAGTTCACAGATTAGACAAGTTTTCAGACCAACGGATCAGATATACAGATTTAACAGACTTACAGATTAACCGGTTACAGATTAACAGACTTACAGATTAACCGATTACAGATTAACAGACTTACAGATTGTCTAACTTTGTATTGGGCCTACAGATTCATGAAACAGGTTTATTAATTTCATTAGTCTAGTTGGTTTAACCCTATCCACCTAACACGTTTTAGACATTATAATTATCCTAGATTTTCATTAATTAAATATTAATGCCCAGACCTCTCACATTAGACTGACAGTTTGTGGCTACTTGTTAGGCCGGTTGGTTCTGGCAGGTTTCTGCCACAAACTGAGTCTAACCTCGGGTTTCAAGCACGTTATGACTAACTTCTCACATTTGAACCTATTGTTTGCAGCCAATGGATGTGCCGGGCAGTTCTGGGCATAATTACGCCGCAAACTCATTCTAACCTCGAGTCAGCCATGTTTATCTTTGCGGGCAATTAATTAATAATTTACCATTTATGCCCACGCCTAATATACATATCAATTATTTATAGCTAATTCAGATTATGTCAATAACAGACTGAATATATCAACTTAACAGATATAACAGATAACAGATTTTCGCAGATTAGGCGACTTAACGGATTTAGCAGATTAAGTAATTTAGCAGATTTAGCATATAACAGATTTGGCATTTTCAGCAGACTTAGCAGATGACAGATTTGGCAGATCAACAGATCTAGCAGACTAGGCAGTAGAGAAGAACTAGCAGATTAAGCAATATAACAGAACTAGCATATTAGCCAAATATAGCAGAACTAGCAAATTAGGCAAATATAACAGATTTAATCATTCCTTAAAGTTTCACAAACATATCTTGCCTAATTATAATTTTGGCCTAAGTTTGCATGCCTAAATAGTTGTCATGATTCACACTATGATCATATACCCCACGTTTGCATTGAATTTACATGTCACATATTATGGTCATAATTTACATGTCCCAATTTAGTTCAACTTGCCTAGTACAAAAGATTCACATATAAATTATACCAAATATAGCCATCGATTTCAATGCATGTCATATATTCAAAAATCTCCTACTTAGGTGTATTCACACTTAATAGTCCTCAAATCTTATTATAGATTTTAATTTCTACACCTAAGTCACATATCTTCCCCTTCTTAAAGTGTGCCACAAATCTAGGTTTTAATCATGTATCCTATTCTTAAAATCAGATATTGAATTATGTCCCTAAATCACAGACTATCATACATAGCTTGCTCAGATCCAGATCTAGTTTACAACATGTAATATGTATCTAAGCTAATTACATGCCTACGGTCAAATTTATGCCCCAATTCCTAAGTCATATGTCCAATGTAAATTTTATGCCTCAACTTCTCAAGTCGTATGTTCAATATTCTTTATGCCACAAAACTCAAGTCATAGGTTCAATTATATGCCTTAGATTTATGTCCTAAGTTCCAAGTTCAACCTATGTTCATTCCTCAAATCAGTCACACATCGGTCATGCCCATTTCATGCATTATTCATTTTATTGTCCCAAATATTTTAGCGTATGTTAATCTCTTATGAGATTGGCTCAGGCTCGTGGTAGCCTGGCTATAGAACAGAAAGCAGAAAGAAATACAGAATAAGGTAGATCTAAACAGAACAGAACAGACATAATCTCAGATTCAGATTTACAATTCATGTCACAATCAGAATTAACGTTTATATCGGAAAATAACTGTACTTGCCTTGGTTGGATTAAAGAAAGAACTTTAATTGTTGTAGAATCGTTGCAGAAGCTTTAATCTCTAGTTTGAATTGAGTTGCTTAGGTTGATGTTGATTAGCATCTAGTTTTGATTCCAGCAGAGTAGCGACGCTGTTTTTATTTTTATATAGAACAGAGGCAGAGCAGAAGCAGAACAAAATTATGTGTAGATGTAATAACCCGCAAAATCTGGGCCAGTTTAAAATTTTTATTTTGGCATTTTAGCGAATTTTGTTTATTTAAAATGAATTATTTTAAATAATATCGACGAGAAATTTATTTAGAATATAATTCGAACGTATATATTATATACATCGTCGTTAGAATATATAATATTTATATATAATTATAAATAGAATTGAAAATGGCGCGGTAGTTCGATAATTCGATTTCAAACTTCAATTGAATGTACCGGGTGCAAAACAATCCGGATTTTAGTGAAACCAAAAATGATAGGATCTAATTGATAATATCTTTCTAACGAATCCGAAATATCGAAATTTCATAGCAAGAATCGAAAGGTATGTCCAGTTGAAAATTCTGAATAGTCGCTATGGAATTCAGGCCCTTAAAAATGGACATTTTGCAAATGACCTCGGATTCCGACGAAACCAGTTTTGTTGGGTCCGTGGTGTCAAGTTATTGCTAGGTTTTAAATTTCATAATTTTCCGAATCAACATGTGAGCGTGGCAAAGGAAAAAGCGTTTGACCAGTTTCAGTTGATTTTAATCGACTGGAAAATGGCCATTTTTCCAACGGTCTCAGAATTCAACGAAACTAGTTTTGTTAGGACCGTATCGTCAATACGAAGCTAGAAAATATTTTTATAGAATTTTTCGAGTTAGTATGTGACCTCGGTAAATTGAAATGTACGTTTAAAATTCAATATAGTGATTTAAATGTAGATTTGACGGAAACTGATCGTAACAATCGAATTGGCCTACGATACATATCCCATTGTGTTCGGAATGGGGGTGATACGCTAGGGACGACAGTCGGTGGGTTCGAATTGGGATTCAAAATAAAAGTCAACTTAAAAGAGAATAATAAAATAATAATTAAACCTAGTCAACCCTCATTCTCTCTCTACCCCTTTTCTCCCTTTCAGGCCCCCCCTCCCCGTCGTTATTCTATAAGAAAAAAAAAATGGAAACCTAATCTAAATCGCGCAGCCCCCCTCGACGGAGCGTCCTCCTCCGTTGCCACCAGGTGGCGCCGCCCACTACTAGACCCCCCCCCTCGACGAAGCGCCCTCCTCCCCCTCCCTTGCTCTCCAGCGCCCTGAAGCCCGACCCCCCTCCGACCTGCAAACTCCGACGAAGCCGACCCCCCCCCCTCCGACCTGCAAACTCCGACGAAGCCGACGCCCCCCCATCTTCGCATACAGTAAGTATTTTTATTTTACTTTTATTTTTATTTTTATTTTAGAGTTAAAAACTAATTTCGATTTTTAGGAATTTTAAAAACTGATTTTATGTTAATTTTAAAAACTGATTTTATGTTAATTTTAAAAACTGATTTTATGTTAATTTTAAAAACTGATTTTATGTTAATTTTAAAAAACTGATTTTATGTTAATTTTAAAAAAACTGATTTTATGTTAATTTTAAAAAACTGATTTTATGTTAATTTTCAAACTGATTTGAAAAAGGTATTTAAAACTGATTAGAAAAAGGTTAAAACTTTAAATAGAAAAAGGTTAAAACTTTAAATAGAAAAAGGTTAAAACTTTAAATAGAAAAAGGTTAAAACTTTAAATAGAAAAAGGTTAAAACTTTAAATAGAAAAAGGTTAAAACTTTAAATAGAAAAAGGTTAAAACTTTAAATAGAAAATATAAATTTGAAATGATTTTTAAATATAAAAATTAGCATTGTTGAAAATATATCTATATCGCAAGGTTTTGAAAATATATGGGAATGTTTTAAAAATATATATCATATGATTTTTATATTGAACTTCGAAGTAAAAATAGGATTTTTATATATTGAATAGCGAAGTAAAAATTCGATTTTTACATAGGTAGTGAAAGCGGGCAACGAAGATGACGAAGATGCGATAGCGATGAAGATTTCTATCAATGAAGTGCCGTGGAGCTAGGATAGCTATATGTGAGAACTTCTCACCTTTCAATTTAAATTTTCTAGTTATATATATATACTAGGATGCAGACGGTGCTTAGTAGCACCCGACACAATCGTCCACAGACCATGGACTTGTTTGTTTGGCTGTGTTGTTAGTTAGATTGTTTGGGTTGATTTGAATTGTTTGGTGGAATAAAATTGATATGATTGATGAGTGAATGGCGTGGGCCTTCACTAGTCCGGGGATAAGGCTAGGCCTTGTCCCGTTTCTAGTATCGTGCCGTTATGCCACCGAAATTTTCTAAAATATGTTAGAAAAATAAAAATATCATTTTATTGAATAAATGAACCGAATAGAATATTCATAGGTTGAATAAAAGTTTTATCGTTAAAAATATAATTTTTAACGTGAATATGAATAAATAAATATTCATTTACAAACCAGACGGTTTGTTTATGTACACCTATTTGAAGGACATTGATTGGGTCGATAAATTTTACACATCGCCCAACTGCACGAATAAAATATGCGTTTTATTGTTTGAAACCCCACACGGGTGTTGGGATGAAATATGAAGTCCACTCATCCTGATTGATTAAATATGTCGATCGATTGATTGACAGGCTGTTATAAGCGTTAGATATCTATATTTGATGCTTATACAGTGTAGTGCACTTTGGTTGATGGTTGATTATTTTTCAATGCTATTATGTACATGTGTTGTATGAAAATCCATATAATTAACTTTATATGGTAACTGATTGGGCCTCATTCCAATTTGAAAAATAAAGAATAATAAAAAAATAAAGGTTCATGTGTTGACAGTACTCATCCATTGAGATTGGTCATGTGTTGAACGAAATATTTTGATAATAACAACTATTTTGAAAATAGAAATTTATGAAGCCGTGTTGATTAGATTGACGCCATTTTGACGTGAACGATATTTATATCGATTTTAACGATTTCGGAATGAAATGAATTGAAAACGATTTCGAAATAAAATGAATTGAAAACGACTTCGAAATGAAATGAATTGAAAACGATTTCGAAATGAAATGAATTGAAAACGATTTCGAAATAAAATGAATTGAAAACGATTTCGAAATAAAATGAATTGAAAACGATTTCGAAATGAAATGAATTGAAAACGATTTCGAAATAAAATGAATTGAAAACGATTTCGAAATGAAATGAATTGAAAACGATTTTGAAATGAATAGAATTGAAAACGAATTCAAATTGAATTGAAAGCGAATCGAAATGAATTCAAATTGAATTGAAATTTGAATTGAATAGAAATGAATTTTAAAACGAATTTATAAAGAAGAATTCAATTTTGATTTGAATTGAAATGGAAGTTGAAATTGCTTTTGAAATGAAATTAAAACGATTTATAAAATTCGTTTTAAATAGAAATCGACGAAGTATATATTATATATATTATATATATAATATAATGGCCTGAATAGAACGCGCCGCGGCAGTTCGCGAATTTCGACCATTTATTTCAAACGGACATTACGGGAGATCCGACCGTCGGATTCTCCTAAAACCGGAACCGTTGGGTTCGTATCGAAAAGAGCTTTCTAACGAATATTAGAAATTTGAAATCTAACGGTTGGATTTGGAATTATGTCCAAATCAAATTTGAAAAAGGTCGCTATAAGTGCAGTTCGATGGCCGTTGATGGAAATCGACTGTACGGGCCTTGATAAAATTATTAAAAATAGTAATAATTTGTGTAAAATCATAAGAAACGATTTGTGAAGATTTGGGATGAAAAACTCCATATTTGAAAAGATAAAAATAGATTTTTATCGAAATGAACTAGTTTAGAGCTAGAAATATAATTCTATTTATTTTTAAATAAATAAATTGAATTTGAAAAAGGGTTTTAAAAATGACCAGAAACTCCAATGATTGCATTGGAGTGGATTTGAATCGAAATTGTCTTCGGAATATTTTGATGTTGGAATTCGGGATTATGCAGATGTTGTTATGGAAATTTGAAAGATATATATATTTATACCGTTATTTCCAATACGACATTTGTTGATTGTAGAATTTGATATTGAATATAAGCCGGGATATTTTCTATTCAGAGCCTTGTATTTAATATCAAATGTGATTTGGGTTTATCGTGAATGGTGTCTTCACTAACACTGTTCTTGAACCCAGTTGAGAAAAGATTAAATCTTTTTATTTAGATTTAATGAAGTGTACCAATTAAACAATATTTAATTGGAATTGAATTGGTATTGATTTTTGGGTTTATCGTGAACAGTGTTTTAAATAACACTTGTTCTTTAACCCGATAATTAATCAAATGTGATTTGGGTTTGTCGTGAATGGTGTCTTCACTAACACTGTTCTTGAACCCAGTTGAGAAAAGATTAAATCTTTTTATTTAGATTTAATGAAGTGTACCAATTAAACAATATTTAATTGGAATTGAATTGGTATTGATTTTTGGGTTTATCGTGAACAGTGTTTTTAAATAACACTCGTTCTTTAACCCGATAATCAATGGAATGCGACTTTGGGTTTATCGTGAACCGTGTTTTAAATGACACGGATTCTTTAACCCAATTAACGATTAAAACTAAGTGGAGTTTTAATGAATCTTTAATTAGATTGAAAAGATCGAAAATGGAGTATCACCAGTTTTGCTCCAGGCGATAGTTAAATCTTTAATTAGATTTGAACGTGAAATGGTAATTGAATTTACCGATAACACTGTGGTGTTAGATATGAAGTATTACCAGTTTTACTTCATGGGATGAATAGGTTGGGATTGGGAAATTAAAACAAATGATTACTTCGGTAAGGTTCGTTAATCCCGACTAGTTTGAATTGATATTCAAAAATAGATTAAAGCATAAATTCAAGAAATTTATCTTTGATAAAATTAATGGGAACCTTTCCCTATGAATGTGAAATCAGAAACTAACTGTCGGTTAGCTAAGCAGAATGGTTTTCTGGATATTGATCTGATGTTGGTTTCGGCCTTCGGGGTTAATATTTGGGGAATTATTCTCTTGATTAATTTACGGTTAGTGACTAATGAATTGGAATGAGGCGTATGTTGTGTTTGTGTAACACTTATTTAAAATATACGCGAGTTATTCGGAAAGACCGGGTTTATCCCATTCTGAATAATTGATACGACGATAAGTCGAAGATGAAGACGATGGTCGAAGACCGGAGGTCTTCACGTCGTTTGGGTGATTACTGATGATCTTGATTGGGCTGTACACCCAAGAAGATGGAAACAGTTGGTGATCGTCCGGACGTGCTTGGAGATCGATGGATATGCGGGGTACTAGGTGCCTCCGGTTTCGTTCAGACCCAGAACGGACTTGTAAATGGACTGTGTGTCTGACATCGGATTTCGTTCTGTGTGACTGATATCGGTTGCATAGGATGGTTTGCCTGTGTGGCATGCTAAGATGCAAATGATCGAGGCTTCTGTTGAAAAGCAAAGTCTTGTGGTGATGATCAAAGCACGGCCTTTGTGGCGTAGCTTTGTGTAACGTTTACTTCGCGAGTTTCACACCCGGTATGAACCAAAAACGGGAGAGAGGACCTTAGGGAGGGCCTGCGTTTCCTCCTAGCTAGAAGTGGCGTCAGTGGTTTTACACGCCCTGACGAGTTTGACTTATGTGGTTGTTGCTGTTGCGAGGCGCCTCGGTTAGATCGGACGATCCGGGTCCGATGGAGTCATTCGTTGGCTCGCTTACGCCCCAAAGGGCGGCGAAACGCAGTGCTCAGGCATTTTAATCCACATCGGTGGACCGGCCCTGTCGCTCCTAAGGTCACTCGAGCTCTGATCCCGAGACTCGGGCTAGGCAGTCTCGAATCGGTTGAGGACTATCTTTTGCCTCGGTTCATAGATGGAAATTCAACTTCCAAATACGTGACATTTGCGGTTTTAATTGTAGAACCTAGTATGGCGACATAGTGGGATGGGGCATTCATGCCGCCTATGATTGATACTTATGATTTGAAGTTGTTTTATACACTATGCACTTATAATAGTACCAAACGATTTGTTTTAAACGTATCAAGCATTCTTTGGCTGTTATAAGGGAAAACCCTATCCTCGGCTGCGTTGCATTGTGTGATGGGACCTGGGTCTTGTAACAGCTTCATTTTTTCTTTATTTAGCATTGCGCTGTTTGTTTTATCCACCGGTATTCTTGGGAGGAAACCCGTTCCGTGTTATACGGCGTGGTCCCTTGATTTACCTAACTTTTAAAATAAAGAATAATAACTGTTTTAGTTCTCACACCAGTCACATGACTGACCTGGAGTTTATTGTTTTAACCTAAACTCTGGGTGCCCTTATTTTGACACGGGCAGCTAGTAGTTTTGGTTTTGCAGATTTATATTCACAGGATCCTGGTTTACAGCTGGAACGATATCCGGAAAGCTTTGTATCTGTATATCTCATTCTAGTTGTGTATTGTATTATTTTCCGCTGCTATGTATTTAAATGTAATTTAAATCTCTGATATTTCTGTGTAATATCTATTTGTTTATACTCTGTATATTCTTGTAATCTGATGCATTGTTGTAATATACAGTGGAATGTTCTTCTGTATGCGTTCTGTTGTGGCTTGTTCTCGAACTATCCGCGCTTTCCTTTACGGGGAAGTTACGGGTTTTCACAGTAGAGAAGGCTAGGTTTGGGGTTGTTTAAATAGGTTTAGGCAGATGAATCTGGACAGAAATCGGACTGGAAACATCAGAACGAACACTGGCCCAAAAATGGGCTTGGGGACCAGGTCGACTGCCCAGTCGACCTGGTCTGGAGGGGACGACTGCCCAGTCGACTCCCCAGTCGACCTGGGTCTGGGCGGGAAATTTCCCACCCAATCTGTTTTGCATTTGAAATTCGAATTTTGAATTCGAGCTGTTTTGAACTCTGAATATTTCGGAAACTTTGGAGGGCCATAACTTGGTCATTCGGACTCCGATTCTCACAAACTCGGACTCGTTTACAAGAAGAATTTCGAGACGAACATAATGGCGCAACCCGTTTCCCTTGATTCTTATTTTAAAAATTAATTATCCTCTGATTTGTTACTTATACGTTCATAGAAAATACGGGGTGTTACATTCTCCCCTCTTTAAAGGATTTCGTCCCCGAAATCTTCAACTTAAGAAGAATGTGTCCTACCATCCAACATCCATCTACTCAATCATCAATCACTGGCGTCCATTGTCCTTAGAAACTTCTAATGTTGTATGAACATATGCAAAAGTGTGTGTATATGTTCCTTATCTAATGCAAAGATTAGGCGGTCCACTGATTCAGTTGACCTCCTTAATGCTAATTATGCCAGTGCCATGAGTCCAACATGTATGCAATTTTCCTACTCGATACATATCATTTCTATATGAGTGCACAACCATTCAGTCATATGCAACATCCATGTGCTGAGTCAATCATTTTGCATCCACAAAAATTGGAAATGCTCACACATCCATATGCAGTATGTGAGTGTTTTCGAGCCGATCTAGTGCCTAGTATGTGTATATGCATCCACGAGAAACCACTTGCATCCACTTGCAACCATCAAACATAACATGTCTCAAACACATGTTTACACCCATTAGTTTCTACCTAAAGTTCGAAGATTCGATCGATAGGATATAGTCGAATGATGGAAGCAAGTACAGATAAAACAAAAACTTGGTTCCCATTATACATTAGTTAGGAGAATAATTCCCCTAAGTATCAACCCCAAGGACCGAGATCAATATCAGATTGACACTCAGAGGATTACCCTCTTTAGACAATGTCAAAACTAGAAATCTTAACCTTATCAGAGATATTCAGATATTTACAGATTACTGGTATAGATCAGATTACCAAATGATTCTTAGAAAACTAAGCATGATAAAACCCAGAATGTATGCGTCCTACTTGACGCCTAACACAGATATCTCTCAAACCCCAATTTATCACAAATATATTAGTCATAACCCTTATGGGTTTGAGCCTATAACCAGATCAGAAACAAGAATAGTATTAAAATGCAGAGAATCGACTACAGAATCAGAATGCCATAATCGGAAAGAGTTCTAACTCAATAATCAGATAAGGAAACTAAACTCTCTACGGAAATTTTCCTACTTATATCCTATCCACCAACTATGAGAGCATTCGCCTGCCTTCCAGAAGTAGGTCATGTCCTCTGTCCTTGCCCCCGTTTCTTCGGGCAGTCCCTAGTGAAGTGTCCCATCTCAGCACAGTTGAAGTGAGTGTCCTTCCTCTTTTGGCAATCCTTGTTCAGATGAGTCAAGCTTCCATAAGTAAAGCACATTTCCCCTCCTTTATCATCAGACTTTTCTTCCTTCTTTTGTGTTTCCTTTTTGCCTACTTTGTGAACCAAGTCCATATCCATGAGTTTCTCATCCTTGGGTTGTGCTCCTTAGCCAAACTCCCTCATTCTCATCTTTACTATCCGTGTGTAACACATTGACAAGTCCTTCGAAAGCGACCTCCATCGCACGGAAAATCCTACAAAGCTCGAAAGAAAATTAGCCGTAGGTGAGACTACTGCGGCTACAGATGGAAGTCGGGCACTTATTTGCCCTTTGACCAGTGTCGTAGTCTTATCAAGCCTACAGAACCATGTCGCGATGAGGTTACCTCCCAGAAAGCCGGGAGCCCGGGAGAAAGAAGGAAACAAAGATTCAAACAGAGGATCAAAAGATAGATATATGGCTTTTGGGGATTATGTTTTTCAAAAATAAGCTTTACTTTTGAAAATACTTCCTTTTTAAATCCTTTTTGAAAATAGTTTTCAAAACTTTTTATCAAATCTGGTAACCTTCAGCTCTAATACCATGTGTAACACCCCACCTCCGTTAAGGTCGCTTACAAAGGGAATGCATTAACTTTGGTGGAGCATTTTAGTAAACAGAACAGAAACTTACAAGACAGATAAAAACAGTACTTGAAAAATTTATAACTTTATTACAACAGAAACCGAAATAAGCTTGGTTACATCCTTTCAAATCACAATATCAGAATTCAAGTACAAAATATCAGTCTTGTACAAAAGCCTTCAGAATGCATAGTTTAAAATCATAATCCCCACAGAAGAAGACAAGCCATACTTTAAGCACTTCAAGAAGAAGAAATCTGGATCAAGCTAGAGTATCCCCTTCTACAAAACCTAGGGGGGGGGGGGGGAACGGAAGAAATGAGGAGAAACAACAAGGGTCAGACAAAAAGTAGGGCAAGTCCAGTGATTTTCAGTTATGAACAGATAATAATAACATGACATGAAAATAAAACTGGATGAGAGATAACTATAACAGGTGTAGCAGATATAACAGAAGAACAGAATGATATAAGCTATTGCTTTACACTTCTCTGCACTAATACTAGTATAACAGAATTTGGTGTTACCCTAATGTCTAAACTGAAACAGAAACAGGTACAGAATAATTTCCACAGAAGAGATTGCTAGTAATGGGCCTTTACCACCCAAACAGAAACAGACAGAAGCAGAAACAGATAATGGGCCTTTTCCACCCGAACAGAAACAGACAGAAATTGAATATTATTAATGGGCCTTTACCACTCGAACAGAAACAGTCAGATTAATCCCTACGGAAACAGAACGTAGAATTACGTGTACACTAGTAATTGGGCCTTTACCACCCGAACAGAAACAGACAGAAACAGAATATTAATAATGGGTCTTTACCACCCGAACAGAAACAGACAGAAACAGAATATTAATAATGGGTCTTTACCACCCGAACAGAAACAGTCAGATTAATCCCTACGGAAACAGAATGTAGAATTAGGTGTACACTAGTAATTGGGCCTTTACCATCCGAACAGACGGTACCACGCAGAAACAGACGGGTGTTACCACCCAACAGAAACAGACGGTACCAACAGAAATAGACAGAACTTACTATACCCTAAAACCCTACCCCAAGCGATCGGCTCCATAAACATAAATACCCTGTGTCGGCCCTACAGTAGGGTGTATCACTCCCTAAAGTGACAACCAATTGGCACAGACCTATTTACAGATGTCACGGCGTCTTACATCCACAGAGGCAGGCCGGGAACCATGCACGCACATGACCCGGTTGGAACGCACCATCAACACCCCTCGCCATTATCAGAATGAACCACTAATAATTAGTTCAGTAAGCGTGCCCGGACCCTACCTACTGTTGGGTCAATGTTTTGATACCAGAAAGGGTTACTGACTAATATGGGTCCCAAACAACAGATGACACAAGTAATTTCCCTCCTAACCTTGTGTCCCCAGACTAACAGATTTCAGGTTAACTTGTTTACAAGTTCAGACATACAAAATTCAGATCAACCAGTTCATAGATTAGACAAGTTTTCAGACCAACGGATCAGATATACAGATTTAACAGACTTACAGATTAACCAGTTATAGATTAACAGACTTATAGATTAACCGATTACAGATTAACAGACTTACAGATTGTCTAACTTTGTATTGGGCCTACAGATTCATGAAACGGGTTTATTAATTTCATCAGTCTAGTTGGTTTAACCCTATCCACCCAACACGTTTTAGACATCATATTTATCCCAGATTTTCATTAATTAAATATTAATGCCCAGACCTCTCACATTAGACTGACAGTTTGTGGCTACTGGTTAGGCCGGTTGGTTCTGGGCAGGTTTCTGCCACAAACTGAGTCTAACCTCGGGTTTCAAGCACGTTATTACTAACTTCTCACATTAGAACCTATTGTTTGCGGCCACTGGATGTGCCGGGCGATTCCGGGCAGAATTACGCCGCAAACTCATTCTAACCTCGAGTCAGCCATGTTTATCTTTGCGGCCAATTAATTAATAATTTACCATTTATGCCCACGCCTAATATACATGTCAATTATTCATAGTTAATTCAGATTATGTCAATAACAGACTGAATATATAAACTTAACAGATATAGCAGGTAACAAATTTTCGCAGATTAGGCGACTTAACGGATTCAGCAGATTAAGTAATTTAGCAGATTTAGCATATAACAGATTTGACATTTTCAGCAGACTTAGCAGATGACAGATTTGGCAGATGAACAGATCTAGCAGACTAGGCAGTAGAGCAGAACTAGCAGATTAAGCAATATAATAGAACTAGCAGATTAGGCAAATATAGCAGAACTAGCAAATTAGGCAAATATAACAGATTTAATCATTCCTTAAAGTTTCACAAACATATCTTGCCTAATTATAATTTTGGCCTATGTATGCATGCCTAAATAGTTGTCATGATTCACACTATGATCATATACCCCACGTTTGCATTGAATTTACATGTCACAGATTATGGTCATAATTTACATGTCCCAATTTAGTTCAACTTGCCTAGTACAAAAGATTCACATATAAATTATACCAAATATAGCCATCGATTTCAATGCATGTCATATATTCAAAAATCTCCTACATAGGTGTATTCACACTTAATAGTCCTCAAATCTTATTATAGATTTTAATTTCTACACCTAAGTCACATATCTTCCCCTTCTTAAAGTGTGCCACAAATCTAGGTTTTAATCATGTATCCTATTCTTAAAATCAGATATTGAATTATGTCCCCAAATCATAGACTATCATACATAGCTTGCTCAGATCCAGATCTAGTTTACAACATGTAATACGTATCTAAGCTAATTACATGCCTACGGTCAAATTTATGCCCCAATTCCTCAGTCATATGTCCAATGTAAATTTTATGCCTCAACTTCTCAAGTCGTATGTTTAATATTGTTTATGCCACAAAACTCAAGTCATAGGTTTAATTATATGCCTTAGATTTATGTCCTAAGTTCCAAGTTTAACCTATGTTCTTTCCTCAAATCAGTCACATATCGGTCATGCCCATTTCATGCATTATTCATTTTATTGTCCCAAATATTTTAGCGTATGTTAATCTCTTATGAGATTGGCTCAAGCTCGTGGTAGCCTGGCTATAGAACAGAAAGCAGAAAGAAATACAGAATAAGGTAGATCTAAATAGAACAGACAGACATAATCTCAGAATCAGATTTACAATTCATGTCACAATCAGAATTAACATTTATATCGGAAAATAATTGTACTTGCCTTGGTTGGATTAAAGAAATAACTTTAATTATTGTAGAATCGTTGCAGAAGCTTTAATCTCTAGTTTGAATTAAGTTGCTTAGGTTGATGTTGATTAGCTTCTTGTTTTGATTCCAACAGATTAGCGATGCCGTTTTTATTTTTATATAGAACAAAGGCAGAGCAGAAGCAGAACAGAATTGTGTGTAGAGAAGGCTAGGTTTGGGGCTGTTTAAATAGGTTTAGGCAGATGAATCTGGATATAAATCGGACTGGAAACATCAGAATGAACACTGGCCCAAAAATGGGCTCGGGGACCAGGTCGACACCCAGGTCGACTGCCCAGTCGACCTGGTCTGGGGGGGTCGACTGCCCGGTCGACTCCCCAGTCGACCTGGGTCTGGGTGGGAAATTTCCCGCCCAGTCTGTTCTGCGTTTGAAATTCGAATTTTGAATTCGAATTCAAGCTGTTTTGAACTCTGAATATTTCTGAAACTTTGGAGGGCCATAACTTGGTCATACAGACTCCGATTCTGTAACAACCCGAAAATCTGGGCCAGTTTAAAATTTTTATTTTGGTAATTTTAGCGAAGTTGGAACATTTAAAATGAATTATTTTAAATAATATCGACGAGAAATTTATTTTGAATAGAATTCGACGTATATATTATATACGTCGTCGTTAGAATATAAATAATTATATAAGGAATTGAAAATGGCGCGGTAGTTCGATAATTCGATTTCAAACTTCAATTGAATGTACCGGGTGCAAAACAATCCGGATTTTAGTGAAACCAAAAACAATAGGATCTAATTGATGATATCTTTCCGATGAATCCGAAAAATCGAAATTTCATAGCGGGAATCAAAAGATATGTCCAGTTGAAAATTTTGAATAGTCGCTATGAAATTCAGGCCCTTATAAATGGAATTTTCGCAAACGATCTCGGATTCGACGAAACCACTTTTGTTGGATCCGCAGTGTAAAGTTATTGCTAGTTTTCAAATTTCATAATCTTTCGAATCAATATGTGAGCGTGGCAAAGGAAAACGCATTTGACCAGTTTCAGTTGATTTTAATCGACTGGAAAATGGCCATTTTTCCAACGGTCTCAGAATTCAACGAAACTAGTTTTGTTAGGACCGTATCGTCAATACGAAGCTAGAAAATATTTTTCTGGAATTTTTCTAGTTAGTATGTGACCCCGGTAAATTGAAACACGCGTTTAAAATAGAATATATAGAGTTATATTTTAAATTCAACGGAAACTGATCGTAACGGTCGAATCAGCTTGCGATACATATCCCATTGTGTTCGGAATGGGGGTGAAACGCTACGGACGACAGACGGTGGGCCTCGTTTAGAGGTCGTATGTAAAAGTCAACTTTTTGAATTAAATAATAAATTAAATAATATAAATTTTATAAACCCCCCTCACTTCCTCACGATTCAGTTTTAAAGAAAAAAATAAA
This sequence comes from Allium sativum, assembly GCA_030737875.1. NCBI lineage: Eukaryota > Viridiplantae > Streptophyta > Magnoliopsida > Asparagales > Amaryllidaceae > Allium > Allium sativum. The sequence continues at coordinate 162,671,380 of CM060923.1, forward strand.
ATAAAAAGGGGAATCGGCCTTCATCCAGACCGCGCCGCCGCATCAGGAGCCCGCCGCCTGAGGGTCCCACCTCGTCGACGCCCCCCTCCAGTGAGCCGCCATCTCCAGGCCGCTCTCCCTCTTCCTCTCGTGCACCGCGACCCCTCCCTCGTGAAACCCTAGAACCCATCGAAGCCAACCTCACTCCGCCGCCCGATGGCCAACGCCACCACGAACCCGCGCCCTCACCTTCTCCTCTATCTCGCGCAACCCTCTCCTTCGACGAGCCCCGCTTGAGCAGCCTCCAATCCACCCAACTCCGACGCCTATACTCCTGCCGTGCCCTCCCTCCTCTTCTATCTACACAAAAACGCCCCCTCTCTCGAAATTCCAACTGTAAGTGTTTTTATTTATTTATATTTATAGTTTTTAGTTTATATATATAAAAAAAGATATATTTAGTTTGTACTCATAGAAAAGAATTGATTTTTAACATGGAAACGAATAGATTTTTATTTATAAAGATATGAACTTTATTTGATATATTAGCAATTAAAAATGATAGGATTTTTGGCATAGTAAAAATTGGATTTTTAAAATATATCCTTCATACAAAAATATTAGATTTTTCCGTCTGTAAAAATTAGATTTTTATTGGAATAAGGTTAGGATTTTGAGCAGTATAAAAATGAAATTTTTTTATCTATACGGTAGCGTTATAAAATAAAATATGATTTTTACATTTTTTAAAGAATTAAAAGTATGATTTTTATATTTTTAAAGTATTAAAAATAAAATCTTTACTATATAGAAGAGGTAGAAATATGATTTTTGGTTATGTAGAGAATTAAAAATAGCATCTTTATATGTGTAGCAAAAAAAGATTGATTTTGAAAAGACGATATTTTTAAATATGAAAAGACGATATTTTTAGATATGAAAAGAAGATATTTTGAGAGGAGTAGTGAAGTAAAAATATGATTTTTACTTTGAGAAAAATATAATTTTTATATTATAGAAAGGCAAATCTATATTTTTGAAAAGGCGAAATCTTTTTATATAGCAGCGATGTAAAAATAGAATTTTTATCTATATAATAGCAAAGTAAAAATTCGATTTTTATATATTGAATAGCGAAGTAAAAATTCGATTTTTACATATGTAGTGGCTACGGGCGACGAAGAGGACGAAAAGGCGAGAACGACGAAAATCTCTACAATAGGAATGTCGTGAAGTTGGGATAGCTTTCGGTGAGAATTTCTCACTCTTCAATCTCTTTTTCTAGTTATATATACTAGGATGCAGACGGTGCTTAGCAGCACCCAACACCCGTCATCCACAGACCATGGATGGCTTGTTTGTTAAATTGTTTGGTTATGTAGTTGGTTAGATTAATTGGTTTGAATTGAATTGTTTGGTGAAATGAAATTGATTTGATTGATGTATGAATGGCGTGGGCCTTCAATAGACCTGGGATAAGGCTAGGCCTTGTCCCGTTTCTAGTATCGTGCCGTTATGCCACCGAAATTTTCTAAAAATAAGTTAGAAAAATAAAGATAAAATTTTATTTAATAAATGAACAGAATAGAATATTCATAGGTTGAATAAAATAGTTTGATCGTTAAAAATATAATTTTTAACGTGAATGTGAATAAATAAATATTCATTTACAAACCGGACGGTTTGTTTATGTACACCTATTTGAAGGACATTGATTAAGACGATAAATTTTACACATCACCCAACTGCACAAATAAAAATCTGTGTTTGATTGCTTGAAACCTCACACGGGTATTGGGATGATATTTGACGTACACTAATCCCGATTGTTTAGTTGTATGTCGATCGATTAATTGACAGGCTGTTATAAGCGTTGAATATTTATATTTGATGCTTATACAGTGTAGAATGCACTTTGGATGATGGTTGATTATTCATCGTGGTTGACATATACATGTGTTGTAGAAAATCCATATAATTAACATTATATAGTAATTGATTGGGCCTCATTGCAGTTTTAAAATAGAAATATTTGAAAAAGAAATATTTGAAATAGAATATTTGAAAATAGGAATATATGAAGCCGTATTGATTAGATTGACGACATTTTGACGTGAACGATATTTATATCGATTTTATTCATTTTATAATGAATATCGAAAGTGATTTCAAAATCTGATATTTTGAAAAGAATTGAATATGAATAAATTCGAATTGAAATTGAATATAAACGAATTCGAATTGAAATTGAATATAAATGAATTCGAATTGAAATTGAATTGAAATCGATTTGAAAACGAATTTAAAACGATTTATTAATTACTTTTTAAAGGAAATCGACGAAGTATATATTATATATATATAATATAATGGCCTGAATAGAACGCGCCGCGCCGCGGCAGTTCGCGAATTTCGACCATTGACTTCGAATGGCTTTTGCGGGAGATCCGACCGTCGGATTCTCCTAAAACCGGAACCGTTGGGTTCGTATCAAAAAGAGCTTTCTAACGAATATTAGAAATTAGAAATCTAACGGTTGGATTTGGAGTTACGTCCAAATCAAATTTGGAAAAGGTCGCTGTAAGTGCAGTTCGATCGCCATTGATGGAAATCGACTGTACGGGCCTTGATAAAATTATTAAAAAATATTAATAATTTGTGTAAAATCATCGAAAGTGATATGTGAAGAATTGGGATGAAAAACTCCGTATTTGAAAAGACAAAAATAGATTTTTATCGAAATGAACTAGTTTTGAACAAGAATTATAATTCTATTTATTTTTAAATAAATTGAATTCGAAAAGGGTTTTAAAAATAACCAGAATTTCCAATGATTGCATTGGAGTGGATTTGAATCGAAATTGTCTTCGGAATATTTTGATGTTGGAATTCGTGATTATACAGATGTTGTTATGGAAATTTGAAAGATATATATTTATATCGTTATTCCAATACGGCATTTGTCAATCGTAGAATTTGATATTGAATATAAGCCGATATATTTTCTATTCAGAGCCTTGTATTTAATATCAAATGTGATTTGGGTTTGTTGTGAATGGTGTCTTCATTAACACTGTTCTTGAATCCAGTTGAGAAAAGGATTGAATCTTTTTATTTAGATTTAATGAAGTGTACCAATTAAATAATATTTAATTGAAGTGATAGTGATTTTTGGGTTTATCGTGAACAGTGTTTTAAATAACACTTGTTCTTTAACCCGATAATTAATGTGATGTGATTTTGAGTTTATCGTGAACCGTGTTTTAAATGACACTGATTCTTTAACCCAGTTAACGATTAAAACTAAGTGGAGTTTTAATGAATCTTTAATTAGATTGAAAAGATCGAGAATGGAGTATCACCAGTTTTACTCCAGGCGATAGTTAAATCTTTAATTAGATTTGAACGTGAAATGGTAATTGAATTTACCGATAACACTGTGGTGTTAGATATGAAGTATTACTAGTTTTACTTCATGGGATGAATAGGTTGGGATTGGGAAATTAAAACAAATGATTACTTCGGTAAGTTTCGTTAATCCTGACTAGTTGAATCGAAATTCAAAAGGATAGATTAAAGAATAAATATAAAGAATTTATCTTTGATAAAATTAATGGGAACCTTTCCATATGAATGTGAAATTTAGAAATTAACTGTCGGTTAGCTATGTAGAATGGATTCCTGGATATTGATCTGATGTTGGTTTTGGCCTTCGGGGTTAATATTTGAGGAATTATTCTCTTGATTAATTTACGGTTAGTGACTGATGAATTGGAATGAGGCGTATGTTGTGTTTGTGTAACACTTACTTAAAATATACGCGAGTTATTCGGAAAGACCGGGCTTATCCCATTCTGAATAACTGATACGACGATAAGTCGGAGATGAAGACGATGGTCGAAGACCGGAGGTCTTCACGTCGTCTGGGTGATTACTGATGATCTTGATTGGGCTGTACATCCAAGAAGATGGAAACAGTTTGTGATCGTCCAGACGTACTTGGAGATCAATGGATATGCGGGGTACTAGGTGCCTCCGGTTTCGTTCAGACCCAGAACGGACTTGTAAATGGACTGTGTGTCTGACATTGGATTTTAGTCTGTGTGACTGATTTCCATTAAATATATATCTGTCTGGCAGCGGAGAATTTATTCTCATGCTTAACGCCCTTCTCTGAGACGTACGAGCTCAGGGGTTATATATTGATGGATATCAATCGCATGGAGTGAATTGCCTATGTGGCATGCTAAGATGCTAATGATCAAGGCTTCTGTTGAAAAGCAAAGTCTTGTGGTTGATGATCGAAGCACGACCTTTGAGGCGTAGCTTTGTGTAACGTTTACTTCGCGAGTTTCGCACCCCGGTTGTGAACCAAAAACGGGAGAGGACCTCAGGGAGGGCATGCGTTTCCTTCTAGCTAGGGTGGTGTCAGTGACCTACCAGCCCTGACATTTATATACTTTTCACCTGTGTGGTTGTTGCTGTTGCGAGGCGCCTCGGTTAGATCGGACGATCCGGGTCCGATGGAGCCATTCGTTGGCTCATTTACGCCCCAAAGGGAGGGGAAACGTATTGTTCAGGCACTATAATCCACATCGGTGGACCGGCCCTGTCGCTCCAAGGGGCTGTTGCGGCTATTCCGGAGACATGGGCTAGATTGTCTCGAAGACGGTGAGGACGATCCCTGGCCTCGGTTCATAGATGGAAATCCATTTTCCAAATACGTGACATTTGCGGTTTTATTTGTAGATCCTAGTATGGCGACATAGTGGGATGGGGCGCTTATGCCGTCTATGATTGATACTTATGATTTGAAGTTGTTTTATACACTATGCACTTATAATAGTATCAAATGATTTGTTTTTAAACGTATCAAGCATTCTTGGCTATTATAAGGTAAAAACCCTATCCTCCGGCTTGCGTTGCATTGTGTGATGGGACCTGGGTCTTATAATAGCTTCATTTTTTCTTATTTAGCATTGCGCTGTTTGTTTTATGCACTGGTATTCTTGGGAGGAAACCCGTTCCGTGTTATACGGCGTGGTCCCTTGATTTACCTAACTTTAAAAATAAAGATTATCTGCTTTAGTTTTCACACCAGTCCCATGACTGACCTGGAGTTTATTGTTTTAACCTAAACTCTGGGTGCCCCTATTTTGACACGGGCAGCTAGTAGTTTTGGTTTTGCAGATTTATATTCACAGGATCCTGGTTTACAGCTGGAACGATATCCGGAAAGCTTTGTATCCGTGTATCTCTTCTAGTTGTGTATTGTATTATTTTCCGCTGCTATGTATTTAAATGTAATTTAAATCTCTGATATTTCTGTGTAATATTGATTCATTTATACTCTGTATATTCTTGTAATCTGATGCATTGTTGTAATATACATCGAAATGTTATTTCGTCTGCGTTCTGATTTGTCGTGTTCTCGAAACGATCAGGCGTTTCGAACGGTCTGGGTCGGTTTAGCGACTGGTTCGGACCGAGCGAAATCCCTTTTCGTCACAGTTGGTATCAGAGCTTTGGTTTACAAAGCAGAGAACAAGGCACATTAGAACCATACGAAAGAATTCATCAGATATTGGATTAGTAATATCCAATTAGAATGACTCGTTAGAGATGGGATCAGTAGAATCCTAGAACGAGTGTGAAGAGTATATTTTTAAAATAAAACGATTTTGTTTTAAAAATTTAAATCAGTTATTCGTATTTGATTATTTATTTATATGAATTTGGACAATCCAATATATAGAGATTTTGCATATATGTCTTGCAAACGTGTATTCGAAGTTTTAATGTATTGGATAGTTATAGAATTATACTCTAGTGCCCGGGGATAATTCTGGTAACGGGGCACCGTCGCCAGTATGTATCTTCGAGTAACGAAAGTGAGATTTGTATAAGTTTCCAATTGACTGGTGTGAGAACCGAAACTAGATAGGGTTTATTGTTGTGATTTGGCATCAAAAATGTGATTTTTGACTATATATCAAAGTTATGAATTCCAAATGATAATTCACTAATTGATTGATGTTTGTGTTGTTTGTTTAATTGTTTGATAATTTTGAACCATTTAGCCTAATTGTATCAAATAGTGAATATTATTGAAATTTGGTCGCATTTGCTTGCATATATATATATGTACTTACATTGAATAGGTCATAGCAATGAGGCTAGAGCCAGAGAATAAAATTTGTTTGCCCGACAAATAGGTACATGTTTATTACATAATTTACTGTTTTGTTTGGGTGATGATGATTTTATGAGCCTATTGGCTAGCCGCTTGGCTTTTTCTTTTTCTTTTTGAGATCAGAAGGCCTATATGGCAATTTGGGGATTTTCCCGTGGCTCCCGGTGCAGGGGAGGTTATGGCGAAATTTTTCGAAAATTTAGGGTGTTAGCCAAATTTTTGAAGAATTTTGAAAATTCTCAGAAACTGAAAAGTTGGAGAATGAAAGCCAGATCGAACGTAGAGTTGATTAATCAAACCACTTTCGACTTTGTTCCTTTTCGGGGACGAAAAGTTTTAAGTGGGGGAGATTGTAACAACCCGAAAATCTGGGCCAGTTTAAAAATTTTATTTTGGTAATTTTAGTGGAGTTGGAACATTTAAAATGAATTATTTTAAATAATATCGACGAGAAATTTATTTTGAATAGAATTCGACGTATATATTATATACGTCGTCGTTAGAATATAAATAATTATATAAGGAATTGAAAATGGCGCGGTAGTTCGATAATTCGATTTCAAACTTCAATTGAATGTACCGGGTGCAAAACAATCCGGATTTTAGTGAAACCAAAAACAATAGGATCTAATTGATGATATCTTTCCGATGAATCCGAAAAATCGAAATTTCATAGCGGGAATCAAAAGATATGTCCAGTTGAAAATTTTGAATAGTCGCTATGAAATTCAGGCCCTTATAAATGGAATTTTCGCAAACGATCTCGGATTCGACGAAACCACTTTTGTTGGATCCGCAGTGTAAAGTTATTGCTGGTTTTCAAATTTCATAATCTTTCGAATCAATATGTGAGCGTGGCAAAGGAAAACGCATTTGACCAGTTTCAGTTGATTTTAATCGACTGGAAAATGGCCATTTTTCCAACGGTCTCAGAATTCAACGAAACTAGTTTTGTTAGGACCGTATCGTCAGTACGAAGCTAGAAAATATTTTTCTGGAATTTTTCTAGTTAGTATGTGACCCCGGTAAATTGAAACGCGCGTTTAAAATAGAATATATAGAGTTATATTTTAAATTCAACGGAAACTGATCGTAACGGTCGAATCAGCTTGCAATACATATCCCATTGTGTTCGGAATGGTGGTGAAACGCTATGGACGACAGGCGGTGGGCCTCGTTTAGTGGTCGTATGTAAAAGTCAACTTTTTGAATTAAATAATAAATCAAATAATATAAATTTTATAAACCCCCCCACTTCTTCTTCACGATTCAGTTTTAAAGAAATAAAATAAAATAAAAAGGGGAATCGGCCTTCGTCCAGACCGCGCCGCTGCATCAGGAGCCCGCCGCCTGAGGGTCCCACCTCGTCGACGCCCCCCTCCAGTCAGCCGCCATCTCCAGGCCGCTCTCCCTCTTCCTCTCGAGCACCGCGACCCCTCCCTCGTGAAACCCTAGAACCCATCGAAGCCGACCTCGCTCCGCCGCCCGATGGCCAACGCCACCACGAACCCGCGCCCTCCCCTTCTCCTCTATCTCGCGCAACCCTCTCCTTCGACGAACCCCGCTTGAGCAGCCTCCAATCCACCCAACTCCGATGCCTATATCCCTGCCGTGCCCTCCCTCCTCTTCTGTCTACACAAAAACGCCCCCTCTCTCGAAATTCCAACTGTAAGTGTTTTTATTTATTTATATTTATAGTTTTTAGTTTATATGTAAAAAAAAAGATAGATTTAGTTTGTACTCATAGAAAAGAATTGATTTTTAACATGGAAAAGAATAGATTTTTATTTATAAAGATATGAACTTTATTTGATATATTAGCAATTAAAAATGATAGGATTTTTGGCATAGTAAAAATTGGATTTTTAAAATATATCCTTCATACAAAAATATTAGATTTTTCCGTCTGTAAAAATTAGATTTTTATTGGAATAAGGTTAGGATTTTGAGCCGTATAAAAATGAAAAAAATTTATCTATTCGGTAGCTTTATAAAATAAAATATGATTTTTACATTTTTTAAAGAATTAAAAGTATGATTTTTATATTTTTAAAGTAATAAAAATATAATCTTTACTATGTAGAAGAGGTAGAAATATGATTTTTGGTTATGTAGAGAATTAAAAATAGCATCTTTATATGTGTAGCAAAAAAAGATTGATTTTGAAAAGACGATATTTTTAAATATGAAAAGACGATATTTTTAAATATGAAAAGACGATATTTTTAGATATGAAAAGAAGATATTTTGAGAGGAGTAGTGAAGTAAAAATATGATTTTTACTTCGAGAAAAATATAATTTTTATATTATAGAAAGGCAAATCTATATTTTTGAAAAGGCGAAATCTTTTTATATAGCAGCGATGTAAAAATAGAATTTTTATCTATATAATAGCAAAGTAAAAATTCGATTTTTATATATTGAATAGCGAAGTAAAAATTCAATTTTTACATATGTAGTGGCTACGGGCGACGAAGAGGACGAAAAGGCGAGAACGACGAAGATCTCTACAATAGGAATGTCGTGAAGTTGGGATAGCTTTCGGTGAGAATTTCTCACTCTTCAATCTCTTTTTCTAGTTATATATATACTAGGATGCAGACGGTGCTTAGCAGCACCCGACACCCGTCATCCACAGACCATGGATGACTTGTTTGTTAAATTGTTTGGTTGTGTAGTTGGTTAGATTAATTGGTTTGAATTGAATTGTTTGGTGAAATGAAATTGATTTGATTGATGTGTGAATGGCGTGGGCCTTCACTAGACCGGGGATAAGGCTAGGCCTTGTCCCGTTTCTAGTATCGTGCCGTTATGCCGCCGAAATTTTCTAAAAATAAGTTAGAAAAATAAAGATAACATTTTATTTAATAAATGAACCGAATAGAATATTCATAGGTTGAATAAAATAGTTTGATCGTTAAAAATATAATTTTTAACGTGAATGTGAATAAATAAATATTCATTTACAAACCGGACGGTTTGTTTATGTACACCTATTTGAAGGACATTGATTGGGACGATAAATTTTACACGTCGCCCAACTGCATGAATAAAAATCTGTGTTTGATTGCTTGAAACCCCACACGGGTATTGGGATGATATTTGACGTACACTAATCCCGATTGTTTAGTTGTATGTCGATCGATTGATTGACAGGCTGTTATAAGCGTTGAATATTTATATTTGATGCTTATACAGTGTAGAATGCACTTTGGATGATGGTTGATTATTCATCGTTGTTGACATATACATGTGTTGTAGAAAATCCATATAATTAACATTATATGGTAATTGATTGGGCTTCATTCCAGTTTTAAAATAGAAATATTTGAAAAAGAAATATTTGAAATAGAATATTTGAAAATAGGAATATATGAAGCCGTATTGATTAGATTGACGCCATTTTGACGTGAACGATATTTATATCGATTTTATTCATTTTATAATGAATATCGAAAGTGATTTCAAAGTCTGATATTTTGAAAAGAATTGAATATGAATAAATTCGAATTGAAATTGAATATAAACGAATTCGAATTGAAATTGAATATAAATGAATTCGAATTGAAATTGAATTGAAATCGATTTGAAAACAAATTTAAAACGATTTATTAATTACGTTTTAAAGGAAATCGACGAAGTATATATTATATATATTATATAATGGCCTGAATAGAACGCGCCGCGCCGCGGCAGTTCGCGAATTTCGACCATTGACTTCGAATGGCTTTTGCGGGAGATCCGACCGTCGGATTCTCCTAAAACCAGAACCGTTGGGTTCGTATCGAAAAGAGCTTTCTAACGAATATTAGAAATTAGAAATCTAACGGTTGGATTTGGAGTTACGTCCAAATCAAATTTGGTAAAGGTCGATGTAAGTGCAGTTCGATGGCCATTGATGGAAATCGACTGTACGGGCCTTGATAAAATTATTAAAAAATATTAATAATTTGTGTAAAATCATCGAAAGTGATATGTGAAGAATTGGGATGAAAAACTCCGTATTTGAAAAGATAAAAATCGATTTTTATCGAAATGAACAAGTTTTGAACTAGAATTATAATTCTATTTATTTTTAAATAAATAAATTGAATTTGAAAAGGGTTTTGAAAATAACCAGAATTTCCAATGATTGCATTGGAGTGGATTTGACTCGAAATTGTCTTCGGATTATTTCGATGTTGGAATTCGTGATTATATAGATGTTGTTATGGAAATTTGAAAGATATATATTTATATCGTTATTTCCAATACGGCATTTGTTAATCGTAGAATTTGATATTGAATATAAGCCGATATATTTTCTATTCAGAGCCTTGTATTTAATATCAAATGTGATTTGGGTTTGTCGTGAATGGTGTCTTCATTAACACTGTTCTTGAATCCAGTTGAGAAAAAGATTGAATCTTTTTATTTAGATTTAATGAAGTGTACCAATTAAATAATATTTAATTGAAGTGATAGTGATTTTTGGGTTTATCGTGAACAGTGTTTTAAATAACACTTGTTCTTTAACCCGATAATTAATGTGATGTGATTTTGAGTTTATCGTGAACCGTGTTTTAAATGACACTGATTCTTTAACCCAGCTAACGATTAAAACTAAGTGGAGTTTTAATGAATCTTTAATTAGATTGAAAAGATCGAGAATGGAGTATCACCAGTTTTACTCCAGGCGATAGTTAAATCTTTAATTAGATTTGAACGTGAAATGGTAATTGAATTTACCGATAACACTGTGGTGTTAGATATGAAGTATTACCAGTTTTACTTCATGGGATGAATAGGTTGGGATTGGGAAATTAAAACAAATGATTACTTCGGTAAGTTTCGTTAATCCTGACTAGTTGAATCGAAATTCAAAAGGATAGATTAAAGAATAAATATAAAGAATTTATCTTTGATAAAATTAATGGGAACCTTTCCATATGAATGTGAAATTTAGAAATTAACTGTCGGTTAGCTAAGTAGAATGGTTTCCTGGATATTGATCTGATGTTGGTTTCGGCCTACGGGGTTAATATTTGAGGAATTATTCTCTTGATTAATTTACGGTTAGTGACTGATGAATTGGAATGAGGCGTATGTTGTGTTTGTGTAACACTTACTTAAAATATACGCGAGTTATTGGGAAAGACCGGGCTTATCCCATTCTGAATAACTGATACGACGATAAGTCAAAGATGAAGACGATGGTCGAAGACCGGAGGTCTTCACGTCGTCTGGGTGATTACTGATGATCTTGATTGGGCTGTACAGCCAAGAAGATGGAAACAGTTTGTGATCGTCCAGACGTACTTGGAGATCGATGGATATGCGGGGTACTAGGTGCCTCCGGTTTCGTTCAGACCCAGAACGGACTTGTAAATGGACTGTGTGTCTGACATTGGATTTTAGTCCGTGTGACTGATTTCCATTAAATATATATCTGTTTGGCGGCGGAGAATTTATTCTCATGCTTAACGCCCTTCTCTGAGATGTACAAGCTCAGGGGTTATATATTGATGGATATCAATCGCATGGAGTGAATTGCCTATGTGGCATGCAAAGATGCTAATGATCAAGGCTTCTGTTGAAAAGCAAAGTCTTGTGGTTGAAGATCGAAGCACGACCTTTGAGGCATAGCTTTGTGTAACGTTTACTTCGCGAGTTTCGCACCCCGGTTGTGAACCAAAAACGGGAGAGGACCTCAGGGAGGGCATGCGTTTCCTTCTAGCTAGGGTGGTGTCTGTGACCTACCAGCCCTGACATTTATATACTTTTCACCTGTGTGGTGGTTGCTATTGCGAGGCGCCTCGGTTAGATCGGACAATCCAGGTCCGACGGAGCCATTCGTTGGCTCATTTACGCCCCAAAGGGCGGGGAAACGTATTGTTCAGGCACTATAATCCACATCGGTGGACCGGCCCTGTCGCTCCAAGGGGCAGTTGCGACTGTTCCGGAGACATGGGCTAGATTGTCTCGTAGACGGTGAGGACGATCCCTGGCCTCGGTTCATAGATGGAAATCCAATTTCCAAATACGTGACATTTGCGGTTTTATTTGTAGAGCCTAGTATGGCGACATAGTGGGATGGGGAGCTTATGCCGTCTATGATTGATACTTATGATTTGAAGTTGTTTTATACACTATGCACTTATAATAGTATCAAATGATTTGTTTTTAAACGTATCAAGCATTCTTGGCTATTATAAGGTAAAAACCCTATCCTCCGGCTTGCGTTGCATTGTGTGATGGGACCTGGGTCTTATAATAGCTTCATTTTTCCTTATTTAACATTGCACTGTTGGTTTTATGCACTGGTATTCTTGGGAGGAAACCCGTTCCGTGTTATACGGCGTGGTCCCTTGATTTACCTAACTTTAAAAATAAAGATTATCTGCTTTAGTTCTCACACCAGTCCCATGACTGACCTGGAGTTTATTGTTTTAACCTAAACTCTGGGTGCCCCTATTTTGACACGGGCAGCTAGTAGTTTTGGTTTTGCAGATTTATATTCACAGGATCCTGGTTTACAGCTGGAACGATACCCGGAAAGCTTTGTATCCGTGTATCTCTTCTAGTTGTGTATTGTATTATTTTCCGCTGCTATGTATTTAAATGTAATTTAAATCTCTGATATTTCTGTGTAATATTGATTCATTTATACTCTGTATATTCTTGTAATCTGATGCATTGTTGTAATATACAATGAAATGTTCTCCCGTCTGTGTTCTGATTTGTCGTGTTCTCGAAACGATCAGGCGTTTCGAACGGTCTGGGTCGGTTTAGCGACTGGTTCGGACCGAGCGAAATCCCTTTTCATCACAGATTCTCACAAACTCGGACTTGTTTCTAAGCAGAATTTTGAGACGAACGCAATGGCGCAACCCGTTTCCCTTGATTCTTATTTTAAAAATTAATTATCCTCTGATTTGTTACTTATACGTTCACAGAAAATACGGGGTGTTACAATACAGGAGCATTGTGGGAGCACTCCAATATGTAACTATAACTCGACCTTATATAAGTTTTAGTGTGAATAAAGTCTTTCAATTCATGCAGTGTCCACTATCTGAACACTAGAAAGCAGTCAAACGTATACGATATCTTCAAGGGACACTAGAGTGTGGTTTATCATTTAAAGCAAATAAAAATATGAACATACATGCTTACAGTGATGCAGATTGGGCTTCAGATCACGACGATCGGAGATCAACGACAGGCTACTGCGTTTATTTGGGGCCCAATCCGATCTCATGGTGTTGCAGGAAATAACCCACAGTCTCTCGGATGAGCACGGAGGCGGAATACAGGGCGGTTGCGAGCACCACCGCTGAATTGATGTGGATCGGCTACTTGCTTGGAGAAATTGGGATTTCAGTTGATAAAAGGCCAATGGTCTGGTGCGACAACCTGAGCGCTATTTCGTTGTCCTCAAACCAAATATAACAGTCACGCACGAAGCATATAGACATAGATCTATAATTCGTGCGCGAGGAGATAGAGAAAGGCAAGCTGGAGATAAGGCATGTTCCAACCAACTTTCAGAGAGCAGACGTGTTGACCAAAGCCCTGTCAGCCAAAAACTTTCAAAGATTTCGAGTGGATTTGAATGTAATCGACAGCGGAGACCATTTTGGAGGAGATGGGGGAAACCCCAGCTTTGTTTGAAGGGGCGAATTAGAGTAAAGCAAGGGTTTCCGTCAGTTAAAAGACAATATAAGCACTTAATGTAATTGGGCCTAGCCCAGCAAGCAATTAACGTTTATTCATTGTACATAGACGTGTATTATATAAGAACACGCCCACTTTATCTATTATGTAACATTCAGTCTTTTACATTTGTCAATAAATAAAAAATTTTATTTTCCTATTTTGTCCATCTGCAGTCGTCATGTTATTGAAAAGCTTCCATCAGTTAAAACCATGTGAGCAACCGATGTGGGAAAAGTTGTAATTACCCATGGAGATAATAAGTAATTTGCAGTGTTGTCAAATATTTAATAGCAATGAAATTGCAGGATTTCATACAGTAAAAAAGCAAATCACTGATGTGTATATACACTGAAATTAGTAGAAATCAGCACTCTATCAGATTTAGCAAGAAGTTGTATACATTTTTCTTACAGCATTTGAACACATAAATAGTTAAAGTTCACTCTGAAAATCAGGTGCTTAAAATTGAATACCGACATTGGTTGGAGGCTTCTTCGGAATGATATTCGACATGCTATCTAGAAAAGTGGCAGCCGTAATATATATGTTGACCATAGCACACTTTTAGTTACTTCTATGGAAAATGCATTGTAAACTGGACAATTTGCCACTTTTCCATCCAATACAATCAAAATAAACAAGGAAACCATGTAGCATTCATTTGTAACATCACTTATACACCTATTCTCTCATTATTTATCCATTTTGAAGCATTCATATCACTCTGAATATTTCTTCATGTATTTAGCTAATTGACCATGCCAGACGTTGTATTAATCAAGTATGTTTATTGTTTTCCTTATTGCTATGGATTTGGCTCCTTTTCGAATATTAATGTGTCGCACACGAAGCAAATTTTAGTTCATCTTTTTTTAAAAAGAAGGGAATATTTTAGTATGCTTTGGTTTATTTATATATTTCTTAATTATGATAATTGAGTTGTTGATAGCTAGGTAGAAAATGGTTAAGGCTGTAGTTGTTCTTACTAGCAGTAAGTGCATGGATGGTAATGTCTTCTTCAACCAGGATGGAACTTCAATTATTGTTGTCTTTCTACTTTACAATGGTCTTCTCCTGAAGTTGTGTGGTTCCATATTTCAGGAAATGCGGATTTGTATTTTGCATAAAAATGGATTGATGTTAACATTTTAACTGAACAATACAAAGCTTTAAAATGCTATCACGCACTTCTTGTTGAGTGTTTAAGCAAGACGATGACTCATGATCGGTAAGGTCTATCAATCTACAGTTATTTTACTTTAATAGGTATTCATGCTAATATGCTCCAAATCAATAAACGATTTTGTCAAATTACTAAAAAATATTGATGGTAAAGCGAATTTTTTACTCTTATTTTATGTTATATTCTTATGTGTGAGACATGAGATGGCGTTTAGATTATGTCCTCTATGTCCACATAACCCATAGCCACTCATTTATCAACTGATTTTTATAATATAAATGTAATAAACATAAGATGAATAGATATAATTTAGTAAGTGTAAATGCAATATTATATTTGTACTAAAGTTTGCTGCAAAAAAAAGATAACACTGCAACTATCTTATTCTGCATAGCTTGTAATTTAGAAATTTAGAATTAGGTTGGAGTGCAGGAAAAAAACCATTGCATTACAAGTTGAAAGCAAGAAGTAAAAATCCATTTATGGTTTGCATTTTTATTGTACAATTGAAAGCATGCAGCCTTGATTCATATTCTGATATTTTGTATTTCATTGTATGTTTAGGAAGTTATTATAGAATAACAAGTTATCATGGGACATAACTCTTTTCTTATGTAAGATGGTGATGGCGTTATAAAAGAAATGATGTAAGCAAAAGCAAACATGGAGGAAGGCTTTGAGAAAACAAACTATGTACCGATCAACGATAGATCTCTGCATTTTACTATGTACATAGTATACTTGTTGAACTATACATGGATTAATAGGCCTGTGAACTACGTATTGTATTCTATAATATTTTTATTGCTATTGTTGTTTTTTTGTTGAATCTATAAAAATTATTTGGTTTTCTCCTTCTTTTGTGATATTATGTTAAATTTGTAAATGTTTTGTATTGATATGAAAATTAAATAAATTTGATATTGTAGGAGAACCCGAAAAAGTTTTTTTTTCTTTTTTAATAAAAGGTGATATGCGAATTCGCAACGGTTATGAACCGTTGTTAAATTAAAAATAGCAATGACTTTGAGCCGTTGCTAACTTTTTGCCACTCCTGATTATGCAATGGCTCATAGTCGTTGCTAAATGATTTTGCAATGGCTCAAAGCTGTTGCAAAATAGCTTTTCTGGTATAGTGGTTTGGTCGATTGATTTGTTCGATTAATTTTGTAAATTGAAAATGTTAAGATCAAAATTCACTTTACAAAAAGAATTTTTCATTGACCCATTCCAACAAATTATCAAGGCGTTTGAGGTAGCTAAAGATGGTTGTCTTAAAATCAATGGAATTTGGCTCGCAAGATTATTTATAGGTTGTGTTTCGAGGACGTTGAAATCGGTAGGGAATATGAATTGCTCGATATTAATGAGTACGTCTTCAACTTTTCCTTTGGGGGTTTTAATTGAACGATCGGAAAATTGAAGCGTTACTTTGGTGGACTTGATCACACCTAAGCCTAATTGTCCGTACACGATGTATGGGATCAAGCTTATACTCACACCTTAGTTTATCAAGCATTTACTAATCATCTTGTCTCCTATTGCACATGAGATCGTAGGTTACTTGGATCTTTTATACTTGACGAGAATAGAGTAAGACAAGACTTCTTTTAAATTGGACTCTAAGACTTTTTTAGATACTTGAGTGTGCCATTTTTCGATGACAAGTCTTTCAAAATTTGGCAAAGTTGGGACTTGTTGAACAATGCCCAAGAGATTAATGTTATCCTAGACTTGCTTGAAAACTTCTAAAATCTTTTCCATTTGACTAGATTTTTTTTAGCATGAAATCTATAAGGAAATGGAGTTCGCAACTCAATAGGTCGGTCTACTTGAGTTGGTGGAGGGAGAAATTCAGAATCATACCCAGTGTTTGACTTGACATTCTAATTGGAACTGTTTCAGTTTTTCAATACGTCAAGTGGAATGGGAGTTTTGGAAGAAATTTTTGCTAGGTCTTCAGGATTGTAAACATAGTTATCAATTTGCTTACTAGATCTCAAAGTGGTAGCTGCATTCATTTGGTTAATGTCGTTATGTTGAGCGACATGAGCTTGGCTTGAACTAGGGTTCTGATTTCTTCAGTTTGGAATTGGCTGACTTGAAAATAATCATTTTTCCCATTCTCTCATTGAATGGACAACTAATTGATTTTAAATTTGTGTTTCATGATCAATTGACTTGTATTTCACATACATGAAGTCAATTTTTTCGCAAATTATTATTTGGTTGAAGATTTCGAGTTGTGGTAAGCCAAAGTTTTCAAAATTTTCTTTGGTAAAGTCATTTGTTTATCATCCTCAGACGAAAAAGATTTAGAAGCCTAGTTTCGGGAAGGAGACAAAAATTTTTGTTGAAATTGGTTTGGTTAAAAAGGAAAGTTCGAAGGATAGTTCGGAAATTCTTGAAAAATGGTTAAATTGAATTCGAATTGTTTTGGTTCCAAGCAAATTTGAATGATTTCTCCAACCGGAATTATACGCTGGATAGAAGGGATCATTCCTAACGTTGTTAAAATAATTTGTTTGTTCTAAAGAGAGAAGGCATCAATCAACAATGTGTTTGGATTCTTGAATTTCTAACAGAAGGGTTGAGAAGCTTGGTTCATTTATTTGTTGAAAGAACATTATCAAAAAAATTATCATCGCATCGATTTTCATTTCCAAAGCCAGGGATGATCGTATATAATGGGTGATCAATCTCAAATAATTTAGTTTCTAATTAGACCATTCATATTGGATTGATTTTTCAGCCAGGACCTCAAGAAATTGTCAAGCGGCATTGTGATGTTGTGCCAGAAAATTTCCTTCGAACAATGATTTAAGCATAATTCGTGAACTATTTTCATGACTATCGAAAATAATTTGGAAAAGAGTCCGTTATTTGAAATTGTAGTGCGGGCATTTGATTAAAAGTTCCTTAAGTCTTTCAAAGAGTTTTCCAAAATATTCGCTCCCAAATGATGAAAATTTACAATTTCATTTTAAATTTTAGCTTTTTCTCAAGTGGCAATTTTTTTTAAGAAAACTTTTACAAATTCTTCTCAAGTTTTAATCTAATTCAAAGACAAGTTATACAACCATTTCCTATGTAATCGATAAGCGCAAATGGAATTAACCTAAGTTATATTTTGTCATCGCATAACTACTGGAGTTAATGGTTGCATAAAGTAGTTCGAATTTCGATAAAAAATGTAAGGATCAACTCATTAAAAATTACCAAATTTTGGAAGCGTTTATGTGATTTGATTAGATTTCAAAAGGTTTTCCCATTGGAATGGGAAAAGTGATGCAAGGTGGATAAAAACTCGATCGAGGAAAATTTGATTCATGGGAGTACATGAAAGATTTTCGTTAGTCGTTTGAGAAAGTAAACCGGTTAGACTTAAACGATTTATCGTAGTGTCTTGAGTCCAAATACTCATGCACAAGAGAGAAAATATTCAAAAGTGAAAAAGTAGGTAAAGTGAGTAGAAATGAAGTGAAATGATTTTTTATTTCTTCTTTAAAAAAGGATTTTTTTATAAATGTACAAGCTCAAAAGAAAAGGTTTATTGTTTTAGGTTTTTTTTTTCATTTTGGAAAAATCTTAAATGGAAATGTTTTTTTATAACTTCTTTTTCTGAATTTTTTAAGTATAAACTTTCAAAGACAAATGATTTCTGGTTTTCGATTTTTCTAAATATGCATGAACTAATGCAACCATATTGCAAGGACTTAACTATATATTTTATGTACATAGTAGCTACTTTACCAAATCTACATCAAGACACATTGATTTGAATTAGCAAATTCCTAGCCAGTAATGACCGGGGTTATCATTGCACCACAAATCATCATAACAACGGAACTAAAAGTTTTAGTTATTTCAGAGAAACAACCACTATAATATCAATGAATCTCCATATTAATTATAAATGATCGAAACTTTGCCATTTTCTTAGACACCAAGGGAGACTTTTAGTAAAATAAATAAAGTTATCAAAATACAAACTTTCTCTACTCTTAAAGCCAGTCTTAAATCGATTCTATTGTATATAAAGTTAAATAAATGACCTTTTGTATTCTTACACCACGTTCATGTTTTGCTCTTATACTCAATTCTCCTTGGTTTAGAGAGTAAATTTGTACTTAAATGCTTAGTGTATCTATTTTTTTTCACATCTTACATTGACAAATATGAATGAATGATGATTCTACCACTCTGACTTCTATAACAGGTTCCTTTTGTTTCAATAGTTCCCCATTCTTTATGCTTTATTGCTTCATTTACACAATAATTATAATTCATAATTCCTATTTAAATCAACAGATTCACTATTAATCTCTAACGTTAAGACAACTCATGCATTGAATAGTTAACTATTCAACTTAGCCACTCCTTTCAGTTCCATTTAAGTATTTGAGTTCATCGTATTCTCCCTATTTTTAAAACCTTAGCCATATTTTAAATGATTATCAATGTCTATGTATACCTGTAATTTCAATTAGGAAAAGAAGATAGCATTTGAGTAATATTTTTTTTGATACATATAGATATGATCTTTTTTATTATGGTCTTTATCCATTATATCAAGTCCTATTCATTAAAAAAATCATATATTTCTCTTTAAGTTTACTAGATAATTGTTGTAAATATTTTAGCCCGTAGAGAGAAGAAGAAGCAACCCTTGAGATTCATGGGGAACTTGCTACCTGTATAGAAACATAATCTACAACACATTAACAATAAAGATGTGAGCCCAGCTAATATTGATCCAACTGAGACTTTTATAGTTTAATACATGTAGTTTGAGGCTGACCTTGATACTTTAGCTAAGTTAGCATTTATTTGCGTGGGAGATGTGTTATAAAAGAATATAACAAAATAAAATTATGTGTGGTAGTCATAAGGTGCATTATTAATTTTTTGTTGATTTTATTAACTCTTTCTTATGTCTATGATTTTAGATAAAAATAAGTGTTATATTTTTCTTTTGTTTGTTGGTTAGAGGTTGTCCTGAAATAACATATATGAAATAAGTTTTTTCTATGGTAACTCAATCAATTCTTGTTATTTGGCAAGCGGATTTCATCCTATGTTTTCAACATTTGTATTATTATTATCGTGGTATTCCAAAAATTTAAATTAGATACTACTCGTAATTTTTTTTATGGAGGTTTGAATTTTTTATAACTAAAGCGACTTAGCATTCATGCTAAATAGATTAATTTCTTACTTGGATACATTATTTCTTACCATTTGTGCTATATTAGCACAAATTTGTACAGCACTTTGATTTAAATATGAATAATTTCTACATAAAATTGTAAATTTATTAACTTCCAAATTTCGCTTGATGTTCAATTTCAACCGTTTTTTTTATCATTATGTTTTGAAATCTGCTATCAAATTTCTTCATATAGAACCACGCATACTTTAAGCACTTATGTCAAATAAGCATATTTGTGATATATTAGTAGTGCATAAATTCATAATACATCTTGATTTAAACATGTTATAAATTTTTCGTAAAGTAGTAAATTATTGTTCACCTGGCTATAAATCTAAGGGAGACTCGTAAGGAGTATTAGCGAGAAACAAGAGAGCATGGACTCAGAATAGGATGAAACTTGGCAAGTAGGATTTAAAAGAGGCAAAAAGGACATAAGAAGTTTCAACCTAAAATGCTTCAACTACATGGACCGACATCAGTCCATGACCTATGAACCAGTATCGAACCATAGGGTCAAGGCATCTGGGTATGAATCTTGTACCAATCTGATTATATGAAATAACTAAGCCCACTATCCAATTTAGAAGCCAATCATAAAAGGTTAGCTATGGGTACTCGATGGATCAAAGGAAAGAGCATAAAGCGATGAAGCGACAAACAAGCAAACACTATCAAACGAAGTCAATTCAATACCAAGCTTTGCACATAAGCCTAAAGGACCATATGTAACACAAATGTAAAGTCATAACTATTAGTGGAATTACCAGCATGGACCGGTATCGGTCTGTAGACCATGGATCAGTACCAATCCATTTGGTTAGGTCGTATTGCACTAAATTTTTAGACACGACTCTCTTATATTGTAATTACAAGCTTCTATGCATGTGGGATTGGCCCAACTCCATCCGACACTCCTATAAATATACCTACTATTCCTACATGAAAGAGGAGGAGACCTTTGCCTTTATGAAAGTTGGAAAAGTCAATCTCCAGCCATACTTCATCTCAAACAGTCATCCTTCATCTCCAGTAACCCTAGCTTACATCTCAAAGACAACAAGATTAAGCCATCTGAGTTGATTGTCGAGATTTACTCTGATAATCAACCTTTTTTTATAGTTTCTTGTGTATCTTTAATGTGGAAAATGTTGTGATCTGTTGAAACCCATTGGATTCTGGCATGGCGAGGATAATAATAAAAGTGTTCAAAGTGGATGTAGGCTTGATCTCAAGCTAAACCACTATAAATTTGTGTTTTTCTTCTTTACTTTCCATTTTCTTTCCTTTTTCCGTTTATTTTATCTGATATATTTTGTTTTCCCCATCGTAAGGCGATGCTTTCGCATTAAACTAGGTGTTACTACCATTTTTTGGAGTTAACATTTGGTGCTTTCATTGAAAATTGATCAAAGGTCTAGATCTGTGCTTCTACTATAGATCATCAAGGTTTGCATGGAAAATCCATGGAGAAAATTGCATTGAGAACCCAGAGGTTGATAGATATTAAGGATCCTCCAAAGAGAAAGAAAGTAATAGCAAACCTTTTGGGAATGTAGCTAATGACACTTAAGTTTCCCTATGGTCAATAATCCTAGAATAGCTTGACCTTCATTAGAAGCAGTAACATGAAGAGAGCTTGATAACCATGGTAGAAGGTATGAACCAACATGTAGCATCCGTGAACAGAGGTCTAATGGAAAAACTAGATGCTCTACTTGATTAGGAAACAATAGAATAAAGATTGATTTTGAAGAGTAAGCACGCTCATTTGCTTTCGATCGTAAGAAAAGAAATCAAGGGTCAGTCTAGATGGTGCACATTACTAATGTCGTGCGAGCTTGCGCCAGAAGGAATGAAGACGCTCTTCTTAGAAATTCCAATATGGAAAATGATCCTGATTGCTAAGTCAATGCAGATGAAGATTGGATAGAATATCAATTTCCGGTACTGATGATTATGGTAATAATGTTGATGCGGAGGATTTGAAAGTTAATGCTATTCAAGATGAGCAAAAGCAACTAGTGTAACCATCTTCTCAAAAAATTACAAGCATCACCGGAGGGGCACCCCCACGAATTGAAGGAACAGGGACACCGACAAGCTAACTGAGGTCATTTGCTAAGTCCGACACTTAGGAAAGCGTCGAAATCCTAGCATCCGCTCCGTGGAGCAATGTAATAACGAGGAGTATATCTCAAGGAAGGTCAAGAAAATAATGTAAGAAAGTCCATCAAGAAGGGATGATGAGGAAGACTGATGATTTGCTTCTAATCGAACCCCTTTCATAGAAAGAATATTGAATTCGGAGTATCCCAAGAAATTATTACCTTCTATATGCCAATGTCTAATGGAATGACTGATCCTAGTATTTTCGTCTTCAAGTGTGATTATCACATAAATGGAGCGTAATTTAAAATGTCAATTTTGTAGTATAAAATCCTATAATATATTCCTGTAAGTATGATTGTTTAAAATTGAGATGGTTAATCTCTTAAAAATATGAAATAAATAATGTAAATTTTTAAAAATGTTTTAAGTTGATTATATAAATTTTCCAATGATAGAAAATTCTTTTTAATGAAATAAGCTTAAATCACACCTTTCAGCAATACTTTCTCAACAACAATGAAATTTGAATATAAACTCTATCAATCTTATCCAAATATCGTATGAATGCTTCGAAATGATTAAAAACATGTTTCAAAGATCATTTAACAGTTTTGTATCTTGTTGACAAGAATCTTGACGATTGAATTAAATCAAATAAGCAATGATTCAATCTTAGCACTAATAAGATGACGAGTAAATCCGATTTTTCTATTTTTGGGATTCAGATATGGTGTTTAACTAATGGGATGTTCGGGAGAAAACTTGTGACGACCGCCCCATACCTCCTACACTAATATGACGTATCAGGATGATATTGGACAATTAACAAGGAAAATAGTCACAAAACAGAACATGTCATATAACTCACAACGCATTATAACATATAATAGTAAAATATACAATAGGCATAGTACTTAAGCATAATAAAGCAAAAGATTGAATCTTCGTAAAACCACAGAATCTCTAGCACAATACATCTAAGTATATGAATATTTGAATACAATATTCCTTGCTATATCCCTCAGAGTATCTTATAAAATAGCGGAATAGTAATATGATATAAGAAAATAGTACGCCAGCCTCCTGTTCGTCACCGTACAGAATTAGCGCCACTAAACCTGTAACATGCTACTCAGTCTACTCATTGACATCATCAGGTGAGTAGCCCAAGGTAATAAGACGATACATTAAACCTTGATTTAGATAATAGTTGTAACAACCCGCATTCTACGCATCGGAGGATCGTAGAATATTTATTTCTTTCTTATATAAAGTCGTGTGGTCATGTAACTTTGGGAAACAACCATTGGGGTCATTTCCCATGTTCATGATTTTTTGCCGATTTTTACATGACCGTTTTGCCTCTAGCTGATCTTGTTTCAGCCATAAATTTTGATTGGAAAGGAATTTTGACCTTAAACCACTTTCATTAGATTGGTTTGATGGTTTACCTAGAGTGGTCATATTAGCTAAACGGACTTACCGTTTGGGAGATATGGCTGAAATAAGGTTTGAAAGGTGAAAAACTGCTTAACCGGGCCAAATAGGGTGATTAGTGAATGGGCCCATAACCCATTTCTCGAATAGGGTTATGGGGAGGCTGAAAAGGGTTAGGGTTTCATTCCATTTCAGTTTTCTAGCCTCCACTTACCTCTTAGAAACCCTAAAAATGGCCTCCAACGTCTAAATCACCTCCAAATCACTTTCTAATCAAGGATTAAGCTTAGCAACATTAAATCAAGGGAGAACTTCACCAAATCAAGAGTAGAGCTGCTGTTTAGCATTGGTATTCGCGCCATATCAGAGATTTATTTCAGATCTAAGGTTTATTTGTGGCTAAGGTGAGTGATTTGCATAGTTCCTCACTAATTATGGTTAATTAAGGGTAATTAGTGTTAATTAGCGAATTTAAACATAATAAAAATCTGGAAAAATACTTATAAATTCTTAAATGATGTTTTAGACCTCTGATATGAACTTGGGTTAATTTGGTTAAGTTTTGCTAATCCTATCGTTAATTATGCTTGAACATGTTTAAGGGAAAATATGGGTTTCGGCTATGTTTATTCCATTTTAACCTATCATATTTATGTTTTTGGTGTTTGAGGTCACTTCTACTTGTCGCTATGACTGTATGGTATACTTTGTGATTGATTAGAATAGTTAGAATGGTCTAAAACACCGTTGAATGGCATAAAACACTCGCTGGAAAAGTTGTAGGAAAATGGTGCAGGCTTTCGGATCGGATCGGGGGAATGGGCTCGGACCGGATAGTGGACTGGGCACGGGATCACCGAACTGAACCGAGGTTTGGCACAAGGGAAAGTATGGCAAAAAGGAAGGCCACAATAGTTGAACTGGGATCGGATCGAGCTAAAGAAGGGGGAATCGGATCGACTGAAGGCAAGAGAAGGGGATCAGAACGGAAGAGGAAGGGGAAGTGGATCGGATCAGAGACCAGGAATGTAACACCCCGCCTCCGCTAGGGTCACTCGCAAAGGAATGCACTAGCTTTAGAGGGGCATTATTGGTAAACATGCACAGAAATATCACAGGACAGAACATATAAAATAGCGGAAGTAAAATCAAACTTTCATAACATGAATAAATAAGGTCTAAAGCCTTTTACATCAGAGTACATCAAAACCTGTCTTGCAATAGTAAAGAAGCATAAAGACATTTTCATAAATTATTCCCCAAGTAAAAACAGTAAAGTAGCCATTAGCCAAGAAAAGTCCAAGCCATCCATGATGACCTTCAAGCAGAAGAAGTCCTAACTAAACAACAGTATTTCCTCCCTGTAACCTGGGGGGGGGAACGGAAGAAAAGAGGCGAAACAAAACGGGTCAGTCAAAAAGACTGAGTAAGCCCTATCTACTATTAGCATAAAAACTAGTAAAGTTAACTGACATGAGAAACTGAGATGAACATAAGCATGATAACAAGATAGATAAGCTAAATCAAAATAACAGGATGAACTACTGAACTCAGATAAACTAAGGTGTCATGATAAATTACGATGTCAAGATAAAATAAGGTATCACATCGTCAGGTTTCTATCAAGTATAATATCCCCAAGATATCTGTCACGTATAACGCCCCGTGATATCTATCCTGTATTTTAGCTCTGCACCTACCGTACTAGTATCCCCACCGTGTCATGTGTTAACCAAGAATGACCCTCACTCAAAAGTCGTGTAATGGTCCATGTCAACCTAATATATCGCATATATAGGTTACTCAACTTGTATGTTTTATTCCATGTAAATGTTCAGTCCCTTGCCGTAGATCATACGGGCTTTCCCATGAGATTCTATATTACTTTAACATAGTTCCATGATCCTTAAGATCGGTTTGGACTGTTACCCTAAACCTAGCTAGGGTCTTCCAACATGAATTATTGTTTGTACAACTAGGACTTATGCTACCTAGGGCTGCTAGGGATTATGCTTACCTATTGCACGTTTTCGTATCTCGGTTTGGGTTCAACCACCTAGGGCCACTAGGGATTACGCTAACCGCCAACCGCGCCCTTTTTCCCACGCATTCATCGTGAATCGCTTTTCCATGACTGTATGCACATGTATCACATCGTGCCATCCGAGTCCTGTCACAGGGCAAATCAAGAAATACAGGACTCGGTCGGGAGCTTTCGATTTACCTGCCGATGCAGATGCTAAGGTCTGTTTTTCTTATACGTGGCTATGGTCCCACGAGACCACTCCCTCAACTAGTGAAAGACAAGACAGGATAAATCCTGTATGAGAACACAACACTGGCCAACCCACATCCAAGCCTTACCGCAACCATAATTAGATAGCAATTATGGTCTTTTGGGTGTTCTCTGCCTTTCCGTACGTACACGCTTGACCAAAGATGGTAGGTAGCCTGACGAAATGCTATCTAGGGTACGACCGTGTATCGTCGACTATCCCCTATCCATCCCCGTCTTTAGGTCGCTCGTATAGCAACCAAGGCATACTCTTGGTTCTTCTAACGCAGACCTCAACCTCTCATGAGCCTAGTATAATCACCTGGCAGCTCATAGAGGGATACCAAGAATATCCTCACGTTCCTCGAAGCCGCTACTTCGTTACCCAGTTCGCTGGAGCCTTTATCTAAATCAGATACTTGCTCCTACTCGTATACTTAAACGATGACCTACCGTATCAGGTTACTCATCTATCTATGAACTGGTCTAAATTTCCTTGACTAAGAATCATTACTTAGTTATTCTTCAACTAAGGTTTACCACTTAGCATTGTTCCCGTTATCCTTGTTAACTACGGTTATCCACCTAATCCTCAGAACTAGGGTTTACATAATGGATTAAGTGTCACTTAAGTTCATGACTTAACCCGTCTACAAATCCTGTCAAAATTGGCTAAGTATCCAAGTTCAAGGCTTAATCCTACAAACCATGCTCAAGTTGGTTAAGTATATTAAGCAATTCACGACTTAACCTCGTCCAATTATCATTCTAGATTGGTTAAGTATATATTAACTTGACCCTATCAATTTACTTAGTCAAATCGGTCAAGTGTATTCAAGCGATTCGTGACTTAGCCTTATCATGTTTTCACGTTATATTGGTTAAGTATTGGTTAACTTAACCACAATAAATTAACGAGTTAGATTGGATAAGTATAGGTCACTTAACCACATCAATTCATCATGTTTAGATTAGTTAAGTGTTTAACTTAACCCCATTAGACTACCAAGTGGGATTAATTAAGTCTAGGCTAACTTAACCCCATCCGATTTCCATGTTTAGACTAGTTGAGTCTAATCTTAACCCCATTCGTTAACCGTATTTTTCGGTTAAGCGTCATTAAGAAAACTTACTTAACCTTACCAAGTTATCGCGTTGGATTGATTAAGTGTTGGTTAACTTAACCCCATCCACTAGTCATATAAAAATGGTTAAGTGTCATTAGGCAAATCAAGTTACTTAACCTACCCAACCTTGTCATGTTTTGTTAAGTATCATTAGCCTAATCAAATTACTTAACCCATTTGTCCATGTCATATTTGGTTAAGAGTCATTAATCAAATTAACTTAACCCTATCATGTGGCATTAATTACTTAATGCACCTTCACCTCTCACATTAGACTTTGTTGTGGTTACTAGTTAAGCCGGTCGGTTCCGGGTAGCTTTACACCACAACTTGGTCTAACCTCGGGTTCAAGCACAACATGACCAACTTCTCACATTGGGTCCTATTGTTTGCAACTACTAGGCCGGTCGGTTCTGGGTAGTTTTACGTTGCAAACTCAACCCAACCTCGAGTTGGCCACACTTATATTATCTAAGTGTCATGTCCATCATGTTTCCCAAAACATGTTACAAGTTTTCAAGCATTTGGGTAGACCTAACTTAATAGGTAAATTCCCAAAGGGTAGACCTAACTTAATAGGTAAATTCCCAAGCTTATGTTTTTATGCATACTTACATGTCAACTTCCATGTTATATTTCAAGTCATGTTTTCAAGTTGTATTTTCATGTCATTAGAAATTACCCATAACATAACCCAACGCTTTTAAACTCGCATATACGTTCGCGACAACGTAATGGATTAAAAGAAGAGACTTGGCAAAGGCATGACAAAAATGGATATTAAGCCACAAGTTAATCATGGTGGCAAATGAGGCACAAATGTGTTCATTAACTTGCATGTTACATTCTTAAGCCTCAAAACATGCATAAACCCAAACTTGGCACATAAGCGAATCATGGTGACAAATGATATGGAATGATGACTAGTAACTCGCATATATCATCATATAAGGGTTATGACTTCATATGCAAGTTGACATAAAGGTTATGAGGGTTCTCATGTTGCCTAATGCAACATTTCAACATAAAGGTTGTAGCTTTTAGCTCACAAGATCAAGATAATGACTTCATAAACTTGCATGACATGATAGCATGTATCATACTCAATGATCAAACCCAAACTTGCAACATGAACATTTAACTTCATAGTTAATATCTAAGAGTAGGGAAAGGGCTTACATTGCTATGAAGGCACAAAAGATATGACAAAGCCCTTATGCAATCAAATAGACCCAAAATGCAAGCTCTAACATAAAAACCCTTGAGCCAAAATGATCAAAACCCTTGCTTTATGATGCAAAGATAGAAACTTGACTTGAATGCAAGCTAATGACACTCATACAAGCTTGAAAACACTTGTATGCATGGAAAATCTCTCATAGAAACCATTTAGAAATTTTATGAAGAGAGTGGAGGCCATGAGAGGTAAAATTTTGCCATAGTTTAGTTGCATGAATGAATAATGAGGATTTAGGATAGGTTAGGGTCTTATTTATAGATTAGGCAAGTGTTTTAGGCCATAGGATTAAACCTAGATTCAATCCAAGCCATCAAAGCATGTCTTGGGGAAGAAGTCAAGTGTAGGAACCATCTAGGGCCTTTAGATTAAAGATGAACCATGAGAACCATCCAAATGCAAAATCTTCATTTGAGCGAATCGGCCCACGGGTTGACAGCCAAACACCCTGGATTAACCCCTAGTCGACCCAGCGAGCTCGGGTCGACCTCAGAAATCGGCCGGTTCGGTTATTCCCCTCTCCCAATTCGCTGTTTTGAACATTTTTGCGTATTTATTTAATTTTCAATTATATATATATATATCAATATATATATATTTCTCTGCGCAACCCATTTCACTTAATTAAGTATACTTTAATTTGGGAATTTTTCGTGAAACTTCGCGAGGCCATATCTTGGTCATACGGACTCCGATTTTCAAAAACTCGGACTCTATTTCGCGTATTTTTCCGAGACGAACGCAATGGCATAGCCCGTTTCCCTTGATTCAGATTTTACAGTTTAATTCTGCCTCCATTTATGTTATAACATGTTATTGAAAATACGGGTTGTTACATTCTCCCCACCTTTTAGGATTTCGTCCCCGAAATCTCCAAGTTAGGAAGAACATATCCTACCATCCATCATCCATCTACTCAAAACATCATCCACAAGTAACCATTGTCCTTTGATGATTTCTAATGCTGTATGAATATATGGAAAACGTGTGTGTACATGTTCCTTAGCTAATGCTAATGATCAGGCCTGAATAATCTTTCTAATGCAAAATATGTATAGTGCCATGAATCCAACATGTATGCAAATAGTCCTAGTCATATAGATACTATATGCGTGCACAATCATTCATTCATATGCAACAACCGCATGATAATACATTCGATTTCATCCATAAACAAGTATAAATACTCGTGCATATGCAATATGAAATGTGACCGAGTCGAGCTAGTATCTAATGTGTATTCGCGCATCCACGAGCAACCACTTGCAACCACTTGCAACCATATCAATCATAACTTGTTTCAAATACATGTTTACATCCATAGGGTTCTACCTAGAATTCCCTGAAACAGGGTCGAGAAGATAAACAGGACAAACTCCTTACAGGGTTTGTAACGGAGAATAGGACCGAGAGGATGTCCACAAAAGATAGCCTACAAGTAAGCTCTACAGAAAACAGGGATCAAGGATATACTCCCAAAAAGAGATATCATGCGCGTATCTAGTCTTTGACCATCAAAGTCGTCTTTTAACTTCGCGATTTTGTAGCTTCTTATTCCTGTTTCCATAACATGAGCTGAACTCATTTCTTCGTCGCCTCTCGTTCCACTTGCACTTATCCTTTTCCTAGAATACTTGACGCAAACATGACTGCGTACTCATGATCTCATGCAAGCTTTCCAAAATTCACTAGTGAATCTTGGATCTCGTTTATATACTATAAGGCATTCCATGTAGAAGAACTTTCTCTTGAAAGTAAACAGATGTCAATCAGGTTATCATGCGCACTTACTAGGGTGATCTCTATAACCCATGCATAAATGAAGTAAACCATCCGTCTTATTGGCGAACACCACTCGATCGGGCTTCAAATTTCCAATAAAGGCATCAAGGGATTCTAAGTAACTAGTCATGACAGAACCTCAAAAAGGTTACCCGATACTTCGAGGGCATTACCAAGGCTAGTCAAAAGGTCTAACTACCCTCCTATCAAAACCGAGAGTGGCACCCCCTACTGGATAACCACTTCATCCCTAGAATCCATCCATAGCTTATAAACATAAGCATTATTTCCAAACTCAACACTTGGCATAGACATTCCCAAATCCAAACAAGTCATGTATAAATGGACTGATTCTCCAATAGGACTTTGAGACAAAAATGGGATTCTCTATTACGCTAGTACTTAAGGTGCAGAGACTCAACTATCGAAGCAGACTTAAATGATACGAACAACGAAGTCCTAACGGGATGATAGAGAAGAAAAGCTAAACCTTTAACAAGATCGTTACCCTCCTTCCGAGGTACTCTAGAAATGAGAGCATACTACTGCCCTCCCGATGATCTTGTCCTTGTCCCATAATACTTAACTATCCGCCCCGTTTTATCATGCCAAAGGTACTCTCTCGTCATGGGTTTCATTGTTCATCTTTCTCCCTCCTTTGAGGACTAAGCCATACCAACAAGTTGCTCATCCTTAAGCTCGTATCCTTTATCCTTCTTTCTCACGATCCTTTCTTATAACGCGGCCACTGGTCTCTCGAGAACCACCTCCATCGTATGGAAAGCACTTTCGTAGGTAGAAAAGACTAGTCGCAGTTAAAACTACTGTGACTACAGATGGGGGAAAGAAAGGAAAAGAGACTCAATTAAGGAAACAAGGATAGTGCTAATGGCCTTTGGGGAATAGCCTTTTTCTTTTAAAAGAAAATTTTCTTGAAAAATGCTTCTTTGTAAACGGTTTTTTTTTTCAAATAGTTTTCAGAAGGCCTTTAAAAACTTTTGCCCAGTCTGGTAACCTTCTGCTCTGATACCACGTGTAACACCCCGCCTCCGCTAGGGTCACTCGCAAAGGAATGCACTAGCTTTAGAGGGGCATTATTGGTAAACATGCACAGAAATATCACAAGACATAACATATAAAATAGCGGAAGTAAAATCAAACTTTCATAACATGAATAAATAAGGTCTAAAGCCTTTTACATCAGAGTACATCAAAACCTATCTTGCAATAGTAAAGAAGCATAAAGACATTTTCATAAATTATTCCCCAAGTAAAAACAGTAAAGTAGCCATTAGCCAAGAAAAGTCCAAGCCATCCATGATGACCTTCAAGCAGAAGAAGTCCGAACTAAACAATAGTATTTCCTCCCTGTAACCTGGGGGGGGGGGAACGGAAGAAAAGAGGCAAAACAAAACGGGTCAGTCAAAAAGACTGAGTAAGCCCTATCTACTATTAGCATAAAAACTAGTAAAGTTAACTGACATGAGAAACTGAGATGAACATAAGCATGATAACAAGATAGATAAGCTAAATCAAAATAACAGGATGAACTACTGAACTCAGATAAACTAAGGTGTCATGATAAATTACGATGTCAAGATAAAACAAGGTATCACATCGTCAGGTTTCTATCAAGTATAATATCCCCAAGATATCTGTCACGTATAACGCCCCGTGATATCTATCCTGTATTTTAGCTCTGCACCTACCGTACTAGTATCCCCACCGTGTCATGTGTTAACCAAGAATGACCCTCACTCAAAAGTCGTGTAATGGTCCATGTCAACCTAATATATCGCATATATAGGTTACTCAACTTGTATGTTTTATTCCATGTAAATGTTCAGTCCCTTGCCGTAGACCATACGGGCTTTCCCATGAGATTCTATATTACTTTAACATAGTTCCATGATCCTTAAGATCGGTTTGGACTGTTACCCTAAACCTAGCTAGGGTCTTCCAACATGAATTATTGTTTGTACAACTAGGACTTATGCTACCTAGGGCTGCTAGGGATTATGCTTACCTATTGCACGTTTTCGTATCTCGGTTTGGGTTCAACCACCTAGGGCCACTAGGGATTACGCTAACCGCCAACCGCGCCCTTTTTCCCACGCATTCATCGTGAATTGCTTTTCCATGACTGTATGCACATGTATCACATCGTGCCATCCGAGTCCTGTCACAGGGCAAATCAAGAAATACAGGACTCGGTCGGGAGCTTTCGATTTATCTGCCGAGACCACTCCCTCAACTAGTGAAAGACAAGACAGGATAAATCCTGTATGAGAACACAACACTGGCCAACCCACATCCAAGCCTTACCGCAACCATAATTAGATAGCAATTATGGTCTTTTGGGTGTTCTCTGCCTTTTCGTACGTACACGCTTGACCAAAGATGGTAGGTAGCCTGACGAAATGCTATCTAGGGTACGACCGTGTATCGTCGACTATCCCCTATCCATCCCCGTCTTTAGGTCGCTCGTATAGCAACCAAGGCATACTCTTGGTTCTTCTAACGCAGACCTTAACCTCTCATGAGCCTAGTATAATCACCTGGCAGCTCATAGAGGGATACCAAGAATATCCTCACGTTCCCCGAAGCCGCTGCTTCGTTACCCAGTTCGCTGGAGCCTTTATCTAAATCAGATACTTGCTCCTACTCGTATACTTAAACGATGACCTACCGTATCAGGTTACTCATCTATCTATGAACTGGTCTAAATTTCCTTGACTAAGAATCATTACTTAGTTATTCTTCAACTAAGGTTTACCACTTAGCATTGTTCCCGTTATCCTTGTTAACTACGGTTATCCACATAATCCTCAGAACTAGGGTTTACATAATGGATTAAGTGTCACTTAAGTTCATGACTTAACCCATCTACAAATCCTGTCAAAATTGGCTAAGTACCCAAGTTCAAGGCTTAACCCTACAAACCATGCTCAAGTTGGTTAAGTATATTAAGCAATTCACGACTTAACCTCGTCCAATTATCATTCTAGATTGGTTAAGTATATATTAACTTGACCCTATCAATTTACTTAGTCAAATCGGTCAAGTGTATTCAAGCGATTCGTGACTTAGCCTTATCATGTTTTCACGTTATATTGGTTAAGTATTGGTTAACTTAACCACAATAAATTAACGAGTTAGATTGGATAAGTATAGGTCACTTAACCACACCAATTCATCATGTTTAGATTAGTTAAGTGTTTAACTTAACCCCATTAGACTACCAAGTGGGATTAATTAAGTCTAGGCTAACTTAACCCCATCTGATTTCCATGTTTAGACTAGTTGAGTCTAATCTTAACCCCATTCGTTAACCGTATTTTTCGGTTAAGCGTCATTAAGAAAACTTACTTAACCTTACCAAGTTATCGCGTTGGATTGATTAAGTGTTTGTTAACTTAACCCCATCCACTAGTCATATAAAAATGGTTAAGTGTCATTAGTAAAATCAAGTTACTTAACCTACCCAACCTTGTCATGTTTTGTTAAGTATCATTAGCCTAATCAAATTACTTAACCCATTTTTCCATGTCATATTTGGTTAAGAGTCATTAATCAAATTAACTTAACCCTATCATGTGGCATTAATTACTTAATGCACCTTCACCTCTCACATTAGACTTTGTTGTGGTTACTAGTTAAGCCGGTCGGTTCCGGGTAGCTTTACACCACAACTTGGTCTAACCTCGGGTTCAAGCACAACATGACCAACTTCTCACATTGGGTCCTATTGTTTGCAACTACTAGTTAGGCCGGTCGGTTCCGGGTAGTTTTACGTTGCAAACTCAACCCAACCTCGAGTTGGCCACACTTATATTATCTAAGTGTCATGTCCATCATGTTTCCCAAAACATGTTACAAGTTTTCAAGCATTTGGGTAGACCTAACTTAATAGGTAAATTCCCAAAGGGTAGACCTAACTTAATAAGTAAATTCCCAAGCTTATGTTTTTATGCATACTTACATGTCAACTTCCATGTTATATTTCAAGTCATGTTTTCAAGTTGTATTTTCATGTCATTAGAAATTACCCATAACATAACCCAACGCTTTTAAACTCGCATATACGTTCGCGACAACGTAATGGATTAAAAGAAGAGACTTGGCAAAGGCATGACAAAAATGGATATTAAGCCACAAGTTAATCATGGTGGCAAATGAGGCACAAATGTGTTCATTAACTTGCATGTTACATTCTTAAGCCTCAAAACATGCATAAACCCAAACTTGGCACATAAGCGAATCATGGTGACAAAAGATATGGAATGATGACTAGTAACTCGCATATATCATCATATAAGGGTTATGACTTCATATGCAAGTTGACATAAAGGTTATGAGGGTTCTCATGTTGCCTAATGCAACATTTCAACATAAAGGTTGTAGCTTTTAGCTCACAAGATCAAGATAATGACTTCATAAACTTGCATGACATGATAGCATGTATCATACTCAATGATCAAACCCAAACTTGCAACATGAACATTTAACTTCATAGTTAATATCTAAGAGTAGGGAAAGGGCTTACATTGCTATGAAGGCACAAAAGATATGACAAAGCCCTTATGCAATCAAATAGACCCAAAATGCAAGCTCTAACATAAAAACCCTTGAGCCAAAATGATCAAAACCCTTGCTTTATGATGCAAAGATAGAAACTTGACTTGAATGCAAGCTAATGACACTCATACAAGCTTGAAAACACTTGTATGCATGGAAAATCTCTCATAGAAACCATTTAGAAATTTTATGAAGAGAGTGGAGGCCATGAGAGGTAAAATTTTGCCATAGTTTAGTTGCATGAATGAATAATGAGGATTTAGGATAGGTTAGGGTCTTATCTTAGATTAGGCAAGTGTTTTAGGCCATAGGATTAAACCTAGATTCAATCCAAGCCATCAAAGCATGTCTTGGGGAAGAAGTCAAGTGTAGGAACCATCTAGGGCCTTTAGATTAAAGATGAACCATGAGAACCATCCAAATGCAAAATCTGCATTTGAGCGAATCGGCCCACGGGTTGACAGCCAAACACCCTGGATTAACCCCTAGTCGACCCAGCGGGCTTGGGTCGACTTCAAAAATCGGCCGGTTCGGTTATTCCCCTCTCCCAATTCGCTGTTTTGAACATTTTTGCATATTTATTTAATTTTCAATTATATATATATATATCAATATATATATATTTCTCTGCGCAACCCATTTCACTTAATTAAGTATACTTTAATTTGGGAATTTTTCTTGAAACTTCGCGAGGCCATATCTTGGTCATACGGACTCCGATTTTCGAAAACTCGGACTCTATTTCGCGTATTTTTCCGAGACGAACGCAATCGCATAGCCCTTTCCCTTGATTCAGATTTTACAGTTTAATTCTGCCTCCATTTATGTTATAACATGTTATTGAAAATACGGGTTGTTACAAGGAACCCGAACCGAACCGATGGAGCAAGGGTACACCGAACCGAACCAAAATGCATCCACCTGACCCGACCCGCCAGAGAGCACCCGAACCAAACTGAAGTACTACGAAGGGACTTTGAGGCCACGATCCGACCTGAAGCACTTGGAAGGAGGCCGATCCGAACCGATGGGGGAAGGTCATCCTATCTGAACCGATCTGAAGAGGGTGCTACGAACTGCGATGAACCCCAACCTAAAAGATGATCATGAACTGAAAGAATACCAATCCGGTGATGACCAATAACCCGAGATGCAAAGGTAGTCCAAATAGGAGTTAGAGCTCAGGATCCAGTTGGGAACCAGTGAGTTCACTTCATGGTTGGGCTTTGCTGCGGGACGAGTTCTAAGGAGTTGTCGACGTTCATAACTTCGATTCACCACTCAAAATGAATGATGGGCTATGTATCAGTGTAGTAGAGTCATCATGACTCGAGGGGCAAAGTGACCGTAGTAAGACTATGAGCCAGTACAGTGGAGCCGTTGCGACTCCATGGGCAGAGTGGACATAGTAAAGGATTAATAAGGCTATGAGTCAGTGTAGTGGGGTGTGTACGACTCCATGGGGCAAGGTAAACATAGTGAAGGATTAGTGGCTATGGATTAGTGCAGTGAAGCCGTTGTGACTTCATGGGGCAGAGTGATCATAGCAAAGTATTGGGTGATCGAAGAGGTGGATATCGTATGCTTTACGCACTGAGTGAGAGACATGAGGATGGTTGCTATGTTTGATTGTTTGCCATCACTATGACATGCATACCCCCACCCCCGTTATCTTTACACCATTTATTTAGTGGCACCTTAGAGTGTTGTACAGTATGTAGTGCTAACTCTTTGGTTGTAGGTCCAGGTTCAAGTATGGTTTAGTATACCTGTTATTGTTCTGTTTAGCTGCTTATCGCTTATACCAGACTTTTTGTCTGACCCAGAGTTTTTTGTCTGTTCTTATTACTCTGGGTGCTCTCATGAGCAGACTAGAGACAGGTTAGCTGGTGATGCATGAGTAGCTGATTTGGAGGCGAGCAGGAGGTTTCCACGTATGATATATATATATATATATATATATATATATATATTCTCCCTGTGTCGTTGGTGGTCACTACTTGGGCATTGGTAGTGTACCTCCTTTATCTTGCTTTTACCTTTTGAGACAGTTTGTAAAGTTGTAATAATGATGATGTGGAACATAAGCTGTATTTGGATTTTCCGCTGCTATGATAGTATGTTTTCAACTTTTACACTGTCTCACCTGTTTTATGTCAAGTATGTTGTTATTATATTTTGTTCTATGCGCTATGAGACATTCTATAGGTTCCTTGTTTATTCTTCGTCTTCTTCGTTTTCTTCTGACGACCGTTCCGTGCTAACCGAACATGTGTACAACGCACTTTTGGAGTAAATGTCGGTTGGTGCGGGGCGGGCCGTCACATTTGGTATCAGAGCTCTAGGTTGCGTAGTTAGCCTAGGGAAAAGACACAAATGAGAGATAGTACGTGTAGGAGAGTGCGTATTTTTGATTACTTTGGTTTTCAAAAGCTATATATATACTATTAGTATAGCTAAGGATGAAGTCGCACTGCACTAGCATCACTATGGAGATGGTTAATCGTTTTCTCTTTATAGATTGAACGACGAGCCGATACGCAAGAGGTGCTGGTAGAGGAGCCAATAATGGGAATGATGCTAACATGAGGACGATGTTTACTGACCTCGTGAGAGAAATGCTTAGGGATGTGCAGGGGGCAGCTCCCAATGCCGATAATGGTGGCGGTCCAATAGTGCAGGCGCCTAGGGTCGATTTCGCCAAGCTATGCAAGAATTACACTAACCTTGGTGGGAAGCCGTTCCACGGAACGGAGTCGGCCGCGGATGTTCAGGATTGGTTGGATAGCTGTGACCATATCTTCGACGACTTGGGTATCAAGGATGCGATGAAGAGAAGGCTAGCGTCTCGTCAGCTGCAAGGGCGAGCGATGAATTGGTGGAATGCTATTAAGACAGCTACTCCAGAGGATCAGGTTACTTGGGATCAGTTTGAGGCTCGCTTTAGAGATAAGTTTATCCCAGCTGCTCAGAAGTCGGAATTGTTTAGGAAGTTCTTGGAGCTTAAACAAAATGGTAGGGCAGTCTCGGACTATATTACAGAGTTCAACACTTTGTCGAAGTATGGATTATCCCTTATCGATACTCCTGAGAAGAAGAATGAGAAGTTCACTACTAGTTTGGATGGATACTTGGGGGAAAGGCTTATCAACCACATCGATGAGACTTTTGAATCAATTGTTGGGAAAGCTTTGAGATCAGAGAGTCTTTACCCTAAGTCAAAGACTGAGGTTGCATCTGCAGAAGGGCTGAAGCCGCAAGCAGGCGGTGGAGGCAAGAACAACACTCGGAAAAAGAGGAAGCAGAACCAAACTAAGGATGGCCAGAAAAAGAGTAAGAAAGATGTTGAGTGCTTCAGCTGTGGTAAGAAGGGCCATTATGCCAAAGAGTGCCGGGCCAAGCCAGCGGATAGGAAGTACTACAACTGTGGCCAAGTGGGACATCATAAGGATAAATGTCCACAACCTCTTAAAGAGAAGCAGATTGTGAAAGCATATGCTATTAATGTTGTTCCTTCTTCGTCGAATGCCCCAACAGCGGCGGAGAAAGGAAAGAATGTCGTCATTCAAGGTATGCTTTCCATTTTTGATGTACCTGTTCGAGTTTTGTTTGATACCGGGGCTTCCCGTTCCATCATATCTAGTGACCTGGTAGATAGGTTGGGACTGGAACCCAAGATAGTCGATAGACCGTTAGTTGTGACGAACCCGATTGGTGGTTCGACTAACCTTAGTATGATTTGCCGAAATTTGGTCTTATCGAGTCATGGATGTATGTTTGTTTGTGATTGCTTTGTTTTGGGCTTTACTGGGTATAGCATTATATTGGGGGTCGATTGGCTCCAAAGATACGGGGTGGTGGTAGACTGTGAGGGCTTTTTGGTGACAGTTAAAGCGGATGATGGGCGGAGGGTAGTGTTTGGTAGTCTACCTAATGATAGGGTAATGGCTAGTTTTATAAATTCACTCGACATCACGCATGATGAGTTGTCAGATGTGCCCGTGGTTGGCCAGTATCCGGACGTCTTCAAGGAAGTGACCGGACTTCCACCACACCGAGAGATTGAGTTTCGTATTGATTTAGTGAAAGATGCCAGACCTATAGTGATGCCACTTCGTCGTATGGCACCAAGGGAGCAGCGAGAGCTCGGGGTGCAAGTAAGCAATCTTTTGAAAAAGGGGTTTGTTAGAAGAAGTGTCTCCGAGTGGGGAGCACCAGTTGTGTTTGCCACTAAGGCAGATGGTTCCCTTCGTTTGTGTGTGGACTATCGCAAGTTGAATAAGGTGACGAGGAAGAATAAGTATCTTCTACCGTGGATAGATGATTTGTTTGATCAACTGGAAGGAGCAAGAGTGTTCTCCCAGTTGGACCTCGCAACAGGATTCCATCAACTCCGAGTAGCGGCTGAGAGTGTTTCGAAAACGACATTTTGGACGCCGTCTGGATTCTATGAGTGGTTGGTCATGCCATTTGGGTTGACCAATGCACCAGCATACTTCATGGATCTTTTGAACCGGGTATTCAGAGATCAGTTGAATAAGTTTGTTCTTGTGTTCGTAGACGACATCCTTGTTTACTCGAGGACAGAGGAAGAACACAAGGGATATTTAAGGATAGTGATGGAGGTGTTGAGAAAACACCAATTGAAAGCGAAATTTTCTAAGTGTCACTTCTGGAGGAGAGAAGTGAGATTCTTGGGCCATGTTGTTTCAGAGAATGGTATTGCCGTGGACCCTGCGAAGGTGGCTACGGTACAGGATTGGTCTACGCCCAACAGACATGAGAAGCTTCTTGGGGTTAGCTGGATATTATCGTAAGTTTATTGTGAGGGCCCCCCCGCACCAACCGACATTTTCTCCAAAAGTGCGTTGTACACTTGTCCAGTTAGCACGGAACGGGTCGTCAGAAGGAAAAGGAAGAAAGAAATGAATTAACGAAGAACCTGTAGAATGTCTCACAGCGCATAGAACAAAATATAATAATAACATACTTGACATAAAACAGGAGAGACAGTGCATAAGCTGAAAATCAGAACTAAACATCATAGCAGCGGAAATCCAAAATACAACTTATTACAACTTTCAAACTGTCTCAAAGCAAAAGTAAGATAAAGGAGGTACACTACTAATGCCCAAGTAGCGACCACCAACGACACAGGGAGAATATATATATATATATATATATATATATCATACGTGGAAGCCTCCTGCCCGCCTCCGAGTCAGCTACTCGCACATCACCAGCTAACCTGTCTCTAGTCTGCTCGTGTGAGCACCCAGAGTAATAAGAGGAGACATAAAACTCTGGGTCAGACATAAAGCCTGGTATGAGCGATAAGCATCTTAAGTGAAAAATAACAGGTAGACTAAAACATACCTGAACCTGGACCTGCAACCAAAGAGTTAGCACTACATACAGTACAACACTCTAAGGTACCATATCAAACGGTGCAAATATACGGAGGTGGGGGAGGTGTGCATGTCATAATGATGGCAAACAATCAAGCATAGCATCCATCCTCGCATCTCTCACTCAGTGCATAAAGCATACGATATTCACCACTTCGATCACCCAACATACCTTGCTACGATCACTCTGCCACATGAAGTCATAAATGGCTTCACTGCACTGATATCATAGCCACAAATCCTTCGCTATGTCCACTTTGCCCCATGGAGTCACAAGAACCCCACTGCACTGGCTCATAGCCTTACTAATCCTTACTATGTCCACTCTGCCCCATGGGGTCACAAGAACCCCACTGCACGGGCTCATAGTCTTACTACGCATCACCTTGCCCCTCAGGTCGTAATGACCCTACTGCACTGATAACATAGTCTTGCTACCATCACCTTGCCCCTCAGGTCATAATGACCCTACTGCACTGATAAGTAGCCCATCATCCATTTTTAGTGGTGAATCGAAGTTTTGAACGTCGACAACTACTTAGCACACGTCCCGCAGCAAAGTCCAACCATGAAGTGAACTCATTGGTTCCCAACTGAATCCTGAGCTCTAACTTCCATTTGGACTACCTTTGCATCTCGGGTTATTTGTCATCACCAGATCGGATCGAGTCGTAGCCTTCAGGTCATAGTGGTTCGGTTCGGAGTCCAGTTTTCCCTCGTCACCATGGTTCGGATCGAGTCACGTCATCAGCTCATGGTCACCCATACGGATCGGGTCGTGGTCACCCTTTCGGATCGGGTCGTGGTCACTAGCTTGCCACGGTTCGGATCGCCATCGCGGTCCACTTTCTCTTTGCTTCAGATCGTGTCCCTCTCCTTGG
Organism: Allium sativum; assembly: GCA_030737875.1. Taxonomy (NCBI): domain Eukaryota; kingdom Viridiplantae; phylum Streptophyta; class Magnoliopsida; order Asparagales; family Amaryllidaceae; genus Allium; species Allium sativum. The sequence continues at coordinate 162,712,483 of CM060923.1, forward strand.
TTCGGATCGGAATACCCCATACGGATCGGATCGCGCTCCTCAAGCTCGTGGCTCCCCCTGGTTTGGATCGGCGTCTCGTGGTGCATCAGATCGTGGATGCTGCTTCCCTCTAGTCGGATCGTGATGCGAAACACAAGTGGATCGGATCGGGTAGCAGTTCGCGGTTGATGGTCGTGGGCCTTGCGCAGATGGTTCGGTTCGTAGGAGATGACTCGACTCGTGGTGATGTCCCACGATCCCATAGGGCGATCCGATCGACCCTCAATCCCCTATCCGATCCGAATCCCTGCACCTTGTCCAGCGAGCTGTTTACGCCCCTCGACGGCGTTTTCGACCATTCCAACTATTCTAATCAATCACAAAGCATACCATACAATCACAGAAACTTGTATAATCAACCACAAACATCAAAACAACAATATGATAGATTAAAATGGATCAATCATAGCCAAAACCCCCTATTTTTCCCTTAAGCATGTTTAGGTGAAACTTATGATATAATTAGCAAAACTTAACCAAATTAACCCAAATTCATATCAGAGGTCTAAAACATCATTCCGAACTTTGTAAACATTTTTCCAGAATTTTATCATGTTTAAATTCGCTAATTAACACTAATCATCCCTAATTAGCCATAATTAGTGTAAAACTATGCAAATCACTCACTTAGCCACAAAATAAACTAAGATCTGAAATAAATCTCTGATTTGATGTGAATCTCTATGCTAAACAGCAGCTCCAATGTTGATTTGGTGTAGATCTTCTTTGATTAGGGGTTGCTAAGCCAAATCCTTGACCAAAAGATGATTTGAAGGTGATTTAGAGGTTGGAGGCCATTTTTAGGGTTCCTTGGTGATAAGTGGAGGCTAGGAAACTGAAATGGAATGATCCTCTATCTCATTTCAGCCTCCCCATAACCCTAATCCCGAAATGGGTTATGGGCCTACTCACTAATCACCCGGTTTGGCCCGGTTAAGCAGTTTTTCACCCTCCAAACCTTATTTCAGCCATATCTCCCAAACGGTAAGTCCGTTTGGCTATTATGACCACTCTACGGAAAGGTAAACCATCAAACAAATCCAATGTAAGAGGTTTCAGGTCAAAATTCCTTTCCAATCAAAAGTTATGGCCAAAACAGTACCTACTAGGGGCAAAATGGTCATTTAAAAATCGACAAAAATCATGAACATGGGAAATGACTCTAATAGATGTTTCCCAAAGTTCCATGACCATACGACTTCATATGAGAAAGAAATAAATATTCTACGATCCTCCGATACGTAGAATGTGGGTCATTACACTCTCCCCCCCCCCTTTAAGAAATTTCGCCCCCGAAATTCCCAAATCAAAACATACACAAGGATCCCGCATGCCTATCAATCATAAAACAACAATCAAACATGCAAAAAAGCAAAATAAGTCTACCCTAGCATGCGGAAAAACTAAATTACGAAGTAAGTCTTACCAGGCAAAGGGTTCTGGATATGCCTTCCTAATGCTCTCCTCTGTCTCCCAAGTACAATCATTCTCGTTCTCGCCCCACTGAACCTTGACTAGCTTCACCGCCTTCCTTCGAAGTTGCTTCGTATCGTGCCCCACAATACGAATCGGCTTGCGTTTCCCAACCGCCTCGGGTTCCACTTCGAAGTCCTCTAACTGATCAGGTGAAATAGTCATATCTGAGTCGTGAACGAACTTCCTTAGCTGGGAAACATGAAATACATTGTGAACTCCCGCCATCTTCTCTGGTAAGCCAACTCTATATGCCAAATTCCCGACTAGCTCAAGAACAGGGAATAGGCCAACAAATCTTGGTCCCAACTTGCCTCTCCTGCCAAATCGAATCACACTCTTTAACGGAGAGATCTTGACAAAGACCAAGTCACCAACGGAGAATTTCAAGTCTCTTCTCCTCATATCAGCATAACTCTTCTGCCTATCTTGGGCAGCTTCCATTCGTTGTCGAATGATCTTAATCTTATCGAAAGTTTCTCTCACCATATCTGGTCCAAGCACAAACTTCTCGCCAGTCTCTATCCAACATGATGGTGAGTTGCACGGTCTTCCGTACAAAGCTTCATATGGAGCCATGCCGATACTGGATTGGTAGCTATTATTATATGCAAACTCTACTAGATGCAAATGGTCATCCCATGATCCACCAAAATCCAATATACAAGCTCTCAAGAGATCTTCCAATATACGATTCACCCTCTCCGTCTGACCGTCGGTCTGAGGATGATATGCGGTACTGAGATGTAATTCTGACCCTAGAGCCTCTTGTAAGCTTTTCCAAAACACACAAGTGAACAACGGGTCTCGGTCACTCACAATGCTTTTAGGTACTCCGTGAAATCTCACTACCCACTTCATATACAATTCTGCCAACTTGGCTGCCGTTCTGGTAGATTTGACTGGTATAAATCTTGCACTCTTAGTCAATCGATCCACAGTTACCCAAATGCTATCATATCCTGATCTAGTCCTTGGTAAACCATCGATGAAATCCATCGAGACTTGCTCCCATTTCCATTCGGGAATTTCTAATGGTTGCAATAATCCACTAGGCTTCTTTTGCTCGGCTTTAACTAGCTGGTAATTCATGCATTTGGATATAAACTTCCCAACGTCTCTTTTCATCCCTTCCCAGTAGTAAGTCCGCTTCATGTCTCGATACATCTTATTACCACCAGGATGTATAGTCATTTTTGAGTGATGACATTCTCTAAGCACTTCATCTCTCAAACCATTCACGTTGGGCACAACTAGTCTTCCATTCTTCCGAAGCCATCCATCTCGATCAAGCACATACACATTCATCTCCTCATCGATACCCATCTCTAACTTGGAGATGATTTCCAATAGGTTTGGATCGTCCCTCTGGTTGGAACCAATCCGCTCTATCAAAGTGGGTTTGATCGTCAAACTAGCTAGCATAACTGAATCCAATTCGCACTTCGGTCTGAAATCAAACCCCGCGATATACTCCAGTTTCTTCCATTTAAGAAACATTGCCCCTAAGCTGGCATGTCTCCTACTCAAGGCATCGGCTACCGCATTACCCTTCCCAGGTGTATATGCGATGTCAAAATCATATGAAGCCAAGAACTCTAACCGTCTCTGCTGACAGAGATTCAGATCCTTCTGAGAGAAGAGATATTTTAACGATTTATGATCGGTAAACAACTCGAATCTTTCTCCCAAGAGATAGTGTCTCCACATCTTCAGCGCAAATACAATCGCTGCCAATTCCAAATCATGGGTAAGATACTTCTTCTCATGAGGCTTTAGCTGTCGACTAGCATAAGCTACAACCCTACCTCCTTGCATCAATACTGCAACCAGTCCGGTACCACAAGCATCCGTGTATACCGTCATCTCTTCATTCCCATTAGGAATGACTAACACTGGCGCACACGTCAACTTCTCCTTTAGACTCTTGAAGGCATCCTCACACACTCCGTCCCAGACGAAGGACTGATTCTTCTTAGTCAATTGAGTCAACGGTGCTGCTATCTTGGAGAAATCCTGGATAAACTTACGATAATATCCAGCTAATCCCAAGAAACTTCTTACATCTGTTGCATTCTTGGGCGTAGGCCAATCCTGTACCGTAGCCAATTTCGCAGGGTCCACGGCAATACCATTATCGGAAACAACATGACCCAAGAATCTTACTTCCCTTCTCCAAAAATGACACGTAGAGAATTTCGCTTTCAATTGGTATTTCCTCAACACCTCCATCACTATCCTCAAGTGTCCCTTGTGTTCCTTCTTTGTCCTTGAGTAAACAAGGATATCATCCACGAACACAAGAACAAACCTATTCAACTGATCTCTGAATACTCGATTCATGAGATCCACAAAATAAGCTGGTGCATTGGTCAACCCTAATGGCATGACCAGCCACTCATAAAATCCAGACGGCGTCCTAAATGCCGTTTTCGGAACACTCTCATCTGCTACTCGAAGCAGATGAAATCCTGTCGCGAGGTCCAACTGGGAGAACACTCTAGCTCCTTCCAGCTGATCAAACAAATCATCTATCCGCGGTAGAGGATACTTATTGTGAATATTAGGCTCACATCCCTAAAAGCAAACTTAATTAGGCTCACATCCAGTGATAAACTTATTATAAATTAGGTCCCTATTTTTCAAAAGTTGCGAAATAAATGAAAATAAAAACTAAAAAAAAACGAAAATTATTATTTAAATAAATTATTCATTCGACCATAAATTCACTTAAAAAAAATCAAAAACATGTAAAAAATAAAATCAAACAGCAAAAAATGCAGTTAAATGCATTTTGTTATGCAAAAATTTCAATTTCGTGCGTATATGTATGCAAAATTTCATAGTAGTGTAACTCAGTTCATTTTTATTTGCATTCAAGTATGCAATTAAATCCAAAACATGCACATATGTGTGCAACATATATGCAGACAAAATTATAGGATAATTTACCTTGTGCAATAATTGCATACATGTATGCAAGAATTGACAATACTTGCAAACATATATGCAAGTTTTTTTTCCTTCTTGGCGTGGACTTCTGGGATTATTTCCAGATTTTAGATTTTTTTTTTTATACATGGCCGCACATTTTTTTTTTGTAAAAAGCGAAGGAGCGAAGGGAGCGAAGTGGGTAGGCTGGACGTGAAAGTAGGGAGCGGATCCTTGATTGTAGGAGGAGGCTATTCAAAAATAGGGACCGGAAATGTATATGAAACTATGAGCGGATGTGAGCCTAATTTAAAACCTTAACAGGGACATGTAAAAAACGCACCCATACTTATTCTTTCTCATTACCTTATTCAACTCGCGATAGTCCACACACAAACGAAGGGAACCATCTGCCTTAGTGTCAAACACAACTGGTGCTCCCCACTCGGAGACACTCCTTCTAATAAATCCCTTCTTCAAAAGATTGCTGACTTGCACCTCGAGCTCTCGCTGCTCCCTTGGTGCCATACGACGAAGTGGCATCACTATAGGTCTGGCATCTTTCACTAAATCAATACAGAACTCAATCTCTCGGTGTGGTGGAAGCCCGGTCACCTCCTCGAAGACGTCCGGATACTGGCCAACCACGGGCACATCTGACAACTCATCCTACGGGATGTCGGGGGAATTTACAAAACTAGCCATAACCCCATCACTAGGTAGGCTACCAAACACTACCCTCCGCCCATCATCCGCCCTCACTGTCACCAAAAAGCCCTCACAGTCTACCACCACCCCGTATCTTTGGAGCCAATCGACTCCCAATATAATGACATACCCAGTAAAGCCCAAAAGAAAGCAATGACATACAAACATACATCCATGACTCGATAAGACCAAATTCCTGCAAATCATACTAAGGCTAGTCGAACCACCAATCGGGTTCGTCACAACCAATGGTCTATCGACTATCTCGGGTTCCAATCCCAACCTATCTACCAGGTCACTAGATATGAAGGAACGGGAAGCCCCAGTATCAAACAAAACTCGAACTGGTGCATCATAAATAGAAAGCATACCTTGAATAACAACATTCTTTCCTTTCTCCGCAGCAGTTGGGGCATTCCACGAAGAAGGAACAACATCAATAGCATATGCTTTCACAATCTGCTTCTCCTTAAGAGGTTGCGGACACTTATCCTTATGATGTCCCACTTGACCACAGTTATAGCACTTCCTTTCCGCTTGCTTGGCCCGACATTCTTTAGCATAATGGCCCTTCTTTCCACAGCTGAAGCACTCAACATCCTTCTTGCTCTTTTTCTGGCAACCCTTGGATTGGTCCTGCTTCCTCTTATTCTGAGAGTTATTCTTGCCTCCACCGCCTGCTTGCGGCTTTGGCCCTTCTGCAGATGCAGCCTTAGTCTTTGACTTAGGGTAAAGACTCTCTGATCTCAAAGCTTTCCCAACAATCGATTCAAAAGTCTCATCGATGTGGTTGATAAGCCTTTCCCCCAAGTATCCATCCAAACCGGTAATGAACTTCTCATTCTTCTTCTTAGAAGTATCGATAAGAGACAGTCCATACTTCGACAAAGTGTCGAACTCAGCAATGTAATCAGAAACTGCCCTTCCGTTCTGCTTGAGTTCTAAGAACCTCTTGAACAACACTGACTTCTGGGCAGCTGGGATAAACTTCTCGCTAAAGCGAGCCTTGAACTGATCCCAAGTAACCTGATCCTCTGGAGTAGCTGTTCTAGTGGTATTCCACCAATTCATCGCTCGCCCTTGCAGCTGATGAGACGCTAGCCTTCTCTTCATCGCATCCTCAAGACCTAAGTCATCAAAGATACGGTCACAGCTATCCATCCAGTCCTGAACATCTGTGGCCGACTCCGTTCCGTGAAACGGCTTCCCACCAAGATTAGTGTAATCCTTGCACAACTTGGCGAAATCGACCCTAGGCGCCTGCACTACTGGGCCAACACAAACTCCAGGATTGGGAACTGCCCCTTGCACTTCTCTAAGCATATCTCTCATGAGGTTAGTAAATATCGCCCTCATGTCAGCGGCAATCCCTTGGTTGGTCCCTCTACCAGCACCCCTCGTGTCTCGGCTCATCGTCAATCTGAAAAAGGGAAACGATTAACGACCCCATAGTGGTGCTAGTGCAGTGCGACTTCATCTTTATACTACTAATAGTATATATATATACATAGCTTTTGAAAACCAAAGTAATCACAAATACGCACTCTCATATACGTACTATCCCTCCCTGGTGTCTGTCCCTAGGTTAACTACGCAACCTAGAGCACTGATACCAAGTGTGAGGGCCCGCCCCGCACCAACCGACATTTTCTCCAAAAGTGCGCTGTACACTTGTCCAGTTAGCACGGAACGGGTCGTCAGAAGGAAAAGGAAGAAAGAAATGAATTAACGAAGAACCTGTAGAATGTCTCACAGCGCATTGAACAAAATATAATAATAACATACTTGACATAAAACAGGAGAGACAGTGCATAAGCTGAAAATCAGAACTAAACATCATAGTCTCAAAGCAAAAGTAAGATAAAGGAGGTACACTACTAATGCCCAAGTAGCGACCACCAACGACACAGGGAGAATATATATATATATATATATATATATCATACGTGGAAGCCTCCTGCCCGCCTCCGAATCAGCTACTCGCACATCACCAGCTAACCTGTCTCTAGTCTGCTCGTGTGAGCACCCAGAGTAATGAGAGGAGACTTAAAACTCTGGGTTAGACATAAAGCTTGGTATAAGCGATAAGCATCTAAAGTGAACAATAACAGGTAGACTAAAACATACCTGAACCTGGACCTGCAACCAAAGAGTTAGCACTACATACTGTACAACACTCTAAGGTACCATATCAAACGGTGCAAAGATACGGAGGTGGGGGAGGTGTGCATGTCATAATGATGGCAAACAATCAAGCATAGCATCCATCCTCACATCTCTCACTCAGTGCATAAAGCATACGATATTCACCACTTCGATCACCCAACATACCTTGCTACGATCACTCTGCCCCATGAAGTCATAAATGGCTTCACTGCACTGATAACATAGCCACAAATCCTTCGCTATGTCCACTTTGCCCCATGGAGTCACAAGAACCCCACTGCACTGGCTCATAGCCTTGCTAATCCTTACTATGTCCACTCTGCCCCATGGGGTCATAAGAACCCCACTGCACTGGCTCATAGTCTTACTACGCATCACCTTGCCCCTCAGGTCGTAATGACCCTACTGCTCTGATAACGTAGTCTTGCTACCATCACCTTGCCCCTCAGGTCATAATGACCCTACTACACTGATAAGTAGCCCATCATCCATTTTCAGTGGTGAATCGAAGTTATGAACGTCGACAACTCCTTAGCACACGTCCCGCAGCAAAGTCCAACCATGAGTGAACTCATTGGTTCCCAACTGGATCCTGAGCTCTAACTTCCATTTGGACTACCTTTGCATCTCGGGTTATTGGTCATCACCAGATCGGATCAGGTCGTAGCCTTCAGGTCATAGTGGTTCGGTTCGGAGTCCAGTTTTCCCTCGTTACCATGGTTCGGATCGAGTCACGTCATCAGCTCGTGGTCACCCATACGGATCGGGTCGTGGTCACCCTTTCAGATCGGGTCGTGGTCACCAGCTTGCCACGGTTCGGATCGCCATCGCGGTCCACTTTCTCTTTGCTTCAGATGGTGTCCCTCTCCTTGGTTCGGATCGGAATACCCCATACGGATCGGATCGCGCTCCTCCAGCTCGTGGCTCCCCCTGGTTCGGATCGGCATCTTGTAGTGCATCAGATCGTGGATGCTGCTTCCCTCTAGTCGGATTGTGATGCGAAATACAAGTGGATCGGATCGGGTAGCAGTTCGCGGTTGGTGCTCGTGGGCCTTGCGCAGATGGTTCGGTTCGGAGGAGATGACTCGACTCGTGGTGATGTCCCACGATCCCATAGGGCGATCCGATCGACCCTCAATCCCCTATCCGATCCGAATCCCTGCACCTTGTCCAGCGAGCTGTTTACGCCCCTCGACGACGTTTTCGACATTCCAACTATTTTAATCAATCACAAAGCATACCATACAGTCATAGAAACGTGTGTAATCAACCACAAACATCAAAACAACAATATGATAGGTTAAAATGGATCAATCATAGCCAAAACCCCCTATTTTCCCCTAAGCATGTTTAGGTGAAACTTATGATATAATTAGCAAAACTTAACCAAATTAACCCAAATTCATATCAGAGGTCTAAAACATCATTCCGAATTTTATAAACATTTTTCCAGAATTTTATCATGTCTAAATTTGCTAATTAACACTAATCATCCCTAATTAGCCATAATTAGTGTAAACCTATGCAAATCACTCACCTTAGCCACAAAATAAACTAAGATCTGAAATAAATCTCTGATTTGATGTGAATCTCTATGCTAAACAGCAGCTCCAATGTTGATTTGGTGTAGATCTTCCTTGATTAGGGGTTGCTAAGCCAAATCCTTGACCAAAAGATAATTTGGAGGTGATTTAGAGGTTGGAGGCCATTTTTAGGGTTCCTTGGTGATAAGTGGAGGCTAGGAAACTGAAATGGAATGATCCTCTATCTCATTTCAGCCTCCCCATAACCCTAATCCCGAAATGAGTTATGGGCCTACTCACTAATCACCCGGTTTGGCCCGGTTAAGCAGTTTTTCACCCTGCAAACCTTATTTCAGCCATATCTCCCAAACATTAAGTCCGTTTGGCTATTATGACCACTCTACGGAAACGTAAACCATCAAACGAATCCAATGGAAGTGGTTTCAGGTCAAAATTCCTTTCCAATCAAAAGTTATGGCCAAAACAGTACCTACTAGGGGCAAAATGGTCATTTAAAAATCGACAAAAATCATGAACATGGGAAATGACTCTAATGGATGTTTCCCAAAGTTACAAGACCATACGACTTCATATGAGAAAGAAATAAATATTCTACGATCCTCCGATACGTAGAATGCGGGCCATTACATTTATCCAGGACTTCTCCAAGATAGCAGCACCGTTGACTCAATTGACTAAGAAGAATCAAGCCTTCGTCTGAGACGGAGTGTGTGAGAATGCATTCAAGAGTCTAAAAGAAAAGTTGACGCGTGCGCCAGTGTTAGTCATTCCTAAAGGGAATGAAGAGATGACGGTATATACAGATGCTTGTGGTACCGGACTAGGTGCCGTATTAATGCAAGGAGTTAAGGTTGTAGCTTATGCTAGTCGGCAACTAAAGACGCATGAGAAAAAGTATCCTACCCATGATTTGGAACTGGCAGCGATCATGTTCGCGTTGAAGATATGTAGACATTATCTCTTAGGAGAGAGATTTGAATTGTTTACCGATCATAAATCATTAAAGTATCTCTTCTCTCAGAAGGATTTTGAATCTCCGTCAGCAGATATGGTTAGAGTTCTTGGCTTTGTATGATTTTGATATAGCATATACACTTGGGAAAGGCAATGCGGTAGCCGATGCCTTGAGTAGGAGACATGCCAGTTTAGGGGCTATGTTTCTTGAATGGAAGCAACAAGAGTATATCGCAGGATGTGATTTCAGACCAAAGTGCGAATTGGATCCCGAGATGTTAGCTAGTCCGACGATCAGACCCACCTTGATTGAGTGGATTGGTTCCAGTCAGAGGGACGATCCTAATCTATTGGAAATCATCTCCATGTTAGAGATGAATATCGACGGTGAGGAGATGAGTTTGTATGGGCTTGATCGAGAAGGATGGCTTCGAAAGAATGGAAGACTAGTTGTACCCAACGTGAATGGTTTGAGAGACGAAGTGCTTAAGGAATGTCATCACTCAAAATTGACTATACACCCCGGTGGTGATAAGATGTATCGAGATATGAAGCAGACTTGCTACTGGGAAGCGATGAAAAGAGACGTTGGGAAGTTTATATCCAAGTGCATGAATTGCTAGCTAGTTAAAGCCAAGCAAAAGAAGCCTAGTGGTTTGTTGCAACCATTAGAAATTCCCGAATGGAAATGGGAGCAAGTCTCGATGGATTTCATTGATGGTTTACCAAGGACTAAATCGGGACATGATAGCATTTGGGTAATTATGGATCGATTGACTAAGAGTACAAGATTTATACCAGTCAAATCGACCGGAACGGCAGCTAAGTTAGCAGAACTGTATATGAAGTGGGTAGTGAGATTTCATGGAATACCTAAAAGCATAGTGAGTGACCGAGACCCGTTGCTCACTAGTGGGTTTTGGAAGAGCTTACAAGAGGCTCTTGGGTCGGAATTATATCTCAGTACCGCGTATCATCCTCAAACCGACGGTCAGACAGAGAGGGTGACTCGTATATTGGAAGATCTCTTGAGAGCTTGTATATTGGATTTTGGTGGATCATGGGATGACCATTTGCATCTAGTAGAGTTTGCATATAATAATAGCTACCAATCCAGTATCGGTATGGCTCCATATGAATCTTTGTACGGAAGACCGTGCAACTCACCATCATGTTGGATAGAGACCGGCGAGAAGTTTGTGCTTGGACCAGATGTGGTGAGGGAAACTTCAGATAAGATTAAGATCATTCAACAACGGATGAAGGCTGCCCAAGATAGGCAGAAGAGTTATGCTGACAAGAGGAGAAGAGATTTAAAATTCTCCGTTGGTGACTTGGTGTTTGTCAAGATTTCTCTGTTGAAAAGCGTGATACGATTTGGCAGGAGAGGCAAGTTGGCACCAAGATTTGTTGGCCCATTCCCAGTTTTCGAACAAGTTGGGAATTCGGCATATAGAATTGAATTACCAGAGAAGATGGCGGGAGATCACAACGTATTTCATGTTTCCCGACTAAGGAAGTTCGTGCACGACCCAGATATGACTATTTCACCTGATCAGTTAGAGGATTTCGAAATGGAACCTGAGGCGGTTGGGAACCGCAAGCCGATTCGTATTGTCGAGCACGATACGAAGAAACTTCGAAGGAAGGCGATGAAGCTAGTCAAGGTTCAGTGGGGCGATAACGAGAATGACTGTACTTGGGAGACAGAGGAGAGCATTAGGAAGACGTATACAGAACTCTTTGCCTAGTAAGGTTTGCTTTACAATTTAGTTATTCCGCACGCTAGGATAGACCTTTTTTGTTTGTTTTGCATGTTTGATTGTTGTTTTATAGCTGATAGGCATGCGGGACCTTTTGTGTGTTTTGGTTAGGGAATTTCGGGGGCGAAATTTTTTAAGGGGGGAAGAATGTAACAACCCGCATTCTACGCATCGGAGGATCGTAGAATATTTATTTCTTTCTTATATAAAGTCGTGTGGTCATGTGACTTTGGGAAACGACCAAATGGGTCATTTCCCATGTTCATGATTTTTTGCCGATTTTTAAATGACCGTTTTGCCCCTAGCTGATCTTGTTTCGACCATAAATTTTGATTGGAAAGGAATTTTGACTTGAAATAACTTTCATTAGATTCGTTTGATGGTTTACCTTTCCGTAGAGTGGTCATAATAGCTAAACGGACTTACCGTTTGGGAGATATGACTGAAATAAGGTTTGGAAGGTGAAAAACTACTTAACCGGGCCAAATAGGGTGATTAGTGAATGGGCCCATAACCCATTTCGGGAATAGGGTTATGGGGAGGCTGAAAAGGGTTAGGGTTTCATTCCATTTCAGTTATCTAGCCTCCACTTACCTCTTAGAAACCCTAAAAATGGCCTCCAACCTCTAAATCACCTCCAAATCACTTTCTAATCAAGGATTAGGCTTAGCAACATTAAATCAAGGGAGATCTTCACCAAATCAAGAGTAGAGCTGTTGATTAGCATTGGTATTCGCGCCATATCAGAGATTTATTTCAGATCTAAGGTTTATTTGTGGCTAAGGTGAGTGATTTGCATAGTTCCTCACTAATTATGGTTAATTAAGGGTAATTAGTGTTAATTAGCGAATTTAAACATAATAAAAATCTGGAAAAATACTTATAAATTCTTAAATGATGTTTTAGACCTCTGATATGAACTTGGGTTAATTTGGTTAAGTTTTGCTAATCCTATCGTTAATTATGCTTGAACATGTTTAAGGGAAAATATGGGGTTTCGGCTATGTTTGTTCCATTTTAACCTATCATATTTATGTCTTTGGTGTTTGATGTCACTTCTACTTGTTGCTATGACTATATGGTATGCTTTGTGATTGATTAAAATAGCTAGAATGGTCGAAAACGCCGTCGAATGGCGTAAAACACTCGCTGGAAAAGTTGCAGGAAAATGGTGCAGGCTTTCGGATCGGATCAGTGGAATGGGCTCGGACCGGATAATGGACTGGGCAAGGGATCACTGAACCGAACCGAGGCTTGGCACAAGGGAAAGTATGGCAAAAAGGAAGGCCACAATGGTTGAACTGGCATCGGATCGAGCTAAAGAAGGGGGAATCGGATCAACTGAAGGCAAGAGAAGGGGATCGAAACGGAAGAGGAAGGGGAAGTGGATCGGATCGGGGACCAGGAACCCGAACCGAACCGATGCAGCAAGGGTACACCGAACCGAACCGATGCAGCAAGGGTACATCGAACCGAACCAATATGCATCTACCCGACCCGACCCGCCAGAGAGCACCCGAACCGAACCGATGTACTACGAAGGGACTTTGAGGCCATGATCCGACCCAAAGCACTTGGAAGGAGGCCGATCCGAACCGATGGGGGAAGGTCATCCGATCCGAACCTATCTGAAGAGGGTGCTACGAACTGAGACGAACGCAAGCCTAAAAGATGATCATGAACTGAAAGAAGACCGATCCGGTGATGACCAATAACCCGAGATGCAAAGGTAGTCCAAATGGGAGTTAGTGCTCAGGATTTAGTTTGGAACCAATGAGTTCACTTCATGGTTGGGCTTTGCTGCGGGACGAGTGCTAAGGAGTTGTCGACGTTCATAACTTCGATTCACCATTGAAAAGGAATGATGGGCTACATATCAGTGCAGTAGAGTCATCATGACTCGAGGGGCAAAGTGATCGTAGTAAGACTATGAGCCAGTGCAGTGGAGCCGTTGCAACTCAATGAGGCAGAGTGGACATAGTAAAGGATTAGTAAGGCTATAAGCCAGTGCAGTGGGGTGTGTACGACTCCATGGGGCAAAGTGGACATAGTGAAGGATTAGTGGCTATGGATCAGTGCAGTGAAGCTGTTGTGACTTCATGGGGCAGAGTGATCATAGTAAAGTATTGGGTGATTGAAGTGGTGGATATCGTATGCTTTACGCACTGAGTGAGAGACGTGAGGATGGTTACTATGCTTGATTGTTTGCCATCACTATGACATGCACACCCCCACCCCCGTTATCTTTACACCATTTATTCATTGGCACCTTAGATTGGTGTACAGTATGTAGTGCTAACTCTTTGGTTGTAGGTCCAGGTTCAGGTATGGTTTAGTATTCCTGTTATTGTTCTGTTTAGCTGCTAATCGCTCATACCAGACTTTTTGTCTAACACAAAGTTTTATGTCTCTTCTTATTACTCTGGGTGCTCTTACGAGCAGACTAGAGACAGGTTAGCTGGTGATGCATGAGTAGTTGATTCAGAGGCGAGTTGGAGGCTTCCACGTATGATATATATATATACATACATACATACATATATATATACATATATATATATATATATATATATATATATGTTCTCCCTGTGTCGTTGGTGGTCACTACTTGGGCACTGGTAGTGTACCTCCTTTATCTTGTTTTTACCTTTTGAGACAGTTTGAAAAGTTGTAATAATGATGATGTGGAACATAAGCTGTATTTGGATTTTCCGCTGCTGTGATAGTTTGTTTTCAGCTTATGCATTATCTCACCTGTTTTATGTCAAGTATGTTGTTATTATATTCTGTTCTATGCGCTGTGAGACATTCTACAGGTTCCTTGTTGATTCTTCGTCTTCTTCCTTTCCTTCTGACGACCGTTCCGTGCTAACCGGACATGTGTACAACGCACTTTTGGAGTAAATGTCGGTTGGTGCATGGCGGGCCGTCACAATAGTCTTAGCGAGCGATAAAATAACTATCAACAATTTTGTAGGACAATATAATAATTACAAACAGTTTAGGTCTCAGTTGAGCCGTCTCTACAAACACAAGGTTAGCACACAATAATCTCATTATAATATGTTACAAACGCACATAATAGACACGAGTCTGAATAGGATTCCTAATCCAGCTTCTCTATAATGTCCTACGATGATAGCTTTCCTATAAGAAATAAAAGAGAACATACACAAGCAACCATAACATCCATAATAAGGAATAACCTAGCTATCACTGACTACAATATTGTGTTGAAACCAAAAATGATTACGACACCAAAGGTGTGAGATCACACTAAACCAAATGGTAAGATTAAGGAAAATGGAGCCACGAAAAAATAAAAGCAAGTAAAGAACACAAGAATTTTATAGGGATTCGATCCATAACAGATCTACATCCACTTTGGAAGTGATTTCATTATCATATGTGATATTACAAAATACATCTCTCTTTCATTTTTGCTCATTCTCTCCTTTTAAAATGATTCCACTCACTTTATTCTCTTTAATGACTTGATTCTCTCTAATCCACTTTACTCCTTCTTAAATTATCTTTGGCATATACGATTCGCAACGCTTATGCCAATACAGAGTGGTTCTTTGGATAATAATCCAACCAGTCTCTCCATATTAACAACGTTAAAATGGTCAAAATTTCGATAGTCTGTGATTTAACCATCAAAGAAAAACAGTGTGCAAACAACGATATTATTTCCAGGTGGAAATTCTATCAAATCAACCATCAATCATATATATATATATATTCATATGTTCCTTATTTTCTATGTTTAGAAAATATACGTTAATGCTGGAAAACATTTCCATAACTTATTTACGTATCACTATTCTTCTACAACTATCAGTCTCTGATTGTAAACTAGTATAAGAACAATTCCCTAAGTACCAATCCCGGAGGTCGAAACCAACATCAGATAGATACTTAGGAAACCATTCAACTTAACAAGTCTCCAGTCAAATTCTGATTTAGATTAACTCCATTTCTTAACTCCTTATACATGAACACTTCCTTTTCTAATTCATATTTCCAATTTCAGTATTTGATTTCGTTTCCGATTCTATTTGGAAAACATTTCCAAATCTTCTTTATTTGGATTTAAACAGATGTTTAAACCAACATCGCGACGATAACTCAAACCACTATACTTATTTACTAAATTCACTTAACCACTTTCACTCTCGAACCTTAACCATTTCTACATTAAAAACGAAGTCAATCAAGTTGGGGTAAAACTACCTCTCAGACCTTAACTGAACAACATTCCAAATCTCGAAATAGGGTAAGTTCATCTTTTAATCCTTTAACACTTCCTTACGAACCCTCGGATTCTATTTATGAACCCCCTTCTTTTACAAGTTTACGTGATTATAACAATGGTGTTACAATCTCCTTCCCCCGAATTACATTATCTTTAATATGACTTTTATTTCCTAACTCGAATAATATAACGATCAAATAATTTATTAATTCATATTTGGTTAACTCTATGCTATAACTCTTATTCGATGAACTTTTATTCTATTTAACTCTTACTGGATTAACTCTTATTCGAATAACTTATTTGAATAACTTGTATTTGATTAACTTACTTCGAATATCTACTATTCGATTATCTCACTTCGAATATCTATTATTCGATTATCTCACTTCGAATATCTATTATTCGATTAACTCCTTCGATTAATTAAAATCGATTAACTCATCTCGGATATTTCTGATTCGATTAACTCATTTCTACGAATAAACTAATATTCGATAACTAATACTCGACTAACTCTAACTCGGTTAACTCTACTGATTAATTCTAACTGGATAACCCTAACTGGTTAACTCTAATGGTTTAACCTACTGGTTAACTCAAATGGTTTAACCTAACTAGTTAACTCTAATGGTTTAACCTAACTGGTTAACTCTTTATCCTTATTCAGTTTCAAACATCGATGTTGAAATTGATTCTTACTTCTTTATATAATTCCTAACTTATATATTCTATTTATCCAAATGATAAATATTTAACTTAATTTATAAATATCATTTATAAATCAATCTGCTCCTTTTATCTGTTTACTTCTTCATATATAAGCTCAGACTTATATATATATATATATATATATCTAATTATCCAAGGATAAATATTTTCTTTATAATCTATTTGTTTTCTAAACAAATATTTCCTTTATAACCCTATTTGTTTTCTTGAACAAATATTCCCCTTTTCATTTTATTTGCAAATAGTTTGCAAATATTCCCTTTAAAATATTTTATGTACTTATCCTAGATGAATAACACTTTTATTATCTTCATCTATTTAATAACTGAATATCCTCTTTATCTTATCCTATTTCTTTAACAAATAAATAATCTTTATCTTATCCTATTTATTTAACAAATAAATAATCCATTTATAAAATCTTATGATTTTATAAATATTCCCTTTTTAAATTATTCCACTTAAACGTATTTCCTATTTGTAAATATTCCATTTATAAATATTCCTATTTATAAATATTCTATTTATAAATATTCTCTTTTATAAAATCCTCTGATTTTATAAATATTCTCTTTTTAGTATTCACTTTGACAAATTCCCCTTTTCTCCAAATCCTGGTATGTTATGGTGTTTAACATATCAAATTACGATGTCCTATATCGTCCATACACACACAATCAACAACAGGTTATAATTCACATCATATATCAAAATATATGAAAAACAATAAAATAACTGTTGAGGAATTCAGTCGGATTCCTCCAACTTTTTTCCCTGCATCCACAGATGTTACACAATAAAATCAACATCACTTTCAGTTCCATATGATATATTATGTTAAACAGAATCAATAAGGAAATTCAACTAACCGACTAGCAGATCAATCAAACAGTCAACACACAGTCAATCAGCCAATATTTAACAGTTCTAAAAATACAACATGAAATTTTAAGCTGTTCAGAGTTAGTGAGATTTACTCACATTGGATGCTCATCGTTGATAATAATAACCATCGCTTGATTCAAACGGACAATTTATTTCGCCATAAATTGTAAAGAGCTCTGATGGACTTCTCATCAGTTCCATCGTGTAGTGTCCGTCCATACGATCCCAACGGAACTGACCGTTCGTGATTCTGATATCATATGATGAAGTTATCGATATTACAAGTTCAATACATTTGTTTAAATTAAAAACTAAAACTTTAATTTTAATTTAAAACAATCGGGCCTCACACCTTTTTAATTATCGGCCCATTCCTGTTTTAAAGCCCATCGACGCCAAATTCCTCTTCTTCCCCTTCACGATGCTCATCTCCAGGAATTGAACCCGTCGCTCCCTTGGACAACCATGACCGAACATTCTCCACCATTCCTCCATCGAATTAACCCAAAACTCCACCATTATTCAACACTTCACCTTCTATTCCTCATCATATTACCATCGCACCACTCGACATCTACGTGTACCTCACGTTCGAATCACCATCTCCACTGTTCGGGTGAAAACACCAAACCAAATTCCTCTAATCTCCATCAAAACTCGATTTTGAGATTACCAAAACATGTCTCATCAAAATCTAATCACCTTCCTACCCAAAACTCCCAACTCGACTTCACCATTGGAAATCCGTCGCCTGCTGCTGTAAGCGCCACCTAGAAAATACCGAACTTTTTTATCACCGAAATCACCCAAAGTACCACAAACATATGCCATTCGATCTCACAAACATAAAACCCCACTTGATCTCTTGATTTAAAGCTCACATCTTTTGCTAATCTCAACCCTAGCTCCTTTATACCTCACACTACCTTTACAAACAACGCAAAATGAACATCGGACCCTTAAATTCTCGTACTGGATTGAAGAGAATGATCCCATCAACACAAATATGTATATACATGGATTTATAGAATTTAGTTTGATTTTCTTTTGATTTTCCTTCTTGCGTTTGTTGGTTTTCAAAAGAAAAAAAAGGTTGGCGACTTGAACTTGGTTATATAAGGTGGACGGGAATTTTCTGTGGTTGAAAAAGATGGGGGTGTGGCCTTGTTTAGGTCCACATATTTTAGTTTTTATTTACATTTTTAATTTTTTTGCCTTCTTAATATTCGTGTGGTCACACATGATACCCAAAAATCATGAAAATTTACATGCAGCTAGAGTTTGACATTACGGTCCCAACGAAACTGGTTTCGTCGAATTCCGACTTCGTATGCTCACACAACATATTTTTAACCGTCAAAATACTGACTGTTTTTCACTCTAAGAATGAGTACAGCCACACAGTGACCCCAAAAATCACGGAAATTGTAATCTAGCAATAATTTAATATTGCGGATAAAATAAAAATGGTTTTCAACAAATTCTGAGGTCGTTTGCAAAACCGGCTATTTTTAAAGCTCTGAATGATCCATTTAAATATATAAATATATTTAAATATAATTAAATTAAATATAAGTTAATTTATATTATCGTATATATTCATAGTGGAATACCATACAGCTCCAGAATATTCCTACATGAATTTCTAACTCGATATTTCAAATCCTGATTAAATCGATATTCGATTTATAATGAAATTCCTTTTTAAAATATAAATATTTCCTTTATAAATTTCAAAGGAATTCCACAGCGACTTTTCTGAAATTTGATTTGGACATAAATCAAAATCTACACGACGAAATCTCGATTTTTCTCTTCCACTTGAAAGATATACTTCAACAACTCCCAACGTTTCTTGTTTCATAGAAATCAAGCTTAAAACGAATCATGTACATTCAGTTGAAGTTCAAATCGCCAAACCGCGAACTGTAGCGCCATTTCAAGCCCGATTTTAATTAAAATATAATTATACGTTCAAACCATCGTTATTTAAATATATTCGTTATTCTAATTCAATTCTAAACTGAAATATATACTTTGAATTGCCCAATTCACAACGTATCGCCATTTCAACCCATTCTGATTATTTCAGAATTAAATATATTATTAATTATTATTTTATTTAAATATTCACTCTTATTTAATCCGAAGACCATTATATTCTCTAACCCACTATATAAATAATTAAATAATTTAATTATTATATCGCTGAAAAATGCGGGTTATTACATTCTTCCCTACTTAAAATAATTTCGTCCTCGAAATTGCTAAGTTAGAAAACAAACCCTATCGACCGGTTAGAACTTGTTTCTTCACTTCTTAATCCTCAGTTTCAACTCAACCAATTTAATTTCAATTAAAATATTAATCAATCCTTATCAACGAAAATTTTCAAAAATCCTAAAAATTTTCTAACACCTTAACTTTTTTGAATTTTTTTGCCTGCACCTCCTTTGTACTGGTCAATACGTCAAACCACCACTCGCCTCTCTGGGCCATCTCCATCCCAAAATAAAATCAAACAGCCAAGCGGCTTGCCAATTCGGGTCATAAATCTTATATCCAATAGAAATATAAACTTGTACCTTTTGTCAGCATATCATTATATTCTTTCCACCTGCTATCATTTTAGCGGATACAAGGGTTATCCCAATCAAACTCCAATCTCTTTTATCAACAACACATCCATTCGATTATATCCGAGCCAAATATCATTTCAACTCGAGTTTCTTCTCGATTCCCAACTCTTGATTATCCCATTACACTTCAAATTTGAATCTCACAATCCAATTTGTCTTGATATCATTCTAATTCAACCGCAGTTACCACTTTACTAGCTTTACTTTAATTCAAATTTGCTTTCACAAATTTCTGTTAAATTTGTTTTTAATTCAAACAATCTTTCCCTAGGAGTTTTTTAAACAGTTTACTCTTTTCAAAAATCAAATTTTCCTTTTTGAAATTCAACCCAACTTGTCTTTCCCAAAACAAATTCAAAACAGTATCTCTGGTAGTAATTCGTCACTTACAACTCGAAAATGAATACTGATGATGCAGCTGTCATCATCAGAATCTATTTTCCAGCGATCGAAGTGAGTTCAATACTATACAACCATTTCTAAACATTTCCACTTTGAAATCCATTTCAAAATATAATTCACACTGCTTGTAAAACAATTTACAATCTCCCAGGATCTTAAATTTTCCTTATTTTTAATCCAAATCCATTTACAAACACTTATCCAATTTTTCCAGAATTTTAATTCAATTCCTGGTTTAAATTTTAGATTTAACTCATCTGATTCCACGTATTTCACTTATATGAATTCTGATTGGTTATTTACATAACCATTTAATTTATAATCTTACTCGATTATAATAACAACCAATATATCCACTATATTATAATTTTGATATATATATATCCTCTATATATCAAGATATACCTTGGGTAAACTTATTTTAATTTGGCCTCCTTTCAAAACATATCGTGTTGACCCATCGTATTCGAGTGTTTATAAACTTCTACTGATACAGTGGATCAAACTGATCGACCAGAACCCATAAACAACTCAACCAATGAATCACCATAATATAAAACCACTTTATATCAAATTACAAATACGTTCACTCGTATATATACACTCAACTCAATCTGGGGTTTTACTAACCCCATCTCTACTGAGTCACGCCACAGAGCCAAGGTAATTCTCTTAACCTTATGCTCTGATACCAACTGTAATGACCCGAAAATTTGCGATCTTGGTTATCCGATATACGACACATATCGAACATCCAAGGATCGAAAATAACCGAATAGTTAATGAAAGAAATTACAGGGTGAGGGAAGATAAGATAGAAACTTAGAATAGAAGAAGAAGAAGAACACAACATCAGAGTAACACGAACCTCACAGTGGAACGAATAACATATAATAGATAACATATATTTGAAATATAAATCTGTATTTGAATATACATCATTATCAAAGTACAACACTTACAACACATTGGAAATAAACTATAGCTATATGATCCTGAAGCCTTCTGCTCCAGCTCTTCAAGTATCTATAAATTCCTGACTACTTGACTGCCCATACAAAATTGGGCACCCAAGAGTTTAGGGAAAACAAAACAAAATAAACTCCGGGTCAGTCATGGGACCGGTATGAGTAAAACAGTTTAAAACAGTTTGAACAAGTAAATGATATCTCATAAGACCACGCCGTATAATGCAACAGGTTTTTCCCTTACGAGAATCCAAAATATCTTTATATTAAAAACCTTTTGATATTATAATAATGTCTATCAACCACAATATAATAATCATCTAGCAAAAACACTTTCATCTCACGTTCTACATATATAGTATACAATCAAAACTGCAAGCACGTATTGGGTAATGGATTTCCAACTATGACAAGGTATGGAACCACCTTTCGCTAGTGTACCTCCAGAAAGGAATACACTGGGTTCAACAAGAACATCTTGCAACCCGGCCACACATTACCGACCACTCATTTCGCTTGAGTGTATCGAATGTATATCACCAACGGTTGGGATCAGCAACCGTTTTCCAAATGGGACAACATCAACAATAGATTTTTTTGAAGTAAATGAAACTCTAGATCAGGTGATTATACACCCTAATAGGTGTGACGTACATAGCCATGCTACCTGCCCGATTTCTGTCATTTACCGGTTGATGAGGCTTGAGGTTACGCCTTATCATCTCATCAGATTCGCTTCGGATGCCACATTGTCAGATCCATTGAAAATCACTAATTGACGTCTAGAACAGTACATTACGTGTTAGCTAAAAAAGTTTCCTTCTCCTCTTCCACTCTTGGTACGGTTGAAGAAATCAATGTACGTGAACTTTCTGAAAATACTCTATTAGACATTCATCCATACAAGTCATCCAGGAACAGGATAAACCAAAGGCACTATTCAATACATCCATCTTAGGCACTGTTATTTAAGACTTATACAATAGCCCTTGCACTTTACTCCTTCTTTAATTATCTTTGGCATATATGATTCGCAACGCTTATGCCAATACAGAGTGGTTCTTTGGATAATAATCCAACCAGTCTCTCCATATTAACAACGTTAAAATGGTCAAAATTTCGATAGTCTGTGATTTAACCATCAAAGAAAAACAGTGTGCGAACAACGATATTATTTCCAGGTGGAAATTCTATCAAATCAACCATCAATCATATATATATATATATATTCATATGTTCCTTATTTTCTATGTTTAGAAAATATACGTTAATAATGGAAAACATTTCCATAACTTATTTACGTATCACTATTCTTCTACAACTATCAGTCTCTGATTGTAAACTAGTATAAGAACAATTCCCTAAGTACCAATCCCGAAGGTTGAAACCAACATCCGATAGATACTTAGGAAACCATTAAACTTAACAAGTCTCCAGTCAAATTCTGATTTAGCTTAACTCCATTTCTTAACTCCTTATACATGATCACTTCCTTTTCTAATTCATATTTCCAATTTCAATATTTGATTTCGTTTCTGATTCTATTTGGGAACCGTTTCCAAATCTTCTTTACTTGGATTTAAACAGATGTTTAAATCAACATCGCGACGACAACTCAAATCACTATACTTATTTACTAAATTCACTTAACCACTTTCACTCTCGAACCTTAACCATTTCTACATTAAAAACGAAGTCAATCAAGTTGGGGTATAACTACCTCTCAGACCTTAACTGAACAACATTTCAAATCCCGAAATAGGGTAAGTTCATCTTTTAATCCTTTAACACTTCATTCCGAACCCTCGGATTCTATTTATGAACCCCCTTCTTTTACAAGTTTACGTGATTATAACAATGGTGTTACAATCTCCTACACCCAAATTATATTATCTTTAATATGACTTTTATTTCCTAACTCGAATAATATAATGATCAACTAATTTATTAACTCCTATTTGGTTAACTCTATGCTATAACTCTTATTCGATGAACTTTTATTCTATTTAACTCTTAATGGATTAACTCTTATTCGAATAACTTATTTGAATAACTTGTATTTGATGAACTTACTTCGAATACCTACTATTCGATTATCTCACTTCGAATATCTATTATTCGATTATCTCACTTCAAATATCTATTATTCGATTAACTCCTTCGATTAACTCAAATCGATTAACTCATCTCGGATATTTCTGATACGATTAACTCACTTCTGTGAATAAACTAATATTCGACAACTAATACTCAACTAACTCTAACTCGGTTAACTCTACTGATTAATTCTTACTAGATAACCCTAACTGGTTAACTATAATGGTATAACCTACTGGTTAACTCAAATGGTTTAACCTAACTAGTTAACTCTAATGGTTTAACCTAACTGGTTAACTCTTTATCCTTATTCAGTTTCAAGCATCAATGTTGAACTCGATTCTTACTTCTTTATATAAGTCCTGACTTATATATTCTATTTTTCCAAATGATAAATATTTAACTTACTTTATAAATATCATTTATAAATCAATCTGCTCCTTTTATCTGTTTACTTCTTCATATATAATTCAGACATATATATATATATATATATATATATATATATATCTATTTATCCAAGGATAAATATTTTCTTTATAATCTATTTGTTTTCTAAACAAATATTTCCTTTATAACCCTATTTGTTTTCTTGAACAAATATTACCCTTTTTATTTTGTTTGCAAATAGTTTGCAAATATTTCCTTTAAAATATTTTATGTACTTATCCTAGATGAATAACACTTTTATTATCTGCTTCTATTTAATAACTAAATATCCTCTTTATCTTATCCTATTTCTTTATCAAATAAATAATCCCTTATCTTATCCTATTTATTTAAGAAATAAATAATCAATTTATAAAATCTTATGATTTTATAAATATTCCCTTATTAAATTATTCCACTTAAACGTATTTCCTATTTATAAATATTCCATTTATAAATAATCCTATTTATAAATATTCTATTTATAAATATTCTCTTTATGAAATCCTCTGATTTTATAAATATTCTCTTTTTAGTATTCACTTTGATAAATTCCCCTTTTCTCTAAATCCCGGTATGTTATGGTGTTTAACATATGAAATTACGATGTCCCATATCGTCTATACACACACAATCAACAACAGGTTATAATTCACATCATATATCAAAATATATGAAAAACAATAAAATAACTGTTGAGGAATCTAGTCGGATTCCTCCAACTTATTTCCCTGCATCCACATATGTTACACAATAAAATTAACATCACTTTCAGTTCCATATGATATATTATGTTAAACAGAATCAATATATAAATTCAACTAACTGACTAGCAGTTCAATCAATCAGTCAACACACAGTCAATCAGCCAGTATATAACAATTCCAAAAATACAACATGAAATTATAAGCTGTTCATAGTTAGTGAGATTTACTCACATTGGACGATCCTCGTTGATAACGATAACCATCGCTTGATTCAGACGGACAATTTATTTCGCCATAATTTGTAATGAGCTCCGATGGACTTCTCGTCAGTTCCATCGTGTAATGTCCGTCCATACGATCCCAATGGATCTGACCATTCGTGATTATGATATCATATGATGAAGTTATCGATATTACAATTCAATACATTTGTTTAAATCAAAAACTAAAACTTTAATTTTAATTTAAAACAATTGGGCCTCACCGCTTTTTAATTATCGGCCCATTCCTATTTTAAAGCCCACCGACGCCAAATTTCTCTTCTTCCCCTTCATGATGCTCATCTCTAGGAATTGAACCCGCCGCTCCCTTGGACAACCATGACCGAACATTCTCCACCATTCCTCCAACGAATCAACCCAAAACTCCACCATTATTCAACACTTCACCTTCTCTTCCTCATCATATTACCATCGCACCACACGACATCTACCTGTACCTCACGTTCGAATCACCATCTCCACTGTTCGGGTGAAAACACCGAACCAAATTCCTCCAATCTCCATCAAAACTCGATTCTGAGATTACCAAAACGTATCTCATCAAAATCTCATCACCTTCCTACCCAAAACTCCCAACTCGACTTCACCATTGGAAACCCGTCGCCTGCTGCTGTAAGAGCCACCCAGAAAATACCGAACTTGTTTATCACTGAAATCACCCAAAGTACCACAAATACATGCCATTCGATCTCACAAACACAAAACCCCACTTGATTTCTTGATTTAAAGCTCACATCTTTTGCTAATCTTAACCCTACCTCCTTTATACCTCACGCTGCCTTTACAGACAACGCAAAATGTATATCGGACCCTTAAATTCTCGTACTGGATTGAAGAGAATGATCCCATCAACACAAATATGTACATACATGAATTTATAGAATTTAGTTTGATTTTCTTTTGATTTTTCTTCTTGCGTTTGTAGGGTTTCAGAAGAAAAAAAGGTTGGCGACTTGAACTTCGTTATGTAAGGGGGACGGGAATTTTCTGTGGTTGAAAAAGATTGGGGTGTGGCCTTGTTTAGGTCCACATATTTTAGTTTTTATTTACATTTTTATTTGTTTTTGCCTTCTTAAAATTCGTGTGGTCACACATGATACCCAAAAATCACGAAAATTTACATGTAGCTAGATTTTGACATTACGGTCCCAACGAAACTAGTTTCGTTGAATTCCGACTTCGTATGCTCACACAGCGTATTTTTAACCGTCAAAATATTGACTATTTTTCACTCTAAAAATCCATACGGCCACACAGTGACCCCAAAAATCACGGAAATTGTACTCTAGCAATAATTTAATATTGCGGATCCAACAAAATTGGTTTTCGTCAAATTCTGAGGTCGTTTGCAAAACTGGCTATTTTTAAAT
This sequence comes from Allium sativum, assembly GCA_030737875.1. Taxonomy (NCBI): domain Eukaryota; kingdom Viridiplantae; phylum Streptophyta; class Magnoliopsida; order Asparagales; family Amaryllidaceae; genus Allium; species Allium sativum. The sequence goes on from CM060923.1 coordinate 162,738,829, forward strand.
CTCTGAATGACCCATTTAAATATATAAATATATTTAAATTTAATTAAATTAAATATAAATAAATTTATATTATCGTATATATTCACAGTGGAATACCATACAGCTCCGGAATATTCCTACATGAATTTCTAACTTGATAATTCAAATCTCGATTAAATCGATATTCGATTTATAATGAAATTCCTTTTTAAAATATGAATAATTCCTTTATAAATTTCAAAGGATTTCCACAGCGACTTTTCTAAAATTTGATTTGGACATAAATCAAAATCTACACGATGAAATCTCGATTTTTCTCTTCCACTAGAAAGATATACTTCAACAGCTCCCAACGTTTTCTGTTTCACAGAAATCCAGCTTAAAACGAATCATGTAAATTCAGTTGAAGTTCAAATCGCCAAATCGCGAACTGCATCGCCATTTCAAGCTCGATTTTAATTATAATATAATTATACATTCAAACCGTCGTTATTTAAATTTATTCGTTATTCTAATTCAATTCTAAACTGAAATATATAATTTGAATTGCCTAATTCACACAATATCGCCATTTCAGCCCGTTCTGATTATTTCAGAATTAAATATATTATTTAATTATTATTTTAATTAAATATTCACTCTTATTTAATCCTACGACCATTATATTCTCTAATCCACTATATAAATAATTAAATAAATTAATTATTATATCGCTGAAAAATGCGGGTCATTACACAAACCATCACGTAAGAAGACTACTCGACCTCACGTGGCAGCTGTGATGCCCGACCCATCCTCTCAACGATGCTCGATTGAGTAGCAAGGCGCTCGACTACCAATGTGAACAGTGCTTGACATGTAACCAGAAACGCCGCTCGAGTAGGCTGAATGAACGACCGATTTCATTGCTCGACCACTTGTGCTTTGGAGATGCATGACCAACCGAAGTTCCTCCGTTCGACCCCTCAGCTAGTTGAGCTGCTTGACCTGCTTGTGAGATGCCGCTCGACCTTTGGTTTATTCTGTAGTGCTCGACCAGGCATGGGTAAACTTCATCAGTTGTTTTTCCTGTTTTGATCTTAATCTGGTCCAGTGCACTTATACTGTTCGACAGAATGCATGAATGGGTTTTTGGTTAAGTAACATTTACCCCTTGAAGCTTACATTTTTTGCTTACGAGAAATGCGGGCTTCGAATCGAAGCTTCGATTTGAGTTTCTGAGGCTAGAGCGAATGCAGCTTTTGGATTGTTAATGGATTAGTCTTTGGTTATTCCTCACCCTTTTGATAAATTGCTGGGAAGATGCCATTTTGTGCTTAACTTAGTATGTTTTTTAATTAAGCGTGCACTTATTTTGGTATTCCTGAATTCGACGCAGAATTGTCATGGGTTGCTCGCTATTCATCTTTAGACCTGTTGTAGTAGCTTAGTTGGATTTAGAAATTCGAATTTGAATTCGTTTTGTCACCATGGATCATCCTAGGATGTATAAAATTTAGAATCTCCGTTTCACGACGGCTTGCCCCAGCGCATGGTTACTGCTTAATCTCCTTTTTATATTTCACATTGAAATTTTTGATGGATACTAGCTTCAACTCCCCTTAACTTCTATGCCGATCTAATGAGAGAGAAACCCGTTCCTCTATGCGGCGTGGTCTCGTTAGATATTTTAGTGTCGGGTAGCATGCTATTATTAACACTAGTATTTTTGACCGATCCATAGTTTTTGCACTCCCCTTAACCTCTTAGGTACTCAATTGAGTAGGCTGAGGGTTAAGGTCTTTGAGGCATAGCTTCCATATATGCTTTTGGAGGCAAGCATGGGGCTAGAGCTATATAAAAGTTCCACTGTGTTCTATTATTATTTTCTGTTGTGTCATTTTATGTATATGTCGACATGTTTTGAATGCCATTATTTATACTATGATCAGTCGAGGGCCTTTGTCACATGTCTCTCTTAGATTGTATTTTGCAATATGTTATACTTCTCTGAACGGGTGTTTTATAGGGTTGTATGAATGAATATTAATATCAATGAATGTTTCATGAAATTTTCATACTCCTATGCTGACTGATGTTATAGTTGATTAACATTTGGTTTTTCTATAAAAATTAAAACTAGAAATGACTACCATATCTATATGTAATGGCGCGTTTTGTTAGCTGTCGAATAATTAATTTATTTAATTATTTATATATCGATTTGGCGATATCGATAACTTAAAGTAAAACGTTCGAACTTATAATTTTTAATTATAATTAAAACAAACCTGAAACATCGCGGCAGTTCGCTATTTGGCGATCTGAACTTCAACAGAATGTACATGATTCATTTTAAGCCGGATTTCTGTGAAACAAGAAACGTGTGGAGCTGGTGGAGTATATATTTCTAGTGGAAGAGAAAAATGGGGATTTCGTCGTGTACATTTTGATGTACGTCCAAATCAAAATTTCAGAAAAAGTCGCTGTGGAATTCCTTTATAATTTGCGACGCTTTATATACGTTGTAAAAGGATTTGCAATGTAAATTGAATATCGATTCAATCTGGACTCGGAATAGCGAGTATATAATTATACTGGAGCTGTATGATATTCCTCGGCGAATATATACGATAATATAAATTTATTTATATTTAATTTAATAATATTTAAATATATTTATATATTTAAATGGGTCATCCAGAGCTTTAAAAATAGCAGGTTTTGCAAACGAAGTCGAAATTCGACGAAACTAATTTTGTTAGATCCGCAATGTCAAATAGTTGTTAGATTTCTAGTTTCGTGATTTTTAGAGTCACTGTGTGGTTGTACGGATTTTTAGAGTGAGAAACAGTCAGTATTTTGACAGTTAAAAATACACTGTGTGAGCATACGAAGTCGGAATTCGACGAAACCAGTTTCGTTGGGACCGTAATGTCGAACTCTAGTGGCATGTCAATTTTCGTGATTTTAGGAGATCGTATATGATCGCACGAATTTTTAGAAGACTGAAATGAATATAAAACAATAAAAAGAAAATATCTAAACTCAATGAAAGGTCAAAACAAAAGCCACATGGTCATCGTTTTAGCGCCACACAAATAAAATCCCGTCCCCTATAAAATAGTTCTATGAGCCGCCACAACTTCGGGTTCCAATGTGAAAATTCTAACCTTCAAAAATCCATTAAAAATCAATACAAAATCAATAATTCATTCTTGGTATATACTCGGGTTCAGGTTAGTGTCCTCTTCATTTTGATATGGGTTTTGGGGCACTCGAATTCCTTATCGTTGAAGTCAGTGTGTTCACCAGAAACTAGGGTTAATGATTTTGGTAAATTTGAGGTAGTAATCGGATTTCTGAGCATCGTATGTTGGTTCAGGAAGGTAGGTGGCGCTCATGAGCCAAAATTTGGGGTGTTCGGTGCTTTTTGGGGTCAATGCCTGTACGGGTTTGAGCGAGAGTGGTTGCCGACGGGTTTTGATTGGGGAGGGCGTGTTGCACGAAAGAGGTATGAGGTGAAAGAGGATATGAAGGGAAGAATTCTAGTGATTTTAGTTCGATTTCTAAAGTGATGGATAAGGAGAGAATGGTGGAGGAAGATTTAGAAATGGTTTGAAACAAACGGGGGTGGTTCTGGAGCTTTTTGCGTTGGAGAAGAAGAATGGTTCGGGTTTGGGCCAAGTAGAAACGGGTATGGGCCAATTAAAAGGGTAAAAGCCCAACTAATGGTTTAATTAAGTTTTATTTTAAATCTAAAATATGTATTAACTTGTTAATGATGTATCTTGACCATACGATGTCAGAATCACAAACCGTAAGTTGCGTTGGGATCGTATGGACGAGAGCAACACAATGAGACTGACCGGGAGTGAATCCGAGCTCGTTACAATTTATGGTGAAATAAATTGTCCAATCTGAATCAAAGACAGTTAATCGTTTTAAACGATAATAGTCCAATGTGAGTAAATCTCACTAACTCTGAACAGTTTATAATTTCATGTTGTATTGTTAGAACTGTTAAAATTGTCTGTTTGACTGTGTGTTGATTGTTTGATTGAACTTCTAGTCAGTTAGTTAAATTTCTATATTGATTCTGTTTAACAAAATATATCATATGGAACTGAAAGTGATGTTATCTATATTGTCTAACATCTGTGATGCAGGGAAACAGGTTGGAGGAATCCGACTGGATTCCTCAACAGTTATTTTATTGTTTTTCATATATTGTTATATGATGTGATATAAAATCTGTGGGAAATTATATGTGCTTGGATGATATTGAACATCGTGATTTGATATGATTGAATACCATAACATACCGAATGTTGATAAGGGGATTTTCAATGTTTATATCGAAAATGAATCTTATTTATAAAATCGATAGGATTTTATAAAAGGAAAACATTTATTTAATTAGAAAATAAATAAATGAAAAAGGAAACATTTATTTAGAAAATAAATGAAATAAAATAGAAACATTTATTTAGAAAATAAATGAATTTGAATATAAAGGAATATTTATTTAGGAAATAAATAAAGGAACATTTATTTAGATTATAAATAAATGAAATAAAGGAATATTTATTTAGGGAATAAATAAAGGAACACTTGTTCGGAAAATAAATAGAACTATACAAGGATAGATTTAAACACGTGCTTCGCACACAAGTATAACACGATATGGATTTTAAGGAGATATTAAATAGGAAATCTATTTTTAACAGATAAAGTAAGAAGATTTAATTTATAAATAATTTTTTATAAATTAAATGAAATATTTATTGTTTGATAAATGGGATATATAAGTTTGAACTTATATAGAGAAGTAGAAATTGTTTTTAACACCGATAAAGTAAATAAACGCTGTTAAAGGGAAATCCTTAGAAGGGGAGAAACGTTATTAAAAGGACATTTTTAAAGTGAAGAACTGTTACTAAAAGTAAATCTTTATAAATGGATAAACGTTGTAAAAAGTTAATCTTTATAAATGGATAAACGTTGTAAAAAGGAAATCTTTTGAAATGAATAAACGTTATAAAAAGGAGTAAATCGAATTTAGTTATTCAAAATGAGTTATTCGAATTTGATATTTGAATAGAGTTAAACACATTAGAGTTATTCGAATTAGTTATTCGAATAGAGTTAAACACGTAAGAGTTAATTGAATATTAGTTATTCAATTTGAGTTAATCGAATTTAGTTATTCGAGAAGAGTTAAATCAAATTAGTTATTCGAAGGAGTTAATCAATTAAGTTATTCGAATTAGTTATTCGAAGGAGTAAATCAAATTTAGTTAATCGATTAGAGTTGAGTTAATCGATTTGGGTTAAGTTAAAGTATCGAGTTAAGTAATTGAGTTAAGATTTATCGAGTTAAGTAATCGAGTTAAGTAATCGAGTTGAGATAATCGAGTTAAGATTTATCGAGTTAAGTAATCGAGTTGAGATAATCGAGTTAAGAAAATCAAGTTGAGTTAATCGAATAAGTTATTCGATAAGAGTAAATCCATTTAAGTTAATCGGATGTTAGTTATTCGATAAGAATTGACACATTTAAGAAAATCGAATATTTGTTATTCGATAAGAGTTAATGAAATAGAGCCAACCAAGAAGAGTTATTCGAATATTAGTTATTCGATAGGAGTTAATCGAAATAGAATTTATCGAATATAAGTTATTAACAAGGGAGTTAATCGAATAGAGATTACTCGAAAGAGAGTAATACGTCGAATTCAATTATATCGAATTCGGGAAAGTACTATTTACTTTCCAGGGTTTAAATCAAGATTTAGTTATTGATTTAGAAATAAGGTGTCTGTTAAATTATTCGAGTTAGGAAATAAATTTATAATTTAGGTTAGATATTTTAGGGGTAGGAATTATAACGTTATAGTTATAATCAAACGTTGTCATATAATAAGCGGATTCGTAGCCTGAATCCGAGAATTTGCGTAAACAAATGATTGTAAAAAGTGAGTGATGAGCTTCATCTATTTCACAGTAAAGGACGTTGTTCAATTAAGGTCTGCGAGGTAATTATACCCCAACTTGATTGACTTCAGAATTGACAAAGGAATAGTTGTGGTTCGATCTAAAAGGTTGATTAGGAATAAAGTTAAGGAATAAGCGATAAATGGATTAAGCGAAACGATGTTTTATGCAACGTTCATTGGAAATCCGTAAATGAGTTTTGGAAACATTTTCCAAATATAGTCAAATATGTTTTCTAAACATAGAAAATGAAATGTTTTCATGATAAGAATTTAAGAAATAGAGTTAAGCAAATTCAGAAACTGACTGGAGAGGGTAAGTTAAACAGTTTTCTAAGTGACGATCTGATGTTGGTTTCGACCTTCCGGATTGATACTTAGAGAATTGTTCTCATACTAGTTACAGTTAGGGACTGATAGTTGCGAAATAATAGTGATGTGAAAATAAGCTAGGGAAATGTTTTCCAATGATTAATAACATATATTTTCTAAATATATGAAATAAGGAAATATGAACATATGATGATTGATCGATCGAATTTCCATTTGGAAATAAGATCGTTGTTTGTACACCGACATGTTTTCATTTGATAGTTGAATCACAGACTATCAAAGTTTTGACCATATTTACGTTGTAAATATGGAGAGACCGGTTGGATGATTATCCGAAGAACCACTCCGGATTAGCATAAGCGTTGTGAATCAAGTACGCTGAAGATAATTGAAGACGGAGTGAAGTGCAAGGGCTATTGTGAAAAGCCTAGGTAGGATGGATTCACTGAATAGTACCTTCGGTTTGTTCAGTCCCAGGACAACGTATATGGACGAGTGTCTGACAAAGTATTCTTAACGAATCATATATGTTGTTCTCTTTAAACGTATTACGTTGGTGGCGGAGAAATTCGTTTCTCTTAGCTTTTATACCCGTGATGCCTTGAGAAATCGATAATGATTTGGCGGGTATGACGATGTGGCATTCAAAGTAATTGAAGAAATAATCTGTCAAAGTGATAAACGTGACCTCAAAACCTCATAACCCGGAAATAACAGAAGTTGGGCTAGGCAGCATGGCTAGTTGGGCCATACCCAAGCAGGGTGTATTATCACCATCTAGAGAATATTCAATTGTACTTCTTTATAATCTATTTCAATGCTGTCCCTTATCGGGAAGGATGGTTGCTGATCCCAACCATCGGTGATAATATATTCATTACACTCAAGCTAAATGAGTGGACGGTCATGTGTGGCCGGGTTGCAAGACGTTCTTGTTGAACCCTAGTGTATCTCCTCTAGAGTACACTGATCGGAAGGTGCTCCCATACCTTGTCTGTTGGAATCCAATCTCCAATAAGCGCTCACGGTTTATTTGTATACTGTGTATGTGGAACGTGAGATGCAAGCGTTCTACTAGATTGATATCTATTTGTATTTAGACAATATTATAATATCAGAAAGATATCCTTTATTTAACCAAGTGTTGGAGTTTTATTCACACCAGTCCCATGACTGACCCAGAGTTTATTTTGTTTTGTTTCCCCTAAACTCTTGGGTGCCTAAATTTGTACGGGCAGTCAAGTAGTCGGGATTTTACAGATACACTTGGAGAGCTTGGAGCAGGAGGCTTCAGGATTATAGCTATTATTATTCCGCTGTGTTGTTAAGTGTTGTACTTTGAAATGGTATGTATATACGAGTACTGATTTGTATTTCAAAGTTATGTTATATTTTATTCGTTCCGCTGTGAGATTCGTGTTTACTCTGATGATGTAAGTTCTTCTTCTTCTTCTATTCTATTAGTTCTATCTTTTCTTCCTCACCCTCTACTTTCTTTCACTAACGTCGCGGAATTTTCGACTCTCGAGGAGTCGAAAATTTCCAGCCGTTACAGTTGGTATCAGAGCTTAAGTTAAGTGATTACCTTGGCTCTGTGGCATAACTCGACAGAGATGGGATTAGTAATATCCTAGATTGAGTTTGAGTGTATATATATGAGCGCGTAATTGTTATTCAATATAAAATGGTTTTATATTGTGGAGACTCATTGGTTGAGTGGCTTATGAATTCTGGTCGATCAGTTTGATCCACTGTATCAATAAGGGTTACTAAACACTCGAATACGATGAACTGACATGGTATGTTTTAAAAGAGGATAAATGAAATAATTTTTCCCAAAATATATTTGTTTATAGAAGAAATATATATCTTGGAATTATTATAGTATATTGATTGTGTTGGTTGTTATTATAATCGAATAAGATTATAAAAGGGTGAAATGGTCATAAATGACCAATCAGAATTCGTATGAATGTAATATATGAAATAGTTTGAATTAAATATGAATTTAAATCAGATTTGGAATTAAAATAAGGAAATTTTAAGTTCCTAGGAGATTTTGAAAATGTTTTTCAAAATGAAAATGATATAGTATTGAACTCACTTCGATAGCTGGAAAATAGATTCTGATGATGAATCTAGACATCATCAGTGTTCATTTTCGAGTTCTAAGTGACGGATTACTACCAAAGGTTTTGTTTTTGAATTGTTTTGAGAAAACAAGTTGTTTAGAAATTCAAAGGTTTTGAATTGGCATTATGATTTCAAATTGATTTGAAAGAAACCCAGGAACTTAAGTTCTGGAATTAAAATTTAACTAATGAAGTTAAATAAAATGAGATGGTAAAAATAAATTGAAATTTAACTCGAACCAAGTTAAATAAAATTGAATTGGATTAGAGATAATCTAGAATGGAACCAAATTGATAAGTCAATAATTTGGAATTTGATATTAGAGTTCGAATGAAATTCGATTTGGATTTGAGGATATGAACTGATTGGAGATCAATTGGAATGGATAACATTGGTATATGTTGAAGTGGTAGCAGATGAAAGGGATAGAGTTAAATGCCCGACAAAAAGGTACAAGTTTATATCATATATGAGATTGGATTTTATGAGCCGAATTGGCAAGCCGCTTGGCTATTTTGATTTCCTTTTGGATTGGAGGAGGCCTAGAGAGGCGAGTTGTGGTTTGACGTATTGAGCCGTACAAAGGAGGTTATGGCGAAATTTTTCGAAAATTTAAGGTGTTTGAAAATTTTCAGAATTTTTGAAAATTTTAGTTGGTCGGAAATGAATTAATAAATTAATTAAAATTAAATGGGTCCAGTCGAAACTGAAATTTAGAGGTAAAAAGATTTTTAAATCTAGTTAGTAGAGTTAGTAGCATTTTTCTAACTTAGCAATTTCGAGGACGAAATTATTTTAAGGGGGGAAGTCTGTAATGGCGCGTTTTGTTAGCTGTCGAATAATTAATTTATTTAATTATTTATATATCGATTTGGCGATATCGATAACTTAAAGTAAAACGTTCGAACTTATAATTTTTAATTATAATTAAAACGAACCTGAAACGTCGCGGTAGTTCGCTATTTGGCGATCTGAACTTCAACAGAATGTACATGATTCATTTTAAGCCGAATTTCTGTGAAACAAGAAACGTGTAGAGCTGGTGGAGTATATCTTTCTAGTGGAAGAGAAAAATCGGGATTTCTTCGTGTATATTTTGATGTACGTCCAAATCAAAATTTCAGAAAAAGTCGCTGTGGAATTCCTTTATAATTTGCGACGCTTTATATACGTTGTAAAAGGATTTGCAATGTAAATTGAATATCGATTCAATCTGGACTCGGAATAGCGAGTATATAATTATACTGGAGTTGTATGATATTTCTCGGCGAATATATACGATAATATAAATTTATTTATATTTAATTTAATAATATTTAAATATATTTATATATTTAAATGGGTCATCCAGAGCTTTAAAAATAGCCGGTTTTGCAAACGAAGTCGAAATTCGACGAAACTAATTTTGTTAGATCCGCAATGTCAAATAGTTGTTAGATTTCTAGTTTCGTGATTTTTAGAGTCACTGTGTGGCCGTACGGATTTTTAGAGTGAGAAACAGTCAGTATTTTGACAGTTAAAAATACACTGTGTGAGCATACGAAGTCGGAATTCGACGAAACCAGTTTCGTTGGGACCGTAATGTCGAACTCTAGTGGCATGTCAATTTTCGTGATTTTAGGAGATCGTATATGATCGCACAAATTTTTAAAAGACTGAAATGATTATAAAACAATAAAAAGAAAATATCTAAACTCAATGAAAGGTCAAAACAAAAGCCACATGGTCATAGTTTTAGCGCCACACAAATAAAATCCCGTCCCCTATAAAATAGTTCTATGAGCCGCCACAACTTCGGGTTCCAATGTGAAAATTCTAACCTTCAAAAATCCATTAAAAATCAATACAAAATCAATAATTCATTCTTGGTATATACTCGGGTTCATGTTAGTGTCCTCTTCATTTTGATATGGGTTTTGGGGCACTCGAATTCCTTTTCGTTGAAGTCAGTGTGTTTACCGGAAACTAGGGTTAATGATTTTGGTAAATTTGAGGTAGTAATCGGATTTTTGAGCATCGTATGTTGGTTCAGGAAGGTAGGTGGCGCTCATGAGCCAAAATTTGGGGTGTTCGGTGCTTTTTGGGGTCAATGCCTGTACGGGTTTGAGCGAGAGTGGTTGCCGACGGGTTTTGATTGGGGAGGGCGTGTTGCACGAAAGAGGTATGAGGTGAAAGAGGAGATGAAGGGAAGAATTCTAGTGATTTTAGTTCGATTTCTAAAGTGATGGATAAGGAGAGAATGGTGGAGGAAGATTTAGAAATGGTTTGAAACAAACGGGGGTGGTTTTGGAGCTTTTTACGTTGGAGAAGAAGAATGGTTCGGGTTTGGGCCAAGTAGAAACGGGTATGGGCCAATTAAAAGGGTAAAAGCCCAACTAATGGTTTAATTAAGTTTTATTTTAAATCTAAAATATGTATTAACTTGTTAATGATGTATCTTGACCATACGATGTCAGAATCACAAACCGTAAGTTGCGTTGGGATCGTATGGACGAGAGCAACACAATGAGACTGACCGGGAGTGAATCCGAGCTCGTTACAATTTATGGTGAAATAAATTGTCCAATCTGAATCAAAGACAGTTAATCGTTTTTAACGATAACAATCCAATGTGAGTAAATCTCACAAACTCTGAACAGTTTATAATTTCATGTTGTATTGTTAGAACTGTTAAAATTATCTATTTGACTGTGTGTTGATTGTTTGATTGAACTGCTAGTCAGTTAGTTAAATTTCTATATTGATTCTGTTTAACAGAATATATCATATGGAACTGAAAGTGATGTTATCTATATTGTCTAACATCTGTGATGTAGGGAAACAGGTTGGAGGAATCCGACTGGATTCCTCAACAGTTATTTTATTGTTTATCATATATTGTTATATGATGTGATATAAAATCTGTGGGAAATTATATGTGCTTGGATGATATTGAACATCGTGATTTGATATGATTGAATACCATAACATACCGAATGTTGATAAGGGGATTTTCAATGTTTATATCGAAAATGAATCTTATTTATAAAATCGATAGGATTTTATAAAAGGAAAACATTTATTTAATTAGAAAATAAATAAATGAAAAAGGAAACATTTATTTAGAAAATAAATGAAATAAAATAGAAACATTTATTTAGAAAATAAATGAATTTGAATATAAAGGAATATTTATTTAGGAAATAAATAAAGGAACATTTATTTAGATTATAAATAAATGAAATAAAGGAATATTTATTTAGGGAATAAATAAAGGAACACTTGTTCGGAAAATAAATAGAATTATACAAGGATAGATTTAAACACGTGCTTCGCACACAAGTATAACATGATATGGATTTTAAGGAGATATTAAATAGGAAATCTATTTTTAACAGATAAAGTAAGAAGATTTAATTTATAAATAATGTTTTATAAATTAAATGAAATATTTATTGTTTGATAAATGGGATATATAAGTTTGAACTTATATAGAAAAGTAGAAATTGTTTTTAACACCGATAAAGTAAATAAACGCTGTTAAAGGGAAATCCTTAGAAGGGGAGAAACGTTATTAAAAGGACATTTATAAAGTGAAGAACCGTTACTAAAAGTAAATCTTTATAAATGGATAAACGTTGTAAAAAGCTAATCTTTATAAATGGATAAACGTTGTAAAAAGGAAATCTTTTGAAATGAATAAACATTATAAAAAGGAGTAAATCGAATTTAGTTATTCGAAATGAGTTATTCGAATTTGATATTTGAATAGAGTTAAACACATTAGAGTTATTCGAATTAGTTATTCGAATAGAGTTAAACACGTAAGAGTTAATTGAATATTAGTTATTCAATTTGAGTTAATCGAATTTAGTTATTCGAGAAGAGTTAAATCGAATTAGTTATTCGAAGGAGTTAATCAATTAAGTTATTCGAATTAGTTATTCGAAGGAGTAAATCAAATTTAGTTAATCGGTTAGAGTTGAGTTAATCGATTTGGGTTAAGTTAAAGTATCGAGTTAAGTAATCGAGTTAAGATTTATCGAGTTAAGTAATCGAGTTAAGTAATCGAGTTGAGATAATCGAGTTAAGATTTATCGAGTTAAGTAATCGAGTTAAGTGATCGAGTTGAGATAATCGAGTTAAGAAAATCAAGTTGAGTTAATCGAATAAGTTATTCGATAAGAGTAAATCCATTTAAGTTAATCGGATGTTAGTTATTCGATAAGAATTGACACATTTAAGAAAATCGAATATTTGTTATTCGATAAGAGTTAATGAAATAGAGCCAACCAAGAAGAGTTATTCGAATATTAGTTATTCGATAGGAGTTAATCGAAATAGAGTTTATCGAATATAAGTTATTAACAAGGGAGTTAATCGAATTGAGATTACTCGAAAGAGAGTAATACGTCGAATTCAATTATATCGAATTCGGGAAAGTACTATTTACTTTCCAGGGTTTAAATCAAGATTTAGTTATTGATGTAGAAATTAGGTGTCTGTTAAATTATTCGAGTTAGGAAATAAATTTATAATTTAGGTTAGATATTTTAGGGGTAGCAATTATAACGTTATAGTTATAATCAAACGTTGTCATATAATAAGTGGATTCGTAACCTGAATCCGAGAATTTGCGTAAACAAATGATTGTAAAAAGTGAGTGATGAGCTTCATCTATTTCACAGTAAAGGACGTTGTTCAATTAAGGTCTGCGAGGTAATTATACCCCAACTTGATTGACTTCAGAATTGACAAAGGAATAGTTGTGGTTCGATCTAAAAGGTTGATTAGGAATAAAGTTAAGGAATAAGCGATAAATGGATTAAGCGAAACGATGTTTTATACAACGTTCATTGGAAATCCGTAAATGAGTTTTGGAAACATTTTCCAAATATAGTCAGATATGTTTTCTAAACATAGAAAATGAAATGTTTTCATGATAAGAATTTAAGAAATAGAGTTAAGCAAATTCAGAAACTGACTGGAGAGGGTAAGTTAAACGGTTTTCTAAGTGACGATCTGATGTTGGTTTCGACCTTCCGGATTGATACTTAGAGAATTGTTCTCATACTAGTTACAGTTAGGGACTGATAGTTGCGAAATAATAGTGATGTGAAAATAAGCTATGGAAATGTTTTCCAATGATTAATAACATATATTTTCTAAATATATGAAATAAGGAAATATGAACATATGATGATTGATCGATCGAATTTCCATTTGGAAATAAGATCGTTGTTTGTACACCGACATGTTTTCATTTGATAGTTGAATCACAGACTATCAAAGTTTTGACCATATTTACGTTGTAAATATGGAGAGACCGGTTGGATGATTATCCGAAGAACCACTACGGATTAGCATAAGCGTTGTGAATCAAGTACGCTGAAGATAATTGAAGACGGAGTGAAGTGCAAGGGCTATTGTGTAAAGCCTAGGTAGGATGGATACTGAATAGTACCTTCGGTTTGTTCAGTCCCAGGACAACGTATATGGACGAGTGTCTGACAAAGTATTCTTAACGAATCATATATGTTGATCTCTTTAAACGTATTACGTTGGTGGTGGAGAAATTCGTTTCTCTTAGCTTTTATACCCGTGATGCCTTGAGAAATCGATAATGATTTGGCGGGTATGACGATGTGGCATTCAAAGTAATTGAAGAAATAATCTGTCAAAGTGATAAACGTGACCTCAAAACCTCACAACCCGGAAATAACAGAAGTTGGGCTAGGCAGCATGGCTAGTTGGGCCATACCCAAGCAGGGTGTATTATCACCATCTAGAGAATATTCAATTGTACTTCTTTATAATCTATTTCAATGCTGTCCCTTATCGGGAAGGATGGTTGCTGATCCCAACCATCGGTGATAATATATTCGTTACACTCAAGCTAAATGAGTGGACGGTCATGTGTGGCCGGGTTGCAAGACGTTCTTGTTGAACCCTAGTGTATCTCCTCTAGAGTACACTGATCGGAAGGTGCTCCCATACCTTGTCTGTTGGAATCCAATCTCCAATAAGCGCTCACGGTTTATTTGTATACTATGTATGTGGAACGTGAGATGCAAGCGTTCTGCTAGATTGATATCTATTTGTATTTGGACATTATTATAATATCAGAAAGATATCCTTTATTTAACCAAGTGCTGGAGTTTTATTCACACCAGTCCCATGACTGACCCAGAGTTTATTTTGTTTTGTTTCCCCTAAACTCTTGGGTGCCTAAATTTGTACGGGCAGTCAAGTAGTCGGGATTTTACAGATACACTTGGAGAGCTTGGAGCAGGAGGCTTCAGGATTATAGCTATTATTATTCCGCTGTGTTGTTAAGTGTTGTACTTTCAAATGGTATGTATATACGAGTACTGATTTGTATTTCAAAGTTATGTTATATTTTATTCGTTCCGCTGTGAGATTCGTGTTTACTCTGATGATGTAAGTTCTTCTTCTTTTTCTATTCTACTAGTTCTATCTTTTCTTCCTCACCCTCTACTTTCTTTCACTAACGTCGCGGAATTTTCGACTCTCGAGGAGTCGAAAATTTCCAGCCGTTACACTATAGCTATATGTAAATTTAAAAACCTTTTCTCTATAAGATTTTATAACTAAAAAAAATCAAAAATTAAAGGAAATACCAAGGCTTGGGATATCGAAACTATGGCGTATTTGCATTTTATTACTACGTATGTGTATACTTCATTGCCTCAGGGTCACCTTTTGGTATCTTACTAAAGTTTTCCTACAGAAAAGAAGCAAGATACGGATCGAAGGATTGCAAAACTGCATACTGATGGAGAAAGTACCACAACTGATGGAAATACTCAATCTTATGCTAGTGGAGGTGAGGGTCGAAGGGCTATAGGGACAATATTTTTGCATAATACTTGATTAAACAGCAAATCATTGTTTCAAATATAAAAGTTAAGCAATATGTAGTAGTCAGGTAACCACCTCTAACAGAGTTTATCGTTAATACAAATAGATATTAATAGAAGAAATGGATTAAAAAGAACATTTGGATCATATGTATTTACCTTCTCTTTTCTTTTTTTAGTAGCACATTGATTTGTGATTTGCGCCATCTTCAACTACCTATGGTGCACTATAGTACTTGTTTAGAATGCAAGAACTTATGGTTATCACCGTATTCTGCATTTTGAGGAGTTAGTAAATTATAGTGTTGGACAGAATTGTGGGTTGCTTCGCTTTGCCAGAATTTGTACTTTGTTGCTTTCATTTTATGAAGAATATTTTTTCGATGTGAAGCATTCTTTGCTTACAATACTCCCCTTTCTTCAATGAACAACCACTGACTGGGGCTTTGCTTTGTTTAAAGTAAACCATGTATTAAAATATGCTTGATATTCTTTTAGCTTTTTGTTAGAAAATGGCATTACCGATGGATCTGAATATCTTAAAATATAAAAGTCAGCAGCCCATCTCTTTATTAATTCCTGGATCCGCCCTTGACCATGCTAAAGCAATTAATCAGCAACACATCTCCACGGACCAATACTAGCAACCATGAAAACACGTTCAAATTGTGGCACCTCTCCGTCCTTTCTTCTCACATATAAAAGTACACATACATAGAGAGAGATGAAGTACATATATAAATACACATCCTATACTAGAACAGTTTATGAGCTCACCAAGACACAATTTGTCAAAGTTAGAGAAAGGGCTGGCTGTTGGAGTGGTCGGAGTCAGTCGGGTGGTCAAACTCGAAAGCTTCTAGGGTTTGGCATCCTTTTTTCCATGGTAGTGTTGAAACAGGTAAGGGGAATGGTTTGGTGAATCTTGTGACAGCCCGTCCCGCACCAGCCGACATCTCCCCTAAAATGTGTTGTGCCAATG
Source organism: Allium sativum (assembly GCA_030737875.1). Lineage (NCBI taxonomy): Eukaryota > Viridiplantae > Streptophyta > Magnoliopsida > Asparagales > Amaryllidaceae > Allium > Allium sativum. The sequence continues at coordinate 162,755,091 of CM060923.1, forward strand.
CCCGACTAATACGGGACGATCATCAAAAGAAAAAAAAGCAAGACGATGAATCATCAAAGAACTTGTAGTATATCTCGCAGCGCATGGAATAAAATATAATAGTAACATCGCTTGACATAAAAGAGGCGAGACAGCGCATAAACTGAAAACTAAACCATTACCATCAGAGTAGCGGGAATCAAAATACAACTTATTACAACTTCATAATACTGTCTTAAAAACAAAAGAAAGGGGTACACTACTAATGCCCAAGCAGTGACCAGCAACAATACAGGGAGAATATGTGTAAAATAATACGTGGAAGCCTCTTGCTCGTCTCGGGACAACTGCTCGCGCGTAACCACCTAACTTGTCTCTTGTCTTCTCGTTTAGAAGCACCAGATTAATAAGAAGAGATATAAAACTATGGTTCAGACAAAAGTCTGGTATGAGCGATAGTAGCAAGATAAAAGAATAACAAGTATACATAATCACACCTGAACTTGGACCTGCAACCAAAGAGCTAGCACAACAAGATGTACAGTACTCTAAGGCAACCCTAACATAAAGTGTAAAATTGGAGTGTGCGTGTCATGGTGATGGTAAACATCAAACATAGCAGTCAACCTCGTATCTCTCACTCAGTTCGTAAAGTATATGATATCCACCACTTTGGTCACCCAATACTTTGTTGTGATCACTTTGCCCTTGGGCGTCATAATGACCCCATTGCACCGATCCATAGCCACTAATCCTTTGCTATGTCCACTTTTGCCCCTTTGGAGTCATAACAACTCCACTGCACTGGCTCATAGCCATGCTATGATCACTTGCCCTTGGGAGTGCCAATGATTCCTTTGAGCTGATCCATAGCCGCTAATCCGTCTCTCAGTGGTGAACCAAAGCTATAAATATTGACAAACCCTTTGCACGCGTCCGGCAGCAAAGTCCAACCATGAAGTTAACCCGTTGGTTCTCGTCTGGATCCTGTTCCCATTTGGACTACATTTGCATCTCGGGTTTTGGTTATCATCCCAGTTCGTGACTCTTCAGTTCGGCTCGTGATGCTCTAGTCCGGTTCGCGGACCTCCCCTTGGAGGCTCGTGGTCCTGTCCTCTCTCACTCGTGACCTACTTGTGGACTCCATTTGGGCCGTGATGCCCTACTCAGGTCGTGTTGCCCCACTCGTGATGCCGTAACTCAATTCGTGGTTAGCTTGGACGGTCGGCTCATGGTGCTTCGTTCATGGCATCCATTCGTGACACATCTGGTTCGGGTCATGACATGCATTCAGGCGAGGTAGGCGGCTCGTGGAGAATCCTGGCAGCTCGTGATACACTAAGTGGGCTGCGGTTCGGGGTCCTTGCCACGAACTGGTCGAGTCGTGGCATATGATTCACGATCGAGTCTATGACCAATTTCCTGCAACTTTTCCAGCGAGTTATTTACACTATACGACGACGTTTCCGACCATTCTAACTTGGCTATACAATTACAAAACATTCAAAACAGTAATAGCAACTTGTATAATCAACCATAAACACTAAAACAACAATATGACATGTTTATATTGATCAAACATACCCAAAACCCATGTTTTTTTTCCTTAATCCGCTTAATCATGATTTAACCATACAATTAGCAAAACATGTCCAAATCAACCCAAACTTCTAACAAAGGCATAAAATAATATTTAAGAATTTCTATATATTTTTCCAGGTTTTTATAATGCATAATTTCATTAATTAACACTACTCACCCCTAATTAGCCGTAAGTAGTGAAAGACAATGCAAATCACTCACCTTAGCCACATTAAAATTTTAGATCTAAAAATATCTCGGATTTGGGTCGAATCTCTATGCAACATAGCAGCTCTATCTCGATTTCTATGTTAATACGCTTTAATTTGATGTTGGTTTGGCAAATATATGATTAGAAAATGATTAGAAGGTGATTTTAGAAGGTTGAGGCCAAGGCTAGGGTTCAAGGATTGTATTTGGCGGCTGGAAAACCGGAATGAAATGGTTTCGTAACTCATTTCCGTCTCCTCATAATCCTAATCCCAAAAAGGGTTATGGGCCCATTCACTAATTACCCTATTAAGCCAGGTTAAGCTGTTTTTCACCTTCCAAACTTTGTTTCAGCCATATCTCCCAAACGGTAAGCCCGTTTGATCAAAGTGACCACTCTACGGAAAGGTAGACCATCATTTGAATCCAATGGAAGTGCTTTCAAGTCAAAACTCCTTACCAATCAAAAGTTATAAGCGAAACAAGATTCGCCAGGGGTAAAACGATCATACAAAAATTGGCAAAAATCATGAACATGGGAAATGATCCCAATAGTCATCCCCCAAATTTACACGACCATACAACTTTGTATGAAAATGAAATAAATATTCTATGATCCTACGATGCGTAGAATGGGGGTTGTTACATTCTCCCCCCTTAAGACATTTCGCTCCCGAAATTCCTTAAACCGAAACATACGAAGGTGATCCGCATGCCTATCAACCATTTTCAAACAATCAAACATACATAACAAGCCAATCCTAGCATGCAGTTTCTGGATGCGATTTCCTTATGCTCTCCTTTGTTTCCCAAGTACAGTCATTCTCATAATTGCCCCACTAGACCTTGACTGTGACAACCCCAAACTTCCACGGAATGAAAGTAAGGAATAATCATTTGGAATACAAAATGAATATAACAATACAGATCACAAATACAACATAACATAGGAAAACTATAGAATAACAACATCTTTGCAGCAGAATATGAATGTCATCAAACACAGAATTCCACAGTCACAGAGTTATAAATTATTACATTAGGTTTCAGCAAAAAGGAAATAGTTTCAACTTCAAAATAGAACAACTGGAAATAAAATAAGTTTGGATGTCTCAAAGTCTAAAGATAAAATGCAACAAAAGATAAATGACAGATAGTCTTCATAGCTCCAAATCATCACCTCAAAGTAAGAAACTCCCAGATAGATAAGCAGCTCCAAGATAGCAACTCTAAAGAAAGTGAAACCTGTTACTTGGCTGCTCGTGTGGAAAAGAGGTCACCCGAGTTTGCAAAGGTGAAAACAAACTACAAGTCAGTCATGGGACTGGTGTGAGAATTCTTAAATACTCTAACTAATAGTAATAAGGCAAATCCAAAGACCACGCCGCTAACGCGGAACAGGTTTATTCCAATGGATTGTCGTGCGTAATTTAAGGTGACCGAACATATAAATAAGTAAATCGTAAAACAACGCAATGCTTTTGGAAAAATGGAATCATCATAAGACTCAAGTCCCATCACACAATGCAATGCAAACCAGAGGATAGAGTTTTTCCTTATGACGATTAAACATGCTTAGTACGATAAAAACGAATTTGATATTATTATTAGTATATATATGAACATTTCAAAATAAATGTATCAATCCTAGGAAGCATAGCAACCATATTCTATGCCTCCGTACTAGTAATACAATTAAGTCCGTAGGGTCGTATTTGGAATTTGGTTTCCATCATGAGTCAAGGCTAGGCAGGAGCTCCTTACCGATTCGAGACACTCTAGCTAATGTCTCAGGATCCCCTGCAGTGAACCCTTGGATCCTGCAGGGCCGGTCCACACATACAGCTTTGTAGATTAGTTATTCCTGAACACACGTTTCCCGATCCTATAGGACCTATCATCCGAGGCGCCTCATTCCATCATCCACATAAGTTAAATATCACCCAGTTCAAGCATTGACACTACTTCTAGCTTGAAAGAAACGTGCTGCTCTCCCTGTGTTCCCTTCTCCCGTTATAGACTCAACCGGGTTGTGAGGCTCGTGAAGCTACGTATTACACAAAGCTATGCTTATTCAAGCTGTGCTTTGATTGCCACCACAAGGTTCTGCTTTTCAACAAGAAACCTTGATCATTGCATCTTAGTATGCCACACTGTCACTCCATATCACACTACCAATCCTTTGCCGAAATATATAAAAGGGTGTTAAGCAAGAGAATGAATTCTCTGCCACCAATCATTCATACGTTTGGCAGAAAATCAATAAATACAATATAAAGGAGTACAATTGTAATGACCCACATTTTTCAGCGATATAATAATTAATTTTATTTAATTATTTAAAAAGTGATTTACAGGATTTAATGGTCGTCGAATTAATAAGAGTGAATATATAATTAAAATAGTAAATAAATAATATATTTAATTCTGAAATAATCAGAATGGGCTGGAATGGCGATATGGTGTGAATTGGGAAATTCAAAATATATAATTCAGTTTAGAGTTGAATTATAATAACGAATATATTTATATAACAACAGTTTGAACGTATAATTATAATATAATTATAATCGAGCTCAAAATGGCGCGACAGTTCGTGATTTGGCGATTCGAACTTTAAACGAATATACAGGAGCCGTTTTAAATCGGATTTCTGTGAAACAAGAAACGTTACGAGCTAGTGGAGTATATTTTTCTAGTGGAAGAGAAAAATTGAGATTTCATCGTATAGATTTTGATTTATGGCCAAATTAAATATTAAACTAGTCCTTGTGGAATTGTTTATAAACCATATCGATATATTTAATTTTAATTAAATATTGGCCTCAAATTTAGACAAGCCCTTAAAGACGTTGAAACACCCCACCTCCGTTAAGGTCGCTCACAAAGAGAATGCCTTAATTTTGGTGGAGGTTTATAAGTAAAAGACACAGATAAAACACAAGACAGATATAAACACATATAAATAAGCAGCGGAAAAACCAAAAGACTTTTATTATCATAAATACGTGTTCATACAGAACATTTCCAACATTGTCTCAAAACAAACTTCCAATTATTACAACCATTATACTGTCTTGATTTTAAAACTTAAAGAAGCATGAAACATAAATAAAGCTGCATAATCCCCATAAATGATATCCAAAGCCATGGTCCAAATGAAAGAAATCCAAGCAATACATTCTCTCTCTTCAAGCTGGATGAAAAACTGACTAAGCTGCGGTGTTTCCTCCCTGTGGACCTGGGGGGGGGGGAACGGAAGAAAAGAAACGAAAGGAAAATGGGTCAGACATAAGTCTGGTAAGTCTAACTATATTCCTAAAATGTTAATAATAAAAACATCATGACTTGCATAAAGTGAGAACAGGACGATATCAGGATAATAGACTATCCTAGAACTAGATAAGGTGTCCTAAAATGAACATCCCTTCGCACCCTATTTTAAATCTCTGTCTCTGCACCTACTAATTCTTATACCAATAGGCACCCCGTGATTGAGGGTGAAGTGATCCCTTTCTCTTTCTTTAAAAGATCGGCTCCTACTCGTATATTCACATGTGTCCTATGGCCCTATATGGTAGATACCTATGATGGTCCCACCATGGGGTGTATCAAGTCCCATGGTGGCGGCCCCGACACAATTCTAGCATGCATAGGGTATAATACTGATGCTCCAGTGCCCTGACTTGTCTGCTCCAGAATGTGTGCCCGCCCGCACTCTGTTAGAACCCACACTGTGCACCAACCGCCGTCGCTTTTGACCGCCAAACATGTTAAGTGGTTAAGTGTCTGAATGAACCTAACCCCCACCCATCCAAATTATTTAACATGTTGAATTTGGTTAAGTATTTATTAAATTGACTTAACCTTATCAGTCCTAACTTAGCTCTAATTGTCTTATTAGGGCACCAACCTCTCAGATTAGACAGATATTGTTGTGGCTGCCTGTATGCCGGTTGGGTCCGGGCAGTCTTACGCCACATCTCAGTTTAACCTCGGGTCTTTATTGGGCCACATGCCTTAACCTCTCACATTGCATAGCTATTGTTGGGACAACTAGACAGCCGGGCGGGTCCGGGCAGGTTTACGTCACAACTCAATCCAACCTCGGGTTAAGCGCGTTCGTATTTTCTAATTTACATTTTAATTATGTAAATTATTCAAATTCAAATTACTGTCACATTAATTTCCAATTAATCACATTAATTAAGGTAATTAATGCCTTTTTATGCCATAAATCACTTATGTGATTAATGACCAACATGTAAATTAGAAAATATTCAAATTACTGTCACATTCATTTCCAATTAATCTCATTAATTGAGGTAATTAATGCCTTTTTATGCCATAAATCACCTATGTGATTAATGACCAATTTATGGCAAGTTTTCCTAAAATTTTCATTTTAACCCAACGTTACCCCGTCCAATATTAGGCTAACCATCTCAGCCTAATTTACGTTCGCATGTTTTTTGGTGTAAAGTATTAGGCTAAAAACTTAGCCTAATTTAATATACGCAAATTGGCAAAAATTAGCATAAATATGACAAGGGTATAACTTTGGTATTGATGGCATAATCTGTATGAACATAACAGGGTGTACTTGCAAAATAACTAACATGAACATTTTAGGGGTGAACTTGCAAAATAACTAACATGAACATTATAATGTCATAGGTACAAACTTGCAAAAAGACTAACATAAACATTATAATGTCATAGGTATTAACTTGCACTTATAGGCTAACTCAACATATATGTGTTTTTAACATAGGCCATATTAACAACATACATGAGAATTAGCAATATGAACTAATCCATATTCATATGTTAATTTGCAACATAGGCAAATCAACATACGTATATGTGAGTTAGCAACATAGGCTAATCAACATACACATGTGTTAATTAGTAACATAGATTTAAACATACTTGCAAATTAATCCCAACATATGATAACTGTGAACATGGAATAAGTTTTGCATAAACATGAACATATAGATTTGACAATTGGTCGCATAACTTCACTACATAAACTTGCATAATAAACTACACAATTCTCATAAGATGTTACAATCCAAGTCCATGCTTATACAAATAATCTAATCCAATAATCTCAAATTTAACATGATAATGGAATCAAGTCACTGGCATAGATTAATATTATAAAAGATAATAAACATCATACTTAATAATTCTCAATTCAACATGATAATAAAATCAAATCACAAACGTATATTAATAACATACCGAGTATCGTACTATTAACATTTCATCGCAACACATGATATTCATATTAATTCGCATTCTAAAAATGTAGCTAAACTTACAATCGTAGACGGTCTTGTTTTCTGAGTTCTGAAATTCTGAATTTGCAAAGCTTTCTTTGGGAAGACGTTGCTTTGATTCTAATTTGTTGTTGCTTTTTAATCTTTTAGTTTGTATTTGCTATGTTGTTCGTCTCTTTCAAGTGGAGGCTCCCTCTATTTCTCAGCAGACAGCGTGGTGGCTCTAATTCTTATTCTTTTTTTTTGTTTGTGAATTTTTAGTTTGAGACCTTGGGTCTTTTTATAGAGTTGCAAGTAATTTGAACCGTTGATGAAGCTAGGGTTAACCAGAGCCGTCCTTTGTAAAGAGAAGCCAATTATGTTCACCATTTCTTTCTTAATATACATTTAATATTATTTTTCAATCCATATAAATAGGTACACATTAGATACATCTCCCCTTTACACATTTATTATTATTTTTGTATGCACATTAGATACATCTCCCCTTTACACATTTATTTTTGTATTAGCAACTTTATTGTTAACAGAAATACGGGGTGTTACAGACATAGTGATAATTTAATTTTTAGAATTTTACTGTAACTTTTAATTAATTAAATAAGCAACTTTTTATTTGGAGTATTTTGCACCCTTAATCGAGAATTTTGGGGTTTCACAATATGAGTTAACCTACCGATATTATTACATTTTTGGGATCGTGTCATATCACTCGACACGAGATATCTTTATGTCTGTCCATAGCAGGTCATATATGAGCGGAGTTTTCCACAAAAGGGTACCCTATATAAATTTCTAAGATGAGACAACTTAACCTTATCTATTTATAACCGCATTTGACAAGTTAAAAGTATTATATCTTTGTAACGAGAGCATACTTGAATATGCGGATCAAATATAAATTTATGGAATTGTATGTGTACAAGGTGTAAGAGCGGCAGCCACAAACTAAAGCAAACCGTGGAGAGAAGCCATCCTCACAAATCAAAGAGAAACCCTGTACACACGTAACCCTCTTTGAAACCGGTAAAGACCAAAATCGTTCTTCTAAAATCAAAAACAATGAGCCGCCATTTCTTTCAAGGAAAAATGTAAACACAGAACCAACTTCAAAATCAATAAAATGGTAAAACTTATACATGTGGATCCACCGTATGAAGCTCTTCAACGCCTTGGGTTTTCTGTGCAACTCGATCGGATTCTGGGTCCGATTTTCAGTTGTCTACAACCTAGAGTTGCTGTCAGAGGTCTCGTCCACGGTGGAGAGCATGGTTGGTATCGATGGACAGGGGAGGCTGAGCTGCGTCTCCGACGGTGGGGCCTAGCAACTCCGACGCTCAATAGGTGGTTGAACGGGGTCGTTCTGTGGCATTTAATTGGAAGATGGGTTCACGTATTTGGATGGTGGTTGAGCTGTGGAGCACCAGATCTGGTGATGTCGGTCTCAGGTGGTCGGCCAGTCAGTGGCGCGTCAGGGGGCGATGAGGCAGTGGCCGGAAGCTCGCCGTAGGTGGTGCAGCAATTGAAGAAAGTGGAGGAACAGTAGCGATTTCATTTTCTTCGATACAGGAAGAAGGAATAAAAAGAGGGATTAACAGAAACGTGAATTGGTGGGGAGGTCGAGTGCGGGTCCTTAAATGGTTGGGCCTAGGGATTTCTGAATGGGCCGAAACTGGGTAAGGCAAAGCCCGGTGTAGTTATAATTAAAATTTTATTTAATTAAGTAGTGTATTAACTTATAACGTCAATAACTTATTCATATGAAATCAGAATCACGAACCGTCAGTCACGTTGGGATCGTATGGATGGTGGATACACCATGGAACTGACTGGAAATGAATTGGGGCTAGTTACAATTTATGGCGAAATAGATTGTTTGATTCAAATCAAACAAATAGTTTATCGTTCTTTAATGATGAACTGCCAATGTGAGTAAAACTCACCAACTCTGAACAGTTCTATTTTTATAACGTATATTTAGAACTGATAAATGATGACTGATGGTTGTGTGCTAACTGTTTGGTTGAGTTGCTTATGTATTGATTGAAATTATAGATAATGATATATATATATATATAAATCGTTAATCGAATAATGATTCTGTTTAACAGAATATTTTATACTCGTATTGTCTAACATCTGTGATGCAGGGAAACAGGTTGGAGGGACCCGACTGGGTTCCTCAATATATAAATATTGTTTTGTTTTATATATTGTGTTATATGATATGATATGAAATATGTTGATGATTTTATATGTGTGAATGATACTGATCATCGTTATATGGTATGTTAAAAACCATAACATACCGGAATGTGGATAAAGGAAATTTCAAAGTGATATTTGAAAATAAAATATTTGTAAAATCAAAGGATTTTATAAAAGAGAAAATATTTATAAAATCAAAGAAGATTTTATAAACAAGGGATATTTATAAATGGAATATTTATAAAGTGAATTATTTATTTAAGATAAATAAATAAGACATTAATTGGATTATTTATTTGGTAAATGAATAAGATATTATAAAGGGATTATTTACTTTGGAAGATAAATAGGAGTTTATAAAGTAGGATATTTATTTAGAAAATAAACAGGATTAAAAAGGAAATATTTGTAAAACAAATATGAAAGGAAAATATTTGTAAAAACAGTAGAAAGGAAAACATTTGTAAAACATTTACAAATGTAATTAAAAAGAGAAATATTTGTAAAAACATTTACAAATTGATTAAATAGAAATATTTATGAGGTAAATAATTAAAAGAAATATTTATTTATGGGAAATAAATAGAATGTTATAAACGAGATATTTATTTAGAAAACAAACTGAAAGATAAAAAGGAAATATTTATTTGTTAAATAAATAGAATTGGAAGTAAATATTTACTTGTTAAATAAATGGGGTTATCAAAGGGATATTTATTTGGAAAATAAATATCAAATGGGAAATCTATTTTAACATATAAATTAAGAAGATTTAATTTATGAATAATATTTTATAAATTAAATAAAATATTTATCATTCGATAAATGGAATATATAAGTCTGAACTTATATAGAGAAGTAGATGTTGGTTTTAACACCAATATTTTTAGAATGTGGACTCAACACTTCTAAAATGAATAAACGCTATAAAAGTAACATCTATAAAGTGAAGAACTGTTACTAAAAGTAAATCTTTATAAATGAATAAACGTTGTAAAAAGGAAATCTTTATAAATCAATAAAGTAATCGATTATAAGTTAATTGAGAAGGAGTTAATCAAATTGAGTTAATCGATTAAATAAGTAAATCGATTAGAGTTAGATTATCGAGTTAAGATAATCGAGTTAGATTATCGAGTTAAGATAATCGAGTTAAGTTAGTCGAGCCTAGTTAATCGAATATAGTTATTTGTGATAGAGTTAGTCAAACAGAGTTATTCAGGATAAGTTGCCATTTTGTACGACTGCTAGCGTAATTTGCAGGGCTGTAAATAGCCTACGGCGGTCAGATGTTTCCCGAGGGAATCAGGCGTAACCATTGTGATCACTGCGATCTAGAGTCAAGCGAATGGAGTTAGATTGAATACTAGTTATTCGATTGGAGTTAGTCAAGTTAAGATAATCGAGTTGATCGAGTTGAGAAATAAGTTGAGTTAATCGAGTAGGTCGAACCAAGTTAGTCGAGCCTAGTTAATCGAATCAAATTTGTTGAACCAACTAAGTCGAGTTAGTCGAGTCGAGTTAATCGAGACGAGTTAAGTGAGTCGAGTTAGTCGAGTTAAGTTCGTCGAGTTGAGTTAATCGAATATGGTTCGTCGAGTGGAGTTAATTGATGTTAGTTGAATCTAAAGGAGTTAATCGATGTTAGTTAAATCAAAAGGAGTTAATCAATGTTAGTTAAGTCAAAAGGAGTTAATCGATGTTAGTTAAATCAAAAGGAGTTTTCAATTATAGTTCAATCGAAAGGAGATTTTCGAATATAGCGTATTCGAAAGAAAGAGATCTGATATAAGTTATTGGAAGAGAGATAATCGAATATAGGTCATTCGAAGAAGAGTAATCAAATAGAGATTTCTCGAATGGAGTTAATCGTCGAATTCGATTATATCGAATTCGGGAAAGTACTTATACTTTTTGGTTTTTAAATCAAGAGAATATATTAATGAATTAGTGTTTGTTTAACTATTCGAATTTAGTAATAAATGGAAGTTATAATTTGAAGTTAGATAATTCGAAAGTAGGGATTATAACGTTATCGTTATAATCAATGGTTTCAAAAAAGAAGTGGATTCATAAATAAAATCCGAGATTTACATAAAGAAGTTGTTAAAAGATTTAAAAGATAAACTTTGACCATTTCGAAGTTAAAACGTTGTTCAGTTAGGGTCTGAGAGGTAATTATACCCCAACTTGATTGACTTCGTTCTTAACTAAGAAATGGTAAAGTTTGATCGTAAAAGAGATTTGGAAATGTTTTCCAAATAAGAATCAGAAATGTTTTCTGTTAATAGAAAATAAGAATTTAGAATATATGGAAACAGGAGATAAATAAATTAATGAACTAAAGAGATAAATGTTAAATGATGATTGATCGATATGATTTCCATCTGGAAATAATATCGTTGTTTGCACACATGTTTTTCTTTGATAGTCAAATCACAGACTATCAAAGTTTTGACCATTTTAACGTTGTTAATATGGAGAGAACGGTTGGATTATTATCCAAAGAACCACTCTGTATTGGCATAAGCGCTGTGAACCATATGTGCCAAAGATAATTGAAGACGGAGTAAAGTGCAAGGGCTATTGTATAAGTCTTAGATAACAGTGCCTAAGATGGATGTACTGAATAGTGCCTTCGGTTTGTCCAGTCCCAAGACAACTTGTATGGACGAAGGTCTGGCAGAGTATATCTAATAGATCATGTAAGTAGATCTGTTCAAACTTATTCACATTTGGTGGCAGAGGAATTCGTTTCTCTTTGCTGTGTACCCGTGTAATTTTTGGATAAATCAATTTTTGATTTGGCGGGTATGACGAGGTGACATTCTATGTGAATGAAGATGTGACATGTAAAAGATAAGCGTAGCTTCTAACCTCACATCCGGTAAATGACATGTAACACCCCAAATTTTCTGTTAACTGTTACTTAACAAATGAAAGTATAATTAATTCTAAATGATGAAATTAAGGTAAAATGGTTAGGCCATTGCGTTCGTCTCGAAATTCTTCTTGAGATAGAGTCCAAGTTTGCATAAAACGGATACCGTATGAAGAAGATATGGACGAATGAAGTTGGGCAGGAAAACCAGAAATGGGTCAGAATGCACTGGCGCACTTGGGAAGTGCGCCAAAACAAAATTGAACTGGAGCACTTGGGAAGTGCACCAGTAAAATTTTAGCACTGGCGCACCTGCCAAGTGCGCCCAGGCCAGAAAGACCTGTTGGTCAGGGTCTGGTCGAATTCTGAGGCTTGGCTGAGTCACTAGGGCTTACATGTCACTTTCTGATTGGCTTCTCTTGAGATGGATGGTCTGGATTCACTCTAGCTTCATCGACGGCTCTAATTAGATTGAAATTCTATGAATACAACTCAAGTCTAACCCTAAATTCACATAAATAATATAATAATAAAGCCGTCATGCTGCTGGAAAGAAACTAGGAGTGGCCGTCAGTTAGAAAGCCTAGAGACAAGCCAATACTAAAGCAAAACACGAATCAAAACAACGTTAGTCTACCCAAAGGAAAGCATATCAAATTTAGAATCCAGAATCCAAGTTCGTCGTTCGTTGTAAGTATAGTGATTTTTCCGATGAGAATAAAACTAAGACTGGATTCGATGTAAATTGGAAGTGGAATTGTGCTATTATGTAACGACGATGTTAATTCATACCTATGTATTGAAATGATTGTATTGCGAATGAAATTGGGATGTTTGTGGTATAATTAAGATTGATGTTGATCCTATTGTACTTTTAGAATGACAATAACATCACAAGCAAGTCGTATAGTTCACGTTCATGTGATTATATAGGTCGTTTGTGATTAGAACCTCATGTATATACTTCATGCTAGAAATCTTTATGCCTAAATGGTTATGTTCATATACATGCCCCTATGTTTATACAAAAGTTGCAAGTTTCTAATTTGATCTATGTCAAGATCCACTTTAGTAATTGTTTCATGTTGTAATTAGATATGCGATTGGTCTAGTTCACACCCTTGTCATAAAGTTATACATATTTATGAAAATGTCATATTCTTGTCATGTGCTAGTAATGTTTGATGTTATGCCTAGATCCAAAAACAAGTTTAGACCTATGTTGTCTAAATCATATGCTAATTCATGTGACACCTATTTGGTTAGACCCTTATTTCAACGCAAATTCACATATATTTAAAATGGATTTAGGCTATGTTGCAAATTCACATATATGTATATTGACTATTTTGCAAGTACACATCTATGACATTCATGTTGGCTATTTTGCAAGTTCACACCTACGATGTTCATATTGGCTTTGCCAAGTTTACATCTATGTCATGTGTGTGTTTATGAATTCCCTTATGCCTATTTGTGCGCGCTAAATTAGGCTAAGTTTTTAGCCTAATATTATATGTTAAAACTATACGAACGAAAATTAGGCTAAGATTCTTAGCCTAATGTTTAAACGGGGTAACGTTGGGAATATTAATAAAACTTGACATAAAAATATGTGAAATTGGCATGTTTGTCACATGCCAAATTTGGTGGCATTTAAACGGTATAAATTCTAATACCAAAAATGTTAAACTTGGAATGTGGGCCATAACATCTAATTGTTGACAAATTAACATATATACAGAAATAAAGACAAATATGTAAATTTAGAAAATACGAATATGCTTAATACGAGGTTGGGTTGATTTGTGTTGTAAATCCGCCCAGACCCGCCCGGCTGTCTAGTAGTCACAACAATACCTATCCAATGTGGGTGGTTAAGCATTGAGCCTAACAAGGACCCGAGGTTAGACTGAGTTACGGTGTAACTCTGCCTGGAACCGACCGGCACATCCAGTAACCGTAACAATATCTGTCTAATGTGAGTGATCGGTGCTTTAAAAGGCTAAGGACAGATTAGTCAGGATGGTAGGGTTAAGTTAACTAAAACACTTAACCAATTCAACATGTTAATGAAATTAATGGGTGGGGTTAGGTAAACACAGACACTTAACCACTTAACATGTTTGACTAGAAAACCCTAGTAACGGGGACCCATTTCAGCAGTAACCTAATTAGGTTTCATGGTACCCTGAAACTAGGCAGGGTGGGCACGATTACTAGGTTGATGTAAGCGGTCAAAGCGACGGCGTTGGGTGCAACAGTGTGGGTTCTAACGGAGTGTGGGCGTGCACACACTTCGGAGCAGACAAACAGGGCACTGGGGGCACCAGTAGTATAACCTATGCATTCTAAGATTTGTGTCTGGTCGCCACCATGGGACTTAATACACCCCTTGGTGGGGCCAGTGTAGGTATTTACAAGTAATTTATGAAATAAAGTCTGATGTTTTCCGCTTCTTATATATATATATATGTGTGTGTGTGTGTGTGTGTGTGTGTTTATATCTGTCTTTTGTTTTATCTGTGACTTTTACTTACAAACCTCCACCAAAGTTAAGGCAGTCCCTTGTGAGTGACTTTAATGGAGGGTGGGGTGTTTCACTTGGTATCAGAGCATAGATTTACCAAACTAGATAAAAAAAAATTAAAACTATTTTCAAAAAGAAGTTTAAAGAAGCATTTTCAAGAAAAGTTTTGATATTTTAGAAGGCATAATCCTCCCAAAATCCATATGCACTATCTATCTATCCTTCGTTTTGAACCTTTCTTTTTGTTTCAGCATGTCTGGAGACCTTAACCTTTCGGATGGAGTACCTGTACCCGGCTGGTTTAGGAGGTACCCGAAGCTAGGGCCAATGGCGTTGGCCCAGCAGACATTCATCCTCCAGTGGCAGCGGTTCCTCCTCCTCTTCCTCCTCATAGAAACACTTTTGCAAAGACATGTAGAGACTTCAAGGCTATGGGTGGAAAGGACTTTTATGGAACTGAATCATTTGTGGTAGCAAGGAACTAGCTGAAAGAGACTGCAGATTTATTTGTTATCTTCGAAGTTGATGACAAGCAGAAGATACAGCTAGCAGTGTGGTTGCTTAAAGATGAAGCGTCTTATTGGTGGGAGATCACCAATGCCGAGAGGCCAGTGGAAACATGGGAAGACTTCAGGACAAGGTTTGAGATGAAATTCCTCTCCCAAGCTAAGAGAAGTCTGCAGATGGAGAAGTTCCTAACTCTGAAACAGAGAAGTATGACAATTAGAGAGTACGTTAATCAGTTTAATCAACTGCCAGATTTGGGATGGACTTAGTAAACACCCAACACAAGAAGGCGCTCCGCTTCGTCAAAGTTTGAATGAGCCTCTACACAGCCTTGCTATGACTCATGTATCCACGGGAGCGACTTATGAAAGCTTAGTGGACATGGCATTGCTACACGAGGAAGACAAGGGCAAGAAAGAGAATAAGGTGGAAGAAAAGAAGGAAGGTTTACAGACTAAGAAAACAGACTTCAAGAAAGGCAGGAAGAATAACAAATCCCGTGAAAAGAGAAAGTACAATTTCTGTGGCATTGTGGGACATATAGAAAAAGACTGCAGAAAGAAGAAGGCAAAGATGAATGGTGGTTGCTTCAGTTGTGGCGAGACTGGGCACTTGGCTAAGGACTGCCCAAAGAAGCGAGGGCAGGGACAGAGGGCTGGATCTACCTCAGGCGGACAAGTTCACGCGCTGGTGGCACCTCCACATGAACGAGGTAGAAATATTTCTGTAGAAAGCTTAGTTTATTTGTATGATCATCCAGTTCGCACTCTCTTTAATTCTGGTGCATCACACTCCTTTATTTCATCTGCTCTAGTAGAATCTCTGCACCTAGACACTAGTTTGGTAGAAGATCCCTTGGTTGTTTTGAATCCAATTGGGGGCTCGGCTTATTTGTCGTTGGTTTGCTTGGATTTGAAAATCTCTGTTCTAAGTGTTGAATTTAGATGTAGTGCCTTTGTTTTGGGTTTCTCAGGGTATGGACTGATCTTAGGCATGGACTGGTTATCCAGTAATGGTGCCATTCTTGATTGTGAGAAAAGAGTGGTTAGGCTCTTGACTCGGCTCGGTAACACTCTAGAAATTTCTTGTAATCCCTTGAATGCTGTTATGCTTAGTTATCTAGAGTCGCTTGACGCTTCTATTGAGAATTTGCAGTCGGTTAGAGTAGTCCAGGAATATCCGGATGTCTTTGAAGAGGTGAAAGGCTTACCTCCGAAGCGGTAAATAGACTTCCGCATATATCTTGTTGATAATGCAAAGCCCGTAGCTCTGCCTGTTAGGCACATGGCTCCAAAGGAGAGAAAGGAGCTCAGTAAGCAAGTTTAGGAGTTTCTCGAGAAGGGGTTTATAAGGAGTATCTCGGAATGGGGTGCTCCAGTGGTGTTCGCCACCAAAGCAGATGGTTCACTACGTCTTTGTGTGGACTATAGGGAGCTAAACAAGATAACTAAGAAGAATAGACACCCGTTCCCCGAATAGACGATTTGTTTGATCAACTTGTAGGTGCGTCGGTCTTCTCCCAACTTGATCTGGCTACTGGGTTCCATCAGCTAAGGGTAGCTGAAGATAGCATTGATAAAACAGCGTTCAGAACCCTAGACGGTTTCTTCAAGTGGCTTGTCATGCCTTTCGGTTTGACGAACGCACCCGCTTATTTTGTAGACCTAATGAGCAGGGTGTTCAGAGAATTCCTCAATAAGTTTGTGGTGATCTTCGTAGACGATATTTTGATCTTCTCAAAGAATGAGGAAGAACATGCTCAGCATCTGAAAGAGATCATGGATACTCTCCGTGCACATCAGCTAAAAGCCAAATTCTCCAAGTGCCACTTTTGGAGAAAGGAAGTAAGATTTCTGGGTCATATAGTGTCCAAAGAGGGGTTGGATGTGGACCCCGCGAAAGTGGTGGCAGTGCAAGATTGGAAGACACCCAGAAATGCAACCGAAGTTCGAAGCTTTCTGGGGCTAGCCGATTTTTACCGAAAGTTCATTAGGGATTTCGCGAAAATCTCAGCTCCACTCACAAGGCTAACAAAGAAGAATCTGGCGTTCACTTGGGATTTGGATTATGAGTTTTCTTTCCAATGATTAAAAAGTGCTCTCACAACAGCCCCAGTTCTGACTTTGCCAGATGGAAGCAAAATGTTCACAGTATATGCGGATGCTTGTGGTACGGGGCTAGGCGTTGTTCTGATGCAAGAAGGTAGGGTAGTAGCTTATGGTGGGAGACAATTGAAAGTGCATGAAAAGAACTACCAAACCCCCGATCTTGAGTTGGCCGCCATCGTCTTTGCGCTTAAGTCTTGGCGCCATTATCTCCTAGGTGAGAAGTTCGAATTATATAATGACCATAAATCGTTGAAGTATCTTTTCTCGCAGAAAGATCTTAACTTGAGGCAGCAAAGGTGGATGGAGTTCCTTGCCTCGTATGACTTTGAAATTTCCTATATTCCCGGCAAAGGCAACGTAGTAGCAGATGCGTTGAGCCGAAATAAACTGACCCTAAGCCCTCTCTTTGTAGAAATCCAAAGCTTAGAGTATATAGCCAGTTTTAACTTTAGGCCCTCCTCAGATTTTATACCTGATTTATTGGCATCCCTAGAAGTACGACCCACTCTTTTAGACTCGATAGGTGCCGCACAACGAGAAGACCCACAGCTTGTGGATGTGATTGATCAACTAATTAGGGGTGAAACTTCCAGTCACCTCAATAGGTACTCCATCGATGATAAGAGTTGGCTAAGGCGAGATGGAAGACTATGCGTCCCACAAGTTAGGGATTTTGTGAAGAAGGTTCTCGAGGAGGCACATCATTCCAAGATGACAATACACACAGGTGGAGACAAGATGTACAAAGACGTAAAGAGAGCTTTCTATTGGAGCGGCATGTAGAAGGACGTGGCAGATTTCGTTTTTAAGTGCGCGACATGCCAAAAGGTCAAGGCGGAACAAAAGAAACCTGGAGGACTGCTTCATCCTCTAGACGTCCCGCAATGGAAGTGGGATAGCATTTCAATGGACTTCATTGACAGGTTGCCTACGTCAAAAAGAGGCAATACTAGCATTTGGGTAATAATGGATAGGCTTATTAAAAGCACCAATACCCTCCAGCATAGTGAGTGACAGAGACCCCATCTTCACGAGCGAATTTTGGCGGAGTCTGCAAGAAGCTGTCGGCACACAGTTATGTTTGAGCACGGCTTATCACCCTCGAACAGATGGTCAGACAGAAAGGGTGAATAGAGTACTAGAAGATCTTCTAAGACTATGCGTTCTTGACTTCGGAGGGACTTGGGAGGATCACCTTCCTTTATTGAAATTCTCCTATAACAACAGTTACCAAGCCACCATCGGTATGGCGCCCTTCGAAGCTTTGTATGGAAGACCTTGCCGATCACCAACTTGTTGGTGGGAGTCCACTGACAAGATTGTACTTGGGCCAAACATGATTAGAGAGACTTCAGAAAAAGTGGACTTGATACGAAGGAGAATGAAGACTGCCTAAGGCAGACAGAAATCCTACGCCGACAAAAGAAGGACCGACCTTGATTTTGAGGTTGGGGACAGGGTTTTCCTTAAGGTATCCCCTTTAAGTAATGTCGTTCGCTTTGGATCCGCAGGAAAGCTAGCACCAAGGTTTGTAGGACCGTTCCCTATCATCGAGAAGATTGGGAAAATGGCTTATAAAGTAGATCTACCTGAAAGATTGGCTGGAATTCACAATTTCTTTCACGTTTCTCATCTCCGGAAATGTCTACATGAATTAGTGGAAGTGGTGGAGCCAAGCATTCTAAAAGAATCCGAAGTGGAACGCGAAGCAACTGTGAGGAGATTTCCAACTCGAATCGTAAGAACTGAAATAAAAAAGCTACGCAACTGCGATGTGAAGCTCGTCAAGGTTCAGTGGAGCGACACCAAGGAAGACGCGACTTGGGAAACTGAGGATAGAATACGCGCGGCCTACCCTTTTCTTTTTGAGGGTACATCTTTGACCTCTCTTTTTCCTTAAGTTGTTCTTGTATCTATCTTTTTAGGTATATATCCTCGATATTATCCTTTATCCTTAGGTAGAAACCCTTTTGGATGTAAGCATGTATTTGAAACATGTTATGGTTGATGGCTGCAAGTGGTTGCAAGTGGTTTCTAGTGGTTGCTCGTCGATACATATACACACACAACCTAGGTTTTAGATCGGCTCAATCACTTCATACTGCATATGCATATATGTATTTATATTTGTATGTGGTTGAAACTTGATATGTTGTCATATGGATGTCGCATTTGTATTGATGGTTGCACACTCATGTAGAATTATGAGTAAGGACAAATTTGCATACATAATGGATTCATGACACTTACATGGTTTGCATTAAGGAGGTCAACTGGATCAGTAGACCGCCTGATTTCTAAATGATGAAATCAAGGGAAATGGGTTATGCGTTCGTCTCGAAATTCTGCTTGAGATAGAGTCCAAGTTTACGTAAAACGGATAACGTATGAAGAAGATATGGACGAACGAAGTTGGGCAGAAAAACCAGAAATGGGTCAGAATGCACTGGTGTCCTTGGGAAGTGCGCCAGAACAAAATTGATCTGGCGCACTTGGGAAGTGCGCCGGTACAATTTTAGCACTGGCGCACCTGCTAAGTGCGCCCAGGCCAGAAAGACCTGTTGGTCAGGCCCTAGCTGGCCTGGTCAGGGTCTGGTCGAATTCTAAGGCTTGGCTGAGTCACTAGGGCTTACATGTCACTTTCTGATTGGCTTCTCTTGAGATGGATGGTCTGGATTCACTCTAGCTTCATCGACGACTCTAATTAGATTGAAATTCTATAAATACAACTCAAGTCTAACCCTAAATTCACACAAATAATATAATACTAAAGTCGTCATGCTGCTGGAAAGAAACTAGGAGTGGCCATCAGTTAGAAAGCCTAGAGACAAGCCAATACTAAAGAAAAAACGAATCAAAACAATGTTAGTCTACCCAAAGGAAAGCATATCAAATCCAGAATTCAGAATCCAGAATCCAAGTTCGTCGTTCGTTGTAAGTATAGTGATTTTTCCGATGAGAATAAAATTAAGACTGGATTCGATGTAAATTGAAAGTGGAATTGTGCTATTATGTAACGACGATGTTAATTCATATCTATGTATTGAAATGATTGTGTTGTGAATGAAATTTGGATGTTTGTGGTATAATTAAGATTGATGTTGATCCTATTGTACTTTTAGAATGACAATAACATCACAAGCAAGTTGTATAGTTCATGTTCATGTGATTATATAGGTAGTTTGTGATTAGAACCTCATGTATATACTTTATGCTAGAAATCTTTATGCCTAAATGGTTATGTTCATATACATGCCCTTATGTTTATACAAAAGTTGCAAGTTTCTAATTTGATCTATGTCAAGATCCACTTTAGTACATGTTTCATGTTGTAATAGGATATGCGATTGGATCTAGTTCACACCCTTGTCATAAAGTTATACATATTTATGAAAATGTCATATTCTTGTCATGTGCTAGTAATGTTCGATGTTATGCCTAGATCCAAAAACAAGTTTTGACCTATGTTGTCTAAATCATATGCTAATTCATGTGACACCTATTTGGTTAGACCCTTATTTCAATGCAAATTCACATATATGTAAATTGATTTAGGCTATGTTGCAAATTCACATATATCTATATTGACTATTTTGCAAGTTCACATCTATGACATTCATGTTGCTATTTTGCATGTTCACACCTATGATGTTCATACTGACTATGCCAAGTTTACATCTATGTCATGTTTATGTTTATGAATTCCCTTATGCCTATTTGTGTGCACTAAATTAGGCTAAGTTTTTAGCCTAATATTATATGTTAAAACTATGCGAACGAAAATTAGGCTAAGATTCTTAGCCTAATGTTTAAACGTGGTAACGTTGGGAATATTAATAAAACTTGACATAAAAATATATGAAATTGGCATGTTTATCACATGGAAAATTTGGTGGCATTTAAACGGTATAAATTCTTATACCAAAAATGTTAAACTTGGAATGTGGGCCATAACATTTAATTGTTGACAAATTTACATATATTCAGAAATAAAGACAAATATGTAAATTTAGAAAATACGAATATGCTTAATACGAGGTTGGATTGAGTCGTGATGTAAATCTGCTTGGACCCGCCCGGCTGTCCAGTAGTCACAATAATACCTATCCAATGTGGGTGGTTAAGCATTGAGCCCAATAAGGACCCGAGGTTAGACTGAGTTACGGTGTAAATCTGCCCGGAACCGACCGGCACATCTAGTAATCGTAACAATATCTGTCTAATGTGAGTGGTCGGTGCTTTAAAAGGCTAAGACAGACTAGTCAGGATGGTAGGGTTAAGTTAACTAAAACACTTAACCAATTCAACATGTTAATGAAATTGATGGGTGGGGTTAGGTAAATACAGACACTTAACCACTTAACATGTTTGACTAGAAAACCCTAGTAACGGGGACCCATTTCAGCAGTAACCCAATTAGGTATCATGGTACCCTGGAACTAGGCAGGGTGGGGCACGATTACTGGGCTGATTGTAAGCGGTCAAAGCGACGGCGGTGGGTGCAACAGTGTGGGTTCTAACGGAGTGCGGGCGTGCACACACTTCAGAGTAGACAAACAGGGCATTGGGGGCACCGGTAGTATAACCTATGCATTCTAAGGTTTGTGTCGGGTCACCACCATAGGACTTGATACACCCCATGGTGGGGCCAGCATAGGTATCTACAATCTCTGGGGGCCGTAAGACACAGATGATTAAGCGAGTAGGAGCCGATCTTTAGAAAAGAGGATCACTTTACCTCCAGCATGGGGTGAAAGTTAAGATAATACAAGTAGGTGCAGAGATATAGTGTGGGGTGCGATAGTATATTCATTTCAAAACTACTTCATCTTAGTTTATGATACTTTCCTGTTTTCAGTTTACACCTATCATGCCCTTATTCTTATTCTCATACTGAAGAGTCACTAGACTTACTAGGCTTTATGTCTGACCCTATTTTCTTTCGTCTTCTTTTCTTCCGTGCACCTCCCCCCCCGGACCACAGGGAGGAAACAACTCGGCTTAGTCAGATTCTCTAAAAGCTTCAAGATTGTTGATGTACGGTTTGGAGTCTCTTTCCTTGGCTATGGCTGTTGGTCACACTCTATGGGGATTTATGCAGTTTTAATCACGTTTTATGCTTCTTTATTTAAAAACCAAGACAGAAATGATGTTGTAATGTTTTGGAAGTTGTTATGAGACAATTATGGAAATGTGTTGTATGAACAAGTATTTTATGAAATAAAAGTCTGATGTTTTCTGCCGCTTATATATATCAATATGTGTGTGTGTGCGTGTGTGTGTGTAACACCCCACGTCCGTTAGTGTCACTCACAAAGGGAATGCACTAAGTTCTGTGGAACATTTTGGGTAAAAGATGCAGATAAATTACAAGACAGACAAATTATTAAACAGTGGAAAATAGAACTTTGCTTTATTGATAATTTAGTCTGTACAAGATTCTTTTACAATATCAGAGTATCATCTGTCTTTATAAAATAAAGAAGCATGAAAATACATTTATATATTCCCCAATGTAGCAAGAGCCAGCCATAGCATCTGGAAGAGAATCCAAAGACAACTTCGTCAAATCTTCAAGCTGGGAAAGAGCAACGGTCCAGTCTAATCCTGAGTTATACTATTCCCTCCTCAACTACCTGGGGGGGGGGGGGGAAACGGAAGAAAAGAAGACGAAAGAAAAACAGAGTCAGACATAAAGCCTGAGTAAGTTCAGTAACTTCTAGCATGTGAACATGGAAAAACAAAACGACATGAATTAACTGAATACAAGATTACACCATGACGATAAGGTCAACAAGATTAGACAAGGTAGTCACAAGATATGCTAAGATGACTGGATACGCTCTAATATTTTCGCAGCTTCGCTATTTCCTTGTTATACTGGTTTCTATATCTCTGCACCACCTAACTAGTGTTCAACTAGTAACGATAACGTGATCCCAACCTCTGTAGTTTCCATTGTCTTCAGGCATACATTTATTATTTATTACCTAGATCTAATCTAGGGTTTTCTATCAAGTGCTTCTTAGATTTAACTATAGTTTTACGCTATCTGCTGAACGCTTTTCGAGTTCAGGGTTTATGCCACCTAGTCCAACTAGGGATTACGCTACCTGTCGAACATTGCCCCCAAGTCTAGGACACACTACCTAGAGTGGTATATGCTCCTAGGCTTCCCCACGCATGTATCGCGAATCGTTATCGCTTGTCTAGATGCACATGTCCTGTAATGTGCGATCCGAGTCCTGTGACAGGGCAAATCAAGGAATACAGAACTCGGTCGGGAGCTTTCGGATATCTGCCGATGCAGATGCTAAGGTCTGTTTTTATTCCAGTGGCTATGGTCCCACTTGACCCCTCCCTCAACTAATGAAAGGCACACCTTGTAAAATGAGAACTATACGCCGGCCCCCGGTGCCCCACTATCCTATGGCCATCTGCAACCATAACTAGATAGCAAGTATATGGTCTTTTGGAGTTCTCCGCCTTTCCGCTTCACGTATCTCGATTGACTCAAGATGGATGGTAGACGACGAGTTGCTATCACAGGGCTACCGTCTTCTCGCCGAATCACGCTGGTCCATCCTAGTCTTTAGGTTGCCACATATATATATTGCAACCAAGGCATACCCTCGGTTCTTCTAACGCAGACCTTAATCTCTGTGAGCCCAGGATGATCATCTGCAGCCTCACAGAGGGATACCAAGAGTACCCTCACGTCCCCCCGAAGCCTCGGGCTTCGTAACCCAATTCGTTGGAGCCTTCTTAAAACCATATGGATGTCCGCTCCTTCGTGTTATACTAAGAATTACTACTTAGTTCTACTAACTAAGGTTTACCACTTAATTTCCAAATTCCTTATTTTCTTAACTAAGTTTACTACTTAGTCCCTTTTTCAACTGAGGTTTACTATTTAGTTTTCTTTCTCGCCAGGTTGGGTTGGTTAAGTGTCTTTAGTCGATTGAAGCTATCTTAACCCTCTTCCCTTATCCTATTACACTGGTTAAGTGTTATCCCTTTATGCTTTTTACTTAACCCTATTCATTTATCATATTCTGATGGTTAAGCATTCAAGTTTACTTAACCCTATGGTCTAGTCCAGCTAACATATTAATTTGGCTAAGTGTATAACTCAACCCCAACCTCTAGTCTAATTAACATGTTAAATTGGCTAAGTGTATTAACTTTACTTAACCCCACCTTCTAGTCTAGTCAACATGTTAATTTGGCTAAGTATTCCCATGGACTTAATCCTCCCATTCTAGCTTTAACTGTGCTAAGTTGGTTAAGTGTTCCTTAACCTTCCCATTCTAGCTTTAATTAATAAATTAAAGCCGCAACCTCTCACATTAGACAGATATTGCTGCGGTTACTGGATGTGCCGGTCGGTTCCGGGCAGGTTTACACCGCAACTCAGTTTAACCTCGGGTTAGGCATATTCATGTTTTCTAAGTTCAAAGGGTTTTTGATTAATTTCCAAATCTGGTCTTGAAAACAACCATCCCGTCCTTCGGATCAGTTAGGGATAGCCAGAGAGGGCAGGAAACTTGTATTTTCCAAACCCAAGCCTAGACACTATCCTCTCTGTCACCCTAGAACCTTCTGGTCTATGTGTTATAAAAAGGGGTGTTATCAAAATACTTTTCTTTTGTTTATAAATTGTTAACAATTTATTTCAAAAGCCCATTTCCCCTTTTTAGACAAATTTGGCCTATATTTATTTGTCAAGCCTACTAGTATACTTATATTCTAGGCCCAAGTCCTAACCCAACATGCAGTTTAAGCCATTTCCTATTTCATTGCCGAAACTAGATTAAATATCCTAGTTTATAATTTATGGCCAAAATTTAACCAAGTTACATATTTTGTGGTAAATGAACAATTTAACATTTATGACGAATTCTATAAGTAAATTACTCCTAATTTACTGATTTCATTACTACTCTTTTAATGTACATTGTCATATTTATTATTATGGCCCATTCTCTCTTATTTATCATATTTATACTTTCTGGTATGTAAATTATACCAAGTTTAGTGTCGCTAACCATAATTTATTCTAAACATGACAATTGCTCACAATTATGAATAAATTCAAAATTGTGCTAATATACTTATTCCAAATCAACCTTAATTAACCCAATCTTGGTTTAACATCCTAATTCACAATTTATGACAAAACTAGAATTATTTTTCTAGTTTACATTTTATGCCTAAAATTTAGCTTACTTACTAACGCTAAATTTAATATGTCAAAATCACATATTCCCTAATCCATGTCAAATTTCCCCGTTTTCATTTTAATATGCATGTCATAATACATATTCCAAATTATGCCAATTTCCAAGTTTACAACTACGTTCATATTCATTTCCATGTTTTTCCCCAAATCGCATTCCCACCGTTCGAATAATCGTGATTCAACCTAGATTATAAATAAATCTAAATTCGTAGATAAAAAAGGGAATGAATCAAAATGACAAGAAGGAATAATTGGCATAAAAAGGTTTGGATAACAATGTAGGTTCAAGAATATGGGTAGACCTAACTAAATAGGTAAATTCCCACTGTCTTAAAACCAAAGAATGGGCAAAATAGGTTCAAGAACGTGGGTAGACCTAACTTAATAGGTAAATTCCCACTGTCTTAAAACCAAAGAAAAACCAAGGAACAGGTAGAATAAATAATTGGGTTTAGACCCAACTTCTCAATCACAAAACTAAAGCAATATTTTCCTAATCATAAATCATGGGTGTCAAAATCACAGTTGTCCTCATTATGTCATAAGTAATAGTTTATGTCCAAATCAAAGGTATAGGCCTAGTCAAGGAAATAATCCTTGTAGTCACAGTCACAGTCATAGGAAATGTCCATAGTCATATGCGATGTTCATAGTCCAAAAGGGAAAATAATTCCCATAGTCATAAGTCATTGTCATAGGCAATGTTTATATGTCCCAAAATCAAAGGCTTATGTCATAGTCTAAAGGCATATGCTTTCAAAGGCCACAGTTCTATAGTCATAGTCACGGTTACAGTCTTATTTGTCCTAGAATCATAACAGTTCTTAATTCAGTCCAAGAGTATAAACACAGATTCGAAGAGAGAGAGAGAGAGATTTGGCATATTCCTTTATTCCTTTAATTTCATGTCACAAATAAAACAAAATATTCAGATCTAGAAATAACCAACTTACAGAAAATAGATCTAGAAAAGAAGGAAAGCATGGCTATGATTCATGCGTCGTTGCTTGAAACTTGTTTGAGCTAGCCTTTGAATTCTTCACTTGAAACTTTGATTTGAATCCCTCCTTAAAAGTCTTTTAGCAGCATCTCCTCGTCTTGAATCATATTTTATTTTATTTATTTAAGAAAATTTAGAGGAGGGGAAGAAGCCATGAATCTTAGCAGCATAAGGATATAAGAGAATTGGTGCAAAGAGAATGAAGACTAGGGCTGTTTATATAGCTGCTCAAGACCTTATCGTACACGCAGCGCTGAGTCAGCATTGAACCTAGTTAAGAAAATAGTCTAGGTACGTAGATGAATCTAGCCAAACCTTATCATAGACGCAGTGCTGAGTCAGCATTGGGTCCCACAAGCTATTTTGGCGTAAAAGTTTGATTTTCAAACTTTTGAATTTCTGGAATTTATTTAACTGTTTTATTCACATGAAATATTCTTATATGTATACAATTCCTCTAACGACCATTTTACGCGTATATATATACGCACAACTTTCATTTTATTTTCAAAATTCAAATGATGTTGCCATATTTCATTGACTGTAGCCTTATCTTGAATTTTATCTTTCGTATACATATATTTTTGTATATATATATTTATATTTCTCATATGTATATATATATATATATTTTCTTTATTTCCTTATACGTACGTTCTTATCCTTTCAAATTTTGAATTTGTATACGTACATATATTTGCATGTTTAGTTGGCCCTCTCTAAAACAATGATAAAAAATTATGCCGCCGCCGGGGTTCGAACCCCCGACCTCCATGCTACCAATCCAATGCCTTAACCAACTGAGCTACAGAGGCTTTTGTTAATAAGTCTTAGAACAATAATAATTATTGTTCTCTCCTTACCTCTTTTTTTTCATGTTAGTTACAATACTTAAATTAAACAACTGCATGGATCTTTTTCTTTTAATTTTTCTTTTAAAAATTAATTATACTTTAATTTGAGAATCTTAATGTCACAGAATTACGGGGTGTTACATTCTCCCCCACTTAAAAGGATTTCGTCCCCGAAATATTCAAGTTAGGAAGAATGTGTCCTACCCTCCAATCACCCATCTACTCAACCATTCAATCACAGGCATTCATTGTCCTTAAAAGATTTCTAATGCTTTCATGTTCATATGCATAGTGTGTGTATATGTCTCTATCTAATGCAAAATCAGGCGGTCTACTGATTCAGTTGACCTCCTTAATGCAAATCATGTTAGTGCCATGCGTCCAATCATGCATGCAAACATCCCTAGTCATGTAAATACTACATGCGTGCACAGCCATTCATCCATATGCAACGTCCATATGATATCATATCAAGTTCAACTTATAAACAAATGCATATATGTAAATGCAATATGAGAGCGTCCGAACTTGATCTAGTGCCTAATACGTATGCATATGCATCCACGAGCAACCATTTGCAACCACTTGCAACCATTCAACCATAACATGTTTCAAATACATGTTTACATCCATTGGCTTCTACCTAAGGATCGCAGATACGACCTAGAGGATATACTTTGGAAAGAGAGAAACAACTACGCGTAAAGCTCCTAAGCAGAGAAATCAAGGATGCACCCTTAAGGAAAAAGGGCATGTTGCTAGTATCTAGCCTTCTTGAGCTTTACTCCACTGTATCTTAACCAATTTATCTTCACGATTGTGAAGTTCCTAATCTCCATTTCCAAAATAAACAGATGTCAATCACGGCGCCAAGTATATGTACTAAGATGATTAGAGGCCTCCCTCTTGGCTTATCCATCACGCCATAACTATGAGAGTCAAAAGATCACTCCGTACTTTTTAGAGTACCTACCACAACTATTCATCTTTCACGCAAACCATCCAAACCGAACTCGACATTCCTCAAGTACAAGCCCCAAAGGCCTAAACCAATATCAGACAAGCATCCAAGGAATATCTTCTCCGAATTTAGACGATCTACATGAGATGATATAAGCAAACTCGATAGCTATCCTCAAATCCCTACTAACCAAAAACTGGTCGGACCACCAATTGGATTTGAGACTCTAGTGGGATCTTTCTACTATACACGTACTATGGTGCAGAGACTCAACTATGGAAGTGGGTATGAACAATTAAGAAGCGCTGGAACCTAAGGAAATAGTACGAACAGAAAACTAGACTCTTCCAACCGGACCACCTTTCTCCTAGGTGCGCTTGGTGGCGAAAGCATGTACTTGTCCTTCTGAAAATCTCGTCCTCGTTCTTGCCCTTGTCCTTAAGTATATGTCCTATCATACCATAGTAAAGATACTTGCTCTTGTCTTAGGTTTTATAATCCCTTCCTCCTTCGTGAGCCAAGTCTACATCCATAATTTCCTCATCCTTGGGTCGTGCTCCTTTGCCA
Source organism: Allium sativum (assembly GCA_030737875.1). Lineage (NCBI taxonomy): Eukaryota > Viridiplantae > Streptophyta > Magnoliopsida > Asparagales > Amaryllidaceae > Allium > Allium sativum. The sequence goes on from CM060923.1 coordinate 162,784,007, forward strand.
AACTTCCGCGTGTAACCATGTTGGCAAATCTCTCGAAAGTTGCCTCTATCGCACGGAAAAACCCTATAAACTTGAAAGAAGACTGGCCGTAAGTGAAACAACTACGGCTATAGATGGAAGTCGGGCACTACTTTGCCCTTCGATAAGGTTACCTCCCAGAAAGCCAGGAGCCCCAGAGACTCAAGAAAGAAGGAGACAAGAATTCAAACAGAGGAAGAGGAGACAATGCGTATGGCTTTGGGGAATATGCCTTTAAAACAAATCCTTTCTTTTAAAAATGCTTCTTTAAAAACCTTTTGAAAATAATTTTTCAAATCTTTTATCTGATCCGGTAACCTTCAGCTCTGATACCACGTGTAACACCCCACGTCCGTTAGTGTCACTCACAAAGGGAATGCACTAAGTTCTGTGGAGCATTTTGGGTAAAAGATGCAGATAAATTACAAGACAGACAAATTATTAAACAGTGGAAAATAGAACTTTGCTTTATTGATAATTTAGTCTGTACAAGATTCTTTTACAATATCAGAGTATCATCTGTCTTTATAAAATAAAGAAGCATGAAAATACATTTATATATTCCCCAATGTAGCAAGAGCCAGCCATAGCATCTGGAAGAGAATCCAAAGACAACTTCGTCAAATCTTCAAGCTGGGAAAGAGCAACGGTCCAGTCTAATCCTGAGTTATACTATTCCCTCCTCAACTACCTGGGGGGGGGGGAACGGAAGAAAAGAAGACGAAAGAAAAACAGAGTCAGACATAAAGCCTGAGTAAGTTCAGTAACTTCTAGCATGTGAACATGGAAAAACAAAACGACATGAATTAACTGAATACAAGATTACACCATGACGATAAGGTCAACAAGATTAGACAAGGTAGTCACAAGATATGCTAAGATGACTGGATACGCTTTAATACTTTCGCAGCTTCGCTATTTCCTTGTTATACTGGTTTCTATATCTCTGCACCACCTAACTAGTGTTCAACTAGTAACGATAACGTGATCCCAACCTCTGTAGTTTCCATTGTCTTCAGGCATACATTTATTATTTATTACCTAGATCTAATCTAGGGTTTTCTATCAAGTGCTTCTTAGATTTAACTATAGTTTTACGCTATCTGCTGAACGCTTTTCGAGTTCAGGGTTTATGCCACCTAGTCCAACTAGGGATTACGCTACCTGTCGAACAATGCCCCCAAGTCTAGGACACACTACCTAGAGTGGTATATGCTCCTAGGCTTCCCCACGCATGTATCGCGAATCGTTATCGCTTGTCTAGATGCACATGTCCTGTAATGTGCGATCCGAGTCCTGTGACAGGGCAAATCAAGGAATACAGAACTCGGTCGGGAGATTTCGGATATCTGCCGATGCAGATGCTAAGGTCTGTTTTTATTCCAGTGGCTATGGTCCCACTTGACCCCTCCCTCAACTAATGAAAGGCACACCTTGTAAAATGAGAACTATACGCCGGCCCCCGGTGCCCCACTATCCTATGGCCATCCGCAACCATAACTAGATAGCAAGTATATGGTCTTTTGGAGTTCTCCGCCTTTCCGCTTCACGTATCTCGATTGACTCAAGATGGATGGTAGACGACGAGTTGCTATCACAGGGCTACCGTCTTCTCGCCGAATCACGCTGGTCCATCCTAGTCTTTAGGTTGCCACATATATATATATTGCAACCAAGGCATACCCTCGGTTCTTCTAACGCAGACCTTAACCTCTGTGAGCCCAGGATGATCATCTGCAGCCTCACAGAGGGATACCAAGAGTACCCTCACGTCCCCCCGAAGCCTCGGGCTTCGTAACCCAATTCGTTGGAGCCTTCTTAAAACCATATGGATGTCCGCTCCTTCGTGTTATACTAAGAATTACTACTTAGTTCTACTAACTAAGGTTTACCACTTAATTTCCAAATTCCTTGTTTTCTTAACTAAGTTTACTACTTAGTCCCTTTTTCAACTGAGGTTTACTATTTAGTTTTCTTTCTCGCCAGGTTGGGTTGGTTAAGTGTCTTTAGTCGATTGAAGCTATCTTAACCCTCTTCCCTTATCCTATTACACTGGTTAAGTGTTATCCCTTTATGCTTTTTACTTAACCCTATTCATTTATCATATTCTGATGGTTAAGCATTCAAGTTTACTTAACCCTATGGTCTAGTCCAGCTAACATATTAATTTGGCTAAGTGTATAACTCAACCCCAACCTCTAGTCTAATTGACATGTTAAATTGGCTAAGTGTATTAACTTTACTTAACCCCACCTTCTAGTCTAGTCAACATGTTAATTTGGCTAAGTATTCCCATGGACTTAATCCTCCCATTCTAGCTTTAACTGTGCTAAGTTGGTTAAGTGTTCCTTAACCTTCCCATTCTAGCTTTAATTAATAAATTAAAGCCGCAACCTCTCACATTAGACAGATATTGCTGCGGTTACTGGATGTGCCGGTCGGTTCCGGGCAGGTTTACACCGCAACTCAGTCTAACCTCGGGTTAGGCATATTCATGTTTTCTAAGTTCAAAGGGTTTTTGATTAATTTCCAAATCTGGTCTTGAAAACAACCATCCCGTCCTTCGGATCAGTTAGGGATAGCCAGAGAGGGCAGGAAACTTGTATTTTCCAAACCCAAGCCTAGACACTATCCTCTCTGTCACCCTAGAACCTTCTGGTCTATGTGTTATAAAAAGGGGTGTTATCAAAATACTTTTCTTTTGTTTATAAATTGTTAACAATTTATTTCAAAAGCCCATTTCCCCTTTTTAGACAAATTTGGCCTATATTTATTTGTCAAGCCTACTAGTATACTTATATTCTAGGCCCAAGTCCTAACCCAACATGCAGTATAAGCCATTTCCTATTTCATTGCCGAAACTAGATTAAATATCCTAGTTTATAATTTATGGCCAAAATTTAACCAAGTTACATATTTTGTGGTAAATGAACAATTTAACATTTATGACGAATTCTATAAGTAAATTACTCCTAATTTACTGATTTCATTACTACTCTTTTAATGTACATTGTCATATTTATTATTATGGCCCATTCTCTCTTATTTATCATATTTATACTTTCTGGTATGTAAATTATACCAAGTTTAGTGTCGCTAACCATAATTTATTCTAAACATGACAATTGCTCACAATTATGAATAAATTCAAAATTGTGCTAATATACTTATTCCAAATCAACCTTAATTAACCCAATCTTGGTTTAACATCCTAATTCACAATTTATGACAAAACTAGAATTATTTTTCTAGTTTACATTTTATGCCTAAAATTTAGCTTACTTACTAACGCTAAATTTAATATGTCAAAATCACATATTCCCTAATCCATGTCAAATTTCCCCGTTTTCATTTTAATATGCATGTCATAATACATATTCCAAATTATGCCAATTTCCAAGTTTACAACTACGTTCATATTCATTTCCATGTTTTCCCCAAATCGCATTCCCACCGTTCGAATAATCATGATTCAACCTAGATTATAAATAAATCTAGATTCGTAGATAAAAAAGGGAATGAATCAAAATGACAAGAAGGAATAATTGGCATAAAAAGGTTTGGATAACAATGTAGGTTCAAGAATATGGGTAGACCTAACTAAATAGGTAAATTCCCACTGTCTTAAAACCAAAGAATGGGCAAAATAGGTTCAAGAACATGGGTAGACCTAACTTAATAGGTAAATTCCCACTGTCTTAAAACCAAAGAAAAACCAAGGAACAGGTAGAATAAATAATTGGGTTTAGACCCAACTTCTCAATCACAAAACTAAAGCAATATTTTCCTAATCATAAATCATGGGTGTCAAAATCACAGTTGTCCTCATTATGTCATAAGTAATAGTTTATGTCCAAATCAAAGGTATAGGCCTAGTCAAGGAAATAATCCTTGTAGTCACAGTCACAGTCATAGGAAATGTCCATAGTCATATGCGATGTTCATAGTCCAAAAGGGAAAATAATTCCCATAGTCATAAGTCATTGTCATAGGCAATGTTTATATGTCCCAAAATCAAAGGCTTATGTCATAGTCCAAAGGCATATGCTTTCAAAGGCCACAGTTCTATAGTCATAGTCACGGTTACAGTCTTATTTGTCCTAGAATCATAACAGTTCTTAATTCAGTCCAAGAGTATAAACACAGATTCGAAGAGAGAGAGAGAGATTTGGCATATTCCTTTATTCCTTTAATTTCATGTCACAAATAAAACAAAATATTCAGATCTAGAAATAACCAACTTACAGAAAATAGATCTAGAAAAGAAGGAAAGCATGGCTATGATTCGTGCGTCGTTTCTTGAAACTTGTTTGAGCTAGCCTTTGAATTCTTCACTTGAAACTTTGATTTGAATCCCTCCTTAAAAGTCTTTTAGCAGCATCTCCTCGTCTTGAATCATATTTTATTTTATTTATTTAAGAAAATTTAGAGGAGGGGAAGAAGCCATGAATCTTAGCAGCATAAGGATAGAAGAGAATTGGTGCAAAGAGAATGAAGACTAGGGCTGTTTATATAGCTGCTCAAGACCTTATCGTACACGCAGCGCTGAGTCAGCATTGAACCTAGTTAAGAAAATAGTCCAGGTACGTAGATGAATCTAGCCAAACCTTATCATACACGCAGTGCTGAGTCAGCATTGGGTCCCACAAGCTATTTTGGCGTAAAAGTTTGATTTTCAAACTTTTGAATTTGTGGAATTTATTTAACTGTTTTATTCACATGAAATATTCTTATATGTATACAATTCCTCTAACGACCATTTTACGCGTATATATATACGCACAACTTTCATTTTATTTTCAAAATTCAAATGATGTTGCCATATTTCATTGACTGTAGCCTTATCTTGAATTTTATCTTTCGTATACATATATTTTTGTATATATATATATATTTATATTTCTCATATGTATATATATATATATTCTTTATTTCCTTATACGTACATTCTTATCCTTTCAAATTTTGAATTTGTATACGTACATATATTTGCATGTTTAGTTGGCCCTCTCTAAAACAATGATAAAAAAATTATGCCGCCGCCGGGGTTCGAACCCCCGACCTCCATGCTACCAATCCAATGCCTTAACCAACTGAGCTACAGAGGCTTTTGTTAATAAGTCTAAGAACAATAATAATTATTGTTCTCTCCTTACCTCTTTTTTTTCATGTTAGTTACAATACTTAAATTAAACAACTGCATGGATCTTTTTCTTTTAATTTTTCTTTTAAAAATTAATTATACTTTAATTTGAGAATCTTAATGTCACAGAATTACGGGGTGTTACAGTGTGTTTATATCTGTCTTGTGTTTTATCTGTGACTTTTACTTACAAACCTCCACCAAAGTTAAGGCAGTCCCTTGTGAGTGACCTTAATGGAGGGTGGGGGTGTTTCATGACAAAAATCGGGCAGGCAGCATGGCTATGTAGGTCGCACCTATTAGGGTGTATAATCACCTGGTCTAGAGTTTCATTTACTTCTAAAAATCTATTGTTGATGTTGTCCCATTCGAGAAACGGTTGCTGATCCCAACCGTTGGTGATATACATTCGATACACTCAAGCGAAATGAGTGGTTGGTCATGTGTGGCCGGGTTGCAAGATGTTCTTGTTGAACCCAGTGTATTCCTCTCCAGAAGTACACAAGCGAAAGGTGGTTCCATACCTTATCATAGTTGGAAATTCATTATCCAATAAGTGCCTGTGATTTTGATTGTATACTATGTATGTAGAACGTGAGATGAAAGCATTTCTGCTAGATTATTATTATTATTGTGGTTGATAGACATTATTATAATATCTAAAGAGTTTTGATATAATGATTTGTTTTGGATTCTCATAAGGGAAAAACCCGTTCCGTTATTCGGCGTGGTCTTATGAGATACCGTTTAATGGCTTGAACTGTTTTAAACTGTTTTACTCATACCAGTCCCATGACTGACCCGGAGTTTATTTTGTTTTGTTTTCCCTAAACTCTTGGGTGACCAATTTTGTACGGGCAGTCAAGTAGTCGGGATTTACAGATACTTGAAGAGCTAGAGCTGGAGGCTTCAGGATTATATAACTATAGTTTATTTCCGTTGTGATGTAAGTGTTGTACTCTAATATACAAATGCAGATTTTTGATTTCAGGTTATGTTGTATATTATATTTTATACGTTCCGCTGTGAGGTTCGTGTTACTCTGATGTTGTGTTCTTCTTCTTTTATTCTTAGTTTCAATCTTATCTTTCCTCACCCTCTGTTTTCTTTCTATTAGTTTCCTGGTTTCTAGTTAAATTTGGGGTTGGACTTCTGTTTTTGGTTAGCCCAAATTGGACCGGATTTTCGGGTCACTACATTTGGTATCAGAGCTTAAGGTTATGTAATTCCCTTGGCTCTGTGGCGTGGCTCGGTAGAGATGGGTTTAGTAATACCCTAGATTGAGTTTGAGTGTATATATATGAGCGCGTATTTGTTATTCAATATAAAATTGTTTTACATTGCGGAGTTTTATTTGTTGAGTGTTTATGTGTTCTGGTCGACCAGTTTTATCCACTGTATCGGTAGGAGTTTTTAAACCCTCGAATATGATGAACCATCATGTTATATTTTGAAAAGGGTAAACGAAATAATTTTACCCAAAATTATATCTTGATATAAAGGATATATATTGGATTGTTATATGTTGGATATATTGGTTGTTATTATAATTGAGTAAGATTATAAAAAGTGAAATGGTTATGGAAATAATCAATCAGAATTCATATAAAGGTAATATATGAAATTGAATTGAATAAAGTCTGAAATTTAAATCAGAATTGAAATTAAAACTTTGGAAATTTGAATAAGTGTTTGTAAATGAATTTGGAATAAGTATATGAGAATTTTAAAATCCAGGGAGATTTTAATTTGTTTTACAAGCCTTGTGAATGGAATTTTGAATTGATTTCAAAATGGAAATGTATAGAAATGGTTTTGAAAAGTGATATAGTATTGAACTCACTTTGATGGCTGGAAATCAACTCTGATGATGATAGCCACATCATCAGTGTTCGTTTTCAAGTTCTAAGTGACGGATTACTACCAAAGGTATTCATTTTGAATCATTTTGAGAAAAAGCAAGTGTTTTGAATCATGAAAAGGAAAGTTTGATTTTCAATGTGGTAACTGTTAAAATTCCCAGCGAAACACTGTTTGGATTAAAACCAAATTTGAATTTAAAATGTGTGAAAGCAAATTGAATTAAACTCAGTTAAGTGGTAACTGAAATTGAATTGGATTAGAATGATATCGAGACAAATTGGATTTGTGAGATTTGAATTTGAAATGTCGTTGGATAATGGATTTAAGAATTTGAAATCGATAATGGAACTTTGATTTGAAATTGAATTCGACTTAGGTATAAGCGAATGGCTGGATTTGTGAATAAAAACAGATTGGAATTTGGTTGAGATGACATTGGTATATGCTGGAATGATAACAGGTGAAAGTGGTAAAGTTGATATGCCCGACAAAAAGGTACCAGTTTATATTTTATATGGATATGAGATTTTTATGAGCTGATTAGGCAAGCCGCTTGGCTGTTTTATTTTCTTTTGGGTTGGAGAAGGCCTAGAGAGGCGAGTTGTGGTTTTACCGATAGGGCTGTACAAAGGAGGTTATGGCGAAAATTTTAAAAGTTAAGGCATTAGAAAATTTTCAGGATTTTTGTAAATTTTTGTTGATAAGAGTTAATTAAATATTTAATTTAAATCGAATTGGTTCAGTTGAAACTGAAGTTAAGAAGAGAACAAATAAGTTCTAACCAGTAATAGGGTTTGTTTTCGACCTTAGCAATTTCGAGGACGAAATTATTTTAAGTGGGGAAGAATGTAATGACCCGCATTTTCAGCGATATAATAATTAATTTTATTTAATTATTTAAATAGTCATTTAGAGGATTTGATGGTCGTCAAATTAATAAGAGTGAATATTTAATTAAAATAATAATTAAATAATATATTTAATTCCGAAATAATCAGAATGGGCTGGAATGGCGATATGGTGTGAATTGGGAAATTCAAAATATATAATTCAGTTTAGAGTTGAATTATAATAACGAATATATTTAAATAACGACAGTTTGAACGTATAATTATAATATAATTATAATCGAGCTCGAAATGGTGCGGCAGTTCGCGATTCGAACTTTAAACGAATATACAAGAGCCGTTTTAAATCGGATTTCTATGAAACAAGAAACGTTAGGAGCTGGTGGAGTATATTTTTCTAGTGTAAGAGAAAAATCGAGATTTCGTCGTATAGATTTTGATTTATGGCCAAATCAAATATTAAAATAGTCGCTGTGGAATCATTTATAAACCAAAACGATATATTTAATTTTAATTAAATATTGGCCCCAAATTTAGACAAGCCCTTTAAGACGTAGTGATAATTTAATTTTTAGATTTTTACTGTAATTTTTAATTAATTAAATAAGCAACTTTTTATTTGGAGTATTTTGCACCCTTAATCGAAAATTTTGGGGTTTCACAATATGAGTTAACCTACCGATATTATTACATTTTTGGGATCGTGTCATATCACTCGACACGACGATATATTTATGTCTATCCAGAGCAGTTCATATATGAGCATAGTTTTTCACAAAAGGGTACCCTATATAAATTTCTAAGATGAGACAACTTAACCTTATATATTTATTAGCGCATTTGATAAGTTAAAAGTATTATATCTTTGTAATGAGAGGATACTTGAATATACGGACCAAATAGAAATTTATGGAATTGTATGTGTACAAGGTGTAAGAACGGCAGCCACAAACTAAAGCAAACCGTGGAGAGAAGACATCCTTACAAATCAAAGAGAAACCCTGTACACACGTAACCCTCTTTGAAGTAGGTAAAGATCAAAATAGTTCTTCTAAAATAAAAAACAATGAGCCGCCATTTCTTTCAATGAAAAACGTAAACACAGAACCAACTTCAAAATCCATAAAATGGTAAAACTTATACATGTGGATCCACCGTATGAAGCTCTTCAACGCCGTGGGTTTTCTGTGCAACTCGATGGGATTCTGGGTCCGATTTTCAGTTGTCTACAACCTAGAGTTGCTGTCAGAGGTCTCGTCAACGGTGGAGAACATGGGTGGTATCGATGGTCAGGGGAGGCTGATCCGCGTCTCCGACGGTGAGGCCTAGCAACTCCGACGCTCAATAGGTGGTTGAACGGGGTCGTTCTGTGGCATTTAATTGGATGACGGGTTCACGTATTTGGACCGTGGTCGAGCTGTGGGGCACCGGATCTGGTGACGTCGGTCTCAGGTGGTCGGCCAGTCAATGGCGCATCAGGGGGCAATGAGGCAGTGGCCGGAAGCTCGCCGTGGGTGGTGCAGCAATTGAAGAAAGTGGAGGAACAGTAGCAATTTCGTTTTCTTCGATACAGGAAGAAGGATTAAAAAGAGGGATTAACAGAAATGTGAATTGGTGGGGAGATCGGGTGCGGGTCCTTAAATGGTTGGGCATGGGGATTTCTGAATGGGCCGAAATTTGGTAAGGCAAAGCCCGGTGTAGTTTTAATTAAAGTTTTATTTAATTAAATAGTGTATTAACTTATAACGTCAATAACTCATGTGAAATCAGAATCATGAACCGTCAGTCACGTTAGGATCGTATGGACGGTGGCTACACCATGGAACTGACGGGAAATGAATTAGGGCTAGTTACAATTTATGGCGAAATAGATTGTTTGATTCAAACCAAGCAAGCAGTTTATCATTCTTTAACGATGAATTGCCAATGTGGGTAAAACTTACCAACTCTAAACAGTTCTGTTTTTATAACGTATACTTAGAACTGATAAATGATGACTGATGGTTGTGTGCTGACTGTTTGTTTGAGTTGCTTATGTATTGATTGAAAATTATAGATAACGATATATATATAAATCGTTAATCGAATATTGATTCTGTTTAACAGAATGTTTTATACTCGTATTGTCTAACATCTGTGATGCAGGGAAACAGGTTGGAGGGACCCGACTGGGTTCCTCAATATATAAATACTTTTTTGTTTTATATATTGTGTTATACGATGTGATATGAAATCTGTTGATGATTTTATATGTGTGAATGATACTGATCATCGTTATATAGTATGTTAAAAACCATAACATACCGGAATGTGGATAAAGGAAATTTCAAAGTGATATTCGAAAATATAATATTTATAAAATCAAAGGATTTTATAAAAGAGAAAATATTTATAAAATCAAAGAAGATTTTATAAACGAGGATATTTATAAATAGGAAATATTTAAAAAAGGGATATTTATAAATGGAATATTTATAAAGTGAATTATTTATTTAAGATAAATAAATAAGACATTAATTGGATTATTTATTTGGTATATAAATAAGATATTATAAAGTTATTATTTACTTTGGAAGATAAATAAGAGTTTATAAAGGAGGATATTTATTTAGAAAATAAACAGGATTAAAAAGGAAATATTTGTAAAACAAATATGAAAGGAAAATATTTGTAAAAACAGTAGAAAGGAAAACATTTGTAAAACATTTACAAATGGAATTGAAAAGAGAAATATTTGTAAAAACATTTACAAATAGATTAAATAGAAATATTTATTGGATAAATAAATTAAAGAAATATTTATTTATGGGAAATAAATAGAATGTTATAAACGAGATATTTATTTAGAAAATAAATAGAAAGATAAAAAGGAAATATTTATTTGTTAAATAAATAGAACTGGAAGTAAATATTTACGTGTTAAATAAATGGGGTTATCAAAGGCATGTTTATTTGGAAAATAAATATCAAATGGGAAATCTGTTTTAACAGATAAATTAAGAAGAATTAATTTATGAATAATATTTTATAAATTAAATAAAATATTTATCATTCGATAAATGGAATATATAAGTCTGAACTTATATAAAGAAGTAGAAGTTGGTTTTAACACCAATATTTTTAAAATGTGGACTCAACACTTCTAAAATGAATAAACGCTATAAAAGTAACATCTATAAAGTGAAGAACTGTTACTAAAAGTAAATCTTTATAAGTGAATAAACGTTGTAAAAAGGAAAATCTTTATAAATCAATAAAGTAATCGAATGTAAGTTAATTGAGAAGGAGTTAATCAAGTTAAGTTAATCGACTAAAGTAAGTAAATCGATTAGAGTTAGATTATCGAGTTAAGATAATCGAGTTAGATTATCGAGTTAATTTAGTCGAGCCTAGTTAATCGAATACAGTTATTTGAGATAGAGTTAGTCAAACAGAGTTATTCAGGATAAGTTTCCACTTTGTACGACTGCTAGCGTAATTCGCATGGCTGTAAATAGCCTACGGCGGTCAGATGTTTCCTGAGGGAATCAGGTGTAACCATTGTGATCGCCGCGATCTAGAGTCTAGCGAATGGAGTTAGGTCGAATACTATTTATTTAATAGGAGTTAATCGAGTTAAGATAATCAAGTTGATCGAGTTGAGAAATAAGTTAAGTTAAATAAGTTGAGTTAATCGAGTAGGTCGAACCAAGTTAGTCGAGCCTAGTTAATCGAATCAAATTGGTTGAACCAAGTAAGTTGAGTTAGTCGAGTCGAGTTAAGTGAGTCGAGTTAAGTTCGTCGAGTCGAGTTAATCGAATATGGTTCGTCGAGTGGAGTTAATCGATGTTAGTTGAATCGAAAGGAGTTAATCGATGTTAGTTAAACCAAAAGGAATTAATAGATGTTAGTTAAGTCAAAAGGAGTTAATCGATGTTAGTTAAATCAAAAGGAGTTATCAATTATTGTTCAATTGAAAGGAGATTTTCGAATATAGCGTATTCGAAATAAAGAGATCGAATATAAGTTATTCGAAGAGAGATAATCGAATATAGGTTATTCGAAGAAGAGTAATTAGATAGAGATTTCTCGAATGGAGTTAATCGTAGAATTCGATTATATCGAATTTGGGAAAGTACTTATACTTTTCGGTTTTTAAATCAAGAGAATATATTAATGAACAAGTGTTTGTTTAACTATTCGAATTTAGTAATAAATGGAAGTTATAATTTGAAGTTAGATAATTCAAAAGTAGGGATTATAACGTTATCGTTATAATCAATGGTTTCAATAAAGAAGGGGATTCGTAAATAAAATCCGAGAGTTACGTAAAGAAGTTGTTAAAAGATTTAAACGATAAACTTTGACCATTTCAAAGTTAAAACGTTGTTCAGTTAAGGTCTGAGAGGTAATTATACCCCAACTTGATTGACTTCATTCTTAACTAAGGAATGGTAAGGTTTGATCGTGAAAGAGATTTGGAAATGTTTTCCAAATAAGAATCAGAAATGTTTTCTGATAATAGAAAATAAGAATTTAGAATATATGGAAATAGGAGATAAATAAATAAATGAACTAAAGGGATAAATGTTAAATGATGATTGATCGATACGATTTCCATCTGGAAATAATATCGTTGTTTGCACACGTGTTTTTCTTTGATATTTAAATCACAGACTATCAAAGTTTTGACCATTTTAACGTTGTTAATATGGAGAGACCGGTTGGATTATTATCCAACAACTACTCTGTACTGGCATAAGCGTTGCGAATCATATATGCCAAAGATAATTGAAGACGGAGTAAAGTGCAAGGGCTATTGTATAAGTATTAGATAACAGTGCCTAAGACGGATGTACTGAATAGTGCCTTCGGTTTGTCCAGTCCCAGGACAACTTGTATTGACGAAGGTCTGACAGAGTATATTTAGTAGATCGCGTAAGTTGATCTGTTCAAACGTATTCACGTTTGGTAGCGGAGGAATTCGTTTCTCTTAGTTGTATACCCGTGTTATTTTTTTGATAAATCAATTTGTGATTTGGCGGGTATGACGATGTCACATTCTAAGTGAATGAAGATGTGACATGTAAAAGATATGTGTAGCTTCTAACCTCACATCCGGTAAATGACAAAAATCGGGCAGGCAGCATGGCTATGTAGGTCGCACCTATTAGGGTGTATAATCACCTGATCTAGAGTTTCATTTACTTCTAAAAATCTATTGTTGATGATGTCCCATTTGGGAAACGGTTGCTGATCCCAACCGTTGGTGATATACATTCAATACACTCAAGCGAAATGAGTGGTCGGTCATGTGTGGTCGGGTTGCAAGATGTTCTTGTTGAACCCAATGTATTCCTCTCTAGAGGTACACTAGCAAAAGGTGGTTCCATACCTTGTTATAGTTGGAAATCCATTATCCAATAAGTGCCCGCGATTTTGATTGTATACTACGTATGTAGAACGTGAGATGAAAGCGTTTCTTTATATTATTATTATTGTGGTTGATAGACATTATTATAATATCAAAAGAGTTTTGATATAAAGATTAGTTTTGGATTCTCATAAGGGAAAAACCCGTTCCGTTATATGGCATGGTCTTATGAGATATCGTTTAATGGCTCAAACTGTTTTAAACCGTTTTACTCATACCAGTCCCATGACTGACCCGAAGTTTATTTTGTTTTGTTTTCCCTAAACTCTTGGGTGCCCAATTTTGTACGGGCAGTCAAGTAGTCAGGATTTACAGATACTTGAAGAGCTGGAGCAGGAGGCTTCAGGATTATATAACTATAGTTTATTTCCACTGTGATGTAAGTGTTGTACTCTAATATACAAATGCAGATTTATGATTCCAGGTTATGTTTTATAATATATTTTATTCGTTCCGCTTTGAGGTTCGTGTTACTCTGATGTTGTGTTCTTCTTCTTCTTTTATTCTAAGTTTCTATCTTATCTTTCCTCACCCTCTGTTTTCTTTCTAATATCTTCCTGGTTTCCAGTTAAATTTGGGGTTGGATTTGTGTTTTTGGTCAGCTCAAATTGGACTGGATTTTCGGGTCACTACAACAATGTCGGACACACATTCCATTTACAAGCTCGTTCTGGGTCTGAACGAAATTGGAGATACCTTCGTCCCGTATGTCTAGTACGGAAAGGAGATACCCGCATATCCATGAAATCAACACGTACGTTTGGGCAATTACCCCGACCCTTGAATTGGGAGCAAGTCAATTCAGGATCTTGATCGTTGTCCATTCGAGGGAAGATTTACGTTCTTCATTCGCCGACTTCAAACTTCAATTCTTAACGTCGTCTGATTACTTGGAATGAGATTAAACTCGGACTTTCCAAATAATTTTCGTATATATATATAATGAAAATCCTTCCTTGTCGTTAATATTATTTTTAACGATTAAATCCTATTTTAATTATTTAAAATAATTAAATCCTTATTTAATGACACCACGGGTCAGTGGGCGACCCAGGCACTGCTTTCAACCAATTTTGATTTTCAAATTTCTCGAAATCTAACCATTGGATTTTAATGTAGTTTAAATCGTTAGAAAGACCTTCCCAAGACGGTCCTAACGGTTCCAGTTTTGGGAAAATCCGACGGTTGGATCTTTTGGCATAATCGTTTAAAGGTACGATTTCAAAATGCGAACTACCGCGCTTGATTCGTTTAATTTTAATTATATTAACGTCTTTTGATTTAACAACGAGTTAAACGACTACCGATCTCCACTCAATTTTAATTCATTCAAAATGAAGACAATATTTCAACATTTTAAATACATTCTTTTATTCCTTTATTTACATTAAAAATGTAAAGTCCATTATTTCAGTTACACTGTAAAATCCTCTCTGTAATTACAATAAAAATGTAATTAACATTCCATGTTAAATTTTCTATCTATTAATTTATCACGCAAAAAATGTAATTTACATTCCAATGCAAAATTATTCTTTTTAATTACATATAAATTCTTACCCTTTTTAAATTACATAAAAAATGTAATTTTGATTCCAATGCCCAATTCTTCTTTTTAATTACATAAGAATGTAATTAACATAGCGGTGAATTTTTTTATCTTTATAAATTACATTAAAAATGTAATTTTATTTACAACGTCAAATTTTACTTTTTAATTACATTAAAAATGTAATTAACATAATAATGTAAAATTCCTCTCTTTTAATTTGTCTCTTAATTTACAATATAAAATCATACTTCTTAGTTACATTAAAAATGTAATTAATATTACACGTCAAATCTTGTCTTTTAATTTGCAATGTAAACTGCTATACCTTAATTACATATATAAATGAATTTTATATGCTATGCAAATTCTTACTCTTTCATTACATACAAAAATGAAAATTTATTTTACATGTAAACTATAAATCATTAATTACATATAAAAATGTCCTTTCCAATTTACAACGTAAATTCTATTCTTTAATTATATAATAAAATGTACTTTTAATTTACAATGTAAATTCTCATCTTTATTTACATAATAAAAATGTACTTTTAATATACCATGTGAATTCTCATCTTTATTTACATAACAAAAATGTGTTTTTAATTTACCATGTAAATTCTCATCTTTATTTACATAACAAAAATGTACTTTAATTTTACCACGTGAATTCTCATCTTTATTTACATAACAAAAATGTGTTTTTAATTTACCATGTAAATTCTGATCTTTATTTCCATAACAAAAATGTGTTTTAATTTGCAATGTAAATTCTCATCTTTATTTACATAACAAAAATGTGTTTTTAATTTGCAATGTAAATTCTCATCTTTATTTACATAACATAAATGTGTTTTTAATTTGCAATGTAAATTCTCATCTTTATTTACAATGCAAAAATCTCATCTTTATTTACATAATAAAAATCTATCTTTTTTTTGCAATGCAAAAATCTAATCTTTTTATTTACAATGCAAAAATCTAATCTTTTTATTTACAATGTAAATAAAAGGACTTTCCCAAATTTGTCTTTCTATTCTCAAATAAAATACAATAAAAATGTGTTTTCTAAATATGAATTTTTGTTTATAATTAAAATGTAAATGAAAACGTTTTATAATTAAATATGAATAACATGTAATTTGAACTTACAATTTAATATCATAAAATAAACATGAGAATCTAATAATATGTTTTTAAAGGGACAAATTATTTTAATTCCACCACTGTACCCAAATGATAATTTTTGACAATACCATGTCAATAAAAGAATCACAACACATATGAAATTTTGAATGGATTAAAATTCTAATCTCATCTAATTCTCTGGCAAGACGTAACAACCCGGAAAATTAGAACTAGTTTAACTGTAACGGCCCGGGTTCTGCCCGACCCTATCGATCGCAAAATCGACTAAGACCATTCAAAACCCGAGTACGTTAACTTTGGGAATACAACAACATCAGAACAACAACAACATACTTCTATAAACATTACAATAATGTCACATCAGAGTACATAATATCTGAGTACATCGAATAAAATTACAGCGGAAGATAAATTTCAATAAATTAAATACAATAAACAGCGGAAGACTTCTATGCTATGGACACAACTTTAGGCCTCAATCCAGAATCCTGCTCGAGATAAGAACCTGTAGACAAACTACTCGACTGCCCATGTGGAAAGAGCGCACCTGAGTTTGTAAAGGTGGAAACAACCAACGGGTCATTCATGGGACTGGTGTGAGAATTCTTAACTAATTTCACTAATAACAATAAGAAAAATCCAAGGACCACGCCGCTAACGCGGAACGGGTATACTCCAATGGGTTTTCGTGCATAAATTAAAGTAAATCGTTAAACAACGCAATGCTTTTTGGAAAAATGAAACCATCATAAGATTTAAGTCCCATCACACAATGCAACGCAAACCGGAGGATAGAGTTTTACCTTATAATGGTCAAAAATGCTTGATACGTTAAAAACGAATTTGATATTATTATTATTGTATACATGTTTCAAAAACATTTCAAAGTAAATGTATCAATCCTAGGAAGCATAGCTACCATATACTATGCCTCCATACTAGTAATACAATCAAGTCCGTAAGGTCGTTTTGGAAATTGGGTTTCCATCATGAGTCAAGGCTATGGAGGAGCTCCTTACCGATTCGAGACACTATAGCTAATGTCTCAGGATTCCCCGCAGAGAACCCTTGGATCCTGTAGGGCCGGCCCACACTTACGGTTTGTGGATTGGCAATTACTGAACACACATTTCCCGGTCCTATAGGACCTATCATCCGAGGCGCGCCACATTTCATCATCCACATAAGTAAATATCAGCCAGTTTAAGCACTGACACCACTTCTAGCTAGAAAGAAACGTGCTGCTCTCCCTGCGTTCCCTTTTCCCGTTTTAGACCCAACCGGGTTGTGAGGCTCGCGAAGTAACGTTATACACATAGCTACGCCTAAACAGGCCGTGCTTTGATCATCAACCGCAAGGCCTTCTTTTCAACAAGAAACCTTGATCATTGCATCTTGGTACGCCACATTGTCAATCCATATCATACTATTAATCTTTTTCCAAAATATACAAAAGGGTGTTAAGCAAGAGAATAAATTCTCCACCACCAAGCATTCGTACATTCAACAGAAAATAAATAAATACAATATACAAGAGTACAATGTTAGACATACATTCCATTTATAAGCCTATGCTCTGGGTCTGAGCGAAAGCCAAATCCGCACAAATCAACACTACGTCCGGATAACTACCAACTTAGCCCTTTCTTGGGAGCAAATCAATCAAGGGCCTCAACACTAGTTACCCATTCGATGTGAAGATCGTCGGTCTTCAATTGTCATCCTCAATTCTTCCATTTAAAACGTCGTATGATTATTTGAAATGAGTATAACTCGGTCTTTCCAAATAATCCTCGCATATATAAATTTGAAAACAATTTCATATTGATATGTTTATAATGTATTTTACTCCACTATAACTTGCTAACTACAAATATTCTTATTTATATCCAATATTGATATATATCTTCACACACAACAATGTTTTTTTTTTCTTTTTTTTTCAATTTCAATTTCCATACATCCCTATACACAAAATGTATATTTTGCTTTCAACTTTCAATTTACACAAAAATTGTATATTTCTTGTATCATTCCAATTACAACAAAAAAGGGTGTTTTTGTGTTTCATTTCCATTACAACAAAAATGAACATTTTTGTACGTCATTTATAATTTAACGGAAATGATTATTTTTGTCATTTCACTTTCTGACAAAATGCAATTTATTTTGGTGTCAACTTCAATTCTACAAAAATAATAGCTTTGTTAATCTTTTAATGAAATCTAATTCATTAAAAACTAAATTTCCATCGTTATAATCTTCACTGAAAATCTATTTACATAAAAATGTAAATTCCATATATTTATTCTTTTTAAGGGGGAAATCCAATTACATAAAAATGTAATTTTCTTTTTTAATTCTTAATTCATATTCATATTAAAAATGTAAACTTTTTCTTTACATTAAAAATGTAAATTATTTTTATAATCTAATTACATTAAGAATGTAAACTTCTTTCCACTTTAACTTGATTACATAAAGATGTAATTTTCCTCCTTTATCTTAATTTACATGATAAATGTAAATTTTCCACTTTCAATCTAATTCACATGCAAATTGACTTAATTACACAAAAATGTAATTTTCTTCTAATTCTCATTTACATTAAAGAAAATGTAAAACTTTTCTAATCCTTATCTTATTACATTAAAAATGTAACTTTCTTTTATAACAAACTAGGAGGTGAAAATATTTATTTCATTATTAACACATGACGGTGTGAAAATAACGTCAATTTATTATTTAACTCCTGACGGTGTAAATAATGTCCATTTCCTATTTAACCATTTATATTTTAATATGGGCCAGAGCTCTCACATTAGGCCTGCAACTTGTGGATGCTGGATAGGCCGATTGGTTCCGGGCAGACTTATCCCACAAGTTGGGCTTAACCCCGTGTCTTGGTCCAATTTGTATTTGCGCACTTGGACCTCCCACATTAGACCCAACATTTGTGGCTGTTGGATATGCCGGTCGGGTCCGGGCAGACTTCCACCACAAATGTGACCTAACCTCGTGTCCGAGTACAATTTTAATTAAGCATTATAATTGTTCCACTAAAAATATTATTTTAAACTGTTTCTCTTTCAAAATATCTTAATTTTGGAATATTCTATATTTCCAAAATAACTTGATTTCAAATACTATAACATACCCTTTCAAATCTTAATAAAAGTTGGGACTTTCTTTATTATTATATTAATAATAATGAACCATTCAAAATGTCTAATTCTGAATCTAATCTTCTTATCTTAACATATTGACAATAAAGATAGAATCTTTTTAATTGAATCCCTTCTTTTATTTATGACTCCTTCTCATTTACATCAAAAATGCAAATTCTTATGTTAACAAAATTTCATTCTTCCTTATATACTTTAATGATTCATTTTTATGTTAACACAATTCCATTCTAACTTGAATATTTTAATGAATTCCCTCTTTATAAATGTGACCAACCTACAATGAAAAATATAATTTTCATTGTCGAATCTTTTAAATGAAAACAACTCATAATAAAAATGAAGTTTTTATCTATTCTTTTCTAAGGTTTCACACTACAATAAAAAATGAATTTTTTTGTTTTGTTTTTTTTTTCTTTGCATATCTCAGCACTGTTTAAATATTCACACAAATGGATGTATTTGATGCACCTTTAAAATACCATAAATTAAGTTTCATTCAAGTTTTCAATTAAAAATTTATTAGGAAGTTTTGCGCCTGAATTTCTGTTTCAAGTACCATATTGTTTTCTTCATTTTGTTAAATTGAAATTAAATCTGTATAAGTTATATTGCAATGATTTATTTCAGACCATTGGTTTTATAAATTTAATTTGGAGTCTAACTTATAGATCCAAGATTCTGTGTTCATTTTAATAGATAAAATTTTATCTTAAAGATTTATTTGAACTTTATGCTCAATTAGTTAAATGTTAAGTTGGTGGTCCATGTTTTATCTTTCCTAATTAAGTGTAACACTAGACTGGATAGTTTATATATATACGTTATATTTATATATATATTAATTTGATTTAACATTGAACATATTAAATGTATGTATGAAATAAATTATGTCTATTTTAAATTTAGTATTGACATTAATTGTAATATTTCCATTAATTGTATTAACTTAATTAGAAAATTGCTATCTAAGAATAATTATGTGTTAATTGAAATCAATGCGTTGTTTATAGAAAACTTGCATTTATCTTAAAAAGAATATTTTAATAAAATTAATTGATTTAAATTTGAAACCATGAACTAAGGAAACACATGATTTCTAGCTTGTGGATTTAGAATCCACATTTATCTGTATGCTATGTAATAGCAGTCACATTATGTTTCTTTTAATTGTGTATTAATGAAACTAATGAGAATAATTTTAATATATGGAGGCTAATGAATTTAATACTGTGACATATATATTATAAGATTTGACTGTTTTACCTTTTGTATTTATTAGTAGATTTCTCATTTGTCATGTTTCAAAATTGTCTATAAATTGATTCTAATTCATTCATATGTACAGAATTATCAATTAACCATACTTGCATACTATTAACTATTATGTCACACAATTGAAGAATGAACCTATTTGCTATATATATAAATAAAATAAATAATTTTTTTTCTTATCTCAGCACTGTTTATATATTCACACAAATGGATGTATTTGATGCACCATTATAATACCATAAATTAAGTTTCATTCATGTTTTCAATTAAATCAATATACATGTTGTCCTTTATTTATTTCGTTTACTTATGTGATTTGCCTTCGAGTTACACGTACCTACATGCTAATACAGTATCAATTTATACCATGAATAATTTTGATTAATAGCATTTATGAATAAATCAATACAAATTAAAGAAAAATATAAATGGTTTCTTTCCCCATTTTGTGTAATTTATGTATTCAGCTAATTACTTCTTTAAGGGAAAGAAACTTTTTCATATATATACTAGTTAGGATAAGTTTACGGTCAAAACACAAAACCATATTCTAGAATATGTAGCTGCCACCCTTTACATTTTCAATGGCTGAAAATGCACAAAAACAATTCGTTAATTTCTCCTAGTCTACCACAAATTAAAATATGAAATCAAGACAAATAATCAAGAGCAAAGCAAGATCTTTCTTCCTACGGGGATGATTAAATTTCATGAAGTATTCAGCATGGAAATCACGCTCTGTCGTTAGCCGGCGTTTTTAGGGCTCAAGGGAGCTTGGAGTTTCACGCTATGGTAGGGAAGGAAGGCGACGAGCATGGCTTCGAAGTGGTGGGGTTGGATGGTGGACTCGGTGGTCTTGGGCCGTGCGATGGGGGTAACTTGAGCGTGCGTTTTGGGTTTATTTCGAACGATCCAAGGAGAAGGACGAAGACGGCTGGTGTTCCCTTCACTAATCAATAATTCGAGAAATTTGTGAGATTTCTATTTTATAATATAAAATAAATTATTATTGAAATGTGAAATTTTATTTATTTCATATAAAGTTCATGCTGATGTTGTGTGTATGTTTATTCAGTGTTCGTTATGATTGTGATGAATAATTGAATTGATTGGTGTGTCTCATATTTGTCAGAATATGATTGTTGAAATTAATGGTATCACGTTTGTTAAAATTAGATTAATGATAAAATTCACTTTTGTCGTTAACATGAAGCTATTGTTTGTCATTAGAATTGTAAAACATGTAAGTGGACAAAAGATTTCCTTTTTATATTGTCATTATAATTATAGGGGATTGATAGCTGAAGAAAGGAAAACAAATATAAAATAATTCTTTTGCTTGTCATTAGAGTTATAGAAATTGTATGCGATTACAATACTCTTTTATTTGTAATATAATAACATCACTTTGCTATAGATATTACGTTAGAATGAAAAGGTCAATTTTGTAAAAAAAAAATAGTTATATTTAAAATGTCATTTCATTAGAAATGTGATATTAGGTAAGAAATAACATTTTGTATAAAATGTTGCCTTAGTATAAAGAAAACACTCCTTGTTATAAAATGTTGCACTATGAAAGAAATAATAATTTTTGTTAGGAAATGAACATAGAAAAGTATGAAAAACAAAATCACTTATTTTGTTGAATAGGAAATTGTCATGTTAGTACCACCTTGAATAGTAAATGCTATTTATTAGGAAATGTAATGTTAAGAAGTGAAATGTCAAATTGGAAATGCCATTTATTAATAAAGGCTTACACATAAAATATTACTTTATGTGACACTAGAATTAAAATAAATATCCCATGTTTGTTAAGATAATTAGAAAATAGAGGATCGTGTTTATTTTAGAAGTGACCAAAGAAAATGTTAATTAGAATGAGAATTACATTTTTATTAGAAAATGTTAATTAGAATGTTATTAACACAAGGATATCACTAGATTAAAGTGTCGTTAATTTAGAATGTTATTAAAACTAGAACGTCACTAGATTAAAATGGTCTTTAGAATACATAGTATTATGTATGTAAATAAAACTCTCTTATATATGTCAATTATGTTAATATAAAAAACTGTCTCTATGTAAATATAAGAAAAGGTTGTCATTATGTTAATATAAAAATATGTCATTTGTATGAGTATAAAAAGTTGGATTAATTTCATGTATTATAAATTGACATGTTAGTAAACAAAAGTTGGATTAATTTTAAGAAAAAGGGAAGCAAAGTTAGCGTCATTTGATTTCGAGAAAAATGGAAGTAAAGTTAGCGCCATTTAATTTACAGTTATTATTTATTTTCATAAATGTATATAAATAACTGTGGTGAATGTTGGTGAATTATTTCTATGGCATGCATGATATGTTGTGAATTGACGTTTGGATGTGATACAATGTTTGAATTTTGAAAATAGGTAGCATGCTAATTAATGTTAATTTATTATTATTTATGATAATTCAAATATGTTACAGTGCCATATACAAGTTGCCTGACTTGTGTATGTTGATTGGGATGATATTTTCACATATCGCCCAAGTGCACAAATAATATATTATTATTTGGATTTTGTTTGAATGTTGTGTGAATGTTATCTGAATGTTATTGGAATGCTAATTTGGTGATAAAGGAATGTCTATCATTATTTCACAGATGCGTTGTATGAATCCATTAATTAATGGTATTTGATTTAAGTCTCAATCCAATGCAGAATTTTCTAAAGTTATCAAGAATGGTTAATGCAATAATAAATGACTAATTAATATTTCAAGTTTGAAATTCAAAAATTATACATTTTTAAAATATTATTATAATATTATTTTAATATTATAAGAATATGGAAAGTTACAATTTATATTAAGATACTTGAAATCAAGATACTTAGAAATAAAGAATATCTTAAAATTAAGATTCCTTAATGGAAAGGATAATTACAAATAATATGTTTTGGGAAAATTAATTATGATTATAAATTATAATTGTGCTTGGACACGAGGTTAGGTTACATTTGTGGTGGAAGTCTGCTTGGACCCGACCGACATATCTAGCAGCCACAAATGTTAGGCCTAATGTGAGAGGTCCAAGTGTGCAAATACAAATTGGGCCAAGACACGAGGTTAAGCCCAACTTGTGGGATAAGTCTGCCCGGAACCGACCGGCCTATCCAGCATCCACAAGTTGCAGGCCTAATGTGAGAGGTCTGGCCCATATTAAAATATAAATGGTTAAATAGAAAATGGACATTATTTACACCGTCATGAGTTAAATTAGAAATTGATATTATTTTCACTCCGTTATGTGTTAATAATGAAATGAATATTTTCACCTCCAAGTTTATTATAAAAGAAAGATACATTTTTGAGGTAATAAGATAAGGATTAGGAAAGTTTTACATTTTTCTTAATGTAAATAAGAATTAGAAGAAATTACATTTTTTTTATGTAATTAAGTTAGAGAACATAAAAATTTCATTTTTGTGTAATTAAGACAATTTGCATATGAATTAGATTGAAAGTGGAAAATTTACATTTATCATGTAAATTAAGATAAAGGAGGAAAATTATATCTTTATGTAATCAAGTTAAAGTAGAAAGAAGTTTACATTCTTAATGTAATTAGATTAAAAAAATTATTTACATTTTTAATGTAAAGAAAAAGTTTACATTTTTAATATGAATAGGAATTAAGAATTAAAAAAGAAAGTTACATTTTTATGTAATTGGATTTCCCCCATGAAAAGAATAAAGATATGGAATTTACATTTTTATGTAAATAGATTTTCAGTGAAGATTATAATGATGGAAATTTAGTTTTTAATGAATTAGATTTCATTAAAAGATTAACAAAGCTATTATTTTTGTAGAATTGAAGTTAACACCAAAATATATTGCATTTTGTCAGAAAGTGAAATGACAAAAATACTCATTTCTGTTAAATTATAAATAACATAAAAAAATATTCATTTTTGTTGTAATGGAAATGAAACACAAAAACACCCTTTTTTGTTGTAATTGGAATGATACACGAAATATACAATTTTTCTGTAAATTGAAAGCTGAAAGCAAAATATACGTTTTGTGTATAGGGATGTATGGAAATCAAAATTGAAATTGAAAAAAAAACATTGTTGTGTGTGATGATATATATCAATATTGGATATAAATAATAATATTTGTAGTTAGTAAGTTATAGTGTAATAAAATACATTATAAAGATATCGATATGAAATTGTTTTCAAAATTATATATGCGAGGATTATTTGGAAATACCGAGTTATACTCATTTCAAATAATCATACGACGTTTTAAATGGAAGAATTGAGGACGACGATTGAAGACCGACGATCGTCACATCGAATGGGTAACTAGTGTTGAGGCCCTTGAATGATTTGCTCCCAAGAAAGGGCTAAGATGGTAGTTATCCGGACGTAGTGTTGATTTGTATGGATTTGGCTTTCTCTCATACCCAGAGCATAAGCTTATAAATGGAATGTATGTCTGACATTCTACTCCTTTTTATTTTATTTATTGATTTTCTGTCGAATGTACGAATGCTTGGTGGCGGAGAATTTATTCTCTTGCTTAACACCCTTTTGTATATTTTGGCAAAAGATTAATAGTATGATATGGATTGACAGTGTGGCATACCAAGATGCAATGATCAAGGATTCTTGTTGAAAAGCAGAACTTGTGGTTGATGATCAAAGCACGGCCTGTTTAGGCGTAGCTTTGTGTATAACGTTACTTCGCGAGCCTCACAACCCGGTTGGGTCTAAAACGGGAAAAGGGAATGCAGGGAGAGCAGCACGTTTCTTTCTATCTAGAAGTGGTGTCGGTGCTTAAACTGGCTAATATTTACTTATGCGGATGATGGAATGTGGCGCACCTCGGATGATAGGTCTTATAGGACCGGGAAACGTGTGTTCAGGAATTGCCAATCCACAAACCGCAAGTGTGGACCGGCCCTGCAGGATCCAAGGGTTCTCTGCGGGGAATCCTGAGACATTAGCTAGAGTGTCTCGAATCGGTAAGGAGCTCCTCCCTAGCCTTGACTCATGATGGAAACCCAGTTTCCAATACGACCCTACAGACTTGATTGTATTACTAGTATGGAGGCATACTATATGGTAGTTATGCTTCCTAGGATTGATACATTTACTTTGAAATGTTTTTGAAACATATATACACTAATAATAATATCAAATTCGTTTTTAACGTACCATGCATTTTTGACCATTATAAGGTAGAACTCTATCCTCCGGTTTGCGTTGCATTGTGTGATGGGACTTGAGTCTTATGATGGTTTCATTTTTCCAAAAAGCATTGCGTTGTTTAACGAATTACTTTAATTTATGCACGACAACCCAATGGAGTAAACCTGTTCCGCGTTAGCGGCGTGGTCCTTGGATTTGTCTTATTGTTATTAGTGAAATTAGTTAAGAATTCTCACACCAGTCCCATGACTGACCCGTTGTTTGTTTCTACCTTTACAAACTCGGGTGCCCTCTTTCCACACGGGCAGTCGAGTAGTTTGTCTATAGGTTCTTATCTCGAGCAGGATTCTGGATCGAAGCCTAAAACTGTGTCCAGAGCATAGAAGTCCTCCGCCGTTTATTGAATTTAATTTATTGAAATTTATATTCCACTGTAATTTTATTCGATGTACTCTGATATTCTGTACTCTGATGTGACATTATTGTAATGTTTATAAAAGTCTGCTGTTGTTGTTCTGATGTTGTTGTATTCCCAAAGTTAACGTACTCGGGTTTTGAACGGTCTTAGTCGATTTTGCGATCGATCGGGTCGGGCGGAACCCGGGCTGTGACACAAGATGATATTTTTAATTGGATTAAAAATTCAGTTTAATCCAATTTTTATACAACATGATGATAATTATTAATACAGATCCATACACACAACCATAGATCTAAGCCAAAACATGACAAATCAAACATAACAACATCAATAATCTTATCACGTTGCAGATCTAATATATTTACCATTCAACTGATTTAAATAACTATAGAATAATAATTAACTAGTTTTAATTATTTCAAATAGAATCTCACCTTGCTTTTCAGTCAGATCTAGAAGTCAAAAAGGGTTTAGAAATTGTTCCAATCAGTTCTAGGTCGAAGTATTTGCTGTCACGATCACAACGTCTCCGGAATTTCTGAATTTGGATAATATATGCAAAAGATATCGAGTTATAATTTAATTTTAAATTTGCAACGCTTATAAGTGTTAAAATCCTTTGAAATTACCTTCAGAACTTTGGCCAAATTTTTTCAGTTTTGTTCAAATCTCTTAGTCCAGATTATAGGAGATTGGATAAGTGAATTCCCGAATGGATTGCGCGACGTCGGAGAGCTGGGAGAGGGGAGTCGGCGCCTGGAAGGGGGGAGGTGCAGTGCGGTCGGGTGGACCCGGCGGTGACCGAATGGCGGCGGCTTTGGGGCTTGGGTGTGACGGTTTCAGGCGACGAAGGGTGGTGATTTCGGTGTAGAATGGAAGAGGGGAAGAGGCTCTTCAAAAAACTCTACTGTGGGGTGTTCTGAAATTGAGAGGAGAAGAAGAAATTGGAGCATGAAAATTTGATGAAGAAAAGGGGGCGGCAGCTGCAACAATCGGGGAAGAACGATGAATAGTGCCCACGTATTTATACGTGTATTCTCAAGCGTATTTTTCTTATTTATAATTTAATTAATTCCAGAAATTACGGTTTTTTCGTACGATCTCCAAACGGAGCCCAACGACTGTCGAATAATATGTTTTGACGTCTTCTGAACGCAATGGCGCTAGTGCCGAAGTCCAATTCTGAAGTTTACAGCATGTTTCTTTTATTTTTAAAATAAATCCTTTTAATATTAATTTGAACGTACTTGTTAATCAACCGGGGTCACATACGAACTACGAAAAATCCAGAAAAATTATTTCTGGCTTTGTTTTGACGATACGGTCCTAACAAAATTAATTTTGTCGAATTTTGAGACTGTTTGAAAAATGAATTGACTGAAATTTACAAAACACATATCTATTTTCCGCGGTCACAAACTAAATTGAAAAATTCTGGAAAATTAAACTTAGCAATAATTTGACATTCCGGTTCCAACAAAAGTGGTTTCGTCGAAAACAGAGGCCGTTTGAAAAATGGCTATTTTTAATATTTAAAATATATATATAAATCCTACAGTGACTATTCTGAAATTTAAACTAGGCATAACTTTTAATTCCCGCTATGAAATTTTGATTTTTCGTATTCGTTGGAAAGATATTTTAAAATAGATTCTAATATTTTTGGTTTCACCAAAATCCGATTTATTCTGGATCCTGTACAGTCAGTCAAAGTTCAGATTTGACCTTTCGAACAACCGTGCTATTTCTAATTCCTTTTTTAATTAAATTAAATATATTCGAATTAACTTCGATTAAAATTAATTTCTAGTCATTATTATTTAAAATAATTTATTTCAAATATTCAAAATCCCTTAAAATTTCAAAAATGAAAATTTTAAATTAGCCCCAAATTCCAGGTTGTTACAATCTCCCCCACTTAAGAACTTTTCCTCCTCGAAAAGGAAAAAGGAAAAATAGAAGAGTAGGAACCAACACAGAGAATGCAAAATATCTCAAGTGTACCTCCAAACAAAATCTAATCGGAGATATATACTCTGCAATTGGGATAGGCTTGTTTGATACTCTCCTCAGTTTCCCAAGTGCAGTCTCTAGGATCACCGCTCCATTGCACTTTGATTTGGTTGATTCTTTTATTTCTCAGCTCTCTAGTCTCTTTGCCAATAATTTTCAGTGGCTCCCTTCTCACTGCAAGGCTTGGGGTAATCTCCAAATCCTACTGTGCTGCTTCTTCCACAACCAAATCCGGATCATGGATATGCCTTCGTAGTTGAGATACATGGAATACATCGTGCACCCCAGGCAACCAGTCGGGCATCTGAATTATATAAGCTAGGGTACCGATCTTTTCAAGAATAGGAAAGGGGCCGATGAATTTAGGTGCTAATTTCCTGTCTTTCCAAAATGGATTACACCTCGCATTGGAGCAACTTTCAAATAGACATAGTCACCTACTTCGAAAGTCAACTCTCTTCTCCTTACATCTGCATAGCTCTTTTGTCTACTTTGGGCGGCCAATAAATGCTTCTTAATATAGTCAAATTTGTCTGAAGCTTCTCGGACCATGTCTGGACCCAATACTAGACGATTCCATTTTTCAACCCAACATGCTGGCGATCTACATGGCCTACCATATAAGGCTTCAAATGGAGACATTTTCAAACTTGCTTGATAGCTATTATTATACGATAATTCAGCTAAATGCAAGTGATCCTCACAATAACCTCCAAAATCGAGTATGCAAGCTCGCAATAAGTCCTCAAGAATGCGATTCACCCTCTCATTTTGGCCATCTGTCTGAGGGTGATATGCGGTACTAAGATTTGACTTCGTTTCCAACTCATTTTGGAATGCTTCCCAAAATTTGCTAGCAAAGATAGGATCACGGTCACTAACAATGCTACTAGGAACTCTGCTTAAAACAAAAGATTATTCTTTTATTATTTAATTAGAAAATGAAAATTTTCATTCAGGTAACGAGGAAAAGGAAAGATTTAGTTTTATTACCCATGTAGCCTGACGATTTCTTTGCAATAAATTTGCGCTAGACTTTGAGCAGTTCTAGTGGACTTGTTAGGTACGAAATGAGCTATCTTGGTGAAGCGATCCACGATCACCCATATGCTGTCATTTCCTATCCTAGTACGAGGCAAACCTTCTATAAAATCCATGGAGAATTGGTCCCACTTCCAACCTGGAACCTCCAATGGTTGCAACCATCCTGCCAGCTTTGGTTGATCGCTCTTTACTTGTTGGCATGTAGGACATCTACTTACATAAATGGATATATCTTTCTTCATAGATCTCCACCAAAACGTGCGCTTTAGATCCTGATACATCTTGCTCACGCCTGCATGGATGCTAAGCTTTGATTTGTGACTTTCATCCAAAACTTCCCTTATGAGCTCTAGGGTATTTGGAACACAAATCCGCCCTTGCAGTCTAAGGACTCCCTTGCCATCTATTTGGAAGCTCATGCTTTCACCTTCTTGAATATTCTCAATAATTATTTGAATAAACTCATCATCCTTTTGAAGAGCAGCAATTTTATCAATTAAAGAAGGGGTAATGATGAGGCTTGCGACAATGGCATTCTTTCTACTGAGTGCGTCCACCACAACATTGGCTTTCCCCGGAGTATATAAGATGTCAAGATCGTATGCCGCAAGAAATTCTAGCCATCGTTGCTGCCTTAAATTCAGATTCTTTTGATCGAAGAGATATTTCGAAGATTGATGGTCTGTGAATAATTCAAACTTTTCGCCCAAAAGATAATATCTCCAAATTTTTAAAGCAAAGACTACGGCCAACAACTCTAAGTCATGGACACGATAATTTTTCTCATGCGGCTTTAATTGACGACTTGCATAAGCAACAACTTTGCCTCTTTGCATCAATACCGCACCAAGACCACCACTTTGAGAAGCATCAGTGTAGACGGCTAAATCTTGGTTGCCATCGATGATGGTAAGTACGGGAGAAGTGGTTAGACTCACCTTTAGCTTTTGGAAGGCCTCCTCACACTCCGTTGTCCAGATGAACTTGGTGTGTTTCTTGGTGAGTTTTGTTAATGGGCCAGACAGTTTGGAGAAGTCTTTGACGAATTTCCTATAATATCCAGCAAACCCTAGGAAGCTTCTTACTTTAGTGGGTGTACTAGGTTGCTTCCAATCTCGAATGGCGGCAATTTTACTTGGGTCAACAGCAATTCCTTCCTTTTATACAACATAGCCCAAGAATTTTACCTCCTCTTGCCAAAATGTGCATTTGGAAAATTTCGCTTTTAGAACATTTCTTTGCAGAATCTCCAATACTTCCTTTAAATGTCCTTCATGCTCCTCCTTGTATTTATAATAAATTAAGATATCATCAATGAAGACTAGGACGAATTTGTTTAAAACATCTCAGAAGACTCTATTCATCAAGTCAACAAAGTATGTTGGAGCATTGCATAGGCCGAACGACATTACCAGCCATTCGTAGAATATGTCAGGACCTCTGAAGGCTGTTAAAGGTATGCATTCTTCGGCTATGCGAAGTTGATGGAAACCTGTGGCTAGGTCCATCTTAGAAAACACCTTGGCTCCATTTAATTGGTCGATTAAATCATCTATGCGAGGCAAGGGGTATTTATTCTTCAATGTTTTCTTATTAAGGTCGCGGTAATCGACACAGAGCCTTAGAGTACCATCAGACTTGGGAACGAACACCACAGTTGCACCCCAATTGGAAAAACTAGGCCGGATGAGTCCCTTCCATAAGAGCTGCTTAGTTTGGGTTTTCAACTCTTCTTTTTCATTAGGGGTCATCCTTCGGATAACATGGACTACAGGCCTTGCATTTGGAACAAGATCAATTCTGAAATCAATTTCTCTTTGCGGCGGTAATTGTCCACTTCTTCAAATATGTCCGCGTAATTTTTGACTACAGGAATATTTTCTAAAGGAATGGGAGTGAGCTCAATAGAAGACCAAAATGCCTTTCTATCAGATTTTGTACCATGACAAGGTGTTGAAATAACATCTCCAAACTTTGTTTTGATTTCAACTATTCTATCCGCACATTTAACCTCAGCCTCAAATTTTGTTAGCCAATCAAGACCAAGGATGATATCAAACTCGGAAAAATTCATGATAGTCAAGTTAAAAGGAAGCTGAAAGTAAGAGTAGGAAATAGGCACCCTATAGTATAAATCAAGGACGATAGAACCTCCTACAGGATTATGAACATTAATTGGCTCTTTAAGGCTTCTTTGTTTTAATTTCAATTTCTTGACTGTGTTGCTAGAAATAAAGCTCCTTGAGGCACCTGTATCAAATAAACCAGTAATAGGAATGTTTTTAATAGAAATAGTACCACCTAAAGCATCAGGCTTACTTGCTCCTTCAGAAGAAGTAGGTGCGGAAGAAGATGGTGCACTCGCCCCTTTGTACACATGTGCAATCTAAGCTCCTCTCAACAATGGACAATTAGCCTTGATATGACCCTTTTTATGGCAGTTGTAGCAGTCTTTAGTGTCATCACTTCTGGCCTTCTTTGGATTTCTAAAGTCCTTACTGTAGCGTCCAAACTTATGACAGTTGTAGCATTGCACCTTTGTCTTATCATGGGGTTTAGCAGCTCCAGAACCACTTCCTTCATTCTTTTTTTCAGCTTGCTTCCTCTTATTATTATTGTTGGCCAAGCTCCTTTCTCTATCTTGTTGTGAAACCCTTTTGTCGTTCTCCTCATAGCGGAAAGCAATCTCAATCAGCTTATTGAGAGAAAGGTCAATGTGAGCAGTAACCCTGTTAGTGTACTTCCTTGCAAGCCCATTAATAAACCTCTTATTCTTTTGGAAGTCATCCTGAATCAATTCTGGGGCATAGCGAGAGAGGTCTTCAAATCTTCTTACGTACTCAGAGATAGTTTCTTCATCACCTCCTATATTGACCAATTCCCATCAATTCTGTGCTTCGCCTTGTAGCAACCATGAAGCCGTAAATCTCTTCCTTTGATCTTCTAGCTTTAGCCCTCTAAATATCTTCTCACAATTCTTAAGCCATGCCTGAGCCTGTGTTACAGTCTCAGTACCAATGAATGGAACTCCACCTAAATTCTTGAACTTCTTCGCTACCCTATCCAAGTCAAAGGGCTGCGGTGGTGGTGGCTGTTGAACTGTGGCCTCCTCAGTTTCAGCAACATTTTGCCTCCTTGCTCTAGCTCTAGCGGCTCTAGCGGCATCAGTACTCATTTTTAGTTAGTTCTGAACGATCCAGGAAAGAGTCTGAACAACTGTAATGGTGATTTTAAGAAATGATAAGATAAAAGGATGGGTAAAAAGATGGTGATAAAATGACTGACTATTATGTATTCTCATGAAATGTTCGCCATAGAATATTGTGATTCTATGTAAACGAATTATTATAAATATGTTATATTCCAAAGCTATGTTTAACCAAAGCTCTGATACCAACTGTGACAACACCAAACTTCCACGGAATGAAAGTAAGGAATAATCATTTGGAATACAATATAAATATAATAATACAGATCACAGATACAACATAACATAGGAAAACTATGGAATAACAACATCATAGCAGTGGAATATGAATATCATCAAACACATAATTCGACAGTCACAGAGTTCTAAATTATTACATCAGGTTTCAGCAAAAAGGAAATAGTTTCAACTTCAAAATAGAACAACTGGAAATAAAATAAGTTTGGATGTCTCAAAGTCTAAAGATAAAATGCAACAAAAGATAAATGATAGATAGTCTTCATAGCTCCAAATCATCACCTCAAAGTAAGCAACTCCTAGATAGATAAGCAGCTCCAAGATAGCAACTCCAAATAAAGTGAAACCTGTTACGTGGTTGCTCATGTGGAAAAGAGGGCACCCGACTTTGCAAAGGTGAAAACAAAGTACGAGTCAGTCATGGGACTGGTGTGAGAATTCTTAACTACTCTAACTAATAGTAATAAGGAAAATCCAAAGACCACGCCGCTAATGCGGAACGGGTTTATTCCAATGTATTGTCGTGCATAATTTAAGGTGACCGAACATATAAATAAGTAAATCGTAAAACAACGCAATGCTTTTGGAAAAATGGAATCATCATAAGACTCAAGTCCCATCACACAATGCAACGCAAACTAGAGGATAGAGTTTTTCCTTATGATGATTAAACATGCTTAGTACAATAAAAACGAATTTGATATTATTATTAGTGTATATATGAACATTTCAAAATAAATGTATCAATCCTAGGAATCATAGCTACCATATACTATGGCTCTGTACTAGTAATACAATCAAGTCCGTAGGGTCGTATTTGGGATTTTGTTTCCATCTTGAGTCAAGGCTAGGGAGGAGCTCCTTACCGATTTGACACACTCTAGCTAATGTCTCAGGATCCCCTACAGTGAACACTTGGATCCTGCAGGGCCTGTCCACACATACAACTTTGTGGATTAGTTATTCCTGAACACACGTTTCCCGATCGTATAGGACCTATCATCTGAGGCGCTTCATTCCATCATCCACATAAGTTAAATATCAACCAGTTCAAGCATTGACACTACTTCTAACTAGAAAGAAACGTGCTGCTCTCCCTGCTTTCCCTTCTCCCGTTATAGACTCAACCAGGTTGTGAGGCTCGT
Organism: Allium sativum; assembly: GCA_030737875.1. NCBI lineage: Eukaryota > Viridiplantae > Streptophyta > Magnoliopsida > Asparagales > Amaryllidaceae > Allium > Allium sativum. The sequence goes on from CM060923.1 coordinate 162,817,735, forward strand.
GAAGCTACGTAATACACAAAGCTATGCTTATTCAAGCTGTGCTTTGATCGTCACCACAAGGTTCTGATTTTCAACAAGAAACCTTGATCATTGCATCTTAATATGCCACACTGTCACTCCATATCACACTACCAATCCTTTGTCGAAATATATAAAAGGGTGTTAAGCAAGAGAATGAATTCTCTGCCACCAATCATTCATACGTTCGGCAGAAAATCAATAAATATAATATAAAGGAGCACAATGTCGGACACACATTCCATTTATAAGCCCGTTCTGGGTCTGAACAAAACTGGAGATACCCTTGTCTCGTATGTCCAGTACGGAAAGGAGATACACGCATATATGTGAAATCAACACGTACATTTGGGCAATTACCCCGACCCTTGAATTGGGAGCAAGTCAATTCAGGATCTTGATCGTTGTCCATTCGAGGGAAGATTTACGGTCTTCATTCGCCGTCTTCAAACTTCAAATCTTAATGTCGTCTAATTACTTGGAATGAGATTAAACTCGAACTTTCCAAATAATTCTCGTATATATATAATGAAAATCCTTCCCTATCGTTAATATTATTTTTAATGATTAATTCCTATTTTAATTATTTAAAATAATTAAATCCTTATTTAACGACGCCACGGGTCAGTGGGCGACCCTGGCACTGCTTTCAACCAATTTTGATTTTCACATTTCTCGAAATCTAACCGTTGGATTTTAACGTAGTTTAAATCGTTAGAGAGACCTTCCCAAGACGGTCCTAACGATTCCAGTTTTGGGAAAATCCGACGGTTGGATCTTTAGGCATAGTCGTTTAAATGTACGATTTCAAAATGCGAACTATCGCGCTCGATTCGTTTAATTTTAATTATATTAACGTCGTTTGATTTAACAACGAGCTAAACGACTACCGGTCTCCATTCAATTTTAATTCATTCAAAATGAAGACAATATTTCAACATTTTAAATACATTCTTTTATTCCTTTATTTACATTAAAAATATAAATTCCATTATTTCTGTTACACTGTAAAATCCTCTCTGTAATTACATTAAAAATGTAATTAACATTCCATGTTAAATTTTCTGTCTATTAATTTATCATGCAAAAAATGTAATTTACATTCCAATGCAAAATTATTCTTTTTAATTACATATAAATTCTTACCCTTTTTAAATGACATAAAAAATGTAATTTTGATTCCAATGCCCAATTCTTCTTTTTAATTACATAAGAATGTAATTAACATAGCGGTGAAATTTTTTATCTTTATAAATTACATTAAAAATGTAATTTTATTTACAACGTCAAATTCTACTTTTTAATTACATTAAAAATGTAATTAACATAATAATGTAAAATTCCTATCTTTTAATTTGTCTCTTAATTTACAATATAAAATCATTCTTCTTAAGTACATTAAAAATGAAATTAATATTACACATCAAATCTTGTCTTTTAATTTGCAATGTAAATTGCTATACCTTAATTGCATATAAAAATGAATTTTATATGCTATGCAAATTCTTACTCATTCATTACATATAAAAATGAAAATTTATTTTACATGTAAACTATAAATCTTTAATTACATATAAAAATGTCCTTTCCAATTTACAACGTAAATTCTATTCTTTGATTATATAATAAAATGTACTTTTAATTTACAATGTAAATTATCATCTTTATTTAAATAACAAAAATGTACTTTTAATTTACCATGTAAATTCTCATCTTTATTTACATAACAAAAATGTGTTTTTAATTTACCATGAAAATTCTCATCTTTATTTACATAACAAAAATGTACTTTTAATTTACTATGTAAATTCTCATCTTTATTTACATAACAAAAATGTGTTTTTAATTTACCATGTAAATTCTCATCTTTATCTACATAACAAAAATGTGTTTTTAATTTGCAATGTAAATTCTCATCTTTATTTACATAACAAAAATGTGTTTTTAATTTGCAATGTAAATTCTCATCTTTATTTACATAACAAAAATGTGTTTTTAATTTGCAATGTAAGTTCTCATATTTATTTACAATGCAAAAATCTCATCTTTATTTACATGACAAAAATCTATCTTTTTATTTGCAATGCAAAAATCTAATCTTTTTATTTGCAATGCAAAAATCTAATCTTTTTATTTACAATGTAAATAAAAGGACTTTCCCAATTTTGTCTTTCTATTCGCAAATAAAATACAAATAAAAATGTGTTCTCTAAATATGATTTTTTATTTATAAATAAAATGTAAATGAAAATGTCTTTATCCCATTTGCCTTTTTGTTTGCACACAAAAAATAAATAACATGTAATTTGTACTTACAATTTAATATCATAAAATAAACATGAGAATCAAATAATCTGTTTTTAAAGGGACAAATTATTTTAGTTCCACCACTGTACCCAAACGATAATTTTTGATAATACCATGTCAATAAAAGAATCACAACACATATGATATTATGAATGGATTAAAATTCTAATCTCATCTAATTCTCTGGTAAGATGATATTTTTAATTGGATTAAAAATTCAATTTAATCCAATTTTTATACAACATGATGATAATTATTAGATCTATACAGATCCATACACACAATGTAACACCCCACATCCGTTAGTGTCACTCACAAAGGGAATGCACTAAGTTCTGTGGAGCATTTTAAGGTAAAAGATGCAGTTGAATTACAAGACAGACAAAAGTTAAAACAGCGGAAAATAAAAGTTTGCTTTATTGATAAAATAGTTTGTACAACGGTTTCTTTACAATATCAGAGTATCATCTGTCCTACAAAATAAAGAAGCATAAAACAACATTTATATTCCCCAATGTAGCAAGAGCCAGCCATAGCATCTGAAAAGAGAATCCAAGCAAAACTTCGACAAATCTTCAAGCTGGGAAAGAGTGACAGTCCAACTTAACCTGAGCTATACTATTCCCTCCTTTACTACCTGGGGGGGGGGGGAAGGAAGAAAAGAAGACGAAAGAAAAACAGAGTCAGACATAAAGCCTGAGTAAGTTCAGTTACTTCTAGCATGTGAACATGGAAAAACAAAACGACATGAATTAACCGAATACAAGATAACACCATGATGATAGGGTCAGCAAGATTAGACATGATTAACACAAGATATGCTAAGATAAGATAAATTGGATATGCTCTAATACTTTCGCCGCTTCGCTATTTCCTTGTTATGCTGGTTTCTATATCTCTGCACCACCTAACTAGTGTCCCAACTAGTAACGATAACGTGATCCCAATCCCTGTAGTTTCCATTGCCTTCAGGCATAAATTTATTATTTATTACCTAGATCTAATCTAGGGTTTTCTATCATGTGCTTTCTAGATTCAACTAGAGTTTACGCTATCTGCTGAACGCTTCTCGGATTCAGGGTTTATGCCACCTAGTCCAACTAGGGATTATGCTTCCTGTCGTACAATGCCCCCAAGTCTAGGACACACTACCAAGAGTGGTATATGTTCCTAGACTTCCCCACGCATGTATCGCGAATCGGTATCGCTTGTCTAGATGCACATGTCCTGTAATGTGTGGCCCGAGTCCTGTGGCTGGGCAAATCAAGAAACACATAACTCGGTCGGGAGCTTTCAGATATCTGCCGATGCAGATGCTAAGGTATGTTTTTATTCCAGTGGCTATGGTCCCACTTGACCCCTCCCTCAATTAATGAAATGCACACCTTGAAAAATGAGAACTATACGCAGGCCCCATATGCCCCATTAACCTATGGCCATCCTCACCCATAACTAGATAGCAAGTATATGGTCTTTCGGAGTTCTCCGCATTTCCGCTTCACGTATCTCGATTGACTCAAGATGGATGGTAGACGACGAGTTGCTATCCCAGGGCTACCGTTTTCTCACCGAATCATGCTGGTCCATCCTAGTCTTTAGGTTGCCATATATTGCAACCAAGGCATACCCCTGGTTCTTCTAACGCAGACCTTAACCTCTGTGAGCCCAGGAGGATCATCTGCAGCCTCACAGAGGGATACCAAGAGTACCCTCACGTCCCCTCGAAGCCTCGGTCTTCGTAACCCAGTTCGTTGGAGCCTTCTTTTTACTCAGACGGACGTTCGCTCCTTCCCGTGTTATACTAAGAATTACTACTTAGTTTTGCTAACTAAGGTTTACCACTTAGTTTCCAGAATCGTTGTTTTCTTAACTAAGGTTTACTACTTAGTTCTCTTTCTCGTCAGTTTGGATTGGTTAAGTGTCATTAGTCAATTCAAGCTAACTTAACCCTCTTCATTTATCCTGATAAACTGGTTAAGTGTTATCAGTAATTCATGTTGACTTAACCCTAACACATACCAAGATATATTGGTTAAGTATTTCTTATTACTTAACCCTATTCATTCATCCTGTATTGGTTAAGTGTTCCTTTTTAACTTAACCTTGCCCATCTGTTTTAAATAACATTTTATTAATGGTTAAGTATTATCCCTTCATGTTTTAGACTTAACCCTATCCATTTATCACAATCTGATGGTTAAGTGTTCAAGTTTACTTAACCCTATGGTCTAGTCCAGCTAACATGTCAAATTGGCTAAGTGTATTAACTTTACTTAACCCCACCTTCTAGTCTAGTTAACATGTTAATTTGGCTAAGTGTTTTCTTAGTTACTTAACCCTTACAAATCTTGTCTTGTTACCATGTTAAGTTTGGTTAAGTGTCCCTACGGACTTAACCCTCCCATTCTAGCTTAACTGTGTTAAGTTGGTTAAGTGTTCCTATGGACTTAATCCTCCCATTCTAGCTTAACTGTGTTAAGTGTCTGTATTAACCTAACCCCACCCATCGGTTTGGTTATCATGTTGAATTGGTTAAGTATCTTAGTTAACTTAACCCTACCATTCTAGCTTTAACTAAATAAATTAAATCACGACCACTCACATTAACAGGTATTGTTACGAATACTGGATGTGCCGGTTGGTTCCGGGAAGATTTACATCGCAAGTCAGTCTAACCTCGGGTTAGGCATATCCGTGTTTTCTAAGTTCAAAGGGTTTTGATTAATTTTCAAATCAGCTTTCGAAAGTAACCATCCCGTCCGTCGAATCAGCTAGGGATAGTCAGGGAGAGCAGGAAACTTGTATTTTCCAAACCCAAGCCTAGACACTATCCTCTCTGTCACCCTAGAACTTTCTGGTGTGTTATTAAAAGAGATGTCATTAATAAACCTTTAATTTGTCTAAATTTACATTTTTATCATTTAGGACAAATTCTATAAGTAAATTATTCCTAATTTACTTATTTCATAATTACTCTTTTAATGTAAATTGTAAACATTTATTATTATGGCCCACTTTCCCCTCTATATCATATTTGTGCTTTTTGGTATGTAAACTATACCAAATTAAGTGTCACTAACCATGATTTTGCTAAACATGACAATTACTCACAATTATGGCCAATTTCAAATTTATGCCAATATACTTATTATGCCAAATTAGCTAATCCAATTCTGATTTAACATTCTAATTACAGTTCATGTCAAACTAGACTTATTATTCTAGTTCACAGTTCATGTAAATGCTAGATTTACAAGTCAATACCAGATTCAAATTACACATCCTATAATTCATGTCAAATTTTTCCAATTTGCATTGTTATAAACATGCCATAATACATGTTCCCAATTTATGCCAATTTCCAAGTTTATAACTACGTTTTAGTAAATTTCATATTTTGCCCAAATCGTATTCCCATCATTCGTATAATCGTGATTCAATCTAGATTATAGATAAATCTAGATTCGTAGATAAAAAGGGAATGAACCAAAGATGTTATGACAAGATAGACATAATAACTGGCATAAAATGATAATTCCCTAATTACAGGCCTAATGAATTACACTGAAATAAATTGATCAAAAACATCGAAGGCCTATAGATCTGAAAATGTTATGACATAAAAAGAGTTGAATAACGATGTAGGTTCAAGAACATGGGTAGACCTAAGTTATTAGGTAAATTCCCAAGATCAAACTCCAAAGAAAATCAAGAATAGACAGAATAGATAATCAGGTTAAGACCCAATTTCACAGTCACAAAACTTAAGCAACACTTTCCTAGTCATGAATCATAGGTGTTTAGTCACAGTTTTCCTTGTTATATCATAGGCAATAGTTTATGTTTCCTAAGAAAAGGCATAGGCTTGTGTTCATAGTCAAAGGAAATAATTCTCATAGTCATGAGTCACAGTCATAGGCAATGTTCATAGTCATAGGCAATGTTCTTAGTCATAGGCAAGGCCTAATTGGTCATCGAATCACGATCAGTCCTTAATCAAGTCTAGAAACATGTATAAACACAGATCCAAGTGAAGAGATTAGGCATATTCCTTTATTCCTTTAATTTCATGTCACGAATAGAAAACGTTCAAATCTAAAAAGTAACCGACTTACAGAGATTATATTAGATCCGTAGAAAAACAGTCGTTTGAATCTTCACTTGAATCCTAGCTTGTTTTGAATCTCCTCTTGAAAGTCTTGAGCAGCATTTCCTCATCTTGATTTATTTTACATATTTTTTTATTTATTATTTAATTTAAAGGAGGAGAAGAAGCCATGTCCACCAAGAATCTTTGCAGCATAAGGTTAGAGAAGAATTGTGAATAGAGAGGGAGACTAGGGGTTGTTTATATAGGATTAGGCGGACGAATCTAGGCAGAAAACGAGACCAGGTACATCAGAATGCACCCAGGTCCAAAAGTGGGTTTTTGCACCCAGGTCGACACCCATGTCGACTGAGCAGTCGACCTGGTCAGGGGGGGTCGACTACCCAGTCGACTCCCCAGTCAACCTGGGTCATGGGCGGGAATTTTCCCGCCCAGCCCGCTTCTGGGTTTGAATTCAAATTTCGAATTCGAATTTCGAGCTGTTTTCGCTTATGAAAATTCCTGAAACTTCGGAGGTTCATATCTCCCTCATACGGACTCCGGTTCTCGTAAACTCGGACTCGTTTCCAACCAGAATTTCGAGACGAACGCAATGGCGTAACCTTTTTCCCTTGATTTTGATTTTAAAATTTAATTCTGCCTTGATTTGTGAATCTTAGTGTTATAAAATTACGGGGTGTTGCATTCGCCCACTCTTAAAAGGATTTCATCCCCGAAATCTTTAAGTTAGGAAGAATGTGTCCTACCATCCCATCATCCATCTAATCAACCATTCAATCACAGACATTCATTGTCCTTAAAAGGATTTCTAATGTTTTCATGTTCATATGCATAGTGTGTGTATATGTCTTTATCTAATGCAAAATCAGGCGGTCTACTGATTCAGTTGACCTCCTTAATGCGAGTCATGTCAGTGCCATGCGTCCAATCATGTATGCGAGCATCCCTAGTTATGTAAATACTACATGTGTGCATAGCCATTCATCCATATGCAACATCCATATGATAACATATCAAGTTCAACTTACAAACAAATACATATCTGTAAATGCAATATGAAAGCGTCTGAACTGATCTAGTGCCTAATACGTATGTATATGCATTCACGAGCAACCACTAGCAACCACTCGCAAACATCAACCATAACATGTTTCAAATACATGTTTACATCCAAAAGAGTTTCTACCTAAGGATCGAAGATACGACCTAGAGGATATACTTTGGAAAGAGAGAAACAATTATGCGTAAAGCTCCTACAAAAAAAAAAATCAAGGATGCACCCTTGATGAAAAGGGTATGATGCTAGTATCTAGCCTTCTTGAGCTTTACTCCACTGTATCTTAACTAATTTAACTTCACGATTGTGGAGTTTCTGTCCTCCATTTCCAAAATAAATAGATGTCAATCACGGTACCAAGTGTATGTACTAAGATGATTAGAGGTCTCCCTCTTATCCACCATGCCATCACTATAAGGGTCGAAAGGTCACTACGTGCTTTTTAGAGTGCCTGCCACAACTATTCATCTCTCACGCAAACCATCCTAGTCGAACTCGACATTCCTCAAGTACAAGCCCCAAAGGCCTAAACCAATATCAGACAAGCACCCAAGGAATATCTCCTCTGAATTTAGATGATCTACGTGAGATGATATAAGCAAACTCGATAGCTATTCTCAAATCCCTACTAACCAAAAATAAACTGGTCGGACCACCAATTGGATTTGAGACTCTAGTGGGATCTTTCTACTATACAAGTAATATGGTGCAGAGACTCAACTATGGAAGTGGATATGAATAAATGCGAAGCGCTAAAACCAAAGGAAAGAGTACGAACAACAAAACTAGACTCTTCCAACAGAACTTTACTACCCTTCTCCTAGGTACGCTTGGTGGCGAAGGTAGGTACTTGCCCTTCTGAAAAGCTTGTCCTTTGCCCTTAATTACATGCCCTATTACACCATAGTAAAGATAATTCTTCTTGTCTTAGGTTTTATAATTCCTTCCTTCTTTGTGAGCTAAATCTACATCCATGAATTCCTCATCCTCTTCCGTGTGTATTCATGTTGACAAATCTCTGGAAAGCTGCTTCCATCGTACAGAAAACCCTATAAGCTTGAAAGAAAACTGGTCGTAGGTGAAACAACTATGGCTATGGATGGAAGCCGGGCACTACTTCGCCCATCGATGAGGTTACCTCCCAGAAAGCCAGGAGCCCCAGAGACTCAAGAAAGAAGGAGACAAGAATTCAAAATGAGGAAGAGAAGATAGTGCGTATGGCTTTGGGGAATATGCCTTAAATCTTTTCTCTTGAAAATGCTTCTTTTAAAACCGTTTTGAAAATAATTTTTCAAATCCCTTATCTAATCTGGTAACCTTCAGCTCTGATACCACGTGTAACACCCCACATCCGTTAGTGTCACTCACAAAGGGAATGCACTAAGTTCTGTGGAGCATTTTAAGGTAAAAGATGAAGATGAATTACAAGACAGACAAAAGTTGAAACAGCGGAAAATAAAACTTTGCTTTATTGATAAAATAGTTTGTACAACGATTTCTTTACAATATCAGAGTATCATCTGTCCTACAAAATAAAGAAGCATAAAACAACATTTATATTTCCCAATGTAGCAAGAGCCAGCCACAACATCTGAAAAGAGAATCCAAGCAAAACTTCGACAAATCTTCAAGCTGGGAAAGAGTGACAGTCCAACTTAACCTGAGCTATACTATTCCCTCCTTTACTACCTAGGGGGGGGAACAGAAGAAAAGAAGACGAAAGAAAAACAGAGTCAGACATAAAGCCTGAGTAAGTTCAGTTACTTCTAGCATGTGAACATGGAAAAACAAAACGACATGAATTAACTGAATACAAGATAACACCATGATGATAGGGTCAGCAAGATTAGACAAGATTAACACAAGATATGCTAAGATAAGATAAACTGGATATGCTCTAATACTTTCGCCGCTTCGCTATTTCCTTGTTATGCTGGTTTCTATATCTCTGCACCACCTAACTAGTGTCCCAACTAGTAACGATAACGTGATCCCGATCCCTATAGTTTCTGTTGCCTTCTGGCATACATTTATTATTTATTACCTAGATCTAATCTAGGGTTTTCTATCAAGTGCTTTCTAGAATCAACTAGAGTTTACGCTATCTGCTGAACTCTTCTCGGATTCAGGGTTTATGCCACCTCGTCCAACTAGGGATTATGCTACATGTCGAACGATGCCCCCAAGTCTAGGACACACTACCTAGAGTGGTATATGTTCCTAGACTTCCCCACGCATGTATCGCGAATCGTTATCGCCTGTCTAGATGCACATGTCCTTAATGTGCAGCCCGAGTCCTATGGCAGGGCAAATCAAGAAACACATAACTCGGTCGGGAGCTTTCAGATATCTGCCGATGCAGATGCTAAGGTCTGTTTTTATTCCAGTGGCTATGGTCCCACTTGACCCCTCCCTCAACTAATGAAAGGCACACCTTGAAAAATGAGAACTATACGCAGGCCCCCTATGCCCCACTAACCTATGGCCATCCTCACCCATAACTAGATAGCAAGTATATGGTTTTTCGGAGTTCTCCGCCTTTCCTCTTCACGTATCTCGATTGACTCAAGATGGATGGTAGACGACGAGTTACTATCACAGGGCTACCGTTTTCTTGCCGAATCACGCTGGTCCATCCTAGACTTTAGGTTGCCATATATTGCAACCAAGGCAAACCCCTGGTTCTTCTAACGCATACGTTAACCTCTGTGAGCCCAGGAGGATCATCTGCAACCTCACAAAGGGATACTAAGAGTACCCGCACGTCCCCTCGAAGCCTCGAGCTTCGTAACCCAATTCGTTGGAGCCTTCTTTTTACTCAGACGGACGTTCGCTCCTTCTCGTGTTATACTAAGAATTACTACTTAGTTTTGCTAACAAAGGTTTACCACTTAGTTTCCAGAATCGTTGTTTTCTTAACTAAGGTTTACTACTTAGTTCTCTTTCTCGTTAGTTTGGATTGGTTAAGTGTCATTAGTCAATTCAAGCTAACTTAACCCTCTTCATTTATCCTGATAAACTAGTTAAGTGTTATCAGTAATTCATGTTGACTTAACCCTACCACAAACCAAGTTATATTGGTTAAGTATTTCTTATTACTTAACCCTATGCATTCATCCTGTATTGGTTAAGTGTTCCTTTTTAACTTAACCTTGCCCATCTGTTTTAACTAACATTTTATTAATGGTTAAGTATTATCCCTTCATGTTTTAGACTTAACCCTATTCATTTATCACAATCTAATGGTTAAGTGTTCAAGTTTACTTAACCCTACGGTCTAGTCCAGCTAACATGTCAAATTGGCTAAGTGTATTAACTTTACTTAACCCCACCTTCTAATCTAGTTAACATGTTAATTTGGCTAAGTGTTTTATTAGTTAGTTAACCCTTACAAATCTTGTCTTGTTACCATGTTAAGTTTGGTTAAGTGTCCTTATGGACTTAACCCTCCCATTCTAGCTTAACTGTGTTAAGTTGGTTAAGTGTTCCTATGGACTTAACCCTCCCATTCTAGCTAAACTGTGTTAAGTGTCTGTATTAACCTAACCCCACCCATCGGTTTGGTTATTATGTTGAATTGGTTAAGTGTCTTAGTTAACTTAACCCTACCATTCTAGCTTTAACTAAATAAATTAAAGCCGCGACCACTCACATTAGACAGGTATTGTTACGAATACTGGATGTGCCGGTTGGTTACGGGCATGTTTACATCGCAACTCAGTCTAACTTCGGGTTAGGCATATTCGTGTTTTCTAAGTTCAAAGGGTTTTGATTAATTTTCAAATCAGGTTTTGAAAGTAACCATCCCGTCCGTCGGATCAGTTAGGGATAGCCAGGGAGAGCAGGAAACTTGTATTTTCCAAACCCAAGCCTAGACACTATCCTCTCTGTCACCCTAGAACTTTCTGGTGTGTTATTAAAAGAGATGTCGTTAATAAACCTTTAATTTGTCTAAATTTACATTTTTCTCATTTAGGACAAATTCTATAAGTAAATTATTCCTAATTTACTTATTTCATAATTACTCTTTTAATGTAAATTGTCAACATTTATTATTATGCCCCACTTTCCCCTCTATATCATATATATGCTTTTTGGTATGTAAACTATACCCAATTAAGTGTCACTAACCATGATTTTGCTAAACATGACAATTACTCACAATTATGGCCAATTTCAAATTTATACCAATATACTTATTATGCCAAATTAGCTAATCCAATTCTGATTTAACATTCTAATTACAGTTCATGTCAAACTAGACTTATTATTCTAGATCACAGTTCATGTAAATGCTAGATTTACAAGTCAATACCAGATTCAAATTACACATCCTATAATTCATGTCAAATTTATCCAATTTGCATTTTTATAAACATGCCATAATACATGTTCCCAATTTATGCCAATTTCCAAGTTTATAACTACATTTTAGTAAATTTCATATTTTTCCCAAATCGTATTCCCATCGTTCGTATAATCGTGATTCAATCTAGATTATAGATAAATCTAGATTCGTAGATAAAAAGGGAATGAACCAAAGATGCTATGAAAAGATAGACATAATAACTGGCATAAAATGATAATTTACTAATTACAGGACTAACGAATTACACTGAAATAAATTGATCTAAAACATCGAAGGCCTATAGATCTGAAAATGTTATGACATAAAAAGGGTTGAATAACGATGTAGGTTCAAGAACATGGGTAAACCTAACTTAATATATAAATTCCCAAGATCAAAATCCAAAGAAAATCAAGAATAGACAGAATAAATAATCTGGTTTAGACCTAATTTCACAGTCACAAAACTTAAGCAACACTTTCCTAGTCATGAATCATAGGTGTTTAGTCACAGTTGTCCTTGTTATGTCATAGGCAATAGTTTATGTTTCCTAAGCAAAGACATAGGCTTGTGTTCATAGTCAAAGGAAATAATTCTCATAGTCATGAGTCACAGTCATAGGCAATGTTCATAGTCATAGGCAATGTTCATAGTCATAGGCAAGGCCTAATTGGTCATCGAATCACGATCAGTCCTTAATCAAGTCTAGAAACATGTATAAACACAGATCCAAGTGAAAAGATTAGGCATATTCCTTTATTCCTTTAATTTCATGTCACGAATAGAAAACGTTCAAATCTAAAAAGTAACTGACATACAGAGATTATATTAGATTCTTAGAAAAACAGTCGTTTGAATCTTCACTTGAATCCTAGCTTGTTTTGAATCTTCTCTTGAAAGTCTTGAGCAGCATTTCCTCGTCTTGATTTATTTTACATATTATTTTATTTATTATTTAATTTAGAGGAGGAGAAGAAGCCATGTCCACCAAGAATCTTTGCAGCATAAGGTTAGAGAAGAATTGTGAATAGAGAGGGAGACTAGGGGCTGTTTATATAGGATTAGGCAGACGAATCTAGGCAGAAAACGAGACCAGGTACATCAGAATGCACCCAGGCCCAAAAGTGGGTTTTTGCACCCAGGTCGACACCCATGTCAACTGGGCAGTCGACCTGGTCAGGGGGTGTCGACTACCCAGTCGACTCCCCCGTCGACCTGGGTCTTGGGCGGGAATTTTCCCGCCGAGCCCGCTTCTGGGTTTGAATTCGAATTTCGAATTTGAATTTCGAGCTGTTTTCGCTTCTGAAAATTCCTGAAACTTCAGAGGGTCAAATCTCCCTCATACGGACTCCGATTCTCATAAACTCGGACTCGGTTCCAAGCAGAATTTCGAGACGAACGCAATGGCATAAGCCGTTTCACTTGATTTTGACTTTAAAATTTAATTCTGCCTTGATTTGTGAATCTTAGTGTTATAAAATTACGGGGTGATACACACAACCGCAGATCTAAGCCAAAACATGACAAATCAAACATAACAGCATCAATAATCTTATCACGTCGCAGATCTAATATATTTACCATTCAACTGATTTAAATACTATAGAATAATAATTAACTAGTTTTAATTATTTCAAATAGAATCTCACCTTGCTTTTCAGTTAGATCTAGAATTCAAAAATGGTTTAGAAATTGTTCCAATCAGTTCTAGGTCGAAGTATTTGCTGTCACGATCACAACGTCTCCAGAATTTCTGAATTTGGATAATATATGCAAAAGATATCGAGTTATAATTTATTTCTAAATTTGCGACACTTATAAGTGTTAAAATCCTTTGAAATTACCATCAGAACTTTGGCCAAATTATTTCAGTTTTGTTCAAATCTCTTAGTCCAGATTATAGTAGATTGGATCAACGAATTTCCGAATGGATTGCACGACGTCGGAGAGCTCGGAGAGGGGAGTCCACGCCTGGAAGGGGGGAGGTGCGATGCGGTCGGGTGGGCTCGGCGGTGACCGAACGGTGGCGGCTTTGGGGCTTGGGTGCGGCCGTTTCAGGCAATCAAGTGTGGTGATTTCGGTGTAGAATCAAAGAGGGGAAGAGGCTCTTCAAAAAACTCTACTATGGGGTGTTCTGAAATTGAGAGGAGAAGGAGAAATTGGAGCAAGAAAATTTGATGAAGAAAAGGGGGCGGCGGCTGCAACAATCGGGGAAGAACGATGAATAGTGGCCACGTATTTATACGTGTATTCTCAATCTTATTTTTCTTATTTATAATTTAATTAATTCCAGAAATTAGGGTTTTTTTCATCCGATCTCCAAACGGAGCCCAACGACTGTCGAACAATATGTTTTGATGTCTTCTGAACGCAATGGCGCTAGTGCCCAAGTCCAATTATGAAGTTTACAACATGTTCCTTTTATTTTTAAAATAAATCCTTTTAATATTAATTCGAACGTACTCGTTAATCTACCGGGGTCACATACGAACTAAGAAAAATCCAGAAAAATTATTTCTGGCTTTGTTTTGACGATACGGTCCTAACAAAATTAATTTTGTCGAATTCTAAGACTATTTGAAAAATGGCTATTTTTTAGTCGATCGAATTTGACTGAAATTTACAAAACACATATCTATTTGCCACGGTCACAAATTAAATTGAAAAATTCTGGAAAATTAAACTTAGCAATAATTTGACATTCCGGTTCCAACAAAAGTGGTTTCGTCGAAAATAGAGGTCGTTTGCAAAATGGCTATTTTTAATATTTAAAATATATATATAAATCCTACAACGACTATTCTGAAATTTAAACTGGGCATAACTTTTAATTTCCGCTATGAAATTTCGATTTTTCGGATTCGTTGGAAATATATTTTAAAATAGATTCTAATATTTATGGTTTCACCATAACCCGATTTATGCGGGATCCTGTACAGTCAGTCAAAGTTCAGATTTGACCTTTTAAACTATCGTGCTATTTGTAATTCCTTTTTTAATTAAATTAAATATATTCGAATTAACTTCGATTAAAATAAATTTCTAGTCATTATTATTTAAAATAATTTATTTCAAATATTCAAAATCCCTTAAAATTTCAAAAATAAAAATTTTAAATTGGCCCTAAACTCTAGGTTGTTACATTGACTAGTTTCACCGTCTTCCTTCGAAGCTGCTTCGTGTTGTGCTCGACAATACGAATCGGTCTGCGGTTCTCGGCCGCCTCGGTTCTACCTCGATATCGTCCAACTGATCCGATGAAATGGTCATGATAGAGTCGTGCACAAACTTCCTTAACTGGGAAACATGAAATACGTTGTGAACTCCCGCCATCTTGTCAGGCAATCCAACTTTATATGCCCAATTACCAACTTGCTCAAGAACTGGGAATGGACCAACAAACCTTGGTGCGAACTTGCCTTTCCTCCCAAATCGAATCACATTCTTTAGCGGAGATATCTTGATGAATACTAAGTCTCCAACGGAGAATTTTAATTCTCTTCGTTTCTTATCAGCATAACTCTTCTGCCTATATTGGGCAGCCTTCATTCGCTGCTGAATAACCTTGATCTTATATGAAGTTTCTCTTATTACATCTGGCCCAAGCACAAATTTCTCACCTGTTTCCAACCAACATGATGGTGAATTGCACGATCTTCCGTACAAAGCTTCAAATGGAGCCATACTGATACTCGATTGATAACTATTATTATATGTGAATTCAACTTAGATGCAAATGTTCATCCCATGATCCATCAAAATTCACTATACAAGCGCTCAAGAGATCCTCTAATATACGATTCACCCTCTCTATTTGACTGTCGGTTTGAGGATGGTATGCGATACTGAGATATATTTCTGGCTCTAAAGCCTCTTGTAAGCTCTTCCAAAACCACTAGTAAATAACAGATCTCGATCACTTACAATACTTTTAGGTATTCCATGAAATCTCACTACCCACTTCATATACAGTTCTGCTAACTTAGCTGTCGTTCTATTTGACTTGACCGGTATAAACCTTGCACCTTTGGTTAATCGATCTGCAATCACCCAAATACTATTATGACCCGATCTAGTCCTTGGCAAACCGTCAATGAAATCCATTGAGACTTTTCCCATTTCCATTCGGGAATTTCTAATGGTTGTAACAAACCACTAGGCTTCTTTTGCTCGGCTTTAACTAGCTGGAAGTTCATGCTTTTGGATATAAATCTTCCACCGTTTCTCTTCATCCCTTCCCCATAGTAGGTCTGTTTCATCTCTCGATACATTTTGTTACCACTGGGATGTATAATCAATTTCGAGTGATGACATTCTCCAAGCACTTCATCCCTCAATCCATTTACATTGGGTACAACTAGTCTCCCACTCATTCGAAGCCATCCATCTCGATCAAGTCCATACTTGCTCGTCTCCTCACTGTCGATGCCCATCTTTAATTTGGAGATGATTTCCAATAGGTTAGGATCATCCTTTGACTGGAACCAATCCGATCAATCAAAGTCGGTCTGATCGTCAGACTAGCTAACATCTGTGGATCCAATTCACATTTAGGTCTGAAATCATATCCTGCGATATATTCTAGTTTCTTCCATTCTAAAAACATAGCCCCTAAACTGACATATCTCCTACTCAAGGCATCAACTACCGCATTGCCCTTCCCAGGTGTGTATGCAATATCAAATTCATATGAAGCCAAGAAATCTAACCGTCTCTACAGACAAAGATTTAAATCCTTCTGATAGAAAAGATACTTTAACGACTTATGATCGGTAAGCAACTCGGATCTTTCTCTAAAGAGATAGTATCTCCACATCTTAAACGCGAAAACGATCGCTACCAGTTCTAAATCATGGGTAGGATATCTTTTCTCGTGCGGTTTTAGTTGTCGACTAGCATAAGCTACAACCCTACCTCCTTGCATCAATACAACACCTAGTCCGGTACCACAGGCATCTGTGTATACCATCATCTCTTCATTCCCCTTAGGAATAACTAACACTGGTGCGCAAGTTAACTTCTCCTTTAGACCCTTAAATGCATTTTCACATCTTTCTCTCAAACAAAAGCTTGATTCTTCTTGGTCAACTGAGTTAATGGTGTCGGTGTCTTGGAGAAATCTTGAATAAACTTAAGATAATATCCAGCTAACCCCAAGAAACTTCTTACGTCCTTTGCATTCTTGGGCGTAGACCAATCTTGCACCGTAGCTACCTTCGTAGGATCCACGAAAATACCATTCTCTGAAACAACATGGCCCAAGAATCTCACTTCCCTCCTTTAAAAGCGACACTTAGAAAACTTTGCTTTCAATTGGTGTTTTCTCAACACCTCCATCACTGTCCTCAAATATTCTTGGTGTTCTTCCTCGGTCCTCGAGTAAACCAAAATATCATCCATGAACACAAAAACAAATTTATTCAATTAATCCCTGAATACCCTATTCATAAGATCCACAAAATATGCGGGTGCATTGGTCAACCCGAGTGGCATGACCAAGGACTCGTAGAATCCAAACGGCATCTGAAATGTCGTTTTAGGTATACTCTCAGCTGCTACTCGGAGCTGATGAAATCCTGTCGCGAGTTCTAACTATGTGAACACTCTTGCTCCACTCAATTGATCAAACAAATCGTCTATCCGTAGAAGAGGATACTTATTATTCCTCGTCACCTTATTCAACTCGCGGTAGTCCACACACAATCGAAGGGAACCATCTTCCTTCGTAGCAAACACAATTTGTGCTCCCCACTCGGAAACACTTCTTCTGATAAATCCTTTCTTCAAAAGATCGCTCACTTGCACTTTGAGCTCTCTCTACTCCTTGGCGCCATACGACGTAGAGACATCACTATAGGTCTGGCATCTTTCCCTAAATCAATCTGAAACTCGATCTCTCGGTGTAGTGGAAGTCCAGTCACTTCCCCGAAGATGTCCGGGTACTCGCCAGCAATAGGCACATCTGACTACTCATCGTGTAGGATGTCGAGGGAATTTAGAAAACTAGCCATCACCCCATCACTAGGTAGGCTACCAAACAGTACCCTCCTCCCGTCATCCGCCCTAATGGTCACCAAAGACCCCTCACAGTCCATTACCACCCCATACCTTTGGAGCCAATCGACTCCCAAAATAATGCCAAACGCAGTAAAGCCCAAAACAGAGCAATCATAAGCAAACATACATCCATGACTCAATAAGACCACATTACGACAAATCATACTAAGGTAACTTGAACCACCAATTGGGCTTGTCACAACTAAAGATCTATCGAAAATATCGGGTTCCAGTTTCAACCTATCTACCAGGTCACTAGATATGAAGTAATGGGAAGCCCTGGTATCAAACAACACTCGAACAGGAACATCATAAACATAAAAGCATACCTTGAATCATGATATTCTTTCCCTTATGCGCCGCAGTTGGGGCATTCGACCAAGAAGGAACATCATTGATAGCATATGCTTTCACAATCTGCTTCTCTTTAGGGGGTTGCGGACATTTATCCTTTAGATGTCCCACTTGGCCACAATTGAAGCACTTCCTGTCCGCTGGCTTGGCCTTACAATCTTTGGCATAGTGGCCCTTCTTGCCACAGCTATAGCACTCGACATCTTTCTTATCTTCTTTTTCTGACCATCCTTGGTCTGACTCTGCTTCCTCTTATTTTGAGAGTTATTCTTGCCTCCACTGCTTGCCTGCGGCTTTGGCCCCTCTGCAGATATAACAGCGACCTCGGTCTTGGGTTTAGGACAAAGGCTCTTTGATCTCAATGCTTTCCCAACAATCGATTCGAAAGTCTGATCAATATGATTTATAAGCCTCTCCCCCAAGTACTGATCTAAGCCAATTATGAACTTCTCATTCTTATTCTAGGCAGTATCGATAAGGGATAATCCATATTTCGATAGAGTATCGAACTCAGCGATATACTCCGAGACTGCCCTACCATTTTGCTTAAGTTCCAAGAACTTCCTAAACAATTCTGACTTTTGAGCAGCTAAGATAAACTTATCACTGAATCGAGTCTTGAACTGATTCCAAGTAACTTGATCTTCAGGAGCAGCTGCCTTAATAGCATTCCACCAATTCATTGCCCGTCCTTGCAGTTGACGGGATGCTAGCTTTCTCTTCATCACATCCTCGATCCCAAGTCCTCGATGATGCGCTCATAACTATCAAGCCAATCTTGGACTTCTGTAGCCAATTCCGTTCCGTGGAATGGCTTCACACCAAGGATAGTATAATCCTTATTAAGCTTGGCGAAATCGGCCCTAGGCGCCTGCACCGCTGCATCACCACCATTTGTTGCATTAGGAACTGCTCCCTGAACATCCCTAAGCATCTCTCGCATGAAGGTAGTAAACATCGCCCTCATGTGAGAAACATTCCTATTGTTGGCCCCTGAACCCGTACTCGTCGTATATCGTCTCATTGTTTAGTCTGTAAAGAGAAAACGATTAACCATCTCCATAGTGGTGCCAGTGCAATGTGACTTCATCCTTTGATGTACTAATAATATGTATATATAGCTTTTGAAAACCAAAATATCACAAATACGCGATCTCATATACGTATACTCTCTCTCCCTGGTGTCTTCCTCTAGGTTAACTACGCAACCTAGAGCTCTGATACCAAATGTGACAAACCGCCCCACACCAACCAACATCTCCTCGAAAATGTGTTGTGCCAATGCCCGACTAACACGGGACGGTCGTCAAAAGTAAAGAAGCAAGACGATGAATCATCAAAGAACCTGTAGTATATCTCACAGCGCATGGAATAAAATACAATAGTAAAATAGGTTGACATAAAATAGGCGAGCCAGCACATAAGCTGGAAACTAAACCATAACCATCAGAGAAGCGGGAATCAAAATACAGCTTATTACAACTTAATAATACTATCTCTAAAAAAAAAAAAAAAGGGATACACTACTAATTTCCAAGCAGTGCAGCAACAATACAGGGAGAATATGTGTAAAATAATATGTGGAAGCCTCCTGTTCATCTCCGGACAGCTACTCCCGCATAACCACCTAACCTATCTATAGTCTGCTCGTTTAGGAGCACCTAGAGTAATAATAAGATACATAAAACTCTAGGTCAGACAAAAGTCTGGTATGAGCGATAATAGCAAGATAAAACAATAATTGGTATAAATAATCATATCTGAACCTGGACCTGCAACCAAAGAGTTAGCACAACAAGATGTACAGTACTCAAAGGCAACACTAACATAAAGTGTAAAATGGGAGTGTGCGCGTCATGGTGATAGTAAATATCAAACATAGCAGTCAACCTCACATCTCTCACTCAGTGCGTAAAGTATACGATATCCACCACTTTGGTCACTCAATACTTTGTTGTGACCACTTTGCCCTGGGCGTCATAATGACCCCAATGCACTGATCCACAACCACTAATCCTTTGCTATGTCCACTTTGCCCCTTTGGAGTCATGACAACTCCACTACATTTGCTCATAGCCATGCTATGATCACTTGCCCTTGAGAGTCCTAATGATCCCATTGCGATGATCCATAGCCGCTAATCCGCCTTTCAGTGGTGAACCAAAGTTATAAATATTGACAACCCCTTTGCACACGTCCCGTAGCAGAGTCCAATCATGAAGTTAACCCGTTGGTTCTCGTCTGGATCTTGAGTCACAACTTCTCATTTGGACTACCTTTGTATCTTGGGTTTTGGTCATCATCCCGGTTCGTGACTCTTCAGTTCGGCTCGTGATGCTCAAGTCCGGTTCGCGGTTCGTGATGACCTCTCCTTGGCGGCTCGTGGTCCTGTCCTCTCCCGCTCGTGACTTGCTCATGGACTCCATTTTGCGTCGAGATGCCCCACTCAGGTCGTGCTGCCCCACTCGTGATGCAGTAGCTTGGTTCATGGTTAGCTTGGACGGTCGGCTCGTGGTGCTTCGTTCATGGCATCCATTCGTGGCAAATGTAGTTTGGGTCGCGACATGAATTCCAGCGAGGTAGGCGGATCATGGAGAATCTTGACGGCTCGTGATAAACTATTTGGACTGCGGTTCAGGGTCCTTATCACGAATGGGTGGGGTCATGGCATATGCTTCATGATTAGGTCGATGACCAATTTCCTGCAACTTTTCCAGTGAACTATTTACGCCACATGACGGCGTTTCCAACCATTCTAACTTGACTATACAATTACAAAACATTCAAAACAGTTATAGCAACATGTATAACAAACCATAAACACCAAAAAAACAATATGACATGTTTATATGGATCAGACATGCTCAAAACCCATGTTTTTTTCCTTAATCCCCTTAATAATGATTTAACCATACGATTAGCAAAACATGTCCAAATCAACCCAAATTTCTAACAGAGGCATAAAATAATATTTAAGAATTTCTACATATTTTTCCAGATTTTTATATGCATAATTTCGTTAATTAACACTAATCACCCCTAATTAGCTGTAATTAGTGAAAAACAATGCAAATCACTCACCTTAGCCATAATAAAATCTTAGATCTTAAAATATCTCTTATTGGGGTCGAATCTCTATGCAACACAGCAGCTCTATCTCGATTTCTATGCTAATCCGCTATAATTTGTTGTTGGGTTGGCTAATATGTGATTGGAAAGTGATTAGAAGGTGATTTTAGAAGGTGGAGGCCATGGTTCGGGTTCAATGATTGTATTTGGCGGCTAGAAAACTGAAATGAAATGTTCCTAATTTATTTCAGCCTCCCCATAACCCTAATCCCGAAATGGGTTATGGGCCCATTCACTAACTATCCTATTAAGCCCGGTTAAGCTGTTTTTCACATTACAAACCTTGTTTCGGCCATATCTCCCAAATTGTAAGTCCGTTTGATCAATGTGACCACTCTACGGAAAGGTTGACCATCATTTGAATCTAATAGATGTGGTTTCAGGTCAAAACTCCTTACCAATCAAAAGTTATAGGCGAAACAAGATTTGTCAGGTGCAAAACGGTCATATAAAAATCGGCAAAAATTCTGAACATGGAAAATGACCCCAATAGTCGTTCTCCAAAGTTACATGACCATACGACTTCGTATGAAAATGAAATAGATATCCTATGATCCTCTGAAGTGTTGAATGCGGGTCTTTACAAATTTGGTGATGCTCGGACAAGGCTGGAAAGGAGGGGCAACTCACACGGATGCTAGGCCAAGAAAGAGATGGGCGGGGATGTGAAGAGTGGTGGTCCAGAGGGGTAAGGGGGCCCGGCAGTTTGTTTTTCAATCCGTTGAATCCTTTTTTAATATATATGATCTGACTACTGACCTGGAAGCGAGAGGAGGGGTTAAGTGGCATCGGTGATGGCTAAGGAGGACAGGAGGTTGGTGAGACGGTGGTGGCAGAAGTCGGAGGTCGGTTGAGCAACATGGTTTCAATTCTTACAATGGAAGAAGATTTAATTGAAGAAGGGATAGGAGGAAAGAGTCTGAAGCTTTCGAAACTTTGATGAGATTAGGAGAGGCCATGCAAATTCTTTCAGGCCAATCTATTTTGTTTTATTTAGAGGAAAATTCACAATCGTATGCTTGTTTTGAAAAATTATCTCATGATTAGCCACATTTCAGATATATTAACAAATATAAGCATGTTTTGTTTAGGGAGGCATATTGGCGTGTTTGGGAAACTCGCCTGTGTGCGAGTTTTGAAAACTCAACTGTGTATTTTGGTCCATTCCCAAACTCTATATGTACCCGTTATTCCTTTCATAATTCTGATTCATACTCAACCACATCTTCTCAACTCTGTATATTTTCAAAATGACTTCTCAAACAATGGTGGAGTAAGAAGTTAACTCGTGCCCAGTTTGCTTTGACAGTGGCGTTGTTTAGATGGTTCCCTTAATTTGTAGCTCTTCAGCACATTATTTCTCATAAACTTCAATCCTATCTTCAAGAAAAAGTTACTCACTCAACAATGGCGCCTACTTTTATTCCTACAATTTACTACTACGGCAGTGAATTGATTATCAATGAGCACCAAAACGGAAGTTATGTAGGAGGGTTCTGCAAACCAGGGAGAGTTCGAAATGGTTACACACTTGATGCTTGGAAAGAAACAGTCTTCCAAGCAACCAAAATTAACCCTCTCGAATATGATATTGAGTTGTCGGTTAACTGGGCTTCTGATTTGGGGACGAGAGCTGTAGCGCTTTCAGATGATGCAGATGTACAGGTAATGTTTTCCGCTGTTAAGAAATCGATTGAGTTGTTTGTTCGAAAAACTGCAAAAGAAATCGTGGAAGATGTCGTGGAAGAAATCATCAAACATCCTATAGTGAGTAGCGGTTTAGGTTATTTCATAGAAATGCTGCAAACTCATGATCCTTTACTCGTCTTTAATTCTCCTTTGTACACCAATCCGTATTTTCCACCAAATGTGGACGAGCAGCAGCAACAACAACAAGAACAACAAACTAATCTGTTAGAACTGTAAAATATAAGCCAAAGGTATGTGTTTCACATTACATATAGTTTTATAACTAGTCATTGAAATGTAAGATTTAACTAAAATGCATTTATTAACAGATTGACTGTAGAACCCGAAGAAGACGGGGGTGCGGGTCCTTCACAACAGGCCGAACATATTGATACCATGGCGGTTGCCACGAAAACTGTTGATGATACATGTTGGAGCGAAGTCAACAATGAACCACTAAACTATGGCTTTCCAAACATAGTAGAAGAAGATGGTGATGAGGTCCAAATGGAAGTACCAATGGACGATGATCTCTGCATAGCGGAAATGATAGCCAGATCCGTAGTGGCTAATTTAGAGTTTTCTGGTGAAAAATTCTCGGCTGTGTGCGTACAAAATGGTTTTGCTGTCGGGATGGTATTCCAAAGCAAAGAACAGTTTCTCCACCAATGTAACAACCCGTATTTTCAATAACCTGTTATAACGTAAATCGAGGCAGAATTTAATTCTAAAATCTGAAACAAGGGAAACGGGCTATGCCATTGCGTTCGTCTCGGAAAAATACGCGAAATAGAGTCCGAGTTTTCGAAAATCGGAGTCCGTATGACCCGATTAAGGCTCAATGAATTTTTCAGAAAATTTCAAGTTCAAAACAGATTTCGAATTTCGGGTTCAAAATTCGAAAAACGGTCAGATTGGGCCAGGCAGGAAAATTCCCGCCAGAGCACCCAAGTCGACAGCCCTGTCGACTTGGGAGTCGACTTGGTTGGACCCAAGTCGACAGCCCTGTCGACTTGGCTGTCGACTTGGTTCAGCCGGACAGTTTTGCCTGCTGCACCATTTTGGGGTTTTGGTTAGGTTTTGGGGCCAGGTTTGGTTTTAAGGGCTGAGATTGGAATTAGGATTTAATCCTAAGGTTGAAACTAATCCTAATCTATATAAATAAGCCCCTAACCTAACCCTAAATCATCATTATTCATTCAAGTAACTAAACTATGGCAAAATCATTCCTCTCATGGCCTCCACTCTCTTCATAAAATTCCTAAGTTATTTCTATGAGAGATTTTCAATGCATACAAGTGTTTTCAAGCTTGTATGAGCATCATTAGCTTGCATTCAAGTCAAGTGTCCATATTTGCATCATAAAGCAAGGGTTTTGATCATTTTGGCTCAAGGGTTTTTCTATTGGAGCTTGCATTTTGGGTTTATTTGATTGCATAAGGGCTTTGTCTCAATCTATATATTTTTTTTTGTCTTCATAAGCATTGTAATCCCTTTTCTACTTTCATATTTAAACTCTAAAGTTAAATGAATGATGCAAGTTTGGTTGATCATTATGATATGCAAGTTTGCCATGTTATGATATGCAAGTTTATCATGTTATGTTATGCAAGTTTGCCATGTTATGATATGCAAGTTTATCATGTTATGTTATGCAAGTTTGCTATGTTATGATATGCAAGTTTGCCATATGATATGCAAGTTATGTTATGCAAGTTTGGGTTGATCATTTTGCTCATGTTATCATGTTATGCAAGCTTACCTTGAGTATATGAACATAAAGCTTCAAGCTTTATGCTAAAGGTTGCATTTTGGCAACATGTAAGTTATCATATCTCTTATGATAACTTGCATATGAGGCTAAATGTGAACTTATGGCCATTTCTACATGTCATTTATCACCATGTATCACCAATATGCTAAGTTTGGTTTTATGCATGCTTTTGAGGCCTAAAAATGCAATATGCAAGTATATGAACAAATGTACATTTCATATGCCACCATGTTAAACTTGTGGCTTCAACACCATTTGTCATCTTTATGCCAAGTTCCCTCTTTCTATCCTTTATGCGCTATTGCGATTATGTAAGCGATGGGATTGCGTTTGGGGTTGGGTAAACTTAAAAGACATGAAAACATAAGATTCGGAATTTACCTATTAATTTAGGTCTACCCATTGGGAATTTACCTATTAAGTTAGGTCTACCCAAATTCTTGAAAACTTGTAATATGTTTTGGAAACATGATGGACATGACACTTAGAAAATATAAGTGTGACCAACTCGAGGTTGGGTTGAGTTTGTAGCGTAAACCTACCCGGAACCGACCGGCTTAACTAGTTGCTACAAACAATAGGACCCAATGTGAGAAGTTGGTCATGTTGTACCTTAAACCCGAAGTTAGACCAAGTTGTGGTATAAAGCTACCCGGAACCGACCGGCTTAACTAGTAACCGCAACGAAGTCTAATGTGAGAGGTTAAGGCACATTAAATTAGTTAATGCCTCATGATTAGGGTTAAGTCATGGTCTACTTAATACTTAACCAATTTGGGCTTGGTAGATTAATCAGGGTTAAGTCGTGAACTCATCGTTACACTTAACCAAGTTAATCCATGATTAGCAAGAGGGTTAAACCGTACTTAACCCACTAGAAAATCCTAGCAATGGGGGTCCACTCCAGCAGTAATCCCAAATTTGTATCATTAAGACCCTAGGGACTAGGCTAGGGTGGGGGCACGATTACTAGACTTGAGGTAAGTGACCAAAAACGACGGCAGAGTGGTACGCCGATGTAGTTCCGAACGGACTATGGTCGTGCACGTAGTCCGTATTTGGAGAAGTCAGGCATGGGTACCAGTAGATCTAGACTGTGCACTTATGTTTATGGTGTCCAGGGGTTGACACCCTAGGGCTTGATACACCCGACGGGAGACCCAGCACAGTCTGACTACAATTATGTTTGGGCCGTATTGACACCAACACGTGACGAGTTAGGCTTATAGGGAGCCGATCGTCTAGACCGTTTGGTTGGACCTCGTATTAGGGTCACTTCATGTTATTGGATCTCGTATTAGGGTCACTTCGTGTTATTGGACCTCGTATTAGGGTCACTTCATGTTATTGGACCTCGTATTAGGGTCGCTTCATGTTATTGGACCTCGTATTAGGGTCATTTCATGTTATTGGGCCAAAGCTTGGGCCAAGGGATCAATACTTGTTTATTCAAGTCATGTTAGTTTGCTAGTACACCTTTGGTGCAAAAACCTTAAACCTGATTATGCGATGACACCTTTATCTACCTTGTTAGTTAATCATCATGCTAGTATGTTATCCTTATGTTCATCCCTGCTTCTCATGCCAGTTAACTTTATCAGTTTACATTGATTGTAGTAGGGCTTACTCAGTCTTTTTGACTGACCTGTTTTTCTTTCACCTCTTTTCTTCGGTTCCCCCCCCCCCCCAAGTTCTCAGGGTGGGAATATTGGAGCTTAGCTTGGATTTCTGATCGCTTGCTTATGGGATTTTAGCTCATGTACGGTCTTGACATGAAGCTAGCTATGGTTATCACTTATTTTGGGGATAGTACTTATGTATTTCAGTTTTTCAGTGATGTTGTTTTTATCTAGACTTGTGTATTTGGAAAGTTGACATTATGTTGTACCAGACTTGTTTTGAAATAGTTTGAAATCTTCCGCTGTTTTATTTATCTTATTTACTCTGTTTACATATATAATATGTTCTTGTTCTGCCTTGATATATCATTATGCATGTTTACCCGGTACAAACGCCCCTCCAAAGTCAGAGTGCTTGCAAGAGCCACCCTGGCGGAGGTGGGGTGTTACATTTGGTATCAGAGCATATGGTTTACGAGAAGGAACAAAAAGGTTTTTAGAAAACTTTTGAAAAACTATTTCCAAAACCAATTAAGTATTTTCCAAGAAAAGTCTAGTTTATTTTAAAGGCTATTCCCCAAAAAGCCATTAGCAAAATTCCTTCGTTCTTCTCCATTCTGAATCTATCTTTTTCTTCGTTTTCAGTATGGCCAATAACTTTGCCATTCCGGAGGGAGTACGCGTACCTGTTTGGTATAGGAGACTTTTGGAGGCTAGGGCGACTGAAGCCGGCCCCGCCGATGTTCCTCCTCCTCCTCCGGTAGTTAATGTTCCTCCTCCTCCTGTCGCTGAGGTTCCTCTTCCTCCTCCCCCTCAGCATCCTCAAGCTGACTTCGCAAAGACTTGCAAAGATTTCAAAGCAATGGGTGGCAAGAACTTTCAAGGCACTGAGACTTTTGTAGAGACCAGAAATTGGTTGAAAGAGACCGAGGATTTATTTGCTATCTTAGTGTTAGACGATCAGAGGAAGATCCTGTTGGCGGTTTGGCTTATGAAGGATGAAGCCGCTTATTAGTGGGAAGTCACCAATGGTACTAGGCCTGTTGAGACTTGGGCCGATTTCAGGGCAAGGTTCGTGCTTAAGTTTCTATCTTCTGCTGAGGAGAATCTGCAAATGGAGAGGTTCATAGCTTTGAAACAAGGAGATATGTCTGTCAAAGAATATGTGAAAAAATTCAATCAGTTAGCTCGTTTTGGCTTGGATATGGTGAGTACTCCTCAGAAGAAGGCTCTTCGTTTTGCTAGAGGATTGAATGAGCCGTTGCAGGGATTGGCTATGTCACATATTCCCCATGGGGCCACGTTTGAGAGCTTGGTTGATATGGCGTTACTTCAGGGAGATGTCAAGAAAGAGATCAAGATGAATGATACTCAAGCCAAGAAGACTGATTCCCAGTGGAAAGGAAATCAGGGTAATCCAAGTGGTCAGAGCAATCAGAACAAGAGTCAAAGCAACAAGGGGAACAACAACAAGGGCAATAAAAGAAAGGGGAAGTGCCATTATTGCGGTTCAGTTGGGCATCTTATTAAGAATTGTAAGAAGAGAAAAAGGAAGAATGGTGAATGCTTTTTCTGCGGTGAGACTGGACATTTCAGTAAGGATTGCCCGAAGAAGCAAGGGCAAGGCCAGGGTCAGACTCAGCGTGCTGGACCTTCAGGAGGGCAAGTTCACGCTCTCAATGCCGCTCCAGTTCCCGATCAAGGTAGAATTTCTGTTGAAAGCCTTGTGTATATTTCTGATTTTTCAGTTCGTACCTTGTTTGATTTTGGTGCATCGCATAGTTTATTTCATCTGGTTTAGTTGAAAGTTTGCACCTAAGTACTAGTCTAGTTAATAATCCCGTGTGTGTTTCAAATCCAATTGGGGGTTCCGCCCATTTGTCTATTATCTACGTGGATTTGAAAATCTCTATCTTGAGTATA
This sequence comes from Allium sativum, assembly GCA_030737875.1. Taxonomy (NCBI): domain Eukaryota; kingdom Viridiplantae; phylum Streptophyta; class Magnoliopsida; order Asparagales; family Amaryllidaceae; genus Allium; species Allium sativum. The sequence continues at coordinate 162,846,118 of CM060923.1, forward strand.
GAATTCTCGCGTGATGCTTATATTCTCAGTTTCATGGGGTATGGGTTGATTTTGGGCATGGATTGGTTGTCCAGTTTTGGAGCCATTCTTGATTTTTGAGCATAGGGTTGAGAGGCTCATGACTCGCCTCGGTAATACCCTAAAAATTTCTAGTAACCCTATGAGTCCCGTCATGTTGTGTTATCTTGAATCCCTCAACTCGTCTATCGATAGTTTGCAATCGGTGAGGGTGGTCCGAGAATATCCTGATATCTTGGGTAAAGTGAAGGGGGGTTACCCCTAAGCGAGAGATTGATTTTCGCATTTATCTGGTTGATAATGCCAAGCCAGTTACGTGGCCGGTTAGGCACATGGTCCCGCAAGATGAGAGTTAAGAAAGCAAGTCAAGGAGTTGCTTGAAAAGAACTTCATACAATGAAGCATTTTCGAGGAGGGTGCTCTAGTAGTATGCGCTACTAATGTGGATAGTTTGCTTCGCCCGTGTGTTGATTATCGTGAGTAGAACAAGAAGAATAGACAACCATTACCAAGGATCGATGATTTATTTGATCAACTTGTAGGAACATCTGTTTTCTCTTGATCTTGCTACTGGATCCCTTCAACTCAGAGTAGCTGAGGATAGTATAGACAAAACTGCGTTCAGAACTCCAGATGGATTCTTAGACTGGCTGGTCATGCCATTCGGTTTGACTAATGCACCCGCCTACTTCGTGGATATGATGAGTAGGGTGTCTAGGGAGTTCCTGAACGAGTTTGTGGTAGTCTCTGTAGACGATATCCTGACTTTCTTAAAGAACGAGGAAGAACATGCTAGACATCTCAAGGAGGTGATCGATACGCTTAGAGCGCATCAGTTGAAAGCCAAGTCCTCCAAATGTCATTTTGGAGAAAAAAGGAGTTAGATTTCTTGGGCACATAGTTTCTAAGCAAGGCTTAGTGGTGGATCCTGCTAAAGTGGTCGCGGTTCAAAACCGAAAAGCTCCGACGAGGACAATTGAAGTAAGAAGTTCTCTCAGTTTAATTAGTTAGTTAGCGTCCCTTGAGCTTAGACCTACCCTTCTGGATCAAGTAGGGACTTCACAGAAAGAAGACCCGCAGTTAGTCGAGATCATGGACAAGTTGATTCGAGGCGAGATAGTAAGTCACCTCGCTATAGATGACAAGGGATGGCTAAGACGCGATGAAAGGAAGAAGGTTCTTGAAGATGCACATCACCCGAGGAGGTGGCCGAGTTTGTCCCAAGGTGCATGTTGTGCCAACAGGTTAAAGGCCGAGTTATAGAAGCCCGGTGGGCTATTATATCCATTGGAGGTCCCCGCAATGGAAGAGGGAAAAGCGTCACGAAGGATTTCGTGGATGGACTGCCTAGATCAAGAAAGGGAATAAGAGCATGTGGGTCATAGTAGGTAGACTCACGAAGAGTGCTCATTTCACTCCGGTAAAGAGCGAAAGGACTGCATCATAGCTAGCGACAGTTTACTTTCAAGAAATAAAGCGGTTGCACGAGGTTCCCTAAAGTATAGTTAGTAACCATGACTCAATCTTCACTAGCCAGTTTTGGGATAGTCTACGGGAAGTCATGGGCAAGCAACTGAATCTAAGTACAGCCTATCATTCGCAGGCGGATGGTTCATTTCGTTCAAGCATGAGTTATAGAAAATCACGTTGGTAAGAGCAATTGGCAACGTGGATTGGTATTTCCAAGAAAAGTTCTGCTGCGTGGAATACTTTATAGTAAGTAAACGAGATCCAGGATTCACTAGTGAATTTTGGAGAGCTTGCATGAAACCATGAGGTCATAGTTATGTTTAAGCCAAGAATGATAGAAGAGTAAGTGAAAGAGGAAGACGAGAGGCGACAATGAAATGGGTTCCAACTCATATTTGGAAATAAGAGTTAAGAAGCCAAGGAATCATGAAGTAAAAGACGGTCAAAGCACAGTGGAGTTAAACTCAAGGAAACGTGACTTAGAAGACTGAAGGCTAGATACACGCATCATATCTCTTTCTAAGAGTATATCCTTGATCCTTGTTTTCCGGTGAAACTTACTTGCATGTTATCTTTTACATATATCCTCTCAGTCCCGTTCTCGATCCCATTTTTGCTGTAAACTCCATAAGGGGGTGTGACTCATCGGTTAGTAATGCATGACAGGGTTTGAAGGGGTCCGTTAGGTTGACTAAACCTTTTGGGCTTTTATAGGATTGGGGTTGGGTTAGGAAGGGATTTCTTGTAATCCGAAAAGAGTATATCTTGCTTATCTTCCCGATCTCTTTGTAGCATATCTTTCTTTTGCTATCTATATCGTGTTAATCTTGTCATGAGAACCTTAGGTAGAAACCCTTTGGATGAAACATGTGTTTGAAACATGTTATGCTTGATGTTTGCAAGTGGTTGCAAGTGTTTGCAAGTGGTTACTCGTGGATGCATTATACACATTAGGCACTAGATCGGCTCACACACTCCTCATATTGCATATGCATGAGTGTTTACGCTTATTCATGGATGAAATTTTTTGTGTTATCACATGGATGTTGCATATGGATGTATGTTATGTGCACACATATAGATGTTATACATTATGTTAGGAATTGCATACATATGGATTCATTTCACTAACATAATTTACATTGATGATATTTGCATTAGATAAGTACATATACACACACCTTTGCGTATGTTCATACAACATTTAGAATCTTGTAAGGACAATGATTGCTCGTGGATGATGTTTTGAGTAGATGGATGTTGGATGGTAGGATACGTTCTTCCTAACTTGAAGATTTCGGGGATGAAATCCTTTAAGGAGGGGAGAATGTAACAACCCGTATTTTCAATAACCTGTTATAACGTAAATCGAGGCAGAATTTAATTATAAAATCTGAAACAAGGGAAACGGGCTGTGCCATTGCGTTCGTCTCGGAAAAATACGCGAAATAGAGTTCGAGTTTTCGAAAATCGGAGTCCGTATGATCCGATTAAGGCCCAATGAAGTTTTCAGAAAATTTCAAGTTCAAAACAGATTTCGAATTTCGGGTTCAAAATTAGAAAAACGGTCAGATTGGGCCAGGCGGGAAAATTCCCGCCAGAGCACCCAAGTCGACAGCCCTATCGACTTGGTAGTCGACTTGGTTGGACCCAAGTCGACAGCCCTGTCGACTTGGCTGTCGACTTGGTTCAGCCGGGCAGTTTTGCCTGGTGCACCATTTTGGGGTTTTGGTTAGGTTTTGGGGTCAGGTTCGGTTTTAAGGGCTGAGATTGGAATTAGGGTTTAATCCTAAGGTTAAAACTAATCCTAATCTCTATAAATAAGCCCCTAACCTAACCCTAAATCATCATTATTCATTCAAGTAACTAAACTATGGCAAAATCATTCCTCTCATGGCCTCCACTCTCTTCATAAAATTCCTAAGTTATTTCTATGAGAGATTTTCAATGCATACAAGTGTTTTCAAGCTTGTATGAGCATCATTAGCTTGCATTCAAGTCAAGTTTCCATATTTGCATCATAAAGCAAGGGTTTTGGTCATTTTGGCTCAAGGGTTTTTCTATTGGAGCTTGCATTTTGGGTTTATTTGATTGCATAAGGGCTTTGTCTCAATCTATATATATTTGTGTCTTCATAAGCATTGTAAGCCCTTTTCTACTTTCATATTTAAACTCTAAAGTTAAATGAATGATGCAAGTTTGGTTGATCATTATGATATGCAAGTTTGCCATGTTATGATATGCAAGTTTATCATGTTATGTTATGCAAGTTTGCCATGTTATGATATGCAAATTTATCATGTTATGTTATGCAAGTTTGCTATGTTATGATATGCAAGTTTGCCATATGATTTTCAAGTTATGTTATGCAAGTTTGGGTTGATCATTTTGCTCATGTTATGCAAGCTTACCTTGAGTATATGAACATAAAGCTTCAAGCTTTATGCTAAAGGTTGCATTTTGGCAACATGTAAGTTATCATATGTCTTATGATAACTTGCATGTGAGGCTAAATGCGAACTTATGGCCATTTCTACATGTCATTTATCACCATGTATCACCAATATGCTAAGTTTGGTTTTATGCATGCTTTTGAGGCCTAAAAATGCAATATGCAAGTATATGAACATATGTACATTTCATATGCCACCATGTTAAACTTGTGGCTTCAACACCATCTGCCATCTTTATGCCAAGTTCCATCTTTCTATCCTTTATGCGCTATTGCGATTATGTAAGCGATGGGATTGCGTTTGGGGTTGGGTAAACTTAAAAGACATGAAAACATAAGATTCGGAATTTACCTATTAAGTTAGGTCTACCCATTGGGAATTTACCTATTAAGTTAGGTCTACCCAAATTCTTGAAAACTTGTAATATGTTTTGGAAACATGATGGACATGACACTTAGAAAATATAAGTGTGACCAACTCGAGGTTGGGTTGAGTTTGTAGCGTAAACCTACCCGGAACCGACCGGCTTAACTAGTTGCTACAAACAATAGGACCCAATGTGAGAAGTTGGTCATGTTGTACCTTGAACCCGAGGTTAGACCAAGTTGTGGTATAAAGCTACCGGGAACCGACCGGCTTAACTAGTAACCGCAACGAAGTCTAATGTGAGAGGTTAAGGCACATTAAATTAGTTAATGCCTCATGATTAGGGTTAAGTCATGGTCCACTTAATACTTAACCAATTTGGGCTTGGTAGATTAATCAGGGTTAAGTCGTGAACTCATCGTTACACTTAACCAAGTTAATCCATGATTAGCAAGAGGGTTAAACCGTACTTAACCCACTAGAAAATCCTAGCAATGGGGGTCCACTCCAGCAGTAATCCCAAGTTTGTATCATTAAGACCCTAGGGACTAGGGTGGGGTGGGGGCACGATTACTGGACTTGAGGTAAGTGACCAAAAACGACGACAGAGTGGTACGCCGATGTAGTTCCGGACGGACTATGGTCGTGCATGTAGTCCGTATTTGGAGAAGTCAAGCATGGGTACCATTAGATCTAGACTGTGCACTTATGTTTATGGTGTCCAGGGGTTGACACCCTAGGGCTTGATACACCCGACGGGAGACCCAGCACAGTCTGACTACAATTATGTTTGGGCCGTATTGACACCAACACGTGACGAGTTAGGCTTATAAGGAGCCGATCGACTAGACCGTTTGGTTGGACCTCGTATTAGGGTCACTTCATGTTATTGGACCTCATATTAGGGTCACTTCATGTTATTGGACCTCGTATTAGGGTCACTTCATGTTATTGGACCTCGTATTAGGGTCACTTCATGTTATTGGACCTCGTATTAGGGTCACTTCATGTTATTGGACCTCGTATTAGGGTCATTTCATGTTATTGGGCCAAAGCTTGGGCCAAGGGATCAATACTTGTTTATTCAAGTCATGTTAGTTTGCTAGTACACCTTTGGTGCAAAAACCTTAAACCTGATTATGCGATGGCACATTTATCTACCTTGTTAGTTAATCATCATGCTAGTATGTTATCCTTATGTTCATCCCTGCTTCTCATGCCAGTTAACTTTATCAGTTTACATTGATTGTAGTAGGGCTTACTCAGTCTTTTTGACTGACCTGTTTTTATTTCGCCTCTTTTCTTCCGTTCCCCCCCCCCAGGTTCTCAGGGTGGGAATATTGGAGCTTAGCTTGGATTTCTGATCGCTTACTTGTGGGATTTTAGCTCATGTACGGTCTTGACATGAAGCTAGCTATGGTTATCACTTATTTTGGGGATAGTACTTATGTATTTCAGTTTTCCAGTGATGTTGTTTTTATCTAGACTTGTGTATTTGGAAAGTTGACATTATGTTGTACCAGACTTGTTTTGAAATAGTTTTAAATCTTCCGCTGTTTTATTTATCTTATTTACTCTGTTTACATATATACATATTTTCTTGTTCTGCCTTGATATATCATTATGCATGTTTACCCGGTACAAACGCCCCTCCAAAGTCAGAGTGCTTGCAAGAGCCACCCTGGCGGAGGTGGGGTGTTACAACCAACTTATGGAATGTTCTTTTATTCACGGTGTTTTGTACAAGCCAAGAAAATTGCCTCACGAACATAGCTGTGTCAACCTTACGTTTAATTCCAACCACAAGCAAGCCACTTCGGAGTTTCTTGTATCTAAAATCATGGCTTTTGTAAAGACCAATTTGGATATCTCAGCTAGGACGGTGCAAGTGCTTATCGACGAGCATCTCTTTATAAAAATCAGTTACATGAAAGCTTGGCAAACGTTGAATAAAGCATTGAAAAAATAATATATTGACTGGGCCGGATCAGATTCCGTATTTGCCTCAGTATTTTGCGAAAATAAAAAAACGCAATCCAGGTTCAGTAGGAGATATAATACACAATGATGTTTGGGTATTTGAGCGTGCTTTTTGGGCATTTGGACCTTCTATTGCAGGTTTTGTACACTACCGTCCAGTGCTGTCTATTGACGGGACACATTTGTACGGTAAGTACAAAGGAATACTGCTAGTTGCTACCGCTGTAGACGCCGACGACCGTCTTTTCCCATTAGCTTATGGGGTGGTCGAATCTGAATCATACGATAGTTGTCCTGGTAATTTTCATGCATGCGTGAGTTCATTTATAGTGTACGAAATCGGCACATTACATTTATATTTGATAGAATGAAAGTGATTCCAAGCGCTTCGTAGGATAGATGGCAAGAACCGCACAAACATAGCTTCTGTGCAAGGCATATAAATGCAAATTTTCAAGCTGCAGATCATCGAGAAAAGCGACTTGTAGGCTTGTTTTACGCTCCTACATGTGCTTTAGAAGCGGTTGAATACACTAAACCTAGAGAAAAAATCAAGGCAACTAAGCCGAAGGTGCATAAGTGGATTGAAAGGAGCCTAGGAAATTTAGAATAAAACTGGGCCTTTTGCAGAGATGACGGTGGCCGCTTCCATATTACAACAACCAATGCATCAAAAAGTTTAAATGGTGTACTAAAAGGCGCCAGATCCTTGCCTATAAAGGCCTTGGTTGTAAGAACGTTCTTTCGACCAGCTGAGTATTTCTATAAGAAGTGGGAAAAAGTGGAGGGTCTGAATACAAAACGTACTCCTAAATGGGAAGCTACGGTTACGGAGATGAACATGATGTTGTGATCGACGGTTCTCATGCCACCTGTACATGAAACATTCCACTGCTGCAGAAGATACCATGTGTTCATGTGATGGCGGCTTGTTCAACACAGGATTTTAATCCTATACGCCGTCCAAAGTTATAGAGCTACCTACGAGCCAGAGTTTAATCCTGTACGCAATAAGAAATAATGGGACCTGTATAATGGTCCACGAATATTGGCTTCGCCTGTAAGAAGACAAGCCAGACGACCAAAATCAACGAGATTCAAAAATGTTATGGACGAGAATCAAACACCTAAAGCAAAAAGGTGCAGCAAACGTGGATCGCAGGGGCCATAACAGAAAGCAGTGTACTTCAGTAGCCTAAAATGGAGATGTATGTATGTTGATGCAATGTCACTGTGTTGACTTTTGTGTATCTGTATCTCTTATGTTTCGAAATTATCTGTCATTAATCGGACTGTGTATCTCTCTTATATTTGAATATTAAAATTTGGTATTTGTTTTATGTTGTTTGGTTAGGCTAAATATACTATCTAAATGCCGTGGTAGTTCGCAGTTTAATGTTTAGAACTTCATTCAAATATAGGAATCACTATATGTCAGATTTCACTGAAACACAAAACGTTCCAATCTATATAACAATATTTTAATAAAGGAATAGAAAAATGGAGATTTCATATTATAGATATTGAGTTATGTACAAATCAAATTTCAAGAAAGCCATTATGGAAATTAATATCACAAAGTATACAGGCGAACTTTGAAACTCGCCTTCGTGCGAGTTTCGAAAATGCGCCTTCGTTAATTTGAAACAAGTCTATTCCTTTAATTACTTTTCAAACATGCCTATTTGCATTATATACTTTACAAACAGGTCTAAAAGGGTTAAAAGCCCTTGTTTAGAGGGAAACGTGGGATGCAATAGATTCCAAATATAATGAATAAATATTAGTGCGCGGTATCCTAGGCTATGAACTAATTACCAGATCCACATATGTTTTTTTTAATTAAAAAAATTATGCCATGATGTATATAGATTTAGGCCAACATTGATTATACACGGATTAGCTCATTTAATTGGCACCTCAAACAAAATTTCAATTGATCTACACCTCAACCTAAGTGTTCAAACATAAGGAATAAAATATCGTTGTGCTCAACGTACTGATATAAACGGGATGGTACACAGAAAACCTATGTTTTTTTTATTCATGTGAGATTTATCATTTACGTTATATTTATTACTGATAGACATTATTCATATTTATATGAATGATTTATACTGCGCTACAAAAAGTGAATTTCGACGAACTGAAAGTCGACGGTTAGTTATACAATTTTCTAAAATCATCTTTGTAAATATTTTACATTTCGGAATCAATATTTCATTGTTTTAGTGTTAACTGACATTACACCGATATTTTAAAACTGGATTACATTTTCATTAACATGAGATATTTAATTTCTTTAAACTAAACTAAACCCAAGTTCGCATTACAAATTGAAGTTTTACATTTAACTTGAAAACCATTTCCATATCATCTATAATTGCGATAAAATGATGGTAAAGTATCGTTTTAAAATTTAAATTTATTCCTTTTATAAAATTTTACTTAGCTTTAGAATGAAAACATATAATTAAATTTTCTTCAAAAATTGTTTTAATTTCAATTAAATGGTACTTTAATTTAATGCAGCAACGTACGCAACAATTTAACTTTTGGTTTCTTTTGATTGAAACACTATAATCAAATTAAATCTAAATTATATTAATAATAAATGTTTTCCATTAAGAAAATTGTAGATTTTTAAATCTCAAACTATCTTATTCAAAATTTCATAAAATTTATTATTCTAAAACTAATTGAAATTTCAGTTTGTAACAATCTCCACCCCCCCCTCAAAACTTTTCATTCTCCAAAAGGCAAGCAGGATTTTAATAGATTTCAAAACAGTTAATTTCTGAAAACATCTAAACCTTCTTTCTTAGTTTATTATGTTGAAGTTATGCAATATTTAACTTCATATAACCAATTGGAAATCTTAAAGTTGAAGATACTTTTATAACTCGATGTCCTAACAAGTATATTTTTGTTCTTACAGAATTCAGGCATCCATTGATCAGGCGCTTGTCTAAAAATCTATAAGTTATTAATAGACTTGTTTCAACACCCAGTGAAAATACTTAAAATGTTTAAAAATAGGTATGAAAAGCACATTCCCCTATGGATCGTAGTTACGCAGTGGTTGTGCCACTATCCCAATGGAATCACTTGTAACTATAGGCATCACGCCCCTCGAATTATGTCATAATTATTGCATAGATCGTAGTTGCTCAATGGTTATGCCATTATCCCAGTGGAATCGCTTGTAACTATAGGCATCTCGCCACTCGAATTACGCTATGAAAACATCAGGTGAGTATAATAAATCAAAATGACCCCATCAAGTAGGATTCCAATATGTGTTCCTATCGAGTAGGACTCCGATATCCGATGGACACTCCCATCATGTGGAGTTCCAATATAGTTCCTAACGAGTAGGTTCGCAATTTATGATTGGCACTCCGCGTGGTGTTCCACCGCAACCTTACAGAATTGGATCATGATTTTTGATAGAAAGTACTCCGCATATATGGAACTTATATAAAATTTCATTTACATAGGATTCTCATATTATATTTCAACATTTATCATTCTTTTATGAATTCCATTATATATAAGATCATCATTTCATTTCGACTTACGTCCAAATCCATAGTTTTTGAATTAACCTCATTCCTAATCAAATCATTTATATAAATTCAAAAAGCTATTATACAAATCATATATATAAATTCAAAAGCCTCTACATCGAGGTGATTCAAAAATAAAAAGTTATTACATTTTTTTCGATTTCGATATTGGTTCAGATTCAAAGTCAGATATGGTTTCAGTCTCCTTTTCCCAAATCAACTGTCATTCTAGTTCAGATCTTTTGAAATTTAGAGACCAATAGTTTGGGGAAATCACTTTATATTACGAATGTCATATAAAAAATCAAAATTCCTTTTCTTCTAATCAAATAAAATTTTCAAATCTTTATCGACTTTGAAAGATCTTAATGGCTATTAAATTTCGAACTTACCGGTTTCACTCTCGTATAAATACAAGGTCATAATTTTCACATTCCATTTTAAAGTCATTAGTTTTGATTCAATTTGTCACCAGTCTAAGATCATTTCACTATATAAATTCAAATGGGGACACGTATCTTGTATCATGAACATTGCTTATAAATTAGCAACTTTGAATTTCTTGAGTATTTGACCAGAACCTTCAAATAAATATTAAGACTGGTGAACTAAGATTACATAGCTTCAATTTCATTCATTACCGTTTCTTTTAGAGAAGATCATATGCTCAAGTTTCATTTCATTCAATGTTTCACTTACTAAGTCAAAACATAGAGATCCGTTTATCCAATACGGGATATTCCGAAATCAAGATTTTTGTGCGTAATAAGTTTTGGAATTCTTCAGTTCACACTTAAAACAAAAGTTGCATGCATAAACTCTAATTAACAACCAATCTTAACAAATTTAAGAAAAAAGTCTAACAACAATTTCACCTAAGCTTTAAAATTTGAAAATCTAAGCTTATTATACACAACTTATTATATGAACACTTTAATTTAATTCGAATCATCAATTGTAGTAATTATTCAAAGTTTCAAAATATATATTTATAAAAATATACAAGTGCGCTCTCTCAATATACTCAACTCATTCTAGGACACTACTGACCCTATTCCTGATGAGTTTACCTAGTAGGCTTTGGTATTTGCTCAACCAAAGTCTGATACCAACTTTAACAAGCCGCTTTTTTAGAAGGATTCAAGTTGACAATAAACCATACATGTCCAACTCAAACCATTCAAAAATGTCAAATTATTAACGAGGTTTAATAGAAGAAAAGAAAATAAGAAGAGAAGAAACATAACAATACAAAAAATTTCATAGTGGAATGATAAAATATTATAATAACTAACAGTTCAATAAAATTGTTAAACAATACACATTTGCTCTCATTTTCCAATATATCAGAGTTACACATTTACTAGAACATAATAATAATGCAACGGAATAAAATAGCAGTAAATACGATCTTCAAACTCCAACTTCGTCTTCGAGTAACAAGTGTCTTCGATAACTTAAATACTCAGTCCAACCCAAGTCACACAAAAACCCGAATCAAGACTATATATTCTTATGTCAGTCAAATATAATCAAGAATTAAAAATGCAATATTTTGGAGTTCAACACAAGGGAAATCTAATTACTTGATTCTTCAAATTAATAGTCCTTTCGATGATAATACTTTTAGATACCAGTTTGTTTCAACATAATTAAAATAATAGTATATTTGGTTTCATAACATATGTTATACTCAATGTTTAATCAAAATTCTTTTAACTATGGTTAATTAAAAATTTGAGTATTACAAACAATCACATACGAAGATAGGAAATCAGATTAGGAGATTCCTCCCAATAACTGCTGAAACCAAAAAATTGCCACAACATCAAAGGTGCTCTTATAGCACTTCACCAAACAGTATGATTTGAGATTACGGAGCCACAAACACAAAATAAAGAGCAAAAAGTAAAGAACAAGGAATTTTTAGAGTGGTCCGGTCAATTTAGACCTACTTCTACTGCGGAATCACTTCTCGTTATCATACTTGAGTTTACAAAGTACATCGTTGTATACATTTCACTCATTTTGTGATATTTCTCTCCTTTCCCTCTCTTTGATCTAGATTTCACTTGAATATACCAAAGGAATGATTTGATCTCTCTATGTGTGGTGGAGATTGATGAACATATTCAACACTTGAGTGATTTTCCTTGATTCTATGATGGTTTTTTGTTAGATCTGGGCTTTAGAGAGGATTGATGGAGATTAGAGAAGCTTGAATAGAACTTGGCAATTTCTAATGGAGTTTGGAGATCAAGATTCGATCTGTTTGTTGTTGAAGAGAGATGTATTGATCATGAGTAGCTATTAATGGAGCATAGAGTGTTGGAGAAATGATTTGGCGGTCCTTCGGGGTAGAATTTTCGGTCCTCCTCCATGTGTGAATTATAGGGGTATTTATAGATGGTGATTAGGGATAGTGGCATTGTTGTAAATAGGTGTGCGCAACTTGCATTTGCATTTTACAACTGGTGTTTGCGGTCATGTGCGACCCGGTATTAATATGCTCAACGACTTGCGGCATGCGGCTTGAAAATATACGACATTAGTATATGCGGCATGGAATGGATGGCTTGCGGCATGCCTTCAGGAACGTCCTGCGACAAGCATGTTCTCATAATGTTATTAAACGGATCCATTATTACACAGGCCACTTTCCAACTGGCATCACTTTAACACGGACGGCTTGGCATCTTCTATATGTTCATGACTTGACTCAATACATACATGACATTATATCCTTTTAACGGTCTGACTTTTCAGGTGTAGTATGCCATGTTGTTGCTCCACTTGCACATCACGTGGCCTTTTGTTATTTATAGCTTGTGCTTTATATTCCTATGTATTGAAACAATATGCTTCATGTCTTATTGATATACTGCTCATGAAGTGTATGGCTTGAGTTGAATTTGGTGGCATGCGGCATATGTTGGAACCACATGACTTCAATTTGTGTGAACGTGTGACACCCCACGTCCGTTAATGTCACTCACTAAGGGAATGCATTAACTTTCGTGAAGATTTATACGTAAAGAAGAACATAATAGCATAAGGCAAACATGTGAAACAACAGCGGAATTAAAAACTTTATTTAAATCATAACATCATGGTCCCAAATATTAAATTTACGTCATAGGTTTGAAATAACCAGTTACATATTTAATAATCCATCTTTCCAAAAATTTCAGAGTACAAAAACATAAACCATATTTCCCAAGCAAAGCCATACGAGAGTTGACAATGAGTCAGAGCTGTACATCAATATCCAAAGTCCAAGCTAAGTAGAAAAAATCCAAATAAACTCTAAGCACTTCCACCCTGAGAACCTGGGGAGGGGTGGGACGGAAGAGAGAGAAGAGGAAACAAAAAGGGTTAGACATAAAGTCTGGCGAGTCCAGTTACTTTTAAATATAAATAAATGTGTCATGGCAGGTATATAAAAACTGGAAGAACAAGGTAACAATAACAAGGACAAGCGTGAACTGAACAAGATAAGATGAACATGATATATTGCGCTTCTTATATACATTTCTCTATACCGCACAGATACTGTATATCAGAAATGGAATGATCCCTATCAATACTGTTCTATTTCATTTTCTTATTTATTAGGTCACTTGGGTTAATCGCACTTAAGACTTATATGCGCATCGTACCCATTTACTTTCCCATGGATTCACCTAATACAATATATGCAGCTATCTCTCAATATTGAGATACACCCTATGGTAACCTACTCGCACGGTCTCCACCATAATGCAACAGAAGTGAACGCAGTCCCTCGTCCTATGTCGGAATCTACATAACAGTGTTACATTCCGCATATATCTGTCATTACTATGCTACGTAAGCGTACAGACAACCACCATCGATCGAACCAGATTCCATATCGGAATAATGCCCTCTAGTCTATGATACATCACCCAGAGCAGATGTGCAAGTATCTAGACTGTCCCACGTATGTATTGTAATTGTTGGTCGATGCCTCAATCGCACGTCCTCTATGTGCGCCGAGTTCCGTGGCAGGGCGTGACACGGAATTCGGCCGGGAGCTTTTCCATATCTGTATAGGCCCATCTTTAATGAACCTCTATATACAGATATACCTATGGTCTGTTTTTGTGGTGGATATGGCCCCACTTCGGCCCCTCCCTCAAGTAGTAAAGACTACAGAGCTAAGCGACTGCCCATAATAACAACCAATCCAAGCATCCATGTGGCGTCTCCCCTCAACCCCGTACCTTGATAGTGAAAGGTAAAATGATATCTTGGGGTTAGCTCTAGTATATTCGCATCCTGCTAGCGGCCGATGATGGATATCCGACGGTTTACTATCCTTGTTGGTCGTGACCCTCTCTACCTCCTCATGAGGCAACCGCCGAACTACCCTAGTGCCATCTCGTTGCAGCATTCTGACTGCGTAGCTACATCTGCAGTCAAGGCCCAGCCACCTAGTAGTTATGCGCAGACCCAACCTCTGTGCGCACAGTCCGAAACTACACCACCACAGAGGACTACTAGGAGCACCTTCAACGTCTGAAGAAGCCGCGTACTTCCTCTTCCAGTCCTTTGGAGCCATCAAACCAATCAGATGAATGTGCGCTCCCCTCATGTCTTATAACACCTCGATAATCTACCCCGTTGGGTTACTTGCCCTCAACCGTATGGACTGATCTAAGCGCCTTACATTAGTATGTTTTTAGACCCAATGTCTAAACATTCTTTTATAGGCTTGTCTCAGCTTACGAAGTTTCTAGCTTACTTAGTTATTCCAATTCATATTGAATTCTTATTCAAATTACCACGTTTCTCTTGCTTATTAATTTCAGTTATACAACTTAATTCATTTAAGTTTATTAATAAGCTTACAACATGTTATTCTCTAGATTGTTACAACACCCCTCCTCCGCTAGGGTCACTCACAAAGGGAATGCACTAGCTTTGGTGGAGTATTATCTAGGTAAACATGCACAGAAATATTACAAGACAGAACATATAAAACAGCGGAAGAAAAACATGATTTCATTACTTTACAAAAGTAGTAAGGTCTAAAATCTTTTACATCAAAGTACCATTAAATTACTTACATCGAAACCTGCCTTGCAATAATAAAGAAGCATAAAACCATAGTTAGTACCATTAAATTACTTACATCGAAACCTTCCTTGCAATAAAAAAGAAGCATAAAACCATAGTTCCACTTCACATGTTACTAAACATATGCCCAAGTTCCACATTACATGCCCATGGAAATATGTACCTAATTCTAGCCACTTTACATATGTCCAATTCTCGCCTATTTGCATGTATGCCAAGTTTATGACATCCCAACCCTATCAAGTTCTAGCCAAGGTTACATGTTGTCAAGTTCATGCCCAAATAAACCCAAATCATGGTTCATGTTTCCAATTCTACTTATGCCTAGTTAACAAAAGCCCAACCCCTTAATTTAACTTGCATAGTGTCAAAACCCGTGATTTAATTCATATGTCAACTCATGTATGCCCAAACTTGCAAATAATATTGGCAGTACCCCAAATTATCCTTGTTTATGTTATGCACAAATTTGACCACCCACATCTATATCTAAATAGATGAAATCCCAATATTCCCCCGTATACAAATCGCACGTAAATCATAGTTTAAGCCTAGGTTCGAAATCGACCAAGGTTCATCAAAAGAAAATAAATAGGGGAAGGTAGAAACTTTTCATAAAACAAGATCCGAGAGAAAAACATCATTACATGCATGATAAGGACATGAAAGAGTGACTTGCAACATGCATAGGTCCAAATTGATGTCATAGCAACATCCCCAAAGGTTAAGATCAAAAATGAACAAGAATGAGCATGGATCGAATATCATGCATTAATTCAATTCCAACTTTATCACATGTCATATTCAAGTTATCGTTTCAAACTAAAAGCATCTAGAGCTTACAAAGTGTGGCTAGTGAATTAGGAGCAAGAATCGTCATAGAATCGTTGTAGAAGCTCTAGGAATGATGTAGCAACACTAGAGGCCTTGAGAAATAAGTAGCTCCTTTGATTTGATGAAGAAAGATTGCTCCTTTGACTTGAATCAAGTTTGCATGCTTAGGCCCTTGAAGATGAAGATGGAGGCCATGATCAAGAGACATTTGGGCAGCACTTTGTTGTTAGGATGATTTTTAGTGATTTAGGTTAGGTCTTAGGGTGTTTTTATAGAAGTAGGAGCTAGTTTAGGCCATAGGATCAGCCCTAGAATAGTTCCGAGCCACTGAAAATCGTCACAGGCCAACCAACCAGACCACACAAGCAAGCAGGTGCACCAGGCCAACCTGGCCCGACCAGGGAGGTCGACACCCAGGTCGACTGGGCAGTCGACCTTGTCCTGGGGAGGTCGACTACCCAGTCGACTCCCCAGTCGACCTGGGTCCTGGGCGGGAAATTTTCCCGCCCAGTCTGTTTGGGGCTAAATTCGAAATTCGAATTCGAATTTGAACTGTTTTCGTTTTCTGATTTTTCGGGAAACTTCTAGAGGCCATATCTCGGTCATACGGACTCCGATTTACAAAATTTCGGACTCGTTTCCAACCAGAATTCCGAGATGAACGCAATGGCGCAACCCATTTCGCTTGTTTCTTAATTTATAATTTAATTCTTCCCTGATTTCTTGTTTTAACATGTTATAAAATTCGGGTTGTTACATTCTCCCCACTTTAAAGGATTTCATCCCCGAAATGTCTAAGTTAGGCAGAACGTATCCTACCATCCATCATCTATCTACTCAAAACATCATCCAAAAACAACCATTGTCCTTAAAAGATTTCTAATGCCATATGAACATATGCAGAAAGTGTGTGTGTATGTTCCTTATCTAATGCAAATGATCAGGCCTGATTGTTCTTCTAAATGCAAAATATGTTTAGTGCCATGAATCCACATGTATGCGAATAGTCCTAGTCACATAAACACCATATGTGTGCACAAACATTCATCCATATGCAATATCCACATGATAATACATTCAATTTCATCCATAAACAAGTATAAGCACTCATGCATATGCAACATGAAAATGTGTCTGAGCCGATCTAGTACCTAATGTGTATTCATGCATCCACGAGCAACCACTTGCAACCATTTCGCAAACATCAATCATAACATGTTTCAAATACATGTTTGCATCCATAGGGTTCTACCTAAGGTCCTCAAGAAAGGATCGAGAAGATAAGCAAGATAAACTCCTTTTTGGATTACAAGAAATCCCTTTCTAAACCCAACCCATATCCTATAAAGTCCAATAAGGTTTAGTCAACCTAACGGACACCTTCAAACCCTAACATGTATTATTAACCGATGAGTCATACCCCCTATGGAGTTTGTAATAGAAATAAGATCGACAATAGGACCGAGAGGATATGCATAAAAGATAGCATGCGGGTAAGCTCTCAGGAAAACAGGGATCAAGAATATACTCTTAAAAAGAGATATGATGCACGTTTCTTGTCTTCAATCTTCTAAGTCGCATTTCCTTGAGCTTAAATCCATTTTGCTTTGACCATCTTTAACCTCATGATGTCGTGGCCTCTTAACTCCTATTTCCAAATATGAGCTGGGACTCACTACATTGTCGTCTCTCGTTCCACTTTTACCTATTCTCCCTCTAGTATACTTGGCTCAACCATATCCATGTACCCTTGGTTTTCATGCAAGCTCTCCAAAATTCACTAGTGAACTCTGGATCTCGTTTACTCACTATACGGCATTTCATGCAGAAGAACTATTTCTTGAAAACAAACAAATGCCAACCATGTTACCAAGTGTACTTACTAGAGTGATTTCCATAACGCATGCACAAGCAAAATGAGTCGTCCGCCTTAGTGGCAAACACTACTAGAATGGATTACCAACAAATGCATCAAGAGATTCTAGGTAACCAATCATGACGGAACCCTAAAGGTTACACGAGACTTCGAGGGTATTACCGAGGCAAGTCAAGAGTCTAACTACCCTCCTTTCCGACCCGAGAATGGCACCCTTACGGGATGACCACTTCATCCCTAGAATCAACCCATGGCTCAAAAACATAAGCATTATTCCCAAAAGTCATAGATGTCCTCAAATCCAAACAAGTCATGAGTAAATGGGACGATCCCCCGACAGGATTTGAGACAAAACGGGACCCTCTATTGTGCTAGTACTAAGGTGCGGAGACTCAATTATCGAAGCAGGATTTAAAAAGGATGCGATGTACAAAAAAAAGTCCTAACGGGATGATAGAAAGGAAAAGCTAAACTTTTACCAGAAACGCTACCACCCCTCTTAGGCACGTTAGTAGTGAGAGCATACAATTGCCCTCTTGACGATCTTGTTCTTTGCCCATGTCCTTGTCCTATAGTACTTAGCTACCTTCTTGTTCTGAGCCTCATTCGCCCTAACCACTCCTATCCTTTCTTGTATAACGCGGTAACGGGTCTCTTGAGAACTTCCTCCATCGCATGGAAAACATTTACGTAGCTAGAAAAGGATTAGTCACAGTTAAAACTACTATGACTACAGGCGGAGGAAAGAAAGGAAAAGAGATTCGATCAAGGGAACACAGGATAGTGCTAATGGCCTTTTTGGGGAATAGCCTTTTTTCTTTAAAAATTTTCCTGAAAAATGCTTCTTTGTAAAATGGCTTTGAAAATAGTTTTTAGAAGGTTTTAAAACTTTTTCCCAATCTGGTAACCTTCTGCTCTGATACCAAATGTAACACCCCACCTCCGCTAGGGTCACTCACAAAGGGAATGAACTAGCTTTGGTGGAGTATTATCTAGGTAAACATGCACAGAAATATTACAAGACAGAACATATAAAATAGCGGAAGAAAAACATGATTTCATTACTTTATAAAAGTAGTAAGGTCTAAAACCTTTTACATCAAAGTACCATTAAATTACTTACATCAAAACCTGCCTTGAAATAATAAAGAAGCATAAAACCACAGTCATAAATTATTCCCCAAGTAAAACAGTAAAATAGCCATAACCAAGAAAAGTCCAAGCCGTAGATGATGATCTTGAAGTAGAAAATCCACACTAAGTAGCAACATTTCCTCCCTGTAAACCTGGGGGGGGGGGGGAAGGAAAAGAGGCGAAACAAAAACGAGGTCAGTCATAAAGACTGGTAAGTTCTAGCTACTTTCAGCCTAAAAACAGGAAAAGGTAACATGACATGTATAAACTGGAATTAAACATAAACATGATGACAAGATAAACAGATCAAACTAAGATAACAGGATAAACTCAAGTAACACAAGATAATCAAGGTAACAGGATAACAAGATAAACTCGGAATAGCATCGCATGTATAACGTCCTCTGCACCAATCGTACCAGCCTCCTAACTTGTATCATCCCTTCCATGTATATGTATAGTCCCTTTCTGTATATCGTACGGGTTCCACCACGTTATTCTGTACCACTACAACGTAATGTCACCATCCTTGAAATCGCTCGGACTGCCATCCTTGTTCTGGCCAGATTCTCTTATCTTGAATTATCGCGTGTTCATCTAGGATTTACGCCACCTAGGACCACTAGGGATTATGCTACCTATTAGACGTTTTCTAGATTCGATCAGGGTTTATGCCACCTAGGACCACTGGGGATTATGCTACCTATCGAACAACGCCCCTTTTTCCACGTAACGATCTAATCGATCGGCTCCCTACAAGTCCTAGCTCGTCGTGTGTCGGTGTCATACGGCCCAATCACGAATGTAGCTACTCTGTGCTAGGTCCACCCTAGGGTGTATCAAGACCTAGGATGTCAACCACTGACACCATTCCAAGCACGCACAGTGTACAACTACTGGTGCCCACGCCTGCTTTTTCAACTCCGGACTACGTGCATGACAATAGTCCGGCTGAATCTACAATGGCGCACCAAGCTCAGCCGTCGTTTTGGTCGCTTACAATCAGCCCAGTAATTGTGCCCCACCCTAGCCTAGTCCCTAGGGTATCGTGATACATCCAAGAGGGTTACTGCTGAAAAGGACCACGTAAATAGGGTTTCCGTCTAGCAGGTTAAGTGTTATCATTTAAATTCAAGACTTAACTCTTATTAGTCTAGCATGTCAAGCTGGTTAAGTGTGGTCATTTAGATTCGTGACTTAACCCGTCTACATATCATGTCAAGTTGGCTAAGTGTTGTCATTCAAGTTCATGACTTAGCCCTACGAATCACGTGTCAAGTTGGTTAAGCGTATTCAAGCGGTTCATGACTTAACCCTATCCAAATCATCATGTCAAATTGGTTAAGTATATTCAAGCTTAACCCCATCAAATTACCGTGTTAGATTGGTTAAGTATATTCAAGCTTAACCCCATCAAACTACCGTGTTAGATTGGTTAAGTATATTCAAGCTTAACCCCATCAAATTACCGTGTTAGATTGGTTAAGTATATTCAATCTTAACCCCATCAAATTACCGTGTTAGATTGGTTAAGTATATTCAAGCTTAACCCCATCAAATTACCGTGTTAGATTGGTTAAGTATATTCAAGCTTAACCCCATCAAATTACCGTGTTAGACTGATTAAGTATCTTCAAGTGACTCATGACTCAATCCTCATCAAGTTACCGTGTTAGATTGGTTAAGTATATTCAAGCGATTCGTGACTTAACCCCCTCAAGTTATCATGTTAGGTTGGTTAAGTATATGTTAACCTAACCCCATCCACTAGTAAAATTATAACGGTTAAGTGTTACCCTTGTAAGTTTACTTAACCTTACCATGCATCACGTTATACTAGTGTGTGTTATCGACCCATTCGGGTTAAACTAACCCATCCTCTAATCTTGTTATATGGTTAAGTATCATCAAGAAATCAAGTCTGGTTTTACTTAACCCACCCATCCACGTTATATTGGTTAAGTGTCATTAGTCTAATCAAGTTAATTAACATACCCGTCCATGTCATATCGGTTAAGTGTCATTAGTCTAATCAAGTTACTTAACCCACCCGTCCATGTCATATTGTTAAGTGTCATTAGTCTAATCAAGTTACTTAACCCACCCGTCCATGTCATATTGGTTAAGTGTCATTAGTCTAATCAAGTTACTTAACCCACCCGTCCATGTCATATTGGTTAAGTGTCATTTGTCTAATCAAGTTACTTAACCCACCCGTCCATGTCATATTGGTTAAGTGTCATTTGTCTAATCAAGTTACTTAACCCACCCGTCCATGTCATATTGGTTAAGTGTCATTTGTCTAATCAAGTTACTTAACCCACCCGTCCATGTCATATTGGTTAAGTGTCATTTGTCTAATCAAGTTACTTAACCCACCCATCCATGTCATATTCATTTATTATTTATTATTGCATCAACCTCTCACATTGGACTTATTCGCGGTCACTGGATATGCCGGGCGGTTCCGGGCAGAATTACACCGCAAACCCATTCCAACCTCGGGTTCAAGCATTATCACAATCTAATCTTTGCCTACGACCTCTCACATTAGACTATTATTGTTGTGTTCACTGGATATATCGGGCGGTTCCGGGCAGAATTACACCACAACTCAAGTCTAACCTCGTGTCGAAGGCATCCGTTAGATTGTCAATTACATATGTGTCGTCTAAGTCAAAATCCCCACTTTACATGTTACTAAACATATGCCCAAGTTCCACATTACATGCCCATGGAAATATGTACCCAGTTCTAGCCACTTTACATATGTCCAATTCTCGCATATTTGCATGTATGCCAAGTTTATGACATCCCAACCCTATCAAGTTCTAGCCAAGGTTACATGTTGTCAAGTTCATGCCCAAATAAACCCAAATCATGGTTCATGTTTCCAATTCTACTTATGCCTAGTTAACATAAGCCCAACCCCTTGATTTAACTTGCATAGTGTCAAAACCCGTGATTTAATTCATATGTCAACTCATGTATGCCCAAACTTGCAAATAATATTGGCAGTACCCCAAATTATCCTTGTTTATGTTATGCACAAATTCGACCACCCACATCTATATCCAAAATAGGTGAAATCCCAATATTCCCCCATATACAAATCGCACGTAAATCGTAGTTTAGGCCTAGGTCCGAAATCGACCAAGGTTCATCAAAAGAAAATAAATAGGGGAAGGTAGAAACTTTTCATAAAACAAGATCCGAGAGAAAAACATCATTACATGCATGATAAGGACATGAAAGAGTGACTTGCAACATGCATAGGTCCAAATTGATGTCATAGCAACATCCCCAAAGGTCAAGATCAAAAATGAACAAGAATGAGTATGGATCGAATATCATGCATAAATTTAATTCCAAATTTATCACATGTCATATTTAAGTTATCGTTGCAATCTAAAAGCATCTAGAACCTACAAAGTGTGGCTAGTGAATTAGGAGCAAGAATCGTCATAGAATCGTTGTAGAAGCTCTAGGAATGATGTAGCAACACTAGAGGCCTTGAGAAATAAGTAGCTCCTTTGATTTGATGAAGAAAGATTGCTCCTTTGACTTGAATCAAGTTTGCATGCTTAGGCCCTTGAAGATGAAGATGGAGGCCATGATCAAGAGACATTTGGGCAGCACTTTGTTGTTAGGATGATTTTTAGTGATTTAGGTTAGGTCTTTGGGTGTTTTTATAGAAGTAGGAGCTAATTTAGGCCATAGGATCAGCCCTAGAATAGATCTAGGCCACTGAAAATCGTCACAGGCCAACCAACCAGACCACACAAGCAAGCAGGTGCACCAGGCCAACCTGGCCCGACCAGGGAGGTCGACCCCTAGGTCGACTGGGCAGTCGACCTGGTCCTGGGGAGGTCGACTACCCAGTCGACTCCCCAGTCGACCTAGGCGGGAAATTTTCCCGCCCAGTCTGTTTGGGGCTAAATTCGAAATTCGAATTTGAATTGTTTTCGTTTTCTGATTTTTCGTGAAACTTCTAGAGGCCATACCTCGGTCACACGGACTCTGATTTACGAAATTTCAGACTCGTTTCCAACCAGAATTCCGAGACGAACGCAACGGCGCAACCCGTTTCGCTTGATTCTTAATTTATAATTTAATTCTGCCCTGATTTCTTGTTTTAACATGTTATAAAATTCAGGTTGTTACAATTGTGGCCCACGGTCTGTAATCCACAATCTATTTTATATTCTTGCTTGGTTACATCATTACCATAACATGTTTTTACTTAATGTGTAATTAAGTATGTCTCATTATACATGTTTCCTTTTTAACATGTTATCATTATTTATGATTAAATATAACTTATCTTATAAGTTTTCCTCATTCTTTCTCATTCAATCATAATTCCATTTTTCATTTTTAATACAACTAATCGTTGTTTACTTGTTAACTTAGTTCTGTTAACTTAGGCCCATTAACAAGTTTCCCAACCCATTAATTATAACATAAGTTATGATTTCCTCTTGTCCCTAGGACATGCCTAAGCATGTTGTTCACATCAGCGGGTTTCAGACTTCTAGATTACTTAATTTATAATTAAGTACCTCTTATCTTATTACATAGGTTGTCTCATTTCCTTACAAGTTATGCTTACTCTAAACGGTGTCCTTTAATTACATAACTTTATTGTTTCTACTGGTTACGTATACCACTATGTGTCTTTAATTACATAACCTTATCGGGTTAAGTTTATGGGCCTATCTGCATATATTACCCTTCCCCTCTAATATACTTAAGCTACCAACTACCCATCCAATTTTACTTAACCCTAACTTAAGTTCATACTCACACAAGCCTTATGGATTAAATCAAGTTAAGTATTCCAATTCATTACCATGTCCAATTATGGTTATAATAGGCTGGACCTCTCACATTAGGCCTACAACGTATGGAAGCTGGATATGTCGGTCGAGTCCGCGCAGTCTTATTCCACAGTTGGGCCTAACCTCGTGTCTTAGCCCGATTCGTACTTACGTACTTAGACCTCCCACATTTGGTTCAATATTAGTGGATGCTGGATATGCCGGTCGGGTCCGGGCAGACTTCCGCCACTAATGCAACCTAACCTCGTGTCATAAGTACGATTACAATTCCAAATTGTAATTACTAGATTTTCCATTATTAATTAATTTACCAATTAATTAGTCCTTTTCTTTTATAGGTGTCAATACCTATTTTACCCCCGTAATTTGAATCACACATCCAAAAATGTTCGTACTCATATTATACAATTTTTATCCAAATCTACCTATGTCATTATAGGTGATTATTCTATGTTTCCCCATTTGAATTATGTCTAATACACTATTCAAATCATAGTCCTATATGCCTCTTTTTAATTCACCTTTTTAATTATGCACCATATGTCCCTTATCATAAATTAAGGCATATATATATATATATGTGTGTGTGTGTGTGTGTGTATGTATGTATGTATAAATATATATATTGCACAAACCCCAAACCCACATATTTTCCAACTTATGACTAAAATTCATTCACATAGGTGCTAAGTTATGGCTTAATTCAATAATTAGACATGTCCCATTTTATACCCAATTCCATATTTACATATATTCCAATGCGTGCCTAAATTCGTAGTATCCAATAAGATATATACTCAAACCCATATTCGTATATTTCCAAATTTATGCCCAAATTTAGATCCATTTTTTCCAATACCAATTATGCACCAAATTATGTCTTTTCCCTTATTCCCAATTTCACACGTTCGCGATTTTCAGTGTTAGGCCTAGTGTAACACCCCGAATTTTCTATTAACACTAAAGTTGCTAAAATATTAATAAGTGTGTAAGAGGGGGGATGTATCTAATATGAATATAAAAGTGTGTAAGAGAGGGGATGTATCTAATATGAATATAATAATATTAATAAGTGTGTAAGAGAGGGGATGTATCTAATATGAATATAATAATATTAATAAGTGTGTAAGAGAGGGGATGTATCTAATATGAATATAAAAAATATTAATAAGTGTGTAAGAGAGGGGATGTATCTAATATGTATATAAAAACAATAATAAGTGTGTAAAAGGGGGGGATGTATCTAATGTGTACATTGTAGAATATATATATATATATATATTGCTGAGTGTTTGCTGAGTCACTTCTGACTCATTGCTGAGTCAACAAGATAAACCCCATCTTGTCTGAACGGCTGCGGTTATTTCTAGGTTAAATCTAATGGCCTAAATGCATTCTAAAATCTATAAATAAGTGGGTAGACCCTAGACCTAAATCACTTGTAAAATTAGAGAAGCTACCGTCATGCTGCTGCCATGGAGTTCAGCATAGCCGTCACAAACTAAGAAGAGGAAGCCTAATCATCTACAACTAAATCTACACAAATCAAATCAAAAGATCTCTCTTTCTCTAATTCTTTTCTTTTGTTGGTGAGTATGATGATTCTCACAAGACTATTACAAACTAATTTGACTCAGTTATGAATGGATCACAAGAAAGTGATGTGATTTGTAATTGTAAATTCTATATATTGTGGATCTCTTATTATGTTATTATGTTGTCGTATGATGTAAATTATATATGCTATGTCATGCTATGTTGTAAATTCTCTTATGCTATGTCGTGCTATGTTGAGAATCATGTCAAGCTATGTTATACTATCATACTATGCCATGTTATAAATCATGCTATATTATGTTGAAAAATCATGCTGTTGGATCATGCTTAAAGTTATGTTTTTTTTCTTAGTTTAAATGGATCTTGTTTATGGGAATTTGCCTATTAGGTTAGGTGTACCCATAAACTTGAAACTATAATTAAATAAAACTTGATTATGGGAATTTGCCTATTGAGTTAGGTGTACCCATATAAAACCATGTTGTTAAAAAATTAGATGATGTTGATTCACACATGTTCATATGTAAGTTTATGAAAATTGATTGAGATTATATTAGGTGAATTTTGAACAAGTTGACACCTTTAGGTCCATAACATGTATAATCTATGCAAGTTGGACATATGCAAGTTTCACCCCTTATTATGATTCATTTGGTCACATATACATGTTGTTATTATGATAATCTCTTTTATGCTATGAGTTAGGCTATTCGAGTCTAACATATATTTTGCGAATAAACGTTCAAACGTGGGGTAGGGGTAATATTAGGAATTAATAAATTGGGTGCAATTTTGTAAGATTTTGCATACCATGAATGGATGTCCATAATTGAGTCAATTATGGACATTGTTAAAAATTGGAAGTAATTAATAATTCAAGTAGGGAATTATTAAAATTGGGGGAAAGTGGATTATTATTAATAATCAATGCTTAGGACACAAGGTTGGACCCGTTTGTGATGTAAACCTGCCCGGACCCGCCCGGCAAATCCAGTAGTCACAAATGTCGGCCCAATGTGAGAGGTCCTAGGCCCAAACTAAAGCATAACAGTTGTAAAGACACGAGGTTAGACTCTTTTATGGTGTAAGACTGCCCGGACCCGCCCGGCAAATCCAGCTGCCATAAATGCCAGTCTAATGTGAGAGGTCTTTATGAGGTTATGGCCTTAATGAACTAAGAAATACTTAACCAGATAATCATGTAAGGTGGGACATGGGGGTTAAGTAGGTGCCTTGGGTGGCATGAGGAATCTGGTGGTTGCCTTTAGAGGCATTTGAAATACGATTAGACTTAACCAAACACACATGTAAATGAACATGACTAAGTGGGTTAAGTGGGATGGACTAATGGGGACAAGCTTAGGTGGAATGCTTGTGGTAAATAGTGGGGGCCTATTTCAACCAGTATCCCAAAACGTATCTTTGTGGGCTCGACCCAAGTCGAGGACGGGACACGCATACTGGGTTTGACTATAAGAGGACAAAACAGGGAGCGGTGGCAACGCAAGTCCAACGGGTTTCATATGCGTGTGTGGACCCGGGCTGGTAGGTAAGACGTTGTTGCATCGTGTAGGTATAAGCCGTGCATGTCCGTTGTATCAGGTTGCCACTTTAGGGGAGTGATACACCCCACTGTGGGGCCAGCACGGGTATCTACGAGTTAGGGAGCCGATCGAATAATGGGAAGTAGGGTACACCTAGTGGAGATAGGGGCAGGCGACACCTATGTAGTCAGCTAGGGGTACGTAAAGCCATTGGGAAAGTTTCTAAGTGAAGCTAAGTGGGATGAATCTTTAGGGTGACTGGTGTGGTGCAGTATAGTGTTTATCCTTTAGTATTTAGGAGCGCCTATAACGTTGCCTTTAGCGATTGTCTATGTCCTTAATCTGCTCTTCATAGACATTTTCTTGTTTTCCAGCTTATGCCTTAGTCCAGTTATTTTGGTAATAGTATTGTAGAATTATCATATTCACCAGACTTTATGTCTGACCCCCTCTTTTCCATCCTTTTTCTCCCTTCAGGTCCGCAGGTTGGGCCAAGTTCTAGTGGAGTCTAGTTGGATCGCTTATCTACTGGAAAGCTTGGACTGCTGAAGTAAAGTCCAGCTTGTTATCTTTCTTTTTAATGGCTATTCATGTAATGGGATTATGTACTTGTTTTATCAAGATAGATATTGTACTTGACATTGAATATGGTGTTATGATGTAATCAAACATGTTTTGACTTCTGCTACAATGAAATAAAGTTTTTGAATTTCCAAGTACTATTTTATATCTGTCTTGTTGTAATTTTACTGTTCTATATTCACTTAAAACCTCCATGGAAGTTAATGCATTCCCTTTGTGAGTGACATTAATGGACGTGGGGTGTTACACGTGGTATCAGAGCATAAGGTTACTAGAACAGATAAAAAAAAAAAATTTAGAATTTTTTTTTTTCTAAAGTATTTTTGGAAGAAGTGCTTTCAAAAAAAAACATGTTATTTAAAGAGAGTTTTTATGAAAAACATAATCCCAAATAGCCAAATCCTTATCTTTATCTTTCGAATTCTCCATTTTGAATCTTTCCTTTTTCGTTTCAGCATGGCTGAAGATCTTAATCTCCCAGAAGGTGTGACGATTCCAGGGTGGTTTAGGAGATACTTGGAGGCTAGGGCCACCACTGCAGGCCCAGCGGATACTCCTCCACCCCTAGTTGCACCCATTCCTCCTCCTCCTCCTCCTCGTGTTGACACTTTTGCAAAGACGTGCAAGGAATTCAAGGCTATTGGAGGAAAAACTTTTCAAGGGACTGAGACGTTTGTGGAGGCCAGAGATTGGCTTAAGGAGACTGAGGAATTGTTGGATATCTTTGAAGTGGAAGATGGGAGGAAAGTCCGTTTAGCTGCTTGGTTAATGAAGGGAGAGGCCTCGTTTTGGTGGGAGGTCACTAACGGGGAACGTCCAGTTGATTCATGGGCGGATTTTAGACGAAGGTTTGAGGCAAAGTTTCTTTCAAGGGCAGAGGAGAACTTAAATATGGAAAAATTCCTGGCACTAAAGCAAGGGAGCTCATCAGTAAAGGAATATGTCAGTAAATTTAATCAGTTAGCAAGGTTTGGCTTGGAGTTGGTGAACACGCCAGAGAAGAAAGCTTTGAGGTTCGTTAGAGGCTTGAATGAACCGTTGCAAGGGTTGGCTATGACCCACATCCCTATGGGAGCCACCTTTGAATAGCTAGTAGAAATGGCACTTATGCATGAGGATAAGGCAGTTGAAAAGAAAGGGGATCAGAAGAAACCCCAACAGCAAAATAAGAAGGGTGGTAAAAACAATAATGGCAAAGGGAAGAAGAAATGCTTCAATTGTGGGACGCCTGGCCATCTCAGCAAAGATTGTAGAAAGAAAAAGAAGACTGGTTGTTTTCATTGTGGAGATGCGGGACATTTAGTGAAGGACTGTCCAAAGAAGGGGCAAAGGGCAGGGTCTACCTCGGAAGGACAGGTGTAGGCTCTTATGGCACCAGGGCAGGCAAGGGGGCAAGTTCAGGCTATTGCGGCCCCACCGCTGCAAGAAAGAGGTAGAACAATTTCTGTTGAAAGCTTAGTTTTTCTGTTTGATCATCCTGTCCGTACCTTATTTGATTCTGGCGCATCTCATTCGTTTATCTCTGCATCATTAGTTGAATCACTGCACTTGAACACCAGTTTAGTAGAGGATCCCTTGGTCGTTTCAAATCCAATTGGGGGTTCGGCTCATTTGACCATGATATGTTTGGATTTGAAAATCTCTATACTTAGCGTTGAATTTAGATGTGATGCTTATGTATTGGTCTTCACGGGCTATGGGCTAATTTTAGGAATGGATTGGTTGTCTAGAAATAGGGCCATTCTTGATTGTGAAAGGAGAGTAGTTAGGCTTGTGACTCGCCTTGGTAATGCTCTCGACATCTTTTGTAATCCCATAAATTCCGTTATGCTAAGTTATCTTGAATCGCTTGACGCGTCTGTAGAGAACCTGCGATCGGTAGAAGTGGTCCGGGAATATCCGGATGTGTTTGAGGAGGTGAAGGGCTTACCTCCAAAGCGGGAGATAGACTTTCGAATTTATCTTGTGGATAATGCTAAACCTGTATCTTTGGCAGTGCGCCACATGGCTCCTCGTGAAAGGAGGGAACTCAATAAGCAAGTAAAGGAGTTGCTTGAGAAGGGGTTCATAAGACGTAGTATATCGGAGTGGGGTGCTCCAGTAGTTTTTGCCACAAAGGCGGATGGGTCTCTTAGACTTTGTATGGACTATAGAGAACTAAACAAGCTTACTAAAAAGAACCGACACCCACTGCCGAGGATTGACGATCTCTTTGATCAGTTAGTTGGCGCCTCAGTGTTTTCGCAGTTGGACTTAGCCACTGGCTTTCATCAACTGAGAGTGGCTGAGGATAGTATAGATAAGACTGCTTTTAGGACTCCTGACGGATTCTATGAATGGCTAGTGATGCCCTTTGGTTTGACAAACGCCCCTGCATATTTTGTTGATTTGATGAGTAGGGTGTTTAGGGAATACCTTAACAAATTCGTGGTAGTCTTTGTGGATGACATCTTAGTCTTTTCTAAGAATAAAGAAGAGCACTCCCTACATCTTAGGGAAGTGTTGGAAACCCTTCGAGCACATAACCTTAAGGCAAAATTTTCTAAGTGTCACTTCTGGAGGAAGGAAGTACGGTTCTTAGGGCACGTGGTTTCCAAAGAAGGGATAGCAGTGGATCCCGCAAAGGTGGTGGCCATCCAAGATTGGAAGGTCCCTAAAAATGCAACCGAAGTAAGAAGTTTCTTGGGGTTGGCTGGCTATTATAGGAAGTTTATCAAAGACTTCGCAAAAATATCAGCTCCATTAACACGGTTAACGAAGAAGAACCTGGTTTTTACGTGGGACAAAGATTGCGATGATGCGTTCCAACGTTTAAAGAGAGCCTTAACTTCAGCCCCAGTCTTAGTGCTGCCAGACGGGAATAAACCGTTTACCATCTATACTGATGCTTGTGGGACGGGACTTGGCGCGGTCCTCATGCAAGAGGGAAGAGTAATAGCCTATGGTGGAAGGCAGTTGAGGGTTCATGAAAAGAATTACCCCACGCATGGCTTAGAGCTAGCCGCAATTGTTTTCGCGCTTAAGTCTTGGCGTCACTATCTTCTTGGTGAGAAATTTGAACTGTTCACTGACCACAAATCATTAAAATACTTATTCTCTCAGAAGGATTTGAATTTAAGGCAGCAACGGTGGATGGAATTCTTAGCCTCCTACGATTTTGAAATAGCATATACCCCGGGCAAGGGTAACGTGGTGGCAGACGCCTTAAGTAGGAAAAGGTTGTCCTTGAGTCCGTTGTTTGTTGAACGACAAAGCTTAGAATTCATCTCTATGTTTGACTTTAGACCCTCCGTTGACTTAGTACCCGGTCTGTTAGCATCCTTGGAGGTTAGACCTACACTTCTAGGACGGGTTGGTGAGGCACAGCGAGACGACCCACAGTTGGTTGAGATAGTAGAAAAGCTCAAAGGGGGGGAGTCGTCAAGCCATCTTCGTAGGTGTACCCTAGACGATAAGGGTTGGTTACGAAAGGATAATAGACTTTGTGTACCACAAGACGAAGACTTAAGGAAGGCCATTCTTGATGATGCTCATCGCTCAAAAATGACCATTCATCCCGGCGGGGATAAGATGTACAAAGATATGAAGCGGGTTTTCTTTTGGGCCGGTGTGAAAAAGGATGTGGCCGATTACGTCGCTAGATGCTTGGTGTGCCAACGAGTTAAAGCAGAACAAAAGAAACCCGGTGGGTTGCTTCACCCATTAGAAGTTCCACTATGGAAATGGGAAAGCATCTCAATGGATTTTGTGGATGGATTACCAAGATCAAGGAAGGGTAACACGGGGATTTGGGTTATAGTAGATAGACTTACTAAAAGCGCCCATTTTATTCCCGTGAAAAGTAAGAGGACTGCTCCGTGGTTGGCTTCTGTATACATTAAGGAGATAGTTCGTTTGCACGGTATTCCTTCTAGTATAGTAAGCGACCGTGACCCCATCTTTACTAGCGAATTTTGGAAGAGTTTACAAGAGGCGGTAGGGACTCAGCTATGTTTGAGCACCGCATATCATCCTCAGACAGACGGCCAGACCGAGAGGGTGAATCGCATTCTAGAGGATCTTTTAAGGCTTTGTATCCTAGACTTTGGGGGTACATGGGAAGAGCACCTTCCGTTAGTAGAATTCGCATATAACAATAGCTTTCAGTCTAGTATTGGCATGGCACCTTTCGAAGCTCTTTATGGAAGGCCTTGCCGTTCGCCTACATGTTGGTGGGAATCTACCGATAAAGTCCTACTTGGGCCCGATATGGTTAGGGAAACCTCGGAGAAGATTGAGTTGATTCGAAGGAGGATGAAAGCAGCACAAGATAGGCAGAAATCGTATGCTGATAAGAGGAGGACAGATCTTGAGTTTGACATTGGGGACATGATTTTTATCAAAGTATCTCCGTTACAGAATGTTGTTCGCTTTGGGTCCGTGGGGAAATTAGCACCAAGGTTTGTAGGGCCGTTTCCTGTAAAAAAACAGGATTGGGAAGATGGCATATAGGGTGGAGTTGCCTGAGAAACTTAGTGGAGTACACGACGTATTCCATGTATCACATTTAAGGAAGTGTTTGCACAAGACCGCGGAGGTGGTAGAGCCGAGCTTGCTTAAAGAGGTGGAAATAGAGCGTGATGCAACAATTAGACGAGCTCCTACATGCATTCTTGGGTCGGAGATCAAAAAGTTGAGGAATCGAGAGGTCAGACTGGTTAAAGTGCAATGGGGAGATGATGAGAGCAACGCAACTTGGGAGACAGAAGAGAAGATGCGTTCGTTGTACCCTTTTCTTTTTGAGGGTATGTCTTTTAATTTCTCCTTTGTCGCTTAGCTTATCTTATCTTATCTTTAGTATGTCCTCTCATTAGTATCTTTGACCTTTAGTTAGGATAATCCTATGGTTGAAACATGTGTTTGAGACATGTTATGTATGATGGATGCTAAATGGATGCAAGTGTTTGCTAGTGGTTGCTCGTGGATGCATATATACACACACTTTAGGCACTAGATCGGCTCAGTCACTACATATTGCATATTGCATATATATATGGATGTATTTAGTAAAATGGATGAACGATGGTTGTATTATCATGTGGATGCTGCATTCAGATGATGGTTGTGCACGCATATAGAAGTATTATGTAGCATTAAGAATCTTTTGCATACATAATGGATGCATGGCACGATCATAGTTGCATTAAGGAGGTCAACTGAATCAGTGGACCGCCTGATTTTGCATTAGATACGGACATATACACACACTGTGCATTTAAACATGAAAGCATTAGAAGTCTGTAAGGACAATGGATGCCTGTGTATGATGGATGAGTAGATGGACGTTTGGATGGTAGGATATACATTCTTCCAGACTTGAAGATTTCGGGGACGAAATCCTAAAAGGAGGGGAGAATGTAACACCCCGAATTTTCTATTAACACTAAAGTTGCTAAAATATTAATAAGTGTGTAAGAGGGGGATGTATCTAATATGAATATAAAAGTGTGTAAGAGAGGGGATGTATCTAATATGAATATAATAATATTAATAAGTGTGTAAGAGAGGGGATGTATCTAATATGAATATAATAATATTAATAAGTGTGTAAGAGAGGGGATGTATCTAATATGAATATAAAAAATATTAATAAGTGTGTAAGAGAGGGGATGTATCTAATATGTATATAAAAACAATAATAAGTGTGTAAAAGGGGGGGATGTATCTAATGTGTACATTGTAGAATATATATATATATTGCTGAGTGTTTGCTGAGTCACTTCTGACTCATTGCTGAGTCAACAAGATAAACCCCATCTTGTCTGAACGGCTGCGGTTATTTCTAGGTTAAATCTAATGGCCTAAATGCATTCTAAAATCTATAAATAAGTGGGTAGACCCTAGACCTAAATCACTTGTAAAATTATAGAAGCTACCGTCATGCTGCTGCCATGGAGTTCAGCATAGCCGTCACAAACTAAGAAGAGGAAGCCTAATCATCTACAACTAAATCTACACAAATCAAATCAAAAGATCTCTCTTTCTCTAATTCTTTTCTTTTGTTGGTGAGTATGATGATTCTCACAAGACTATTACAAACTAATTTGACTCAGTTATGAATGGATCACAAGAAAGTGATGTGATTTGTAATTGTAAATTCTATATATTGTGGATCTCTTATTATGTTATTATGTTGTCGTATGATGTAAATTATATATGCTATGTCATGCTATGTTGAAAATTCTCTTATGCTATGTCGTGCTATGTTGAGAATCATGTCAAGCTATGTTATACTATCATACTATGCCATGTTATAAATCATGCTATATTATGTTGAAAAATCATGCTGTTGGATCATGCTTAAAGTTATGTTTTTTTTCTTAGTTTAAATGGATCTTGTTTATGGGAATTTGCTTATTAGGTTAGGTGTACCCATAAACTTGAAACTATAATTAAATAAAACTTGATTATGCGAATTTGCCTATTGAGTTAGGTGTACCCATATAAAACCATGTTGTTAAAAAATTAGATGATGTTGATTCACACATGTTCATATGTAAGTTTATGAAAATTGATTGAGATTATATTAGGTGAATTTTGAACAAGTTGACACCTTTAGGTCCATGACATGTATAATCTATGCAAGTTGGACATATGCAAGTTTCAACCCTTATTATGATTCATTTGGTCACATATACATGTTGTTATTATGATAATCTCTTTTATGCTATGAGTTAGGCTATTCGAGTCTAACATATATTTTGCGAATAAACGTTCAAACGTGGGGTAGGGGTAATATTAGGAATTAATAAATTGGGTGCAATTTTGTAAGATTTTGCATACCATGAATGGATGTCCATAATTGAGTCAATTATGGACATTGTTAAAAATTGGAAGTAATTAACAATTCAAGTAGGGAATTATTAAAATTGGGGGAAAGTGGATTATTATTAATAATCATTGCTTAGGACACGAGGTTGGACCCGTTTGTGATGTAAACCTGCCCGGACCCGCCCGGCAAATCCAGTAGTCACAAATGTCGGCCCAATGTGAGAGGTCCTAGGCCCAAACTAAAGCATAACAGTTGTAAAGACACGAGGTTAGACTCTTTTATGGTGTAAGACTGCCCGGACCCGCCCGGCAAATGCAGCTGCCATAAATGCCAGTCTAATGTGAGAGGTCTTTATGAGGTTATGGCCTTAATGAACTAAGAAATACTTAACCAGATAATCATGTAAGGTGGGACATGGGGGTTAAGTAGGTGCCTTGGGTGGCATGAGGAATCTGGTGGTTGCCTTTAGAGGCATTTGAAATACGATTAGACTTAACCAAACACACATGTAAATGAACATGACTAAGTTGGTTAAGTGGGATGGACTAATGGGGACAAGCTTAGGTGGAATGCTTGTGGTAAATAGTGGGGGCCCATTTCAACCAGTATCCCAAAACGTATCTTTGTGGGCTCGACCCAAGTCGAGGACGGGACACGCATACTGGGTTTGACTATAAGAGGCCAAAACAGGGAGCGGTGGCAACGCAAGTCCAACGGGTTTCATATGCGTGTGTGGACCCGGGCTGGTAGGTAAGACGTTGTTGCATCGTGTAGGTATAAGCCGTGCATGTCCGTTGTATCAGGTTGCCACTTTAGGGGAGTGATACACCCCACTGTGGGGCCAGCACGGGTATCTACGAGTTAGGGAGCCGATCGAATAATGGGAAGTAGGGTACACCTAGTAGAGATAGGGGCAGGCGGCACCTATGTAGTCAGCTAGGGGTACGTAAAGCCATTGGGAAAGTTTCTAAGTGAAGCTAAGTGGGATGAATCTTTAGGGTGACTGGTGTGGTGCAGTATAGTGTTTATCCTTTAGTATTTAGGAGCGCCTATAACGTTGCCTTTAGCGATTGTCTATGTCCTTAATCTGCTCTTCATAGACATTTTCTTGTTTTCCAGCTTATGCCTTAGTCCAGTTATTTTGGTAATAGTATTGTAGAATTATCATATTCACCAGACTTATGTCTGACCCCCTCTTTTCCATCCTTTTTCTCTCTTCAGGTCCGCAGGTTGGGCCAAGTTCTAGTGGAGTCTAGTTGGATCGCTTATCTACTGGAAAGCTTGGACTGCTGAAGTAAAGTCCAGCTTGTTATCTTTCTTTTTAATGGCTATTCATGTAATGGGATTATGTACTTGTTTTATCAAGATAGATATTGTACTTGACATTGAATATGGTGGTATGATGTAATCAAACATGTTTTGACTTCTGCTACAATGAAATAAAGTTTTTGAATTTCCAAGTACTATTTTATATCTGTCTTGTTGTAATTTTACTGTTCTATATTCACTTAAAACCTCCATGGATGTTAATGCATTCCCTTTGTGAGTGACATTAATGGACGTGGGGTGTTACACCTAGGCTCGAATGTAGCCTGGCTATATAAATATAAAAAGGAAAAGAAGGAGAGAAGAGAATCAGAACATGCATAATAACGAATCAACAACATAACGGTAGAAATAGGCATAAACTGAATTGACATATTATGACAAGATTAGACTTGGAGATTATATAAACTTATAAGAACAGATCAATAGAATATGTCATAATATAACTGATTAGGCACCGATTCAGGATCCAATTATTATATACATATCAAGATCACTACTAGATATTTACATCTAAAAGCAACTGAACTAACAGAGAATTTGCCACAAAGAACATTTTGAATAAGTTGTTATAGGCATCGCCAAATTTGTTGTAGCAATCTTCAAATATGTATAATCCTCTTTGAATTGATTGATTTTAGATCTGATCTTCTAATTGGAATACTCCTATTCTGATTTGTTTTGGTGGAGAAGAAAGGCTAGTTTAGATTAGAGCAGCATGGAGGCGCAACAGATGAAAACAATGAGATTAGGGTTTGGTTTAGATGTTTATTTATAGGAGTATTAGGTGAATTAGGACCTTTAGATTTGATTAGGAACCATCCGAACCACTTAAATTAGAAAAACATGTCATCACAAAACTGCCCAGAATCAACCAGTCGACTGGCCAACTTCAACCAGTTGACAGTTTTCACTTCTATCTAAAAACGGTCGACTGGGTATAAATGGGCGGTCGACTTGTACCGGTCAAATGGTGAAAAATAGGCGGATGACTTGTTTTACAGCTTTAAACTTTAAATCTTCTGAGCTTCATAACTTCTTCATATGTTGTCTGTTTTATGCAAACTCGAACTCTATCTCAAGCAGAATTCTGAGACGAGCGCAATGGCATAACCCGTTTCACTTAATTCTTCTTCTAAAAATTAAGTATTCTTTAATTTTTCATTTTAATATTTAAAATTACGGGGTGTTACATTCTCCTCTACTTAAAGGATTTCGTCCCCGAAATCTCTAAGTTAAGAAGAACGTATATCCTAACATCCAACAATCATACATCCATCTAGCAATCACAGGCATCCATTGTCCTTAAGGAATTTCTAATGCTTTTATCAACATATGAAATAGTGTGTGTATATGTCCGTAAACTAATGTGAAAGATCAGGTGGTCTACTGATTCAGTTGACCTCCTTAATGCAATGTATTTTTGTGTCGTGCAACCAAAATGTAAGCAAATCACCCTAGCATAACATGCAAGTTGAAACGACCCGAAAATCGCCCTTGCGGGAAATCGCCGGATACGCTTACTTTGAGAATACAACACATCAGAACGACAACAACAGACTTTTATAAACATCATAATAATGTTACATCAGAGTACAGAATATCAGAGTACATCGAATAAAATTACAGCGGAGGATAAATTACAATATTTTCATACATTGCAGCAGAAATAAAATAAGTAAGGCAACGGAAGATAACTATGCTCTGGACACAGCTTTAGGCTTCAATCCAGAATCCTGCTCGAGATAAGAACTTGTAGACAAACTACTCGACTGCCCGTGTGGAAAGAGGGCAACCGAGTTTGTAAAGGTGGAAACAAACAATGGGTCAGTCATGGGACTGGTGTGAGAATTCTTAACTAATTTCACTAATAACAATAAGACAAATCCAAGGACCACGCCGCTAACGCGGAACGGGTTTACTCCAATGGATTGTCGTGCATAAATTAAAGTAAATCATTAAACAACGCAATGCTTTTTGGAAAAATGAAACCATCATAAGACTCAAGTCCCATCACACAATGCAACGCAAACCGGAGGATAGAGTTTTACCGTATAATGGTAAAAAATGCTTGCTACGTTAAAAACGAATTTGATATTATTATTAGTGTATATATATTTCAAAAACATTTCAAAGTAAATGTATCAATCCTAGGTAGCATAGCTACCATATACTATGCCTCCATACTAGTAATACAATCAAGTCCGTATGGTCTTATTGGGAATTGGGTTTCCATCATGAGTCAAGGCTAGGGAGGAGCTCCTTACCGATTCGAGACACTCTAGCTAATGTCTCAGGATCCCCTGCAGTGAACCCTTGGATAGCTGTATGGCCGGTCCACACATACAGCTTCGTGGATTAGTTATTCCCTAACACACGTTTCCCGATCCTATAGGACCTATCATCTGAGGCGCCTCATTCCATCATCCACATAAGTAAATATCAGCCAGTTTAAGCACCGACACCACTTCTAGCTAGAAAGAAATGTGCTGCTCTCCCTGCGTTCCCTTCTCCCGTTTTAGACTCAACCGGGTTGTGAGGCTGGCGAAATCATGCTATATACAAAGTTATGCCTAAATAGGCTATGCTTTGATCATCCCAGAAGGCCTGCTTTTCAACAAAGCCTTGATCATATGCATCTTAGTATGCCACATCGTCAATCCATACCATACCATTGGTTTCTTCCGACATATAACCTCTAAGCTCATATTTCTGAGAGAAAGGTGTAAAACACCAAACAGATATATGTTTAGCAGAGATCAACGAATACAGTATTAAGGAATACAATGTCAGACATACAATCCATTTATAAGCTTATGCTCTGGGTCTGAGCGAAAGCCAAATCCGTACAAATCAACACTACGTCCAGACGATTTCCACTTCAACCCCTTCCTGGGAGAAAGTCAGTCCAGGGTCTCAGTAGTCGTCGCCCATCCGATGTGAAGATCATCGGTCTTCAACACCGTCTCCCATATCTTCCATTTAAACATCGTATGATTATTTGAAATGAGTATAACTCGGTCTTTTCAAATAATCCTCGCATAATTATCGTTTTAAAGCATTTCATAACATTATTATTTATCACTATTTTTATCTTGATAAAAATAGTTCATTTTCATTCCACTATATTTTTTTTGAAGGAACATTCCACTATATTTTTGCTAGCAACAAATATTCCTATTTGTGTATGTAATATCAAGGTATAACATGACACACAATAATGTTTATTTTATTATAATTCATATACACAACAATGTACAGTTTTCTTCCATCTTTCAAATTACACAAAATGTATATTTTGTTTCTTATTCTTTTTAATGAAGATCCATTCATTAAAATGTACATTTCTAATCCTTATTCCTTTTAATAAAAAAAACTAATTCCTAAAAATGTACCTTTACTTTTATTAAATTACATGAAAAATGTAACTTTTACCTTTAATCTTAATTACATGAAAATATAACTCTTATTTTAAACCTTAATTACATGAAAATGAAATTCTTCCGTTAAATAGAAAATGTACTTTTCTTTCTTTAAATTTAAATTACATTAAAAATGTAATTACCTCCTTTATCACAATTTACATGATAAATGTAAATTTTTCACATTTAATTTAATTCACATGGAAATTGACTTAATTACATAAAAATGTAATTTTTTATGTTCGCTAACTTAATTACATAAAAATGTAAAAAAATTCTAATTTTTATTTACATTAAGAAAAATGTAACTTTACTCTTTCCTTTATTATCTTATGTTAAAAATGTGGTGTTTGATGCAAACATATTTTTATTTCAAAAATATGATCATTTTTCTGGTTTCATGACATGCATTAAAAATGTACTCTTTTCTTTCAATGCCTTATTTCTATTTTAGAATGAAATCTTTTACTTCAACCCTTGATTTCATTAAAATTGCAAATTTCCATTTCATTCTTTATTTACATAGGAAAATGTAAATTCCTATGAAATCTTTATTTTATAAATGAACTTCAAATTAAATTGTTTCTCACCCATTTATGTTTTATAATGGGCCAGACCCCTCACATTAGACCTACAACTTGTGGATGCTGGTTATGTCGGTTGGTTCCGGGCAGACTTATTCCACTTGTTGGGCTTAACCTCGTGTCTTTGCCCAATTCGTATTTGTGCACTTGGACCTCTCACATTAGGCTCAACATTTGTGGCTGCTGGATATGCCGGTTGGTTCCGGGCAGACTTCCACCACAAATGTGACCTAACCTCGTGTCCAAGAACAATTTTAATTAATCATATAATTGTTCTACTAAAAATATTATTTTAAAATGTTTCTCATTTCAAAATATCTTATTTACATGAAAATGTAAACTTTTCTTCTTACATTGAAAATATAACATTTCTTTTCTTTAATCTAATCTAATTTACATTAAAAATGTAAACTTTTTTTTTCTTATCTAATTTACATTAAAAAATGTAAACTTTCCTTTCTACATTGAAAATGTAATTATCTATTCATTTTAAATTACCTTAATAAAAATGTAAATTTCCATTCACTTTAAACTACATTAATAAAAATGTAAGTTAATACATTTCCATTCTTTTTACATTAATAAAAATCTAAGTGATTATTCTACTTTATTTACCTTAATAAAATATAAGTTTCATTCTACTTTAATCACATTAATAAAAATGTAAATTTTTGTTACCGTACAAAATCATATCTTTAATTACGTTTAGAAATGTAATTTCATTACAACGGTAAAATCTTATCTTTTTCCACCAATAACTTTTCCTTTCCCATTTTCAATAAAAAGTTAAATTTTTCCATACCGTTCACTATTCTTTTTATTTACATAAGGGGGGTGTAAATCAAGTTGTTATCAAATTCTATTCTTTTTTATTCATATAAGAAAATGTGAATAAAGTTCCATCGCTAAATTAGTTTATTTTATCTCCACAAAAGGAATGTAAATAAAATGTCATTTCATATTTCGTTCTTTTTATTCCTTTTTACATGAGAGAATTTAAGTAAAGATCATCAAGTTGTGTCCCTTTTCATTTACAAAAGTAAATGTAAATAAGGTTTCATCGCTAAATTGTTCATTTTATAGAAAATATAAATAAAGTTTCATCGCTAAATTATTAATTTTATTTACATATGAAATGTAAATAAACGTTCACTATAAACATAATCTTTTATCTACATAAAAGTGTAAACAAAATGTATCCTTTTTCTGTCATATTTCTATAATCCAAATTTTATTTACAACTGATTGTAAATAAAGTGAAATGTCCTTTTTGTTTGTCATTTTCTATAATCAAGTTTTACCCTCTTTTATTTACAAATGTAAATGTAAATAAAATCTAATTTTCAATATTGTTCCCTTTTTATTTACATAGGTAAGTGTAAATAAAATCTATTTTTAAATTTTGTTCTCTTTTTATTTACAAAGGTAAGTGTAAATAAAATCACTTTTCATACTTGTTTTTCTCCCTAACATATTAAATTTACATATAGATGTGGATCTCAACAATTCACATAACCAAATGAGATGATTTGGTTTTAATTATCTCAAATTAACTCAAATATACATTTTAAATATCATCTTTATAGCCTCACATAAAACCATAAACTTCACTGCTTATCTCCTATATACATTTTGGTATTAGAGCACAAATTTATTTGATAAAATTACATTTTCTAATAAGGGCGATTTTTCAAACTTATTTATTAAAAATATACATTTTCTAATAAGGACGATTTCCCGCAAGCGTTTCATTTTGCTCTGATACCAACTGTAACGACACAGGTTCCGCCTGACCCGATCAATCTCAAAACCCGACCAAGATCATTCAAAACCCGAGTATGTTAACTCTGGGAATACAACAACATCAGAACAATAACAACAAACTTTTATAAACATTACAGTAACGTTACATCAGAGTACAGAATATCAGAGTACATTGAATAAAATTACAGCAGAAGATAATTTTACATCAAATACAGTAAGTAAACAGTGGAAACAATAAAATAGATACAGCGAAAGACAACTATGCTTTGGACACAACTTTAAGCTTCAATCCAGAATCCTGCTCAAGAAGTAAATATCTGCAAAAAGCTACTCGACTGTCCATGTGTAAAAAGAGGGCACCCAAGTTTGTAAACGTGGAAACAAACAACGGGTCAGTCATGGGACTGGTGTGAGAATTCTTAACTAATTTCACTAATAACAATAAGATAAATCCAAGGACCACGCCGCTAATGCGGAACGGGTTTACTCCAATGGATTGTCGTGCATAAATTAAAGTAAATCGTTAAACAACGCAATGCTTTTTGTAAAAATGAAACCATCATAAGACCCAAGTCCCATCACACAATGCAACGCAAACCGGAGGATAGGGTTTTACCTTATAATGGTCAAAAATGCTTGATAAGATAAAAATGAATTTTGATATTGTTATTAGTGTATATCAAAACATTTCAAAATAAATGTATCAATCCTAGGACACATATATACCATAATACTATGCTTCCATACTAGTAATACAATCAAATCCGTAGTTTCGTATTGGAAGTTTGGATTTCCATCATGAGTCCAGGCTAGGGAGGAGCTCCTTACCGATTCGAGACACTCTAGCTAATGTCTCAGGATCCCCCCACAATGAACCCTTGGATAGCTGTAGGACCGCTCCACACATACAGCTTCGTGGATTAGTTATTCCTGAACACACGTTTCCCGATCCTATAGGACCTATCATCCGAGGCGCCTCATTCCATCATCCACATAAGTAAAATGCCAGTCAATTTTAAGCACCGACACCACTTCTAGCTAGAAAGAAACGTGTTGCTCTCCCTGCGTTCCCTTCTCCCGTTTTAGACTCAACCGGGTTGTGAAGCTCGCGAAGTCACACTATACGCAAAGCTTTGCCTAAACAGAATATGCTTTGATCATCAACCACAAGGCCCTGCTTTTCAACAAAAAGCCTTGATTCATGCATCTTAGCATGCCACATTGTCAGACCATACCGTATCATTGATCATCTACCAATATATATATAACCTCTAAGCTCATACGTCTTAGAGAAGGGTGTTAAGCAAAGGATAAATCCTCCACCACAAAACAAAAATACACAATTAGTAGCGTTCAATGATACAATATAAATGAATACAATGTCAGGCAAACAATCCATTTACAAGTCCGTTCTGGGTCTGAACGAAACAACGTGTCCGTCGATCTCCAAATGCGTTTGGACGATCATTACTAAATATCTTGCCTTGGAAGGCCAATCCCAATTCAAGATACCA
The DNA here is from genome assembly GCA_030737875.1 of Allium sativum. Taxonomy (NCBI): domain Eukaryota; kingdom Viridiplantae; phylum Streptophyta; class Magnoliopsida; order Asparagales; family Amaryllidaceae; genus Allium; species Allium sativum. The sequence goes on from CM060923.1 coordinate 162,888,863, forward strand.
GTCATCATCATCCCAACGATGTGAAAACCTTTGGTCTTCAACCACCGCCTTCATCTTCGACTCCTGGTCATCGTTACAATTATTCAGAATGGGTTAAACCCAGTCTTTCTGAGTAACTCGCGTATTTTGTGATTAAAAAGAAAACAATGGAAAATCACACATTACGCCACATTCCGACTCTGGATATTCTTTTAATAAGATATTCATATTAAAAGGTTCTCATTAATTTTATCAAAGATAAACTTTGAAAATAAAATCCTAAATCTTCCTTAAAAGATTTACTAAAACTCTAGTTTTGATTTGATATCAAAATTCATTATTACAAGATCATTTATTTTAAGGAATAAATCTTGTCTTAAATAGGTTAAAGAACCGGTGTCCTTTAAACACAGTTCACGATAAACCCACAAATCAATTTCCAAAATATGGAATTCCTCAGAAATCAAATCAATACATAATCGATATAAATTTCTGTATCGGACTAATAATATAAATGGAATAACGACAAGGCCTCTTAAATTCCATATATAATATTGGTCTTCTTTTACAGAAGCCCATCTCGATTATTACCAATTGAACTTCCACTTAATTCCAATTAATTTATTATACTGGGAAAACATGACTTTTAGAAAAATGCCTTTTTAAATCTATAAAATAGATTTATAAATTTCAAATAATAACTTCAATGTAAATTGGATTAAAGGACAAATGTCATTTGAAAAAACTGTCCACGGTAAATCCAACCCACAAATCATTTTATTTCAATCGTAAAATATAATTAGAAATGTTAATGATCTTAAATAAAAGATTTGCTCTTTAAATATTTATTCATTACTATAAAACATACTTTGAAATAATCATTAAGAATTATTCTTCATGTAAAAAGATTTTAAATGTAAAATATTCTCTTCTAAAAGAAAACCTGAATCGGAATGCGACTCAATCATGTACCATATAATTTGAATTATACGGATTTCCCACATCTCATATATATGACAATAAGTGATAAATACTCATCAAATCATCCATTCACATCCAGAGTGCAATTTCCAACTGCATGAGCATAAAAATGAAATAATCACGCTCATCGCAGCCTGTCGATCGATCGATAGACATACAATACAATATTGGGATTCGTGTATTTCAAATATCGTCCCAATACCCGTGTGGGGTTTTGAGCCAACAACAGTTCATATAAATATACAGATAAATAATTGGTTAATAGATTTAACCAATTTAAATTATACTACCAAGTTGATGTTAATAAATCAAACAAGTCATTTATTTCTAATGTTGAGTAAGAATATATTTGCTCGAATAATTTCTCTATACATTTTTAATGTATGTTTTGACTAATAATATGTTCTTATAATTAGAATATCAATTCTAATGTAAGTTTGCAAATAAAATGGTTTTCATATTTGCTTATAAATTCAATCGTATGATATACAATTAAAAATGATTATTATTATTGCAAACTTATCCTACTGTTCATTATGCGAATAAAAATGATTATTACCGTTGCATATAAATTTTCAATATACGTTATGCAAATAAAATCGGTTATCATATTTGCATATAGATTCCATCTCAACAAAAAGGTATAAAAGTGATATACACATTTTGTTGCCAATTCTATTTCAACAAAATAATTTAAAGAGGTCATTTTCATTTTGTCAACAATTCTAGTTTAATAAAATGAATAAATACAATATTTCAACTCTTTTATTGCATACTAAATGTCAATAAAAAATAATGCCTTTACTTCTTCTTTTTCCATTTCATTTTAAATGACAATATAAATGACATCTTTCTATTTACACTCTTTTATTGTATTCAAAATACGAATATAAAAATATATTAAAATCTCTCTTTTTATTGCATAGAAAATGACAATAAAATGATACCCCTTTTATCTTCACTTTCATTGTAAATATAATGACAATAAAAAAAATGTTGCCCCTTTTGTCTATTCTTTTATTTACATTTAGAATGTAAAGAGAAATATAACTTTTTATCCTAAGTATTTATTTACATTTAAATGTAAATAGACATAAAACTCTGTAATCCTTGTTCTATTTGCATTAAGAAATGCAAACGAAAATGCCATTTTTCACTGAATGTAAAACGACTATAAAAATGTGGTTTATACAAATCTATCCATTTTATTGAATGTAACGTAACAACAAAAGTATTACCCTTTTTAATCTATATTTTTATTGGATATAAAATAAAAAATAAAATGTTAGCTTTTAAATCCAACTTTATTGCGACTAATTGAAAATAAAAGAATTTTTTTTTAATCTAATTCAAATCTTTCAGTGAAATCTGAACTACATAAAAATAAAATTTTAACGTATCAACTCTTTTTTTTGTAATTTTATTTTATTTAAAAATTTCATATCACGATGATAATCAATTGATTATAAAAAATATAAAAAAAAGAAATCTCACCACGCTTTAACTGAATTCCTGTTCGCGTTCAAAGTAGGTTGAATTTCCAAAGTGTTTTTTTCAGATTCGGTCAGTTTCCTTGTGTAGATCTGATCAATACGAGTCCAACGCTTTTCGTTTCATCAAATTCTGACCTTATATATAAAAAAAAGATTCATTTTGTTGTAATAAAAAAGAAAAGATTTATTTTTGTTTTGTAGTAAAATAAGAAAACATTCATTTTTGTTTGTGTATTGAAAGTTAACAAACAATTTTCATTTTTAGTGAAAGTCAAAAAGAATATTTTTAATATTCTTTTGTTAAAATGGAAAATTATATTATTTATAACCGTTTTGTCAAATTAAAAAGATTTAACTTTTGTTTATACTTAAAAAGATTTCACCTTTGGATTTTAAATAAAAAGAATTCCCTTTTTATTTTTGTCATTTAAAAAGAATGTCACTTTTATTTTTATGTGTAGTGAAACAAAGTACAAAAGTATCATTTTTGAGTGTAAGTTAAAAAGGGGCATTTTTAATGTTAATTTGGTTAGAATGGAATTGTTTTAACATAAATGAATCATTAAAGTATATAAGGAATAATGAAATTTTGTTAACATAAGAATTTGCATTTTTTAATGTAAATGAAATATGAGTCATAAATAAAAAAAGGGGATGCTTGTTTGGCAAAAATGGTAACATTAAAAGTACATTTTTATATGTAAAATAAGAATGAAAATTTGCATTGAATGTAAAATTACATTTTATATGTAATAAGAATTTACATAGTCAAATCTATGTGAGAACTCTTTTCTCACTAAATTTTTATTTATGGTTATTATTTACTTTCATAAATGTATGTATATAAATGTCTGTGGTGAATGTTTGTGAATTATTTCTGTGGCATGCATGATATGTTGTGAATTAATGTTTGGATGAGATGCAATGTTTGAATTTTGAAAATAGGTAGCATGCTAATCAATGTTAATTTATTATTATTTATGATAATTCATATATGTTACACTGCCATATACAAGTTGCCTGACTTGTATATGTTGATTGGGCTGATATTTTCACACATCGCCCAAGTGCACAAATAATATATTATTATTTGGATTTTGTTTGAAAGTTGTGTGAATGTTATCTGAATGTTATTGGAATGTTAATTTGGTGATAAGGAATGTCTATCATTATTTCACAAATGCGTTGTATGAAATCCATTAATTAATGGTATTTGATTTGAGTCTCATTCCAATGCAGAATCTTCTAAAGTTATCGAGAATGGCTAATGTAGTAATAAATAATTAATTAATATTGGAAGTTCGAAATTCAAAAATTATACATTTTGGAAATATTATTGTAATATTATTTTAAATATTATAAGAATAAATGTAGCAATAAATGACTAATTAATATTTCAAGTTTGAATTTCAAAATTAACATTTTGAAAGTATTATTATAATATTATTTTAATATTATAAGAATATGAAAAGTTACCATTTATATTAAGATAGTTGAAATCAAGATATTTAGAAATAAAGAATATCTTAAAATTAAGATTCCTTAATGGAAAGGATAATTTCAAATAATATGTTTTGGAAAAATAAATTATAATTATAATTGTGCTTGAACGCGAGGTTAGGTTACATTTGTGGTGGATGTCTGCCCAGACCTGACCGGCATATCCAGCAGCCACTAATATTGAACTTAATGTGAGAGGTCCAAGTGCACAAATACGAAATGGGCCATGACACGAGGTTAAGCCCAACTTGTGGAATAAGTCTGCCCGGAAATGACCGGCACATCCAGCATCTACAAGTCGTTGGCTTAATGTGAGAGGTCTAGTCCATTATAAAATACAAATGGATAAGAAAATGAGTTGGGCTATTTAATCCGTTTTAAAAATAGCAACACATTTTAAAAACCCGAACGAGTTTATCGATTTATTTTATCCATTTTATAATGAATATTAAAAGAGAAGTTTCAAAATTAATATTTTGGAAAATAATATTATTATAAAAGAATAACATATAGAATAATCAATTTTTAGATTATAGTTGGAATAAAAGTTGGAATCGTCTTGGAAACGAATTTATAAACGTTTTAAAATACGTAAAAATAAGGAAAAATTTATGTGAAATCATAATAAATGATCCAAAAAGGGTTTTGATGAAAATATCCAAGTTTATGAAGATAAAAGATATTTTTATCAAAATAAGTGATTTATTTAATTTATAAATAAATAAAAGGATTTAAAATGGTTTTTGATACAACTAAGAATTCCCAATGAGTATATTGAATTGGATTTAAATGGAAATTATCTACAGATTATTTCAATATTAATTCTGTGATTATATGGATATTATTTCGGGAATTTGGAAGATATTTAATATCGTTATTTCTGATATGATATCTGTTGGTTTTAGAATTTGATATTGAATATAATCGATATAATTCCCATTCAAAGCTTTATATTTAATATCAAGTTAGATTTTGGGTTTGTCGTGAATAATGTCTTAAATAACATTATTCTTAAATCCATTTGAGTAAAGGAAAATCTTTTTATTAAGATTTAAATGAGATTTCCAATTATTAAATATAATTGAAATAAAAAGGAAATTGATTATGGGTTGGTTATGAACAATGTTTTGAAGGGCATTAGTTCTTGAAACTCAAATCAATAGTGAAATTTTGATTTGTTTTTAATTAATCTTTTAGTTAAGATTAAATGAAATTTTCTAAAAGAAGAGACGCCTAATATTATACATTAAATTGGGAATTAATGAAACATGAAATGGGGTCACTCGTGAACTATGTTTTAAATAACATCGGTTCTTAAACCCGGATTAAAGATAAGATTAATTCCAGAAAAGTGATTAGTCATTTAACAATGATTTTAGAAGACTAAAAGTTAATAAAGTTTTAAATAAATCTTTAATTCGATTGAAGGTGAATAAAGGAAGATTAAAGAATAAGTTGAAAGATATATCATTGATAAAATTTGTGGGAACCTTTCCCTAATAATGTGAATACTTTATTAAAAAGATATTCTGAATTGGAATGAGGCGTTGATGTGGTTTATATATAGCACCTAATTTTAAATCACGCGAGTTATTCGGAAAGACCGGGTTTAACCCATTCGGAATAATGAATACGGCGACTAACAGTCGAAGAGTTGAAGATGGTACAAGACCGACAATCTTCACGTCGAATGGATGAGTTACCATTGACGCCCATGATTGGAGTATCTACCTTGAAAGGGCTAAAATGGTGGCCGTCCGGACGTAGTGTTGATTTGTACGGATTTGGCTTTCGCTCAGACCCAGAGCATAAGCTTATAAATGGAATGTGTGTCTGACATCGTACTCCATTATATATTGTACTTATTGATTTTCTGCTGAATGCATGAATGTTTGGTGGCGGAGAATTTATTCTCTTGCTTAACACCCTTTCATATATTTCGGCAAAAGATTAATAGTATGATATGGATTGACAGTGTGGCATACCAAGATGCAATGATCAAGGCTTTTGTTGAAAAGCAGGCCTTGTGGTTGATGATCAAAGCACAGCCTGTTTAGGCGTAGCTTTGTGTATAGCGTGCCTTCGCGAGCCTCACAACCCGGTGGAGTCTAAAACGGGAGAAGGGAATGCAGGGAGAGCAGCACGTTTCTTTCAAGCTAGAAGTGGTGTCGGTGCTTAAACTGACTGATATTTACTTATGTGGATGATGGAATGAGGCGCCTCGAATGATAGGTCCTATAGGATCGAGAAATGTGTGTTCAGGAATAACTAATCCACGAAGTTGTATGTGTGGACCGGCCCTGCAGCTGTAACAACCCAGAAATTTCGACAACGGGAATATGAGATTAATTAGGGTTTAACTATTAATAATCAAGTTTATATTGATACTTGAGCTAAAAATCAAATATATTGTTGTATGTGGATTTAATTCGATTCAGAACGTTAGTTGAGAAACGAATATTTGAATTTGATTTTAGTTGGATAATTGAATTCGAGGGGAAAATATAAATGGTTAAATATAAAGATAAGCGTTATTGATGCTAAAACGAATTGGAGAATTATCTGTTGAGATATAAAAAAAAATGACTTGGCTTTGTATATATTCGTATATATATATATATAAAGAAATTTAAATTTTTCGTTGTGAAGTTTGGGAGCGAATGGAGTTTGTTTGTGTGAACAAAATCAGTGAACCGATAACTAACTTAAAAATAAAAACATCGATGTCCATAAATGAAGTCGAATTACAATTAAATAAATTTTTATTGAACTCAGCACGTTGAAATGTAGATGTACATTAAATTTCGTTGTAGTTGGAGATTTTATTGAAAATACGAATTCAGAACGCTACAGGGTAGTTCACGGTTTAATTATTATAAGCATTACACCAAATATAACCTTCCTCAGCAATAACTACGCCGACCTATACTTGAGAAACGCAGACTCCCTATCACCTACTGATGTTACGTTGTTTTTATCTTCATTTTTTTTCCTTTATAAAAGTATCAAGCCCTCGTTCATTTCGGGAGCAAAATTTCTTCTTTTTCTAAATTCACCAGTAATGGCCGATCGAAAATCGTTTGCCCCAATTTCATTTTTAATGGCCACCGTAAAGCGTTCTTCTCCAAAATCGAAGCTTCCACCCTGTTGAAACTCCAATAGATCGAACCCTAATCGAACCTCGCAGTCATCGATTTGAAGCCACGAACTCGAAAATTTCGAAGCTATCGCACCCTAACTGGTTGATCAGCAAGGCCTCTCTGCTGCTCCAAGTTGCTGCTAACCCCCGTTCTACCTGAAGCACCGCGTCGCCACTCTCAAGAACACCAAAAATTGAGTCTGCATCGCTGCGTTTTCTCCACTGCGTTCAAGGTGAGTTTCTTTTGGAACTCACGATTGATTAATTTTAGTTCAAGTATTTCAATTTCAGTGGAACTGAACTAAATTAGTTCGATTTGGGTGAATTTTGTTCATGGTTGCATCTTATTGTTGAACGTTGTTGCTAGATTAAATACTTTGAGTCCTTTACAGTGTTTTAAATCAAATAATCTAATTTCGTCATGGCCCAACATGATTAAAACATGGCAAGTGCAACGATATATGCAATATGATATATTCGGTTGCTTGAAAAAACTATTAAGAAGATAAATGGATTACCCGGAAAAAGGTAGGAGTAGTATTTTTATTTCTCACTTGGGAACACTTTACTACCGTTCTAGATCGATGCAACTAAACATGGTAGTTATTCGCCACACTAGGTGTTTACAATTCATCAGGTTAAAAGAAGACTGATCGGTTCTGGTATAAGTCAGTTCACGAACACATAAAAGTATCGGTAAGAAGAAGTAGATTAAAATAACCTTGTTATATCAAATTAAGTATTGAGTTACCTGGTCCTTTGCAAGATGACGAGCTCACGTGGACAGTTAGTGAGCATTCACTCACGATTAATTATTAATTCAAGTCCATTAACTTCGGTAATTAGTTTAATTAAAACAGTCAAATTGGGTAGTTTGGGTTAGATTACCTTACCATATGTTTGCTGCCTTGTGGATGGTCACTGAAAGTTCATCTGGAGTTGATTAGTTATTACTGCTGTTGTGCATTTCATTTTGTTCTTGTTTATTATGATTATTACGGTTTTCAAAACAAGTTGCAAATTGTATATCATAAAGTAAACTTAAATCAGCATATGATTTAAATTGTGAATGGCAGATTCGAAATATCTGTACTTTTAAGGTTTGGACAAACATATATATGGTTTTGATAATGATTGGCCACCTTTAAACTGATATATAAATTCCCATAGTGCCTTGTTAAGACTGTCACACGTTGGTTCCCTTGTTTGGTCACGATAGGTCCTCGACAGTTTGTGCTCAAGTAAATCTTTGTGTTGTGCACTAAGTGTTTAGCAGCTATATATGCAGTACAATTTACCTTTTGCTATCTGTTTTTTTCTTGAGCATATAAACAATAGTTAATGTGGTGGACAAACCATTGTGTCTCAATTAAACTTGAGTTGGATATATTTTGGAGTTTGACACTTTATATTCTCTGACCTCTTGCCAACCTGCTATATTTAGTGCAGATTATCTCAGTGAATACAATAAATTTAGGTGTCATTTGAAGTTGAACTATTGTGATATATATTGGGACTAATACAAATTGGTAGTCTTGGTATGCATTTGGTAATGCATGCTGCCTGGAGAGTATGTGTTGGTACTCTATTATGTTGAAAGAAATAACATGCCACCTTTATTTTGCACCTACCCTGGTCTTTGGTCTTTGCTTCACACGATCTCTTCCCATAAGCATGAACAATAGTTATGCCATGCACTTATGTATGTTATTTAGTCACTGTATTGCAAACCTGAAACATTAGTAAGAAATTTAGAGGCAAAAATGTTTGTGTTTAAGTACATAAGTCTGTCCTCCCTTTTAAAACGTGCCTGTAGCATTGTGTGGACAGATTTCAAGTGCTAAAGTTATTGGTAGTATGATATTTTTGATTTCCCAGTTGACCCCCTGAACATACGAATCCGCATGTGATGATTCTTGAACTCCTCTTTGATGTCATTTGTTTTTGCCGCATTGCTATCTCCTATGTTTAAGCCTGGGCTGCTTGCACTTATCTTACCTAGGGGCTATACTTGGTCTTTTCGATTTGATCATCCAGTATGTCCTGCCTATTTGATGTTGCGTGTGTACTGTTGTCCACTACCTTAGCTGTTGTAATTCACCTTGTATGTATGTGTGTTGCTCTTGTCATATACGCTTACACTAATGATTTTTGGGTTATGGAATGTTGAGGCAGTGCACATGTGTACTCGTACACGTGTGTACATGCAGACTCCTGTAACCGCTTGTCCGTGAAATTAAAACTGATGTGAACAGATATTACTCGATTTTTTTTATTTTTCACGGAAGTTAGGATTAACCAATATTTTTTCCGGTTTATATTGAAGTTAATTTACTTGAACTATGATTAATCCTGACTCGAGTATTTTATGTTTTTGCATGGGATGCTCGAGTCAGACCCGAGCATTTCAGATTTTAAAAATTCTAGTCAAGGTTCGAAGGTCGACGAAGAAGGGGATTCTAGAAGACGACGCACTCTGATGTTTAAAACAGTAATATTTTCTTGTATTCAAATTTTCGTTTAAAACCGCTGTATGGAAAATATTGTATCAAGATTTTGGTTATATAATAAAGTGTGTTTTTTGTTGTTCAAGGTTATGTTATTTATTCTGTGTTGATTCTACTTTTAAACTCTGTAAGCTAAATAACGGTCCGTCGGTTTGAACGTTTTAAATTGGTTAAATTGCTGGTTTAAAGTGGTCAAATTGGCGGGACGTTACAGTTGGTATCAGAGCTTTGGTTTATTCAAAGCATAGCTTATCGAGTTTAAATAAGTAGGATTGACATTAGAAAACGGGTTTTGAAAATAAAAAGGTATCGAAATATAATTTTGAAAAGTGTAAATAATTTTAAAATAAATTTTGGAAGGAAAAATATTTTGGTGATATTATATTTTGAATACTAGTATTTTGAAAATAATACAGCGGGAAAAATATATATATATTTTGAGATTTAAATTTTGTTTGGAATCCCCAGTCTTCAGAAGTCTTCGAATCCAGGTTTGCGATAATTATTCTTCGATAAGATCCCCTTAGATTTGAACCCCGAATTCGTCATTGAATGGTATCAAGGAAAGATAAGTATAAAATAATCGATGAATTAAATTCGCTAATTGGTATTCTAGCAATCAGAGACAACCGGACTTATTGAAAATAAGAGTTTAAATAAGATAATTTGAAATGTTTTTCAAAAGATTGTGAGAGGCCAACAGATTTTGGTAATAGATCAGAATGACAAGAAGCGAAGAGCAAAAAGCCGCACGGCGAGAACGAAGAGCGGCAGAACGTAAAAGAAGGGAAGAAGTAATGATGGAATACGAGGAGAGGATTAAGGAAAGACAGACAGCTGGCCCCTATGACGATGCCGTCAGTTACAGATGTCAGAAAAAGGGACATTACGCGGCTACGTGCGGAGAGAGAGATAAGGGAAAGAAGAAAGAAGGAAAAATTTACCGATCCAATATTTTCTGCTTTAAATGTCGAGAGAAGGGACATTTTCCCAGTCGATGTCTCAAGGTAAGGAAGAAGAAGTCTGCCATTGCTGAGACGTCTGATGAACCAATCACTTGCTATCATTGTAAGCAAGTTGGACATATAGCTCGAAATTGTTCCGAGAGACAACAAGGAAGACAGGCAACATTGCGCTCCGCTAGAGAGAAAACTGTGAAGTATGTAGATAAAGATGGCTCCATCTCGTATTATTGTAAGAGCTGCAAAGAGTGGGGTCATGTGGATGAGGAATGCACAAATCTTTTTGTGGAGACTCCAGAACCATGAATATCGTGAAAGTAGTTTACGCAGAGATGTGGATCATCGATCGAAAAGCAGAAAATCATCGAAGATTGTGAATCCTAGCTAAGTTAGCTCTGTTTCGTAATACTATCGTTGTAATTCTAAAACTCCTATGTAGGTATTTTGAATAGATCAAAAAGACTATGTATAATTATTTGAATGGAATGGTTATGAAAGATTTTGAACTCTATGAAGTTGTTATTAATGGTTTAATCTTATTTTTATAAGGTTATTTGAAATCTTAAAAGTGAAATATTTCTGAGTAGAAATTATAATAATATTGTTATAACAAATGGTTTTCATAAAAGTAGGTTCGTAAACTGAATTTGAGAGTTACGTGAGAAATAATTTGATAAGAAAGTAAAGTTAAGAAATTGGAAACTGACCGGAGATTGGTCAAGTTGGATGACTTTCTAAGTGTCGATCTGATGTTGGTTCCGGCCTTCGAGGTTGATACTTAGAGAGTTGTTCGCTTGCTAATTTACGGTCAGAGGATGTGAATGTGGAATAATGATAATGCATGAAGAGGAATTAGTTATAAGAATTTCGAAATTTTGAGAGTATAAGGATTTGAATGGAGGGATGAACTTAATGAGGATTTATTTATAAAAAAAAGGGGTATGAAAAATATAAATATCAGAATTGATTAAGAGACCAAAACCAAAGTTTGAAATTTGAATGGAAGTTTGAGGATATTCGATTTTGATATATAAGTTTTCGAAATTTATATGAGGAATGTATATGAATATAACGAATTTGAAAATTTCTGATTTAAAGAGAATCGATTTGAAATATTACAGAATATATATAAGAATGAGATATTTGGAAATATGATTTGGGAAAAAATCATAAATATGATTTATGAGAAATATGAAGTAAAGTACTATATGTATATAGTACAATATGTTTTCAAAATCGAGATAAGGGAAGTACCTTCCTGCTCTATGAATTTGGAGCTAGTTGAGATATGCTGCTGGTGGTAGTAGGTTGTCCGAACATAAAACTCATGAGTTGCCATTGAGCACGACTGCTAGCGTAATTCGCAGGGCTGCAGATAGCCTACGGCGGTCGGATGTTTCTGGAGGGAATCAGGCGTAACCATTGTGATCTCTGCGATCTAGAGTCGTTGGAATTCGGCCGTGTAGCGAAATTCGCAGGGCTGCGGATAACCTAAGGCGGACGGATGTTTCCTGAGGAAATCAGGCGTAACCATTGTGACTGCTGCGATCTACAGTCGAATTGGAAGGGCGTAATCCGCAGAGCTGTGAAAGCTTACGGGTATGGATGTTTCCTGGGGGACCCAGGCGTAACCATTGTGTACCTGCGGTCCACTTAGATATCTTAGTGATTGTGAGCCACCTGTTTGATGCAGCAGTTAGTCTTCGTGACTTGATTGATCTTCGTGACCTGAGTTGTCTTTGTGACTTGTTTTGTCCTCGTGACTTGATTCATCTTCATAATTGGATGATTTGATTTCGTGATCCTGAGAGAGAGCAACCAACGCTCAATGACCTCAGATCGTCTTTTGATTTTTAAGTATTTTCCGTTGATTTGTTCATGACGAAATTCGCAGGGAAGTGATTTCCTACGGATACGGATGTTTTCTGGGGGACCCAGGTGTAACCATTGTGTATCTGCGATTCATGAACAATCAACGCATCATTATCACATTGGTACTTCCCGTATCTGTTTTTAAAAGAATTTTTGAAATATTTTCACTGGGAGTTGAAGCAAGGATATTTTAGTACTTGGAGATTTTAGTCGTACGCCTGGCCAGCGTATGCCTAACATCTGTGAGAACGACAATAAACTTGTCAAACCTCGAGTTATAAAGTATTTTCAAATAAATAATTTGAGACTAAAATCGAGAGAAAAAAAAATCTTGGAATAATAATATCAATATTTTCCATATAGAAGTATAAAAGGTTTCTGATTTTGAAAAATTTTAGGTCGATAATTTGGGACTTGAAAGGAAAATAATAATTACACTCAATGAGTGTAGTGAAGGTTGAATATGTGGTGATGTAATTGAATTTGTGAAATAATGGATAAGTAGATGTTGACATAAGAGATTATAAAAAAAAAATTGGGATTATTTGCAGGATTTGAAATTTAAGAATAGATTAATTTTGAGGGAGAAGGGATTTTCCAAATTAATTGGATATGATAACAAACGAAGAGGATCGATAAGTTAAATATCGATATTTAAATTAGTTGTGGGAAAATTGCAATAAATATGAAATTTAAAGTATACATTGGTATAACTCTGACGATCTTTCCTTTTCGAGGACGAAAAGTTTAAAGGGGGAAGAATGTAACAACCCAGAAATTTTGACAACGGGAATATGAGATTAATTAGGGTTTAACTATTAATAATCAAGTTTATATTGATACTTGAGCTAAAAATCAAATATATTGTTGTATGTGGATTTAATTCGATTCAGAACGTTAGTTGAGAAACGAATATTTGAATTTGATTTTAGTTGGATAATTGAATTCGAGGGGAAAATATAAATGGTTAAATATAAAGATAAGCGTTATTGATGCTAAAACGAATTGGAGAATTATCTGTTGAGATATAAAAAAAAATGACTTGGCTTTGTATTTATTCGTATATATATATATAAAGAAATTTAAATTTTTCGTTGTGAAGTTTGGGAGCGAATGGAGTTTGTTTGTGTGAACAAAATCAGTGAACCGATAACTAACTTAAAAATAAAAACATCGATGTCCATAAATGAAGTCGAATTACAATTAAATAAATTTTTATTGAACTCAGCACGTTGAAATGTAGATGTACATTAAATTTCGTTGTAGTTGGAGATTTTATTGAAAATACGAATTCAGAACGCTACGGGGTAGTTCACGGTTTAATTATTATAAGCATTACACCAAATATAACCTTCCTCAGCAATACACTACGCCGACCTATACTTGAGAAACGCAGACTCCCTATCACCTACTGATGTTACGTTGTTTTTATCTTCATTTTTTTTCCTTTATACAAGGATCAAGCCCTCGTTCATTTCGGGAGCAAAATTTCTTCTTTTTCTAAATTCACCAGTAATGGCCGATCGAAAATCGTTTGCCCCAATTTCATTTTTAATGGCCATCGTAAAGCGTTCTTCTCCAAAATCGAAGCTTCCACCCTATTGAAACTCCAATAGATCGAACCCTAATCGAACCTCGCAGTCATCGATTTGAAGCCACGAACTCGAAAATTTCGAAGCTATCGCACCCTAACCGGTTGATCAGCAAGGCCTCTCTGCTGCTCCAAGTTGCTGCTAACCCCCGTTCTACCTGAAGCACCGCGTCGCCACTCTCAAGAACACCAAAAATTGAGTCTGCATCGCTGCGTTTTCTCCACTGCGTTCAAGGTGAGTTTCTTTTGGAACTCACGATTGATTAATTTTAGTTCAAGTATTTCAATTTCAGTGGAACTGAACTAAATTAGTTAGATTTGGGTGAATTTTGTTCATGGTTGCATCTTATTGTTGAACGCTGTTGCTAGATTAAATACTTTGAGTCCTTTACAGTGTTTTAAATCAAATAATCTAATTTCGTCATGGCCCAACATGATTAAAACATGGCAAGTGCAATGATATATGCAATATGATATATTCGGTTGCTTGAAAAAACTATTAAGAAGATAAATGGATTACCCGGAAAAAGGTAGGAGTAGTATTTTTATTTCTCACTTGGGAACACTTTACTACCGTTCTAGATCGATGCAACTAAACATGGTAGTTATTCGCCACACTAGGTGTTTACAATTCATCAGGTTAAAAGAAGACTGATCGGTTCTGGTATAAGTCAGTTCACGAACACATAAAAGTATCGGTAAGAAGAAGTAGATTAAAATAACCTTGTTATATCAAATTAAGTATTGAGTTACCTGGTCCTTTGCAAGATGACGAGCTCACGTGGACAGTTAGTGAGCATTCACTCACGATTAATTATTAATTCAAGTCCATTAACTTCGGTAATTAGTTTAATTAAAACAGTCAAATTGGGTAGTTTGGGTTAGATTACCTTACCATATGTTTGCTGCCTTGTGGATGGTCACTGAAAGTTCATCTGGAGTTGATTAGTTATTACTGCTGTTGTGCATTTCATTTTGTTCTTGTTTATTATGATTATTACGGTTTTCAAAACAAGTTGCAAATTGTATATCATAAAGTAAACTTAAATCAGCATATGATTTAAATTGTGAATGGCAGATTCGAAATATCTGTACTTTTAAGGTTTGGACAAACATATATATGGTTTTGATAATGATTGGCCACCTTTAAACTGATATATAAATTCCCATAGTGCCTTGTTAAGACTGTCACACGTTGGTTCCCTTGTTTGGTCACGATAGGTCCTCGACAGTTTGTGCTCAAGTAAATCTTTGTGTTGTGCACTAAGTGTTTAGCAGCTATATATGCAGTACAATTTACCTTTTGCTATCTGTTTTTTTCTTGAGCATATAAACAATAGTTAATGTGGTGGACAAACCATTGTGTCTCAATTAAACTTGAGTTGGATATATTTTGGAGTTTGACACTTTATATTCTCTGACCTCTTGCCAACCTGCTATATTTAGTGCAGATTATCTCAGTGAATACAATAAATTTAGGTGTCATTTGAAGTTGAACTATTGTGATATATATTGGGACTAATACAAATTGGTAGTCTTGGTATGCATTTGGTAATGCATGCTGCCTGGAGAGTATGTGTTGGTACTCTATTATGTTGAAAGAAATAACATGCCACCTTTATTTTGCACCTACCCTGGTCTTTGGTCTTTGCTTCACACGATCTCTTCCCATAAGCATGAACAATAGTTATGCCATGCACTTATGTATGTTATTTAGTCACTGTATTGCAAACCTGAAACATTAGTAAGAAATTTAGAGGCAAAAATGTTTGTGTTTAAGTACATAAGTCTGTCCTCCCTTTTAAAACGTGCCTGTAGCATTGTGTGGACAGATTTCAAGTGCTAAAGTTATTGGTAGTATGATATTTTTGATTTCCCAGTTGACCCCCTGAACATACGAATCCGCATGTGATGATTCTTGAACTCCTCTTTGATGTCATTTGTTTTTGCCGCATTGCTATCTCCTATGTTTAAGTCTGGGTTGCTTGCACTTATCTTACCTAGGGGCTATACTTGGTCTGTTCGATTTGATCATCCAGTATGTCCTGCCTATTTGATGTTGCGTGTGTACTGTTGTCCACTACCTTAGCTGTTGTAATTCACCTTGTATGTATGTGTGTTGCTCTTGTCATATACGCTTACACTAATGATTTTTGGGTTATGGAATGTTGAGGCAGTGCACATGTGTACTCGTACACGTGTGTACATGCAGACTCCTGTAACCGCTTGTCCGTGAAATTAAAACTGATGTGAACAGATATTACTCGATTTTTTTTATTTTTCACGGAAGTTAGGATTAACCAATATTTTTTCCGGTTTATATTGAAGTTAATTTACTTGAACTATGATTAATCCTGACTCGAGTATTTTATGTTTTTGCATGGGATGCTCGAGTCAGACCCGAGCATTTCAGATTTTAAAGATTCCAGTCAGGGTTCGAAGGTCGACGAAGAAGGGGATTCTAGAAGACGACGCACTCTGATGTTTAAAACAGTAATATTTTCTTGTATTCAAATTTTCGTTTAAAACCGTTGTATGGAAAATATTGTATCAAGATTTTGGTTATATAATAAAGTGTGTTTTTTGTTGTTCAAGGTTATGTTATTTATTCTGTGTTGATTCTACTTTTAAACTCTGTAAGCTAAATAACGGTCCGTCGGTTTGAACGTTTTAAATTGGTTAAATTGCTGGTTTAAAGTGGTCAAATTGGCGGGATGTTACAGTTGGTATCAGAGCTTTGGTTTATTCAAAGCATAGCTTATCGAGTTTAAATAAGTAGGATTGACATTAGAAAACGGGTTTTGAAAATAAAAAGGTATCGAAATATAATTTTGAAAAGTGTAAATAATTTTAAAATAAATTTTGGAAGGAAAAATATTTTGGTGATATTATATTTTGAATACTAGTATTTTGAAAATAATACAGCGGGAAAAATATATATATATATTGAGATTTAAATTTTGTTTGGAATCCCCAGTCTTCAGAAGTCTTCGAATCCAGGTTTGCGATAATTATTCTTCGATAAGATCCGCTTAGATTTGAACCCCGAATTCGTCATTGAATGGTATCAAGGAAAGATAAGTATAAAATAATCGATGAATTAAATTCGCTAATTGGTATTCTAGCAATCAGAGACAACCGGACTTATTGAAAATAAGAGTTTAAATAAGATAATTTGAAATGTTTTTCAAAAGATTGTGAGAGGCCAACAGATTTTGGTAATAGATCAGAATGACAAGAAGCGAAGAGCAAAAAGCCGCACGGCGAGAACGAAGAGCGGCAGAACGTAAAAGAAGGGAAGAAGTAATGATGGAATACGAGGAGAGGATTAAGGAAAGACAGACAGCTGGCCCCTATGACGATGTCGTCTGTTACAGATGTCAGAAAAAGGGACATTACGCGGCTACGTGCGGAGAGAGAGATAAGGGAAAGAAGAAAGAAGGAAAAATTTACCGATCCAATATTTTCTGCTTTAAATGTCGAGAGAAGGGACATTTTCCCAGTCGATGTCTCAAGGTAAGGAAGAAGAAGTCTGCCATTGCTGAGACGTCTGATGAACCAATCACTTGCTATCATTGTAAGCAAGTTGGACATATAGCTCGAAATTGTTCCGAGAGACAACAAGGAAGACAGGCAACATTGCGCTCCGCTAGAGAGAAAACTGTGAAGTATGTAGATAAAGATGGCTCCATCTCGTATTATTGTAAGAGCTGCAAAGAGTGGGGTCATGTGGATGAGGAATGCACAAATCTTTTTGTGGAGACTCCAGAACCATGAATATCGTGAAAGTAGTTTACGCAGAGATGTGGATCATCGATCGAAAAGCAGAAAATCATCGAAGATTGTGAATCCTAGCTAAGTTAGCTCTGTTTCGTAATACTATCGTTGTAATTCTAAAACTCCTATGTAGGTATTTTGAATAGATCAAAAAGACTATGTATAATTATTTGAATGGAATGGTTATGAAAGATTTTGAACTCTATGAAGTTGTTATTAATGGTTTAATCTTATTTTTATAAGGTTATTTGAAATCTTAAAAGTGAAATATTTCTAAGTAGAAATTATAATAATATTGTTATAACAAATGGTTTTCATAAAAGTAGGTTCGTAAACTGAATTTGAGAGTTACGTGAGAAATAATTTGATAAGAAAGTAAAGTTAAGAAATTGGAAACTGACCGGAGATTGGTCAAGTTGGATGACTTTCTAAGTGTCGATCTGATGTTGGTTCCGGCCTTCGGGGTTGATACTTAGAGAGTTGTTCGCTTGCTAATTTACGGTCAGAGGATGTGAATGTGGGATAATGATAATGCATGAAGAGGAATTAGTTATAAGAATTTCGAAATTTTGAGAGTATAAGGATTTGAATGGAGGGATGAACTTAATGAGGATTTATTTATAAAAAAAAGGGGTATGAAAAATATAAATATCAGAATTGATTAAGAGACCAAAACCAAAGTTTGAAATTTGAATGGAAGTTTGAGGATATTCGATTTTGATATATAAGTTTTCGAAATTTATATGAGGAATGTATATGAATATAACGAATTTGAAAATTTCTGATTTAAAAAGAATCGATTTGAAATATTACAGAATATATATAAGAATGAGATATTTGGAAATATGATTTGGGAAAAAATCATAAATATGATTTATGAGAAATATGAAGTAAAGTACTATATGTATATAGTACAATATGTTTTCAAAATCGAGATAAGGGAAGTACCTTCCTGCTCTATGAATTTGGAGCTAGTTGAGATATGCTGCTGGTGGTAGTAGGTTGTCCGGACATAAAACTCATGAGTTGCCATTGAGCACGACTGCTAGCGTAATTCGCAGGGCTGCAGATAGCCTACGGCGGTCGGATGTTTCTGGAGGGAATCAGGCGTAACCATTGTGATCGCTGCGATCTAGAGTCGTTGGAATTCGGCCGTGTAGCGAAATTCGCAGGGCTGCGGATAACCTAAGGCGGACGGATGTTTCCTGAGGAAATCAGGCGTAACCATTGTGACTGCTGCGATCTACAGTCGAATTGGAAGGGCGTAATCCGCAGAGCTGTGAAAGCTTACGGGTATGGATGTTTCCTGGGGGACCCAGGCGTAACCATTGTGTACCTGCGGTCCACTTAGATATCTTAGTGATTGTGAGCCACCTGTTTGATGCAGCAGTTAGTCTTCGTGACTTGATTGGTCTTCGTGACCTGAGTTGTCTTTGTGACTTGTTTTGTCCTCGTGACTTGATTCATCTTCATAATTGGATGATTTGATTTCGTGATCCTGAGAGAGAGCAACCAACGCTCAATGACCTTAGATCGTCTTTTGATTTTTAAGTATTTTCCGTTGATTTGTTCATGACGAAATTCGCAGGGAAGTGATTTCCTACGGATACGGATGTTTTCTGGGGGACCCAGGTGTAACCATTGTGTATCTGCGATTCATGAACAATCAACGCATCATTATCACATTGGTACTTCCCGTATCTGTTTTTAAAAGAATTTTTGAAATATTTTCACTGGGAGTTGAAGCAAGGATATTTTAGTACTTGGAGATTTTAGTCGTACGCCTGGCCAGCGTATGCCTAACATCTGTGAGAACGACAATAAACTTGTCAAACCTCGAGTTATAAAGTATTTTCAAATAAATAATTTGAGACTAAAATCGAGAGAAAAAAAAAATCTTGGAATAATAATACCAATATTTTCCATATAGAAGTATAAAAGGTTTCTGATTTTGAAAAATTTTAGGTCGATAATTTGGGACTTGAAAGGAAAATAATAATTACACTCAATGAGTGTAGTGAAGGTTGAATATGTGGTGATGTAATTGAATTTGTGAAATAATGGATAAGTAGATGTTGACATAAGAGATTATAAAAAAAAAATTGGGATTATTTGCAGGATTTGAAATTTAAGAATAGATTAATTTTGAGGGAGAAGGGATTTTCCAAATTAATTGGATATGATAACAAACGAAGAGGATCGATAAGTTAAATATCGATATTTAAATTAGTTGTGGGAAAATTGCAATAAATATGAAATTTAAAGTATACATTGGTATAACTCTGACGATCTTTCCTTTTCGAGGACGAAAAGTTTAAAGGGGGAAAGAATGTAACAACCCAGAAATTTCGACAACGGGAATATGAGATTAATTAGGGTTTAACTATTAATAATCAAGTTTATATTGATACTTGAGCTAAAAATCAAATATATTGTTGTATGTGGATTTAATTCGATTCAGAACGTTAGTTGAGAAACGAATATTTGAATTTGATTTTAGTTGGATAATTGAATTCGAGGGGAAAATATAAATGGTTAAATATAAAGATAAGCGTTATTGATGCTAAAACGAATTGGAGAATTATCTGTTGAGATATAAAAAAAAAATGACTTGGCTTTGTATATATTCGTATATATATATATAAAGAAATTTAAATTTTTCGTTGTGAAGTTTGGGAGCGAATGGAGTTTGTTTGTGTGAACAAAATCAGTGAACCGATAACTAACTTAAAAATAAAAACATCGATGTTCATAAATGAAGTCGAATTACAATTAAATAAATTTTTATTGAACTCAGCACGTTGAAATGTAGATGTACATTAAATTTCGTTGTAGTTGGAGATTTTATTGAAAATACGAATTCAGAACGCTACGGAGTAGTTCACGGTTTAATTATTATAAGCA
The DNA here is from genome assembly GCA_030737875.1 of Allium sativum. Lineage (NCBI taxonomy): Eukaryota > Viridiplantae > Streptophyta > Magnoliopsida > Asparagales > Amaryllidaceae > Allium > Allium sativum. The sequence goes on from CM060923.1 coordinate 162,909,568, forward strand.
TTACACCAAATATAACCTTCCTCAGCAATACACTACGCCGACCTATACTTGAGAAACGCAGACTCCCTATCACCTACTGATGTTACGTTGTTTTTATCTTCATTTTTTTCCTTTATAAAAGGATCAAGCCCTCGTTCATTTCGGGAGCAAAATTTCTTCTTTTTCTAAATTCACCAGTAATGGCCGATCGAAAATCGTTTGCCCCAATTTCATTTTTAATGGCCACCGTAAAGCGTTCTTCTCCAAAATCGAAGCTTCCACCCTATTGAAACTCCAATAGATCGAACCCTAATCGAACCTCGCAGTCATCGATTTGAAGCCACGAACTCGAAAATTTCGAAGCTATCGCACCCTAACCGGTTGATCAGCAAGGCCTCTCTGCTGCTCCAAGTTGCTGCTAACCCCCGTTCTACCTGAAGCACCGCGTCGCCACTCTCAAGAACACCAAAAATTGAGTCTGCATCGCTGCGTTTTCTCCACTGCGTTCAAGGTGAGTTTCTTTTGGAACTCACGATTGATTAATTTTAGTTCAAGTATTTCAATTTCAGTGGAACTGAACTAAATTAGTTAGATTTGGGTGAATTTTGTTCATGGTTGCATCTTATTGTTGAACGTTGTTGCTAGATTAAATACTTTGAGTCCTTTACAGTGTTTTAAATCAAATAATCTAATTTCGTCATGGCCCAACATGATTAAAACATGGCAAGTGCAACGATATATGCAATATGATATATTCGGTTGCTTGAAAAAACTATTAAGAAGATAAATGGATTACCCGGAAAAAGGTAGGAGTAGTATTTTTATTTCTCACTTGGGAACACTTTACTACTGTTCTAGATCGATGCAACTAAACATGGTAGTTATTCGCCACACTAGGTGTTTAGAATTCATCAGGTTAAAAGAAGACTGATCGGTTCTGGTATAAGTCAGTTCACGAACACATAAAAGTATCGGTAAGAAGAAGTAGATTAAAATAACCTTGTTATATCAAATTAAGTATTGAGTTACCTGGTCCTTTGCAAGATGACGAGCTCACGTGGACAGTTAGTGAGCATTCACTCACGATTAATTATTAATTCAAGTCCATTAACTTCGGTAATTAGTTTAATTAAAACAGTCAAATTGGGTAGTTTGGGTTAGATTACCTTACCATATGTTTGCTGCCTTGTGGATGGTCACTGAAATTTCATCTGGAGTTGATTAGTTATTACTGCTGTTGTGCATTTCATTTTGTTCTTGTTTATTATGATTATTACGGTTTTCAAAACAAGTTGCAAATTGTATATCATAAAGTAAACTTAAATCAGCATATGATTTAAATTGTGAATGGCAGATTCGAAATATCTGTACTTTTAAGGTTTGGACAAACATATATATGGTTTTGATAATGATTGGCCACCTTTAAACTGATATATAAATTCCCATAGTGCCTTGTTAAGACTGTCACACGTTGGTTCCCTTGTTTGGTCACGATAGGTCCTCGACAGTTTGTGCTCAAGTAAATCTTTGTGTTGTGCACTGAGTGTTTAGCAGCTATATATGCAGTACAATTTACCTTTTGCTATCTGTTTTTTTCTTGAGCATATAAACAATAGTTAATGTGGTGGACAAACCATTGTGTCTCAATTAAACTTGAGTTGGATATATTTTGGAGTTTGACACTTTATATTCTCTGACCTCTTGCCAACCTGCTATATTTAGTGCAGATTATCTCAGTGAATACAATAAATTTAGGTGTCATTTGAAGTTGAACTATTGTGATATATATTGGGACTAATACAAATTGGTAGTCTTGGTATGCATTTGGTAATGCATGCTGCCTGGAGAGTATGTGTTGGTACTCTATTATGTTGAAAGAAATAACATGCCACCTTTATTTTGCACCTACCCTGGTCTTTGGTCTTTGCTTCACACGATCTCTTCCCATAAGCATGAACAACAGTTATGCCATGCACTTATGTATGTTATTTAGTCACTGTATTGCAAACCTGAAACATTAGTAAGAAATTTAGAGGCAAAAATGTTTGTGTTTAAGTACATAAGTCTGTCCTCCCTTTTAAAACGTGCCTGTAGCATTGTGTGGACAGATTTCAAGTGCTAAAGTTATTGGTAGTATGATATTTTTGATTTCCCAGTTGACCCCCTGAACATACGAATCCGCATGTGATGATTCCTGAACTCCTCTTTGATGTCATTTGTTTTTGCCGCATTGCTATCTCCTATGTTTAAGCCTGGGCTGCTTGCACTTATCTTACCTAGGGGCTATACTTGGTCTGTTCGATTTGATCATCCAGTATGTCCTGCCTATTTGATGTTGCGTGTGTACTGTTGTCCACTACCTTAGCTGTTGTAATTCACCTTGTATGTATGTGTGTTGCTCTTGTCATATACGCTTACACTAATGATTTTTGGGTTATGGAATGTTGAGGCAGTGCACATGTGTACTCGTACACGTGTGTACATGCAGACTCCTGTAACCGCTTGTCCGTGAAATTAAAACTGATGTGAACAGATATTACTCGATTTTTTTTATTTTTCACGGAAGTTAGGATTAACCAATATTTTTTCCGGTTTATATTGAAGTTAATTTACTTGAACTATGATTAATCCTGACTCGAGTATTTTATGTTTTTGCATGGGATGCTCGAGTCAGACCCGAGCATTTCAGATTTTAAAGATTCCAGTCAGGGTTCGAAGGTCGACGAAGAAGGGGATTCTAGAAGACGACGCACTCTGATGTTTAAAACAGTAATATTTTCTTGTATTCAAATTTTCATTTAAAACCGCTGTATGGAAAATATTGTATCAAGATTTTGGTTATATAATAAAGTGTGTTTTTTGTTGTTCAAGGTTATGTTATTTATTCTGTGTTGATTCTACTTTTAAACTCTGTAAGCTAAATAACGGTCCGTCGGTTTGAACGTTTTAAATTGGTTAAATTGCTGGTTTAAAGTGGTCAAATTGGCGGGACGTTACAGCAGCTATCCAAGGTTTCACTACGGGAGGTCCTGAGACATTAGCTAGAGTGTCTCGAATCGGTAAGGAACTCCTCCCTAGCCTTGACTCATGATGGAAACCCAATTCCCAATACGACCTCATTCGGTTTTGATTGTATTACTAGTATGGAGGCATAGTATATGGTAGCTATGCTTCCTAGGATTGATACATTTACTTTAAAATGTTTTTTTTGAAACATATATACACTAATAATAATATCAAACCCGTTTTATCGTTCAAGCATTTTTGACCATTATAAGGTAAAACTCTATCCTCCGGTTTGCGTTGCATTGTGTGATGGGACTTGAGTCTTATGATGGTTTCATTTTTCCAAAAAGCATTGCGTTGTTTTGACGATTAACTTTAATTTATGCATGACAATCCATTGGAGTAAACCCGTTCCGCGTTAGCGGCGTGGTCCTTGGGTTTGTCTTATTGTTATTAGTGAAATTAATTAAGAATTCTCACACCAGTCTCATGACTGACCCGTTGTTTGTTTCCACCTTTGCAAACTCGGGTGCCCTCTTCTCCACACGGGTAGTCGAGTAGTTTGTCTATGGGTTCTTTTCTCGAGCAGGATGCTAGATTGAAGCCTAAAGCTGTGTCCAGAGCATAGAAGTCTTCCGCTGTTTATTGTATTTAATTTATAGAAATTTGTCTTCCGCTGTAATTTTATTCGATGTACTCTGATATTTTGTACTCTGATGTAACATTATTGTAATGTTTATAAAAGTCTGCTGTTATTGTTCTGATGTGTTGTAGCCCAAAGTAAGCGTATCTGGAGATTTCCTGCAAGGGCGATTTTCGGGTCGTTTCATTTTGGTAACAGAGCACAAACTTATTTTTATAAAATGAAACGCTTGTGGTAGAAAGGGCGATTTTCGGGTCGTTTCGTTTTCCGGTTCTGATGTTATTGTTATGAGCCCAAAGTTTATGGTTTTATGAGATAAGTGGAGAATTCAAAATGTATATTTGAGTTAATTTGAGATAATTAAAACCAAATCATCTCATTTGGTTATGTGACTTGTTGAGATCCACATCTTTATGTAAACTTAATATGTTAGGGAGAGAAACAAGTATGAAAAGTGATTTTATTTACACTTACCTTTGTAAATAAAAAGAGAACAAAATTTAAAAATAGATTTTATTTACATTTACCTTTGTAAATAAAAAGGGAACAATATTGAAAAGTAGATTTTATTTACATTTACATTTGTAAATAAAAGAGGGTAAAACTTGATTATAGAAAATGACAAACAAAAAGGACATTTCACTTTATTTACAATCAGTTGTAAATAAAATTTGGATTATAGAAATACGACAGAAAAAGGATACATTTTGTTTACACTTTTATGTAGATAAAAGATTATATTTATAGTGAACGTTTGTTTACCTTTCATATGTAAATAAAATGAACAATTTAGCGATGAAACTTTATTTATATTTTCTATAAAATGAACAATTTAGTGATGAAACCTTATTTACATTTACTTTTGTAAATGAAAAGGGACACAACTTGATGATCTTTACTTACATTCTCTCATGTAAAAAGGAATAAAAAGAACGAAATATGAAATGACATTTTATTTACGTTCCTTTTGTAGAGATAAAATAAGCCAATTTAGCGATGGAACTTTATTCACATTTTCTGATATGAATAAAAAAGAATAGAATTTGATAACAACTTGATTTACACTCCCTTATGTAAATAAAAAGAATAGTGAACGGTATGGAAAATTTTAACTTTTTATTGAAAATAGGAAAGGAAAAGTTGTTGGTGGAAAAAGATAAGATTTTACCGTTGTAATGAAATTACATTTCTAAACGTAATTGAAGATATGATTTTGTACGGTAACAGAAATTTACATTTTTATTAGTGTGATTAAAGTAGAATGAAACTTATATTTTTATTAAGGTAAATAAAGTAGAATAATCATTTACATTTTTGTTAATGTAAAAAGAAAGGAAATGTATTAACTTAAATTTTTATTAATGTAATTTAAAGTGAATGAAAATTTACATTTTTATTAAGGTAATTTAAAATGAATAGATAATTACATTTTCAATGTAGAAAGGAAAGTTCACATTTTTTAATGTAAATTAGATAAGAAAAAAAAGTTTACATTTTTAATGTAAATTAGATTAGATTAAAGAAAAGAAATGTTAAATTTTCAATGTAAGAAGAAAAGTTTACATTTTCATGTAAATAAGATATTTTGAAATGAGAAACATTTTAAAACAATATTTTTAGTAGAACAATTATATAATTAATTAAAATTGTTCTTGGATACGAGGTTAGGTCACATTTGTGGTGGATGTCTGCCCGAAACCAACCGGCATATCCAGCAGCCACAAATGTTGGGCCTAATGTGAGAGGTCCAAGTGCACAAATACGAATTGGGCCAAGACACAAGGTTAAGCCCAACAAGTGGAATAAGACTGCCCGGAACCAATCGGCATATCCAGCATCCACAAGTTATAGGCCTAATGTGAGGGGTCTGGCCCATTATAAAACATAAATGGGTGAGAAACAATTTAATATGAAGTTCGTTTATAAATTAAAGATTTCCTAGGAATTTACATTTTCCTATGTAAATAAAGAATGAAATGGAAATTTGCAATTTTAATGAAATCAAGGGTTGAAGTAAAAGATTTCATTTTAAAATAGAAATAAGGCATTGAAAGAAAAGAGTACATTTTTAATGCAAGTCATGAAACTAGAAAAATGATCATATTTTTGAAATAAAAATATGTCTGCATCAAACACCACATTTTTGACATAAGATAATAAATAAAAGAGGAAAGTTACATTTTTCTTAATGTAAATAAAAATTAGAAAAGTTTTACATTTTTATGTAATTAAGTTAGAGAACATAAAATTTACATTTTTATGTAATTAAGTCAATTTCCATGTGAATTAAATGTGAAAAATTTACATTTATCATGTAAATTATGATAAAGGAGGAAAATTACATTTTTAATGTAATTTAAATTTAAAGAAAGGAAAGTACATTTTCTATTTAAAGGAAGAATTTCATTTTCATGTAATTAAGGTTTAAAATAAGAGTTATATTTTCATGTAATTAAGATTAAAGGTAAAAGTTACATTTTTCATGTAATTTAATAAAAGTAAAGGTGCATTTTTAGGAATTGGTTTTTTTTATTAAAAGGAATATGGATTAGAAATGTACATTTTAAGGAATGGATCTTCATTAAAAAGAATAAGAAACAAAATATACATTTGTGTAATTTGAAAGATGGAAGAAAAATGTACATTGTTGTGTATGTGAATTATAATAAAATAAACATTATTGTGTGTCATGTTATACCTTGATATTACATACGCAAATAGAAATATTTGTTGCTAGCAAAATATAGTGGAATGAAAATGAACTGTTTTTTTAAAGATAAAAATAGTGATAAATAATAATGTTATGAAATGCTTTAAAACGATAATTATGCGAGGATTATTTGAAAAGACCGAGTTATACTCATTTCAATAATCATACGACGTTTAAATGGAAGATATGGGAGACAGTGTTGAAGACCGACGATCTTCACATCGGATGGGCGACGACTACTGAGACCCTGGACTGACTTGCTCCTAGGAAGGGGTTGAAGTGGAAATTGTCTGGACATATTGTTGATTTATACGGATTTGGCTTTCGCTCAGACCCAGAGCACAAGCTTGTAAATGGATTGTATGACTGACATTGTATTCCTTAATACTGTATTCGTTGATCTCTGCTAAACATATATCTGTTTCGTGTGTTACACCCTTCTCTGAGACGTACGAGCTTAGAGGTTATGTGTTGGTAGAAATCAATGGTATGGTATGGATTGACGATGTGGCATGCTAAGATACATATGATCAAGGCTTTGTTGAAAAGCAGGCCTTGTGGGAAGATCAAAGCATAGCCTGTTTAGGCATAGCTTTGTGTATAGCGTGACTTCACGAGCCTCACAACCCGGTTGAGTCTAAAACAGGAGAAGGTAACACAGGGAGAGAAGCACATTTCTTTCTAGCTAGGAGTGGTGTCAGTGCTTAAACTGGCTGATATTTACTTATGTCGATGATGGAATGAGGCGCCTCGGATGATAGGTCCTATAGGATCGGGAAACGTGTGTTCATAAATAACTAATCCACGAAGCTGTATATGTGGACCGGCCCTACAGCTATCCAAGGGTTCACTGCGGGGGATCCTGAGACATTAGCTAGAGTGTCTCGAATCGGTAAGGAGCTCCTCCCTAGCCTTGAATCATGATGGAAACTCAATTCCCAATACGACCATACGGACTTGACTGTATTACTAGTGTGGAGGCATAGTATATGGTAGCTATGCTTCCTAGGATTGATACATTTACTTTGAAATGTTTTTGAAACATATATACACTAATAATAATATCAAATTCGTTTTTAACATATCAAGCATTTTTGACCATTATAAGGTAAAACTCTATCCTCCGGTTTGCGTTGCATTGTGTGATGGGACTTGAGTCTTATGATGGTTTCATTTTCCCAAAAAAGCATTGCGTTGTTTAACGATTTACTTTAATTTATGCACGACAATCCATTGGAGTAAACCCGTTCCGCGTTAGCGGCGTGGTCCTTGGATTTGTCTTATTGTTATTAGTGAAATTAGTTAAGAATTCTCAGACCAGTCCCATGACTGACCCGTTGTTTGTTTCCACCTTTACAAACTCGGGTGCCCTCTTTCCACACGGGAAGTCGAGTAGTTTGTCTGCAGGTTCTTATCTCGAGCAGGATTCTGGATTGAAGCCTAAAGCTGTGTCCAGAGCATAGTTATCTTTCGCTGCCTTACTTATTTTATTTCCGCTGCAATGTATGAAAATATTGTAATTTATCTTCCGCTGTAATTTTATTCAATGTACTCTGATATTCTGTACTCTGATGTAACATTATTATGATGTTTATAAAAGTCTGTTGTTGTTGTTGTTCTGATGTGTTGTATTCCCAAAGTAAGCGTATCCAGCGATTTCCTGCAAGGGCGATTTTCGGGTCGTTTCATTTTGGTATCAGAGCTTTGGTTAGCTTAAATCTTTGGGGTACAACTCGTTAGAACTGAACAAAAGACTCATCAGAGATTGGATTAGTAATATCCAATAAGAATACTCATTAGAGATAGGATCAGCAATATCCTAGAATGAGAAAACTCATTAGAGATGGGGTTAGTAATGCCCTAGAATGAGTTGAGAGTAACAAGTTCACACTATAGGTATTTATAATTATAATCTATTTTAGAAAATATGATTTTTGAATATATAAAAGTTATAAATATTTTAAAAAGCTAAGCAACCAATTGATTGATGGTTGTGTAGTGTAATTATTAGTTCAACTATAAAATTATTTAAACCAATGAATGAATAATAAAGAATAAAAAATAGAGTAGGATTAATTAAACACTTTTAGCTTCGTTCCTTTTCGAGGACGAAAAGATTTTAGGTGGGGGAGACTGTAACAACCCTGAATTTTGGGGTAAATTTAAAATTTTATTTTAAGTAATTTTAATGAATTTTTGATATTGAAAATAATTTATTTTAAATAATAACGATTAAAAATTTATATTTAATAAAATAATAATAATAATAAGTTTTTAAATAAGATTTAGACGTTGTTAATGAGATTAATTAATAATATGTTGATAGGTCCGCTTTAATACTTTCTTTGCCTATTCAAAATGTAACGTTCATCATTTAATAATTTATTATTATTATTATTTTTGTTGCATTCGCTTCCAATGCCTTCCTCTCATCTTTATTTTCTTATACAATATTTAAAAGTAAACATTTTGAAATAAAAAGTATTTATATATAATTTACACTTTTAATGTAAATGAGACATTGAGAATGTTTTGACATTAAAATTTACACTTTTAGTGTAAATGATACATAAAAAAAATGATTCATTGTATAATAAATGGTGTTCACGTTAGAAACTATATTTTTAATGTAAAAGATGAATCAATAAAATAATTAAAAAAAGGATATTCATAGTTTGATAAGACGTTTTAACATAATAAAAAATGTTTTAACAGTAGAAAATGTCCGTTTGTTTAATATTAACATTCACATGCAAACATTTATTTCTAACAATAATATTTAATATCGTAGTGTTAGTTTTAATTTCTAACAATTAGCATTAACCATGCATTCACCTCTCTCCTTCATGCAATTAATTTATTATCCTTATTCTATTAATTTCTTTCCTTTATTTTTCTCATCATGTTTCATTCCTTATGTTACTTAACCATGCATTCATTTATCTTTTGTTTTTTTTTCCTTGTTATTATTTTTCCTTCACTATATGTAGGTGATTTGTTTTGTGAAGGAAAAATAATAACAAGGAAAAAAACAAAAGATAAATGAATGCATGGTTAAGTAACATAAGGAATGAAACATGATGAGAAAAATAAAGGAAAGAAATTAATAGAATAAAGGATAATAAATTAATTGCATGAAGGAGAGAGGTGAATGCATGGTTAATGCTAATTGTTAGAAATTAAAACTAACACTACAATATTAAATATTATTGTTAGAAATAAATGTTTGCATGTGAATGTTAATATTAAACAAACGGACATTTTCTACTGTTAAAACATTTTTTATTATGTTAAAACGTCTTATCAAACTATGAATCCCCTTTTTTTAATTATTTTATTGATTCATCTTTTACATTAAAAATATAGTTTCTAATGCGAACACCATTTATTATACAATGAATCTTTTTTTTTATGTATCATTTACACTAAAAGCGTAAATTTTAATGTTAAAACATTCTCAATGTCTCATTTACATTAAAAGTGTAAATTCTATATCAATACATTTTATTTCAAAATGTTTATTTTTAAATATTGTATTAAGAAAATAAAGATGAGAGGAAGGCAATGGAAGCGAATGCAACTAAAAATAATAATAATAATAAATTATTAATTGATGAACGTTACACTTTGAACAGGCAAGGAAAGTATTAAAGCGGACCTATCAACATATTATTAATTAATCTCATTAACAACGTCTAAATCTTATTTAAAAACATTTTATTATTATTATTATTTTATTAAATATAAATTTTTAATTGTTATTATTTAAAATAAATTATTTTCAATTTCAAAAATTCATTAAAATTGCTTAAAATAAAATTTTAAATTTACCCCAAAATTCAGTGTTGTTACACAAGTTCTATATGGGTGCACAACCATCCGTCCAAATGCAACATCAATGCATTGACAATCCATAAAAATTTAAAATGTACACAAATCAATATGCAACTTGTAAGTGATTGAGCCGACCTAGTTCCTATTGTGTGTGTATATGCATCCACGAGCGACCATGCGACGGCCCGCCCCGCATCAGCCGGTATTTCCTCTAAAATTGCGCTGTACACATGCCCGACTAGCATGGAACGGTCGCCAAAGAAAGGAAAGAAGAGAATGAACTAATCAAAAACATGTAGAATGTCTCACTGTGCATGGGATAAAATATAATAACAACATACTTGACATAAAATAGGCGAGACAGTGCATAAGCTGAAAACTAAACATCATAGCAGCGGAAAAATCCAAATACAGCTTATGTTCCACATCATCATTATTACAACTTTAAAACTGTCTCTAAAATAAAAGAAAGGGAGGGTACACTACTAACGCCCAAAGTAGTGACCGGCAGCGACACAGGGAGAATATCTATATATATCATACGTGGAAGCCCCCTGCACGTCTCCGGTACAGCTACTCGTGCATACCACCTAACCTGTCTCTAGTCTGCTCGTGAGAGCACCCAAGATAATAAGAAGAGACATAAAACTCTAGGTCAGACAAAAAGTCTGGTATGAGCGATAAGCGGCAAAACAGAACAATAACAGCTATACTAAACCATACATGAACCTGGACCTGCAACCAAAGAGTTAGCACTACGTACCGTACAATACTCTAAGGTGACACTAAACATATGGTGTAGAGAATACGGGGGTGGGGGTGTGCAGGTCATAATGATGGCAAACAAATCAAACATAGCAACCATCCTCACATCTCTCACTCAGTGCGTAAAGCATATGATGTTACCCGCTTCGATCACTAGACCCGTCGAAGTAGGGACAGAGTTCGACTTGTACAACTACTGCTACTACCAAGGTTACCCCATGGAGTCATGACCAAATCTTTACAAATGACCCTACTTCATTGGTCTATAGCTCTTTAGTCGAACCTAGGCCATTGTGGCCCTGAATTCGTTCACGTACCCCCTACACATAGTGATCCAAAGTTACAGACATCGACAACCCTTAGCACACGCCCCACAGCAAAGCCTAACTCACGAAGTTAACTCTTTGGTTCCCAACTGGGTCCTGAGTACAAACTTCGCACTTGGACTACCTTTGCATCTCGGGTTTTGGGCTTCTCTCCTTGATTGGTCTTCATTCAGTTCATAGTTCATGCCTCACGTTCAAGATTCCTGGTTCAGTTCGGGGTCACCATACTGGTTCAGATCGGGTTGCTTCATACGGTTCGGGTCGGGCCCCATTCAAGTTGGATCGGTTCGTGATAACCACCATGCTTCAGATCAGTTCACCCATGCCTCCTTCGGTTCGGATCGTGAGCACCCATTGTGTTCGGGTCGTGACACATAGATCTGCTCGTGGCTCCTCCTCCTTGTTCGGATCGGCGTCATCATATCAGATCGGTTCGTGGTGCATCGGATCGTAGTGCATCGGGTACATCGGCTCGTGCGTTTCATGCAGGCGGTTTGTGGAAGGCTGGAGCAGCTCGTGGGGGTGGTCACGACCGGGTCGGGTCGTGGAAGGGAGGGGCGATCTGATCCGATCCTCTGCATATTTCCTGCAACTTTCCAGCGACTGTTTTACGCCATATGACGGCGTTTTCGACCATTCTAACTTTTCTAATTAATCGCAAAGCATACCATACAGTCATAGCAACATATAGAACTGACCACAAACACCAAAACAACAATTTGATAGATTAAAATGGATGAAACATAGCCAAAACCCCATATTTTCCCTTAAGCATGTTTAAGCAAATTTAATGATATGATTAGCAAAACTTAACCAAATCAACCCAAATTCCTAACAGAGGTATAAAACAATATTTTAGAATTTATAAATATTTTTCCAGAATTTATTAATGTATAAATTCGCTAATCAACACTAATTACCCCTAATTAACCGTAATTAGTGAGAAACTTTGCAAATCACTCACCTTTGCCACGAATAAACTTTAGATCTGAAATGATTCTCTTTTTTGGCGCTTTTTCCAAGGCAACACAGCAGCTCTATCTCAATCTCTTTGCTAATCCGCCTCAATTTGATGTAGATTAGGCCAATACTTGATTAAACGGTGATTAGAAGGTTTTTTAGATGTTGGAGGCCATGGCTAGGTTGAGAGGATGAATAGTGACGGCTGAAAAATGAGAAAAAAGTATTCTCCAAACCCTAACAGCCCTTTTAAACTCCTAATCCTAAAATTCCCCTTTGGGCCTAGCTGTTAATCACCCGGTTAAGCCCAATTAAGTTGTTTCTTACCATATGAAACTTGTTTCAGCCATATCTTCCAAACGCTGAGTCCATTTGGCCATTGTGACCACTCTACGGAATTGTAAACCATCATCCGGATCTAATGGAAGTGATTTCAAGTCAAAATTCCTTTCCAGTCAAAAGTTATGGTCAAAACAATATCAACTAGGGGCAAAACGGTCATTTAAAAATCGACAAAAATTTTGAACATGGGAAATGACCCCACTAGTCGTCTCCCAAAGTTACATGACCATACGACTTCGTATGTGAAAGAAATAAATATTCTACGATCCTATGATGCGTAGAATGCGGATCGTTACACTCTTCCCCCTTAAGAAATTTCGTCCTCGAAATTCCTTAACCCAAAACATACAAGGGATTCCGCATGCCTATCAGCCATATACAACAATCAAACATGCAAAACAAACAAAACAAACCTATCCTAGCATGCGGAAAGACTAAATCGAAACTGAAATCTTACCAAGCGAGCAGTTCTGGATATGTCTTCCTAATGCTCTCCTCTGTCTCCCAAGTACAGTCATTCTCATTCTCGCCCCACTGAACTTTGACTAGATTCACCGCTTTCCTTCGAAGTTGCTTCGTATCATTCCCAACAATACGCATAGGCCTGCGGTTCCCAACCGCCTCAGGTTCAACTTCGATATCATCCAACTGATCAGGTGAAATAGTCACATCTGGGTCGTGTACGAACTTCCTTAACTAGGAAATATGAAATAAGTTATGAACTCCTGCCATCTTCTCTGGCAATTCAACTTTAAATGCCAAATTGCCAATTTGCTCTAGAACTGGGATGGACCAACGAATCTTGGTGCTAACTTGCCTCTCCTGCCAAATCGTATCACGCTCTTTAACGGAGATATCTTGACACACCAAGTCGTCAATAGAGAATTTTAATTCTCTTCTCCTCTTATCGGCATAACTCTTCTTCCTTTCTTGGGCAGCCTTCATTCGCTGTTGGATAACCTTAATCTTAGCTGAAGTTTCTCTTATCACATCTGGTCCAAGCACAAAATTCTCACCAGTTTCTAACCAACATGACGGTGAGTTGCACGGTCTTTCGTACAAAGCTTCAAATGGAGCCATACTAATACTGGATTGGTAACTATTATTATTTGCAAACTCTACTAGATGCAAATGGTCATCCCATGATCCACCAAAATCCAATACGTAGGCCCTCAAGAGATCAACTAATATACGATTCACCCTCTCTGTTTGACCATCGGTTTGAGGATGATACGCGGTACTGAGATGTAATTCTGATCCTAACGCCTTTTGTAAGCTTTTCCAAAATCCACTAGTGAACAACGGATCTCGGTCACTTACAATGCCTTTGGATATTCCATGAAATCTCACTACCCACTTTACATATAGTTCAGCTAACTTAGCTGCTGTCCTGTTTGACTTGATGGGTATAAACTGTAACACCCCACGTCCATTAATGTCACTCACGAAGGGAATGCATTAACTTCCATGGAGGTTATAAGTGAATATAGAACAGAAAAATTACAACAAGACAGATAGTAAATAGTACTTGGAAATCTAAAACTTCATTTTATTGCAGCGGAAATTAAACATGTTTGTTACATCATAAAACCATAGATCATAACCAAGTACAATATCCATCTTCATAAAAACAAAATACATAATCCCATTACATAAATAGCCATTAAAAAGATAACAAGCTGGACTTTACTTCAACGGTCCAAGCTTTCCAAAGAGAGATGAAGCAATTCAATCAAACTCCACTAGAGCTGGGCCCAACCTGAGGACCTGGAGGGGAAAAAAGGATAGAAATAGAGGGGGTCAGACATAAAGTCTGGCGAGTATGATAATTCTAACAATACTATTATCAAAATAACTAGACTAAGGCATAAGCTGGAAGATAAGTAAATGTCTATGAACTCTTAGGAAGATAAAGATAGCGTTTAAGATAACGGTAAAGGCACACCTAATTACTAATGAATGATTACTACACTGCACCACACTAGTCACCCTATTGTTTAATCCCACTTGCTTCACACAGAAACTTTATAAATAGCCTTACTTACCCCTAGCTGACTACATAGGTGATGTCTGCCCCTATCTCCACTAGGTGTACCCCACTACCCACTTTCGATCGGCTCCCTACTCGTAGATACCCGTGCTGGCCCCACAGTGGTGTGTATCACTCCCCTAAAGTGGAAACCCGATACAACTTGAGAATGCACGGCTTATACCTACACGATGCAACAACGTCTTACCTACCAGCCCGGGTCCACACACGCATTTGAAACCCGTTGGACTTGCGTTGCCACCGCTCCCCGTTTTGGCCTCTTACAGTCAAACCCAGCATGCGTGTCCCGTCCTCGACTTGGGTCGAGCCCACAAAGATACGTTTGGGATACTGGTCGAAATGGGCCCCCACAAGCTACCCACCTAAGCTTGTCACTAGTATATCCCACTTAACCCTCTTAGTCATGTTCATTTACATGTGTGTTTGGCTAAGTCTTATTAATCGTATTTCACATGCCACTAAGGGCACCCCCTAGATTCCTCATGCCACCCAAGGCACCTACTTAACCCCCATGTCCCACCTTACATGTTCATCTGGTTAAGTATTTCTTAATTCATTCAGGCCATAACCTCATAAAGACCTCTCACATTAGACTGGCATTTATGGCAGCTGGATTTGTCGGGCGGGTCCGGGCAGTCTTACACCATAAAAGAGTCTAACCTCGTGTCTTTACAACCGTTATGCTTTAGTTTAGGCCTAGGACCTCTCACACTGGGCTGACATTTATGACCACTCGATTTGCCGGGTGGGTCCGGGCAGGTTTACGTCACAAACGAGTCCAACCTCGTGTCCGAAGCATTGATTAACACTTAAAATCTTTTACCCCAGTTTTAATAATTCCCTATTCAAATTATTAATTAAGTCAACTTTTAATGATGTCCATAATTGACTCAATTATGGTCATCCACTTATGGCATGCAAAATCATATCAATTGCACCCCAACTTTTTAATATTAAATCCTTAATATTACCCCTACCCCACGTTTATACGTTCGCTTATTCAACGCATAATATAGGCTAGACTTGTATAGTCTAACACCTAGCACAAAGATAAATTATCACAACATATAGACAATTAAAATAAATCTAATCATAATAGGGGTGAAACTTGCATAAACTACACATGTTAAGGATCAAAAGGTGTCAACTTGTTAAATGTCTCAATTTATATGATATGATCATAGCCCAAATCTATACATATACTTGCATATGGGGGTTTTAGGCAACATAATGATGGTGTGAACTAGCATAGGATATCACATATGTCATAGCATAATTCTAGATGTCATAATAGATGTCTTGGCATATGTTCATAACTTTTCTAATCAATCTAACTTGCATATGTGACTTGTCATATAGATCAACATAACCCAAACATGATGATTTATTTAATATGAACTAACTAGCATAGATGGTAACATCATGGCCTTTTTAACATGTATGATTCATCACAACTTAGCATAGAAACTTTCAACATACATAACATCATCATAGCATGATTTACAACATATAAGATATCATCATCACATAACATTGGATTTACAATATACATGATAGAAAAAGGGGTTTACAACAACATATATGATAATTCACATCATCTACTCATAATCCATTCATAACTCAACCTAATTAAAATGATAATAATCTTGTTAAGATCATCATACTCACAATTTAGAGAAGAAAAGAGGGTGTTTTGCTTTGCTTTAGGGTTGAGAGATTTAGAATTGAATTTGCTTTTCTTCTTTCTTAGTTGGCGGCGGCTCCATTGATTTCCATGGCGATGGTATGACGGTAACTATTCTATTTTAATTAGGTTTAGGGTTAGCATTAGAATGTATTTATAGGTGTAGGAAATTATTTAGGACCATTAGATTAACCCTGAACCATGAGAACCAATCAAATGCAAAATCTGCATTTGAGCGAATCGACCAACGGGTTGATAGCCAAACACCTTGGATTATCCCCTAGTCGACCCAGCGGGGCTTGGGTCGACCTCAAAAATGGGCCGGTTCGGTTATTCCCCCTCCCAATTCGCTGTTTTGAACTTTTTAGCATATTTATTTATTTAATTTTTAATTATATATATATATATATCAATATATATATTTCTCTGCGCAACCCATTTCACTTAATTCTTTTCTAAAAATTAAGTATACTTTAATTTGTGAATTTCAATGTTATAAAATTACGGGGTGTTACATTCTCCCCTCCTTAAAGGATTTCGTCCCCGAAATCTCCAAGTCAAGAAGAATGTATATCCTACCATCTAATCGTCCATCTACTCAACCATCAAACACCAGCATCCATTGTCCTTAAAAGACTTCTAATGCTTTAATGTTTATATGCACAGTGTGTGTATATGTCCATATCTAATGCAAAATTAGGCGGTCTACTGATTCAGTCGACCTCCTTAGTGCAATTCATGATAGTGCCATGCGTCCAATACGTATGCAAAAGATTCCTAATGTTACATATTAATTCTATATGCGTGCACAACCATCCACCTGAATGCAACAACTATATGATAATACAACCATTGTACATCCATTTTACTAAATACATCCATATATATATGCAATATGCAATATGAAGTGACTGAGCCAATCTGGTGCCTAATAGTGTGTGTATATGCATCCACGAGCAACCACTAGCAAACACTTGCATCCACTTTGCATCCACCATACATAACATGTCTCAAACACATGTTTCAACCATAGGGTTATCCTAACTAAAGGTCAAAGATACTAGCGAGAGGATATACTAAAGATAAGATAAGTACAAGCTAAGCGATAAAGGAGAAATTAAAAGACATACCCTCAAAAAGAAAAGGGTATCGTGAACGCATCTTCTCTTCTGTCTCCCAAGTAGCGTTGCTCTCATCATCTCCCCATTGCACTTTGACTAGTCTGACCTCTCGATTCCTCAACCTCTTGAACTCCGACCCAAGAATGCGCGTAGGAGCTCGTCGAATTGTCGCATCACGCTCTATATCCACCTCTCTAAGAAAGCTCGGCTCTACCACTTCCGCGGTCTCGTGCAAGCACTTCCTCAAATGTGACACATGGAATACGTCGTGTACACCACTAAGTCTCTCGGGCAACTCCACTCTATACGCCATTCGTCCAATCCTCTCCTTAATAGGAAACGGCCCTACAAACCTTGGTGCTAATTTCCCAATGGACCCAAAGCGAACAACGTTTCGTAATGTAGACACTTTGAAAAAGACCATGTCCCCAACTTCAAACTCGAGATCTGTCCTCCTCTTATCCGTATAAGATTTCTGCCTATCTTGCGCTGCTTTCATCCTCGTTCGAATCAAGTCGATCTTCTCCGAAGTCTCCCTAATCATATCGGGCCCAAGTAAGATCTTATCCATAGATTCCCACCAACATGTAGGTGAACGACAAGGTCGTCCATATAGAGCTTCGAATGGTGCCATACCAATGCTGGACTGAAAGCTGTTATTATATGCGAACTCCACCAATGGAAGATGCTCTTCCCACGTACCCCCAAAGTCTAGGATACATAGCCCCAACAGATCCTCTAGAATGCGATTCACCCTTACGGTCTGGCCGTCCGTCTGAGGATGGTATGCGGTGCTCACACATAACTGAGTCCCTACCGCCTCTTGTAAGCTTCTCCAAAATTCGCTAGTGAAAATAGGATCGCGGTCGCTCACTATGCTAGAAGGAACACCATGCAATCGAACTATTTCTCGGACATATACAGAAGCTAACCATGGAGCAGTCCTCTTACTCTTCACGGGAATGAAATGGGCACTCTTAGTAAGTCTATCTACTATAACCCAAATCCCCGTATTACCCCTCCTCTATCGCGGTAATCCATCCACAAAATCCATCGAGACACTCTCCCACTTCCATACTGGAACCTCCAATGGGTGAAGCAACCCACCGGGTTTTTTTTGCTCCGCTTTTACTTGTTGGCATACCAAGCATCTAGCGACATACTCGGCCACGTCTTTCTTCAAGCCGGCCCAAAAACAAACTCTCTTCATGTCTTTGTACATCTTGTCCCCGTCGGGATGAATGGTCATCTTCGAATGATGTGCTTGATGACTCCCCTCCTTTGAGTTTTTCTACTAACTCAACCAACTGCGGGTCGTCTCGCTGTGCCTCGCCAATCCGTCCCAAAAGCGTAGGTCTGACCTCCAAGGATGCTAGCAAACCGGGTATGAAGTCAACGGAAGTTCTAAAGTCAAACATCGAAATGAATTCTAAACTTTGCCGCTCAACAAACAAAGGACTTAAGGATAATCTTTTTCTACTTAAGGCGTCTGCCACCATGTTACCATTGCCAGGGGTATAGGCTATTTCGAAGTCGTAGGACGCTAAGAACTCCATCCACCTTTGCTGCCTTAAGTTCAAGTCCTTCTGAGAGAATAGGTATTTTAGCGATTTGTGGTCAGTGAATAATTCGAATTTCTCGCCAAGAAGATAATGACGCCAAGACTTAAGCGCGAAAACAATAGCGGCCAACTCTAGGTCATGCGTTGGGTAATTCTTCTCATGCGCTCTCAACTGCCTTCCACCATAGGCTATTATCCTACCCTCTTGCATTAAGACTGCGCCTAGTCCTGTCCCATAAGCGTCAGTATAAACGGTAAACGGCTTACTCCCGTCTGGCAATACTAAGACTGGGGCTGAAGTCAAAGCTCTCTTCAAACGTTGGAACACATCATCACAATCTACGTCCCATGTGAAAACTAGGTTCTTCTTCGTCAAGCGTGTCAATGGAGTTGATATCTTTGCGAAGTCTTTGATAAACTTCCTATAGTAGCCAGCTAACCCCAAGAAACTTCTCACTTCGGTAGCATTTTTAGGAACCTTCCAATCTTGGATGGCCACCACCTTCGCGGGATCTACAGCTATCCCTTCTTTGGAAACCACGTGTCCTAAGAACCGTACTTCCTTCCTCCAAAAGTGACACTTAGAAAATTTAGCTTTAAGCTTATGCGCTCGAAGAGTCTCCAACACTTCCCTATGATGTAGGGCATGCTCTTCTTCATCCTTAGAAAAGGTCAAGATGTCATCTACAAAGACTACCACAAATTTGTTAAGGTACTCCCTAAACACCCTACTCATCAAATCAACAAAATATGCTGGGGCGTTTGTCAAACCAAAGGGCATCACTAGCCATTCATAGAAACTGTCTGGAGTCCTAAAGGCAGTCTTGTCTATGCTATCCTCAGCCACTCTCAACTGATGGAACCCAGTGGCTAAGTCCAACTGCGAAAACACTGAGGCGCCAACTAACTGATCGAAGAGATCGTCAATCCTCGGTAGTGGGTGTCTGTTCTTCTTAGTAAGCTTATTAAGTTCTCTATAGTCCACACAAAGTCTAAGGGACCCATCCGCCTTCGTGGCAAATACTACTGTAGCACCCCACTCCGATATATTTCGTCTTATGAACCCCTTCTCAAGCAACTCCTTCACTTGCTTACCGAGTTCCCTCCTTTCACGTGGAGCCATGTGGCGTACTGGTAAAGATACTGGTTTCGCATTATCCACAAGATATATTCGAAAATCTATCTCCCGCTTCGGAGGCAAGCCCTTCACCTCCTCAAACACATCCGAATATTCTCGGACCACTCTAACAGATCGTAGATTTTCCTTAGACGCGTCAAGCCATTCTAGATAACTTAGCATAACCAAATTTATGGGATTACAAAAGATTTTGAGAGTGTTGCCAAGGCGAGTCACGAGATTAACTACTCTCCTTTCACAATCAAGAACGGCCCCATTTCTGGATAACCAATCTATTCCTAAAATTAGCCCATAGCCCGTGAAGCCCAACACATAAGCATCACATCTAAAATCAACGCTAAGTATGGAAATTTTCAAATCCAAACACATCATAGACAAATAAGCTGAGCCCCCAATTGGATTCGAAACAACTAAGGGATCCTCTACTAAAATGGTGTTTAAGTGCAGTGATTCAACTAATGATGTAGAGATAGACGAATGTGATGCGCCCGAATCGAATAAGGTACGGACAGGATGATCAAACAGAAAAACTAAGTTTTCAACAGAAATGGTTCTACCTCGTTTTTGCAGCGGTGGGACCGCGAGAGCCTGAACTTGTCCCCTTGCCTGCGCTGGTGCCATAAGAGCCTGCACCTGTCCTCCCGAGGTAGCTCCTGCCCTCTGCCCCTTCTTTGTGCAGTCCTTCACTAAATGTCCCGCATCGCCACAATGAAAACAACCTGTCTTCTTTTTCTTTTGGAAATCCTTGCTGAGATGGCCTGGTGTCCCACAGTTAAAACATTTCTTCTTTCCCTTGCCATTATTGTCTTTTCCACCCTTCTTGTTTTGCTGTTGTGGTTTCTTCTGATCCCCCTTCTTCTTGGGTGCCTTATCAGCTTTAGCGCTTTTCTCCTCATGCATGAGCGCCATTTCTACTAACTTCTCAAAGGTGGCCCCTATAGGGATGTGGGTCATAGCCAACCCTTGCAATGGTTCATTCAAGCCATTCACGAACCTCAGCGCCTTCTTCTCTGGCGTGTTCACTAAGTCCAAGCCAAACCTTGCTAATTGATTAAATTTATTGACATATTCTTTCACTGATAAGCTTCCTTGCTTCAATGTCAAGAACCTTTCCATATATAGATTTTCTTCCGCCCTTGAGAGAAACTTCGCCTCGAACCTACGTCTGAAATCAGCCCAAGAGTCAACAGGACGCTCCCCATTAGTGACCACCCACCAAAACGAGGCCTCTCCCTTCATCAACCAAGCTGCTAATCGAACTCTCCTCCCTTCTTCTACTTCAAAGATTTCTAGCAATTCTTCCACCTCCTTAAGCCAATCTCTAGCTTCCACAAACGTTTCTGACCCTTGAAAGGGTTTTCCACCCATAGCTTTAAATTCCTTGCACGTCTTTGCAATAGTATCTACGCGAGGAGGAGGAGGAGGAGGAGGAACGGGTGCAACTGATGGTGGAGGAACATTGGCTGGACCTGCAGAGGCCCTAGCCTCTAATAACCTCCTATACCATCCTAGTATCGTTACACCGTCGGGTAGATTAAGATCTTCAGCCATGCTGAAATGAAAAAGGAAAGATTCAGAATGGAGAATTCGAAAGATAAAGATATGTGGCTATTAGGGATTATGTTTTTCTTAAAAACTTTTCTCTTTAAATTTCTCATTAAAACATGTTTTTGAAAACACTTCTTCCAAAAATAACTATTTTTCTAAAGTATTTTTATCTGTTCTAGTAACCTTAAGCTCTGATACTACGTGTAACACCCCACATCCATTAATGTCACTCACGAAGGGAATGCATTAACTTCCATGGAGGTTATAAGTGAATATAGAACAGAAAAATTACAACAAGACAGATAGTAAATAGTACTTGGAAATCTAAAACTTCATTTTATTGCAGTGGAAATTAAACATTTTTGTTACATCATAAAACCATAGATCATAACCAAGTACAATATCCATCTTCATAAAAACAAAATACATAATCCCATTACATAAATAGCCATTAAAAAGATAACAAGCTGGACTTTACTTCAACGGTCCAAGCTTTCCAAAGAGAGATGAAGCAATTCAATCAAACTCCACTAGAGCTGGGCCCAACCTGAGGACCTGGAGGGGGAAAAAGGATAGAAATAGAGGGGGTCAGACATAAAGTCTAGCGAGTATGATAATTCTAACAATACTATTATCAAAATAACTAGACTAAGGCATAAGCTGGAAGACAAGTAAATGTCTATGAACTCTTAGGAAGATAAAGATAGCGTTTAAGATAACGTTAAAGATAACAGTAAAGACACACCTAATTACTAACGAATGATTACTACACTGCACCGCACATTACTACACCGCACCACACCAGTCACCCTATTGTTTGATCCCATTTGCTTCACACAGAAACTTTATAAATAGCCTTACGTACCCCTAGCTGACAACATAGGTGTCGTCTGCCCCTATCTCCACTAGGTGTACCCCACTACCCACTTTCGATCGGCTCCCTACTCGTAGATACCCGTGCTGGCCCCACAGTGGGGTGTATCACTCCCCTAAAGTGACAACCCGATACAACTTGAGAATGCACGGCTTATACCTACACGATGCAACAACGTCTTACCTACCAGCCCGGGTCCACATACCCGTTGGACTTGCGTTGCCACCGCTCCCCGTTTTGGCCTCTTACAGTCAAACCCAGCATGCGTGTCCCGTCCTCGACTTGGGTCGAGCCCAAAAGGATACGTTTGGGATACTGGTCGAAATGGGCCCCCACAAGCTACCCACCTAAGCTTGTCACTAGTATATCCCACTTAATCCTCTTAGTCATGTTCGTTTACATGTGTGTTTGGTTAAGTCTTACTAATCGTATCTCACATGCCACTAAGGGCACCCCCTAGATTCCTCATGCCACCCAAGGCACCTACTTAACCCCCATGTCCCACCTTACATGTTTATCTGGTTAAGCTTTTCTTAATTCATTCAGGCCATAACCTCATAAAGACCTCTCACATTAGACTGGCATTTATGGCAGTTGGATTTGCCGGGCGGGTCCGGGCAGTCTTACACCATAAAAGAGTCTAACCTCGTGTCTTTACAACCATTATGCTTTAGTTTAGGCCTAGAAACTCTCACATTGGGCTGACATTTGTGACCACTGGATTTGCCGGGCGGGTCCGGGCAGGTTTACGTCACAAACGAGTCCAACCTCGTGTCCTAAGCATTGATTAACACTTAAAATCTTTTACCCCAGTTTTAATAATTCCCTATTCAAATTATTAATTAAGTCAACTTTTAATGATGTCCATAATTGACTCAATTATGGCCATCCACTTATGGCATGCAAAATCATATCAATTGCACCCCAACTTTTTAATATTAAATCCTTAATATTACCCCTACCCCACGTTTATACGTTCGCTTATTCAACGCATAATATAGGATAGACTTGTATAGTCTAACACCTAACACAAAGATAAATTATCACAACATATAGACAATTAAAATAAATCTATTCATAATAGGGGTGAAACTTGCATAAACTACACATGTTAAGAATCAAAAGGTGTCAACTTGTTAAATGTCTCAATTTATATGATATGATCATAGCCCAAATCTATACATAAACTTGCATATGGGGTTTTTAGGCAACATAATGATGGTGTGAACTAGCATAGGATATCACATATGTCATAGCATAATTCTAGATGTCATAATAGATGTCTTGGCATATGTTCATAACTTTTCTAATCAATATAACTTGCATATGTGACTTGTCATATAGATCAACATAACCCAAACATGATGATTTAATTAATATGAACTAACTAGCATAGATGGTAACATCATGGCCTTTTTAACATGTATGATTCATCACAACTTAGCATAGAAACTTTCAACATACATAACATCATCATAGCATGATTTACAACATATAAGATATCATCATCACATAACATTGGATTTACAATATACATGATAGCAAAAGGGGTTTACAACAACATATATGATAATTCACATCATCTACTCATAATCCATTCATAACTCAACCTAATTAAAATGATAATAATCTTGTTAAGATCATCATACTCACAATTTAGAGAAGAAAAGAGAGAGTTTTGCTTTGCTTTATGGTTGAGAGAATTAGAATTGAATTTGCTTTTCTTCATTCTTAGTTGGCGGCGGCTCCATTGATTTCCATGGCGATGGACGGTAACTATTCTATTTTAATTAGGTTTAGGGTTAGCATTAGGATGTATTTATAGGTGTAGGAAGTTATTTAGGACCATTAGATTAACCCTGAACCATGAGAACCAATCAATTGCAAAATCTGCATTTGAGCGAATCGGCCCACGGGTTGACAGCCAAACACCCTGGATTAACCCCTAGTCGACCCAGCGGGGCTTGGGTCGACCTCAAAAATGGGCTGGTTCGGTTATTCCCCCTCCCAATTCGCTGTTTTGAACTTTTTCGCATATTTATTTTTTTATTTTTTTTATTTTATATATATATATATATATATATTACTCTGTGCAACCCATTTCACTTAATTCTTTTCTAAAAATTAAGTATACTTTAATTTGTGAATTTCAATGTTATAAAATTACGGCGTGTTACATAAACCTTACACTCTTAGTCAATCGGTCCACAATCACCCAAATGCTATCATGGCCCGACCTAGTCCTTTGTAACCCATCAATAAAATCCATTGAGACTTGTTCCCATTTCCATTCTGGAATTTCTAATGGTTACAACGAACCACTAGGCTTCTTTTGCTCAGCTTTAACTAGCTGACAATTCATGCATTTGGATATAAACTTCCTAGTGTCTCTTTTCATCCCTTCCCAGTAGTAGGTCTGCTTCATGTCTCAATACATTTTGTTACCACCGGGATGTATAGTCAGTTTTGAGTGATGACATTCTCTAAGCACTTCATCTCTCAATCCATTGACATTGGGTACAACTAGTCTTCCATTCTTTCTAACCCATCTGTCTCGATCAAGCCCATACTTGTTCATCTCTCCATCGATACCCATCTCTAACTTGGAGATGAATTCCAATAAGTTAGGTACGTCCTTCTGACTGGAACCAATCCGTTCCATCAAAGTGGGTCTGATCGTCAAACTTGCTAACATTTCTGGATCCAATTCGCACTTTAGTCTGAAATCATACCCAGCGATGTACTCCAGTTGCTTCCATTATAGAAACATAGCCCCTAAACTGGCATGTCTTCTACTCAATGCATCAGCTACCGCATTGCCCTTTCCTGGTGTGTATGCGATATCGAAATCATAGAAAGCAAAGAATTCTAACCATCTTTGCTGTCGGAGATTCAGATCCTTTTGGGAGAAGAGATATTTTAATGATTTATGATCGGTAAACAACTCAAATCCTTCTCCCAAGAGATAATATCTCCACATCTTCAATGCGAATACGATCGCTGCTAATTCCAAGTCATGGGTAGGGTATCTTTTCTCGTGCGGTTTTAGTTGCCGACTTGCATAAGCTACAACCCTACCTCCTTGCATCAATACAACACCTAGCCCTATACCACATGCATCCGTGTATATTGTCATCTCTTCATTCCCCTTAGGAATGACTAACACTAGTGCACATGTCAACTTTTCTTTTAGGCTTTTGAATGCATTCTCGCACTTTTCATCCCAGGCGAAAGCTTGATTCTTATTGGTCAAATGAGTCAACAGTGCTGCTATCTTGGAAAAGTCCTGGATAAACTTACGATAATATCCAGCTAATCCCAAGAAACTTCGTATGTCCGTTGCATTCTGGGCATAGACCAATCTTGTACCGTAGCCACCTTCGCAGGATCCACGGCAATACCATTCTCTGAAACAACATGGCCCAAGAATCTCACTTCCCTCCTCTAGAAGTGACACTTAGAAAACTTTGCTTTCAATTGGTGTTTCCTCAACACCTCCATCACTATTCTCAAATATTCCTTGTGTTCTTCCTCTGTCCTCGAGTAGACCAAAATATCATCCATGAACCTAAGGACAAACTTAGTCAACTGATCTCTTAATACCTTTTTCATAAGATCCACAAAATATGCTGGTGCATTGGTCAGCCCGAATGGCATGACCAACCACTCATAAAATACAGATGGCATCCGAAATGTCGTTTTAGCTATACTCTCAGCTTCCACTCTAAGCTGATGAAAACCTGTCGCGAGATCCAACTGAGAGAATACTCTCGTGCCACTCAACTGATCAAACAAATCATCTATCTGCTGTAGAGGATAATTGTTCTTCCTCGTCACCTTATTCAACTCACGGTAGTCTACACACAATTGAAGGGAACCATCTGCCTTGGTAGCAAACACAACTGGTGCTCCCCATTCAGAAATACTACTTCTGATAAATCCCTTCTTCAAAAGATCGTTGACTTGCACCCCGAGCTCTCGCTGCTCCCTTGGTGCCATACGATGAACTGGCATCACTATAGATCTGGCATCTTTCACCAAATCAGTACGGAACTCAATCTCTCGGTGTGGTGGAATCCCGGTCACTTCTTCGAAGACGTCCGGATACTGGCCAACCACGGGCAAACCTAACAACTCACCATGTGGGATGTCGAGGGAATTTAGAAAATAGCCGTCACCCCATCACAAGGTAGACCACCAAACACTACCCTCTTCCCATCATCCGCTCTAGCGGTCACCAAAAAGCCCTCACAGTCTACAACCACCCCGTATCTTTAGAGACAATCGACTCCCAAAATAATGCCAAACCCAGTAAAGCCCAAAACAAAGCAATCACAAACAAACATGCATCCATGACTCGATAAGACCACATTATGACAAATCATGCTAAGGTTAGTCGAACCACCAATCGAGTTCGTCACTATTAAAGGTCTATCGACAATCTCGGGCTCCAATCCCAACCTATCTATCAGGTCACTAGATATGAAAGAACTGGAAGCTCCGGTATTAAACAAAACTCTAACAGGAACATCATAAATAGAAAGCATACCTTGAATAACGACATTCTTTCCCTTCTCTGCCGTAGTTGGGGCATTCGACGAAGAAGGAATAGCAATAAGGGCATATGCTTTCACCATCTGATTTTCTTTAGGGGGTTGCGGACACTTGTCCTTGTGATGTCCCACTTGGCCACAGTTAAAGCACTTCCTGTCTGTCGGCTTCGCTCAGCAATTACTGGCATAATGGCCCTTCTTGCCACAGCTAAAGCACTAAACATCTTTCTTCTTCTTCTAGCCATCCTTAGCTTGGTTCTACTTCCTCTTGCTCTGAGAACCACTCTTGCCTCCAACGCTTGCTTGCGGTTTTGGCTCCTCTACAGATGCGACCTCAGTCTTCGACTTAGGGTAAAGACTTTCTGATCTTAAAGCTTTCCCCACAATCGATTCAAACATCTCATCGATGTGGTTAATAATCCTTTCCCCCAAATATCCATCCAAGCCAGTTATGAACTTCTCGTTCTTCTCGTCAGTAACTATTAGGGATAACCCATATTTCGACAAAGTGTCGAATTCGACAATATACTCCGAGACAGCTCTTCCATTCTGCTTGAGTTCCAAGAATTTCTTAAACAACACTGACTTCTGAGCAGCTGAAATGTACTAATCGCTAAAGCGAGCCTTAAACTGATCCTAAGTAATCTGATCCTTGGGAGTAGCTGCCTTTATAGCATTCCACCAATTCATTGCCCGTCCTTGCAGTTGACGGGATGCTAGCCTCATCTTCATCGCATCCTCGATACCTAAGTCTTTGAAGATATGCTCGTAGCTATCCAACCAATCCTGAACAACCGTAGCCGACTCCGTTCCATGGAACGGCTTCCCACCAAGACTGGTATAGTTCTTGTTCAGCTTGGCGAAATCGGCCCTAGGCGCCTGCACTATTGGACCACCTCTATTACCAGCATTGGGAGCTTCGCTCTGCACATCCCTAAGCATCTCCCTTATGAGGTCAGTAAACATTGTCCTTATCCCAGCAGCATTCCTATTATTGGCTCCTCTACCGGTACCCCTTGCGTATCGGCTCATCGTTTAATCTGCACAGAGAAAACGATTAACCATCCTCTTTGTGGTGTCAGTGCAGTGCGACTTCATCCTTAGCCATACTAATAATATATACAGCTTTTAAAAAACAAAATAATCACAAATACGCGCTCTCATATACGTGTACTATCTCTCCCTGATAACTTCCCTAGGTTAACTACGCAACCTAAAGCTCTGATACCAAGTGCGACGGCCCGCCCCGCATCAGCCGGTATTTCCTCCGAAAGTACGTTGTACACATACCCGACTAGCATGGAATGATCGCCAAAGAAAGGAAAGAAGAGAATGAACTAATCGAAAACCTGTAGAATGTCTCACAGTGCATGGGATAAAGCATAATAACAACATACTTGACATAAAACAGGCGAGACAGTGCATAAGCTGAAAACTAAACATTATAGCAGCAGAAAAATCCAAATACAGCTTATGTTCCACATCATCATTATAACAACTTTAAAATTTTCTATAAAGTAAAAGAAAGGGAGGGTACACTACTAATGCCCAAAGTAGTGACCAGCAGCGACACAGGGAGAATATCTATATATATATCATACGTGGAAGCCTTCTGCTCGTCTCCGGTATAGCTACTCGTGCGTACCACCTAACATGTCTCTAGTCTTCTCGTGAGACCACCCAGAGTAATAAGAAGAGACATAAAACTCTAGGTCAGACAAAAAGCCTGGTATGAGCGATAAGCAGCAAAACAGAACAATAACTGGTATACTAAACTATACCTGAACTTGGACCTGCAACCAAAGAGTTAGCACTACATACCATACAATACTCTAAGGTGCCACTAAACATATGGTGTAGAGAATACAGGGGTGGGGGTATGCATGTCATAATGATGGCAAACAAATCAAACAAAGCAACCATCCTCACATCTCTCACTCAGTGCGTAAAGCATACGATGTTGACCGCTTCGATCACTAGACCCGTCGAAGTAGTGACAGAGTTCGACTTGTACAACTACTACTACCACCAAGCTTACCCCGTGGAGTCACGACCAAATCTTTACAAATGACCCCACTTCATTGGTCTATAGATCTTTAGTCGTACCTAGGCCAATGTGGCCCTGAGTCCGTTCACGTACCCCCTACACATAGTGATCCAAAGTTACAGACACTGACAACCCCTTAGCACACGCCCCGCAGTAAAGCCCAACTCATGAAGTTAACTCTTTGGTTCCCAACTGGATCCTGAGTACAAATTTTCCGCTTGGACTACCTTTGCATCTCGGGTTTTGGGCTTCTCCACCGGATCGGTCTTCATTCAGTTCACAGTTCAAGCCTCGCGTTCAAGCATCCTGGTTCAGTTCGTGGTCACTATACTGGTTCGGATCGGGTTGCTGCATACGGTTCGGGTCGGGTCCCATCCAAGTTAGATCGGTTCGTGATAACCACCATGCTTCAGATCAGTTCACCCATGCCTCCTTCGGTTCGGATCGTGAGCACCCATTGGGTTCGGGTCGTGACACATAGATCCGCTCGTGGCTCCTCCTCCTGGTTCGGATCGGCGTCATTATATCAGATCGGTTCGTGGTGCATCGAATCGTAGTTCATCGAATCGGAGCTTCAGGTACATCAGCTCGTGAGTTACATGCAGGCGGTTCGTGGAAGGGTGGAGCAGCTCGTGGGGGTGGTCAAGATCGGGTCGGATCGTGGAAGGGAGTGGCAATCCGATCCGGTCCTCTACATATTTCTTGCAACTTTCCAGTGACTGTTTTACGCCATACAACGGCGTTTTTGACCATTCTAACTTTTCTAATTAATCACAAAGCATACCATACAGTCATAGCAACATATAAAACTGACCACAAGCACCAAAACAACAATTTGATAGGTTAAAATGGATTAAACATAGCCAAAACCCCATATTTTCCCTTAAGCATGTTTAAGCAAATTTAACGATTTGATTAGCAAAACTTAACCAAATCAACCCAAATTCCTAACGGAGGTATAAAAAAATATTTCAGAATTTATAAATATTTTTCCAGAATTTATTAATGTATAAATTCGCTAATCAACACTAATTACCCCTAATTAACCGTAATTAGTAAGAAACTTTGCAAATCACTCACCTTTGCCACAAATAAACTTTAGATCTGAAATGATTCTCTGTTTTGGCGTTGTTCCCAAGGCAACACAGCTACTCTATCTCAATCTCTTTGTTAATCCGCCTCAATTTGATGTAGATTAGGCCAATACTTGATTAAACGGTGATTAAAAGGTGTTTTAGATGTTGAAGGCCATGGCAAGGTTGAGAGGATGAATAGTGACAGCTGAAAAATGAGAAAAAGGTATTCTCCAAACCCTAACAGCCCTTTTAAACTCCTAGTCCCGAAATTCCTCTTTGGGCCTAGCTGTTAATCACCCGGTTAAGCCCAATTAAGCTATTTTTCACCATCTGAAACTGGTTTTAGCCATATCTCCCAAACAGTGAGTCCGTTTGGCTAATGTGACCACTCTACGGGATTGTAAACCATCATCCGGATCTAATGGAAGTGGTTTCAGGTCAAAATTCCTTTCCAGACAAAAGTTATGGTCAAAACAATATCAGGTAGGGGAAAAACGGTCATTTAAAAATCGACAAAAATCATAAACATAGGAAATGACCCCACTAGTCGTCTCCCAAAGTTACACGACCATACGACTTCGTATGTGAAAGAAATAAATTTTCTACGGTCCTATGATGCGTAGAATGCGGGTCGTTACAAATCACTAGCAACCACTTGCATCCATCAAACGTAACATGTCTCAAACACATGTTTGCATTCATTAGTTTTCTACCTAGAGACTCAATCGACAGGAGATATTCAAACGATAGATGCAAGTATTAATTCGAAGCTTGGAAAAAGAAGTTAAGAATATATTCTCGAAAAGGAAAGGATATGAAGCGCGAATCTTGTCTTCAGCCTCCCAAGTAGCATTCTCGCAGCCCTTTCCCTATAGAACTCTTACTAGCTTCATTTCTTTGTTGCACAGTTTCTTAACCTCTAATCCAAGTATGCAATTCGGGACTCGTCCAATCATTGCTTCCTTCTATACTTTCACTTACTCTCGCAAGTTTAGCTCCACTAGCTCAAACTCTATACTTTTGTCACCTCTTGAATGAATAGTCATCTATCAAGCCTCTTCTCAAGTAGCTCCCCTACTTTCTTATCAAGTTCCCTCTTTTCTTTCACATGTCGCAAATCATCGATAGATATATCAAGAGGTTCTAGGAGATTAAGCATGACAGACCCTTTTGGGGTCACAAGAAATCTCGACAGACTTTCTATGGCAAGTCAGAAGTCTAACAACTCTCAATCTATAATGGCTCCATATATGGTTAACCCATCCATCTTAGGATCAAACCGTATCTTATGAAATCAAAAACATATGTGTCGCAATCAAACTCGATGCCTAACACAGAGATTCTCAAACCCCGAAAAATCATCGATAAAAGAGCCATACCTCAAATGGGGTTTGAGAAAATAATGGGATCCAAAACCATACTAGTATCTAGGTGTAGAGACTCAACTCAACTAAAGGATCAGATATGAAAAGAATACGAAGCGCTAGAAAAAAGAATCCTAACAGGATGATCAGAAATAGAAATTAGTCCTTCGACGGAAACTTTCCTACCCCTATCATGTCCACCAGCTATGAGAACATTAGCTTGCCTCCTAGAAGTTCCTATCATATGGCTTGTCCTTGTCTCTTTGGGCACTCCTTAATAAGGTGTCCGCCTTACCAAAGTGGTAACAAACGTCTTACCTCTTTCTGCAATACTTTCTCAGATGACCCATCGTTCGGAAGTTATGGTATTTCCTCTTTTCTTCTTTTATCTATATTCCCGTTTTAAGCCACCATTTCCTTTCATCTTTGGGTTGTGTTCCTTAGCCCCAATTCTCTTATTCTCCTTTTTACCATCCTAGTGCAACATGCTAACCAGTCTCTTGAAAGCTGCCTCCATCGCACGTAAATCTTACGAGGTTCGAAAGAAAATAAGACGTAGGTGAAACCACTGCAGCTAAAGATGGAGGTTGGGCACATCTTTTCGCTTCAACATGTACCATAGTTTTAACATTCCTACATAACCATAGCGAGATGGGGACACCCTTTCGGGAAGAAACGATTCCCCAAACAAAAGGAAAAGGAATCAAGTGGAGAATCTAGAAGATATTTATGGCTTTGGGAAATATGCTCTTCAAAAACAGACTTTTTATTTTAAAATACTCTGTTCTTGGGAACTTTTTGAAAATCATTTTCAAAGTACTTTATCCCACCACAAGAAAAACATCATATTGCAACTAGCTATTTGCAACAGGCGACACATGACAATTGCAACATGACAGTTGCAGTAAATGATTTTTAGCAACATGCCTATTGGAATAGTTGCAATAGATGAGAATTAACAACGGGCCTTTTCTTACTGTTGCGAAAAGCATATTTTTAGCAGTCGCACTTCCCTTCCTGTTGCAAAAACATACTTTTAGCAACTGTGCTTCCATGACAGCTGCAACAAACATATTATTTGCAACTGCGATTCCAGGTCGATTGCGAATAAATATCTTAAGAACAGTTTTCGCCACTTGCAATAACTATTTTTTTACAACTGGTAAAGCCAGTTGCGAAAAACATACTATTAAAAATAAGCATCAGCTTTTAATGATAAACTTTTAATAGTTTGTTCTAAAAAGTTTCTGTTAAATGATTAACTACCAGTAAGTTACCTTGCAAAAAAAAAATTTAAGTATTATAAAGTGATATATATAACTGATAATTAAACAATAATAATTAACAATTGACAAATAATACTAATTAACATTTAAAAATTAATAAAATAAACAAATAAATAGTAAATAATAATACATCAATAATAAAATACTAATGGATAGTAATTAACAATTAATTTGAAATATGAATATGTATATATATTGAATAATTAATAAATTCATGATAAATATATAAATGATATTTGATTAACATTATTATTAAGGAGTAATTGTTAATTAATAATAATTTCTTATGTGAATTAATTTATAATTTGTGTTTGATAGAGGTATTTTTATGTATCAATTAACAGTTTCTAGTTATTATTAATAGTTATTTTTATATTTCTAACATTATATTTAATTATTAGTGATCAATAAATTGTAGTTAATAGTCATTAATTACATCTAATAATTAATAAATAAATAGTTAATGTTAAATAATTAGTAATCAATAAACTTGTTGCAAAAATATCCTTTGTAACGGTTTTCACCATTTGCACAAGTAATAATTAATAACTAAGAAATAATAACTAGTAATTAATAATTGATGAAAAAGAAATAATAATCAATATTATTATTAAATAATTCATAATTAGTAATCAAGACTAATAGCTAACAATTAATATTAAATAACTAATAATTATTAAGGCTAACGTTTAATAACAAAAGTTTAATATTTGTTTAGGTACTTTACTTGAACGACAAACACTTGTAACGTTCATTTGGCTTCCAACGTTAATTTTTTGGCTCGCACATCTGAAATTTTGGCTCTATAACCAAAAATTTCGCCAAAATTTTCTGCTTCACAGGGGTTAAATTCAAAATCGCGTGACTCTTCTTCTTCTTAAAATTGAAACCTATTTCTCGCAGTAGTCCAATGTTTCCTCCAATCTTAAAACCGAAACCTATTCCTCTTATATCTCGATTCCACAAATCGATTCTAAAAAAGAAACGTATTGTAAATAGGGTTTCGATTTACGTAAGAACGGTTGTGGAAATCCTCTTGCAGATCGGATCTGGAACCAACAATTTATTTACAAACGGATTTAGGAAATGATTTCGATTTTCCAATGATTTTCCATTATCCCCTTCAAAAGACGCAAACTACAAAAACGCTGGATCTTCTCTCTCTACAACGGATCGAAAAACCGATCTAATGGATCCTCATATCTATGTAATCATTTTTGTTCGAAATACAAAGGGTAAGAATCGACTAACCAGTTTTAATTATTAGATTTGGGAGATTATTCTCTTTGTTACTCTATGTAGTTTTATAGGCACAATTTTTGGTCCAATTTGTTTTCGTTGGTGGAACCGATTTCAGTGATGACTGTAAAAATACTGTTTTCTTTTAAAGGTGCACGCCGCTGAGTCAATTGTCTGCGGACGCCATTATTCACGCATAAAAAGGTTTCATTTTGGCCATCTACCGAATAACTATTTCCTCATAACCTATCCAGACCGATCAGTCTGTAACTGTCACTACTCTGTTAGTTTAAGCGAAGGGTAAGATTTCTACTGGTTTTAAATTACAACATTCAGATGATTTCTTTGTTGAATTACCGCAATTTTCAGTTTGTTTTGGGCCATAGATTTTAATTAATGATATTTTTGGTCTTATACAATTTACTGGCGAAAGTGGTTTTCATGTCAAATTCCTGCTAACTAATGGAAAATGAAATGTATTAATGATATTTTGGGTCTTATACAATCTACTGGCCAAAGTGGTTTTCATGTCGAATTCCTACCGACTAATGGAAAATGAAATATATAAACTGATTTATCGGATCTACTATTATATTAAAGGCAGGGTTCCTGTTAAATTTTATGCCTTTAAAGATTTATTTTAAAGATTTCTATCATTGAATTTTAATTTGGATCCTGTCATCAAAATTGCTATTTATGATTAATTGATGGGTTATAAACTATTCTTGCTTCTGATATTATGGTTCGATGTATGCACATAAGCTGATGATCAACAAAGTAATTGAAAGTGATGGCTTTCAATATACTCACATCTATTGTCTCTCATATTTCAACAATTGTTTTTCAAACTCATGCCAGTTTATGTGTTCGACAAGCATGATTTAGAAATATGTTTATAGATGGTACAGGATCTTTCATACAAAATCTGTTGCCGGAAGTTGAATAATGAATACTGTTATTCTAAAAGATAAAACTTTAAAGAACACTCATTTGATTGAAAAGTCAACAAGATCATATCTGAATGATAACCATGTTCTTTTTTATTAGACTTTCGGAAAGAGTTCGATTCATTTGGATGTTCAAAAGAATCATGCAGTGAACCAAAATTTGTTATGTTTTGGCTTTGTATTTTTGATTCAAGTATCTTGAATATGGTATAAACCGTCATATTGAAGCTACAGAGATACAATTACATGTATAAATATGATATATGACAAAATTCCAAATATTGTTGGGAAATGATTATAACATATATAATATTGTAATGTTGTATGTTCTCTCTTTGCTTTCTTAATTTGTGAGAGTAAGTTGATTTGGATTATATATATATACTGATCTTCCTCAACCCTCGTTATTTTGACATATAAAATGGAAAAGTAAAACATGTAATACATTTTCCAACCAAACATTACTCGCCTATGATCAAAATGGCTAGCTTTTTCTTAAAACACACTAATAAGTTCCACACAAAATTCACAAGAAGGTGTTTTTTGTACCAGGTTACAAAATTCGAAGCTGATGGATACAACATTGGAATAAGCTGCAGTTTACTATTAGCAAAACGAAGTTTCTGAAGAAATGGGTTGTTTGTCACAATAGCATGCTTGCTCAAGCTCATCCGTAAACACCTATATTCCAGGTTTCTAATTGTCTTCTTCTTTATCTAATCATTCCCTAGGTTATAATGTATTATGTAACTAAATTAAAAACAGTTTCTATATTTGTCCCAAATCACAATGATATTGACAGTTATGGGACGCCAGCTTGTGAAACACAGTTTGAATTTGAGGGGAAGAAAAATCTTCAAGAAAAGGTAAGTTATCTATGTATAATTACTTGTGTTTTTCTTCCCTTTTTATGTATCTCATAGATCAAAAAATTTGACAGTGTATTTTCATTTTAGTTTATTTATGAAGATAAAACTTCTTGACCAATCAAAGTCCAATACAGAATGCAACGAGGTATTATTTTTATTTTGATGGTTTTATTATAAATTTAACTATTTGTTTAACTTGGTATTTATATATATGTGTGTGTGTTTATATATATACAGTGCAGGATAGATGAAGGTTTTAGTCCTTCTGATAATTTGCCAGCGAAAAAGAGTAATAGATAATGCTTGTGTTGTTAAGTTTTTGATCAATTTATATTGAAAATAATTTAAATCTTGACGAGAAATGTTGATATATCTGTCTGTAACCATCTTTGTCAGTGTATTGTTTTTTCTTGTATTTAAAGATATTGTAATAAAATTTGAACTTTTGTGAATATTTAATGAAATATTTTAGAGTAGTATTATCTTTGAGTTAATATTTAAAGTGTATGTATTTTAAATCATGATTTTATAATAGTTGAAATAGTAAAATATTTTGTAAAAGATTCAATAGCAATAGACAAAAACAGTTGTGAAAAATTATTTGCAACAAGCATAAAATTGTATAAGACTATTTCGCAACAGTCATTTGTTGTTGCAAAAGGATCAGTTGCAACAGTAAAAGCCTGTTGCAAAAAAGTATACCGTAACTTCTTATAGCAACGAGAAAAATTTGTTGCGGGCCTATTGCAACTTGGGCTATAGAGACGGGCGCGGGCCTGTTGCAATAGCCCTACTGCAACAGATATTGCCTGTTGCGAAAAGTGTTTTCTGTTGTAGTGTCTGATATTGTAACCATATGCTCTGAAACCAAATATGACACTCCACGTCCATTAGTGTCACTCACTAAGGGAATGCATTAACTTTCATGAAGCGTTATAGGTAAATAAGAACGTAATAACACAAGACAGACAAGTAAAATAGCAGCGGAATTAAAAACTTTATTTAAATCATAACATCATGGTTCCAAATACTTAATTTACATCATAGGTTTGAAATAACCAGTTACATGTTTAATAATCTGTCTTGCCAAAAATATCAGAGTACAAAAACATAAACCATATTTCCCAAGCAAAGGCATATGAGAGTTGACAATGAGTCAAAGCTGTACATCAATATCCAAAGTCCAAGCTAAGCTGAAAAGAATCCAAATCAAGTCTAAGCACTTCCACCCTGAGAACCTTAGGAGGAGGGGGAACGGAAGAGAGAGAAAAGGAAACAAAAAGGATCAGACATAAAGTCTGGCGAGTCCAGATACTTTTAAATATAAATAAATACAAGTGTCATGGCAGGTATATAAAAACTGGAAGAACGAGATAACAATAACAAGGACAAGTTTCAACTGAACAAGATAAGATGAACATGATATATTGCGCTTCTTATATACATTTCTATGTACCACACAGATACTAGTATATTAGAAATGGAATGATCCCTATCAATACCATTCTATTTCATTTTCTTATTTATTTGGTCACTTGGGTTAATCGCACTCAAGACTTATATGCGCATCATACCCATTTACTTTCCCATGGATTCACCTAATACAATATATGAAACTATCTCTCAATATTGAGATACACCCTATGGTAACCTACTCGCACAGTCTCCACTGTAATGCAACAGAAGTGAACGCAGTCCCTCGTCCTATGTCGGAGTCTACATAACAATGTTTTCCGCATATATCTGACATTACTATGCTATGTAAGCGTACAGATCGATCGAACCAGATTCCATATCAGAATAATGCCCTCTAGTCTATGATACATCACCCAGAGCATATGTGCATGTATCTAGACTGTCCCACTTACGTATTGTAATTGTAGCTCGATGCCTCAATCGCATGTCCTCTAGTGTGCACCGAGTTCAGTGGCAAGGCGTGACATAGAACTAGGCCAGGAGCTTTTCCATATTTGTATAGGCCCGTCTTTAATGAACCTCTATATACAGAAATACCTAGGGTCTGTTTTCGTGGTGGCTATAGCCCCACCTCGGCCCCTCCCTCAACTAGTTAAGACTACAGAGCAAAGTGACCAACCCTAATAACAAACAATCTAAGCATCCATGTGGCGTCTCCCCTCAACACCGTACCTCGAAGTGAAAGGTGAAATGATATCTTGGGGTTAGCTCTTGTCTTTTCGCATCCCGCTAGCTGCCGATGACGAATATCCAACGGTCTACTTTCCCTGTTGGTTGTGACCCTCTCTACCTCCTTGTGAGGCAACCACCGAACTACCCTAGTGCCATCTTGTCACAACATTCTAACTGCATAGCTACATCTGCAGTCAAGGCCCACCCGCCTAGTAGTTACGCGCAGACCCAACCTCTACGAGCACAGTCCGAAACTACACTATCACAGAGGACTACTAGGAGCACCTTCAACGTCTCAGGAAGCTGCGTAATTCCCCTTCCAGTCCTTTGTAGCCATCAAACCAATCATATGAATGTGCGCTCCCCTCGTGTCTTATAACACCTCGATAATCTACCCCATTGGGTTATTCACCCTCAACCTACGGACTGATCTGAGTGCCTTACTTTAGCATGTTGTTAGACCCTATGTCTAAACATTCTTTTATGGGCTTGTGTCACCTTACCAGGTTTCCAGCTAACTTGGTTATTCCAATTCATATTGAATTCTTATTCAAATTACCAAGTTTCTCTTGCTGATTAATTTCAGTTATACAACTTAATTCATTTAAGTTTATTAATAAGCTTACAACATGTTATTCTCTAGATTGTGGCCAACGGTCTGTAATCCACAATTTATTTTATATTCTTGCTTGGTTGCATCATTACCATAACATGTTTTTACTTAATGTGTAATTAAGTACATCTCATTTTACATGTTTCCTTTTTAACATGTCAGTCATTGTTTATGATTAAATATAACTTATCTTATAAGTTTTCCTCATTCTTTCTCATTCAATCGTAATTCCACTTTTCATTTTTAATACAACTTCTCGTTGCTTACTTGCTAACTTAGTTCTATTAACTAAGGCCCATTAACAAGTTTCCCAACACATTAAATATAACACACGTTATGATTTACTCTTGTCCCTAGGACA
Organism: Allium sativum; assembly: GCA_030737875.1. Lineage (NCBI taxonomy): Eukaryota > Viridiplantae > Streptophyta > Magnoliopsida > Asparagales > Amaryllidaceae > Allium > Allium sativum. The sequence goes on from CM060923.1 coordinate 162,948,612, forward strand.
GGCCTAAGCATGTTGTTCACATCATCGGGTTCCAGACATCTAGATTACTTAATTTATAATTAAGTACCTCTTATCTTATTACACATGTTGTCTCATTTCGTTATAAGTTGTGCTTACCCTAAACGGTGTCCTTTAATTACATAACTTTATTGTTTCTACCAGTTACGTATACCACTAGGTGTCTTTAATTACATAACCTTATCGGGTTAAGTTTATGGGCCAATATGCATATATTACCCATCCCCTCTAATTTACTTAACTAACCCACTACCCATCCAATTTTACTAAATCCTAACTTGAGTTCATACTCACACTACCCTTATGGATTAAATCAGGTTAAGTAGTCCAATCCATTACCATGTCCAACTAGGGTTATAATAGGCTAGACCTCTCACATTTGGCCTACAACGTGTGGATACTGGATATACCAGTCGCATTCGGGTAGTCTTATTCCATAGTTGGGCCTCGACTCGTGACTTAGCCCGATTCGTACTTACGTACTTAGACCTCCCATATTAGGTTCAACATTAATGGCTGCTGGATTTGCCGATCGGGTCCGGGCAGACTTCCGCCACTAATGCAACCTAGCCTCGTGTCATAAGTACGATTACAATTCCTAATTGTAATTACTAGATTTTCCATTATTAATTAATTTAACAATTAATTAATCCTTTCCTTTTATAGGTATCAATACCTATTTTACCCCAGCAGTTTGAATCACACGTCCAAAAATGTTCATATTCAAATTATACAATTTTTATCCAAATCTACCTATGTCATTATAGTTGATTATTATATGTTTACCATTTGAATTATGTCTAATACACTATTCAAATCATAGTTTTACCTTTTTAATTATGCACCGTATGCCCCTTATCATAAATTAAGGCATATATATATATATATATATATATATATATGTATGTAGAATATATATATATATATATATATATTGCACAAACCCCAAGCCCACATATTTTCCAACTTATGCCTAAAATTCATATTCAAATAGGTGCGAATTTATGTCTCAATTCAATAATTAGAAATGTTCCATTTTATACTCAACTCCGTATTTACATATATTCCAATGCATGCCTAAATTCATAATATCCAATAAGACATATACCCAAATCCATATTCGTATATTTCCAAATTTATGCGCTAATTTATATCCATATTTTCTAATACTAATTATTCCCCAAATTATGTCTTTTCCTATTATTCCCAATTTCGCACGTTCGCATTTTTTCAGCATTAGGCCAAGGCTCGAAGGTAGCCTGACTATATAAAAATAAAAACGAAAAGAAGGAGAGAAGAGAATCAAAACAGGAATAATAACAAATCAACAACATAACACTAGAAATAGGCATAATCTGAATGACATATTATGACAAGATTAGACTTGGAGATGATATAAACTTATAAGAACAGATCAATGGAATATGTCATAATATAACTGATTAGGCACCGATACAAGATCCAATTATTATATACATATTAAGATCACTATTAGATATTTAGATCTAAAAGCAACATGAACACGGTGAATTTGCCGCAAAGAACAAGTTAAATAAGTTGTTGTAGGCATCAGCAAATTTGTTGTAGCAATCTTCAAATATGTAGAATCGTCTTTGAATTGATTGTTTTTAGATCTGATCTTCTAATTGGAATACTCCTATTCTGATTTATTTTGGTGGAGAAGAAAGGCTAGTTTAAATTAGATCAGCATGGAGGCGCCATGGATGAAAACAATGAGATTAGGGTTAGGTTTAGGTGTTTGTTTATAGGAGTATTAGGTAAATTAGGACCTTTAGATTTGATTAGGAACCATCCGAACCACTCAAATTAGAAAAAAGACATCATCGAAAAACTACCCAGAATAAACCAGTCGACTGGCCAACTTCAACCAGTTGACAGTTTTCACTTCTGTTTAAAACCGGTCGACTGGTGATAAATGAGCGGTCGATTTGTATCGATCGAATGGTGAAAAATGGGCGGTCGACTTGTTTTACAGCTTTAAACTTTAAATCTTCCGACCTTCATAACTTATTCATACGATGTCCATTTTACACAAACTTGACTCTATCTCAAGCAGAATTCCGAGACAAAGCAATGGCGTAACCCATTTCACTTAATTCTACTTATAAAAATTAAGTATTCTTTAGTTTGTCATTTTAGTATTTAAATTTATGGGGTGTTACAGAACGTCCTGCTTTTGTACACGCAGGCATGAATGAAATAATCCATTTGTCCCATTATGCACAACTGGCCTTCCCATTTTAAATATGGCCTGATGTACTTGTTCTTTGCGACCAGAGTTTGGTAACAGCTGGCATGTTACTGACATGGATTTCTAACACAAATCAACGGCATGCTTACGATCTGAATGTGTATATTGGTCTTAACATCTCGGCTTCTTGTATTCCATAGTAACGCCCTGCTCGTGTTATTTAAATACGGCCAACGACATAAATTTTCACATTTGGCAACGACTTGGTTATCTTTATTCCAACGACAACGACATGGCATGTCGTTTAATTCATCAAGCTGCAATTCGTTGCCACGTGGTAGCTTAGCATGTCTCTAGAGAATTCATAATACTATACATTCATTTGTACCGTAGACTTCCGAGTTGTATACCATCTTTGCTCAACAAGTAGTAGGGTATAGAACTGCATCGATGAAGACATGTCATTTTGGAATATAAGAATATGACCCGGTTCCTTCATTTTTGATGCATTGGTAATTAAATTTATCCTTTGTATGTGAACGAATTAAGACCATGGCGCTCTGAATGCCTCTATACCATGCCATGTTTAACGACATAACTTCATGTTGTGTCAACGACTTTATTTCAATGACATGCTGTAAGCGGCATGAATTCTCTCACGGCATGAATGCTCAATGGCATGGATGCTTTCACGGCATGGATGCTTTCACGGCATGGATGACTACGGATATCACGTGGCCATGCAGTCCTCATTTAAAGCACTGACCAATTATGCAAACAAATGACTTGATAACATGAATAGTTTACTGCTTAGTCCGTAACCAATCCATAGTCCTTTGACGCCAAATCTTTGAATGGTGTTTTAATGGGGTTAACATTTGCCCCTCGAAGTTCATGTTTTTGCTTATGAAAAATGTGACCTCCAAAACTTCGACGGCTAAGAATCTTTATTTGTTGACCAATGAACTCAATATTTTAATGGCTTATGAGCACTTGTATTGGATGGATAAGTATGTTATTGTTGATAACACCATGCTAGTGTATGAATGCCCCAGTTTTAATTTGGACTTGAGTGCATGAAACAAGTGAAATTCGAAATGGACTGTCGCGCTTGATTTTCATTGAAATGGTAGTGACCAATTCCCACTAAATTACTTGTTTTACGAACTCGTTTAGCCATTGTATTTTCACCGAAGCAACACACATTCTCTGAAGCAAACAATGATCGTGCTTTTTTGAAAGCTATAACCTATTTTGCAACAATAAAAACATTGAATGTTTATGGGCGAATATTTTGTTATCGACTGCCCATATCAACAGCAGATTAGTCCGTCAAATTTTTTAGCTAACACGAATTTTTATTATTGAATTGAATAAAGTGTCTACGTAGAACTGTTTTATTCAATGGTTTATAATTTGTCGAACATTTTCTGCACAAATACGATATTCTAATTCGAATTTTCGTTAATGCTTAAGATCAATTGATCGACTGAAGCAAACCATGGATTTCAAGCGTCATTGTTTTAATGACTTATATGATAGTGTACTATATTTCATATTTGAAAAATACGTATCTGCGATTTATTTTCTGCTTCTTCTAGGAGAAGATATGGATATTCGTGCCCTTGCTTGGCAGATTCTTAACCTTTACTGTGGGAAGGAATTTTGCGTCTCAATGCTTGTATGATTTTCAATCAATTCTGACATCAGAGACTTCAATGGATGCCCCTATTATGGAGAGGTTGTTTATAACCCAACGTTTGTCTTCTCCTTTCGACTAAATCGACATTATAGACCTCACTAAGCATTGTTGATCTCTGCTATGGAGAAGTTGCCCCTTTCTACAAAAAGGATTTTTGTTGTTATGCCCCCACTTGGGAAAGACTTTGAATTTCATGGCCATGCTTAGGCTAAAATATAACACTTGTCACATCTGGGGTATTCAGACACTACGCAAGTCAACTGGTTAATGTTCAACACCCATCGCATCTGATTCAGACACTACGTGAGTTAATTGGTTAATATTCAACACCTATTGCATCTAAGATATTCAGATACTACGCGAGTTATATTGTTAATATCCAACACCCGTCGCATCTGAAATGTTCAGACACTACGCGAGTTAATTGGTTAATGTCCAACACCCGTTTCATCTGACTACACTACGTGAGTTAATTGGTTAATGTCCAAAACCAATCGCATTTGAGGTATTCATACACTATGCGAGTTAATTTGTTAATGTCCAACACCCATTGCATCTTAGATATTCAGACACTACGTGAGCTAATTGGTTAATGTCTAACACCCATCGCATCTGAGATATTCAGATACTATGCGAGTTAATTGGTTTTCTTCACATCTGATATTCTAGATGTTTGGAAAATGATTGGCATTCTTCACATCTGAGATTTCAGATGCTACGCAAATGGATTTCTTTATTGTTCACATCAAAGATAATTAGATGCTACGCAAATGAATTTTATCATTCTTCACACCTGAGATTTCAGATGATACGCAAATGATTTACATTCTTCACATCTGAGATTTCAGATGCTACGCAGATGGATTTCTTCATTCTTCACATCTGAGATAATCATATGCTACGCAAATGAATTTCATCATTCTTCAAGTCTGAGATTTCAGATGCTATGCAAATAATTTACATTCCTCACATCTGAGATTTCAATGCTACGCAAATGAATTTCTTCATTCTTCACATCTGAGATTTCAGGTGTTATGCAAATGGATTTCGTCATTCTTCACATCTGATATTTCAGATGCTATGCAAATGAGCTTCCTTATTCTTTACATCTGAAATACCCAGACGCTGCGCAAATGAGCTTCCACATTCTTCACATCTGAAACAATCAGACGCTACGCAAATGAGCTGGACGGCTATTGTATTTTTCCACGGGGCAGACACCAATTCCTTTATCTAACATTTGACTTGGCGAGCTATCTCAGTTTAGGAACTAAAGCTTTGAACCTCTTGCTTGGGGAAGTGGCCCTCCGTTAAATGTTACAACCCTCTCGTTTGTTTGTCGTGGTGCTCGTTATTAGAATCTTTGCGACTCTTCCCATTCAATCTCTAAGGCGGTGCTTTTCTACTTTTGCATTTGTGCATGTTAATGTTTATAGCATTTGGCACTTGAACTAGCGTTGTTGGGGTCGCCATTTCTCAACATATTTTGATGGAACAAGTGCTCGACATATAGCAAGAAATATGAAATCATCTTTTAATTAAGTTTTAAATTACCGAAAAATATTGCAAGTAAGAGATTTACTTAGGTAGATATGATTTCAGTAGTAGATATGATATTCTATTACAATAGCTCCTTTACCAAGGGAGGTTTATATTTATAAAAGAAAGTATATCAGTTTTTCGTAAGGAATGAGTAGCGCTTTTATGCAGAATGTTGACAAAAGTGGTTGTTATTCTAGATTCTTGGTATTGAGACTCCATCAAGGGTTGACAATTTGCAGATGCCATCTAGAAGCTTTTGACTAATGACATATGACCCCTGCCAGTTAGGCTCAAATACTCTGACACTAGTCTTTACTAAGATTTGGTACAGAAGTGTCTGGCGATCACTGGATGAACATGAGCTTTTAATTCCATACGAGTCATTGCTCCAATCAGACTGTACTCCTAAGCATTTGCATAGCTTTTCATCTTCTCCCAGCTTTTACCGGTTGAGCAAGGACTATTTGCCATTGGAGCTTCTCTATCCGAGCCCTATTGATTGGTGGGTAAGTTTTCCCCCTGGGTAGTTGGAAGAGAATTTATTGCTTGCGATTTATTGACATATTGTTGTAGCTTGTTTATAACAACCCAAACTTCCCTGCAAAGGAAAGCTCGGATTATTTTGAGAACACGACAAATCAGAACACAAACAATAGAACATTTCATTGCTTATTACAACAAGTACATCAGATATAAGAATATAACAGAATATGAATAAATAATATATAGCAGAAAAATATGAGAGATTTAAATTACAAAGTAGTGGAAAAATAATATATAGCACAACTGAAAGAGATACACGGATACAAAGCTTTCTGAATATAGCTCCTGCTGTAAAGCAGGATCCTGTAAAATATAAATCCGCAAACCCAAAACTATAAGCTGCCCGTGTGGAAAATATGAGCACCCAGAGTTTAGGTTAAAACAATAAACTCCAAGTCAATCATGGGACTGGTGTGAGAAACAGTTGTTTAAAATTTTACTTTAGAAATAAGTTAAACCAAGGGACCACGCCGTATAACACGGAACGGGTTTTTCCCAAGAATAACAGTGCATAAAACAGTTTATAAAATAGCGCAATGATTTTCGAAAAATGAAGCTATTATAAGACTTGGGTCCCATCACACATTGCAACGCAAGACAGAGGATAAAGTTTTCCCTTATAATAGCCATACATGCTTGGTACATGTAAAACAAATCATGTTGATATTACTATAAGTGTATAGTGTCAAAATCAACTTCAAATATAAATGTTTCAATCATAGACGGCATGGGTACCATATATCATGTCGCCATACTAGGATCTACAATTAAAACCGAAATGTCACGTATTGGAAATTGTATTTCTGTCATGTTTCAAGGTAAGGCATGGACTCCTCGCCAGTTTGAGACACTCTAGAAAATTCCTCAGGGTTCCCGCAGTGAACCCTTGGATCCTCCAAGGCCGGTCCACACTTACGTTAGTTGATTGGCAATTCCTGAACACACGTTTCCCGGTCCTATCGGACCTATCCATCGGCCCCGTAGTGACCGATATATCTGAGGCGCCTCACAATCAATCATCCACACAGGTAAAAATAAATAAATGTCTGGGCTCCATACCATGACACCACCCATAGCTAGAAGGAAACGTCTTGCACTCCTTGGGTCCCTTATCCCGTTTTGACTCATACCAAGGTATGAGGCTCGCGAATTAATGTTATGCACAAAGCTATGCTATTTAAAGCCGTGCGTTGATCATCAACCACAAGACTTTGCTTTTCAACAAAAGCCTTGATCATTTGCATCTCATCATGCCACACGGACAATTCACACCATGCAATTGATGTCTATTAATATATAATCTCTAAGCTTGTACGTCTCAAAGAAGGGTGTTAAGCAATAGAATAAATTCTCCGCCATCAAACAAATATATATACTTAATAGAGATCAATCAACATAGAATAAAATACAATGTCAGACTGTAATAACCCGGAAAATCTGGGCCAGTTTAAAATTTTTATTTTGGCAATTTTAGCAAATTTTGATTATTTAAAATGAATTATTTTAAATAATATCGACGAGAAATTTATTTTGAATAGAATTCGAAGTATATATTATACGCGTCGTCGTTAGAATATAAATAATTATATATAATTATAAATAGGATTGAAAATGGCGCGGTAGTTCGATAATTCGATTTCAAACTTCAATTGAATGTACCGGGTGCAAAACAATCCGGATGATAGTGAAACCAAAAATGATAGGATCTAATTGATAATATATTTCTATCGAATCCGGCAAATCAAGATTTCATAGCGGGAATCAAAAGATATGTCCAGTTGAAAATTCTGAATAGTCGCTATGGAATTCAGGCCCTTAAAAATAGCCATTTTGCAAACGACCTCGGATTTCGACGAAACCAGTTTTGTTGGGTCCGTGATGTTAAGTTATTGCTAGATTCCAAATTTCATAATTTTTCGAATCAATATGTGAGCGTGGCAAAGGAAAACGCGTTTGACCAGTTTCAGTTGATTTTAATCGACTGGAAATTGGCCATTTTTCAAACGGTCTCAGAATTCGACGAAACTAGTTTTGTTAGGACCGTATCGTCAATACGAAGCTAGAAAATATTTTTCGAGAATTTTTAGAGTTCGTATGTGACCCCGGTAATTTGAAATATGCGTTTAAAATTCAATATAGTGATTTAAATGAAAATTCAAAAGGAAACTGATTCAAACTATCAATTCAGCTTGCGGTACATATCCCATTGTGTTCGGAATGGGGGTGAAACGCTAGGGACGACAGGCGGTGGGCCTCGTTTAGAGGTCGTATGCGAAAGTCAACTTTTTAATAATTAAATAATATAAAAAAAAAATATAATATCTCTTCCTCCTATATGTTTCTGCCCCCCCCCCCCCCCGTTTCTATTTCGATTCAGTTTATAAAAAAAAAAAAAAAAAAAAAAATTCGAGGAGGGCGACGGAGCTCAGATCCGCCGATGCCGCCGTCGCACGCCCCCCGAATCGCCTCCCGCCCCGCCTGGCCTCGCCGCCCTTCCCTCCTCCTTCCCTCCTCTCTCTCCTCCGCCTGGAGTTCAACCCGCCACACCCTAGGCCCTAAACCCTACCGCAGCCAACCCACCGCACCCCTCTGAGACGACCACTGCGCCACCAGATTCCCCCCCCCCCCCCCCGACCACTCGACAACGCACCCCCCCTGTAAGTTTTTTTATTTTTTATTTTATTTTTATTTTATTTAAAAACAGAAATGTTAAAACTGATTTCTGTTTTAAAAGTTAAAACTGATTTCTGTTTTAAAAGTTAAAACTGATTTTTTAAAAAAAGTTAAATCTGATTTTTAATAAAAAGATAAAACTGATTTTATTTTTCAGTTTAGAAAAACTGATTTTATTTTTTTTTGTTTAGAAAAACTGATTTTATTTTTCAGTTTAGAAAAACTGATTTTATTTTTTTTTGGTTTAGGAAAACTGTTTTTTTTTAAAAAGATATAAAAACTGATTTTTAAAAGGTATTGAAAACTGATTTCTTTAAGAAGTCAAAAGTAAAAATCATATTTTTATATATTGAAAGCGAAGTCAAAATCATATTTTTATATTTTTAAAGCAATAAAAATAGAATTTTTATATATTGAACTTCGATAGAAAAATAGAATTTTTTATATATTGAACTTCATAGGAAAAATGTGATTTTTATATATTGAACTTCATAGGAAAAATGTGATTTTTATATATTGAACTTCATAGGAAAAATATGATTTTTATATATTGAACTTCATAGGAAAAATATGATTTTTATATATTGAACTTCATAGGAAAAATGTGATTTTTATATATTGAACTTCATAGGAAAAATATGATTTTTATATATTGAACTTCATAGGAAAAATATGATTTTTATATATTGAACTTCGAAATAAAAATATGATTTTTATATATTGAACTTCGAAATAAAAATATGATTTTTATATATTGAATAGAGTAGTAAAAATTCGATTTTTACATAGGTAGTGAAAGCGGGAAACGAAGATGACGAACGTGCGATAACAATGAAGATTTCCATCAAAGAAGAGTCAAGATGCTAGGATAGCTATAGGTGAGAATTTCTCACCTTCCAATTTATTTTTCTAGTTATATATATATACTAGGATGCAGACGGTGCTTAGTAGCACCCGACACAATCGTCCACAGACCATGGACTTGTTTGTTTGGCTGTTTGGTTATTGATTGTGATATTGGTTTGAATGTGGTTTGTGGTGTGAAAAATCGAATCGATAAATTGGTTAGGATTAGACGTGCGCCGTTATAAGGCGAAGGAGTAAGGCTAGGTTAGACACTTACTCCAAATCTTGTGGTTTGCATAATAAAATTGATATGATTGATGTGTGAATGGCGTGGGCCTTCACTAGACCGGGGATAAGGCTAGGCCTCGTCCCGTTTCTAGTATCGTGCCGTTATGCCGCCGAAATTTTCTAAAATATGTTAGAAAAATAAAAAATATCATTTTATTGTAAGAATGAACTGAATAGAAATTCATATGTTGGAATAAAATGTTTAGTCGTTAAAAATATAATTTTTTAACGTGAATGTGAATAAATAAATATTCATTTACAAACCGAACAGTTTGTTTATGCACACTTATTTGAAGGACATTGATTGGGTCGATAAATTTTACACATCGCCCAACTGCACAAATAAAATCTGTGTTTGATTGTTTGAAACCCCACACGGGTGTTGGGATGAAATTTGAAGTTCACTCATCCTGATTGATTAAATATGTCGATCGATTGATTGACAGGCTGTTATAAGCGTTGAATATCTATATTTGATGCTTATACAGTGTGGTGCACTTTGGTTGATGGTTGATTATTTTTCAATGCTATGATATACATGTGTTGTATGCAAATCCATATAATTAACGTTATATGGTAATTGATTGGGCCTCATTCCAATTTGAAAAACAAAGAATATTTTAGTAATAAAATTTACATCTTTATCGAAATAAAAGTTCATGTGTTGACAGTACTCATCCATTGAGATTGGTCATGTGTTGAACGAAATATTTTAATATTAAAATTTACATCTTTATCGAAATAAAAGTTCATGTGTTGACAGTACTCATCCATTGAGATTGGTCATGTGTTGAACGAAATATTTTGATAATAACAACTATTTTGAAAAAGAAATATTTGAAATAGAATATTTGAAAATAGAAATTTATGAAGCCGTGTTGATTAGATTGACGCCATTTTGACGTGAACGATATTTATATCGATTTTATCGATTTCGAAATGAATTGAATTGAAAACGATTTCGAAATGAATTGAATTGAAAACGATTTCGAAATGAAATGAATTGAAAACGATTTCGAAATGAAATGAATTGAAAACGATTTCGAAATGAATTGAATATAAAACGATTTCGAAATGAATTGAATTGAAAACGATTTCGAAATGAATTGAATTGAAAACGATTTCGAAATGAAATGAATTGAAAACGAATTCAAATTGAATTGAAAGCGAATTGAAATGAATTCAAATTGAATTGAAATTTGAATTGAATGGAAATGAATTTTAAAACGAATTTATAAAGAAGAATTCAATTTTGATTTGAATTGAAAAGAAAGTTGAAATAGCTTTTGAAACGATTTTAAAACTATTTATATAATTCGTTTTAAATAGAAATCGACGAAATATATATTATATATATTATATATATAATATAATGGCCTGAATAGAACGCGCCGCGGCAGTTCGTGAATTTCGACCATTTATTGCAAACGGACATTACGGGAGATCCGACCGTCGGATTCTCCTAAAACCGGAACCGTTGGGTTCGTATCGAAAAGAGCTTTCTAACGAATATTAGAAATTTGAAATCTAACGGTTGGATTTGGAATTATGTCCAAATCAAATTTGAAAAAGGTCGCTGTAAGTGCAGTTCGATGGCCATTGATGGAAATCGACTGTACGGGCCTTGATAAAATTATTAAAAATAGTAATAATTTGTGTAAAATCATAAGAAATGATTTGTGAAGATTTGGGATGAAAAACTCCATATTTGAAAAGATAAAAATAGATTTTTATCGAAATGAACTAGTTTTGAACTAGAAATATAATTCTATTTATTTTTAAATAAATAAATTGAATTCGAAAAGGGTTTTAAAAATAACTAGAATATCCAATGATTGCATTGGAGGGGATTTGAATCGAAATTGTCTTCGGAATATTTCGATGTTGGAATTCGTGATTATACAGATGTTGTTATGGAAATTTGAAAGATATATATTTATATCGTTATTTCCAATACGACATTTGTTAATCGTAGAATTTGATATTGAATATAAGCCGGGATATTTTCTATTCAGAGCCTTGTATTGAATATCAAATGTGATTTGGGTTTGTCGTGAATGGTGTCTTCACTAACACTATTCTTGAACCCAGTTGAGAAAAGATTAAATCTTTTTATTTAGATTTAATGAAGTGTACCAATTAAATGATATTTAATTGGAATTGAATTAGTATTGATTTTTGGGTTTATCGTGAACAATGTTTTAAATAACACTTGTTCTTTAACCCGATAATTAATGGAATGATTTTTGGGTTTATCGTGAACAATGTTTTAAATAACACTTGTTCTTTAACCCGATAATTAATGAATGTGACTTTGGGTTTATCAATGACACGGATTCTTTAACCCAGTTAACGATTAAAACTGAGTGGAGTTTTAATGAATCTTTAATTAGATTGAAATGATCGAAAATGGAGTATCACCAGTTTTGCTCCAGGCGATAGTTAAATCTTTAATTAGATTTGAACGTGAAATGGTAATTGAATTTACCGATAACACTGTGGTGTTAGATATGAAGTATTACCAGTTTTACTTCATGGGATGAATAGGTTGGGATTGGGAAATTAAAACAAATGATTACTTCGGTAAGGTTCGCTAATCCCGACTAGTTTGAATTGATATTCAAAAATAGATTAAAGAATAAATTTTAAAAGAATTTATCTTTGATAAAATTAATGGGAACCTTTCCCTATGAATGTGAAATTTAGAAACTAACTGTCGGTTAGCCAAGCAGAATGGTTTTCTGGATATTGATCTGATGTTGGTTTCGGCCTTCGGGGTTAATGTTTGGGGAATTATTCTCTTGATTAATTTACGGTTAGTGGCTAATGAATTGGAATGAGGCGTATGTTGTGTTTGTGTAACACTTTTATAATATATACGCGAGTTATTCGGAAAGACCGGGTTTATCCCATTCTGAATAACTGATACGACGATAAGTCGAAGATGAAGACGATGGTCGAAGACCGGAGGTCTTCACGTCGTTTGGGTAATTACTGATGATCTTGATTGGGCTGTACACCCAAGAAGATGGAAACAGTTAGTGATCGTCCAGACGTACTTGGAGATCGATGGATATGCGGGGTACTAGGTGCCTCCGGTTTCGTTCAGACCCAGAACGGACTTGTAAATGGACTGTGTGTCTGACATTGGATTTTAGTCCGTGTGGTTGATCTCTATTAAATATATATCTGTTTGGCGGCAGAGAATTTATTCTCTTGCTTAACGCCCTTCTCTGAGACGTACGAGCTCAGGGGTTATATATTGATGGATATCAAACGCATGGAGTGAATTGCCTGTGTGGCATGCCTAAGCGGCAATTGATCGAGGCTTCTGTTGAAAAGCAAAGTCTTGTGGTGATGATCAAAGCACGTCCTTTGTGGCGTAGCTTTGTGTAACGTTTACTTCGCGAGTTTCACACCCGGTATGAACCAAAAACGGGAGACGGACCTCAGGGAGGGCATGCGTTTCTTTCTAGCTAAAAAGTGGCGTCAGTGGTTTTACACGCCCTGACGAGTTTGACTTATGTGGTTGTTGCTGTTGCGAGGCGCCTCGGATATATCGGTCGTTCTCGAACCGATGGAGTCATTCGTTGGCTCATTGACACCCCAAAGGGTGGGGGAACGCATGTTCAGGGTTTAAGTTTAATCCACATCGGTGGACCGGCCCTGTCGCTCCAAGGTCACTCGAGCTCTGACCTGAGACATGGGCTAGAGCGTCTCGAATCGGTTGAGGACTATCTTTTGCCTCGGTTCATAGACGGAAATCCAATTTCCAAATACGTGACATTTGCGGTTTTATTTGTAAACCTATATATGGCGACATGATATATGGTACCCATGCCGCCTATGATTGATACTTATGATTTGAAGTTGTTTTATACACTATGCACCTATAATAGTATCAAAATGATTTGTTTTAAACGTATCAAGCATTCTTTGGCTGTTATAAGGGAAAACCCTATCCCCCGGCTTGCGTTGCATTGTGTGATAGGACCTGGGTCTTATAACAGCTTCATTTTTCTTTATTTAGCATTGCGCTGTCAGTTTTATGCACTGGATTTCTTGGGAGGAAACCCGTTCCGTGTTATACGGCGTGGTCCCTTGATTTACCTAATGATTTAAAAATAAAGATTAATAACTGTTTTAGTTCTCACACCAGTCACATGACTGACCTGGAGTTTATTGTTTTAACCTAAACTCTGGGTGCCCCTATTTTCGACACGGGCAGCTAGTAGTTTTGGTTTTGCAGATTTATATTCACAGGATCCTGGTTTACAGCTGGAACGATATCCGGAAAGCTTTGTATCCGTATATCTTCTTCTAGTTGTGTATTGTATTATTTTCCGCTGCTATGTATTTAAATGTAATTTAAATCTCTGATATTTCTGTGTAATATTCATTTATACTCTGTATATTCTTGTAATCTGGTGCACTGTTGTAATATATAGTGAAATGTTCTTCTGTATGCGTTCTGTTTTGTCGTGTTCTCAAACGATAGGGCGTTTCGAACGGCTTGAATCGGTTTAGCGACTGGTTCGGACCGAGCGAAATTCCTTGCCGTCACAGTTGGTATCAGAGCTTTGGTTTACAAAGCAGAGAACAAGACACATTAGAACCGTACGAAAGAATTCATCAGATATTGGATTAGTAATATCCAATGAGAATGACTCGTTAGAGATGGGATCAGTAGTATCCTAGAACGAGTGTGAAGAGTATATTTTTGAAAATGAAAACCATTTTTGTTTTGAAAATTTAAATCAATTATTCGTATTTGATTATCTATTTATATTGATGTGGACAATCCAGTATATATAGATTTTGCGTATACGTCTGATCCGCGTGTATTCGAAATTTTTTATATACTGGATAGATATAGAATTACACTCAAATCGCCCGGAGATGATTTTGATGATGGAGCTCCATCATTAGAATTTATATTCGAATGACGAACGTGTAATATCTATATATTTCCATTAGACTGGTGTGAGAACCAAAATTAGATAGGGCTAATTGTTGTGATTTGGCATCAAAAACATGATTTTTGACTATGTATCGAAATTATGAATTTGAAACTCTAATTCACTAATTGATTGATGATTGTGTTGTTTGTTTAATTGTTTGATAATTTTTAACCATTTATGCCTAATTGAATCAAATATTGAATTGTATTGAAAATTGGTCGCATTTGCTTGCACATACATATACTTACATTGAACAGGTCATAGCAAGGAGGCTAGAGCCGAAGAATAAAATTTGTTTGCCCGACAAATAGGTACATGTTTACTACATAATTTCCTGTTTTGTTTGGGTGATGATGATTTTGTGAGTCTATTGGCTAGCCGCTTGGCTTTTTCTTTTTCTTTTTGAGATCTGAAGGACCGGGGAAGCTATTTGAAATTCCCCGATGCTCCCGGTGCAGGGGAGGTTATGGCGAAATTTTTCGAAAATTTAGGGTGTTAGCCAAATTTTTGAAATTTTGAAAGTTCTCAGAAACTAAAGAGTTGGAGAATGGAAGCCAGATCGAATGTAGAGCTGAATAATCAAACCACTTTCGACTTTGTTCCTTTTCGGGGACGAAAAGTTTTAAGTGGGGGAGATTGTAATAACCCGGAAAATCTGGGCCAGTTTAAAAATTTTTATTTTGGCAATTTTAGCAAATTTTGATTATTTAAAATGAATTATTTTAAATAATATCGACGAGAAATTTATTTTGAATAGAATTCGAAGTATATATTATACGCGTCGTCGTTAGAATATAAATAATTATATATAATTATAAATAGGATTGAAAATGGCGCGGTAGTTCGATAATTCGATTTCAAACTTCAATTGAATGTACCGGGTGCAAAACAATCCGGATGATAGTGAAACCAAAAATGATAGGATCTAATTGATAATATATTTCTATCGAATCCGGCAAATCAAGATTTCATAGCGGGAATCAAAAGATATGTCCAGTTGAAAATTCTGAATAGTCGCTATGGAATTCAGGCCCTTAAAAATAGCCATTTTGCAAACGACCTCGGATTTCGACGAAACCAGTTTTGTTGGGTCCGTGATGTTAAGTTATTGCTAGATTCCAAATTTCATAATTTTTCGAATCAATATGTGAGCGTGGCAAAGGAAAACGCGTTTGACCAGTTTCAGTTGATTTTAATCGACTGGAAATTGGCCATTTTTCAAACGGTCTCAAAATTCGACGAAACTAGTTTTGTTAGGACCGTATCGTCAATACGAAGCTAGAAAATATTTTTCGAGAATTTTTAGAGTTCGTATGTGACCCCGGTAATTTGAAATGTGCGTTTAAAATTCAATATAGTGATTTAAATGAAAATTCAAAAGGAAACTGATTCAAACTATCAATTCAGCTTGCGGTACATATCCCATTGTGTTCGGAATGGGGGTGAAACGCTAGGGACGACAGGCGGTGGGCCTCGTTTAGAGGTCGTATGCGAAAGTCAACTTTTTAATAATTAAATAATATAAAAAAAAATATAATATATCTTCCTCCTATATGTTTCTGCCCCCCCCCCCCCCCCCGTTTCTATTTCGATTCAGTTTATAAAAAAAAAAGAAGAAGAAAAAAATTCGAGGAGGGCGACGGAGCTCAGATCCGCCGATGCCGCCGTCGCACGCCCCCCGAATCGCCTCCCGCCCCGCCTGGCCTCGCCGCTCTTCCCTCCTCCTTCCCTCCTCTCTCTCCTCCGCCTGGAGTTCAACCCGCCACGCCCTAGGCCCTAAACCCTACCGCAGCCAACCCACCGCACCCCTCTGAGACGACCACTGCGCCACCAGATTCCCCCCCCCCCCCGACCACTCGACAGCGCACCCCCCCTGTAAGTTTTTTTATTTTTTATTTTATTTAAAAATAGAAATGTTAAAACTGATTTCTGTTTTAAAAGTTAAAACTGATTTCTGTTTTAAAAGTTAAAACTGATTTTTTAATAAAAAGTTAAATCTGATTTTTAATAAAAAGATAAAACTGATTTTATTTTTCAGTTTAGAAAAACTGATTTTATTTTTTTTGATTAGAAAAACTGGTTTTATTTTTCAGTTTAGAAAAACTGATTTTATTTTTTTTTGGTTTAGGAAAACTGTTTTTTTTTTAAAAAAGATATAAAAACTGATTTTTAAAAGGTATTGAAAACTGATTTCTTTAAGAAGTCAAAAGTAAAAATCATATTTTTATATATTGAAAGCGAAGTCAAAATCATATTTTTATATTTTTAAAGCAATAAAAATAGAATTTTTATATATTGAACTTCGATAGAAAAATAGAATTTTTTATATATTGAACTTCATAGGAAAAATGTGATTTTTATATATTGAACTTCATAGGAAAAATGTGATTTTTATATATTGAACTTCATAGGAAAAATATGATTTTTATATATTGAACTTCATAGGAAAAATATGATTTTTATATATTGAACTTCATAGGAAAAATGTGATTTTTATATATTGAACTTCATAGGAAAAATATGATTTTTATATATTGAACTTCATAGGAAAAATATGATTTTTATATATTGAACTTCGAAATAAAAATATGATTTTTATATATTGAACTTCGAAATAAAAATATGATTTTTATATATTGAATAGAGTAGTAAAAATTCGATTTTTACATAGGTAGTGAAAGCGGGAAACGAAGATGACGAAAGTGCGATAACAATGAAGATTTCCATCAAAGAAGAGTCAAGATGCTAGGATAGCTATAGGTGAGAATTTCTCACCTTCCAATTTATTTTTCTAGTTATATATATATACTAGGATGCAGACGGTGCTTAGTAGCACCCGACACAATCGTCCACAGACCATGGACTTGTTTGTTTGGCTGTTTGGTTATTGATTGTGATATTGGTTTGAATGTGGTTTGTGGTGTAAAAAATCGAATCGATAAATTGGTTAGGATTAGACGTGCGCCGTTATAAGGCGAAGGAGTAAGGCTAGGTTAGACACTTACTCCAAATCTTGTGGTTTGCATAATAAAATTGATATGATTGATGTGTGAATGGCGTGGGCCTTCACTAGACCGGGGATAAGGCTAGGCCTCGTCCCGTTTCTAGTATCGTGCCGTTATGCCGCCGAAATTTTCTAAAATATGTTAGAAAAATAAAAAATATCATTTTATTGTAAGAATGAACTGAATAGAAATTCATATGTTGGAATAAAATGTTTAGTCGTTAAAAATATAATTTTTTAACGTGAATGTGAATAAATAAATATTCATTTACAAACCGAACGGTTTGTTTATGCACACTTATTTGAAGGACATTGATTGGGTCGATAAATTTTACACATCGCCCAACTGCACAAATAAAATCTGTGTTTGATTGTTTGAAACCCCACACGGGTGTTGGGATGAAATTTGAAGTTCACTCATCCTGATTGATTAAATATGTCGATCGATTGATTGACAGGCTGTTATAAGCGTTGAATATCTATATTTGATGCTTATACAGTGTGGTGCACTTTGGTTGATGGTTGATTATTTTTCAATGCTATGATATACATGTGTTGTATGCAAATCCATATAATTAACGTTATATGGTAATTGATTGGGCCTCATTCCAATTTGAAAAACAAAGAATATTTTAGTAATAAAATTTACATCTTTATCGAAATAAAAGTTCATGTGTTGACAGTACTCATCCATTGAGATTGGTCATGTGTTGAACGAAATATTTTAATATTAAAATTTACATCTTTATCGAAATAAAAGTTCATGTGTTGACAGTACTCATCCATTGAGATTGGTCATGTGTTGAACGAAATATTTTGATAATAACAACTATTTTGAAAAAGAAATATTTGAAATAGAATATTTGAAAATAGAAATTTATGAAGCCGTGTTGATTAGATTGACGCCATTTTGACGTGAACGATATTTATATCGATTTTATCGATTTCGAAATGAATTGAATTGAAAACGATTTCGAAATGAATTGAATTGAAAATGATTTCGAAATGAAATGAATTGAAAACGATTTCGAAATGAAATGAATTGAAAACGATTTCGAAATGAATTGAATATAAAACGATTTCGAAATGAATTGAATTGAAAACGATTTCGAAATGAATTGAATTGAAAACGATTTCGAAATGAAATGAATTGAAAACGAATTCAAATTGAATTGAAAGCGAATTGAAATGAATTCAAATTGAATTGAAATTTGAATTGAATGGAAATGAATTTTAAAACGAATTTATAAAGAAGAATTCAATTTTGATTTGAATTGAAAAGAAAGTTGAAATAGCTTTTGAAACGATTTTAAAACTATTTATATAATTCGTTTTAAATAGAAATCGACGAAATATATATTATATATATTATATATATAATATAATGGCCTGAATAGAATGCGCCGCGCCGCGGCAGTTCGTGAATTTCGACCATTTATTGCAAACGGACATTACGGGAGATCCGACCGTCGGATTCTCCTAAAACCGGAACCGTTGGGTTCGTATCGAAAAGAGCTTTCTAACGAATATTAGAAATTTGAAATCTAACGGTTGGATTTGGAATTATGTCCAAATCAAATTTGAAAAAGGTCGCTGTAAGTGCAGTTCGATGGCCATTGATGGAAATCGACTGTACGGGCCTTGATAAAATTATTAAAAATAGTAATAATTTGTGTAAAATCATAAGAAATGATTTGTGAAGATTTGGGATGAAAAACTCCATATTTGAAAAGATAAAAATAGATTTTTATCGAAATGAACTAGTTTTGAACTAGAAATATAATTCTATTTATTTTTAAATAAATAAATTGAATTCGAAAAGGGTTTTAAAAATAACCAGAATATCCAATGATTGCATTGGAGGGGATTTGAATCGAAATTGTCTTCGGAATATTTCGATGTTGGAATTCGTGATTATACAGATGTTGTTATGGAAATTTGAAAGATATATATTTATATCGTTATTTCCAATACGACATTTGTTAATCGTAGAATTTGATATTGAATATAAGCCGGGATATTTTCTATTCAGAGCCTTGTATTGAATATCAAATGTGATTTGGGTTTGTCGTGAATGGTGTCTTCACTAACACTGTTCTTGAACCCAGTTGAGAAAAGATTAAATCTTTTTATTTAGATTTAATGAAGTGTACCAATTAAATGATATTTAATTGGAATTGAATTGGTATTGATTTTTGGGTTTATCGTGAACAATGTTTTAAATAACACTTGTTCTTTAACCCGATAATTAATGGAATGATTTTTGGGTTTATCGTGAACAATGTTTTAAATAACACTTGTTCTTTAACCCGATAATTAATGAATGTGACTTTGGGTTTATCGTGAACCGTGTTTTAAATGACACGGATTCTTTAACCCAGTTAACGATTAAAACTGAGTGGAGTTTTAATGAATCTTTAATTAGATTGAAATGATCGAAAATGGAGTATCACCAGTTTTGCTCCAGGCGATAGTTAAATCTTTAATTAGATTTGAACGTGAAATGGTAATTGAATTTACCGATAACACTGTGGTGTTAGATATGAAGTATTACCAGTTTTACTTCATGGGATGAATAGGTTGGGATTGGGAAATTAAAACAAATGATTACTTTGGTAAGGTTCGCTAATCCCGACTAGTTTGAATTGATATTCAAAAATAGATTAAAGAATAAATTTTAAAAGAATTTATCTTTGATAAAATTAATGGGAACCTTTCCCTATGAATGTGAAATTTAGAAACTAACTGTCGGTTAGCCAAGCAGAATGGTTTTCTGGATATTGATCTGATGTTGGTTTCGGCCTTCGGGGTTAATGTTTGGGGAATTATTCTCTTGATTAATTTACGGTTAGTGGCTAATGAATTGGAATGAGGCGTATGTTGTGTTTGTGTAACACTTTTATAATATATACGCGAGTTATTCGGAAAGACCGGGTTTATCCCATTCTGAATAACTGATACGACGATAAGTCGAAGATGAAGACGATGGTCGAAGACCGGAGGTCTTCACGTCGTTTGGGTAATTACTGATGATCTTGATTGGGCTGTACACCCAAGAAGATGGAAACAGTTAGTGATCGTCCAGACGTACTTGGAGATCGATGGATATGCGGGGTACTAGGTGCCTCCGGTTTCGTTCAGACCCAGAACGGACTTGTAAATGGACTGTGTGTCTGACATTGGATTTTAGTCCGTGTGGTTGATCTCTATTAAATATATATCTGTTTGGCGGCAGAGAATTTATTCTCTTGCTTAACGCCCTTCTCTGAGACGTACGAGCTCAGGGGTTATATATTGATGGATATCAAACGCATGGAGTGAATTGCCTGTGTGGCATGCCTAAGCGGCAATTGATCGAGGCTTCTGTTGAAAAGCAAAGTCTTGTGGTGATGATCAAAGCACGTCCTTTGTGGCGTAGCTTTGTGTAACGTTTACTTCGCGAGTTTCACACCCGGTATGAACCAAAAACGGGAGACGGACCTCAGGGAGGGCATGCGTTTCTTTCTAGCTAAAAAGTGGCGTCAGTGGTTTTACACGCCCTGACGAGTTTGACTTATGTGGTTGTTGCTGTTGCGAGGCGCCTCGGATATATCGGTCGTTCTCGAACCGATGGAGTCATTCGTTGGCTCATTGACACCCCAAAGGGTGGGGGAACGCATGTTCAGGGTTTAAGTTTAATCCACATCGGTGGACCGGCCCTGTCGCTCCAAGGTCACTCGAGCTCTGACCTGAGACACGGGCTAGAGCGTCTCGAATCGGTTGAGGACTATCTTTTGCCTCGGTTCATAGACGGAAATCCAATTTCCAAATACGTGACATTTGCGGTTTTATTTGTAAACCTATATATGGCGACATGATATATGGTACCCATGCCGCCTATGATTGATACTTATGATTTGAAGTTGTTTTATACACTATGCACCTATAATAGTATCAAAATGATTTGTTTTAAACGTATCAAGCATTCTTTGGCTGTTATAAGGGAAAACCCTATCCCCCGGCTTGCGTTGCATTGTGTGATAGGACCTGGGTCTTATAACAGCTTCATTTTTCTTTATTTAGCATTGCGCTGTTAGTTTTATGCACTGGTATTCTTGGGAGGAAACCCGTTCCGTGTTATACGGCGTGGTCTCTTGATTTACCTAATGATTTAAAAATAAAGATTAATAACTGTTTTAGTTCTCACACCAGTCACATGACTGACCTGGAGTTTATTGTTTTAACCTAAACTCTGGGTGCCCCTATTTTCGACACGGGCAGCTAGTAGTTTTGGTTTTGCAGATTTATATTCACAGGATCCTGGTTTACAGCTGGAACGATATCCGGAAAGCTTTGTATCCGTATATCTTCTTCTAGTTGTGTATTGTATTATTTTCCGCTGCTATGTATTTAAATGTAATTTAAATCTCTGATATTTCTGTGTAATATTCATTTATACTCTGTATATTCTTGTAATCTGGTGCACTGTTGTAATATATAGTGAAATGTTCTTCTGTATGCGTTCTGTTTTGTCGTGTTCTCAAACGATAGGGCGTTTCGAACGGCCTGAATCGGTTTAGCGACTGGTTCGGACCGAGCGAAATTCCTTGCCGTCACACAGACACACATCCATTTACTAGTCCGCTCTGGGTCTGAACAAATCGGAGGCACCTTGTTCCTCATCCCATATGTCTAATACAAGAGAGAGGTCCTCGCATATCTGGCCGATCTCCATGTACGTCTGGACGATCACCACTTATAACCTTGTCTTGGGTGTACAACCCAATTAAGACATCAGTAATCATCCAAACGATGTGAAGATCTCCGGTCTTCAACCACCATCTTCATCATCGACTTATCTTCGAATCAATTATTCATAATGGGTATAAAGCCGACCTTTGCGAATAATTCACGTATCTTAAATCAAGTATTATAAAAAACAATATACGCCTTATTCCAATTTAGAATATTCTTTTATTCAAATATTCACAATATAAGGGAAAGGTTCCCATTAATTTTATCAAAGATAAATTCTTTTTTAATTTATTCTTTAGTCTTCCTTTGGATATCAATTCAAACCAAATTAAGGTTTATCCAAACTAGACGGGATTAGTGTACCTTACTGAAGTAATCATTTGTTTTATTTCCCTATCCCAACCTATTTATCCCATGGAGCAAAAATGGTAGCACTCCATACCTAACACCATGGTGTTATCGGTAAAATTAATTAGCATTTCATGTCCAAATCTATTTAAAGATTTAACTATCGCCTGGAGTAAAACTAGTAGTACTCCATTCTCGATCATTTCTCAAATTTGATAATTTTAAATTATCACATTCTCATTTCAATCTAATTAAAGATTCATACTCCAATTAGTTTTATTCTTCCAACAATCATTAACTAATGATTATTTAACTTTGGAAACACAAACATGCCGCACCGACGATCTACACCGTACCATTGATTTCTGCTGATACATAACCTCTAAGCTTGTACGTCTCAGAGAAGGGTGTCAAGCAAGAGAATAAATTCTTCACTACCATACAGATACATATTTAGTAGAGATCAACAATACAGTTCGAAATACAATGTTAGACATGTAATCCTGTCTTTAAATGGGTTAAAGAACCAATGTCTTTTAAAACTTAGTTCACGATAAACCCAAAATCACATTTCATTAATTATGGAATCTTCATGGAAATCAGATCAGTATATAATCGATATCAATTTCTGTATCCAACTAATAATATAAATGGAATAACGACAAATCCCTTATAAATTCCATATATATTAACAGTCTTCCTCCATGGAAGCTCACTTCGATTATTACCAAATCACATTCCAAATCACATTCCTTTGATAATCGGGTTAAAGAACGAATGCTGTTAAAAACATAGTTCACAATAAACCCAATTCACGTTCCATTTTATTCCAATTACTAAATATAATTGGAAACTCTAGTAATCTTAATTTAAAAGATTTATTCTTTTCACATGGGGCTTAGAACAGTGTTACTGAAGACACCATTCACGACAAACCCAAAATCCAATTTAATATTAAAATAAAGCTCTGAATAGAAATTATATCGGCTTATATTCAATATCAAATTCTGAAACCAACACATATCGTATGGGGAATAACGATATATATCTATCTTCCAAATTCCTCCATAATATTCGTATAGTCACGGAATCCAATATCGAAATATTCCGGAGATGATTTCTATTCAAATCCATTCCAATTTATATATTGGAAATTCCTGGTTTTATTAAAACCCTTTATAAATCCAATTTATTTATTTAAAAATTATTGGATTTCAAATCTAGTTAATAACTAGTTCATTTTGATATTTTTATCTTTAAAAACATGGAATTTTTCATCCAAATTCTTTCCAAATCATTTATTATGATTTTACACAAATTATTAATATTTTTAATAATTTTATTAAGGCCCTTTTAGTCGATTTCCATAAACGGTCGTTGAACTGCATTTACATCGACCTTTTCCAAATTTGAGTTGGACATAATTCCAAATCCAACCATTATATTTCAAATCACTTATATTCGTTGGAAAGCTCTTTTCGATACAAACCAAATGGTTCCTGTTTTAAGAGAATCCGACGGTCAGATCTCCCATAATGTCCATTCGAAGTCAATGGTCGAAATTCGCGAACGGTCGCGGCGTGGCGCATTCTATTCAGGCCATTATATTATATATATAATATATATTTCGCTCAAAACGTATTTTATAAATTCATTTTAAAAACGATTCCCACTTTTATTTCAATTTAAATAAATTTGAATACTCCTTATCATTATAATATTTAAATGATAATATTTTCAAATTATCAGACTTTGAGATGATTCCTTTTTCGATATTCATTATGAAAATGAATAAAATCGATATAAGTATCATTCGCGTTAAAATGGCGCAAATCTATTCAACACGACTTCACATATTTCAATATTTTTGTGTCCATCCCAAATCAGACATCAAAATCATATTTTAATCCTTTATAGAATATTATTTTAAAATAATCGTTATTTTTAAATATTCGTTCTTTTTGAATTGGAATCATACACAGTCAATT
This sequence comes from Allium sativum, assembly GCA_030737875.1. Taxonomy (NCBI): domain Eukaryota; kingdom Viridiplantae; phylum Streptophyta; class Magnoliopsida; order Asparagales; family Amaryllidaceae; genus Allium; species Allium sativum. The sequence goes on from CM060923.1 coordinate 162,973,471, forward strand.
ACCATATAATGCTATTTATATGGATTTCATATACACGTGTACGCAACAATAATGATAAACAATAATCCATCATCCAAAGTGCATTCTACACTGTATAAGCATTAAAATAAATAAATAACGCTTACTAAGTTCGTCAACCAATCGATTGACATACAACTAAACAATTGGGATTAGTGTACGCCAAATATCATCCCAATACCCGTGTGGGGTTTCAACCAACAAGTACTGAATATTATTTGTGCAGTTGGGCGATGTGTAAAATATATCGTCCCAATCCATGTTAGTTAAATGGGTGTACATAAACAAATCGTCCGATTTGTAAATGAATATTTATTTTCATTTTAGGAGAATTTTATGCCGTTCACATATACGTTAAAAATTATATTTTCAACGATAAAATATTTATTTCAACACTTGACTATTTTTAATAGTTCATACATTCAATAAAAATAATATTTTTATTGTTTAAACATTTTATTCAACACGTGAATATTTTATACGGTTCATATATCCATTAAAAATGAGATTTTTAATGAATAAATATTTATTTCGGAAAATTTCGGCATTATAATGGCGCGATATTAAAACCAGAGTAATGTCTAGCTTTACCCCTCTCCTGATACTGGCTCGCGCCATACACAATAATCACAACCAAGTCAAACAATCACACAACCAATTTTACCATCACAATCCAAATTTCCACAATACAATCCAAACAAACAATCTTGAATTGTACAATAAATAGTGTCAGGGGCTTCGAAGCCCCGTCTACATCCTAGTATATATTTAATTGTAAAATAAATAGAGTTAGAAGGAGTTCTCACACTGGGATCCACTCCGCCATTCTTTATTCAAAGATTTTTGTACTGTTCGAGTTTGAATTTGCATCGAATTCGAATTTTCTCCATTTCCGTTCTGGTCAGCTCTGAAATGTAGTGTTCGTCGCTGCGAATATAACGCAACTTGAATCGTCTGATTCCGGCCTCGTATAAGAGAGTTATGGTAATTTATACTTAATTACAATATGGAGTTAATTAATAAAATATTTAATTTAAATTAACAACTTTCTTCCTCTGACAAAAAATCGGTCGTCGTTCTTCAACACAGCTCAGCCCCTAAGGTTTGATTTTGCCGCCACCATAATCGACCTGAAGCCGATCGGAGTTTGCCACTGTGTAGCCCTTCACGTCCTCCGCCTGCAGCGCCAGCCTTATCGAGCTTGATGGGGTCCTCTGGCCAAAAAACAACTCCAAATCGCTTGACTTTGAGCTCAAAATTCATGCTCCAGACAACTCCAGAAATGATCAAACCCAAAAGAAAGTAAAGAGCACGAAATCCTCTCCAATCTTTGTTGAACTCTGATTTTAATTCGAATTATAATCGGCAATTTTAAAGGAAGAAAATTTGAGTGCTTTGGGATGTTGATTTCTGAGTGGCGGCTGTGTTGTTTTGGGGTTAGGGTTTTTATAGAGATTTATATTATTTTATTATTATTTAATCCATTTATTTCAAAATCTTAAAGTTTAACGTTCTAAACTCCAATCGAACCCCAACGACTATCACCTCTAGCCAAATACTCCCATTCTGGACGCAATAGGATATGTTTCGTAAGCCAATTCGACTGTTTAGATAAGTTTTTCATCAAAACTAAAATATAATTCAGTATATATTAAATTTGAACATACATTTTAATTTACCGGGGCCACATACTGACTCCAAAAATTCCAGAAAAATAAATCTAGTTATGATTTGACGATACGGTCCTAATAAAACTAATTTCACCGATTTTGGAGACCATTCGAAAAATGGTCATTTTCCAGTCGACTGAATTCAAACTGAAATTGCCAAATGCGTTTGAATTCACCATGCTCGCATATTAATTCCAAAAATTATAAAAATCTAGCAATGATTTGACATTCTGGATCCAACAAAAGTGGTTTCGTAAAAAACGGAGATCATTTGCAAAATGGCAAATTTTTTAAGGCTTATATTATATTAAAAATATATATAAATTCCATAGAGACTATTTTAAATTTTAAAATGGACATAACTTTCAATTTATGTAGTGAAATCTGAATTTTCACATTCGTTAGAAAGATATAATTAAATAGATTCAAATATTTCTAGTTTTACTGAAATCCTATTTATTTTGAATTCTTTACATTCATTTGAAATTTAAAATCGAATTTTCAAACTACCGTCCATTTCAGGCTCGTTATATAATTAAAATAAATTTGTACATTCTAACTTTGGTTTAAACAAATTTTAATTTTTATTATTTAAAATAAATCATTTTAAATATCCAAAATCCATAAAAATTGCTAAAATAAATTTTTTAAATTGGTTCTGAAAATCCGGGTTGTTACAATCTCTCCCACTTAAAATCTTTTCGTCCTCGAAAAGGAACGGAGCTGAAAGTTGTTTAACCAACCAACTCAACTTTCATTCTGGCTTTCATTCTTCAACTTTTCAGTTTCTTAGAATATTCTAATTCTTCAAAAATTTGCCTAACACCCTAAATTTTTGAAAAACTTCGCCATAACCTCCTTTGTACGGGGAGACCTTTAAAACTGCAAATTGCCTCACAGGGCCCTCATCAATCCAAAAGGAAAAGAAAAAGCCAAGCGGCTAACTAATCAGCTCATAAAATCATCAAAACCCAATAAATACAATAAATAAGTACCTATTTGTCGGGCATACAATTTTATTCCTCTTCTTAGCTTCCGTTCTATGACCTGTTCACACAAATATATGTACATTCATGCAATTCTAATAAATTTCAATTCAGTTCAATATTTTGGTTCTATTTGGATAAATTTACCTTTTATTCACATATTAGTTTTATTAGTGAAATTAATAATCATACAACACAACCAGCAATCAATTTGTAAATTAAATTTCCAAAACATATAACTTTTGTATGTATATTCAAAAATCATATTTTTAGTGTCAAATCACAAATATTAACCCTATCTAGTTTTGGTTCTCACACTAGTCAATTGGAAATATATAGAGATCCCACTTTCAAAACTCGAACACAAATGTTGATGATACGATCTGTATCATCAGAATTATCTCCAAGCGACTAGAGTGTGATTCTATATCTATCTAGTATCTGAGGCTTCGAATATACATCTCATTAGGCATATACTCAAAATCTCCCTATACTAGATTGTCCAAATTCAATTTAAAATAAAATATTCAAATATGAATAATGGATATAAAAATTTAAAACTAAATTTGATTTTAAAAATAACACTCTTCACACTCGTTTTAGGATACTACTGATCCTATCTCTAATGAGTTTTTCTTATAGGATGTTACTAATCCAATCTCTGAAGAATTCTTTTGTTTGGTTCTAACATGTCTTGTTCTCGAGCTCTATAAACCAAAGCTCTGATACCAAATTATAACGATCCAAACTTCCCCGTAAAGGAAAGCCAGGATTGTTTTGAGAACACGGCAAATCAGAACACAAACATTTCATTGCTTATTACAACAATTACATCAGAGTACAAGAATATAACAGAGTATGAATAAATAATATACAACAGAAAAATATCGGAGATTTAAATTACAAAATAGCGGAAAAATAATACATAGCACAACTGAAAGAGATACATAGATACAAAGCTTTCCGAATATAGCTCCAACTGTAAACCAGGATCCTGTAAAATAGAAATCTACAAACCCAAAACTACTAGTTGCCGGTGTGGAAAATATGGGCACGCAGAGTTTAGGTTAAAACAATAAACTTCAGGTCAGTCATGGGACTGGTGTGAGAAATAAAACAGTTGTTTGAAACTTTACTTTAGAAATAAGGTAAATCAAGGGACCACGCCGTATAACATGGAACGGGTTTTCTCCAGAGAATACCAGTGCATAAAAAAGTTTATAAACAATGCAATGCTTTTCGAAAAATGAAGCTTTTATAAGACACAGGTCCCATCATACAATGCAACGCAAGCCGGAGGATAGAGTTTTCCCTTATAATAGCCAAACATGCTTGGTACATTTAAAACAAATCCTTTTGATACTAATATAGGTGTATAGTGTCAAAATCAACTTCAAATATAAATGTATTAATCATAGACGGCATGGGTACCATATATCATGTCGCCATACTAGGCTCTACAATTAAAACCGAAATGTCACGTATTAGAAATTGGATTTCCGTCATGATTCGAGGAAAGGGATGTACTCCTCGCCGGCTTCGAAACACTCTAGCAAATGCCTCACGGTTCCCGTTAGTGAACCCTTGGATCCTCGAAGACCGGTCCACACTTACGTTAGTGAATTGGCAATTCCTGAACACATGATTCCCGGTCCTATCGAACCTATCCATCGGCTCCGTAGTGACCGATATATCTGAGGCGCCTCACAATCCATCATCCACATAGGTAAAAATAAATAAATGTCTGGGCTCCATACCATGACACCACCCATAGCTAGAAAGAAACATCATGCACTCCTTGGGTCCCTTATTCCATTTTTGACTCATACCGAGGTGAGAGGCTCGCGAATTAATGCTATACACAAAGCCATGCTATTTAAAGCCATGCTTTAATCATCAACCACAAGACTCTACTTTTCAACAAAAGCCTTGATCATTTGCGTCTCAGCATGCCACACTGACAATTCAAGCCATGCAACTGATGTCTATCAATATATAACCTCTACGCTCGTACATCTCAGAGATGGGTATTAAGCAAGAGAATAAAATATCCATCACCAAACAGATATATATTTAATAGAGATCAATCAACACAAAATAAAATCCAATGTTAAACACACATCCATTTACTAGTCCGTTCTAGGTATAAACGAAACTGAGGCACCTTATTCCTCGTCACATATGTCCTATACAGGAGAGAGGACCTTGCATATCCGGTCAATCTCCAAGTATAGTCGATCTCCAAGTACGTCTGGACGATCACCACATATTACCTTGCCTTGGGTGTATAGCCTAATCAAGACATCAGTAATCATCCAAATGATATGAAGATCTCCGGTCTTCAACCACCGCCTTCATCGTTGACTTATTGTTGAATCAATTATTCAGAATGGGTATAAACCCGGCCTTTCCAAATAATTCACATATATTACAATCAAGTGCTACAAAACACAACATACGCCTCATTCAAATTTAGAATATTCTTTTATTCAAATATTCACATCATTAGGGAAAGGTTCCCATTAATTTTATCAAAGATAAATTCTTTAAATTTATTCTTTAATCTTCCTTTGGATATCAATTCAAACCAAATTAAGGTTTATCCAAACTAGTCGGGATTAGTGCACCTTACTGAAGTAATCATTTATTTTATTTCCAAATCCCAACCTATTCATCCCATGTAGCAAAACTGGTTAAGACTCCATATCTAGCACCACAGTGTTATCGGTAAAATTAATTACCATTTCACGTTCAAATCTAATTAAAGATTTAACTACCGCCAGGAGTAAAACTAGCAGTACTCCATTCTCGATCACTTCCCAAATTTGATAATTTTAAATTATCACATTCTCATTTCAATCTAATTAAAGATTCATTAAAACTCCAATTATTTTTATTCTTCCAATAATAATTAGTTAATGATTATTTAACTTTGGAAACACAAACATGTCGCATCGACAATCTACACCGTACCATAGATTTCTGCCGATATATAACCTCTAAGCTCGTACGTCTTAGAGAAGGGTGTTAAGCAAGAGAATAAATTCACCGCCACCAAAAATATATATATATATATTTAGTAGAGATCAACAATACAGTTCGAAATACAATGATAAACATGTAATCCTGTCTTTAACTGGGTTAAAGAACCATTGTCTTTTAAAACACAGTTCACTATAAACCCAAAATCACATTCCATTAATTACGGAATCTTCACGGAAAACAGATCAATATATAATTGATATCAATTTCCTTATCGGACTAAAAATATAAATGGATTAACAACAAAGCCTTTTAAATTCCACATATATTAACAGTCTTCCTCCACATAAGCTCACTTCGATTATTACCAAATCGAATTCCATTCAATCTCAATTTATTTTTTTAAATTGCAAAATTTTGCTTTGGAAAATTTCCATTAAGTCTTAATAAGAAGATTTATAAATTCCAAATCACATTCCTTTGTTAATCGGGTTAATGAACGAATGTCGTTAAAAACACAGTTTATAATAAACCAAATTCACATTCCATTTTATTTCAATTATTACTAAATATAATTGGAAATTATAATAATCTTAGTTTAAAAGATTTATTCTTTTTACATGGGGATTAAGAACAGTGTTACTGAAGACACCATTCACGACAAACCCAAAATCCAATTTAATATTAAATATTAAGCTTTGAATAGAAATTATATCGGCTTATATTCAATATCAAATTCTGAAACCAACACATATCGTATGGGGAATAACGATATATATCTATCTTCCAAATTTCTCCACAATATCCGTATAGTCACGGAATCCAATATCGAAATATTCCGGAGATGATTTCTATTCAAATCTATTCCAATTTATATATTGGAAACTCCTGATTTTATTAAAGTCCTTTATAAATCTAATTTATTTATTTAAAAATTATTGGATTTCAAATCTAGTTAATAACTAGTTCATTTTGATATAAATGTATTTTTATCTTTACAAACATGGAATTTTTCATCCACATTCTTTCCAAATCATTTGTTATGATTTTACACAAATTATTAATATTTTTAATAATTTTATTAAGGCCCTTTCAGTCGATTTCCATAAACGGTCATTGAACCGCGTTACAACGACATTTTCAAAATTTGAGTTGGACATAATTCCAAATCCAACCATTAGATTTAAAATCTCTTATATTCGTTGGAAAGCTCTTTTCAAAACAAACCCAACAATTCAGGTTTTAAGAGATTTCGACGGTTGGATCTCCCGTAATGCCCATTCAAAGTCAATGGTCTAAATTCGCGAACGGTTGCGGCGCGTTCTATTTATGCCATTATATTATATATAATATATATTTCGCTCAAAACGTATTTTATAAATTCGTTTCAAAAATGATTAACACTTTCATTTCAATTTTAAATCAAAATTGAATACGACTTATCATTATAATATTTAAATGATAATATTTTCAAATAATCAGACTTTGAAATAATCCCCTTTTCGATTTCCATTATAAAAATTAATAACATCGATAAATATCGTTTGCGTTAAAATGGCGCAAATCTAATCAACACGACTTCACATATTTCAATATTTTGGTGTCCATCCCGAATAGGACATCAAAATCATATTTGTATCCTTTACAGAATATTATTTTAAAATATTCGTTATTTTAAAATATTCGTTCTTTCTGAATTGGAATCAGACACAGCCAACTAACATATAAGGTTATTTATATGGATTTCATACACACATGTACACAACAATAATGATAAACAATAATCCATCATCCGGGGTGCATTCTATGCTGTACAAGCATTAAAATAAGTAAGTAACGCTTACTACAGTTCATCAACCAATCAATTGACATACAACTAAATAATTGGGATTAGTGTACGCCAAATATCATCCCAATACCTGTGTGGGGTTTCAACCAACAAAAACTGAATATTATTTGTGCAGTTGGGCGATGTGTAAAATTTATCTTCCCAATCCATGTTAGTTAAATGGGTGTACATAAACAAATCGTCCGATTTGTAAATGAATATTTATTTTCATTTCAAGAGAATTTTATACCATTCACTTAAAAAAAAAAATTTTAACGATAAAATATTTATTTCAACACTTGACTATTTTTAATAGTTCATACATTCAATAAAAATAATATTTTTATTGTTCAAACATTTTATTCAACACGTGAATATTTTCTATGGTTTATATATACATTAAAAATGAGATTTTTAATGAATAAATATTTATTTTAGAAAATTTCGGCATTATAACGGCGTGATATTAGAACCGGAGTAATGTCTGGCATTATCTCTCTCCTGGTACTCGCTCGCGCCATACACAATAATCACAACCAAGTCAAAAAATCACACAATCAATTTTACAATCATAATCTAAATTTCCATAATACAATCCAAATAAACAATCTTGGTTTGTACAATAAATAGTATCGGGGGCTTCTAAGCCCCGTTTACATCCTAGTATATATTTAACCGTAAAATAAATAGAATGAGAAGGAGTTCTCTCATTGGGATCCACTCCTCCATTCTTTATTCGCTGATTTTGGTACTGTTCGAGTTTGAATTTACCTCAAATTCAAATTTGCTCCCTTTCTGTTCTGGTCAGTTCTGAATTCGAATTCTCAGATTTTGGTACCACCGTGTATCCCTTCACGTCCTCCCTCATCGCCGCTAGCCTCATCGATCTCGGTGGGGTCCTCTGGCCAGAAAACGACTCCAAATCGCTCGACTTCGAGCTTAAAATTCATGCTCCACACAACTCCAGAAATGATCAAACCCATATGAAATTAAAGAGCACGAAATCCTCTCCAATCTTTGTCTTAAATACTGATTTTAATTCAAATTATACTCAGCGATTTTAAATAAAGAAAATTCAAGTGCTTTGGGACGTTGATTTCTAATTGGCGGCTGCATTGTTTAGGAGTTAGGGTTTTTATAGAGATTTATATTATTATTTAATCCATTTATTTCAAAATCTTAAAGTTTAACGTTCCAAACTCCAATCGAGCCCCAACAACTATCGCCTCTAGCCAAATACCCCCATTCCGGACATAATGGGATATGTTTCGTAAGCCATTTCGACTTTAGATAAGTATATTGTCAAAATTAAAATATAAATTAGTATATATTAAATTTGAACATACATTTTAAATCACCGGGGCCATATACTGATTCCAAAAATTCTAGAAAAATAAATCTAGCTACCAGTTGATGATACAGTCCAAACAAAACTAATTTCGTTGAATTTGGAGACCGTTTGAAAAATGGTTATTTTCCAGTTGATTAAATTCAAACTGAAATTGCCAAACGCGTTTAAATTCACCGCACTCACATATTAATTCCAAAATTTATGAAAATTGGAATCTAGCAATAATTTGACATGCCGAATCCAACAAAAGTGGTTTCATCGAAAATAAAGGTCGTTTGCAAAATGGCTATATTTTAGGGCTTATATTATATTAAAAATATATACAAATTCTGTAGCGATATTTTAAAATTTAAATTGGACATAACTTTCAATTTATATAGTGAAATCTGAATTTTTCACATTCATTAGAAAGATATAATAAAACAGATTAAAATATTTCTGGTTTTACTGAAATCCAATTTATTTTGAATTTTCTACATTCATTTGAAATTTAAAATTGAATTTTCAAACTACCGTGCCATTTCAGGCTCGTTATATAATTAAAATAAATTTATATGTTCTAACTTCGATTTAAATAAATTTTAAGCGTTACTATTTAAAATAAATCATTTTAAATATCCAAAATCCGTTAAAATTGCTAAAATCAAAATTTTAAATTTGTTTTGAAAATCCGGGTTGTTACATTGTTCTTCTTAACCAACACCACAATCGAGCTTTTTAGATATGTGCAATCATTAGTTCGGTGGTTGAGTTGATTATGGTAGTGGAAGAATCTTCCGAAATGAGCAGCTTTATTTGAGATTTTCAATGTTGGTGGTTCTGGAAAATATCCTACATCCTTATTAGCAAAGAAGATGTGCTTCAGGGTATTATTTAGAGGAGTCAACTCTTCGAGTATGATAAAGCAGAATCTCTTGGTATTATTCTCTTCTTTTCCTTCATCATTGTTTTCCCTCTTATTCCCCGTGACATTCTCCATATTGTCTTCCCGGTAGATGGGGAAGAAAGGAAACTCAGGTTCATTTTTTCCTTTACCATGGTAATTGTACTTTTCTATAGTAAGATCTGAAATAGAGGATTACATGTTCCCTTCCAAATCGATGTTCGTTAGGTAATTTGCAAGGTCAGTTTGAGTGACTTTGAGAGCATAGAGTTGGTTCAACAACATCTCATTTTAAACATAAATTTCTAGATATAAACTGGCCACAGCACTCTTGAACTCTTCTCGAGATTCAACATCTCTCGGAGCTTGGCCTATAGTCGGAATATTAGTTTGAGAAGTGGCGAATACATCTTCAACAGCATTAGCGGAAATCCTTGCAGCTTTACCGTGCTTTTCCAAATCAACTCTTTCGTGAGAAGCGGGATTTGCTTGCACATTCAAAAGAGCATTCATCTTGATGATAAGAGCTTAATTAGCATCCATTAAAGTTTTGGTAGAGGTTTCCATACATTCATTTAAATTAGTGATAGCGGCGTTCAATTCGTCCCTAGTTACTCTAGCTCCGCTTGTCGAGCCTTGGCCAATTTCAAAGCGATTAGTAAGTGGTGTATTTTCATCGGCCACGTTGCGGGATGCTCCCATGGTTTTACTTGCAGTTTTCTTAGATTTCACCATTATTTCGGACTAGGCTTTGAATTTCAGAGGAAATTCGTCTGTTAGCCCAGATCTTAGATTTGGAGAATCTATAGTATAAGCGGGATTAGAACCTCAACACAAGGCTCTTAAATTTGAGAGAAATGTGAACGTCGCCCCACGGTGGCGCCAAATGTTGAAACCAAAAAATGGCCACAACACCAAAGGTGCTCTTGGAGCACTTCACCAAACAATATGATTTGAGATTATGTAGCCACAAACATAAACTAAAGAGCAAAAAGTAAAGAACAAGGAATTTTTAGAGTGATTTGGCCAATTTAGACCTATGTCCACTATGGAATCACTTCTCATTATCATACTTGAGTTTACAAAGTACGTCGCTCTATACATTTCACTCGTTTTATGATATTTCTCTCCTTTTCCTCTATTTGATCTAGATTTCACTTGAATATAAAAAGGAATGATTTGATCTCTCTATGTGTGGTGGAGATTGATGATCATCTTCAACACTTGAACACTTGAGTGATTTTTCTTGATTCCATGATGGTTTTGTGTTAGATCTAGGCTTTAGAGAGGATTGATGGAGATTAGAGAAGCTTGAATTGAACTCGAGCAATTTCTAATGGAGTTTGGAGAAGATTCGATCTGTTTGTTGTTGGTGTGAGATGTATTGATCATGAGAAGCCATTGATGGAGCATAGAATGGAGCTTAGAGTGTTGGAGAAATGATTTGGCGGCCCTTTGAGGTAGAATTTTTGGTCCTCCTCCATGTGTGAATTACGGAGGTATTTATAGCTAGATGGTGTTTAAGGATAGTGGCATTGTTGTAAATAGGTGTGCACAACTGACATTTGCCCTTTACAACTGGCGCTTGTTGTCAGGTGTGACCCGGTGCTAATATGCACAACGACTTGTGACATGCGGCTTGAAAATATACGACATTAGTATATGTAGCATGGAATGGATGGCTTGCGGCATGCCTTTAGGAACGTCTTGCAACAAGCATGTTCCGAGAATGTTATTAAATGGACCAATTATTATACTGGCCACTTTCCCGTTGGCATCATTTTAACACGAACGGCTTGACGCCTTCTATATGTTCACGACTTGACTCAGTACATACATGACGTTATATCCTTTTAACGGACTGAATTTTCAGGTGCAGTGTGCCATGTTGTTGCTCCATTTGCACATCACGTGGCCTTTCGTTATTCATAGCTCGTGCTTTATACTCCTATGTAATGAAACAAGATGCTTCATGTCTTTTTGATATATTGCGCATGAAGTGTATGGCTTGAGTTGAATTTGGCAGCATGCAGCATATACTGGAACCACATGACTTCAATTCATGTGAAGGTCTTGCTTTTTTACACGTAGGCATGAATGAAATAATCCATTTGCCCCATTGTACATAGCTAGCCTTCCCATTTTATATATGACTTGATGTACTTAGTCTTTGTGACCAGAATATGGTAACAGCTGGCATGTTTGACGACATGGATTTCTAATACAAATCAACGACATGCTTTCCCTACCAAGAAATGATCTGAATGTGTATATTGGTCTTAACGTCTTGGTTTCTTGTATTCCATAGTAAATCCCTGCTCGTGCTATTTAAATATTTCCAATGACATGAATTTTCACAGTTGGCAACGAATTGGTTGTCTTCATTCCAACGGCATGGCATGCCGTTTAATTCATCAAGCTGCAATTCATTGCCATGTGGCAGCTCAGCATGTCTCTAGAGAATTCATAATACTATGCATTCATTTGTATTGTAGACTTCCAAGCTGTATACCATCTTTTCTCAACAAGTAGTGGGGTATAGAACTGCATCAATGAAGACATGTCATTTTGGCATATAATAATATGACCAAGTTCGTTCATTTTAGATGTATTGGCAATTCAATTTATCCTTTGTATGTGAACGACTTAAGACCATGGCGCGCTGAATGCCTTTATACCATGTCGTGTTTAACGACTTAACTTCATGTCGTGTCAATGACTTTATTTCAATAACATGCCGTAAGCGGCATGAATTCTCTCATGGCATGAATGCTCGACGGCATGGATGCTCTCACAACATGGATGTCTACGGATATCAAGTGGCCATGCAGTCCTCATTTAAAGCACTGACCAATTATGCAAACAAACGACTTGATAACATGAATAGTTTACTACATAGTCTCTGACCAATCCATAGTCCTTTGACGTCAAATCTCTGAATTGCGTTTTAACGGGGTTAACATTTGCCTTTAGGGGCATGAATGATCTCACGGCATGAATGCTCTTATGGCACGGATGCCCACACAGCATGGATGTCTATGGATATCACGTGGCCATGCAGTTTTTGTTTAAAGCACTGTCCAATTATGCAAACAAATGACTTGATAACATGAATAGTTTACTGCTTAGTCCGTAGCCAATCCATAGTCCTTTGACGTCAAATCTATGAAACGTGTTTTAGCGGAGTTAACAAACAAGGTAAGTAAGTTACGATCTATTGAATTCAATAAATCAATCAAAGTATATCCTTGACATATTATACTTGGGTTCTAAAGGAACCCTCAAATCAAAATTCAGTTTTCAATATTGGTTATCTACATCGATGGTAACATATAAGGTCAATAGTTACCTGAAATTGCAAACATTCAGAAAATATTCGTAAACACTTCGTAAGTTCAAACGTCGATAAATTTTCATAATTATCCAAACTTATTTCAGATCCAATAGGGTTTACAACCTCAACATAATATTCTAAAACATCGTTTGTTTATAACTCTTTTTTTAAACTAGTTATATAGGTTATATAAATTCGAAGTTATTATATTTTCAAATATTCTAACCATATCAATGTCATCATTTAATTTAAACCATTCGATAACCTTATTTCGAATCACTTTAACTTCGAATATCGTTAAAAGTCGTTTACGCTTCACATTTCAAAGTAAATTCAAATTCCATTTTAAATCAAATGTAAATTCCGAATTAAACACATACATACACCAAATAAATTCAGATTTCATTTCTAGTTAAACAGATTTGTAATTTGATTCAAATTCAACATAATCCGAATTTAGTTCAAAACATAACTTAAACCAATTAAATTTAAATTCAATATAAAATAGGTTTAAATGCCAAATTTTATTATATCGACTTTAAATTCTCAAATAAAATTTCAATAAATTTCACTAACCAATCCAATATTTTTATTCAACTTCTTTATATAAATCATATTTAAACAATTCAATTAAATGAGTATATGTTATTTCAACTCATTTTTTGGCTTCCGAATCGAGTATGATATATAACCAATCAAAACCAACTTTATTTTGATAATCAACGATATAGTGATAGGAATATATATCCTAATATCGGTCATAATGAAAGCATCATAGCAATCAATTCAAGCATACAATCAAGATACGAGCCAACATACAACAAAACAATCAAATATCAATGTGTTCGACTACGAATACTATACAAATTTTGATATTAAATTTTAATTCAATGAATCTCAAATTTGTGACATTCAACATATTCCAACTCAATATTATATGTCAATATATTCGTTCTAAAGCTAATTTGTACACTCGATTAAATGACCAAAATATTCATTTTAAATTCAACACAATAAATATGATTCAATTAATTCAGCTTTTAAATATAAATCAACAACAAATCAACCAACAATCAATCTGCTCAATTCAATTCTAATATCGAGAGTCAACTAGCTCTAATTTCAACTTTTCATGTTAATGTATCCCTCCAATCTATAGTTTAATTAACTAACTAGCATAGCACATGTTTATCGTGAACTTGATATTTTTTTAAACATACGAATATATAAATCGTGAGTTAAACACTCACCTTTCCACAAACGCAGAATATTCACCATATGAGCACGAACCTACGAACAACTACCAATTCAGATGATATAGAGTCTTCAAGCTCCTCTACAATTCCATGCCATGGAAATACAAACCAAATTTGGATTAGCTTCTTCTAATCATTGTTTTTTACATTCAATCACAAAAAAGTATGTTGTTCCCAGAAAGTGAACCAGGTGCTCACCAAACCATGCTAAAGCAATTAATCAACAACACTTCTCGACGGACCAAAACCAACGACCATGAAAACATGTTCAAACTATGACACCTCTCAATCCTTTCTTCTCATATATATATATATATATATATATATATATATATATATATATATATATATATATATATATATATATATATATATATATATATATATATATGTGGTATATATATAAACACACATCCTATATTAGTACAGTTTATGTGCTCACTGAGACACAAGTTGTTGGAGTTGAAGAAAGGGCTGCCAGTTAGATTGGTTGGAGTCAGTCGAGTTGTCTGACTCAAAAGCTTCCAGGGTTTGGCATCCCTTTTTCCATGGTGTTGTTGAGACAAGTAATGGGTTCGGGTTGGTGAATGTGGTGATTCTTAGACGGGGCTGGAAAAAACGGGCAGCGCGCTTGGATGCCAGGCCAAGATGAAGATGGGCGGTGACATGGGGAGCGGTGGTTCAGAGGGATGAAGGGTGTCTAGCAGTTTATTTTTTGGACTTTCAAATCCTATTTTATATATACAAACTGCCTACTGACCTGGAAGCGAGAGGAGGGGCAAAGTGGCAACAATGATGGCTAAGGCGGACAGGAGGTTGGTGAGGCGGTGGTGGCAGCAGTCAATGGTTGTGTGAGCAACACGGTTTCCTTTTTTTATCAGTGGAAGTAGTCTTTGGATGAAGAAGCGATAGGAGGAGAGAGACTGAAGCTCTTGAAACTTTGATGAGATTAGAAGGAGAGGAGAGGCAAAGAACTTTAGGTCGATCTATTTTGTTTTTTTAGAGGAAAATGTGTGATGTAATCAATGTTATCATGACCGAACCGTCAACCGAACCGTAGTGACCTAAGATTCAAGGTTCCAAGGGTCCGACCGGTTGAACCGTTGGAACCGTACATGTTATTTTTTGATAAAATTTAAAAAAATAAATGATCAATGTACAAGAAAAAATATCACAAAATAAGGGATTGGTATATCATTGATGTACTCATTGCACACTTATGTTGCCACTTCAGGAAAATAAAATCTATTGTGTGTTATCTTTTTAATGCTTTAAATTACAATATTTCATGCTCAAAGTATTATGATGGTATAGCAAAGAACTATAATAATGGATAAGTCACTACCACTCCTGACTGTATGAAGCAGTATTAGGCTGATAATCACCGATTTGCTCCAAATAAAATCCCTCCAACACTTCAAATCCATTATTTTAAGAAGAAAAAAAACGTAGTTGGGAAGAAACAAAAATCAAGAATGCATCTAAAATAAGTCAAAACTATACCACATCCTCAGCATTGCAGTGATGCTTGTAAATCTCAATCAAAAACTAGCACCTATTTGCCAGAGATTTAACATTTTCACCTCCTTCTGTTGCTAAATCCATAAGAGACCGATCAATCCTCTCGAGGTCCAACCTAGTCGCTTTCTAAAAGAGCAAAAAAACCAATATCAGCGACATAACCTCCGTATGGCTCACCGCCGGCGAACAAGAAGCTGCGGAGGTAGAGGCCTCAGGCTTGGTTCTAGGGCATGATTAATCCGCAGTTTTGAGGTTCAGCCAATGGCTTGTGCATGAGGGCGGTCGAATTCTGCTCTGCACCGGCGACGCCCACGGCCGACGGCTTTGCACGGTTGGACTGCGGTTGGGTCCGGTCATGATAACATTGGATGTAATAGATCCAAATATAATGAAATGATATCAGAGCGCGGTATCCTAGGCTATGGAATAATAACCAGGTCCACACATGCTTCTTTGTAATTTAAAATACACACACTGATGTGTGTGTGTGTGTGTGTGTATATATATATATATATATATATATATATATATATATATATATATATATATTTAGGCCAAAGTAGACTTTATACGGATTAGCTTGTTTAATTGGTACCTCAAAACAAAATTTCAATTGATCTACAACTCAACCTTAGTAGTCAAACATACGGAATAAAATATCGTTGAGCTCAACATATCGATACGAACGGGATGGTACAATGAAAACCTATATTTTATTATTTGTGTGAGATTTCATCGTTTATCTTATATTTGTTTCCAATAGTTATACCTCGTTTATGTATAAATGATTTAAACTGAGCTAGCAAAATCGAATTTCGATGAACTAAAAGTCGACTGTAACACCCCGTGTATTCTATAACTGTGGAATTAACAAATTAAAGTATAATTAATTTGAAATCAAAGAACTAAGGGAAACGGGATACGCCATTGCGTTCGTCTCGGAAAAATACGCGAAATAGAGTCCGAGTTTTCGAAAAACGGAGTCTGTATGAAGAAGATATAGCCTCCGGAAGTTTCTGAATCAAGTTTAAAAGTAAAAATCGGGCCCAATTGGCCAGGGCGGGAAAAGTCCCGCCTAAGACACCCAGGTCGACTGGGTTGTCGACCTGGTCCAGCCAGGTCGACAGGGCTGTCGACAGGGCTGTCGACCTGGTCCAGACCCAGGTCGAACCCAGTCCACCCTGGCTGGCCTATTCTATGTTGGTCGATTTTCTGTGGTCTGCTTTGTCATTAGGGCTAGGTGGCAGGCTCTAATTGGTCCCTCTTGCGAATGAATGGCTACGATCAATCCAAGCAACATCGATGGTCCTAATCAGTTCATAAACTCTATAAAATGACCCTAGACTCTACCTAGGTTTCTTACACAATTCTCTAGCCTCCATTGCTCTCTTCTTCTAATTAAAAATAAAATTGGCGTCTCTGCTCTGCTGGAATTAAAACTAGAAGATAATCAACATCAGCCTAAGCAACTCAATTCAAACTAGAGATTAAAGTTTCTGCAAAGATTCTACAACAAGTTAAAGTTCTTTCTTTAATCCAATCAAGGCAAGTACAGTTATTCTCCGCTATAAATGTTAATTATAATTTTGATATGCATTTAAATCTGAGTTTGAGGTTGTGTTCTCTTCTGTTAGATCTGTTTTCTGTGACTGTTCTATATTCCTTTCTTCTTTTCTGTTTCTATAGCCAGGCTACCACGAGCCTGTGCCTAATCTCATAAGAGATGAACGTATGAACGCAAATTTTGGGATGAATGATGCGAAATTTGACAAGACTAAATTGAATGTATGACTTTAGGTCTGAGGCATAAAATATATTGGACATGTGACTTGGGATTGGATGCATAAATTTGACTATGAACATATAATTTATGCATGTTGTATGCATAGTTATGTTGTAATTTAGATCTGTAATTAATTAGAAAGATGAGCATATGTTATAAACTAGTTTTGGACCTATGCATATTCTGTGATAAAAGAAGAAGAGGAACCACTGTAAGATTACATATGATTTGAGACTTTGGACAAAATGCATATAAAAGTCAAGATTTGATTTTTAGAAGATATGATTTAAAGATTTAGATTGTTGGGTATAGTTTGCATAATGATTCATGACTTAAAAAGAAGAAGATATGGAAGCTTAGGTGTAAAAGATTTACATTAATTAGGATATCTATTATTGTGATTACACCTAAATAGGGATCTTTGGATATATGGCATGCATTGGAATTAATGGTTATATTTGGTATAATTTATATGTGAATCTGCTGTAAAATGCTAGTTTAACAAAAATTGGAACATATGTTATAGGGTAAATTATGTCCATATTCTGCGCTATGTAAATATATGCAAACATGGAAGTATATGATCATATTGTGAATCATGACATTATGTAGGCATATGAATTTAGGCTAATTTATGTTTAGGCAAGGCATGTAAATAGAACCTTTAGAAATATTAAGCTTGCTAAATCTGCTAATTTGCCAAGTTGCCTAAACTACTAGTTTTGTTATATTGCCTAGACTGCTAATTAGATTGAAATGCCTAATCTGTTAAATTTGTCGGTTGGAATGCCTAACCTGTTATATGCCAAAATCTGCTAAGTTGCTAAATCTGTTAAATCCATTAAGTCATATAAAATCTGTTATCTGCTATGTTGATATAATCATCCTGTTATTGATATAATCTGAATTGGCATATATATTGGGCGTGCGCATAAACGGTAAATTATTGATTAATTGGCCGCAAAGATAAACATGGCTAACTCGAGGTTAGAATGAGTTTGCGGCGTAAATCTGCCCGGAACCGCCCGGCACATCCAGTGGCCGCAAACAATAGGTTCTAATGTGAGAAGTTAGTCATAACGTGCGTAAGACACGAGGTTAGGTCTGGCTTGTGGCAGAAGTCTGCCCGGAACCACCCGGCATATCCAGCGGCCACAAGCTACCGACCTAATGTGAGAGGTCTGTGCATTAATAATTAATTAATGCAAAATCTAAGATAAGAATGACGTCTAAAACGTATTGGGGAAAATAGGGTTAAACCAAAGGGATTAATAGATGTAGTAAAACCCGTCCATGAATCTGTAGGCCCAATACAAAGTTAGACAAATATGGAAAATCTGTACATCTGACCTGTTAGTCTGAAAACTTGTTAACCTAATTTGTGAATTAGAAAATCAAAATTCTGTATGTCTGAACTTGTAAATCTGAAATCTGTTAGTCTGGGGACACAAGGTTAGGAGGGGAATTACTTGTGTCATCTGTTGTTTGGGACCCATATTAGTCAGTAACCCTTTCTGGTATCAAAACTTTGACCCAACAGTAGGTAGGGTCCGGGCACGCTTACTGAACTAATTATAAGTGGTTCATTCTGATAATGGCGAGGGGTGTTGATGGTGCGTTCCAACCGGGTCATGTGCGTGCATGGATCCCGGTCTGCCTTTGAGGATATAAGACGCCGTGACATCTGTAAATAGGTCTGTGCCAATTGGTTGTCACTTTAGGGAGTGATACACCCTACTGTGGGGCCGACACAGGATATTTATGTATTAGGGAACCGATCGCTTGGGGTAGGGTTTTAGGGTACGCTTAGTTCTGTCTGTTTCTGTTGGTACCGTCTGTTTCTGTTGGGTGGTAACACCTGTCTGTTTCTGTGTGGTACCGTCTGTTCGGGTGGTAAAGGCCCATTACTAGTGTACACCTAATTCCACATTCTGTTTCCATAGGGATAAATATGTTTCTTCTTCTGTCTGTTTCTGATCGGGTAGTAAAGGCCCATTACTAGCATTCTGTTTCTGTTAAAGTATTCTGTACCCGTTCCTACTTCAGTTTAGACATTAGGGTGACACCTAATTCTGCTATACTAGCATTAGTGCAGAGAAGTGTAAAACAATAGTTTACATCATTCTGTTTTTCTGTTATATCTGCTACACCTGTTATAGTTATCTCACATCCAGTTTTATGTTCATATCATATTATTATTATCTGTTCATATGCTGAAAGTCACTGGACTTGCCAGACTTTTTGTCTGACCCTTGTTGTTTCGCCTCCTTTCTTCCGTTTCCCCCCCAGGTTATCCAAGGAGGGAAATACTTTAGCTTGATCCGGATTTCTCTTTGCTTGAAGTGCTTAAAGTATGGCTTGGCTCTGTATAGCTTCCGTTCCATGGGGATTATGATTTTAAACTATGCATTTTGAAGGCTTTTGTACAAGACTGATATTTTGTACTTGAATTCTGAAATTGAAAGGAAGTAACCATATTAATTTCTGTTTCTGCTGTAATAAAGTTAAAAATTTTCAAGTACTGTTTTATCTGTCTTGTAAGTTTCTGTTCTGTTTACTAAAATGCTCCACCAAAGTTAAGGCATTCCCTTTGTGAGTGACCTTAACGGAGGTGGGGTGTTACACTTGGTATCAGAGCTGAAGGTTACCAGATTTGGTAAAGTTTTTGAAAACTATTTTCAAAAGGGTTTTGAAAGGAAGTATTTTCAAAAATAAAGCTTATTTTGAAAAACATGATCCCCAAGAGCCATATATCTTTCTTTCAGTCCTTTTTGTATTGAACCTTTCCTTTTTCGTTCCAGCATGTCTGAAGCATCTGAGATACCAGAGGGTGTTCATGTACCCGGCTGGTTTCGTCAATATCTTGAGGCTAGGACCGCCGCTGCAGGTCCAGCAAATGATCCCCCTCCTCCACCCCCTCCTCGTGCAATTGCTTTCTCAAAGGTCTGTAGAGATTTTAGGGTCATGGGTGGGAAGGATTTCAAAGGAACCGAATCATTCGTAGAAGCAAGGAATTGGCTCAAAGAAACTGAGGATCTATTCGTTATCTTCGAGGTGGACGATAGGCAGAAGGTACAGTTGGCAGTATGGTTGCTCAAAGACGAAGCTTCCTACTGGTGGGAAGTCACTAACGCCGAGAGGCCGGTTGAGACATGGATGGATTTCAGAACAAGGTTTGAGACAAAATTCCTCTCGCAAGCTGAACGAAGTTTACAATTGGAAAAGTTCTTGTCTCTTAAGCAAGGAAGTATGACGGTCAAGGAATACGTCAACCAGTTCAACCAACTAGCAAGATTCGGATTGGATTTAGTCAACACTCAGCATAAAAAGGCTCTCCGCTTTGTTAAAGGATTGAATGAGCCACTGCACAGCCTAGCCATGACCCATGTACCCATGGGAGCAACTTACGAGAAATTGGTGGATATGGCACTACTGCACGAGGAAGACAAGGGCCCGAAAGAGACAAAGAAGGAAGAACCACAGAATAAGAAAGCGGGGCCCAAAAAGGAAACACAAAAGAAGGATGAGAAGTCTGAAGATAAGAAGGGGAAAAAGTGCTTTACTTGTGGGAGCTCAACTCATCTGAACAAGGATTGCAGAAAAAGGAAGGGCGCTTGCTTCAACTGTGGGGAGATGGGACACTTCACTAGGGACTGCCCGAAGAGACGAGGACAAGGAGGGCAGGCGAACACTCTTGAGGCTAGTGGCTAGGATAGAAATAGGAAAATTTCTATAGTAGGTTTAATTTCTTTATCTGATTATGGAGTTAAGACTTTTTCTGATTCTGGTATTTTGATTTTGTAATCGATACTCTGCACTTTAATACTAGTATTATTTCTGAATTCCGCTATAGACTCAGACCCATAAGGGTTATGGATCATCTGTTTGAGATTGGAGTTTGAGGGATATCTGTGTTAGGCGTCAAGTATGACGCATACATTCTGAGTTTTCGTGGGGTATGATTTTATCATGCTTAGCTTCCTAAGAATCATTAGGGAACCTGATCTGTACCAGTAGTCTGTAAATATCTAAACACTTTTTATAGGATTTCCAGTTTTGACATTGTCTAAAGGAGGTACTCCTCTGGGTGTCAATTTGATATTGGTTTCGGTCTTTGGGGCCGATACTTAGGACCCATGTCTAATGGGAACCAAATTTTCGTTCTATCTGTACTCGCTTCCATCATTCGACTGTATCCTATCGATTGAATCTTCGAATTTTAGGTAGAAACTAATGGGTGTAAACATGTGTTTGAGACATGTTATGTTTGATGGTTGCAAGTGGATGCAAGTGGTTGCTAGTGGTTGCCCGTGGATGCATATACACACACTAGGCACTAGATCGGCTCGAAAACACTCTCATACTGCATATGGATGGGTGAGCATTTTTCAATTCTTGTGGATGCAAAATGGTTGATTCAGCACATGGATGTTGCATTTGAGTGAATGGTTGTGCACTCATATAGAAATAATGTATATCATCAGAATTCTATTGCATACATGTTGGACTCATGACACTGACATAATTCGCATTAAGGAGGTCAACTGAATCAGTAGACCGCCTGATCTTTGCATTAGATAAGGAACATATACACACACTTTTGCATATGTTCATACAACATTAGAAGTTTTCTAAGGACAATGGATGCTTGTGGATGATGGTTGAGTAGATGGATGATTGGATGGTAGGACACACTCTTCTTAACTTGAAGATTTCGGGGACGAAATCCTTTTAAGTGGGGGAGAATGTAACACCCCGTGTATTCTATAACTGTGGAATTAACAAATTAAAGTATAATTAATTTGAAATCAAAGGACTAAGGGAAACGGGATATGCCATTGCGTTCGTCTCGGAAAAATACGCGAAATAGAGTCCGAGTTTTCGAAAAACGGAGTCCGTATGAAGAAGATATAGCCTCCGGAAGTTTCTGAATCAAGTTTAAAAGTAAAAATCGGGCCCAATTGGCCAGGGCGGGAAAAGTCCCGCCTAAGACACCCAGGTCGACTGGGCTGTCGACCTGGTCCAGCCAGGTCGACTGGGCTGTCGACCTGGTCCAGCCAGGTCGACAGGGCTGTCGACAGGGCTGTCGACAGGGCTGTCGACCTGGTCCAGACCCAGGTCGAACCCAGTCCACCCTGGCTGGCCTATTCTATGTTGGTCGATTTTCTATGGTCTGCTTTGTCATTAGGGCTAGGTGGCAGGCTCTAATTGGTCCCTCTTGCGAATGAATGGCTACGATCAATCCAAGCAACATCGATGGTCCTAATCAGTTCATAAACTCTATAAAATGACCCTAGACTCTACCTAGGTTTCTTACACAATTCTCTAGCCTCCATTGCTCTCTTCTTCTAATTAAAAATAAAAATGGCGTCTCTGCTCTGCTGGAATTAAAACTAGAAGATAATCAACATCAGCCTAAGCAACTCAATTCAAACTAGAGATTAAAGTTTCTGCAAAGATTCTACAACAAGTTAAAGTTCTTTCTTTAATCCAATCAAGGCAAGTACAGTTATTCTCCACTATAAACGTTAATTATAATTTTGATATGCATTTAAATCTGAGTTTGAGGTTGTGTTCTCTTCTGTTAGATCTGTTTTCTGTGACTGTTCTATATTCCTTTCTTCTTTTCTGTTTCTATAGCCAGGCTACCACGAGCCTGTGCCTAATCTCATAAGAGATGAACGTATGAACGCAAATTTTGGGATGAATGATGCGAAATTTGACAAGACTAAATTGAATGTATGACTTTAGGTCTGAGGCATAAAATATATTGGACATGTGACTTGGGATTGGATGCATAAATTTGACTATGAACATATAATTTATGCATGTTGTATGCATAGTTATGTTGTAATTTAGATCTGTAATTAATTAGAAAGATGAGCATATGTTATAAACTAGTTTTGGACCTATGCATATTCTGTGATAAAAGAAGAAGAGGAACCACTGTAAGATTACATATGATTTGAGACTTTGGACAAAATGCATATAAAAGTCAAGATTTGATTTTTAGAAGATATGATTTAAAGATTTAGATTGTTGGGTATAGTTTGCATAATGATTCATGACTTAAAAAGAAGAAGATATGGAAGCTTAGGTGTAAAAGATTTACATTAATTAGGATATCTATTATTGTGATTACACCTAAATAGGGATCTTTGGATATATGGCATGCATTGGAATTAATGGTTATATTTGGTATAATTTATATGTGAATCTGCTGTAAAATGCTAGTTTAACAAAAATTGGAACATATGTTATAGGGTAAATTATGTCCATATTCTGCGCTATGTAAATATATGCAAACATGGAAGTATATGATCATATTGTGAATCATGACATTATGTAGGCATATGAATTTAGGCTAATTTATGTTTAGGCAAGGCATGTAAATAGAACCTTTCGAAATATTAAGCTTGCTAAATCTGCTAATTTGCCAAGTTGCCTAAACTACTAGTTTTGTTATATTGCCTAGACTGCTAATTAGATTGAAATGCCTAATCTGTTAAATTTGTCGGTTGGAATGCCTAACCTGTTATATGCCAAAATCTGCTAAGTTGCTAAATCTGTTAAATCCGTTAAGTCATATAAAATCTGTTATCTGCTATGTTGATATAATCATCCTGTTATTGATATAATCTGAATTGGCATATATATTGGGCGTGCGCATAAACGGTAAATTATTGATTAATTGGCCGCAAAGATAAACATGGCTAACTCGAGGTTAGAATGAGTTTGCGGCGTAAATCTGCCCGGAACCGCCCGGCACATCCAGTGGCCGCAAACAATAGGTTCTAATGTGAGAAGTTAGTCATAACATGCGTAAGACACGAGGTTAGGTCTGGCTTGTGGCAGAAGTCTGCCCGGAACCGCCCGGCATATCCAGCGGCCACAAGCTACCGACCTAATGTGAGAGGTCTGTGCATTAATAATTAATTAATGCAAAATCTAAGATAAGAATGACGTCTAAAACGTATTGGGGAAAATAGGGTTAAACTAAAGGGATTAATAGATGTAGTAAAACCCGTCCATGAATCTGTAGGCCCAATACAAAGTTAGACAAATCTGGAAAATCTGTACATCTGACCTGTTAGTCTGAAAACTTGTTAACCTAATTTGTGAATTAGAAAATCTAAATTCTGTATGTCTGAACTTGTAAATCTGAAATATGTTAGTCTGGGGACACAAGGTTAGGAGGGGAATTACTTGTGTCATCTGTTGTTTGGGACCCATATTAGTCAGTAACCCTTTCTGGTATCAAAACTTTGACCCAACAGTAGGTAGGGTCCGGGCACGCTTACTGAACTAATTATAAGTGGTTCATTCTGATAATGGCGAGGGGTGTTGATGGTGCGTTCCAACCGGGTCATGTGCGTGCATGGATCCCGGTCTGCCTCTGAGGATATAAGACGCCGTGACATCTGTAAATAGGTCTGTGCCAATTGGTTGTCACTTTAGGGAGTGATACACCCTACTGTGGGGCCGACACGGGATATTTATGTATTAGGGAGCCGATCGCTTGGGGTAGGGTTTTAGGGTACGATTAGTTCTGTCTGTTTCTGTTGTTACCGTCTGTTTCTGTTGGGTGGTAACACCTGTCTGTTTCTGTGTGGTACCGTCTGTTCGGGTGGTAAAGGCCCATTACTAGTGTACACCTAATTCCACATTCTGTTTCCATAGGGATAAATATGTTTCTTCTTCTGTCTGTTTCTGATCGGGTAGTAAAGGCCCATTACTAGCATTCTGTTTCTGTTAAAGTATTCTGTACCCGTTCCTACTTCAGTTTAGACATTAGGGTGACACCTAATTCTGCTATACTAGCATTAGTGCAGAGAAGTGTAAAACAATAGTTTACATCATTCTGTTTTTCTGTTATATCTGCTACACCTGTTATAGTTATCTCACATCCAGTTTTATGTTCATATCATATTATTATTATCTGTTCATATGCTGAAAGTCACTGGACTTGCCAGACTTTTTGTCTGACCCTTGTTGTTTCGCCTCCTTTCTTCCGTTCCCCCCCAGGTTATCCAAGGAGGGAAATACTTTAGCTTGATCCGGATTTCTCTTTGCTTGAAGTGCTTAAAGTATGGCTTGGCTCTGTATAGCTTCCGTTCCATGGGGATTATGATTTTAAACTATGCATTTTGAAGGCTTTTGTACAAGACTGATATTTTGTACTTGAATTCTGAAATTGAAAGGATGTAACCATATTAATTTCTGTTTCTGCTGTAATAAAGTTAAAAATTTTCAAGTACTGTTTTATCTGTCTTGTAAGTTTCTGTTCTGTTTACTAAAATGCTCCACCAAAGTTAAGGCATTCCCTTTGTGAGTGACCTTAACGGAGGTGGGGTGTTACATCGACGTTTAGTTATACAAATTTCTAAAAATCATCTTTGTAAATGTTTATATTTTAGAATCAATATTTCATTGTTTTAATATTAACTGATGTTACAACGATATTTTAAAATGGGAATACATTTTCATTATCATGACCAATTCAATTTATTTAAACTAAACTAAACCCAAATTCACATTAAGAATTGAAGTTTTACATTTAACGTAAAAACCATTTCCATATCATCAACAGTTGCTATAAAATGATGGTAAAGTATCGTTTTAAATTTTGAATTTATTTGTAACAACCCGCATTTTACGTATGGAGGATCGCAAAATATATTTATTTTATTCCCTAAGGGTTGGATCATTCTCATATTTTAGTATGTTGTTTATGAGGATGTGAGACATGTCCATAATTTTTACCAATTTTGTTTATGACATTTTGCCCTCTCAGTCTTGTACAAGGCATAACTTTTGACTCGGATCGAATCAGGTCCTGAGATTGGTCTCATTTGGAATGAAATGGTGTTTCCATTTCCGCAGAGTGGTCATATAAATGATTTTTTGTTTTACAGTTGGATGTTTATGTTTTTAAAGCCATAATGGGCTGATTTGGAGAGGCCCATTAGGGGCTGGTGGAAGGCTATAAATGTTGAAGAATGGAGTTTTGATGATCACAACCTTATTTCAATTATCATTGATTATAAAATATATACTAACACTTTTTTCATATAATATATATATATATACACATACATATGCAGGAATTATGTACAGGAAATGTTACCGAACACTATATAGTTTTAAAGATGATATAGATTCAAAGATCAGAGAAATTTCAAGACTCGTGAGTATTCAAGAGTTCAAGATTAATATAGTTATAGAGTCTAGATTTTGTAAGACTCTAAATAGCACTTCAGGTTCAAATTCTAATTTCAAATTCTGACTTTCAATTCTATCCTCAATCCTCTCTATTTTATTTTTATTCTTTTCTTATTCTTCTTTGTTTTTCAAACTTAAATTTTGTATATTTATATTCTTATGCTTTATATTTATATAGTTTAAAACCATATAATTTTATAAATATGTTTATATAGTCTGAATTTATGTTTTCATATGTTTTTCTACTATATAATATTAATTTACAATACTATATTTTGATTCAAGAATTTCTAGAATTTTATTTGTGTCAAAACACTTGAAAAATGTTTTAAAATTCTAAAATACACTAGGGTATGTCGACATACCAAAAATACCATATCGACATATAACAGTCACTTTTTCAATTTTGAAAGGAATTATCTTTTCACTATTTGAAACGATTCAGAATCGTTGCAACCTTTCACACAGTATAAAAAGGGGTTAAACTAAATTTTTAAATATATCTTCTTCTCCACTTTCATCCTCTTTCATTATATAATCATTATTAATCATTTTTATGATTTCTACACTTATACTATGTTGAATTCAATTCTATTTTGATCAAACTTCTTCTCTTTACACTCTCCTTGTAACACCCCGTAAATCAGTTAATACTAATATTCACAAATGAAAGAATAATTAATTTCAAATATAAGAATATTGGGAAACGGGCTGCGCCATTGTGTTCGTCTCGGAAAAATACGCGGAATAGAGTCCGAAATTTTGTGAATCGGAGTTCGTATGACCGAGATATGGCCTCGAGAAGTTTCACGAAAAATTCAAATTTTAAAACAGATTTCAAAAACAAAGAAATGGAGGCAGGCGGGAAAACTCCCGCCCAGACCCAGGAGGTCGACCTGGGGGTCGACTGGGGAGTCGACCTCCCCACCAGGTCGACTGGGGAGTCGACCCTAGGGTCGACCTGGGAGTCGACCTCCCTGGTCGAGCCCAGGTGACCTGGGTGCATCTGGTTGGGTTTTCGGGCTGTGTTTTGAAGGCTGGACGAAATCTAATGGCTCTAATCTATTCTAGGGTAAATCTAATGGCCTAAATGCATCCTAACATCTATAAATAAGTGGGTAGACTCTAACCCAAAATCACTTGAAAAATTGGAGAGCTACCGACATGCCGTTGCCATGGAGTTCAGCGTAGCCGTCACAAACTAAAGAAGAAGGAGAAAGCCTAGCCTACAGCTAAATCTACTCAACAAACAAATTAAATCAAAGACTCTTTCTATTTCTCTTCTTAAAATTGTGAGTATGTTGATTCTCACAATGTTATTATAAAATAATTCGATTAAGTTATGAATGGATCACAAGAAAGTGATATGAATTGTTATGTATTTGTAAATTAGGTTGTTGATCTCTTGTTATGCTATTATGTTATCATATATATGTCGTTATGTTATAGTGATTATGTTGTAAATAATCCTATGCTATGTCATATGTGATTAATCATGCTATGCTATGTTATAAATCATGTTATGCCATGTTGTAAATCATGCTATGCTATGTTGTAAATCATATCATGCTATGTTGCAAATTATGATATGCTATGTTGTAAATCTTATATATGTTGTAGGTCTCATATTTTCACATATGTTGAAATACTTATGTTATATGATAATGATGTCATGTTAAGTTGTGTTGAATCATACAAGTTGTAAAACCATGATGTTATTATTTATGCGAATTGGATTATGTTTAAAGTTTATATTTTTTTTTTATAATAGATCTTGATTATGGGAATTTGCCTATTAAGTTAGGTGTACCCATATACATGAATCTATGATTAAATGAATTTTGATTTTTGGGAAATTTCCTATTGAGTTAGGTGTACCCATATAAACCCATGTTGTTAGATTAGATGATGTTGGTTCACACATGTTCCTATGCAAGTTTATGAAATTTGATTGAGACCATATTATGTGAATTATGAACAAGTTGACATCTTTAGATCCATGACATGTATAATCCTATGCAAGTTGTACATATGCAAGTTTCACCCCTTATTATGATTCATTTAGTCATATATACATGTTGTTATTGTGATAATCTCTTTTATGCTATGAGTTAGACTATTCGAGTCTAATATATATTTTGCGAATAAACGTTCAAACGTAGGGTAGGGGTGATATTAGGAATTAATAAATTGGGTGCAATTTTGTATGATTTTGCATGCCTTGAATGGATGTCCATAATTGAGTCAATTATGGACATTTCTGAATTTGGAATTAATTAATAATTCAAGTAGGGAATTTTTAAAACTGGGGAAAGTGGATTATTAATAATAATCAATGCTTAGGACACGAGGTTGGACCCGTTTGTGACGTAAACCTGCCCAGACCCGCCCGGCAAATCCAGTAGTCACAAATGTCGGCCCAATGTGAGAGGTCCTAGGCCCAAACTAAAGCATAACAGTTGTAAAGACACGAGGTTAGACTCTTTTATGGTATAAGACTGCCCGGACCCGCCCGGCAAATCTAGCTGCCATAAATGCCAGTCTAATGTGAGAGGTCTTTATGAGGTTATGGCCTGAATGAATTAAGAAATACTTAGCCAGATAATCATGTAAGGTGGGACATGGGGGTTAAGTAGGTGCCTTGGGTGGCATGAGGAATCTAGTGGTTTCCTTTAGAGGCATTTGAAATACGATTAGACTTAACCAAATACACATGTAAATGAACATGACTAAGTGGGTTAAGTGGATGGACTAATGGGACAAGCTTAGGTGGAATGCTTGTGGGAAATAGTGGGGGACCACTTCAACCAGTATCCCAAAACGTATCTTTGTGGGCTCGACCCAAGTCGAGGACGGGGCACGCATACTGGGTTTGACTATAAGAGGCCAAAACAAGGAGCGGTGACAACACAAGTCCAACGGGTTTCATTTGCGTGTGTGGACCCGGGCTGGTAGGTAAGACGTTGTTGCATCGTGTAGGTATAAGCCGTGCATCTCCGTTATATCGGGTTGCCACTTTAGGTGAATGATACACCCCATTGTGGGGCCAGCACGGGTATCTACGAGTAGGGAGCCGATCGAAAAATGGAAAGTGGGGTACACCTAGTGGGGATAGGGGCAGGCGGCACCTATGTAGTCAGCTAGGAGTACGTAAAGCCATTAAGAAAGTTTCTAAGTGAAGCTAAGTGGTATCAATCTTTAGGGCGACTGGTGTGGTGCAGTAAAGTGTTTATCCTTTATTAATTAGGAGCGCCTATAACGTTGCCTTTAGCGATTGTCTATGTCCTTAATAAGCTCTTTCATAGACATTTCCTTGTTTTCCAGCTTATGCCTTAGTCCAGTTATTTTGATAGTAGTATTGTAGAATTATCATACTCGCCAGACTTTATGTCTCACCCCCTCTTTTCCATCTTTCTTTTCCTTCAGGTCCTCAGGTTGGGCCAAGTCCTAGTGGAGTCTAGTTGGATCGCTTATCTCTTGGGAAGCTTGGGCTGCAGAAGTAAAGTCCAGCTTGTTATCTTTCTTTTTAATGGCTATTTATTGTAATGGGATTATGTATTTTGTTTTTGAAGACGGATGTTGTACTTGGTTATAATCTATGGTTTTATGATGTAACAGACATATTTAATTTCCGCTGCA
Source organism: Allium sativum (assembly GCA_030737875.1). Lineage (NCBI taxonomy): Eukaryota > Viridiplantae > Streptophyta > Magnoliopsida > Asparagales > Amaryllidaceae > Allium > Allium sativum. The sequence goes on from CM060923.1 coordinate 163,003,944, forward strand.
ATAAAACGAAGTTTTAGTTTTCCAAGTGCTATTTATTGTCTGTCTTGTTGTAATTTCTCTGTTCTATATTCACTTATGACCTCCATGGAAGTTAATGCATTCCCTTTGTGAGTGACATTAATGGACGTGGGGTGTTTCACGTGGTATCAGATTATAAGGTTACCAGAACAGATAAAAAATTTTAGAAAAATATTTTTCTAAAGTATTTTTGGAAGAAGTGCTTTCAAAAACATGTTATTTAGAGAGAGTTTTTATGAAAAACATAATCCCAAATAGCCATATCCTTATCTTTATCTTTCGAATTCTCCATTTTGAATCTTTCCCTTTTCGTTTTAGCATGGCTGAAGATCTTAATCTCCCAGAAGGTGTGACGGTTCCAGGGTGGTTTAGGAGATATTTGGAGGCTAGGGCCACCACTGCAGGCCCAGCAGATGTTCCTCCACCCCCAGTTGCACCCATTCCTCCTCCTCCTCGTGTTGACACTTTTGCAAAGACATGCAAGGAATTTAAGGCTATGGGAGGAAAAACTTTTCAAGGGACTGAGACGTTTGTGGAGGCCAGAGACTGGCTTAAGGAGACTGAGGAATTGTTGGATATCTTTGAAGTGGAGGTTGGGAGGAAAGTCCGTTTAGCTGCTTGGTTAATGAAGGGAGAGGCCTCGTTTTGGGGGGAGGTCACTAACGGGGAACGTCCAGTTGATTCATGGGAGGATTTCAGACGAAGGTTTGAGGCAAAGTTTCTTTCAAGGACAGAGGAGAATTTAAATATGGAAAAATTCCTGACATTAAAGCAAGGGAGCTTATCAGTGAAGGAGTATGTCAATAAATTTAATCAGTTAGCAAGGTTTGGCTTGGAGTTTGTGAACACGCCAGAGAAGAAAGCTTTGAGGTTCGTTAGAGGCTTGAATGAACCGTTGCAAGGGTTGGCTATGACCCACATCCCTATGGGAGCCACCTTTGAAAGGCTAGTAGAAATGGCACTTATGCATGAGGATAAGGCAGTTGAAAAGAAAGGGGATCAGAAGAAACCCCAACAGCAAAATAAGAAGGGTGGTAAAAACAATAATGGCAAAGGGAAGAAGAGATGCTTCAATTGTGGACGCCTGGCCATCTCAGCAATGATTGTAGAAAGAAAAAGAAGACTGGTTGTTTTCATTGTGGAGATGCGGGACATTTGGTGAAGGACTGCCCAAAGAAGGGGCAGAGGGCAGAGTCGACCTCGGGAGGACAGGTGCAGGCTCTTATGGCACCAGGGCAGGCAAGGGGGCAAGTTCAGGCTATTGCGGCCCCACCGCTGCAAGAAAGAGGTAGAACAATTTCTGTTGAAAGCTTAGTTTTTCTATTTGATCATCCTGTCCGTACCTTATTCGATTCTGGCGCATCTCATTCGTTTAACTCTGCATCATTAGTTGAATTACTGCACTTGAACACCAGTTTAGTAGAGGATCCCTTGGTTGTTTCAAATCCAATTGGGGGTTCGGCTCATTTGACCATGATATGTTTGGATTTGAAAATCTCTATACTTAGCGTTGAATTTAGATGTGATGCTTATGTATTGGGCTTCACGGGCTATGGGCTAATTTTAGGAATGGATTGGTTATCTAGAAATGGGGCCATTCTTGATTGTGAAAGGAGAGTAGTTAGGCTTGTGACTCGCCTTGGTAACACTCTCGACATCTTTTGTAATCCCATAGATTCCGTTATGCTGAGTTATCTTGAATCGCTTGACGCGTCTGTAGAGAATCTGCGATCGGTAGAGGTGGTCCGGGAATATCCGGATGTGTTTGAGGAAGTGAAAAGCTTACCTCCAAAGCGGGAGATAGACTTTAGAATTTATCTAGTGGATAATGCTAAACCCGTATCTTTGCCAGTGCGCCACATGGCTCCTCGTGAAAGGAGGGAACTCAATAAGCAAGTGAAGGAGTTGCTTGAGAAGGGGTTCATAAGACGTAGTATATCGGAGTGGGGTGCTCCAGTAGTATTTGCTACAAAGGAGGATGGGTCCCTTAGACTTTGTGTGGACTATAGAGAACTAAACAAGCTTACTAAAAAGAACCGACACCCACTGCCGAGGATTGACGATCTCTTTGATCAGTTAGTTGGCGCCTCAGTGTTTTCACAGTTGGACTTAGCCACTGGCTTTCATCAACTGAGAGTGGCTGAGGATAGTATAGATAAGACTGCTTTTAGGACTCCTGACGGATTCTATGAACGGCTAGTGATGCCCTTTGGTTTGACAAACGCCCCCGCATATTTTGTTGATTTGATGAGTAGGGTGTTTAGGGAGAACCTTAACAAATTCGTGGTAGTCTTTGTGGATGACATCTTAGTCTTCTCTATGAATTAAGAAGAGCATGCCCTACATCTTAGGGAAGTGTTGGAAACCCTTCGAGCGCATAACCTTAAGGAAAAATTTTCTAAGTGTCACTTCTGGAGGAAAGAAGTACGGTTCTTAGGGCACGTGGTTTCCAAGGAAGGGATAGCAGTGGATCCCGCAAAGGTGGTGGCCATCCAAGATTGAAAGGTCCCTAAAAATGTAACCGAAGTAAGAAGTTTCTTGGGGTTGGCTGGCTATTATAGGAAGTTTATCAAAGACTTCGCAAAAATATCAGCTCCATTAACACGGTTAACGAAGAAGAACCTGGCTTTTACGTGGGACGAAGATTGTGATGATGCGTTCCAACGTTTAAAGAGAGCCTTAACTTCAGCCCCAGTCTTAGTGCTGCCAGACGGGAATAAACCATTTACCGTCTATACTGATGCTTGTGGGACGGGACTTGGCGCGGTCCTCATGCAAGAGGGAAGAGTAATAGCCTATGGTGGAAGGCAGTTGAGGGTTCATGAAAAGAATTACCCTACGCATGACCTTGAGTTAGCCGCAATTGTTTTCGCGCTTAAGTCGTGGCATCACTATCTTCTTGGTGAGAAATTCGAACTGTTCACTGACCACAAATCATTAAAATACTTATTCTCTCAGAAGGATTTGAATTTAAGGCAGCAACGGTGGATGGAATTCTTAGCCTCCTACGATTTTGAAATAGCATATACCCCGGGCAAGGGTAACGTGGTAGCAGACGGCTTAAGTACTAAAATGTTGTCCTTGAGTCCGTTGTTTGTTGAACGACGAAGCTTAGAATTCATCTCCATGTTTGACTTTAGACCCTCCGTTGACCTAGTACCTGGTTTGTTAGCATCCTTGGAGGTTAGACCTACACTTCTAGGACGAGTTGGTGAGGCACAGCAAGACGACCCACAGTTGGTTGAGATAGTGGAAAAGCTCATAGGAGGGGAGTCGTCTAGCCATTTTCGTAGGTATACCCTAGACGATAAGGGTTGGTTACGAAGGGATAATAAACTTTGTGTACCACAAGACGAAGACTTAAGGAAGGCCATTCTTGATGATGCTCATCGCTCAAAGATGACCATTCATCCCGGCGGAGACAAGATGTACAAAGATATGAAGCGGGTTTTCTTTTGGGCCGGTATGAAAAAGGATGTGGCCGAGTACGTTGCTAGATGCTTGGTGTGCCAACGAGTAAAAGCGGAACAAAAGAAACCCGGTGGGTTGCTTCACCCATTGGAAGTTCCACAATGGAAATGGGAAAGCGTCTCAATGGATTTTGTGGATGGATTACCAAGATCAAGGAAGGGTAATACGCGGATTTGGGTTATAGTAGATAGACTTACTAAGAGCGCCCATTTTATTCCCGTGAAAAGTTAGAGGACTGCTCCGTGGTTGGCTTCTGTATACATTAAAGAGATAGTTCGTTTGCACGGTATTCCTTCTAGTATAGTAAGCGACCGTGATCCCATCTTCACTAGCGAATTTTGGAAGAGTTTACAAGAGGCGGTAGGGACTCAGCTATGTTCGAGCACCGCATATCATCCTCAGACGGACGACCAGACCGAGAGGGTGAATCGTATTCTAGAGGATCTTTTAAGGCTTTGTATCCTAGACTTTGGGGGTACATGGGAAGAGCACCTTCCGTTGGTAGAATTCGCATATAATAATAGCTTTCAGTCTAGTATTGGCATGGCACCTTTCGAAGCTCTTTATGGAAGGCCTTGCCATTCGCCTACATGTTGGTGGGAATCTACCGATAAAATCTTACTTGGGCCCTATATGGTTAGGGAAACCTCGGAGAAGATTGATTTGATTCGAAGGAGGATGAAAGCAGCACAAGATAGGCAGAAATCGTATGCTGATAAGAGGAGGACAGATCTTGAGTTTGACATTGGGGACATGGTTTTTATCAAAGTATCTCCGTTACGGAATGTTGTTCGCTTTGGGTCTGTTGGGAAATTAGCGCCAAGGTTTGTAGGGTCGTTTCCTATAAAAGACAGGATTGGGAAGATGGCGTATAGGGTGGAGTTGCCTGAGAAACTTAGTGGAGTACACGACGTATTCCATGTATCACATTTGAGGAAGTGTTTGCACAAGACCGCGGAGGTGGTAGAGCCGAGCTTGCTTAAAGAGGTGGAAATAGAGCGTGATGCAACAATTAGACGAGCTCCTACATGCATTCTTGGGTCGGAGATCAAAAAGTTGAGGAATCGAGAGGTCAGACTAGTTAAAGTGCAATGGGGAGATGATGAGAGCAACGCTACTTGGGAGACAGAAGAGAAGATGCGTTCGTTGTACCCTTTTCTTTTTGAGGGTATGTCTTTTAATTTCTCCTTTATCGCTTAGCTTATCTTATCTTTAGTATGTCCTCTCATTAGTATCTTTGACCCTTAGTTAGGATAATCCTATGGTTGAAACATGTGTTTGAGACATGTTATGTATGATGGACGCAAAATGGATGCAAGTGTTTGCTTGTGGTTGCTCGTGGATGCATATATACGCACACTTTAGGCACTAGATCGGCTCAGTCACTGCATATTGCATATTGCATAAATGAATGTATTTAGTATAATGGATGTATAATGGTTGTACCATCATATAGATGCTGCATTCGGTTGAATGGATGTGCACGTATATAGAAGTAGTATGTAAGCAATTAGGATCTTTGCATACATAATGGATGCATGGCACTATCATGAATTGCATCAAGGAGGTCAACTGAATCAGTGGACCACCTGATTTTGCATTAGATACGGACATATACACACACTTTGCATTTAAACATAAAAGCATTAGAAGTCTATAAGGACAGTGGATGCCAGTGTTTGATGATTGAGTAGATGGTTGATTGGATGTTAGGTTAAACATTCTTCTTGACTTGAAGATTTCGGGGTCGAAATCCTTTAATGAGGGGAGAATGTAACACCCCGTAAATCAGTTAATACTAATATTCACAAATGAAAGAATAATTAATTTCAAATATAAGAATATTGGGAAACGGGCTGCGCCATTGTGTTCGTCTCGGAAAAATACGCGGAATAGAGTCCGAAATTTTGTGAATCGGAGTTCGTATGACCGAGATATGGCCTCGAGAAGTTTCACGAAAAATTCAAATTTTAAAACAGATTTCAAAAAACACAGAAATGGAGGCAGGCGGGAAAACTCCCGCCCAGACCCAGGGGGTCGACCTGGGGGTCGACTGGGGAGTCGACCTCCCCCCCCCCAGGTTGACTGGGGAGTCGACCCTAGGGTCGACCTGGGAGTCGACCTCCCTGGTCGAGCCCAGGTGACCTGGGTGCATCTGGTTGGGTTTTCGGGCTGTGTTTTGAAGGCTGGACGAAATCTAATGGCTCTAATCTATTCTAGGGTAAATCTAATGGCCTAAATGCATCCTAACATCTATAAATAAGTGGGTAGACTCTAACCCTAAATCACTTGAAAAATTGGAGAGCTACCGACATGTCGTTGCCATGGAGTTCAGCGTAGCCGTCACAAGCTAAAGAAGAAGGAGAAAGCCTAGCCTACAGCTAAATCTACTCAACAAACAAATTAAATCAAAGACTCTTTCTATTTCTCTTCTTAAAATTGTGAGTATGTTGATTCTCACAATGTTATTATAAAATAATTCGATTAAGTTATGAATGGATCACAAGAAAGTGATATGAATTGTTATGTATTTGTAAATTAGGTTGTGGATCTCTTGTTATGTTATTATGTTATCATATATATGTTGTTTTGTTGTAGTGATTATGTTGTAAATAATCCTATGCTATGTCATATGTGATTAATCATGCTATGCTATGTTATAAATCATGTTATGACATGTTGTAAATCATGCTATGCTATGTTGTAAATCATATCATGCTATGTTGCAAATTATGATATGCTATGTTGTAAATCTTATATATGTTGTAGGTCTCATATTATCACATATGTTGAAATACTTATGTTATATGATAATGATGTCATGTTAAGTTGTGTTGAATCATACAAGTTGTAAAACCATGATGTTATTATTTATGCGAATTGGATCATGTTTAAAGTTTATGTTTTTTTTTATAATAGATCTTGATTATGGGAATTTGCCTATTAAGTTAGGTGTACCCATATACATGAATCTATGATTAAATGAATTTTGATTTTTGGGAATTTGCCTATTGAGTTAGGTGTACCCATATAAACCCATTTTGTTAGATTAGATGATGTTGGTTCACACATGTTCCGACGCAAGTTTATGAAATTTGATTGAGACCATATTATGTGAATTATGAACAAGTTGACATCTTTAGATCCATGACATGTATAATCCTATGCAAGTTGTACATATGCAAGTTTCACCCCTTATTATGATTCATTTAGTCATATATACATGTTGTTATTGTGATAATCTCTTTTATGCTATGAGTTAGACTATTCAAGTCTAATATATATTTTGCGAATAAACGTTCAAACGTGGGGTAGGGGTGATATTAGGAATTAATAAATTGGGTGCAATTTTGTATGATTTTGCACGCCTTGAATGGATGTCCATAATTGAGTCAATTATGGAAATTGTTGAATTTGGAATTAATTAATAATTCAAGTAGGGAATTTTTAAAATTGGGGAAAGTGGATTATTAATAATAATCAATGCTTAGGACACGAGGTTGGACCTGTTTGTGACGTAAACCTGCCCGGACCCGCCCGGCAAATCCAGTAGTCACAAATGTCGGCCCAATGTGAGAGGTCCTAGGCCCAAACTAAAGCATAACAGTTGTAAAGACACGAGGTTAGACTCTTTTATGGTATAAGACTGCCCGGACCCGCCCAGCAAATCAAGCTGCCATAAATGCCAGTCTAATGTGAGAGGTCTTTATGAGGTTATGGCCTTAATGAATTAAGAAATACTTAGCCAGATAATCATGTAAGGTGGGACATGGGGGTTAAGTAGGTGCCTTGGGTGGCATGAGGAATCTAGTGGTTGCCTTTAGAGGCATTTGAAATACGATTAGACTTAACCAAATACACATGTAAATGAACATGACTAAGTGGGTTAAGTGGATGGACTAATGGGACAACCTTAGGTGGAATGCTTGTGGGAAATAATGGGGGCCCATTTCAACCAGTATCCCAAAACGTATCTTTGTGGGCTCGACCCAAGTCGAGGACGGGACACGCATACTGGGTTTGACTATAAGAGGCCAAAACAGGGAGCGGTGGCAACGCAAGTCCAACGGGTTTCATATGCGTGTGTGGACCCGGGCTGGTAGGTAAGACGTTGTTGCATCGTGTAGGTATAAGCCGTGCATCTCCGTTATATCGGGTTGCCACTTTAGGGGAATGATACACCCCACTGTTGGGCCAGCACGGGTATCTACGAGTAGGGAGCCGATCGAAAAATGGAAAGTGGGGTACACCTAGTGGAGATAGGGGCAGGCGGCACCTATGTAGTCAGCTAGGATTATGTAAAGCCATTAAGAAAGTTTCTAAGTGAAGCTAAGTGTGATCAATCTTTAGGGCGACTAGTGTGGTGCAGTAAAGTGTTTATCCTTTAGTATTTAGGAGGGCCTATAACGTTCCCTTTAGCGATTGTCTATGTCCTTAATAAGCTCTTTCATAGACATTTCCTTGTTTTCCAGCTTATGCCTTAGTCCAGTTATTTTGATAGTAGTATTGTAGAATTATCATACTCGCCAGACTTTATTTCTGACCCCCTCTTTTCCGTCTTTCTTTTCCTTCAGGTCCTCAGGTTGGGCCAAGTCCTAGTGGAGTCTATTTGGATCGCTTATCTCTTGGGAAGCTTGGGCTGCAGAAGTAAAGTCCAGCTTGTTATCTTTCTTTTTAATGGCTATTTATTGTAATGGGATTATGTATTTTGTTTTTGAAGACGGATGTTGTACTTGGTTATAATCTATGGTTTTATGATGTAACAGACATATTTAATTTCCGCTGCAATAAAACGAAGTTTTAGTTTTCCAAGTGCTATTTATTGTCTGTCTTGTTGTAATTTCTCTGTTCTATATTCACTTATGACCTCCATGGAAGTTAATGCATTCCCTTTGTGAGTGACATTAATTGACGTGGGGTGTTACACTCCTCTCATCTCTCTCTGAATCAAGTGTTATTGAAGAGTTTTAGGGTTGTCTGTAATTGTTTGGGTTGAGAGAAAGTTGTTTGGATTGAGTAGAAGACGAATCAGTGTTTCCTTGTAGCCGAGAAATCAGGGAAGTAGGAATCGGTGTTTCATTGTAGCCAAGAAATCAAGGAAACAGGAACCGGTGGTATCCCTTGTAGCCTTGAAATCAAGGAGGTTGCACTTGACTATTGGAATAGTAAAAAACTCTGAGTAATCCAGCGTTGTGCGGGATTTGACATAGGAGCAATCCGAGCCAGTATAAAATCCAGTGTGTTCTTTCCTTTTCTGCCTTTTTGTTTTTGTTTTTCTTGCATCTGTATTTCAATATGTGTCTATGATTATGTTTGTAGTGTTTGATTCATCCCATAGTTCACATATGTTTTTAAATTTGTTTATTCTCACAAACACTGTTCACCCCCCTCTAGTGTTTGTTTTGCCTTAACGATCCATTCCGCATTCCATAACAAGTGGTATCGGAGCAAGGTTTTTCTAGAGTTCATAATCTGATTTTTGAAATATTGGTAAAATGGCAAACTTTGGAATCTCTAATGATACTAATGTTAATTCATGCATTGCATCAATGTTAAAAGAGTCTGCATATAATAATGTTAAAGAAGCATGTGATCTACTGAAATATTGTTCAATACAGAAAAGGATGAGTTCTTTGACTTTTGAAAATTCAAAAGTTGAAAAGATGGGTAAAGTGGCTATTGTCAATTCAAATTCTAAAAAGGTGGCTATTGGAAATTCAAATCTCGAACTAGTGTGTTACATGGCTATTGAAAATTCAAATTCTGGAAAGCAATTAGTGGAAATGAAAAAGGACAAATGGATACTGGATAGTGATTGTTCGAGGCATATGATTTGAAATTCAAAACTACTCGATAATCTGAAGTATGAAGATGGTGGAATGGTGAACTTCAGAGATAATTCTAAAGGATACATCATTGGAATCGGCAATGTCGGCAACTCTGGAACTCCTACGATTTTTGATGTTTTATCAGTTAGGAATTTAAAACACAATTTGCTAAGTATAAGTGAACTTTGTGATAAAGGTTATAAAATAAATTTTGAAAAGACTAAATGTTTCATAGAAGGTAGGAATTTAAAAGTTATATTCGAGGGAGATAAAAAGAAAAACATATATATATATGTATATATATATTAAGTATGAAAATATTCAGCCATAATTTATGTCTTATGGCCAATACAAGTGATCCCTGGATCTGGCATAAAAGATTTGGTCATACAAATTTCAAACACATCTCTAGAATTTCTAAATTAGATTCAGTTAGAGAATTACCCAAAATGAAATTTAAAGTTAATAACTTATGTGACGATTGTGAATTCGGTAAGTTAAAGAAGAGTTCATTTAGATCAAAAGAAGAAATTACCACTTCAAAACCATTAGAGTTAATACACATGGATTTATTTGGTCCATCCCAAGTTCAATCAATAAATCATAACAGATATGTATATGTAATAGTTGACGATTTTTCTAGATTCACTTGGACTTTGTTTCTTAAAATAAAAGTGATGCTTTCGATCAATTCAAAACCTTTTCTAAAAGGATTCAAAATTTATTATCACTAAAAATTAAAATAATACGTAGTGATCATGGCGGAGAATTCGAAAATGAGAATTTTGAAAAATATTGTAATAAAAAGGGAATAACCCATAAATTTTCAATTCTAAGAACTCCTCAACAAAATGGAGTAGTTGAACGTAAAAATAGAACGATACAAGAATGTGCAAGAACTATGTTATTCGATAGTAATTTACCAAGGAATTTTTGGGCTGAGGCAGTTGCAACAACTTGCTATATTATTAATAAAATTTCAATTAGACCTTTAACTCATAAAACACCATATGAACTTTTGTATAACAAGAAACCAAAAGTATCATATTTTAAAATATTTGGAAGTAAATATTTTATACTAAATACAAAAGATAATTTAGACAAATTTGATTCAAAATCCGATAAAGGAAATTTTATTTGATATTCAGAAAGAAGCAAGGCTTATAGAGTTTTCAATACTCGAACCAACACTATAGAAGAAACATTAAACGAATCCTTCGATGAAAACTTTAAAAGTATAACTCAAAACAATGAAGACGATTGTGAAGATGAAATTAATGATAAGTTATGAAGATAACCAACCAAATAAAAGAATTAGATTACTTAGAGACCACCCAGTAGAAAATATCTTAGGAGATATATAATCTGTTGTAAGAACTCATAATCAATTAAATAATATGAGTAATACTACATTTATATCAACTATTGAACCCAAAAATACAAAGGAAGCCTCTTCTGATGATTCATGGATGCTTGATATGCAAGAAGAACTGAATCAGTTTACTAGGAATGAGGTATGGGAACTTGTTCCTAAACCAAAGGATTAAACAATAATAGGAACCAAATGGGTCTATAAAAATAAAATGAATGAACATGGTGAGGTAGTAAGAAACAAGGCACGACTAGTAGCACAAGGTTATACTCAAGAAGAAGGAATGGAATATATTACGATGAAACTTTTGCCCCCGTTGCAAGACTAGAGGCTATTAGAATTTTACTAGTTTTTGCAAACTATAATAATTTCAAATTATATCAAATGGATGTCAGAAGTGCATTTCTAAAATGGATTTTTCAAGGAAGACGTATACGTAGAGCAATCACCCCTATTTGAAGATGAAAATTTACCGAATCACATATATAAGATGAAGAAAGCGTTATATGGATTAAAACAGGCTCCTAGTGCTTGGTATGATAGATTACGAAATTATTTGCTGCAATCAAACTTTGAAATAGGAAAATTAGATAATACTTTGTTTATCAAGAAGAATAACAAAGATATACAACTAGTACAAACATATGTTGATGATATAATCTTTGGGTCAACAAATGAAAAATGAACAAAGAATTTTTAGATATTATGACCAAAGAATTTGAAATGAGTCATATGGGTGAATTATCATTCTTTTTAGGTTTACAAATTCGACAATTAAAGAATGGAATATTTATTAATCAAGAGAAATATGCAAGATATTTAATTAATAAATATAATCTAACAACAACAAATGGAAGGCTAATATCTATGGCAAATAATATTGCTTTAAGAAAAGACGATACATCTAAAGACGTTGATAAAAAACTATATAGAGGAATGATTGGATCATTATTATATATAACTTCTAGCAGACCAGATATAATGCATAGTGCATGTCTCTGTGCAAGATATCAATCACAACCTAAGGAAACTCATTTAAAAGTTGTAAAACATATTCTGAGGTATGTAAAGCATAAATCAGATTTTGGATTAGTTTATCCTAAGAATGATTCATTCGATTTAGTTCGTACTATGACGCTGCTTATGTAGGATGCAAGTTCGATCGTAAAAGTACTAGTGGAACATGATAATTCCTAGGACATTCCTTTGTATCATGGTTCGGTAAAAAGAAAAATACCATATCTTTGTCAACAACTGAAGTAGAATATATATCTGCTGCTTTGGATTGTTCACAAGTAATATATATGCAACAAACCTTAAACTATTTTTGTTTAAGTATAAATAAGTCACCTATATACTGCGATAATACAAGTGTTATAAATATTTCTAAAAATCCAACTCATCATTTGAGAACTAAACATATCGATGTGAGACATCATTTTCTAAGAGATAACATTAGTAAAGGAAAGATTTCTCTTGAATTTATAGAATCAGATAGACAAGTTGCAGATATATTAACTAAACCACTAAATGAAACAACATTTACTAAATTTAGGAGAGAATTAGGCATATTTTCATTAAGTGAGTTAGAATAATTAAATATAGTAATATATATAAATAAAATAAGAAATCAATATAATAAAAATTAAAACAAGACTATGTCGACTAGAGTTTTTGGTATGTTGACATATAACTGCCAAAAATTTCAAATTTAATTCCAACCAAGTTAGTTATTTCAACTATTTAAACCTTTTATTTCGACTTTTCTTCTTCATTTTCATTCTTCTTCTCTATAAAAACTCTAAATTAAAAAATAAATTAGCCTCCACTAGTCCAAATACTCAAATCAACTCTGATTCATATGCCGGTCCATCTGAGGGTCCGTTTCAATGATCTACGCTATCTAGAGTTATCAAAATCGAAGAAGAAATGGATTATTTACTGCAAATGGTGGCTGAGATACCAGTACTTTAAATTAGATTGAGTCAAGAGCAAAACAGGCAAAGAAAAGTAATGAGAAGTCTCTTAAAATTTATAATGGATAATGAGTAATCTAATTATCATCAATTTTGATAATCAAGCCATAGAAGAGGAGGAAGAACCAGAAGAAGAACCAGAGGAAGAACCAGAAGAGGAAGAAGAAATAATGGAGGATGAAGAACAACAAGAGACTCAAACAACGGTTACGGATGAAGAAGATAACGTTGAGAGCATAGGAGAGGTTCTATTTGACGAAAATGGGAATGTGATTGAAAAGAATGGAGAATTCTGTCTTCATTATCCAAATTGTCCAATTCACAAATCTCCGAATGTCAAGTGTTTAAGGATTTTCTTTTTCTTTCGTTTTATTACGTTCCTACGATATGTCGTATGTGTATAAATTCGGGTATTTGTACAAATAATTGTTTAATAAAATTGTCATTTATGGTTATAACCTTCTAAACATGAATATATGAATATCGGATCAAGGGGGAGTATTTTTTGGATAGTTACTTAAGTTCTATTCAGGAAGTTATACAATTTAGGGCTAGTAATTTTAGGATTTCCTTTTTATAATGCCAAAGGGGGAGAAATTATAAAGTATAGGCATAGTTTATAGGATTCTTACAGATAGGGAGAGTATTAAAAGGATCATCATCAACAGGTATATACAGGTATGATATTTTATAAACTAAGATTGTCATCATCAAAAAGGGGGAGATTGTTGGAGAATGAAGTTTTGATGACAACAATCTTATTTCAATTATCATTGATTATAAAATATATACTAACACATTTTGTATAGAATATATACACACACACATATGCAGGAATTATATACAGGAAATATTACTGAAGACTGTACAGTTTTAAAGATGATAGAGATTCAAATATCAGAGAAATTTCCAGACTCATGAGTATTCAAGATTTCAAGAGTTCAAGATTAATATAGTTATAGAGTCTAGATTTTTTAAGACTCTAAATAACACTTCAGGTTCAAATTCAAATTCAAATTTTCAAATTTTGATTTTCAATTCTATCCTCAATCCTCTCTATTTTGTTTTTATTCTTTTCTTATTCTTCTTTGTTTTTCAAACTTAAATTTTATATATTTATATTCTTATACTTTATATTTATATAGTTTAAAACCTTATAATTTTATAAATTTATAAATATGTTTATATAGTTTAAATTTGTGTTTTCATTTGTTTTTCTACTCTATAATATTAATTTATAATACTATATTTTGATTTAAGAAATTCCAGAATTATATTTCAAACACTTGAAAAATGTTTAAAAATTCAAAAATACACTAGGATATATCGACATACCAAAAACACCATGTCGACATATAACTATCACTTTTTCAATTTTGAAAGGGAGTATCTTTTCAGTATTTGAAACGATTTAGAACCGTTGCAGCCTTTCGGACACTATAAAAAGGGGTTAAAACCAAATTTTTAAATATATCTCCCTCTCCACTTTCATCCTCTTTCATTATATAATCATTCTTAATCATTTTTATGATTTCTGCACTTATACTCTACAAAATTCAATTTTTTTTATCAAACTTCTTCTCTCTACACTCTCCTCTCATCTCTCTCTGAAAGTGATGTTGAAGAGTTCTAGGGCTGTTTGTAATTATTTGGGTTGAGTGAAAGTTGTTTAGATTGAGTAAAAGAGGAATCGGTGTTTCCTTGTATCCGAGAAATCTGGGAAATAGGAATCAGTGTTTCCTTCTAGTCGAGAAATCAGGGAAATAGGAATGGTGGTATCTCTTGTAGCCGTGAAATCAAGGAGGTTGTACTTGACTATTGGAATAGTAATAAAACTCTGTGCAATCTAGCGTTGTGCAGGACTAGACGTAGGAGCAATCCGAACTGGTATAAAATCCGATGTGTTATTTCGTTTTCTGCATCTTTATTTTTGTTTATCTTGCATCTGTATATGAATCTGTGTTTGTGATTGTGTTTGTAGTGTTTGATCATCCCATAGTTCACATAAGTTTTTAATTTTGTTTAAATCTCACAAACACTATTCACTCCCTCTAGTGTTTGTTTTGCCTTAACGATCCATTCCACATTCCCTAACAATAAATAGGGGGTATGAGACATGGAGAACAGTTTACTTTCTCCATTCTCTCATTTGGTTAAGCTAGTGATTCCCCTTGCTTAAGCAAATACAACTTTCCACCATTAAAATTCGAGATCTACATAAGAGAACCAAATATTTACATTGTTTGAAGCTTGATCTACATCAACTGAAAAGAGAGTTCATCGAATCGAAGAGTTTAGAGAAAAATCTTCGTTGTCCGAGATCGAGATTTCATCATTTTGTGTTGTTTTGTAGAATTGATGAGTGATATGCATCTCTCACATGGATTCGATCAAGTATATGGGTTGTATGATCATAATTTCATCATTTTGAGTCATTTTCACCTAGATCTACATCATAGTAAGTCTATTTTCATATGAATCTCCATTGAATCTAATTTAGCAACTTAAAAACAGTAATTTCTATATAGTTTCCTATGTTTATGCAAGTTAGATCCATTTTTTTGATCATTTATTCACTTATCATTATTTCGATGGATTCATGTGGTTATTAATGAGAATTTGTTGTTTTAATTATTGATTTTGTAGAATTAGTTAGATCAAGTGTTTTGCATGTATTTTGAATCAAACTGAAGTTGAATTGGGCGGGAAATCGTATGGATCATATCTTTTGGGATGGATCGGATCGGTTTGGAGTTCTGGACCGAGCGTAGTAAGACATGGAAAACAAGACATAATGGATCGATCAGGTATGGACCGGTCATGGATATGTGTGGGATGGATCGGCTCAGGTTTGTGATGGATCAGTCATGAATCTATGAAGGATGGATCGGCTCAGATTTGTGATGGATTGGTCATGGATCTGTGAGGGATGGATCGGCTCAGATTTGTGATGGATAGGTCATGGATCTATGAGGGATGGCAGGCTCAGATTTGTGATTGATAGGTCATGGATCTTTGAGGGATGGATTTGCTCAGATTTGTAATGGATTGATCATGGTTCTGTGAGGGATGGATCGGCTCAGATTTATGATGGTTCGGTCATGGATCTGTGATGGATGGATCAGCTCAGATTTGTGATGGATCCATCATGGATCTATGAGGAATGGATTGGCTCAGATTTGTGTTGTATTAGTGACAGGCCAGTGATGGATCCATGACAGGAGATATGATAACATTCCTGAAACGATGTGAAATCCAGTTTTGATATTATACTTAGTTGTTCACACCAGATTAATGCAAAATGGAACCAGGAGATATAATAGCATTTCAGAAATGCTACAAAAGGTTGTTTTGCATTGTGGCTAGTTTTTCATGGCGAAAAAGCTGGAAATGATATGAAACGCACTATCGACCAAACGAAGATTGTTTTTGAGTCGAGATGGTTCTAGCTACGATGTGAATTCAAGGAGGAATATCTAACGCATAGTGAAGCGTTCGTTGTTCGTCATAATGCAATGAATGTGAAGACAACTCAAGGGTTTTTTGAGTTTGGTGATAATGGTTGGATGGTCGTCATCAATGACGAATAAAGATACCAACGGCCGAGGAATTATTGTTGTCGTAGGTTCTAGTGGATTCAAAGCAGGGGTTACATGATTTCGTCGTATGTTCGATTACCCATGGGCAGCTTGAACAGGCCTAAATACATTTAATTGTGTGGAGTTTTAGCTAGAACTAGGGTTTACCATTGGCACTTGACTGTTGATGGCGTGTTTTTGCCAATCATACAATTAACGACAGTTTCAAAGCAGGATTGGCGGTGATAGCTAGAGGCAGTCATAAATGTTGGATGTTTTGTTTGTACCATCTTATGTAGATTGTTTGACGTCAAAGGAGATTTTTCTTGGGTGCTTGTGTGATATTGGTTTAGGCCTCTGGGGCTTGTACTTGAGGGATGTTGAGATCGATTAGGATGGTTTACGTGATATATATAATTGGTTGCCATGATTATTATTGTCTGGCTACTTCTGATTGCTATGAATGAATGGTTGTTCTGGTTTTCATGGATGTATGGTTGAAATGCTTGATGTAAAGGCTATCACCGTCTGATGTGGGGAAGACGGGGTTGAGTTCTTCTCTGGTATTATGGTGGGTTAGTTGGTTTATCTGCCAATTCTCATATACTTTATTGATGACGAGAGATAGTTGTTTTATCGCTCACTAAGACTGTTTTCTGACTCAAGGTTTTATGTTTCCCTCTTATTACCTTGGGTTTTTCATCCGATCTTTTGATGGGCAGACTAAGTGTTAGGTGATATCTTAGTGATGATGGTGCTGCAATTTGGTGGCGAGCAGGAGGCTGGTGTATTATCCTTTCTACTACATAGTATCTGTTTTTCTATTGTTTATTGTTTACTTTGAGTGCTGTAATGAGGCAAATTTGTACAGACATATATGTTGTAATCTTGGTGTTTGGATATACTTTCTAGTTGTTATGAAAGTTTGGAGTTTTCTCTCAAACATGCTTCACTACTATTGCCTGTTGTATATGTTCTATTACATTTTATCCTTGCGTTGTGAGTTATACGGTAGGTTCTGATTGTGTTTCATACCTTGATGATCGTCCAAGCTGCCTGGAACATTTTTCAGTGCACTATTTCTCTTGTTAAGTGCATGAGTTATGGGCGGTCATCACATTTGGTATCAGAGCTCTGGTTATCGATTTTAACTAAAGTTCGAAAATGTAATAACGTATAAGAGACATATTTGTAGATTTAATGGATGAATACTATATAATACTATATAGTATAGTTGCATTTGAACTTCATTAGCAATTTTTCTTGCAAGTGGACAATCATTTTAACTTCCAGATTTAGAATGATTCGACGAACTTCAAGACATACTGTTAGGGAGAGGACTGTGCCTGGAGGGGAAAATGGCGGTACACCAGATTACCCAGCCATGTTTGAGGCCATGATAGAAGCATTCAGGAGAAGAGTACCCGCTCCAGTGGTAGCCACGGTAGATGTTGGTATGCATGTGCCTAGGGTTGTGGATTTCGCAAAGCTTTGTAAGGACTACACATCTCTAGGAGGAAAACCATTCAAAGGAACGAAACCGACTGAAGAGGTTCAAAGGTGGTAAGATTCTTGTATTCGTATTTTTAGAGACTTGGGTATGGATGATGCAACTAAGAGAAATCTTGTGTTAAGGCAGCTACTGGGCAGAGCTATGGAGTGGTGGAATTCTATCACTTTGGAAACTTCAGAAGAAGAGATAACTTAGGAACAATTCCAAGTTAAATTCGAGACGAAATTTATCTCCACTGCTCAGAAGTCTGCTTTATTCAAGAAAATTTGTGGAGTTGAAACAGAATGGTAGACCAGTGCTTGATAATGTTTTAAATTTTGAGGCTTTGTCCATATATGCTCGTTCATATATTGACACACCTTATCAAAAGAATGTGAAGTTTGTCATGGGTTTGGATACCTATATAGGAAGACCGTTGGTGGAAAATCTTGATGATTCATTTAAGAAGCTTGGGGAAAAAGTTGTGAGATATGAAAGCTTGTTTCCAAAGGAGGAAGTTGTTGTTGTTGCAACCAAGGAGGCTCCAAAACCTCAGCACGGCGATATTAATAACAATAAGAAGTGGAAGCAACAACAGCAGAAAGGGGGAAATGGCCCGAAGAGACAGAAAAGTGAAGTGATTTGCTACAACTACTGGCAGAAGGGCCATTATTCCAAGGATTGTAAGAATCCAAAAGCCGAGAATAAGTGCTTCAAGTGTGGAAAACCTAGGCATGAGAAGAAGGTTTGCTCGCATTAGCTAAGGGTAAGCAGATTGTGAATGCTTATTCTTTGGAAGTTGTGCCATCTTCTTCAAGAGCTCTTACTGCAAAGGAGAAGAGAAAGGGTGTCGTCGTCCAAGGTACTGTTTCGTTTGAGGTGTTTCGGTTCGAGTGTTGTTTAATACTGGAGCATCACATTCTTTCATTTGTAATAAGCTTGTGTGTCATTTGGGTTTAAAGCCCAAGATTCATGGTAGACCTTTGATTGTGACTAATCCAGTTAGGGGTTCATCCAGCCTTTACATGCTTTGTTGTGGTCTTTTGTTGTCGAGTCATGGTTGCTCATTTGTGATTTCTTTATTCTTATCTTAGGTGGGTTTGGTATTATCTTGGGCATGGATTGGCTAAAGAGGTATGCAGCAAGAGTGAACTGCGAGAAGCTAGCGGTGAGGGTCAGGGATGTGGAAGGGTGAAAGGTTTTGATTCGATGTAATCCTGAAGATGGTGTTTTCGTGAGCTATTTATATTCGCTTGAGATTCCATACGAATACTAGTCATTTGTGTTGATCGCTGATGAGTTTAAAGATGTCTTTAAGGAAGTCAAAGGTTTACCGCCTCATTGTGAGATTGAATTTAGGATCGATTTGGTCGAGGGTGCTAGACCTATCGTTAAACCTCTTAGGCGGATGGCACCTAAGGAACATCGAGAGTTAGAGGTGCAAGTTCGGGACCTTTTGAGAAACAGATTCATTTGGAGAAGTGTATCCGAATGGGGTGCACCAGTTGTGTTTGCAACCAAGGTAAATGGATCATTGAGATTTTTTGCGGATTATCTTAAGCTGAACAAGATGATCAAGAAGAACAAGTATATGTTGCTGAGGATTGATGACTTGTTCGATCAGTTTCATCAGACCAAAATGTTTTCTAAGATGAATTTGGCAACGAGATTTCACCGGTTGAGAGTGGCGAAGGATAGTATGTCGAAGACTACGTTTAGGACACCAATCGGTTTCTTTGAATGGTTGGTGATGCCATTTGAGTCGACTAACGCACCAGTGTATTTCATGGATCTTATGAATATGGTTTTCAGAGATCAGTTAAACAAGTGCGTGCTTGTGTTCGTGGATGATATTATAGTTTATTCCCGGAATGAGGAAGAATATAAGACGCACTTGCGAGTTGTTTTGGAAATTTTGCGAAAACATCAGCTGAAGGATAAGTTTTCAAAATGTCACTTCTAGAAGAATGAAGTGAGATTCTTAGGCCATGTATTTTCTGAAAATGGAATAGCATATGACCCTGCTAAGGTGGAAGGAATCCAGGACTGGGATAGACCTAAGAATGCAATGGACGTGAGAAGTTTCCTTGGTTTGGCAGGTTATTACCAACGGTTTATCAAGGATTTCTCTAAGATAGCTACATAATTGTCAGGATTGACGAAGAAGAAACAAGTGTTCACATGGGATGCGAAGTGTGAGCAAGCTTTTGGAATCATGAAAGAGAGACTAACGAGTGTTCATGTTTTGACGATTCCAAGTAGGAACGAAGAAATGGTGGTATACACTGATGCATGTAGTACTGGACTTGGAGTAGTGCAATGCAGAAGGATAAGGTTGTGGCCTACACAAGTCAACAGATAAAGCAGCACGAAAGTAATTATCCAACTCATTATTTAGAGTTGGCAGCGATTGTGTTTGCTTTGAAGATGTGGAGGCAATACCTGTTTGGAGTTCGGTTCGAGCTATTTACAGATCACAAGTCAATAAAGTATCTTTTCTTCCAAAAGGATTTGAATCTTCAGCAGCAACGATGGTTAGAGTTTATGGCATCGTATGGTTTGGTATAGCCTATACTCCCGGTAAAGGTAACATAGTGGCGGATTCGTTGAGTTGAAGACATGCAAGTTTGGGAGCAACGTTTTCGGAATGGAAAAGTCTAGAGTATTTGGCAAGATTTGATTTCAGGCTATGGTGTGAGTTAGAACCTGAAATGTTGGCAAGCTTATCAATAAGACCTACTATTATCGAAAGGATTGGCGAGAGGCAAAAGCGAGATGCAAAGCTTATCGAGTTTATCCAGAAGTTGGAACCAGAGGGTAAAGAGTTCGAAGTTGATCAAGAAGGTTTGGCATCGAAAGCAAGTACGACTGGTATTTCCAAATATCGAAGGATTGAGAGATGAGGTTCTGAGGGAATGTCATCAATCGAAGTTGACGATCCATCTCGGTGGTAATAAGATGTATCAAGACATGAAGCAATCTTACTACTGGGAAGGGATGAAAAGGGATATTGGAAAGTTCATTTCCAAGTGTATGAACTTTCAGTTGGTGAAAGCTAAACATAAGTAGCCGAGTGGGTTGCTTAAGCCATTGGAAGTTCCTACGTGGAAGTGGGAGCAGATATCGATGGACTACTAGAATCAGGGCAGGAAATGAAGGAATTTGGGTCATCGTTAATCGCTTGACAAAAAGAGCAAGTTTTATTCCTATCAAATCGACTAGGACAACATCGAAGTTGGTTGTGATTTATATAAAATGGATAGTTCGATTCCATGGTATCCCGAAGAGCATCACGAGTGATCGAGATCCGTTATTCACGAGTGGATTTTGGAAGAGTTTGCAAGAAGCTTTGGGAATCTAGTTGTGTTCAAGTATGACTTATCATCCCCGAATAGATGGCCAAACCAAGAGGGTTAATCGAGTTTTGGAAGATCTCCTTAGATCTTGTGTATTGGACTTTGGGTGATCATTGGAAGACCATCTACATCTAGTTGAGTTTGCGTATAATAATAGCACCAGTCGAGCATTGGGATGGCACCATAAGAGGCGTTGTATGGTAGACTGTGTAATTCTTCGGCATGTTGGTTAGAAACTGGAGACAAGTTGATACTTGGGCCAGAGATTATTAGAGAGACGACGGATTGTATTGAGATCATTCAGCAACGAATGAAGGCAGCCCAAGATTTTTAGAAGAGTTACGCCTATAAGCATCGAAAAGATTTGAAATTTTTCGTCGGTGACATGGTTTTCGTGAAGATTTCATCGTTGAAGCATATTGTTCAATTCAGAAGTAAAGGAAAGTTAGCTCCTAGGTTCATTGGACCGTTTCCGATAGTTGAGCGGATTGGAAAACTCGCATATAGATTGGAGTTACCCGAGAAGATGTCGGGAGTGCATAATATTTTCCATGTGTCTTTTCTTTGCAAGTGCGTGCATGATTCGAATATAGTGGTATCTCCAGAGCAGTATGAAGACCTAGAAGTCGAGCCCGTAGTTACGAGACATTGTAAACCATTTTGATTAGTGGGAAATGACATGAAACAGCCTAGGAGGAAGACTTTTAACTTGGCCAAGGTACAATGGAGTGAGGATGATTGTACATGGGAGACGAAAGAGAGTATGAAGATGACCCATCTAGAAATTTTCGTTGGTATGACCCATTAGTAACGTGTCACTTTACATCATTGTAACTTGTACTTTTGTGTTTATTTTTATAATTCTGCATGTTAGAATAAGGGTATGGATGCATGGTTTGATGGCGGTTAGTTTTGATGACAGAATTGGCTGCTCATGAGTGATAGGCATGCAGAATTGTTTTGATTGCTTCTGTTTGCTGGGGATTTTGGGGGCGAAATTCCTAAAGGGGGGAGAGAATGTAACAGCCCGCATTTTACGTATCAAAGGATCGTAAAATATTTTTATTTTATTCCTTTGAGTTGGATCATTCTCATATTTTAATATGTTGTTTATACGGATGTGAGACATGTCTATAATTTTTACCAACTTTGTTTGTGACCATTTTGCCCCTGTTAGTCTTGAACAGGGAATAACTTTTGACTCGGATCTAATCAGGAGCTGAGATTGGTCTCATTGGAAAGGAAATGGTGTTTCCAATTCTGTAGAGTGGTCACAATAAAGATTTGATTCAGTGGTTTCGGAGGAATCGCTACTTTTGTGTTTTACAGTTGGTTGTTTAGGTTTTTAAAGCCATAGTGGGCTGATTTGGAGAGGCCCACTAAGAGCTGGTTAAAGGCGATAAATAGGGGGTAGGAAGCATAGAGAATTGTTTACTTTTCCATTCTCTCATTTGGTTGAGCTAGTGATTCTCCTTGCTCAAGCAAACACACCTTTCCACTATTAAAATTCGAGATCTACACAAGAGAATCAAAGATCTACATCGTTTGAAGCTAGATCTACATCAATCAAAAAGAGAGTTCCTCGAATCGAAGAGTTTAAAGAAAATTCTTCGCCGTCTGGGATCGAGATTTCATCATTTTATGTTGTTTTGGAGACTTGGTGAGTTATATGCATCTCTCATGCGGATTCAATCAAATATATGGGTTGTATGATCGTAATTTCATCATTTTGAGTCATTTTCACCTAGATCGGTCTATTTCCATATGAATCGCTATAGGA
This sequence comes from Allium sativum, assembly GCA_030737875.1. Taxonomy (NCBI): domain Eukaryota; kingdom Viridiplantae; phylum Streptophyta; class Magnoliopsida; order Asparagales; family Amaryllidaceae; genus Allium; species Allium sativum. The sequence goes on from CM060923.1 coordinate 163,026,815, forward strand.
TCTAATTTAACAACTTAAAATTGTTAATTTCCATATAGTTTCATATGTTTATGCAAGATAAATCCATTGTTTTGATCATTTACTCATTTATCATGGTTTCTATGAATTTCATATGGTTATTGATGAGAATTTCTTGTTTTGATGGCTTATTTTGGTGAATTAGTTAGATCAAGCGTTTTTCATAAATTTTGAATCAAACTGAAGTTGAATTGGGTGGGAAATCTTACGGACCAGATCTGTTTGGGATGGACCAGATTGGTTTGGAGTTCTGGATCGGGCGTAGTATGACTTGGAGAACAAGACATGATGGATCGGTCAGGGATGGATTGGTCATGAATCTGTGAGGGATGGATCGGCTCATATTTGTGATGGATCGGTCATGGATCTGTGCGGGATGGATTGGCTTAGATTTGCAATGGATCGGCTCATATTTGTGATGGATCGGTCATGGATCTATAAGGGATGGATCGGCTCATATTTGTGATGGATCGTCATTGATCTGTAAGGGATGAATCGGCTCAAATTTATGTTGGATCGGTCATGGATCTGTGAGGGATGGATCTGCTTAGATTTGTGATGGATCGATCATGGATCCATGAGGAATGGATCGGCTCAAATTTGTGATTGATTGGTCATGGATCTATGATGGATGGATCTGTGACCCCCCACGTCCATTAATGTTACTTGCAAAGGGAATGCATTAAGTTCCGCGAAGCATTATTGGTAAACAAACACAGAATATTACAAGACAGATATAATTAAGATAGCAGCGGAAATTCAAATTTTTATTCCAAACATAATCATAGAACACGGTCCAACATACCATGAGCCTCAAAAACCATTACAACAACATAACTTCTGTCTTTTAACATCAGAGTACATAAATTTTTAAAAGAAATCATAATTCCCAAACAAAAGAGACAAAGCCATAGTAGTGATAAAACTTGATCATACTTCGGAAGCAGCTCTAGCAAGATGATATCTGAGTCCTGACTAAGCCTGAGTGTTTCCTCCCTAAGAACCTGGGGGGGAGGGAAACGGAAGAAAGAAGGAGAAACAAAAGGGTCATACATAAAGTCTGGCGAGTCTAGTTACTTTTAGACAGTAAATAAATAAAAGTAGCATGATAGGCATATAAAGTGGATAAGAGAGATTACTACATAAATGGCTAGTGTGACAACGTAGACATGATAAGGTATATACGCTTCCCTAATGATTATTCTGTAGCATTACTAGTATAACTAGAATGAGATGATCCCTTCCACTATAAGGTGGTAGACTTAGGGCATACGTCCAAATATACCCTAACAACTACCCTAATCGATCGGCTCTCTACTTTGTAGATACCCTGTGTTAGCCCCACGGTAGGAGGTATCACTTCCTAAAGTGGCAACCCTTCATTTCCCAAGATGTGCACAACCATATCTACTAGTGTAACGGTCGTCTTATCCCTCTCTGCCCGGCTCATGCATGCACATGGCCTGGCCAGTTTGCGCCGCCCACACCGTCCTCCACGTTGGGATCTCTTACAATCAGTCAGTAAGCGTGTCCCCTCTCTGCCTAGTACAGTGGACTTTTTTTAATGCCTACTCCGGGTTACTGACTGAAAAGAGTTCCACATAATATGATACAAGCTCTCCCCTTTGTCGAGTATCCCCCACTAGGTTTTCACTGACTATGTATACCACTAGGTGTCTTTAATTACATAGCCCTATACCGGTTAGTCTTACCCTAAAAGGTGTCTTTAATTACATAACTTTATTATTTACTCCGCATATGTATACCACTGGGTGTCTTTAATTACATAACCTTATCAGGTTAAGTTGTGGGCTTATATGTAAATATTACCCACCCCCTCCATCCACTATCCAATCATTTTACTTAACCCTAACTTTAGTTCACAACATACAACTCCTATGGATTAGATTTGGTTAAGTAGCCCAATTTATTACCATGTCCATTTATGGTTTATAATGGGCTAGACCTCCCACATTAGGCCTGCAACATGTGGATGCTGGATTTGTCGGTCTGGTCCGGGCAGTCTTATTCCACATTTGGGCCTAACCTCGTGTCTTAGTCCGATTCGTGTTTGCGCACTTAGACCTCCCACATTAGTCCCAACAATAGTGGTTGCTGGATATGCCGGTCAGGTATGGGTAGACTTCCACCACTAATGCAACCTAACCTCATGTCATAAGTACAATTACAATTCCAAATTGTAATTAATAGGCATTCCATTTTTAATTAATTAACCAATTAATTAAACCTATACCTTTATAGGTGTTAATGCCCACTTTACTCAATATTGAATTATATGTCCAATGATGTTTATATTCAAATTATGCCAGTATTAACCTTTTTCCCCCATTCCTTAACTAGCGCACTCACAAAATTGGCGGCATGCCTAGGCTAGACAATAGCCTAGTCATAAATGATAATAGGGAAAATAATAGGAATATAACCAAAGTTATTGTTTTAACATAACTTGGCCTATCATGGTGACAAGGTGGACATATAAGCATAAAACTGATGAACTTGTGGCAGTTAACTAATTATATCATAGCAAAGGTGATAAGATGAACATGACAAGATCTAAATTTAATTCAGATTTCCAACAAGTTCAGATCTAATAGGTAAAAGTAGTTCTAACAAAAATAGGGATGAGATCTACATCATAGAATGTCTATATAATTCAGATCTGACAAAATTAGGATGACATAGTAGCATGTTTAGATCTAAATATGGATTCACATGTCCAACATATCTAAATTGACCACAATATGACAGGTGAGAGGTGATTTACATAAAGAATTGGATTAACTAATGTTGTAACTATCCAAATTAAAAGTTTACATTAACCACAATATAATTACGAATCAAGATCCACAAAGGCGACATAATAGAATAACCACAATTGAATTAGATCTAGAGAAGCAGATCTATCATGACATAGTATAAGATTTAATAATAACATAGATTCATAGTTTACAACACATCCAAATCACAATCTTTCACAATTTACTTTTATTCATTTAAACCTAAAAGTAACCAACTCACAATGTTTGGATTGTTGAGAAGATAGAAAAGAAGTTGGTGTTGAACCTATGCTTGAATCTCAGGATTTGATTTGCAAAACTGATAGTTGTAGAAGATAACGGGTTTAGTTCAGACACCGACAGAGTTTGGCCACCATGAATTCTCAATGAAGAAAATATGAGAAATAGCCATGTATATTTAGCTGCAAAACCCTCTGAAACCGACTGCCACCTCAGCCCTAGGGGTGTCGACACCCCTATGGGTGGGTCGGCCCCGATGTCGACACCCCTCTAGGGGGTCGACCCCCTAGAGCGTGAAATTTGCCGCCTTTTTCATTTTTCGAATTCGAACTGTTCTGGATAAGGTGCTGACTCAGATCTGACTCCTATGTGACTCATGTGTATACATATAATCTTTCTACGCAAATACAAATTTAAAACTCTCATAACTTCTTCATACGGTGTCCATTTTATGCAAACCAAATGTCTATCTTGCCCAGAATTTCGAGACGGACGCAATGGCACAGTCCATTTTCCATTGTTCTGAATATTAAATTAATTGCTATCTAATTTATCCTCTTTTAGTGTTAACAAAATTATGGGGTGTTACAAGATAGGCTTAGATTTGTGCTGGATCGGTCATGGATCTGTGAGCAATGGATCATGAAACACCCCACCTCCATTAAAGTCACACTCAAAGGGGATGCCATAACTTCGATGGAGAATTATAGGTTAAAGACACAGAAAAATTTACAAGACATAAATATAAGCAGCAGAAAATAAAACTAATATTTATTTCATACGTGGTTCAATACAAAAATCATTATAGTAAATTGTCTCAACAAAACTTCCAAAACACTTCATCTTAATCTCTGCCTTGATTAAAACATAAACAAGCATATAACATAAATAAAACTGCATAAATCCCCAAGTCTAGTGTGTCCAAAGCCATAGCCAAAGATAAGAGATTCCAAGCCGTACATCACAGAGTCTTCAAGCTTGGAAAGATGAACGGTCCAAATTAAGCTAAGCTATTCCCTCCCTGGCTACCTGAGGGGGAAACGAAAGAAAAGAAGATGAAAAAAAATGGGTCAGACATAAGTCTAGTGAGTTTTCAGTGTGTGAATAAGGAAAAGGTCATGATAGGAATAAACTGAAAATAGAACGGTACCAGAACAGCAAACTAACATAAAACTATATAAGGCTTGATAAACCGAATGTTCATCGCACCCAAGTTTAATTCTTCTGCACCTATTTATACTTGTCCAACTAGCACTACGTGTTCATGGTGAAATGAATATCTTATATCGATCGGCTCCTACTAGCATACATTTATCACGTGTGTCCTTCTGCCCCCGCTTGACTGTAGATACCTGTGTTGGTCCCACCAAGGGGTGTATCAAATCCTATGGTGGCAACCTGGCACGATTCAAGATGCACAGTATATGACTACTGATGCCCAGTGCCTACTTTTTCCACTTCGGAGTACATGCACGCCCGATACTCCGCCGGAACCTACACTGATCCACCACCGCCGATGTTTTTGACTGCTTATAATCAGCCCAGTAATCGTGCCCCACCCTGCCTAGTTCAAGGTCCCATGATACATCTACGCGGGTTACTGCTGAAATGGGTCCCCGTTGCTAGGGTTTTCCAGTCAACATGTTAAATTGGTTAAATGTCCAAATTTACCTTAACCCTACCCATCAGTTTAGCTAACATGTTGGATTGGTTAAGTGTTTCCTTAATTGACTTAACCCAACTACTCTTGACTTAGCTTTATTAGAGCACCAACCACTCACATTAGACTGGTATTGTTGTGGTCGCTGGATGTGTCGGTCGGTTCCGGGCAGTTTTAAACCACAACTCAGTCTTACCTCGGGTCCTTTTTGGGCTCAATGCACTAACCACCCACATTAGACAGGTATTGTTGTGGTCACTGGATGTGCTGGTCGGTTCCGGGCAGTTTTACACCATAACTCGGTCTAACCTCGGCTAGGCATATTCGTCTTTTCTAAATTTATATATTTATCCTTTTATGCTTATATGTAAATTTGTCAACAATTCATTGTTATGACCCACTTTCCTTTTAAATCAAATTCATAATTTTTGGTAAGTAAATTATACCATTTCAATGCCTTACTATTTACATGGTTATGACCCAAATATGGTAATTATGTATAATTCTCATGTTTTCCCCAATGTTACCCCCATTGTACGTTCGCAAAATTACATAAGATGTTAGGCTCGACATTTTAGACCAACTAATAAACTAAAAAGGAAAAAAGATGGACTTGCAATATTCCAACATCATACAAAAATATGGATCTAACTACGGATATGTCACATGAACTTGGCATAATATACTTTCAATTATGAACTTGCAAACTAGATCTATGCAACATGAATCATAAAATAATAGTATTACATAGAACTACCAAAATCTAATTAGACGTGTAATGGTGAAATTGCATAGGTTGAATCATGTTAATATTGTTCTAACATAAAGGCATATGGTTCTAACATGTAAAGTTGTAGATCTAAACATATAGGTTTACATAGTCATGTTTTTAACCTATAAACATGCATGTATTCATAACATGATAGCATCACTTAACTTGCATAAACATGGCATAATTTCTAAATTAACATACAACATATAGATGTCATCACAAGGTCGTAGATCTAAACATGTATGCATAGTGGATCTAAACAATTAGGCATAAACTATATGACTTAGCCTAAAACTTGTATAATATCACCAAACTTACATATGATAATTTCATAACATCATAGGTTTATGATCCAATTTCCACAAAACATGATAGACCACAATAATTCATAGGCATATACGATAGAACAGACATGAATAAACATAAATCAGCATCACATACAACTTGATACAATTCTATTTTACAATTCATTACAAACCATGTCTTTAATTCATTCGCATCTGAAAGATAACTACAATTACAAACAAAAAGGAATTCTTGAATTCTGGGATCTGTATTCTGAAATTAAATTGCTCGCCTTTGATGTAGGTCGTTGAATTTTCTTAGTTGAATTATATTAGATTTAATTTTTGACATAGCTTCAATCTTGCCTTTGAGTTGAAAGAGATGACGGCTATCCTAGGTTCACCATTGACGGCATGGCGGCTCTTGGTATGAATATTTTGTGATTTACAGTTAAGAGTTAGGTTGCTTTTATAGAGGTTTAATTAATTTAGAACGTCAGATTAACCCTAAAAATAATCTAGACCATCCAGTCAAGATAGGATAACACCTCAACCCTAATGACTCAGCAAGGAGTCAGAAATCGTCATCCTTTCACATATGCCCGGGGGAGGGGGTAGGTCGACCCCCAGGTCGTCCTGTTGGGTAGTTCGACACTGGGGTCGACCTCCTGGTCGACCTGGCCTGGCCTGGGCGGGAATCTTTCCTGCCCTGCCCTCTTCTGTGTTTAAATTTGAATTTCGAATTTTTGAAACTTCTGAAGGCCATAACTTCTTCATACGGAGTCCAATTCATGCAAACTCAGACTCTATCTCAACCAGAATTCCGAGATGAACATAATGGCATAACCCGTTTCCCTTAATTATCACATTTAAAATTAATTATTCTTTAATTTGTTACTATAAGGTTTATTGAAAACATGGGGTGTTACATTCTCCTTCCCTTAAAGGATTTCGTCCCCGAAATCTTCAACTCAAGAAGAACGTATATCCTACCATCCAATCGTCCATCTACTCAACCATCAAACACAGGCTTCCATTGTCCTTAAAAGACTTCTAATGCTTCATGATCATATGCATAGTGTGTGTACATGTCCTTATCTAATGCAAAATCAAGCGGTCTACTGATTCAGTTGACCTCCTTAATGCAAGTCATGTTGGTGTCATGCGTCCATAATGTATGCAATCTTCCCTAATCATGAGTGCACAATCATTCATACAAATGCAACATCCACATGGTAACACATCAAGTTTCAATCATATTCAAGTAGATATATGCATATGCAATATGAAAGTGACTGAGCTGATCTAATACCTAAAGTGTGTGTATATGCATCCACGAGCAACCACTAGCAATCACTTGCAACCACTTGCAACCATCAATCATAACATGTTTCAAATACATGTTTACATCCATTGGTTTCTACCTAAGGATCGATAATGGAACTGAGGAAAATACTAAAAAAAAAAAAGATAGATAAGAGTATGAACATACTTAAGGAGAAAGAGATCAAAGATGTACCCTAAAAAAGAAAAGGGTAGGTTGCACGTATTTTGGCCTCATTCTCCCAAGTCACGTCTTCCTCAGTGTCACTCTAATGAACTTTTACAAGTTTGACTTCGCGGTTGCATAGCTTTTTAACTTTTGTACCCAAGATACGAGTTGGAACTCTCCTTACAGTCGCCTCTCATTCTACTTCTACGTCTTTTAATATGCTTGGTTCCACCACTTCCGCAGACTCATGTAAGCACTTTCGTAAGTGAGAAACGTGAAAGACATTATGGACTCCAGCCAATCTTTTGGGTAACTCTACTCTATAAGCCATCTTCCCAATTCTTTCAATGATAGGAAATGGCCCTACAAATCTTGGTGCCAACTTTCCTGCGGATCCAAAGAGAACGACGTTCCTCAAAGGAGTTACTTTAAGAAAACCCTGTCCCCAACCTCAAACTCAAGGTCGGTCCTTCTCTTATCTACGTAGGACTTTGTCCATCTTGTGCAGTCTTCATTCTTTTCCGTATCAAGTTCACTTTTCTGAAGCTTCTCTAATCATATCTTGTCCAAGTATGAGCTTATTTGTTGACTCCCACCAACAAGTTAGTGATCGTCACGGTCTTCCATATAAAGCTTCAAAGGGTGTCATGCCTATGGTGGCTTGGTAGCTATTGTTGTAGGCAAACTCCACCAAAGGAAGGTGATCTTCCCATGTTCGTCCGAAGTCGAGAATGCATAATCTCAAGAGGTCTTCCAACACTCTGTTCACTCTTTCCGTCTGGCCATCGGTTTGAGGGTGATAGGCCGTGCTTAAGCATAACTGTGTGCCTACAGCCTCTTGTAAGCTCTTCCAAAACTCACTCGTAAAGATAGGATCTCGATCGCTAACAATGCTAGAGGTTATCCCTTGGAGTCAGACTATCTCTTTAAGATATATGGATGCTAAAGATGAGGCAGTCCTTAACGGGTATGAAGTGAGCGCTTTTTGTGAGCCTGTCCACTATTACCCAAATACTGGTATTGCCTCTTCTTGACCTAGACAGCCCATCAATAAAGTCCATCGAGATGCTATCCCACTTCCACTGTGGGACCTCTATTGGATGAAGCAAACCACCAGGCTTCCTTTGTTCCGCCTTGACTTGCTGGCATACTAAGCACTTCGAGACGAATTCAGCTACATCCCTCTTCATGCCATCCCAAAAGAAATCCCTTTTGATGTTTTTGTACATTTCGTCTCCACCGGAGTGTATGGTCAACTTGGAATGGTGTGCCTCTTTGAGAACCTTCTTCACCAAATCCCTTGCTCGTGGGACGCATAGCCTCCCATCCCGTCTCAACTAACCCTTATCATCGATGGAGTATCTATTGAGGTGACTAGAAGTCTCACCCCTACTCAACTTACCTATCATATCAACTAGCTGAGGGTCTTCACATTATGCAGTCCCTACTGAGTCCAAAAGAGTAGGTCGCACCCCTAGAGATGCTAACAAACCAGTCACATGATCGACAGAGGGTCTAAAATCAAAGTTAGCTATATACTCCAAGCTTTGCCTTTCAATAAAGAGAGGGCTTAAGGTCAGCTTCTTTCTACTCAAGGCGTTTGCTACTACATTGCCCTTACCAGGGGTATAGGAAATCTTGAAATTGTAGAATGCCAAGAATTCCATCCACCTTTGTTGCCTCAAGTTAAGATCTTTCTGCGAGAAAAGGTAATTCAACGATTTAGGGTCAGTATATAATTCAAACTTCTCACCTAAGAGATAATGGCACCAAGACTTAAGCACAAAGACGATGGCAGCCAACTCTAAATCGTGGGTTGGGTATTTTTTCTCATGTATTTTCAGCTGTCGGCCTCCATAAGCTACTACCTTCCCTTCTTGCATTAAGACAACTCCTAATCCCGTACCACAAGCATCTGTGTATACGGTAAACAACTTGCTCCCCTCCGGCAATGTCAGAACCGGGGCTGTCGTTAGAGCTCTTTTAAAGCGTTGGAAAGCGATATCGTAATCCAAATCCCAAGTGAAAGTTAAGTTTTTCTTTATCAACTTTGTAAGTGGACCTGAGATTTTCGCAAAATCTTTGATGAACTTCCGGTAAAAGACCGCTAGCCCGAGGAAGCTTTGGACTTCGGTTGCATTCCGTGGGACCTTCCAATCTTGCACCGCAACTACTTTTGCGGGGTCCACAACTAATCCCTCTTTGGACACCACATGTCCAATAAACTTTACTTCTTCTCTCCAAAAGTGGCATTTGGAGAATTTGGCTTTTAATTGGTGTGCACGAAGAGTGCCCATGACTTCCTTTAGATGATGAGCATGCTTTTCCTCACTCTTTGAGAAAATCAAAATGTCATCTATGAAGACCACTACAAACTTATTAAGGAACTCCCTAAACACCCTGCTCGTCAAATTGACGAAGTAAGCGGGTGCGTTTGTCAAGCCGAAAGGCATGACAAGCCACTCGAATAAACCATCCGGAGTTCTGAACGCGGTCTTATCAATGTTGTCTTCAGCCACTCTCAGCTGATGAAACCCGGTAGCTAAATCTAGTTGGGAGAAAACCGATGCACCTACAAGCTGATCGAACAAGTCATCTATTCTTGGGAGTGGGTCTCTATTCTTCTTGGTCAGCTTGTTTAGCTCCCTATAATCAACGCATAGGCGAAACAAACCATCCGCTTTAGTTGCGAACACTACTAGAGCACCCCATTCAAAAATACTCCGCCTTATAAACCCCTTCTCAAGCAGCTCTTTAACTTGCTTGTTGAGTTCTTTCCTCTCCCTTGGATCCATGTGTCTAACGGGTAGAGCGACGGGTTTTGCGTTACAAATGAGATATATGCGGAACTCTATCTCCCGCTTCGGAGGTAACCCTTTAACCTCTTCAAAGACATCCAGGTATTCACGGACTACTCTAACAGACTGTGAATCCTCAATAGACGCATCAAGAAATTTTAGATAACTAAGCATATTAGAGTTCGTGGGATTACAGGAAATTTCGGGAGTGTTACCATGGCGAGTCATGAGTCTAACCACTCTCTTTTCACAGTCGAGGATGGCAGCATTACTGGATAGTCAATCCATGCCTAGAATTAACCCATAGCCCATGAAGCCCAAAACATAGGCATTGCATCTAAACCCCACACTCAATATAGAAATTTCCAAATCCAAACAGATCGTTGACAAATAAGTTGAGCCCCCAATTGGATTTGAAACAACCAAGGGATCCTCTACTAAACTGGTGTCTAGGTGCAGAGATTCAACTAAAGCTGTAGATATAAAAGAGTGTGATGCGCTAGAATCAAAGAGTGTACGAACAAGATGATCAAAAAGATAAACTAGACTCTCAACAGAAACATTTCTACCTTGTTCTTGCGGAGGTGCCATGAGAGCGTGAACCTGCCCTCCAGAAGTAGATCCAACTCTCTGCCCTTACCCTTGCTTTCTTAGGCAGTCCCTAGCCATGTGTCCTGCCTAACCGCAATGGAAACAGCAACCCATCTTCCTTTTCTTCTTCCTAAAGTCCTTAACCGGATGTCCAGGAATGCCACAAAAATTACACTTCCTCTTGTCACAGGTTTTTTTGTTTTTCCTGCCCTTCTTGGAGTCTGTCTTCTTGCTCTGTGATCCTTCCCCTTTCTTATCTTGAGATGCTTCCACCTTTGTCTCCTTCTTGCCAGCCTTATCTTCTTCTTGTAACAGTGCCATGTCCACCAGTCTTTCATAAGTCGCACCCATAGGTATATGGGACATAGCTACGCTGTGCAGTGGCCCATTCAATCCTTTAACAAAGTGGAGAGCCTTCTTATGGGGAGTGTTCACTAAATCCAATCCAAACCTAGCCAGCTGATTAAATTGGTTAACGTATTCCTTAACCGACATACTTCCCTGTCTTAGAGCTAAGAACTTCTCCATCTGCAAGCTTCGTTCAGCTTGTGAGAGGAATTTCATTTCAAACCTCATCCTAAAATCCATCCAAGTTTCAATTAGTCTTTCAGTGTTAGTGACTTCCCACTAATAGGAAGCTTCGTCTTTGAGCAAGCGTATCGCTAACTGTATCTTCTGCCTATCATCCACTTCGAAGATCTCGAACAAATCCTCAGTTTCTTTGAGCCAGTTTCTTGCTTCGATGAAGGATTCATTTCCAATGAAGTTCTTTCCACCCATGGCTCGAAAGTCCCTACATATTTTTGAGAAAGCATTTGCACGAGGAAGAGGAGGAACCGCTACAGCTGGGGGAGGAGGAATGTCTACTGGGCCTGCATCGTTGGCCCTAGCCTCTAGGTACCTCCTGAACCAGCCGAGTATCGGTACACCCTCCGGAAGGTTAAGATTCCTAGACATGTTGAAACAAAAAAGGAAAGATTCAAAACAAAGGATAGAAAGATAGTGCATATGGCTTTGGGGGATTATGCCTTTTAAAATAAAATGACACTCTTTCTTGAAAAATGCTTCTTCTTTTTTTAAAATAGTTTTCAAAAACTTTAATCTGATCTGCTAAACCCTTGGCTCTGATACCAAGTGAAATGCCCCACCTCCGTTAAAGTCAGTCTCAAAGGGAATGCCTTAACTTCGATGGAGCATTATAGGTAAAAGACACAGAAAAATTTACAAGATAGAAATTTAAGCAGCAGAAAATAAAACTAACATTTACTTCATACGTGGTTCAATACAAAAATCATTATAGTAAATTTTCTCAACACAACTTCCAAAACACTTCGTCTTAATCTCTGTCTTGATTAAAACATAAAGAAGCATATAACATAAATAAAACTACATAAATCCCTAAGTCTAGTGTGTCCAAAGCCATAGCCAAAGATAAGAGATTCCAAGCCATACATCACAGAGTCTTCAAGCTTGGAAAGATGAACGATCCAAATTAAGCTGAGATATTCCCTCCCTAGCTACTTGAGGGGGGGAACAGAAGAAAAGAAGACGAAAGAAAAATGGGTCAGACATAAGTCTGTGTAAGTCTAGTGATTTTTCAATGTGTGAATAAGGAAAAAGTCATGATAGGAATAAACTGAAAATAGAACGGTACCAGAACAGCAAATTAACATAAAACTATATAAGGCAGGATAAACCGAATGTACATCGCACCTAAGTTTAATTCTTCTGCACCTATTTATACTTGTCCAACTAGCACCACGTGTTCATGGTGAAATCATTCCCTTATATCGATCGTCTCCAACTAACATACATTTATCACGTGTGTCCTTCTGCCCCCGCTTGACTGTAGATACCTATGCTGGTCCCACCAAGGGCTATATCAAAACCTATGGTGGCAACCCAACACGATTCAAGATGCATAGTGTATGACCACTGATGCCCAGTGCCTGTTTTTCCACTTCGGAGTATGTGAACGCCCGATACTCCGCCGGAACCTACACTGATCCACCACCGCCGATGTTTTTGACTGCTTATAATCAACCCAGTAATCGTGCCCCACCCTGCCTAGTTCAGGGTCCCATGATACATCTACGTGGGTTACTACTGAAATGGGTCCCCGTTGCTAGGGTTTTCCAGTCAACATGTTAAATTTGTTAAGTGTCCAAATTTACCTTAACCCCACCCATCAGTTTAGCTAACATGTTGGATTGGTTAAGTGTTTCCTTAATTGACTTAACCCTACTACTCTTGGCTTAGCTTTATTAGAGCACCAACCACTCACATTAAACTGGTATTGTTGTGGTCACTGTATGTGTCGGTCGGTTCCGGGCAGTTTTACCCCACAACTCAGTCTAACCATGGGTCCTTTTTGTGCTCAATGCACTAACCACCTACATTAGGCAGGTATTGTTGGGGTCACTGGATGTGCCGGTCGGTTCCGGGCAGTTTTACACCATAACTCAGTCTAACCTCGGGTTAGGCATATTCGTCTTTTCTAAATTTATATATTTATTCTTTTATGCTTATATGTAAATTTGTCAACAATCTATTGTTATGGCCCACTTTCCTTTTAAATCAAATTCATAATTTTTGGTAAGTAAATTATACCATTTCAATGCCTTACCATTTACATGGTTATGAGCCAAATATGTTAATTATGTATAATTCTCATGTTTCCCCTAACGTTACCCCTGTTGTACATTCGCAAAATTACATAAGATGTTAGGCTTGACATTTTAGCCAACTAATAAACTAAAATGGGAAAAAGATGGACTTGTAATATTCCAACATCATACAAAAATATGGATCTAACTATAGATGTGTCACATGAACTTGGCATAATATACTTTTAATTATGAACTTGCAAACTAGATCTATGCAACATGAATCATAAAATAATAGTATTAAATAGAACTACCAAAATCTAATTAGACGTGTAGTGGTGAACTTGCATAGGTTGAATCATGTTAATATTGATCTAACATAAAGGCATATGGTTCTAACATGTAAAGTTGTAGATCTAAACATATAGGTTTACATAGTCATGTGTTTAACCTATAAACTTGCATGTATTCATAACATGATAGCATCACTTAACTTGCATAAACATGGCATAATTTCTAAATTAACATACAACATATTGATGTCATCACAAGGTCGTAGACCTAAACATGTATGCATAATGGATCTAAACAATTAGGCATAAACTATATGACTTAGCCTAAAACTTGTATAATATCACCAAACTTACATATGATAATTTCATAACATCATAGGTTTATTCACCAATTTCCACAAAATATGATAGACCACAATAATTCATAGGCATATACGATAGAACAGACATGAATAAACATAAATCAGCATCACATACAACTTGATACAATTCTATTTTACAATTCATTACAAACCATGTCTTTAATTCATTCTCATCTGAAAGATAACTACATTTACAAACAAAAAGGAATTCTTGAGTTCTGGGATTTGTATTCTGAAATTGAATTGCTTGCCTTTGATGTAGATCATTGAATTTTCTTAGTTGAATTATATTAGATTAAATTTTTGACGTAGCTTCAATCTTGCCTTTGAGTTGAAAGAGATGACGACTATCCTAGGTTCACCATTGACGGCATGGCGGGTCTTGGTATGATTATTTGGTGATTTAGGATTGAGAGTTAGGTTGCTTTTATAGAGGTTTAATTAATTTAGAGCCGTCAAATTAGCCCTAGAAATAATCTAGACCATCCAGTCAAGATAGGATAACACCTCAGCCCTAATGACTCAGCAGGGAGTCAGAAATCATCATCCTTTCAGATCTGCCCGGGAGGGGGAGGGAGGTCGACCCCAGGTCGACCTGTTGGGTAGGTCGACACTTGGGTCGACCTCCTGGTCGACCTGGCCTAGCCTGGACGGGAATCTTTCCTGCCCTGCCCTCATCTGTGTTTAAATTTGAATTTTGAATTTTTGAAACTTCCGAAGGCCATAACTTCTTCACACGAAGTCCAATTCATGAAAACTCGGACTCTATCTCAACAAGAATTCCGAGACGAATGCAATGGCGTAACCCGTTTCCCTTAATTCTCACATTTAAAATTAATTATTCTTTAATTCATTACTATATGGTTTATTGAAAACACGGGGTGTTACAGATCAGTGACGGATGGATCTGTGACAGATCAGTGATGGATCGGTGACAGGAGATATGATAGCATTCCAAAAATGCTGTGGAAGCCAGTTTTGATGATTTACTTAGTTGTTCACACATAATTGATGCATAATTGAACCAGGAGATATAATAGCATTTCAGAAATGCTGCAAAAGTCTGTTTTGGCATTGTGGCCAGTTTTTCTTTGCGAAAAAGCTAGTAATGCTATGAAATGCAGTATCGACCAAACGAAGCTTGTTTTTGAGTCGACAATGGTTCTAGCTTCGACGCGAGTTCAAGGAGGAATGTATGAAGCATAGTGAAGTGTTCGTTGTTCGTTGTAATGCAATGAATGTGAAGACAACTCGAGGGTGTTTTGAGTTTGTTGATCATGGTTGGATGGTCGCCGTTATTGACGACTAGAGATCTTGAAGGCCGAGGAATTACCGTTGTCGTAGGTTCTAGTGGATTCAAAGCAGGGGTTACACCATTTTGTTGTATGGTCGAGTACCTGGGCAGCTCGAACGGGCCTAGATACGTTTTGTTGTATGGCGTATGGAGTTTTAGCTAGAATCAGGTTTACCATTGGCCCTTGACAGTTGATGGCGTGTCGTTGCCAGTCATACGATTAACGATGGTTTCAAAATAGGATTGGCGATGATAGCCAGGGTCAGTCATAAATGTTGGATGTTTTGATTGTACCATCCCACTTAGATTGTCTGATGTCGAAGGGGATGTTTCTTGGGTGCTTGTCTGATATTGGTTTAGGTCTATAAGGCTTGTACTTGAGGGATTTTGAGATCGATTAAGATAGTTTACGTGAGATGTATAATTGGTTGCCATGATTGTTATTGTCTGGTTACTTATGATTGCTATGAATAAATTGTTGTTCTGGTTTCCAAGGATGTATGGTTGAAATGCTTGATGTAAAAGCTATCACTATCCGATGTGGGGAAGATGGGGTCAAGTTCTTCTCTGATATTATGGGTGGATTATTCGGTTTACCTGCCTATTCTCATATACTTTATTGATGATGTTAGATAGTTGCTTTATCGCTCACTAAGACTGTTGTCTGACTCAAGGTTTTATGTTACCATGGGTTGTTCATTCGATCTTTGGATGGGCAGACTAAGTGATAGGTGATATCTTGGTGAGGACGATGTTGCGTTTCAGTGGCGAGCAGGAGGCTGGCATATTACCCTTTCTACTATATAGAATCATTTTTTTCCGCTATTTGTTGTTTTACTCTGAGTGTTGTAGTGAGGAAAATTTGTGCAAACATATATGTTGTAATCCTGGTGTTTGGATATAATTTCTAGTTGTTATGAAAGTTTGGAGTTTTCTCTCAAACATGCTTCGCTACAATTGCATGTTGTATATGTTCTATTATATTTTATCCTTGCGCTGTGAGTTACACGACATGTTCTGATTGAGTTTCATACCTTGACGATTGTCAATAACTGCCTAACACATCTTTCAGTGCACTATTTCTCTTGTTAAGTGTAGGAGTTATGGGCGGTCGTCACATTATTCCTTTTATAAAATTTTACTTAACTTTAGAATGAAAACTAACTTTTCCTCAAATATTATTTTAATTTCAATTAAATGGTACTTCAATTTAATGCAACAACGTACGAAGCAATTTAACTTTTGATCGAAACGTTATAGTCAAATTAAGTCTAAATTTTATTAATAATAAATGTTATTTCCAATAGGAAAATTATAGAATTTTAAATCTCAAACTATCTTATTCAAAATTTCATATAATTTATTATTCTAAAATTAATCGTAATTTCGGTTTGTTACATCGGATTTCTTTACTTGTTACCAACATTAAAAAATATGTATTGCTTCATAACAGTATTAATAGTGATTGTTTTCGTATGGAAAATAGGAAGGCTCTGTAGTAGAGAGATGGTACTTATGCCCATTTCCTATCAGATGAAATGATATAAACTAAAGAGTGCCATATCATGATATGGTTTATAGGTATAACAAATATAACAGTGAGAATCATATTTAGTAAGAAAACAAAGAATGACGATGCACATAACTTTCAATCAAGATAATGAACAGTCCAATTAAAATTTGTAAGCAAAATTTTGGATGCTCATTTTGACAAAGTTACAGTAAGCACACATTTAGTATAGTGATATGTGAATAGACCAACTGATAAAACTAGATAACCAAACTGAAATGTAATCTTACAAAGTAAGCACCCTATTTTCCTATTTTGAGAAAATAACGCCAGTCCAATTGTACGAATCCCCAAAAAATGTAGAATGTGATCATCAAATACAGCTTTCTTGAAAGCTTGTAGAACGAAAACTAGAAAATCGATTTAGAAACTTTATTTCATTGGATATTTACCAACATAAATTATAATTTTTTTTTTAAGTACTTAACAATTGTATCAATCTTCTATGCTAAATAGATTTAAACCATTTTGATCCCATATAAAAGCTACCCAACTACATCAAATTTTTGTCTTTATAGTTGGACAGTTATAGTTTTGCATCATAAATTCCTAAGTAAGTGAAGAGTTAAATGAATAAAAATTCCTAGATACCCACCTATAGAAACTGAATTGTACTAAAGCATACTTGTTTCAAAGCCAAGTATGAAATCCATAAGAAAATTTACAAAAATGTACCCTCATTGTTTGGAAAAGTTTTGGAATGCAAAAGGAAAGATACTCCATTCAATGGTAAAAACAATAGCACAGAAAATTAGACTGATTCATTGCAGCTTATATTTATCTATTCACAATATCAACGTAAGAATATTGTTGAGGCAAACTAAAAAGTTGTTGAAATTGAGAATAAGTAGGGAAATGAAGAGAGATGTTCAAAGGAAGTGTAGTGGTATGGGAATAATAATGCCATACACTTCATACACACAGCTTCTTATTTTATGTAATCATGTTAGTTTTTGATTAGACTTAAATTGAATAATCTTACTCAAATATGAGATATTCATCTATAGATTTATCCATATAGCCTAACCCCTCAGTCTAATCAATATCTGAGATCTTGCTTTAGGTTCTTCTTCTTCGTCTTCAAACAATCACCATTAGGTGCCTAAAAATCCGTTTCTGAATTAGCTTTTTGCAACAGAAATATTCATGTATGGAATAACTTTTTGTTCGTCCATAATAGAATTGTATTTTGGATACAAATTGTAATAATAAGCAATAAACTAGGTGCATATATTCAAAATCAACAAATATAAGGCACATACAAATCAGTTTACAACAATTAAATGACCTAATGTTCATACGTGATAGAATTCAATCATTGTGCTCTTAACAAAAGCATATAGTAAAACAACTTAATAATTGAATAGTTATTTAAAAAATAAAGCATCTCACTAGGTTAAATGGCACCTTAAATGCTAACATCTAAATGAGCAGGTCCATGTTTGCAGACCAGCCATTGCCATTGGATTATATGTAATCAGATCACGATTTCCGTCAAAACTGTATCTACATAGGCAGCCAAACTAAAATGTAGTTTTTTTAGCATAATTGCATAATGAAATAACCTGATAGTTAAACAACCAATCACGTAGAAAAATATCTAGACATTGTAAAAAAATATCTTAAATGCTAACGTGTTGCTAATAAGATCCATGCATACAAATACAGCTAATGAAATCATATTTTTCAGTAGAAAATGGGCTTATACAACTGGCTTTAAGTGAGATTAAACAAAACCAGGAAAATTACAAAAATCTATCGAACCAAATGAAATAACGAAAAACCATTAAGTGGTAGGGAACCATCCAACTGTAACACCCCACCTCCGCTAGGGTCACTCACAAAGGGAATGCCCTAGTTTTGGAGAGGTATTATCGAGATAACATCACAGAATTATCACAAGACAGAACATAAATAAATAATTGAGTAAACAGCGGAAGAATTTCTGAGCAAAACAGAACTTCATTTCATTCCAAATTAAACCATGTCTTTTACAAACATTTCAAGTAACCTCATTACAACTGTCTTGTAATAATAGCCAAAGAAGCAGTAATTTAAAAACAGTAAAACAGCTTATTCCCCAAGTGCAGTCAAAAGAAGCAGCCATAGCAAACCGTACATGCTGAGCCAAAGCAAGTGATATCCAAGCTAAGAGCTAGTTATTCCTCCCTAAGAACCTGGGGGGAACGAAAGAAAAAGAGGCAAAAGGAAAAGGGTCAGTCATAAAGACTGAGTAAGTTCTAGTGACTTTCAGTGTAAAAACGGTTAAAACAACCTGTCATGTATGAACTGGAACTAGACTTAAGAATAGTGTCAAGGTGAACAAGATAGACTAAGGTGATCAGGATAAGTCAAGACAAGTCAAGACAAGTCAAGTAAGGCATCACATGTTCGAGATCCGTTGCATCGACTTCACTAGTATACTAAGCCCGTGTCACAAGTTAATCACGAAATAAATCCCACGGCCCAATATCATGAAATGACCCTGAAACGGGGTCTGACCCAAGTACGGGGTCCTACGGAGCGATTATCTAGTCGATCGGCTCCCTACAAGTTCTAGCTCGTCAAGTGTCCGTGTCATACGGCTAATCACGAATGTAGTCACCTGTGCTGGGTCCACCTTCGGGTGTATCAGCCCTAAGGTGTCAACCCCTGACACGATTCAAGATGCACAGATAAATCTACGGATACCCAGTGTCTGCCCCGGATACGTGCACGATCGTAGTCCGCCGAACCTACACTGGCGTACCCCACTGCCGCCGTTCACCTCTTACAATCAGCCCAGTAATCGTGCCCCCACCCAGCCTAGCCCCAGGGTACCTTGATACATCTAGAGGGTTACTGCTGAAAGGGGTCGTGTCTAGGGTTTCGTCTAATAGATTAGGTCATGTAATTCGTGACCCAACCCGCCTAACAGATTAAGTCATGTAATTCATGACTCAATCCTTTTCTAGTCTAGTCATGTCAAGATGGTTAAGCATGTCATTTCAGTTCGCGACTTAACCCGCCTACGTGTCATGTCAAGTTGGCTAAGTGTCGTTATTTTCAAGTTCATGACTTAGCCCTTCAAATCGTGTTCAAGTTGGTTAAGTTGTCTTTTCATGTTCATGACCTAAACCTACTTGGCATTAATTGATTCGTTAATGCACCGAACCACTCACATTGGATCCTGTTGTTCGTAGCCACTGGATTTGCCGGGCGGTTCCGGGCAGATTTACACTACGAACTCAACCCAACCTCGGGTTTCAAGCGCGATGTGACCAACTACTCACATTGGATCCTATTGTTTGTAGCAACTGGATTTGCCGGGCGGTTCCGGGCAGATTTACACTACAAACTCAACCCAACCTCGAGTTGGTCACTTTCTTGTTTTCTAAAGTCATGCCCATGTTCTTATCAGAATTTTGATATCATGTTCATATGTCAACTTCGTGCCAAACTAAGGCATGTTTAAAGTCAAGTTATGGCATGTTCAAGTCAAGTTTTTCGTGCCATATTTCATGTTCTACTTATGCCAAATTTCATAGTTTATGCTTATAATTAATTCAAGTTTTGCCTATTCTACCCAATCGTATCCCCAACGTATATAAACGTACTTCGTTCACAAGTATAAACAGTTCAAGAGATAAAGAGGAATAATACCAAACATGTGATAGGCATATGTGACAGTTATAACATTACTTGCATAATAAACAGGCTATAACATGTCACATAGTTGCAATACTAGTATGGTGATAACTTGGCATAGTGATGATTCCAACTTAATTTAACATGATGTTTTCAACTTTGCATCATAGGCATAATAGTCATTGCGGCATCATAAAATTTTTATTATAAACATGAAACATTAAAGGCATAGTAATCCTAATGGGCATAGTGGATTCCAATTTAGCATTTTTAACATAATGATTCTCATAGACATAATAATTCCAATTTATCATAATGATTCTCATCTAATATTATAAACATAATGGTTCCAACTTAGCATTATTAACATAATGATTCTCAACTAACATGATAGACATAATGATCCCAATTTAGCGTTTTTAACATAATTAACATGATAGACATAATGATTCCAATTTAGCGTTTTTAACATAATTAACATGATAGACATAATGATTCCAACTTAGCGTTTTTAACATATCTAACATTATAACAATTTCAACTTTTCATCATAGCCTAGCAATACCCTATTTTTCATAAATCATGATGGTTATAATAACACCACATGCATAATTCCATCAATATTCATAGCCATGGTCTAATTAGCATCATAGGCATGGTTTAATCAACATAAATATTTCAATAAACATAGCGATTTCATGGACATGTATTAGTCCAACTTGCCAAACAATTAAGCCCAAGTGATTCATAACAACATCAAAATCATGACAAGTTTAACTTGCAACGTTGCCATAGCAATATCCCCAAATTATAATTCAACGATAAATAATATAAACAATGGATTAGCAATAGTTCATAAATTCGGTTTCAATTCATCGCATGTCCATATTGTTTTAGCGTTTTTGCCTAAAAAGTAACATAGAACTTACAATATGAAGCAATTAAAAATCCCAAATCAATTAGTCTCGAATTCGTTGTCTAAAGCGTCGTAGTTGTTGTAGCTTCTAGTTGTAGCCTTCAAGAATCGTCCTCCATCTTCTATAATTTTATTCTTTATATTTTTAATTCAGAGCTCTAGGTTTAATGGCGGCGGCCTGAGGCTAAAATGAAATAGTATGATTTAGGCTAGGTCTTAGGTCCTTTTTATAATGTTTGTGAGTTGTTTTAGACCGTCGATGGAGCTTGATTCAACAATAGCCGTTCAGTCAGGATAGAGTTATCCTATTGACTCAGTCATGAGTCAGAAATGACTCAGCATTGACTCAGCAATGAGTCAGAAATGACTCAGTGTATTAAATGTCCACCAATTCAAACGTAAATACGTATTTAATAGATACATTTTCCCCTTTACCGTATTAATTACCCATATATAAATATTTAATTATATATGAATAAATATTTTCTTACCTTTAATTTGTCATAATTAAAAATTGGAGAAGGCCAAAAAAAAAACCATCCTTGACAACCAAAAATGCGCAACGTACGCTACATGATGCGTACACGTCTCATATATATATATATATATATATATATATATATATATATGCGTATATGTATATATATATATTATATATATATTCATTTTTTTTCTCTATCTTCCCAATTACCCATTTTCACACTAAACCACTTTTTGAACTGCGTTCACACTAGGCTATTTTAAGCCATTCCCCTAAAACAAAAATAGGGCGCTGGCGGGGATCGAACTTTGTACCTCTTGTATGCAAGTCATGTGTTCCAACCAAATGAGCTACTAAGTCTTTTGCTTACAAACCCTAGAACAATGCTAAACATTATTCGTTTCCCATTCTTCTTTTTTTTTCATGTTTTGCTGCGATATTTAAATTAAAGATATCTTCTTCACACGTTATCCGTTTTGCGTAAACTCGGACTCTACCTTAAGCAGAATTTCGAGGCGAATGCAATGGCGTAACCCGTTTCCCTTAATTCTTTGATTTGAAATTAATTATACTTTAATTTGTGAATCTCACTGTTATAGAATACACGGGGTGTTACATTCTCCCCCACTTAAAAGGATTTTGTCCCCGAAATCTTCAAGTTAGGAGGAATGTATATCCTAACATCCAAACATCCATCTACTCATCCATCAACCACGAGCATCCATTGTCCTTAAAAGACTTCTAATGCTTTATGATCATATGCGAAGTGTGTGTATATGTTCCTTAGCTAATGCTAATGATCAGGCCTGATTGATCTTCTAAATGCAAAATATGTTTAGTGAAATGAATCCAATATGTATGCAAATTTTTCCTACTATAATTCACAATTTCTATATGAGTGCTCAAACATTAAATCATATGCAACAACCAAATGATAGCACAACCAAGTTTCCAAAATAAACACTCATGCATATGCAATATGTAAATGTGCCTGAGCCGATCTAGTGCCTAATGTGTATTCATGCATCCACGAGCAACCACTTGCGACCACTTGCAACCATTTCGCAATCATAACATGTTTCAATTACATGTTTACATCCAAAAAGATTCTACCTATGGTTCTCAAGATAGGATCAAAGAGATAACAAAACAAACATGGATAGCAAGAGAAATGTATGTAAACCTATAGGAAAAATAGATCTAGAATGTACCCTAAAAAGAAATGGGTATAGCGCGCTTAGCTTTTCTTAAATTTCCCAAGTTGCATCTTCTAGGGCTTCACCCCACTGTATTTTAACTAGCTTGACTTCTTGATTCCTTAGCTCCTAGATCTCCGTTCCTAAGACACGAATCAGAACTCGCCTCAATGTTTCCACTTTTACGCCTTCAAGGATGCTTGGCTCAATCACTCCGGAAGACTCATCCGCCTTATCTTTATCCTTATCACTCATACCTATCCTATATAACATGTTAACAAGCCTCACAAAAACTATCTCCATCATACGGGAAAACCCTCTACGAAGCTAGAAAGAAGATTAGCCGCAGGTAAAGCTACAGTGACTGCAGATGGAGAAAAGAAAGGGAAAGAGATTCAAACAAGGAAACAAAGGATAGTGCTAATGGCTTTTGGGGAATAGCCTTTAAAAACTTTTTCTTGGAAAATGCTTCTTTGTAAATGGTTTTGAAAAAAAATTCAAAAGGTTTTCAAAACTTTTGCCCAGTCTTGGTAACCTTCTGCTCTGATACCAAGTGTAACACCCCACCTCCGCTAGGGTCACTCACAAAGGGAATGCCCTAGTTTTGGAGAGGTATTATCGAGATAACATCACAGAATTATCACAAGACAGAACATAAATAAATAATTGAGTAAACAGCGGAAGAATTTCTGAGCAAAACAGAACTTCATTTCATTCCAAATTAAACCATGTCTTTTACAAACATTTCAAGTAACCTCATTAAAACTGTCTTGTAATAATAGCCAAAGAAGCAGTAATTTAAAAACAGTAAAACAGCTTATTCCCCAAGTGCAGTCAAAAGAAGCAGCCATAGCAAACCGTACATGCTGAGCCAAAGCAAGTGATATCCAAGCTAAGAGCTAGTTATTCCTCCCTGAGAACCTGGGGGGGAACGAAAGAAAAAGAGGCAAAAGGAAAAGGGTCAGTCATAAAGACTGAGTAAGTTCTAGTGACTTTCAGTGTAAAAACGGTTAAAAAAACCTGTCATGTATGAACTGGAACTAGACTTAAGAATAGTGTCAAGGTGAACAAGATAGACTAAGGTGATCAGGATAAGTCAAGACAAGTCAAGTAAAGCATCACATGTTCGAGATCCGTTGCATCGACTTCACTAGTATACTAAGCCCGTGTCACAAGTTAATCACGAAATAAATCCCACGGCCCAATATCATGAAATGACCCTGAAACGGGGTCTGACCCAAGTACGGGGTCCTACGGAGCGATTATCTAGTCGATCGGCTCCCTACAAGTTCTAGCTCGTCAAGTGTCCGTGTCATACGGCTAATCACGAATGTAGTCACCTGTGCTGGGTCCACCTTCGGGTGTATCAGCCCTAAGGTGTCAACCCCTGACACGATTCAAGATGCACAGATAAATCTACGGATACCCAGTGTCTGCCCCGGATACGTGCACGATCGTAGTCCGCCGAACCTACACTGGCGTACCCCACTGCCGCCGTTCACCTCTTACAATCAGCCCAGTAATCGTGCCCCCACCCGGCCTAGCCCCAGGGTACCTTGATACATCTAGAGGGTTACTGCTGAAAGGGGTCGTGTCTAGGGTTTCGTCTAATAGATTAGGTCATGTAATTCGTGACCCAACCCACCTAACAGATTAAGTCATGTAATTCGTGACTCAATCCTTTTCTAGTCTAGTCATGTCAAGATGGTTAAGCATGTCATTTCAGTTCGCGACTTAACCCGCCTACGTGTCATGTCAAGTTGGCTAAGTGTCGTCGTTTTCAAGTTCATGACTTAGCCCTTCAAATCGTGTTCAAGTTGGTTAAGTTGTCTTTTCATGTTCATGACTTAACCCTACTTGGCATTAATTGATTCGTTAATGCACCGAACCACTCACATTGGATCCTGTTGTTCGTAGCCACTGGATTTGCCGGGCGGTTCCGGGAAGATTTACACTACGAACTCAACCCAACCTCGGGTTTCAAGCGCGATGTGACCAACTACTCACATTGGATCCTATTGTTTGTAGTAACTGGATTTGCCGGGCGGTTCCGGGCAGATTTACACTACAAACTCAACCCAACCTCGAGTTGGCCACTTTCTTGTTTTCTAAAGTCATGCCCATGTTCTTATCAGAATTTTGATATCATGTTCATATGTCAACTTCGTGCCCAACTAAGGCATGTTTAAAGTCAAGTTATGGCATGTTCAAGTCAAGTTTTTCGTGCCATATTTCATGTTCTACTTATGCTAAATTTCATAGTTTATGCTTATAATTAATTCAAGTTTTGCCTATTCTACCCAATCGTATCCCCAACGTATATAAACGTACTTCGTTCACAAGTATAAACAGTTCAAGAGATAAAGAGGAATAATACCAAACATGTGATAGGCATATGTGACAGTTATAACATTACTTGCATAATAAACAGGCTATAACATGTCACATAGTTGCAATACTAGTATGGTGATAACTTGGCATAGTGATGATTCCAACTTAATTTAACATGATGTTTTCAACTTTGCATCATAGGCATAATAGTCATTGCGGCATCATAAAATTTTTATTATAAACATGAAACATTAAAGGCATAGTAATCCTAATGGGCATAGTGGATTCCAATTTAGCATTTTTAACATAATGATTCTCATAGACATAATAATTCCAATTTATCATAATGATTCTCATCTAATATTATAAACATAATGGTTCCAACTTAGCATTATTAACATAATGATTCTCAACTAACATGATAGACATAATGATCCCAATTTAGCGTTTTTAACATAATTAACATGATAGACATAATGATTCCAATTTAGCGTTTTTAACATAATTAACATGATAGACATAATGATTCCAACTTAGCGTTTTTAACATATCTAACATTATAACAATTTCAACTTTTCATCATAGCCTAGCAATACCCTATTTTTCATAAATCATGATGGGTATAATAACACCACAGGCATAATTCCATCAATATTCATAGCCATGGTCTAATTAGCATCATAGGCATGGTTTAATCAACATAAATATTTCAATAAACATAGAGATTTCATGGACATGTATTAGTCCAACTTGCCAAACAATTAAGCCCAAGTGATTCATAACAACATCAAAATCATGACAAGTTTAACTTGCAACGTTGCCATAGCAATATCCCCAAATTATAATTCAACGATAAATAATATAAACAATGGATTAGCAATAGTTCATAAATTCGGTTTCAATTCATCGCATGTCCATATTGTTTTAGCGTTTTTGCCTAAAAAGTAACATAGAACTTACAATATGAAGCAATTAAAAATCCCAAATCAATTAGTCTCGAATTCGTTGTCTAAAGCGTCGTAGTTGTTGTAGCTTCTAGTTGTAGCCTTCAAGAATCGTCCTCCATCTTCTATAATTTTATTCTTTATATTTTTAATTCAGAGCTCTAGGTTTAATGGCGGCGGCCTGAGGCTAAAATGAAATAGTATGATTTAGGCTAGGTCTTAGGTCCTTTTTATAATCTTTGTGAGTTGTTTTAGACCGTCGATGGAGCTTGATTCAACAATAGCCGTTCAGTCAGGATAGAGTTATCCTATTGACTCAGTCATGAGTCAGAAATGACTCAGCATTGACTCAGCGATGAGTCGGAAATGACTCAGCGTATTAAAGTTCACCAATTCAAACGTAAATACGTATTTAATAGATACATTTTCCCCTTTACCGTATTAATTACCCATATATAAATATTTATTTATATATGAATAAATATTTTATTACCTTTAATTTGTCATAATTAAAAATTGGAGAAGGCCAAAAAAAAAACCATCCTTGACAACCAAAAATGCGCAACGTACGCTACATGATGCGTACACGTCATATATATATATATATATATATATGCGTATATGTATATATATATTATATATATATTCATTTTTTTTCTCTATCTTCCCAATTACCCATTTTCACACTAAACCACTTTTTGAACTGCGTTCACACTAGGCTATTTTAAGCCATTCCCCTAAAACAAAAATAGGGCGCTGGCGGGGATCGAACTCTGTACCTCTTGTATGCAAGTCATGTGTTCCAACCAAATGAGCTACTAAGTCTTTTGCTTACAAACCCTAGAACAATGCTAAACATTATTCGTTTCCCATTCTTCTTTTTTTTTCATGTTTTGCTGCGATATTTAAATTAAAGATATCTTCTTCACACGTTATCCGTTTTGCGTAAACTCGGACTCTATCTTAAGCAGAATTTCGAGGTGAATGCAATGGCATAACCCGTTTCCCTTAATTCTTTGATTTGAAATTAATTATACTTTAATTTGTGAATCTCACTGTTATAGAATACACGGGGTGTTACACCAACCCTGTCGGCCTTGCCCAAAAAAACATCAAATGAGAAGAAAATAACATCTTTCATTACAAAATGCATGAATACCGAAACACCGTGATTCAAAACTATTCCGGAAACACAGGGCAAAAAATTATTCAGCTTAAGAACCTAACCAACACTACACCATAAATGAAATTTAACTTCGGCTAATATCTGTTTCTAACGATGTTTAATACAGCTCTTATCTGTAGCTAAAAATGGCATCTTTATGGATTAGATACGGCTTTAAACCGTGCCTAATTTTCTCAACAGATACGACAAATGGCCATATCTAACCAAGCCATTAGATACGGTTCAGAGCCGTAACTAATTGCTCTGCTGCCCATACATATATAATCACTCTGAGACATACCAATCGATAATACATGATCAAGACCAATAAAACTTCTTATTTAACACATTATCTAGAACAATAAAACATCCTATTTAACACATAATCAAGGTCAATAATACATCTTATTTAAGCACGTATTATAAGAAGGCAAATGGTTTTCCCCCACTAGCTTTATATACCCACAATAATGTATGTATTTAAATTAACATGCAACTGCGCAAGTCAGTGAACAAGACTGAAAAATGAAGTGCAAAGAAACACCATTTAATAACCCACGACTTCCAACAACAAGAAGATCAAGTTGTGTTTGTTCTACTGCCTCACGAATAACCTCCTTTGGATCACCATTAGTTATCAAAATGTCTGCTTCCACCTGCCAATCTCAACCAAAACATCAATATACAATCAATTTCCCACACTATTTATGATATTTGGATTACAAACAAGTTGAAAAAATGAAGTGCAAACAAACATGCAGCTATACACAAGGCTGAAAAAATGAAGCGCACACAAACATGTAAGGTTCAACCAGTTTGCACATGATTTATGGCATGGAAAAGTAGACAGTCCGAGTACAAAACAAAATGGACAACAAGACAAAACAAAGATCACAGGAAAATTTGTATACACAGCATCATGTAAATGAACTTTGGTTCAAAATTGTCAAGTCCAAATCTGGGTTCATGATTATCATATAAGTACCAAGTGATACCAAGTGTTATCAAGTGTACCACAGTCTCGGTTCATAATAAAAAAAGGTGACCAACAGCTATCAAACACAACGTAAAGCAGAAATTCATATGTAAAGTGTCCAACATACCTACAGTAGCGGTGTTTCCTTTTCAATCTAGGGGTAAGGCTTAATTGTGGTTCCTATAGAGCCGTCCGACAACAATAGAAACGTTGTCATAAGTTAGTGGGGTTAGAGTAATCAAAAGCACCCCTTTTGACTAGCCTTATCCCACCAACTTGGAACAATCCTACTGCTGTGAATAGCTCCACTGAAACCACAAGCATAACTAATAATTTCCAATATATCAAAATTTCCAAAGATGATGTTGGTTGCACAAGTAACAACTTGTATAACGAACTGCACCTTTGGAAATTTTGATCTTTTGGAAATTATTAATTATGCCTCATCTTTGCATGAGAGAACAAGTAGAAATCGTAGTTTCTTGGATGACAGACTTTGTTATCTACCATAGTACCTGTTTATAAGACACAATTTATACAATTTACTCAAACATTATCAAGAGATAAATTCAAGCTATACCTCTACGATTAAACAAGTTATACCTGTATGGTATACAACAACTATATATTCATCGCTTGATTAAACTGAGACTCGCTCATTCCATCCTGATATGGTCCAATTTACTCGAACATTATCAGGAGATAAATTCAAGTTATACCTCTATGATTAAACAAGTTATACATGTGTGGTATACAACAACTACATATTCATCACTTGATTGTATTGAGACTCGCTCATTCCATCCTGATATGATCTCGGTTAAGGCTCGGTCGTCTCTGCTTGAGAGAACAAGTAGAAATCTTAGTTCTTAGGATGACAGGCTTTGTTATCTACCATAATATCTATTTATAAGACATAAGTTATACAATTTAATCAAACATTATCAAGATATAAATTCAAAGTATACCACTATGATCAAACAAGTTATACCTGTGTGGTACATAACAACTCTACATGCATCTCCTGATTGAACTGGGACTCGCTCGGTTATGAGCTCGATGATGTAAGTTTGAATATTATGAGGTCGATGCAGACAGATTTTATTGATCAAACAGTATTGAAACATAACATTCATGTAAAGATACGACCTCCATCTCACAAGACAACACATGCAACTAAACACTCACCATAAACCAAACAACCAGCTTACAAAATGAAACATGCATCTAAACACTAGCTTATGTTCAATCATCAGTGCTTCGAATATGCCAAATAGTTGTTTACACTTAAATATAACCGAAGTTCACAACCAAAATAGACGAGATAAATATAATTGTTCAAAATTTCACATTGGATCTCTGGTAATGACGATAGGGCGGTGACAAGGTGATGGAGGTCGGCGATGAGGTGTTGATGATTGCCGACGAGGTGTTAGACGTGTCCAATCTGATATGGCTGTGATCCACCCCTAAATGAGAGGAAAAGCGGACTATTCGGAAGGAAAACTTTACGTAGCTGTATCGACATACATTATTACTGGTTATAGCCATATTATATTTGATACGAATAACAGTCGTATCATACATAGATTAGCTAAACCTACTTTTTGGTGTAGTGCAACGAAAGTTCTTCTTTGGTGCTAAAAAACTCAATTTTAAGCGAAGTGGTGGTAAGAGAGTTAAAATGGTTCAAAAACCGAAAATGATAGAATTACTTAAATTGGTACACGGCTTGAAAATAAATATGGGAAAGGGTATGCAGAGGATGAACAATGCTTGTACAAAGGATGAAAGAAGATTAATAGAAGTGGAAAATTGCTATTAATCGGGACCTAAATCCTAATTTTTAGCGAGAAGAAGAAGATGTGGAAGTGGAAAAACAAGTAGACATTAATCCATGAATTCCAAAATTTTGCAGCCAAAAGGGACAACAGGCGTCAGGCCTGGATAAAGATGGATGACATATACCTATTTACTATTATGCCTCTGTACTTCCTTCTGATTTCACCGATGTCATGTTTCCTTTCAGTTGTAAGCGTTGGGATTGAAACGGAGAAAGTAAAAAAAAGTCTTAATTTTAGCAATTCGTTTTAGCTTGGTGACAAATTATGAATGTTGTTATATGGAAGCGGATGTAAGTGTTGGCAATTAAAAATATATAAATGTTAGTACTGTTTTGGTGTAGTGTTCTCGAGGATTGCGATGCCGCTTGCTAAGCTGATACGAAAGAATGTTAGGTTTGTATGGTCAGATAAATGCAAGGAAGTGTTCCAGAATTTGAAGAGTTGTTGACCGATGTTCCGGTGTTAGTGGCGCTAGATGGAAGGCGGGATTTAGTGGTTTATACTAATGCTTACAGCATGGGACTAGGAGCTATTCTATGCAGAAGGGAAGAATTGTTGCATATGCTTTGCGATAGCTGAAGTCGCATAAAGTGCAATACCCTCCTCGTGATCTTTAGTTAGCTATTATAGTTTTTTCCCTTGAAAATCTGAAGGCATTACTTGTTAGGTGAAATGTTTGATTTGTTTAAAGATCATAAATCTTTGAGATACTTGTTTTCTTGGAATGAATTGAATATGCGACAACATAGATGGTTGGAGTTTTTGGCTACTTATAATTTTAGCATTGAGTATACTCTAGGAAAAGGTAACAAGGTTGTCGATGCTCTAAGTAGACAATGCCAAGGGATGGTGTCAACTATGTTGAACGAGTGAAAGGACTTAGAAGCTTTGGTTCCTTATAATGTAAGGAACATGTTGACATCATGTTCTAGTGGAAACACACCTTTAAATTCATGTTTGGAAGTTAGACTATTTTCGATTAATAAGATTACTTCTAGGCAGGAAGAAGATCCATCAATAGCCTAAAGGATCGGTATGATTAGAGTTGCAATGCAAGGCGATAGCCCAGATGGTTTCAGTCTTTATCGGAATGGTTGGTTAAGAAAGAAAGGTAGATTATGCATTCCAAATGTTGGTGACTTGAGGAAAGAAGTGCTTAGGTAGTGTCATCGTTCGAAGTTTATGATACATACTGGTGGTACCAAGATGTACTAATATATAATGAGAAGTTTTTATTAGGAAGACATGAAGAAGGATTAGGCTTGTAGGTAAAGCAGTGTCGAACTACCAACAATTGAAAGATGAACATCAAAAGCCTGGTGGTTTACTTCAGCTGTTAGATATTTCGAATTGGAAGTGATATTAGATATCTATGGACTTTATTGATGGGTTGTCGAGAACGAGAAAGGGGAATGAAAGCATATGGGATGCCATAGATATACTAACCAAAAGAACTCATTTTATCCCCATAAGATTGAATAGGATGGCACCTATTTTGGCTGAGTTATTTGTGAAGAATATAGTAAGAATTCATGGAATTCCTAGTATTGTCATGAGCGACATGGGTCCTTTGCTTACTAGTAAGTTATGGAAGAGTTTGCAGAAGGCATTGGGAATGAAGCTCAGGATGAGTACCACGTATCATCCACAGATGGATGGTCAAACCAAAAAGGTAAATCTGGTCTAGAGATTTTTTAAGTGCTTGCATCATGGACTTTAATGGCCCATGGGAGGATTATTTAAACTTAGTGGAATTTTCCTATAGTAATATCTTTCAGGCTGGTGTAAAAATAGCATCTTTCGAAGCTTTATACGGAAGACCATGTAAATCTCTATTGTATTAGTTGGAGACAGGTGACAAGTTAGTTCTTGATCTAGAATTGTTAAGGGAAGCCACATAGAAGATCGAGGCCATCCAGACGCGGATGAAGGAAGCTCAATCTAAGCAGAAGAGTTATGAAGATAGAACGCATAAGAACTTAGAATTTTTGGTTAGAGATAGACTCTTCGTAAAAATGTCACCAATGAAGGGCATGTTTCATTTTGGAAAGTCCCGAAATCTATTTCCAAGGTTCATTGTACCTTTTCCATTATTGGAAAGGATTGGGAAGCTTTCTTATAGAGTGGAGCTACCAGAAAATTCTACTGGAGTCCATAATGTTTTCCAAGTTTTGCAATTGAAAAAGTGCATACATGACCCCGATGCTACCATGGATCCAAAGGCTTTGGTAGAGTTTGTAGTGGAACCTGACTTAACTTTTATCAGACAACTAGTGTGAGTTGCAGATAGAGATGAAAGGAAATATAGAACTAAGATGGTTAAGTTGGTGAAAGTCTAGTGGAGTGTAGATGAAAAGAATTACATTTGGTAAACCGAAGACATGGTTAACGAGACCTAACCTGATTTGCTTACTATATGATCTATTTATAGATCGAGACTAGTATGATAGATCGGTATAGGTAGGATATATGCTTGTTTTCTTGTTAGTATGATTGATTAGTCCTTGCCTAAATTCGAGGACGAAATTCCATAAGGGGAAAGGATGTAACCTCTCTGATTTTCGTAAGTCATTATTCAAGAATTTAATTGGGTGATTAAATAGGAATAACATTGCAGGTAAGAGTTTGGGATTTTTGCTTATACTAATTAATTAGAAAGTTTGCCTTAAGACAATTAAACCAAGTAATGTGCATTAGAAGGAGGTATATAAGAGGGGCAAAGTTAGAACTTTTGGCCCTCATATACATAACATACCCTCTCACATTATTTTTATCCACATTCACTTCTAAAACCTAAGAAACTAAAGTTGTCCAACCATTGAAATTTAAGGATTAAAGAAAGAAAAAAGGTAGGAATTCTAGTTCTTGGAACTTCATTAACAAATCTATCACCTGTATCCAAACAAGGTAAATAATATTCTCTGCCCATGAAGATTTCGGTTGTTTGATTATTGCCAAGACAGATGTGTTGTTATTCATGATTGTTTTCATGATTTATGAGACGTCACATGAATGTTTTTGTATATACATTATTTTTCCAATGTGTGTGATGAAGTATGTGAAAATGAATAGGTTTAGAAGCCAAAATCTATAGTTAGACATCTCCGACTAGTATGAAAATTGAGCATGATGTTTGTTATGTGATTATAGAGATAGATTTAAGATTTCATGATTTATCATGATTGACTGTGTCGTATGAAATTCTAAGATTGAATTGCTTAAGAAATGTTTGAATGTTGATTAAATTGATTAAAATATATGTAAAAATATTTTATACGCAGCCAATACAAAAGTACTACAGAAGGACTGTATATGGCAGTAATTCAAATTATAAACCAATGAGAATTTCACAAATATGGTAGAGTGGCATTAAGTAGCATTTGAAAAAGAAATAAGTCAACTTCTTGCATATTTACTATCAGTGCCAAAGCACCCTCCGATAAGGTCGAAACCACCCTTCAGTAGCATTAGATGCTTGAAATATCACAAGTGTGGTATATGAAGCATTCAAGGCTTCCGTCTCTAATCTTTCGATTCTGGTATTGGTCATGATACTTACAAATATTTTGGTTTTGAAAGATAACTACTCCAATGGAGGCTTTCGCCTCAACTCTTTTGGTTTAGTAGTAGTGGATTCTTTTCTGTAAAGAAAATGTTTCATAAATAAAAACTTTGCAAAGTTACATCAAAAGGAATATGGGCCTTATGCCTCTAGGTCTTTCATTGGAACCAGAAGGGACTTCTCACCAAAGACTATTCTTTCGAAAGCATCAAAAGCCTTGCAACCAATTACCTATGATGACATGCCTTTATATTCCTGCTCTATATAAAATTATTCCTTTGGCACATATGGCGTCGGTTAGTAACTTTTCTAAAACCATGTTTCTTAGATTTTACCACTTTGGTTGTTGGCTTCAGTAGTTACGACAATGAGACTTTTAATTGTTTTCTAAAATGGAATATAGGTTTTGCCTTTATTGCATGCCATAATTTGTTTGACGGAAGGCATCGATTATTGATTGTTGAATGAATCCGAAAGGGTTGCCCCTTTCGGAGTAGCTTGCCATCATTTGTCTAACGATAAGCATTGAGCGCTAATTGTTGTTGTTTTGTCGAAAATGTAGTCTCTTTTGGAATGAACTAAATATGACTTTGGCGCTTATGAGGGAGAAAAGGGGATTGGGATCGGCATAGGTGTCACAACCATTGTAGTTTAAATTGAACATCGATAGAGCCTATTAAAATGCTTATGTTACTGGTAGTTAGTTATTGTAAGACATTGCATATGTGTGAGACATGTGGAAGGTATAATAGGTGGGAAAATTTGGGAAACACAATTAAATTAAAATATGAATATTGATGCTTAAGCTTATTGCTTTGCGCAGTTCAACGGACTTAGCAGTGAGCTTTCAGTTTCGCATTAGCGGGGTGTTACTCTGCGAGGCACATAAAGCTAATCCGGGTGGGATTACTGCTTCATGTAGTTCAGAAGAAAGGAATTGGTTGAACAAATTAAATAAGAATATGTCTTTGGTCCCATTGTAAGTAAGGTGTTACCTTACGAAGCATGGAAGGGGAATCGAAAGATGAAATTCCATTTCTTCGTGCAGTTTGGAATTGTAATAAGAGATGGATCCATTGCTTCGTGTAGTTCGGAAGCTAGTTGAATACCAAGGATGATGGTTTTGTGAATAGTGGGATTAGACCCTACGAAGCACGGATGAAACCATAAATGTCGTGTAAAATATGAATTGGTTAAGGCAGAAAGTTAGTTTAACGAAGGAACGGTAATCCAAAGAAATGATTGAAACCATTTAAGGCGGATAGTCAGTTTAATGGAGGGATGGGGGATCCATTATGTGTTGCATATTACATTGTTATTGTTATATGATTGTTATAATTGTACTAACCATTGTAGTGTAGGGTCACAAGGTTAGCTTTGTTTCATAGCATGGCTCTAACGAGAGGGAAACCCATTATGATATACAGTGTAGTCTCATTAGAAATCTTTAGTGTCGAGTAGCATGTTATTATTAACAACAGTCTTTTTGACTGACCTGTATATGCATTCAGAGGTGAGTATGAGGATACAATTATATAGGAGTTTCGTTGTGTTCTATTTTGTTTTTTCTGTTATGTCATTTAATGTATGCATCAGCAAGTTTGAATGCCATTATTTGTACTCTGATTAACCGAGGGGGCATCGTCATATGTCGCTCTTGGAGTATATTTTGTAATATTTATATTTCTTTGAATGGGTATTACGAAGGGCTGTATGAATGAATATTGATATCAACGAATATTTTGTAAAAATTTCATACTTCCATGTTGACTAATGTTATTGTTGATTAACTTCCGATTTTTCTATCATCGAAAGTTAAAACTAGAAATGATTACAGCTCCTATAACGTTTAGCTTTCGACCTTTGAGCATGGGGTGTTACACATATGTTATTTACAAGTGGGTTCCTTAGGATCTAGGAATATATACATTTATTTATATTTGAAAATACAAATATATTCACCCTCTATCTATATAGGATGTACAAAAACTAAGCACTAATATAAAATGTAACAACCCATACCCCAATAGGTTTGGGTTTCTGCAAAATGCTAAAATCTAAGTGTTGACCTACTTTTTGGCAAAAGTTGTAACGACTCAATGGATCATAGCCCCACAGTAAAAGGCTTGCCATCCAGTACTGATCGATCCCAAAGACCGACCTTCTATTCCAGAAAGTCCAAGAAAGGATAGACCCGAATTAATTCTCCTTCAAACAGTGGGATATCTCCTCCCTGCTTAATCGCCTTCTCGGCCTACCGGGTCAACTCAATTCGTAATAATAGGATCGATCGGATTTACTTAGAAATATCCAGATAAACCATCCTATTCCCAACGGATCCCGATTCTCAAGGCATTTAAGGCGGTCAAACGCTTCCAGCCAAAGCACTACTTTTGATGCACCATATTCAAATGCCACGGAAGCCACAATTCTCGAGAGAACTATTACTCAGCAGTAGACCAAGTCCCACTGCCGCAACTATTCCAATGGATTGAGCTCTATGTGTCCAAACTCTGAAAAAGAGGCAATGTGACAACCCGGATTTTTACAACATGCTAAGATAAGAATCAAGGCCGAATTTAATTATAAAATCTTAATCAGGAGAAACGGGCTATGCCATTGCGTTCGTCTTGGAAAAATACGTGAAATAGAGTCCGAGTTTTCGAAAATCGGAGTCCGTATGACCAAGTTATGGCCCGTCAAAGTTTTCAGAAAATTTCAAGTTCAAAAACAGTTCAAATTTGAATTCAGAATTCAAATTCAGTCAAGCAGGAGAGGAGGGAAAATTCCCGCCACCCCCAAGTCGACACACCCCAGGTGGTGTCGACTGCCCAGTCGACACCCCTGTCGACTTGGGTGGTCGGCCAGTTTGGCCTGGGTGCACCTGACTTGTTCCTCAAGACATGTTTGGAGGCCTGTGACGGATTTTGAGGGCTCAGATCTATCCTAGGGTTAATCTAAGGGCCTAAACTACTCCTAATCTCTATAAAAACACCCTAGGACCTAACCTAAATCACTAAAAATCAATCCTACAACTAAGTGCTGCCAAAATCCATCTTGATCATGGCCTCCATCTCCAACTCCAAGGGCTTATGCATTCAAATCGGATTCAAATCAAAAGGTGCAAGCTTTCTACACCAAATCGAGGAGGGATCAACGTTGCTACGCAAGTTTCAGGACGATTCTTCAACAAAGGAGCCACCTTTCTTCGTCAAGACGATGCATGATCCTTCTCTAAGCCTCGCTATGTAAACTCTAGCTACTTGTAGATTCTCACGGTGGCTCTAATGTGACATGGAATAAAATGCGATGAAACATAAGTATGCTAGCCTATGTGAACCTAATTTTGCCCCTTTTCTATGATCTATGACCTTAGGCTAAGTTTTAGCGACTTAATCATGCCACCCATGTTATGTTTCACCTAGTTTATCTTGCAAGTTTGAATCTTTATCTATGGAATGTTAGCATGAACCTTTGGGAACCATTTGACTTGTGAAACATTGGCAAAGACTTGACTTTGGGGCTTATGCATGTAAATGAACCCAAACCCCTTATGTTATCATGCATGTTTGTGGCCAAATTCCCTTATGATACTATGCATGTTTGTGGCCAAATTCTCTTATGATACTATGCATGTTTGTGGCCAAATTCCCTTATGATACTATGCATGTTTGTGGCTAATCCCGTTGTGACATTATGCATGTTTGAGGCCAAAAACCCCTTGTGATGCTATGCATATTTTGGGGCTAAACCCCTTATGATACCATGCATGTTTGTGGCCAATCCCTTTTTGATATCGTGCATGTTTTGAGGCCAATATGTAGCATAGTATCCTTACTATGTTGACTCGCTTTTACTTGGGTTGGAAACACGATTTGGGGTAGGTTAGACGAGCGTGATTACGACATGATAATTTGACATGGGATTTCATGAAAATATGACACTCATGATACACCAAAACGTGGGCATGACATGTGGGGTAAACATGGGACTTGAAACTAGACACGTATGGGTTGTAAGTGTTATATGACACTAGACCAAACATGAAAGTGGCCAACTCGAGGTTGGGTTGAGTTTGTAGCATAAATCTAC
Source organism: Allium sativum (assembly GCA_030737875.1). Classification (NCBI taxonomy): domain Eukaryota; kingdom Viridiplantae; phylum Streptophyta; class Magnoliopsida; order Asparagales; family Amaryllidaceae; genus Allium; species Allium sativum. The sequence goes on from CM060923.1 coordinate 163,064,727, forward strand.
CCGGACCCGCCCGGCTTAACTAGTTGCTACAAACAATAGGACCCAATGTGAGTAGTTGGTCATATAGCACTTAAAACCCGAGGTTAGACTAGGTTGTGGTATGAATCTACCCTGACCCGCCCGGCTTAACTAGTAACCACAACAAAGTCTAATGTGAGAGGTTGGGGTGCATTAATCTAATTAATTCCACATGAAAAGGTTAAGTAATTTTGACTAATGACACTTAACCGATATGACACGAATGGGTTGGTTAAGTGGAACCGGACTTGATTTCTTAATGACACTTAACCATATAAGACAATTAGGGGATTGGGTTAAGTAATTTACACTTAACTAATCTAAACACGTTACTTAGATGGGGTTAAGTAACCTAGACTTAACTAATCTAACACGGTAAATTCGACGGGGTTAAGTAATCCATACTTAACTAATCTAACATGGTAAATTCGATGGGGTTAAGTAATCCACACTTAACTAATCTAAACACGGTAATTAGATGGGGTTAAGTAACCTAGACTTAACTAATCTAACACGGTAAGATGATGAGGTTAAGTAACCAATACTTAACCAACTTAACATGATAATTTAATGGGGTTAAGTAACTTATACTTAACCAATTATACGTGATGATTTGATGAGGTTCAGTAAACTATACTTAACCAATCTAATATGCGGACCTGATAGGGTTAAGTCACAAGACCTTTTAAATATACTTAACCATTGTAATACGATTAGTGGATGGGGTTAAGCTAACCTATACTTAACCAATCTGACCCGATAATCTGATGGGATTAAGACAATCTATGCTTAATCAATCTAACTCGATAATCTGATAGGGTTAAGACAAACAAATACTTAACCAATTTGACCTGATAGGGTCAAGTCATGAGCTTCTTGGTATACTTAACCAACTTGTAGGGCTAAGCCTTGAACTTAAATACTTATCCAATCTTGACATGATTCGTAGGCGGGTTAAGTAATGAACTTGAATGACAACACTTAACCCATTAGACAAAACCCTAGCTCAGGGGACTAGGTTGAAAATCATAGTTAACAAGGATAGAGGGAAGAGAAGCTAAGTGGTAAACCTTAGTTAAGGATAACTAAGTAATAATTCTTAGTCAAGGAAATTGGACCGGTTCACAGATAGATGAGTAACCCGATACGGTAGGTCATCGCTTGAACACACGTGGAGGAGCGAATTATCTGACTTAGATAAAGGCTCCACTGAACTGGGTGACGAAGCGGTAGCTTCGGGGGACGTGAGGATACTCTTGGTATCCCTCTGTGAGGTTGCAGATGATCCGCCTGGGCTCACAAGAGGTTAAGGTCTGCGGTAGAAGAACCAAGAGTATGCCTTGGTTGCTATGCGAGCGACCTAAAGACTGGGATGGATTAGCGTGGAGTCGACGATACTTGTTTTTGCCCTGGATAGCACGTCACCGACTACCTACCATCTTTAGTCAATCGTGTACGAACGGAAAGGCAGAGAACTCCCAACAAACCATGTTCTTGCTATCGAGTCATGGGTGAGGTGGGCCAATAGGAAAGTGGGGCATAGTGGGGCCGGGATGTAGTTCTCATACATGATTTTTCTTGGATTGCCTTTCAGTAGTTGAGGGAGGGGTCACGTGGGACCATAGCCACGGATACAAAAACAGACCTTGGTATCTGCATCAGCAGACGACTTAAAGCTCCCGACCGAGTTCCGTATTTCTCGATTTGCCCTGGCACGGAACTCGGATGGCACATTGAGATACATGTGCGTCTAGACATGGAAAACGATTCACGATATATACGTGGGACAAAGGGCGTGGTTGACGGGTGGCATAATCCCTAGTGGTCCTAGGTGGCTAAAACCCAAACCAAGTTACGGAGACATTCATTAGGTAGCATAATCCCTAGCGGACCTAGGTGGCATAAATCCTAAGTGAACACGCGATAGTTCATGGTAAGAAAACATAACCAGATCAAGGGTAGCAGTCCAAAACAACATTAAGGATAAAATGGTACTACGTTGAGGTGGTATAAATTTACATGGGAAAGCCCGTACGGCCTACGGCAAAGGACTGAACTTATACATGGAAAGAAACATACGAGTTGGGAAAACCTACATATGCTATATATTAGGTTGACATGGACCATTACATGACATTGGGCAAGGGACATTCATAGTTAATACATGACGCGGGTTGGGATACTAGTACGAGAGGTGCAGAGCAAATACACATGTTAGAACCATGGGAAATATACTTGATAGTAACCTCGGGATGTTATACATGATAGATACCGTGGGATGTTATACATGATAGATACCTTGGGATAGTATACTTGATAGAAACCTGACGGTGTGATACCTTGATTTATCTTGACACCGTTGTTCATCATGATACCTTAGTTTATCTTGCTACCAGTTATCTAGGTTTAGCTTATCTATCTTGTCATCATCCTTATGTTTACTTTCAGTTTATGCATGTCATGTTACCTTTACCTGTTTTTATACTGGAAGTAGATAGGACTTACCAGTCTTTATGACTGACCCCGTTTTGTTTCGCCTCTTTGTCTTCCGTTCCCCCCCCCCCATGTTTTCAGGGAGGAAATGATGTTGTTTAGTTCGGACCTCTTATGCTTGAAGGTCATCATGTATAGCTTGGTCTTCTCTTGGCTATGGCTGCTTCACCGCTTTATTTTGGGGAATAATTTATGAAAAGGTTTTATGCTTCTTTACTATTGCAAGACAGATTTTGATGTATTCTGATGTAAAAGGCTTTAGACCTTATTTTATAAGGTAATGAAATTTGTTTTACTTCCGCTGTTTTATATATGTTCTGTCTTGTAATATTTCTGTGCATGTTTACCTCGATAATGCTTCACCAAACCTAGTGCATTCTCTTTGTGAGTGACCCTAGCGGAGGTGGGGTGTTACATTTGGTATTAGAGCAAAAGGTTACCAGACTGGGCAAAAGTTTTTAAAACCTTCTGAAAACTATTTGAGAAACCGTTTACAAAGAAGCATTTTTCAAGAAAAGTTTTTAAAGGCTATTCCCCAAAAGCCATTAGCACTATCCTTTGTTTCCTTGACTGAACCTCTTTTCCTTTCTTTCCTCCATCTGTAGTCACAGTAGTTTTAACTGCGACTAATCCTTGTCTAGCTACGTAAGTGTTTTCCCGTGCGATGGAGGAAGTTCTCGAGAGACCTGTTACCAAAGTTATAAGAAGGGATAATAAGAGCAAGGATAAAGGACACAAGCTTAAGAATAAGCAACTTGTTGGTATGGCTTGATCCACAAAGGAAGATAAGGACAAGATCAGCGAGAGGGCAATTGTATGCTCTCATTTCTAGCGTACCTAAGAGGAATGGTACCGTTTCTATTAAAGGCTTAGCCTTTCTTTTCTATCGTCTCGTCTAGACTTTGTTTTGATCACCGATCGAAATGGAGGGGGCCGGATCCACGGTGGCGCGGGCTGCAGCGGAAGGAGAGGTGGCCGGTGGTTGAACTGGTGGTGGTCGCGGGTCCGGTTAGTGGGGTAGCGGGCGGGGTCGGTTTTGGGTTAGGGGTTAGGGCGTGAAGTTGGGTTCACGTCGATCGAACAAAGGCTGGGGTTTTTCAACGACGCGTGGAGGAGAGAGGGGGGGCACTGGTGGCGCGACGGCACTCTAGGCTAGGTGGCGGCGGCCAACGCCAGGCGCGGCGGAGAGGTTGAACGAGGGCGCGGTCTCTCCCTTTTTTTTTCTTTTTTTTTTCTTCGTTCTGAGATCGAACGGTTCGATTTAGGGAAAACAAAATGGAGGGGGGCCTATATGTAAAACTATATTTATATTTTTAATTTAATTATTTTATTACTCCCCATAAAGTTAATTTCTCGTTCGAACTCCGATCCAAACCCAACGACTGTCGTCCCTAGCTAATTACCCCCATTCCGAACACAATGGGATATGTATCGCAGGCTGGTTCGATCATTTCGATCAGTTTCCGTCAAAATCAACATATATCTCTATATGTTGAATTTGAACGCGCGTTTCAATTTACCGGGGTTACATACTAACTAGAAAAATTCCAAAAAAATATTTTCTAGCTTCGTATTGACGATACGGTCCTAACAAAACTAGTTTCATCGAATTCTGAGACCGTTGGAAAAATGACCATTTTCCAGTCGATTAAAATCAACTAAAACTGGTCAAACGCGTTTTCTTTTGCCACGCTCACATATTGATTCGAAAAATTATGAAAATTGAAATCTAGCAATAACTTTACATCACAGACCCAACAAAAGTGGTTTCGTCGAAATCCGAGGTCGTTTGCAAAATGTCCATTTTTAAGGGCCTGAATTCCATAGCGACTATTCAGAATTTTCAACTGGACATATCTTTTGATTCCCGCTATGAAATTTCGATTTTTCGGATTCGTTGGAAAGATGTTATCAATTAGATCCTATTGTTTTTGGTTTCACTAAAATCCGGATTGTTTTGCACCCGGTACATTCAATTGAAGTTTGAAATCGAATTATCGAACTACCGCGCCATTTTCTATTCTATTTATAATTATAAATAATTATTTATATTCTAACAACGACGTATACAATACAAACGTTTGAATCCCATTCAAAATAAATTTCTCGTCGATATTATTTAAAATAATTCATTTTAAATAATCAAAATTCGCTAAATTGCCAAAATAAAAATTTTAAACTGGCCCAGATTTTCGGGTTATTACAATCTCCCCCACTTAAAACTTTTCGTCCCCGAAAAGGAACAAAGTCGAAAGTGGTTTGATTAATCAACTCTACGCTCGATCTGGCTTCCATTCTCCAACTTTTCAGTTTCTGAGAATTTTCAAATTCTTCAAAAATTTGGCTAACACCCTTAATTTTCGAAAAATTTCTCCATAACCTCCCCTGCAATGGGAGCATCGGGAAATCTCAAATGGCTTCCCCGGTCCTTCTGATCTCAAAAAGAAAAAGAAACAGCCAAGCGGCTAGCCAATCGGCTCATAAAATCATCAATTCCCCAAGAAATACAATAAACATGTACCTATTTGTTGGGCAAACAATTTTATTCCTCTGCTCTAGCCTCCTTGCTATGACCTGTCCAATAGATATACACATATATATGCATGCAATTTCAAACAAATTTCAATTCTGATTAATATTGGGTTCAAATTGGCTAAGTTAACTTTTCATGTACATATCAGTTTTAAATGAAGAATCATACAACACAAACATCAATCAATTAGTTGATTAGCTTATCAAACATATAATTTTGATACAAATAGAGAAAATCGTGTTTTTGGTGCCAAATCACATCAATAGACCCTATTCTAGTTTTGGTTCTCACACCAGTCTAATGGAAATATATGGAAATCACACCTTCGAAACACAAATATAAATACTGATGATGTGGCCACATCATCAGAATTATCCCCGTGTGTCTAGAATGTGACTCTATATCTATCCAGCATATTAAAACTTCGAATATACGTTTGGAAGGCGTATATGCAAATTCTTTATATACTGGACTGTCCAAATCAATACAAATAAATAATCAAATACGAATAATTGATTTAAATTTTCAAAACAAAATTTGTTTTCACCTTTAAAAATATACTCTCCACACTCGTTCTAGGCTACTACTGATCCCATCTCTAACGAGTCATTCTCATTGGATATTACTAATCCAATATCTGATGAATTCTTTCGTATGGTTCTAATGTGCCTTGTTCTCTGCTTTGTAAACCAAAGCTCTAATACCAACTGTGAAAACCCGTAACTTCCCCGTAAAGGAAAGCGCGGATAGTTCGAGAACAAGCCACAACAGAACGCAGACGAAAGAACATTTCATTGTATATTACAACAATGCATCAGATTACAAGAATATACAGAGTATAAATGAATATTACATTCGATAAATATCAGAGATTACAATACATTGTACAGCAGTGGAAAATAATACAATACACAACTAGAAGGAGATATACGGATACAAAGCTTTCCGGATATCGTTCCAGCTGTAAACCAGGATCCTGTGAATAAAAATCTGCAAAACCAAAACTACTAGCTGCCCGTGTCAAAATAAGGGCATCCAAAGTTTAGGTTAAAACAATAAACTCCAGGTCAGTCATGGGACTGGTGTGAGAACTAAAACAGTTATTAATCTTTATTTTAAAGTTAGGTAATTCAAGGGACCACGCCGCTTACGCGGAACGGGTTTCCTCCCAAGAACACCAGTGCATAAAACAAACAGCGCAATGCTAAATAGAGAAAAATGAAGCTATTATAAGACCCAGGTCCTATCATACAATGCAACGCAAGCCGGGGGATAGGGTTTTTACCTTATAATAGCCAAGAATGCTTGATACGTTTAAAAGAAATCATTTGATACTATTATAAGTGCATAGTGTATAAAACAACTTCAAATCATAAGTATCAATCATAGGCGGCATGAGCGCCCCATCCCACTATGTCGCCATACATAGGTTTACAAATAAAACCGCAAAGTCACGTATTTGGAAATTGGATTTCCACCTATGAACCGAGGCAAAAGACAGCCCTCAACCGATTCGAGACTGCCTAGCCCGAGTCTCAGGATCAGAACGCATCGACCCTTGGAGCGACAGGGCCGGTCCACCGATGTGGATTAAAATGCCTGAGCACTACGTTTCGCCTCCCTTTGGGGCGTAAGCGAGCCAACGAATGACTCCATCGGACCCGGATCGTCCGATCTAACCGAGGCGCCTCGCAACAGCAACAACCACATAAGTCAAACTCGTCAGGGCGTGTAAAACCACTGACGCCACTTTTAGCTAGGAGGAAACGTAGGCCCTCCCTGAGGTCCTTCTCCCGTTTTTGGTTCATACCGGGTGTGAAACTCGCGAAGCAAACGTTACACAAAGCTATGCCACGAAGGCCGTGCTTTGATCATCACCACAAGACTTTTCTTTTCAACAGAAGCCTCGATCAATTGCCACTTAGGCATGCCACACAGGCAATTCACTCCATGCGTTTGATATCCATCAATATATAACCCCTGAGCTCGTACGTCTCAGAGAAGGGCGTTAAGCAAAAGAATAAATTCTCCGCCGCCAAACAGATATATATTTAACAGAGATCAATCACACGGACTAAAATCCAATGTCAGACACACAGTCCATTTACAAGTCCGTTCTGGGTCTGAACGAAACCGGAGGCACCTAGTACCCTGCATATCCATCGATCTCCAAGCACGTCTGGACGATCACCAACTGTTTCCATCTTCTTGGGTGTACAGCCCAATCAAGATCATCAGTAATCACCCAAACGACGTGAAGACCTCCGGTCTTCGACCATCGTCTTCATCTTCGACTTATCGTCGTATCAGTTATTCAGAATGGGATAAACCCGGTCTTTCCGAATAACTCGCGTATATTTTAAAGAAGTGTTACACAAACACAACATACGCCTCATTCCAATTTATCAGTCACTAACCGTAAATTAATCAAGAGAATAATTCCCCAAATATTAACCCCGAAGGCCGAAACCAACATCAGATCAATATCCAGAAAACCATTCTGCTTGGCTAACCGACAGTTAGTTTCTAAATTTCCCATTCATAGGGAAAGGTTCCCATTAATTTTATCCAAGATAAATCACTAAAATTCATTCTTTAATCTACCTTTGAATATCAATTCAAACTAGTCGGGATTAGTGAACCTTACCGAAGTAATCATTTGTTTTAATTTCCCAATCCCAACCTATTAATCCCATGAAGTAAAACTGGTCCTACTTCATATCTAACACCACGGTGTTATCGGTAAATTCAATCACCATTTCACGTTTAAATCTAATTAAAGATTTAACTATCGCCTGGAGTAAAACTGGTGATACTCCATTCTCGATCTTTTCAATCTAATTAAAGATTCATTAAAACTCCACTTAGTTTTAATCTTTAACTGGGTTAAAGAATCAGTGTCATTTAAAACACAGTTCACGATAAACCCAAAATCACATTCATTAATTATCGGGTTAAAGAACGAGTGTTATTTAAAACACTGTCCACGATAAACCCAAAAATCAATATCAATTCAATTCCAATTAAATATTATTTAATTGGTACACTTCATTAAATCTAAATAAAAAGATTTAATCTTTTCTCAACTGGGTTCAAGAACAGTGTTAATGAAGACACCATTCACGACAAACCCAAATCAACTTGATTTTAAACACAAGGCTCTGAATAGAAAATATACCGGCTTATATTCAATATCAAATTCCACGACTAACAAATATCGTATTGGAAATAACGATATATATATCTTTCAAATTCCCATAACAATATCTGTATCATCCCGAAATCCAACATCGAAATAATCCAAAGACAATTTCGATTCAGATCCATTCCAATATAATCATTGGAAATTCTGGTTATTTCTAAAACCCTTTCAAATTCAATTTACTTATTCAAAAATAAATGGAATTATAATTCTAGTTCAAAACTAGTTCATTTCGATAAAAATCTATTTTTATCTTTTCAAATATAGAGTTTTTCATCCCAGTTCTTTCTAAATCATTTCTTATGATTTTACACAATTTATTATTATTTTTAATAATTTTATCAAGGCCCGTACAGTCGATTTCCATCAATGGCCATCGAACTGCACTTACAGCGACCTTTTTCAAATTTGATTTGGATGTATCTCCAAATCCAACCGTTAGATTTCAAATTTCTAATATTCGTTAGAAAGCTCTTTTCGATACGAACCCAACGGTTCCTGTTTTAGGAGAATCCGACGGTCGGATCTACCGCAATATCCGTTCGAAGTCAATGGTCGAAATTCGTGAACTGCCGCGGCGCGTTCTATTCAGGCCATTATATTATATATATAATATATACTTCGTCGATTTCAATTCAAAACGTGCTTTATAAATCGTTTTCAATTCATTTTCAAAGCGGTTTCAACTTCATATTCGATTTCAAATCAAAATTGAATATTCCAATATAAATTCGTTTTTAATTTCATTTCAAATCGATTTCAATTCAATTTCAATTTGAATTCATTTATATTCAATTCAAATTCGAATTCATTTATATTCAATTTCAATTCGAATTTCAATTCTTTTCGAAATATCAGATTTTTGAAATCACTTTCGATATTCATTATAGAATGAATAAAATCGATATAAATATCGTTCACGTCAAAATGGCGTCAATCTAATCAATACGGCTTCATATATTCCTATTTTCAAATATTCTATTTCAAATATTTCTTCTTCAAATATTTCTATTTTAAAACTGGAATGAGGCCCAATCAATTACCATATAATGTTGATTATATGGATTTTCTATAACACATGTATATATCAACAACGATGAATAATCAACCATCACCCAAAGTGCATTCTACACTGTATAAGCATCAAATATAAATATTCAACGCTTATAACAGCCTGTCAATCAATCGATCGACATACAACTAAACAATCGGGATTAGTGTACGTCAAATATCATCCCAATACCCGTGTGGGGTTTCAAACAATCAAACACAGATTTTATTTGTGCAGTTGGATGATGTGTAAAATTTATCGTCCCAATCCATATCAGTCAAATGGGTGTACATCAACAAATCGGTTTGATTTGTGAATGAATATTTTATTCTATTCATTTCTAATAAAAATGATACTTTTATTTTTCTAACATATTTTAGAAAATTTCGGCGGCATAACGGCACTATACTAGAAACGAGATAAGGCCTAGCCTTGTCCCCGGTCTAATAATGGCCCACGCCGTACCCATATCAATCAAATCACTTTCGTTATTCACACCACAAAATTTTGGAGTAGGGTCTAACCTAGCCTTACTCCTTTGCCTTATAACGGCACACGTCTAATCCTAACCAATTTATCGATTCGATTTTTCACACTACAAACCACATTCAAACCAAATCAACCAAACCACAAATCAACCAAACGTCCATGGTTTCAAACAAAGGTGTCGGGTGCTTCTAATAAGCACCATCTGCATCCTAGTATATATATATATATATATATAACTAGAAAAAAAAAATTAAAGTGAGGAGTTCTCACATTTGGTTTCCACTCCGCCGTGCTTTGACTGAACGGTCTGGATTTTGTTTTCCTTTCGGTCCGTCCCATTGCAGTCTGTTTCACACTGTTCATAGTAAGAATCACATTTTTATTTCGTTATACAATATATAAAAATCGAATTTTTATTTATAATGAAAAATCATTATTTCTTACTTACAAGGAAAAATCGATTGTTTCCTACTATGAAAAATCAAATCTTTTCAATATGAAAAATCAATCCTTATCTATATGAAAAATCAATTCTTTCCCTTGTTGTTCATATAATCAAAACCATATTTTTATAGCACCCCTTATATAATAAAATCGTATTTTTATATTTTATTTCAAACGATAAAAATCGTAACTTTATCACCAATAAAAATCAAAACTTTACAATGATTGCATCCATGTAAAATTCGCTTCTTTGCGATGCTATTTCAATATAAACATTATATAAAATTAAAATGAATTCTCTACTATTAAATTTTGAATCAAATCAAAACAAGAAAGGGATAAATCGCTCACCGATCGAAATGGAGGGGGCCGAATCCACGGTGGCGCGGGCTGCAGCGGAAGGAGAGGTGGCCAGAGGTTGAACAGGTGGTGGTCGCGGGTCCGGTCAGTGGGGTAGCGGGCGGGGTCGGTTTTGGGTTAGGGGTTAGGGCGTGAAGTTGGGTTCACGTCGATCGAACAAAGGCTGGGTTTTTCAACAACGCGTGGAGGAGAGAGGGGGGGGCACTGGTGGCGCGACGGCGCCCTAGGCCAGGTGGCGGCGGCCAACGCCAGGCGCGGCGGAGAGGTTGAACGAGGGCGCGGTCTCTCCCTTTTTTTCTTTCTTCGTTCTGAGATCGAATGGCTTGATTTAGGGAAAACAAAATGGAGGGGGGGCCTATATGTAAAACTATATTTATATTTTTAATTTAATTATTTTATTACTCCCCATAAAGTTAATTTCTCGTTCGAACTCCGATCCAAACCCAACGACTGTCGTCCCTAGCTAATTACCCCCATTCCGAACACAATGGGATATGTATCGTAGGCTGGTTCGATCATTTCGATCAGTTTCCATCAAAATCAACATATATCTCTATATGTTGAATTTGAACGCGCGTTTCAATTTACCGGGGTTACATACTAACTAGAAAAATTCCAAAAAAATATTTTCTAGCTTCGTATTGACGATACGGTCCTAACAAAACTAGTTTCATCGAATTCTGAGACCGTTGGAAAAATGGCCATTTTCCAGTCGATTAAAATCAACTGAAACTGGTCAAACGCGTTTTCTTTTGCCACGCTCACATATTGATTCGAAAAATTATGAAAATTGAAATCTAGCAATAACTTTACATCACGGACCCAACAAAAGTGGTTTCGTCGAAATCCGAGGTCGTTTGCAAAATGTCCATTTTTAAGGGCCTGAATTCCATAGCGACTATTCAGAATTTTCAACTGGACATATCTTTTGATTCCCGCTATGAAATTTCGATTTTTCGGATTCGTTGGAAAGATGTTATCAATTAGATCCTATTGTTTTTGGTTTCACTGAAATACGGATTGTTTTGCACCCGGTACATTCAATTGAAGTTTGAAATCGAATTATTGAACTACCGCGCCATTTTCTATTCTATTTATAATTATAAATAATTATTTATATTCTAACAACGACGTATATAATACATACGTTTGAATCCCATTCAAAATAAATTTCTCGTCGATATTATTTAAAATAATTCATTTTAAATAATCAAAATTCGCTAAATTGCCAAAATAAAAATTTTAAACTGGCCCAGATTTTTGGGTTGTTACAAAAACATCAAGTGGTCTATGGACGATTCCAACAATACCATATAACAATGACTAATCAAAGCCATTGTAAATGTCAGCATTATATATATTTATATGAACAACATAATCCACATCCATTATGGTTCAAAAATAGAAAATATGCAAAATTTATAGGCAAATTCTATTCAGACCAGCCAAAGTGCTGAGTTGCCCCCCTTTTTTATTTAAAAATATTGTTGGACAGAAATACCCTTCGTTGATTTTTTTTTTACACGTTTTCATCAACCACGCAGTGCGGGTGTGGGGATTGTGATCCATCCACGCAGTAGGCCTACGAGGTTGATATGATTACCTCGTAGGAACCCTACGAGGTTAGTAACATTACCTCGTAGACTCCCTACGAGGTAAGCAACATAACCTAGTAGTGACTCTACGAGGTAAATGGTATTTTGGTCATGTGAAAGTTTTTTTAAAAAAGGGGGGCAACTCAGCAATTTTTGTGGTCTGAATAGAATTTGCCAAATTTATAACTCTGTAGAAAAAGGAATTCCATACCAAATGTTATTTTTCACTGATAATAGCCTAACCCGATAGTTTGGCAAACCTGCTCATTCCTGGTAGTTTAAATAAAAATACCATCAACATATCATTTTACCAAGAAAGGATGAGTATCAAATACAAAACGCATCAAAAGATAACATTCACCATTGTCTTCAATCAACAATTCGGGTAGTAGTGGATCAATAGAATATAATTAGGGTTTAGGTTTTGGATTGAGGAATATAATTTTTGCCTTTTTCAAGCAAAAATCAAATAGCGGCTGAATAACCTTAGAGAACGATAAGTAGGATTGAAAAGGTTACTAAGGTTTAAGGGAAAACGGGTGAGTCGGTTGTAAACAATAGTGGATTGGGCTGTTTATCATTTTATGAGAATATTTGCAGTTAACTGTTGTACAATCGTGGTTAACCGTTAACCGAACCGAATTTGGTCGGTTAATTGCGATCGATTAACCGAAAGTTCGATTAACTGATTTTTTTTCAATTAAAACAATTCGGTTAACATCGGTTTAATCAGTTAACTGGATAAAATGCCCACCCCTACCTCAGACCGCCATGGTGCTAGGTGCTACCCTTAGTACACATCGTATCCTCCATGCTAGGATTCCACCTTCTCGCTACAAAAGCGCTGAAACTACATCTATAATGGACTGTCAAGATTACGTACAATACACATGTTCCATCGTCTATTACGAAAATGTGTAAATTGCATCCATAATGGACTGCTCCTCTATGCCTACATTGTGGATATAGATAACGGGGAGCCTCACCAGCCTAAATGCCTACATTGTGGATCTATGTGTGATTGTTCTGCATATATTTCTAAGTTCCACTCATAAAAGACACTAATTCCTATTCAGTATGAAACTCGGTGGAGGATTTACTGAAAACTATTGTACGTTCCTTTCCATCGCGGCTACGACTCCGCACAATAATCGCTTCCTAGTTGGGAGGTCTTTTTCATGGGTTAATAGCCTTTGCCCTAAAATAAACAAGCTAAGATAATAATGTGGCGTGGAATAACCCCAATCCACTGTCGTGATAGTGAAAAATTGTTCGTTTATATATGACTAACCAATCCCTTCCTCGTGCTCGATACTGATTGAAGATGGCGTGTACTTAGACGACTACTATCCTTTTGGATTTACCAACAACAGGCGCCGAACTACGTGTCTCATAACTGGCTAATCACCTATCAATCTTAAGACTGCCTAATGTAGTCAAGCCAATACCCCTTTAATGAACACTACATACCTTGCCTCTGTTGGACCGCCTCTATGGTTACATGGGCATCATGGGGTAGCGTCTCTTTGAAGCCACTTATGTACCGATCCGATGAACACTAAAGGACCCGTGACATGTCGCACAGTCTGCCTACAATCAGATTTCCTTTATACATCTCTAAACGCGTCTAATGAGGTTGCAGTAGTAATCTCATCCTTTATTAGACCCTATGTATAATTCATTTCTTAGGCGATTAACTTATTATCCTTTTCCTCTTTCTTAATGGGTTTTGGTACTATGAGTCACTTATTTACCGCTCCGATGAATTCGTCTTACTACGGACCCCAACTATATTGTTGCTATTATTATGATATTTTTTAGGCACTTTACTATTTTTGAGAGTCATTCTCTGAAATCTATATCTATCTATTGTGAACTATGTATAATAATAATTCTTTTCTTTTTTCATTTACATATAACAAAGATAAATGTTAATTCTTTTGTTTTCTCTTTATCTATCTTTTCCCCTTTTACATTCTAGGCTTTTATAGTTCTTGAGCTCACCTAATGTTCGACATGATTACTACCCCTCTTTTATCTTTATCTTAATTGTTATGTTTTCACTTCTCTTACTCTTATCTTAGGCTTGTCCTAAGGGAACTAGTCATATTCTTATATGTTGGCTACTGCGATTTTACTAAAATTCATATTTACTATAAAATAATTTCTTGTCTTATGTTCTGTAATTACAAGATACCTTTTCATTTCTTTTCTTTTTAGTAGATAGTACAAAATACAAAACCACCTCTATTTTATGCTAATCTATTTTCTTTAACTTTTATTCTTGTAATTACATTCACTGCATTTTTCTAAAATTTTCATATGGAAAGCTATTCTTTCCAACCAACTAATATATTACTATTTTCTCAAATCTAATCTAAATAAATTACTTTTGACTCATTTGTGCATTTACTATAATTAATGTAAATTCTTTTTTTTTTGTGAAAGCTTGCACTTTTTCTCTATCCTATTTAGGTCCATATTTATTTATAGGCTTAGTTTTATTCCTATTCAAATAACTTTCACGTTTAAGTACAAACTTACATTAAAATCATAGTTTCATATGAATAACTTTAAGTAAACCAATTTCTATAATTAGTTTAAACATAACAATTTATGTTGGATAATTTGAACGAGAATCTAACTATATCACATATCATTATCATAAATGATATATAAATTAACCCACTGGCATGTAAAAGCACTTCAGATTCTAAATTTGATCCAAATCTAGTTTTAGTATCCATATTCTTTTTCTTTGTAATTCTTATTTAGAATCAAAAATTGGAATTTATACGGATCTACAAATTTGTATCTAAATAAACTAAATATAAAATCCAATATGAAATCTTAGCTCGTACGAGCGACCTTTTTGACTGAACCCTAATCTAGATCTACAATTTCTTCCTCCAATTTGAAAAACAAGAAAGCCTAATTCTAGGTTATATAATTTATAAGGAATTGGAGGAGAAAGAAAAGTGATAGGACTTCCCAACTGTTCAGAATAAAATGAGTTTGGAAGCTAGCTCTACACGTTTACTTATAGGGGTTCAAAGTAGTGTTGTTTATTTGATTGAAACATATTAAATTCATCCGACCAAAACACCCTCAACACATGGTTTCGATCCGTTTTCGGGTCGAACGCTCTCCTTGGGTGATCGACCGTCAGGGTCGACCCAACCCAAGGGTGGTAGACCCACATGGTTCAAAACGTGTGGTTTAGGACGCGTTTTGATTTGCTTGATTTATTATATATTAGCGTTCTTTATTATTGATAGTAACGTTACTTATATAGTGTTATTTCCTTGATTTCTTTTACAATTTGATTTACTTGATTTTGACGTACGTTAAATTTTCAAATTCAAATGTATTTTTATTTTTGGAATTCTTAGGTATTCACACATTTATAATATATATATATATATATATATATATATATCCACACATGCATGCGCTTACACATATAATTACTTTTTGATATCAAACTAAGAACGTTAATAATTTTTCATACGAACTCCGTTCAGAACACATTACACATGTAAATTGACCAGAAAATCGCTGCGATCACAATAATATAAGCCTTATTGATAGATTCCAATAATTCCAAAACATTTATTTCCTTAATTTAATAACTAAATTATATTAATTACTTATTCTAAAAATGTGAGGTGTTACAAATGAAGTATATAAACTGACCTGAGAAGAAATAGTAAACCATTGGTACAAGCTAGTGTTATGTTTAAGATATATAATTTTCAAGTTACCAAAATGTTGTTCTTAACCCTTCCTCAGTACAATCCATATGATCTTTAGAAGGACCGGTAAACTATCTTTGATAGATTCTTCTTTCCATGCTTTGCTGACAAGAACAGTTGACATTTGAAGTGTCAAATTTTGATCAATAATTATGTGATTATTATATTTATTTATTCCGCTATTAGTTATTACTATTGCTGCTCTGATATAATTTATTTTTTGGAAGATACCAAACTAACATTTCACATTTTAATGAACTTGGTTTCCCGTTTTAACGTAAATCTGAGCACATTGTAGTGTGGGTTATTACAGTAATTTGCTATGAAATAAAATGAAAAATGTTAGTTGCTTGGCTTTTTTAAAAACAAAATAAGGTACTTATATTACGGAAAAAGAGAGTACAAAAGTTTTGAGCTGGTAGAAATACAATAACTTGAAATGAATACTTTACAACAAAACAAAACCAGCTCAAAACTAGGATAAAACCATACCTAGATACACACTAAAAAAGACATACAAATAAGCACGCTATATAAACCCGCTACAACAAAGCCCCAAAAGACTCCAGCACAAAGGAAAAAACAAAGCCTAATAAAGCCCTAATAGATATTCCACTACAGATGACCTATAAGATAATCAGAAAAGCCCAATAAAGCTAACACTGAAGACTCCCAAATTCAAGCAAAACATCAACCTCACATCCAAGAAAGTCTGCACATAACCAAAGCAACCACTAAACAAAAGAGGCAATAGGAGATCGAACAAAAAAAAAACCTCGAGATAACTCCATCTAACACTGAGCTGAAACAGGAACCCGCAAACTCATCAACCACAAATAAGAAGCCAGGAGAAGTTAAACTCAGAAGTAACCATACTTCTAAAAACAAGCATCTCATTTCTTAGAAATACCTCCACTCATTACACCACCAAGACTACCCCTTCCTCCTTACCTTTCTTCGATCGGGACCTTGATTGAAATTGTGAAACAAGTTTAACCCACTCGGGGTTCGCCTCCACCAACAGTTCGCTGTATACAATTTTTTTTTCCAAAGGGATGTGTAGCGTAGTTGTTTGATGTTGAGTTTGTAGCTACTATACCAAGACCGATATGGGTTCAAGTACCAGCAGTGGCCAAATAATAGTTTCTTGGTTTACTAATAGCATACACGTAATATACTGAATCAAAGTTAATCGTTGAGAAGTAACTCTGATGATGCCTGCGCATTATCCATGCAGATGTTCAAGTTTTACGCAGGGGATGTTATATTGGTTGTGTTGAAAATGTTGATCATTAGTATTTTAGAATGAAAAAAATAGTAAAAAACAAGGGAAAAAAAAAGGAAAACAACGTTTCTAATGTCGGTGGTACTCGTAATTGTGCACAAAATTTGAGTAGATATATTAAATTTTAATACTAAAATTAAAATTCATTCAATTAAACATTAATATTTAAATTCATCTCCATATTATTATTATTTTTCCAATATTTTATAACTTTATGTTCAACTAAAATTACTGAAAATTTATAGTCTCGAAATTTTGCAACCTCATGTTTAGTAATTTTGTTATTGTGCAGTCGTACTATATATTATAGTGGTATTTTTAGGACAAATCATGTGCAAGACAACAAAAATGAATGAACAACAATTAGAGATTGAGATGGTCACGGAGTACGGAAGGAATCAGAAATTATAATTGTTACTGAAAGAGGAAAAACGATATTTGATTTGAAGAGAAAGATGATAACCCTTTCTAATCCGAAAGAAGTAAAAATAAACTTGTCGAAATTTGATTAAGAGAAGGAAACGATGGAATTTTACAGAAGAAAATAGTGTTCAATTTGCAATTCAGCAGTCTATGACAGGTATTCTTGTCTCAGCTGCTTGGAGCATAAGAGCAGAATGCAAGAGATCATAGATTCAATTCTGTCGTACCCATTTGCATGCTTTATATTATCCAAATTTGTAAATTACTATTTAAAAAGTGTAATGCTAAGGGTACTCCTAAAAGTGCTTCGAATACCCCGAGGGCGGAAAAGCCTCTAGCACCTTTGTGGGGTGCCCTTAGCCTTAAACTTTTAAAAAATAAAATAAAATAAAATCCCTCAGTAGTCTGTTCAGCTAGAATTTACTGTGTCGGTAGGAGTTATCAAGCGGTAAATCCATGGATCTACAGTGACAGTCTCCTCGACTGCACTCTTTAGCTTCTCATCTTCGTCCCAATATCTCCATTCTCCTCCCAGAATCGTAGTTACGTCCTAAATATTAATGAGAAACTTCAAACAACCTCCTTCACCTCCATCTCCTCCTTCGCAAACCAGCACCTTTCCAGTTGCATGCCTCGACATCAAACCTTTCATCGCCACTCTCTTCCTTCTCAGTCTCTCCTTTGCCATCTGGAACTTACAACCTTATCAATCTCCAGTTACCGTACTTCCCTCTTCTCCTCCTAACATCACCGTCTCTTCGTTCAAGAAGCTAGCAAAACCCACGCTCTCCTCTAGTCTCAAATTCGAATCTAATCCAAATAAGCGTGTTTTCACCCCATACGGATCCGCCGCCGCCTTGTTCGTTCAAATGGGAGCATACCGCGGTGGTCCACGCACATTTTCGATTATCGGCCTCGCTTCCAAGCCTATTCACGTGTACGGCAAACCCTGGTACAAATGCGAGTATAATTCTAACAATGGCAAACCCTCAATTCGTGCTAAAGCATACAAGATCCTGCCAGATTGGGGCTACGGACGCGTGTACACTGTGGTAGTCGTCAATTGTACTTTTCCAGAGAATCCCAATTCAGACAATTCCGGAGGTAAACTTATCTTATACGCTTATTATTCAGTGAGCCCTAGAAAATTCGAGAAGTTTGTTGCTTTGGAAGAGGACAGAGGGTCTTACGACGAGTCCAAGTTCAAACCCCCTTTTAAGTACAATTACCTGTACTGTGGTTCTTCTTTGTATGGGAATTTGAGTGCCAGTAGGATAAGGGAATGGATGGCTTACCATGCTTACTTCTTTGGTCCTGATTCACATTTTGTGTTTCACGATGCCGGAGGAGTGGGGAAGGATGTTTGGAAGGTTTTACAGCCTTGGGTTGAGTTGGGAAGGGCGACGATTCAGGATATTAGGGACCAAGAGATGTATGATGGCTATTACCACAATCAATTTTTGGTTGTGAACGATTGTTTGCATAGGTATAGGCATTTTGCCAATTGGACATTTTATTTTGATGTGGATGAGTATATGTATTTGCCTAATGGGAGGAGTTTGGAGGATGTGCTTCAGGAATTGATTGGTTATACGCAGTTCACGATTGAGCAAAACCCAATGTCGAGCAAGCTTTGTATCAAGGATTTGGGAAAGGATTACTCTAGGTGAGTTTTTTGCAAATTATATATGCATATTACTTTGCTTCATGTTTGGCACTTCATTTATCATAACCCTTGATAAGTACCTTTTATTTGCATTACGCTTAGAAGCTCCATAAAAAGAATATACATATATGTGTTTTTTAGTATAATTAGCATGGAAGTTAAAAATTGCAGAAGTGGTAGTTTGTTGACTATAAGGGCATGTCTTAATCTATTAGCCCCCAATTTTTTCCTTCCACGCCCTATTATTTCGTTCAAGTTGATCGCTATCCTTTTATTTCTATTCATTCACCCATGTTAATACTAAACCTGCCCTTCTTTAATACATAGTAAGTCATAATTTCCTCACCTTCTAATTTCTTTCTATGACAGTACACATTCGGCCCAAAAGAAAATCAAAATCATCAAGTAATGTATTCTTCCAAAACAGTTACTTTTTACTATTACTCAAGTATTTAAACCCTACAGTTCAATTTTTTTTAAAGAAAATTCAAAATTAGTTGTTGTCAAATAAACTCGAACTTAAGGTAGAAGACCTGTGGTTTGGTTTTATTGTTGCAAACAGGTTACCCTGTCTTACAGTCGTTCATTTACATTGCTAATAGTCATATTAGGTATGCATTCATTAATTGGAGATCATAGTAGCTAAACGCCAAAATTAATTTATTTAGCTTCAAAATCAAATCATATCCAACCATTTTAACTTAGAATTATTCCACCACAGCCACTTAAATGTTGGTTAAAATTTCTTTTATTGTGATTTTGTAATAAGTATTTTGTCACTTGTGATGTGATTTCAAAAGAAAATGCAACCTGTGGACCTAGTTCGAGTGCTTAGAGAGTTTAAGTTCAACATTCTCACATAATTGTAATGGAATTTTGCAGTGAATGGGGATTTGAGAAACTAGTATTTAGAAATTCAATAACGGGCATTCGAAGAGATAGAAAATATGCAATTCAAGCTAGGAATGCATATGCCACCGGCGTGCACATGTCGGAGAATGTAATCGGTCGAACTACCCATAAAACCGAATCTCTTATTAGATACTATCATTATCACGATTCGATCAATGTTCTAGGCGAGCCTTGTAGAGAACTCGTCCCAAAGCCATCTTCTAAAAGCAAAAACATCACATACTTTGAGAAGATTCCATATATTTACGACGACAGTATGAAGCGCATTGCTGATAAAATCAAAAAATTTGAAGACCGGATGATTGGATCAGTTAGAGCTTAGTTCTGTAACATTTTCAGCATTTTTTTGGAAAAAGATTTGTGCACATATCCGTTTTCTCCTTTTTTTTGGTAAAGGTATGAGCTGTAAATTTGTTTAGTTTGCTTTTATCTTCTTTTTATTATTTCCTTTAAATTGCTTTTCTATAGTTTTTTCTTTCAACCGGAGCCCAGTGGAACATGTTATATTATATCAAGTATAATAGTATCATTTATTGATAATGGCATTGTAAAACATATAAAAGGAGGAATAGGATGCTGTTCAATTGCCATTATACGGTTTCCCTTTTGCTACCTAGTGCTTTGATAGCCATGTGAATGTGGTGGGTACAATAATTGTGAGGAATCAGAGTGTGTGTTGGTCCATATTTTATTATTTTTTGTTTGCTTGTCAAGCTTGTACCCATCATGACTCATGAGTAGGTGTACTCGGGAAATGTTTTTAAAATTTATTGAAAAATCTCGAAGCATCTAGGTGTACTGGTATCTGAAATGGTAGAGAGATAATTGTATCCATTTTTTAAAGTGTGTTATTCTGTTTTAACATGAGTCAATGTCTAGATACAGACGTAGAAGAATATGCTTATGAAGTAATAAGCCCTTTAACATGAGTCAATGAAATAATATATATTTGTAATTGTCATCATTATTCAGGTGATTTTCCATCGTTTTTAGTTTTTCTTTCTGATCAGGACCTACCAAACATGCTTTTTGTCGTGGCTTTTAATTTTTATTTGTTAATGAGTTTTAACAGAATTTTGTTATGCAAGGTGTTAACGTTCAATTTGGTCAATCAAAGACCAACAGCCAAATCCCAAGGATAGCCAAGTAAATCTAATCACAAAGAACAAGCAAATCCTTCTCATGTCCACTTGTTGCAATCTTATTGTTTATACTGTTCGATTACAAACACACTTTTATTTCTTTACAAGAAAAGTAGAAATAAAAAATTGTTTTTAATGACAATAGCGAAGTTCTCGCATAAGACGCTACAATGATCCATTTTGGCATGGAGCAGTTGTTGGAAAACTTGGGTCGTGGGAGTGGCGGAGAAGACCACATTCACTAGTGGAGGAAGTGGGACACATATGACTGTATATCGGACATGACAGTCCGTTGTCCGGCTCGGTCCGAAGCTATAAGGTGTCTGGTCCGTGTCCGTGTCCGTCCGATTCTCTTATAGGACAGAGCTTGGACACACTAATGTTCGGTCCGATCTAAAATGTTCGATGTTTTTCTATTATCCAAGCTATATCGGACATGACAGTCCGGTGTCTGGCTCGGTCCGAGGCTATATGATGTCCGGTCCACGTCCGTCCGAATTCTTATAGGACAGAGTTTAGACACACCTCCGTCCGGTCCAGTCCGGTCTGATCCATTTACAACCCTAGGGACACATCAACAAACTTGGCTAGCTCAGTTCGGCATGGTCGAAGCGAGGATTTGGCCAAATTCAGAGTTGGAGGTTGGGATGTCGAACCAGGGCAGTTGAGTGGAGGCTAAACCAAGGAAGGTCGAGCCGAGGAAGGCTGAATCGATATTTTCCCCTTCAGTGTCTAAGTATCTGAGACATCCAACGCTTTAATCAAGCTTTTCCATGCCCGCACTCAAGCCCTGAGCACTCCGTCAGCGAGGAATCCAAAGTGTGATTTTCTTGCCACAAGGCAAGTCAACAAATTGCCCCCTAAAACATGTCTTCTGATGGTAGACGTGTTTTGAGAATGTTGTATTCAAGAATCTAAAAGCCATAATTCGAGAGATGTCCAGATAGAAATCTGATAACCGAGTGCCTAAAGTTGAGAAAACCACGATCATGCTAGATCGTATTAATAAAAAAATCATAGTTTGAAATCCAATAAATTCCCACGATCTCTTCGGAGCGTATTATAGAAGAAAACCAAGTCCAAATGATCTAAAATTCAAATCCAAGAAACCCAAATATGCAGAAAACCTTATAAATTTGATAAATTCTAAATTCAGAATATCCAATCTAAAATCCGTATTTGAAATCCACGGTCTCATCGGGCCTAACCAATGGAGGTATAATCCATACGTGTAAAAAAAAATCAAATGAACTGTTTTACCAAGTTCTGACAAAACAATTCGAATCTGATCGAGCATAATTCATACTAGAGCCATGATCCAACGATCTTGCCAAGTCCTGGCAAGATAATCCATGCTTAACTGAGTATGGTCCTTACTCAAGCCATAACTGAACGATCTTTCCAAATCTTGACAAGAATTCAAATCCCATCGGGTACTGTCCATAAAGCCATGATCGAGTGATCTTGCCAAGTCTTAACAATACAACCCAGTACTTCCAGGCATAGTCAATACGAGTATTAACTTATTAAAATTCGAAATTCCAATTTTTAATTTCATACTTCACAAATATAATCTATTCAAGTGAAACAATTTATTGAAGTTTCAAAATGTTCGAAACTGTTGTAAAATCAAAACCAGACCTAATGGTTTATTGTTGGGCACCGAGCATAACTAGGGGTTAAATACCAACCCTACACGTGAATGAGTCAATTTGGCCATTTTTAATTACAAATTAATTATTTTGGATGGTGGACGACCTATTGTTGGGTACAAATCATATTTGGAGATTAAGTCATAATCCCGTTCATGGGTATGCCGGCATAGCCAACCAAAATCAAAATTCGAAAAATCAAAATTTAAAAGACAAAGTCCAAAGAGTCCAAGATCCCAAAAGCCAAGTACTAGTATCCACAAAATCAGATGCCCAGAGAGAAGTCCCGATCAATTAATGATCAATCTGCCCGAGCGAGGTGCTGCCCCGCTTCTGTTTCATGGGACAGTAGGCGACTGCACCTGTTTTGTTGTTGCAGTCTGGTTTTTAACATACTGTACCATCTCTCCGAGTCTGACAAGCTCCTTAACCATATCCCGTAGATGCTTACATTCGTTTGTATCGTGGTTATCTAGCTCATGGAACAAACAATGTTTTCCAGGCTTCCTTTCCTTTTGCGTTGACTTCCTCCCGAGAGACTTTCTAAAGGGAAAAACCTCTTGAATATCCAAAGAAATATCTTTTGGAGAAGAGTCGAGTTTCACATACGAAGAGAAACTGGGTTCTCTTTGTGGTTGAACATCCCGGCCATTTCCGTTGGACGTCTTCCCTTTGCCCTTTTCTTTTCCTTTTCCGAATCTAGACTGTCCTCCACCCTTAATAGCATTAATTTCGAGAGTCCTTTTATCAACTCTTGCATCATCCTTCCGCAGAAATCTGCCTGTTTCAAAATAAAATTTGCCAAGTTCCCTCGGTAGATCCCTTTGTAACGAGATTTAAAGTCTGTCTTATCCAAAATTTCAGAGACAGCGTCCATAGCACCTTAGAAGAGTGAACTTACATTTGCTCCTTCAATATCCTGGTATCAGAGACATCCCACGATCCATACTCAAGTCTTGAGCACTTCCTTAGTCAGAAATTTAAAGTGTTACTGTCTTACCAAAAGGCTGGTGGGTCAACACAGGGTAAAACAATAAATTGTTCTGTTTGGTATCCTTCATCACATGGGAATTTATTTTTTTGGGCTGCCCTTTACGATTGGTCCTCCATCCAAAGTTGGAGTCCTTTTAACCATGTCCTTACCATATATTTTCTGGTCTTTAAGTTGGGCTAATATATTTTCTTGTTAACCTGCACTAGCATGCTGTGAAACGACGATACATATAGCTCTGGAAAATCACTTACAGTGTAGTTGTTAAAGCATAGCTTTCAGCTGTGATCGCTTGGAAGGATTCGAGGTTTAGGTAGGTACACTGTTTCTAAACGAACATGTGACTGAAGTTGTATGCGTTTTGACCCCTTACATTTGATTTATTGTGGCTTATACGTTGCCATCTTATGCTGGCAAATATATAACAATATTTGGTTTGTTTTACTCGTTAAACGCCTCTGATTATTTCGCTGTTCATAATTTCAAAGTAGATTCGGGCCAATCAAATTAGAACAAACTTCCTTTCATCTACCGGTTTGTAAGGTGAATTCCTATGTAAGTTTTGTTGTAAAGCGGTCTCTGTTATTGTAGTAACGCCTTTTTCGTGATTTTTTTTTTTGTATTTATTACGAAAGAGTGCAGACATGTCTGCTACCATAATGTATTATAGATGCTGGATTTTTTTTGTAGAAACGTCTACAATTATTTTGTAAACTAGTGTGTAACCCGTGCGTTGCACACGATAATATTGTAAAATATAGTATTTAGAATTTTGTTGTTAAAATTGGAACTTTTTTATATAACATACGATGAATCTGACAAAATAAATAAACTATAAATTATTATTATTGTTGTTATTTATATAAGGTATGCATCATGTAACTTTTATTTGTTCAAAGTAAAAAATAATTTA
Source organism: Allium sativum (assembly GCA_030737875.1). NCBI lineage: Eukaryota > Viridiplantae > Streptophyta > Magnoliopsida > Asparagales > Amaryllidaceae > Allium > Allium sativum. The sequence continues at coordinate 163,089,651 of CM060923.1, forward strand.
TCGTTCTTATTACCATGAGCAACTGTTTATGCTGAAACTAACATATTTTAATTATTTTAGATATATTAAAAAATATTATTTATTTGTTTTAAAAATATGTTAGCTATGAAATTATGTAATTGATTAAAATATATTATCTTAAGAGTAAATAATCCGAAAAAATAAGAATAACTTTATAACTAAATTATTAAGAGTCATCAAACATGTACAATGAGAGAATTTACAAAATAACACACGGTAAATGTTTAACATAAAGACTTTTTTCTAAATAGTCTATTTGGAATACATGTTGCAGTTCAAATGTGCACTAAAAACCAAAAACATAATTTTTTTATTTTTAACTTAAAAATTAAAGTAAGGTAATATTTTTGGGCCTCCATTTGAAAGCTTCAACTTTATACGTTTTATTAGCTAAATACTGCAAGCGTTATAATTATATAATTTGCTGATATGAGATTATTCATGTACATATATAAAGTGGGCCATCTTCATTTCCAAAATTCATTTGGCGGCATTAGTTTTGAGGTGGGAATATAAATGACACCAGTGCAATCATATAGAATTCTCTAAATAAAACCACGTTTGCTACTAAAACTTGCAAATATGAATAGTCTACATCTTCAACCTAAATTACTTGATCTCTACATTTTTACAGTAGGAATCCAGTCTTGTAGTCTTGCAGATAGATTTACCTTAGCGTTAATAACAATTGGGAAAAGCATAAGCATAAACTGGTCGGTAATTAAACAATAAGCAAACTGAGGCCACTGAGAACTTCTGAAACAATTACAATATTGATGAAGCAGCATAAAAATAGACACGTGGATCGAAACCAGTTGGAAGACAAAAACAGCCGTAATAGAAAAATAATTTACATCAGAAATTTCAACATATAAATAGAAACCAAAACAGCCGTAAATGATACAGAGCACCTAAAGCAAAAGTAGCATAATAGGCAGACAGAATATTGTTACTTTTTTTTTTTTAATTTGGAAATGCCAATATTGCTTAAATGATTATACAAATAATTGTGATGCCGCTGCATAAAATCATCTGAAGCTGAGCCATACATATAGGTAATATTTTCCAGGAAGTCCATGAATCATTTGTGTCATGCTTATATCCTTCAGTTTATACAAAAGGGATGAATAAATCTGCGTATAAATGGGTTTATCCTGAATACGGTTCAACAATAAGTGGACAGTGCAAGCCAGTAATTAAACATAAAATAAGGTACATAGATGATATACCTGAATCCTGTTGAAATTGATGATACGCAAATCATAAATTTTTGGGCAACAAATAATCTTACATATTTGGTGGAAGGATTTGTTGCTAGACTTTATGGAGAGATTTGGTGCTAGATTTGATGTAGAGATTTGGTGCAAGATTTGATGAAGAGATTTGGTGCTAGATTTTATGGAGAGATATTGGTTGCTATATTTGTGGACATTTATTGCAAGGATATTTGGTGTTTATCCAAATAGTTTTATAACATATATGAAGATAATTTGGATGCCAAGTTTTCTTGGGCATGAAGCAATTCTCTCTATAAAAAGGGCCAGCTAACATCTTCATTAGGTGTGGGTGAGATCCACCAAGTGTGGGTGAGAGCCACCAAGAGTGATCATTCTAGCTATTCCAAATTGAGTGTTCTCATTCAAATTTGTTAGCCATTAGATATTCTACCTATTTCTCAATAAGGTTATTGATTCAAGTTGTAATTGTTTGTAACGATAGTTGAGATCGATTGTAAACAATTTTTATTAGTGAATCAATAAAGAGGGTGGTTGGGTGGAATATCGTGTGTTCATATTTCCGATATCTTTGTGTTGTTTATTTTTCAATCATATCCATCTCCAAGTGATTGGGTGATAAAGATCCTATTTTTCTTGGCGTTTTGTCAAACTTCCGCTGCGCACAAAACCCCAATAGTTTGGTATCGGAGCCGGATCATCGCATAACTTGGAGTGTTTGTTGGATTGAAGATTGGAGATGTCGGAGATGGTGTTGCTTTCATGGATGGCTATTGTGGAGTAGGAGATTTTGAGAATTTAGAATGAAGAACCTAGTCCGCAGCAAGGTGGAGATGTTGGTTTTGATCACTGCTGAGGATCCGTTGAGGATCATGTTATCGATTGTTGTCTTCACGTTGATAATTCTCGAGGGATCCATGTAGATGAAGAGGGATCAAGTGGTAGGCGTATATCGATAAAGAGAAGGTGTGATTGAGCCTGGAAATCAATTAGGTAATCTTGTGGCCTGATGAAATCAAGAAGGTGTGATTGAGCCTGTAAATCAATTGAGCCTGGACTTAAAGAGAAGACATGATGGTTTTATCTCATAGCCGTTAAAATCGAGATGGTGTTAATTGAGAAAGAAGAGGTTGAAAGTGAGAGCTAAGGGGCTATTGTTTGAGTGGAGGAGATGTTGTGATTTGGTATCAAGGTGGATTGTTGAAATTAGTGATACGCAAATCATAAATTTTTGGGCAACAAATAATCTTACATATTTGGTGGAAGGATTTGTTGCTAGACTTTATGGAGAGATTTGGTGCTAGATTTGATGAAGAGATTTGGTGCAAGATTTGATGAAAAGATTTGGTGCTAGATTTTATGGAGAGATATTGGTTGCTATATTTGTGGACATTTATTGCAAGGATATTTGGTCTTTATCCGAATAGTTTTATAACATATATGAAGATAATTTGGATGCCAAGTTTTCTTGGGCATGAAGCAATTCTCTCTATAAAAAGGGCCAGCTAACATCTTCATTAGGTGTGGGTGAGATCCACCAAGTGTGGGTGAGAGCCACCAAGAGTGATCATTCTAGCTATTCCAAATTGAGTGTTCTCCTTCAAATTTGTTAGCCATTAGATATTCTCTACCTATTTCTCAATAAAGTTATTGATTCAAGTTGTAATTGTTTGTAACGATAGTTGAGATCGATTGTAAACAATTTTTATTAGTGAATCATTAAAGAGGGTGGTTGGGTGGAATATCGTGTGTTCATATTTCCGATATCTTTGTGTTGTTTATTTTTCAATCACATCCATCTCCAAGTGATTGGGTGATAAAGATCCTATTTTTCTTGGCGTTTTGTCAAACTTCCGCTGCGCACAAAACCCCAACAAATCCACTGCAGCCGTAGATACTTAAAAACCAGGCACATTTAAGTGTACCTGATATAACCGTTTCATGCAATATATGACATATACGGGCCTATGTTTGTGCTTGAGATAAATTAAATATTGTTTCTGCAGTAAATATGAAATCAAATTGTTGTGGCTATCATATCCACTTTAACGGAGGAAGATTACTTTGTCGTATATTCATGAGTTAAGCTTGAATATTTATGCAGCCTTTGAAGGAGAATGGAGGCTAATATGAAGTCAAGCATTGTCGATTGATTGAATTAGGATTCAGGATCAAAAACTTCAAACGAAGCAAGGCTGAAGTTGATTAATGCTATGACTTAATCTGTAGGAATTTCTGATGTTTAATTATCATGGATTGGTACTTGCTTAGATCTGCTTTTAGTGGTTCATGAATGTAACATATCGGCCCTTCAGGTCATTACAATCTTTTACCCGTATTAGTGAAATTTATAAACTTTTGCGTATAGCCACATGTAAAATAATGGTATGTGCTAAAAATGTTAATTTGTTATATTTGTTAACGTAAAGCAGAACAGGTTATGTCACTTAAAAACTCCATACTCGACCATAATATTTATGTTTCCACGATGAGATCGTCGGTTTCTTTTGCAAAGGCTAGATATATTGAAAGCTATCCATAGTTTAATCTGCGCCTCCACAAAACAGAACACATACTAACCTTCATTTTAGAATTATTATTGCTCAAAAGCTTTGACAGCTAGATTCACCAAGTTACCCCAAATTAGAAACTTTTAAAAAATGTGTTTCCTCCTATTAACAGAATATTGATTTGATTTAAATGATATTATTGCAAGAGAACAAAAACAAAATTTTAAGCACTCTTACGCAACCTAAAGGAGAATGAATACCTTTATTCTTGATATCTAACATCTAAATTGCTCTAGTTTCCATCTGTTAAGACCACATTTAATTTTCACTCTACAATTTGAATCAAAACTATCCTTTTATTTTTAGAACACCAAGCACATGCATGCATTTCCACTAAGAAGTGTTTACCTGGAACAAAGATCAAAACACTGAGTCTACGAATTAATTATAAAATTATGACTGTGCAACTATGACTATAAGCACAAAGTTGATATTATGCATACCCGTCTAACTAATAAAAGCGAAAAAATTGAACTCATTCATAGCAGATTCAGTAAGATGCGAACATCAAATTTATTGATTACCGTCTTGGATGATTTAATAAAGGAATACCATGTTTGTGCTTTACCACCAAATAATAGGTCTTTCGATTAACCAAATGATTCATTTAATATTGTCCGTAATAAAATCGTAATAAATACACTGTAGATCAACCAAATGATTCGTGTTCATGAGGCAAACCAGCAAGGTAAAACATAATAGATTCAAAACGCAATTGTTTAACAAAGTAATCATCATCCATAGTTGGTTATTTATAACTTGTCCGCTAGAGTTTCCAAAAACTGTTAGATCTATAATATGCAAAACGGAAAACAAATAAGAAATATTATTATAAGCTAGACTATGATGAATTATAATTTGTAAAGTAATATCAGACCACCGTATATAATATTCTAATGCATAGGAAAGTTATAACGTCTGTTTACAATGTTGGTATATTGATTTAAATATTATTTTATTAATGACATACAAATGAATTACTTATAGATCATTGCATTGTTATAGCTATATCACCACGACAGCTAACTCAAAACCTAGGATGAGGGAAAGAACTCAATTGGGTGTTGTAAACGTACATACTTTTGTAAAATATTTAAAATGATTAAAATAAAATACATGGTAGTCAGTAGGTTAAATCAGAAGCCTCTTAAACAGTGCATTTTCATTGAACACATCAAAACCAAAGTTGCAAACTTCGAAAGAAAATTGGTGCAGTTGACTTCTAAAAGACAGAGTTAAATTACGGCATTAGTTCTATTCATATTAAAACTTTGAAGATTTTGTTAACTCCAAACACATGAAAAAAACAATATAAGAAAGTTGAAACTGCTGAACTTGAAATTTGTTGCATATGAATTTCAAGTGAACATGTAAGAGAAGAAAGATGAAATTATTGAACTGGAAAATGGCTGTATCTGAATTCCAAGTGAATACATAAGAGAAGACAGTTGAAAAAGAACTGGAGGTGCCAAGGTTTCAGAGCTGAAATCAACATTGTAATAACACAGATGTGGCATGGTTCAATTTTTCTGAAACTACATAAAGATAGAAAAATAAAGCAAAAACAAAGAAGTAAAGAGATGCATCTAACCATGTGAATGATGTGAAATAAAGACTGCATAAAAGAGATTCAATTTTCCACCCATATAAGATAAAGCCGTAAGTACTCCCACAGTGAAATAACATGGTATATTTAAATATTTAAGTTGCCTGTATTGTATGAAAATTTACTAAATACTAAATTTAGAAACATGGAGATTGAACCAAAGTAAAACAAATTCATGATTTAAAAAATAACCAAAATTTCTCATTTTCACGATTTTAATTACAATACTAACCTGTGTTAAAGAGCAGGGGAACAGTTTGTCGAAGTGTGAAAAATTAAACCAGTGTTTCATAAGGTAGTAAGCATTAAACATGAAGCATGAAACGCAGCATACCGGAGACAACCTTCGCCTGACAAATCAGAGTGATAAAGGCTTGAAACCTACACAAAAATCAATGAGCGAAAATATAATAAATTAGTACTCAAAGTTGAAAGTGGAAATGGTGAGAGATAATCCTTTAATCCATACTCAACTTCTTATACAGAATAGATAAGTAAACATGTGCATCCTCGTATGCATATGTATGCAGTGGTTATCATATGTATTAGCTGATTTGGTAAGAAAATTCCACAAAAAGTTAAGTAATTGATAATCTTATTAGTGGTTTATAAAACAGTGGAGACATCTGGTCATAATTTGATGCACCTGATATTTGACAGTGGGATATATTTTTGGTTTAAGTGTAATATAGGATATCAAGTCTAGTGGTTAAGCATAATTTTGTCGCTTGGTGGTCAACAACGGAAAAATAGATAACGACCAAAGGAGAAAGAAAATTGAAGTAAAAGGAAAGGGAAAACGCACACGGAATGTGCATAGCCAAGGTAAATTATTTTGTCAAGGTAAATTATTTTTTATTTTTTATTAAGCAGTGTAGTTTGTTGTGTACGAAATGTGCATAGCCAAGGTAAATTATTTTTTATTCTTTATTAAGTGGTATAGTTTGTCATGTTTGTTGTATGGGTCTTGTTTGACAAACTGGTGCATTTGCTGAAACATAGTTTTGAGACAGACCCTGGCAAGGCGCTGCATAATTAAAATACTTATACTTTACAAAAATAGTTAATTTTCTGACTATCTGTAGCATCCGTTAGTTTATTAGCTCAAAATTTAAGAGAAAATAACTTTACGTATTGCGTTTTTATTTAGTCATACGGAACAAACAATCACGCCTTAAATAGTTAACTTCATGGAATGTGTATCTATTTCTAAATATATTTTGAAAAGCTCATAAGATTCAATGGCCAGATTGGAATAAATAAAATTATAAATAAAGTGCGGGTTTTGAATATATATTGCAATGAAAGACCAATAGTATTTATTTTGTGGAAAAGTATTTGATGTATGTGCAGTTAAGGCAAGTAATTTGCCAGCAACATAATGTACAAATAAGTACAAAACTAAAACCATTTCAAGAATGATAGGAATTAGAAGTACCTTTATATACCATTCAAAACAAAACATCAAGTAGGTAGATGAGACGTACCACATGAGGACTAAATATTAAAATGGTCAATGATGAAAATTTCTCAGTAATAGTGTTTAAACAATAAAAATACAAAAGTGAAATAGAATCTAGAACATTGCATCAAAAAATGTAAATACAAATCAACACTAATATATTTATCACTGAATTCATTTGATAATTCCAATGTAAACCAATCACGAACTGCAATCGTTTCAATCTTTTTCATTTCAATGCACAGAGATATTAGTATATTTATACAAAATCTCATTTTCTGAGGCTTAAGCGCATGCATGGAAGGCATCAACATAATCCAGACAAGGGATTTAGAGCATATAGCATTCTCAAGTGTTAAAACAAAATTAAAGACTAACATGAAGAGGGGAAATACCAGTCGCAAAAAAAAAGGTTTAGAACCTCAAACGATGTACTTAAGTTAAACAGGAGCATATAAACAGAAGAGCCAAAAAATGTAGAGATCAAGGTTAATTTTTAAATGCTCCCCCCATTTATGAAGCAGCAAATTTTAGAAGGAAAAAGTCAATTGATTTGACAATGCTGCAATGTCAACCATCCCTATGGCGAATGCAGAAGACGAACATCGCCGATGAAGAGATCAGGAAACTGGAAGGAACGGATAAGTGAGAAGGCGGTTTTCAGTCGATTTGAATATTTATCTTATATGCTATAATATCAGTGAAACTGGATTTAGATGATGAATGGTGACATAACTTGACTATAGCTATAAAGACAATATCTTTAATAATATAGACATAACTTTCCAAAGATCTAACATATTTCTATTAACTTTATGTGCATGAAAAAAAGAAGTATTTTATACCAGGAGAATGCAATTGGAAACATAGTCGGATGGTTTAATGCTGTGAATTTATGATATGATAAACAAAATTTTTAGCTGGTTTAACAATGCAAATTTCATCCTGGTAAAACATGTGCGACATGCACTGGCTTAACTGTCCCTATGATCTATACACATTGTACATTCTCTAACATCAATTTGGAAGATAAATTAATTAATTTATGAATGAAATATGTCATACATACCAAATTTAAACATAACAAACTTTTTCTTCAAAATGGAAAATCAATGCTAAAGTCATACATACATAGCTGGTGGATGGCCAAATATATAAAAGTAAAATTGGCATGCCAATTTCTCAAGAAAAACACTGTTACTATAGATATTTACCAAAAACACATTTCAGGAAGAACTTATTTTTATATAAAATTTAGCCAATATAGTTGATCACAATAGTTCCTATTAAACCGTGCAGGCAAAATAATAATAAACAATGACCGACAACACCCTTTTAGTTTCATCTCCATACAACGAACTAAAATATAGTGCATATCAACTATCATCTATTACCTAAAAATTACCGCAGCCTTCATTATTATCATTTTAGAGTGTAGCAACAAAGCAAGAGGAATGAAACTGTAACTTACTCAAGAAACCACAATCCAATTCACATCATGATGTATCACAGAGACCTATGATTTTATTTATTTTGATTTGATTTGGCTTTTGAGTAGTTATCTATATGAAAAACCATCCATTGCAGGCCTTATCTATATGATTTTGTCAACGGAGTGTTAGGTCAGCAATGTATCATAAAGGAATCTAACATTCTCTAGCCTCAATTCACTGGATATAGTTGACCGAGTTTCACACTGCCATAGGTTGTTAATTAATCCCAAGTGAAACAACGAAAGCACATACCAGAAAACAAAAATAAATAAACCAGAAAAAGTCAAAAGATTATCACAGACTGAAAATATATTTATGTAATGTTATATGACAGATTTTTTTTTTTTTTTTTTGGTTTATTCATCATATTAATTTAAGCAATGATGTCGACAACAGTAACTAAGAAACAAATGTGGCATAAAACACGGTTACTTGTTTCATTACCTATATCTGAATAATAACTTGGCCAATCCAGTTCAAAGAATTAATCGTAGACACTTCGCTGTGAATTTTGTATTATAATACTAATAATTCTTTAATGGCATGGTCATTTATTAGATATAAATGAAACATTTCAACTAAAACTGAGACTTGGAGTCTTTTTTGAAGATTAATATATAGGTGAAGAATTTATTTATGCTACATTTAGACCAATGTAAAGATAAGGCGAGTTTGGTGAGGAAGGAAAATATTTGTTACCTTTTACTCCAAGAATGTGGACACAGTTTACAATTTGAGCCAAATCATCATGAACCCTGAATACATATGAAGTTTTTTATATCTACCATTAGGAAAATAATTGTGCTTCTATAAGTCATACAACATGGCAAAGCAAGCATTACGAATACGTTGTCTGGAAAAAACTACGTGTTGTCAAAATTTGTGGTTTATTTGGATGATTACCAACAAATTCTATAATACGTTGTATTATAGAGCAGAGTTATGGGATGTGAGTTTTGTTCTCACATGTTTCGTTTTTGGTGTTATAAATAAAACTGTCACATCAGTCATTATTGTAGACACGTTTGTTAACCTTCAGATATGAATTACATACATTGAGTATTGTACAATAGCTTTCTTTTATTTTTCAAGATCATGCATGAACCTATTATTCTCTCCGTGTTTTAGGTATGAACTTTGTTTTTGATAATGGTCTGAAAACAGCCATATACACACATTGTGACCTCTTATATGCTAACTCTAGGCCTAAAAGTAGACATGATCTTAACATGTATAGCAAGGGATAAGTTTATATAAATTTTATTGTTGAATATGTTTGAAATAATATTCATCTGACAACCAGTAGTACATGCAAAGCCTACAGAAGCAAACATAATTGTTAATTCTTAAGGGACTCATGAAAGTTTCAATTCAAGGTTTGTATCAATAGAATGGTCATATCATTGTCGAGTTTAATACTATTTATTTATGTTCTGGCCAACACTCTACATACGATTAGTCAGGTGATAGTAATGAAAAGAAATCAAACTGATCAGCCTTTTTATGCAATATCCCTTAATCCCCATAACCAGTTTTTCCTAGGTTTAGCAACGCATTAGAGAAGCTTATCGCTTACGCTAAAATACGTGTGCGTGTTATGTTTGTAATTTGAATAGGACAAAGATGAGGCAAATTTGCAGTCGCAAATCAGTGTAACAGTTAACATGTATTCAAATATCTGTGGGTAGCAAGAGAAAAATGTAACGTACAAAAGAATTCGACTAACATCACAGAGCATGGAAGAGGGATACGTTAAAAAAATTTGGGGATCATAAGTACCAATGTTATTTTGTATGGGTGGCTTTAAAAACGGAAATACCTGTAAACATAATCACATTGATCGCTTTGTCGCATAAGGCTTCAGAACAGCAGGTATGGGCTGTAGCGGTTTGACTTGATCAACCTGAGGTTAAAATGTAGTGACATAACTGACACCAAGTTCAACAGTTAGCAGTATCAAACATTAAATATGTCAATAAATTTTGATAAGCTAAATTTGCATTTAGGGAGAGCGAACCTTATTATTGGTGTACCATCTGCATACGTTGTAAATTAGCCATGCTAACCAAGTTGGATGTACGGAGAAAGTTACAAATTCCTGTGGAAAAATTTGTGATTAATTTTATCATGTTCGTTGATTAATTAACAATGTTAGAACACACAGGACTACTGGGTGTATGAAGATTGTGGGTATCTGTAAACATGCAGTATGTAAAGAGATAACCATTTTGTTCATTATTCGTTATACTGAATCAGGGAAGCAGACTGTAACGTTGAAAGACAGTGACAGTAAGAAGGTTACATATCGATTCAAAGCTAAAAAGCATCTAAGTGGTAACTTCGAAATGATTCAACATTAGCTTGCGGGAATGCATCAGTTGACCGACCCTAGTGATATTAGAAGAGGATAATATATCGTCTAAAAAAGTAGTACCCTAAAATCGGCGGCAGAGGTTGTAGGTGAGGAAATCGTTTATGGCAAATTAGGGAAATAAAAACGCACCTGCCGAAATCCATTTCAGAAGTCGTAAACCAATTACAGCAATCGATTTTGTAGTCGGAATTAGGTATCCGACGTTTGTGCTGATCGAAATAAAACTGCTGGGAATAAGAGCGGAACAGGATACCGTGTTTAGGCAATGAAAATGGGGAACGAATTTCAGTAGAGGAAGATGGAAAAGATAGATGAAGGGAACAGTCGGTGTCAGGTTCGGTTAGAAAAATTAAACTGATTTGGGGAACAGGTTTAAGTAATAGATTAAAAGATTTAAATATTAAATATCAACGAAGAATTAAAAGATGGCTTCTAAAATCAAGGAAATACTATTAATTAATAGATGTGAATAAAAAATCCAGAGACTTTCAAGGTGAGAAGAGATAAAACAGAGAATTAAGGAGAGAGCTTGAAAAGCTTCTGCTTTACTATTATTTAATAGATGTGCAAGACATACATACAACTGTTTTCATAGTATATTGCAGACATGTCTCATTGTATCAAAAAACTGCAAATATATTTGTAATTTTTGTTATAGGTTCTTCTTTTTCTGCATTTTACTAGAAGTGAGATGTTTTTCATTTGTATTCAATTTATATTAATTTTTTTGTTGATTTTTGCACATAATGTGATGTTGAACAAGTGTAGACATTGAATTAGAAATTCTGAAACAATCAGCAAAAATTACATTAAAGCATGTAATTTTTTGTTATAGTTCCGGCTACATCTGTAGTTTTTTGAAAAACTGCAGTTATTTCTACATATTTTGTTCAAGCATGATTTTTCTTTATTTCTATTTTTTTACTTACACGAATACGAAGATGACTATAAATTGAATCAAGTTGCGAAGTTGGTTTTTTTTTTTTTTTTTTTTTTTTTTTTTTTTGGTTTTCGTAAAACAGAGGCATAATTTACAATGTTTTTGAGCAGTGTGTTTTGTATTTTAAAACTTAATAGAGACCTTACCCAAATTATCTCAATATTTTTTCTAGATTTTAATTATTGATTTATTTTGTGGATGACCAACTAATTGATTGATTTAGTTTTTTTTTTCTAGATTTTAATTATTGATTTATTTTGTGGATGACCAACTAATTGATTGATTTAGTAATAACGTTTTATAGTGTAAGAAAACTGATTGATCCAAGAATCTTTAGCACCTTCAATAGTTAGTAGAGAGATAAAAGATTATGCAGGGACATTGGAGACTATAACATTTATATTTATGCTTAGTGTTTAACAAAATAAATCATTTTAATTTAATTAAATGATTAAAACAAACTTAAGACCTAAACGGTAAAAATTTAAAGATGAATGAATCATGATACGAAATCTATTTCATTGTTGTCATTATGCCGTTTGCATATAAATTTAATAAAATCAGATAAAGTGATGAAACGAGACGAAAGTTCAAGGCAAAATATAATTTGGTCGAAATTGCCCTGTAATTTTGAATTAAACCTTTCTCTTCTTTCTCTTCATTTATTTGATTCAGTTTGTCATCTTCATCATCTTCTCCAAGAAAATAAAAGTGAGTTTCACAAAATTTAAATTATCGCATTTCTTCACCTCTAGATCAAGCTTTATGAATTAAATAATAAATTCAAGCTAGAGGATTATTTACGAACTTCTCTTTTGGGTTGCGTTTGGAGGAGACTGAAGTTGGATTTTAGAAATGTGGAGAACTTCAAAGCTGGGTTCAAATGCACTTTAACCTTCTATAGGTTATACGAGCGAGTTTTTTTTCTCTCTATGATATATTGTTAAATGTTGGTTAAGACTAGATGAATGAGGTTTTAAAATTGATTATCTTAATTAATGATTGTTTGATAAAGTTAGTCATAAAATAAATGTGTTGAAAGCTTAATATTGGATGTTAATACGTTTGGATTGAATTTTTGTTGGTTGAAGTTGATGGAATGATTCATAACATTAGCCAATGGAATTTAATATTTTACAGGTTGAAGTGATGGTCGAGTAGTTAAAGTCAAATTGTAGTTGAATTGAACTACTACATCATGGTTATTTGTCGAGTAAGAAGTTTTGCTTGTTTGAATGTCGAACAACTTATAACAATGGCATGGACTTTGATGGATAGATGGTAGTGCATAGTGTCTAGGTGGCACGAAGACAAACGTTGAAGACGGGAGAAAGAATGGCGAACAGAAGAGGCGGGAGAATTTCCCACTTTAGGTAATTCTCACATCCAGGTTCAAACCTGCGTATAATAGACGTTTAAACGTTTGAACTATAAATTTTGACATTTTTAATCTTAATTTTTTATGCTACATTACTCATATGTAAATCGGGAGTTTTGAGATGTTTGGATTTTAAGACCAAACATTTGAAATTTTAGTCAGACGTCTGTCTTTCCTGTTCAGCCGTATGAACTAGCGTAAGTTAGGTAGTTAAGTTTTGTGCTTTAGAATTCAAGGATTCAAGTTCATTTTGGGGGCCTACGTAATGCTTTAAACTTTTTAGACAAATTTATGGTAAACACCATCAAAACAAAGTTTCTCTATAGAATCCCTTGTTTACGAAAGGAATGGGTCAGGATTAAGTATTGATTCCATAACTAAATTTTTGTAGAACGTTTTCGATGTCTTCCAAAAGCGAATTCCTTTAGAAAGTAAGGTTAAAATTTTGATTTCCATAGTTTTAGAAGAAAGAAGTCCATTCGTAAAAATGTTTATACTTTGGCATTTTCCTTGTAGTTTCGTCACGATCCTTTAGCGTAGCGATGGAGGATAGCAGGGGATTTCCATTATTTATTTTAAGGGATTTGATATCCTTTCGCTAATTTATTGTCGGATCTTCCGGAAGCATAAAGAGGAGGAAACTAAGTCCCGGTTGGATTAATTAAACTTAAATAACCATCATTTCATAAGGTTTCAGTTGGTCTACGAAGGCTCTACCGGGTAGCTGGAGTAGGGCCTAAAGTTACCGGTAAGCTAAAAAGTCTTGGGAATCATCGAGAAGTGAGTCTCAACAGAGTTTCGAGAAGTGAGTCTCAACAGCGTTTTAGTTCATTCTTATTATAGCGAATATATGTGACTGGTCTCAAGGACTCATTAGAATAGACGAAAGGGGAATCGGTAATACGCTAGCAGTTGCGCACCACTTTGGGGATGCTCCTGCAAGGTCAGAATATAATAATAACCCGATAATTGAATAAATTCACATTCATTACCTTAATAGCTTCATTAGATCTTTCTATTAAGAACTTCAAAGATTAAACATAAAGGCACTTTTCCCTAAACTTATTTACAAGATAGGGTTTACAACTCAATTTAAGAGTACAAGATTGAGAATGGGGAGTTGGTCCTGATTTTGGACCCCTAGGGTCGTATTCATAGGTGCAAATTGATCCTTCTTCCAACTTATGGGCTTTGCTCCTACCATGCGGTAGGAGCACATGTGAAGGCTTTGTATGTGCGCATGCCGCTTTTCCTTATGAGAGCACTTATGCTTTCGCGAAGACTTTCGAAAGAGCGCTCCCGAAGGTGTAGGCTTTTGCTAGGAGTTGAAGAAGGGGATTTGCTAGAACTTCCGACTCTTCTCCTTTTTATGCGATACTTGTGAAGTTTAACTGGTGAAGGCTTAAGTTGTCTTGTATTTCCTCTTCAGACAAACCGAAGGGAATAACAAACTTAGCCTGTAACGCTTAGAGATAGCAAATCCGAGGTTGTTGCCCTTCGAGTTACGCCGATAGGGGATTTCTTGACCGAAAAGAGATCCTTTGCTTCTTCTTCCTAAATTCCGAAGGCACATATCGATAGCTTGATATTATTTCTTCTGATGGGCTACTCATCCTTACTCCCCTTCGCCCTGACAGTTGCTTTTCATTTTACATTGGTTATTTTGGTACTAACATTATCCATCATAGTGAAGGGGAGACCTTGACTTTTCAAGTCAACTGTTATAACAACCCTGGTTTTAGAGGATTACCTGCTATAGGTATTAATAAATTATAATGCGAATTACAATTTGTTAATCATAATATAAGCGACATAATGAAAGGACTGGTGTTTGAAATAGGTTATATTGGAAACATTTGAATAAAGGTTATTTGATCTAGTTGGGAACTTGACAAAACTTATGTAACATAAATTGATGGATTTAATGGTAGTTTATGTGAAATAGGGAAGTTTATTAAAATATAAGAATCTATTAAGGTTTTGAAATGAATTGCAATTTCTTGATTAATAAAGATTGAAATATAATAAAAGTAAATGTTGGAAAAAGTTATAAATAGCTTGTAACATCCTGTATTTTTGGTAGTCAAGTATTTAATATATATATATATATATATATATAAAATCTTAAATATTTATTTGGATTATAAATGGATTTGTAATATATAATCCGTTTATATAACGAAGTTTGAACGTATAATTTATATTTAAAATATAAAAT
The DNA here is from genome assembly GCA_030737875.1 of Allium sativum. Classification (NCBI taxonomy): domain Eukaryota; kingdom Viridiplantae; phylum Streptophyta; class Magnoliopsida; order Asparagales; family Amaryllidaceae; genus Allium; species Allium sativum. Next base: position 163,104,948 of record CM060923.1, read on the forward strand.
GAACTCAAAACGTCGCGGTAGTTTGTAATTTAAGATTTGAACTTCAATTGAATACACGGAATCCATTTTGAGTCGGAATTCTGTGAAATAAGAATCGTTTGAATCTATTTAATTATAATTTTCGAATGAAAGAAAAAATAGAGATTTCAGCTTATAGATTGTTGGTTATGTCCAATTCAAATTTTCGAATAGTCGCTATGGAGTTCGATAATAAACGATAACATTTATTAAGTAAAATGTAAATGATTTTTATATAATTTGAATACCGTTTAATATGAAATTATATAATATTGAGTTCATATATATATATATGTATATAATATAGGTTTATTTTAAAGTTGTATAAGATTTTATTTAGATATATATGATAATAGTAATTTACTTTTATTATTATGGATTTAATTATATTTTATCGATATTTTATAGGCTTTAAAATGTTATTTTATAGGCTTTAAAATGTTTTCTTTTCAGATGATCTCCGTTTTCAATGAAACAAATTTTATTAGAATACATATAGCTAGTTAATACTAGATTTCCAGTTTGAAGCCAATTATAGTTGTTTTATTTGTATGTTCAATTTTAAGGTGAGCCGATAAACAAAAAATACGTCGTACAAACGGAGTCCGTTTCAATGAAATTACTTTCATTGGGACTGGAAAGCCAAGACGTAGCGGTGTGCCCATTTTCATGGCGATTAGTTGGCGTTTGTGACAACACGATTATAGAACATACGACGTAAATAAGGGTATGATGTAAATAACCATATATAACCAGCTTACCAAAACAAATTATATATATATATATATATGTATGTATGTATGTATGTATGTATGTATATATGTGTGTGTATATATATATATATAATTGTATTTACCTACCCCAAATATGATCCGAAACCTTAAAGGGTACAGGCCACCCTATACTCAAAAGGAAAAGACCTGAAAACACAACACAACGCAGGCCTAGAAAAATTGCATGCACCCTATATTTTAGATGTATCCTGAGTTGTAACGCCATGAAATACTTTGTTTTTATCTCCCCCATTCTCTCCACTATATATACGATGCCTTCATCTTGATCGCTTCATCGTTGTTGCCTTCTCTCTTCTTTCCTCCGCAAATTAAAAACTCTCCTCTGCCACGATAATAACGCAAGTCCTTTTGTTACACACACACACACACACACACACACATATATATATATATATATATATGTATGTATGTATGTATAAACTGGAGTGGCGAAGCATTGGTCAATGTACGAGATGGTGGTGGGGAGTAAGCGCTGACAAAAGAGAGGTCAGGGGAGAGGACGACGTTGGTTCGAGAGTGGGGACGGTGAACGGAGCGGTGGCGGCGACGAGGTCCAGGTAGCATTGGGTGGTGATGGCGTGCGGTGATGATGGAGAAATGGCACGGTAGAGGAGTTTTAGGGGAAGCATATTTATAAACGAAGAAAGAAATGTTGTATTTCAGCCATGCGGCGACGTTAGCGAACTGGTGGTTCTGTGGTGCGTGGATGATGAGGCGCGGGAGGTAATGGGTTTTGTGAATGTTGAGATGAACGTGCAGGCACATGGTTTGAATCGTGGGGGAGAAAAGAGAAGGTGCGAGTTTAAGGAGATGAAGCATTTGCGCTTTGGATTGAGGGGGCTCCTTGGTTAGCGGGACGGTGAAGTGGGGAAGAGACTTGCAGATTTTCAAAAAATATAGGAAGAAGAAGGAGATACAGTAAGTTGCGTGCTGGTATAATTTATATATATTATGCCTAATGAATAATTAAATTTTCCTAATTAAGTTTTAAGGCCTAATAAGTTGTTAAACGTAACCAAGGGCCTGGTAATTTAAATTTTTGCTTAACCGTGTTATATGTGCCTAACTCGGCCTGTACACATATATTTAACGATAATGGGACTAATTCATTTTAAGTGCCTGATTGGGTTATTTAACGTAAGCAGTACGTGGCCAAGTATCCTAATCGATTGTTTAGACATGCTAAGTTTATTTCATTGTAACGTTGTTAAATATATTGGATAGTAGGTATAAAATGTGTCCATAAATTTTAAAACAAAATTAACGTTTAGTTTAAGATTTAGTTAGGATTTAATTAGTTTTAATTTAAATAATTACGTATAAAATTCTGTAACATACTTCTTTATTATCAAAATTCGGAAAGATCGGGAGCATGAGAGCCGTATCAAAAAGCACGACATTTTGGAAGTTGGATTGGACGGAATTGGGCGAAGTTGGGTATTTTGTTTAAATTAAACGCTTGTTTAATTTAATTAAAATAAACTGTTCTGACAACGAATGGAATCAAGGAGAGTTCAACTCACTCACTTTTATCCCACTTATATGAAGTTGGGTTTAATGTTTATGTGCTATGATTGTTAATTGTTTGATGGATGCGGAATCTATATTGTTATATGCGGTGACTGAATTGATTAAATTAATCGTTCGTTTAATTTAATTTAAACCAATCTTTATTTTAACGATCATTTCCAAATGAGGTAACTTACCTCGTTATTTACATTTATAATAATATAAACGTATTAAATTGAAATATGGATGTTTGAATTGATGTTGTTTGATTGTTGAATAATATATCTGTTTATTGAAATAAATGATATTGTTTGAGATAACGTATTTGGGTGCAGGGAACAGCTTGGAGAGATCCAACTGTGTTCCTCAAATTTATTTTTTATTTTCATATTACAATTATATAAACAATGTAACCGATATGACTGGATGATTGACTTGATTGTTGAATCTAAATTCAACATTTGTTTGATATTAACTAATAAACAGTATTAGTTGAGTAACAGGCAGCAGTTAGCCTAAAAATAATTTGTTATTAAAATGTTGATCTACCATCAGATGAATCGACGGTAATCAAGTTATAAATTTAATTTTATAACTGAAGATAGATTTTTAAATCTATTAATTTGAATAAAAGTTTAATAAAAGGGAATTTATATTTAATATTTATTATATAAGTTTATAAGTAGATGTTTAATGGTTCTGTAAATCAAATTCTTACATTAATAATATTTATAACCAAATGAGTAGAAATTAACACAATGATTAAGAATTGGATTATTTGTTTTCAAGAGACAATTAAATGGAACTATTTAAATTAATTATATTATTAATTAATTTGAAAGAAGGGCTAATGAGAGTTGATTAATGGGATAATCATGGTTTAAGTTGATGAAGTAAATAATTTAATTGGAATTGGTTATTTGATTGATTTGTTTTAAATTAATCTAATGTAATAGATTAATGAAGATTTGTTTTAATTTAATAAGATTTTAAAAGAGATTTACTATTTATTTAGTTAATACAGAACTTAATTATTTCTATGGTAGTTAACGAAGAAGTAAATTATTATTTTAATTAATAATAATTTAAGAGGTTAATATTCAAATGGAATTCATTTATGTAAGTAATCAAAGTGGGTAGTGGAATCAAGTTGAATTTTGAAAGGAGTCGATGAATGAGTTTTATATTGAATCCAAGTTTTATAACAAAGTTATAAAAGAGATTTTAAGCAAATACTATAAAATAAATGTTTACTTGATATTTGAATTAAGGAAAAAGGAATCAAGATAAAAAGGGGCTTATATTAAACCTGGGTTTATAAACGATGTTTATAAAAGGGATGTGAAGCTAAAGCATTATTTTTAAATTAACGTTACGTAATAATGGAATTGATATGAGATTTTCAAGTGTGAAATGTTTGAATAGGTTCAAAGTGGAATAATATGGGTTTATAAAGAGTTAAGAGAAAAATTGGAACCTAATTGGAGATTGGTTGAGTTGATCGATTTTCTGAGTGTTAATCTGATTTCATTTCGGTCTTCCGGGTTGATACTTAGGGAATTATTCGCTTACCAATTTAAGGTCAGGGACTAATGAGTGTTGAGGTATAGAAATGCTTGAATAATGTTGTAATTGAGGTTTTGAGATAATAATCAAAATTGTATATGGTTATCGAATAATTTTTTATTCCAAATATTAGGTTGTAATGGTTTTGAGAAGATTAATATATTGGAATGAGAATTGAATACCATGTTTAAAAATATGGAATGTTTTAGAAGGTTTAAATTAACCATTCGTTAATTTTTTTTTAAATAAAAAGAGGCCAGGTGATGCGAAGTACTGAACCAACAAATCTATTTTTATTTTCTTGATTGAGTGATTGTTTATTTGTTAGTTCAATAACCGACTATCTAATCTGGCCAATACGATTGTTGGCACAGAAAGACCGAGATCGAATTTATATTTGAAAACCATTCCGACCAATGAATACATAATCATTAAAGATATCAGATAGTGATCGAGATGGAGTAATTGAAGACCGTGTGTCTTCATAAAACGGTAGAATGGCTTATAATCTCTGGTTTAGCAGCCAGAGATATAATGTGACTCTGTCATGGTTGAAATCTATAGATTTGCATGGACTACTCGCTATCAATCCATAGGGTGATTCCTAGGATGTGGTAGGAGAGTGCCTTCGGTACATCCTATTCCTTGATGACTTGTATGGAAGAATGCCTGACAGAGTATTTCCTAAAAACCACGTACGCTGATTTTTACAAACGTATTTCTGCTAGTGGCGGAGAATGGCACTTCTCTTAGTTTAACGACCAGAGTATTTTTTTGGGTGACAATTAGTGATTTAGCGGATTTGACAATGTGGCATTCAAAGTGAATGATGGCCAGATGTTCAAGAGATGATTATAAACTCAAGCCTCATTAACCTGGAAATGACAGAAATCGGGCTGGCAACATAGCTAAGTGGGTTGCTCCCAAGTAGGGTGTATTATCACATATCTAAGGAAAATTCATTTCCTTCTTTAATATATTCAATGTTGTCCCTTTAAGGGAAACGATGGTTTGAGCCTAACCGTTGGTGATATACATTTGATACACTCAAGCAAAATGAGTGGTCGGTCATGTGTGGCCGGGTTGCAAGATGTTCTTGTTGAACCCATTGTATTCCCCTCTAGTGATACATTATCGGCAGGTGGTTCCATACCTTGTCATAGTCGTAATCCAATCTCCAATAAGTGCCCGTGGTTTTGATTGTATACTATGTATGTGGAGTGTGAGATGCAAGTATTCCGCTAGATTGATATTTACTTATATTTAGGCACTATTATAATATCAGAATAAGATACAATTTCAAAATGTTTTGGGTTATCGTAAGGTAAAGACCGTCTGTGTTTATGTGTCGATTTGGTCTTACAATTATCCTTTCTTTCGAAAATGAATTTTAACTTTAAAATCAAGTTGGATGTTGCTTATAGACTTGGTGGGTTTCTCACCCTGGTTCACCAAACTAACCCTACGTTTGAAATGCTCGGGTTAAACCGGGTTTTACAGGTTCAGGTTATCGAATGCTGTGAACATTAGAAGACATGCTAGAGGAGTTCAGATGTATTTATTTTCGCTGTGTGTTGTATACGAGGTCAAATTATTATAATTGTCCAGATGTGATGACTGTAAGTTGTACTCTGATATTTGTAAGTATTTTTCAAGATCTCAATAATGATTAATTCTATATTTATATTTTGTTCCGCTGTGACGTGAGACTCTATGTAAGGTTGGTTCTTCTTCTTCTATTCTAATATTTCTTTCTTTCTTTTCTCATCCTCTAATTTCTTTCTACTAACTATCTAGTGTTTTCTATACTTGAGTTCTGGCAAGTAATACGAGTTTGTGTATTATTGTTGGAATTAGGGTGTCGAATTCCCTAGGTCGTTACATAGCTTATGAGGCATAAATAAGTGTTTTGTGGCTTTTGAATTAATTAATTTGAACAAATTGTAAATTATAAGAAAGTAATAATTATGTTGTGTCAAATGGTGTCTTTAAATGCTTGTAAAATAGAAACTTTAAGTGTTAATTTTGTTTGGTTGTAAAATATAGATATTTGTGTTAAAATATAATTTCATATATTGTGAAATTTTCTTGTAAAAAGTGAAGTTGATTGAATTATTACAAAACCTAAATCGCAAATGTTTTACAAAAAGAAAATGGAAAGGTTGTAAGCTTTGTGAAATTGTAAATTTTTCATTACAACCTCTAAAATAATGTAAAATAAGATAAATAAGTGTTTATAAATTTATTGTATATATTTTTGGGTGTAAACTATGTTTTGTATTGAAGTAATGGTAAAATTTACTATAAGAGAAAGAATTCTGGGTATAGGAATTGTGTAAACATACCCTAACTTGGCTAATTATTGTAAAAATATGACTTATTAAAGCCTAAACCTCAATTAATGGTCATGATTTAGCTTAGTAGGACCAAATTACTAATTAGGAGCGGAGGCTTCTGGAGGAAACTAAATAATACGTACTCCTCCTTCCTCTTCCTCACTTTTAGAAAGAACAACAAAGAGAAGCAAAATAAATATATTCCAAGCAAAACTTTGCTCCTAAATCCTTCAAACTAGTGAATTTGGGTTGCAATTGATTGTCTTCAGCATGTAATCATCTTGCAAACTAGTTTTATTCCATTAATATTCTCTTGGGATTTTTGTCATCAATGTATTTGTTAACCAAGCCTTGTATGCAGCTGAAACATTTTCTGTAGGCTTGGATAAGGTCTCTTGAAGCCTCAAATCGAGTTTCTACTATCAATCTTGCTGTAAATTTCTATCCCGAGTCCAAATGAGTGTAACTCACATTTTTCTAGTTGAAATACGTTAGACAGTGTGTGATTTTACAGTGAGAACTGAGTATTGTATAATTTCTTAGTTCAATGTTTTACTAGCCTAACTTTGAGAAAGGTTATCTTTCTCAATCTATTGTAATTTAGGGTGATGTTTGCTTTGTTGATTTTCTTGAGAATTATACTATATTGCTACAAAATTTTATTGCCCGAAGCTATCCTGAAATCGACCAGAAATTGGTAAGAAAATGCAATCCAATGGGAGCGAATCACCTAGGAAATGCGTCCAGGTGGGTCAACCCATCTTCTTCTTTGGTCGACCCAGGGAAAAGATAGGTCCATCCACCCAAACACATTTTACTCAGGGTAGGTCGAACCTGATGTCGTATTTTGCAGAGCTGCATAAGTCAAGTTCGCTTCTTTTATTGGTATATGTCTTGGCTGTGTTAGCTATCTTGGGCTGACATTAATTTTGAAGCCATTTCTAGTGGCAAAAAGTGCAGTATTGTAACAACCCGGAAAATCTGGGCCAGTTTAAATTTTTTTTATTTTGGCAATTTTAGCGAATTTTGATTATTTAAAATGAATTATTTTAAATAATATCGACGAGAAATTTGTTTTGAATATAATTCGAACGTTTATATTATATACGTCGTCGTTAGAATATAAATATTTATATATAATTATAAAAGGAATTGAAAATGGCGCGGTAGTTCGATAATTCGATTTCAAACTTCAATTGAATATACCGGGTGCAAAACAATCCGGATTTTAGTGAAACCAAAAATAATAGGATCGAATTGTGAATATCTTTCCAACGAATCCGAATAATTGAGATTTCATAGCGGGAATCAAAAGATATGTCCAGTTGAAAATCCTGAATAGTCGCTATGGAATTCAGGCCCTTAAAAATGGACATTTTGCAAATGACCTCGGATTTCGACGAAACCAGTTTTGTTGGATCCGTGATGTCGAGTTATTGCTAGATTCCAAATTTCATAATTTTTCGATTCAATATGTGAGCGTGGCAAAGGAAAACGCGTTTGACCAGTTTCAGTTGATTTTAATCGACTGGAAATTGGCCATTTTTCAAACGGTCTCGGAATTCGACGAAACTAGTTTTATTAGGACCGTATCGTCAATACGAAGCTAGAAAATATTTTTCTAGAATTTTTCTAGTTAGTATGCGACCCCGGTAATTTGAAATGTACGTTTAAAATTCAATATAGCGATTTAAGTGTAAATTTAACAGAAACTGATTCAAACAGTCGAATCAGCCAACGTGGCATATCCCATTGTGTTCGGAATGGGGGTTAAACGCTAGGGACGACAGGCGGTGGACCTCTTTTAGAGGTCGATTGAAAAAGTTGACTTTTTGAATTAAAATAAAATAATTAAATAATTAAATTAATAAAAAAAAAATTCTATCTCCTCTTTCCCTTATACGTTCTGGCCCCCCCCCCCCCCCAATTTATTTCAGAAATCAAAACAAAAAAAAAAAATATAGAAGAGGGAGCGGATCGAGAAACCCGCCGCTCCTCCCTCCACCGTCGCCCCACCGCCTCCGTCCACCATCGCCAAACCCCGCTGCTCCCCTCTCTCTCCTCTCTCTTCTCCATGCGAGCGCCCCTTCGATTTAAACCGTCGCCCATCACCAGAGAAGCCGCCACTTGGATGGCCGGCCGCCACCGCCGATCCACCTCCGGCGCCTCCGCCACGAGCCCCCCCCTCACTGACGAACGGAGAAGCCCCCCCCTGTAAGTTCCCTGCTATATTTTTTTATTTACTTTTTCTGATTTTTTATTTATTTTTAAAACTGTTTTTATTTATTTTTTTAAACTGTTTTTATTTATTTTTAAAACTGATTTTTTATTTATTTTTAAAACTGATTTTTATTTTTAGATTTTAAAGTGAAAAGATTTAAACTTCAAAAGGTGAAAAGATAGGATTTTTATTTGGTAAAAGATACGATCTTTATATTTTTAAAGTGATAAAAATATGATTTTTATATTTTTAAAGTATTAAAAATATAATCTTTATAGGATAGAGAATATAAAAATATCATCCTTTTGTATGTAACGAAATAAAAAAAAATCTGATTTTTATTTTATCTACGTTGAGATAAAGTGGTTAAATTTAAAAAGGTGGAATCTTTAAATTTAAAAAGGTGAAATCTTTAAATTTAAAAAGGCGAAATCTTTATATAGAAAATAGCGTGATAAAAATATGATGTTTATATATTGAATAGCGAACTAAAAATTCGATTTTTATATATTGAATAGCGAACTAAAAATTCGATTTTTATATATTGAATAGCGAACTAAAAATTCGATTTTTATATATTGAATAGCGAACTAAAAATTCGATTTTTACATATGTAGTGGCTACAGCAACGAAGATGCGATGACGATGAAGATTTCTATCAATGAAGTGCCGTGGAGCTAGGATAGCTATATGTGAGAATTTCTCACTCTTCAATTTATTTTCTAGTTATATATATATATACTAGGATGCAGACGGTGCTTAGTAGCACCCGACACAATCGTCCACAGACCATGGACTTGTTTGTTTGGTTGCATAGATTAGTTTGATTATGTGATTGAATTGAATTGTTTGAGTGAAATTGAATGGTTTGATTGATGTGTGAATGGCGTGGGCCTTCACTAGACCGGGGATAAGGCTAGGCCTCGTCCCGTTTCTAGTATCGTGCCGTTATGCCGCCGAAATTTTCTAAAATATGTTAGAAAAATAAAAATATCATTTTTTTGAATAAATGGATTGAATAGAAATTCATAAGTTAGAATAAAATGTTTTATCGTAAAAAAAAATTAATTTTTAACGTGAATGTGAATAAATAAATATTCATTTACAAACCGGACGGTTTGTTTATGTACACCTATTTAAAGGACATTGATTGAGACGATAAATTTTACACATCGCCCAACTGCACAAATAAAATATTTGTTTGATTGTTTGAAAACCCCACACGGGTGTTAGGATGAAATATGCAGTTCACTCATCCTGATTGATTAAATATGTCGATCGATTGATTGACAGGCTGTTATAAGCGTTGAATATCTGTATTTGATGCTTATGCAGTGTAGTGCACTTTGGTTGATGGTTGATTATTTTTCAATGCTATGATATACATGTGTTGTATGAAAATCCATATAATTAACTTTATATGGTAATTGATTGGGCCTCATTCCAATTTGAAAAATAAAGAATATTATAAAATAAAAGTTCATGTGTTGACAGTACTCATTCATTGAGATTGGTCATGTGTTGAACGAAATATTTTGATAATAACAACTATTTTGAAAAAGAAATATTTGAAATAGAATATTTGAAAATAGAAATTTATGAAGCCGTGTATGGACGCCATTTTGACGTGAACGATATTTATATCGATTTGAAAACGATTTCGAAATGAATTGAATTGAAAACGATTTCGAAATGAATTGAATTGAAAACGAATTCAAAATGAATTGAAAACGATTTCGAAATGAATTGAATTGAAAACGATTTCGAAATGAATTGAATTGAAAACGAATTCAAAATGAATTGAAAACGATTTCGAAATGAATTGAATTGAAAACGATTTCGAAATGAATTGAATTGAAAACGATTTCGAAATGAATTGAATTGAAAACGATTTCGAAATGAATTGAATTGAAAACGAATTCAAATGGAATTGAAAGCGAATTGAAATGAATTCAAATTGAATTGAAATTCGAATTGAATAGAAATGAATTTTGAAACGAATTTATAAAGAAGAATTCAATTTTGCTTTGAATTGAAATGGAAGTTGAAATAGGTTTTGAAACGATTTTAAAACTATTTATATAATTCGTTTTGAATAGTAATCGACGAAATATATTATATATATATTATATATAATATAATGGCCTGAATAGAACGCGCCGCGCCGCGGCAGTTCGTGAATTTCGACCATTTATTTCAAACGAACATTACGGGAGATCCAACCGTCGGATTCTCCTAAAACCGGAACCGTTGGGTTCGTATCGAAAAGAGCTTTCTAGCGAATGTTAGAAATTTGAAATCTAACGGTTGGATTTGGAATTATGTCCAAATCAAATTCGAAAAAGGTCGCTGTAAGTGCAGTTCGATGACCGTTGTTGGAAATCGGCTGTACGGGCCTTGATAAAATTATTAAAAATAGTAATAATTTGTGTAAAATCATAAGAAATGATTTGTGAAGAATTGGGATGAAAAACTCCATATTTGAAAAGATAAAAATAGATTTTTATCGAAATGAACTAGTTTTGAACTAGAATTATAATTCTATTTATTTTTAAATAAATAAATTGAGTTTGAAAAGGGTTTTAAAAATAACCAGAATATCCAATGATTGTATTGGAGTGGATTTGAATCGAAATTGTCTTCGGAATATTTCGATGTTGGAATTCGTGATTATACAGATGTTGTTACGGAAATTTGAAAGATATATATTTATATCGTTATTTCCAATACGACATTTGTTAGTCGTAGAATTCGATATTGAATATAAGCCGATATATTTTCTATTCAGAGCCTTGTATTGAATATCGAATGTGATTTGGGTTTGTCGTGAATGGTGTCTTCACTAACACTGTTCTTGAACCCAGTTGAGAAAAGATTAAATCTTTTTATTTAGATTTAATGAAGTGTACCAATTAAATGACATTTAATTGAAATTGAATCGATATTGATTTTTGGGTTTATCGTGGACAGTGTTTTAAATAACACTCGTTCTTTAACCCGATGATTAATGAATGTGATTTTGGGTTTATCGTGAACCGTGTTTTTAAATGACACTGATTCTTTAACCCAGTCAAAGATTAAAACTAAGTGGAGTTTTAATGAATCTTTAATTAGATTGAAATAATCGAAATGGAGTATCACCAGTTTTGCTCCAGGCGATAGTTAAATCTTTAATTAGATTTGAACGTGAAATGGTAATTGAATTTACCAATAACACTGTGGTGTTAGATATGAAGTATTACCAGTTTTACTTCATGGGATGAATAGGTTGGGATTGGGAAATTAAAACAAATGATTACTTCGGTAAGGTTCGCTAATCCCGACTAGTTTGAATTGATATTCAAAAATGGATTAAAGAATAAATTCAAGGAATTTATCTTTGATAAAATTAATGGGAATCTTTCCCTATGAATGTGAAATTTAGAAACTAACTGTCGGTTGGCCAAGCAGAATGGTTTTCTGGATATTGATCTGATGTTGGTTTCGGCCTTCGGGGTTAATATTTGGGGAATTATTCTCTTGATTAATTTACGGTTAGTGACTAATGAATTGGAATGAGGCGTATGTTGTGTTTGTGTAACACTTTTATAATATACGCGAGTTATTCGGAAAGACCGGGTTTATCCCATTCTGAATAACTGATACGACGATAAGTCGAAGATGAAGACGATGGTCGAAGACCGGAGGTCTTCACGTCGTTTGGGTGATAACTGATGATCTTGATTGGGCTGTACACCCAAGAAGATGGAAACAGTTAGTGATCGTCCAGACGTACTTGGAGATCGATGGATATGCGGGGTACTAGGTGCCTCCGGTTTCGTTCAGACCCAGAACGGACTTGTAAATGGACTGTGTGTCTGACATTGGATTTTAGTCCGTGTGATTGATCTCTATTAAATATATATCTGTTTGGCGGCGGAGAATTTATTCTCTGGCTTAACGCCCTTCTCTGAGACGTACGAGCTCAGGGGTTATATATTGATGGATATCAAACGCATGGAGTGAATTGCCTGTGTGGCATGACTAAGTGGCAATTGATCGAGGCTTCTGTTGAAAAGCAAAGTCTTGTGGTGATGATCAAAGCACGGCCTTTGTGGCGTAGCTTTGTGTAACGTTTACCTCGCGTGTTTCACACCCGGTATGAACCAAAAACGGGAGACGGACCTCAGGGAGGGCATGCGTTTCTTTCCAGTTAGAAGTGGCGTCAGTGGTTTTACACGCCCTGACGAGTTTGACTTATGTGGTTGTTGCTGTTGCGAGGCGCCTCGGTTATATCGGTTTCGGCCGATGCATTCTGGTCGGCTGACGGACCAGACTTACACCCCATAGGGTGGGGAAACGTAGTGTTCAGGCATTTTAATCCACATCGGTGGACCGGCCCTGTCGCTCCAAGGGACGATGCGTTCTGTTCCTGAGACACGGGCTAGAGCGTCTCGAATCGGTTGAGGACTATCTTTTGCCTCGGTTCATAGATGGAAATCCAATTTCCAAATACGTGACATTTGCGGTTTTAGTTGTAAACCTATATATGGCGACATAGTGGCATGGGACGCTCATGCCGCCTATGATTGATACTTATGATTTGAAGTTGTTTTATACACTATGCACTTATAATAGTATCAAATGATTTGTTTTAAACGTATCAAGCATTCTTTGGCTGTTATAAGGGAAAAACCCTATCCCCCGGCTTGCGTTTGCATTGTGTGATAGGACCTGGGTCTTATAACAGCTTCATTTTTCTTTATTTAGCATTGCGCTGTTTGTTTTATGCACTGGTATTCTTGGGAGGAAACCCGTTCCGTGTTATACGGCGTGGTCCCTTGATTTACCTAATGATTTAAAATAAAGATTAATAACTGTTTTAGTTCTCACACCAGTCACATGACTGACCTGGAGTTTATTGTTTTAACCTAAACTCTGGGTGCCCCTATTTTGACACGGGCAGCTAGTAGTTTTGGTTTTGCAGATTTATATTCACAGGATCCTGGTTTACAGCTGGAACGATATCCGGAAAGCTTTGTATCCGTATATCTCTTCTAGTTGTTTATTGTATTATTTTCCGCTGCTATGTGTTTAAATGTAATTTAAATCTCTGATATTTCTGTGTAGTATTTATTCATACTCTGTATATTCTTGTATTCTGATGCGTTGTTGTAATATACAGTGAAATGTTCTTTTATATGCGTTTTGTTGTGGTTTGTTCTCGAACTATCCGACGCTTTCCTTTACGGGGAAGTTGCGGGTCTTTACAGTTGGTATCAGAGCTTTGGTTTACAAAGCAGAGAACAAGACACATTAGAACCATATGAAAGGATTCATCAGATATTGGATTAGTAATATCCAATTAGAATGACTCGTTAGAGATAGGATCAGTAGTATCCTAGAACGGGTGTGAAGAGTATTTTTTTAAAATGAAAACAAAGTTTTGTTTTGAAAATTTAAATCAACTATTCGTATTTGATTATTTGTTTATATTGATTTTGGACAATTCGGTATATAAAGAATTTGCATATACGCCTTGCAAACGTATATTCAAAGTTTTAATATACTGGATAGATATAGAGTCACACTCTAGTCGCCCGGAGACGATTCTGATGATAGTCTAGACATCATCAGAATTGGTATTCGAGTTTCGAAGGTGTGATTTTCTATATATTTCCATTAGACTGGTGTGAGAACCAAAACTAATATAGCTAGAATACATTGTTGTGATTTGGCATCAAAAATCTGATTTTTGACTATATATCAAAGTTATGCATTTGAAAAGCTAATCAACTAATTGATTGATGATTGTGTTGTTTGTTTAATTGTTTGATAATTTTGAACCATTATGCCTAATTGATCAAATATTGAACTAATTGAAAATAGGTCGCATCTGCTTGCATATACATGTATATCATTGAACAGGTCATAGCAAGGAGGCTAGAGCCAGAGAATAAAATTTGTTTGCCCGACAAATAGGTACATGTTTACTACATAATTTCCTGTTTTGTTTGGGTGATGATGATTTTGTGAGCCTATTGGCTAGCCGCTTGGCTTTTTCTTTTTCTTTTTGAGATCTGAAGGACCGAGGAAGCTATTTGAAATTCCCCGATGCTCCCGGTGCAGGGGAGGTTATGGCGAAATTTTTCGAAAATTTAGGGTGTTAGCCAAATTTTTGAAATTTTGAAAATTCTCAGAAACTAAAGAGTTGGAGAATGGAAGCCAGATCGAATGTAGAGCTGATTAATCAAACCACTTTCGACTTTGTTCCTTTTCGGGGACGAAAAGTTTTAAGTGGGGGAGATTGTAACAACCCGGAAAATCTGGGCCAGTTTAAAATTTTTTATTTTGGCAATTTTAGCGAATTTTGATTATTTAAAATGAATTATTTTAAATAATATCGACGAGAAATTTGTTTTGAATATAATTCGAACGTTTATATTATATACGTCGTCGTTAGAATATAAATATTTATATATAATTATAAAAGGAATTGAAAATGGCGCGGTAGTTCGATAATTCGATTTCAAACTTCAATTGAATATACCAGGTGCAAAACAATCCGGATTTTAGTGAAACCAAAAATAATAGGATCTTATTGTGAATATCTTTCCAACGAATCCGAATAATTGAGATTTCATAGCGGGAATCAAAAGATATGTCCAGTTGAAAATCCTGAATAGTCGCTATGGAATTCAGGTCCTTAAAAATGGACATTTTGCAAATGACCTCGGATTTCGACGAAACCAGTTTTGTTGGATCCGTGATGTCGAGTTATTGCTAGATTCCAAATTTCATAATTTTTCGATTCAATATGTGAGCGTGGCAAAGGAAAACGCGTTTGACCAGTTTCAGTTGATTTTAATCGACTGGAAATTGGCCATTTTTCAAACGGTCTCGGAATTCGACGAAACTAGTTTTATTAGGACCGTATCGTCAATACGAAGCTAGAAAATATTTTTCTAGAATTTTTCTAGTTAGTATGCGACCCCGGTAATTTGAAATGTACGTTTAAAATTCAATATAGCGATTAAAGTGTAAATTTAACAGAAACTGATTCAAACAGTCGAATCAGCCTACGTGGCATATCCCATTGTGTTCGGAATGGGGGTTAAACGCTAGGGACGACAGGCGGTGGACCTCTTTTAGAGGTCGATTGAAAAAGTTGACTTTTTGAATTAAAATAAAATAATTAAATTAATAAAAAAAAATTTCTATCTCCTCTTTCCCTTATACGTTCTGGCCCCCCCTAATTTATTTCAGAAATCAAAACAAAAAAAAAAAATATAGAAGAGGGAGCGGATCGAGAAACCCGCCGCTCCTCCCTCCACCCTCGCCCCACCGCCTCCGTCCACCATCGCCAAACCCCGCTGCTCCCCTCTCTCTCCTCTCTCTTCTCCACGCGAGCGCCCCTTCGATTTAAACCGTCGCCCATCACCAGAGAAGCCGCCACTTGGATGGCCGGCCGCCACCGCCGATCCACCTCCGGCGCCTCCGCCACGAGCCCCCCCTCACTGACGAACGGAGAAGCCCCCCCACCCTGTAAGTTCCCTGCTATATTTTTTTATTTACTTTTTCTGATTTTTTATTTTATTTTTAAAACTGTTTTTATTTATTTTTTTAAACTGTTTTTATTTATTTTTAAAACTGATTTTTTATTTATTTTTAAAACTGATTTTTATTTTTAGATTTTAAAGTGAAAAGATTTAAACTTCAAAAGGTGAAAAGATAGGATTTTTATTTGGTAAAATATACGATCTTTATATTTTTAAAGTGATAAAAATATGATTTTTATATTTTTAAAGTATTAAAAATATAATCTTTATAGGATAGAGAATATAAAAATATCATCCTTGTGTATGTAACGAAATAAAAAAAAATCTGATTTTTATTTTATCTACGTTGAGATAAAGTGGTTAAATTTAAAAAGGTGGAATCTTTAAATTTAAAAAGGTGAAATCTTTAAATTTAAAAAGGCGAAATCTTTATATAGAAAATAGCGTGATAAAAATATGATGTTTATATATTGAATAGCGAACTAAAAATTCGATTTTTATATATTGAATAGCGAACTAAAAATTCGATTTTTATATATTGAATAGCGAACTAAAAATTCGATTTTTATATATTGAATAGCGAACTAAAAATTCGATTTTTATATATTGAATAGCGAACTAAAAATTCGATTTTTACATATGTAGTGGCTACAGCAACGAAGATGCGATGACGATGACGATTTCTATCAATGAAGTGCCGTGGAGCTAGGATAGCTATATGTGAGAATTTCTCACTCTTCAATTTATTTTCTAGTTATATATATATATACTAGGATGCAGACGGTGCTTAGTAGCACCCGACACAATCGTCCACAGACCATGGACTTGTTTGTTTGGTTGCATAGATTAGTTTGATTATGTGATTGAATTGAATTGTTTGAGTGAAATTGAATGGTTTGATTGATGTGTGAATGGCGTGGGCCTTCACTAGACCGGGGATAAGGCTAGGCCTCGTCCCGTTTCTAGTATCGTGCCGTTATGCCGCCGAAATTTTCTAAAATATGTTAGAAAAATAAAAATATCATTTTTTTGAATAAATGGATTGAATAGAAATTCATAAGTTAGAATAAAATGTTTTATCGTAAAAAAATAATAATTTTTAACGTGAATGTGAATAAATAAATATTCATTTACAAACCGGACGGTTTGTTTATGTACACCTATTTAAAGGACATTGATTGGGACGATAAATTTTACACATCGCCCAACTGCACAAATAAAATATTTGTTTGATTGTTTGAAAACCCCACACGGGTGTTAGGATGAAATATGCAGTTCACTCATCCTGATTGATTAAATATGTCGATCGATTGATTGACAGGCTGTTATAAGCGTTGAATATCTGTATTTGATGCTTATGCAGTGTAGTGCACTTTGGTTGATGGTTGATTATTTTTCAATGCTATGATATACATGTGTTGTATGAAAATCCATATAATTAACTTTATATGGTAATTGATTGGGCCTCATTCCAATTTGAAAAATAAAGAATATTATAAAATAAAAGTTCATGTGTTGACAGTACTCATTCATTGAGATTGGTCATGTGTTGAACGAAATATTTTGATAATAACAACTATTTTGAAAAAGAAATATTTGAAATAGAATATTTGAAAATAGAAATTTATGAAGCCGTGTATGGACGCCATTTTGACGTGAACGATATTTATATCGATTTGAAAACGATTTCGAAATGAATTGAATTGAAAACGATTTCGAAATGAATTGAATTGAAAACGAATTCAAAATGAATTGAAAACGATTTCGAAATGAATTGAATTGAAAACGATTTCGAAATGAATTGAATTGAAAACGAATTCAAAATGAATTGAAAACGATTTCGAAATGAATTGAATTGAAAACGATTTCGAAATGAATTGAATTGAAAACGATTTCGAAATGAATTGAATCGAAAACGAATTCAAAATGAATTGAAAACGATTTCGAAATGAATTGAATTGAAAACGATTTCGAAATGAATTGAATTGAAAACGATTTCGAAATGAATTGAATTGAAAACGAATTCAAATGGAATTGAAAGCGAATTGAAATGAATTCAAATTGAATTGAAATTGGAATTGAATAGAAATGAATTTTGAAACGAATTTATAAAGAAGAATTCAATTTTGCTTTGAATTGAAATGGAAGTTGAAATAGGTTTTGAAACGATTTTAAAACTATTTATATAATTCGTTTTGAATAGTAATCGACGAAATATATTATATATATATTATATATAATATAATGGCCTGAATAGAACGCGCCGCGCCGCGGCAGTTCGTGAATTTCGACCATTTATTTCAAACGGACATTACGGGAGATCCAACCGTCGGATTCTCCTAAAACCGGAACCGTTGGGTTCGTATCGAAAAGAGCTTTCTAGCGAATGTTAGAAATTTGAAATCTAACGGTTGGATTTGGAATTATGTCCAAATCAAATTCGAAAAAGGTCGCTGTAAGTGCAGTTCGATGACCGTTGTTGGAAATCGGCTGTACGGGCCTTGATAAAATTATTAAAAATAGTAATAATTTGTGTAAAATCATAAGAAATGATTTGTGAATAATTGGGATGAAAAACTCCATATTTGAAAAGATAAAAATAGATTTTTATCGAAATGAACTAGTTTTGAACTAGAATTATAATTCTATTTATTTTTAAATAAATAAATTGAGTTTGAAAAGGGTTTTAAAAATAACCAGAATATCCAATGATTGCATTGGAGTGGATTTGAATCGAAATTGTCTTCGGAATATTTCGATGTTGGAATTCGTGATTATACAGATGTTGTTACGGAAATTTGAAAGATATATATTTATATCGTTATTTCCAATACGACATTTGTTAGTCGTAGAATTCGATATTGAATATAAGCCGATATATTTTCTATTCAGAGCCTTGTATTGAATATCGAATGTGATTTGGGTTTGTCGTGAATGGTGTCTTCACTAACACTGTTCTTGAACCCAGTTGAGAAAAGATTAAATCTTTTTATTTAGATTTAATGAAGTGTACCAATTAAATGACATTTAATTGAAATTGAATCGATATTGATTTTTGGGTTTATCGTGGACAGTGTTTTAAATAACACTCGTTCTTTAACCCGATGATTAATGAATGTGATTTTGGGTTTATCGTGAACCGTGTTTTTAAATGACACTGATTCTTTAACCCAGTCAAAGATTAAAACTAAGTGGAGTTTTAATGAATCTTTAATTAGATTGAAATAATCGAAATGGAGTATCACCAGTTTTGCTCCAGGCGATAGTTAAATCTTTAATTAGATTTGAACGTGAAATGGTAATTGAATTTACCAATAACACTGTGGTGTTAGATATGAAGTATTACCAGTTTTACTTCATGGGATGAATAGGTTGGGATTGGGAAATTAAAACAAATGATTACTTCGGTAAGGTTCGCTAATCCCGACTAGTTTGAATTGATATTCAAAAATGGATTAAAGAATAAATTCAAGGAATTTATCTTTGATAAAATTAATGGGAATCTTTCCCTATGAATGTGAAATTTAGAAACTAACTGTCGGTTGGCCAAGCAGAATGGTTTTCTGGATATTGATCTGATGTTGGTTTCGGCCTTCGGGGTTAATATTTGGGGAATTATTCTCTTGATTAATTTACGGTTAGTGACTAATGAATTGGAATGAGGCGTATGTTGTGTTTGTGTAACACTTTTATAATATACGCGAGTTATTCGGAAAGACCGGGTTTATCCCATTCTGAATAACTGATACGACGATAAGTCGAAGATGAAGACGATGGTCGAAGACCGGAGGTCTTCACGTCGTTTGGGTGATAACTGATGATCTTGATTGGGCTGTACACCCAAGAAGATGGAAACAGTTAGTGATCGTCCAGACGTACTTGGAGATCGATGGATATGCGGGGTACTAGGTGCCTCCGGTTTCGTTCAGACCCAGAACGGACTTGTAAATGGACTGTGTGTCTGACATTGGATTTTAGTCCGTGTGATTGATCTCTATTAAATATATATCTGTTTGGCGGCGGAGAATTTATTCTCTGGCTTAACGCCCTTCTCTGAGACGTACGAGCTCAGGGGTTATATATTGATGGATATCAAACGCATGGAGTGAATTGCCTGTGTGGCATGCCTAAGTGGCAATTGATCGAGGCTTCTGTTGAAAAGCAAAGTCTTGTGGTGATGATCAAAGCACGGCCTTTGTGGCGTAGCTTTGTGTAACGTTTACCTCGCGTGTTTCACACCCGGTATGAACCAAAAACGGGAGACGGACCTCAGGGAGGGCATGCGTTTCTTTCTAGTTAGAAGTGGCGTCAGTGGTTTTACACGCCCTGACGAGTTTGACTTATGTGGTTGTTGCTGTTGCGAGGCGCCTCGGTTATATCGGTTTCGGCCGATGCATTCTGGTCGGCTGACGGACCAGACTTACACCCCATAGGGTGGGGAAACGTAGTGTTCAGGCATTTTAATCCACATCGGTGGACCGGCCCTGTCGCTCCAAGGGACGATGCGTTCTGTTCCTGAGACACGGGCTAGAGCGTCTCGAATCGGTTGAGGACTATCTTTTGCCTCGGTTCATAGATGGAAATCCAATTTCCAAATACGTGACATTTGCGGTTTTAGTTGTAAACCTATATATGGCGACATAGTGGCATGGGACGCTCATGCCGCCTATGATTGATACTTATGATTTGAAGTTGTTTTATACACTATGCACTTATAATAGTATCAAATGATTTGTTTTAAACGTATCAAGCATTCTTTGGCTGTTATAAGGGAAAAACCCTATCCCCCGGCTTGCGTTTGCATTGTGTGATAGGACCTGGGTCTTATAACAGCTTCATTTTTCTTTATTTAGCATTGCGCTGTTTGTTTTATGCACTGGTATTCTTGGGAGGAAACCCGTTCCGTGTTATACGGTGTGGTCCCTTGATTTACCTAATGATTTAAAATAAAGATTAATAACTGTTTTAGTTCTCACACCAGTCACATGACTGACCTGGAGTTTATTGTTTTAACCTAAACTCTGGGTGCCCCTATTTTGACACGGGCCGCTAGTAGTTTTGGTTTTGCAGATTTATATTCACAGGATCCTGGTTTACAGCTGGAACGATATCCGGAAAGCTTTGTATCCGTATATCTCTTCTAGTTGTTTATTGTATTATTTTCCGCTGCTATGTGTTTAAATGTAATTTAAATCTCTGATATTTCTGTGTAGTATTTATTCATACTCTGTATATTCTTGTATTCTGATGCGTTGTTGTAATATACAGTGAAATGTTCTTTTATATGCGTTTTGTTGTGGTTTGTTCTCGAACTATCCGACGCTTTCCTTTACGGGGAAGTTGCGGGTCTTTACAAGTATTCGCATGGTGTCGCATGTGAAATTTTATCTGTATTTGGTGTATACGTGTTGATTGTTGTGCATTGAATTTAAACATTGTGCACATTTTAACCATATGGTTTCATTATGAGCTTTCTATCAAATTTATATAGCTTTGAGACAATATATTTTCAAGGATTTATTATTTGAATTAAGCAGTCTCAAAGCAATAGTATAAAACCGTATTTTCCGATTTATATATATATATATATGTCTGTATGTATATTAGAGAAATAAATCAAATTGCTTGAAAATTGTTTTATAAACCCGTTTTCTTATAAATGAAGTATTTTCAATATATAAAAAACACACTATTTGCACCTTCGAGAATACGAGAACACGAATTAATCGATATAATTCATCACATGGTATAGGACAAGTTGATTAATTATATATGTTAGTTGTAACTCGACGATCGAAGTAATTTGCTGATATTGGAAGAGTGAAGTGGGATAGCTCGCAGTAAATGTCTAGAGAAAACGTATGGTATAGGATGTATCGTTTTCACTTCTTGGGTTACTATCTGGAAGTCCGTGGAACATTCTATTGTGTTGATGATGCTGGTACTTGGGCTGGTGGATCCCAAATACACTATAACGTAAGGCTGGTGGGCTAAATGTTGGACTAGTGGGTCATAAATTTATACTTAGTGAAAAGTTGAGACTGATGGGTCATAAAATTATATTTGATTGATGGTTGAAACTGGTTGGTATATAATGTATAGTACCAGACATGTCGGAACCGATGGGCGATATATGAGACTGGTGGGTTCTATATATATCACTGATGGGCCATTTGGATTCCCTAAATTTTTGGCTGGTGGGCTAAGGGACTGGTGGGTCCAAGTGTTGCATCTTGATTGCTTTACGTTGTTTGCATGATGACTTAGTGTAGTTCTTGATTTAGATGACCTCTCCTTACTAGCATAAACTGGGATTTATATGTTGCGTTGGCGGGCGAATAATGGTGAGCTATTAAGTGTGATTGTTCATTACTTTCGAACCCTTATTGGGTTCAAGATATCTTTATAACATTATCAGAGGTGTACTAGGGTGGTGTAACTTAGTGATCCATACCGTTCTATTCCTTTGTAAGGATTAGGCCATTTGTGGGTATATGCCTAAATCTTAGTTTTGATGCATGACCTGTGTTGTTTGTAGCTTCACGGCATAAAGTATTTGACGTCGTAGCATCTCTTGAGAGATTATCACCCAAGACTTAATTATCATATTGCTTTATTATCCTTCTATTGATATTTCAACTAGACTGACCCGTGTGTGTTAATGCTTGGGTCAGACCGAGATTTTGTAGGTAAGGCATGAAGTAGCTCTTAGCTGTTAGCTTCAACCTTGGATGTCCTGCCTTATATTGTTCGACTTGTTAGTTTTGATCATTTTCTTGTATTGTGATTAGACACCTTTTGTTGTATATTTTATTGGGATGTAACTATATGTAGTATTCTGTACTTGATGTATGTGTATGTGTATATATATCAACCTGTGATTGTAATACTATTTTGTGGACTGTGATATATTTGATGATTTATGTCTTGCTCTGAACTGGTCCTATAGCTACCGTAGTTTTATATTAAGTAAGTGTTAAACATGTCGAGCTACATAAAAGAAAAAAGTAAGAAGGAAAAACTCTATTGATGTACTTAAGACTTATTTAATGCAAAATTACAAATGATCGCTCCTACCCAACCATATTCTACGCTCTAATAGACAGTATTACTCAGTAATACTCTTTATTAGGGTGGCTCTCGGGTTGGAACGTTACAATCGCTTCAAATTTTAATGCGTGTGACATCATTTTTTCCTCCTGATTTTCCAATCTAGACGTTCATATTCAAATCAATGGTTATAATTTCTTCTTCCTTGTCCTTTGTCTCTATACATAACACACTCTTTCATCTTCTTCTTACCTATAAACATCGCTTCTAAACTGCAAATATCAAATCTCGCAAGCAGAGCTTAATTTTCTCAAAATAAACTGTTAATCTCAGTGTTGACATGGGAAATTGTCACTGATTCACGCGTGCCAACGCCCGATTATATGTTTAGTAGAAACACAATAATCTAGATCCAATGTAATGAAATGCAGGGAGAACACAACATTTCATTGTGGTTCGATACTAGCGCCTACGTCCAGTTTATAGTAATCACTCATCATATAATTTATGATTGCAGTTGTTCTACAAGTTCAGACAATATTCTTGTACTGTGTTACAATAGAAAAACAAAATATTTGTTAATTCTAAACTTCGACCAAAATGCCCTTCCTCCCCTTCGTTGTGTGAAAAATATGTTGACATGGTCAACAGTGTCCAAAAGTAGCTCTAATGTCCAAGAAATCCAAAAATAGTCCAAAAGCAGTGTCAATATCCAAGAAAATGTCCAAGTGTTGAAGGAAAACATGTATACAATGTTTTTGAGGTCCAAGCTTTGTCCAATAGTCATGGAGAAGAATATGGCTGCCATTAATGTTGTTTGAGAGCTTCCAAAGTGTCAAAAATCCATCTAAGAACTCGCCCCTTTGAAGAATGAGGTAGGAGGTACTTATAAATAGTGGGTTAGGTAGGAGTAGATGTGATTTGGGGACCGTAGCATGAAATTTGCATCCTTGGGAGGTGGGATACGAGATTTCATATCCCTCGCATCGTATCCAAAAAATCGCATCAAAAATCCATGCCAAAGCTTTAAAAATCGCATTCCACCTCATAGAATTTCTGCATCCTGAAAATGCCTTGAAAACACGTGTGGATTAAGGGAAAAGAGCTGATCCGCACGACATAGCCACCGTGCCAAACATTTTGGCATTTTCCACATTTCCAAAAATCCCGCATCTCATCCACTTTATAAATCCATATCCAAAAATCGTGCCAGACACAATGCGCTCCATCAAAAATTCGTTATCCGCACGTGTAATCTTCGATTGCCAGAACTGATTGGCATTTTCTGAAACGACCCGCAAATCTGAGCTATCTGAGTTGACTAAATACACCACACGTCCAACCCAAATAACACAGAAATACGAACCATTAATAGAAAGAAGTTAGAAGATGAGAAATAGAAAGAAAGAAATATTAGAATAGAAGAAAACGAAGATCACAACTCACAGCGGAACGAATAAAATATATTTCATAATATAACTCTTGAAATACAAATCAGTAACTTTATATACATACCATCATCAGAGCACAACAGTCATTTCTGAAACAGTTATAAACACCTGTTTCCAGATACAACATAGTACACAGCGGAATATATGATAGTCTATAGCTAACTGGTGAAGCCTCCTGCTTCCAGCTCCTCCAAATGAATCTGAAAAATCCCGACTACTTGACTACCCGTACAAATTTGAGCACCCAAGAGTTTAGGGAAAACAAACAAAATAAACTCTGGGTCAGTCATGGGACTGGTGTGAGTAAACTCCAACCATTTGTTTAACTTTAAAAATCCTTTCAAAAGAAAAGATAATAGTAAAACCAGCCCACACATAAACATGGACGGTTTTTACCTTACTATAACCCAATACACCTTGATACGAAAATCCAGTGATATTATAATAATGTCTACATCAAATAAATAACCAAATAGCAGAACGCTTGCATCTCACGCTCCACATACTTAGTATAAAATCAAAAACCGCTTGGCGCTTATTGGAGATTGGATTTCCCACATGAGAAGGTATGGAACCACCTTCCGCTAGTGTATCTCTAGAGAGGAATACACTGGGTTCAACAAGAACATCTTGTAACCCGGCCCACACATGACCGACCACTCATTTCGCTTGAGTGTATCGAATGTATATCACCAACGGTTGGGATCAGCAACCGTCTCCCGACTGGGACAGCATCGAATAGAATAAGAAATTAAATGAACCTCTAGATAGGTGATTATACATCCTAATGGGTGCGACCCACATAGCCATGCTGCCTGCCCGATTTTTGTCCTTTCCCGGTTGTTGAGGCCTGAGGCTACGAATACTTACCATTCATTGATAGCACAATCACTTTGAATGCCACATAGTCAGATCCGTTAATCACTAGTTGAGTTTGCACAAATATTCTGGATATTATGCTAAGGGATAAATCCGTTGCAACCATATATATTCATATAGACCAACCCATTTGATCATTGGAAATACTCTGTCAGACATTCGTCCATTTACGTTCGTTCTGGGATTGAACGAAACCGAAGGCACTATTTCTAATTAATAGAAAGCCCTTGCACTTTACTCCATCTTCAATATATTCAGCATACTTGGTTCGCAACGCTTATGCCGATACGGAGTGGTTCTTCGGATAATAATCCAACCGGTCTCTCCATATTGACAACGATGGTCAAAACTTCGATAGTCTGTGATTTAACTATCGAATAAAAACAAGTGTTCATCCAAACATATCAAACAAATCACTGGGCTCTTTAATTAATATTCATTAATTAAATCACTTCTCCATTTTCTCTATCAATATTTGTTAACCAAATATTTTCAATAATCATCTCGGCTTCTTACGCTATTTGGAAAACATTTCCCAATATCAACTTCTTTTATTTTCTATATATTAGAAAATATCTCTATTTGCAATTGGAAACAATTCCAATCACTTATCTCTATCCCGACTATTTTAATTCTACTCAGGAAATATTTACTTGTTATATTTCCAAAATTCCATCACTTGGGTCTAAAACGAATGTTGTGTAAAACATCGTTACAACAACCCAAAATATTTTATTCAACTAACTCTTTTCCAACACTTCTCTTCGAGATTTGGATCTTGCTATCTATCCATTAAAAATGAAATCAATCAAGTTGGGGTAAATTTACCTCTCAGACCTTAACTGAAAACATCCTCAACTTCAAAACGACAAAACCACTAACCTCGAATAAACACACAATAAAACCCAATTATTCATTCTAAAACACGTGTATGGTTTGCTTTCTATTTCTAATTTATAGATTTCCCTTTTTGTTTACAATATTCTATTTTTGATTTCGTTTCCTTATCGAATGCTATATATATATCGATATATAGATTTCTAATTGTCAAATTTCTTAAAAATATTCTAACTCCTTAAATTCCCGGAAAAATTCGCCATAACCTCCCCTGTATCGGGAGCATCGGGAAATTTCAAATAGCTTCCCGGTATCTTCCTCAATCAAAAGAAAATGGAAAAGCCAAGCGGCTTGCCGATACGGCGCATAAAATCTCATATATGAATTAAACATGTACCTTTTTGTTGGGCACACAAATTAAAATCTTCATATACTTCATCATGTACCTGTCTAACACATGTTACCTGTTTTCAATTCAATTCAATACCATCTAATCGTTTGAATTCAGTTCCGCCCATTTATTCTTTAAATCGGCCACTTTGCCTATTTTACTCCTTTGTTTGAACATAGCATTTTCAAACAAAATATTTAACTTGCTCATAACCAAATTTCGTTTCAATTTCATTTTATTTTCCCTTTTTGATTTCAAATATAAATTTCCAAATCAAATTCCCTTATTCAAAGTCCTATATCAATTCAAAATCCCATTAACTAATTACCATTCAAATTAGCTAATTCTATTCAATAAATCAAAAATCTGATTCCTGTTTCACAAATCCACTCATAACTTCACTTGAGTACAGATATATTTCACCTCTCAAACCCTGGGATTTTCTTAAATAAAAATGCGGATTTTATTTTCTTAAAATCCTTTTATAAAATTAAATAAACCGTTATGGTTCTTAAATAGTTCTGGCGCTGTTTTTCTGAAAATTTGATTTTGACATAACTCAAAATCTATACGACGAAATTCATATTTTTCTCTTTCATTAGAAAACTATTATCAAACTGGTCCTGACGTTTCTTGTTTCAAAGAGATCCGACTCCAGTTGAGTCCTGTATACTCGATTGAAGTTTGAATCGCTATTTTACGAACTGCAGCGCTGCGGCGAGTTCGTTTTATTTATATTTATATATATATATATGAACTTTTAAAACTTCGTTTATATAAATTCAACTCTATTCTGATATATTTTAAATATATATATCAAACCATTTTTCCCAACTCAACAAATATTTCTGATCTTCTATTTCATTTATATTTGAAATCTATATTCAAATTCCAATTCGATTATAATTCAAATTCTATATTCAAATTCTATTTCAACTATTTGAATCCAAATTCCATTTTTAATCTATTTGAACTTCAAATATTTAAACTCATTTTTTTTTATCTACTTGAACTTCAAATACCACATTTTAATTCCTTTGAATCCAAATACCATGTTTCAAATCTCTTTGAATTCCTCTTATTCAAATTCTTTCTATTTAAACTCCATTTGAGTTTTGTTTGAATTCTTATATTTAACACCATTTGAATTCTATTTAAATTCTTATATTTAAATCCTCTTTATTAAAACCCATTATTTAAATCCCATTTGAATTTTCCTTATTTCAAATTCATTTGAACTCCTTTGAATTCAAATTCCATTTCAAAACTATTTGGATTTCCTATTTTGAAATCCTATTTCAATCCTACTTTGAAATCCTATTTTCAAAGTTTATTTCAAATTCTATTTTGAAATTCAATATTCAAATCTCTATTTGAATTTACTATTTTCAATTTCCCATTTCAAACTCCATTTGAATTTTCATATTCAAATCTCTATTTGAATTTTCTTTATTTGAATTCCTATGGATTCAAACTCTATTTAATTCATTTGAATTCAATTTCTATATTTCATTCTAATTTCACATATTCAAACTCTATTTGAACTTATATTTGAATTTCTAATATCCAAACTTCTTTTCTTTTCTATAAAAATTCAAATATTTAAACTCCTTTTCTAATTCTACTATTCAAATTCCATTTGACTTCTATTATTCAAATTCTACTATTTAAATTTCTACTTAAAAATTCTATTTCAAGTACTATTTTGAAATTTCATTTCAAAATTCTATTTTGAAATTTTATTTCAAAATTTCATTTTTGAATTTCTATATTTTTAAATTCTACTTGAATTTCAAATTCTATTTGAGAAAAATAGAATTTCCCTTTTAAACCTCAAATATCCTTCTCATGATATTTTAATAAATTAACACTTGGCCCAGTGATATTTAAAACAATCAAATCACCCAATTTTCAATCATTTTATTTTTAGCACATCATATATGAATATATATATGAAATCAAACAAACAACACACAAATAGATAATATATTTTTGAGGAATCCAGTTGGATTCCTCCAACCTGTTTTCCTGCATCCACAGATGTTAGCACATAAATAATACCCATTCTGCTTCGTGGCAGAATATCGTGGTATAGAAGGTCATCCACTAATCATAGCGTGGGGCGTATAGGGTAATCATCCGCTATGAAACTGCGGGCATCCGCTAATGAGACTGCGGGAATCCAACCAATCAATCAACCCAATATATATATATATAATAGCCTAAATAACTAATATATATAAAACAAACAGCAAAATCCAAACAAGCAGCGACAATTATTTTTACGAAGTAAAAATAAATTTTAGATAAAAGGTGAGTGAGATTTACTCACTTTGATCTTCCTTTTTCTGAATATCCAGTTAATCTCCATATTGCTGCGACTATGAATCGTCTTCAACCAAATCTAGTCGCCCCTTAAAGCTACTCTAACCACTCGACCCATCCACGAACAACTCGGCAAACTATCGACCAATCCCTGCTTGTCAAACAACCCCAAAAACTGATTCATATCACTTTGGGATTCCGTCAAACACCACACATTCAATCTTTGCATCCTTCTGAATACTTATCCTCATTGTTGAACTGCTGCTGCTATAACACTTAGGTTGTCCTCAATCTCACTACAGTCCCTTATGCCGCTTGCACCATTCTCTGTTTGCACCACAGTGATTCACTCGAAGGTCATTTCCCATCAACATCCATAAAAACAAAAACCTGAACCGCTCTACACCTCACTATCGAGTTCCCTCCATTCACGCAATTTGTTTTCAATCGCAATCTCCCCTCCGACTGGATGTGAACCCCTCTTCTTTACTGCCGAATCCCATCGGCTTAATCCCAGGCTTCAGCTCCACTTTTTGCCATTGCGAGTCCCTTCCTGGAATTAGCAGCACCTCTTCGATCCATTCACCCACCACAACCGCATCGACATCTCCTCTGACAATCCCACGATAGCCTCGACAACCCCATTTCCTGCAATCGCAAGTGCCTTCAGCGCCTACTCGAGTTCCAGACTTCGTCGCAGTCTTCGATTTCGACTTCTGGAACTTGCGATTCAACTCTTTTTTTTTTTTTTTTTTTAAAATAGGAGAAATCGCTTTTCGTGATTTTCAGAGAAAAAGAACAGAAGGGGAAAAATGAAAAGGATCTCACGATGGACCTGGGTTTTATAGGAGAGAACAGGGAACAACAGTACGCAGCTATTAAATTCCATGTCTGCTTGATATCAAAAAGAAGAGGCAAATTTTCGTGCTCGAGGAAGATAAGCTGCGCGAAAAAAATCGGCTATTTATAATTGATTTGATTTAAAGAGATTCTCACTTTATTTTAAACAGATATCGATTTGATTTTGATCCTATCCACAATCAAATATTTCAGGGTTCATAAATTTAAACCACGAACCGCTATTTTAACGTAACCAGTGTTATTTCAACAGTGTAACACTATTCTGACTAACTGAATATATTTTGATATTTAATTCGAATGTAAATATAAATAACCAAAATAAATCAATATAGTATAATTTAAATTCAAAACAAATAAATTCTTCAATAATAAATTACTATTATCATCGCTTATATTCAAATAGAATATATATTGATCATCTGAACCATTTCGATTCAGTTATATCTTCGAATTGAATTATTTCAGTTCTCGTATTTCGATAATTATATGTATTCGAAATAAATCGTATATCGATTATAAATCGATAATAAAAAGTCTTTTAAATAATCAACTGAATATTTTAAAACAATATTAAATATTTAAAATAAACTGACAAAAATCCGGGTCGTTACATTCTTCCCCCCTTAAAATAATTTCGTCCTCGAAATTGCTAAGGTAGGAAAAATAGTACGAACTCATTACTTTTCAACAATTCACTTATGTTGAAACTCAACTCCTCATATTTCAACAAATTAGCTCCAACCAAAACTTTTGGTTTTCACACATTTAATCTAAATGATTTACACCCAATTCAAATTCTATTCAACCTTATTCCATTTGAATTTCACCAATTTATTTATCTCGATCCATTTAACTTGCTTAAGTTAAATTTAAACTTCAGAATTCAAATTCCTGGGTTTACCTTTCGAGTCCTTCTGAAATCATATAAATATATACATATGTATTTATTTCCATTTCAAATTCAAACATTTGAATTTTCAAACCAACTTGTTTTCTTTCAAATAAATTTCCATCAAAACTTTTCTAAGGTAGCCATTCGTCACTTAGAACTCGAAAATGAATACTGATGAAGCTGCAGTCATCATCAGAATTATTTTCCAGCCACTGAAGTGAGTTCAGTGCTTTATCACTTTCAAAATCCATTTAAAAATGATTTTTATTCAAAAACGCTTCAAAACAAAGCTATATTATCTTAGTATACTTCAGACAATAATTTCAAATCTCACAGGATTTTAAATTCTGAATTCTGGTTTGAATTTAATTTTAATTCATCTCATTTGTATATTTAATTCATATACAAATTCCATTTTGGTTATAAATAACCATTCCAATTTTATAATCTCGTTTGATTATAATCCTAACAATTAACACATCCATATAATATAATAATTTCAAAAAAAATATTCTTTCTATATCAAAATAGAATTTTGGGTAAAATTATTTCATTTACTCACTTAAAAACAATATCATGTCGTATTTTCTGTTCAAGTGTTTAGAAATCCCTATCGACTTCGTGGCGTCCCACGATTCGACCAGAATTCATAAACCACTCACAGACTAGTCAACACAATATAAAACAACTTTTATATCAATTTACAAATACGCTCTCTCATATTATACACTCAACTCATTCTAGGGCACTGCTGACCCTATCTCTAATGAGCACATTTCCACCAAAGCCTAGGTATTCGCTCAACCTAAGCTCTGATACCAACTGAAATGACCCGCAAATCTGAGCTATCTGAGTTGACTAAATACACCACACGTCCAACCCAAATAACACAGAAATACGAACCATTAATAGAAAGAAGTTAGAAGATGAGAAATAGAAAGAAAGAAATATTAGAATAGAAGAAAACGAAGATCACAACTCACAGCGGAACGAATAAAATATATTTCATAATATAACACTTGAAATACAAATCAGTAACTTTATATACATACCATCATCAGAGCACAACAGTCATTTCTGAAACAGTTATAAACACCTGTTTCCAGATACAACATAGTACACAGCGGAATATATGATAGCCTATAGCTAACTGGTGAAGCCTCCTGCTTCCAGCTCCTCCAAATGAATCTGAAAAATCCCGACTACTTGACTGCCCGTACAAATTTGAGCACCCAAGAGTTTAGGGAAAACAAACAAAATAAACTCTGGGTCAGTCATGGGACTGGTGTGAGTAAACTCCAACCATTTGTTTAACTTTAAAAATCCTTTCAAAAGAAAAGATAATAGTAAGACCAGCCCACACATAAACATGGACGGTTTTTACCTTACTATAACCCAAAACACCTAGATACGAAAATCCAGTGATATTATAATAATGTCTACATCAAATAAATAACCAAATAGCAGAACGCTTGCATCTCACGCTCCATATACTTAGTATAAAATCAAAAACCGCATGGCGCTTATTGGAGATTGGATTTCCAACATGACAAGGTATGGAACCACCTTCCGCTAGTGTATCTCTAGAGAGGAATACACTGGGTTCAACAAGAACATCTTGTAACCCGGCCCACACATGACCGACCACTCATTTCGCTTGAGTGTATCGAATGTATATCACCAACGGTTGGGATCAGCAACCGTCTCCCGACTGGGACAGCATCGAATAGAATAAGAAATTAAATGAACCTCTAGATAGGTGATTATACATCCTAATGGGTGCGACCCACATAGCCATGCTGCCTGCCCGATTTTTGTCCTTTCCCGGTTGTTGAGGCCTGAGGCTACGAATACTTACCATTCATTGATAGCACAATCACTTTGAATGCCACATAGTCAGATCCGTTAATCACTAGTTGAGTTTGCACAAATATTCTAGATATTATGCTAAGGGATAAATCCGTTGCAACCATATATATTCATACAGACCAACCCATTTGATCATTGGAAATACTCTATCAGACATTCGTCCATTTACGTTCGTTCTGGGATTGAACGAAACCGAAGGAACTATTTCTAATTAATAGAAAGCCCTTGCACTTTACTCCGTCTTCAATATATTCAGCATAGTTGGTTCGCAACGCTTATGCCGATACAGAGTGGTTCTTCGGATAATAATCCAACCGGTCTCTCCATATTGACAACGATGGTCAAAACTTCGATAGTCTGTGATTTAACTATCGAATAAAAACAAGTGTTCATCCAAACATATCAAACAAATCACTGGGCTCTTTAATTAATATTCATTAATTAAATCACTTCTCCATTTTCTCTATCAATATTTGTTAACCAAATATTTTCAATAATCATCTCGGCTTCTTACGCTATTTGGAAAACATTTCCCAATATCAACTTCTTTTATTTTCTACATATTAGAAAATATCTCTATTTGCAATTGGAAACAATTCCAATCACTTATCTCTATCCCGACTATTTTAATTCTACTCAGGAAATATTTACTTGTTATATTTCCAAAATTCCATCACTTGGGTCTAAAACGAATGTTGTGTAAAACATCGTTACAACAACCCAAAATATTTTATTCAACTAACTCTTTTCCAACACTTCTCTTCGAGATTTGGATCTTGCTATCTATCCATTAAAAATGAAATCAATCAAGTTGGGGTAAATTTACTTCTCAGACCTTAACTGAAAACATCCTCAACTTCAAAACGGCAAAACCACTAACCTCGAATAAACACACAATAAAACCCAATTATTCATTCTAAAACACGTGTATGGTTTGCTTTCTATTTCTAATTTATAGATTTCCCTTTTTGTTTACAATATTCTATTTTTGATTTCGTTTCCTTATCGAATGCTATATATATCGATATATAGATTTCTAATTGTCAAATTTCTTAAAAATATTCTAACTCCTTAAATTCCCGGAAAAATTCGCCATAACCTCCCCTGTATCGGGAGCATCGGGAAATTTCAAATAGCTTCCCGGTATCTTCCTCAATCAAAAGAAAAAGGAAAAGCCAAGCGGCTTGCCGATACGGCGCATAAAATCTCATATATGAATTAAACATGTACCTTTTTGTTGGGCTCACAAATTAAAATCTTCATATACTTCATCATGTACCTGTCTAACACATGTTACCTGTTTTCAATTCAATTCAATACCATCTAATCGTTTGAATTCAGTTCCGCCAATTTATTCTTTAAATCGGCCATTTTGCCTATTTTACTCCTTTGTTTGAACATAGCATTTTCAAAAAAAATATTTAACTTGCTCATAACCAAGTTTCGTTTCAATTTCATTTTATTTTCCCTTTTTGATTTCAAATATAAATTTCCAAATCAAATATCTTATTCAAAGTCCTATATCAATTCAAAATCCCATTAACTAATTACCATTCAAATTAGCTAATTCTATTCAATAAATCAAAAATCTGATTCCTGTTTCACAAATCAACTCATTACTTCACTTGAGTACAGATATATTTCACCTCTCAAACCCTGGGATTTTCTTAAATAAAAATGCGGATTTTATTTTCTTAAAATCCTTTTATAAAATTAAATAAACCGTTATGGTTCTTAAATAGTTCTGGCGCTGTTTTTCTGAAAATTTGATTTTGACATAACTCAAAATCTATACGACGAAATTCATATTTTTCTCTTTCATTAGAAAACTATTATCAAACCGGTCCTGACGTTTCTTGTTTCAAAGAGATCCGACTCCAATTGAGTCCTGTATACTCGATTGAAGTTTGAATCGCTATTTTACGAACTGCAGCGCTGCGGCGAGTTCGTTTTATTTATATTTATATATATATATGAACTTTTAAAACTTCGTTTATATAAATTCAACTCTATTCTGATATATTTTAAATATATATATCAAACCATTTTTCCCAACTCAACAAATATTTCTGATCTTCTATTTCATTTATATTTGAAATCTATATTCAAATTCCAATTCGATTATAATTCAAATTCTATATTCAAATTCTATTTCAACTATTTGAATCCAAATTCCATTTTTAATCTATTTGAACTTCAAATATTTAAACTCATTTTTTTTATCTACTTGAACTTCAAATACCACATTTTAATTCCTTTGAATCCAAATACCATGTTTCAAATCTCTTTGAATTCCTCTTATTCAAATTCTTTCTATTTAAACTCCATTTGAGTTTTGTTTGAATTCTTATATTTAACACCATTTGAATTCTATTTAAATTCTTATATTTAAATCCTCTTTATTAAAACCCATTATTTAAATCCCATTTGAATTTTCCTTATTTCAAATTCATTTGAACTCCTTTGAATTCAAATTCCATTTCAAAACTATTTGGATTTCCTATTTTGAAATCCTATTTCAATCCTACTTTGAAATCCTATTTTCAAAGTTTATTTCAAATTCTATTTTGAAATTCAATATTCAAATCTCTATTTGAATTTACTATTTTCAATTTCCCATTTCAAACTCCATTTGAATTTTCATATTCAAATCTCTATTTGAATTTTCTTTATTTGAATTCCTATGGATTCAAACTCTATTTAATTCATTTGAATTCAATTTCTATATTTCATTCTAATTTCACATATTCAAACTCTATTTGAACTTCTATTTGAATTTCTAATATCCAAACTTCTTTTCTTTTCTATAAAAATTCAAATATTTAAACTCCTTTTCTAATTCTACTATTCAAATTCCATTTGACTTCTATTATTCAAATTCTACTATTTAAATTTCTACTTAAAAATTCTATTTCAAGTACTATTTTGAAATTTCATTTCAAAATTCTATTTTGAAATTTTATTTCAAAATTTCATTTTTGAATTTCTATATTTTTAAATTCTACTTGAATTTCAAATTCTATTTGAGAAAAATAGAATTTCCCTTTTAAACCTCAAATATCCTTCTCATGATATTTTAATAAATTAACACTTGGCCCAGTGATATTTAAAACAATCAAATCACCCAATTTTCAATCATTTTATTTTTAGCACATCATATATGAATATATATATATATGAAATCAAACAAACAACACACAAACAGATAATATATTTTTGAGGAATCCAGTTGGATTCCTCCAACCTGTTTTCCTGCATCCACAGATGTTAGCACATAAATAATACCCATTCTGCTTCGTGGCAGAATATCGTGGTATAGAAGGTCATCCACTAATCATAGCGTGGGGCGTATAGGGTAATCATCCGCTATGAAACTGCGGGCATCCGCTAATGAGACTGCGGGAATCCAACCAATCAATCAACCCAATATATATATAATAGCCTAAATAACTAATATATATAAAACAAACAGCAAAATCCAAACAAGCAGCGACAATTATTTTTACGAAGTAAAAATAAATTTTAGATAAAAGGTGAGTGAGATTTACTCACCTTGATCTTCCTTTTTCTGAATATCCAGTTAATCTCCATATTGCTGCGACTATGAATCGTCTTCAACCAAATCTAGTCGCCCCTTAAAGCTACTCCAACCACTCGACCCATCCACGAACAACTCGGCAAACTATCGACCAATCCCTGCTTGTCAAACAACCCCAAAAACTGATTCATATCACTTTGGGATTCCGTCAAACACCACACATTCAATCTTTGCATCCTTCTGAATACTTATCCTCATTGTTGAACTGCTGCTGCTATAACACTTAGGTTGTCCTCAATCTCACTACAGTCCCTTATGCCGCTTGCACCATTCTCTGTTTGCACCACAGTGATTCACTCGAAGGTCATTTCCCATCAACATCCATAAAAACAAAAACCTGAACCGCTCTACACCTCACTATCGAGTTCCCTCCATTCACGCAATTTGTTTTCAATCGCAATCTCCCCTCCGACTGGATGTGAACCCCTCTTCTTTACTGCCGAATCCCATCGGCTTAATCCCAGGCTTCAGCTCCACTTTTTGCCATTGCGAGTCCCTTCCTGGAATTAGCAGCACCTCTTCGATCCATTCACCCACCACAACCGCATCGACATCTCCTCTGACAATCCCACGATAGCCTCGACAACCCCATTTCCTGCAATCGCAAGTGCCTTCAGCGCCTACTCGAGTTCCAGACTTCGTCGCAGTCTTCGATTTCGACTTCTGGAACTTGCGATTCAACTCTTTTTTTTTTTTTTTAAATAGGAGAAATCGCTTTTCGTGATTTTCAGAGAAAAAGAACAGAAGGGGAAAAATGAAAAGGATCTCACGATGGACCTGGGTTTTATAGGAGAGAACAGGGAACAACAGTACGCAGCTATTAAATTCCATGTCTGCTTGATATCAAAAAGAAGAGGCAAATTTTCGTGCTCGAGGAAGATAAGCTGCGCGAAAAAAATCGGCTATTTATAATTGATTTGATTTAAAGAGATTCTCACTTTATTTTAAACAGATATCGATTTGATTTTGATCCTATCCACAATCAAATATTTCAGGGTTCATAAATTTAAACCACGAACCGCTATTTTAACGTAACCAGTGTTATTTCAACAGTGTAACACTATTCTGACTAACTGAATATATTTTGATATTTAATTCGAATGTAAATATAAATAACCAAAATAAATCAATATAGTATAATTTAAATTCAAAACAAATAAATTCTTCAATAATAAATTACTATTATCATCGCTTATATTCAAATAGAATATATATTGATCATCTGAACCATTTCGATTCAGTTATATCTTCGAATTGAATTATTTCAGTTCTCGTATTTCGATAATTATATGTATTCGAAATAAATCGTATATCGATTATAAATCGATAATAAAAATTCTTTTAAATAATCAACTGAATATTTTAAAACAATATTAAATATTTAAAATAAACTGACAAAAATCCGGGTCGTTACATTTTCCAAAAAGTTGTATCCCTCTTTTGCCAAATATCGCATCCTAGGATGCAATGCGGAGCCGATGAAATATCACATCCCATAGCTAATTCGCCTCTTTTGAATTGCCCAAGCTCACATCCCTCAGATCCCTGTGCGCAAATTGGGGAAACTTTGAATCCCCTTGATGCGATCTAGCATTTTTTCGCACCCCTTTTGGATGCGAAAATATGGGATGCAAAATCCCTGTAGAGCCATGCCAATTTCTAAACATGCCGGAGCAGAGTGCAACATGTGGATCCGAGCGGTTTTTCCGTGTTGCTTAAGCACTATGAAAGTGCCAAACGCGCGAAGTTTGCCAATTTGGCAAAGTGATCATCCCAAGTTCTGAACGTGGTTTTTCATGATTTCTCTGTGCCGATCAGGCAAATCGAGAGTGTTAGATCCAAATTTTACGAATTTGCCAGATTTTAATGCCATGAGTCGCACAAACCATTTTTCGCGATCGACGCGTGTTGCTCAGCTGTTTTTGAGTGCTCGACACTGTTTTTTAATTATCAAAATCCATATATGTTTCCACGATGAGTTTGCCACGTGATCGGACCGACACATTCAAGTGTTTTGAGCTGATCGGGCCAACTCGATCACGTATTTTTACTACGCCAGTTTTTCCAAGTCCATCGACAATGATTTTACGAATCGGCGCCATTTCCAATCCTTTTTCGAACACGTCGCGACTTTGACCAAATCGCTTTGCGTTTTTTGATGATATTCTTGACGCTTCGGTGCGTCGCTAACAAAAATCTTGACATGTGACAGCTTTGACCAAAAAGCGTGTCAATACTTAGGTAAATAATTTGTTTTTGAACTTAATTTTTACGACCGACCTAGGGATTTCAATTTATTTTGGTTTTTTTTCTTATTTCTTCGATTCCTTAATATCTGATTTTTCTTAAATAACCCATGAGGTCGATTGTAAATTTTTTGTTTGTAATTCAATTCCAATGTATTCCAATTTTATTTTCCCTCGTTTATGCGTTTGACTTTGTTCGAAATCCGTTGGTCCGAATTTCAATTCAAAAATAGGTATTTTCAATATCATGGATT
This sequence comes from Allium sativum, assembly GCA_030737875.1. Lineage (NCBI taxonomy): Eukaryota > Viridiplantae > Streptophyta > Magnoliopsida > Asparagales > Amaryllidaceae > Allium > Allium sativum. The sequence continues at coordinate 163,143,583 of CM060923.1, forward strand.
GATAGTTAGAACATAAGCAGTTGTTCAGTTTCAATGTTTTAAAACAAGCACTGCCCAGTTTTCTACTCCTCATACTCTTTTCGTTTGACGATATGATTCGTAATTTCGGATACTGGCATGAAAGAGAAAGAGTTTTTGCTATAGACAAGAAGGTGTTTGTTAAACCAAGCAATACTAAGCTAAAGGCTTTTGTTATTAACATGAGGTACCATTCCTTCCAAAAGTGTCATGTTTAGTCGATAGGGGGTTTTCATAAAAAAATTCATCGTACTTTCGGGAGGAACTGTGCATTATATGTTTTTCATCGAAATTTTTGCCTAACAATTCTCATGATTATGAAACACCGTCATCTGACAACACTACGAGCCGAAAAATTAACATAAAGAAGTCTCCCATGAAAGAAGCCCCCTCTTCCAGTGAGGAAGCCATTTCCGCCAGTGGGAATCCTGTAACACCCCACCTCCGTTAAGGACACTCACAAAGGGAATGCCTTAACTTTGGTGGAGCATTTTAGTAAACAAAACAGAAAATTTCAAGACAGATAAACAACACTTGAAAAATTATAACTTTATTACAGCGGAAAACAGAAATCAGTATGGTTACATCTTTACCAAAAACTCAAGTACATAAATATCAGTCTTGTTCAAAAAGTCATCAGAGTACAAAACTTTAAAATCATAATCCCCACAGAAGATGCCATAAGAAGTTAAGCCATACTTTACGCACTTCAAGCAGAGGAAATCCAGATCAAGCTAAAGTATTCCCTTCTTGGAAAACCTGGGGGGGGGGGGGGGGGGAACGGAAGAAAAAGGGGCGAAAACAAGCAAGGTCATACATAAAGTCTGGCAGGTCCAGTGACTTTCAGCATATGAACAGATAATAATAATTATGACATGAAAACAAGCTGGATAAGAGATAACAGTAACAGGAGCAGCATATGTACAGGAAACAAGCTGGATAAGAGATAACAGTAATAGGAGCAACAGACGTACTTAGGTCAAACAGAAGAAACAGAATAATATTACTTTTAATTTCTCTGCACTAATACTAGTATAACAGGATTAGGGTTATCCTAATGTCTAAACTAAACAGAAACGGGAACAGAATAATTTCCACAGAAGAGAATGCTAGTAATGGGCCTTTACCGCCCCAACAGAAGGTACAGAAACAGAATGCTAATAATGGGCCTTTACCACCCGAACATAAGGTACAGAAACAGAAACAGATTAATCCCTATGGAAACAAAATGTAGAATTAGGTGTACACTAGTAAATGGGCCTTTACCACCCCAACAGACGGTACCACACAGAAACAGACATGTGTTACCACCCAACATAAACAGACGGTAACAACAGACAGAACTAAGTGTACCCTAAAACCCTACCCCAAGTGATCGGCTCCCTAATACATAAATACCCTATGTCAGCCCCACAAAAGGGTGTATCACTCCCCAAAGTGGCAACCTTTAAATGACACAAACCTATTTACAGATGTCACGGCGTCATACATCCTCAGAGGCAGACCGAGATCCATGCATGCACATGACCCGGTTGGAATGCACCATCAACACCCCTCGCCATTATCAGAATGAACCACTTATAATTAGTTCAGTAAGCGTGCCCGGATCCTACCTACTATTGGGTCAAATTTTGATACCAGAAAGGGTTACTGACTAATATGGGTCCCAAACAACAGATGACACAAGTGATTTCCCTCCTAACCTTGTGTCCCCAGACTAATAGATTTCAGATTAACTTGTTTACAAGTTCAGACATACAGAGTTCAGAACAATTAGTTCACAGATCAGACAAGTTTTCAGACTAACAGATCAGATATACGGATTTAACAGATTTACAGATTTGTCTAACTTTGTAATTAGGCATACAGATTCACGAAACGGGTTTGTTAAATTCATTAGTCCAATTGGTTCAACCCTATCCACCCAACACATTTTAGACATCATATTTATCTTAGATTTGTATTAATTAAAAATTAATGCGCAGACCTCTCACATTAGACTGACAGTTTGCGGCCACTGGTTAGGCCAGTTGGTTCCGGGCAGATTTCTGCCGCAAACTGAGTCTAACCTCGGGTTTCAAGCACGTTATGACTAACTTCTCACATTAGAACCTATTGTTTGCGGCCACTGGATGTGCCGGGCGGTTCCGGGCAGGATTACGCCGCAAAATCATTCTAACCTCGAGTTAGCCATGTTTCATGTTTAACCAATGCATTCATTCACAGACTATGCTAATGTCAGACTAATCATGCTAATTTAAAAAATTAACTTCTGTACAAGTTACAGCAGATTATTCAAGATTCTGTTAACAAGTTTTGCCCAATTTTAGTTCAATCCTACAGATTTACATACTTCAAATTTCAGCATTTCAGTTCCAACAGATTACGCCATTCAACAGATTAAACAGATAACAGATCTTGCAGATTAGGCGATTTAGCAGATTTAGCAGATAAGGCAATTTAACCTAATTAGCAGATTAGGAAATATAACAGAACTAGCAGATTAGGCAATATAACATATTTAATCATTCCTTAAAGTTTCATAGACATATCTTGCCTAATTATAAATTTAGCCTAAGTTTGCATGCCTAAATAGTTGTCATGATTCACAATATGATCATATACCCAACGTTTGCATTGAATTTACATGGCCTAGATTATGGTCATAATTTACCAAAAAATACATGTCCCAAATTTAGTTAAACTTGCCTAGTACAAAAGATTCACATATAAATTATACCAAATATAGCCATCGATTTCAATGCATGTCATATATTCAAAAATCTCCCACTTAGGTGTTATTCACATTTAATAGTTATCAAATCTTAATATAGATCTTCACACCTAAGTCATATTCTCTTTTTATCTCAAGTCATGAATCGTTATATAAAAATATACCCAATAATCTAGAACTTTAAATTATAACAGATCTTAATTCAAAATATGCGTTATGTCCAATCTCTCAAGTCACATGTTAACATGCAATGGTTCCTCTTCTTCCAATTCACAGAATATGCATAGATCTGAATCTAGTTTACAACATGAGTCCCAGATTAGCCATGTCTAATTATGCCATCATTCATTATTTGTCCCGAAGTATAGCGTTTGTGCGTTAATCTCTTATGAGATGTGGCGCAGGCTCGTGGTAGCCTGGCTATCGAATAGAAAGAAGAAAGAGATACAGAATAATACATATCAGAAAAGAACGTACACAACCTCAAATTTAGATTTACAGTCATGTCACAATTATAATTAAAGTTTATATCAGAAAATAACTGTACTTGCCTTTCGTGGTTTTAAGAAAGGATAATAAATTGTTGTTGATGCAGAAATGCTGAATTACTCCTCTTTAATTGTTGTTGTAGCTCTAAACTTTGATTTGAGATTTGATTTAGCTTTTAATTCTATTCAGGTTGGAAGAAGATGCATCAATCCAAGTTTTGATTCCAGCAGAGTAACGACGCCATTATTTTATTTAATAAGAACAGAGGCAAAGTATAGGAATGAAATTGTGCAGCATAAGGTTAGAGAGGAATGGTGTTTAGAAAATGGGGCTAGGGGGCTGTTTATATAGGATTAGGCGGACGAATCTAGACGGAAAACGAGACCAGATACATCAGAATGAATCAGGTTCAAAAACTGGGTTTCGTGAGCAGGTCGACCCCTAAGTCGACATTATGGTCGACCTGGCCCCTGGGAGGTCGACACTATGGTCGACCCCCAGATCGACCTGGTCCATGGGCGGGAATTTTCCCGCCCAGCCTGTTCTGGGATTTTGAATTTGAATTTGAATTCGAATTTTCGAGCTGTTTTCGATTTTGAAAATCTCTAAAACTTCGGAGGGCCATATCTCCTTCTTACGGACTCCGTTTCTCGAAAACTCGGATCATTTCCAAGCAGAATTTCGAGACGAACACAATGGCGCAACCCGTTTCCCTTGATTCTTATTTTAAAAATTAATTATTCTCTGATTTGTTACTTATACGATTACAGAAAATACGAGGTGTTACATTCTCCCCTCCTTAAAGGATTTCGTCCCCGAAATCTTCAAGTTAAGAAGAATGTTTCCTACCATCCAGTCATCCATCTACTCAACCATCATCCACAAGCATCCATTGTCCTTAGAAAACTTCTAATGTCATATGAACATATGCAAAAGTGTGTGTATATGTTCCTTATCTAATGCAAAGATCAGGCGGTCCACTGATTCAGTTGACCTCCTTAATGCGAATTATGTCAGTGCCATGAGTCCAACATGTATGCAATTTTCCTATTTGATCCATATCATTCTTATATGAGTGACAACCATTCATTCATATGCAACACCCATGTGATGAGTCAATCATTTTGCATCCACAAAAATTGAAAATGCTCACACATCCATATGCAGTATGAGACTGTTTTCGAGCCGATCTAGTACCTAGTGTGTGTATATGCATCCACGAGAAACCACTAGCAACCACTTGCATCCACTTGCAACCATCAAACATAACATGTCTCAAACACATGTTTACACCCATTGGTTTCTACCTAGAGTTCGAAGATTCGATCGATAGGATACAGTCGAATGAGGGGAGTGAGTACAGATAAAACAAAAACTTGGTTCCCATTAGACATTGGTTGAGAGAATGATTCCCCTAAGTATCAACCCCGAAAACCGAAATCAACATCAGATTGACACCCAGAGGATTACCCTCTTTAGACAGTGTCAAAACTGGAAATCTTAACCTTATCAAAAATATTCAGATATTTACAGATTACTGATACAAATCAGATTACCGAATGATTCTTAGGAAACTAAGCATGATAAAAACTCAGAATGTATGCGTCATAGTCAACTTAACGCTCAACACAGATACCCAACTTACCACACTTAGATGAGTCATAACCCTTATGGATCTGAGTCTACAACGGAATTAGAAACAATACTAGTATTCAAGTGTAGAGTATCGATTACAGAATCGAAATGCCAAAATCAGAAAAGAGTTTTAACTCAAAAATCAGATAAAGAAATTAAACCTCCTACAGAAAGTTTCCTTATTTCTATCCTATCCACTAGCCTCGAGAGTGTTCGCCTGCCCTCCAGAAGTTGGTCCTGCCCTCTACCCTTGCCCTCGTTTCTTCGGGCAGTCCCTAGTGAAGTGTCACATCTCACCATAGTTGAAGCAAGTGCCCTTTATTTTTCTGCAATCCTTGTTCAGATGAGTCGAGCTTCCACAAGTAAAGCACTTTTTCTCCTTCTTATCATCATATTTCTCATCCTTCTTTTGTGTTTCCTTTTTGGGCCATGCTTTCTTGTTCTGTGGTTCTTCCTTCTTTGCCTCTCTCTTGCCCTTGTCTTCCTCGTGTTGTAGTTCCATGTCCACCAATCTCTCGTATGTCGCTCCCATGGGTACATGGGTCATGGCTAGGCTGTGCAGTGGCTCGTTCAATCCTTTAACAAAGAGAAGAGCCTTTTTATGCTGGGTGTTGACTAAATCTAGTCCGAACTTAGCCAGTTGGTTGAACCGGTTGACGTATTCCTTGACCGTCATACTTCCTTGCTTAAGGGATAAGAACTTTTCCAGTTGTAGACTTCGTTCAGCTTACGAGAGGAATTTCATCTCAAACCTCATTCTGAAATCAATCCATGTGTCAAAAGGCCTCTCGGCGTTAGTGACTTCCCACCAATAGGAAGCTTCATCCTTGAGCAACCATACTGCCAATTGTACCTTCTGCCTATCGTCCATCTCGAAGATAACGAACATATCCTTAGTTTATCTGAGCCAGTTCCTCGCTTCTACGAATGATTTAGTTCCGTTGAAATCCTTTCCACCCATGGCCCTAAAATCTTTACAGATCTTTGAAAAAGCAATTGCACGAGGAGGGGGCGGAGGAGGAGGAATCGCTGCAGCTGGAGGAGGAATATCTGCTGGGCTTGCATCGTTGGCCCTAGCCTCTAAGTACCTCCTGAACCAGCCAGGTATTGGCACACACTCTGGAAAGTTAAGATTCCCAAACATGCTGGAATGAAAGAAAACGATTTAAAACGGAGAACTGAAAAGATAGATATATGGCTCTCGGGGATTATGTTTTTTTCAAAATAAACTTTATTTTTGAAAATACCTCCTTTCAAAACCTTTTGAAAATATTTTTCAAAAACTTTTATCTAATCTGTTAACCTTCAGCTCTGATACCAAGTGTAACACCCTACCTCCGTTAAGGGCACTCACAAAGGGAATGCCTTAACTTTGGTGGAGCATTTTAGTAAACAGAACAGAATATTTCAAGACAGATAAACAATACTTGAAAAATTATAACTTTATTACAGCGGAAAACAGAAATCAGTATGGTTACATCTTTACCAAAAACTCAAGTACATAAATATCAGTCTTGTTCAGAAAGTCATCAGAGTACAAAACTTTAAAATCATAATCCTCACAGAAGATGCCATAAGAAGTTAAGCCATACTTTACGCACTTCAAGCAGAAGAAATCCGGATCAAGCTAAAGTATTCCCTCCTTGGAAAACCTGGGGGGGGGGGGGGGGACGGAAGAAAAAGGGGCGAAAACAAGCAAGGTCAGACATAAATTCTGGCAAGTCCAGTGACTTTCAGCATATGAACAGATAATAATAATTATGATATGAAAACAAGATGGATAAGAGATAACAGTAACAGCAGTAGCAGATGTACATGAAACAAGCTGGATAAGAGATAACAGTAACAGGAGCAGCAGATGTACGTAGGTTAAACAGAAGAAACAGAATAATATTACTTTTCATTTCTCTGCACTAATACTAGTGTAACATGATTAGGGTTATCGTAATGTCTAAACTAAAAAGAAATGGGAACAGAATAATTTCCACAGAAGAGAATGCTAGTAATGGGCCTTTACCGCCCCAACAGAAGGTATAGAAACAGAATGCTAATAATGGGCCTTTACCAACCGAACATAAGGTACAGAAACAGAAACAGATTAATCCCTATGGAAACAGAATGTAGAATTAGGTGTACACTAGTAAATGGGCCTTTACCACCCTAACAGACGGTACCACGCAGAAACAGACAGGTGTTACCACCCAACATAAACAGACTGTAACACCCCACCTCCGCCAATGCCACTCTTGCAAGGACATTAGCTTTGGAGGGGCGTTAAACAAGGTAAACATACATGCAGATATCACAAGACAGAACATATAAGTAAAACAGAGTAGTAAAGCAGCGGATAAAACTTAGCATTTCAAAACCATAGTCATGTTACAACAAAGTACTTGGTCATTATTTTCCAACAACAAAGTCTAGATAAAAGCATAAGCTGAAAAACTGAAATACATAAAGTACTATCCCCAAAATGAAGTGATAAACCATAGCTAGCTCAATGTCCAAAACCGTACATGAGCAAATCCAGTAAGCAAGCTGTAAAGATCCAAGCTAAGCTCCAATGTTCCCACCCTGAGAACCTGAGGGGGGGGGGGAACGGAAGAAAAGAGGCGAAAGAAAACAGGTCAGTCAAAAAGACTGGTAAGCCCTACTACTATCTGTCTATGAACTAGTAAAGTTAACTGGCATGAGAAGCTGAGATGAACATAAGGATAACAACATACTGGCATGATGATTAACTAACAAGATAGATAAAGGTGTCATCGCATAATTAAGGTTAAGTTTTGCACCACGGGTGTACTAGCATTCTAACATGTCAAGTAAAAACAAGAATTGATCCCTTGGCCCAAGCTTGGCCCATCATCATGAGGTGACCTAAATTAAGGTCTAACTACACGGTCTAGTCGATCGGCTCCCTATAAGCCTAACTCGTCAAGTGTCGGTGTCATACGGCCCAAACATGCAATGTAGTTAAACTGCGCTAGGTACACCCTAGGGTGTATCAAGTTCTAGGGTGTCAACCTCAGACACGAATCAAATATGCACAGTCTAGATCTGCTGGTACCCGTGCCTGATTCTCCAACTCCGGACTATGTGCATGACCATAGTCCGCCTGGACCTACACCGACGTACCTACTCAGCCGTCGTTTTGGTCGCTTACATGTCAGCCCAGTAATCGTGCCCCACCCTAGCCTAGTCCTAGGGTCTTATGATACTATCAAGAGGGTTACTGCTGAAAAGGACCACGCAACTAGGGTTTCCTTAACGGGTTAAATGTGGTTAACCCGATCCAAACGTGGATTCAATTGGTTAAGTATACCCAAGGTTCGTGACTTAACCCCGATTAACCCATCCAGCCCAAATTGATTAAGTATTAAGTGGACCATGACTTAACCCTAATCAGGAGGCATTAATTAACTTAATGTGCTTTGACCTCTCACATTAGACTTTGTTGTGGTTACTAGTTAAGCCGGGCGGGTCCGGGTAGCTTTACACCCCAACTTGGTCTAACCTCGGGTTCGAGCACAACATGACCAACTTCTCACATTGGGTCCTATTGTTTGTAGCCACTAGTTAAGCCGGGCGGGTCCGGGTAGATTTATGCTACAAACTCAACCCAACCTCGAGTTGGCCACACTCATATTTTCTAAGTGTCATGTCCATTATGTTTCCAAAACATAATTACAAGTTAACATATCACGTTATGTTATAAAAATCATGTTTTTGTCATAATGTTGCCCAACCCCAACGTAATCCCATCGTTTACATAATCGCAACAACGCATAAAGGGTAAAATAGGGAACTTGGCATAATCATGACAAAAAGGTGTTGAAGCCACAAGTTTATCATGGTGGCATATGAGATGTACATATGTTCATATACTTGCATATTGCATCATTAGGCTTCAAAAGCATGCATAAAACCAAACTTAGCATATGAGTGATACATGGTGATAAATGACATGTAGAAGTTGCTAGAAGTTCGCATTTAGCGTCACATGCAAGTTATCATAAGGGGCATGATAACTTTCATGTTGCCAAAATGCAACCTTTAATATAAAGCTTAGAGCTTTATGCTCACAACATCAAGTTTAACTTGCATAACCTGATAACATGATCAACCCAAACTTGCATAACATAGCAACATGTGTCATACATAATGGTTAAACCAACTTGCATAATGATCATCCAAACTTGCATATAATGATCGACCAAACTTGCATATGATGATCAACCAAACTTGCATATAATGTTCAACCAAACTTGCATATCATAATGATCAACCCCAAACTTGCATCATTCATTTAACTTTAGAGTTCAAAGAAAGAAAGTAGAAAAGGGCTTACTACGCTATGAAGACACAAATGAATATTTATTATAAAGATTGAGACGAAGCCCTTATGCAAGCACCAAAATATGAAAGCCCCAATTGAAAAACCCTTGCGCCAAATCAATAAAAATCCTTGCTTTGAAATAGAAATGTTGCAACTTGACTTGAATGCAAACTAAGAACACTCATACAAGTTTGAAAGCACTTGTATGAACTCACAATCTCTCATAGAAATAGGCTTAGGAATTTTAGCATGAAAGTGGAGGCCATGAGAGGAACAAATTTGACATAGTTTAGTTGTAGGATTGAATAATGGTGATTTAGGCTAGGCTTAGGGGTCTTTTTATAGAGGATTAGGATAGTATAAGCCATAGGATTAACCCTAGATTCAATCCAAACCATCAAAGCATGTCTTGGGGAAGAAGTCAAGTGTAGGAACCATCTAGGGCCTTTAGATTAAGGCTGAACCATGAGAACCATTCAAATGCAAAATCTGCATTTGAGCGAATCGGCCCATGGGTTGACAGCCAAACACCCTGGATTAACCCCTAGTCGACCCAGCGAGCTCGGGTCGACCTCAAAAATCGGCCGGTTCGGTTATTCCCCTCTCCCAATTCGCTGTTTTGAACATTTTTGCATATTTATTTATTTAATTTTCAATTATACACACACACACACACACATATATATATATATATATATATATATATATATATATATATATATATATATATCAATATATATTTCTCTGCGCAACCCATTTCGCTTAATTAAGTATACTTTAATTTGTGAATTTTTATGTTCAAATTACGAGGTGTTACATTCTCCCCTCCTTAAAGGATTTCGTCCCCGAAATCTCCAAGTTAGGTAGAACGTATCCTACTATCCATCATCTATCTACTCAAAACATCATCCACGTGCAGTCATTGTCCTTAAAGGATTCTAAATGTTGTATGATCATATGCAAAGGTGTGTGTATATGTACTTATCTAATGCAAAAATCAGGCGGTTACTGATACAGTAAACCTCCTTAATGCAAAATATGTTAGTGAAATGAGTCCATATGTATGCAAATTCCTAACATAATTTATAATCTCTACATGAGTGCACATAATATTCATCCATATGCAACATCCACGGGATAGCTCAACAAGTTTCATCCATGAATAAGTATAAGCACTCATGCATATGCAACATGAAAGTGTGTGAGCCGATCTTAGTGCCTAATGTGTATCATGCATCCACGAGTATCCACGTGCAAAAACTTGCAACCACTTGCAACCATCAAGCATAACATGTTTCAAATACATGTTTCAACCAAGGGTTTCTACCTAAGGTTCTCATGACAAGATCTACGAAACAAGATAAACTAGATAAACGCGGATAAAAAGAAAGATATGCTAATTAGGAAAAGAGATCGAGAATGTACCCTCAAAAAGAAATGGATAAAGCCCACGCATCTTCTCCTCAGTTTCCCAAGTTGCATCTTCGTCGGCTTCACCCCACTGAACTTTCACCAACTTGACCTCTCGATTCCTTAGCTTCTTGATCTCTGTTCCCAAGATACGAATCGGAGCTCTTCTCAAGGTTGCTTCTTTCTCTACCTCAATGTCTTCAAGAATGCTTGGTTCAACCACCTCAGCGGACTCATGTAGGCACTTTCGGAGATGCGAGACATGAAAGACATTATGCACTCCGGCTAGCTTCTCGGGCAATCCCACCTTATAGGCCATCTTTACAATTCTCTCTATGAGAGGGAAGGGTCCTACGAACCTTGGTGCCAGCTTCCCCGCTGCTCCAAAACGTACCACATTTCGCAAAGGAGAAACCTTCACGAAAACCACGTCTCCCATTCGAATTCCAAATCCGCCCTTCGCTTGTCAGCATAGGATTTCTGTCTATCTTGGGCCGCTTTCATCCTTCTTCTTACTAATTCCACTTTCTCGGATGTGTCTCGTATCATATCGGGCCCAAGCATAAGTCTATCTGTTGTCTCCCACCAACAAGATGGTGACCTACACGGCCTCCCATATAAAGCTTCAAATGGTGTCATCCCTATGCTGGCTTGATAGTTATTATTATAAGCAAATTCTACAAGAGGAAGGTGGTCTTCCCAAGTACCACCGAAGTCGAGAACACAAAGCGTCAAGAGATCTTCTAGCACTCTATTCACCTTTTCGGTTTGGCCATGCGTCTGGGGGTGATAGGCTGTACTCAAATTCAATCGCGTATCCATCGCTTCTTGCAAACTGTTCCAGAACTGGCTAGTGAAAATCGGGTCACGATCGCTAACTATGCTAGAAGGAACTCCATGCAACCGCACTATTTCTCGGAGATAAATAGACGCCAGCCCTGATGCGGTCCTCTTGCTCTTTACTGGGATGAAGTGAGCACTCTTCGTAAGTCTGTCAACTATGACCCATATGCTTGTGTTCCCTCTCCTTGACCTAGGCAATCCATCCACAAAATCCATAGAAATACTCTCCCACTTCCATTGTGGGACCTCCAATGGATGTAATAGCCCACCTGGTTTCTTTGACTTGACCTTCACTTGTTGGCACACCATGCACCTTGAAACATACTCTGCCACATCTTTCTTCATACCATCCCAAAAGAAACTGCGCTTCATATCTCTATACATCTTATCTCCTCCCGGATGTATAGTCATCTTCGAGTGATGCGCTTCTTCAAGAATTCTATGGACCCAATCTCCCACCCGAGGAACACATAATCTCCCATCACGCCTTAGCCATCCTTTATCATCAATAGTATATCTGGTAAGGTGACTAGACGTCTCACCCCGAATCAACTTGTCCATAACTTCGACTATCTGTGGATCTTCCCTCTGCGAAGCCCCAACTTGATCAAGAAGTGTGGGTCTAAGCTCAAGGGATGCTAATGAACCCGTCATCAACTCAACAACCGTCGTGAAATCAAAGGTTGCCAAGAATTCCAAGTTCTTCATCTCAATGAACAAGGGGCTTAAAGTCAATCTCCTTCTGCTTAGTGCATCCGCCACAACATTACCCTTGCCAGGGGTATAAGCTATCTCGAAGTCATAAGATGCCAAAAATTCCATCCACCTTTGCTGCCTTAGATTCAGATCTTTTTGCGAGAAGAGGTATTTGAGTGACTTGTGATCAGTATACAACTCAAACCTTTCGCCTAGAAGATAGTGGCGCCAGGATTTGAGTGCAAAGACGATCGCCGCTAACTCCAAATCATGAGTGGGATAGTTCTTCTCATGAACTTTAAGTTGCCTACCCCCATAACATATCACTCTTCCCTCTTGCATCAGAACAACTCCTAACCCCGTGCCACATGCATCTGTGTACACGTTAAACATCTTACCACTATCGGGTAATGCCAAAACTGGAGCTGAGGTAAGGGCTCTTTTGAGCTTTTGAAAAGCAAGCTCACACTCCAAGTCCCATGCGAAGACTAAGTTCTTCTTCGTCAACTTAGTGATAGGGGCCGAAATCTTAGCGAAGTCTCTGATGAACTTCCTATAGTAGCCCGCCAAACCGAGAAAGCTTCTTACTTCGGTCGCATTCCTAGGAGTCTTCCAATCTTGAACCACAACCACTTTCGCGGAATCCACCGCTATGCCTTGCTTAGAAACTATATGTCCAAGAAACCGAACTTCCCTTCTCCATAAATGACATTTGGAGAACTTGGCTTTCAACTGATGCGCTCTAAGCGTATCCATCACTTCCTTGAGATGTCTGGCATGTTCTTCCTCGTCCTTTGAGAAGATCAGAATATCATCCACGAAGACAACAACAAACTTGTTGAGGAACTCCCTGAACACCCTACTCATCAAGTCTACGAAGTAGGCGGGTGCATTAGTCAATCCGAGTGGCATGACAAGCCATTCAAAGAATCCATCCGGAGTCCTAAACGCAGTTTTATCAATGCTATCCTCAGCTACTCTAAGCTGATGGAATCCGGTGGCTAGATCGAGCTGAGAGAAAACATAAGCACCTACAAGCTGGTTAAAGAGATCATCAATCCTCGGTAACGGGTGCCTATTCTTCTTTGTCAGCTTGTTTAACTCTCGATAATCAACACATAGACGAAGCGAACCATCCGCCTTAGTAGCGAATACCACCGGAGCACCCCATTCCGAAATGCTTCGTCTAATAAAACCCTTCTCAAGCAGCTCCTTGATTTGCTTACTGAGCTCCCTTCTCTCACGAGGGGCCATGTGCCTAACGGGCAATGATACTAGCTTGGCATTATCGACTAGATAAATGCGGAAATCTATCTCTCGTTTATGGGGTAACCCCTTAACTTCTTCAAAGACATCAGGATAGTCTCAGACCACCCTTACAGATTGCAGATCATCGATGGACGAGTCGAGAGATTCAAGATAGCATAACATGACGGGACCTCTAGGGTTACAAGAAATTTCTAGGGTATTACCGAGGCGAGTCATGAGCCTCACCACCCTATGCTCACAGTCAAGAACGGCTCCATAACTGGACAACCAATCCACACCCAAAATCAACCCGTATCCTATAAACCCGAGAGCCTAAACATTACACATGAATTCTATGCTCAAGATAGAGATTTTCAAATCCACACAAATCACAGGTAGATGGGCGGAACCCCCAATTGGATTTGAAACACTAACGGGACCTCAACTAGACTAGTACTTAGGTGCAAAACTTTCAATAAGATCAGAAATAAAACTATGCGATGTGCCAGAATCAAATAAGGTATGAACAGGGAAATCAGAAATGTAAACATGACTTTTTACAGAAACACTACCTCGACCAAAAGCTGGAAGAATGAGGAGAGCCTGCAACTGCCCTCCAGAGGGTCCTACTCGCTGAGTTCGTTCTTGCCCTTGTCCTTGCTTCTTGGGGCAATCCTTGCTAAAATGTCCAGATTCTCCGCAATGGAAACACTCGCCTAACTTCCTCTTCCTCTTCCTGCAATCTTTGGCTATGTGCCCAACGATCCAACAGAACTTGCACTTCCTTGTTTCCCTGGTCTTGTTGTCATTGCGATTGTTGTTGCCCTTGTTCCCCTTCTTGTTGTTCTTGTCTCTTTTCTCCGTATCTTCCTCTTGAACTAGGGCCATATTCATCAAACTCTCGAAGGTCGCCCCCAGGGGTATATGAGACATGGCCAAACCGCGCAATGGCTCATTCAATCCTAGAGCAAAGTGTAGGGCCTTCTTCCGAGCTGTGTTAACCAATTTTAGATCGAACTGAACAAGTTGATTAAACATATCCACGTATTCCCTAACTGTCATGTCCCCTTGCTTTAGAGATAGGAACCTTTCCATCTGAAGGTTCTCTTCTGTCGATGATAGAAACTTTAGCCCAAACCTTCTCCTAAAGTCATCCCAAGTCTCAATTGGTCTAGTAGTGGTGGTGACTACCCACCAATAAGCAGCTTCCCCTTTCAATAGCCATACCGCCAACAGAACTTTCTTACGATCTTCCACATCAAAGATAGCAAAGAGATCTTCAGTTTTCTTTAACCAGTTTCTTGCCTCCGCAGAAGTCTCCATTCCGACAAAATTCTTGCAACCCATCGCCTTAAAGTCTTTGCAAAGCTTTGCAAAATCCTCTTGCGGATGCTGAGGGTGAGGAGGAACCTCAGCTACGGGAGGAGGAGAGATGTTAGCGACCGGGGAAGGAGGAGGAATGTTCGCGGGGCCGGCTTCATTCGCCCTTGCCTCCATAAATCTCCGGAACCAGACTGGTACTTGCACGCCTTCCGGGATGTTAAAGCGATCGGCCATACTAAAACGAAGAAAAAGATAGATTCAGAACGAAGAAACGAAGGATAGTGCTATGGCTTTTTAGGGAATAGCCTTTTTAAAATAACTAGACTCTTCTTGGAAAATACTTAATTGGTTTTGAAAAATAGTTTTTCAAAAGGAAAGTTTTAAAAACACTTTTGCTCAAATCTTGTAAACCTTATGCTCTGATACCAAATGTAACACCCCACCTCCGCCAATGCCACTCTCGCAAGGACATTAGCTTTGGAGGGGCGTTAAACAAGGTAAACATGCATGCAGATATCACAAGACAGAACATATAAGTAAAACAGAGTAGTAAAGCAGCGGATAAAACTTAGCATTTCAAAACCATAGTCAAGTTACAACAAAGTACTTGGTCATTATTTTCCAACAACAAAGTCTAGATAAAAGCATAAACTGAAAAACTGAAATACATAAAGTACTATCCCCAAAATGAAGTGATAAACCATAGCTAGCTCAATGTCCAAAACCGTACATGAGCAAATCCAGTAAGCAAGCTGTAAAGATCCAAGCTAAGCTCCAATGTTCCCACCCTGAGAACCTGAGGGGGGGGGGGGGAACGGAAGAAAAGAGGCGAAAGAAAACAGGTCAGTCAAAAAGACTGGTAAGCCCTACTACTATCTGTCTATGAACTAGTAAATTTAACTGGCATGAGAAGCTGAGATGAACATAAGGATAACAACATACTGGCATGATGATTAACTAACAAGATAGATAAAGGTTTCATCGCATAATTAAGGTTAAGTTTTGCACCACGGGTGTACTAGCATTCTAACATGTCAAGTAAAAACAAGAATTGATCCCTTGGCCCAAGCTAGGCCCATCATCATGAGGTGACCTAAATTAAGGTCCAACTACACGGTCTAGTCGATCGGCTCCCTATAAGCCTAACTCGTCAAGTGTCGGTGTCATACGGCCCAAACATGCAATGTAGTTAAACTGGGCTAGGTACACCCTAGGGTGTATCAAGTCCTAGGGTGTCAACCTCAGACACGAATCAAGTATGCACAGTCTAGACCTACTGGTACCCGTGCCTGATTCTCCAACTCCGGACTATGTGCACGACCGTAGTCCGCCTGGACCTACACCGGCGTACCTACTCAGCCGTCGTTTTGGTCGCTTACATGTCAGCCCAGTAATCGTGCCCCACCCTAGCCTAGTCCTAGGGTCTTATGATACTATCAAGAGGGTTACTGCTGAAAAGGACCACACAACTAGGGTTTCCTTAACGGGTTAAATGTGGTTAACCCGATCCAAACGTGGATTAAATTGGTTAAGTATACCCAAGGTTCGTGACTTAACCCCGATTAACCCATCCAGCCCAAATTGATTAAGTATTAAGTGGACCATGACTTAACCCTAATCAGGAGGCATTAATTAACTTAATGTGCTTTGACCTCTCACATTAGACTTTGTTGTGGTTACTAGTTAAGCCGGGCGGGTCCGGGTAGCTTTACACCCCAACTTGGTCTAACCTCGGGTTCGAGCACAACATGACCAACTTCTCACATTGGGTCCTATTGTTTGTAGCCACTAGTTAAGCCGGGCGGGTCCGGGTAGATTTATGCTACAAACTCAACCCAACCTCGAGTTGGCCACACTCATATTTTCTAAGTGTCATGTCCATTATGTTTCCAAAACATAATTACAAGTTAACATATCACGTTATGTTATAAAAATCATGTTTTTGTCATAATGTTGCCCAACCCCAACGTAATCCCATCGTTTACATAATCGCAACAACGCATAAAGGGTAAAATAGGGAACGCACCATCAACACCCCTCGCCATTATCAGAATGAACGGCTTATAATTAGTTCAGTAAGCGTGCCCGGACCCTACCTACTGTTGGGTCAAAGTTTTGATACCAGAAAGGGTTACTGACTAATATGGGTCCCAAACAACAGATGACACAAGTAATTTCCCTCCTAACCTTATGTCCCCAGACTAACAGATTTCAGATTAACTTGTTTACAAGTTCAGACATACAGAGTTCAGATCAACTAGTTCACAGATCAGACAAGTTTTCAGACTAACGGATCAGATATACGGATTTAACAGATTTACAGATTTGTCTAACTTTGTAATTGGGCCTACAGATTCATGAAACTGGTTTGTTAAATTCATTAGTCCAATTGGTTCAACCCTATCCACCCAACACGTTTTAGACATCATATTTATCTTAGATTTGTATTAATTAAAAATTAATGCGCAGACCTCTCACATTAGACTGACAGTTTGCGGCCACTGGTTTGGCCGGTTGGTTCAGGGCAGATTTTTGCCGCAAACTGAGTCTAACCTCGGGTTTCAAGCACGTTATGACTAACTTCTCACATTAGAACCTATTGTTTGCGGCCACTCGATGTGCCGGGCGGTTCCGGGCAGGATTATGCCACAAACTCATTCTAACGTCGAGTTAGCCATGTTTCATGTTTAGCCAATGCATTCATTCACAGACTATGCTAATATCAGACTAATCATGCTAATTTAACAAATTAACTTCTGTACAAGTTACAGCAGATTATTCGAGATTCTATTAAAAATGTTTTGCTCAATTTTAGTTTGAGCCTACAGATTTACATACTTCAAATTTCAGCATTTCAGTTCCAACAGATTACGCCATTCAATAGATTAAACAGACAAAAGATCTTGCAGATTAGGCGATTTAGCAGATTTAGCAGATAAGGCAATTTAACCTAATTAGCAGATTAGGCAATATAACAGAACTAGCAGATTAGGCAATAAAACAGATTTAATCATTACTTAAAGTTTCATAGACATATCTTGCCTAATTATAAATTTGGCCTAAGTTTGCACCCCTAAATAGTTGTCATGATTTACAATATGATCATATACCCCACGTTTGCATTGAATTTACATGGCACAGATTACGGTCATAATTTACCATATAACACATGTCCCAAATTTAGTTAAACTTGCCTAGTACAAAAGATTCACATATAAATTATACCAAATATAGCCATCGATTTCAATGCGTGTCATATATTCAAAAATCTCCCACTTAGGTATTATTCACATTTAATAGTTATCAAATCTTAATATAGATCTTCACACCTAAGCCATATTCTCTTTTTATCTCAAGTCATGAATCGTTGTATAAAAATATACCCAACAATCTAGAACTTTGAATTATAACAGATCTTAATTCAAAATATGTGTTATTTCCAATGTCTCAAGTCACATGTTAACATGAAATGGTTCCTCTTCTTCCAATTCACAGGATATGCATAGATCTAAATCTAGTTTACAACATCAGTCACAGATTAGCCATGTCCAATTATGCCATCATTCATTATTTGTCCCAAAGTTTAGCGTTCGTGCATTAATCTCTTATGAGATGTGGCGCAGGCTCGTGGTAACCTGGCTATCGAACAGAAAGAAGAAAGAGATACAGAATAATACATATCAGAACAGAACATACACAACCTCAAATTCAAATTTACAATCATGTCACAATTATAATTAAAGTTTATATCGGAAAATAACTGTACTTGCCTTTCGTGGTTTTAAGAAAGGATAATAAACTGTTGTTGATGCAGAAATGCTGAATTACTCCTCTTTAATTGTTGTTGTAGCTCTAAACTTTGATTTGAGATTTGATTTAGCTTTTAATTCTATTCAGGTTGGAAGAAGATGCATCAGTCCAAGTTTTGATTCCAGCAGAGTAACGATGCCATTATTTTATTTAATAAGAACAGGGACAGAGTATAGGAATGAAATTGTGCAGCATAAGGTTAGAGAGGAATGGTGCAAATAAAATGGGGCTAGGCGGCTGTTTATATAGGATTAGGCGGACGAATCTAGACGGAAAACGAGACCAGATACATCAGAATGAATCAGGTTCAAAAACTGGGTTTCAGGAGTAGGTCGACATTATGGTCGACCTGGCCCCTAGGAGGTCGACACTATGGTCGACCCCCAGGTCAACCTGGTCCATGGGCGGGAATTTTCCCGCCCAGTCTGTTCTGGGATTTTGAATTTGAATTTGAATTCGAATTTTCGAGCTGTTTTCGATTCTGAAAATCTCTGAAACTTCAGAGGGCCATATCTCCCTCATACGGACTCCGTTTCTCGAAAACTCGGACTCGTTTCCAAGTAGAATTTCGAGATGAACGCAATGGTGCAACCCTTTTCCCTTGATTCTTGTTTTAAAAATTAATTATTCTCTGATTTGTTACTTATACATTTACAGAAAATACGGGGTGTTATAAATCCCCTTAGAAAAAGAGGGCCCTAAGGCTAATGTCCTCTCAAAAATGTTTTTGATTTCTTCCTCGGAGAAAGTAGTCGTCGTTCTGAAGGACTACTTGTTTACTGATGTGGAAGCTATACCTTCCCCTTAAAATGCTTCTATGGATAACCCTCCAAAGGGTTTCTTTTCTTACTCTGCTGTTCATATTTGGTATGACATGTTTCTTCCTTTTTCAGAAATTTTCTTCATTTTTTTCAATAGATATATCTTGCTTCTATCCAATTGTCTCCAAGTAATTATACTTATATGTTGTGCTTGGAGATGATTCCTTTAAAGTATGATGTCCAATCTTTAATCCCTGTGGCTCTCTTCAACCTTCTTTGCTTGGCCAAAGTTAGAAAGGCCAATACCACATTATATTGGACTAACCCAGAAAAGGCTTTAGTCGTGGACAACGTTGACAAGTCTAAATATTAGGAGAACCAATTCTTTTTCATTTGATGCCCTTCTGGAGTTAGTAGGAGATTTGTAAAGCAATGTAAGAGTTTTTACTTCTTGTAGAATGATCGTTATTACTTATTTTGCTAAATACTTTTCATTGGACAATACGGACCAAATTATACAATCCTTAAGGTGGCTTCGGAAAATTTGGGGAAGTGGTCCAAACTCCTAACCATCGCCAACATTTTATAGTTTGGTCTTACCCCTCCCCCAAAAGCAAATAATTTTAGGGGCTCCCCAATGGCGACTCTTACAAAAAGGATGAATGTGTGTTTGGTTCGTGGTGATCCTTTGAAAATTTCTTCAGCGTCACATATATTATCTACTTTCGGAAGTAAGTTTCCTCTTTGCTTTCCCCTTTTTGGAGGCTCTCGTTTTTCTTATTGTATTTTGTTTCTTAATTTTAGTAGCTCCTCATGGACTTTTATATGCTCCTCTTATTAATATACCTTCTCTTCTTTCTTTAGATTCGAGAGGCCCTTCTGCGGTGAAGACGCTTTATGGTGCTTCTGAGGAGTCTAAGAAGAGACTATAGGAGACCTCTTTTTATGAGCCCGCTTCAAAAAGGTTCAAAATGTCTTTAGAAATTGTTGTCTAAATTTAGGATAATGACGAAGATGGAAGAAATATTTCCCCTTCTCTTAAGAGCACCATCGCTACTTCGAGTGGTGTCACTTCCCGTCCAAAGGTATAGTTTTTGTTTTTAGTTTAACTTAAAAACACAATGATGTTTTAATTTCTCATTTCTTTATGTTCGGTGTTGTTGAAAAAGAACATTCACATTCACCCTCTTTCCCTCTTCCTCCAATTATCGGAGCAGCCTCCTCCTCTTTAAGCCTTTCGGTGAGAGGACTCGCAGACCCTCGCCGTTTGAACTGACTATAAACCACACAAGTCTAGTCCAAAAAAGTAAGCATCCACGAAAAGTCCTACGATAAATCAAATTTTCGATTTTCGATTGTCGATACTACAACATCCACAGTGTTCATGTACTGCAAAACCTAAATCTCAAACTCAATCTACCGGGGTTTTATCAGAGAAAACTCAACAGAATTAAAAAAAGAACAAAAACTCGAGGTGGAATAGAATAAATATAATATTCAATATAACTTATAGTGGAAACTTTTAAATTGGAACAACATACCATGGATAGTTATAAATACCATCCTCATATAATACAACCATGACATCCAATTATAGATAGTAGAGTTAATAGAGTATGCCTTGGATTCTAACGAATATTACTAGCTTCTCTAGATACATCTGGGAACTCCTCAAATCCTGTCTAAACTCGAAATATACTCGGATTTGACCCGAGTATCAAACACTCGAGCCTGGCATGGATTAACCAGCTTGAGAATAAGATAACAAGTCATATATATCTAAAACATTCATCAAAAAGGGGTTGTCAAAAATTCGTGCATGCTTTTAGGAAAATCAAGTTACCATAAAACACGCATCCCATCAAACAATGCAAACACACACCATTAGGAGCAAGTTTTGCTTTATGATTACCAAATAAGGTTGATAGGGAAAAATAATTTGATATTATCATTAATGTCTTTGTTTGAAAATCTTTCAAAATAAATGAATCAATCCTAGTAGATGTAGGTACCATATATTATGTCTACATACATAAAGTACAATTAAAACCATAAGGCTTCATATTGGAAGTTGGGTTCCATCAGTGACCAAGGCAAAAGATCTTCCTTACCAAAATTCGGAATGCCCCTAGCGGGATTACCCAGTATCAACAAATGCTCCTTCTGTATCGGTAAAGCCGTCCCACCAATACTAGGTGTAGTTCGGATTCCTCCTGAACATAATGTCTCCCAGTCGTTGTCGACCTTTATCCGAGGAACCTCATTCCATCATCTGCATAAGTAAATTGTCTGGGATCCATACCATGACATCACTTCTTAACTAAAAGGAAATGTTTGTCATTGTCTCTACTGTACTTCATCATGTTTCGGCTCTTTACTAGTTGTGGGAATTGAAGTTACGCTTCTACACAAATCTCTGCTTTTTAACAAAAGCTTTGATCATAAATAACACATTATTTAGCATGCCACATTATCAATTCGCAACATATAATTGATAATTACTGACCGTATAACCTTTGAGCCTGTACATCTCAAAAAAGGGTGTTAAGTTGAGATAACCTCACTACCACCAACAAAAATATCTTTAGTAAAGATCAATCACACACCAGAAAATACAATGTTAGAAAAATATTCATTTACAAGCTAGTACTGGGTTATGAATGAAACCGAGGACACCTTATTCCTTGTCCAATAAAGGAGAGAGGCCCTTTCATATCCGAACAATCAACAAGTACGTCCAGACCACTGTCACTTATAACCTCGTCTTGGGTGTACCCCCCAATCGAGATATCAGCAATAAATCCAAATGATGTGAAGTTCCCCAAGACCACCGTCTTCAGTATCTTCGATACTCATCATATAGTTATTCAGAATGGGTTGAAACCCAGTCTTTCCAAATAATTAGCGCAACTTTAAAATGAATATAGATATACAAAAATATCATGAGTCTTCTTCCATTTTGGAATACTCTTTTACTCAAATCATTCTTCATATCAGGCATACCCATTTCAAACTTATCAAAGATTTACATATTTTAAACTTTTTTTTAAATCTTTCCTTGGAAATCATTTCAAATGATTATACGAATCTCATTTCATGAGTTTCAACTTATCACAAGTTTTCTATACTTTCTAGATTACCGAATCTCACAAAAAAGGTAATTCTCAAATTATTATCCCATTCCTATGCTACTCATAACCATGGAGCAAAACTGGCAGTACTCCGTATCTAACTACCCACATATTTTGGTAAGTTTGATTACCTTCATTCATTTCAAACCTGATTAAAAGCTTCAATTTTCTTTATAGGAAACCACCTTTAAAAAAATCCAACCCATTCATTGATCATTGAATAGGTTAAGTTAATTTATCTTTCCTTGATAATATCTCTAGACTAAAATTGCACTTATGATTTCTTAATCTTATCATTAAGGAAAACCATTCATTATCCATAATTAATTCTCGATTGCATAATGCCAAGAGAATGATCTATCAAGTTTATGACCCCGTAGGCATAAACCAACATCAGATCAAACACCCATAAGATCACTCAACTCAATGATAAAACAATCAAGTTGCAACTTCTTTCTTTATCCCAAAAATCTTATTTAAGATTCGATCTTATCTTTACGTAAAAAACAAACTTATCTTCTTTTAAGCGATCTTTAAACTTTGTTCCCATTATCGTTTCCTAGGGAAAACTCATTGATTAAAACTTTATATTTAAAGTAATTCAAGGTTACTCTTCAACTTAACTTGGAAAATTATCTTTCCTTTTAGATGGATTAAAAACAACGTTATTTAAGACATTGTTTACAGCAAACCCAAAATAATTATTTTATTTTCAATGAAATCTTCATTGAAATCATATCATCTCACAATGGATAAAAATTCCCATATCGAACTAATACTATAAATGGAATAACAGCAAAGCGTTTTAAATTCATTAAATAGTAAAGTTCTTCATCCATAGAGACTTATCTCAACTAGAACCAAATCGATTTCTATTCAATTCCAATTTAATTTAGAAAACTTGAGTTTGGTTTTAAACTTTCCAAATCCCAATTATATCTTAACATCATCATTTTAATCATTCAGATATGTCTGCAAATCATTTGGGTGTCATTGGTTGTATCAAAACCATTTTATTTTAATCCATTCCAAAATCGTCACGAATAGCGTTGTTGAAAATAATTCATTTCAAAATATAGCTTTTTAGCTTTTCAAACATGGTATATTCAAACCAAATCTCTTTCAAATCATTTATTATAATTTATCATAATTTATTTTTATTTATCATAATTTAAAAATAGCCCATTTCGTCAAAATCCAATTTCGGGTCACTAACGGCATTAGCGTTGTTTTTATTCAAATTTGTTTTGAACTTATTTCAAAATATAACAATTGAATTCTAAAACTTTACTATGCATTTGAATTCTCTTTCCATTTCGAACCAAATGTTTTTCGTTTTAGGAAAATCTGACGGTCGGATCTCTTGGTACGTCAATTTAAAGTCAATGGTTCGCGAACTACCGCTGCGCGACTAGTTCTATTCAAACCAAACTTCGATTTATAATTAAAATCAAATCAAATTGCTTCCAAAATAGTTTATTAATTATATAACCTTTTGAAAACTATACTTCCAATGTTTAACTTTAAATTCAAATATTTCTTTATTTGAATATTATAATATTATTAAAGTTATTAAAATAATATTATTTTCCAAACTTCATCTTTTGAAATCCATACTTTCATGAAACCCATTACAAAAATAATTAAGTTGATTTGGATAATAAAATCGAGTTAAATTTTTTTTCTGCATATCCAAGCCGAACTTCACTTTTTAAAGATGTTATTCACTTTTAAATTCAAAATTAAAACATGCCTTAATTGCTTGAGAACTTGTTCAAATAAATTTCTTCTTTACGAAAACAATTCGTAAATACTTAAATTATCTTTCCAAATCATTTTGGAATAAAACTTCAAACTTTTATTTTACAATTAATAATTTATTATTAAAATATTAAATTAAATTCCAATTTGGAATAAAGCTTAATCAATCACCATATAATCCAAGTTATATGGGTTTAACACATCATTAACATCCATTAACGATCATTAACAACCATTAACATCCAATTATCACACAATGGCATCTTTAACATAAGTGTTAAGGTCATTAACACTTATTTACTACTTCAAATCACTTTAACAAAATTATTAACCATCTTTACTAATTTTTTGCTATTATTAGCAAATCCAATCATATCAAATTAATGTCAACACACATCACATCAAGTTATCAATCAATGTCAAATTTTTTTTTATTGATGTTACTATTCATCCATAACAAAACAGTCACATTATCAACCAAACTAACCAATCGTTTATTTACGGTTTAACATCATAATTGTAACGACCCGTATTTTACGGTCGAATAATTAATTAATTTAATTATTTAAAATAATGGTTTAGTAGTTTAAAGGTTGTTTAATTAAATAATATTGAATATTTAATTATATAAAATAATAGAATAATATATTTAATTTCTGAAATAGTCAGAAATAGTGAATTGACATTATAATGTGAATTGGACAATATAAATTATTTAATTCAGCTTAGAATTGAATTAGAATAATGTATATATAATTTTGATAACAGTTGAACGTATAAATTATATTATAATTATAATCGAGCTCGAAATGGCGCGGCAGTTTGCTATTGGCGATTCGAACTTCAACTGAATATACAGGGTCCGTTTTAAATTAGATTTCTGTGAAACAAGAAATGTTAGGAGCAGGTGAAGTATATTTTTCTAGTAGAAGAAAAAAGTCGGGATTTCATTGTGTATATTTTGGTTTATGTCCAAATAAAATTTTAGAAAAGTCGCTATGGAATTCCTTTATAATTTATAACGATATATAAAATGAATTTCAATATAAATTGAATATCGATTCAACTGGGATTTGATTATCAAGTTAGAAATCCATATAGGATTATTATGGAGCTATATGATATCGTATATGAATGTATATACAATAATATTAATTTATTAATATTCAATTTAATTATTTTTAAATATATTTATATATTTAAATGGGTTATTTAGAGCTTTAAAAATAGCCAGTTTTGCAAACAACCTCTGTTTTCAACGAAACTAATTTTGTTGGATTCGCAATATTAAATTATTGTTAGATTTCAATTTCCGTAATTTTTGGGGTCAGTGTGTAGCCGTACGGATTTTTAATGTGAAAAACAGTCAGTATTTTGACGGTTAAAAATATGCTGTATGAGCAAATGGAGTCGGAAGTCGATGAAACCAGTTTCGTTGGGTCCGTGATGTCGAACTAAAGGTGTATGTCCATTTTCGTGATTTGTGGATATTGTGTGTGATCACACGGATTTTTAAAAGAGCAAAAACGAATATAAAATGATAAAAGAAAAATATCTACTAAAATATCTAGATATTTATTTCCCTTATAAATACACCCCCTAACAATCCTTTAACCTAATTCTTTATTTCTTCTGGTCAAAACTTCTGCCGCATTTCCTTTTCTTCAAACAGTAATAATGGAGACTTCAAAAATCAAAAGGGATTCCAACTGAAATCAATAAATCATGAGGGTAGTGTGTTTGAAATCAGCAAGAGATTTTCTTCATTTCTATAATTGTTTTACTAAGTGCGACGCAAGTTCTGAGAACCCAATATTTTGTCGTGTGAGTTAGGGTTCAACTTCGTGGAGTTTTCGGGTAGTAATATACGATTCTGAGTGGGGTTTTGAATTCAGGAGATCGAACCGATTGTTTTGTGTTTCTTTTGGATTTTTTTCAGAAAAAAATTGTTGATGCTTTCCTGGTGGGTGCGGTTTGAGGTTGAAGAATGGATTTTGGGTTGGGGCGCGAAGGGTAGTATGTTGGGATGGATTGATGGAGTTGGGAACGGGAAATCTAATGGTGAAGTTAGTTAGTGTTTTCGTGCTTTATGGAGTGAGAATGGGAGCTCGAAACTTTGAATAATGGTGCATCTTGATGTACTGGAGATGGAGAAATCGCGTAGTAGAAGAAGAAAGGTGGGTTGGATTGTTGTTGGGCCATGGTTGGAAAGGTAAAGGCCCAGAATGTTTAAAATCAATACAAGTTGTGTGTTTAAATTATAGATCCACTTATAGAATTAATATCTATTCCATACAGTATCAGAATTTTGAACGGTCAGATCCGTTGGGATCGTATGGACGTTGGTTCTACAATGAAACTGACTGAGAGCGAATCGAAGCTCGTTACCATTTATAGCAAAATAAATTGTCTGTCTGAATCAAGCGATGGTTATCGTTATTAACGATGATCGTCCAATTCAAGTAGTCGGGATTTACAGATACTTGAAGAGCTAGAGCAGGAGGCTTCAGAATTATATAGCTATGGTTTTTCCGCTATGTTGTAAGTGCTATACTTGGGAATTGATATGTATATTCAAGTACAGATTTATATTTCAAAGTTATGTTATATACTATATGTTATTCATTCCGCTGTGAGGTTCGTGTTACTCTGATGTTGTGTTATTCTTCTTCTTCTATTCTAAGTTTCTATCTTATCTATTCTCACCCTCTAATTTCTTTCATGGACTATCCGGTGTTTCGATGCTTGAGTAGTTGACATTGAGTTTATGTCAAGTACTCAGGATCGCAAAAACCCCGGGTCGTTACAATAATCATTAGAGTAATCAATTTAATTTCTAAATCACCAAGTAACTAAGTTTTCTAACTTCCATTAACATCAATAAACCCAAGATTACTCAACGTATTAGCAATCACAAAACATAGCTTAATTAACTACACTAACTACAATAGTTGATCCAAACATGAGCAAAGTTTGCTCACCATTGCTTATCCACTCTGCCAAACTTTAAAATTAGGACCTTTAGGCTACCAAACAACTCCAACCTTCCACTTTGCGATCAAGAAAACACCTTTTCCACTTCAGACACTCCACGAATTCAGCGTATACTAGTATATATATTTTTATTTGCTTTTAAGAGAAGAAAGGTGGGATCTTTAAGCGTTTTAGGCTCGGCTAATGGGTGTGGGACCCACGGCCTAGGGGTAGGGCTGCCACGTGGCGTACGTGAGCTAGTGTGGGGTCTGGGGAGGTGGTGGTAGTTTCTTAGATCTAAGTTGCTTAGATCTAAGTTCTTAAAGTGGGTTTAAGGCATAAAAATGTAAGTTTTGAAGCAAAGGTGGGATCTTTAAGAGATAGGGCCCACTTGGAAGTTTGTGGGGGCATTATTAAGGCTGTTGGGTGTGGGGTTGTGGTGACTTGTGGTAGCTCGTGGTGGAGTTTATAGTGAAAGACAAAGTGGAAAAGAGGGGTCTTGTGATCTTAAAAGAGGCAAAGGAGAAGTTTTGGCCAAAGGGGGACCTACTTGGGGGTAGGGACTGCTACGTGTGGCTTGTAGGGGTTGTGGTGGTCGTGGGTGGGGTCCACGTGGGGAGAGGAGATAGAAAATGGGAAGAAAGATCGAAGAAAAGAGAGAAAAAGGAAGAAGAAAAGAAGGAGAAGTGGATGAAATTGTCACCTATTTATACACAAACACCAGGGTTCTATGTGCTAAAATGCTCGACTAGGTGTCACCATGAGAGGAGATGGATTTATGGTATCAAGTTATCCCTTTTTTTATCTTTTGTGCCATTTCTTATTTTGTGCGCTAAAAACATCAACATTATGCTATGTCATGATGCTTAAGTGGAGTGCAGGAAACCATTAGTGAGGTGTCAAGGAGGGATGGAATTAAGAAGTTGTGTCTTTTGATTAATTTAAGCTTGTATTTAATTAAACGACCTTAATACGTTTTCAACTTGTACGACCGAATTGTAAGTCCGATCGGTGGAAAATTTGAAATTCTACTATATTTCATCGATATGGATCCAATGAAACTGGTCTTATTGAATTCGGCGACCGTTTGAAAAATGGGCTATTTATGTGCTAATATTAAATTTCAGTTAATTTTTCAACACGCGTTTATAATGCGCACGCTCACGTACTAACTTCGATTAATATAAAATTTTGAATCTTGCAATAATTTAACGTTCTGGATCCGATGGAACTGATTTCATCAAAATCCGAGATCATTTGCAAAATGTCTATTTTTAAGCTATTAAAATAAAATGCTGAATTATCGAATTTCAATATATTTACTTTTAATTTGATTTTTAAAGTTCACTAACCTTATTTTAACTCTATAAAAATATAAATAAAATTAGAAATCGTTTTCAATTGTTTTCAGGTTTAGATTTAGTATTTGACCATTTAATACCCACTGAAAATATATTTAAATCCATATTTTAAACTAATAAAAAATACTGGTCGTTACAATTTCCCCCACTTAAATAGATTTCTTCCTCGATATCGAAGACGGAACTGAAGGTGGTTTACTTGACCAACAACGCCATATCCTATCAAACTTAACTCCGAGCTTAACTCTATAATTTATACATAGATCATCTGTGTAGAATATCTATTTCAATTCTCATTCGAGCGCACAACTTATCAACGAACTAGTATTGATCATTCGATCCAATAGTACAGACACTGATCAGGCCCTAAATCAGCAAACTCTATCTTTCCTTACATAGCTCACAACTATGATAGAAAACTCAAGCAACTAACCACAAACTCGCATCCAGGTTTGTCTTCAAACATTGAGTGATTGATCCTTTTTTGGATAGGTTTAAATACACCTTTAAGTTCTGCACTCAAATAGAATTAATCTGACGAAACGATCAACATAAACTCACGTAGTTGTTACTATGGTTTTCCTTTCTTTATGCTATCCAAATATTTCATCAGCAACTTAATCATATCTCAGAATTTATCAAGTGTCCAAAATCGTCGAGAATTCTATTTTCTCACCTTAACCCAATTGGTTTATAACTTAACTTAAGTTTTTAATCTTTTTAGTTTCCTAAAAATTTCCCAATTCTCAAACTTCTACTTTTCTAACACCTTAAATTTTCAAAAAAATTCAGCATAACCTCCTTTGCATGGATCAATTGGCACAATCTCAAAACACCTCTATAGGCACTCACCAATTGAAAAGAAAATCGTAGAGCCAAGCGACTTGCCAAACAGGCTCATAATATCATCAAACCTAATCAATATTGTAGACATGTACAATTTAGACAAGCATTCAATTTTTTTCTTCACCTTAGCTTCCGTTCGATAACATGTTTAATATATATATGTCCAGTTCCAACTAATTTCCAAACCAGTTCAACACTATCATTCAATTTACTAATTATTTTTTCATTAGTTCACTTTTTAGTTTGGCCCAATCATATTTGAATATATTTTACTTGCTTAGAGATAAGTTGATTTTTATTTGGAATTTAAGTTTCATATTCACAACTTAACTCATTCTTTACTTCCTTCTTAAGTATGCTTATGCTTTTCTTAATTAGTTTGGACTAATTATCAGACACCACATCCAACAATCGATTGCTTGATTAACTTTTGGAACGCATATTTATGTTGTTAAAAACATATACATTTTTATATATTCAAAATAACTATTCAAAACCAAAATCATTGTATATGAAAATCACAAATACATCTGACATATATAATACTCTCAACTCATTCAAAGGCATTGCTAACCCTATCTCTAATGGGTTACTCATCCTAGGATACTACTAATCCCATCTATGACGAGTCATTACTCCATAGAGCTAAGGTTTATTGCTAAACCAAAGCTTTGATACCAAATGAAATGACCCATAGACCCTGACCCTTTGAACTAACTATAAACAACACAAGTCCGGTCCAAAAAAGTGTGCATCCATGAAAAATCCTATTATAAACCGAATTTTCAATTTTCGATAATCGATATTTTACACATCCATGGTATTCATGTACCGCAAAACCATATATTGCAAACTCAATCTATCAGAGTTTTATCAAAGAAATCACAGCGGAACAGAAAAAAGAGAAGAATGCAATCTCATAGTAGAATAGAATAAATATAATATTCAATATAACATTACAACATAAACTTTTAAATTGGAACAACATACCATGGACAATTATAAATACCATCCTCATATAATACAACCACGACATCCAATTATAAATAGTAGAATACACCCTACCTTCTGATGAAGATCTTTAGCTTCTGTGGAATTGTCCAAGAACTCTTAGAATCCTATCTAAACTTGAAAAACACTCGGTTCTAACCGGAGTGTCAAACAATCGAGTCCGGCTTGGATTAACCAACTTGAGAACTAGATAACAAAGTCATGCATATCTCAAACATTCATCAAAAATGGGTTATCAAAATTTCGTGCATGCTTTTTGGAAAATGAAGTTATCATTAAACATGCATTCCATCACATAATGCAAACACACACCAATAGGAGAAAGTTTTTTCTTATGATAACAAAATATGCTTGATACGAGAAAAACGTTAGATATTATGTAACACCCTGTAATTTTATAACACATTAATATGATAAAGAATACTTAATTAAATATTGGGAATTAAGTGAAACGGACTGCACCATTGCGTTCGTCTCGGAATTATGCTTTAAATTGATTCCGAGTTTGCGTAAAACAGACACTGTATGAAGAAGATATCAAGGTTTGAAGTTTATAAATATATAAGCCACTTATATATGAAAACAATAAATCCAGAATTAAAATAGATTCAAAATCGAATAGCGGAGAGGGGAAGCGGGAAATTTCGCGCTATGTGTGTCGACCCATGGGTCGACCCCATCAAAGGGGTGTCGACCCTTATGTCGACCCCAGGGTCATCACACTAAGGGGGTTAACCCCCATACGGATCTGGATAGATTCTCGATTTTGAACGTAGACTGAATTCTTGGCTTGGTTCGTTGACACTAGGCTATAAATAAAACCCTATACCCATTGTTTTATTCATCTAAATCAATGGAGACAACGAGGTGCTGCCCCAACCGAATCTGATTTATCCTATTCTTCTTCAGCAATCAAGTTATTCATATTCAAAGATCTGTGCTACAACATCTGTAATTAATTATTTGTTCTTTTAGATCCAATCATAGTGAGTCTATGTTATTTTTAGATAGAAATAATTAAAAAGTAATCTTGACATGCCTATAAGTTTGGATCTAAGCGTATGACTATTTATCATATCAGATATGCCATTATTTGTATTTATAATTCACTAATTAGATCTCATCATGCCTGTTTATGATCATGTCACTATGCCTAATCGGTTCTATTATCACATGTTCATCAGATCTGTTCCTATATGCCTATCTTGTCACTATGCCCAATTCTATCACTTTATGCTTATTATTTGCTATGCCTATCTTGTTATTATGCTTATTTATGTTCTCTTCCCTTCTTCTTTTCCCTTTTTATTTTATAGCCAGGCTACCTTTGAGCCTAGGCATATCGCTAAAATGTGCGAATGCATGAAATTGGGAATGAGGGAAAAACATTAAAATTAGGGCATAACTTGTATTGGGAAATTTGGCCATAACTTTAATTGAAAACATAAACATGGATTTGGAGCATAAACCAAATTGTGATTAAAGACCTTAATTTAGGGCATATTGTACATGATGAATATGACTTTGGAAAGGGGCATGAAAACCTATAATGAAATAGGAATAATTGGTTAATAATGAAAATGCCTAGATCTACAGTAATTAGAAGCTGTAACCGTGCTTAGACAGAAGATTAGATTACACTTGTGGTAGAAGTCTGCCTGGACCCGACCGACATATCCAGCGACCACGAGTGGTGAATCTAATGTGATGGGTCTAAGTGCATAAACACGTAACGGGCTAAGACACGAGGTTAAGTCTGACTTGTGGAAGAAGTCTGCCCGGACCCGCCCGGCGTATCCAATATCCACAAGTTGTAGGCTTAATGTGGGAGGTGTAGCAGATTATAACCATAAATGAATATATGGTAATGAACTTGAATACTTAATATGTTTGAATCCATAGGGATTACATGAACATGTTAACTTGAGTAGGGGTTAAGTAAACTTATTTGAAATAGTGGGTGGGTTAAGAAAATCTTGGGGTGCTGGGTAATATTTATATATTGGCCCACAAACTTAACCCGCTGGGGTTATGTAATCTTATTACACTGGTATGGCATAACCTGTGGAAATCCTAGTAGTGGGGGTGCAAGCATAGGGGGAAGCATATATCATCTTGTGTGTGGGACCCATTTCAGTTAGTAACCCATATATAGGTGTTAAACGAGCACTCCAAACTAGGTTGGAGTCGGGGAATGCTTACTGGGCTGATTGTAAGAGATCCAAAAGAGGGGACGGTGTGGGCGGTGCATTCCAACGGAGTCATGTGCGTGCATGGGTCCGGACAAGGGAGGCTAAGACGTTGTGGCATCAGTAGATATGGTTGTGCACATCCTAGAAACGAAGGGTTGCTACTTTAGGAGGTGATACATCTTATTGTGGGGGCAGCACAGGGTACCTACGGAGGTAGGGGACGATCGATTGGGGTAGTAATTAAGGTACATCTAATCTCGTTTGTTTAGGAGCCCGTTATTATCCTTAGGTGTTATGCCGGTATGATCAATTGGGCTGCCTGTTATTATATGGGGTTAAAACCTCTCACTAGAAGTACACCTAAGTCTATCGTCTTGTACTTGTTGGGGATCACCTTGTTCTTATGATACTAGTATTGGTGCAGACAGAGAACGTATATTGGAGAAGTGCTATACATATATGTTCTGTTCAGTTTATCCTGTTTACCTTGTCATACCTGCCTTATATGTTGTTATCTCTCTTATCAAGTTTGTATGCCTGTCTTGATGCTTTTACTTATTTATATGCTAAAAGTAACTAGACTCGCCAGACTTTACGTATGACCCATTTTGTTTCCTCTTCTTTCTCTTCTGTTTCCCCCCAGGTTCTCCGTGTGGGAATAGTCAAGCTTGATAAGGATTCTGCTTTCGTTCTGCTTGAAGCTGCTTAGATGTACTGCTTGATTTCATATCTTCTCTACTATGGCTATGCTTTTAGGGATTATGCTCTTTTCATGTTAATTGTACTCAGATGATTTTAGTACAATACAAATGTTTTAAATTGATGTACTGTGTTTTATGTATTTTAAACTCATGACGTAACTATGTTTTGAACCACGATGTTTTCTGATTAATAAAGTTTTAAATTCCGCTGCTAATTTATATCTGTCTTGTAATATTTCTGTTTCTATTTACCTATAACTCTTCACGGAACTTAATGCATTCCCTTAAAGAGTGACATTAACGTACGTGGGGTGTCACATTTGGTATCAGAGCTGATGGTTACCAGATCGGATAAAAGATACCGAAAATTATTTTCAAAAAAGATTTAAAAGAAAGAATTTTCAAAAGAAAAATCTATTTTGAAAAACATATTCCCCAAATCGATATGTAGCATCTTTCGATTCTCTGTTTGAATCCCTTTTTCCTTTTCTTTTCAACATGTCTGGGGAACCTAATATTCCTGAGGGCGTTACGATACCGGGTTGGTTTCTTAGGTATCTTGAGGCCACGACACCTACCGGTGGTCAAGCAAACGTTCCACCCCCAACTGCACCCGATGTTCCTCCTCCACCACATGCTAATAATTTCTCTAAGATATGCAAAGATTTATGTGCTATGGGTGGAAAGCCATTCCGAGGAACGAAAACTTTCGTAGAGGCAAGGAACTGGCTTAAAGAGACGGAGGATTTGTTGGGGATTTTTGAGTTTGATGACCGTACGAAGATTCAGTTGGCCGCTTGGCAACTAAAAGATGAGGCTTCATTCTGGTGGGAAGTGACGCAAGTAGGTCGTCCAGTGGAGACTTGGGATGATTTCCAACAGAGATTCGAAGTGAAGTTTCTCTCTCAAGCTGAGAGAAGTATGAAAATGGAAAGATTTTTGGCACTCAAGCAATGAGGCATGACTGTCAAAGAATATGTTAACAAGTTCAATCAACTGGCGAGGTTTGGGTTTGAGCTAGTAGATAACCCGCATAAAAAATATTCGCGATTTGCTAGAGGATTGAATGAACCCCTCCATGGGTTAGCTATTTCTCATATTCCGATGGAAGCAACTTTTGAAAGGGTTGTTGATATGACATTAATTCATGAGGAAGATAAAGGTGAAAAGAAAAAAGCTAAGGTTGAGGAAACACAAAACAAGAAAGTGTGGGCCAAGAAAAGACAACAACAACAACAAAAAAGGACGGAAAGGACGGCAAGACTTGATTTAAAAGGAAGTGCCATAATTGTGGACGCGAGGGTCATTTGATCAAGGACTGCAAAAGAAAAAAGAATGCTTGTTTAAATTGTGGAGAGGTCAGACACTTTTCTAAGGAGTGCCCAAAGAAGCAAGGACAAGGTCAAAGGGCAAGATCATCAAGAGAGCAGGTGCATGCTCTCGTGGCCAGTGCGCCAGACAGAGGCAGGAAAGTTTCCATTGAAGCTTTGATTTCTATTTCCAATCATCTTATTATAACTCTTTTCGATTCGGGCACTTCACATTCATTTATATCTGATTATGTTGTTGAGTCTCTACACCTTAGCACTAGTATGGTTTTGGATCCCGTTGTTGTCTCAAACCCCATTGGGGTTACGGCTCATCTGTCTATGATTTGTCGGGGTTTGAGAATTTTTGTGTTGGGCGTTGAGTTTGAATGCGACGCATATGTTCTTGGTTTCATGGGCTATGGTTTGATTCTAGGGATGGATTGGCTTGCCATGTTTGGTACCATTCTATACTGTGAGAGGAGGGTCGTTAAACTTTTGATGTGACATGGGAGGACCATCGAGTTTTCTAGTGACTCTAAAGTGTCTTTCATGCTTAGTTTCCGTCTATTGATGCATCCATCGATGATATGTGATCTATACTAGTAGTTTGTGAGTATTCCGATGTTTATAATGAGGTTCGAGACTTACCTCCGAGGCATGAGATTGATCTCCATATATACTTGGTGGACAATGCAAAGCCAGTTGCATTACAAGTGCACCATATGGCTCCAAGACAAAGAAGGGAGCTCAGTAAGAAAGTAGGGAAGTTACTTGAGAAAGGGTTTATTAGCCGAAGTATATCTAAATGGAGTGCTCCGGTAGTATTTACAACTTAGGTGGATAGTTTGCTTCACTTATGCGTGGATTATAAAGGCTTGAATGAAGTCACTAAGAAAAATAGGCACACACTTCCACGGATAGATGATCTATTTGACCAGCTTGTTGGTGCATTAGTTTTCTCTCAGTTAGACTTGGCCATGAGGTTTCATCAGTTGAGGGAGGTCGAGGACAGTATAGACAAGACCACCTTTAAAACTCCAGATGGTTTCTTCGAGTGCCTCGTTATTCCTTTTGGGTTAATGAATGAACCCGACTATTTGGTTGATCTGATGAGTAAGGTGTTTTAGGAGTTTCTAAATAAGTGTGTCGTGGTCTTTGTTGATGACATCTTGATTTTCTCGAAGAGCGAGGAAGACCATGCCTTACATTTACGAGAGGTTTTGAAAACTCTCCGTGCGCACTAGCTTAATGCAAAATTCTCCAAATGTCATTTTTGGAGAAGAGAAGTGAGATTTCTAGGGCATGTGGTCTCTAAAGATGGGATAGCAGTAGACCCCGTGAAGGTTGTTGTAGTTCAAGATTGGCAGATCCCAAAGAATGCAACGGAGGTAAGAAGTTTTCTTGGATTAGCGGGCTATTATAGGAAGTTCATTAAGGACTTCGCAAAGGTATCAGCCCCACTCACCAGGCTGACAAAGAAGAATCTGATATTTTCTTGGGATGTAGATTGTGACGATGCTTTCCAGCGACTGAAGAGGGCTCTAACAACAGCCCATGTCTTGACCTTGCCTGATGGGAACAAAGTGTTCACAGTATACACTGAAGCGTGTGGTACATAGCTTGGTGCGGTTCTGATGCAAGAGGGAAGGGTAGTATGTTATGGAGGTAGAAAGCTAAGGGTTCATGAGAAGACCTACCCTACCCATGACTTAGAGTTAGCTGCCATAGTATTTACGCTTAAGACTTGGAACCATTATCTACTTGGAGAGAAGTTCGAGCTGTACGCTAATCATAAATCTCTCAAGTACTTGTTCTCGTAGAAGGATCTCAATTTGAGGCAACAAAGATGGATGGAGTTCCTAGCATCCTATGATTTTGAGATTGCTTATACCTCAGGCAAGGGTAATGTGGTGGCAGACGCATTGATTAGGCAGAGGATGATTTTGAGTCCTCTGTTTGTGGAGCGGAAAAGCTTGGAGTTTATATCGACCTTTGATTTTAGACCCTCCACCAAGTTCATACCTAGTTTATTGGCATCATTAGAGGTGCGGCCTACTATTTTGGATCAGATAGGAACTTCATAGCGAGAGGATCCACATATTTCAGACATCTTGGATAGGCTCAGTAGAGGGGAGACTTCTAGTCACCTCAGTAGATATTCCACAGATGATAAAGGATGGTTGCGATGAGATGGAAGGCTTTGTGTTCCCCGAGTTGGGAGTTCATTGAAGACAGTCCTAGAGGAAGCTCATCATTCTAAGATGGCTATTCATCCAGGCGGTGATAAGATGTATAGAGATATGAAGAGGATTTTCTTTTGGGCTGGAATCAAGAAAGATGTGGCAGAGTTTGTTTCTCGATGTTTGGTTTGCCTGCAAGTTAAAGTTGAGCAAAGGAAGCCCAGTGGTTTACTTCATCCTTTGGAGGTCCCACAATGGAAGTGGGAGAGCGTCTCGATGGATTTCATTGATGGTTTTCCTAGATCGATGAAAGTCAACACCAGTATTTGGGTTATAGTGGACAAACTTACTAAGAGCGCTCATTTCATTCTGGTTAAGAGTAAGAGGACAGCGACATGGTTAGCAATAGTTTATGTTCGTGAGATAGTCCGTCTTGATGGAGTACCTTCCAGTATCGTAAGTGATCGTGACCCCATTTTCACTAGTGAATTTTGGAGGAGCTTGCAAGAAGTGTTAGGTACACAGTTATGTTTGAGCACCGCTTATCACCCTCAGACCGATGGACAGATGCAAAAGGTGAACAGAGTTCTTGGGGATCTTTTAAGGCTGTGTATCCTAGACTTCGGAGGGACTTCGGAAGAGCATCTTCCTTTAGTAGAGTTCTCCTACAACAATAGTTATCAAGATAGTATTGGCATGGCACCCTTCGAAGCATTATACGGCCGACCCTATAGATCACCGACTTGTTGGTGGGAATCCACAGAAAGACTTCTACTTGGACCAGATATGGGTAATGAAACTTCAGAAAAGATTGATTTGATTAGACGGCGAATGTAGACAGCTCAGGATAGGAAGAAGTACTACGCAGATAAGAGAAGGACTAACATCGAGTTTGAGATGGGAGACATGGCTTTCATTAAGGTATCACCATTAAGGAATGTGGTTCGCTTTGGATCTGTAGGGAAATTGGCACCAAGATTAGTAGGGACCTTTCCCATAACAGAAAGGATTGGCGAAATGGCCTATACAGTGAAGCTACCAGAGAGACTGTGTTTTCCACGTTTCCCATTTAAGGAAGTGTTTGCATGATACTGCAAAAGTAGTTGAGCCGAGTATGCTTGAGGAAGTAGAGGTGGAACGAGAGGCGACAATTAGACGAGTTCCTACCTGTATTCTTGGATCAAAAGTTAAGAAGCTACGCAACAGAGATGTCAAGTTGATGGAATTTCAGTGGGGAGATAACCAAGAGGATGCAACTTGGGAGACCGAAGACAAGATTCACGCTTCGTACCCTTTTCTTTTCAAGGTTATGTTCTTAACTTCCTTTCCAAAGCTTTTATGCATGCTTGTTTGTATCATTTAAAATATATCCTATTGATCGAATCTTCGACCTTTAGGTGGTAATCTCATGGATGTAAACTTGTGTTTGAGACATGTTATGTTTGATGGATGCAACTGGATGCAAGTGTTTGCTAGTGGTTGCTCGTGGACGCATATACACACACATTAGGCACTAGATCGGTTCAATCACTCTCATACTACATATGGATGTGTATGCATTTTTCTTCTTTTAATGGATGGAAATGAGTGTATCATCATATAAATGTTGCATTTGGATGAATGACTACACACACATATAGAACTTACATGTTATAATAAGATTATTTGCATACATGCGGGATTCATGGCACTAACATATATTGCATTAAGGAGGTCGACTGAATTAGTAGACCACCTGATCTTTCGTATTAGTATAAGGACATATACACACACCTTTGCATATGTTTATATAAGCATCAGAATTCTTTAAGGACAATGGATGCGTATGATTGGTGGATGAGTAGATGGATGATGGATGTTATGACATACATTCTTCTTAACTTGGAGATTTCGAGGACGAATGTAACACCCTATAATTTTATAACACATTAAGATGATAAATTAAGGAATGCTTAATTAAATATTGGTAATTAAGTGAAACAGACTGCACCATTGCGTTCATCTCAGAATTCTGCTTAAGATGGATTCCGAGTTTGCGTAAAACAGACACCGTATGAAGAAGATATTAAGGTTTGAAGTTTATAAATATATAATCCACTTATATATGAATAAAATAAATCCATAATTCTTATAAATTCAAAATCGAACAGCGGAGGGGGAAAGCGGGAAATTTCCTACTATGGGTGTTGACCCATGGGTCGACCCCATCAAGCGGGTGTCGACCCCTGGGTCGACACACTAAGGAGGGGGTCGAGCCCCCATACAGATCTTGGCAGATTCTCGATTCTGAACGTGGACTGAATTCTTGGCTTGGTTTGTTGACACTAGGCTATAAATAGAACTCTACACCTATTGTTTTATTCATCTAAATCAATGGAGACAACGAGGTGCTTCCCCAACTCAATCTGATTTAGCCTATTCTTCTTCAGCAATCAATTATTCATGTTCAGAGATCTGTGCTACAACATCTACAATTAATTATTTGTTCTTTTAGATCCAATCATAGTGAGTCTATGTTATTTTTAGATAGAAATAATTTTAATGTAATCTAGACATGCCTATAAGTTTGGATCTAAGCCTATGACTATTTATCATATCAGATTTGCCATTATTTGAATATCTAATTCACTAAATAGATCTCATCATGCCTGTTTATGATCATGTCACTATACCTAATCAGTTCTATTATCACTTGTTCATCATATCTGTTCCTATATGCCTATCTTGTCACTATGTCCACTTCTATCACTATATGCTTATCAGTTGCTATGCCTATCTTGTTATTATGCTTATTTCTGTTCTCTTCCCTTCTTCTTTTCCCTTTTTATTTTATAGCCAGGCTACCTTCGAGCCTAGGCATACTGCTGAAATATGTGAACACGTGAAATTGGGAAGGAAGGGAAAACGTTAAAATCGGGGCATAACTTGTATTGGGAAATTTGGGCATAACTTAAATTGAAAACTTGAATATGGATTTGGGGAATAAGCCAAGTTGTGGTTAAAGACCTTAATTTGTGGCGTATGGTACATGATGAATATGACTTGGGAAAGGGGCATGAAAACCTATAATGAAATAGGAATAATTGATTAATAATGAAAATACCTAGATCTACAGTAATTAGAAGTTGTAACCGTGCTTAGACACGAGGTTAGATTACACTTGTGGTAGAAGTCTTGCCGGACCCGACCGGCATATCCAGCGACCACAAGTGGTGAATCTAATGTGAGGGGTTTAAGTGTATAAACACGTAACGAGCTAAGACATGAGGTCAAGTCCGAGTTGTGGAAGAAGTCGACCCGGACCCGGACGACATATCCAGCATCCACAGGTTATAGGCTTAATGTGGGTGGTCTAGCACATTACAACCATAAATGAATATATGGTAATGAAGTTGAATACTTAAACTGTTTGAATCTATAGGGATTACATGAACATGTTAACTTGATTAGGGGTTAAGTAAACTTGTTTGAAACAATGGGTGGGTTAAGAAAATCTTGGGGTGGTGGGTAATATTTATATATAGGCCCACAAACTTAACCCGTTGGGGTTATGCAATCTTATTACTCTGGTATGGCATAACCTATGGAAAACCTAGTAGTGGGGATGCAAGCATAAGGGGGAAGCTTGTATCAACTTATGTTTGGGACCCGTTTCAGTCAGTAACCCATATATAGGTATCAAACGAGTACTCCGAACTAGGCCGGAGTTGGGACACGATTACTAGGCTGATTATAAGAGATCCAA
This sequence comes from Allium sativum, assembly GCA_030737875.1. Taxonomy (NCBI): domain Eukaryota; kingdom Viridiplantae; phylum Streptophyta; class Magnoliopsida; order Asparagales; family Amaryllidaceae; genus Allium; species Allium sativum. The sequence goes on from CM060923.1 coordinate 163,184,097, forward strand.
AAGAGGGGTCGGTGCAGGCGGTGCATTCCGAGGGAGTCATGTGCGTGCATGGGTCCGAACAAGGGAGGCTAAGACACTGTGGCATCAGTAGATATGGTTGTACACATCCTAGAAACGAAGGGCTGCTACTTTAGAAAGTGATACTTCCTACTATGGGGCCAGCACAAGGTATCTACGGAGTAAGGAGCCGATCGATTGGGGTAGTAATTAGGGTACATCTAGTCTCACTTGTTTAGGAGCCTGTTATTATCCTTTAGGGAAACGCCGGTATGATCATTTGGGCTGCCTGTTATTGTATGGGGGTAAAACCTCTCACTAACAGTACGCCTAAGTCTACCATCTTGTACTTGTTGGGGATCACCTTATTCTTATGATACTAGTATTGGTGCAGACAGAGAACATTTATTAGAGAAACACTATACATATATGTTCTGTTTATCATGTTTACCATGTCATATCTACCTTATATGCTATTATCTCTCTTATCAAGTCTATATTCCTATCATGATGCTTTTACTTATTTATAGGCTAAAAGTAACTAGACTTGCCTGAATTTATGTCTGACCCATTTTGTTTCCTCTTTTCTCTCTTCCGTTTCCCCCTAGGTTCTCCGGGTGAGAATAATCAAGCTTGACAAGGATTCTTCTTTCGTTTTGCTTGAAGCTGCTTAGATGTACTGCCTGATTTCATATCTTTTCTATTATGGCTATACTTTTGGGAATTATGCTCTTTTCATGCTTATTGTACTCTGATGATTTTAGTACAAGACAGAAGTTTTAAATTGATGTACTGGGTTTTATGTATTTCAGACTCATAATGTAACTGTGTTTTGAACCACGATGTTTTCTGATTAATAAAGTTTTAAATTCCGCTGTTATTTTATATCTATCTTGTAATATTTCTGTTTTTGTTTACCTATAACGCTTCACGAAACATAATGCATTCACTTAAAGAGTGACATTAACGGGCATAGGGTGTCACATATTATCATTAATGTCTATGTTTGAAAAGCTTTCAAAATAAATGTATTAAACCTAGTAGATGTAGGTACTCATAAATTACATCTACATACATAGAGTATAACTAAAATCGCAAGGCTTTGTATTGGAAGTTCGGTTCCATCAATGAACAAGGCAAAGGATTTTCCTTAACGTGATTCGGGACACCTCTAGCGGGATATCCCAGGATCAACGAATTCTCCTTCTTTATCGCCAAAGCCGACACACCTATACTGGGTGTAGTTCGGGTTTCTCTTGAGCAAAACGTCTTCCGGTCATTGTCGACCTTTATCTGAGGCGCCTCATTTCCATCATTCACAGAAGTAAATTTCCTGGGCTCTATACCATTACATCACTTCTTAACTAGAAGGAAACGATAGTCCTTGTCTCTGTTGTACTTCATCCTATTTTGGCCCATTACCGGTTGTGAGGTCGAAAGTTACGCTTCCACACAAAGCTCGACTTTAAAAAAAAGATTTGATCATCAATAGCTCATCTTTTAGTATGCTACATTGTCAATCCACAATATATTATTGGTAATCACTAACCATATAACCATTGAGCTCATATGTCTCAAAGAAGGGTGTTAAGTTGAGATAACCTCTCAACCACCAGCAGAAATATGTTTAGTAAAGATCAATCAAACACTAGAAAATACAATGTCGGACACACATCTATTTCCAAAAATTTTCTGGGTTATGAACGAAACCGACCAAATAAAGGAGAGAGACCATGGCATAGCCAAACAATCAACAATTACGTCCAGACCACTTCCACTTATAAGCTCATCTTAGGTGTACCTCCCAATCGAGACATCAACAATAAATCCAAATGATGTGAAGATCCCTGTTCTTCAACCACTGTCTTCAGTATCATCAATACTCGACGTATAGTTATTCAAAATGGGTTAAAACCCGGACTTTCCGAATAACTAGCGCATCTTTAAAACCAATATAGATATACAATAATATCATGAGTCTTATTCCATTTTGGAATATTCTTTTACTCAAATCGTTCTTTATATTGGGTATACCCGTTTAAATCTTATCAAAGATTTACATAGTCTAAACTCTTATTTAAATCTTTCCTTTGAAATCATTTGAAAAGATTATAAAATCTCATTTCACGAATTTAAACCTATTACAAGTTTTCTACACTTTATCGAGATTATTGCATCTCGCGAAAAGGTAATTTCTCAAATCATGTTCCGATTCCCATCCTATTCATCCCATGGAGAAAAACTGACAGTACTCTATATCTAATTGCTCTCATATTTTGTTAAGTTTGATTACCTTCATTCGTTTAAAATTTGATTAAAGATTTCAATTATCTTTACGGAAAACCACCTTTACCGAAACTCAACCCATTCATTGATCATTTATTAGGTTAAGTTACTTTATCTTTCCTTGATCATATCTCTAGCCCAAAATTGCACTTACAATTTCTTAATCTTATCATTAGGGAAAACCATTCATTAATCATAATTAGTTCTCACTGCACAACGCCTAGAGAATGATCTATCAAGTATATAACCCAGAAGGCCTAAACCAACATCAGATCAAACACGAAGAAGGTCACTCAACTCAACGATAAAACAATCAAGTTCCAACTTTTTCTTTATCCCAAAATCTTATTTAAGATTCGGTCTTATCTTTACGTGAAAAACACACTTATCTTCTTTTGAGCGATCTTTAAACTTTGTTCTCGTTATCTTTTGCTAGGGAAAACTATTTCACTAAATTTTTGTATTCAAAGTAATTAAAGATTACTCTTTAACTTAACTTGGAAAATTATCTTTCCCTTTTAGATGGGTTAAAGAACTACATTATTTAAGAAATCATTCAGAGCGAACCCAAAATCAATATTTCATTTTCAATGAAATCTTCACTATAATCATATCAGATTACAACCGATACAAATTACCATATCAGACTAATACTATAAATGGAATAACAACAAAGCCTTTTAAATTCCTTAAATAGCAAATGTCTTCATCTCTCAACTAGAACCAAATCGATTCCCATTCAATTCCAATTTAATTCGGAAAACTTGAGTTTGGTTTTAAACTTTCCAAATCCCAAATATATCTTAAAATCTTCATTTTAATTCTTGGGATATGTTTGCATATCATTTTGGTGTCATTGGGTGTACCAAAACCTTTTTATTTAACCCGTTCCAAAACCATCATGAATAACGTTATTTAAAACAACTCATTTTCAGAAAATAGCTTTTTAGTTTTTCAAACTTGGTATATTCAATCCAAATCTCTTTCAAATCATTTATTATAATTTATCATAATTTATTCCTATTTATCATAATTCAAAAATAACCCATTTCATTAAAATCCAATTTCGGGCCACTAACGGCACTAGCACTATTTATATTACAATTTGATTTGAACTTATTTTAAAATCTAACCGTTGGATTCTAGAACTTTACTATGCATTTGAAAGCTCTTTCCATTTCGATCCAAACATTTTTCTTTTTTGGAAAATCTGACAGTCGGATCTCCCGGTATGTCAATTTAAAGTCAATGGACGAAATTCGTGAACTACCACTGCGCGACTAGTTCTATTCAAACCAACTTCAATTTATAATTAAAATCGAATCAAATTGCTTCCAAAATAGTTTATTAATTATATAATAACTTTTGGAAACTATATTTCCAGTAACACTAAATTCAAATATTTCTTTATTTAAATATTAGAATATTATTTAAATTATTAAAATAACATTATTTTTCAAACTTCATCTTTTGAAACCCAAACTTTCATGAAATCCATTATAAAAATAAATAAGATGATTTGGATAATAAAATCAAGTTACAACATTTTCTGGAAATCCAAACTAAACTTCAATTTTTAATTCAAATTTAAAACATGCTTTAATTGCTTGAAAACTTGTTCAAATAAATTTCCCTCTTTATGAAAACTATTCGTAATTACCACTACACCAAAACAGGTGATTACGAACGGGTATAATCGTCCCAAACAAATTCAACAACACTTATTAGTGTTGCTATGACGGCGTCGCAATTTATTTCCAACGCATATAAGCGTTGCTAGATTTTCTCTCCCAACGCTTATAAGTGTTGGTATATCTTCCTTCGCAATGCTTATAAGCATTGGTAGATTTTCTTTTGCAACGCTTATAAGCGTTGGTAGATTTTCTTTCGCAACGCTTATAAGCGTTGGTAGATTTTCTTATAAAAAATCAATTAGTAACATCTATAGTCAATTAATGTTGCTAAAATGACAATTAATAACTAACATGATTATAATATAGAAGATATTAGATATGAATCCAAAACTAATATAATTATCAATTTAAAAAGTATAACTTAGTGAATATCAATAAACAACATTCATAATCAAATAACGACATAGAATATCATTTAACAACAGAAAAATACAGTATATAATTAAGTTCGTAAATTCAATACATAAATGAAATTCTACAAATACTGAATATGAAACTCAAGCTATACAACGAATAACAATTAATGTTGCTAAAATGACAATTAATAGCTGACATGATTATAATATAGAAGATATTAGATATGAATCCAAAACTAATATTATTATCAATTTAAAAAGTATAACTTAATGAATATCAATAAACAACATTCATAATCAAATAACGACATAGAATATCAGTTAAAACCAGAAAAATACAATACATAAATAAGTTCCTAAATTCAATACATAAATGAAATTCTACAAATACTGAGTAATACTCAGGCTATACAACGAAGCCTCCATCTAAAAATTCAAGATCTTCTTCATCATTACCACCACAGCTACCCTCCAATCTTCTCTTTTCTTCTAGAAGTACCTACGTGCATTCAATGTCCCAATGATTTGAAATAATCAGTTAAAGCCTTCAATGCTCAAAGAAATGATGCACTAGTTCAATATTCAGATTCAAATAGAGTTGCAAATTAAGTTACAAACTGACTTGCAAACTCAGTTGCGCAACTGAGTCGTTCAGCAAACTGGGTTGCAAACTCAGTTCGGCAAACCGAGTTGCACAACTTAGTTTTCAAAACTGAGTTTGCAACATCAACTCAGTTTGCGAACTGAGTTGCGCAACTCAGTTGGAAACTGAGTTTCTGTTGCAAACTTAGTTGCAAAACTGATGTGCGCACTTAGTTTCCAACTCAGTTCGTGCAACTCGGTTTTGCACTAAGTTATGCAAGCAACAATACGCATCTCAGTTTTTTTAGTGACCTGGAAAAAGATTTTATGGATATTACAACCATGGATAGACAAAGATCATAAAAGCTTCAAACTGCTTGACTCAAAGTAAAAGCAACCACAACACACACACACACACACGCCCCTTATATTAAAGTAACAGAAAAGGAGGCCTAAATGTTAGTAAAGGCACTGACCATGCTTAAAAATTCTTCATCTTTCTCAAGTAAATCCATGGTATCCGCTTGCAATATAACTTCCACAGCCATACCTCCAACTTCATGTCCTTGGTAGACCAATATTTTTCCACCATGCTGATTCCTAGGTGCGCTTTTAAATGCCTTCAAACTGGCCTAACCATTGCCATACATAGAAAATTTAGAGGATGAATCAATCGATAGTCCATTCTTGTTATATTTTTTCCAAACTAAAAAATTTTAGTTCTTGTCTCCACTCTTTGTATCCATCCTTTATTGCCTCATATGTTTGTGCATTCACAACACACTGCATAAGTCATGCACCATATCCATTTTCAATCTATAGATGATTTATTGTATTTTTTATGGAAGACAATACTTAATATAAGCAGCTTAGCCCAATCAAATGCATGCCACATAGTTACAAAACTGAGCATTTTAACTTTAAAATAAGTAAACATCCTAGTTTTCATCTTGTTTACATTCACTTCTTCACATACTAATAATTAAACGATGAATGGATGAAGATTACACGTACCATGGCTGCACAAATGAATGTCAAATATAAGTATTAGAAAGACAAATGTTACAAGGCAAAGGAAGCCAAAATTATAATTTATATACCTTCTTCATGTAGAGTTATCTTTACTCTTACATATTTTTGTTGCAATGCACATCATTGCAAACCAACAGATTAAAGTCAAAAATATGTATTTGTTCACATACACACATAAATTTAATATCAAAGCAGAGTAAAAGAAAGAATAAATAAAATCTAAGTCGTACCAATGTACAAAGGAATACGAGCTGAAGATGCAAGAAAAAAACAAAGAATAAAATAGAAAACAAAAATACAAAATTTGTATCCTTGATTATCTAATCGGTATGCATTTACTTCCAACAGAGGAATACCTAACAAGAGTACCGGAACAATCACTAAATTACCTGATACACATTGTCGAAAATGAAGAAATCGACTGTTAGAAAATAGAAAATACTTTGGAAACAAATAGAAGTTGACACAATGACAGTTACTATCCTTTCCTTTGGGCTTTAGAAAGAACTAAGACAAGGATAAATAATTCCTTCTAAACTAAAAAATTTACAAAAGTTTCCATTTTGCATAGAAAATTCAAAAAAATTCCCTGCACACATTGCGGAAATTTATTCCCTCTAAACTAAACCATTCCTTACTGTACCTTTTTACTTGAATTCGATAATTGATTTACTTGTAAAAAATATTGATCGTTATATAGCAAGGTAGCAAAAAGCTATCTGCAACAGTAATGCAAAGGATAATCTAATCTAATGGAAAAAAATTAGTACATTTAGGTCCTCACTTTATCCATGAAACAAGCAAAGGATGCATATACATAATTATTTGGTTAAACAAGCAATACATGACGTTCGTATTACAATAGTTTAGAAAATTTTTTGTTTAAAACTCACATGCAAATTAAACATGCAGCATCTCAAAAAAAATACCTAATGTAACAACCCGTATTTTCAATAATCTGTTATAACATAAATGGAGGCAGAATTAAACTGTAAAATCTGAATCAAGGGAAACGGGCTATGCCATTGCGTTCGTCTCGGAAAAATACGCGAAATAGAGTCCGAGTTTTCGAAAATCGGAGTCCGTATGACCAAGATATGGCCTCGCGAAGTTTCACGAAAAATTCCCAAATTAAAGTATACTTAATTAAGTGAAATGGGTTGCGCAGAGAAATATATATATATATATATTGATATATATATATATATATATATAATTGAAAATTTAATAAATAAATATGCAAAAATGTTCAAAACAGCGAATTGGGAGAGGGGAATAACCGAACCGGCCGATTTTTGAGGTCGACCCAAGCCCGCTGGGTCGACTAGGGGTTAATCCAGGGTGTTTGGCTGTCAACCCGTGGGCCGATTCGCTCAAATGCAGATTTTGCATTTGGATGGTTCTCATGGTTCATCTTTAATCTAAAGGCCCTAGATGGTTCCTACACTTGACTTCTTCCCCAAGACATGCTTTGATGGCTTGGATTGAATCTAGGTTTAATCCTATGGCCTAAAACACTTGCCTAATCTATAAATAAGACCCTAACCTATCCTAAATCCTCATTATTCATTCATGCAACTAAACTATGGCAAAATTTTACCTCTCATGGCCTCCACTCTCTTCATAAAATTTCTAAATGGTTTCTATGAGAGATTTTCCATGCATACAAGTGTTTTCAAGCTTGTATGAGTGTCATTAGCTTGCATTCAAGTCAAGTTTCTATCTTTGCATCATAAAGCAAGGGTTTTGATCATTTTGGCTCAAGGGTTTTTACGTTAGAGCTTGCATTTTGGGTCTATTTGATTGCATAAGGGCTTTGTCATATCTTTTGTGCCTTCATAGCAATGTAAGCCCTTTCACTACTCTTAGATATTAACTATGAAGTTAAATGTTCATGTTGCAAGTTTGGGTTTGATCATTGAGTATGATACATGCTATCATGTCATGCAAGTTTATGAAGTCATTATCTTGATCTTGTGAGCTAAAAGCTACAACCTTTATGTTGAAATGTTGCATTAGGCAACATGAGAACCCTCATAACCTTTATGTCAACTTGCATATGAAGTCATAACCCTTATATGATGATATATGTGAGTTACTAGTCATCATTCCATATCTTTTGTCACCATGATTCGCTTATGTGCCAAGTTTGGGTTTATGCATGTTTTGAGGCTTAAGAATGTAACATGCAAGTTAATGAACACATTTGTGCCTCATTTGCCACCATGATTAACTTGTGGCTTAATATCCATTTTTGTCATGCCTTTGCCAAGTCTCTTCTTTTAATCCATTACGTTGTTGCGAACGTATATGCGAGTTTAAAAGCGTTGGGTTATGTTATGGGTAATTTCTAGTGACATGAAAATATAACTTGAAAATATGACTTGAAATATAACATGGAAGTTGACATGTAAGTATGCATAAAAACATAAGCTTGGGAATTTACCTATTAAGTTAGGTCTACCCTTTGGGAATTTACCTATTAAGTTAGGTCTACCCAAATGCTTGAAAACTTGTAACATGTTTTGGAAACACGATGGACATGACACTTAGATAATATAAGTGTGGCCAACTCGAGGTTGGGTTGAGTTTGCAACGTAAAACTACCCGGAACCGACCGGCCTAACTAGTAGTTGCAAACAATAGGACCCAATGTGAGAAGTTGGTCATGTTGTGCTTGAACCCGAGGTTAGACCAAGTTGTGGTGTAAAGCTACCCGGAACCGACCGGCTTAACTAGTAACCACAACAAAGTCTAATGTGAGAGGTTGAAGGTGCATTAAGTAATTAATGCCACATGATAGGGTTAAGTTAATTTGATTAATGACTCTTAACCAAATATGACATGGACAAATGGGTTAATTAATTTGATTAGGCTAATGATACTTAACAAAACATGACAAGGTTGGGTAGGTTAAGTAACTTGATTTGCCTAATGACACTTAACCATTTTTATATGACTAGTCGATGGGGTTAAGTTAACCAACACTTAATCAGTCCAACGCGATAACTTGGTAAGGTTAAGTAAGTTTTCTTAATGACGCTTAACCGAAAAATACGGTTAACGAATGGGGTTAAGATTAGACTCAACTAGTCTAAACATGGAAATCGGATGGGGTTAAGTTAGCCTAGACTTAATTAATCCCACTTGGTAGTTTAATGGGGTTAAGTTAAACACTTAACTAATCTAAACATGATGAATTGATGTGGTTAAGTGGCCTATACTTATCCAATCTAACTCGTTAATTTATTGTGGTTAAGTTAACCAATACTTAACCAATATAACGTGAAAACATGATAAGGCTAAGTCACGAATCGTTTGAATACACTTGACCGATTTGACTAAGTAAATTGATAGGGTCAAGTTAATATATACTTAACCAATCTAGAATGATAATTGGACGAGGTTAAGTCGTGAATTGCTTAATATACTTAACCAACTTGAGCATGGTTTGTAGGGATAAGCCTTGAACTTGGATACTTAGCCAATTTTGACAGGATTTGTAGACGGGTTAAGTCATGAACTTAAGTGACACTTAATCCATTATGTAAACCCTAGTTCTGAGGATTAGGTGGATAACCGTAGTTAACAAGGATAACGGGAACAATGCTAAGTGGTATACCTTAGTTGAAGAATAAATAAGTAATGATTCTTAGTCAAGGAAATTTAGACCAGTTCATAGATAGATGAGTAACCTGATACGGTAGGTCATCGTTTAAGTATACGAGTAGGAGCAAGTATCTGATTTAGATAAAGGCTCCAGCGAACTGGGTAACGAAGCAGCGGCTTCGGGGAACGTGAGGATATTCTTGGTATCCCTCTATGAGCTGCCAGGTGATTATACTAGGCTCATGAGAGGTTAAGGTCTGCGTTAGAAGAACCAAGAGTATGCCTTGATTACTATACGAGCGACCTAAAGACGGGGATGGATAGGGGATAGTCGACGATACACGGTCGTACCCTAGATAGCATTTCGTCAGGCTACCTACCATCTTTGGTCAAGCAAGTACGTACGGAAAGGCAGAGAACACCCAATAGACCATAATTGCTATCTAATTATGGTTGCGGTAAGGCTTGGATGTGGGTTGGCCAGTATTGTGTTCTCATATAGGATTTATCCTGTCTTGTCTTTCACTAGTTGAGGGTGTGGTCTCGTGGGACCATAGCCACGTATAGGAAAAAACAGACCTTAGCATCTGCATCGGCAGATAAATTGAAAGCTCCCGACCGAGTCCTGTATTTCCTGGTCTGCCCTGTGACAGGACTCGGATGGCACGATGTGATACATGTGCATACAGTCATGGAAAAACGATTCACGATATATGCGTGGGAAAAAGGGCGCGGTTGGCGGTTAGCGTAATCCCTAGTGGCCCTAGGTGGTTGAACCCAAACCGAGATACGAAAACGTGCAATAGGTAAGCATAATCCCTAGCAGCCCTAGGTAGCATAAGTCCTAGTTGTACAAACAATAATTCATGTTGGAAGACCTTAGCTAGGTTTAGGGTAACAGTCCAAACCGATCTTAAGGATCATGGAACTATGTTAAAGTAATATAGAATCTCATGGGAAAGCCCGTATGGTCTACGGCAAGGGACTGAACATTTACATGGAATAAAACATACAAGTTGAGTAACCTATATATGCGATATATTAGGTTGACATGGACCATTACACGACTTTTGAGTGAGGCTCATTCTTGGTTAACACATGACACGGTGGGGATACTAGTACGGTAGGTGCAGAGCTAAAATACAGGATAGATATCACGGGGCGTTATACGTGACAGATATCTTGGGGATATTATACTTGATAGAAACCTGACGATGTGATACCTTGTTTTATCTTGACATCGTAATTTATCATGACACCTTAGTTTATCTGAGTTCAGTAGTTCATCCTGTTATTTTGATTTAGCTTATCTATCTTGTTATCATGCTTATGTTCATCTCAGTTTCTCATGTCAGTTAACTTTACTAGTTTTTATGCTAATAGTAGATAGGGCTTACTCAGTCTTTTTGACTGACCCATTTTGTTTCGCCTCTTTTCTTCCGTTTCCCCCCCAGGTTACAGGGAGGAAATACTGTTGTTTAGTTCAGACTTCTTCTGCTTGAAGGTCATCATGGATGGCTTGGACTTTTCTTGGCTAATGGCTACTTTACTGTTTTTACTTGGGGTATAATTTATGAAAATGTCTTTATGCTTCTTCACTATTGCAAGACAGGTTTTGATGTACTCTGATGTAAAAGGCTTTAGACCTTATTTATTCATGTTATGAAAGTTTGATTTTACTTCCGCTATTTTATATGTTCTGTCTTGTGATATTTCTGTGCATGTTTACCAATAATGCCCCTCTAAAGCTAGTGCATTCCTTTGCGAGTGACCCTAGCGGAGGCGGGGTGTTACACCTAAGAAAAAATACCTCTATTTTGTTTTAAGGACGAGACAATTTTGAATAGATACACTTTCGCAAATTTGGCTGCATTGAAATGGTATAATTGGATGAACAAACCAAAATCACATAGCTTAAGAAACCAGTACGGCCACAACCACATGTCGTACAGTAATGAAACACCAAATTATAAAATCTGCCAATATTGACTAAGAAAATTATCACTAAGAACCAATAACAAAATAGTTTCTGGGGTTTTTTTAATCTTCCTAAAAGGAAAGAAAGCAAGAAGAAGCAAACTCCCCTGAACACGAAAATCACCCATTCATTAGAAAACTTCACAATTTTCCCGCATTTTCCACTCCATCCTTTTATTTACTCCTACCCAATTGATCAAATGATCAACTAAAATTAAATCTTTACTAGTTTTTCCGTGAATTACTTCAACATTCTAGCTAGAAGCCATTTCACTTTGCAGATTTTTCAAAGCAGCTTAAAAAACTAGATTTTTACCATGTATTTTTATAAAATAGATGAGATGTTATCAAATCATCATATGATGCAATCTGGTTTTTTATCGTCGGAATTGCCTTATCATATGATATTATCAAAACATAAGGCAATAACAAGTTTAGGCCAAATGCACATGAGACAAAAACAACAGAGCCATGTTCATATTTGAGTAAAAGAAACCAAATTTTTATAAAGTGTCAAGTAACCTTACATAGCGCAGACTCACTTGCGCAAACTGAGCTGCGCAACTCAGTTGGAAACTGAGTTGTCATTGCAAAATCAGCTGCAAAACTGAGTTGCACAACTCTATTTTGCAGCTGAGGCTACAACAGCAACTCAGTTTCCAACTGAATTGCGCAGCTCAGTTTGCAAACTGAGTTCACGTAGCCTACTTTACAAACTGAGTTCGCGCAGCTCGGTTTGCAAAAGAGTTCGCGCAGCTCAGTTTGCGCAACTTACCCATATCACTTATTTAAGGAAGATGTACACAATAATTAAGGTGTTCAATTGTGTGAACCATGGATTGACATGTGGGCGTACATAATGAGAATACATTGATTTGAAGCTTCTAAAATTGCACAAATGCCCGTGGATCACTAATCTGACAGTGATAGTTAATTTAAGCAGACCATTCATTTTTGGTACCTTACAAATAAAAATCAAGACCTCTGGAACAAAACAATTTAGAGATCTTACCACTTGAGCTAATTTCGATATCAATGACCACACAAATCTCGAATTCAGACCAAAAATATGTTTATGCAAAAACAAAGTAGAACAAATTGTAACAATTTAAGATGAATGATTCCTTTAGGCTTACTGAGCATCAACATTTTCGTATCAATAACAAATCTGACATCGCAGATGACTAGATAAGTTTGTCAGAGGCTAGCGTAATGAATTTTGTATGTGTTGAACGCCATAGTTATGGCACTAATTTTTTTGCTTGTATGTATTGTGCATATACACTGTGTGCTCATGCATACAAGCATGTTTACAAATTTGAAACCAGTCTACAAACTGAAACAAGTCCTCTCAAAGTTTATCTCCTAAAAATAGTTCTCATTAAGTATAATTGTCTGTTGTTTATCTCAGTATGAATCAATATTCAAGGAGAAATTATCTTGAATGATCAATGAATGTATGGATGGATTGACATGACTATAGTATTAAGAGAAATGAATAAAAAGAGGTAAAAGAAAAAGGATTAATTGACATAAATAATCCAAAGTTTAACCGGTCTGTCCATATTAATCCCAAGTTTGCGTTATTTAAAAATAATCCCAAGTTTGGGGGGTCTCTCCCCATATTGATCCCATTTCTTCGATGACCTGTTATAGCAGGTTTCAAGTTTAATCGTTTGCTAATTAATAACCTTTGTTAACTTAATAAACCCGTTTTAGTCGTTCAAGTCATTAAATTCCCCTTCTTAATCTTCTTCCTCCCGACTGTAAAACCGCTACCTGTAGTTATTCCAAACCCAACTCAGCCATGAATTTCAATCTTCGCTTCCTCCTTCAATACTCCACTAAAATCCATGCCACTACCTCCATCGTTCTTCTCTCCGCAAGTCCTTCCTTCCCCACCCTATCACATACAACTCACACTCCCCAGACAAACCTTGAATTTCAGAATGATTCATTGCCATACCATTATACTCATGCCTATTCCTCAAAACTGGCGGACAATCGATCGTCACCTACAGGCAAACCATATCACCACTCACATCTAACTCCCAAACTCCCTCTCCTAAATAGCCAAAATCGACACATTCCTCCACTCAGTCATCGATTCTGCCACCCCTCGTGCGCTCCTCCTACCAATTCAAATCAAAAACCACCCGATTTTAGCCTTATTTGACACCGAAAGCACACACAACACAACTACTTACAGCCACGCCTTGCAAATTTTCTGGGAATAACCATCTAGACGTCACTCTTCATGGAGGCAGTTGGGAACGGTGAAAAAAATTCTTTTCTTCCCCGTTTTTTATGTTCAGCTTGAATGCGGAGAGATGAAGAGATGAGGAGCTTGAACGCGCGATTTTGCACCAATTTTTTTTGAAGCAAAGATGGGAGATTCATTCCTTTTGTTGGATTAGCGATAAAGATTCAGAATTTTTTGAAATCAGTTTTTGCAGCGAACGAAGATTGGGGAAGAAATGGTTTCAACGAAAGAGATTAGGATTGATTTGGGAAAGTTACTGGCTATAACAGGTCATCGAAGAAATGGGATCAATATGGGAAGAGACCCCCCAAACTTGGGATTATTTCTAAATAACGCAAACTTGGGATTAATATGGGCGGACCGGTTAAACATTAGACTATTTATGTCAATTAATCCAAAGAAAAATGATTACCGAAAGTATAGATCAATAAGGGGAGAAGAAAGTTCCCACCTAATTTTTTTTGTTAATCCACAATAGAGTAATTTTTAAAATCAATAATTTTTTATGCCTAAATAGTCCTATCACACCATGAACTTTGAAAACCAGAAAAAACAAAACCAACGATTTAATAGTAACATAGAAGTTCAAAAAAACATGAAAAATAAACGGACCTAAGCAAATTGCTTCTCCCTTCTTGCATGCTTTCTTTCTCTACTTGCCTTGCTCTTAGGACGCTTAGCTTCAAACTGATTGGCCAGTCTTCTCTCTTGCCTTTTCGGTTTTGGTCTTGTGAATGCTCTCCATAAGAACTCGCCTATTTTAAAACACATTACCCTTCCCCTTCATGTACATGTCATGGTACATGTGCTTGTAAATCTTCTTGATTCACATACCTCTTCAACATGCGCCTTAGAATTCGCATGCGCCTCATCCAAAGAATCTTGGATGGAAGCCTAGCCTCCCTGGTACCCGTATGCTTACTTATGATTAATGTAGCTAACGATATCCAACATGTCATCCTTTCCTTTTGGCATCCATTCTTCTCCGTGCACGAAATCGTGAATGAATAACCTGAGATTTTTTTAATGATAAATCCATCTCTTTCACCAGTTTCCTTATGTTTTGGCCTGTGTTGCAAAGCACAATGACATCATTTCATAAAATAAACACTACATTGCATCAATATAAGTTGCAACACAATAGTAAATATCTTTGGCAGGGATCTTATTCATACATATTTAACACGGACAAGTAGTCGTTGGAAGGTATCAGCATGGCAACAAGAGGAACTGAATATATCATATTGTTTCAAATGCATTTAACAGTGAACCCATCGATCAAAAATACATGAGAAAATAAAAAAATATCAATCCTAAGTCAAATTTATAAATCTGCCAAAGCTTGCATAACATATAACTTGGAATTCAGATTTTCAGGTCACTATATGAACAAGTTTAGGGATAGCGTTAGTGATCTTTTCAAACCATTGCAAAAACAGTGAGTTAGTGATATTTTCAAACCAAAACAACCGTTGCGTAGGCACTATAAATATAAGTTCACACTTGCATGATCACCCCTGCTTTTAATGATTAAATATAAATAAGTAAAAGCCGTTACAAACTAATGGAAATAAACAAAGATATCCTCAACCAAGTTCAAATAAAATGCCATAAGAATATATTTTAAGTAAACGAACATGTATTATGGTCTAATGTTATTTTAGGCATGGTGAAAATCTAATATAAGGTTTATACACTCCATGTACCCTTTTCTATATAAGGATTATCACAGGATCTCATGCACCCTTTTCTATATTCTCCATGTAAATTCAGCTACTTAGATAAACGTATGCAATACAACTACAACTAACCTGATAGTTTACTTACTCGTTCATCTGTATTCTCCTTTTGTAAGGTTGCTGAATATGATTAACTTTAAGCGAACTCCTAGAAATGTTGAAAAAACTCCAAGCTCAAGTCCTAAAATATAAAGCAATAAATTCCCAAAAATGATTATAGTTAACTAATAAAACGTCCATCGTTTAAAAGACATTTATCAAATGTAGAGATGCTACTGCAATTAATAAAATAACCGATAGTGAAAATAGACCTCATGTAAATTCTAATTTTCTTCAATTGCAGAGACCGTTGTAGCTTTCTAGTCGTTTATATCCTCATGTGCACTTGCTTTTGGTCTTTCAAGCCATCCCTCTTATTGTGTTCAAGCCAGTTATTCAACTAATGCATATGTGCTTATTCTCTAGCTTTGAACTAAACCAATCTGATCACCGAACACTCAAGTGAAATGGTATTTCTGACACACACTTGGCGCATTGATATTATATTACATAAAAAAGCAAAGAGAAACCTTCATCTATTACCTAAAGGCTTTTAGGTAGAATGACTCTCCACCTAGATACCATAAGTCATTATTTAGCACCTAAACATATTCACATATGTACCATGGGTAAATGGATAAATTTTCATAAAATTATAATTACACAGTAATAGTAAATTAGTAAACAAATGAAGAGGACATAATTACACTTTAAGCAACACAAGTTTGATTTCAACAAAAGATAACAATATGGATGAAAATACGAAGAATACTTATGGAGGAGTGAGGCACTTCATGTTAGTTGACTTTAAGATATGATCCACAAATTCTTTTTCATCTTGAACTACAGTATTTAGAGCAACCTGATATAGGAACATAGTAATAGTTACATGGGAATGACATTATAGCACTTTAAGTGTGATCAGATATAAATTTAGAAAAACCGAACATTATATATTAGATGGTTCTTCAACTTCGCGGCTAGTACACGAGTTTCTCAATATAGATAGTGTATATTAAAATCACAATACCACTATAGATAGCCGATTCAACTTGAAGGAGCGAAAAACTGGAAGTTTGTTAAACATCAAGTTTGTTGAACCAAAAATTTGAACTTCGAAACATACCTATTATTTCCAAATTCATCGCCGCCGATGATATGTTGTGGGTTGGAAGCCGATTCAGTTGAAGGAGAAGTAGAATCCGGTTCACTTGAAACACCATCAAATTGCCTGAAGAAGAAGCGATTCACTTGAAGCTGATTCCGTCGCTTGAAGGAGCGGAGGATCTGGTTCGATTAAAGGAGAATACGATTTGCAGAATTTTCTTTTCTAGGGCTGTCTAATTTAATATTATGCGGCCAATGAAGGGAGAAAGGGTTTACAAGCGTTGAGAAGCTGAGAATTGGGAAAACACACGATCTTTTACGTTTTTACCTTGATAATTTCATCTTAGCAAAGTTTACCAATGCATAGGTTGGCCAAAACAGAATTACGGATATTTATTTTCAGTAACACTTTTTTAACTTAACAACGCTTATTTCGGTGGTTAATTTACAACGCAAATAAGTGTTGGCATCCAAAAAAAAGTGTTACCAAATGGCTGTTTTGGTGAAGTGTATTTATATTATCTTTTCAAATCATTTAGAAATAAAAACTTCAGAATTTTATTTTTCACTTAATATTTTATTAGTAAAATATTCAGTTAAATTCCAATTTGGAATAAAACTCAATCAATCACCATATAATCTAACTTATATGGGTTTAACATATCATTAACATCCAATAATGATCATTAACAACCATTAACATCCAATATCACATAATGACATCATTAATATAAGTGTTAATGTCATTAATACTTAATTATTACTTCAAATCACTTTAACTAATTTATTAACCATTGTTAATGTTTTATTTGCTATTATTAGCAAATCCAATCATATCAAATTAATGTCAACACACATCACATCAAGTTGTCAATCAGTGTCAAATCAAAATTTATTGATGTTACTATTCATCTATAACATAAAACTCATGTTATCAACTAAACTAACCGATCATTTATTTACGGTTTAACTTCATAATCATTAGAGTATTCACTTTAATTATTAAACTACTAAGTAATTAACTTTTCTAACTTGCATTAACATCATTATACCAATAATACTCAACATATCAATAATCACCAAATATAGCGTAATTAACTACACTAACTATAACATTTAATCCAAACATGAGAAAAGTTTGCTCAACATTGCTTACCAAACAACTTCAGCCTTCCACTTAGCGACCAAGCAAACACCTTTTATAGTTCAAACACGTATACTAGTATATATATACACTTACTTGCTTTTAACAGAAGAAAGCAAAGATTTTAAGCATTTTAGGCTCGATTAATGGCTGCGGGACTCACGTCCTACAAGAGAGGGCTGCTACATAGCGCGTGTGTGCTGGTGTAGGTTCCAGGGAGGTGGTGGTAGTTGTTTAGATCTAAGGTCTTAAAGTGGTTTTAAGGCATAAAAATGTGATTTTCTAGCAAAGGGAGATCTTTAAGAGGTGAAACCACTTGAAAGATTATGAAGGATTTATTAAGGCTTATTAGTAGTGTGGGGTTGTGGTGGCTTTGTGGTAGCTCATTGTCGTGTTTGAAATGAAGAAAGAGGATGAAATGGGGTTTTTTTGAAATTTAAAGAGGCAAAGGAGGAGCTTTTTCCAAAGGGGTCCTACCTGGGGGTATGGGCTACTACGTATGGCTAGTAGGTGTTAGTAGGGGTGCAGTAGTGGCTGGTGGTGGTAGGTGGAGTCCACGTGGGGAGAGGAGAGAGAAAATGGAAGAAATGAGGAAGAAAAAGAGAAAAATAAAGGAAGCGGAAGTAAATGAAATGGTCATCTATTTATACACAAACACCAGGGTTCTAAATGCAAAATTTCTCGCCTAGGTGACACCATCAGAGGAGATGGATTCATGGGGAATTAATGGGTTTTTAAACAATTTTCCATCCATGGTTTATTAAATAATCCCTTTCTTAACTTTTGTGCCATTTTTTATTTTGTGTGCTAAAAACATCATCATTATGCTATGTCATGATGCTTGCGTGGAGTGTAGGCAAGTAATGGTGAGGTGTCAAGGAGGGAGGGAATTAAGGAGTTGTGCATTTTGATTAATTTATGCTTGTATTTAGTTAAATGACCTTTATACATTTTCAACTCATATGATCGAACCGTAAGTCTGATCAATACGAAATATGAAATACTACCATATTTCGTTGATACGGATCCAATGAAACGGGTACCATTGAATTTGAAGACCATTTGAAAAATGGTCTATTTCCATGCTATTATTAAATTTCAGCTGATTTTTCAACCCACGTTTATATTTCGCACGCTCACATACTAACTCCGATTAATATGAAATTTGGGATCTTACAATAATTTAATGTTCCGGATCCGATGGAAGTGGTTTCTTCGAAATTTGAGATCGTTTGCAAAATGTTTATTTTAGGAAATTAAAATAAAGTGTTGAATTATCAAATTTCAATATATTTACTTTTAATTTGATTTCAAAAATTCACTAACCTTGTTTTAACTTCATAAAAATATAAAATGAAATTAGAAATCAATTTCAATTGTTTTCAGGTCAGATTCAATATTTGACCATTTGAAATCCACTAAAAATATATTTAAATCTGTATTTTAAATTGACTAATAATACATGTCATTAAAAGTGGCAAGCTTTATCGAGGATATGTGGTTAGCTTTAAGGTCTTCATTGTTAACCTATTTTGATAACTTCTCTTTGTCTTTGTCAAACCATTTTGTCCTTTTTTCTGTCCTCCAGGTAAGTTTTCCTTCTTTTAAGATTTTGATTTTTTTAATTTACCCTTTTCTCATTTTAATATTATTTTTCTTTCGTTATTTCTAGCTTCTAAAGAGCTGGTTTGTTTTCTACTACGACTCCTATATATTTGAGGACGAGCCCCCAAGGAGGTTAAAGATTTAAAGAAAAGCAATACATCTTCAGCCGTCATTGCTCTAAAGACCGAGGAAGAGGCTTCGGTAGCCAAATCTTTGACTTAGTCAATTCTTGATGAGAATACTACTCTACAAGCACTGTTATAGGAGTTGAAAGGTGCTAGCTCTTGGGTCATCGAGAAGAAGCTCTTGGGTCATCGAGAAGAAGAAGGCTTTGGAGGCAGAGTGCTCATATTGAAAAATCTAGAGAAAAAGGAGTGTCATTTGAGAAATACCGTGCACTCCTTTTCGGAGGGTAATATGAAGGTAGATTTTTTTTGAATAGCCTTATGAACAATTAATTGAGGATTTCACTCTGATCCCGCTGCTCACGGTCTATGCTGGGAATTGTGATAAGTGCCTTAATTTGATTTTTGATACAATACCGGGACCATGGGTTAAGAAGTTCTGGTCTAAGGTGGAGGTGATTGCACGTAACGAAGATGCCTCTGATGTGAGGAAATTAATGTCGAGTCCTTATTTATTTTGTTATAACTTCAATTGAGGAGGATTCTGATGATGATGAAGAAATGGAAGCTCATGCTATTGGTAAGGTTTCTGGTAGACCTCTTTCCCCACAACCTTCGGGTCACAGCGGTAGCGACTCACACTTTGCGGAAGGGACTCGAACCCCTTCAGACCTAAAATAAAAGGGCAATGCCTTTAGATCTTACCATCCGATTTTTGTGGCGAAGCCGAGACTTCGATGGAATCCTTTCTTCGAATGTTATTTGAAATTTCTTAACTATAAGGAGAATGATTTTGTGTGGATATTTGTATATGTTGTAACTTGTATTGAGTGAGTATAACAATATTAATGTAAATCAATAAGAAAATTTTTGGTATGACTGTAGCTATACTATTAATGATAGGGTATTAGAATTTATGAAAGTCCTATCACTCGGGATTTCCTATCAAAATTCATTAGGTTAAGAAGGGAATTCAAGAAAAATCTCACTTAATTAAGTCTCCGGGACCTATCGGAAAGGATTTTTTAAGAGAGTTGCACAAACTTCATAGGGAACACCCCAGGTTTAACCTTGACTTCTTGGGAATGACAAAGATGGTCTCCTTAGAGAATGTCGATTACATTATTTAAGAACGATTACGGAGTGTTCTACTTCCAATTTGTAAGAATTTTTTTCATACTTACAATATTATATATTCAGATGTACTATGAGTTTCATGTGATACTATTATGGTAATAAAGAGTTTGTTTCTTTGTTTTAAATAACATTCTTGTATTCATTCATTAGGGCCTTTTGTTGTCACCATTTTTTCCAATAGAGCAAACACACAATGAGCCTTCCAGACATGACACCTGAGGCGAGGAACCACCGGTTTCAAGCGAAGTGGTCCCTGCCAAACTCGTAGGTGACCCCTTAGCTTTCGACTGGTTCAAGAAGCACCAAATGCAGAAGACCTTGATTATAATCTAAAACTTCAGCTAAAAGACTCAGAACAAAAACTTTTCCAAATGGAAAACGTTATAAAAGAACCTAGGCGCCATGTTAGAGTGAACCCAAAAGTAGACTTTGACTAAAAGATAATGATGCTTTTGCAAAAATTTAGTGAGTTATAGCTTAAACTGGAAGACAACGGGTCTTTATGCAAATCTTTAAAATTTATTATAAGAGGAGGTGTTTCAAACGTAGCCTCCCATACGCGTGATGCTGAATACAAAATGTGAGGTGGCCCTAACTAAAAAACTTCAAAGAAAAATTCTCTCTTATAAGAAATGTGATGCTGAATACGAAAGGGACAATAAGCCTCTCATGAAGGTCAACTAAGTTTATGAACATTCCATTCGGCTCCAAATTGAATCTGTTGATAGTGCCTAAGCTATCAAACAAAAATAAAAGAACTCAGAGAAGTGTTAACTCTATCCTTAACTGCGTTTTGGATCTGATTACATCACAAACCTTAATATAAAAGATCCATAAATGTGAATTTGATTTGTGTAATATTTTGTGTATAATGTAATTTATATACATTGGATGGTATATGCTCTAAAGCTGAAAGTTTATTAACTTTAAATGATTGCTTTAACTGAAAGCTATGCTGATAGTTTAATCTTGTAAAGTCGTATGATATTTAAAGTCATAATAGATTTTAGAATATCAGAGACTCAAGTTCAGATAAGTAATTTACTTATGGTTTCGAATTGGAAATGATACCATTTACCCTGGTAATCAAATGATAGTATTCAAAATTAACTTTTTTTGGAAGTAGTGTCTGTTCGAAACTTCTTTCGTTTTGTTTTGCATCCCGATGCCCATATTTGAGAAAGGAATCCTAAAGAGCAGATAAATCTTTGAATATGAAGCTTATATTTTGGTATTATGTTAGTGGGTGCCCAGAATCCTTTCTGGAATATGTAGATTCCTTCGGCTTAGAAGCCACAAAACTCAAACTCATGTAAAATAAAAGTTAAGAGAATTTCCTCTGTAAAGAAATTAGACGACGCCTCTTTCAGCTTAGGATATCCAAAATCCCAATTTTGGTATTAAGATAATTGAAGTCTAGACATTTTCTTTTGAAATAGATTAGATGAAGCCTTTATTCAGTTTTGAAGACCCAAAACCTAGATCTGGGTATTAAGATAATAAAAGTCCAAAAATTTTCTTTTGGAAATAGATCAGGGGAACCCTTCTTTGGGTTTTGAAGATTCAAAACCTAGATTTAAGTATCAATATAATAGAAGTCCAGAAATTCTCTTCTGAGAAGAGATAAAACGAAGCCTTTTTCGGCTTTCAAGATCTGAAACTTAGATTTGGGTATTTAGATAAGAGCTCCGAACCCTTCTCCGTGATGTTATAGGTCATACGAAAACGCTTTCGGTTTTGATATATTTATGTCATTGTAAGCTTTTCCTAAAGTAGAGGCTTGGCATGCTTTAGTGCCCTCTTCGAGCTTTCATTCCCTTCCATGGGACGAGACATAAACAAAGTCAGTATGTGTTTATGCCAAAGCAGAGGCATGGCTCGATCTTAAAAAAAAATCAGAGACAGAGCTGTTTCATTCGGAACCGGGATTATGCTCCAGTAATTAACCATCCCTCCTTGGGATGGCGGCTTAACGGCGTTAAGGGCTGGTGGTGCATCAACTTGGCCCTGACTCATGGTTGATGGCTTACCCTCCTCCCTCCAGTAGGAGCCTAGGACACACCCAGGGCTTGGGGCCAGTCGCACAATGCACTGCGATTATCCCCTTCTCCTTTTAAAGGGAAGGTCCAAAGATATACCCAGGAATTGTTTAGTTAATCTATGAAGGGTATTTTACCCCTAACCATGTAAAACCTGTTATTTTTATTTTTATCCATAAGTTATGCTACAAACAAAATGCCGTAGAATTAATTTATTTCTCTTTTACATAGTTACTAAGTTTTCCCATTCTTAGAAAAGAATAATCATTTTTTCCAATGCCCTACACTGGTTGGTCTCATGACTGTTGACTTGGTGATATAGGAAACATGTTTATCCTTTATTGTTTTCGACTTCGGTGGATTTTTATTGGAAGGCCAATAATCCAACTTATCCTCAGTAGACTTATAAATTTATTTGATGGGAGCAGTTAGGTGGGATTCTTTTAATATTTTTGACTTAGACTTTCCTTCGTGGTTTTGGCCATGGGTAATTTCATGGTATTCGACAGTGGTCCCTCGTTGTTGAATGTACTTTCCTTTCTCTTAAGGTCCTTAGAGGTTCCAAAGTTAGGTATAAGACTTTCTTTACCACTGTCGAGTATCCATAGCTTAGTTTTTTAATCCCAAATTCGGTGCGGAAGTATTGTAGCCCTCACCCATTTTCCTTTCAAACTTATTTCCTTAGGAACCGGCTTGGATTTCGCTCTTCATTGTTGTAAGTAAATTGTTATCTGCTTCCAAAATCCTTTCATAGGTGAAAATTGGTCTTGATCCAACATGGAATTGGTTTATAATTCAATTATATGGGTCATAAATTTTACTCCACTTTCTTTAGGTTATGCTTAATGCTTCCATTTTGGAATTAAGTCCTTCGTAGAACTGGTGCTCAATGTGAATGGTTTTTAGTTCCATTAGGTTAATGATCCTTTGCTCGAAATGTGCTAGTTCATCTTCATTGTTGGATCAGCCTTGTGCTAGAAGAGATAGTACATTCTTTTCCATTAGGAATTGACTAAGGGTTATCCTCATTTATTGTCGATTGTTCGAAGGGGCCCCACTTCTTTTTTTAGGCTGTGGAGGTGCTTGTCGTTCACCATTGGTATTATATCTAATCTTTCTGGAGCATTCCCACATTTCAAAAAAATTCCCTTAAACCCATAGTCATCCTTCTTTGGTTTACAAAAAAGCCTTTTGAGGGTCAATCTATTTTTGATGATTTTTTCCCAGTTGGTTCGGACATAAGATCCATTTTTGTCAGAATTTTTTACAAGCTAAGGAGGTTTTAAAGGTTTCCATAGTTCAAGCCCTCCTTCTGGCACCAAAAATGTTAGCCAAATCTATGACAAACACCCCAAAATGGAGTTACGTTGTAGAACCTTGTGTTTACAAAAGGAAAGGGTCAGGATTAATTTAACAACCCGGAATTTGGGGCCAATTTAAAATTTTATTTTAGAAATTTTAAGGGATTTTGAATATTCGAAATAAATTCTTTTAAATAATAACGACTAGAAATTTATTTTTATCGAAGTTAATACGAATACATTCTTTTTAATTATAAAAGGAATTAGAAATAGCATGGTAGTTTGAAAATTCAAATCCGAACTTTGATTGACTGTACAGGATGCAGAATAAAGCGGATTTTGGTGAAACCAAAAATATTTGAATCTATTTAAAAATATCTTTCCAAAGAATCCGAAAAATCAAAATTTTATAGCGGGAATCAAAAGTTATGCCCAGTTTAAATTTCAGAATAATCACTATATGATTTTTTTTTAATATTAAAAATAGCCATTTTGCAAACAACCTCTATTTCTGACAAAACCACTTTTGTTGGATTCAGAATGTCAAATTATTGCTAAGTTTAATTTTTCGTAATTTTTAGAATTAATTTGTGACCGTGGCAAAAAGATTTCAGTTTGGTCAATTTCCGTCAATTTTAATCGACTTGAAAAAGGCAATTTTTCAAATAGGCTCAAAATCAAACGAAATAAATTTTCCTAGGTCCGCAGTGTCAAAACATAGCTAAATATATTTTTCTGGATTTTTCTGAGTTCGTATGTGGCCCTAGTAAAATTAAAAAGTACGTTTGAATTTAATATTAAGGATTTATTTTAAAAATAAAAGAAACATGATGTAAAATTCAGAATTAGACTTTGGCACTAGCGCCATTGCGTTCAGAAGGTGTCAAAACATATTGTTCTACAGTCGTTGGGCTCCGTTTGGAGATCGAACGGAAAAACCATAATTTTGGATTTAATTAAATAAAAAAAAAGAAAATACGGCCAGAATACTAGTATAAGTACCCGTACGCTATAGTACGTCCGTCTTCTTCCTACTCATTTTAGCTGCCAAAACCCAGTACTCATCAAATCTTCTTCCTTCGATTTCTTCTTCATTTCTCAAAGAAATCCTTCGTCGTAGTACAACTTTTCGAAGAGATTTTCGTGCTCTTTGATTCTACACCGAAATCGGACCCCCCCCGAAGCCTGTAGCCGCCGCAATAGCGCCACAAACCCGCCACTGTCGCACCCTCCTAGCCCCACCACACGCCGCCGCGACCTCCCCCCTTCCAGGTGCAAACTTCCCTCTCCAAGCTCTCCGACGTCGCGCAAACCCCTCCGATAATTACTGCATACATCTCCCGAAAATTTAAATCAAAGATTTGAACAAAACTGGAAATAAAGGTATGAACATTTCAGATTTTGCGACGCTTTTATCTATTACAGTAGCAGTTGTGAAAAGAAATATGATAATTTGTTCATATGAACTTCAAAAAAATTTCAGATCCGAGAGGACCGTGACTTCAAATACGACTTTTAATAAAAAAGTGATTGGGACAAATTCATATCCAATCAAGGTGAGATTCTATTTTAAATAATTAAATTAATTTAATTATTAATTTTCCTTTGTTATTTTAATAATTAAATGGTGAATGAAGTAGATCTGAGATGTGATAATATTCTGAATGATTGTTTGGTTTATCTGTGTATATAATTCTAGATCTCCTAGTTAAAAATTTCACATCTGTATGTGATGAAAATTGGAATAATCATTTTGTTATAATTTTGTCGAATCATGTTTTGTTGATATTCTATGAATCATGTATATATAAAAATATCACCTTGTTCATGTCTTTGAATTGAACTAGAAAATTTCAATTCAATACCACCATGCTGTTATTTGATTTGAACAGACCTTTTTAGTTCAAATATAATATTGGTATGATGTTTGTAGGATTGAACTGTTACGATATGAAAGAAATTACATTTATATTTAATGTAATTAGGACATGAATTTTTCACCGCAATAAAAATTACACTTGTAGGTAATAAATAAAGGTATGATTTTGCGATGCAATATAAATTACATTTTCTCTTATTGTAAATAAAAAGATTAGATTTTTGCATTGTAAATAAAAAGATTAGATTTTTGCATTTTAAATAAAAAGATTAGATTTTTGCATTTTAAATAAAAAGATTAGATTTTTGCCTTGTAAATAAAAAGATTAGATTTTCGCATTGTAAATAAAAAGATTAGATTTTTGCATTGTAAATAAAAAGATTAGGTTTTCACATTAAAAGACATGAAATTTATAATGCACAGAAAATTACATTTTTATACGTAATTAAAAGACATGAAATTTATACCGCATAAATAGAATTACATTTTTATATGTAACTAAAGAAATAGAATTTACATGTAAAATAAAATTACATTTTTATATGTAAATTAAGAATGAGAATTTGCATTGAAAAGAAAATTACATTTCTATATGTAATTAAAGAATAGGATTTTACATTGTAAATTGAAAACAAGATTTGACATGTAATATTAATTACATTTTTAATGTAATTAATAATTGAAATTTGACGGTGTAATTAAAATCACGTTTTTAATGTAATTTATAAAGATGGAATTTTCACCATTATGTTAATTACATTTTTAATGTAATTAATAAGAGAAATTTTACGGTGTAATTAAAATCATATTTTTAATGTAATTTATAAAGATGGAATTTTTCACCATTATATTAATTACATTTTTAATGTAATTAATAAGAGAAATTTTACAATGGAATTAAAATCACATTTTACAATGTAATTAAAAGATAGGAATATTACAATATAATGTTAATTACATTTTAATGTAATTAAAAAGGAGATTTTACAGTGTAATTAAAAGATTAAAAGAGTAGAGTTCAACATTGGAATAGAATTTACATTTTCAATAAAAGAATGAAAGAATAAAAGAATGAAATTGGACATTGTAATAGAATTTACATTTTTTTGTAAATAAAAAGTTAAACGTTTTATATTTATATATTTATATATAAATATAATTAAAATTAAACGAATCGAGCGCGGTAGGTCGCGTTTTGAAATCGTACCTTTAAACGACTATACCAAAAGATCCGACCGTCTGATTTTCCCACAACTGAAACCATTAGGACTGTCTTGGGAAGATCTTTCCAACAATATAAACTACGTTAAGATCCAACGGTTAGATTTTGAGAAATGTGAAAATCAAAATTGGTTGAAAACAGCTCCAGGGTCGCCCATTGACCCGAGCCGTCGTTAATAAAAATTTAATTATTTTAATTAATTAAAAATAGTGATTAATCGCTATAAAATAATATTAACAATAA
Organism: Allium sativum; assembly: GCA_030737875.1. Taxonomy (NCBI): domain Eukaryota; kingdom Viridiplantae; phylum Streptophyta; class Magnoliopsida; order Asparagales; family Amaryllidaceae; genus Allium; species Allium sativum. The sequence goes on from CM060923.1 coordinate 163,211,473, forward strand.
GGAAGGATTTTCATTATATACATACGAGAATTATTTGGAAAGTCCAAGTTTAATCTCATTCCAAGTAACCAAACGACGTTAAGAATCGAAGTTTGGAAGATGGCGATTGAAGACCGTCAATCTTCCCATCGAGTGGACAACGATCGAGGCCCTGAATTAACTTGCTCCCAATTCAAGGGTCATGGTAATTGTCCAAACGAACATGTTGATTGCATGGATATGCGGGTACCTTTTTTCCGGACTGGACATACGGGACGAGGGTATCTCCAGTTTCGTTCAGACCCAGAACGGGCTTATAAATGGAATGTGTGTATGACATTGTACTCCTTTATATTGTATTTATTAATTTTCTGCCGATTGTATGAATGATTGGTGGTGGAGAATTCATTCTCTTGCTTAACACCTTTTTGTACATTTTGGCAAAGGATTGATAGTGTGATATGGAGTGACAGTGTGGCATACCAAGATGCAATGATCAAGGTTTCTTGTTGAAAAGCAGAACCTTGTGGTGACGATCAAGCACAGCTTGAATAAGCATAGCTTTGTGTATTACGTAGCTTCATGAGCCTCACAACCCGGTTGAGTCTAAAACGGGAGAAGGGAACATAGGCAGAGCAGCACGTTTCTTTCTAGCTAGAAGTGGTGTTTGGGTTTTTACACGGCCCGACATTTTATTTATGTGGATGATGGAATGAGGTGCCTCGGATGAAAGGACCTATAGGACCGGGAAACGTGTGTTCAGGAATAACTAATCTGGAAAATCGTATGTGTGGACCGGCCCTGCAGCTTTCCAAGGGTTCACTTACGGGGAATCCTGAGATATTAGCTAGAGTGTCTCGAATCAATAAGGAGTTCCTCCCCAGCCTTGACTCACGATGGAAACCCAATTCCCAATACGACCCTACGGACTTGATTGTATTACTAGTATGGCGACATAGTAGTATGGGGTACTATGCTGTCTAGGATCGATACATTTATTTTGAAATGTTTTTATATACACTAATAATAATATCAAATTCGTTTTTATCGTAGCAAGCATGTTTAATCATCATAAGGAAAAACTCTATCCTCTGGTTTGTGTTGCATTATGTGATGGGACTTGAGTCTTATGATGATTCCATTTTTCCAAAAGCATTGCATTGTTCTACGAATTATTTATTTATTTGTTCAGTCACCTTAAATTATGCATGACAATCCATTTGAAATAAACCCGTTCCGCGTTTGCGGCATGGTCTTTGGATTTGCCTTATTACTATTAGTTAAATTAGTTAAGAATTCTCACACCAGTCCTATGACTGACTCGTAGTTTGTTTTTCACCTTTGCAAACTCGGGTGCCCTCTTTTCCATATGGGCAGCCAAGTAACAGGTTTATCTTTCTTTGGAGTTGCTATCTTGGAGCTGCTTATCTATATTGGTGTTGCTTATTTGGAGGTGCTTATGTTGGACCACGAAAACTATCTATCATTTATCTTTTGTTTGCATTTTATCTTTAGACTCTGAGACATCCAAACTTATTTTATTTCCAGTTGTTCCATCTTGAAGTTGAAACTATTTCCTTTTTGCTGAAACCTGATGTAATAATTTAGATCTCTGTGATTGTGGAATTCTGTGTTTTATGACATTCATATTCCACTGCTATGATGTTGTTATCTATAGTTTTCCTATGCTATGTTGTATCTGTGATCTGTATTGTTGTATTTATGTTGTATTCCAAATGATTATTCCTTGCTTTCATTCCGTGGAAGTTTGGGGTTATCACAGTTGGTATCAGAGCTTTGGTTAAACTTAGCTTTGGAATATACATATTTTAATAATTTGTTTACGTAGAATCACAATATTCTATGGCGAACATTTCATTAGAGTTACATAATAGTCAATCATTTTATTGCCATCTTTTATCCATCGTTTCAACTTCACCATTTCTTAAGATCACCATTACAGTTGTTCTGACTCTTTCCTTGATCGTACAGAACTAACTAAAAATGAGTACTTCTGCCGCTAGAGTCGCTAAAGCTAGAGCAAGGAGGCAAAATGTTGCTGAAACCGAGGAGCCCACAGCTCAACAGCCACCCCCACCACCACCGCAGCCCTTTGACTTGGTGAGGGTAGTGAAGGATTTTAAGAATTTAGATGGAGTTCCATACACAGGTACGGAGACCGTGGCTCAGGCTAAGGCATGGCTTAAGAATTTTGAAAAGATATTTAGAGCGCTAGAACTAGAAGATCAAAGGAAGAGATTTACGACTTCATGGCTGTTCCAAGGCGAAGCACGGAATTGGTGGGAAGTAGTCAATATAGGAGAAGATGAAGAAAATATGACTTGGACAAAATTTAAAGAGCTATTTAATGAAAAGTATATTGCAAGGCAAGAGGTGGAAAGGCTTCATGATGTGTTTGCCTGTCGCTATGAGGAGAAGGACAAGAAGAGTTCACAGCAAGATAGAGAAAGGAGCTTGGCCAACAATAATAATAAAAGGAAGCTGCCCGAGAAGAAGACAGAAGGAAGCAATTCTAGAGCTGCTAAGACTCATGATAAGACTAAGGTGCAATGCTACAACTGCCAGAAATTTGGACACTATAGCAAGGAGTGCAGGAATTCAAAGAAGGCCAGAAGAGAGGACACTAGAGAACGCTATAACTGCCATAAAAAGGGCCACATCAATGCTGATTTTTCACTATTGAGGAGTGCCCAAGTTGCCCATGTGTACGAGGGAGCAAGTGCACCACCTTCTTCCGCACCTACTTCTTCTGAAGAAGCAGGTAAGCCTGATGTTTTAGATGGTACTATTTCTGTCAAAAACATTCCTGTGACTGCCGTGTTTGACACAGACACATCAAGGAGCTTTATTTCCAGTTCCTACTCTTCTATTTTTCCTTTTTCCTTTTCGAGGACAAAAAGTTCGTAAGCGGGGGAGATTGTAACAACCCGGAATTTGGGGCCAATTTAAAATTTTATTTTAGAAATTTTTAGGGATTTTAAATATTTGAAATAAATTATTTTAAATAATAACGACTAGAAATTTATTTTTATCAAAGTTAATACGAATACATTTTATTTAATTATAAAAGGAATTAGAAATAGCACGGTAGTTTGAAAAGTCAAATTCGAAATTTGATTGACTGTATAGGATGCAAAATAAAGCGGATTTTGGTGAAACCAAAAATATTAGAATCTATTTAAAAATATCTTTCCAACGAATCAAAATTTTATAGCCGGAATCAAAAGTTATGCCCAGTTTAAATTTCAGAATAGTCGCTGTAGGATTTACATATATTTTTTAATATTAAAAATAGCCATTTTGCAAACGACCTCTGTTTCCGACGAAACCACTTTTGTTGGATTCAGAATGTCAAATTATTGCTAAGTTTAATTTTTCGTAATTTTTAGAATTAATTTGTGACCGTGGCAAAAAGATTTCAGTTTGGTCAATTTCGGTCAATTTTAATCGACTTGAAAACGACCATTTTTCAAATAGGCTCAGAATTGAACGAAATAAATTTTCCTAGGTCCGCAGCGTCAAAATGTAGCTAGATATATTTTTTTGGATTTTTTTGAGTTTGTATGTGACCTCGGTAAAATTAAAAAGTACGTTCAAATTTAATATTAAGGATTTATTTTAAAAATAAAAGAAACATGTTGTAAACTTTAGAATTGGACTTCGGCACTAGCGCTATTGCGTTAAGAACGCGTCAAAACATATTGTTTGACAGTCGTTGGGCTCCGTTTGGAGATCAGACGGAAAAACCCTAATTTTCGATTTAATTAAATAAAAAAAATACACTCAGAATACTAGTATAAATACCCGTACGCTACTGTACGTCCGTCTTCTTCCTTCTCATTTCAGCCGCCGAAGCCCATTACCCATAAAATTTATTTCCTTCGATTTCTCCTCCGTTTCTCAAAAAAAATCCTTCGCCATAGTACAACTTTTCGAAGAGATTTTCATGCTCTTCGATTCTACACCAAAATCGGACCCCCCGAAGCATGTAGCCGCTGCACCAGCGCCACAAACCCGCCGTCGTCGCACCCCCCTGCCCCACCACACGCCGCCGCGACCTCCCCTCTTCCAAGCTCAAGCTTCCCTCTCCAAGCTCTCTGACGTCGCGCAAACTCCTCCGAGAATTACTGCATACATCTCCCGAAAATACAAATCAAAGATTTGAACAAATTTGAAAATAAAGGTATGAACATTTCAGATTTTGCGACGCTTTTATCTGTTATAGTAGCAGTTGTGAAAAGAAATTTGATAATTTGTTCATATGAACTTCAAAAAAATTTCAGATCCGAGAGGACCATGACTTCAAATACGACTTTTAATAAAAAAGCGATTGGGACAAATTCTTATCCAATCAAGGTGAGATTCTATTTTAAATAATTAAATTAATTTAATTATTAATTTTCCTTTTTTATTTAAATAATTGAATGGTGAATGAAGTAGATCTGAGATGTGATAATATTCTGAATGATTGTTTGGTTTATCTGTGTGTAATTCCATATCTGCTAGTTAAAAATTTCAGATCTGTATGTGATGAAAATTTGAATAATCATTTTGTTTGAATTTTGTTGAATCATGTTTTGTTGATATTCTATGAATCATGTATATATAAAAATATCACCTTGTTCATGTTTTTGAATTGCACTAGAAAATTTCAGTTCAATAACACCTTGTTGTTATTTGATTTGACAAGACCTTTTTAGTTCAAATATAATATTTGTATGATGTTTGTAGGATTGAACTATAACGATATGAAAGAAATTACATTTATATTTAATGTAATTAGGACATGAATTTTTTCACCGTAATAAAAATTACATTTGTAGGTGTTTAATAAAGGTATGATTTTGCGATGCAATATAAATTACATTTTCTCTTATTGTAAATAAAAAGATTAGTTTTTTGCATTGTAAATAAAAAGATTAGATTTTTGCATTGTAAATAAAAAGATTATATTTTTGCAATGTAAATAAAAATATTAGATTTTTGTATTGTAAATAAAAAGATTAGATTTTCGCATTAAAAGACATGAAATTTATACCGCATAGAAAATTACATTTTTATATGTAATTAAAAGACATGAAATTTATACCACATAAATAGAATTACATTTTTATATGTAATTAAAGAAATAGAATTTAAATGTAAAATAAAATTACATTTTTAGATGTAAATTAAGAATGAGATCGCATTGAAAAGAAAATTACATTTCTATATGTAATTAAAAAATAGGATTTTACATTGTAAATTGAAAACAAGATTTGACATGTAATATTAATTACATTTTTAATGTAATTAATAAGAGAAATTTGACGGTGTAGTTAAAATCACCTTTTTAATGTAATTTATAAAGATGGAATTTTTCACCATTATGTTAATTACATTTTTAATGTAATTAATAAGAGAAATTTTACGGTGTAATTAAAATCACATTTTTAATGTAATTTATAAAGATGGAATTTTTCACCATTATGTTAATTACATTTTTAATGTAATTAATAAGAGAAATTTTACAATGGAATTAAAATCACATTTTACAATGTAATTGAAAGATAGAAATTTTACATTATAATGTTAATTACATTTTAATGTAATTAAAAAGGAGATTTTACAGTGTAATTAAAAGATTAAAAGAGTAGAATTCAACATTGGAATAGAATTTACATTTTCAATAAAAGAATGAAAGAATAAAAGAATGATATTGGATATTGTAATAGAATTTACACTTTTATGTAAATAAAAAGTTAAACGTTTTATATTTATATATAGTTAAAATTAAACAAATTGAGCGTAGTAGTTCGCATTTTGAAATCGTACCTTTAAACGACTATACCAAAAGATCCGACCGTCGGATTTTCCCAAAACTGAAACCATTAGGACAGCCTTGGGAAGATCTTTCCAATAATATAAACTACGTTAAGATCCAATGGATATATTTTGAGAAATATGAAAATCAAAATTGGTTGGAAACAGCGCCTTGGTCGCCCCACTACAAGAAAGGTTACCTTTCATAGCAACGTTGCACGGCGTTTTACTTGTCCTTACAGCTCATAGATTTAGCGCGCTAATATTCACTTTCCCTCCGTTTGTTTCCACCTTTTCTTCCCCAAAAATAGCGAACATAAAAATTCCCCAAATTTATTCATTTTCCCTCTTTCTATTCCCACCTTTTCTTTTGGAAAAAGAGAAAACCTTGAAAAACCCCAAATTTTCATCGCCTGTAGTTGCTCCAACCAATAATCCGCACTTCAAACATTATCTGTCATCTTCAGTAGGCCTTCAGATTGAGAGTTCCTTCTACATTCTCGTCTCTTGTCGATCGTTAGTGGAAGGGATTCAGAGTCTTCATCCTCGCGCCATCGTGGTGGGCTAGAGCCCTTCGTATTCATCCTATTATAGTCGATCAGAAGACGTCATCGAGTCAGCAGCTATCGTTATCATACTGTAAGTATGTTTAATTTTGTTCAAAATCCTTCTTTTTAGGAATAATTTGATTCAAGTACAATTTTCATGTTATTTCTCCTTTTCTTCGTTCTTCCTACATGCAAAGCTTCACCTTTGAGCATTTTTAATCGATTTATCTAACTGGATCGGACCCTACTTGCACTAGGGTTGAGATCAGGTTCAGTGGTCTTGATGGTTGGTCTTGGAAATGGTTATTACTAGATATGTGAAAATTATTGTAATAGAAAAAACATTATTGTACTAGTAATGTGCAAGTGCATTAATCCATTTTCACATTATTGATAAAGTTGTAGTAGTTTCCAAGATAATATCAAGTTGGATTGGAACACTAAAAACATGTATGTTGCAACGTGAAAAGCTTTGATGCTGAAAATTTCTTATTGAAATGTTTTTTTGTATAACACTTATTTGATTTTAGTGATTTCTTGATTCTTGATTCAGTGTTTGGTTTCTGAATTGCTGCAACTTTTACGATTTTGATAAGAATGGTGTTGATGTTGTTTGAATTACAAAATTTAGACAAGGCACTTCACTATCGAGTCGAATTCCCTCTCAAATGATGAAAAATTCTTTAATAAATGACTTACTCAAGTGATGACACTTTTCTGATTGGTAAATTATAATATTAAATTGTTTCTTGATATGAACATTGTTAAGTGATTTGGCTATGATTCCATAATAGAATCTTGAGAGTAGATTGATTGAATTTCAGTGAAGCAAGATACAAAAGTGAAAGTAAATCGGAAGAAATACTTTAAGTGAAAGTTTTAGAATGATTTTGATATATTACAAATTGTGTTACACTATAGTATTCAAATATGTACAATGTAACAGTAAAATATATATTGAATATGGGCCTTGAAGTTTCTAGGCCAACTTGCTTTGTAAATGGAATAACTTGATATCGGGCTTGGTCTTCGTTCACTTGACCTTCTTCCAATTGCTTGATATAAAATATCATTTTGCTGAAGAGATGTGTTCACCACTTTATCGTTTCAAATTGTGAAAAAGAAAAAATATCCAAAATAGGACATTTATATGACACTAAATTTCAAATAATGTCAATACTGCAAAAATGCATGTTTGTATTCTTACATGAGGCATGCATACATAGACAAGTTGATATGCGGTAAGCCTTGCTTAGCGTCTGTCAAGACCTAGATGGGAGTTTAAAAGGATTTTCACAACATTTCTAATTATGACATGTTGTTATTCAATATCTCTAATATCTCTATGAGGGAGCATGTATGGATATGTTCAATATTAGTTAGGATATGTTCAATATTACGTTAGCATCCCATTAGTCGAAATGTTTACTAAAGCACTGGTCACTTGAGAGTTTGAATGTGCTAAACACAGTTTCTTCATACTTGGATATGCATGCGTGATAAAATTTGTAAATGAAGATATATTATCATCGATGGCATTATGCTACTTGTTTTATGGGATGATGAAGTCTGCACTGCAAATTTATAAGTTGAAATTTTTCATGCAAAAAAGAGAGAAAACTATATATAAACATGTATAAGTATCTTAAATGCTGATCATTGATTTCAAATATTGAATTTACAACGTAAAGGCATTGTATTAGCGATTGTCAATTGTTAAACTGAATTTTCTTATGTCATCTTCAGATACATTTAAATACCGAATCTCTACATGTAATCCTAAATTCTATTTGGATATGTCAGATTCAAAGTACTTAACCACTGAATCTTAAAATGTCATATTCAAATTGTGTGTCTTAACATACATAAAGCTACTAATGTTTCTTTGCTTACCAAGGTGTCGTTCGCAGTTATTTTCAACCACATTGCCGTTTGCGTGGCGTCAGACACATCCAACACATGATCACAAAATTCCCTGTCCAACATGGCTGGGTGAAAGTTGGAAAATGAGTTGATGGCGTGCAATAAATATGGTCTGGACTTAGAGTCGTCTTCTTTCTTGTGCAAGCAAACATAATATCTATAAGATCATACGAATAGGCAATACATTGTAGTTGCTCATGCTTGATGCATTTGCACTAGTACCATATTGTATGAATAACCACTTCTTTGCTTGGAATAAAAAACTAATTATTAATTTGGTTTTTAGATATTTGCCCATCTTCATAATTATATATGATGATGGAAAATGATTGGGTTCATCTACACAGGTAACATAATAATACTTGAATGTTAATCTAAAATTATATTTTAAACATGATATTAAAATTAATATCTACATTTGTCTATTTTCACCATAGAACTAGTATAGAGTATCGACAAGGAGCATTGAATTTTGTGCAATCCGCAAAGAGAAACTTATCAACTATATGAAAAAATTTATGTCCTTGTGGAGGGTGTCGAAATCTTAGCCATCAAGATGTCAAAATTGTCCTTGAGCATTTAATTATTAAAGGTATGGATCCTATGTACAAGTGCTCTAGATGGTGTAATCACGGTGAAAAAATAGATGTAGTCGAAGAAACGACGTTGAATGACACATATGACTTATTCCAAGCCGTTCACTACGAATATGAAGATTTTGTCAACCATACTTTCGATGTCAATGACAAAGATAATGTTGCCGTGCAAAGACAAGAACGTGATTTACTTAAAAATTTAGAAGATAAACCCCATTGTACGCTGATTGTGCAGGCCAAACAAAATTATCTGCTATCACTGCTCAATATAATCTTAAATGTGAAACTGGATTATCTGATACTGGTTTTTATAAGCTATTGAATATTTTGCAGTTATTATTACCAAAGGATAATATACTTCCCAAAACTTTATATGAAGTGAAAAAATTTCTTAAAATACTTAATATGGGTTTTGAGAAGATTCATGCTTGTAAAAATGATTGTTGCCTTTTTACAAAGGAGTATGAAAATTTGAATAATTGTCCAAAATGTGGTTCCTCAAGATGGAAGATAAACGAAAGTACAAAAGAGATTATGCATGATACTCCTGTTAAGGTGCTGAGATATTTTCCAATAGTCCCAGGATTTAGAAGAATGTTTAGATCTCAAAAGATGGCAGAAGATCTAATGTGGCATTATAGCAATATAAGTAATGATGGTAAAATGCGTCATCCTGTTGATTCTATAACTTGGAACGTGGTGGATGAGAAGTGGAAACCGTTTTCAGTCGATCCAAGAAATCTAAGGCTTGGTCTTGCTACGGCTGGTTTCAACCCATTCGCCGTTAAGAGTTCCAAATATAGTTGCTGGCCAGTAATGCTCGTGACATATAATCTTTCGCCCATGTTATGCATGAAAAAAGAAAACATCATGTTGACATTAGTGATTCCTGGTCCAAAACAACTGGGAAACGATATTGATATATATTTGGCACCGCTGGTAGAAGATTTACATCACTTGTGGAGTTATGGTGTTGATATTTATGATGCATTCAATAAAACAATTTTTAATTTAAAAGCCATTTTACTTTGGACGATAAACGATTTTCCAGCTTATGGCAATCTTGCTGGATGTTGTGTAAAAGGTAAGAAAGCTTGTCCATTATGCGAAGTTAACACTCATCATCGATGGCGAAAGAATGTGTATATGGGTCATAGAAGATTTTTACCTCCTTCGGATCCATTGCAAAAACAAAAAAGTTGGTTTTATAATACCGTCGAGAATGACAACAAACCTAGAATTCATACAGGTAGAAACATTTCTGTTATTTTGAAGGATTTCCAAAATGATTTTTGGAAAAGATGAGAAAAAAGAAGAAAAAAAGGCAAAGAATAAGAACGCAAAGAATAAGGCAAAAAATAAGAAGAAATCAAATAAGAAGACAACAAAAGAGAGAGTGAACAAAAAAAGAAAGTGCGTGCACGGTAAAGAAGACAAGTACTATAAGGATGATGATCCCATAAAAATCGAGTTATCAAGATGGAAAAAGAGATCAATTTTATTTGATTTACCCTATTGGAAGGTTTGCGTTCAAATCTTTTTTACATTGTTTTAATTATAAAAATTAATTTTAAAATGTTATACTATTGATATTTATAGGAGCTTCCATTGCGACACAATTTGGATGTAATGCATGTCGAGAAAAATGTAGGAGAAAGTTTATTAAGCACAATATTGCATGATAGTAAATCGAAAAACGGAATAAATTCCAGAAAAGATTTGGAGGATTGGGGAATTTGTCATAGTCTTTTTGCAAAACCTCGCGGAAAGAGAACATATCTTCCACTGGCTCCATATACGTTGTCAAGTTGTGAAAAAAAATATTTTGCAAAAGATTATATGATTTCAAGGGGTCTGATGGTAATTGCTCAAATTTTAAAAGATGTATATCTTTGGAAGACTGCAAAATTAGTGGCTTGAAGTCCCATGATTATCATGTTTTAATGCAACAAATGTTGCCAATTGCAATAAGAGATTTGTTGCCAAAGAAGCCTCGAAACACGATACTCGGGTTATGTTCATTTATCAATAAACTATGTCAACGTGTTCTTGATAAAGAAAAGTTGCAGCAACTGGATGATGAAATTGTTATAATTTTATGTGATCTTGAAAGATACACTACAAGAAAAATACCCTATTGCAACTAGCTATTTGCAACAGGCGACAAATGACAGTTGTAGTAAATGATATTTAGCAACAGACCTATTATAGCAGTTGCAATAGATGAGATTTAGCAACATGCCTTTTTTTCCTGTTGCGAAAAACATATTTTTAGCAACTGCGCTTCTCTTCCTGTTGCAAAAACATACTTTTAGCAACAGTGCTTCCATAGCAGTTGCAACAAACATATTATTTGCGACTGCACTTCCAAGCCAGTTGCGAATAAATATCTTTAGCAACTGTTTTCGCTTCTTGCAATAACTGTATTTTTTTACAACTGGTAGAGCCTGTTGCGGAAAACATACTATTAAAAATTAGTATAAGCTTTTAATCATTATTTTTTACTGATTAATTTTAAATAGTTACTATTACATGATTAACTACTAGCAATTATATAATAATTAAGATTAATAATTAAGATTAATAATTATATGAATTAATTTATAATTTGTGTTTGATAGAAGTATTTTTATGAATTAGTTAATAGTTCCTAGTTAACAAAATTATACTAAATAATTAATAATTATTACTTGATAATTAACAATTAATAATATTCAATACTTAGTAACAAAATGTTAATAATTAATAATTAATGATTATATAATAATTAAGACTACAATTTAATATAATTATTAATTAATAATAACTTTTAGTTATTATAAAGTGATATTTACAGTTAATAATCCAATATTAAATAATAATCAAAAATTAAGAAATAATTAAAATTAATGTCTAATAATTAATTTGCACTTAATTTGATGCATTAATAATAATTATTTAAGCAATTTAATATATTAACAATTAATATTTATCACAGTTTAATAATTAATTTAGTAGTTAATTTACTATTTAATAACTTTTGTTATGTGACATTTGCAAATATAATTATAACAAGCTTTACTTTCTGATGCTTAGCAAATGTCAAGGATACAAAATTCAAATCATGTTTTTTTCTTTTGCAAAAGTTAAAAAGTATACAAAATTTAAACCGTTATTTTCAATAAAAATTCAAAGGGCTCACCAAATTGAGGACTTAATAGCATACAAAGTTGGAAAGTATGCAAAAGTTAATAATGTAAGGCGGGCTCCAAAAATTGAAAAGGCGGGTTTTCGGAAAAATTCAGGAGCGCTTCGCGACAATATTTCATGCCCGCTTCACCTGCCTTATCCCATTCCCTGCTTTTCCAATTTCTTCATTCTAAATCTAATTCGAAGCTTACATTTATTGAAGTCGTCTTCCTAAATTTCAAAGATTACAGGGAAACGAATCCCCTCTAATCTTTGATAAGCCAAAAGTAAAAAAGACCATCCAGTATTCTAAACTCCCACCTAGCGGAGTTTGAGATTCGCAGTAATGGGGTCTTCGTCGTTCAAACCCTAATAGACCTCTTAGTTCATCACTTCTTGAAGAGTTGAAAGTTTTGTATGACCGATTGAGGATCAAGCCATTAGGGTTAGGTATTTCAGTGTTACTGCGCTCAACCTACAGATCTGAAAATCAATTTTTCCTCCGATTTCTCAAACCGATCCTATCATAAAAGTCGGATCTGCAAAGCGTTCTTCCTTTCCGATTTGCAAGAGGTATGAATCTCTACACTAGTTTTTTATTGTATGAATTTGGTGTTTATTAAACAAGATAGCCCAATAATCGATTATATGTGACAACACAATAACGTAATCAATTTTCTTTTAAACTGCATTTTTTTCGAATTTGGATCTGGTGAATACACTGTCAGCGACTATTGCTCTGTTCAACTTTAAAAAGATGTCTAGCAGTGGAGCTTCTAGTGATGTGAAAATTACTGAAACGAATTTTCATATGTTCAGGGAAAGACCTCCATCGAGAGAAGAAGCTGAAAATCTTCAAAAGAAATGTGGAAACATAACCTTAAAGTTCTGTTTTGTTGATGACCGTCATGTTAGTTTCTTTTCTTACGATAAAATAATTCTTCCAACCTTGGCATAATTCTTGTATGATGATCTTGAAAATGAAACATTATTTTCTTTGTCTGAATGTTGTCAACCCCTGGTCAACTGAAACGTATGACGACCTTGTTTTCATCTCTTGGGAATAGATCATGCAGAATTGCAGATATTACAAGATTTGACCAAAAGAATAGTAAAAATGCTTTTATTCAGAACTTGTGTAATTATTTTGCATCAAATGTCATGTTTTATGTTGTTGCTGCAAGATTGCAAGTTTGAAGCGTTCCCAAATCTTGTACTAAGTTATTTTCATATCGCCTTCTGGACCATTTTGTTGCTGAAGAAATCTAAATGGAAGCCTGATATAATCAAAGTTGCATGTGCTCTGTTTGATTTTGGATGGGAAGCTGGACAAGTTTGTTCCGGTAAGAGACATTCTTTTGAATTAGATCTTAGTTTCGAGTACATATAATGTGATGCAGCCGTATATTTGGTTTTTTTATTTGTATGTTCATTTGTATCTCAGGTTGGTTGTCTATACTTCTATTCTCTTGTGTTTCCGGATGATTTCCTGAAGCAATTGATAAGGTAAAAATCAACAATAACAAGCTTTTTTCTTTCTATGCTGCAAGTTTACTGCAGAGCATATAAGTTAACTTGAGAGTCTTGGACATCAATGGAAAGTCAGATCTTGGCTTTCAAAAATAAGTTCCTTTTAAAGTGCTACTTTTCTAGTTATATACCTAGGTGATATTAGTACAAATTTCAGGTGATATATAATACTGCATGTCAACATATGTTCAAATCATGCAACAATGCCCTCTAGCGGCAAAGCTGAAGCGTTTAACCACTATTACTAAGACGGTGGTAGTAGTCGATGAAATATGCTAATTTGTATATAATGATGTAGCTGAACCGACAGAAGATATTGGTTGTAACTGTTATGTAATCTGAATTTTATCTCAGCTACAATTCGTAGAATATGGGATTCCTCGAGGCCAAGCACCGCTGACCAGTACGAGGCAAGTCTGTCTTATTTGCACAAGATTTATCAGAGACAAAACGAGTTTTGACATTTGAGGGTCATTTTGCTCAATACACACATTCTAAAAGACTGTATAACACTTTTTAGAAAAATAATATTGCTTGTTCATACTAGTATAGCTTAATTGTCTGCACTTAAATGTCAGGAGATTACTCATCCAAACACGTTTTTAGCTGTTTGCTTCTCTAACCAACTTGTATGCAAAATGTCAGGAGATTACTCAAGAGCAGCCTAAACACTCTAGTGTGGACCTAGCCAGTACGATGAAGCAAGCTGAGAGCTTTTTGTTGATATCCTAGATCTGCGCGATTCAATGGGTTGCAAGGAAGCACAGAAGGTGTTTGTCAGTTCTAGGTTTTTATTTGATATAGAGTTCGCTGGAATGACATACATATTCCTGGATAGGCATGTACATGTTCATGATCGACAGCAAACTTGGAGCATTAACTGCATATTTATTCTCTTGTTATAATATATGTATGATAGAGTAGAAATATGATTAGAAAATATTCTATTCGAAAAAAATGTGTTGTGTGAGAGAAGAAATTGTTATACACGAGTGATGTATGAAAATTATAGAAATTTTTGTTGTAATTGTTTATACTATTAAATTTTTGTTAAAATAAAATGTTTATTTGTTTATTTTATTTTGTGATATACACTATTACTAAAACGAATACATTTAATATGTAATATCTATAAATTGTAATATTATTTTTTTAATAGATTATGGATCTATTGCAACCGGCATATACTGTTGCAAAATGATCTGTTGCAACAACAAAAACCTGTTGCAAAAAAGTATACTGCAACATCTTATTGCAACAGGTTGAAAATGTTGCAGACTTTTTGCAACTTCGGCTATACCAACAGGCGCAGGCCTGTTGCAATAGGTCTACTGCAACAGATATCACCTGTTGCGAAAAGTGTTTTTTGTTGTAGTGATATTTTCCACCTTCTTTTTTTGATATAATGATACATTTAACAATTCATCTTGGAAGAGTGGCTCGTTTGTGCGGACCATTATATTTTCGATTGATGTACCCTTTTGAATGATATACGAAGACGCTTAAAGATTATGTAAGGAATTATGCACGAGCTGAGGGCTGTATCGCTGAGTCATATCTTGCGGAAGAATCCATGAGATTTTTTGGTGAGTTTTTTCGAAAATCATCACAAATGGAGGAGAAACAAGGTCGAAATGAAGATTACGAAAACCATTCAATACTTGAAGGACGTCCAATTTCAAAGCTTGAAACAGTTACAATGTCACCTAATTAGGAAGAAAGTGCTCGTCTAGCTGTTTTGATGAATATGACCATAGTGGAACCATTTTTAGAGTAAGTGGATGTTACATTCTATTTTTATTGCTTTGACGTGTGTAATTGCACTTTTGACTTTGCTCCATTTGTTTTGCGATAGTTTGCATTTTTAGGAGTTGGAAAATTCAAACCAACGTATGAAAAAGAATGCCACATTGCTTTGGAACAATCATACGAATTTTTTTGCTGATTGGATTAAAAAAGGTTTTGTTAAATACTGTTTTGTTCGCTTCATAACATTTTTAAATCTATGTTAAATAGATTGAATTTTTTCAGATATATATTGAATCAAAGGATCACGATAAATTGTTAAAATGGATTGCCTATGGTCCCAGTAATAGCACCTTGTCTTGCAAAGGATATATTATAAATGGACAACGCTTTCATACAGCAGATGTTAAAGAGAAACTTAAAATTGCGGGGTGACTTATGATGCCACTACCATGTGTAGGGCAAGTGTAAAAGATATGTCTCAAGTGGCTGATGCTGTCACATATTATGGGATTTTAACTGACATAATTTTGTTAGATTACCATGTCTTTTATATTCCAGTTTTTAAGTGTAATTAGGCAAATAGAGGAAACGGAGTTAAAGTTGATGATGTGTTTACTCTTGTTAATTTACATCAAAATCAAGCTTCATTTTCAAGAGATCCATATATTCTTACATCCCAAGCAAAACAAATTAATTATTCAAGAGAAAATGATTCATCTAATTGGTATGTTGTTTTGAAGCCACCACTACGAGGCTTTCATGAATTGGAGACATATGAGTTTATCGAGGACGTAAATTGTGGTTGAGAAGAGTCTGATGAAAACAACATAGATGTTGATTATTTGGAGAATGGTAGCTATGTCAGAGAGGATTGTGAAGGCATAGTTGAATAGTTTCATGAGTTTATTTTCCTATTTTGTAGATATACGATCAATGTGAAGGTATCTCTAATGTTATTGGTTGCATGTAATGCTTGATGTTTGCTATCATATACAAAAAATAATCTTGTAAATATCCATAAGTTGTAGATAGCATTTTTTTGAACATTTTACACTACCAGTCTTCACTGAGTCTTAGTTTGGGTTTTGTATCCACATTATTATACTTGGAGTAGAAGGTTAAACCTTGCAACAAAATCATCCAAGTCATATTTGTATGAACTTCATTGGTGCCAGTAGCTAAGTAGACAGTACTCTGATATGTAAGCTGGTTTCCACTGCAGTGTGTTTACTTGAAAAATTACAAACTTAGTCCCTTTAATTATATATTAGTATAATATGTGTGTATTATAACAAGGCCGCACGTAATTTTTGAAAATAATTAAATTAGCATTTTAATGTGTATATTATAATATGTGTACACTATAACAAGGCAACATATAATATCTGGGCATTAACATATAGGAGGAAAAATAACATTCATACAATTCCAGGCTATACATTCTACATTTTTTTCATTCTTTAAAATAGCTCTTTATGACAACTGCCCAATCAATGTTATCTATGAACTTGCAATTAATGTTATCTCTTTACATGTCTCAAATAAAAATGACTGCCGCCCAATTAATGTTATATATGAACTTGCAAGTTATTGTTTTTTATTCATTCTTTAAAATAGCTTTTTTATACACCTGAAGACATGTTTGTTCTAGTTATATGTGCCTAACTAATATTGCACTTTAATTTACAGGAAATGGGCAAATGTGCAAAGAGAAAGAAGGCTGCGGCAATCAATGATATTCAGAATGAAGACATGTCTAAAAATAATGATGCTCAAATTCAAAGCAATCCACAAGTAGTCAATGGCAACATAATGCAACAAGAAGAAAACGTTAAAGTTGTCGTAGAGAGCAGGCGAAATAGCATTGTTGATGAAAACCCAATTATTAGAAAAAAATGTAGAGGACCAACTAGAGCAAAAAAGCGTCCTTTAAATATTTCAATTCGATTTGAAATTGAATTTAATGGCCTAGCTAAACCAACAGGAGACGAGTCAGTCAAATTATCTTCTTATTTAGGTCCGCTTGTACGAGAACGTGTTCCAGTTACCCTTGATAGTTGGAAGCATCTAAGCAACGAATTGAAGGTTGTTCTTTGGGAATCCATCAAGGCTAGAAATAACTATTTAAATGCATTTAAGTATTTTATCAGTCCACTAAACCAATATTTCTGCATTATTACATGATAATAAACATTTAGTTATTTTAATAAAATATTGTAAGCTAGATTTAAATTGGACGAGGAATGACAAAAAATGCCCGTATTTAAGCAAATGGGATGTATTTTTAGATCTTCAAAAAGCATACTAGTTCGCAAAATAGCTAATGCAAGAAATGAAGAAGAGAGGCTTCAACTGAAACCCAATAACATCAAAACCATGGCGGAGTGGAAGAAGTTTATTAAGTTGAAGACAAATCCAGACTTTAAGGTAAATCAACCACAATGGTTTGTGTTATATAGTAAGAATTGTGATGTTAACTTTTCAAAAGATTCTTTTGTGTGTTGTTGAATATTTTAGATTGTAAGTGATAGATTCAAAGCTACTAAACGTATTCAGATGCCACACACATGCAGTCGTAGGGGAATGGCTAGGTTGACTGAAGATTTGGTAAGAAAAATTTATTTATTTATCATAAAACTTATTAACTAGTTGGCTAATATGATTTGATGTTTTAATGACCTTTTGAATATAAAAAGAGGAGAGTCACGATCCTTCTTCTATCTCTAGAGCGGACATTTGGATCAAGTCTCACTTAAGAAAATATGGCCAACCAGTAAGCATTGCTGCTGCAAATGCCATTGTAAGTAATTTTATGTTTTTATTAGAATGGAAATTGTTCAATAATGTGATGATTTGATAACAGATTATAACATCATTGTTAACCTCTACAGGAAAAGATTAAGAAAATTTATAGTGAATCACATTCTGGCTCTTTCATTAATTACAAAGAAGATGTGTTGTCTCATGTGCTGGGACCAGATAGACCCGGACGATTAAGAGGAATGGGAAGGGGAATCACGTATACCAAGGCACTTTTGGCACATGTTAGGGATAAACAAACAATCCAGATGCAAAGCAAAATTTCAGAATTACAAGCAATGGTCCACATGCTAATGAAAAATAAGGTAATATCTTCTATTAAGTTTGTTTTCCTGTTGACTTTTTCACGTTGCAATTTTAATGATACTGAATTTAATAGTCTTTATCGTTTTAAGCTAATATATTAAATGATGAATTGTTATATTTTTACAAAAAGAAAAAGAATCCAAATTTAGCATTTCAATTGTTAGTCAAGCTAAATTTTAGGTATCAAAACCCCAGTTTTCTGGAGAATATGTTAGATTAATATTGTTAACATCGTTATTAAAACGCGGTTCAAAACAGAGAAGTGCGTATCGGCATTAACATGCGGCTACGAAGATAAATACGAAAGGAGCCTCCATAAAGCGTTTGAATAGTTCGAACGGTTCACATACCGGTCGGTCATATGGTGCTAATAGCAGGAGCGGTCAATACCAGTTATCCCTAACCGGTCAGTATGCACAAAATAATGGAACCGACTGGTATGGAGTTGTATATTCATATACATAGCTTCATGTTGCATGGGATGTTGATGTTGGACCTGCACACGTCAGCATGATGGGACAACTAGCATAGGTTATCAAACATTAACATTCACATAGCAGTACAAAGATGGCACATTATACTACGTGAATTCAAGGGATGGATATATGTTGCATGGCTTCTAAAGTTTAAATGTAAACACGTGGCAAGATAGGCATACACTGTGGCAAACATTTTGCATGGCTCGCACATTATAAATAAAGGAAGCCTGCACATTTATATATCTTCATATGACCCGGTCGGTCACATACGGACGAAGCTGCTCGGTCACTTGCAAGCAATCTGGTTCACAACATATAATAGTTGAGGTGATCAATAGTATCACATGGTCGGTCCGTTGTGACTTGCATCAGCGGATAAGATCGAACGGTACGTACGTTGACTGTTTGGTGTGAAGAATCATAACGAGGTGTCACACTGATCAGTTCAAAGGTATATAAGTGAATGGCAGAACTGTAAATAGTGTTCCCGTATCCCATAAGGAGAATGTGAAGAACACGTGTGGCATCAGCATGCAAATCTTAACTGTATGAGCTGATCGATCTAAAGTTTCCTGACAGGTCGGTGTTAAAGCGTGGGATGGACGACATAAAAAAGAATGGGCTTATTTGATCTACAACGTCAGTCACGTTATTAAATAAAGTAATGGCACAGACGTAAATCTTCATACCCATATTTTGAGCTTGGCATAAATTCAAAAACACGAGTGCATGGGGAGAGCACACGTGGCTTCATGTGGGAAC
Source organism: Allium sativum (assembly GCA_030737875.1). Lineage (NCBI taxonomy): Eukaryota > Viridiplantae > Streptophyta > Magnoliopsida > Asparagales > Amaryllidaceae > Allium > Allium sativum. The sequence goes on from CM060923.1 coordinate 163,231,156, forward strand.
AGGTGTAGAGAATGGTGGCATCAAAATAAAAACTGGTCGGTGTGGAAACGTAGCGGTCGATGCCGAGCTTTTATGACCGAACGGTATTGCAAAACAAGGATCGACCGCTGTATAAAAGGCATGACCAATCGACCGACCTGTGCAAGACTGATCGATTCCCCTTTTCAGCTGTTGCCAGCTGTACCCAGTGGCATTTCTGTAAATAAGTACCATACCGACCGGTTCCCTGCACTATATATTTTTGGCTTTCTCCTCACTTGCTCCACACCTATAAATAGGAATCCAACCCCATTTTAAAAGAGGATCGATTTTCTCCACTTCGAAGGGCCGCAAAATCATTTCTTCAACCTCCAAGTTCCATTCTAACTTCATTAATGACATCCATGGATTTAGCAACACTTCTTCAACTTCATGTGAATCAAATCCATTTCAATGATCATGAAAGCTCTCTCTAAGAAGATCAAAGCTCCTTGAATCTCATTCAAGCCACATTGGAATTCTTTCCAACATCATCCAAGTGATCTATTGTCATCTCCAGTCCACTCTAAATTTGAATCCAACCCAAAATTCATATGGAATCATGGAAGAATGCAAGAGCATCTAAGTGATTAAGGATTGATACTTCCACCATCATAAAGCTTGTGATTTCTTCCATCCATTGGCCGAACTCAAACGGAGTAGATCTTAAAAAGAGTAAAAAAGAGAGAAATGAATGTGGTGAGGGAAAGTCCATGTGTTGTAAGCTCAAATATCATAACGAGAATTGATTAAAAGTGGACGTAGATTCATATTGATGAATCGAACCACTATAAAAATCTCTTTGTGTTCTAACCTTTATGCTTTTATTTTTGTGATCGCGGTTCTACATTTTAGCCTTACCGAATCGGTGAAGTGCACATTTCCAATATTTGGCGTTTGTGTCATTTTTGATGCAAACAGGTATACAATGTGTAATAAAAAAACCTCTTGTGAATTCTACAAACAGTAAGTTGCAGTTAATTAAACTTTAGATTTCAGATCATCTGATTCAGACAAGAAAAAGGCCGCGACCTTTAAGTTTTAGTGTTGACACATCTTCTCCCTTGCCGACTATTTGGCATTTTAACTATGATTCCAAATTTAGCATCAATCCCATGATTCAGCAAATAAACAATAAAAAAAGACAATAATTAATTAACAGACAAATACTTAGATGGTTTTAAATGGGAAACAATCCAAATATATTCAAGGAATTTTCATAATTGATTGGATTTCTGGAAAAACAATGAAGGGAAGGAGAATGGAACAGTACAAAATAGGACTGCAAGTATATAACTGTCCCTTGTTAGCATTTAATGAACACACTTGTTATAGCACTGGATTACAATGAGAGGTGCCAGAAGGCATAACTGAAACCATATTGCAAGTATATAATTATGCATTAACCAATTGTACAATGCCTTCAAATATTTTTCTTTCTGGTATATGTCATTTGGTTTTTTGAAATCAACTATGTCAATACAATTTTGCTTCTGGAAGCCAACACTTTTGCGCTCAATCCATAAATCATTAAGTAAGAAGTTACGGGTTGGTTATCAGATAATTATTACATTTGGAATCATAAACAGAAGTGCATGTTTGCTTTCTTGTATAATGTAATCGGTTTAAAATACATGAATATTTACCAATATCATGTATAGTTATTTGTACATAGAAAATGTAATCCGCAGGCTTCAAAAATATGACAATGATATATTTCCTATGCAAATACTCCGAATATATATAAATAATAATGAAAAAGCAAGACAATTAATTTCCATGGGAAAATAATTTTTACATAACACATTGATTTCAGAAACACGCTAACTGCTAATATGATGCCGGAAAAAAAAATCATTAACCGTACCAAATTTATATTAGTTTACATATATGGATGAAGTCTGTGTAAGTGGAACAAAGATCATTGTGTATGGAATTAAATCAACAAACATACGGCCTAAATATTGTCAATTAAATAATCACATAAAATTTAGTAGGGAAGGGGGAAGAGAACGGGGAAATGGTTTCAAACTATGCAGCTTATTTTCAAATTGCTCTCCAAAACCTTTTTACTTGCAGACCATGTCGACGCATGAAGGGACATGGATGGTACTGGGAATCCCTGTAATTATTGTTCTTTTAATATATATATATATATATATCTATATATATATATACACATATATATATATACACATATATATATATATACACATATATATATACACATATATATATATATACACATATATATATACATATACATATATATATATATCATATTTGTAGTACTACTTCTGCTATAGTGCTATGTATATGAAAGATAGATATATCATATAGTATACTATATATATATAGACATATATATCATATTTGTAGTACTACTTCTGCTATAGTGCTATGTATATGAAAGATAGATATATCATATAGTATACTGCATGTACATCTCTCAACTGGCCGCTGATGAACATGTATATATAAAAGAAGCAAAGAATGGAAAGCGAGTGAGTGAATGGATTGGAATAGTACGCACCATATATATATATATATATATATATATATATATACATATATATATACATATACATATATATATATATCATACTTGTAGTACTACTTCTGCTATAGTGCTATGTATATGAAAGATAGATATATCATATAGTATACTGCATGTACATCTCTCAACTGGCTGCTGATGAACATGTATATATAAAAGAAGCAAAGAATGGAAAGCGAGTGAGTGAATGGATTGGAATAGTACGCACCACCTTTTTACTAAAGCGCTTGTTTTAATGTCACCATTCTCCACTGAATAGAATGTACAGAAATGCATACACGCTAGCCAACGTCCTCCCCTAAATCTTTGCCTGACGGTTATCTACCATTGATATGGTTTAGGTCAATCAGGTGTTGCTAGTATTTTTGAAGAGGAAATGAATTGTAAAGTTTACAGGAACATGTTATTGGAAAAAGACTCGGAAAAGGTGTTGAGCTTGCAGGTTAATGTAGCGTAGCACCATTTATTTTTAGTAGTGTTTTTCTATGATACTAAACAATAAGCATTTTTGCATGTTTATTTTTAGACTTTATCACAACCATGATAAGTAAAACCTCTTTTACATGAATATTTACTTAATGGACAAAATGTATTGAAGTTAACTTATTGTTGTTGCAATATTATTTGTTTGACAGAATAAAGAAAGCTGGGGGGAAGCAAGCGCAGATCCTACGGTAAAAGTTAATTATAGTACTATCAAAATATCATTGAAATTTGGTAACTAATTCCATAACCATATAATGTGTTTTGCTGAATTGTAGGGAAAACTTAACACGAAACATGACAAATGTGATTTATTGGATTAGTGTGGGACGGACAAAATTGTTGCAGAAGGAAGAGTTCTGCCAAGTGATCCAAAGGAGCTTGTTCAACAAATTCCTCTTGGGTTAGATGCTATGAAGATTATTATAGACAATTCAAGGATAGCAGATGCTTTTTTATGGAGATCCGCACTCAATTTTACACGGATTGGAGAATTGGTAGGGGAGGTAGTAGCATGGCCAACTAGTAAAGTTGTTTTGCGCATCGGTGATCAATTTGAGAAAGAAAACAATGGGGTAAATTTTAAATTATTTATTCATTAACATTTAATTGAACACATAAAACACTTCTTTAACATATTTTTCTTTAACAGAGTAAAACTAGCAGCATAGATCACATATGCAAGTTGTATGATTGGAGTGGGAACGAAGATGTAGTTGCTGAAGGACGACTACACTCGAGTAATCCAAATGAACTTATTAACGGTATTCCTCTTTGACCATCCTCAATGGCCGTAGGGATAGATAATACAAATAATCAAGATGCTTATTTATGGAGACCAACCGGTGGGTTGACACGAGTTGGAGAGGCTGTTGGTTTGAAACTGGCTTGGCATGAATCAAGAGTAGTTGTGGAGTAGGTCAACATTGTTACATCTTCTACTCATACAATTAATGCTTATGTTGTTGGAAAGGTGAGCTTATTTATATTTGCCTAAGTAATTATTCTTACCAATTGATTAAATACATGATAAAATAGTTAATTTTTTAATTGATAGAGTGCAAATTTAGTGGTAAATAGCAAGTGTAAGCTGAACGATTTGGATCACACAAGAGAAATTGTAGCTGAATGATGTGTCCTCAATTGATCCAGCTATATTGGTTCATTTTGTTCCTCTAGGAAAAAATGCAGCTAAAGTTTGGGTTGACATTGCATATGCTCCAGATGCACGTTTATGGAGACCAACATCCGACTTACAAAACATTGAAGATTCTATGGCACCGCAATTGCTTGGCCTGCTGAGAAAGTAATAGAAGATGCAAATTCCAGTAAGTGTAATTTTATATGCTTCCATGCTATGTGTCATTTAAATTCTAGTATCGCTATTGAACATATTACTTTCCATGTAGCTTTACTGCCTTTACCCTTCTAATTTTTTTCCCCTTTTTTCTACGAATGAGCTGCTGCTACTCCACAGCAGCAGCTGCTTACCAGTTCTGCTGCTGGAGGTGGTGTAAGTAGTCATCTTTACTGCTGCTGCAGCAACAATAACATGTCCCTTCTTTTTAAATAACAAACAAAAATCATTCATTATGAAACATAAAACATCTTATCCTAATGCAGACCCATTTCATTTCAAACATGAAACTCTATTGCATGAGCAACTGTAATTATACTGTTCAACAATATAAATATTATGTATAAATGGTTATATTTGATTTCTAATCAAATATGTACTTATTGGATATATTATACATAATATTACTTTTATTATGTAATACACAATAAATATAACGGTAATGGTGATTTATATTATTATATAGTAAGTGTAAAGGCATATTAATTGACCAAACGTAATAAATATAATAAAAGTGTAAAATGTATTATTTTATAATTGTAAATAACAAATTAATTGTTAGATAGTAAAGAGTAATTATATTTATTGCATGAGCAAACGTGCACACACAGAGTTGAGGAGTTGCACATACATGCACATAACACCGCTGACACGTGTGAACATGCTTCTCTTCTTCATTGTCCCCCTTTTAAAATCTTAACCCCATTTTAGTGGTTTAAGCTGCACCCTTTTATAAATACCTGAGAAACGTCCTCCCTAAATATTGAGAAGTGTTAATTTGTGATCCGAAATTCTCATTAGGATTGGTTCAGCTGATGTGTCATCTAAAGGATATTATTTAGTTCCTTAATTTACTCTCTTGATTGAGGATTGGACCAGCTGATGTGTCACCTAAAGGACATTATTTAGTTCCTTAATTTACTCCCTTGATTGAGGTATTTTCAGCAACCTCATTTAAAGGATAAAGAAGATTCTCTCTTGATTGAGACATTTATAGCAACCTCATCAAAAGGATAAAGGAGATTTTAATTTACTCTCTTGATTGAGATAAATGCAGCAACCTCATTGAAGGATAAAGAATATTCTTATTTTTATTCTTTCTCTCCTTATCTGAATGCATGAAAGTAGAATATAAATTTACTGCTATGGTTGGTATGTTGAATATGCTTGTAACAACTCCATCAATTAAATCAATAAAGTTTGCCTTTCTCCCGTGGTTTTTTCCCGCAAAGGGTTTTTCCACGTTAAATCTTGTGTGTGATTTTGTTTCTTTATTTGCTTCTTTGATCATTTATTTATTCACAAGTGGTATCAGAGCGCTGGTTTATTCAACATGGCGTCGTTAAAGTATGATCTTCCGCTATTGGATCGAAACACTCGATTCTCATTGTGGCAAGTGAAGATGCGGGCGTTGCTTGCACAAGCTGATTATGATGATGCATTGGATGGATTCAGGAACAAGAGATTTGAACTATGGACCGATGATGAGAAGAGAAAGGATCGGAAGGCTTTGTCGCAAATTCAGCTCCATCTACACAATAATATTTTGCAAGAAGTTTTGAACAAGAAGACAGCTGCTTCTCTTTGGCTGAAACTGAAGTCAATTTGCATGACCAAGGATCTCACAAGTAAGATGCATCTCAAACAAAAGCTGTTTCTGCACAAATTGCAAGAGGGAGGTAATTTGCTTGACCATATTTCTGATTTTAAAGAGATTGTTTCTGACTTGACTGCAATGGAAGTCAAATATGATGATGAAGATTTGGGTTTAATCCTATTATGTTCTTTGCCCAGTTCTTACTCAAATTTCAGAGATACCATATTATATAGTCATGATACTCTCACTCTAAATGACGTTTATGAAGCCTTGCACGCCAAGGAGAAAATGAAACAACTGGTGTCTTCAACTGGATCAAGCTCTCAAGCCGAAAGCTTGTCCGTTCGTGGCAGGACAAAGGAGAAAAATTCAAATAATGGATCTCGAGGCAAAAGTTCCAATGCCTATAAAGGTCGATCTAAATCTAGAGGCAAATACAAGTCTTGCAAATATTGTAAGAGGGATGGACATGAAATATCCGAATGTTATAAGCTGCAGAACAAGGAAAAGAGAAATGGCACATACAAACCAAAAGATAACAAAGAAGATGAAGTTAATGCCAATTGTGCTCGTAATGATAGTTCTGACAATGAGATGCTTGTTGTTACCGTGTTTGCTGGATGTGCTGAGATTAAAGATGAATGGATACTTGACACTGCTTGCACTTTCCATATGTGTCCTATTAAAGATTGGTTTACAACCTTAGAACCCATAAAAGATGCTGGCTCAATTTTGATGGGTGATGATTCGGCATGTAAAGTAGCAGGAATTGGTTCTATTCAGATCAAGATGTTTGATGGCGCAATCAGAACATTAACAGATGTTCGGTTCATTCCCAACATGAAGAGAAATCTGATTTCTTTAAGTGCTCTTGATGACAAAGGGTACAAATATTCAGGTGGAGGTGGTGTCTTGAAAGTCACAAATGGTTCTCTTATTGTAATGAAGGGAAATCTTAGGCAAACAAATGGCCTTTATTATCTTCAAGGCACTACTGTTTCAGGTAATGCTTCCCCTGTTATCTCAAATAATATTTCTGATTGTGATACTGCTAATCTTTGGCATATGCGTCTTGGACATATGAGTGAATTTGGTCTGTCAGAGTTGAACAAGAGAGGACTTCTTGATGGGTACAACGCAGGCAAGCTGAAGTTCTGTGAGCATTGCATTTTTGGCAAGCATAAGAGAGTGAAGTTCAACACTGCAGTTCATACAACAGAAGGCATTCTAGATTATGTGCATTCAGACTTATGGGGACCGTCTAGGAAAGCATCCATGGGTGGTGCTTGTTACATGATGACAATCATTGATGATTATTCCAGAAGAGTTTGGACTTATTTTTTGAAACATAAATCTGAAGCTTTTTCAGCTTTCAAAGAGTGGAAGACTATGGTTGAGAGACAAACTGAAAGGAAGGTAAAGAAGCTTCGGACTGATAATGGGATGGAGTTTTGTTCAGATGAATTTAATTCATTTTGCAAGGCTGAAGGCATTGTTAGGCACTACACCATACCTCACGCTCCTCAGCAAAACGGGGTTGCCGAGCGTATGAACAGGACTATCATTTCTAAAGCTCGTTGTATGTTGTCAAACGTTGGTTTGGATAAGCGTTTTTGGGCTGAAGCTGCTTCCACAGCCTGTTATCTCATCAACCTCTCTCCCTCTGTTGCTATAGGTTAGAAAACTCCGATTGAGGTATGGTCTGGTTCTCCAGCAAATTATTCTGAATTGAAAGTTTTTGGATGTATTGCTTATGCTCATGTTGATAATGGAAAGTTAGAGCCAAGAGCTGTTAAGTGCATTTTTCTTGGTTATAAGTCTGGTGTTAAAGGCTATAAATTATGGAATCCTGAAACAAGTAAGGTTGTAATTAGCAGAAATGTTGTGTTTAATGAATCTGCTATGTTACATGATATTCCATCTACTAATGATCTTGTTGAGAGTAAGCAGAAATCAAATGTCCAGGTGGAGCATATTATTGATACAGATGCTACATCAAACGCAGAAATTGAGGGACAAGATGAAGCACCCATTGTTGAGGATCCTCCAGCAGTTATGCAACCACCGCAACAATCTATTGCAACAAACAGAACTAGAAGGAATCCAAAACCAGTAAGAAGGTTTATTGAGGAAGCAAATGTTGTTGCTTATGAGTGCGCTGTAGCAGAAGAAATAGAAGGTATTGCCGAGCCTTCTTCATATTCTGAGGCTGTTATCTGTAATAACCCGAAAATCTGGGCCAGTTTGAAATTTTTATTTTGGCGATTTTAGCGAATTTTGAATATTTAAAATGGATTATTTTAAATAAAATCGACGAGAAAATTTATTTTGAATAGAATTCGACGTATATATTTATATACGTCGTCGATAGAATATAAATATTTATATATAATTATAAAATAGAATTGAAAATGGCGCGGTAGTTCGATAATTCGATTTCAAACTTCAATTGAATGTACCGGTTGCAAAACAATCCGAATTTTAGTGAAACCAAAAACATTAGGATCTAATTGATGAGATCTTTCCAACGAATCCGAAAGATCAAAATTTCGTAGCGAGAATCAAAAGATATGTCCAGTTGAAAATTCTGAATAGTCGCTATGGAATTCAGGCCCTTAAAAATGGACATTTTGCAAATGACCTCGGATTTCGACGAAACCACTTTTGTTGGGTCCGTGATGTCAAACTATTGCTAGGTTTCAAATTTCATAATTTTTCGAATCAATATGTGAGCGTGGCAAAGGAAAACGTGTTTCGACCATTTCAGTTGAATTTAATCGACTGGAAAATGGCCATTTTTCTAACGGTCTCAGAATTCGACGAAACTAGTTTTGTTAGGACCGTATCGTCAATACGAAGCTAGAAAATATTTTTCGAGAATTTTTAGAGTTAGTATGTAACCCCGGTAATTTGAAATGTACGTTTAAAATTCAATATAGCGATTTAAATGTAAATTCAACAGAAACTGATTGTAACGATCGAATCAACCTACGATACATATCCCATTGTGTTCGGAATGGGGGTGAAACGCTATGGGCGACAAGCGGTGGGCCTCGTTTAGAGGTCGTATGTAAAAGTCAACTTTTTGCGATTAAATTAATTAAATTAATTGAAAATTTAAAATATATAGGCCCCCCTCGTTTTCATTCAACAGAAAAGAAAAAGAAAAGGAAAAATAAAAAATAAAAAAAGGAAACGAGGAGAGCGACGGGGGAGGAGCCGCCGCCCCTCCCCGATGATCCGTCGCCGCCGCGATGGAGCCACCCACCTCCAGGCCCCCCTCCGATCCTCCGCCTTCTTCTTCCCTCCTCTGCCACGAAACCCCTATCGCCCAAAACCCAATCCGAATCCACCTCGAGCCCCCCCTAAACCCCACCGCGCCACCCACCTGAGGACCCGCCTCCGACGAACGCCCTCCGCCAACCCCTAACCCTAAGTACCGCGCCGCCCCTTCTCCTCCCCCCTCTCCTCTTCAATCGACAGCCGCAACCTCCCCCCCCCCCCTTCCGCTCCACCTCCGACGCTTGCTGGAGGGCCCACCACATTCCCGCGAGCAAGAAACCCCCCCTCCCTCTTATAAAAAAAAAACACTGTAAGTTTTTTTTGCATGTTAATTTTGTTTTTATTTATATACTTTAATTACTTTATTATTTATTTTTCAGATTAGGATTTTTAAATATAAAAAAAAGATTTGATTTTTAAAATATAAAGGATTAGTTTTTTTAAAAATGAAAAGACTATATTTTTAAAACATAAAAGACGATATTTTTATAGAGTAGAAGAAGTAAAAATATGATTTTTATATTTTTAAAGTATTAAAAATATAATCTTTACTATATAGAAATAGTAAAAATATGATTTTTATGTTGTAGAGTTTTAAAAATATAATCTTTTATGTTGTAGAGTTTTAAAAATATAATCTTTCATGTTGTAGAGTTATAAAAATATACGCTTTTTATTAGGACAAAGAAATGGTTTTTATTAGAAAAGCGAAAACTTTATATTGAAAAAGGCGAAAACTTTATATTGAAAAAGGCGAAAACTTTATATTGAAAAAGGCGAAAACTTTATATTGAAAAAGGCGAAATCTTTATATTGAAAAAGGCGAGATTTTTATATATTGAATAGCGAAGAGAAAATTCGATTTTTAAATATATGAAGTGATTATAAAAATATGACTTTTAAATTGAAAGTGAATAAATAAAATGTGTTTTTTTAAGACATCGAAATATAAAAATGTGTGACTTTTATATATATAGTGACTACGGGCAACGAAGATGGCGAAGATAGGATAACGACGAAGATTTCTATAAATTAAGTGTCGTGAAGTTGGATAGCTATCGGTGAGAACTTCTCACTCTAAAAATTCTTTTTCTAGTTATATATATACTAGGATGCAGACGGTGCTTAGTAGCACCCGACACCCGTCATCCACAGACCATGGATGGCTTGTTTGTTAAATTGTTTGGTTGTGTAGTTGGTTAGTCTAGTTGGTTTGAATTGAATTATTGGGTGAATTGAAATTGATTTGATTGATGTGTGAATGGCGTGGGCCTTCACTAGACCGGGGATAAGGCTAGGCCTCGTCCCGTTTCTAGTATCGTGCCGTTATGCCGCCGAAATTTTCTAAAATATGTTAGAAAAATAAAAATATCATTTTATTGAATAAATGAACTGATAGAAATTCATGTGTTAAAATAAAATGTTTTATCGTTAAAAAATATAATTTTTAACGTGAAAGTGAATAAATAAATATTTATAAACAAATCGGCCGATTTGTTTATATACACTGATTTGACTGATATTGATTGGGTCGATAAATTTTACACATCGCCCAACTGCACAAATAAAATCTGTGTTTGATTGTTTGAAACCCCACACGGGTGTTGGGATGAAATTTGATGTTCACTCATCCTGATTGATTAAATATGTCGATCGGTCGATTGACAGACTGTTATAAGCGTCAGATATCTATATTTGATGCTTATATAGTGTAGTGCACTTTGGTTGATGATTGATTATTTTTCAATGCTATTATATACATGTGTTGTATGGAATCCATATAATTAACATTATATGGTGATTGATTGGGCCTCATTCCAATCGGGAAAATAATGAATATTATAGAAGAAAATTCATGTGTTGAATATAAAAATAGTCATGTGTTGACGAGGTTCATGTGTTGAGTGAAATATTTTATATAATAAAAATTTACATCTTTATCATATTTAAAATTAGAACTACTTCCCAGTAGAAGTCTAATTAAAAATCAAACGATAGATACCATAGTTTTATAAAATATTTTACATAACAAAAATAGTGATGTGTCGACAGTACTCATGTGTTGAGATTAGTCGTGTGTTGAAAGAAATATAGATTCATGTGTTGAATGGGATAAATATTCATTTGTTGAATAAAATAAAGAAGTTGTGAAAAATATAAAGCCGTGTTGATTAGTTTTGCGCCATTTTAACGTGAACGATATTTATATCGATTTTAATTCGAAATTGAATATTGAAAAGTGATTTCGAAATTAAATATTTTGAAATTGGAATTCGAAATGAATTGAATTGAAAACGATTTCGAAATGAATTGAATTGAAAACGAATTCGAAATGAATTGAATCGAAAACGAATTCGAAATGAATTGAATCGAAAACGATTTCGAAATGAATTGAATTGAAAACGATTTCGAAATGAATTGAATTGAAAATGAATTCAAATTGAATTGAAAGTGAATTGAAATGAATTCAAATTGAATTAAAATTTGAATTGAATAGAAATGAATTTTAAAACGGATTTATAAAAAAAGAATTCAATTTTGATTTGAATTGAATATAGAAGTTGAATTGTTTCAGAAACGAATTTAAAACGAGTTATAAAATTCGTTTTAAATGGAAATCGACGAAATATATATTATATATATTATATATATAATATAATGGCCTGAATAGAACGCGCCGCGCCGCGGCAGTTCGTGAATTTCGACCATTTATTTCAAACGGACATTGCGGGAGATCCGACCGTCGGATTCTCCTAAAACCGGAACCGTTGGGTTCGTATCGAAAAGAGCTTTCCAATGAATATTAGAAATTTGAAATCTAAAGGTTGGATTTGGAATTATGTCCAAATCAAATTCGAAAAAGGTCGCTGTAAGTGCAGTTCGATGGCCGTTGTTGGAAATCGACTGTACGGGCCTTGATAAAATTATTAAAAATATCTATAATTTGTGTAAAATTATAATATGTGAATTCGAAAGAATTGGGCTGGAAAATTCCACATTTGAATGGATAAAAATAGATTTTTATCGAAATGAACTAGTTTTGAACTAGAATTAAAAACAATTTATTTTTGAAATAAATAAATTGAATTTGAAAGTGATTTTAAAAATAATCAATATTCCCAATAGGTGAAGTGAAAGTGGAGTTGAATCGAAATTATCTTCGGAATATTTCGATGTTGGATTTCGTGACTATACAGATATTGTTATGGGAATTTGAAAGATATATTTTATATCGTTATTTCCAATATGATATATGTTGGTTTCAGAATTTGATATTGAATATAAGCCGACATATTTTCTATTCAGAGCCTTGTATTTAATATCAAATATGATTTGGTTTGTCGTGAATCGTGTTTTAGATGACACTGGTTCTTTATCCCAGTTAAAGGCATGATGTTGATTTATTTGAAAAGATTAAAACTAAGTGGAGTTTTAATGAATCTTTAATTAGATTAAAAAGTGAATTGATAATTTAAATTATCAAATCTGAAAAGTGATCGAGAGTGGAGTATCACCAGTTTTGCTCCAAAGCGATAGTTAAATCTTTAATTGGATTTGAACGTGAAATGGTAATCAATTTTACCGATAACACCGTGGTGTTAGATATGGAGTATCACCAGTTTTGCTCCATGGGATATATAGGTTGGGATTGGGAAATAAAACAAATAATTACTTCGGTGTGGTTCGCTAATCCCGACTAGTTTGAAATGATATCCAAAGGAAAATTTAGAAGAATTTATCTTTGATAAAATTAATGGGAACCTTTCCCTAAGAATGTGATTTTGTGAATAAAAGGATATTCTGAATTGGAATGAGGCGTTCATTGTGTTTGTGTAACATTCGTTTATTATATACGTGGGTTATTCAGAAAGGCCGGGTTTATACCCATTCTGAATAACCGATTCGACGAGATGTCGAAGACGAAGACGGTGGTTGAAGACCGGAAGTCTTCACATCGTTTGGGTGATTACTGATGATCTTGATTGGGCTGTACACCCAGGATGAGGGAATCAGTTGGTGATCGTCCAGACGTACCTGGAGATGGATGGATATGCGAGGAAAGTGCCTCCGGTTTCGTTCAGACCCAGAACGAACTTGTAAATGGATTGTGTGTCTGACATCGGATTTTATTCTTTGTTGATTGATCTTTATTAAATATACATCTGTTTGGCGGCGGAGAATTTATTCTCTTGCTTAATGCCCTTCTCTGAGACGTACGAGCTCAGAGGTTGTATATCGATGGACATCAGTCGCATGGAGTGAATTGCCAATGTGGCATGCGTAAGTGGCAATTGATCAAGGCTTCTGTTGAAAAGCAAAGTCTTGTGGTTGATGATCAAAGCACGGCCTGTGTGGCATAGCTTTGTGTGTAACGTGGATTCGCGAGCCTCACACCTCGGTATGAGTCAAAAACGGGATACGGACCCAAGGAGTGCACGACGTTTCTTTCTAGCTAGGGTGGTGTCAGTGACCTACCAGCCCTGACATTTATATACTTTTCACCTGTGTGGTTGTTGGATACGAGGCGCCTCGGATATAGGTCTGTAAGGACCGGGAAACGTGTGTTCAGGAATAACTAATCCTCAAAAGTAAGAGAGGACCGGCCTTGGAGGTTCCAAAGGATCATAGTGGGGTCCTGAGGCATTTGCTAGAGTGTCTCGAACGCGGAGAGGAGCTTGCCCCTTGCCTCGACTCATGATGGAATCCAATTTCCAATACGTGTATTGCGGTTTTAATTGTAGAACTAGTATGGCGACATAGTAGATGGTAGCTATGCCGCCTATGATTGATACTTATGATTGAAATTGTTTTGATACTATACACCTATAATAGTATCAAATAATGTGTTTTAAACGTATCAAGCATGCTTTGGCTGTTATAAGGGAAAACCCTATCCTCCGGCTTGCGTTGCATTGTGTGATGGGACCTGGGTCTTATAACAGCTTCATTTTTCTTTATTTAGCATTGCGCTGTTTGTTTTATGCACTGGTATTCTTGGGAGGAAACCCGTTCCGTGTTATACGGCGTGGTCCCTTGATTTACCTAACTTTAAAAATAAAGATTAATAACTGTTTTAGTTCTCACACCAGTCCCATGACTGACCTGGAGTTTATTGTTTTAACCTAAACTCTGGGTGCCCCTATTTTCCACACGGGCAGCTAGTAGTTTTGGTTTTGCAGATTTATATTCACAGGGTCCTGATTTACAGCTGGAACGATGCTCGGAAAGCTCTGTATCCGTGTATTATTTTCAGTTGTGATTTTGTATTATTTTCCGCTGCTGTGTAATTTATTGTAATCTCTGATATTTATCGAATGTAATTTATTCAAATATACTCTGTATATTCTTGTATCTGATGGAATTGTTGTAATAACAATGAAATGTTCTTCTGTATGCGTTCTATTTTGTCTTGTCCTCAATTCTATCCGTGCTTTCCTTCATGGGGAAGTTCGGGTCGTGTCATTATCTCTAGTGATTCTGATAAGTGGATGGCTTCTATGCATGATGAGATGAAGTTACTTGAAAGAAATGACACTTGGGACTTAATCAAATTGCCTAAAGAGAAGAAACCTATTCATTGCAAATGGGTTTTCAAGAGAAAAGAAGGTGTTTCTCCAAACGATAAGACAAGGTACAAAGCAAGATTAGTTGCAAAAGGTTACAGTCAGATTCCAGGTATTGACTATAATGAAGTTTTTTCCCCTGTTGTGAAACATAGCTCAATTCGCATGTTACTCAGTATTGTTGCTATGCATGATTATGAGCTTCAACAGTTAGATGTAAAAACTGCATTTTTACATGGAGAATTAGAAGAGGATATTTATATGCATCAACCTGAGGGTTTTATCATCCCTGGAAAAGAAAATCTTGTCTGTAAATTAAAGAAATCTCTTTATGGATTGAAACAGTCACCTAGGCAGTGGTATAAAAGATTTGACACTTTTATGCTATCTCAAGGTTTTAAAAGGTCCAATTATGATAGTTGTGTCTATTTGAAAATTACTACTCATTCAGCCATTTATTTGTTACTTTATGTTGATGATATGTTGATTGCTTCAAAAGACAAGGTGGAAATTGAAATTTTGAAAAGGCAGTTAAGTAGAGAGTTTGAAATGAAAGATTTGGGAGATGCTAAGAAGATTCTTGGCATGGAGATATCAAGAGATAGAACTTCTGGAAAATTATACCTAAGTCAGAGTGGGTATGTTAGAAAAGTTCTTCGTCGTTTGATGTCAAACCTGTAAGTACTCCTCTTGCTGCACATTTTAAATTGTCATCAGCCATGTGTCCACAATCAAATGAAGATATTGAGTACATGTCTAGAGTTCCCTATTCTAGTGCAGTTGGTTCACTTATGTATGCCATGGTTTGTTCGCGTCCTAATTTATCACATGCTTTAAGTGTTGTCAGTAGATTCATGGCCAATCCTGGAAGAGAGCATTGGAAAGCAGTTCAATGGATTTTTAGATATCTTCATGGCACTGCAAATGCTTGTTTGCAGTTTGGTAAATCTAAAGAAGAACTTGTTGGTTATGTGGATTCTGATTTTGCAGGTGATTTGGATAAAAGGAGATCATTAACAGGTTATGTTTTCACCATTGGTGGCTGTGCTGTAAGTTGGAAAGCAACCTTGCAAACTACAGTAGCATTATCAACTACTGAGGCCGAGTATATGGCTATTTCTGAAGCATGTAAAGAAGCTATTTGGCTTAGAGGTTTATATTTTGAGTTTTGTGGAGATACATCTTGCATTACTATATTTTCTGATAGCCAAAGTGCTATATGCCTTACAAAGGATCAAATGTTCCATGAGAGAACTAAACATATAGATGTGAGGTATCACTACATTCGAGATGTTATTGCTAAAGGTGGTGTTAAAATTTGCAAGATAAGTACTCATGACAATCCCGCTGACATGATGACAAAGCCAGTTCCAATTACTAAGTTTGAGCTTTGCTCAAGCTTGGTTGGTGTTACAGTATAGTCTTTAGGGACTATTGGAGCAAGGCAGATATTTACTTGTTGAAGGAGTTCGTTTTTTTACTTCAAGATGAGAATTCGTCTCAAGGTGGAGATTGTTAATTTGTGATCCGAAATTCTCATTAGGATTGGTTCAGCTGATGTGTCATCTAAAGGATATTATTTAGTTCCTTAATTTACTCTCTTGATTGAGGATTGGACCAGCTGATGTGTCACCTAAAGGACATTATTTAGTTCCTTAATTTACTCCCTTGATTGAGGTATTTTCAGCAACCTCATTTAAAGGATAAAGAAGATTCTCTCTTGATTGAGACATTTATAGCAACCTCATCAAAAGGATAAAGGAGATTTTAATTTACTCTCTTGATTGAGATAAATGCAGCAACCTCATTGAAGGATAAAGAATATTCTTATTTTTATTCTTTCTCTCCTTATCTGAATGCATGAAAGTAGAATATAAATTTACTGCTATGGTTGGTATGTTGAATATGCTTGTAACAACTCCATCAATTAAATCAATAAAGTTTGCCTTTCTCCCGTGGTTTTTTCCCGCAAAGGGTTTTTCCACGTTAAATCTTGTGTGTGATTTTGTTTCTTTACTTGCTTCTTTGATCATTTATTTATTAACAAGAAGTTCAATAGACATGTACATATTTTTGAAGAATATGATACCTCACGGATGATGCAACACACTGTGTTGGCTTTTGATTGGCAAAAGTATGCAAGTGGGTCTTGACTGGTTCAGGCGGAGGTCTGAAATGCAGGTGACCCGACCGGAGCATGACTGTCGGACTGCTTTGTGTGAGGAGAAGGCCAGCTTTATGTCAAAGATGAGTGTCTGTTTGCTTCCTTTGTCCAGTTTTATGTCATTAGACATGCTTGAGAGCAACGTGAAAATCCATTATCCTGTGCCCAATTTTCCAGTATTTTTTGTCCATTATTCTTTAGTCAGTTTTCCAGTATTCTTTGCATCACCATTAGCACCATCTCTCGGCATACATAACAGTATCCTTTATTCTATTTTCCAGTATTCTTTGCATCACCATTAGCACCATTTCTCGACATACATAACACATTTTAATATAATAATTTTTTCAGGATAAACTTCAAAAATAGAAGGGCTGATGGGAAGGAAGAGTATAATGCATTTTCCTATTCTTTAGTTTCGACAAATACACAGGTTGTTTCATGTAGTATGTGATGCCTCTTTTTTGTTAAAATATTTTTTTTCTTTTATTTCAGATTTTGTTTGGGGTTCCTAATTTGTTTTTTTTTTACTTGCTTAGCAGGTGTACTACTCAAGACTTCCTCCCTTTTCATTTTCTTCTACTGTGGTGCAGCATGACCTCCATGTGATTTCTGACGTTCATTAGTAAAAAAACAAATTATGATGTGTCGCTTTTGATTCTAGAGCTACATTTTTTGGTTCGTATGCTTATGTGTATTACTAATTTTGGTCACCAACTGCTACTTTGTTCCATAATATGAAAGATTATGGACGTATTATGTATTTTGATGTAAGGACATTGCGGATGTATACTAGTGGGATGTTTGGTTAATATAATATGGTGTTGGCTATGAAATGTGCAATCTGTATGATACTTTAGCGTTGATATATGAGTGTTTACATTACTGTGCTGTGTATGAATTGTAAACAGTGTGTAGAATTGGAATACATTTTTGGGAAATGCATAGGCTTTAAAGGACAGTGTTTATAAAATGCCATGGAAAATATTCAATAGTACGATAAAAATGCTGTTGAAATTTTTAATAGGGTTTTTAGAACACCGTGAAAAAGTCCCTTGTTAAAAGGAAACACAGTCATAGCAACACAAAACACCGCTGTAATTAGAATTCTTAACAAAATAAAATCGCTAAGAAATATAGTTAAAAAAACGCTATAAAACGCTTTGATACCATAAGAAAAACGCTGTCCAACATGACGTACTTTAGCATTTTTATGCCGCTGTTGTATGTTTCTACC
Organism: Allium sativum; assembly: GCA_030737875.1. Taxonomy (NCBI): domain Eukaryota; kingdom Viridiplantae; phylum Streptophyta; class Magnoliopsida; order Asparagales; family Amaryllidaceae; genus Allium; species Allium sativum. Next base: position 163,249,415 of record CM060923.1, read on the forward strand.
CTATAATGGCATGTCATTCTACAGCCCCATAAAAAACGCCATGAAAGGATATAATAGCATTTTCTGTGCGCCGTGAAATGTAAAATTTGTTGTAGTGTTTGGCAATTTTCTCATTTTCCAATCAAATCGACATCCCGCTTATTCTCTTCAGCATTTTAGACAAAGGTACCATTTTTCTTCTCTTATTGCTTCTCAATACCCTCAATCCACTACAATTTCATTTATTTGTTCTTTCTTTGATTGACAAAGACAATTATTGATTTTGATTTGGTATTATGTACCCAAATTTGATTCATATAAGCGTATTTATTTAAATGAATTTTGGTAATTGAACAACCCCTTTCGAACATCTGAAAATTTATTTCGTTTGGATTGCCTTGGTTCTAAGGTTTAAAAGTGTGCCTCAATTTCTTTCGCACTAAAAAATTAGTATAATCTTTTCTTTTATAAATTAAGCCAATGAATTTGAATTGAAAAGCGCAGTTTATTTTTGGTTAAATAAGCCAGTGAAATGAAGAGAATTTGCAAGAAATATTCAACAAATGTATCGTATAAAAAGTACTCGATGTCCCTGTCTGTGTGTATGTTTTGTTTTATAATTTATTCCAAACATGTATATAACTAATGCTGTTGATTTCTAGCTAAACCATATACCAAAATATAAAAAATAAATCTGTAAATACCACATATATAATGTTCAAACAAACGCATCAATCAAAATATAAAACAAAAAATTGATAACAACCATATGGGAATAAAACTAATACCATAGTCCAACGAAAAATAGGTATTCAAATAATTCTGTTATATATGTTTCGGTTTCTAAAACACACTCTAGGTAACGGGACATAATCTTGCAATTTTTACCTCACTCCGCATATCCACATGTTATATGTTTCACGATGAAAAGGTTCCCCATCCATAACTTGAATGTCAATGTAATAAATGAATAGTTATTCTTGCTAATATTGCCACATACACAATTCAATAACTTGAAGTCTTCTTATGAGTTTAACATAGTCAGGTGCTACCAACCATTTAAAATCTAAAATTGCAATTTATGTAATAATTGAATCATAAAACTACTGATAGTTCAAACTGTTGTTATTTCCCGTAAGGTTATTAAATCCGACGTACAAAACATTTTGAAAATATAATACACAACCTGATTTTTTTCAACTATCAGTAGTATATTGCATATGGAAAAATTAAGGTACTGCAATAGGTATTGTATATTATAAACTGTCCCATATCCTATAATTAACTAAAATTTATATGGCTTCATTGCACGTTGCAGTTTTACAACCACAAGCTATCCGAAATAATTTTGATCAATTTACTATACATCTGTGCCAATGGTAAATTAATTGTAAGCTCTTTTTTAATTGTTTATACAGGAAAAAAAGAAAACTGTAAGAAAATCATAGTTACCAAAGTCGTTGAATTGTTTATACATCGAGTACCTTTTCGTTCTAAGGTTTATAAATTGAGTGTTTTTATGACTACAGAATGTCGTCGAATTTGATGGGGTTGAAATCACCTGGTTGGTTCTATTTTGTGTGTCCCAATAGAGCAAAACAATTACCAGCAATGAGACCATGTGATTATTTCAGGAAGTTGATATCTTTATTTTACTTCCCTTATGTTATTGGTTGAATCATTGAAACCACCGTATCATCATCCCTAGCTACTGTGTTACAGTTAATTTTATTTTAGTCTAATCTAACAACCAAACTCCTCTCCGATTCCGGAACACCGGACATGAAAAAGCTTAACTATAAAAAAAAATTCATCCTCGAAAACAAGTTTCAAATTGATTCCTTTTGTCCACCACAACCCCAATAAAGTGGTGCACTGAGAACACCCCTAGAAATGCAGAGGCAAAATTCAGATCCCGTCAATTGATGTTGCTGAAGACGTTTTACTTACTATAGCCACTATTACCAAACTTGAATCCAACCTGCGGCTTATTTCCGGTATCCCCACAACATATACAGAATTTTCAGGTAAAATAATGAATTTTTTAATCTTTATTATTTTTTAAATTACTAGTGCTATGCTATGCAAAATCTGTTTCTGTACATATGGAAACATCTAGCATATATTACTTTCATTTTTAAGGAATATTATTATAATTTGGTAGATGTAAGGAGACCAAGATAATTTTTACAAAGCCTGGAGCGACAGTATTTTTATACCTCTTGTTATGTTTATGCTTATGGACTTTGATGCATGCAATTTGGTGACAACTGGGACATAATTGTGTTCTTCTGCTGCTAGTTTTTATGTGTTTACCAAGTGTCATGATCAGAGCAACTAAATTTTATAGGCCAACTGCAAATTTTATTTTCAAATAAAACAGCAAGTTTAGTTTTAGTGCAATACTAACTGATGACTTAAGTATCAAATAAATTATGTCTCAGAAGCATATTGTTAGTACAAATGACATAATGTTTGTTAGTACAAATGCCATAATGTACTTAAGTTGGAGTGTTTTACTTTAATCCTTGAGATGTGGATTTGGCTGCATTCAACTATTGTTATAAAGTACTGTTAAAATAACAGTTATTTTATTTCCATAATTAGGATATATGATTAAGGCACTGTCATTATTCATCTGTAAAATTACTAGGAAGTACAACAACAATAACAAAATTATAAAACAAATAACCATGCCAGAAGAATAAAGATTTCTAGATGTCTTCAGGTTATAAAAAGTAGGTTACTAGCAAATATAATCATTCATGAGCCTTCTGTTACAAATTAAATAGAAGTTGCAATACCCATATCTTTCATACCATGCCACTGTCAATGGAATATACACCAAGTACTCGTTATAGGCATAATAATAATGATAGAATTGCGACAAGATTCCAGTTTTTTTTCTATTCTAACATGATGATTTCTTATAACATGGAGCAGGTCTTTTGTGCCTTAACCCTTTTCTTCTTCATTTGCTTAGACGGCTGAAGAACTACTTAGATGGATGCATCAAATTATGCTATCAATAACTGAATGTAAGCCCATCATGTTAGTGCTCAGTGTTGGTTTGCAATTGAATCATGTAACAGACATTTCAATTATACCTGCATCATATTGATTATTTTACTAGTTGTATATCTAACATTTAGATGCAGATTAGTTATTCGATATCGATGTAACAATGTTGTGTTTTACTTCTTTTATGGCAGTTTTTGAAGTTGTGTAGGGAGGATTATTTTACTGGTTGTACTTAGCTTTGGTTTTTTTTGTAAAACACACCATTTTTTTTTCTAGAATAAAGTAGAGATTTGACCTCAACCTAGTTTATTATAGTGATAAATATGTTGTTGCACGCTTTTACTTTATCCATATAGCAATGCCAATATTTCCAACAGAAACGTATAGTTTCACTCTTCAAAACAATCAGGGTGAAGATTAAAATGTATTTTTGTTGGGATCTTATAAATTTATCTCATATGCCAGTATATTAAATGAAACGACAAATTTGAATGATTTAAACAAGTAAAAAAAAAAAAAAAGGAGGAAGCTGAAAATATTCTAAAAAAGATACTTTTCATATGATTTAGGCTGAAAATATTACCTCAGTTTTGAATGATGTAGAACATTAGCTTAACAAAACCTGAATAGAAGCTATTTATTTTATAGCAACGACTATTGTGATGATATTGATTACTGTTGTTACGGGTTTTTTTGCTGAATAACCCACTTTTATGGACTTATTACATATACTTTTCAAAATTAATTATAAATGCAGGTGATAGAAAATGAACGCTTGAGCACTTGGAGCATGCGAGCATGTGATTTGGGTTAAGATCTGTAATTCAAAAGTTGTTATTGTTTTCCAACGGTCATTTTTTGAACCATAACAGATGCGTTGATTGCCACGTCAAGTACCCTTTAGTTCTCTATATAAATTTATAGCAGATATTTCAATTTTTTTACTTTGTTCCTTTCTTTGTTCTCATCGGCTATAAAACTTCAATAAAACACAAATCTTTTCTTACACGTAGTTGCTATATACGAGGAGCGTCTTGCTATATATAAGGAGGTTCTTTTTTGTATCTTGGAGGAATACCGTCATCAGCGTTCAAACAATATTTATTGTAGTGGACCTGGGCAGAAATTAATCCTACACCACACTATTTTTTGACAATGATAGGTTTTGAAATATCATTATAATTGCAGGTAAATAAAAATGTGTGAATGACGCAGAACATTAGCTTAATTTTTTCATACAAGTTTTGTAAACTAGCCTGTTAGACATAACTTAATTTGTACCAATGACTATTTTGATAATAATGGTTATATTAACTAAAATTATATTTAACAAATGCAGACAACTTTCAGAAACTTATTGTAGCTACTTACCAAAATTAATCGCACACATTATCCGCTTTCCATGACATGTTCATCCTGAGTTCATTGTACTACTTTCATGACAAGTTTAATTGTCAGGATATCCAGAAAAAGATAATGAGCAAACAAATTAAACTCTGAACTTTGATCAACTGAACATGTAAAACACATTATCTACCATGTGATGTGTGTGTGTGTGTGTGTGTATATATATATATATATATATATATATATGAACAGTTCTCATTGAAAACTAGCATGGTATCCTTAGCATTCATCTTAATCTATGCTACGCTTTTTTCAGACAACACCAGTTGAGCCCATTCACCACCGGACTTAACCCGATGCCAACCCGCCCTAGAACCCCGTAACAAAACAACAATCCCTTGTTTCCTTCCAACCGGTAACAACAAAATCATCGATTTTATTCCACCGCCTTACACTAAAATCCGAATCCGACCAGCAACGCACTATTGTATGTAACGTAGTTGTATACACAATTATATGATTTTTGTTTGATGATAACAACCAAATATATATTATTTATAAATGTGTTTGTTGTTGTACTGTTTCACATACACATACAGATAGGAATATAATATTTATATTTAAATAAAATACGACTGTACAGACATTCAGATATTTACACAGTATTTTGTTTAAATATTTTTTTTTCAAATATTCAAACAGTACAACTATTTATAACTCCACTATTTGATCACATCACATTTCATATACATTCCCAGTATATTGTACTTGTATATAAACAGAATACGATAGACAAATTTGTTTGAACACAATAAAATGATATTTTATTTCAAGCAAAATTTGTTTATTACAAATATCAGTACATTTCTCTCTGCAATACTCATTCAGTCACTCAGTCATACAATTTTATATATACATTCACATTTCATATATACATTTACACACTGTTTTTGTTTTCTGTCTTCAGCCTTCTGTCTTCATAGCATCTTCACTGTCAGTCCAGTCATCTACACCTGTCATACACAGAAACACACACATAGTATAGGGAACAGAAATAATATTCTAAATTCTAACGAATATATTTTTTTTTTAAAATTTATTTGCCTCAGCTTTCTGGTGTGTATTCTCATCATTTTTCATGACTCGATCTGATTTTTTTTATCCATCCGACTGTGTCTAGACAGCTTGTGATATTCACAGTGATACACTGTAAATACCCCAAGGCAGACAACATATACATATATATATATATATCTCAATGCAGGGACAGGAAATTTTATCTGATGGCTTCATATACACACGTGTATAGATATACACATGTGCATTGCCTCGCCAATCAGTGTGTAACTAAGGAATAACCACGTGGACCATCTCGACTCAGTGCACAATCAATAGAGGAACAATGCAAGCCAAAGTGGCCGAGCACAATACAAAGTGCAACACAGTTCAAAGCAGTCGAGCAATAGCATTTCAGCCTCAAAAAGAAAATCAAAGTGCAACAAAATCAGTGCAGGTATGAAATAGTTCAGGTCGCAATTCAAAGGCCACAACAAATTGGTGATATAGCAGCAAGGTCAAGCATGGGAGCAACAATATGTATGTGATAAAGACTGCTCAAAAATATGTATGCTTGGCATTCAGCAAGTCAGATTTTTTTAAGCAATATATGGCAAGTGACAAAAACAATCATGGTCGAGGGAATTAAACTAAGCATGATGATGACAGTTGAATTTCAATCCAAGGAATAATAATGCTGTTTTGAATCTGAATTTCCTCTTTCCAATTTTACACAATTAATCACGGTTCAATTCAACAAAGTGGGTGCATCAGTTCAGTTCAGTATTATATTGCATGCACCAAACAAAACTGTTTACATAGGACATGCTAGGTGCACACATGACCAATGCAATTGTGGTGGATCATGAATACAAGTTCGAGCAAATTTCAAAGAAAAACAATGGGTAATGCATGGTTAAACCAAAATAGCAAAACTCAGTGGAGCAGCATAGTTGAACACAACAATGAAGCTAGCAAATATGGTCGAGTCTCCCACATGCTATTTGCACATGGAGTATGTACAAAGACATGCATACATGGTCGAGGCAGGTTCAAAGCAGTATGGACAAGTAGTGAGCACTGCATGCATGAAATGGCACAAATGTACATAGGTGAAACAATATGATCAACACAGCACAAATGAGTTGAAACATACAAGGAACAGAAAAATAGCAGCAAAGCTATGCACAAGGGTCTTATATATATGTGCAGCTATACATGAACATGAAATTGGTTCAGTAAACATGGTGTGCACAAAATTGATCAAAGAAACAATATGGACAAAGTGGCAAATAAGTAAACAAACACTTGGCAGTAATGTTCAAGTGATATTTGTGGCGAGTTTTTTTTTTTAAAAAAAAGAGCCAGATGTTTTTTGCAAATTAGTTTTTTCAATGGAATTCAATTCCCGAAATTACAGAGCATTTTTTTGGCAACAAGTCTTTTATCTTGATTCCAGGATTTGGATTTTTATTTTTTTTAATATTTCCAGAAAAATCAAAGGATTTGCATATGGGAAGAAATCATTGCAAAAGTTTCCTGAAACCATAAATTGAAACTCGGAGTTTCAGATGAGCAATCAAATTCATTATTTGGCAAGACTTTAAACTGTTTCCAGAAATCAGAAAATCTATTTTTTATGGCAAGAAACCGCTAATTGGTGTCCAGTATTTCCAGTGATGATTCAGCATTCACATCAAATCATTCAAAGCATTTTAAATCGAGAAATTTATTCATACAAGGAGATTAAAGGCAATAATCAATTTCCCGATTCAATGAAAGCTAGAATCGTGTCTAGATTCAGCAAGATATTCACGCAAGGGATTTTTATCAAGGCAACAAAGTTTTCAAAGCCGATTAAATCAAAAAAAAAAGAGGAAACCACACAAATCAGGGACAATCAGATCCAAGCCATTCACGTGAAATCAGAGGTTACTAGGGTTTCTATTTAGCCTATATTATATCACCAGTTTCATCACAGGCAAGCATTATTGAAAACCGCAAGCAATTCAAGCAAGAGTTCAAAACCAAAAATTACTCACAGTTTCAATCGAGAGAGGGAGAGAGAGCGCAATTCCAAATCGAAGCATCTAGCCACAAATCACCAACCATCAACTGATTTGATCATCAGAGAAGCATCTCAGCAATTTCAGACATCTCGATCTGATTTGGGCAAGACTTCAGAAAACCCTAATTTGATAAAGCCGCCGCCATTATTGATTTCCAAAGAGAAAGGGACCGACGAAATAAACAAGGGTGCACACAAATGCAAATGGCCGGCCTATTCATTCTTGGCCAATCTCCTAAGTGAAAAGGGGATAACCCTTTATATTTAAATCCTAGGGTTTTTCTAATTGTAATTTATATTTGTTTTGTTTTTTTAATTTGTGTTGTAAAAACAAACTGAACAGTTCTAGAATCTGTAAAATTCTTGGGGTTTCAATTAGGGATTAGCTGACAGTTTACTAGTGTCTGTAAAACTAGGGGAAAATCTGGTCTAGTGAATATAGACCAGTCTAGGGTTTTGAGCGTAGGGTTAGTACAGGAGCAGGGAGTGCGAGTTTACAGTGTCTGTAAGCGGGATCTGTTATTAACTCCTAGTAGAAACCTTAGGAATGCAGTAATAGGCAGGATTTTGCCGAAGCTGGGTATCTCTATGTGTCATTTCCTTTCTGCTTTTTATTTCTGCTGTATTCTGTGATCTATTTATTATTAAATATCTTGTCATATTTTTAACTTAGCGAAAAACTGTGAAAAGCCCTATTCACCCCCTCTACGGTTATTCTAGATACAACAAGTGGTATCAGAGCCTGGTAATCTCATTAACCCTAGAATCATGGATCCTAGTTGTCAGCCGATAGAGAGTCAGTCCAGTTCATTTCCAACTATTTTCAATGGAACAGATTTTTCAAACTGGAAATTCAAAATGGTATTTTATTTAAAATCTATTAATATTAAATGTTGGGATGTTGTTATTAATGGGTTTGATAGTGTAGATATTACTTTCAATGCTCGTGCTATGAAAACTATATTTGATTATCTTAGTACTGAACAGTTTAATCTTATCTGACATTGTTTATCTGCACAAGAAATCTGGGATACTCTCAATACGAAGTATGGAAGATCTGACAACTGCAGCTCAAAACCCCAAAATGTAAACTCAAATTCAGATATATGCTTAAAATGTTGTGCAGATGGATCAGATGATAGAGACTCAACAGATGATGAAACGGAGAATTTCACATACAAAGATTTAGTTTATATGTGTGTTGATTTAACAAAATCTGTTGATAAACTCCAACCGAAAAATAAATCTTTGAAATCTAAGAATTCTGAGTTGACCAGCAAAACTGATAATTTGGAATTACAACTTGAATATTTCAAAAACTCTTCAAATTCAGATTGCAAAAATTGTTTGAAATTGGAAACCAATCTTGTTCATCTTAATAAAAATATTCAAAAGTTTGAAAAGGAAATTCCGATCTTAAAAGAAAACAAGATTGAGTTATTAAGTTCGAATAATTTTCTGCAAAAGGAATTAGAAATTTTTAAGACTGCTATAAATTCCTGTAACAACTAAGAATTTCGCTCGATCCGAGTCGATCGCTAAACCGACCAAGACCGTTCGAAACCCCGGATTGCTTTGAGGACAAGACGAATCAGAACACAAACAGAAGAACCTTTCATTGCTTATTACAACAATCCCATCAGAATACAAGAATATACAGAGTATGAATAAATATTATACAACAGAGAATATCAGAGATTTAAATACATTACTGCAGCGGAAAAATAATAGAAAACATAACTGAAAGAAATACACGGATACAGAGTTTTCCGAATATCATTTCAGCTATAAACCAGGATCCTGTGAATATAAATCTGCAAAACCAAAACTATTAGCTGCCTGTGCGGAAAATAAGGGCACCCAGAGTTTAGGTTAAAACAATAAACTCCAGGTCAGTCATGTGACTGGTGTGAGAACTAAAACAGTTATTTAAAACTTTACTTTAAAAGAGAGTAATTCAAAGGGCCACACCGTATAACACGGAACGAGTTTCCTCCTAAGATTACTAGTGCATATAACAAAATAGCGCAATGTTTTTGGGAAAAATGAAGCTATTATAAGACCCAGGTCCCATCACACAATGCAACGCAAGCCGTAGGATAGGGTTTTCCCTTATAATAGACAAACATGCTAGGTACGTTTAAAACAAATCATTTTATATTATTACTATAAGTGTATAGTGTCAAAACAATTTCAATCACAAGTATCAACCATATACGGCATGGGTACCATATATCATGTCGCCATACTAGGTTCTACAATTAAAACCACAAAATCACATGTTGGAAATTGGATTTTCGTCATGAGTCGAGGCAAGGGGCAAGCTCCTCTCCGTTCGAGACACTCTAGCAAATGTCTCAGGACCCCTCTATGATCCTTGGATCTTCAGGGTCGGTCCTCACCTAACTTTAGAGGATTAGTTATTCCTGAACACACGTTTCCCGGTCCTATAGGACCTATATATAATGGTCTGTATGTCGGCTCACATAGTGCCAGTTATCGACCATATATTTGAGGTGCCTCGCATTCCAACAACCACACAGGTGAAAAGTATATAAATGTCAGCCAGTTTAAGCACTGACACCACCACTAGCTAGAAAGAAACGTCGTGCTCTCCCTGCAGTCACTATCCCGTTTTTGACTCATACCGAGGTGTGAGGCACGCGAATTAACGCCATACACAAAGCTGCGCCACACAGGCTGTAGCGACCAGGAAAAATTCGACACTCGAATTTTCGACATTTACACAAACTGTGTCCCACTCGAGTATCGAATCTCCAGAAAGCTAGAAGGAAGAAGTTGGAGGATGAGAAAGATAAGATAGAAATATTAGAATAGAAGAATAAGAAGAAGAACAACACACAGAATCAAAGTCTCACATCGCAGCGGAACGAAATATAATATAGAAATAAATCTTTATTGAGAGCTTTGAATAAACTTACAACATCAGAGTACATCAACATCACTGGACAGTTATAATAATCTGCCCTTATATACAACACAGCGGAATAATATCATACGTCTGAACACTTCCAGCCCGTCTCTTCACAGCTTTCGAACCTGAACCTGTACACTCCGGGCTAACCCGAGCATTTACAAAACACCGGGTCAGTCTGGTGAACCAGAGTGAGATAAACTCACACAATATTTAGGGTAAATCATCCAATCATGATTTTAAAGTTAAAAATCATTTCAAAAGCAAAAGATAATCGTAAGACCAAATCCACACATAAACACGGACGGCTTTTACCTTACGATAACCCAAATCAATTTTCGAAATCATTATCTATTCTGATATTATAATAATGTCTAAATACAAATAATTAGCAAATCTAGGGGAACGCTTGCATCTCGCGCTCCCCGTATATAGTATACAATCGGAAACCGCGGGCGCTTATTGGATATTGGATTTCCAACTTGACAAGGTATGGGACCACCTTCCGCTTATGTATCTCTAGAGGCGAATACACCTGGGTTCAACAAGAACGTCTTGCAACCCGGCCCACACATGACCGACCACTCATTTCTCTTGAGTGTATCGAATGTATATCACCAACGGTTGGACTCAAACCACCGTTCCCGAATGGGCAGAATCGATAGAATAAGAAACAAAAGGAATTTCTATAGATAGGTGATTATACACCCTAATGGGAGCGACCCACATAGCCATGCTGCCTGCCCGATTTTTGTCATCTCCCGGTTGATGAGGCTTGAGGTCAGAACTTCTTGCCACCATTCACTTTGAATGCCACATTGTCGGATCCTCTGGATATCACTAATTGACGTCCACAAAAATACTCTAGTTATTTGGCTAGAGAAAACCATTTCTCCGCCATCAACCATCGTACGTTTGGAGAAATCAATGTACGTAATCTCCTTTGGAAATACTTTGTCAGACACTCGTCCATACAAGTCATCCAGGAACAGAATGAACCGAAGGCACCCTCCTACTGCATCCCCGGAATCACCCTACAGATCAGTAGCGAGAAGTCCTTGTAAGCCGTACATTTCAAATCACGACAGAATCACTGTTGAAATATCTCCGGCCGCTAAACCAGAGAAATCCAATCAGTAGTCCTTCCGCTTATGAAGATCAACGGTCTTCACTTGCTTCATCTTCGATAATCTTCTTTCACGTATTCATTGGTCGGAATGGTTTTCGAATATACATTCGATCCCGGTCTTTCCGTACCAACGATCATATGGTCAAGTTTGATAGTCGGTGTTTTAATTATCAAATTGTGAATGACATGAGTATACCAGTTCAGTACCAACACCACATGGCCTTTTTATTCAAACCGATTAACGATGGTAAATCACAAATTTCTTAAATATTTCAATATTTCAAATATAACATATTTGACTTAAGGTTATTATCTCAAACCTTTCCACTTTTCATATTTAAGAAAATACCATATTCAATTATTCTATCATCGTTCAAAACGTTAATTACGTTATCACTTATCTTCCCTATTGAAAAAAAATCATCTTAATTTGGCATTTATACTGATACTACGAACCCACTTTTCGTTTCATTATTTGAATACGTTGATCCACTTTCATTTCTGTAAATGAATTCACTTTCAACTCTTAACTTTCCAATTTCCTTTCATCTTGAAAAGTCCCCTTTTTACTTTCCACCAATTCCTTTTTATTTCTTTTATTTTGGATACTTATATAAATATAAATGCCCAAACCTCCCATTTCCATTACTTGGAAAAATCTCATTATATATACTCGATCCTTTTTTATTGTCATTTCATTATTATTTCTCATATGGAAATAATAAATCATTTTTACCCTCCTTCTCATTACAAACTAATATCATCCTCAGATAATTCCGAAGTCGTTCAAGTTGGGGTATTTATTTACCTCTCAGACCTTGATCAACAACGGTCTTACCTTTAGACAAACATCAGTTGTAACTCAAAACAGATATTTATTTTAATATCGAATACACCTCATTTAGCTATCTTATCGATAAAACTTCTTATCTTTTGAAACTTCCGTCCCGAGTATAACCATACTTCTTAATTCATTGATTAAAAAAAAAATTATTTATAAAATATCACGTTTCCCTTTTTCCTTTCTAGACGATACATCTTATCACCTGGATTTTTTTTTAAAAAAAAATCCTATTTCTTACCACATCACTTTTAAGCCTTTCTTTCAAGTCTTACTTCATAAATTTCCCTTAATTTCCTTTATTGAGTAATATTTATAAATCCTTACACCTCATTCCTTTTTATAAATTTTGTTTATAAAACATGGTCCTATATAATCCTTCTTTTATCACTTTTCTTTATAAAATCATTTAAAAACCAATTATAAATTCAATAAATAAATAAATAATAAATATTTATTTGCTTACAAACTTTAATCCAAATAATCCATTTAAAAAAATCCTTTTTTCTCTTTTTAGTTATAAAATATATTTTATAACTTTATCTCATCGATTTACCTGACGGTAGATCGATATTTATAGAATGGTAAATTCACAGGCCATGTACTGCCAACCACTCGACCAATAATATCCATTGGTTTAAACCAAACAAATGGTGAATCATCAGGTCAATATTCAACCATTTAATCAACCAATTCAATTCAAATAAATAATGGTCTCATAACAGTCTATAATGACAACTCAATATCAACCACAACAATCAACCAAAACAATTTATTTATTAAAACACGTTTATAAAAATAAACGTGACCAATAAGGTAATTTACCTCAATTGGAACCAATCGTTAAAAATAACGATTTGGGTTTCACTGAAATTAAACGACGTTTAATTTCATTAATTCAAACCATAACTAAATATATATCAGCAATCAGTAAATCACTAGCAACCATAGCACTTAAAAATAAAAACCCAACTTATAAAATATAAGTGGGAAATAACTGAGTGAGTTTAACTCACCTTTGAATTTGATTTCGTCGATAAATCAGCTTGTTTCCAATTGAATTAAACGACATTTCATTTTTCTAAAAAATCCATCTGCTGCCTGCCCTGCTCAGTCCTCATCCATCGCGTAGCACATGTCATCACGGTCCCAATGTTTTTCGTTTCGTTGAATTCTGATCACATTTGCTTCCGAAATTAGTATTTGAATTTTTATAAACCATTTAAACTAAGCAACTTAAAAAAAACAATTGGGCCTTACTGTTTTAAACCCGTCCAGCCCATCTTCGTTATAACCAGACCCGCATTCCCTTATATCCCTAAAGCCCTCGTCCTCCCTTCATTTCTCAAACAAACCCACCGCCACAAAAATTGAAGGAAAAAAAAACGAAACCCTCCTCCCACGAAAATCCGCATCGCCTCCCTCGTGACGCCCTGCTACTACCCACAGAACGAGACCGAGGACCCTAGTCCATCGCCTCCACAACCCATCAGCAACCACCACTTCTTCACCGACTCGACCCCTTCTAGAAGTTCCAGAGCTCCAGACCGAAGCGTCCATCCCCAAAAAAGCTAAGTAATTTTAATAAAATTTCCGTTGATATTTTCATTGTGAATTTGAATTCGGTTTTCTTCCTTGCTGTGTTGATTACGTTTAGCACCCACCCTGTATTTATACTAGAAGGGATTCAGTGATTCATGATTTGTTACGTATTAGTTAGACTTAGCTGTATTTAGATCCTAGGTGATTTCCCTATTCATTTCTACCAAGAGTAGTCGAACTATTTGTGATTGATACTTGGTTTCGGTGTGATATTTATCAGTGAGGTTACGGATTTTTGGTGGGTTTTACGTGTTGTCTTTGGTCAGAATCGAATTTATGTTGATTGACAAGCCGATGGTTCTGGTTTACTTAACAGATTTTGTGTTCGATCTTCCCATGTGCAAATACTCAGATCTGAACATGGATCGAATTGCCCCTGGTAGATTAGATTCAGCTATACTTTGTCTATTCACATGGTCAGTTAAATTTATATAATTTCTGCGCAAGCTGTTATCTGCTAAATTTCAGATTTTAATTGTGATATATATATATATATATATATATATATATATATAGGTAAGATTTTCTTTCATAAGATTTTGTGGCATGTGATCTCTGTTGTATTTTCATGTACTTATTGAATTGTTTATACCATGTGCACAAACTATAGGATGAACTGTTCATACAGAAGCTATGACCTATTGAATTGTCCATTCGATTTCAGATTTCAGATTTAGAATTGATGTAAATTTATGGCCGAAAGGATTTGGTATACAAGATTTTCTAAATACATATATATATCAATATATATGTATGTAGATTTTGATTGGGTTTTCTACTGTTGGTTCACTGTCTCTATATTTTTCTTCTTTTACTTTTCTTTTTCTTTCTTCATCATACATATACCTATACATTATTTTACTAGCTACTTATAGCTGTTTTCTATTTTTTTCTCCTTCCAGGACAGTGATGCCCTGAAGTGATGGCTGCGCTGGTGTACATTTTTAAGTATCATACGTGGTCTGCTCAAATTTCTTGTTCAAGTTTGTTGTGTATTCATTTGAACTGATGTATGTATTGGCAAAAAGATTTGTCTATAAAATTTTCTATACATGAAGCTATATTTTACTGTTTGATCTGTTGTTTTCATGTACACATATATTGTTTCCATGTACGTTTAGTTGTTCAAGAGACAAAAGGGATGCTGTATATTTGAATTCTTGAATGAATTGTTTTAGCCCTTTTATTTTGTTTTGCCTTCATACAGTTTAGAATATATGTACCGTCCTCTTGCGTTAGCATAGACCATTTTCATTAAACTAAGTGAAAACGCGGATGGATATATTGTCCACAAACTTTAGTTTGGGTTATTTTCAAATCTTATATACTGTGGTACGATATAAATTAAATTCTAAAATAGTTGAATAAAAATAAACCAATATCATCAATTATATTCAAATGAGATATCGTATATTCCAAATCAGACTAAGACTGATTTTCATACTCGACATTCGAAAATTTGGTTTAACCGATATAAATTTTTTATTTAATTTATTAAATAACGTTATCGTTTATAACGATTTCCATAGCGACTATTTCAAATTTTCAACTGGACGTAACTAATAAATTATAACACGAAATCTCGATTTTTCTCTTTCATATGAAAAATAAAATCAAATCGATTCCAACGTTTCTGGTTTCACAGAATTTCAACTTAAAACGAATTCTGTATACTCAGTTGAAGTTTAAAACGAAATTTACGAACTACCGCACCATTTCTAGTTCGTTTATAATAAAATTATAAATTAAACGTTTTGACGTCGTTTTAAATAACAAATATATTTATATAATTCAATATAAACAATATTTAAACCCCTTTAAATCACTCGTTCACGTTATACCGCAAATTCACCATTTTCCCAATATCCCGTAAATAAAATATTACTATATTATTAATATAATTTAAATATTCAAATTAAAATGGTCAAATTCCATTATTAAACTCAAACAAATATTTTAAATAAATAAAATATTTCAAGTAAATGGTCAGAAAATACGGGACATTACACAGGCCGTGCTTTGATTATCAACCACAAGACTTTTCTTTTCAACAAATGCCTTGATCATCTGCCACTTAGGCATGCCACACAGGCAATTCACTCCATGCGACTGATGTCCATCAATATACAACCTCTGAGCTCGTACGTCTCAGAGAAGGGCGTTAAGTAAGAGAATAAATTCTCCGCCGCCAAACAGATGTATATTTAATAGAGATCAATCAACACAGAATAAAACCCAATGTCAGACACAAAGTCCATTTGCAAGTCCGTTCTGGGTCCAAATGAAACCGGAGGCACTTTCCTCGCATATCCATCGATCACCAAGTACGTCTGGACGATCACCAACTGATTCCCTCATCTTGGGTGTACAGCCCAATCAAGATCATCAGTAATCACCCAAACGATGTAAAGACTTCCGGTCTTCAACCACCGTCTTCATCTTCTACTTATCGTCGAATCGGTTATTCAGAATGGGTATAAACCCGGCCTTTCCGAAAAACCCGCGTATGTAATAAACAAATGTTACACAAACACAACATACGCCTCATTCCAATTCAGAATATTCTTGTATTCTGATATTCATATTCTTAGGGAAAGGTTCCCATTAATTTTATCAAAGATAAATTCTTCTAAATTTATTATTTAATCTTCCTTTGGATATCATTTCAAACCATATCATGGTTTTTCAAACTAGTCGGGATTAGCGAACCACACCGAAGTAATTATTTATTTTATTTCCCAATCCCAACCTATTTATCCCATGGAGCAAAACGGGTAATACTCCATATCAAACACCACGTGTTATCGGTAAATATTAATTACCATTTCACATTCAAATCTAATTAAAGATTTGACTATCGCTTTGGAGCAAAACTGGTGATACTCCATTCTCGATCATTTCAATCTAATTAAAGATTCATTAAAACTCCACTTAGTTTTAATTTTCCTACAAATCAATATCCTGTCTTTAACTGGGTTAAAGAACCAATGTCATCTAAAACACGATCCACGATAAACCCAAAATTACATTCTGTTGTTAATGGGTTAAAGAACAGGTGTTATTCAAAACACCGCTCACGATAAACCCAAAAACCAATTTAAATTCAACTTCAATTAATATTATTTAATTGGTACACTTCATTTAATCTAAATAGAAAGATTTAATCTTTTTATCAACTGGGTTTAAGAACAGTGTTAATGAAGACTCCATTCACGACAAACCCAAATCACATTTGATATTAAATACAAGGCTCTGAATAGAAAATATATCGGCTTATATTCAATATCAAATTCTACGACCTACAAATATTGTATTGGAAATAACGATATAGATATATCTTTCCAATTCCCAGAACAATATCTGTATAATCACGAAATTCAACATCGAAATATTCCAAAGACAATTTCGATTCAAATCCATTTCCACTTCAATTATTCGAAATTCTGATTATTTTTAAAACCACTTTCAAATTCAATTTATTTATTTCAAAAATAAATTGATTTTTTTTATTCTAGTTCAAAACTAGTTCATTTCGATAAAATTCTATTTTTATCTTCTCAAATTTGGGAACTTTCTTCCCAATTCTTTCCAATTCATATATTATGATTTTACACAAATTATTAATATTTTTAATAATTTTATCAAGGCCCGTACAGTCGATTTCCACCAACGGCCATCGAACTGCACTTACAGCGACCTTTTCCAAATTTGATTTGGACATAATTCCAAATCCAACCGTTAGATTTCATATTTCTAATATTCATTGGAAAGCTCTTTTCGATACGAACCCAACGGTTCCGGTTTCAGGAGAATCTGACGGTCGGATCTCCCGCAACGTCAATTCGTAGTCAGTGGTCGAAATTCGCGAACTGCCGCAGCGCGGCGCGTTCTATTCAGGCCATTTAATATATATAATATATATATTATATATATTTCGTCGATTTTAATTCAAAACGTATTTTATAATTCGTTTTAAATTTATTTTCAAAACAATTTCCACTTCATATTCAATTTTAAATAAAAATTGAATATTCCATACCATCAATATATATATAAATGATAATATTTTCAAAATATTATATTTTGAAATCACTTCCTTTTCTATATTCATTTCAAAAACGAATATAATCGATATAAATATCGTTCACGTCCAAATGGCGTATCTCTAATCAACACGGCTTTATATATATTTCACTAACTTCGTTATTCTATTCAACAAATGAATATTTTCTTCTATTCAACACATAAATCTATATTTCTTTCAACGCATGAATATTCTCAACACATGAGCATCGTCAACACATGACTGTTTTTGCTATTTAATATATTTGATAAAGTTGTGTTAAAGATGTAAATTTTATTGTTTAAAATATTTTACTCAACACATGAATATTTTCAACACATGAATATATATTTTATTCAACACATAAATATATCTTTCGTCTATTCAACACATGAATATATATTTTATTCAACACATAAATATATCTTTCTTCTATTCAACACATGAATATATATTTATTCTATTCTTTATTTTCCCAATTGGAATGAGGCCCAATCAATTACCATATAATGTTAATTATATGGATCCCATACAACACATATATATAATAGCAATGACTAATAATCAACCATCATTCAAAGTGCACTACACAACTACATAAACATTAAATATAAATATTTAACACTTACACAGCCTGTCAATCAAACGACCAACATATCACTAAACAATTGGGATTAGTGTGCGCCAAATATCATCCCAACACCCATGTGGGGTTTCAAATCAACAAACACATATTTTTATTCACACACACGTTAAAAATAATATTTTTAACGATCAAATATTTTTAACTATATAAATATTTTATTTCATTTCACATCACACAATCAATTTTCACCACAACAAACAATTAAACATACAAGCCATCCGTGGTCTGTGGACGACGGGTGTCGGGTGCTGCTAAGCACCGTCTGCATCCTAGTATATATTTTAACTAGAAAAGAAAATTTAAAGTGAGAAGTTCTCACCGAGGGTTCCACTATGTCGTGCTTTGCTTTTGAATTGCTGAACCGTCTGGATCTGTTTGAAATTCCAATGATATCTTTTCAAGCTGTTCATGATAAAAATTATATTTTTATTACTTCTTTTCAATAAATAAAAATCGTATTTTTATTTCTACTTCATATATAAATATCGAAATTTTTATATCATCATATACATAATAAAATCAGATTTTTATTTCGCTACATATATAAAGATAATATTTTTGACTATCTATATAATATAAAAATCATATTTTTATATCGTTATCCTATATATAAAAATCATATATTCATTCTAAAACCATATGTATAAAAACCCAATCTTTATATGGGGGTTAAGCATATAAAAATCAAAATTTTATGTTGTTATTCACATGAGAAAACCCTATTTTATATAAATAAAAATATTGCCTTTTTCAAATTAAAAATCTCTTCTTTCTACATCTAAAAATCTTATAACGTTCCCTTCTTTGTATGATGTTCATACAAATAAAAATCACATCTTTACTTTACTACGCCATTATATAAATTTAAAACAATGCCATAAATATTTTTATACAATGAAATAATTTAAAAATCATATTTTTATTCATCTAAATAAATAAAAACAATAAAATAGATAAACAAAAAGGCTCACTGGCATATGGAGGTCGAAGGAGGGTGGTTGTGGGCGGTTTCAGGTGGCGCGCTAGGTTTCTTCGGTGGGAGGGGCTGCGATTTTCGACTGGGGAAGAAAATGGAAGGGGGAAGTGGAGAGGGGAGGTCGCGCGAGAGGAGGAGGTCAAAAAGGGGGGGCGATGCCGAAACGGCGGTGGCGCTGTCGCGCGAGGTGGCGCGTTCGATTTTGGAGAGGGGGAGGAAGTGGACCGGGAGTGCAGGAGAGGGGGGGGGGGGTCAGAGGCGGTGGCGCTCGCCTTGGCGGCGGTGGAAGGCCGACGGGGGGCGACGAGATCGCGATCCCCCCTTCCATTTTTTTTATTCCTTTTTGTTGAAAATGAAATCGGGGGGGGGGGGGGGGAGGGGGGTTGAGGGTATAGGAGAGAGGGATATTTTATTTTTGATTTATTTAATTTCAAAAAGCAACTTTTATTTTCAAACTCGAAATCGAACCCACCGCATGCCGTTCCCCGCTAATTACCCCCATTCCGAACACAATGGAATATGTATCGTAAGCTGATTCGATCGTTTCAATCAGTTTTCATAAAAATCAACATATAACTCTATATATTGAATTTGAACGCGCATTTCAATTTATCGGGGTCACATACTAAATCGAAAAATTCCAGAAAAATATTTTCTAGCTTCGTATTGACGATACAGTCCTAATAAAACTAATTTCATCGAATTCTGAGACCGTTTGAAAAATGGCCATTTTTCCAGTCGATTAAAATTAACTGAAACTGGTCAAACGCGTATTGAATGCAAAAATTATGAAAATTGGAATCTAGAAATAATTTGATATCCCGGATCCAACAAAAGTGGTTTCGTCGAAAACCGAGGTCGTTTGCAAAATTTCCATTTTTAAGGGTCAGATTCCATAGCGACTATTCCGAATTTTCAACTGGGCATAACTTTTGATTCCCGCTATGAAATTTCGATTCTTCGGATTCATTGGAAAGATATCCTCAATTAGATTCTAATATTTTTGGTTTCCCTAAAATCAGGTTTATTTTGCACCCGGTACATTCATTTGAACTTTGAAATTGAATTATCGAACTACCGTGCCATTTTCAATTCCTTTTATAATTATAAATAAATATTTATTTTCTAACGACGATCTATATAACTATATACATTCTAATTCTATTCAAAATAAATTTCTCGTCGTTATTATTTAAAATAATCTATTTTAAATATTCAAAATTCGCTAAAATTGCCGAAATAAAATTTTTAAATTGGCTCAGAATTTCCGGGTTATTACAATCGCCCCCACTTAAAACTTTTCATCTCCGAAAAGGAACGAAGCTGAAAGTTGTTTAACAAACCAACTCAACTTCCATTGTTTTCATTATGGCTTAAGTTTTTCAACTTTTCAATTTCTACGAACTTTTCAAATTTTTTCTAAAATTTGGCTAACACCCTATATTTCCGAAAAAATTCGCCATGACCACCCCTGCACCCGGGACTTCGGTATATTTCATATAGCCTCCCATGGCCTTCTTCAATCCAAAAAAAAAAAAAAAAAGCCAAGCGGCTCATAAAATCATCCAAAACCCAAGAAATACGATAAACATGTACCTATTTGTCGGGCAAACAATTTTATTCCTCTGCTTTAGCCTCCTTGCTATGACCTGTTCAATGGATATACATGTATATGCATGCAATTGCAAACAAATTTCAATACAGTTCAATATTTGGTTCAATTAGGCTAAATGGTTCAAAATTATCAAACCAATAATCAAACAACACAACCAGCAATCAATTAGTGAATTAACGTTTCAAATTCATAATTTTGATATATATACAGAAAATCATGTTTTTGATGTCAAATCACAACAATAAACCCTATCTAGTTTTGGTTCTCACACCAGTCTAATGGAAATATATAGAAATCTCACTTTCGTTACTCGAAAATAAAGACTGATAACGCTGCAGCATTATCAGAATCATCCCCGGGCGACTAGAGTGTGATTCTATATCTATTCAGTATATTAAAACTTCGAATATACGTTCATGACGCGTATATGCAAAATCTTTATATACTCGATTGTCCAAATCAATACAAATAAAATATTCAAATACGTATAAAACGATTTAAATTTCAAAACAAAATTTGTTTTCATTTTGAAAAATATACTCTTCACACTCGTTCTAGGATACTATTAATCCTATCTCTAACGAGTCATTCTCATTGGACATTACTAATCCAATCTCTGATGTATTTTTTTGTATGGTTCTAATGTGTCTTGTTCTCAAGCTCTGTAAACCAAAGCTCTGATACCACTGTAACAACTAAGAATTTCGCTCGATCAGAGTCGATCGCTAAACCGACCAAGACCGTTCGAAACCACGGATTGCTTTGAGGACAAGACGAATCAGAACACAAACAGAAGAACATTTCATTGTTTCTTACAATAATCTCATCAGAATATACAGAATATGAATAAATATTATACAACAGAGAATATCAGAGATTTAAATACATTACTGCAGCGGAAAAATAATAGAAAACATAACTGAAAGAAATACACGGATATAGAGCTTTCCGAATATCGCTTCAGCTATAAACCAGGATCCTGTGAATATAAATATGCAAAACCAAAACTTCTAGCTGTCCGTGCGGAAAATAAGGGCACCCAGAGTTTAGGTTAAAATAATAAACTCCAGGTCAGTCATGTGACTAGTGTGAGAACTAAAACAGTTGTTTAAAACTTTACTTTAAAAGAGAGTAATTCAAGGGACCACGCCGTATAACACGGAAGGAGTTTCCTCCCAAGAATACTAGTGCATATAACAAAACAACGCAATGCTTTTTGAAAAAATGGAGCTATTATAAGACCCAGGTCCCATCACACAATGCAATGCAAGCCGGAGGATAGAGTTTTCCCTTATAATAGCTAAACATGCTTGGTACGTTTAAAACAAATCATTTGATATTATTACTATAAGTGTATAGTGTCAAAACAATTTCAATCATAAGTATCAATCATAGACGACATGAGTACCATATATCATGCCGCCATACTAGGTTCTACAATTAAAACCGTAAAATCACATATTGGAAATCGGATTTCCGTCATGAGTCGAGGCAAGGGGCAAGCTCCTCTCTGTTCGAGACGCTCTAGCAAATGTCTCAGGACCCCACTATGATTCTTGGATCTTCAGGGCCGGTCCTCACCTAACTTTGGAGGATTAGTTATTCCTGAACACACGTTTCCCGGTCCTATAGGACCTATATATAATGGATTGTACGTCGGCTCACATAGTGCTAGTTATTGACCATGTATTCGAGGCGCCTCGCATTCCAACAACCACACAGGTGAAAAGTATATAAATGTCAGCCAGTTTAAGCACTGACACCACCACTAGCTAGAAAGAAACGTAGTGCTCTCCCTGCAGTCACTATCCCCTTTTTGACTCATACCGAGGTGTGAGGCTCGCGAATTAACGCCATACACAAAGCTACGCCACATAGGCCGTGCTTTGATCATCAACCACAAGACTTTGCTTTTCAACAGAAGCCTTGATCATCTGCCACTTAGGCATGTCACACAGGAAATTCACTCCATGCGACTGATGTCCATCGATATACAACCTCTGAGCTCGTACGTCTCAGAGAAGGTCATTAAGAAAGAGAATAAATTCTCCGCCGCCAAACAGATGTATATTTAATAGAGATCAATCAACACAAAATAAAATCCAATGTCAGACACACAGTTCATTTACAAGTCCGTTCTGGGTCTGAACGAAATCGGGGGCACTTTCCTCGCATATCCATAGATCTCCAAGTGCGTTTGGACGATCACCAACTGATTCCCTCATCTTGGGTGTACAGCTCAATCAAAATTATCAGTAATCACCCAAACGATGTGAAGACTTCCGGTCTTCAACCACCGTCTTCATCTTCGACTTATCGTCGAATCGGTTATTCAGAATGGGTATAAACCCGGCCTTTCCGAATAACCCGCGTATATAATAAACAAATGTTACACAAACACAACATACGCCTCATTCCAATTCAGAATATTCTTTTATTCTGATATTCGCATTCTTAGGGAAAGGTTCCCATTAATTTTATCAAAGATAAATTCTTCTAAATTTATTCTTTAATCTTCCTTTGGATATCATTTCAAACCATATCATGGTTTTTCAAACTAGTCGGGATTAGTGAAACACACCGAAGTAATTATTTATTTTATTTCCCAATCCCAACCTATTTATCCCATGGAGCAAAACGGGTAATACTCCATATCTAACACCACGTGTTATCGGTAAATATTAATTACCATTTCACATTCAAATCTAATTAAAGATTTGACTATCGCTTTGGAGCAAAACTGGTGATACTCCATTCTCGATCATTTCAATCTAATTAAAGATTCATTAAAACTCCACTTAGTTTTAATTTTCCCACAAATCAATATCCTGTCTTTAACTGGGTTAAAGAACCAATGTCATCTAAAACACGATCCACGATAAACCCAAAATCACATTCTATTGTTAATCGGGTTAAAGAACAGGTGTTATTCAAAACACCGCTCATGATAAACCAAAAAACCAATTTAAATTCAACTCCAATTAATATTATTTAATTGGTACACTTCATTAAATCTAAATAGAAAGATTTAATCTTTTTCTCAACTGGGTTTAAGAACAGTGTTAATAAAGTCACCATTCACGACAAACCCAAATCACATTTGATATTAAATACAAGGCTCTGAATAGAAAATATATCGGCTTATATTCAATATCAAATTCTACGACCTACAATTATCGTATTGGAAATAACGATATAGATATATCTTTCAAATTCCCAGAACAATATCTGTATAATCACGAAATTCAACATCAAAATATTCCAAAGACAATTTCGATTCAAATCCATTTCCACTTCAATTATTGGAAATTCTGATTATTTTTAAAAGCACTTTCAAATTCAATTTATTTATTTCAAAAATAAATTGATTTTTTTATTCTAGTTCAAAACTAGTTCATTTCGATAAATATCTATTTTTATCTTTTCAAATTTTCAACTTTCATCCCAATTCTTTCCAATTCATAGATTATGATTTTACACAAATTATTAATATTTTTAATAATTTTATCAAGGTCCGTACAGTCGATTTCCATCAACGGCCGTCGAACTGCACTTACAGCGACCTTTTCCAAATTTGATTTGGACATAATTCCAAATCCAACCTTTAGATTTTAGATTTCTAATATTAATTGGAAATCCTTTTTCGATACGAACCCAACGGTTCCGGTTTCAGGAGAATCCGACGGTCAGATCTCTCGCAACGTCAATTCGAAGTCAATGGTCGAAATTCGCGAACTACCGCAGCGCGGCGCGTTCTATTCAGGCCATTTAATATATATAATATATATATTATATATATTTCGTCGATGTCAATTCAAAACGTATTTCATAACTCGTTTTAAATTTATTTTCAAAACAATTTCCACTTCATATTCAATTTTAAATCAAAATTGAATATTCCATATCATCATTATATATAAATGATAATATTTTCAAAATATTATATTTTGAAATCACTTCCTTTTCTGTATTCATTTCAAAAACAAATATAATCGATATAAATTTCGTTAGCGTCCAAATGGCGCATCTCTAATCAACACGACTTTATATATATTTCACTAACTTCATTATTCTCTTCAACAAATGAATATTTTCTTCTATTCAACACATGAATCTATATTTCTTTCAACACATGAATATTCTCAACACATGAGCATCGTCAACACATGACTATTTTTGTTATTTAATATATTTGATAAAGTTGTGTTAAAGATGTAAATTTTATTGTTTAAAATATTTTACTCAACACATGAATATTTTCATGTATATTCAACACATAAATATATCTTTCTTCTATTCAGCACATGAATATATATTTTATTCAACACATAAATATATCTTTCTTATATTCAACACATGAATATATATATTTATTCTATTCTTTATTTTCCTAATTGGAATGAGGCCCAATCAATTACCATATAATGTTAATTATACGGATTCCATACAACACTTGTATATAATAGCAATGACTAATAATCAACCATCATTCAAAGTGCACTACACAACTACATAAGCATTAAATATAAATATTTAACGCTTACACAGCCTGTCAATCAAATGATCGACATATCACTAAACAATTGGGATTAGTGTGCGCCAAATATCATCCCAACACCCGTGTGGGGTTTCAAATCAACAAACACATATTTTTATTCACACACACGTTAAAAATAATATTTTTAACGATTAAATATTTTTAACTATATAAATATTTTATTTCATTTCACATCACACAATCAATTTTCACCACAACAAACAATCAAACATACAAGCCATCCATGGTCTGTGGATGACGGGTGTTGGGTGCTGCTAAGCACCGTCTGCATCCTAGTATATATTTTAACTAGAAAAGAAAATTTAAAGTGAGAAGTTCTCACCGAGGGTTCCACCCCGCCGTGCTTTGCTTTTGAATTGCCGAACCGTCTGGATCTGTTTGAAATTCCATTGATATCTTTTCATGCTGTTCATGATAAAAATTATTTTTTTATTACTTCTTTTCAATAAATAAAAATCATATTTTTATTTCTACTTCATATATAAAGATCGAAATTTTTATATCATCATATACATAATAAAATCAGATTTTTATTTCACTACATATATAAAGATAATATTTTTGACTATCTATATAATATAAAAATCGTATTTTTATATGGTTATCCTATATATAAAAATCATATATTCATTCTAAAACCATATGTATAAAAACCCAATCTTGATATGGGGGTTAAGCATATAAAAATCAAATTTTCATGTTGTTATTCACATGAGAAAACCCTATTTTATATAAATAAAAATATCGCCTTTTTCAAATTAAAAATCTCTTCTTTCTACATCTAAAAATCTTATAACGTTCCCTTTTTGTATGATGTTCATACAAATAAAAATCATATCTTTACTTTACTATGCCATTATATAAATTTAAAACAATGCCATAAATATTTTTATACAATGAAATGATATAAAAATCATATTTTTATTCATCTAAATAAATAAAAACAATAAAATAGATAAACGAAAAGGCTCACCGGCGTATAGAGGTCGAAGGAGGGTGGTTGTGGGCGGTTTCAGGTGGCGCGCGAGGTTTCTTCGATGGGAGGGGCTGCGATTTTCGACTGGGGAAGAAGATGGAAGGGGGAAGTGGAGAAGGGAGGTCGCGCGAGAGGAGGAGGTCGAAGGGGGGGGATGCCTGAATGGTGGTGGCGCTGTCGTGCGAGGTGGCGCGTTCAATTTCGGAGAGGGGGAGGAAGTAGAGCGGGAGTGCAGGAGAGGGTAGGGGGGTCAGAGGCGGTGGCGCTCGCCTTGGCGGCGGTGGAAGGCCGATGGGGGGCGACGAGATCGCGATCCCCCTTCCATTTTTTTATATTCCTTTCTGTTGAAAATGAAATCGGGGGGGGGGGGGGGTGGCTGAGGGTATACGAGAGAGAGAGCGATATTTTATTTTTAATTTATTTAATTATTTAATTTCAAAAAGCAACTTTTATTTTCAAACTCGAAATCGAACACACCGCCTATCGTCCCTAGCTAATTACCCCCATTCCGAACACAATGGAATATGTATCGTAAGCTGATTCGATCGTTTCGATCAGTTTTCATCAAAATCAACATATAACTCTATATATTGAATTTGAACGTGCATTTCAATTTATCGGGGTCACATACTAACTCAAAAAATTCCAGAAAAATATTTTCTAGCTTCGTATTGACAATACGGTCCTAATAAAACTAATTTCATCGAATTCTGAGACAGTTTGAAAAATGACCATTTTCCAGTCGATTAAAATCAACTAAAACTGGTCAAACGCGTTTTCCTTTGGCACACTCGCATATTGAATGCAAAAATTATGAAAATTAACATCTAGCAATAATTTGACATCCCGGATCCAACAAAAGTGGTTTCGTCGAAAACCGAATTCGTTTGCAAAATTTCCATTTTTAAGGGTCAGAATTCCATAGCGACTATTCTTAATTTTCAACTGGGCATAACTTTTGATTCTCGCTATGAAATTTCGATTCTTCGGATTCGTTGGAAAGATATCTTCAGTTAGATTCTAATATTTTTGGTTTTGCTAAAATCCGGTTTATTTTGCACCCGGTACATTCATTTGAACTTTGAAATCAAATTATCGAACTACCGCGCCATTTTCAATTCCTTTTATAATTATAAATATTTATTTTCTAACGACGATCTATATAACTATATACGTTCTAATTCTATTCAAAATAAATTTCTCGTCGTTATTATTTAAAATAATCTATTTTAAATATTCAAAATTCGCTAAAATTGCCAAAATAAAAATTTTAAATTGGCTCAGAATTTCCGTGTTATTACAATTCCAAACTTGAAATTGCTTAAAATGAAAATTTGGTGAAAAGTGATTTGATTTTGAAAGAACTTGAAAATGAGATTGAAAAATCCAAGAATTTTCAGTTTGAAAAACAAAAACGATTTGAATTTGAAATCTCGGAGTCCCAAGCCAAAATTAAATTTCTTAAAGATGAAAATTTGGCTTTAAAATCTGATTTTGAAAGATGTAAGATCACCAAAAATTGTTATTCATATTTAATGAAAGAAAACGGTGATCTTAAAACTGAAATTCAACGACTTGAAATAACATTGACTAAATTTTCTAACGTAGAAAAATCTTTAAATATGTTGTTGAAAAATCAGTGTAACGACCCGTATTCTACGCATCATAGGATCGTAGAATATTTATTTCTTTCACATACGAAGTCATATGGTCATGTAAATTTGGGAGACGACTATTGGGGTCATTTCCCATGTTCATGATTTTTGTCGATTTTTAAATGACCATTTTACCCCTAATTGGCACTGTTTTGGCCATAACTTTTGACTGGAAAGGAATTTTGACTTAAAAACCACTTCCATTGGCTCCGGATGATGGTTTACAATTCCATAGAGTGGTCACAATAGCCAAACGGACTCATCGTTTGGGAGATATGGCTGAAACAAGTTTCAGATAGTGAAAAACAGCTTAATTGGGCTTAACCGGGTGATTAACAGCTAGGCCCAATGGGAGATTTCATGATTAGGGTAAGAAGGAGGATGAAATCAGTTAGAGAACAATTTTATCCTCATTTCCCAGCCGCCACTTTCATTCTTGAACCCTAACAATGGCCGCCAACATCTAGAAACATCCCCAAACCACTTTCTAATCAAGTTTTTGCTTATTCTACATCAAATTAAGGAGAGAAAACACGAAGGCAAGGTTAGAGCTGCTGTTAGACGTCAGTATTCACCCAAATCAGCGAGGTTTCAGTTCCGAGAATTTCATTTGTGGCCAAGGTGAGTGATTAGCATCGTTTTGACACTAATTACAGTTAATTAAGGGTAATTGTGAAGATTAGCAAATTTATACACTAATAAATTCTGGAAAAATATCCATAAATTCGAAAATAATATTTTATGCCTCTGGTAGAAATTTTGTTTAATTTGGTTAAGTTTTGTTAAACCTATGATTAGTTTTGCTTAAACATGCTTAAGGGAAAATATGGGGTTTTGGGTATATTTGATCCATTTTGACATGTAAATTCATTGTTTTGGTCTTTGTGGTTAGTTTACTATGTTGCTATGACTATATGATATGCTTTGTGATTGATTTCAATAGTTAGAATGGTCGAAAACATCGTCGAATGGCGTAAACCACTTGCTGGAAAAGTTGCAGGAAAGTGCATGTTCTGGATCGGATCAGATCGGATATGGGGCTCGGATCGGATAAGTTGAACTCGGCAAGGGATTCGATCGGATCGGAGCTTGACACTTGAGAAAACTGGCAAAAAGGAAGGCCACGCTAATTGAACTGGGATCAGATCGGATAAAGGAGGAGGGATCAGATCGGATAAAGGAGGAGTGATTGGATCGGATAAAGGAGGAGAGATCGGATCGGAGCATGTGAAGAACGAGGGAGCTGATCGGAGCGGAAGCATGGACTGGATGGGAGATGGCAACCCGACCCGACCCGAAGTGGGACACCCAACCTAAACCGATGCGATCTGTTTATGATGTTCCTGTTAGAGTTTTGTTTGATACCGGAGCTTCCAGTTCTTTCATATCTAGTGACCTGGTAGATAGATTGGGATTGGAGCCCGAGATTGTCGATAGACCTTTAGTAGTGACGAACCCGATTGGTGGTTCGACTAGCCTTAGCATGATTTGTCGTAATGTGGTCTTATCGAGTCATGGATGCATGTTTGTTTGTGATTGCTTTGTTTTGGGCTTTACTGGGTTTGGCATTATTTTGGGAGTAGATTGGCTCCAAAGATACGGGGTGGTGGTAGACTGTGACGGCTTTTTGGTGACAGCTAGAGCGGATGATGGGCGGAGGATAGTGTTTGGTGGTCTACCCAGTGAGGGGGTATTGGCTAGTTTTCTAAACTCCCTCGACATTCCGCATAGTGAGTTGTCAGGTTTGCCCGTGGTTGGCCAGTATCCGGACGTTTTCGAAGTGACCGGGCTTCCACCACACCGAGAGATTGAGTTCCGTATTGATTTAGTGAAAGATGCCAGACCTATAGTGATGCCACTTCGTCGTATGGCACCAAGGAAGTAGCGAGAGATCGAGGTGCAAGTCAGCGATCTTTTGAAGAAGGGATTTATCAGAAGGAGTGTTTCTGAATGGGGAGCACCAGTTGTGTTTGCTACCAAGGCGGATGGTTCCCTTCATTTGTGTATAGACTACCGCGAGTTGAATAAAGTGACGAGGAAGAACAAGTATCCTCTACCGCGGATAGATGATTTGTTTGATCAGTTGAGTGGCGCGAGAGTATTTTCTCAGTTGGATCTCGCGACAGGTTTTCATCAGCTTAGAGTGGAAGCTGAGAGTATAGCTAAAACGGCATTTCAGACGCCGTCTGGATTTTATGAGTGGTTGGTCATGCCATTCGGGATGACCAATGCCCCAGCATATTTTGTGGATCTTATGAATAGGGTATTCAGAGATCAGTTGAATAAGTTTGTCCTTGTGTTCGTTGATGATATTTTGGTCTACTCGAGGACAGAGGAAGAACACAAGGAACATTTAAGAATAGTGATGGAGGTGTTGAGAAAACACCAATTGAAAGCAAAGTTTTCTAAGTGTCACTTCTGGAGGAAGGAAGTGAGGTTCTTGGGTCATGTTGTTTCCGAGAATGGTATTGCCGTGGACCCTGCGAAGGTGGCTACGGTACAGGATTGGCCTACGCCCAAGAATGCAACAGATGTAAGAAGTTTCTTGGGGTTAGCTAGATACTATTGTAAGTTTATCCAAGGTTTCTCCAAGATAGCAGCACCATTGACCCAGTTAACCAAGAAGAATCAAGCTTTTGTCTGGAATGAAAGGTGCGAGAATGCATTCAAGAGTCTAAAGGACAAGTTGACATGCGCACCAGTGTTAGTCATTCCTAAGGGGAATGAAGAGATGATAGTATACACGGATGCCTGTGGTACTGGACTGGGTGCTATATTGATGCAAGGTGGTAGGGTTGTAGCTTATGCTAGTCGGCAATTGAAATCGTACAAGAGAAGATACCCTACCCATGATTTGGAATTGGCAGTGATCGTGTTCGCGTTAAAGATGTGGAGACACTATCTCTTGGGAGAAAGAATTGAGCTGTTTACAGATCATAAGTCGTTGAAGTATCTCTTCTCCCAGAAGGATCTAAATCTTCGGCAACAAAGGTGGTTAGAATTCTTGGCTTCCTTTGATTTTGACATTGCATATACACCAGGAAAGGGCAATGCGGTAGCCGATGCCTTGAGTAGGAGACATGCCAGTTTAGGGGCTATGTTTCTTGAATGGAAGCAACTGGAGTATATCGCTGGGTTTGATTTCAGACCAAAGTGCGAATTGGATCCAGAAATGTTAGCAAGTTTGACGATCAGACCCACTTTGATTGAGCGGATCGGCTCTAGTCAGAGGGACGATCCTAACCTATTGGAAATCATCTCCAAGTTAGAGTTCGGTATCGATGAGGAGATGGACAAGTATGGGCTTGATCGAGATGGATGGCTTAGAAAGAATGGAAAGCTTGATGTACCCAATGTCAATGGATTGAGAGATGAAGTGCTTAGAGAGTGTCATCACTCAAAACTGACTATACACCCCGGTGGTAACAAGATGTATCGAGACATGAAGAAGACCTACTACTGGGAAGGGATGAAAAGAGACATTGGGAGGTTTATATCCAAATGCATGAATTGCCAGCTAGTTAAAGCCGAGCAAAAGAAGCCTAGTGGGTTGTTGCAAACATTAGAAATTCCCGAATGAAAATGGGAGCAAGTCTCGATGGATTTCATCGATGGTTTACCAAGGACTAGATCGGGACATGATAGCATTTGGGTAATCGTGAATCGATTTACTAAGAGTGCAAGATTCATACCAGTCAAATCGACCAGAACGACAGCTAAGTTAGCAGAATTGTATATTAAGTGGGTAGTGAGATTTCATGGAGTACCTAAAAGCATTGTGAGTGATTGAGACCCGTTGTTCACTAGTGGGTTTTGGAAGAGCTTACAAGAGGCTCTGGGGTCAGAATTACATCTCAGTACCGCGTATCATCCTCAGACCGACGGTCAGACGGAGAGGATGAATCGTATATTGGAAGACCTCTTGAGAGCTTGTGTACTGGATTTTCACGGATCATGGGATGACCATTTGCATCTAGTAGAGTTTGCATATAATAATAGCTACCAATCCAGTATCGGGATTGCTCCGTTTGAAGCTTTGTACGGAAGACCGTGCAACTCACCATCATGTTGGATAGAGACTGGCGAGAAGTTTATGCTTGAACCAGATATGGTGAGTGAAACTTCAGGCAAGATCAAGATCATTCAACAACGAATGAAAGCTGCCCAAGATAGGCAGAAGTGTTATGCTGATATGAGGAGAAGAGACTTGAAATTTCCGTTGGTGACTTGGTGTTTGTCAAGATTTCTCCGTTGAAGAGCGTGATACGATTTGGTAGGAGAGGCAAGTTGGCACCAAGATTTGTTGGCCCATTCACTATTCTTGAACTAGTCGGGAATCTGGCATATAGAGTTGACTTACCAGAGAAGATGGCGGGAGTTCACATTGTATTTCATGTTTCCCAACTAAGGAAGTTCGTTCACGACCCAGATATGACTATTTCACCTGATCAGTTAGAGGACTTCGAAGTAGAACCCGAGGCGGTTGGGAACCGCAAGGCGGCCCGTATTGTCGAGCAGACATGAAGCAACTTCGAAGGAAGACGGTGAAGCTAGTCAAGGTTCAGTGGGGCGAGAACGAGAATGACTGTACTTGGGAGACAGAGGTGAGTATTAGAAAGATGTATCCAGAACTCTTCGCCTGGTAAGACTTTAACTTCAATTTAGTTTTCCGCATGCTAGGATATGTTTGTTTACTTGTTTTGCATGTTTGATTGTTGTATATGGTTGTTAGGCATGCGGGATCTTTTGTATGTTTGGGTTGAGGAATTTCGGGGATGAAATTTCTTAAGGGAGGAGAGTGTAACGACCCGTATTCTACGCATCATAGGATCGTAGAATATTTATTTCTTTCACATACGAAGTCGTATGGTCATGTAACTTTGGGAGACGACTATTGGGGTCATTTCCCATGTTCATGATTTTTGCCGATTTTTAAATGACCATTTTACCCCTAGTTGGTACTGTTTTGTCCATAACTTTTGGCTGGAAAGGAATTTTGACCTGAAACCACTTCCATTGGCTCCGGATGATGGTTTACAATTCCGTAGAGTGGTCACACTAGCCAAACGGACTCACCGTTTGGGAGATATGGCTGAAACACGTTTCAGATAGTGAAAAACAGCTTAATTGGGCTTAACCGGGCGATTAACAGCTAGGCCCAATGGGGGATTTCGGGATTAGAGTAAGAAGGAGGCTGAAATCAGTTAGAGAACGATTTTATCCTCATTTCCCAGCCGCAACTTTCATTCTTGAACCCCTAACAATTGCCGCCAACATCTAGAAACATCCCCAAACCACTTTCTAATCAAGTTTTTGCTTATTCTACATCAAATTAAGGAGAGAAAGCACGAAGGCAAGGTTAGAGCTGCTGTTAGACGTCAGTATTCACCCAAATTAGCGAGCTTTCAGTTCTGATAATTTCATTTGTGGCCAAGGTGAGTGATTAGCATCGTTTTAACACTAATTACAATTAATTAAGGGTAATTAGTGAAAATTAGCAAATTTATACACTAATAAATTCTGGAAAAATATCCATAATTTCGAAAATAATATTTTATGCCTCTGGTAGAAATTTGGTTTAGTTTGGTTAAGTTTTGTTAACCCTATGATTAGTTTTGCTTAAACATGCTTAAGGGAAAATATGGGGTTTGGGGTATATTTGATCCATTTTGACATGTAAATTCATTGTTTTGGTGTTTGTGGTTAGTTTACTATGTTGCTATGACTGTATGATATGCTTTGTGATTGATTTCAATAGTTAGAATGGTCGAAAACGTCGTCGAATGGCGTAAAACACTTGCTGGAAAAGTTGCAGGAAAGTGCAGGTTTTGGATCGGATTGGATCGGAAATGGGGCTCGGATCGGATAAGTTGAACTGGGCAAGGGATTCGATCGGATCGGAGCTTGACACTTAGAGAAAACTGGCAAAAAGGAAGGCCACGCTAATTGAACTGGGATCAGATCGGATAAAGGAGGAGGGATCGGATCAGATAAAGGAGGAGAGATCGGATCGGATAAAGGAGGAGAGATCGGATCAGAGCATGTGAAGAACGAGGGAGCTGATCGGAGCGGAAGCATGGGCTGGATGGGAGATGGCAACCCGACCCGACCCGAAGTGGGACACCCGACCCGAACCGATGCGATGCTGTGGACCCGAACCGAACCGCAATAGGAGAAGACCACGAACCAACTCAAAGTGGAGGACCCGACCCGAACCGATGGCTAGAAGGGGAAACCCGACCCACCCAGTGTTGACCAATAACCCGAGATGCAAAGGTAGTCCAATATGGGAAGTTAGAGCTCAGGATCCAGTTGGGAACCGATGAGCTCACTTCATGATTGGGCTTTTCTGCGGGACGTGTGCCAAGGAGCAGTCGATGTCTATGACTTTGGATCACTATGTATGGGAGGTACGTGAACGGATTCAGGGCCACAATGGCATAGGTACGACTAAAGGGCTATAGACCAATGAAGTGGGGTCATTTGTAAAGATTTGGTCATGACTCCATGTGATAAGCTTGGTAGTAGCAGTAGTTGTACAAGTCGAACTCCATCACTACTTCGATGAGTCCAGTGATTGACAGTGGTGGACATCGTACGCTTTACGTACTGAGTGAGAGATGTGAGGATGATTGTTATGCTTGATTTGTTTGCCACCATTATGACATACACACCCCACCCTTTTATTCTTTACACTATCTGTTTTGGCACCTTAGAGTATTGTACGGTATGTAGTGCTAACTCTTTGGTTGCAGGTCGAGGTTCAGGTATTGTTTAGTATACCTGTTATTGTTCTGTTTAGATGCTTATCGCTCATACCAGGCTTTATGTCTAACCCAAAGTTTTATGTCTCCTCTTATTACTCTGGGTGCTCACATGAGCAGACTAGAGACAGTTTAGCTGGCGATGCACGGATAGATGATCCGGAGACGAGCAGGAGGCTTCCACGTATGATATATATATAATATTCTCCCTGTGTTGTTGAAGATCACTGCTTGGGCATTAGTAGTGCACCTTCTACTTCAGTTTTCTTTTATTTTAGAGACACTGAATTTGGAAAGTTGTAATAAGCTGTATTTGGATTTCCGCTGCTCTGATGTTAATGTTGGTTTTAGTTATCAGCTTATACACTGTCTCACCTGTTTTATGTCAAGTATGTTATTATTATATTTTATTCCATGTGCTGTGAGACATTCTACAGGTTCCTCATTAGTTAATTCCCTTCTTTCCTTTCTTCTGACGACCGTCCCATGCTAGTTGGGCATGTGTACATCGCACTTTCGGAGGAAATGCAGGCTGGTGCGGGGAGGGCCGTCATAATCAGCTTTCATCAGGAAATAAAAGTAGACTCGGCTTTGGAAAAATTGATGAGTTTGAAAAGAGAAGAACAAATAATTTTAAATATCCCTCAAATCACTTTGAAAATGTTTACTTTGAAAATTTAAACTCTGAAAATTTCAAAGGATTTTCAAATCACAATCGAGATGAGAATTTTTCTTATAACAATCCATCTGTACATTCTTGGATCCCAAAAGGAAATAAAACGTGTTTTGTTAAATTCAAACGGACTTGGGTTCCTAATGGTACAAAAGTTAATTCTAATGGTTTGTTGTACAAACAAGTCTGGGTACCAAAACATAAGAATACAACTGTGAGTGGTTTTACTAATTTGTTAGACCACTCGATTCTACAATCTGTTAGGTACCGGTTAGGGCTGAGGAACTGCTGTGCAAAAAGAAATTTGAAATCAAACTGGTTTATACTTCTGTATCATTCACAGTTCCTCCAGCCAGGATTGTTGAGTTAGAGATTTATTTACTCATGTCAATTTCAGGTATAACGTCTAAACTCATCTTTGTAAATATTATTTTTGTTTATTTCTTCTTCTACCCTTTGTTTTTTGTTTTTTGTTTTGTTTTGATTTGTCACTGCTATATCTTTATTTCTTATTCTGTGCTTCTTAAACTTCCAATAATAGAATTCATATTTTCTGGAAATTCGCTTTAGTTGAATTGAACTATGATGTTTTAATTATTTCCAAATCTTGAATTTAATCTTATAAACATCTACAATTGTTTTTTTTTGAAGTTTATTTTTCTGTTTTCTGAATTCATAACAGTGTTGATGCATTAATATCATATCTTGAATACTTTCATTTTGAATTCTAAACTCTTGAAGATTTGAATAATTAATGAAATTTCACACACTTATGCTGTTTTGAGTTTCTTCCAATTGATTTTGGAAACGCTTAAAATATTATACTCATTACAGTACACTGCTTCTTATTATTCATGATAATTTCATTGATTTTCGGATTGGCTTGAATCACAGTGATACATCTTGAATTTCACCTTTATTCATGATTATTATGGTTGAAATTTGTTTGTTTGAAATCATATGAAATTCTTGATATTTTGAATATCACACACTTATTAATCCTGAAATTATCATCTTGTGTGAATGATTCATTATATCTCGAACTTGACATTGATTCAAGTGATTTCAAATAAATTATTTTTATTTTTCTTGATCATGAATACCTTTCAAATTTGATGTAAATGATCTGAAATTTCTCTTATACTAGTCAGAGATAATTTTGAAAATTCTTTGAATATCTGGTCTTAAATCTCACTGTTATTTCATGATTATTTGTAATGCCCCACCTCCGCCAGTACCACTCTTGCAAGTGCACTGACTTTGGAGGGGCGTTTGAATCAGGTAAACATGCAAAATGATATATCAAGGCCGAACAAGAACATATGTATATATGTAAACAGAGTAAATAACATAGATAAAATAGCGGAAGATTTAAACCATTTCAAAACAAGTCTGGTACAACATAATATCAATTTTCCTAATAAACAAGTCTAGATAAAACAACATCATCTGAAAACAGAAATACATAAGTGCTATTCCCAAAATACGTGAGAACCATAGCTAGCTTCATGTAGAAAGCATACATGTACTGAAATCCCACAAGCAAGTAATCGAAAATCCAAGCTAGGCTCCTGTATTCCCTCCCTGAGAACCTGGGGGGGGGGGGACGGAAGAAAAGAGGCGAAAGAAAACAGGTCAGTCAAAAAGACTGAGTAAGCCCTACTACAATCAATGTAAACTAATAAAGTTAACTGGTATGGGCAACAAGGGATGAACATAAGGATAACAACATACTAGCATGATGATTAACTATCAAGGTAGATAAAGGTGTCATCGCATAATCAGGATTAAGGTTTTGCACCACAGGTGTACTAGTAAACTAACATGACTTAAATAAACAAGTATTGATCTCTTGGCCCAAGCTTTGGCCTAATAACATGAAGTGACCCCAATACGGGGTCCAAAGTGTAAACAAGAAGTGATCCCCAGGCCCAAGTTTTGGCCCAATAACATGAAGTGACCCCAATACGGGGTCCAAAGTGTAAACAAGAAGTGATCCCCAGGCCCAAGTTTGGCCCAACATCATGAATGACCCAAACCAAGGTCCAACTAGCACGGTCTAGTCGATCGGCTCCCTATAAGCCTATCTCGTCAAGTGTCTGTGTCATACGGCCCAACTACGAAGTGTAGCTAAACTGTGCTAGGTCCACCCTAGGGTGTATCAAGTCCTAGGGTGTCAACCACCGACACAAACCAATCACGCACAGTTTAAACCTACTGGTGCCCGTGCCTGCTTTTTCAACTCCGGACCATGTGCACGATCATGGCCCGCCTGAACCCACACCGGCGCACCTACTCAGCCGTCGTTTGGTCGCTTACATGGCATCCCAGTAATCGTGCCCCTCCCTAGCCTAGTCCCTAGGGTATCATGATACATCCAAGAGGGTTACTGGTACAAAGGACCACGTAACTAGGGTTTCCTTAATGGGTTAAACGTGGTTAACCCAACTCATTCAAGTACCGAGTTGGTTAAGTGTACCCAAGGTTCATGACTTAACCCTACCAACCCATCGTGTTTAATTGGTTAAGCATTCAAGCGGTCCATGACTTAACCCTACCATGTAGCATTAATTAATTTAATGCACCCAACCTCTCACATTAGACCTTGTTGTGGTTACTAGTTAGGCCGGGCGGGTCCGGGTAGGTTTACACCACAACTTAGTCTAACCTCGGGTCTCACGTGCAACATGACCAACTACTCACATTGGGTCCTATTGCTTGTAGCCACTAGTTAAGCCGGTCGGTTCCGGGTAGGTTTATGCTACAAGCTCAACCCAACCTCGAGTTGGCCATTCTCATGTTTTCTAAGTGTCATGTCCATCACATTACAAGTTTTCAAGCAATTGGGTAGACCTAACTTAATAGGTAAATTTCCAATGGGTAGACCTAACTTAATAGGTAAATTCCCAAGCTTATGTTTTTATGTCTTTTAAGTTTACCCAACCCCAAACGCAATCCCATCGCTTACATATCGCATTATCGCATAAAGGATAGAAAGAGGGAACTTGGCATAATCATGACATAAAGGTGTTGGAGCCACAAGTTAAACATGGTGGCATATGGGACAAAGATGTGATCATAAACTTACATATCTTGTTATCAACTTGCAAAATATTCATAAGCATGCATAACATCATTTTAACTTGCATAGTGTTCATATGCATACATAACATGGTTTCAACTTGCATAAAGTTCATATGCATGCATAACATCATTTTAACTTGCATAGTGTTCATATGCATGCATAACATGATAACATGAACAAAATGTTCAACCCAAACTTGCATAACATACTTGCATACCATAACACGACATACTTGCCTATAAACTTGCATATTACAACATGATAAACTTGCATATCAACTTGCATATTACAACATGATAAACTTGCATATCAACTTACATAACATATGACAACTTGCATATCAAACTTGCATACAAAACTTGCATAACATATGACAACTTGCATATCATACTTGCATAATAAAACTTGCATGACATATGACAACTTGCATATCATACTTGCATAATAAAACTAGCATGACATATGACAACTTGCATATCAAACTTGCATACAAAACTTGCATGACACATCATAGGAAACTTGCATAACACATCATAGAAAACTTGCATATCATACATTTAACTTTAAAGTTCAAGTATGAAAGGAATAGGGCTTACAATGCTTATGCAGACTCAAATGAGTTTAGCAAATGTAAGAAACCCCTTATGCAACTAATTAAACCCCAAAAATGCAAGCAAACTTGATCAAAACTCTCCCTTTATGATGCCAATAGAGAAACAAGACTTGAATGCAAGCTAATGATGATCATACAAGTCTAAAAACACTTGTATGCACGGAAAATCACTTAGGAATTGATTTAGGAATTGTATGAAGAGAGTGCAGGCCATGAGAGGTTTGATTTTGACATAGTTTAGTTGCTAGAATGAATAATGAATGATTTAGGGTAGGTTAGGGTCTTATTTATAGATTAGGCTAGTGATTTAGACCATAGGATTAAACCCTAGTTCTCATCTCAACCCTCCAAATCGAATCTGGCCCCCAAGCTCAACACATTCTCAAAAATCGTGCACTAGGCAGACCTGGGCGTCTGAGCCAAGTCGATTGGGCTGTCGACCTAGTCTGACCCAGTCGACTCCCAAGTCGACAGGGCAGTCGACTTGGGTACTGTGGCGGGAATTTTCCCGCCTGGCCCAACTGGCCCAATTTTTCCAATTTTAGGTTTGAATTTGAAATCTGTTTTTACCTTGGAATTTTCTGAAAACTTCGTTGGGCCTTGATCGGGTCATACGAACTCCGATTTTCGAAAACTCGGACTCTATTTCGCGTATTTTTCCGAGACGAACGCAATGGCATAGCCCGTTTCCCTTGATTCAGATTTTAGAATTAAATTCTGCCTCGATTTACGTTATAACAGGCTATGGAAAATA
This sequence comes from Allium sativum, assembly GCA_030737875.1. NCBI lineage: Eukaryota > Viridiplantae > Streptophyta > Magnoliopsida > Asparagales > Amaryllidaceae > Allium > Allium sativum. The sequence goes on from CM060923.1 coordinate 163,289,771, forward strand.
CGGGTTGTTACATTCTCCCCTCCTTAAAGGATTTCGTCCCCGAAATCTTCAAGTTAGGAAGAACGTATCCTACCATCCAACATCCATCTACTCAAAACATCATCCACGAGCAATCATTGTCCTTACAAGATTCTAAATGCTGGATGAACATATGCAAAGGTGTGTGTATATGTACTTATCTAATGCGAATATCATCAATGCAAATTATGTTAGTGAAATGAATCCATATGTATGCAATTCCTAACATAATGTATATCATCTATATGTGTGCACATAACATACACCCATATGCAACATCCATGTGATAACACACAATTTTCATCCATGAATAAGCATAAACACTCATGCATATACAATATGAGGAGTGTGTGAGCCGATCTAGTGCCTAATCGTGTATAATGCATCCACGAGTAACCACTTGCAAACACTTGCAACCACTTGCAACCATCAAGCATAACATGTTTCAAACACATGTTTCAACCAAAGGGTTTCTACCTAAGATTCTCATGACAAGATTAACACGATAAACTAGATAAACAAGACAAACATGGATAGCAAAAGATGTGCTAAAGAGATCGGGAGGATAAGCAAGATATACTCCTTTTGGATTACAAGAAATCCTTTCCTAACCCAACCCATATTCCATAAAAGCCCAAAAGGTTTAGTCAACCTAACGGACCACTTCAAACCCTGACATGTATTACTAGCCAATAAGCCATACCTCCCGACAGAAGTTGGACCGAAAATGGGACCGAGAGGATATACATAAAAAGATAATATGCGAGTAAGTTCCACAGGAAAACAAGGATCAAGGATATGCTCTTAAAAAGAGATATGATGCGCGTATCTAGCATTCAGTCTTCTAAGTCACATTTCCTTGAGCTTAACTCCACTGTGCTTTGACCGTCTTTTTCTTACTCTTCTATCATTCTTGGATTAAACATAACCATGACCTCATAGATTCGTGCAAGCTCTCCAAAATTCACTAGTGAATCCTGGATCTCGTCTACTTACTATAAAGTATTCCACGCATCAGAACTTTTCTTGGAAATACCAATCCATGTTGCCAATTGCTCTTACCAACAGGATTTTCTATAACTCATGCTTGAACGAAATGGGTCATCCGCCTGCGAATGGTAGGCTGTACTTAGATTCAGTTGCTTGCCCATGACTTCCCGTAGACTATCTCAAAACTTGACTGGTGAAGATTGAGTCGTGGTTACCAACTATACTTTACGGAACCTCGTGCAACCGCTTTATTTCTTGAAAGTAAACTGTCGTTAGCTATGATGCAATCCTTTCGCTCTTTACCGGAGTGAAATGAGCACTCTTCGTGAGTCTACCTACTATGACCCACATGCTCGTATTCCCTTTACCTTGATCTAGGCAGTCCATCCACGAAATCCTTCGTGATGCTTTACTACTTCCATTGCGGGGACCTCCAATGGATGTAATAGCCCACCGGTCTTTTTATGACTTGGCCTTTAAACTGTTGGCCCAACATGCACCTTGGGACAAACTCGGCCACTTCCCTGTGTGATGTGCATCTTCAAGAGCCTTCTTTCTCTCATTGCATCCTAGCTATCCCTTGTCATCTATAGCGAGGTGTCTTAACATCTCGCCTCGAATCAACTTTTCCATCATCTCGACTAACTGCGGGTCTTCTTTCTGTGAAGTCCCTACTTGATCCAGAAGGGTAGGTCTAAGCTCAAGGGACGCTAACTAACTAACTAATTAAACTGAGAGAACTTCTTACTTCAATTGTCCTCGTCGGAGCTTTCCGGTCTTGAACCGCGACCATTTTAGCGGGATCCACCGCTAAGCCTTGCTTAGAAACTATGTGCCCAAGAAATCTAACTCCTTTTTCTCCAAAATGACATTTGGAGGACTTGGCTTTCAACTGATGCGCTCCGAGCGTATCCATCACCTCCACGAGATGCCTTGCGTGCTCTTCCTTATCCTTAGAGAAGATCAGAATATCATCTCCGAAGACCACGACAAACTTGTTCAAGAACTCCCTGAACATCCTACTCATCAAGTCCACGAAATATGCGGGTGCATTAGTCAAACCGAATGGCATGACCAGCCATTCTAAGAATCTATCTGGAGTTCTGAACGCAGCTTTGTCTATACTATCCTCAGCTACTCTGAGCTGATGGAATCCAGTAGCAAGATCAAGAGAGAACAGATGTTCCTACAAGCTGATCAATCGGATCATCGATCCTTGGTAATGGTTGTCTATTCTTCTTGTTCAACTCACGATAATCAACACACGGCCGAAGCGAACTGTCCACATTAGTAGCGAATACTACTAGAGCACCTTCCTCGGAAATGCTTCATCGAATGGAGTTCTTCTCAAGCAACTCCTTCACTTGCTTACTTAGCTCCCGTCTCACGGGACCATGTGCCTTACCGGCCACATAACTGGCTTGGCATTATCAACCAGATAAATGCGGAAATCTATCTCTCGTTTAGGGGTAACCCCCTTCACTTCACCCAAGATATCAGGATATTCTCGAGCCACCCTCACCGATTGCAAACTATCGATAGACGAGTCGAGGGATTTAAGATAACACAACATGACGAGAATCATAGGGTTACTAGAAATTCCTAGGGTATTACCGAGGCGAGTCATGAGCCTCACAACCCTATGCTCAAAAATCTAGAATGGCTCCAAAACTGGACAACCAATCCATGGTCAAAATCAACTCATACCCCATGAAACCGAGAATACAAGCATCACACGAGAACTCTACACTAGAGATAGAGTTTTTCAAATCCACGTAGATAATAGACAAGTGGGCGAAAACCCCAATTGGATTTGAACCACACACGGGATCATAAACTAGACTAGTACTCAGGTGCAAACTTTCAACTAGATAAGATGAAATAAGCTATGCGATGCACCAAAATCAAACAAGGTACGAACAGGAAAATCAGAAATGTATACAAGGCTTTCAACAGAAATACTACCTCGATCGTGAACTGGAGCAGCATTGAGAGCATGAACTTGCCCTCTCGAAGGTCCAGCACGCTGAGTCTGACCCTGGCCTTGCCCTTGCTTCTTCGGGCAATCCTTACTGAAATGTCCAGTCTCACCGCAGAAAAAGCATTCACCATTATTCCTTTTTCTCTTCCGACAATCCTTACTAAGATGCCCAACTGAACCGCAATAATGGCACTTCCTCTTGTTGTTCTTGCCCTTGTTCTTGTTCTTAGTGCCTTGACTGCTCTGACCGCTTGGATTACCCTGATTTCCTTTCCACTGGGAATCAGTCTTCTTGGCTTGAGTATCATTCATCTTGATCTCCTCCTTGTCACTCCTACTCTCTTCATTAAGTAGGGCCATATTCACCAAACTCTCAAAAGTTGCCCCCAAGGGTATATGAGTCATGGCCAAACCATGTAATGGCTCGTTTAATCCTAGAGCAAAGTATAGGGCCTTCTTCTGAGCTGTGTTAACTAAGTCTAAACCGACCTGAGCCAGTTGATTAAACTGATCTATGTATTTCCTAATAGTCATGTCCCCTTGCCTCAGTGATAGGAACCTTAGTCCAAACTTTCCCCGAAAGTCTTCCCAAGTCTCAATTGGCCTAGTAACGGTGGTGACCACCCACCAACGTGCAGCTTCTTCCTTTAACAACCACACTGCTAATAAAACCTTCCTACGGTCATCTATATTAAAGAAGGTAAAAAGATCTTCGGTTTCTTTCAACCAATTTCTGGCCTCTACATATGTCTCGGTTCCAATGAAATTCTTGCAACCCAACGCCTTAAAGTTCTTACAAATCTCCGCGAAATCCTCTTGTGGATGCTGAGGGGGAGGAGGAACATTAACTACTGGAGGAGGGGGAACATCAGCGGGGCCGGCTTCGGTCGCCCTAGCCTCAAAAAGTCTCCTATACCAAAAAGGTACGCGTACTCCCTCCGGAATGGCAAAGTTATTGGCCATACTGAAAACGAAGAAAAAAAAAGATTCAAAATGGAGAAAAACGAAGGGATTTTGCTAATGGCTTTTTGGGGAATAGCCTTTAAAATAAACTAGACTTTTCTTTGGAAAATACTTTATACTTAGTTTTGAAAATAGTTTTCCCAAAAGTTTTCTAAAAAAAAACCTTTTTGTTCCTTCTCGTAAACCATATGCTCTGATACCAAATGTAATGCCCCACCTCCGCCAGTACCACTCTTGCAAGTGCACTGACTTTGGAGGGGCGTTTGAATCAGGTAAACATGCAAAATGATATATCAAGGCCGAACAAGAACATATGTATATATGTAAACAGAGTAAATAACATAGATAAAACAGCGGAAGATTTAAACCATTTCAAAACAAGTTTGGTAAAACATAATATCAATTTTCCCAATAAATAAGTCTAGATAAAACAACATCATCTGAAAACAGAAATACGTAAGTGCTATTCCCAAAATACGTGAGAACCGTAGCTAGCTTCATGTAGAAAGCGTACATGTACCGAAATCCCACAAGCAATTAATCGAAAATCCAAGCTAGGCTCCTGTATTCCCTCCCTGAGAACCTGGGGGGGGGAACGGAAGAAAAGAGGCGAAAGAAAACAGGTCAGTCAAAAAGACTGAGTAAGCCCTACTACAATCAATGTAAACTGATAAAGTTAACTGGTATGGGCAGTAAGGGATGAACATAAGGATAACAACATACTAGCATGATGATTAACTATCAAGGTAGATAAAGGTGTCATCGCATAATCAGGATTAAGGTTTTGCACCACAGGTGTACTAGTAAACTAACATGACTTAAATAAACAAGTATTGATCTCTTGGCCCAAGCTTTGGCCCAATAACATGAAGTGACCCCAATACGGGGTCCAAAGTGTAAACAAGAAGTGATCCCCAGGCCCAAGTTTTGGCCCAATAACATGAAGTGACCCCAATACGGGGTCCAAAGTGTAAACAAGAAGTGATCCCCAGGCCCAAGTTTGGCCCAACATCATGAATGACCAAAACCAAGGTCCAACTAGCACGGTCTAGTCGATCGGCTCCCTATAAGCCTATCTCGTCAAGTGTGTGTGTCATACGGCCCATCTACGAAGTGTAGCTAAACTGTGCTAGGTCCACCCTAGGGTGTATCAAGTCCTAGGGTGTCAACCACCGACACAAACCAAGCACGCACAGTTTAAACCTACTGGTGCCCGTGCCTGCTTTTTCAACTCCGGACCATGTGCACGATCATGGCCCGCCTGAACCCACACCGGCGCACCTACTCAGCCGTCGTTTGGTCGCTTACATGGCATCCCAGTAATCGTGCCCCTCCCTAGCCTAGTCCCTAGGGTATCATGATACATCCAAGAGGGTTACTGGTGCAAAGGACCACGTAACTAGGGTTTCCTTAATGGGTTAAACGTGGTTAACCCAACTCATTCAAGTACCAAGTTGGTTAAGTGTACCCAAGGTTCATGACTTAACCCTACCAACCCATCGTGTTTAATTGGTTAAGCATTCAAGCGGTCCATGACTTAACCCTACCATGTAGCATTAATTAATTTAATGCACCCAACCTCTCACATTAGACCTTGTTGTGGTTACTAATTAGGCCAGGCGGGTCCGGGTAGGTTTACACCACAACTTAGTCTAACCTCGGGTCTCACGTGCAACATGACCAACTACTCACATTGGGTCCTATTGCTTGTAGCCACTAGTTAAGCCGGTCGGTTCCGGGTAGGTTTATGCTACAAGCTCAACCCAACCTCGAGTTGGCCATTCTCATGTTTTCTAAGTGTCATGTCCATCACATTACAAGTTTTCAAGCAATTGGGTAGACCTAACTTAATAGGTAAATTCCCAATGGGTAGACCTAACTTAATAGGTAAATTCCCAAGCTTATGTTTTTATGTCTTTTAAGTTTACCCAACCCCAAACGCAATCCCATCGCTTACATATCGCAATATCGCATAAAGGATAGAAAGAGGGAACTTGGCATAATCATGACATAAAGGTGTTGGAGCCACAAGTTAAACATGGTGGAATATGGGACAAAGATGTGATCATAAACTTGCATATCTTGTTATCAACTTGAAAAATATTCATAAGCATGCATAACATCATTTTAACTTGCATAGTGTTCATATGCATACATAACATGGTTTCAACTTGCATAAAGTTCATATGCATGCATAACATCATTTTAACTTGCATAGTGTTCATATGCATGCATAACATGATAGCATGAACAAAATGTTCAACCCAAACTTGCATAACATACTTGCATACCATAACACGACATACTTGCCTATAAACTTGCATATTACAACATGATAAACTTGCATATCAACTTGCATATTACAACATGATAAACTTGCATATCAACTTACATAACATATGACAACTTGCATATCAAATTTGCATACAAAACTTGCATAACATATGACAACTTGCATATCATACTTGCATAATAAAACTTGCATGACATATGACAACTTGCATATCATACTTGCATAATAAAACTTGCATGACATATGACAACTTGCATATCAAACTTGCATACAAAACTTGCATGACACATCATAGGAAACTTGCATAACACATCATAGAAAACTTGCATATCATACATTTAACTTTAAAGTTCAAGTATGAAAGGAATAGGGCTTACAATGCTTATGCGGACTCAAATGAGTTTAGCAAATGTAAGAAACCCCTTATGCAACTAATTAAACCCCAAAAATGCAAGCAAACTTGATCAAAACTCTCCCTTTATGATGTCAATAGAGAAACAAGACTTGAATGCAAGCTAATGATGATCATACAAGTCTAAAAACACTTGTATGCATGGAAAATCACTTAGGAATTGATTTAGGAATTGTATGAAGAGAGTGGAGGCCACGAGAGGTTTGATTTTGACATAGTTTAGTTGCTAGAATGAATAATGAATGATTTAGGGTTGGTTAGGGTCTTATTTATAGATTAGGCTAGTGATTTAGACCATAGGATTAAACCCTAGTTCTCATCTCAACCCTCCAAATCGAATCTGGCCCCCAAGCTCAACACATTCTCAAAAATGGTGCACTAGGCAGACCTGGGCGTCTGAGCCAAGTCGACAGCCAAGTCGACAGGGCTGTCGACCTGGTCTGACCCAGTCGACTCCCAAGTCGACAGGGCTGTCGACTTGGGTACTGTGGCGGGAATTTTCCCGCCTGGCCCAACTGTCCCAATTTTTCCAATTTCAGGTTTGAATTTGAAATCTGTTTTTACCTTGGAATTTATTGAAAACTTCGTTGGGCCTTGATCGGGTCATACGAACTCCGATTTTCGAAAACTCGGACTCTATTTCGCGTATTTTTCCGAGACGAACGTAATGGCATAGCCCGTTTCCCTTGATCCAGATTTTAGAATTAAATTCTGCCTCGATTTACGTTATAACAGGTTATTGAAAATACGGGTTGTTACATTATTTGATTTGAATATATGTTTGTTTAAACGATATTTTTATTCATTTGATTATGAATCATCTTATGTGATCGTCATCTTGACATGTTTGATTTGAATCTGATTTTGTGCTGCTCAGATATTGTTCTTGAATTTTTTTTTTGGTGACTGCTTGTTTTGGTATCAAAATATATACCATGCTCTGATAGATGAAATTAATTTGCTTAATTTGTTAACCTTGTCTGCTTGGGCTTTGTGATTAAAATTCGGTTGTCTGTAATGTCCTTATTCATCTCCAATGTCGTGTTAAAATCATCATAAATAGAGACACCAATTGTTATCAGATATGCTGAATTTTTTTGTATATATTTTAATCTCTCTTGTCGTGTCTAGCTCTTCATATTTCTCTTGTAATTGATTTTCAATTTTAAGATTATTTATTGATTATTCATTCAGAAACTGAAATCAATATCCAAATTGAACTGCATTTATAATTCGTCAAAATTGTTACAATATTTTGAAATTTTGATGAATTGTGACTGTAGTATATTTCACAACAAGAGGAGATTTTTATTTAGATCTTCATGATGGTTGAATAATTATTATAATATCTTTGAATTGGCAATTATTTCACGACCATCTCCTTTATCTATCATATTTCTGCCATCCATCCTGATTTTATATCAATGTGGAGAGTTTAATATATATATATTTTTTTAAAAATCTTTTTGAATAAACAGCGGAAATATTTGTACAAATAGAAATTGGACTATGTTATTATTCAAAATTAGTGATAATTGAAAATTTTCAATAATCTCACTACAATCGAGCATATTTCATTATATAATTAATTTAGAAAATAATTTCACAGTCCATTTCTGTACTTACCAACTTTCAGTCATTCATATTGGCTTTATATGCCGAGGAGTTTTTCTTTTGAAGCTAAAAATAATAAATATAATTAATGCATAAGTGTTTCTCTAACCTTATTTAAAAATCCAAGCTTTGGTTATGCATGGTTATGAGATTACTTATATTTAAGCTGCAATTGATCTCATTTAAAAATCCAAGATCTGGTTATGCGTGGTCAGTGTGCTCTTAAATCAAAAGAAAAAGAAAAGAAAATAATTTGAATAAATAAAAATTTCTATGAAATTCTCCTTGGTGTTTAAAAATTAGCCAATCAATCCATTTTCTAATATGTGAAATGTGTCAATATCCTATGACGTATTATGATTTGTTGATTGGTAGCTAACGGGATTTGAGATTATTTGATTTTGTCACTTAAGTTGAAATTATAAGTATAGTCCAAATCCCTCACTGTTATGTGGTTCAATTATAAAAAATTCTTTGGAAAATTATTGGAAATCATTTTTTTAAAAACTCTCCCCATTTTATATAAATTTCATCGTAAATCCATCATTCTCTGCAATGTGAAATATGCCACCAGTTCTCAGTTTATTATGATTTTTTGTTTGACTGATTCAAATTTATGATGACCATTCTTCCTCTTAAGCTGATATTATATTTTAGTCATTTTTCATCTATATTTTAATTTCTGAATCCTTTTGATGATAACAAAAGGGCGAGAATGGATTGAGATTTTGATTTATGAGTGAATATTTTATAAATATTTTCATTCTGAAAATTGATGGTATTTTCATTCATTTTCGCTCATGCACAGTTATAGGGGGAGTTTCTGTTGTAGGGGGAGCATTCGAATAGGGGGAGTTCAGTTCTTCACTGTCAAACACATTTATTGAATTCAAAATCTTAATAATTTTTTGTCATCATCAAAAGGGGGAGATTGTTGTATATGACATAGTTGTATACACAATTATATGATTTTTTGTTTGATGATAACAACCAAATATATATTATTTATAAACGTGTTTGTTGTTGTACTGTTTCACATACACATACAAATAGGAATAAAATATTTATATTTAAATAAAATACGACTGTACAGACATTCAGATATTTACACAGTATTTTGTTTAATTTTTTTTTTTTGAAATATTCAAATAGTTCGACTATTTATAACTCCACTGTTTGATCACATCACATTTCATATACATTTCCAGAATATTGTACTTGTATATAAACTGAATACGATAGACAAATTCATTTGAACACAATAAAATGATATTTTATTTCAAACAAAATTTGTTTATTACAAATATTAGTACATTTCTCTCTGCAATACTCATTCAGTCACCCAGTCATACAATTTTATATATACACTCACATTTCATATATACATTTACACACTGTTTTTATTTTCTGTCTTCTGTCTTCTATCTTCACTGCTTCTTCACTGTCAGTCCAGTCATCTACACGTGCCGTACACAGAAACACACACACAGTATATGGAACAGAAATAATATTCTAAATTCTAATGAATATATTTTTTTAAAAAAATTATTTGCCTCAGCTTTCTGGTGTGTTTTCTCATCATTTTTCATGACTCGATCTGATTTTTTTTATCCATCCGACTGTGTCTAGACAGCTTGTGATATTCACATTGATACACTGTAAATACCACAAGGCAGACAACATATATATATATATATATCAATGCAGGGACAGGAAATTTTATCTGATGGCTGCATATACACACGTGTATAGATATACACGTGTGCACTGCCTCGCCAATCAGTGTGCAACTGAGGAGTAGCCACATGGACCATCTTGACTCAGTGCACAATCAATAGAGGAACATTGCAAGCCAAAGTGGCCGAGCACAATACAAAGTGCAACACAGTTCAAAGCAGTCGAGCAATAACATGTCAGCTTCAGAAAGAAAATCAAAGTGCAACAAAATCAGTGCAGGTATGAAATAGTTCAGGTCGCAATTCAAAGGCCACAACAAATTGGTGATATAGCAGCAAGGTCAAGCATGGGAGCAACAATATGTATGGGATAAAGATTGCTCAAAATATGTATGCATGGCATTCAACAAGTTAGTTTTTTTAAGCAATATATGGCAAGTGACAAACACAATCATGGTCGAGGGAATTAAATAAAGCATGATGATGACAGATGAATTTCAATCCAAGGAATAACATTGCTGTTTTGAATTTGAATATCCTTTTTCTAGTTTTACACAATAAATCATGGTTCAATTCAGCAATATGGGTGCATCAGTTCAGTTCAGTAGTACATTGCATTCACCATACAAGACTGTTTACATAGGACATGTTAGGTGCACACATGACTATGCCAACAAACCAGTGACCAATGCAATTGTGGTGGAGCATGAATACAATTCGAGCAAATTTCAAAGAAAAACAATGGGTAATACATGGTTAAACCAAAACAGCAAAACTCAGTGGAGTAGCATAGTGGAACACAACAATGAAGCTAGCAAATATGGTCGAGTCTCCCACATGCTATTTGCAAATGGAGTATGTACAACGACAGGTATACATGGTCGAGGTAGTTCAAAGCAGTATGGACAAGTAGTGAGCACTGCATGCATGAAATGGCACAAATGTACACAGGTGAAACAATATGATCAACACAACACAAATGAGTTGAAACATACAAGAAACGGGAAAACAACAGCAAAGCTATACACAAGGGTCTTATATATATGTGCAGCTATACATGAACATGAAATTGCTTCAGTAAACATGGTGTGCATAGAATTGATCAAAGCAACCATATGAACAAAGTGGCAAACAAGTAAACAAACACTTGGCAGTAATGTTCAAGTGATATTTATGGCAATTTTTTTTTAAAGAGCCAGATAGTTTTTGCAAATCAGTTTTTTCAATGGAATTCAATTCCCGAAATTACAGAGCATATTTTTGGCAACAAATCTTTTATCTTGATTCCAGGATTTGGAAAGTTTTTGTAATATTTCCAAAAAAATCAAAGGATTTGTATATAGGAAGAAATCAATGCAAAAGTTTCCAGAAACCATAAATTGAAACTTGGAGTTTCAGATGAGCAATCAAAGTCATTATTTGGCAAGATTTTAAACTGTTTCCAGAAATAAGAAAATCTGTTTTTTATGGCAAGAAATCTGCTAATTGGTGTCCAGTATTTCCAGTGATGATTCAACATTCACATCAAATCATTCAAAAGCATTTTAAATCGAGAAATTTATTCACATAAGGAGATTAAGGGCAACAATCAATTTCTAAATTCAATGAAAGCCAGAATCCTGTCTAGATTCAGCAAGATATTCACGCAAGGGATTTTTATCAAGGCAACAAAGTTTTCAAAGCCGATTAAATCAAAAAAAAGAGGAAACAACACAAATCAAGGACAATAAGATCCAAGCCATTTAAGTGAAATCAGAGGTTACTAGGGTTTCTATTTAGCCTATATTATATCACCAATTTCATCACAGGCAAGCATTATTGAAAACCGTAAGCAATTCAGGGAAGAGTTCAAAACCAAAAATTACTCACAGTTTCAATCGAGAGAGAGCGCAATCCCAAATCGAAGCATCTAGCCACAAATCATCAAGCATCAATTGATTCGATCATCAGAGAAGCATCTCAGCAATTTCAGACATCTCGATCAGATCCAGGGGTACGAAACTCCTGTTTCGAGAGAACCGAGGCCCGTCTGAATGGGTGTTTGGTGGCTCGAGATTCTGGCTTTTGAGTCCTGGTGTATCGAGGCCTTGGTTCGAAAATGCACTAGTGGAGGAGCGAGGTCCTTAGTGGCGCGGTCCTTCTTCAACCCTGTCTCCTTTGCTCCTGAGCATTCCTTTTAGCCTTGGCTCCACGCGATGCGTTGAGTCGAGCGTGGCTCGTGTACTTTTGGGAATCGGACCAAAAAGCCGGTTAACGCCATGCAACCATGTTTATCCTGAAGCGACCCGAACTTCCCTATGAAGGAAAGCCCAGATTGACTTGAGGACAAGACGAATTAGAACACAAACATAAGAACATTTCATTGCTTATTACAACAATTCCATCAGAATACAAGAATATACAAAGTACGAATAAATATTACACATTTGATAATTATCATAGATTCAAATTACATTACAAAGCAGCAGAAAATAATACAAACACAACTGAAAGTAATACAAAGATACAAAGCTTTCCAAGCATCGTTCCAGCAGTAAATCAGGATCCTATGAATATAAATCTGCAAAACCAAAAATACTAGCTGCCCTTGTGGAAAATAGGGGTACCTAGAGTTTAGGTTGAAACAATAAACTCCAGGTCAGTCATGTGACTGGTGTGAGAACTAAAATAGTTATTAATCTTTATTTTAAACTAAGGTAAATCAAGGGACCACGCCATATAACACGGAACGGGTTTCCTCCCAAGAATACCATAAGTGTATAGCCAAAAATGCTTGGTACGTGAAATTTCATATTTTACTATTACTATAGGTGTATATTGTCAAAACAATTTCAAATATAAATGTATCAATCATAGACGGCATGAGTGCCCCATCCCACTATGTTGCAATACTAGGCGCTATAATTAAAACCGAAAAGTCACGTATTGGAAGTTGGATTTCCATCTGTGAACCAAGGCAAGGGATCGTCCTTACCGCTTCGAGACACTCTAGCCCACCCCTCAGGACCCAGACTCAGGTGGGCCCTTGGATCGTCAGGGCTGGTCCAATCGATGTGGATTAAAATGCCTGAACACTACGTTTGCCTGCCCTATGGGGCGTCAATCTGGTCTGTATAAAGACCATCCATCGGTTCCGCAGAGACCGAAATAACCGACGCGCCTCGCAATCCATCATCCACATAAGTAAAATGTCAGGGCTAGTAAAACGCTGCCACCACTCCTAGCTAGAAGGAAACGCATGCCCTCCATGAGGTCTTCTCCCGTTTCTGGTTCACACTGGGGTGTGAGGCTCGCGAATTAACGCTACAAAAAGCTACGCTATATTAAAGCCGTGCTTTAATCATCAACCACAAGATTCTGCTTTTCAACAGAAGCCTTGATCATTTGCATCTCAACTTTCCACACATGCATTTACTCTAAGAATGTAAATTCACTCTATGCAACTGATGTCCATCAATCACACATAATGAAATCCGATGTCAGACACACATCCATTTACAAGGACGGGGACACGTCTTTATAAAAATTAACGTTTTGTTATTGAAATTTTTAATTTTTGTAGTGCAAGAATTCCATGAATTTACATTCTTAGATCTAAAAAATAATCGCATCAAGCATGACCTTTTGGTCTATATTTGTGAAATTCATTCAAGAGTCTTGAGACGGACAGGGTATATTGTTGCAAAATAGGACTTAACTGAGTAATATTTAGAAGGTAACCGAGGAAAAGCTTCATAGGGAGGTGGATGTTGGTAACGACCAATTATTATGTAGGTGGTTTTTGGCATCGAGATGGTAGCCGAATGTTCTATTTGGTTGTCCGTTAACAGGTCAATGGATGGATAGAGAAGAGCGATGTAATGACCCAGATTTCTGCAACATCAGAGTTGACTATATACATCATACGTCCAACCCAAATATCACGAAAATACGAAACATTTTTTTTAGAAGAAAGAGGTAGAAGAAGAACAGAAATAACAACAAGGAATCTCACATCGCAGCGGAACAAAATATAATATACCATATCTTTGAAATACAAAATATTAACTGTAAAACATACACTTATCAGAGTACAACACTTACAACACAACAGAACAACACTATGACTAGATAACGCTGAAGCCTCCTGCTCCAAGCTCCTTTAGATATATCTGAAAAATCCTGAACTACTTGACTGCTTGTACAAATTTAGGCACCCAAGAGATTAGGTAGAACAAAACAAAAAACACTCCGGGTCAGTTATGGGACTGGTATGAGTAAACAGATTTGAAACAGTTTCAAAAAACTAATTGATATCTCATAAGACCACGCCGTATAACACGGAACGGGTTTTTCCCTTATGAGAATCCAAACACTTGACTTAACATTCAAAATCCCTTTGAAAGGAACGATAATCTTTATGTCAAAACTCCTTTGATATTATAATAATGTCTAAATCAAGTAGATAATAATCTAGTGGAACGTTTGCATCTCACGTCCATATATATATATATATATATATATATATATATATATATATATACACACAATCATAAACCGCAAGCACGTATTGGGTATTTGATTTCCAACTATGACAAGGTATGGAACCACCTTCCGCTGGTATATCTCTAGAGGAGAATACACCGAGTTCTACAAGAACATCTTGCAACTCAGCCACACATGACCGACCACTCATTTGGCTTGAGTGTATCGAATGTATATCACCAACGGTTGGGATCAGAAACCGTTTCCCGAATAGGACAGCATCGAAAATAGATTTTTAGAAATAAATGATACTCTAGATCAGGTGATTATACACCCTAATAGGTGCGACCTATATAGCCATGCTGCCAGCCCGATTTCTGTCATTTACCGGTTGTTGAGGCCAGAGGCTACGATTTATCATCACATCAGATTCACTTCGAATGCCACATTGTCAGATCCATCAAAAATCACTAATTGACGTCTACAACAGTACATTACGTGTTAGCTAAAAGAAGTTTCCTTCCCCGCTTCCACTCTTGGTACGGTTGAAGAAATCAATGTACGTGACCTTTCTGGAAATACTCTGTCAGACATTCATCCATACAAGTCACCCAGGAACAGGATGAATCGAAGTTATAATTTCTATTAATAGAAATTGTCCTTGCACTCTACTCCGTCTTCGATTATCTTTATATAATCTGATTCGTGACACTACTGCCAATACGGAGTGGTTCTTCGGATAATAATCCAACCGGTCTCTCCATATTGACAACGATGGACAAAACTTCGATAGTATGTGATTTAACTATCGAATAAAAACAAGTGTTTCGATAGTCGATGATTTAACTATCGAAGAAAACAAGTGTTCATCGAAACATCCAACAATAACTGAGCCTTTAATTAATATTCCATTAATTAAATCTCTTCTCTATTTCTTTATCAATATTTGTTAACTAAATATTTTCAATAACCATATTGGCCTTTTTACGCTATTGGAAAACATTTCCGAATATCGCCTCCTTTATTTTCTAACTTTAGAAATATTTATTATTCTATTTATAATTGGAAAATATTCCAATTACTTATCTCTTTTCCGATCTCGTTTTATTTCTATACTTAGGAAATATTCTATTATTCTATTTCCCAGCTTACTCTTACTTGGGTTAAAACGGATGTTGTGTAAAACATCGTTATGACAACCCAAATACAATATTCCACTAACTCTTATTCAACATTGATCTTCGAGCTTGAAATCAAACTGTTTATCTGTTAATAATGAAATCAATCAAGTTGGGGTATAACTACCTCTCAGACCTTGACTGAATAACATTTATAACATCAAAACAGATAAGACTACTTACTCGAATAATCAATACCATACAACTAATTCTTCACTTTTAAACACATATACACATCTCTTTCTATTCTTACTAGATTTTATTATTATACTTCCTTTTTGATTATACTATTCTATTTCTAAGTTCGTTTCCTTATCGACTTCTATATATATCGATACGTTGATTTTTAATTATCAAATTATCTTAAAAATATTCTAACTCCTTAAATTCCCGGAAAAATTCGCCATAACCTCCTTTGTACCGGGAGCTTCGGGAAAATCCCCAAACTGCCACACAGGCCTTCTCCAATCAAAAAGAAAAAGAAAAGCCAAGCGGCTAGCCGATACGGCGCATAAAATCTCATATGTGAATTAAATACGTACCTTTTTGTCGGGCATTCTATTTATAAACCTTCTAACACTTTATTCGAAACCTGTCTACTGTATATTTATACCTGTCCAATCTATTTTAACTATACCAATCGTTTTAAATAAATTTGTTAAATAAATTTGTTACTTAACTCTTCAGTCTATTTCACTTCATATTTGAACATGACATGTTCAAATATATTTTAACTTGCATATTAACAAATTATAATTATACTCATACTCTCGTTTCCTTATCGACTTCTTATTCAAATTCCAATTCAATTCTATTTGAATTCTCTTTATTTAAACTTCATTTGAATTCTATTTTCAAATTCTATAGTTTAAAGTCCATTTGAATTCTATATTCAAATTCTATTTGAATTTTCTGCATTATTTATAAACAACATTTATAACTTCACTTAAAATCCCCATTATATATTTATAAACAAAGTTTATAAATTCAATTCAAATCCCATATTTTCCTTTATAAACAAAGTTTATAAATTCAATTCAAATCCCACCTTTTCATTTATAAACAGAGTTTATAAATTCAATTCAAATCCCATCTTTTCATTTATAAACAGAGTTTATAAATTCAATTCAAATCCCATCTTTTCATTTATAAACAGAGTTTATAAATTCAATACTCGTTTTATATATCTTCAAAACAAGTTAATATTTTCTATAGTTCATTAAAAATTCAAATTCTATTTATAAAAAAATAGAATTTCCTTTTTAAATCTCAAATACCCTTTCAGTGTATTTTATAAATCAATATTCCAAGCCCCAGTGATATTTTAAACAATCAAATCAACCAATTTTCAATCATTTGATTTTTAACACATCATATATGAATATATATATGAAATCAAACAAACAACAAACATATAATATATTTTTGAGGAATCCAGTTGGATTCCTCCAACCTGTTTTCCTGCATCCACAGGCGTTAGTCAACATAGTACTACCCACTCTGCTTCGAGGCAGGATATCGTGGTATGAAGGTCATCCACTAATCATAGCGTGGGGCGCATAGGGTAATCATCCGCTATGAAACTGCGGGCATTCTCTAATGAGACTGCGGGAATCCAACCAATCATCAACCCAATATATATATATATAATAGTTCCTAAATAACTAATATATATTTTAAAACAATCAGACAGCATTCAAACAAGCACAGACAATTATTTTTAACTATATAAAAATAATTTCTAAATAAATGGTGAGTGAGGTTTACTCACCGTAATTGCAGTTGTCGAATATCCTGTTTATTTCCAAACCATTTGCTACGAATCTTCTCGAATTTATTTAGCACCTACGATAATTAAATTTTAAATTACCGATCAACTATTTTAACATTTTAAAATAACTCTTTCTAAATAAATTTCAACTAATCTAATCTATATAAAAAGGCCTTAACTAATTTAACAGTAAGTACCTAAATTTTATTTTAAACGATTAGTTTATACATTTTATTCCCCTCCTAACCAATTTCCTTTTATATAAACTATATATAGATTAATTTCACTTCTAATATAAACTAATTTCTTATATAAATTTGAATTAGAAATAACTAAAATAAAATTACCTTAATTTCATTTTAATCCTCTCTTCCTCTCTGTCATACCAACTTCCTGCATCAAACCCAATTTTTTTTTTGCCGTGGCCTCCCTCCTTCCTATCCTAAAAAATCCAAGCTTTCGAACATAAATCTCTCCACGTTCATCACCAAATATCCGCCAAAATTCCGTCATGGTATCACCACCGTTGAACCCCGTAACCTCACTCGCAACAGCTCCAGTCAAAGATCGAACACTGCATACCATCGCACCCTTTAGTCCCTATCAGAAACCGCATCGCACTCCACGTTCATCACCGCTAATCACGGATTTCCTTCGACCGAGCTCCGCCGTAAACACACGCTCATGAACATCGCGCAAATCCCCAATTTGACTTCACCGTGTATGCCCTTTCCGTCTGACAACAGCTACAGTACTCCGATGGCCACCCCAAATCAAACCATCTGTTGGCTCGCGATGACTCTCGAGGTCGAACCTGACACTGGCGTCGCAAAGCCATCTTTTCACCACGCGAAATCGGAAGTCTGCGCTGCCACTCGAATCGGACTCCGTGCGAATTGATTTTGATTTTCATGGAAAGAGAGGAGAGCGATTTTAATTTGTTCTGAGTAAACGAGAAGGGGGTGGAACGACTTTATATAGAAGGGAGGGGTCATCGTGGTTTAAAATTGAACAACAAGGCCATTTTGTTTGTGGTTATACAGGGAGCACGACATGTTTTGTTTTGTGGAGAAAAGAGAAGGCACAGGTTTGTGAATGGTGGAATAAACAAGGCCACAATTATTTTATTTCAATTCATTTAGAACCAGTGTCCTTTAATTAAAATACTCATGATGCCGAACTCCTTTCTGAACCCAACAACTGTCAATTTTAGGGTAATACCACTATTCCGAACACACTGGGATATGTCACAAAGTCCAATTTGATCATCTTGTAGAAGATATTTATTTAAACCTGTATAAATAAATTTAAAAACAATTTATTGTTCGATAATAAATCAATATTATTATCCTGATTCAAACAGAAGTCTGAACTGTATTTAATTCAGTTTTAAATCTCGAACTGAATTATATTTTCGCATTACGATGATTTAATATATTCGATATTAAATCGAAATTGATTATTAAACTGATAACTTAATATAAATATTCATTTATATTATCCACCCAATATTTAAATTAAATATTAAATATTCAAAAAATAACCCATAAGGATCCGGGTCATTACAATCTTCCCCACTTAAAATAATTTCATCCTCGAAATTGCTAAGGTAGAAAAAGTGCTACAAACCCATTTATCTTTTCAAAACTTATTTATGTTGATACTCAACATTTCAAACTTCCTTACGTAACTCTCTTTCGAATAAATCCCTATTCGATAACTCCTCCCTTCGAATAACTATATTCGATAATCTCTCTTTCGAATAACTAGATTCGAAAACCTTTCTTCGAATAAACTATATTCGATTTACTCTATTTGGTTAACTATTAATTTGAATAACAAATATTCGATAAATTATAATTGAATAACTAATATTCAATTAACTCTACGGATTAACCCTAACTGATTAACTCTAACTGGTTAATTGTACTCTAATCGATTTATCCTAACTCTAATCGATTATTTCTAACTCTAATCGATTTCTCCTATTCGAATAACTCCTATTGGATAACGTTTATTCATTTATAAAGATTTACTTTTAGTAATGGTTCTTCACTTTATAAATGTTCTCTTTAATAACGTTACTTCATTTATACAAGTGTTGTGTACCCCTTCTATTTAAACTATCGGTGTTTAAAACCAATATCTCTTCTCTGTATAAGTTCAGACTTATATATTCCATTTATCAAATGATAAATATTTAATTTAATTTATAAATTGTTATTTATAAATTAATCTTTTCTACTTATCTGTTAAAACAGATTTCCATTTTCTATTCATCTTCTGAATATTCCTTTGATTAAATTCTATTTATTTAACAAATAAATATCTCATTTATAACATTCTATTTATTTTCTATAAATAAATATTTCCATTGAATCTATTTGTAAATGTTTTACAAATATTCCCTTCTAAATTCTATTTGTAAATGTTTTTACAAATATTTCTCCTTCTATTTGTTTGCACATAACTTCCTTTGTATTTGTGTTACAAATATATTTCCTTTATTCACACCCAATTCATATTTCATTCACATTGATTTTACTCAATTTATTCATTTCGATCCATTTAACTTACTTAAGTTAATTTTAATTTCAATCATTCAAATTCCCATTAACTAGTGCTAATTAACTGTTTTGCCTATTTCACCCTTTTTATTTGAATATAACTTGTTCAAATATATGTCAACTTAATTATAAACTAATCTAATTATATCTTCAACTCGAGTTATATATTCGATTTCGAATATAAATTCTCAATCTCTTTCACTTATCCAAAAACCCAATTTCGATTCAAATTTCCTTTAACTAATTATTTTTCAATTTAGTTAATTTTTATTTAACCATTTAAAATATGATTTTTGTCTTAAAAATAATTTCACTTACTTCACTGGAATTCATATTTATTTTATATCTCCGGTCTGGATTTTTCTAATGCCAATTCGGATTTTATTTCCTAAAAATCATTCTATTTATTTAATTAAACCGTTATGGTTTTATAATGGTCCTGGCGCTGCTTTCTAAAAATTTGATTTTTGACATAACTCAAAATCTATACGACGAAATCCAGATTTTTCTCTTTTATTAGAAAACTATTGTTCAACCGGTCCCGCCGATTCTTGTTTTAAAGAATTCCGACTTCAATTGAGTTTTGTATACTAAATTAAAGTTCGAATCGCCAATTAACGAACTGCCACGCTACGGCGAGCTCGTTTTAATTATATTTATGAATATAAACGTTTTAACTTTGTTTATAATAAATTCAACTCCATTCTGATATATTTTTAATATATATCAAATCCATTTTTCCATTTCAACATAATATTCCCGATCTATTTCACTTCTAATATTCAAATCCTATATATTTACAATATTCAAATTCCATTTGAATTTATTTATTCAAATTCTATATTATTTCCTTCTATTCAATTTCTATTTTAATTTTCTTCTAATCAAATTCTATTTCAATTCCTTATCTTCAATTTCTATTTGAAATCATTTGTTCAAAACCCATTTCAAACCCCTTATTCAAATTCCATTTGAAATCCTTTATTCAATTTCTATTTGAATTTCTTACCTTTAATTCCTATTTGAAATCCTTTATTCAAAACCCATTTCAAATCCCTTATTCAAATTCCATTTGAAATCCTTTATTCAATTTCTATTTGAATTTCTTATCTTCAATTCCTATTTGAAATCCTTTGAATTTAAATTCTATTTCAAACTTTATATTTTCTTTGAATTCTAATATTCAACCTCCACTTTATGTTCTCTTTGAAATTCTACTTAACCAAATTCCATTTGAATTCTAATATTCAAATCTCTATTTGACTTTTCTTTATTCAAATCCATTTGAATTCCTTTTGAATTCAAATTCCATTTCAATTTTTCTTATACAATTTCTATTTGAATTTTCTTTATTCAAATCCTATTTAAATTTCTATGTTCAAATTCTATATTTGAAATCCCTTATATTTTACTTCTATTTGAAATCTATATTACAATTCCCAATTCAGTTCAATTTGAAATCTATATTCCCATTTCCCATTTCAAAATTCCTCTGAAGTAATATAAATATATACATATATTTATATCTATCCCAAATTCAAAACATTTTAATTTTCAAACAACTTGTTTCTTTTCAAACAAATTTCCATCAAAACTTTTCTAAGGTAGCAATTCATCACTTAGAAACTCGAAAATGAACACTGATGATGTTGCGACCATCATCAGAATTATTTCCCAGCTACTGAATGAGTTCAGTACTATATTTCTTTCAAACTCCATTTAGAAAGATATTTTCCAAACTCCCAAGATTTTAAATTTTGAATTCTAGTTGGAATTCAACTTCAATTTATCACATTTGTATATTTGATTTCGTATACAAATTCCATTGGTTATATATATAAATATTTTAGTTTTTATAATCTAATTTGATTATAATCGTAACAATCAACTTAACTATTTAAAACAATATCGTGTCCAATCTTCTGTTCAAGTGTTTATAAACTCCTATCGACATCGTGGCGTCCCACGATTCGATCGGAATTAATAATTCACTCAACAGACTAGTCAACACAATATAAAACAATTTTTATATCAAATAACAAATATTATCTCTTGTATATATATACGCTCAACTCATTCTAGGATACTACTGATCCTATCTCTAATGTGCACATTCCAACAAGCCTAGGTATTCGCTCAACCTAGCTCTGATACCAACTGTAATGACCCAGATTTCCGCAACATCAGAGTTGACTATATACATCATACGTCCAACCCAAATATCACGAAAATACGAAACATTTTTTTTAGAAGAAAGAGGTAGAAGAAGAACAGAAATAACAACATAGAATCTCACATCGCAGCGGAACAAAATATAATATATCATATCTTTGAAATACAAAATCTTAACTATAAAACATACACTTATCAGAGTACAACACTTACAACACAACAGAACAACACTATGACTAGATAACGCTGAAGCCTCCTGCTCCAAGCTCCTTTAGATATATCTGAAAAATCCTGAACTACTTGACTGCCCGTACAAATTTAGGCACCCAAGAGTTTAGGTAGAACAAAACAAATAAACTCCGGGTCAGTCATGGGACTGGTATGAGTAAACAGATTTAAAACAGTTTCAGAAAACTAATTGACATCTCATAAAACCACGCCGTATAACACGGAACGGGTTTTTCCCTTATGAGAATCCAAACACTTGACTTAACATTCAAAATCCCTTTGAAAGGAACGATAATCTTTATATCAAAACTCCTTTGATATTATAATAATGTCTAAATCAAGTAGATAATAATCTAGTGGAACGTTTGCATCTCACGTCCACATATATATACAATCATAAACCGCAAGCACGTATTGGGTATTTGATTTCCAACTATGACAAGGTATGGAACCACCTTCCGCTGGTATATCTCTAGAGGAGAATACACCGAGTTCAACAAGAACATCTTGCAACTCAGCCACACATGACCGACCACTCATTTGGCTTGAGTGTATCGAATGTATATCACCAACGGTTGGGATCAGCAACCGTTTCCCGAATGGGACAACATCGACAATAGATTTTTATAAATAAATGAAACTCTAGATCAGGTGATTATACACCCTAATAGGTGCGACCTACATTGCCATGCTGCCTGCCCGATTTCTGTCATTTATTGGTTGTTGAGGCCAGAGGCTACGATTTATCATCACATTAGATTCACTTCGAATGCCACATTGTCAGATCCATCGAAAATCACTAATTGACGTCTACAACAGTACATTATGTGTTAGCTAAAAGAAGTTTCCTTCTCCTCTTCCACTCTTGGTACGGTTGAAGAAATCAATGTACGTGACCTTTCTGGAAATACTCTGTCAGACATTCATCCATACAAGTCACCCAGGAACAGGATGAATCGAAGGTATAATTTCTATTAATAGAAATTTTCCTTGCACTCTACTCCGTCTTCGATTATCTTAATTTAATCTGATTCGCGACGCTACTGCCAATACGGAGTGGTTCTTCGGATAATAATCCAACCGGTCTCTCCATATTGACAACGATGGACAAAACTTCGATAGTATGTGATTTAACTATCGAATAAAAACAAGTGTTTCGATAGTCGATGATTTAACTATCGAAGAAAACAAGTGTTCATCCAAACATCCAACAATCACCGAGCCTTTAATTAATATTCCATTAATTAAATCTCTTCTCTATTTCTTTATCAATATTTGTTAACTAAATATTTTCAATAACCATATTGGCCTTTTTACGCTATTGGAAAACATTTCCGAATATCGCCTCCTTTATTTTCTAACTTTAGAAATATTTATTATTCTATTTATAATTGGAAAATATTCCAATTACTTATCTCTTTTCCGATCTCGTTTTATTTCTATACTTAGGAAATATTCTATTATTCTATTTCCCAGCTTACTCTTATTTGGGTTAAAACAGATGTTGTGTAAAACATCGTTACAACAACCCAAATACTATATTCCACTAACTCTTATTCAACATTGATCTTCGAGCTTGAAATCTAACTATTTATCTGTTAATAATGAAATCAATCAAGTTGGGGTATAACTACCTCTCAGACCTTGACTGAATAACATTTATAACATCAAAACAGATAAGTCTACTTACACGAATAATCAATACCATACAACTAATTCTTCACTTTTAAACACATATACACCTTCTCTTTCTATTCTTACTAGATTTTATTCTTATACTTCCTTTTTGATTATACTATTCTATTTCTAAGTTCGTTTCCTTATCGACTTCTATATATATCGATACGTTGATTTCTAATTATCAAATTATCTTAAAAATATTCTAACTCCTTAAATTCCCGGAAAAATTCTCCATAACCTCCTTTGTACCGGGAGCTTTGGGAAAATCCCCAAACTGCCACACAGGCCTTCTCCAATCAAAAAGAAAAAGAAAAGCCAAGAGGCTAGCCGATACGGTATGTGAATTAAATACGTACCTTTTTGTCGGGCATTCTATTTATAAACCTTCTAACACTTTATTCGAAACCTGTCTACTGTATATTTATACCTGTCCAATCTATTTTAACTATACCAATCGTTTTAACTAAATTTGTTAAATAAATTTGTTACTTAACTCTTCAGTCTATTTCACCTTCATATTTGAACATGACATGTTCAAATATATTTTAACTTGCGTATTAACAAATTCTAATTATACCCATACTCTCGTTTCCTTATCGACTTCTTATTCAAATTCCAATTCAATTATGTTTGAATTCTCTTTATTTAAACTTCATTTGAATTCTATTTTCAAATTCTATAGTTTAAAGTCCATTTGAATTCTATATTCAAATTCTATTTGAATTTTCTGCATTATTTATAAACAACGTTTATAACTTCAATTAAAATCCCCCATTATATATTTATAAACAAAGTTTATAAATTCAACTCAAATCCCATATTTTCCTTTATAAACAAAGTTTATAAATTCAATTCAAATCCCACCTTTTAATTTATAAACAGAGTTTATAAATTCAATTCAAATCCTATCTTTTCATTTATAAACAGAGTTTATAAATTCAATTCAAATCCCATCTTTTCATTTATAAACAGAGTTTATAAATTCAATACTCGTTTTATATATCTTCAAACAAGTTAATATTTTCTATAGTTCATTAAAAATTCAAATTCTATTTATAAAAAAATAGAATTTCCTTTTTAAATCTCAAATACCCTTTCAGGGTAATTTATAAATCAATATTCCAAGCCCCAGTGATATTTTAAACAATCAAATCAACCAATTTTCAATCATTTGATTTTTAACACATCATATATGAAAATATATATGAAATCAAACAAACAACAAACATATAATATATTTTTGAGGAATCCAGTTGGATTCCTCCAACCTGTTTTCCTGCATCCACAGACGTTAGTCAACATAGTAATACCCATTCTGCTTCGAAGCAGGATATCGCGGTATGAAGGTCATCCACTAATCATAGCATGGGGCGCATAGGGTAATCATCCGCTATGAAACTGCGGGCATCCGCTAATGAGACTGCGGGAATCCAACCAATCATCAACCCAATATATATATAATAGTTCCTAAATAACTAATATATATTTTAAAACAATCAGACATCATTCAAACAAGCACAGACAATTATTTTTAACTATATAAAAATAATTTATAAATAAATGGTGAGTGAGGTTTACTCACCGTAATTGCAGTTGTCGAATATCCTGTTTATTTCCAAACCATTGGCTACGAATCTTCTCGAATTTATTTAGCACCTACGATAACTAAATTTTAAATTATCGATCAACTATTTTAACATTTTAAAATAACTCTTTCTAAATAAATTTCAACTAATCTAATCTATATAAAAAGGCCTTAACTAATTTAAAAGTAAGTACCTAAATTTTATTTTAAACGATTAGTTTATACATTTTATTCCCCTCCTAACCAATTTCCTTTTATATAAACTATATATAGATTAATTTCACTTCTAATATAAACTAATTTCTTATATAAATTTGAATTAGAAATAACTAAAATAAAATTACCTTAATTTCATTTTAATCCTCTCTTCCTCTCTATCATACCAACTTCCTGCATCAAACCCAATTTTTTTTTGCCGAGGCCTCCCTCCTTCCTATCCTAAAAAATCCAAGCTTTCGAGCACAAATCTCTCCACGTTCATCACCAAATATCCACCAAAATTCCATCACGGTATCACCACCGTTGAACCCCGTAACCTGACTCGCAACAGCTCTAGTCAAAGATCGAACACTGCATACCATCGCACCCTTTAGTCCCTGTCAGAAACCGCATCACACTCCACGTTCGTCACCGCTAATCACGGCTTTCCTTTGACCGAGCTCCCCCATAAACACACGCTCATCAACATCGCGCAAATCCCCAATTTGACTTCACCGTGTATGCCCTTTCCGTCTAACAACAACTACAGTACTCCGATGGCCACCCCAAATCGAACCATCTATTGGCTCGCGATGACTCTCGAGGTCGAACCTGACACTGGCGTCGCAAAGCCATCTTTTCACCACGTGAAATCGGAAGTCTGCGTTGCCACTCGAAGTCGGACTCCGTGCGAATTGATTTTGATTTTCATGGGAAGATAGGAGAGGGATTTTAATTTGTTCTGAGTAAACGAGAACGGGGTGGAACGGCTTTATATAGAAGGGAGGGGTCATCGTGGTTTAAAATTGAACAGCAAGGCCATTTTGTTTGTGGTTATACAGGGAGCACGGCATGTTTTGTTTTGTGGAGGAAAGAGAAGGCATAGGTTTGTGAATGGTGGAATAAACAAGGCCACAATTATTTTATTTCAATTCATTTAGAACCAGTGTCCTTTAATTAAAATACTCATGCTGCCGAACTCCTTTCTGAACCCAACAACTGTCAATTTTAGGGTAATACCACTATTCCGAACACACTGGGATAGGTCACAAAGTCCAATTTGATCATCTTGTAGAGGATATTAATTTAAACCTGTATAAATAAATTTAAAAACAATTTATTCTTCGATAATTAATCAATATTATTATCCTGATTCAAACAGAAGTCTGAACTGTATTTAATTCAGTTTTAAATCTCGAACTGAATTATATTTTCGCATTATGATGATTTAATATATTCGATATTAAATCGAAATTGATTATTAAACTGATAACTTAATATAAATATTCATTTATATTATCCACCCAATATTTAAATTAAATATTAAATATTCAAAAATTAACCCATAAGGATCCGGGTCATTACAAGCGATAATCTTAGCATATAGTTTGTATGTTCGTCTTATTAGTTAAGACATGGGGGGAGTTTATCTACCTTTGATAGTTGTGTTATTTTCGATTCCAATGTGTGTGTCATGAAATTATATATGAGCATATCCCTAACATAAGCCCATTAAAGCATGTAATTTTTTTCGTACCTGATAGAAGTATAAACATATTCCAAGAAAACATATAATAAACAAATTACATATGATGGCCAAAATAGGAACAAAAGAAAAAGGTATGTCAGAAATGCCCATCTTTTATACCCAAAATATATTTCATTACCTTATAGGTGTGTTTTTTCTTTGCGACCTCTGTCCCAAACCTTCCACTTTCTCAGCCTCATTTCTTTCATAAGTCATTTTTTAACTCATCTTTCTTTCTATCCCACATCATTAGTGCAATCCTAATAGTTATTGAGAGGCAAAAAATTAAAAAGAGATTCAAAATATTAATCTCATTCCTTTTAAATTCTTGCATCATTCGAACGAAACGACCCGAACTTCCCCGTAAAGGAATTCCTGGATTGAGTTGAGAACACGACAAATCAGAATGCAAACAGAAGAACATTTCATTGCTTATTACAACAATTTACATCAGAGTACAAGAATATATAGAGTATGAACAAATAATATACATTTGATAAATATCAGAGATTACAATCCATTACATAACAGCGGAAAAATAATACAAACACAACTGAAAAAGATACACGGATACAGAGCTTTCCGAATATCATTCCAGCTGTAAACCAGGATCCTGTGAATATAAATCTGCAAAACCAAAACTACTAGCTACCCGTGTGGAAAATAGGGGCTCCCAAAGTTTAGGTTAAAACAATAAACTCCAGGTCAGTCATGTGACTGACGTGAGAACTAAAACAGTTATTTAAAACTTTACTTTAAAATCAGATATATCAAGGGAGCACGCCGTATAACACAGAATGGGTTTCCTCCCAGGAATACCAGTGCAAAAACAAACAACGCAATGCTTTTTGGAAAAATGAAGCTACCATAAGACCCAGGTCCCATCACACAATGCAACGCAAGCCGAATGATAGGGTTTTCCCTTATAATAGCCAAACATGCTTGGTACGTTAAAACAAATAATTTGATACTATTATAAGTGCATAGTATTTAAAACAACTTCAAATATAAATGTGTCAATCCTAGATGGCTGGGGTACCATATGTCATGTCGCCAATACTAGGCTCTACAATCAAAACGACAATTATCACGTATTGGAAGTTGGATTTCCGTCTGTGAACCAAGGCAAGGGATCGTCCTTACCGCTTCGAGACGCTCTGGCCCGTGTCTCAGGAACAACCGCAACTGCACCTTGGATCGTCAGGGACGTTCCACTCGATGTGGATTAAAATGCCTGAACACCTCCCCGCCCTATGGGGCGTCAATCTGGTCTGTATAAAGAGAAAACCATCCATCGGCCCCATAGTGCCGATATATCTGAGGCGCCTCACTATCCATCATCCACATAAGTAAAACATCTGGCGCGTAAAACCCAGAAACCACTCCTAGTTAGAAGGAAACGCATGTCCTCCCTAATGTCCTCTCCCGTTTCTGGTTCACACCGGGGTGTGAGGCTCGCGAATCAAAGCTATACACAAATCTTTGCTATATTAAAGCCATGCTTTGATCACCAACCACAGGACTTTGCTTTTCAACAGAAGCCTTGATCATTTGCATCTCAGCATGCCACACAGGTAATTCACGCTATGCAACCGATGTCTATCAATCACACAGAATAAAAACACAACATACGCTTCATTCCAATCCAGAATATTCCTTTATTCAAATATTCTTATACTTTGGGAAAGGTTCCCATTAATTTTATCAAAGATAAATTCTTTAAATTTATTCTTTAATCTTCCTTTGGATATCATTTCAAACCAAATTAAGGTTTTCCAAACTAGTCGGGATTAGCGAACCTTACCGAAGTAATCATTTGTTAAATTTCCCAATCCCAACTTATTCATCCCATGAAGAAAAACGGTAATACTTCATATCTAACACCACGGTGTTATCGGTAAATTCAATTACTATTTCACGTTCAAATCTAATTAAAGATTTAACTATCGCCTGGAGAAAAACTGGTGGTACTCCATACTCGATCATTTCTCGAATTTGATAATTTTAGTTATCAAATTCACCTTTCAATCTATTTAAAGATTCATTAAAAATCTAATCTAGTTTTCATTTCCAAAAATCATTATTAATGATTATCTTCAAAGTTAAAAAATTAATCTTATCTTTAACTGGGTTAAAGAACTAATGTCATTTAAAACACAACTCACGATAAACCCAAAATCACCTTCCATTAACAATGGAAACTTCATAGAATACAGATCAATATATATAATCGATATGAACTTCCATACCCAACCGATAATTTAAATGGAATAACGACCAAGCCTTTTAAATTCCATATATATTAACAGTCTTCCTCTACAGAAGCTCACTTCGATTATTACCAAATCGAATTCCATTCAATTCCAATTTAATATGTTAAATCTCCTTTAAATCTTAACAAAAGATTTATAAATTCCAAATCACATTTCACTGTAAATCAGGTTAAAGAATGAATGTCGTTAAAAACACAGTTCACGATAAACCCAATTCACATTCCATTTTCTTCCGATTATTAAACATAATTGGAAACTTTAACAATCTTAATTAAAAAGATTTATTCTCTTCAGATGGGGTTCAAGAACAGTGTTACTAAAGACACCGTTCACGACAAACCCAAAATCCCATTTGATATTAATTACAATACTCTGAATAGAAACTATATCGGCTTATATTCAATATCAAATTCTAAACTCAACAAACATCGTATTGGAATAATGATACATATATCTTCCAAATTCCTCCACAATGCCCGTATAATCACGGAATCCAATATCGAAATATTCCGAAGATAATTTCGATTCAAATCCATTCCAATTCATATATTGGAAATTCTGGTTATTTTTAAAACCATTTCAAATCCAGTTTATTTATTTATAAATAATTGGATTATAATTCTAGTTCATAACTAGTTCATTTCGATAAACATCTATTTTTATCTTTTCAAATATGGAATTTTTCATCCCAATTCTTTCCAAATCATTTCTTATGATTTTACACTAATTAATGATATTCTAAATAATTTTTTCAAGGCCCGTACAGTTGATTTCCATAAACGGCCATCGAACTACACTTACAACGACCATTTCCAAATTTGATTTGGTCATAATTCCAAATCTAACCGTTAGATTTCAAATCTCTAATATTCTTTAGAAAGCTCTTTTCGATACGAACCCAACGGTTCTGGTTTTAGGAGAATTCGACGGTCGGATCTCCCGTAATGTCCATTCGAAGTCAATGGTTGAAATTCGTGAACTACCGCAGCGTGACACGTTCTATACAGGCCATTGTATAACATATATTTCGTCGATTTCCATTTAAAATGAATTTTATAAATCATTTTAAATTCGTTTTGAAAATGGTTTCAACTTCATATTCAATTTTTAATCAAAACCGAATATTCCATATCATTAACATATAAATGATAATATTTTCAAACATCAGATTTTGAAATCCCTTCATTTTCGATATTCGTCATAAAAATGAATAAAATCGATGTAAATATTGTTCGCGTCAGAATTGCGCATATCTAATCAACACAGCTATATATATTTAAATATATTCGTGTCCATCCCAAATCGGACATCAATATCATATTTTGATTCTTTTCTGAATATTATTTTAAAATATTCGTTATTTTAAAATATTCCTTCTTTCTGAACTGGAATCGGACAATGAAACAACCCAAACTTCCCCGTAATGGAAAGCCCGGATTGCTTTGAGGACAAGACAAATCAAAACACAAACAGAAGAACATTTCAATGCTTATTACGATAATTTCATCAGAATACAAGAATATACGGAGTATGAATAAATATTACACATTTGACAAATATCATAGATTTACAAGTTACAATGTAGCGGAAATTAATACAAAACACAACTGAAAAGAATATACAGATGCAGAACTTTTCGAATATCATTCCAGCTGTAAACCAGGATGATGTGAATATACTTCTGCAAAAACCAAAACTATAAGCTGCCCATGTGGAAAGTAGGGGCACCCAGAGTTTAGGTTAAAACAATAAACTCCAGGTCAGTCATGTGACTCGTGTGAGAACTAAAATAGTTATTAATCTTATTTTAAAGTTAGGTTAATCAAGGGACCACGCCGTATAACACGTAACGGGTTTACCCCCAAGAATACCAGTGCATAAAACAAACAACGCAATGCTAAATAAAGAACAATGGAGCTATTATAAGACTCAGGTCCCATCACACAATGCAACGCAAGACAAAGGATAGAGTTTTTACCTTATAATAGCCAAAAATGCTTGGTACGTGAAATTTCGTCTTTTATCATTACTATTAGTGTATAGTGTCAAAACAATTTCAATCATAAGTATCAATCATAAACAGCATGATTGCCTCATCCCACTATGTCGCAATACTAGGCTCTATAATCAAGACCGTAAAATGTCATATTGGAATTTGGATTTCCATCTATGAACCAAGGCAAGGGATCGTCCTTACCGCTTCTAGACTGTCTAGCCCGCGCCTCAGGAACAACCGCAACTGCACCTTGGATCATCAGGGCCGGTCCACTCGATGTGGATTAAAATGCCTGAACACTGCGTTTCCCTGCACTATGGGGAGAAAACTGGTCATATCCCGACCAAACTATCGGCCCCAGAACGACCGATATAACCGAGGCGCCTCGCTATCCATCATCCACATAAGTAAAATGTCAGGGCTAGTAAAACGCTTACACCACTCCAAGCTAGAAAGAAACGCATGCCCTCCCTGATGTCCTCTCCCGTTTCTGGTTCACACCAGGGTGTGAGGCTCGTGAATCAACGCTACACAAAGCTATGCTATATTAAAGCCATGCTTTGATCATCAACCACAAGACTCTGCTTTCAATAGAAGCCTTGATAAATTTGCATCTCAGCATGCCACACAGACAATTCACGCAATGCAACCGATGTCTATCAATCACACAGAGTGAAATCCGATGACGGACACACATCCATTTACAAGTTCGTTCTGGGACTGAATGAAACCGGAGGCACCTTATTCCTCGTCACGTATGTCCAATACATGAGAGAGGACCTCGCATATCCGATCGATCTCAAAGTACGTCTGGACGATCACCACTTATTACCTTTTCTTGGGTGTACAGCCCAATCAAAACATCAGTAATCGTCCAAACGATGTTAAGACCTCCGGTCTTTGACCACCGTCATCATCCTCGACATAACGTCGAATCGGTTATTCAGAATGGGATAAACCCAGTCTTTCTGAATAACTCGCGTATATAATAAACAAGTGCTATAAAAACACAACGTACGCATCATTCCAATCCAGAATATTCCTTTATTCAAATATTCTTATACTTTGGGAAAGGTTCCCATGAATTTTATCAAAGATAAATTCTTTAAATTTATTCTTCAATCTTCTTTTGGATTTTAATTCAAACCAAATTTTGGTTTATCCAAGCTAGTCGGGATTAGCGAACCTTACCGAGGTAATCATTTATTTTATTTCCCAATCCCAACCTATTCATCGCATGAAGTAAAACTGGTAATACTTCATATCTAACACCACGGTGTTATCGGTAAAATTAATTACCATTTCACGTTCAAATCTAATTAAAATTTAACTATCGCCTAGAGTAAACCTGGTAGTACTCCATTCTTGATTATCTTTCGAATTTGATAATTTTAGTTATCAGATTCACCTTTCAATCTATTTAATGATTCATTAAAACTCTAATTCAGTTTTAATTTCCAAAAATCATTACTTAACGATTATTCGAAGTTAAGAAATAACTCTTATCTTTAACTGGGTTAAAGAACTAATGTCATTTAAAACACAGCTCACGATAAACCCAAAATCACATTCCATTAATTATGGAATCTTCACGGAATACAGATCAATATATATAATCGATATATACTTCCATATCCGACTAATAATATAATTGGAATAACGACAAAGCCTTTTAAATTCCATATATATTAGCAGTCATCCTCCACAGAAATTCACTTCAATTATTACCAAATCGAATTCCATTCCATTCCAATTTATTTTATTAAATTGGAAAACTTTACTTTGGAAAATCTCCTTTAAATCTTAACCAAAGATTTATAAATTCCAAATCACATTTCGCTGTAAATCGGGTTAAAGAACGAATGTCGTTAAAAAACACAGTTCACGATAAAGCCAATTCACATTCCATTTTATTCCAATTATTAAATATAATTGGAAATTTTAACAATCTTAATTAAAAGATTTATTCTCTTCACATGGGGTTCAAGACAGTGTTACTGAAGACACCGTTCACGACAAACCCAAAATCCTATTTGATATTAAATACAAGACTATGAATAGAAAATATATCGGCTTATATTCAATATCAAATTCTGAACTCAACAAACATCGTATTGGAATAACGATATATATATCTTCCAAATTCCTCCATAATGCCTGTATAATCACGGAAGCCAATATCGAAATATTCCGAAGATAATTTTGATTCAAATCCATCCCACTTCATATATTGGAAATTCTGTTTATTTTTTTAAAACCTTTTCAAATCCAATTTATTTATTTTAAAAATAATTGGATTGTAATTCTAGTTCAAAACTAGTTCATTTCAATAAAAATCTATTTTTTTTCTTTTCAAATATGGAATTTTTCATCCTAATTCTTTCCATATCATTTCTTATGATTTTACACTAATTATTGGTATTTTTAACAATTTTATCAAGGCGGTACAGTCGATTTCCATAAACGACCATCGAACTGCACTTATAGCGACCTTTTCCAAATTTGATTTGGACATAATTCCAAATCCAACCATTAGATTTCAAATCTCTAATATTGGTTAGAAAGATCTTTTCGATACGAACCCAACGGTGAGATTCCGACGGTCGGATCTCCCGTAATGTCCATTCGAAGTTAATGGTCGAAGTTCGCGAACTGTTGCAGCGCGGCGCGTTCTATTCAGGCCGTTATATATATATAATATATATATTATATATATTTCATTGATTTCCTTTTAAAACGTATTTTATAAATCGTTTGAAATTCGTTTTCAAAACGATTTCAACTTCATATTCAATTTCAAATCAAAATTGAATATTCCATATCAGTGATATATAAATGGTAATATTTTCAAAACATTAGATTTTGAAATCAATTCCTTTTTGATACTCATTATAAAAATGAATAAAATCGATATAAATATCGTTCACGTCAAAATGGCGTTAATCTAATCAACACGGCTTTATATATTTAAATATATTCGTGTCCATCCCAAATCGGACATCAAAATCATATTTTGATTATTTTCCGAATATTATTTCAAAATGTTCGATATTTTAAATATTTATTCTTTCTTAACTGGAATCAGACACAATCAGTCACCATATAATGTCATTATATGGATTTCACTTAACAAATGTGTATAGCAATAATGAAAACAACAATCCATCATTCAGAGTGCATTGTACACTGTATAAGCATTAAATATAAATATTTAACGCTTACAACAGCCTGTCGATCCATCGATTGATATATCACTAAACAGTTGGGATTAATGTACGTCAAATATCATCCCAACACCCATGTGGGGATTCAATCGACAAATAATGAATTTTATTTGTGCAGGTGGGCGATGTGTAAAATTTATCATCCCAATCCATATCAGTAAAATGGGTGTTCAAAAACAAATTGTCCGATTTGTAAACGAATATTTATTTTATTCATATACACGTTAAAAATTATATTTTTAACAATAAAATATTTTATTCAACCTATGAATATTCTATTCGGTTCATTTATACAATAAAAATGATATTTTTATTGTTCTAACATATTTTAGAAAATTTTGGCGGCATAATGGCACAATATAAAAATCGGGTAATGTCTACCATTACCCCTCTCCTAATATTGGCTCGCGCCATACACGCCTAACCAACCTAATCAATTCATTTCACCGAAACAACCAAATTCAAACAAATAATCTAATCAACCAAACCAAACAATCAACCAAGTCATCCATGGTCTGTGGACGACGGGGAATAGTTCATATATGCAGTTATAAAATAAATAACTGTATAAGAAAATTATAGTGAGGAGTTCTCACATTGCTTTTCCACTCTGTCATTCTTTCAAAGCGAAGAATATGAACACCTCGCCGACTACAACCTTAAGCGAACACGATATCCTACATGATTGATTTTTATTAATAACATTCATAAGCCAAAAATCATATTTTTACATAACTAAAAATCGTATCTTTACATTTCTAAAAATCGTATCTTTACATTCTTTTATCTAAACGAAGGTCATATTTTTATTTCAAAATTATATGTACAAAGATCATATTTTTCTTTCATTATTTTTTCATGAATAAAAATCTCTACTTTATGTATTAAAAGATCTCGTCTTTAGATTAGTAAAAATCTAATCTTTCCCTATCGTAAAAAAAATCATAACTTTAACTCAATAAAATCACATTTTTTAACTTAATAAAAATCTTAACTTTAGATGAATAAAAATCTCGTCTTTAGATAAAATAAAAAATATCATCTTTTCTAAAAATTGAAAATTATATTTTCATTAAACCGAAAATCCTGGATGTGAAAATCCTAGATTCACTAAACTGAAATCAAAGAAGGAAAAAGAAAGAAAAGGGAAGAACTTACAATGAAAAAAACTAGGGTTTCGGTTTGGATTCGGAACGTCATCGGAAATGGTGCTGGTCTTTGCGAGGGGGACTGGTCGAATGGGGGTGATGATAGATGAAGGCGACGCAGTGAGGGAGGGTCAGGGGCGTGTCGACTAGGGCAGCGACGGTTGTCGGATCCGTATGTAACCCTAGTAAAGAGAAACGTACGTTTAAAAATGAATATATAAATTTATATTTTGATTTAAACGAAAACTGATCGAATTAGCCAAATTGGGTTAATAGACATATCCCACTATGTTCGAAATGGGGGTAATTAGCTAGGGGCGACAGTCGTTGGGTTCAATTTGGGGTTCGATAGAAAAGTCAACTTTTTGAATTTAAAATTAGGAAATTAAATTTAAAATATATAGTCACTCCTTAAGCTCCCTCTCTCCATACATCCTCTAAGAAGTTGATTTAAATAAAAGAAAAAAACCCTAGAACGACAGCCACGCCCATCGATCCCGCCTGCCTCCAGCCTCCGGCCACCGCAGCACGATCGCCACCTCCCCCACGACCAACCATAGAAAATATGATTTTTTTTATAAGGTAAAGGAATATGGAAAGATATGATTTTTATATTTGATTTTTAATTAAAAAGATTAGATTTTTGTAAGTGAAAAGATTAGATTTTTGTTAGCGAAAAGATTAGATTTTTGTTAGCGAAAAGAATAGATTTCTTTAAAATGTTAAATGTTAGATTTTTAAAATGTTAAAGATTTGATTTTTAAAATGTTAAAGATTTGATTTTTAAAACGAAAATGATTTGATTTTTATATTGAAAGAGAGCGAATAAAATTCGATTTTTATATAGAATAAAAATATGATTTTTATTTAGGTAGAGTTAAAAAATATAATCTTTATTAGAAGAAGAACGATATAAAAATATAATTTTTATAATGAAGTAGCGATGTAAAAATATGATTTTTGTATATAAAACATCATATTAAAAAATATGATTTTTACTATGAACATCATGAAAAAGGTTGCGATGGAACGGGTGGAAAGAAAATCCAAATCTGAACCGTTCAGAAATAAAGACTGATGGAGTGGATCCCAAAGGTGAGAACTCCTCACTATAATTTTCTTACACAGTTATTTATTTTTTAACTGCATATATGAACTGTTCCCCGTCGTCCACATACCATGGATGACTTGTTTGATTGTTTGGTTTGGTTGATTATATTATTTGGTTGAATTTGATTGTTTGGGTGAAATGAATTGATTAGAATTGTAATGTGTGTATGGCGCGAGCCAATATCAGGAGAGGTGTAATGCTAGACATTACCCGATTTTGATATCGCGCCGTTATGCCGCCAAAATTCTCTAAATTATGTTAGAACAATAAAAATATTATTTTTATTGTGTAAATGAATTGAATAAAAATTTTATCGTTAAAAATATAATTTTTAACGAGTATATGAATAAAATAAATATTCATTTGCAAATCAGACGATTTGTTTATGAACACCCATTTTACTAATATGGATTGGGACGATAAATTTTACACATCGCCCAACTGCATAAATAAAATCTGTGTTTGTTGTTTGAAAACCACACATGGGTATTGGGATGATATTGGACATACTCCAATCCCAATATTTAGTTGTATGTCAATCGATTGGTTGACAGACTGTTATAAGCGTTAAATATTTGTACTTGATGCTTATGAAGTGTAAAATGCACTCTGGATGATGGCTGACTGTGTTTGATTGCTATTGGGTACATGTGTGTATGAAATCCATATAATCACATTATATGGTAATTGACTGTGTCTGATTCCAGTTCAGAAAGAATGAATATTTTAAAATAATTAATATGTTAAAATAACGAATATTTTAAATAAAATTCAGTAAAAGATCAAAATCTGATTTTGATGTCCGATTTGGGATGGACATGATTATATTTAAATATATACAGCCGTGTTGATTAGATTAACGCCATTTCGACGTGAGCAATATTTATATCAATTTTATTCATTTTTATAATGAATATCGAAAAGGAATTGATTTCAAAATCTAATTTTTGAAAATATTATCATTTATAAATTAATGATATGGAATATTCAATTTTGATTTGAAATTGAATATGAAGATGAAATCATTTTGAAAACGAATTTAAAATGATTTATAAAATACCTTTTAAATGGAAATTGATGAAATATATATTATATATATAATATATATAATATAATGGCCTGAATAGAACGCGTTGCGCTGCGGCATTTCACAAATTTCGACCATTGACTTCGAATGGATATTACGGGAGATCCGACCGTCGGATTCTCCTAAAACCAGAACCGTTGGGTTCGTATCGAAAAGAGATTTCTAACGAATACAAGAAATTTTAAATCTAATGGTTGGATTTGGAATTATGTCTAAATCAAATTTGGAAAAGGTCGTTGTAAGTGCATTAGATGGCCGTTTATGGAAATCGACTGTACGGACCTTGATAAAATTATTAAAAATATCAATAATTAGTGTAAAATCATAAGAAATGATTTGGAAAGAATTGGGATGAAAAATTCCATATTTCAAAAGATAAGAATAGAATTTTATCGAAATGAACTAGTTATTAACTAGATATGAAATCCAATGATTTTTAGATAAAATAAATTGGATTTGAAATGGTTTTTAAAAATAACCAGAATTTCCAATATACGAACTGGAAAGGATTTGAATCGAAATTATCTTCGAAATATTTCGATATTGGATTCCGAAATTATACGGATATTGTGATGGAATTTGGAAGATATATATATATATATATATCGTTATTCCAATACGATATTTGTTGATTTCAGAATTTGATATTGAATATAAGCCGATATAATTTCTATTCAGAGCCTTGTATTTAATATCAAATGGGATTTTGGGTTTGTCGTGAACGGTGTCTTCAGTAACACTGTTCTTGAACCCCATGTGGAGAGAATAAATCTTTTAACTAAGAATGTTAGAGTTTCCAATTATATTTAATAATTGGAATAAAAATGGAATGAGAATTGGGTTTATCGTGAACTTTGTTTTTAACGACATTCGTTCTTTTACCCGATTTACAGTGAAATGTGATTTGGAATTTATAAATCTTTTGTTAAGATTTAAAGGAGGTTTTCCAAAGTAAAGTTTTCCAATTTAATAAAATAATTTGGAATGGAATGGAATTCAATTTGGTAATAATCGAAGTGAATTTCTGTGGAGGAAGACTGCTAATATATATGGAATTTAAAAGGCTTTGCCATTATTCCATTTATATTATTAGTCGGAAATGGAAGTTCATATCGATTATATATATTGATATGTTTTCCGTGAAGATTCCATCGTTAATGGAACGTGATTTTGGGTTTATCGTGAGCTGTGTTTTAATTGACATTAGTTCTTTAACCCAGTTAAAGATAAGATTAATTTCTTAACTTTGAAGATAATGATTATGTAATGATTTTTGGAAATTAAAACTGAATTAGAGTTTTAATGATTCTTTAAATAGATTGAAAGGTGAATCTAATAACTAAAATTATCAAATTTGAAAGATGAACGAGAATGGAGTACCACCAGTTTTACTCCAGGCGATAGTTAAATCTTTAATTAGATTTGAACGTGAAATGGTAATTGAATTTACCGATAACATCGTGGTGTTAGATATGAAGTATTACCAGTTTTACTTCATAGGATGAATAGGTTGGGATTGGGAAATTAAATAAATGATTACTTCGGTAAGGATCGCTAATCTCGACTAGTTTGGCTAAACCATAATTTAGTTTGAATTGATATTCAAAAGAAGATTAAAGAATAAATTTAAAGAATTTATCTTTGATAAAATTAAGGGGAACCTTTCCTAAAGTATAAGAATATTTGAATAAAGGAATATTCTGGATTGGAATAAGGCGTGTGTTGTGTTTTTATAACACTTGTTTACTATATACGCGAGTTATTCAAAAAGACCGGGTTTATCCCATTCTGAATATATGATTCGACGACATGTCGAGGATGAAGACGGTGGTCGAAGACCGGAGGTCTTCACATCGTTTGGATGATTTCTAATGTCTTGATTGGGCAGTACACCCAAGACAAGGTAATAAGTGGTGATCATCCAGATGTACTTGGAGATCGACCGGATATGCGAGAACCTCTCTCCTGTATTGGACATATGGGACGAGGAATACGGTGCCTCCAGTTTCGTTCAAACCAAGAACGAACTTGTAAATGGATGTGTGTCTGGCATTGGATTTCATTCTGTGTGATTGATATACATCGGTTGCATAGCGTGAATTGCCTGTGTGGCATGCTGAGATGCAAATGATCAAGGCTTCTGTTGAAAAGTAGAGTCTTGTGGTTGATGATCAAAGCACAACTTTAATATTGCATAGCTTTGTGTAGCGTTAATTCACGAGCCTCACACCCCGGTGTGAACCAAAAACGGGAGAGGATCTCAAGGAGGGCATGTGCTTCCTTCTAGCTAGGAGTGGTGTAAGCGTTTTACTGGCCCTGTCATTTTACTTATGTGGATGATGGATTGCGAGGCCCCTCGGTTATATCGGCCTCTGCGGAGCCGATGGATGGTCTTTATACAGACCAGATTGATGCCCCATAGGGCGGGGAAACGCAGTGTTCAGGCATTTTAATCCACATCGAGTGGACCTGCCTGGACGATCCAAAGGTCACTCGAGCTCTGACCTGAGACACGGGCTAGAGCGTCTCAAAGCGGTAAGGACGATCCCTTGCCTTGGTTCACAGATGGAAATCAAACTTCCAATACGTTACATTTCGGTTTTGATTGTAGAGCCTAGTATTGGCAACATGATATATGGTACCCATGCCGTTTAGGATTGATACATTTATACTTGAAATTGTTTTATACACTATGCACGTATAATAGTATCAAATGATTTGCTTTGAACGTACCAAGCATGTTTGGCTATTATAAGGGAAAACCCTATCCTCCGGCTTGCGTTGCATTGTGTGATAGGACCTGAGTCTTATAATAGCTTCATTTTTCCAAAAAGCATTGAGCTGTTTTATGCACTAGTATTCTTGGGAGGAAATCCGTTCCATGTTATACGCCGTGGTCCCTTGATATGTTTGAGTTAAAGTAAAGTTTTAAATAACTATTTTAGTTCTCACACCAGTCACATGACTGACCTGGAGTTTATTGTTTTAACCTAAACTCTGGGTGCCCCTATTTTCCATACGGGTAGCTAATAGTTTTGGTTTGGCAGATTTATATTCACAGGATCCTGATTTACAGCTGAAGCGATATTCGGAAAGCTCTGTATCCGTGTATTACTTTCATTTGTGTTTTGTATTGTTTTTCCGCTGCTATATATTTAAATGTAATTTAAATCTCTGATATTTATCAAATGTATATTATTTGTTCGTACTCTGTATATTCATGTACTCTAACGTAAATTGTTGTAATAAGCAATGAAATGTTCTTCTGTTTGTGTTCAGATTCATCTTGTTCTCAAAGCAATCCGGGCTTTCCTTCACGGGGAAGTTCGGGTCATTATATTTGGTATCAGAGCATTGGTTTATAGAGCTCGAGAACAAGACGCATTAGAATCGAACGAAAGAATTCATCAGAGATTGGATTAGTAATATCCAATAAGAATGACTCGCTAGAGATGGGATCAGTAGCATCCTAGAATGAGTCGAAAGAGGGTTATTTTAAAACAAAAATGAAAACAAATTTTGTTTTGAAAATTTAAATCAATTATTCATATTTGAATATTTATTTTGTATTGAATTTGGACAATCAAGTATATAGAGATTTTAATATACGTCTGATCCACGTGTATTGAATCCTCAAATATACTGGATAGATATGAAATCACACTCTAGTCTCCCGGGGATGATTTTGATGATAGTCTAGACATCATAAGTATTTGTGTTCGAGTTTCGAAAATGGGATTTCTATATATTTCCAATTGACTGGTGTGGGAGCCAAAACTAGATAGGGTATATTGTTGTGAATTGGCATCAAAAATCTGATTTTTGGACTATATATCAAAGTTATGAATTTGAAAAGATAATCAACAAATTGATTGCTGAATGTTGATTGTGTTGTGTGATTATTCATTTAAACCATTATATGAAAGAACGGTACATATAGCCAAATTGTATCGAATGTTAAACTGAATTGAAAATTGTTTGAAATTGCATGCATGCACACATATATACATTGAACAGATCATAGCAAGGAGGCAAGAGAAGAGGAATAAAATTGTTTGCCCAACAAATAGGTACATGTATATTGTATTTCTTGGGGTTTTTGATGATTTTAAGAGCCGATTGGATAACCGCTTGGCTGTTTCTTTTTCTTTTTGATTGGGGAGGCATGTGTGGTGGTTTGGGGATTTTCCCGGTGCTCCCGTACAAAGGAGGTTATGGCGAAATTTTTCGAAAATTTAGGGTGGTAGCCAATTTTTTGAAAAATTGGAAAATTCTTAGAAACTGAAAAGTTGAAGAATGAAAGACAAACTGAAAGTTGAGTTGATTAGTAAAACAACTTTCATCTCCATTCCTTTTCGGGGATAAAACGATTTTAAGTGGGGGAGATTGTAACAACTCGGAAAATCAGAACCAATTTAAAAATTTTATTTTAGCAATTTTAATGAATTTTGAATATTTAAAATGATTTTTTTTAAATAATAACGATAGAAAATTTATTTTCAACGAAGTTAAAACGAATAATTATATTTTAATTATAAAAGGAATTGAAAATGGCGCGGTAGTTTGAAAATTCGATTACAAATTTCAAATGAATGTACAGGATTCAAAATAAACCAGATTTTAGCGAAACGAAAAATATTAGAATCTATTTGAAAATATCTTTCCAACAAATCTGAAAAATGGAAATTTCATAGCGGGAAAAAAAGTTATGTCCAGTTGAAAATTCAAAATAGTCGCTATGGAAAATATAGCCCTTAAAAACAGCCATTTTGCAAATGACCTCCATTTTCGACGAAACCACTTTTGTTGGATCCGGGAAGTCAAGTTATTTCTAGATTCTAAAATTCATAATTTTTGGGATAAATATGTGGGCGTGGCAAAAGAAAACATGTTTGGACAGTTTCAGTCAATTTGGATCGACCAGAAAATGGCCATTTTTCAAACGGTCTCCAAATTTGATGAAATTTGTTTTGTTGGGACCGTATCGTCAAAACATAGCTAGATTTATTTTTGGGAATTTTTGGGGGTCCGTATGTGACCTCAGTAAATTGAAATGTATGTTTAAAATTGAATATATAGATTTATATTTTAATTTAAATGGAAATTGATAGAAACAAACAAATGGGGTTACGAGACATATCCCATTGTGTTCTGAATGGAGGTAATTAGCTAGGGGCGACGGTCATTGGGTTCAATTTGGGGTTTGATAGAAAAGTCAACTTTTTGAATTTAAAATTAGAATTAAAGTTAAAATATATATCCACTCCATATGCTCCCTCTCTCCTCACATCCTCTCAGCCGTCGATTTAAATAAAAGATAAAAAACCTAGAACGACAACCGCCGCCCCATCGATCCCGCCTGCCTCTAGCCTCCGGCCACCGCAGCACGATCGCCACCTCCCCCCACGACCAACCCTCCTCCTTTCATCCACCTCGAGCCTCCCCCTCCGTCCAACTCTGTCCTCCGCTTGCTTGCGAGATCCCTAGTGGCGTTGGATGGTCTCCCAATCATCAGTACAAGGAGCATCTTGAGTTCAAAGGGTTCGACGGTGATAAGTTTAAACGATGGAAAAAGGTGATTTTTTATAATAAATTACGTTGTTTTTAAAATCAGTTTTATTTAGATAAAAAGCAAGTTTGAAAATTAGTTTTTATAAGGAAAAGGAATATCGAAAAATATGATTTTTTTTATATTAGGAAAAGGAATATTGAAAAATATGATTTTTTATAATGAAAAGGAATATAGAAAAATAAGATTTTTTTTATAAGGAAAAGGAATATGGAAAGATATGGTTTTTATATTTGATTTTTTAATTAAAAAGATTAGATTTTTGTTAGCAAAAAGATTAGATTTTTGTTAGCGAAAAGATTAGATTTTTTTAAAATGTTAAAGATTAGATTTTTAAAATGTTAAAGAGTTGATTTTTAAAATGTTAAAGATTTGATTTTTAAAACGAAAAAGATTTGATTTTTATATTGAAAGAGAGTGAATAAAATTCGATTTTTATATAGAATAATAGTAACGACCCAGAAATTTCGACAACTGGAATGAGAAATTTATTAAAGATTTGATTTTAGACAATTAATTGATACTAGAATTAGAAATTTAAAATCAGAATATATTGTTTGAGTTGAATTAAATCCAATATTTAATGGTTGATTGGAATCAAACATAACTGTCGAATATTTGAATTGAATTCCGATTGATGTTTAAATTGGATATTTAAAACCGACTGACTATGTAAATGGTTGAATAGAAAAACAAACTTTATTAGAATTAAATATATTGGAGATTTTATTTGTCGAAATATGTGGGGATTGGATTGGTTATGCGTGTATTTGTATATATATAAATAAAATTT
This sequence comes from Allium sativum, assembly GCA_030737875.1. NCBI lineage: Eukaryota > Viridiplantae > Streptophyta > Magnoliopsida > Asparagales > Amaryllidaceae > Allium > Allium sativum. The sequence continues at coordinate 163,334,290 of CM060923.1, forward strand.
AACATTTCAAAACTTGAAAGCGAACGGAGTTGGGTGAATAAACAGTGAACCGATGAATAATTTAAATGTAAAATGATACAAACAGAGTCGGATCACAATCGAACTAATTTTATTGGATTTAAAACATAAAAATGTGGTAGTACGTAAATAGTAAGTTGGAAAATAATTCATGGTGTAACTGAAATATAATAGTTATAACCTATTCAGTCTTACCTTCATCTGGTAAATACGCATTCTACTTTGCCTTGATCACCACGAAAACGTGGTACCCATGGTATCTGCTCTTATAAAAGAATGGTCCCTTTCCATTTCTTCAGCAATCATTCTTTGCTTCTAATCCCTAAACGCTTCTGGAAGATTTTCATGGCTATTTCCCTAAATCAAAAATCCAGTTTCCCCCAAAATAATTTACTTGTTCTCAAATTAATGGTCGCTTTTTAAGTCACGTTCGCCCCCATCGAGCCGCAACTAGCGTCTCGTTCCTGCCTCCGCCTTCTTCTTTGAAGCCAGAAGCCGCTGGCAGCGTAGCCGCCGGCATCGTAGCCGCCATGACGAACTCCAATCCGTCGCCTGAGCACCGCATCGACATCAAGTTGCTGCCTTTTAGCTTCACTACCGCAAGAGCACATCTACTTCCAAGTTTTGTTCTTCGTTATTACAAGGTGAGTACTCACTCATGATTGATCATTGCTTCAAGTGTTAACCTCAATAACTAAATACAATAGTTGATTTCTGTGTGCCTTGTTGGTTGTTTTTTTGGTTATTGTTGTTGTTTCGGATTTCGCCTAATGACCAGAAAAATAATACTTGGGCATTCTTTTTGGTTGAAATGGTTTGCTACCATGAACTCTATAGGTGTTGGAATTACATTCGTCTAGACACTACAAGCCTAAGTAGTACAATGCTTAGTTCATGATACCTTGCATCTTTGAACTGCTGCTGTGTTCTAGGGTTGCTACGGTAGTTAATATTTACCCAATATCTTGTTTTTACCCAATGTCTTACTATTATACAAATGTCTTTGCTGTCTAGTTGGAACCTGAAATTTTATATGGATAATACCCTTACTAAACTGTATGTCTTCCATCCTATACTATGTTCTTTTGGGCCGTCCCTTGATGATTTACACTGGGTTTAGTTCGTTTGAAGTGCTTTTGGTTGTTGGCTTGAGTTCAGGGCACTGTTATGTTTTTTTTACCTCATTTATTTGCTGTTGGAATTTTAAATCTGAACCTGCTAATGGAAAACAAAGAAATAGAGAGTTTTGGTGGAGTAATATCCTTTTGTCCCCCCGCTTTCATGAAATTTGTCTATGCTATATAGATATGACTGCACCTGAACTATTGGCCATATTTAGGAACACCTGCGCTATGCGCTTTAATCTTATAAAATCATCAATTTAAGTACAAATCAAATTCAGTTTGGTGTATACTTGAGATTTATGATAATAGTGGATAGTTCATCCTTGCAGAAATCTGTGCCGAACAAGAGTTCGGCTACCCAGTGTAATTAGTTCGTACTTTAATTCAAAACTAGTCTGAACCATGCACGTTTCATCTTGAAACTTGCAAAAATAAATCTTCCTGTGTTACCTTCTTAGGTCTGCAGATCTGTTGTGTCTACATAACTGATAAGAATTTGATTTTTGGGAGCAGTTATGTCACTATGCCGTGTACAGTGGACTGCACCCTTGATCCTCAATTTAAAAGTGAATGTTTAAAGAAATTATTTACATTTCAACTTGTTTGAATCTGAGAACTATTAATTTGGAAACCTGGGAATACATTTTGTTTGATATGGTGGGCATGTTTGTCTTATACATGAGGCATAACTGGGAATATATGTTATCAGCTTAAACATACAAAGAAAATATGTTGGTAATGTTTGAATGTGGAATACTACAAGTGTTCTGGAAATTACATTTCTTACTAATAGTGTATATGTACCTAATAATGTTTTAAAAATATATTCTTATTTTTAGCTTATAGAGGGTTTTTACTGCGTAACCTTTGCTTGTACAGTCACACTCTCATGTTCTTGCAGTGTTATTTAACTATCTAAAATGCTAATTTCATTGTAATTTTGTAAAAAGGAGGCATGTCAAATATGGTAATTTTAAATAAAAACCTTATACATTTCTTTTATCGTAGTTATGACTTGTATTCCAAATAATAACAGCCTCTATTTCTGAACTAAATAAATGTCCTTACTTTATGGCCTTGCTGTTGATTAAACAATTTAGGTTACAATTTAAAGTCTAAAACCTTATTCCTCAACAAGTTATATAGGTTATGGACTACTCAGTTTTAGTGACTGGAATGGACAGCTTCAAATAATATCAAGTTGCTGCAAACTTTATTCTCATAAGTACCATTTGATATCTAACATATAGTGAAACAACCAGCTGTTAACACAGTTTACAGCTACATATAAAGAGCGACTAGGTTCAATGTGAATATTACACCAAATTAGATATGGTTTGGAAATGTTCTCAGTAAGTCCTATATAGTTGAATGTGTATATTTGCATATTATTGGACCCTTTACTTGAATGTCAGTGGCTTGTTACTTGAAGTTATCACATGTTGGAGTTTACTTATATATCAGAACTCAATAACATCTGCATTCGATTCAGGGGCATTATGCAAATAACTTAATATATAAAAATAATAATCAAGAAATAGATTCACCTTTGCTGAAAGCTTAAACCTGAAAAGAAGAATTTGGACTTTTCCAAGATTTCACCTATTGATACAAGTGTTTCGCCTTGTTATCACCAGTGATCCTTATGTTTATTTTTGCCTGAAGCAAAGTGCATTTCTATGATTACTCTATCTCTCTTTTTCATGCCAATTGGATTCATGTTAGTTTTGGTTGATTTGTATTCTCAGTCTCGTTGCGCTAATATATTGAGGCTAATCATTTTAGTCCATTGAGTTATTGCCTAGTGACCCATTTGCATGTAGGACGCTGAGGCAATATACGTGCGTGTAAATATACACACACGTGTATATGCAAGCTCCTGATATCACTTATATCATTATTTATATGCGGTTAGGGACGTTGAGGCGGTGTACATGTGTATATTATATACGTGTGCACTCGCAAACACCGATACCGTTCATCCTCGGAAATAGGTGGAACTGAGATGGAACAAATACCACAATTGTTTATTTGATATATGACATCAATGATAGGATCAACTGTGATATTTCAGTTTACATTGAAGTTAATCTACTTGAACTATGATTAATCCTGACTCGAGTATTTTTATGTTTTTGGCATGGAATGCTCGAGTCAGATCCGAGCAGTACAAATTTTTAAAGATCGCCCTTCGGGATTCGAAGATGGACAAGGCGGGGGATTCCAAGAGACGGCGCACTCTGAAGTTTTAAATAGTAATATTTTCTTGTATACAATTATATTTTTAAATTTCCACTATATAGAAAAATCTTGTATCAAATCATGATTATAAATAAAAGTTATTCCGCTGTTCAATATTGTGTTGTTTATTTATTCTGTGTTTCTGTGTTGATTCTGTATTTTAAACTCTGTAAGCTATATAACGGTCCGTCGATTTGAACCTTTCAAGTTGGCTTAGTTACCAAGTTGAAGCGATCAAAAAGTCGGGACGTTACAAGTGGTATCAGAGCTTTGGTTTATTCAAAGCATAGCTTATTGAGTTTAATCACAGGATCACGAAAATAAAAAGGTTTTGAAAAGTAAATTCTTGAAAGTATAAATTTTTTTAAATGATTTTGAAAGTATTTTCGATTTTCTATTTTGAAAGTAATACAGCGGAAACAAAAAAAAAATGATTTTTGAGGTTTAAAATTTTCGCAATCCCCAGTCTTCTGAAGCCTTCGAATCCCGGTTTGCGAGAGCTAATCTTCCGTAAGGTCCTTTTAAATTTGAAATTAGAATCCATCATCGGAAAATATCCTGAGAGGATAAGTATAAGAAAAATCGATGAATCGATCTCTCTGATTGTGTATTTTAGCAAATCAAAGAGAATTGAATTTTATAGGGATAAGAATTCCAATGAGAATTTGAGAAAAGAGGAGGAATTTGAAAATCGGTTTAAAGATGAAAACGACAAATTTTATCGGAATATATATGAAATGGGAGAGTATAATTGGAAATTGATTTTTTCAAATTTTGTTATTAACTTAGATTATTCAGAACATGGCAAGATAATTTATAATTGGTTCCAAACTAATAATGCACAATAGAATATATGAAATCGATGTCAAGTTATAAGCTTGTAAATGAGAATTATAAATGAAGTAAATCGTAAATGAGATGAAGCAGTATATGAATGAAGAATGTGAGGAGATTTAAACTGATATTTAATGGACTCAAAACTGATTGTATGTGATGAATACAAAGTTCCATGAAAGGAATGATATTCGGAAGTAAGTAATGTTTAAAAGCAAGTGTGTAGCAAATGAAGTATGAAAGAAATGAATTGACCAGGACAGTGAGATTTATTTCGAAGCTCAAAACATAAATCAAATGACATTTTCTGACGTTTGGATTATATTCTCGAATAAGAGATTATTCGAAAGGAAAGTTTTCATGGAAGTCAAATTACGTTGAGTCTTAGGGAAGTATTATTTACTTTTTGTTTTTAATCAAAATTTAATATGTTATTAATAAATTGTTTGTGTATTCAGATTAACGAATAAAGAATATTTTCTATTGAAATTAAAGATTTGTAAATATGTGGTAATGTTTCAAATGGTAATAGGAGATTTTTTAGAAATAGAGAAAATGTATATAATTGGAAATGTTTACAAAAGATAGTGAGAGGCCAACATAAATCGGAATGGCAAGAATTGAAGTACAGAGAGTCGCACGTCGAAAACGAAGATCGACAGGACGTAGGAGAAGTGGATTTGTAAATTAAATCCCAGACTTGCGTAAGAAATAATTTGATAAGGAATTAAGAATTGGAATCAAGAAATTTTGAAATTGACTGGAGATTAGTTAAGTTGGATAATTTCCTGAGTGTTGATTTGATGTTGGTTTCGCCTTCGGGGTTGATACTTAGGAAGTTGTTCGCTTGCTAATTGAAGATCGAAGATTGTGAATATAGATGTCTAATAATGCGTGGACGAGAAATTTGTTATAAGAATGTATAATTTTGAAATTTTGAGAGTAAAAAAATTTGAAGAAGGCGATGAACTTGATAATGGGGAAATTGAAAGAGATTTGGGTTTATCACCAACTGGTTTATAATTCTAAGTTTAAAGGATATTAAATATCTGAATTGATAAAGAGATCAAATTGAAATTTTGGAAATTTGATTGGAAACTTGAGGATATTCAATTCGAGATATTGGATATAGAAGTTTTTGAAAATATAAATATGAATATAATGAATCCAGAAACCCTTGATTTGGAAGGTAATGAATTGAGATAAATTTTATATAACAGAATTTATATAAGAATGAGATGAGATGTTTGGAAATATGATTTGAAAAGTAGATCTTATGTAGGTTGACATAAGGATGATTTAGGAGGATTTTGAAATGAAGTACTATATACATATAGTATTATATGTTTTTATAGCAAAATAAGGGAAGTACCATCCTTCTCCTTGGAATTTCGAGCTTATCTGAATATGTTGCTGGGGGCGGTAGGTTGTCTGGACATAAAACTCATGAGTTGCCATTGAGCACGACTGCTAGCGTAATTCGCAGGGCTGCAGATTGGCTACGACGATCGGATATTTCCTGACGGAATCAAGCGAAACCATTGTGATCGGTGCGATCTAGAGTCGTTGAAATTCGACCATGTAGCGTAATTCGCAGGGCTGCAGATAGCCTATGGCGGACAGATGTTTCTTGGGGGAACCAAGCGTAACCACTGTGACTGCTGCGATCTACAGTCGAATTATGAGGGCGTAAATCGCAGGGCTGTGAAAGCTTACGGGTATGGATGTTTCCTGGGGGACCCAAGCGTAACCATTGTATACCTGCGGTCCACATGGCATATCTACACGTGAAAGAGATGTATCCACTAGAGTTACTAAAGGTAGAATGGAGCCATGCAATGTTTGAGATATCTTAGTGATTGTGAGCCACCTGTTTGATGTAGCAGTTAGTCTTCGTGACTTGATTCGTCTTCGTGACCTAATTTGTCTTTGTAACTTGGCTTGTCCTCGTAACATGAAGTATCTTCATAATTTGATGATTCATTCTCGTGAACCTGAGATAGAGCAATCAACGCTCGTTGACCTCAATTTCCTTTTGATTCTGAAATATTTTCCGTTGATCTGTCTATGACGAAATTCGCAGGGAAGTGATTTCCTATGGATACGGATGTTTCTGGGGGATCCAGACGAAACCATTGTGTATGTGTGATTCATGAACAATCAACGTTATCGGTCACATTGGTACTTTCCGTATGTATTTTAAAGAAATTTTTTGAAATATATTTTCATTGGGAGTTGAAGCAAGGATATTTAGTACTTGGAGATTTTAGTCGTGCGCCTGGCCAGCGTATGCCTAACATCTGTAAGAATGACAATAGACTTGTCAAACTTCGAGTTATCAAGTATGTTCAAATAAATTAGTTAAGGTTAAAATGTATCTAATTTAATAAGTTAAGTAAAAGAATTTCGGAGTAATAATACAAATATTTTTTGTGTAAAAAAAACTCGGAATTGGAAATCTTCAAATCAACAAATTATGACTTGAAAAGATGTTATATACACTCTTCAATGAGTGAGGAAAATTGTAATGGATTAAATGTGAGGATATTGGATTGAAATGGAAAAATGAATAATTAGAGTTTGACAGATGAGATTATAAATTTGAAATAAATTGCAGGATTTGAAATTTAAAAAGTGATTGGTTTTGTAAAGAAATTTGTTTTTCTGAGTAAATTGAATACGATAGATGACTAAAATATCGGTATTAAAGTTAGTTATGGGAGAATTTCACATAGATATGAAAATATGAAGTATACAATAGTATAACCCTAACAAGCTTTCCCTTTCGAGGACGAAAAGTTTTAAAGGGGGGAAGAATGTAACGACCCAGAAATTTCGACAACTGGAATGAGAAATTTATTAAAGATTTGATTTCAGAAAATTAATTGATACTAGAATTAGAAATTTAAAATCAGAATATATTGTTTGAGTTGAATTAAATCCAATATTTAATGGTTGATTGGAATCAAACATAACTGTCGAATATTTGAATTGAATTCGGATTGATGTTTAAATTGGATATTTAAAACCGACTGACTATGAAAATGGTTGAATAGAAAAACAAACGTTATTAGCATTAAATATATTGGAGATTTTATTTGTTGAAATATGTGGGGATTGGATTGGTTAAGTGTGTAATTGTATATATATAAATAAAATTTAACGTTTCAAAACTTGAAAGCGAATGGAGTTGGGTGAATAAATAGTGAACCGATGAATAATTTAAATGTAAAATGATACAAACAGAGTCGGATCACAATCGAACTAATTTTATTGGATTTAAAACATAAAAATATGGTAGTACGTAAATAGAAAGTTGGACAATAATTCACAGTGTAATTGAAATATAACAGTTATAACCTATTCAGTCTTACCTTCCTCTGGTAAATACGCATTCTACTTTGCCTTGATCACCACGAAAATGTGGTACCCACGGTATCTGCTCTTATAAAAGAATGGTCCCTTTCCATTTCTTCAACAATCATTCTTTGCTTCTAATCCCTAAATGCTTCTGGAAGATTTTCATGGCGATTTCCCCAAATCAAAAATCCAGTTTTCCCCAAAATAATTTACTTGTTCCCAAATTAATGGTCGCTTTTTAAGTCACGTTCGTCCCCATCGAGCTGCAACTAGCGTCTCGTTCCTGCCTCCGCCTTCTTCTTTGAAGCCAGAAACCGCTGGCGTCGTAGCCGCCATGACGAACTCCAATCCGTCGCCTGAGCAACGCATCGCCATCAAGTTGCTGCCTTTTAGCTTCGCTACCGCAAGAGCACATCTACTTCCAAGTTTTGTTCTTCGTTATTTCAAGGTGAGTACTCACTCATGATTGATCATTGCTTCAAGTGTTAACCTCAATAACTAAATACAATAGTTGATTTCTATGTGCCTTGTTGGTTGTTTTGTGGTTATTGTTGTTGTTTCGGATTTCGCCTAATGACCAGAAAAATAATACTTGGGCATTCTTTTTGGTTGAAATGGTTTGCTACCATGAACTCTGTAGGTGTTGGAATTACATTCGTCTAGACACTACAAGCCTAAGTAGTACAATGCTTAGTTCATGATACCCTGCATCTTTGAACTGCTGCTATGTTCTAGGGTTGCTACGGCAGTTAATATTTACCTAATATCTTGTTTTTACCCAATGTCTTACTATTATATAAATGTCTTTGCTGTCTAGTTGGAACCTGAAATTTTATATGGATAATACCCTTACTAAACTGTATGTCTTCCATCCTATACTATGTTCTTTTGGGCCATCCCTTGATGATATACGCTGGGTTTAGTTCGTTTGAAGTGCTTTTGGTTGTTGGCTTGAGTTCAGGGCAATGTTATGTTTTTTTTACCACATTTATTTGCTGTTGGAATTTTAAATCTGAACCTGCTAATGGAAAACAAAGAAATAGAGAGTTTTGGTGGAGTAATACCCTTTTGTCCCCCCGCTTTCATGAAATTTGTCTATGCTGTATAGATATGACTGCACCTGAACTATTGGCCATATTTAGGAACACCTGCGCTATGCGCTTTAATCTTATAAAATCATCAATTTAAGTACAAATCAAATTCAGTTTGGTGTATACTTGAGATTTATGATAATAGTGGACAGTTCATCCTTGCAGAAATCTGTCCCGAACAAGAGTTCGGCTACCCAGTGTAATTAGTTGGTGCTTTAATTCAAAATTAGTCTGAACCATGCACGTTTCATCTTGAAACTTGCAAAAATAAATCTTCCTTTGTTACCTTCTTAAGTCTGCAGATCTGTTGTGTCTTCATAACTGATAAGAATTTGATTTTTGGGAGTAGTTATGTTACTATGCTGTGTACAGTGGACTGCACCCTTGGTCCTCAATTTAAAAGTGAATGTTTAAAGAAATTATTTACATTTCAACTTGTTTGAATCTGAGAACTATTAATTTGGAAACCTGGGAATACATTTTGTTTGATATGGTGGGCATGTTTGTCTTATACATGAGGCATAACTGGGAATATATGTTATCAGCTTAAACATACAAAGAAAATATGTTCGTAATGTTAGAATATGGAATACTACAAGTGTTCTGGAAATTACATTTCTTACTAATAGTGTATATGTACCTGATAATGTTTTAAAAATATATTCTTATTTTTAGCTTATAGAGGGTTTTTACTGAGTCAACTTTGCTTGTACAGTCACACTCTCATGTTCTTGCAATGTTATTTAACTATCTAAAATGCTGATTTCATTGTAATTACGTAAAAAGGAGGCATGTCAAATATGGTAATTTTAAATGAACACCTTATACATTTCTTCTATTGTAGTTATGACTTGTATTCCAAATATTAACAGCCTCTATTTCTGAACTAAATAAATGTCCTTACTTTATGGCCTTGCTGTTGATTAAACAATTTAGGTTACAATTTAAAGTCTAAAACCTTGTTCCTCAACAAGTTATATATGTTATGGACTACTCAGTTTTAGTGACTGGAATGGACAGCTTCAAATAATATCAAGCTGCTGCGAACTTTATTCTCATAAGTACCATTTGATATCTTACATATAATGAAACAACCAGCTGTTGACACAGTTTACAGCTACATATAAAGAACAACTAGGTTCAATGTGAATATTACACCAAATTAGATATGGTTTGGAAATGTTCTCAGTAAGTCCTATATAGTTGAATGTGTATATTTGCATATTACTGGACCCTTTACTTGAATGTCAGTGGCTTGTTACTTGAAGTTACCACATGTTGGAGTTTACTTATATATCAGAATTCAATAAAATCTGCATTCGATTCAGGTGCATTATGCAAATAACTTAATATATAAAAAAAATCTAGAAATAAATTCACCTTTGCTGAAAGCTTAAACCTGAAAAGAAGAATTTGGACTTTAGCTAGATTTCACCTATTGATACAAGTGTTTTGCCTTGTTATCACCAGTGATCCTTATGTCTATTTTTGCCTGAAGCAAAGTGCATTTCTATGATTACTCTATCACTCTTTTGCATGCCAATTGGATTCATATTAGTTTTGGTTGATTTGTATTCTCAATCTTGTTGCGCTAATATATTAAGGCTAATCATTTCAGTCCATTGAGTTATTGCCTGGTGACCCATTTGCATGCAGGACACTGAGCCAATATACGTGCACGTAAATATACACACATGTGTATATGCACGCTCCTGATATCACTTATATCATTATTTATATGCGGTTAGGGACGTTGAGGCGGTGTGCATGTGTATATTATATATGTGTGCACTCGCAAACACCAATACCGTTCATCCTCGGAAATAGGTGGAACTGAGATGGAACAAATACCAAAATTGTTTATTCGATATATGACATCAATGAAAGGATCAACTGTAATATTTCAGTTTACATTGAAGTTAATCTACTTGAACTATGATTAATCCTGACTCGAGTATTTTTATGTTTTTGGCATGGAATGATCGAGTCAGATCCAAGCAGTACATATTTTTAAAGATCGCCCTTCAGGATTGGAAGATGGACAAGGCTCGGGATTCCAAGAGACGGCGCACTCTGAAGTTTTAAACAGTAATATTTTCTTGTATACAATTATATTTTTAAATTTCCACTATATAGAAAAATCTTGTATCATATCATGATTATAAATAAAAATTATTCCACTGTTCAATATTGTGTTGTTTATTTATTCTGTGTTTCTGTGTTGATTCTTTATTTTAAACTCTGTAAGCTATATAACGGTCCGTCGATTTGAACGTTTCAAGTTGGCTTAGTTACCAAGTTGTAGCGATCAAAAAGTCGGGACGTTACAAGTGGTATCAGAGCTTTGGTTTATTCAAAGCTTAGCTTATTGAGTTTAAACACATGATCATGAAAATAAAAAGGTTTTGAAAAGAAAATTCTTGAAAGTATAAATAATTTTAAATGATTTTGAAAGTATTTTGGATTTTCTGTTTTGAAAGTAATATAGCGGAAACAAAAAAAATTGATTTTTGTGGTTTAAAATTTTCGGAATCCCCAGTCTTCTGAAGCCCTCGAATCCCGGTTTGCGAGAGCTAATCTTCGGTAAGGTCCTTTTAAATTTGAAATTAGAATCCATCATCGGAAAATATCCTGAGAGGATAAGTATAAGAAAAATCGATGAATCGATCTCTCTGATTGTGTATTTTAGCAAATCAAAGAGAATTGAAATTTATAGGGATAAGAATTACAATGAGAATTTGAGAAAAGAGGAGAAAATTGAAAATCGGTTTAAAGATGAAAACGATAAATTTTATCGGAATATATATGAAATGGGAGAGTATAATTAGAAATCGATTTTTCCAAATTTTGTTATTAACTTAGATTATTCAGAACATGGCAAGATAATTTATAATTGGTTCCAAACTAATAATGCACAATAGAATATATGAAATCGATGGCAAGTTATAAGCTTGTAAATGAGAATTATAAATGAAGTAAATCGTAAATGAGATGAAGCGGTATATGAATGAAGAATGTGAGGAGATTTAAACTGATATTTAATGGACTCAAAACTGATTGTATGTGATGAATACAGAGTTCCATGAAAGGAATGATATTCGAAAGTAAGTAATGTTTGAAAGCAAGTGTGTTGCAAATGAAGGATGAAAGAAATGAATTGACCAGGACAGTGAGATTTATTCTGAAGCTCAAAATATAAATCAAATGACATTTTCCGAAGTTCGGATTATATTCTCGAATAAGAGATTATTCGGAAGGAAAGTTTTCATGGAAGTCAAATTACGTTGAGTCTTAGGGAAGTATTATTTACTTTTTGTTTTTAATCAAAATTTAATATGTTATTAATAAATTGTTTGTGTATTCAGATTAACGAATAAAGAATATTTTCTATTGAAATTAAAGATTTGTAAATATGTGGTAATGTTTCCAATGGTAATAGGAGATTTTTTAAAAATAGAGAAAATGTATATAATTGGAAATGTTTACAAAAGATAGTGAGAGGCCAACATAAATCAGAATGGCAAGAATTGAAGTACAGAGAGTTGCACGTCGAAAACGAAGATCGATAGGACGTAGATTTGTAAATTAAATCCCAGACTTGCGTAAGAAATAATTTGATAAGGAATTAAGAATTGGAATCAAGAAATTTTGAAATTGACTGGAAATTAGTTAAGTTGGATAATTTCCTGAGTGTTGATTTGATGTTGGTTTCGGCCTTCGGGGTTGATACTTAGGAAGTTGTTCGCTTGCTAATTGACGATCGAAGAGTGTGAATATAGAAGTCTAATAATGCGTGGACGAGAAATTTGTTATAAGAATGTAAAATTTTGAAAGTTTGAGAGTAAAAAAATTTGAAGAAGGAGATGAACTTGATAATGGGGAAATTGAAAGAGATTTTGGTTTATCACCAACTGGTTTATAAATCTAAGTTTAAAGGATATTAAATATCTTAATTGATAAAGAGATCAAATTGAAATCTTGGAAATTTGATTGGAAACTTGAGGATATTCGATTCGAGATATTGGGTATAGAAGTTTTTGAAAATATAAATATGAATATAATGAATCCAGAAACCCTTGATTTGGAAGGTAATGAATTGAGATAAATTTTATATAACAGAATTTATATAAGAATGATATGAGATGTTTGGAAATATGATTTGAAAAGTAGATCTTATGTAGGTTGACATAAGGATGATTTAGGAGGATTTTGAAATGAAGTACTATATACATATAGTACTATATATTTTTATAGCAAAATAAGGGAAGTACCATCCTTCTCCTTGGAATTTCGAGCTTAGCTGAAATATGCTGCTGGTGGCGGTAGGTTGTCCGGACATAAAACTCATGAGTTGCCATTGAGCACGACTGCTAGCGTAATTCGCAGGGCTACAGATAGCCTACGGCGATCGGATATTTCCTGAGGGAATTAAGCGTAACCATTGTGATCGCTGCGATCTAGAGTCGTTGAAATTCGACCGTGTAGCGTAATTTGCAGGGCTGTAGATAGCCTATGGCAGACAGATGTTTCTTGGGGGAACCAAGCGTAACCATTGTGATTGCTGCGATCTACAGTCGAATTATGAGGGCGTAATCCGCAGGGCTGTGAAAGCTTACGAGTATCGATGTTTCCTGGGGGACCCAGGCGTAACCATTGTATACCTGCGGTCCACATGGCATATCTACACGTGAAAGAGATGTAACCACTAGAGTTACTAAAGGTAGAATGGAGCCATGCAATGTTTGAGATATCTTAGTGATTGTGAGCCACCTGTTTGATGTAGCAGTTAGTCTTCGTGACTTGATTGGTCTTCGTGACCTAATTTGTCTTTGTAACTTGGCTTGTCCTCGTAACATGAAGTATCTTCATAATTTGATGATTCATTCTCGTGAACCTGAGATAGAGCAATCAACGCTCGTTGACCTCAATTTCCTTTTGATTCTGAAATATTTTCCGTTGATCTGTCTATGACGAAATTTGCAGGGAAGTGATTTCCTACGGATACGGATGTTTTCTGGGGGATCCAGACGGAACCATTGTGTATGTGTGATTCATGAACAATCAACGTTATCGATCACATTGGTACTTTCCGTATCTATTTTAAAGAAAATTTTTGAAATATATTTTCACTGGGAGTTGAAGCAAGGATATTTAATACTTGGAGATTTTTGTCGTGCGCCTGGCCAGCGTATGCCTAACATCTATAAGAACGACAATAGACTTCTCAAACTTCGAGTTATCAAGTATCTTCAAATAAATAAGTTGAGGTTAAAATGTATCTAATTTAATAATTTAAGTAAAAGAATTTCGGAGTAATAATACAAATATTTTTTGTGTAAAAAAAAACTCGGAATTGGAAATCTTCAAGTCAACAAATTATGACTTGAAAAGATGTTATATACACTCTTCAATGAGTGAGGAAAATTGTAATGGATTAAACGTGAGGAGATTGGATTGAAGTGGAAAAATGAATAATTAGAGTTTGGCAGATGAGATTATAAATTTGAAATAAATTACAGGATTTGAAATTTATGAAGTGATTGGTTTTGTAAAGAAATTTGTTTTTTCGAGTAAACTGAAAATGATAGATGACTAAAATATCGGTATTCAAGTTGGTTATGGGAGAATTTCACATAGATATGAAAATATGAAGTATACAATAGTATAACCCCAACAAGCTTTCCTTTTCGAGGAAGAAAATTTTTAAAGGGGGGAAGAATGTAACGACCCAGAAATTTCAACAACTGGAATGAGAAATTTATTAAAGATTTGATTTCAGACAATTAATTGATACTAGAATTAGAAATTTAAAATTAGAATATATTGTTTGAGTTGAATTAAATCCAATATTTAATGGTTGATTGGAATCAAACATAACTGTCGAATATTTGAATTGAATTCGGATTGATGTTTAAATTGGATATTTAAAACCGACTGACTTTGTAAATGGTTGAATAGAAAAACAAACGTTATTAGCATTAAATATATTGGAGATTTTATTTGTTGAAATATGTGGGGATTGGATTGGTTATGTGTGTATTTGTATATATATAAATAAAATTTAATGTTTCAAAACTTGAAAGCGAACGGAGTTGGGCGAATAAACAGTGAACCGATGAATAATTTAAATGTAAAATGATACAAACAGAGTCGGATCACAATCGAACTAATTTTATTGGATTTAAAACATAAAAATGTGGTAGTACGTAAATAAAAAGTTGGACAATAATTCACGGTGTAACTGAAATATAATAGTTATAACCAATTCAGTCTTACCTTCCTCTGGTAAATACGCGTTCTACTTTGCCTTGATCACCACGAAATCGTGGTACCCACGGAATCTGCTCTTATAAAAGAATGGTCCCTTTCCATTTCTTCTGCAATCATTCTTTGCTTCTAATCCCTAAACGCTTCTGGAAGATTTTCATGGAGATTTCCCCAAATCAAAAATCCAGTTTTCCCCAAAATAATTTACTTGTTCCCAAATTAATGGTCGCTTTTTAAGTCACGTTCGCCCCCATCGAGCCGCAACTAGCATCTCGTTCCTGCCTCCGCCTTCTTCTTTGAAGCCAGAAACCGCTGGCGTCGTAGCCGCCATGACGAACTCCAATCCGTCGCCTGAGCACCGCATCGCCATCAAGTTGCTGCCTTTTAGCTTCGCTACCGCAAGAGCACGTCTACTTCCAAGTTTTGTTCTTCGTTATTTCAAGGTGAGTATTCACTCATGATTGATCATTGCTTCAAGTGTTAACCTCGATAACTAAATACAATAGTTGATTTCTGTGTGCCTTGTTGGTTGTTTTGTGGTTATTGTTGTTGTTTCGGATTTCGTCTAATGACCAGAAAAATAATACTTGGGCATTCTTTTTGGTTGAAATGGTTTGCTACCATGAACTCTATAGGTGTTGGAATTACATTCGTCTAGACACTGCTAGCCTAAGTAGTACAATGCTTAGTTCATGATACCCTGCATCTTTGAACTGCTGCTGTGTTCTAGGGTTGCTACGGCAGTTAATATTTACCCAATATCTTGTTTTTACCCAATGTATTACTATTATATAAATGTCTTTGCTGTCTAGTTGGAACCTAAAATTTTATATAGATAATACCCTTACTAAACTGTATGTCTTCCATCCTATACTATGTTCTTTTGGGCTGTCCCTTGATGATTTACACTGGGTTTAGTTCGTTTGAAGTGCTTTTTGTTGTTGGCTTGAGTTCAGGGCACTGTTATGTTTTTTTTACCACATTTATTTGCTGTTGGAATTTTAAATCTGAACTTGCTAATGGAAAACAAAGAAATAGAGATTTTTGGTGGAGTAATAACCTTTTGTCCCCCCGCATTCATGAAATTTGTCTATGCTATATAGATATGACTGCACCTGAACTATTGGCCATATTTAGGAACACCTGCGCTATGCGCTTCAATCTTATAAAATCATCAATTTAAGTACAAATCAAATTCAGTTTGGTGTATACTTGAGATTTATGATAATAGTGGATAGTTCATCCTTGTAGAAATCTGTGCCGAACAAGAGTTCGGCTACCCAGTGTAATTAGTTGGTACTTTAATTCAAAATTAGTCTGAACCACGCACGTTTCATCCTGAAACTTGCAAAAATAAATCTTCCTGTGTTACCTTCTTAAGTCTGCAGATCTGTTGTGTCTTCATAACTGATAAGAATTTGATTTTTGGGAGCAGTTATGTTACTATGCTGTGTACAGTGGACTGCACCCTTGATCCTCAATTTAAAAGTGAATGTTTAAAGAAATTATTTACATTTCAACTTGTTTGAATCTGAGAACTATTAATTTGGAAACCTGGGTATACATTTTGTTTGATATGGTGGGCATGTTTGTCTTATACATGAGGCATAACTGGGAATATATGTTATCAGCTTAAACATACAAAGAAAATATGTTGGTAATGTTCGAATGTGGAATACTACAAGTGTTCTGGAAATTACATTTCTTACTAATAGTGTATATGTACCTGATAATGTTTTAAAAATATATTCTTATTTTAGCTTATAGTGGGTTTTTACTGATTCAACTTTGCTTGTACAGTCACACTCTCATGTTCTTGCAATGTTATTTAACTATCTAAAATGCTGATTTCATTGCAATTACGTAAAAAGGAGGCATGTCAAATATGGTAATTTTAAATGAACACCTTATACATTTCTTCTATTGTAGTTATGACTTGTATTCCAAATATTAACAGCCTCTATTTCTGAACTAAATAAATGTCCTTACTTTATGGCCTTGCTGTTTATTAAACAATTTAGGTTACAATTTAAAGTCTAAAACCTTGTTCCTCAACAAGTTATATATGTTATGGACTACTCAGTTTTAGTGACTGGAATGGACAGCTTCAAATAATATCAAGTTGCTGCGAACTTTATTATCATAAGTACCATTTGATATCTTACATATAATGAAACAACCAGCTGTTGACATAGTTTATAGCTACATATAAAGAACGACTAGGTTCAATGTGAATATTACACCAAATTAGATATGGTTTGGAAATGTTCTCAGTAGTCCTATATAGTTGAATGTGTATATTTGCATATTACTGGACCCTTTACTTGAATGTCAATGGCTTGTTACTTGAAGTTATCACATGTTGGAGTTTACTTATAAATCAGAATTCAATAACATCTATAACACCCCGCCTCCGCTAGGGTCACTCGCAAAGGAATGCACTAGCTTTAGAGGGGCATTATTGGTAAACATGCACAGAAATATCACAAGACAGAACATATAAAAATAGCGGAAGTAAAATCAAACTTTCATAACATGAATAAATAAGGTCTAAAGCCTTTTACATCAAAGTACATCAAAACCTGTCTTGCAATAGTAAAGAAGCATAAAGACATTTTCATAAATTATTCCCCAAGTAAAAACAGTAAAGTAGCCATTAGCCAAGAAAAGTCCAAGCCATCCATGATGACCTTCAAGCAGAAGAAGTCCGAACTAAACAACAGTATTTCCTCCCTGTAACCTGGGGGGGGAAACGGAAGAAAAGAGGCGAAACAAAACGGGTCAGTCAAAAAGACTGAGTAAGCCCTATCTACTATTAGCATAAAAACTAGTAAAGTTAACTGACATGAGAAACTGAGATGAACATAAGCATGATGACAAGATAGATAAGCTAAATCAAAATAACAGGATGAACTACTGAACTCAGATAAACTAAGGTGTCATGATAAATTACGATGTCAAGATAAAACAAGGTATAACATCGTCAGGTTTCTATCAAGTATAATATCCCTAAGATATCTGTCACGTATAACGCCCCGTGATATCTATCCTGTATTTTAGCTCTGCACCTACCGTACTAGTATCCCCACCGTGTCATGTGTTAACCAAGAATGACCCTCACTCAAAAGTCGTGTAATGGTCCATGTCAACCTAATATATCGCATATATAGGTTACTCAACTTGTATGTTTTATTCCATGTAAATGTTCAGTCCCTTGCCGTAGACCATACGGGCTTTCCCATGAGATTCTATATTACTTTAACATAGTTCCATGATGCTTAAGATCGGTTTGGACTGTTACCCTAAACCTAGCTAGGGTCTTCCAACATGAATTATTGTTTGTACAACTAGGACTTATGCTACCTAGGGCTGCTAGGGATTATGCTTACCTATTGCACGTTTTCGTATCTCGGTTTGGGTGCAACCACCTAGGGCCACTAGGGATTACGCTAACCGCCAACCGCGCCTTTTTCCCACGCATTCATCGTGAATCGCTTTTCCATGACTGTATGCACATGTATCACATCGTGCCATCCGAGTCCTGTCACAGGGCAAATCAAGAAATACAGGACTCGGTCGGGAGCTTTCGATTTATCTGCCGATGCAGATGCTAAGGTCTGTTTTTCTTATACGTGGCTATGGTCCCACGAGACCACTCCCTCAACTAGTGAAAGACAAGACAGGATAAATCCTGTATGAGAACACAACACTGGCCAACCCACATCCAAGCCTTACCGCAACCATAATTAGATAGCAATTATGGTCTTTTGGGTGTTCTCTGCCTTTCCGTACGTACACGCTTGACCAAAGATGGTAGGTAGCCTGACGAAATGCTATCTCGGGTACGACCGTGTATCGTCGACTATCCCCTATCCATCCCCGTCTTTAGGTTGCTCGCATAGCAACCAAGGCATACTCTTGGTTCTTCTAACGCAGACCTTAACCTCTCATGAGCATAGTATAATCACCTGGCAGCTCATAGAGGGATACCAAGAATACCCTCACATTCCCCGAAGCCGCTGCTTCGTTACCCAGTTCGCTGGAGCCTTTATCTAAATCAGATACTTGCTCCTACTCGTATACTTAAACGATGACCTACCGTATCAGGTTACTCATCTATCTATGAACTGGTCTAAATTTCCTTGACTAAGAATCATTACTTAGTTATTCCTCAACTAAGGTTTACCACTTAGACTTATTCCCGTTATCCTTGTTAACTACGGTTATCCCCTATCCTCAGAACTAGGGTTTACATAATGGATTAAGTGTCACTTAAGTTCATGACTTAACCCGTCTACCAATCATGTCAAAATTGGCTAAGTATCCAAGTCCAAGACTTAACCCGTCTTCAAATCATGTCAAAATTGGCTAAGTATCCAAGTCTAAGACTTAACCCTACAAACCATGCTCACGTTGGTTAAGTATGTATTAAGCAATTCACGACTTAACCTCGTCCAATTATCATTCTAGATTGGTTAAGTATATATTAACTTGACCCTATCAATTTACTCAGTCAAATCGGTCAAGTGTATTCAAGCGATTCGTGACTTAGCCTTATCATGTTTTCACGTTAGATCGGTTAAGTATAGGTTAACTTAACCTCAATAAATTCACGAGTTAGATTGGTTAAGTATAGGTCACTTAACCACATCAATTCATCATGTTTAGATTAGTTAAGTGTTTAACTTAACCCCATTAAACTACCAAGTGGGATTAATTAAGTCTAGGCTAACTTAACCCCATCCGATTTCCATGTTTAGACTAGTTGAGTCTAATCTTAACCCCATTCGTTAACCGTATTTTTCGGTTAAGCGTCATTAAGAAAACTTACTTAACCTTACCAAGTTATCGCGTTGGATTGATTAAGTGTTGGTTAACTTAAACCCATCCACTAGTCATATAAAAATGGTTAAGTGTCATTAGGCAAATCAAGTTACTTAACCTACCCAACCTTGTCATGTTTTGTTAAGTATCATTAGCCTAATCAAATTACTTAACCCATTTGTCCATGTCATATTTGGTTAAGAGTCATTAATCAAATTAACTTAACCCTATCATGTGGCATTAATTACTTAATGCACCTTCACCTCTCACATTAGACTTTGTTGTGGTTACTAGTTAAGCCGGTCGGTTCCGGGTAGCTTTACACCACAACTTGGTCTAACCTCGGGTTCAAGCACAACATGACCAACTTCTCACATTGGGTCCTATTGTTTGCAACTACTAGTTAGGCCGGTCGGTTCCGGGTAGTTTTACGTTGCAAACTCAACCCAACCTCGAGTTGGCCACACTTATATTATCTAAGTGTCATGTCCATCATGTTTCCCAAAACATGTTACAAGTTTTCAAGCATTTGGGTAGACCTAACTTAATAGGTAAATTCCCAAAGGGTAGACCTAACTTAATAGGTAAATTCCCAAGCTTATGTTTTTATGCATACTTACATGTCAACTTCCATGTTATATTTCAAGTCATGTTTTCAAGTTGTATTTTCATGTCATTAGAAATTACCCATAACATAACCCAACGCTTTTAAACTCGCATATACGTTCGCGACAACGTAATGGATTAAAAGAAGAGACTTGGCAAAGGCATGACAAAAATGGATATTAAGCCACAAGTTAATCATGGTGGCAAATGAGGCACAAATGTGTTCATTAACTTGCATGTTACATTCTTAAGCCTCAAAACATGCATAAACCCAAACTTGGCACATAAGCGAATCATGGTGACAAAAGATATGGAATGATGACTAGTAACTCGCATATATCATCATATAAGGGTTATAACTTCATATGCAAGTTGACATAAAGGTTATGAGGGTTCTCATGTTGCCTAATGCAACATTTCAACATAAAGGTTGTAGCTTTTAGCTCACAAGATCAAGATAATGACTTCATAAACATGCATGACATGATAGATGTATCATACTCAATGATCAAACCCAAACTTGCAACATGAACATTTAACTTCATAGTTAATATCTAAGAGTAGGGAAAGGGCTTACATTGCTATGAAGGCACAAAAGATATGACAAAGCCCTTATGCAATCAAATAGACCCAAAATGCAAGCTCTAACATAAAAACCCTTGAGCCAAAATGATCAAAACCCTTGCTTTATGATGCAAAGATAGAAACTTGACTTGAATGCAAGCTAATGACACTCATACAAGCTTGAAAACACTTGTATGCATGGAAAATCTCTCATAGAAACCATTTAGAAATTTTATGAAGAGAGTGGAGGCCATAAGAGGTAAAATTTTGCCATAGTTTAGTTGCATGAATGAATAATGAGGATTTAGGATAGGTTAGGGTCTTATATATAGATTAGCCAAGTGTTTTAGGCCATAGGATTAAACCTAGATTCAATCCAAGCCATCAAAGCATGTCTTGGGGAAGAAGTCAAGTGTAGGAACCATCTAGGGCCTTTAGATTAAAGATGAACCATGAGAACCATCCAAATGCAAAATCTGCATTTGAGCGAATCGGCCCACGGGTTGACAGCCAAACACCCTGGACTAACCCCTAGTCGACCCAGCGAGCTCGGGTCGACCTCAAAAATCGGCCGGTTCGGTTATCCCCCTCTCCCAATTTGCTGTTTTGAACATTTTTGCATATTTATTTATTTAATTTTCAATTATATATATATATATATCAATATATATATATTTCTCTGCGCAACCCATTTCACTTAATTAAGTATACTTTAATTTGGGAATTTTTCGTGAAACTTCGCGAGGCCATATCTTGGTCATACGGACTCCGATTTTCGAAAACTCGGACTCTATTTCGCGTATTTTTCCGAGACGAACGCAATGGCATAGCCCGTTTCCCTTGATTCAGATTTTACAGTTTAATTCTGCCTCCATTTATGTTATAACAGGTTATTGAAAATACGGGTTGTTACATTCTCCCCACCTTTTAGGATTTCGTCCCCGAAATCTCCAAGTTAGGAAGAACATATCCTACCATCCATCATCCATCTACTCAAAACATCATCCACAAGCAACCATTGTCCTTAGATGATTTCTAATGCTGTATGAATATATGCAAAACGTGTGTGTACATGTTCCTTAGCTAATGCTAATGATCAGGCCTGAATAATCTTTCTAATGCAAAATATGTATAGTGCCATGAATCCAACATGTATGCAAATAGTCCTAGTCATATAGATACTATATGCGTGCACAATCATTCATTCATTTGCAACAACCGCATGATAATACATTCGATTTCATCCATAAACAAGTATAAATACTCGTGCATATGCAATATGAAATGTGATCGAGTCGAGCTAGTATCTAATGTGTATTCGCGCATCCACGAGCAACCACTTGCAACCATATCAATCATAACATGTTTCAAATACATGTTTACATCCATAGGGTTCTACCTAGAATTCCCTGAAACAGGGTCGAGAAGATAAACAGGACAAACTCCTTACAGGGTTTGTAACGGAGAATAGGACCGAGAGGGTGTCCACAAAAGATAGCCTACAAGTAAGCTCTACAGAAAACAGGGATCAAGGATATACTCCGAAAAAGAGATATCATGCGCGTATCTAGTCTTTGACCATCAAAGTCGTCTTTCCTCGGGCTTACTTCCATTGTGCCTTGACCGCCCTTTAACTTCGCGATTTTGTAGCTTCTTATTTCCTGCTTCCATAACATGAGCTGAAACTCATTTCTTCGTCGCCTCTCGTTCCTCTTGCACTTATCCTTTTTCTAGAATACTTGGCGCAAACATGACTGCGTACTCATGATCTCATGCAAGCTTTCCAAAATTCACTAGTGAATCTTGGATCTCGTTTATATACTATAAGGCATTCCATGTAGAAGAACTTTCTCTTGAAAGTAAACAGATGTCAATCAGGTTATCATGCGCACTTACTAGGGTGATCTCTATAACCCATGCATAAATGAAGTAAACCATCCGTCTTATTGGCGAACACCACTCGATCGGGCTTCAAATTTCCAATAAAGGTATCAAGGGATTCTAGGTAACTAATCATGACCGAACCCAAAAAGGTTCCATGAGACTTCGAGGGTATTACCAAGGCTAGTCAAGAGTCTAACTACCCTCCTATCAAAACCGAGAGTGGCACCCCCTACTGGATAACCACTTTATCCCTAGAATCCATCCATAGCTTATAAACATAAGCATTATTTCCAAACTCAACACTTGGCATAGACATTCCCAAATCCAAACAAGTCATGTATAAATGGACTGATTCTCCAATAGGACTTTGAGACAAAAATGTGATTCTCTATTACGCTAGTACTTAAGGTGCAGAGACTCAACTATCGAAGCAGACTTAAATGATACGAACAACGAAGTCCTAACGGGATGATAGAGAAGAAAAGCTAAACCTTTAACAAGATCGTTACCCTCCTTCCGAGGTACTCTAGAAATGAGAGCATACTACTGCCCTCCCGATGATCTTGTCCTTGTCCCATAATACTTAACTATCCGCCCCGTTTTACCATGCCAAAGGTACTCTCTCGTCATGGGTTTCATTGTTCATCTTTCTCCCTCCTTTGAGGACTAAGCCATACCAACAAGTTGCTCATCCTTAAGCTCGTATCCTTTATCCTTCTTTCTCACGATCCTTTCATATACTGCGGCCACTGGTCTCTCGAGAACCACCTCCATCGTATGGAAAGCACTTTCGTAGGTAGAAAAGACTAGTCGCAGTTAAAACTACTGTGACTACAGATGGAGGAAAGAAAGGAAAAGAGACTCAATTAAGGAAACAAGGATAGTGCTAATGGCCTTTGGGGAATAGCCTTTTTCTTTTAAAAGAAAATTTTCTTGAAAAATGTTTCTTTGTAAACGGTTTTTTTTCAAATAGTTTTCAGAAGGTCTTTAAAAACTTTTGCCCAGTCTGGTAACCTTCTGCTCTGATACCACGTGTAACACCCCGCCTCCGCTAGGGTCACTCGCAAAGGAATGCACTAGCTTTAGAGGGGCATTATTGGTAAACATGCACAGAAATATCACAAGATAGAACATATAAAAATAGCGGAAGTAAAATCAAACTTTCATAACATGAATAAATAAGTTCTAAAGCCTTTTACATCAGAGTACATCAAATCCTGTCTTGCAATAGTAAAGAAGCATAAAGACATTTTCATAAATTATTCCCCAAGTAAAAACAGTAAAGTAGCCATTAGCCAAGAAAAGTCCAAGCCATCCATGATGACCTTCAAGCAGAAGAAGTCCGAACTAAACAACAGTATTTCCTCCCTGTAACCTGGGGGGAAACGGAAGAAAAGAGGCGAAACAAAACGGGTCAGTCAAAAAGACTGAGTAAGCCCTATCTACTATTAGCATAAAAACTAGTAAAGTTAACTGACATGAGAAACTGAGATGAACATAAGCATGATGACAAGATAGATAAGCTAAATCAAAATAACAGGATGAACTACTGAACTCAGATAAACTAAGGTGTCATGATAAATTACGATGTCAAGATAAAACAAGGTATAACATCGTCAGGTAGCTATCAAGTATAATATCCCCAAGATATCTGTCACGTATAACGCCCCATGATATCTATCCTGTATTTTAGCTCTGCACCTACCGTACTAGTATCCCCACCGTGTCATGTGTTAACCAAGAATGACCCTCACTCAAAAGTCGTGTAATGGTCCATGTCAACCTAATATATCGCATATATAGGTTACTCAACTTGTATGTTTTATTCCATGTAAATGTTCAGTCCCTTGCCGTAGACCATACGGGCTTTCCCATGAGATTCTATATTACTTTAACATAGTTCCATGATCCTTAAGATCGGTTTGGACTGTTACCCTAAACCTAGCTAGGGTCTTCCAACATGAATTATTGTTTGTACAACTAGGACTTATGCTACCTAGGGCTGCTAGGGATTATGCTTACCTATTGCACGTTTTCGTATCTCAGTTTGGGTTCAACCACCTAGGGCCACTAGGGATTACGCTAACCGCCAACCGCGCCCTTTTTCCCATGCATTCATCGTGAATCGCTTTTCCATGACTGTATGCACATGTATCACATCGTGCCATCCGAGTCCTGTCACAAGGCAAATCAAGAAATACAGGACTCAGTCGGGAGCTTTCGATTTATCTGCCGATGCAGATGCTAAGGTCTGTTTTTCTTATACGTGGCTATGGTCCCACGAGACCACTCCCTCAACTAGTGAAAGACAAGACAGGATAAATCCTGTATGAGAACACAACACTAGCCAACCCACATCCAAGCCTTACCGCAACCATAATTAGATAACAATTATGGTCTTTTGGGTGTTCTCTGCCTTTCCGTACGTACACGCTTGACCAAAGATGGTAGGTAGCCTGACGAAATGCTATCTAGGGTACGACCGTGTATCGTCGACTATCCCCTATCCATCCCCGTCTTTAGGTCGCTCGCATAGCAACCAAGGCATACTCTTGGTTCTTCTAACGCAGACCTTAACCTCTAATGAGCCTAGTATAATCACCTGGCAGCTCATAGAGGGATACCAAGAATACCTTCACATTCCCCGAAGCCGCTACTTCGTTACCCAGTTCGCTGGAGCCTTTATCTAAATCAGATACTTGCTCCGACTCGTATACTTAAATGATGACCTACCGTATCAGGTTACTCATCTATCTATGAACTGGTCTAAATTTCCTTGACTAAGAATCATTACTTAGTTATTCCTCAACTAAGGTTTACCACTTAGCCTTATTCCCGTTATCCTTGTTAACTACGGTTATCCCCTATCCTAAGAACTAGGGTTTACATAATGGATTAAGTGTCACTTAAGTTCATGACTTAACCCGTCTACCAATCATGTCAAAATTGGCTAAGTATCCAAGTCCAAGACTTAACCCATCTTCAAATCATGTCAAAATTGGCTAAGTATCCAAGTCCAAGACTTAACCCTACAAACCATGCTCATGTTGGTTAAGTATGTATTAAGCAATTCACGACTTAACCTCGTCCAATTATCATTCTAGATTGGTTAAGTATATATTAACTTGACCCTATCAATTTACTCAGTCAAATCGGTCAAGTGTATTCAAGCGATTCGTGACTTAGCCTTATCATGTTTTCACGTTAGATCGGTTAAGTATAGGTTAACTTAACCTCAATAAATTCACGAGTTAGATTGGTTAAGTATAGGTCACTTAACCACATCAATTCATCATGTTTAGATTAGTTAAGTGTTTAACTTAGCCCCATTAAACTACCAAGTGGGATTAATTAAGTCTAGGCTAACTTAACCCCATCCGATTTCCATGTTTAGACTAGTTGAGTCTAATCTTAACCCCATTCGTTAACCGTATTTTTCGGTTAAGCGTCATTAAGAAAACTTACTTAACCTTACCAAGTTATCGCGTTGGACTGATTAAGTGTTGGTTAACTTGACCCCATCCACTAGTCATATAAAAATGGTTAAGTGTCATTAGGCAAATCAAGTTACTTAACCTACCCAACCTTGTCATGGTTTGTTAAGTATCATTAGCCTAATCAAATTACTTAACCCATTTGTCCATGTCATATTTGGTTAAGAGTCATTAATCAAATTAACTTAACCCTATCATGTGGCATTAATTACTTAATGCACCTTCACCTCTCACATTAGACTTTGTTGTGGTTACTAGTTAAGCCGGTCGGTTCCGGGTAGCTTTACACCACAACTTGGTCTAACCTCGGGTTCAAGCACAACATGACCAACTTCTCACATTGGGTCCTATTGTTTGCAACTACTAGTTAGTCCGGTCGGTTCCGGGTAGTTTTACGTTGCAAACTCAACCCAACCTCGAGTTGGCCACACTTATATTATCTAAGTGTCATGTCCATCATGTTTCCCAAAACATGTTACAAGTTTTCAAGCATTTGGGTAGACCTAATTTAATAGGTAAATTCCCAAAGGGTAGACCTAACTTAATAGGTAAATTCCCAAGCTTATGTTTTTATGCATACTTACATGTCAACTTCCATGTTATATTTCAAGTCATGTTTTCAAGTTGTATTTTCATGTCATTAGAAATTACCCATAACATAACCCAACGCTTTTAAACTCGCATATACGTTCGCGACAACGTAATGGATTAAAAGAAGAGACTTGACAAAGGCATGACAAAAATGGATATTAAGCCACGAGTTAATCATGGTGGCAAATGAGGCACAAATGTGTTCATTAACTTGCATGTTACATTCTTAAGCCTCAAAACATGCATAAACCCAAACTTGGCACATAAGCGAATCATGGTGACAAAAGATATGGAATGATGACTAGTAACTCGCATATATCATCATATAAGGGTTATGACTTCATATGCAAGTTGACATAAAGGTTATGAGGGTTCTTATGTTGCCTAATGCAACATTTCAACATAAAGGTTATAGCTTTTAGCTCACAAGATCAAGATAATGACTTCATAAACTTGCATGACATGATAGCATGTATCATACTCAATGATCAAACCCAAACTTGCAACATGAACATTTAACTTCATAGTTAATATCTAAGAGTAGGGAAAGGGCTTACATTGCTATGAAGGCACAAAAGATATGACAAAGCCCTTATGCAATCAAATAGACACAAAATGCAAGCTCTAACATAAAAACCCTTGAGCCAAAATGATCAAAACCCTTGCTTTATGATGCAAAGATAGAAAC
Organism: Allium sativum; assembly: GCA_030737875.1. Lineage (NCBI taxonomy): Eukaryota > Viridiplantae > Streptophyta > Magnoliopsida > Asparagales > Amaryllidaceae > Allium > Allium sativum. The sequence goes on from CM060923.1 coordinate 163,361,876, forward strand.
TTGACTTGAATGCAAGCTAATGACACTCATACAAGCTTGAAAACACTTGTATGCATGGAAAATCTCTCATAGAAACCATTTATAAATTTTATGAAGAGAGTGGAGGCCATGAGAGGTAAAATTTTGCCATAGTTTAGTTGCATGAATGAATAATGAGGATTTAGGATAGGTTAGGGTCTTATTTATAGATTAGGCAAGTGTTTTAGGCCATAGGATTAAACCTAGATTCAATCCAAGCCATCAAAGCATGTCTTGGGGAAGAAGTCAAGTGTAGGAACCATCTAGGGCCTTTAGATTAAAGATGAACCATGAGAACCATCCAAATGCAAAATCTGCATTTGAGCGAATCGGCCCACAGGTTGACAGCCAAACACCCTGGATTAACCCCTAGTCGACCCAGCGGGCTCGGGTCGACCTCAAAAATCGGCCGGTTCGGTTATCCCCCTCTCCCAATTCGCTGTTTTGAACATTTTTGCATATTTATTTATTTAATTTTCAATTATATATATATATATATATATATTTCTCTGCGCAACCCATTTCACTTAATTAAGTATACTTTAATTTGGGAATTTTTCGTGAAACTTCGCGAGGCCATATCTTGGTCATACGGACTCCGATTTTCGAAAACTCGGACTCTATTTCGCGTATTTTTCCGAGACGAACGCAATGGCATAGCCCGTTTCCCTTGATTCAGAATTTACAGTTTAATTCTGCCTCCATTTATGTTATAACAGGTTATTGAAAATACGGGTTGTTACAACATCTGCATTCGATTCAGGTGCATTATGCAGATAACTTAATATATATAAAAAATCTAGAAATAGATTCACCTTTGCTGAAAGCTTAAACCTGAAAAGAAGAATTTGGACTTTTGCTAGATTTCACCTATTGATATAAGTGTTTTGCCTTGTTATCACCAGTGATCCTTATGTCTATTTTTGCCTGAAGCAAAGTGCATTTCTATGATTACTTTATCTCTCTTTTGCATGCCAATTGGATTCATGTTAGTTTTGGTTGATTTGTATTCTCAGTCGTTGCGCTAATATATTGAGGCTAATCATTTCAGTCCATTGAGTTATTGCCTGGTGACCCATTTGCATGCAGGACACTGAGGCAATATACGTGCGTGTAAATATACACACACGTGTATATGCAAGCTCCTGATATCACTTATATCATTATTTATATGCGATTAGGGTCATTGAGGCGGTGTACATGTGTATATTATATACGTGTGCACTCGCAAACACCGATACCGTTCATCCCCGGAAATAGGTGGAACTGAGATGGAACAAATACCACAATTGTTTATTTGATATATGACATCAATGATAGGATCAATTGTGATATTTCAGTTTACATTGAAGTTAATCTACTTGAACTATGATTAATCCCGACTCGAGTATTTTTATGTTTTTGGCATGGAATGCTCGAGTCAGATCCGAGCAGTACAGATTTTTAAAGATCGCCCTTCAAGATTCGAAGATGGATAAGGCTGGGGATTCCAAGAGACGGCGCACTCTGAAGTTTTAAACAGTAATATTTTCTTGTATACAATTATATTTTTAAATTTCCACTATATAGAAAAATCTTGTATCAAATCATGATTATAAATAAAAGTTATTCCGCTGTTCAATATTGTGTTGTTTATTTATTTTGTGTTTCTGTGTTGATTCTGTATTTTAAACTCTGTAAGCTATATAACGGTCTGTCGATTTGAATGTTTCAAGTTGGCTTAGTTACCAAGTTGAAGCGATCAAAAAGTCGGGACGTTACAATAAAAATATGAATTTTTTTAGGTAGAGTTATAAAAATATAATCTTTATTAGAAGAAGAACGATATAAAAATATAACTTTTATAACGAAGTAGCGATGTAAAAATATGATTTTTATATATAAAACATCATATTAAAAATATGATTTTTACTATGAACAGCGTGAAATGGGTTGCGATGGTAAGGGTGGAAAGCAAACCCATTGTAATGACCCGCACTGTCAGGGGTATTATAATTAATTTATTTAATTATATAAATAGTGATTTAGGGAATTTAATCATCGTTAATTAAATAATATGGAATAATTAATTTAATTAAATAATTAAATAATATATTTAATTCAGAAATAATCAAAAATATTGGAAATCACAATATTCTGTGAACGGGGTCGTCCCTTAGATTTAATTCAGCTTAGAGTTGAATTATATTGACGAATATATTCAATCGACGACAGTTTGAACGTATAATTATATTATAATTAAAACCGAGCTTGAAATGGCGCTGTAGTTCGCGATTTGGCGATTCGAACTTCAACTGAATGTACAGGATTCATTTTAAGCCGGATTTCTGTGAAACAAGAAACGTGTGGAGCTGGTGGAGTATATCTTTCTAGTGGAAGAGAAAAATCGGGAATTCGTCGTGTAGATTATGATTTACATCCAAATCAAATTTCAAAAAAAGTCGTTGTAGAATTCCTTTATAATTTGCAACACTTTATATACGTTATAAATAGATTTTCAGTATAAACTCAATATCGAGATAATCTGGAATCTGAAATATCAAGCTGTAAATTCTGATATGATATTCTGGAGCTGTACGATATCATAGGTGAATATATACGATAATATAAATTTATTTATATTTAATTTAAATATATTTATATATTTAAATGGGTCATTCAGAGCTTTAAAAATAGTCGGTTTTGCAAACGAAGTCGGAATTCGACGAAACCAGTTTTGTTGGAGCCGCAATATCAAATAGTTGTTAGATTTCCAGTTTCGTAATTTTTATAGTCGCTGTGTGGCCGTACGGATTTTTAGAGTGTAAATCAGTCAGTATTTTGACGGTTAAAAATACGCTGTGCGAGCAAACGGAGTCGGAATTCGACGAAACCAGTTTCGTTGGGACCGAAATGTTAAACTCTAGCTGCATGTCGATTTTCATGATTTTTAGGTATCGTATGTGTTCGTAGGGATTTTTAGAAGACTGGAATGAATATAAAATAATAAAAGGGAAAATATCTAAACTAAATTAGAGGCTATAACAAGGTCCACGCACACCACCTTTACAACCACACAACGTTTTCATGCTCCCTATATAACAAATTCTAAGCCACCAGTCTTCCTAAAACAAAAACCAAAAGCTCGATTAAAGAAAAATCAATAGGAATTCAATTAAATTCCTATAAATCTTAAGATAAGTATATATCGATTCAACAACAAAGGAGCTCCAATTTGGTGTAAGAATTGTACTTTCCGATGCAGATTTCCTGAAGGACGAAAATGACAGTAACCTTAGTCTTCCTTCTGGCTCAAAATCAAAGAAGTTGCGTACGAATTCAACCGTGTTTTTGGGATGAGAAAGCAAAACCGAACTCGTGTAGATTAATTGGGGTGTTTCGGTGGAGATTAAGGTCGCGTTCCTGTAGCCGACGAGAGGAGGACGGATTCTGATGCTGAAGCACAAGACGGGATTCGAGGCGATGGGGGATTCCAGTTCGCAAATGGAAATCGAAGGTGGTGGTGATGTTGAACTCGGTGGAATAACGAACGAGAACCGTGGGTTTGAAATCAGTAAATGGCAATTCGGAGTTTCCTGGAAGCGTGATTTAAGTTAGGGAAGAAGAGTGCATCGGTCTGGCTTTGTTGAAGGGGTAATGGGCCGAACAAGTGGGTTAAGCCCAACGAGAATATAGTTAAGTTATTTTAATTTAAAATTCTAAATAGTATATTAACTTGTATAATCATATCTTGATCATACGATATCAGAATCACAAATCGTAAGTCGCGTTGGGATCGTATGGACGGTGGCTACGTAATGGAGCTGACTGGGAGTGAATCCGAGCACATTACTATTTATGGCAAAATAAATTGTCTGACTAAATCAAGGAACGCAAACAGATTATTCAACAGTTAACGCGTCAATGTGAGTAAAACTCACCATGTCTGAACAGTTATATTTTTATAATGTATTTTTAGAACTGTTAATCAACTGTTGATTTCTGTGTGTTGGTTGATTGATTGAACTGCTAGTCAGTTAGTGAAAATTATATATATATATATATATATATGTAATTATATATATATATATAAACCGTTAAATATTTATATATTGATTCTGTTATCAGAATAATTTATATTGAACTGAAAGTGATGATAATCATATTGTTTAACATCTGTGGATGCAGGGAGACAGGTTGGAGGAATCCGACTGGATTCCTCAACAGTTATTTTATTTTTTTTCATATATTGTTATATGATGTGATATAAAATCTGTGGGCGATTATATGTGCTTGGACGATATTGAACATCGTGATTTGATATGATTGAATACCATAACATACCGAAATGTTGATAAGGGGATTTTCAAAGTGATATTGAAAATAGAATATTTATAAAATGGGATATTTATAAATAAGAGATATTTATAAAGTGGAATATTTATAAATAAGAAATGTTTATAAATTGGAATATTTATAAATAGGAGATATTCAAAAAAGGAAATAATTACAAACCATTTTCTTTTTGAATGGAAAGGCCTGTGTGGCGGGTTTGGGGATTTTCCCGATGCTCCTGTTACAAAGGAGGTTATGGCAAATTTTTCAGAGAATTTAAGGAGTTAGAATATTTCAAGAATAAATTTGAAAAGGAAATATTTGTAAACCATTTACAAATAGAATTGAAAAGGTAACGTTATAAAAAGGAAATCATTTTTAAAGTGCAGAACCGTTATTTAAAAGTAAATCTTTCCAAATGAATAAAACGTTGTTAAAAAGGAAATCTTTATAAAGTGAATAAAGTAAATCGAATATGGTATTCGAAAGGAGTTAAATCGAATATGGTATTCGAAGGGAGTAAATCGAATATGGTATTCGAAAGTTAGTAAAACGAATATGCTATTCGAAAGGGGTTAGTCGAGTCGAGTTAGTTGAATAGAGTTAACCAGTTCAGTAGAGTTAACCAGTTCAGTAGAGTTAACCTGTTCAATAGAGTTAACCAGTGAGTTAAGTAAGTCAAGTTAACCAGTGAGTTAAGTAAGTCAAGTTAATCAGTTGGAGTTAATCGATTCGAGTTAAGATTTTCGAGTTGATAATCGAGTTAAGTTATCGAATACCACTTATTCGAAGTAGAAGTTATCAAATATAGTTATTTGAGATAGAGTTAGTCAAATAGACTTATTCAGGATAAGTTGCCATCTCGTACGACTGCTAGTGTAATTCGAATGGCTGTAAATAGCCTACGGCAGTCGGATGTTTCCTGAGGGAGTCAGGCGTAACCATTGTGATCGCTGCGATCTAGAGTCAAGCGAATGAATTTAAATCGAATATTAGTTATTCGACAGGAGTTAAGTTCTTAAGCTAGATTATCGGGATAAGTTAATCGAGTTAAGTTCTTGAGTTAGATTATCGAGATAAGTGAGTCGAGTTAAGTTCGTCGAGTTAAATTAATCGATGTTAGTTTCGTCGAAAGGAGTTAATCGATGTTAGTTTCATCGAAAGGAGTTAATCGATGTTAATTTCATCGAAAGGAGTATCGATGTTAGTTTCATCGAAAGGAGTTATCGATTAGTTAAATCGAAAGGAGTTATCAATTAGTTAAATCGAAAGGAGTTATCGATTAGTTAAATCGAAAGGAGTTATCGATTAGTTAAATCGAAAGGAGTAGCGATGTTAGTTTCATCGAAGGGAGTTATCGATTAGTTAAATCGAAAGGAGTTATCGATTAGTTAAATCGAAAGGAGTTATCAAATTTAGTTATTCGAAAAGTAGTTATCGATTTGTTAAATCGAAAGGGAAGATTATCGAATATCGTTTATTCGAGAGGAGATTATCGAATGTAGTTTATTCGAAGGAGTTATCAATTATTAGTTAATCGAAGTGAGTTATAGAATATTAGTTAAATCGAGGGAGTTATCGAATATAGTTTATTCGATGGAGTTAATCGATTAGAGTTAAATCAAATGACTCGATCGAATATAGTAAAGGAGTTAATCGAATATAGTTTATTCGAATAGAGTTAGAGGAGTTATCGAATATAGTTTATTCGAATAGAGTTAGAGGAGTTATCGAATGTAGTTTATTCGACAGGAGTTAAGTGAATTAGTTAAGTTAAACTAAGTGAATTAGTTAAGTGAATTGGTTAAGTTAACCAAAGTGAATTAGTCGAGTTAATCAAAGTGATTAGTTCAGTTAATCGAGATAAGTAAATCAAGTTAGGTTAATCGAGTTGAATTTGTCAGTCGAGTTAATAAATGGAGTTAGTCAAACCAAGTAAAACCAGTTAGAGTTAATTAATTAAGGTTGACCAGTTAGAGTTAATCAATCAGAGTTAATCAAATAGAGTTAAGTAAAATTAGAACTGACTAGAGATTAGTAAATTGAATGGTTTTCTAAGTGCCTATCTGATGTTGGTTTCGGCCTTCGGGATTTATACTTAGGGGATTGTTCTCATACTAGTTTACAGTCAGGGACTGATAGTTGGGGAAGAGTAGTGATTTGTAAATAAGCAAATGGAAAACGTTTTACAGTGTTAATAACATATATTTTCTAAACATAGAAAATAAGGCAATGTGAATATATATATATAGATATATGTTGATGATTTACCGATATAATTTCCATCTGGAAATAATATCGTTGTTTGCACACTTGTTTTTCTTTGATGGTTAAATCACAGACTATCGAAGTTTTGTCCATTTTAACATTGTTAATATGGAGAGACCGGTTGGATTATTATCCGAAGAACCACTCTGTATTGGCATAAGCGTTGCGAATCATTTATGCCAAAGATAATTTGAAGACGGAGTAAAGTGCAAGGGCTGCTGTATAAGTCTTAGATAACAGTGACTAAGATGGATATACTGAGTAGTGCCTTCGGTTTTTCCAGTCCCAGGACAACTTGTATGGACGAAGGTCTGACAGAGTATATCCAATAGATCGCGTAAGTTGATCTGTTCAAACGTATTCACGTTTGGTGGCGGAGGAATTCGTTTCTCTTAGCTGTATACCCGTATTATTTTTGGATAAGTCAATTTGTGATTTGGCGGGTATGACGATGTGACATTTTAAGTGAATGAAGATGGATGTCTGACAGAGTATTTCCAGAAAGGTCACGTACATTGATTTCTTCAACCGTACCAAGAGTGGAAGCGGAGAAGGAAACTTCTTTTAGCTGACACGTAATGTACTATTGTAAACGTCAATTAGTGATTTTCGATGGATCTGACAATGTGGCATTCGAAGTGAATCTGATGTGATGATAAAGCGTAGCTTCTAGCCTCATCAACCGGTAAATGACATAAATCGGGCAAGCAGCATGGCTAAGTCGGTCGCACTGAAGTAGGGTGTATAATCACCTATCTAGAGAATATTCATTTGTTTCTTAAATCTATCAATGCTGTCCCATATATATAAGGGAACGGTTGCTGATCCCAACCGTTGGTGATATACATTCGATACACTCAAGCGAAATGAGTGGTCGGTCATGTGTGGCTGAGTTACAAGATGTTCTTGTTGAACTCGTGTGTATCGTTCCTAGAGTACACTGATCGGAAGGTGGTTCCATACCTTGTCATAGTTGGAAATCAATTATCCAATACGTGCTTGCGATTTTGATTGTATACCATATATGTAGAACGTGAGAAGAAAGCGTTTCTGCTAGTTGATATCTATTTGTACATAGACATTACTATAATATCAAAAGTTTTTTGATATAAAGATATTTTGGATTCTCATAAAGGAGAAACCCGTTCCGTTCTGCGGTGTGGTCTTATGAGATATCGTTTACTTGTTCATATACCTGTTTAAACTGTTTTACTCACACCAGTCCCATGACTGACCCGGAGTTTACTTTGTTGTTTTCCCTAAACTCTTGGGTGTCCAATTTTGTACGGGCAGTCAAGTAGTTAGGATTTTACAGGTATACTTGTAAAGCTTGGAGCAGGAGGCTTCAAGATCATATAACTATAGGTTATTTCCGCTGTGTTGTAAGTGTTGTACTCTGATAAGTGCTATTGTATACATAACTGTTATATTTCAAAGTTATGTTATCTAATATATGTTATTCGTTCCGCTGTGAGGTTCGTGTTACTCTGATGTTGTGTTCTTCTTCTTCTTCTTCTATTCTAAGTTTCTATCTTATCTATTCTCACCTTCTAATTTCTTTCATTAATTACCAGGATTTTTCGATGTTTTGGTTATCGACATCGAGCTTATGTCGATAACCAAAGTCGCTCAAAATCCGGGTCGTTACACCCATATCTGAACTGTTCAGAAATAAAGACTGTTGGAGTGGATCCCAAAGGTGAGAACTCCTCACTATAATTTTCTTATACAGTTATTTATTTTATAACATCATATATGAATTGTTCCCTGTCGTCCACAGACCATGGACGACTTGTTTGATTGTTTGGTTTGGTTGATTAGATTATTTGGTTGAATATGGTTGTTTGGGTAAAATGAATTGATTAGAATTATTATGTGTGTATGGCGCAAGCCAATATCAGGAGAGGAGTAATGCTAGACATTACCCGATTTTGATATTGCGCCGTTATGCCACCAAAATTTTCTAAAATATGTTAGAACAATAAAAATATTATTTTTATTGTGTAAATGAATTGAATAAATATTTTATCATTAAAAATATATTTTTTAACGTGTATATGAATAAAATAAATATTAATTTGCAAATCATACGATTTGTTTATGAACACCCATTTTACTGATATGGATTGGGACGATAAATTTTACACATCGCCCAACTGCACAAATAAAATCTGTGTTTGTTGTTTGAAAACCCCACACGTGTATTGGGATGATATTGAACATACACCAATCCCAATATTTACTTGTATGTCAATCAATTGGTTGACAGACTGTTATAAGCGTTAAATATTTATATTTGATGCTTATGCAGTGTAGAATGCACTTTGGATGATGGTTGACTGTGTTTGATTGCTATTGGGTACATATGTGTATGAAATCCATATAAATCATATTATATGGTAATAGACTGTGTCTGATTCTAGTTCACAAAGAATGAATATTTTAAAATAATTAATATGTTAAAATAATGAATATTTTAAAATAATATTCGGTAAAAGATCAAAATCTGATTTTGATGTCTGATTTGGGTTGGACACGATTATATTTAAATATATAAAGCCGTGTTGATTAGATTAACGCCATTTTGACGTGAACAATATTTATATCGATTTTATTCATCTTATAATGAATATTGGAAAGGAATTGATTTCAAAATCTAATGTTTTAAAAATATTATCATTTATATATTAATGAAATGGAATATTCAATTTTGCTTTGAAATTGAATATGAAGTTGAAATCGTTTTGAAAACGAATTTAAAACGATTTATAAAATACGTTTTAAATGGAAATCGACGAAATATATATTTTATATTTATCTAATATAATGGCCTGAATAGGACGCACCACGTTGCGGTAGTTCGCGAATTTCGACCATTGACTTTGAATGGACATTACGGGAGATCCGAACGTCGGATTCTCCTAAAACCAGAACCGTTGGGTTCGTATCGAAAAGATCTTTCTAACTAATATAAGAAATTTGAAATCTAACGGTTGGATTTGGAATTATGTCCAAATCAAATTTGGAAAGGTCGTTGTATGTGCAGTTCGATGGCCGTTTATGGAAATTGACTGTACGGACCTTGATAAAATTTTTAAAAATACCAATAATTAGTGTAAAATCATAAGAAATGGTTTGTAAAGAATTGTGATGAAAAATTCCATATTTGAAAAGAAAAAAATAGATTTTTATCGAAATGAACTAGTTAGATATGAAATCGAATGATTTTTAAATAAAATAAATTAGATTTGAAATGGTTTTTAAAAATAACCAGAATTTCCAATATATGAATTGGAAAGGATTTGAATCGAAATTATCTTCGAAATATTTCGATATTGGATTCCGAGATTATACGGATATTGTGATGGAATTTGGAAGATATATATATATATCGTTATTCCAATACGATATTTGTTGATTTCAGAATTTGATATTGAATATAAGCCGATATAATTTCTATTCAGAGCCTTGTATTTAATATCAAACGGGATTTTGGGTTTGTCGTGAACGGTGTCTTCAGTAACACTGTTCTTGAACCCATGTGGAGAGAATAAATCTTTTAACTAAGAATGTTAGAGTTTCCAATTATATTTAATAATTGGAATAAAAATGGAATGAGAATTGGGTTTATCGTGAACACATTCGTTCTTTAACCTGATTTACAGTGAAATGTGATTTGGAATTTATAAATCTTTTGTTAAGATTTAAAGGAGATTTTCCAAAGTAAAGTTTTCCAATTTAATAAAATAAATTGGAATGGAATGGAATTCGATTTGGAAATAATCGAAGTGAATTTCTATGGAGGAAGACTGCTAATATATATGGAATTTAAAAGGCTTTGCCGTTATTCCATTTATATTATTAGTCGAAAATGGAAGTTCATATCGATTATATATATTGATCTATTTTCCGTGAAGATTCCATCGTTAATGGAATGTGATTTTGGGTTTACCGTGAGCTGTAGTTTAAATGACATTAGTTCTCTAACCCAGTTAAAGATAAGATTAATTTCTTAACTTTAAAGATAATCATTAAGTAATGATTTTTGGAAATTAAAACTGAATTAGAGTTTTAATGAATCTTTAAATAGATTGAAAGGTGAATCTGATAACTAAAATTATCAAATTTGAAAGATGATCGAGAATGGAGTACCACCAGTTTTACTCTAGGCGATAGGTAAATCTTTAATTAGATTTGAGCGTGAAATGTTAATTGAATTTACCGATAACACCGTGGAGTTAGATATGAAGTATTACCAGTTTTACTACATAGGATGAATAGGTTTGGATTGGGAAATTAAACAAATGATTACTTCGGTAAGGATCACTAATCCCGACTAGTTTGGATAAACCATAATTTGGTTTGAATTGATATTCAAAAGATGATTAAAGAACAAAGTTAAAGAATTTATCTTTGATAAAATTAATGGGAACCTTTCCCAAAGTATAAAATATTTGAATAAAGGAGTATTCTGGATTGGAATAAGGCGTATGTTGTGTTTTTATAGCACTTGTTTATTATATACGCGAGCTATTCAGAAAGAAAAAGTTTATCCCATTCTGAATAACTGATTCGACGATATGTCGAGGATGAAGACGATGGTCGAAGACCGGAGGTCTTCACATCGTTTGGATGATTGCTAATGTCTTGATTGGGCTGTACACCCAAGACAAGGTAATAAGTGGTGATCATCCAGATGTACTTGGAGATCGACCGGATATGCGAGGACCTCTCTCCTGTATTGGACATATAGGACGAGGAATTAGGTGCCTCCGGTTTCGTTCAGACCCAGAACGAACTTGTAAATGGATGTGTGTCTGGCATTGGATTTCATTCTGTGTGATTGATATACATCGGTTGCATAGCGTGAATTGCCTGTGTGGCATGCTGAGATGTAAATGATCAAGGCTTCTGTTGAAAAGTAGAGTCTTGTGGTTGATGATCAAAGCATGGCTTTAATATAGCGTAGCTTTGTGTAGCGTTAATTCGCGAGCCTCACATCCCGGTGTGAACCAGAAACGGGAGAGGACCTCAAGGAGATCATGCGTTTCCATCTAGCTAGGAGTGGTGTCAGCGTTTTACTAGCCCTGACATTTTACTTATGTGGATGATGGATTGTGAGGCGCCTTGGTTATATCGGTCTCTGCGGAGACGATGGATGGTCTTTATACAGACCAGATTGACGCCCTATAGGGCGAGGAAACGCAGTGTTCAGGCATTTTAATCCACATCGAGTGTACCGGCCATGTCGATCCAAAGGTCACTCGAGCTCTGACTTGAGATACGGGCTAGAGTGTCTCGAAGCGGTAAGGACGATCCCTTGCCTTGGTTCATAGATGGAAATCCAACTTCCAATATGTGACATTTCGGTTTTCATTGTAGACCCTGGTATACCATGCCGTCTAGGATTGATACATTTATATTTGAAATTGTTTTTTACACTATGCATGTATAATAGTATGAAATGATTTGTTTTAAACGTACCAAGCATGTTTGGCTATTTTAAGGGAAAACCCTATCCTCCGACATGCGTTGCATTGTGTGATCGGACCTGGGTCTTATAATAGCTTCATTTTTTCATAAAGCATTGCGCTGTTTTGTGTTATGCACTAGTATTCTTAGGAGGAAACCTGTTCCGTGTTATACGACATGGTCCCTTGATATATCTGAGTTAAAGTAAAGTCTTAAATAACTGTTTTAGTTCTCACACCAGTCACATGACTGACCTGGAGTTTATTGTTTAACCTAAACTCTGGCTGCACCTTTTTTCCATACGGGCAGCTAGTAGTTTTGGTTTTGTAGATTTATATTCACAGGATCCTGATTTACAATTGAAGCGATATTCGGAAAGCTCTGTATCCATGTATCTTTTTCTGTTGTGTTTGTATTATTTTTCCGCTGCTATGTAATGTATTGTAATCACTGATATTTATCAAATGTATATTATTTGTTCATGCTCTGTATATTCATGTACTCTTATGTAAATTTTTGTAATAAGCAATGAAATGTTCTTCTGTTTGTGTTCTAATTCGTCTTGTTCTCAAAGCAATCCGGGCTTTCTTCACGGGGAAGTTCGGGTCGTTATAACATCAATCAACACAAACAACCAAACAAGTCGTTCATGGTCTGTGGACGACGGGGAATAGTTCATGTATGCAGTTACGTAATAAATAACTGTATAAAGAAAATTACAGTGAGGAGTTCTCACCTTTGGGATCCACTCCGCCGTTTCACTTTAGCATTTCTGAATAGCTTGTTTTAGCCCGATATTTAACGCAGTCTTTTCTACGCTGTTCATATTAAAAATCAAAATTTTAATATGATGTTTATATATTTAAAAATCGCTATATATCTATAAAAGATCAGATTTTTATATCGCTAATATATATATATATATATATTATATTTTTATCATCATACATATATGAAAATTATATTTTTATTATCATACATATATAAAAATCAAATTTTTATTACCATACATATATAAAAATCATATTTTTATTTTAAATCTAAGTTATAAAAATCAAATCTTTAACATCATAAGAATCAAATCTTTATCGTCTCTTCTTACATATAAAGTTCAATCTTTATCGTTTCTTCTTACATATAAAAATTCAATCTTTATCGTTTCTTCTTACATATAAAAATTCAATATTTATCATTTCTTCTTCCATATAAAAATTCAATCTCTATCGTTTCTTCTTACTTATAAAAATTCAATCTTTATCGTATTAAAAATCTAACCTTTTTTCGCTCTAAAAATCTAATCTTTCTCTCTCTAAAAATCTAAACTTTCTACTAATAGAAATCAAAACTTTTTACTAATAAAAATCTAATCTTCTTACTTATAAAAATCAAAACTTGTTTTATAAGATGCTAATATATATATATATTACTGATTTTATAATTGCTATATAAATATATTTATATAAACTGATTTAATAAATATGTTTTTAACATAAAAAATTTCAGATTTAAAATAAAAATAAAAAACTTACATCGAAATGGGAAGGGGGAATTGTGGGCTCGAGATGGCACGGGTGACGCTGAAGGGAGGCGGTGGTTTCGCTATTCGAAAGGAGGAGGGGCCTAGGGTGATGGTTCACGTCGGTTTGAGGGGTTTTAGCGTTTGAATTAAGGGAGGAGAGAGGAGACAGGGAGCAGTTCAGCAGAGCAGGTGGCGGGCAGTAGAGGGGTGGCACAACGGCTTGGGCTTGTGGTGGTATCGAGGGTTTGGAAGGGCGGCGGGGGGAAGAGTTTACAGCGGGTGTCGAGTGGGGGTTTAAATTAGAGGAGAGAGGAGGAAGGCGAGGAGGGGTTGAAGGGAGGGGATGCGGCATTGGGGAGGCCAGCCACCGGCGCGCGACCGATAGTGGAGCGGGGCTCCGCCCCTCTTTCCTTTTTCTATATTTTTTATTTTTTATTTTCCATCAATCTGTTTGAACGATGGCGTGGGGAAGGAAAGAGAATAAAAGGGGTTGATATTTATATATTTATATATTTATTTATTTATTTCCAAAAATGTTGACTTTTCTTTTGAACCCAAACGATACCCACCGACTGTCACCCCTAACTAATTACCCCCAGTCTGGACACAATGGGATACGTTATGCAAGCCAGTTCGGCTGTTTCGAACAGTTTTCGTGAAATTTAAAATATAAATCAATATATTTTAAATTCAAATGCACATCTTAATTTACCGGGCCCACATACGGACTCCAAAAATTCCAGAAAAATAAATCTGGCTATGTTTCGATGATACGGTCCTAAAAAAACTAATTTCGTCGAATTTTGAGACTATTTGAAAAATGGTCATTTTCTGGTCGATCCAACTTGACTAAAACTATCAAAACACATTTTCTTTTGCCGTGCTCACATATTACTCCCAAAATTATGAATTTTGGAATCTAGCAATAATTTGACATCCCAGATCCAAAAAAAGTGGTTTCGTCAAAAACGGAGGTCGTTTGCAAAATTTCCATTTTTAAGGCTATATTTCCATAGCGACTATTCTGAATTTTCAAATGGGCATAACTTTTTAACCCCGCTATGAAATTTCAATTTTTCAGATTCGTTGGAAAGATATTTTCAAATAGATTCAAATATTTTTAGTTTCACCAAAATCCGGTTTATTTTGAATCTTGTACATTCATTTGAAATTTGAAATCGAATTTTCAAACTGCCGCGCCATTTCCAATTCCTTTTATAATTAAAAATAAATATTTAGATTCTAACTTCCGTTCAAATAAATATATTCATTCTAATCCTATTCAAAATAAATTTCTTGTCGTTATTATTTAGAATAAATCATTTTAAATATTCAAACTTCATTAAAATTGCCAAAATAAAATTTTTTAATTGGTTCTGATTTTCCGAGTTGTTACAATCTCCCCCACTTAAAATCCTTTCGTCCTCGAAAAGGAACAGTGAAGAAAGTTGTTTAACTAAATAACTCAACTTTCATTCTGGCTTTCATTCTTTAACTTTTCAGTTTCTAAGAATTTCTAATTTTTTTCAAAAATTTGGCTAAAACCCTAAATTTTCGAAAAATTTCGCCGTAACCTCCTTTGTACGGGGAGCACCTGGAAAATCCCGAAACCGCCACACAGGCCTTCTCATGTCAAAAAGAAAAAAGAAAAAGCCAAGCAGCTAGCCAATCGGCTCATAAAATCTTCCAAACCCAATAAATATGTAAACATGTACCTATTTGTTGGGCATATAATTTTATTCCTCTGCTCTAGCCTCCTTGCTATGACCTGTTCAATGTATATGCAATTCCAAACAAATTTTCAATTTAGTTCAATATTCGACACAATTTGGCTACATTTGTTGTTCATTTACATACTGGTTTCAATAATTTTATTAATTAACTAGCAATCAAACATAACAACCAGCAATCAATTAGTTGGTTAACGTTTCAAATTCATAATTTTTATATATATAAAAATTCATTTTTGATGCCAAATCACAACAAATAATCCTAACTAATTTTGGTTCCCACACCAATCAATTGGAGATATATAGATATCCCACTTTCGAAGCTCAAAAATAAATGTTTGTGATGACGCGTCAATCATCAGAATCATGCCCGAGCGACTAGAGTGTGACTCTATATCTATCCAGTATATTAAAACTTCGAATATACGTTCATGACGTGTATATGCAAAATCTCATATACTCAATTGTCCAAATAAATATCAAATAAATATCCAAATATGTATAATCGGATTTAATTTTCAAAATTAAAATCATTTTCAATTTTATTTTTAAAAATAGCACTCTTCCAACTCGTTCTAGGGCATTACTAACCCTATCTCTATCGAGTTATTCTCATGGGATATTACTAATCCAATCTCTGATGAATTCTTTCGTTCGGTTCTAACGTGGTTTTTCTCTGAGATCTGTAAACCAAAGCTCTGATACCAAATGAAACGACCCGAACTTCCCCGTAAAGAAAGCCCAGATTGAGTTCAGAACACGACAAATCAGAACGCAAACAGAAGAACATTTCATTGCTTATTACCACAATTTACATCAGAGTACAAGAATATACAGAGTATGAACAAATAATATACATTTGATAAATATCAGAGATTACAATACATTACATAGCAGCGGAAAAATAATACAAACACAAATGAAAAATATACACGGATACAGAGCTTTCCGAATATCATTCCAGTTGTAAACCAGGATCCTGTGAATATAAATCTGCAAAACCAAAACTTCTAGTTGCCCGTGTGGAAAATAGGGGCACCCAAAGTTTAGGTTAAAACGATATCCTCTATGTCAGTCATGTGACTGGTGTGAGAAATAAAACAGTAATTTAAAACTTTACTTTAAAATAAGATATATCAAGGGAACACGCTGTATAACACGGAACGGGTTTCCTCCCAGGAATACCAGTGCAAAAAAAAATAGCGCAATGCTTTTTGAAAAAATGAAGCTATTATAAGACCCAGGTCCCATCACACAATGCAACAAAAGCCGAATGATAGGGTTTTCCCTTATAATAGCCAAACATGCTTGGTACGTTAAAACAAATCATTTGATACTATTATAAGTGATAGTGTTTTAAACAACTTTAAATATAAACGTATCAATCCTAGATGGCTTGGGTACCATATATCATGTCGCCAATACTAGGCTCTACAATCAAAACGGCAATTATCACGTATTGGAAGTTGGATTTCCGTCTGTGAACCAAGGCAAGGGATCGTCCTTACCGCTTCGAGACGCTCTAGCCCGTGTCTCAGGAACAGCTGCAACAGCACCTTGGATCGTCAGGGTCGGTCCACTCGATGTGGATTAAAATGCCTGAACACTACGTTTCCCCGCCCTATGGGGCGTCAATCTGGTCTGTATAAAGACCATACCATCCATCGGCCCCGTAGTGCCGATATGTCCAAGGTGCCTCTCTATCCATCATCCACACAAGTAAAACATCTGGCATGTAAAACCCAGACACCACTCTTAGTTAGGAGGAAACGCATGTCCTCCCTAATGTCCTCTCCCGTTTCTGGTTCACCCCGGGGTGTGAGGCTTGCGAGTCAAAGCTATACACAAAGCTTTGCTATATTAAAGCCATGCTTTGATCATCAACCATAGGACTCTGCTTTTCAATAGAAGCCTTGATCATTTGCATCTCAGCATGCCACACAGGCAATTCATGCTATGCAACTGATGTCTATCAATCACACAGAGTGAAATCCAATGTCAGACACAAAGTCCATTTACAAGTTCGTCCTAGGTCTGAAAAAAACGGGAGGCACCTTATTCCTTGTCCCGTATGTCCAATACGGGAGAGAGGTCCTCGTGCAATACGGGGGAGAGGTCCTCGTATATCTGGTTGATCTCCAAGTACGTCTGGACAATCACCACTTTTACCTTGTCTTGGGTGTACAGCCCAATCAAAACATCAGTAATCATCCAAACGATGTGAATACCTCCGGTCTTCAACCACCATCTTCATCCTCGACACATCGTCGAATCAGTTATTCAGAATGGGATAAACCCGGTCCTTTTGAATAACTCGCGAATATAATAAACATGTGCTATAAAAACACAACATACGCCTCATTCCAATCCAGAATATTCCTTTATTCAAATATTCTTATACTTTGGGAAAGGTTCCCATTAATTTTATCAAAGATAAATTCTTTAAGTTTATTCTTTAATCTTCCTTTGGATATCATTTCAAACCATATTAAGGTTTTCCAAACTAGTCGGGCTTAGCGAACCTTACCGAAGTAGTGTAGTGACCCGAAAATCCGGTCCAATTTGAGCTGACTAAATAACACAAGTCCAACCCCAAATTGCACTGGAAATTCAAGAAACTAATAGAAAGAAGATAGAGGGTGAGAATAGATAAGGTAGAACTATTAGAATAGAAGAAGAAGAAGATCATCATCATCAGAGTAACACGAATCTCACAGTGGAACGAATAAAATATAACATACTTTTGAAATACAAACAGTATACGTATAAAATAATATTGCAGAGTACAACACTTACAACACAGCGGAAATAACTATAGCTATATGATCCTGAAGCCTCCTGCTCCAAGCTCTTCGAGTATATCTGTAAATCCCGACTACTTGACTGCCCGTACAAATTTAGGCACCCAAGAGTTTAGGGAAACAAAACAAATAAACTCCGGGTCAGTCATGGACTGGTGTGAGTAAACTCAAATCATTTTAACAGGTATATGATATCTCATAAGACCACGCAGTGAATACGGAACGGGTTTTTCCCTTATGAGAATCCAACATATTTGAAAAGCAGTATCACTGATATTATAATAATGTCTAAATACAATTAGATATCAATCTAGCAGAAACTCTTTCATCTCACGTTATACATATATAGTATACAATCAAAACCGCGGGTGCGTATTGGATGATTGGATTTCCAACTATGACAAGGTATGGAACCACCTTCCGATCAGTGTACTCTAGGAACGATACACTGGAGTTCAACAAGAACATCTTGTAACTCAGCCACACATGACCGACCACTCATTTCGCTTGAGTGTATCGAATGTACATCACCAACGGTTGGGATCAGCAATCGTTACCCGTATATATATGGGAAAACATTGATAGATTAAAGAAGCAAATGAATATTCTCTATATAGGTGATTATACACCCTACTTCGGTGCTACCGACTTAGCCATGATGCCTGCCCGATTTTTGTCATTTACCGGATGTGAGGCTAGAAGCTACGCTTACTTTCCATTTCATTGATAACACGATCACTTTGAATGCCACATTTTCAGATCCGTAAATCATTAGTTGGGTTTATACCAATAGTTTCTGGATTTTATGCGAAGGGAATAAATCCGTTAGCCACCATATATATTTGTACAGTCCAACTCATTCGATCATTGGAAATATTCTGTCAGACATTCGTCCATTTACGTTCGTTCTGGGACTGAACGAAACCGAAGGCACTATTCTGTAAACAGGACAGCCCTTGCATAACACAATCTTCAATTATCTTCATCGTATTTGATCACAACGCTTATGTCAATACGGAGTGGTTCTTCGGATAATAATCCAACCGGTCTCTCCATATTTACAACGTAAAATGGTCAAAACATCGATAGTCTGTGATTTAACTATCAAATGAAAACATGTCGGTGTACAAACAACGATCTTAATTCCAAATGGAATTATCGATCCAATCATCGTATATATATATATATATATATATATATATATATATATTCACATTTCCTTATTTCTACACTTAGAAAACATCTTTGATTTATATTTGGAAAACGTTTCCGAAACTCATTTATATGGATTTCAACTAACGCTATATGAAACATCGTTACGACTACTAAATCAATAAGTCATTTATTACTTAAATGCATTACTAGTCATCCTTTGTTATCGAACTTCAACTATTCCTTAGTCAATTTCGAAGTCAATCAAGTTGGGGTATAATTACCTCTCAGACCTTAACTGAACAACGATCTTAACCTTGCGATGGATAAAGCTCATCACTTCAATTTCTGAAACCATTTGCTTACGCAAATTCTCGGATTCAGATTACGAATCCGCTTCCTTTATGAAAACATTTATTATAACCCTAACGTTATAAATTTTACTTCTGAAATATCTAACTTATAAGTCTAACATTTATTTCTTACTTTGATTAATTTATCTAACAACTAATTTATTTATAAATAAATAAATCCTGATTTAAAAACCGAAAAGTAAATAATACTTTCCGCGAATTCGATATAATCGAATTCGCCATATAACTCCCTTTCGAGTAATCTGTATTTGATTAACTCTTCTTCGAATAACTAATATTCGATAAACTCTCTTCGAATAACTTATATTCCATTAACTCATTTCGAATAGATTATATTCGATAATCTCTTTCTGGTTAATTCTATTTAATTAACTCTTATCTCGAACAACTAATATTCGATTAACTCTAATTTGTTTAACTCTATTTCATTACTCCTATTCGAATAACTAATATTCGAATAACCCTATTTGATTAACTCCTTTTTATTTAACTCTTATTCGAACAACTAATATTTGAATAACTCTATTTTGCTTTACTCTTACTGCTTAACTCTTATTTGATTAACTCTACTGAATTAACTCTATTCTGAATAACTAATATTCGATTTGACTTCATCCTTAATAACAATGTCTGTTTTAACTCTAATCGATTAACTCCAGTTGATTATTCTAATCGATTAACTCTATTGAACTAACTCTATTTCGAATAACTAATATTCGATTTGACTTCATCCTTAATAACAATGTCTGTTTTAACTCTAATCGATTAACTCCAGTTGATTATTCTAATCGATTAAATCTATTGAACTAACTCTATTTCGAATAACTAATATTCGATTAACTCCATTCGCTTGACTCTAGATCGCAGCGATCAAAATGGTTACGCCTGATTCCCTCAGGAAACATCCGACCGCCGTAGGCTATTTGCAGCCCTGCGAATTACGCTAGCAGTCGTGCTAAATGGTACTTACCCTAATTACTATGTCTGTTTTATCTCTATCTCGAATAACTATATTCGATCGACTCTAATTGAATAACTAATATTCAATTAACCCTGATTCGATTAACTCTAATTCAATTAATCCTATTTGTTTAACTCATATTCGATTAACTAATCTTCGACTAACTAATAGTCGATTTACACTTATTTGCTTAACCAAAATTCGACTAACTAATAGTCGATTAACTTACTTCGACTAATTCGATTAACTTTTATTTGATTATCTCTAATCGATTAACTTTATTTGATTATCTCTAATTGAATAACTAATATTCAATAAACTCTTTCAAATAACTAATTCGATTAGCTTCTTCGAATACTAAATTCGATTTAACTCTATTTGATTATCTCTTTTATATCTCGTCAATTTCCTTTTTATAACGTTTATTTTCCGTTACATCTATTCCCTTTTTTATAACTTCTAATTACCGTTACAAATATTTCCTATTTATAACTTCTAATTACCGTTACAAATATTTCCTATTTTATAACTTCTAATTACCGTTACAAATATTTCCTATTTATAACGTTTTAATTACCGTTACAAATATTTCCTATTTATAACTTCTAATTACCGTTACAAATATTTCCTATTTATAACGTTTTATTTATCTTCTAAATAAATATTCCTTTATTCTATTTATTTTCTAAATAAATATTTCCCTTTTCAATTCTATTTATTTTCTAAATAAATATCCCTTTTATAAAACTCTATTTGTTTTATAAATACTTCCTTTTATAAAACCGTGTTTGTTTTTATAAATAATTTCCTTTTATAAAACCGTGTTCGTTTTATAAATACTCTATTTTCAAATTGTTTCCTTTTATAAAATCGGTTGATTTTATAAAACTCCTTTATTTCGATATACATTGAAATATTCCTTTTTCCTATTCTATTTGTTTTATCAACATTTTTCCCTTTTATAAAACTCTATTCGTTTTATAAATACTTTCCTTTTATAAAACCGTGTTCGTTTTATAAATACTTTCCTTTTATAAAACCGTGTTCGTTTTATAAATAATTTCCTTTTATAAAATCCTGTGATTTTATAAAATTCCTTTATTTCAATATACATTGAAATATTCCATTTCACAACTCAGGGTTTCTTATGATATGTAAAATATCGAATAACAATGATTAATATCATTCTAACACACATAATCCAGAACAGATTATATAACACATCATATAACACAATATATGAAAACAGTAAAATAATTGTTGAGGAATCCAGTCGGATTCCTCCAACCTGTCTCCCTGCATCCATAGATGTTACACAGTATAATATATATCATATTTCATTTTGAAATGAAATAACCTGCTGTACAGAACCATATTTGATTAACAGTACATAGATTAACTATAACTGCGTTTTCAATCAAATCTATTTAACAGTCCAGTTTAACAATCAATATACATCAGTCAATAAATAAAGTACAATTTATATTAAAATATAAATTGAGGAGAGTTAGTGAGTTTTACTCACTTTGGACGATCATCGTTTAAATAACGATTTAGGGTTGTCGATTCCATTGTCAATGACTCGTTCCAGTTAATTCCAACGATATCCAATTTTGTCCAGATCAGTTCTAGAATAATTCCATACGTCACTGTGATTCCAGAGTAGTTCGTTTAGTTCCATCTGTTTCTTTCCCCTTTCCTTCATCGGTTTCATTCTCATCGGTCCGCCCAGCTCCAACACATTTTTGCTGCAACTCCTTTTAGTTCAACACTGTGGAAACCATCCTATCATTACATTCAAAGCCTTCTTCACATAGTCTTCAACTCCTATCCAATTCAACCACTCAGCCGAACACAACAAAAATGACACATCACTCCTTTTCATTTCGTAACACACAATATCAAACCAAGACAAACTATAGAAGCTTTTTACTATAAACTTACCCCAAGATTTTCGTTCCTCAAACCATCCTCTAAAATGCTAGTCCCTTCCAGTGTCATTCACGTCCTCACTTTAATTTATATATTTTATTTTAAACTTGGCCCATCCCCTCACAGTAAAGCCCTTCACGCACCATTCGAGCTCATCCTTCAATTCGCACCCATCCCTCTACCATCACCAAGCCGTACAATCGGCTACAGTCTCTTCCACTACAACGCAGTCAACAACAGTGCCTCCTCACAGTTGAAACCGTCGACATACATTAGGACAGTTCTTCACAAATAGAAAGCACCAATACAGTGTCCTTAGCCTAACTAATTACCTTTATCAGTTTCGTTTATCACGCCTTCTACTTAACAAATGAGGAGATCATGGTTCCCTGTAGCGGCAAGGAATTTCGCTCGATCTGAATCAGTCGTTAAACCGATCTAGACCGTTCGAAACCCCTGATCGTTTGAGAACAGGACAAATCAGAACGCAAACAGAAGAACATTTCATTGTATATTACAACAATTCCATCAGATACAAGAATATACAGAGTATAAATGAATAAATTACATTCGATAAATATCAGAGATTACAATAAATTACATAGCAGCGGAAAAATAATACAAAGCACAACTGAAAGTAATGCACGGATACAGAGCTTTCCGAGCATCGTTCCAGCTGTAAATCAGGATCCTGTGAATATAAATCTGCGAAACCAAAACTACTAGATGCCCGTGGCGAAATAAGGGCACCCAGAGTTTAGGTTAAAACAATAAACTCCAGGTCAGTCATGTGACTGGTGTGAGAACTAAAATAGTTATTTAAACTTTACTTTAAAAGAGAGTAATTCAAGGGACCACGCCGTAAAACACGGAACGGGTTTTCTCCCAAGAATACCAGTGCTTAGAATAAACAACGCAATGCTTTTTCGAAAAATGAAGCTATTATAAGACCCAGGTCCCATCACACAATGCAACGCAAGCCGGAGGATAGGGTTTTCCCTTATAATAGCCAAACATGCTTGGTACATTTAAAACAAATCATTTGATACTATTATAAGTGTATAGTGTCAAAACAATTTCAATCATAAATATCAATCATAGGCGGCATAGCTACCATCTACTATGTCGCCATACTAGTTCTACAATCAAAACCGCAATATCACGTATTGGAAATTGGATTTCCGTCATGAGTCGAGGCAAGGGGCAAGCTCCTCTCCGCTTTCGAGACACTCTAGCAAATATCTCAGGACTACACACTCTGGGCAATCCTGGATGCTTCAGGGCCGGTCCTCACTTACGTTAGAGGATTAATTATGCCTGAACACACGTTTCCCGGTCCTTACAGACCTAAAATCGAGGCGCCTCATCCAACAACCACATAGGTGAAAAGTATATAAATGTCAGGGCTGGTAAGTCACTGACACCACCAAAGCTAGAAAGAAATGTCGTGCTCTCCCTGCAGTCCGTATCCCGTTTTTGACTCATACCGAGGTGTGAGGCTCGCGAATTCACGTTATACACAAGGCTGCCATGTAGGTCATGCTTTGATCATCAACCACAAGACTCTGCTTTTCAACAAAAGCCTTGATCATTGCATCTTAGCGTGCCACACAGGCAATTCATGCCATGCGACTGATGTCCATCGATATACAACCTCTAAGCTCGTACGTCTCAGAGAAGGGCGTTAAGCAAAAGAATAAATTCTCCGCCGCCAAACAGATGTATATTTAATAGAAATCAATCAACACAGAATAAAAATCCAATGTCAGACACATATCCATTTACAAGTCCGTTCTGGGTCTGAACGAAACCGGAGGCACTTTCCTCGCATATCCAACGATCTCCAAGTACGTCTGGACGACCACCAACTATTTCCATCCTCTTAGGTGTACAGCCCAATCAGGATCATCAGTAATTATCCAAACGACGTGAAGACTTCCGGTCTTCAACCACCGTCTTCATCTTCGACATATTGTCGAATCGGTTATTTAGAATGGGTGTAAACCCGGCCTTTCCGAACAATCCGCGTATATTAAAATGAATGTTACACAAACACAACATACGCCTCATTCCAATTCATATTCTCAAGGAAAGGTTCCCATTAATTTTATCCAAGATAAATTCTTTAAAATTTACTCTTTAATCTTCCTTTGGATGTCATTCCAAACCAAATTATTGTTTTTCAAACTAGTCGAGATTAGCGAACCACATCGAAGTAATTATTTATTTTATTTCCCAATCCCAACCTATTCATCCCATAACGCAAAACTGGTAATACTCCATATCTAACACCACAGTGTTATCGGTAAAATTAATTACCATTTCACGTTCAAATCTGAGTAAAGATTTAACTATCGCTTTGGAGCAAAACTGGTGATACTCCATTCTCGCTCATTATCTAAATTTGATAATTTAAATTATCAATTCACATTTCCTTCTAACTGCAGATTCATTAAACTCCTTTGACTAGGTTAAAGAACTAGTGTCATTTAAAACACAGTTCACGATAAACCCAAATCACATTCTATTTATTATCGGGTTAAAGAACAAGTGTTATTTAAAACACCATTCACGATAAACCCACAAATCAATTCTATTTAAAACTCATTTCAAATCCAATTTGTTTATTTAAAAATAAATGGATTTTAATTTTAGTTCAAAACTAGTTCATTTCGATAAAAATCTATTTTTATCTTTTTAAATATGGAGTTTTTCATCCCAATTTTTCTCAAATCATTTCTTATGATTTTACACAAATTATTACTATTTTTAATAATTTTTGTCAAGGCCCGTACAGTCGATTTCCAACAACGGCCATCGAATTGCACTTATAGCGACCTTCTTCAAATTTGATTTGGACGTATCTCCAAATCCAACCATTAGATTTCAAATTTCTAATATTCATTAGAAAGCTCATTTTCGATACGAACCCAACGGTTCCGGTTTTAGGAGAATCCGACGGTCGGATCTCCCGTAATGTCCGTTTGAAATCAACGGTCGAAATTCACGAACTGCCGCGGCGCGGCGCGTTCTATTCAGGCCATTATATTATATATATAATATATATTTCGTCGATTACTATTCAAAATGAATTTTATAAATAGGTTTGAATTCGTTTCAAAAACAATTTCAACTTCCATTTCAATTCAAATCAAAATTGAATTTTTCCTTATAAATTCGTTCAAAATTCATTTCTATTCAATTTAAATTTCAATTCAATTTGAATCCATTTCAATTCGAATTCGTTTTCAATTCAATTCAAATTCGTTTTCTATTCGATTCAATTCAAGTTGGTTTTCTATTCGATTCAATTCAAATTGGTTTTCTATTCGATTCAATTCAAATTGGTTTTCTATTCGATTCAAATTCATTATATATTCAATTGAAATCAAATGCATTTTATATTCAATTGAAATCAAATTCATTTTATATTCAATTCGAATTCAATTCGTTATATATTCAATTCGAATTCAATTCGTTATATATTCAATTCGAATTAGTTTTCTATTCAATTTAATTCAAATTTCATTTCAAAATATGCGATTTCGAAATCACTTTTCAATATTCATTTTAAAATGAATAAAATCGATATAAATATCGTTCACGTCAAAATGGCGTCAATCTAACCAACACGACTTCATATATTTCTATTTTCAAATATTCTATTCAACAAATGAATATTTATTTTTGTCAGCACACGACTAATCTCAACGAATGAGTACTGTCCACGTGTGACTATTTTTGTTATTTAATATATTTTATAAAAATTAGTGTATCTATCGTTTGATATCAAATCAGACTCCAACCGTAAATTAGTAAGAGAACGATTCCCTAAATATTAACCCCGAAGGCCGAAACCAACATCAGATCAATATCCAGGAGACCACTCATCTTATCTGTCTTCCACTTAATTTCTGATTTCATATATGATAAAGATGTAAATTTTATTGTTAAAATATTTCGTTCAACACATGACTAATCTCAACGGATGAGTACAGTCAACTCATGAACCTTTATTTTATGTTGATAAAGATGTAAATTTTATTATTAAAATATTTCGTTCAACACATGACTAATCTCAACGGATGAGTACAGTCAACACATGAACCTTTATTTTATAATATTCTTTATTTTTCAAATTGGAATGAGGCCCAATCAATCACCATATAATGTTAATTATATGGATTTTCATACATCACACGTATATAATAGCATTGAAAAATAATCAACCATCAACCAAAGTGCACTACACTGTATAAGCATCAAATATAGATATCTAACGCTTATAACAGCCTGTCAATCAATCGATCGACATATTTAATCAATCAGAATGAGTGAACTTCAAATTTCATCCCAACACCCGTGTGGGGTTTCAAACAATCAAACACAGATTTTAGTTGTGCAGTTCGGCGATGTGTAAAATTTATCGACCCAATCAATATCAGTCAAATCAGTGTATACAAACAAATCGGCCGATTTGTTTATAGATATTTATTTATTCACTTTCACGTTAAAAAATATATTTTTAATGACCTAATTATTTTATTCAACCTATGAATGTTCTATTCAGTTCATTTATTCAATAAAATGATATTTTTATTTTTCTAACATATTTTAGAAAATTTCGGCAGCATAACAGCACGATACTAGAAACGGGACAAGGCCTAGCCTTATCCCCGGTATAGTGAAGGCCCTTGCCATTCACACATCAATCAAATCCATTCAATTCACCAAAAAATTCAATTCACACCAAATAATTTAACTAATTTTTGCAATCGAACAAACAAGTCCATGGTCTGTGGACGATTGTGTCGGGTGCTACTAAACGCCGTCTGCATCCTAGTATATATATAACTAGAAAGAGAAATTTAAGAGTGAGAAATTCTCACCGATAGCTATCCAATACCACGACTCTTCTTTTAGAGAAATCATCGTCGCTCTCGCCTTTTTGTCACCTTCGTTGCCCGTATTCTCTACATATGTAAAATCGAATTTTCACTTTGCTAATCAATATATAAAAATCGAATTTTTATTATGCTATTCAATATATAAAAATCGAATTTTTATTATGCTATTCAATATATAAAAAACGAATTTTTATTTTCACTTCGTTATAAAAATTATATTTTTATATTGCTCCTCTCCTAATAAAGATTATATTTTTAACCTTTCTATATTATAAAAATTTATTTTATCCTGTAGCTACTTGCAAAAAAAAAATCACCTCCATTATGTTCATAAAAATCAAATTTTTAATTCAAAATCATATATATAAAAATTGAATTTTTATCTCATAATCCTATATATAAAAAGGAAAAATCAGTTTTAATTCCTAATAAAATCAGTTTTTATATAATCTAAAAATCATAAAATAAAAGAAAAGAAAAGAAAAGAAAACTTACTGTATTTGTTTGTAGAAAAGGGGGGGGGGTCTTCGCTGCTGCGCCGGAGGATGGGGGGGGGAGGCGCAGGGTGGTGGTCGGCGGAGGAGGGAGGGGGGGGGGTCTTCAGTGTCGCGGCAAGGAGGAGGAGGGTTCGATCGCGTTCGCGAGGGCAGGGGTGTGGGGTTTTCGCGGCGCCTCTGGCGCCTGGGGGGGGGGGGGGGGGTTTCGAGGTGGCGCCCCACCTCTATGGAGGCGGCGACGATCGATCGGGGGGGTGGGGGGGCGCTCCTCCGATCCTCGTTCTTCTTTCTTTTTTAAACTGAATCGAAATGAAATGGGGGTGGGGGGGGGGCAGAAGTATAAGGGGGTGAGGAGAGAGAGTGTTCTATATTTTTTTTATTTAATTATTTATAAAAAAGTTGACTTTTACATACGACCTCTAAATGAGGCCCACTGCCTGTCGTCCATAGCGTTTCACCCCCATTCCGAACACAATGGGATATGTATCGTAGGTTGATTCGATCGTTTCGATCAGTTTTCGTCAAGACCAACATATAACTCTATATACTGAATTTGAACGCGCATTTCAATTTACCGGGGTCACATACTAACTCTATAAATTCTAGAAAAATATTTTCTAGCTTCGTATTAATGATACGGTCCTAACAAAACTAGTTTCGTCGAATTCTGAGACCGTTGGAAAAACGACCATTTTCCAGTCGATTAAAATCAACTGAAACTGGTCAAACGCGTTTTCCTTTGCCAAGCTCACATATTGATTCGAAAAATTATGAAATTTGGAATCTAGCAATAATTTGACATCACAGATCCAACAAAAGTGGTTTCGTCGAAATCCGAGGTCGTTTGCAAAATTCCCATTTTAAGGGCCTGAATTCCATAGCGACTATCCAGAATTTTCAACTGGACATATCTTTTGATTCCCGCTATGAAATTTCGATTTTTCGGATTCGTTGGAAAGTTATTATCAATTAGATCCTAATGTTTTTGGTTTCACAAAAATCCGGATTGTTTAGCACCCGGTACATTCAGTTGAAGTTCGAAATCGAATTATCGAACTACCGCGCCATTTTCAATTATATTTATAATTATATATAATTATATATATTCTAACGACGACGTATATAATATATACGTTTTAAATCCTATTCAAAATAAATTTATCGTCGATATTATTTAAAACAATTCATTTTAAATATGCAAAATTCGCTAAAATTGCCAAAATAAAATTTTTAAACTGGCCCAGATTTCCGGGTTATTACAATCTCCCCCACTTAAAACTTTTCGTCCCCGAAAAGGAACAAAGTCGAAAGTGGTTTGATTAATCAACTCTACGTTTGATCTGGCTTCCATTCTCCAACTTTTCAGTTTCTGAGAATTTTCAAATTCTTCAAAAATTTGGCTAACACCCTAAATTTTCGAAAATTTTCGCCATAACCTCCCCTACACTAGGAGCCACGGGAAAATCCCGAAATTGCCATACAGGCCTTCTGATCTCAAAAAGAAAAAGAAAAAGCCAAGCGGGTAGCCAATAGTCTCATAAAATCATCATCACCCAAACAAAACAATAAATTATGTAGTAAACATGTACCTATTTGTCGGGCAAACAAATTTTATTCTCTGATCTAGCCTCCTTGCTATGACCTGTTCAATGTAAGTACTTGTATATGCAAGCAAATGTGACCAATTTTTAATATAATTCAATATTTGGTTCAATTAGGCATAATGGTTCAAAATTGTCAAACAAATAAACAAACAACACAAACATCAATCAATTAGTGAATTTAACGTTTCAAATTCATAAATTTGATATATAGTCGAAAATCATGTTTTGATGCCAATTCACCACAAAGTGTTCTAGCTATATTAGTTTTGGTTCTCACACCAGTCTAATGGAAATATATAGATATCATACCTTCGAAACACGAACATAAATACTGATGATGCACGTGCTATCATCAGTACCATCTCCGGGCGACTAGAATGTGATTCTATATCTATCTAATATATAAAAACTTCGAATATACGTTCATGACGCGTATATGCAAAACCTTTATATACAGGATTGTCCAAATTCTATACAAATAAATATTCAAATACGTATACTTGAATTTAACTTTCAAAACAAAATTGTTTTCAATTGAAAAATATATTCTTCACACTCGTTCTAGGATACTACTGATCCTATCTCTAACGAGTCATTCTAATTGGGTATTACTAATACAATATCTGATGAATTCTTTCGTATGGTTTTAACGTGTCTTTTTCTCGAGCTCTGTAAACCAAAGCTCTGATACCAAATGTAGCGGCAAGGAATTTCTCTCGATCTGAATTAGTCGTTAAACCGATCTAGACCGTTCGAAACCCTTGATCGTTTGAGAACAGGACAAATCAGAACGCAAACAGAAGAACATTTCATCGTATATTACAACAATTCCATCAGATACAAGAATATACAGAGTATAAATGAATAAATTACATTCGATAAATATCAGAGATTACAATAAATTACATAGCAGCGGAAAAATAATACAAAGCACAACTGAAAGTAATGCACGGATACGGAGCTTTCCGAGCATCGTTCCAGCTGTAAATCAGGATCCTGTGAATATAAATCAGCAAAACCAAAACTACTAGCTTCCCGTGTCGAAATAAGGGCACCCAGAGTTTAGGTTAAGGCAATAAACTCCAGGTCAGTCATGTGACTGGTGTGAGAACTAAAATAGTTATTTAAACTTTACTTTAAAAGAGAGTAATTCAAGGGACCACACCGTAAAACACGAAACGGGTTTCCTCCCAAGAATACCAGTGCATAGAATAAACAACGCAATGCTTTTTCGAAAAATGAAGCTATTATAAGACCCAGGTCCCATCACACAATGCAACGCAAGCCGGAGGATAGGGTTTTCCCTTATAATAGCCAAACATGCTTGGTACTTTTAAAACAAATCATTTGATACTATTATAAGTGTATAGTGTCAAAACAATTTCAATCATAAATATCAATCATAGGCGGCATAGCTACCATCTACTATGTCGCCATACTAGTTCTACAATTAAAATCGCAATATCACGTATTGGAAATTGGATTTCCGTCATGAGTCGAGGTAAGGGGCAAGCTCCTCTCCTCTTTCGAGACACTCTAGCAAATGTCTCAGGACTACACACTCTGGGCAATCCTCAATGCTTCAGGGCCGGTCCTCACTTACGTTAGAGGATTAATTATGCCTGAACACACGTTTCCCGGTCCTTACAGACCTAAAATCGAGGCGCCTCATCCAACAACCACATAGGTGAAAAGTATATAAATGTCAGGGCTGGTAAGTCACTGACACCACCAAAGCTAGAAAGAAACGTCGTGCTCTCCCTACAGTCCGTATCCCATTTTTGACTCATACCGAGGTGTGAGTCTCGCGAATTCACGTTATACACAAAGTTGCCACGTAGGCCGTGCTTTGATCATCAACCACAAGACTCTGCTTTTCAACAAAAGCCTTGATCATTGCATATTAGCGTGCCACACAGGCAATTCATGCCATGCGACTGATGTCCATCGATATACAACCTCTGAGCTTGTACGTCTCAAAGAAGGGCGTTAAGCAAAATAATAAATTCTCCGCCGCCAAAAAGATGTTTATTTAATAGAAATCAATCAAAACAGAATAAAAATCCAATGTCAGACACACAATACATTTACAAGTCCGTTCTGGGTCTGAACGAAACCGAAGGCACTTTCCTCGCATATCCATCGATCTCCAAGTACGTCTGGACGACCACCAACTATTTCTGTCCTCTTGGGTGTACAACCCGATCAGGATCATCAGTAATTATCCAAACGATGTGAAGACTTCCGGTCTTCAACCACTGTCTTCATCTTCGACATATCGTCGAATCGGTTATTCAGAATGGGTGTAAACCCGGCATTTCCGAACAATCCACGTATATTAAAACGAATGTTACACAAACACAACATACGCCTCATTCCAATTCATATTCTCAGGGAAAGGTTCCCATTAATTTTATCCAAGATAAATTCTTTAAAATTTACTCTTTAATCTTCCTTTGGATGTCATTTCAAACCAAATTATGGTTTTTCAAACTAGTCGAGATTAGCGAACCACATCGAAGTAATTATTTATTTTATTTCCCAATCCCAACCTATTCATCCCATAACGCAAAACTGGTAATACTCCATATCTAACACCACGGTATTATCGGTAAAATTAATTACCATTTCACGTTCAAATCTGAGTAAAGATTTAACTATTGCTTTGGAGCAAAACTGGTGATACTCCATTCTCGCTCATTATCTAAATTTGATAATTTAAATTATCAATTCACATTTCCTTCTAACTGCAGATTCATTAAACTCCTTTGACTAGGTTAAAGAACTAGTGTCATTTAAAACACAGTTCACAATAAACCCAAATCACATTCTATTTATTATCGGGTTAAAGAACAAGTGTTATTTAAAACACCATTCACGATAAACCCACAAATCAATTCTATTTAAAACCCATTTCAAATCCAATTTATTTATTTAAAAATAAATGGATTTTAATTATAGTTCAAAACTAGTTCATTTCGATAAAAATCTATTTTTATCTTTTAAAATATGGAGTTTTTCATCCCAATTTTTCTCAAATAATTTCTTATGATTTTACACAAATTATTACTATTTTTAATAAATTTTTTCAAGGCCCGTACAGTCGATTTCCATCAACGGCCATCGAACTGCACTTATAGCGACCTTTTTCAATTTTGATTTGGACGTATCTCCAAATCCAACCGTTAGATTTCAAATTTCTAATATTCGATAGAAAGCTCTTTTCAATACGAACCCAACGGTTCCGGTTTTAGGAGAATCCGACGATCGGATCTCCCGTAATGTCCGTTTGAAATCAACGGTCGAAATTCACGAACTGCCGCGGCGCGGCGCGTTCTATTCAGGCCATTATATTATATATATAATATATATTTCGTCGATTACTATTCAAAATGAATTTTATAAATAGTTTTGAATTCATTTCAAAAACAATTTCAACTTCCATTTCAATTCAAATCAAAATTGAATCCTTATAAATTCGTTCAAAATTCATTTCTATTCAATTTAAATTTCATTTCAATTTGAATCCATTTCAATTCGTTTTCAATCCAATTCGAATTCGTTTTCAATTCAATTCAAATTCGTTTTCTATTCGATTCAATTCAAATTGGTTTTCTATTCGATTCAATTCAAATTGGTTTTCTATTCGATTCAATTCAAATTCGTTTTCTATTCGATTCAATTCAAATTGGTTTTCTATTCGATTCAAATTCATTATATATTCAATTGAAATCAAATTCGTTTTATATTCAATTGAAATCAAATTCGTTTTATATTCAATTCGAATTCAATTCGTTATATATTCAATTCGAATTAGTTTTCTATTCAATTTAATTCAAATTTCATTTCAAAATATGCGATTTCGAAATCACTTTTCAATATTCATTTTAAAATGAATAAAATCGATATAAATATCGTTCACGTCAAAATGGCGTCAATCTAACCAACACGGCTTCATATATTTCTATTTTCAAATATTCTATTCAACAAATGAATATTTA
The DNA here is from genome assembly GCA_030737875.1 of Allium sativum. Taxonomy (NCBI): domain Eukaryota; kingdom Viridiplantae; phylum Streptophyta; class Magnoliopsida; order Asparagales; family Amaryllidaceae; genus Allium; species Allium sativum. The sequence continues at coordinate 163,395,426 of CM060923.1, forward strand.
TTTTTGTCAACACACGACTAATCTCAACAAATGAGTACTGTCCACGTGTGTCTATTTTTGTTATTTAATATATTTTATAAAAATTAGGGTATCTATCGTTTGATATCAAATCAGACTCCAACCGTAAATTAGTAAGAGAGCGATTCCCTAAATATTAACCCCGAAGGCCGAAACCAACATCAGATCAATATCCAGGAGACCACTCATCTTATCTATCTTCTAGTTAATTTCTGATTTCATATATGATAAAGATGTAAATTTTATTGTTAAAATATTTCGTTCAACACATGACTAATCTCAACGGATAAGTACAGTCAACACATGAAACTTTATTTTATGTTGATAAAGATGTAAATTTTATTATTAAAATATTTCGTTCAACACATGACTAATCTCAACGGATGAGTACAGTCAACACATGAACCTTTATTTTATAATATTCTTTATTTTTCAAATTGGAATGAGGCCCAATCAATCACCATATAATGTTAATTATATGGATTTTCATACATCACACGTATATAATAGCATTGAAAAATAATCAACCATCAACCAAAGTGCACTACACTGTATAAGCATCAACTATAGATATCTAGCGTTTATAACAGCCTGTCAATCAATCGATCGACATATTTAATCAATCAGGATGAGTGAACTTCAAATTTCATCCCAACACCCGTGTGGGGTTTCAAACAATCAAACACAGATTTTAGTTGTACAGTTGGGCGATGTGTAAAATTTATCGACCCAATCAATATCAGTCAAATCAATGTATATAAACAAATCGGCCGATTTGTTTATAGATATTTATTTATTCACTTTCACGTTAAAAAATATATTTTTAATGACCAAATTATTTTATTCAACCTATGAATGTTCTATTCAGTTCATTTATTCAATAAAATGATATTTTTATTTTTCTAACATATTTTAGAAAATTTCGACGGCATAACGGCACGATACTAGAAACGGGACAAGGCCTAGCCTTATCCCCGGTCTAGTGAAGGCCCACGCCATTCACACATCAATCAAATCCATTCAATTCACTAAACAATTCAATTCAAACAAAATAATCTAACTAATTTTTGCAATCAAACAAACAAGTCCATGGTCTGTGGATGATTGTGTCGGGTGCTACTAAACACCGTCTGCATCCTAGTATATATATAACTAGAAAGAGAAATTGAAGAGTGAGAAATTCTCACCGATAGCTATCCAATACCACGAATCTTCATTTAGAGAAATCATCGTCGCTCTCGCCTTTTTGTCACCTTCGTTGCCCGTATTCTCTACATATGTAAAAATCGAATTTTTACTTTGCTATTCAATATATAAAAATCGAATTTTTATTATGCTATTCAATATATAAAAATCGAATTTTTATTATGCTATTGAATATATAAAAAACGAATTTTTATTTTCACTTCGTTATAAAAATTATATTTTTAAATTGCTCCTCTCCTAATAAAGATTATATTTTTAACCTTTCTATATTATAAAAATTATATTTTTATCCAGTAGCTACTTGCAAAAAAAAATCACCTCCTTTATGTTCATAAAAATCAAATTTTTAATTCAAAATCATATATATAAAAATTGAATTTTTGTCTCATAATCCTATATATAAAAAGGAAAAATCAGTTTTAATTCCTAATTAAATCAGTTTTTATATAATCTAAAAATCATAAAATAAAAGAAAATAAAAGAAAACTTACTGTATTTGTTTTGAGAAAAGGGGGGAGGGACTTCGCTGCTGCGCCGGAGGATGGTGGGGGAGGGGAGGCGCAGGGTGGTGGTCGGCGGAGGCGGAAGGGTGTGACGGCCGGGAATTTCGCTCGATCCGAATCAGTCGTTAAACCGATTTAGACCGTTCGAAACCCCTGAATGTTTGAGAACAGGACACAACAGAACGCAGACGGAAGAACATTTCATTGCTATTACAACAATTCCATCAGATACAAGAATATACAGAGTATAAAAGAATAAATTACATTTGATAAATATCAGAGATTACAATAAATTACATAGCAGCGGAAAATAATACAAAGCACAACTGAAGGTGATATACAGATATAGAGCTTTCCGGATATCATTCCAGCTGTAAACCAGGATCCTGTGAATATAAATCTGCAAAACCAAAACTACTAGCTGCCCGTGCGGAAAATAGGGGCACCCAGAGTTTAGGTTAAAACAATAAACTCCAGGTCAGTCATGTGACTGGTGTGAGAACTAAAACAGTTATTTAAAGCTTTACTTTAAAAGAGAGTAATTCGAGGGACCACGCCGTATAACACGGAACGGGTTTCCTCCCAAGAATACCAGTGCATAGAATAAACAACGCAATGCTTTTTCGAAAAATGAAGCTATTATAAGACCCAGGTCCCATCACACAATGCAACGCAAGCCGGAGGATAGGGTTTTCCCTTATAATAGCCAAACATGCTTGGTACGTTTAAAACAAATCATTTGATACTATAATAAGTGTATAGTGTCAAAACAATTTCAATCATAAATATAAATCATAGGCGGCATAGCTACCATCTACTATGTCGCCATACTAGTTCTACAATTAAAACCGCAATATCACGTATTGGAAATTGGATTCCATCATGAGTCTAGGCAAGGGGCAAGCTCCTCTCCGCGTTCGAGACACTCTAGCAAATGTCCCAGGGCTACGCACTCTGGGCAACCCCTGGATCTTCAGGGCCGGTCCTCACTTACGTTAGAGGATTGGAAATTCCTGAACACACGTTTCTCGGTCCTTACAGACCTATAATCGAGGCGCCTCGCATTCCAACAACCACATAGGTGAAAAGTATATAAATGTCAGGGCTGGTAAGTCACTGACACCACCAAAGCTAGAAAGAAACGTCGTGCTCTCCCTGCAGTCCGTATCCCGTTTTTAACTCATACCGAGGTGTGAGGCTCGCGAATTCACGTTATACACAAAGCTGCCACGTAGGCGTGCGTTGATCATCAACCACAAGACTTTGCTTTTCAACAGAAGCCTTGATCATTGCATCTTAGCGTGCCACACTGGCAATTCATGCCGTGCGATTGATATCTATCGATATATAACCTCTAAGCTCGTACGTCTCAGAGAAGGGCGTTAAGCAAAAGAATAAATTCTCCGCCGCCAAACAGATATATATCTAACATAAATCAATCAACACAGAATAAAATCCAATGTCAGACACACAATCCATTTTCAAGTCCGTTCTGGATCTGAACGAAACCGGAGGCACTTTCCTCGCACATCTATCCATCTCCAAGTACGTCTGGATGACCACCAACTATTTCCATCCTCTTGGGTGTACAACCCAATCAGGATCGTCGGTAATTACCCAACGATGTGAAGACTTCCGGTCTAAAACCACCGTCTTCATCTTCGACATATCGTCGAATTGATTATTCAGAATGGGTATAAACCTGGCCTTTCCGAACAACCCGCGTATATTAAAACGAATGTTACACAAACACAACATACACCTCATTCCAATTCATATTCTCAGGGAAAAGTTCCCATTAATTTAATCCAAGATAAATTCTTTAAAATTTATCCTTTAAACTTCCTTTGGATGTCATTTCAAACCAAATTATGGTTTTCCAAACTAGTCGAGATTAGCGAACCACAACGAAGTAATTATTTATTTTATTTCCCAATCCCAACCTATTTATCCCATGAAGCAAAACTGTTAATACTCCATATCTAAACTATGGTGTTATCGGTAAAATTAATTACCATTTTACGTTCAAATCTAATTAAAGATTTAACTATCGCTTTGGAGCAAAACTGGCGATACTCCATTCTCGCTCATTTCTAAATTTGATAATTTAGATTATAGATTCACATTTCAACCTAATTGCAGATTCGTTAAAACTCCTTTTACTGGGTTAAAGAACTAGGTGTTATTTAAAACACAGTTCACGACAAACCCAAATCACATTCTATTTGTTATCGGGTTAAAGAACTAGTGTTATTTAAAACACCGTTCACGATAAACCCATTTCAAATCCAATCAAATATATTAGAAATTCTGATTATTTAAAACCCCTTTTTAAATCTAATTTATTTATTTAAAAATAATTGGGTTTTAAATTTAGTTCAAAACTAGTTCATTTCGATAAAAAACCATTTTTATCTTTTCAAATATGGAGTTTTTCATCCCAATTTTTCCCAAATCATTTCTTATGATTTTACACAAATTATTGATATTGTTAAAATTTTTATCTAGGCCCGTACAGTCGATTTCCATCAACGGCCATCGAACTGCACTTACAGCGACCTTTTTCAAATTTGATTTGGACGTATCTCCAAATCCAACCGTTAGATTTTGAATTTCTAATATTCGTTAGAAAGCTCTTTTCGATACGAACCCAACGGTTCCGATTTTAGGAGAATCCGACGGTCGGATCTCCCGTAATGTCCGTTTGAAATAAATGGTCGAAATTCACGAACTGCCGCGGCGTGGCGCGTTCTATTCAGGCCATTATATTATATATATAATATATATAATATATATTTCGTCGATTTCTATTTAAAACTAATTATATAAATAGTTTTAAATTCGTTTCAAAAGCAATTTCAACTTCCATTTCAATTCAAATCAAAATTGAATTCTTCTTTTATAAATTCGTTTTAAAATTCATTTCTATTCAATTCATTTCTATTCAATTCAAATTTCAATTCAATTTGAATTCATTTCAATTCGCTTTCTATTCAATTCGAATTCGTTATATATTCAATTCAATTCCAAAGTCTTTTTCTATTCGATTCAATTCAAATTGGTTTTCTATTCGATTCAAACCAAATTGGTTTTCTATTCGAATCAAATCAAATTGGTTTTCTATTCGAATCAAATTCATTATATATTCAATTCATTTCGAAATCGTTTTATATTCAATTCGAATTCACTTTTCAATATTCATTTAGAAATCACTTTTCAATATTCATTAAGAAATCACTTTTCAATATTCATTTAGAAATCACTTTTCAATATTCATTTAAAATGAATAAATCGATATAAATATCGTTCACGTCAAAATGGCGTCAATCTAATCAACACGGCTTCATATATTTCTATTTTCAAATATTCTATTTCAAATATTTCTATTTCAAAATGTTTCTATTTCAATACACGACTCTATCTCTTTGTCAACACACGACTAATCTCAACGAATGAGTACCGTCCACGTGTGACTATTTTGTTATTTAATATATTCTATGAAAATTAAGGTATCTATCGTTTGATATTAAATCAGACTCCAACCGTAAATTAGTAAGAGAACGATTCCCTGAATATTAACCCCGAAGGCCGAAACCAACATCAGATTAATATCAAGGAGACCACTCATCTTATCTATTTTCCAGTCAGTTTCTAATTTTATATATGATAAAGATGTAGATTTTATTGTTAAAATATTTCGTTCAACACATGACTAATCTCAACGGATGAGTACAGTCAACACATGAACCTTTACTTTATTATATTGATAAAGATGTAAATTTTATTATTAAAATGTTTCGTTCAACACATGACTAATCTCAACGGATGAGTACAGTCAACACATGAACCTTTATTTTATAATATTCTTTATTTTCTAAATTGGAATGAGGCCCAATCAATCACCATATAATGTTAATTATATGGATTTTCATACATCACACGTATATAATAGCATTGAAAATAATCAATCATCAACCAAAGTGCACTACACTGCATAAGCATCAAATATAGATATTTAACGCTTATAACAGCCTGTCAATCAATCGATCGACATATTTAATCAATCAGGATGAGTGAACTTCAAATTTCATCCCAACACCCATGTGGGATTTCAAACAATCAAACACAGATTTTATTCGTGCAGTTGGGAGATGTGTAAAATTTATCGTCCCAATCAATGTCAGTCAAATCGGTGTACATAAACAAACCGTCCGGTTTGCAAATGAATATTTATTTATTCACATTCACGTTAAAAATTATTTTTTTAACGACAAATAATTTTATTTTAACATATGAATTTCTATTCAGTTCATTCTTTAAATAAAATGATATTTTTATTTTTCTAACATATTTTAGAAAATTTCGGCGGCATAACGCCACGGTACTAGAAACGGGACAAGGCCTAGCCTTATCCCCGGTCTAGTGAAGGCCCACGCCATTCACACATCAATCAATCCATTCAATTTCACCAAACAATTCAATTCAATCAAATAATCCAACTAATTTTTGCAATCAAACAAACAAGTCCATGGTCTGTGGACGATTGTTCGGGTGCTACTAAACACCGTCTGCATCCTAGTATATATATAACTAGAAAAAGAAATTGAAAGGTGAGAAATTCTCACAGATAGCTATCCAATCATCTTGACTCTTCTTTGATAGAAATCTTCATCTTTATCGCATTTTTGTCATCTTCGTTGATGTAGCCACTACATATATAAAAATCGAATTTTTACTTCGCTATTCAATATATAAAAATCGAATTTTTACTATGCTATCCAATATATAAAAATCGAATTTTTACTATGCTATTCAATATATAAAAATCGAATTTTTACTATGCTATTCAATATATAAAAATCGAATTTTTATTATCATGCTATATGGATAAAAATTCTATTTGTACATCGTTATCATATAGATAAAAAATCTATTTTTACAACGCTATTCTCTATATAAAAATCCAATTTTTACTTTCGTTATTCAATATATAAAAATCGAATTTTTACTACGATGTCATATAGATAAAAACTCCATTTCAAAAATATAGATTTCGCCTTTATAAAAATAAAGTTTATATTTTTATAGTTCCTACTATGCAAAGATCATATTTTTATCTTTCTACAATATAAAAGATTGTATTTTTACTACTTTAAAAATATAAAAATCATATTTTTAATACTTTAAAAATATAAAAATCATATTTTTTTGCAATTTAAAAGATCTAATCTATTACTAAGCTAAGAAGTAAACAAAGAAAAGAAAAATAAAAAATAATACTTACAGCGCTCGAGGGGGGGGGTAGCGTCGCTGGGATGGTCGGAGCATCGGGTGAGGGGGTCCGGAGCTGGTGAACGGCGGCGCTGGGGCTCAGGGCGCGGCGGTAGGCTATGGAGGAGGGTGCGGCTTCAAGGGTGGGGGGAATGCGATGGTGTTTGGTTCGGTTTTGTGGGGGAGGGAATCGAACAAGGGGGGCCACGGAGGATCGGAGGAGGTGGGCGATGGAGGAGGGGGCGGTGGTCGTGGGCTGCGTCGAGGTGGGTGGTTCGATGCAGGCGGATGCGGGTTCGGGTCTAGGGGCGCGAGGCTCGATAGAAGAGGAGGAAGAAGCGGAGGGGAAGAAGGGGAGGTAGAGGAAGAGCAGGGACGGGGGGGTGGCGGTGGTGCGACGCCACCTGGGGCGGCATCGACGATCGTTCGTCGTCCTTTTTTTTTCTTTTCTTTTTTTTCTTCTGATAATTCGATTTGGTTTTGAAAGAAAAAGGGGGGGGGGGGGGGCAGAGCGGGTTTAAGGGGGAGAAGGGTTGACCTTTTTTTTCTTTTTTTTAATTATTTAATTTCAATATTTTATTCACATAAAGTAACTTTTTCTATCGACCTCGAAACAAAGCCCACCGCCTGTCGTCTATAGCTAATTACCCCCACTCTGAACACAATGGGATATGTATCGTAAGCTGATTCGGCTGTTACAATCAGTTTTTGTCAAAATTACATTTAAATCGCTATATTGAATTTTAAACGTACATTTCAATTTACAGGGGTCGGATACTAACTCGAAAAATTTCAGAAAAATATTTTCTAGCTTCGTATTGACGATACGGTCCTAACAAAACTAGTTTCGTCGAATTCTGAGACCGTTGGAAAAATGGCCATTTTCCAGTCGATTAAAATCAACTAAAACTGGTAAAACGCGTTTTCCTTTGCCACGCTCACATATTGATTCGAAAAATTATGAAATTTGGAATCTAGCAATAATTTGACGCTACGGATCCAACAAAAGTGGTTTCGTCGAAATCCGAGGTCGTTTGCAAAATGTCTATTTTAAGGGCCTGAATTCCATAGCGACTATTCAGAATTTTCAACTGGACATATCTCTTGATTCCCGCTATGAAAGTTCGATTTTTCGGATTCGTTGGAAAGATATTCTCAAATAGATCCTATTGTTTTTGGTTTCACTAAAATCCGGTTTGTTTTGCACCCGGTACATTCAATTGAAGTTTGAAATCGAATTATCGAACTACCACGCCATTTTCAATTCTATTTATAATTATATATAATTATTTATATTCAAACGACGACGTATATAATATATACGTTCGAATTATATTCAAAATAAATTTTATCGTCGATTTTATCAAAAATAATTCATTTTAAATATTCAAAATTCGCTAAAATTGCCAAAATAAAATTTTTAAACTGGTCCAGATTTTCCGGGTTATTACAATCTCCCCCACTTAAAACTTTTCGTCCCCGAAAAGGAACAAAGTCGAAAGTGGTTTGATTAATCAACTCTACGTTCGATCAGGCTTCCATTCTCCAACTATTCAGTTTCTGAGAATTTTCAAATTTTCAAAAATTTGGCTAACACCCTAAATTTTCGAAAAATTTCGCCATAACCTCCCCTGCACCGGGAGCCACGGGAAAATCCCGAAATTGCCATATAGGCCTTCTGATCTCAAAAAGAAAAAGAAAAAGCCAAGCGGCTAGCCAATAGGCTCATAAAATCATCATCACCCAAACAAACAGTAAATTATGTAGCAAACATGTACCTATTTGTCGGGCAAACAAATTTTATTCTCTGCTCTAGCCTCCTTGCTATGACCTGTTCAATGTAAGTATATGTATATGCAAGCAAATGCGACCAATTTTTAATAACATTCAATATTTGGTTCAATTAGGCATAATGGTTCAAAATTATCAAACAAATAAGCAAACAACACAAACATCAATCAATTAGTGGATTAAAGTTTCAAATTCATAACTTTGATATATATACAAGAAATCATGTTTTTGATGCCAATTCACAACAATGTGTTCTAACTATATTGGTTTTGGTTCTCACACCAGTCTAATGGAGATATATAGATAATCACACCTTCGAAACTCGAACACACACTACTGATGCTATATAGTCATCAGTAGAATCATCTTCGGGCGACTAGAGTGTGATTCTATATCTATCTAGTATATTAAAACTTCGAATATACGTTCATGACGCGTATATGCAAAACCTTTATATACTAGATTGTCCAAATTCAAAATAAATAAATAATCAAATACGTTTAAAACGATTTAAATTTCAAAACAAAATTGTTTCCATTTGAAAAATATACTCTTCACACTCGTTCTAGGATACTACTGATCCTATCTCTAACGAGTCATTCTAATTGGATATTACTAATCCAATATCTGATGAGTTCTTTCGTATGGTTCTAATGTGCCTTGTTCTCGAGCTCTGTAAACCAAAGCTCTGATACCAAATGTGACGGCTGGGAATTTCGCTCGATCCGAATCAGTCGTTAAACCGATTTAGACCGTTCGAAACCCCTGAACGTTTGAGAACAGGACACAGCAGAACGCAGACGGAAGAACATTTCATTGCTATTACAACAATACCATCAGATACAAGAATATACAGAGTATAAAAGAATAAATTACATTTGATAAATATCAGAGATTACAATAAATTACATAGCAGCGGAAAATAATACAAAGCACAACTGAAGGTGATATACGGATACAGAGCTTTCCGGATGTCATTCCAGCTGTAAACCAGGATCCTATGAATATAAATCTGCAAAACCAAAACTACTAGCTGCCCGTGCGGAAAATAGCGGCACCCAGAGTTTAGGTTAAAACAATAAACTCCAGGTCAGTCATGTGACTGGTCTAAGAACTAAAACAGTTATTTAAAGCTTTACTTTAAAAGAGAGTAATTCGAGGGACCACGCGATATAACACGGAACGGGTTTCCTCCCAAGAATACCAGTGCATAGAACAAACAACGCAATGCTTTTTCGAAAAATGAAGCTATTATAAGACCCAGGTCCCATCACACAATGCAATGCAAGCCGGAGGATAGGGTTTTCCCTTATAATAGCCAAACATGCTTGGTACGTTTAAAACAAATCATTTGATACTATAATAAGTGTATAGTGTCAAAACAATTTCAATCATAAATATAAATCATAGGCGGCATAGCTACCATCTACTATGTCGCCATACTAGTTCTACAATTAAAACCGCAATATCACGTATTGGAAATTGGGTTCCATCATGAGTCGAGGCAAGGGGCAAGCTCCTCTCCGCGTTCGAGACACTCTAGCAAATGTCCTAGGGCTACGGACTTTGGGCAACCCCTGGATCTTCAGGGCCGGTCCTCACTTACGTTAGAGGATTGGAAATTCCTGAACACACGTTTCCCGGTCCTTACAGACCTATAATCGAGGCGCCTCGCATTCCAACAACCACATAGGTGAAAAGTATATAAATGTCAGGGCTGGTAAGTCACTGACACCACCAAAGCTAGAAAGAAACGTCGTGCTCTCCCTGCAGTCTGTATCTCGTTTTTAACTCATACCGAGGTGTGAGGCTCGCGAATTCACGTTATACACAAAGCTGCCACGTAGGCGTGCTTTGATCATCAACCACAAGACTTTGCTTTTCAACAGAAGCCTTGATCATTGCATCTTAGCGTGCCATACCGGCAATTCATGCTGTGCGATTGATATCTATCGATATATAACCTCTAAGCTCGTACGTCTCAGAGAAGGGCGTTAAGCAAAAGAATAAATTCTCCGCCGCCAAACAGATATATATCTAACAGAAATCAATCAACACAGAATAAAATCCAATGTCAGACACACAATCCATTTACAAGTCCGTTCTGGGTCTGAACGAAACCGGAGGCACTTTCCTCGCATATCCATCCATCTCCAAGTACGTCTGGACGACCACCAACTATTTCCATCCTCTTGGGTGTACAGCCCAATCAGGATCGTCGGTAATTACCCAACGATGTGAAGACTTCCGTTCTTCAACCACCGTCTTCATCTTCGACATATCGTCGAATTGATTATTCAGAATGGGTATAAACCCGGCCTTTCCGAACAACCCGCGTATATTAAAACGAATGTTACACAAACACAACATACGCCTCATTCCAATTCATATTCTCAGGGAAAAGTTCCCATTAATTTTATCCAAGATAAATTCTTTAAAATTTATCCTTTAAACTTCCTTTGGATGTCATTTCAAACCAAATTATGGTTTTCCAAACTAGTCGAGATTAGCGAACCACAATGAAGTAATTATTTATTTTATTTCCCAATCCCAACCTATTCATCCCATGAAGCAAAACTGTTAATACTCCATATCTAAACTATGGTGTTATCGGTAAAATTAATTACCATTTCACGTTCAAATCTAATTAAAGATTTAACTATCGCTTTGGAGCAAAACTGGCGATACTCCATTCTCGCTCATTTCTAAATTTGATAATTTAGATTATAGATTCACATTTCAACCTAATTGCAGATTCGTTAAAACTCCTTTTACTGGGTTAAAGAACTAGGTGTTATTTAAAACACAGTTCACGACAAACCCAAATCACATTCTATTTGTTATCGGGTTAAAGAACTAGTGTTATTTAAAACACCGTTCATGATAAACCCATTTCAAATCCAATCAAATATATTAGAAATTCCGATTATTTAAAACCCCTTTTTAAATCTAATTTATTTATTTAAAAATAATTGGGTTTTAAATTTAGTGCAAAACTAGTTCATTTCGATAAAAAACCATTTTTATCTTTTCAAATATGGAGTTTTTCATCCCAATTTTTCCCAAATCATTTCTTATGATTTTACACAAATTATTGATATTTTTAAAATTTTTATCTAGGCCCGTACAGTCGATTTCCATAAACGGCCATCGAACTGCACTTACATCGACCTTTTTCAAATTTGATTTGGACGTATCTACAAATCCAACCGTTAGATTTTGAATTTCTAATATTCGTAAGAAAGCTCTTTTCGATACGAACCCAACGGTTCCGGTTTTAGGAGAATCCGACGGTCGGATCTCCCGTAATGTCTGTTTGAAATAAATGGTCGAAATTCACGAACTGCCGCGGCGCGGCGCGTTCTATTCAGGCCATTATATTATATATATAATATATATAATATATATTTCGTCGATTTCTATTTAAAACGAATTATATAAATAGTTTTAAATTCGTTTCAAAAGCAATTTCAACTTCCATTTCAATTCAAATCAAAATTGAATTCTTCTTTTATAAATTCGTTTTAAAATTCATTTCTATTCAATTCAAATTTCAATTCAATTTGAATTCATTTCAAATCGCTTTCTATTCAATCCGAATTCGTTATATATTCAATTCAATTCCAAAGTCGTTTTCTATTCGATTCAATTCAAACTGGTTTTCTATTCGATTCAAATCAAATTGGTTTTCTATTCGAATCAAATCAAATTGGTTTTCTATTCGAATCAAATCAAATTGGTGTTCAATTCGAATCAAATTCGTTATATATTCAATTCAATTCGAAATCGTTTTATATTCAATTTGAAATCACTTTTCAATATTCATTTAGAAATCACTTTTCAATATTCATTTAGAAATCACTTTTCAATATTCATTTAAAATGAATAAATCGATATAAATATCGTTCGCGTCAAAATGGCGTCAATCTAATCAACACGGCTTCATATATTTCTATTTCAAAATGTTTCTATTTCAATACACGACTCTATCTCTTTGTCAACACACGACTAATCTCAACGAATGAGTACCGTCCACCTGTGACTATTTTGTTATTTAATATATTTTATGAAAATTAAGGTATCTATCGTTTGATATTAAATCAGACTCCAACTGTAAATTAGTAAGAGAACGATTACTTGAATATTAACCCCGAAGGCCGAAACCAACATCAGATTAATATCCAGGAGACCACTCATCTTATCTATTTTCCAGTCAGTTTCTAATTTTATATATGATAAAGATGTAGATTTTATTGTCAAAATATTTCGTTCAACACATGACTAATCTCAACGGATGAGTACAGTCAACACATGAACCTTTACTTTATTATATTGATAAAGATGTAAATTTTATTATTAAAATATTTCGTTCAACACATGACTAATCTCAACGGATGAGTACAGTCAACACATGAACCTTTATTTTATAATATTCTTTATTTTCTAAATTGGAATGAGGCCCAATCAATCACCATATAATCTTAATTATATGGATTTTCATACATCACACGTATATAATAGCATTGAAAATAATCAATCATCAACCAAAGTGCACTACACTGCATAAGCATCAAATATAGATATTTAACGCTTATAACAGCCTATCAATCAATCGATCGTCACATTTAATCAATCAGGATGAGTGAACTTCAAATTTCATCCCAACACCCGTGTGGTGTTTCAAACAATCAAACACAAATTTTATTCGTGCAGTTGGGCGATGTGTAAAATTTATCGTCCCAATCAATGTCAGTCAAATCGGTGTACATAAACAAACCGTCCGGTTTGCAAATGAATATTTATTTATTCACATTCACGTTAAAAATTATATTTTTAACGACAAAACATTTTATTTTAACATATGAATTTATATTCAGTTCATTCTTTAAATAAAATGATATTTTTATTTTTCTAACATATTTTAGAAAATTTCGGTGGCATAACGGCACGATACTAGAAACGGGACAAGGCCTAGCCTTATCCGCGGTCTAGTGAAGGCACACGCCATTCACACATCAATCAATCCATTCAATTTCACCAAACAATTCAATTCAATCAAAGAATCTAACTAATTTTTGCAATCAAACAAACAAGTCCATGGTTTGTGGACGATTGTGTCGGGTGTTACTAAACACCGTCTGCATCCTAGTATATATATATATATAACTAGAAAAAGAAATTGAAAGGTGAGAAATTCTCTCGGATAGCTATCCAATCATCTTGACTCTTCTTTGATAGAAATCTTCATCTTTATATCATTTTTGTCATCTTCGTTGCTGTAGCCACTACATATATAAAAATCGAATTTTTACTTCGCCATTCAATATATAAAAATCGAATTTTTACTATGCTATCCAATATATAAAAATCGAATTTTTACTATGCTATTCAATATACAAAAATCGAATTTTTACTATGCTATTCAATATATAAAAATCGAATTTTTATTATCACGCTATATGGATAAAAATTCTATTTTTACATCGTTATCATATAGATAAAAATTCTATTTTTACAACGCTATTCTCGATATAAAAATCCAATTTTTACTTTCGTTATTCAATATATAAAAATCGAATTTTTACTACGATGTCATATAGATAAAAACTCCATTTCAAAAATATAGATTTCTCCTTTATAAAAATAAAGTTTATATTTTTATAGTTCCTACTATGCAAAGATCATATTTTTATCTTTTTACAATATAAAAGATTGTATTTTTACTACTTCAAAAATATAAAAATCATATTTTTAATACTTTAAAAATATAAAAATCATATTTTTTGCATTTTAAAAGATCTAATCTATTACTAAGCTAAGGAGTAAACAAAGAAAAGAAAAATAAAAAATAATACTTACAGCGCTCGAGGGGGGGTAGCGTCGCTGGGATGGTCGGAGCATCGGGTGAGGGGGTCCGGAGCTGGTGAACGGCGGTGCTGGGGCTCAGGGCGCGGCGGTAGGCTGTGGAGGAGGGTGCAGCTTCAAGGGTGGGGGGAATGCGATGGTGTCTGGTTCGGTTTTGTGGGGGAGGGAATCGAACTAGGGGGGGCCACGGAGGATCGGAGGAGGTGGGCGATGGAGGAGGGGGCGGTGGTCGCGGGCTGCGTCGAGGTGGGTGGGTCGATGCAGGCAGTTGCGGGTTCGGGTCTAGGGGCGCGAGGCTCGATAGAAGAGGAGGAAGAAGCGGAGGGGAAGAAGGGGAGGTAGAGGAAGAGCAGGGACGGGGGGGGGGGGGGTGGCGGTGGTGCGACGCCACCTGGGGCGGCATCGACGATCATTCGTCGTCCTTTTTTTTTCTTTTTCTGATAATTTGATTTGGTTTTGAAAGAAAAGGGGGGGGCCAGAGCGGGTTTAAGGGGGAGAAGGGTTGACCTTTTTTTTTTTAATTATTTAATTTCAATATTTTATTCACGTAAAGTAACTTTTTCTATCGACCTCGAAACGAAGCCCACAGCCTGTCGTCCACAGCTAATTACCCCCATTCTGAACACAATGGGATATGTATCGTAAGCTGATTCGGCTGTTACAATCAGTTTTTTTCGAAATTACATTTAAATCGCTATATTGAATTTTAAACGTACATTTCAATTTACAGGGGTCGGATACTAACTCAAAAAATTTCAGAAAAATATTTTCTAGCTTCGTATTGACGATACGGTCCTAACAAAACTAGTTTCGTCGAATTCTGAGACCGTTGGAAAAATGGCCATTTTCCAGTCGATTAAAATCAACTAAAACTGGTAAAACGCGTTTTCCTTTGCCACGCTCACATATTGATTCAAAAAATTATGAAATTTGGAATCTAGCAATAATTTGTCGCTGCGGATCCAACAAAAGTGGTTTCGTCGAAATCCGAAGTCGTTTTCAAAATGTCTATTTTTAAGGGCCTGAATTCCATAGCGACTATTCAGAATTTTCAACTGGACATATCTCTTGATTCCCGCTATGAAAGTTCGATTTTTCGGATTCGTTGGAAAGATATTCTCAAATGGATCCTATTGTTTTTGGTTTCACTAAAATCCGGATTGTTTTGCACCCGGTACATTCAATTGAAGTTTGAAATCGAATTATCGAACTACCGCGCCATATTCAATTCTATTTATAATTATATATAATTATTTATATTCAAACGACGACGTATATAATATATACGTTCGAATTATATTCAAAATAAATTTTCTCGTCGATTTTATTTAAAATAATTCATTTTAAATATTCAAAATTCGCTAAAATTGCCAAAATAAAAATTTTAAACTGGTCCAGATTTTCCGGGTTATTACAAAGGGGGGGTCTTCAGTGTCGCGGCAAGGGGGGGAGGGTTCGATCGCGTTCGCGAGGGCAGGGGGTGGGGTTTTCGCGGAGCCTCTGGCGCCTTGGGGGGGGTTTCGAGGTGGCGCCCCACCTCTGTGGAGGCGGCGGCGATTGATCGGGGGGGGGGGGGAGGGGTGCTTCTCCCATCCTCGTTCTTTTTTTTTCTTTTTTTTAAAACTGAATAGAAATGAACAGGGGGGCAGAAGTATAAGGGGGTGAGGAGAGAGAGTGTTCTATATTTTTTTTATTTAATTATTTATAAAAAAGTTGACTTTTACATACGACCTCTAAACGAGGCCCACTGCCTGTCGTGCATAGCGTTTCACCGCCATTCCGAACACAATGGGATATGTATCGTAGGTTGATTCGATCGTTTCGATCAGTTTTCGTCAAAACCAACATATAACTCTATATATTGAATTTGAACGCGCATTTCAATTTACCGGGGTCACATACTAACTCTATAAAGTCCAGAAAAATATTTTCTAGCTTCGTATTGACAATACAGTCCTAACAAAACTAGTTTCGTCGAATTCTGAGACCGTTGGAAAAACGGCCATTTTCCAGTCGATTAAAATCAACTGAAACTGGTCAAACGCGTTTTCCTTTGCCACGCTCACATATTGATTCGAAAAATTATGAAATTTGGAATGTAGCAATAATTTGACGTCTCGGATCCAACAAAAGTGATTTCGTCGAAATCCGGCGTCGTTTGCAAAATTCCCATTTTAAGGGCCTGAATTTCATAGCGACTATCCAGAATTTTCAACTGGACATATCTTTTGATTCCCGCTATGAAATTTCGATTTTTTGGATTCGTTGGAAAGATTTTATCAATTAGATCCTAATGTTTTTGGTTTCACTAAAATCCGGATTGTTTTGCACCCGGTACATTCAGTTGAAGTTTGAAATCGAATTATCGAACTACCGCGCCATTTTCAATTATATTTATAATTATATATAATTATATATATTCTAACGACGACGTATATAATATATACATTTTAAATCCTATTCAAAATAAATTTCTCGTCGATATTATTTAAAATAATTCATTTTAAATATGCAAAATTAGCTAAAATTGCCAAAATAAAAATTTTAAACTGGCCCAGATTTCCGGGTTATTACATTCCCTCTTCCAGTGAAAAGAAAACCCGTCATCGCTCTTTAAATTTTTCTACCACCGGACGAAACGCCATCATTCCCCTTACCAGCGCCGGAAGGGTCAGCCTTCAGTTCCATCGCAGCTCACCGGAACCGGCCAAAAACTGATGCAACTTCGACTTCAAAATTAATCACCTCGCTCCACTTACAGAACACCCTCAACTTGCCTCTTCATCCCGAATATCGATGACCAGACAATCTCAATCAACCTCAAACTCTCCTCCTCCTGTGAAGACCACAAATACAACCAGCAACTCGTCCTCTTCTCGACTGTACCCACAAGCTTAAGTTCGAACTACATTTTTGGTCATCCAAGTATAGGAGCCGACACTATTTTGCTCGAGACTCCATCGCTTGAAACAAGCCGTCGAACAACCCCTCTCCCAAATCGCTCAACATCCCACAGCCTCAATCAACACCATCGAGCTGAGCTCCCTCGAACAATCAACCTTCCAGAACCCCTGTGCTAGCTGAAATCGAGATCCTCTTCATCGCGCTTGGATTCGAGTTCGATTTTTATTTTGAGGTGGCGGCTCGAAATGTTTTGAGCAGTGAACGATCCTTTCTAGGTTTTAAGGAAATGAGTGTGTGTATTTATAATGTTTGTGTGTGCGGATGTTTATCCGGCCACGTCCTCGGGTTTGTAGACACAAGAATTTGTGTGGCTAGCAAAAGAAGGATGTGGACTCTAGTTTGATCACAGAATTTGTTAGGGTATTTTGTTTTAAGTTATAAAGTTTACCATCACTGATAAAGAATTTCCTTAGTTAGCAAACTGTTGTCGACAGAAGTAAACTTACCGTTGTAATCAGCTCGGTGCCACGATCCCAAAAATATAATAATGCCGGTAGTTCAACTCATATTGTGAGACACCGAAATGTCGACACAGGGTGCCAAATACTCCAAATAAAAGTTTCTTATTTAATTAATTAAAAATTACCATAAAATTCTGAAAATTAAATTATCACTACTTCCCAAAAGAACCTTATCTAAATTCAAACCCGATCTCTAGTTATATCGAATAATCCGTTACGGTCGATAAACGATTCTATAGCGACTATTTTAAAATTTGATTTGGACATATCTCAAAATCTATGCGACGAAATCCTTATTTTTCTCTCCCACTAGAAAGATATAATCCACCAGCTCCACACGTTTCTTGTTTCATGGAAATCCGATTTAAAACGAATCCTGTACATTCAGTTGAAGTTCAAATCGCCAAACAGCGAACTGCCGCGCCATTTCAAGCTCGATTTTAATTATAATATAATTATACGTTCTAACGTCGACGATTAAATAATATTTTCGTTATTTAAATAATTAAATAAGTTAATTATTACACCGTCAAATATCCGGGTCATTACAAGTAGTCATTTGTAAAATTTCCCAATCCCAACCTATTCATCCCATGAAGCAAAACTGGTAATACTTCTTATCCAACGCCACGGTGTTATCGGTAAATTCAATTACCATTTCACGTTCAAATCTAATTAAAGATTTAACTATCGCCTGAGCAAAACTGGTGGTACTCCATTCTCGATCGTTTCTCGAATTTGATAATTTTAGTTATCAAATTCACCTTTCAATCTATTTAAAGATTCATTAAAACTCTAATTCAGTTTTAATTTTCATAAATCATTACTTATTGATTATCTTCAAAGTTAAGAAATTAATCTTATCTTTAACTGGGTTAAAGAACTAATGTCATTTAAAACACAACTCACGATAAACCCAAAATCACCTTCCATTAACAATGGAAACTTCACGGAATACAGATCAATATATATAATCGATATGAACTTCCATATCCAACCGATAATATAAACGGAATAACGGCCAAGCCTTTTAAATTCCATATATATTAACAGTCTTCCTCTACAGAAGCTCACTTCGATTATTACCGAATCGGATTCCATTCAATTCTAATTTAATATGTTAAATTGGAAAACTTTACTTTGGAAATCTCCTTTAAATCTTAACAAAAGATTTATAAATTCCAAATCACGTTTCACTCTAAATCAGGTTAAAGAACGAATGTCGTTAAAAACACAGTTCACGATAAACCCAATTCACATTCCATTTTCTTCCAATTATTAAATATAATTGGAAACTCTAACAATCTTAATTAAAAAGATTTATTCTCTTCACATGGGGTTCAAGAACATTGTTACTGAAGTCACCGTTCACGACAAACCCAAAATCCCATTTGATATTAATTACAAGACTCTGAATAGAAACTCTATCGGCTTATATTCAATATCAAATTCTGAACTCAAAAAACCTCGTATTGGAATAACGATAAATATATATATTTCTTCCAAATTCCTCCACAATGCCCGTATAATCACGGAATCCAATATCGAAATATTCCGAAGATATTTTTGATTCAAATCCATTCAGATTCATACATTGGAAATTCTGGTTATATTTAAAACCATTTCAAATCCAATTTATTTATTTAGAAATAATTGGATTATAATTCTAGTTCTACCTAGTTCATTTCGATAAAAATCTATTTTTATCTTTTGAAATATGGAAATTTTCATCCCAATTCTTTCCAAATCATTTCTTATAATTTCACACTAATTACTGATATTTTTAATAATTTTATCAAGGCTCGTACAGTCGATTTTCATAAACGGCCATCAAACTGCACTTTCAATGACCTTTTCCAAATCTTATTTTTTTATAATTCCAAATCCAACCGTTAGATTTCAAATATCAAATATTCATTAGAAATCTCTTTTCGATACGAACCCAACGGTTTCGGTTTTAGGAGAATCCGACGGTCGGATCTCCCGTAATGTCCATTCGAAGTCAATGTTTGAAATTCGCGAACTGCCGCAGCGCGGCACGTTCTATACAGGCCATTATATAATATATATTTTTTCGATTTTGCATTTAAAATAAATCGTTGTAAATTCGTTTTGAAAAACGGTTTCAACTTCATATTCAATTTTAAATCAAAATTGAATATTCCATCACATCAACATATAAATGATAATATTTTCAAACGTCAGATTTTGAAATCCCTTCATTTTCAATATTCGTTATAAAAATGAATAAAATCAATATAAATATCGTTCGCGTCAAAATGGCGCATATCTATTCAATACAGCTACATATATTTGAATATATTCGTGTCCATCCCAAATCGGACATCAAAATCATATTTTGATTCTTTTTTGAATATTATTTTAAAATATTCGTTATTTTAAAATATTACTTCTTTATGAACTGGAATCAGACACTGAAACGACCCGAACTTCCCCATAAAGGAAAGCTCGAATTGCTTGGAGGACAAGAAAAATCAGAACACAAACAGAAGACCATTTTAATGCTTATTACGACAATTTCATCAGAATACAAGAATATACAAGGTATGAATAAGTATTACACATTTGATAAATATCAGAGATTTACAAGTTACAATGCAGCGGAAAATAATACAAAACACAACTGAAAAGAATATACGGATACAGAACTTTTCGAATATCATTCCAGCAATAAACTAGGATCTTGTGAATATACATCTGCAAAACCAAAACTACAAGCTGCCCATGTGGAAAATAGGGGCACCCAGAGTTTAGGTTAAAACAATAAACTCCAGGTCAGTCATGTGACTGGTGTGAGAACTAAAATAGTTATTAATCTGATTTTAAAGTTAGGTAAATCAAGGGACAACGCCATATAACACGGAACGGGTTTACCCCTAAGAATACCTGTGCATAAAACAAACAGCGCAATGCTAAATAAAGAACAATGGAGCTATTATAAGACTCAGGTCCCATCACATAATGCAACGCAAGACAGAGGATAGAGTTTTTACCTTATAATAGCCAAAAATGCTTGGTATGTGAAATTTCATCTTTTGTTGTTACTATTAGTGTATCGTGTCAAAACAATTTCAATCATAAGTATCAATCATAGATGGCATGAGTGCCCCATCCCACTATGTCGCCATACAAGGCTCTATGATCAAAACCGCAAAATGTCATATTGGAAGTTGGATTTCCATCTATGAACCAAGGCAAGGGATCGTCCTTACCGCTTCGAGACTGTCTAGCCCGAGCCTCAGGAACAACCGCAAATGCACCTTTGATCGTCAGGGCCGGTCCACTCGATGTGGTTTAAAATGCCTGAACACTGCGTTTCCCCGCCCTATGGTGAGTAAACTGTTCATATCCCGACCAAACTATCGGCCCTAGAATGACCGATATAACCGAAGCACCTCGCTATCCATCATCCACATAAATAAAATGTCAGGGCCAGTAAAACGCTGACACCACTCCTAGCTAGAAAGAAACGCATGTCCTCCCTGATGTCCTCTCCCGTTTCTTGTTCACACCAGGGGGTGAGGCTTGCGAATCAATGCTACAAAAAGCTACGTTATATTAAAGCCGTGCTTTGATCATCAACCACAAGACTCTGCTTTTCAACAGAAGCCTTGATCATTTGCATCTCAGCATGCCACACAGGCAATTCAAGCAATGCAACTGATGTCTATCAATCACACAGAGTGAAATTCGATGTCAGACACACATCCATTTACAAGTTTGTTCTGGGTTTGAACGAAACCGAAGGCACCTTATTTCTCGTCCCGTATGTCCAATACATGAGAGGGGTCTTCGCATATCCGGTCGATCTCCAAGTACGTCTGGACGATCACCACTTATTACCTTGTCTTGGGTGTACAGCCCAATCAAGACATCAGTAATCGTCAAAACGATGTGAAGACAATTTTGACTAACAAATATCGTATTGGAAATAACAATATATATATATCTTTCAAATTCCCATAACAATATCTGTATCATCACGAAATCCAACATCGAAATATTCCGAAGACAATTTCGATTCAAATCCATTCCAATGCAATTATTGGAAATTCTGGTTATATTTCAAAACCATTTCAAACTCACTTTATTTATTTTAAAAATAAATAAATTACTATTCTAGTTCAAAACTAGTTCATTTTGATAAAAATCTATTTTTATCTTTTCAAATAGGGAGTTTTTCATCCAACATCTTCACAAATCATTTCTTATGATTTTACACAAATTGTTACTATTTTTAATTATTTTATCAAGGCCCGTACAGTCGATCTCCATCAACGGCCATCGAACTGCACTTACAACGACCTTTTCCAAATTTGATTTGGACATAATTCCTAATCCAACCGTCAGATTCCTAATTTCTAATATTCATTAGAAAGCTCTTTTCGATACGAACCCAACGGTTCCAGTTTTAGGAGAATCCGACGGTCGGATCTCCAGCAATATCCGTTCGAAGTCAATGGTCGAAATTCGCGAACTGCCGCGGCGTGGCGCGTTCTATTCAGGCCATTATATTATACATATATAATATATAATATATACTTCGTCGATTTCCTTTTGAAATGAATTTTATAAATCGTTTTAAATTCGTTTTCAAAACGGTTTCAACTTCATGTTCAATTTCAAATCAAAATTGAATATTCCAATATAAATTCGTTTTAAATTCGTTTTAAATTCATTTCCATTCAATTCAAATTCGTTTTCTATTCCATTTCAATTCGAATTTCAATTCTTTTCAAAATATCAGATTTTGAAATTACTTTCGATATTCATTATAAAATCGATATAAATATCGTTCACGTCAAAATGGCGTCAATCTAATCAACACGGCTTCATATATTTCTATTTTCAAATATTTCTATTTTCAAATATTCTATTTCAAATTTTCTATTTCAAATATTTTTATTTTCAAATATACTATTTCAAATATTCTATTTCAAATATTCTATTTCAAATATTTGATTTCAAATATTTCTATTTTCAAATATTCTATTTCCAAATGTTTCTATTTTCGAATATTTCTATTTTCAAATATTTCTATTTTCAAATATTTCTATTTTCAAATATTCTATTTCAAATATTTCTATTTTCAAATATTTCTATTTTTAAATATTTCTATTCAAATATTTTATTTCAAATATTTCTATTTCAAAACTGGAATGAGGCCCAATCAATTACCATATAATGTTAATTATATCGATTTTCTACAACACATGTATACAATAACAACGGTGAATAATCAACCATCATCCAAAGTGCATTCTACACTGTATAAGCATCAAATATAAATATTCAACGCTTATAACAGTCTGTATATCAATCGATCGACATACAACTAAACAGTCGGGATTAGTGTACGTCAAATATCATCCCAATACCCGTGTGAGGTTTCAAACAATCAAACACAGATTTTATTTGTGCAGTTGAGCGATGTGTAAAATTTATCGTCCCAATCAATATCAGTCAAATGTGTGTATATAAAAAAATCGTCCGATCTGTTTATTTTTATTTCATTTCATATACACGTTAAAAATTATATTTTTAACTATAAAATATTTTCAACTATATAAATATTTTATTTCATTTCACATCATATCACACAATCAACTACACATCAAAATCAAACAAACAAGCATACAAGCCGTCCATGGTCTGTGGACGACGGGTGTCGGGTGCTACTAAACACCGTCTGCATCCTAGTATATATATAACTAGAAAATTAAATCAAAGAGTGAGAAATTCTCACAGATGGCTAATCCAACGTCACGACTCTTCTTAGGTAGAAATCTTCGCTGTTCTTGCCTCTTGTCACTTTTCACTGCCCGTATTCTCTACATATATAAAAATCACATTTTTACTTTGCTATTCAATATATAAAAATCGAATTTTTACTTCGTTATTCAATATATAAAAATCGAATTTTTACTTCGCTATTCAATATATAAAAATAGAATTTTTACTATACTACTCAATATATAAAAATCGAATTTTTACTTCGCTATTCAATATATAAAAATCGAATTTTTACTTCGCTATTCAATATATAAAAATCGAATTTTTACTATGCTATTCAATATATAAAAATCAAATTTTTACTATGCTATTCAATATATAAAAATCGAATTTTTACTTCGCTATTCAATATATAAAAATCGAATTTTTACTTCGCTATTCAACGTATAAAAATCGAATTTTTACTATGCTATTCAATATATAAAAATCGAATTTTTACTATGCTATTCAATATATAAAAATCGAATTTTTACTTCGCTATTCAATATATAAAAATGGAATTTTTACTATGCTATTCAATATATAAAAATGGAATTTCTACTATGCTATTCAATATATAAAAATCGAATTTTTACTTCGCTATTCAATATATAAAAATCGAATTTTTACTATGTTATTCAGTATATAAAAATGGAATTTTTACTATGCTATTCAATATATAAAAATCGAATTTTTACTTTGCTATTCAATATATAAAAATCGAATTTTTACTATGCTATTCAATATATAAAAATCCGACCTTTTACATCATAAAAATGCACTCTTCATATAATGAAAAATCTAATTTTCTTACCATAAAAATCTAGTTTTTATTTACCTAAAAGAAACTAATTACTTTGTGTAAGGAATTAAATAGAACTTACAGTAGATCGGGAAAAAGGGGGAGGGGCTTCATCGTCAGGCGCTGGTGGGAGGTCGTGGGTGCGGAGGTGGGGTGGAGTGCCTGGAGTCGGCGGCGGTGGCGAGCAGGGTGGTGCGGAGGTTTGGGGAAACTCGCGCTAGCCATTTGGTGGTATCGCGATGGGGGGGGGGAGAAGAAGGTGGAGCGTGGCGCGACACTAGTGGAGTGGGCGATGGCGTTCGTCGACGGTCGATGGAGGAAGCCACGAGCGGTGGCTAGGGCAGAACGAGGAAACAAGGGGCGCGGTTTTTTTCTTTTTAGATCTGAAGTGAAAAGTAACGGTGGGGGGAGGGGGGGTTAAGTATAAAGGATAGTATATTTTATATATATTTTAATTTATTATTTTCACTATAAAAAGTTGACTTTTCATATGAACTCGAAATCAAATCCGCCGACTGTCGTACCTAGCATTTTACCCCCATTCCGAACACAATGGGAAATGTATCATAGGCCGATTCAATCATTTTGATCAGTTTTCGTCAAAATCAACATATAACTATATATATTGAATTTGAACGCACATTTCAATTTACCGGGGTCACATACTAACTCTAAAAATTCCAAAAAAATATTTTCTAGCTTCGTATTGACGATACGGTCCTAACAAATCTAGTTTCGTCGAATTCTGAGACCATTTGAAAAATGGCAATTTTCCAGTCGATTAAAATCAACTGAAACTGGTCAAACACGTTTTCCTTTGCCACGCTCACATATTGATTCGAAAAATTATGAAATTTGAAACCTAGCATTAATTTGACATCATGGATCCAACAAAAGTGGTTTCGTCGAAATCCGAGGTTGTTTGCAAAATTTCCATTTTTAAGGGCCTGAATTCCATAGCGACTATTCAGATTTTCGACTGGACATATCTTTTGATTCCCGCTATGAAATTTTGATTTTTCGGATTCGTTGGAAAGGTATTATCAATTAGATTCAAATATTTTTGGTTTCACTAAAATTCGGTTTATTTTGCACCTGGTACATTCATTTGAATTTTGAAGTCGAATTATCGAACTACCGCGCCATTTTCAATTCCTTTTATAATTATAAATAAATATTTATATTCTATCATCGATCTATATACGATTGAATTCTATTCAAAATAAATTTCTCGTCGATATTATTTAAAATAATTCATTTTAAATAATCAACATTCGCTAAAATTGCCAAAATAAAAAATTTAAACTAGCCCAGATTTCCGGGTTATTACAATCTCCCCCACTTAAAACTTTTCATCCCCGAAAAGGAACAAAGCCGAAAGTGGTTTGATCAATCAACTCTACGTTCGATCTGGCTTCCATTCTCCAACTTTTCAGTTTCTGAGAATTTTCAAATTTTCAAAAATTTGGCTAACACCCTAAATTTTCGAAATATTTCGCCATAACCTCCCCTGCATCGGGAGCCACGGGAAAATCCAGAAATTGCCATATAGGCCTTCTGATCTCAAAAAGAAAAATAAAAAGCCAATAGGCTCATAAAATCATCATCACCCAAACTAAACAATAAATTATATAGTAAACATGTACCTATTTGTCGGGCAAACAAATTTTATTCTCTGCTCTAGCCTCCTTGTTATGACCTGTTCAATGTAAGTACAAGTATATGCAAGCAAATACAACTAATTTTCAATATAACTCATTTTTGGTTCAATTTGACTAAACGGTACAAATTTTATTAATCATACAATAATCAAACAACAGAACCATCAATACATTAGTTGATTAGCTTTTCAAATTCATAACTTTGATATATAGTCAAAAATCAGATTTTTGATGCCAAATCACAACGATAAGCCCTATCTAATTTTGGTTCTCACACCAGTCAATAGGAAATATATAGAAATCTCACTTTCGAAACTCGAAAATAAATACTAGCGATGGTGCCCCGTCACCAGAATTATCCCCGGGCAACTAGAGTATGATTCTATAACTATCCAGTATATTAAAACTTCGAATACACGTTTGCAAGACATATATGCAAAATCTTTATATATCGGATTGTCCCGATCAATATAGAATAAATAATCAAATACGAATAGTTGATTTAAATTTTCAAAACAAAATTGGTTTTCAATTTTAAAAATATACTCTTCACACCCGTTCTAGGATACTACTGATCCCATCTCTAACGAGTCATTCCCATTGGATATTACTAATCCAATATCTGATGAATTCTTTCATATGGTTCTAAAGCGTCTTGTTCTCCGAGCTTTGTAAACCAAAGCTCTGATACCACGCTGAAACGACCCGAACTCACCCGGTCTCCGAAGAGAAGAGAAAGAACGGATAGTTTGAGAACACGACAAAATAGAATGCATACGGAAGAACATTTCATTGTATATTACAACAATGCATCAGATTACAAGAATATACAGAGTATAAATGAATATTATACAACACAAATTATCAGAGATTACAATAAATTACATAGCAGCGGAAAATAATACAATACACAACTAGAAGAGATATACGGATACAAAGCTTTCCAGATATCGTTCCAGCTGTAAACCAGGATCCTGTGAATATAAATCTGCAAAACCAAAACTACTAGCTACCTGTGTCAACATAAGGGCACCCATAGTTTAAGTTGAAACAATAAACCCCAGGTCAATCATGGGACTGGTGTGAGAACTAAAACAGTTATTAATCTTTATTTTTAAAGTTAGGTAAATCAAGGGACCACGCCGTATAACACGGAACGAGTTTCCTCCCAAGAATACCAGTGCATAAAACAAACAGCGCCATGCTAAATAAAGAAAAATGAAGCTGTTATAAGACCCAGGTCCTTTCACACAATGCAACGCAAGCCGGGGGATAGGGTTTTCCCTTATAACAGCCAAAGAATGCTTGATACGTTTAAAACAAATCATTTGATACTATAATAAGTGCGTAGTGTATAAAACAACTTCAAATCATAAGTATCAATCATAGGTGGCATGGGTACCATATATCATGTCGCCATACTAGGCTCTACAAATAAAACCGCAAATGTCATGTATTTGGAAGTTGGGTTTCCGTCTGCGAACCGAGGCAAAAGATAGTCCTCAACCGATTCGAGACGCTCTAGCCCGTGTCTCAGGAACAACCGCAACTGCCCCTTGGATCGTCAGGGCCGGTCCACCGATGTGGATTATTATGCCTGAACACTGCGTTTCCCTAACCTTTGAGGTGTAAATGAGCCAACGAATGACTCCATCGGACCCGGATCGTCCGATCTAACCGAGGCACCTCACAACAGCAACAACCACACAGGTGAAAAATATATAAATGTCAGGGCTGGTAGGTCACTGACACCACCCTAGCTAGAAGGAAACGCATGCCCTCCCTGATGTCCTCTCCCGTTTCTGGTTCACAACCGGGGTGTGAGGCTCGTGAATTCACGTTACACAAAGCTATGCCACACAGGTCGTGCTTTGATCATCACCACAAGACTTTGCTTTTCAACAGAAGCCTCGATCAATTGCCACTTAGGCATGCCACACAAGCAATTCACTCCATGAGTTTGATATCCATCAATATATAACCCCTGAGCTCGTACGTCTCAGAGAAGGGCGTTAAGCAAGAGAATAAATTCTCCGCCGCCAAACAGATACATATTTAGTAGAAATCAATCACACAGACTAAAATCCAATGTTAGACACACAGTCCATTTTCAAGTCCGTTCTGGGTCTGAACGAAACCGGAGGCACCTAGTACCCCGCATATCCATCGATCTCCAAGTACGTCTGGACGATCACCAACTGTTTCCATCTTCTTGGGTGTACAGCCCAATCAAGATCATCAGTAATTACCCAAACGACGTGAAGACCTCCGGTCCTCGACCACCGTCTTCATCTTCGACTTATCGTCGTATCAGTTATTCAGAATGGGATAAACCCGGTCTTTCCGAATAACTCGCGTATATTTTAAATAAGTGTTACACAAACACAACATACGCCTCATTCCAATTCAGAATATTCTTTTATTCAAATATTCCTATACTTTGGGAAAAGTTCCCATTAATTTTATTTAAGATAAATTCTTTAAATTTATTCTTTAATCTCCTTTTTGAATATCAATTCGAACTAGTCGGGATTAGCGAACCACACCGAAGTAATCATTTATTTTATTTCCCAATCCCAACCTATTCATCCCATGAAGTAAAACTGGTAATACTTCACATCTAACACCACGGTTTTATCGGTAAATTCAATTACCATTTCACGTTTAATTCTAATTAAAGATTTAACTATCGCCTGGAGCAAAACTGGTGATACTCCATTCTCGATCTTTTCAATCTAATTAAAGATTCATTAAAACTCCACTTAGTTTTAATCTGTGACTGGGTTAAAGAATCAGTGTCATTTAAAACACGGTTCATGATAAACCCAAAATCACATCACATTTCAATCAGTCTCTAACCGTAAATTAGCAAGTGAGTAGTTCCCTAAGTATTAACCCCAAAGGCCGAAACCAACATCAGATCAATACCTCAGAAACCATTCAACTTAACTAGTCTCCAGTTAGTTTCTGATTTTCTTAACTCCTTTGGGTCTAAGAACAGTATTATTGAAGATGCAGTTCACGACAACCCAAAATCACATTTCATTAATTATCGGGTTAAAGAACAAGTGTTATTTAAAACACTATTCACGATAAACCCAAAAATCAATATCCATTCAATTTCAATTAAATATTATTTAATTGGTACACTTCATTAAATCCAAATAAAAAGATTTAATCTTTTCTCAACTGGGTTTAAGAACAGTGTTAATAAAGACACCATTCACGACAAACCCAAATCACATTTGATATTAAATACAAGGCTCTGAATAGAAAATATATCGGCTTATATTCAATATCAAATTCTATGACTAACAAATATCGTATTGAAAATAACGATTTATATATCTTTCACATTCCCATAACAATATCTGTATCATCACGAAATCCAACATCGAAATATTCCGAAGACAATTTCGATTCAAATACATTCCAATGCAATTATTGGAAATTCTGGTTATATTTCAAAACCATTTCAAACTCACTTTATTTATTTTAAAAATAAATAAATTACTATTCTAGTTCAAAACTAGTTCATTTCGATAAAAATCTATTTTTATCTTTTCAAATAGGGAGTTTTTCATCCCAAATCTTCACAAATCATTTCTTATGATTTTACACAAGTTGTTACTATTTTTAATAATTTTATCAAGGCCCGTACAGTCGATTTCCATCAACGGCCATCGAACTGCACTTACAGCGACCTTTTCCAAATTTGATTTGGACATAATTCCAAATCCAACTGTCATATTTCTAATTTCTAATATTTGTTAGAAAGCTCTTTTCGATACGAACCCAACGGTTCCAGTTTTAGGAGAATCCGACGGTAGAATCTCCCGCAATATCCGTTCGAAGTCAATGGTCCAAATTCGCGAACTGTCGCGGCGCGGTGCGTTCTATTCAGGCCATTATATTATATATATATATAATATAATATATACTTCATCGATTTCCTTTCGAAATGAATTTTATAAATCGATTTAAATTCGTTTTCAAAGCGGTTTCAACTTCATGTTCAATTTCAAATCAAAATTGAATATTCCAATATAAATTCGTTTTAAATTCATTTCCATTCAATTCAAATTCGTTTTCTATTCAATTTCTATTCGAATTCAATTATATTCAATTTCAATTCGAATTTCTATTCGAATTTCAATTCTTTTCAAAATATCAGATTTTGAAATTACTTTCGATATTCATTATAAAATCGATATAAATATCGTTCACATCAAAATGGCGTCAATCTAATCAACACGGCTTCATATATTTCTATTTTCAAATATTTCTATTTTCAAATATTCTATTTCAAATATTCTATTTCAAATATTCTATTTCAAATATTTCTATTTTAAAATATTCTATTTTCAAATATTCTATTTCAAATATTCTATTTCAAATATTTGATTTCAAATATTTCTATTTTCAAATATTCTATTTCCAAATATTTCTATTTTCAAATATTTCTATTTTCAAGTATTTCTATTTTCAAATATTTCTATTTTCAAATATTCTATTTCAAATATTTCTATTTTCAAATATTTCTATTCAAATATTTTATTTCAAATATTTATATTTCAAAACTGGAATGAGGCCCAATCAATTACCATATAATGTTAATTATATGGATTTTCGACAACACATGTATACAATAACAACGATGAATAATCAACCATCATCCAAAGTGCATTCTACACTGTATAAGCATCAAATATAAATATTCAACGCTTATAACAGTCTGTCAATCAATCGATCGACATACAACTAAACAATCGGGATTAGTGTAAGTCAAATATCATCCCAATACCCGTGTGGGGTTTCAAACAATCAAACACAGATTTTATTTGTGCAGTTGGGCGATGTGTAAAATTTATCGTCCCAATCAATATCAGTCAAATGTGTGTATATAAACAAATCGTCCGATCTGTTTATTTTTATTTCATTTCATATACACGTTAAAAATTATTTTTTCAACTATAAAATATTTTCAACTATAAAATATTTTCAACTATATAAATATTTTATTTCATTTCACATCATATCACACAATCAACTACACATCAAAATCAAACAAACAAGCATACAAGCCGTCCATGGTCTGTGGACGACGGGTGTCGGGTGCTACTAAACACCGTCTGCATCCTAGTATATATATATAACTAGAAAATTAAATCAAAGAGTGAGAAATTCTCACAGATAGCTAATCCAATGCCACGACTCTTCTTAGGTAGAAATCTTCGCCGTTCTTGCCTCTTGTCACTTTTCACTGCCCGTATTCTCTACATATATAAAAATCACATTTTTACTTCGCTATTCAATATATAAAAATCGAATTTTTACTTCGCTATTCAATATATAAAAATTGAATTTTTACTTCGCTATTCAATATATAAAAATCGAATTTTTACTATGCTATTCAATATATAAAAATCGAATTTTTACTTCGCTATTCAATAAATAAAAATCGAATTTTTACTTCGCTATTCAATATATAAAAATCGAATTTTTACTATGCTATTCAATATATAAAAATCGAATTTTTACTTTGCTATTCAATATATAAAAATCGAATTTTTACTTCGCTATTCAATATATAAAAATCGAATTTTTACTTCGCTATTCAATATATAAAAATCGAATTTTTACTATGCTATTCAATATATAAAAATCAAATTTTTACTATGCTATTCAGTATATAAAAATCGAATTTTTACTTCGCTATTCAATATATAAAAATGGAATTTTTACTATGCTATTCAATATATAAAAATGGAATTTTTACTATGCTATTCAATATATAAAAATCGAATTTTTACTTCGTTATTCAATATATAAAAATCGAATTTTTACTATGCTATTCAATATATAAAAATGGAATTTTTACTGTGCTATTCAATGTTTAAAAATCGAATTTTTACTTCGCTATTCAATATATAAAACTCGAATTTTTACTATGCTATTCGATATATAAAAATCCGACCTTTTATGTCATAAAAATGCACTCTTCATATAATGAAAATCCTAATTTTCTTACCATAAAAATCTAGTTTTTATTTACCTAAAAGAAACTAATTACTTTGTGTAAGGAATTAAATAGAACATACAATAGATCGGGAAAAAGGGGGAGGGGCTTCATCGTCAGGCGCTGGAGGGAGGTCGTGGGTGCGGAGGTGGGGCGGAGTGCCTGGAGTCGGCAGCGGTGGCGAGTAGGGTGGTGCGGAGGTTTGGGGAAACTCGCGCTGGCCATTTGGGGGTATCGCGATGGGAGGGGGAGAAGAAGGTGGAGGGTGGCGCGACACTGGTGGAGTGGGCGATGGCGTTCGTCGACGGTCGATGAAGGAAGCCACGAGCGGTGCCTAGGGCAGAACGAGGAAACAAGGGGCGTGGTTTTTTTTCTTTTTAGATCTGAAGTGAAAAGTAACGGTTGGGGGGGGGGGCTTAAATATAAAGGATATTATATTTTATATATATTTTAATTTATTATTTTCTCTATAAAAAGTTGACTTTTTATATGAACTCGAAATCAAACCCGCCGACTGTCATCCCTAGCATTTTACCCCCATTCCGAACACAATAGGATATGTATCATAGGATGATTCGATCGTTTTGATCAGTTTTTGTCAAAATCAACATATAACTATATATATTGAATTTGAACGAACATTTCAATTTACCGGGGTCACATACTAACTCTAAAAATTCCAGAAAATTATTTTCTAGCTTCGTATTGACGATACGGTCTTAACAAAACTAGTTTCGTCGAATTCTGAGACCATTTGAAAAATGGCTATTTTCCAATCGATTAAAATCAACTGAAACTGGTCAAACACGTTTTCCTTTGCCACGCTCACATACTGATTCGAAAAATTATGAAATTTGAAACCTAGCAATAATTTGACATCACGGATCCAACAAAAGTGGATTTGTCGAAATCCGAGGTTGTTTGCTAAATTTCCATTTTTAAGGGCCTGAATTCCATAGCGACTATTCAGAATTTTCAACTGGACATATCTTTTGATTCCCGCAATGAAATTTTGATTTGTCGGATTCGTTGGAAAGGTATTATCAATTAGATTCAAATATTTTTGGTTTCACTAAAATCCGGTTTATTTTGCACCTGGTACATTCATTTGAATTTTGAAATCGAATTGTCGAACTACCGCGCCATTTTCAATTCCTTTTATAATTATAAATAAATATTTATATTCTATCGTCGATCTATATAACTATATATGATTGAATTATATTGAAAATATATTTCTCGTCGATATTATTTAAAATAATTCATTTTAAATAATCAAAATTCGCTAAAATTGCAAAAATAAAAATTTTAAACTGGCCCAGATTTCCGGGTTATTACATATACTAATGATATGGAATATTCAATTTTGATTTGAAACTGAATATGAAGTTAAAATCATTTTTAAAACGAATTTAAAATGATTTATAAAATACATTTTAAATGGAAATCGACGAAATATATATTATATATATAATATAATGGCCAGAATAGAACGTGCCGCGCTGCGGCAGTTCGCGAATTTCGACCATTGACTTCGAATGGACATTACGGGAGATCCGAACGTCGAATTCTCCTAAAACCGGAACTGTTGGGTTCGTATCAAAAAGAGCTTTCTAACTAATACAAGAAATTTGGAATCTAACTGTTGGATTTGGAATTATGTCCAAATAAAATTTGGAATGTCGTTGTAAGTGCAGTTCAATGGCCGTTTATGGAAATCGACTGTACAAACCTTGATAAAATTATTAAAATATCTATAATTGGTGTAAAATCATAAGAAATGGTTTGGAAAGAATTGGGATGAAAATTCCATATTTGAAAAGATAAAAATAAATTTTTATCGAAATGAACTAGTAATTAACTAGATATGAAATCCAATGATTTTTAAATAAAATAAATTGGATTTGAAATGGTTTTTAAAAATAACCAGAATTTCCAAGATATGAAATGGATAGGATTTGAATCGTAATTATCTTCGGAATATTTCGATAATGGATTCCGTAATTATACAGATATTGTAGAGGAATTTGGAAGATATATATATATCGTTATTCCAATACGATATTTATTGATTTAATAATTTGATATTGAATATAAACCAATATAATTTCCATTCAGAGCCTTGTACTTAATATCAAATGGGATTTTGGGTTTGTCGTGAATGGTGTCTTAAATAACACTGTTCTTGAACGCCATGTGAAGAGAATAAATCTTTTAATTAAGATTGTTAGAGTTTCCAATTATATTTAATAATTGGAATAAAAATGGAATGCGAATTGGGTTTATCGTGAACTGCGTTTTTAACGACATTCGTTCTTTAACCCGATTTATTGTGAAATGTGAATTGGAATTTATAAATCTTTTGTTAAGATTTAAAGGAGATTTTCCAAAGTAAAGTTTTCCAATTTAATAAAATAAATTGGAATGGAATGGAATTCGATTTGGTCATAGTCGAAGTGAATTTCTATGGAGGAAGACTGCTAATATATATGGAATTTAAAAGGCTTTTCCGTTATTCCATTTATATTATTAGTCGGAAATAGAAGATTATATCGATTATATATATTGATCTGTTTTCCAGGAAGATTCCATCGTTAATGGAATGTGATTTTGGGTTTATGGTGAGCTGTGTTTTAAATGACATTAGTTCTTTAACCCAGTTAAAGATAAGATTAATTTCGTAACTTTGAAGATGATCATTAAGTAATGAATTTTGGAAATTAAAACTGAATTAGAGTTTTAATGAATCTTTAAATAGATTGAAAGGTGAATCTGATATATAAAATTATCAAATTCGAAAGATGATCGAGAATGGAGTACCACCAGTTTTACTCCAGGCGATAGTTAAATCTTTAATTAGATTTGAATGTGAAATGGTAATTGAATTTACCGATAACATCGTGGTGTTAGATAAGAAGTATTACCAGTTTTACATCATGGGATGAATATGTTGGAATTGGGAAAGTAAACAAATGTTTACTTCGGTAAGGATCGCTAATCCCGACTAGTTTGGATAAACCATAATTTGATTTGAGATGATATTCAAAAGAAGATTAAAGAATAAATTTAAAGAATTTATCTTTGATAAAATTAATGGGAACCTTTCCCAAAGTATAAGAATATTTGAATAAAGGAATATTCTGGATTGGAATAAGGCGTATGTTGTGTTTTTATAGCACTTGTTTATTATAAACGCGAGTTATTCAGAAAGACCGCGTTTATCCCATTCTGAATAACTGATTCAACGATATGTCGAGGATGAAGACGGTGGTCGAAGACTGGAGTTCTTCACATCGTTTGGATGATTACTGATGTCTTGATTGGGATGTACACCCAAGACAAGGTAATAAGTGGTGATCATCCAGATGTACTTGGAGATCGACCGGATATGCGAGGACCTCTCTCCTGTATTGGACATATGGGACGAGGAATTAGGTGCCTCCGGTTTCGTTCAGACCCGGAACGAACTTGTAAATGGATGTGTGTCTGGCATTGGATTTCATTCTGTGTGATTGATATACATCGGTTGCATAGCGTGAATTGCCTTTGTGGCATGCTGAGATGCAAATGATCAAGGCTTCTGTTGAAAAGCAGAGTCTTGCAGTTGATGATCAAAGCACGGCTTTAATATAGCGTAGCTTTGTGTAGCGTTAATTCGCGAGCCTCACACCCCAGTGTGAACCAGAAACGGGAGAGGACCTCAAGGAGAGCATGCGTTTCCGTCTAGCTAGGAGTGGTGTCAGCGTTTTACTAGCCCTGACATTTTACTTATGTGGATGATGGATTGTGAGGCGCCTCGGTTATATCGGTCTCTTCGGAGCCGATGGATGGTCTTTATACAGACCATATTGACGCCTCATAGGGCGGGGAAACGCAGTGTTTAGGCATTTTAATCCACATCGAGTGGACCGGCCCTGACGATCCAGAGGTCACTCGAGCTCTGACCTGAGACACAGGCTAGAGTGTCTCAAAGCAGTAAGGACGATCCCTTGCCTTGGTTCACTGATGGAAATCCAACTTTCAATACGTGACATTTCGGTTTTGATTGTAGAGCCTAGTATTGGTGACATGATATATGGTACCCATGCCGTCTAGGATTGATACATTTATATTTGAAATTGTTTTATACACTATGCACGTATAATAGTATCAAATGATTTGTTTTAAACGTACCAAGCATGTTTGGCTATTATAAGGGAAAACCCTATCCTCCGACTTGCGTTGCATTGTGTGATGGGACCTGGGTCTTATAATAACTTCATTTTTCAAAAAAGCATTGCGCTGTTTTATGCACTAGTATTCTTGGGAGGAAATCCGTTCCGTGTTATACGGCGTTGTCCCTTGATATATCTGAGTTAAAGTAAAGTTTTAAATAACTGTTTTAGTTCTCACACCAGTCACATGACTGACTTGGAGTTTATTGTTTTTACCTAAACTCTAGGTGCCCCTATTTTCCACACGGGCAGCTAGTAATTTTGGTTTGGCAAATTTATATTCACAGGATCCTGACTTACAGCTGAAGCGATATTCGAAAAGCTCTGTATCCGTGTATTACTTTCAGTTGTGTTTTTATTGTTTTTCTGCTGCTATGTATTTAAATGTAATTTAAATTTCTGATATTTATCAAATGTATATTATTTGTTCATACTCTGTATATTCATGTACTATGATGTAAATTGTTGTAATAAGCAACGAAATGTTATTCTGTTTGTGTTCTGATTCATGTTGTTCTCAAAGCAATCCGGGCTTTCTTTCACGGGGAAGTTCGGGTCATTATATTTGGTATCAGAGCTTTGGTTTACAGAGCTCGAGAACGAGACGCATTAGAACCGAACGAAAGAATTCATTAGAGATTGGATTAGTAATATCCAATTAGAATGAATCATTAGAGATGGGATCAGTAGCATCCTAGAATGAGTCGAAAAAGGGTTATTTTAAATTAAAAATGAAAACAAATTCTGTTTTGAAAATTTAAATCAATTATTCGTATTTGAATATTTTTTATTTATTGAATTTGGATAATCAAATATATAGAGATTTTAATATACGTCTAATCCACGTGTGTTGAATCCTCAAATATACTGGATAGATATGAAATCACACTCTAGTCTCCCGGAGACGAATTTGATGATAGTCTAGACATCATCAGTATTTGTGTTCGAGTTTCGAAAGTGGGATTTCTATATATTTCCAATTGACTGGTGTGAGAGCCAAAACTAGATAGGGTCTATTGTTGTGAATTGACATCAATAATCTGATTTTTGGACTATATATCAAAGTTACGAATTTGAAAAGATAATCAACTAATTGATTGCTGATTGTTGATTGTGTTATGTGATTATTCCTTTAAACCATTATATGAAAGAACGGTACATATAGCAAAATTGTATCGAATGTTGAACTGAATTGAAAATTGTTTGAAATTGCATGCATGCACACATATATACATTGAATAGGTCATAACAAGGAGGCTAGAGAAGAGGAGTAAAATTGTTTGCGCAATAATTAGGTACATGTATATTATATTTCTTGGGGTTTTTGATGATTTTAAGAGCCGATTGGCTAGCCGCTTGGCTGTTTCTTTTCCTTTTTGATTGGAGAGGCCTATGTGGCAGTTTGGGATTTTCTCGGCGCTCCCGTACAAAGGAGGTTATGGAGAAATTTTTCGAAAATTTAGGGTGTTAGCCAAATTTTAGAAAATTTGGAAAATTCTTAGAAACCGAAAAGTTGAAGAATGAAAGCCAAACTAAAAGTTGAGTTGATTAGTAAAACAACTTTCAGCTCCGTTCTTTTTCGGCGACGAAAAGATTTTAAGTGGGGGAGATTGTAACAACCCGGAAAATCAGAACCAATTTTAAAATTTTATTTTGGCAATTTTAATGAATTTTGAATATTTAAAATGAATTATTTTAAATAATAACGATAGAAAATTTATTTTCGACGAAGTTAAAATGAATAATTATATTTTAATTATAAAAGGAATTGAAAATGGTGCGGTAGTTTATAAATTCGATTTCAAATTTCAAATGAATGTACAGGATTCAAAATAAACCAGATTTTAGCGAAAGCAAAAATATTAGAATCTATTTGCAAATATCTTTCCAACAAATATGAAAAATTGAAATTTCATAGCGGGAATAAAAAGTTATATCCAGTTGAAAATTCAGAATATTCGCTATGGAAAATATAGCCCTTAAAAATAGCCATTTTGCAAACGACCTCCATTTTCGACAAAACCACTTTTGTTGGATCCGGGATGTCAAGTTATTGCTAGATTCTAAAATTCATAATTTTTGGGATCAATATGTGAGCATGGCAATAAAAAACGTGTTTGGACCGTTTTAGTCAATTTGGATCGACCAGAAAATGGCCATTTTTCAAACATCTCCAAATTTGACGAAATTAGTTTTTGTTAGGACCGTATCGTCAAAACATAGCTAGATTTATTTTTCGGGAATTTTTGGGGTCCGTAAGTGACCTTAGTAAATTGAAATGTACGTTTAAAATTGAATATATAGATTTATATTTTAATTTAAACAAAAACTGATCGAAACCGCCGAATTGGGTTACGAGACATATCCCATTGTGTTCGGAATGGGGGTAATTAGCTAGGGGCGATGGTCGTTGGGTTCAATTTGGGGTTTGATAGAAAAGTCAACCTTTTGAATTTAAAATTAGAATTAGATTTAAAATATATATTCACTCCATAATCTCCCTCTCTCCCCACATCCTCTTAGCCGTCGATTTAAATAAAAGAAAAAACTCTAGAACGACAGCCGCCGCCTCATCGATCCCGCCTGCCTCCAGCCTCTAGCCACCGCAGCATGATCGCCACCTCCCCCACGACCAATCCTCCTCCGTTCAGCCACCTCGAGCCTCCCCCTCCGCCCAACTCTGTCCTCCGCTTGCTCGCGAGATCCCTGGTGGCATTGGATGGTCTCCCGATCATCAGTACAAGGAGCATCTTGAGTGCAAAGGATTCGACGGTGCTAAGTTTAAACGATGGAAAAAGTTGATTTTTTTGTTATAAATTACGTTGTTTTAAAATAAAATTTATTTAGATAAAAAGCAAGTTTGAAAATCAGTTTTTAAAAGGGAAAGGAATATAGAAAAATATGATTTTTTTTTTTTATGTAAGGAAAAGGAATATTGAAAAATATGATTTTTTATAAGAAAAAGGAGTATAGAAAAATATGATTTTTTTATAAGGAAAGGGAATATGGAAAGATATGATTTTTATATTTGATTTTTAATCAAAAAGATTAGATTTTTGTTAGGAAAAAGATTAGATTTTTGTTAGTGAAAAGATTAGATTTTTTTTAAATGTTAAAGTTTAGATTTTTAAAATGTTAAAGATTTGATTTTTAAAATGTTAAAGATTTGATTTTTAAAACGAAAAAGATTTGATTTTTATATTAAAAGAGGGCGAATAAAATTCGATTTTTATATAGAATAAAAATATGATTTTTATTTTGGTAGAGTTATATAAATATAATCTTTATTAAAAGAAGAACGATATAAAAATATAATTTTTATAACGAAGTAGCGATGTAAAAATATGATTTTTATATATAAAACATAGTATTAAAAAATTGATTTTTACTATGAACAGCGTGAAAAGGGTTGCGATGGAACGGGTGGAAAGTAAACCCAAATCTGAACCATTCAGAAATAACGACTGATGGAGTGGATCCCAAAGGTGAGAACTCCTCACTATAATTTACTTATATAGTTATTTATTTTATAACTACATATATGAACTGTTCCCCGTCGTCCACAGACCATTGACGATTTGTTTGATTGTTTAGTTTGAATGATTAGATTAGTTGGATGAATTTGGTTGTTTGGGTAAAATGAATTGATAAGAATTATTATGTGTGTATGGCGCCAGCCAATATCAGGAGAGGAGTAATGCTAGACATTACCCGATTTTGATATCGCGCCGTTATGCCGCGAAAATTTTCTAAAATATGTTAGAACAATAAAAATATTATTTTTATTGTGTAAATGAATTAAATAAATATTTTATCGTTAAAAATATAATTTTTAACGTGTATATGAATAAAATAAATATTCATTTGCAAATCAGATGATTTGTTTATGAACACCCATTTTACTGATATGGATTGGGACGATAAATTTTACACATCGCCCAACTGCACAAATAAAATCTGTGTTTGTTGTTTGAAAACCCCACACGGGTATTGGAATGATATTGGACATACATCAATCCCAATATTTAGTTGTATGTCAATCGATTGGTTGACAGACTGTTATAAGCGTTAAATATTTATATTTGATGCTTATGCAGTGTAGAATGCACTCTGGATGATGGTTGACTGTGCTTGATTGCTATTGGGTACATGTGTGTATGAAATCCATATAAATCGTATTATATGGTAATTGACTGTGTCTGATTCTAGTTCAGAAAGAATGAATATTTTAAAATAATTAATATGTTAAAATAACGAATATTTTAAAATAATATTCAGTAAAAGATCAAAATCTAATTTGATGTCCGATTTGGGATGGACATGATTATATTTAAATATATAAAGACGTGTTGATTAGATTAATGCCATTTTGACGTGAACAATATTTATATCGATTTTATTCATTTTTTATTGAATATCTGAAAGGAATTGATTTCAAAATCTATTGTTTTGAAAATATTATCATTTATATATTAATGATATGGAATATTCAATTTTGATTTGAAACTGAATATGAAGTTGAAATCGATTTGAAAACGAATTTAAAATGATTTATAAAATACATTTTAAATGGAAATCGACGAAATATATATTATATATTATATATATATAATATATTGGCCTGAATAGAATGCGCCGCGCTGCGGCAGTTCAAGAATTTCGACCATTGACTTCGAATGGACATTAAGGGAGATCCGAACGTCGGATTCTCCTAAAACCGGAACCGTTGGGTTCGTATAGAAAAGAGCTTTCTAAATAATACAAGAAATTTGAAATCTAACTGTTGGATTTGGAATTATGTCCAAATAAAATTTGGAAAGGTCGTTGTAATTGTAGTTCAATGGCCATTATGGAAATCGACTGTACAAACCTTGATAAAATTATTAAAAATATCTATAATTAGTGTAAAATCATAAGAAATGGTTTGGAAAGAATTGGGATGAAAAATTCCATATTTGAAAAAATAAAAATACATTTTTATCAAAATGAACTAGTTATTAACTAGATATGAAATCCAATGATTTTTAAATAAAAAAATTGGATTTGAAATGGTTTTTAAAATTAACCAGAATTTCCAATATATGAATTGGAAAGGATTTGAATCGAAATTATCTTCAGAATATTTCGATATTGGATTCCGTGATTATACGGATATTTTGGAGGAATTTGGAAGATATACATCGTTATTCCAATACGATATTTGTTGATTTCAGAATTTGATATTGAATATAAGCCGATATAATTTCTATTCAGAGCCTTGTATTTAGTATCAAATGGGATTTTGGGTTTGTCGTGAACGGTCTCTTCAGTAACACTGTTCATGAACCCCATGTGATAAGAATAAATCTTTTAATTAAGATTGTTAGAGTTTCCAATTATATTTAATAATTGGAATAAAAATGGAATGTGAATTGGGTTTTTCGTGAACTGTGTTTTTAACGACATTCGTTCTTTAACCCGATTTACAGTGAAATGTGATTTGGAATTTATAAATCTTTTGTTAAGATTTAAAGGAGATTTTCCAAAGTAAAGTTTTCCAATTTAATAAAATAAATTGGAATGGAATGGAATTCGATTTGGTAATAATCGAAGTGAATTTCTGTGGAGGAAGACTGCTAATATATATGGAATTTAAAAGGTTTTGTCATTATTCCATTTATATTATTAGTCGGAAATAGAAGTTTATATCG
Source organism: Allium sativum (assembly GCA_030737875.1). Lineage (NCBI taxonomy): Eukaryota > Viridiplantae > Streptophyta > Magnoliopsida > Asparagales > Amaryllidaceae > Allium > Allium sativum. The sequence continues at coordinate 163,437,684 of CM060923.1, forward strand.
ATTATATATATATATATTGATCTGTTTTCCGTGGAGATTCCATCGTTATTGGAATGTGATTTTGGGTTTATCGTGAGCTGTGGTTTAAATGACATTAGTTCTCTAACCCAGTTAAAGATAAGATTAACTTCTTAACTTTGAAGATAATCATTAAGTAATGATTTTTGGAAACTAAAACTAAATTTGAGTTTTAATGAATCTTTAAATAGAATGAAAGGTGAATCTGATAAAATAAATTAACAAATTCGAAAGATGATCGAGAATGGAGTACCACCAGTTTTACTCCAGGCGATAGTTAGATCTTTAATTAGATTTGAATGTGAAATGTTAATTGAATTTACCGATAACACCGTGGTGTTAGATATGAAGTATTACCAGTTTTACTTCATGGGATGAATAGGTTGGGATTGGGAAATTAAACAAATGATTACTTCGGTAAGGATTGCTAATCCCGACCAGTTTGGATAAACCGTAATTTGGTTTGAATTGATATTCAAAAGAAGATGAAAGAATAAAGTTAAAGAATTTATCTTTGATAAAATTAATGGGAACCTTTCCCAAAGTATAAGAATATTTGACTAAAGGAATATTCTGGATTGGAATAAGGCGTATGTTGTGTTTTTGTAGCACTTGTTTATTATATACGTGAGTTATTCAGAAAGACCGAGTTTATCCCATTCTGAATAACTGATTCGACAATATGTCGAGGATGAAGACGGTGGTCGAAGACCGGAGGTCTTCACATCGTTTGGATGATTACTGATGTCTTGATTGGGCTGTACACCCAAGGCAAGGTAATAAGTGGTGATCATCCAGATGTACTTGGAGATCGACAGGTTATGCGAGGACCTCTCTCCTGTATTGGACATATGGGATGAGGAATAAGGTGCCTCCAGTTTCGTTCAGACCTAGAACGAACTTGTAAAGGAATGTGTGTCTGACATTGGGATCCACTCTGCCGTTTCACTTTAGCATTTCTGAATAGCTTGGTTTAGCCCGATATTTAACGCAGTCTTTTCTACGCTGTTCATATTAAAAATCAAAATTTTAATATGATGTTTATATATTTAAAAATCACTATATATTTATAAAAGATCACATTTTTTATATCGCTACTATATATATATATAAATTATATTTTTATCATCATACATATATGAAAATTATATTTTTATTATCATACTTATATAAAAATCATACTTTTATTATCATACATATATAAAAATCATATTTTTATTTTAAATCTAAGTTGTAAAAATCGAATCTTTAACATCATAAGAATCAAATCTTTATCGTCTCTTCTTACATATAAAAGTTCAATCTTTATCGTTTCTTCTTACATATAAAAATTCAAACTTTATCATTTCTTCTTACATATAAAAATTCAATCTCTATCGTTTCTTCTTACATATAAAAATTCAATCTTTATCGTATTAAAAATCTAACCTTTTTTCACTCTAAAAATCTAATCTTTCTCTCTCTAAAAATCTAAACTTTCTACTAATAGAAATCAAAACTTTTTACTAATAAAAATCTAATCTTTTTACTGATGAAAATTAAAACTTTTTTTAAATGCTAATATATATATATATATATATTACAGATTTTATAATTGCTATACAAATATATTTATATAAATTGATTCAATAAATATGTTTTTACATAAAAAAACTCAGATTTAAAATTAAAATCAAAAACTTACATTGAAATTGGAAGGGGGCGTTGTGGGCTCGAGATGGCATGGGTGACGCTGAGGGGAGGCGGCGGTTTCGCTGTTCGAAAGAAGGAGGAGCCTAGGGTGATGGTTCACATTGGTTTGAGGGGATTTAGCGTTTGAATTAAGGGAGGAGAGAGGAGACGGGGAGTAGTTCAGCAGAGCAGGCGGCGGGCAGCAGAGGGGGTGCACAGCGGCTTGGGCTGCGGTGGCGTCGAGGGTTTGGAAGGCCGGCGGGAGGAAGAGTTTCCAGCGGGTGTCGAGTGGGGATTTAAATTAGAGGAGAGAGGAGGAAGGCGAGGAGGGGTTGAAGGGAGGGGATGCGGTGCTGGGGAGGTTAGCCACCGGCACGCGACCGACAGTGGAATGGGGCTCTGCCCCTCTTTCCTTTTTCTTTATTTTTTATTTTCCATCGATCTGTTTAAACGATGGGGTGGGGAATGAAAGAAAATAAAAGAGGTTGATTTTTATATATTTATTTATTTAATTCCAAAAATGTTGACTTTTCTTTTGAACCCCAAATGAGACCCACAGACTGTCGCCCTAACTAAATACCCTCAATCCGGACACAATGGGATATGTTACGCAAGTCAATTCGGTTGTTTCGAACAGTTTTCGTTAAATTTAAAATATAAATCAATATATTTTAAATTCAAACGCACATCTTAATTTATCGGGCCTACATACGGACTCCAAAAATTCTAGAAAAATAAATATGGCTATGTTTTGATAATACGGTCCTAAAAAAAACTAATTTCATCGAATTCTGAGACCGTTTGAAAAATGGCCATTTTCTGGTCGATCCAACTTGACTAAAACTGTCAAAACACGTTTTCTTTTGCCATGCTCACATATTACTCCCAAAAATTATTAATTTTGGAATATAGCAATAATTTGACATCCCAGATCGAAAAAAAGTGGTTTCGTCGAAAACAGAGGTCGTTTGCAAAATTTCCATTTTTAAGGGCTATATATCCATAGCGACTATTCTGAATTTTCAATTGGGCATAACTTTTTATCCCCGCTATGAAATTTCAATTTTTCAGATTCGTTGGAAAGATATTTTCAAATAGATTCAAATATTTTTGGTTTCACCAAAATCCGGTTTATTTTGAATCATGTACATTCATTTGAAATTTGAAATCGAATTTTCAAACGACCGCGCCATTTCCAATTCCTTTTATAATTAAAAATAAATAATTACATTCTAACTTCCGTTCAAATAAATATATTCATTCTAATCCTATTCAAAATAAATTTCTTGTCATTATTATTTAAAATAAATCATTTTAAATATTTAAAAATTCATTAAAATTGCCAAAATAAAAATTTTAAATTTGTTCTGATTTTCCGGTTTGTTACAATCTCCCCCACTTAAAATCCTTTCGTCCTCGAGAAGGAACGGAGATGAAAGTTGTTTAACTAACCAACTCAACTTTCATTCTTCAACTTTTCAGTTTCTAAGAATTTCTAATTTTTTTCATAAATTTGGCTAACACTCTAAATTTTCGAAAAATTTCGCCATAACCTTTTTTGTACGGGGAGCACCGGGAATATCCCCAAACCGCCACACAGGCCCTCTCATGTCAAAAAGAAAAAAGAAAAAGCCAATCGGCTCATAAAATCATCCAAACCCAATAAATTTGTAAACATGTACCTATTTGTCGGGCATACAATTTTATTCCTCTGCTCTAGCCTCCTTGCTATGACCTGTTCAATGTATATACATGTATATGCATGCAATTCCAAACAAATTTTCAATTCAGTTCAATATTCGACACAATTTGGCTACATTTGCATTCGTTTACATACTGGTTTCAATAATTTAATTAATTAACTAGCAATCAAACATAACAACCAACAATCAATTAGTTGGTTAACGTTTCAAATTCATAATTTTTATATATATAAAAATTCATTTTTGATGCCAAATCACAACAAATAATCCTATCTAATTTTGGTTCTCACACCAATCAATTAGAGATATATAGATATCCCACTTTCGAAGCTCAAAAATAAATGTTGGTGATGACGTGTCAATTATCAGAATCATGCCCGAGCGACTAGAGTGTGACTCTATATCTATCCAGTATATTAAAACATCGAATATACGTTCATGACGCGTATATGCAAAATCTCATATACTCAATTGTCCAAATAAATATCAAATAAATACCCAAATACATATAATCGGATTTAATTTTCAAAATTAAAATCGTTTTCAATTTTATTTTTAAAAACAGCACTCTTCCAACTCATTCTAGGGCATTACTAACCCTATCTCTATCGAGTCATTCTCATTGGATATTACTAATCCAATCTCTGATGAATTCCTTCGTTCGGTTCTAACGTGTCTTGTTCTCTGAGCTCTGTAAACCAAAGCTCTGATACCAAATGAAACGACCCTAACTTCCCCGTAAAGAAAGCCCGGATTGAGTTCAGAACACGACAAATCAGAACGAAAATAGAAGAACATTTCATTTCTTATTACAACAATTTACATCAGAGTACAAGAATATACAGAGTATGAACAAATAATATACATTTGATAAATACCAGATATTACAATACATTACATAGCAGCGGAAAAATAATGCAAACACAACTGAAAAAGATACACGGATACAGAGCTTTCCGAATATCATTCCAGCTGTAAACCAGGATCCTGTGAATATAAATGTTTGTCCCGAAATTGGGCAAACACCAAAAGTATATAAGAAGATTTCACAAAAAATGAAATAGTAGAGCCACACAACAATCCAAATGCAAGTAGAATGCACATGTTTTATAGTGGTTCAATCCAATGAGGATCTACATCCACTCTCGTAAGGAATTTCATTATCAATATGAAAGGTTACAAGATCAAATTCTCTCTTACAATATTATCATTCTTTTACTCACAAATCACACAAATTATACTCAAATCCGTTAGAGAACAATGAGGAAAACGCATCAATCCGCGGAGATATGATGTGGATGTGGTAGTATTAGAAGGATTCTTCCTTGTTCATGAACTTGTTTGATCAATCTTCAACTCTCCGACCTTTTGGATGTCTTTGATGGAGGTCATGATCCATGGATTAATCTTTGATTTATGATGTTGGATAGATGCTAGGATTGTTCAAGAATATTTTTGACAGCACTTCGTGGATTTTTGATTCCCCCCCTCAAATGAAGAAGTGAGAGGGTATTTATAGGAGATTTCTAGACCAGGTGGCAATTCTTTAATTACACAGGAAAACGCCATGACCCATGTCGCCCTTGGAATGCTAACGACATAATTCATGTCGTTTGGCGGGTTAAGCCCCTGGTGTCTTGAACTCTCGACATGACATGACTTTCCCTATCATGGCTCGTATTGTTGGCGTGATTCGACATTAGTTGGAGGCGACATGAGTGAGACGCGACATGGTTTAGCTTCGCACTTTGAATGGCGACTAGCCCTTTATGTCGTTAAACGATATGGAGGCTGGAAAGCATGACTCATGTCGTGTAACTTTATGTTTCTCTGGGCCTTAGGCTTATAACACGCCATGGTGCCATGTTGCATGACGACTTAGCCTCGATGTTATGAATGGTGCACGACATGGAAGGGCGCGATATGATTGCAAGCAACCTGATGTAGTATGGATGAACCTCCTCCTTTGCGACATGACTCTAACGGCTTGGCTTTCATATCTCGCGGCATAAGTAGGTCATGACATGGTTTGCATTGAGATCTTGAGTAGCAGCTTGCTCCTCATGTCGTTCACTTGTTCCTTATGTCGCTGAACGACATGGTGGATGGACGACGTGATTGCCAGATGCTTTTACTTTACTCTGTCGCCATGAATGAAATGCGGCATGACTTGGGGCCAACCTTGTTTCCCCGGGGCGACATAGTGTGGTACGACATGGCTTGATCTTGTGCTCTTGTCCTGCGATATGGCCTTGAAGCGCCTTGGCATCCACACCATGAACTCGAGTTTGACTTTGTTTCATCATTATGATATGGACATGGCATGATTATTAGCGACATGGCGCTATGTGACATGGTTCGAAATCGAATCGGTTTTGAGGTTAGGACAAACGATTTTTCCTTTGACAACATGACTTACGCACCACTCTTATAATATATTAGACCCATCTTTTTATGGGTTAACATTAGCCCCTCGAAGTTCGTGTTAATGAAAAATGACATGGGTTTCGAACCATAATACTACCAATCTCTTTAGTCATGGGTTTATATTAATTTATCGATCAGTCCATTCATATAACCATGCCGCAAGTCGTTTTATCCCTTTTTCATTTCGCTCCGGAACTTATGTCATTCTGGGCCTTAAGTCGATCTGGATCGGCCTATTTTTCTTCGCATCCGTATATAATTTACCAAGTTGTCTGCCCTTTCATTCCCAATCATATCTAAAGCTTCTTCCTCGTTAATGGCAGACCTTCTCTTCCTTTGAGCGTATCAACAGAGCATCTCTCAACCCTGTCAATTTCAACTTCGGCCAAATCCAAATTCCAACCCAATCAAGTCTTTGCTCAGAAGTGATCAGAATCATGTCGATAATTTTCGTCACCAAGATCAAAGTCTTTCTCCATTACCGGTCACCCAAGAGAGATTCTGCCTATATTTCAGGTTCTGATCTTTTTTTTTGATCCTTTGAATGCTTAGATTTGTATAAAATTTAGGAATTAACTTTCGGTTTCGACTCAGTTGCAATTGTATGAACTGTTTTAATGATTTTTTAATCTTGAAATGTTGTGAATCAAGATTGGGTCTTATTTGTGACGGATTGGTTATGTACAATGGATGTGAAATGTCATGTTGTTTTTCCCTTTTTTTAAAACTTGATCCTCGCTATATGTACATATGTCGCTTGTTAAAATGTATGAACCGTAGAACTTATGTTGTTCTTGCGTGATTTTGAATTATCCTTGAGATCCCTAGCCGCATGAACGACATGATGCTTATGTCGTCATGACATTCCAATCCGTAGAAATCATGCGATCCATCAAACCCGCAAAAGTAGTATGAGTTTTAGCCCAGGAATTACATGATTCTCGAGCTGTGGACCCGTATTTGTCTCAAACCATGGATCAATATGAGTTCCATGCTGTGGACCGTCATGAGCTTCAAGTCGTAGACCGTCATGAGTTTTAAGCCGTTGATGAGCATGAGCTTCAAGTCGTGGATTGACATGAGTTTTATGTCGTGAATCGACATGAGTCTTATGTCGTGCACCGACGTGAACCTCGTGCCGCAAACCGACATGAATCTCATGTCGTCAATCGACATGAATCATATGTCATGCACCGACGTGAACCTCATTCCGCAAACTGACATGAATCTCATGTCGTGAATCGACATGAAGCCCATGCCGTAAGGACTTAACTCCAATGTCCACACACGCCTTGCTCTAGTGTTTGTTGTCTTTGTTTTAACTCTTTGATGTGTTTTCTCATCTCCAATCCTTGAACCTTTTCGCTAGAAAACTGAAATCTATTCAAGTATATTTGTGTTGAATGACTACTGAAAAGCAAATCCTTTCTCAAAGTAAAGAGATCTCCATGGCACAAATCGATCCCTCTACAAACAAGCTTTCCGAGAATGAAACGGCTACTACCTCTAGCCAAGTTTTCACCCCCCTTCCTCCGGACCTTCTCCCGATTAAAGCTAGGGATCAAGAGAGACAGAGTACCACCCTTACTCAGGAGCAATACGAATTGTTGTGTGGTCAATACAGAATTCCTCTTACAGATGCAATATTACCACAGGACGACGTTTTTGCTGATGACCCCCCTATTGGATATGTTGCTGTAAGCAAACAAATGCTATCAGCTGGTGCTATTCCCCCGTTTAATCCTTTTTTAGGGCGAATATTAAACCATCTAGGCATCGCTCCTTTCCAACTCCACCCTAATGGTTACACAGTTCTGCTTGGCCTTTATGTCCTTTTCATGGATACGATAAAGCAAGAACCTACTTTCCGGGACCTTCGGTACCGATGTTCTTTCAAGAGTAGGAAGGGCACCCCCTCTATTATGCATGTTGAAGGTGCCAGAAACCGGAAGCTGGTTCTCGAATTACTGGATAGTGTTTCAGGGTTTTTGAGCCAATTCTTCTTCGTCGAATGCCCCGAGCCATTCCGAGGGCAATGGACAGATGGAGGTATCCATATCTTTTTCAGAGGTCTTGACTTTACTTTCCTTTGAGTTATATGTTCTTACATCATTTCCTTTTGAAATGCAGTACTCCCCACCCTGATTAAGGACAACAAAGCTCCCTCTTCTATTAAAGCCACATACGAATCACTAAAAGCTATTGACGAGGCTAAGAGGAGTAGAAAGCTTTTAATTACAGATAGCATACTTCACCGACACGAACTACTCCATCCCTTAAGGAAATTTTTATGTAAGGCTGGACCTTCCACTCCTAAACCTAACCTTATGAAATAAGATTTAGTAAATCCAGACGACAGGAGTGTAACTCAAGATGATCGGAACCCTTCCGTCAATCCTTCCTTGAAAGGATGCTCTTGGTCTACTAGTGGAAGAATGTCGCCCTTATCGAAGACTTTGGATAAGGATGAAGACTCTAACCATCATAGAGGCAAAGACACCACAATAGCGGTTGAATTAATCGAGAAAGAGAACATTTTCCTGCCTCCTGAGCCAGAATTAGATTTCGAACAGGCTAAAAGAGGTGATAGTGAAGCGAATCCTTCTGATCATGAGTGTAGGATTGAACATGAAGGTGAAGATGTAGTTGTATTAGAAACTGATTCGAACACTGAGACTATAATTGGAGTTTCTCCTACTGAAAATGCAGCTAAAGAAGATTCTGCAGGTACATTTGACAATTTGAGTGATCTCAACTCTGATAGATATCTTAGTCAGGATGGTTCGGTTACTCAGCCTTTTAACTCTCAAACCATAGAAACTGGACTTAGGGATGCGGCCTCAACTGATATGACTGGTCTGTTAACAGCAGTATTTTTTAAAGAAATTCATCTTATGTATTTCAATTATTTTCCTGTGTTCGTATCTTCCTTTAGAATTCTTAGACACTGTATAGTTTTAAGTATCAAAAGCTAATGCATGTCTCATTTCAGGTTTAGACATGAACGGGAAACGCTCGTCAGGAATCGGGTCAGATTTCAGTAAAAGGAGCAAATCTATTGATCCAAAGCACCTACTACAATCCGAACCTCGGCAATCATCCCGTCACCATGAGCAGCCCCATCCTCCTCCACCTTTGAAGACTTCTTCTCAGACTTTTCATGTATCAGAATCCGTTTTGACTGAGGAACAAAGTAAGAAGATACGCGAGGAAGAAGAGGAAGAGGCTAGAAGGCGCAGTTGGCTAAGGGAAGACACTCCCGATGAAAGGGAGCGAGGAAGGAAACGAGATAGGGACGGTTCTTATAAGCATTCCCGAGTGGAGAAGCTGCCTATTAAACCCCGACTCCCTTCGTCCTCTGGCCCTCCTAGTCCTTCAGCTGAGATCCATTCGATCATTAAAAAACCTTTCCATACTCCTGGCTCGACGAATATCTCCCTTACCGAAAAGCTCCCGGGTTGGAACTTGAAAGGGCTTTACTTTGATCGTGGAGTAAGTATAACTAACGCCGATGATTTTCTTAAAGAGGTGGATGCGGTTATAAGTCAAACACACACCCATCTCAACACTGCTAAGAGTCAACTTGAAACCAAATGGAACATCATAAGAGATATCTTTTATCAAAAGTTGCGTGGATGGGAGAATCTTGGTGATGACTTCCAAAAGCGCCATGATTCTCATCTTACAATAATTGCCGAGTTGGAGAATGATAAAGTCAAATGGGAGAAGGTTTTAGACAACATGATGCTACTATTGTCGTTCTTAATAAAAGAGTCACAGAGTTAGAGGCATCAGACAACGAGATTAAAAAGCTTTGGGAAGAACTTGAGGCTTCCAATCAAAGAGAAAAAGATGCCATAGCTGCCAAGCGCAATGTTGATGCCGAAATGGCTGTAGAGAAGGATTTCTCCAAACAATATCGAGAGGATGCCACTAATCTTCGTAAGGAAATAAAATATCTAAAGGCTTCTAACCAGACACTGATGGCCAAGGTCGAGTCTCTTGAGGAGGACAAGATAATTGCAGAAGAGACTTACAAACAAGCTATGGACGAAGCTGATGATGATATGTTCCACTTTTATGTATATAGTGTCATGAGCCGTGGGAGCTTGCATTACCTAGAGGATAGTTTTCCACGTACTTTGGCGCTCGTTTGGGAGCGAGTGCTTGAGATTAACGGTGATGATTGTAGCGAGGACGAGATCATTAAAAAACTCTTAGATGACAGGTCCAAAAAGGCTTTGGCCGAAGGAAAGGCACAACTAATGGGAGAGAGGACTGGTACTTCTAGTGAGAAAGTTCACACTCAACCAGATGTCAACCTTCATGTTGATCCCTCAGCCTTTGAAGCTTCTGGCTCACAGACATTAGCTAACCCAACTGATGCTCCTAAAGATAAAAATGTCACCATTGAGGGGGATGTTAATACAGAGGATATTGCTAATGTGCATGGTGAAAACGATGAGGCTGATGATGACAATCCCAATCACTGGAGAATTGAGCATAGGGATCCCTCGGAGAATCTTCTAGATACAGGTAAAATTGAAACTAACTTTACCCTATCGTTCTTAGAGTCCATTTTTGATTCACCTGGGTCCCTTGCTTATTATGCTCAATGTTTCCATAATTTGAATTTAATTTCACCCCTGTCTTCTCCTGCCATATGCAATGCAAAGACAACAGGATCTATTAGGGCTGACTCACCATTGACAACTTTTCCGCTTACTTCTGTCATTACTCCCCCACCTCCTAGTAACACACCCTTGCTTGTTACAGCTCCTGGGTCACAAGATACGAAGATCGGTGCCTTCTCAGATTTGGATGTTGTTGACTACGGTCTTAGTGACAATCTTGCAGATGAGAGTCCCCAGGTTACTACCAAGGAGAAAGGAAAGAAGTCTGCCAAGTCCCCACTATCTAAGAAGAAGAGGAAGAAGAAGAAGGACTTGGAGGCTACCGTTTTTTCTTCCCAAGAGAATCAGAGTAATGTGGAAGAGACCCCTCCGCCTTCACTTAACAAGCCATCTTTGAGATCAAGTGACAAGAAGAAATGATCATGCTTAGTAGTTGCTCAACTTGGTCGTTAATTACTTTCTTTTGTGTGTTGTATTTAGGCTGGTTGTATATGAGGGCACCGGTTCCCGCTTACTACTTTTGTACTTGTCATCTTTATGCACTCTGTTGTCCGATATTCTACACTTTGACCTGTGACTTTATGATATAGTTCTGCTTTGTTTGCCAGGAAATTGTGTCCTGCTTTTCATGCCTTAAATTTTGCTTTAGGTTTCGCTGTGCTTTTATATTCTTTGCATTTCATGCTTAATTTATATTTCCAATACAAATTCTGCATTACAAGTTATTTGTTATGATAGGCCAACTTTATTGGATTCTCCTGATCTTGACTAAGATGATGCTCACAACCCTTTCACGTTGATAACCATTTTATTAGGATCTTTTAATTTCATCTTAGTTACTTCAGAAAATCCAGTCTTGTTGGTTGGAGTGACCTAATGCCGAGTTTTCATGAAATTATGACTGGATTGTAGTATGTTTAAGAGAGCGTCATTAAATTTCGTTAATGCAATGGTAATGCCCCCATTCCACAATTGGTTTTAATATCTTGAAAATTAGGCATGGTTTTTTACAGTTAGATAAAGGAATCCGCTGTTTCTGGTAACTGAGCGGGCCAGTTACTTGCGGTTTTTATCATATAACTTTGAGGGAAGTTTTGGTTCTAATACTAACTGAATTTGGAAGATTCGGCTTATAACCGGATGTCCTTGAAAGGATCTTTGATCCGTTGTTCGTTGGATCTGAATAATTCAGACGCTTGCTAAACTTGTCGGATGCCTCCAAAGAGGTCTTCAGGTCCGCCAGTAACTGGGTTTGAAGGACCCAGAATCAATAGCTGGATTTGGAAGATCTAGCATCTGAGCGGATGCCTCCAAAGAGGTCTTTGAAAACCCTGTGTTTATATCGCTGTCCATCCATGTATAAATGGCACCGGCGTTGAACCGGGTGCCCCTTGGGGAGGTCTTGGGTTCGAAGCCCTATGTTTATATCGCTATCTGGCCATATCTTAATGGCGTCGGCGATGAACCGGGTGCACCTCGGGGAGGTCTTGGGTTTGAAGCCCGGTGTTTATATCGCTATCCAGCCATGTATAAATGGCATCGGCGATGAAACGGGTGCCCCTTGGGGAGGTCTTGGGTTTGAAGCCCGATGTTTATATCGCTATCCAGCCATGTATAAATGGCATCGACGATGAACCGGGTGCCCCTCGGGGAGGTCTTGGGTTCGAAGCCCGGTGTTTATATCGCTATCTGGCCATATCTTAATGGCGTCGGCGATGAACCGGCTATATCTTATTTGCCAGATTCTGGTTATGACTTGTCAAATCTGGGATTTCGAACTCTGTTATTAAGAATTTGCCCCTAGGGTGAAATTCAAAACTTGATCCGTAGCTTGGGTTTAGAGTACTTGATGCCCCTTATCTATGGTTTCGCACTTCACATCCTCTGTAGCAAGTGTGTAGATGTTTGAATATTAAGCAACAGGTGCTTGAACTTTCCCTCGTTAGGGGATGTGTTATAGCATTCCTCAAGCCCTATTTGGTTTTCAATGCGTTTCCGTTTGCTTAAAAAGCTTGTAATTAAAATTGATGTCAGCAGCTTGAAATTAAAAACATGCAAATGTACGATTTTAAACAAGTAAAGTAATTTCTTTCACTAATTTGTAAAAACTTCGCAACGATATTCACAATGCATGATTTATTTACAATTCATGATGTATGTATAATGCAAAATATGTGAAAGAAACTTTAAACAATGTAATGGCGGAGATGAATGATATTCCATGCTCGGGGAAGTGCGATTCCGTCTGTTGTTTTTAACTCAAAAATGCCATCTACAAATTTCTGGCTTATCATGTATGGTCCCTCCTAATTGGTTTCGAACACCCCGGTTCCTGTCATAATTCTCTTTAGGACGAGGTCCCCGACTTGAAAAGTTCTTTGTTTGACTTTTGCATTGAAATATGTGGCTACTTTCCGTTGATGGGTTGCTATCTTAATCTCTGCTTCTTTTCGCTTTTCCTCGAGTAAATCAAGCGCCTCCAATTGCAGTTCTTCATTCTCCTTCTGGTTGAAGTAGATTCTGCGTTGAGTTGGTACTTCCAGTTCCACTGGGATCATAGCTTCTGACCCGAATGCGAGTGAGAATGGGGTGTGCCCTGTAGCAGTTTTATGTGTTGTCCGGTACGCCCACAATGCAAAAGGTCATTCATCGTCCCAATTGCCTTTTGCTTTTTCGAGACGCTTCTTGATGGTTGACTTCAGTATTTTTTTGATGGCTTCCACTTGCCCGTTTGCTTGCGGATGAGCCACAGCTGCGAAGCTCTTTTTGATCCTATATTTAGCGCAGAAGTCTACGAATTCACTACTTTCAAAATGGGTTCCATTATCAGTGATGATCTTTTGTGGCACTCCAAACCTGCAAATGATGTTTTTCGAAACAAAATTGATTACTTTCTTTGAAGTGATAGTAGCCAAAGGTTCTGCCTCAGCCCATTTGGTGAAGTAGTCGACAACTACTATAGCGTATCTCATGTTTGCTTTTGCGGCGGGTAGTATCCCAATCAGATCTATGCCCCAGACCGTGAATGGCCATGGGCTAACCATTTGAGCTAGTTCTGTGGGAGGTGCTCTTGGAATTTTAGCAAATCTTTGGCATCTGTCACACTTATTTACATAGGTCAATGCGTCTAGGTTTACATCAAGCCAGAAATAGCCATATCGCAGAACCTTCTTGGCTAACATTTGACCGCCGTTGTGTCCTCCGCATTCTCCCTCGTGCAATTCTGCCAAAATCACTCTAGATTCCTTCTTGGTCACACATCGCAGCAATGGCATGGAGAATCCTCGTCGGTACAGCATTCCGTCTTGAACGAGGTACAAAGGGGCCTTACGCAATATCTTCCTTTTATTTTTCCGCTCTTCGGGTAGTGTCCCGTTGATGATATATTCATTGATTAGAGTTATCCATGACGTAGGTTCCTCAGTGGTTTCCATTATCCAGTCAACACTTGCTTCCTCAATAGTGGGGGTAGAAAGGACCTCGACGGGGATTAAACCGAGTAGCTGAGCATCTGATGAACTGGCATACTTGGAAAGAGAATCCGTTTTTGCGTTCTGTTCTCTTGGGACGTGAGATATAACATGGTGATCGAGGTTGTTTAGAAGTTCCATAGCTTTGATTAGATAAGAGGGGAGATTCCCAGTTTTGGTTTGGAACTCTTCGCGCACTTGACCCACCACCAACTGAGAGTCGCTAAGAATCTGCAAAGTTTTTAGGTTTAATTCTTTTGCCAATTTTAACCCTGTTATTAATGCTTCATATTCGGCCTCATTATTAGCTGATGGAAATTCTAATCTCAATGCGTATCATAAAGAGTGACCCTCTGGGGTTTCCAAGACAATTCCAGCCCCTGAGCAATAGTCGTTTCTGGATTCATCAAAGTATAACTTCCAAGTAGCTTCTGTTTCCGCTGGTTCCTTAACCTCTTCTCCTCTGTCTGTAAACTCACCGATAAAATCTGCTAGGTCTTGGCCATTGATGGCTCTTCGAGGATGGTAAGTGATGTCATATTGACTTAGCTCAATGTTCCATTTCAGTAGCCTTCCTGAAGTTTCTGGGCGAAAGAGGATCTGTCTTAATGGTTGATCGGTGAGGACCTTGATAGGATGAGATTGGAAATACGTTCTCAGCTTCTTTGAGGCGACAAGGAGGCAATATGCGAGCTTTTCTAGTTTAGGGTAATTTAGCTCTGCCCCGGCGAGCCTCTTACTAATGTAATATACCGGCAGTTGCACTCCTGTTTCTTCTCGGATTAGCGCTGCAGTCGAGGCATGTGATGAAACTGCTAGATATAAAATCATATCCTCCCCATCTTTAGGTTTTGATAACATTGGCGGTTATTCCATATGTCTTATCAATTCCTCGAAAGCCTACTGGCACTCCGAGGTCCATTGGAAGTCATTCTTTCCTTTCTTCAAAGCATCGAAAAGTGGAATGCATCGATCCGTTGCTTTGGAAATGAACCGGTTCAGTGCTGCTATCTTTCCATTTAAGCTTTTGAGCTCCGTTTTTGCCTTCGGGGCCCGCATTTCCCTTAAAGCCACAATTTGAGAGGGATTCTCTTCGATGCCCCTAGCATTGACGATAAATCCGAGAAATTTCCCCAAACAGACTTCGAATGAACATTTTAACGGGTTTAGTTTCATCCCGTATTTCCTGAGTATGTGAAACATTTCTGCCAAATCCTCGAGGTGACCTTCGGCCTTCTTTGATTTGACTAGCATATCGTCTACATATACTTCCATTGTATTCCCTATTTGAGATTTAAACATGGAGTTTACAAGATGTTGGTAAGTCGCTCCTGCGTTTTTCAGTCCAAATGGCATGACTTTATAGCAGTATAGTCCCCTATCCGTTATGAAACTCGTGTTCTCTTCGTCTGGCTTGTGCATCATAATTTGATTATATCCAGAATATGCGTCCATGAAAGATAGTGACCCGTGCCCTACTGTTGCATCTACAAGTTGGTCAATTCGGGGTAAAGGAAAACTGTCTTTTGGGCACGCTTTATTAAGATCTGAGTAATCTATACAAACTCTCCATTTTCCAGTGGACTTTTTGACAAGTACTGGGTTAGAAACCCAATCTAGATACGTAGATTCTCGTATGAAATCATTTTTAAGTAGTCTATCTACTTCCTCTTTCAGAGTCTCAGATCTTTCAAATCCCTGCATTCTTCTTTTTTGTTTTACAGGAGTCAATTTTTGGTTTATATTCAACTTGTGAACAATTACATCTGGTGGGATCCCACACATATCTGAGTGTTCCTAGGAAAATACATCTAAGTTTGCTTTCAAAAACAAGATTAATTCCCTTTGCAGCTTCATACCTAATTGAAATCCTATCTTCAAGACCCGGTTAGGGTCCTTGTCGAATATTGGAACAGGGATAGGGTCTTTGGCCGGATCTGCTCTATTTTCCCCCATACTATTTTTCCTTGTATCAATTGCTTTCCGACGCCACTATGCTCGCCAGTACGGGTTTTTTGCTTTAGTTGCTATAAGAGGGGTTTATGGACGCAAAGCGGCGGCTCTATGACCTTCTTCAATTCCTTCTTCCTTGCCTCTGCCAACTCAACCAAATAACACTCGCTTGCTGCTTGTTGATCACCTATGATTGTACCAACACCATTCTCTGTTGGAAATTTCATAGTGAGGCGCCGTAGAGCCGTAGTTATTCTGAATGCTGCGAGAGTAGGTCTTCCCAGGAAAGCATTGCAAGCAGAGGGTTCATCAATTACAACAAAGTCCTGTACCAATGCGGTTTTCTGGTCCCCTTCTCCAAGCTCCACCAACAGGCTGATGACACCAATTGGTTGAACAGCTTTACCAGTAAATCCATGGACCTTCTTCTGGCAGACCTTTATGTTGCTCATGGAAAGCTTCTTCCTATGGAATGCGCTAAAGAAGAGGATATTAACTAATGATCCGCTATCGACCAACACCCTTCTAACTATGGTTGGGCCCAGACCAATGGTTATCACCATTGGATCCTCTGTAGGTGTTATGATCCTAGTTGGATCTTCATCTTTAAATGTGATGTCGTCTCGCAGGATTCTCGGTACCTTTGCCGATAAAACTTCATCTATGGTCATGAGTTCACCTTTTTTCGGAAGGTTCTTTGCCTCATGAGCATACTTCACCATATCCCCCCAACTTTTCCCAACCGGGTAGGGGCCTCCTGAAATGGTGTTTATGATCATCTTTGGTATAGCAGCAATCGAAGTGCCCTCAGTCTGTTTAGAATGTCCTATGGAGGTTCCTTGGTCTTGAGTTCCCTGATCATTCTGGGAGTTCTTTGTGTAATGTTGAAGCCTGTTTTTCCTTATCAGCACTTCACTTAAGCTTTTCAAATGTCTACATTCGTTCGTGTTATGCCTCGGTTGGTTGTGAAATCGACAGAACGTGCCAGACTTTATTGCGTTATCAGTGACTCTTAACTTCCCGGTCTCTGGGTACTCTTCAGTATCTTTGGTCGTAATATAAATGTTCTCTATGGTATCATTAAGAGGAGTCATTTCATAATTCTTGAAGAAACGAAGCTTTTTGTTGTTTCAACCATCTTTCCCTTCATTCCCCCTTTTTTGATTTCCTCCGGTGTTTTTTTTTGTCCTCCTTGCACGTTTATATCTCTCTTTTCTGATGGCTCCTTATTTTCTATAGCTTCCATTGTGCAGGCCGGATCCTCATCCACGCCTATATACTCCTCTGCCTTGTCAAGTAGCTCTTCGAGAGTGGCAAGCTTCTTCTTCTTGATCCACCGCTCAAGTATGGTCTTTTTACTTATGCCTCCCTTTAGAGCCATCAAAGCCAAACGTGGCTCATAGTTTCCGACTTCGGCCGCAGCTGTATTAAAGCGAGAAAGGAAGGCTTTAATGGACTCCCCTGGCCGTAGCTCCAACTCATTCAATTCCATCACATCACGTACCTTGGTTGCTTGAAGCCGGAATTGATGTCTGAACAGCTTGGCCAAGGTAGCAAAGTCATCCATGGATTTTGGCGGGAGTTTTGTGAACCAGAGTGAAGCCACTCCTTCCAAGTAGGTAGGGAAGTATAAACATTTCAGCTCATCAGTAGCACATGCCTCATCCATGTGTTGGTCATACTTGAACAGGAACACTTGTGATCGCCAGTTCCATTATAGGCTTGTAGAACTGGGGGTTTGAATTTATTTGGATATGGCGCCATTTTTATTCTTTTTATAAGTGGGGTTTTTGTGGGAACAAATCCCCATTCCTTTTCATCGTCCACCTTTTTCTGGCTCTCATTCATGACCTTACGTACCATTCCGAATATTCGCTCCTCCTCATTGAGTTTGTCCATGGGGCGGATGCCTTCCTCTTTACCGGATGCTTGCCTACGCAATCGATCACGGTTCAGATTCCGGGGCCCTGGAGCTCGCGCATGGGGAAATGCCCCTTTGGTGGAACCGAACGCTTGTTGAGGAGTTGCTTTTTCTGAGTGGTTATGAGTAGGTGGCTTCATTCCCTTATGACTAGGATTCGCGACCTCCTGGACAGAATTTCCTTTATTTCGGCTTGAGGAAGAAGATCCAGTATCTTCCGTTCCAGTGGTTTTAGCGGTTTTGAGGCAGCTTGCACTCATGGTAACTTTGGCCGTTGCGGCTTGCATGGCGAACATGGTGTCGAGTTTCTTCATCATGGCTTCATTCGCAATATCCATTCGACTTGTTAGTCCTGCTGCCACTTCATCCAACTCCTTCCTTGTTACGGCAGTTCCGGCTTAAGAACTTTCTCCAACTTCAAACTTTCTTCTGTGTTAGTGGCATTATCGACATCTTCGAGACTTTTACTTGTAACTTTCTTCCATGGTATACCTGGTTTTCCCATGGTTTTTGAGATAAGTATTGCAACTTGGACAACTTAGATGATCAGAGTGGATTCAAAATTCCAATGCAAGGCCTTCTACCTTGTGAAAGAGAGAGAAATGGATTGGTAATTCGGGTCCCACGATGGGCGCCAAATGTTTGTCCTGAAATTGGGCAAACACCAAAAGTATATAAGAAGATTTCACAAAAAATGAAATAGTAGAGCCATACAACAATCCAAATGCAAGTAGAATGCACAAAGTTTTATAGTTGTTCAATCCAATGAGGATCTACGTCCACTCTCGTTGGGAATTTCATTTTCAATATGAAAGGTTATAAGATCAAATTCTCTCTTACAATATTATCGTTCTTTTACTCACAAATCACACAAATTACACTTAAATCCGTTAGAGAACAATGAGGAAAACGCATCAATCCACGGAGATATGATGTAGATGTGGTAGAATTAGAAGGATTCTTCCTTGTTCATAAACTTGTTTGATCAATCTTCAACTCTCCGACCGTTTGGATGTCTTTGATGGAGGTCATGATCCATGGATTAATCTTTGATTTAGGATGTTGGATAGATGCTAGGATTGTTCAAGAATATTTCTGACAGCACTTCGTGGCTTTTTGATTCCCCCTCCCCCCAAATGAAGAAGTGAGAGGGCATTTATAGGAGATTTCTAGACCAGGTGGCAATTCTGTAATTACGCAGGAAAACGCCATGACCCATGTCGCCCTTGGAATGCTAACGACCTGATTCATGTCGTCTGGCGGGTTAAGCCCCTGGCGTCTTGAACTCTCGACACGACATGACTTTCCCTATCATGGCTCATATCGTTGGCATGATTCGACATTAGTTGGAGGTGACATGAGTGAGACGCGGCATGGTTTAGCTTCGGACTTTGAATGACGACTAGCCCTTTATGTCGTTAAATGATATGGAGGCTGGACAGCATGACTCATGTCATGTAACTTTATGTTTCTCTGGGCCTTAGGCTTATAGCACGCCGTGGTGCCATGTTGCATGACGACTTAGCCTTGATGTTATGAATGGTGCACGACATGGAAGGGCGCGATATGATTGCAAGCAACCTGATGTAGTATGGATGAACCTCCTCCTTTGCGACATGACTCTAACGGCTTGGCTTTCATATCTCGCGGCATAAGTAGGTCACGACATGGTTTGCATTGAGATCTTGAGTAGCAGCTTGCTCCTCATGTCGTTCACTTGTTCCTTACGTCACTGAACGACATGGTGGATGGACGGCGTGATTGCCAGATGCTTTTACTTTACTCTGTCGCCATGAATGAAATGCGGCACGACTTGGGGCCAACCTGGTTTCCCTGGGGTGACATGGTATGGTACGACATGGCTTGATCTTGTGCTATTGTCCTGCGATATGGCCTTCAAGCGCCTTGGCATCCACACCATGACCTCGAGTTTGACTTGGTTTCATCATTATGATATGGACACTGCATGATTATTAGCGACATGGCGCTATATGACATGGTTTGAAATCGAATCAGTTTTGAGGTTAGGACAAACGATTTGTCCTCTGACGACATGACTTATGCACCACTCTTATAATATATTAGACCCATCTTTTTCGGGTTAACAATAAATCTGCAAAACCAAAACTACTAGCTGCCTGTGTGGAAAATAGGGGCACCCAGGGTTTAGGTTAAAACAATAACCTCCAGGTCAGTCATGTGACTGGTGTGAGAACTAAAACAGTTATTTAAAACTTTACTTTAAAATCAGATATATCAAGGACCACGCCGTATAACGCGGAACGGGTTTCCTCCCAGGAATACCGGTGCAAAAACAAACAGCGCAATGTTTTTTGGAAAATGAAGCTATTATAAGACCCGGGTCCCATCACACAATACAACGCATGCCTGCGGATAGGGTTTTACCTTATAATAGCCAAACATGCTTGGTACGTAAAACAAATCATTTGATACTATTATAAGTGCATAATGTTTAAAACAACTTCAAATATAAATGTGTCAATCCTAGACGGCATGGGTACCATATATCATGTCGCCACTACTAGGCTCTACAATGAAAACCGCAGTTGTCACGTATTGGAAGTTGGATTTTCGTCTTTGAACCAAGGCAAGCGATCATCCTTACTGCTTCGAGACGCTCTAGGCCGTGTCTCAGAAATAGCTGCAACTGCACCTTGGATCGTCAGGGCCGGTCCACTCGATGTGGATTAAAATGCTTGAACACTACGTTTCCCCGCCCTATGGGGCGTCAATCTGGTCTGTATAAAGACCATACCATCCATCGGCCCCGCAGTGCCGATATATCCGAGGCGCCTCGCTATCCATCATCCACATAAGTAAAACATCTGGGTGTGTAAAACCGAGACACCACTCCTAGCTAGAAGGAAACGCGTGTCCTCCCCGATGTCCTCTCCCGTTTCTGGTTTACACCGGGGTGTGAGGCTCGCGAACCAACACTATACACAAAGCTATGCTATATTAAAGTCGTGTTTTGATCATCAACCACATGAGTCTACTTCTCAACAGAAGCCTTGATCATTTGCATCTCAACATGCCACACAGGCAATTCACGCTATGCAAATGATGTCTATCAATCACACATAATGAAATCCAATGTCAGACACACAGTCCATTTACAAGTTCGTTCTGGGTCTGAACGAAACCGGAGGCACCATATTCCTTGTCCCGTATGTCCAATATGGAGAGAGGTCCTCGCATATCCGGTCGATCTCCAAGTACGTCTGGACGATCACCACTTATTACCTTGTCTTGGGTGTACAGCCCATTCAAGACATCAGTAATCATCCAAACGATGTGAAGACCTCCGGTCTTCAACCACCATCTTCATCCTCGACACATCATCGAATCAGTTATTCAGAATGGGATAAACCCGGTCTTTTGAATAACTCACGTATATAATAAACAAGTGCTATAAAAACACAACATATGCCTCATTCCAATCCAGAATATTCCTTTATTCAAACATTCTTATACTTTGGGTAAGGTTCCCATTAATTTTATCAATGATAAATTCTTTAAGTTTATTCTTTAATCTTCCTTTGGATATCATTTCAAACCATATTAAGGTTTTCCAAACTAGTCGGGATTAGCGAACCTTACCGAAGTAATCATTTGTTAAATTTCCCAATCCCAACCTATTCATCCCATGAAGCAAAACTGGTAAAACTTCATATCCAACACCATGGTGTTATCAGTAAATTCAACTACCATTTCACGTTCAAATCTAATTAAAGATTTAACTATCGCCTGGAGCAAAACTGGTGGTACTCCATTCTCGATCATTTCTCGAATTTGATAATTTTAGTTATCAAATTCACCTTTCAATCTATTTAAAGATTCATTAAAACTCTAATTCAATTTTAATTTCCAAAAATCATTACTTAATGATTATCTTCAAAGTTAAGAAATTAATCTTATCTTTAACTGGGTTATAGAACTAATGTCATTTAAAACACAGCTCACGATAAACCCAAAATCACCTTCCATTCACATTGGAAACTTCACGGAATACAGATAAATGTATATAATCGATATGAACTTCCATATCCAACCGATAATATAAATGAAATAACGGCCAAGCCTTTTAAATTCCATATATATTAGCAGTCTTCCTCTATAGAAGCTCACTTCGATTATTACCTAATCGAATTCCATTCAATTCCAATTTAATATGTTAAATTGGAAAACTTTACTTTGGAAAATCTCCTTTAAATCTTAACAAAAGATTTATAAATTCCAAATCATATTTCACTGTAAATCGGGTTAAAGAACGAATGTCGTTAAAAACACAGTTCACTATAAACCCAATTCACATTCCATTTTCTTCCGATTATTAAATATAATTGGAAACTCTAACAATCTTAATTAAAAAGATTTATTCTCTTCACATGGGGTTCAAGAACAGTGTTACTAAAGACACCATTCATGACAAACCCAAAATCCCATTTGATATTAAATACAAGGCTCTAAATGGAAATTATATCGGCTTATATTCAATATCAAACTCTGAAATCACCAAATATCGTATTGGAATAATGATATATATATATATCTTCCAAATTCCTCCACAATATCCGTATAATCACGGAATCCAATATCGAAATATTCCAAAGATAATTTTGATTCAAATGGTTTCTAATTCATATATTGGAAATTCTGGTTGTTTTTAAAACCATTTCTTATCCAATTTATTTATTTAGAAATAATTGGATTATAGTTCTAGTTCATAACTAGTTCATTTCGATAAAAATCTATTTTTATCTTTTCAAATATGGAATTTTTCATCCCAATTCTTTCCAAATCATTTCTTATGATTTTACACTAATTATTGATATTTTTAATAATTTTATCAAGGCCCGTACAGTCGATTTCCATAAATGGCCATCGAACTGACCTTACAACGACCTTTTCCAAATTTGATTTGGTCATAATTCCAAATCCAACCATTTGATTTCAAATATCTATTATTTGTTAGAAAGCCCTTTTCGATACGAACCCAACGTTTCCGGTTTCAGGAGAATTCGACGGTCGGATCTCCCGAAATGTCCATTCGAAGTCAATGGTCGAAATTCGCAAACTACCGCAGTGCGGCGCATTCTATTCAGACCATTATATTATATATATAATATATATTTCGTTGATTTCCATTTAAAACGTATTTTATAAATCGTTTTATATTCGTTTTGAAAATGGTTTCAACTTCATATTCGATTTTAAATCAAAATTGAATATTCCATATCATTAACATATAAATGATAATATTTTCAAACATCTGATTTTTAAATCCCTTCATTTTTGATATTCTTTATAAAAATGAATAAAATTGATACAAATATCGTTCGCGTCAAAATGGCGCATATCTAATCAACACGATATTGTAGAGGAATTTGGAAGATATATATATCGTTATTCCAATACGATATTTATTGATTTATAATTTGATATTGAATATAAGCCAATATAATTTCCATTCAGAGCCTTGTACTTAATATCAAATGGGATTTTGGGTTTGTCGTGAACGGTGTCTTCAATAACACTGTTCTTGAACGCCATGTGAAGAGAATAAATCTTTTAATTAAGATTGTTAGAGTTTCCAATTATATTTAATAATTGGAATAAAAATGGAATGCGAATTGGGTTTATCGTGAACTGCGTTTTTAACGACATTCGTTCTTTAACCCGATTTATTGTGAAATGTGAATTGGAATTTATAAATCTTTTATTATGATTTAAAGGAGATTTTCCAAAGTAAAGTTTTCCAATTTAATAAAATAAATTGGAATGGAATGGAATTCGATTTGGTCATAGTCGAAGTGAATTTCTATGGAGGAAGACGGCTAATATATATGGAATTTAAAAGGCTTTTCCGTTATTCCATTTATATTATTAGTCGGAAATAGAATATTATATCGATTATATATATTGATCTGTTTTCCATAAAGATTCCATCGTTAATGGAATGTGATTTTGGGTTTATGGTGAGCTGTGTTTTAAATGACATTAGTTCTTTAACCCAGTTAAAGATAAGATTAATTTCTTAACTTTGAAGATGATCATTAAGTAATGAATTTTGGAAATTAAAACTGAATTAGAGTTTTAATGAATCTTTAAATAGATTGAAAGGTGAATCTGATATATAAAATTATCAAATTCGAAAGATGATCGAGAATGGAGTACCACCAATTTTACTCCAGGCAATAGTTAAATCTTTAATTAGATTTGAACGTGAAATGGTAATTGAATTTACCGATAACATCGTGGTGTTAGATAAGAAGTATTACCAGTTTTACTTCATGGGATGAATATGTTGGAATTGGGAAAGTAAACAAATGTTTACTTCGGTAAGGATCGCTAATCCCGACTAGTTTGGATAAACCATAATTTGATTTGAGATGATATTCAAAAGAAGATTAAAGAATAAATTTAAAGAATTTATCTTTGATAAAATTGATGGGAACCTTTCCCAAAGTATAAGAATATTTGAATAAAGGAATATT
The DNA here is from genome assembly GCA_030737875.1 of Allium sativum. NCBI lineage: Eukaryota > Viridiplantae > Streptophyta > Magnoliopsida > Asparagales > Amaryllidaceae > Allium > Allium sativum. Next base: position 163,461,999 of record CM060923.1, read on the forward strand.
CTGGATTGGAATAAGGCGTATGTTGTGTTTTTATAGCACTTGTTTATTATAAATGCGAGTTATTCAGAAAGACCGCGTTTATCCCATTCTGAATAACTGATTCAACGATATGTCGAGGATGAAGACGGTGGTCGAAGACTGGAGTTCTTCACATCGTTTGGATGATTACTGATGTCTTGATTGGGATATACACCCAAGACAAGGTAATAAGTGGTGATCATCCAGATGTACTTGGAGATCGACCGGATATGCGAGGACCTCTCTCCTGTATTGGACATATGGGACGAGGAATTAGGTGCCTCCGGTTTCGTTCAGACCCGGAACGAACTTGTAAATGGATGTGTGTCTGGCATTGGATTTCATTCTGTGTGATTGATATACATCGGTTGCATAGCGTGAATTGCCTATGTGGCATGCTGAGATGCAAATGATCAAGGCTTCTGTTGAAAAGCAGAGTCTTGCGGTTGATGATGTGACGGCAAGGAATTTCGCTCGATCTGAATCAGTCGTTAAACCGATCTAAACCGTTCGAAACCCCTGAACGTTGAGAACATGACAAACCAGAACACAAACAGAAGAACATTTCATTGTATATTACAACAATTCCATCAGATACAAGAATATACAGAGTATAAATGAATAAATATTACACAGAAATATCAGAGATTTAAATTACATTTAAATACATAGCAGCGGAAAAATAATATAAAGCACAACTGAAGGTGATATACGGATACAGAGCTTTCCGGATATCATTCCAGCTGTAAACCAGGATCCTGTGAATATAAATCTGCAAAACCAAAACTACTAGCTGCCCGTGCGGAAAATAGGGGCACCCAGAGTTTAGGTTAAAACAATAAACTCCAGGTCAGTCATGTGACTGGTGTGAGAACTAAAACAGTTATTTAAAACTTTACTTTAAAAGAGAGTAATTCAAGGGACCACGCCGTATAACACGGAACGGGTTTCCTCCCAAGAATACCAGTGCATAGAATAAACAACGCAATGCTTTTTCGAAAAATGAAGCTATTATAAGACCCAGGTCCTATCATACAATGCAACGCAAGCCGGGGGATAGGGTTTTCCCTTATAATAGCCAAACATGCTTGATACGTTTTAAAACAAATCATTTGATACTATAATAAGTGTATAGTGTCAAAACATTTCAATCATAAGTATAAATCATAGACGGCATGGGTACCATATATCATGTCGCCATACTAGTTCTACAATTAAAACCGCGATACACGTATTGGAAATTGGATTTCCGTCATGAGTCGAGGCAAGGGGCAAGCTCCTCTCCGCGTTCGAGACACTCTAGCAAATGTCCCCGGGATTACGCACACTGGGTAACCCCTGGATGCGGCTGGGCCGGTCCTCACTTACGTTAGAGGATTAATTATGCCTGAACACACGTTTCCCGGTCCTTACAGACCTATAATCGAGGCGCCTCATTCCAACAACCACAAAGGTGAAAAGTATATATATGTCAGGGCTGGTAAGTCACTGACACCACCAAAGCTAGAAAGAAACGTGCGCTCTCCCAGCGGTCCGTATCCCGTTTTTAACTCATACCGAGGTGTGAGGCTTGCGAATACACGCTATACACAAAGCTGCCACGTAGGCGTGCTTTGATCATCAACCACAAGACTTTGCTTTTCAACAAAAGCCTTGATCCATGCAACTCAGCATGCCACACAGGCAATTCATGCCATGCGATTGATATCTATCGATATATAACCTCTAAGCTCGTACGTCTCAGAGAAGGGCGTTAAGCAAGAGAATAAATTCTCCGCCGCCAAGCAGATATATATTTAATAGAAATCAATCAACACAGAATAAAATCCAATGTCAGGCACACAATCCATTTACAAGTCCGTTCTGGGTCTGAACGAAACCGGAGGCACTTTCCTCGCATATCCATCCATCTCCAAGTACGTCTGGACGACCACTAACTATTTCCATCCTCTTGGGTGTACAGCCCAATCAGGATCGTCAGTAATTATCCCTACGATGTGAAGACTTCCGGTCTTCAACCACCGTCTTCATCTTCGACATATCGTCGAATCGGTTATTCAGAATGGGTATAAACCCGGACTTTCCGAACAACCCGCGTATATTGAAAACAAATGTTACACAAACACAACATACGCCTCTATTTGAATCAAGTTCATTATATATTCAATTTGAAATCAAATTGGTTTTCCTTTGCCACGCTCACATATTGATTCGAAAAATTATGAAATTTGGAATCTAGCAATAATTTGACATCACGGATCCAACAAAAGTGGTTTCGTCGAAATCCGAGGTCATTTGCAAAATGGCTATTTTTAAGGGCTATATATTATATTAAAATATATATAAATTCCACAGCGACTATTTCTAATTTTCAACTGGACATATCTCATCATTTCTAAAATGAAATCTCAGTTTGTTAACTTCGTTACAAAGATATAGTTATACAGATTCAAATATTTCTTGTTTCGTTCAATTCTGACTTATATTGAATTCTGTATATTCATTTGAAATTAGAAATCGAATTTTCGAACTACCGCGCCATTTTCTTTTCTATTTATAATTATATATAATTATTTATATTCTAACGACGACGTATATAATATATACGTCGATTCTATATTGAAAATAAATTTTCCGTCGCCATTATTTAAAATAATCTATTTTAAATATTCAAAATTCGCTAAAATGGCCAAAATAAAAATTTTAAACTGGCCCAGATTTTGCGGGTTATTACAACAGCTTTAATATAGCGTAGCTTTGTGTAGCGTTAATTCGCGAGCCTCACGCCCCGGTGTGAACCAGAAACGGGAGAGGACCTCAAGGAGAGCATGCGTTTCCTTCTAGCTAGGAGTGGTGTCAGCGTTTTACTAGCCCTGACATTTTACTTATGTGGATGATGGATTGTGAGGCGCCTCGGTTATATCGGTCTCTTCGGAGCCGATGGATGGTCTTTATACAGACCATATTGACGCCTCATAGGGCGGGGAAACACAGTGTTTAGGCATTTTAATCCACATCGAGTGGACCGGGCCTGACGATCCAGAGGTCACTCGAGCTCTGACCTGAGACATAGGCTAGAGTGTCTCAAAGCAGTAAGGACGATCCCTTGCCTTGGTTCACTGATGGAAATCCAACTTTCAATACGTGACATTTCGGTTTTGATTGTAGAGCCTAGTATTGGTGACATGATATATGGTACCCATGCCGTCTAGGATTGATACATTTATATTTGAAATTGTTTTATACACTATGCACGTATAATAGTATCAAATGATTTGTTTTAAACGTACCAAGCATGTTTGGCTATTATAAGGGAAAACCCTATCCTCCGACTTGCGTTGCATTGTGTGATGGGACCTGGGTCTTATAATAGCTTCATTTTTCAAAAAAGCATTGCGCTGTTTTATGCACTAGTATTCTTGGGAGGAAATCCGTTCCGTGTTATACGGCGTTGTCCCTTGATATATCTGAGTTAAAGTAAAGTTTTAAATAACTGTTTTAGTTCTCACACCAGTCACATGACTGACCTGGAGTTTATTGTTTTTACCTAAACTCTAGGTGCCCCTATTTTCCACACGGGCAGCTAGTAATTTTGGTTTGGCAAATTTATATTCACAGGATCCTGACTTACAGCTGAAGCGATATTCGAAAAGCTCTGTATCCGTGTATTACTTTCAGTTGTGTTTTTATTGTTTTTCTGCTGCTATGTATTTAAATGTAATTTAAATTTCTGATATTTATCAAATGTATATTATTTGTTCATACTCTGTATATTCATGTACTATGATGTAAATTGTTGTAATAAGCAACGAAATGTTATTCTGTTTGTGTTCTGATTCGTGTTGTTCTCAAAGCAATCCGGGCTATCCTTCACGGGGAAGTTCGGGTCATTATATTTGGTATCAGAGCTTTGGTTTACAGAGCTCGAGAACGAGACGCATTAGAACCGAACGAAAGAATTCATTAGAGATTGGATTAGTAATATCCAATTAGAATGAATCGTTAGAGATGGGATCAGTAGCATCCTAGAATGAGTCGAAAGAGGGTTATTTTAAATTAAAAATGAAAACAAATTTTGTTTTGAAAATTTAAATCAATTATTCGTATTTGAATATTTTTTATTTATTGAATTTGGACAATCAAATATATAGAGATTTTAATATACGTCTAATCCACGTGTATTGATGTAATAACCCGGAAAATCTGGGCCAGTTTAAAATTTTTATTTTGGCAATTTTAGGGAATTTTGATTATTTAAAATGAATTATTTTAAATAATATCGACGAGAAATTTATTTTGAATATAATTAGAACGTATATATTATATACGTCGTCGTTAGAATATAAATATTTATATATAATTATAAATAGAATTGAAAATGGCGCGGTAGTTCGATAATTCGATTTCAAACTTCAATTGAATGTACCGGGTGCAAGACAATCCGGATTTTAGTGAAACCAAAAATATTAGGATCTATTCATGAATATCTTTCCAACGAATCCGACAAATCAAGATTTCATAGCGGGAATCAAAAGATATGTCCAGTTGAAAATTCTGAATAGTCGCTATGGAATTCAGGCCCATAGAAATAGACATTTTGCAAACGACCTCGGATTTCGACGAAACCAGTTTTGTTGGGTCCGTGATGTAAAGTTATTGCTAGGTTTCAAATTTCATAATTTTTCGAATCAATATGTGAGCGTGGCAAAGGAAAACGCGTTTGACCAGTTTCAGTTGATTTTAATCGACTGAAAAATGGCCATTTTTCCAACGCTCTCAGAATTTGACGAAACTAGTTTTGTTAGGACCGTATTGTCAATACGAAGTTAGAAAATATTTTTGTGGAATTTTTCGAGTCCGTACTTGACCCCGGTAATTTGAAATGTACGTTTAAAATTCAGTATAATGTTTTAAATGTAAATTCAAACGAAAACTGATTGTAATAATCAAATCAGCTTACGAAACATATCCCATTGTGTTCGGAATGGGGGTAATTAGCTAGGGGCGACAGTCGTTGGGTTGGGAGTGGAGTTCGTGGAGAGAAGAAGATATTTTTGAATTTAAAATAATTTAAAAATAAAATATAATGGGCCAATCCACTCCTTTCTCTCTCACTTCTTTTGACCAAGTCAAACTCGCCCCAAATCCTCTCGTTCACGACGGAAAACCATTCGCCCCTTCCCAAGCTTTTTCCGGCGGCTTCGTTCATCTCTGACGTGCGCCACCACCAGATTATCAAAGGCCTCTCCTCCCTCTTCCAATCAACACCCGCTGCACCACCAACCTCTCCGCCTATCTCGAGTTCTACGCCTGGGAAGTCCGCCGCCGTCGTGCCTGAATTCGCCACCACCAGGGGTCCGAGCTCGACGTGACATACCTCGCCGGAAAGCCCTCTCGACGCTCTCCGCTGTGGTACTCTCTGATCGTCGCCTAGCTACGCGGATTAGCCGAAAAATCGAACCCTATCTCGTGAAGACAGTTCGACGATACACAGTGAGCAATTTCTATTCTTTTTATATATTTAAATTACATTGTTTTAAATCAGAAATTTATAGAAAGAGCATTGGAAAAAAAATCTGGAATTTGTTTAAAATAGCATTGTTTTAAAAGAAATAGAGTTGTTTTTGGAAAATAAACATATATTGTTTTTGAATAACAAAGGAGCATTCTTTTTGAAAATATACAATGTTTTTGAGAAGATGAAACTTAGCATTAGATTAGTTTTTTTTAAAACTGAAAAGATTCAATTTTTATATATTGAATAGCATACTAAAAATTCGATTTTTATATATTGAATAGCATACTAAAAATTCGATTTTTATATATTGAATAGCGAAGTAAAAATTCGATTTTTACATATGTAGTGGCTACGGGCAACGGAGATGACGAAGATGCGATAACAATGAAGATTTCTCTAAAAAAAGAGTCAAGATGTTTGGATAGCTATTTGTGAGAATTTCTCACCTTTCAATTTCTTTTTTTCTAGTTATATATATATATATATATATATATATATATACTAGGATGCAGACGGTGCTTAGTAGCACCCGACACAATCGTCCACAGACCATGGACTTGTTTGTTTGGTTGCAAAAATTAGTTAGATGATTTGGTTTAAATTGAATGGTTTGGTGAAATGAAATTGATTTGATTGATGTGTGAATGGCGTGGGCCTTCACTAGACCGGGGATAAGGCTAGGCCTCGTCCCGTTTCTAGTATCGTGCCGTTATGCCGCCGAAATTTTCTAAAATAAGTTAGAAAAATAAAAATATCATTTTATTGAATAAATGAATTGAATAGAAATTCATATGTTAAAATAAAATGTTTTGCCGTTAAAAATATAATTTTTAACGTGAATATGAATAAATAAATATTCATTTACAAACCAGACGGTTTGTTTATGTACACCTATTTGAATGACATTGATTGGGACGATAAATTTTACACATCGCCCAACTGCACAAATAAAATCTGTGTTTGATTGTTTGAAACCCCACACGGGTGTTGGGATGAAATATGAATTTCACTCATCCTGATTGATTAAATATGTCGATCGATTGATTGACAGGCTGTTATAAGCGTTAGATATCTATATTTGATGCTTATACAGTGTAGTGCACTTTGGTTGATGGTTGATTATTTTTCAATGCTATTATATGTGTGTAATGTATGAAAATCCATATAATTAACTTTATATGGTAATTGATTGGGCCTCATTCCAATTTGAAAAATAAAGAATATTATAAAATAAATGTTCATGTGTTGACAGTACTCATCCATTGAGATTGGTCATGTGTTGAATGAAATATTTTAGTAATAAAATTTACATCTTTATCAATATAAAATAAAGGTTCATGTGTTGACAGTACTCATCCATTGAGATTGGTCATGGGTTGAACGAAATATTTTGATAATAACAACTATTTTGAAAAAGAAATATTTGAAATAGAATATTTGAAAATAGAAATTTATGAAGCCGTGTTGATTAGATTGACGCCATTTTGACGTAAACAATATTTATATCGATTTTATTCATTTCGAAATGAATTGAATTGAAAACGATTTCGAAATGAATTGAATTAAAAACGATTTCGAAATGAATTGAATTAAAAACGATTTCGAAATGAATTGAATTAAAAACGATTTCGAAATGAATTGAATTAAAAACGATTTGGAAATGAATTGAATTAAAAACGATTTCGAAATGAATTGAATTAAAAACGATTTCGAAATGAATTGAATTAAAAACGATTTCGAAATGAATTGAATTGAAAACGATTTCGAAATGAATTGAATTGAAAACGATTTCGAAATGAATTGAATTGAAAACGATTTCGAAATGAATTGAATTAAAAACGATTTCGAAATGAATTGAATTAAAAACGATTTCGAAATGAATTGAATTGAAAACGATTTCGAAATGAATTGAATTGAAAACGATTTCGAAATGAATTTAATTAAAAACGATTTCGAAATGAATTGAATTAAAAACGATTTCGAAATGAATTGAATTAAAAACGATTTCGAAATGAATTGAATTGAAAACGATTTCGAAATGAATTGAATTGAAATTTGAATTGAATAGAAATGAATTTTAAAACGAATTTATAAAGAAGAATTCAATTTTGATTTGAATTGAAAAGGAAGTTGAAATTGCTTTTGAAACGAATTTAAAACTATTCATATAATTCGTTTTAAATAGAAATCGACGAAATATATATTATATATATTATATATATAATATAATGGCCTGAATAGAACGCGCCGCGCCGCGGCAGTTCGCGAATTTCGACCATTTATTTCAAACGGACATTACGGGAGATCCGACCGTCGGATTCTCATAAAACCGGAACCGTTGGGTTCGTATCGAAAAGAGCTTTCTAACGAATATTAGAAATTTGAAATCTAACGGTTGGATTTGGGATTATGTCCAAATCAAATTTGAAAAAGGTCGCTGTAAGTGCAGTTCGATAGCCGTTGATGGAAATCGACTGTACGGGCCTCGATAAAATTATTAAAAATAGTAATAATTTGTGTAAAATCATAAGAAATGATTTAGAAAGAATTGGGATGAAAAACTCCATATTTGAAAAGATAAAAATAGATTCTTATCAAAATGAACTAGTTTTGAACTAGAATTATAATTCTATTTATTTTTAAGTAAACAAATTGAATTTGAAAAGGGTTTTAAAAATAACCAAAATTTCCAATGATTGCATTGGAATGGATTTGAATCGAAATTGTCTTCGGAATATTTCGATGTTGGAATTCGTGATTATACAGATGTTGTTATGGAAATTTGAAAGATATATATTTATATCGTTATTTCCAATACGACATTTGTTAATCGTAGAATTTGATATTGAATATAAGCCGGTATATTTTCTATTCAGAGCCTTGTATTGAATATCAAATGTGATTTGGGTTTGTCGTGAATGGTGTCTTCACTAACACTGTTCTTGAACCCAGTTGAGAAAAGATTTAATCTTTTTATTTAGATTTAATGAAGTGTACCAATTAAATAATATTTAATTGAAATTGAATTGATATTGATTTTTGGATTTATCGTGAACAGTGTTCTAAATAACACTCGTTCTTTAACCCGATAATTAATGGAATGTGATTTTGGGTTTATCATGAACCGTGTTTTAAATGACACTGATTCTTTAACCCAGTCGAAGATTAAAACTAAGTGGAGTTTTAATGAATCTTTAATTAGATTGAAAAGATCGAAAATGGAGTACCACCAGTTTTGCTCCAGGCGATAGTTAAATCTTTAATTAGATTTGAACGTGAAATGGTAATTGAATTTACCGATAACACCGTGGTGTTAAATATGAAGTATTACCAGTTTTACTTCATGGGATGAATAGGTTGGGATTGGGAAATTAAAACAAATGATTACTTCGGTAAGGTTCGCTAATCCCGACTAGTTTGAATTGATATTCAAAAATAGATTAAAGAATAAATTCAAGAAATTTATCTTGGATAAAATTGATGGGAACCTTTCCCTATGAATGTGAAATTTAGAAACTAACTGTCGGTTAGCCAAGTAGAATGGTTTTCTGAATATTGATCTGATGTTGGTTTCGGCCTTCGGGGTTAATATTTTGGGAATTATTCTCTTGATTAATTTACTGTTAGTGACTGATGAATTGGAATGAGGCGTATGTTGTGTTTGTGTAACACTTATTTAAAATATACACGAGTTATTCGGAAAGACCGGGTTTATCCCATTCTGAATAACTGATACGACGATATGTCGAAGATGAAGACGGTGGTTGAAGACCGGAAGCCTTCACATCGTTTGGATAATTACCGACGATCCTGATTGGGCTGTACACCCGAGAGGATGGAAATAGTTGGTGGTCGTCCAGACGTACTTGGAGATGGATGGATATGCGGGGAAAGTGCCTCCGGTTTCGTTCAGACCCAGAACGGACTTGTAAATGGACTGTGTGTCTGACATTGGATTTTAGTCCGTGTGATTGATCTCTATTAAATATATATCTGTTTGGCGGTAGAGAATTTATTCTCTTGCTTAATGCCCTTCTCTGAGACGTACGAGCTCAGGGGTTATATATTGATGGATATCAATCGCATGGAGTGAATTGCCTATGTGGCATGCTAAGATGCAAATGATCAAGGCTTCTGTTGAAAAGCAAAGTCTTGTGGTTGATGATCGAAGCACGGCCTTTGTGGCGTAGCTTTGTGTAACGTTGATTCGCGAGTATCACACCCGGTACGAACTAAAAACGCGAGACGGACATCAGGGAGGACATGCGTTTCTTTCTAGTTAGGAGTGGCGTCAGTGCTTGAACTGGCTGATGAGTTTGACTCATGTGGATGTTACTTATTATTACTTGCTGAAAAGTGAGGCGCCTCGTGATATCGGTTTCGGCCGATGCTTCTGGTCGGCTGACGGGCCAGGCTTACGCCCCAAAGGGCGGAGGAACGTAGTGTTCAGGCATATTAATCCACATCGGTGGACCGGCCCTGACGATCCAAGGCTTGCCTGCGCGCTTGCCTGAGACATGGGCTAGATTGTCTCGAATCGGTTGAGGATCTTGCCCCTAGCCTCGGTTCATACCATAAATGATAACCCAACTTCCAATACGACGTCTTGCGGTTTTGATTGTAAACTTATATATGGCGACATAGTGTTATGGGGCATTCATGCCGCCTATGATTGATACTTATGATTTGAAGTTGTTTTATACACTATGCACTTATAATAGTATCAAATGATTTGTTTTAAACGTATCAAGCATTCTTTGGCTGTTATAAGGGAAAACCCTATCCTCGGCTGCGTTGCATTGTGTGATGGGACCTGGGTCTTATAACAGCTTCATTTTTTCTTTATTTAGCATTGCGCTGTTTGTTTTATGCACTGGTATTCTTGGGAGGAAACCCGTTCCGTGTTTTACGGCGTGGTCCCTTGATTTACCTAACTTTAAAATAAAGATTTATAACTGTTTTAGTTCTCACGCCAGTCACATGACTGACCTGGAGTTTATTGTTTTAACCTAAACTCTGGGTGCCCTTATTTTGACACGGGCAGCTAGTAGTTTTGGTTTTTGCAGATTTATATTCACAGGATCCTGGTTTTCAGCTGGAACGATATACGGAAAGCTTTGTATCCGTATATCTCTTCTAGTTGTGTATTGTATTATTTTCCGCTGCTATGTAATTTATTGTAATCTCTGATATTTCTGTGTAATATATATTCATTTATACTCTGTATATTCTTGTAATCTGATGCGTTGTTGTAATATACAATGAAATGTTCTTTTGTCTGCGTTCTGTTGTGGCTTGTTCTCGAACTATCCGCCACTTTCCTTTACGGGGAAATTATGGGTTTTCACAATTGAATCCTCAAATATACTGGATAGATATGAAATCACACTCTAGTCTCCAGGAGACGAATTTGATGATAGTCTAGTGTAAAAACCCGCAACTTCCCCGTAAAGGAAAGTGTCGGATAGTTCCAGAACAAGCCACAACAGGACACATACAGAAGAACATTTCATTGTATATTACAACAATGCACCAGAATACAAGAATATACAGAGTACAAGTGAATATTACACAGAAATATCAGAGATTTAAATTACATCTAAATACATAGCAGCGGAAAATAATACAATACACAACTAGAATGAGATATACGGATACAAAGCTTTCCGGATATCGTTCCAGCTGTAAACCAGGATCCTGTGAATATAAATCTGCAAAACCAAAACTACTAACTGCCCGTGTCGAAAATAGGGGCACCCAGAGTTTAGGTTAAAACAATAAACTCCAGGTCAGTCATGTGACTGGTGTGAGAACTAAAACAGTTATTAATCTTTATTTTAAATCATTAGGTAAATCAAGGGACCATGCCGTATAACACGGAACGGGTTTCCTCCCAAGAATACCAGTGCATAAAACAAACAGCGCAATGCTAAATAAAGAGAAATGAAGCTGTTATAAGACCCAGGTCCCATCACACAATGCAACGCAGCCGAGGATAGGGTTTTCCCTTATAACAGCCAAAGAATGCTTGATACGTTTAAAACAAATCATTTGATACTATTATAAGTGCATAGTGTATAAAACAACTTCAAATCATAAGTATCAATCACAGGCGGCATGAGCGCCCCATCCCACTATGTCACCATATATAGGTTTACAAATAAAACCGCAAAGTCACGTATTTGGAAATTGGATTTCCGTCTATGAACCGAGGCAAAGGATAGTCCTCACCGACTTCGAGGCTGCCTAGCCCGAGCCTCAGGGTCAGAGCGCATCGAGAGGGGGGGGGGGGAGAACTCGAGATCGCCACTGGCTAGGCAGTCTCGAAGTCGGTGAGGACTATCCTTTGCCTCGGTTCATAGACGGAAATCCAATTTCCAAATACGTGACTTTGCGGTTTTATTTGTAAACCTATATATGGTGACATAGTGGGATGGGGCGCTCATGCCGCCTATGATTGATACTTATGATTTGAAGTTGTTTTATACACTATGCACTTATAATAGTATCAAATGATTTGTTTTAAACGTATCAAGCATTCTTTGGCTGTTATAAGGGAAAACCCTATCCTCGGCTGCGTTGCATTGTGTGATGGGACCTGGGTCTTATAACAGCTTCATTTCTCTTTATTTAGCATTGCGCTGTTTGTTTTATGCACTGGTATTCTTGGGAGGAAACCCGTTCCGTGTTATACGGCGTGGTCCCTTGATTTACCTAATGATTTAAAATAAAGATTAATAACTGTTTTAGTTCTCACACCAGTCACATGACTGGCCTGGAGTTTATTGTTTTAACCTAAACTCTGGGTGCCCCTATTTTCGACACGGGCAGCTAGTAGTTTTGGTTTTGCAGATTTATATTCACAGGATCCTGGTTTACAGCTGGAACGATATCCGGAAAGCTTTGTATCCGTATATCTCATTCTAGTTGTGTATTGTATTATTTTCCGCTGCTATGTATTTAGATGTAATTTAAATCTCTGATATTTCTGTGTAATATTCACTTGTACTCTGTATATTCTTGTATTCTGGTGCATTGTTGTAATATACAATGAAATGTTCTTCTGTATGTGTCCTGTTGTGGCTTGTTCTGGAACTATCCGACACTTTCCTTTACGGGGAAGTTGCGGGTTTTTACATTTGGTATCAGAGCCAGGTTTCGATCCTGGGACCTGTGGGTAAATTGTTTTTTTTTATCTTATTTTATCTTATTTTCATTTTAAAATTCCGATTTAAAAGGATTTAAAAACAGATTTTTTAAAGTAAAAACTGATTTAAAAAAAAAAGGTTTTAAAACAGATTTTAAAACAGTTTTTTTTAAAGAAGAAAAAAACTGAATTATTAAAGATTTTAAAAACTGATTTTTGTTTAGATTTAAAAAAAATATATAAAGATGTGAATTTTATAAATATAAAGATGAGATTTTTTGTTTGTTTAAAAATAGTTTTTTTATTGGTGAAAGAAATGATTTTTATAAAGAGAAAAGACACGATCTTTACATGGATGTCATTGGGTTTTTATGTATATGTAACAATATAAAATTCGATTTCTAGAAATATAAAGGAGCGTTTCTATATGTAGAAAGTAAGGAGGAAAATTGGATTTTTATATATTGAATAGCGAACTAAAAATTCGATTTTTATATATTGAATAGCGAACTAAAAATTCGATTTTTATATATTGAATAGCGAACTAAAAATTCGATTTTTATATATTGAATAGCGAACTAAAAATTCGATTTTTATATATTGAATAGCGAACTAAAAATTCGATTTTTATATATTGAATAGCGAACTAAAAATTCGATTTTTATATATTGAATAGCGAACTAAAAATGCGATTTTTATATATGGAATAGCGAAGTAAAAATTCGATTTTTACATAGGTAGTGAAAGCGGGCAACGAAGATGACGAAGATGCGATAGCGATGAAGATTTCTATCAAAGAAGAGTCAAGATGCTTGGATAGCTATAAGTGAGAACTTCTCACTCAAATTCTATTTCTCTAGTTATATATATATACTAGGATGCAGACGGTGCTTATTAGAAGCACCCGACACCCGTCCACATACCATGGACTTGTTTGTTTGGTTGTGTAGTTGGTTAGATTATTTGATTTGAATTTGATTGATTGGTTGAATTGGGAGTTGATTTGATTGATGAGTGAATGGCGTGGGCCTTCACTAGACCGGGGATAAGGCTAGGCCTTGTCCCGTTTCTAGTATCGTGCCGTTATGCCGCCGAAATTTTCTAAAATATGTTAGAAAAATAAAAATATCGTTTTATTTAAAGAATGAACTGAATAGAAAATATATCGGCTTATATTCAATATCGAATTCTACGACCAACAAATGTCGTATTGGAAATAACGATATAAATATATATCTTTCAAATTTCCATAACCACACCTGTATAATCACGAATTCCAACATCGAAATATTCCGAGGACAATTTCGATTCAAATCCACTCCAATGCAATCATTGGAAATTTTGGTTATTTTCAAAACCATTTCAAATTCAATTTATTTATTTAAAAATAAATAGAATTAGAATTCTAGTTCAAAACTAGTCCATTTCGATAAAAATCTATTTTTATCTTTTCAAATATGGAGTTTTTCATCCTAATTCTTCACAAATCATTTCTTATGATTTTACACTAATTATTACTATTTTTAATAATTTTATCAAGGCCTGTACAGTCGATTTCCATCAATGGCCATCGAACTGCACTTACAGCGACCTTTTTCAAATTTGATTTGGACATAATTCCAAATCCAACCGTTAGATTTCAAATTTCTAACATTCGCTAGAAAGCTCTTTTCGATACGAACCCAACGGTTCCGGTTTTAGGAGAATCCGACGGTCGGATCTCCCGTAACGTCCATTTGAAATCAATGGTCGAAATTCGCGAACTGCCGCGGCGCGGCGCGTTCTATTCAGGCCATTATATTATATATATAATATATATAATATATACTTCGTCGATTTTCTATTCAAAACGAATTATATAAATAGTTTTAAAATTCGTTTCAAAATCTATTTCCACTTCCATTTCAATTCAAAGCAAAATTGAATTCTTCTTTATAAATTCGTTTCAAAGTTCATTTCTATTCAATTCAAATTTCAATTCAATTTGAATTCATTTCAATCCACTTTCAATTCAATTTGAATTCGTTTTCAATTCAATTCATTTCGAAATCACTTTCAATTCAATTCACTTTGAATTCGTTTTCAATTCAATTCATTTCGAAATCACTTTTAATTCAATTCACTTTGAATTCGTTTTCAATTCAATTCATTTCGAAATCACTTTCAATTCAATTCATTTCGAAATCGTTTTTAATTCAATTCACTTTGAATTCGTTTTCAATTCAATTCACTTTGAATTCGTTTTCAATTCAATTCATTTCGAAATCACTTTCAATTCAATTCACTTCGAAATCACTTTCAATTCAATTCACTTTGAAATCACTTTTAATTCAATTCACTTTGAATTCGTTTTCAATTCAATTCACTTCGAAATCACTTTCAATTCAATTCATTTCGAAATCACTTTTAATTCAATTCACTTTGAATTCGTTTTCAATTCAATTCACTTCGAAATCACTTTCAATTCAATTCACTTTGAATTCGTTTTTAATTCAATTCACTTTGAATTCGTTTTTAATTCAATTCACTTTGAATTCGTTTTTTTAATTCAATTCACTTTGAATTCGTTTTCAATTCAATTCACTTTGAATTCGTTTTCAATTCAATTCACTTTGAATTCGTTTTCAATTCAATTCATAATTATATATAATTATTATATATTCTAACGACGACGTATATAATATATACGTCGAATTATATTCAAATTAAATTTCTCGCCGATATTATTTAAAATAATTTCATTTTAAATAATCAAAATTCGCTAAAATTGCCAAAATAAAAATTTCAAACTGGCCCAGATTTTCCGGGTTGTTACATCTAGACATCATCAGTATTTGTGTTCGAGTTTCGAAAGTGGGATTTCTATATATTTCCAATTCACTGGTGTGAGAGCCAAAACTAAATAGGGTCTATTGTTGTGAATTGACATCAATAATCTGATTTTTGGACTATATATCAAAGTTATGAATTTGAAAAGATAATCAACTAATTGATTGCTGATTGTTGATTGTGTTATGTGATTATTCCTTTAAACCATTATATGAAAGAACGGTACATATAGCAAAATTGTATCGAATGTTGAACTGAATTGAAAATTGTTTGAAATTGCATGCATGCACACATATATACATTGAATAGGTCATAACAAGGAGGCTAGAGAAGAGGAGTAAAATTGTTTGCGCAATAATTAGGTACATGTATATTATATTTCTTGGGGTTTTTGATGAATTTAAGAGCCGATTGGCTGTTTCTTTTCCTTTTTGATTGGAGAGGCCTGTGTGGCAGTTTGGGATTTTCCCGGTGCTCCCGTACAAAGGAGGTTATGGAGAAATTTTTCGAAAATTTAGGGTGTTAGCCAAATTTTTGAAAAATTGGAAAATTCTTAGAAACCGAAAAGTTGAAGAATGAAAGCCAAACTGAAAGTTGAGTTGATTAGTAAAACAACTTTCAGCTCCGTTCTTTTTCGGCGACGAAAAGATTTTAAGTGGGGGAGATTGTAACAACCCGGAAAATCAGAACCAATTTTAAAATTTTATTTTGGCAATTTTAATGAATTTTGAATATTTAAAATGAATTATTTTAAATAATAACGATAGAAAATTTATTTTCGACGAAGTTAAAATGAATAATTATATTTTAATTATAAAAGGAATTGAAAATGGTGCGGTAGTTTATAAATTCGATTTCAAATTTCAAATGAATGTAAAGGATTCAAAATAAACCAGATTTTAGCGAAACCAAAAATATTAGAATCTATTTGCAAATATCTTTCCAACAAATATGAAAAATTGAAATTTCATAGCGGGAATAAAAAGTTATATCCAGTTGAAAATTCAGAATAGTCGCTATGGAAAATATAGCCCTTAAAAATAGCCATTTTGCAAACGACCTCCATTTTCGACAAAACCACTTTTGTTGGATCTGGGATGTCAAGTTATTGCTAGATTCTAAAATTCATAATTTTTGGGATCAATATGTGAGCATGGCAATAAAAAACGTGTTTGGACCGTTTTAGTCAATTTGGATCGACCAGAAAATGGCCATTTTTCAAACAGTCTCCAAATTTGACGAAATTAGTTTTTGTTAGGACCATATCGTCAAAACATAGCTAGATTTATTTTTCGGGAATTTTTGGGGTCCGTAAGTGACCTTAGTAAATTGAAATGTACGTTTAAAATTGAATATATAGATTTATATTTTAATTTAAACAAAAACTGATCGAAACTGCCGAATTGGGTTACGAGACATATCCCATTGTGTTCGGAATGGGGGTAATTAGCTAGGGGCGATGGTCGTTGGGTTCAATTTGGGGTTTGATAGAAAAGTCAACCTTTTGAATTTAAAATTAGAATTAGATTTAAAATATATATTCACTCCGTAATCTCCCTCTCTCACCACATCCTCTTAGCCGTCGATTTAAATAAAAGAAAAAACTCTAGAACGACAGCCGCCGCCACATCGATCCCGCCTGCCTCCAGCCTCTAGCCACCGCAGCATGATCGCCACCTCCCCCACGACCAACCCTCCTCCGTTCAGCCACCTCGAGCCTCCCCCTCCGCCCAACTCTGTCCTCCGCTTGCTCGCGAGATCCCTGGTGGCGTTGGATGGTCTCCCGATCATCAGTACAAGGAGCATCTTGAGTGCAAAGGGTTCGACGGTGCTAAGTTTAAAGGATGGAAAAAGTTGAATTTTTTTGTTATAAATTACGTTGTTTTAAAATCAAATTTATTTAGATAAAAAGCAAGTTTGAAAATCAGTTTTTATAAGGGAAAGGAATATAGAAAAATATGATTTTTTTTATGTAAGAAAAAGGAATATTGAAAAATATGAATTTTTATAAGGAAAAGGAGTATAGAAAAATATGATTTTTTTTATAAGGAAAGGGAATATGGAAAGATATGATTTTTATATTTGTTTTTTAATCAAAAAGATTAGATTTTTGTTAGGGAAAAGATTAGATTTTTGTTAGCGAAAAGATTAGATTTTTTTTAAATGTTAAAGTTTAGATTTTTAAAATGTTAAAGATTTGATTTTTAAAATGTTAAAGATTTGATTTTTAAAACGAAAAAGATTTGATTTTTATATTGAAAGAGGGCGAATAAAATTCGATTTTTATATAGAATAAAAATATGATTTTTATTTTGGTAGAGTTATATAAATATAATCTTTATTAAAAGAAGAACGATATAAAAATATAATTTTTATAACGAAGTAGCGATGTAAAAATATGATTTTTATATATAAAACATCGTATTAAAAATTTGATTTTTACTATGAACAGCGTGAAAAGGGTTGCGATGGAACGGGTGGAAAGTAAACCCAAATCTGAACCATTCAGAAATAAAGACTGATGGAGTGGATCCCAAAGGTGAGAACTCCTCACTATAATTTACTTATATAGTTATTTATTTTATAACTACATATATGAACTGTTTGTAACGGCTGGAAATTTTCGACTCCTCGATAGTCGGCAATCCCGAGACGTTAGTGAAAGAAAGTAGAGGGTGAGGAAGAAAAGATAGAACTAATATAATAGAAGAAGAAGAACTTACATCATCAGAGTAAACACGAATCTCACAGCGGAACGAATAAAATATAACATAACTTTGAAATACAAATCAGTACTCGTATATACATACCATTTCAAAGTACAACACTTAACAACACAGCGGAATAATAATAGCTATAATCCTGAAGCCTCCTGCTCCAAGCTCTCCAAGTGTATCTGTAAAATCCCGACTACTTGACTGCCCGTACAAATTTAGCCACCCAAGAGTTTAAGGGAAACAAAACAAAATAAACTCTGGGTCAGTCATGGGACTGGTGTGAATAAAACTCCAACACTTGGTTAAATAAAGGATATCTTTCTGATATTATAATAATGTCTAAATACAAATAGATATCAATCTAGAAGAACGCTTGCATCTCACGTTCCACATACATAGTATACAAATAAAACCGTGAGCGCTTATTGGAGATTGGATTCCAACAGACAAGGTATGGGAGCACCTTCCGATCAGTGTACTCTAGAGGAGATACACTAGGGTTCAACAAGAACGTCTTGCAACCCGGCCACACATGACCGTTCACTCATTTAGCTTGAGTGTAACGAGTATATTATCACCGATGGTTGGGATCAGCAACCATCCTTCCCGATAAGGGACAGCATTGAAATAGATTATAAAGAAGTACAATTGAATATTCTCTAGATGGTGATAATACACCCTGCTTGGGTATGGCCCAACTAGCCATGCTGCCTAGCCCAACTTCTGTTATTTTCCGGTTGTGAGGTTTTGAGGTAACGTTTATCACTTTGACAGATTATTTCTTCAATTACTTTGAATGCCACATCGTCATACCCGCCAAATCATTATCGATTTCTCAAGGCATCATGGGTATAAAAGCTAAGAGAAACGAATTTCTCCGCCACCAACGTAATACGTTTAAAGAGATCAACATATATGATTCGTTAAGAATACTTTGTCAGACACTCGTCCATATACGTTGTCCTGGGACTGAACAAACCGAAGGCACTATTCAGTGAATCCATCCTACCTAGGCTTTTCACAATAGCCCTTGCACTTCACTCCGTCTTTAATTATCTTCAGCGTACTTGATTCACAACGCTTATGCTAATACGGAGTGGTTCTTCGGATCATAATCCAACCGGTCTCTCCATATTTACAACGTAAATATGGTCAAAACTTTGATAGTATGTGATTCAACTATCAATTGAAAACATGTCGGTGTACAAACAACGATCTTATTTCCAAATGGAAATTCGATCGATCAATCATCATATGTTCATATTTTCTTATTTCATATATTTAGAAAATATATGTTGTTAATCATTGGAAAACATTTCCATAGCTTATTTACGCATCTCTATTATTTCGCAACTATCAGTCCCTAACTGTAACTAGTATGAGAACAATTCTCTAAGTATCAATCCGGAAGGTCGAAACCAACATCAGATCGTCACTTAGAAAACCGTTCAACTTACCCTCTCCAGTCAGTTTCTGAATTTGCTTAACTCTATTTCTTAAATTCTTATCATGAAAACATTTCATTTTCTATGTTTAGAAAACATATCTGACTATATTTGGAAAACGTTTCCAAAACTCATTTACGGATTTCCAATGAACGTTGTATAAAACATCGTTTCGCTTAATCCATTTATCGCTTATTCCTTAACTTTATTCCTAATCAACCTTTTAGATCGAACCACAACTATTCCTTTGTCAATTTTGAAGTCAATCAAGTTGGGGTATAATTACCTCTCAGACCTTAATTTAACAACGTCCTTTACTGTGAAATAGATGAAGCTCGTCACTCACTTTTTCCAATCATCTGTTTACGCAAATTCTCGGATTCAGGTTACGAATCCACTTCTTATATGACAACGTTTGATTATAACTATAACGTTATAATTCCTACCCCTAAAATATCTAACCTAAATTATGAATTTATTTCCTAACTCGAATAATTTAACAGACACCTAATTTCTAAGTCAATAACTAAATCTTGATTTAAACCCTGGAAAGTAAATAGTATTTTCCCGAATTCGCTATAATCGAATTCGACGTATAACTCTCTTTCGAGAAATCTCTATTCGATTAACTCTCCCTTTTTAATAACTTATATTCGATAAACTCTATTTCGATTAACTTCTATCGAATAACTAATATTTGAATAACTCTTCTCGGTTGGCTCTATTTCATTAACTCTTATCGAATAACAAATATTCGATTTTCTTAAATGTGTCAATTCTTATCGAATAACTAACATCCGATTTAACTTAAATGGATTTACTCTTATCGAACAACTTATTCGATTAACTCAACTTGATTTTCTTAACTCGATCATCTCAACTCGATTTCTTAACTCGATTTCTTAACTCGATTTCTTAACTCGATAAATCTTAACTCGATAACTTAACTTAACCCAAATCGATTAACTCAACTCTAATCGATTAACTTAATTTGATTTACTCCTTCGAATAACTAATTCGAATAACTTAATTGATTAACTCCTTTGAATAACTAATTCGATTTACTCTTCTCGAATAACTCAATTCGATTAACTCAAATTGAATAACTAATATTCAATTAACTCTTCGACTAACTCCTTTGGATTAACTGACTTCGAATAACTCCTTTGGATTAGCTAACTTCGAATAACTCCTTTGGATTAACTAACTTCGAATAACTCCTTTTGATTAACTAACTTCGAATAACTCCTTTGGATTAACTAACTTCGAATAACTAATATTCGATAACTACTCTTCGAATAAATAATATTCGGTAACTCTTCTCAAATGAATAACATTTGATTTCTCCACTCGAATAAACTATATTCGATTACTCTTCCCTCGAATACACTATATTCGATAACTCTACTTCGAATAAGTGATATTCGGCAACTCTACTCGATTAACTCCACTTGGATAACTCTAACTGGTCAACTCTAACTGGTCAACTCTAACTGAGTAACTCTAACTGATCAACTCTAACTGGTCAACTTTAACTGGTCAACTTTAACTGGTCAACTCTAACTGGTCAACTCTAACTGTTTATATTTAACTGGTAAACTTTAACTGGTTAACTCAAATGGTTTAATCTAACTAGTTAACTCAAATGGTTTAACCTAACTTGATTTACTTGTCTCGATTAACTGAACTAATCCACTTAGTTTAACTTAGTTAATTCACTTTGATTAACTCTAACCGATTTACTTAGTTTAACTCAGCTAATTCACTTTGATTAACCCAACTAATTTACTTCGATTAACCAATTAGTTTAACTTGACTAATTCACTTAGTTTGACGCAACTAATTCACTTTGATTTACAAATTAGTTTAACTTAACTAAGTCACTTAGTTTGACGCAACTAATTCACTTTGATTTACCAATTAGTTTAACTTAACTAATTCACTTCGATTAACCGCTTAGTTTATCTTAACTAATTTACTTTGGTTAACTTAACCAATTACTTTGGTTAACTCGACTAACTTGCTTTGGTTAACCTAACAAATTACTTTGTTTAACTCTATTCGAATAAGTAATTCGAATCACTCTAATGTGTTTAACTCTATTCAAATATCTAATTCGAATAACTAATTGATTAACTCGACCAATTCACTTGGTTAACTCGACCAATTCACTGGATTAACTCCTATTTATTTAACAAATAAATATCTCCTTTAGTTTAATTCTATTTATTTAATCTCTAAATAAATATCCTTTATATTTCTTTTAACGAATATAATTCCTTTATATTTTGATTAACAAATATATCCCCTTATATTCGATTAACATACATATTCCCTTGTATTTGATTTACAAATATAATTCTTTTATATTTGTTTTACCAACTATATTCCTTTATATTCAGAATCCTTTTTCTTATATATATATATATATATATATATATATAAATCCCTTGATTTTATATAAATAAACTATTTTCAAAATATACTTTGAAAACTCCTCTCCTACATTTTGGTATTTCTCATGGTATTTAACACACCATATAACAACGATAAATATCGTCCCACCACACATAATCACACAGATTATATACATTATATATCACAATATAAAAATCACAGTAAAATAACCGTTGAGGAATCCTGTTTGATTCCTCCAACCTGTTTCCCTGCATCCACAGATGTTAAACAACACCAGTATAATATTCTGATAAATAGAATCAACATATAACTATTTGACGGTTTATATATATATATATATATATATATATATACATACGTAAATATATATATAAAATCTCTACTAACTGACTAGCAGTTCAAGCAAACAATCAACACACAGTCAAACAGACAATATTTTAACAGTTCTAAGAATACAACGTGAAAATAAAACTGTTTAGAGTTTGTGAGATTTACTCACATTGACGCGTTAACCGTTAAATATCGGTTTGCGTTCATTGACTCAGTCGAACAATTTATTTCGCCATAAATTGTAACTAGCTCGGATTTGCTCGCGGTCAGTCCCATTGTGTTGCTCCTGTCCACACGATCCCAACGCAACTTACGGTTTGTGATTCTGATTCGGTATGTACAAGATATAGCGGTTTCAAGTTCGAACTAGTTTAGATTAAATAAAATAAAACTTTGACCTTTCCAATTGGGCTTAACATATTTCTTCTGGCCCATTTAACCTTGACAATACCAAGCCCGCATAACCCTTCTTCCACAAAATGTCTGCCGTGAGCTTCAGGCAATTTAGTCCACCCATTTCTGCTACTTCCAACGCCCACTGCTCCTCCCTCTCGCAACCAAACTTCGCCAAATCACCACCCAACAACTCCTGCTCCTCTCCTCTTCCTTCCTATACCAATGACAACCCTCATGAGCGCCTCCTTCAGAATGCGTCGAGCTCACCGTCGCACTTGCTACAGTGATACCATCGACCTAAATTTGCGTCGAACTTCACCGAAACCACATGGGTGTTGCTAAATCACATGCTGAACTCGAATCGAGCCTCGAATTCAAGAAAGACGCACCCAAATTGCCAATTCTTTGAACCCTAGGTCGCCGTTCCTACTTCCAACGAGCAGAAAAGTTGATCGCACCATTCGAAAGTGGTACATAATCGAAGAGCTCTCTCTTCTGATTTCAACGAGACTTGTTTGGATATTTATTGGATTTTCTTTGTTTTGTATTTGATTTTCTTTTCTGGGAATTTTCCACTGTAAAGACCATATGCGGTCTTATATAGTGTATTTGTGGTAGGTAGGATTTTTGGCTGTAGATGCATGTCGCGTGGCCTCCCTGTTGTCCACGAAAAATGTTGGATATTTTTATTTTCGATTTTCTATATCTTATTCTATCGTTTTTCTCCTTGAATCTGCCTTCTAAAAATCCAAGCGACCACATACGATCTCCTAAAATCACGAAAATTGACATGCCACTAGAGTTCGATATTACGGTCCCAACGAAACTGGTTTCGTCAAATTCCGACTTCGTATGCTCACACAGCGTATTTTTAACTGTCAAAATACTGACTGTTTCTCACTCTAAAAATCCGTACGGCCACACAGTGACTCTAAAAATCACGAAACTGGAAATCTAACAACTATTTGATATTGTGGATCCAACAAAACTGGTTTTGTCGAATTCCGACTTCGTATGCAAAAATGGCTATTTTTAACGCTCTAAATAGCCTATTTAAATATATAAATATATTTAAATAAAATAATTAAATTAAATATAAATAAATTTATATTATCGTATATATTCACATATGATATCATACAGCTTCAGAATATCATATCAGAATTTACAGCTTGATATTTCAGATTTCAGATTATCTCGATATTCAGTTTATACTGAAAATCCATTTATAACGTATATAAAGCGTCGCAAATTATAAAGGAATTCTACAGCGATTTTTCTAAAATTTGATTTGGACATAAATCAAAATCTACACGACGAAATCCTGAGTTTTCTCTTCCACTAGAGAGTTATATTCCACCAGCTCCACACGTTTCTTGTTTCACCGAAATCCGGCTTAAAACGAATCCTGTACATTCAGTTGAAGTTCAAATCGCCAAATTGCGAACTGCCGCGACGTTTCAGGTTCGTTTTTAATTATAATTATAAATTATAAGTTCGAACGTTGTACTTTAAGTTATCGATATCGCCAAATCGATATATAAATAATTAAATAAATTAATTATTCGACAGCTAACAAAACGCGCCATTACACTGTTCCCCGTCGTCCACATACCATGGACGATTTGTTTGATTGTTTAGTTTGAATGATTAGATTAGTTGGTTGAATTTGGTTGTTTGGGTAAAATGAATTGATAAGAATTATTATGTGTGTATGGCGCCAGCCAATATCAGGAGAGGAGTAATGCTAGACATTACCCGATTTTGATATCGCGCCGTTATGCCGCGAAAATTTTCTAAAATATGTTAGAACAATAAAAATATTATTTTTATTGTGTAAATGAATTAAATAAATATTTTATCGTTAAAAATATAATTTTTAACGTGTATATGAATAAAATAAATATTCATTTGCAAATCAGATGATTTGTTTATGAACACCCATTTTACTGATATGGATTGGGACGATAAATTTTACACATCGCCCAACTGCACAAAAAAAATCTGTGTTTGTTGTTTGTAAACCCCACACGGGTATTGGAATGATATTGGACATACACCAATCCCAATATTTAGTTGTATGTCAATCGATTGGTTGACAGACTGTTATAAGCGTTAAATATTTATATTTGATGCTTATGCAGTGTAGAATGCACTCTGGATGATGGTTGACTGTGCTTGATTGCTATTGGGTACATGTGTGTATGAAATCCATATAAATCTTATTATATGGTAATTGACTGTGTCTGATTCTAGTTCAGAAAGAATGAATATTTTAAAATAATTAATATGTTAAAATAACGAATATTTTAAAATATTATTCAGTAAAAGATCAAAATCTAATTTTGATGTCCGATTTGGGATGGACACGATTATATTTAAATATATAAAGCCGTGTTGATTTGATTAATGCCATTTTGACGTGAACAATATTTATATCGATTTTGTTCATTTTTATATTGAATATCTGAAAGGAATTGATTTCAAAATCTAATGTTTTGAAAATATTATCATTTATATATTAATGATATGGAATATTCAATTTTGATTTGAAACTGAATATGAAGTTGAAATCGCTTTGAAAACGAATTTAAAATGATTTATAAAATACATTTTAAATGGAAATCGACGAAATATATATTATATATTATATATATATAATATATTGGCCTGAATAGAATGCGCCGCGCTGCAGCAGTTCAAGAATTTCGACCATTGACATCGAATGGACATTAAGGGAGATCCGAACGTCGGATTCTCCTAAAACCGGAACCGTTGGGTTCGTATCGAAAAGAGCTTTCTAAATAATACAAGAAATTTGAAATCTAACTGTTGGATTTGGAATTATGTCCAAATAAAATTTGGAAAGGTCGTTGTAATTGTAGTTCAATGGCCATTATGGAAATCGACTGTACAAACCTTGATAAAATTATTAAAAATATCTATAATTAGTGTAAAATCATAAGAAATGGTTTGGAAAGAATTGGGATGAAAAATTCCATATTTGAAAAAATAAAAATACATTTTTATCAAAATGAACTAGTTATTAACTAGATATGAAATCCAATGATTTTTAAATAAAAAAATTGGATTTGAAATGGTTTTTAAAATTAACCAGAATTTCCAATATATGAATTGGAAAGGATTTGAATCGAAATTCTCTTCAGAATATTTCGATATTGGATTCCGTGATTATACGGATATTTTGGAGGAATTTGGAAGATATACATCGTTATTCCAATATGATATTTGTTGATTTCAGAATTTGATATTGAATATAAGCCGATATAATTTCTATTCAGAGCCTTGTATTTAGTATCAAATGGGATTTTGGGTTTGTCGTGAACGGTCTCTTCAGTTACACTGTTCATGAACCCCATGTGATAAGAATAAATCTTTTAATTAAGATTGTTAGAGTTTCCAATTATATTTAATAATTGGAATAAAAATGGAATGTGAATTGGGTTTTTCGTGAACTGTGTTTTTAACGACATCCGTTCTTTAACCCGATTTACAGTGAAATGTGATTTGGAATTTATAAATCGTTTGTTAAGATTTAAAGGAGATTTTCCAAAGTAAAGTTTTCGAATTTAATAAAATAAATTGGAATGGAATTCGATTTGGTAATAATCGAAGTGAATTTCTATGGAGGAAGACTGCTAATATATATGGAATTTAAAAGGTTTTATCATTATTCCATTTATATTATTAGTCGGAAATAGAAGTTTATATCGATTATATATATATATTGATCTCTTTTCCATGGAGATTCCATCGTTATTGGAATGTGATTTTGGGTTTATCGTGAGCTATGGTTTAAATGACATTAGTTCTCTAACCCAGTTAAAGATAAGATTAACTTCTTAACTTTGAAGATAATCATTAAGTAATGATTTTTGGAAACTAAAACTGAATTAGAGTTTTAATGAATCTTTAAATAGAATGAAAGGTGAATCTGATAACTAAAATTAACAAATTCGAAAGATGATCAAGAATGGAGTACCACCAGTTTTACTCCAGGCGATAGTTAGATCTTTAATTAGATTTGAATGTGAAATGTTAATTGAATTTACCGATAACACCGTGGTGTTAGATATGAAGTATTACCAGTTTTACTTCATGGGATGAATAGGTTGGGATTGGGAAATTAAACAAATGATTACTTCGGTAAGGATTGCTAATCCCGACCAGTTTGGATAAACCGTAATTTGGTTTGAATTGATATTCAAAAGAAGATTAAAGAATAAAGTTAAAGAATTTATCTTTGATAAAATTAATGGGAACCTTTCCCAAAGTATAAGAATATTTGACTAAAGGAATATTCTGGATTGGAATAAGGCGTATGTTGTGTTTTTGTAGCACTTGTTTATTATATACGTGAGTTATTCAGAAAGACCGAGTTTATCCCATTCTGAATAACTGATTCGACAATATGTCGAGGATGAAGACGGTGGTCGAAGACCGGAGGTCTTCACATCGTTTGGATGATTACTGATGTCTTGATTGGGCTGTACACCCAAGGCAAGGTAATAAGTGGTGATCATCCAGATGTACTTGGAGATCGACAGGTTATGCGAGGACCTCTCTCCTGTATTGGACATATGGGATGAGGAATAAGGTGCCTCCAATTTCGTTCAGACCTAGAACGAACTTGTAAAGGAATGTGTGTCTGACATTGGATTTCACTCTGTGTGATTGATATACATCTGTTGCATAGCGTGAATTGCCTATGTGGCATGCTGAGATGCAAATAATCAAGGCTTCTGTTGAAAAGCAGAGTCTTGTGGTTGATGATCAAAGCACGACTTTAATATAGCGTAGATTTGTGTAGCGTTAATTCGCGAGCCTCACACCCCGGTGTGAACCAGAAACAGGAGAGGACCTCGGGGTGGGCATGCGTTTCCTTCGTGGGGTAGTTCGGGTCGTTATAACATCAATCAACGCAAACAACCAAACAAGTCGTTCATGGTCTGTGGACGATGGGGAACAGTTCATATATGCAGTTACATAATAAATAACTGTATAAAGAAAATTACAGTGAGGAGTTCTCACCTTTGGGATCCACTCTGCCGTTTCACTTTAGCATTTCTGAATAGCTTGGTTTAGCCCGATATTTAACGCAGTCTTTTCTACGCTGTTCATATTAAAAATCAAAATTTTAATATGATGTTTATATATTTAAAAATCACTATATATTTATAAAAGATCACATTTTTATATCGCTACTATATATATATATATATAAATTATATTTTTATCATCATACATATATGAAAATTATATTTTTATTATCATACTTATATAAAAATCATACTTTTATTATCATACATATATAAAAATCATATTTTTATTTTAAATCTAAGTTGTAAAAATCGAATCTTTAACATCATAAGAATCAAATCTTTATCGTCTCTTCTTACATATAAAAGTTCAATCTTTATCGTTTCTTCTTACGTATAAAAATTCCAAATTTATCATTTCTTCTTACATATAAAAATTCAATCTCTATCGTTTCTTCTTACATATAAAAATTCAATCTTTATCGTATTAAAAATCTAACCTTTTTTCACTCTAAAAATCTAATCTTTCTCTCTCTAAAAATCTAAACTTTCTACTAATAGAAATCAAAACTTTTTACTAATAAAAATCTAATCTTTTTACTGATGAAAATTAAAACTTTTTTTAAATGCTAATATATATATATATATATATTACTGATTTTATAATTGCTATACAAATATATTTATATAAATTGATTAATTAAATATTTTTTTACATAAAAAAAACTCAGATTTAAAATTAAAATCAAAAACTTACATTGAAATGGGAAGGGGGCGTTGTGGGCTCGAGATGGCATGGGTGACGCTGAGGGGAGGCGGCGGTTTCGCTGTTCGAAAGAAGGAGGAGCCTAGGGTGATGGTTCACATTGGTTTGAGGGGATTTAGCGTTTGAATTAAGGGAGGAGACAGGAGACGAGGAGTAGTTCAGCAGAGCAGGCGGCGGGCAGCAGAGGGGGTGCACATCGGCTTGGGCTGCGGTGGCGTCGAGGGTTTGGAAGGCCGGCGGGAGGAAGAGTTTCCAGCGGGTGTCGAGTGGGGATTTAAATTAGAGGAGAGAGGAGGAAGGCGAGGAGGGGTTGAAGGGAGGGGATGCGGTGCTGGGGAGGCCAGCCACCGGCACGCGACCGACAGTGGAATGGGGCTCTGCCCCTATTTCCTTTTTCTTTATTTTTTATTTTCCATCGATCTGTTTAAACGATGGGGTGGGGAATGAAAGAAAATAAAAGGGGTTGATTTTTATATATTTATTTATTTAATTCCAAAAATGTTGACTTTTCTTTCGAACCCCAAACGAGACCCACAGAATGTCGCCCTTACTAAATACCCTCAATCCGGACACAATGGGATATGTTACGCAAGTCAATTCAGTTGTTTCGAACAGTTTTCGTTAAATTTAAAATATAAATCAATATATTTTAAATTCAAACGCACATCTTAATTTATCGGGCCTACATACGGACTCCAAAAATTCTAGAAAAATTAATATGGCTATGTTTTGATAATACGGTCCTAAAAAAAACTAATTTCATCGAATTCTGAGACCGTTTGAAAAATGGCCATTTTCTGGTCGATCCAACTTGACTAAAACTGTCAAAACACGTTTTCTTTTGCCATGCTCACATATTACTCCCAAAAATTATTAATTTTGGAATATAGCAATAATTTGACATCCCAAATCGAAAAAAAGTTGTTTCGTTGAAAACAGAGGTCGTTTGCAAAATTTCCATTTTTAAGGGCTATATATCCATAGCGACTATTCTGAATTTTCAATTGGGCATAACTTTTTATCCCCGCTATGAAATTTCAATTTTTCAGATTCGTTGGAAATATATTTTCAAATAGATTCAAATATTTTTGGTTTCACCAAAATCCGGTTTATTTTGAATCATGTACATTCATTTGAAATTTGAAATCGAATTTTCAAACTACCGCGCCATTTCCAATTCCTTTTATAATTAAAAATAAATAATTACTTTCTAACTTCCGTTCAAATAAATATATTCATTTTAATCTTATTCAAAATAAATTTCTTGTCATTATTATTTAAAATAAATCATTTTAAATATTTAAAAATTCATTAAAATTGCCAAAATAAAATTTTTAAATTTGTTCTGATTTTCCGGTTTGTTACAATCTCCCCCACTTAAAATCCTTTCGTCCTCGAGAAGGAACGGAGATGAAAGTTGTTTAACTAACCAACTCAACTTTCATTCTTCAACTTTTCAGTTTCTAAGAATTTCTAATTTTTTTCAAAAATTTGGCTAACACCCTAAATTTTCGAAAAATTTCGCCATAACCTTTCTTGTACGGGGAGCACCGGGAATATCCCCAAACCGCCACACAGGCCCTCTCATGTCAAAAAGAAAAAAGAAAAAGCCAATCGGCTCATAAAATCATCCAAACCCAATAAATTTGTAAACATGTCCCTATTTGTCGGGCATACAATTTTATTCCTCTGCTCTAGCCTCCTTGCTATGACCTGTTCAATGTATATACATGTATATGCATGCAATTCCAAACAAATTTTCAATTCAGTTCAATATTCGACACAATTTGGCTATATTTGCATTCGTTTACATACTGGTTTCAATAATTTAATTAATTAACTAGCAATCAAACATAACAACCAACAATCAATTAGTTGGTTAACGTTTCAAATTCATAATTTTTATATATATAAAAATTCATTTTTGATGCCAAATCACAACAAATAATCCTATCTAATTTTGGTTCTCACACTAATCAATTAGAGATATATAGATATCCCACTTTCGAAGCTCAAAAATAAATGTTGGTGATGACGTGTCAATTATCAGAATCATGCCCGAGCGACTAGAGTGTGACTCTATATCTATCCAGTATATTAAAACATCGAATATACGTTCATGACGCGTATATGCAAAATCTCATATACTCAATTGTCCAAATAAATATCAAATAAATACCCAAATACATATAATCAGATTTAATTTTCAAAATTAAAATCGTTTTCAATTTTATTTTTAAAAACAGCACTCTTCCAACTCATTCTAGGGCATTACTAACCCTATCTCTATCGAGTCATTCTCATTGGATATTACTAATCCAATCTCTGATGAATTCCTTCGTTCGGTTCTAACGTGTCTTGTTCTCTGAGCTCTGTAAACCAAAGCTCTGATACCAAATGAAACGACCCTAACTTCCCCGTAAAGAAAGCTCGGATTGAGTTCAGAACACGACAAATCAGAACGAAAATAGAAGAACATTTCATTTCTTATTACAACAATTTACATCAGAGTACAAGAATATACAGAGTATGAACAAATAATATACATTTGATAAATACCAGATATTACAATACATTACATAGCAGCGGAAAAATAATGCAAACACAACTGAAAAAGATACACGGATACAGAGCTTTCCGAATATCATTCCAGCTGTAAACCAGGATCCTGTGAACATAAATGTTTGTCCCGAAATTGGGCAAACACCAAAAGTATATAAGAAGATTTCACAAAAAATGAAATAGTAGAGCCACACAACAATCCAAATGCAAGTAGAATGCACATGTTTTATAGTGGTTTAATCCAGTGAGGATCTACATCCACTCTCGTAAGGAATTTCATTATCAATATGAAAGGTTACAAGATCAAATTCTCTCTTACAATATTATCATTCTTTTACTCACAAATCACACAAATTATACTCAAATCCGTTAGAGAACAATGAGGAAAACGCATCAATCCACGGAGATATGATGTGGATGTGGTAGTATTAGAAGGATTCTTCCTTGTTCATGAACTTGTTTGATCAATCTTCAACTCTCTGACCTTTTGGATGTCTTTGATGGAGGTCATGATCCATGGATTAATCTTTGATTTATGATGTTGGATAGATGCTAGGATTGTTCAAGAATATTTTTGACAACACTTCGTGGATTTTTGATTCCCCCCCTCAAATGAAGAAGTGAGAGGGTATTTATAGGAGATTTCTAGACCGGGTGGCAATTCTTTAATTACACAGGAAAACGCCATGACCCATGTCGCCCTTGGAATGCTAACGACATAATTCATGTCGTTTGGCGGGTTAAGCCCCTGGCGTCTTGAACTCTCGACATGACATGACTTTCCCTATCATGGCTCGTATTGTTGGCGTGATTCGACATTAGTTGGAGGCGACATGAGTGAGACGCGACATGGTTTAGCTTCCGACTTTGAATGGCGACTAGCCCTTTATGTCGTTAAAAGATATGGAGGCTGGAAAGCATGACTCATGTCGTGTAACTTTATGTTTCTCTGGGCCTTAGGCTTATAACACGCCATGGTGCCATGTTGCATGACGACTTAGCCTCGATGTTATGAATGGTGCACGACCTGGAAGGGCGCGATATGATTGCAAGCAACCTGATGTAGTATGGATGAACCTCCTCCTTTGCGACATGACTCTAACGGCTTGGCTATCATATCTCGCGGCATAAGTAGGTCATGACATGGTTTGCATTGAGATCTTGAGTAGCAGCTTGCTCCTCATGTCGTTCACTTGTTCCTTATGTCGCTGAACGACATGGTGGATGGACGACGTGATTGCCAGATGCTTTTACTTTACTCTGTCACCATGAATGAAATGCGGCACGACTTGGGGCCAACCTTGTTTCCCCGGGGCGACATAGTGTGGTACGACATGGCTTGATCTTGTGCTCTTGTCCTACGATATGGCCTTGAAGCGCCTTGGCATCCACACCATGAACTCGAATTTGACTTTGTTTCATCATTATGATATTGACATGGCATGACTATTAGCGACATGGCGCTATGTGACATGTTTCGAAATCGAATCGGTTTTGAGGTTTGGACAAACGATTTTTCCTTTGACGACATGACGTATGCACCACTCTTATAATATATTAGACCCATCTTTTTATGGGTTAACATTTGCCCCTCTAAGTTCGTGTTAATGAAAAATGACATGGGCTTCGAACCATAATACTACCAATCTCTTTAGTCATGGGTTTATATTAACTTATCGATCAGTCCATTCATATAACCATACCGCAAGTCGTTTTATCCCTTTTTCATTTCGCTCCGGAACTTATGTCATTCTGGGCCTTAAGTCGATCTGGATCGGCCTATTTTTCTTCGCATCCGTATATAATTTACCAAGTTGTCTGCCCTTTCATTCCCAATCATATCGAAAGCTTCTTCCTCGTTAATGGCAGATCGTCTCTTCCTTTGAGCGTATCAACAGAGCATCTCTCAAACCTGTCAATTTCAACTTCGGCCAAATCCAAATTCCAACCCAATCAAGTCTTTGCTCAGAAGTGTTCAGAATCATGTCGATAATTTTCGTCACCAAGATCAAAGTCTTTCTCCATTACCGGTCATCCAAGAGAGATTGTGCCTATATTTCAGGTTCTGATCTTTTTTTTTTTGATCCTTTGAATGCTTAGATTTGTATAAAATTTAGGAATTTACTTTCGGTTTCGACTCAGTTGCAATTGTATGAACTGTTTTAATGATTTTTTAATCTTGAAATGTTGTGAATCAAGATTGGGTCTTATTTGTGACGGATTGGTTATGTACAATGGATGTGAAATGTCATGTTGTTTTTCCCTTTTTTTAAAACTTGATCCTCGCTATATGTACATATGTCGCTTGTTAAAATGTATGAACCGTAGAACTTATGTTGTTCTTGCGTGATTTTGAATTATCCTTGAGATCCCTAGCCGCATGAACGACATGATGCTTATGTCGTCATGACATTCCAATCCGTAGAAATCATGCGATCCATCAAACCCGCAAAAGTAGTATGAGTTTTAGCCCAGGAATTACATGATTCTCGAGCTGTGGACCCGTATAGGTCTCAAACCATGGATCAATATGAGTTCCATGTTGTGGACCGTCATGAGCTTCAAGTCGTAGATCGTCATGAGTTTTAAGCCGTTGATGAGCATGAGCTTCAAGTCGTGGATTGACATGAGTTTTATGTCGTGGATCGACATGAGTCTTATGTCGTGCACCGACGTGAACCTCGTGCCGCAAACCGACATGAATCTCATGTCGTCAATCGACATGAATCATATGTCATGCACCGACGTGAACCTCATGCCGCAAACTGACATGAATCTCATGTCGTGAATCGACATGAAGCCCATGCCGTAAGGACTTAACTCCAATGTCCACACACGCCTTGCTCTAGTGTTTGTTGTCTTTGTTTTAACTCTTTGATGTGTTTTCTCATCTCCAATCCTTGAACCTTTTCGCTAGAAAACTGAAATTTATTCAAGTATATTTGTGTTGAATGACTACTGAAAAGCAAATCCTTTCTCAAAGTAAAGAGATCTCCATGGCACAAATCGATCCCTCTACAAACAAGGTTTCCGAGAATGAAACAGCTACTACCTCTAGCCAAGTTTTCACCCCCTTCCTCCGGACCTTCTCCCGATTAAAGCTAGGGATCAAGAGAGACAGAGTACCACCCTTACTCAGGAGCAATACGAATTGTTGTGTGGTCAATACGGAATTCCTCTTACAGATGCAATATTACCACAGGACGGCGTTTTTGCTGATGACCCCCCTATTGGATATGTTGCTGTAAGCAAACAAATGCTATCAGCTGGTGCTATTCCCCCGTTTAATCCTTTTTTAGGGCGAATCTTAAACCATCTAGGCATCGCTCCTTTCCAACTCCACCCTAATGGTTACACAGTTCTGCTTGGCCTTTATGTCCTTTTCATGGATACGATAAAGCAAGAGCCTACTTTCCGGGACCTTCGGTACCTATGTTCTTTCAAGAGTAGGAAGGGCACCCCCTCTATTATGCATGTTGAAGGTGTCAGAAACCGGAAGCTGGTTCTCGAATTACTGGATAGTGTTTCAGTGTTTTTGAGCCAATTCTTCTTCGTCGAATGCCCCGAGCCATTCCGAGGGCAATGGACAGATGGAGGTATCCATATCTTTTTCAGAGGTCTTGACTTTACTTTCCTTTGAGTTATATGTTCTTACATCATTTCCTTTTGAAATGCAGTACTCCCCACCCTGTTTAAGGACAACAAAGCTCCCTCTTCTATTAAAGCCACATACGAATCACTAAAAGCTATTGACGAGGCTAAGAGGAGTAGAAAGCTTTTAATTACAGATAGCATACTTCACCGACACGAACTACTCCATCCCTTAAGGAAATTTTTATGTAAGGCTGGACCTTCCACTCCTAAACCTAACCTTATGAAATAAGATTTAGTAAATCCAGACGACAGGAGTGTAACTCAAGCTGATCGGAACCCTTCCGTCAATCCTTCCTTGAAAAGACGCTCTGGGTCTACTAGTGGAAGAATGTCGCCCTTATCGAAGACTTTGGATAAGGATGAAGACTCTAACCATCATAGAGGCAAAGACACCGCAATAGCGGTTGAATTAATCGAGAAAGAGAACATTTTCCTGCCTCCTGAGCCAGAATTAGATTTCGAACAGGCTAAAAGAGGTGATAGCGAAGCGAATCCTTCTGATCTTGAGTGTAGGATTGAACATGAAGGTGAAGATGTAGTTGTATTAGAAACTGATCCGAACACTGAGACTATAACTGGAGTTTCTCCTACTGAAAATGCAGCTAAAGAAGATTCTGTAGGTACATTTGACAATTTGAGTGATCTCAACTCTGCTAGATATCTTAGTCAGGATGGTTCGGTTACTCAGCCTTTTAACTCTCAAACCATAGAAACTGGACTTAGGGATGTGGCCTCAACTGATATGACTGGTCTGTTAACAACAGTATTTTTTAAAGAAATCCATCTTATGTATTTCAATTATTTTCCTGTGTTCGTATCTTCCTTTAGTATTCTTAGACACTGTATAGTTTTAAGTATCAAAAGCTAATGCATGTCTCATTTCAGGTTTAGACATGAACGGGAAACGCTCGTCAGGAATCAGGTCAGATTTCAGTAAAAGGAGCAAATCTATTGATCCAAAGCACCTACTACAATCCGAACCTCGGCAATCATCCCGTCACCATGAGCAGCCCCATCCTCCTCCACCTTTGAAGACTTCTTCTCAGTCTTTTCATGTATCAGAATCCGTTTTGACTGAGGAACAAAGTAAGAAGATACGCGAGGAAGAAGAGGAAGAGGCTAGAAGGCGCAGTTGGCTAAGGGAAGACACTCCCGATGAAAGGGAGCGAGGAAGGAAACGAGATAGGGACGGTTCTTATAAGCATTCCCGAGTGGAGAAGCTTCCTATTAAACCCCGACTCCCTTCGTCCTCTGGCCCTCCTAGTCCTTCAGCTGAGATCTATTCGATCATTAATAAACCTTTCCATACTCCTGGCTCGACGAATATCTCCCTTACTGAAAAGCTCCCGGGTTGGAACTTGAAAGGGCTTTACTTTGATCGTGGAGTAAGTATAACTAACGCCGATGATTTTCTTAAAGAGGTGGATGCGGTTATAAGTCAAACACACACCCATCTCAACAATGCTAAGAGTCAACTTGAAACCAAATGGAACATCGTAAGAGATATCTTTTATCAAAAGTTGCGTGGATGGGAGAAACTTGGTGATGACTTCCAAAAGCGCCATGATTCTCATCTTACAATAATTTCCGAGTTGGAGAATGATAAAGTCAAATGGGAGAAGGTTTTAGACGAACATGATGCTACCATCGTCGTTCTTAATAAAAGAGTCACAGAGTTAGAGGCATCAGACAACGAGATTAAAAAGCTTTGGGAAGAACTTGAGGCTTCCAATCAAAGAGAAAAAGATGCCATAGCTGCCAAGCGCAATGTTGATGCCGAAATGGCTGTAGAGAAGGATTTCTCCAAACAATATCGAGAGGATGCCACTAATCTTCGTAAGGAAATAAAATATCTGAAGGCTTCTAACCAGACACTGATGGCCAAGGTCGAGTCTCTTGAGGAGGACAAGATAATTGCAGAAGAGACTCACAAACAAGCTATGGACGAAGCTGATGATGATATGTTCCACTTTTATGTATATAGTGTCATGAGCCGTGGGAGCTTGCATTACCTAGAGGATAGTTTTCCACGTACTTTGGCGCTTGTTTGTGAGCGAGTGCTTGAGATTAACGGTGATGATTGTAGCGAGGACGAGATCATTAAAAAACTCTTAGATGACAGGTCCAAAAAGGCTTTGGCCGAAGGAAAGGCACAACTAATGGGAGAGAGGACTGGTACTTCTGGTGAGAAAGTTCACACTCAACCAGATGTCAACCTTCCTGTTGATCCCTCAGCCTTTGAAGCTTCTGGCTCACAGACATTAGCTAACCCAATTGATGCTCCTAAAGATAAAAATGTCACCATTGAGGGGGATGTTAATACAGAGGATATTGCTAATGTGCATGGTGAAAACGATGAGGCTGATGATGACAATCCCAATAACTGGAGAATTGAGCATAGGGATCCCTCGGAGAATCTTCTAGACACAGGTAAAATTGAAACTAACTTTACCCTATCGTGCTTAGAGTCCATTTTTGATTCACCTGGGTCCCTTGCTTATTATGCTCAATGTTTCCATAATTTGAATTTAATTTCACCCCTGTCTTCTCCTGCCATAGGCAATGCAAAGACAACAGGATCTATTAGGGCTGACTCACCATTGACAAATTTTCCGCTTACTTCTGTCATTACTCCCCCACCTCCTAGTAACACACCCTTGCTTGTTACAACTCCTGGGTCACAGGATACGAAGATCGGTGCCTTCTCAGATTTGGATGTTGTTGACTACGGTCTTAGTGACAATCTTGCAGATGAGAGTCCCCAGGCTACTACCAAGGAGAAAGGAAAGAAGTCTGCCAAGTCCTCACTATCTAAGAAGAAGAGGAAGAAGAAGAAGGACTTGGAGGCTACCGTTTTCTCTTCCCAAGAGAATCAGAGTAATGTGGAAGAGACCCCTCCGTCTTCACTTAACAAGCCATCTTTGAGATCAAGTGACAAGAAGAAATGATCTTGCTTAGTAGTTGCTCAACTTGGTCGTTAATTACTTTCTTTTGTGTGTTGTATTCAGGCCGGTTGTATATGAGGGCACCGGTTCCCGCTTACTACTTTTGTACTTGTCATCTTTATGCACTCTGTTGTCCGATATTCTACACTTTGACCTGTGACTTTATGATATAGTTCTGCTTTGTTTGCCAGGAAATTGTGTCCTGCTTTTCATGCCTTAAATTTTGCTTTAGGTTTCGCTGTGCTTTTATATTCTTTGCATTTCATGCTTAATTTATATTTCCAATACAAATTCTGCATTACAAGTTATTTGTTATGATAGGCCAACTTTATTGGATTCTCCTGATCTTGACTAAGATGATGCTCACAACCCTTTCACTTTGATAACCATTTTATTAGGATCTTTTAATTTCATCTTAGTTATTTCAGAAAATCCAGTCTTGTTGGTTGGAGTGGCCTAATGCCGAGTTTTCATGAAATTATGACTGGATTGTAGTATGTTTAAGAGAGCGTCATTAAATTTCGTTAATGCAATGGTAATGCCCCCATTCCACAATTGGTTTTAATATCATGAAAATTAGGCATGGTTTTTTACAGTTAGATAAAGGAATCCGCTGTTTCTAGTAACTGAGCGGGCCAGTTACTTGCGGTTTTTATCATATAACTTTGAGGGAAGTTTTGGTTCTAATACTAACTGAATTTGGAAGATTCGGCTTATAACCGGATGTCCTTGAAAGGATCTTTGATCCGTTGTTCGTTGGATCTGAATAATTCAGACGCTTGCTAAACTTGTCGGATGCCTCCGAAGAGGTCTTCAGGTCCGTCAGTAACTGGGTTTGAAGGACCCAGAATCAATAGCTGGATTTGGAAGATCTGGCATCTGAGCGGATGCCTCCGAAGAGGTCTTTGAAAACCCTGTGTTTATATCGCGGTCCATCCATGTATAAATGGCACCGGCGTTGAACCGGGTGCCCCTTGGGGAGGTCTTGGGTTCGAAGCCCTATGTTTATATCGCTATCTGGCCATATCTTAATGGCGTTGGCGATGAACCGGGTGCCCCTCGGGGAGGTCTTGGGTTTGAAGCCCGGTGTTTATATCGCTATCCAGCCATGTATAAATGGCATCGGCGATGAACCGGGTGCCCCTTGGGGAGGTCTTGTGTTTGAAGCTCGATGTTTATATCGCTATCCAGCCATGTATAAATGGCATCGACAATGAACCGGGTGCCCCTCGGGGAGGTCTTGGGTTCGAAGCCCGGTGTTTATATCGCTATCCGGCCATATCTTAATGGCGTCGGCGATGAACCGGCTATATCTTATTTGCCAGATTCTGGTTATGACTTGTCAAATCTGGGATTTCGAACTCTGTTATTAAGAATTTTCCCTTAGGGTGAAATTCAAAACTTGATCTGTAGCTTGGGTTTAGAGTACTTGATGCCCCTTATCTATTGTTTAGCACTTCACATCCTCTGTAGCAAGTGTGTAGATGTTTGAATATTAAGCAACAGGTGCTTGAACTTTCCCTCGTTGGGGGATGTGTTATAGCATTCCTCAAGCCCTATTTGGTTTTCAATGCGTTTTCGTTTGCTTAAAATACCTGTAATTAAAATTGATGTTAGCAGCTTGAAATTAAAAACATGCAAATGTACGATTTTAAACAAGTAAAGTAATTTCTTTCACTAATTTGTAAAAACTTCGCAACGATATTCACAATGCATGATTTATTTACAATTCATGATGTATGTATAATGCAAAATATGTGAAAGAAACTTTAAACAATGTAATGGCGGAGATGAATGATATTCCATGCTCAGGGAAGTGCGATTCCGTCTGTTGTTTTTAACTCAAAAATGCCATCTACAAATTTCTGGCTTATCATGTATGGTCCCTCCCAATTGGTTTCGAACACCCCGGTTCCTGTCATAATTCTCTTTAGGACGAGGTCCCCGACTTGAAAAGTTCTTTATTTGACTTTTGCATTGAAATATCTGGCTACTTTCCGTTGATGGGTTGCTATCTTAAGCTCTTCTTCTTTTCGCTTTTCCTCGAGTAAATCAAGCGCCTCCAATTGCAGTTCTTCATTCTCCTTCTGGTTGAAGTAGATTCTGCGTTGAGTTGGTACTTCCAGTTCCACTGGGATCATAGCTTCTGACCCGAATGCGAGTGAGAATGGGGTGTGCCCTGTAGCAGTTTTATGTGTTGTCCGGTACGCCCACAATGCAAAAGGTCGTTCATCGTCCCAATTGCCTTTGGCTTTTTCGAGACGCTTCTTGATGGTTGACTTCAGTATTTTTTTGATGGCTTCCACTTGCCCGTTTGCTTGCGGATGAGCCACAGCTGCGAAGCTCTTTTTGATCCTATATTTAGCGCAGAAGTCTAGGAATTCACTACTTTCAAAATGGGTTCCATTATCAGTGATGATCTTTTGTGGCACTCCAAACCTGCAAATGATGTTTTTCGAAACAAAATTGATTACTTTCTTTGGAGTGATAGTAGCCAAAGGTTCTGCCTCAGCCCATTTGGTGAAGTAGTCGACAACTACTATAGCGTATCTCATGTTTGCTTTTGCGGCGGGTAATATCCCAATCAGATCTATGCCCCAGACCGTGAATGGCCATGGGCTAACCATTTGAGCTAGTTCTGTGGGAGGTGCTCTTGGAATTTTAGCAAATCTTTGGCATCTGTCACACTTATTTACATAGGTCAATGCGTCTAGGTGTACATCAAGCCAGAAATAGCCATATCGCAGAACCTTCTTGGCTAACGTTTGACCGCCGGTGTGTCCTCCGCATTCTCCCTCGTGCAATTCTGCCAAAATCACTCTAGATTCCTTCTTGGTCACACATCGCAGCAATGGCATGGAGAATCCTCGTCGGTACAGCATTCCATCTTGAACGAGGTACAAAGGGGCCTTACGCAATATCTTGCTTTTATTTTTCCGCTCTTCGGGTAGTGTCCCGTTGATGATATATTCATTGATTAGAGTTATCCATGACGTAGGTTCCTCAGTGGTTTCCATTATCCAGTCAACACTTGCTTCCTCAATAGTGGGGGTAGAAAGGACCTCGACGGGGATTAAACCTAGCAGCTGAGCATCTGATGAACTTGCATACTTGGAAAGAGAATCCGTTTTTGCGTTCTGTTCTCTTGGGACGTGAGATATAACTTGGTGATCGAGGTTGTTTAGAAGTTCCATAGCTTTGATTAGATAAGAGGGGAGATTCCCAGTTTTGGTTTGGAACTCTTCGCGCACTTGACCCACCACCAACTGAGAGTCGCTAAGAATCTGCAAAGTTTTTAGGTTTAATTCTTTTGCCAATTTTAACCCTGTTATTAATGCTTAATATTCGTCCTCATTATTAGTTGATGGAAATTCTAATCTCAATGCGTAGCATAAAGAGTGACCCTCTGGGGTTTCCAAGACAATTCCAGCCCCTGAGCAATAGTCGTTTCTGGATTCATCAAAGTATAACTTCCAAGTAGCTTCTGTTTCCGCTGGTTCCTTAACCTCTTCTCCTCTGTCTGTAAACTCACCGATAAAATCTACTAGGTCTTGGCCATTGATGGCTCTTCGAGGATGGTAAGTGATGTCATATTGACTTAGCTCAATGTTCCATTTCAGTAGCCTTCCTGAAGTTTCTGGGCGAAAGAGGATCTGTCTTAATGGTTGATCGGTGAGGACCTTGATAGGATGAGATTGGAAATACGTTCTCAGCTTCTTTGAGGCGACAAGGAGGCAATATGCGAGCTTTTCTAGTTTAGGGTAATTTAGCTCTGCCCCGGTGAGCCTCTTACTAATGTAATATACAGGCAGTTGCACTCCTGTTTCTTCTCGGATTAGCGCTGCAGTCGAGGCATGTGATGAAACTGCTAGATATAAAATCATATCCTCCCCATCTTTAGGTTTTGATAACATTGGCGGTTATTCCATATGTCTTATCAATTCCTCGAAAGCCTACTGGCACTCCGAGGTCCATTGGAAGTCCTTCTTTCCTTTCTTCAAAGCATCGAAAAGTGGAATGCATCGATCCGTTGCTTTGGAAATGAACCGGTTCAGTGCTGCTATCTTTCCATTTAAGCTTTTGAGCTCCTTTTTTGCCTTTGGGGCCCGCATTTCCCTTAAAGCCACAATTTGAGAGGGATTCTCTTCGATGCCCCTAGCATTGACGATAAATCCGAGAAATTTCCCCAAACAGACTTCGAATGAACATTTTAACGGGTTTAGTTTCATCCCGTATTTCCTGAGTATGTGAAACATTTCTGCCAAATCCTCGAGGTGACCTTCGGCCTTCTTTGATTTGACTAGCATATCGTCTACATATACTTCCATTGTATTCCCTATTTGAGATTTAAACATGGAGTTTACAAGATGTTGGTAAGTCGCTCCTGCGTTTTTCAGTCCAAATGGCATGACTTTATAGCAGTATAGTCCCCTATCCGTTATGAAACTCGTGTTCTCTTCGTCTGGCTTGTGCATCATAATTTGATTATATCCAGAATATGCGTCCATGAAAGATAGTAACCCGTGCCCTACTGTTGCATCTACAAGTTGGTCAATTCGGGGTAAAGGAAAACTGTCTTTTGGGCACGCTTTATTAAGATCTGAGTAATCTATACAAACTCTCCATTTTCCATTGGACTTTTTGACAAGTACTGGGTTAGAAACCCAATATGGATACGTAGATTCTCGTATGAAATCATTTTTAAGTAGTCTATCTACTTCCTCTTTCAGAGTCTCGGATCTTTCAAATCCCTGCATTCTTCTTTTTTGTTTTACAGGAGTCAATTTTTGGTTTATATTCAGCTTGTGAACAATTACATCTGGTGGGATCCCATACATATCTGAGTGTTCCCAGGAAAATACATCTAAGTTTGCTTTCAAAAACAAGATTAATTCCCTTTGCAGCTTCATACCTAATTGAAATCCTATCTTCAAGACCCGGTTAGGGTCCTTGTCGAATATTGGAACAGGGATAGGGTCTTTGGCCGGAGCTGCTCTATTTTCCCCATACTATTTTTCCTTGGATCAATTGCTTTCCGATGCCACTATGCTCGCCAGTACGGGTTTTTTGCTTTAGTTGCTATAAGAGGGGTTTATGGACGCAAAGCGGCGACTCTATGCCCTTCTTCAATTCCTTCTTCCTTGCCTCTGCCAACTCAACCAAATAACACTCGCTTGCTGCTTGTTGATCACCTATGATTGTACCAACACCATTCTCTGTTGGAAATTTCATAGTGAGGCGCCGTAGAGCCGTAGTTATTCTGAATGCTGCGAGAGTAGTTCTTCCCAGGAAAGCATTGCAAGCAGAGGGTTCATCAATTGCAACAACGTCCTGTACCAATGCGGTTTTCTGGTCCCCTTCTCCAAGCTCCACCAACAGGCTGATGACACCAATTGGTTGAACAGCTTTACCAGTAAATCCATAGACCTTATTCTGGCAGACCTTTATGTTGCTCATGGAAAGCTTCTTCCTATGGAATGCGCTAAAGAAGAGGATATTAACTAATGATCCGCTATCGACCAACACCCTTCTAACTATGGTTGGGCCCAGACCAATGGTTATCACCATTGGATCCTCTATAGGTGTTATGATCCTAGTTGGATCTTCATCTTTAAATGTGATGTCGTCTCGCAGGATTCTCGGTACCTTTGCCGATAAAACTTCATCTATGGTCATGAGTACACCTTATTTCGGAAGGTTCTTTGCCTCATGAGCATACTTCACCATATCCCCCCAACTTTTCCCAACTGGGTAAGGGCCTCCTGAAATGGTGTTTATGATCATCTTTGGTATAACAGCAATCGAAGCGCCCTCAATCTATTTAGAATGTTCTATGGAGGTTCCTTGGTCTTGAGTTCCCTGATCATTCTGGGAGTTCTTTGTGTACTGTTGAAGCCTGTTTTTCCTTATCAGCACTTCACTTAAGCTTTTCAAATGTCTACATTCGTTCGTGTTATGCCTCGGTTGGTTGTGAAATCGACAGAACGTGTCGGACTTTATTGCGTTATCAGTGACTCTTAACTTCCCGGTCTCTGGGTACTCTTCAGTATCTTTGGTCGCAATATAAATGTTCTCTATGGTATCATTAAGAGGAGTCATTTCATAATTCTTGAAGAAACGAAGCTTTTTGTTGTTTCAACCATCTTTCCCTTCATTCCCCCTTTTTTGATTTCCTCCGGCGTTTTTTTTTGTCCTCCTTGCACGTT
The DNA here is from genome assembly GCA_030737875.1 of Allium sativum. NCBI lineage: Eukaryota > Viridiplantae > Streptophyta > Magnoliopsida > Asparagales > Amaryllidaceae > Allium > Allium sativum. Next base: position 163,506,010 of record CM060923.1, read on the forward strand.
TATATCTCTCTTTTCTGATGGCTCCTTATTTTCTATAGCTTCCATTGTGCAGGCCGGATCCTCATCCACGCCTATATACTCCTCTGCCGTGTCAAGTAGCTCTTCGAGAGTGGCAAGCTTCTTCTTCTTGATCCACCGCCCAAGTATGGTCTTTTTACTTATGCCTCCCTTTAGAGCCATCAAAGCCAAACGTGGCTCATAGTTCCCGACTTCGGCCGCGGCTGTATTAAAGCGAGAAAGGAAGGCTTTAATGGACTCCCCTGGCCGTAGCTCCAACTCATTCAATTCCATCACATCACGTACCTTGGTTGCTTGAAGCCGGAATTGATGTCTGAGCAGCTTGGCCAAGGTAGCAAAGTCATCCATGGATTTTGGCGGGAGTTTTGTGAACCAGAGTGAAGCCACTCCTTCCAAGTAGGTAGGGAAGTATAAACATTTGAGCTCATCAGTAGCACATGCCTCATCCATGTGCTGGTCATACTTGAACAGGAACACTTGTGATCGCCAGTTCCATTATATGCTTGTAGAACTGGGGGTTTGAATTTATTTGGATATGGCGCCATTTTTATTCTTTTTATAAGTGGGGTTTTTGTGGGAACAAATCCCCATTCCTTTTCATCATCCACCTTTTTCTGGCTCTCATTCATGATCTTACGTACCATTCCGAATATTCGCTCCTCCTCATTGAGTTTGTCCACGGGGTAGATGCCTTCCTCTTTACCGGATGCTTGCCTACGCAATCGATCACGATTCAGATTCCGGGGCCCTGGAGCTCGCGCATGGGGAAGTGCCCCTTTGGTGGAACCGAACGCTTTTTGAGGAGTTGCTTTTTCTGAGTGGTTATGAGTAGGTGGCTTCATTCCCTTATGACTAGGATTCGCGACCTCCTGGACATAATTTCCTTTATTTGGGCTTGAGGAAGAAGATCCAGTATCTTCCGTTCCAGTGGTTTTAGCGGTTTTGAGGCAGCTTGCACTCATGGTAACTTTGGCCGTTGCGGCTTGCATGGCGAACATGGTGTCGAGTTTCTTCATCATGGCTTCATTCGCAATATCCATTCGACTTGTTAGTCCTGCTGCCACTTCATCCAACTCCTTCCTTGTTACGGCAGTTCCGGCTTAAGAACTTTCTCCAACTTCAAACTTTCTTCTGTGTTAGTGGCATTATCGACATCTTCGAGACTTTTACTTGTAACTTTCTTCGATGGTATACCTGGTTTTCCCATGGTTTTTGAGATAAGTATTGCAACTTGGACAACTTAGATGATCAGAGTGGATTCAAAATTCCAATGCAAGGCCTTCTACCTTGTGAAAGAGAGAGAAATGGATTGGTAATTCGGGTCCCACGACGGGCGCCAAATGTTTGTCCTGAAATTGGGCAAACACCAAAAGTATATAAGAAGATTTCACAAAAAATGAAATAGTAGAGCCATACAACAATCCAAATGCAAGTAGAATGCACAAAGTTTTATAGTGGTTCAATCCAATGAGGATCTACGTCCACTCTCGTTGGGAATTTCATTTTCAATATGAAAGGTTATAAGATCAAATTCTCTCTTACAATATTATCGTTCTTTTACTCACAAATTACACTTAAATCCGTTAGAGAACAATGAGGAAAACGCATCAATCCACGGAGATATGATGTAGATGTGGTAGAATTAGAAGGATTCTTCCTTGTTCATAAACTTGTTTGATCAATCTTCAACTCTCCGACCGTTTGGATGTCTTTGATGGAGGTCATGATCCATGGATTAATCTTTGATTTAGGATGTTGGATAGATGCTAGGATTGTTCAAGAATATTTCTGACAGCACTTCGTGGCTTTTTGATTCCCCCTCCCCCCCAAATGAAGAAGTGAGAGGGCATTTATAGGAGATTTCTAGACCAGGTGGCAATTCTGTAATTACGCAGGAAAACGCCATGACCCATGTCGCCCTTGGAATGCTACCGACCTGATTCATGTCGTCTGGCGGGTTAAGCCCCTGGCGTCTTGAACTCTCGACACGACATGACTTTCCCTATCATGGCTCATATCGTTGGCATGATTCGACATTAGTTGGAGGTGACATGAGTGAGACGCGGCATGGTTTAGCTTCGGACTTTGAATGACGACTAGCACTGTATGTCGTTAAACGATATGGAGGCTGGACAGCATGACTCATGTCGTGTAACTTTATGTTTCTCTGGGCCTTAGGCTTATAGCACGCCGTGGTGCCATGTTGCATGACGACTTAGCCTTGATGTTATGAATGGTGCACGACATGGAAGGGCGCGATATGATTGCAAGCAACCTGATGTAGTATGAATGAACCTCCTCCTTTGCGACATGACTCTAACGGCTTGGCTTTCATATCTCGCGGCATAAGTAGGTCACGACATGGTTTGCATTGAGATCTTGAGTAGCAGCTTGCTCCTCATGTCGTTCACTTGTTCCTTACGTCACTGAACGACATGGTGGATGGACGGCGTGATTGCCAGATGCTTTTACTTTACTCTGTCGCCATGAATGAAATGCGGCACGACTTGGGGCCAACCTGGTTTCCCTGGGGTGACATGGTATGGTACGACATGGCTTGATCTCGTGTTATTGTCCTGCGATATGGCCTTCAAGCGCCTTGGCATCCACACCATGACCTCGAGTTTGACTTGGTTTCATCATTATGATATGGACACGACATGATTATTAGCGACATGGCGCTATATGACATGGTTTGAAATCGAATCAGTTTTGAGGTTAGGACAAACGATTTGTCCTCTGACGACATGACTTATGCACCACTCTTATAATATATTAGACCCATCTTTTTCGGGTTAACAATAAATCTGCAAAACCAAAACTACTAGCTGCCCGTGTGGAAAATAGGGGCACCCAGGGTTTAGGTTAAAACAATAACCTCCAGGTCAGTCATGTGACTGGTGTGAGAACTAAAACAGTTATTTAAAACTTTACTTTAAAATCAGATATATCAAGGACCACGCCTATAACACGGAACGGGTTTCCTCCCAGGAATACCGGTGCAAAAACAAACAGCGCAATGATTTTTGGAAAATGAAGCTATTATAAGACCCAGGTCCCATCACACAATACAACGCATGCCTGCGGATAGGGTTTTACCTTATAATAGCCAAACATGCTTGGTACGTAAAACAAATCATTTGATACTATTATAAGTGCATAATGTTTAAAACAACTTCAAATATAAATGTGTCAATCCTAGACAACATGGGTACCATATATCATGTCGCCACTACTAGGCTCTATAATGAAAACCGCAGTTGTCACGTATTGGAAGTTGGATTTTCGTCTTTGAACCAAGGCAAGCGATCGTCCTTACTGCTTCGAGACGCTCTTGCCCGTGTCTCAGAAATAGCTGCAACTACACCTTGGTTCGTCAGGGCCGGTCCACTCGATGTGGATTAAAATGCCTGAACACTACGTTTCCCCACCCTATGGGGCGTCAATCTGGTCTGTATAAAGACCATACCATCCATCGGCCCCGCAGTGCCGATATATCCGAGGCGCCTTGCTATCCATCATCCACATAAGTAAAACATCTGGGTGTGTAAAACCGAGACACCACTCCTAGCTAGAAGGAAACGCGTGTCCTCCCTGATGTCCTCTCCCGTTTCTGGTTTACACCGGGGTGTGAGGCTCGCGAACCAACACTATACACAAAGCTATGCTATATTAAAGTCGAGTTTTGATCATCGACCACATGACTCTACTTCTCAACAGAAGCCTTGATCATTTGCATCTCAACATGCCACACAGGCAATTCACGCTATGCAAATGATGTCTATCAATCACACATAATGAAATCCAATGTCAGACACACAGTCCATTTACAAGTTCGTTCTGGGTCTGAACGAAACCGGAGGCACCATATTCCTTGTCCCGTATGTCCAATACGGAGAGAGGTCCTCGCATATCCGGTCGATCTCCAAGTACGTCTGGACGATCACCACTTATTACCTTGTCTTGGGTGTACAGCCCATTCAAGACATCAGTAATCATCCAAACGATGTGAAGACCTCCGGTCTTCAACCACCATCTTCATCCTCGACACATCATCGAATCAGTTATTCAGAATGGAATAAACCCGGTCTTTGGAATAACTCACGTATATAATAAACAAGTGCTATAAAAACACAACATATGCCTCATTCCAATCCAGAATATTCCTTTATTCAAACATTCTTATACTTTGGGTAAGGTTCCCATTAATTTTATCAATGATAAATTCTTTAAGTTTATTCTTTAATCTTCCTTTGGATATCATTTCAAACCATATTAAGGTTTTCCAAACTAGTCGGGATTAGCGAACCTTACCGAAGTAATCATTTGTTAAATTTCCCAATCCCAACCTATACATCCCATGAAGCAAAACTGGTAAAACTTCATATCCAACACCACGGTGTTATCAGTAAATTCAACTACCATTTCACGTTCAAATCTAATTAAAGATTTAACTATCGCCTGGAACAAAACTGGTGGTACTCCATTCTCGATCATTTCTCGAATTTGATAATTTTAGTTGTCAAATTCACCTTTCAATCTATTTAAAGATTCATTAAAACTCTAATTCAATTTTAATTTCCAAAAATCATTACTTAATTGTTATCTTCAAAGTTAAGAAATTAATCTTATCTTTAACTGGGTTATAGAACTAATGTCATTTAAAACACAGCTCACGATAAACCCAAAATCACCTTCCATTAACAATGGAAACTTCACGGAATACAGATAAATGTATATAATCGATATGAACTTCCATATCCAACCGATAATATAAATGAAATAACGGCCAAGCCTTTTAAATTCCATATATATTAGCAGTCTTCCTCTATAAAAGCTCACTTCGATTATTACCAAATCGAATTCCATTCAATTCCAATTTAATATGTTAAATTGGAAAACTTTACTTTGGAAAATCTCCTTTAAATCTTAACAAAAGATTTATAAATTCCAAATCATATTTCACTGTAAATCGGGTTAAAGAACGAATGTCGTTAAAAACACAGTTCACTATAAACCCAATTCACATTCCATTTTCTTCCGATTATTAAATATAATTGGAAACTCTAACAATCTTAATTAAAAAGATTTATTCTCTTCACATGGGGTTCAAGAACAGTGTTACTAAAGACACCGTTCACGACAAACCCAAAATCCCATTTGATATTAAATACAAGGCTCTAAATGGAAATTATATCGGCTTATATTCAATATCAAACTCTGAAATCAACAAATATCGTATTGGAATAATGATATATATATATATCTTCCAAATTCCTCCACAATATCCGTATAATCACGGAATCCAATATCGAAATATTCCAAAGATAATTTTGATTCAAATGGTTTCTAATTCATATATTGGAAATTCTGGTTGTTTTTAAAACCATTTCTTATCCAATTTATTTATTTAGAAATAATTGGATTATAGTTCTAGTTCATAACTAGTTCATTTCGATAAAAATCTATTTTTATCTTTTCAAATAGGGAATTTTTCATCCCAATTCTTTCCAAATCATTTCTTATGATTTTACATTAATTATTGATATTTTTAATAATTTTATCAAGGCCCGTACAGTCGATTTCCATAAACGGCCATCGAACTGACCTTACAACGACCTTTTCCAAATTTGATTTGATCATAATTCCAAATCCAACCATTTGATTTCAAATATCTATTATTTGTTAGAAAGCCTTTTTCGATACGAACCCAACGTTTCTGGTTTCAGGAGAATTCGACGGTCGGATCTCCCGAAATGTCCATTCGAAGTCAATGGTCGAAATTCGCAAACTACCGCAGTGCGGCGCATTCTATTCAGACCATTATATTATATATATAATATATATTTCATTGATTTCCATTTAAAACGTATTTTATAAATCGTTTTATATTCGTTTTGAAAATGGTTTCAACTTCATATTCAATTTTAAATCAAAATTGAATATTCCATATCATTAACATATAAATGATAATATTTTCAAACATCTGATTTTTAAATCCCTTCATTTTTGATATTCTTTATAAAAATGAATAAAATTGATATAAATATCGTTCGCGTCAAAATGGCGCATATCTAATCAACACGCTATATATATTTAAATATATTCGTGTGTATCCTAAATCCGGTATCAAAATCATATTTTGATTCTTTTCTGTATATTATTTTAAAATATTCGTTATTTTAAAATTATTCCTTCTTTCTGAACTGGAATCAGACACGGTCAATTACCATATAATGCGATTTATATGGATTTCATACACACATGCATACAACAATAATCAAACACAGTCAACCATCATCCAGAGTGCATTCTACACTACATAAGAATTAAATATAAATATTTAACGTTTACAACAGCCTGTCGACCAATCGATTGACATACCACTAAACAGTTGGGATTAGTATACGTCAAATATCTTCCCAACATCCGTGTGGGATTTCAATCCACAAACCCAGAATATTATTTGTGCAGTTGGGCGACATGTAAATTTTATCGTCCCAATCCATATCAGTCAAATAAGTGTGCATAAACAAATCGTTTGATTTGTAAATGAGTATTTATTTTATTCATATACACGTTAAAAATTATATTTTTAACGATAAAATATTTTATTCAACATATGAATATTCTATTCAGTTCATTTACCTAATAAAAATGATACTTGTATTATTCTAATATATTTTAGAAAATTTTGGTGGCATAAGGGAGCAATACTTGAAATGGGATAAGGTCTAACCTTATCCCTCATCTAATAATGGCGCACGTCATACACAAACCAAATTATATCAATACGTTTCACACCCCAAACCAATATTCAAACAAATACATCAATCAACACAAACGACCAAACAAGTCGTCCATGGTTTGTGGATAATGGGGAACAGTTCATATATGTAGTTACATAATAAATAACCGTCTAAAGAAATTTACAGTGAGGAGTTTTCACCTTTGGGATCCACTACGCTGTTTCATTTTTGCATTTCTGAATAGCTTGGTTTGGCCCGATATTCAACGCAGTCATTTCTACGCTGTTCATATTAAAAATCTTCTTTTTAATATGATGTTTATATATTTAAAAATCGCTATATATCTATAAAAGATCACATTTTTATATCGCTACTATATATATAAAAATTATATTTTTATCATCATACATATGAAAATTATATTTTTATTATCATACTTATATAAAAATCATATTTTTATTAACATACATATATGAAAATCATATTTTTATTTTAAATCTAATTTATAAAAATCAAATCTTTAACATCATAAGAATCAAATCTTTATCGTCCCTTCTTACATATAAAAGTTCAATCTTTATCGTTTCTTCTTACATATAAAAATTCAATCTTTATCGTTTCTTCTTACATACTAAAATTCAATCTTTATCATTTCTTCTTACATACAAAAATTCAATCTCTATCGTTTCTTCTTACATATAAAATTCAATCTTTATCGTATTAAAAATCTAACCTTTTTTCGCTCTAAAAATCTAATCTTTCTCGCTCTAAAATTCTTATCTTTCTACTATTAGAAATCAAAACTTTTTACTAATAAAAATCTAATCTTTTTACTTATAAAAATCAGAACTTTTTTTAAATGCTAATATATATATTACTGATTTTATAATCACTATATATATATATTTATATAAACTAATTCAATAAATAAGTTTTTAACATAAAAAAAACTCAGATTTAAAATTAAAATAAAAAACTTACATCGAAATGGGAAGGGGGCGTTGTAGGCTCGAGATGGCACGAGTGACGCTGAGGGGAGGTGGCGGTTTCGCTGTACGAAAGGAGGAGGGGCCTAGGGAGATGGTTCACGTTGGTTTGAGGTGTTTTAGCGTTTGAATTAAGGGAGGAGAGAGGAGACGGGGAGCAGTTCACCATAGCCGGTGGCAGGCAACAGAGGGGTGGCACAGCGGCTTGGGCTCACGGTGGCGTTGAGGGTTTGGAAGGGCGGCGGGGGGAAGAGTTTCCAGCGGGTGTTGGGTGGGGGTTTAAATCATAGGAGAGAGGAGGAAGGCGAGGAGAGCTTGAAGGGAGGGGAGGCGCCGCTGGGGAGGCCAGCCTCCGGCGCGCGACCTACGGTAGAGCGGGGCTCTGCCCTCTTTCCTTTTTTTAAATTTTTTTTTCCATCGATCTATTTTAACGACGGGGTGGGGAAGGAAAGAGAATAAAAGGGGTTGATTTTTATATATTTATTTACTTATTTAATTCCAAAAATGTTGACTTTTCTTTTGGACCCCAAACGAGACCCACCGACTGTCGCCCCTAACTAATTAACCCCATTCCGGACACAGTGGGACATGTTACGCAAGCAATTTTGGCTGTTTCGAATAGTTTTCATTAAAATTAAAATATAAATCAATTTATTTTAAATTCAAACGCATATTTTAATTTACCGGGCCCACATACGGACTTCAAAAATTCCAGAAAAATAAATCTTGCTATGTTTTGATGATATGGTCCTCACAAACTAATTTCGTCGAATTCTGAGACCATTAGAAAAATGTGCACTTTTTGGTTAATCCAAATTGATTAAAATTGTCAAAATACGTTTTCTTTTGTCACGCTCACATATTACTCCAAAAAATTATGAATTTTGGAATCTAGCAATAATTTGACATCTCGGATCCAACAAAAGTGGTTTCATTGAAAACGGAGGTTGTTTGCAAAATTTCCATTTTTAAGGGCTATATTTCCATAGCAACTATTCTGAATTTTCAATTAGGCATAACTTTTTATCCCCGCTATAAAATTTCAATTTTTCAGATTCGTTGGAAAGATATTTTGAAATAGATTCAAATATTTTTGGTTTCACCAAAATCCGGTTTATTTTGATACCTGTACATTCATTTGAAATTTGAAATCTAATTTTCAAACTACCGCGCCATTTCCAATTTCATTTATAATTAAAATAAATATTTATATTCTAACTTCCATTCAAATAAATATATTCATTCTAATCCTATTGAAAATAAATTTATTGTCGTTATTATTTAAAATAAATCATTTTAAATATTCAAAATTCATTAAAATTGCCGAAATAAAAATTTTAAATTGGTTCTGATTTTCTGGGTTGTTACATCAACAATCTCACGGAAACCAGTGGTATTTTAGAAAGACACCTGAGTAGTGCGTTGAAGTCGAGATGGAAATGCACAAAAAGAAGTGAATCTAAGTTCTCAGCGAAAGCAACAAAGTGTTGATCATAGAAAACGCCATCAGACCCAAAGATTCTCTATTACTAGAGAATAGCTTTTCACGTAAGGAAAATTAACGTGCGGAAAGCAGTAAAAAACACAGAGGTTTAGCGGTTAGGTTCGTTAGGGGCCTACACCCACTTTAAAGGAGTTTGATGATCTTTATTCACAAATAAGAGTTACAAGTGTTGAACTTCATCATGGCATTCGTTTACAAGTTATTCTCTGTATTTTGAAGTCATATTGGTCGCATGCCAAGTATTGGAAAAAAGTGGTGTATGCTTCTTCTTCCTCAAGAGCTATATTGCCACTAATGGAGTCTCTGGAGCTTACAAACTGTCAAGCCAGTCAAAAATCGAACGCTTGTGAAGAATGAGAAAGAAGGTATGCGTAGGTAGTTGGCTAGGTGGGAGTGGGTGAGATTTGAGGACCACACATCAAAATTTTTCGTATCCCTGAAAAGCATCCTCTGAAATTTGCATCCCTCTGTTAATGCATGGGAAAATTCATATTCCTTGGGATACGGTTGCTTCGTACCCCTATGGGGATACGAATCCTTGCATCCACATAGGGATACGAATTCTTGTATCCGCATAGCGATACGAATTCGTATCCCAGAGGATACGGTAGTTCCGTATCCCTAGGGGATACGAGATTTTGTATCCCGTAAGGGATACGGAATCATATCTAGAGGATACATTGAGTCGACTTTTGAGTGGTAGGGGGATATGAAATAGGGAATGAGGCCGTAGGGGTTTGAAATTGGCGATGTGAAGCTAGAGGGATTCAAATTCCCTATTGCAAGATGAGGGATTCGAAATTTGTGTTGTGGTGATTGAGTGATTCGAAATCCCTTATTGTGGAGAGTCTGGGAGTCGAAATGTGTGGAATAAAGGTTGAGGGATTCGAATTCGTGGACATGAATCCCAAGGATTCAGAGTCCTTATGGAGCCGACTTGGGCTTGTATTCTTAGTTCTCTGGCTTCGCTTCGGCATTGGTGCCCCACGATGTGTTGAGTCGAGCAGGACATATATGATTTTGGGAAACGGACCAAAAAGCCGATTAATAGTAATAATGTTTCTAGAGAATCAATAAGCAGTTGGTAATGACAATTGAATACATACCAGAACTAGCCTCCAATATACATGTGATGTTGAATGCTTTAAATTGAAATTACAAATTAATGATTCTACGTACTTCCATTTGTTTGTTGACACACATACACAAACACACACACACACACATACATATATATATATATATGTGTGTGTGTGTGTGTGCGTGTGCGTGTGTGTGTGCGCGTGCGTGCGTGCGGGGATGTTACGCTTGTTGAAGCCTATTTCACGAGGTCCACTATTTCATTCTAAGGGTTACTTTTCTTATACTCATTCAAATAATATCTTATGATTCAGGCCCGGCCCTGGACCAAGGCCACCAAGGCGGTGGCCTAGGGCCTCCAGCCCGTTAGGGGCCTTTGATTTTAATTTTTTTATATAAAAAGTTGGTATACGACTATACTTCTGATGTTGGTGATAGTTCAGTGGTAAGATCACATGCCTTGCTTCAGGCAGCGCATGTGTTCGATCCTCAGCAAATGCAAATTTTTGGCAGAATTGATTTTTCCTAGAAATTTATTCTTTGATTTTGCCTAGGGCCTCAACTGGGCCAGGGCCGGCCCTGTATGATTGCAACTATATTATCCTCCTATAATAATTCTTCTATAATGTGTTTTTTGTATGAGAAACTTTTATTCAACCTTTCAAAATTGGATAAAATAGGAAAAGGTCTTTAATTTGGTTTGTTTCCTATTATATATTGATTTGCTACCAAAATATAGGAAAATGACGGAGGAAAGTTAGTAACATACAAGACCTTTTCTAATCTCATTACTATTGGTTGATATGTACTGTATGATTTTTTTTTTCGATGCATGTAACTCAAACTTCACCAAAATTGAACAATTAATTCATTATAATTAATTACTAAGGTAGAGAATAATGGAGGTTTTATAGCTATGTTAACAGTATGAAATTACCATATATTATAGCTTGAATACGAATAAGACGGTTTCCATTCAAATATTAATTAATTAATAACCATATATGCATATGTTTCAACGGTTTAATAATCATCAATTATACCAACCATAGTTAGCATCTAATATCTATCTACATGCTGCACTAGAATTATATTTTTTTTATTGACACTTGGAAAGAAATTGGTAATGACCTGTGTAAAACAAAGTGACATATATAGATATATATTCTTTATCGTAATACCAAAAACTTATAAAGTTTTAAAAATTACCTATCTCTTTTATTATTTCAAAATAAAGGTTAAATTATTTATTAGTTGGAGATACTTGATCAATTATGCAAGCTTAGATTATACAATGAAACGATTTACATAGAAGGCATTTATTAGTTTGAATGTACATAGGACAAATTAATGATTTAGACATGGTAAAAAAAAATTAGCAATCGATTTCTGAACCAAATGGTCCTATATATTGGAAAATTTTGAGTTTGATGTGGGGTTTTCCAAACCATGTATAATTTGGATGATGGAAGAAAACAGTTTAGTAACATATCTATTAAATAATAGTAAAGTAGAAGAAGAGCTTTGCTAGAGAGCAAAAAAAAAGTACTAATTTAGGCCGAATTGGTAATAACCGCAAGATTGAATTCATTGAATTCAGGGGGGCTGTTGATCCTTTTTTCGCACATCTTTTTGTCCAGTTTTTCGGGCCTTCAAGCATTTATGGTAGAAGAATTTCTTTCTCACTCCTTGATTTTAGGAGTTACCTCTCTTTTCCTTAATTCTCTCTTGATATCTAATATTTGAATTTTTAATTATCAATTAAATTATTTAACTAACCTCTCATTATTTTATAGTATGATATATATATATATAACTTATGCATAATTAATCTACAAATAATTGATATATCAACTTCTAATAGTAGGTCCATATAGTTATATTAATTATATAATACAAAATTTAAATCATTTAAATAAATTTAATCAGGGAATATATTTATTAATGAACCATGATTGAATATGTATATGACTATTTGTGCGAATAAAAATGGTAAAACTAAATTGTTTTATTCAATTAGTGTATGTAAATCGCATAAAACAACAAAAAAAAATATTCGTTTATCATTTAACCATAAATACTTGTATTTAAAGTGGTAAAATATATGTATTATCCATTGCATTATATAATTCTACATTTAACTTAAAATACCTATAATTAAAACTACAATAATTATTTACAAAACCTACATCACTTTCTCCTATGATATACATGTTTTAATCTATACACATAAATTAATTATGCTGTGTTATGCTTAAAATAATGAGATAAATGTAATCAAGTGATACATATTTGTTCAGTTACTAATGACGATATGAAAATTTCTATAATATACATCATACCCATATCAATAAAATAAGATAAAATTGTATTTTCAATAGACTAAAACACACATAAGTCACACGGCATGTAATATAACACAAACAATATAGAACTTTTATATAACACACTCTTTAAGTTCGGTAATACATGGAATTTATTTCTCAAAAACATGTTTAAGAAACACCATTACTTTTAGTTTCGACCAGTCTATAAATAGTTACAATTAAATTTGAAATATTTTCCCGTTTGCCAAAGATTTTGCACTATAGCATAGAAAATTCAGAAAAAATGTTCATAGAGACATGAGATAAATTAAAAATCTAACTTTTGAGATAAAATAAAGAATAACAAAAAAAAATATCTATAAATTCATCGTGCACTATAAAATTATGATTTTTTTACAACAAAAAACTCAATTTTAAAATTTTTGCAATCTTTTACTAAACTATCTCAGTTAACTTCTAATATTTTTCGTGGCTTCATTCAAGAATATTAAAAATATAATTAAACTTGATAAACTATTAATTGTTGATGTGTCAATATAAATCAAAAAAATGTGAAAAATTCAATATTTGCACAATATTCATATTAACAAAAAGGGTATAAAACTCATTTGGATATACAAATAAATCAGACACATAACATAATTATATATGTAAGCAATGATTTCAAATTTAATTTATAATTCATTTATATCGATACATTGATGCATTACATTGTAAAATACTAATTTTAACTAAAGTACTACATTCAGAAATTTTCGTGGTTGCTTACAAGACTCACCTCTATGTCACATTATTTTGTACATTTACATCAATATATTTTAAATTAAGCATGTAATTGTGGTTTCAATGTACAAGAATAAATATAATAATGAATAAATATTCACTAATTCATCAAATAAAACCTTAAATGTGACAATTTCAATATGTATGTCGTGTGTATATATATATATTAAAACTAATAGTTAAAAAGATTTTTCTATTAACTATAAAAATATATAATTCAAATACCATAAATATTTTACATGAATAACATTAACAAAACTATTTTATTATTCATTTATCTCAATAAACTTACCTACATTATTGATTTTTGTTTCTACCCTAAAAAAACATATTTTGACATTTCTATAGTTATGTGCAATTTCATCGACTGTTCCCTAATATTCCATGTTTAAATCCATGTATTTAAATTGCTTACAAAATCTCAAATTTAAATTATTTTAATAATATATGTGTTAGTCATATATGTATACGCATACATACTAATAAAAGCATGAAACAACCCGAAATCCCCCTTACGGGAAATCACGGATTGAGTTGAGAACAAGCCACATTGGAACACAAACAGAAGAACATTTCATTGTTTATTACAACAATTCCTTCAGAATACAAGAATATACATATATAAACAAATAATATACATAATAAAACATCAGAGATTACAATACATAATATGGCAGCGGAAATTAATACAAAACACAACTGAAGGAGATATACGGATACAAAGCTTTCCGCATATCATTCCAGCTGTAAACCAGGATCCTGTGAAGACAAATCTGCAAAACCAAAACTACTAGCTGCCCGTGCCGAAAATAAGGGCACCAAAAGTTTAGGTTAAAACAATAAACTCTAGGTCAGTCATGTGACTGGTGTGGAAACTAAAACAATTATTAATCTTTATTTTAAAGTTAGGTAAATCCAGGGACCACGCCGTATAACACGGAATGGGTTTCCTCCCAAGAATACTAGTGCATAAAACAACAGCGCAATGCTAAATAAAGAACAATGAAGCTATTATAAGACCCAGGTCCCATCACACAATGCAACACAAGCCGGAAGATAGGGTTTTACCTTATAATAGCCAAAGAATGCTTGATACGCTAAATTTCATCTTTTATTATTACTATAAGTGTATAGTGTCAAAACAATTTCAATCTTAAGTATCTATCATAGAAGGCATGGGTACCATATATCATGTCGTCATATATAGGTTTACAATCAAAACCACAAAGTCACGTATTGGAAGTTGGATTTCCATCTATGAACCAAGGCAAGGGATCGTCCTCTCCGCTTCGAGATAATCTAGCCCATGTCTCAGGCAAGCGCATAGGCAATCCTGGGAGCAACAGGGCCGGTCCACCGATGTGGATTAAACATAAATCCTAAACACTGCGTTTCCCCGCCCTTTGGGGCGTAAATGAGTCCTATGACTCCATCGGCTCCACATAGTCACTGATATATCCGAGGCGCCTCGCAACAGCAACAATCACACAGGTGAAAATAATATAAATTTCAGGGCTGGTAGGTCACTGACACCACCCTAGCTAGAAGGAAACGCATGCCCTCCCTGAAGTCCTCTCCCATTTCTGGTTCATAACCAGGGTGTGAGGCTCACGAATTAACGCTACACAAAGCTATGCCACACAGGCCGCGCTATGATCATCAACCACAAGACTTTGCTTTTCAACAAAAGCCATGATCATTTGCATCTTAGCATGCCATAGAAGCAAACCACTCTATGCAACCGATATACATCAATCACACAGAATGATATCCAATGTCAGACACACAGTCCATTTACAAGTCCGTTTTGGGTCTGAACGAAACCGAAGGCACCTTGTACCTCACATATCCATCGATCTCCAAGTACGTCTGGACGATCACCAACTGATTCCCTCATCTTGGGTGTACAGCCCAATCAAGATCATCAGTAATCACCCAAAGGATGTGAAGACCTCCGGTCGAATCAGTTATTCAGAATGGGATGAACCCGACCTTTCTGAATAACTCGCGTATATAATAAACAATTGTTACATAAACACAACATATGCCCCATTCCAATTCAGAATATTCTTTTATTCAAATATTCTTATACTTTGGGAAAGGTTCCCATTAATTTTATCAAAGATAAATTCTTTAAATTTATTCTTTAATCTTCTTTTGAATATCAATTCAAACTAGTCGGGATTAACGAACCTTACTGAAGTAATCATTTGTTTTAATTTCCCAATCACAACTTATTCATCCCATGAAGCAAAACTGGTCATACTTCATATCTAACACCACGGTGTTATCGGTAAATTTGATTACCATTTCACGTTCAAATCTAATTAAAGATTTAACTATCGCCTGGAGCAAAACTGGTGATACTCCATTCTCGATCATTTCAATCTAATAAAAGGTTCATTAAACTCCACTTGGTTTTAATCTTCCCAAAAATCAATATTAATGATTGTTTAACTTGGGAAATCATATCCTGTCTTTAACTGGGTTAAAGAACCAATGTTATTTAAAACACGGTTCACGATAAACCCAAAATCACATTCCATTTCAATTCCAATTAAATATCATTTAATTGGTATACTTCATTTAATCTAAATAAAAAGATTTAATCTTTTTCTCAACTGGATTTAAGAATAGTGTTAATGAAGACACCATTCACGACAAACCCAATCCCATTTGATATTAAATACAAGGCTCTGAATAGAAAATATATCGGCTTGTATTCAATATCAAACTCTACGACCAACAAATATCGTATTGGAAATAAAGATATAAATATATCTTTCAAATTTCCATAACAATATCTGTATAATCACAAAATCCAACCTCGAAATATTCCAAAGACAATTTCGATTCAAATCCATTCCAATTCAATTCTTGGAAATTCTGGTTACTTTTAAAACCATTTCAAATCCAATCTATTTATTTTAAAAATAAATGGATTATAATACTAGTTCAAAACTAGTTCATTTCGATAAAAATCTATTTTTATCTTTTCAAATATGGAATTTTTCATCCTAGTTCTTTTCACATCATTTCTTAGGATTTTACACTAATTATTGATATTTTTAATAATTTTATCAAGACCCGTACAGTCGATTTCCATCAACGGCCATCGAACTACACTTACAACGACCTTTTCCAAATTTGATTTGGACATAATTCCAAATCCAACTGTTAGATTTCTAATTTCTTATATTCGTTAGAAAGCTCTTTTCGATACGAACCCAACGGTTCCCGTTTTAGGATAATCAGACAGTCGGATCTCCTGCAACGTCAATTCGAAGTCAATGGTCGAAATTCGCGAACTGCCGCAATGCGGCGCGTTCTATTCAGGCCATTATATTATATATATAATATTTATTTCATCGATTTCAATTCAAAACGTATTTTATAAATTGTTTTAACTTTGTTTTAAAAACGACTTCAACTTCCTACTCAGATTCTAATCAAAATTGAATATTCCATATCATTAATATACAAATGATAATATTCTCAAAACGTTATATTTTGAAATCACTTCCATTTCTTTATTCATTATAAAAGTGAATAAAATCGATATAAATATCGTTCGCGTCAAAATGACGCATATCTAATCAACACGGCTTTATATACTTCAATAACTTCGTTATTCTATTCAACAAACGAATATTTTCTTCAACACATGAATTTTCTTTTGTTCAACACATGAATATATTTTATTCAACACATGAATTTATATTTTCACACATGAATATTCTCAACACATGAGTATTATCAACACATGACTATTTTATTTATTCAACACATGAATATAATTTATTTTCTAAATTGAAATGAGACACACTCAATTACCATATAATACTATTTATATGGATTCCATACAACACGTGTATATAATAGCAACGATAAATAATCAACCATCATCCAGAGTGCGTTCTACACTGTATAAGCATCAAATATAAATATTCAATGCTTATAACAGCCTGTCAATCAATCGATCGACATACAGCTAATTATTGGGATAATATGTCCAATTTCATCCCAACACCCGTGTGGGGTTTCAAACAATCAAACACAGATTTTATTTGTGCAGTTGAGCGATGTGTAAAATTTATTGTCCCAATCAATATCAGTCAAATCGGTGTAAATAAACAAATCGTTCGATTTGTAAATGAATATTTATTTTATTTCAACACATGAATATATATTTGATTTCAACACATGAATATATATTTTATTTCAACACATGAATATATATTTTATTTCAACACATGAAATTATTTTATTTCAACACATGAAATTATTTTATTTCAACACATGAATATATACTTTTCACATCACAATCAACAGTCAAATTTCACAACACAAACAATCACACAAGTCGTCCATGGTCTGTGGACAACGGGTGTTGGGTGCTGCTAAGCACCGTCTGCATCCTAATATATATTTCAACTAGAAAATAAATTAAAAGTGAGGAGTTCTCACCGAGGGTTCCACTATGCCATTCCCTCTTTCTGAATGGTATGGATTTCGTTGTTACCATTGTTATCTTTTCCCGCTGTTCACATTAAAAATCACATTTTTACAATGACATTTCATATATAAAAATCATATATTTATCCTATTGCTACATATATAAAGATCACATTTTACTATCTATATAAGATAAAAATCATATTTTTACTCTTTCTATACTATAACAATCTAATTTTTATTATCTACATTATATAAAAATCATATTTTTAATACCTACATCTTATAAAAATCATATTTTTAATATCTACATCTTTGTAAAAATCACATCTTTATGTGATAAAAATCATCACTTTATATGTATAAAATACCGACCTTTTCATCTCTAAAAATCCTAACTTTATAATGTAAAAATCCGAATTTTGTAATTCTAAAACTGAGAATAAATTCAACACTTATACTTATAGACCGAATACCTTTAAAACAAGGTTATTTCAGCTAAAAATCAAAATTTTAATTACATTACATAAATAAAAAAAAAGTAAAAAAAAAAAACTTATTGTAAATTGCGTTCGAAAGAGAGGGGCTGCGCTCGCGGATTCCAGGTGGTGAGGTTGTGCGCCTGTCGATGGTCGGCGGTCTTGGGGGCTGTGGAGCACGCTGGAGAGGGGGCCTAGGGTGCTGGAGGCGGTGGTTGTTCGATCCTGTCTAGCTGGAGAAGAATGGGGTGGGTGGTGCGCCCTGACTTGGCGGGGTCCGTGGGTGGTGGCGCAGCCTAGGGAGGCGCGCTAGTGTTTTGGTGGCCTTTGGGGTGGCCGCGTGGGTCGAGGAAGAGGAAGGAGAAGCAAGGGGGGTCGAGGGTTGGCGGCGCCGACCTGGGGAGCGGTGGCGGCCCTGCGCCGACGGTGGTGGCGCGGTGGCTGAGCTGCGAGGCTCCTCCCTTTTCCCTTTTTTTCTTATTTCGATTCGTTTTCTGATATGAGAAAATATCTGGAGGGGTATATGTATAATATATTTTATTATTTTATTTAATTAATTTCAAAAAGCAACTTTTTATTTCGACCTCGAAATCGAACCCATTGACTATCGCCCATAACTAATTACCGCCATTCTGAACACAATGGGATATGTATCATAAGCTGATTCAATCGTTTTGATCGGTTTTCGTCCAAATCAAAATATAAATCTATATATTGAATTTGTACACGCATTTCAATTTACAGGGGCCACATACGGACTCTAAAAATTCCCGAAAAATATTTTCTAACTTTGTATTGATGATACGTTCCTAATAAAACTAGTTTCGTCAAATTCTGAGACAGTTTGAAAAATGGCCATTTTCCAGTCGATTAAAATCAACTAAAACTAGTCAAATGCGTTTTACTTCGCCACACTCACATATTGATTCGAAAAATTACGAATTTTGAAACCTAGCAATAAGTAGACATCCCGGATCCAACAAAAGTGGTTTCGTCGAAAACCGAGGTTGTTTGCAAAATTTCCATTTTTATGGGCCAGAATTCCATAGCGACTATTCTGTATTTTCAACTGGGCATAACTTTTGATTCCCGCTATGAAATTTTTATTTTTCAGATTCGTTGGAAAGATATTTTCAATTAGATTGTAATATTTTTGGTTTTGTCAAAATCCGGTTTATTTTGAATCCTGTACGTTCATTTGAACTTTGAAATCGAAATTACAAACTACCACGCCATTTTCAATTCCTTTTATAATTAAAAATAATTATTTATTTTTTTCGTTGATTGAAATGAATATATGCATTCTAATTCTTTTCAAAATAAATTTCTCATCGTTATTATTTAAAATAATTCATTTTAAATATTCAAAATTCATCAAAATTGCCAAAATAAAAATTTTAAATTAGCTCGGATTTCCGGGTTATTACAATCTCCCCCACTTAAAACTTTTCGTCCCTGAAAAGGAACGAAGCTGAAAGTTGTTTTACAAATCAACTCAACTTCCAGTATTTTCAATACGGCTTAAGTTCTTTATCTTTTCAGTTACTAAGAACTTTTCAAATTTTTCAAAAATTTGGCTAACACCCTAAATTTCGAAAAATTTCGCCATAACCTCCCCTACATCGGGAGCTTCAGGATATTTCAAATAGCCTCCCATGGCCCTCACCAATCCAAAAAGAAAAAGAAACAGCCAAGCGGCTAGCCAATCGGCTCATAAAATCATCCAAACCCAAAGAAATACAATAAACATGTACCTATTTATCGGGCAAACAATTTTATTCCTCTTCTGTAGCCTCCTTGCTATGACCTGTTCAATGTAAGTATATGTATATGCATGCAAATGCGACATATTTTCAATATAATTCACCATTTGGTTCAATTTGGTTATATGGTTCAAATTTTAATTAATCAACCAATAATCAAACAACACAATCAGCAATCAACTAGTTGATTATCATTTCAAATTCATAACTTTGATATATAGTCAAAAATCACATTTTTGATGCCAAATCACAACAATAGACCCTATCTGATTTTGGTTCTCACACCAGTCTAATGGAAATATATAAAAATCCCAATTCGAAACACGAACGTAAATCTTGATGATGGAGCTCCATCATCAAAATCATCTCCGGGCGACTAGAGTGTAATTCTACATCTATCCAGTATATTAAAACTTCGAATACACGTGGATCAGACGTATATGCAAAATCTATATTTACTTGATTGTCCAAATTCAATACAAATAAATAATCAAATATGTATAATTGAATTAAATTTTCAAAACAAAACTTTTTTTGTTTTAAAAAAAATACTCTTCACACTCGTTCTAGGATACTACTGATCCCATCTCTAACGAGTCATTCTCATTGGATATTACTAATCCAATCTCTGATGAATTCTTTCGTATGGTTCTAAAGCGTCTTGTCCTCGAGCTTTGTAAACCTAATCTCTGATACCACGATGAAACAACCCGAAATCACCCTTACGGGAAATCACGGATTGAGTTGAGAACAAGCCACATTGGAACACAAACATAAGAACATTTCATTGTTTATTACAACAATTCCATCATAATACAAGAATATATAGAGTATAAACAAATAATATACATCATAAAATATCAGAGATTACAATACATTACATAGCAGCGGAAATTAATACAAAACACAACTGAAGGAGATATATAGATACAAAGCTTTCCGCATATCATTCCAACAGTAAACCAGGATCCTGTGAAGATAAATCTGCAAAACAAAAACTACTAGCTTCCCGTGTCGAAAATAAGGGCACCCAGAGTTTAGGTTAAAACAATAAACTCCAGGTCAATCATGTGACTGGTGTGAGAACTAAAACAGTTATTAATCTTTATTTTAAAGTTAGGTAAATCCAGGGACCACGCCGTATAACACGGAACGAGTTTCCTGCCCAGAATACAAGTGCATAAAACAACAGCGCAATGCTAAATAAAGAACAATGAAGCTATTATAAGACCCAGGTCCCATCACATAATGCAACACAAGCCGGCGGATAGGTTTTACCTTATAATAGCCAAAGAATGCTTGATACGCTAAATTTCATCTTTTATTATTACTATAAGTGTATAGTGTTAATACAATTTCGATCATGAGTATCAATCAAAGACGGCATGGGTACCATATATCATGTCGCCATATATAGGTTTACAATCAAAACCGCAAAGTCACGTACTGGAAGTTGGATTTCCATCTGTGAACCGAGACAAGGGATCGTCCTCTCCACTTCGAGACAATCTAGCCCATGTCTCACGCAAGCACACAGGCAAGCCTTGGAGCGACAGGGCCGGCCCACCGATGTGGATTAAAATTAAATCTTGAACACTGCGTTTCCCCGCCGTTTGGGGCGTAAATGAGTCCTATGACTCCATCGGCTCCACATAGTCACCGATATATCCGAGGCGCCTCACAGTAGCAACAACCACACAGGTGAAAATAATATAAATATCAGGGCTGGTAGGTCACTAACACCACCCTAGCTAGAAGGAAACGCATGCCCTCCCTGAAGTCCTCTCCCGTTTCTGGTTCACAACCGGGGTGTAAGGCTCGCGAATTAACGCTACACAAAGCTATGCCACACAGGCCTCGATTTGATCATCAACCACAAGACTTTGCTTTTCAACAAAAGCCTCGATCATTTGCATCTTAGCATGCCACACAGGCAAACAACTCTATGCAACCGATATACATCAATCACACAGAATGATATCCAATGTCAGACACACAGTCCATTTACAAGTCCGTTCTGGGTCTGAACGAAACCAGAGGCACCTTGTACCTCGCATATCCATCGATCTCCAAGTATGTCTGGACGATCACCAACTCATTCCCTCATCTTGGGTGTACAGCCTAATCAAGATCATCAGTAATCACCCAAACAATGTGAATACCTCTGGTCTTCGACCACCGTCTTCATCCTCGACACCACGTCGAATCAGTTATTCAGAATGGGATGAACCCGGTCTTTCGGAATAACTCGCGTATATAATAAACAAGTGTTACATAAACACAACATACGCCTCATTCCAATTCAGAATATTCTTTTATTCAAATATTCTTATATTTTGGGAAAGGTTCCCTTTAATTTTATCAAAGATAAATTCTTTAAATTTATTCTTTAATCTTCTTTTGAATATCAATTCAAACTAGCCGAGATTAACGAACCTTACCGAAGTAATCATTTGTTTTAATTTCCCAATCCCAACCTATTCATCCCATGAAGCAAAACTGGTCATACTTCATATCTAACACCACGGTGTTATCGGTAAATTCAACTACCATTTCACGTTCAAATCTAATTAAAGATTTAACTATCGCCTGGAGAAAAACTGGTGATACTCCATTCTCGATCATTTCAATCTAATAAAAGATTCATTAAAACTCCACTTGGTTTTAATCTTCCCAAAAATCAATATTAATGATTGTTTAACTTGGGAAATCATATCCTGTCTTTAACTGGGTTAAAGAACCATTGTTATTTAAAACAAGGTTCATGATAGACCCAAAATCACATTCCATTTCAATTCCAATTAAATATCATTTAATTGGTATACTTCATTTAATCTAAATAAAAAGATTTAATCTTTTTCTCAACTGGGTTTAAGAACAGTGTTAATGAAGACACCATTCACGACAAACCCAAATCCCATTTGATATTAAATACAAGGGTCTAAATAGAAAATATATCGGCTTATATTCAATATCAAATTCAACGACCAACAAATATCTTATTGGAATTAACGATATAAATATATCTTTCAAACATCCATAACAATATCTGTATAATCGTGAAATCCAACATTGAAATATTCCAAAGACAATTTTGATTCAAATCCATTCCAATTCAATTTATGGAAATTCTGGTTACTTTTAAAACCATTTCAAATCCAATCTATTTATTTTAAAACTAAAAGGATTATAATTCTAGTTCAAAACTAGTTCATTTCGATAAAAATATATTTTTATCTTTTCAAATATGTAATTTTTCATCCTAATTCTTTTCACATCATTTCTTAGGATTTCGCACTAATTACTGATATTTTTAATAATTTATCAAGGCCCGTACAGTCGATTTCCATCAACGGCCATCGAACTGCACTTACATCGACCTTTTCCAAATTAGATTTGGACATAATTCCAAATCCAACCGTTAGATTTCTAATTTCTTATATTCGTTAGAAATCTCTTTTCGATACGAACCCAACGGTTCCGGTTTTAGGAGAATCCGACGCTCGGATCTCCTGCAACGTCAATTCGAAGTCAATGGTCGAAATTCGCGAACTACCGCAGCGCGGCGCGTTCTATTCAGGCCATTATATTATATATATAATATATATTTCGTCGATTTCAATTCAAATCGTATTTTATAAATCGTTTTAACTTCGTTTTAAAAACGACTTCAACTTCCTATTTAATTTCTAATCAAAATTGAATATTCCATATCATTAATATATAAATGATAATATTTTCAAAACGTTATATTTTGAAATCACTACCTTTTCTATATTCATTATAAAAGTGAATAAAATCGATATAAATATCATTCGCGTCAAAATGGTGCATATCTAATCAACACGGCTTTATATACTTCAATAACTTCGTTATTCTATTCAACAAATGAATATTTTCTTCATCACATGAATTTTTTTTTTCAACACATGGATATATTTTATTCAACACATGAATTTATATTTTCACACATGAATATTCTCAACACATGAGTATTGTCAACACATGACTATTTTGTTTATTCAACACGTGAATATAATTTATTTTCTAAATTGGAATGAGACTCACTCAATTACCATATAATATTATTTATATGGATTCCATACAACACATGTATGTAATAGCAACGATAAATAATCAACCATCATCCAGAGTGCGTTCTACACTGTATAAGCATCAAATATAAATATTCAACGCTTATAACAGCCTGTCAATCAATCGATCGACATACAGCTAATTATTGGGATTAGTGTATGTCCAATTTCATCCCAACACCCCTGTGGGGTTTCAAACAATCAAACACAGATTTTATTTATGCAGTTGGGCGATGTGTAAAATTTATCGTCCCAATCAATATCAGTCAAATCGATGTACATAAACAAACCGTTCGATTTGTAAATGAATATTTATTTTATTTCAACACATGAATATATATTTGATTTCAACACATGAATATATATTTTATTTCAACACATGAATATTTATTTTATTTCAACACATGAAATTATTTAATTTCAACACATGAATATATATTTTATTTCAACACATGAAATTATTTTATTTCAATACATGAATATATATTTTATTTCAACATATGAAATTATTTTATTTCAACACATGAAATTATTTTATTTCAACACATGAATATATACTTTTCACATCACAATCAACAGTCAAATTTCACAACACAAACAATCACACAAGTCGTCCATGGTCTGTGGACAACGAGTGTCGGGTGTTGCTAAGCACCGTCTGCATCCTAGTATATATTTCAACTTGAAAATAAACTAAAAGTGAGGAGTTCTCACCGAGGGTTCCACTCCGCCATTCCCTATTTCTGAATGGTATGGATTTCGTTGTTACCATCGCTATCTTTTCCCGTTGTTTACATTAAAAATCACATTTTTACAATGACATTTCATATATAAAAATTATATATTTATCCTATCGCTACATATATAAAGATCACATTTTTACTATCTATATAATTAAAAATCATATTTTTATTCTTTCTATACTATAAAAATCTAATTTTTATTATCTACATTATATAAAAATCTTATTTTTAATACCTACATCTTATAAAAATCATATTTTTAATATCTACATCTTTGTAAAAAATCACATCTTTATGTGATAAAAATCATCACTTTATATGTATAAAATCCCGATCTTTTCATCTCTAAAAATCCTAACTTTATAATGTAAAAATCCGATTTTTGTAATTCTAAAACTGAGAATAAATTCAACGCTTATACTTATAGACCGAATACCTTTAGAACAAGGTTATTTCAGCTAAAAATAATATTTTTAATTACATTACATAAATAAAATAAAGTAAAATAAAATAACATAAACTTACTATAAATTGCATTCGAAAGGGAGGGGCTGCGCTCGCGGATTCCGGGTGGTGAGGTGGTGTGCTTGTCGATGGTCGGCGGTCTTGGAGGCAGCGGAGCACACCGAAGAGGAGGCCTAGGGTGCTGGAGGCGGTGGTTGTTTGATCCTGTCGAGCTGGAGAAGAATGGAGGGTGCGCCCTGACTGGGCGGGGTCCGTGGGTGGTGGCGCAACCTAGGGAGGCGCGCTATGGTTTTGGTGGCCTTTGGGTTGGCCGCGTGGGTCGAGGAAGAGGAAGGAGAAGCAAGGGGGGGTCGAGGGTTGGTGGCGCCGACCTGGGGAGCGGCGGCGGCCCTGCGCCGACGGTGGTGGCGCGGTGGATGAGCGGCGAGGCTCCTCCCTTTTCCCCTTTTTTTTATTTCAATTCGTTTTCTGATATGAGAAAATATCTGGAAGGATATATGTATAATATATTTCATTATTTTATTTAATTAATTTCAAAAAGCAACTTTTTATTTCGACCTCGAAATCGAACCCACTGGCTGCCGCCCATAGCTAATTACGCCCATTCCAAACACAATGGGATATGCATCGTAAGCTGATTCGATCGTTTCGATTAGTTTTCGTCAAAATCAAAATATAAATCTATATATTGAATTTGAACATGCATTTCAATTTACCGGGGCCACATACGGACTCTAAAAATTCCCGAAAATATTTTCTTTCTTCGTATTGATGATACGTTCCTAACAAAACTAGTTTCGTCAAATTCGGAGACCGTTTGAAAAATGGCCATTTTCCAGTCGATTAAAATCAACTGAAAATGGTCAAACGCGTTTTACTTCGCCACGCTCACATATTGATTCGAAAAATTATGAATTTTGAAAGCAAGCAATAACTAGACATCCCGGATCCAACAAAAATGGTTTCGCCGAAAACCGAGGTCGTTTGCAAAATTTCCATTTTTAAGGGCCAGAATTCCATAGCGACTATTCTGTATTTTCAATTGGGCATAACTTTTGATTCCCGCTATGAAATTTTGATTTTTCGAATTCGTTGGAAAGATATTTTCAATTAGTTTCTAATATTTTTGGATTCGTCAAAATCCGGTTTATTTTGAATCCTGTACATTCATTTGAACTTTGAAATCGAAATTTCAAACTACCGCGCCATTTTCAATTCCTTTTATAATTAAAATTAATTATTTATTTTCTATCGTCGATTTAAATGAATATATTCGTCCTAATTCTACTCAAAATAAATTTATCGTCGTTATTATTTAAAATAATTCATTTTAAATATTCAAATTTCATCAAAATTGCCAAAATTGGCTCGGATTTCCCGGTTATTACGAAGCAACAATAACAGACATATCACATACGTATATTTATGTTCATAAATAATAATAACGAAGTTAATTTGTAAATTAATTGTAATCATTTATATACATAAACAATAAATTTATCATACACAATGTAATAAAGTTCTATTCTTTACTTCGAATAACTCTGCATTAAAAACTCTGTAATCTTTTTATAAAAACATTCTCAATTTACTCATGTTATTTATTATTAGTCAATATATTTTTACTAAATACATAATTTTAAATTTCACATATGTAATATAGATAAAAGAAACAACTTAAATAATATTTGTTAACTCTTCTAAAATTATTATAATATGTTAATTTCAAAAAGAATACTTGCTCATAATATTAAGAATAATAAAATTATTGTAACAACCCGAAAAATCAGAACCAATTTAAAAATTTTATTTTGGCAATTTTAATTAATTTTGAATATTTAAAATGGTTTATTTTAAATAATAACGAAGAGAAATTTATTTTGAATAGAATTAGAATGTATATATTTATTTGAATTGAAATTAGAATATAAATTTATTTTTAATTATAAAAGGAATTGGAAATGGCGCGGTAGTTTGAAAATTCGATTTCAAATTTCAAATGAATGTACAAGATTCAAAATAAACCGGATTTTAGCGAAACCAGAAATATTTGAATTTGTTTGAAAATATCTTCCCAACGAATCTGAAAAATCCGAATTTCATAGTGGGAATAAAAAGTTATACCCAGTTGAAATTCAGAATAGTCGCTATGGAAATATAGCCCTTAAAAATAGCCATTTTGCAAATGACCTCCGTTTTCGACAAAACCACTTTTGTTGGATCCGGGATGTCAAGTTATTGCTAGATTCCAATTTTCGTAATTTTTGGGATTAATATGTGAGTTTGGAGAATTAAAATGTATTTTAACAGTTTTAGTCAATTTGAATCAACCAGAAAATGGCCATTTTTCAAACGATCTTCAAATTTGACGAAAAGTTTTGTTAGGACAGTATCGTCAGTACGAAGCCAGAAATAATTTTCCTGGGATTTTCAGAGTCAGTATGTGGCCCCTGTATATTAAAATGTGTGTTCAAACTGAATATATACTAATTTATATTTAATTTTGACGAAAATTGATTGTAACAGTCGAATTGGCTTACGAAACATATCCCACTGTGTTCGGAACAGGGTAATTAGCAAGGGGCGATAGTCGTTGGGTTTGATTTGGTGTTCGAACGAAAAAGTGACTTTTTGGAATCTAAAATAACAAAATAAATAAATTTATATAATACCCCTACATTATCTCTCCTTATACTCAGTCAAACGAGAAAGAAAAAAAAAATCCCCAATACCTATGATCGATCTCCGTCGTCCGCTCCATCGCTGCGCTTCCCCCCTAGTTCGACATCGTCGGACCCTCTCCTCCCCACTGCCGTCGATCGGAGACCCCCTTCTCTCTCTTCGATCTTCCCTCTCCCCTCCTTTGGTTGAACCCCACGCCTAAAACCCCGCTGACCGTCGTGCTTGGCATCCACCACCCCATCGTATCCGACGCCCCTTCCCCTCCTCGACCATCTGAGCCCTTCCTCCGACGCCAACAGTCGCCGTGGGTCCCCCTCCCTCTTTAAAAAAACCCTGTAAGTTTTTATTTTTCTATGATTTGATAAAATCTGATTTTCGTACATGTTATAGCATGATAAAGACCTGAATTTTATATATGTGATTTTAGAGTGAAGATTTGAATTTTATATATATGGTTCTAGAATAAAAATCAGATTTTTATTAGATGAATACCGTTTTAATAATATAATTTTTATCATATAAATATAAAAATTAGATTTTTAGTTAAGTAAAGATAAGATTTTTATAATAGGAAAGACGAGATTTTTATTATAGAAAAGATTTGATATTTAGAAATAAAAAGATACGATCTTTAAAAAGGAAATGATAAGATTTTTAACAAAGGAAAGATACGATTTTTAATTGATTAAAGATTAGATTTTTAATTGTTTAAAGATGAGATTTTTTTGTATAAAGATTTTGTTTGTTAAAGAAATATGATTTCTTTGTTTAGGAAAATATGAATTCTTTGATATGAAACTATAAAGAAGTGATTTTTTTAAGGTTGAGGTTTTATAATGAAGTAGCGAGGGTAAAAATATGATTTTTATGTATAGATATTTGATATAAAAATATGATTTTTAGCATTATAAAAATATAGTTTTTATTATAGGGATAACAATATAAAAATGCGATTTTTATAGTGTTGTAGCGAAATAAAAATTCGATCTTTATATAAGAGGTAGAGATATAAAAATCTAATTTTTATATAGAAAAAAGCATTGTAAAAATATATGATTTTTATATATGAAGTTCCATTATAAAAATGTAATTTTTGAAATTAACATCATATTAAAAATGTGATTTTTACTATGAACAGTGGGAAAGGATCACATTGGAATTTCAGGAAAATCCAAGCCATTCAGAAATGAAACGGCGGAGTGGAACCCAAAGGTGAGAACTTCTCACTTCAATTTATTTTCTAGTTAGAAATATATACTAAGGTGCAGATGGTGCTTAGCAGCACCCGACACCCATCGTCCACAAACCATGGACGACTTGTTTGATTTGATTGTGTTGTGAAAATTGATTGTGATGTGTAATGAAATGAATATAATATTCATGCGTTGAATGAAATAATTTTATCGTTAAAAATATAATTTTTAATGTGTATATGAATAAAATAAATATTCATAAACAAATCGAACGATTTGTTTGTGCACACCCATTTGACTGATATTGATTGGGACGATAAATTTTACACATCGCCCAACTGCATAAATAAAATCTGTGTTTGTTGGTTGAAACCCCACACGGTTGTTAGGATTAGTGGACATACACTAATCCTAATTGTTTAGTTTTATGTCAATCGATTGGTTGACAGACCGTTATAAGCGTTAAATATTTATATTTAATGCTTATGCAGTGTAGAATGCACTCTGGATGATGGTTGACTGCGTTTGATTGTTGTTGTGTACATGTGTTGTATGAAATCCATATAAATAACATTATATGGTAATTGACTGTGTCTGATTCCAGTTCAGAAAGAATGAATATTTTAAAATAACGAATATTCTAAAATAATTAATATTTTAAAATAATATTCAGTAAAAGATCAAAATATGATTTTTGATGTCCGATTTGGGATGGACATGAAAATATTTAAATATATAAAGTCGTGTTGGTTAGATATGCGCCATTTTGATGTGAACGATATTTATATTGATTTTATTCATTTTTATAACGAATATTGAAAAGGAAGTGAACTCAAAATCTAATGTTTTGAAAATATTATCATTTATATACCGATGATATGGAATATTCAATTTTGATTTGAAATTGAATATGAAGTTGAAATCATTTTGAAAACGTATTTAAAACGATTTATAAAATACATATTAAATGGAAATCGACGAAATATATATAATATATATATTATATATATAATAGCCTGAATAGAACGCGCCGCGCTGCGGCAGTTCACGAATTTCGACCATTGACTTCGAACGGACATTACGGGAGATCCGACCGTCGGGTTCTCCTAAAACTGGAACCGTTGGGTTCGTATCGAAAAGAGCTTTCCAACGAATACAAGAGATTTGAAATCTAACAGCTGGATTTGGAATCATGTCCAAATCAAATTTGGAAAAGGTCATTGTAAGTGTAGTTCGATGACCGTTTATGGAAATCGATTGTACGAGCCTTGACAAAATTATTAAAAATATCAATAATTTGTGTAAAATCATAATAAATGATTTGGAAAGAATTGGGATGAAAAATTCTATATTTGAAAAGATAAAAATATATTTTATCGAAATGAACTAGTTATGAACTAGAATTATAATCCAATATTTTTAAATAATTAAATTGGATTTGAAATGGTTTTAAAAATAACAGGAATTTCCAATATATGAATTGGAATGGATTTGAATCAAATTATGTTCGAAGTACTTCCATATTGGATTCCGTGATTATACGGATATTGTGGAGAAATTTGGAAGATATATATATCGCTATTCCAATACAATATTTGTTGGTTTCAGAATTTGATATTGATTATAAGCCGATATATTTTCTATTCAGAGCCTTATATTTAATATCAAATTAGATTTTGGGTTTGTCGTGAACAGTGTTTTAAATGATACTATTCTTAAACCCAGTTGAGAAAAGATTAAATCTTTTTATTAAGATTTAATGAAGTTACCAATTAATTAATATTTAATTGGAATTGAATTGAAATTTGGTTTTGGGTTTATCGTGAACGGTGTTTTAAATAACAATTGTTCATTAACCCGATCAAAAATGAAATGTGAATTGGGTTTATTGCGAACTGTGTTTTTAATGACATTCGTTCTTTAACCCGATTTACAGTGAAATGCGATTTGGAATTTATAAATCTTTTTATTAATATTTAACGGAAATTTTCCAAAGTAACGTTTTCCAATTTAACATATTAAATTGGAATTGAATGTAATTCAATTGATAATAATCGAAGTGAACTACCGTGGAGGAAGACTATTAATACATATGGAATTTAAAAGGCTTTGTTGTTATTCCATTTATATTATTGGTCGGATACGGAAATTGATATCGATTATATATTGATTTGTTTTTCCGTGAAGATTCCATAATTAATGGAATGTGATTTGGGTTTATCGTGAACTATGTTCTAAATGACATTAGTTCTTTAACCCAGTTAAGGGAAGGATTACATGTCTGTCATTGTATTTCGAACTGTATGGTTGATCTCTGCTAAATATATATTTGTTTGGTGGCGGAGAATTTATTCTCTTGCTTACCACCCTTCTCTCAGATGTACGAGCTTAGAGGTTATATATCGGCAGAAATCAATAGTACGGTGAAGATTGTCGATGCGACATTTTTGTGTTTCCAAAGTTAAATAATCAATAATATTGATTTTTGGGAAGATTAAAACTGTAATTGCCGCAAATCCGTACTATCTGAGTTGACTAATAACACCACACGTCCAACGCAAATTGCACAGAAATACGAATCATTATTAGAGAGAAGTTAGAGGATGAGAAATAGAAAGAAAGAAATATTAGAATAGAAGAAAAACGAAGAACACAAATCTCACAGCGGAATGAATAAAATATATTAAATAACATAACTTTTGAAAAATAAATCAGTAACTGTATATACATACCATTATCAGAGCACAATAGCTATTCTTGGAACAGTTACAAACACCTATTTCTAGATACAACATAGTACAAAGTGGAAATATGATAGTCTATAGCTAACTGGTGAAGCCTCCTGCTTCCAGCTCTTCCAAGTGAATCTGAAAAATCCCGAGTTTAGGCAAAACAAAAACAAAATAAACTCTGGGCCAGTCATGGGACTGGTGTGAGTAAACTCCAATCATTTGTTTAACTTTAAAAATTCTTTCAAAAGAAATGATAATCGTAAGACCGATCCACACATAAATATGGAAGGTTTTTACCTTACGATAACCCAAAATATTTTTGATATCAAATCCAGTGATATTATAATAATGTCTACATCAAATAAATAGAATCTAGCGGAACGCTTGCATCTCACGCTCCATATATAATATAAAATCAAAAACCGCATGGCGCTTATTGGAGATTGGATTTCCAACATGAAAAGGTATGGAATGTAACGACCCAGATTTGTGGTCGATTTATTTTAAATATTTAGTACGGTTTTTAATTTTTACTGATTTATAATCGATATACGATTTATTTCGAATACATATCGTTGTTGTAATACCGGAATCTAAATTAAAATTCAAAATTTAAAACTAAGTCCAATTGATTCAAATAATTTATAGAAATTTTATTTGGATATATATATATATATATGAATGATAATAATAATTTATTATCGAAAAATATATTGTTTTGAATTTAATTTATATCAATTTAAATTAATATCTCCCCCATACAATTAAATGGAGCTTCGAATCTTGTTCCAGTGTGTTCAGAATAGTGGTATAACCCTAAAAATGTCGGTTGTTGGGTTCAAAAACACGGGGTATTTTAATTAGAATTGTACCTGTTAAAATTTAAACTAAAATTAAACTAAAATAAATTTTCAAATAATTTCTTCTACCCTAAATTTTTAAATAGCAAAACACATACTACCTACTTGCGATTGATAAACATCACGTAGACCTGATTGACAATGAAAACACACTGTAAACCTACGTTGGCTACTCCCTCTTCTTTCACTTCACCGTGTACTTCTGTTCCCCAATTTCCCTACTAAGTATAACACCAATTCAATATCAGTACTTCTGGTTCCCTCGTCATCTCTATAAAATGAAACCGCACCATTACCATTCCTTTACAAAAATAGCGACTACCTTTTTATTTCCATAATTCATTCAAATCGCGAAAAGGATTCAATTCAAAAAATTGAAAAAGGCCGTGACTTTCTTTTTTGGTTCCGACAAATTGGCGTCCTAATTAATCTTCAAAATCCGAAGTTCACTCTGTCTAATTCTCTTCATTTCTCAAATCAAAGCCTGCTTG
This sequence comes from Allium sativum, assembly GCA_030737875.1. Lineage (NCBI taxonomy): Eukaryota > Viridiplantae > Streptophyta > Magnoliopsida > Asparagales > Amaryllidaceae > Allium > Allium sativum. The sequence goes on from CM060923.1 coordinate 163,539,414, forward strand.
AATCTGATGAGACTCGACAGGAAGATCTTGGGTTTTTGTTTTACTCGATTTACGAAAAGGGAAGGAGGTGCGAGTGGGATCCTAGGGTTCGATTTTGGTGCGATGATTGATTAAATGATGACGGGGAAGATTTAGGGTTGTTGCTGTTTGGTTCGACAGTGGCAAACTGGGAGTGGGAGCGATAGTGGCAAACTGGGAGTGGGAGCGATAGTGGTAAACTGGAGATCGACAGTGAGCACAGTGATTTAGGATTAGTGGTGATGAAAGTTATTGCACTTTGACAAGTGCGTGAGATGAATTAAATGAGAGTTCCTGTTGCTCAAACTCAAGCGGTTAAGTTGACTTCAGGTTTCAAAACATTTGGAGCCGTATCGCAATGGGTTTTTGAAGTGGATGCGATGCTTAGTTTGGGAATTTTCGATTTACTTTTGGTCTGTGTTTACAACTGGTGCGATGGTTGCGGGACTAGAGTTCAATGTTGGAAGATGGATTTAAGGGCTAGTTTTGGTTTGAAAAAACCTGAGTCTCGAACACATAAGGAGGAAGAAGGCACGTTCTGGGTTAATCAAGCAAAGGTAATTAACTTTGATAGATTTATTTAAGTAAAATGTATAAAAAGTTTTAATGTTTAAAAATGCATAGATTAATTTATTTTTCGATTAGGTTAATTTAAATTAGTAATAGATTAATCGTTTAATAAATTTTATAATCATAGATGTCGTATGGATTCGATCAAGACAACTCGTAGCTGTTAAATTTGGAATTTAACAGGATATTCGGCATAAGGAAAATCAAGGTGAGTAAAGCTCACCTACCTTTTATTTAGAATTATTTTTATTCGTTAAAAATAATTGTATGATGGTTGTTTGAATGCTTTTTGATTGAAATTAAAAATATTAGTTATTAAGGTTAACTATTACATATATATTGGTTTGGTGATTGGATTGTTCCCGCAGTATCATTAGCGGATGCCCGCAGTATCGTTAGCTGATGACCCTACGCCCACGTATATAAGTGGATCCCCTTTTATACCGCGATATCCTGCCTCGAAGCAGGATGCGTATTATTTCTGTTGAATAATGTCTGTGTATGCAGGAAAAACAGGTTGGAGGAATCCAACTGGATTCCTCAAAAATATATTATCTGTTTGTTTAATTGTTTGCATATATACGGTTATATATGATGTGTTAGAAAACCTGAAATAATTGGTTGTTTGGTGTTTAAAAATCACTGGGCCTAAGTGCTAATTTATAAAAATACCCTGAAAGGGGTATTTGAGATTTAAAGGGGAAATTCTATTTTTGAAAATAGAATTTGAATTTTTAAATAGATTTGTAAAATAAACTTGTTTGAAAAATAAAACAAATAGTTCTTTTATAAAAGAAGTTTATAAATAGTTCTTTTATAAACGTAGTTTATAAATGAAGTAACAAGAATTATCATTGGATAACACAGAAATAAAAATACGAGTGTGAAATTGAAAAGGGAAATCTAATTTCCAAAAGTAGAAATATCGAATTCAAAGGAATTAAATCAAGACATGTTTAAAGAATGAATATAGAAACTATAAAAGAATTCAATATAGAATTTGAATATCGAAAGTAAATTGGAATTTAAATAAAGAAAATTTAAAAATGGAGATTTAAAATAGAAATTCAAATGGAGATTTAAAATAGAATTTGAATTCAAATGGAGATTTAGAATAGAATTTGAATTCAAATAGAGATTTAAAATAGAATTCAAATTCAAATGGAGATTTGAAATAGAATTTGAATTCAAAGGAATTGAAATAGAATTTGAATCCAAAGGAATTCAAATAGATTTGAATAAAGAAAGTTCAAATGAAATTTAAATATGGAATTTGAAAATAGAAGTGAAATGGAGTTAAATATGGAAATTCAAATGTAATTTGAATATAGAATTCAAACGGAATTTAAACGAAGGAAATTCAAATTTTGAATTTGAATGTAGAAATTTAGATGGAATTTAAAAAAAGGAAATTCAAATTTTGAATTTGAATGTAGAAATTTAAATGGAATTTATTTATAAAAATTGAATGGAGTTTGGATATAGAAAATTCGAATATGAATTTAAATATAGAATTTGAATATAATAATTCAAATGGAATTTGAATATAGAGATTCAAGTAGAATTTTGATAAAGGAAATTCAAATAGAAATTGAATATAGAATTTGAAATTGACTTTTAATATAGATTTGAATAGAGCTAAAATGGAATTTAAATATAGGATTCAAATAGAATTGAAATAGATTTGAATATAGGAAATTAAAATTTGAATTCAAATAAAGTTTTGAAATAGATTTGAATATAGAAATTCAAATGGGATTTGAATATGAAATTTGAATATAGAATTCAAACGGAACTTAAAATATACCAGAATAGGGTAGAATTTATTTCAAACAAGGTTTAAAAGTTTATATTTATAAATATAATTAAAACGAACTCGCCGCAGCGCTGCAGTTCAAAAATTGTCGATTCAAACTTCAATTGAGTATACAGAACCCATTTGAAGTCGAAATTCTTTGAAACAAGAAATGTCAGGACCAGTTTGTTAATAGTTTTCTAATGGTGGAGGAAAATCTGAATTTCGTCGAATATATTTTGAGTTGTATCAAAATCAAAATTTTAGAAAAGCAGCGCCTAATTCGTTTTAAACCCTTAATGGTTTAACTAAATAAATAGAGGAATTTTAAAGAAAAATTTCCGAATTTACCATTAGAAAAATCCACACTGGAGATACCAAATAAATATGAGCTCCAGTGAAGTAAGTGAAATGATTTTTTTAAAACAGAAATCAGATTTTTGGTTATTGAATAAAATTAACTAATTTGAATAGAAATTAGTTAAACAGATTTTGAATTAATATTGGGTTTGAATAAGTGAATTCGATTTAAAAATTGATATTCGAAATCGAAAAGGAAACTAGAATTGAAATTGAAATTCAATTTGGTTATGAGCAAGTTAAATATTTTGTTTGAACATTTATATTCAAACAAAGAAGTGGAATAGGCAAATAACAAATTAAAGAATAAATGAGCGAAACTGAATTCAAACGAATGGATAGTGTTGAATTGAATTGAAAACAGGTGAGCATGTGTTAGACAGGTATGGGATGAAGTATATGAAGATTTTAATTTATGTGCCCGACAAAAAGGTACATGTTTAAATTCATATATGAGGTTTTATGTGCTGTATCTTCAAGCCGCTTGGCTTTTCCTTTTGGATTGGTGATGGTCATGGGAGGCTATTTGAAATATCCCGAAGCTCCCGGTGTGGGGAGGTTATGGCGAAATTTTCCGGGAATTTAAGGAGTTAGAATATTTTTAAGATATTTTGATAGTTAGAAATCATTGTATCGACGTATAGAATTCGATAGGTAAATGAATATAAAAATCAAATATTTTAAACAAACAAGAAATCTATAAATTTGAAATAGAAAGCGAATCATTTATATATACGATTAAAAATGAATAAATGGGTTTTATAATGTTGATTATTCGAGGTAAGTGGTTTTGTCTATTTTGAAGTCAATGATGTTTTCAGTCAAGGTCTAAGAGGAAATAATACCCCAACTTGATTGATTTCATTTTATTTGATAAATAGCAAGATCCAGTCTCGAAGAGAAGTGTTTGAATAATATTGAGTTGAATAAAATATTTTGGGTTGTCGTTACGATGTTTTACACAACATTCGTTTTAAACCAAGTGGTGGAATTTTGGAAATATAAAAGAAAGTATTTCCTGAATATAATTAAAGTAGCCGGGAAAGAGATAAGTGATTGAAATTGTTTTCAATTTCAAATAGAATATATTTTCTAAGTGTAGAAAATAATAGAAGACGATATATGGGAATGTTTTCCAAATAGCGTAAGAGGCCAAGATGATTATAGAAATTAGTTGGTTAACAAATATTTGATAGGGAAATGAAGAGGTGAATTTATTAATGAAATATCTACTAAATGGCCCAGTGATTTGTTTGATTGATGTTTTGGATGAATGGATGTTAGTTTTTCTTTGATAGTTAAATAACCGACTATCGAAGTGTTTGCCAATATCGTTGTCAATATGGAGAGACCAGTTGGATTTTTATTCGTGAACCACTCTGTATGGGCAGTAGCGTTGCAAATCAGATTATATGAAGATAATCGAAGACGAAGTGAAGTGCAAGGACTTTTTCTATTTATAGAAATTGTGCCTTTGGTTTCGTTCAATCCCAGAACGAACGTAAATGAACGAATGTCTGACAAAGTATTTCCAATGATCTAATGGGTTGGTCTGTATAAATATGTATGGTTGCAACGGATTTATCCCTTAGCATAACATTCAGAATATTTGTGCAAATCAACTAGTCATTAACGGATCGGACAATGTGGCATTCAAAGTGACTGTGCTATCAATGAATAGAAACTAATCGTAGCCTCAGGCCTCAACAACCGGGAAATGACAAAAATCGGGCAGGCAACGTGGTTAAGTGGGTCGGTCCTATTAGGATGTATAATCATCTATCTAGAGATTCATTTAATTTCTTATTCTATTTGATGTTGTCCCATTCGGGAGACGGTTGCTGATCCCAACCATTGGTGATATACATTCGATACACTCAAGCGAAATGAGTGGTCGGTCATATGTGGGCCGGGTTGCAAGATGTTCTTGTTGAACCCCAGTTTATCGCCTCTAGAGTATACTGATCGGAAGGTGGTTCCATACCTTGTCATGTTGGGAATCCAATCTCCAATAAGCACCACGCGGTTTTTGATTTTATATTATATATGGAGCGTGAGATGCAAGCATTCCGCTAGATTCTATTTATTTGATTTAGACACTATTAAAATATCAATGGATTTTTGAATCAAAGTGTTTTGGATTATAGTAAGGTAAAAACCGTCTATGTTTATGTGTGGGCTGGTCTTACTATTATCTTTTCTTTCGAAAGGATTTTAAGTTAAACAAATGATTGGAGTTTACTCACACCAGTCCCATGACTGACCCAGAGTTTATTTTGTTTTGTTTTCCCTAAACTCTTAGGTGCCCAAATTTCTACGGGCAGTCAAGTAGTCGGGATTCTACAGATTTATTTGGAGGAGCTGGAAGCAGGAGGCTTCACCAGTTAGCCATAGAATATCATATTTCCGCTGTGTATTGTGTTGTATCTGGAAACAGGTGTTCATAACTATTCCAGGAATAACTGTTGTACTCTGATGATGGTATGTATATAAAGTTACTGATTTATATTTCAAAAGTTATGTTATATAATATATTTTATTCGTTCCGTTGTGAGATTTGTCTTCTTTGTTTTCTTCTATTCTAATATTTCTTTCTTCCTATTTCTCATCCTCTAACTTCTTTCTAATAATGATTCATATTTCTGTGCAATTTGGGTTGGACGTGTGGTGATATTAGTCAACTCAGATAGTACAGATTTGCGGGCCTTTACAGTTGGCATCAGAGCTTAGGTTGAGCGAATACTTAGGCTTGTGTGGTATGTACTCATTAATGATAGGGTCAGTAGTGCCCTAGAATGAGTTTAGCATATATATACGAGAGAGCGTATTTGTAAATTGATATAATAGTTGTTTTATATTGTGTTGGCTAGTCTGTTGAGCTGTTTATGAATTTTGGTCGAATCGTGGGACGCCACGAAGTCGATAGGAATTTGTAAACACTTGAATATAAAATTCGACATGATATTGTTTTAAAATAGGTAAATGAAATAATTTAACCCAAAATTCTATTTTGATATAGAAAGAATAATTTTCTGGATTATTGATAATATATTGGATGTGTTGATTGTTATTGTTATAATCGAATTTGATTATAAAAATTGGAATCGTTATATATAACCAAAATAAAATTTGCATATGAATAACATATACAAATGAAATGAATTGAAATTGATTCAAACCAGAATTTGAAATTCAAATCCTGGGAAGTTGGAAAATATCTTTCAAAGTATATTTTAATAATATAGCTTTGTTTTGAAAGGATTTTTGAATAAAAATCATTTTGAATGGGTTTTGAAATTGTTTAAGCACTGAACTCACTTCAGTTGCTGGGAAATAATTTTAATGATGACTGCAGCATCATCAGTGTTCCTTTTCGAGTTTCTAAGTGATGGATTGCTACCTTAGAAAAGTTTCTAATGGATATTTGTTTGAAAGAAAACAATTTGGTTTGAAAATTCAAATATTTTGAATTTCAAATGGAAATATATATATATATATATATATATATATATATATATATATTTATGTGATTTCAAAAGGACTCAAAAGGTAAACCCAGGAATTTGAATTCTGAAGTTTAAATTTAACTTAAGCAAGTTAAATGGATCGAGATAAATAAATTGGTGAAATTCAAATGGAATAAGATTGAATAGAATTTGAATTGGGTGTAAATCATTTAGATTAAATGTGTGAAAACCAAAAGTTTTGGTTGGAGCTAATTTGTTGAAATATGAGGAGTTGAGTTTCAACGTAAGTGAGATTTTGAAAAGTAATGGATTTGTACCATTTTTCCTACCTTAGCAATTTCGAGGACGAAATTATTTTAAGGGGGGAAGAATGTAATGACCCGGATTTTTGATCGATTTATTTTAAATATTTAGTATGGTTTTTAGTTTTTATTGATTTATAATCGATATACGATTTATATCGAATACATAACGTTGTTGTAGTACGGGAATCTAAACTAATTTAATTCAAAATTTAAAACTAAGTCCAATTGATTCAAATAATTTATAGAAATTTTATTTGGATGTATATATGAATGATAATAAAAATTTATTATCGAAGAATATATTGTTTTGAATTTAATTTATATCGATTTAAATTAATATCTCCTCCGTACAATTAAATGGGGCTTCGAATCTTGTTCCAGTGTGTTAAGAATAGTGGTATAACCCTAAAAATGTCGGTTGTTGGGTTCAAAAACACGGGTATTTTAATTAGAATTGTACCGGTTAAAATTTAAACTAAAATTAAACTAAAATAAATTTTTAAATAATTTCTTCTACCCTAAATTTTTAAACAGCAAAACACAGACTACCTATTTGCGATTGATAAACATCACGTAGACCTGATTGACAATGAAAACACATTGTAAACCTACGTTGGCTACTCCCTCCTCTTTCACTTCACCGTGTACTTTCCCCAACTTCCCTACCAAGTATAACACCAATTCAATATCAGTACCTCTGGTTCCCTCGTCATCTCTATAAAATGAAACCGCACCATTACCATTCCTTTACAAAAATAGCGACTACCTTTTTATTTCCATAATTCATTCAAATCGCGAAAAGGATTCAATTGGAAAAATTGAAAAAGGCCGTGACTTTCTTTTCTGGTTCTGACAAATTGGCGTCCTAATTAATCTTCAAAATCCGAAGTTCACTCTGTCTAATTCTCCACATTTCTCAAATCAAAGCCTGCTTGAATCTGATGAGACTCGATAGGTAGATCTTGGGTTTCTGTTTTACTCAATTTACGAAAAGGGAAGGAGGTGCGAGTGGGATCCTAGGGTTCGATTTTGGTGCGATGATTGATTAAATGATGTCTGGGAAGATTTAGGGTTGTCGCTATTGGTTCGACAGTGGCAAACTGGGAGTGGGAGCGATAGTGGCAAACTGGGAGTGGGAGTGATAGTGGCAAACTGGAGACTGATAGTGAGCACAATGATTTAGGGTTAATGGTGATGAAAGTTATTGCACTTTGACAAGTGCGTGAGATGAATTAGATGAGAGTTCCTGTTGCTCAAACTCAAACGGTTAAGTTGACTTCAGGTTTCATATCATTTGGAGCCCCTAAATGGTACCGCGATGGGTTTTTTGAAGTGGATGCGATGCTTGGTTTGGGAATTTTCGATTTACTTTTGGTCTGTGTTTACAACTGGTGCGATGGTTGCGGGACTGGAGTTCAATGTTGGAAAATGGATTTAAGGGCTGGTTTTGGTTTGAAAAAACCTGAGTCTCGAAACACATAAGGAGGAAGAAGGCACGTTCTCGGTTAATTAAGCAAAGGTAATTAAATTTGATAGTTTTTATTTAAGTAAAAAATATAAAAAGGTTTGATGTTTAAAAATACATAGATTTATTTATTTATCGGTTAGGTTAATTTAAATTAGTAATCGATTAATCATTAAATAAATTTAATAATCATAGATGTCGAATGGATTCGATCAAGACAACTCGCAGCCGTTAAATTTGGAATTTAACACGATATTCAGCATAAGGAAAATCAAGGTGAGTAAATCTCACTCACCTTTTATTTAGAATCATTTTTATTGCATAAAAATAACTGTTTGATGCTTGTTTGAATGCTTTCTGGTTGATTTAAAAATATTAGTTATTAAGGGTTAGCTATTACATATATATTGGTTTGGTGATTGGATTGTTCCCGCGGTATCATTAGCGGATGCCCACAGTATCATTAGCGGATGACCCTACGCCCAAGTATATAAGTGGATCCCCTTTTATACCGCGATATCCTGCCTCGAAGCAGGATGGGTATTATTTCTGTTGACTAACGTCTTTGGATGCAGGAAAAACAGGTTGGAGGAATCCAACTAGATTCCTCAAAAATATATTATCTGTTTGTTTAATTGTTTGCATATATACGGTTATATATGATGTGTTAGAAAACTTGAAATAATTGGTTGTTTGGTGTTTAAAAATCACCGGGCCTAAGTGCTAATTTATAAAAATACCTCGAAAGGAGTATTTGAGATTTAAAGGGGAAATTCTATTTTTGAAAATAGAATTTGAATTTTAAATAGATTTGAAAAATAAACTTGTTTGAAAAATAAAAAAATAGTTCTTTTATAAAAGAAGTTTATAAATAGTTCTTTTATAAACGCAGTTTATAAATGAAGTAACAAGAATTATCATTAGATAATTCAAAAATGAAAATACGAGTGTGAAATTGAAAAGGGAAATTTAATTTCCAAAAGTAGAAATATCGAATTCAAAGGAATTGAAATCAAGACAAGTTTAAAGAATGAATATAGAAAATATAAAAGAATTCAGTATAGAATTTGAATATCGAAAGTAAATTGGAATTTGAATAAAGAAAAATTAAAAATGGAGATTTAAAATAGAAATTCAAATGGAGATTTAAAATAGAATTTGAATTCAAATGGAGATTTAGAATAGAATTTGAATTCAAATGGAGATTTAAAAAAGAATTTGAATTCAAATGGAAATTTGAAATAGAATTTGAATTCAAAGGAATTGAAATAGAATTTGAATCCAAAGGAATTCAAATAGATTTGAATAAAGAAAGTTCAAATGAAATTTATATATAGAATTTGAAAATAGAAGTGAAATAGAGTTAAATATGGAAATTCAAATGTAATTTGAATATAGAATTCAAATGGAATTTAAAAGAAGGAAATTCAAATTTTGAATTTGAATGTAGAAATTTAAATGGTATTTAAACAAAGGAAATTCAAAATTTGAATTTGAATGTAGAAATTTAAATGGAATTTGTTTATAGAAATTGAATGGAATTTAGATATAGAAAATTCAAATATGAATTTAAATATAGAATTTGAATATAGTAATTCAAATGGAATATGAATATAGAGATTCAAGTAGAATTTGGATAAAGGAAATTCAAATAGAAATTGAATATAGAATTTGAAATAGACTTTGAATATAGATTTGAATAGAGTTAAAATGGAATTTAAATATAGGATTCAAATAGAATTGAAATAGATTTGAATATAGGAAATTCAAATTTGAGTTCAAATGAAGTTTCGAAATAGATTTGAATATAGAAATTAAAATGGGATTTGAATATGAAATTTGAATATAGAATTCAAATGGAATTTAAAATATATCAGAATGGGGTAGAATTTATTTCAAACAAGGTATAAAAGTTTGTATTTATAAATATAATTAAAACGAACTCGCCGCAACGCTGTAGTTCGAAAATTGTCGATTCGAACTTCAATTGAGTATACAGAACCCAATTGAAGTTGAAATTCTTTGAAACAAGAAACGCCAGGACCGATTTGATAATATTTTTCTAATGGTGGAGGGAAATCTGAATTTCATCGAATATATTTTGAGTTGTATCAAAATCAAAATTTTAGAAAAGCAGCGCCAAAATCGTTTTAAACCCATTATGGTTTAATTAAATAAATAGAGAAATTTTAAAGAAAAATTTCCGAATTTACCATTAGAAAAATCCACACTGGAGATACCAAATAAATATGAGCTCCAGTGAAGTAAGTGAAATGATTTTTTTAAAACAGAAATCAGATTTTTGGTTATTGAATAAAATTAATTAATTTGAATAAAAATTAGTTAAAGAGATTTTGAATTGATATTGGGTTTGAATAAGTGAATTCGATTTAAAAATTTATATTCGAAATCGAAAAGGAAACTAGAATTGAAATTGAAATTCAATTTGGTTATGAGCTAGTTAAATATTTTGTTTGAACATGTATGTTCAAACAAAGAAGTGGAATAGGAAAATAAAAAATTAAAGAATAAATGAGCGAAACTGATTTCAAACGAATGGATAGTGTTGAATTGAATTGAAAACAGGTGAGCATGTGTTAGACAGGTATGGGATGAAGTATATGAAGATTTTAATTTATGTGCCCGACTAAAAGGTACATGTTTAAATTCATATGTGAGGTTTTATGTGCCGTATCGGCAATCCACTTGGATTTTCCTTTTTCTTTTGGATTGGTGAGGGCCATGGGAGGCTATTTGAAATATCCCGAAGCTCCCGGTGCAGGGGAGGTTATGGCAAAATTTTCCGGGAATTTAAGGAGTTAGAATATTTTTAAGATATTTTGATAGATAGAAATCATTGTATCGACGTATAGAATTCAATAGGTAAATGAATATAAAAATAAAATATTGTAAACAAAAAGAGAAATCTATAAATTTGAAATAGAAAGCGAATCATTTATATATACATTTAAAAATGAATAAATGGGTTTTATAATGTTGATTATTCGAGGTAAGTGGTTTTGTCTGTTTTGAAGTTAATGATGTTTTCAGTCAAGGTCTGAGAGGTAATAATACCCCAACTTTATTGATTTCATTTTAATTGATAAATAGCAAGATCCAGTCTCAAAGAGAAGTGTTTGAATAATAGTTAGTTGAAAAAAATATTTTGGGTTGTCGTAACGATGTTTTACACAACATTCCTTTTAAACCAAGTGGTGGAATGTTGGAAATATAAAAGAAAGTATTTCCTGAATATAATTAAAGTAGCCGGGAAAGAGATAAGTGATTGAAATTGTTTTCAATTTCAAATAGAATATATTTTCTAAGTGTAGAAAATAATAGAAGGCGATATATGGGAATGTTTTCCAAATAGCGTAAGAGGCCAATATGATTATCGAAATTAGTTGGTTAACAAATATTTGATAGGGAAATGAAGAGGTGAATCAATTAATGAAATATCAATTAAATGGCCCAGTGATTTGTTTGATTGATGTTATTGATGAATGGATGTTAGTTTTTCTTCTATAGTTAAATAACCGACTATCGAAGTGTTTGCCAATATCGTTGTCAATATGGAGAGACCGATTGGATTTTTATCCGTGAACCACTCTGTATGGGCAGTAGCGTTGCGAAACAGATTATATGAAGTTAATCGAAGACGAAGTGAAGTGCAAGGACCTTTTCTATTTATAGAAATTGTGCCTTCGGTTTCATTCAATCCCAGAACGAACGTAAATAGACGAATGTCTGACAAAGTATTTCCAATGATCTAATGGGTTGGTCTGTATAAATATATATGGTTGCAACGGATTTATCCCTTAGCATAACATCCAGAATATTTGTGCAAATCAACTAGTCATTAACGGATCTGACAATGTGGCATTCAAAGTGACTGTTCTATCAATGAATAGAAAGTAATCGTAGCCTCAGGCCTCAACAACCGGGAAATGACAAAAATCGGGCAGGCAGCATGGCTAAGTGGGTCGCTCCCATTAGGATGTATAATCACCTATCTAGAGATTCATTTAATTTCTTATTCTATTCGATGCTGTCCCATTCGGGAGACGGTTGCTGATCCCAACCGTTGGTGATATAGATTCGATACACTCAAGCGAAATGATTGGTCGGTCATGTATGGGCCGGGTTGCAAGATGTTCTTGTTGAACACCAGTGTATCGCCTCTAGAGTACACTGATCGGAAGGTGGTTCCATACCTTGTCATGTTGGGAATCCAATCTCCAATAAGCGCCACGCGGTTTTTGATTTTATATTATATATGGAGCGTGAGATGCAAGTGTTCCGCTAGATTCTATTTATTTGATTTAGACACTATTATAATATCAATGGATTTTTGAATCAAAGTGTTTTGGATTATAGTAAGGTAAAAACCGTCCATGTTTATGTGTGGGCTGGTCTTACTATTATCTTTCCTTTCGAAAGGATTTTAAGTTAAACAAATGATTGGAGTTTACTCACACCAGTCCCATGACTGACCTAGAGTTTATTTTGTTTTGTTTTCCCTAAACTCTTAGGTGCCCAAATTTCTACGGGCAGTCAAGTAGTCGGGATTCTACAGATTTATTTGTAGGAGCTAGAAGCAGGAGGCTTCACCAGTTAGCCATAGAATATCATATTTCCGCTGTGTATTGTGTTGTATCTAGAAACAGGTGTTCATAACTGTTCCAGGAATAACTGTTGTACTATGATGATGGTATGTATAGAAAGTTACTGATTTGTATTTCAAAAGTTATGTTATATAATATATTTTATTCGTTCCGCTGAGAGATTTGTCTTCTTTGTTTTCTTCTATTCTAATATTTCTTTCTTCCTATTTCTCATCCTTTAACTTCTTTCTAATAATGATTTGTATTTCTGTGCAATTTGGGTTGGACGTGTGGTGATATTAGTCAACTCAAATAGTACGGATTTGCGGGCCTTTACATTGAACCACATTCCGATCAGTGTACTCTAGAGGGGATACACTGGGGTCTAGTAAGAACATCTTCCAATCCGGCCCACACATGACTGACCACTCATTTCGCTTGAGTGTATCGAATGTATATCACCAATGGTTGGGATCAGCAACCGTTTCCCAAAAAGGGACAAAATCGATAGATTAAAGAAGTAAAAGGAATTTCTCTAGATAGATGATTATACACCCTAATAGGAGCGACCCACATAGCATGCTGCCTGCCCGATTTTTGTCATTTCCCGGTTGTTGAAGCCTGAGGCTAAGATTTCTTATCATTCATTGATAGCACAATCACTTTGAATGCCACATTGTTAGATCCGTAAATCATTAATTGATTTGCACAAATATATTCTGGATATTATGCTAAGAGAATAAATTCTCCGCCACCATATATATCTATACAGACCAACAAATGCGATCATTGGAAATACTCTGTCAGACATTCGTCCATGCACTTCGTTCTAGGACTGAACGAAAGCGTAGGCATAATTTCTATTAATAGAAAAAGTCCTTGCACTTTACTCCATCTTTGATTATCTTTATATAATCTAATTCGCAACGTTACTGCCAATACGGAGTGGTTCACGGATAATAATCCAACCGATCTCTCCATATTGACAACGATATTGGTAAACACTTTGATAGTCGGTTATTTCACTATCGAAGAAAACAAACATTAATTCAAAGCATCAACAAATCACTGGGCCTTTTAATTAATTTTTCATTAATTAAAGCACTTCTCCATTTCCTTATCAATATTTGTTAACCAAATATTTTCAACAATCATCTTGCCCTTTTACGCTATTTGGAAAACATTTCCAAATATAGCCACTTTTATTTTCAATACATAGAAAATATATTCTATTTATAATTGGAAAATATTCCAATTACTTTTCTCTTTCTCGACCATTCATTTTTAGACTAAGGAAGTATTTATAATCAAATTTCCAAAATTTCAATTCCTTGGGTTAAAATGAGTGTTGTGTAAAACATCGTTACGACAACCCAAAACACTACATTTAAACTAATTCTTATTCAAACATTCCTCTTCGAGACTGGATCTTGCTATTTATCGGTTAAAAACGAAATCAATCAAATTGGGGTAAAATTACCTCTCAGACCTTGACTGAAAACATCCTCAACTTCAAAACGGACAAGACCAATTACCTCTAATAATCAACATCATAAAAATCACTTATTCAATTTTAAAATGCATATAAATATTTCTCTTTCTGTTACCAGATTTTCGATTTCCTTTTTGTTTATGATATTCTATTTTTAAGTTCGTTTCCATACCGGATTCTATATATATTGATACATAGATTTCTAATTATCAAATTATCTAAAAAATATTCTAACTCCTTAAATTTCCTGAAAATTTCGCCATAACCTCCTTTGTACCGGTCGATAGTTCGAACCTCAACTCACCTCTCTAGGCCCTTTCCATTTAAAAAGAAAATCAAAAAGACAAGTGGCTTGCCGATTCGGCGCATAAAATCTCATGTGGAATTTAAACGTGTACCTTTTTGTCAAGCATGAAATATATAAACTTCATACACTTCATATACTTCATTCCATACCTATCTAACACATATGTGTCCATTTCTAATTTATTTCAACTCAATCCGGTCATTTTTAACTCAACTCATTAGTTAATCTTACTATTAGCTCTTTTGCCCATTCCATTCTATATTTGAACATATCATGTTCAATCATCATTTTTATCTTGCTTATGAATTAATTTAATTCCATTTCGACTCAAGTTCCATATTCGATTTCGAATAAAAATTCTCAAATTTCCTTTACTTATTCAAAGTCCATTTTCATATCGAATTTCGATTAATTAATTATTATTCAAATTAGTTAGTTTTATTCAATAACTAAAAATCTGATTTTTGTCTCAAAAATCATTTCACTTACTTCACTGGAGTTCATATTTATTTTATATCTCCAGTCTGGATTTTTCTAATGAAGATTTGGATTTTATTTGCTTAAAATCCTTTTATAAATTTAAATAAACCGTTTTGGTTTGAAAATGGTTCTGGCGCTGTTTTTCTGAAAATTTGATTTTGACATAACTCAAAATCTATACGACGAAATCCGAATTTTTTCCTTTTATTAGAAAACTATTATTTAACCGGTCATGACAATTCTTGTTCCAAAGAATTCTGACTTAAATTGAGTTCCATATACTCAATTGAAGTTCGAAACGCCAATTTAAGAACTACCGCGCTTCGGCGAGTTCGTTTTAATTATATTTAATATATAAACGTTTCAAACTTCGTTCATAATAAATTCCAACACTATTCTAATGTATTTTTAATATATATTAAATCCAGTTTTCAAATCCAACTAAATATTTCCGATTATCTAAAATTGTCAATTTTTCCTTACTCAGTAATAAATTCATTTATACTTCGATCTTCTATATTTAATTCCAATCCCATTTATAAATAAATTATTTATAAAATTCTATATAATCAAATTTCAATTATAAACCCGTTGAATTTTTCTCAATTCAGCTTATATTTCGAATTCCGAAATATAATCAATCGTTTAGTTTCAAAACACTTCCCAATTTACTTTTACATTCCTATTTTAATTTAAATGGTTCAAATTATCAAAATGATAATTTATTTCATCAAATTTATAATACTATTTATAAATTCAACTTCCTTGTTTCATATATTTAAACAAGTTCCCTTTTCAAATTCTATTTGAAACTCCATCCCTTTGATAATCCGAATTTCGGAATAAAAACCATTGTTCCCTTTCAAATGATTTCAAATTCTATTTTTAAATTCATATTTGAATTTAAATAATCAAATTATCTCTTGATAATTAATTCATTATATTTATAAACACCATTTTATAAATTTCCTTGTTTTATATTTAAACAAGTCTATTTCGAAATCTATTTAAAACCAAAATCTTATTTTGGAACTTTCTATTTACAATAACTTTTATATATAACACCCAGTTTATTTTCATATTCAATTTAACTTCTATTTAAATAAATTCGAACTAATCGAATTCATATCATAAATCCTTACGGATTTATTTTAGTTCAATTTATATTCTGAACATCAGAATAAATTTCATCGTTTATTTCTTTAAAACGATTTCCCCATTTCTATTTTTAAATTCACTTTTGAATTTAAATATTCAAATTATCCAATGATAATTTTCCACTTTATTTATAAACACGGTTTATAAATTCATTTCAATTCTCTGCATTATTTATTTATAAACACATTTATAAATTCACTACTTGTTTTATGTATTCAAAACAAGTTAATATATTTATAGCCCAATTGAAATTCTATTTCTATTTTAGATAAATGGATTTTTCCCTTTAAATTTAAAATTTCCTTTTCCCTGATATTTATATATTAACATTTTGGCCCAAACAACCCAATTTTTAATCAACACATTATATATGATAATATATGTGAAAACAGACAATAATAAAATTTGAGGAATCCAGTTGGATCCCTCCAACCTGTTTTCCTGCATCCACAGACGTTAGCCAACATAAATAATACCCATCCTGCTTCGAGGCTGGATATCCCGGTATGAAGGTCATCCACTATCATAGCGTGGGACATATACGGTCATCCGCTAATGATACTGCGGGCATCCGCTAATGTTACTGCGGGAACTATCCAATCACCAATATATATATAATAACCACAAACACCAATCCTAAATATATAATATATGTTTATAATAGCCATGAAAATATCTGACGCATCCAAACAACCAACAAACAATTATTTTTAACGAATAAAATAATTCTAAATAAAAATATTAGTGTGATTTACTCACCGTGATTTTTATTCTCGATCCATTCCGATTTTGACTTAAATCGAATAATATTCGATTTAAACTAAAATTCCGTGGTTGATTCCAATCAGCTTCGAAATGATTTCCATTGCGAAGTTATCGAGGATACAAGTCCAACGAAATTTGATAGCATTCAAACCTAATTTTTTTTTTTGAATTAAAATTTTCATTTTATAAGTAGTCGAACAATTTAAATTAAAATTTTAAATTAGTAAATTAAGGTGATTACCTATAATCCACCTTTACTCTAATCATTGCTTAACCACGAATTGTGAGAAACCGAAAACATCCTACATCTTTATTTACAACCATAATAACTCCATTCCCAATCTACTATCTTCAGACTTTCCCATTCACCGCTTTACACTAGCAAACTACGCGGCCTCCTTCCATTTATCCTTCTTGTTGCTCTTTCACACTGTTGAATCAAAAAACTCCATTTACCAAAGTTCATTGTTCAACTCCACTTATGTTCAATAGTTGTTCAATAGCATTAAGTAGTGTGTTGATCTCTTCTTGCTAAGCTTATTAATCTAAATACTTACATCTAGTTTCTCAAAAAGACAGATCCAGACATGAACACAATCCACCCCTCGAACATCGCACCATTTTCCAGTTCAACATCTGACATCGCACTCTTACAGAAACCGTAAAGACTTTCTTCCCAAATCACCCTGTTTCCTTACCAATCCAATAGAAACCAATAATTTATCTTCAGTGAAATACTCCTATACCTCACCACAAATTTCAGCTCGTAGCTCCAATGGAATCCACGACTTCTCTCTGGCCTTCACCGCGTACCCATTCCCTTTAAACTCGCACAACACCGTCGAAGTAGAAGTCCTCAGGAAAAACTCAGAAGAACACATGATGACTACCCCTTCTTCCCTCTTGCGCGTGAGCTTTTAGCTTGTTTGAGCTCGGAATAGCCATCGCGATACCCAATACGATGTCAAGCTCGAGGATTTTGTTGCGAGTTGCTACTGGCTTTCCCAAGCCCTAATACCATCTCACAATAGCACGAACTCCCTCAACCAAGGCCAATCAATAACCCTAGCTTGCGATTTCCGAAATCGAACTCAAGGAGACGTTACGCCCTTCCATTTCTGCCAAACTCGAAGAACAAAACTTGCCCAACTTTTAAATTGTAGAACCCCGTGAGTTGAATTTTAATTAAATCCATCGAAGAAAGAAATCAGATTCCACTTTTATTTTGAAGATTTCGCAATTGATTTGTCTGAGGAGTAACAAAATAAATGGAATTGAAGGGAAGGTAGCTCGCGTATTTATGTAAAGATGAATACTTCAATATTAAGAAATATAGGTCTGCGAAGCTTAAAAGAAATAGGTCGGCTCCAATACTTTAAAGACGTTGAAATATTTTAAAAAGATTTTGATGTGATTTTGAGCTTATCCGTTTATTTTATAATCAAATATCTCGGGGTCTACAGCTTGAACTCACAGACCGCTATTCTAACGTACTGACCGACGTTCCAATATAATAACACTATTCTCTACTCAACATAATCTATTCTGAAATTAATTTGAACGTATATATAAAATAATCATAATAAATTAATATTATTATTTTCTTTCAAACAGATTGATCATCTGAACTGTTTTCAATCCAGTTTTAACTTTGAATTCAATTAAATTCATTTTCATATTTCGATAACTATATATATTCAAAATAAATCGTACTTCGATTATTAAATAGATAAATCAATATAAAAATTGAATTATATTATTAACTCAATATTTAAAACATATTAAATATTTAATATAAACTGTTCGAGAATCAGGGTCATTACATTCTTCCCCCCTTAAAAGAATTTCGTCCCCGAAATTACTTAGGTAGGAAAAATGCTTCAAGCCAATTAACTCTTTCAAAATTCATTTATGTTAAATCTCTGCACTTTATATTTCAACAATTTTAGTTCTACCAAAACTTTTGGTTTCCATTTAGATTGCACACCATATATGCTCCTTGTGACGACCCCATTTCCCGTACAGACGGAGACAAGGGTAATCTTTGGAATATAACACATAAACAGATAATAGTAGAACAGAAATAAATAAATATACCAGATAATGTACAGTAGAAAGCACTGGATAAACGTAACCATCAGAGTTACACAGTATACATGTTCATACTTAGTACAAATACAGTTCAGCTATACATAAATGTCTACAGCGGAAACAAACAAAATATGTACAATAGGAGCTGAACAGCATAAAAAGAGATAAATAATAGAATCCATCTTCAGCTCCAGCTATCCAGAAAGAGCCAGCTAAACGTGAATACAAGGCTGCCCGTGTAGAAAAAGGGGCACCCGAGTTTGAAAGTGAAACAAACTACGAGTCAGTCATGGTACTGGTATGAGAAATCTACTCAACACATTTATAATATGGCTAATCACAGGACCACGCCACTTTTGTGGAACGGGTTTACTCCATTGGATTGCCAGTGCTTTCATAACAAATCTTTCCTTTAAACATCGCAATGCTTTTTATAAAAATGAAGCCATTATAAGACTCAGTTCCCATCACACAATGCAACGCAAACCGAAGGATAGAGTTTTACCTTATAATGGCCAAAATATGCTTGATACGAATAAAACAAAATCATTTGATATTACTACTAGTGTTTATATGTTTCAAAAACAATTTCAAATCATAACTATCAATCATAGACAGCATGGGTACCATATATCATGTCGCCATATATATGTACAATCAATACCGCACGATTTCGTATTTGGAAATTAGATTTCCGTCATGAACCAAGGCAAAAGATAGTCCTTACCGAATTCGAGACTGCCTAACCCGAGCCTCAGGAACAGCCGCAACTGCCCCTTGGAGCGACAGGGCCAGTCCACCGATGTGGATTAAAATTCCTGAACAATGCGTTTCCCCGCCCTATAGGGCGTAAACGAGCCAACGAATGGCTCCATCGGTCCCGGATCGACCGATAAATCCGAGGCGCCTCGATATCCATCAACCACATAAGTAAAATGTCAGGCCATGTAAAAACACCGACACAACTCCTAGCTAGGAAGAAACGCATGCCCTCCCTGAGGTCCTTCTCCCGTTTCTGGTTCATACTGAGATGTGAGGCTCGGGAATTCACGTTATACACAAAGCTACGCCCCACAGGCGGTGCTTTGAACATCACCACAAGACTTTTCTTTTCAACCGGAGCCCTGATCATTTGCCACTTAGGCATGCCACACTAGCAATTCAGGGCATGCGACTGTTGTCCATCGATATACAACCTCTGAGCTCGTGCGTTTCAGAGAAGGGAGTTAAGCAAAAGAATAAATTCTCCGCCGCCAAACAGATGTATATTTAATAGATATCAATCAACAAAGAATAAAATCCAATGTCAGACACACAGTCCATTTGCATGTCCGATCTAGGTCTGAACGAAACCGGAGGTACTAAATAACTCGCATATCCATCGATTCCCACGTACGTCTGGACGATCACCACTAATTATCCATATTTCGGGATGACTCCCAATCAGGACCTCATTTACCATCCAAACGAGATGAAGATCGGTCATCAACCCCAGTCTTCATCTTCGACTTCTTATCGTCGATTCAGTTATTCAGAATGGGATAAACCCGGTCTTTCTGTGCAACTCGCGTATATAATAAACAAGTGCAACACTAACACACATACGCATCATTTCAATTCATTAGTCGCTAATCGTCAATCAGTAAAGAGAACGATTTCCCAAATATTAACCCCGAAGGCCGAAACCAACATCAGATCAACACCCAAGAAACCATTCGACCTAGCTGTAACGAACCGGGATTTTCGACTCCGAAAATCAACATCAAACTACCGTGTTGACCATTCAGACATCGAACATTCCAGATCATTAATAGAAAGAAGTTAGAGGGTGAGAATAGATAAGATAGAAATATTAGAATAGAAGAGAAGAAGAAACACCACAACACAGAGTCTCACATCGCAGCGGAACAAAATATAATACAGAAATAAATCTTTATTGAAAACTTTAAAATACTTACAGTATCAGAGTACATCATACCATGGGACAGTTATAATAGCCTGTTCCCATATACAACACACAGCGGAATAGTTGTAATATCATACGTCTGGACTCTTCCAGCTCGTCTCTTCATAGCAGTCGATAACCTGAACCTGTACACTCCGGGCTAACCCGAGCATTTACAAAACACCGGGTCAGTCTGGTGAACCAGAGTGAGATAAACTCGCACAGTAATAAGGGTGAACCATCCAATCATGATTTTAAAGTTCAAAATCTTTTCAAAAGAAAAGGATAATCGTAAGACCAAATCCACACATAAATACGGACGGTTTTTACGTTACGATAACCCAAAACAGTTTTGAAATCAATATCTTGTCTGATATTATGATAATGTCTACATACAAGTAAATAGCAATCTAGTAGAACGCTTGCATCTCACGCTCTACATATATAGTATACAATCAAAACCGCGGGCGCTTATTGGAGATTGGATTCCAACTTGACAAGGTATGGGTCCACCATCCGATAGTGTATCTCTAGAGACGAATACACTGGGTTCAACAAGAACTTCTTGCAACCCGGCCCTCACATGACAGACCACTCATTTCGCTTGAGTGTATCGAATGTATATCACCGACGGTTGGGATCAGCAACCGTCTCCCGACAAGGGACAGCATCGAAACATAGATTAAGAAACAAATAGGATTTCCTCTAGATAGGTGATTATACACCCTAATGGGAGCGACCCACATAGCCATGCTGCCTGCCCGATTTTTGTCATTTCCCGGTTGATGAGGCTTGAGGCCAGAATTAACTCTTGAACATCTGGTCGTCATTCACTTTGAATGCCACATCGTCAAATCCGTCAGATATCACTAATTGACGTCCACAAAAATACTCTAGCTGAAAGCTAGAGAATGGCAATTCCCTGCCAACAACTATCGTACGTTTGAAGAAATCAACGTACGAGACCCTTTGGAAATACTCTGTCAGACATTCTTCCATACAAGTCATCCAGGAACATGATGAACCGAAGGCACTCTCCTACCGTATCCATATAGGAATCACCCCATGGATCAGTAGCGAGAAATCCTTGCAACCCGTAGATTCCAGCTACGACAGAATCACAGCTTTCCTCTGCTTGCCAAACAGAGAATATTAGTGGTTCTTCCGTTTATGAAGATCCACGGTCTTCAATGCTCCATCTCGATCATCTTCTGATATCTTCACGTATTTGTTAGACGGAATGGTTTCCGAATATAAATTCGATCCCGGTCTTTCCATACCAACAATCGTATTGGTCAGATTTGATAGTCGGTGTTTTAACTATCAAAATATACAGTGTTTCAATCATGACACTCCAATGAGTTTACTGGTTCAGTATTCAGCATCACTTGGCCTTTAAATCACTGATTCACTTTTGTTAAATAAAACTTCTAACTCTTTTAGTATTCAAAGATACGATATTTGAATAATTCTAATTCGATTTATCTCTAATCGATTTACTCCAATTGATTAACTAATACTCGACTTAAACCATTCGCTTGACTCTAGATCACAGCGACCACAATGGTTACGCCTGATTCCCTCAGGAAACATCCGACTGCCGTAGGCTATCTGCAGCCCTGCGAATTACGCTAGCAGCCGTACGAAATGGCAACTTAGCCGAATAATTATGTTTGGCTAATTCTATCTCGAATAACTATATTCAATTTCCCATTTTGAAATCTCATTTAAAATTCTCCTTTTTACTAGATCTCGTTTTCAAATAACGTTAATGTAAAGTTAACGCTTTTCACTTTAAATCTCACTTAAACCTCTGGTTTATAATAAACCCTTTTATCGTAATCTCCTTTCACTTAATTCATATAATTGAGTACGTTTATTTCCTTTCACCATTCAATTGGCTTGCATCTCACATTCGGTCACTTTTTAAATGAATTCCCATTTAAAATTATATTCCTAAATTTATCATTAAAATAATAACTTATTTCAAACATTTACTACTTTAGTAGTTAATCCCTTTATTAACTAAATTAAATATTAAATCCCTTTTTTTTTATCCTTATTTAAATTCAAACAATATTCATTTAACTATTTTATTGATAAACAATTCTAATTCCAAACGGTCGATTTAATTAACTCAAAAACTTGACTACCTCATTAACCGATTTCAACAATCCTTGCTTTAAATTAATTAAAAATATAATTAATTTAAATAAATTCTAATTATTTGTTTTCTTTACACAACAATGATCAAAGTTTAAACCTTTCGATTCATTTCTTATCTTCATACTTGAAAATCTGATTAACATCAGCATATACTTTATAAAATAAACCAACCATAAATCAAGGTCTTAAATAAATAAAATATTTATTTAATTCCCTTTTATACTTTATTCAAATAATATATTTCAAGATCTGAGTCCAGTTATAAAATAAACTTTATAACTTCACTTTTATCGACTCACCTAACGGTGAATCCATATCTATAAACCGATTGATTTCTAAAGGCCATACTCTGCCAAACACTTAACCAATATCACCTATTGGTTCAAACCAAACAGAGGTTGAGTATTCAATTAATAATCAACCATCAAATCAATCACACAAACAGATCAGTTCATATATGATAATATGAAAATAAATAATACATTTGAGGAATCCGGTTGGATCCCACCAACCTGTTCTTCCCTATAGTCAAATGGTTATCTCAAATCACCACATTTAGTTTTGTTTAACTGATAACACTAAATAGCAACCATTCAACATCAACCACAAGCAATTCAAACGATTCAACCATTTAAACACGTTTATAAATAAACGTGACCAACCAAGGTGAGTTACCTTTATTGGAACCAATCGTTAACATAACGATTTGGTATTCACTGAAATTAAACACAGTTTAATTTCATCAGTTAAATCAACAGTTAAATAGATAACTAGCAAAGCAGTCAACCATTGGCAAGCAGAGCACACAAAATAAAAATACCCAATTCATATAAAATATAAAAAGGGTAACTGAGTGAGTTTAACTCACCTTGATTTGTCTTGTCGTTAAAATGGTTCGTTTCAGTAGCATCCTTCCCTGATCAGACCAGCTCCAAAATACTGCGTCCGTCGGTATAGTCCATGTCCTTAGGTTCGTTTCATTCCGTCACTGTATGACCCGGATATAAATTTAATACGTTGTCTATTTTATTTAAATCAACAGTGTTACTATTTAATAATATATTATTAACTAAATTTATCTTACTAACCATACGTAAATATGTGTTTAATATTAACTCATGTTATTAGTACTTCATTAGACATTATAAAAATGGGATTAGGGACGTTATACCATACTGTTCATCATCACGCATGCCTCACCGTACATCCGCTTGCCATTCTTCCCCTCCGACTTCACCATGCCTTACGCTTCAGTCCCATTCGCCAGCTTCACTTTCGAACCCAAACAAAACAACTCCTCTCTCCATGTTAAGACCCAACGTCCTGCATTCCCTTATTCTACCGTACCAACCCAGTCCCCCCCCTCTATTTCCTGTTCGCATGCACCAGACACTGCTCACGTTCTCAAATTTCTTCCCCAACCTTCTTTTCGCCAGTCCCACTTCTCACCCTTCTTGCTTCTTACCCCATATGCTTCTTCATCCCTTCTTTGCATATATATATATATATATCTATATATATATATATCTATATATATATATATATATATATATATTTACGTGTTTTTTTTTATATAATGGAAGAGTGCGAGGAGGATTTGTTTTCTGCCATTTCTGGAAGATGAGCAAGAAACAAATGGAGCGAGCCATTATATAGGAGTGGACGACGTGGTGGCCAAGTCGTTTAGAGTATATAGGGTTGCGAGCCATAGATATGTAGATGTATGCTTTTGTGGGTTCCAAGAAAAGCTTGGTCGGCACGGTGTATGCAAATGGGTAGACAAGAAATATACAGGGTACTGAAAAGAAAGGTCATATCGTAGGATTGAAGCAAAAAGGAAATCAACGGCGTTCAGTGTTTATAAGAGGGCATAATAGCTGAAAAATAGGGGTAGCCTCTTATTTCATTTCTTAAGGTTTAATTATGTATTTTATATTATAGTGAAACTTGACGATGAAGTATCACGCAGGAACCACCACAACGACTTCTGTTTACTGATAAAAAGGCTAATCTTGGTATAAGAAAGTATTCCGGACCCAATGAGACAAGTTTCGTCGAAAACCGAGGTCATATGAAATTTTTTCCTTTATGAAACCAGAAATAAACACACGTTTAATTTTTTCACGGTCACCAGATAAATCAAATCCACTTGAAACTGCGAACATCGACAATAACTTTTCGATACGAACCCAATGGCACTAATTTCGTCGCATTCTGAGACTGTTGCCCCGGTAGGCTGTTTTTACCCCGAACCGCCCTACCATTATTAACGCCAAATTTCTCGATCTTTAGAAATAACAACTATATACTTATTCTGACTCTAATCGACGATACGAACTCAACGGAACTGGTTTCGTCGAAAACAGAGTCCGTTTGCAAAACGGCTACTTTAAAGGCCTATAATTTAATAACGATTTTCCATAGCGACTATTTTAAAATTTGATTTGGCCATAACTGTCAAACTATAACACGAAATATAGATTTTTCTCTTTCATATGAAAATTATCGTCAATACGGTCCCAACGTGTCTTGTTTCACAGAAATCCGACTTATATCGAATCCTGTATTCTCAGTTGAAGTTCAAAACCAAATATTACGAACTGCACGCCATTTCCAAGCTCGAATTATATTATATATAAATTATAACGTTCAACTTCGTTTTAAATAGCGAATTCAATATTAAATTCCATTAATACTCCAAATCTAATATTTAAATTAAATAAATTGAATTAAATATTTGATTGCCAAAAACACGGGTCGTTACATTCTTCCCCCCTTAAAATAATTTCGTCCTCGAAATTGCTAAGGTGAGAAGGAACATTATAAATTCATTAATTTCAAATCTAATTTTATATTAAATTAGAAACCAATTCAATACTGTAAATAAATATTTTCAAAAATATCGAAAATTTTCTAACACTTTAAATTTTCGAAATTTTTTTGCCAGCACCTCCTCTGTACGGCTCAATTGGTACAACCACAACTCGCCATTCTAGGCCTTCTCCAATCCAAAAGAAAATGAAACAGCCAAGCGGCTTGCCAAATAGGCTCATAAATCTCCAAACCCATATAAAAATAAACGTGTACCTTTTTGTCGGGCATATCATCATATCCTTTCCATCTGCTGCCCAGTCAGCATATAAATGCATTCCCAACAAAATTCCAATTTTATCCTCAGAACCAAATCCTTTCATGCATCCATGCCCAAATCTCATTCTTAACTCAATTTCCATCCCTTATTAATTCCAACCTTAACTTACCAGTCCAACACCACTTCAGATTCCTGTCTCCAAATCCCAAATCTGATTCTACTTGATATGTATATCTCGATTCAATTTCCAGTTAATTTGTTTTAATTCAATTCATATTTGCTTTCGCAATTTCTATTAAATTTGCCTTTGTTCAAACAATTTCCCCTGGGAGTTTTAAACATTTCAGCTCTTTCCTAAGTCAAATATTCCATTTCAGGATTCAAAACAACTTGTTTTTCTCAAAGCAATTCAAAACAAAATCTTTGTTAGTAATCCGTCACTTACCACTCGAAAATGAATACCGATGATGTCCGGATCATCATCGGAATCTATTTTCCAGCTATCGAAGTGAGTTCAATACTATGTTACTTTCGAAATCATTTCTAAACACTTTCATTTTGAAATCAATTTCAAAATATCCTTTGCAAGGCTTGTAAAACAATTTAAAAACCTCCCAGGATTTTAAAATTCTCATATATTAAGTCCAATTCCAATTTCAACCACTTGTTCGAATTTCCAAAGTTTTAATTTCAATTCTGATTTAAATTCAGATTTAATTCATCTGATTTCATATATTTCACTTATATGGATTCTGATTGGTTATTTATATAACCATTTCAATTATAATGAACCAACACATCCAATATATTATGATACTTTAAATAATAGTCATTCTTTTATATCAAACTATAATTTGGGTAAAATTATTTCATTTACCCTCTTTCAAAAACATACTGTGTCGAATTATTCTATTCAAGAGTTTAGAAACACTTATCGACACAGTTTGCATTACTGTATCGACCAGAATTCATAAACTACTCGACAAACCAATCAACACAATATATACAGTTTTTATATCAATTTACAAATACGCGCTCATATAGATACACTCAAACTCAATCTAGGGTATTACTAACCCCATCTCTACTGAGTTACACCACAGAGCCAAGGTAATTACTTAACCTTCAGCTCTGATACCACTGTAACGAACCGGGATTTTCGACTCCGAAAATCAACATCAAACTACCGTGTTGACCATTCAAACATCGAACATTCCAGATCATTAATAGAAAGAAGTTAGAGGGTGAGAATAGATAAGATAGAAATATTAGAATAGAAGAGAAGAAGAAACACCACAACACAGAGTCTCACATCGCAGCGGAACAAAATATAATACAGAAATAAATCTTTATTGAAAACTTTAAAATACTTACAGTATCAGAGTACATCATACCATGGGACAGTTATAATAGCCTGTTCCCATATACAACACACAGCGGAATAGTTGTAATATCATACGTCTGGACTCTTCCAGCTCGTCTCTTCATAGCAGTCGATAACCTGAACCTGTACACTCCGGGCTAACCCGAGCATTTACAAAACACCGGGTCAGTCTGGTGAACCAGAGTGAGATAAACTCGCACAGTAATAAGGGTGAACCATCCAATCATGATTTTAAAGTTCAAAATCTTTTCAAAAGAAAAGGATAATCGTAAGACCAAATCCACACATAAATACGGACGGTTTTTACCTTACGATAACCCAAAACAGTTTTGAAATCAATATCTTGTCTGATATTATGATAATGTCTACATACAAGTAAATAGCAATCTAGTAGAACGCTTGCATCTCACGCTCTACATATATAGTATACAATCAAAACCGCGGGCGCTTATTGGAGATTGGATTCCAACTTGACAAGGTATGGGTCCACCATCCGATAGTGTATCTCTAGAGACGAATACACTGGGTTCAACAAGAACTTCTTGCAACCCGGCCCTCACATGACAGACCACTCATTTCGCTTGAGTGTATCGAATGTATATCACCGACGGTTGGGATCAGCAACCGTCTCCCGACAAGGGACAGCATCGAAACATAGATTAAGAAACAAATAGGATTTCCTCTAGATAGGTGATTATACACCCTAATGGGAGCGACCCACATAGCCATGCTGCCTGCCCGATTTTTGTCATTTCCCGGTTGATGAGGCTTGAGGCCAGAATTAACTCTTGAACATCTGGTCGTCATTCACTTTGAATGCCACATCGTCAAATCCGTCAGATATCACTAATTGACGTCCACAAAAATACTCTAGCTGAAAGCTAGAGAATGGCAATTCCCTGCCAACAACTATCGTACGTTTGAAGAAATCAACGTACGTGACCCTTTGGAAATACTCTGTCAGACATTCTTCCATACAAGTCATCCAGGAACAGGATGAACCGAAGGCACTCTCCTACCGTATCCATATAGGAATCACCCCATGGATCAGTAGCGAGAAATCCTTGCAACCCGTAGATTCCAGCTACGACAGAATCACAGCTTTCCTCTGCTTGCCAAACAGAGAATATTAGTGGTTCTTCCGTTTATGAAGATCCACGGTCTTCAATGCTCCATCTCGATCATCTTCTGATATCTTCACGTATTTGTTAGACGGAATGGTTTCCGAATATAAATTCGATCCCGGTCTTTCCATACCAACAATCGTATTGGTCAGATTTGATAGTCGGTGTTTTAACTATCAAAATATACAGTGTTTCAATCATGACACTCCAATGAGTTTACTGGTTCAGTATTCAGCATCACTTGGCCTTTAAATCACTGATTCACTTTTGTTAAATAAAACTTCTAACTCTTTTAGTATTCAAAGATACGATATTTGAATAATTCTAATTCGATTTATCTCTAATCGATTTACTCCAATTGATTAACTAATACTCGACTTAAACCATTCGCTTGACTCTAGATCACAGCGACCACAATGGTTACGCCTGATTCCCTCAGGAAACATCCGACCGCCGTAGGCTATCTGCAGCCCTGCGAATTACGCTAGCAGCCGTACGAAATGGCAACTTAGCCGGATAATTATGTTTGGCTAATTCTATCTCGAATAACTATATTCAATTTCCCATTTTGAAATCTCATTTAAAATTCTCCTTTTTACTAGATCTCGTTTTCAAATAACGTTAATGTAAAGTTAACGCTTTTCACTTTAAATCTCACTTAAACCTCTGGTTTATAATAAACCCTTTTATCGTAATCTCCTTTCACTTAATTCATATAATTGAGTACGTTTATTTCCTTTCACCATTCAATTGGCTTGCATCTCACATTCGGTCACTTTTTAAATGAATTCCCATTTAAAATTATATTCCTAAATTTATCATTAAAATAATAACTTATTTCAAACATTTACTACTTTAGTAGTTAATCCCTTTATTAACTAAATTAAATATTAAATCCCTTTTTTTTTATCCTTATTTAAATTCAAACAATATTCATTTAACTATTTTATTGATAAACAATTCTAATTCCAAACGGTCGATTTAATTAACTCAAAAACTTGACTACCTCATTAACCGATTTCAACAATCCTTGCTTTAAATTAATTAAAAATATAATTAATTTAAATAAATTCTAATTATTTGTTTTCTTTACACAGCAATGATCAAAGTTTAAACCTTTCGATTCATTTCTTATCTTCATACTTGAAAATCTGATTAACATCAGCATATACTTTATAAAATAAACCAACCATAAATCAAGGTCTTAAATAAATAAAATATTTATTTAATTCCCTTTTATACTTTATTCAAATAATATATTTCAAGATCTGAGTCCAGTTATAAAATAAACTTTATAACTTCACTTTTATCGACTCACCTAACGGTGAATCCATATCTATAAACCGATTGATTTCTAAAGGCCATACTCTGCCAAACACTTAACCAATATCACCTATTGGTTCAAACCAAACAGAGGTTAAATATTCAATTAATAATCAACCATCAAATCAATCACACAAACAGATCAGTTCATATATGATAATATGAAAATAAATAATACATTTGAGGAATCCGGTTGGATCCCACCAACCTGTTCTTCCCTGTAGTCAAATGGTTATCTCAAATCACCACATTTAGTTTTGTTTAACTGATAACACTAAATAGCAACCATTCAACATCAACCACAAGCAATTCAAACGATTCAACCATTTAAACACGTTTATAAATAAACGTGACCAACCAAGGTGAGTTACCTTTATTGGAACCAATCGTTAACATAACGATTTGGTATTCACTGAAATTAAACACAGTTTAATTTCATCAGTTAAATCAACAGTTAAATAGATAACTAGCAAAGCAGTCAACCATTGGCAAGCAGAGCACACAAAATAAAAATACCCAATTCATATAAAATATAAAAGGGTAACTGAGTGAGTTTAACTCACCTTGATTTGTCTTGTCGTTAAAATGGTTCGTTTCAGTAGCATCCTTCCCTGATCAGACCAGCTCCAAAATATTGCGTCCGTCGGTATAGTCCATGTCCTTAGATTCGTTTCATTCCGTCAATGTATGACCCGGATATAAATTTAATACGTTGTCTATTTTATTTAAATCAACAGTGTTACTATTTAATAATATATTATTAACTAAATTTATCTTACTAACCATACATAAATATGTGTTTAATATTAACTCATGTTATTAGTACTTCATTAGACATTATAAAAATGGGATTAGGGACGTTATACCATACTGTTCATCATCACGCATGCCTCACCGTACATCCGCTTGCCATTCTTCCCCTCCGACTTCACCATGCCTTACGCTTCAGTCCCATTCGCCAGCTTCACTTTCGAACCCAAACAAAACAGCTCCTCTCTCCATGTTAAGACCCA
Organism: Allium sativum; assembly: GCA_030737875.1. NCBI lineage: Eukaryota > Viridiplantae > Streptophyta > Magnoliopsida > Asparagales > Amaryllidaceae > Allium > Allium sativum. The sequence goes on from CM060923.1 coordinate 163,570,337, forward strand.
ACGTCCTGCATTCCCTTATTCTACCGTACCAACCCAGTCCCCCCCCTCTATTTCCTGTTCGCATGCACCAGACACTGCTCACGTTCTCAAATTTCTTCCCCAACCTTCTTTTCGCCAGTCCCACTTCTCACCCTTCTTGCTTCTTACCCCATATGCTTCTTCATCCCTTCTTTGCATATATATATGTATATATATATCTATATATATATATATATTTACGTGTTTTTTTTTATATAATGGAAGAGTGCGAGGAGGATTTGTTTTCTGCCATTTTTGGAAGATGAGCAAGAAACAAATGGAGCGAGCCATTATATAGGAGTGGACGACGTGGTGGCCAAGTCGTTTAGAGTATATAGGGTTGCGAGCCATAGATATGTAGCTGTATGCTTTTGTGGGTTCCAAGAAAAGCTTGGTCGGCACGGTGTATGCAAATGGGTAGACAAGAAATATACAGGGTACTGAAAAGAAAGGTCATATCGTAGGATTGAAGCAAAAAGGAAATCAACGGCGTTCAGTGTTTATAAGAGGGCATAATAGCTGAAAAATAGGGGTAGCCTCTTATTTCATTTCTTAAGGTTTAATTATGTATTTTATATTATAGTGAAACTTGACGATGAAGTATCACGCAGGAACCACCACAACGACTTCTGTTTACTGATAAAAAGGCTAATCTTGGTATAAGAAAGTATTCCGGACCCAATGAGACAAGTTTCGTCGAAAACCGAGGTCATATGAAATTTTTTCCTTTATGAAACCAGAAATAAACACACGTTTAATTTTTTCACGGTCACCAGATAAATCAAATCCACTTGAAACTGCGAACATCGACAATAACTTTTCGATACGAACCCAATGGCACTAATTTCGTCGCATTCTGAGACTGTTGCCCCGGTAGGCTGTTTTTACCCCGAACCGCCCTACCATTATTAACGCCAAATTTCTCGATCTTTAAAAATAACAACTATATACTTATTCTGACTCTAATCGACGATACGAACTCAACGGAACTGGTTTCGTCGAAAACAGAGTCCGTTTGCAAAACGGCTACTTTAAAGGCCTATAATTTAATAACGATTTTCCATAGCGACTATTTTAAAATTTGATTTGGCCATAACTGTCAAACTATAACATGAAATATAGATTTTTCTCTTTCATATGAAAATTATCGTCAATACGGTCCCAACGTGTCTTGTTTCACAGAAATCCGACTTATATCGAATCCTGTATTCTCAGTTGAAGTTCAAAACCAAATATTACGAACTGCACGCCATTTCCAAGCTCGAATTATATTATATATAAATTATAACGTTCAACTTCGTTTTAAATAGCGAATTCAATATTAAATTCCATTAATACTCCAAATCTAATATTTAAATTAAATAAATTTAATTAAATATTTGATTGCCAAAAACACGGGTCGTTACACTAACCAACCTTCTGTTAGTTTCTAAATTTCACATCCATATCGTTTATAATATTTTATATCGATTTATCGCTATTTTTATTTATTTTAAAATAGCCAATTTATTCAAAACGACGCTTCTGCCATAACGCGGCCGTGGCGCTGTTTTTCTTCAGATTTGATTTACACATATATGAAAATTTAACCATTGGATCTTCACAAAATTTACATCATTAGAAAGATCTTTTCAAAACGAATCCAACGGTTCCTGTTTAGGGAAATTCCGACGGTCGGATCTCCCGGTATAATCATTTGAAGTTTCGATTTCAAAATACGAACTACAGCGTCGTTATTCGATTATATATAATTATATTTATATAAACATATAAATATAATCGATTCTAGCGCTGTTTTTCTTCAGATTTGAATTAAACATTCCAGACAATCCAACCGTTGGATTTTTACAAAGTTGGTGCCGTTGGAAAGATTATTCCAAAGCGAACCCAACGGTTACGGTTTCGGGAAAATCCGATGGTCGGATCTCTCGGTATAATCGTTTGAAATCACGGTTTCAAAATACGAACTGCAGCGTCTTTATTCGATATATTTCAATTCTATTTATATATATATACACACATATATATATATATATATATATATATATATATCGATTCTTCGATTTCAAAACTATATTCTTTTCATATATCTGATAAAAATGATATTTTTATCTAACTGTCTTCTATTTCAACACTTCACTATATTTAACAATTCATGTATATAATAAAAATGTGATTTTTATTGTATAACAATTCATTTAAAAGCACTGTTATTTTATATAGTTCATATAGGTATTAAAAATAGGATTTTTATTACAAAACAATTTCTTTCAAAACAAGATTATTTTATATAGTTCATATAGATGATAAAAATGTGATTTTTATTATAAAACAATTTCATTCAAAATATGAATACCATTCAACACATGAATTTCAATTCAACGAATGAATATTGATTCAACACACGAAGGTTTTCTATAGTTTATATAAATCGATAAAAAGGTGATTTTTATATTTAAAACACGAATACCATTCAACACATGAATTTCAATTCAATGAATGAATATCGATTCAACACATGAAGGTTTTCTATAGTTTGTATATATAGATAAAAATGTGATTTTTATATTTAAAACACGAATACCATTCAACACATGAATTTCAATTCAACGAATGAATATCGATTCAACACATGAAGGTTTTCTATAGTTTGTATATATAGATAAAAATGTGATTTTTATAGTTAAAACACGAATACCATTCAACACATGAATTTCAATTCAACGAATGAATATCGACTCAACACATGAAGGCTTTCTATTCAATGAATAAATATAGTTTCGACAAATGAAAATAATTCAAACACATGAATATTATTCAAAATTTCGGCAGCATAACGGCAGGGTAGTTAAAACCGGGACCGTCCCTAGTACGGCTCCTCGCTCTACCTTAAAACCTCGCGGTTTTTGACAATGGGGAATCATGAATCTAGTTCGCAGCAAGCGACATGTATATTCATTTCATTTCCACAAACTAATCCTATGTGGTTTCAACCAAATATTTTTCAACCATAAATGGGTATGTTTCAACCACAATCAATCAATATCAACCACAAACAATTCCAATCAACCATTCACTATCAATCAAATTTCACACCAATCACAACCAATAAATATCGTCCATGGTTTGTGGACGAGGGGCGTATATATATAAATATATATATTTATATATAGCAATTCACTTATATTTCAACACATATATAATTATTACAACGCATATACAACTTATACATTGAGCGTTCAACTTATACAACGCTTATACAAGAGGTGTACAACGCTTATATAACTCATACATCGACTATATAATTTATATATCGTCGTTTTCCATATCGTTTATAAATTAGAAATCTCACATTGGGTTCCACTCCACCAAAAATAGCAGAAGGCTTAGAAAAATATGCAATCCCTTCTAAAATGTAGAAGACATCCACACGGTCACGATGTTTCCTGTTTCATCCAATTTCGTCAAGAAACGAAAAAGATATGATTTTTCAAAGTTCAGATTTAATAAAGGACCCACCTTTCACGATGGTTCAAAACTAGGTTTTGATCTTTCGATCAAACTGTTGCGCGATAGGAGAATCGGCTCACACAGCGTCAAAGAGCTTCGAAACACCTTTCCTGCGCCGGTGGTCTCACTCAGTTCGGTGGTGCCATGGAGGCTCGGCGGCACTCCGAAGTCACTGACTTTGAGGACTCGTATCTCCCTCCTCACTTGATGATAACTAACAAACCTTAGATGTATTTAAAGAGGAGACGAAGAGCTTTGAAATGAATCAAGAATCAGTCGATTTCATTGTGAAACGGGGGATAAATGGAAGAGAGAAGGTGGCGACATGCTTTCCGTCGCGCATAGTTCCAATCGGGGAGAGAGATGATTATGTGGCCCAATGAATTTTTTTTTTTATTTTATAATTTTTAAAATCTCCAAAATACCCTTGTCCCTCATGAACACCAATTCGAACCCAACGACTGTCGCCCCTAGCGTTTTACCCCCATTCCGAACACAATAGGATATGTTTCGAAGGCCTATTCGACTGTTTCAGTCAGTTTCCATTCAAATTAAAATATATAACATTCAATATTCGATTTGAACGAACATTTCAACTTGCCAAGGCCACAAACTAATTCGAAAAATTCCAGAAAAATAAATCTGGCTATGTTTTGATGATATGGTCCCAACAAAAATAGTTTTGTCGAATTCTGAGACCGTTTGCAAAAAGGCCCATTTCTGGTTGATCCAATTTAACTGTAATTGACCAAAACACATTTTCCTTTGCCACGCTCACATATTAGCTTCAAAAATTATGAAATTTGAAACCTAGCAATAAATTCACATCCCGGATCTAACGAAAGTGGTTTCATTGAATTCCGAGGTCGTATGCAAAATGGCCAATTTCACGGGCTATATAAATTCCATAGCGACCTTTCTGAAAATTCATTTGGCCATAACTTTTGCTTTCCGCTATGAAACTTCAATTTTTCAGATTCGTTAGAAAGGTACTCCCTAACAGATTTAAATATTTTTGATTTCACTCAAATCCGTTTTGTTTTGCACCCGGTACAGTCCGACAAAGTTTGAATTCCAATTTTTAAACTACCGCGCCATTTCAGGCCCTGTTTATAATTAGAATTAATTATATTTGTTTTCAATTGTCGATTCAAACTCACTTTTCATCTCTATTATTTAAAATATTTATTTTAAATATTCAAAATCAGTTATTTTAGCCAATTTAAATTGGTTTAGATTTTCTGGGTCGTTACAATCTCCCGCACTTAAAACTTTTCGTCCCCGAAAAGGAACAAAGTCGAAAGTGGTTTGATTAGTCAACTCTACGACTAATCCGGCTTCCATTCTCCAACTTTTCAGTTTCTGAGAATTTTCAAATTCTTCAAAAATTTGGCTAACACACGAAATTTTCGAAAAATTTCGCCATAACCTCCTTTGTACGGGGAGAGGTTTGGAAATTTATTGGGCCGTATTAGGTACCCAATAAATCCTAATAAGAATACACATATTTATAGTGATATATTCTGGTGTTTACAGGGGAGCATGTATTGATAATAACTTCAGAGAATAAATTCTCGTCACCCTGTCAAAGCCTGAGGGAGTGTGTACTTTAAATGCACCAGATGATAAATCCTCATCACCTCGTCCCGTGTGGGAAATAAATACTCCATGTGCCATATCTAATAACTAGAGAGACGTGGTTATTGTTAACTCCAGACCCATGTGGGGTTTTTATTAATTTGGCAATTTAATCGTTACAATTTTAAATAGTCCATATCAATCATCAGTTCGACCTGTAAAATATAGTCATCGCCATACAAGCCTCTCGCTCATATGGTAAATCTTCCACGTCATCACACAAGCTCCAAATGCTTATGTGGTATATGATGAAGTATGCCTATCTTCAAGAAGTATGCCATGCAGTGTAGTTCAAAATTAATTGTTACTATCCTATGACGATATTTATTATTTCACACAGAACAACCAGCACTCCGCATCCAATGGCATTCACAGGATTTGATATAATAATATTTCGCATCCAACTCATTAAGGTTTACCTATTTGTCGGGCACGCAAATAAAATCTTTATTCAACAGCTATCCAATTTCCTGTTCAAACATATATATGCACATGTATATATTTCTATCTATTTTCTTATCAGTTCATTGTGTGATATAATCGAATAAATTCTACCATTCATTCTATTATTGATTAAATTAACTATCGTTTCTATAATTTAATTAATCCAATTCTACTATCACAATACAAACCACAATCAAATTGTTTTTAACTTGTCAAAAATATAATAATCGATTCATATACTCTTTGACTTTTCAAATATATATCTTTTATATATTCAAAAATCATATTTCTAAAACCATACTATATATATAATCACAAATACGTTATTTATAAACATATAACTCTCGACTCGTTCTGAGGCACTTCTGACCCCATCTCTAACGAGCTATTCTGATTCTGCTTTACTTATACTAGGACATTACTAATCCTATCTGTATAGAGTTACCCGTCCTAGAACACTACTGGTTCTATTTCTGACGAGTTCGTTCATACGTTATATTCTAGAACTAAGCTTAACCAAAGCTCTGATACCTCGTTGTGACGACCCCATTTCCCTTACAGACGGAGACAAGGGTAATCTTTGGAATATAACACATAAACAGATAATAGTAGAACATAAATAAATAAACACACCAGATAATGTACAAAAGAATACACTGGATAAATGTAATCATCAGAGTTACAGAGTATACAGGATCATACTTAGTACAAATACAGTTCAGCTATACATAAATGTCTACAGCGGAAACAAACAAAATATGTACAATAGGAGCTGAACAGCATAAAAAGAGATAAATAATAGAATCCATCTTCAACCCCATCTATCCAGAAAGAGCCAGCTAAACCTGAATACAAGGCTACCTGTGTAGAAAAAGGGGCACCCGAGTATGAAAGTGAAACAAACTACGAGTCAGTCATGGGACTGGTATGAGAAATCTACTCAAAACATTTATAATATAGCATGGGTACAATATATCATGTCGCCATATATATGTACAATCAAAACCGCACGATTTCGTATTTGGAAATTAGATTTCCGTCATGAACCAAGGCAAAAGATAGTCCTTACCGAATTCGAGACTGCCTAACCCGAGCCTCAGGAACAGCCGCAACTGCCCCTTGGAGCGACAGGGCCGGTCCACCGATGTGGATTAAAATTCCTGAACAATGCATTTCCCCGCCCTATGGGGCGTAAACGAGCCAACGAATGGCTCCATCGGTCCCGGATCGACAGATATATCCGAGGCGCCTCGCTATCCATCAACCACAAAAGTAAAATGTTAGGCCGTGTAAAAACATCAACACAACTCCTAGCTACGAAGAAACGCATGCCCTCCCTGAGGTCCTTCTCCCGTTTCTGGTTCATACAGGGATGTGAGGCTTGTGAATTCACGTTATACACAAAGCTACGCTCCAAAGGCGGTGCTTTGATCATCACCACAAGACTTTGCTTTTCAATAGAAGTCCTGATCATTTGCCACTTAGGCATGCCACACTAGCAATTCATGCCATGCGACTGATGTCCATCGATATACAACCTCTGAGCTCAAGCGATTCAAAGAAGGGCGTTAAGCAAAAGAATAAATTCTCCGCCGCCAAACAGATGTATATTTAATAGATATCAATCAACACAGAATAAAATCCAATATCAGACACACAATCCATTTGCAAGTCCGTTCTGGGTCTGAACAAAACCGGAGGCACTAAATACCTCGCATATCCATCGATTCCCATGTACGTCAGGACGATCACCACTAATTATCCATATTTCGGGATGCCTCCCAATCAGAACCTCAGTTACCATCCAAACGAGGTGAAGATCGATTTTCAACCCCAGTCTTCATCTTCGACTTCTAATCGTCGATTCAGTTATTCAGAATGGGATAAACCCGGTCTTTCTGAGCAACTCGCGTTTATAATAAAAAAGTGCAACACTAACGTACATACGCATCATTTCAATTCATTAGTCGCTAACCATCAATCAGTAAGAGAACGATTTCCCAAATATTAACCCCGAAGGCCGAAACCAACATCAGATCAACACCGAAGAAACCATTCGACCTACCAACCTTTAGTTAGTTTCTAAATTTCACATCCATATCATTTATAGTATTTTATAACGATTTATCGCTATTTTTATTTATTCTAAAATAGCCAATTTATTCAAAACGACGCTTCGGCCATAACGCGGCCGTGGCGCTGTTTTTCTTCAGATTTGATTTACACATATATGAAAATATAACCGTTGGATCTTCACAAAATTTACATCATTAGAACGATCTTTTCAAAACGAATCCAACGGTTCCAGTTTCGAGAAATTTCGACGGTCGGATCTCTCGGTATAATCGTTTGAAGTTTCGATTTCAAAATACGAACTGCAGCGTCGTTATTCGATTATATATAATTATATTTATGTAAATATATAAATATAATCGATTCTGGCACTGTTTTTCTTTAGATTTGAATTAAACATTCCAGACAATCCAACTGTTGGATTTTTACAAAGTTGGTGCCGTTGGAAAGATTTTTCCTAAACGAACCCAACGGTTGCGGTTTCGGGAAAATCCGATGGTCGGATCTCTCGGTATAATCGTTTGAAATCAAGGTTTCAAAATACGAAAGACAATGTCGTTATTCGATATATTTCAATTCTATTTATATATATATATATATATCGATTCTTCAATTTCAAAAATATATTCTTTTCATACATCTGATAAAAATGATATTTTTATCTAACTGTCTTCTATTTCAACACTTCACTATATTTAATAATTCATGTATATAATAAAAATGTGATTTTTATTGTATAAAAATTCATTTCAAAACACTATTATTTTATATAGTTCATAGAGGTATTAAAAATAGGATTTTTATTAGAAAATAGTTTCTTTCAAAACAAGATTATTTTATACAGTACATATAGATGATAAAAATGTGATTTTTATTATAAAACAATTTCTTTCAAAATATGAATACCATTCAACACATGAATTTCAATTCAATGAATGAATATTGATTCAACACATGAAGGTTTTCTATAGTTTATATAAATCAATAAAAAGGTGATTTTTATATTTAAAACACGAATACCATTCAACACATGAATTTCAATTCAATGAATGAATATCGATTCAACACATGAAGGTGTTCTATAGTTTGTATATATAGATAAAAATGTGATTTTTATATTTAAAACACGAATACCATTCAACATATGAATTTCAATTCAACAAATGAATATCGATTCAACACATGAAGGTTTTCTATAGTTTGTATATATAGATAAAAATGTGATTTCTATATTTAAAACACGAATACCATTCAACACATGAATTTCAATTCATCGAATGAATATCGACTCAACACATGAAGGCTTTCTATTCAACGAATAAATATAGTTTCGACAAATGAAAGTAATTCAAACACATGAATATTATTCAAAATTTCGGTAGCATAACGGCAGGGTAGTTAAAACCGGGACCGTCCCTAGTACGGCTCCTCGCTCTACCTTAAAACCTCGCGGTTTTTGGCAATGGGGAATCATGCATCTAGTTCGCACGCAGGCGGCATGTATATTCATTTCATTTCCACAAACTAATCCTATGTGGTTTCAACCAAATATTTTTCAACCACAAATGGGTATTTTTCAACCACAATCGATCAATATCAACCACAAACAATTCCAATCAACCATTCGCTATCAATCAATTTTCACACCAATCACAACCAATAAATATCGTCCATGGTTTGCGGACGAGGGGCGTATATATATATTTATATATAGCAATTCACTTCTATTTCAACACATATATAATTTTTACAACGCATATACAACTTATACATCGAACGTACAACTTATACAACGCTTATACAAGAGGTGTACAACGCTTATATAACTCATACATCGACTATATAATTTATACATCGTCGTTTTCCATATCGTTTATAAATTAGAAATCTCAAATTGGGTTCCACTCCATGAAAAATAGCCGAAGGCTCAGAAAAAAATGTGGTCTCTTCTAAAATGTAGAAGACGTCCACACGGTCACGATGTTTCCTGTTTCATCGAATTTCGTCAAGAAACGAAAACGATATGATTTTTCAAAGTTCAGATTTAATAAAGGACCCACCTTTCACGATGGTTCAAAACTAGGTTTTGATCTTTCGATCTAACTGCTGCGCAATAGGAGAATCGGCTCACTCAGTGTCGAAGAGCTTCGAAACACCTTCCTGGCGCCGGTGGTCTCGCTCAGTTCGGTGGTGCCATGGAGGCTCGGCGGCGCTCCGAAGTCACTGACTTTGAGGACTTGTATCTCCCTCCTCACTTGATGATAACTAACAAACCTTAGATGGATTTAAAGAGGAGACGAAGAGCATTGAAATGAATCAAGAATCACTCGATTTCATTGTGAAACGGGGGAGAAATCGAAGAGAGAAGGTGGCGACATGCTTTCCGTCGCGCGCAGTTCCAATCGGGGAGAGAGATGATTATGTGGCCCAATAATTTTTTTTATTTTATTTTATAATTTTTAAAATCTCCAAAATACCGCTGTCCCACACGAACACCAATTCGAACCCAACGACTGTCGTCCCTAGCGTTTTACCCCATTCCGAACACATTGGGATATGTTTCGAAGGTCCATTCCACTGTTTCAGTCAGTTTCCATTCAAATTAAAATATATAACATTCAATATTCGATTTGAACGTACATTTCAACTTGCAAGGGCCACAAACTAATTCAAAAAATTTCAGAAAAATAAATCTGGCTATGTTTTGACGATATGGTCCCAAAAAAACTAGTTTCGTCGAATTTTGAGACTGTTTGCCAAAAGGCCCATTTCTGGTCGATCCAATTTAACTATAATTGACCAAAACACATTTTCCTTTGCCACTCTCACATATTAGCTTCAAAAATTATGAAATTTGAAACCTAGCAATAACTTCACATCCCGGATCTAACAAAAGTGGTTTCGTCGAATTCCGAGGTCGTATGCAAAATGGCCAATTTCACGAGCTATATAAATTCCATAGCGACCTTTCTGAAAATTCATTTGGCCATAACTTTTGCTTTCCGCTATGAAACTTCAACTTTTCAGATTCATTAGAAAGGTACTTCCTAACAGATTTAAATATTTTTAGTTTCACTCAAATCCTTTTTGTTTTGCACCCGGTACAGTCCGACAAAGTTTGAATTCAAATTTTGAAACTACCGCGCCATTTAAGGCCTTGTTTATAATTAGAATTAATTATATTCGTTTTAAATTTTCGATTCAAACTCACTTTTCATCGCTATTATTTAAAAAATTTATTTTAAATATTTAAAATCCATTATTTTAGACCACTTAAAATTTTTAAATTGGTTCAGATTTTCTGGGTCGTTACACTTCCATTCAATTATTTTGAATGATTTACAATCAATTCATATTCCATTCAAATATATTCAAATCAATTCTAGTCAATTCATTCACTTCAATCCATTTAACTAGCTTAAGTTAAATTTCATTTCCAAAATCCAAATCCCAGGGTTTTCATTTCAAATGCTTTCACTTAAATATGTACATATATTTATTTCCATTCAAATTCAAAACATTTGAATTTTCAAACCACTTGTTTTCTTTCAAAACAAATTTCGACCAAGAACTTTTCTAAGGTAGCAATTCATCACTTAGAAACTCAAAAATGAACACTGATGATGCTGCAGTCATCATCAGAATTATTTCCCAGCTACTGAAGTGAGTTCAGTGCATTAACACTTTCAAAATCCATCCAAAAATAATTTTTATTCAAAAATCCTTCCAAAACAAAGCTATATTATTTTAATATACTTCACAAAATATTTTTCAAAACACCCAGGATTTTAAATTCTTAATTCTGATTTGAATCAAATTCTAATTCATCTCATTTGTATATTTCACTCATATACAAGTTTTACTTGGTTATACATAACCATTTCAATTCTATAATCTTATCGGATTATAATAACAACCAACACATCCATATATTATATCAATTTTAGAAAATTATTCCTTTTCTATCAAAATAGAATTTTAGGTAAAATTATTTCATTTAGCCATTTAAAAACAATATTGTGTTCAATCTTCTGTTAAATATTTACAAACTCTTATCGACGTCGTGGCGTCCCACGATTCGATCAAAATTCATAATCCACTCAATCAGATGAGACAACACAATACAAAATAACTTTTGTATCAATTAACAAATACGCGCTCTCGTATATATACACTCAACTCATTCTAGGGTACTACTGACCCTATCTCTAATGAGCACAACTCCACCAAAGCCTAGGTATTCGCTCAACCTAAGCTCTGATTCCAACTGTAATGGCCCACAAATCCGTACTATCTGAGTTGACTAATAACAACACATGTCCAACCCAAATTGCACAGAAATACGAATCATTATTAGAGAGAAGTTAGAGTATGAGAAATAGAAAGAAAGAAATATTAGAATAGAAGAAAAACGATGAACACAAATCTCACAACGGAACGAATAAAATATATTAAATAACATAACTTTTAAAATACAAATCAGTAACTGTATATACATACCATTATTAGAGCAGAACAGTTATTCCTGGAACAGTTAGAAACACCCGTTTCCAGATACAACATAGTACATAGCAGAAATATGATAGTCTATAGCTAACTGGCGAAGCCTACTGCTTCCAGCTCTTCCAAGTGAATCTGAAAAATCCCGACTACTTGACTGCCCGTACAAATTTGGGCACCCAAGAGTTTAGGGAAAACAAAAACAAAATAAACTCCGGGTCATTCATGGGACTGGTGTGAGTAAACTCCAATCATTTGTTTAACTTTAAAAATCCTTTCAAAAGAAATGATAATCGTAAGAATGACCCACACATAAAAAAGGATGGTTTTTACCTTACGATGACCAAAAATATTTTTGATATCAAATCCAGTGATATTATAATAATGTCTACATCAAATAAATAGAATCTAGCGGAACGCTTGCATCTCACACTCCATATATAATATAAAATCAAAAAGCACATGGCGCTTATTGGAAATTGGATTTCCAACATGACAAGGTATGGAACTACCTTCCGGTCAGTGTACTCTAGAGGGGATACACTAGGGATCAACAAGAACATCTTACAACCCGGCCCACACATGACCGACCACTCATTTTGCTTGAGTGTATTGAATGTATATCACCAACGGTTGGGATCAGTAACTGTTTCCCAAAAAGGGACAGCATCGATAGATTAAAGGAGTAAAAGTAATTTCTCTAGATAGGTGATTATACACCATAATGGGAGAGACCCACATAGCCATGCTGCCTGCCCATTTTTGTCATTTCCCGGTTGTTGAGGCCTGAGGCTAAGATTTTTTATCATTCATTGATATCACAATCATTTTGAATGCCACATTGTCAGATACGTAAATCATTAATTGATTTGCACAAATATATTCAGGATATTATGCTAAGAGAATGAATTCTCCGCCACCATATATATCTATACAGACCAACATATGCTATCATTGGAAATACTCTGTCAGACATTCGTCCATACACTTCGTTCTAGGACTGAACGAAAGCGAAGGCACAATTTCTATTAATAGAAAAAGTCCTTGCACTTTACTCCGTCTGTGATTATCTTCATATAATCTGATTCGCAACGTTACTGCCAATACGGAGTGGTTCACAGATAATTATCCAACCGATCTCTCCATATTGACAATGATATTGGCAAATACTTCGATAGTCAGTTATTTAACTATCGAAGAAAACAAACATTCATTCAAAGCATCAACAAATCACTAGGCCTTTTAATTAATTTTCATTAATTAAAACACTTCTCCATTTCCTTATCAATATTTTTTAACCAAATATTTTCAACAATCATCTTGCTCTTTTACGCTATTTGGAAAATATTTCCATATATAACCTCTTTATTTTCAATACGTAGAAAATATATTCTATTTATATTTGGAAAATTTTCCAATTACTTATCTCTTTCCCGACCATTCATTTTTAGACTAAGGAAATATTTATAATCATATTTCCAAAATTTCACTTCCTTGGGTTAAAACGAATGTTGTGTAAAACATCGTTACGACAACCCAAAACACTGCATTTAACTAATTCTCATTCAAACATTCCTTTTCGAGACTGGATCTTTCTATTTATCAGTTAAAAACGAAATCAATCAAGTTGGGGTAAAATTACCTCTCAGACCTTGACTGAAAATATCCTCAACTTCAAAACGAACAAGACCAATTACCTCGAATAATCAACATCATAAAAATCACTTATTCATTTTTAAAACATATATAAATATTTCTCTTTCTATTACCACATTTTCGATTTCCTCTTTGTTTATAATATTCTATTTTTAGGTTCATTTCCTTACCGGATTCTGTATATATTGATATATAAATTTCTAATAATCAAATTATCTGAAAAGAATTCTAACTCCTTAAATTTCCATAAAATTTTGCCATAACCTCCTTTGTACCTGTAACACCCCACCTCCGCTAGGGTCACTCAAAAAGGGAATGCACTAGGTTTGGTGAAGCATTATCGAGGTAAACATGCACAGAAATATTACAAGACAGAACATATATAAAACAGCGGAAGTAAAACAAATTTCATTACCTTATAAAATAAGGTATAAAGCCTTTTACATCAGAATACATCAAAACCTGTCTTGCAATAGTAAAGAAGCATAAAACCTTTTCATAAATTATTCCCCAAAATAAAGTGGTGAAGCAGCCATAGCCAAGAGAAGACCAGCTATACATGATGGCCTTCAAGCATAAGAGGTCCGAACTAAACAACAAAATTTCCTCCCTGTAAACCTTGGGGGGGGGGAACGGAAGACAAAGAGGCGAAAGAAAACGGGGTCAGTCATAAAGACTGGTAAGTCCTATCTACTTCCAGCATAAAAACAGGTAAAGGTAACATGACATGCATAACTGAAAGTAAACATAAGGATGACTACAAGATAGATAAGCTAAACCAAGATAACAGGCTGAACTACTGTATCCAGATAAACTAAGGTATCATGATAAACTACGGTGTCAAGATAAATCAAGGTATCATGTCGTCTGGTTTCTATCAAGTAAAATATCACAGGGTATCTATCAAGTACATTTCTCATGGTTCTAACCTGTACATTTGCTCTGCACTCTCCGTACTAGTATCCTAACCCGTATCATGTGTTAACTATGAATGTCCCTTGCCAATGTCATGTAATGGTCCATGTCAACCTAATATATATAGCATATGTAGGTTTTCCCCAACTCGTATGTTTCTTTCATGTATAAGTTCAGTCCTTTGCCGTAGGCCGTACGGGCTTTCACATGTAAATCTATACCACCTCAACGTAGTACCATTTTATCCTTGATGTTGTTTTGAACTGCTACCCTTGATCTGGTTATGTTTTCTTATCATGAACTATCGCGTGTTCACTTAGGATTTATGCCACCTAGGACCGCTAGGGATTATGTTACCTAATGAACGTTTCCGTAACTTGGTTTGGGTTTTAGCCACCGAGGACCACTAGGAATTATGCCACCCGTCAACCACGCCCTTTGTCCCACGTATAAATAGTGAATCGTTTTCCATGTCTAGACGCACATGTATCTCAATGTGCCACCCGAGTTCCGTGCCAGGGAAAATCGAGAAATACGGAACTAGGTCGGGAGCTTTAAGTCGTCTGCTGATGCAGATATCAAGGTCTGTGTTTGTATCCGTGGCCATGGTCCCACATGACCCCTCCCTCAACTACTGAAAGGCAATCCAAGAAAAATCATGTATGAGAACTACATCCCGGCCCCACTATGCCCCACTTACCTATTGGCCAACCTCACCCATAACTCGATAGCAAGTATATGGTCTGTTGTGAGTTCTCTGCCTTTCCATACGTACACGATTGACTAAAGATGGTAGGTAGTCAACGACGCGCTATCCAGGGAAAAAACAAGAATTGTCGACTCCACGCTAATCCATCCCAGTCTTTAGGTCGCTCGCATAGCAACCAAGGCATACTCTTGGTTCTTCTACCACAGACCTTAACCTCTTGTGAGCCCAGGTAGATCATCTGCAACCTCACAGAGGGATACCAAGAGTATCCTCACGTCCCCGCCTCCCCGAAGCTTCCGCTTCGTTACCCAGTTCGTTGGAGCCTTTATCTAGATTAGATATTGCTCCGCCTCGTGTATTTTTTTAAGCGATGACCTACCGTATCAGGTTACTTATCCCTTCGTGAACTGGTCTAATTCCCTTTGCTAAGAATTATCACTTAGTTATCCTAAACTAAGGTTTACCACTTAGCTTCTTTCCCCGCTATCCTTGTTAACTACGATTTTCAACCTAGTCCCGTGAACTAGGGTTTTGTCTAATGGGTTAAGTGTTGTCATTCCAGTTCATGACTTAACCCGCCTACGAATCATGTCAAGATTGGCTAAGTATTTAAGTTCAAAGCTTAGCCCTACTATTTGGTTAAGTATACCAAGAAGCTCATGACTTAACCCTATTCAATCATCAAGTCAAATTGGTTAAGTATTTGTTCGTCTTAACCCTATCAGATTATCATGTTAGATTGACTAAGAATAGATTATCTTATCCCCATTGGATTATCGAGTCGGATTGGTTAAGTATAGGTTAACTTAACCCCATCCACTAATCATATTATAATGGTTAAGTATATTTAAACGGTCTTGTGACTTAACCCTATCAAGTTCTCCTATTAGATTGGTTAAGTATAGGTTACTTAACCTCATCAAATCATCAATTAAATTGGTTAAGTATAAGTTACTTAACCTCATTAAGTTATCATGTTAAATTGGTTAAGTGTAGGTTACTTAACCTCATCACCTAACTGTGTTAGATTAGTTAAGTCTAGATTACTTAACCCCATATAATTACCGTGTTTAGATTAGTTAAGTGTAAATTACTTAACCCCATCGAATTTACCGTTTTAGATTAGTTAAGTATGGATTACTTAACCCCATCGAATTTACCGTGTTAGATTAGTTAAGTATGGATTACTTAACCCCATCGAATTTACCGTGTTAGATTAGTTAAGTCTAGGTTACTTAACCCCATATAACTACCGTGTTTAGATTAGTTAAGTGTAAATTACTTAACCCCATCCCCTAATTGTCTTATATGGTTAAGTGTCGTTAAGAAATCAAGTCTGGTTCCACTTAACCTACCCATTCGTGTCATATCGGTTAAGTATCATTAGTCAAAATTACTTAACCTTTTCATGTGGCATTAATTAGATTAATGCACCCCAACCTCTAACATTAGACTTTGTTGTGGTTACTAGTTAAGCTGGGCGAGTCCGGGTAGCTTTACACCACAACCTAGTCTAACCTCGGGTTTTAAGTGCTATGTGACCAACTACTCACATTGGGTCTTGTTGTTTGTAGCCACTAGTTAAGCCGGGCGGATCTGGGTAGATTTATGCTACAAACTCAACCCAACCTCGAGTTGGCCACTTTCATGTTTGGTCTAGTGTCATATTACACTTACAACCCATTCGTGTCTAGTTTCAAGTCCCATGTTTACCCCACATGTCATGTCCACATTTAGGTGTACCATGAGTGTCATATTTTCATGAAATCCCATGTCAAATTATCATGTCATAATCACGCTCGTCTAACCTACCCCAAATCGTGTTTCCAACCCAAGTAAAAGCGAGTCAAATAGCAAGGATACTATGCTACATATTGGCCTCAAAACATGCACGATGTCAAAAAGGGTTTGGCCTCAAAATATGCATAGCATCATAAGGGGTTTTTGGCCGCAAACATGCATAATGTCACAACGGGATTAGCCACAAACATGCATGATATCATAAGGCGGTTTGGGTTCATTTACATGCATAAGCCCCAAGTCATATTCATGTACATATTTCACAAGTCAAAGTGGTTTCAAGTATTCATGCCAACATTCCGCAAGTAAAGGTTCAATCTTTCATGATGGACTAAGTTAAACATAACATAAGTGGCATGATTTAGTCACTAAGCATAGCCCAAAGTCATAGTTTCAAGCAAAAGAGGCTTGAAAAGGTTCACATAAGCTAGCATACTTAGTTTAATCTCGTTTTATTCCATGCCATCATTAAAATAACCATTTAGATCTAGAAGTAGCTAGAACTTACATAGCGAGGCTTAGGGAAAGATCATGAATCGTCTTGACGAAAAAGGTGGAACCTTTATTGAAGAATCGTCATGAAATTTGCGTAGCAACGTAGACCTCTCCTCGATTTGCTGTATAAAGCTTGCACCTTTTGATTTGAATCTGATTTGAATGCATAGTCTCTAGGAATTGGAGATGGAGGACATGATCACTTTGCATTTGGGCAGCACTTCGTGGCAAGAGTGATTTGTAAGGGTTTAAGCTAGGTCTAGGGGTCTTTTTATAGAGATTAGGAGTAGTTTAGGCCATAGGATAAACCCTAGGATAGATCTGAGCCCTCAAAAATCGTCACAAGCCAACAAAACCGAGCCCAAAACAGCAGCAGGTGCACCAGGTTGCCTGGGGTTCGACCAGGCAGGTCGACCCCCTGGTCGACTCTAGAGTCGACCTGGTCCCAACCAGGTCAACCCCCAGGTCGACCTGGTCTAGGCGGGAATTTTCCCGCCTGCCTTGATTTTCTGAATTTTGAAATCTGTTTCGTTTTCGGATTTTTCGTGAAACTTCCGAAGGCCATATCTCGGCCATACGGACTCCGATTTACGAAATTTCGGACTCTATTTCGCGTATTTTTCCGAGATGAACGCAGTTGCACAGCCCATTTCTCCTGATTCAGATTTTATAATATAATTCTGCCTTGATTCTTGTTTTAATATGTTGTTAAATTTCGGGTTGTTACATTCTCCCCTCCTTTAAGGATTTCGTCCCCGAAATCTCCAAGTTAGGATGAACGTATCCTACCATCCATCATCCATCTACTCAAAACATCATCCACAGGCAACCATTGTCCTTAGATGATTTCTAATGCCATATGAACATATGCAGAACGTGTGTGTATATGCTCCTTAGCTAATGCTAATGATCAGGCCTGAATGATCTTTCAAATGCAAAATATGTTTAGTGCAAAGAATCCAACATGTATGCAAATAGTCCTAGTCATAAAAGTACTATATGCGTGCACAAACATTCATTCATATGCCACATCCGCATGATAACACATTCAATTTCATCCCTAAACAAGTATAAATACTCGTGCATATGCAACGTGAAATGTGACCGCGTCAATCTAGTATCTAATGTGTATTCGCGCATCCACGAGCAACCACTTGCAACCATTTACAACCATATAAATCATAACATGTTTCAAATACATGTTTACATCCATAGAGTTCTATCTAAGGTTCCCAAGATAGGATCGAGGAGATAAACAAGACAAACTCCTTACGGGGTTTGTAACAGAAACAGGACCGAGAGGATATCCACCAAGCGATATCATGCAAGTAAGCTCTACAGGTGAACCAAGGATCAAAGATATACTCTTAAAAAGAGACATGATGCGCTCGTCTAAGACGCATTTCCATGAGCTTAATTCCATTGTACCTTGACCGCCTTTGACTTCATGATTTCGTAGCTCCTTCATTCCTATTTCCAAGGTATGAGTTGGAACTCATTTCACTGTCGCCTCTCGTTTCACTTTCACTTATTCTTTCCCTAGTATACTCGTCTCAAACATATTTGCGTACTCATGCAAGCTCTTCCAAAATCCACTAGTGAATTCCGGATCCAGTTTTTTGATGTCAATCCATATTACCAAGCGTACCTACTAGGGTGATTCCTATAACCCATGCTTAAGCGGAATGAATCATCCGTGCTATTGGCGAACGTTACTCGATCGGATTAGAGATTTTCGATAAATGCATCAAGAGATTCTAGGTAACTAATCATGACAAAACCCAAAAGATTATACGAGACTTCGAGGGTATTACCAAGGCAAGTTGAGAGTTTAACTATCCTCCTTTCAAAACCGAGAATGGCATCCCTTACTGGATCACCACTTCATCCCTAGAATCCATCCATAGCTCAACAATAGAAGCATCGCTTCTAATCTCAACACTTGGCATTTGCACTCTCAATTCCAAACAAGTCATGAATAAATGGACCGACTCTCCAACCAGATTTTGGGACGAAAGTGGGATCTTCTACCATGCTAGTACTAAGGTGCAGAGACTTATCTATCGAAGCAGACTTAAATGATGTGATGATCAATACAAAGTCTGGACGGGATGATAGAAAAGAAAGGCTAAGCCTTTAACAGAAACAGTACAATTCCTCTTAGGTACGCTAGAAATAAGAGCATACAATTGCCCACTCGCTGATCTTGTCCTTATCTTCCTTTGTGGATCAAGCCATACCAACAAGTTGCTTATTCTTAAGCTTGTGTCCTTTATCCTTGCTCTTATTATCCCTTCTTATAACTTCGGTAACAGGTCTCTCGAGAACTTCCTCCATCGCACGGGAAAACACTTACGTAGCTAGACAAGGATTAGTCGCAGTTAAAACAACTTTGACTACAGATGGAGGAAAGAAAGGAAATGAGGTTCAATCAAGGAAATAAAGGATAGTGCTAATGGCTTTTGGGGAATAGCCTTTAAGAACTTTTCATGAAAAATGCTTCTTTGTAAACAGTTTTTCAAATAGTTTTCAGAAGGTTTTTTAAAAACTTTTGCCCAGTCTGGTAACCTTCTGCTCTGATACCAAATGTAACACCCCACCTCCGCTAGGGTCACTCACAAATGGAATGCACTAGGTTTGGTGAAGCATTATCGAGGTAAAAATGCACAGAAATATTACAAGACAGAACATATATAAAACATTGGAAGTAAAACAAATTTCATTACCTTATAAAATAAGGTATAATGCCTTTTACATCAGAATACATCAAAACAAATCTTGCAATAGTAAAGAAGCATAAAACCTTTTCATAAATTATTCCCCAAAATAAAGCAGTGTAGCAGCCATAGCCAAGAGAAGACCAGCTATACATGATGGCCTTCAAGCATAAGAGGTCCAAACTAAACAACAACATTTTTTCCCTGTAAATCTGGGGGGGGGAACGGAAGACAAAGAGGCGAAAGAAAACGGGGTCAGTCATAAAGACTGGTAAGTCCTATCTACTTCCAGCATAAAAACAGGTAAAGGTAACATGACAAGCATAACTGAAAGTAAACATAAGGATGAATACAAGATGGATAAGCTAAACCAAGATAACAGACTGAACCACTGTATCCAGATAAACTAAGGTATCATGATAAACTACGGTGTCAAGATAAATCAAGGTATCATGTCGTCTGGTTTCTATCAAGTATAATATTGCAGGGTATCTATCAAGTACATTTCTCATGGTTCTAACCTGTACATTTGCTCTGCACCCTCCGTACTAGTATCCCAACCCGTATCATGTGTTAACTATGAATGTCCCTTGCCAATGTCATGTAATGGTCCATGTCAACCTAATATACATAACATATGTAGGTTTTCCCCAACTCGTATGTTTCTTTCATGTATAAGTTCAGTCCTTTGCCGTAGACCGTACGGGCTTTCCTATGTAAATCTATACCACCTCAACGTAGTACCATTTTATCCTTGATGTTGTTTTGAACTGCTACCCTTGATCTGGTTATGTTTTCTTATCATGAACTATCGCGTGTTCACTTAGGATTTATGCCACCTAGGACCGCTAGGGATTATGCTACCTAATGAACGTTTCCATAACTTGGTTTGGGTTTTAGCCACCTAGGACCACTAGGGATTATGCCACCCGTCAACCATGCCCTTTGTCCCACGTATAAATCGTGAATCGTTTTCCATGTCTAGACGCACATGTATCTCAATGTGCCACCCGAGTTCTGTGCCAGGGCAAATCGAGAAATACGGAACTCGGTCGGGAGCTTTAAGTCGTCTGCTAATGCAGATATCAAGGTCTGTTTTTGTATCCGTGGCTATGGTCCCACGTGACCCCTCCCTCAACTACTGAAAGGCAATCCAAGAAAAATCATGTAAGAGAACTACATCCCGGCCCCACTATGCCCACTTACCTACTGCCAAACCTCACCCATAACTCGATAGCAAGTATATGGTATGTTGGGAGTTCTCTGCCTTTCCGTACATATACGATTGACTAAAGATGGTAGGTAGTCGACGACGCGCTATCCAGGGAAAAAACAAGAATCGTCGACTCCACGCTAATCCATCCCAGTCTTTAGGTCGCTCGCATAACAACCAAGGCATACTCTTGGTTCTTCTACCGCAGAACTTAACCTCTTGTGAGCCCAGGCAGATCATCTGCAACCTCACAGAGGGATACCAAGAGTATCCTCACGTCCCCCCCGAAGCTTTCGCTTCGTTACCCAGTTCGTTGTAGCCTTTATCTAGATCAGATATTGCTCCGCCTCGTGTATTTGTTTAAGCGATGACCAACCGTATCAGGTTACTTATCCGTTCGTGAACTGGTCTAATTCCCTTGGCTAAGAATTATCACTTAGTTATCCTAAACTAAGGTTTACCACTTAGCTTCTTTCCCTGCTATCCTTGTTAACTACGATTTTCAACCTAGTCCCCTGAACTAGGGTTTTGTCTAACGGGTTAAGTGTTGTCATTCCAGTTCATGACTTAACCCGCCTACGAATCATGTTAAGATTGGCTGAGTATTTAAGTTCAAGGCTTAGCCCTACTAGTTGGTTAAGTATACCAAGAAGCTCATGACTTAACCCTATTCAATCGTCAAGTCAAATTGGTTAAGTATTTGTTCGTCTTAACCCTATCAGATTATCATGCTAGATTGACTAAGAATAGATTATCTTAACCCCATCGGATTATCGAGTCGGATTGGTTAAGTATAGGTTAAATTAACCCCATCCACTAATCGTATTATAATGGTTAAGTATATTTAAACGGTCTTGTGACTTAACCCTATCAAGTTCTCATATTAGATTGGTTAAGTATAGGTTACTTAACCTCATCAAAATCCTCATGTAAAATTGGTTAAGTATAAGTTACTTAACCTCATTAAGTTATCATGTTAAATTGGTTAAGTGTAGGTTACTTAACCTCATCACCTTACCGTGTTAGATTAGTTAAGTCTAGGTTACTTAACCCCATCTAATTACCGTGTTTAGATTATTTAAATGTAAATTACTTAACCCTTCGAATTTACCGTGTTAGATTAGTTAAGTATGGATTACTTAACCCCATCGAATTTACCATGTTAGATTAGTTAAGTATGGATTACTTAACCCCATCAAATTTACCGTGTTAGATTAGTTAAGTCTAGGTTACTTAACCCCATCTAAGTACTGTGTTTAGATTAGTTAAGTGTAAATTACTTAACCCCATCCCCTAATTGTCTTATGTGTCGTTAAGAAATCAAGTCGGGTTCCACTTAACCTACCCATTCGTGTCATATCGGTTAAGTGTCATTAGTCAAAATTACTTAACCTTTTCATGTGGCATTAATTAGATTAATTCACCCCAAACTCTCACATTAGACTTTGTTGTGGTTACTAGTTAAGCCGGGCGGGTCCGGGTAGCTTTACACCACAACCTAGTCTAACCTCGGGTTTTAAGTGCTATGTAACCAACTACTCACATTGGGTCTTATTGTTTGTAGCCACTAGTTAAGCCGGGCATGTCCGGGTAGATTTATGCTACAAACTCAACCCAACCTCGAGTTGGCCACTTTCATGTTTGGTCTAGTGTCATATTACACTTACAACCCATACGTGTCTAGTTTCAAGTCCCATGTTTATCCCACATGTCATGTCCACATTTAGGTGTACCATGAGTGTCATATTTTCATGAAATCCCATGTCAAATTATCATGTCATAATCACACTCGTCTAACCTACCCCAAATCGTGTTTCCAACCCAAGTAAAAGCGAGTCAACATAGCAAGGATACTATGCTACATATTGGCCTCAAAACATGCACGATGTCAAAAAGGGTTTGGCCACAAACATGCATGGTATCATAAGGGGTTTGGCCTCAAAATATGCATAGCATCATAAGGGGTTTTTGTCCTCAAACATGCATAATGTCACAACGGGATTAGCCACAAACATGCATGATATCATAAGGCGGTTTGGGTTCATTTACATGCATAAGCCCCAAGTCATATTCATGTACATATTTCACAAGTCAAAGTGGTTTCAATTATTCATGCCAACATTCCGCAAGTAAAGGTTCAATCTTTCATGATGGACTAAGTTAAACATAACATAAGTGGCATGATTTAGTCACTAAGCATAGCCCAAAGTCATAGGTTCAAGCAAAAGAGGCATGACAAGGTTCATATAAGCTAGCATACTTAATTTAATCTCGTTTTATTCCATGCCATCATTAAAACTACCGTTTAGATCTAGAAGTAGCTAGAACTTATATAGCGAGGCTTAGGGAAAGATCATGAATCGTCTTGACGAAGAAAGGTGGCTCCTTTGTTGAAGAATCGTCATGAAATTTGCGTAGCAACATTGATCTCTCCTCGATTTGGTGTAGAAAGCTTGCACGTTTTGATTTGAATCCGATTTGAATGCATAGTCTCTAGGAATTGGAGATGGAGGCCATGATCACTTGGCATTTGGGCAGCACTTCGTAGCAAGAGTGATTTGTGAGGGTTTAAGCTAGGTCTAGTGGTCTTTTTATAGAGATTAGGAGTAGTTTAGGCCATAGGATAAACCCTAGGATAGATCTGAGCCCTCAAAAATCGTCACAAGCCAACAAAACCGAGCCTAAAACAGCAGCAGGTGCACCAGGATGCCTGGGGTTCGACCAGGCAGGTCGACCCCCAGGTCGACTCTAGAGTCGACCTGGTCCCCACCAGGTCGACCCCTAGGTCGACCCCCAGGTCGACCTGGTCTAGGCGGGAATTTTCCCGCCTGCCTTGATTTTCTAAATTTTGAAATCTATTTCGTTTTCTGTTTTTTCGTGAAACTTCCGAAGGACATATCTCGGCCATACGGACTCCGATTTACGAAATTTCGGACTCTATTTCGTGTATTTTATCGAGACAAACGCAATGGCACAGCCCGTTTCTCCTGATTCAGATTTATAATATAATTCTGCCTTGATTCTTGTTTTAACATGTTGTTAAATTTCGGGTTGTTACAGTACCGATCGATAGTTCAAACTTCAACTCCCCTCTCTAGGCCCTTTCCATTCAAAAAGAAAATAAAAAAAGCCAAGTGGCTTGCCGATTCGGCGCATAAAATCTCATATGGAATTTAAACGTGTACCTTTTTGTCAGGCACGAAATCTATAAACTTCATACACTTCATTCCATACCTGTCTAACATATATGTGTCTATTTCTAATTTATTTCAACTCAATCGGATCATTTTTAACTTAACTCGCTAGTTAATATTTTTATTAGCTCTTTTGTCCATTCCACTCTATATTTGAACGTATCATGTTCAATTATCATTTTTATCTTGCTTATGAATTAATTTAATTCCATTTCGACTCAAGTTCCATATTCGATTTCGAATAAAAATTCTCAAATCCCCTTTACTTATTCAAAGTCCATTTTCATATCGAATTCGATTAACTAATTATTATTCAAATTAGTTAGTTTTATTCAATAACTAAAAATTTGATTTTTGTCTCAAAAATCATTTCACTTACTTATGGAGTACATATTTATTTTATATCTCCAGTCTGGATTTTTCTAATGAAAATTCGGATTTTATTTGCTTAAAATCCTTTTATAAATTTAAATAAACCGTTATGGTTTTAAAATGGTTCTGGCGCTGTTTTTCTAAAAATTTGATTTTGACATAACTCAAAATCTATATGATGAAATCCAGATTTTTCCCTTTCATTAGAAAACTACTATTTAACCGGTCCTGACGATTCTTGTTCAAAAGAATGCCGACTTAAATTTAGTTCCATATACTCAATTGAAGTTCGAAACGCCAATTTACGAACTGCCGCGCTGCAGCGAGTTCGTTTTAATTATATTTAATATATAAACGTTTTAAACTTCGTTTATAATAAATTTCAACTCTATTCTAATATATTTTTAATATTTATTAAATCCAGTTTTCAAATCCAACTTAATATTTCCGATTATCTAAAATGTCAATATTTCCTTACTTAGTAATAAATTTATTTATACTTCGATCTTCTATATTTAATTCCAATCCCATTTACAAATAAATTATTTATCAAATTCGATATAATCGAATTTCAATTATAAACCCGTTGAATTTTCTCAATTCAGCTTATATTCCGAATTCTGAAATATAATCAAACGTTTTGTTTCAAAACACTTCCCAATTTACTTTTAAATTCCTATTTGAATTTAAATGGTTCAAATTATCCAAATGATAATTTATTTCATCAAATTTATAACACTATTTATGAATTCAACTTCCTTGTTTCATATATTTAAACAAGTTCCGTTTGCAAATTCTATTTGAAACTCCATCCCTTTGATATTCCGAATTTCGGAATAAAACCCATTGTTCCCTTTCAAATGATTTCAAATTCTATTTTTAAATTCATATTTGAATTTAAATATTCAAATTATCTCTTGATAATTAATTCATCATATTTATAAACACCATTTTATAAATTTCCTTGTTTTATATTTAAACAAGTCTATTTCGAAATCTATTTAAAACCAAAATCTTATTTTGGAACTTTATATTTATAATAACTTATATATATAACACACTATTTATTTTCATATTCATTTTAACTTCTATTTAAATAAATTCGAACTAATCGAATTCAAATCATAAATCCTTACGGATTTATTTTAGTTCAATCTATATTCTGAACATCAGAATAAATTTCATCGTTTATTTCTTTAAAATGATTTCCCCATATCTATTTTTAAATTCACTTTTGAATTTAAATATTCAAATTATTCAATGATAATTTTTCCACTTTATTTATAAACACTGTTTATAAATTCATTTCAATTCTTTGCATTATTTATTTATAAACACATTTATAAATTCACTACTTGTTTTATGTATTCAAAACAAGTTAATATATTTATAGCCCAATTGAAATTCAATTTCTATTTTAGATAAAAAGATTTTTCCCTTTAAATTTCAAATATCGTTTTGCTTGATATTTATATATCAACATTTTGGCCCCAATGATATTTAAACAATCAGACAAACCAATTTTTAATCAACACATTAAATATGATAATATATGTGAAAATAGATGATAACAAAATTTGAGGAATCCAGTTGGATCCCTCCAACTTGTTTTCCTGCATCCACAGATGTTAGCCAACATAAATAATACCCATCCTGCTTCGAGGCAGGATATTGCAGTATGAAGGTCATCTACTATCATAGCGTGGGGCGTATAGGGTCATCCGTTAATGACACTGCGGGCATCCGCTAATGGTATTACAGGAACTATCTAATCACCAATATACATATAATAACCACAAACACCAATCCTAAATAACTAATATATATTTATAATAGCCACGAAAATATCTAACGCATCCAAACAACCATCAAACAATTATTTTTAACGAATAAAATAATTCTAAATAAATATATCAGTGTGATTTACTCACAATGATTTTTATTCTCGATCCATTCCGATTTTAACTTAAATCGAATAATATTCAATTTAAACTGAAATTCCATGGTTGATTCCAATCGGCTTCGAAACGAATTCCATTGTGAAGTTATCGAGGATACAAATCCAACGAAATTTGATAGCATTCGAACCTGATTTTTTTGAATTAAAAATTTCATTTAATAAACAGTCGAACAAATTAAATTTATATTTTAAATTAGTAAATTAAGATCATTACCTATAATCCACCTTTACTCTAATCATTGCTTAACCACGAATTGTGACAAACCGAAACCATCCTACATCTTTATTTACAACCATAACAACTCCATTCCCAATCTACTGCCTTCAGACTTTCCCATTCACCTCTTTACACTAGCACACTGCATGGCCTCTTTCCATTTATCCTTCTTGTTGCTCTTTCACACTGTTGAATCAAAAAACTCCATTTACCTAAGTTCATTGTTCAACTCCACTTCTGTTCAATAGTTGTTCAATAGCATTAAGTAGTGTACTGATCTCTTCCTAACAAGCTTATTAATCGAAATACTTACATCTAGTTTGTCAAAAAGACAGATCAAGACATGAACACCAGCCACCCCTCGAACATCGCACCATTTTCCAGTTCCACATCTTACATCGCACTCTTCCTGAAACCGTAATGACTTTCTTCCCAAATCACCCTGTTTCCTTTACCAATCTAATAGAAACCACTAATTTATCTTCAGTGAAATACTCCTATACCTCACCACAAATTTCAGCTCACAGCTCCATTGAAATCTGCAACTTCTTTCTGGCCTTCACCGTTGTAACGACCCGTATTTTTTCGGGTAATAATTAATTTATTTAATTATTTAAATAAGTAAACTGGAGAATTTAATGGTTTAAATTAAATAAATTTTAATATGTAAATAGTATAATAATTAAATAATATATTTAATTCTGAAATAATCAGAATTGGGTAAAATGGCGATATGGTGGGAATTGGGCAATTCAAAATATATAATTCAGTTTAAAGTTGAATTATATTAACGAATATATTTTATAAACGATAGTTTGAACGTATAATTATAGTTCAATTATAATCAAGCTCGAAATGGCGCGGTAGTTCGTAATTTAGCGATTCGAACTTTAAACGAATTTACAGAAGCAGTTTTAAATCGGATTTCTGTGAAATAAGAAACATTTGGAGCTGGTGAAGTTTATTTTTCTAGTGGAAGAGAAAAATCAGGATTTCATCGTGTAGATTTTTAGTTATGTCCAAATTAAATATTCAGAAAAAACAGCGGTATATTCATTCATAGCCATAACGGTTATTTAAAAATATTTGAATATCGGTTTGAATTTAGACAAGGTTATTTTGAGACATAATGATAATTTAATTTTTAGAATTTTACTGTGATTTTTAATTAATTAAATACGTAACTTTATATTTAGAGTATTTTGCACCCTTAATCAGTATTTTGTGGTTTCGCAATATAATTTAATCTACCGGTATTTTTATATTTTTGAAATCGTGGTACTTTACTGGTCACAATGGTATTTTTATTTCTCTCATAGCGGGTCATATGTGAACGAAATTTTATAACAGGGTACCCTAACATTTTAAAACTAACAAATGAATACTTAACATAGAAGTATCTTGTTACACTATGTGTACTACGCAATTGGCATTATCATATTCGTGGTCTTCATTCACACAATAGCTTGTCCTCATTTTTCCTAAAGAAATGAAGCTGACCACGTTCCCTATTCTTTAGCTACTAAGAAATTAAGCTAGCCGACTTCCCATGTACTACATATTATAACCCAGATAAGTAAGTGGAAATGTACACGCGCACGTGTATAAAATAAGACCATTAGCTTGGCAATAACGTTGTAAAAGAAGGCATAAATAGGGGAGGCGTAGCTCATTTTCCAAAGGCTCAACATTTTGAGCAGCAAGTGGGCAACGCAAATGGGTTTGTTTGGCGATGTAATGGCGACCAAAAAGCTCACTACTACTCAACTGTGAAGCGTGTTCTTGCCCAAGAGAGGAAATTCGTGAATGAAGGTTGGATTACAGGAAGTAGAGGCTTGCAGTCACGTGAAAGGAGCGAAACTTTGAGGGGGATTAAAGTGCGGGTTCAGTTCGTCTAGGAAGGGTTATAGACGTGAAGGAAACAGCGTGAGTGGCCTCGACGTGATGAAGAAAAACTGTAGACAGA
The DNA here is from genome assembly GCA_030737875.1 of Allium sativum. Lineage (NCBI taxonomy): Eukaryota > Viridiplantae > Streptophyta > Magnoliopsida > Asparagales > Amaryllidaceae > Allium > Allium sativum. The sequence continues at coordinate 163,599,734 of CM060923.1, forward strand.
GGGGGAAAGAGGCTGATGCGTTTCGAAGCGGTATATTGAAGCAAGAAGGTACATAAATGGAGTGATGCGTGGGGTGTAGGATGTTGACAGTCGTGATACTGAGGATTCATGTACGTGTTTGGTAAAATTGTGCTGGCTGATATTTGTGTGTGTGAATGGAGAACGAATGTATGCGCGGTGTTCAGCACAGTGGGAAATGGTGGTGGGTTTCGTTTGTGAATCAGTGGTGTAATGAGGAAGTACGGGTGGTAAGGATTATTGGCAATGGAAGGAGCAGGCGGCGGATTTCTATTCGGAGGAAGAAGAAATGATGCGGGTTTGGTTTAAAGGATAGTGGGCTGAGAAAAAGTAAGGAGAAGGCCCAAATTAGAAAAAGGATTTAAGTTTTTATTTAATTTAAATAAGTCATATAGTTTGTTAATATCATAACTTGTCCATACGCCATCAGAATTCAGCGAAACAAGATCCGTTGGGATCGTATGGACGCTGACTACCCAATGGAACTGACGGGAAGCGAATCGAAGCTCCTTACAATTTATAGCGAAATAAATTGTCCGTCTGAATCAATCGATGGTTATCGTTATTAACTATGATCGTCCAATGTGAGTAAAACTCACCAACTCTGAACAGTTCTATTTTTACAACGTATTCTTAGAACTGATAATTATCTGTTGATTGCTGTGTGTTAACTATTTGGTTGATTTGTTTGTGTATTGATTGAAATCATAGATAACGATATATATATATATATATAAATCGTTAATCAAATATTGATTCTGTTTAACAGAATATTTTATATTCGTGCTTGTTTAACATCTGTGATGCAGGGAAACGGGTTGGAGGGACCCAACTGGGTTCCTCAATATTTATAATACTTTTCTGTTCAATATATGATGTGATATATAATCTGTTGTCGATTATGTGTGTTTGAACGATATTGGTCAACATGATTTTATATGTTAAATACCCTAGCATACCAGAATATTGAAAAGGGAATTTTCAAAGTGAATATTGAAAATAAATTATTTATAAAATCATAAGATTTTATAAAAGAGAATATTTATAAATGGAATTATAAATAAAGGGAAAACTTTATAAATGAAATATTTATAAAACGAGATATTTATAAAATCATAAGATTTTATAAAGGAGATATTTATTTGTTAGAAAAATCGGAGATATTAAACGAATTATTTATTCAAAAAATAAATAAAGATATACAAGGAAATATTTGTGAAAATAAATATACAAGGACATATTTGTGAATATGAAATCGAAAGAGAAATATTTGTAAAACCTTTACAATTAGAATTTAAAGAGGAAAATATTTGTAAAACATTTACAGATAGATTAAACGGAGATATTTATTCATAGGAATATTTGTCAGAAATAAATAGAAAAATAAGCGCATATTTATTTAGAAATAAATAGGAATATAAAGGAGTATTTATTTGAGAAATAAATAGAATTAGGAAAGGGATATTTATTTAAAAATAAATAGAAGTACTTAAAAAGGAAATATTTCTGAAATAAATATTTCAGGATTTAACAGAAGAATAAAAGGGGATATGTGGAAAATAAATATCAAATAGAGTTAATCAAATATTAGCATTCGAAATAGAGTAAATCAAACAGAGCTAAGCAAAAGTAGAAAATGATTAGAGATTAGTAAATTGAATGGTTTTCTAAGTGTCTATCTGTAACGACCCGCCATGAGGCAGTGGGCTAAACTCCTACCGTGGCTTACAGAGGTACCCCAGTACACCTTGTTTTACGGCGACCCTTTTGAGCCTCCAGGCTAACGCCTAACCAACCCTAATAAATAAGGGACATGCAGGGGTAAGAGTCCGCTGCTCGCCACCAAACACGATGGCGAGAACCCCCTATCATGTGTAACCAGCTCCATAGCAAGCAACAAGGACTGGTGTGAGAACTAAAAACAGTTATTAACTTTATTTTAAAGTTGGGTAAATCAAGGGACCAATCGAATTTCGATTGTTACCAATCGAATTTCCACTTGATTCCTATTTAATATATAGCTGTTTGGTGGCGGAGAATTTATTCTCTTGCTTAACACCCTGTTATATATTGATAGATGATCAATGATATGGTATGGTCTGATAATGTGGCATGCTAAGATGCCTATGATCAAGGCTTTTGTTGAAAAGAAAAGCCTTATGGATTAAAACCAAAGCATAGCTTTTATATAGTGCCGTTTTGGATACAACGTGACTTCGCGGGCCTCACACACCACGGTATGATGGTAAACGATTTGTTTGATAATGTTCGGTTGGGCCAATATACTTTATATAGATTTGGGGTCGGCCAATGGGCTAGGGTGGTCGCTCCACTCTAGAAGTGGGATAGGTCATTTCAGCCGAATCTCATGAGGATAGATCAGATTACTGCTCATCCAAAGTGCGTAGTATATGTATTTCGGTGTTTTCTCTAGCGAAGACGTAAGCCATGGAGATGCATTCGCGATTGATCTTTCGAATCAGTAGCCATCATGATGGAATCAAATTTTCCAATACGATCTTACGGTTTTTAGTTGTATACTTATATGGTGACATAACATATTATGCCGCTGACATAACATATTATGCCAACTAATTTTGATACTTTTATATTCGAAATTGTTTTCTACACTGTGCACTCATAATATAAAAGAAGAATTTCGCGTATTAAGAATTTTTGACCATTATAAGGAAAAACTCTATCCTTCGGCGTACGTGCAAGGGATTGAGTCTTATAATGGTTTCATTTTCCTAAAAAGCATTGCGCTATTTGACGATTTACTTTATTTATGCACTGGCAATCCAATGGAGTAAACCCGTTCCGCGTTAGTGGCGTGGTCCTGTGATTAGCCTACTTATTAGATAGGTTAAGTTAAGAATTCTCACAAAAGTCCTTGTTGCTGGCTATGGAGCTGGTTACGCATGATAGGGGGTTCTCGCCATGGTGTTTGGTGGCGAGCAGTGGACTCTTACCCCTACATGTCCCTTATTTATTAGGGTTGGTTAGGCGTTAGCCTGGAGGCTCGAAAGGGTCGCCGTAAAACAAAGTGTACTGGGGTACCTCTGTAAGCCACGGTGGGAGTTTAGCCCACTGCCTCATGCCGGGTCGTTACACTATCTGATGTTGGTTTCGGCCTTCGGGATTAATACTTAGTAAATTGTTCTCATACTAGTTTACAGTTAGGGACTGATAGTTGTGAAAGGATAATGAAACGAAATTAAGCTATGGAAATGTTTTCCAGTGTTAATAACATATATTTTCTAAACATAGAAAATAAGGAAATGTGAATATATATATATATGTTAAATGATGATTGATCGATATAATTTCCATCTGGAAATAATATCGTTATTTGCACACGTGTTTTTCTTTGATAGTTAAATCACAGACTATCAATGTTTTGACCATTTTAACGTTATTAATATGGAGAGACTGGTTGGATTATTATCCAAAGAACCACTCCGTATTGGCATAAGCGTTGTGAATCATATATGCCAAAGATAATTCAAGACGGATTAAACTGCAGGGTTTGTAATATAAATCTAAGTTAAAGTTTGCCTAAGATGGTTGTACTGAATAGTGCCTTCGGTTTGTTCAGTCCCAGGATGACCTATATGGAAGAATGTCTGATAGAGTATATTTAATAGATCACGTAAGTTGATCTCTTCAAACGTATTCACGTTTGGTGGCGGAGGAATTCGTTTCTCTTAGCTGTATACCCGTGGTATTTTTAGGGAAATCAATTTGTGATTTGGCGAGTATGACGATGTGACATTCAAAGCGAATAAATGTGTGATCTGTCAGAGATAAGTGTGGCCTCTAGCCTCACAACCGGGAAATGACAAAAAACGGGCAGGCAACATGGCTGTGTAGGTCTCACTAATTAGGGTGTATAATCACCTGACCTAGAGTTTCATTTACTTCTAAAAATCTATTGTCGATGCTGTCCCATTCGGGAAAACGGATGCTGATCCCAACCGTTGGTGATATACATTCGATACACTCAAGCGAAATGAGTGGTCGGTCATGTGTGGCCGGGTTGCAAGATGTTCTTGTTGAACCCGGTGTATTCCTCTCTAGAGGTACACTAGCGAAATGTGGTTCCATACCTTGTCATAGTTGGAAATCCATTACCCAATACATGCTTGTGGTTTTGATTGTATACTATTTATGTAGAACGTGAAATGAAAGCGTTTCTGCTAGATAAGTATTATATTGTGGTTGATAGACATTATTATAATATCAACGGTTTTTGATATAAAGATTATTTTGGATTCTCTTAAGGGAAAAATCCGTTCTGTTATACGGCGTGATCTTATGAGATATTGTTTAATGGCTCAACCTGTTTTAAACTGTTTTACTCATACCAGTCCCATGACTGACCAGGAGTTTGTTTTGTTCTGTTTTCCCTAAACTCTTGGGTGCCCAATTTTATACGAACAGTCAAGTAGTCAGGATTTTATAGATATACTTGGAGAGCTTGGAGCAGGAGGCTTTAGGATCATATAGCTATTGTTTATTTCCGCTGTGTTGTAAGTGTTGTACTTTGGAAATGATATGTATATTCAAGTACAGATTTATATTTCAAAGTTATGATATATATTATATGTTATTCGTTCTGCTGTAAGGTTCGTGTTACTCTGATTTTGTGTTCTTCTTCTACTTCTTCTATTCTAAGTTTCTATCTTATTTATCCTCACCCTCTAATTTCTTTCATTAACTACCGGTATTTTTCGATGTTTGGTTAATCGTCATTGAGTTTATGTCGATAACCAAAGTCGCTAAAAACCGGGTCGTTAAAGTTGGTATCAGAGCATAAGGTTATGTATTTGTAACGACCCGGAAATTCAGAGCCAATTTAAAATTTTTATTTTTGCAATTTTGATGAATTTTGAATATTTAAAATGAATTATTTTAAATAATAACGACTAAAAATTTATTTTGAATAGAATTAGATCGTATATATTTATTTGAATCGTCGTTAGAATATAAATATTTATTTTAAATTATAAAAGGAATTGAAAATGGCGCGGTAGTTCGAAAATTCGATTTCAAAGTTCAATTGAATGTACAGGATTCAAAATAAACCAGATTTTAGCAAAACCAAAAATATTAGAATCAAATTGAACATATCTTTCCAACGAATCCGAAAAACTGAAATTTCATAGCAGGGATCGAAAGTTATGCCCAGTTGAAAATTCAGAATAGTCGCTATGGAATTTCGGCCCTTAAAAATGGAAACTTTGCAAACGACCTCCGTTTTCGACGAAACCACTTTTGTTGGATCCGGAATGTCAATTTATTGCTAGGTTTCAAAATTCGTAATTTTTTGAATCAATATGTGAGCGTGGAAAGGAAAACGCGTTTGACCAGTTTAAGTTGATTTTAATCGACTGGAAAATTGCCATTTTTCAAACCATCTTGGAATTTGACGAAATCAGTTTTATTAGGACCGTATCGTCAATATGAAGCTAGAAAATATTTTTCAGGAATTTTTCTGGTCAGTATGTGGCCCCGGTAAGTTGAAATGCGCGTTCAAATTCAATATATAGAGTTATATTTTGATTTTGACAAAAACTGATCGAAACGATCGTATCAGCCTATGATACATATCTCATTGTGTTCGAAATGGGGGTAATTAGCTATGGACGATAGTCGGTGAGTTCGATTTCGAAGTCGAAATTAAAAGTTGCTTTTTGAAATAATTAAATAATATATAATAAAACTCTCTCATCCTCCCTATTACCTCTCACCCCCCCCCCTCCCCGTTTGAAATCATTTTCAAATCGATAAGAAAAAAGGAAGAAGACGGAGGAGTCGTCGCTCCTCCGATGGGTGGCGTCGCCGCCTCTAGCGAGGCTCCCCAGGTCGTCGCACACCTCTGGCCCCCCTCTCTCTTCACCTCCTCTTCCTCCCTCCCCTCTGTTCCCTCCCTTCCCTCCTTCCACTTAAACCCCGACGCCACCTAGGTCATCCGCCACCCCTCCGACCACCCCGTACCGCCCCCCCAGCGCCATTCTCTCTCCTCTTTCTCCTTGAATCCCCAAATCGCAAGTGTCCTAGCCCCAAAACCGATGCTCGCCTCCATCCTCCTCTAAATGAACCCGAACCCGGTGAGCCTAGCAAGTCAGCGAGCCCCCCTTTTTTGCGGTATGGTTTAAATTCGATCTTTATTTTTGTTTACATAGGATAATTAAATTCGATTTTGATTAGTTTATATAGGAAAAAAATATACGATTTTTATCTATGTAAATTGATGATAAAAATATGATTTTTATCTTGGAGGAGTAGCGATGAAACAAGATTTGATTTTTATATAGTAGAAATAATAAAGATGCGATTTTTATGTAGTAAAAATAATAAATATGCTATTTTTATATAGTAGAGAGAATAAAAATATGATTTTTATATTATATACATAATATAAATTCAATCTTTATCATGTAGGCGGTATAAAAATATGTTTTTATTCATGTAGAGTAATAAAAGTATAATTTTTATTATATTGCTAGAAAGATAAAAATATAATTTTTATCATGGAAGTAGCGTTGTAAAGGAGTGATTTTTACATATGTAGCCGTGATATAAAAATACGATCTTTATAAATAAAAATATAATTTTTATATAAAGAATAGCGTGATGAAAATATAATCTTTATTATATGAACACTGGTGTAAAAATAGAATTTTTATCTATATAGTAGCGGTGTAAAAATAGAATTTTAATCTATATAGTAACAATATAAAAATGTGATTTTTATATATGTAGTGGCTACGGACAATGAAATTGACAAAAGGCGAGCACGGCGAAGATTTCTACATATGAAGAGTCGTGGCATTTGGTTTAGCTACTCGGTGAGAACTTCTCGCTTTAAATTTTCTTTTCCAGTAAAAAATATATACTAGGATGCAGACGGTGCTTACCAGCGCCTGACACTCGTCGTCCAAAGACCATGGATGGCTTGTTTGTTTTATTGATGTGTTGTGAAAATTGATTGTGTGATGTGAAATAAAATAAAATATTTATATAGTTAAAAATATTTTATCGTTAAAAATACAAATTTTAACGGGTATGTGAATAAATAAATATTTATAAACAAATCGAACGATTTGTTCATATACACTGATTTGACTGATATTGATTGGGACGATAAATTTTACTCATCGCCCAACTGCACAAATAAAAATCTGTGTTTGTTAATTTAATACCCCACACGGGTGTTGGGATGATATTTAAAGTTCACTAATCCCGATTGATTAGTTGTGTGTCAATCGATAGGTTGACAGACATTTGTGTAGTGCACTTTGGATGATGGTTGATTATTTATCGTTGCTATTATATATATGTGCTGTTTGGAATCCATATAATTAACATTATATGGTAATTGATTAGGCCTCATTCCAAATGGGAAAATAAAGAATATTATAATAAAAATAGTCATGTGTTGACGACGCTCATGTGTTGAGAATATTCATGTGTTGAAATTATTCATGTGCTGAGTAAAATATTTTAAACAATAAAATTTACATCTTTATCATAATTTTATGAAATATATTAAATAATAAAAATAGTCATGTGTTGACGATGCCCATGTGTTGAGAATATTCATGTGTTGAAAGAAATATAGATTCATGTGTTGAATTGAGTAAATATTCATTTATTGAATAGAATAAATATTCATTTGTTGAATAGAATAACGAAGTTATTGAAATACATAAAGCTGTGTTGATTAGAGATGCGCCATTTTGACGCGAACGATATTTATATCGATTTTATTCGAATATCGAAAAGAAAGTGATTTCAAAATATAATATTTTGAAAATATTATCATTTATATATTAATGATATGGAATATTCAATTTTGATTTGAAATTGAATATGAAGTTGAAATTGTTTTGAAAACGAATTATAAAATACGTTTTGAATTGAAATCGACGAAATATATATAATACATATTAAATGGCTTGAATAGAACGTGCCGCGCCGCAGTAGTTTGCGAATTTCAACCATTGACTTCGAATTGACATTACGGGAGATCCGACCGTCGAATCCTCTAGAATCCGGAACCGTTGGGTTCATATCGAAAAGAGATTTCCAATGAATATTAAAAATTTGAAATCTAAAAGTTGGATTTGGAATTATGTCCAAATCAAATTTGGAAAAGGTCGCTGTAAGTGCAGTTCGATGGCTGTTATTGAAAACCGACTGTACGGGCCTTGATAAAATTATTAAAAATATCTATAATTTGTGTAAAATCACAATATATGAATTAGAAAGAACTAGGATGAAAAATTCCACATTTGCCTGGGTAATAATATGTTTTTATCAAAATGAACTAGTTTTGAACTAGATTTGTAGTGGTTTTAAAAATAATCATAATTTCCAATATACGAAGTGGAATGGATTTGAATCGAAATTGTCTTCGGAATATTTCGATGTTGAATTTCGTGATTATACAGATATAGTGGTGTAAATTTGAAAGATATATTTATATCTTTATTTCCAATACGATATTTGTTGGTTTCAGAATTTGATATTGAATATAAGCCGATATATTTTCTATTCAGAGCCTTGTATTTAATATCAAATGGGATTTTGGGTTCGTCGTGATTGGTGTCTTAAATAACACTGTTCTTGAACCCAGTGTAGAAAAGAATACATCTTTTTAATTAAGATTTAGTGAAATTATCCAGTTAATTTGGTATTTAATTGGAATTGAATTTAAATTGGTTTTTGGGTTTATCGTGAGCTGTGTTTTGAATAACACCTGTTCTTTAACCCGATTAACAATGGAATGTGATTTTGGGTTTATCGTGAACCGTGTTTTAGATGACATTGGTTCTTTAACTCAGTTAAAGACATGATATAAATTTGTAGGAAGATTAAAACTAAGTGGAGTTTTAATGAATCTTTAATTAAATTGAAATGGTAATTGATAATTTAAACTATCAAATTTGGAAAGTGATCGAAAATGGGGTATCACCAGTTTTGCTCCACGGCGATAGTTGAATCTTTTATTAGATTTGAACGTGAAATGGTAATTAATTTTACCGATAACACTGTGGGGTTAGATAAGGAGCATTACCAGTTTTGCTCTATGGAATGAATAGGTTGGGATTGGGAAATAAAATAAATAATTACTTCGGTGTAGTTCGGTAATCCCGACTAGTTTGGAAAACCATGATATGGTTTGAAATGATAACCAAAGTAAGATTAAAGAATAAATTTAGAAGAATTTGTCTTTGATAAAATTAATGGGAACCTTTCCCTGAGAATGTGAATATCAGAATAAAAAAATATTCTGAATTGGAATGAGGCGTATGTTGTGTTTATGTGACATTTGTTTATTATATACGCGGGTTATTCAGAAAGGCCAGGTTTATACCCATTATTAATAACCGATTTGACGATAAGTCAAAGATGAAGACGGTGGTTGAAGACCGGAAGTCTTTACATCGTTTGGGTGATTACTGATAATCTTGATTGGGCTGTACACCCAAGATGAGGGAATCAGTTGGTGATCGTCCAGACGTACTTGGAGACCGATTGATATGCGAGGAAAGTGCCTCCGGTTTCGTTCAGACCTAGAACGGACTTGTAAATGGACTGTGTGTCTGACATTGGATTTTATTCTGTGTTGATTGATCTCTATTAAATATACATCTGTTTGGCGGCGGAGAATTTATTGTAACAACCCGTATTTTCAATAACCTGTTATAACGTAAATCGAGGCAGAATTTAATTTATAAATCTGAATCAAGGGAAACGGGCTATGCCATTGCGTTCGTCTCGGACAAATACGCGAAATAGAGTCCGAGTTTTCGAAAATCGGAGTCCGTATGACCCGATTAAGGCCCAATGAAGTTTTCAGAAAATTTCAAGTTCAAAACAGATTTCGAATTTCGGGTTCAAAATTCGAAAAACGGTCAAATTGGGCCAGGCCGGAAAATTCCCGCCAGAGCACCCAAGTCGACAGCCCTGTCGACTTGGGAGTCGACTTGGTTGGACCCAAGTCGACAGCCCTGTCGACTTGGCTGTCGACTTGGTTCAGCCGAGCAGTTTTGCCTGGTGCACCATTTTGGGGTTTTGGTTAGGTTTTGGGGCCAGATTCGGTTTTAAGGGTTGAGATTGGAATTAGGGTTTAATCCTAAGGTTGAAACTAATCCTAATCTCTATAAATAAGCCCCTAACCTAACCCTAAATCATCATTATTCATTCAAGTAACTAAACTATGGCAAAATCATTCCTCTCATGGCCTCCACTCTCTTCATAAAATTCCTAAGTTATTTCTATGAGAAATTTTCAATGCATACAAGTGTTTTCAAGCTTGTATGAGCATCATTAGCTTGCATTCAAGTCAAGTTTCCATATTTACATCATAAAGCAAGGGTTTTGATCATTTTTGCTCAAGGGTTTTTCTATTGGAGCTTGCATTTTGGGTTTATTTGATTGCATAAGGGCTTTGTCTCAATCTATATATATCTTTGTGTCTTCATAAGCATTGTAAGCCCTTTTCTACTTTCATATTTAAACTCTAAAGTTAAATGAATGATGCAAGTTTGGTTGATCATTATGATATGCAAGTTTGCCATGATATGCAAGTTTACTATGTCATGTTATGCAAGTTTGATATGTTATGATATGCAAGTTTACTATGTCATGTTATGCAAGTTTGATATGTTATGATATGCAAGTTTGCCATGTTATGTTATGCAAGTTTGCCATGTTATGATATGCAAGTTTATCATGTTATGTTATGCAAGTTTGCTATGTTATGATATGCAAGTTTGCCATATGATATGCAAGTTATGTTATGCAAGTTTGGGTTGATCATTTTGCTCATGTTATCATGTTATGCAAACTTATCTTGGGTTTATGAGCTTAAAGCTTCAAGCTTTATGCTAAAGGTTGCATTTTGGCAACATGTAAGTTATCATATCCCTTATGATAACTTGCATGTGAGGCTAAATGCGAACTTATGGCCATTTCTACATGTCATTTATCACCATGTATCACCAATATGCTAAGTTTGGTTTTATGCATGCTTTTGAGGCCTAAAAATGTAATATGCAAGTATATGAACATATGTACATTTCATATGCCACCATGTTAAACTTGTGGCTTCAACAACTTTATGTCATGATTATGCCAAGTTCCCTCTTTCTATCCTTTATGCGCTATTGCGATATGTAAGCGATGGGATAGCGTTTGGGGTTGGGTAAACTTAAAAGACATAAAAACATAAGATTGGGAATTTACCTATTAAGTTAGGTCTACCCATTGGGAATTTACCTATTAAGTTAGGTCTACCCAAATTCTTGTTAACTTGTAATTATGTTTTGGAAACATAATGGACATGACACTTAGAAAATATAAGTGTGACCAACTCGAGGTTGGGTTGAGTTTGTAGCATAAAACTACCCGGAACCGACCGGCTTAACTAGTTGCTAGAAACAATAGGACCCAATGTGAGAAGTTGGTCATGTTGTACCTTGAACCCGAGGTTAGAACAAGTTGTGGTGTAAAGCTACCCGGACCCGCCCGGCTTAACTAGTAACCGCAACAAAGTCTAATGTGAGAGGCTAAGGCACATTAATTAATTAATGCCTCGTGATTAGGGTTAAGTCATGGTCCACTTAATACTTAACCAATTTGGGCTTGGTAGATTAATCAGGGTTAAGTCGTGAACTCATCGTTACACTTAACCAAGTTAATCCATGATTAGTAAAAGGGTTAAACCGTACTTAACCCACTAGAAAATCCTTGCAATGGGGGTCCACTCCAGCAGTAATCCCAAGTTCGTATCATTAAGACCCTAGGGACTAGGCTAGGGTGGGGGCACAATTACTGGACTGGTATAAGTGACCAAAACGACGGTCGAGTGGTACGCCGATGTAGTTCCGGACGGACTATGGTCGTGCACGTAGTCCGTATTTGGAGAAGTCAAGCATGGGTACCAGTAGATCGAGACTGTGCACTTATGTTTATGGTGTCCAGGGGTTGACACCCTAGGGCTTGATACACCCGACGGGAGACCCGGCACAGTCCGACTACAATTATGTTTGGGCCGTATTGACACCAACACGTGACGAGTTAGGCTTAGGGAGCCGATCGATTAGACCGTTTGGTTGGACCTCGTATTAGGGTCATTTCATGTTATTGGGCCAAAGCTTGGGCCAAGGGATCAATACTTGTTTATTCAAGTCATGTTAGCTTGCTAGTACACCTGTGGTGCAAAAACCTTAAACCTGATTATGCGATGACACCTTTATCTACCTTGTTAGTTAATCATCATGCTAGTATGTTGTTATCCTTATGTTCATCCCTGCTTCTCATGTCAGTTAACTTTATCAGTATACATTGATTGTAGTAGGGCTTACTCAGTCTTTTTGACCGACTTGTTTTTCTTTCGCCTCTTTTCGTCCGTCCCCCCCCCCCCAAGGTTCTCAGGGTGGGAATATTGGAGCTTAGCTTGGATTTCTGATCGCTTGCTTGTGGGATTTTAGCTCATGTACGGTCTTGACATGAAGCTAACTATGGCTATCACTTATTTTGGGGATAGTACTTATGTATTTCAGTTTTTTTCAGTGATGTTGTTTTTATCTAGACTTGTGTATTTGGAAAGTTGACATTATGTTGTACCAGACTTGTTTTGAAATAGTTTGAAATCTTCCACTGTTTTACTTATCTTATTTACTCTGTTTACATATATACATATGTTCTTGTTCTGCCTTGATATATCATTATGCATGTTTACCCGGTACAAACGCCCCTCCAAAGTCAAAGTGCTTGCAAGAGCCACCCTGGCGGAGGTGGGGTGTTACAATTTATTCTCTTGCCTAACTCCCTTCTCTGAGACGTACGAGCTCAGAGGTTGTATATCGATGGACATCAGTCGCATGGAGTGAATTGCCGGTGTGGCATGCCTAAGTGGCAAATGATCAAGGCTTCTGTTGAAAAGAAAACTCTTGTGGTTAATGATCAAAGCATGGCCTGTGTGGCGCAACTTTGTGTATGGCGTTAATTCGCGAGCCTCACACCTCGGTATGAGTCAAAAACGGGATAGTGATTGTAGGGAGAGCACGAAGTTTCTTTCTAGCCAGTGGTGGTGCCAGTGCTTAAACTGACTGACATTTATATACTTTTCACCTGTGTGGTTGTTGGAATGCGAGACACCTCGGATATAGGTTTTTTAGGACAGGGAAACATGTGCTCGGGAATTGCCAATCATCAAAAGTAAGAGAGGATCGGCCCTGAAGATCCAAGGATCGCTGTGTGTGGTCCTGAGACATGTGCTAGTGTGTCTCGAACGGAGAAGAACTTGCCCTTTGCCTCGACTCATGATGGAAATCCAATTTCCAATATGTGACTTTCGGTTTTATTTGTAGAACCTAGTATGGTGACATAGTAGATGGTAGCTATGCCGTCTATGATTGATACGTATGATTGAAATTATTTTGACACTATACACTTATAGTAATATCAAAATAATCCGTTTTTAAACATATCAAGCATTATTTGGCTATTATAAGGTAAAACCCTATCCTCCGGCTTGCGTTGCATTGTGTGATGGGACCTGGGTCTTATAATAGCTTCATTATTCTTTATTTAGCATTGCGCTGTTTGTTTTATGCACTGGTATTCTTGGGAGGAAACTCGTTCCGTGTTATACGGCGTAGTCCCTTGATTTACCTAACTTTAAAAATAAAGATTAATAACTGTTTTAGTTCTCACACCAGTCACATGACTGACTTGGAGTTTATTGTTTTAACCTAAACTCTAGGTGCCCATATTTTCGAGTCGGGCAGCTAGTAGTTTTGGTTTTACATATTTGTATTCACATGATCCTGATTTACAGCTGGAATTATGCTCGGAAAGCTCCGTATCCATGTATTACTTTCAGCTGTGTTTTGTATTATTTTTCCGCTACTATGTAATTTATTGTAATCTCTAATATTTATCGAATGTATTTTATTTATTCATACTCTGTATGTCGTGTTCTGATGGAATTGTTAAAATAAACAATGAAATGTTCTTCTGTTTGTGTTCCGATGTGTGTTGTTCTCAATTCAATCCGTGCTTTCCTTACCGGGGAAGTTCGGGTCGTCTCATTTCGGTATCAGAGCTCTGGTTTACAGAGCTCGAGAATGAGACACATTAGAACCAAGCGAAAGGATTCATCAGAGATTGGATTAGTAATATCCAATAAGAATGACTCATTAGAGATGGGATCAGTAGTATCCTAGAACGAGTGTGAAGAGTATATTTTTAAGATGAAAAGAAATTTTGATGATGGTGCTCCATCACAAATATTTATGTTCGTGTTTCGAAAGTGGGATTTCTATATATTTCCATTAGACTGGTGTGAGAACCAAAATATAGATAGGGTCTATTATTGTGATTTGGCATCAAAAATGTGATTTTTGACTATATATCAGAATTATGAATTTGAAACGTTAATTCACTAATCGATTGCTGATTGTGTTGTTTGATTAATTAAATGTTGAACCTTTAGGCCTAACTGAACCAAATATTAGACCGTATTGAAAATTTGTCGCATTTGTATGCATGTACATGTATATCTATTGAACAGGTCATAGCAAGGAGGCTAGAGAAGAGGAATAAAATTGTTTGCCCGATAAATAGGTACATGTTTGTTGTATTTCTTTGGGTTTGGATGATTTTATGATCCGATTGGCTAACTGCTTGGCTTTTTCTTTTTTCTTTTGGATTGAAGAAGGCCATGGGAAGCTATATGAAATATCCCGAAGTCCCCAGTGCAGGGGAGGTTATGGCGAAATTTTTCGAAAATTTAGGGTGTTAGCCAAATTTTTGAAAAATTTGAAAAGTTCTTAGAAACTGAAAAGTTGAAGAACTTAAGCCGTAATGAAAATTATGAAAGTTGAGTTGGTTTGTAAAACAACTTTCGGCTTCATTCCTTTTCGGGGACGAAAAGTTTTAAGTGGGGAGATTGTAACGACCCGGAAATTCTGAGCCAATTTAAAATTTTTATTATGGCAATTTCGATGAATTTTGAATATTTAAAACGAATTATTTTAAATAATAACGAGGAAAAATTTATTTTGAATAGAATTAGAACATATATATTTATTTGAATCGTCGTTAGAATATAAATATTTATTTTAAATTATAAAAGGAATTGAAAATGGCGTGGTAGTTCGAAAATTCGATTTCGAAGTTCAAATGAATGTACAGGATTTAAAATAAATCGGATTTTAGCGAAACCAAAAATATTAGAATCTAATTGAACATATCTTTCCAACGAATCCGAAAAATTGAAATTTCATAGTGGGGATCTAAAGTTATGCCCAGTTGAAAATTCAGAATAGTTGCTATGGAATTTCAGCCCTTAAAAATAGAAATTTTGCAAACGACCTCGGTTTTCGATGAAACCACTTTTGTTGGATCCGGGATGTCAAGTTATTGCTAGGTTTCAAATTTCGTAATTTTTCGAATCAATATGTGAGCGTGGCAAAGGAAAACGCGTTTGACCAGTTTTAGTTGATTTTAATCGACTGGAAAATGGCCATTTTTCAAACGGTCTCGGAATTTGACGAAATTAGTTTTATTAGGACCGTATCGTCAATATGAAGCAAGAAAATATTTTTCAGGAATTTTTCTAGTTAATATGTCGCCCTGGTAAATTGAAACGCACGTTCAAATTCAATATATAGAGTTATATTTTGATTTTGATGAAAACTAACCGAAACGATCAAATCATCCTATGATACATATCTCATTGTGTTCGGAATGGGGGTTATTAGCTGTGGACGACATTCGGTGAGCTCGATTTCGAAGTTGAAATTAAAAGTTCCTTTTTGAAATAATTAAATAGTTAAATAATATATAATAAAACTCTCTCATCCTCCCTATTACCTCTCACCCCCCCCACCGTTTGAAATCAATTTCAAATCGATAAGAAAAAAAGGAAGATGACGGAGAAGCCGTCGCTCCTCCGATGGGTGGCGCCGCCGCCTTTGGCGAGGCTCCCCAGGCCGCCGCACCCCTCTGCCCCCCCCTCTCATCTCCTCCTCTTTCTATTTCCTTCCTCCTCTTTCTCCATCTCCTCCATGCCCTCCTTCCACTTAAACCCCACCGCCACCAAGGTCATCCGCCACACCTCCGACCACCCCGTACCCCTCCAACGCCGTTCTCTCTCCTCTTTCTTCTTGAATCCCCAAACCGCAAGTCCTAGCCCAAAACCGATGCTCGCCTCCATCCTCCTCTAAATGAACCAGAACCCTGTGAGCCTAGCAAGTCAGCGAGCCCCCCTTTTTTGCGGTATGGTTTAAATTCGATCTTTATTTTTATTTACATAGGATAATTAAATTTGATTTTGATTTGTTTATATAGGAAAAAAATATACGATTTTTATCTATGTAAAGTGATGATAAAAATATGATTTTTATCTTGTAGGAGTAGCAATAAAATTAGATTTGATTTTTATATAGTAGAAATAATAAAGATGCGATTTTTATATAGTAAAAATAATAAAGATGCGATTTTTATATAGTAAAAATAATAAAGACGCAATTTTTATATAGTAGAGAGAATAAAAATATGATTTTTATATTATATACATAATAAAAATTCAATCTTTATCATGTAGGAGGTTTAAAAATATGATTTTTATTCATGTAGAGTAATAAAATATACTTTTTATTATATTGCTAGCAAGATAAAAATATAATTTTTATCATGGAAGTAGCGTTGTAAAGGAGTGATTTTTACATATGTAGCCGTGATATAAAATTACGATCTTTATATATAAAAATATAATTTTTATATAGAGAATAGCGTGATAAAAATATAATCTTTATTATATGAACACCGGTGGCAAAATAGAATTTTTATCTATATAGTAGCGGTGTAAAAATAGAATTTTTATCTATACAGTAATAATATAAAAATGTGATTTTTATATATGTAGTGGCTACGGACAATGAAATTGACGAAAGGCGAGCACGACGAAGATTTCTACATATGAAGAGTCGTGGCGTTTGGTTTAGCTTGTCGGTGAGAACTTCTCACTTTAAATTTTCTTTTCTAGTTAAAAATATATACTAGGATGCAGACGCTGCTTAGCAGCACCTGACACCCATCGTCCACAGACCATGGACGGCTTGTTTGTTTGATTGATGTGTTGTGAAAATTGATTATGTGATTTGAAATGAAATAAAATATTTATATAGTTAAAAATATTTTATCGTTAAAAATATAAATTTTAACGGGTATGTGAATAAATAAATATTTATAAACAAATCGAACGATTTGTTTATATACACTGATTTGACTGATATTGATCGGGACGATAAATTTTACACATCGTCCAACTACACAAATAAAAATCTGTGTTTGTTGATTTGAAACCCCACACGGGTGTAGGGATGATATTTGAAGTTCACTAATCCCGATTGATTAGTTGTGTGTCAATCGATAGGTTGACAGACAGTTGTGTAGTGCACTTTGGATGATGGTTGATTATTTATCGTTGCTATTATATACATGTAATGTATGGAATCCATATAATTAACATTATATGGTAATTGATTGGGCCTCATTCCAATTGGGAAAATAAAGAATATTATAATAAAAATAGTCATGTGTTGACGACGCTCATGTGTTGAGAATATTCATGTGTTGAGTAAAAATTTTTAAACAATAAAATTTACGTATTTATCATAATTTTATAAAATATGTTAAATAATAAAAATAGTCATGTGTTGACAATGCCCATGTGTTGAGAATATTCATGTGTTGAAAGAAATATAGATTCATGTGTTGAATAGAATAAATATTCATTTGTTGAATAGAATAACGAAGTTATTGAAATACATAAAGCTGTGTTGATTAGAGATGCGCCATTTTGACGCGAACGTTATTTATATCGATTTTATTCGAATATCGAAAAGAAAATGATTTCAAAATATAATATTTTGAAAATATTATCATTTATATATTAATGATATGAAATATTCAATTTGATTCGAAATTGAATATGAAGTTGAAATTGTTTTGAAAACGAATTATAAAATACGTTTTGAATTGAAATCGACGAAATATATATAATATATATATTATTGTTAGACCAAAAAGTGGTTCTAACACCCAAATTGATTAAAAGCAAAATGAAATGAGATCAAAAATAAAAATGAACACACAGGATTTATAGTGGTTCGGCGAAGAAATGCCTACGTCCACTTGTCTTTCACTATTCTCAATGATTTAGTTGCAAATACAATGAAATATTCACTTGATTTCTCTCACAACTCACTTACAATCACTCAATTGTCTAAAAACAAATAATGAAAGAAGATTTGGATTTTCCGGGAATGCTGGAATTCGGATTATGAAGGTGGTTGAACTCTCAAAGTTTCAGAAAAAGATCCTTTTCTTTGTCTCCAGACGGGGTATTTATAGGTGAGAATTTGCTCAGAATCCGATCCGGATCGGAGCCACGTGTCATCCATCCCATCAGCCTCGGATTCGGATGAATTTCTATGTTGACAACGCATCAGAGTAGTGGACGTTGAGGGTTGGAACTGGTCATTGCCGATCCGAATAACCAGGCGCTCATGCAGGAGAGTGACGTGGAAGACAGGCTCGGGTCAGAGGGGTATGCACAAGGGGTTCGGATCGAAGTACCCGATCCAACCCGGATTGACTTAGAACCAATTCTCTCTTCTTTTTACTCTGCTCCGCTCCGCTCCGATCTATCACTGTAGCAATTGGGTGGCTTTCCGATCCGATTGGAAGTAGATTGCCCTCCGATCCGAATAGATGTACCTCTCTAATTCCAATAGCAATAGTTCACCGATCCGAACAGCAGACTTTACCCTATCCGAAACGCTACCCTGCTCCGATCCGACCCGCTCTAGTGTTATTCAAGTTCTTCAATATTTCACATCTTGACTTTGTGTTGCCCAATCCACAAAGTGGGCTAACATTTTGCCTCCTCAAAGGATGCTTCTGTTGGAGATGGAGCATGCTTTGACTATCAATGCATAGCGCTTTTCGAGGTAATTTCTCTTTTGATTTTCCTTGCGTTTTTATCTTTTTCTTCAAATTTCAATTCAGTTCGTTGCTGAGCTAAAGAACTCGGTTCGGTTCGGATTCCAATCCGAACAGACCCCTTCTCCTTTCTATTTTCCACTGGACTATTGGGCCAAGCTTCGCTTCTGGGCTGTCCATCCGATCCGAACGAGAAGTCTTCTACTGGGCTGCCGATCCGAATGGGGAGACGAATAGACACTCTTCTCTTCTATATAAATACTGCCTTCTTCCTCCTTTCATTTTCACTGTTTTACTGCTTGAGTTCTGCAAAACGAGAAAAAAATTTCTCCGTGAAACCTCAAAATTCTTCTTAATTCTCGAAGTAACCACACTGGTAGGTTATAAAACTTTGAACAATCCCTTCTTTAATTACTCTTGATTCGGATTCGTAGGCGATTAGGACGATTTGAGTATGAAAATTGGACAACTTCGCCACCGCGACTCCCCCCCTCGTCATCATCGCCAATAAACTCGTCGTCGTCTCGAGATTGGAACAGAGGAGATTATAATCCATTGTTAAGTGCGCCAGCGTAGAATTGCTGGGCTTTGGTTTGAGTGACTGGCACGAAATTGGCCTTGGCGTCGGTTAGGGAAGAAAGAGGGTAAAGGAGAAGAAGAAGATAGTAGGGAATCAGTTCGGTTCGAAGGGATATGGAAGGTGAAAAAACAAAGGAAGAAGGAAGGAAATTCAGGAGGTCGGACCGGGTCGGGGCAAGCAAAGAAAGAAAAAAGAAAAGAAAACCCGGAGATCGGATCGGGTCGGAGCAAGTATTTAAGGAAGGGGGAAAGGAGCCTACCTAACCGGAACGGGTCGGATCGTAAGATGATGGAGGAGATGTATAACTACGTGATCCGATCAGAATTGTTAGGGGACTTTGCCTCCGATCCGATCCGATTTTGATTTTTGAGTTTCGATGAGATATCCAGGCCTAAGGCCACGCCCCCGATCCGATCCCAATGAATGCACCCGAACCGAATCGAAGCACATTCTGCCTTAATGCATAAAAACTCGTCTAACTGGCCCAATCAACTCTCGGCATAATCTTCAATTTAATGGACAGTTAGGATAGTGCCTTGCGAACGTAACTGGACATCAAGAACTACTTCAACTCTTTATATTTTGCCAAACTTTTTTGTCGCACTTTTAAACATTTACTTTGCACTTTCCATATACACTGCTTACACTTTAGTTTGCACACATGCACGGGGGGATACGGGCTAATTTACTCTAATTTGTGCTATTGCTTCTTCAATAGTTTTATGACCATGAGACCCAGACGCTCTTCCAGATTAGCTGAAAGGAAAGAAGCCCCAGAAACTTCTAACAAGATTACTCTCGAGGACATATCTTCTCCATCGGATCCAGAATGGGATAATGAGGGTTCGGACTACGACGTCGGAAATCGTAAAAGTGACGAAGCGTCTTCAGAAAATGAAGTTTCTTTAAGGTTTGAAGAAGAAGGAGGGGTTGGCGACAACCGGGCTCCTGATGAGTTTGAATCGGCTGTCATATTTGAATCGCCCCAAGATTCTGTTGAATCAACAATTGATAACGACCGACATATTCGAATTTGTTTGAAATATGGGATAATGAAAAGGGACACTCTAGTGCCTTCAAGCTCTGACCGTCCCCACAACCCTCCAGAAGGATACATGGCGGTCACTCGGTTGATGTGTATGGTCGGCGCTATCCCTCCATTTTCTCCCTTCATCGTTGACTTTCTAAGGCAAATGCGGATTGCCCCCATGCAGCTGCATCCCAATTCTTTTGCCTACTTGCACACTTTGTACATAGCATACCATGAGATCTTAGGCATAGAGCTCACGTTCGATGACGTTCATTTCTTCTATAACTTCAAGCATCGGACTCGAGAGACTCCATCTTTCTGCTATTTTGAGTCTGTTCCTAAGAGGAAGATAATCTTAGCGCCATTCAGCAGTAAAGCTGGAGATTCCAGACTGGAATGGTTCTATGTGAAGCGACAACCTGGATGTGCCAGGAGGTGGATGAAATCAAGTAAAGCACTGATTTTCTAAATCCGGGCTCTATACACTCGAGTCATCACCTTAACTTGTTTTTCTCTTTGTTTGCAGTTGACAATCCAAAACAAATATCAGATCAGGTGTTCTTTGACCGGATGCACCAACTTCTTAATGGCGATCAGAAATTTTTGACTATTGATGAAGTCCTTAAGGACGAATATCTTCACTTTCATGGGCTGTTATCCGTTTTTCGTAGTATTGGTCATGGGACGGCTCCATACGTATATATTCCTCCAGTGGAGGTAGTTCCAGAGACAGGAGAAGGCTCGGGAGTTCCTACAGTGCCTCTTCAAACTTCACCTTCTCCATCTTCTACTCAGGATGACCAATTAGCTAACCTGGCCGAAAAGCATCGTGAAGGTTATACTGCCCCCGAGGAGGCTACTTCTCTGGAAAAGTCAACGTCCTCCCAAGAGTCGCCACTTAATGCTTCCGAGGGAGATGTCCCTATTACTGATGATCCAATATTTCAGGGTTTGGGGGATCTCCCCTTACCTGAAACTATATACACTTCAGAGGATTTTAGGAAGGATCCTTTAGTCTTCACCTCTTCTGAAGAACCACTCCTGCTAAGGCCAAAGAGCCTGCCCGTACTAGTCTAGCTTCAGACTCGGGTTGGTTGGGGGGAAACACACCACTTACGACACACTTTATACAACAGCATTAGCATTCATTGCACCTCTTTCTCCGTGAATCCATTGATTCTGAATTTTGTTTGCCTATTGTGCAGGTACGATGTCTCGATCCTACTATGATATCAGGAAGCTTCGCCGCAGCATGTCTAATCCACCTTAGGATATCGAGTATGATCGTCGTGATGATCGCGGTAGGGAGGAGAGAAGGCCTTATGATCCCTATCGTTCTCGACCCTCACGTTCTCTCTCTCTCGTTCGGTCGGACCAAGAGAAGTACAAAGGTTATCAAAGCCGTAGGGAAGAGGACAGGCCACAATCGAAAGACTCCACCTCTTCCCACGAAAAGCGCAGCAGAGAGAGAAGTCCTCCAAAAGATACTGAGTCTTGAAGTAAGCGCAAGGTCCCTTCTACTAAACGACCTAGGACAGACAAAGAAACTACTGAATCCTCCACACACAGGGACACTGAATTGACGATCCCCGCTCCTCCCCCACTAGATGCGGAAACTGCAATAAAGCGGGTGTATTTGGAGGAGCAATTTCCCGAACACTACTTCGAGACTTTGACTTTTTTACCTGCCCTTGAACCTGTTTCTTCTAAATGGGCAGATGAGGCCAAAGCAAAGATAGATGCGGTGGAAAAACAGTATACTGAGATGTTTAAATATTCACGCAATCTTTCCAGAATTATCCGTACTCTAATCACGAATTCTGATTCAATGCAAAAAACCGCGGAAGAAGATGCTAAGGCCTTAAAGAACCTAGGTAAAGATTTGGAGGACACACAAGCCCAGCTTGCTATTGCTCAGAGGGATGCTACCAACTTCAAACAACAATTTGAGGATATGCAAAAACGTTATCATGACTTGCTTGAATCTCACACTCAAGAGCGTTCTGAGTTAAAAAAGCAAGCTGATGATGCTAAGTCAGAAGCTGCTAAGACGCGCCTTGCTTATACTGACCTCGAACGGAAAAATGCCGAGTTAGCAAATAGGAATGCTGAACTAGAAAAGAAGAATGCTGACTTGGCTTCAAAGCTATTGGAGGCAGAGAACAGAGCTGCCCTGGCGGAGGGCAATGTTGAGTGTGCTATCAAATCTGCGGAGGAGGCCCGCAAACAATTGTCAGAGGCGGAGGCTGATATTCAGGGTTTTGGCGAATTAATGATTGAATTCTTCGCACATATCATCCGTCGCCGAAACATTTCTTGGATCGAAGATTATCCATCCACTCTAGTTCAAGTATGGAATCAGATCGTCGAGTGGGAAAAAGAGGAGCTCAAGGTCGATTCCATCGATGAAGATAAGCTGTAACAACCCGGAATTTTGGAACTAATTTAAAAAAATTATTTTAAGGAAATTTTGACAGAAAATGCGTCAGAATTTAAAAATTCCAAAAAAGAGAAAAAAAGAAAGAGAGAACTTTTAAATAAAATTATGATGTTATTTATAAATTATTTCTAATTTATTTCTAATAAACAATTATTTGTAATTAGATAAATAATGATTTATTACAATTGAAATTAGTATCAAGTTGTATATATATTTATTTATTTTATTCATTCTTGCATGAGCATTGAATAGGTTGATTTCAAATATTATATAGACTCTAAATAAATTATGATAAAGATGTCATTATGTTATAATATGTGGTATTAGATAAAAATGTCATTGTGTTATAATTTTCATTGTTAGATTAAAGAAAAAAAAAGTTATCTTTAATACTTTCCTTGTCTATCAAAAGTGTGACAAACATTAATTAATAAATTTTAAAATGTGGATGGCTGCATTTGTTTTCAATGACCTTCCCTCTTCATTTGTTTCCTTAATTATATTAAAGTTTTTTTTTACATTCTATTAATTTCCTTCCCTACATTCTATTTACATGTATCTTATTTTGTATTCTCATTTCTTAAATCTCCTTTCTCCATTTTGTTAAATATACGTGTTCTCTTATTTTTATATTATGTTGTTTATATTCTGAAGCAAACAAAATAAAATAATACCGTAAACTTTTAATTTTATCAATGTAATAACTCATGATATTTAATACTATATGTTTTGAAATTTGAAAAGTTGCAAATTACTTTCTAACAATCAGCATTAAATAGTAATCTAGCATTCATTTCTTCCTGTTTATTCTCTCTCTCCCATTGTTATTTACTTTTGAATGGAAAATAAATATTACCCCATCATGTCTAGTCAGTGAATTTATTTCATTTGTAACCTGCTACATATGTAGCGACACACGTGAGGGATAAAATAAAATATATAACCAAATAAAAATATATGTATATATATTTTCGCTCCACTATATAACATCTTAAACTTATCTAAACCTATTCCTAATCACAAAACAACGGCAACCCCTTTCTCTTCTTTTTTTTTCCTAAACATAATTGCAAGCTTCTAAATTCAAAAAAGGAAAAAAAAACAATTCAAGGAAAAATCTATAAATTGCAAAGCTGAGTTCTTTGAACTCATATGAGTATGAGCTTCGATTGGTATGAGTTTGAAGCGATTCGGAGCCGAAAAGTGTCGGGAGGAAGAAGAGGAGACATTGGACTCATGGCATCATACACGGCATTCTAGAAGCGAGCAGGTAATTTAGATCGATCGATAATTTCTGAGGAATTCCAAATCACGGTGAGATTTCTAAATAATTAAAATATTATTCTCTAGTTATTTGAAATTGATGTATGTATATAATCAAATCAGATCTGTGATTCGCGATTGTAATTTGTTGATTGTTGTTGTGGTTGAATATGATGCTCTCGTTTGTTTATCTAAATCTGTGATGAATATTTATTCGCTAGGATCTATAGTTTGTCTAGACTTTGATTTGAAATAGAAATCATATTTTTATGATTGGGTCTAGGAATATATGTTTTTATAATAAAGTTGGTATCTTTTATGTAGATTCTTGTTTATGGTTCGTGTTTATAAGAAAGATAAAAACCTTTATTTTAATACATGAACTATTGAATTAAATGGTGTGTATTCATGTCTTGTCAAAATTTGTGTATACAATATAAAAAAAAACATATTTTTATTGCATACATAAAAATATAATATTCATGATTGTCAAAATCTATTTGTACCATAAAAACATGTTCTTATTGTATATATATGAGAATAAGAAAAATGTTAAGGTTTTCGAAAGGAGTGTTTATACAACAAAAATCACATTTATGTTGCATTAAAAATTGACAAAATAGATATGTCATTTATGTTGTATTAAAATTGACAAATTAATCATGTCATTTTTATTGAAATTAGAATTGACAAAATAATCATGTCATTTTTGTTGTTCTTAGAATTGACATAACAAGATTATCACTTTATAAGTTTTGTAGAATTAAAATTATCATCTTAGTTATTAATGTCACATTAGAAATAAAATTATCATCCTTGTTAGAAATGTTGCATTATTATAAAATTAACATTTTAGTTAAAAAATTTGCATTGGTATAAAATGGACATTTTAATTAAAAGTTTTGCATCAAAATTAAGTTGTTATTTTGATATAAAAAGTTATTATAGATAAAAAGATCATTTATGTTAAAAAGACATTTATGTTAAAAGTGTTACATAAGAATAGAAACCTCATTTATGTTAGAAATGTATATTAGAATAAAAATATCATTTTTATTATAGAATGTAATGTTAGGTAAAAATATCATTCTATTAGAAATGTTATGATTAGAATAGAAATGCCCTTTTAGTAGAAATGATTTATTAGACTAATAAAAATATCACCTTGTTTATAAATGATGATTAAATCAAATTGAAAATTTTGGTTAAGAAATTGGTTAGACAAACAAACAACATTTTTATATAAACGTCACATTAGTGAAAAAGAACAACATTCTTGTCAAGACTTGATTAGTGAATTTAAATACTCATTTTGGGTTAATATGTTAGTGAGTTAGAAATGAACCTTTTTATTCATTGAAAGGGATTAATTGGAAAATGAACATTTTGATTTATTTAAAAATTGATAAACAAAAATCACTATTTTTATTTGCATTAAAAGTTAATAAACAAAATCACTATTTTTGTTTGAATCAAAAGTTAACAAACAAATTTTCATTTTTGTTTGTGTATTGAAAGTCAACATACAAGATTATCATTTTTATTCATATTAAAAGAATGAAATGAAAGAATATATTTTGTCATTTGAAAATAAAAGACAAGTTTTTAACTTTACTTTGTTTACAAAATAAAACACCAATTTTCACCTTTATTTTGTTTATAAAATAAAAAGCCAGTTTTAATCTTTTATTTTGTTTAAAAAATAAAATGCTAATTTTAATCTTTAATTCTGTTTACAAAATAAAATACGAGCTTTACCTTTATTTTTGCGAACATAATAAAATGCATATTTGAAATGTCATTTATGACAATTGACCTATTAGAATCACCACTTATGATAAAGCTCAACAGGTCATTTATGTTGAGTTATAATCACCATTTATGTTAGTATTCAAAATGACATTTATGTTGAGTTAAAAATACCACTTATGCTAGGATTCAAAATGTCAACTTTTATGTTTGTTCATATTCAAAATACCCTTTTTGTTTGAACAAAGTATAAAAAAAATGTCAAAATCTAAATTAACATTTGTCAATTTAATAAAAAGTTAATCTTTTGTTTACAATTTTTATGTAAACAAAAATATCTAAATCAAAATTTACATTTGTTAATTATATAAAAGTTTATCTTTTGTTTACGTTTTATGATGTAAACATAAATGATTAAATAGATTTTATATTAAATAGGAAGATATAAAAATAAGATTTTACATTAAAATAGAAAAATGTGAAAATAGGAAAATGTACAAAAACATTAAAAATAGAATTTATGTAAAATAAAAAGGTTATGTTTTGTTTGCATTTTACAATGCGAACAAAGATGTTAAAAATAGAATTTATGCAAAATAAAAAGATTATGTTTTGTTTGCATTTTACAATGCAAAAAAAAAATGTTAACAATAGAATTTACAAAAATAAAAGAGTTTATATTTTGTTTGCATTCTCGATGTGAACAAAAGCGTCAAATTAGGATGTTACATTTAATAATAGGTTTTGTTTGTTTGCATTTTTCAATGCGAACAAAATAATAAATAGAAAGAAAAGAAATTAAAGACATTTATTTACACTTAGATAAATAAATAAATAAATAAATAAAGAATGCTTAACCCGAGGTTGGATTGAGTTGTGATGTAAACCTGCCCGGACCCGCCAGGCTGTCCAGTAATCACAACAATACCTATCCAATGTGGGAGGTTAAAGCATATTCATATTTTCTAAATTTACATTTTATATGTAAATTACTACAAATATTTAGGGTAAATAAAACGTAGAAAAAGGAAATACATTTATTTACCTTAGATAAATAAAAGATTAAATAAAATTGCATTTTATATGTAATTAAAGCATATGTTTTTACATTGTAAATAAAATTACATTTCTATGTAATAAAGATTATTTACATCTTCTTATGTAAATAAAAAGGATTAAAAGAATAATTATGTGAATAGTATTTATTTACATTTTCTTATGTAAATAAAAAGGATTAAAAGAATAATTGTGTGAATAGGATTTATCTACATCTTCTTATGTAAATAAATAAGATAAAAATAAAAGATACATTTATTTATAATTAGTGTAAATAAATATAGAAAAGGTAAAGGTAAATATTTATTTACAAATAGTGTAAATAAATAAGAATAAGAAATTAAAAACATTTATTTACATTTATGTAAATAAATAAGAAAAAGAGAATTAAATACATTTATTTACATTTAGGTAAATAAATAAGAAAAAGATAAGAATATATTTATTTACATTTAGGTAAATGAATAGGATGAGAAAAAGAGTTTAATTTATTTACATTTAGTGTAAATAAATTAAAATATAGAAATAGTATAATTTATTTACATTTAGGTAAGTAAAGCAAAATATAGAAATAGTATAATTTATTTACATTTAGGTAAATAAAGCAAATCATAGAAAAAGGATAATTTTTACATTTAGTGTAATTAAAACCAAAAGATAGAATCGTTACATTTATTTACATTTAGAGTAAATAAAACAAATGTTAGAAAAGAATAATTTATTTACATTTAGTGTGAATAAAACAGTGACATTAAAGGTGATATTTTTATCGTCATTTTATATGCGATAAAAAGAATAATTTTTTTTATATAATTAAAATCGCCAAATGATTTATATTTATATATATATATAAATATAAATTATAAACTTAATGACACACGCGCGACAGTTCGCGTATCGACAATCGTAACTTTAAATAGTTATACCGAAAGATTCGACCATCGGATTTTCCCAAAACTGGAACCGTTAGGACCGCTTTGGGAAGATCTTTCCAACGATATAAACTTCATCAAAATCCAACGGTTAGTTTTCGAGATAAGTGTAAATCAAATTTGGTTGAAAACAGCGCCAGGGTCGCCCATTGACCCGAAGCGTCGTTTAATTAATTTAAGCTATTTTTATATAAATAAAATAGCGATAAATCGTTATTAAGTATTAATAACGATATGAAATGATTTTAAATTATATATATACTCGAGAATCATTTGAAAAGTCCGAGTTCAATCTCATTTTAAATGATTATACGACGATCTAAGTCGAAGAGTTGAAGACGGTGATTGAAGACCGACGATCTTCACATCGAATGGATGTGTTGCTACTGAGACCCATGAAAGGAGTAGCTACCTTGAAAGGGTTTCAGTGGTGGCCGTTCAGACGTAGTGTTGATTTGTACGGATTTGACTTTCGCTCAGACCCAGAGCATAAGTTTATAAATGGAATGTATGTCTGACGTTGTAGTCCTTTATACTACATTCGTTGATCTCTATTAATATATATCTGTTTGGTGGTTAACACCCTTCTCTGAGACATACGAGCTTAGAGGTTATATATTGGTAGAAATCAATGATATGGTTGGACTGACAATGTGGCATGCCAAGATGCATGGATCAAGGCTTTTGTTGAAAAGCAGGCCTTGTGGTTGATGATCAAAGCACGGCCTGTTTAGGCGTAGCTTTGTGTATAACGTGACTTCGCGAGCCTCACACCCCGGTATGAGTAAAAACGGGATACGGACCGTAGGGAGTGTACACGTTTCTTTCTAGCTAGAGTGATGTCAGGGACCTACCAGCGCTGACATTTTACTTATGTGGATGATGGATTTTGAGGTACCTCGTGTTTTATAGGCCGTTGGTGGTCATACTATAGGTCCAAAGGGACCGGGAAACGTGTGTTCAGGCATAACCAATCCACTGCCCATAGGCGGGGACCGGCCCTACCGCTTCCAAGGGTTCACTGCGGGGAATCCTGAGGCATTTGCTAGAGTGTCTCGAATCGGAGAGGATCTTGCCCCTAGCCTCGACTCATGATGGAATCCAAATTTCCAATACGCCCTTGCGGTTTTGATTGTAGAACTAGTATTGGCGACATGCTATATGGTAACCATGCCGTCTAGGATTGATACTTATGATTCAAATCTTTTTATTAAAACATATATACACTAATAATAATATCAAATCCGTTTTATACGTATCAAGCATCTTTTGACCATTATAAGGTAAAACCCTATCCTCTGGTGTGCGTTGCATTGTGTGATGGGACCTGGGTCTTATAATGGTTTCATTTTTCCAAAAAGACATTGCGTTATTTCTCGATTTACTTTAGTTTATGCACCGACAATCCATTGGAATAAAACCCGTTCCGCATTAGCGGCGTGGTCCTTGGATTTGTCTTATTAGTTAAATTAGTTAAGAATTCTCACACCAGTCCCATGACTGACTCGTAGTTTGTTTCACTTTGCAAACTCGGGTGCCCTCTTTTCCACACGGGCGGTCGAGTAGCTTTTTGCAGATATCTCTCTCTTTAGTAGGATCCTGGATCGAAGCCTAAAGCTGTGTCCAGAGCTTAGAAGTCTTCCGCTATTTAATGTATTAAATCTGTTGTAATTTATCTTCCGCTGTAGTTTACTTTATTTGTACTCTGATATTCTGTACTCTGATGTTATATTATTGTAATGTAATAAAAGTCTGTTGTTATTGTTCTAATGTTTTGTATTCCCAAAGTTAACGTATGCGAGTTTTGAACGGTCTTGGTCGATTTTGCGATCGATTAAGGTCGGGCAAAATCCGTATCGTTACATAAGCTAATGGAGAAATACTTGAGGGATGATGAGCCGGAACGCCTAGCTGAAGGGCGCCTCCTCATTGCTGAGGCCATGGAAGAAGAGAGACGGAAGTCTAAACAGAAAAACGTTCTCGAAGCTGATTCCTCTTCTGCTGCTCCTGCGACTTCTGAAGTAGAGGGATATGATCCTGAAAATCCGGGAATCCCCCGAACAACTCTGCTATCACCTATTCCTGAAACAGCATCAGAGGCAGTAGTTACCCCTGCCGAGAAGTCTTCGGAAGGTATCCCTACCTTTTCTCCTCAATTTGTCAAGGCTATTTCTACCTTTCGCCACGTGATTGAGCAATCGATGAAAAACCCATTGTTTTCGCCTGAGTTGATAACTGTTGCTTCTCATTCTGTAGGTATTGAGTCATCCGAAAAGACAGATGTGACTCAGGGAGCCACTGCCGGGGCAGAGCCTACAGAAAAGGCAAAAGGAGGGGAGGACAAGGCTGCTCCTATAGACTTGGGAGAAGGAAGTGAGCCGACTAAGGCCGCCACTCCCCATGATGAAGAAATGATAGTCGCTTTAAAGGATGATGGCGGTGACGGAGGTCATGAGGAGGAACCAGAAGTTGTAATAGTCGGGGAGTCAAAAAATGCTGATGATGTTACTTTGGCTGCAATGAAAGCTGATCAAGACAAACGCTTGCAATTAAAAGCCGAAGAACTAGACCCTGAAGCCCTCAAGGCCCTCGCAGTTGTGGATGAGGGATCAAGGTTAGTTGTTAAGCTCTCAACTAGATCTATTACAGAGGAACTCGCTAAAAAATCTTCTCTTAATTCCAGCGCTCCGCCCTACGGGAAGAAGTCTACCGGTTCCAGCACCGCATCTTCAGGAAAGAAGAAATCAAAACGAATCTTGACAGAGGCCGAGAAAGAAGCAAAGGATGCGGAGAAAGCCGCCAAGAAGTCCAAGGCTCACTCAAAATCTAAATAGTGGATTGCCTTGTATCGTTTTAGCATTTGGTGAACAAACAATTGCTTCTACAAGAGCGGCTCTTGCACCTTCTTTTTTAGCTACTCTCCTGTACAAATTCATTCATTCGTATATAAATAAAAAATAATTCATTTTCTGCAATGTCTGTTTGTCAATAGTTCTGCACTTATGTAAAAATGCATGTCTTACTATAGTTATGAAATGAAGTTACAGAGGGAGGAAATATGCGTAAACATATATGCCTCCAGTCAATTCTCACAAATTATTTAATGCTTAATCAAACAATTTGAATGCTCCCGATTTTCTGACGGGATAGCATTTTCTGTATTGTCAGTGCCTGTCGTTTTTTCTGGCATTTCTTTTATACTCTCCTGTCTTATATCCAGGTTAGAGTTCTTACTGAGGCGGTCCCTTGTCTGGATGCACCTTCATGCCTCAGAGGACGTCGTCTTCCCGTCCTTTTATACTCTCTCTCTCTCTGGAGAGTTAGAGTTCGAGCTCAGCGATCTATTCATTCTTCGGTCTTTCAGCGGGGAAAGATCTCTTTCTCGGCGCTCAGTCGGAGACGCTTTTATACTCTCTCTCTCCAGGGAGTTAGAGTTAAGGGAATAATTTCTTTTTCAGCGCTCAGTCGGAGACGCTTTTACACTCTCTCTCTCTCTCTCTGTCTCTCTGGAGAGTTAGAGTTAAGAATGCCGTTTTCTCATTCTTTTATGTCTTGTCGCACAAATAGTCGTTGTGCTTTTTCTTATGTTTAAACTGTCTTCAACCTTTTCTGGTTTTGAATCATCCTGTATTCCATAATCACAACAGAATAATCGATGAATGTATATATATAATGCATAAAAGTAAATAACACACAATATTTTTATAGTGGTTCGGCTAAGTCGTAGCCTACATCCACTTTATAGTCCTTTATTCATATCGTCAGATTTTCCCAAGGCAAGTCGTGCCTTATTACAGAGTTCATAAGAAAAATAACAAAGAGTACAACATTTCTAATCCAAATATCGCATTAAGTGTTGGGCATTCCATGCTCTAGGGACTTCTTCGCCATCTACGGTCGTTAACTTGAAGGTTCCTTTTTCAAGTTTCCGTTGGATGACAAAGGGTCCTTCCCACTTTGGACCGAGGTGAGGAAGGGATGGAAAGACTCTCTTTAGCACCAAATCTCCTGGTTCAAAAGTCCTGAGGCGAACTTTTTTGTCGTAATAGCGTGCCATCTGACGTCGATGTCTTGCCGCACGCAAATCTGCTTCGTCCCTTTTTTCTTCGACTTCATCAAGAGACTCAAGTAAGAGTGCCCGATTCGTCATCGGGTCATAATATGTCACCCTATGGGAAGGAACCTCCAGCTCAACTGGAATTACTGCTTCTGAGCCAAAGGAGAGAGAGAAAGGGGTATGACCAGTAGCCGTCTTAAATGTTGTCCGATATGCCCACAAAGCTAGGGGCAATTCGTCAACCCATTTTGCCTTTGCGCGCTCTAACCGTTTCTTGAGGATGGATTTTATTACTTTGTTTATTGCCTCAACTTGCCCATTCGACTGCGGATAAGCAACTGTAGTGTATCGCTTGTCGATCTTATACTTCTGGCAGAAATTTCTGAATTCAGTACCATCAAACAGGGTTCCGTTGTCAGTTATAATGGTCCTTGGGATGCCGAACCGGCATATAATATTTCTAACCACGAAACTTATCACCTTTCTTGCCGTGATTTTGGTCAAGGGCTCAGCTTCCACCCACTTCGTAAAATAGTCCACAGCGACTATTGCATATTTCGCTCCTCCTTTAGCAATTGGTAGAACTCCAATGATATCAATTCCCCATGTGGCAAATGGCCAAGGACTCACCATGGACTTGAGTTGGGTCGACGGTGCTCTGGGGATTTTGGCGAATCTTTGGCACCTATCGCAGTGTCGTGAATAATCAGCTGCATCTTTATTAATTGTGGGCTAGAAGTATCCATATCGCAATATCTTTTTTGCTAAAGTCTGACCTCCTGTATGATCTCCACACTCACCTTCGTGCACTTCCCTTAGTACACGTTTGATGTCGTCGTGTGCAATACATCGTAACAGGGGCATAGAAAATCCTTGCCTATAAAGAATATCATCTTGTATGACATATCTGGCAGCCTTGCAAACTATAGCCCTTTTCTCACTCTTCTTTGATGGAAGTGTCCCATTCTTAATGAAGTTCTTAATTGGGGTCATCCACGACTCCTTCTCCGGCTCCGCCTCAAAAGCGAACTCAATTTCCATCGACTCAAAGCTTGGCGATTCCAACATTTCAATTTGAATCATTTCAGTCTCTTCTGGATTGTCGGAACTAGCCAGCTTTGCCAGCCTATCCGCCTTCTGGTTTTCAGCTCTTGGGATATGTGTTATGTTGTACCGCTCCAAGTTGCTCAATAGCTCTCTCACTTTCCTGAGGTAGGCAATAAGTCGAGGTCCCCGAGCCACAAACTCTTCTCGCACTTGGCAAACATCGATTTTAGAGTCACAGAATATGTCCAACATTTTTATTCCGAGGTCTTTAGCAAGCTTCAGCCCGGCAATCAGGGCTTCATATTCAGAGTCATTGTTAGTCGCTGAAAATTCTAATCGTAGAGCGTATTATAATGATCGTCCTTCAGGAGTGACTAAGACGATTCCAGCTCCGGACCTTCAGTCGTTCTTGGCTCCATCTGTGTATAGTTTTCACAAATCTATCTTTAACTCATCCTCGGACTTAACCACTTTGTCATCGATTACTTCCTCCTCTGGGATGGTGAACTCCACTATAAAGTCTGCCAGAGCTTGCCCCCTGATCGACTTTCGTGGTTGAAAATTTAAATCAAACTGACTTAATTCTATATTCCATTTGATCAACCGTCCCGGTGCTTCGGGTCTTTGCAACACCTGCCTTAGGGGCTGGTCAGTGTATATGGTTATGGGATGAGCTTGGAAATAGTGATGAAGTTTTCGGGATGTGATTAGGAGGCTGTAAGCGAGGTTCTCAATCTTTGGGTAGTTGCGCTCTGCCGATGCTAATTTCTTGCTTACATAATAGACTGGCCTTTGTACTTTGTCTTCTTCTCGAACCAGAGCTGTGCTAACGGCGTGAGCCGAGACTGCCAAGTAAACAAACAATTCTTCGTAATCCACTAGCTTTGACAAAATCGGCGGTTTCTCTAGCAGTTCCAATAAATTTCGAAATGCCTCAACACAGTCCGGAGTCCACTCGAAATTTTTCTTTCCTCTTTTAATCAAATCAAAAAACGGAACACATTTGTCTGTGGCTTTGGAGATGAATCTACTCAGCGCAGCTACTTTCCCTGCAAGACTTTGGACATCTTTAATTCTCCTCGGCTCTTCAATGTTCCTAATCGCTGCTATCTGGCTAGGGTTGATTTCAATTCCTTGGGAGCTCACAATGAAGCCTAGGAACTTTCCTGATGCCACTCCAAATGAGCATTTCAGAGGATTCAACTTCATCCGATACCTTCGCAGGATACCAAACATTTCCGCCATGTCTTGCGTATGGCTGGAGGACTGTTTCGATTTGACAAGCATATCATCCACGTAAACTTCCATAGTCTTCCCTATTTGATTATAAAACATTCTGTTCACCAAGCGCTGATAAGTGGCTACGGCGTTTTTCAATCCGAATGGCATTACAACATAACAATATAACCCCAAATTCGTAATGAAGCTCGTATGCTATTGATCTGGCACGTGCATAGGAATTTGATTATATCCGGAATATGCGTCCATGAAAGAGAGAAGTTCATGACCTGCTGTCGAATCTACAAGCTGGTCAATCCTGGGAAGTGGGAAACTATCTTTTGGGCAAGCTTTGTTCAAATCTGAAAAATCAATGCAAGTCCGCCACTTTCCATTCGGCTTCTTTACCAAGACGGGATTCGATATCCAGTCAGGATATGTCGAATCTCGAATAAATCCATTCTACTTCAGCTTCTCCACTTCCTCTTTGAGAGCAGCCGACCTCTCTGGGCCCAGCATACGTCTCTTTTGCCTCACAGGCGGATGTTTCGGGTTTACATTTAATTTGTGACTTATAATGGATGGCGATATCCCACACATGTCAGCGTGGGTCCAGGCAAACACGTCCAAGTTTGCCTTCAAGAAATCCGCTAGTTCTTTGGCTCGACGTGGATCCAATTGAGAACCAATCTTCAAAACTATTGTCGGATCAGCTTCATCAATGGGAATTTCCACTGTCGCTTCATTAGGAGTTGCATTCGTAGCCTCTGGTTCCTCGTCTTTTCTGGGATCCAGGTCTTTAGGCGTTCCTTTGGGCAACTCCTTCGGGGTCGATTTCTCTAATTGCTACGCCGAGCCCCCCTTTGAGGGAGACGAGGCATCTTTACTCTCGATGTTAAGTCCTTTCATCAACATCTTTAATTCGGCAACATAGCAGGCCCGTCCGGAAACATGATCCCCTCTCATTACTCCAGTTCCGGCTTCGGTTGGGAACTTAAGCAATAAACACCAAGGGGCAATACAAGCTCTGAATTCAGCAAGGGAAGGCTTCCCCAAAAATGCATTATAAGGCGAATCTACGTCCAACACTACGAACTGAAGCATCCACACTCTTCTGTGTTCTCCTTGCCCCAAGGTCACGGGCAATTCTATGTATCCCATGTGGGCTGTTGACGCCCCATTGAAGCCTCTGATCCGTCCTTCACATGGCTTCAAATCCTCAGATTCAAGCTTCATCTGATCGAATGACTTTTTAAACAAAATATTGATGGAACTTCCGTTATCTACTAACACCTTATGAACCAAGGCCGGCCCAATGGTGGTAGTAATGACCAACGAATCATCAGTGGGTGATTGAATCCCAGTATTATCTCTGCTGCGGAATACCACGTCGTCAAACATTGTCTTCTGTTGTTTTATGGGGGCGATATCTTCCAAATCATCACCTTCATTCACAACTACGTGTTTGGCCCCATTTACATATTGATCCATTGCTCTAAAGCTACGGATTACCGGGTGAGGTCCACCCACTATGGAGTTGATAACAATTCCCTTGCCTTTCTGCTGCGCTGTAGGCTTGGGAGCAGGTAGAATCTGTTTTGGAGCCTTCTCTCCTTGCCCCCTGTCCCTCGGGGCAACCTTGTATTCATCCAACTTCCCTTCATGCAGCAGCTTCTCAATCACATCTCTCAAATGCCGACATTCATTGGTTGAATGCCCATGAGTTCCATGAAACAAACAAAACTTCCCAGTTGCCATTTCTTTCTCTGTCGAGTCACGAGGTGGCGGTCTTTTATATTGCAAAACGTTGTACGTATCCAGGTAAATATTCTCCAGGGTGTCGTTCAATGGTGTATAATTCTCGTAGGTCTGGAATCGGGGCCTTTTGTTAGGATCACTTCCCCTATTTCTATTTTTTCTGTTACCGTTCGCATTACGGTTATTGTTGTTGCCCTCGTTTCCAGCATTGTTGTTTCCACCCTTGTTTCCCACATTTACTTCAACCTTTTCGGAACTTTCCCCAGACTGCTTCACGGCGATGTTACTCTGCACATTTTCTTTTGAAGCCGCCTCAGGCTTTCTCTTTCGATTTGCCCTGGCCTCCTCTCGTCTTAAATAAATATCGGCTTTTTCATAGAATATCTCTCTTGTGGAGGGTGTCTTCCCAGAAAGGTAATCCCCGAACTCGGATTCAGGATCGAATCCTTCTTTTAAGGCCATCAGAATGGTGGGCTCATGAGGGTCACTAACTTCAGTCACAGCTAAGTTAAAGCGGTCAAGATACGACCTCAAAGACTCTCCTGACGCCTGCTTAATTCTTGATAGTTCAATAACACTTTTGGACTTTCGGGTATGGAGTCGGAACTGATTCATAAAACGTTCGCTCAGTTCCCTGTAATTCGAAACCGAACGAGGGGGAAGTCGGGTAAACCAGAACAGCGCCACATCTTCTAAATAGATCGGGAATGCTTTACACTTCACTTCATCAGGGGCAGCAGCAGCATTCATGAGCCACGAGTATTGCATCAAATGCTGTCCCGGATCAGTTCTCCCGTTGTACTTGTCCATCTGTGGCAGGTTAAAACGCCGGGGAAACTGGAAGTCGAGGATATCGTCGGTGAAAGGAGTATGGCTTCGCTCAATGCCATAATCTTCATTTGTATAGTTCCGGCTCTCGGACATGATCTGGCGCACCATTGCATGTACATCAGCATTAGTTAGGGGCCGTTCAGGTTCCCTGGCCCTAATATCCGGGTTCCTTCTGGGCTCTTGTTCAGGAGATGCCCTTCTTCTTCGAACTGCTTCTTCTCTATTCCGTTCCCTATGCTCCCGGTCGATCTCCAGAGGAGGGGACTGGAGCCTTTGCCCCCGAGTGGGGTCATTGCTTCCTAGTGCTCGTGCAATATCCTCGCGAAACCCTAAAGATCCGAATGTCAGCTGCTCCACATTCTGAGGTCGTTCGAGCGGCCTTCTTTCACGGGGCCGCTCTTCCTCAGAAGATGAAGACTGATCCACTGGTGTATGACGAACCGGTGATGCGGTTCTCTGTCGACGGAGTTCGCTAATCTCTCTGCTCATGAGCCTCATATTTTCCTACATCATGAGATTAGTGCGCTCGTGGAATTTCATAGCCTCCCTAGTACTCTCAAGCATGTCAAGTAAGCGCGAGAAATCTCCTTGAGTAATGGGCGCAGATGGATTGACCTGGTCACTGACCCTGGTGGCTGGAATCGGAGCATTTGTAGGGACTCGAGTAGAGGTTCCAACATCACCAAGAGTCGGATCGGATTGGAGATGGGAGATCGGGTCGGTTCGGAGCTGGGGAGCCTGTTCGGGTCGGTACATGGCAAGCTGCTCGGGTCGGTTAAGATTGGGGGAATGCACTGCTTCAGAATCTCCTACCCGGATCGGATCGGAGCTCTCCCCCTGGAGGCGGTTCGGATTTCCTGCATCGGTTCGTCCTGCTGCTGAACTCTGCCCACAAGACCTTGTCATAACCGAATTTTGCTGATCTTCGCCAGCTCCATTTCCTCGACCAGATTGAACTTCATTGCCTTTTCCTTTGGCCATGGTTCTTCGACAATCACTTCAACAAATATCCAAGGGCGTTGAAACTTGAGGATTAACTTCTTTGAACTCAATGGTCCAAAAAGTAGAATGATAATCCCGAAAAACAAAAAATTCAGATGATTTCTCAGTGAAAGCACCAAAATGTTAGACCAAAAAGTGGTTCTAACACCCAAATTGATTAAAAGCGAAATGAAATGAGATCAAAAATAAAAATGAACACACAGGATTTATAGTGGTTCGGCGAAGAAATGCCTACGTCCACTTGTCTTTCACTATTCTCAATGATTTAGTTGCAAATACAATGAAATATTCACTTGATTTCTCTCACAACTCACTTACAATCACTCAATTGTCTAAAATCAAATAATGAAAGAAGATTTGGATTTTCCGAGAATGGTGGAATTCAGATTATGAAGGTGGTTGAACTCTCAAAGTGTCAGAAAAAGATCCTTTTCTTTGTCTCCAGACGGGGTATTTATAGGTGAGAATTTGCTCAGAATCCGATCCGGATCAGAGCCACGTGTCATCCATCCCATCAGCCTCGGGTTCGGATGAATTTCTATGTTGACAACGCATCAGAGTAGTGGACGTTGAGGGTAGGAACTGGTCATTGCCGATCCGATTAACCAGGCGCTCATGCAGGAGAGTGACGTGGAAGACAGGCTCGGGTCGGAGGGGTATGCACAAGGGGTTCGGATCGGAGTACCCGATCCGACCCGGATTGACTTAGAACCAATTCTCTCTTCTTTTTACTCTGCTCCGCTCCGATCTATCTCTGTAGAAATTGGGTGGCTTTCCGATCCGACTGGAAGTAGATTGCCCTCCGATCCGAATAGTTGTGCCTCTCTAATTCCAATAGCAATAGTTCACCGATCCGAACAGCAGACTTTACCCTATCCGAACCGCTACCCTGCTCCGATCCGACCCGCTCTAGTGTTATTCAAGTTCTTCAATATTTCACATCTTGACTTTGTGTTGCCCAGTCCACAAAGTGGGCTAACAAGTATATATATATATATATATATATAAAATGGCCTGAATAGAATGCGCCGCGCCGCGGCAGTTTACGAATTTCGGCCATTGACTTCGAATTGACATTATGGGAGATCCGACCGTCGAATTCTCCTGAAACCGGAACCGTTGGGTTCGTATCGGAAAGAGCATTCCAATGAATATTAGAAATTTGATATCTAACAGTTGGATTTGGAATTGTGTCCAAACCAAATTTGGAAAAGGTCGCTGTAAGTGCAGTTCGGTGGCCGTTATTGAAAACCGACTGTACGGGCCTTGATAAAATTATTAAAAATATCTATAATTTGTGCAAAATCACAATATATGAATTGAAAAGAACTGGGATGAAAAATTCCACATTTTCAAGGATAATAATATGTTTTTATCAAAATGAACTAGTTTTGAACTAGATTTGTAGTGGTTTTAAAAATAATCAGAATTTCCAATATACGAATTGGAATGGATTTGAATCGAAATTGTCTTCAGAATATTTCGATGTTGGATTTCGTGATTATATAGATATGGTGGTGGAAATTTGAAAGATATATTTATATCATTATTTCCAATACGATATTTATTGGTTTCAGAATTTGATATTGAATATAAGCCGATATATTTTCTATTCAGAGCCTTTTATATAATATCAAATAGGATTTTGGGTTCGTTGTGAATGGTGTCTTAAATAACACTGTTCTTGAACCCATTGTAAAAAAGAATAAATCTTTTTAATTAAGATTTAGTGAAATTATCCAGTTAATTTGGTATTTAATTGGAATTGAATTTAAATTGGTTTTTTGGGTTTATCATGAGCGGTGTTTTGAATAACACCTGTTCTTTAACCCGATTAACAATAGAATGTGATTTTGGGTTTATCGTGGATCGTGTTTTAGATGACATTGGTTCTTTAACTTAGTTAAAGACAGGATATTGATTTGTGGGAAGATTAAAACTAAGTGGAGTTTTAATGAATCTGTAATTAAATTGAAATGGGAATTAATAATTTAAATTATCAAATTTGGAAAGTGATCGAAAATGGGGTATCACCAGTTTTGCTCCAAGGCGATAGTTGAATCTTTTATTAGATTTGAACGTGAAATGGTAATTAATTTTACCGATAACATCATGGGGTTAGATATGGAGTATTACCAGTTTTGCTCCATGGGATGAATAGGTTGGATTTGGGAAATAAAATAAATAATTACTTCGGTGTGGTTCGCTAATCTCGACCAGTTTGGAAAACCATGATATGGTTTGAAATGATATCCAAAGGAAGATTAAAGAATAAATTTAGAAGAATTTATCTTTGATAAAATTAATGGGAACCTTTCCCTGAGAATGTGAATATCAGAATAAAAAATATATTCTTAATTGGAATGAGGCGTACGTTGTGTTTATGTGACACTTTTTTATTATATACGCGGGTTATTCGGAAAGGCCGGGTTTATACCCATTCTGAATAACCGATTCGACGATAAGTCGAAGATGAAGACGGTGGTTGAAGACCGGAAGTCTTCACATCGTTTGGGTGATTACTGATAATCTTGATTGGGCTGTACACCCAAGATGAGGGAATCAGTTGGTGATCGTCCAGACGTACTTGGAGATCGATGGATATGCGAGGAAAGTGCCAATGGTTTCGTTCAGACTCAGAACGAACTTATAAATGGACAGTGTTTCTGACATTGGATTTTATTCTGTTTTGATTGATCTCTATTAAATATACATCTGTTTGGCGACGGAGAATTTATTCTCTTGCTTAACGCCCTTCTTTGAGACGTACGAGCTCAGAGGTTGTATATCGATGGACATCAGTCGCATGGAGTGAATTGCCGGTGTGGCATGCCTAAGTAGAAAATGATCAAGGCTTCTGTTGAAAAGCAAAATCTTATGGTTGATGATCAAAGCATGACCTGTGTGGCGCAGCTTTGTGTATGGCGTTAATTTGCGAGCCTCACACCTCGGTATGAGTCAAAAACGGGATAGTGACTGCAGGGAGAGGACGACGTTTCTTTCTAGTTAGTGGTGGAGTCAGTGCTTAAACTAGCTGACATTTATATACTTTTCACTTGTGTGGTTGTTGGAATGCGAGGCACCTCAGATATAGGTCTGTTTGGACCGGGAAACGTGTGCTCAGGAATTGCCAATCCTCAAAATTAAGAGAGGACCGGCCCTGAAGATCCAAGGATCGCTGTGTGTGGGCTTGAGACATGTGCTAGAGTGTCTCGAACAAAGAGGAGCTTGCCCCTTGCCTCGACTCATGATGGAAATCCAATTTCCAATACGTGACTTTCGGTTTTATTTGTAGAACCTAGTATGGCGGCATAGTAGATGGTAGCTATGCCATCTATGATCGATACTTGTGATTGAAATTGTTTTGACACTATACACTTATAGTAATATCAAGATAATTTGTTTTTATACGTATTAAGCATTATTTGGCTATTATAAGGTAAAACCCTATCCTCCGGCTTGCGTTGCATTATGTGATGGGACCTGAGTCTTATACTAGCTTCATTTTTCTTTATTTAGCATTGCGTTGTTTGTTTTATGCACTGGTATTCTTGGGAGGAAACACGTTCCGTGTTATACGGCGTGGTCCTTTGATTTACCTAACTTTAAAAAATAAAGATTAATAACTGTTTTAGTTCTCACACTAGTCACATGACTGACCTGGAGTTTATTGTTTTAACCTAAACTATGGGTGCCCCTATTTTCAACACGGGCAGCTAGCAGTTTTGGTTTTGTAGATTTATATTCACAGGATCCTGATTTACAGCTGGAACGATGCCTGGAAAGCTATGTATCCGTGTATTACTTTCAGTTGTGTTTTGTATTATTTTTCTGCTGCTATATAATTTATTGTAATCTATGATATTTATCGAATGTATTTTATTTATTCATACTCTGTATGTTTTTGTGTTTTGATGGAATTGTTGTAATAAACAATGAAATGTTCTTTTGTTTGTGTTCCGATGTGTGTTGTTCTCAATTCAATCCGTGCTTTCCTTATCGGGGAAGTTCGGGTCGTCTAAGCATTACATTGGCTCTGTGGCGTGACTCGGTAGAGATGGGGTTAGCAATACCCTAGTTTGAGTTTGAGTGTATATATACGAGTGAACGTATTTGTTATTTGATATAAATGGTTTTATATTGAGTAGATTTATTGGTTAAGTTGTTTATGGATTCTAGTCGATGGTGGGGCACCACAATATCGATAGGGGTTTCTAAAACACTCGAATACAATGGGTCGACACGATTTGTTTTGAAAAGTGGGTAAATAGAATAATTTTACCCAAATTATATTTTGATATAGAGAAGATATATATATATATATTGGAATGAATATATATATATATTGGATATATCGGTTGTTATTATAATCGAGTAAGATTATAAATTAAGTGGTTATGTAAGTAACCAATCAGAAATCATATTAGTGAAATTTGTGGAATGAATTGAATTAAATCTGAAATTAAAATCAGAGTTGAAATTAAAACCTTGGAATTTGAAAGGTGTTTGTAAATGGATTTGAATTAAGTATATGAGAATTTTAAAAT
This sequence comes from Allium sativum, assembly GCA_030737875.1. NCBI lineage: Eukaryota > Viridiplantae > Streptophyta > Magnoliopsida > Asparagales > Amaryllidaceae > Allium > Allium sativum. The sequence continues at coordinate 163,642,294 of CM060923.1, forward strand.
CCTGAGAGATTTTAAATTGTTTACAAACATTGGAAGGATATTTTGAAATAAATTTCAAAATGGAAGTGTTTAAAAATATGAGTTTTGAAAAGTGATATAGTATTGAACTCACTCCGAAAGCTGGAAATAGATTCCGATGATGATCATGACATCATCGGTGTTCAATTTCGAGTTTTAAGTGACGAATTACTACCGAAAAGATTTTGTTTTTGAATTGTTGTGAGAGCAACAAGTTGTTTGAAATCCAAAAAGGAATATTTGGTGTTAGAAAAGCAAAGCTGTTTAAAACTCCCAGGAAGAGACTGTTTGAATTAAAAACAAATTTAAATTGAAATTTGTGAAACCAAGCTGGAACTGAATTGAAAACAATTAACTAGAAATTGAATTAGATACGATATATCAAGTAGAATCATATTTTGAATTGTGAGATAGAATTTGAAATGGTATAGGATTGATGAGTTAAGAATTCGAAAATCGGGAATAGGACTTTGATCTGAAATTGAATTTGGCCTGGATAAGCGAATAGCCGTGTTGAGGATAAATTGATCAGAAATTTGATTGGGATAACATTGGTATATGTTGAGTTAATAGCATATGGAAGTGATAGAGTTGATATACCCAAAAAAAGGTACAAGTTTATATTTGATATAAGCATGAGATTTATGAGCCGATTTGGCGAGCCGCTTGGCTGTTTAATTTTCTTTTGGGTTGGAGATGGCCCAAAGAGGTGAGTTGGAGTTTGACCTATTTACCAGTACAAAGGAGGTGCTAGCGAAAATTTTCAAAAAGTTAAGGTGCTAGAAAATTTTCTGGATTTTTGAAAATTTTCGATAATAAGAATTAATTAATAATTTAATTGAAATTAAATTGGTTCAGTGAAACTGAATTTAAGAAGTGAACAAATATGTTCTAACCAGTCAATAGGGTTTGTTTTCTACCTTAACAATTTCGAGGACGAAATTATTTTAAGTGGGGAAGAATGTAACGACCCGTATTTTTTTGGGTAATAATTAATTTATTTAATTATTTAAATAAGTGAATTAGAGAATTTAATGGTTTAAATTAAATAACTATGAATATTTAATTAATATAATAATTAAATAATATATTTAATTCTGAGATAATCAGAATTGGCTGAAATGGCGATATGGTGTGAATTGGGCAATTCAAAATATATAATTAAGTTAAGAGTTGAATTATATTAATGAATATATTTTATAAACGATAGTTTGAACGTATAATTATAATTTAATTATAATCGAGCTCGAAATGGCGCGGTAGTTCGTAATTTAGTGATTCGAACTTTAAACGAATATACAGAAGCCGTTTTAAATCGGATTTCTGTAAAACAAGAAATGTTAGGAGCTGGTGAAGAATATTTTTCTAGTGGAAGAGAAAAATCGGGATTTCATCGTGTAGATTTTTAGTTACGTCCAGATTAAATATTCAAAAAAACAGCGGTATATTCATTCGTAGCCATAACGGTTGTTTAAAAATATTTGAATATCGGGTTTGAATTTAGACAAGGTTCTTTTGAGACATAATGATAATTTAATTTTTAGAATTTTATCGTGATTTTTAATTAATTAAATACGCAACTTTATATTTAGAGTATTTTGCACCCTTATTCAGTATTTTAGGGTTTCACAATATAAGTTAATCTACCTGTATTTTTATATTTTTGAAATCGTGGTACTTTAGTGGTCACAATGGTAATTTTATTTCTGTCATAGCGGGTCATATGTGATCGAGATTTTATAACAGGGTACCCTAACATTTTAAAACTAACAAATGAATACTTAACATAGAAGTATCTTGTTACACAATGTATACTACGCAATTGGCATTATCATATTTGTGGTCTTCATTCACCCAACAGCTTGTCCTCATTTTTTCAAAAGAAAAGAAACCGACCACGTTCCCTATTCTTCAGCTACTAAGAAATTAAGCTAGCCGACTTCCCATGTACCACATATTATAACCCAGATAAGTAAGTGGATATGTACTGTAACGACCCGGAAATTCTGAACCAATTAAATTTTTTTTTATTTAAAATAATATATTTTAAATAATAACGACGAGAAATTTATTTTGAATAGAATTAGAACGTATATATTTATATAGATCGTCGTTAGAATATAAGTATTTATTTTTAATTTATAAAAGGAATTGATAATGGCGTGGTAGTTCGATAATTCGATTTCAAAGTTCAAATGAATGTATAGGATTCAAAATAAACCGGAATTTAGTGAAACCAAAAATATTAGTACGGCTCCTCGCTCTACCTTAAAGCCTCACAGCTTTTGACAATGGGGAATCATGCATCTAGTTCGCACGCAGGCAGCATGTATATTTTTTTCATTTCCACAAACTAATCATATGTGGTTTCAACCAAATATTTCTCAACCACAAACGGGTATTTTTCAACCACAATCAATCAATTTCAACCACAAACAATTTCAATCAACCATTCGCTATCAATCAATTTTCACACCAATCACAACCAATAAATATCGTCCATGGTTTGTGGACGAGGGGCATGTATATATATATATATATATATATTTATATAGCATTTCACTTCTATTTCAACACATATATAATTTTTACAACGCATATACAACTTATACATCGAACGTACAACTTATACAAGAGGTGTACAACGTTTATATAACTCATACATCGATTGTATAATTTATACATCGTCGTTTTCCATATCGTTTATAATTTAGAAATCTCCCATTGGGTTCCACTCCACCAAAAATAGCAGATGGCTCAGAAAAATATACGGTCTCTTCTAGAATGTAAAGAGCGTCGACACGGTCCCTATGTCTCCTGTTTCATCGAATTTCGTCAACACATGAAAAAGATACGATTTTTCGAAGATGGTCGAATTTCGCGACACTTTAAAGTGTCAAAACCAGTTTAAAAATTCACAGCCGTACCATTCAGAGGTGGTTCAAATCTAGGTTTTGGATTTTCGATCAAACGGTGTAACGGTTCCACGATCGGGTTGTGCGAGGTCGAAGGGGGAGGAGGGGCGCTTCCGCGCGTGGTGGTCGGGTGTAGTTCGGTGGTGGCTGCTGCTCACGGCGGCTCTGGGAAGACCGCAACTTCCTGTAGGTGATTCTCCTCCTACTGGTCACGAAAATGATGATGGTGGGTATGGATTCGAAGCCCACGTCGAGCTCGACAAAAACATGCACTGGAGCGCCTGATTTTATTGAGTGGTTCACGAGATTTTGAAGAGAGAAGGGGTGGAGCTGTTATCGTTGTGCGTGGTTCAGAGGATCGGGGAGAGAGAAAATTCAACTGTCCAATGAGATTTTTTTATTTATTTATAAATTTTCAAAAATCCAAAAAATACCCATCTTCACGCACTAACACCAATCCAAACCCAACGACTATCGTCCCTAGCATTTTACCCCCATTCCGAACACAATGGGATACGTTTCGTAGGCCCATTCGACTGTTTCAGTCAGTTTTCCTTCAAATTAAAATATAAAACATTCAATATTTAATTTGAACGTACATTTCAATTTGCCAAAGCCACAAACTGATTTAAAAAATTCCAGAAAAATAAATCTAGCTATGTTTTGATGATATGGTCCTAACAAAACTAGTTACGTCGAATTCTGAGACCGTTTGCAAAACGGCCTTTTTCTAGATGATCCAATTTAACTATAATTGACCAAAACACATTTCTCTTTGCCATGCTCACATATTAGATTCAAAAATTAAGAAATTTGAAACCTAGCAATTACTTCACATCCCGGATCCAACAAAAGTGGTTTCGTCGAATTCCAAGGTCGTTTGCAAAATGGCCAATTTCACGGGCTATATAAATTCCATAGCGACCTTTCTGAAAATTCATTTGGCCATAACTTTAGCTTTCCGCTATGAAACATCGATTTTTCCGATTCGTTAGAAAGGTATTCACTAACAGATTTAAATATTTTTGGTTTCACTCAAATCCGTTTTGTTTTGCACCCGGTACAGTCAGTCGAAGTTTGAATTCAAAATTTGAAACTACCGCGCCATTTCAGGCCTTGTTTATAATTAGAATTATTATATTCGTTTTCAAACGTCGATTCAAACTCACTTTTCATTGATATTATTTAAAATATTTATTTTAAATATTTAAAATCCACTATTTTAGCCAATTTAAAAATTTTAAATTGGTTCAAATTTTCTGGGTCGTTACAGATTTGGAATTATGTCCAAATCAAATTAGGAAAAGGTCGCTATAAGTGCAGTTCGATGGCCGTTGATGGATAAAATTATTAAAGATATTAATAATTTATGTAAAATCATAATATGTGAATTAGAAAGAACTGGGGTGAAAAATTCCACATTTGAAAAGATAAAAATAGATTTTTATCGAAATGAACTAGCTTTGAACTAGAATTAAAATCAATTTATTTTTGAAAAAAATAAATTGAATCTGAAAGTGATTTTAAAAATAATCAATATTCCCAATACGTGAATTGGACTGGAGTTGAATCGAAATTATCTTTGGAATATTTCGATGTTGGATTTCGTGACTATACATATATTATTATGGGAATTTGAAAGATATATTTTATATCGTTATTTCCAATACGATATTTGTTGGTTTCAGGATTTGATATTGAATATAAGCCGGTATATTTTCTATTCAGAGCCTTGTATTTAATATCAAATGTGATTTGGGTTTGTCGTGAATGGTGTCTTCATTAACACTGTTCTTAAGCCCAATAGAGAGAAAGATTAAATCTTTCTATTTAGATTTAATGAAGTGTATCAATTAAATAATATTTAATTGGAATTGAATTTGAATTGCTTTTTGGGTTTATCGTGAGCGGTGTTTTGAACAACACCTGTTCTTTAACTCGATTAACAATAGAGTGTGATTATGGGTTTATCGTGAATCGTGTTTTAGATGACATTGGTTCTTTAACCCAGTTGAAGACAGGTTATTATTTTTTGAGAAGATTAAAACTAAGTGGAGTTTTAATGAATCTTTAATTAGATTGAAAAGTGAATTGATAATTTAAATTATCAAACTTGAAAGGTGATCGAGAATGGAGTACCACCAGTTTTGCTCCAAAACGATAGTTAAATCTTTAATTAGATTTGAATGTGAAATGGTAATTAAATTTACCGATAATACCGTGGGGTTAGTTATGGGGTAATAACAGTTTTTCTCCATGGGATGATTAGGTTGGGATTGGGAAATAAAATTAATAATTACTTCGGTGCGGTTCGCTAATCCCGACTAGTTTGGAAAACCATAATATGGTTTGAAATGATATCCAAAGGAAGATTAAAAATTAAATTTAGAAGAATTTATCTTTGATAAAATTAATGGGAATCTATTCCCTAAGAATTTGATTTTATGAATAAAAGAATATTCTGAATTAGAATGAGGAATTTGTTGTGTTTGTGTAGCATTTGTTTATCATATACGTGGGTTATTCGGAAAGGCCGGGTTTATACCCATTCCGAATAACCGATTCAACGAGATTTAAAAGATGAAGACGGTGGTTGAAGACCGGAAGTCTTCACATCGTTTGGGTGATTATCGATGATCTTGATTGGGTTGTACACCCAAGATGAGGGAAACAGTTGGTGATCGTCTAGAAGTACTTGGAGATCGATGGATATGCGAGGAAAGTGCCTCCGATTTCGTTCAGACCCAGAACGAACTTGTAAATGGATTGTGTGTCTGACATTGGATTTTATTCTGTGTTGATTGATCTCTATTAAATATACATCTGTTTGGCGGCGGAGAATTTATTCTCTTGCTTAACGCCCTTCTCTGAGACGTACGAGCTCAGAGGTTGTATATCGATGGACATCAGTCGCATAGCATGAATTACCAGTGTGGCACGCGTAAGTGGCAATTGATCAAGGCTTCTGTTGGAAAGCAAAGTCTTATGGTTGATGATCAAAGCACGGCCTGTGTGGCGTAGCTTTTTGTATAACGTGAATTCGCGAGCCTCACACACCGGTATGAGTCAAAAACGGGATACAGACCGTTGGTAGAGCATGACGTTTCTTTCTAGCTATGGGTGATGTCAGTGACCTACCAGCCCTGACATTTATATACTTTTTACCTGTGTGGATGTTGGAAGGCGAGGCGCCTCGGATATAGGTCTGTTAGTACAGGGAAACGTGTGTTTAGGAATTGCCAATCCTCCAAAGTTAGGTAAGGACCGGCCCAATCGATTCCAAGGATCAAAGTGGGGTCCTGAGACATTTGCTAGAGTGTCTCGAACGGAGAGGATCTTGCCCCTTGCCTCGACTCATGACGGAAATCCAATTTCCAATACGTGATATTGCGGTTTTATTTGTAGAGCCTAGTATGGCGACATGATAGATGGTACCCATGCCGCCTATGATTGATATTTATGATTGAAATTTTTTTGACACTATACACTTATAATAGTATCAAATGATTTCTTTTAAACGTACCAAGCATGTTTGGCTATTATAAGGGAAAACCCTATCCTCCGGCTTGCGTTGCATTGTGTGATGGGACCTGGGTCTTATAATAGCTTCATTTTTCCAAAAAGCATTGCGCTGTTTTGTTACATGCACTTGTATTCTTGGGAGGAAACCCATTCCGTGTTATACAGCGTGGTCCCTTGAATTACTCTCTTTTAAAATAAAGATTAATAACTATTTTAATTCTCACACCAGTCACATGACTGACCTGGAGTTTATTGTTTTAACCTAAACTTTGGGTGCCCCAATTTTCTGCACGGGCAGCTAGTAGTTTTGGTTTTGCAGATTTATATTCACAGGATCCTGGTTTACAACTGGAACGATACTCGGAAAGCTCTGTATCTGTGTATTATTTCTAGTTGTGTATTGTATTATTTTCCGCTGCTTTGTAATTTATTGTAATCTCGGATATTTTTCGAATGTATTTTATTCATTTATACTCTGTATATTCTTGTATCTGATGGAATTGTTGTAATAATAATGAAATGTTCTTCCGTCTGCGTTCTTTTGTGTGTTGTCCTCAAAATATCCGGGCTTTCCTTCGCGGGGAAGTTACGGGTCCTTACAGTGGTATCAGAGCTTTGGTTTACAGAGCTCGAGAACAAGACACATTAGAACCGAATGAAAGAATTCATCAGATATTGGATTAGTAATATCCAATTAGAATGACTCGTTAGAGATAGGATTAGTAGTATCCTGGAATGAGTGTGAAGAGTATATTTTTCAAATGAAAACAACATTTTTTTGAAATTTAAATCGTTTTATTCGTATTTGAATATTTATTTATTTTGAATTTGGACAATTGAGTATATAAAGATTTCGCGTATATGCGTCATGAACGTATATTCGAAGTTTTAATATACTGGATAGATATAGAATCACATTCTAGACACCCGCGGATAATTCTGATGATGTGGCCACATCATCAGCATTTATGTTCGTGTTTCGAAGGTGTGATATCTATATATTTCCATTAGACTGGTGTGAGAACCAAAATATAGCTAGAAAACATTGTTGTGATTTGGCATCAAAATCATGACTTTTTGTATGTATCAAAATTAAGAATTTGAAACGTTAATCCACTAATTGATTGATGGTTGTGTTGTTTGTTTATTTGTTTGATAATTTTGTACCATTTACGCCTAATAGAATCAAATACTGAATTGTATTGAAAATTAGTCGCATTTGCTTGCATATACATGTACTTACATTGAACATGTCATAGCAAGGAGGCTAGAGCAGAAGAATAAAATTTGTTTGCCCGACAAATAGGTACATGTTTACCATAATTTACTGTTTTGTTTGGGTGATGACGATTTTATGAGTCGATTGGCTAGCAGCTTGGCTTTTTCTTTTTCTTTTTGAGATCAGAAGGCCTGTATGGCAATTTCGGGATTTTCCCGGTGTAGAGGAGGTTATGAAGAAATTTTTCGAAAATTTAGGGTGTTAGCCAAATTTTTGAAAAATTTGAAAAGTTTTTAGAAATTGAAAAGTTGAAGAAATTAAGCCGTAAAGAAAACAAAGGAAGTTGAGTTGGTTTGTAAAACAACTTTCGGCTTTGTTCCTTTTCGGGAACGAAAAGTTTTAAGTGGGGGAGATTGTAACAACCCGGAAAATGCGAGCCAGTTTAAAATTTTTATTTTGGAAATTTTAGCGAATTTTGAATATTTAAAATGAATTATTTTAAATAATATTGACGAGAAATTTATTTTGAATAGAATTAGAACATATATATTATTCGAATTGTCGATGGAATATAAACAATTATTTATAATTATAAAAGGAATTGAAAATGGTGCGGTAGTTCGATAATTCGATTTCCAAATTCAGTTGAATGTACCGGGTGCAAAATAAACCGGATTTTAGTGAAACCCAAAAATATTAGAATCTAATTGATAATATCTTTCCAACGAATCCGAAAAATTGAAATTTCATGGCGGGAATCAAAAGATATGTCCAGATGAAAATTATAAATAGTCGCTATGGAATTCAGGCCCTTAAAAATGGGAATTTTGCAAACGACCTCGGATTTCGACGAAACCACTTTTGTTGGATCCGTGAGGTCAAACTATTGCTAGATTCCAATTTTCATAATTTTTCGAATCAATATGTGGGCGTGGCAAAGGAAAACGCGTTTGACCAGTTTTAGTTGATTTTAATCGACTGGAAAATGGCCATTTTTCCAACGGCCTCAGAATTCTATGAAACTAATTTTGTTAGGACCGTATCATTGATACGAAGCTAGAAAATATTTTTCTGGAATATTTAGAGTTAGTATGTGACCCAAGTAAATTGAAATGCGCGTTCAAATTTAATATATGGAGTTATATGTTGATTTTGACGAAAACTGATCGAAACGATCGAATCAGCTTATGATACATATCCCATTGTGTTCGGAATGGGGGTGATTAGCTATGGACGACAGGTGGTGGGCCTCGTTTCGAGGTCGAAATAAAAAGTCAACTTTTTTTGAAATAAAATAAAATAAAATTAAAATATCCCTCCCTTTTCCCTTATCACTCAGCCCCCCCGATTGGATTCATTCAAAGAAAAATAAAAATTTAAAGAAAGTAGGGTGGAGAATCGCGCGCCGCTAGGTGCGCTGGCCATCGCGCCGCTGGAGCGGGCGCAGCTCCGACCGCTCCCCCCCTCTCCTCTACCCTCCGTGCCTCTCTTCCTTTCCTCCTCTGCCAGAAACCGCAGGCTCCCACCCCCTCATCGTAGCGCGTGCCTCCTCCACAACCCACGCCCTCCACCACGCAGCCCTCTCTCCAGCTCCTCCCTCCTCGATTTCAGACCCCAAACCCCCTGTAAGTTTTAATGTTTTATTTTTATTTGTTTTCTTTACTTATTTATCATGTAATAGCTTTTATAAATTTAAAAATCGTTTTTGCATGATTAAAATCAGTTTTGTCTTCTATGTATATGAGATAAAAAGGGTTAGAACTTTAAATTAGAAAAGGCGAGAACTTTAAATTAATAAAAAGGGCGAAAACTTTATATATGAAAAGAAAAGATTGGATTTTTAAACTAGAAAGGCTATGATTTTTAGCTTAGCAAAGTTGGGATTTTTATTTATAACAAAGGCGATAATTTTATATAATAGAGAGGTTAAAAATATAATTTCTATATTATAGAAGTAGTAAAAATATAATTTTTATTTATGTAGAGTAATTAAAATATAATTTTTAATTAAGTAGTGAAGTAAAAATATGTTTTTTACTTCGATAAAAATAAAATCTTTATATTTATAAAGGCGAAATCTTTATATAGAAGAATAGCGTGATAAAAATGTAATCTTTATTATATGAATACCGATGTAAAAATAGAATTTTTATCTATACAGTAGCGATGTAAAAATAGAATTTTTATTTATGTAGTAGCGATGTAAAAAAAAGAATTTTTATCTATATAGTAGCGGTGAAAAAATAAAATTTTTATCTATATAATAGCGGTGTAAAAATAGAATTTTTATCTATATAGTAGCGATGTAAAAATAGAATTTTTATCTATATAGTTGCGATGTAAAAATAGAATTTTTATCTATATAGTAGCGGTGTAAAAATAGAACTTCTATCCATATAGAGTGATTATAAAAATATGATTTTTATATACATAACAACAGTATAAAAATGTGATTTTTATATATGTAGTGAAAGCGGGCAACGAAAGTGACAAAAGGCAGGAACTACAAGATTTCCTACATTAGAAGTGTCGTGAAGTTGGGATAGCTTTGGTGAGAGCTTCTCACTCTAAATTTCTTTTTCTAGTTATATATATATACTAGGACGCAGACGGTGCTTAGTAGCACCCGACACCCGTCGTCCACAGACCATGGATGGCTTGTATGTTTGTTTGATGTGTTGTGAAATTTGTTTGTGATGTTGATGTGAAATCGATAATAAATTGAAGATGGTTGAAATAAATTAATTATCATTGAAAATATAATTTTTAACGTGAATGTGAATAAATGAATATTTATAAACAAATCGGCCGATTTGTTTATATACACTGATTTGACTGATATTGATTGGGATGATAAATTTTACACATCGCCCAACTGCACAAATAAAAATCTGTTTTTGTTGATTTGAAACCCTACATGGGTGTTGGGATGATATTTGGCATACACTAATCCCAATTAGTTAATTGTATGTCGATCGATTGGTCGACATACTGTGTAAGCATTAATTATTTATATTTGATGCTTATGCAGTTATGTGGTGCACTTTGGATGATGGTTGATTGTTTATCGTTGCTATAATATACATGTGTTGTATGGAACCCATATAATTAACGTTATATGGTAATTGATTGGGACTCATCCCAATTGGGAAAATAATGAATATTATAAAAGAAAATTCATGTGTTGAATATAAAAATAGTCATGTGTTGACGACACTCATGTATTGAAACTATTCATGTGTTGAGTAAAATATTTTAATAATAAAATTTACATCTTTATCATATTTAAGATTAGAACCACTTTACAGTTTGAGTCTAATTGAAAATCAAATGATAGATACCATAATTTATAAAATATTTTACATAACCAAAATAGTCGTGTGTTGACAGTACTCATGTGTTGAGATTAGTCAGGTTTGAAAGAAATATATATTCATGTGTTGAATGGAATAAATATTCATTTGTTGAATAGAATAACGAATTTATTGAAATATATAAAGCCGGGTTGATTAGAGTTGCGCTATTTTGACGTGAACGATATTTATATCGATTATACTCGTTTTTATAATGAATATATAAAAGAAGTGATTTCAAAATATAACGTTTTGAAAATATTATCATTTATATAGTAATGATATGAAATATTCAATTTTAATTTGAAATTGAATATAGAGTCGAAATGGTTTTGAACACGAATTTAAAATGATTTATAAAATATGTTTTAAAAGGAAATCGACGAAATATATAATATATATGTATATATATATATTATATATAATGGCCTGAATAGAATGCGCCGCGCCGCGGTAGTTCGTGAATTTCGACCATTGACTTCGAATTGAGGTTGCGGGAGATCCGACCGTCGGATTCTCCTAAAACCAGAACCGTTGGGTTCGTATCAAAAAGAGCTTTCCAATGAATATTATAAATTGGAAATCTATCAGTTGGATTTGGAATTATGTCCAAATCAAATTAGGAAAAGGTCGTTGTAAGTGCAGTACGATGGCCGTTGATGGAAATCGACTGTACAGGCCTTGATAAAATTATTAAAAATACTAATAATTTGTGTAAAATCATAATATGTGAATTAGAAAGAACTAGGGTGAAAAATTCCATATTTGAAACGATAAAAATAGATTTTTATCGAAATGAACTAGTTTTGAACTAGAATTAAAATCAATTTATTTTTTAAAAAGTAAATTGAATCTGAAAGTGATTTTAAAAATAATCAATATTCCCAATACGTGAATTGGACTGGAGTTGAATCGAAATTATCTTTGGAATATTTCAATGTTGGATTTCGTGACTGTACATATATTATTATGGGAATTTGAAAGATATATTTTATATCGTTATTTCCAATACGATATTTGTTGGTTTCAGGATTTGATATTGAATATAAGCCGGTATATTTTCTATTCAGAGCCTTGTATTTAATATCAAATGTGATTTGGGTTTGTCGTGAATGGTGTCTTCATTAACACTGTTCTTAAGCCCAATAGAGAGAAAGATTAAATCTTTCTATTTAGATTTAATGAAGTGTATCAATTAAATAATATTTAATTGGAATTGAATTTGAATTGCTTTTTGGGTTTATCGTGAGCGGTGTTTTGAACAACACCTGTTCTTTAACTCGATTAACAATAGAGTGTGATTTTGGGTTTATCGTGAATCGTGTTTTAGATGACATTGGTTCTTTAACCCAGTTGAAGACAGGTTATTATTTTTTGAGAAGATTAAAACTAAGTGGAGTTTTAATGAATCTTTAATTAGATTGAAAAGTGAATTGATAATTTAAATTATCAAACTTGAAAGGTGATCGAGAATGGAGTACCACTAGTTTTGCTTCAAAATGATAGTTAAATGTTTAATTAGATTTGAACGTGAAATGGTAATTAAATTTACCGATAACACCGTGGGGTTAGTTATGGGGTAATAACAGTTTTGCTCCATGGGATGAATAGGTTGAGATTGGGAAAATAAATAAATAATTACATCGATGTGGTTCGCTAATCCCGACTAGTTTGGAAAACCATAATATTGTAACACCCCACGCCCGCTATGATCACTCACTAAGGGAATGCCATAGCATCGGTGGAGTATTTTGAGTGAATATAGAACAGAGTAATTACAGCAAGACAGATATTAGTAATACTTGAAAATTTTAAAACATCATCTCATAACAGCGGAAGTAAACATGTCTGGTTACATCACAAAACCATAATAAGAGTTAAGTAAAAATATCCATTCTTGCTAAATGAAAATACATAATCCCAATACATGAACTGATAGCCATAAAAGAAAAAGGTAAGTTGAGCTCTACATCTAGGGTCCAAGCTGCAAGAGAGTAGTAAAAGCAGCCTGATCAAAGCCCACTCGTGCTGGGCCCACTCTGAGAACCTGAGGGTTGGGAAAAAAGATAAAAACAACGGGGTCAGACATAAGTCTGAGCGAGTCCAATAACTTTAACAATACAATCATTAAAGTAACCAGAGAAGACATAAACTTGACATACGGTAATGTCTGGGGATGAATGGCTACACTAAGCAGCTTGGTGGACTTAGGATAAACTAAGATAACTGTAAAGACGCATCTACCCACCCAAGGATAATTACTACACTGCACCACACCAGTCATTCCTTTTTAAAGGTTGATCTCAAGGACATAGAAAATTTACTCAGTAGTTTCGTGTACCCCTAGCCCACTACATAGGTGCCGTCTGCCCCTATCTCCACTAGGTGTACTTAGTAATTTTACCTAGTAGTTTCGTGTACCCCTACATAGGTGTCGTCTGCCCCTATCTTTATTAGGTGTACCCACTACTCCCCAGCGATTGGCTCCCTACCGTAGATACCCGTGCTGGTCCCACAATGGGGTGTATCATTCCCCAAAGTGGCCACCTGATAATATCAACGGTGCACGGCTTTATATCTACACGATGCAACAACGGCTTATCTACCAGCCCGGGCCCACACACGCATATGAAACCCGTTGGACTTGCGTTGCCACCGCTAACCCGTTTTGGCCTCTTATAGTCAAGCCCAGTACGCGTGTCCCGTCCTCGACATGGGTCGAGCCCAATAAGATACATATGGGTTACTGGTTGAAATGGGCCCCCACAAGCTACCCACCTAAGCTTGTTACTTATCTAGTGTATCCCACTTAACCCTTTAATCATGTTTAATTACATGTTTCCACTTGGTTAAGTATTCTAATCGTATTTTCTATTGCCACCCAAGGCAACCCACTAGATTTCCACATGCCACCCAAGGCACCCACTTAACCCCTCATGTCCCTCTACATGCTAATATGGTTAAGTGTTCCTTAATTAATTAATTAAGATCATGACCTCATAAAGACCTCTCACATTAGACCATCTTTTATGACTGCTGGATATGTCGGTTGGTTCCGGGCAGACTTCTGTCATAAAAAGGGTCTAACCTCGTGTCTTAACTTTAATCACGTATTTAATTTATGACTAAGACCTCTCACATTGGGCCAATCATTTGTAGCCGCTGGATGGCCGGTCGGTTCCGGGCAGACTTCCGCTACAAAAGGGTCCAACCTCGTGTCTTAGTTGATTAATTACACCTAATTAATCACCCCCATATTAATTATCCCTAATTAATATCAAGTTTTTCATAACATGGGTAGACCTAACTCAATAGGTTAATTCCCATGGGGTAGACCTAACTCAATAGGTAAATTCCCACTTATGTTAATTTATTTTTATGGTATGCTTAATCATATCCAATCATACTTTTCTTAACATATTTATTAACCCCATCGTTCCCCACGCAAATCGTTCTCATTTCATAACATAATAAAGGGAAGATCCATCACAAATATCATGGTTTTAGCCAAATCTTAGCATATAACTTTGTCATGGGTTAAGAGGATGTCAACTTGCATATATGAGCATATATTAACCCAACTACATTTAACCCAAACTTGCATATTATCATACACATGACTTGCATAACATGTTGCATATGAACTTGCATATTATCATACACATATCTTGCATAACATGTTGAACTTGCATATAAGCATTCTCATAACTTGCATAACATGCATTTAAGCATACACATAACTTGCATAAGCATTCACATTCTTGCATAAGCATCCACATACTTGTATAAGCATGCATAACTTGCATATCATGTTAAACTTGCATTTAAGCATACACATAACTTGCATAAGCATTCACATACTTGCATAAGCATCCACATACTTGCATAAACATGCATAACTTGCATATCATGTTAAACTTGCATTTAAGCATACACATAACTTGCATTAGCATTCACATACTTGCATAAGCATGCATAACTTGCATATCATGTTAAACTTGCATTTAAGCATATACATAACTTGCATATGAACTTGCATAACAACCTACACATAACTTACATAACATCATACACATAACTTGCATATGAACTTGCATAACTCACTTGTTAAACATGCATAAATCCACTTATTAGATATGCATAAACCCACTTATTAAACATGCATAAACCCACTTGTTAAACATGCATACACCAACTTATTAAACATGCATAAACCCACTTATTAAATATGCATAAACATAGGAAAACATAGAGTAGCATATCATTACAAATGATTCAAACTCACTAATCCGCATTTAAGACCATAAGTCTCATTACACCCAATCTACTTACTTTAGCAATTGATGTTAAAGTGATAGAAACTCACCAAACCCAAGATTAGCAAACTTATGAAGTGGAATTAGTTGCTAAATATGAAGAAGATGATGATTAGAGGTTGATTAGCTTGCAACTTCCTTCATAAATTAGTGGAGGCTCCTTCTAAGATTTAATTTGGCGGCATGAGGCCATCATTTCTATTTTTAGTATGGATTAGGGTAGGTTTAGGGTGTATTTATAGATTAGGTGAGTGTTTTAGGCCCTTAGATTAACCCTAGATTAGACTAGGTCCGTTAGATTTAGGAAATCTCTAGAACCCAGCCCAGCCCTAGCCAGAAAACCAGATCTGGTGCACCCAAGCCCTCTGGTTCGACACGCCGTGTCGACAGGCAAGTCGACAGGCAAGTCGCCCCCCTGTCGACAGGCCTGTCGACAGCCCTGTCGACATGGTTAGGGCGGGAATTTTCCCGCCTGGCCCCGCTGGTTCTATTTTGAAATCTGAATTTGAATTTTTAAATCTGTTTTTAGCTTTAAATTTCCTGCAAACTTCATTGGGCCTTAACTGGGCCATACAGACTCCGATTTACAAAATTTCGGACTCTATTCTGCGTATTTTTCCGAGACGAACGCAATGACGCAGCCCGTTTCCCCCAATTCTCACATCTGAGATTATTTATTCTGCAATTAGTTAATTTTAGCATTAACTGAAATACGGGGTGTTACATTCTCCCCTCCTTAAAGGATTTCGTCCCCGAAATCTCTAAGCTAAGGAGAATGCATATCCTATCATCCAAACAACCATCTACTCAATCCATCAAACACGGGCATCCATTGTCCTTAAAACAATTTCTAATGATGTATGAGCATATGCAAAAAGTGTGTGTATATGTTCCCTATCTAATGTATGAACATATGCAAACCATGATAGTGCCATGCATCCATTATGTATGCGAGAGAACCCTATCGACACATACAATATCTACATGAGTGCACAATCATTCACCAAAATGCATCATCCATATGATAACACAATCATTATACATCCATAAATATAGCTTCCTACACACAATTTTACGCAATATGCAATATGAAGTGATTGAGCCGATCTAGTGCCTAGAGTGTGTATATATGCATCCACGAGCAACCACTAGCAACCACTTGCATCCACTTGCATCCATCAACCATAACATGTCTCAAACACATGTTTCAACCATAGGTTTACCCTATCTAAAGGTCAAAGGTACAAATGAGAGGACATACTAAAGATAAGATAAGTACTAGACAACGATAAAGGAGAAAGTAAAGACATACCCTCAAAAAGAAATGGGTACAATGAACGCATCTTCGCCTCCGTTTCCTAAGTTGCGTTGCTCTCGTCTTCTCCCCATTGTACTTTGACTAGTTGAACCTCTCGATTCCTCAATTTCCTAGTCTCTGACCCAAGGTTGCGAGTAGGAGCTCGTCGAATAGTCGCATCACGCTCTACTTCCACTTCTTTAAGCAAGCTCGGCTCTACCACCTCTGCGGTCTCATGTAAGCACTTCCTCAAATGGGACACAAGGAATACATCATGTACACCACTAAGTTTGTCGGGCAGCTCCACTCTATATGCCATCCGTCCAATCCTTTCCTTAATAGGAAACGGCCCCACGAACCTTGGTGCTAACTTCCCAACAGATCCAAAGCGAACCACATTTCGTAACGGAGACACTTTGACAAAGACCATGTTCCCAACTTCAAACTCAAGATCCGTCCTTCTCTTATCCGCATAAGATTTTTGCCTATCCTGCGCTGCTTTCATCCTTCTTCGAATCAAGTCAATCTTCTCAGAAGTCTCCCTAACCATATCAGGCCCAAGCAAAATTTTATCCATAGATTCCCACCAACATGTAGGTGATCGACAGGGCCTTCCATAGAGAGCTTCGAAAGGAGCCATACCAATACTGGACTGAAAGCTGTTATTATATGCGAACTCCACCAATGGAAGATGCTCTTCCCATGTACCTCCAAAATCTAAGATACAAAGCCTCAAAAGGTCTTCTAGAACACGATTCACCCTCTCAGTCTGGACGTCTGTCTGAGGATGATATGCGATGCTCAGACACAATTGAGTCCCCACTGCTTCTTGCAAACTTCTCCAGAACTCGCTAGTGAAGATAGGATCTCGATCACTCACTATGCTAGAGGGTACCCCATGCAATCGAACTATCTCTCGAAGATATACAGAAGCTAGCCATGGAGCGGTCCTCTTGCTCTTCACAGGTATGAAATGGGCGCTCTTAGTAAGTCTGTCTACCACCACCCAAATTCCCGTATTACCCTTTCTCGATCTGGGTAACCCGTCAATAAAATCCATCGAGACACTATCCCACTTCCATTGCGGAACTTCCAATGGGTGAAGCAACCCACCTGGTTTCTTTTGCTCCGCCTTCACTTGTTGGCACACCAAGCATCGAGCGACATACTCGGCCACATCTTTCTTCATACCAGCCCAGAAGAAAACCCTCTTCATGTCTTGGTACATCTTGTCCCCACCGGGATGAATGGTCATCCTAGAACGGTGTGCATCATCAAGAATAACCTTCCTTAAACCCTCGTCTTGCGGTACACAAAGTCTACCGTCCCTACGCAAGCACCCCCTATCGTCTAGGGTGTACCTACTCAAATGGCTGGACGACTCCCCCCTTATGAGCTTCTCCACCAACTCAACCAACTGTGGGTCGTCCCTCTGTGCTTCACCAATCCGCCCCAAAAGAGTAGGTCTAACCTCCAAGGATGCTAGCAAACCGAGTACATAATCAATGGAAGGTCTGAAATCAAACATCGAGATAAATTCCAAGCTTCGTTGTTCCACAAATAATGGACTCAAGGGCAACCTTTTTCTGCTCAAGGCGTCCGCCACCACGTTACCCTTGCCAGGGGTATACGCTATCTCGAAATCATAGGATGCTAAGAACTCCATCCACCTTTGCTGTCTCAAATTCAAATCCTTCTGAGAAAATAAGTACTTCAATGATTTGTGGTCAGTGAACAATTCGAATCTCTCACCAAGAAGATAATGGCGCCAAATCTTAAGCGCAAAAACAATAGCGGCCAACTCTAAATCATGGGTAGGGTAATTTTTCTCATGCACTCTCAACTGCCTTCCACCATAGGCTATCACCCTTCCCTCTTGCATTAAGACTGCGCCAAGTCCTGTCCCACAAGCATCGGTATAAACAACAAATGGCTTGCTCCCATCTGGAAACACTAAAACTGGAGCAGTGGTTAAAGCTCTCTTTAACCGTCGGAACGCATCATCACAATCTACGTCCCATGCGAAAACAAGATTCTTCTTTGTTAAGCGGGTTAATGGGGCTGATATCCTCGCGAAGTCTTTGATAAACTTCCTATAGTAACCCGCCAACCCCAAGAAACTTCTTACTTCGGTAGCATTCTTCGGAACCTTCCAATCCTGAATTGATACTACCTTCGCGGGATCCACAGCTATCCCTTCCTTGGAGACCACGTGCCCCAAGAACCGCACTTCCCTCCTCCAGAAGTGACATTTAGAGAATTTAGCCTTAAGGCTATGTGCTCGAAGAGTCTTCAATACCTCCCCAAGATGTAGGGCATGCTCTTCTTCACTCTTAGAAAATACTAAGATATCATCCACAAAGACCACCACGAACTTATTAAGGAACTCCCTGAACACCCTACTCATCAAATTAACAAAGTATGCCGCGGCGTTCGTCAACCCAAATGGCATCACTAGCCACTCATAGAAACCATCCGGAGTTCTAAAGGCAGTCTTGTCTATGCTATCCTCAGCCACCCTCAACTGATGAAACCCCGTGGCTAAGTCCAACTGAGAAAACACTGAAGCGCCAACCAACTGATCGAAAAGATCATCAATCCTCGGCAATGGGTGTCTATTCTTCTTTGTGAGCTTGTTGAGTTCTCTATAGTCTACACAAAGTCTGAGGGACCCATCCGCCTTCGTAGCAAATACTACTGGAGCACCCCACTCCGATATACTCCGTCTTATGAACCCCTTCTCAAGCAACTCCCCGACTTGCTTATGGAGTTCCCTCCTCTCACGAGGAGCCATGTGGCGCACTGGTAAAGATACAGGTTTAGCATTATCCACCAGATATATTCGGAAGTCAATCTCCCGCTTCGGGGGTAAGCCCTTCACCTCCTCAAACACATCCGAGTATTCCCGGACCACTCTAACAGATTGCAAACTCTCGACCGAAGCGTCAAGCGATTCAAGATAACTTAGCATAACAGAATCCATGGGATTACAAGAGATCTCGAGAGTGTTACCCAAGCGGGTCATGAGCCTAACAACTCTCCTTTCGCAATCAAGAACAGCACCATTACTGGATAACCAGTCCATGCCCAAAATCAACCCATAGCCCGTGAAGCCCAACACAAAAGCATCACATCTAAACTCAATGCTAAGTATAGAAATCTTCAAACCCAAACATATCATGGACAAATAAGTGGAGCCCCCAATTGGGTTTGAAACAACCAAGGGATCATCTACCAGACTGGTGTCTAAGTGCAGTGACTCAACTAATGATGATGAGATAAACGAATGCGATGCGCCTGAATCAAACAATGTACGGACAGGATGATCAAATAGAAAAACCAGACTTTCAACGGAAATAGTTCTACCTCTTTCCTGAATCGGTGGAACCGCGAGAGCCTGTACTTGCCCCCTAGCCTGACCTGGTGCCATAAGAGCTTACACCTGTCCTCCTGAGGTAGACCCCGTCCTTTGCCCTTTCTTAGGACAGTCTTTCACTAGATGCCCTGCTTCGCCACAGTGGAAGCAGCCAGTCTTCTTCTTCTTGCGGCAATCCTTGCTTAGGTGGCCAGGTGTCCCATAATTGAAACACTTCTTCTTCTTGCCCTTGCCACCGTTGCCTTTCCCACCTTTATTTTGCTGTTGTTGCTGAGGTTTCTTTTGATCTCCCTTCTTCTCGGGTGCCTTATTAGCATTGGGACCCTTCTCTTCTTCATGCATGAGTGCCATGTCAACTAGCTTCTCAAAGGTGGCCCCCATAGGGATATGAGTCATAGCCAACCCATGCATCGGTTCATTCAAGCCTTTCACGAACCTCAAAGCCTTCTTCTCTGGTGTATTCACCATGTCTAGGCCAAACCTTGCCAATTGATTAAACTTGTTGACATATTCCTTCACTGAGAGATTTCCTTGCTTTAGAGTCAAGAATCTTTCCATATACAAGTTTTCCTCCGCCCTTGAGAGAAACTTTGCCACAAATCTTTGCCTAAAATCCGCCCAAGAGTCAACGGGGCGTTCTCCATTAGTGACCTCCCACCAGAATGAGGCCTCTCCCTTCATTAACCAAGCAGCTAACTTGACTTTCTTTCCTTCTTCCATCTCAAAGATATCTATCAACTCTTCCACCTCCTTAAGCCAATCTCTAGCCTCCACAAAAGTTTCAGATCCTTGAAAAGGTTTCCCTCCCATAGCTTTAAATTCCTTGCAAGTCTTAGCAAAAGTATCCGTGCGAGGAGGAGGGGGAGGAGGAAGATCGGGTGCTACGGTTGGTGGAGGAACATTTGCTGGACCCGCAGTGGTGGCCCTAGCCTCCATCAATCTCCTATACCATACTGGTACCGTCACACCCTCCGGAAAATTAAGATCCTCAGCCATGCTGAAACGAAAAAGGAAAGATTCAAAACGGAGAATTCGAAGGATATAGATATGGCTATTGGGGATTATGCTTTTCTTTCAAAAACTTTTCTCTTTAAAGACATGTTTTTGAAAATATCTCTTCCAAAAATGTTTTTAGAAAAATAGTTTTCTAAAAAAAAAATTTATATGTTCCGGTAACCTTTGCTCTAATACCACGTGTAACACCCCACGGCCGCTATGATCACTCACTAAGGGAATGCCATAGCATCGGTGGAGTATTTTGAGTGAATATAGAACAGAGTAATTACAGCAAGACAAATATTAGTAATACTTGAAAATTTTAAAACATCATCTCATAATAGCGGAAGTAAACATGTCTGGTTACATCACAAAACCATAATAAGAGTTAAGTACAAATATCCATTCTTGCTAAATGAAAATACATAATCCCAATACATGAACTGATAGCCATAAAAGAAAAAGGTAAGCTGAGCTCTACATCTAGGGTCCAAGCTCCAAGAGAGTAGTAAAAGCAGCCTGATCAAAGCCCACTCGTGCTGGGCCCACTCTGAGAACCTGAGGGTTGGGAAAAAAAGATAAAAACAACGGGGTCAGACATAAGTCTGAGCGAGTCCTATAACTTTAACAATACAATCATTAAAGTAACCAGAGAAGACATAAACTTGACATACGGTAATGTCTGGGGATGAATGGCTACACTAAGCAGCTTGGTGGACTTAGGATAAACTAAGATAACTGTAAAGACGCATCTACCCACCCAAGGATAATTACTACACTGCACCACACCAGTCATTCCTTTTTAAAGGTTGATCCCAAGGACTTAGAAAATTTACTCAGTAGTTTCGTGTACCCCTAGCCCACTACATAGGTGCCGTCTGCCCCTATCTCCACTAGGTGTACTTAGTAATTTTACCCAGTAGTTTCGTGTACCCCTATATAGGTGCCGTCTGCCCCTATCTTTATTAGGTGTACCCACTACTCCCCAGCGATCGGCTCCCTACCGTAGATACCCATGCTGGTCCCACAATGGGGTGTATCATTCCCCAAAGTGGCCACCTGATAATATCAACGGTGCATGGCTTTATATCTACACGATGCAACAACGGCTTATCTACCAGCCCGGGCCCACACACGCATATGAAACCCGTTGGACTTGCGTTGCCACCGCTAACCCGTTTTGGCCTCTTATAGTCAAGCCCAGTACGCGTGTCCCGTCCTCGACATGGGTCGAGCTAAATAAGATACATATGGGTTACTGGTTGAAATGGGCCCCCACAAGCTACCCACCTAAGCTTGATACTTATCTAGTGTATCCCACTTAACCCTTTAATCATGTTTAATTACATGTTTCCACTTGGTTAAGTATTCTAATCGTATTTTCTATTGCCACCCAAGGCAACCCACTAGATTTCCACATGCCACCCAAGGCACCCACTTAACCCCTCATGTCCCTCTACATGCTAATATGGTTAAGTGTTCCTTAATTAATTAATTAAGATCATGACCTCATAAAGACCTCTCACATTAGACCATCTTTTATGACTGCTGGATATGCCGGTTGGTTCCGGGCAGACTTCTGCCATAAAAAGGGTCTAACCTCGTGTCTTTACTTTAATCACGTATTTAATTTATGACTAAGACCTCTCACATTGGGCCAATCATTTGTAGCCGCTGGATGGCCGGTCGGTTCCGGGTAGACTTCCGCTACAAAAGGGTCCAACCTCGTGTCTTAGTTGATTAATTACACCTAATTAATCACCCCCATATTAATTATCCCTAATTAATATCAAGTTTTTCATAACATGGGTAGACCTAACTCAATAGGTAAATTCCCATGGGGTAGACCTAACTCAATAGGTAAATTCCCACTTATGTTAATTTATTTTTATGGTATGCTTAATCATACCCAATCATACTTTTCTTAACATATTTATTAACCCCATCGTTCCCCACGCAAATCGTTCTCATTTCATAACATAATAAAGGGAAGATCCATCACAAATATCATGGTTTTAGCCAAATCTTAGCATATAACTTTGTCATGGGTTAAGAGGATGTCAACTTGCATATATGAGCATATATTAACCCAACTACATTTAACCCAAACTTGCATATTATCATACACATGACTTGCATAACATGTTGCATATGAACTTGCATATTATCATACACATATCTTGCATAACATGTTGAACTTGCATATAAGCTTCTCATAACTTGCATAACATGCATTTAAGCATACACATAACTTGCATAAGCATTCACATTCTTGCATAAGCATCCACATACTTGTATAAGCATGCATAACTTGCATATCATGTTAAACTTGCATTTAAGCATACACATAACTTGCATAAGCATTCACATACTTGCATAAGCATCCACATACTTGCATAAACATGCATAACTTGCATATCATGTTAAACTTGCATTTAAGCATACACATAACTTGCATAAGCATTCACATACTTGCATAAGCATGCATAACTTGCATATCATGTTAAACTTGCATTTAAGCATATACATAACTTGCATATGAACTTGCATAACAACCTACACATAACTTACATAACATCATACACATAACTTGCATATGAACTTGCATAACTCACTTGTTAAACAAGCATAAATCCACTTATTAGATATGCATAAACCCACTTATTAAACATGCATAAACCCACTTGTTAAACATGCATAAACCAACTTATTAAACATGCATAAACCCACTTATTAAATATGCATAAACATAGGAAAACATAGAGTAGCATATCATTACAAATGATTCAAACTCACTAATCCGCATTTAAGACCATAAGTCTCATTACACCCAATCTACTTACTTTAGCAATTGATGTTAAAGTGATAGAAACTCACCAAACCCAAGATTAGCAAACTTATGAAGTGGAATTAGTTGCTAAATATGAAGAAGATGATGATTAGAGGTTGATTAGCTTACAACCTCCTTCATAAATTAGTGGAGGCTCCTTCTAAGATTTAATTTGGCGGCATGAGGCCATCATTTCTATTTTTAGTATGGATTAGGGTAGGTTTAGGGTGTATTTATAGATTAGGTGAGTGTTTTAGGCCCTTAGATTAACCCTAGATTAGATTAGGTCCGTTAGATTTAGGAAATCTCTAGAACCCAGCCCAGCCCTAGCCAGAAAACCAGATCTGGTGCACCCAAGCCCTCTGGTTCGACACGCCGTGTTGACAGGCAAGTCGACAGGCAAGTCGACCCCCCTGTCGACAGGCCTGTCGACAGCCCTGTCGACATGGTTAGGGCGGGAATTTTCCCGCCTGGCCCCGCTGGTTCTATTTTGAAATCTGAATTTGAATTTTTAAATCTGTTTTTAGCTTTAAATTTCCTGCAAACTTCATTGGGCCTTAACTGGGCCATACGGACTCCGATTTACAAAATTTCGTACTCTATTCTGCGTATTTTTCCGAGATGAACGCAATGACGCAGCCCGTTTCCCCCAATTCTCACATCTGAGATTATTTATTCTGCAATTAGTGAATTTTAGCATTAACTGAAACACGGGGTGTTACAAATATGGTTTGAAATGATATCCAAAGGAAGATTAAAGAATAAATTTAGAAGAATTTATCTTTGATAAAATTAATAGGAACCTATTCCCTAAGAATGTGATTTTGTGAATAAAAGAATATTCTGAATTGGAATGAGGCGTTTGTTGTGTTTGTGTAACATTTTTTTAGCATATACGTGGGTTATTCAGAAAGGCCGAGTTTATACCCATTCTGAATAACCGATTCGACGAGATGTCGAAGATGAAGATGGTGGTTGAAGACCGGAAGTATTCACATCGTTTGGGTGATTACCGATGATCTTGATTGGGCTGTAGACCCAAGATGAGGGAAACAGTTGGTGATCGTCCAGACGTACTTGGAGATCGATGGATATGCGAGGAAAGTGCCTCCGGTTTCGTTCAGACCCAGAACGAACTTGTAAATGGATTGTGTGTTTGGCATTGGATATTATTCTATGTTGATTGATCTCTATTAAATATACATCTGTTTGGCGGCGGAGAATTTATTCTCTTTCTTAACGCCCTCCTCTAAGAGGTACGAGCTCAGAGGTTGTATATCGATGGACATCAGTCGCATGGCATGAATTACCAGTGTGGCACGCGTAAGTGGCAATTGATCAAGGCTTCTGTTGAAAAGCAAAGTCTTGTGGTTAATGATCAAAGCATGGCCTGTGTGGCGTAGCTTTGTGTATAACGTGAATTCGCGAGCCTCACACCCCAGTATGAGTCAAAAACAGGATACAGACCGACTGGAGAGAACGACGTTTCTTTCTAGCTATGGGTGATGTCAGTGACCTACCAGCCCTGACATTTATATACTTTTTACCTGTGTGGATGTTGGAATGTGAGGCGCCACAGATATAGGTCTGTTAGGACCGGGAAACGTGTGTTCAGGATTTGCCAATCCTCCAAAGTTAGGTGAGGACCGGCCCAACCGATTCCAAGGATCAAAGTGGGGTCCTGAGACATTTGCTAGAGTGTCTCAAACGGAGAGGAGCTTGCCCCGTACCTCGACTCATGATGGAAATCCAAACTCCAATACGTGATATTGCGGTTTTATTTGTAGAGCCTAGTATGGAGACATGATAGATGGTACCCATGGCGCCTATGACTGATATATATGATTGAAATTGTTTTGACACTATACAGTTATAATATTATCAAATGATTTGCTTTAATCGTACCAAGCATGTTTGGCTATTATAAGGGTAAACCCTATCCTCCGGCTTGCGTTGCATTGTGTGATGGGACCTGGGTCTTATAATAGCTTCATTTTTCCAAAAAGCATTGCGATGTTTTGTTATATGCACTATTATTCTTGGGAGGAAACCCGTTCCGTGTTATACGACGTGGTCCCTT
The DNA here is from genome assembly GCA_030737875.1 of Allium sativum. Taxonomy (NCBI): domain Eukaryota; kingdom Viridiplantae; phylum Streptophyta; class Magnoliopsida; order Asparagales; family Amaryllidaceae; genus Allium; species Allium sativum. Next base: position 163,668,216 of record CM060923.1, read on the forward strand.
GAATTACTCTCTTTTAAAATTAAGATCAATAACTGTTTTAGTTCTCATACCAGTCCCATGACTGACCTGGAGTTTATTGTTTTAACCTAAACTCTGGGTGCCCCTATTTTCTACACGGGCAGCTAGTAGTTTTGGTTTTGCAGATTTATATTCACAGGATCCTGGTTTACAGTTGGAACGATACTTGGAAAGTTCGTTGTCCGTGTATTATTTCTAGTTGTGTATTGTATTATATTCCGCTGCTTTGTAATTCATTGTAATCTTTAATATTTGTCGAATGTATTTTAATCATTTATACTCTGTATATTCTTGTATTTGATGGAATTGTTGTAATAATAAGGAAATGTTCTTCCGTCTGCGTTCTTTTGTGTGTTGTCCTCAAAGTGTCCAAGCTTTCCTTCACGGGGAAGTTACGGGTCCTTAAAATTTGTTTGTATACACACATTTGACTGATATTGATTGGGACGATAAATTTTACACATCGCCCAACTGCACAAATAAAACCTGTGTTTGATTGTTTGAAACCCCACATGGGTATTGGGATGATATTAGGCATACACTAATCCCAATAATTAGTTGTATGTCAATCAATTGATTGACAGACTGTATAAGCATCAAATATTTATATTTAATGCTTATACAGTGTAGAATTCACCTTGAATGATGGATTGTTGTTTTCATTGTTGTTATACACATTTGTTGTGTGGAATCCATTTAATCACATTATATGGTAATTAACTGTGTCTGATTCCAGTTCAGAATTAACAAATATTTTAAAATAATATTTAGTGAATATTGAAATGTGAAGCCGTGTTAAGTAGTTTAACGCCATTTTAACACGAACGGGAATTCTGGCGATTTTATTCATTTTACAATGAATATCGAAAGTGATTTCAAAATCTGATATTTTGAAATAAATTGAAATTTGAATTAAATTGAAATGAATTAAAATTCGAATTAAATTAAAATGAATTGAAATTCGAATTAAATTGAAATCGATTTGAAATGAGATTAAAACGAATTTATATATAGATGATATGGAATATTCAATTTTGATTAGAAATTGAATATGAAGTTGAAATCGATTTGGAATGAATTTAAAACGATTTCTAAAATACGTTTTAAAAGGAAATCAACAAAATATATATTATATATATTATATATATAATATAATGGCATGAATAGAACGCGCCTCGCGGCGGCAGTTCGTGAACTTCGACCATTGTCTTCTAATGGATATTACGGGAGATCCGACCATCGAATTCTCCTTAAACCGGAACCGTTGGGTTCGTATCGAAAAGAGCCTTCTAACGAATATTAGAAATTAGAAATCTAACGGTTGGATTTGGAATTATATCCAAATCAAATTTGGAAAAGGTCGTTGTAAATGCAGTTCGATGGCCATTGATGGAAATCGACTGTACGGGACTTGATCAAATTATTAAAATTATTATTAATTAATATAAAATCATAAGAAATGATTTGGAAAGAATTGGGATGAAAAACTCCATATTTGAGAAGATAAAAATAGGTTTTTATCGAAATGAACTAGTTTTGAACTAGAATTATAATTCAATTATTTTTAGCTGAATAAATTGGATTTGAATTGGTTTTAAAAATAACCAGGATTTCCAATATATAGATTGGAAATGGATTTGAATCGAAATTATCTTCGGAATATTTCGATGTGAGGTTTCGTGATTATACAGATATTGTTATGGGAATTTGAAAGATATATTTATATCGTTATTTCCAATACGATATTTGTTGGTCGTAGAATTTGATATTGAATATAAGCCGATGTATTTTCTATTCAGAGCCTTGTATTTAATATCAAATGGGATATTCATTTGTCGTGAATGGTGTCTTCATTAACACTGTTCTTAAGCCCAGTTGAGAAAAAGATTAAATCTTTTTATTTAGATTTAATGAAGTGTACCACTTAAATAATATTTAATTGGAATTGAATTGGAATTATTTTTGGGTTTATCGTGAACGGTGTTTTAAATAACATTTGTTTTTTAACCCGACTATTAATGGAATGTGATTTTGGGTTGTCGTGAGCGGTATCTTTAATAATACTGTTCGTAGACCCAATGGAGTTAAGAAAATCAGAAGTTAACTAAATATTAGTTAAGTTGAATGATTTCTTGGGTATTCATCTGATGTTGGTTTCGGTCTTCGGGGTTATTACTTAGGGAATTGTTCACTTGCTAATTTACGGCTAAAGCCTGGTGGGTATAGAATGTGATTTTTGGGTTTATCGTGAGCCGTGTTTTAAATGACATTGGTTCTTTAACCAACTTAAATATTAAAATATGTGGAGTTTTAATGAGTATTTAAATAGATTGAAAAGTGAATTCGATAATTAAAATTATCAAATTCAAGGAATGATCGAGAATGGATTACCACTAGTTTTACTCTAGGCGATAGTTAAATCTTTAATTAGATTTGAAGTGAAATGGTAATTGAATTTACCGATAACACCGCGGTGTTATATATGAAGTATTACCAGTTTTACTTCATGGGATGAATAGGTTGGGGTTGGGAAACTTAACAATTGATTACTTCGGTAAGGTTTGTTAATTCCGACTAGTTTGGATAAACCATAATTTGGTTTGTATTGATATTCAAAAGAAGATTAAAGAATAAATTTGAATAATTTATCTTTGATAAAATTAATGGGAATCTTTACCTAAGAATGTGAAATTTAGCAACTAACTGAATATTAGTTAAGGTGAATGTTTTTCTGGGTATTGATCTGATGTTGGTTTCGGCCTTCGGGGTTAATATTTGGGGAATTGTTCACTTACTAATTTACGGTTAGTGGCAGATGAATTGGAATAAGGCGTACGTTGTGTTTGTGTAACACTTGTTTATTATATACGCGAGTTATTCGGGAAGACCGGGTTTATCCCATTCTGAATAACTGATACGACGATAAGTCGAAGATGAAGATGGTGGTCTAAGACTGGAGGTCTTCACATCGTTTGGGTGATTACTGATAATCTTGATTGGGACGTACACCCAAGAGGACGGAATCAGTTGGTGATCATCCAAACGTACTTGGAGATCGATGGATATGCGAGGTACAAGGTGCCTCTGGTTTCGTTCAAACCCAGAATGGACTTGTAAATGGATGTGTGTCTGACATCGGATTTCATTATATGTGATTGATATCGATTGCATAACGTGAATTGCCTGTGTGGCATGCTAAGATGCAAATGATCAAGGCTTTTGTTGAAAAAGCAGAGTCTTGTGGTTGATGATCAAAGTACGGCCTTTGTGGCGTAGCTTTGTGTAGCGTTAATTCGCGAGCCTCACACCCCGGTGTGAACCAGAAACGGGAGAAGGACATCAGGGAGGACATGCGTTTCTTTCTAGTTAGAAGTGGTGTCAGTACTTGAACTGGCCGACTTTGCTTATGTGGATGATGGAATTTGAGGTGCCTTGCTTAGATAGGACGATCCGGGTCCGATGGAGTCATTTATTGGCTCACTTAAGCCCTATAGGTCGGGGAAACGCAGTGTTCAGGAATAATTATCCACATCGGTGGACCGGCCCTGACGATCCAAGGCTTGCTTGCGTGCTTGCCTGAGACTCGGACTAGACATTCTCGAATTTGGTAAGGACTATCTTTTTCCTTGGTTCATGACGGAAATCCAATTTCCAAATACGACATGTGCGGTTTTGATTGTATACCTATATACGGCGACATAGTGGCATGGGACACTCATGTCGTCTATGATTGACCCTTATGATTTGAAATTGTTTTTGAAACATATAAACACTATTAATAATACCAAATGCTTTTGTTTTAAGCGTATCAAGCATTCTTTGGCTATTATAAGGTAAAACCCTATCCTCCGGCTTGCGTTGCATTGTGTGATGGGACCTGGGTCTTATAATAGCTTCATTGTTCTTTATTTAGCATTGCGCTGTTGTTTTATGCACTGGTATTCTTGGGAGGAAACCCATTCCGTGTTATACGGCGTGGTCCCTTGATTTACCTAACTTTAAAATAAAGATTAATAACTATTTTAGTTCTTACACCAGTCACATGACTGACCTGGAGTTATTGTTTTAACCTAAACTCTGGGTGCCCTTATTTTCGACACGGGCAGCTAGTAGTTTTGGTTTTGCAATTTATCTTCACAGGACCCTGGTTTACAGCTGGAATGATATCCGGAAAGCTTTGTATCCGTATATCACTTTTAGTTGTGTTTTGTATTATTTTCCGCTGCTATGTAATTTATTGTAGTCTCTGATATTTTGTAATATATAATATTCATTTATACTCTGTATATTCTTGTATTCTAATGGAATTGTTGTATTATACAATGAAATGTTCTTCCGTTTGTGTTTTGATGTGGTTTGTTCTCAATTCAATCCGGCCTTTCCTTACCGGGGAAGTTCGGGTCGTTTCAGTTGGTATCAGAGCTTTGGTTTACAAAGCTCGAGAACAAGACACATTAGAACCGTACGAAAGGATTCATTAGAGATTGGATTAGTAATATCCAATGAGAATGACTCGTTAGAGATGGGATCAGTAGTATCCTAGAATAGGTGTGAAGAGTATATTTTTAAAATGAAAATGAGTTTTGTTTTGAAAATTTAAATTGTTTCATACGTATTTGAATAGTTATTTGTATTGAATTTGGACGATCCAATATATAAAGATTTTGCATTTACGCCTTGAAAACGTATATTCGAAGTTTTAATATACTGGATAGATATAGAATCACACTCTAGTCGCCCGAAGATGGTTCTGATGATCGCTATAGCGATCGCATAATCAGTATTCATGTTCGAGTTTCGAAAGTGGGATTTCTATATATTTCCTATTGACTGGTGTGAGAACCAAAATGAGATAGTGTGATGACCCCAAACTTCTGTGACCAAACGTAAGGATAATCATTTTGGAATACAACATATTTACAACAAAAACAGATCTCAGATAATTATCATAACACATAAAACATTGCAGCGGAAATAAATGTGATCAGCATCATAATATCAAATACATCAGAGTACGCAGTACAGGATACAACTTAGCCAAATAAAGAGTCTCAACAAAACGGGAAATAAGTTTTCAAATGGAAAGAAAAAGGTCTCAAACTCCATCACATACATCAAAGCTACAAAAGGTAAAATATCTCAAGCAGAAGTAAAAACTAGAGGAAAGGTCTTCTTCTTCTTCCGTCCAAGCAAGCTCCAATCAGAATGTATCACCTGAACATGTCAAATGGCTGCCAGTGTGGAAAGAGGGCTCCCGAGTTTGCAAAAGTGAAACAAACTACGAGTCAGTCATGGGACTAGTGTGAGAATTCCTAACTAAACTATCTAACAATGTGACAAATCTCAGGACCACGCCGCTAACGCGGAACGGGTTTACTCCATTGGATTGCCAGTGCATAATTTTATAAAGCTTGTATAAAACAGCGAAATGACTTTTGAAAAAAATGAAATCGTCGTAAGACTCAAGTCCTATCACACAATGCAACGCACACAGGAGGATAGAGTTTTCCATTATGATGATCAAACATGCTTAATACATGAAAAATAATATTTTAATATTATTATTAGTGTCTGAGCAGTATTAAAATACTTCAAAATAAATATATCAATCCTAAACGGCGTAGGTACCATATACTATGTCGCCGTATATAAGTTTACAATCAAAACCGTGATGTCGTATTGGAAATTGGTTTTTTGTCATGAAATCGAGGCTGGGGATCGTCCTCTTCCGATTCGAGACACTTTAGCAAATGCCTCAGGATCACATCTATGGGCAACCCTTGGAATGGTAGGGCCGGTCCACACCTAACGGTAGTGGATCGGCAATTCCTGAACATATGTTTCCTGGCCCCTTTGGACCTATAATATGACCACTTCCGGCCTATAAAAAACGAGGTACCTCAATCCATAATCCACATAGTAAAATGCCGGACCGTGTTAAAGCCCAAACACCACTTCTAACTAGAAAGAAACGTATGCACTCCCTACGGTCCATATCCCGTTTTTGACTCATACCGGGGTGTGAGGCTCGCGAAGTCACACTATACACAAAGCTATGCCTAAACAGGCTATGCTTTGATCATCAACCACAAGGCCTGCTTTTCAACAAAGCCTTGATCATTGCATCTTGGCATGCCACATTGACAATTCACGCCATGCGATCGATAACTATTACTATATATCCGGGTGTTAAGCAGAGAATAGATTCCCCACTACCAAACGGACATATATTAATACAAATCGATTTAAATACATGGGATGAATTCCAACTTTCGACACGCATCCATTTCCAAGTCTGTTCATGGTCTGAACGAAACCGGGGACACCAAAAAGGTTCTCGCTTATCCGCACAGACCAACACATACGTCGGAACAATTACTGCTTCAACCCCGTCCTGGGAGCAAGTCAGTCCAAGGTATCAGAAGTCAACGTCCATTCGATGTGAAGATCGCCGGTCTTCTACACCGTCTTGTTACATCTTTGATTTAATCGCCGTTCAATTATTCGAAATGAGTTAAACTTGGTCGTTTCAAATAATTGTTGCATAATTATAGTTTAAAACATTTCATATATCTTTATAACTATTTATCGCTATTTTTAATTATTAAAAATAGCTCGAACTAAATAAATGACGCTTTGGGTCAATGGGCAGCCCAGGCACTGTTTTTTCCAAAATTTGATTTACACATATCTTAAGATCTAACCGCCAGATTTAGATGAAATTTATATCATTAGAAAGCTCTTCCCAAAGCAGTCCTAACGGTTCTAGTTTTGGGAAAATCCAACGGTCGGATCTTTCTATTTAATCGTTTGAAGTTACGATTGTCGATACGCGAACTGCCGCTCTCGTTTCGTTAAATTTTATATTTATTTATATATATATATATATATAAACCATTTGGCGATTCCCTTTATTAAAATTCATTCCTTTACTCTACGAAAGTAATACTTTTGCTCGCCAATTCTAATGCGTCAAAAATGACGTTTCTACATTATATATTTTTATTTTCAATAAAAATGACATTTTTATTCGCCAATTCTATTGCGACAAAAATGAAGGTTTCAACAATGTATATTTTTATATTCAACAAAAATAACATTTTGTCCGCCAATTCTAATGCAACAAAAGTGATGTTCTCAACATTGTATATTTTTATATTCAATAGAAATGACATTTTTGTCTGCCAATTCTAATGCAACAAAAATGATGTTCTCAACATTGTTATTTTTATATTCAATAAAAATGACATTTTTGTCTGTCAATTCTAATGCAACAAAAATGATGTTCTCAACATTGTATATTTTTATATTCAATAAAAATGACATTTTTGTCCGCCAATTCTAATGCAACAAAAATGATGTTCTCAACATTGTATATTTTTATATTCAATAGAAATGACATTTTTGTCCGCCAATTCCAATGCAACAAAAATGATGTTCTAAACATTATATATTTTTATATTCAATAAAAATGACATTTTTGTCCGCTAATTCTAATGCAACAAAAATGATGTTTTCAACATTGTATATTTTTATTTTCAATAAAAATGACATTTTTGTCTGCCAATTCTAATGCAACAAAAATGATGTTCTCAACATCGTATATTTTTATATTGAATAAAAATGACATTTTTGTCCGCCAATTCTAATGCAACAAAAATTATGTTCTCAACATTGTATATTTTTATATTCAATAAAAATGACATTTTTGTCCGCCAATTCTAATGCAACAAAAATGATGTTTTCAACATTGTATATTTTTATATTCAATAAAAATGACATTTTTGTCCGCCAATTCTAATTCAACAAAAATGATGTTCTCAACAATGTATATTTTTATATTCAATAAAAATGACATTTTTGTCCGCCAATTCTAATGTAAAAAAAAATGATGTTTAAAATGTACTCTTTCTTTAATTATATAAAAATGTTCTTTTCCTCCAATTCATTTTTATAACATAAAAATATACTTTGTCTAATTAATTTTAAATACACAAAAATGTACTTTTTAATGTAATTCATTTTAATAATATAAAGATGTACTTTTTATGTTTTTATAAAATGTAAATATTTTATCTCTTTTTCTTTTACAATGAAAATTGTAAATCCTTTTACCCTTACATTGAAAAATGTAAATCTTCCATTGTTACAAGAAAAAATGGTAAATCTTTCATCTTCACCCAGGAAAATGTAAATCTTATATTTTTGCATAGAAAAATGTAAATCTTTTAATTATCTTTACTACATTAGAAAAATGTAATTTCTCTAATTATCTTTATTACATTAGAAAAATGTAAATTTTCTATTTCTCTTTATTACATTAGAAAAATGTAAATTTTCTATTTCTCTTTATTACATTAGAAAAAGGTAATTTTTCTATTTCACTTTATTGCATTAGAAAAATGTAAATTTTCTATTTCTCTTTATTACATTAGAAAAATGTAAATTTTCTATTTCTCTTTATTACATTAGAAAAATGTAGATTTTCCACTAATTGTCTTCTTAATGCACATTTTTCCTATAGGGGGTATTTCCTATCTAACTCAACTCAATTTGGTGTCAAAATGTGATAACCAAAATTAATGGTTTTTTTTTAACCATTTCTATTTACCCAACATCGTCATTTCAATGTCCACACATACAACACAATATATGATTTGGTGTATAAACCCGATGAACCACAATAAAAGGTCTCATCTTTATTTTATTTGTAAATCAAAGAAAATATCTAATCTTTTCTTGTAAATCAAATAAAATATCTAATCTTTATTTATATTGTAAATCAAAATAAAATATCTAATCTTAATTTATATTGTAAATCAAAATAAAATATCTAATCTTAATTTATCTTTTAATTAAAATTTAAAAGATTTAAATTTTCTTTATTTAATAAATCATAAACAAAATAAAGATTCAATCTTTTGTTCTTATTTTGTAAATCAAAATAAAGATTCCACCTTTGTTATTATTTTGCAAATCAAAAATAAAGCTTTAACTTTTGTTTTATTTTGTAAATAAAAAATAAAGATCAAACTTATGTTTTATTTTGCCAATCAAAAATAAAGATTCAACTTTTGTTTGATTTGCAAATCAAAATGAAGATTTAACTTTTGTTTTATTTTGCAAAACAAAAATAAAGATTTAACTTTTGTTTTATTTTGTAAATCAAAAATAAAGATTCAACTTTTGTTTTATTTGCAAATCAAAATAGAAATTTACCTTATGCCATTATTTTGCAAATCAAAATGGAGATTTTTACTTTTCTTTTATTTTGTTAATCAAAACCAAAACTCAACTTTTCATTTTAAGTGTTGAACCAAAAATAAAGATTTAACATTTCATCTTTGTAGTAAAACAAACCAAGATTCAATTTTTCATTTTATTTTGTAAAAACATAATAAAGATTCAAAATTTCATTTTTGTTTGTAAAACAAACAAGATTCAATTTTTAAATTCCTATAAAGGGGTAAAAGTAAAAATAGAAATAAAAAAATAAAACTAATAAAGATGAGAACTTTATAGAGATTACATCAGAATTTTACAGATCTAAACTGACGTGCTATATCATGGTATCACAATGAATATAAATCAACCATACAACAATCACCACATCACAGATCAGAAATAACATACAATGATTCACATAACAAATATAATTAAATTATTTAATTATTAAAATTTAGAAATCTCACAGTCGTTGCAGATTTTGGCCAAAATTCAAACTGTTCAGAATGGTCCCGTTTCAGTCTCAACACATTCTATTCGCTGTTATGATTCCAATGCTTCCGAAATCGTCAAATTCTGAGTTGAAACGAATGAGTTATGGTTTAGTTTGTGTAAATAAAATTTAAAAGAAAAAGCATCAAAATGGAATATTCCCTCTTCTTCTACCTCAATCCATGGCCGATGCTTTTTTTTTCCTACTTCGAACCTAGGGTTCGATTTGTCCTCCAATTTGCTACTCGAGGGAATGATCAGGTTTCACCACACTACAGAGCGTGGAGAGGCGCACGCGGGGGGGGGGGGGGGGGGGAGGGGGGGATTTGGCTGAGCTCGGTCGAGCCTAGGGGGCCGACGGCAATGAAATGCGGCGGTCTTTAGGGTGCTGCTGCTCGGACTACAGGCGACGAGAGGACGATCAACTCGTATGAAATTGGAGAGGAAGGAAAGGGCTTTGATTTGGTATAAAGAGTGGGTTCTAATTCAAAGAGATGAAGTAGAAATCAGGAGGAGAAGTTAGGACAATTTCGGCCACGGATTTAGGGGGTGGCGGCGGCAGAGAGAATGAATAGTGGTTTCAGGGTTTTAAAATCCTATATTTATAATATTATTTAATGTAATTTCACAATTAAATCCGTATCTTTCAAACCGGTTCAATTTCAGTCCAGCAGAAAGTGACCCCAGCCAATAGCCCATATTCCGGATCCAATGGGAAAGGTCCCGTCAGCCCAAACGGCTGTCTGTGGCCTGTATTATTTAATTTAATAATTAAATCCTTTATTAATTTAATTCGTCTGCATAAATAAATTCACCTTGGCCACATACGGACTCAGAAAAATCCAGAAAAAATATATTTTTCTTTGTTATGACGATACAGTCCTAACAAAATTAATTTCGTTGAATTCTGAGACTATTTGAAAAATGGCTATTTTTGAGTCGATTAATTTTGATTGAAATCGACCAAACACATTTTCCTTCGCCACGCTCACATATTAATTCGAAAAATTCTAAAAATTGAAATCTAGCAATAATTCAACATTCCGGTTCCAAGAAAAGTGGTTTCGTTGAAAACAGAGATCGTTCGAAAATTGACTATTTTCACTGGCTTTAATATTTTTTAAAAATGAAAATTTTAATTTCTGCCACATTTTTCCACCGAATTATTTAAAATAAAATTTTTAAATTGGTTCGGATTCTCTGGGTCGTTACAATCTCCCCCACTTAAGAATTTTCGTCCTCGAAAAGGAAACAAAGTAAAGTAGGAACCAAGATGGAAAATGTAAATTGGTGTAAACATACCTCAGTACAAGAGTTACTCAGAGATATCCACTCTGCACTTGGGGTAAGCCTTTTTGATGTTATCCTCTATCTCCCAAGTACAGTCTCTAGGATCCCCACTCTATTGAACCTTGACTTGGTTGATCCTCTTATTCCTCAAAATTTTGGTTTCTTTGTCAATGATCTTAATCGGGTCCTTTCTCACTGTCAGGTTTGGAGCAATATCTAGGACCTGTTGATTTAATTCATCCTCTATCAGATCTGGATCATGTACATGCTTGCGGAGTTGAGACACATGAAATACATCATGCACCCCCGGCAACCAGTCAGGCAGCTGCACTCTATAAGCGAGAGTACCAATCCTTTCTAGGATAGCAAATGGACTAATGAATCTCGGTGCCAACTTTCCCGTCTTCCCAAAACGAATCACGCCTCTCAAAGGAGAAACCTTTAAGTTTACTCGATCACCCACAGAGAATTCTAGATTTCTTCTTCGCTTGTCTGCATAGCTCTTCTGTTGTCTTTGAGCAGTCAACAAGCGCTTCTTAATCAAGTAAACCTTATTCGATGCTTCACGAACCATGTCGGGGCCCAAGACTAGTCGATTGCCTGACTCAACCCAACATGCCGGAGATCTACATGGCCTGCCATAAAGTAATTCAAATGGTAACATCTTCAAGCTTGCTTGGTAGCTATTATTATAGGAGAACTCCACCAAGTGCAAGTGGTCCTCCCATGAACCTCCATAATCAAGAATGCAAGCTCGCAGCAAGTCTTCCGAAACACGATTCACCCTCTCAGTCTGGCCATCTGTCTGAGGATGATAGGCAGAGCTCAGATTCAACTTGGTCCCAAGTTTTTCTTGAAAAGCTTCGCATAATTTGCTGGTAAATAATGGATCCCGATCATTGACAATGCTTTTGGGAATTCATGTTGTCTGACTATCTCTTTAAGATAAAGATGTGCCAAACTACGAGCAGTTCTATTGGACCGAACAGGGATGAAATGGGCAGACTTTGTTAAGCAATCCACAATCACCCAAATACTATCGTTGCCATTTCTGCTTCGGGGCAAGCCATCTATAAAGTCCATAGAAATTTCCTCCCACTTCCAACCTGGAACTCCCTGTGGTTGCAACAAACCGGCCAACTTCTGTTGATCACTTTTAACTTGCTGACAAGTGGGACATCTAGCAACATAAATAGAAATATCTCTCTTCATCGACCTCCACCAAAATGTGCGCTTGAGGTCGTGATACATCTTGCTCACTCCAGGGTGAACACTAAGCTTAGATTAATGACGTTCATCCATAACCTCCCTTCTGAGCTTAGAGTCGTATGGGACACAGATTCAGCCAAATAGCCTCAGAACCTCTTTGTCGTCAATTTGGAAACTTGTGGTTTTGCCATCCTGAATTCTTTTGATAATCCTCTGAATAAATTTATCATTCTTCTGAAGAGAAGAGACTTTATCGATCAGAGTAGGAGTGATAATGAGACTGGCGATAATGAGATTGTTGCATTCTGCATTCTTTCTACTGGCGCATCGGCTACAACGTTAGCTTTTCCCGGAATATATAGGATATCCAGGTCATATGATGCAAGAAATTCAACCCAGCGTTGCTGCCTCATATTCAAATCTTTTTGGGTAAAAAGATGTTTCAAGGATTTGTGATCTGTGTAAATTTCAAACTTCTCACCCAAGAGATAATGCCTCCATATTTTAAGAGCAAACACAATGGCCATTAGCTCAAGGTCATGCATGACGTAATTCTTCTCGTGCGGTTTCAGCTGGCGGCTAACGTATGCGACTACTCTGCCTCTTTGCATCAGCACTGCACCAATACCTTAAATAAATAAGGGATAACATGTTAAAATGATATTTGACATTAAAGGAAAAATGTTATCTGTTACATGTTAATTTATAAAAGAAACAACCTTGCTTAGAAGTGTCGGTCCAGACTTTCAAATCCTGATTGCCATCTATGACGGTCAACACAGGAGCATTTGTCAACCTCTTCTTTAGCTCTTGGAAAGTTGTCTCGCATTCCGGTGTCCACTTGAATTTTGTATGTTTCTTGGTCAGGTTTGTCAATGGACAAGCTACCTTCGAAAAATCTTTGACAAATTTCCGATAATAGTCAGCCAGTCCTAAGAAACTTCTGACCTCTGTGGGAGTTCTAGGCTGTTTCCACACTTGGATGGCTGAGATCGTTCCTGGATCTACTGAGATGCCTCCCTTTGATACAACATGGCCGAGGAATTTCACCTCTTCTTGCCACAAAATGCATTTAGAAAATTTTTCTTTCAGCACATTTCTTCGCAAAATCTCTAAGACTTCTCTCAGATGTTGTTCGTGCTCAGCAGTGGATTTAGAAAAGATGAGGATGTCATCAATGAACATGAGCACAAATTTATTTAAAACATCTCTGAACACTCTGTTCATCAGATCAACAAAATATGTTGGAGCATTACATAGACCGAAGGGCATTACTAGCCATTCATAAAAGATGTCTGGTCCCCTGAAAGCAGTTAAAGGCACACATTCTTCTGCAATGCGAAGTTAATGGAAGCCTGTAGCGAGGTCCATCCTAGAAAATACTCGCGCTCCATGCAAGTGGTCGAGCAAGTCATCAATACGAGGCAGTGGGTATTTGTTTTTCAAAGTTTGTTTGTTGAGATCACGTAAGTCTACACATGGCCTGAGAGTACCGTCTGATTTTGGGATGAACACCACTACTGCTCCCCATTCTGAGAAGCTGGGCCTAATTAGACCCTTCCACAAAAGCTGATTGGTTTAATTTTTCAGTTCCTCTCTTTCTTTTGGCAACATTCTCCGAATGGGATGTACGACAGGCCTAGCATTCGGAGCTAAATCAATTCGGAAGCTGATTTCTCTATGCGGAGGTAAGCCCTCAACTTTTTTGAATACATCAACGTAATCTTTGACGATAGGGATATCCTCAATAGAAGTAGGGGTAACTTCTAGAGAAGACCAGAATGTTTTTCTGTCGGTGGCTGAGCCATGGCATGGGATACATACATTACCGAGATTAGTTTTAACTTTGACAATTCTTTCAGCACATTTGACTTCGGCCTCATATTTTGTCAGCCAATCTATCCCAAGAATAACGTCATATCCAGAGAAACTCATAATGATCAAGTCAAAGGGAAATTTACAGCGAGAATAAGAAACAGGTACTCTACAATACTCATCAAGAATAAGAGAACCTCCTATCGCGCTATTAGCTCTAATAAAATTTTTGAGTTTCCTTGGTTTCAGTTTCAACTTTTTAATTGCATCATTAGAAATAAAGCTTCGTGTAGCACCAGTATCAAATAAGACAGTAATATTGATGTTCTTAATATTAAGCGTACCTCCTAATACATCGGGTTTACCTGGTCCCTCGGCAGAAGCTGGTGCATCTGCTCCCTCATAAACATGTGCCACTTCAGTTTTCTTCAACATGGGACAGTTTCTGGCAAAGTGCCCCGGCTTATTGCTGTTATAGCAATCCTAGGTGTTCCTGGGGTTCTGACTATGATTCTGAGAATTCTGGCCACGATTCTGGGAACTCTGACCACGGTTCTGACTAGGGCCTGAATCATTTCTCTTGACCTTTTTAGGTGCTCTACACTCGTAATCAAAATGCCCAATCTTGCCTCAGTTATAGTAGGTCACTTTGCTCCTATCCCTCTTCTTCCCTTGGGGTTTAGCTGTAGAAGAATTGCTCGCCTCCTGTTTCTTGTTAGCCTGTTCCTTCTGGTTGTTGCTTTGGCTTTTCGTTCTATCCTGTGGTCCAGACTCGTCATTTTCCTCGTAGCGGCACGCCATCTCTACTACTTCATTGAAGGGAAGCTTGATATGGACAGTGACTCGGTTCAAATATTTCTTTGACAGACCCTTGATAAACTTCTAATTCTTCTCTACTGGATCTTGAATCAAACTAGGAGCATATCGTGAAAGCTCATTAAACTTCCTCACATACTCAGAAACGGTCATATTCCCTTGCTGTAGGTTAACGAACTGCACGCATAGGCGCTCTCTAGCTTGTGGGGGTATATACTTCTCATTGAAAAGTTCCTTAAATCTGGCCCAAGACATATTGGCCACATCATCGCAGATCTTGATCGTATCCCACCAATGCCCTGCTTCCTCTTTTAGTTGCCAAACTGCCAGGTAACGTTTTCGCTGATCTTCCAGTTCTAAGCCCTCTAGGATTTTTTCGCAATTTTAAGCCGTGCTTCCGCCTGAATCGCAGACTCTCGCCCCGTGAAAGGCACAACTCAAAGGTTTTTGAATTTCATTACATTCTCTCCAAACCGAAAGGCTGTGGAGGTGGAGGTGGTTTGGCTACGACCTCTAAAGTACGTTGTTCTTGAGTGATGGGGGTCTCGTCTCTAGCTTGCCCTCCAGCTCCTACTCGGGCTCCTCCTCTAGCCCCGCCTCGAGCTCCACCTCGGGCTCCGCCTCGGGCTGTTCTTGCTCTAGTATCCATTTAAATCAATCTGTACCATCAAGGAAAGAGTCAGACCAACAAAAATGAGAATTTTCAAGAAAAGATAAGATAAGGACAAGGTGAAAAGATGATGATGTAATGACTGATAAATATGTGCTATTCTGTTGTGCTCATTCTAGGACATTACTAGTCCTATCTCTAGTGAGCTACTCATCTTAGAATAATGTGGATTCTATCTAGGCGAATTGTTCTAAATATGTTATATTCCGAAGCTAAGGTTAACCTCGCTCTGATACCAACTGTGATGACCCCAAACTTCCGTGACCGAAAGTAAGTATAATCATTTTGGAATACAACATATTTACAACAAAAACAGATCTCAGATAATTATCATAACACATAAACCATTACAGCGGAAATAAATGTCATCAGCATCATAATATCCAATACATCAGAGTACGCAGTACAGGATACAACTTAGCCAAATAAAGAGTCTCAACAAAAAGGGAAATAAGTTTTCAAATGGAAAGAAACAAGTCTCAAACTCCATCACATACATCAAAGCTACAAAAGGTAAAATGTCTCAAGCAGAAGGAAAAACTAGAGGAAAGGTCTTCTTCTTCCGTCCAAGCAAGCTCCAATTAGAATGTATCACCTGAACTTGTCAATTGGCTACCCGTGTGGAAAGAGGGCACCCGAGTTTGCAAAAGTGAAACAAACTACGAGTGAGTCATGGGATTGGTGTGAGAATTCTTAACTAAACTATCTAACAATGTGACAAATCTGAGGACCACGCCGCTAACGCAGAACGGGTTTACTCCATTCAACTGCCAGTGCATAATTTTATAAAGTTTGAATAAAACAGCGAAATGACTTTTGAAAAAAATGAAATCATCATAAGACTCAAGTCCTATCACACAATGCAACGCACACAGGAGGATAGAGTTTTCCCTTATGATGATCAAACATGCTTAATACATGAAAAATAATATTTTAATATTATTATTAGTGTCTGAGCAGTATTATAATACTTCAAAATAAATATATCAATCCTAGACGGCATAGGTACCATATACTATGTCGCCGTATATAAGTTTACAATCAAAACCGTGACGTCGTGTTGGAAATTGGTTTTCTGTCATGAAATCGAGGCTAGGGATCATCCTCTTCCGATTCGAGACACTCTAGCAAATGCCTCAGGATCACACCTATGGGCAACCCTTGGAACGGTAGGGCCGGTACCCACCTAACGGTAGTGGATTGGCAATTCCTGAACATACGTTTCCCGGCCCCTTTGGACCTATAAAATGACCACTTCCGGCCTATAAAAAACAAGGTACCTCAATCCATAATCCACATAGTAAAATGTCGGACCATGTTAAAGACCAAACACCACTTCTAGCAAGAAAGAAACGTATGCACTCCCTATGGTCCATATCCCGTTTTTGACTTATACCGGGGTGTGAGGCTCGCGAAGTCACGCTATACACAAAGCTATGCCTAAACAGGCTATGCTTTGATCATCGATCACAAGGCCTTCTTTTCAACAAAGCCTTGATCATTGCATCTTGGCGTGCCACATTGACAATTCACGCCATGCGATCGATAACTATTACTATATATCTGGGTGTTAAGCAGAGAATAGATTCCCCACCACCAAACAAACATATATTAATACAAATCGATTTAATTGCATGGGATGAATTCCAACGTCTGACACGCATCCATTTACAAGTCCGTTCTGGGTTTGAACGAAACCGGAGACACCAAAAAGGTTCTCGCTTATCCGCACAACCAACACATACGTCTGGACAATTACTGCTTCAACCCCGTCCTGGGAGCAAGTCAGTCCGAGGTATCAAAAGTCATCGTCCATTCGATGTGAAGATCGCCGGTCTTCTACGCCGTCTTGTTACATCTTTGATTTAATCGCCGTTCAATTATTTGAAACGAGTTAAACTCGGTCTTTTCAAATAATTGTCGCATAATTATAGTTTAAACATTTCATATATCTTTATAACTATTTATCGCTATTTTTAGTTATTAAAAATAGCTCGAACTAAATAAACGACGCTTTGGGCAAATGGGCGGCCCTGGCGCTATTTTTTACAAAATTTGATTTACATATATCTTAAGATCTAACCGTCAGATTTTGATGAAATTTATATTGTTAGAAAGCTCTTCCCAAAGCGGTCCTAACGGTTCCAATTTTGGGAAAATCCAACGGTCGGATCTTTTTATATAATCGTTTGAAGTTACGATTGTTGATACATGAACTGCCGCTCTCGTTTCGCTAAATTTTATATTTATTTATATATATATAAACCATTTGGCGATTCCCTTTATTAAAATTCATTCCTTTATTCTACGAAAACAATATTTTTGCATGCCATGCGACAAAAATGACGTTTTTACATTATATATTTTTATTTTCAATAAAAATGACATTTTTATTCGCCAACTCTAATGCGACAAAAATGACGGTTTCAACAATGTATATTTTTATATTCAACAAAAATAACATTTTGTCCGCCAATTCTAATGCAACAAAAGTGATATTCTCAACATTGTATATTTTTATATTCAATAAAAATGACATTTTTGTCCGCCAATTCAAATGCAAAAAAACTGATGTTCTCAACATTGTATATTTTTATATTAAAAAAATGACATTTTTGTCCGTCAATTCTAATGCAATAAAAATGATGTTCTCAACATTGTACATTTTTATATTCAATAAAATGACATTTTTGTCCGCCAATTCTAATGCAACAAAAATGATAGTATATTTTTATATTCAATAAAAATGACATTTTTGTCCGCCAATTCTGATGCAACAAAAATGATGTTCTCAGCATTGTATATTTTTATATTCAATAGAAATGACATTTTTGTCCACCAATTCTAATGCAACAAAAATGATGTTCTCAACATTGTATATTTTTATATTCAATAAAAATGACATTTTTGTCCGCCAATTCTATTGCAACAAAAATGATGTTTTCAACATTGTATATTTTTATATTCAATAAAAATAACATTTTTGTCCGCCAATTCTAATGCAACAAAAATGATGTTCTCAACATTGTATATTTTTATATTCAATAAAAATGACATTTTTATTTATCCGCCAATTCTAATGCAACAAAAATGATGTTCTCAACATTGTATATTTTTATATTCAATAAAATTGACATTTTTGTCCGCCAATTCTAATGCAACAAAAATGATGTTTTCAACATTGTATATTTTTATATTCAATAAAATTGTTATTTTTGTCCGCCAGTTCTAATGCAACAAAAATGATGTTCTCAACATTGTATATTTTTATATTCAATAAAAATGACATTTTTGTCTGCCAATTCTAATGCAACAAAAATGATGTTTAAAATGTACTCTTTCTTTAATTATATAAAAATGTTCTTTTCCTCCAATTCATTTTTATAACATAAAAATGTACTTTGTCTAATTCATTTTAAATACACAAAAATGTACTTTTTAATGTAATTCATTTTAATAACATAAAGATGTACTTTTTATGTTTTTATAAAATGTAAATATTTTATCTCTTTTTCTTTTACAATGAAAATTGTAAATTGTTTTACCCTTACATTGAAAAATGTAAATCTTCCATTGTTACAAGGAAAAATGGTAAATCTTTCATCTTCACCTAGGAAAATGTAAATCTTATATTTTTGGATAGAAAAAGGTAAATCTTTTAATTATCTTTACTACATTAGAAAAATGTAAATTCTCTAATTATCTTTATTACGTTAGAAAAATGTAAATTTTCTATTTCTCTTTATTACATTAGAAAAATGTAAATTTTCTATTTCTCTTTATTACATTAGAAAAATGTAAATTTTCTATTTCCCATTATTACATTAGAAAAATGTAAATTTTCTATTTCTCTTTATTACATTATAAAAATGTAAATTTTCTACTAATTGTCTTCTTAATGCACATTTCTCCTATAGGGGGTATTTCCTATCTAACTCAACTCAATTTGGTGTCAAAATGTGATAACAAAAAATAATGGTTTTTGTCTAACCATTTCTATTTACCCAACATCCTCATTTCAATGTCCACACATACAACACAATATATGATTTGGTGTATAAACATGATGAATCACAATAAAAGGTCTCATCTTTATTTTATTTGTAAATCAAATAAAATATCTAATCTTTTCTTGTAAATCAAATAAAATATCTAATCTTTGTTTACATTGTAAATCAAAATAAATTATCTAATCTTAATTTATATTGTAAATCAAAATAAAATATCTAATCTTAATTTATCTTTTAATTAAAATTTAAAAGATTTAAATTTTCTTTATTTAATATATCATAAACAAAATAAAGATTCAATCTTTTGTTCTTATTATGTAAATCAAAATAAAGATTCTACCTTTGTTATTATTTTGCAAATCAAAAATAAAGCTTTAACTTTTGTTTTATTTTATAAATCAAAAATAAAGATCAAACTTATGTTTTAATTTGCAAATCAAAAATAAAGCTTCAACTTTTGTTTGATTTGCAAATCAAAATAAAGATTTAACTTTTGTTTTATTTTGCAAAAGAAAAATAAAGCTTTAACTTTTGTTTTGTTTTGTAAATCAAAAATAAAGATTCAACTTTTGTTTTATTTGCAAATAAAAATAGAAATTTACCTTATGCAATTATTTTGCAAATCAAAATGGAGATTTTTACTTTTCTTTTATTTTGTTAATCAAAACAAAAACTCAACTTTTTATTTTAAGTGTTGAACCAAAAATAAAGACTTAACTTTTCATCTTTGTTGTAAAACAAACCAAGATTCAATTTTTCATTTTATTTTGTAAAAACAAAATAAGGATTCAAAATTTCATTTTTGTTTGTAAAACAAACAAGATTCAAATTTTAAATTCCTATAAAGGGGTACAAATAAAAATAGAAATAAAAAAATAAAACTAATAAAGATGAGAGCTTTATAGAGATTACATCAGAATTTTACAGATCTAAACTGACGTGCTATATCATGATATCACAATGAATATAAATCAACCATACAACAATCACCACATCACAGATCAGAAATAACATACAATGATTCACATAACAAATATAATTAAATTATTTAATTATTAAAATTTAGAAATCTCACAGTCATTGCAGATTTTGGCCAAAATTCAAACTGTTCAGAATGGTCCCGTTTCAGTCTCAACACGTTCTATTCGCTATTACCATTCCAATGCTTCCGAAATCGTCAAATTATGAGTTGAAAAGAATGAGTTATGGTTTAATTTGTGTAAATAAAATTTAAAAGAAAAAGCATCAACAGGGAATATTCCCTCTTCTTCTACCTCAATCCCTGGCCGACGCTTTTTTTTTCCTACTTCGAACCTAGGGTTCGATTTGTCCTCCAATCTCCTACTCGACGGAATGATCAGGTTTCACCACACTGCAGAGCGGGGAGAGGTGCACGCGCAAGGGGGGTGGGGGTGGTGGTTTGGCTAAGCTCGGTCGAGCCTAGGGGGCCGATGGCGGTGAAAAGCGGTTGTCTTTGGGGTGCTGCTGCTCGGACTACAGGCGACGAGAGGACGATCAACTCGTATGAAATTGAAGAGGAAGGAAAGGGCTTTGATTTGGTATAAAGAGTGGGTTCTAATTCGAAGATATGAAGGAGAAATTAGGAGGAGAAGTTGGGACAATTTCGGCCATGGATTTAGGGGGCGGCGGCGGTAGAGAGAATGAATAGTGGTTTTAGGGTTTTAAAATCCTATATTTATAATATTATTTAATGTATTTTTACAATTAAATCCATATCTTTCAAACCGGTTCAATTTCAGTCCAGCAGAAAGTGACCCAGCCAATAGCCCATATTCCGGATCCAATGGGACAGGTCCCGTCAGCCCAAAAGGCTATCTGTGGCCTGTATTATATAATTTAATAATTAAATCCTTTATTAATTTAATTCGTATGCATAAATAAACTCATCGAGGCCACATACAGACTAAGAAAAATCCAAAAAATATATATTTGTCTTTGTTATGACGATACAGTCCTAACAAAATTAATTTCGTCAAATTCTGAGACTGTTTGAAAAATGGCTATTTTTCAGTAGATTAAATTTGACTTAAATCAACCAAATACATTTTCCTTCGCCACGCTCACATATTAATTCGAAAAATTCTAAAATTTGAAATCTAGCTATAATTCAACATTCCGGTTCCAACAAAAGTGGTTTCGTCGAAAACAGAGATCGTTTGAAAATTGACCATTTTCACTGGCTTTAATATTATTTAAAAATGAAAATTTTATTTTCTGCCACATTTTTCCACCAAATTATTTAAAATAAATTTTTTAAATTGGACTCGATTTTCCGGGTCGTTACAGATAGGGATTATTGTTGTGATTTGGCATCAAAAATGTGATTTTTGACTATATATCAAAATTATGAGTTTGAAATGATAACCAACTAATTGATTGATGGTTGTGTTGTATGATTATTCCTTTAAACCATTATTTGAAGGAACGGTGATTTAGGCCAAATTTAACCAAATATTGAACTATGTTATAATTTGTTTGGAATTGCATGCATATACATGTGTATCCATTGAACATGTCATAGCAAGGAGGCTAGAGAAAAGAAAAAAATGGTTTGCCCGACAAATAGGTACATGTTTATTGTATTTCTTGAGTTTTGGGTGATTTTATGAGCCGATTGGCTAGCCGCTTGGCTTTTACTTTTTCTTTTGGATTGAAGAAGGCCATGGGAGGCTATATGAAATATCCCGAAGTCCCCGGTGCAGGGGAGGTTATGGCGAAATTTTTCGAAAATTTAGGGTGTTAGCCAAATTTTTGAAAAAATTGTAAAGTTCTTAGAAACTGAAAATTTGGAGAACTTAAGCCGTAGTCAAAATAATGAAAGTTGAGTTGATTAGTTAAACAACTTTCAGCTTCGTTCCTTTTCGGGGATGAAAAGTTTTAAGTGGGGGAGATTGTAACGACCCGGAAATTCTGAACCAATTTAAATTTTTTTATTTTGGCAATTTTAACGGATTTTTAATATTAAAAATGATATATTTTAAATAATAACGACGAGAAATTTATTTTGAATAGAATTAGAACGTATATATTTATATAGATCGTCGTTAGAATATAAATATTTATTTTAAATTTATAATAGAAATTGAAAATGGCGTGGTAGTTCGATAATTCGATTTCAAAGTTCAAATGAATGTATAGGATTCAAAACAAACCGGAATTTAGTGAAACCAAAAATATTAGAATCTAATTGAGAATATCTTTCCAACAAATCCGAATAATCAAAATTTTATAGCGGGAATCAAAAGATATGTCCAGTTGAAAATTCAGAATAGTCGCTATGGAATTCTGGCCCTTAAAAATGGAAATTTTGCAAACAACCTCGGTTTTCGACGAAACCACTTTTGTTGGATCCGTGATGTCAAGTTATTTCTAGATTACAAAATTCGTAATTTTTCGAATCAATATGTGAGCGTGGCAAGGGAAAACGCGTTTGACCAGTTTCATTTGATTTTAATCGACTGGAAATTGGTCATTTTTCAAATGGTCTCAGAATTCAACGAAATTAGTTTTGTTAGGACCATATCGTCAACACGAAGCTAGAAAATATTTTTTTGGAATTTTTCGAGTTAGTATGTGACCCCGATAAATTGAAATGCGCGTTCAAATTCAATATATTGAGTTATATTTTGATTTTGACGAAAACTGATCGAAACGATCGAATCAGCTTACGATACATACCCCATTGTGTTCGGAATGGGGGTAATCAGCTATGGACGACAGGCGGTGGGTCTCGTTTCAAAGTCAAAAATAAAAGTTGCTTTTTTGGAATTAAAATATTAATAAAATAATTTATATATACCACCCCCATTGACTCTCTCTCCTCATTCCCTCTCGTTCAGATTAAAAGAAAATAAAAAATAAAAGGGGGGATCACGATTCACGCCCCCCCCCCCCGTTCGTTCGCCCCCGCCTCTGGCGAGGCTACCCAGGCCGCCGCACCCCCTTCTTCTTCTTCCCTCCTTCCTCCTCCTCAAATTAAACCGCAGCTCCGCCCAACCTCCATCCCGAACGTGAGCCCGAAGCCCCTCCGTTCATACCCTCTTCCACAGCCGCTAGTGCCCCAAATCGAGGAGCCCCCTTCCACCGCCAATTGCCACCAACCGGAAGTCGAAGGCCACCAACCGCTGGCGCCTCTCTCCACCGCGGACTCCTCCTTCACCTCGCCTCTTACCCCCCTTTCCAGGCGATAGTAAGTTTTAACCTGATTTATATTTAATTAGGTAATTTTATTTTAAAAGAACTGATTTTTATTGTGAAAGAAAGAACTAATTTTTAGCTTGATAAAAATAGGATTTTTAGCTTTATTAAGGTATGATTTTTACATTGAAGCAAAGGTATAAAAATTCGATTTTTATACATGAAGTAGTGATGAAAAGATTATATTTTAATAAGTGAAAGATTAGATCTTTAATTTAGAAAATATTATATTTTAAAAAAAAATATAAAGAGATTTGATTTTTAGTGGATAAGAAGCGCTTTTTATTTATAGTTATAGATAACAAAAATATAATTTTTATATAGTAGGGATTATAAAAAGATGATTTTTATCTAATGTAGGTAATAAAAATACGATTTTTATATTATATAACTAGTAAAGATTCGATCTTTATATATGAAGTAGAAATAGAAAAATATAATCTTTATATAGAATGAAGCGTCGAAAATATATATGAAGTACAAATAAAAATATGATTTTTATTTATCGAAATGAAGTGATAAAAATATATTTTTTATTATGAACATCGGAATAAGGACTGCATTAGAATTTCAAGCAGATCCAAATGGTTCAGCAGTTCAAAAGCAAAGCACGGCGGAGTGGAACCCTCTGTGAGAACTTCTCACCTTTTAATTTAATTTTCTAGTTTAAAATATATACTAGGATGTAGACTGTGTTTAGTAGCACCCGACACCCGTCATCCACAGATCATGGACGGCTTGTATGCTAGTTTGTTCGATTTTGATGTGTAGTTGATTGTGTGATGTGATGTGAAATAAAATATTTATATAGTTAAGAATATTTCATAGTTGAAAATAGAATTTTTAACGTGTATATAAAATGAAACGAATATTTATAAACAAATCGGATGATTTGTTTATATACACACATTAGACTGATATTGATTGGGACGATAAATTTTACACATCGCCCAACTGCACAAATAAAACCTGTGTTAGATTGTTTGAAACCCCACACGGGTATTGGGATGATATTGGGCATACACTAATCCCAAAAATTAGTTGTATGTCAATCGATTGATTGACAGACTATATAAGCGTCGAATATTTATATTTAATGCTTATATAGTGTAGAATTCACCTTGAATGATGGATTGTTGTTTTCATTGTTGTTATACACATTTGTTGTGTGGAATCCATATAATCACATTATATGGTAATTGACTGTGTCTGATTCCAGTTCAGAATTAACAAATATTTTAAAATAATATTTAGTGAATATTGAAATGTGAAGCCGTGTTAAGTAGATTAACGCCATTTTAACACGAACGGGAATTCTGGTGATTTTATTCATTTTACAATGAATATCGAAAGTGATTTCAAAATCTGATATTTTGAAATAAATTGAAATTCGAATTAAATTGAAATGAATTGAAATTCGAATTAAATTGAAATTGAAATCGATTTGAAATAAGATTAAAACGAATTTATATATAGATGATATGGAATATTCAATTTTGATTAGAAATTGAATATGAAGTTGAAATCGATTTGGAATGATTTTAAAACGATTACTAAAATACGTTTTAAAATTAAATCGAAGAAATATATATTATATATATTATATATATAATATAATGGCCTGAATAGAACGCGCAGCGCTGCTGCAGTTCGTGAATTTCGACCATTGTCTTCGAATGGATATTACGGGAGATCCGACC
Source organism: Allium sativum (assembly GCA_030737875.1). Taxonomy (NCBI): domain Eukaryota; kingdom Viridiplantae; phylum Streptophyta; class Magnoliopsida; order Asparagales; family Amaryllidaceae; genus Allium; species Allium sativum. Next base: position 163,693,679 of record CM060923.1, read on the forward strand.
GTCGGATTCTCCTAAAACTGGAACCGTTGGGTTCGTATCGAAAAGAGCTTTCTAATGAACATTAGAAATTGGAAATCTAATGGTTGGATTTGGAATTATGTCCAAATCAAATTTGAAAAAGGTCGTTGTAAGTGCAGTTCAATGGCCGTTGATGCAAATCGACTGTACAGGCCTTGATAAAATTATTAAAAATGTTAATAATTAATATAAAATCATAAGAAATGTTTTGGAAAGAATTGGGATGAAAAACTCCATATTTGAAAAGATAAAAATTGGTTTTTATAGAAATGAACTAGTTTTGAACTAGAATTATAATTCAATTATTTTTAAATGAATAAATTGGATTTGAATTGGTTTAAAAAATAACCAGGATTTCCAATATATAGATTGGAAATGGATTTGAATCGAAATTATATTCGGAATATTTCGATGTGAGGTTTTGTGATTATGCAGATATTGTTATGGGAATTTGAAAGATATATTTATATCGTTATTTCCAATACGATATTTGTTGGTCGTAGAATTTGATATTGAATATAAGCCAATATATTTTCTATTCAGAGCCTTGTATTTAATATCAAATGGGATATGGGTTTGTGGTGAATGGTGTCTTCATTAACACTGTTCTTAAACCTAGTTGAGAAAAAGATTAAATCTTTTTATTTAGATTTAATGAAGTGTACCACTTAAATAATATTTAATTGGAATTGATTTTTGGGTTTATCGTGAACGGCGTTTTAAATAACATTTGTTCTTTAACCCGACAATTAATGGAATGTGATTTTGGGTTGTCATGAGCAGTATCTTTAATAATACTGTTCTTAGACCCAATGGAGTTAAGAAAATCAGAAATTAACTAAAGATTAGTTAAGTTGAATGGTTTCTTGGGTATTGATCTGATGTTGATTTCGTCCTTGGGGTTATTACTTAGGGAATTGTTCACTTGCTAATTTACGGTTAAAGGCTGGTGGGAATAGAATGTGATTTTTGGGTTTATCGTGAGCCGTGTTTTAAATGACGTTGGTTCTTTAACCCAATTAAAGATTAAAGCTAAGTGGAGTTTTAATGAGTCTTTAAATAGATTGAAAAGTTAATTCGATAATTAAAATTATCAAATTCAAGGATTGATCGAGAATGGAGTACCACCAGTTTTACTCCAGGCGATAGTTAAATCTTTAATTAGATTTGAACGTGAAATGGTAATTGAATTTACCGATAACACCGCAGTGTTAGATATGAAGTATTACCAGTTTTACTTCATGGGATGAATAGGTTGGGGTTGGTAAATTTAACAATTGATTACTTCGGTAAGGTTCGTTAATCCCGACTAGTTTGGGTAAACCATAATTTGGTTTGTATTGATATTCAAAAGAAGATTAAAGAATAAATTTAAATAATTTATCTTTGATAAAATTAATGGGAACCTTTCCCTAAGAATGTTAAATTTAGCAACTAACTGAAGATTAGTTAAGGTGAATGGTTTTCTGGGTATTGATCTGATGTTGGTTTCGGCCTTCGGGGTTAATATTTAGGGAATTGTTCACTTACTAATTTACGGTTAGTGGCAGATGAATTGGAATGAGGCGTATGTTGTGTTTGTGTAACACTTGTTTATTATATAAGAGAGTTATTCGGAAAGACCGGGTTTATCCCATTCTGAATAACTGATACGACAATAAGTCGAAGATAAAGACGGTGGTCGAAGACCGGAGGTCTTCACATCATTTGGGTGATTACTGATGATCTTGATTGGGCCATACACCCAAGAGGAGGGAATCAGTTGGTGATCGTCCAGACGTACTTGAAGATCGATGGATATGCGAGGTACGAGGTGCCTCCGGTTTCGTTCAGACCCAAAACGGACTTGCAAATGGATGTGTGTCTGACATCAGATTTCATTCTGTGTGATTGATATCGGTTGCATAGCGTGAATTTCCTGTGTGGCATGCTAAGATGCAAATGATCTAGGCTTCTGTTGAAAAGCAGAGTCTTGTGGTTGATGATCAAAACACAACCTTTTTGGCGTAGCTTTGTGTAGCGTTAATTCGCGAGCCTCACACCCCGGTGTGAACCAAAAACGGGAGAAGGACATCAGGGAAAACATGCGTTTCTTTCTAATTAGAAGCGGTGTCAGTGCTTGAACTGGCTGACATTGCTTATGTGGATAACGGAATTTGAGGCGCCTCGGTCAGATCGGACGATCCGGGTCCGATGGGGTCATTCGTTGGCTCACTTACGCTCCATAGGGTGGGGAAGTGTAGTGTTCAGGAATAATAATCCACATAAGTGGACCGACCCTGACGATCCAAGGCTTGCCTGCGCGCTTGCCTGAGACTCGGACTAGACAGTCTTGAATTTGGTAAGGACTATCTTTTGCCTTGGTTCATGACAGAAATCCAATTTCCAAATATGACATGTGCGGTTTTGATTGTATACCTACATACGGCGACATAGTGGCATGGGACGCTCATGTCGTCTATGATTGATACTTATGATTTGAAATTGTTTTTTAAACATATAAACACTATTTATAATACCAAATGCTTTTTTTAAGCGTATCAAGCATTCTTTGGTTATTATAAGGTAAAACCCTATCCTCCGGCTTGCGTTGCATTGTGTGATGGGACCTGGGTCTTATAATAGCTTCATTGTTCTTTACTTAGCATTGCGCTGTTATTTTATGCACTGGTATTTTTGGGAGGAAACCCGTTCCGTGTTATACGGCGTGGTCCATTGATTTACCTAACTTTAAAATAAAGATTAATAACCGTTTTAGTTCTCACACCAGTCACATGACTTACCTGGAGTTTATTGTTTTAACCTAAACTCTGGGTGCCCTTATTTTCGACACGGGCAGTAGTAGTTTTGGTTTTGTAGATTTATCTTCACAGGACCCTGGTTTACAGCTGGAATGATATTCGGAAAGCTTTGTATCCGTATATCTCCTACAGTTGTGTTATGTATTATTTTCCGCTACTATGTAATTTATTATAATCTCTGATATTTTGTAATGTATAATATTCATTTATACTTTGTATATTCTTGTATTTTGATGGAATTATTGTAATATACAATGAAATGTTCTTCTGTTTGTGTTATGATGTGGTTTGTTCTCAATTCAATCCGGCCTTTCCTTACCGGGGAAGTTCGGGTCGTTTCAAGTAAACACGCACGTGTATAAAATAAGACCATTAGCTTGGCAATAACGTTGTAAAAGAAGGCATAAATAGAGGAGGCGTGGCTCATTTTCCAGAGGCTCAACATTTTGAGCAGCAAGGGGGCAACGCAAATGGGTTTGTTTGGCGATGTAATGATGACCAAAAAGCTCGCTATTACTCCACTGCGAAGCTTGTTCTTGGCTGGGAGAGAAAATTCGTGAATGAAGGTTGGATTACAGGAAGTAGAGGCTTGCAGTCACGTGAAAGGAGCGAAACTTTGAGGGGGATTAAAGTGTGGGTTCAGTTCAGCTAGGAGGGTTTATAGACATGAAGGAAATAGCGTGAGTGGCCTCGACGTAATGAAGAAAAACTGTAGACAAAGGGGGAAAGAGGCTGATGCGTCTCGAAGCGGTATATTGAAGAAAGAAGGTACATAGATGGAGTTATGCGAGGGGTGTAGGTTGTTGACAGTCGTGATACTGAGGGTGCGTGTACGTGTTTGGTAAAATTGTGCTGGCTGATATTTGTGTGTGTGAATGGAGAACGAATGTTTGCGCGGTGTTTAACACAGTGGGAAATGGTGGTGGGTTTCGTTTGTGAATCTGTGGTGTAATGAGGGAGTACGGGTGGTAAGTATTATTAGCAATGGAAGGAGCAGGCGGCGGATTTCTATTCGGAGGAAGAAGAAATGATGCGGGTTTGGTTTAAAGGATAGTGGGCTGAGAAAAAGTAAGGAGAAGGCCCAAATTAGAAAAAGGATTTAAGTTTTTATTTAATTTAAATAAATCATATAGTTTGTTGATATCTTAACTTGTCCATACGTCATCAAAATTCAGCGAAACAAGATCCATTGGGATCGTATGGACGGTGGCTACCCAATGGAACTAACGGGAAGCGAGTCGAAGCTCCTTACAATTTATAGCGAAATAATTTGTCTGTCTGAATCAAGCAATGGTTATCGTTATTAACGATGATCGTCCAATGTGAGTAAAACTCACTAACTCTAAACAGTTCTATTTTTACAACGTATTCTTAGAACTGACAATTATCTGTTGATTGCTGTGTGTTAATTGTTTGGTTGAATTGTTTGTGTATTGATTGAAATCATAGATAACGATATATATATATATATATATATATATATATATATATATATATATTGTTAATCAAATATTGATTATGTTTAACAGAATATTTTATATTCGCGCTTGTTTAACATCTGTGATGCAGGGAAACAGGTTGTAGGGACCCAACTGGGTTCCTCAATATTTATAATACTGTTCTGTTCATATATTGTAATATATGATGTGATATATAATATGTTGTTGATTATGTGAGTTTGGACGATATTGGTCAACATGATCTGATATGTTAAATACCCTAGCATACCGGAATATTGAAAAGGCATTTTTCAAAGTGAATATTGAAAATAAATTATTTATAGAATAATAAGATTTTATAAAAGAGAATATTTATAAATGGAATTATAAATAAAGGGAAATCTTTACAAATGAAATATTTATAAAAGGAGATATTTATAAAATCATAAGATATTATAAAGGAGATATTTATTTGTTAAACAAATAGGAGATATTAAATGAATTATTTATTCAGAAAATAAATTAAGATATACAAGGAAATATTTGTGAAAACAAATATACAAGGACATATTTGTGAAAATGAAATCGAAAGAGATAAATTTGTAAAACCTTTACAATTAGAATTTGAAGAGTAAAATATTTGTAAAACATTTACAGATAGATTAAATGGAGATATTTATTCATAGGAATATTTGTAAGAAATAAATAGGAAAATAAAGGCATATTTATTTAGAAATAAATAGGAATATAAAGGAGTATTTATTTGAGAAATAAATAGAATTAGGAAAGGGGTATTTATTTAGAAAATAAATAGAAGTACCTAAAACGGAAATATTTTGGAAATAAATATTTCAGGATTTAACAGAAGAATAAAAGGGGATATGTGAAAAATAAATATCAAATAGAGTTAATCAAATATTAGTATTCAAAATAGATAAATCAAATAAAGTTAAGCAAAAGTAGAAACTGACTAGAGATTAGTAAATTGAATGGTTTTCTAAGTGTCTATCTGATGTTGGTTTCAGCCTTCGGGATTAATACTTAGGAAATTGTTCTCATACTAGTTTACAATCAGGGACTGATAGTTGTGAAAGGATAGTGAAACGAAATTAAGCTGTGGAAATGTTTTCTAATGTTAATAACATATATTTTCTAAACATAGAAAATAAGGAAATGTGAACATATATATATGTTAAATGATGATTAATCGATATAATTTCCGTCTTGAAATAATATCGTTGTTTGCACACGTGTTTTTTTTGATAGTTAAATCACAGACTATCAAAGTTTTGACCATTTAAACGTTGTTAATATGGAGAGACCGGCTGGATTATTATCCAAAGAACCACTCGTTATTGCCATAAGTATTGCGAATCATATATGCCAAAGATAATTGAAGAGGAGTAAAGTGCAAGGTCTGTTGTATAAATCTTAGGTAAATATTGCCTAAGATGGTTGTACTGAATAGTGCCTTCGGTTTGTCCAGTCCCAGGACGACCTGTATGGAAGAATGTCTAACAGAGTATATTTAATAGATCACGTAAGTTGATCTCTTCAAACGTATTCACGTTTGGTGGCGGAGGAATTCTTTTCTCTTTGCTGTATACCCGTGGTATTTTTAGGGAAATCAATTTGTGATTTGGCGGGTATGACGATGTGACATTCAAAGCGAATAAATGTGTGATCTGTCAGAGATAAGCGTGGCCTCAAGCCTCACAACCGGGAAATGACCAAAATCGGGCAGGTAGCATGGCTATGTAGGTCGCACCTATTGGGGTGTATAATCACCTGATCTAGAGTTTCATTTACTTCTAAAAATCTATTGTCGATGCTGTCCCATTCGGGAAAATGGTTGCTGATCCCAACCGTTGGTGATATACATTCGATACAATCAAGCGAAATGAGTGGTTGGTCATGTGTGGCCGGGTTGCAAGATGTTCTTGTAGAACCTAGTGTATTCCTCTCTAGAGGTACACTAGCGAAAGGTGGTTCCATACCTTGTCATAGTTGGAAATCCATTACCCAATAAGTGCTTGCGGTTTTGATTGTATACTATATATGTAGAACGTGAGATGAAATCGTTTCTGCTAGATAAGTATTATATTATGGTTGATAGACATTATTATAATATCAAAGGTTTTTGATATAAAGATTATTTTCGATTCTCATAAGGGAAAAATCCGTTTCGTTATACGACATGATCTTATGAGATATCGTTTAATGGGTCGAACTGTTTTACTCATACCATTCCCATGACTGACCCGGAGTTTGTTTTGTTTTGTTTTCCCTAAACTCTTGGGTGCCCAAATTTATATGGGCAGTCAAGTAGTCAGGATTTTACAGATATACTTGGAGAGCTTGGAGCAGGAGGCTTCAGGATCATATAGCTATTGTTTATTTCCGCTGTGTTGTAAGTGCTGTACTTTGGAAATTATATGTATATTCAAGTACAGATTTTTATTTCAAAGTTATGATATATATTATATGTTATTCATTCCGCTGTGAGGTTCGTGTTACTCTGATGTTGTGTTCTTCTTCTTCTTCTATTCTAAGTTTCTATCTTATCTATCCGCACCCTCTAATTTCTTTCATTAACTACCGGTATTTTTCGATGTTAGTCGTCATTGAGTTTATGTCGATAACCAAAGTCCCTTGAACTCGCATAACACCGTCGAAGTAGAAGTACTCAGCAAAAACTCAGAAGAACACACGATGACTACCCCTTCTTCCCTCCTGCACGCGAGCTTCTAGCTTGTTTGAGCTCGAAATTGCCATCGCAATACCCAATACGATGTCGAGCTCCAGGATTTTGTCATGAGTTGCTACTGGCTTTCCCAAGCCCTAATACAATCTCACAATAGCAAGAACTCCCTCAACCATGGCCAGTCAATAACCCTAGCTCGTGATTTCCAAAATCGAACTCAAGGAGACGTCACGCCCTTCCATTTCTGCCAAACTTGAAGAACAAAATTTGCCCAACTTTTAAATTGTAGAATCCCGTGAGTTGAATTTTAATTAAATCGATCAAAGAAAGAAATAAACTTCCACTTTTATTTTGAAGATTTCGCAATTGATTTGTCTGAGGAGTAACAAAATAAAAAGAATTGAAGTGAAGGTAGCTCGCTTATTTGTATAAAGATGAATACTTCAATATGAAGCAATATAGGTCCGCGAAGAGTAAAAGAAATAGGTCGGCTCCGGTAATTTAAAGATTTTGAAATATTTTAAAAATATTTTGATGTGATTTTGAGCTTATCCGTTTATTTCATAATCAAATATCTCGGGATCTACAGCTTGAACTCGCGGACCGCTATTCTAACGTACTGACCAACGTTCCAATATAATAGCACCATCCTCAACTCAACAGAATCTATTCTGAAAATAATTTGAACGTATATATAAAATAATCATAATAAATTAATATTGTTATTTTCATTCAAACAGATTGATCATCTGAACTGTTTCAAATTCAGTTTTAACTTTGAATTCAATTAAATTCTTTTTCGTATTTCGATAATTATATATATTCGAAATAAATCGTATTTCGATTATTAAATAGATAAATCAACATAAAAATTGATTTATATGATCAACTCAATATTTAAAACCATATTAAATATTTAAAATAAATTGTTTGAAAATTCGGGTCGTTACAAAAACTAAGTGGAGTTTTAGTGAATCTTTCAATAGATTGAAAAAGGGAATGTGATAATTCAAATGATCAAATTTAGGAAATGATCGAGAATGGAGTATCACCCGTTTTTCTCCTAGCGATAGTTAAACCTTTAATTAGATTTAAATGGGAAATGGTAATTAATTTTACCGATAAGACCGTGGCGTTAGTTATGGAGTATTACCAATTTTGCTCCATGGGATGAATAGGTTGGGATTGGGAAATTAAACAAATGATTACTTCGGTAAGGTGCGCTAATCCCGACTAGTTTGGAAAACCGTAACATGGTTTGAAATGATATCCAAAGGAAGATTAAGGAATAAATTTAAAAGAATTTATCTTTGATAAAATTAATGGGAACCTATTCCCTAATGATGGGAATATTTGAATAAAGAATATTCTGGATTGGAATGAAACGTATGTTGTGTTTGCGTAACACTTGTTTATTATATACTCGAGTTATTCGGAAAGGCCGGGTTTATACCCATTCTGAATAACTTATTTGACGATACGTTAACGATGAAGACGGTGGTTGAAGACCGGAGGTCTTCACATCGTTTGGATAATTACTGATGCCTTGATTGGGCTATACACCCAGGACGAGGTAATAATTGGTGATCGTCCAGACGTACTTGGAGATCGACGGATATGCGAGGGCCTCTCTCCTGTATTGGACAGATGGGACGAGGAATAAGGTGCCTCCAGTTTCGTTTAGACCTAGAACGAACTGGTAAATGGATTGTGTGTCTTACATTGGATTTTATTCAGTGCTGATTGATCTCTATTATACATATATCTGTTTGGCGGCGGAGAATTTATTCTCTTGCTTAACGCCCTTCTCTGAGACATACGAGCTTAGAGGTTATATATCGATAGATATCAGTCGCATGGCATGAATTGCCTGTGCGGCATGCTGAGATGCAAATGATCAAGGCTTCTGTTGAAAAGCAGAGTCTTGTGGTTGATGACCTAAATAGCTTTAATATAGCACCGCTTTGTGTATAGCATTAATTCTCTAGCCTCACACCTAGGTATGAGTTAAAAACGGGATAAGGACCGTTGGTAGAACACGATGTTTCTTTCTAGCTATGAGTGGTGTCAGGGTTTTGCATGCCCTGACATTTTTATATTTTTGCCTATGTGGTTGTTGGATTGTGAGGTGCCTCAGATATATCGGTCTCTACGGAGCCGATGGATAGGTCCGATAGGACCGGGGAAACGTGTGTTCAGGAATAACTAATCCTCAAACGTAAGGGAGGACCGACCTAGCCAATTCCAGGGGTTACCCAGAGTGTGTAGTCCTGAGACATTTGCTAGAGTGTCTCGAAGCAAAAAGGAGTATATCCCTTGCCTAGACTCATGACGGAATTCCAATTTCCAATACGTGATATTTCAATTTTGAATGTAGAGCCTAGTATTGGCGACATAATAAATGGTACCCATGCCACCTATGTGTAATAACCCGGAAATCTAGGCCAGTTTAAAAAAAAATTATTTTGGCAATTTTAGCGAATTTTGATTATTTAAAATGAATTATTTTAAATAATAACGACGAGAAATTTATTTTGAATAGATTAGAACGTATATATTCGTTTGAATCGACGATGGAATATAAATAATTATTTATATTTATAAAAGGAATTGAAAATGGCGCGGTAGTTCGATAATTCGATTTCAAAATTCAATTGAATGTACCGGGTGCAAAATAAACCGAATTTTAGTGAGACCAGAAATAATGGAATCTAATAGAGAATATCTTTCCAACGGATCTGAAAAATTGAAATTTCATAGCGGGAATCAAAAGATATGTCCAGATGAAAATTCTGAATAGTCGCTGTGGAATTCAGGCCCTTAAAAATAGCCATTTTGCAAACAACCTCGGATTTCGACGAAACCACTTTAGTTGGATCCGTGATGTCAACTTATTACTAGGTTTCAAATTTCATAATTTTTCGAATCAATATGTGAGCGTGGTAAAGGAAAACGCGTTTGACCAGTTTAAGTTGATTTTAATCGACTGGAAAATGGCCATTTTTCAAACGGTCTCAGAATTCGGCGAAACTAGATTTGTTAGGACCGTATCGTCAATACGAAGCTAGAAAATATTTTTCTGGAATTTTTCGAGTTAGTATGTGACCACGGTAAATTGAAATGCGCGTTCAAATTTAATATATAGAGTTATATGTTGATTTTGACGAAAACTAATCGAAACGATCGAATCAGCTTACCATACATATCCCATTGTGTTCGGAATGGGGGTAGTTAGCTAGGGACGACAGGCGGTGGGTTCGATTTCGAGTTCAAATAAAAAAGGTACTTTTTGAAATTAAATTAAATAATAAAAAAATAAATATAATATCTCTTTCCCACTATATCCTCTCAGCCCCCTGGTTTACTTTTCCAATCGAAAATAAAATAGAAAAAAAATCCGCTCCACCTCCTTCTGCCGTTGACCTCGTAGCACCCACCAGCCGCCGCTCCTCTCCGACCTCCTCTCTCCTCCACCGCGTTCCCTTCCCCCCCCCCCCCAACGCTCCTCTGTTCGCCAAAATCACCAAACCCACCAGAAATTGAACCACGCCATTGCCCTCCCACCCACGCAGCACTGCACCACCTCCTCCATCTGCTGCTAGAGGCCGCGACAACCCTCCCCAACCCGTTCGACTTTCACCCAAATCGAGGTCGATGCTCCACCAACCCACCACCGTTTGCTCCTCCTTTTTTTTTGACCTCCACAGCAGCGTGACCCCACCCCGCCTCTGCAAGCCCGCAAGCATCAGCAACCCTCCTCCGAGTAGAAACACAGTAAGTTTTAAACGTTTTATTTTATTTAAAAACTGATTTAATATTATTATTATTGTTTTGTTTTGTTTTGTTTAGTTAAAAACTGAAAAAAATTAACTTTTAAAGCTTTGATTTTTCCTAAAGAAAAAGAGGTGAATTTTGAAAGTAGAAAAAAAATATAATTTTTATAATATAGAAAGGTTAAAAATATAATTTTTATACTAGTAGCATAATAAAAATATGATCTTTACTTAGGTAGAGTATTAAAAATACGGTTTTTGTTGAGGTAGAAAGTAAAAATATAATTTTTATATAGCTATGATAATAAAAATTCGATCTTTATATTAGAAGTAGATATATAAAAATATATTTTTTATATAGAGAATAGCGTGATAAAAATATAATCTTTATCATATGAACACAGTTATAAAAACAGAATTTTATCTATATTGTAGCGATGTAAAAATAATTTTTTTATCATATATATAGCAAGGTAAAAATACGATTTTGATCATTAGAATGGTTAAGGAAAAATATGATTTTTAAATTGAAAGTGAATAAATAAAAATGTGATTTTTATTTAGAAGATAGAGGTGAAGTAAAAATATGATTTTATTAGAAATGAAGTAATAAAAATATAATTTTTATTTGAACAGCGTGAAAGGGATGGCATTGGAATTTCAAACAAATCCAGACGGTTCAGCGGTTCAATAGCAAAGCACGGCGGAGTGGAACCCTCTTTGAGAACTCCTCACTCTAAATTTCTTTTTCTAGTTATATATATATATATATATATACTAGGATGTAGACGGTGTTTAGTAGCACCCGACACCCGTCGTCCACAGACCATGGACGGCTTGTATGCTTGTTTGTTTGATTTTGATGTGTAGTTGATTGTGTGATGTGAAATGAAAAAGAAATATTTGAAATAGAGTATTTGAAAATAGAAATATATGAAACCGTGTTGATTAGACTGATGCCATTTTGACGTGAACGATATGTATATCGATTTTATTCATTTTTCAATGAATATTGAAATAGATTTGAAATTCGAATTAAACTGAAATGATTTGAAATTTGAAATACACTGAAATGATTTGAAATTCGAATATAATTGAAATTCGAATTAAATTGAATATAATTGAATCCGAATTGAAATCGAAAGGAATTGAATTCAAATTGAAATTGAAAAGAAATTCGAATTAAATTGAAAGTGAATTGAAATCGATTTGAAATGAATTTAAAACGAATTTATATTGGAATATTCAATTTTGATTTGGAATGGAATATGAAGTTGAAACCATTTTTGAAAATGAATTTAAAATGATTTATAAAGCACGTTTTGAATTGAAATCGACGATGTATATATTATATATATTATATATATAATATAATGGCCTGAATAGAACGCGCCGCGCAGCGGCAGTTCGCGAATTTCGACCATTGACTTCGAATGGATATTTCGGGAGATCCAACCTTCGGATTCTCCTAAAATCGGAACCGTTGGGTTCGTATCAAAAAGAGTTTTCTAAAGAATATTAGAAATTTGAAATCTAACGGTTGGATTTGGAATTATGTCCAAATCAAATTTGGAAAAGGTCATTGTAAGTGCAGTTCGATGGCTGTTGATGGAAATCGATTGTACGGGCCTTGATAAAATTATTAAAAATAGTAATAATTTGTGTAAATTCATAAGAAATGATTTGTGAAGAAATGGGATGAAAAACTCCATATTTGAAAAGAGAAAAATAGATTTTTATCGAAATGAACTAGTTTTGAACTAGAATTATAATTCATTTATTTTTGAAATAAATAAAGTGGATTTGAAATGGATTTGAAATATAACCAGAATTTCCAATAATTGAATTGGAATGGTGTAACACCCCGTGTATTCTATAACTGTGAAATTCACAAATTAAAGTATAACTAATTTCAAATTAAAGTATTAAGGGAAACGGGATACTCCATTGCGTTCGTCTCGGAAAAATACGCGAAACAGAGTCCGAGTTTTCGAAAAACGGAGCCCATATGATCAAATTATGGCCCGATGAAGTTTCAGAAAATTCAAATTTCGAAAACAGATTTAAATTTCAGCCCAATCAGAGTAGGGGGGAAATTCCCGCCCAAACCCACCAGGTCGACCTGGGGGTCGACCCTAGGGTCGACCTGCCAGGCCAGGTCGACCTGGGAGTCGACCTAGGTGTCGACCTGCCCCAGGCAGGTCGACTCTAGAGTCGACCTGGGGTTCGACTGGGGAGTCGACCTGGCCCCTGAGCCAGGTCGAACCCAGCCCACCCTGGCTGACCTAGTCTGTGTTTGGTCGATTTTCTGAGCCTTGCCTTGTCACTATGGCTAGGTGTCAGCTCCTGGTTGGTCTCTCCTTTGAACGAACGGCTATTATTGAACCAAGCTTCATCGACGGTCTAAATTAACTCACAAACTCTATAAAAAGGACCTAAGACTAACCCTAATTCACATAAACTAAAATGGAGGTGAGACTGTCATGCTGCTGAGGAGAGACTGAGGATAGCCATCAGAAATAGAGAGACAATTAGGAGATAATTCAAAGCTTAAAGCAACGTTAATCAAATCAAAGCAACGCCTATAACAAAGGATAGCATCTCCAAATTCAGAATTCAGATTCCTGAATTGAAGATTCGTCATACGTTGTAAGTAGAGTGCTATTCCGATGTGAATTAAATAATTGTGTTGATTTGTGTAAAGTAAGAAATGGAATTGTGGCAATAATAATCTATATTTGTACGTTGCTTTGATGCTAAACGATTTGGGAATATTATGGTATACGATTGGATATTTGCAAGTATGCGATTTGCGTTGGAAGTTAACAACGAAATGGAATTGTGGCAATAATAACCTATATTTGTAAGTTATTTTGACTCTAAACGATTTGGTAATGCTATGGTGTACGATTGGATTCATACAAGTATATGGTTTATGTTGACAACCACATGTTGTGGAATTTTAATTGGGATTCATGCAAGCATATGATTCATATTGAAAACTACATGTTTGTGGTAGTTATTTACAACACCCATTTGATAATTGCAAGTATATGATTCATGTTGAAAATAACAACTATATGTTGTAATAGTTTATTTGAAATTCATGCAAGTCTATGATTTATTGTTAGGCCAACATGATGTATAATTCTATGGTCATCTTTAGTGTAATTTGGTCCATTGAGTATTATGATTCATATGAAGTTATGTTGGAATTGGCATTATAGTTCAAGTATAAAAATCATGCTTTTGTGATAGTGACAAAAGCGAGCATCTTTGTAAGCTTGTATTAATTTTATGAACATGACTAAACTATGTTTGTTATTATGCCTAGTTGAAAACATGTTTTTAGGCTTATGTTGATATATGTAAGTTACATTAGAATTACACTAGAATTACATCCCACTTACAAGTTACATAGATAGGATAAAAACCATGGTTTTATGAATAGTAGGATTCATGTTCAATTATGTTTATGCCATGACTATATGAATAGAAGGACTCATGTTCAATTATGATTATGCCATAATTATATGATTAGAATGGTTCATGTTTAAGTATCATTTATGCCATGACTACACGAATAGAATGATTCATGTTTTGTTTATACCATGATTATGTGAATAGAATGATTCATGTTTAAGTATTGCTTATATTATATGTTGTTACAATTGCAAGTTCACATGTGCCTACCTTATGTTAATTGAATCGTTATGTTGCAAGTTCATGCGTTCACACTCCCCTTTTTATGTTACCTTATAAACACCATGTTATAAGCCTCCCCTTTTCATATGGCTAAATTGGGTTTAAGTATTAAACCCAACACACCTTACATTTGAATGAACGTGTAAAACGGGGGTAATGACATTTGGGCTAAAATATAGAACATATGTGTTGGCATGTTCGACGCATGCCAACAATCTTGAAAATCAATTAAGTGACATAAATAAATTTTAATCAATAAAGATAAATTTGAATAATGGGCCGCAAATATTTACATATAAAAAGAAAAGAGACAAAATGTGTAAATGTAGAAAATACGATGTGTTTAACCCGAGGTTGGATTGAGTTGTGATGTAAACCTGCCTGGAACCGCCCGGCTGTCCAGTAGTCACAACAATACCTATCCAATGTGGGTGGTTAAACACAGAGCCCAATAAGGACCCGAGGTTAGACTGAGTTGTGGCGTAAGACTGCCCGGACCCAACCGGCAACAGGCAGCCACAACAATACCTGTCTAATGTGAGAGGTCAAGGCTTTAATAAGACAATTAAGGCTGAGTCAGGATTGATAGGATTAAGTAAATTATATTAATACTTAATCAAACTGGGACATGCTAAACTAGACAGATTGATTGGGGGTTAGGTTTATAAAACACTTAACCAACTTAGCATGTTGGCTAGAAATAGAAAACCTAGTAGCGGGGGACCCATTTCAGCAGTAACCCTACAAGGTATCATGATACCCTGAAACTAGGCAGGGTGGGGCACGATTACTGGGCTGATTGTAAGAGGTCAAATCGACGGCGGTGGTGTTGTAGTGTAGGTTCTAACGGGGTGCGGGCGTGCACACACTCCGGCGCAGAAAAATAAGGCACTGGGCACCAGTAGCATACCTGTGCATTCTAGGGTTGTGTCGGCCGCCACCATGGGAATTGATACACCCCATGGTGGGACCAGCATAGGTAACTACAGCATCGGGGGCCGTAAGACACATGTAACTATGCGAGTAGGAGCCGATCATCATAAAATGAATCACTTCACCCTGATTATGGGGTGCCTGTTGGGAACTAGTTTATATGGGTACAGAGATTAATATGGGGTACGATAGTATATTCGACCCTAGACAACTTAACTTGGTTTATGGTGCTTTCCCATTTCTAGTTTATACTTATCATACCCAGTTCTTTATTCATAGACTGAATAGTCCTAGACTTATTCAGGCTTTATGTCTGACTCTACTTTTCTTTCGTCTTCTTTTCTTTCGTTTCCCCCCTAGGTCCACAGGGAGGGAATACCGCAGCTTGACCAGCCTTCATATCCAGCTTGAAGAGAAAGAATGTATTGCTTGGATCTTTTCGTTTTGGACTATGGCTTTGGACAGCAATTATAGGACTTTTGCAGTTTATTTATGTTTTCTTTATGCTTCTTTAAATAATGTAATCAAGACAGTTATGAAGATGTTATGTTTTGGAAGTGTTGTAAGACAATTATGGTATGGTTGGTGTAACACGTATTTGAATGAAATAAAAGTTGTTGTTTTCCGCTGTTCAAAAATATGTGTTATTATATCTGTCTTGTATATCTGTGATTTATACTTATAAACCTCCACCAAAATTAGGGCATTCCCTTTGAGAGTGACCCTAACGGAGGTGGGGTGTTTCACTTGGTATCAGAGCATAGGTTTACCAGATAAGATAAAAAGTTTTGAAAATTTATTTTCAAAAATGAAATTTAAAGAAGCATTTTAAGATAAAATATTATTTAATTTTGAAAGGCAAAGTCCCCCCAAAGCCACTTTTGAATCTATCCTTTTTGTTTCAGCATGTCTGAAGAACCTAACTTGCCAGAGGGTGTACCAATACCTGGTTGGTTTAGACGGTTCTTAGAAGCAAGGGCCACTCAGCCAGGTCCTACCGTTCCTCCTCCCCCACCCCCAGGAAATCATCCAGCTGTAGCAGCACCTCTTCCTCCACCTCCTCCGCGGGGAAACACCTTTGCTAAGATATGTAAAGATTTTAAAGCTATGGGAGGAAAGGATTTTCATGGAACTGAGTCCTTCGTGGCAGCTAGAAATTGGCTGAAAGAAACCGAGGACTTATTCAACATCTTTGAGGTAGAAGATAGGCAGAAAGTACAACTGGCAGTGTGGCTACTAAAGGGCGAGGCTTCCTACTGGTGGGAAGTCACTAATGCAGAAAGACCAGTGGAAACATGGGAGGACTTTAGGGCAAGGTTTGAGGCTAAATTTCTCTCAGATGCGGAAAGGAGTTTGCAGTTAGAAAAATTCTTATTTCTTAAGCAAGGGAAAAAGACATTCAAAGAGTATGTTAATCAGTTCGATGAGCTAGCTAGGTTCGGACTGGACCTAGTTAACACCCCATACAAGAAGGCTCTCCGTTTTGTCAAAGGGTTGAATGAGCCATTACACAGTTTGGCCATGACCCATATACCCCTGGGAGCTATGTATGAAAGGTTGGTACAGATGGCGTTGCTGAACGAAGAGGATAAGGGCAAGAAGGATACAAAGGCAGAAAACTCTCAAGGGAAGAAAGAAGGTTTACAGCCTAAGAAGACAGACTTTAAGAAGGGCGGGAAAGGCAACAAAGAAAAGAGGAAGTGTAATTTCTGTGGCAAAGTGGGGCACTTAGTAAATGATTGCCGGAAAAAGGAGGCCAAGATGAATGGTGGGTGCTTTTCTTGCGATGAGACAGGCCACATGGCTAAGGACTGCCCAAAGAAACGAGGACAGGGGCAGAGGGTTGGATCCACCTCAGGGGCACAAGTTCATGTGCTAGAGGCGCCACCTCTGCAACAGCGAGGTATAAATACTTCTGTAGAAAGTGTAGTTTATCTTTATGATCACCCCGTTTGCACTTTATTTGATTCTGGCGCATCACACTCCTTTATCTCGTCTGCTTTAGTAGAATCTCTGCACCTAAAACCTAGTATGGTAGAGGACCCCTTAATTGTTTCAAACCCAATTGGGGGCCCAGCTCATTTGTCTATGATCTGTTTGGGATTGAAAATTTCTATTCTAAGCGTAGAATTTAAATGTAGTGCCTTTGTTTTGGTCTTTTCGGGATATGGTTTGATTTTGGGCATGGATTGGCTATCCAGTAATGGGGCCATCCTCGATTGTGAGAAAAGGGTTGTTAGGCTCCTAACCCAGCTCGGTAATACTTTGGAAATTTCTTGTAATCCCTCGTATGCGGTTATGCTTAGTTACCTTGAATCACTAGATGCCTCCGTTGAAAATTTGCAATCGGTTAGAGTGGTCCGGGAATATCCGGATGTCTTCGAAGAGGTGAAGGGCTTGCCTCCAAAGCGGGAGATAGACTTCAGCATATACCTTGTAGATAATGCAAAGCCCGTTGCGTTGCCCGTTAGACACATGGCTCCACGGGAAAGGAAAGAGCTCAGTAAACAGATTAAAGAGCTTCTAGAAAAGGGGTTCATTAGGAGGAGCAATTCAGAATGGGGCGCTCCAGTGGTGTTCGCTACAAAGGCGGATGGTTCACTCCGTCTATGTGTTAACTATAGGGAGCTCAACAAGCTAACGAAAAAGAATAGGCAACCTCTCCCCAGAATTGACGATTTGTTTGATCAGCTTGTAGGAGCGTCTCTTTTCTCCCAACTCGATTTAGCGACCGGTTTTCATCAGCTAAGGGTGGCTGAAGATAGTATCGATAAAACGGCATTCAGAACCCCAGATGGCTTCTTTGAATGGCTTGTCATGCCTTTCGGCTTGACAAATGCACCTGCTTACTTCGTGGACCTGATGAGTAGGGTATTCAGAGATTTCCTCAATAAGTTTGTAGTGGTCTTCGTAGACGATATCCTTATCTTCTCAAAGAGTGAAGAGGAACATGCTCAGCACTTAAGGGCAATCATGGAAACTCTGCGAGTCCATCAGCTAAAAGCCAAATTCTCCAAATGCCACTTTTGGAGAGAAGAAGTGAGGTTCCTTGGGCACATAGTATCCAAACAAGGGTTAGCAGTGGACCCTGCTAAGGTAGTGGCGGTACAGGATTGGAAGACACCAAGGAATGCAACTGAGGTCCAAAGTTTTCTAGGACTAGCAGGTTTCTATCGAAAGTTCATAAGGGATTTTGCAAAAATCTCAGCTCCGTTCACGAAGTTGACCAACAAGAATCTAGTGTTCAATTGGGACTTGGATTGCGAGTTTGCTTTCCAGCGACTGAAAAGGGCTCTTACAACAGCCCCAGTTTTGACGTTGCCAGATGGAAGCAAGATGTTCACTGTTTATACAGATGCATGTGGGACAGGGCTAGGCGCCGTCTTAATGCAAGAAGGAAGGGTAGTAGCTTATGGCGGGAGACAATTGAAAGTGCATGAAAAGAACTACCCGAATCACGATCTTGAATTAGCCGCCATCGTCTTTGCACTCAAGTCTTGGCGACACTATCTCCTAGGTGAGAAGTTTGAACTTTACACTGACCATAAATCGTTGAAATATCTTTTCTCGTAGAAAGATCTTAACTTGAGGCAACAGAGATGGATGGAGTTTCTTGCCTCGTATGATTTCGAGATCTCCTATACTCGGGCAAAGGCAACGTAGTGGCAGACGCGTTGAGCCGAAAGAAACTGACCCTAAGCCCGCTGTTTGTTGAAAGACAAAGCCTAGAGTTTATAGCCAGCTTCGACTTTAGGCCTTCCTCCGATTTTGTACCAGGCTTGCTAGTATCTCCCGAAGTACGCCCGACTTTAGTGGACTCGATAGGGACAACACGACGCGAGGACCCTCAGCTTGTGGAGACGATTGATAGGCTAATTAGGGGTGAGACTTCAAGTCACCTCAACAGATATTCCATCGACGATAAGGGTTGGCTAAGGCGAGACGGAAGACTATGCGTCCCACAGACAAGGGATTTAGTAAAGAATGTTCTCGAGGAAGCTCATCACTCCAAGATGACGATACACCCAGGCAGAGATAAAATGTACAAGGACATAAAAAGAACTTTCTTTTGGAACGGCATGAAGAAGGACGTGGCAGAATTCATTTCTAAGTGTATGGTGTGCCAACAGGTTAAGGCGGAACAGAGAAAGCCTGGCGGTCTGCTACATCCTCTAGAGGTCCCGCAGTGGAAGTGGGATAGCATCTCAATGGACTTCATCGATGGGCTGCCTGGGTATAGGAGAGCCAACACTAGCATTTGGGTAATAGTGGATAGGCTTACTAAAAGCGCCCACTTTTTACCCGTCAAAAGTAAAAGAACTGCCTCATCACTAGCATCTCTTTACCTCAAGGAAATCATTCGACTCCATGGAATACCATCCAGCATTGTTAGCGACCGAGACCCTATCTTCACCAGTGAGTTTTGGCGGAGTCTGCAAGAAGCGGTAGGCACACAGTTATGCTTGAGCACAGCCTACCATCCCCAAACCGACGACCAAACAGAAAGAGTGAACAGAGTTTTGGAGGACCTTCTAAGACTGTGCGTCCTTGACTTCGGAAGGACGTGGGAAGACCATCTTCCTTTGGTAGAATTTGCCTACAACAACAGCTATCAAGCAACCATCGGAATGGCGCCCTTCAAAGCTTTATATGGAAGACCGTGCCGATCGCCCACTTGTTGGTGGGAGTCTACTGATAAGCTCATACTTGGACCAGATATGATTCGAGAGACTTCAGAGAAAGTAGACTTAATACGAAGAAGGATGAAGACGGCCCAAGACAGACAAAAGTCCTACGCCGACAAGAGGAGGACCGACCTTGAATTTGAGGTTGGGGACAGAGTTTTTCTTAAGGTATCTCCGCTAAGGAACGTTGTTCGTTTTGGAACCACAGGGAAGCTAGCACCGAGGTTCGTAGGGCCATTCCCAATCATTGGGAAAATTGGGAAAATGGCCTATAGATTAGAGCTACCCGAAAAATTGGCCGGAGTTCACAACGTCTTTCATGTTTCACATCTCCGAAAATGTCTACATGAGTCTGCTGAAGTGGTAGAGCCAAATATCCTAGAAGAAGCTGAAGTGGAACGCGAAGCAGCCATAAGGAAAGTTCCAACCCACATATTAGGAACGAAAGTGAAGAAGCTACGCAACCGCGAAGTCAAGCTCGTCAAAGTTCAGTGGAGCGATGCTGAAGGAGATGCAACTTGGGAAACTGAAGCTAAAATACGCGCAGCCTACCCTTTTCTTTTCGAGGGTACATCTTTGATCTTTCCTTTTTCCTTAAGTTGCGCTTTTATCTATCTTTTTAGGTATATCTCCTCGACCTTATCTTTTAGAAAGAAACCCTTTGGATGGAAACATGTAATTGAAACATGTTATGGATGATGGTTGCAAGTGGTTGCAAGTGATTGCTAGTGGTTGCTCGTGGTTGCATATACACACACAATCTAGGTTTTAGATCGGCTCAATCACTTCATATTGCATATGCATATATGTTTGCATTCGTATATGGTTGAACTTTAATGTGTTGTCATATGGATGTTGCATTTGTATGAATGATTGTGCACTCATGTACAATCATGAATAGGAGGATTTGCATACATAATGGATTCATAGCACTTACATAATTCACATTAAGGAGATCAACTGAATCAGTAGACCGCCTGATTTTGCATTAGATAAGTACATGTACACACACACTTCGCATATTATCATGAAGCATTAGAAGTCTTTTAAGGACAATGGATGCTCGTGTTTGATGGATGAGTAGATGGATGTTTGGATGTTAGGATGAACATTCTTCCTGAACTTGAAGATCGGGACGAAATCCTTTTAAGTGGGGGAGAATGTAACACCCCGTGTATTCTATAACTGTGAAATTCACAAATTAAAGTATAACTAATTTCAAATTAAAGTATTAAGGGAAACGGGATACGCCATTGCGTTCGTCTCGGAAAAATACGCGAAATAGAGTCCGAGTTTTCGAAAAACGGAGCCCGTATGACCAAATTATAGCCTGATGAAGTTTCGGAAAATTCAAATTTCGAAAACAGATTTAAATTTCAGCCCAATCAGAGTAGGCGGGAAAATTCCCACCCAAACCCACCAGGTCGACCTGGGGTTCGACCCTAGGGTCGACCTGCCAGGCCAGGTCGACCTGGGAGTCGACCTAGGTGTCGACCTGCCCCAGGCAGGTCGACTCTAGAGTCGACCTGGGGGTCGACTGGGGAGTCGACCTGGCCCCTGAGCCAGGTCGAACCCAGCCCACCCTGGCTGGCCTAGTCTGTGTTTGGTCAATTTTCTAAGCCTTGCCTTGTCACTACGGCTAGGTGTCAGCTCCTGGTTGGTCTCTCCTTTGAACGAACGGCTATTATTGAACCAAGCTTCATCGACGGTCTAAATCAACTCACAAACTCTATAAAAAGGACCTAAGACTAACCCTAATTCACATAAACTAAAATGGAGATGAGACCGTCATGCTGCTGAGGAGAGACTGAGGATAGCCGTCAGAAATAGAGAGACAATTAGGAGATAATTCAAAGCTTAAAGCAACGTTAATCAAATCAAAGCAACGCCTACAACAAATGATAGCATCTCCAAATTCAGAATTCAGATTCCTGAATTGAAGATTCGTCATACGTTGTAAGTAGAGTGCTATTCTGATGTGAACTAAATAATTGTGTTGATTTGTGTAAAGTAAGAAATGGAATTGTGGCGATAATAATCTATATTTGTACGTTGCTTTGATGCTAAATGATTTGGGAATATTATGGTATACGATTGGATATTTGCAAGTATGCGATTTGCATTGGAAGTTAACAACGAAATGGAAATGTGGCAATAATAACCTATATTTGTATGTTATTTTGATTCTAAACGATTTGGTAATGTTATGGTGTGCAATTGGATTCATACAAGTATATGGTTTATGTTGACAACCACATGTTGTGGAATTTTAATTGGGATTCATGCAAGCATATGATTCATATTGAAAACTACATGTTTGTGGTAGTTATTTACAACACCCATTTGATAATTGCAAGTATATGATTCATGTTGAAAATAACAACTATATGTTGTAATAGTTTATTTGAAATTCATGCAAGTCTATGATTTATTATTAGGCCAACATGATGTATAATTCTATGGTCATCTTTAGTGTAATTTGGTCCATTGAGTATTATGATTCATATGAAGTTATGTTGGAATTGGCATTATAGTTCAAGTATAAAAATCATGCTTTTGTGATAGTGACAAAAGCGAGCATCTTTGTAAGCTTGTATTAATTTTATGAACATGACTAAACTATGTTTGTTATTATGCCTAGTTGAAAACATGTTTTTAGGCTTATGTTGATATATGTAAGTTACATTAGAATTACACTAGAATTACATCCCACTTACAAGTTACATAGATAGGATAAAAACCATGGTTATATGAATAGTAGGATTCATGTTCAATTATGTTTATGCCATGACTATATGAAAAGAAGGACTCATGTTCAATTATGATTATGCCATAATTATATGATTAGAATGGTTCATGTTTAAGTATCATTTATGCTATGACTACACGAATAGAATGATTCATGTTTTTTTTATACCATGATTATGTGAATAGAATGATTCATGTTTAAGTATTGCTTATATTATATGTTGTTACAATTGCAAGTTCACATGGGCCTACCTTATGTTAATTGAATCGTTATGTTGCAAGTTCATGCGTTCACACTCCCCTTTTTATGTTACCTTATAAACACCATGTTATAAGCCTCCCCTTTTCATATGGCTAAATTGGGTTTAAGTATTAAACCCAACATACCTTACATTTGAACGAACGTGTAAAACGGGGGTAATGACGTTTGGGCTAAAATATAGAACATATGTGTTGGCATGTTCGACGCATGCCAACAATCTTGAAAATCAATTAAGTGACATAAATAAATTTTAATCAATAAAGATAAATTTGAATAATGGGCCGCAAATATTTACATATAAAAAGAAAAGAGACAAAATATGTAAATGTAGAAAATACGATGTGTTTAACCCGAGGTTGGATTGAGTTGTGATGTAAACCTGCCCGGAACCGCCCGGCTGTCCAGTAGTCACAACAATACCTATCCAATGTGGGTGGTTAAACACGGAGCCCAATAAGGACCCGAGGTTAGACTGAGTTGTGGCGTAAGACTGCCCGGACCCAACCGGCAACAGGCAGCCACAACAATACCTGTCTAATGTGAGAGGTCAAGGCTTTAATAAGACAATCAAGGCTGAGTCAGGATTGATAGTATTAAGTAAATTATATTAATACTTAATCAAACTGGAACATGCTAAACTAGACAGATTGATTGGGGGTTAGGTTTATAAAACACTTAACCAACTTAGCATGTTGGCTAGAAATAGAAAACCTAGTAGCGGGGGACCCTTTTCAGCAGTAACCCTACAAGGTATCATGATACCCTGAAACTAGGCAGGGTGGGGCACGATTACTGGGCTGATTGTAAGAGGTCAAATCGACGGCGGTGGTGTAGCAGTGTAGTTTCTAACGGGGTGCAGGCGTGCACACACTCGAGCGCGGAAAAATAAGGCACTGGGCACCAGTAGCATACCTGTGCATTCTAGGGTTGTGTCGGCCGCCACCATGGGACTTGATACACCCCATGGTGGGACCAGCATAGGTAACTACAACACCGGGGGCTGTAAGACATATGTAACTATGCGAGTAGGAGCCGATCATCATAATATGGATCACTTCACCCTGATTGTGGGGTGCCCATTGGGAACTAGTTTATATGGGTACAGAGATTAATATGGGGTACGATAGTATATTCGACCCTAGACAACTTAACTTGGTTTATGGTGCTTTCCCATTTCTAGTTTATACTTATCATACCCAGTTCTTTATTCATAGACTGAATAGTCCTAGACTTACTCAGGCTTTATGTCTGACTCTACTTTTCTTTCGTCTTCTTTTCTTCCGTTTCCCCCCCAGGTCCACAGGGAGGGAATACCGCAGCTTGACCAGCCTTCATATCCAGCTTGAAGAGAAAGAATGTATTGCTTGGATCTTTTCGTTTTGGACTATGGCTTTGGACAGCAATTATGGGACTTTTGCAGTTTATTTATGTTTTCTTTATGCTTCTTTAAATAATGTAATCAAGACAGTTATGAAGATGTTATGTTTTTGGAATTGTTGTAAGACAATTATGGTATGGTTGGTGTAACACGTATTTGAATGAAATAAAAGTTGTTGCTTTCCACTGTTCAAAAATATGTGTTATTATATCTGTCTTGTATATCTGTGATTTATACTTAAAAACCTCCACCAAAATTAGGGCATTCCCTTTAAGAGTGACCCTAACGGAGGTGGGGTGTTTCAAATGGATTGGAATCGAAATTGACTTCGGAATATTTCGATGTTGGACTTCGTGATTATACAGATGTTGTTATGGAAATTTGAAAGATATTTATATATCGCTATTTCCAATACGATATTTGTTGGTCGTAGAATTTGATATTGAATGTAAGCCGATATATTTTCTTCTCAGAGCCTTGTATTTAACATTAAATGTGATTTGGGTTTGTCGTGAATGGTGTCTTCATTAACACTGTTCTTAAGCCCAGTTGAGAAAAGATTAAATCTTTTTATTTAGATTTAATGAAGAGTACCAATTAAATAATATTTAATTGGAATTGAATTGGTATTGATTTTTTGGTTTATCGTGAACAGTGTTTTAAATAACACTTGTTCTTTAACCCGATAATTAATGGAATGTGATTTTGGGTTTATCATGAACCGTGTTTTAAAATGACACTGATTCTTTAACCCAGTTAAAGATTAAAACTAAGTGGAGTTTTAATGAATCTTTAATTAGATTGAAAAGATCGAGAATGGAGTATCACCAATTTTACTCCAGGCGATAGTTAAATCTTTAATTAGATTTGAACGTGAAATGGTAATTGAATTTACCGATAACACCGTGGTGTTAAATATGAAGTATTACCAGTTTTACTTCATGGGATAGATAGGTTGGGATTGGGAAATAAAATAAATGATTACTTCGGTGTGGTTCGCTAATCCCGACTAGTTTGAATTGATATTCAAAAGAAGATTAAAGAATAAATTTAAAGAATTTATCTTCGATAAAATTAATGGGAACTTTTCCCAAAATATAAGTATAATTGAACTAAGGAATATTCTGAATTGGAGTGAGGCGTATGTTGTGTTTGTGTAACACGTGTTTATTATATATATATATATATATATATATATATATATATATATATGCGAGTTGTTCCAAAAGACCGGGTTTATCCCATTCTGAATAACTGATTCGATGTGGTGTCGAAGATGAAGACGGTGGTCGAAGACCGGAGGTCTTCACATCGTTTGGGTGATTACTGATGATCTTGATTGGGCTGTACACCCAAGAGGAGGGAATCAGTCGGTGATCGTCCAGACGTATTTGGAGATCGATGGATATGCGTGGTACTAGGTGCCTCCGGTTTCGTTCAGACCCAGAATGACCTTGTAAATGGACTGTGTGTCTGACATTGGATTTTAGTCTGTGTTATTGATTTCTATTAAATATATATCTGTTTGGCGGCGGAGTATTTATTCTCTTGCTTAATGCCCTTCTCTGAGACGTACGAGCTCAGGGGTTATATACAGATGGATATCAATCTCATAGAGTGAATTGCCTGTGTGGCATGCCTAAGATTCAAATGATCAAGGCTTCTGTAGAAAAGCAGGGTCTTTTGGTTGATGATCAAAGCACCGCCTGTGTGGCATAGCTTTGTGTAACATGAATTCGCGAGCCTCACACCCCGTTTGTGAACCAGAAACGGGAGAGGACCTCAGGGAGGGCATGCGTTTCCTTCTAGCTAGGGTGGTGTCAGTGACCTACCAGCCCTGACATTTATATACTTTTCACCTGTGTGGTTGTTGCTGTTGCGAGGCGCCTCAGTTAGATCGGACGATCCGGGTCCGATGGAGCCATTCATTGGCTCATTTACGCCCCAAAGGGCGGGGAAACGTAGTGTTCAGGCATAATAATCCACATCGGTGGACCGGCCCTGACGATCCAAGGGGCAATTGTGGCTGTTCCTGAGACACGGGCTAGAGCGTCTCGAATCGGTTGAGGACTATCTTTTGCCTCGGTTCACAGACAGAAATCCAATTTCCAAATACGTGACATTTGCGGTTTTATTTGTAAACCTTTATATGGCGACATAGTGGCATGGGACGCTCATGTCGCCTATGATTGATACTTATGATTTGAAGTTGTTTTATACACTATGCACTTATAATAGTATCAAATGATTTGTTTTAAACGTATCAAGCATTCTTGGGTATTATAAGGTAAAAACCCTATCCCCCGGCTTGCATTGCATTGTGTGATAGGACCTGGGTCTTATAATAGCTTCATTTTTCTTTATTTAGCATTGCGCTGTTGTTTTATGCACTGGTATTCTTGGGAGGAAACCCGTTCCGTGTTATACGACGTTGTCCCTTGATTTACCTAACTTTAAAAATAAAGATTAATAAATGTTTTTGTTCTCACACCAGTCACATGACTGACCTGGAGTTTATTGTTTTAACCTAAACTCTGGGTGCCCCTATTTTGACACGGGCAGCTAGTAGTTTTGGTTTTGCAGATTTATATTCACAGGATCCTGGTTTACAACTAGAACGATATTCAGAAAGCTTTGTATCCGTATATCTCTTCTAGTTATGTATTATATTATTTTCCGCTGCTATGTATTTGAATGTAAGTTAAATCTCTGATATTTCTATGTAATATTCATTTGTACTCTGTATATTCTTGTATTCTGATGGAATTGTTGTAATAAACAGTGAAGTGTTCCGCCGTCTGCGTTTTGATTTGTCTTGTCCTCACAGTAATTCATTCTTTCTCATCTCTTCGGAGACTGGGGAAGTTCGGGTCGCTTCACTATGATTGATACATTTATATTTGAAGTTGTTTTATACACTTTACACTACAATAGTATCAAAATGATTTGTTTTAAACGTATCAAGCATTATTTGGCTATTATAAGGTAAAACCCTATCCTCCGGCTTGCGTTGCATTTTGTGATGAGACATGGGTCTTATAATAGCTTCATTTTTCCAAAAATGCACTGCGTTGTTTATTCTATGCACTGGTATTCTTCGGAGGAAACCCGTTCTGTGTTATACGACGTGGTCCCTTGATATACAATATTTTAAAGTAAAATTTTAAATAACTTTTTTAGTTCTCACACCAGTCGCATGAATGACCTGGAGTTTATTGTTTTAACCTAAACTCTGGGTGCCCCTATTTTCCACACGGGAAGCTAGTAGTTTTGGTTTTGCAGATTTATATTCACAGGATCCTGGTTTACAGCTGGAATGATATTCGGAAAGATCTGTATCCGTATATCTCCTTCAGTTATGTTTTGTATTATTTTCCACTGCATTGTAATTTGTAAATCTCTGATATTTGTCAAATGTGTAATGTTAATTAATACTCTGTTATATTCCTGTATTCTGAAGGAGTTGTTGTAATAAGCAATGAAATGTTCTTTTGTTTGTGTTCTGATTCGTCTCATCCTCAAAGCAATCCGGGCTTTCCTTTACAGGGAAGTTCAGGACGTCACAATTATTGTATTACTTAAAAGAAATATAAGTTACATGACACATGTCATGTAAAAACAACAATAATAGTTTATATTTTATTTATTTTGATGAATTCATTGTATACTATATGATAAGGTTCCTATTTTACCATTAAAATTTTAAAATCTACATTTTATAATATTATCGTTAACAACGCACGAGTTACACAACTTTTTATTTAGCCAGTAAACAAATCAACTGAAAATGTGACCAAGTTTATTATAGGGCAGGTAAATGATTAAATTTCAACTTTAATATATGGTAACATAATATTTCCTATGCAATATTATTATATGAACATAAGAAACGTAATTGTTTACTTTTAGTAATCTTTACAACAAAATCAAAATTCTAATCCTCTTTCAGAGGAGTATTAAATTTCTTATGTTAATATGTTTCATTTTACCAAAAAAACAAATTCCCATATATATCTAGCATAATCACCTAAAGCAACGCATTCATAATTAATTAATAATTTATTTTAAATAAATAGCAAATATAGGAAAATTAAGGAAGCACGACAATTAATCAAATCATCCCAAAACTATTATTTTTAAATTGATACACTTATAGCTTGCTATATTTCACATTTACTTTGTGCATATATATATATATATATATCCAATTGATCATCCATAAATCTCTATCACAAGAACAGAAAAAAATTAAGAGGGTAAAGTAAAGAAACATGAAGACAACTTGCATTACATCCTTCCTTGTGTTCCTCATTCTTTTCTCAAGTGGTATGCAAGAGAAAAAACTAAACTTCAGTTAGTTACTTTTTTTTGTTATGATAGAAAATATCTTTTCCATGTTTGCCCTAACAACTACAAGTACTGTTGTTAAATACTACTTGCAGCTATGAAGACGGAAGTGAGAGGACAAAACTGCCATCCTCCAAGCGAAACTTGCGAATTTCCTATTGAATCACCTAACTGTGTGACAGGAATGTAAAGAGTTTTGCCCTAAACGTTTCTTCTGCACTGAGCGTAGGTTTTGCTCTGACGTTAATACTTGCACCTGCAAATCGAATTGCCCTCAATGTCGTTGAATTGCGACTTAACCATTTTGTGTGTTGTTATTCATATCTCTTTTGTATTTCAACAGCTGGGTCTATATACATTATGATATGAAAAAATAATTATGAAATGGAATTTTCCTCTGTTTGGTTTGGAAGGAAATTTTTATCTTCATCTATTTTGTTTTGACTATGCGGTGAAGAAAAAACTTATTGCACAAAAATATTTTTTTTTAACTGTATGTGCTTGGCTTATGGATATTACTGGGAAAATTGAAATATTATGGTCATTAACTGGTTAAGGAAACGCTTATGTAATATAAATAAATCAACTAGTTTAAATAATAATATTTAGTATTCTATTTAATCAGTTTGGGAAACTAATATTAATTTTTTATTTTTTTTGCTTGGTGGTCGTTTATAGTTTACACTGTAATTTGTTTTGTGAACTAGAAAGCATCAATTGGTGAAAGACTCTCCATTTCTCTAAGCGAGTGAAAAGAAGAGTCTCACGACATCAGGTTTATGTCGCAACTATCAAAAGCTAAAGAACGAAGAGCGATCCAAGAAACTTTTTTTTTAAAAAAGATTAAGTTGTAGACCTGATGTGTCTGCTATTTACTGCTATTACTTTGATAGAATCATGATGTAACGACCCGGAAAATCCGAACCAGTTTAAAATTTTTATTTTAAATTATTGGGTGGAAAAATGTGGCAGAAATTAAAATTCCATTTTTAAATAATATTAAAGCCAGTGAAAATAGTCAATTTTCAAACTGTCTCTATTTTCGACGAAACCACTTTCATCGGAACCGGAATGTCATATTATTGCTAGGTTTCAATTTTTAGAATTTTTCGATTTAATATGTGAGCGAAGCGAAGGAAAATGTCTTTGGTCGATTACAGTCAAATTTAATCGACTGAAAAATAGCCATTTTTCAAACAGTGTCAGAATTCGACGAAATTAATTTTGTTAGGACCGTATCGTCATAACATAGACAAATATATATTTTTTGGATTTTTCTGAGTCCGTTTGTGGCCTCGGTGAATTTATTTATGCAGACGAATTAAATTAATTAAGGAATTAAATATTAAATTAAATAATACATGCCACAAACAGCTGGTTGGGCTGACGGTACCTATTCCATTGGATCCGGAATATGGGCTATTGGCTAGGGTCACTTTCTGCTGTACTGAATTTGAAACGGTTTGGATGATATGGTTTTTTTTTGTAAAAATACATTTTTAATATTATAAAAAATAGGAGATTAGAAAATCCTAATTACTATTTATCTTCTGCCGCCCCCCCCCTAAAACAATGGCCGATATATTCTGAATTTCCCTCCCTAATATCTCTTAATCCTTACCATATTTTCAAACAATTCAAAAGGGAAATCAAAGAGGATCGATCCCTCTTTAAATCCATAAGGTTGGATATTAGGACGTTGTGTGTTTCGTTCGAACAGGGATCCCCGAGACCGCCGCAAACAGTCGCCATGGGCCCCCCTAGCCGCCGCTGAATTCGGCCAAACCACACCCCCCCCCCCCCCCCCCGCATGCGCCACCCGTAGCCCGTCGAAGTCCCGCCGTCCGATCAGCCTTTAGTGCATCCATCCGCGAGCAAATCCGAACCCTAGTATTAAATAGTATTTGAAAGCGTCGGCCTGTTCTTGTCTGAGAATAAGAAGGTGATTTACCTTATTAATTTATTATTTAATTAATTTAAATTATTTTGAAACTTCGATTAGCCATATCTAACTCATTTCAATTCGAAATTCGATGATTTCAGCGACGTAGTAATCGTGTGACTGAGATCTATGCATCGAAACTGACTGGAATTGATTCCGAACAGTTTGAATTTTGGCCAAAAATCGTCAACGACTGTGAGATTCTGAATTTAAATAATTAAATAATTTATTTTAAATTCTTTTCGATCAGTTGAATCATTGTATATTATTCTGATCTATTATGTGGTGATTGTTGTATTGTTGAATCTTATTCATTGTGATGTCATGTTATAATTTGACTGTTTGGATCTGTAAAATTCTGATGTAATCGTAATAAAGTTCTCGCCTTTGTTTTTATTTTTTTATTTTTATTCCTTTCTCTTGAAACTGATCTTTTGATTTGAAAATAAAATATAATAAAGTTGGGATCTTATTGTAAAGGTTTGAACTTTTGATTTGAAATAAAATATAATTAAGTTTTAATCCTTTGTTTTGAAAACAAAATTAAGTTTGGATCTTATGTTTTGAAAACAAAATAAAGTTCTAATCTTTTGTTTTTGAAAACAAATTAAAGTTGAATCTTTTTTTTTTTTTAAACAAAATAAAATAAAGTTCAATCTTTTGTTTTCCTTACATTTTGTTTTAAATAATAAATAAAGATTTGATCTTTTATTTTGTCATATAAAATAAAAGAAGTTGAATTTATATAATGAATAATGATTTTACCTTTTATCCTATACAATGAATAAATGTAACAACCCGTATTTTCAATAACCTGTTATAATATAAATTGAGGCAGAATTTAATTCAAAAATCTGAATCAAGGGAAACGTGCTATGTCATTGCGTTCGTCTCGGAAAAATACGCGAAATAGAGTCCGAGTTTTCGAAAATCGGAGTCCGTATGACCCGATTAAGGCCCAACGAAGTTTTCAGAAAATTTCTAAGTAAAAACAGATTTCAAATTCAAATTTAAAATTGGAAATTTGGGCCATTTTGGGCCAGGCGGGAAAATTCCCGCCAGAGCACCCAAGTCGACAGCCCTGTCGACTTGGGAGTCGACTTGGTTGGACCCAAGTCGACAGCCCTGTCGACTTGGCTGTCGACTTGGTCCAGCCGGGCTGTTTAGCCTGGTGCACCATTTAGAGATTGTGTTGAGCTTGGGGGCCAGATTCGGTTTTAAGGGCTGAGATTGCAACTAGGGTTTAATCCTGTGGCCTAAAACACTTGCCTAATCTATAAATAAGACCCTAACCTAGCCCTAAATCATCATTAATCTATCCTACAACTAAACTATGGCAAAATCTATCCTCTCATGGCCTCCACTCTCTTCATACAATTCCTAAATAAATTTCTAAGTGATTTTCCATGCATACAAGTGTTTTCAAACTTGTATGAGCATCATTAGCTTGCATTCAAGTCAAGTTTCTATATTTGCATCATAAAGAAAGAGTTTTGATCATTTTGGCTCAAGGGTTTTGCTTGCATTTTGGGTTTGATTGATTTCATAAGGGCTTTGTCATATTTTTGTGACTTCTTAAGCATGGTAAGCCCTATTCTACTTTCATACTTAAACTCTAAAGTTAAATGTATGATATGCAAGTTTATATGCAAGTTTACTATGCTATGAAATGCAAGTTTATCAAGTTATGATATGCAAGTTTACTATGCTATGAAATGCAAGTTTATCAAGTTATGATATGCAAGTTTGTCATATGATATGCAAGTTATGTTATGCAAGTTTGATATGCAAGTTTGTCATATGATATGCAAGTTATGTTATGCAAGTTTGATATGCAAGTTTGTCATATGATATGCAAGTTATGTTATGCAAGTTTGGGATGATCATTTGGTTCATGTTATCATGTTATGCAAGCTTATCTTGAGTATATGAACATAAAGCTTCAAGCTTTATGCTAAAGGTTGCATTTTGGCAACATGTAAGTTATCATATCTCTTATGATAACTTGCATGTGAGGCTAAATGCGAACTTATGGCCATTTCTACATGTCATTTATCACCATGTATCACCAATATGCTAAGTTTGGTTTTATGCATGCTTTTGAGGCCTAAAAATGTAATATGCAAGTGTATGAACATATGAACATTTCATATGCCACCATGTTAAACTTGTGGCTTCAATACCTTTATGTCATGATTATGCCAAGTTCCCTCTTTCTATCCTTTATGCGCTATTGCGATGTGTAAGCGATGGGATTGCATTTGGGGTTGGGTAAACTTAAAAGACATAAAACATAAGCTTGGGAATTTACCTATTAAGTTAGGTCTACCCATTGGGAATTTACCTATTAAGTGAGGTCTACCCAATTGCTTGAAAACTTGTAACATGTTTTGGAAACATGATGGACATGACACTTAGAAAAGATAAGTGTGGCCAACTCGAGGTTGGATTGAGTTTGTAGCGTAAACCTACCCGGAACCGACCGGCTTAACTAGTTGCTACAAACAATAGGACCCAATGTGAGAAGTTGGTCATGTTGTACCTTGAACCCGAGGTTAGACCAAGTTGTGGTGTAAAGCTACCCGGACCCGCCCGGCTTAACTAGTAACCACAACAAGGTCTAATGTGAGAGGTTAAGGTGCATTAAAATTAATTAGTGCCTCGTGATTAGGGTTAAGTCATGGTCTAGTTAATATTTAACCAATTTGGGCTTGGTAGATTAATCGGGGTTAAGTCGTGAACTCATCGTTACACTTAACCAAGTTAATCCATGATTAGCAAGAGGGTTAAACCGTACTTAACCCACTAGAAAATCCTAGCAATGGGGGTCCACTCCAGCAGTAATCCCAAGTTTGTATCATCATGACCCTAGGGACTAGGCTAGGGTGGGGGCACGATTACTAAACTGGAGGTAAGCGACCAAAAGCGACGGCAGAGTGGTACGCCGGTGTAGTTCCGGGCGGACTTTTGGTCGTGCACATAGTCCGAAGCCGGCGAAAGCATGCACGGGTACCAGTAGATCGAGACTGTGCACTCATGTTTATGGTGTCCAGGGGTTGCCACCCTAGGGCTTGATACACCCGACGGGAGACCCGGCACAGTCTGACTACAATCATGTTTGGGCCGTATTGACACCAACACGTGACGAGTTAGGCTTATAGGGAGCCGATCGACTAGACCGTTTGGTTGGACCCGTATTAGGGTCACTTCAAGTTATTGGGCCAAAGCTTGGGCCAAGGGATCAATACTTGTTTATTCAAGTCATGTTAGTTTGCTAGTACACCTGTGGTGCAAAACCTTAATCCTGATTATGCGATGACACCTTTATCTACCTTGTTAGTTAATCATCATGCTAGTATGTAGTTATCCTTATGTTCATCTCAGCTTTCATCCTGCCAGTTAACTTTATCAGTTTACATTGATTGTAGTAGGGCTTACTCAGTCTTTTTGACTGACCTGTTTTCTTTCGCCTCTTTTCTTCCGTTCCCCCCCCCCCAGGTTCTCAGGGAGGGAATATTGGAGCTTAGCTGGATTTCTGACCACTTGCTTGTGGGATTTAGCTCATGTACGGTTTGACATGAAGCTAGCTATGGCTATCACTTCTTTTGGGGATTAGTACTTATGTATTTCAGTTTTTCAGTTGATGTTGTTTTATCTAGACTTATTTATTTGGAAAGTTGACATTATGTTGTACCAGACTGGTTTTGAAATGGTTTGAAATCTTCCGCTGTTTTATCTATGTTATTTACTCTGTTTACATACATACATATGTTCTTGTTCTGCCTTGATATATCGTTATGCATGTTTACCTGATTCAAACGCCCCTCCAAAGTCAGAGTGCTTGCAAGAGACACCCTGGCGGAGGTGGGGTGTTACATTTGGTATAAAGCATATGGTTTACTAGAAGGAACAAAAAGGTTTTTAAAACTTTTGGAAAACTATTTTCAAAACCAAGTATAAAGTATTTTCCAAAGAAAAGTCTAGTTTATTTTAAAGGCTATTCCCCAAAAAGCCATTAGCAAAATTCCTTCGTTTTTTCGCCATTCTGAATCTGTCTTTTTCTTCGTTTTCAGCATGGCCGATAACTTTGCTATTCCGGAGGGAGTGCACGTACCTGTTTGGTATAGGAGACTTTTGGAGGCTAGGGCGACCGAAGCCGGCCCCGCAGATGTCCCTCCTCCTCCTCCTCCAGTAGTTAATATTCCTCTTCCTGTCGCTACTGTTCCTCCTCCTCCTGTCGCTGAGGTTCCTCTTCCTCCTCCCCCTCAGCATCCTCAAGCTGACTTCGCAAAGACTTGCAAAGATTTCAAAGCAATGGGTGGCAAGAACTTTCAAGGCACTGAGACTTTTGTAGAGGCCAGAAATTGGTTGAAAGAGACCAAGGATTTATTTGCTATCTTTGGGATAGACGATCAGTGGAAGATCTTGTTGGCGGTTTGGCTTATGAAGGATGAAGCCGCTTATTGGTGGGAAGTCACCAATGGTACTAGGCCTGTTGAGACTTGGGTCGATTTCAGGGCAAGGTTCATGCTTAAGTTTCTATCTTCTGCCGAGGAGAATCTGCAAATGGAGAGGTTCTTAACTTTGAAACAAGGAGATATGTCTGTCAAAGAATATGTGAACAAGTTCAATCAGTTAGCTCGTTTTGGCTTGGATATGGTGAATACTCCTCAGAAGAAGGCTCTTCGTTTTGCTAGAGGATTGAATGAGCCGTTGCAGGGACTGGCTATGTCACATATTCCCCATGGGGCCACGTTTGAGAGTTTGGTTGATATGGCGTTACTTCAGGGAGATGTCAAGAAAGAGACCAAGATGAATGATACTCAAGCCAAGAAGACCGATTCCCAGGGAAAAGGAAATCAGGGTAATCCAAGTGGTCAGAGCAGTCAAGGCAATCAGAACAAGAACAAGAGTCAAGGCAACAAGGGGAACAACAACAAGGGTAATAACAACAAGGGCAAGAACAACAAGGGAAAGTGCCATTATTGCGGTTCAGTTGGGCATCTTATTAAGGATTGTAAGAAGAGGAAAAGGAAGAATGGTGAATGCTTTTTCTGTGGTGAGACTGGACATTTCAGTAAGGATTGCCCGAGGAAGCAAGGGCAAGGCCAGGGTCAGACTCAGCGTGCTGGACCTTCAGGAGGGCAAGTTCGTGCTCTCAATGTCGCTCCAGTTCCCGATCGAGGTAGTATTTCTGTTGAGAGCCTTGTATATATTTCTGATTTTCCAGTTCGTACCTTGTTTGATTCTGGTGCATCGCATAGCTTTATCTCATATGATCTTGTTGATAGTTTGCACCTTAGTACTAGCTTGGTAGATGATCCCGTCTGTGTCTCAAATCCTATTGGGGGTTCCGCCCATTTGTCTATGATATGTGGGGATTTGAGGATCTCTATACTGAGTGTAGAGTTCTTGTGCAGTGCTTATGTTCTTGGTTTTAGGGGATACGGATTGATATTGGGCATGGATTGGCTGTCCAGATATGGAGCCATTCTTGATTGTGAGCATAGGGTTGTGAGGCTCGTGACTCGCCTCGGAAACACCCTAGAGATTTCTTGTGATCCGAGAGGTCCCGTCATGTTGTGCTATCTTGAATCACTCGACTCGTCAATGGAAACTCTTCAGTCTGTGAGAGTGGTTCGAGAGTATCCGGATGTTTTCGATGAAGTTAGGGGGTTGCCCCTTAAGCGAGAGATTGATTTCCGCATTTATCTGGTGGATAATGCAAAGCCGGTTTCTTTGCCCGTTCGGCACATGGCTCCGCGTGAAAGGCGGGAGCTAAGTAAGAAAGTGAAAGAGTTGCTTGAGAAGAACTTCATTAGACGAAGTATATCTGAATGGGGAGCGCCTGTGGTATTCGCTACCAAGGCAGACGGATCTCTCCGACTTTGTGTTGATTATCGAGAGTTGAATAAGCTGACTAAGAAGAACAGACACCCGTTACCGAGGATTAATGATCTCTTTGACCAACTTGTCGGTGCTTCTATTTTCTCTCAGCTTGATCGTGCTACGGGGTTCCATCAGCTCAGGGTAGCTGAAGATAGTATAGACAAGACAACGTTCAGAACTCCAGATGGATTCTTCGAATGGCTTGTCATGCCGTTCGGCTTGACTAATGCACCCACATATTTCGTGGACTTGATGAGTAGGGTGTTCAGGGAGTTCTTGAACAAGTTTGTCGTGGTCTTCGTGGATGATATTCTGATCTTCTCTAAGGATGAGGAAGAGCACGCAAGGCATCTCATGGAGGTGATGGATACGCTTAGAGCGCATCAGTTGAAGGCCAAGTTCTCCAAGTGTCACTTTTGGAGAACGGAAGTTAGATTCCTTGGGCATATAGTATCTAAGCAAGGCTTAGCGGTGGATCCCGCTAAGGTAGTTGCTGTTCAGGATTGGAAGACTCCAAGGAATGCAACCGAAGTGAGAAGTTTTCTAGGTCTTGCGGGTTTTTACCGGAAGTTCATCAAGGACTTCGCGAAGATTTTTGCTCCTTTCACTAAATTGACGAAGAAGAATTTGGTTTTTGCTTGGAGCATAGAATGCGAGCTTGCTTTTCAGAAGCTCAAGAGAGCCCTCACATCAGCACCTGTTCTAGCTTTGCCCGATGGAGGGAAGTTATTTACAGTATACACCGATGCATGTGGCACGGGGTTAGGAGCTGTTCTTATGCAAGAAGGAAGGGTGATATGCTTTGGCGGTAGACAACTCAAAGTGCATGAGAAGAATTATCCCACTCATGACTTAGAGTTGGCAGCAATAGTATATGCACTCAAGGCTTGGCGCCATTATCTTCTGCGAGAAAGATTTGAGCTTTATACCGATCACAAGTCATTGAAGTATCTCTTTTCTCAGAAGGATCTGAATCTGAGACAAGAAAGATGGATGGAATTCTTGGCATCCTACGATTTTGAGATAGCTTATACCCCTGGCAAGGGGAATGTGGTAGCAGATGCATTGAGTAGAAGAAGGTTGACCCTAAGTCCTCTATTCGTTGAGATGAAGAATTTAGAGTATGTGGCAACCTTTGATTTCTCTTTGGCGGTTGAGTCGATGACCGGTTCTTTAGCATCTCTGGAACTCAGACCTACCCTTCTTGATCAAGTTGGGGCTTCGCAGAGAGAAGACCCTCAGATAGTTGAGATTATGGATAAGCTAATTCGAGGAGAAACGTCTAGTCATCTCGCTCGATATTCTATTGATGACAAGGGTTGGCTGAGGAGAGACGGAAGGTTATGTGTTCCAATGGTAGAAGATCTAGTAAGAAGAGTTCTTGAGGAAGCGCGTCGCTCTAAGTTGACTATACATCCGGGCGGAGATAAGGTGTATAAAGATATGAAGCGCATTATCTTTTGGCCTGGGATGAAGAAGGATGTGGCAGAATTTGTCTCTAGATGTATCATTTGCCAGCAAGTTAAGGCTGAGTCGAAGAAGCCCGGTGGGCTATTGCATCCTCTAGACGTTCCACTATGGAAGTGGGAGAGTATTTCCATGGATTTTATCGATGGGCTACCAAGGTCAAGGAAAGGGAATACGAGCATTTGGGTTATTGTGGACAGACTTATGAAGAGTGCTCATTTCATTCCGGTGAAGAGCAAGAGGACCGCATCTTGGCTAGCGTCTGTATATCTTCGTGAGATTGTGAGACTACATGGAGTCCCTTCTAGTATAGTCAGTGACCGTGACCCAATCTTTACAAGTCAATTCTGGAATAGCTTGCAAGAAGCTATGGGCACGAGGTTGAATCTAAGTACGGCTTATCACCCACAGACGGACGGTCAAACCGAAAGGGTGAATAGGGTACTCGAGGATCTGTTGAGGCTTTGTATTCTGGATTTTGGTGGTACTTGGGAAGACCATCTTCCTCTTGTTGAGTTTGCATATAATAACAGTTATCAGGCAAGCATAGGGATGGCACCATTTGAAGCTTTATATGGGAGGCCGTGCAAGTCGCCTACATGTTGTGGGAGACTACATATGAGCTTATACTTGGGCCTGATATGATCAGAGATACATCCGAGAAGATCGAGTTGATTCGGAGACGGATGAAAGCGGCCCAAGACCGATAGAAATCCTATGCTGATAAGCGAATAACTGATTTTGAGTTTGATGTTGGGGATATGGTTTTCGTGAAGGTTTCTCCTTTGCGGAATGTGGTCCGATTTGGAGCCGTGGGGAAGTTGGCACCGAGGTTTGTTGGACCATTCCCTATTGTAGAGAGGATCGGGCAGATGGCTTATAGAGTGAAGTTGCCCGAGAAGCTTGCCGGAGTACACGATGTTTTTCATGTCTCGCATCTCCGGAAGTGTTTACATGAATCAGCAGAGGTTGTTGAGCCAAGTGTTCTGAAAGATGTGGAAGTGGAGAAAGAGGCTACCTTGAGGAGAGCTCCGATTCGTATCTTGGGGACGGAGACCAAGAAGCTAAGGAATCGAGAGGTCAAGTTGGTGAAGGTTCAGTGGGGTGAAGCCGAAGAAGACGCAACTTGGGAAACCGAGGAGAAGATGCGTGGGCTTTATCCATTCCTTTTTGAGGGTACACTCTCAATCTCTTTTCTTTGTTAGCATATCTTTCTCTATGCTATCCATGTTTATCTAGTTTATCGTGTTAATCTTGTCATGAGAACCTTAGGTAGAAACCCTTTGGATGAAACATGTGTTTGAAACATGTTATTCTTGATGGTTGCAAGTGGTTGCAAGTGTTGGCAAGTGGTTACTCGTGGATGCATTATACACGTTAGGCACTAGATCGGCTCACACACTCCTCATATTGCATATGCATGAGTGTTTATGCTTATTCATGGATGAAAATTTTTGTGTTATCATATGGATGTTGCATATGGATGTATGTTATGTGCACACATATAGATGTTATACATTATGTTAGGAATTGCATACATATGGATTCATTTCACTAACATAATTTGCATTGAGAATATTTGCATTAGATAAGGGCATATACACACACCTTTGCATATGTTCATACAACATTTAGAATCTTGTAAGGACAATGATTGCTCGTGGATGATGTTTTGAGTAGATGGATGTTGGATGGTAGGATACGTTCTTCCTAACTTGAAGATTTTGGGGACGAAATCCTTTAAGGAGGGGAGAATGTAACAACCCGTATTTTCAATAACCTGTTATAATATAAATTGAGGCAGAATTTAATTCAAAATTCTGAATCAAGGGAAACGGGCTATGCCATTGCGTTCGTCTTGGAAAAATACGCGAAATAGAGTCCGAGTTTTCGAAAATCGGAGTCCGTATGACCCGATTAAGGCCCAACGAAGTTTTCAGAAAATTTCTAAATAAAAACAGATTTCAAATTCAAATTTAAAATTGGAAATTTGGGCCATTTTGGGCCAGGCGGGAAAATTCCCGCCAGAGCACCCAAGTCGACAGCCCTGTCGACTTGGGAGTCGACTTGGTTGGACCCAAGTCGACTTGGCTGTCGACTTGGCTGTCGACTTGGTCCAGCCGGGCTGTTTAGCCTGGTGCACCATTTAGAGATTGTGTTGAGCTTGGGGGGCAGATTCGGTTTTAAGGGCTGAGATTGCAACTAGGGTTTAATCCTATGGCCTAAAACACTTACCTAATCTATAAATAAGACCCTAACCTAGCCCTAAATCATCATTAATCTATCCTACAACTAAACTATGGCAAAATCAATCCTCTCATGGCCTCCACTCTCTTCATACAATTCCTAAATAAATTTCTAAGTGATTTTCCATGCATACAAGTGTTTTCAAACTTGTATGAGCATCATTAGCTTGCATTCAAGTCAAGTTTCTATATTTGCATCATAAAGAAAGAGTTTTGATCATTTTGGCTCAAGGGTTTTGCTTGCATTTTGGGTTTGATTGATTTCATAAGGGCTTTGTCATATTTTTGTGACTTCTTAAGCATGGTAAGCCCTATTCTACTTTCATACTTAAACTCTAAAGTTAAATGTATGATATGCAAGTTTATATGCAAGTTTACTATGCTATGAAATGCAAGTTTATCAAGTTATGATATGCAAGTTTATATGCAAGTTTACTATGCTATGAAATGCAAGTTTATCAAGTTATGATATGCAAGTTTGATATGCAAGTTTGTCATATGATATGCAAGTTATGTTATGCAAGTTTGATATGCAAGTTTGTCATATGATATGCAAGTTATGTTATGCAAGTTTGATATGCAAGTTTGTCATATGATATGCAAGTTATGTTATGCAAGTTTGGGATGATCATTTGGTTCATGTTATCATGTTATGCAAGCTTATCTTGAGTATATGAACATAAAGCTTCAAGCTTTATGCTAAAGGTTGCATTTTGGCAACATGTAAGTTATCATAACTCTTATGATAACTTGCATGTGAGGCTAAATGCGAACTTATGGCCATTTCTACATGTCATTTATCACCATGTATCACCAATATGCTAAGTTTGGTTTTATGCATGCTTTTGAGGCCTAAAAATGTAATATGCAAGTGTATGAACATATGAACATTTCATATGCCACCATGTTAAACTTGTGGCTTCAATACCTTTATGTCATGATTATGCCAAGTTCCCTCTTTCTATCCTTTATGCGCTATTGCGATATGTAAGCGATGGGATTGCGTTTGGGGTTGGGTAAACTTAAAAGACATAAAACATAAACTTGGGAATTTACCTATTAAGTTAGGTCTACCCATTGGGAATTTACCTATTAAGTTAGGTCTACCCAATTGCTTGAAAACTTGTAACATGTTTTGGAAACATGATGGACATGACACTTAGAAAAGATAAGTGTGGCCAACTCGAGGTTGGGTTGAGTTTGTAGCGTAAACCTACCCGGAACCGACCGGCTTAACTAGTTGCTATAAACAATAGGACCCAATGTGAGAAGTTGGTCATGTTGTACCTTGAACCCGAGGTTAGACCAAGTTGTGGTGTAAAGCTACCCGGACCCGCCCGGCTTAACTAGTAACCACAACAAGGTCTAATGTGAGAGGTTAAGGCGCATTAAAATTAATTAATGCCTCGTGATTAGGGTTAAGTCATGGTCCAGTTAATACTTAACCAAATTGGGCTTGGTAGATTAACCGGGGTTAAGTCGTGAACTCATCGTTACACTTAACCAAGTTAATCCATGATTAGCAAGAGGGTTAAACCGTACTTAACCCACTAGAAAATCCTAGCAATGGGGGTCCACTCCAGCAGTAATCCCAAGTTTGTATCATCATGACCCTAGGGACTAGGCTATGGTGGGGGCACGATTACTAAACTGGAGGTAAGCGACCAAAAGCGACGGCAGAGTGGTACGCCGGTGTAGTTCCGGGTGGACTTTTGGTCGTGCACATAGTCCGAAGCCGGGGAAAGCATGCACGGGTACCAGTAGATCGAGACTGTGCACTCATGTTTATGGTGTCCAGGGGTTGCCACCCTAGGGCTTGATACACCCGACGGGAGACCCGGCACAGTCGGACTACAATCATGTTTGGGCCGTATTGACACCAACACGTGACGAGTTAGGCTTATAGGGAGCCGATCGACTAGACCGTTTGGTTGGACCCCGTATTAGGGTCACTTCAAGTTATTGGGCCAAAGCTTGGGCCAAGGGATCAATACTTGTTTATTCAAGTCATGTTAGTTTGCTAGTACACCTGTGGTGCAAAACCTTAATCCTGATTATGCGATGACACCTTTATCTACCTTGTTAGTTAATCATCATGCTAGTATGTAGTTATCCTTATGTTCACCTCAGCTTTCATCATGCCAGTTAACTTTATCAGTTTACATTGATTGTAGTAGGGCTTACTCAGTCTTTTTGACTGACCTGTTTTCTTTTGCCTCTTTTCTTCTGTTCCCCCCCCCCCCCCCCCAGGCTCTCAGGGAGGGAATATTGGAGCTTAGCTGGATTTCTGACCGCTTGCTTGTGGGATTTAGCTCATGTACGGTTTGACATGAAGCTAGCTATGGCTATTACTTCTTTTGGGGATTAGTACTTATGTATTTCAGTTTTTCAGTTGATGTTGTTTTATCTAGACTTATTTATTTGGAAAGTTGACATTATGTTGTACCAGACTGGTTTTGAAATGGTTTGAAATCTTCCGCTGTTTTATCTATGTTATTTACTCTGTTTACATACATACATATGTTCTTGTTCTGCCTTGATATATCGTTATGCATGTTTACCTGATTCAAACGCCCCTCCAAAGTCAGAGTGCTTGCAAAAGACACCCTGGCAGAGGTGGGGTGTTACAATAAAGTTCATATATTTTGTTTTATTTCACAAAATAAAGGTGGGATCTTTTATTTTTGATTCATAGAAATTTTACAACCAATCATATGTTGCCATTGTTGTAATGCACAAAATTCGTCGTATGTTAAATTAGTTGTAATGACACCCAAATTTCATCGTCATGTTAGTATAGTTGAAATGAACCAAATTTCATCACCACGTTAGTATAGTTGAAATGAATCAAATCTTGACATTAGAAATTATATTTATTTTAGGAATGTTGACGCTAGAAAAGATGTTTACGTTGGAAATAAAGTCCACCTTTTTAATTGCATTTTACAATGCAAATATTACATAGAAAGATGAATTAACATCTAAATTGAGTTCCCTTAGTTATAGAAAAGAATAAAAGACATTTTCATTTTTAATGTAATAGAAATGAATAAAAAGACATTTTTCATTTTCAATGTAAATAAAAAAGACATTTTCATTTTCAATGTAATTGGAAAGAATAAAAAGAGATTTACATTTTATATGAAAATAAAAGAATAAGGGACTTTTACCTTTTTATTTATTATACATTTAAAAAAAAACAATTTTGGTCGCATTAGATTTGGCGAA
This sequence comes from Allium sativum, assembly GCA_030737875.1. NCBI lineage: Eukaryota > Viridiplantae > Streptophyta > Magnoliopsida > Asparagales > Amaryllidaceae > Allium > Allium sativum. The sequence goes on from CM060923.1 coordinate 163,737,244, forward strand.
CAAAAATGTCATTTTGTTGAACATTGAAATTATACATCGTTGAAATATCATTTTTGGTCGCATTAGAATTGGCGAACAAAAATGTCATTTTGTTGAACATTGAAATTATACATCGTTGAAATATCATTTTTGGTCGCATTAGAATTGGCGAACAAAAATGTCATTTTGTTGAACATTGAAATTATACATTGTTAAAATATCATTTTTGATCGCATAAGAGTTGGCGAACAAAAATGTCATTTTGTTGAATATTAAAATATATATCGTTGAAACAACAATTTTGATCGCATTAGAGTTGGCGAACAAAAATGTCATTTTGTTGAATATTAAAATATATATCGTTGAAACAACAATTTTGGTCGCATTAGAATTGGCGAACAAAAATGTCATTTTGTTGAACATTGAAATTATACATCGTTGAAATATCATTTTTGGTCGCACTAGAATTGGCGAACAAAAATGTCATTTTGTTGAACATTGAAATTATACATCGTTGAAATATCATTTTTTGTTGCATTAGAATTGGCGAACAAAAATGTTATTTTGTTGAACATTGAAATAATACATTGTTAAAATATCATTTTTGATCGCATTAGAGTTGGCGAACAAAAATGTCATTTTGTTGAATATTAAAATATATATCATTGAAGCAACAATTTTGATCGCATTAGAATTGGCGAACAAAAATGTCATTTTGTTGAACATTGAAAATATACATTGTTAAAATATCATTTTGACCGCATTAGAGTTGGCGAACAAAAATGTCATTTTGTTGAATATTAAAATATATATCGTTAAAATAACAATTTTGGTCGCATTAGAATTGGCGAACAAAAATGTCATTTTGTTGAACATTGAAATTATACATTGTTAAAATATCATTTTGGTCGTATTAGAATTGGCGAACAAAAATGTCATTTTTATTTGATATAAATGATACATTATTGAAATCCTCATTTTTAATAAAGGAAATCGCCCAAATGGTTTATATATTATATATAAATATTAAAAAATAAAATTAAACGAAACGAGCGCGGCAGTTCGCGTATCGACAATCGTAACTCCAAACGAATATATAGAAAGATCCAACCGTTGGATTTTCCCAAAACTGGAACCGTTAGGACCGCATTGGGAAGAGATTTCCAACGATATAAATTTCATCAAAATCCGACGGTTAGATTTTAAGATATGTGTAAATCAAATTTTGGAAAAAGCAACGGCAGCGCCACCCATTGACCCGAAACGTCGTTTATATATTTCGAGCTATTTTTAATAAATAAATAGCGATAAATAGTTATAAATATATATGAAATGTTTTAAACTATAATTATGCGAAAATTATTTGAAAAGGCCGAGTTTAACTCATTTCAAATAATTGAATGGCGATTAAATCAAAGATGTAACAAGACGGTGCAGAAGACCAGCGATCTTCACATTGAATGGGCGATGACTTCTGATACCTTGGACTGACTTGCTCCTAGGACTAGGTTGAAGCAGTAATTGTCCGGAGTGTGTGTTGATCGTGCGAATTAGCGAGCACCTTTTTAGTGTCTCCGGTTTCGTTCAGACCCATAACGACTTGTAAATGGATGCGTGTCTGACGTTGGAATTCGCTACATGTAATTAAATCGATTTCTATTAATATATGTCTGTTTGGTGGTGGAGAATTTATTCTCTACTTAACACCCAGATACGTAGTAGTTATCGATAGCATGGCGTTGAATTGTCAACATGGCACGCTATGATGCAATGATCAAGGCTTTGTTGAAAAGCAGGCCTTGTGGCTGATGATCAAAGCATAGCCTGTTTGGGCATAGCTTCATGTATAACGTAACTTCGCGAACCCCACACCCCGGTATGAGTCAAAAACGGGATTAGGACTGTAGGGAGTGCACATGTTTCTTTCTAGTTAGTGGTGTTTTGGTTTTAACACGGCCCGACATTTTACTTATGTCGATCTTGAATTGAGGTACCTCGGGTTTTTATAGGCCGGAAGTGGTCATACTATAGGTTCAAAGGAACCGGGAAACATGTGTTCAGGAATTGCCAATCCACTACCGTTAGGTGAGGATCGGCCCTGAAGATCCAAGGGTTCACTGCGGGGGATCCTGAGGCAATTGCAAGAGTGTCTCGAATCGGAAGAGGATGGTCCCTAGCCTCGATTTCATGATAGGAAACCAATTCACAATACGACGACATTTCGGTATTGATTGTAAACTTATATACGTCGACATAGTAGGATGGGGTACTATGCTGTAACACCCCACGTCCATTAATGTCACTCAAAAAGGGAATGCATTAACTTCTATGGAGGTTTTAGGTGAATATAGAACGGTAAAATTTCAACAAGACAGATATAAAATAGTACTTGGAAATTTAAAAACTTTATTTCAATTGCAGCGGAAGTCAAAACATGTTTGATTACATCATAACACCATAATCAAAGTCAAGTACAATATCTATCTTGATAAAACAAGTACATAATCCCATTACATAAATAGCCATTAAAAAGAAAGATAACAAGCTGGACTTTACTTCAGCAGTCCATGCTTTCCAAGAGATAAGCAATCCAATCAGACTCCACTGGAACTTGGCCCAACCTGAGGACCTGAAGGGAGAAAAAGATGAAAAAGAGGGGGGGGGGGGGTCAGACATAAAGTCTGGCGAGTATGATAATTCTACAATACTATTATCAAAATAACTGGACTAAGGCATAAGCTGGAAAACAAGGAAATGTCTATGAAAGAGCAGATTAAGGACATAGACAATCGCTAAAGGAAACGTTATAGGCGCTCCTAAATACTAAAGGATAAACACTATACTGCACCACACCAGTCACCCTAAAGATTGATTCCACTTAGCTTCACTTAGAAACTTTCTTAATGGCTTTACGTACTCCTAGTTGACTACATAGGTGCCGCCTGCCCCTATCTCCACTAGGTGTACCCCACTTTCCATTTTTCGATCGGCTCCCTACTCGTAGATACCCGTGCTGGCCCCATAGTGGGGTGTATCATTCCCCTAAAGTGGCAACCCGATATAACGGAGATGCACGACTTATACCTACACGATGCAACAACGTCTTACCTACCAGCCCGGGTCCACACACGCATATGAAACCCGTTGGACTTGCGTTGCCACCGCTCCCTGTTTTGTCCTCTTATAGTCAAACCCAGTATGTGTGTCCCGTCCTCGACTTGGGTCGAGCCCACAACGATACGTTTTGGGATACTGGTTGAAATGGGCCCCCATTATTTCCCACAAGCATTCCACCTAAGCTTGTCCCATTAGTCCATCCACTTAACCCACTTAGTCATGTTCATTTACATGTGTATTTGGTTAAGTCTAATCGTATTTCAAATGCCTCTAAAGGCAACCACTAGATTCCTCATGCCACCCAAGGCACCTACTTAACCCCCATGTCCCACCTTACATGATTATCTGGCTAAGTATTTCTTAATTCATTAAGGCCATAACCTCATAAAGACCTCTCACATTAGACTGCCATTTATGGCAGCTGGATTTGCCGGGCGGGTCCGGGCAGTCTTACACCATAAAAGAGTCTAACCTTGTGTCTTTACAACTGTTATGCTTTAGTTTGGGCCTAGGACCTCTCACATTGGTCCGACATTTGTGACTACTTGATTTGCCGGGCGGGTCCGGGCAGGTTTACGTCACAAACGGGTCCAACCTTGTGTCCTAAGCATTGACTATTATTAATAATCAACTTTCCCCAATTTTAATAATTCCCTACTTGAATTATTAATTAATTCCAAATTTAACAATGTCCATAATTGACTCAATTATGGACATCCATTTAAGACATGCAAAATCATATCAATTGCACCCCAATTTATTAATTTCCTAATATTACCCCTACCCCACGTTTGAACGTTTATTCGCAAAATGTATGCTAGACCCGATTAGTCTAACTCATAGCATAAAAGAAAATATTCACAACAACAACATATTTATGTGACTAAATAAATCAAAACAAGGGGTAAAACTTGCATACATTACAACTTGCATAAGGTTATACATGTCATGGATCTAAGGGTCTCAACTTATTCATAATTCACATAATATGATTTTGATCAAATTTCATAAACTTGTATAGGACATGTGTGAATCAACATCATTAACAATATGGTTTTATATGGATACACCTAACTCAATAGGCAAATTCCCAAAAATCAAAATTCATTTAATCATAGATTCATGTATATGGGTACACCTAACTTAATAGGCAAATTCCCATATTCAAGATCCAATTAATTTGTAGATTCATGTATATGGGTACACCTAACCCAATAGGCAAATTCACATAATCAAGATCTATTATAAAAAAAACATGAACTTTAAACATGATCCAATTCGCATAAACACTAACATCATGATTTTACAACTTGTATGATTCAACACAACTTAACATGACATCATTATCATATAACATAAGCATTTCAACATATGTGATAATATGAGATCTACAACATATATAAGATTTACAACATAGCATATCATAATTTGCAACATAGCATGATATGATTTACAACATAGCATAGCATGATTAATCACATATGACATAGCATAGGATTATTTACAACATAATCACTACAACATAACAACATATATATGATAACATAATAGCATAACAAGAGATCCACAACATAATTTACAAATACATAACAATTCATATCACTTTCTTGTGATCCATTCATAACTTAATCAAATTATTTTATAATAATATTGTGAGATTAATCATACTCACAATTTTAAAGAAGAGAAATAGAAAGAGAGAGAGCTTTTGATTTGATTTGAGTAGATTTAGTTTGTAGATTAGGCCTTCTTCTTCTTTAGTTTGTGACGGCTATGCTGAACTCCATGGCAACGGCATGTCGGTAGCTCTCCAATTTTTCAAGTGATTTAGGGTTAGAGTCTACCCACTTATTTATAGATGTTAGGATTCATTTAGGCCATTAGATTTAACCTAGAAATAACCGCAGCCATTCAGACCAGATGGGGTTTATCTTATTGACTCAGCAATGAGTCAGAAGTGACTCAGCAAACACTCAGCAAATTAATAAACTTCTATTCATGTTTACATTAACTGCCTATATATATATATATAAATATATATATATATATACACACACACTTATTCATGAATTCAAATTAATCCATAATTAACTTATGACCATTTCTACACATTAATTTTCCAATTAATGTCTTAATTCCATTTTTCGCCTTTTAAGGCAATTCACATATCTCAAATTTGTTATATGCCTTTTTAAGGCTATTTCGTGCAAATTCTCAATATTAATTCTTTTAATTTGTGAATATTAGTATTAACAGAAATACGGGGTGTTACATTCTCCCCTCCTTAAGGGATTTCGACCCCGAAATCTTCAAGTTTATATCCTATCATCAACCATCTACTCAATCAACAAACACTGGCATCCATTGTCCTTATAGACTTCTAATGCTTTCATGTTTAAATGCGCAATGTGTGTCTATGTCTGTATCTAATGCAAAATCAGGCGGTCCACTGATTCAGTTGACCTCCTTGATGCAATTCATGATAGTGCCATGCATCCATTATGTATGCAAAAGATCCTAATTGCTTACAAACTACTTCTATATGCGTGCACATCCATTCAACCGAATGCAACATCTATATGATGGTACAACCATTATACATCCATTATACTAAATACAATCATTTATGCAATATGCAATATGTAGTGACTGAGCCGATCTAGTGCCTAAAGTGTGTGTATATACATCCACGGGCAACCACTAGCAACCACTTGCATCCATTTTGCATCCATCATACATATCATGTCTCAAACACATGTTTCAACCATAGGATTATCCTAACTAAAGGTCAAAGATACTAATGAGAGGACATACTAAAGATAAGATAAGATAAGTTAAGCGATAAAGGAGAAATTAAAAGACATACCCTCAAAAAGAAAAGGGTATAGCGAACGCATCTTCCCTTCTGTCTCCCAAGTAGCATTGCTCTCATCATCTCCCCATTGCACTTTAACTAGTCTGATCTCTCGATTTCTCAACTTTTTGATCTCTGACCCAAGAATGTATGTAGGAGCTCGTCTAATTGTTGCATCACGCTCTATTTCCACCTCTTTAAGCAAGCTCGGCTCTACCACCTCCGTGGTCTTGTGCAAACACTTCCTCAAATGTGATACATGGAATACGTCGTGTACTCCACTAAGTTTCTCCGACAACTCCACCCTATACGCCATCTTCCCAATCCTGCCTTTTATAGGAAACGGCCCTACAAACCTTGGCGCTAATTTCCCAATGGACCCAAAGCGAACAACATTCCGTAACGGAGACACTTTGATAAAAACCATTTCCCCAATGTCAAACTCAAGATCTGTCCTCCTCTTATCAGCATACGATTTCTGCCTATCTTGTGCTGCTTTCATCCTCCTTCGAATCAAATCAATCTTCTCCGAGGTTTCCCTAACCATATCGGGCCCAAGTAGGATTTTATCGGTAGATTCCCACCAACATGTAGGAGAACGGCAAGGCCTTCCATAAAGAGCTTCGAAAGGTGCCATGCCAATACTAGACTGAAAGCTATTATTATATGCGAATTCTACCAACGGAAGTTGCTCTTCCCATGTACCCCCAAAGTCTAGGATACAAAGCCTTAAAATATCCTCTAGAATACGATTCACCCTCTCGGTCTGGCCGTCCGTCTGAGGATGATATGCGGTGCTCAAACATAGCTGAGTCCCTACCGCCTCTTGTAAATTCTTCCAAAATTAGCTAGTGAAGATGGGATCATCGCTTACTATACTAGAAGGAATACCGTGCAAACGAACTATCTCTTTAATGTATACAGAAGCCAACCACGGAGCAGTCCTCTTACTTTTCACGGGAATAAAATGGGCGCTCTTAGTAAGTCTATCTACTATAACCCAAATCCCCGTATTACCCTTCCTTGATCTTGGTAATCCATCCACAAAATCCATTGAGACGCTTTCCCATTTCCATAGTGGAACTTCCAATGGGTGAAGCAACCCACCGGGTTTCTTTTGTTTCGCTTTTTCTCGTTGGCACACCAAGCATCTAGCGACGTACTCGGCCACATCCTTTTTCATATCGGCCCAAAAGAAAACACGCTTCATATCTTTGTACATCTTGTCTCCGCCGGGATGAATGGTCATCTTTGAGCGATGAGCATCATCAAGAATGGCCTTCCTTAAGTCTTCGTCTTGTGGTACACAAAGTCTATTATCCCTTCGTAACCAACCCTTATCGTCTAGGGTATACCTACGAAGATGGCTAGACGACTCCCCTCCTTTGAGCTTTTCTACTATCTCAACCAACCGGGGATCGTCTTGCTGTGCCTTACCAACTCGTCCTAGAAGTGTAGGTCTAACCTCCGAGGATGCTAACAAACCAGGTACTAGGTCAACAGAGGGTCTAAAGTCAAACATGGAGATGAATTCTAAGCTTCGTCGTTCAACAAACAACGGACTCAAGGACAACCTTTTCCTACTTAAGGCGTCTGCTACCACGTTACCCTTGCCCGGGGTATATGCTATTTCAAAATTGTAGGAGGCTAGGAATTCCATCCACCGTTGCTGCCTTAAATTCAAATCCTTCTGAGAGAATAAGTATTTTAACGATTTGTGGTCAGTGAACAGTTCGAATTTCTCACCAAGAAGATAGTGACGCCAAGACTTAAGCGCGAAAACGATTGTGGCTAACTCAAGGTCATGCGTAGGGTAATTCTTTTCATGAACCCTCAACTGCCTTCCACCATAGGCTATTACTCTTCCCTCTTGCATGAGGACCATGCCAAGTCCCGTCCCACAAGCATCAGTATAGACGGTAAACGGTTTATTCTCGTCTGGCAGCACTAAGACTGGGGCTGAAGTTAAGGCTCTCTTTAAACGTTGGAACGCATCATCACAATCTTCGTCCCACGTAAAAACCAGGTTCTTCTTCGTTAACCGTGTTAATAGAGCTGATATTTTTGCGAAGTCTTTGATAAACTTCCTATAATATCCAGCCAACCCCAACAAACTTCTTACTTCGGTTACATTTTTAGGGACCTTCCTATCTTGGATGGCCACCACCTTTGCGGGATCCACTGCTATCCCTTCCTTAGAAACCACGTGCCCTAAGAACCGTACTTCTTTCCTCCAGAAGTGACACTTAGAAAATTTTGCCTTAAGGTTATGCGCTCGAAGGGTTTCCAACACTTCCCTAAGATGTAGGGCATGCTCTTCTTCATTCTTAGAAAAGACTAAGATGTCATCCACAAAGACTACCATGAATTTGTTAAGGTACTCCCTAAACACCCTACTCATCAAATCAACAAAATATGCGGGGGCGTTTGTCAAACCAAAGGGCATCACTAGCCATTCATAGAATCCGTCAGGAGTCCTAAAACCAGTCTTATCTATACTATCTTCAGCCACTCTCAGTTGATGAAAGCCAGTGGCTAAGTCCAACTGCGAAAACACTGAGGCGCCAACTAACCGATCAAAGAGATCGTCAATCCTCGGCAGTGGGTGTCGGTTCTTTTTAGTAAGCTTGTTTAGTTCTCTATAGTCCACACAAAGTCTAAGGGACCCATCCGCCTTTGTAGCAAATACTACTGGAGCACCCCACTCTGATATACTACGTCTTATGAACCCCTTCTCAAGCAACTCCTTCACTTGCTTATTGAGTTCCCTTCTTTCACGAGGATCCATGTGGCGCACTGGCAAAGATACGGGTTTAGCATTATCCATAAGATAAATTCGAAAGTCTATCTCCTGCTTTGGAGGTAAGCCCTTCACCTCCTCAAACACATCCGGATATTCCCGGACCACCTCTACCGTTCGCAGATTCTCTACAGACGCGTCAAGCGATTCAAGATAACTTAGCATAACGGAATTTATGGGACTACAAAAGATGTCGAGAGCATTACCAAGGCGAGTCACAAGCCTAACTACTTTCCTTTCACAATCAAGAATGGCCCCATTTCTAGATAACCAATCCATTCCTAAAATTAGCCCATAGCCCGTGAAGCCCAATACATAAGCATCACATCTAAATTCAACGCTAAGTATAGAGATTTTCAAATCCAAACATATCATGGTCAAATGAGCCGAACCCCCAATTGGATTTGAAACAACCAAGGGATCCTCTACTAAACTGGTGTTCAAGTGCAGTAATTCAACTAATGATGCAGAGATAAGCGAATGAGATGCGCCAGAATCGAATAAGGTACGGACAGGATGATCAAACAGAAAAACTAAGCTTTCAACAGAAATTGTTCTACCTCTTTCTTGCAGCGGTGGGGCCGCAATAGCCTGAACTTGCCCCCTTGCCTGCCCTGGTGCCATAAGAGCCTGCACCTATCCTCCCGAGGTAGACCCTGCCCTCTGCCCCTTCTTTGGGCAGTCCTTCACCAAATGTCCCGCATCTCCACAATGAAAACATCCAGTCTTCTTTTTCTTTCTACGATCTTTGCTGAGATGGCCAGGCGTCCCACAATTGAAGCATCTCTTCTTCCCTTTGCCATTATTTTTTTTACCACCCTTCTTATTTTGTTGTTGGGGTTTCTTCTGATCCCCTTTCTTTTCAACTGCCTTATCCTCATGCATAAGTGCCATTTCTACTAGCCTTTCAAAGGTGTCTCCCATAGGGATGTGGGTCATAGCCAACCCTTGCAACGGTTCATTCAAGCCTCTAACGAACCTCAAAGCTTTCTTCTCTGGCGTGTTCACCAACTCTAAGCCAAACCTTGCTAACTGATTAAATTTATTGACATACTCCTCCACTGATAAGCTCCCTTGCTTTAATGTCAGGAATTTTTCCATATTTAAATTCTCCTCTGCCCTTGAAAGAAACTTTGCCTCAAACCTTCGTCTGAAATCCGCCCATGAATCAACTGGACGTTCCCCGTTAGTGACCTCCAACCAAAACGAGGCCTCTCCCTTCATTAACCAAGCAGCTAAACAGACTTTCCTCCCATCTTCCACTTCAAAGATATCCAACAATTCCTCAGTCTCCTTAAGCCAGTCTCTGGCCTCCATAAACGTTTCAGTCCCTTGAAAAGTTTTTCCTCCCATAGCCTTAAATTCCTTGCACGTCTTTGCAAAAGTGTCAACACGAGGAGGAGGAGGAGGAGGAATGGGTGCAACTGGGGGTGGAGGAACATCTGCTGGGCCTGCAGTGGTGGCCCTTGCCTCCAAATATCTCCTAAACCACCCTGGAATCGTCACACCTTCTGGGAGATTAAGATCTTCAGCCATGCTGAAACGAAAAAGGAAAGATTCAAAATGGAGAATTCGAAAGATAAAGATAAGGATATGGATATTTGGGATTATGTTTTTCATAAAAACTTTCTCTAAATAACATGTTTTTGAAAGCACTTCTTCCAAAAATACTTTAGAAAAAATTTTTTCTAAAAATTTTATCTGTTCTGGTAACCTTATGCTCTGATACCACGTGTAACACCCCACGTCCATTAATGTCACTCACAAAGGGAATGCATTAACTTCTATGGAGGTTTTAGTTGAATATAGAACAGTAAAATTTCAACAAGACAGATATAAAATAGTACTTGGAAATTTAAAAACTTTATTTCAATTGCAGCAGAAGTCAAAACATGTTTGATTACATCATAACACCATAATCAGAGTCAAGTACAATATCTATCTTGATAAAACAAGTACATAATCCCATTACATAAATAGCCATTAAAAAGAAAGATAACAAGCTGGACTTTACTTCAGCAGTCCAAGCTTTCCAAGAGATAAGCAATCCAATCAGACTCCACTGGAACTTGGCCCAACCTGAGGACATGAAGGGAGAAAAAGATAAAAAAAAGGGGGGGGGGGTCAGACATAAAGTCTGGCGAGTATGATAATTCTACAATACTATTATCAAAATAACTGGACTAAGGCATAAGCTGGAAAACAAGGAAATGTCTATGAAAGAGCAGATTAAGGACATAGACAATCGCTAAAGGAAACGTTATAGGCGCTCCTAAATACTAAAGGATAAACAATATACAGCACCACACCAGTCACCCTAAAGATTGATTCCACTTAGCTTCACTTATAAACTTTCTTAATGGCTTTACGTACTCCTAGCTAACTACATAGGTGCCGCCTGCCCCTATCTCCACTAGGTGTACCCCACTTTCCATTTTTCGATCGGCTCCCTACTCGTAGATACCCGTGCTGGCCCCACAGCGGGGTGTATCATTCCCCTAAAGTGGCAACCCGATATAACGGAGATGCACGGCTTATACCTACACGATGCAACAACGTCTTACCTACCAGCCCGGGTCCACACACGCATATGAAACCCGTTGGACTTGCGTTGCCACCGCTCCCTGTTTTGGCCTCTTATAGTCAAACCCAGTATGCGTGTCCCGTCCTCGACTTGGGTCGAGCCCACAAAGATACGTTTTGGGATACTGGTTGAAATGGGCCCCCATTATTTCCCACAAGCATTCCACCTAAGCTTGTCCCATTAGTCCATCCACTTAACCCACTTAGTCATGTTCATTTACATGTGTATTTGGTTAAGTCTAATCGTATTTCAAATGCCTCTAAAGGCAACCACTAGATTCCTCATGCCACCCAAGGCACCTACTTAACCCCCATGTCCCACCTTACATGATTATCTGGCTAAGTATTTCTTAATTCATTAAGGCCATAACCTCATAAAGACCTCTCACATTAGACTGCCATTTATGGCAGCTGGATTTGCCGGGCGGGTCTGGGCAGTCTTACACCATAAAAGAGTCTAACCTCATGTCTTTACAACTGTTATGCTTTAGTTTGGGCCTAGGACCTCTCACATTGGGCCGACATTTGTGACTACTGGATTTGCCGGGCGGGTACGGGCAGGTTTACGTCACAAACTGGTCCAACCTCGTGTCCTAAGCATTGATTATTATTAATAATCCACTTTCCCCAATTTTAATAATTCCCTACTTGAATTATTAATTAATTCCAAATTTAACAATGTCCATAATTGACTCAATTATGGACATCCATTTAAGGCATGCAAAATCATATCAATTGCACCCCAATTTATTAATTTCCTAATATTACCCCAACCCCACGTTTGAACGTTTATTCGCAAAATGTATGCTAGACCCGATTAGTCTAACTCATAGCATAAAAGAAAATATTCACAACAACATATATATGTGACTAAATAAATCATAACAAGGGGTAAAACTTGCATACATTACAACTTGCATAAGGTTATACATGTCATGGATCTAAGGGTGTCAACTTATTCATAATTCACATAATATGATTTTGATCAAATTTCATAAACTTGTATAGGACATGTGTGAATCAACATCATTAACAATATGGTTTTATATGGGTACACCTAACTCAATAGGCAAATTCCCAAAAATCAAAATTCATTTAATCATAGATTCATGTATATGGGTACACCTAACTTAATAGGCAAATTCCCATATTCAAGATCCAATTAATTTGTAGATTCATGTATATGGGTACACCTAATCCAATAGGCAAATTCCCATAATCAAGATCTATTATAAAAAAAACATAAACTTTAAACATGATTCAATTCGCATAATTACTAACATCATGATTTTACAACTTGTATGATTCAACACAACTTAACATGACATCATTATCATATAACATAAGCATTTCAACATATGTGATAATATGAGATCTACAACATATATAAGATTTACAACATAGCATATCATAATTTGCAACATAGCATGATATGATTTACAACATAGCATAGCATGATTAATCACATATGACATAGCATAGGATTATTTACAACATAATCACTACAACATAACAACATATATATGATAACATAATAGCATAACAAGAGATCCACAACATAATTTACAAATACATAACAATTCATATCACTTTCTTGTGATCCATTCATAACTTAATCAAATTATTTTATAATAATATTGTGAGATTCATCATACTCACAATTTTAAAGAAGAGAAATAGAAAGAGAGAGAGCTTTTGATTTGATTTGAGTAGATTTAGTTTGTAGATTAGGCCTTCTTCTTCTTTAGTTTGTGACGGCTATGCTGAACTCCATGGCAACGGCATGTCGGTAGCTCTCCAATTTTTCAAGTGATTTAGGGTTAGAGTCTACCCACTTATTTATAGATGTTAGGATTCATTTAGGCCATTAGATTTAACCTAGAAATAACCGCAGCCATTCAGACCAGATGGGGTTTATCTTATTGACTCAGCAATGAGTCAGAAGTGACTCAGCAAACACTCAGCAAATTAATAAACTTCTATTCATGTTTACATTAACTGCCCATATATATGTAAATATACATATATATACACACGCACCTATTCATGAATTCAAATTAATCCATAATTTACTTATGACCATTTCTACACATTAATTTTCCAATTAATGTCTTAATTCCATTTTTCGCCTTTTAAGGCAATTCACATATCTCAAATTTGTTATATGCCTTTTTAAGGCTATTTCGTGCAAATTCTCAATATTAATTCTTTTAATTTGTGAATATTAGTATTAACAGAAATACAGGGTGTTACATATGCCGTCTAGGATTGATATATTTATATTGAAGTATTTTAATACTCCTTAAACACTAATGATAATATTAAAATATTACTTTTCACGTATTAAGCATGTTTGATCATCATAAGGGAAAACTCTATCCTCCTGTGTGCGTTGCATTGTGTGATAGGACTTGAGTCTTATGATGGTTTCATTTTTCAAATGTCATTTCGCTGTTTTATGTAAACTTTATAAAATATTGCACTGGCAATTCAATGGAGTAAACCCGTTCCGCGTTAGCGACGCGGTCCTGAGATTCGCCATCTTGATAGTTAATTTAGTTAAGAATTCTCACACCAGTCCCATGACTGACTCGTAGTTTGTTTCACTTTTGCAAACTCGGGTGCACTCTTTCCACACGGGCAACCAATTGACAGGTTTCTAGGTGATACTTTCTGGTGGGAGCTTGCTTTGGGAGGAAGAAGAAGTCCTTTTCTCCATCTTTTATTCTGCTTTTGAGACATTTTTCTATCTCTTGCTTTTGATGTATGTAATGGGATTTGAAACTCATTTCTTTTCATTTGAGACTTGTTTCTCTTTTGTTAAGACTTCTATTATGCTAAGTGGGTCCTGTAAAACTGCATACTCTGATGTTTTGCTGTGATGCTGATGACATTTATTTTTGCTGAAATGTTTATGTGTTATGATAATTATCTGAGATCTGTTTTTGTTGTAAATATGTTGTATTCCAAAAAGATTATCCTTACTTTCGGTCTACGGAAGTTTGTGGTCATCACAGTTGGTATCAGAGCCTAAGGTTTACCTTAGCTATGGAATATAACATATTTAGAACAATTCGTCTAGATAGAATCCACATTATTCTAAGACGAGTAGTGTAACATCCCGATATTTTTGACCGTTCAAATCGATAATGATCCTCAATGTCGATATAAACAAATCAAAAATAAGGATAGTTATTAGGATTTATATAAGAAAAAAAAGAGAAGAAGAAGAAGAACAAATACAGAATCTCGCAGCGGAAGGACAAAATATAATAAATAAATAACAATTCATGAAGCTGTTACAACATACATTTTATTATATTTTGCAATGATTATCAGAGTAAATTAACATACAACATACCAATGCATTGCAGCGGAAAAATAATAATAATACGTTTGTTGAGCTCCATCTTCATCTTCATAATGGAATCTTCAAAGCAATGGAATCTTCGCTAACTGCAACTCGGTCTGACCCGAGCGTATTGCAAAAAGAAACACAACAAACACTCGGATCAGAACTAAATCATTCTCATATTAGTTAAATCAAATTTCATGTAATAATATGAATGCAATAACTTAAGAGATGTTGCGGGAATTTCCATCTCCTAAGGATCCGTCAAACTAATACTATATAATATAATACGCTATTATAATAATGTCTATGGTTAAATATAACATAATAAAATAATGTAAGAGGGATTACCATTATTACCATGTTGTATGTTAATTTACTCTGATAATCATTGCAAAATAAATAAAATGTATGTTGTAACAGCTTCATGAATTGTTATTTATTTATTATATTTTGTCCTTCCGCTGCGAGATTCTGTATTTGTTCTTCTTCTTCTCTTTTTTTTTCTTATATAAATCCCAATAACTATCCTTATTTTTGATTTGTTTATGTCTACATTGAGGATCATTGTCGATTTGAACGGTCAAAAATATCGGGATGTTACAGTCTCCCCCACTTAAAACTTTTCGTCCTCGAAAAGGGCGAAATAAAAAGTTGTAAATTTATATATTTAATCATATAATTTCTTATTCACTTTCAATTATTTTAATTGATTCTTATTAAATATTTTTTTTCTAGTTACACTTAGCTTTGTTTACAACCACATAATCCAATTCCATTTACATTCAATACTCATTCCATTTGACTTCATTACTCACGTTTAGGACAATTATAATTCAAATCACGTAAAATTTCAATTACAACCAATTTCATTTATCATTTGATTTTTTTTCACTAATATAACCAACTGTAGTTACATTCCAATGTTCATTCTCATTAACCTTCATTACTTAAGTTTGAGATGATTGTGATCCAAATTGATACAAAATTTAAATTTTTACACAATTTCAATTTGCATTTCTACAGTAAA
This sequence comes from Allium sativum, assembly GCA_030737875.1. NCBI lineage: Eukaryota > Viridiplantae > Streptophyta > Magnoliopsida > Asparagales > Amaryllidaceae > Allium > Allium sativum. Next base: position 163,752,959 of record CM060923.1, read on the forward strand.
CTCATATGCCATCATTTCTCTTATTTATCATTTAAGTTGGTTTTGTTTTATTAACATTTCACTCTATCTCAATTTGAATGAAGATAAATAAACATTACTTAAATTTCATTGGTTTGTATAATATATTTACATTTTCCCTCTTATCATTTGATATGTTTCTATCATGATCTCTATAGATTCATTTTTCCTAATTCAGTATTACCTATTCAGCCTTTTGAGTTTATTTACACATTATATCAATTTTCATTTCATTATTCATATATAGCTTGATTTCTATTTATACACCAATGTTCATTAATGAAATAAAATTTTCCTTAAGTTCTTACCTTTCATGATTCATTCCTACACTTATATCTTATGCACTTACTTAATCCAATAGCATTTTTACCTTCTTATATTTGGAAATGTTTTTCATGCTATAGAAAGGAATTGATTATTACACAAGTTTAGTGGTTACACTTTGTTTCAATTCGTTATATTAAATTCTTAACAGTTTTATTTTAATTATAACTCTCTTAGGTTCATAAAATTTAGATGTTTTTAAAGTTTAAGTTTATTTCATTTCATCAATTATTTATGATTTTGAGAATTCAATTTCGGGTTCATTTTCAAATCAATTTTGAAATAATATATATAATACTTTTTTTTCAACCATACTTCAAAAGATCCAAATAAATTCGGTTTTCTCAAATCAAGATAATTTTTTTTAAGTGGTCTCCCCCACCCAGACTCTCAAAAATAAACGTCGATGATGCATGCACTCATCACCGAAACCATTTTCCAAAGGCAAGAGGGGAGTATACACTTATTTCAAAAATTTATTTGAAAACAATTTCTATATGAAACAACTTTTAAAAGTATAGATATATTATTTCAAACCATTTTCAAATTAATGTTACAAAACCACCCGAAATTAAATTCTCAAATTCATATTTAACTTCTATTTCATTACCAATTAATTTTCGACCGTAACAAATGATGAAAATATAATATTATCTTCAACAAAATCAAAATTCATATATTTTCGAATAATTCTTTATATATAGAAAAATATAATTCAAATAATATTTTGTCAATAAGCCCTATTCGAGTGTTTAGAAATCCCAATCGATGCCTTGGCGTCCCAAGTACCGACCAGAATTCATAAAACTCAACAGAACGAATCAACACAATACAATATCATTTTATATCAAAATTACAAGTACGCTCTCTCATATACACTCAAAGTCATTCTAGGGTATTACTACCCTATCTCTAATGAGTTAATCCCAAATAGAGCCTGGGTTTTCGCTAAACCAAAGCTCTGATACCAACTGTAACATCCCGATATTTTTGACCGTTCAAATCGACAATGATCCTCAATGTCGACATAAACAAATCAAAAATAAGGATATTTATTGGGATTTATATAAGAAAAAAAGAGAAGAAGAAGAACAAATACAGAATCTCGCAGCGGAAGGACAAAATATAATAAATAAATAACAATTCATGAAGCTGTTACAACATACATTTTATTATATTTTGCAATGATTATCAGAGTAAATTAACATACAACATACCAATGCATTGCAGCGGAAAAATAATAATAATACGTTTGTTGAGCTCCATCTTCATCTTCATAATGGAATCTTCAAAGCAATGGAATCTTCGCTAACTGCAACTCGGTCTGACCCGAGCGTATTGCAAAAAGAAACACAACAAACACTCGGATCAGAACTAAATCATTCTCATATTAGTTAAATCAAATTTCATGTAATAATATGAATGCAATAACTTAAGAGATGTTACGGGAATTTCCATCTCCTAAGGATCCGTCAAACTAATACTATATAATATAATACGCTATTAGAATAATGTCTATGGTTAAATATAACATAATAAAATAATGTAAGCGGGATTACCATTATAATTGTAATTCAAATTGAATTTTGGTAAATAATAAGATTTGAAATTTGTTGTAAATGAAGGATTAATGCATACAGTTATTTTAAATTCTATTATGGTTTGGAAAAATGTATAAACTATTGAATTGAATTAAATGGCAAATTATTAAGGCTTAACATTGAATTGACTTTATTAAGATTAATTGTTCAATTAAAATGGTTGAATAATTGAATTTGAAATTTTTAATGTGTTTGAATGAGTGATAAATAGCTTCCATATAACCCTCACTAAAATGACATACTACGTAAAAGTGAAAATCAAATCGCATGGCTGAAATGAACGCAACATTCTTCTATAAATACTTTTTTTTCCTTATGACATAATCCCACACTTTATTTTCCTGTAGCCGTCACATCTCGCTCTCGTTCAAAAACAGAAATGGCCACAATTCAACAGTGCTTCGAAAATCAATATAAAATTTTCCATTCATCCTTAAATCATGAAACAAATCGCATTGGGTTCATCTCGACAAGGGCTTCAGCTCTATACCCAAACCGTAATACTCGAACAGTTTTCCGACGTGAATAGGAGCAGACTAGGTTGAAGATTTTGGGCGGAGGTGGAAGCTTTGACGAAGACAAAGATAATGGTGAAGTCGGGCGTTGGGTTTTTGGAGGATTGATTTGGTGGTGGTGTCAAAAAGGATCGGCCATGGTGCTTTAAAGGGAAGAAGCAGAGCGTGGTAAAAGAGAGGAGGAGGATTGGGTTGGAGGCTGACGTGGAAAGTAGTGCTGACGTGGAAAGTAATGTGGGGGTGAGAATTGTTTTGCTTTGTTTTTGTATAAATTTGAATTTCAATTCACATAAACGCGTATAACTTTTACTTATAAACTTGGATTAACTCGCGGTTTGTTCCACTAGGTTCGTATCGAAATTTCAAACAATGTGACGCTGGTTTGGATAGACTCTGAGATGGTTGAATTTTGAGGCTTATTTTGGATTTCGACTCGATAAAAATCAGGTGAGTGTTAAACCCACTCACAATTAACTAAAATATTCGCTTATTAGTTAGACTAAAATCATGTTGCAGTATGATTGCATTGATTGTTGTTTGGTAGCTAAATTTACATATATTTATGTTGACTTGTGTTTAGCGTGGAATTTAATTTGACTGTTATTTAAATTTATACAGTTGAATGTGAAATCAAATTGCTGGTCTAAAACACGACGTCTATCAAGTAAATTGATGTGATACCGAAATGTTTGGATGGATCTGTTTGATGATGTTTTGAATTAACCTGCTTGATATATTGGTATTGAATTGTTATGTGTACTGATTAATCCCAACCATTTTAACCTAGATGTTATGGGCATCGAATAAACCCGGGGTTAATCATTAAAATGAATTAAGAACGTAGGTTGAAATGATAAATACCTATGACCCTGATTTGGATTGAAATGATATATATCCTTTCCCTAAGTACTAAAATTAAATTTTAAGTATCACTTGGCCATAGGATAGAAAATTTTATATGGACACCGGTTGGTTAAATAAAATTTTTGTTTTAACCATGAATTTAGAAATGTTGTTTAAAGACGATAAGGTTGATGTTTTATGAATTGATTTCTTTTGAACTTGAACCTTGAATTTTGAAATAAAGAAAGAAAGAAAGAAATTTGTGTTGTAACTGAAGCTAAATAAAAGTGAAATTGAATGAAAATCGAATTTGGTGAAATTGAATTGTTTCACTCACCTTTGAAATTTATTATGAACCAACATTGATTTGAATTATATATGAATTGTGAACTCGACATTTGTTATAAATTGAAATCGTTAAAAATGAGAATCTGAATTGGAATTTTACTATTTGAATTAAACTGATTAAGTTGTAATGAATGTAAATTGGAAATTTAATTGGGTGAAATATTGAAATTGAGTTGTTTAACTTGAAATTGAAATATGACTGCAAGTGAAATTGAAACTTTTAAAGGAACGATTCTACTTCCAACTATAGTATTTTAAAACCATTTTGTAAACTATTTTAATAATAATAATTTTATTTTCTTTTAAAACTATTTTATTTTATTACTATTTTTATTTTATAAATTATTTTAAATAAATCATTTTATAATTAACTATTTATTTTCAAACTATTTCAATTCTATATCTAAAACTATTTTAAATATACTTTTAATTATTTTAATATTCAAATTATTTAAAGTTGGAATTGTTTCAAGATTTTAAATTGGTTTAAATGGAGATTTTGTATGAATAATATTTTGGCTTGAATATTAAATGACTTTTGAAACGTGATATTTTGATATGAAGTACGAACCCCTTTGAAATGTAAAAAGAACTGATCGCTGTGAAAAATGTAAACGTTTGGTTGTTAAAGAGACCGGGATCGGATATTGTCATACTCTTTGCCAATACCGAAAACCCCTTTAACAACTGTGTACGCGGTGGAGTTCCAGAAATGGTGTTGGATGGATTTGGAGGCGATTACTGGATTTGAAGAAAGAGAACGATGATGGATAGCCTTGACCTTCGGGTCATAATTAAAATGACTAAAACAGGAGCCATACCCAGGTTAATTGAGTTAGTTACTCTGAGCAGGCATACTTCTTCGATACCATATATATACTTTGTGATTGATTGGCGCCTCTGATTTGATTTTGGGGTATGTCTCGGGTGGGCGGTAGTTGCGGCTATGTGTTACCACCGGCCTGGGTCAGCAATCCGGTAGAATCACTACTGATGGGTATTGCCTCGATGCCTTGTCATATTTATCCTGATCGAGCCCCCTACGATTTTGATTTAACGTTGTCGTATCACGGCGCATCCCTATCCGCCGACGTACTAGTGTGTTATATGCAAACTGTACGGCAACGGTATAAACGGTGTAAGGGTAATAATGGTAATCCCGCTTACATTATTTTATTATGTTATATTTAACCATAGACATTATTATAATAGCGTATTATATTATATAGTATTAGTTTGACGGATCCTTAGGAGATGGAAATTCCCGTAACATCTCTTAAGTTATTGCATTCATATTATTACATGAAATTTGATTTAACTAATATGAGAATGATTTAGTTCTGATCCGAGTGTTTGTTGTGTTTCTTTTTGCAATACGCTCGGGTCAGACCGAGTTGTAGTTAGCGAAGATTCCATTGCTTTGAAGATTCCATTATGAAGATGAAGATGGAGCTCAACAAACGTATTATTATTATTTTTCCGCTGCAATGCATTGGTATGTTGTATGTTAATTTACTCTGATAATCATTGCAAAATATAATAAAATGTATGTTGTAACAGCTTCATGAATTGTTATTTATTTATTATATTTTATCCTTCCGCTGCGAGATTCTGTATTTGTTCTTCTTCTTCTCTTTTTTTTCTTATATAAATCTCAATAACTATCCTTATTTTTGATTTGTTTATGTCGACATTGAGGATCATTGTCGATTTGAACGGTCAAAAATATCGGGATGTTACAAGTAGCTCATTAGAGATAGGACTAGTAATGTCCTAGAGTGGGAACAGCAGAATAGCACATATTTACCAATCATTACATCATCATCTTTTCATCTCGTCCTTATCTTATCTTTTTCTTGAAAAATCTCATTTTTGTTGGTCTGACTCTTTCCTTGATGGTACAGACTGATTTAAATGGATACTAGATCAAGAACAGCCCGAGGCGGAGCCCGTGGTGGAGCTCGAGGCGGAGCTAGAGGAGGAGCCCGAGTAGGAGCTAGAGGGCAAGCTAGAGACGAGACACCCATCACTCAAGACCAGCATAATTCAGAGGTCGTAGTTGAACCACCTCCACCTCCGTAGCCTTTTGATTTGGAGAGAATGTCAAAGAAATTCAAGAACCTTGGAGGTGTAGCTTTTACAGGGCGGGAGTCTGCGATTCAAGCAGAGGCATGGCTTAAAGATTGTGAAAAGATCCTAGAAGGCTTGGAACTAGAAGATCAGCGAAAGCGTTACCTGGCAGTTTGGCAACTAAAGGAGGAAGCAGGGCATTGGTGGGATACAATTAAAATCTGCAATGACGTGGCCAATTTGTCTTGGGCCAGATTCAAGGAGCTATTCAATGAGAAGTATATACCCCCACAAGCTAGAGAGCGTCTGCGCGAGTAGTTCGTTAATCTGCAGCAAGGCAGTATGACCGTTTTTGAGTATGTGAGGAAGTTTGATGAGCTTTCACGATATGCCCCTAATTTGATTCAAGATCTAGTAGAGAAGAATAAGAAATTTATCAAGGGGCTGTCCAAGAAATATTTGAATCGAGTCACTGCCCATATTAAGCTTCCGTTCAATGAAGTAGTGGAAATGGCATGCCGCTATGAGGAGAATGAAGAGTCTGGACCGCAGGATAGGGGGAAAGGTCAAAGCAACAACCAGAAGGAATAGGCTAACAAGAAACAGGTGGCGAGCAATTCTTCTGCAACTAAGCCCCAAGGGAAGAAGAGGGATAGGAGAAAGGTAACCTACGATAATTGCGGCAAGATTGGGCAATTTGATTACGAGTGTAGAGCACCAAAAAGGGTCAAGAGAAACGATTCAGGCCCTAGTCAGAACCGTGGTTAGAGCTCCCAAAATCGTGGTCAAAATCCTCAGAATCGTGGCCAGAGTTCATAGGACAAAAGGGAATGCTACAATTGCCATCAAAAGGGGCACATCAAGGCGAATTGTCCACTGCTAAGGAATGCTCAGGTGGCACATGTTTATGAGGGAGCAGACACTCTAGCTTCGACTGAGGGGCCAAATAAACCCGATGTCTTAGGAGGTACGCTTACTATTAAGAACATCCCTATTAGTTTCTTATTTGATACTGGTGCTACGCGAAGCTTAATTTCTAATGATACAATTAAAAAGTTGGAATTCAAACCGAGAAAACTCAAAAATTTGATTAGAGCTAATAGTCCGATAGGAGGTTCCCTTATTCTTGATCAGTATTGTAGAGTACCTGTTTCTTACTCTTGCTACCAGTTCCCCTTTGATTTGATCATTATGAATTTCTCCGGTTATGATGTCATACTGGGAATTGATTGGCTAACAAAGTATGAGGCTGAGTTAATTTGTGCGGAGAGGATCATTAAAGTTAAAACTAAGCTTGGAAATATTACTATCCCGTGCCATTGCTCAGCCACCAACAGGAAAACATTCTGGTCTTCTCTAGAAGTTGCCCCTACTTCTATTGAGGATATCCCTGTCACCAAAGATTATGCTGATATATTCAAGGAAGTTGAGGGCCTACCTCCGCATAGAGAAATCAGCTTCCGAATTGATTTAGCCCCGAATGCAAGCCCTGTTGTACATCCCATTCGGAGAATGTCGCCAAAAGAAAGAGAGGAGCTGAAAAATCAAACTAAGCAGCTTTTGTGGAAGGGTCTGATCAGGCCCAACTTCTCAGAATGTGGAGCAGCAGTGGTGTTCGTCCCAAAATCAGACGGTACTCTCAGGCTATGTGTAGACTACCGTGATCTCAACAAGCAAACTCTTAAGAACAAATATCCACTACCTCGTATTGATGACTTACTTGACCGCTTGCATGGGGCATGAGTATTCTCTAGGATGGACCTAGCTACAGGCTTCCATCAACTTCGCATCGCAGAGGAGTGTGTGCCTTTAACTGCTTTTAGAGGCCCTGACATCTTTTATGAATGCCTAGTAATGCCTTTTTGTCTATGTAATGCTCCAGCATATTTTGTTGACTTGATGAATAGAGTATTTAGAGATGTTTTAAACAAATTTGAGCTCGTGTTCATTGATGACATTCTCATCTTTTCTAAATCCGTTGCTGAGCACGAACATCATCTAAGAGAAGTCTTAGAGATTTTGCGAAGAAATGTGCTGAAAGAATTTTTTTCTAAATGCATATTCTGGCAAGAGGAGGTGAAATTCCTCGGCCATGTTGTATCAAAGGAGGGCATCTCAGTAGATCCAGGAAAGATCTCAGCCATCCAAGAATGGAAGCAGCCTAAAACTCCCACGGAGGTCAGAAGTTTCTTGGGACTAGCTGGCTATTATCGGAAATTTGTCAAAGACTTTTCGAAGGTAGCTTTTCCATTGACAAACCTGACCAAGAAGCATACGAAATTCAAGTGGACACCGGAATGCGAGGCAGCTTTCCAAGAGCTAAAGAAGAGGTTGACTAATGATCCTGTGTTGACCATCATAGATGGCGATCAGGATTTGAAGGTCTTGACCGACGCCTCTAAGCAAGGTTGTTTCTTTGATAAATTAACATGTCTGAGATAACATTTTTCCTTTAAATGACAAATCTCATTTTAACATATTATCCCTTATTTATTTAAGGTATTGGTGCGGTGCTGATGCAAAGAGGCAGGGTAGTCGCATATGCTAGCCGCCAACTGAAACCGCAAGAGAGGAATTATGTTACGCATGACCTTGAACTAGTGGCCATTATGTTTGCTCTTAAAATATGGTGATGTTATCTTTTTGGTGAAAAGTTTGAAATTTACACCGATCACAATTCTTGAAGCACCTTTTTACCCAAAAGGGTTTGAATATGAGGCAGCAGCGCTGGGTCAAATTTGTTGCATCATATGACCTGGATATCCTATATACTCCGGGAAAAGCAAACGTTGTAGCCGATGCACTCAGTAGAAACAATGCAGAATGCAACAATCTCATTGTCGCCAGTCTCATTATCACTCCTTCTTTTATTGATAAAGTCTCTGCACTTCAAAAGAATGATGAGTTTATTCAGAAGCTTTATGAGCGAGTCTGTAAGGGCAAAGCCTCAAGTTTCCAGATTGATGATAACGGGACCCTTAGATTACAAGGGAGAATTTGTGTGCCAGACATTGCTGAGCTAAAAAGAGAAGTGATGGATGAGTGCCACAAATCTAAAATCAGCGTCCATCCAGGTGTAAAAAAATGTACCATGATCTCAAGTGCACCTTTTGGTGGAAATCGATGAAGAGAGATATTTCTATTTATGTTGCTAGATTTCCCACTTGTCATCAAGTTAAAAGTGATCAAAAGAAACTGGCAGGTTTGTTGCAACCGCTAGGAGTTCCTGGTTGGAAGTGGGAGGAAATTTCTATGGACTTTATAGATGGCTTGCCTCGAAGCCGAAAGGGCAACGATAGCATATGGGTGATTGTCGACCGCTTAACAAAATCTGCCCATTTCTTACCTATTCGGCCCAATAGAACAGCTCGAAGTTTAGCACAGCTCTATCTTAAAGAGATAGTCAGACTGCATGGGGTTCCCAAAAGCATTGTCAGTGATCGGGATCCGTTATTTACCAATAAATTCTGGGAAGCTTTTCAAGAAGAACTTGGGACCAAGTTAAATCTGAGCTCTGCGTATCACCCTCAGACAGATGCCAAAACTGAGAGGGTGAATCATGTTTTAGAAGACTTATTGCGGGCTTGCATTCTCGACTATGGCGGTTCATGGGGGGACCACTTGCACTAGGTGGAATTCACCTATAATAATAGCTACCAAGCAAGCTTGGGGATGTAACCATTTGAATTACTTTAAGGCAGGCCGTGCAGATCTCCGGCATGTTGGGTGGAGTCAGGCAATCGACTAGTCTTGGGCCCCGACATGGTTCGTGAAGCATCAGATAAGGTTGACTTGATTAAGAAGCGCTTGTTGACTGCTCAGAGCCGACAAAAGAGCTATGTAGACCAGCGAAGAAGGAATCTAGAATTCTCTGTGGGTGATCGAGTATACTTGAAGGTTTCTCCTCTGAGAGGCATGATTCATTTTGGGAAGACGGGAAAGTTGGCATCGAGATTCATTGGTCCATTCACTATTCTCAAAAGGATTGGTACTCTCGCTTATAGAGTGCAGCTGCCCGACTGGTTGCCAGGGGTGCATGATGTATTTCATGTGTCTCAACTCCGAAAACATGTGCACGATCCAGATCTGATTGAGGATGAACTAAAGCAACAGGTCCTAGATAATGCTCCAAATCTGACAATGAGAAATGACCCGATTAAGATCATTGGCAAAGAATCCAAAATCTTGAGGAACAAGAAGATCAACCTAGTCAAGGTTCAATGGAGTGGGGATCCTAGAGACTGTACGTGGGAGACAGTGGATAGCATTAAAAAGGCATACCCCAAGTGCAGAGTGGATATCTCCGAGTAACTCTTGTACTAAGGTACGTTTATATCAATTTACATTTTCCATCTTGGTTCCTACTTTACTTTGTTTCCTTTTCGAGGACGAAAATTCTTAAGTGGGGGAGATTGTAACGACCCGGAAAATCCGAACCAATTTAAAAAAATTATTTTAAATTATTGGGTGGAAAAATGTGTCAGAAATTAAAATTCCATTTTTAAATAATATTAAAGCCAGTGAAAATAGTCAATTTTCAAACGATCTCTGTTTTCGACGAAACCACTTTCATCGGAACCGGAATGTCATATTATTGCTAGGTTTCAATTTTTAGAATTTTTCGATTTAATATGTGAGCGTGGCGAAGGAAAATGTGTTTGGTCGATTACAGTCAAATTTAATCGACTGAAAAATAGCCATTTTTCAAATAGTGTCAGAATTCGACGAAATTAATTTTCTTAGGACGTATCGTTATAACATAGACAAATATATTTTTTCTGGATTTTTTGAGTCCGTTTGTGGCCTCGGTGAATTTATTTATGCATACGAATTAAATTAATTAAGGAATTAAATATTAAATTAAATAATACAGGCCAGAAACAGCCGGTTGGGCTGACGAGACCTATCCCATTGGATCCGGAATACGGGCTATTGGCTGGGGTCACTTTCTGCTAGACTGAATTTGAACCGGTTTGGAAGATATGGTTTTTTTTTTGTAAAAATACATTTTTAATATTACAAAAAATAGGAGATTAGAAAACCCTAATTACTATTTATCTTCTTCTGCCGCCGCCCCCCCCCCTTAAACAATGGCCGATATCTTTTGAATTTCCCTCCCTAATATCTCTTAATCCTTATCATATTTTCAAACAATTCAAAAGGGAAATCAAAGAGGATCGATCCCTCTTTAAATCCTTAAGGTTGGATTTCAGGACATTGTGTGCTTCGCTCAAATAGGGACCCCCAAGACCGCCGCAAACAGCCGCCGTGGCCCCCCCTAGCCGCTGCCGAGTTCGGCCAAACCACTACCCCCGCGTGCGCCGCCCGTAGCCCGTCGAAATCCCGCCGTCCGATCAGCCTCTAGTGCATCCATCCGCGAGAAAATCTGAACCCTAGTATTGAATAGTATTTGAAAGCGTCGGCCTGTTCTTGTCTGAGAGGAAGAAGGTGATTTACCTTATTAATTTATTATTTAATTAATTTAAATTATTTTAAAACTTCGATTAGCCATATCTAACTCATTTCAATTCGAAATTCGATGATTTCAGCGACGTTGTAATCGTGTGACTGAGATCTACGCATCAAAACTGACTGGAGTTGATTCTGAACAGTTTGAAATTTGGCCAAATATCGTCAACGACTATGAGATTCTGAATTTAAATAATTAAATAATTTATTTTAAATTCTGTTCGATCAGTTGAATCATTGTATATTATTCTGATCTGCTATGTGGTGATTGTTGTATTGTTTCATCTTATTCGTTGTGATGTCATGTTATAATTTGACTGTTTGGATCCGTAAAATTCTGATGTAATCATAATAAAGTTCTCGCCTTTGTTTTTATTTTTTTATTTTTATTCCTTTCTCTTGAAACTGATCTTTTGATTTGAAAATAAAATATAATAAAGTTGGGATCTTAGTGTAAAGGTTTGATATTTTGATTTGAAATAAAATATAATTAAGTTTTAATCCTTTGTTTTGAAAACAAAATAAAGTTCTAATCTTTTGTTTTTGAAAACAAATTAAAGTTGAATCTTTTTTTTTTGAAAACAAAATAAAATAAAGTTTAATCATTTTTTCCTTTCATTTTGTTTCAAATAATAAATAAAGATTTGATCTTTTATTTTGAAATACAAAATAAAAGAAGTTGAATTTATATAATGAATAAAGATTTTATCTTTTATCCTATAAAATGAATACAGTTCATATATTTTGTTTTATTTCACAAAATAAAGGTGGGATCTTTTATTTTTGATTCATACAAATTTTACAACCAATCATATGTTGCCATTGTTGTAATGCACAAAATTCATCGTATGTTAAATTAGTTGTAATGACAGCCAAATTTCATCGTCATGTTAGTATAGTTGAAATGAACTAAATTTCATCGCCATGTTAGTATAGTTGAAATGAATCAAATCTTGACATTAGAAATTATATTTATTTTAGGAATGTTGACGCTAGAAAAGATGTTTACATTGGAAATAAAGTCCACCTTTTTAATTACATTTTACAATGCAAATATTACATAGAAAGATGAATTAACTTCTAAATTGAGTTCCCTTAGTTATAGAAAAGAATAAAAGACATTTTCATTTTCAATGTAATAGAAATGAATAAAAAGACAATTTTCATTTCCAATGTAAATAAAAAAGACATTTTCATTTTCAATGTAATTGGAAAGAATAAAAAGAGATTTACATTTTACATGAAAATAAAAGAATAAGGGACTTTTACCTTTTTATTTATTATACATTTTAAAACAACAATTTTGGTCGCATTAGAATTGGCGAACAAAAATGTCATTTTGTTGAACATTGAAATTATACATCGTTGAAATATCATTTTTGGTCGCATTAGAATTGGCGAACAAAAATGTCATTTTGTTGAACATTCAAATTATACATCGTTGAAATATCATTTTTGGTCGCATTAGAATTGGCGAACAAAAATGTCATTTACTTGAACATTGAAATTATACATTATTAAAATATCAATTTTGATCGCATTAGAGTTAGCGAACAAAAATGTCATTTTGTTGAATATTAAAATTTATATCGTTGAAACAACAATTTTGATCGCATTAGAGTTGGCGAACAAAAATGTCATTTTGTTGAATATTAAAATATATATCGTTGAAACAACAATTTTGGTCGCATTAGAATTGGCGAACAAAAATGTCATTTTGTTGAACATTGAAATTATACATCGTTGAAATATCATTTTTGGTCGCATTTGAGTTGGCGAACAAAAATGCCATTTTGTTGAATATTGAAATTATACATCGTTGAAATATCATTTTTGGTCGCATTAGAATTGGCCAAAAAAAATGTCATTTTGTTGAACATTGAAATTATACATGGTTAAAATATCATTTTTGATCGCATTAGAGTTGGCAAACAAAAATGTCATTTTGTTGAATATTAAAATATATATCGTTGAAACAACAATTTTGGTCGCATTAGAATTGGCGAACAAAAATGTCATTTTGTTGAACATTGAAATTATACATTTTTAAAATATCATTTTGATCGCATTAGAGTTGGCGAACAAAAATGTCATTTTATTGAATATTAAAATATATATCGTTAAAACAACAATTTTGGTCGCATTAGAATTGGCGAACAAAAATGTCATTTTGTTGAACATTGAAATTATACATTGTTAAAATATCATTTTTGGTCGCATTAGAATTGGCGAACAAAAATTTCATTTTAATTTGATATAAATGATACATTGTTGAAATCCTTATTTTTAATAAAGGAAATCACCCAAATGGTTTATATATTATATATAAATATTAAAAAATAAAATTAAACGAAACGAGCGCTGCAGTTCGCGCATCGACAATCGTAACTTCAAACGAATATATAGAAAGATCCAACCGTTGGATTTTCCCAAAATGAATATATAGAAATGAAATTATGAAGTAAACCAAAAATATTTTTAACCTGTTTATAACAGAGATTGTAGCATTATCCCTATCTTAACAATTTCGAGGACGAAATTATTTTAAGGGGGAAGGACTGTAACGTCCCGCGTTTTGTCGGTTTGTATTTGAATAATTAAATCAGTTTAAATATTTGATTTGTAAAGTATGTGGACTTATATATTGATTTAAATGAAGTTGAAAGTATAAAATTATATATTAATTATAATCGAGCCCGTAATATCGCTGCAGTTCGTAATTTAACATTCTAAACTTCAACTAAGTGTACATGACACGTTATTAGTCGGATTTCTTCGAAACAAGAAGTGTTGGAATCGCTGTATATTTCTAATAGAAGTGAAAAACCAAAATTTCTCGCTATATACTGCAAGATATGTCCAAATCAAATATTCAGAAAGTCGCTGTGAAATCGTATATCGACCGTAACGGTTTATTTGAAATAACTATATATCGATTGCAAATCGGGACAAGGTTCTTTTGAGGCGCAGCGATAATTTAATTTTTAGAATTTTACTGTAATTTTTAATTAATTAAATATGCAACTTTCTATTTGGAGTATTTTGCACCCTATATCGATATTTTGTGGTTTCAAAATATGAGTCAAACTACCGATATTATTATATTTTTGGGATCGTGACACCTCGTTAAGCACAACTGTACTTTTATTTCTGTCCGTAACAGCATTTACGTACACGGAATTGGATATATCAGAGTGCAAGTGTATAAATGACGGGTGTTTAAACGATCATAAAGTAAGATCCAAAAACATGCGTTAACGGTGTCACTGTTATGAAATTGGTGGTGCCAGCTAGCTCAACAAAGAATTAAGCATCTTGAGGTAATGAAATGGTGCTATATATTATACATATATAACTTGTAAACAATACCATAGATGAAGTACGACCTATACTTCCCCGACGTGCTACCTACTTCAGAAACGTATGGACAAAACATAAAGAAAACAACTGCGCCCATACCCTAAATATAGTAAAAGGGCGCACTTTACTTATGAACTAAGCTTTTATACATATTAAAATACAAAGACTATTCTATAATCTCACCAACAGACCAAGGCATTTATTCACGCATGATGAACACACAGTCATTCATTTTGACCACACAAAAGACAAAAGTACAAACCCATTCTCCTCAGAACACGTAGACCATATTCCTACCAATTACCTTGTTTTCTTAACTATGAAGGAATCAATAATTAAAATGAAAACTGCACCTTACCCTATACCACGTCCCTGGAGCCAACCTACTTCCCTATTGCTTACAAGCAAAGCTTTCCTTCCTCTATAAATATATAACGCAACTCGACCTCAAGAAAAATTCTAAAAAACAATTTATACAACTAAATAAAGCCAGCTCTTTCAAAAACAAAATGGTGATGTAGTAGCCTTAGAAATGAACTGAGAGGCGGTGTATGGTGTTGAGAGAATGGCCGAGCAGTAGATCAGAACTGGGACAGACCTTGCGCCTTGTGTACAGTGTTCAAAGAGAGACTAAAACGAGTGTGTGCATGGTGTATTGTCTTCAGATAGCAGAGGAACACTGTCAGTTTTTGCAAGTTTAAGGAGCTGGGATGGTGAGCGAGGGAACATGGTGAAGGCGTGCTGAATGTGGAAGACTTGGTGCTGGTTTGTATTGCAGGTATTAAGGTTTCAGGGAAGTATTAGTAAAGGAGTTAATGTGTTATGAAGGGTGCATGAGGTGTAGTTTTGTGCGGTGTTAAATGATGGGCGCAGCATTTGATATGTTGAGGCTGGTAAAGTGTTTGAAGAAGATGGCCGACAAGGTGATAGGATGCGGTTTTGGGATAAATTGTCTGGAGGCAAGTTTAATGAGAGAGTGGTGGGTTAGTTGTTCGGGTTATTAGTTGATCCGTGAAAGTAGTTGAGGAGAGGACATGAGTGTTATACGCAAGTCCAAGAATGCGTGAAATGGAGGATAAAGGGACGGCCTTTGGGTGCATACTGCATGCGTGTTACTATGTATGGAGATAGGTGCATGATAAAGCCGCTCATGGGAATGTTGTGTGACGTTGGAAGAGGAGCTAGTCTATGAGAAGATCTGAATTTAAGTGGAACGTGCTTGTGCATAGGAAGATGAGGAGAAGGCTTATTTAAATGATGGAGGGGGATGACTAACACATGCAAGCCGATTTTGCATGGTTCTTGGACCGATAGGATGGGCCTGTATCGAATAAGGCCCAGATTTAATAAATAAATAAATGAAGTCTTTGCATTTTAAGGGAACAAGGCAAATGGAAAATGGTGTTGGAGGTTAATGAAAAAATGAAGCAAATGCGTAGAGGGATAGGACCGTCATCACGTAATGGCGGAGCAGTTTTTGTCTGATCGGTTTCGCAAAGTTGGACGGATTGGTGAAACAGTTTTGATGAAGTAGGGAGCGTGAGGAGCTAAATGATGCAAAGAGAATGAACGACGCGTTCAGGAAAGGAAAACGCGGGTCTAAGGGATATCGGGCTGACAAATACCAAATTAAGAACGGTCAGATCCGTTGGAATCATATGGACACATGCTACGTTCTGCAACTGATTCAGAGCCATTTGGAACTTGTCTGTACTTAGGCAAAATAAACCACTCAACCAAATCAGCCGACACTAATCGTTATTTAACGGTTAACGCGCGAGTGTGAGTAAATTCACTCACTCTGATCTATTTAAAATATTTTAATTATATTTTAATGTTGGTTGAATACTGTGTGATGGTCGTTTAGGTAGATCACAATTAAATTAGTTGAAATATATATATCGTTGCGTATGTTCGATACTGATTCCGTCAATTTAAAATATTCCCTAGTATGAAATCAGTGTTAATTGTGTTGACTAACATCTATGGATGCGGAAACCGGTTGGAGGAATCCAACAGGATTCCTCGATATTTATATGTATTGTTTGTTTTGTATGCACTGTTTGAACCCGAATTATATTTAAAACCCCATGTGAATATTAATGTTGAACGGATATTCAACATCTTTTCGATAAATAAATAAATGACATCGATTTAGAGAGTGGTGACAGCCAACCGTAAAACCATCATTTTGTTAAGGAGTTGATTGGCCGTCAGGCAAATCAACGAGGTTAATTATAAAAATTATATTTTTATAATTAAAAAGAAGATTTAAATTTATAATAGAAGTTCTATTATAAACCAGTATTTTAGAGTTCGTTTTATAAAATAAATAAAAACGATTGTTGACATTTAAATGAGTTTATAAAGCAGAAATTATCCGACGATTAAATATTTGGATAATAATATTATTAGATTAATTATATTAATCTAATGTTAAGAAGTAATTAAAATCAGTTAACGAATTTACTGATGGAATGAAGTTGATTAAATCAATTGTTATTTGGGAAAATAATTATTAGGTTAATTGGTCTTTATTTAATCTAATGAAATAGTTTAGAAATAAATTAATCCAAAGTAATAAGATTTAATTACCTTTTGGTTAAGAAGTTATAAATAGAACTGTGGAATGGAGAAAGCGAAGAGTAAATGTTTAATATAAATAATCAAACACCAGAGATTTCAAAGTAACGATATGGTGTTATAAAACCATAGTTAAAAATAAACATGAAAATACGATTGGATAGATATTATAAGTAATAAGGGATTAGAGTGCAGACTTGTATCGGTTCTAAGGTAAGAACGTTGTCGATCAAGGTCTGAGAGTTAAATAGAATACCCCAACTTGAACGGCTTCGCTATTATCGAGGAACGACATCAGTTTGTAACGGAAAGATATGTCAAGATTTTTGTAACGGAAAGAGATGTCAAGATTTTTGTAACAGAAAGAGATGTCAAGATTTTTGTAACGGAAAAAGACGTCGAGACTAGTTATAAAGTGGCATATAGCAGCATATTGCAAGTTTGAACTATAGCGATAAAATAAACGCTGTTGATTAGGCTTAAGCGTGACTGTATGTCAAGATTAGTATAAAGGGGAATATTACAGCATATGGCTAGTTTAGAACTATAGCGATAAATTAACGCTGTTAACCAAACTTAAGTGTGATTTTTATACATGGCAGCACTTCATAGGAAATGAAACAGTTAGTTTGAAAACCACTTATTCGGAAGTAATAAATAACAATGTTTGTCCAAAATATAAGAATAAAGTTAGAAAGAGAAAGTGGAGAATCGTGTTAGAAAACGATGACAACATTTCGATTAAACCATTAGCAGTTGGAACTATAATTCGACGTAGTCGAATGTATTAAAGTAAACTATTTTATGAATTATAAATGATAGGATAATTAACATTTAGTTTTAAACAAATAATGTTAATAGGATAGGATTCGGTATTTGGTTATACACTCAATATTTATTTGATAAGAAATCGACTTAGAGACAGAGTTTATAAAGTGGATTGGAAATATAGAGTGGGAAAGAGATTACGGTAAATGAGGTAATGATATTGATTTTCTAAATGAAGAAGTTATTGGATAAAGGTGTTTAGATTTCTATAATAAGGGATGATATTCACATTTCAAAGTGAACAATGTTTTAAAAGTGAATGCGGGACCGATTAAAGGGTTAGAATGAAATTGGAAATAAATTTCAAATGTAAATAGGTAGATTATCCAAGTATAGAAATAAAGAATGTGAAATTGATGGAAATATTTCGAACGTAAATAACGTATATTTTTCTGGAACGTGAGAGAATAAGAGTTTATAATAGGAAATGTTTTTCCAAGAAATGTAAAAAGGTCTAAAGCGGGATTTGAGAAATATCTAGTAAGATATTGGAATGCGAATAATAAAAAAGAATGTTAAATAAAAGTACCCGTTGTTGTGTGTGTTTAGTTGATCATTTGAATGGATGTTGTTTTTACTTCGATAGTTAAACAACCGACTATCGAAGTGTTTGACCATCGTTGTCAATACGGAGAGACCGGTTGGATATGTTATCCGAAAACCACTCCGTATAGGCATCAACGCTGTGAATTATATTATGCTGAAGATAATTGAAGACGGAGTTAAATGCAAGGGTCGTCCAGTTCTAGAATGGTGTTTCTGTTTGTCCAGTCCTAGGACAACTTGTATGGACGAGTGTCTAACAGAGTATTTCCAATGGTCACGCCGTTGATTTTACGAATATACCAAGTTGGTGGGGAGAATATAACTTCTCTTTATTCTACACCCAGTGTGCATTTGTGTAATCAATGTCTGATTATGGATTTGACGATGTGACATTCAAAGTGAATGGTGATCAAATGTTCTGAAGATAGACGTAGCCTCTAGCCTCACAACTAGGAATGATAGAAGTTGGGCTAGGCAGCATGGCTAGTTGGGTCATCCCCAAGCAGGGTGTATTGTCACCGATCTAGAGAAAATTCATATTTGTACTTCTTTTCGATTCTGTATCTTCGGATGACGGTTGGATGGCCTACAACCGTGGTGATAATATATTCGCGACACTCAAGTTAAATGAGTGAGCGGTCATGTGTGGCCGGGTTGCAAGACGTTCTTGTTGAAACCTGAGTGTATCCCCTCTAGAGTACACTATTCAGGAGGTGCTCCCATACCTTATCTGTTGGAATCCATTCTCCAATAAGCGCCCTGCGGTTTATGATTTTATAACATATATATGTGGAACGTGAGACGCAAGCGTTCTGCTACTTGGATATTTATGTGCTTAGACATTATCATAATATCACTGGTTTTGACATCAAAGTATTTTGTATTATAGTAAGATAAAAACCGTCCATGTTTATGTGTGGGCTGGTCTTACTATTATCTTCTTGTTTGAAAAGAATTTTCAAAGTTAAACAGTATGGTTGGAATTTACTCACACCAGTCCCACGACTGACCCATAGTTTATTTGTTTGTGTTTTCCCTAAACTCTTGGGTGCCCAAATTTGTACGGGCAGTCAAGTGTTTCAGGATTTTGCAGATTCACTTGGAGGAGCTAAAAGCAGGATGCTCCACTATTAGTTATTGAGAGATTATTTCCGCTGTGATGTATACCATGTATTATACTCTGGTATGGTATGTATATATACAAACTCAGACTTGTATTTCAAACTTGTTATATAATAAAGATTATTATTCCGCTGTGAGATTCGTGTTTTCTCTGATTCTGTTCAGTTGTGATCTTCTTCTTCTTCTTCTACTCTATTAGTTCTATCTTTTCTATCTCATCCACTAAATTCTTCTATTAATGTTGTGGTATTTTCGATGCTCGAGAAATTGACAGTGTATTTATGTTGATTTTCTGGGTCGAAAATCCCGCCGTTACAGTTGGTATCAGAGCTGAAGGTTAAGTGATTACCTTGGCTCTGTGGCGTAACTCAATAGAGATGGAGTTAGAAATACTCTAAATGGAGATGAGCGTATATGTATGAATGCGTATTTGTAAATTAATACAAAACTGTTTTATATTGTGTTGACTGGTCAGTCGAGTGGTTTATGAATTCTGGTCGAAACAGTAATGCAAACTGTGTCGATAGGTGTTTCTAAACTCTTGAACGGCGTAATTCGATGCAGTATGTTTTGAAAAGAGGGTAAATAAAATAATTTTTACCCAAAATATATTTTGCTATTAAAGAAGTATATATCTTGAGATTATTATAGTATATTGCATGTGTTGATCGTTGTTATGATCGAATAAGATGTATAATTGAATTAGTTGTATAAATAACCAATTGAAATATTATATAGTTATAATATGACAAATCAGATGAAGTAAATTTGGATTTAAAACCAGAATCTAAATAAGACTCTGGAAACTTGGAAAAGAATTGAAATTGAATTTGAATTAAATATAAAGGAATTTTGAAATCCTGGGAGATTTGAAAATTTGTTTCCAAGTGATGTGAATGATAATTTGAAGTGATTTTCAAAATGAAAATGTTGAAAATAAGTGTTTTGAAAGTAATATAGTATTGAACTCACTTCGATGGCTGGAAAATAAATTCCGATGATGATCGCGACATTATCGGTGTTCATTTTCGAGTTGCTAAGTGACGGATTACCACTAGAAGATTTTATTTTTGAAGTGTTTTGAGAAAACAAGTTGTCCGAAATTCAAATGTTCTGAATAATATATGATTTCAAACTAATTTGAAATAAATCCCAGGAATTTGAATTCTGAAATAAAGATTTAACTTATGGAGTTAAAATAGTAAAAATAAAATTTAAACGAAGATAACAAAACTGGACTGAATTTGGAACGATCCAGAATGGAAATTGTAAAAGAGAAATAGTGGAGATTTGAGTTATTAAAATGAATTGATTCTTGAGAATAAGAAACGAATTTTGAATGTGGAGATAAAGATAACTGATTTGAGAAATAAATCAGTAAATGGATTTGGAGTTGGAATGGAAATTTGACTTAGAAAAAGCGAATGATTGGATTGAAGGATAAGTCAATTGGAGATCAGATGGAAATGCATCTGTATATGCTGATAGGGCAACAAATGGAAAAGAAAAGAGTTGAATCCCAATAAAAAGGTATAAGTTTACCTTATATTCGGGTATGAGATTTTGAGCTAATTTGAAAAGCCGTTTGGATGTTTTATTTTCTGTTGAATCAGAGAAGGCCCAGAAATGGCAAGTTGTTGTAGTACTGAGTAAGCCGTGAAGAGTAGATGCTGGCGAGATTCTCTGAAATTTTAAGCCGTTAGGAAATTTTCAGAATTTTCGAAAATATTCGGTAATAAGAAAAATTAATATTTTAATTGGAATTAATCAGTTCAGTTGAAACTGAAATAATGAAGTAAACCAAAAAGATTTTTAACCTGTTTATAACAGAGATTGTAGCATTTTCCCTATCTTAACAATTTCGAGGACGAAATTATTTTAAGGGGGAAGGACTGTAACGTCCCGCATTTTGTCGGTTTGTATTTGAATATTTAAATCAGTTTAAATATTTGATTTGCAATGTAAGCGGATTTATATATTAATTTAAACGAAGTTGAAAGTATAAAATAATATATTAATTATAATCGAGCCCGTAATATCGCTGCAGTTCGTAATTTAACATTCTGAACTTCAACTGAGTGTACATGACACGTTATTAGTTGGATTTCTTCGAAACAAGAAGCGTTGGAATCTGTTGAACTGTATATTTCTAATAGAAGTGAAAAACCAAGATTTCGCGTTATATACTGCAAGATATGTCCAAATCAAATATTCAGAAAGTCGCTGTGAAATCGTATATCGACCGTAACGGTTTATTTGAAATAACTATATATCGGTTGCAAATCGGGACAAGGTTCTTTTGAGGCGCAGCGATAATTTAATTTTTAGAATTTTACTGTAATTTTTAATTAATTAAATATGCAACTTTCTATTTGGAGTATTTTGCACCCTATATCGATATTTTGGGGTTTCAAAATATGAGTCAAACTACCGATATTATTATATTTTTGGGATCGTGACACCTCGTTAAGCACAACTGTACTTTTATTTCTGTCCGTAATAGCATTTACATACACGAAATTGGATATATCAGAGTGCAAGTGTATAAATGACGGGTGTTTAAACGATCATAAAGTAAGATCCAAAAACATGCACCAACGGTGTCACTGTTATGAAATTGGTGGTGCCAGCTAGCTCAACAATGAATAAAGCATCTTGAGGTAATGAAATGGTGCTATATATTATACATATATAACTTGTAAACAATACCATAGATGAAGTACGACCTATACTTCAACGACGTGCTACCTACTTCAGAAACGTATGGACAAAACATAAAGAAAACAACTGCGCCCATACCCTAAATATAGTAAAAGGGTGCACTTTACTTATGAACTAAGCTTTTACACATATTAAAATACAAAGACTATTTTATAATCCCACCTACAGACCAAGGCATTTATTCACGCATGATGGACACACAGTCATTCATTTTGACCACACAAAAGACAAAAGTACAAACCCATTCTCCTCAGAACACGTAGACCATATTCATACCAATTACCTTGTTTTCTTAACTATGAAGGAATCAATAAATAAAATGAAAACTTCACCTTACCCTATACCACGTCCCTGGAGCCAACCTACTTCCCTATTGCTTACAAGCAAAGCTTTCCTTCCTCTATAAATATATAACGCAACTCCACCTCAAGAAAAATTCAAAAAAACAATTTATACAACTAAATAAAGCCAGCTCTTTCAAAACCAAAATGGTGATGTAGTAGCCTTAGAAATGAACTGAGAGGCGGTATATGGTGTTGAGCGAATGGCCGAGCAGTAGATCAGAACTGGGACAGACCTTGCGCCTTGTGTACAGTGTTCAAGGAGAGACTAAAACGAGTGTGTGCATGGTGTATTGTCTTCAGATAGCAAAGGGACACTGTCAGTTTTTGCAAGCTTAAGGAGCTGGGATGGTGAGCGAGGGAACATGGTGAAGGCGTGCTGAATGTGGAAGACTTGGTGCTGGTTTGTATTGCATGTATTAAGGTTTCAGGGAAGTATTAGTAAAGGAGTTAACGTGTTATGAAGGGTGCATGAGTTGTAGTTTTGTGCGTTGTTAAATGATGGTCGCAGCATTTGATATGTTGAGGCTTTTAAAGTGTTTGAAGAAGATGGCCGACAAGGTGATAGGATAGCGGTTTTGGGATAAATTGTCTGGAGGCAAGTTTAATGAGAGAGTGGTGGGTTAGTTGTTCGGGTTATTAGTTGATCCGTGAAAGTAGTTGAGGAGAGGACATGAGTGTTATACGCAAGTCCAAGTATGCGTGAAATGGAGGATAAAGGGAAGGCCTTTGGGTGCATACTGCATGCGTGTTACTCTGTATGGAGATAGGTGCATGATAAAGCAGCTCATGGGAATGTTGTGTGACGTTGGAAGAGGAGCTAGTCTATGAGAAGATCTGAATTTAAGTGGAACGTGCTTGTGCATAGGAAGATGAGGAGCAGGCTTATTTAAATGATGGAGGGGGGATGACTAACACATGCAGGCCGATTTTGCATGGTTCTTGGACCGATAGGATGGGCCTGTATCGAATAAGGCCCAGATTTAATAAATAAATAAATGAAGTCTTTGCATTTTAAGGGAACAAGGCAAATGGAAAATGGTGTTGGAGGGTAATGAAAAAATGAAGCAAATGCGTAAAGGGATAGGACCGGCATCACGTAATGGCGGAGCAGTTTTTGTCTGATCGGTTTCGTATAGTTGGACGGACTGGTGAAACAGTTTTGATGAAGTAGGGAGCGTGAGGAGCTAAATGATGCAAAGAGAATGGACGACGCGTTCAGGAAAGGAAAACATGGGTCTAAGGGATATCGGGCCGATAAATACCAAATTAAGAACGGTCAGATCCGTTGGAATCATATGGACACAGGCTACGTTCTGCAACTGATTCAGAGTCATTTGGAGCTCGTCTGGACTTAGGCAAAATAAACCGCTCAACCAAATCAGCCGACGCAAATTTTTATTTAAAGGTTAACGCGCGAGTGTGAGTTAATTCACTCACTCTGATCTATTTAAAATATTTTAATTATATTTTAATGTTGGTTGAATACTGTGTGATGGTCGTTTAGGTAGATCACAATTAAATTGGTTGAAATATATATCGTTGCATATGTTCGATATTGATTCCGTCAATTTAAAATATTCCCTAGTATGAAATCATTGTTAATTGTGTTGACTAACATCTATGGATGCGGAAACTGGTTGGAGGAATCCGACCGGATTCCTCGATATTTATATGTATTGTTTGTTTTTTATGCACTGTTTGAACCCGAATTATATTTAAAACTCCATGTGAAAATTAATGTTGAACGGATATTCAACATCTGTTCGATAAATAAATAAATGACATCGATTTAGAGAGTGGTGACAGCCAACCGTAAAACCATCATTTTGTTAAGGAGTTGATTGGCCGTCAGGCAAATCAACGAGGTTAATTATAAAAATTATATTTTTATAATTAAAAAGAAGATTTAAATTTATAATAGAAGTTCTATTATAAACCAGTATTTTAGAGTTCGTTTTATAAAATAAATAAAAACGATTGTTGACATTTAAATGAGTTTATAAAGCAGAAATTATCCGACGATTAAATATTTGAAGTGAAGTTGATTAAATCAATTATTATTTGGGAAAATAATTATTAGGTTAATTGGTCTTTAATTAATCTAATGAAACAGTTTAGAAATAAATTAATCCAAAGTAATAAGATTTAGTTACCTTTTGGTTAAGAAGTTATAAATAGAACTGTGGAATGGGGAAAGCGAAGAGTAAATGTTTAATATAAATAATCAAACACTAGAGATTTCAAAGTAACGATATGGTGTTATAAAACCATAGTTAAAAATAAACATGAAAATACGATCGGATAGATATTATAAGTAATAAGGGATTAGAGTGCAGACTTGTATCAGTTCTAAGGTAAGAACTTTGTCGATCAAGGTCTGAGAGGTAAATAGAATACCCCAACTTGAACGGCTTCGCTATTATCGAGGAACGACATCAGTTTGTAACGGAAAGATATGTCAAGATTTTTCTAATGGAAAGAGATGTCAAGATTTTTGTAACAGAAAGAGATGTCAAGATTTTGTAACGGAAAAAGACGTCGAGACTAGTTACAATGTGGCATATAGCAGCATATTGCAAGTTTGAACTATAGCGATAAAATAAACGCTGTTGATTAGGCTTAAGCGTGAACGTATGTCAAGATTAGTATAAAGGGGAATATTACAGCGTATGGCTAGTTTAGAACTATAGCGATAAATTAATGCTGTTAACCAAACTTAAGCGTGATTTTTATACATGGCAGCACTTCATAGGAAATGAAACAGTTAGTTTGAAAACCACTTATTCGGAAGTAATAAATAACAATGTTTGTCCAAAATATAAGAATAAAGTTAGAAAGAGAAAGTGGAGAATCGTGTTAGAAAACGATGACAACATTTCGATTAAACCATTAGGAGTTGGAACTATAATTCGACGTAGTCGAATGTATTAAAGTAAACTATTTTAGGAATTATAAACGATAGGATAATTAACATTTAGTTTTAAACAAATAATGTTAATAGGATAGGATTCGGTATTTGGTTATACACTCGATATTTATTTGATAAGAAATATACTTAGAGACAGAGTTTATAAAGTGGATTGGAAATATAGAGTGGGAAAGAGATTTCGGTAAATGAGGTAATGATATTGATTTTCTAAATGAAGAAGTTATTGGATAAAGGTGTTTAGATTTCTATAATAAGGGATGATATTCACATTTCAAAGTGAACAATGTTTTAAAAGTGAATGCGGGACCGATTAAAGGGTTAGAATGAAATTGGAAATAAATTTCAAATGTAAATAGGTAGATTATCCAAGTATAGAAATAAAGAATGTGAAATTGATGGAAATATTTCGAACGTAAATAACGTATATTTTTCTAGAACGTGAGAGAATAAGAGTTTATAATAGGAAATGTTTTTCCAAGAAATGTAAAAAGGTCTAAAGCGGGATTTGAGAAATATCTAGTAAGATATTGGAATGCGAATAATAAAAACGAATGTTAAATAAAAGTACCCATGGTTGTGTGTGTTTAGTTGATCATTTGAATGGATGTTGTTTTTACTTCGATAGTTAAATAACCGACTATCAAGTGTTTGACCATCGTTGTCAATACGGAGAGACCGGTTGGATATGTTATCTGAAAACCACTCTGTATAGGCGTCAGCGCTGTGAATTATATTATGCTGAAGATAATTGAAGACGGAGTTAATTGCAAGGGTCGTCCAGTTATAGAATGGTGTTTCTGTTTGTCCAGTCCCAGGACAACTTGTATGGACGAGTGTCTAACAGAGTATTTCCAACGGTCACGCCGTTGATTTTACGAATATACCAAGTTGGTGGGGAGAATGTAACTTCTCTTTATTCTACACCCAGTGTGCATTTGTGTAATCAATGTGTGATTACGGATTTGACGATGTGACATTCAATGTGAATGGTGATCAGATGTTCTGAAGATAGACGCAGCCTCTAGCCTCACAACTAGGAATGACAGAAGTTGGGCTAGGCAGCATGGCTAGTTGGGTTATCCCCAAGCAGGGTGTATTGTCACCGATATAGAGAAAATTCATATTTATACTTCTTTTCGATTCTGTATCTTCGGATGACGGTTGGAAGGCCTACAACCGTGGTGATAATATATTCGCGACACTCAAGCTAAATGAGTGAGCGGTCATGTGTGGCCGGGTTGCAAGGCGTTCTTATTGAACCCTGAGTGTATCCCCTCTAGAGTACACTATTTAGGAGGTGCTCCCATACCTTGTCTGTTGGAATCCATTCTCCAATAAGCGCCCTGCGGTTTATGATTTTATAACATATATATGTGGAACGTGAGATGCAAGCGTTCTGCTACTTGGATATTTATGTGCTTAGACATTATCATAATATCACTGGTTTTAACATCAAAGTATTTTGTATTATAGTAAGATAAAAACCGTCCATGTTTATGTGTGGGCTGGTTTTACTATTATCTTCTTGTTTGAAAAGAATTTTCAAAGTTAAATAGTCTGGTTGGAATTTACTCACACCAGTCCCATGGCTGACCCAGAGTTTATTTGTTTGTCCTTTCCCTAAACTCTTGGGTGCCCAAATTTGTACAGGCAGTCAAGTGTTTCAGGAATTTGCAGATTCACTTGGAGGAGCTAAAAGCAGGATGCTCCACTATTAGTTATTGAGAGATTATTTCCGCTGTGATGTATACCATGTATTATACTCTGATATGGTATGTATATATACAAACTCAGATTTGTATTTCAAACTTGTTATATAATAAAGATTATTATTCCGCTGTGAGATTCGTGTTTTCTCTGATTTTGTTCAGTTGTGATCTTCTTCTTCTTCTATTCTATTAGTTCTATCTTTTCTATCTCATCCTCTAAATTGTTCTATTAATGTCGCGGTATTTTCGATGCTCGAGAAATTGACAGTGTATTTATGTTGATTTTCTGGGTCGAAAATCCCGCCGTTACAATTATAAAATTCTAAATTTAATTTAAAATACCTTTAATTAAAATTACCATAATTATTTACAAAACCTACATAACTTTCTCCTATGATATAATCTATACGCATAAATTAATGGGTGCGTTTTTTACAGTCCCTATTACAATTCAAATTACTTTCCACGTCCTTCCCATGTTTACCCTTCAAACTCGGTCCATCTTTGTGAATTACCGCCTCCTGCATTTCAGGTTCCGCCTTTTCCTTTTTTGGTTACGCCTCCTTCAATTCTGGCCAGAAAAAAATGTGGCATGTAGTAAAAAAAATTCTAAAATCTGGAAATAATCCCAGGAGTCCACGCCAATTAAAAAAAAGTTGCATACATGTATGCAACTATTACCAATAGTTGCACACATGTATGCAACTATTGCATAAAGGAAATTTAGCTAACATTTTGCCTGCAGATATGTTGCACACATGTGTGCGTGTTTTCTGTTTTATTTGCACGTTTGAATGAAAATAAAAATGAACTGAGTTGCACTAGTATGAATTATTGCACACATTTATGCTAGAATAATGCTATAATTGCACTGAAATATGAAAGTAAATCAACTCAGATGCAAAAACTAGAATACATGCAAATATGTATGCAAGAAATGTAACAACCCGGAAAATCCGAACCAATTTAAAATTTTAATTTTGGTAATTTTAATCAACTTTGAATATTTAAAATGAATTATTTTAAATAATAACGACGAGAAATTTATTTTGAATAGAATTATAATGTATATATTTATTTGAATCGTAGTTAGAATATAAATATTTATTTCTGATTATAACAGGAATAGAAAATGGCGCGGTAGTTTGAAAATTCGATTTCAAATTTCAAATGAATGTACAGGATTCAAAATAAACCGGATTTTAGCAAAACCAAAAATATTAGAATATATTTGAAAATATCTTTCCAACGAATCCAAAAAATCCAAATTTCATAGCGGGAATAAAAATTTATGCCCAGTTGAAAATTCAGAAAAGTCGCTATGAAATTTTAGCTCTTAAAAATGGAAATTTTGCGAATGAACTCCATTTTCGATGAAACCACTTTTGTTGGATCCGGGATGTCAAGTTATTGCTAGATTCCGAAGTTCGTAATTTTTTGAATCAATATGTGAGCGTGGCAAAAGGAAAACGTGTTTTGTTAGTTTCAGTCAATTTGGATCGACTAGAAAATTGTCATTTTTCAAACGGTCTCCAAATTCTACGAAACTAGTTTTTGTAGGACCGTGTCATCAATACGAAGCTAGGAATGTTTTTTCTGGGATTTTTAAAGTCTGTATGTGGGCCCGGTAAATTAAAATGTGCGTTGAAGTCAAGTTTGACTATTATATTAATTTATATTTTAATTTTAACGAAAACTGATCGTAACGGCCGAATTGGCATACGGGACATATCCCATTGTGTTCGAAATGGGGGTAATTAGCTGCGGACGACACTCGGTGGGTCTCGTTTGGAGATTGAAATTTAAAGTCAACTCTTTGGAGAATAAAATAAAATAAAATAAAATTTTATATGTAAGCCCTTAATCCCTCTTCCCTTCTCTCTTCAGTTTAAATCGAAAAAAAAACTCACGAACCCTTCCCGTCGCCCGGTCCCTCCGACGCCGCAAGAAGCAGTGCCCTACCCCAGCCATCGTCGATCGGTGGCGCCCGCCCTCTGGCCTCCTCCGACGTCCTCCTTACTTCCCCCCTTCTGAAACGCGCCAGCCCCAAAACCACCCCAGTCCGCCGCCATTCACCTCCTCCACAACCTGCGACGGCAACATGATCCCCCCGACCACCAACAACCCGTTGCCTCGCTCAACGCTCCGCCACAGCCCCTCAGCACCCCCGCCTTCAACAAGATCCGATTTTTGACAAGAAAAAGGTGATATTTTATTTTTTTATTCAGTTTTAATTTCAGTTTTTATATATAAATGTATATGTAAAAATGTGATATTTTTTATAATGAAAAGGTTATATTTTTTATAACGAAAAGGTTATATTTTTTTATAATGAAAATACTATATTTTTAATTTATGAAAGATTATATTTTTCATAATAGGAAGATTAGATTTTTTTTGTTATAAAAAGATTCGATTTTTATTTGTTGAAAGATATGGTTCTTATTTATGTAACGATAGGATTTTTATTAATCTAAATATGAGAGTTTTGTTTATATAAAAATATGATTTTTCTTTGTTTGAATAGAGAGTAAAAATATGATTTTTCGTTGTTTGAATAGCGAATAAAAATACGGTTTTTATGTGTGAAGATTTGAAATAAAGACATGATTTTTATGGTGTTAAAGGCTATATTACGAAGTAGAGGATTAAAGATGTGATTTTTATTTTAAAGGTAGCGAATTAAAAATAGAATTTTTATGTAATAGAAAATATACAAATATGATTTTTATATTGGTAGAGTATTAAAAATATGATTTTTATATATGAAGTGACGATGTAAAAATGTGATTTTTATCATATACGTAGCAAAGTAAAAAAAATGATTTTTATCATTTGAATGGCAATGTAAAAATTTGATTTTTATATATTAATTAGTGATAGAAAGATTCCACTTTTATCTATATAGTAATGGTATAAAAATGTGATTTTTATCCCTATAACGTTGAAATAAAAATATGATTTTTATCTATGAACAACGTGAAGAAGATTGCGTTGGAATTTGGAATAGAATCCAAACAATCGTCTGTTAAAGCACGACGGAGTGGATCCCAAATGTGAGAAATTCTCACTTTTATTTTATTTTCTAGTGAAAATATATACTAGGATGAAGACGGTGCTTAGCAGCACCCGACACCCGTTATCCATAGACCATGGTTGACTTGTTTGTTTGATTGATGTGTTGTGAAAATTGATTGTGTGATGTGGAATGGAAATAAATATTTTGTACTTGAAAATATAATTTTTAACGTGTATTTGAATAAAATAAATATTTATAAACAAATCGGACGATTTATGTATGGACACACATTTGACTGATATTGATTGGGACGATAAATTTTACACATCGCCCAACTGCACAAATAAAACCTGTGTTTGATTGTTCGGAACCCCACACGGGTATTGAGTTGACATATAACATACACTAATCCCAATAGTTAGTTGTATGTCGATCTAATGATTGACAGGCTGTTGTAAGCGTTAAATATTTATATTTGATGCTTATGCAGTGTAGAATGCACTTTGGATGATGGTTGACTGTGTTTGATGGTTGTTGTATACATGTGTGTTTGAAATCCATATAAATCAAATTATATGGTAATTGACTGTGTCTGATTACAGTTTAGAAAAGAATAAATATTTTAAAATAACGAATATTTTGAAATAACGAATATTTTAAAATAATATTCAGTAAGGGATCAAAATATAATTTTGATGTCCGATTTCGGATGGACACAAATATATTTAAATATATAAAGCCGTGTTGATTAGATTGATGCTATTTTGACGTGAATGATATTTATATCGATTTTATTCATTTCTATAATGAATATCAAAAAGGAAATGATTTCAAAATATAATGTTTTGAAAATACTATCATTTATGTATCGATGATATGGAATATTCAATTTTGATTTGAAATTGAATATGAAGTTGAAATCATTTTGAAAACGAATTCAAAATGATTTATAAAATACGTTTCAAAAGGAAATCGAAGAAATACATATAATATATATATTATATATATAATGGCCTGAATATAACGCATGGCACAACGTCAGTTTGCGAATTTCGACCATTGACTTCGAATGGACATTATGGGAGATCCGACCGTCGGATTCTCCTAAAACTGGAACAGTTGGGTTCGTATCGAAAAGAGCTTTCTAACGAATATTAGAGATTTGAAATCTAACGGTTGGATTTGTAATTATGTCCAAATCAAATTTGGAAAAGGTCGTTGTAAGTGTAGTTCGATGGCCGTTTCTGGAAATCGACTGTACGAGCATTGATAAAATTATTAAAAATATTAATAATTAGTGTAAAATCATAATAAATGATTTGGAAAGTATTGGGAAGAAAAATTCCACATTTGAAAAGATAAAAATAGATTTATATCGAAATGAACTAATTTTGAACTAGAATTATAAGCAAATTATTTTTAAAATAAATAAATTGGATTTGAAATGGTTTTAAAAATAACCAGAATATCCAATATATAAATTTGAAATGGATTTGAATCGAAATTGTCTTCGAAATAGTTCGATGTTGGATTTCGTGATTATACAGATATTGTTATGGAAATTTGAAAGATATACATATATATATATATATATATATATATATATATATATATATTGTTATTTCCAATAAGATATTTGTTGATTTCAGAGCTTGATATTGAATATAAGCCAATATATTTTCTATTCAGAGCCTTGTATTTAGTATCAAATTGGATTTTGGGCTTGTCGTGAATGGTATCTTTAATAATACTGTTCTTAAACCCAATGGAGTTAAGAAAATTAGAAATTGACTGGAGATTAGTTAAGTTGAATGGTTTCCGGGGTATTGACCTGATGTTGGTTTCGGCCTTCGGGGTTAATACTTAGTGAATTGTTCTCTTACTAATTTACGGTTACAGACTAATGGAATGTGAATTGGGTTTATTGTGAATTGTATTTTAATGACATTCGTACTTTAACCCGATTTACAGTGAAATGTTATTTGGAATTTATAAATCTTTTTATTAGTATTTAACAGGAGTTTTCCAAAGTAAAGTTTTCCAATTTAATATATATTTAAATGGAATTGAATGGAATTCGATTTGATAATAATCGAAATGAAATTCTGTGAAGGAAGACTCTTAATACAAATGGAATTTAAAAGGCGTTGCCGGTATTCCATTTATATTATTGGTCGGATACGAAAATTGATATCGATTATATATTGATTTGTTCTTCCGTGAAGATTCCATAATTAATGGAATGTGATTTGGGTTTGTCGTGAATGGTATCTTTAATAATAATGTTCTTAGAGCCAATGGAGTTAAGAAAATCAGAAACTAACTGGAGATTAGTTAAGTTGTATGGTTTCCTGGGTGTTGATTTGATGTTGGTTTCGGCCTTCAGGGTTAATACTTAGGGAATTGTTTACTTGCTAATTTACAGTTAAAGACTGATGGAATGGAATGTGATTTTGGGTTTATAGTGAACCGTGTTTTAAATGACATTGGTTCTTTAACCCTGTTAAAGGCAGGATATGATTTCCCATGTTAAACAATTTTTAATATTGATTTTTGAGAAGATTAAAACCAAGTGGAGTTTTAATGAATCTTTAATTAGATTGAAGTGATATCCAAAGGAAGATCAAAGAATAAATTTAAAGAATTTATCTTTGATAAAATTAATGGGAACCTTTCCCAAAGTATAAGAATATTTGAACAAAGGAATATTCTGGATTGGAATGAGGCATATGTTGTGTTTTTATAGCACTGGTTTATTATATACGCGAGTTATTCAGGAAGACCGGGTTTATCCCATTCTGAATAACTAATTCGACGATGTGTCGAGGATGAAGACGGTGGTTGAAGACCGGAGGTCTTCACATCGTTTGGATGATTACTGATGTCTTGATTGGGCAGTACACCCAAGACAAGGTAATAAGTGGTGATCGTCCAGACGTACTTGGAGATCGACAGATATGTGAGGGCCTCTCCCCTGTATTGTACATATGGGGGAGGAATAAGGTACCTCCGGTTTTGTTCAGACCCAGAACAAACTTGTAAATGGATGGGTGTCTGACATCGGATTTCATTCTGTGTGATTGATAGACATCGGTTGCATAGCGTGAATTGCCTTGATGAGATGCAAATGATCAAGGCTTCTGTTGAGAAGCAAAGTCTTGTGGTTGATGATCAAAGCACAGCTTCAATATAGCGTAGCTTTGTGTAGCGTTAATTCACGAGCCTCACACACCGGTGTGAACCAGAAACGGGAGAGGACATTAGGGAGGGCATGCATTTCTTTCTAGCTAGGAGTGGTGTTTTGGGTTTTACACGCTCAGACATTTTACTTATGTGGATGATGGATAGCGAGGCGCCTCAGTTATATCGGTCGATCCGGGACCGATGGTCTAGTCGGTATATGACCTGTTTACGCGCCATAGGATGGGGAAACGCATTGTTTAGGCATTTTAATCCACTCCGTGTGGACCGGCCCTGACGATCCAAGGTGCAGTTGCTGGTGTTCCTGAGACATGGTAGGCGAGATTGTCTCGAAGCGGTGAGGACGATCCCTTGCCTCGGTTCACAGATGGAAATCCAACTTCCAATACGTGACAATTGCGGTTTTGATTGTAGAGCCTAGTGTTGGCGACGTGGTATATGGTACCCATGTCGTCTAGGATTGATACATTTATATTAGAAATTATTTTGACACTTCACACTTATAGTAATAATAAAAGATGAAATTTCACATACCAAGCATTTTTGGCTATTATAAAGTAAAAACTCTATCGTCCGGTTTGCATTGCATTTTGTGATGGGACCTGAGTCTTATAATAACTTCATTGTTCTTTATTTAGCATTGCGCTATTTGTTTTATGCACTGGTATTCTTGGAGGTAAACCCATTCTGTGTTATACGGCGTGGTCCCTTGATTTACCTAACTTTAAAATCAAATTAATAACTGTTTTAGTTCTCACACCAGTCACATGACTGACCTGGAGTTTATTGTTTTAACCTAAACTCTGGTTGCCTCTATTTTCCGCACGGGCAGCTAGTAGTTTGGGTTTTGCAGATTTATATTCACAGGAACCTGGTTTACAGCTGGAATGATATTCGGAAAGCTATGTATCCATTTATCTCTTTCAGTTGTGTTTTTGTATTATTTTCCGCTGCTATGTAATGTAAATTGAATCTTTGATATTTTTCTGATGTATAATATTTTTCATACTCTGTATATTCTTGTATTCTGATGGAATTGTTGTAATAAGCAATGAAAGGTTCTTCTGTTTGTGTTCTAATTTGCCGTGTCCTCAACTCAATCCGGGCTTTCCTTCGTGGGGAAGTT
Source organism: Allium sativum (assembly GCA_030737875.1). Classification (NCBI taxonomy): domain Eukaryota; kingdom Viridiplantae; phylum Streptophyta; class Magnoliopsida; order Asparagales; family Amaryllidaceae; genus Allium; species Allium sativum. Next base: position 163,787,635 of record CM060923.1, read on the forward strand.
TCGGGTCGTGTCAGTTTGGTATCAGATTTTTGGTTTACAAAGCTCGAGAACAAGACATATTAGAACCAAACGAAAGAATTCATCAGAGATTGGATTAGTAATATCCAATATGAATGACTCGTTAAAGATGGGATCAGTAGCATCCTGGAACGAGTCGAAAGAGTGTTGTTTTTAAAAATAAAAATGAAAACAAATTTTGTTTTGAAAATTTAATCTAATTATACGTATATGAGTATATTATTTATATTGAATTTGGACAATCCAGTATATAAAGATTTTGCATATATACGCCTAGCTAGCATGTATTCGAAGTTTTAATATACTGGATAGATATAGAATCACACTCCAGTCGCTTGGGGATAATTCTAGTGATGCCCGGGCATCATCTGTATTTATGTTTGAGTCTCGAAAGTGGGATATCTATATATTTCCAATTGACTGGTGTGAGAACCAAAACTAGACAGGGCTTATTGTTGTGACTTAGCATCGAAATCATGATTTTTGAGTATATAAAAAATTATGAATTTGGAGCATTAACCAATTAATTGATTGATGGTTGTGTTGTTTGATTTATTTAAAATTTTGAACCATTAAGCCTAATTGTACCAAATATTGAACTGAATTGAAAATTTATCTCATTTGCATATATGTACATGTATATACATTGAACAGGTCATTGCAAGGAGGCTAGAGCAAAGGAATAAAATTGTTTGACCTACAAATAGGTACCTGTTTATTGTATTTCTTAGGGTTTTTGATGAATTTATCAGCCGATTGGCTAGCCGCTTGGCTGTTTCTTTTTCTTTTTGGTTTGGAGAGGCCTGTATGGCGATTTCGGGATTTTCCCGGTGCTCCCGTACAGGGGACGTTATGGTGAAATTTTTCAAAAATTTAGGGTGTTAGCCAAATTTTTGAAAAATTTGAAAAGTTCTTAGAAACTGAAAAGTTGAAGAACTTAAGTCATAATGAAAATACTAAAAGTTAAGTTGATTAGTTAAACAACATTTTTTCCGTTCCTTTTCGAGGACGAAAAGATTTAAAATGGGGGAGATTGTAACAACCCGGAAAATCCGAACCAATTTAAAAATTTTATTTTGGGAATTTTAATCAATTTTGAATAATTAAAATGAATTATTTTAAATAATAACAACGAGAAATTTATTTTGAATAGAATTAGAATGTATATATTTATTTGAATCATAGTTAGAATATAAATATTTATTTCTAATTATAAAAGGAATTGAAAATGGTGCGGCAGTTTGAAAATTCGATTTCAAATTTCAAATGAATGTACAAGATTCAAAATAAACCGGATTTTAGCAAAACCAAAAATATTAGAATCTATTTGAAAATATCTTTCCAACAAATCTGAAAAATCCAAATTTCATAGCGGGAATAAAAAGTTATGCCTAGTTGAAAATTCAGAATAGTCGCTATGGAATTTTGGCCCTTAAAAATGGAAATTTTGCAAACGACCTTCGTTTTCGACGAAACAACTTTTGTTGGATCCAGGATGTCAAGTTATTGCTAGATTCCAAAGTTCGTAATTTTCTGAATCAATATGTGAGCGTGGAAAAAGGAAAACGTGTTTTGTCAGTTTTAGTCAATTTGGATCGACTAGAAAATGGACATTTTTCAAACGGTCTTCAAATTCGACGAAACTAGTTTTGTTAGGGCCGTATCGTCAATACGAAGCATGGAATAAATTTTCTGGGATTTTTAGAATCAGTATGTGGGCCCGGTAAATTAAAATGTGCATTAAAGTCAAGTTTGACTATTATATTATTTTATATTTTAATTTTAACAAAAACTGATCGTAACGGCCGAATTGGGTTACGCTACATATCCCATTGTGTTCGAAATGGGGGTAATTAGCTAGGGACAACAGTCAGTGGGTCTCAATTGGAGATCGAAATTTAAAGTCAACTCTTTGGAGAATAAAATATAATATAATTTTATACATAAGCCCTTGATCCCTCTTCCCTTCTCTATTCAGTTTAAATCGAAATAAAAAAACCCATGAACACTTCCCATCACTCGGTCCCTCCAACACCGCAGGAGGATGCGCCCCACCCCAGCCACCGACGATCGGTGGCGCCCTCCCTCTGGCCCCCTCCGACGTCCTCCTCGCTCCCCCTTCTGAAATGCGCCAGCCCAAAACCACCCCAGTCCGTCGCCATTCACCTTCTCCACCACCTACGACGGCAACAAGACCTGTAACAACCCGTAAAATGCGAGCCAGTTTGAAATTTTTATTTTGGCCATTTTAGCGAATTTTGATTATTTAAAATGAATTATTTTAAATAATATCGACGAGAAATTTATTTTGAATATAATTCGAACGTATATATTATACGCGTCGTCGTTAGAATATAAATATTAATATATAATTATAAATAGAATTGAAAATGGCGCGGTAGTTCGATAATTCGATTTCAAACTTCAATTGAATGTATCGGGTGCAAAACAATCCGGATTTTAGTGAAACCAAAAATAATGGAATCTAATTGTGGATATCTTTCCAACGAATCCGAAGAATCGAGATTTCATCTTAGAAATGATAAGATATGTCCAGTTTAAAATTAGAAATAGTCGCTGTGGAATTTATATATATTTTTATATATATAAGGCCCTTAAAAATGGACATTTTGCAAACGACCTCGGATTTCGACGAAACCAGTTTTGTTGGGTCCGTGATGTTAAGTTATTGCTAGATTCCAAATTTCATAATTTTTCGAATCAATATGTGAGCGTGGCAAAAGAAAACGCGTTTGACCAGTTTTCGTTGATTTTAATCGACTGGAAATTGGCCATTTTTCAAACGGTCTCAGAATTCGGCGAAACTAGTTTTGTTAGGACCGTATCGTCAATACGAAGCTAGAAAATATTTTTTTTGAATTTTTAAAGTTCGTATGTGACCCCGGTAATTTGAAATGTACGTTTAAAATTCAATATAGTGATTTAAATGTAAATGCAACGGAAACTGATCGAAACGGTCGATTCAGCTTGCGGTACATATCCCATTGTGTTCGGAATGGGGGTGAAACGCTATAGACGACAGGCGGTGGGCCTCGTTTCGAGGTCATATGTAAAAGTCAACTTTAGGTTGAATTAATTAATTAAATAAATTATTAAATTATATATATTATCCTACCCCTACCCTTCCCTCTCTCTCTTTCACTTTTCAGAAAAAAAAGGGAAAAAAAAAAACAACAACCCGAACACGCGTGGACCCAGTCGTCCTTCCCCCCCCCCCCAAATTCACGACGCGCCTCCACATCACCCACCTCCTCCTCCGATTAACTGCGACGCCATCCCTTCCCTCAATCCGAAGTCGAACCCCCCCAATCCTCTCTGCCGCGACCCACTCCTTCAAACCCTAGCTCGACGCCTACCAGACCTCCGAACGCCGAGCGCCTCCAGCCCCCTTTCCAGCTACCAGCGACGAACTCCGGTCAGCCCCCTCCACCGACGCAACCAAACCCCCGCCCCCTTCTGAATTTGAAAAGGTGAGTTTTTTTTCTCTATGATTTTGTTTTATAAAAAAAAAAGAAACTGATTTTTTTTTTATATATATATGCTTTGAAAAGAAACTGATTTTTTTTTTATATATATATGCTTTGAAAAGAAACTGAATTTTTTTTTATATATATATGCTTTGAAAAGAAACTGATTTTTTTTTTATATATATATGCTTTGAAAAGAAAACTGAATTTTTATATAGGTAGTACAATAAAAATGTGATTTTTATATATTGAACTTCGAAGTGAAAATTCGATTTTTATATATTGAATAGCGATCGAAAAATAGAATTTTTATATATTGAACTTCGATAGAAAAATAGAATTTTTATATATTGAACTTCGATAGAAAAATAGAATTTTTATATATTGAACTTCGAAAATAAAAATATGATTTTTATATATTGAATAACATAGTAAAAATTCGATTTTTACGTATGTAGAGAATACGGGCGAAAGCGACAAAAAGGCGAGTTGGCGAAGATTTCCTGCATTAGAAGTGCCGTGGAGCTAGGATAGCTATCGGTGAGAATTTCTCACCTTTCAATTTCTTTTCTAATTATATATATATACTAGGATGCAGACGGTGCTTAGTAGCACCCGACACAATCGTCCACAGACCATGGACTTGTTTGTTTGGTTGCATAGATTAATTAGATTATTTGATTGAAATTGAATTGTTTGGTAAGATGAATGGTTTTGATTGATGTGTGAATGGCGTGGGCCTTCACTAGACCGGGGATAAGGCTAGGCCTTGTCCCGTTTCTAGTATCGTGCCGTTATGCCGCCGAAATTTTCTAAAATATGTTAGAAAAAAATAAAAATGTCATTTATTGAATAAATGAACTGAAAAGAAAATTCATGTGTTGGAATAAATATTTTATCGTTAAAAATATAGTTTTTAACGTGAATGTGAATAAAATAAAATATTCATTTACAAACCAGACGGTTTGTTTATGTACACTGATTTGACTGATATGGATTGGGACGATAAATTTTACACATCGCCCAACTGCACGAATAAAATCTATGTTTGATTGTTTGAAACCCCACACGGGTGTTGGGATGAAATTTGAAGTTCACTCATCCTGATTGATTAAATGTGTCGATCGATTGATTGACAGGCTGTTATAAGCGTTAGATATCTATATTTGATGCTTATACAGTGTAGTGCACTTTGGTTGATGGTTGATTATTTTTCAAGGCTATTATACATGTGTTGTATGAAAATCCATATAATTAACTTTATATGGTAATTGATTGGGCCTCATTCCAGTTTTAAAATAGAAATATTTAAAATAGAAATATTCGAAATGGAATATTTGAAAATGTCAATATATGAAGCCGTGTTGATTAGAGTGACGCCATTTTGACGTGAACGATATTTATATCGATTTTATTCATTTTAAAATGAATATTAAAAAGTAATTTTGAAATCAAATATTTCGAAGTGAATTGAATTGAAAGTGATTTCGAAATGAATTGAATTGAAAACGAATTCAAAGTGAATTGAATTGAAAGTGATTTCAAAATGAATTGAATTGAAAACGAATTCAAAGTGAATTGAAAGTGATTTCGAAATGAATTGAATTGAAAACGAATTCAAAGTGAATTGAATTGAAAGTGATTTCGAAATGAATTGAATTGAAAGTGATTTCGAAATGAATTGAATTGAAAGTGATTTCGAAATGAATTGAATTGAAAATGATTTCGAAATGAATTGAATTGAAAGTGATTTCGAAATGAATTGAATTGAAAGTGATTTCGAAATGAATTGAATTGAAAACGAATTCAAAGTGAATTGAATTGAAAGTGATTTCGAAATGAATTGAATTGAAAGTGATTTCGAAATGAATTGAATTGAAAGTGATTTCGAAGTGAATTGAATTGAAAACGAATTCAAATTGAATTGAAAGCAAATTGAAATGAATTCAAATTGAATTGAAATTTGAATTGAATAGAAATGAATTTTAAAACGAATTTATAGAGAAGAATTCAATTTTGCTTTGAATTGAGATGGAAGTTGAAATAGATCTTGAAATGAATTTTAAAACTATTTATATAATTCGTTTTAAATAGAAATCGACGAAATATATATTATATATATTATATATATAATATAATGGCCTGAATAGAACGCGCCGCGCCGCGGCAGTTCGTGAATTTCGACCATTTATTTCAAACGGACATTGCGGGAGATTCGACCGTCGGATTCTCCTAAAACCGGAACCGTTGGGTTCGTATCGAAAAGAGCTTTCTAACGAATGTGATAAATTAGAAATCTAACGGTTGGATTTGGAGTTATGTCCAAATCAAATTGGAAAAAGGTCGCTATACGTGCAGTTCGATGGCCATTGGTGGAAATCGACTGTACGGGCCTTGATAAAATTATTAAAAATAGTAATAATTTGTGTAAAATCATAAGAAATGATTTGTGAAGATTTGGGATGAAAAACTCCATATTTGAAAAGATAAAAATAGATTTTTATCGAAATGAACTAGTTTTGAACTAGAATTATAATTCTATTTATTTTTAAATAAATAAAGTGAATTTGAAAAGGGTTTTGAAAATAACCAAAATTTCCAATGATTGCATTGGAGTGGATTTGAATCGAAATTGTCTTCGGAATATTTCGATGTTGGAATTCGTGATTATACAGATGTTGTTATGGAAATTTGAAAGATATATATATTTATATCGTTATTTCCAATACGACATTTGTTAGTCGTAGAATTTGATATTGAATATAAGCCGGTATATTTTCTATTCAGAGCCTTGTATTGAATATCAAATGTGATTTGGGTTTGTCGTGAAGAGTGTCTTCACTAACACTGTTCTTGAACCCAGTTGAGAAAATATTAAATCTTTTTATTTAGATTTAATGAAGTGTACCAATTAAATGATATTTAATTGGAATTGAATTGGTATTGATTTTTGGGTTTATCGTGAACAGTGTTTTAAATAACACTCGTTCTTTAACCCGATAATTAATGAATGTGGTTTTGGGTTTATCGTGAACCGTGTTTTAAATGACACTGATTCTTTAACCCAGTCGAAGATTAAAACTAAGTGGAGTTTTAATGAATCTTTAATTAGATTGAAATGATCGAAAATGGAGTATCACCAGTTTTGCTCCAGGCGATAGTTAAATCTTTAATTAGATTTGAACGTGAAATGGTAATTGAATTACCGATAACACTGTGGTGTTAGATATGAAGTACTACCAGTTTGACTTCATGGGATGAATAGGTTGGGATTGGGAAAATAAAATAAATGATTACTTCGGTGTGGTTCGATAATCCCGACTAGTTTGAATTGATATTCAAAGGAGATTAAAGAATAAATTTAAAGAATTTATCTTGGATAAAATTTATGGGAACTTTTTCCCAAAGTATAGGAATATTTGAATAAAAGAATATTCTGAATTGGAATGAGGCGTATGTTGTGTTTGTGTAACACTTTTATAATATATACGCGAGTTATTCAGAAAGACCGGGTTTATCCCATTCTGAATAACTGATTCGACGTGGTGTCGAAGATGAAGACGATGGTCGAAGACCGGAAGTCTTCACGTCGTTTGGGTGATTACTGATGATCTTGATTGGGCTGTACACCCAAGAAGATGGAAACAGTTGGTGATCGTCCAGACGTACTTGGAGATCGATGGATATGCGGGGTACTAGGTGCCTCCGGTTTCGTTCAGGCCCAGAACGGACTTGTAAGTGGACTGTGAGTCTGACATTGGATTTCATTCTGTGTGACTGATATCGGTTGCATAGAGTGGTTTGCCTGTGTGGCATGCTAAGATGCAAATGATCAAGGCTTCTGTTGAAAAGCAAAGTCTTGTGGTGATGATCAAAGCACAGCCTGTGTGGCACAGCTTTGTGTAACGTGAATTCGCGAGCCTCGCACCCTGGTTATGAACCCAAAACGGGAGAGGACCTCAGGGAGGGCATGCGTTTCTTTCTAGCTAGGGTGGTGTCAGTGACCTACCAGCCCTGACATTTATATATACTTTTCACCTGTGTGGTTGTTGCTGTTGCGAGGCGCCTCGGTTTGATCGGACGATCCGGGTCCGATGGAGTCATTCGTTGGCTCGTTTGCGCCCCAAAGGGCGGGGAGACGTATTGTTCAGGCATAATAATCCACATCGGTGGACCGGCACTGACGATCCAGGGGGAAGTTGCGGCTGTTCCTGAGACATGGTAGGCTAGATTGTCTCGAATCGGTGGAGGACGATCCCTGGCCTCGGTTCATAGACGGAAATCCAATTTCCAAATACGTGACTTTGCGGTTTTATTTGTAAACCTATATATGGCGACATAGTGGCATGGGACGCTCATGTCGCCTATGATTGATACTTATGATTTGAAGTTGTTTTATACACTATGCACATATAGTGGTATCAAAATGATTTGTTTTTAAACGTATCAAGCATTCTTTGGCTGTTATAAGGGAAAACCCTATCCCCCGACTTGCGTTTGCATTGTGTGATAGGACCTGGGTCTTATAACAGCTTCATTTTTCTTTATTTAGCATTGCGCTGTTTGTTTTATGCACTGGTATTCTTGGGAGGAAACCCGTTCCGTGTTATACGGCGTGGTCCCTTGATTTACCAAACTTTGAAAATAAAGATTAACTGTTTTAGTTCTCACACCAGTCACATGACTGACCTGGAGTTTATTGTTTTAACCTAAACTCTGGGTGCCCTTATTTTGACACGGGCAGCTAGTAGTTTTGGTTTTTGCAGATTTATATTCACAGGACCCTGGTTTACAGCTGGAACGATATCCGGAAAGCTTTGTATCCGTATATCTCTTCTAGTTGTGTAATGTATTATTTTCCGCTGCCATGTATTTAAATGTAATTTAAATCTCTGATATTTCTGTGTAATATTCATTTGTACTCTGTATATTCTTGTATTCTGATGCATTGTTGTAATATACAATGGAATGTTCTTTTATATGCGTTCTGTTGTGGTTTGTTCTCGAACTATCCGACGCTTTCCTTTACGGGGAAGTTGTGGGTCTTTACACGTGGTATCAGAGCTTTGGTTTACAAAGCTAGAGAACAAGACACATTAGAACCATACGAAAGAATTCATCAGATATTGGGTTAGTAATATCCAATTAGAATGACTCGTTAGAGATAGGATCAGTAGTATCCTAGAACGAGTGTGATGAGTATATTTTTCAAATGAAAACAAATTTTGTTTTGAAAATCTAAATCAACTATTCGTATTTGGTTATTTATTTATATTGAGTTGGACAGTCCAGTATATATAGATTTTGCGTATACGTCTGATCCGCGTGTATTCGAAATTTTAATATACTGGATAGATATAGAGTCACATTCTAGACACCCGGGGATAATTCTGATGATGTGGCCACATCATCAGTATTTATATTCGTGTTTCGAAGGTGTGATATCTATATATTTCCATTAGACTGGTGTGAGAACCAAATCTTATATAGCTAGAACGCTTTGTTGTGAGTTGGCATCAAAAACATGATTTTTGTATATGTATCAAAATTATGAATTTGAAACGTTAAATTCACTAATTGATTGATGTTTGTGTTGTTTGTTCATTTGTTTGCTAATTTTGAACCATTATGCCTAATTGAACCAAATATTGAATTATATTGAAAATTGGTCGCATTTGCTTGCATATACTTGTACTTACATTGAACAGGTCATAGCAAGGAGGCTAGAGCAGAGAATAAAATTTGTTTGCCCGACAAATAGGTACATGTTTACTACATAATTTCCTGTTTTGTTTGGGTGATGATGATTTTGTGAGCCTATTGGCTAGCCGCTTGGCTTTTTCTTTTTCTTTTTGAGATCTGAAGGACCGGGGAAGCTATTTGAAATTCCCCGATGCTCCCATTGCAGGGGAGGTTATGGCCAAATTTTTCGAAAATTTAGGGTGTTAGCCAAATTTTTGAAGTTTTGAAAATTCTCAGAAACTAAAGAGTTGGAGAATGGAAGCCAGATCGAGCGTAGGGCTGATTAATCAAACCACTTTCGACTTTGTTCCTTTTCGGGGACCAAAAGTTTTAAGTGGGGGAGATTGTAACAACCCGTAAAATGCGAGCCAGTTTGAAATTTTTATTTTGGCCATTTTAGCGAATTTTGATTATTTAAAATGAATTATTTTAAATAATATCGACGAGAAATTTATTTTGAATATAATTCGAACGTATATATTATACGCGTCGTCGTTAGAATATAAATATTTATATATAATTATAAATAGAATTGAAAATGGCGCGGTAGTTCGATAATTCGATTTCAAACTTCAATTGAATGTATCGGGTGCAAAACAATCCGGATTTTAGTGAAACCAAAAATAATGGAATCTAATTGTGGATATCTTTCCAACGAATCCGAAGAATCGAGATTTCATCTTAGAAATGATAAGATATGTCCAGTTTAAAATTAGAAATAGTCGCTGTGGAATTTATATATATTTTTATATATATAAGGCCCTTAAAAATGGACATTTTGCAAACGACCTCGGATTTCGACGAAACCAGTTTTGTTGGGTCCGTGATGTTAAGTTATTGCTAGATTCCAAATTTCATAATTTTTCGAATCAATATGTGAGCGTGGCAAAAGAAAACGCGTTTGACCAGTTTTCGTTGATTTTAATCGACTGGAAATTGGCCATTTTTCAAACGGTCTCAGAATTCGGCGAAACTAGTTTTGTTAGGACCGTATCGTCAATACGAAGCTAGAAAATATTTTTTTTGAATTTTTAAAGTTCGTATGTGACCCCGGTAATTTGAAATGTACGTTTAAAATTCAATATAGTGATTTAAATGTAAATGCAACGGAAACTGATCGAAACGGTCGATTTAGCTTGCGGTACATATCCCATTGTGTTCGGAATGGGGGTGAAACGCTATAGACGACAGGCGGTGGGCCTCGTTTCGAGGTCATATGTAAAAGTCAACTTTAGGTTGAATTAATTAATTAAATAAATTATTAAATTATATATATTATCCTACCCCTACCCTTCCCTCTCTCTCTTTCACTTTTCAGAAGAAAAAAAAGGAAAAAAAAAACAACAACCCGAACCCGCGTGGACCCAGTCGTCCTTCCCCCCCCCCAAATTCACGACGCGCCTCCACATCACCCACCTCCTCCTCCGATTAACTGCGACGCCATCCCTTCCCTCAATCCGAAGTCGAACCCCCCCAATCCTCTCTGCCGCGACCCACTCCTTCAAACCCTAGCTCGACGCCTACCAGACCTCCGAACGCCGAGCGCCTCCAGCCCCCTTTCCAGCTACCAGCGACGAACTCCGGTCAGCCCCCTCCACCGACGCAACCAAACCCCCGCCCCCTTCTGAATTTGAAAAGGTGAGTTTTTTTTCTCTCTATGATTTTGTTTTATAAAAAAAAAAGAAACTGAATTTTTTTTTTATATATATATGCTTTGAAAAGAAACTGAATTTATTTTTATATATATATGCTTTGAAAAGAAACTGAATTTTTTTTATATATATATGCTTTGAAAAGAAACTGAATTTTTTTATATATATATATATGCTTTGAAAAGAAAACTGAATTTTTATATAGGTAGTACAATAAAAATGTGATTTTTATATATTGAACTTCGAAGTGAAAATTCGATTTTTATATATTGAATAGCGATCGAAAAATAGAATTTTTATATATTGAACTTCGATAGAAAAATAGAATTTTTATATATTGAACTTCGATAGAAAAATAGAATTTTTATATATTGAACTTCGAAAATAAAAATATGATTTTTATATATTGAATAACATAGTAAAAATTCGATTTTTACGTATGTAGAGAATACGGGCGAAAGCGACAAAAAGGCGAGTTGGCGAAGATTTCCTGCATTAGAAGTGTCGTGGAGCTAGGATAGCTATCGGTGAGAATTTCTCACCTTTCAATTTCTTTTCTAATTATATATATATACTAGGATGCAGACGGTGCTTAGTAGCACCCGACACAATCGTCCACAGACCATGGACTTGTTTGTTTGGTTGCATAGATTAATTAGATTATTTGATTGAAATTGAATTGTTTGGTGAGATGAATGGTTTTGATTGATGTGTGAATGGCGTGGGCCTTCACTAGACCGGGGATAAGGCTAGGCCTTGTCCCGTTTCTAGTATCGTGCCGTTATGCCGCCGAAATTTTCTAAAATATGTTAGAAAAAAATAAAAATGTCATTTATTGAATAAATGAACTGAAAAGAAAATTCATGTGTTGGAATAAATATTTTATCGTTAAAAATATAGTTTTTAACGTGAATGTGAATAAAATAAAATATTCATTTACAAACCAGACGGTTTGTTTATGTACACTGATTTGACTGATATGGATTGGGACGATAAATTTTACACATCGCCCAACTGCACGAATAAAATCTGTGTTTGATTGTTTGAAACCCCACACGGGTGTTGGGATGAAATTTGAAGTTCACTCATCCTGATTGATTAAATGTGTCGATCGATTGATTGACAGGCTGTTATAACCGTTAGATATCTATATTTGATGCTTATACAGTGTAGTGCACTTTGGTTGATGGTTGATTATTTTTCAAGGCTATTATACATGTGTTGTATGAAAATCCATATAATTAACTTTATATGGTAATTGATTGGGCCTCATTCCAGTTTTAAAATAGAAATATTTAAAATAGAAATATTCGAAATGGAATATTTGAAAATTTCAAAATATGAAGCCGTGTTGATTAGAGTGACGCCATTTTGACGTGAACGATATTTATATCGATTTTATTCATTTTAAAATGAATATTAAAAAGTAATTTTGAAATCAAATATTTCGAAGTGAATTGAATTGAAAGTGATTTCGAAATGAATTGAATTGAAAACGAATTCAAAGTGAATTGAATTGAAAGTGATTTCAAAATGAATTGAATTGAAAATGAATTCAAAGTGAATTGAAAGTGATTTCGAAATGAATTGAATTGAAAACGAATTCAAAGTGAATTGAATTGAAAGTGATTTCGAAATGAATTGAATTGAAAGTGATTTCGAAATGAATTGAATTGAAAATGATTTCGAAATGAATTGAATTGAAAGTGATTTCGAAATGAATTGAATTGAAAGTGATTTCGAAATGAATTGAATTGAAAACGAATTCAAAGTGAATTGAATTGAAAGTGATTTCGAAATGAATTGAATTGAAAGTGATTTCGAAATGAATTGAATTGAAAGTGATTTCGAAGTGAATTGAATTGAAAACGAATTCAAATTGAATTGAAAGCAAATTGAAATGAATTCAAATTGAATTGAAATTTGAATTGAATAGAAATGAATTTTAAAACGAATTTATAGAGAAGAATTCAATTTTGCTTTGAATTGAGATGGAAGTTGAAATAGATCTTGAAACGAATTTTAAAACTATTTATATAATTCGTTTTAAATAGAAATCGACGAAATATATATTATATATATTATATATATAATATAATGGCCTGAATAGAACGCGCCGCGCCGCGGCAGTTCGTGAATTTCGACCATTTATTTCAAACGGACATTGCGGGAGATTCGACCGTCGGATTCTCCTAAAACCGGAACCGTTGGGTTTGTATCGAAAAGAGCTTTCTAACGAATGTGATAAATTAGAAATCTAATGGTTGGATTTGGAGTTATGTCCAAATCAAATTGGAAAAAGGTCGCTATACGTGCAGTTCGATGGCCATTGGTGGAAATCGACTGTACGGGCCTTGATAAAATTATTAAAAATAGTAATAATTTATGTAAAATCATAAGAAATGATTTGTGAAGATTTGGGATGAAAAACTCCATATTTGAAAAGATAAAAATAGATTTTTATCGAAATGAACTAGTTTTGAACTAGAATTATAATTCTATTTATTTTTAAATAAATAAAGTGAATTTGAAAAGGGTTTTGAAAATAACCAAAATTTCCAATGATTGCATTGGAGTGGATTTGAATCGAAATTGTCTTCGGAATATTTCGATGTTGGAATTCGTGATTATACAGATGTTGTTATGGAAATTTGAAAGATATATATATTTATATCGTTATTTCCAATACGACATTTGTTAGTCGTAGAATTTGATATTGAATATAAGCCGGTATATTTTCTATTCAGAGCCTTGTATTGAATATCAAATGTGATTTGGGTTTGTCGTGAATAGTGTCTTCACTAACACTGTTCTTGAACCCAGTTGAGAAAATATTAAATCTTTTTATTTAGATTTAATGAAGTGTACCAATTAAATGATATTTAATTGGAATTGAATTGGTATTGATTTTTGGGTTTATCGTGAACAGTGTTTTAAATAACACTCGTTCTTTAACCCGATAATTAATGAATGTGGTTTTGGGTTTATCGTGAACCGTGTTTTAAATGACACTGATTCTTTAACCCAGTCGAAGATTAAAACTAAGTGGAGTTTTAATGAATCTTTAATTAGATTGAAATGATCGAAAATGGAGTATCACCAGTTTTGCTCCAGGCGATAGTTAAATCTTTAATTAGATTTGAACGTGAAATGGTAATTGAATTACCGATAACACTGTGGTGTTAGATATGAAGTACTACCAGTTTGACTTCATGGGATGAATAGGTTGGGATTGGGAAAATAAAATAAATGATTACTTCGGTGTGGTTCGATAATCCCGACTAGTTTGAATTGATATTCAAAGGAGATTAAAGAATAAATTTAAAGAATTTATCTTGGATAAAATTTATGGGAACTTTTTCCCAAAGTATAGGAATATTTGAATAAAAGAATATTCTGAATTGGAATGAGGCGTATGTTGTGTTTGTGTAACACTTTTATAATATATACGCGAGTTATTCAGAAAGACCGGGTTTATCCCATTCTGAATAACTGATTCGACGTGGTGTCGAAGATGAAGACGATGGTCGAAGACCGGAAGTCTTCACGTCGTTTGGGTGATTACTGATGATCTTGATTGGGCTGTACACCCAAGAAGATGGAAACAGTTGGTGATCGTCCAGACGTACTTGGAGATCGATGGATATGCGGGGTACTAGGTGCCTCCGGTTTCGTTCAGGCCCAGAACGGACTTGTAAGTGGACTGTGTGTCTGATATTGGATTTCATTCTGTGTGACTGATATCGGTTGCATAGAGTGGTTTGCCTGTGTGGCATGCTAAGATGCAAATGATCAAGGCTTCTGTTGAAAAGCAAAGTCTTGTGGTGATGATCAAAGCACAGCCTGTGTGGCACAGCTTTGTGTAACGTGAATTCGCGAGCCTCGCACCCCGGTTATGAACCCAAAACGGGAGAGGACCTCAGGTAGGGCATGCGTTTCTTTCTAGCTAGGGTGGTGTCAGTGACCTACCAGCCCTGACATTTATATATACTTTTCACCTGTGTGGTTGTTGCTGTTGCGAGGCGCCTCGGTTTGATCGGACGATCCGGGTCCGATGGAGTCATTCGTTGGCTCGTTTGCGCCCCAAAGGGCGGGGAGACGTATTGTTCAGGCATAATAATCCACATCGGTGGACCGGCCCTGACGATCCAGGGGGCAGTTGCGGTTGTTCCTGAGACATGGTAGGCTAGATTGTCTCGAATCGGTGGAGGACGATCCCTGGCCTCGGTTCATAGACGGAAATCCAATTTCCAAATACGTGACTTTGCGGTTTTATTTGTAAACCTATATATGGCGACATAGTGGCATGGGACGCTCATGTCGCCTATGATTGATACTTATGATTTGAAGTTGTTTTATACACTATGCACTTATAGTGGTATCAAAATGATTTGTTTTTAAACGTATCAAGCATTCTTTGGCTGTTATAAGGGAAAACCCTATCCCCCGGCTTGCGTTTGCATTGTGTGATAGGACCTGGGTCTTATAACAGCTTCATTTTTCTTTATTTAGCATTGCGCTGTTTGTTTTATGCACTGGTATTCTTGGGAGGAAACCCGTTCCGTGTTATACGGCGTGGTCCCTTGATTTACCAAACTTTGAAAATAAAGATTAACTGTTTTAGTTCTCACACCAGTCACATGACTGACCTGGAGTTTATTGTTTTAACCTAAACTCTGGGTGCCCTTATTTTGACACGGGCAGCTAGTAGTTTTGGTTTTTGCAGATTTATATTCACAGGACCCTGGTTTACAGCTAGAACGATATCCGGAAAGCTTTGTATCCGTATATCTCTTCTAGTTGTGTAATGTATTATTTTCCGCTGCCATGTATTTAAATGTAATTTAAATCTCTGATATTTCTGTGTAATATTCATTTGTACTCTGTATATTCTTGTATTCTGATGCATTGTTGTAATATACAATGAAATGCTCTTCTGTATGCGTTCTATTTTGTCGTGTTCTCAAACGATAGGGCGTTTCGAACGGCCTGGATCGGTTTAGCGACTAGTTCGGACCGAGCGAGATTCCTTTTCGTCACAAGACCCCTCGACCAACCACGACCCGTTGCCTCGCCCAACGCTCCCCCACAGCCCCTCAGCACCCTCGCCTTCAACAAGATCCAATTTTTGACAAGAAAAAGGTGAATTTTTTTTATTTAGTTTTAATTTCAGTTTTTATATAAGTAAAAATGTGATATTTTTTATATTGAAAAGGTTATATTTTTTATAATGAAAAGGTTATATTATTTTATAATGAAAAGATTATATTTTTAATTTATGAAAGATTATATTTTTCATAGTAGGAAGATTAGATTTTTTATTATAAAAAGATTCGATTTTTATTTGTTGAAAGGTACAATTCTTATTTATGTAAAGATAGAATTTTTACTAATCTAAAGATGAGATTTTTATTTATATAAAAATATGATTTTTCTTTGTTTGAATAGAGAGTAAAAATATGATTTTTCTTTGTTTGAATAGCAAATAAAAATATGGTTTTTATGTCTGAAGATTTGAAATAAAGACACGATTTTTATGGTGTTAAAGGTTTGGTTTTTTATATTATGAAGTAGAGGATTAAAGATTTGGTTTTTATTTTAAAGGTAGCGAATTAAAAATAGAATTTTTATATAATAGAAAATATAAAAATATGATTTTTGTATTGGTTGAGTATTCAAAATATGATTTTTATATATGAAGTGATGATATAAAAATATGATTTTTATCGTATATGTAGCAAAGTAAAAAAAAATATGATTTTTATCGTTTGAGTGGCAATGTAAAAATGTGATTTTTATATATTCATGAGCGATAGAAAGATTCCATTTTTATCTATATAGTAATGGTATAAAAATGTGATTTTTATCCCTATAACGTTCAAATAAAAATATGATTTTTATCTTTGAACAGCGTGAAGAAGATTGCGTTGGAATTTGGAATAGAATCCAAACCATCGTCCGTTAAAGCACGGCGGAGTGGATCCCAAAGGTGAGAACTTCTCACTTTTATTTTATTTTCTAGTTAAAATATATAGTAGGATGTAGGCGGTGCTTAGCAGCACCCGACACCCGTCGTCCACAGACCATAGATGACTTGTTTGTTTGATTGATGTGTTGTGAAAATTGATTGTGTGATGTTGAATGGAAATAAATAATTTATACTTAAAAATATAATTTTTAACATGTATTTGAATAAAATAAATATTTATAAACAAATCGGACGATTTGTTTATGTACACACATTTGACTGATATTGATTGGGACGATAAATTTTACATATCGCCCAACTACACAAATAAAACATGTGTTTGATTGTTCGAAACCCCACACAGGTATTGGGATGATATATGCCATACACTAATCCCAATAGTTAGTTGTATGTCGATCGATTGATTGACAGACTGTTGTAAGCGTTAAATATTTATATTTGATGTTTATGAAGTGTAGAATGCACTTTGGATGATGGTTGACTATGTTTGATGGTTGTTGTATACATGTGTGTATGAAATCCATATAAATCAAATTATATGGTAATTGATTGTGTCTAATTCCAGTTCAGAAAAGAATAAATATTTTAAAATAAAGAATATTTTGAAATAACGAATATTTTAAAATAATATTCTGTAAGGGATCAAAATATAATTTTGATCTCCGATTTGGGATGGACACAAATATATTTAAATATATAAAACCGTGTTGATTAGATTGACGCCATTTTGACGTGAACGATATTTATATTGATTTTATTCATTTCTATAATAAATATAAAAAAGGAAATGATTTAAAAATCTAATGTTTTGAAAATACTATCATTTATATATCGATAATACGGAATATTCAATTTTGATTTGAAATTGAATTTGAAGTTGAAATCGTTTTGAAAACGAATTTAAAACGATTTATGAAATACGTTTTGAAAGGAAATCGATGAAATATATATATATATATTATATATAATAGCCTGAATAGAACGCGCGGCACAACGTCAGTTTGCGAGTTTCAACAATTGACTTCGAATGGACATTACAGGAGATCCGACCGTTGGATTCTCCTAAATCCGGAACAGTTGGGTTCGTATCGAAAAGAGCTTTCTAACGAATATTAGAGATTTGAAAAATCTAACGGTTGGATTTGGAATTATGTCCAAATCAAATTTGGAAAAGGTCGTTGTAAGTGCAGTTCGATGGCCGTTTCTGGAAATCGACTGTACGGGCCTTGCTAAAATTATTAAAAATATCAATAATTAGTGTAAGGTCATAATAAATGATTTGGAAAGAATTGGGATGAAAAATTCCATATTTGAAAAGATAAAAATAGATTTTTATTGAAATAAACTAGTTTTGAACTAGAATTATTAACCAATTATTTTTAAAATAAATAAATTGGATTTGAAATGGTTTTAAAAATAACTAGAATTTCCAATATATAAATTGGAAATGGATTTGAATCGAAATTGTCTTCGGAATATTTCGATGTTGGATTTCGTGATTATACAGATATTGTTATGGAAATTTGAAAGATATATATATATATATATATATATATATATATATATATATCTTTATTTCCAATACGATATTTGTTGATTTCAGAATTTGATACTGAATATAGGCCGATACATTTTCTATTCAGGGCCTTGTATTTAATATCAAATTGGATTTTGGGTTTATCGAGAATGGTATCTTTAGTAATACTATTCGTAAACCTGATGACGTTAAGAAAATTAGAAACTAACTGGAGAGTAGTTAAGTTGAATGTTTTCCGGGGTATTGATCTGATGTTGGTTTCGGCCTTTGGGGTTAATACTTAGGGAATTGTTCTCTTACTAATTTACGGTTAGAAACTGATGGAATGTGAATTGGGTTTATTGTGAACTGTGTTTTTAGCGACATTCGTTCTTTAACCCGATTTACAGTGAAATGTGATTTGGAATTTATAAATCTTTTTATTAGGATTTAACATGAGTTTTTCGAATTAAAGTTTTCCAATTTAATATATATTAAATTGGAAGTGAATGGAATTCGATTTGAAAATAATCGAAATGAAATTCTGTAGAGGAAGACTGTTAATACAAATGGAATTTAAAAGGCATTGCCAGTATTCCATTTATATTATTGGTCGGATATGGAAATTGATATCAATTACATATTGATTTGTTCTTCCGTGAAGAATCCATAATTAATGGAATGTGATTTGGTTTGTCGTGAATGGTGTCTTTAATAATACTATTCTTAGACCCAATGGAGTTAAGAAAATCAGAAACTAACTGGAGATTAGTTAAGTTGAATGGTTTCCTGGGTGTTGATCTGATGTTGGTTTCGGCCTTTGGAGTTAATACTTAGGGAATTGTTCACTTGCTAATTTACAGTTCAAGGCTGATGGAATGGAATGTGATATTGGGTTTATAGTGAACTATGTTTTAAATGACATTGGCTCTTTAACCCAGTTAAAGGAAGGATATGATTTCCTAAGTTAAACAATCGTTAATATTGATTTTTGGGAAGATTAAAACCAAGTGGAGTTTAAATGAATCTTTAATTAGATTGAAGTGATATCCAAAGGAATATCAAAGAATAAATTTAAAGAATTTATATTTAAAATTAATGGGAACCTTTTCCAACGTATAAGAATATTTGAATAAAGGAATATTCTGGGTTTGAATGAGGCGTATGTTGTGTTTTTATAGCACTGGTTTATTATATATGTGAGTTATTCAGAAAGACTGGGTTTATCCCATTCTGAATAACTGATTCGACGATGTGTCGAGGATGAAGACGGTGGTTGAAGACCAGAGGTCTTCACATCGTTTGGATGATTACTGATATCTTGATTGGGCGGTACACCCAAGACATGGTAATAAGTGGTTATCGTCCAGACGTACTTGGAGATCGACAGATATGCGAGGGCCTCTCCCCTGTATTGGACATATGAGGGAGGAATAAGGTGCCTGCGGTTTAGTTCAGAGCCAGAACGAACATGTAAATGGATGTGTGTCTAACATCGGATTTCATTCTGTGTGATTGATAGACATCGGTTGCATAGCGTGAATTGCCTGTGTAGCATGCTGAGATGCAAATGATTAAGGCTTTTGTTGAAAAGAAGAGTCTTGTGGTTAATGATCAAAGCACGGCTTTAATATAGCGTAGCTTTGTGTAGCATTAATTCACGAGCCTCATACACCGGTGTGAACCAGAAACGTGAGGGGACATCAGGGAGGGCATGCGTTTCTTTCTAGCTAGGAGTGGTGTTTTGGGTTTTACACGCCCGGACATTTTACTTATGTGGATGATGTATAGCGAGGAGCCTCAGTTATATCGGTCGATCCGGGACCGATGGTCTGGTCGGTATATGACCAGTTTACGCCCCATAGGGTGGGCAAATGTAATGATCGTCGCTTTCCTATGAAATAGAAAAGCGCGAAATTTTAAATTAAATTCTGCAAGCGCACAGATCGTGTAGTATGCAGGTCGAATCACAGGGAGGTAAATTAAATTAATTTATTTATATATTTTCTTGGGCGAGTTAGACAAATCTTCGAGGTTGGTTTTGAAAGCAAATGAAATTGAAACTGTAATTAAACTATTATTGAATTGAATCAGATCCGAATCTAATCAAATCTGTATTCAATCTAATTGACCTAAGGAAGTAGTATAAAGAACAGAAATTGAAATTATAGAAATTAAAATAACAAACATGAAATAAAATTACGATTACCGCTGAATCTATCAGACAGTTAATCATTAATGAAAAATAAATGAAAAAGGCAAATAGTGTTCTACCAAATCTAATTGGGTAGACAACACTAATTGCTAAGAAAATAAAAAAAAATGCAGAAAAGAGAAGAATAAGACTTTATTTATTAGAAGACTTTATTAATTCTAGGATGATCTTTACAATAAGAATACAAGGGTATTTACAGGATAGATAGCCAACCCTAGCCCTAACCCTAACCCTAATACAATGACAAATGGGCCTTAGGGTAATCACAAAAGAGTTACAATGAGAATTACAAATGGGCCTTAGTGAAATCTAGTAAATTTGGGCCTTTCCTATTTTCCTCTTGCTTCTTTGGTAATTCTTCATTGATTTGTGATATACATGGCCTTTCTACCAGTTATTTTCGTGTCCAAAAAGCAATTTGATGTAAGATCTTCATTTGTAAGTCTTCAAATATATATACATAGCAATTTGACCTCTATTTTCAATTTTTCTGACTGCAAGTTGCTTAATTGGCATATCTGTAAAAAGTGACAAAACAATACCCAAGTAATATTTATTTATATACAAAAGATAAGATAAAAGAGCATAAAATAAACACATTTCTATGTTAATCATGTAACGACCCAGATTTTTAGTCAATTATTTTTAATATTTGATATTTATTTTATTTGTTGTGTTGATAATTTAATATTGATTTATCGATTCAATAATTGAAATATGATTTATTTCGGATATATATCGTAATACGAAAATCTAAAATAATTTAATTTGAAAATAAAACTGGGTCAGAATGATTCAAATGAATTATAGAAATTCTATTGGAATAGAAATAATGATAATAGTTATTTATTATCAAGGAATTTATTTGTTTCGAATTTAAATTTATCGATTTAAAATATTATCCTCTCCATATGATTAAATGGAGCTTCAAATCCTGTCCCAATCGGTTTAGAATGGTGTTTTAACCCTAGGAAGGCCTAATGTTGGGTTCAGTAAGGAGTTCAGAATCAAGGGTTATTTAAAATTAAAGGATATCGATTTTAATTAAAATTAAAATAAAATTGAATAAAACTAGAATAAAATAAATTATTTTTATAGATTACTTAGTTCCTAAGTTAATGGTACACTGTATATGTACCTTACGCGGAACCTTTCCTTTGTGGTTAAGGATTCCTCCTCTATAAAATCGTAACATCCTATTTAGTTCTCTTCTGGCAGAAATAAAATAAAAATCGAATGAGTCTCCTGATTTTTAAATCAACGCAGTTCCTATTTTCTTTTGCAATTCAAAATCGAAGCCTTCCATTTCTGTCTCCTCCATTCGAAATCATTTTCGAAAGAAAAAAAGGGATCGACTTCGTATCTAAAGTAAGACTCATGCGCGATTGGGTTCAGTTCAATGTATGTGGCTCCAGCATTGAGTAGGTTCTGAAATTTGGGCGAGTTTGTTCATCGACATGCTGCTAGAAGTGGCGTAAGGTTTCTGACAGTTAGGAGAACCGGCAACAAAGTTTGGGAGGGCGCGATGAACTCGATATCAGATCGCGAGCTTGAGTTTTGGGTTTCTAGAAGGTTTTGCAGCTGAATTGGAAGTCACGTCTTTGTCTTGGACTTCGACATGAAATCAACGGGGCTAGGAGTTGAACTTCGATCGATTTAAGAACTGAGATGAGTGAGTTAACTATGAGGAATGCAGCATTGACCAAGGGGAAAATAGTGAGCTTTGATGCAAATTAAGTTCGCACCCCTGTGCATAACTACAGGCTCGAAGGTCGAAGTCGAGATCTGTAAGGAGGTAGCGGGTTCAAAGAAATGGGGATAAGGAGGTGCAGTTTTGGGTGCTGAGATCAGTGGTGCTTTCATTTTTTGGATTCATAGAAGGAAGAGGAAGATCACGGTTGTGTGGGTTGTCCCTGATGCCTGCGTGGTTTACGAGAGGAGAAGGAGGATTAAGCAAAGTCGTTTAGGTAATTTCAGTAATTTTTTTTTAGCTAATATCAATGATTAAATGTTTAAGCTATTTAATTCAAGTCAAAACATGTAATAATTATATATCATTCATTTGTGGTCAGAACTGAGGTCATCGTATTCCTTGAAATCGTAACGACATCATCTTAGTGATAGAATCAGATTGGAAATTTTTGGAAGTTCAATCAGTGAATTTTGGGACTGTCGTGAGTTTGGTTTATTGATGATCGAACAAGAGTGATGCTGGGTTATTCGACAGTGTAGTGATGAGGTCATTGCAGTTTGATGTTCAGAGATTTATTTCGGGAATTAGTCGAGTAATTCGCAAGATGGCGAGGGGTGAAGATAGATTTATTGGAGACAAGTCAAATAGATCCATAGCTATGCGATATGGAATTAAACTGGATATTCGACAAATTAAAATCACGGTGAGTAATTCTCACTCAAGAGTTTTATTTAAATTATTTTTATTGTTAAAAATAATTTGTTGGTTGTTTGGTTGCATTTAAATATTACTGTGGCTATTATACATATATATTAGTTATATAGGATTGATGTTTGTGGCTACTATATATATATATATATATATATATATATATATATTAGTGATTGGATAGTTCCCGCAGTACCATTAGCGGATGCCCGCAGTATCATTAGCGGATGACCCTATATGCCCCCACGCTATGATAGTGGATGACCTTCAATACTGCGATATCCTGCCTCGAAGCTGGATGGATATTATTTATGTCGGCTAACGTCTGTGGATGCAGGAAAAACAGGTTGGTGGAATCCAACTGGATTCCACAAAAATATTATTATTTGTTTGTTCTCATATATATTGTCATATATGATGTGTTAGAAAATCCGTGGTTGATAATTGTTATTTTTAAGATTTAAAAGGAAAATTCTATTTATCTAAAATAGAATTTGAATTTAAATTGGAATATAAATATATAAACTTGTTTGAATACATAAAACAAGTAGTGAATTTATAAACGTTGTTTATAAATTAATAATACGAAATTTGAAGTGAAATTATAAATAATATTTGTAAATAAAGTGGAAAAATTATCATTTGATAATTTGAATATTTAAATTCAAATGTGAATTTAAAAATAGAAATGGGGAAATAGTTTTAAAGAAATAAACGATGAAATTTATTCTGATGTTCATAATATAAATTGAACTAAAATAAATCCGTAAGGATTTATGATTTGAATTCGTGTAATAACCCGGAAATCTGGGCCAGTTTAAAATTTTTATTTTGGCAATTTTAGTGAATTTTGATTATTTAAAGTGAATTATTTTAAATAATATCGATAGGAAATTTATTTGGAATATAATTCGAACATATATATTATATAGTTCGTCGTTAGAAAATAAATATTTATTTATATTTATAAAAGGAATTGAAAATGGCGCAGTAGTTCGATAATTCGATTTCAAATTTCAATTGAACAAACCGGGTGCAAAATAATCCGGATTTTAGTGGATCCAAATATAATAGGATCTATTTGAGAATATCTTTCCAACGAATCCGAAAAATTAAGATTTCATGGCAGAAATCAAAAGATATGTCCAGTTGAAAATTCTGAATAGTCGCTATGAAATTCAGGCCCTTAGAAATGAGAATTTTGCAAATGACCTCGGATTTCGACGAAACCGATTTTTTTGGATCCGGGATGTAAAGTTATTGCTAGATTCCAATTTTCGTAATTTTTCGATTCGATATGTTAGCGTGGCAAAGGAAAACGCGTTTGACCAGTTTTAGTTAATTTTAATCGACTGGAAAATGGCCATTTTTCCAATGGTCTCAGAATTCGACGAAATTAGTTTTGTTAGGACTGTATCGTCAATACAAAGCTAGAAAATATTTTTGTGGAATTTTTAGAGTTAGTATGTGGCCCCAGTAAATTGAAATATGCGTTCAAAATTCAATATATAGAGTTGTATTTTGATTTTAACGGAAACTAATCGAAACGATGGAATCAGCTTACGATACATATCCCGTTGTGTTCGGAATGGGGGTAATTAGCTATGGACAAAAGGCGGTGGGCCTCGTTTTGAGTTCGAATAAAAAGTCAACTCTTTGTAAATTAAATAATTAAAAATAATTAAAATAAACCCCTTTTAACTTCTCTGCCCCCCCCCCCCCGTTTTCTTCAAATCAGAAATCAAAACAAAATAAAAAAAAGAAAGGAAAGGGAGGAGCGACGATCGTCGCCCCTCCACGATGGATACCGCGCCGCGGTAGGTGGCGGAGCAGCCCCCTCCGCAGCCTCTCTCCTCCCTCCGACCTCCCCTATCCTCCAGCGCATCGCACAAAACCCCGCCCCCACCAAGACCCCGCCCTTCCCCTCCGACCGCTTCCCTTCACCTCCCCCTGTCGTTCAAGCACCCCTCCCCTTACTCCTCCCTCCGATGAAGAAACCCCATGCCCAAACCCTTTCCCCCGTCCAAGCCGAGGCCGCCTCCGACCAAGGGAGCCCCACCAGACAGCCTGCCGACCACCAGCGACGCCTGTCCCCTCCTCCAACCCTAGATTTGAAAAAGAAGTGAGTTTTTATTCATATACATTTATCCTATGTTATTTCTGTTTTGTAATATAATAACCATGTAGATAAATTAGTTTTTATTATTATTTTATATGTTGAATAGCGAAGTAAAAATTCGATTTTTATATATTGAATAGCGAAGTAAAAATTCGATTTATATATATTGAATAGCGAAGTAAAAATTCGATTTTTATATATTGAGTAGCAAAGTAAAAATTCGATTTTTATATATTGAATAGCAAACTAAAAATTCGATTTTTATATATTGAATAGCAAAGTAAAATTTTGATTTTTATATATTGAATAGCGAAGTAAAAATTCGATTTTTATATATTGAATAGCGAAGTAAAAATTCGATTTTTATATATCGAATAGCGAAGTAAAAATGTGATTTTTACATATGTAGAGAATACGGGCAAAGAAAGTGACAAAGGGCGAGTGGCGAAGATTTTCTACAAAGAAGAGTCGTGGCGTTGGATTAGCTATTCTGTGAGAATTTCTCACTTTTAATTTTATTTCTAGTTGAATATATACTAGGATGCAGACGGTGTTTAGTAGCACCTGACACCCGTCGTCCACAGACCATGGACGGCTTGTATGCTTGTTTATTTGATTTTGATGTGTAGTTGATTGTGTGATGTGATGTGAAATAAAATAAAATATTTATATAGTTAAAATAATTTATAGTCAAAAATAGAATTTTTAATGTGTATATGAAAGCAAATAAAAATAAACAAATCAGACGATTTGTTTATATACACACATTTGACTGATATTGATTGGGACGATAATTTTTACACATCGCCCAACTGCACAAATAAAATCTGTGTTTGATTGTTTGAAACCCCACACGGGTATTGGGATAATATTTGACATACACTAATCCCGATTGTTTAGTTGTATGTCGATCGATTGATGGACAGACTGTTATAAGCGTTGAATATTTATATTTGATGCTTATACAGTGTAGAATGCACTTTGGATGATGGTTGACTATTCATCGTTGTTATTGTATACATGTGTTGTAGAAAATCCATATAATTAACATTATATGGTAATTGATTGGGCCTCATTCCATATTTGAAAAAGAAATATTTGAAATAGGAATATTTGAATTAGAAATATTTGAAATAGGATATTTGGAAATAGAAATATATGAAGCTGTGTTGATTAGAAATAGAAATATATGAAGCTGTGTTGATTATGTTGACGCCATTTTGACGTGAACGATATTTATATCGATTTTATTCATTTTATAATGAATATCGAAAGTGGTTTCAAAATCTGATATTTTGAAATGAATTGAAATTGAATATAAATAAATTCGAATTAAATTGAATATAAATGAATTCGAATTGAAATTGAATATAAATGAATTCGAATTGAAATTGAATATAAATGAATTCGAATTGAAATTGAATATAAATGAATTCGAATTGAAATTCAATATAAATGAATTCCAATTGAAATTGAATATAAATGAATTCGAATTGAAATTGAATATAAATGAATTCGAATTGAAATTGAATTGAATTGAAAATGAACTGAAATTGAATTAGAAATCAATTTGAATTAAAATCGATTTGAAATGAATTTAAAACGAACTTATATTGGAATATTCAATTTTGATTTGAAATTGAATATGAAGTTCAAACCGTTTTGAATTGAATTTAAAACGATTTATAAAGCACGTTTTGAATTGTAATCGACGAAATATATATTATATATATAATATAATGGCCTGAATAGAACGCGCCGCGCCGCGGCAGTTCGCGAATTTCGACCATTGACTTCGAACGGATATTACGGGAGATCCGACCGTCGGATTCTCCTAAAACCGGAACCGTTGGGTTTGTATCGAAAAGAGCTTTCTAACGAATATTAGAAATTAGAAATCTAACAGTTGGATTTGGAATTATGTCCAAATCAAATTTGGAAAAAGTCGAGGTAAGTGCAGTTCGATGGCCATTGATGGAAATCGACTGTACGGGCCTTGATAAAATTATTAAAAATAGTAATAATTTATGTAAAATCATAAGAAATGATTTGGGAAAAATTGGGATGAAAAACTCCATATTTAAAAAGATAAAAATAGATTTTTATCGAAATGAACTAGTTTTGAACTAGAATTATAATTCTATTTATTTTTAAATAAATAAATTGAATTCAAAAAGGGTTTTAAAGATAACTAGAATTTCCAATAATTGAATTGGAATGGATTTGAATCGAAATTATCCTTGGAATATTTAGATGTTGGATTTCGTGATGATACAGGTTTTATGATGGGAATTTGAAAGATGTATTTTTACCGTTATTTCCAATACAATATTTGTTGGTCGTAGAATTTGATATTGAATATAAACCGGTATATTTTCTATTCAGAGCCTTGTGTTTAATATCAAATGTGATTTGGGTTTGTCGTGAATGGTGTCTTCATTAACATTGTTCTTGAACCCAGTTGAGAAAAGATTAAATCTTTTATTTAGATTTAATGAAGTGTACCAATTAAATAATATTTAATTGGAATTGAATTGGTATTGATTTTTGGGTTTATCGTGAACAGTGTTTTAAATAACACTTGTTCTTTAACTCGATAATTAATAGAATGTGATTTTGGGTTGTCTTGAACGGTATCTTCAATAATACTGTTCTTAGACCCAAAGGAGTTAAGAAAATCAAAAACTAACTGGAGATTAGTTAAGTTGAATGGTTTCTGGGGTATTGATCTGATGTTGGTTTCGGCCTTCGGGGTTAATACTTAGAGAATTGCTCACTTGCTAATTTACGGTTAGGGACTAATTGAAATGTGTTGTGATTTTGGGTTTATCATGAACCGTGTTTTAAATGACACTGATTCTTTAACCCAGTCACAGATTAAAACTAAGTGGAGTTTTAATGAATCTTTAATTAGATAGAAATGATCGAGGATGGAGTATCACTAGTTTTGCTCCAGGCGTTAGTTAAATCTTTACTTAGATTTGAACGTGAAATGGTAATTGAATTTACCGATAACACCGTGGTGTTAGATATGAAGTATAACCCGTTTTACTTCATGGGATGAATAGGTTGGGATTGGGAAATTAAAACAAATGATTACTTCGGTAAGGTTCGTTAATCCCGACTAGTTGAATCGAAATTCAAAGGAAGATTAAAGAATAAATTCAAGGAATTTATCTTTGATAAAATTAATGGGAACCTTTCCCTATGAATGTGAAATTTAGAAACTAACTGTCGGTTAGCTAAGCAGAATGGTTTTCTGGATATTGATATGATGTTGGTTTCGGCCTTCGAGGTTAATATTTGGGGAATTATTCTCTTGATTAATTTACGGTTAGTGACTGATGAAATGGAATGAGGCGTATGTTGTGTTTGTGTAACACTTATTTAAAATATATGCGAGTTATTCGGAAAGACCGGGTTTAACCCATTCTGAATAACTGATACGACGATAAGTCGAAGATGAAGACGGTGGTCGAAGACCGGAGGTCTTCACGTCGTTTGGGTGATTACTGATGATCTTGATTGGGATGTACACCCAAGAAGATGGAAACAGTTAGTGATCGTCCAGACGTACTTGGAGATCGATGGATATGCGGGGTACTAGGTGCCTCCGGTTTCGTTCAGACCCAGAACGGACTTGTAAATGGACTGCGTGTCTGACATTGGATTTTAGTCTGTGTGATTGATTTCTATTAAATATATATCTATTTTGCGGCGGAGAATTTATTCTCTTGCTTAGCGCCCTTCTCTGAGACGTACGAGCTCAGGGGTTATATACTGATGGATATCAAACGCATAGAGTGAATTGCCTATGTGGCATGCCTAAGTGGCGAATGATCAAGGCTTCTGTTGAAAAGCAAAGTCTTGTGGTTGATGATCGAAGCATGGCCTTTGTGGCGTATCTTTGTGTAACGTTTACTTCGTGAGTTTCACACCCCGGTGGTGAACCAAAAACGGGAGAGGACATCAGGGAGGGCATACGTTTCCTTCAAGCTAAAAGTGGCGTCAGTGGTTTTACACGCCCTGACGAGTTTGAATTATGTGGTTGTTGCTGTTGTGAGGCGCCTCGGTTAGATCGGACGATCCGGGTCCGATGGGGTCATTCGTTGGCTCATTTACGCCCCAAAAGGCGGGAAAACGTAGTATTCAGGCATAATAATCCACATCGGTGGACCGGCCCTGACGATCCAAGGGGCAGTTGCGGCTGTTCCTAGACATGGGCTAGATTGTCTAAAATCGGTAGAGGACTATCTTTTGCCTCGATTCACAGATGGAAATCCAACTTCCAATACGTCACAATTCGATTAATTCGAATTTATTTAAATATAAGTTAAATTGAATATGAAAATAAATTGGGTGTTATATATATAAGTTATTTAAAATAGAAATATCCAAAATAAGATTTAGTTTTAAATAGATTTCGAAATAGACTTGTTTAAATATATAATAAGGAAAATTATAAAATTGTGTTTATAAATAAAATGAATTTATTATAAAGATATAATTTGAATATTTAAATTCAAATATGAATTTAAAAATAAAATTTGAAATCATTCGAAATGGAACAACGGCTTTTATTCCGAAATTCCGAATATCAAAGGGATGGAGTTTCAAACAGAAATTTGAAAAGGGAACTTGTTTAAACGTATGAAACAAGGAAGTTGAATTTATAAATAGTGTTATAAATTTGGTGAAATTGATTATCGTTCGGATAATTTAAACCATTTAAATTCAAATAGGAATTTAAATGTAAATTGGGAAATGTTTTGAAACAAAACAATTGATTATATTTCGGAATTCGGAATATAAGCTTAATTGAGAAGAATTCAATAGGTTTATAATTGAAATTCGATTATATCGAATTTTATAAATAATTTATTTATAAAAGGAATTGGAATTAAATATAGAAGATCGTAGTATAAATAAATATATTACCGAGTAAGGAAAAATCGACAATTATAGATAATCGAAAATGTTATGTTGAATTGGGAAACTGATTTGATATATATTAAAAATATATCAGAATGGAGTTGAATTTATTATAAAAGAAGTTTAAACGTTTTTATATATATAATTAAAACGAACTTGCCGCAGCGCGGTAGTTCGTAATTTGGCGTTTTGAACTTCAACTGAATGTATAGAACTAAGTTTAGGTCGGAATTCTTTGAAACAAGAATCGTTAGGACCGATTTGATAATAGTTTCTTAATGAAAGAGAAAAATCTGGATTTCATCGAATAAATTTTTAGTTATGTCAAAATCAAATTTTCAGAAAAACAGCGCCATAATTGTTTAAAAACCATAACGGTTTATTTAAATAAATTAAAGGATTTTAAGCAAATAAAATCCGAATTTTTATTTAGAAAAATCCAGATTTGAGTTATAAAATATATCTGAACTCAAGTGGAGTAATGAAATGAATTTTGAAACAAAAATCAGATTTTGTTAATTTTTGAATAGAATTAACTAATTTGAAGAATACTTAGTTATTGGAGTTTTGAATTGAAATTGAGCTTTGGATAAGTAAATTGGGTTTGTAAATTTATATTCGAAATCAAATATGCAACTTGAATCAAAATGGAATTCAATTTGTTTATAAGCAAGTTGATATTATATTTGAACATGTTATGTTCAAACAAAGAAGTGAAATAGGCAAAATAGCTAATTAGAAACTAAATTAGCGAATTGGGTTAAGACGAATGGATTGAGTGAAACCAAATGGGAATATTTGGATATGTTAAGCAGGTAAGGAAATAATGTGTATGAAGTTTATAAATTTAGTGCCCGACAAAAAGGTACATGTTTAAATTCCATATGAGGTTTTATGCGCCGAATCGGCAAGCCACTTGGCTTTTTGATTTTCTTTTTGAATGGAAAGGGCCTAGAGAGGCGAGTTGAGATTTGAACTATCGACCGATACAAAGGAGGTTATGGTGAAATTTTCCAGAAATTTAAGGAGTTAGAATATTTTAAAGATAATTTGATAATTAGAAATCTACATATCAATATATATAGAATTCGGTAAGGAAACGAACTTAAAAATAGAATATTATAAACAAAAAGGAAATCTATAATTAAATCGGGTAAAATTAGAAAGACAAACAAATACGGGTTTGAAAAGAAATAATTGGTTTTTATGTTGTTGATTATTCGAGGTAAGTGGTCTTGTCTGTTTTGGAGTTAAGGATGTTTTCAGTCAAGGTCTGAGAGGTAGTTATACCCCAACTTGATTGATTTCATTTTTAACTGATAAATAGCAAGATCCAGTCTCGAAGAGTAATATTTGAAAAAGAGTTAGTTGGATGCAGTATTTTGGTTTGTTGTAATGATATTTTACACAATATTCGTTTTAACCCAAATAAGTGGAATTTTGGAAATATGATATTTCCTGAGTGTAGAAATGAACGGTCGTAAAAGATATTAATAATTGGGATGTTTCCAATTATAATTAAAGGATATTTTCTAAGTACAGAAAATAAAAGAAGGCGATATACAGAAATGTTTCCCAAATAGCAAAAAGGCCAAGATGATAATTTAAAATATTTGTTTAATAAATATTGATACGGAAATGGAAAGGGTGATTTAATTAATGAAATATTAATTAACGTGCCCAGTGATGGTTTGATGTTATGGATCAATGGATGTTTGTTTTTCTTCGATAATTAAATAACCGACTATCGAAGTGTTTGCCAATATCGTTGCCAATATGGAGAGACCGGTTGGATTATTATCCGAGAACCACTCCATATTGGCAATAACGTTTCGAATCAGATTATATGAAGATAATCGAAGATGGAGTAAAGCGCAAGGACTTTTTCTATTTATGGAAATTGTGCCTGCGGTTTCGTTCAATCCCAGAACGAACATATATGGACGAGTGTCTGACAGAATATTTCCATTGATCGAATATGTTGGTCTGTATAGATATACACGGTGGTGGAGAATTTATTCTCTTTGCATAATATCTAGAATATATTTATGCAAATCAATTAGTGATTAATGGAACTGACAATGTGGCATTCAAATTGATTGTGTTATCAGTGAATGATAAGTAATCGTAGCCTCAGGCCTCAACAACCGGGAAATGACAAAAATCGGCCAGGCAGCATGGCTATGTGGGTAGCTTCCATTAGGGTGTATTATCACCTATCCAGAGAAATTCATTTAATTCCTTATTCTATTCGATGCTGTCCCATTCGGGAAAACAGTTGTTGATCCCAACCATTGGTGATATACATTCGATACACTCAAGCGAAATGAGTGGTCGGTCTTATGTGGCCGGGTTACAAGATGTTCTTGTTGAATCCAGTGTATTCTCCTCTAGAGATACACTATCGGAAGGTGGTTCCATACCTTGTCATATTTGGAAACGCATTACCCAATAAGTGCCCGTGGTTTTGATTGTATATTATGTATGTGGAGCGTCAGATGAAAGTGTTCCACTAGATTTCTATTTATTTGATTTAGACATTATTATAATATCAAAAGAGTTTTGATAAAATATTGTCGTTTCTTTCAAAAAGGATTTTGAAAGTTAAATCAAGTGTTTGGATTCTCATAAGGGAAAAAACCGTTCCGTGTTATATGGCGTGGTTTTATGAGATATCTTCTATTTTCTCAACTGTTTTAAATCGTTTATTCATACCAGTCCCATAACTGACCCGGAGTTTATTTTGTTTTGTTTTACCTAAACTTTTGGGTGCCCAAATTTGTACGGGTAGTCAAGTAGTTCAGGATTTTACAGATCTATCTAAAGGAGCTGGAGCAGGAGGCTTCAGTGTTAGATATATAGTATTATTATATCCGCTGTGTTGCACTCTGATAAGTTTATGTTATATAGTTAAAATTTTGTATTTCAAAAGTTATGATATATTATATTTTGTTCTGCGGCGATATGAGATTCTGTGTTGTTATTTATGTTCTTCTTCTACCTTTTTCTTCTAAAAAAATGATTCATATTTCTACGATATTTGGGTTGGATGTGTAATGTATGTAGTCAACTCAAATAGTACGGATTTGCGGGCTATTACAGTTGGTATCAGAGCTTAGGTTGAGAGAATACCTAGGCTGTGCTGTTGTGCTCATTAGAGATAGGGTCAGTAGTACCCTAGAATTAGTTGAGCGTATATATACGAGAGCGCGTATTTGTTAATCGATATAAAAAAATTGTTTAATATTATGTTGGCTAGTCTGTTGATTGATTTATGATTCAGATCGAATTGTCGGATGCCATAACGTCGATAAGAGTTTGTAAATACTTGAACAGAAGATTGAACGCGATATTGTTTTAAAGTGGGTAAATGAAATAATTTTAATCAAAATTCTATTTTGATATAGAAAGGAATAATTTTCTAAAATTATTATAATATATGGATGAGTTGGATGTTAATATTATAGTCAAATGAGATTTTAAAATTGGAGAGGTTATTTATAACCAAATAAAACTGGTATATGAACAAAATATACATATGAGATGGATTAAAATTAAATTCAAACCAGAATTTGGAATTTAAATCCTAGGTGTCTGGAAAAATATTTTCAAAGTATATTAATATAATATAGCTTTGTTTGGAAGGATTTTTAAATGGATTTTGAAAGTAATAAAGCACTGAACTCACTTCAGTGGCTGGAAAATGATTCTGATTATGACTGGAGCAACATCAGTATTCATTTTCGAGTTTCTAAGTGATGGATAGCTAACTAAGAAAAGTTTTGATGGAAATTTGTTTGAAAGAAAACAAGTCGTTTTGGAAAATTCAAATGTTTTGAATTTGAGATGGAAATAAATATATGTATATATTTATATGATTTCAAAAGGATTTGAAATGAAAACTCGGGTATTTGAATTTTGGAATTTAACTTAAGAAAGTTAAATAAATCGAAGTAAATAAATTGATCAGAATCAATTTGAATGGAATATGAATTGATTGTAAATCATTCATATTAATTCAATGTGAGTATATATGGTGTGAATAAAAACCAAAAGCTTGGTTGGAACTAATATTGTAGAATTATGGAACGTTGAGTTTCAATATAAGTGGGTTTTAGAAAAGTAAACGGGTTTGAAGCATTTTTTCTACCTTAGCAATTTCGGGGACGAAATTCTTTTAAGGGGGAAAGAATGTAACGACCTAGATTTTTAGTCAATAATATTTAATATTTGATATTTATTTTATTTGTTGTGTTGATAATTTTATATTGATTTATCGATTCAATAATTGAAATATGGTTTATTTTGAATATACATCATAATACGAGAATCTAAAATAATTTAATTCGAAAGTAAAACTGGGTCATATTGATTCAAATGAATTATAGAAATTATATTGGAATAGAAACAATAATAATAATTATTTATTATCAAGGAATTTATTTTTTTCGAATTTAAATTTATTGATTTAAAATAATATCCTCTCCATATGATTAAATGGAGCTTCGAATCCTGTCCGAATGGGTTTAGAATGGCAGTTTAGCCCTAGGAAGGCCTATTGTTGGGTTCAGTAAGGAGTTCAGAATCATGGGTTATTTAAAATTAAAGGATATCGATTTTAATTAAAATTAAAATAAAATTGAATAAAACTAGAATAAAATAAACTATTTTTATAAATTACTTAGTTCCTAAGTTAATGGTACATTGTATATGTACCTTACGCAGAACCTTTCCTTAGTGGTTAAGGATTCCTCCTCTACAAATCGCAACATCCTCTTTAGTTCTCTTCTGGCAGTAATAAAATAAAAATCGAACGAGTCTCCTGTTTTTTGTATCAACACAGTTGCTATTTTCTTTTGTAATTCAAAATCGAAGCCTTCCATTTCTGTCTCCTCCATTCAAAATCATTTTCGAAAGAAAAAAGGGGATCGACTTCGAATCTAAAGCAAGACTCGCACGCGACTGGGTTCAGTTCACTGTATGTGGCTCCAGCATCGAGTAGGATCTGAAATTTGGGCGAGTTTGTTCATCGACATGCTGCTAGAAGTGGCGTGAGGTTTCTGACAGTTAGGCGAACCAGCGACAAAGTTTGGGAGGGGGCGATGAACTCGATATCAGATCGCGAGTTTGAGTTTTGGGTTTCTAGAGGCTTTTGCAGCTGAATTGGAAGTCGCGTCTTTGGCTTGGACTTCGACATGAAATCAACGGGGCTAGGAGTTGAACTTTGATCGATTTAAGATCTGAGATGAGCGAGTTAACTATGAGGAATGCAGCGTTGACCAAGGGGAAAATAGTGAGCTTCGGTTCAAATTAAGTTCGCACCCCTATGCATAACTACAGGCTCAAAGGTCGAAGTCGAGATCTGTAAGGTGGTAGTGGGTTCAAAGAAATGGGGATAAGGAGGTGCATTTTTGGGTGCTGAGATTAATGGTGCTTTCATTGTTCGGATTCGTAGAAGGAAGAGGAAGATCACGGTTGTGTGGGTTGTCCCTGATGCCTGCGTGGTTCATGAGAGGAGAAGGAGGATTAAGCTAAGTCGTTTAGGTAATTTCAGTAATTAATTTTTAGCTAATATCAATGATTAAATGTTTAAGTTATTTAATTCAAGTCAAAACATGTAATAATTATATATCATTCATTTGTGGTCAGAAATGAGCGCCATCGGATTCCTTGAAATCGTAACGACATCATCTTAGTGTTAGAATCAGAATGGAAATTTTTGGAAGTTCAATCAGTGAATTTTGGGACTGTGGTGAGTTTGGTTTATTGATGATCGAACAAGAGTGATGTTGGGTTATTTGACAGTGTAGTGATGAGGTCATTGCAGTTTAATGTTCATAGATTTATTTTAGGAATTAGTCGAGTAATTCGCAAGATGGCGAGGGGTAAAGATAGATTTATTGGAGACGAGTCAAATAGATCCGTAGCTATGGGATATGGAATTAAACTGGATATTCGACAAAGTAAATCATGGTGAGTAATTCTTACGCAAGAATTTTATTTAAATTATTTTTATCATTAAAATTAATATGTTGGTTGTTATGTTGCATTTAAATATTACTGTGGCTATTATACATATATATTAGTTATTTAGGATTGATGTTTCTGGCTATTATATATATATATATATTGGTGATTGGATAGTTCACGTAGTACCATTAGCGGATGCCCACAGTATCATTAGCGGACGAACCTATAAGCCCCCACGCTATGATAGTGGATGACCTTCTATACCGCGATATCCTGCCTCGAAGCGGGATGGGTATTATTTGTGTCGGCTAACATCTGTGGATGCAAGAAAAACAGGTTGGAGGAATCCAACTGGATTCCTCAAAAATATTATTATTTGTCTGTTCTCATATATATTTTCATATATGATGTGTTAGAAAATCCATGGTTGATAATTGGTATTTTTGAGAATTAAAAGGAAAATTATATTATTTAAAATAGAATTTGAATTTAAATTGGACTATAAATATATAAACTTGTTTGAATACATAAAACAAGTAGTGAATTTATAAACGTTGTTTATAAATTAATAATACGAGATTTGAAGTGAAATTATAAACAGTGTTTATAAATAAAGTGGAAAAATTATCATTTGATAATTTGAATATTTAAATTCAAATGTGAATTTAAAAATAGAAATGGGGAAATCGTTTTAAAGAAATAAACGATGGAATTTATTCAGATGTTCAGAATATAAATTGAACTAAAATTAATCCGTAAGGATTTATGATTTGAATTCGATTAATTCGAATTTATTTAAATAGAAGTTAAATTGAATATGAAAATAAATTGGGTGTTATATATATAAGTTA
Source organism: Allium sativum (assembly GCA_030737875.1). NCBI lineage: Eukaryota > Viridiplantae > Streptophyta > Magnoliopsida > Asparagales > Amaryllidaceae > Allium > Allium sativum. Next base: position 163,824,528 of record CM060923.1, read on the forward strand.
TTTAAAATAGAAATTTCCAGTTTTAAATAGATTTCGAAATAGACTTGTTTAAATATAAAACAAGGAAATTTATAAAATGGTGTTTATAAATAAAATGAATTTATTATCAAGAGATAATTTGAATATTTAAATTCAAATATGAATTTAGAGATCGAAGTTGAAATCATTCGAAATGGAACAACGGTTTTTATTCCAAAATTCGGAATATCAAAGGGATGGAGTTTCAAATAGAAATTTAAAAAGGGATCTTGTTTAAATATATGAAACAAGCAAGTTGAATTTATAAATTGTGTTATAAATTTCGTGAAATAGATTATCGTTTGGATAATTTAAACCATTTAAATTCAAATAGGAATTTAAAAGTAAATTAGGAAATGTTTTGAAACAAAACGATTGATTATATTTCGGAATTCGGAATATAAGCTGAATTGAGAAGAATTCAACGGGTTTATAATTGAAATTCGATTATATCGAATTTTATAAATAATTTATTTATAAAAGGAATTGGAAATAAATATAGAAGATCGAAGTATAAATAAATATATTACCGAGTAAGGAAAAATCGACAATTATAGATAATCCAAAATATTATGTTAGATTGAGAAACTGATTTGATATAAATTAAAAATATATCAGAATGGAGTTGAATTTATTGCAAACGAAGTTTAAACGTTTATATATATAATTAAAACAAACTTGCTGCAGCGCGGTATTTCGTAATTTGGTGTTTCGAACTTCAATTGAGTATATAGAACTTAGTTTAAGTCGAAATTCTTTGAAACAAGAATCGTCAGGACCGATTTCATACTAGTTTTCTAATGAAAGAGAAAAATCTGGATTTCGTCGAATAAATTTTGAGTTATGTCAAAATTAAATTTTCGAAAAAACAGCGCCATAACCGTTTAAAAACCATAACGGTTTATTTAAATAAATTAAAGGATTTTAAGCAAATAAAATTCGAATTTCTATTTAGAAAAATCCATATTTGAGTTATAAAATATATCTAAACTCAATTGGAGTAATCAAATGATTTTTGAAACAAAAATCAGATTTTGTTAATTTTTGAATAGAATTAACTAATTTGAAAAATAATTAGTTATTGGAGTTTTGAATTGAAATTGAGCTTTGGATATGTAAATTGGGTTTGTAAATTTATATTCGAATTCGAATATGCAACTTGAATTGAAAATGGAATTCAATTTGTTTATAAGCAAGTTGATATTATATTTTAACATGTTATGTTCAAACAAAGATGTGAAATAGGCAAAATAGCTAATTAGAAAATAAATTAGCGAATTGGGTTAAGACGAATGGATTAAGTGAAACCAAATTGGAATATTTGGATGTTTTAAGAAGGTATGGAAATGATGTGTATGAAGTTTATAAATTTAGTGCCCGACAAAAAGGTACATGTTTAAATTCCATATGAGGTTTTATGCACCGAATCGGCAAGCCACTTGTGTAACACCCCATATTTTCGGTGGGCATGAAAGTTTCAAATCAAAGTATAATTAATTTGTTAAAGAAGAATTAAGGGAAACGGGTTACGCCATTGCATTCGTCTCGGAATTCTGCTTGAGATAGAGTCCGAGTTTGCGTAAATCGGACTCCGTATGAAGAAGTTATGGCTATAATAATTTTACAGAAAATTCAAAAATAGCTCAAAAACGAATTCAAGTTCAAACAGAAGTCAGAAGCAGGCTGGGCAGGAAATTTCCCGCCCAGGCAGGTCGACCCTAGTGTCGACCTCCCCCCCTAGAGGTCGACCTTGCCCCCGGCCAGATCTGAATTTTGAAAAACTGCTGACTGGCTGCTGAGTCACTAGGGTTTCTGGATGGTCCTGATCTGGTCTGAGTGGCTATGATTAACCCTAGGTTCATCTGACGGCCATAATTAAACTAGAATTCTATATAAAAAACTCAAATGCTTAACCTTAAAACACATAGAAAAAATAATCCTAGAACTAAAATGCCGTCAATGGAGGACTTGGAATAACCGTCACCGCTTTCAATTCAGAAACAAGTTAAAAGCCTATATCTAAATCAAATTTAAAAGTAATCAAATTCAGAATTCAGAATTCAAGAATTCCTTTTTAGGATTGTATGTTGGTAATTACGCAGATTTAAACATTCTTTCGATTTAATCATGACATGTTGTAATTGGGATAAAGAATGACGCTTATGTGTAAGATTCGATTATCGTTTGTCTTAAAGTATTGTTGTAATAAATCATGTCTATATACTTGTGGCGATGAACATGTTGTAATTAATCATGTCTATATGCTTATGGTGATGAACATATTGTATGTTATTAAAATATACTATGATTTGGGAAATGGATTTATTTTGCCAATTAAATGTTAAACCATGTCATGTTATAAATTGGTGGTTATTTGCAAGTTTGTGATCTAAAACACATGCTTATAGGTTAGATCTACACTCATTTATATTCATGTTAGGTTGAATCTAATTATGTTGTAAAAGTGGCTCTTATGTGTTCCGACAAGTGCAAGTTAATACGCTAGTTATGATTCAAATATGTTTTGTATGTTAGATATATAACCTATCATGTTGCAAGCTAGATTGTGGCTCTCTTGTGTTGTGGCATACATATGTTAATATGAAAAGTCATGATCCAATTATGGTTATATGTTAAACCTCCATGCTAGACCAATATCAAGTTTACATGATAATTAGATCAAACTTAGTCACGAGTTCACCTTTACATGACAAGTTTAATTTGTGTAGTTTTATGTAAAATCATATGCTATGATTCATGTTAATCGGATCTAAATTTGCAAGTTCATTATCCTATGCCAAATCTATATGTCACATATTTTTATGATGAATAGAATATTTCATGTTCTTCGCTTTTCCCTTTTTGTGGTTATAAGTTAGGCTAAAATATTGAGCCTAACATCCCTTGTAATTTTGTGAACGTACAAACTGGGGATATCGTTGGGGTAAACATGAAATTATATGTAATTGGCATGTTTGGCACATGCCAATGACTAGTGGCATTTAAATGGTATAATTTTTACATATACCAAAGATTATGAATATGATTTAGGGAAAAAGTGGGCCATGACAATAATTGATTTAGAATTTACTTATAAGTATGAAGGATAAACTTGAAAATTACATGGCATAGATTTGGTATATCAACTTTTGATATACCATTTATTATGAGCATAATCAAAAGGATAATTATGGCATGATTAAATTAAGATTAATTTACATAAAGAATTAGACATATATAGAAAATATGGGAATTTAGAAAAGACGAATATGCCTAACCCGAGGTTAGACTGAGTTGTGGTGTAAAACTGCCCGGAACCGACCGGCATATCCAATGACCACAACAAGACCTGTCTAATGTGGGTGGTTAGTGCATCAAGCTCAAAAGAACCCGAGGTTAGACTGAGTTGTGGTGTAAACCTGCCCAGAACCGACCGGCATATCCAGTGACCACAACAAGACCTGTCTAATTGAGTGGTTGGTGCTTTAATGAATAAATTAAAGATAAGTAAAGATTGATAGGGTTAAGTAATTAAGGAAACACTTAACCATTATAACATGTTCATTAGACAAGTGGGTGAGGTTAAGTAGATTTAGAACTCTTAACCGTAATAACATGTTAACTAGACAAGTGGGTGAGATTAAGTAAAATTAGAACACTTAACCGTTACAGCATGTTAATTAGACAAGTGGGTTAGGTTAAGTAGATTTAGAACACTTAACCATTATAACATGTTAATTAAGCAAATGATAGGGTTAAGTTAACTAAGGTAACACTTAACCAAAATATATAATGACATGTGTTGGGTTCAAGTAATACAAGAGGTAAACACTTAACCAACTATAATGACCCGGGATTTTACTCAAATCACTGATACAGATAAGAAGTGATCGTGAGTACATATTTTAAAATATGATTTTTAAATCTGGACTTTAAACCTGTGTATGATAGCATTTACTGATGTATATAACACAACACTTACCAAAACCAGTTTTTACACATTTCATATATGATAGCACATATTGTTAGCATTTGTTTAAATTGGTTTTTATATAAAGGATAACACTTTTGTATAGCATGTATTTGTAATGCTATTTCTATTATACATGTTTGTTTATTCTCTTAAAGGATTTAAGAATTTAGGTAGCGTTTGGTTTGTTTCGAGTTTTAAGTTTTTAGTTTTCAACGTTAATTATGAAATTGGGAAGATTTGAAGTGTAGTGGAGGTGATGGATCAAAGACCGAGGGAGTGACGGAGGGGACCACGAGATTGTGGATACATAAATTTGTTATCATCTTTCCGTCGTTTCTAAAAATATTGAAAATAATAAAAAGTTGTTTTTTGTTTTGTGTGTTAACTTCGTTTTGTAAAACGATCGTTTTTCACGAAATGTGTGCATCGTCGGTGCTTTTGTATGTGCGAAAACTCAAAATTGAAAATTATAAACAAAACGCACCCTTAGTTTTTGCAAATCATTGTTTTAAAAACTTTTAATACTTGGATTTTAAAACATGTTTAAACATCTTTGTTTCAAAACAAAGTCAAGAAAAATATTTCCACTTTTATATGCATTTAAAAACTAGAACATGCATTGTCAAATCCCCTTGTAAATTATACTCCCATTCATATGTCACTTACAATATGGATTTGTGAGCAAAAAGAAGATCCAAGCAAGGTCATGATCACAAGTATATAAGTCAGAACATGAAAACATCATTTCTTTTGCAAAACATGTGCTCTTGAACAATAGTTAAGGGAACATCTACACTAGTACTAGCTAGTAGAAAGGACCTAGAAGAGATAATGTGACTTGGAAAATCATTTTTGGGTAGCAATTATTTTCAGTTCTAAGACATTGTCTTTTCTCATAAATTTTCTGAAATTTGATATTTTCCAAAAGCATGATTTATATTGTCAAAACTTGTGCTAAAGATTTTGCCGAAATCTTGCATATATGCTAAGATTTGTACCTACACTTGACAACTCTAGAACATCATTTAAAACATAGATCTTCAAAAGATGTTCATGTCTTTTTCATCACATGATAGATTACAAGATTTTCAGATTTTTAAAGCCTTGGAAGGCAAGTAAATTTCTCTTTATATGTGTTGTTAAATCAAGCTTTCATATGAGATTGTGTTTTAAAAACCAAGGTGAAAACTGATGCTATATTGATACTATAAATTGTGGAGATCACATATGGTACGTGAGCATTTATGTGAAGAGCTTGGTCATAGAAGCCTATGGGGTAATGTAGGGGTTGCATAGGGTTTGTAATAACCCGTATTTTCAATAACCTGTTATAACATAAATCGAGGCAGAATTTAATTCTAAAATCTGAATCAAGGGAAACGGGCTATGCCATTGCGTTCGTCTCGGAAAAATACGCGAGATAGAGTCCGAGTTTTCGAAAATCGGAGTCCGTATGACCCAGTTAAGGCCCATTGAAGTTTTCAGAAATTTCCATAGTAAAAATAGATTTAAATTTTAAATTAAAAACAAGGATTAGGGCTAACTGGCGTCAGGCGGGAAAACTCCCGCCAGGACCCCCATGTCGACAGGCATGTCGACAGGGGTCTAAGGGTGTCGACTGCCCTGTCGACAGCCCTGTCGACACGGGATGGCCGGGCAGTTTTGCCTGGCGCACCATTTTGATTTGGGCTTGGTTGTGTGGCTTGGTTCTGGAGAATTCCGAAATTTGATGGACCTAATTCAACCTAGGGTTAATCCTATGGTCTAAATCACTAGCCTAATCTATAAATAAGACCCTAACCTACCCTAAATCACTCATTATTCATTCTAGCAACCAAACTATGTCAAATTGAATTCTCAAATGGCCTCCACCTAAAAACCCTAGCCTCCATCCTCTTAAAAAATCATTCCTATGAAGATTTTGATGTTCATACAAGCATTTCTAAGTTGTATGAATGATCATTAGCTTGCATACATCATCAAGTTGCAAGCTTTATTTGCTAAGCTAGAGTTTTTGGGATTTTTGTTAATTGGAGCTTTGTTTTGGGTTTTTATATGCTTGCATAAAAGGGCTTCTCAATCTTTATTACTAGATTTGTGTCTTCATAATATTTGTAAGCCCTCTTACCTTCATTTTAGAAACTCTAAAGTTAATATGTGATGAAAGTTGGGATTTATGCATGTTTAATAAGTTATGCATGCTTATGCGAGTTTACTATGCTATGTTATGCATGTTTAATAAGTTATGCATGCTTATGCGAGTTCACTATGCTATGTTACTTATGTTTAATAAGTTATGCATGTTCACTATGCCATGATTTGCAAGTTTAACAAGTTATGCACGTTTATGCAAGTTCACTATGCCATGATTTGCAAGTTTAACAAGTTATGCATTCTTATGCAAGTTCACTATGCCATGATTTGTAAGTTTAACAAGTTATGCATGTTTATGCAAGTTCACTATGCTAAGTTATGCAAGTCCAACATGTTATGCATGTTTATTATGATATGTGAGATTCATCATGTATGTTGTGCCAAGTTCCCTCTTTCTATCCTTTATGCGTTATAACGAATATGTAAGCGATAGAATGACGTTGGGAGGGTTTGGGTAAAACTTAAAATACATGAAAATATAAGATTGGGAATTTACCTATTAAGTTAGGTCTACCCCTTGGGAATTTACCTATTAAGTTAGGTCTACCCAAGTATTTGTTAAACTTGTAATTATGTTTTAAAGTGGACATGACACTTAGAAAACATAAGTGTGGCCAACTCGAGGTTGGGTTGAGTTTGTAGCGTAAACCTACCCGGAACCGACCGGCTTAACTAGTTGCTACAAACAATAGGACCCAATGTGAGAAGTTGGTCATGTGTACCTTGGACCCGAGGTTAGACCAAGTTGTGGTGTAAAGCTACCCGGACCCGCCCGGCTTAACTAGTAACCGCAACAAAGTCTAATGTGAGAGGTTAAGGTACAATTAAATTAATTAATGCCTCATGATTAGGGTTAAGTCATGGCCCACTAATACTTAACCAATTTTGGGGATACGAGGGATTAAATGGGGTTAAGTGGTGAACTGTTGGTTACACTTAACTAATTTAATCCATGATTAGTGAGGGGTTAAACCACACTTAACCCTCTTAGAAAACCCTAGCAACGTGGTCTGTTCCAGCAGTAATCCCAGTTTGGTATCATTCACAACCCTAGAGGCTAGGCTAGGGCGGGGCACGATTACTGGACTGATGTAAGCGACCAAAGCGACGGCTGAGTGGTACAGCGGTGCGGGTCCAGGCGGGCTACGGACGTGCACGTAGTTCGGTGTTGGACAAACTCGAGGCACGGGTACCAGTAGGTTTAGGCTGTGCATTATTGCTTAGGTGTCTGGGGTTGACACCCGAGGGCTTGATACACCCGAAGGTGGACCCAGCACAGTCTGACTACAACCATATGTGGGCCGTATGGACACCAACACTTGACGTGTTAGGTTTATAGGGAGCCGATCGACTAGACCGTTGGGCTGGACCTTGCATTAAGGTCACCTCATGCTATTGGGCCAAAGTTTGGGGCTGAGGGATCAATACCTGTTATGTTAGTTTGCTAGTACACTGTGGTGCAAAGCTTAATCTTCTTTATGTGATGACACCTTTATCTATTTCCAGTATGTTCATCTCAGTTTCCATCATGATGTTAACTTTATTAGTTTATAGACTGATCGTAGTAGGGCTTACCAGTCTTTTTGACTGACCTGTTTTCTTTCGCTTCTTTTCTTCCGTGTTCCCCCCCCCCCCCAGGTTCTCAGGGAGGGAACAGTGGTGCTTAGCTTGGACCGCTTGCTTGTTTGCTGGATAGCTCATGTATGTCTGGACATTGAGCTCGCTATGGTTTATCATCTTTATTTTGGGGATAGCACTATGTATTTCAGTATTTCTGTTTATGATGTACTAGACATGTTTATTTTTGGCAGTTGACTTTATGATGTACTAGACTTGTTTTGAGATGGTTTGAGATATTCCGCTGTTTTATTCTCACTTACTCTGTTTTACATATATATTTATGTTCTTGTTCTGCCTTGATAAATCATTATGCATGCTTACCCAGTTCTAACGCCCCCCAGAAGCTAGTGCCCCCAAAAGAGTGACCCTAGCGGAGGTGGGGTGTTACAAATTTGGTATCAGAGCATATGGTTTACAAGAAAGAACAAAAAGTTTTTAAAAGACTTTTGAAAAACCATTTTCAAAACAAGTATAAAGTATTTTCCAAAGAAAAGTCTAGTATTTTAAAAAGGCTATTCCCCAAAAAGCCATTAGCGTTATCCTTCGTTCCCTTGACCTAATCTTATCTTATCCTTCGTTTCAGTATGGCTGAGGATCTTGCCATCCCGGATGGAGTAAACGTCCCACTCTGGTATAGGAGACTTCTAGAAGATAGGGCGGCAGCCGGCCCCGCAAACCCTACTCCCACTCCTCCTCCTGTAGTTGAGAATCCTCCCCCTAATGTCCCTCCTCCGGTGGTTCCTGTTCCCCCTCCTCCAGTAGTTAATGTTCCTCCTCCTCCAGTTGCTGAGGCTCCTCTTCCTCCTCCTCCCCCTCAGCATCCTCAGGTTGAGTTCACGAAGGTTTGTAAAGACTTCAAGGCGATGGGAGGCAAGAATTTCCTAGGCACGGAATCTTTTGTTGAAGCTAGGAATTGGCTGAAAGACACTGAGGACTTGTTTGCTATCTTTGGGATTGATGACGAGAGGAAGATCTTATTGACAGTGTGGCTTTTGAAGGACGAAGCAGCCTATTGGTGGGAAGTCACCAATGGGACGAGGCCCGTTGAGACTTGGGCCGATTTGAGGGCTAGATTTGTGGCCAAGTTTCTATCTTCTGCTGAGGCGAATTTACAGATGGAGAAGTTCATTGCATTAAAGCAAGGTGATATGTCTGTCAAAGAGTATGTGAACAAGTTTAATCAGCTGGCCCGTTTTGGTTTGGATATGGTGAACACTCCTGAGAAGAAGGCTCTTCGATTTGCTAGAGGGTTGAATGAGCCGCTGTAGGGCTTGGCGATGTCACATATTCCGCATGGGGCTACTTTTGAGAGTTTGATCAATATGGCCCTACTTCAGGGAGATGGAAAGAAAGAGATCAAGTCGATTGATACTCAAGCAAAGAAGACTGATTCTCAGGGTAAAGGCAATCAAGGTGGTCAAAGCAGTCAGGGGAATCAGAGCAAGAACAAGAAGGGGAACAACAACAAAGGCAAGGGAAAGTGCAATTACTGTGGTGCGCCTGGACACTTTGCTAAGGATTGTAGGAAGAAGAAAAGGAAGCTTAGTGGTGGATGTTTTTCCTATGGTGAGACTGGACACTTCAGCAAGGAATGCCCAAAGAAGAAAGGACAGGCTGGACCTTCAGGAGGGCAAGTTCATGCTCTCAATACCGCTCCAATTCCCGATCGAGGTAGTGTTTCTGTTGAGAACCTTGTTTATGTTTCCGATCTTCCAGTTCGTACCTTGTTTGATTCTGGTGCATCACATAGCTTTATTTCATCTGATCTTGTTGATAGCTTGCACCTTAGTACTAGATTAGTGGATGATCCCGTTTGTGTTTCGAATCCCATTGGGGGTTTTGCTCATCTATCTATGATATGTGAGGATCTGAGGATCTCTATACTCAGTGTAGAGTTCTTGTGTAGTGCATATGTTCTTGGTTTCAGGGGATACGGATTGATATTGGGCATGGATTGGCTGTCCAGATATGGAGCCATTCTTGATTGTGAGCATAGGGTTGTGAGGCTTGTGACTCGCCTTGGCAACACCTTAGAGATTTCATGCAATCCGAAGGATCCCGTCATGTTGTGCTATCTTGAATCTCTCGACTCGTCAGAGGAAACCCTTCAGTCTGTAAGGGTGGTCCGAGATTATTCAGATGTTTTTGAAGAAGTTAAGGGGTTGCCCCCTAAACGAGAGATTGATTTTCGCATTTATCTGGTGGATAATGCTAAGTCTGTTTCTTTGCCCGTTCGGCACATGGCTCCGCGTGAAAGGCGGGAGCTGAGCAAGCAAGTGAAAGAGTTGCTTGAAAAGAACTTCATTAGACGAAGTATATCTGAGTGGGGAGCGCCTGTGGTATTTGCTACCAAGGCGGATGGTTCTCTCCGACTATGTGTTGACTATCGAGAGTTGAATAAGCTGACTAAGAAGAACAGACACCCGTTACCGAGGATCGATGATCTCTTTGACCAGCTTGTCGGTGCTTCTGTTTTCTCTCAGCTTGATCTTGCTACTGGATTTCATCAGCTCAGAGTGGCTGAAGATAGTATAGACAAGACTGCATTCAGAACTCCAGATGGATTCTTTGAATGGCTTGTTATGCCGTTCGGTTTGACGAATGCACCCGCGTATTTCGTGGACTTGATGAGTAGGGTGTTTCGATAGTTCTTGAACAAGTTTGTCGTGGTCTTTGTGGATGATATTCTGATCTTCTCCAAGGATGAAGAAGAGCACGCGAGGCATCTTGTAGAGGTGATGGATACGCATAGAGCGCATCAGTTAAAGGCCAAGTTCTCCAAGTGTCACTTTTGGAGAAGGGAAGTTAGATTACTTGGGCATATCGTATCCAAGCAAGGCTTAGCGGTGGATCCCGCTAAGGTGGTTGCAGTTCAGGATTGGAAGACTCCAAGGAACGCAACCGAGGTGAGAAGTTTTCTAGGTCTTGCGGGTTTTTACCGGAAGTTCATCAAGGACTTCGCGAAGATATCCGCTCCTCTTACTAAGTTGACAAAGAAGAACTTAGTTTTTGCTTGGGATATGGACTGTGAGCTTGCTTTTCAGAGACTCAAGAGAGCCCTTACCTCAGCACCAGTTCTAGCTTTACCCGATGGTGGTAAGATGTTTACCATGTACACTGATGCTTGTGGCACGGGGTTGGGCGCCGTTCTGATGCAAGAGGGCAGAGTTATATGTTTTGGTGGGAGGCAACTTAAGGTGCATGAGAAGAATTATCCCACTCATGATCTAGAGCTGGCAGCGATAGTATATGCACTCAAGGCTTGGCGTCATTATCTTCTGGGAGAGAGATTCGAGCTGTATACTGATCATAAGTCTTTGAAGTATCTCTTTTCGCAGAAGGATCTGAACTTGAGGCAGCAGAGATGGATGGAATTCTTGGCGTCCTATGATTTTGATATAGCTTATACCCCCGGCAAGGGGAATGTGGTGGCTGATGCGTTGAGTAGAAGAAGGTTGACACTAAGTCCTCTATTTGTTGAGATGAAGAATTTAGAGTTCTTGGCAACCTTTGATTTCTCTTTGGCGGTTGAGTCGATGACCGGTTCTTTAGCATCTCTGGAACTCAGGCCTACCCTTCTTGATCAAGTTGGAGCTTCGCAGAGAGAAGACCCTCACATAGTTGAGATCATGGATAAGCTGATTCGAGGGGAGACATCTAGTCACCTTGCTCGATATTCTATAGATGATAAGGGTTGGCTGAGGAGAGACGGAAGGCTTTGTGTTCCCATGGTAGAAGATTTAGTAAGAAAAGTTCTGGAGGAAGCGCATCGCTCTAAGTTGACTATACATCCAGGCGGTGATAAGATGTATAAAGATATGAAGCGTATTTTCTTTTGGCCTGGGATGAAGAAGGATGTGGCAGAGTTTGTCTCTAGATGTATCATTTGCCAGCAAGTTAAGGCCGAGTCAAGGAAGCCCGGTGGGCTATTGCATCCTCTAGATGTTCCACTTTGGAAGTGGGAGAGTATCTCCATGGACTTTATTGATGGGCTTCCAAGGTCAAGGAAAGGGAATACGAGCATTTGGGTTATTGTAGATAGACTTACGAAGAGTGCTCATTTTATTCTAGTAAAGAGCAAGAGGACCGCATCTTGGCTAGCGTCCGTATATCTTCGTGAGATTGTGAGACTTCATGGAGTCCCTTCTAGTATTGTCAGTGACCGTGACCCAATCTTTACAAGTCAATTCTGGAATAGCTTGCAAGAGGCTATGGGCACGAGGTTGAATCTGAGTACTGCTTATCACCCACAGACGGACGGCCAAACCGAAAGGGTGAATAGGGTACTCGAGGATCTATTGAGGCTTTGTATTCTGGACTTTGGTGGTACTTGGAAAGACCATCTTCCTCTTGTTGAGTTTGCATATAATAACAGTTATCAGGCAAGCATAGGGATGGCACCATTTGAAGCTTTATATGGGAGGCCGTGCAAGTCGCCTACATGTTGGTGGGAGACTACAGAGAAGCTCATACTTGGGCCTGACATGATTAGAGATACATCCGAGAAGGTCGAGTTGATTAGAAGACGGATGAAAGCGGCCCAAGACCGACAGAAATCCTATGCTGATAAGCGAAGGACATATTTGGAGTTCGAAGTTGGAGACATGGTTTTCGTGAAGGTTTCTCCTTTGCGTAATGTGGTTCGCTTCGGAGCAATTGGGAAGCTGGCACCCAGGTTCGTAGGACCCTTCCCTATCATAGAGAGAATTGGGAAGATGGCTTATAAAGTGCAATTGCCCGAGAAGCTGTCCGGAGTGCATAATGTCTTCCATGTCTCGCATCTCCGAAAGTGCCTACATGAGTCCGCTGAGGTGGTTGAACCTTGCATCCTTGAAGACGTAGAAGTAGAGAAAGAGGCAACTTTGAGGAGAGCTCCGATTCGTATCTTGGGGACGGAGACCAAGAAGCTAAGGAATCGAGAGGTCAAGTTGGTGAAGGTTCAATGGGGTGAAGCCGAAGAAGACGCAACTTGGGAAACCGAGGAGAAGATGCGTGGGCTTTATCCATTCCTTTTTGAGGGTACACTCTCAATCTCTTTCCTTTGTTAGTATATCTTTCTCTTTGCTATCCATGTTTATCTAGTTATCGTGCTAATCTTGTCATGAGAACCTTAGGTAGAAACCCTTTGGATGAAACATGTGTTTGAGACATGTTATGTTTGATGGTTGCAAGTGGTTACTCGTGGATGCATGATACACATTAGGCACTAGATCGGCTCACACACTCCTCATATTGCATGTGCATGAGTGTTTATGCTTATTCTTAGATGAAATTTGTATGCAATCACATGGATGTTGCATATGGATGTATGATTGAGCACGCATGTAGATATTATACATTATGTTAAGGATTTGCATACATATGGATACATTTCACTAACATATTTTGCATTGATCTTTGCATTAGATAAGTACATATACACACACTTTTGCATATGTTCATACAGCATTTAGAATCTTTTAAGGACAATGATTGCTCATGGATGATGCTTTGAGTAGATGGATGATTGGATGGTAGGATACGTTCTTCCTAACTTGAAGATTTCGGGGACGAAATCCTTTAAGGAGGGGAGAATGTAACAACCCGTATTTTCAATAACCTGTTATAACATAAATCGTGGCAGAATTTAATTCTAAAATCTGAATCAAGGGAAACGGGCTATGCCATTGCGTTCGTCTCGGAAAAATACGCGAGATAGAGTCCGAGTTTTCGAAAATCGGAGTCCGTATGACCCAGTTAAGGCCCATTGAAGTTTTCAGAAATTTCCATAGTAAAAACAGATTTAAATTTTAAATTAAAAACAAGGATTAGGGCTAACTGGCGTCAGGCGGGAAAACTCCCGCCAGGACCCCCATGTCGAGAGGCATGTCGACAGGGGTCTAAGGGTGTCGACTGCCCTGTCGACAGCCCTGTCGACACGGGGTGGCCGGGCAGTTTTGCCTGGCGCACCATTTTGATTTGGGCTTGGTTGTGTGGCTTGGTTCTGGAGAATTCCGAAATCTGATGGACCTAATTCAACCTAGGGTTAATCCTATGGTCTAAATCACTAGCCTAATCTATAAATAAGACCCTAACCTACCCTAAATCACTCATTATTCATTCTAGCAACCAAACTATGTCAAATTGAATTCTCAAATGGCCTCCACCTAAAAACCCTAGCCTCCATCCTCTTCAAAAATCATTCCTATGAAGATTTTGATGTTCATACAAGCATTTCTAAGTTGTATGAATGATCATTAGCTTGCATACATCATCAAGTTGCAAGCTTTATTTGCTAAGCTAGAGTTTTTGGGATTTTTGTTAATTGGAGCTTTGTTTTGGGTTTTTATATGCTTGCATAAAAGGGCTTCTCAATCTTTATTAGTAGATTTGTGTCTTCATAATATTTGTAAGCCCTCTTACCTTCATTTTAGAAACTCTAAAGTTAATATGTGATGAAAGTTGGGATTTATGCACGTTTAATAAGTTATGCATGCTTATGCGAGTTTACTATGCTATGTTATGCATGTTTAATAAGTTATGCATGCTTATGCGAGTTCACTATGCTATGTTACATATGTTTAATAAGTTATGCATGTTCACTACGCCATGATTTGCAAGTTTAACAAGTTATGCACGTTTATGCAAGTTCACTATGCCATGATTTGCAAGTTTAACAAGTTATGCATGTTTATGCAAGTTCACTATGCCATGATTTGTAAGTTCAACAAGTTATGCATGTTTATGCAAGTTCACTATGCTAAGTTATGCAAGTCCAACATGTTATGCATGTTTATTATGATATGTGAGATTCATCATGTATGTTGTGCCAAGTTCCCTCTTTCTATCCTTTATGCGTTATAACGAATATGTAAGCGATAGAATGACGTTGGGAGGGTTTGGGTAAAACTTAAAATACATGAAAATATAAGATTGGGAATTTACCTATTAAGTTAGGTCTACCCCTTGGGAATTTACCTATTAAGTTAGGTCTACCCAAGTATTTGTTAAACTTGTAATTATGTTTTAAAGTGGACATGACACTTAGAAAACATAAGTGTGGCCAACTCGAGGTTGGGTTGAGTTTGTAGCGTAAACCTACCCGGAACCGACCGGCTTAACTAGTTGCTACAAACAATAGGACCCAATGTGAGAAGTTGGTCATGTGTACCTTGGACCCGAGGTTAGACCAAGTTGTGGTGTAAAGCTACCCGGACCCGCCCGGCTTAACTAGTAACCGCAACAAAGTCTAATGTGAGAGGTTAAGGTACAATTAAATTAATTAATGCCTCATGATTAGGGTTAAGTCATGGCCCACTAATACTTAACCAATTTTGGGGATACGAGGGATTAAATGGGGTTAAGTGGTGAACTGTTGGTTACACTTAACTAATTTAATCCATGATTAGTGAGGGGTTAAACCACACTTAACCCTCTTAGAAAACACTAGCAACGTGGTCTGTTCCAGCAGTAATCCCAGTTTGGTATCATTCACAACCCTAGAGGCTAGGCTAGGGCGGGGCACGATTACTGGACAGATGTAAGCGACCAAAGCGACGGCTGAGTGGTACAGCGGTGCGGGTCCAGGCGGGCTACGGACGTGCACGTAGTTCGGTGTTGGACAAACTCGAGGCACGGGTACCAGTAGGTTTAGGCTGTGCATTATTGCTTAGGTGTCTGGGGTTGACACCCGAGGGCTTGATACACCCGAAGGTGGACCCAGCACAATCTGACTACAACCATATGTGGGCCGTATGGACACCAACACTTGACGTGTTAGGTTTATAGGGAGCCGATCGACTAGACCGTTGGGCTGGACCTTGCATTAAGGTCACCTCATGCTATTGGGCCAAAGTTTGGGGCTGAGGGATCAATACCTGTTATGTTAGTTTGCTAGTACACTGTGGTGCAAAGCTTAATCTTCTTTATGTGATGACACCTTTATCTATTTCCAGTATGTTCATCTCAGTTTCCATCATGATGTTAACTTTATTAGTTTATAGACTGATCGTAGTAGGGCTTACCAGTCTTTTTGACTGACCTGTTTTCTTTCGCTTCTTTTCTTCCGTTCCCCCCCCCCCACCAGGTTCTCAGGGAGGGAACAGTGGTGCTTAGCTTGGAACGCTTGCTTGTTTGCTGGATAGCTCATGTATGTCTGGACATTGAGCTCGCTATGGTTTATCATCTTTATTTTGGGGATAGCACTATGTATTTCAGTATTTCTGTTTATGATGTACTAGACATGTTTATTTTTGGCAGTTGACTTTATGATGTACTAGACTTGTTTTGAGATGGTTTGAGATATTCCGCTGTTTTATTCTCACTTACTCTGTTTTACATATATATTTATGTTCTTGTTCTGCCTTGATATATCATTATGCATGCTTACCCAGTTCTAACGCCCCCCAGAAGCTAGTGCCCCCAAAAGAGTGACCCTAGTGGAGGTGGGGTGTTACAGGGTTTTAGGGGGTAAGTTTGGGGCTGAGGTAAGCCATGTGCTTGGGAGAGAGAGGCTGTGTGGTTTGATCAGGAAAAGATTTTCTGTTTTGTCAAATCCTGCCACACAAAACAAGTTTTTTTATTTCACCATTTTTTTATAGTTCCCTACCACTATAAATAAGGCCTTAAACACACCTAATTCACACAACACAAAACACCTCAGTGATCAATAAAGGAGAAGAGGAACTAAGGAGTGCAAGCATATTTTTCCTGTGAGTAAACTTGATTTACCTTTTCTTTTTAAATTCCTGCTCTTTGTTTTCCTGTTTGAAACTATTCTTTTATATGCTCTGGTTTGTCTTGTCATGGTTGAAATGCATCCTTGGTTGATTTAGTTGCTGTTTTGATCAGAGAACTAGAGATAGGTTACTTAGCCTTATGGATTTCCCTTTGGTCGGGAAGTCCATACTAACAGTTCACCAAAACCTGTTGGTTAAAATAGAACAAAGTATAATCAATGGTGATTAACTTAAGTTAGGTAATGGTAACATAATTTGAAGTCAGGATTAAAGCTTTACACCATCAATGAAACCATCTAAAGGTGAGAAAGGAGTTAAATTACCTTAAACAATACACTAATAGTTGAAACAGGAAAAAACATAGCTTGTTAAATTTGCTCTCTGTTTGATCAAAAAACCAAATTTGATAAAAACTCATTTCAGGTATATAAATAAATTCGCAATAGAAATTGATGAATTTAGATATACGTATCATGATTTTTAGGATTAGGATTGTAAAGAATTCCTAGGTTCATCAGAAAACCTATTTTGAGCTAATTCCGGCGAACCAATGAACGGAATCCGACGGCGTTGATACCAGAGGGGCGTGGGTGGTTGGAGATCAAGGGAAAAATACTAGATAATTTTTCTAATGGAGGGATTTCGAGAACGAGGTCAATTTAGGTTTTTACTGTTGTTTTTAGGTGTACAGATTGTAGGGGTCGTGAGGCCTCTGGAGTAGTGCGAGTTGCATGGGAGTTGGAGGGAAGAAAGTCGAAGGGACGGGGGTGCCAGTGGCGGTAGTCGGAGAGCGTCTGAACCACGGTGGTGGTGGGGCGTATCGTTTTGTTGGAGGGTGTTTTTCTTTAAAGGTCGGCCTGAAGCTTGGAAATGGATCGAGGTGGTTTAGTCGAAGCTTGATGGTGTAGATGAACTCAGGTGGAGTGATGACGATGGTTGTTGATGGTGTGGAAGCCCAGAAATGGTCGGAGTGGTGTGCACGTGCACATGGAAGTATGTGCACACAGAAATTGTGCATAAGGGGGTATACATGAATGATGAAGAGCGAACATAAGGAGAAGACAAAGGAGAAGAGGATGCTTTGATACTGTAAATGTTTTTGTAAAGTTTTGATGATCACTAGAGTCCGAAAATGGCATGATTCCAGATTGTAGCCAAAAATGTGGTGAACGGATTAGCAAGGACTTTGGCATGGTTTAATCCATTATTTCACATGGCCAGGACCATAATTTTTGTTTGGATTTTTGGATCGATCAACAGAGGTACTAATCACTATGTTGGGCAGAAGCAAATACTGGAAGATCAGGGTACAAAGGAGAGGGGTTTTCCGGAATGGGCCAAGTGGGCCTGTTGTTTTATAGAATAGAAATATTGTTTTAAATCTTAAGTTAAATTAAATCATTCTATAATTTTATTAATATGTATAAAATAAAGAATAGAGAAAGGAATATAGTATTTTGGATGGGCTTTTTGGGTTAGGCTTATGAATAAATTAAATAAAAGGGTTTGAATCCTATAGTTGGAACTAAGCCTATTCCTTTGTATAAAGAAAGTATATGTGTAAATTTTTATTTTAATTACAAGTGAAATAGAAAAGCAGTGAATCAGGATTTCAGACTATTGTTTTTGTCAAGGATTGTAATTAAAACACAGAAAATTTAAATTTAAATTAAATTATATTTAAATTTATAAATATAATTAGAGACGATTTTCTTATGAAATGTTCAAACTATAAAGTCAATCTGAGCGAGTATAGCAAAGCAGATATGGTGGTGACAAGAAGACGAGAAGTTAGCACATGAACCGTAGTCTTATTAAATTTTAAATCTAGTATAATTTATTTTTCTAAGGGAATATTTAAACTGCAAAGTCAACGAGGAAATCGTTCAAGTATGGAAGATCAGACGTTGTTCTGACAGATGTCGAGAAGACAGCACGAAAGATGTTATTTTATTCTAATTATAATTTAAAATAGAATCTATTTTCAAATGAGATATTTTAGATTTTGAGCAAAACGAGGTAAAGAAAACTGTATGTAATACAGTAAAATTTGTCATTTTTATCTGATATCCAAAATATTAGATGTAAGGAACTGATCATGAACAGTTCTGTGTTTTTAAACAAGAACTGTAAATGAATGTTTTAATCGTGTTTTTGACTGATAATAAAGGAAGGAATTTTATCAGTATGAAGGGTTAATCAAGTAAAAAGGATCGAAGGGGAAATTTGACGGAATCAATAAAAGAGTGAAAGTTGATTATAAGTCACAGTTTAAGTCATTTTTAAATGATCGGATTTAGAAATCGTGATGGGAAATATTTCTCTAAGAAGAAAATAAAGAAAGAATTTATTTGTAAAGATGATGAACAAGACGGAAAGGAAAAACCCGTGCGACGCGCACGCTAAAACTGACCGTTTTGAAAAGATGATAAATATTCCAGATATTGACCGGATAATCATGTACTGTTTGATTTGACTATAACTGTATATGCTGATTAGATTATAATTCTGTTTAGATTTATAATTTAAAAAGAAAAATGTTCGGTAATCATTTCAAAGAGACCGGAATTTATATTCCACTTTGATTCGATTATACGCCGCGCATTAGAGATTGTAGAATCAAAGACGGCGAGATACAAGGACTATTTTGAATAATGCCTTCGGTTTGTCCAGTCCCAGGACAACTTGTATGGACGAATGTCCGACAGAGTATTTCCAACGGTCACGCCGTTGATATTACGAATATACCAAGTTGGTGGGGAGAAGGTAACTTCTCTTTATTTTACACCTAGTGTGTATCTGTATAGTCAATATGTGATCACGGATTTGACGATGTGGCACTCAAAGTGAATGGTGGCCAGATGTTCTAGGAGATAACGTAGCCTCAAAGCCTCACACCGAGGAAATGACAAAAATCAGGCAGGCAGCAAGGCTATGTGGGTCGCTCCCATTAGGGTGTATTGTCACCATCTAGAGAATATTCGTATTTGTTACTTCTTTCATTTCTGTATCTCCCGGGGAGCTACGGTGGTCGCGACAAAAAGCCGTAAGGTGACAATATATTCGATACACACAAGAGAAATGAGTGGTCGGTCATGTGTGGGCCGGGTTGCAAGACGTTCTTGTTGAACCCAGTGTATTCGTCTCTAGAGGTACATGGTCGGAAGATGGTCCCATACCTTGTCATAGTTGGAAATCCAATTTCCATAAGAGCCGTGTAACACCCCACGTCCGTTAGTATCACTCACAAAGGGAATGCACTAAGTTCGGTGGAGAATTTTGGGTAAAAGATGCAGATAAATTACAAGACAGACAGAAATTAAACAGCAGAAAATAAAACTTTGCTTTATTGATAAAATAGTTTGTACAATGGTTTCTTTACAGTGTCAGAGTATCATCTGTCTTACAAAATAAAGAAGCATAAAAACAACATTTATATTCCCCAATTTTAGCAAGAGCCAGCCATAGCATCTGAAAAGAGAATCCAAGCAAACTTCGACAAATCTTCAAGCTGGGAGAGAGTGGCAGTCCAACTTAACCTGAGCTAAACTATTCCCTCCTTTACTACCTGGGGGAGGGGGGAGAACACAAGAAAAGAAGACGAAAGAAAAACAAAGTCAGACATAAAGTCTGAGTAAGTTCAGTAACTTCTAGCATGTGAACATGGAAAAACAAAACGACATGAATTAACTGAATACAAGATTACACCATGACGATAGGGTCAACAAGATTAGACAAGGTAGTCACAAGATATGCTAAGATAAGATAAAATGGATACGCTCTAATACTTTCGCCGCTTCGCTATTTCCTTATTATACTGGTTTCTATATCTCTGCACCGCCTAACTAGTGTCCCAACTAGTAATGATAACGTGATCCCAATCCCTGTATTTTCCACTGCCTTCGGGCATCCATTTATTATTTATTACCTAGATCTTAATCTAGGTTTTTCTTATCAAGTGCATTCTTGATTTAACTAGAGTTTACGCTGTCTGCTGAATGCTTCTCGGATTCAGGATTCAGGATTTGGGCATCAGCAGTTATAAACTGTGCATCTTGATTCCTGTCGGGTCGCTATCATAAGGATTGATACACCTTATGGTGGGACTAGCACAGGGTATCTACAAGCAAGAGGGGCCGACTGACACAGTCACAAGAGAAATTAATACAAGTAGGGAGCCGATCGATAGGGTAGTAAGGGTACATCTAACATATTCATGGCAATTGGGTTGATTGAGGTGGAATCTTCAAATATAGATTTACACCTGAACGCGCCACAACTACGGGGATTGGGATCGTATTATCATTTTATACAGATTACTAGTTGAGACACTAGTTAGGTGGTGCAGAGATTATAGTAATGGGTGCGATCACATGTTCAACCTATATCGTCTTATATTAGAGTATTATCCTATGTTCTGTTACTCCTGTCATGATCCCCTTTTCCTTGTTTAACTGCTAGTAATCACTGAACTAACCAGACTTATTGTCTGACCTGTTTTCTCTCGTCTTCTTTTCTTCCGTTTCTCCCCAGGTAGTCAGGAAGTGTCACAACCCGGAAAATCTGAGCCAATTTAATATTTTTATTTTGGCATTTTTTGTGAATTTTGAATATTTAAAATGATTTATTTGAAATAATAACAAGGAGAAATTTATTTTGAATAGAATTAGAACATATATATTTATTTGAATCGTCGTTAGAATATAATTATTTTATTTTAATTATAAAAGGAATTGAAAATGGCGCGGTAGTTCGATAATTCGTTAGAATCTATTTGAGAATATCTTTCCAATGAATCCGAAAAATCAAAATTTCATAGCGGGAATCAAAAGATATGCCCAATTGAAATTTCAGAATAGTCGCTATGGAATTCTAGCCCTTAAAAATGGAAATTTTGCAAACGACCTCTGTTTTCGACGAAACCCATTTTCTTGGATCCGAGATGTCAAGTTATTGCTAGGTTTCAAAATTCGTAATTTTCTGAATCAATATGTGAGCATGGCAAAGGAAAACGCGTTTGACCCGTTTTAGTTGATTTTAATCGACTGGAAAATGGCCATTTTTCAAACTATCTCAGAATTCGACGAAATTAGTTTTGTTTGGACTGTATCGTCAATACGAAGCTAGAAATTATTTTTTCGGAAATTTTTAGAGTCCGTATGTGGCCCCGGTAAATTGAAATGTGCATTCAAATTCAATATATAGAGTTATATTTTGATTTTGACGAAAACTGATCGAATCATCTTACGATACGTATCCCATTGTGTTCGGAATGGGGGCTAGTTAGGGACGGCAGGCGGTGGGTCTCGTTTCGTGGTCAAAATAAAAAAGTTCCTTTTTGAAGAATAAAATAATTAAATTAAATTTATATAAACCCCCCTTCTTTCCCTCTTCCTACACACATTGACCAAAAATAAAATAAAAAAAAGGAGAAGAAGACGCGCAACAGCAGCCGCACGAGGCGCTGCTGGCGATCGCCGTTCCCCCATCTCTGGTGCCGCGCCTCCCCCTCCTCAGCTCCCTCTTCCCCTCGCGCTTTTCTCTCTCCTCCATCTTGACCCAGACCCGAAAAACCCTACCCAAAACCTCCGAACACCCCTCCGCCTACCTCACGCAACCCTCTCCTCTAACAAGCCTCGCCTCAGACGCCCCTTCGGATAGCTGCGACCATCCCTCCCACCTGTCAGCCACTACTTCACCTCCCTCCTCTTGATTTCAATCCGAAAAAATTCTCCAGGCCGTTGCCTCCACCTTTGGAGCTGCCAAGTCCCTCACTGCGAGCCCGACATGAGCACCTCTGCCTGCTGTAAGTCGAGACTTCAGTGGCGATGTAAGTTTTCATATTTTGTTTCTTTTTAGCTAAAGAAAGCAAGGGTTTTTAAAAACTGAAAATAGAGATTTTTAATTGGTTAAAACGAGATTATTTAATAATCAAAGGCGAGATTTTTATAAAATCAAAGGCGAGATTTTTATATAATCAAAGTTTGGATTTTTATATAATCAAAAATATGATTTTTGTTCCTAGAAAAGATGGGATTTTTTTATTATTAGGTGGGCATTGTAAATATTTGATTTTTATCTATATAGAAGAGAAATAAAAATATAATTTTTATCATAGAATTAGCGGTATAAAGGAGTGATTTTTACAATTGTAGTAGAGATATAAAATTTCGATCTTTATATAAGAAGTAGAAATATAAAAATATAATTTTTATATAGAAAGAAGCGTTGTAAAAATCTATGATTTTTAGTCGAGTAAAAATATAATTTTTAGTTATATATCGAAAGATTGATTTTTATATATAAACTAGTGAAGTAAAAATATGTTTTTTACTTCGATAAAAATAGGATTTTTATATATGAAAGGTCAGTTTAAAGATATGGCTTTTATTTATTGGAATGAAGCAATAAAAATATAATTTTTATTATGAACAGCGGGACAAGGACTCCATTGGAATTCCAAACAGATCCAGACGGTTCAGTAGTTCAGAAGTAATGCACGACAGAGTGGAACCCTCTGTGAGAACTTCTCATTTAAATTTTCTTTTCTATTTAAACTATATACTAGGATGCAGACGGTGCTTAGCAGCACCCAACACCCGTCGTCCACAGAACATGGATGGCTTATATGTTCGATTGTTTGGTGTGTTGTGAAAATTGATTTTGTGATGTGAAATGAAATAAAATATTTATATAGTTAAAAATATTTTATCGTTTAAAATATAATCTTTAACGGGAATGTGAATAAATAAATATTTGTAAACAAATCGAATGATTTGTTTATATACATTGATTTGACTGATATTGACTGGGACGATAAATTTTACACATCGCCCAACTGCACAAATAAAAGTTTGTGTTTGTTGATTTGAAACCCCACACGGGTGTTGGGATGATATTTGAAGTTCACTAATCCCAATTGATTAGTTGTGTGTCAATCGGTAGGTTGACAGACAGTAGTGTAGTGCACTTTGGATGATGGTTGATTATTTATCGTTGTTATTATATACATGTGTTGTAAGGGATCCATATAATTAACATTATATTGTAATTGATTGGGCCTCATTCCAATTTAGAAAATAAAGAATATTACAAAAGAAAATTCATGTGTTGAATAGAATAAATAGTCTTGTGTTGACGATGCTCATGTGTTGAGAATTCATGTGTTGAATAAAATATTTATACAATAAAATTCACCTTTTTATTGTAAGTAAGAATTAATAAATATTCATGTGTTGAATAAAATATATATTCATGTGTTGAAGAAAATATTCATTTGTTGAATCGAATAACGAAGTTATTGAAATATATATAAAGCCGTGTTGATTAGATATGCGCCATTTTGATGCGAACGGTATTTATATCGAGTTTATTCGTTTTTATAATGAATATAGAAAAGGAAGTGATTTCAAAATATAACGTTTTGAAAATATTATCATTTATATATTAATGATATGGAATATTCAATTCTGATTTAAAATTGAATATGAAGTTGTAATAGTTTTTGAAACGAATTTAAAACTAATTATAAATTACGTTTTGAATTGAAATCGACGAAATATATATAATATATATATTATATATATTAAATGGCCTGAATAGAACGTGCCGCGCCGCGGCAGTTCGCGAACTTCGACCATTGACTTCGAATTTACGTTACGGGAGATCCGACCGTCGGATTCTCCTGAAACCGGAACCGTTGGGTTTGTATCGAAAAGAGCTTTCAAATGGATATTAGAAATCTGAAATCTAACGGCTGGATTTGGAATTATGTCAAAATAAAATTTGGAAAAGGTCGTTGTAAGTGCAGTTCGACGACCATTATGGGAAATCGACTGTACGTGCCTTGATAAAATTATTAAAAATATCAATAAATTGTGTAAAATCATAGTATATGAACTGGAAAGAATTGGGGTGAAAATACCATGTTTAAAGAGGATAAAAATAAATTTTTATCGAAATGAACTAGTTTTGAACTAGACTTGAAGTGGTTTTAAAAATAATCAGAATTCCCAATATACGTATTGGAATGGATTTGAATTGAAATTCTCACGGGATATTTCGATGTTGGATTTTGTGATTATAAAGATATGGTTGTGGAAATTTGAAAGATATATTTATATCGTTATTTCCAATACGATATTTGTTAGTTTCCGAATTTTATATTGAATATATGCCGATATATTTTCTATTCAGAGCCTTGTATTTAATATCAAAAGGGATTTTGGGTTCATCGTGAATGGTGTCTTAGATAACACTGTTCTTGTACCCAGTTTAGAAAAGAATAAATCATTAATTTAGATTTAGTGAAATTGTCCAGTTAATTTGGTAGTTAATTAGAATTGAATTTAAATTGGTTTTTGGGTTTAACGTGAGCGGTGTTTTGAATAACACCTGTTCTTTAACCCGATTAACAATGGAATGTGATTTTGGGTTTATCGTGAACCGTTTTTTTAGAGGGCATTGGTTCTTTAACCCAGTTAAAGACATGATATTGATCTTTGGGAAGATTAGAACTAAGTGGAGTTTTAATGAATCTTTAATTAGATTGAAATGATCAAAAATGGAGTATCATCAGTTTTGCTCCAAAGCGATAGTTAAATCTTTAATTAGATTTGAACATGAAATGGTAATTAATATTTACTGATAACGTTGTGGTGTTAGATATGGAGTATTACTAGTTTTGCTCCATGAGATGAATAGGTTGGGATTGGGAAATAAAATAAATAATTACTTCGGTGTGGTTCACTAATCCCGACTAGTTTTGGAAAATCGTAATATGGTTTGAAATGATATCCAAATGGAGATTAAAGAATAAATTTAGAAGAATTTATCTTTGACAAAATTAATGGGAACCTTTCCCTAAGAATGTGAATATCTGAATAAATGAATATTCTGAATTGGAATGAGGCATATATTGTGTTTGGGTAACATTTGTTTATTATATACGCGGGTTATTCAGAAAGGCCGGGTTTATACCAATTCTGAATAACCGATTCGACGATAAGTCGTAGATGAAGACGACGGTTGAATACCGGAAGTCTTTACATCGTTTGGGTGATTACTGATGATCTTGATTGGGCTGTACACCCAAGATGAGGGAATCAGTTGGTGATCGTCCAGACGTACCTGGAGATCGATGGATATGCGAGGAAAGTGCCTCCGGTTTCGTTCAGACCCAGAACGAAATTGTAAATGGACTATGTGTCTAACACTGGATTTTATTCTGTGTTAATTGATCTCTATTAAATATACATCTGTTTGGTGGCAGAGAATTTATTCTCTTGCTTAACACCCTTCTCTGAGATGTACGAGCTCAGAGGTTGTATATCGATGGACATTAGTCGCATGGAGTGAATTGCCTGTGTGGCATGCCCAAGTGGCAATTGGTCAAGGCTTCTGTTGAAAAGCAAAGTCTTGTGGTTGATGATCAAAGCACAGCCTATGTGGCACAGCTTTGTGTATAGCGTGAATTCGCGAGCCTCACACCTCGGTATGAGTCAAAAACAGGATAAGAACCCAAGGAGTGCCCGACGTTTCTTTCTAGCTAGTGGTGGTGTCAGTGGTTAAACTGGCTGACATTTATATACTTTTCACCTGTGTGGTTGTTGGAATGCGAGGCGCCTCGCATATATGGTCGATAACTGGCACTATGTGAGCCGACGTACAGACCATTATCTAGGTACTATAGGACCGGGAAACGTCTGTTCAGGAATTGCCAATCCTCAAAAGTAAGATAGGACCAGCCTTGGAGGATCCAAGGGATCGCTGTGTGTGGTCCTGAGGCATTTGCTAGAGTGTATCGATCAGAGAGGAGCTTGCCACTTGCCACGACTCATGATGGAATCCAATTTCCAATACGTGACTTTCGGTTTTATTTGTAGAGCCTAGTATGGCGACATAGTGGGATGGGGCACTTATGCCGTCTATGATTGATACTTATGATTGAAATTGTTTTCTTCACTTATAGTAATAATAAAAGATGAAATTTAGCGTATCAAGCATTCTTTGAATATTATAAGGTAAAAACCCTATCCTCCGGCTTGTGTTACATTGTGTGATAGGACCTGGGTCTTATAATAGCTCCATTGTTCTTTATTTAGCATTGCGCTGTTGTTTTATGCACTGGTGTTCTTGGGAGGAAACCCGTTCCGTGTTATACGGCGTGGTCCCTTGATTTACCTAGCTTTAAAATAAAGATTAATAACTGTTTTAGTTCTCACACCAGTCACATGACTGACCTGGAGTTTATTGTTTTAACCTAAACTCTAGGTGCCCTTATTTTCGGCACGGGCAACTAGTAGTTTTGGTTTTGCAGATTTATATTCACAGGATCCTCATTTACAGCTGGAACGATGCTCAGAAAGCTCTGTATCCGTGTATTACTTTCAGTTGTGTTTTGTATTGTTTTTCCGCTGCTATGTAATTTATTTTAATCTCTGATATTTATCGAATGTATAATATTCATTTATACTCTGTATATTCTTATATCTGATGGAATTGTTGTAAATAACAATGAAATGTTCTTCTGTTTGTTTTCTGATGTGGCTTGTCCTCAACTCAATCCGCGCTTTCCTTCACGGGGAAGTTCGGGTCGTTATAGAGTGGTATCAGAGCTCTGGTTTACAGAGCTCGAGAACAAGACACATTAGAACCGAACGAAAGAAATCATCAGAGATTGGATTAATAATATCCAATAAGAATGACTCGTTATAGATAGGATCAGTAGTATCCTAGAACGAGTGTGAAGAGTATATTTTAAAAATGAAAACTAACTTGGTTTTGAAAATTTAAACTTTATACGTATTTGAACATGTATTTTAAATTGATTTGGACAATCCAATATATAAAGATTTTGCATATACGCCTTGCAAACGTTTATTCAAAGTTTTAATATACTGGATTGATATAGAATTACACTCTGGTCGCCCGGGGATGATTCTGATAATGCTGCAGCGTTATCAGTATTTATTTTCGAGTAAAGAAGGTGAGATTTCTATATATTTCCAAGTGACTGGTGTGAGAACCAAAACTAGATAGGTTTATTGTTGTGATTTGGCATCAAAAACAAGATTTTCTGTATATATATGTATATATATGTATATATATATATACACATATATATATCAAAGTTATGAATTTGAAATGTTAATTCACTAATTGATTGATGGTTGTGTTGTATGATTATTCCTTTAAACCATTATGTGAATGAACGGTGAATTTAGGCCAAATTGAATCAAATATTGAACTGTATTGGAAATTATTTGCAAATGCATGCATGTATATATATATATATATATATATATATATATATATATATATATATATATATATATGTGAACAGGTCATTGCAAGGAGGCTAGAGAAGAGGAATAAAATTGTTTGCCCGACAAATAGGGTACATGTTTATTGTATTTCTTGGGTTTTGGTTGATTTTATGAGCCGATTGGCTAGCCGCTTGGTTTTTTGTTTTTCTTTTGGATTGAAGAAGGCCATGGGAGGCTATATGAAATATCCCGAAGTCCCCGGTTGAGACGACCCGAAATCCCGTTCAGACGGAAACAAGGGTTATCTTTGGAATATAACATAGAAAACAGATAATAGCAGAACAGAATTAAATAAATACAACAGATAATGAACAATAGAATATACTGGATAAAAGTAATCATCAGAGTTACACAGTATACAGGATCTTACTTAGTACAAATACAGTTCAGCTATACATAAATGTCTACAGCGGAAATAAACAAAATATGTACAATAGGAGCTGAACAGCATAAAAAGAGATAAATGATAGAATCCATCTTCAGCTCCAGCTATCCAGAAAGAACCAGCTAAACCTGAATACCAGGCTGCCCGTGTAGAAAAAGGGGCACCAGAGTTTGAAAGTGAAACAAACTACGAGTCAGTCATGGTACTGGTATGAGAAATCTACTCGACACATATATAAATTGACAAATCACAGGACCACGCCACTTTCGTGGAACGGGTTTACTCCATTGGATTACCAGTGCTTCAAAACAAATCTTTCTTTTAAAACAACGCAATGCATTTTATAAAAATGAAGCCATTATAAGACTCAGATCCCATCACACAATGCAACGCAAACCGGAGGATAGAGTTTTACCTTATAATGGCCAAAATATGATTGATACGAATAAAACAAAGGCATTTGATATTATTGCTAGTGTTTATATGTTTTGAAAACAATTTCAAATCATAACTATCAATCATAGACGGCATTAATGCCCCATACCACTATGTCGCCATATATAGGTATACAATCAAAACCGCACAGTCACGTATTTGGAAATTGGATTTCCGTCATGAACCAAGGAAAAAGATAGTCCTTACCGAATTCGAGACAATCTAGCCCATGTCTCAGGCCCAGACTCAGGTGGGCCCTTGGATCGTCAGGGTCGGTCCACCGATGTGGATTATTATGCCTGAACACTACGTTTCTCCGCCCTTTGGGGCGTAAACGAGCCAACGAATGACTCCATCGGACCCGGATCGTCCGATCAAACCGAGGCGCCTCGCAACAGCAACAACCACATAGGTGAAAAGTATATAAATGTCAGGGCTGGTAGGTCACTGACACCACCCTAGCTAGAAAGAAACGCATGCCCTCCCTGAGGTCCTTCTCCCGTTTTAGGTTCATACCGGGGTGTGAGGCTCGCGAATTCACGTTATACACAAAGCTACGCCACATAGGCGGTGCTTTGATCATCACCACAAGACTTTGCTTTTCAACAGAAGCCCTGATCACTGCATCTTAGCATGCCACACAGGCAATTCATGCCATGCGACTGATGTCCATCGATATACAACCTCTGAGCTCGTGCGTCTCAGAGAAGGGCGTTAAGCAAAAGAATAAATTCTCCGCCGCCAAACAGATGTATATTTAACAGAAATCAATCAACACAGAATAAACTCCAATGTCAGACACACAGTCCATTTACAAGTCCGTTCTGGGTCTGAACGAAACCAAAGGCACTAAATACCTTGCAAACCCATCGATCACCACTTACGTCTGGACGATCACCACTCATTATCCATATTTCGGGATGCCTCCCAATCAGGACCTCGGTTACCATCTAAACGAGGTGAAGATCTCCGGTCTTCGACCACCGTCTTCATCTTCGACTTTCAATCGTCGGTCAATCATTTGAAATGAGAATTAACTCGGCCTTCTCAAATAATTCACGTATATTTAGAATTTCAAATCAATTTACTTCAATGGTTAAATTATTCGACAACGCCAATCTTGTTCTTTAATGTAATTTTCACACCAAAAACATTCAACCATCAAAAGCCACATAAATCGAGCAAATTCAGTTTATTTCCATTCCATATCGCTTATGATATTTTATAACTATTTATCGCTATTTTTATTTATTATAAAATAGCTAATTTATTCAAAACGACGCTTCGGGCCATAAAGCGGCCATGGCGCTGTTTTTCTTCAGATTTGATTTACACATATCTGAAAATCTAACCGTTGGATCTTCACAAAATTTACATCATTAGAAAGGTCTTCTCAAAACGAATCCAACGGTTCCAGTTTCGGGAAATTCCGACAGTCGGATCTCCCGGTACAATCGTTTGAAGTTTCGATTTCAAAATACGAACTGCAGCGTCATTATTCGATTAAATATAATTATATTTATATATATATAAATATATAATCGTTTCTGGCGCTGTTTTTCTTCAGATTTGAATTAAACCTTCCAGACAATCCAACCGTTGGATTTTTACAAGGTTGGTGCCGTTGGAAAGATATTTCCAAGGCGAACCCGACGGTTGTGGTTTCGGGAAAATCCAATGGTCGGATTCCCCGTACTAGTTGTTTGAAATCACGGTTTCAAAAATGCGAACTGCACGGCCACGTTTCATTTTAATTTTATTTATATTTATATAATTATATAAACATAGTTCATTCAACAATTTCAATATCATTTTCACTTCAAATATTTCACTAACGCCTTAAAATTTTGGAAAATTTCGCCATAACCTCCCCTGCACCGGAAGCATCGGGAAATCGCAAATAGCTTTCCCGGTCCTTCTAATCTCAAAAAGAAAAAGAAAAAGCCAAGCGGCTAGCCAACAGGCTCATAAAATCATCACCCAAACAAAGCAGTAAATGTGTACCTATTTGTCGGGCACAAAATTTTATTCCTCTTCTCTAGCCCCTTTGCTATAACCTGTTCAATGAATATGCATGTACATATATATACAGTTCTTATCATTTATCATTTTCTATTCAACTTCATATTTGATTTCTATTTGGTTTAAAAACACCATTCATTCTAATGTTACATACATAGGTGTAAATCATTTCATTAGCTGATTAATGAATATTTCAACTCATATATGTTTATTTTGAACAAGTGGTTATTTTTAACACTTCACATTTCAACGATTCATGCATACAATAAAAATGTGATTTTTATTGTAAAACAATTCATTTCAAAACACTATTTTTCTATATAGTTCATATAGGTGACAAAAATAGGATTTTTATCATAAAACAATTTCTTTTAAAACGAGATTATTTTACACAGTTCATATAGTCGATAAAAGGTGATTTTTATTATCAAACAATTTATTTCAAAATATGAATACCATTCAACACATGAATTTCTAATCAACGAATGAATATCGATTCAACACATGAAGGTTTTCTATAGTTTCTATATATAGATAAAAATGTGATTTTTATATTTAAAACGCGAATACCATTCAACACATGAATTTCTAATCAACGAATGAATATCAATTCAACACATAAAGGTTTTCTATAGTTTCTATATATAGGTAAAAAATGTGATTTTTATATTTAAAACGCGAATACCATTCAACACATGAATTTCTAATCAACGAATGAATATCAATTCAACACATGAAGGTTTTCTATTCATTGAATAAATATAGTTTAAGCAGATGAAAATAATTCAAACACACGAATATTATTCAAAATTTCGGCATCATAACGGCAGGGTAGTTAAAACCGGGACCGTCCCTAGTACGGCTCCTCGCTCTACCTTAAAACCTCGCGGTTTTTGACAGTGGGGATCATGCATCTAATTCGCACGCAGGCGGCATGTATATATTTATTTCATTTCCACAAACTAATCCTATGTGGTTTCAACCAAATATTTCTCAATCACAAACGGGTATTTTTCAACCAAAATCAATCAATATCAACCACTAACAATCCCAAACCATCATTCGCTATCAATCAATTTTCACATCAATTTCAATCAATAAATATCGTCCATGGTTTGTGGACGAGGGGCGTATATATATTTATATATATATATATTTATATAGCAATTCACATTTATTTCAACACATATATACATATAGAAAAAGAAATTGAAGAGTGAGAAATTCTCACCTATAGCTATCCAACTTCACGACACTTCACTTAGAGAAATCTTCGCCTTTCTCGCCCTTTTTTTTTCGCCCGTAGCCACTACATATATAAAAACCCGAATTTTTACTATGCTATTTAATATATAAAAATCATATTTTTACTTCGATGTTCAATATATAAAAATCATATTTTTACTTCGATGTTCAATATATAAAAATCATATTTTTACTTCGATGTTCAATATATAAAAATCATATTTTTACTTCGATGTTCAATATATAAAAATCATATTTTTACTTCGATGTTTAATATATAAAAATCATATTTTTACTTTGATGTTCAATATATAAAAATCATATTTTTACTTCGTTATATTCTATATGAAAAGAATATATTTTTACAACGCTATTCTATATCTAATTTTCTTCTACTAAAGGTCGAATCTTTTTAATGAACAAATTCTAATCTTTCCTTAAACAAAATCTTATCCTTCTTTGCTATAATATAAATAAATAAATCTGATTTTAACATATGTTTCTAACACACAAAAACTGATTTTTAACATGTGGTTTTAACTTAAAGAAAATCAGATTTAAAAATAAAATAAAATAAACTCACCTTGATTCAAATGGAGAAGGGGGGGATGTCACGCGTCGGGATGTGGACTGAGGCGGCGGAGTGGTGGTGCAGTCGGCGGTGGGAGGCTAGGGCACGGCGGAGGGTTCTTCGAGGTAGGCGTGGGTCTAGGGTTCCACGCGAGTGAGAGGGCGACTGCGAGCTGGGGGGGGGATCTCCGACGTCACGGCGAAGCCCGGGGGGAAGCTTGGTGCGGTGGGCGGCCTACTGGGGAGGAGCGACGTCGATCGCCTCCTTCCTCTTTTTTCTTTTTCTGATTTGATTCGGGAGAAGGTATACGGGGGGGGGGGGTGAGTATATGCAGGGTGTTGACTTCTAATAATAATATATATTTATTTAATTTAATTTTCAAAAAGCAACTTTCTATTTTGAACTCGAAACGAAACCCACCGCTTGTCGTCTATAGCGTTTTACCCCCATTTCGAACACAATGGGATATGTATCGTAAGCTGATTCGAACGTTTTGATCAGTTTCCGTTGAATTTATATTTAAATCACTATATTGAATTTCAAACGTACCTTTCAAATTATCGGGGTCACATACTGACTCTAAAAATTCCAGAAAAATATTTTCTAGCTTCGTATTGACGATACGGTCCTAACAAAACTAGTTTCGTCGAATTCAGAGACCGTTTGAAAAATGACCATTTTCCAGTCGATTAAAATCAACTGAAACTGGTCAAACGCGTTTTCCTTTGCCACGCTCACATATTGATTCGAAAAAATATGAAATTTGAAACCTAGCAATAACTTCACATCCCAAACCCAACTGTTAGACCAAAAAATGGTCCTAACACCCAATTGATCGTATTTTGCAGAGAATATTGAGGAATCATGAGCTAAAAACAAGAAAAGTCAATCAACACACGAAATTTATAGTGGTTCGGCGTTAATGAGCCTACATCCACTTCATAGTTTCTCATTTCATTCATGGATTACAATTACAAGGAATTTAATCACTCAATCATTCAAATACAATGAATAATTCTCTCCGAATTCATTGATTTTCATTGGAGAAGGAGGTGGTTATTGGTGGGGGAATTCGGCCATGGCTACCATGTATGAATGAAATGCCAAAAGTCCCTTCAAATGGCCATGTTGTGGTGTATTTATAGCTGTAGAGAAGCTCTGGGCAGTTCCGGTTCTGATGGGCCACGTGGCATGACCAGAGGAGATTTCAGAAGTAGTGGAGAACGTGGAAAAGTGGCTACCAGGTCGTGCTTTGCCAAGTGGAGTCCGATCCGCAATTGTAGGAGTCGGTTATGCCAAGAGAAGAGGTCAAACTCCATGTGTAGAAGCAGGTCCAATCGGTTCGGATCGGACCCGAACCGAACCAGTTGTTCGAGCAGAATGCCTGCACGCACTTCTGTACAGAATACTTCAGGCGGTTCGGGTAGAGGGTACTCCGATCCGATCCGGGGAAGGGGATCCGATCCGATCCGAATGGAAGGATCCGATCCGATTCAAAAGGAGGGATCCAATCCGATCCGATAGGGGGATCCGATCCGGTGACATTTGCATGTATAATTCAAATTTTCCATCTTTCTATCACTCGGTCCAAGTGATCGCCAATCAATGTAAGTTCATACTCAAGTCCCTGGCTTTGGGTAGCCTGGTCACAAAGCAGGCTAACACCAACAAAAGTGGTTTCGTCGAAATCCGAGGTCGTTTGCAAAATGTCCATTTTTAAGGGCCTGAATTCTATAGCGACTATTCAGAATTTTCAACTGGACATATCTTTTGATTCCCTCTATGAAATTTCGATTGGTCGAATTCATTAGAAAGATATTACCAATTAGATCCTAATGTTTTTGGTTTCACTAAAATCCGGATTGGTTTGCACCTGATACAGTCCGACAAAGTTTGGATTCAATTTTTGAAACTACAGCGCCATTTCAGGCCTTGTTTATAATTATAATTAATTATATTCGTTTTCAATTGTCGATTCAAACTCAGTTTTCATCGCCATTATTTAAAATATTTATTTCAAATATTCAAAATCCATTATTTTAGCCAATTTAAAATTTTTTAAATTGGTTCAGATTTTCTGGGTCGTTACACAGGTACAAGGGTGGTTATGGCGAAATTTTTTGAAAATTTAGGGTGTTAGCCAAATTTTGAAAATTTTGAAAAGTTCTTAGAAACTGAAAAGTTGAAGAACTTAAGCCGTAAAGAAAATATTGAAAGTTGAGGTGGTTTGTAAAACAACTTTCAGCTTCGTTCGGGGACGATAAGTTTTAAGTGGGTGAGATTGTAACAACTCGGAAAATCTAGGCCAATTTAATATTTTTATTTTGGCAATTTTAGTGAATTTTGAATATTTAAAATGATTTATTTTAAATAATAACAAGGAGAAATTTATTTTGAATAGAATTAGAACGTATATATTTATTTGAATCGTCGTTAGAATATAATTATTTTATTTTAATTATAAAAGGAATTGAAAATGGCGCGGTAGTTCAATAATTCGATTTCAAAGTTCAAATGAATGTACAGGATTCAAAATAAACTGGATTTTAGCGAAACCGAAAATATTAGAATCTATTTGAGAATATCTTTCCAACGAATCCGAAAAATAAAAATTTCATAGCGGGAATCAAAAGATATGCCCAATTGAAATTTCAGAATAGTCGCTATGGAACTCTGGCCCTTAAAAATGATAATTTTGCAAGCGACCTCTATTGTCGACGAAACCACTTTTGTTGGATCCGTGATGTCAAGTTATTGCTAGGTTTCAAAATTCGTAATTTTCTGAATCAATATGTGAGCGTGGCAAAGGAAAATGTGTTTGACCAGTTATAGTTGATTTTAATCGACTGGAAAATGGCCATTTTCAAACGGTCTCAGAATTCGACGATATTAGTTTTGTTAGGACTGTATCGTCAATACGAAGCTAGAAAATATTTCTTGGGAATTTTTAGAGTCCGTATGTGGCCCTGGTAAATTGAAATGTGCGTTCAAATTCAATATATAGAGTTTGTAATGAACCGCATTGTTAGCCGGGGAATAATTAATTAATTTAATTATGCAAATAAAGATTTAGAGATTTAAATAGTGGTTTAATTAATTATAATGGAATAATTATTTTAATTAAATAATATATTTAATTCAGAAATAACCAGAAATAGTGGATTGACAATATTCTATGAATAGGGTCATCCCTTAGATTTAATTCGGCTTAGAGTTGAATTATATTGACGA
Source organism: Allium sativum (assembly GCA_030737875.1). Taxonomy (NCBI): domain Eukaryota; kingdom Viridiplantae; phylum Streptophyta; class Magnoliopsida; order Asparagales; family Amaryllidaceae; genus Allium; species Allium sativum. The sequence continues at coordinate 163,860,226 of CM060923.1, forward strand.
ATATATTCAATCGACGTCAGTTTGAACGTTGAATTATAATGTAATTAAAATAGAGCTCGAAATGGCACGGTAGTTCGCTATTTGGCGATTAACTTCAACTGAGTATACAAGGTTCGTTTTAAAGCTGATTTCTATGAAACAAGAAACGTGTGGAGCAGGTGGAGTATATCTTTCTAGTGGAAGATAAAAATTGAGATTTCGTCGTGTAGATTTTGAGATATGTCCAAATCAAATTTTAAAATAGTCGCTATAGAATCATTATCGACCATAACGGTTTATTCGATATAACTAGAGATCGGGTTTGAATTTAGACAAGGTTCTTTTGGCACGTAGTGATAATTTAATTTTTAGAATTTTTTGGTAAATTTTAATTAATTTAATAAGAAACTTTTTATTTGGAGTATTTTATACCCTTAATCAGCGATTTTTGGGTTTCACAATATGAGTTAACCTACCAATATTTTTATATTTTTGGGATCGTGCGACATTGCTCGTCTCCCCAGTATTTTTGTTTTTGTCCATAGCAGTACATAGATATACGTAGTTTTATGAAATCGGTACCCTTAATAAAATATGTAGATATTTATATTGCCTATAAATATAAGTTCTAAACTCCTTAAACCTAATTTCTATTTTCTCTGGTCTTCCCAAGTTCTAGCCGCCACCTAAGAATCAGAAACCGTAAGAAGAAAATCAAAAAGGGAAAATCAAAACAAATTCGAATAAATTTATAAAAATCGAAGTATGTATATATTTGAATTCAAGGATGTGTGCTCTTCCATTTCCTACTGTTTTCGCTTCATTCGAACCTAGTTTTGGTTCACTCAAAAATTCATCAGCCGAAGTCCAGTTCCTCTGAGGGAGACTGCAGGCACTCGAGCCAGGGTTATGGGTCAGCGAGGGGTCGGCCAAGGAAGGGGTAGCCTCCGGTGATGGCAGGTGGTTCCAGCAAAGCTTGAGAGGGTCGGTTTCCTTTTGGTGATTTAGGGTTCACTGTTTAAGGGACTGAGCCATGTTCTGGGCTACGATGGACGGAGGGGATGACATCGATGGAGTGAGGAGGCTGAGGCGCTTCTATGACGATGGGGGTGGCAGCTCCGACAATTTATGGGTAGCGTGTTCGTCATCTAGAGATGGCCAAACTTCTATGTTGAGAAAATGGATATCGCAATTTCTTGAATAAACGGTTAAGCTTAACACGGTGTTAAAAGTTTAATAAGGTATTAGCTGTATTTAAATAAGGATGGTCCATTTTGTTTGATGATTGGTGGATTACAGAGAAGGATCGAGTTGCGCGATTCAAGTCTGGAGGAACAAATGTTTAAAGCGTGGATAGATTTGGGAACGTAGGTCCTGAACTCGGTATAAAAGGTGGTAATATACGGTGAAACACACTGTTGAAGTTAGTGTGTTTGAAGTTGGTATTTTTGGTGGCGATTTTACTTTGCAGAAGTCGATCGAATGGGCTGTATTATTAAGGAGGAGCTTCAGCAGTTCGATTTTGAAACAATGTTGAAGATGGGTCCTGTTTTAAGGCGTTAGAACAGAAGTCCGAAAAAAAAGAATTACGCGGGAAGAAGGATACTGGGTGCAAATGTTTTGTCAGGAGGAAGATGGAGTAAATTGTGATGATGTGGATTAAGAGATCATTAAAGGTTAATTCAAAATTAATTATATTATTAGCGGTGTTATAATGTATACCAAACTTATATATACATATGAGAGTCATAAATACTGCATACGTTGTTCGAATTCAGCAAATCTGGATCCGTTGGGATCGTATGGACGAGAGCTACCGAATGGGACTGACTGGGAGTGGATTGGGGCTAGTTACAATTTATAGCGAAATAAACTGCCCGTCTGAATCAAGCGATGGTTATCGTTATTAAGGATGATCGTCCAATGTGAGTAAAACTCACCAACTCTGAACAATTCTATTTTTATAAAGTATATTTAGAACTGATAAATGATGACTGATTGCTGTGTGTTAACTGTTGGTTGAGTTGCTTGTGTATTGGTTGAAGTATAGATAACGATATATATATATATAAATCGTTAATCGAATATTGATTATGTTTTATCAGAATATTTTATATATGTATTGTTTAACATCTGTGATGCAGGGAAACAGTTTGGAGGAATCCAACTGGATTCCCCAACATTTTTTTGTTGTGATTCATATATTGTGATATATGATGTGATGTATAATCTGACATTGATTATGTGTGTTTGAACAATATTTATCGTTGTTATATGGCGTGTTAAATACCATAAGAAATACCAGAATGTGGGAAAGGGAATTTCAAAGTATATCTTGAAAATAATTTATTTATATAAAATCAATGGATTTTATATTATAAAAGAAAAAGGATTTGGAATAAAAGGAATTATATTGGTTAAACAGATATAGAGGGAAATATTCGTAAAACAAATATAAAGGGAAAATATTTGTCAACAAATAGAAAGAGAAATATTTGTGGAACATTTACAAATAGATTAATAGGGAATATTTATTTATTTTGGGAATAAATAGAATAGAATAAAGGAAATATTTATTTAGGAAATAAATACGATATTATAAAAGGAGTTAGAGTTAACCAGTTAGAGGTAATCAAATAGAGTTAATCGATTAGAGTTAAAAACGAACTAGAGTTAATCAAACAGAGTTAAAGATATAGAGTTAAGAAAAATTAGAAACTGACTAGAATTAGTAAGTTGAATGGGTTCCTGAGTATCGATCTGATGTTGGTTTCGGCCTTTGGGGTTTATACTTAGGAAGTTATTCTCTTATTAGTTTATAGTTAGAGTCTGATAGATGTGGGGTGATAGTCATATATAAATAAACAAATGGAAATGTTTTCCAGGGGTTAATAACGTATATTTTCTAAATATATATATATATATATATATATATATATATATATGGTTGATGATTGATCGATATAATTTCCAATTGGAAATAATATCGTTGTTTGCACACGAGTTTTTCTTCGATAGTTAACTCATCGACCATCTAAGTTTTCGACCATTTTAACGTTGTTAATATGGAGAGACCGGTTGGATTCTTATCAGAAAAACCACTCTGTATTGGCATAAGCGTTGCGAATCATATATGCCAAAGATAATTATAGACGGAGTTATGCAAGGGCTATCCTGTTTACAGAATAGTGTCTTCGCTTTGTCCAGTCCCAGGACAACTTGTATGGACGAAGGTCTGACAGAGTATATCTGGTAGATGACGTAAGTTGATCGTTTCAAACGTATTTACTTTGGTGGTAGAGGAATTCGTTTCTCTTAATTGTATACCCATGGTATTTTTGGGGAAATCAATTTGTGATTTGGCGGGTATGACGATGTGACATTCAAAGTGAATGAAGATGTGGCATGTAAAAGATAAGCGTAGCTTCTAGCCTCATATCCGGTAAATGACAGAAGTTGGGCAGGCAGCATGGCCAAGTCGGTCCCACCAAAGTAGGGTGTATAATCACCTATCTAGAGAATATTCTTTTGCTTCTTTAATCTACCAACGCTGTCCTATATATATATATATATATATATATATATATATATATATATATATACGGGAAATGGTTGCTGATCCCAACCGTTGGTGATATACATTCGATACCCTCAAGCGAAATGAGTGGTCGGTCATGTGTGGCTGAGTTGCAAGATGTTCTTGTTGAACTCCAGTGTATCGTTCCTAGAGTACACTGATCGGAAGGTGGTTCCATACCTTGTCATAGTTGGAAATCCATTACCCTATACGTGCTTGGGGTTTTCGATTGTATACTATATATGTAGAACGTGAGATGAAAGCGTTTCTGCTAGATGATTATTATATTGTGGTTGATAGACATTATTATTATATCAAAAGGTTTTTGATATAAAGATAATTTGGATTCTCATAAGGGAAAAAACTCGTTCCGTTATACGGCGTGGTCTTATGAGATATCGTTTAATGGCTCAATATGTTTTAAACTGTTTTACTCATACCAGTCCCATGACTGACCCGGAGTTTATTTGTTTGTTTCCCTAAACTCTTGGGTGTCCAATTTTGTACGAGCAGTTAAGTAGTCAAGATTTTACAGATATACTGGAAGAGCTTGGAGCAGGAGGTTTCAGGATTATATAGCTATAGTTATTTCCGCTGTGTTGTAAGTGTTCTACTTTGATAATGATGTATATTCAAGTACAGTTGCATATTTCAAGTTATGTTATATATATTGTATGTTATTCGTTCCGCTGTGTGGTTCATGTTACTCTGATATTGTGTTCTTCTTCTTCTTCTACTACTTCTTCTTCTTTTCTATTAGTTTTATCTTATCTGTCCTCACCGTCTATCTTCTTTTTATTAATTTCTTGAATTTCCAGTGCAATTTGGGGTTGGATTGTGTTATTTGGTCAGCTCAAATTGGACCGGATTTTCGAGTCATTACAGTTGGTATCAGAGCTTAGTTTAAGATTTACCTTGGCTCTGTGGCGTGACTCAGTAGAGATAGGGTTAGTAACACCCTAGATTGAGTTTGAGTGTATATATACGAGTGTGTATTTGTATTTGATATAAAAATGGTTTTATATTGTGGAGATTCATTGGTAGAGTTGTTTACGAGTTCTGGTCGATCAATTTGATCCACTGTATCGGTAGGAGTAAAAAAACACTTGAATACGATGGACCGACACAGTATGGATATGTGATATATTATCATATATAGGTTGTGATTATAATCGAGTAAGATTATAATATATGAAATGGTTATATATAACCAATCGGAATTCATATAAGTGAAATACGTGAAATTAGATGGATTAAATCAGAATCTAAATCAGAATTTAAATTAAAACCTTGGAGATTTGGAAAGGTGTTTGTTAATAGATTTGGATTAAGTATAAGAGAATTTTAAAATCCTGGGAGATTTTAAATTGGTTTAAAGCCTTGTGAATGGTATTTGAAATATATTTCAAAGTGGAAATGTTTAAGAAATGGTTTTGAAATGGTATAGTATTGAACTCACTACGGTCGCTGGGAAGTAACTCCGATGTTGACTGCGCATCATCATCGGTGTGATTTTCAAGTTTCGAAGTGACAGATTACTACCAAAGATTTTGTTTTTGAATTTTTTTGAGAAAAACAAGTTGGTTTGAAATTCCAGGAAAGGATATTTGATTTTTGGGAAAAGCAAAGCTATTTGAAACTCCCGGGTAAAGGCTGTTTAAGATAAAAACAAATTAAAGTAAAATTTGTAAAATCCAATAAAATTGAGATGGAATTAAAAGCCAGTTATGTGAAAATCGTATTGAAATAGATTGATGTCAAGTGGAATTAGACTTGATTAGAGATAATCTGGAAGTATATTGGGCTAGTGAGTTATGGATTGGAAATCAAGAATAGTGCTTGAGTTTGAAATAAAATTCGACTTAGGTATAAGCGAATGGTTGTGTTAAAGATAAATTGATTTGAGATCCAGTTGGAATGACATTGGTATATGCTGAATTAACAGCAAGTGAAAGTGATAGAGTTGATATGCCCAACAAAAAGGTACAAGTTTATATTTGATATAAGCATGAGATTTACGAGCCGAATTGGCAAGCCGCTTGGTTGTTTGATTTTCTTTTGGGTTGGAGATGGCCTAGTGAGGCGAGTTGTGGTTTTACCGTTGGGGCTGTGCAAAGGAGGTTATGGCGAAATTTTCCAAAAATTTTAAATGTTAGAAAATTTTCAGAATTTTTGGAAATTTTAGTAGTCGGAAGGAATTAATATTTTAGTCGATATTAATTGGTCCAGTTGAAATCAGAAATAAGGGGTAAACAAATTTTAGGAATTCAAATAAATAGGGTCGTCCTCTACCTTAGCAATTTCGAGGACGAAATTATTTTAAGTGGGGAAGATTGTAATGACCCGCATTGTTAGCCGTGGAATAATTAATTAATTTAATTATGTAAATAAGGATTTAGAGATTTAAATAGTGGTTTAATTAATTATAGTGGAATAATTATTTTAATTAAATAACTATATAACATATTTAATTCAGAAATAACCAGAAATAGTGGATTGACAATATTCTATGAACAGGGTCGTCCCTTAGATTTAATTCAGCTTTGAGTTGAATTATATTGACGAATATATTCAATCGACGTCAGTTTGAACGTAGAATTATAATATAATTAAAATATAGCTCGAAATGGCGCGGCAGTTCGCTATTTGGCGATTTGAACTTCAACTGAGTATACAGGGTTCGTTTTAAAGCTGATTTCTGTGAAACAAGAAACGTGTGAAGCAGGTGGAGTATATCTTTCTAGTGGAAGAGAAAAATCGAGATTTCGTCGTGTAGATTTTGAGATATGTCCCAATCAAATTTTAAAATAGTCGCTATAGAATCATTATCGACCATAACGGTTTATTCGATATAACTAGAGATCGGGTTTGAATTCAGACAAGGTTCTTTTGGGACATTGTGATAATTTAATTTTTAGAATTTTTTTGTAGTTTTTAATTAATTTAATAAGAAACTTTTTATTTGGAGTATTCTGTACCCTTAATCAGCGATTTTGGGGTTTCACAATATGAGTTAACCTACCGATATTTTTATATTTTTGGTATCGTGGGACATTGCTCGTCTCACCAATATTTTTGTTTTTGTCCATAGCAGTCCATAGATATACGAAGTTTTATGAAATCAGTACCTTTAATAAAATATCTAGATATTTATATTGCCTATAAATATAAGTTCTAAACTCCTTAAACCTAATTTCTATTTTCTCTGGTCTTCCCAAGTTCTAGCCGCCACCCAAAAATCAGAAACCGTAAGAAGAAAATCAAAAAGGGAAAATCAAAACAAATTCGAATAAATTCATGCAAATCGAAGTATGTATATATTTAAATTCAAGGATGTGTGCTCTTCCATTTCCTACTGTTTTCGCTTCATTCGAACCTAGTTTTGGTTCACTCAAAAATTCATTAGCCGAAGTCCAGTTCCTCTGAGGGAGACTGCAGGCACTCGAGCCAGGGTTATGGGTCAGCGAGGGGTCGGCCAAGGACGGGGTTGACTCCGATGATGGCAGGTGGTTCCAGCAAAGCTTGAGGGGGTCGGTTTCCTTTTGGGGATTTAGGGTTCATTGTTTAAGAGACTGAGCCATGTTCTGGGCTACGTTGGATGGAGGAGATGGCATCGATGGATTGAGGAGGCTGAGGCGCATCTATGACGATGGGGCTGGCAGCTCCGACAATTTATGGGTAGCGCGGTCATCATCTAGAGATGGCGGAACTTCTATGTTGAGAAAATGGATATCGCGATTACTTGAATAAACGATTAAGCTTAACACGGTGTTAAAAGGTTAATAAGGTATTAACTGTATTTAAATAAGGATGGTCCGTTTTGTTTGATGATTGGTGGATTACAGAGAGGGATTGAGTTGCGTGATTCAAGTCTGGAGGAAGAAATGTTTAAAGCGTGGATAGATTTGGGAACGTATGTCCTGAACTCGGTATAAAAGGTGGTAATATACGGTGAAACACACTGTTGAAGTTAGCGTGTTTGAAGTTGGTATTTTTGGTGGCGATTTCACTTTGCAGAAGTCGAGCGAATGGGCTGTATTATTAAGGAGGAGCTTCAGCAGTTCGATTTTGAAACAATGTGGAAGATGGGTCCGGTGTTAAGGTGTTAGAACAGAAGTCTGAAAAAAAAGAATTACACGGGGAGGAGGATATTGGGTGCAAATGTTTTGTCAGGAGGAAGATGGCGTAAACTGTGATGATGTGGATTAAGAGATCATTAAAGGTTAATTCAAAATTAATTATATTATTAGTGGTCATATAATGTATACCAAACATATATATACATATAAAAATCATAACTACTGCATACGTTGTTCGAATTCAGCAAATATGGATCCGTTGGGATCGTATGGACGAGAGCTACCCAATGGGACTGAGTCGGAGTGGATTGGGGCTAGTTATAATTTATAGTGAAATAAATTGCCGTCTGAATCAAGCGATGGTTATCGTTATTAACGATGATCATCCAATGTGAGTAAAACTCACCAACTCCGAACAGTTCTATTTTTATAACGTATATTTAGAATTGATAAATGATGACTGATTGTTGTGTGTTAACTGTTGGTTGAGTTGCTTGTGTATTGGTTGAAAGTATAGATAACGATATATATATATATAAATCGTTAATCGAATATTGATTCTGTTTTATCAGAATATTATATATATGTATTGTTTCACATCTGTGATGCAGTGAAACTGGTTGGAGGAATCCGACTGGATTCCTCAACATTTATTTTACTGTTGTTCATATATTGTGATATATGATGTGATGTATAATCTGACATTGATTATGTGTGTCTGAACGATAATTATCGTTGTTATATGGCGTGTTAAATACCATAAGAAATACCAGAATGTGGAAAAGGGATTTTCAATGTATATCTTGGAAATAATTTATTTATATAAAATCAATGGATTTTATATTATAAAAGAAAAAGGATTTGGAATAAAAGGAATTATATTGGTTAAACAGATATAGAGGGAAATATTCGTAAAACAAATATAAAGGGAAAATATTTGTCAAACAAATAGAAAGAGAAATATTTGTAGAACATTTACAAATAGATTAAAAGGGATTATTTATTTATTTAGGGAATACATAGAATAGAATAAAGGAAATATTTATTTAGGAAACAAATACGATATTATAAAAGGAGTTAGAGTTAACCAGTTAGAGGTAATCAAATAGAGTTAATCGATTAGAGTTAAAAACGAACTAGAGTTAATCAAATAGAATTAAAGATATAGAGTTAAGCAAAATTAGAAGCTGACTAGAATTAGTAAATTGAATGGGTTCCTGAGTATCGATCTGATGTTGGTTTCGGCCTTCGGGGTTTATACTTAGGAAGTTATTCTCTTGTTAGTTTATAGTTAGAGTCTGATAGATGTGGGGTGATAGTGATATGTAAATAAACAAATGGAAATGTTTTCCAGGGTTAATAACGTATATTTTCTAAATATACACACATATATATATATATGTATGTATGTATGTATGTATGTATGGTTGATGATTGATCGATATAATTTCCAATTGGAAATAATATCGTTGTTTGCACACGTGTTTTTCTTTGATAGTTAACTCATCGACTATCAAAGTTTTCGACCATTTTAACTTTGTTAATATGGAGAGACCGGTTGGATTATTATCCGAAGAACCACTCTGTATTGGCATAAGCATTGCGAATCATATATGCCAAAGATAATTAAACATGGAGTTATGCAAGGGCTATCCTGTTTACAGAATAGTGCCTTCGGTTTGTCCAGTCCCAGGAAAACTTGTATGGACGAAGGTCTGACAGAGTATATCTGGTAGATCACGTAAGTTCATTGTTTCAAACGTTTTTACGTTGGTGGCGGAGGAATTTGTTTCTCTTAGCTGTATACCCGTGGTATTTTTGGGGAAATCAATTTGTGATTTGGCAGGTATGACGATGTGACATTCAAAGTGAATGAAGATGTGGCATGTAAAAGATAAGCGTAGCTTCTAGCCTTATATCCGGTAAATGACAGAAGTCGGGCTGGCAGCATGGCTAAGTCGGTCGCACCGAAGTAGGGTGTATAATCACCTTTCTAGAGAATATTCATTTGCTTCTTTAATCTATCAATGCTGTCCCATATATATATATATATATATATATATATATATATATATATATATATATATATACGGGAAACAGTTGCTGATCCCAACCGTTGGTGATATACATTCGATACCCTCAAGCGAAATGAGTGGTCGGTCATGTGTGTCTGAATTGCAAGATGTTCTTGTTGAACTCCAGTGTATCGTTCGTAGAGTACACTGATCGGAAGGTGGTTCCATACCTTGTCATAGTTGGAAATCCATTACCCAATATGTGCTTGCGGTTTTGATTGTATACTATATATGTAGAACGTGAGATGAAAGTGTTTCTGCTAGATGATTATTATATTATGGTTGATAGATATTATTATTATATCAAAAGGTTTTTGATATAAAGATAATTTGGATTCTCATAAGGGAAAAAACCCGTTCCGTTATACGACGTGGTCTTATGAGATATCGTTTAATGGCTCAATCTGTTTTAAACTATTTTACTCATACCAGTCCCATGACTGACCCGGAGTTTATTTGTTTGTTTCCCTAAACTCTTGGGTGTCCAATTTTGTACGGGCAGTCAAGTAGTCAGGATTTTACAGATATACTGGAAGAGCTTGGAGCAGGAGGCTTCAGGATTATATAGCTATAGTTATTTCCGCTGTGTTGTAAGTGTTGTACTTTGATAATGATGTATATTCAAGTGCAGATGTATATTTCAAGTTATGTTATATATATTGTATGTTATTGGTTCTGCTGTGTGGTTCGTGTTACTCTAATATTGTGTTCTTCTTCTTCTTCTTTTCTATTAGTTCTATCTTATCTATCCTCACCCTCTATCATCTTTCTGTTAATTTCTTGAATTTCCAGTGCAATTTGGGGTTGGACTTGTGTTATTTGATCAGCTCAAATTGGACCGGATTTTCGGGTCATTACAGAGTTATATTTTGATTTTGACGAAAACTGATCGAAACGATCGAATCAGCTTATGATACATATCCCATTGTGTTCGGAATTGGGGTAATTAGTTAGTGACGGCAGGCAGTGGGTCTCGTTTCATGGTCAAAATAAAAAGGTACCTTTTTGAAGAAGAAAATAATTAAATAAATTAAATTTATATAAACCCCCCTCTTCTTTCCCTCTTCCTACACCCGTTGACATGAAATAAAATAAAATAAAAAAAGAAGGAGAAGAAGACGCGCAGCAACAGCCGCGCGAGGCGCCGTTGGCGATCGTCGTTCCCCCCTCCCTCTCCGGTGCCGCGCCTCCCCCTCCTCAGCTCCCTCTTCCCCTCGCACTTCTCTCTCTCCTCCATCTCGACCCAGACCCGAAAAACCCTACCCAAAACCGCTGAACACCCCTCCGCATACCTCGTGCAATCCTCTATTCCGACGAGCCTCGCCTCGGACGCCACTCCGAATAGCTGCGACTATCCCTTCCTCGGTCAGCCACTGCTTCACCTCCCTCCTCTTGATTTCGATCCGAAAAAAATCTCCAGGCCGTCGCCTCCACCTTTAGAGCTGCCAATCACTCACTGCTAGCTCGGTGTGAGCACCTCCGCCTGCTGTAAGTCAAGACTTCGGTGGCGATGTAAGTTTTCATATTTTGTTTCTTTTTAGCTAAAGAAAGCTAGGGTTTTTAAAAACTGAAAATAGAGATTTTTAATTGGTTAAAACGAGATTTTTATATAATCAAAGGCGAGATTTTTATATATTCAGAGTCTGGATTTTTATATAATCAAAAATATAATTTTTGTTCCTAGAAAAGATGGGATTTTTTTTATTATTAGGTGGGCGTTGTAAATATTTGATTTTTATCTATATAGAAGAGAAATAAAAATATAATTTTTATCATAAAATTAGCGGTGTAACGGAGTGATTTTTACAGTTGTAGTAGAGATATAAAAATTTGATCTTTATATAAGAAGTTGAAATATAAAAATATAATTTTTATATAGAAAGAAGCATTGTAAAAATCTATGATTTTTAGTCGAGTAAAAATATAATTTTTAGTTATATATCGAAAGATTGATTTTTATATATAAACTAGTGAAGTAAAAATATGATTTTTCTTCGATAAAAATAGGATTTTTATATATGAAAGATCAGTTTGAAGATATGATTTTTATTTATTGGAATGAAGCAACAAAAATATAATTTTTATTATGAACAGCGGGACAAGGACTGCATTGGAATTCCAAACAGATCCAGATGGTTCAGTAGTTTAGAAGCAATGCACGGCGGAGTGGAACCCTCTGTGAGAACTTCTCACTTTAAATTTTCTTTTCTAGTTAAACTATATACTAGGATGCAGACGATGCTTAGCAGCACCCGACACCCGTCGTCCACAGACCATAGATGGCTTGTATGTTCGATTGTTTGATGTGTTGTGAAAATTGATTGTGTGATGTGAAATGAAATAAAATATTTATATAGTTAAAAATATTTTATCGTTAAAAATATAATCTTTAACGGGAATGTGAATAAATAAATATTTATAAACAAATCGAACGATTTGTTTATATACATTGATTTGACTGATATTTATTGGGACGATAAATTTTATACATCGCCCAACTGCACAAATAAAAATTTGTGTTTGTTGATTTGAAACCCCACATGGGTGTTGGGATGATATTTAAAGTTCACTAATCCCGACTGATTAGTAGTGTTTCAATCGATAGGTTGACAGACAGTTGTGTAGTGCACTTTGGATGATGGTTGATTATTTATCGTTGCTATTATATACATGTGTTGTATGGGATCCATATAATTAACATTATATGGTAATTGATTGGGCCTCATTCCAAATTGGAAAATAAAGAATATTACAAAAGAAAATTCATGTGTTGAATATAATAAATAGTCATGTGTTGACGATGCTCAAGTGTTGAGAATTCATTTGTTGAAAATGTATTCATGTGTTAACTAAAATATATATACAATAAAATTCACCCTTTTATTGTAAGTAAGAATTAATAAATATTCATGTGTTGAATAAAATATATATTCATGTGTTGAAGAAAGTTTTCATTTGTTGAATAGAATAACGAAGTTATTGAAATATATATAAAGCCGTGTTGATTAGATATGCGCCATTTTGACGTGAACGATATTTATATCGATTTTATTCAATTTTATAACGAATATAGAAAAGGAAGTGATTTCAAAATAAAACGTTTTGAAAATATTATCATTTATATATTAATGATATGGAATATTCAATTTTGATTTAAAATTGAATATGAAGTTGAAATAGTTTTTGAAACGAATTTAAAAAGAATTATAAAGTACATTTTGAATTGAAATCAACGAAATATATATAATATATATATATTATATATATTAAATGGCCTGAATAGAACGCGCCGCGCCGCGGCAGTTCGCGAATATACGGTAGATCCGACCGTCGGATTCTCCTGAAACCAGAACCGTTGGGTTCGTATCGAAAAGAGCTTTCCAATGAATATTAGAAATCAGAAATCTAATGGTTGGATTTGGAATTATGTCCAAATCAAGTTTGGGAAAGGTCGATGTAAGTGCAGTTCGACGACCGTTATGGGAAATCGACTGTACGGACCTTGATAAAATTATTAAAAATAACAATAAATTATGTGAAATCATATTATATGAATTGGAAAGAATTGGGGTGAAAATCCCATATTTAAAGAGGACAAAAATATATTTTTATCGAAATGAACTAGTTTTGAACAAGATTTGAAGTGGTTTTAAAAATAATCAAAATTCCCAATATACGTATTGGAATGGATTTTAATCGAAATTGTCTTCGGAATATTTCGATGTTGGATTTTGTGATTATACAGATATGGTTGTGGAAATTTGAAAGATATATTTATATCGTTATTTCCAATACGATATTTGTTGGTTTGCAGAATTTGATATTGAATATAAGCCGATATATTTTCTATTCAGAGCCTTGTATTTAATATCAAATGGGATTTCGGGTTCGTCGTGAATGGTATCTTAGATAACACTGTTCTCGAACCCAGTTTAGAATAGAATATATCGTTCAATTAAGATTTAGCGAAATTGTCCAGTTAATTTGGTAGTTAACTGGAATTGAATTTAAATTGGTTTTTGGGTTTATCGTGAGCAGTGTTTTGAATAACAGCTGTTCTTTAACCCGGTTAATAATGGAATGTGATTTTGGGTTTATCGTGAATCGTTTTTTAGAGGACATTAGTTCTTTAACCCAGATAAAGACAGGATATTGATCTTTGGGAAGATTAAAACTAAGTGGAGCTTTAATGAATCTTTAATTAGATTGAAATGATCGAAAATGGAGTACCACAAGTTTTTCTCCAAAGTGATAGTTACATCTTTAATTAGATTTGAACGTGAAATGGTAATTAATATTTACCGATAACACCATGGTGTTAGATATGGAGTATTACTCCATGGGATGAATAGGTTGGGATTGGGAAATAAAATAAATAGTTACTTCGGTTTGGTTCGCTAATCCCGACTAGTTTTGGAAAACCGTAATATGGTTTGAAATGATATCCAAAGGGAGATTAAAGAATAAATTTAGAAGAATTTATCTTTGATAAAATTAATGGGAACCTTTCCCTTAGAATGTGAATATCTGAATAAAAGAATATTCTGAATTGGAATGAGGCGTATATTGTGTTTGTCTAACATTTGTTTATTATATACGCGGTTTATTCGGAAAGGCCGGGTTTATACCCATTCTGAATAACCGATTCGACGATAAGTCGAAGATGAAGAGGGTGGTTTAAGACCGGAAGTCTTCACATTGTTTGGGTGATTACTGATGATCTTGATTGGGCTGTACACCCAAGATGAGGGAATCAGTTGCTGATCGTCCAGACGTACCTGGAGATCGATGGATATGCGAGGAAAGTGCCTCCAATTTCGTTCAGACCCAGAATGAACTTGTAAATTGACTGTGTGTCTGACACTGGATTTTATTCTGTGTTGATTGATCTCTATTAAATATACATATGTTAGGTGGAGGAGAATTTTTTCTCTTGCTAAACACCCTTCTCTGAGACGTATGATCTCAGAGGTTGTATATCGATGGACATCAGTCGCATGGTGTGAATTGCCTGTGTGGCATGCCTAAGTGGCAATTGATCAAGGCTTCTATTGAAAAGCAAAGTCTTGTGGTTGATGATCAAAGCACAGCTTATGTGGCATAGCTTTGTGTATAGCGTGAATTCACGAGCCTCACACCTCGGTATGAGTCAAAAACGGGATAAGGACCCAAGGAGTGCACGGCGTTTCTTTCTAGCTAGTGGTGGTGTCAGTGCTTAAACTGGCTGACATTTATATACTTTTCACCTGTGTGGTTGTTGGAATGTGAGGTGCCTCGAATATATGGTCGATAACTAGCACTATATGAGCCAACGTACGGACCATTATATAGGTCCTATAGGACCGGGAAACGTGTGTTCAGGAATTGCCAATCCTCAAAAGTAAGAGAGGACCGACCTTGGAGGATCCAAGGGATCGCCGTGTGTGGTCCTGAGGCATTTGCTAGAGTGTCTCGAATCGGAGAGGAGCTTGCCCCTTGCCTCGACTCATGATGGAATCCAATTTCCAATACGTGACTTTCGGTTTTATTTGTAGGGCCTAGTATGGCGACTTAGTGGGATGCGGCACTGAGACGACCCGAAATCCCGTTCAGACGAAAACAAGGGTTATCTTTGGAATATAACACAGAAAACAGATAATAGCAGAATAGAATTAAATAAATACACCAGATAATGAACAATAGAATATACTGGATAAAAGTAATCATCAGAGTTACACAGTATACAGGATCTTACTTAGTACAAATACAGTTCAGCTAAACATAAATGTCTACAGCGGAAATAAACAAAATATGTACAATAGGAGCTGAACAGCATAAAAAGAGATAAATGATAGAATCCATCTTCAGCTCCAGCTATCCAGAAAGAACCAGCTAAACCTGAATACAAGGCTGCCCATGTAGAAAAAGGGGCACTCGAGTTTGAAAGTGAAACAAACTACGAGTCAGTCATGGGACTGGTATGAGAAATCTACTCGACACATATATAACTTGACAAATCACAGGACCACGCCACTTTCGTGGAACGGGTTTACTCCATTGGATTACCAGTGCTTCAAAACAAATCTTTCTTTTAAAACAACGCAATGCATTTTATAAAAATGAAGCCATTATAAGACTCAGTTCCCATCACACAATGCAACGCAAACCGGAGGATAGAGTTTTACCTTATAATGGCCAAAATATGATTGATACGAATAAAACAAAGGCATTTGATATTATTGCTAGTGTTTATATGTTTTGAAAACAATTTCAAATCATAACTATCAATCATAGACGGCATTAATGCCCCATACCACTATGTCGCCATATATAGGTATACAATCAAAACCGCACAGTCACGTATTTGGAAATTGGATTTCCGTCATGAACCAAGGCAAAAGATAGTCCTTACCGAATTCGAGACAATCTAGCCCATGTCTCAGGCCCAGACTCAGGTGGGCCCTTGGATCGTCAGGGCCGGTCCACCGATGTGGATTATTATGCCTGAACACTACGTTTCTCCCCCATTTGGGGCGTAAACGAGCCAACGAATGACTCCATCGGACCCGGATCGTCCGATCAAACCGAGGCGCCTCGCAACAGCAACAACCACATAGGTGAAAAGTATATAAATGTCAGGGCTGGTAGGTCACTGACACCACCCTAGCTAGAAAGAAACGCATGCCCTCCCTGAGGTCCTTCTCCCGTTTTAGGTTCATACCGGGGTGTGAGGCTCGCGAATTCACGTTATACACAAAGCTACGCCACACAGGCGGTGCTTTGATCATCACCACAAGACTTTGCCTTTCAACAGAAGCCCTGATCACTGCATCTTAGCATGCCACACAGGCAATTCATGCCATGCGACTGATGTCCATCGATATACAACCTTTGAGCTCGTGCGTCTCAGAGAAGGGCGTTAAGCAAAAGAATAAATTCTCCGCCGCCAAACAGATGTATATTTAACAGAAATCAATCAACACCGAATAAACTCCAATGTCAGACACACAGTCCATTTACAAGTCCGTTCTGGGTCTGAACGAAACCGGAGGCACTAAATACCTCGCAAACCCATCGATCACAACTTACATCTGGACGATCACCACTCATTATCCATATTTCGGGATGCCTCCCAATCAGGACCTCGGTTACCATCTAAACGAGGTGAAGATCTCCGGTCTTCGACCACCGTCTTCATCTTCGACTTTCAATCGTCGGTCAATTATTTGAAATGAGAATTAACTCGGCCTTCTCAAATAATTCACGTATATTTAGAATTTCAAATCAATTTACTTCAATGGTTAAATTATTCGACAACGCCAATCTTGTTCTTTAATGTAATTTTCACACCAAACACATTCAACCATCAAAAGCCACATAAATCGAGCAAATTCAGTTTATTTCCATTCCATATCACTTATGATATTTTATAACTATTTAACGCTATTTTTATTTATTTTAAAATAGCTAATTTATTCAAAACGTCGCTTCGGGCCATAAAGCGGCCGTGGCGCTGTTTTTCTTCAGATTTGATTTACACATATCTGAAAATCTAACCGTTGGATCTTCACAAAATTTACATCATTAGAAAGGTCTTCTCAAAATGAATCCAACGGTTCCAGTTTCGGGAAATTCCGACGGTCGGATCTCCCGGTACAATCGTTTGAAGTTTCGATTTCAAAATACGAACTGCAGCGTCGTTATTCGATTAAATATAATTATATTTATATATATATAAATATATAATCGTTTCTGGCGCTGTTTTTCTTCAGATTTGAATTAAACGTTCCAGACAATCCAACCGTTGGATTTTTACAAGGTTGGTGCCGTTGGAAAGATATTTCCAAGGCGAACCCGACGGTTGTGGTTTCGGGAAAATCCAATGGTCGGATTCCCCGTACTAGTTGTTTGAAATCACGGCTTCAAAAATGCGAACTGCATGGCCACGTTTCATTTTAATTTTATTTATATTTATATAATTATATAAATATAGTTCATTCAACAATTTCAATATCGTTTTCACTTCAAATATTTCACTAACGCCTTAAAATTTTGGAAAATTTCGCCATAACCTCCCCTGCACCGGGAGCATCGGGAAATCGCAAATAGCTTTCCCGGTCCTTCTAATCTCAAAAAGAAAAAGGAAAAGCCAAGCGGCTAGCCAACAGGCTCATAAAATCATCACCCAAACAAAACAGTAAATGTGTACCTATTTGTCGGGCACAAAATTTTATTCCTCTTCTCTAGCCCCTTTGCTATAACCTGTTCAATGAATATGCATGTACATATATATACAGTTCTTATCATTTATCGTTTTCTATCCAAATTCACATTTGATTTCTATTCGGTTTAAAAACACCATTCATTCGAATGTTACATACATAGGTACAAATCATATCATTAGCTAATTAATGAATATTTCAACTCATATATGTTTATTTGAACAAGTGGCTATTTTTAACACTTCACATTTCAACGATTCATGCATACAATAAAAATGTGATTTTTATTGTAAAACAATTCATTTTAAAACACTATTTTTCTATATAGTTCATATAGGTGACAAAAATAGGATTTTTATCATAAAACAATTTCTTTTAAAACGAGATTATTTTACACAGTTCATATAGTCGATAAAAGGTGATTTTTATTATCAAACGATTTATTTCAAAATATGAATACCATTCAACACATGAATTTCTAATCAACGAATGAATATCGATTCAACACATGAAGGTTTTCTATAGTTTCTATATATAGATAAAAATGTGATTTTTATATTTAAAACGCGAATACCATTCAACACATGAATTTCTAATCAACGAATGAATATCAATTCAACACATGAAGGTTTTCTATAGTTTCTATATATAGGTAAAAAATGTGATTTTTATATTTAAAACGCGAATACCATTGAATACATGAATTTCTAATCAACGAATGAATATCAATTCAACACATGAAGGTTTTCTATTCATTGAATAAATATAATTTAAGCAGATGAAAATAATTCAAACACACGAATATTATTCAAAATTTCGGCAGCATAACGGCAGGGTAGTTAAAACCGGGACCGTCCCTAGTACGGCTCCTCGCTCTACCTTAAAACCTCGCGGTTTTTGACAATGGGGATCATGCATCTAATTCGCACGCAGGCGGCATGTATATATTTATTTAATTTCCACAAACTAATCCTATGTGGTTTCAACCAAATATTTCTCAATCACAAACGGGTATTTTTCAACCACAATCAATCAATATCAACCACAAACAATCCCAAACCATCATTCGCTATCAATCAATTTTCACATCAATTTCAATCAATAAATATCGTCCATGGTTTGTGGACAAGGAGCGTATATATATATATATATATATATATATATATATATATATATATATAGCAATTCACTTTTATTTCAACACATATATACATATAGAAAAAGAAATTGAAGAGTGAGAAATTCTCATCTATAGCTATCCAACTTCACGACACTTCACTTAGAGAAATCTTCGCCTTTCTCGCCCTTTTTTTTCGCCCGTAGCCACTACATATATAAAAACCCGAATTTTTACTATGCTATTTAATATATAAAAATCATATTTTTACTTCGATGTTCAATATATAAAAATCATATTTTTACTTCGATGTTCAATATATAAAAATCATATTTTTACTTCGATGTTCAATATATAAAAATCATATTTTTACTTCGATGTTCAATATATAAAAATCATATTTTTACTTCGATGTTTAATATATAAAAATCATATTTTTACTTCGATGTTTAATATATAAAAATCATATTTTTACTTCGATGTTCAATATATAAAAATCATATTTTTACTTCGTTATATTCTATATGAAAAGAATATATTTTTACAACGCTATTCTATATCTAATTTTCTTCTACTAAAGGTCGAATCTTTTTAATGAACAAATTCTAATCTTTCCTTAAACAAAATCTTATCCTTCTTTGCTATAATATAAATAAATAAATCTGATTTTAACATATGTTTCTAGCACAAAAAACTGATTTTTGACATGTAGTTTTAACTTAAAGAAAATCAGATTTAAAAAGAAAATAAAATAAACTCACCTTGATTCAAATGGAGAAGGGGGGGGGGGAGTCACGCGTCGGGATGTGGACTGAGGCGGCGGAGTGGTGGTGCAGTCGGCGGTGGGAGGCTAGGGCACGGCGGAGGGTTCTTCGAGGTGGGCGCGGGTGTGGGGTTCCACGCGAGAGAGAGGGCGACTGCGAGCTGGGGGGGTTCTCCGGCGTCACGGCGAAGCCCGGGGGGAAGCTCGATGCGTTGGGCGGCCTACTGGGGAGGAGCGACGTCGATCGCCTCCTTCCTCTTTTTTTTTCTGATTTGATTCGGGAGAAAGGTATACGGGGGGGGGGGGGGGGGGTGAGTATATGCAGGGTGTTGACTTCTAATAATAATATATATTTATTTAATTTAATTTTCAAAAAGCAACTTTCTATTTTGAACTCGAAACGAAACCCACCGCTTGTCGTCTATAGCGTTTTACCCCTATTTCGAACACAATGGGATATGTATCGTAAGCTGATTCGAACGTTTTGATCAGTTTCCGTTGAATTTATATTTAAATCACAATATTGAATTTCAAACGTACATTTCAAATTACCGGGGTCACATACTGACTCTAAAAATTCCAGAAAAATATTTTCTGGCTTCGTATTGACGATACGGTCCTAACAAAACTAGTTTCGTCGAATTCTGAGACCGTTTGAAAAATGACCATTTTCCAGTCGATTAAAATCAACTGAAACCGGTCAAATGCGTTTTCCTTTTCCACGCTCACATATTGATTCGAAAAATTATGAAATTTGAGACCTAGCAATAATTTGACATCACGGATCCAACAAAAGTGGTTTCGTCGAAATCCGAGGTCGTTTGCAAAATGTCCATTTTTAAGGGCCTGAATTCCATAGCGACTATTCAGAATTTTCAACTGGACATAGCTTTTGATTTCCGCTATCAAATTTCGATTTTTCAGATTCGTGGAAAGGTATTCACTAACAGATTTAAATATTTTTGGTTTCACTAAAATTCGTTTTGTTTTGCACCCGGTATAGTCCGACAAAGTTTGAATTCGATTTTCGAAACTACAGCGCCATTTCAGGCCTTATTTATAATTATAATTAATTATATTCGTTCTCAATTGTTGATTCAAACTCACTTTTCATTGCCATTACCTAAAATATTTATTTTAAATATTTAAAATCCATTAATTTAGCCAATTTAAAAATTTTAAATTGGTTCAGGTTTTCTGGGTCGTTACAATCTCCCCCACTTAAAACTTTTCGTCCCCGAAAAGGAACAAAGTCGAAAGTGGTTTGATAAATCTACAATCACACAACTCAACAACCAATCCAATTGTCTTTAACCTTCACAAATATACTAATCAAATCCTATACCCTTTAAAGATCATTCAGACTATATAATTAAAAGTGCACATCTATGAAAAGAAAATAACAATAGAGTAGAGAATTGGATGGTAGTGCAAAGCAGGGTAAATGTACCTTGCACCAGAGTCAATCGGAGATATCTACTCGGCATCTAGGATAAGCCTTCTGAATGCTCTCCTCAGTTTCCCAAGTACAATCTCGCGGATCTCCACTCCATTGCACTTTGACTAAGCGAACCTTCTTGTTCCTCAGCTCTTTGGTTTCTTTGCCTATTATCTTTAGCGGCTCTCTTCTCACAGCTAATTCTGGGGTTATTTCAATGTCATGTTGAGCTGCTTCTTCCACGATCAAGTCTGGATCATGAACGTGCTTTCGAAGTTGAGATATGTGAAATACATCATGAATTTCAGGCAACCAATTAGGCAGTTTGACCCTATAAGAAAGAGTTCCAATCCGTTCCAGAATAGGAAACGGACCAATGAATTTGGGTGCCAACTTTCAAGCTTTTCCGAATCGGATAACTCCTCTCATCGGCGATACTTTCAAATATACATAGTCGCCAACTTCAAAGGATATATCTCTTCTTTTTCTATCGGCATAGCTCTTTTGTCGGCTTTGAGCGGCGAGTAATCGCTTCTTAATAAAATCGACTTTGTCGGCAGCTTCTCGAATCATATCAGGACCCAACACAAGTCTATTTCCAGGTTCGACCCAACAAGAAGGAGATCGGCACGGTCTACCAAACAATGCTTCGAATGGCGACATTGTCAGACTCGCCTGGTAGCTGTTGTTATAAGAGAATTCAGCCAAATGCAGATGGTCTTCCCATGATCCACCGAAATATAGAACACAAGCCCGCAATAGATCTTCTAAAATGCGATTCACCCTCTCAGTCTGACCGTCTGTCTGAGGATGATAAGCGGTGCTCAAGTTTAACTTTGTTCCCAGCTCGACTTGAAATGCTTCCCAGAATTTGCTAGTGAATATTGTATCTCTATCACTTACTATACTGAGCGGCACTCCATGCAGTCTAACTATTTCCCTGAAGTAAATCTGCGCCAGACTCTGAGCGGTTCTATTTGATCTGACAGGTATGAAATGGGCGGTCTTCGTGAAGCGATCTACGATCACCCAAATACTGTCATTTCCCTTTCTGGTTCTGGGCAAACCATCAATGAAATCCATAGAAATATGCTCCCACTTCCAGCCCGGAACTTCTAGCGGTTGTAATAATCCAGCCAATTTCTGTTGGTCGCTCTTGACTAGTTGGCAAGTAGGGCATCGGCTAACATATATTGAAACGTCTCTCTTCATAGCCTTCCACCAGAATGTTCTTTTGAGATCGTTATACATTTTGTCCACGCCAGGATGGATACTCAGCTTGGACTTGTGACACTCGTCTAACACTTCCCTTTTTAGCTCAGGAACGTCGGGAATACAAATCCTTCCTTTTAGCCTCAAAGTCTCGTCGTTATCTATTTGAAAACACGAGGGTTCGCCTTTCTAAATCCTTCTGATCATATCCTTAATAAAGTTATCCTCCTTCTGCAGAATAGATATTTTGTCAATCAAGGATGTCGTGATAATAAAGCTGGCGATCATTACATTCTTTCTGCTCAGCGCATCGGCCACGACATTGGCTTTCCCTGGAGTATATATAATTTCAAAGTCATATGCTGCAAGAAACTCCAGCCAACGCTGCTGCCTTAAATTTAAGTCCTTCTGAGTGAACAGATACTTTAACGACTGGTGATCTGTAAACAGTTCAAATCTCTCGCCCAGAAGATAGTATCTCCAGATCTTCAAAGAGAATATGATAGCCAATAACTCAAGATCATGAGTTACATAGTTTTTCTCGTGCGGTTTCAGTTGACGGCTAGCATAAGCAATCACTTGGCCTCTTTGCATTAACACTGCGCCAAGGCCTTCTCTAGAAGCATCAGTCCATACTTTTAAATCCTGGTTGCCATCGATGATGGTTAACACAGGAGCTGTCATTAATCTCAACTTCAGCTCTTCGAAAGCCTCCTCACTTTCTGGAGTCCATTTGAATTTAGAATGCTTCTTTGTAAGCTTCGTTAAGTGACCAGATATCTTCGAAAGGTCTTTAACGAATTTCCGGTAATAACTAGCCAATCCGAGAAAACTGCGGACTTCAGTGGGAGTACTAGGCTGTTTCCAGTTCTGAATGGCTGTGATTTTACTTGGATCCACAGCAATTCCTTCTTTCGATACGACGTGGCCTAGAAATTTCACTTCATCTTGCCAGAATATACATTTGGAAAACTTGGCTTTCAATACATTCCTTCTGAGAATCTCCAACACTTGTTCCAAATGTTTTTCATGTTCGGCCTTTGATTTAGAGAAGATTAGAATATCGTCAATAAAAACCAGAACAAATTTATTCAATACTCCCCTAAATACTCTATTCATTAGATCGACGAAGTAAGTTGGAGCGTTACATAAGCCGAACGGCATTACTAACCACTCGTAGAATAAGTCGGGGCCTCTGAACGCTGTCATTGGAACACACTCTTCGGCAATTCGAAGTTGATGGAAACCTGTAGCTAAGTCCATTCGTGAAAATACTTGTGCTCCATTTAATCGATCCAACAAATCATCAATCCGCGGCAATGGATACTTGTTCTTTATTGTCTGTTTGTTCAGATCACGATAATCCACACATAGACGTAGAGTACCGTCTGATTTTGGGACAAATACCACGGCTGCACCCCAATCAGAGAAACTAGGCCTTATCAGACCTTTCCATACCAGCTGTCGTGTTTGATTGTCTAATTCCTCCTTCTCTTTCAAGGACATTCTTCGAATAGCGTGAACTACCGGCGTTGCATTGGGAATTAAAGCAATTTTGAAATCTATTTCTCTCTGCGGAGGTAAGCGAACAACTTCTTCGAACACATCCGCATAGTTCTTGACGACAGGAATATCTTTGATGAGGTCAGGAATATTCTCTGTGACTTCAGGGACATTCTCTATTTGGGATGGAGAAACATTCAAAGCTGCCCAGAAGTCTTTTCTATTAGCATTCTGACCTTCATAGGGAATGGTTATATAATCGCCTGATTTAATCTTCGCCTTTACGACTCTGTCGGCGCATTTAACCTCAGCTTCATATTTGGTCAACCAGTCTAACCCCAAGATAAGATCAAACTCTTTAAAATTCATGACGGCTGCGACGGTAGGAAACCGATAACGAGAGAAAGAAACCGGCACTCCACAAACCCAACTTAGATCAATGGAATCCCCAACCGGATTCTGGACAGTCATTGGTTCTTTGAGCTTTTTCAAATTCAAATCCAGTTTCTTAGCTGCATCCTTGGCAATGAAGCTGCGTGACGCGCCAGTGTCAAACAGTACTTTAACTGGGATGTCTTTGACAGTTAGCGTGCCTTCTAAAACATCTGGTCTCTCCTGAATAGCCGATGGCTCAGAAGCTTCTGCTATTTCATTTATTTGAACCACATTGGTCTTTTTTAACAGCCAGCAATTCTTCGCAATATGACCCGGCTGGTGGCACTTATGGCATCCTCTGCCCTCATGAACCCTTTTATTAGATTTAGATACTTCCTTCTTTTGTTTCTTTAAAGATTTGCATTTTCCTTGCAAATGCCCCTGCTTATGGCAGTTATTGCATATGGCAGTCGTTACTGGTTCCTTTTCGGATCTGGCCCATATTCGATTTACTTCGGGCTCCTTACCGACTTCAGACATTGTACTGGCCTCAGGGCGATCAGTTTCAGACTCAATATTATTACTAGAGCTGACTCCCTCTTCGTACTGTAGCATACCTTTCTTATCTAGATCTTCATATTGATAAGCCATATAAATCATTTCTGAAAAGGGAAGCTTCACATGCCCCAATACTTTATTCTGGTATTTCCTTTGAAGCCCGTGAATAAATCTCATATTTTTCCTCTTCGGATTTTGAATTAGATGAGGAGAAAAGTGAGAAAGTTCATTGAATTTCTTATGATATTCGGGAATGGTCATGTCTCCTTGTATCAGATAAGAAAATTCATCGCATAATCGCTCAGTTGCTTCGGGAGGAGTAAATCTTTCCAAGAAAATCACTTTGAATCTATCCCAGGTGATATCACCTTCTGGATTATCCTTAATAACTGAATCCCACCAGAACAAAGCTTCTTCTTTGAGCGCCCAGGAGGCCAGTAATCTTTTCTGGTCACCCCTCAGCTTTAATGCTTCGAAGATTTTCTCAGCCGAACGAATCCAAGCTTGTGTCTTCATAATAGATTCTTCACCCGAGAACGGCTTTCCACCCAGATTTCTATATTTCATATATAGGGCTTCTATATCCGGGTCAGTATTACTTCTTCTGTTTCTGGCACTCATTTTTCTAGTACTTCTGCAAATGGCAGATCAAGTGTCAGGTCACAGAAAAGGTAGTTTAAAATATTGAAACACATACTTCAAATGTAAATGTGTCTATCAAGGTGTAATTTCATTCTGCTTTACTCATACTAGGATATTACTGATCCTATCTGTATTGAGTTTCCCGTCCTAGAACACTACTGGTTCTATTTCTGACGAGTTCGTTCGAATGTTATATTCTAGAACTAAGCTTAACCAAAGCTCTGATACCACGTTGAGACGACCCGAAATCCCGTTCAGACGGAAACAAGGGTTATCTTTGGAATATAACACAGAAAACAGATAATAGCAGAACAAAATTAAATAAATACACCAGATAATGAACAATAGAATATACTGGATAAAAGTAATCATCAGAGTTACACAGTATACAGGATCTTACTTAGTACAAATACAGTTCAGCTATACATAAATGTCTACAGCGGAAATAAACAAAATATGTACAATAGGAGCTGAACAGCATAAAAAGAGATAAATGATAGAATCCATCTTCAGCTCCAGCTATCCAGAAAGAACCAGCTAAACCTGAATACAAGGCTGCCCGTGTAGAAAAAGGGGCACCCGAGTTTGAAAGTGAAACAAACTACGAGTCAGTCATGGGACTGGTATGAGAAATCTACTCGACACATATATAACTTGACAAATCACAGGACCACGCCACTTTCGTGGAACGGGTTTACTCCATTGGATTACCAGTGCTTCAAAACATATCTTTCTTTTAAAACAACGCAATGCATTTTATAAAAATGAAGCCATTATAAGACTCAGTTCCCATCACACAATGCAACGCAAACCGGAAGATAGGGTTTTACCTTATAATGGCCAAAATATGATTGATATGAATAAAACAAAGGCATTTGATATTATTGCTAGTGTTTATATGTTTTGAAAACAATTTCAAATCATAACTATCAATCATAGACGACATTAATGCCCCATACCACTATGTCGCCATATATAGGTATACAATCAAAACCGCACAGACACGTATTTGGAAATTGGATTTCCGTCATGAACCAAGGCAAAAGATAGTCCTTACCGAATTCGAGACAATCTAGCCCATGTCTCAGGCCCAGACTCAGGTGGGCCCTTGGATCGTCAGGGCCGGTCCACCGATGTGGATTATTATGCCTGAACACTACGTTTCTCCGCCCTTTGGGGCGTAAACGAGCCAACGAATGACTCCATCGGACCCGGATCTTCCGATCAAACCGAGGCGCCTCGCAACAGCAACAACCACATAGGTGAAAAGTATATAAATGTCAGGGATGGTAGGTCACTGACACTACCCTAGCTAGAAAGAAACGCATGCCCTCCCGGAGGTCCTTCTCCCGTTTTAGGTTCATACCGGGGTGTGAGGCTCGCGAATTCACGTTATACACAAAGCTACGCCACACAGGCGGTGCTTTGATCATCACCACAAGACTTTGCTTTTCAACAGAAGCCCTGATCATTGCGTCTTAGCATGCCACACAGGCAATTCATGCCATGCGACTGATGTCCATCGATATACAACCTCTGAGCTCGTGCGTCTCAGAGAAGGGCGTTAAGCAAAAGAATAAATTCTCCGCCGCCAAACAGATATATATTTAACAGAAATCAATCAACACAGAATAAACTCTAATGTCAGACACACAGTCCATTTACAAGTCCGTTCTAGGTCTGAACGAAACCGGAGGCACTAAATACCTTGCAAACCCATCGATCACCACTTACGTCTGGACGATCACCACTCATTATCCATATTTTGGGATGCCTCCCAATCAGGACCTTGGTTACCATCTAAACGAGGTGAAGATCTCCGGTCTTCGACCACCGTCTTCATCTTCGACTTTCAATCGTCGGTCAATTATTTGAAATGAGAATTAACTCGGCCTTCTCAAATAATTCACGTATATTTAGAATTTCAAATCAATTTACTTCAATGGTTAAATTATTCGACAACGCCAATCTTGTTCTTTAATGTAATTTTCACACCAAACACATTCAACCATCAAAAGCCACATAAATCGAGCAAATTCAGTTTATTTCCATTCCATATCGCTTATGATATTTTATAACTATTTATCGCTATTTTTATTTATTTTAAAATAGCTAATTTATTCAAAACGACGCTTCGGGCCATAAAGCGGCCGTGGCGCTGTTTTTCTTCAGATTTGATTTACACATATCTGAAAATCTAGCCGTTGGATCTTCACAAAATTTACATCATTAGAAAGGTCTTCTCAAAACGAATCCAACGGTTCCAGTTTCGGGAAATTCCGACGGTCGGATCTCCCGGTACAATCGTTTGAAGTTTCGATTTCAAAATACGAACTGCAGCGTCGTTATTCGATTAAATATAATTATATTTATATATATATAAATATATAATCGTTTCTGGCGCTGTTTTTCTTCAGATTTGAATTAAACGTTCCAGACAATCCAACCGTTGGATTTTTACAAGGTTGGTGCCGTTGGAAAGATATTTCCAAGGCGAACCCGACGGTTGTGGTTTCGGGAAAATCCAATGGTCTGATTCCCCGTACTAGTTGTTTGAAATCACGGTTTCAAAAATGCGAACTGCACGGCCACGTTTCGTTTTAATTTTATTTATATTTATATAATTATATAAATATAGTTCATTCAACAATTTCAATATCGTTTTCACTTCAAATATTTCACTAACGCCTTAAAATTTTGGAAAATTTCGCCATAACCTCCCCTGCACCGGGAGCATCGGGAAATCGCAAATAGCTTTCCCGGTCCTTCTAATCTCAAAAAGAAAATGGAAAAGCCAAGCGGCTAGCCAACAGGCTCATAAAATCATCACCCAAACAAAACAGTAAATGTGTACCTATTTGTCGGGCACAAAATTTTATTCCTCTTCTCTAGCCCCTTTGCTATAACCTGTTCAATGAATATGCATGTACACATATATATGTACAGTTCTTATCATTTATCGTTTTCTATCCAACTTCACATTTGATTTCTATTCGGTTTTAAAACACCATTCATTCGAATGTTACATACATAGGTACAAATCATATCATTAGCTAATTAATGAATATTTCAACTCATATATGTTTATTTGAACAAGTGGCTATTTTTAACACTTCACATTTCAACGATTCATGCATACAATAAAAATGTGATTTTTATTGTAAAACAATTCCTTTTAAAACACTATTTTTCTATATAGTTCATATAAGCGACAAAAATAGGATTTTTATCATAAAACAATTTCTTTTAAAACGAGATTATTTTACACAATTCATATAGTCGATAAAAGGTGATTTTTATTATCAAACAATTTATTTCAAAATATGAATACCATTCAGCACATGAATTTCTAATCAACGAATGAATATCGATTCAACACATGAAGGTTTTCTATAGTTTCTATATATAGATAAAAATGTGATTTTTATATTTAAAACGCGAATACCATTCAACACATGAATTTCTAATCAACGAATGAATATCAATTCAACACATGAAGGTTTTCTATAGTTTCTATATATAGGTAAAAAAATGTGATTTTTATATTTAAAACGCGAATACCATTCAACACATGAATTTCTAATCAACGATTGAATATCAATTCAACACATGAAGGTTTTCTATTCATTGAATAAATATAGTTTAAGCAGATGAAAATAATTCAAACACACGAATATTATTCAAAATTTCGGCAGCATAACGGCAGGGTAGTTAAAACCGGGACCGTCCCTAGTACGGCTCCTCGCTCTACCTTAAAACCTCGCGGTTTTTGACATGGGGATCATGCATCTAATTCGCACGCAGGCGGCATGTATATATTTATTTCATTTCCACAAACTAATCCTATGTGGTTTCAACCAAATATTTCTCAATCACAAACGGGTATTTTTCAACCACAATCAATCAATATCAACCACAAACAATCCCAAACCATCATTCGCTATCAATCAATTTTCACATCAATTTCAATCAATAAATATCGTCCATGGTTTGTGGACGAGGGGCGTATATATATATATATATATATATATATATATATATATATAGCAATTCACTTTTATTTCAACACATATATACATATAGAAAAAGAAATTGAAGAGTGAGAAATTCTCACCTATAGCTATCCAACTTCACGACACTTCACTTAGAGAAATCTTCGCCTTTCTCGCCCTTTTTTTTTCGCCCGTAGCCACTACATATATAAAAACCCGAATTTTTACTATGCTATTTAATATATAAAAATCATATTTTTACTTCGATGTTCAATATATAAAAATCATAATTTTACTTCGATGTTCAATATATAAAAATCATATTTTACTTCGATGTTCAATATATAAAAATCATATTTTTACTTCGATGTTCAATATATAAAAATCATATTTTTACTTCGATGTTTAATATATAAAAATCATATTTTTACTTCGATGTTCAATATATAAAAATCATATTTTTACTTCGTTATATTCTATATGAAAAGAATATATTTTTACAACGCTATTCTATATCTAATTTTCTTCTACTAAAGGTCGAATATTTTTAATGAACAAATTCTAATCTTTCCTTAAACAAAATCTTATCCTTCTTTGCTATAATATAAATAAATAAATCTGATTTTAACATATGTTTCTAACACACAAAAACTGATTTTTAACATGTGGTTTTAACTTAAAGAAAATCAGATTTAAAAAGAAAATAAAATAAACTCACCTTGATTCAAATGGAGAAGGGGGGGATGTCACGCGTCGGGATGTGGACTGAGGCGGCGGAGTGGTGGTGCAGTCGGCGGTGGGAGGCTAGGGCATGACGGAGGGTTCTTCGAGGTGGGCGCGGGTCTGGGGTTCCACGCGAGAGAGAGGGCGACTGCGAGCTGGGGGGGGATCTCCGGCGTCACGGCGAAGCCCGGGGGGAAGCTCGATGCGGTGGGCGGCCTACTGGGGAGGAGCGACGTCGAACGCCTCCTTCCTCTTCCTTTTTTTTTTCTGATTTGATTCGGGAGAAAGGTATACGGGGGGGGGGGGGGTGAGTATATGCAGGGTGTTGGCTTCTAATAATAATATATATTTATTTAATTTAATTTTCAAAAAGCAACTTTCTATTTTGAACTCGAAACAAAACCCACCGCTTGTCGTCTATAGCGTTTTACCCCCATTTCGAACACAATGGGATATGTATCGTAAGCTGATTCGAACGTTTTGATCAGTTTCCGTTGAATTTATATTTAAATCACTATATTGAATTTCAAACGTACATTTCAAATTACCAGGGTCACATACTGACTCTAAAAATTCCAGAAAAATATTTTCTAGCTTCGTATTGACGATACGGTCCTAACAAAACTAGTTTTGTCGAATTCTGAGACCGTTTGAAAAATGACCGTTTTCCGGTCGATTAAAATCAACTGAAACCGGTCAAACGCGTTTTCCTTTTCCACGCTCACATATTGATTCGAAAAATTATGAAATTTGAAACCTAGCAATAATTTGACATCACGGATCCAGCAAAAGTGGTTTCGTCGAAATCTGAGGTCGTTTGCAAAATGTCCATTTTTAAGGGCCTGAATTCCATAGCGACTATTCAGAATTTTCAACTGGACATAGCTTTTGATTTCCACTATCAAATTTCGATTTTTCAGATTCGTTGGAAAGGTATTCACTAACAGATTTAAATATTTTTGGTTTCACTAAAATTCGTTTTGTTTTGCACCCGGTATAGTCCGACAAAGTTTGAATTCGATTTTCGAAACTACAGCGCCATTTCAGGCCTTATTTATAATTATAATTAATTATATTCGTTCTCAATTGTTGATTCAAACTCACTTTTCATTGCCATTACCTAAAATATTTATTTTAAATACTTAAAATCCATTATTTTAGCCAATTTAAAAAATTTAAATTGGTTCAGATTTTCTGGGTCGTTACAGGCACTTATGCCGTCTGTGATTAATACTTATGATTGAAATTGTTTTCTTCACTTATAGTAATAATAAAAGATGAAATTTACCGTATCAAGCATTCTTTGGCTATTATAAGTTAAAAATCCTATCCTCTGGCTTGCGTTTCATTCTGTGATTGGACCTGGGTCTTATAATAGCTTCATTGTTCTTTATTTAGCATTGCGCTGTTGTTTTATGCACTGGTGTTCTTGGGAGGAAACCCATTCCATGTTATACGGCATGGTCCCTTGATTTACCTAGCTTTAAAATAAAGATTAATAACTGTTTTAGTTCTCACACCAGTCACAAGACTGACCTGGAGTTTCTTGTTTTAACCTAAACTTTAGGTGCCCTTATTTTCGGCATGGGCAGCTAGTAGTTTTGGTTTTGGAGATTTATATTCACAGGATCTTGATTTACAGTTGGAACGATGCTCGGAAAGCTCCATATCCATGTATTAATTTCAGTTGTGTTCTGTATTGTTTTTCCGCTGCTATGTAATTTATTGTAATCTCTAATATTTATCGAATGTATAATATTCATTTATACTCTGTATATTCTTGTATCTGATGGAATTGTTGTAATTAACAATGAAATGTTCTTCTGTTTGTGTTCTAATGTGGCTTGTCCTCAACTCAATCCATGCTTTCCTTTACGGGGAAGTTCGGGTCGTTATAGGAAGGGAATAGCTCAGGTTTGATTGGACCGCTACTCTTTCCAAGCTTGAAGACTCTTTGACGTGTTACCTTGGACACTCTCTCTCTTCTACTGCTATGACTGGATCATGCTTTATTTGGGGAAAACATTTTATGCTTCTTTATTTTTGTTAAACAAGACGGATACTTGGTATTGTAAAACAATCTTTGTACAAGTTGTCTATCAATGAAATAAAGTTATTTATTTGCCGCTGCTTTAATTGTCTGTCTTGTATTTTATCTGCATCTTTACCAATAACTCTCCACCAAAGTTAAGGAATTCCCTTTGTGAGTGACCTTAACGGAGGCGGGGTGTTTCAACTTGGCATTTTGATTTTCTTTTTGAATGGAAAGGGCCTAGAGAGGCGAGTTGAGGTTTGAACTATCAACCGGTACAAAGGAGGTTATGGCGAAATTTTCCGAAAATTTAAGGATTTATAATATTTTTAAGATAATTTGATAATTAGAAATCTATATATCAATATATATAGAATCCGGTAAGGAAACGAACTTAAAAAGAGGATATTATAAACAAAAAGGAAATCTATAATTAAATCGGGTAAAATTAGAAAGAGAAACATAACAGGTTTGAAAAGAAATAATTGGTTTTTATGATGTTGATTATTCGAGGTAAGTGGTCTTGTCCGTTTTGAAGTTAAGGATGTTTTCAGTCAAGGTCTGAGAGGTAGTTATACCCCAACTTGATTGATGTAACGTCCCAGATTTTCGTGCCGTTTAGATCGGAATATTTAAATGCGTGTGTATTATATTGAAAATATAATGGATTTTAAATCGAATTTATTATATAAAATAGAGTTCGGATATATGTAATTTCTAATATAATTAAAACGACCTCCGTTTTCGGTGAAATCAGTTTTATTGGAATGAGCATGACTAATTATTGCTATGTTTCCAGTTTGGAGCAAAACGGAGTTGTTTTGTCGTTACGTTGAATTTAAGGGTGAACTGACTGTTGTAATTTGAATTAAAACACGCTATTTGTGCAAATGGAGTCTGTTTTCAACGAAACTGGTTTCATTGGGACCGTAACGTCAAATTATATCATGACGCTCATTTTCGTAATTTTTGGAGATTGTGTTATCGGTGCGAATTTAGCATACCCCGTTAAATACCGATAACCTTATAATAATAAAACTAAACCTACCGGGTTCTGCCTGCCGAAAATATGAACTACCCTATACCTACCTAAAAACGCGTTCACTTCAGTAGATAACGCTGAAATCCTATATAATCCAAGCGGAATTTCACTACCATGTGAATACACCTTGGTAGTACACACACCTACCTCAAATGTACACAGCTGTATATCTAAAACTCATCACTTACGATATGAATTGACAATATGAATTGACAAAACGGTTCACGACTACCCTGATTTTCCTATAGTAGATCCTAAAAGCTTAGACCTTCTCTCGTCAACTCCATCACAGTTAAATAAAGAGATCGTTGTCATGCTTTTCTAAAATCTTTGTGAATCCTTCTCTGGGAACTCGATGATGTATAACATACACGTATCCCTGTACACTGCACATCCTAGAGATTTTATGCAGACTTTAGGGAACCTGTGCACAACCTCGTCTGAAATGAAAACACATTTCCACTGCCCTATGCCGTGGAAAAAAGAATGCCAAGTCCCTTTCAAACAATTAAAACAGGCAAGGCGAGCATTTCAGAAGAACATACCCTATTCCTTACTTTCTAAAACTTACAGACATAGCTTTCTCTTATCACGCCAAAAAGGTACAACAAATAATATACTCCTCCCTTTCAACCTATGTTTTCAAATCAAAACGGATTATCATAATTAATATATACGCATACTCCTCGAGACATGGCTAAGCAACTAGACTGTGCATCCTCTCTTGATTTTCCCTTCTATAAATAGCATGCAAAGCTCAATTTTCAACAGAAAAATAACTACAACCGAGAGCACCATTTCATAATGAAATAACGAGGGGTGTTAACATAGTGAAGGCGTGAGGAATGAGGAGGCTAATTAAGTGAGTTGTGGAGCACTGCAGCTTTCGAACGTTATAAAGTAGGATAGTTCGATCTTGATGTAGTATAGGACGCCGGAGCTCAGGCGCTGGAGAGAGCGCAAGGTAGGCATTGTTTCATGCGAGGAGTAAGTAGTGATGCTGTGTAGTTCAGCATGGAGTGGAGAGTGTTTCTGTGATCTGAGAATGACTGGAAGCGGTTACGTTGGAGGATTAGTGCATCGGTTTGGTTGAACGTGATGCATGTAGTGATATGATGGGAACATACAGGCGGAAAGAGAATAGCAATTACGCTAAAGAACATACATATGGGAAGGAGAGAGGAGTATTACCATTCAAGGAGGGTGTGGTTTCGTTAGTTCCTGTTTGGAAGAAATAAGAGGATATGAGAAGCAGGAAGTGCAGTGAAGTGAAGAACAGTTGCATTGCAAGATCTGATGTGGAAGGGGAAGCACGAGTAAGCTGTCAGAAGGTGAAGCTTCGCATGAGAGGAGCATTTGGTGAAGAGTTATACTGAACGTGAACAAGTCCATTTTCGAAAGAACCTAATTACCTTTAAATTGCTTAACTGAAGTTTTACGTGGCTGAATAGAATGCTAGTATAGAGTAACATTTAAGTAACCATATTTACAACTGTCTAATTACTGTTCTAAGTGCCTAGTCATTGTTTTAATTCAGTGTGGCCATACTGTGAAATGCCTAATTATGAAGTGAATAGCTAATTGGTAAATGACGCGATTTTATATATTAATATGCCTTATAATGAATGCCCAATTCTAGTTATATTTATACAACGTGATGTTAAGTAAAGTAATGGTACATTAAGTTACAGTAGTTACGTAAGGTATACAAAGGGTATTTGACCAACACGATTGCAGTAATAATCTAAGTTAATAAAAGTATATGTTTAGTTAAGTCTGAGACTTGTATAACATTCCCGATAGTTATAATTTTTAATTAACGTATAGGTAATGGAAAATAATATTAATTAATGTTTAATTAATTTAAATTAAAAATATGAACATATAGTTATGTGACGTTCTTATGTGTTAACAGAATCAGACCACACCAGGAGACGTTAGAACAATATCGATGAACGTAACGTGCTGGAATTGGTTTGGATGAAGCTGAGAGCGTGTAACACAAAACGCTCTGACAACAATGGAAATCCAAGGTGAGTTCAACTCACTCAATTTACCCCATTTATATTTTTATAAACAGGGTTTTTATTTTGTGTGATGTTTGCTAATAATTGCTGATTGAATGACTATTTTCATGTTTGTTGAATATTTCAAATATTCATGGATTAAATTAAACGGTTGTTTAATTTAATCGAATTAAATCATTATTCTAATGATTAGATTCCAAACGAGGTAACTTACCTTATTGGTTACGTTTATAATAATAAACACATTAAACAAATCATTTGATGTCTGAATGACCATTATAAATTGTTTGTTGACTGTTATTAGTTGAACTGTTTATCGTGTTGAAATTGAAGTAACCCATTTTGATGCAGGGACAGATAGGTTGGAGGAATCCAACCGGATTCCTCAAAATATGTTGTTTACTTATATGAACTGTTAATCAATCTATTGATTGTTGATTGTTGAATGTTGACTCCAAAACCCAACACATATGTGATATTAACCAATGACTGATATTGGTTGAGTAATTATCGGTGGATGGCCTATAAATAAATCGGTTTATAAAGATTGATATACCGTTAGGGAAATCAAAAGCAGGAAAGTTATAAAATTGTTTTTATAACTAAAGAAAGATTTGAAATCTATTTTATATAGATTATTTTTAACAAAAATTATTAAAGTAATAAATATTTATTATTTATTATTATTGAAGTTTATTCTGTTGAAAAAGCAAATTAACAGAAATTAACCAAATGGTTAAGGATGGAGTTAATTTCTTCAAATATAATTAAGAATATATAATTAGACTATTAATTAAATTAAATAATATTATTTAAATTGATTTTTAAATCAATTTAAACGAAGGATTAAATTAATTGTTTCAAACAAACAATTAATTGCAATTATATAAATTAATTAGATTGTTAATAAAATCAATTGTAATTATTTACAACTAAATGTAAAAGGTTAATGAATTAACCTTGTTTTGAGTTGACTAAGTCAACTACTTATCCAGAATTGATCAATGGATAATTATTGAATTTTTAATTATTATTTAAATAACACTAAAGGGAAGATTTACTATTATAAAAAATAGTTAATTAATTGATTTCTAGAATAATTAGGATTCATTATTATTTAATAATAATGAAAGTGATAATTCTTGAGGTTAAGTGCCTCAACTAGAAGTTATGAAGTCGTATAACCTTATGTGAAGTTTAACTGGAATGGTAAGCGAAATTATATTAAATGTGAACCCATAGTAAGAATTCTATTGGTTGGATTTCTATAAATCCAAATTTAGTAATTAAAAAGGTAAGTTATAAATAAATTAATCAAACAAGTTTAAAATGGAATTTGTAATCTGAATTGGGAAGAAGGGATTTTTAAAAGGAAATAGACGGAGTTAAACCAATGTTTTAAAAATTGTATGGTTAGTAGAAGCGTTAGTATATTTGAAATAAGATTCGTTGATAAAGTTCTATCCCTTCGGAAGATAATAATATTGTCGTCTCAAGGTCTGAGAGGTAAATAAAATACCACAACTTGTAATGACTTCATGATTATCCAAGGATGATATTAGTTTGGAGACGATGGTGGTTAAGGAGATTAAACTGATTTTTCCATGAGGGATGTATAAACTATAATTCAAAGAATTATAGGTTGGATAATTTGATTCGGAAATAAGAAATGTGAAAGGGTGATAATCCAAATGTTAGGAGATTTAGAAATTAATTAACAACTGTTAAATTAAAGGAGCCAAGTGATGCTGTATACTGAACCAATGAATCCATTTTTATTTTTTATAGATGATGATTTTTCATTTTGATAGTTAAAACACCGACTATCAAAATCTGGCCAAGTCGATTGTTGGTATGGAAAGACCGAAATCGAAGTTATATTCGAAAACCATTCTGACCAACAAATACGTAAAACGTTAAAATATCAGAAGACGGTCGAAGTGGAGCATTGAAGACCATGGATCTTCATAAACGGAAGGATCATTGTTGAATTTCTCTGGCTAGCTACCAGAGGTTTTTATACTATGATTCGGTCATGGTTGAGATTTTGCGGATTGCAAGAACTTCTCGCTACTGATCCATAGGGTAATTCAAGGATGCGGTAGGAGGGTGCCTTCGGTTCATCCTGTTCCTGGATGACTTGTATGGACGAGTGTTTGACAGAGTATTTCCAGATGGTCACATACATTGATTTCTTCAAACGTGCCCAGTGTATTTTTGAGGTCGTCAATTAGTGATTTGACGGATTTGACGATGTGACATTCAAAGTGAATGATGGCCAGATGTTCCAAACATGATTATAACCTCAAGCCTCACAACCGGGAAATGACATAAATCGAGCAGGCAGCATGGCTATGTGGGTCGCACCCATTAGGGTATATAATCACCTATCTAGAGAAATTCCTTTTGCTTCTTTAATCTATCGATGCTGTCCCTTTCAGGAAATGTAATGAACCAGATTTTCATCCATTGAATTTTGAATATTTAAAATTGTTTTAAATATTTTATTTGAATTATATATAGGAATTTATTTAATAAAACGATATTTAAACGTATAATTTATAATATAATTAAAACGAGTTCAAAATGGCGCGGTAGTTATAAAATTCGATTTCAAATTTCGAATGAATGTACAGAATTCAAAATAAATTGAATTTTAGCAAAAGAAGAAATATTTGAATCTGTTTGAAAATATCTTTCCAACAAATGTGAAAAATCCATATTTCATAGCGGGAATAAAAAGTTATGTTCAAATCAAATTGTGAGAACCCGTAACTTCCCCATGAAGGAAAGAGCGGATACTTTGAGAACAACACACAAATGAACGCAGACGGAAGAACATTTCATTGTTATTACAATAATTCCATCAGAATACAAGAATATACAGAGTATGAATGAATAAAATACATTCGATAAATATCAGAGATTACAATAAATTACATAGCAGCGGAAAAACAATAGAAAACACAACTGAAAGTAATACACGGATACAGAGCTTTCCGAGCATCATTCCAGCTGTAAACCAGGATCCTGTGAATATAAATCTGCAAAACCAAAACTACTAGATGCCCGTGTCGAAAATAAGGGCACCCAGAGTTTAGGTTAAAACAATAAACTCCAGGTCAGTCATGTGACTGGTGTGAGAACTAAAACAGTTATTTAAACTTTAATTTAAAAGAGAGTAATTCAAGGGACCACGCCGCATAACACGGAACGGGTTTCCTCCCAAGAATACCAGTGCATATTATAAGCAACGCAATGCTTTTTCGAAAAATGAAGCCATTATAAGACCCAGGTCCCATCACACAATGCAACGCAAGCCGAAGGATAGGGTTTTACCTTATAACAGCCAAACATGCTTGGTACGTTTAAAACAAATCATTTGATACTATAATAAGTGTATAGTGTCAAAACAATTTCAATCATAAATATAAATCATAGACGGCATAAGTGCCCCATACCACTATGTCGCCATACTAGGCTCTACAAATAAAGCCGAAATACACGTATTGGAAATTGGATTTCAGTCATGAGTCGAGGCAAGGGGCAAACTCCTCTCCGCTTTCGAGACACTCTAGCAAATGTCCCAGGGCTACGCACTCTGGGCAACCCCTGGATCTTCAGGGCCGGTCCTCACTTACGTTAGAGGATTATTTATTCCTGAACACACGTTTCCCGGTCCTTACAGACCTAAAATCGAGGCGCCTCATCCAGCAACCACATAGGTGAAAAGTATATAAGTGTCAGGGCTGGTAAGTCACTGACACCACCAAAGCTAGAAAGAAACGCTGTGCTCTCCCTGCAGTCCTTATCCCGTTTTTGACTCATACTGAGGTGTGAGGCTCGCGAATTCACGTTATACACAAAGCTGCCACGTAGGTCGTGCTTTGATCATCAACCACAAGACTTTTCTTTTCAACAGAAGCCTTGATCCATGCAACTCATCATGCCACACAGGCAATTCATGCCACGCGATTGATATCTATCGATATATAACCTCTAAGCTCGTACGTCTCAGAGAAGGGCGTTAAGCAAGAGAATAAATTCTCCGCCGCCAAACAGATATATATTTAACAGAAATCAATCAACACAGAATAAAATCCAATGTCAGACACACAATCCATTTACAAGTTCGTTCTGGGTCTGAACGAAACCGGAGGCACTTCCCTCGCATATCCATCGATCTCCAAGTACGTCTGGACGACCACCAACTATTTCCTTCCTCTTGGGTGTACAGCCCAATCAGGATCATCAGTAATTATCCAAACGATGTGAAGACTTCCGGTCTTCAACCACCGTCTTCATCTTCGACATATCGTCGAATCGGTTATTCAGAATGGGTATAAACCCGGACTTTCCGAACAACCTGCGTATATTAAAAACAAATGTTACACAAACACAACATACGCCACATTCCAATTCATATTCTCAGGGAAAGGTTCCCATTAATTTTATCCAAGATAAATTCTTTAAAATTTATTCTTTAATCTTCCTTTGGATGTCATTTCAAACAAAATTGTGGTTTTCCAAACTAGTCGGGATAAACGAACCACACCGAAGTAATTATTTATTTTATTTCCCAATCCCAACCTATTCATCCCATGAAGCAAAACTGGTAATACTCCATATCTAAAACCACGGTGTTATCGGTAAAATTAATTACCATTTCACGTTCAAATCTAATTAAAGATTTAATTATCGCTTTGGAGCAAAACTGGTGATACTCCATTCTCGCTTACTTTCCAAATTTGATAATTTAAATTATCAATTCACATTTCAATCTAGTTGTAGATTTCATTAAAAACTCCTTTTACTGGGTTAAAGAACTAGTGTTATTTTAAACACAGTTCACGATAAACCCAAATCACATTCTATTTATTATCGGGTTAAAGAACAAGTGTTATTTAAAACACCCTTCACGATAAACCCACTAATCAATTCTATTTAAAACCTATTTCAAATCCAATTTATTTATTTAAAAATAAATGGATTTTAATTTTAGTTCAAAACTAGTTCATTTCGATAAAAATCTATTTTTATCTTTTAAAATTTGGAGTTTTTCATCCTAATTTTTCCCAAATCATTTCTTATGATTTTATACAAATTACTGATATTTTTAATAATTTTATCAAGGCCCGTATAGTCGATTTCCATCAACGGCCATCGAACTGCACTTACAACGACCTTTTCCAAATTTGATTTGGATGTATTTCCGAATCCAACCGTTAGATTTCAAATTTCAAATATTCTTAGAACGCACTTTTCGATACGAACCCAACGGTTCTGGTTTTAGGAGAATCCGACGGACGGATCTCCCGTAATGTCCGTTCGAAGTTAATGGTCGAAATTCGCGAACTGCCGCAGCGCGGCGCGTTCTATTCAGGCCATTATATTATATATATATAATATATATTTCATCGATTTCTATTTAAAACGAATTATATAAATAGTTTTAAATTCGTTTCAAAAACAATTTCAACTTCCATTTCAATTCAAATCAAAATTGAATTTTTTTCTTATAAATTCGTTTTAAAATTCATTTCTATTCAATTCAAATTTCAATTCATTTTGAATTCACTTCAATTCGTTTTCAATTCAATTCGAATTCGTTTTATATTCAATTCGAATTCGTTTTATATTCAATTCACTTCAAATTGGTTTTCTATTCGATTCAATTCAAATTGGTTTTCTATTCGATTCAATTCAAATTGGTTTTCTATTCGATTCAATTCAAATTGGTTTTCTATTCGATTCAATTAAAATTGGTTTTCTATTCGATTCAATTCAAATTGGTTTTCTATTCGATTCAATTCAAATTGGTTTTCTATTCAATTCAATTCAAATTGGTTTTCTATTCGATTCAATTCAAATTTAAAAACGAATATAATCGATATAAATATCGTTCGCGTCAAAATAGCGCATCTCTAATCAATACGGCTTTATATATTTCAATAATTCCGCCATTCTATTCAACAAATGAATATTTATCCTATTCAATACGTAAATCTATATTTTTGTCAACACACGACTAATCTCAATGACTGAGTACTGTCCACGTGTGACTCTTTTTGTTATTTAATATATTTTATATAAAACTTATGGTATCTATCGTTTGATTTGAATCAGACTCCAACTGTAAATTAGTAAGAGAACGATTCCCTAAATATTAACCCCGAAGGCCGAGACCAACATCAGATCAATATCCAGGAGACCACTCATCTAATCTATTTTCCAGTTAATTTCTAATTTTATATATGATAAAGATGTAAATTTTATTGTTGAAATATTTCGTTCAACACATGAATAATCTCAACGGATGAGTACTGTCAACACATGAACCTTTATTTTATATATTCTTTATTTTCTAGATTGGAATGAGACCCAATCAATTACCATATAAAGTTAATTATATGGGTTCCATACAACACATGTATATAATAGCAACGATAAACAATCAACCATCATCCAAAGTGCACTACACTGTATAAGCATCAAATATAGATATCTAACGCTTATAACAGCCTGTCAATCAATCGATCGACATAGAACTAATTATTGGGATTAGTGTATATCGTATTTCGTCCCAATACCCGTGTGGGGTTTCAAACAATCAAACGCAGATTTTATTTGTGCAGTTGGGCGATGTGTAAAATTTATCGTCCCAATCAATGTCCTTCAAATAGGTGTACATAAACAAACCGCCTGTTTTGTAAATGAATATTTATTTATTCACATTCACGTCAAAAATTATATTTTTAACGATAAATTATTTTTAACTATATAAATATTTTATTTCCTTTCAACACAAGAATATTTTATTATTCAATCATTCCACAACACAATCAATTTTCACAACACATAAATCAAACAAACAAGCCATCCATGGTCCATGGATGACTGGTGTCGGGTGCTGCTAAGCACCGTCTGCATCCTAGTATATATATATATATAACTAGAAAAAAAAAGATTGAAGAGTGAGAAATTCTCACCGAAAGCTATCCCAACTTCACGACACTTCTTAAGTAGAAATCTTCGTCGTTCTCGTCTCTTATCACTTCCGTCGCCCGTAGCCACTGCATATGTAAAAATCGAATTTTTACTTTGTTATTCAATATGTAAAAATCTAATTTTTACTTTGCTATTCAATATATAAAAATCGAATTTTTACTTTGCTATTCAATATATAAAAATCGAATTTTTACTTTGCTATTCAATATATAAAAATCGAATTTTTACTTTATTCAATATATAAAAATTATATTTTTCTAACGCTACTATATAGATAAAAATTATATTTTTCTAATGCTACTATATAGATAAAAATTATATTTTTCTAACGCTACTATATATATAAAGATTTCGCCTTCTCATTTAATCATTATGAAAAATCACATTTTTAATTCGACACGTATATAATAAAATCAGATTTTTATTATGCTACTTCATTAAAAATCCAACCTTTGTTTATTCAAAAATCTTGTCTTTCTATAAATAAAAATCCTACTTTTATGATGCTCATTCATATATCAAAATCACATTTTTAATTGTAAAAACTAAAACTTTATATATAGAAAGATTATACCTTTAAAACTGAAATTTTAAAACACGGGTATTATAGGATGAAAAGAAAGAAAAAGAGAAAAATGCTCACTGGTTTACGATCGTCAGAGGGCTTGGCGGACGTCGGAGGCGGCAGGGGGTGCTCGCGCCTGCGGAGGAGGGTGGTGGCGTCGAGGGTCGGGTAGGGCTGGAGGGGGGTTGCACGCAGGGGGTTAGGGTTGCTTGGGTACGGGTTCTGAAGAGAGGAGGGAGAAGAGGTAGTGGAGGAGAAGGAGAAGGGGAAGGGGGAGGCTCTGGTGGTGGGCGCGCCACCTGAGGGGGCGCGATACGGTGGCGGCGGCAGCTGTTCATCCCCCTTGTCGCCCCTTTTCATTATTTTTTTATTTTCTTTTTCTTCTGATTTAAATCAAACGGGGGGGGGGGGGGGGGGGAGGGGGGGCAGAGTATAAGGGGAGAGGAGAGAGAGGAAGTTAATTATTTTATATTATTTAATTTCTAAAAGTTGACTTTTACATACGACCTCTAAACGAGGCCCACCACCTGTCGTCCATAGCATCTCACCCCCATTCCGAACACAATAGGATATGTACCATAAGCTGATTCGACTGTTTCGATCGGTTTTCGTCAAAATCAACATATAACTCTATATATTGAATTTGAATGCGCATTTCAATTTACCGGGGTCACATACGAACTCTATAAATCCCAGAAAAATATTTCCTAGCTTCGTATTGACGATACGGTCCTAACAAAACGAGTTTCGTCGAATTCTGAGGCCGTTGGAAAAATGGCCATTTTCCAGTCGATTAAAATCAACTGAAACTGGTCAAACGCGTTTTCCTTTGCCATGCTCACATATTGATTCGAAAAATTATGAAATTTGGAATCTAGCAATAATTTGACATCACGGATCCAACAAAACTGGTTTCGTCGAAATCTGAGGTCGTTTGCAAAATGGCTATTTTTAAGGGCCTGAATTCCATAGCGACTATTCAGAATTTTCAACTGGACATATCTTTTGATCCCCGCTATGAAATTTCAATTTTTCGGATTTGTTGGAAAGATATTCCCAATTAGATCCTAATGTTTTTGGTTTCACTAAAATCCGGATTGTTTTGCACCCGCTACGTTCAATTGAAATTTGAAATCGAATTATCGAACTACCGTGCCATTTTCAATTCCATTTATAATTATATAT
Source organism: Allium sativum (assembly GCA_030737875.1). Taxonomy (NCBI): domain Eukaryota; kingdom Viridiplantae; phylum Streptophyta; class Magnoliopsida; order Asparagales; family Amaryllidaceae; genus Allium; species Allium sativum. The sequence goes on from CM060923.1 coordinate 163,904,319, forward strand.
AATTATTTATATTCTAATGACGACGTATATAATATATACGTTCGAATTCTATTCAAAATAAATTCCCCGTCGATATTATTTAAAATAACCCATTTTAAATGTTCAAAATTCGCTAAAATTGCCAAAATAAAAATTTTAAACTGGCCCAGATTTTCGGGTTGTTACAATCTCCCCCACTTAAAACTTTTCGTCCCTGAAAAGGAAGAAAGTCGAAAGTGGTTTGATCAATCAACTCTACGTTCGATCTGGCTTCCATTCTCCAACTTTTCAGTTTCTGAGAATTTTAAAATTATTCAAAAATTTGGCTAACACCCTAAATTTTCGAAAAATTTCGCCATAACCGCCCCTGCACCGGGAGCCACGGAAAAATTCCGAAATTTCCATATAGGCCTTCTGATCTCAAAAATAAAAATAAAAAGCCAAGCGACTAGACAATAGGCTGATAAAATCATCATCACCCAAACAAAACAGTAAATTATATAGTAAACATGTACTTATTTGTCGGGCAAACAAATTTTATTCTCTGCTCTAGCCTCGTTGCTATGACCAGTTCAATGTAAGTACATGTATATGCAAGCAAATGCGACCAATTTTCAATACAATTCAATATTTGGTACAATTAGGCAAAATGGTTCAAAATTAGCAAACAAATAAACAAACAACACAAACATCAATCAATTAGTGAATTAGAGTTTCAAATTCATAATTTTGATACATATACAGAAATCATGTTTTTGATGCCAATTCACAACAATGTATTCTAGCTATATTAGTTTTGGTTCTCACACTATTCTAATGAAAACATATAGAAATCAAACTTTCGAAACACGAACATAAGTTCTGATGATGATCGATAAATCTTCAGAACCATCTCCGGTTGTCTAGAATGTGATTCTATATCTATCCATTATATTAAAACTTCGAATATACGTTCATGACGCGTATACGCGAAATCTTTATATATTGGATTGTCAAAATTCAACATAAATAAATATTCAAATACGTATAATTGGATTTAATTTTCAAAACAAAATTCTTTTCATTTGAAAAATATACTCTTCACACTCGTTCTAGGATACTACTGATCCTATCTCTAACGAGTCATTCTAATTGGATATTAATAATCCAATATCTGATGAATTCTTTCGTATGTCTTGTTCTCGAGCTCTGCAAACCAAAGCTCTGATACCACTGTGAGAACCCGTAACTTCCCCATAAAGGAAAGAGCGGATACTTTGAGAACAACACACAAATGAACGCAGACGGAAGAACATTTCATTGTTATTACAATAATTCCATCAGAATACAATAATATACAGAGTATGAATGAATAAAATACATTCGATAAATATCAGAGATTACAATAAATTACATAGCAGCGGAAAAACAATAGAAAACACAACTAAAAGTAATACACGGATACAGAGCTTTCCGAGCATCATTCCAGCTGTAAACCAGGATCCTGTGAATATAAATCTGCAAAAACAAAACTACTAGCTGCCCGTGTCGAAAATAAGGGCACCCAGAGTTTAGGTTAAAACAATGAACTCCAGGTCAGTCATGTGACTGGTGTGAGAACTAAAACAGTTATTTAAACTTTACTTTAAAAGAGAGTAATTCAAGGGACCACGCCGTATAACACGGAACGGGTTTCCTCCCAAGAATACCAGTTCATAGTATAAATAGCACAATGCTTTTTCGAAAAATGAAGCCATTATAAGACCCAGGTCCCATCACACAATGCAACGCAAGCCAGAGGATAGGGTTTTACCTTATAACAGGCAAACATGCTTGGTACGTTTAAAACAAATCATTTGATACTATAATAAGTGTATAGTGTCAAAACAATTTCAATCATAAATATAAATCAACGACGGCATAAGTGCCCCCATACCACTATGTCGCCATACTAGGCTCTACAAATAAAGCCGAAATACACGTATTGGATATTGGATTTCCGTCATGAGTCGAGGCAAGGGGCAAGCTCCTCTCCGCTTTCGAGACACTCTAGCAAATGTCCCAGGGCTACGCACTCTGGGCAACCCCTGGATCTTCAGGGCCGGTCCTCAATTACGTTAGAGGATTATTTATTCCTGAACACACGTTTCCCGATCCTTACAGACCTAAAATCGAGGTGCCTCATCCAACAACCACATAGGTGAAAAGTATATAAGTGTCAGGGCTGGTAAGTCACTGACACCACCAAAGCTAGAAAAAAATGTCGTGCTCTCCCTGCAGTCCTTATCCCGTTTTTGACTCATACCGAGGTGTGAAGCTCACGAATTCACGTTATACACAAAGCTGCCACGTAGGTCGTGCTTTGATCATCAACCACAAGACTTTGCTTTTCAACAGAAGCCTTGATCCATGTAACTCAGCATGCCACACAGGCAATTCATGCCATGCGATTGATATCTATCGATATATAACCTCTAAGCTCGTACGTCTCAGAGAAGGGCGTTAAACAAGAGAATAAATTCTCCGCCACCAAACAGATATATATTTAACAGAAATCAATCAACACAGAATAAAATCCAATGTCTGACACACAATCCATTTACAAGTTCGTTCTGTGTCTGAACGAAACCGGAGGCACTTTCCTCGCATATCCATCGATCTCCAAGTACGTCTGGACGACCACCAACTATTTCCGTCCTCTTGGGTGTACAGCCCAATCAGGATCATCAGTAATTATCCAAACGATGTGAAGACTTCCGGTCTTCAACCACCGTCTTCATCTTCGACATATCGTCGAATCGGTTATTCAGAATGGGAATAAACCCGGACTTTCCGAACAACCCGCGTATATTAAAAACAAATGTTACACAAACACAACATACGCCTCATTCCAATTCATATTCTCAGGGAAAGGTTCCCATTAATTTTATCCAAGATAAATTCTTTAAAATTTATTCTTTAATCCTCCTTTGGATGTCATTTCAAACCAAATTGTGGTTTTCCAAACTAGTCGGGATTAACGAACCACACCGAAGTTATTATTTATTTTATTTCCCAATCCCAACCTATTCATCCCATGAAGCAAAACTGGTAATACTCCATATCTAACACCACGGTGTTATCGGTAAAATTAATTACCATTTCACGTTCAAATCTAATTAAAGATTTAACTATCGCTTTGGAGCAAAACTGGTGATACTCTATTCTCGCTTACTTTCCAAATTTGATAATTTAAATTATCAATTCACATTTCAATCTAATTGCAGATTTCATTAAAAACTCCTTTTGCTGGGTTAAAGAACTAGTGTTATTTAAAACACAGTTCACGATAATCCCAAATCACATTCTATTTATTATCGGGTTAAAGAACAAGTGTTATTTAAAACACCCTTCACGATAAACCCACTAATCAATTCTATTTAAAACCGATTTCAAATCCAATTCATTTATTTAAAAATAAATGGATTTTAATTTTAGTTCAAAACTAGTTCATTTCGATAAAAATCTATTTTTATCTTTTCAAATATGGAGTTTTTCATCCTAATTTTTCCCAAATCATTTCTTATGATTTTATACAAATTACTGATATTTTTAATAATTTTATCAAGGCCCGTACAGTCGATTTCCATCAACGGCCATCGAACTGCACTTACAGCGAACTTTTCCAAATTTGATTTGGACGTATCTCCAAATCGAACTATTAGATTTCAAACTTCAAATATTCTTAGAAATCTCTTTTCGCTACGAACCCAACGGTTCCGGTTTTAGGAGAATCCGACGGTCGGATCTCCCGTGATGTCCGTTCGAAGTTAATGGTCAAAATTCGCGAATTGCCGCGGCGCGGCGCGTTCTATTCAGGCCACTATATTATATATATAATATATATTTCGTCGATTTCTATTTAAAACGAATTATATAAATAGTTTTAAATTCGTTTCAAAAACAATTTCAACTTCCATTTCAATTCAAATCAAAATTGAATTTTTTTTCTTATAAGTTCGTTTTAAAATTCATTTCTATTTAATTCAAATTTCAATTCATTTTGAATTCACTTCAATTCGTTTTTAATTCAATTCGAATTCGTTTTCAATTCAATTCGAATTCATTTTATATTCAATTCGAATTTGTTTTATATTCAATTCATTTCAAATTGGTTTTCTATTCGATTCAATTCAAATTGGTTTTCTATTCGATTCAATTCAAATTGGTTTTCTATTCGATTCAATTCAAATTGGTTTTCTATTCGATTCAATTCAAATTGGTTTTCTATTCGATTCAATTCAAATTGGTTTTCTATTCGATTCCATTCAAATTGGTTTTCTATTCGATTCAATTCAAATTGGTTTTCCATTCAATTCAATTCAAATTTAAAAACGAATATAATCGATATAAATATCGTTCGCGTCAAAATAGCGCATCTCTAATCAATACGGCTTTATATATTTCAATAATTCTGTTATTCTATTCAACAAATGAATATTTATCCTATTCAATACGTAAATCTATAATTTTGTCAACACACGACTAATCTCAACGAATGAGTACTGTCCATGTGTGACTCTTTTTGTTATTTAATATATTTTATATAAAACTTATGGTATCTATCGTTTGATTTGAATCAGACTCCAACTGTAAATTAGTAAGAGAACGATTCCCTAAATATTAGCCCCGAAGGCCGAGACCAACATCAGATCAATATCCAGGAGACCACTCATCTCATCTATTTTCTAGTTAATTTCTAATTTTATATATGATAAAGATGTAAATTTTATTGTTAAAATATTTCGTTCAACACATGACTAATCTCAACGGATGAGTACTGTCAACACATGAACCTTTATTTTATATATTCTTTATTTTCTAAATTGGAATGAGGCCCAATCAATTACCATATAAAGTTAATTATATGGGTTCCATACAACACATGTATATAATAGCAACGATAAACAATCAACCATCATCCAAAGTGCACTACACTGTATAAGCATCAAATATAGATATCTAACGCTTATAACAGCCTGTCAATCAATCGATCGACATACAACTAATTATTGGGATTAGTGTATATCGTATTTCGTCCCAATTCCCGTGTGGGGTTTCAAACAATCAAACGCAGATTATATTTGTGTAGTTGGGCGATGTGTAAAATTTATCGTCCCAATCAATGTCATTCAAATAGGTGTACATAAACAAACCGTCCGGTTTGTAAATGAATATTTATTTATTCACATTCACGTTAAAAATTATATTTTTAACGATAAAATATTTTTTACTATATAAATATTTTATTTCCTTTCAACACAAGAATATTTTATTATTCAATCATTCCACAACACAATCAATTTTCACAACACATCAATCAAACAAACAAGCCATCCATGGTATGTGGATGACGGGTGTCGGGTGCTGCTAAGCACCATCTGCATCCTAGTATATATATAACTAGAAAAAAAAAGATTGAAGAGTGAGAAATTCTCACCGAAAGCTATCCCAACTTCACGACACTTCTTAAGTAGAAATCTTCGTCGTTCTCGTCTCTTATCACTTTCGTCGCCTGTAGCCACTACATACGTAAAAATCGAATTTTTACTTTGCTATTCAATATATAAAAATCGAATTTTTACTTTACTATTCAATATATAAAAATCTAATTTTTACTTTGCTATTCAATATATAAAAATCGAATTTTTACTTTGCTATTCAATGTATAAAAATTATATTTTTCTAATGTTACTATATAGATAAAAATTATATTTTTCTAACGCTACTATGTAGATAAAAATTATATTTTTCTAACGCTACTATATATATAAAGATTTCGCCTTTTCATTTCATCATTATAAAAAATCACATTTTTATTTCAACACGTATATAATAAAATCAGATTTTTATTATGCTACTTCATTAAAAATCCAACCTTTGTTTATTAAAAATCATTCTTTCTATAAATAAAAATCCTACTTTTATGATGCTCATTCATATATCAAAATCACATTTTTAATTGTAAAAATTATAACTTTATATATAGAAAGATTATACCTTTAAAACTGAAATTTTAAAACATGGGTATTATAGGAAGAAAAGAAAGAAAAGGAGAAAAATGCTCACTGGTTTACGATCATCAGAGGGCTTGGCGGACGTCGGAGGCGGCAGGGGGTGCTCGCGCCTGCGGAGGAGGGTGGTGGCGTCGAGGGTCGGGTAGGGCTGGAGGGGGGGGGGTTGCACGCAGGGGGTTAGGGTTGCTTGGGTACAGGTTCTGAAGAGAGGAGGGAGAAGAGGTAGCTGAGGAGAAGGAGAAGGGGAGGGGGAGGCTCTGGTGGCCGGCGCGCCACCTGGGGGGGCGCGATACGGTGGCGGCGGTTCATCCCCCCTATCGCCCCTTTTCATAATTTTTTTTATTTTCTTTTTCTTCTGATTTAAATCGAAGGGGGGGGGGGGCAGAGTATAAGGGGAGAGGAGAGAGAGGAAGTTAATTATTTTATATTATTTAATTTCTAAAAGTTGACTTTTACATACGACCTCTAAACGAGGCCCACCACCTGTTGTCCATAGCATTTCACCCCCATTCCAAACACAATGGGATATGTACCATAAGTTGATTCGACTGTTTCGATCAGTTTTCATCAAAATCAACATATAACTCTATATATTGAATTTGAACGCGCATTTCAATTTACCGGGGTCACCTACGAACTCTATAAATCCCAGAAAAATATTTCCTAGCTTCGTATTGACGATACGGTCCTAACAAAACTAGTTTTGTCGAATTCTGAGACCGTTGGAAAAATGGCCATTTTCCAGTCGACTAAAATCAACTGAAACTGGTCAGTTGCGTTTTCCTTTGCCACGCTCACATATTGATTCAAAAAATTATGAAATTTGGAATCTAGCAATAATATGACATCACAGATCCAACAAAAGTGGTTTCGTCGAAATCCGAGGTCGTTTGCAAAATGGCTATTTTTAAGGGCCTGAATTCCATAGCGACTATTCAGAATTTTCAACTGGACATATCTTTTGATCCCCGCTATGAAATTTCAATTTTTCGGATTTGTTGGAAAGATATTCCCAATTAGATCCTAATGTTTTTGGTTTCACTAAAATCCGGATTGCTTTGCACCCGGTACATTCAATTGAAATTTGAAATCGAATTATCGAACTACCGCGCCATTTTCAATTCCATTTATAATTATATATAATTATTTATATTCTAATGACGACGTATATAATATATACGTTCGAATTCTATTCAAAATAAATTCCCCGTCGATATTATTTAAAATAATCCATTTTAAATGTTCAAAATTCGCTAAAATTGCCAAAATAAAAAATTTAAACTGGCCCAGATTTTCGGGTTGTTACACAAATTTAGAAATAGTCGCTACAGAATCGTGTATAAGCCATAACGGTTTATATAATATATTTAAATATTGGCTATGAATTTGGACAAGGTTATTTTGAGGCGTAGTTATAATTTAATTTTTAGAATTTTACTGTAATTTTTAATTAATTAAATACGCAACTTTTTATTTGGTGTATTTTGCACCCTATATCAATATTTTCGGGTTTCATAATATAAGTGAAACCACCGATATTATTATATTTTAGGGATCATGACACATCGCTTGGCACGGTAGTAATTTTATTTTTGTCTGTAGCGACTCGTAAATGAAAAAAAAAAATGTATAACATATACTGTGCATAAACTTAAGAGTTTCACGGTCAATATACACCCTATACCATTCAGTTGCATCAATGATGTAGATCCAAATTGCAGTATTTGATGTTTTAGTTTAAGCGTTTACAACTTATTATTATTATTATTTAGTGCTGATCACTCATGGTTGAAATAATTATCGAGTATATGATTGGGATAACCATTCACATGTAAGACAGTAGTAATTCAAACTGCATATAACCCAGTTTATGTTTCATCTTCCCAATTGTTTAGGCCAACCTGTCCTTTGTCCGTTTCTTGAAGTCCTTAATCAAAATTAAATTGGGATAAATACAGCATGCCAACCAAACCAGTGAAGCGTGCCTTCCAAGCCATTTAAAAACCATGTTATTCAACTTTCATAACAGCGTGCTTTCCACGCTTATCTTTCGTGCTTGCTAAGACAACTGACAACCGTGTTCTCTAAGGTATTGTATTCCGTGTTTCCTAAACAAACTATTCGTTTCCGTGCAAACCAAGGTAGCTTCCCCTTTTAAATAGTGTTTCTCTACTGCTCATTTTTTTTTGTTTTCTCAGATCCAAACCAATAAAGGCAAACCGAAAATTCAGAAATCAAATAAAAAAGTGGAAATCTCAATGGAAAATTATAAAAGTGGATTCAATATGAGTGTTAAGCCTAGATCTTCATACTGGTATGTATTTTGCCAGGCTCAAAGACAAGGGCGTCGCATCTATTTCTTTGCAGTGTTTTGCATGGGGATGGGTTCGGGTTATTAGGGTCGTGGGTGGTCCGCGAGGCACCGGAGCAGGCGGGGTTGGTCTCAGTTGGAGGTTTGGTCGGAGTTGTGTTGAAAGTGGGTGGAGCTGTGGTATGAAGAACATCGGAGAGGAGGGGTGACGCAGTATTGTAGTTGGGTGAAAGTGAATTTAGGCATGAATCTCATGAAACGAGGAAAGATGCGGTGGAGTTTAGAAGATGTGCGAGTTAAAAGGAAGAGTAGGCGAATAGAAGGGGAAAGGTAAAGGCACAGTACTGGAATGTTTTCTTCAGGTGGTGTTGGGGTTGCATGGATGGCAATGGGAGGAAGAAAGCAAGTTCACGGCAAATGTTTGGGTACAAGAAAGATGAAGCGTTAACTGAATTCAATAAAGGACGGTTAGTTTCTAAAATAGTAAAGAAAAGGAGAGAAGCGATTCCTGGTATTGGATTTCAAAACAAGAAGGTATGGGTATTTTCTGGAATTAAAGTAATTAGTAAACATGATTAAGGAAAAGGGAAATCATGGGGACCTGCGTGGATATATATGGTTTGAGTAAGCGTTAACGGTGGAGGGTATTGTGATATTAGCTGTGTGCATGAAACATTTTATTTCTTTGAATGGAAGAACAAGACGCTACCAGTTTTTGTTTAAACAAAAGGAGATGAAGTTGGAATTATGGTTTCAGGTGATTACGTGGAAAGTGGGAAGGGCAGAAAAGTGGTTTTGTGTCCAGTTCGTACTAGAGATGGTAGTTTGAAAGAAGGGTGGAGGTTAAAGAGCTGAGTTGATGAGGACATCGGGTTCATTATCTTCATGCGTGGAAGAAGATGCCTGAAAGGTTGGAAGGGATTAAAATGAGTTAAAGGTTAATTAAGGGCACCAGGAATTTCAAAGACGGACGGCGAGGGACGATCAATTTTCATGGGTTATAATTGGGGTAAGCACGGTAATTTGCCTAATGATGAGATTAGAAGAAAATTAATAATTATTTAATTTAAATTAAAGATCTTATTTCCATCCAAATCTTGTGGAAATCATATCAAATTCGTTTGTGAACAGAATCCGACGAAATCCATCACATTGGAATCATAGTAGCGAGACCCACAATATGGAACGAATATTGCTGAGAATAGAGCGATAGGGATTTCGGGATAAAATCAAATGTCAATTTGATTATAGACGAAATAATAACTGGATCATCAACTGCAAAAATTAGGTGAGTAAACTCACTAACTCTGCTTCGTTTATATTTTCATATAAACGATTTTTAAATTTATTTATAATAAATTTTATACCGTGTGATGGTTGATTGGTTGAAATGGTTGATAAAATTGGTTGAAATAGTTGATATAGATATATCGTTGATTGATTATCAGTTCTATTTACTATGATATCTCATATTGATGTGATTAACATCTGTGGATGCAAGGAAACAGGTTGGAGGGATCCAACTGGGTTCCTCAGCATTTTATTTACTGTTTTAATTATTTATTATGATCTACGATGTGATATTTGATCGGTGATTGATCATGTTGTGTTTGAATTACCCTGGCCCTAGAGTTTTGCTATTTAAATACCGAAAAGTAAAAATATTTTCTAATAAGTAAAATAAATTAGGGATTTTAAAAGGGAATTTATTTCCAATATAGGAATTTAATTTTGAATTAACTGGAAATAAGAACTTGTTTTAAATGGGTAAAACAAGAGGTGAATTATAAGTGTTTATAAATTAAGTGATATATTTTTGGAAGAATTGAAATATAAGTTCAAAATTTGAAAAAGGGAAATGGATTTTTAAATCGATAATTGAAATGAGATACTTTATGAAAAATTCTAAATAGAAGTTATAAATTGAAATTATGATTAAGATGTTATTTACAAATATAAAATCAACGGATTTAATTTCAGAAGTATGGAATGTATAAAAGTTTGGAAAGGAAATCGAATCATTTTTATAAAAGGAAAGATGTCCGTAATAGTTTTACAAACATAGTTTGAAACAAAAATGAAATATGATGTGGGTTTATTAAGTGACTCGACGACGGAGATTTGAAACTGTGATGATAAAATAAATAAATATAAGTTGTATTTTTTATAAACCAAATACTTTAAATAGCAATTTTAAACGCTGCCGTTAATAAATGTTTTGGTAAATCTAGACAGCAATTTTAATGCTGCCGTTATAATAACCGTTTTAACAGCGATCTTAACACTATTATTATAATAAGTGTTCTACAATTCTCAACAGCGATTGTAACACTGTTGTTAAAAGTAATGTTTTATAAATCAAATCTTTGGAAACAGCGATTATAACGCTATTGTTAAAATGAAATGAATTGGTCAACGAGGAGTTAAGAAAGGGAATTTGGAAATATTTTCCGATATTAACAATGTATATTTTATGAATATAGAAAATAAGGATTGGTGAATATTTTGATATGTTTTCTTATTGGAATAAGTGATATTTTCTCGAATAAAGAAATTGTAATGTTGAAAATGTTTTTCAAAGGAATCGAGAGGAGAAATCGAGTTTCAAAAGAATACAAAAGATGGGAAATGAGAATTGTAAATGATAATATAATAAGGAATGGATTGAATGGGCTAATGTTGATTGATGATTGATCGATCGAATTCCTACCTGGAAATAAGATCGTCGGTTGCACACTTATTTTTCTTTGATAGTTAAATCATCGACTATCGAAGTTTTTGACCATTTTCCCATCGTCAATATGGAGAGACCGGGATCAGATTCTTTATCTGGAAACCACTCTGTATGGGCGTTAGCGTGGCAATCAAATATGATGAAAATAATTTAAGGCGTAGTTATGCAAGGGCTATCCTGTTTACGGGATACTGCCTTCAGTTTGTGCAGTCCCAGGACAACATGAATGGACGAATGTTTGACAGAGTATATCTAACGGATCACGTAAGTTGATCTCTTCAAACTTACTTACGTTTTGTGGCAGAGGAGTTCGTTTCTCTTAGCTTTATGCCCGTGGTATTTTTGGGGAAATCAATTTGTGATTTGACAGGTATGACGATGTGGCATTCAAAGTGAATGGTGGTCAGGTGTTCTAAAAGATGCGTAATGACCTCAAGCCTCACAACCGGGAATGGACAAAAATCGGGCAGGCAGTATGGGTAAGTGGGTCGCTCCCATTAGGATGTATAATCACCTATCTAGAGAAATTCCATTTGTTCTTTAATCTATGATGTTGTCCGTCTCGGGAAACGGTTTCTGAACCCAACCGTTGGTGATATACATTCGATACCCTCAAGCGAAGTGAGTGGTCGGTCATGTGTGGGCCGGGTTGCAAGACGTTCTTGTTGAACCCAGCGTATTCGCCTCTAGAGATACACTATCGGCAGGTGGTCCCATAACTTGTCATGTTGGAAATCCAATCTCCAATAAGCGCCCTGCGTTTTTTATATTTTATATTATATATGGAGCGTGAGATGCAAGAGTTCCGCTAAATTCTATTTATTTGATTTGGACACTATTATAATATCACCAGATTTTGATATCAAAATGTTTTGGGTTATCGTAAGGTAAAAACCATCCGTGTTTATGTGTGGATTGGTCTTACGATTATCATTTCTTTTGAAAGGATTTTTAAAAGTTAAACAAATGTATGGAGTTTACTCACACCAGTCCCATGACTGACAAAGAGTTTATTTTTTTTATTTTCCCTAAACTCTTGGGTGCCCAAATTTGTACGGGCAGTCAAGTAGTCGGGATTTTACAGGTTTGCTTGGAGGAGTTTGAAGCAGGAGGCTTCACCAGTTAACTATAGACTATCATATTTTCCGATGTGTACTATGCTGTATCTGGAAACAGGTGTTTATAACTGTTCCAGGGATAACCGTTGTGCTCTGAAAATGGTATGTATATATAGTTACTGATTTGTATTTCAAAGTTTATGTTATCTAATATATTTTATTCATTCCACTGTGAGTTTGTGATCTTCGTTTTTCTTCTATTCTAAAATTTCTTTCTTTCTATTTCTTGTCCTCTAACTTCTTTCTATTAATGATTCGTATTTATGTGTCATTTGGGTTGGACGCGTGTTATTAGTCAACTCAAAGAATACGAAAATTTGGATTGTTACAGGAAACGGTGGTTTGAGCCCAACCGTTGGTGATATACATTCGACACACTCAATCGAAATGAGTGGTCGGTCATGTGTGGCCGGGTTGCAAGACGTTCTTGTTGAACCTAGTGTATTCGACACTAGAGGTACACTATCGACAGGTGGTTCCATACCTTGTCATAGTGAGAATCCAATCTTCAATAAGCGCCCGTGGTTTTGATTGTATACTATATATGTGGAACGTGAGATGCAAGCGTCCCGTTAGATTGTTATCTATTTGGATTTAGACATTATTATAATATCAGAAAAATATACGATCTTCAAAATGTTTAGGGTTATAGTAAGGTAAAAACCGTCCGTATTTATGAGTGGGCTGGTCTTACTATTATCCTTTTCTTTCAAAAGGATTTTGAATATTAAAATCAATATGGATGTTATAAACTTAGAAAGTTTTTCTCACTCTGGTTCACCAGACTGACCCGGTATTTGTAATGCTCGGTTTAGACCGGGTTGTACAGGTTCAGGTCATTGGATAATACGAAGTTCAGAAGACGTGTTGGGGGAGTTTAGACATATGATTTTAGCTAGTATATTACGCTGTGTGCTGTATATGAGGACATGTTGTTATAACTATCCAGATTTGTCTATGGTACTCTAATGTATGTAATTATATTACTTCAAGCTTTCAATAAAGTTATTTATGGATTATATTTTGTTCCGCTGCGATATGAGACTCTGTGTTGTGTTGGTTCTTCTTATTCTTCTATTCTAATAGTTCTGTCTTATCTTTCTCATCCTCTTATTTCTTTCTATTAATGATCGGTATTTTTTGTGCATTTTGGGTTGAATTTTTAAGATATTAGTTAGCTCAAATTGGTATGGATTTACGGGCCATTACAGTGATATCATAGCTGGTTGCTTAATTGGTACGGATGATAGGGGGTTCTCGCTTTGCGTTAGGTGGCGAACGGGAGACTCTTACCCCTACATCTCCCGACAATGTGGGTTGGTCGAGTCGAGAGGCTGACTGTAAAAGCAGTTCTGAGGTACCCTTGTATGCCACGCTGGGAGGTTAGCCCAGTGACCGATGGTTGAAAAACTTAGGTACATTACAATGGTTTAAGTGCTATTGGTTGAGTAATAACCTTGGCTCTATGGTGAAACTCGATAAACATGGGTTAGTAACTCCCTTAATTGAGTTTATATATGAGAGAGCGTATTTGTAAATTTTATATAAGATGTTTTCTATTACGTTGATTGATCAGTTCAAAATGTTGGGAAATCATACTGAATTGAGAATTGACAAAATATTATTTTATAAAGAAGGGAAATGAAATAATTTTGCCCCAAATTATATTTTTATACAAAAAGAATTAATTTTTCTATAACATAGTAATATTTGTTGTTTGATTGTTTTGCTTGGTTTGATTGGAATTAAAATTGAATTATGAAGTGAAAGCGAACTAATTGAGGGAAATCGATTAGTCAATTGGATTGAATAGAATTGAATTAGTTATAAACCAATTGGTTAATTCAATATAGAGATGAAAATTAATTTGGAAATGAAACTGAATAACAAAAATTTAGGATATGAAAATCGATGAAATATATTATATATTTAAATGGTATGAATAGAACGTATCACACATCGATCGTTCGTGAATTTCGACCATTGACTTCGAATGGACGTAACAGGAGATCCGACCATTGAATTCTCCTAAAACCAGAACTGTTGGGTTTGTACCGGAAAGAGCTTTCGAACGATATTAAGAGATTTGGAATCCAACAGTTAGCTTTTTAGATATGACCAAATCAGTTTTGAAAAAGGTCGAGATCAGTGGCCAATATTGGAAACCGACTGTAAGGGGATTATTAAAATTGTTAAAAATATGAATAAGTTATGTAAAATCAAAATAAATGATTTGAAGTGATTCTGGACGAAATATCCAAAGTTTGTAAAGATAAAAGATACTTTTGCCAGAATAAAGTTGTTACCAACTTGGGTAAAAGAATTGAAATGGTTAATATAACTGAGATGATTTCAATATGAAATTATCAAATGAGAATTATAATTTGAAATAAAATAAGGTCAGAAATTGGACTCTGAATTAGAAATGAATTGATTAGAAAAATCAATTAGTCAGATCGAATTGGATATGAATAATGAAACTTGATTTGGTTAAGTAGAATTAATTTTAGAAATGGAATTAAATAAATTAAATTTGGAAATCAAATGGACAATAACGAAAATAAATCGGATGTAAATCAATTGATATTAATATATGGTAAACCAAAGTGAATACAGTCTAGTAATTAAGTAGTAATGTTGGACATAATAATGTGGTTGATTGTTATTTGGATGTTGGATTAGTTGAACAAAATCCATCAAACAGGAAAATAAGGAAGTTGAATGGAAACCAAGTTATTTAACCTTGTATTGGTTATTTGCATCGTCAGTTGAGTTAAATGCAGATTTCAGAAGGATGTGGAGTTGATTTGGTTATACAGATTGGAAATACAAATTGGAAGAAGAAAAGCAGTTGGTGGATTTGATTCGAATTTGGAGATTGAGTTTCCCGACAAATAGGTAAACCTTAATATACTAATTGGTTGGTGATTGATTTTATACCCCTGAGTGGGATGTCCATTTGGTTTTAGTTTTATTTGGAGAAGTTGAGGCCGAAGTGGCCATTGTAGTTGTACAGATTGAGCCGTGCAGAGGGGATACTGTAACACCCCACGTCCGTTAGTGTCACTCACAAAGGGAATGCACTAAGTTCTGTGGAGTATTTAGGGTAAAAGATGCAGATAAATTACAAGACAGACAGAAATTGAACAGCGGAAAATAAAACTTTGCTTTATTGATAAAATAGTTTGTACAAAGATTTCTTTACAATATCAGAGTATCATCTGTCTTACAAAATAAAGAAGCATAAAACAATATTTATATTTATATTCCTCAATTTTAGCAAGAGCCAGCCATAGCATCCGAAAAGAGAATCCAAGCAAGCTTCGACAAATCTTCAAGCTGGGAAAGAGTGACATTCCAACTTAACCTGAGCTATACTATTCCCTCCTCTACTACCTGGGAGGGGGGGAAACGGAAGAAAAGAAGACGAAAGAAAAACAGAGTCAGACATAAAGCCTGAGTAAGTTCAATAACTTCTAGCATGTGAACATGGGAAAACAAAACGACAAGAATTAACTGAATACAAGATTACACCATGATGATAGGGTTGGCAAGATTAGATAAGATTAACACAAGATATGCTAAACTAAGACAAACTGGATATGCTTTAATACTTTCGCCGCTTCGCTATTTCCTTGTTATACTGGTTTCTATATCTCTGCACCGCCTAACTAGTGTCCCAACTAGTAACGATAACGTGATCCCAATCCCTGTATTTTCCATCACCTTCAGGCATCCATTTATTTATTTGTTACCTAGATTTAATCTAGGGTTTCCTACCAAGTACTTTCTAGATACCTCTAAAGTTTACGCTATCTGCTGAATGCTTCTCGGATTTAGGATTTATGCCACCTAGTTCAACTAGGAATTATGCTACCTGTCGAACGATGCCCTTTAGTCTAGGATACACTACCTAGAGTGGTACATGTTCCTAGACTTTCCCCATGCATGTATCGCGAATCGTTATCGCTTGTCTAGATGCACATGTCCTGTAATGTGCTACCCGAGTCCCATGTCAGGGCTACTCTAGAATAACGGAACTCGGTCGGGAGCTTTCAGTATCTGCCGATGCAGATGTTAAGGTCTGTTTTTCCGGTGGCTATGGTCCCACTCGACCCCTCCCTCAACTAATGGAAGGCCACCCTTGTAAAATGAGAACTGTACGAAGGCCCCTATCTGCCCCACTAATTCTATGGCCAACAACACCCCGCAACCACAACTAGATAGCAAGTATGTGGTCCGTATGAGTCCTCCTGCCTTCCCGCTTCACGTGTCTCGCTTGACTGAAGATGGTAGGTAGACGACGAGTTGCTATCACAGGGCTTCCGTCTTCTTGCCGAATCACGCTGGTCCATCCTAGTCTTTTGGTTGCCATATATTGCAACCAAGGCATACCCTTGGCTCTTCTACCGCAGACCTTAACCTCTGTGCGCCCAGGCGGATCATCTGCAGCCTCACAGAGGGATACCAAGAGTACCCTCACGTCCCCTCGAAGCCTCGGGCTTCGTATCCCAATTCGTTGGAGTCTTTTTTAAAATCTGATGGGCGTCCGCTCATTCGTGTTATACTAAGAATTACTACTTAGTTCTACTAACTAAGTTTCACCACTTAGTTTCCAGGATCATTGTCTTCTTAACTAAGTTTTACTACTTAGTTCTCTTTCCCGTTAAGTTGGATTTGTTAAGTGTCTTTATTCGATTCAAGCTAACTTAACCCTCTTCCCTTATCCTGTTAAACTGGTTAAGTGTTGTCAGTATTCATGTTGACTTAACCCCACCATGAACCAAGTCATATTGATTAAGTATTTCTTAACCCTACCCATTCATCGTGTATTGGTTAAGTGTTCCCTTTTTAACTTAACCTTTCCCACCGGTTTTAACTAAACCTGTTATTAATGGTTAAGTATCATCTCTTCGTGTCTTAGACTTAACCCTATTCATTTATCATATTCTGATGGTTAAGTGTTCAAGTTTACTTAACCCTACGGTCCAACCCAGCTAACATATTAAATTGGCTAAGTGTATTACTTAACCCCAACCTCTAGTCTAATTAACATGTTAAATTGGCTAAGTGTATTAACTTTACTTAACCCCACCTTCTAGTCTAGTCAACATGTTAATTTGGCTAAGTATTCCCATGGACTTAACCCTCCCATTCTAGCTTTAACTGTGTTAAGTTGGTTAAGTGTTTCTATGGACTTAACCCTACCATTCTAGGTTAAAAGTGTTAAGTTGGTTAAGTGCTCCTATGGACTTAACCTTCCCATTCTAGCTTTAACTGTGTTGGTTAAGTGATCCAATGGACTTAACCCTCCCCTTCTTGTTCTAGCTTTAATTAATAAATTAAAGCCGCAACCTCTCACATTAGACAGATATTGCTGCGGTTACTGGATGTGCCGGTCGGTTCCGGGCAGGTTTACACCGCAACTCAGTCTAACCTCGGGTTAGACATATTCATGTTTTCTAAGTTCAAAGGGTTTTTGATTACTTTCCAAATCTGGTTTTGAAAACAACCATCCCGTCCTTCGGATCAGTTAGGGATAGCCAGGGAGGGCAGGAAACTTGTATTTTCCAAACCCAAGCCTAGATACTACCCTCTCTGTCACCCTAGAACTTTCAGGTGTATGTGTTATTCAAAGAGAAAACCTTTCTTTTGTCCATATATAAATTGTCAACAATTTATCTTCAAAGTCCATTTTTCCTTTTTAAATAAACTTGGCCTATACCATTTTCATTTTGTCCTGCCCACTAGTATACTTATATTCTAGGCCCAAGTCCTAACCCAACTTGCAGTTCAGGCCATTTCCTATTTCATTGCCAAAACTAGATTAAATATCCTAGTTTATAATTTATGGCCAAAACTTTACCTACATGCAAGTTACATATTTTGTGGTAAATGAACAATTTATCATTTATGACAAATTCTATAAGTAAATTTACTCCTAATTTACTTATTTCAATATTACACTTTTAATGTACATTGTCACATTTATTATTATGGCCCGTTCCCTCTTATTTATCATATTTATACTTTTTGGTATGTAAATTATACCAAATTAAGTGTCACTAACCATAATTTATTCTAAACATGACAATTTCTCACAATTATGGCTAAATTCAAAATTGTGCTAATATACTTATTCCAAATCTTTAATTAACACAATTTTGATTTAACATTCCTAATTCACAGTTTATGGTAAGACTAGAATTATTATTCTAGTTTACATTTCATGCCTAAAATTTAGCTTACTTGCTAATACTAAATTTAATTTGTCAAACTTATCCAATTTGCATTCCTATGAACATGCCATAATACATATTCCCAATTTATGCCAATTTCCAAGCTTATAACTACATTTATGTTCATTTTCATATTTTCCCCAAATTGCATTCCCACCGTTCGTATAATCGTGATTTAACCTAGATTGTAAATAAATCTAGATTCGTAGAAAATAGGGAAGAACCAAAGATGCTATGAAAAGGGATAATAACTGGCATAAAAGGTTTAGATAACGACGTAGGTTCAAGAATATGGGTAGACCTAACTTAATAGGTAAATTCCCACGGTCTAAAACCAATAGATAGAATAGGTTCAAGAACATGGGTAGACCTAACTGAATAGGTAAATTCCCACAGTCTAAAACCAAAGAAAAACAAGGAACAGATAAAATAGATAATCGGGTTTAGACCCAATTTCATAGCCACAAAACTTAAGCAACAATTTTCCTAATTATGAATCATAGACAAAGTTCATAGTTATAGGCAATGTTCATAGTCCAAAAGGGAAAATAATTCCCATAGTCATAAGTCATTGTCATAGGCAATGTCATAGTCATATGTTGTATGTCCCAAATCAAGGTTCATGTTCGTAATTCAAAGGTAATAGGTTCATGGTCATAGTTCTCATAATCATGATCATAGGCATAGGCATATCCTCTTTGTTCAATAGTCATAGGCCGTCAATCAAAGTCATAGTATATTCTGGGCCATAGTCAAGAATTAGATCCAAAAACTTAAATAAACACAGATCCAAGTGAAGAGATTAGGCATTTTTCTTATATCTTTTTAATTTCATGTCACAAATAAAAATAAAACGTTCAAGTCTAGAAATAACCCAATTACAGAAATTAGATCTAGAATAGAAGAACGGCGATGCTAAGATTCGTATGTCGTTGCTCGAGGTTTGTTGATTTAGCCTTTGAATTCTTCACTTTGATTTGAATCTTCTCTTGAACAGATTTGAGCAGCATCTCCATGTCTTGAATTTATATTTTATTTTAATTATTTAAGAAAATTTAGAGGAGGGGAAGAAGCCATGAATCTTAGCAGCATAAGGATAGAAGAGAATTGGTGCAAAGAGAATGAAGACTAGGGCTGTTTATATAGCTGCTCAAGACCTTATCGTACACGCAGCGCTGAGTCAGCATTGAACCCAGTTAAGAAAATAGTCCAGGTACGTAGATGAATCTAGCCAAACCTTATCATACACGCAGTGCTGAGTCAGCAATGGGTCCCACAAGCTATTTTGGCGTAGAAATTTGAATTTCGAATGAATTGTTTTGGCGTAGAAGTTTGATTTTCGAACTTTTGAATTTCTGGAATTTATTTAACTGTTTTATTCACATGAAATATTCTTATATGTATACAACTCCTATAACGACCATTTTACGCGTATATATATACGCGCAACTTTCATTTTATTTTCAAAATTCAAATGATGTTGCCATATTTCATTGACTGTAGCCTTATCTTGAATTTTATCTTTCATATACATATATTTTTGCATATATACATATATTTATATTCTCATATATATATATATATATATTTTCTTTATTTCC
This sequence comes from Allium sativum, assembly GCA_030737875.1. Lineage (NCBI taxonomy): Eukaryota > Viridiplantae > Streptophyta > Magnoliopsida > Asparagales > Amaryllidaceae > Allium > Allium sativum. The sequence goes on from CM060923.1 coordinate 163,924,336, forward strand.
TTATATGTACGTTCTTATCCTTTCAAATTTTGAATTTGTATATGTACATATATTTGCATGTTCAGTTGGCCCTCTCTAAAACAAAGATAAAAAATTATGCTGCCGTCGGGGTTCGAACCCCCGACCTCCATGCTACAAATCCAATGCCTTAACCAACTGAGCTACAGAGGCTTTTGTTAATAAGTCTTAGAACAATAATAATTATTGTTCTCTCCTTACTTCTCTTTTTCATGTTAGTTACAATACTTAAATTAAACAACTACATGGATCTTTTTTGTTTTAATTTTTCTTTTAAAAATTAATTATACTTTAATTTGAGAATCTTAATGTCACATAATTACGGGGTGTTACATTCTCCCCCACTTAAAAGGATTTCGTCCCCGAAATCTTCAAGTTAGGAAGAATGTGTCATACCATCCAATCACCCATCTACTCAACCATTCGATCACAAGCATTCATTGTCCTTAAAAGATTTCTAATGCTTTCATGTTCATATGCATAGTGTGTGTATATGCCTCTATCTAATGCAAAATCAGGCGATCTACTGATTCAGTTGACCTCCTTAATGCAAATCATGTTAGTGCCATGCATCCAATCATGCATGCAAACATCCCTAGTCATGTAAATACTACATGCGTGCAAAGCCATTCATCCATATGCAACGTCCATATGATATCATATCAAGTTCAACCTATAAACAAATGCATATACGTAAATGCAATATTAAGGCGTCCGAGCTGATCTAGTGCTTAATACATATGTATATGCATCCACGAGCAACCATTAGCAACCACTCGCAACCATTCAACCATAACATGTTTACATCCATTGGCTTCTACCTAAGGATCGATGATACGTCCTAGAGGATATACTTTGGAAAGAGAGAAATAATTATGCGTAAAGATCCTACAAACAAAAGAAATCAAGGATGCACCCAAGGAAAAAGGGTATGATGCTAGTATCTAGCCTTCTTGAGCTTTACTCCACTGTATCTTAACTAATTTAACTTCACGATTGTGAAGTTTCTGACCTCCATCTCTAAAGTAAACAGATGTCAACTATGATACCAAGTGTATGTACTAAGATGATTAGAGGTCTCTCCTCTTAGCTTATCCATCACGCTTTAACTATGAGGGTAAAAAGGTCACTACGCACTTTCTAGAGTGCCTGCCACAACTATTCATTTCTCACGCAAACCACCTTAGTCGAACTCGACATTCCTCAAGTACAAGCCCGAAAGGTCTAAACCAATATCAGACAAGCATCCAAGGAATATCTCCTTCGAATTTAGACGACCTACGTGATATGATATAAGCAAACACGATAGCTATTCAAACCCCTACTAACCAAAAATAAACGGGTCAAACCACCCACTGGGTTTGAGACTGATTGGGATCCTCTTACTATACAAGTACTAAGGTGCAGAGACTCAACTATGGAAGCAAATATGAACAAATGCGAAGCGCTAAATCCGAACAGAAAAACTAGATTCTTCCAATAGAAACTTTTACCACCTATCTCCTAGGTATGCTCATCATGTACTTGCCCTTCGGAAAATCTTGTCCTTTGTTCTTGCCCTCGTCCTTATTTGTATGCCCTATCATACCCGAGAAAAGATACTTCCTCTTTTATAATTTCTTCCTCCTTCATGAGCTAAACCTATCTCCATGAATTCCTAATCCTAGGGTTGTGCTCCTTTTCCAAACTCCTCATCCCTTTCCGTGTATAACTATTTTGGCAAATCTCTCGAAACCTGCTTCCATCTTACGGAAAACCCTATGAACTTAAAAGAAAAATGGCCGTAAGTGAAACAACTACGGCTATAGATAGAAGACGGGCACTACTTTGCCTTTCGATGAGGTTACCTCCCAGAAAGCCAGGAGCCCCAGAGACTCAAGAAAGAAGGAGACAAGAATTCAAACAGAGGAAGAGGAGACAATGCGTATGGCTTTGGGGAATATGCCTTTAAAACAAATCCTTTCTTTTAAAAATGCTTCTTTAAAAACCGTTTGAAAATAATTTTTCAAATCCTTTATCTGATCTGGTAACCTTCAGCTCTGATACAACGTGTAACACCCCACGTCCGTTAGTGTCACTCACAAAGGGAATGCACTAAGTTCTGTGGAGTATTTAGGGTAAAAGATGCAGATAAATTACAAGATAGATAGAAATTAAACAGCGGAAAATAAAACTTTGCTTTATTGATAAAATAGTTTGTACAAAGATTTCTTTACAATATCAGAGTATCATCTGTCTTACAAAATAAAGAAGCATAAAACAGTATTTATATTCCCCAATTTTAGCAAGAGCCAGCCATAGCATCCGAAAAGAGAATCCAAGCAAGCTTCGACAAATCTTCAAGCTGGGAAAGAGTGACATTCCAACTTCACCTGAGCTATACTATTCCCTCCTCTACTACCTGGGAGGGGGGGAAACGGAAGAAAAGAAGACAAAAGAAAAACAGAGTCAGACATAAAGCCTGAGTAAGTTCAGTAACTTCTAGCATGTGAACATGGGAAAACAAAACGACATGAATTAACTGAATACAAGATTACACCATGATGATAGGGTTGGCAAGATTAGATAAGATTAACACAAGATATGCTAAACTAAGACAAACTGGATATGCTTTAATACTTTCGCCGCTTCGCTATTTCCTTGTTATACTAGTTTCTATATCTCTGCACCGCCTAACTAGTGTCCCAACTAGTAACGATAACGTGATCCCAATCCCTGTATTTTCCATCGCCTTCAGGCATCCATTTATTTATTTGTTACCTAGATTTAATCTAGGGTTTCCTACCAAGTACTTTCTAGATACCTCTAAAGTTTACGCTATCTGCTGAATGCTTCTCGGATTCAGGATTTATGCCACCTAGTTCAACTAGGAATTATGCTACCTGTCGAACGATGCCCTTTAGTCTAGGATACACTACCTAGAGTGGTACATGTTCCTAGACTTTCCCCACGCATGTATCGCGAATCGTTATCGCTTGTCTAGATGCACATGTCCTGTAATGTGCTACCCGAGTCCCGTGTCAGGGCTACTCTAGAAATACGGAACTCGGTCGGGAGCTTTCAATATCTGCCGATGCAGATGTTAAGGTCTGTTTTTCCAATGGCTATGGTCCCACTCGACCCCTCCCTCAACTAATGGAAGGCCACCCTTGTAAAATGAGAACTGTACGAAGGCCCCTATCTACCCCACTAATTCTATGGCCAACAACACCCCGCAACTACAACTAGATAGCAAGTATGTGGTCCGTATGAATCCTCCAGCCTTCCCGCTTCACGTGTCTCGCTTGACTGAAGATGGTAGGTAGACGACGAGTTGCTATCACAGGGCTTCCGTCTTCTCGCCGAATCACGCTGGTCCATCCTAGTCTTTTGGTTGCCATATATTGCAACCAAGGCATACCCTTGGCTCTTCTACCGCAGGCTTTACCTCTGTGCGCCTAGGCGGATCATCTGCATCCTCACAGAGGGATACCAAGAGTACCCTCACGTCTCCTCGAAGCCTCGGGCTTCATATCCCAATTCGTTGGAGTCTTTTTTAAAATCAGATGGGCGTCCGCTCCTTCGTGTTATAATAAGAATTACTACTTAGTTCTACTAACTAAGTTTTACAACTTAGTTTCCAGGATCATTGTCTTCTTAACTAAGTTTTACTACTCAGTTCTCTTTCCCGTTAAGTTGGATTGGTTAAGTGTCTTTAGTCGATTCAAGCTAACTTAACCCTCTTCCCTTATCCTGTTAAACTGGTTAAGTGTTGTCAGTATTCATGTTGACTTAACCCCACCACAAACCAAGTCATATTGGTTAAGTATTTCTTAACCCTACCCATTCATCCTGTATTGGTTAAGTGTTCCCTTTTTAACTTAACCTTTCCCACCGGTTTTAACTAAACCTGTTATTAATGGTTAAGTATCATCTCTTCGTGTCTTAGACTTAACCCTATTCATTTATCATATTCTGATGGTTAAGTGTTCAAGTTTACTTAACCCTACGGTCCAACCCAGTTAACATATTAAATTGGCTAAGTGTATTACTTAACCCCAACCTCTAGTCTAATTAACATGTTAAATTGGCTAAGCGTATTAACTTTACTTAACCCCACCTTCTAGTCTAGTCAACATGTTAATTTGGCTAAGTATTCCCATGGACTTAACCCTCCCATTCTAGCTTTAACTGTGTTAAGTTGGTTAAGTGTTTCTATGGACTTGACCCTACCATTCTAGCTTAACAGTGTTAAGTTGGTTAAGTGCTCCTATGGACTTAACCTTCCCATTCTAGCTTTAACTGTGTTGGTTAAGTGTTCCTATGGACTTAACCCTCCCCTTCTTGTTCTAGCTTTAATTAATAAATTAAAGCCGCAACCTCTCACATTAGACAGATATTGCTGCGGTTACTGGATGTGCCGGTCGGTTCCGGGCAGGTTTACACCGCAACTCAGTCTAACCTCGGGTTAGGCATATTCATGTTTTCCAAGTTCAAAGGGCTTTTGATTACTTTCCAAATCTGGTTTTGAAAACAACCATCCCGTCCTTCGGATCAGTTAGGGATAGCCAGGGAGGGCAGGAAACTTGTATTTTCCAAACCCAAGCCTAGACACTATCCTCTCTGTCACCGTAGAACTTTCAGGTGTATGTGTTATTCAAAGAGAAAACCTTTCTTTTGTCCATATATAAATTGTCAACAATTTATTTTCAAAGTCCATTTTCCCTTTTTAAATAAACTTGGCCTATACCATTTTCATTTTGTCCTACCCACTAATATACTTATATTCTAGGCCCAAGTCCTAACCCAACTTGCAGTTCAGGCCATTTCCTATTTCATTGCCAAAACTAGATTAAATATCCTAGTTTATAATTTATGGCCAAAACTTTACCTACATGCAAGTTACATATTTTGTGGTAAATGAACAATTTATCATTTATGACAAATTCTATAAGTAAATTTACTCCTAATTTACTTATTTCATTATCACACTTTTAATGTACATTGTCACATTTATTATTATGGCCCGTTCCCTCTTATTTGTCATATTTATACTTTTTGGTATGTAAATTATACCAAATTAAGTGTCACTAACCATAATTTATTCTAAACATGACAATTTCTCACAATTATGGCTAAATTCAAAATTGTGCTAATATACTTATTCAAAATCTTTAATTAACACAATTTTGTTTTAACATTCCTAATTCACAGTTTATGGTAAGACTAGAATTATTATTCAAGTTTACATTTCATGCCTAAAATTTAGCTTACTTTCTAATACTAAATTTAATATGTCAAACTTATCCAATTTGCATTCCTATGAACATGCCATAATACATATTCCCAATTTATGCCAATTTCCAAGCTTATAACTACATTTATGTTCATTTTCATATTTTCCCCAAATTGCATTCCCACCGTTCGTATAATCGTGATTTAACCTAGATTGTAAATAAATCTAGATTCGTAGAAAATAGGGAAGAACCAAAGATGCTATGAAAAGGGATAATAACTGGCATAAAAGGTTTGGATAACGACGTAGGTTCAAGAATATGGGTAGACCTAACTTAATAGGTAAATTCCCACGGTCTAAAACCAATAGATAGACTAGGTTCAAGAACATGGGTAGACCTAACTGAATAGGTAAATTCCCACAGTCTAAAACCAAAGAAAAACAAGGAACAGATAAAACAGATAATCGGGTTTAGACCCAATTTCATAGCCGCAAAACTTAAGCAACAATTTTCCTAATTATGAATCATAGGCAAAGTTCATAGTTATAGGCAATGTTCATAGTCCAAAAGGGAAAATAATTCCCATAGTCATAAGTCATTGTCATAGGCAATGTCATAGTCATATGTTGTATGTCCCAAATCAAGGTTCATGTTCGTAATTCAAAGGTAATAGGTTCATGGTCATAGTTCTCATAAACATGATCATAGGCATAGGCATATCCTCTTTGTTCAATAGTCATAGGCCGTCAATCAAAGTCATAGTATGGTCTGGGCCATAGTCAAGAATTAGATCCAAAAACTTAAATAAACACAGATCCAAGTGAAGAGATTAGGCATTTTTCTTATATCCTTTTAATTTCATGTCACAAATAAAAATAAAACGTTCAAGTCTAGAAATAACCCAATTACAGAAATTAGATCTAGAATAGAAGAACGGCGATGCTAAGATTCGTATGTCGTTGCTCGAGGTTTGTTGATTTAGCCTTTGAATTCTTCACTTTGATTTGAATCTTCTCTTGAACAGATTTGAGCAGCTTTTCCTTGTCTTGAATTTATATTTTATTTTAATTATTTAAGAAAATTTAGAGGAGGGGAAGAAGCCATGAATCTTAGCAGCATAAGGATAGAAGAGAATTGGTGCAAAGAGAATGAAGACTAGGGCTGTTTATATAGCTGCTCAAGACCTTATCGTACACGCAGCGCTGAGTCAGCATTGAACCCAGTTAAGAAAATAGTCCAGGTACGTAGATGAATCTAGCCAAACCTTATCATACACGCAGTGCTGAGTCAGCATTGGGTCCCACAAGCTATTTTGGCGTAGAAATTTGAATTTCGAATGAATTGTTTTGGCGTAGAAGTTTGATTTTCGAACTTTTGAATTTCTGGAATTTATTTAACTGTTTTATTCACATGAAATATTCTTATATGTATACAACTCCTCTAACGACCATTTTACGCGTATATATTTACGCGCAACTTTCATTTTATTTTCAAAATTCAAATGATGTTGCCATATTTCAATTACTGTAGCCTTATCTTGAATTTTATCTTTCGTATACATATATTTTTGCATATATACATATATTTATATTCTCATATGTATGTATATATTTTCTTTATTTCCTTATATGTACGTTCTTATCCTTTCAAATTTTGAATTTGTATAGGTACATATATTTGCATGTTCAGTTGGCCCTCTCTAAAACAAAGATAAAAAATTATGCTGCCGCCGGGGTTCGAACCCCCGACCTCCATGCTACAAATCCAATGCCTTAACCAACTGAGCTACAGAGGCTTTTGTTAATAAGTCTTAGAACAATAATAATTATTGTTCTCTCCTTACTTCTCTTTTTCATGTTAGTTACAATACTTAAATTAAACAACTACATGGATCTTTTTCTTTTAATTTTTCTTTTAAAAATTAATTATACTTTAATTTGAGAATCTTAATGTCACATAATTACGGGGTGTTACAGATACTGGCGAAATTTTCGAAAATTTTAAAAAGTTAGAATTTATTTGATGATAATTCAATATTTTAAAATAATTGAGTTCGGATCATTCGTCTTACCTTTTAATTTCGGGGACGAAATTCTTTTAATGGGGGAAGAATGTAACGTCCCAGATTTTCGTGCCATTTAAATCGGGATATTTAAATATGTGTATATTATACTGAAAATACAATGGATTTTAAATCGAATTTATTATATAAAATAGAGTTTGGATATATATAATTTATATTATAAATAAAACGACCTCTGTTTTCGGCGAAATCAGTTTTATTGGAATGCGCATAACTAATTATAGCTATGTTTCGAGTTTGGAGCAAAACGGAGTTGTTTTATCATTACGTTGATTTTAAAGGTGAACCGACTATTGTAATTTTAATTAAAACACACTATTTATGCAAATGGAGTCCGTTTTCAATGAAACTGGTTTCAATGGGACCGTAACGTCAAATTATATCATGACGCTCATTTTCGTAATTTTTGGAGATTGTGTTATCGGTGCGAATTTAGCATACCCCGTTAAATACTGATAATCTTATAATAATAAAGCTAAACCTACTGGGTTCTGCCTACCGAAAATATGTACTACCCTATATCTACCTAAAAACGCGTTCACATCAGTAGATAACGCTGAAATCCTGTATAATCCAAACGGAATTTCATTTCAATGTGAATACACCTTGGTAGTGCACACACCTACCTCAAATGCACAACATTGTATATCTAAAATGCATCACTTAAGATATGAATTGATAATATGAATTGACAACACGGTTCACGACTACACTGATTTTCCTACAGTGGATCCTAAAAGCTTAGACCTTCTCTCGTTAACTCCATCAAAGCTAAATAAAGAGATCGTTGTCATGCTTTTCTAAAATCTTTGTGAATCCTTCTCTGGGAACTCGATGATGTATAACATACAAGTATCCCTTTACGCTGCACATCCTAGAGATTTTACGCAGACTTTAGGGAACCTACGCACAACCTCGTCTGAAATGAAAACACATTTCCACTACCTTATGCCGTGGAAAAAAGAATGCCAAGTCTCTTTCAGACAATTAAAACAGGTAAGGCGAGCAATTAAGAAGAACATACCCTATTCCTTACTTTCTAAAACTTACAGACATAGCTTTCTCTTATCACGCCAAAAAGGTACAACAAATAACATACTCCTCCCTTTCAACCTATGTTTTCAAATCAAAACGGCTTGTCATAATTAATATATACGCATACTCCTCGAGACATGGCTAAGCAACTGGACTGTGCATCCTATCTTGATTTTCCTTTCTATAAATAGCATGCAAAGCTCAATTTTCAACAGAAAAATAACTACAACCGAGAGCACCATTTCAGAATGAAGTAACGAGGGGTGTTAACATAGTGAAGGCGTAAGGAATGAGGAGGCTAATTAAGTGAGTTGCGGAGCACTGCAGGTTTCGAACGTTATGAAGTAGGACAGTTCAATCTTGATGTAGTGGAGGACGCCGGAGCTCAGACGCTGGAGAGATCGGAAGGCAGGCACTGTTTTATGCGAGGAGTAGGTAGTGATGCCGTGTAGTTCAGCATGGAGTGGTGAGTGTTTCTATGATATGAGAATGACTGGAAGCGGTTACGTTGGAGGATTTGTGCATCGGTTTGTTTGAAAGTGATGCATGCAGTGATATGATGGGAACATACAGGCGGAAAGAGAATAGCAGTAAAGAAGTGGTTGCACGCCGAAGAACATACAGGTGGGAAGGAGAGAGGAGTATTACCATACTAGGAGGGTGGGGTTTCGTTAGTTCCTGTTTGGATGAAATAAGAGGATATGAGAAGAAGGAAGTGCAGTGAAGTCAAGAACAGTTGCACTGCGTGATCTGATGTGGAAGGGGAAGCACGAGTAAGCTGTTAGAAGGTGAAGCTTCGCATAAGAGGAGTATTAGGTGAAGAGTTATACTGAACGTGAATAGGTCCATTTTCGAAAGAACCTAATTACCTTTAAATTGCTTAACTAAAGTTTTACATGGTCGAATAGAATGCTAGTATAGAGTAACATTTAAGTAACCTGATTTACAGCTGTCTAATTACTGTTCTAAGTGCCTAGTCATTGTTTTAATTCAGCGTGGCCATACTGTGAAATGCCTAATTATGAAGTGAATAACTAATTGGTAAACGACGCGATTTTATATATTAATATGCCTTGTAATGTATGCCCAATTCCAGTTATATTTGTACAACGTGATGTTAAGTAAAGTAATCGTACATTAAGTTACAGTAGTTACGTAACGTATACAAAGGGTATTTGACCAACATGATTGCAGTAATAATCTAAGTTAATAAAAGTATATGTTTAGTTAAGTCTGAGACTTGTATAACGTGCCCGATAGTTATAATTTTTAATTAACGTATAGTTAATGGAAAATAAATATTCATTAAAGATTAATTAATTTAAATTAAAAATATGAACATATAGTTGTGTGATGTTCTTATGTGTTAACAGAATCAGACCACACCAGGAGACGTTAGAACTATATCGATGAACATAACGTGCTGGAGTTGGTTTGGACGAAGCTGAGGGCGTGTAAAACAAACCGCTCTGACAACAATAGAAATCCAAGGTGAGTTTAACTCACTCAGTTTATCCCGTTTATATTTTTATAAGCCGGGTTTTAATTTTGTGTGATGTTTGCTAATAATTGTTGATTGAATGACTGTTTAAATGTTTGTTGAATATTTCAAATATTCATGGATTAAATTAAACGGTTGTTTAATTTAATCGAATTAAATCATTATTTTAACGATTAGATACCAAATGAGGTAATTTACCTTGTTGGTTACGTTTACAACAATAAAATATTAAACAAATTGTTTGATGCCTGAATGACCGTTATAAATTGTTTGTTGACTGTTATTAGTTGAACTGTTTATCGTGTTGAAATTGAAGTAAACCATTTTGATGCAGGGACGGACAGGTTGGAGGAATCCAACCGGAATCCTCAAAATATGTTGTTTACTTATGTGAACTGTTAATCAATCTGTTGATTGTTGATTGTTGAATGTTGACTCCAAAACCCAACACATATGTGATATTAACCAATGGCTGATATTGGTTGAGTAATTATCGGTGGATGGCCTATAAATAAATCGGTTTATAAAGATTGTTATACCGTTAGGGAAATCAATAACAGGAAAGTTATCAAATTGTTTTTATAACTAAAGAAAGATTTGAAATCTATTTTATATAGATTATTTTTAACAAAAATTATTAAAGTAATAAATATTTATTATTTTTTAGTATCGAAGTTTATTCCGTTGAATAAGCAAATTAACAGAAATTAACCAAATGGTCAAGGATGGAGTTAATTGTTTCAAATAACAATTAATTAAAATATTTAATTAGATTATTAATTAACTTAAATAAGATTATTTAAATTGATTTTTAAATCAATTTAAAGGAAGGATTAAATTAATTGTTCCAAACAAACAACTAATTGCAATTATTTAAATTAATTAGATTGTTAATTAAATCAATTGGAATTATTTACAACTAAATGTAAAAAGTTAACGAATTAACCTTGTTTTGAGTTGACTAAGTCAACTGCTTATCTAGAATTGATCATTGGATAATTATTGAATGTTTAATTATTATTTAAATAACACTAAAGGGAAGATTTACTATTATAATAAATAGTTAATTAATCGATTTCTAAAATAATTAGGATTCATTATTATTTAATAATAATGAAAGTGATAATTCTTGAAGTCAAGTGCCTCAACTAGAAGTTACGAAGTCATATAACCTTATGTGAAGTTTAACTGGAATGGTAAGCGAAATTATATTTAATGTGAAACCATAGTAAGAATTCTATTGCTTGGATTTCTATAAATCCAAATTTAGTAATTAAAAACGTAAGTTATAAATAAATTAATCAAACAAGTTGAAAATGGAATTTGTATTCTGAATTGGGAAGAAGGGATTTTTAAAAGGAAATAGATGGAGTTAAACCATTGTTTTAAAAATCGTATGGTAAGTAGAAGCGTTAGTATATTTGAAATAAGATTTGTTGATAAACTTCTATCCCTTTGGAAGATAATAATGTTGTTGTCTCAAGGTCTGAGAGGTAAATAAAATACCCCAACTTGTAATGACTTCATGATTATCCAAGGATGATATTAGTTTAGAGACGATGGTGGTTAAGGAGATTAAAATGATTTTTCCATGAAGGATGTATAAACTATAATTCAAAGAATTATAGGTTGGATAATTTGATTTGGAAATAAGAAATGTGAAAGGGCGATAATCCAAATGTTTGGAGATTTAGAAATTAATTAACAACTGTTAAATTAAAAGAGCCAAGTGACGCTGTATACTGAACCAATGAATCCATTTTTATTTTCTATGGATGATGATTGTTTATTATGACAGGTAAACAACAACTATCAAAATCTGGACAAGTCGATTGTTGTTGTGGAAAGGCCGGAATCGAAGTTATATTTGAAAAACATTCTAACCAACAAATACGTAAAACGTTAAAATATCATAAGACGGTCAAAGTGTAGCATTGGAGACCGTGGATCTTCATAAACGGAAGGATCTTTTGTTGAATTTCTCTGGCTAGCTACTAGAGGTTTTTATACTATGACTCGGTTGTGGTTGAGATTTTGCAAATTGCAAGAACTTCTCGCTATTGATCCATAGGGTGATTCAAGGATGCAGTAGGAGGGTGCCTTCGGTTCATCCTGTTCCTGGACGAGTGTTTGACAGAGTATTTCCAGATGGTCACGTACATTGATTTCTTCAAACATGCCTAGTGTATTTTTGAGGTCGTCAATTAGTGATTTTACGAATTTGACGATGTAACATTCAAAGTGAATGAAGGCCAGATGTTCCAAACTTCGATTATAACCTCAAGCCTCACAACCGGGAAAGGACAAAAATCGGGCAGGAAGCATGGCTATGTGGGTCGCACCCACTAGAGAAATTCCTTTTGCTTCTTTAATCTAACTATGCTGTCCCTTTCGAGAAATGGTGGTTTGAGCCCAACTGTTGGTGATATACAATCGATACACTCAAGCGAAATGAGTGGTCGGTCATGTGTGGCCGGGTTGCAAGACGTTCTTGTTGAACCTACTGTATTCCGCTCTAGAGATACACTATGGGCAGTGGTTCCATACCTTGTCATAGTGAGAATCCGATCTTCAATAAGCGCCCACGGTTTTGATTGTATACTATATATATGGAACATGAGATGCAAGCGTTCCGCTAGATTGTTATCTATTTGTATTTAGAGATTATTATAATATCAGACAAATATATGATCTTCAAAATGTTTTGGGTTATAGTAAGGTAAAAACCGTCTGTATTTATGTGTGGGCTGGTCTTACTATTATCCTTTTCTTTCAAAAGGATTTTGAATATTAAAATCAATATGGATGTTATAAACTTAGCGAGTTTTACTCACTTTGGTTCACCAGACTGACCCGGTATTTGTAACGCTCATGTTAGACCGGGTAGTACAGGTTCAGGGCATTGGATAATACGAAGTTCAGACGACGTGCTGGGGGAGTTCAGACATATGATTTTAGCTAGTATATTACACTGTGTGCTGTATATGAGGACATGTTGTTATAACTGTCCAGATTTGTCTATGCTACTCTGATTTATGTATGTATATTACTTCAAGCTTTCAATAAAGTTATTTATGGATTATATTTTGTTTCACTGCGATGTGTGACTCTGTGTTGTGTTGGTTCTACTTATTGTTCTATTCTAATAGTTCTATCTTATCTTTCTCATCCTCTTATTTCTTTCTATTAACGATCTGTATTTTTCGTGCACTTTGGGTTGAATGTTTAAGAGATTAGTCATCTCAAATTGGAACGGATTTACGGGCCATTAAAATTGATTTCATTTTTTACTGATAAATAGCAAGACCCAGTCTCGAAGAGTAATGTTTGAAAAAGAGTTAGTTAGATGCAATATTTTGGGTTGTTGTAACAATATTTTACACTACATTTGTTTTAATCCAAATAAGTGGAATTTTGGAAATATAATATTTCCTGAGTGTAGAAATGAACGGTCGTAGAAGAGATAAATAATTGGGATATTTCCAAATATAAGTAAAGGATATTTTCTAAGTACTGGAAAATAAAAGAAGGGGATATACGGAACTGTTTCCCAAATAGCGAAAAGGCCAAGATGATAATTGAAAATATTTGTTTAACAAATATTGATAAGGAAAGGGTGATTTAATTAATGAAATATTAATTAACGAGCCCTGTGATGGTTTGATGTTATGGATCAATGGATGTTTGTTTGTAATAACTCGGAAATCCGAGCCAATTTAAAAATTTTAGTTTGGCAGTTTTAGTGAATTTTGAAAATTTAAAATGAATTATTTTAAATAATAACGACGAGAAATTTATATTGAATAGAATTAGAGCGTATATATTTATTTGAATCGTCGTTAGAAAATAAATAATTAATTATAATTATAAAAGGAATTGAAAATGGCGCGGTAGTTCAAAAATTCGATTTCAAATTTCAAATGAATGTACAGGATTCTAAATAAAAAGGATTTTAGCGAAACAAAAAATATTAGAATCTATTTGAAAATCTATTTCCAACAAATCCGAAAAATTGAAATTTCATAGTAGGAATAAAAAGTTATGCCCAGTTGAAAATTCTGAATAGTCGCTATGGAATTTTGGCCCTTAAAAATGGAAATTTTGCAAATGACCTCCGTTTTTGACGAAACCACTTTTGTGGGATCCGGGATGTCAAATTATTGCTAGTTTCCAAAATTCATAATTTTTTGAATCAATATGTGAGCGTGGCTAAGTTAAACGTGTTTTAATAGTTTCATTCAATTTCGATCGACCAGAAAATGGCCATTTTTCAAACGGTCTTCAAAATTGACGAAATTAGTTTTTTTAGGACTGTATCGTCTATACGAAGCTAGAAAATATTTTTTTTGGAATTTTTAAAGTCTGTATGTGGCCCGGTAAAATGAAATGTTCGTTCAAATTCAATATATATATTTATATTTTGATTTTGACGAAAACTGATCGAAACGATGGAACTGACTTATGATACATAACCCATTGTGTTTAAAATGGGGGTAATTAGCTAGGGATGATAGGCGGTGGGTCTCGTTTGGAGATCGAAATTTAAAGTTATTTTTGGGGTAATAAATTAATTAAATAATTAAAATAATAAATCAACCCCCACTCTCATCTCTTCTAAGTCAACCCCCCCCCCCCCCCCCCGTTCACTTTCTTCCAGAAAAGAATTGAAATTAAAAAAAGGGGAGAAAAGGAAATAGGGGTCACGGGACCCCAAACCACCGCAGCACCAGCGCTGCTGTCACCGACGGCGGCGCGAGAGCCACCTCAACACCCCCCCGACTCTCTCCCTAGTGCATGTGCTCCAGAGCTCGAACCCGCTTCTCCAAGTCGACTGCAACCGCTCACCGAACACCTCGCACTCAAATCTCCCAGCACCACCTGCCGCGATCTCCAGCCGCCTCCCAGACTCCACTGCGTTGCGCCACCATCCCCCTCAGTCCACCGTTCAACTGTGTCGCCCCTCCACCTTCGAAAACCATATAAAAATGTGAGTTTTTTGATTTGTCTTCTTTAATTTAACATTGTTATCAATTAGAAATAGGATTTGTGGGTGGATAAAATAAAATATGATTTTTCATGTAAGTAGAATAAAAGGATTTGATTTTTGTTTTAGAAAGGATTCGATTTTTCATTACAAGGAAGATATGATTTTCATAAATGTTAAGGCGATATAAAAATTAGATTTTTATATATAACTTTGAACTAAAAATTTGATTTTTATTTATTTGAATATAGAAATTAGCAAGGTAAAGATTCTATTTTTATATAGAAAATAGCAAGATAAAAATTCGATTTTTATATACGGAATAGTAGCATAAAAGTTTGATTTTTAATGTATTAACATCGGATTAAAAAGGATGATTTTACTATGAACAGCGGGAAAGGGTCGCATTGGAATTTCGAACAAATCTGAACAATTCAGAAATAGATAATGGAGGAGTGGAACCCAAAGGTGAGAACTCCTCACTTTTAGTTTATTTTCTAGTTGAAATATATACTAGGATGCAGATGGTGCTTAGTAGCACCCGACACCCGTCGTCCACAGACCATGGATGGCTTGTTTGTTTGATTGATGTGTTGTGAAAATTGATTGTGTGATATGGAATGAATAAATATTTTATAGTTAAAGATATAATTTTAACGTGTATATAAAATAAATATTCGTAAACAAATCGGACGATTTGTTTAGGTAAACACATTTGACTGATATTGATTAGGACGATAATTTTCATACATCGCCCAACTACACAAATACTATTCTGTGTTTGTTGATTTGAAACCCCATACGGGTGTTGGGATGATATTCGGCGTACACTAATCCCAATTATTTAGTTGTATGTCAATCGATTGGTTGACAGAGTGTGTAACCGTTAATTATTTATATTTAGTGCTTATCCAGTTGTGTGGTGCACTCTGGATGATGGTTAATTATTTATCGTTGCTATCATATACATGTGTTGTATGGAAACCATATAATTAACATTATATGGTAATTGATTAGGCCACATTCCAATTTGGAAAATAAAGAATATTATAAAAAGAAAATTCATGTGTTGAATAAAATATATATTAATGTGTTGAATAAAAAAAAATTCATGTGTTGAATAATATATATATTCATGTGTTGAATAAAAGAAAATTCATGTGTTGAATAAAATATATATTCAAGTGTTGAATAAAATATATATTCATGTGTTGAATAAAAGGAAATTCATGTGTTGAATAAAATATATATTCATGAGTTGAATAAAATAATATTCATGTGTTGAATAAAAGAATACTCATGTGTTGCATAAAAGAAAATTCATGTGTTGAATAAAATATATATTCATGTGTTGAATAAAAGAATATTCATGTGTTGAATAAAAGAAAATTCATGTGTTGAAGAAATTATTCATTTGTTGAATAGAATTATGAAGTTACTGAAAGATATAAAGCCGTGTTGATTAGATTTGCGCCATTTTGACACGAGAGATATTTATATCGGTTATATTCGTTTTATAATGAATATAGAAAAGGAAGTAATTTCAAAATATAACATTTTGAAAATATTATCATTTATATATATATATATATATATATATATATATTGATGATATGGAAAATTCAATTTTGGTTTAAAATTGAATATGAAGTTGAAATTGTTTTTAAAACGAATTTAAAACGATTTATAAAATACGTTTTGAAAGGAAATCGACGAAATATATATAATATATATATTATATATAATGGCCTGAATTGAACGCGCCGCGCAGCGGTAGTTCGCGAATTTCGACCAATGACTTCGAATGGACATTACGGGGGATTCGACCGTCGAATTCTCCTAAAACCGGAACCGTTGGGTTCGTATCGAAAAGAGCTTTCTAACGAATATTAGAGATTTGAAATCTAACGGTTGGATTTGGAATTATGTCCAAATCAAATTTGGAAAAGGTCACTGTAAGTGCAGTTCGATGGTCGTTTATGGAAATCGACTGTACGGCCTTGATAAAATTATCAAAAATAGTAATAATTTGTGTAGAATCATAAGAAATGATTTGGAAAGAATTGGGATGAAAAATTCCATATTTGAAAAGATAGAAATAGATTTTTATCGAAATGAACTAGCTTTGAACTAGAATTATAATCCATTTATTTTTGAAATAAATAAATAGGATTTGAAAGCGTTTTAAAAATAACCAGAATTCCAATATATAAATTGGAAATGGATTTGAATCGAAATTGACTTCGGAATATTTCGGTGTTGGATTTCATGATTATACATATATTGTTATGGAAATTTGAAAGATATATTTATATCGTTATTTCCAATACGAGATTTGTTGGTCGTAGAATTTGATATTGAATATAAGCCAATATATTTTCTATTCAGAGCCTTGTATTTAATATCAAATGGGATTTGAGTTTGTCGTGAATGGCGTCTTCATTAACACTGTTCTAAAACCCAGTTGAGAAAAAGATTTAAATCTTTTTATTTAGATTTAATGAAGTGTACAAAAAAATATTATTTAATTGGAATTGAATTGGAATTGATTTTTGGGTTTATCATGAACGGTGGTTTAAATAACACTTGTTCTTTAACGCGATAATTATGGAATGTGAATTGGGTTTGTTGTGAACTGTGTTTTAACGACATTCGCCCTTTAACCCGATTTACCGTGAAATGTGATTTGGAATTTATAAATCTTTTGTTAAGATTTAAAGGAGATTTTCCAAAGTAAAGTTTTCCAATTTAATTAAATAAATTGGAATGGAATGGAATTCGATTTGGTAATAATCGAAGTGAATTTCTATGGATGAGGACTGCTAATATATATGGAATTTAGAAGGCTTTGCTGTTATTCCATTTATATTGTTAGTCGGATATGGAAGTTTATATCGATTATATATATCGATTTGTTTTCCGTGAAGATTCCATCGTTAATGGAATGTGATTTTGGGTTGTCGTGAATGATATCTTTAACAATACTGTTCGTAGACCCAACGAAGTTAAGAAAATCAGAAACTAACTAGAGATTAGTTAAGTTGAACGGTTTCCTGGGTATTGACCTGATGTTGGTTTCGGCCTTCGTGGTTATTACTTAGGGAATTGTTGACTTGCTAATTTATGGTTAAAGGCTGATAGAATAGAACGTAGTTTTGGGTTTATCATGAACCGTGTTTTAAATGACATTGGTTCTTTAACCCAGTTAAAGACAGGATATGATTTCCTAAGCTAAACAATCATTAATATTGATTTCTGGGAAGATTAAAACCAAGTGGAGTTTTAATGAATCTTTAATTAGATTGAAATGATCGAGAATGGAGTATCACCAGTTTTGCTTTAGGCGATAGTTAAATCTTTAATTAAATTTGAACGTGAAATGGTAATTAAATTTATCGATAACACCGTGGTGTTAGATATGAAGCATTACCAGTTTTACTTCATGGGATGAATAGGTTGGGATTGGGAAATTTAAAACAAATGATTACTTCAGTAAGGTTCGTTAATCCCGACTAGTTTATATAAACCATAATTTGGTTTGAATTGACAATCAAAAGAAGATTAAAGATAAATTTAAAGAATTTATCTTCGATAAAATTAATGGGAACCTTTCCCTATAGATGTGAATATTTGAATAAAAGAATATTCTGAATTGGAATGAGGCGTATGTTGTGTTTGTGTAACACTTGTTTAATATATACACGAGTTATTCAGAAAAACCGGGTTTATACCATTCTGAATAACTGATTCGACTAGGTGTCGAGGATGAAGACGGTGGTCGAAGACCGGGGGTCTTCACATCGTTTGGATAATTACTGATGATCTTGATTGGACTGTACACCCAAGAGGAGGGAATCAGTTGGTGATCGTCTAGACGTACTTGGAGATCGATGGATATGCGAGGTACAAGGTACCTCGGGTTTCGTTCAGACCCAGAACGGACTTGTAAATGGATGTGTGTCTGACATCGGATTTCATTCTGTGTGATTGATATCGGTTGCATAGCGTGAATTGCCTGTGTGGCATGCTGAGATGCAAATGATCAAGGCTTCTGTTGAAAAGCAAAATCTTGTGGTTGATGATCAAAGCACCGCCTGTGTGGCATAGGTTTGTGTAGCGTTAATTCGCGACCCTCACTCCCTGGTGTGAACCAGGAACAGGAGAAGGACCTCAGGGAGGAGATGCGTTTCCTTCTAGCTAGGGTGGTGTCAGTGACCTATTAGCCCTGACATTTATATTATTTTCACCTGTGTGGTTGTTGGATTGCGAGGCGCCTCAGATATATCGGCGACTATGTGGAGCCGATGGAGTCATAGGACTCATTTACGCCCCAAAGGGCGGGGAAACGCATTGTTCAGGCATAATAATCCACATCGGTGGACAGGCCCTGACGATCCAAGGCTTGACTGCGTGCTTGCCTGAGACTCGGGCTAGACAGTCTCGAATCGGTGAGGACTATCTTTTGCCTCGATTCACAGATGGAAATCCAACTTCCAATACATGACATTTGCGGTTTTGATTGTAGAGCCTAGTATTGGCGACATGATATATGGTACCCATGCCGTCTAGGATTGATACATTTACATTTGAAGTTGTTTTATACACTATGCACTTATAATAGTATCAAATTATTTGATTTAACGTACCAAGCATGTTTGGCTATTATAAGGGAAAACCCCATCCCCCTTCTTGCGTTGCGTTGTGTGATAGGACCTGGGTCTTATAATAGCTTCATTTTTCTAAAAAGCATTGCGCTGTTATATTATATATGCATTGGTATTCTTGGGAGGAAACCCGTTTCGTGTTATACAGCATGGTCCCTTGATATGTCTGATTTAAACTAAAGTTTTAAATAAATGTTTTAGTTCTCACACCAGTCACATGACTGACCTGGAGTTTATTGTTTTAACCTAAACTCTAGGTGCCCTTATTTCTACACGGGCAGCTAGTAGTTTTGGTTTTGCAGAATTATATTCAAAGGGTCCTGCTTTACAGCTGAAGTGATATTCGGAAAGCTCTGTATCCGTATATTCTTTTCAATTGTGTTTTGTATTATTTTCCGCTGCTATGTAATTTATTGTAATCTCAAATATTTATCGAATGTATTTTATTTATTCATACTCTGTATATTCCTGTATTCTGATGAACTGTTGTAATAAGCAATGAAATGTTCTTCTATTTGTGTTCCTATGTATCTTGTCCTCATCTCAATCCGTGATTTCCCGTAAGGGGGATTTCGGGTCGTAACAGCTTGGTATCAGAGTTTTGGTTTACAGTGCTCAGAGAACAAGGCACGTTAGAACCAAACGAAAGAATCCATCAGTGATTGGATTAGTAGTATCCAATGAGAAGTTAGAGATAGGATCAGTAGTATCCTAGAACGAGTGTGAAGAGTGTTGTTTTAAAAATGAAAAATGAAAACAAATTTTGTTTTGAAAAAAATAATTAAATTCAACTATTCGTATTTGAATACTTATTTGTATTGATTTGGACAATCGAGTATATAAAGATTTTGCATATACGTCTGATCCACGGGTATTTGAAGTTTTAATATATTCGATAGATATAGATCACACTCTAGTCGCCCGGGTCTGATTCTGATGATGGCGCACCATCATCAGTGTTTATATTCGAGTGCTGAAAGTGGGATATCTATATATTTCCAATTGACTGGTGTGAGAACCGAAATATAGTTAGAAAATATTGTTGTGACTTGGCATCAAAAACATGATTTTCTATATATATCAAAATTATGAATTTGAAACGTTAATCAATTAATTGATTGCTGATTGTGTTGTTTGATTATTGGTTGATTAATTAAAATTTGAAACATATAAACAAATTGATCAAATATTGAACTTTACTGGAAATTGTTTGAAATTGCATACATGTACATACATGATTATTGGACTGGTCATAGCAGGGAAGCTAAGCAGAGGAATAAAATTGTCTGCCCGACAAATAAGTACATGTTTACTGTATTTCTTGGGGTTTTTAATGATTTTATGAGGCGATTGGCCAGCCGCTTGGCTGTTTCTTTTTCTTTTTGGATTGGAGAGGCCTGTATGTAAATTTCACCATTTTCCCGGTGCTCCCGTGCAGGGGAGGTTATGGCGAAATTTTTCGAAAATTTAGGGTGTTAGCCAAATTTTTGAAAAAATTGAAAAGTTCTTAAAAACTAAAAAGTTGAAGAACTTAAGCCATAATGAAAATAATGAAAGTTGAGTTGATTTGTAAAACAACTTTCAGCTTCGTTCCTTTTCGGGGACGAAAAGTTTTAAGTGGGGGAGATCGTAATAACCCGGAAATCCGAGCCAATTTAAAAATTTTATTTTGGCAATTTTAGAGAATTTTGAATATTTAAAATGAATTATTTTAAATAATAATGACGAGAAATTTATTTTGAATAGAATTAGAGCGTATATATTTATTTGAATCGTCGTTAGAAAATAAATAATTATTTATAATTATAAAAGGAATTGAAAATTGCGCGGTAGTTCAAAAATTTGATTTCAAATTTCAAATGAATGTACAAGATTTAAAATAAAATGGATTTTAGCAAAACCCAAAATATTGGAATCTACTTGAAAATCTCTTTCCAATGTATCCGAAAAATTGAAATTTCATAGCTAGAATAAAAAGTTATGCCCAGTTGAAAATTCAGAATAGTCGCTATGGAATTTTGGCCCTTCAAAATGGAAATTTTGCAACCGACCTCCGTTTTCGACGAAACCACTTTTATGGGATCCGGGATGACGAATTATTGCTAAATTCCAAAATTCATAATTTTTCGAATCAATATGTGAGCATGGCGAAGTTAAACGTGTTTTAGTAGTTTCAGTCACTTTCGATCGACCGGAAAATGGCCATTTTTCAAACGGTCTTCAAAATTGACGAAATTAGTTTTGTTAGGACCATATCATTAATATGAAGCTAGAAAATATTTTTCGGGAATTTTTAGAGTCCGTATGTGGCCCCGGTAAAATGAAATGTTCGTTCAAATTCAATATATAGATTTATATTTTGATTTTGACAAAAACTGATCGAAACGTTGGAACTGGCTTATGATACATAACCCATTGTGTTCGAAATGGGGGTAATTAGATAGGGTTGAAAGGCGGTGGGTCTCATTTGGAGATCGAAATTTAAAGTTACTTTTTGGGGTAATAAATTAATTAAATAATTAAAATAATAAATAAATCCCCACTCTCCTCTCTTCTAAGTCAACCCCCCGTTCACTTTCTTCCAGAAACGAATTGAAATAGAAAAAGGGGGGAAAAGGAAATAGGGGGCGCGAGACCCCAAACCACTGCAGCAGTGCCGCTGCTGCTACCGCCGGCGGCGGCGAGAGCCACCACATTAACTCCCCCGACTCTCTCCCTTGTGCGTGTGCTCCGGAGCTCGAACCCGCTTCTCCAAGTCGACCGCAAACACTCACCGAAGATCCTGCACTCAAATCTCCCACCGCCGCCTGCCGCGATCTCATTCCGCCTCCCAGACCCCACTGCGTTGCGCCACCATGCCCCTTAGTCCAACGTTCAACTGTGTCGCCGCTCTACCTTCGAAAACCATATAAGACTGTGAGTTTTTGATTTATCTTCTTTAATTTAACATTGTTAGCAATTAGAAATAGGATTTGTGGGTGGATAAAATAAAATATGATTTTTCACGTAAGTAGAATAAAAAGATTTGATTTTTATTCTAAAAAAGATTAGATTTTTCATTATAAGAAAGATATGATTTTCATACATGTTAAGGCAATATAAAAATTAGAGTTTTATATATAACTTTGAATTAAAAATTTGAATTTATTTATTCGAATATAGAAATTAGCAAGGTAAAGATTCTATTTTTATATAGAAAATAGCAAGATAAAAATTTGATTTATATATATATATATGAAGTGAAGATAAAAATTCGATTTTTATATATATGAAGTGAAAATAAAAAATTCGATTTTTATATACGGAATATTAGCATAAAAGTTTGATTTTTAATGTATTAACATCGGATTAAAAGGATGATTTTACTATGAACAGCGGGAAAGGGTCGCATTGGAATTTCGAACAAATCCGAAACATTCAGAAATTGATAATGGCGGAGTGGAACCCAAAGGTGAGAACTCCTCACTTTTATTTTATTTTCTAGTTGAAATATATACTAGGATGCAGACGGTGCTTAGTAGCACCCGACACTCGTCGTCCACAGACCATGGATGGCTTGTTTGTTTGATTGATGTGTTGTGAAAATTGATTGTGTGATGTGGAATGAATAAATATTTTATAGTTAAAGATATAATTTTTAACATGTATATAAAATAAATATTCATAAACAAATCAGACGATTTGGTTATGTACACACATTTGACTGATATCGATTGGGACGACAAATTTCACACATCGCCCAACTGCACAAATACTGTTCTGTGTTTGTTGATTTGAAACCCCACACGGATGTTGGGATGATATTCGGTGTACACTAATCCCAACTATTTAGTTGTATGTCGATCGATTGGTTGACAGACTGTGTAAGCATTAATTATTTATATTTAATGCTTATGCAGTTGTGTGGTGCACTATGGATGATGGTTAATTATTTATCGTTGCTATTATATATATATGTTGTATGGAATCCATATAATTAACATTATATGGTAATTGATTGGGCCTCATTCCAATTTGGAAAATAAAGAATATATTCAAATGAAAATTCTTTGTTGAATAAAATATATATTCATGTGTTGAATAAAAGAAAATTCATGTGTTGAATAAAATATATATTCATGTGTTGAATAAAAGAAAATTCATGTGTTGAATAAATTATATATTCATGTGTTGAATAAAAGAATATTCATGTGTTGAATAAAAGGATATTCCTGTGTTGAATAAAAGAAAATTCATGTGTTGAATAAAATATATATTCATGTGTTGAATAAAAGAATATTCATGTGTTGAATAAAAGAAAATTCATGTGTTGAAGAAAATATTCATTTATTGAATAGAATAACGAAGTTATTGAAAGATATAAAGCCGTGTTGATTAGATTTGCGCCGTTTTGACGCGAACGATATTTATATCAACTATATTCGTTTTTTATAATGAATATAGAAAAGGAAATAGTTTCAAAATATAACGTTTTGAAAATATTATTATTTATATATATATTGATGATATGCAATATTCAATTTTGATTTAAAATTGAATATGAAGTTGAAATTGTTTTTAAAACGAATTTAAAACGATTTATGAAATATGTTTTGAAAGGAAATCGACGAAATATATATAATATATATATTATATATAATGGCCTGAATAGATCGCGCCGCGCAGCGGTAGTTTGCGAATTACGACCATTGACTTCGAATGGACATTACGTGAGATCCGACCGTCGGATTCTCCTAAAACCGGAACCGTTGGGTTCGTATCGAAAAGTGCTTTCTAACGAATATTAGGGATTTGAAATCTAATGGATGGATTTGGAATTATGTCCAAATCAAATTTGGAAAAGGTCGTTGTAAGTGCAGTTCGATGTCCGTTTATGGAAATCGACTGTACGGGCCTTGATAAAATTTTTGAAAATAGTAATAATTTGTGTAAAATCATAAGAAATGATTTGGAAAGAATTGGGATTAAAAACTCTATATTTGAAAAGATAGAAATAGATTTTTATCGAAATGAACTAGAATTATAATCCATTTATTTTTGAAATAAATAAATAGGATTTGAAAGGGTTTTAAAAATAACCAGAATTTCCAATATATAAATTGGAAATGGATTTGAATCGAAATTGTCTTCGGAATATTTCGGTGTTGGATTTAGTGATTATACAGATATTGTTATGTAAATTTGAATATATTTATATCGTTATTTCCAATACGATATTTGCTGGTCGTAGAATTTGATATTGAATATAAGCGATATATTTTCTATTCAGAGCCTTGTATTTAATACCAAATGGGATTTGGGTTTGTCGTTAATAGCTTCTTCATTAACACTGTTCTTAAACCCAATTGAGAAAAAGATTTAAATCTTTATATTTAGATTTAATGAAGTGTGCCAATTAAATAATATTTAATTGAAATTGAATTGGAATTGATTTTTGGGTTTATCGTGAACGGTGATTTAAATAACAGTTGTTCTTTAACCTGATAATTAATGGAATGTGAATTGTGTTTGTTGTGAAATGTGTTTTAACGACATTCGTTCTTTAACCCGATTTACAATGAAATGTGACTTGGAATTTATAAATCTTATGTTAAGATTTAAAGGAGATTTTCCAAAGTAAAGTATTCCAATTTAATAAAATAAATTGGAATGGAATGGAATTTGATTTGGTAATAATCGAAGTGAATTTCTGTGGACGAAGACTGCTAACATATATGGAATTTAAAAGGATTTTCTATTATTCCATTTATATTGTTAGTCGTATATGGAAGTTTATATCGATTATATATCCATTTGTTTTCCATGAAGATTCCATCGTTAATGGAATGTGATTTTGGGTTGTCGTGAATGGTATCTTTAATAATACTGTTCTTAGACCCAATGGAGTTAAGAAAATCAGAAACTAACTGGAGATTAGTTAAGTTGAATGGTTTCCAGGTTATTGATCTGATGTTGGTTTTGGCCTTCTGGGTTATTACTTAGGGAACTGTTCACTTGCTAATTTATGGTCAAAGGCTGATGGAATAGAATGTGGTTTGGGTTTATCGTGAACCGTGTTTTAAATGACATTGGTTCTTTAACCCAGTTAAAGAAGGATATGATTTCCTAAGTTAAACAATCATTAATATGATCGAGAATGGAGTATGACCAGTTTTAATGAATCTTTAATTAGATTGAAACAATCATTGTGTTTTAAATGACATTGGTTCTTTAACCCACTGTTTTAATGAATCTTTAATTAGATTGAAATGATCGAGAATGGAGCATGACCAGTTTTGCTCCAGGCGATAGTTAAATCTTTAATTAGATTTGAACGTGAAATTGTAATTGAATTTACCGATAACACAGTGGTGTTAAATATGAAGTATTACCAGTTTTACTTCATGGGATGAATAGGCTGGGATTGGGAAATTTAAAACAAATGATTACTTTAGTGTAACGACCCGGAAAATCTGAACCAATTTAAATTTTTTAAATTGGCTAAAATACAGGATTTTAAATATTTAAAATAAATATTTTAAATAATAGCAATGAAAAGTGAGTTTGAATCAACGTTTGAAAACGAATATAATTAATTCTAATTATAAACAAGGCTTAAAATGGCGCGACTGTTTCAAAATTTGAATTCAAACTTTGACTGGCCGTACTGGGTGCAAAACAAAATGGATTTGAGTGAAACCAAAAATATTTAATTCTGTTAGTGAATACCTTTCTAACGAATCTGAAAAATCGAAGTTTCATAATGGGATGCAAAAGTTATGGCCAAATGAATTTTCAGAAAAGTCGCTGTGGAATTTATATACATTTTAATATATATAAAGGCCTCTGAAAATGGAAATTTTGCAAACGACCTCGGTTTTCAACGAAACCACTTTTGTTGGATCCGTGATGTCAAGTTATTGCTAGGTTCCAAAATTCGTAATTTTTCGAATCAATATGTGAGCTTGGCAAAGGAAAGCGCGTTTGACCGGTTTTAGTTGATTTTAATCGACTGGAAAATGGCCATTTTTCAAACGATCTCAGAATTTGACGAAAATAGTTTTGTTAGGACCGTATCGTTAATACAAAGCTAGAAATAAATATTCTGAAATTTTTAGAATCGGTATGTGGCCCCAGTAAATTAAAATGTACGTTCAAATTAAATATATATCGATTTATATTTTAAATTTGATGAAAACTGATCGTAACAGCCGAACTGGGTTACAAAACATATTCCATTTTGTTTGGAATGGTGGTAATTAGCTTGGGGCGACTGTCGTTGTGTTTGATTTCGAGTTCGTATCAACACAAAGGTATTTTCGAAATTAAATAAATTAAAATATTTTATATATAAGCTCTATCATTCCAAACCGTAGCCCATTCTATTAAAGCCGCCGTCGTTCAGTTCTAGGGCCAGAATCGGTCCTCCAAAATTTGCTCTCGATCTCCGCCGTCGTTCAGTAAAATTCATGGCTTCTCAAGGGGAAATCGAAGAGCTCTCTTAGCTCTACAACTCTATATGAATATGATTTAGTTTCGATCATCGAGGAGGCTGATTTCTCTCCTGAAACAGGCCGCCGTCGCCCTTAATTTGCGGGCTCAGGCGAGGTGCGAGCTGCGCCCTATTAGTCGCATTGGGGGGAGCTTTGGAAGGCGGACATTGTGGCGAAGTCTGATCGTCGTCAGGGTCAACGTGGAGGCGACGGGGGTTAAACCTAGAATGCGACAAGTTGGGTTCAAACGAGGACGATGTCTGGAGTGAAGAGGAAAAGGTTGAAGGAGGGATAATTTAATTAATTTAATTTAATTATCCTAAGTGTTTATTAATGTATGAAATTTTAAACGAACATATCTTTGTCATACTGAATCAGAATTCAGCGAAACGAGTTACGTTGCACTCATGTCGTCAAGCATTACCTTTCAGAACTGACCAGTGCTAAAACTGAGCAAATCAGAATTGCAGGCAAATTCGAAACCAAACGGTTCAGAAATTCAGATAAAAACTAACGGAGTGGATCCCAAAGTGAGAATTCTCTCACTATAAATTTTCTTGTACAGTTATTTATATTATAACTGCATATCTGAACTGTTCACATACGTCCACAGACCAAGGACGATTTATTTGATTGTGTTGTGACTGTGAATTGTATATATATATGAAATGTGAAATGTGAGATTTCTAATTTATAAACGATATGGAAAACGACGATGTATAAATTATATAATCAATGTATGAGTTATATAAGCGTTGTACACCTCTTGTATAAGCGTTTTATAAGTTGTACGTTCGATGTATAAGTTGTATATGCGTTGTAAAAATTATATATTTGTTGAAATAGAAGTGAAATGCTATATATATATATATACACATACATATATATACGCCCCTCGTCCACAAACCATGGACGATGTTTATTGGTTGTGATTGGTGTGATAATTGATTGATAGCGAATGGTTGATTGAAATTATTTATGGTTGGAATTGATTGATTGTGGTTGAAAAATACCCGTTTGTGGTTGAGAAATATTTGGTTGAAACTACATTGGATTAGTTTGTGGAAATGAAAAAAAATATACATGTCGCCTGCGTGCGAACTAGATGCATGATTCCCCATTGTCAAAAGCTGCGATGCTTTAAGTAGAGCGAGGAGCCGTACTAGGGACGGTCCTAGTTTTAACTACCCTACCATTATGCTGCCGAAATTTTGAATAATATTCATGTGTTAGAATTATTTTCCTGTATTGAAACTATATTCGTCTGTTGAAAAGAAAACCTTCATGTGATGAATCGAAATTCATTCGTTGAATTGAAATTCATGTGTTGAATGGTATTCATGTTTTAAATATAAAAATCACCTTTTTAACTATATATATAAACTATAGAAAACCTTCATGTGTTGAATCGAAATTCATTCGTTGAATTGAAATTCATGTGTTGAATAGCATTCATATTTTGAAAGAAATTGTTTTATAATAAAAATCCTATTTTTATTACCTATATGAACTATATAAAATAATCTCGTTTTGAAATAAATTGCTTTATAATAAAAATCATATTTTTATTACCTATATGAACTATATAAAATAATCGTGTTTTGAAATAAATTGTTTTACAATAAAAATCACATTTTTACTATACACAGGAGTTGTTAAAAATAGTGAAGTGTCGAAGTGAATGTTTGTTGGATAAAAATATAATTTTTATCAAATGTATGAAAAGAATATAGCTTTGAAATCGAAGAATCGATATATATATATATATATAATTTAAATATATCGAATAACGAAATTGCAATTCGTATTTGAAACCGTGATTTCAAACGATTAGTGCGGGAGATCCGACCATCGGATTTTCTCGAAACCGCAACCGTTGGGTTCGCTTTGGAAATATCTTTCCAACGGCCCCAACTTTGTAAAAATCCAACGGTTGGATTGACTGCAATGTTAATTCAAATATGAAGAAAAACAGCTCCAGAATTGATTATATTTATATATATGTATATAAATATAATTATATTTAATCGAATAACGACGCTGCAGTTCATATTTTGAAATCGAAACTTCAAACGACTGTACTGGAAGATCCAACCATCGGATTTTCCCGAAACTGGAACCGTTGGATTCGTTCTGAAAAGATCTTTCTAATGATGTAAATTTTACAAAGATCCAACGGTTAGATTTTCAGATATGTGTAAATCAAATCTAAAAAAATAGCCCCAGGGCCGCGTTATGGCCCGAAGCGTCGTTTTGAATAAATTGGTTATTTTAAAATAAATAAAAATAGCGATAAATTGTTATAAAATATTATAAACGATATGGATGTGAAATTTAGAAACTAACTGAAGGTTGGCTAAGTCGAATGGTTTCTTGGGTATTGATTTGGTGTTGGTTTCGGCCTTCGGGGTTAATATTTGGGAAATCGTTCTCTTACTAATTCACTGTTAGTGAATAATGAATTGAAATGATGTGTAGTAGTGTTTGTGTAGCACTTGTTTATTATATACGCGAGTTGCACAGAAAGACCGGGTTTATTCCATTCTGAATAACTGAATCGACGATAAGAAATCGAAGATGAAGACGGTGGTCGAAGACCGGAGATCTTCACCTCGTTTGGATGGTAACCGAGGTCCTGATTGAGAGGCATCCCGAAATATGGATAATTAGTGGTGATCGTCTAGACGTACATGGTGATCGATGGGTTTGCGAGGTATATGGTGCCTCCGGTTTCGTTCAGACCCAGAACGGACTTGCAAATGGACAGTGTGTCTGACATTGGAATTTATTCTGTGTGATTGATAGCCATCAGTTGCACTGTGTGAATTGCCTATGTGGCATGCTAAGATGCAGTGATCAGGGCTTCTATTGAAAAGCAAAATCTTGTGGTGATGATCAAAGCACCGCCTGTGTGGCGAAGTTTATGTATAACGTGAATTTGCGAGCCTCACACCCCGATATGAACCAGAAACGGGAGAAAGGACCTCAGGGAGGGCCTGCGTTTCTTCCTAGCTAAAAATGGCATCAGTGGTTTTGCACGCCCTGACAAGTTTAACTTATGTGGTTGTTGCTGTTGTGAAGAGCCTTGGTTATATCGTTCGATCCGGGACCGATGGAGTCATTTGTTGGCTCACTTACGCCCCAAAGGGCGGGGAAACGCAGTGTTCAGGAATTTAGTTCCACATTGGTGGACCGGCCCTGACGATCCAAAGGCTTGACAGAGTACTTGCCTGAGGCTCAGGCTAGGCAGTCTCGAATTCAGTAAGGACTACCTTTTGCCTTGGTTCATGACGGAAATCCAATTTCCAAATACGTGACTGTGTGGGTTTGATTGTATATATATATGGCGACATGATATATGGTACCCATGCCGTCTATGATTGATAGTTATGATTGAAATTATTTTTGAAACATATAAACACTAGTAATGATATCAAATGCTTTTTTTTATTCGTATCTATCATATTTTGGCCATTATAAGGTAAAACTCTATCCTCCGGTTTGCATTGCATTGTGTGATGGGAACTGAGTCTTATAATGGCTTCATTTTTATAAAAAGCATTGCGATGTTTAAAAGAATGATTTGTTTTAAAGCACTGGCAATACAATGGAGTAAACCCGTTCCACGAAAGTGGCGTGGTCCTGTGATTAGCCATATTTTAAATGTGTTGAGTAGATTTCTCATACCAGTCCCATGACTGACTCGTAGTTTGTTTCACTTTCAAACTCGGGTGCCCCTTTTTCTACACGAGCAGCCTTGTTTTCAGGTTTAGCAGGCTTTATCCGGATAGCTAGAGCTGAAGATGGATTCTATTATTTATCTCTTTTTATGTTGTTCAGCCCCTATTGTACATTATGTTTGTTTTCCGCTGTAGACATTTATGTATATCTGAACTGTATTTGTACTAAGTATGATCCTGTATACTGTGTAACTCTAATGATTACATTTATCCAGTATATTCTATTGTTCATTATCTGGTGTATTTATTTATTTCTGTTCTGCTGTTATCTATTTATGTGTTATATTCCAAGGATTACCCTTGCCACCGTCAGTATGGGGTTTGAGTTCGTCTCATTTGGTATCAGAGCTTTGGTTAAGCTTAGTTCTGGAATATAACATATTAACAAACTCGTCGGAAATAGAACCAGTAGTGTTCTAGGATGAGTAACTTAGTACAGATAGGATCAACAATATCCTAGTATGAGTACAGCAGAATCAGAACAACTCGTTAGAGATGGGGTCATAAGTGCCTCAGAACGAGTCGAGGGTAATATGTTTTTAAATAATGTATTTGTGATTATATTTATAGTCTAGTTTTAGAAATATAATTTTAGAATATATAAAAGATATATATTTGAAAAGTAAAGGAATATATGAATCGATTAGTATATTTTTGAAAAGTTAAAAACAAGTTGCTTGTTGTTTGTGTTGTGTGATTGTAGATTTGATTAATTGAATTATAAAAACGATGGTTAATTTAATCAATAATAGAATAATGGTAGAATTTATTCATTTAAATCACACATTGAACTGATTAAAAAATAGATAGAAATATATGCATGTGCATTATATATGTTTGAACAGGAAAATGGATAGCTGTTGAGTAAAGATATTATTTGCGTTCCCGACAAATAGGTAAACCTTAATGAGTTGAATGCGAAATATTATTATATCAACTCCTGTGAATGCCATTGGATGCGGAGTGCTGGTTATTGTGTGTGTAATAATAAACGTCGCCATAGGATAGTAACAATTAATTTTGAACTACATTACATGGCATACTTCTTGAAAAAAGGCATACTTCATCATATACCACATAAGCATTTGGAGCTTGTGTGACGAGGTGGAAGATTTACCATACGAGCGAGAGGCTTGTTTGGCAATGAATATATTTAACAGATTGAACTGATGACTGATATGGACTATTTAAATTGTAATGATAAAATTGCCAGATTAATAAAAACCCCACACGGGTCTGGAGTTGACAATAATCACGTCTCTCTAGTTATTAGATACGACACATGAACTATTTATTTCCCACACGGGACGAGGTAACGAGGATTTATCCTTCGGAGCAATTAAAATACACACTCCCTCAGGCTTTGACAGGGTGACGAGAATTTAATCTCTGGAGTTATTATCAAAACACGCTCCCCTGTAAACACCAGAATATATCACTATAACTATGTGTATGCTTATTAGGATTTATTGGGTACCTAATACGGCCCAATAAATTTCCAAACCTCTCCCCGTACAAAGGAGGTTATGGCGAAATTTTTCGAAAATTACGGGTGTTAGCCAAATTTTTAAAGAATTTGAAAATTCTCATAAACTGAAAAGTTGGAGAATGGAAGCCAGATTGAACATAGAGTTGATTAATCAAACCACTTTCGACTTTGTTCCTTTTCGGGGACGAAAAGTTTTAAGTGGGGGAGATTGTAACGACCCGGAAAATCTGAACCAATTTAAAGTTTTAAATTGGCTAAAATAGTGGATTTTAAATATTTTAAATAAATATTTTAAATAATAGTAATGAAAAGTGAGTTTGAATTGACGTTTGAAAACGAATATAATTAATTCTAATTATAAGCAAGGCTTGAAATGGCGCGGCAGTTTCAAAATTTGAATTCAAACTTTGACTGGCCGTACCGGGTGCAAAACAAACGGATTTGAGTGAAACTAAAAATATTTAAATCTGTTAGTGAATACCTTTCTAACGAATCTGAAAAATCGAAGTTTCGTAACGGGATGCAAAAGTTATGGCCAAATGAATTTTCAGAAAAGTCGTTGTGGAATTTATAAATATTTTAATATATATAAAGGCCTCTGAAAATGGAAATTTTGCAAACGACCTCGGTTTTCAATGAAACCACTTTTGTTGGATTCATTATGTCAAGTTATTGCTAGGTTCCAAAATTCGTAATTTTTCGAATCAATATGTGAGCTTGGCAAAGGAAAGCGCGTTTGACCAGTTTTAGTTGATTTTAATCGACTGGAAAATGGTCGTTTTTCAAACGATCTCAGAATTTGACGAAAATAGTTTTGTTAGGACCTTATCGTTAATACAAAGCTGGAAATAAATTTTCTGAAATTTTTAGAATCAGTATGTGGCCCCAGTAAATTAAAATGTGTGTTCAAATTAAATATATACCGATATATATTTTAAATTTGATGAAAACTGATCGTAACAGCCGAATTGGGTTACGAAACATATTCCATTGTGTTCGGAATGGGGGTAATTAGCTAGGGGCGACAGTCGTTGGGTTTGATTTCGAGTTCGTATCAACACAAGTGTATTTCCGAAATTAAATAAATTAAAATATTTTATATATAAGCCCTATCATTCCAAACCCTAGCCCATTCTATTGAAGCCGCCGTCGTTCAGTTCTAGGGCCAGAATCGCTCCTCCAAAATTTTCTCTCGATCTCCACTCTCGTTCAATAAAATTAAGGGCTTCTCAAGGGGAAATCGAAGAGCTCTCTTAGCTCTACAACTCTATATGAACATGATTTAGTTTCGATCATCGAGGGGGCTGATTTCTCGCCTGAAACAGGCCGCCGTCGACCTTGATTTGCGGGCTCAGGTGAGGTGAGAGCTGCACCCTATTAGTCGCGTCGGTGGGAGCTTTGGAAGGCGGTCATTGTGGCAAAGTCTGATCGTCGTCAGGGTCAACGTGGAGGCGACAGGGGTTAAACCTAGAACGTGACACGTTGGGTTCAAACGAGGACGATGTCAGGAGTGAAGAGGAAAAGGTTGAAGGAGGGATAATTTAATTAATTTAATTTAATTATCCTAATTGTTTATTAATGTATGAAATTTTAAAAGAACATATCTTTATCATACTGAATCAGAATTCAGCAAAACGAGTTGCGTTGCACTCGTGTCGTCAAGCGCTACCTTTCAGAACTGACCAGGGCTGAAACTGAGCAAATCAGAATTGCAGGCAAATTCAAAACCTAACGGTTTAGAAATTCAGATAAAAACTGACGGAGTGGATCCCAAAGTGAGAATTCTCTCACTATAAATTTTCTTGTACAGTTATTTATATTATAACTGCATATCTAAACTGTTCACATATGTCCATAGACCATGGACGATTTATTTGATTGTGTTATGACTATGAATTGTATTTATATACGAAATGTGAAATGTGAGATTTCTAATTCATAAACGATATGGAAAACGACGATATATAAATTATATAATCGATGTATGAGTTATATAAGCGTTGTACACCTCTTGTATAAGCGTTGTATAAGTTGTACGTTCGATGTATAAGTTGTATATGCATTGTAAAAATTATATATGTGTTGAAATAGAAGTGAAATGATATATATATATATATATACACACACACACATGCCCCTCGTCCACAAACCATGGACGATATTTATTGGTTGTGATTGGTGTGAAAATTGATTGATAGCGAATGGTTGATTGAAATTATTTGTGGTTGGAATTGATTGATTATGGTTGAAAAATACCCGTTTGTGGTTGACAAATATTTGGTTGAAACAACACAGGATTAGTTTGTGGAAATGAAAAAAAATATACATGCCGCCTACGTGCGAACTAGATGCATGATTCCCCATTGTCAAAAGATGCGAGGCTTTAAGGTAGAGCGAGGAGACGTACTAGGGACAGTCCCAGTTTTAACTACCCTGCCGTTATGCTGCCGAAATTTTGAATAATATTCATGTGTTAGAATTATTTTCCTGTATTGAAACTATATTTGTCTATTGAATAGAAAACCTTTATGTGTTGAATCGAAATTCATTCATTGAATTGAAATTCATGTGTTGAATGGTATTTGTGTTTTAAATATAAAAATCACCTTTTTAACCATATATATAAGCTATAGAAAACCTTCATGTGTTGAATCGATATTCAATTGAATTGAAATTCATGTGTTGAATGGTATTCGTGTTTTAAATATAAAAATCACCTTTTTAACTATATATATAAGCTATAGAAAACCTTCATGTGTTGAATCAAAATTCATTCGTTGAATTGAAATTCATGTGTTGAATGGCATTCATATTTTGAAAGAAAATGTTTTATAATAAAAATCCTATTTTTATTACCTATATGAACTATATAAAATAATCTCGTTTTGAAATAAATTGCTTTATAACAAAAATCATATTTTTATTACCTATATGAACTGTATAAAATAATCGTGTTTTGAAATAAATTGTTTTACAATAAAAATCACATCTTTACTGTACATAGGAGTTATTAGAAATAGTGAAGTGTCGAAGTGAATGTTTGTTGGATAAAAATATAATTTTTATCAAATGTATGAAAAGAATATAGCTTTGAAATCGAAGAATCGATATATATATATATATATATATATATATATATATAGAATTAAAATATATCGAATAACGAAGCTGCAGTTCGTATTTTGAAACCGTGATTTCAAACGATTAGTGCGGGAGATTCGACCATCGGATTTTCCCGAAACCGCAACCGTTGGGTTCGCTTTGGAAATATCTTTCCAACGGGCCCGACTTTGTAAAAATCCAACGATTGGGTTGTCTGGAATGTTTAATTCAAATCTAAAGAAAAACAGCGCCAGAATCGATTATATTTATATATGTATAAATATAATTATATTTGATCGAATAACGACGCTTCAGTTCGTATTTTGAAATCGAAACTTCAAACGATTGTACCGGTAGTTCCGACCGTCGGATTTTCCCGAAACTGGAACCATTGGATTCGTTTTGAAAAGATATTTCTAATGATGTAAATTTTATGAAGATCCAATGGTTAGATTTTCAGATATGTGTAAATCAAATCTAAAGAAAAACAGTGCCACGGCCGCGTTATGGCCCGAAGCGTCGTTTTGAATAAATTGGCTATCTTAAAATAAATAAAAATAGCGATAAATCGTTATAAAATATTATAAACGATATGGATGTGAAATTTAGAAACTAACTGAAGGTTGGCTAAGTCTAATGGTTTCTTGGGTATTGATCTGATGTTGGTTTCGGCCTTCAGGGTTAATATTTGGGAAATCGTTCTCTTACTGATTCACGGTTAGTGACTAATGAATTGAAATGATGCGTAATAGTGTTTATGTAGAACTTGTTTATTATATACGTGATTTCCTCAGAAAGACCAAGTTTATCCTATTCTGAATAACTGAATCGACGATAAGAAATCGAAGATGAAGACGGTGGTCGAAGAACGGAGATCTTCACCGCGTTTGGATGGTAACTGAGGTCCTGATTGGGAGGCATCCCGAAATATGGATAAAGAGTGGTGATCGTCCAGACGTACGTGGTGATCGATGGGTTTGCGAGGTATATAGTGCCTCCGGTTTCGTTCAGACCCAGAACGGACTTGCAAATGGATAGTGTGTCTGACATTGGAATTTATTATGTGTGATTGATAGCTATCAGTGCACGGTGTGAATTGCCGGTGTGGCATGCTAAGATGCAGTGATCAGGGCTTCTATTGAAAAGCAAAGTCTTGTGGTGATGATCAAAGCACCGCCTG
This sequence comes from Allium sativum, assembly GCA_030737875.1. Taxonomy (NCBI): domain Eukaryota; kingdom Viridiplantae; phylum Streptophyta; class Magnoliopsida; order Asparagales; family Amaryllidaceae; genus Allium; species Allium sativum. The sequence goes on from CM060923.1 coordinate 163,960,820, forward strand.
TGTGGCGTAGCTTTGTGTATAACGTGAAATCGCGAGCCTCACACCCGGTATGAACCAGAAACGGGAGAAAGGACCTCGGGGAGGGCATGCGTTTCTTCCTAGCTAGAAGTGGCGTCAGTGGTTTTACATGCCATGACGAGTTTGACTTATGTGGTTGTTGCTATTGCGAGGCGCCTCGGTTATATCGGTCGATCCGGGACCGATGTAGTCATTCATTGGCTCACTTACGCCCCAAAGGGCGGGGAAACGTAGTGTTCAGGAATTTTAATCCACATCGGTGGACCGGCCCTGACGATCCAATGGCTTGACAGAGTACTTGCCTGAGGCTTGGGCTAGGCAGTCTCGAATTCGGTAAGGACTATCTTTTGCCTTGGTTCATGACGGAAATCCAATTTCCAAATACGTGACTGTGCGGTTTTGATTGTATATATATATGTAGCGACATGATATATGGTAACCATGCCGTCTATGATTGATAGTTATGATTAAAATTGTTTTTGAAACATATAAACACTAGTAATAATATCAAATGCTTTTGTTTTATTCGTATCAATCATATTTTGGCCATTATAAGGTAAAACTCTATCCTCCGGTTTGCGTTGCATTGTGTGATGGGAACTGAGTCTTATAATGGCTTCATTTTTAAAAAAGCATTGCGATGTTTAGAAGAATGATTTGTTTTAAAGCACTGGCAATCCAATGGAGTAAACCCCTTCCACAAAAGTGGCGTGGTCCTGTGATTAGCCATATTTTAAATGTGTTGAGTAGATTTCTGATTCCAGTCCCATGACTGACTCGTAGTTTGTTTCACTTTCAAACTCGGGTGCCCCTTTTTCTATACGGGCAGCCTTGTATTCAGGTTTAGAAGGCTTTTTCTGGATAGCTGGTGCTGAAGATGGATCCTATTATTTATCTCTTTTTATGTTGTTCATCTCCTATTGCACATTATGTTTGTTTTCCGCTGTAGACATTTATGTATATCTGAACTGTATTTGTACTATGTATGATCCTGTATACTGTGTAACTCTGATGATTACGTTTATCCAGTATATTTTATCACTCATTATCTGGTGTATTTATTTATTTCTGTTCTGTTGTTATCTGTTTATGTGGTATATTCCAAGGATTACCCTTGCCACCGTCAGTACTGGGTTTGGAGTCGTCTCATTCGGTAAGGTTCGTTAATCTGAATAGTTTGGATTAACCATAATTTGGTTTGAATTGATATTCAAAAGAAAATTAAAGAATAAATTTAAAGAATTTATCTTTGATAAAATTAATGGCAACCTTTCCCAATTGATGTGAATATTTGAATAAAAGAATATACTGAATTGGAATGAGGCATATGTTGTGTTTGTGTAACACATTTTTATTAAATACGCGAGTTATTCAGAAAGACCGGGTTTATCCCATTATGAATAACTGATTCAACGAGGTGTTGAGGATGAAGACGTTGGTTGAAGAACGGAGGTCTTCACATCGTTTGGATAATTACTGATGATCTAGATTGGGCTGTACACACAAGAGGAGGGAATCAGTTGGTGATCATCCAGACGTACTTGGTGATCGATGCATATGTGAGGTACAAGGTGCCTCCGGTTTCGTTCAGACCCAGAACGGACTTGTAAATGGATGTGTGTATGACATCGGATTTCATTCTGTGTGATTGATATCGGCTGCATAGCGTGAATTGCCTGTGTGGCATACTGAGATGCAAATGATCAAGGCTTCTGTTAAAAAGCAAAGTCTTGTGGTTGATGATCAAAGCACCGCCTGTGTGACATAGCTTTGAGTAGCGTTAATTCGCGAGCCTCACACCCCGTTGTGAACCAGAAATGGGAGAAGGACCTCAGGGAGGACATGCGTTTCCTTCTAGCTAGAGTGGTGTCAGTAACCTACCAGCCTTGACATTTATAATATTTTCATCTGTGTGGTTGTTGGATTGCGAGGCGCCTTGGATATATCGGTGACTATGAGGAGCCGATGGATTCATAGGACTCATTTATGCCCCAAAGGGCGGGGAAACGCATTATTCAGGCATAATAATCCACATCGGTGGACCGGCCCTGACGATCCAAGGCTTGCCTGCACGCTTGCCTGAGACTCGGGCTAGACAGTCTCAAATCGGTGAGGACTATCTTTTGCCTCGGTTCACAGAATGAAATCCAACTTCCAATATGTGACATTTGTGGTTTTGATTGTAGAACCTAGTATTGGCGACATGATATATGGTACCCATGCCATCTAGGATTGATACATTTATATTTGAAGTTGTTTTATACACTATGCACTTATAATAGTATCAAATGATTTGATTTAACGTACCAAGCATGCTTGGCTATTATAAGGGAAAACCTTATCCCCCGGCTTGCGTTCCATTGTGTGATAGGACCTGGGTCGTATAGTAGCTTCATTTTTCCAAAAAGCATTGCGCTGTTTTGTTATATATGCAATGGTAAAGGAGGAAACCCGTTACGTGTTATACGGCATGGTCCCTTGATATATCTGATTTAAAGTTAAGTTTAAATAAATGTTTATTTCTCACACTAGTCACATGACTGACCTGGAGTTTATTGTTTTAACCTAAACTCTAGGTGTCCCTATTTCCACATGGGCAGCTAGTAGTTTTGGTTTTGCAGATTTATATTCATAGGGTCCTTCTTTACAGCAGAAGTGATATTCGAAAAGCTCTGTATCCGTATATTCTTTTCAATTGTGTTTTGTATTATTTTCCGCTGCTACGTAATTTACTGTAATCTCAAATATTTATCGAATGTATTTTATTCATACATACTCTATATATTCCTGTATTCTGATGAATTGTTGTAATAAGCAATGAAATGTTCTTCTGTTTGTGTTCCGATGTGTCTTGTCCTCATCTCAATCCGTGATTTCCCGTAAGGGGATTTTGGATCGTAAGATTGTTTTTCTTCGATAGTTAAATAACCGACTATCGAAGTATTTACCAATATCATTGTCAATATGGAGAGATCAGTTGGATTATTATCCGAGAACCACTCCATATTGGCAGTAACGTTGCGAATCAGATTATATGAAGATATTCGAAGACAGAGTAAAGCGCAAGGACTTTTTCTATTTATGGAAATTGTGCCTTTGGTTTCGTTCAATCCCAGAACGAACGTATATGGACGAGTGCCTAAAAGAGTATTTCCATTGTTCGTATATGTTGGTCTCTATAAATATACATGGTGGCGGAGAATTTATTCTCTTAGCATAATATCCTGAATATATTTATGCAAATCAATTAGTGATTAACGGATCTGACAATGTGGCATTCGAAGTGGTTGTGTTATCAATGAATGATAAGTAATCGTAGCCTAAGGCCTCAACAACCGGGAAATGACAAAAATCGGGCAGGCAGCATGGCTATGTGGATAGCTTCCATTAGGGTGTATTATCCCCTATATAGAGAAATTCATTTAATTCCTTATTCTATTCGATGCTGTCCCATTCGGGAAAACGGTTGCTGAACCCAACCGTTGGTGATATACATTCGATGCACTCAAGCGAAATGAGTGGTCGGTCATCTGTGGCTGGGTTACAAGATGTTCTTGTTGAATCCAGTGTATTCTCCTCTAGAGATACACTATCGGAAGGTGGTTCCATAACTTGTCATAGTTGGAAACACATTACCCAATAAGTGCCCACGGTTTTGATTGTGTATTATGTATGTGGAACGTGAGATGATAGCGTTCCACTAGATTTCTATTTATTTGATTTAGAAATTATTATAATATGAAAAGAGTTTTCATATAAAGATTATCTTTTGTTTCAAAAAGGATTTTGAAAGTTAAATCAAGCGTTTGGATTCTCATAAGGGAAAAACCCGTTCCGTGTTATACGGCGTGGTCTTATGAGATATCGTTTATTTTCTCAACTGTTTTAAATCGTTTACTCATACCAGTACTATGACTGACCCGGAGTTTATTTTGTTTTGTTTTACCTAAACTGTTGGGTGCCCAAATTTGTACGGGCAGTCAAGTAGTTCAGGATTTTACAGATCTATCTAAAGGAGCTTGGAGTAGGAGGCTTCAATGTTAGATATGTAGTATTTTTATATCCGTTGTGTTGTAAGTGTTGTACTCTGATAAGTGTATGTTATATAGTTAAAATTTTGTATTTCAAAAGTTATGATATATTATATTTTGTTCTGCTGCGATGTGAGATTCTGTGTTGTTATTTATGTTCTTCTTCTACCTTTTTCTTCTAAAAAAAATTGATTCGTATTTCTGTGATATTTGGCTTGGACGTGTGATGTATATAGTCAACTCAAATAGTACGGTTTGCGGGCTATTACAGGAAACGCATTGATCAGGCATTTTAACCACTCCGTATGGACCGGCCCTGACGATCTAAGGTGCAGCTGCGGATGTTCCAGAGACATGGTAAGCTAGATTGTCTCGAACCGGTGAGGACGATCCCTTGCCTCGGTTCGAAGATGGAAATCCAACTTCCAATACTTGACAATTGCGGTTTTGATTGTAGAGCCTAGTATTGGCGACATGATATATGGTACCCATCCCGTCTAGGATTGTTACATTTATATTAGAAATTGTTTTGACACTATACACTTATAGTAATAATAAAAGATGAAATTTCACGTACCAAGCATTTTTGGCTATTATAAGGTAAAACTCTATCCTCCGGCTTGCGTTGCATTGTGTGATGGCACCTGAGTCTTATAATAGCTTCATTTTTCTTTATTTAGCATTGCGTTGTTTGTTTCATGCACTGGTATTCTTGAGGGTAAACCCGTTCCGTGTTATACGGCATGGTCCCTTGATTTACCTAAATTTAAAATCAAATTAATAACTTTTTTAGTTCTCACACCAGTCACATGACTGAGCTGGAGTTTATTGTTTTAACCTAGACTCTGGGTGCCCCTATTTTCCGCACGGGCAGCTAGTAATTTGGGTTTTGCAGATTTATATTCACATGAACTTGGTTTAGAGCTGGAATGATATTCGGAAAGCTCTGTATCCGTTTGTCTCTTTCTGTTGTGTTTTTGTATTATTTTCCGCTGCTATGTAATGTAAATTGAATCTCTGATATTTTTCTAATGTATAATATTTATTCGTACTCTGTATATTCTTGTATTTTGATGGAATTGTTGTAATAAGCAAAGAAATGTTCTTCTGTTTGTGTTCTGATTTGTCGTGTCCTCAAATCAATTCGGGCTTTCCTTCGCGGGGAAGTTTCGGGTCATATGTGCCTAATATTATGCAATTAAATGCACTTTTTCGCTGTTTTTTGCTGTTTTCTTGTTTTTTGTCGTGTTTTTTGATGTTTTATGGACAAAATTTTTTTGTCGATTGCATAATTTATTTTAATATTAATTTACGTAATTTTTTTTATTTTTTTATTTATTATTTGATCATGTTTTGAAAAATAGGGACCTAATTTATAATAAGTTTATGACCGGATGTGAGCCTAATTAAGTTTTGTTTTAGGGATGGGTGCCTAATATTCACTATTATTTAATTGGTACGCTTCATTAAATCTAAATAAAAAGATTTAATCTTTTTCTAAACTGGGTTCAAGAACAGTGTTAATGAAGACACCATTCACGACAAACCCAAATCACATTTGATATTCAATACAAGGCTCTGAATAGAAAATATACCGGCTTATATTCAATATCAAATTCTATGACCAACAAATATCGTATTGGAAATAACGATATTAATATATCTTTCAAATTCCCATAACAATATCTGTATCATCACGAAATCCAACATCAAAATATTCCGAAGACAATTTCGATTGAAATCCATTCCAATATAATTATTGGAAATCCTGGTTATTTTCAAAACCATTTCAAATCCAATTTATTTATTTAAAAATAAATAGAATTTTAATTCTATTTCAAAACTAGTTCATTTCGATAAAAATCTATCTTTATCTTTTCAAATATGGAGTTTTTCATCCCAATTCTTCCCAAATCATTTCTTATGATTTTACACAAATTATTACTATTTTTAATAATTTTATTAAGGCCGGTACAGTCGATTTCCATCAACGGCCATCGTACTGCACTTACAGCGACCTTTTCCAAATTTGATTTGGATGGGTGCCTATTGGCATGAGCCAGAGAGGTGGAGTTATTTCACACCAACATCAGCTGCGCTACCTTCGGTCTAGAAAGGTCAAGGCTCAACCCAAGTCACAATCGAAAGCTCATAATTCCAAATCCAACCGTTAGATTTCAAATTTCTAATATTCATTAGAAAGCTCTTTTCGATACGAACCCAACGTTTCCGGTTTTAGGAGAATTTGACGGTCGGATCTCCTGTAATATCCATTCGAAGTCAATGGTCGAAATTCGCGAATGGCCGTGGCGCGGCGCGTTCTATTCAGGCCATTATATTATATATATTATATATATAATATATACTTCGTCGATTTCCTTTTAAAACGTATTTTATAAATCATTTTAAATTCATTTCAAATCGATTTCAATTCACTTTCAAATTAATTTCCATTTACTTCGAATTTCAATTCATTTCAATTTAATTCGAATTCAATTCTATTCAATTTGAATTCAATTTGTAACAACCCGAAAATCTGGGCTAGTTTAAAATTTTTATTTTGGCTATTTTAGCGAATTTTGAACATTTAAAATAGATTATTTTAAATAAAAATGACGGAAAATTTATTTTGAATAGAACTCGAACGTATATATTATATACGTCGTCATTAGAATATAAATAATTATATATAATTAAATAGAATTGAAAATGGCGCGGTAGTTCGATAATTCGATTTCAAACTTCAAATGAATATACCAGGTGCAAAACAATCCGGATTTCAGTGAAACCAAAAATAATAGGATCTATTTGGGAGTATCTTTCCAACGAATCCGAAAAATTGAGATTTCATAGCGGGAATCAAAAGATATGTCCAGTTGAAAATTCTGAATAGTCGTTATGGAATTCAAGCCCTTAAAAATGGGAATTTTGCAAACGACCTCGGATTTCGACGAAACCACTTTTGTTGGGTCCGTGATATCAAATTATTGTTAGATTCCAAATTTCATAATTTTTCAAATTAATATGTGAGCATGGCAAAGGAAAACGCGTTTGACCAGTTTCAGTTGATTTTAATCGACTAGAAAATGGCCATTTTTCCAACGGTCTCAGAATTCGACGAAACTAGTTTTGTTAGGACCGTATCGTCAATACGAAGCTAGAAAATATTGTTCTGGCATTTTTCGAGTTAGTATGTGACCCCAGTAAACTGAAATTCGCATTCAAATTCAATATATAGAGTTATATGTTGATTTTAACGGAAACTGATCGAAACGGTCGAATCGGTTTACGGTACATATCCCATTGTGTTCGGAATGGGGGTAATTAGCAATGGACGACAGGCGGTGGGCCTCGTTTCGAGGTCGAAAATAAAAGTACCTTTTTTGAAATTAAAATAAATTAATTAATTAATTAAAAATAATCCCCCCTTCCATCTCCTTTATTCATTCTGCCCCCCCCCCCCCCCCGCTCGTTTTTCATTAGTTCAGAAGAGAAATAAAAAAAATGGAAATGCTCGAACCCGATCTCGCTCCACGCCCCCCTCCCCCCCAGCGTCGAAGTCGGAGCTCCGCCCACCGCGTCACTCCCCTCCCCTCTAACGCCATCGATGGCTCTCTCACTCCCTCAAAACCCTATAACTTGTCGCAAACCCCCAAATCGCTGGAGTAGGCCACCATTGCCAGCCCTTGGCCCCTCCGCCTGCAACGTCGTCGACACTTCAGTCGCCGACCGTCGTTCTGGCGAAACCCCCCCCCCCCCCCCTCAACATAGTACATCCTCTCTTGCTTATTTATTTACTTATGCTTTTTCTTTTTATTTATATATATTAAAACATTGTTTTTTTATTTTTATATAATAGAAAAGAGGTGATTTTTCTCATAGGAGATAGCTAACAAAAGACTGAATTTTTCTATATGAAAGATTTGATTTTTAGTATATGAAAAATTCGATTTTTATCTATATGAAAATGTAATCTTTATATCAGTAGTAGCGTTATAAAAAGTTAAGATTTTTATCTACAAAAAGTTATAATTTTTGCCTATCGAAAGATATGATTTGTTTATATAAAATGATAGGATTTTTTATAGTGCGTTCATGAGAAAATATTTGATTTTTAATTTGAAAAAGCTTTGATTTTTAAATGTGAAAAGATTATATTTTTAATTCATGGAAGATTAGATTTTTAACGAAGGAAATGTAAGATTTTTCATTAGGTAAAGATACGATTTTTCATTAGGTAAAGATACGATTTTTCATAGGGAAAAGAAATGATTTTTGATCAAATTAAAAAGGGGATTTTCATTTATGTGGCAAAGTAAAAATATGATTTTTACCCTACGAACATCAATATAAAAATAAGTTCTTTATTATGAAGTTAGCAATATAAAAATACGATTTTTATAATGAAGTAGCGAAAATAAAAATATGATTTTTACATAATAGAGAATATAAAAATGTGATTTTTATATATGTAGTGAATACGGGCAACGAAAGTGACAAAGGGAGAGAACGACGAAGATTTCTACATAGGAAGAGTCGAGATGATTGGATTGGCTATCGGTGAGAACTTCTCACTCTAATTTTCTTTTTCTAGTTATATATATATATATATATAGGATGCAGACGGTACTTAGCAGCACCCAACACCCGTCGTGCACAGACCATGAACGGCTTGTTTGTTTGATTGATTTGTTGTGAAAATTGTTTGTGATGTTGATGTGAAATCGATAATAAAATGTAGATGTGTTGAAATAAATTAATTAGCGTTAAAAATATAATTTTTAACGTGAATGTGAATCAATGAATATTTATAAACAAATCGGCCGATTTGTTTATATACACTGATTTGACTGATATTGATTGGGATGATAAATTTTACACATCGCCCAACTGCACAAATAAAAATCTGTGTTTGTTGATTTGAAACCCCACACGGGTGTTGGTATGAAATTTAGCGTACACTAATCCCAATTATTTAATTGTATGTCGATCAATTGGTCGACAAACTGTGTAAGCGTTAATTATTTATATTTGATGCTTGTGCAGTTGTGTGGTGCACCTTGGATGATGGTTGATTGTTTATCATTGCTAGTATGTACATATGTTGTATGGAATCCATATAATTAACATTATATGGTGATTGATCGGGCCTCATTCCAATCGGGAAAATAATGAATATTATAAAAGAAAATTCATGTGTTGAATATAAAAATAGTCATGTGTTGACGATGTTCATGTGTTGAAGCTATTTATGTGTCGATTAAAATATTTTAACAATAAAATTTACATCTTTATCATATTTAAAATTAGAACTACTTCACGGTGGAGTCTGATTAAAAATCAAACGATAGATACCATAGTTTTATAAAATATTTTACATAACAAAAATAGTCGTGTGTTGACAGTGCTCATGTGTTGAGATTAGTCATGTGTTGAAAGAAATATAGATTCATGTGTTGAATAGAATAAATATTCATTTGTTGAATAGAGTAACGAATTTATTGAAATATATATATATATATATATATATATATATATATATATATATAAAGCCGTGTTGATTAGAGTTGCGCTATTTTGACGTGAACGATATTTATATCGATTTTATTCGAATATCGAGAAGGAAGCGATTTCAAAATATAACGTTTTGAAAATATTATCATTTATATAGTAATGATAGGAAATATTCAATTTTGATTAGAAATTGAATATAGAGTTGAAATGGTTTTGAAAACAAATTTAAAACGATTTATAAAACACGTTTTAAAAGGAAATCGACGAAATATATATAATATTTATATTATATATATAATGGCCTGAATAGAACGCGCCGCGCCGCGGTAGTTCGTGAATTTCGACCATTGACTTCGAATTGACGTTGCGGGAGATCCGACCGTCTGATTCTCCAAAAACCGGAACCGTTGTGTTCGTATCGAAAAGAGCTTTCCAATGAATATTAGAAATTTTAAATTTAACGGTTGGATTTGGAATTATGTCCAAATCAAATTTGGAAAAGGTCGTTGTAAGTGCAGTTCGATGGCCGTTGATGGAAATCGACTGTACAGGCCTTGATAAAATTATTAAAAATATTGATAATTTGTGTTAAATCATAAGAAATGATTTAGGAAAAATTGGGCTGAAGAATTCCACATTTGAAAGGATAAAAATAGATTTTTGTCCAAATGAACTAGTTTTGAGCTAGAATTAAAATCAATTTATTTTTGAAATAAATAAATTGAATTTGAAAGCGATTTTAAAAATAATCAATATTCCCAATACGTGAATTGGACTGGAATTGAATCGAAATTATCTTCAGAATATTTCGATGTTGGATTTCGTGACTATACAAATATTGTTATGGGGATTTGAAAGATATATTTTATATCATTATTTCCAATACGATATTTGTTGGTTCAAGAATTTGATATTGAATATAAGCCGATATATTTTCTATTCAGAGCGTTGTATTTAATATCAAATATGATTTGGGTTTATTGTGAATCGTGTTTTAGATGACATTGGTTCTTTAACCCAGTTAAAGGCAGGATGTTGATTTTTGAGAAGATTAAAACTAAGTGGAGTTTTAATGAATCTTTAATTAGATTAAAATGTGAATTGATAATTTAAATTATCAAATCTGAAAGGTGATTGAGAATGGAGTGCCACCAGTTTTTCTCCAAAGCGATAGTTAAATCTTTAATCAGATTTAAACGTGAAATGGTAATTAATTTTACCGATAACACCGTGGTGTTAGGAATGGAGTATCACCAGTTTTGCTCCATGGGATATATAGGTTGGGAATGGGAAATAAAATAAATAATTACTTCGGTGTGGTTCGCTAATCCCGACTAGTTTGAAATGATATCCAAAGGAAGTTAGAAGAATTTATCTTGGATAAAATTAATGGGAACCTTTCCCTAAGAATGTGATTTTGTGAATAAAAGAATATTCTGAATTGGAATGAGGCGTTTGTGTGTTTGTGTAACATTTGTTTATAATATACGTGGGATATTCAGAAAGGCCGGGTTTATACCCATTCTGAATAACCGATTCGACGAGATGTCGAAGATGAAGACCAGAAGTCTCCACATCGTTTGGGTGATTACTGATGATCTCGATTAGGCTGTACACCCAAGATGAGGGAAACAGTTGGTGGTCGTCCAGACATACTTGGAGATGGATGGATAGGCGAGGAAAGTGCCTCCGGTTTCGTTCGGACCCAGAACGAACTTGTAAATGGATTGTGTGTGTGACATTGGATTTTATTCTGTGTTGATTGATCTCTATTAAATATACATCTGTTTGGCGGCGGAGAATTTTTTCTCTTGCTTAACGCCCTTCTTAGAGACGTACGAGCTCGGAGGTTGTATATCGATGGACATCAGTCGCATGGAGTGAATTGCCAGTGTGGCACGCGTAAGTGGCAATTAATCAAGGCTTCTGTTGAAAAGCAAAGTCTTGTGGTTGATGATTAAAGCACGGCCTGTATGGCGTAGCTTTTTGTATAACGTGAATTCGCGAGCCTCACAACTTGGTATGAGTCAAAAATGGGATAGTGACTGCAGGGAGAGCACGACGTTTCTTTCTAGCTAGGGTGGTGTCAGTGACCTACCAGCCCTGACATTTATATACTTTTCACATGTGTGTTTGTTGGAATGCGAGGCGCCTCGGATATTGGTCTGTAAGGACCGGGAAACGTTTGTTCAGGAATTGCCAATCCTCAAAAGTAAGAGAGGAGCGACCCTGAAGATCCAAGGATCATAGTGGGGTCCTGGGACATTTGCTAGAGTGTCTCGAACTCGGAGAGGAGCTTGCCCCTTGCCTCGGCTCATGACGGAATCCAATTTCCAATACGTGATATTGCGGTTTTAATTGTAGAACTAGTATGGCGACAGGATAGATGGTACCCATGCCTCCTATAATTGATATTTATGATTGAAAATTGTTTTGACACTATACACTTATAATAGTATCAAATGATTTGTTTTGACGTACCAAGCATGTTTGGCTATTATAAGGGAAAACCCTATCCTCCAGCTTGCGTTGCATTATGTGATGGGACCTGGGTCTTATAATAGCTTCATTTTTCCAAAGAGCATTGCACTGTTTTGTTATATGCACTAGTATTCTTGGGAGGAAACCTGTTCCGTGTTATACGGCGTGGTCCCTTGAATTACTCTCTTTTAAAGTAAGTTTTAAATAACTGTTTTAGTTCTCACACCAGTCACATGACTGACCTGGATTTTATTGTTTTAACCTAAATTCTGGGTGCCCCTATTTTCGACACGGGCAACTAGTAGATTTGGGTTTTGCAGATTTATATTCACAGGATCCTGATTTACAGCTAGAACGATGCTCGAAAAGCTCTGTATCCGTGCATTATTTCTAGTTGTGCTTTTATGTTGTTTTTCCGCTGCGATGTATTTAAATGTAATTTATTGTAATCTCTGATATTTATTCGAATGTATTTTATTCCTTTATACTCTGTATATTCTTGTATTTGATGGAATTTTGTAATAACAATGAAATGTTCTTCCGTCTGCGTTCTTTTGTGTGTTGTTCTCATCTCAATCCGGGCTTTCCTTACCGGGGGAGTTCGGGTCGTTATACAATTCTTTTCAATTTAATTCGAGTTTCGATTATTTTAAATATAATTCAAATTTCAAAAACACTTTCAATATAATTAAAATTTCGAAAACACTTTCAACATACATTGAAAATTGAATAAAATCGATATAAATATCGTTCACGTCAAAATTGCATCAATCTAATCAACACGGCTTCATATATTTCTACTTTCAAATATTCTATTTCAAATATTTATTTTTCAACTATTTCTATTTCAAAACTGGAATGAGGCCCAATCAATTACCATATAATGTTAATTATATGGATTTTCTACAACACATGTACAAAATAACAACTATAAACAATCAATAATCATCGAGAGTGCGTTTTACACTGTATAAGCATCAAATATAAATATTTAACGCTTATAACAGCCTGTCAATCAAACGATTGACACACAACTAATTATTGGGATTAGTGTATGTCATATATCATCCCAATACCCGTGTGGGGTTTCAAACAATCAAACACATATTTTATTTGTGCAGTTGGGCGATGTGTAAAATTTATCGTCCCAGTCAATATCAGTCAAATCAGTGTATATAAACAAATCTCCGATTTGTTTATAAATATTTATTTTAAATACACGTTAAAATTTTCTATTTTTAACTATAAAATATTTTTATTTCATCTCGCATCACACAATCAACTACACATCAAAATCAAACAAACAAGCATATAAGCCGTCCATGGTCTGTGGACGACGGGTGTCGGGTGCTACTAAACACCGTCTGCATCCTAGTATATATTACTAACTAGAAAACAAAATTAAAAGGGGAGAAGTTCTCACAGAGGGTTCCACTCTGTCGTGCTTTGCTTTTGAACTGCTGAACATCTGGATTTGCTTGAAATTCCTATGCAGTTCTTTTCACGTTGTTCAAATAAAAATTTTATTTTTATCCCTTTATTTCTATAAATAAAAATCTATTTTTATATCTACTTCATATATATTTTACAACGCTTTTATTCTATATAAATTATATTTTTATATTTTTACTTCATATATAAAAGATCGAATTTTCATTTCAACATATATATATAATAAAAATCAGATTTTTATTTCGCTATAAATATAAAGATAATATTTTCATATTCTCTATTATATAAAAATCACATTTTCAATACTCCTACAATATAAAAGATTATATTTTTATACTTCTACAATATAAAAGATTATATTTTTATACTTCTACAATATAAAAGATTATATTTTTATTCTCTATATCATATAAAAATTATATTTTTACATATTAAAAATCATATCTTTTTAATGTTAAAAATCATATCTTTTCAATGTTAAAAATTAATTCTTTTCGCTTTTAAAAATCTATTCTTTCTATGGATAAAAATCTAACCTTCACTTCATGAAAAATCTAATTTTTATTCTTCTTCTACATATATAAAAATTCGATTTTTATTTTTCTTCTACATATATAAAAATTCGATTTTTATTTTTCTTCTAGATATATAAAAATTCGATTTTTATTCTTCTTCTACATATGTAAAAATTCGATTTTTAACTCAATGACATACGTATTTTTCATTAACAAAAGATCACATTTTTCCTTAACAAAAGATCGTATTTTTCCTTTTCAAAAGACCGCATTTTCCTTATTAAATATATATACTTTCCTTTAATTAAAAACCAGAAATTTGCTTAACTACCAAATTAAACAACCATTTTTTATATTAAGTAAAACTTACCTTTGTTGCCCTAAGTGGGAGGAGGGGTTCCACAGCCGGTGGACGGTCGGAGGGGGTGCGCTGCCTAGTCGGAGGAGGGGAGGGGTCGAGTGTGTGGTGCTGGTCCGCGAGTTGATGGCCGCCATTTTTCCTCGAATCGATTTCCAGGGAAGGGCTAGGGTTCGTCGAGATGGAGTGGAGATGGGCGTGAGATGGGAGGTCCAGCGATCAACGAGGCGGCATGTGGCTGGGCACGACTGCCGAGATTGGGTTGGGAAATCCGTCGATCTCTCTTTTTTTTTATGTTTATCGTTCTGTAGTCAACGAAGGAAGGGGGGTTAAGGAGAAAAGGAAATATTATTTATATTATATTAATATTATTTATTTTAATCTTTTAATTTCAAAATACTTGTCTAACGATACAAATTCCTAATCAAACCCAACGACTGTCGTCCCCAGCTAATTACCCCCATTCCGAACACAATGGGATATGCTGCGTAAGCCAATTCGGCCGTTATGATCAGTTTTAGTTAAATTTAAAATATAAATCAGTATATATTCAATTTGAATGCACATTTCAATTTACCGGGGCCACATACTAACTCTAAAAATTTCAAAAAAATTATTCCTATCTTCGTATTGACGATACGGTCCTAACAACACTAGTTTCATCGAATTCTAAGACCGTTGGAAAAATGGCCAATTTCCAGTCAATTAAAATCAACTGAAACTGGTCAAATGCGTTTTCCTTTGCCACGCTCACATATTGAATCGGAAAATTATGAAATTTGAAACCTAGCAATAACTTGCGGATCCAAGAAAAGTGGTTTCGTCGAAATCCGAGGTCGTTTGCAAAATGGCTATTTTTAAGGGCCGAAATTCCATAGCGACTATTCTGAAATTTCAACTGGGCACAACTTTTTATCCCCGCTATGAAATTTCAATTTTTCGGATTCACTGGAAAGATACCATCAATTAGATTCAAATATTTTTGGTTTCACTAAAATCCGGTTTATTTTGCACCCGGTATGTTCAATTGAAATTTGAAATCGAATTATCGAATTACCGCGCCATTTTCAATTCCTTTTATAATTATAAATAATTATTTATATTCTAACGTCGAGCTATATAAATATATACGTCTAATTATATTCAAAATAAATTTCTCGTCGATATTATTTAAAATAATTCATTTTAAATCATCAAAATCCACTAAAATTGCCGAAATAAAAATTTTAAATTGGCCCGCATTTCTTGGTTGTTACATATTCTGTTAAACATAATCAATATTTGATTAACGATTTATATATATCTTTACCTATAATTTCAACCAATACACAAGCAATTCAACCAAACAGTTAACACACAGTAATCAACAAATGATTAACAGTTCTAAAAATACGTTATAAAAATATAACTGTTCAGAGTTGGTGAGTTTTACTCACATTGGCAGTTCATCGTTAAAGAACGATAAACTGTTTGTTTGATCTGAATCAAACAATTTATTTTGCCATAAATTCAAACGAGTTCCACTCCACTCCCAGTCAATTCAATTGGGTAGTGTCCGTCCATACGATCCTAACGGATCAAGTTTTTGCTGAATTCTGATACCGTATGGCGAAATTATGACCTTACGAAGTTAATACGTATTATAATTAAATAAACATGGATTTAAATAAAAAGATGGGCCTTAACTTATTACTCCGGCCCATTTCCTCTTCATAAGCCCATACCCCCTCCACGCATCTCCTTCCCCAAATTGAGTATACCGCCATGTTTTATAACCCATAACCGATCATTTTTCTTCCAACCACCCTCCTCTACTCCACCAAATCACAAACTAAACACACCATGATTCTTCTCATTCGAATCTCCACCTTCCTATAGCCTACATTCCCAACTCGATCCCCATTCTGGGACTGCGACTCCCAGCCATTTCTGACCTCCTAAAGTAACACCCCGACACTAGTACCCACCGCACTTCATGAAAGTATGCATACAGGTGCGGTTTTGTTTGACAAATTCGATTTCAACACCCACACTTCCAATCAAAAGCCCAAACCCCATTAAAATAAAGCCCTAGATTTGCCTTAACCGACGTCTTCCAGAAAATGTGAATCGCACCTCATAAATATGGTGCCTATTTGACGTTCTTCACTCACCGGTCCCATATACACTTTTTGAGACTTATAAGAATTTATATGATTTTATCTCATTTCTTGAAGATCGATTTCCTCGTTTGCAAAAAGAAAACCAACGGCGGAAGTTTTGTTTTGACCAAAAATGTAGTATGACTTAGGTTTAGAATTTTAAGGATATTATATAGGGTATTTTTTTATAATTAAATATTCGATTATTATATTAAATTTTAAGCAACCATTGTATGTACTCATCCTTAAAAATTCCTGTGGTCACATACGATACCCAAAAATCATGAAAATGGACATGCAGCTACAGTTCAACATTACGGTCCCAACGAAAATGGTTTCATCGAATTCCAACTACGTTTGCTCACACAGCATATTTTTAAAGGTCCAATTATCGACTGTTTTTCACATTAAAATCGCCCACGGCCACATACTGACTTCAAAAATCATGGAAATTGAAATCTAACCGTAATTTAATATTGTTGATCTAACAAAATTAGTTTCATCAAATTCTGAGGTCGTTTGCAAAACTGGCTTTTTTTAAAGCTCTAAATAACCCTTTTAAATATATAAATATTTTTAAAAACAATTAAATTAAAAATTTATAAATAAATATTATCATATATAATCACATACGATATCATATCGCTTCACAATATTCCTATATGAATTTCTAACACAATATTTCAAATCCCGATTAAATCGATATTCGATTTATAATGAAATTACTTTTATAAAATATAAATAAATCATTATAAATTATAAAGGAATTCCACAGCGACTTTTCTAAAATTTGATTTGGACATATCTCAAAATCTAGACAACGAAATCCCGATTTTCTCTTCCATCAGAAAAATATACTTCACCAGCTCCGAACGTTTCTTGTTTCACAGAAATCCAATTTAAAACGGCTTCTGTATACTCGTTTAAAGTTCGAATCGCCAAATTACGAACTGCAATGCCATTTCGAGCTCAATTTTAATTATAATATAAATTTTACATTCTAGCTTTGTTATTTAAATGTATTCGTCAATATAATTCAATATAAACTGAATTATATATTTTAACTTGTCCAATTCACGCCATATCATGAATTCTGTTATTTCCGATTATTTCGGTAATATATATTATTCTATTATTTATATTAATTAATTATAAATATTATTTAATTTTGGTTATCGATATCGCCACTCGATATTTAATAATTAAATTAATTAATTATTCGAGATCTAAAAAATGCAGGTCATTACAATCTTTCCCCCTTAAAATAATTTTGTCCTCGAAAATCAAATATTCCTTTTCAAGATTCAAAATAACTTGCTTTTCTCAAATCAATTCAAAACAATAACTTTGGTAGTAATCCATCACTTAAAACTCGGAAATGAACACCGATGATCTAGATCATCATCGGAATCTATTTCCAGCTATCGAAATGAGTTCAATACTATATCACTTTCAAAACCATATCTAAACACTTCCATTTTGAGATTCATTTCAAAATACCATTAGCACTATTTGTAAAACAATTTAAAATCTCCAGGATTTTAAAATTCTCATATATTCAATTCAAATCCATTTACAACCACTTATTCAAATTTCTAGGTTTTCGTTTAACTTCCGATTTAAATTCAGATTTAATTCAATTCGATTTCATATATTTCACTTATATGAATTCTGATTGGTTATTTGCATAACCATTTCACATTTTATAATCTTATTCAATTATAATAGTGACCAACACATCCGATATAGTATAATCATTTGAATATAAATCCTTTATATCAAAATCTAATTTGGGTAAAATTATTTCATTTACCCTCTTTTCAAAACATACAGTGTCGGTTCATTGTATTTGAGTGTTTATAAATCCCTACCGATACAGTGGATCAAACTGATCGACCAGAACCCATAAACAACTCAACCAATAAAACTATACCATATAAAATCATTTTATATCAAATAACAAATACGTTCACTCGTATATATATGTAATGACCCGGGTTTTTGACGACCTTGGTTATCGCCATAAACTCAATGATGACTAACCAAACATAAAAAATACCGGATGGTTACTGAAAGAAAACAGAGGGTGAGGAAAGATAAGATATAAACTTAGAATAGAAGAAGAAGAAGAAGAAGAAGAAGAACACAACATCAGAGTAACACGAACCTCACAGCGGAACGAGTAACATATAATAGACAACATATCCTTGAAATAAAATCAGTATATGTATACAATAACAATATCAGAGTACAACACTTACAACACAGCGAAAATAAACTATAGCTATATGATCCTGAAGCCTCCTGCTCCAGCTCTTCAAGTATCTGTAAAATCTTGACTACTTGACTGCCCGTATATAATTGGGCACCCGAGAGTTTAGGGAAAACAATAGAATAAAATCCGGCTCAGTCATGGGACTGGTATAAGTAAAACAGTTTAAAATAGTTCAAGAAGATAAATGATATCTCATAAGACCACGCCGTATAACGGAACGGGTTTTTCCCTTATGAGAATCCAAATTATCATTATATCAAAAAACTTTCGATATTATAATAATGTCTATCAACCACAATATAATAATCATCTACCAGAAACGTGTTCATCTCACGTTCTACATATATGGTATACAATCAAAACCGCAAGCACGTATTGGGTAATGGATTTCCAACTATGACAAGGTATAGAACCACCTTACTCTAGTGTACCTCTAGAGAGGAATACACCAGATTCAACAAGAACATCTTGCAACCCAACCACACATGACCGACCACACATTTCACTTGAGTGTATCGAATGTATATCACCAACGGTTGGGATCAGCAACCGTTTCCCGAATGGGACAGTATCGACAATAGATTTTTAGAAATAAATGAAACTCTAGATCAGGTGATTATACACCCTACTTCGGAGCGACCGACTTAGCCATGCTGCCTGCCCGATTTCTGTCATTTACCGGATGTGAGGCTAGAAGCTACGCTTTATCTTCACACCAGATTCACTTCGAATGCCACATTGTCAAATCCGTCAAATCACCGATTGACGTGTACAACAATATATTATGTGTTAGCTAAAAGAAGTTTCCTTCTCTGCTTCCACTCTTGGTACAGTTGGAGAAATCAATATACGTGATCGTCTGGAAATACTCTGTCAGACATTCGTCCATACAAGTCATCCAGGAACAGGATGAACCGAAGGTACTTTTCAGTATATCCATCTTAGGCACTGTTATCTAAGACTTATACAATAGCCCTTGCACTATACTCCATCTTTAATTATCTTTGGCATATTTGATTCACAACGCTTATGCCAATACAGAGTGGTTCTTTGGATAATAATCCAACCGGTCTCTCCATATTAACAATGTAAATTGGTCAAAACTTCGATAGTCTGTGATTTAACCATTAAAGAAAAACAGGTGTGCAAACAACGATATTATTTCCAAGTGGAAATTATATCAATCAATCATCAATCATATATATATATATATATATATATATCCTTATTTTCTATGTTTAGAAAATATACGTTATTAACACTGGAAAACATTTCCATTGTTATATACATATCACTATCATTTCACAACTATCAGTCCCTGACTGTAAACTAGTAGGAGAACAATTCTCTAAGTATAAACCGCGAAGGCCGAAACCAACATCAGTTAGATACTCAGAAAACTATTCAACTTAACTAATCTCTAGTTAGTTTCTAATTTTGCTTAACTCTATTTGATTTACCAAACTGGTTTACTCTGTTCGATTAACTTGATTCGATTTAACTCTTCTATTTATTTTCTAAATGCCTTTACCCTTTATCATCTATTTGATTATGGTTTTACACTATTTCCTTTTATATCTTTATTTATTCTATATCTCATTCTATTTATTTAACAAATAAATATCTCCTTTATTTTTATTCTATTCATTTATTCTAAATGTTTCCTATAAAATCTACTATTCCTTTGATTTTATAATTATTCTCTTTTATAAAAATCCTTTTCCTTTTCTATATAAAATCCATCGATTTTATATAAATAATTCATTTTCAAAATACACTTTGAAAATCCCCTTTCCCACATCCATTATTTCTTATGGTATTTAACATACCATATAACAACGATAAATATTGTCCAAACACACAAAATCAACAACAGATTATATATCACATCATATATCACAATATATGAATCGCAGTAAAATAAATGTGGAGGAATCCAGTTGGATTCCTCTAACCTGTTTCCCTACATCACAGATGTTAAAAAATATAGATAACATCACTTTCAGTTCCATATGATATATTCTGTTAAACAGAATCAATATAGAAATTCAACTAACTGACTAGCAGTTCAATCAAACAGTCAACACAAAGTCAATCAGCCAATATTTAAAGGTTCTGAAAACACGACATGAAATTATAAACTATTCAGAGTTAGTGAGATTTACTCACATTTACAGTTCATCGTTAAATAGTGAGATTTACTCACATTTGCAGTTCATTGTTAAAGAATGATAAACTGTTGTATGATTTGAATCAAATAGTTTATTTCGCAGTCAATTCAAAAGAGCACCGATCCAGTCTCAGTCACCTTCATTGTGAAGCTCTCGTCCATACGGTCCCAACGCAACTTACGGTTCGTGATTCTGATTTCATATGAATAAGTTATTTACATTCGAAGTTAACACACTTTTAAAATAAAATAAAACTTGATTTAATTTTCTCAAATGGGCCATAACCCTTTGATGAAGCCCATCTCCCTTCACAAAGTACCAGACCCGTACCCGAACTCTCTCATCTTCCCCAAATCAATCACGTAGGCTCCCAGTACAAAACACATCACCGAAAGCTTCTTCAAACCACCACCGTACCTCCATTTGTTCAACGAAACCCAAGACTAAGCTTACCAACGATTTCCTCTTCTGAAGCACTTCATCCCCATCACCATCTCACCCAACCGGTGTGCACAAATCGAAACCCGTCCTCATCCAAAAACTCGCGCTCCAGTAACATCACCGAACCCAATTTCCATCGAAATCTACAAGCTTTGCACACAAGGTGCGGAATCTCATCCTAAACCCAAAAACATGGTTCGTTTCACTCAAAAGCATCCGAAATCCTCTCAAACCCAATGTAACACCCCATAATTCTGTTAATATTAATATTCACAAATTAAAGAATAACTAATCTCAAACGTGAGAATTGTGGGAAATGGGTTGCGCCATTGTGTTCGTCTCGGAATTCTGGTTGAAATAGAGTCCGAGTTTGCGTGATATGGACTTCGTATGAAGAAGTTATGGCCATCATAAGTTTCAGAAAATTGAAAACAAATTTCATAAAATTTAAAATTCAAAATTCGAAGTCAAACAGGCTAGGCGGGAAAATTCCTGCCCAGCACTCCAGGTCGACTGGAGAGTCGACTGGGTAGTCGACACCCCCCCCCCAGGTCGACTAGGGAGTCGACTGGGCAGTCGACTTGGGTGTCGACCTGGTCCAGTCGGCTAGGCTTTGGCTGAGCCCAATCTTGAGCTGCTGATGTGTCTTTAGTGCTGAGTTGGCAAATTTAACGGTTCAGTTTAGTTCTGAGTTGATTTGACGGTCTAAATAAATCCTAAACTCTATAAATATCTAGGTAGTCTCTCACTCTAAACTCACATGAAAAATAGAATAGCCACCGTCATACCACCGCCATGGAACTCAGTGTAGCCGCCGCCAACTAAGAAGGAAGAAAGCTAATCAAAACCCTAATTCTACTCAACTCTAAAGCAAATCAAGACTCTCTTTCTCTTTTAATTGTGAGTATGATGACCTTAACAAGATTATTATTAGATTAAGTTATGAATGGATTATAAGTAAATGATGTGGATTGTCATATATGTTGTTGTAAACCTTAT
Source organism: Allium sativum (assembly GCA_030737875.1). Lineage (NCBI taxonomy): Eukaryota > Viridiplantae > Streptophyta > Magnoliopsida > Asparagales > Amaryllidaceae > Allium > Allium sativum. The sequence continues at coordinate 163,983,216 of CM060923.1, forward strand.
GCTATCATGTATGTTGTAAATCCTATGTTATGTGATGATGATATCCTATATGTTGTAAATCATGCTCTGATGATATTGTATAGGTTGTAATTTTCTATGCTAAATTGTGATAAATCATACATGTTATAAAGTCATGATGTTATTATCTATGCCAATTAGTTCATGTTAATCAAGTCATAATGTTGATATCATTTGGGCTATGTTGATGACAAATCATGTATGCAAGTTTAGATTGATTAGTAAAGATTATGAACATATGCCATGACATCTATTTCGATCTAGAATTATGCTATGACATGGGTGAGTTCTATGTGTTAGATGCTAGTTCACACCATCATTATGTTGCATAAAACCCCATATGCAAGTCTATACATGAATTTGGGTTATGATCATATCATGTAAATTGTGACATTTAACAAGTTGACACCTTTAGATCCTTAACATGTGTAGTTTTATGCAAGTTTCACCCCTATTATGATTAGATCTATTTTATTTGTCTATATGTTGTGATAATTATCTTTGTGCTATGAGTTAGACTATTCGAGTCTAACGTATACTTTGCGTTGAATAAGCGAACGTATAACATGGGGTAGGGGTAATACTAAGGATTTAATATTCAGAAGTTGGGGTGCAATTGATATGATTTTGCATACCATAAGTGGATGACCATAATTGAGTCAATTATGGACATCATTAAAATTGGAAGTAAATTAATGATTTGAATAGGGATATATTCAAAACTGGGGTAAAAGATTGTAAGTGTTAATCAATGCTTAGGACACGAGGTTGGACTCGTTTGTGACGTAAAACTGCCCGGACCCGCCCGACAAATCCGGTAGTCACAAATGTCAGCCCAATGTGAGAGGTCCTAGGCACAAATTAAAGCATAACAGTTGTAAAGACACGAGGTTAGACGGTTTTATGGTGTAAGACTGCCCGGACCTGCCCGAAAAATCCCGCTGCCATAAATGCCAGTCTAATGTGAGAGGTCTTTATGAGGTTATGGCCTGAATGAATTAAGAAATACTTAACCAGATAAACATGTAAGGTGGGACATGGGGGTTAAGTAGGTGCCTTGGGTGGCATGAGGAATCTAGTGGTTGCCTTTAGTGGCATTTGAAATACGATTAGTAAGACTTAACCAAGCACACATGTAAATGAACATGACTAAGAGGTTTAAGTGGGATATACTAGTGGGGACAAGCTTAGGTTGATAGCTTGTGGGGGCCCATTTCAACCAGTAACCCAAACGTATCTTTGTGGGCTCGACCCAAGTCGAGGACGGGATATGCAAACTGGGCTTGACTATAAGAGGCCAAAACGGGGTAGCGGTGGCAACGCAAGTCCAACGGGTTTCATATGCGTGTGTGGACCCGGGCTGGTAGGTAAGACGTTGTTGCATCGTGTAGGTATAAGCCGTGAATTCTTTAGATGTATCGGGTTTCCAATTTAGGGGAGTGATACACCCCACTGTGGGGCCAGCACGGGTATCTACAAGTAGGGAGCCGATCGAAAGTGGGTAGTGGGGTACACCTAGTGGAGATAGGGGCAGGCGGCACCTATGTAGTCAGCTAGGGGTACGCAAGGCTATTTATATAATTTCTAAGTGAAGCAAGTGGGATCAACTTTGAGGGTGACTAGTGTGGTGCAGTGTAGTAATTATTCGTTAGTAATTTGGTGTGCCTTTAACGTTATCTTTACCTACTCTTCCATACCCAATAGTTCATAGACATTTCCTTGTTTTCCAGCTTATGCCTTAGTCTAGTTATTTTGATAATAGTATTGTTAGAATTATCATACTCGCCAGGCTTTATGTCTGACCCCCTCTATTTCCATCCTTTTTCTCCCTCTAGGTCCTCAGGGTGGACCCAGCTCTAGCGGAGTTTGATTAGATTGCTTTATCTCTCTTTTGGAAAGCTTGGACCGTTGAAGTAAAGTCCAGCTTGTTATCTTCTTTAATGGCTATTTATGTAATGGGATTATGTATTTTGTTTTATCAAGATGGATATTGTACTTGACTCTGATTTATGGTTTTATGATGTAACAAACATGTTTAATTTCTGCTGCAATAAAATGAAATTTTAGATTTCCAAGTACTACTTATTATCTGTCTTGTTGTAATTTTTCTTTTTTATATTCACTTAAAATCTCCATGGATGTTAATGCATTCCCTTTGTGAGTGACATTAATGGACGTGGGGTGTTACACGTGGTACCAGAGCTTAAGGTTACCAGAGCAGATAATTTTTTTAGAAAAACTATTTTTCTAAAGTATTTTTGGAAGAAGTGTTTTAAGAAACATGTCTTAATGAGTAATTTAAAGAGGAGAGTTTTTAAGAAAAACATAATCCCCAATAGCCATATCTTCATCTTTCGAATTCTCCATTTTGAATCTTTCCTTTTTCGTTCCAGCATGGCTGAAGATCTTAACCTTTCGGATGGTGTAACGATACCAGGATGGTATAGGAGTTTATTAGAGGCTAGGGCTGCTGCAGGTCCAGCCAATATTCCTCCACCACCAGTTGCACCCGCTCCTCCTCCTCCTCCTCGCGTAGATACTTTTGCAAAGACGTGCAAGGAATTTAAGGCTATGGGTGGAAAACCTTTTCAAGGGTCAGAAACGTTTGTGGAAGCTAGAGATTGGCTTAAGGAGGTGGAAGAATTGCTAGAAATCTTTGAAGTAGAAGAAGGGACGAAAGTCAAATTAGCAGCTTGGTTAATGAAGGGAGAGGCCTCGTTTTGGTGGGAGGTCACTAATGGGGAGCGTCCTGTTGATTCTTGGCCGGATTTCAGATGTAGGTTTGAGGCAAAGTTTATCTCAAGGGCAGAAGAGAATCTATATATGGAAAGGTTCTTGACATTAAAGCAAGGAAGCTCATCAGTGAAAGAATATGTCAACAAATTTAATCAGTTAGCAAGGTTTGGCTTGGACTTAGTGAACACGCCGGAGAAGAAGGCTCTGAGGTTCGTTAATGGCTTGAATGAACTGTTGCAAGGGTTGGCTATGACCCACATCCCTATGGGGGCCACCTTTGAGAAGCTAGTAGACATGGCACTCATGCACGAGGAGAAAGGCACTAAAGCTGATAAGGCACCCGAGAAGAAAGGGGATCCGAAGAAACCACAACAGCAAAACAAGAAGTGTGGTAAAGACAATAATGGAAAGGGAATGAAGAAATGCTTTAATTGTGGGACACCAGGCCATCTCAGCAAGGATTGCTGAAAGAAAAAGAAGACTGGATGTTTTCACTGTGGTGAAGCGGGACATCTAGTAAAGGACTGCCAAAGAAGGGGCAGAGGGCAGGGTCTACCTCGGGAGGACAGGTGCAGGCTCTTATGGCACCAGGGCAGGCAAGGGGACAAGTTCAGGCTCTCGCGGTCCCACCGCTGCAAGAACGAGGTAGAACTATTTCTGTTGAAAGCTTAGTTTTTCTGTTTGATCATCCTGTTCGTACTTTATTCGATTCGGGCGCATCGCATTCGTTTATCTCTACATCATTAGTTGAATCACTGCACTTAAACACCAGTTTAGTAGAGGATCCCTTAGTTGTTTCGAATCCAATTGAGGGCTCAGCTTATTTGTCCATGATATGTTTGGATTTGAAAATTTCTATACTTAGCGTTGAGTTTAGATGTGATGCTTATGTTTTAGGCTTCACGGGCTATGGGCTAATTTTAGGAATGGATTGGTTATCCAGAAATGGGGCCGTTCTTGATTGTGAAAGGAGAGTAGTAAGGCTCATGACTCGCCTTGGTAACGCTCTCGAAATCTTTTGTAATCCATTAAATTCCGTTATTCTAAGTTATCTAGAATCGCTTGACGCGTCTGTGGAGAATCTACGATCTGTTAGAGTGGTCCAAGAATACTCGGATGTGTTTGAGGAGGTGAAGGGCTTACCTCCGAAGTGGGAGATAGATTTTCGAATATATCTTGTGGATAATGCAAAACTAGTATCTTTACCAGTACGCCACATGGCTCCTCGTGAAAGGAGGGAACTCAATAAGCAAGTGAAGGATTTGCTTGAGAAGGGGTTCGTAAGATGAAGTATATCGGAGTGGGGTGCTCCAGTAGTATTTGCCACGAAGGCGGATGGGTCCCTTAGACTTTGTGTGGACTATAGAGAACTTAATAAACTTACTAAGAAAAACAGACGCCCACTGCCGAGGATTGACGATCTCTTCGATAAATTAGTTGGCGCCTCAATGTTTTCGCAGTTGGACTTAGCCACTGGTTTCCATAAGTTGAGGGTGGCTGAGGAGAGCATAGACAAGACTGCCTTTAGGACTCCGGACGGTTTCTATGAATGGCTAGTGATGCCCTTCGGTTTGACAAACGCCCCAGCATACTTTGTTGATTTGATGAGTATGGTGTTTAGGGAGTACCTTAATAAATTCATGGTGGTCATTATAGACGACATCTCGATCTTTTCTAAGGATGAAGAAGAGCATGCCCTACATCTTAGGGAAGTGTTGGAGAACCTATGAGCGCATAACCTTAAAGCTAAATTTTCCAAATGTCACTTTTGGAGGAAAGAAGTGCGATTCTTGGGGCACGTGGTTTCCAAAGAAGGGATAGCTATGGATCCCGCGAACGTGGTGGCCATCCAAGATTGGAAGGTCCCTAAAAATGCTACCGAAGTGAGAAGTTTCTTGGTGTTGGCTGGCTACTATAGGAAGTTTATGAAAGACTTCGCAAAGATATCAGCTCCATTAACATGCTTGATGAAGAAGAACCTAGTTTTCACATGGAACGTAGATTGTGATGATGCGTACCAACGTTTGAAGAGAGCTTTGACCTCAGCCCCAGTCTTAGTGCTGCCAGACGGGAGTAATCCATTTACTGTTTATATCGATGCTTGTGGGACAGGTCTAGGCGCAGTCTTAATGCAAGAGGGTAGGGTAATAGCCTATGGTGGAAGGAAGTTGAGAGCACATGAGAAAAATTACCCTTTACATGACCTAGAGTTGGCCGCTATTGTTTTCGCGCTTAAGTCTTGGCGTCATTATCTTCTTGGTGAGAAATTCGAATTATTCACTGACCACAAATCTTTATAATACTTATTCTCTCATAAGGACTTGAACTTAAGGCAGCAAAGGTAGATGGAGTTCTTAGCGTCCTACGATTTCGAAATAGCATTTACCCCTGGCAAGGGTAACGTGGTGGCAGATGCCTTAAATAGAAAAAGGTTGTCCTTGAGTCCGTTGTTTGTTGAGCGGCGAAGCTTAGAATTCATTTTAATGTTTGACTTTACACCTTCCATTAACTTTGTACCCGGTTTGCTAGCATCCTTGGAGGTCAGACCTACGCTTTTGGGACGGATTGGCGAGGCACAGCGAGACGACCCACAGTTGGTTGAGTTAGTAGAAAAGCTCAAAAGAGGGGAGTCATCAAGCCATCTCCGTAGGTATACCCTAGATAATAAGGGCTGGTTATGTAGGGACGGTAGACATTGTGTACCAAAAGACGATGACCTAAGGAAGACTGTTCTTGATGATGCACATCGTTCGAAGATGACCATCCATCCCGGCGGGGACAAGATGTACAAAGACATGAAGCGAGTTTTCTTTTGGCCGGTATGAAGAGGGATGTGGTCGAGTATGTCACTGTAACAACCCGTATTTTTGAATAACATATTATAACATAAATGGAGGCAGAATTAAACTGTAAAATCTGAATCAAGGGAAACGGGCTGTGCCATTGCGTTCGTCTCGGAAAAATACGCGAAATAGAGTCCGAGTTTTCGAAAATCGGAGTCCGTATGACCAAGATATGGCCTCGCGAAGTTTCACGGAGAATTCACAAATTAAAGTATACTTAATTAAGTGAAATGGGTTGCGCAGAGAAATATATATATGTATATTGATATATATATATATATAATTGAAAATGTAATAAATAAATATGCAAAAATGTTCAAAACAGCGAATTGGGAGAGGGGAATAACCGAACCGGCCAATTTTTGAGGTCGAGTCGAGCCAGCTGGGTCGACTAGGGGTTAATCCAGGGTGTTTGGCTGTCAACCCGTGGGCCGAGTCGCTCAAATGCAGATTTTGCATTTGAATGGTTCTCATGGTTCAGCTTTAATCTAAAGGCCCTAGATGGTTCCTACACTTGACTTCTTCCCCAAGACATGTTTTGATGGCTTGGATTGAACCAAGGGTTAATCCTATGGCTAGTACTGTCCTAATCTTCTATAAAAAGGACCTAACACCTAGCCTAAGTCATCATTATTCATTCCTACAACTAAACTATGCCAAAATTGTTCCTCTCATGGCCTCCACTCTCATGCTAAAATTTCTAAGTTAAATTATATGAGAGATTTTGAATGCATACAAGTATTTTCAAGCTTGTATGAATGTTCTTAGTTTGCATTCAATTCAAGTTGCAACATTTCTATTTCAAAGCAAGGGTTTTTATTGATTTGGCTCAAGGGTTTTTCATTTGGAGCTTGCATATTTGGGTCTTTTTGGTGATTGCATAAGGGCTTCGTCTCAATCTTTTAATAACTATATATTTGTGTTTTCATAGCATTGTAAGCCCTTTTCTACTTTCTTTTTATTGAACTCTAAAGTTAAATGAATGATGCAAGTTTGGTTGATCATTATATGCAAGTTTGGTTGATCATTATATGCAAGTTTGGTTGATCATTATGCAAGTTATGTATGACACATGTTGCCATGTTATGCAAGTTTGGGTTGATCATGTCATCATGTTATGCAAGTTTGGGTTGATCATGTTATCATGTTATGCAAGTTTGGGTTGATCATGTTATCATGTTATGCAAGTTTGGGTTGATCATGTTATGCAAGTTTGGGTTGATCATGTTATCATGTTATGCGAGTTAAACTTGAGTTTATGACCTTAAAGCTTCAAGCTTTATGTTAAAGGTTGCATTTTGGCAACATGAAAGTTATCATATCCCTTATGATAACTTGCATGTGAGGCCAAATGCGAACTTCTAGCAACTTCTACATGTTATTTATCACCATGTATCACTCATATGCTAAGTTTGGTTTTATGCATGCTTTTGAAGCCAAATAATGCAATATGCAAGTATATGAACATATGTACATCTCATATGCCACCATGTTAAACTTGTGGCTTCAACACCATTTTGTCATGATTATGCCAAGTTCCCTATTTTATCCTTTATGTGTTGTTGCGATTATGTAAACGATGGGATTACGTTGGGGTTGGGTAACATAATGACATGAACATGGTTTTTATAACATAACGTGATATGTTAACTTGTAATTATGTTTTGGAAACATAATGGACATGACACTTAGAAAATATGAGTGTGGCCAACTCGAGGTTGGGCTGAGTTTGTAGCATAAATCTACCCGGACCCGCCCGACTTAACAAATGGCTACAAACAATAGGACCCAATGTGAGAAGTTGGTCATGTTGTGCACGAACCCGAGGTTAGACCAGGTTGTGGTGTAAAGCTACCCGGACCCGCCCGGCTTAACTAGTAACCACAACAAGGTCTAATGTGAGAGGTTAAAGCACATTAAGTTAATGAATGCCTCCTGATTAGGGTTAAGTCATGGTCCACTTAATACTTAACTAATTTGGGCTTGATGGATTAATCGAGGTTAAGTCAGGAGCCTTGGGTACTCTTAACCAATTTAATCCACGTGTGGATCGGGTTAACCACATTTAACCCGTTAAGAAACCCTAGTTGCGTGGTCCTTTTCAGCAGTAACCTCCTTGGTAGTATCATAAGACCCTAGGACTAGGCTAGGGTGGGGCACGATTACTGGGCTGATTGTAAGAGACCAAAAGAGACGGCTGAATGATGCCCCGGTTGTTCAGGCGGACCATGGTCGTGCACATTAAGTCTGAAGTTGAACACGGGCACCGGTAGGTTTGGACTGTGCATCTTGGTATGGTGTCAGAGGGTTACACCATAGGGCCTAATACACCCTAGGGTGGACCCTGCACAGTCAACTACATTACATGATTAAGCCGCATGACACCGACACTTGACGAGTTAGGCTTATAGGGAGCCGATCGACTAGACCGAGTAGTTGGACCTTAATTTAGGTCACCTCATGATGATGGGCCAAGCTTGGGCCAAGGGATCAATTCTTTTTTTTACTTGACATGTTAGAATGCTAGTACACCCGTGGTGCAAAACTTAACCTTAATTATGCGATGACACCTTTATCTATCTTGTTAGTTAATCATCATGCCAGTATGTTGTTATCCTTATGTTCATCTCAGCTTCTAATGCCAGCTAACTTTACTAGTTCATAGACAGATAGTAGTAGGGCTTACCAGTATTTTTGACTGACCTGTTTTCTTTCGCCTCTTTTCTTCCGTTTCCCCCCCCCTCAAGTTCTCAGGGTGGGAACATTGGAGCTTAGCTTGGATCTTTACAGCTTGCTTACTGGATTTGCTCATGTACGGTTTTGGACATTGAGCTAGCTATGGTTCTTCACTTCATTTTGGGGATAGTACTTTATGTATTTCAGTTTATGCTTTTATCTAGACTTTGTTGTTTGGAAAATAATGACCAAGTACTTTGTTGTAACATGACTATGGTTTTGAAATGCTAAGTTTAATCCGCTGCTTTACTACTCTGTTTTACTTATATGTTCTGTCTTGTGATATCTACATGCATGTTTACCTTGTTTAACGCCCCTCCAAAGCCAGTGTGCTTGCAAGAGTTACCCTGGCGGAGGTGGGGTGTTACATTTGGTATCAGAGCATAAGGTTTACAAGATTTGAGCAAAAGCGTTTTTGAAACTTACCTTTTGAAAAACTATTTTCAAAACCAATTAAGTATTTTCCAAGAAAAGTCTAGTTATTTTAAAAAGGCTATTCCCCAAAAGCCATAGCACTATCCTTCGTTTCTTCGTTCTGAATCTATCTTTTTCCTTTTTCAGTATGGTTGATCTTAACCTTCCCGAGGGAGTGACCATTCCCGGATGGTTCCGGCGATACTTGGAAGCTAGGGCCAACGATGTAGGCCCAGCAAATACCCCCAATACAACTGAGGTTCCACCTCCTCCTCCTCAGAACCCGCAAGCAGATTTCGCTAAGATTTGCAAAGACTTTAAGGCGATGGGTGGCAAGAACTTTATTGGGACGGAGACTTTTGTGGAGGCAAGAAATTGGTTGAAAGAAACTGAAGATCTCTTTGCCATCTTTGATGTGCAAGATCATAGAAGGGTTCTATTGGCAGCATGGTTATTGAAAGAAGAAGCTGCTTATTGGTGGGAGGTCACCAATGCTACGAGGCCTATAGAGACTTGGGCCGACTTTAGGACAAGATTTGGGCTTAAGTTTCTATCATCAGCCGAGGCGAATTTGCAATTGGAGAAGTTTATATCTTTGAAGCAAGGAGACATGACAGTGAGGGAGTACGTGAATGAGTTTAACAAGCTCACCCAATTTGGTTTGGACCTGATTAATACTCCCCAGAAGAAGGCTTTGCGCTTTGCACGAGGGTTGAATGAGCCACTATAAGGTTTAGCCCTATCTCATATACCTATGGGTCCACTTTCGAAGGTCTAGTAGACATGGCATTGCTTCAAGGAGACGATAAGAATGGCAAGAAGGAAGTGAAGGCTAATGAGACCCAAGCCAAGAAGACAGACTCCAAGTGGGGAGGAAATCAGAGCAATCAGAACAACAAAAACAACAAGAACAACAAGGGCAACAAGGCCAAGGCAAAGGACCCAAGAAAATGCCACTACTGTGGGAATGTAGGGCACATAGCTAAAGACTGTAAGAAAAGGAAGAGGAAGTCAGGCGAATGATTTCATTGTGGAGAGACCGGACATTTTAGCAAGGATTGCCCCAAGAAGCAAGGGCAGAATCAGCGTGCAGGACCTTCTGGAGGGCAAGTGCATGCTCTCAATGCCGCTCCAGTTCAGGATCGAGGTAGCATTTCTGTAGAAAGGCTTGTTTATATTTCTGATTATCCTGTTCGCACCTTATTTAATTCTGGCGCATCGCATAGTTTTATTTCTTCTGACATTGTTGAAAGTTTGCACCTAAGTACTAGCTTAGTTGAGGACCCGTTTGTGTTTCAAATCCAATTGGGGGTTCCGCCCATCTACCTGTGGTTTGTATGGATTTGAAAATCTCTATCTTGAGCATAGAATTCATGTGTAATGTTTAGGTTCTCGGGTTTATGGGATACGGGTTGATTTTGGAGGTGGATTGGTTGTCCAGTTATGGAGCCATTCTTGACTGTGAGCATAGGGTAGTGAGGCTCATGACTCGCTCGGTAATCCCCTAGAAATTTCTTGTAACCCTAGAGGTCCCGTCATGTTATGTTATCTTGAATCTCTCGACTCGTCCATCGATGATCTGGAATCTGTAAGGGTGGTCCGAGACTATCCCGATGTCTTTGAAGAAGTTAAGGGGTTACCCCCTAAACGAGAGATAGATTTCCGCATTTATCTAGTTGATAATGCAAAGCCAGTATCATTGCCAGTTAGGCACATGGCTCCACGTGAGAGAGGGGAGCTCAGTAAGCAAATCAAGGAGTTGCTTGAGATGAATTTTATTAGGCGAAGCATTTCTGAATGGGGTGCGCCGGTGGTATTCGCCACTAAGGCGGATGGTTCGCTTCGTCTATGTGTTGATTATCGAGAGTTGAACAAGCTGACAAAGAAGAATAGGCACCCGTTACCGAGGATTGATGATCTCTTTTGGTGCTTCTGTTTTCTCTCAACTCGATCTAGCCACCGGATTCCATCAGCTTAGAGTAGCTGAGGATAGCATAGATAAAACTGCGTTTAGGACTCCAGATGGATTCTTTGAATGGCTTGTCATGCCATTCGGTTTGACTAATGCACCCGCATACTTCGTGGACTTGATGAGTAGGGTGTTCAGGGAGTTCCTTAACAAGTTTGTCGTTGTCTTCGTGGATGATATTCTGATCTTCTCAAAGGATGAGGAAGAACATGCAAGGCATCTCAAGGAAGTGATGGATACTCTTAGAGCGCATCAGTTGAAAGCCAAGTTCTCCAAATATCATTTCTGGAGAAAGGAAGTTCGGTTTCTTGGACATATAGTTTCTAAGCAAGGCATAGCGGTGGATCCCGCGAAAGTGGTTGTGGTTCAAGACTGGAAGACTCCGAGGAATGCAACCAAAGTAAGAAGCTTTCTCGGTCTGGCAGGCTACTTTAGGAAGTTCATCAGGGACTTCGCTAAGATTTCGGCCCCTCTTACTAAGTTGACGAAGAAGAACTTAGTCTTTGCATGGGACTTGGAGTGTGAGCTTGCTTTTCAAAGGCTCAAGAGAGCCCTTACCTCAGCTCCAGTTTGGCAACGTGGATTGGCACTGTTTTCAAGAGATAGTTTTCTGCGTGGGATACCGTATAATATGTAAACGAGATCCAAGATTCACTAACGAATCCTGGAAAGCTTGCACGAAACCAGGAGCACGCAGTTATGTTTAAGCCAAGTATTTTAGGCAAAGAATAAGTGGAAGTGGAACGAGAGGCAATGGTGAAATGAGTTCTAACTCATATTTTGGGAACAAGAATTAAGAACTACGGAATTGCGAAGTTATAAGACGGTCAAGGCACGATGGGATTAAGCACAATAAAATGCGGCTTAGAAGACTGAAGACTAGATACGCGCATTATATCTCTTTCTAAGAGTATATCCTTGATCCCTATTGTTCCGTAGAGCTTACTCGCATGCTATCTTTTAAGTATATCCTCTCGGTCCTATCCTCAATCTTAGTTCTGTTGCAAACCCCATAAGGAGTATGACTCGCCTGTTTGTGAGATATAGTTGGGGTGAAGATGTTCGTCACCAAACTATTTGGGCTTTATGGGATATGGGTAATAATTGATAGACTTACAAAGAAAGCCCATTTTATTCCGGTGAAAAGCAAGAGGACCGTATCATGGCTAGCATCTGTTTATCTTCGAAAGATAGTGCGGTTGCATGGAGTTCCTTCTAGCATAGTTAGCGATCGTGACCCAATTTTCACTAGCCAGTTCTGGAACAGTTTGCAAGAAGCAATGGGTACGCGATTGAATCTGAGTACAGCCTATCACCCCCAGACGGATGGCCAAACCGAAAGGGTGAATAGAGTGCTAGAAGATCTTTTTATGCTTTGTGTTCTCGACTTTGGTGGTACTTGGGAAGACCACCTTCCCCTTGTAGAGTTCGCTTATAATAATAGCGATCAAGCCAGCATAGGGATGGCACCATTTGAAGCTTTGTATGGGAGGCCGTGTAGGTCACCAACTTATTGGTGGGAGACAACAGATAGACTTATACTTGGACACGATATGATAAGGGACACATCCGAGAAAGTTGACTTAGTGAGAAGAAGGATGAAAGCGGCCCAAGATAGACAGAAATCCTATGCTGACAAGCGAAGTACAGATTTGGAGTTCGAAGTGGGAGACATGGTTTTCGTGAAGGTTTCTCCTTTGCGTAATGTGGTACGTTTTGGAGCAATTGGGAAGCTGGCACCAAGGTTCGTAGAACCCTTCCCCATCATAGAGAGAATTTGAAAGATGGCCTATAAGGTGGAATTGCCCGTAAAGCTAGCAGGAGTGCATAATGTCTTTCATGTCTCGCATCTCCGAAAGTGTCTACATGAGTCCGCTGAGGTGGTTGAACAAAGCATTCTTGAAGATATTGAGGCAGAGAAAGAAGCAACCTTGAGAAAAGCTCCGATTCGTATCTTGGGAACAGAGATCAAGAAACTAAGGAATCGAGAAGTCAAATTGGTGAAAGTTCAGTGGGGTGGAGCCGACGAAGATGTAACTTGGGAAACCGAGGAGAAGATGCGTGGGCTTTATCCATTTCTTTTTGAGGGCACATTATCAACCTCTCTCCTAAGTAGCATATCTTTCTTTTTGCTATCCTTGTTTATCCTGTTTGTCTAATTATCTCGTTAATCATGTTATGAGGACCTTAGGTAGAAACCCTTTGGATGAAACATGTATTTGAAACATGTTATGCTTGATGGTTGCAAGTGGTTGCAAGTGTTTGCACGTGGATACTGGTGGATGCATGATACACATTAGGCACTAAGATCGGCTCACACACTCTCATACCGCATATGCATGAGTGTTTATGCTTATTCATGGATGAAACTTGTTATGATATCACGTGGATGTTGCATATGTATGAATGTTATGTGCACTCATGTAGAGACTATGAGTTATGTTAGGAATTTGCATACATATGGACTCATTTCACTAACATGCTTTGCATTAAGGAGGTTTACTGAATCAGTAACCGCCTGATTTTTGCATTAGATAAGTACATATACACACACCTTTGCATATGATCATACAGCATTTAGAATCCTTTAAGGACAATGACTGCACGTGGATGATGTTTTGAGTAGATGGGTGATGGATGGTAGGATACGTTCTTCCGAACTTGGAGATTTCGGGGACGAAATCCTTTAAGGAGGGGAGGATGTAACAACCCGTATTTTTGAATAACATATTATAACATAAATGGAGGCAGAATTAAACTGTAAAATCTGAATCAGGGGAAACGGGCTGTGCCATTGCGTTCGCCTCGGAAAAATTCGCGAAATAGAGTCTGAGTTTTCGAAAATCGGAGTCCGTATGACCAAGATATGGCCTCGCGAAGTTTCACGGAAAATTCACAAATTAAAGTATACTTAATTAAGTGAAATGGGTTGCGCAGAGAAATATATATATATTGATATATATATATATATATAATTGAAAATTTAATAAATAAATATGCAAAAATGTTCAAAACAGCGAAGTGGGAGAGGGGAATAACCGAACCGGCCGATTTTTGAGGTCGACCCGAGCTCGCTGGGTCGACTAGGGGTTAATCCAGGGTGTTTGGCTGTCAACCCGTGGGCCGATTCGCTCAAATGCAGATTTTGCATTTGAATGGTTCTCATGGTTCAGTTTTAATCTAAAGGCCCTAAATGGTTCCTAGACTTGACTTCTTCCCCAAGACATGCTTTGATGGCTCGGATTGAATCTAGGGTTAATCCTATGGCTAGTACTATCCTAATCTTCTATAAAAAAGGACCTAACACCTAGCCTAAATCATCATTATTCATTCCTACAACTAAACTATGCCAAAATTGTTCCTCTCATGGCCTCCATTCTCATACTAAAATTTCTAAGTTAAATTATATGAGAGATTTTGAATGCATACAAGTATTTTCAAGCTTGTATGAATGTTTTTAGTTTGCATTCAAGTCAAGTTGCAACATTTCTATTTCAAAGCAAGGGTTTTTATTGATTTGGCTCAAGGGTTTTTCATTTGGAGCTTGCATATTTGGGTCTTTTTGGTGATTGCATAAGGGCTTCGTCTCAATCTTTTAATAACTATTTATTTGTGTCTTCATAGCATTGTAAGCCCTTTTCTACTTTCTTTTTATTGAACTCTAAAGTTAAATGAATGATGCATGTTTGGTTGATCATTATATGCAAGTTTGGTTGATCATAATATGCAAGTTTGGTTGATCATTATGCAAGTTATGTATGACACATGTTGCCATGTTATGCAAGTTTGGGTTGATCATGTCATCATGTTATGCAAGTTTGGGTTGATCATGTTATCATGTTATGCAAGTTTGGGTTGATCATGTTATCATGTTATGCAAGTTTGGGTTGATCATGTTATCATGTTATGCGAGTTAAACTTGAGTTTATGACCTTAAAGCTTCAAGCTTTATGTTAAAGGTTGCATTTTGGCAACATGAAAGTTATCATATCCCTGATGATAACTTGCATGTGAGGCCAAATGCGAACTTCTAGCAACTTCTACATGTTATTTATCACCATGTATCACTCATATGCTAAGTTTGGTTTTATGCATGCTTTTAAAGCCTAATAATGCAATATGCAAGTATATGAACATATGTACATCTCATATGCCACCATGTTAAACTTGTGGCTTCAACACCTTTTTGTCATGATTATGCCAAGTTCCCTATTTTATCCTTTATGCGTTGTTGCGATTATGTAAACGATGGGATTACGTTGGGGTTGGGTAACATAATGACATGAACATGGTTTTTATAACATAACGTGATATGTTAACTGTTAATTATGTTTTGGAAACATAATGCACATGACACTTAGAAAATATGAGTGTGGCCAACTCGAGGTTGGGTTGAGTTTGTAGCATAAATCTACCCGGACCCGCCCGGCTTAACTAGTGGCTACAAACAATAGGACCCAATGTGAGAAGTTGGTCATGTTGTGCACGAACCCGAGGTTAGACCAGGTTGTGGTGTAAAGCTACCCGGACCCGCCCGGCTTAACTAGTAACCACAACAAGGTCTAATGTGAGAGGTTAAAGCACATTAAGTTAATGAATGCCTCCTGATTAGGGTTAAGTCATGGTCCACTTAATACTTAACTAATTTGGGCTTGATGGATTAATCGAGGTTAAGTCTGGAGCCTTGGGTACTCTTAACCAATTTAATCCACGTGTGGATCGGGTTAACCACATTTAACCCGTTAAGAAACCCTAGTTGCGTGGTCCTTTTCAGCAGTAACCTCCTTGGTAATATCATAAGACCCTAGGACTAGGCTAGGGTGGGGCACGATTACTGGGCTGATTGTAAGAGACCAAAAGAGACGGCTGAATGATGCCCCGGTTGTTAAGGCGGACCATGGTCGTGCACATTAAGTCCGGAGTTGAACACGGTCACCGGTAGGCTTGGACTGTGCATCATGGTATGGTGTCAGAGGGTTACACCATAGGGCCTGATACACCCTAGGGTGGACCGTGCACAGTCAACTACATTACATGATTAAGCCGCATGACACCGACACTTGACGAGTTAGGCCAATAGGGAGCCGATCGACTAGACCGAGTAGTTGGACCTTAATTTAGGTCACCTCATGATGATGGGCTAAGCTTTGGCCAAGGGATCAATTATTGTTTTTACTTGACATGTTAGAATGCTAGTACACCCGTGGTGCAAAACTTAACCTTAATTATGCGATGACACCTTTATCTATCTTGTTAGTTAATCATCATGCCAGTATGTTGTTATCCTTATGTTCATCTCAGCTTCTCATGCCAGTTAACTTTACTAGTTCATAGACATATAGTAGTAGGGCTTACCAGTCTTTTTGACTGACCTGTTTTCTTTCGCCTCTTTTCTTCCGTTCCCCCCCCCCTCAGGTTCTCAGGGTGGGAACATTGGAGCTTAGCTTGGATCTTTACAGCTTGCTTACTGGATTTGCTCATGTACGGTTTTGGACATTGCGCTAGCTATGGTTCTTCACTTCATTTTGGGGATAGTACTTTATGTATTTCAGTTTTTCAGTTTATGCTTTTATCTAGACTTTGTTGTTTGGAAAATAATGACCACGTACTTTGTTGTAACATGACTATGGTTTTGAAATGCTAAGTTTTATCCGCTGCTTTACTACTCTGTTTTACTTATATGTTCTGTCTTGTGATATCTGCATGCATGTTTACCTTGTTTAACGCCCCTCCAAAGCCAGTGTGCTTGCAAGAGTTACCCTGGTGCAGGTGGGGTGTTACAGTCACTAGATGCTTGGTGTGCCAACAAGTAAAGGCGGAGCAAAAGAAACCCGGTGGGTTGCTTCACCCATTGGAGGTTCCGCTATGGAAGTGGGAAAGTGTAACACCCCATGTATTCTATAACAGTGAAATTCACAGATTAAAGTATAACTAATTTCAAATCAAAGAATTAAGGGAAATGGGATACACCATTGCGTTCGTCTCGGAATTCTGCTTGAGATATAGTCCGAGTTTGCGTAAAACGGACTCCATATGAAGAAGATATGGCCTCCGGAAGTTTCAGAATTCAGTTTAAAATTCAAACAGACGAAAACAGCTCAGAAAAACAAATTTAAATTCAAAATCGACCCCAATTGGCCAGGGCTGGAAAATTCCAGCCCAAGGGACCCAGGTCGACTTGGCAGTCGACCTGGGGCTAGCCAGGTCGACTGGGCAGTCGACCTGGGTAACCCGTGTCGACTGCCAAGTCGACACGGTGTCGACTGGGGTGTCGACCTGGCCCATGAGCCAGGTCGAACCCAGCCCACCCTGGCTGGCCTGGTCTATGTTTGGTCGATTTTCTAAGCCTTGCCTTGTCAATAGGGCTAGGTGTTAGCTCCTGGTTGGTCTCTCCTTTGAACGAATGGCTATTATTAAACCAAGCTCCATCGACGGTCCGAATCAACTCAAAAACACTATAAAAAAAACTTAAGACCTAGCCTAAATCATACTATTTCATTTTAGCCTCAAGCCGCCGCCATTAAACCTAGAGCTCTAAATTAAAAATACAAAGAACAAAATTATAGAAGTTGAAGGACGATTCTTGAAGGCTACAACTAGAAGCTACAACAACTACGACACTTTAGACAACGGATTTGGGGCTATTTGATTTGGAATTTTGATTACTTGCTTCATATTGTAAGTTCTATGTCACTTTTTAGGCAAAAACGCTAAAATAACATGGACATGCCATGAATTAAAACCGGATTTAGGAACTATTATTAATTCATGTTTATATTATTTAACTTTGAATCATAATTTGGGAATATTGCTATGTCAACGTTGCAAGTTAAACTTATCATGATTTTGATGTTGTTATGAATCACTTGGGCTTAATTGTATGGCAAGTTGGACTAATACATGTCCATGGAATCACTATGTTTATTTAAATCTTTATGTTGATTAAACCATGCCTATGATGCAAATTAAACCATGTCTATGATGCTGATGGAACTATGCCTGTGATGTTAATATACCTATCATGTTAATGACAAATTGGGAATTGCTAGGTTATGATGAAAAGTTGGAATTATTATGTTTATAATGCGAGATGAGAATCATTATGTTAAAAATGCTAAATTGGAATCCACTATGCCTATTAGAATTACCATGCCTTTAATGTTTCATGTTTGTAATAAGATTATTATTATGCCCGCAATGATTATTATGCCAATGATGTAAAGTTGAAATCATCATGTTAAACTAAGTTGGAACCATTACTATGCCAAGTTATCATCATGCTAGTATTGAAACCATGTGATATGTTATAGCCTGTTTATTATGCAAGTGATGTTGGAATTGTCACATATGCCTATCACATGTTTGGTGTTATTCCCCTTTATCTCTTGAATTGTTTATGCTTGTGAATGAAGTACGTTTATATATGTTGGGGATACGATTGGGTAGAATAGGAAAAACTTGAATTGATTATAATCATAAGCCGTGAAATTTGGCATAATTAGAACATGAAATATGGCACGAAAACTTGACTTGAACATGCCATAACTTGACTTGAAAAACATGCCTTAGTTGGGCACAAAGTTGACATATGAACATGCTATGGAAATAGCACGAATCTGATAAGAACATGGGCATGACTTTTGAAAACAAGAAAGTGGCCAACTCGAGGTTGGGTTGAGTTTGTAGTGTAAATCTTCCCGGAACAGCCCGGCAAATCCAGTTGCTACAAACAATAGGATCCAATGTGGGTAGTTGGTCATATCGCGCTTGAAACCCGAGGTTGGGTTGAGTTCGTAGCGTAAACCTGCCCGGGACCGCCCGGCAAATCCAGTGGTTACGAACAATAGGATCCAATGTGAGTGGTTCGGTGCATTAACGAATCAATTAATGCCAATTAGTGTTAAGTCATGAACATGAAAAAGACAACTTAACCAACTTGAACACGATTTGTAGGGCTAAGTCATGAACTTGAAACGACAACACTTAGCCAACTTGACATGACACGTAGGTGGGTTAAGTCGCGAATTTAAACGACATATTTAACCCTCTTGACATGAATAGGCTGGAAGAAGATTAAGTCACGAATTACATGACTTAGTCGGTTAGGCGGGTTAGGTCACGAATTACATGACCTAATCTGTTAGGCGAAACCCTAGACTCGACCCTTTTCAGCAGTAACCATCTAGATGTATCAAGGTACCCTGGGGCTAGGCCGGGTGGGGCACGATTACTAGGCTGATTGTAAGAGGTGAACGACGGCAGTGGGGTACGCCAGTGTAGGTTCGGTGGACTACGGTCGTGCACGTATTCCGGGGCAGACACTGGGTATCTGTAGATTTATCTGTGCATCTTGAATCGTGTCAGGGGTTGACACCCTAGGGCTGATACACCCGAAGGTGGACCCAGCACAGGTGACTACATTCGTGATTAGCCGTATGACACGGACACTTGACGAGCTAGAACTTGTAGGGAGCCGATCGACTAGATAAGCGCTCCGTTGGACCCCGTACTTGGGTCAGACCCCATTTCAGGGTCGTTTCACGATATTGGGCCATGGGATTTATTTTGTGATTAAATCGTGACATGGGCTTAGTATACTAGTACAGTCGATGCAACGAATCTTGAACATGTGATGCTTTATTTGACTTGTCTTGACTTACCATGATCACCTTAGTCTATCTTGTCCACCTTGACACCCTTCTTGAGTTTAGTTCCAGTTCATACATGACATGTTGTTTTAACCGTTTTTACACTGAAAGTCACCAGGACTTACTCAGTCTTTATGACTGACCCTTTTCCTTTCGCCTCTTTTTCTTTCGTTTCCCCCCAGGTTCTCAGGGAGGGAATACCGCAGCTTGACCAGTTTTCACATCCATCTTGAAGAGAAAGAATGTATTGATCGGATCTTTTCTGTTTTGGACTATGGCTTTGGACAACAATTAGGGGACTTTTGCAGTTTATTTATGTTTTCTTTATGCTTCTTTAAATAATGTAATCAAGACAGTTATGATTTTGGAAGTATTGTAAGACCAATTATGACATGGTTTATGAACACGTATTATATTGAAATAAAAGTTTTTGTTGTTTTTCCGCTGTTCAAAAATATGTGTTCTTATATCTGTCTTATATATCTGTGACTTATACTTATAAACCTCCACCAAAATTAGGGCATTCCCTTTGAGAGTGACCTTAATGGAGGTGGGGTGTTTCACTTGGTATCAGAGCATAGGTTTACTAGATAAGATAAAAGTTTTGAAAATTTATTTTCGAAGAAAAATTTTAAGAAGCATTTTTAAAAGATAAAATATTATTTTATTTTAAAAAGGCAATGTCCACCAAAGCCATAGGTACTATCTCTTATCCTTCATTTTGAATCTATCCTTTTTGTTTCAGCATGTCCGAAGAACTTAACTTGCCAGAGGGTATACCAATACCTGGTTTGTTTAGACGATTCTTAGAAGCAAGGGCCACTCAGCCAGGCCCTACCATTCCTCCTCCCCCAGCTGCAGGGAATCATCCGGCTGTAGCAGCACCTCTTCCTCCACCCCCTCAGCAGGGAAACACTTTTGCTAAGATATGTAAAGATTTTAAAGCTATGGGAGGAAAGGATTTTCATGGAACTGAGTCCTTCGTGGCAGCTAGAAATTGGCTGAAAGTAACCGAGGACTTATTCGTCATCTTTGAGGTAGAAGATAGGCAGAAAGTACAACTGGCAGTGTGGCTACTAAAGGGCGAGGCTTCCTACTGGTGGGAAGTCACCAATGCAGAAAGACCAGTGGAAACATGGGAGGACTTTAGGGCAAGGTTTGAGGCTAAATTTCTCTCAGAAGCTGAAAGGAGTTTGCAGTTGGAAAAATTCTTATTTCTTAAGCAAGGGAATATGACAGTCAAAGAGTATGTTAATCAGTTCGATGAGCTGGCTAGGTTCAGACTGGACCTATTCAACACCCAACACAAGAAGGCTCTCCGCTCTATCAAGGGTTTGAATGAGCCATTACACAGTTTGGCCATGACCCATATACCCATGGGAGCTACGTATGAAAGGTTGGTACAGATGGCATTGTTGAACGAAGAAGATAAGGGCAAGAAGGAGACAAAGGCAGAAAACTCTCAAGGGAAGAAAGAGATCAAGCCCAACGATTCTCAGAATAAGAAGGTAGACTCCGAAAAAGGAGGCAAGAACGACAACTCACGTGATAAAAGGAAATGCAATTTCTGTGGTACGGAAGGGCACATAGCCAAGGATTGTAGAAAGAGGAAGAGAAAGCAAGGTGAATGTTTTCATTGTGGGGAGACTGGACACATCCGCAAAGACTGCCCTAAGAAGCAGACCGGACCTTCTGGGGGTATATCGTTAATTTCCTCTAGATGCTTTGTTTTATCTTGTTTCTCTCCTCGATCCTATCTTGAGAACCATAGGTAGAATCTTTTTGGATGTAAACATGTAATTGAAACATGTTATGATTGTGATATGGTTCAAGTGGTCGCAAGCAGTTGCTCGTGGATGCATGAATACACATTATGCACTAGATCGGCTCAAACACATTTTTCATGTTGCATATGCATAAATGTATTTATTCGTATATGGATGGAGTTTAGCGTGTTGTCATATGGATGTTGCATTTATATATGAATGGTTGTGCACTCATGTAGAATCATGAATAGGAAAATTTGCATACATAATGGATTCATGGCACTTACATGATTCGCATTAAGGAGGTCAACTGAATCAGTAGACCACCTGATTTTGCATTGGATAAGTACATGTACACACACACACTTCGCATATGATCATGAAACATTAGAAGTCTTTTAAGGACAATGGATGCTTGTGTTTGATGGATGAGTAGATGGATGTTTGGTTGTTAGGATATACATTCTTCCTGAACTTGAAGATTTCGGGGACGAAATCCTTTTAAGTGAGGGAGAATGTAACACCCCGTGTATTCTATAAAAGTGTAATTCAAAAATTAAAGTATAACTAATTTAAAATCAAAGAATTAGGTGAAACGGGATAAGCCATTGCGTTCGTCTCGGAATTCTGCTTGAGATAGAGTCCGAGTTTGCGTAAAACGGACTTCGTATGAAGAAGATATGGCCTCCGGAAGTTTCAGAATTCAGTTTAAAATTCAAACAGACGAAAACAGCTCAGAAAAACAAATTTAAAATTCAAAATCGCGCCCAACTGGCCAGGGCTGGAAAATTCCCGCCCAAGGCACCCAGGTCGACTTGGCAGTCGACCTTGGGCTAGCCAGGTCGACGGGGCAGTCGACCTGGGTAACCCGTGTCGACTGCCAAGTCGACACGGTGTCGACTGGGCGTCGACCTAGCCCCTGAGTCAGGTCGAACCCAGCCCACCCTGGCTGGCCTGGTCTGTGTTTGGTCGATTTTCTGAGCCTTGCCTTGTCACTAGGGCTAGGTGTCAGCTCCTGGTTGGTCTCTCCTTTGAACGAACGGCTATTATTAGACCAAGCTCCATCGACGGTCCGAATCAACTCAAAAACACTACAAAAAGAACCTAAGACCTAGCCTAAATCATACTATTTCATTTTAGCCTCAAGCCGCCGCCATTAAACCTAGAGCTCTAAATTAAAAATACAAAGAACAAAATTATAGAAGACGAAGGACGATTCTTGAAGGCTACAACTAGAAGCTACAACAACTACGACGCTTTAGACAACGGATTTGGGGCTATTTGATTTGGAATTTTGATTACTTGATTCATATTGTAAGTTCTATGTCACTTTTTAGGAAAAAACGCTAAAATAACATGGACATGCCATGAATTGAAACCGGATTTAAGAACTATTATTAATTCATGTTTATATTGTTTAACTTTGAATCATAATTTGGGAATATTGCTATGTCAACGTTGCAAGTTAAACTTATCATGATTTTGATGTTGTTAGGAATCACTTGGGCTTAATTGTATGGCAAGTTGGACTAATACATGTCCATGGAATCACTATGTTTATTTAAATCTTTATGTTGATTAAATCATGCCTATGATGCAAATTAAACCATGTCTATGATGTTGATGGAACTATGCCTTTGATGTTAATATACCTATCATGTTAATGACAATTTGGAAATTGCTAGGTTATGATGAAAAGTTGGAATCATTATGTTTATAATGCTAGATGAGAATCATTATGTTAAAAATGCTAAATTGGAATCCACTATGCCTATTAGAATAACCATGCCTTTAATGTTTCATGTTTGTAATAAGATTATTATTATGCCCGCAATGATTATTATGCCAATGATGTAAAGTTGAAATCATCATGTTAAACTAAGTTGGAACCAT
This sequence comes from Allium sativum, assembly GCA_030737875.1. NCBI lineage: Eukaryota > Viridiplantae > Streptophyta > Magnoliopsida > Asparagales > Amaryllidaceae > Allium > Allium sativum. The sequence continues at coordinate 164,006,239 of CM060923.1, forward strand.
TACTATGCCAAGTTATCATCATGCTAGTATTGAAACCATGTGATATGTTATAGCCTATTTATTATGCAAGTGATGTTGGAATTGTCACATATGCCTATCACATGTTTGGTGTTATTCCCCTTTATCTCTTGAATTGTTTATGCTTGTGAATGAAGTACGTTTATATATGTTGGGGATACGATTGGGTAGAATAGGAAAAACTTGAATTGATTATAATCATAAGCCGTGAAATTTGGCATAAGTAGAACATGAAATATGGCACGAAAACTTGACTTGAACATGCCATAACTTGACTTGAAAAACATGCCTCAGTTGGGCAAGAAGTTGACATATGAACATGCAATGGAAATAGCACGAATCTGATAAGAACATGGGCATGACTTTAGAAAACAAGAAAGTGGCCAACTCGAGGTTGGGTTGAGTTTGTAGTGTAAATCTGCCCGGAACCGCCCGGAAAATCCAGTTGCTACAAACAATAGGATCCAATGTGGGTAGTTGGTCATATCGCACTTGAAACCCGAGGTTGGGTTGAGTTCGTAGCGTAAACCTGCCCGGGACCGCCCGGCAAATCCAGTGGTTACGAACAATAGGATCCAATGTGAGTGGTTCGGTGCATTAACGAATCAATTAATGCCAATTAGGGTTAAGCCATGAACATGAAAAAGAAAACTTAACCAACTTCAAATCGATTTGTAGGGCTAAGTCATGAACTTGAAATGACAACACTTAGCAACTTGACATGACACGTAGGTGGGTTAAGTCGCGAATTTAAACGACATATTTAACCCTCTTAACATGACTAGACTGGAAGAAGATTAAGTCACGAATTACATGACTTAGTCAGTTAGGCGGGTTAGGTCACGAATTACATGACCTAATCTGTTAGGCGAAACCCTAGACACGACCCTTTTCAGCAGTAACCATCTAGATGTATCAAGGTACCCTGGGGCTAGGCCGGGTGGGGCACGATTACTGGGCTGATTGTAAGTGGTGAACGACGGCAGTGGGGTACGCCAGTGTAGGTTCGTTGGACTACGGTCGTGCACGTATTCCGGGGCAGACACTGGGTATCTGTAGATTTATCTGTGCATCTTGAATCGTGTCAGAGGTTGACACCCTAGGGCTGATACACCTGAAGGTGGACCCAGCACAGTTGACTACATTCGTGATTAGCCGTATGACACGGACACTTGACGAGCTAGAACTTGTAGGGAGCTGATCGACTAGATAAGCGCTCCGTTGGACCCGTACTTGGGTCAGACCCCGTTTCAGGGTCGTTTCACGATATTGGGCCGTGGGATTTATTTTGTGATTAACTCGTGACATGGGCTTAGTATACTAGTACAGTCGATGCAACGAATCTTGAATATGTGATGCTTTATTTGACTTGTCTTGACTTATCATGATCACCTTAGTCTATCCTGTCCACCTTGACACCCTTCTTGAGTTTAGTTCCAGTTCATACATGACATTTTGTTTAAACCGTTTTTACACTGAAAGTCACTAGGACTTACTCAGTCTTTATGACTGACCCTTTTCCTTTCGCCTCTTTTTCTTTCGTTCCCCCCCCCCCAAGGTTCTCAGGGAGGGAATACCGCAGCTTGACCAGTTTTCACATCCAGCTTGAAGAGAAAGAATGTATTGCTTGGATCTTTTCCGTTTTGGACTATGGCTTTGGATAGCAATTAGGGGACTTTTGCAGTTTATTTATGTTTTCTTTATGCTTCTTTAAATAATGTAATCAAGACAGTTATGATTTTGGGAGTATTGTAAGACCAATTATGACATGGTTTGTGAACACGTATTATGTTGAAATAAAAGTTGTTGTTGTTTTTCCGCTGTTCAAAAATATGTGTTCTTATATCTGTCTTGTATTTCTGTGACTTATACTTATAAACCTCCACCAAAATTAGGCATTCCCTTTGAGAGTGACCTTAATGGAGGTGGGGTGTTTCAGAAAGTGTCTCGATGGACTTTGTTGATGGATTACCGCGATCAACGAAGGGTAATACGGGTATTTGGGTTATAGTAGACAGACTTACTAAGAGCGCCCATTTTAATCCCGTGAAGAGTAAGAGGACTGCTCCATGGTTAGCTTCTGTATACGTCCGAGAAATAGTTCGTTTGCACGGTGTTCCTTCTAGCATAGTGAGCGACTGCGATCCTATTTTCACTAGCGAATTTTGGAGAAGCTTGCAAGAGGCGGTAGCGACTCAGTTATGTTTGAGCACCGCATATCATCCTCGGACGAACGGCCAAACCGAGAGGGTGAATCGTACGCTAGAGGACCTTTTGAGGCTATGTATCCTAGACTTTGGGGGTACATGGGAAGAGCATCTTCCATTGGTGGAGTTCGCATATAATAACATCTTTCAGTCTAGCATTGGCATGGCAACTTTCGAAGCTCTTTATGGATGACCTTGTCATTCGCCTACATGTTGGTGGGAAGCTACAGATAACATCTTACTTGGGACCTATATGATTAGAGAGACTTCGGAGAAGATCGACTTGATTCGAAGGAGGATGAAAGCAGCGCAAGATAGGCAGAAATCTTATGCGGATAAGAGGAGGACAGATCCTGAGTTTGATGTTGGGGACATGGTCTTTATCAAAGTTTCTCCATTACGGAACGTTGTTCGCTTTGGGACCATTGGGAAATTAGCACCAAGGTTCATAGGGTCGTTTCCTATTAAGGAAAGGATTGGGCAGATGGCGTATAGAGTGGAGTTGACTGAGAGACTTAGTGGTGTACACGACGTATTACATGTGTTACATTTGAGGAAATGCTTGCACGAGACCGCGGAGGTGGTAGAGACGAACTTGCTTAGAGAGGTGGGGACAGAGCGTGATGCGACGATTCGACGAGCTCCTACGCGCATTCTTGGGTCGGAGATCAAGAAGCTGAGAAATCGAGAGGTCAGACTAGTCAAGGTACAGTGGGGAGATAATGAGAGCAACGCTACTTGGGAGACAGAAGAGAAGATGCGTTCACGATACCCTTTTCTTTTCGAGGGTATGTCTTTTAATTTCTCCTTTATCGCTTAGCTTGTACTTATCTTACCTTTAGAGTATCCTCTCGCTTGTATCCTTGACCTTTAGTTAGGATAATCCTATGGTTGAAAGATGTGTTTGAGACATGTTATGTATGATGGATGCAAAGTGGATGCAAGTGTTTGCTAGTGGTTGCTCGTGGACGCATATACACACACTATTAGGCACTAGATCGGCTCAGTCACTTCATATTGCATATTGCATATAAATGGATGTATTTTGTTTTATCAAGATGGATATTGTACTTGACTCTGATTTATGGCTTTATGATGTAACAAACATGTTTAATTTCTGCTGCAATAAAATGAAGTTTTAGATTTCCAAGTACTACTTATTATCTGTCTTGTTGTAATTTTTCTGTTCTATATTCACTTAAAACCTCCATGGAAGTTAATGCGTTCCCTTTGTGAGTGACATTAATGGACGTGGGGTGTTACACCCGAACCCTACATCTCCCTGAAGGACACGATGCCTGGAAAATTTGCTTCGAGTTTGGGAATTCATACATAGAAACGCAGCGTACAACCTCAGGAGTTTAGAAATGTACATATATGGATTTATAGAATTATATTTGATTTTCCTTGGATTTGTTTCTGATTTTTCTTTGTGGCAATTTTTACTGTAAAGACCATATGCGGTTATATATAGTTGTGTTTGTGGTTGGTAGGATTTGTGGTTGTAGAAGGATGTCGCGTGGGTTGTTTTTGACTAGGGAAAGGAAGTGGGATATTTTGATTTTCTATTTTATTTTCTTGATTTTCTCCTTGTATCCTTCTTAAAATCCCTACAGCTACATACAATACTCAAAAATCACCAAACTGGACATGCAGCTAGATTTCGATATTACGTTCCCAAGAAACTGGTTTCGTCGAATTCCGACTCTGTATGCTCACGCAGCGTATTTTTAACTATCGAAATACTAACTGTTTTTCACTCTAAAAATCCGTACAGCCATACACTGATTTCAAAAATCACGAAGCTGGAAATCTAACAACTATTTGACATTGCGGATCCAACAAAATTAGTTTCGTCGAATTCCGACTTCATTTGCAAAACCGGCTATTTTTAAAGCTCTGAATGACCCATTTAAATATATAAATATATTTAAATAAAATATTAATAAATTAATATTATCGTATATATTCACAGTGGAATACCATACAGCTCTAGAATATTCCTATATGAATTTCTAACTCGATATTCTCTTCTGGGTCAACCTGACATTCGATTTATATTGAAATTCCTTTTTAAAATATAAATAATTCCTTTGTAAATTATAAAGGAATTCCACAGCGACTTTTCTAAAATTTGATTTGGACATATCTCAAAATCTGTCCGATGAAATCTAGATTTTCTCTTCCACTAGAAAGATATACTCCACAAGCTCCACACGTTTCTTGTTTCATAGAAATCCGGCTTAAAACGAATCCTATACATTCGGTTAAAGTTCGAATCGCCAATTTACGAACTACAGCGCCATTTCAAGCTCAAATTTTAATTATATTATAACTCTACGTTCAAACTATCGTTTATATAATATATTCGTTATTGTAATTCAATTCTAAACTGAATTAAATATCACAAATGATCCAGTTCACACCATATTGCCATTTCAGCCAATTCTGATTATTTCAGAATTAAATATACAATTTAGTTTATTATTTTAATTAAATATTCATCATTATTTAATTCCAGGACCATTAAATCCTGTTAATCACCTTTTTAAATAATTAAATAAATTAATTATTATACCGCTAGAAATGCGGGTCATTACATTCTTCCCTACTTAAAATAATTTCGTCCTCGAAATTGCTAAGTTATAAAACAAACCCTAGCGACTGGTTAGAACATATTTGTTCACTTCTTAACTTCAGTTTGAACTGAACCAATTTAATTTGAATTAAATTGTTTAATTAATTCTTATCAATGAAAATTTCCAAAAATCCTGAAAATTTTCTAACACCTTATCTTTTCGAAAAATTTCGTCAGCACCTCCTTTGTACTGGTCAATACGTCAAACCACCACTCGCCTCTCTGGTCCATCTCCATCCCAAACGAAAATCAACCACCTAAGCAGCTTGCCAATTCGGCTCATAAATCTTATATCCAATAGAATATAAACTGGTACCTTTTGTCGGTCATATCAACTCTATCACTTCCTTATGCTATCAACTCAGCATATACCAATGTTATCCCAAACAAATTCTAAAATCACTTTTATCTCTAACACAACCGTTCGCTTATATCCGAGCCAAATATCATTTCAACTCGAGTTTCTTTTCGATTCCCAACTCTTAACTTGATTATCACATTACACTTCAAATTTGAATCTCACGATCCAATTTTTTTTGATATCATTCTGATTCAATCTCAGTTACCACTTTACTAGCTTTACTTTAGTTCAAATTTTTTTTTCACAAATTTCAGTTAAATTTGTTTTTAATTCAAACAATCTTTCCCTGGAAGTTTTTAAATAGTTTACTCTTTTCAAAAATCAAATTTTCCTTTTTGAAATTCAACACAACTTGTCTTTCCCAAAACACATTCAAAACAGTATCTCTAGTAGTAATTCATCACTTACAACTCGAAAAGGAATACTGATGATGTAGCTGTCGTCATCAAAATCTATTTTCTAGCGATCGAAGTGAGTTCAATACTATAAAACCATTTCTAAACATTTCCACTTTGAAATTCATTTCAAAATATAATTCACACGGCTTGTAAAACAATTTAAAATCTCCCAGGATCTAAAATTTTCCTTATTTTTAATCCAAATCAATTCACAACCACTTATCCAATTTTCCAGAATTTTAATTCAATTTCTGGTTTAAATTTCAGATTTAACTCATCTGATTTCACGTATTTCACTTATATGAATTCTTATTGGTTATTTACATAACCATTAAATTTATAATCTTACTCGATTATAATAACAACCAATATATCCAATATATTATAATCACTCTATATAAATCCTTTATATCAAAATATAATATTGGTAAAATTATTTCGTTTTACCCTCTTTCCAAAACATACCATGACGGTTCATCGTATTCAAGTGTTTATCAACTCCTACCAATACAGTGGATCAAACTGATCGACCAGAACTCATAAACAACTCAACCAATGAATCTCCACAATATAAAAATTATTTTTATATCATCTACAAATACGTTCACTCATATATATACACTCAAACTCAATCTTGGGTATTACTAACCCTATCTCTACCGAGTCACACCACAGAACCAAGGTAAATCACTTAACTTAAGCTTTGATACCAACTGTAATGACCCGAGTTTTTGACGACCTTGGTTATCGCCATAAACTCAATGATGACTAACCAAACATCGAAAAATACCGGATGGTTAAAGAAAGAAAACAAAGGGTGAGGAAAGATAAGATAAAAACTTAGAATTGAAGAAAAAGAAGAACACAACATCAGAGTAACACGAAACTCATAGCGGAATGAATAACATATAATAGACAACATATCCTTGAAATAAAATCAGTACACGTATACAATAACAATATCAAAGTACAACACTTACAACACAACGGAAATAAACTATAGCTATATGATCCTGAAGCCTCCTGCTCCAGCTCTTCAAGTATCTGTAAAATCCTGACTACTTGATTGCCCATATAAAATTGGGCACCCAAGAGTTTAGCGAAAACAACAGAATAAACTCCGGGTCAGTCATAGGACTGGTATGAGTAAAACAGTTTAAAACAGTTCAAGCAAGTAAATTATATCTCGTAAGACCACGCCGTATAACGGAACGGGTTTTTCCCTTATGAGAATCCAAATTATCTTTATATCAAAAACCTTTCGATATTATAATAATGTCTATCAACCACAATATAATAATCATCTAGCAGAAACGCTTTCATCTCACATTCTACATATATGGTATACAATCAAAACCGCAAGCTCGTATTGGGTAATGGATTTCCAAATATGACAAGGTATGGAACCTCCTTACGCTAGTATACATCTAGAGAGGAATACGTTGGATTCAACAAGAACATCTTGCAACCCGTCCACACATGACCGACCACTCATTTCGCTTGAGTGTATCGAATGTATATCACCAACGGTTGGGATCAGCAACCGTTTCCCGAATGGGACAGTATAGATAATAGATTTTTATAAATAAATGAAACTCTAGATCAGGTGAATATACACCCTACTTCGGAGCGACCGACCCGATTTCTGTCATTTACCGGATGTGAGGCTAGAAGCTATGCTTTATCTTCACACAAGATTCACTTCGAATGCCACATTGTCAAATCCATCAAATCACCGGTTGACGTCTACAACAATACATTAAGTGTTAGCTAAAAGAAGTTTCCTTCTCCTCTTCCACTCTTGGTACGGTTGGAGAAAACAATATATGTGATCGTCTGGAAATACTCTTTCAGACATCCGCCCATACAAATCATCCAGGAACAGGATGAACCGAAGGTACTATTCAGTATATCCATCTTATGCACTGTTATCTATGACTTATACAATAGCCCTTGCACTTTACTCCGTCTTCAATTATCTTTGGCATATATGATTCACAAAGCTTATGCTAATACAGAGTGGTTCTTTGGATAATAATCCAACCGGTCTCTCCATATTAACAACATAAATTGGTCAAAACTTCGATATTATGTGATTTAACCATCATAGAAAAACAGGTGTGCAAACAATGATATTATTTCCAAGTGGAAATTGTATCAATCAATCATCAATCATATATATATATATATATTTCCTTATTTTCTATGTTTAGAAAATATACGTTATTAACACCGGAAAACATTTCCATTGTTATTTACATATCACTATCATTTCACAACTATCAGTCCCTGACTGTAAACTAGTAGGAGAACAATTCTCTAAGTATAAACCCCGAAGGCCGAAACCAACATCAGATAGATACTCAGAAAACTATTCAACTTAACTAATCTCTAGTCAGTTTCTAATTTTGCTTAACTCTATTTGATTTACCTAATTGGTTTATTCTGTTCGATTAACTTGATTCAATTTAACTCTTCTATTTATTTTCTAAATGCCTTTACCCTTTATCATCTATTTGATTATGGTTTTACACTATTTCCTTGTATCTCTTTATTTATTCTATATCTCATTCTATTTATTTAACAAATAAATATCTCCTTTATTTTTATTCTAAATGTTTCCTATAAAATCTCCTATTCCTTAGATTTTATAATTATTCTCTTTTTTAAAAATCCTTTTCCTTTTCTATATAAAATCCTTCGATTTTATATAAATAATTCATTTTCAAAATACACTTTGAAAACCCTCTTTCCCACATCCAGTATTTCTTATGGTATTTAACATACCATATAACAACGATAAATATCGTCCAAACACACAAAATCAACAACAGATTATATATCACATCATATATCACAATATATGAATCATAGTAAAATAAATGTTGAGGAATCCAGTTGGATTCCTCCAACCTGTTTCCCTGCATCACAGATGTTAAGCAATATAGTTAACATTACTTTCAGTTCCATATGATATATTCTGTTAAACAGAATCAATATAGAAATTCAACTAACTGACTAGTAGTTCAATCAAACAGTCAACACACAGTCAATCAGCCAATATTTAACAGTTCTAAAAATACAACATGAAATTATAAACTGTTCAGAGTTTGTAACACCCCACATCCGTTAAGGTCACTCACAAAGGGAATGCCATAACTTCAATGGAGCATTATGGGTACTGGAACAGAAATATTACAAGACAGACATATATAAAACAGCGGAAAGTAAAGTACAATTCTTATTAAATATAATCATTTATAATAAAAGCCCATCAACTTCCAATAACCAATTACATAGCTAAAAATATCTGCTTGCTCAAAAACAAAGAAGCATAAAATAAGTTGTAGTATTCCCCAATAAAGCAAAGCAAGCCATAGCCAAGAGAAATCCAAGCCGTACAAGAAAGAGCCTTGGAGTTTGGTAAGATCCGAACTAAGCTGTATTCCCACCCTGCGAACCTAGGGGGGAACGGAAGAAAAAGAGGCGAAACAAAACGGGTTAGTCATAAAGACTGAGTAAGTCCTAGTGACTTTCAGCATAAAAACAGGAAAAGATAACATGGCATGAATAAACTGAAAGTAAACATAAGCATGATGACAAGATAAGCTACAGGAAAGATAACTAAGAATAACCTCATATGATTTTTGTCAAGTATACCGTCGCAAGGTTCCCATTCAAGATAAAATACGTATAAATTTGCAAAATTTCTATCAAGCATCGCAAGATTTCTCTGCTTCACCATTAAAATATTTCTATGATATCTATTTGCTCTGCACCACCCGTACTAGTATCCCAACCCGTGTCATGTGTTAACTATAAAATGATTCCTTGCCCAATGTCATGAAATGACCCATTACTTAGTCCCACGAAATGATTTATTGCTTGATCAGCTCCCTACAATTCCTAGCTCATTCATGTGTCTGTGTCATACGGCCCTATCACGAATGTAGTCACCTGTGCTAGGTCCACCATAGAGTGTATCAAGCCCTAGGGTGCCAACCACCGAAACAAATCAAGCACGCACAGTGTAAACCTACTGGTGCCCAATGCCTGCTTTTTCAACTCCGAACTACATGCACGACCATAGTCCGCCTGAGCCTACAATGGCGCACCAACTCAGCCGTCGTTCTGGTCGCTTACAATCAGCCCAGTAATCGTGCCCCAGCCTGCCTAGTTCCAGGGTACCATGATACATCTAGTGGTTACTACTGAAAAGGACCGCGTAACTAGGATTTCCGTCAAGCAGGTTAAGTGTTGTCATTTAAATTCGAGACTTAACCCCATCAGTCTAGCATGTCAAGTTGGTTAAGTGTGGTCATTCAAGTTCGTGACTTAACCCGTCTACGTCACATGTCAAATTAGCTAAGTGTTGTCGTTCAAGTTCATGACTTAGCCCTACGAATCATGTGTCAAGTTGGTTAAGTATGCTCAAGCGGTTCATGACTTAACCCTATCAAATCATCGTGTCAAATTGGTTAAGTATATTCAAGCGTTCATGACTTAACCCTATCAAGTCACCGTGTCAAACTGGTTAAGTATATTCAAGCGGTTCATGACTTAACCCTACCATATCATCGTGTCAAATTGGTTAAATATATTCAAGCGGTTCATGAATTAACCCTATCAAGTCATCGTGTCAAACTGGTTAAGTATATTCAAGCGGTTCATGACTTAACCCTACCAAATCATCGTGTCAAATTGGTTAAGTATATTCAAGCGGTTCATGACTTAACCCTATCATGTGGCATTAATTCATTAATGCACGCCAACCTCTCACATTCGACTAGTTGTTGTGGTCACTGGATTCACCGGGCGGTTCCGGGTAGATTTACACCACAACCTAGTCTAACCTCAGGTCTTAAGCGGGATATGACCTACAACCCACATTGGATCCTATTGTTTGTAGTCACTAGATTCGCCGGGCGGTTCCGGGCAGATTTACACTGCAAACTCAACCCAACCTCGAGTTGGCCATTTTCAAGTTCATTCTAATGTCATGTCCGTGTTCAAGTTTCATGTCAAGTTCGTGTCTAGTTTCATGGCAAGTTTCATGTCAAGTTCGTGTCTAGTTTTATGGCGAGTTTCATGTCAAGTTTCATGTTTTCACTTATGCCTATTATCAAGTTAATGATTCATATTCATAACCAATTCATGTTTCAAGTTCATAAGCATGTTTACGTGCCTTCTAGATGTCCAATACATACCAACTACCCAAAACCCAACTTAGGCGCGTTCATATTAAACTTTCACCAAGTCATAAATTATCATATAGGTTTCTACTCCAAATTTTACATAATTAACATATGCCCAAGTTCTAGGTCACATGTCAGTTTTACATATGCCCAATTCATACCAAATTTACATATGTTCAACTCATGCCGTTTTACATGTATGCCAATTTTATGCCATTTTAACGTATCAAATTCTAGCCAAAATTACATGTATCAAGTTTCATACCCAACAAATCCAAATCATGATTCATAATGTAGTTATCACAAACTATAATCTTTTTATTACAATACATGTCAGTTTCCCAAGTTCATAATACATGTTTATGCCAATTATCAAATTTACAATTGCTTTCATGTTCAAATTCCCAATTCGACATATGCCTAATTAACATAAGCCCAAATCTTTTGATTTAAACTTACATAGTCCCAAACTCGTGATTTAATTTACATGCCAATTCATGTATGCCTACTTCATGCCAAATTATTTATGCCAATGCCCAAACTTGCAATTTCATGTTAATGGCAGTAATACCTAAATATCCAATTTTTTATGTTATTCCATCAATTCCACCAAACACATATATTCCTCTAGGTAATATTCCAATATTTCCCCCGTATACCATCGCACGTATATCGTAGTTTAGGCCTAGGTCCGAAATTGACCTAGGTTCATCAAAAGAAAATAAATCGGGGAAGGTAAAATTTTGCATAAAAATAAGATCAGAGAGAAAAACATCATCACAGGCATGAAGATTACAACTTGGTAATAATATCAATGCGAATCAGGAAAACTGATTTACAACAGACTGAATAGATCATAAACTAGACATGGGAATAAAGATAGACAAGTCTCAAAACTCAAGATCCAAGAAGCAACAAAAATAGATCAATAAACATACTTAAATCCAATTTCACTTCATCACATGCCCATGTTATATTTAAATATTTTAATCTGAAAATAACTAGAACTTACAGATCGTGGTCTAAGAAATTGAGATGCAGAAATTGAATCTAGAAACTAGTCGTCGATTTGTTGAATCGATGAATTCTGATTTGATTGCAGAAGCAAATCCCTAATATGTAATTTCTAGCTGTAGTCTTCAAGAATTAGCCTTCGTGTTTTATTATAATTTATCTATTTTGATTTTCTCAGAGGCAGCATAAGGACATAATGAAATGGTGTAGAGAGAATGGGGCTAGGGGGCTGTTTATATAGGTTTAGAGTCATGAATCTGGACTGAAAACGTGTTCAAAAACATCAAAATGAACCCAGGCTGAAAACCAGTTTTTGGTACCAGGTCGACCATTGGGTCGACCTTAGGGTCGACCTGGTCCCTGGGGGGGTTGACCATAGGGTCGACCATAGTGTCGACCTGGTCTTGGGCGGGAAAATTCCCGCCCAGTCTGCCCTGGGGTTTGAATTCGAATTTCGAATTCGAATATCGAGCTGTTTTTAGTTCTGAAATTCCTGAAACTTCGGAGGGTCATATCTCCCTCATACGGAATCCGTTTTTCAAAAACTCGGACTAGTTTCCAAGCAAAATTTCGAGACGAACGCAATGGCGTAACCCGTTTCCCTTGATTCCTATTTTAAAATTTAATTATACCCTGATTTCTAGTTTTAACATGTTATTAAAATTCGGGTTGTTACATTCTCCCATCCTTAAAGGATTTCGTCCCTGAAATCTTCAAGTTAAGAAGATTATGTCCTACCATCCAATCATCCATCTACTCAATCATCAATCACAGGCATTCATTGTCCTTAAGAGATTTCTACTGCTATATGAACATATGCAAGAAGTGTGTATATATGTTCCTTATCTAATGCAAATGATCAGGCCTGATTGATCTTCTTAATGCAAAATATGTTTAGTGCAATGAGTCTAACATGTATGCAAATAGTCCTAGTCACATAAACACTATATGTGTGCACAAACATCCATCCATAAGCATCATCTATATGATAACACATCCAATTTCATCCATAAACAAGTATAAACACTCATGCATATGCAATATGAAATGTGTCTGAGCCGATCTAGTGCCTGATGTGTGTTATGCAATCATGAGCAACCACTAGCAGCCACTTGCAACCACTTGCAACCATCAATCATAACATGTCTCGAACACATGTTTACACCCAATTGTCCCTACTTAAAGGTATAGTCAAACGATATAAGCAAGTAAAAACCTTGTGCCCATTAGGCAATGTTAAAACTGGAAATCTATGTCACATATATATTGCTTTGGAGAAGAACTCCCTAAGCACTAGCCCCGAAGACCGCAATCAACATCAGGCTGACACCCAAAGAATTACTCATCCCAACAAATATATATGATTCTAGGAAATTAAGCATAATGGACTCCTTTTAGGTCACAAGCAAATCCCTTCCTAAAACCAACCCGTATCCTATAAAACCCAAAGAGTTTAGTCAACCCAACGGACACACTCAAGCCCCAAAATGTATTACTAACAGATGAGTCATGGTCCCTATGGGGTTTCTAACAGCAATGGGATTGAGAATAGGACCGAGAGGATATACTTGAAAGATAGCATGAAAATAAGCTCTACAGGAAAAGAGGGGTCAAGGATATACTCTTGAAAAGAGATATGATACGCGTATCTAGTCTTCAATCTTCTGAGTCGCATTTCCTTGAGCTTAAATCCATTGTGCTTTCACCGTCTTTAACTTCACAATTTTGTAGCTTCTTAATTCTTGTTTCCAAAATATGAGTTGGAACTCATTCCATTATTGCCTCTTGTTCCATTTTTACTTATTCTTCTTCTAGTATACTCGGCTTAAACATAACTGCGTACTCATGGTATCATGCAAGCTCTCCAAAATTCACTAGTGAATCCTAGATCTCATTTACTCGCTATAAGGTATTCCACGCGGAAGAACTATCTCTTGAAAACAAACAAATATCAACCATGTTGCCAAATGTACTTACTAAGGTGATTTTCTATTACTCATGCATAAGTGAAATGAACCATCCGCCTTAGTGGCGAACACTACTCGAGCGGATCGATAAATGTATCAAGAGCGGATCGATAAATGTATCAAGAGATTTTAGGTAACTAAACATGGAAGAACCCTAAGGGTTACACTAGACTTCGAGGGCGTTACCAAGGCAAGTCAAGCGTCTAACTACCCTCTTTTCATACCCGAGAATGGTACCATTTCTGGACAACCACTCCATCCCTAGAATCAACCCATAGCCCAAAAATATAAGCTTTACTTCTAAACTCAACACTTAGAATAGACATTCTCAATTCCAAAGAAGTCATGAATAAATGAGCCGATTTCCCAATAGAATTTGAGACAAAAATGGGATCCTCTACTACGCTAGTACTATGGTGCAAAGACTCAACTATCAAAGCAGAATTAAAAGGATGCGATGTACAAAAACAAAGTTCTAATGGGATGATAGAAAAGAAAAGCTGAACCTTTAAATGAAACGTTACCACCTCTCTTAGGTACGCTAGTAGTGAGAGCATACAATTTCCCAACCGATGATCTTGTTCTTTGCCCTTGTCCTTGACCCGTGATACTTAACTACATGTCCCTTTTTACCATACCAACAATGTTCCTTCTTGTCATGGGTTTTATTATTCTTTTACTTTGACCTCTTTCCTTTCACCTTTTCCTCCTTCGTGGATTAATCAACAAGTTTCTCCTCCTTAGGTTTGTGTTCATTATCCTCATTCTTACTATCCTTGTATAGCTTGTTGACAAGTTTCTCGAAAGCTACCTCCCTCGCACGACAACCCTACAAAGCTTGAAATAAGATTAGTCGCAGATGAAACTACTGCGGCTACTAATGGAGGTTGGGAACACCTTTGCCCTCCTATATGTGTCGTACACCTACAAAACTATGGTGAAAAAGAAAGAGAGAAGAGACTCAAGGAGAGAATCAAAAGATGGTGCATACGGCTTTGGGGAATATGCCTTTTGTAAAACAAAACTTTTCTTAGAAAAATGCTTCTTTGTAAACGTTTTGAAAAAAGTTTCAGAAGGTTTTTAAAAGCTTTTTCCCAGTCTGGTAACCTTCTGCTCTAATACCAAATGTAACAACCCAAATCCGTTAAGGTCACCCACAAAGGGAATTGCCTTAACTTCAATGGAGCATTATGGTGTAACGACCCGGAAAATATGAACCAATTAAAAAATTTTAAATTGGCTAAAATATTGGATTTTAAATATTAAAAATAAATATTTTAAATAATAACAATGAAAATTGAGTTTGCAATCGACGTTTGAAAACGAATATAATTAATTCTAATTATAAACAAGGCCTGAAATGGCGCGGTAGTTTCAAAATTTGAATTCAAACTTTGACTGATTATACCGGGTGCAAAACAAAATGGATTTGAGTGAACCCAAAAATATTTAAATTTATTAGTGAATACCTTTCTAACAAATCTGAAAAATCGAATTTTCATAGTAGGAAGCAAAAGTTATGGCCAAATGAATTTTCAGAAAGGTCGCTATAGGAATTAATAGCCCGTGAAAATAGACATTTTGCAAACGAGCTCGGAATTCGACGAAACCACTTTTTTTGGATCCGAGATGTCAAATTATTGCTAGGTTTCAAATTTCATAATTTTTGAAGTTAATATATGAGCGTGGCAAAGGAAAATGTGTTTTGGCCAATTATAATTAAATTGGATCGACCAGAAATGGGCCATTTTTCAAACGGTCTCAGAATTCGACGAAACTAGTTTTGTTGGGACCGTATTGTAAAAACATAGCTAGATTTATTTTTCTGGAATTTTTCGAATCAGTTTGTGGCCCTGGCAAATTGAAATGTACGTTCAAATTAAATATTGAATGTTATATATTTTAAATTGAAGGAAAACTAATTGAAACAATCGAATGGGCCTACGAAACATATCCCATTGTGTTCGGAATGGGGGTAAAACACTAGGGACGACAGTCGTTGGGTTTGGATTGGAGTTCGTGTGTGAAAGGGGGTATTTTCGAAATTTAAAAATTTAGAAATATTAAAAAAAAAATCTCTAATTGGCCAGGTGTGTTTCTCTCTCCACGACCTTCTCAAAACCGACGATGGAAATGAAACTCGACCTTCTCACCTCCCTAACGCTCAATCCACACAACAAAATCACTAGCTCCAGTTTGGGTTTTTGAAGATCTTCTCGTTAGCTTCAAATCAAGACCGGTCTCGCCAATTATCATCGAGTATCAGAGGAGAATCACCCTTCAGAAGTTCCCCTTTTCGATGCGCCGAAGCTCTTACATCACCAGTTCGAGTTGACTGCGGTGGGGACCCCTGGCTCAGATTTCGAAGCCCTACGTCGTGGCATCGGCCGATCATCCCCTAGTCGCTCGGATTTGGTGATAATTGCTCACCTAGTTTTGAGCGAAACTGAGAAGGTATGCGGCTATTTTAATTTAAACTATATTATAGCAGTTTAAAGCGCTACCGTTTTTGATTTCACTGTAAAAATCATATCTTTTCCGTTCGTTGATGAAATTCAGTGAAACAAGAGATACCGGGACCGTGAGGACGTCTTCTACATTCTAGAAGAGACCGCATATTTTTCTAAGCCTTCTGCTATTTTAGGTGGAGTGGAACCCAATGTGAGATTTCTAATTTATAAACGATATGTAAAACGACGACGTATAAATTATATAGTCGATGTATAAGTTATATAAGCGTTGTACACCTCTAGTATAAGCGTTGTATAAGTTGTACGTTCGATATACAAGTTATATATGCGTTGTAAAAATTATATATGTGTTGAAATAGAAGTGAAATGCTACATATATATATATATATATGTGTATATATATACGTCCCTCGTCCACAAACCATGGACGATATTTATTGGTTGTGATTGGTGTGAAAATTAGTTGATTATGAATGTTGATTAGAATTGTTTGTGGTTGAAATTGATTTATTGTGGTTGAAAAATACCCGTTTGTGGTTGAGAAATATTTGGTTGAAACCACATAGGATTAGTTTGTGGAAATGAAAAAAATATACATGCCGCATGCGTGCGAACTAGATGCATGATTCCCCATTGTCAAAAGCTGCAACGCTTTAAGGTAGAGCGAGGAGCCGTACTAGGGACGGTCCCGGTTTTAAGTACCCAACCGTTATGCTACCGAAATTTAGAATAATATTCATGTGTTAGAATTATTTTCATGTGTTGAAACTATATTCGTGTGTTGAATAGAAATTCATTTATTGAACGACATTCATGTTTTGAAATAAATTGTTTTAAATATAAAAATCACCCTTTTATCTATATATATAAACTATAGAAAACCTTCATGTTTTGAATCGAAATTCATTCGCTGAATTGAAATTCATATGTTAAAAGGTATTCGTGTTTTAAATATAAAAATCACCTTTTTATCTATATGTATAAATATAGAAAACCTTCATGCGTTGAATCGAAATTCATTCGTTGAATTGAAATTCATATGTTGAAAGGTATTCGTGTTTTAAATATAAAAATCACCTTTTTATCTATATATATAAACTATAGAAAACCTTCATGTGTTGAATCGAAATTCATTCGTTGAATAGAAATTCATGTGTTGAATGGTATTCGTGCTTTAAATATAAAAAATCACCTTTTTATCTATATATATAAACTATAGAAAACCTTCATGTGTTGAATCGAAATTCATTCGTTGAACAGAAATTCATGTGTTGAATGGTATTCGTATTTTAAATATAAAAATCACCCTTTTATCTATATATATAAACTATAGAAAACCTTCATGTGTTGAATCGAAATTCATTCATTGAATTGAAATTCATGTGTTGAATGGTATTCGTATTTTGAAAGAAATGGTTTTATAATAAAAATCCTATTTTTATTACCTATATGAACTATATAAAATAATCGTGTTTTGAAATGAATTGTTTTACAATAAAAATCACATTTTTATTATATACATGAATTGTTAAAAATAGTGAAGTGTTGAAATAGAAGACAGTTAGATAAAAATATCATTTTTATCAAAAGTATGAATATCATATAGTTTTGAAATCGAAGAATCGATATATACACATATATATATATATATATATATATATATATACACACACATATAGAATTGAAATATATCGAATAACGAAGCAGTAGTTCGTATTTTGAAACCGTGATTTCAAACGATTAGTGCGGGAGATCCGACCATCCGATCTTCCTGAAACCGCAACCGTTGGGTTCGCTTTGAAAATATCTTTCCAACGGCACCATCTTTGTAAAAATCCAACGGTTGGATTGTCTGGAATGTTTGATTCAAATTTGAAGAAAAACAGCGCCAGAATCGATTATATTTATATATATGTATATAAATATAATTATATTAAATCGAATAACGACGCTACAGTTGGTATTTTGAAATCAAAGCTTCAAACGATTATACCGGGAGATCCGACCGTCGGATTTTCCCGAAACTAGAACCTTTGGATTCGTTTTGAAAAGATCTTTCTAATGATGTAAATTTTGTGAAGATCCAATGGTTAGATTTTCAGATAAGTGTAAATCAAATGTAAAGAAAAACAGCGCCACGACCGCGTTATGGCCCGAAGCGTCGTTTTGAATAAATTGGCTATTTTAAAATAAATAAAAATAGCGATATATCATTATAAAATATTATAAATGATATGGTTGTGAAATTTAGAAATTAACTGAAGGTTAGCGAAGTCGAATGGTTTCCTGGATTTTGATATGATGTTGGTTTCGGCCTTCGGGGTTAATATTTGGGAAATCGTTCTCTTACTAATTGACGGTTAGTGACTAATGGATTGAAATGATGCGTATGTAGTGTTTGTGTAGTACTTGTTTATTATATTCGTGAGTTGCTCAGAAAGAACGGGTTTATCCTATTCTGAATAACCGAATCGACGATAAGAAGTCGGAGATAAAGACGGTGGTTGAAGACCGATCTTCACCTCGTTTGGATGGTAACTGATGTCCTGATTCGGAGGCATCCGGAAAAATGGATAATGAGTGGTGATCGTCCAGACGTACGCGGGGATCGATGGATATGCGAGGTATTTAGTGCCTCCGGTTTCATTCAGACCTAGAACGGACTTGCAAATGGACCGTGTGTCTGACATTGGAATTCATTCTGTGCGATTGATAACCATCAGTTGCATGGTGTGAATTGCCGGTGTGGCATGCTAAGATGCAGTGATCAGGGCTTCTGTTAAAAAGCAAAGTCTTGTGATTGATGATCAAAGCACCGCCTGTGTGGCGTAACTTTGTGTATAACGTGAATTCGCGAGCCTCACACCTCGTTATGAAACAGAAAAGGGAGAAGGACCTCAGGGACGGCATGCGTTTCCTTCTAGCTTGGAGTTGTGTCAGTGTTTTTACACGGCCTGACATTTTACTAATGTGGATGATGGATTGCGAGGCGCCTCGGTTATATCGGTCGATCCGGGACCGATGTAGTCATTCGTTGGCTCATTTACGCCCCATAGGGCGGGGAAACGTAGTGTTTAGGAATTTTAATCCACATCGATGGACCAGCCCTGTCGCTCCAAAGGCTTTCATGCGCGCTCGCCTGAGACATGGGCTAGATTGTCTCGAAGTCGGTAAGGACTATCTTTTGCCTTGGTTCGTAACGGAAATCCAATTTCCAAATAGGTGACTGTGAGGTATTGATTGTATACCTATATATGGCGACATAGTGGTATGGGGCATTAATGCCGTCTATGATTGAAACTTATGATTTGAAATTGTTTTTGAAATATATAAACACTAGTAGAAACATCAAATGCTTTTGTTTTATTCGTATCAAGCATATCTTGGCCATTATAAGGTAAAAACTCTATCCTCCGGTTTGCGTTGCATTGTGTGATGAGAACTGAGTCTTATAATGGCTGCATTTTTATATAAAAAACATTGTGATGTTTAAAAGAATTGTTTGTTTAAAAGCACTGGCAATCCAATGGAGTAAACCCGTTCCGCGAAAGTGGCGTGGTCCTGTGATTAGCCATATTTTAAATATATTAAGTAGATTTCTCATACCAGTCCCATGACTGACTCGTAGTTTGTTTCACTTTCAAACTCGGGTGCCCCTTTTTCTGCACGGGCAGCCTTGTATTCAGGTTTTAGCTGGCTTTCTCTAGATAGCTGGAGCTGAAGATGGATTCTATCATTTATCTCTTTTTATGCTGTTCAGCTCCTGCTGTACATATTATGTTTGTTTCTGCTGTAGACATTTATGTATAGTTGAACTGTATTTGTACTAAGTATTATCCTGTATACTGTGTAACTCCGATGATTACGTTAATTCAGTGTATTATTTGTACATTATCTGGTTTATTTATTTATTTTAGTTCTGCTATTATCTGTTTCTGTGTTATATTCCAAAGATTACCCTTGCCACCGTCAGTACGGGGAATGGGGTCGTCACAACGTGGTATCAGAGCCTTGGTTAAGCTTAGTTATGGAATTTAACATATTAATGAACTCGTCAGAAATAGAACCATTAGTGTTCTAGGATGGGTAACTCTATACAAATAGGATCAGTAATATCCTAGTATGAGTAAAGCAGAATGAAATACAGCCCACTAGACACATTTACATTTGAAGTATATGTTTCTATGTTTTAAAATATCTTTTCTGTGACCTGAAACTTGATCTGTTATTTGCAGAAGTACTAGAAAATGAGTGTCAGAAACAGAAGAAATGCAGAACCCGATCTAGAAGCTCTATTAAAGAGATATCGAAATCTGAACGGAGCACAGTTCTCGGGCCATGAATCTATAATTCAGACTCAAGCTTTGATGAGATCTGCAGAAAGAATATTTGAACATATCCAGTTGAGAGATGATCAGAAAAGACTAGTAGCATCTTGGGCGCTTAAAGAAGAAGCTTTAATCTGGTGGGAAACAATCATCAAGGATAATCCAGAAGGTGATATCACCTGGGATAGATTAAAAGAGATTTTTCTAGAAAGATTTACTCCTCCTGAAGTGACGGAGCGTTTATGTGATGAATTCTCTTATCTGATACAAGAAGATATGACCATTCCATAATATCATAAGATATTCAACGAACTTTCTCACTTTGCTCCTCATCTGATTCAAGATCCAAAGAGGAAGAATCTGAGATTTATTCATGGCCTGCAAAGAAAATATCAGAATAGTGTGATGATGAATGTGAAGCTTCCTTTTTCTGAAATGATTTATATGGCTTATCAGTATGAAGATCTCCATAAGAAAGGTATGTTGCGTGACGAAGAGGAAGTCAGCTCGAGTAACAAAGTGGAGTCTGAAACTGATCGTCCTAAGACCAGTACGGTGTCTGAGGTGAGTAGGAAGCCCAAAGTAAATCAGAAAAGGGCCAGATCTGAAAAAGAACCAGCAACGACTGCCATATGCAATAACTACCATAAGCCAGGGCATTTTTGGGGGAATCGAAAACCCTCGAAAAAGCGAAAGAAGAATGAATCTAAATCCAAGAACAAGTTTCAAGATATTAGAGAGTGTAATTTTTGCCATCAGGCTGGTCATATAAAGAGAGATTGCCCGCTCATAAAGAAGCCTGAAGAGGTTCAAATAATTGAAGTGGAAGAAGTGCCTGCATCTTCGTCTGCTCAGGAAAGGGCTGATGTTTTAGAAGGCACGTTTAATGTCAAAAACATTCCAGTTAAAGTACTGTTTGATACAGGCGCATCGCGAAGCTTTATTGCAAAGAACGCAGTTAAGAAACTGGATTTGAATTTGAAAAAGCTCAAAGAACCAATGACTGTCCAAAATCCAGTCGGGGGTTCCATCAATCTCAGTTGGGTTTGTGCAGTACCTGTCTCTTTTTCCTGCTATAAATTCCCTATTATCTCTATCATCATGAATTTTACTGAATTCGATCTTATTCTGGGATTGGATTGGCTAACCAAATATGAAGCAGAGGTTAGATGCGCCGAGAGAGTTGTTAAGGCAAAGGCACAATCAGGGAATTATATAACCATACCATGCGAAGGTCCGAATTCCAATAGAAAAGACTTTTGGTCAGCTATAGATGTTTCTCTTGCTCAAATTGAAAATATCCCTGATGTCACAAAGAATATTCCCAGCCTAGTAAAAGATATTCCTGTCGTCAAGAACTATGCGGATGTGTTCGAAGAAGTTGTTCGCTTACCTCCGCAAAGAGAAATTGATATCAAAATTGCTTAAATTTCGAATGCAAGGCCAGTAGTTCACGCTACTCGAAGAATGTCCTTGAAAGAGAAAGAGGAATTAGACAATCAAACACGATAGCTCGTATGGAAGGGTCTGATCAGGCCAAGTTTCTCTGATTGTGGTGCAGCAGTGGTGTTTGTCCCAAAATCTAACGGTACTCTATGGCTATGTGTGGATTATCGTGATTTGAACAAGCAGACAATTAAGAATAAACATCCATTGCCGCGAATCGATGATTTATTGGGTCGTCTGAATGGAGCACAAGTGTTTTCTAGGATGGACCTAGCTACAGGATTCCATCAGCTTCGAATTGCCGAAGAGTGTGTTCCTATGATAGCATTCAGAGGTCCAGACTTATTCTATGAGTGGTTAGTAATACCGTTCGGCTTATGTAATGCTCCAGCATACTTCGTCGATTTGATGAATAGAGTGTTCAGAGGAGTCCTAAATAAATTTGTTCTGGTTTTTATTGACAATATTCTAATCTTCTCTAAATCAAAGGCCGAACATGAAAAGCATTTGGAATAGGTTCTGGAAATCCTCAGAAGGAATGTATTAAAAGCCAAACTATCCAAATGTATATTCTGGCCAGATGAAGTGAAATTTCTTGGCCACGTTGTATCGATAGAAGGAATTGCTATGGATCCAAGCAAAATCACAACAATTCAAAACTGGAAGCAGCCCAGTACTCCTACAGAAGTCCGCAGTTTTCTTGGATTGGCTAGTTATTGTCGGAAGATCGTTAAAAACTTTTCGAAGATATCTGGTCACTTAACGAAGCTTACAAAAAAGCACTCGAAATTCAAGTGGACTCCAGAATGCGAGGAGGCTTTTGATGAGCTAAAGTTAAGATTAACGACTACTTCAGTCTTAACCATTATAGACGGCAATCAGTATTTAAAAGTCTGGAAAGATGCCTCTAGAGAAGGCGTTGGC
Organism: Allium sativum; assembly: GCA_030737875.1. NCBI lineage: Eukaryota > Viridiplantae > Streptophyta > Magnoliopsida > Asparagales > Amaryllidaceae > Allium > Allium sativum. The sequence goes on from CM060923.1 coordinate 164,029,206, forward strand.
GCCGTGTTAATGCAAAGGGGTCAAGTGATTGCTTATGCTAGCCGTCAACTGAAGTCGCACGAGAACTACGTCACTCATGATCTTGAGTTGTTGGCTATCGTATTCTCTTTGAAAATCTGGAGACACTATCTTCTGGGTGAGAAATTCGAGCTGTATACAGACCATCAGTCACTGAAGTATCTGTTAACCCAGAAAGACTTGAATCTTAGGCAACAACGTTGGTTGGAGTTCCTGGCAGCATACGACTTTGTGATTCTATACACTCCAGGGAAAGCCAATGTCGTGGCCGATGCGTTAAGCCAAAAGAGTGTAATGATCGCCAGTTTTATTATTACGACTTCCCTGATTGACAAAATATCTATTCTTCAGAAGGAGGATAACTTTGTTAAGGATATGATCAAAAGGATTCAGAAAGGCGAACCCCCTTGTTTTCAAATAGATAACGATGGGACCCTACGATTGAAAGGAAGGATTTGTGTTCCCGATATCCCAGAGTTAAAAAGGGAAGTGTTAGATGAGAGTCACAAATCCAAGCTGAGTATCCATCCCGGTGTGGCCAAAATGTATAACGATCTCAAGCGAACATTCTGGTGGAAGGCTATGAAAAGATACGTTTCAATATATGTTAGCCGATGCCCAACTTGCCAGCTAGTCAAAAGTGACCAGCAGAAACTGGCTGGATTGTTACTACCGCTAGATGTTCCAGGTTGGAAGTGGGAGCATATTTACATGGACTTCATAAATGGTTTGCCCAGAAGCAGAAAAGGAAATGACAGTATTTGGGTGATCGTAGATCGCTTTACGAAGACCGCTCATTTCATACCTGTCAGATCGAACCGAACTGCTCAGAGTCTGGCGCAGATTTACTTCAAGGAAATTGTTAGACTACACGGAGTGCCGATCAGTATAGTTAGTGAAAGAGATACAATATTTACTAGAAAATTCTGGGAGGCATTTCAAGTAGAGCTAGGAACAAAGCTGAACCTAAGCACCGCCTTTCATCCTCAGACAAATGGTCAAACTAAGAGGGTGAATCGTATACTAGAAGATCTATTGCGGGCTTGTGTTCTAGATTTCGGTGGATCATGGGAAGATCATCTGCATTTGGCTGAATTCCCATATAACAACAACTACCGAGCGAGCCGGACAATGTCGCCATTCGAAGCATTGTATGGTAGACCGTGTCGAACCCCTGCTTGTTGGGTCGAACCCGGTAATAGACTTGTGTTGGGGCCAGATATGATCCAAGAAGCTACCGACAAAGTCAATTTTATCAAGAAAAGGTTACTCGCTGCTCAAAGCCGACAAAAGAGCTATGCCGATAAGAGAAGAAGAGATATATTGTTTGCTGTTGGTGACTATGTATATTTGAAAGTATCGCCGATGAGAGGAGTTATCCGGTTCGGTAAAACAGCGAAGTTGGCGCCCAAATTCATTGGTCCATTTCCTATTCTTGAACGGATTGGAACTCTCGCTTATAGGGTTCAATTGCCTGATTGGTTGCCTGGAGTGCATGATGTATTTCACATATCTCAACTTCGAAAGCATATGCATGATCCAGACTTGATCGTGGAAGAAGCAGCTCAACAGGATATTGAAATTATCCCAGAATTGGCTGTGAGAAGAGAGCCGCTAAAGATCATCGGCAAAGAAACCAAAGAATTGAGGAACAAGAAGCTTCACTTAGTCAAAGTGCAATGGAGTGGAGATCCGCTTGATTGTACTTGGGAAACTGAGGAGAGCATTCAGAAAGCCTATCATAGGTGCCGAGTGGATATCTCTGATTGACTCCGGTGCAAGGTACATTTACCATACTTTGCATTACCAATTAGTTCTCTACTCTGTTGTTATTTTCTTTCCATGGATGTGCACTTGTAATTCTATAGTTTGAATAATTTTAAAAGAATATAGAAATTGATTAGTATATTTTTGAAAACGTTAAAAACAAATTGCTTGTTGTTTGCATTGTGTGATAGTAGATTTGATTAATTAAATTATTAAAATGATAGTTAATTTAATCAATAATTGAATGAATGGTAGAATTTATTCGATTAAATCACACATTGAACTGATTAGAAAATGGATAAAAATATATACTTGTGCATTATATATGTTTGAACAGGTAATTGGATAGCTGTTGAGTAAAGAATTTATTTGTGTGCCCGACAAATAGGTAAACCTTAATGAGTTGGATGCGAAATATTATTATATCAACTCATGTGAATGTCATTGAATGCGGAGTGCGGGTTGTTCTGTGTGTAATCATAAACGTCGCCATAGGATAGTAACAATTAATTTTGCACTACATTACATGGCATACTTCTTGAAGATAGGCATACTTCCTCATATACCACATAAGCATTTGGAGCGTGTGTGACGAGGTAGAAGATTTACCATACGAGCGAGAGGCTTGTATGGCGATGACTATACTTTACAGGTTGAACTAATGACTGATATGACCATGTAAAAATGTAACGATAAATTGCCAGATTAATAAAACCCCACAAGGGTCTGGAGTTGACAATAATCATGTCTCTCTAGTTATTAGATACGGCACATGGATTATTTATTTCCCACACGGGACGAGGTGACGAGGATTTATCCTCTTAAGCAATTAAAATACACAATGCCTCAGGCTTTGACAGGGAGACGAGAATTTATTCTCTGGAGTTATTATCTATACACGCTCCCCTGTAAACACCAGAATATATCACTATAAATATGTGTATACTTTATAGGATTTATTGGGTACCTAATACGGCCCAATAAATTTCCAAACCCCTCCCGTACAAAGGAGGTTATGGCGAATTTTTTTTAAAATTCCGGGTGTTAGCCAAATTTTTGAAGAATTTGAAAATTTTCAGAAACTAAAAAGTTGGAGAATGGAAGTTAATCGAACGTAGAGTTGATTAATCAAACCACTTTCGACTTTGTTCCTTTTCGGGGATGAAAAGTTTTAAGTGGGGGAGATTGTAACGACCAGGAAAATCTGAACCAATTTAAAATTTTTAAATTGGCTAAAATAGTGGATTTTAAATATTTAAAATAAATATTTCAAATAATAGCAGTGAAAAATGAGTTTGAATCGACGTTTGAAAACGAATATAATTAATTCTAATTTTAAACAAGGCCTGAAATGGCGCGGTAGTTTCAAATTTTGAATTCAAACTTTGACTGACTATACCGGGTGCAAAACAAAACGGATTTGAGTGAAACCAAAAATATTTAAATCTGTTAGTGAATACCTTTCTAACAAATCTGAAAAATCGAAGTTTCATAGTAGGAAGCGAAAGTTATGGCCAAATGAATTTTCAAAAAGGTCGCTATAGGAATTATATAGCCCATGAAAATAGATATATTGCAAACGAGCTCAGAATTCGACGAAACCACTTTTCTTGGATCCGGGATGTCAAATTATTGCTAGGTTTCAAATTTCATAATTTTTGAAGTTAATAGGTGAGCGCGGCAAAGGAAAATGTGTTTTGGCCAAATACAGTTAAATTGGATCGACCAGAAATGGGCAAATTTTCAAACGGTTTCAGAATTCGACTAAACTAGTTTTGTTGGGACCGTATCGTCAAAAAATAGCTAGATTTATTTTTTTGGAATTTTTTGAATCAGTTTGTGGCCCTGGAAAATTGAATCGTACGTTCAAATTACATATCGAATGTTATATATTTTAAATTGAAGGAAACTGATTGAAACAGTTGAATGGGCCTACGAAACATTTCACATTGTGTTCGGAATGGGGGTAAAACGCTGGGGACGACAGTCATTGGGTTTGGATTGGAGTTCGTGTGTGAATGGGGGTATTTTCGAAATTTAGAAATTTATAAATATTAAAAAAATCTCTCATTGGCCAGGTGTGTTTCTCTCTCCCCAACCCTCTCTAAACCAACGACGGAAATGAAACTCGACCTTCTCTCCTCCCTAACGCTCAATCCACACAACAAAATCGCTAGCTCTAGTTAAGGTTTTTGAAGATCTCCTCGTTAGCTTCAAATCAAGAATGGTCTCGCCAATTATCATCGAGTATCGGAGGAGAATCACCCTTCAGAAGTTCCCCTATTCGAGGCGCCGAAGCTTTTCCATCCCCAGTTCGAGTTGAAGTGGTGGGGACCCCCTGGCGCGGATTTCGAAGCCCTACGTCGTGGCATCGGCCGATCATCCCCTAATCGCTCAGATTTGGTGATAATCGCTAACCTAGTTTTGAGCGAAACTGAGAAGGTATGCGGCTATTTTAATTTAACTATATTATAGCAGTTTAAAGCGCTATTGTTTTTGATTTCACTATAAAAATCATATATTTTTCGTTCGTTGACGAAATTCAGTGAAACAAGAGACACCGGGACCGTGAGGACGTCTTCTACATTCTAGAAGAGACCGCATATTTTTCTCAGCCTTCTGCTATTTTAGGTGGAGTGGAACCCAATGTGAGATTTCTAATTTATAAACGATATGGAAAACGACGATGTATAAATTATATTGTCGATGTATGAGTTATATAAGCATTGTACACCTCTTGTATAAGCGTTGTATAAGTTGTACGTTCGATATACAAGTTATATATGCGTTGTAAAAACTATATATATGTTGAAATAGAAGTGAAATGCTATATATATATATATATATATATATATATATATATATATATATATATACGCCCCTCGTCCACAAACCATGGACGATATTTATTGGTTGTGATTGGTGTGAAAATTGGTTGATTACGAATGGTTGATTAGAATTGTTTGCGGTTGAAATTGATTGATTGTGATTGAAAAATACCCGTTTGTGGTTGAGAAATATTTGGTTGAAACCACATAGGATTAGTTTGTGGAAATGAAAAAAATATACATGCCGCCTGCGTGCGAACTAGATGCATGATTCCCCATTGTCAAAAGTTGCGAGGCTTTAAGGTAGAGCGAGGAGCCGTGCTAGGGACGGTCCCAGTTTTAACTACCCTACCGTTATGCTGCCGAAATTTTGAATAATATTCATGTGTTAGAATTATTTTCATGTGTTGAAACTATATTCGTGCGTTGAATAGAAATTCATTTATTGAACGACATTCATGTTTTGAAATAAATTGTTTTAAATATAAAAATCACCCTTTTATCTATATATATAAACTATAGAAAACCTTCATGTGTTGAATCGAAATTCATTCGTTGAATTGAAATTCATGTGTTGAAAGGTATTCCTGTTTTAGATACAAAAATCACCTTTTTATCTATATGTATAAACTATTGAAAACCTTCATGTGTTGAATCGAAATTCATTCGTTGAATTGAAATTCATGTGTTGAAAGGTATTCGTGTTTTAAATGTAAAAATCACCTTTTTATCTATATATATAAACTATAGAAAACCCTCATGTATTTCATCGAAATTCATTCGTTGAATAGAAATTCATGCGTTGAATGGTATTCGTGTTTTAAATATAAAAAATCACCTTTTTATCTATATATATAAACTATAGAAAACCTTCATGTATTGAATCGAAATTCTTTCGTTGAATAGAAATTCATGTGTTGAATGGTATTCGTGTTTTAAATATAAAAATCACCCTTTTATCTATATATATAAACTGTAGAAAACCTTCATGTGTTGAATCGAAATTCATTCGTTGAATTGAAATTCATGTGTTGAATGGTATTCGTATTTTGAAAGAAATTGTTTTATAATAAAATCCTATTTTTATTACCTATATGAACAATATAAAATAATCGTGTTTTGAAATGAATTGTTTTACAATAAAAATCACATTTTTATTATATACATGAATTGTTAAAAATAGTGAAGTGTTGAAATAAAAGACAGTTAGATAAAAATATCATTTTTATCAAAAGGATGAATATCATATAGTTTTGAAATCGAAGAATCGATATATATATATATATATATATATATATATATATATATAGAATTGAAATATATCAAATAACGAAGCTGTAGTTCGTATTTTGAAACCGTGATTTCAAACGATTAGTGCGGGAGATCCGACCATCGGATCTTCCTGAAACCGCAACCGTTGGGTTCGCTTTGGAAATATCTTTCCAACGGCACTAACTTTGTAAAAATCCAACGGTTGGATTGTATGGAATGTTTAATTCAAATCTGAGGAAAAACAACACCAGAATCGATTATATATATATATATATATATATATATAATTATAATAAATCGAATAACGACGCTGTAGTTCGTATTTTGAAATCGAAACTTCAAATGATTATACCGGGAAATCCGACCGTCCGATTTTTCTGAAACTGGAAACGTTTGATTCGTTTTGAAAATATCTTTCTAATGATGTAAATTTTTTGAAGATCCAACGGTTAGATTTTCAGATATGTGTAAATAAAATCTGAAAAAAAACAGCGCCACGGCCGCTTTATGGCCCGAAGCGTCGTTTTGAATAAATTGGCTATTTTAAAATAAATAAAAATAGCGATAAATCGTTATAAAATATTATAAACGATATGGTTGTGAAATTTAGACATTAACTGAAGGTTAGCTAAGTCAAATGGTTTCCTTGATTTTGATCTGATGTTGGTTTCGGCCTTCGGGGTTAATATTTGGGAAATCGTTCTCTTACTGATTGACGGTTAGTGACCAATGGATTGAAATGATGCTTATTGTAATGACCCGCATTGGCATGGGTATTATGATTAATTTATTTTATTATATAATTGGTGGTTTAGTGAATTAAATGATCTTGGAATTAAATAATGGTGAATATTTAATTAAAATAATAATTAAATAATATATTTAATTCTGAAATAATCAAAATTGGTCGAAATGACGATATGGTGTGAACCGGATCATCTGTGATATTTAATTCAGCTTGGAATTGAATTTGAAAAACGAATATATTCAATCGTCGACAGTGGAACGTATAATTATAATATAATTTAAAATAGAGCTCGAAATGGCGCTGCAGTTCGTAAAGTGGCAATTCGAACTTCAACTGAATGTACAGGATTCGTTTTAAATCGGATTTCTGTGAAACAAGAAACGTGTTGAGCTGGTGGAGTATATCTTTCTAGTGGAAGAGAAAAATCGGAATTTCGTCGTGTAGATTTTGAGATATGTCCAAATCAAGTTTTAAAATAGTCGTTATAGAATCGTTTATCGACCGTAACGGTTTATTCGATATAACTAGAGATCAGGTTTGAATTTAGACAAGGTTCTTTTGAGACGTAGTGATAATTTAATTTTAAGAATTTTATTGTAATTTTTAATTAATTAAATAAGCAACTTTTTATTTGGAGTATTTTGCACCCTGTAATCAACATTTTGGGGTTTCACAATATGAGTTCACCTACCGGTATTTTTATATTTTTGAAATCGTGGTACCTTACTGATCACAACGATATTTTTACTTTCGTGCTATCGGCTCATATGTACATGGAGTAGCGCGTAATGGGATATCCTTATCGAATATACATTCAATGAATGACCCGGACATTCCTTCTTGTCTCCATTTAATCCCTCTGGCAAGATATCATGTGTTCGGTACCTTAACAGCTAAGGTAACATGGCTTATTTCCATCGTTCATCCAAAACTAAACCACCCCAAAACTACTATGAACGTGTACACCCTCTGAACCATAAACACCTACCTACGATTTGCAAACTTGTCCACACACATAAGCACCTAACTCTCCCTATATATACAATCAATTAGACGAAGCCTTATTCATTTTCTCCACCAAGCAATTAGGTCAGCCGCCACTTCTAAATCCATAAAACGCAACAAACCCATTCGCCAATTTTACAGCTAAACCCCAAATATCCGATGGCTTTAGAAATCAAAACCTACCAACTCTAATATATATACAAGCATTGAAGAAAAGGGACGTAGCACTCACTATTGTACGCGAGTGCATGCAGGTCAGAACTGCGAGCGACGAAGGCGGTGCGAAACAACGTTCCTTTGGGGTGTATGGTTTCGAAGTAACTGGTATTGGCGTGAAAACACACCTAGGTATTTTTTTATATGGTAGTGCGGTTTTGTGGCTTGAGAATGGAGGATTTAACTATATAAAGTGTGCGTTAATGAAGGATGGTTCGGCTCATGGTGTAAACGGTATACAGGGGGGATTTTGAACGTGCTCTTGCATTTATATGAGTGGGTGGAGATGTTCTGGAGCATTTCATTTTATTGAAGGAAGATATGGTGGGAAGAGAGCACGGTTATGTAATGGCAGCAGGTTTTATTAGTAATAGTAGAAGGAGGCTTTACTAAGGGACAATGCTGGTGCATGGGGAAAACAATTGGGGCTGGTGTATGTTGAAGACGTGGTGCAAAAATGGAAAGAGTGAAGGAAAATGTTCGAAATGGTGGTTAGTGTTCGGTAGCACCTGGAGCCATGCAGACATGAGTTTTGTTTTATGGAAATAAAACTAAAGGATCGGAGAAGAATATTGTGAAGCGGGTCGGTAAGGATAAATGGATGGGCCGTATATAAGAGGTAAAGCCCAATTACATTAAGTTTAATTTAAATTAAAAACCGTATATAAAATAGTAACGTTAATATCTAACTCCTACTATATCAGAATTTCAAACCGTCTGATTCTTTAGAACCGTACGGAAGCAGGCTACGCTATGAAGCAGATTCAAAAAAACCATTTGGGGATCGTTTCGATTTATGGTGGAATTAAACGCCTGATTAAATCAACTGTTGTTAAATCGTTATTTAACGATTAACGACCAATGTGAGTAAATCTCACTAACTTTGAACAGTTTATAATTTCATGTTATATTTTTAGAACTGTTAGATATTGGCTGATACTATATGCTGACTGTTTGATGAACTGCTAGTCAGTTAGTTAAATTTTCTATATTGATTCTGTTTAACAGAATATATCATATAGAACTGAAAAGTGATGTTATCTATATTGTTTAACATCTGTGATGCAGGGAAACAGGTTGGAGGAATCCAACTGGATTCCTCAACATTTATTTTACTGTTTTCATATATTGTGATATATGATGTGTTATATAATCTGTTATGGATTATGGGTGTTGGAATGATGTTGATCATTTTTATTCACTACAACAAAAAGGCCTTTTTACAACTGCTAAAAACAGTTGTAACAGACCTATTACAACTTGCACCCGACAGTCCTTATATCCGGAGTTGTAGTAAAGCGGATTTTTTTACAACTGCTTTTAGCAGTTGCAAAATTCATTTTTACAACTGTTTCTGACGGTTACAAAAAACTTTTCCCAACTGCTGCAGGCGGTTGTGATATAAAAAATACAAAATAGAAAATATATTTTTCATGTTCTACTTTAAGCAAACAATACATAAATGTAGATATAATAGAATAAAAGTATAAGCCACTATAAGCAACTCAAACATTATATTATTATTTCTATTTACGAAACCAATATATCAAACTAACCAACTCATCAAATCAAAGACAAATTAAGATAATACAATAATTTTTCAATCTATCATACAAAACAAACATTTTAACACCAAAGATTAAGTTCCATTTACCTATATGAACTGACAAATTTTGATACAACAAAGAATCCAAATTTAATTTTAAACTTTGATTCCTAAACATGTGCGTGGATTGATTACCAGGATAAGATATCTACATCATTACAGGCTATTTGCTCTAATCGGGTCCAGATATTTCATATCAAGTAATTCCAACAGATCCATGTGTACAAACCTGGTTAAAAAAAAGTGAAATGAGAATTCGATTAATAATAAATTGCTTGTTACATATCATTTAGATCAAATGACTAATAAATACAGTGTATGATAATTTTATGTTGGAAAAAATGGTGAAAAAACTAATGTACTTATTAGCTATGACTGACTAATAATCTCTAGTTCAACAGGAAAATTATGTAATGCGGTATCAAACTTGTTCCGAAATACTACTTAAACAAGCTTTCTTTTGTTCAGTTATATATCAAAAAAATTACAAAAGGAAACACAAGCATAATTATCAAAATATTCTATTTTTTAACAGTACATTGTTCTTATATTTTGATAAAAAAAGTTTCTGTCATACAAAATCCAGTTGCCTTAGTTAACACATCATTATTATGTCTATGAAAAATTAAAAAAGTGAAAATAGTAATAGTATTTCAACTTTGAGTCTAGCATCAACATGACATGTAATTTTTTTTGAAATCTAACAACTTCAACAACAGGCAAACGTTAGGAGTAAAATAAATATAAGCATGACACATACCAAAAAAATGACAACCAAACCTGAAATGTCATAACTTACTTTCCTTCAGCCATAATAGTTAAAAACAAGAGCCTACCATTTTCAGTATTCTCCGGCTCCACTACATGTCTTCTTTTTTCTTTGAACTTCTCTTTTGATTGTATCCTGAAAAAGAGACCAAAAATAAAAATTAGTTCCTTTTATTGATTTTTTTTTTGGGGCTAAAATCACCAAAAATAAAAAGGAATATCCAATAGCTAAATAAATAAGCACAAGTTGACAAAATCCAAACATTGTTCAAACAAAGATAAAGAAAATCTCAATGAAATCTCAAACAGCAAAGCAAAAACAATCAACATTACACCTCATATTAAGGCTGGTCTACTAAACAACGCCCATGATGAAACAAAGTTAAGCTTGAACTTGTGCTCAAGCTCTAAGGCTAATGTCTTTGAGAGCACAAATCTGTTCTTCTCCCATTGAAGACATGACAGTCAACCAAATCCTTTCCCTCCTCAAACCCCTCTTTTCGTTGATTGTCACACAAGAAAGCAGCAATCTATAAGGTTTAATCATAAACAAAAGGAAAGTGAGATGAATCAAATCAAACATTGCAAAAGAAAAAAAAATCTTGAATAATAAATTAAAAGGAATCAAACATGTTAGACTGCATGCATGTATTGATTTGCAACAGAATTGAAAAATGAATTTAATGCCTAAATTTTCAATTAAAAAATGGATTGAAAGAGCAATAAGCACGAATAAGTTGTTACCATTTTACAATGGAGGAGGATCAATTTATAGGAGCTGTAAACTTTCTGTTGTTTTTTCTTTACCCCATTATTTCCTGAGAGATGGAGGATGTATGTTTCTCTATAGTGCAGGAACATGGCAGTTCGAAACATAAAGTATAAAGCTTGATAGGCGCCATTCTAGGCTCATTCATGAATATAAACATTGGGGTCATTATAAAAGAATGACAATCCAACGTTATACTGCGACTGGACAACTGTCTGGAAAGGAACACATTTGCTGCCGCATTGGAAAATATTGAATCTGGGATATTTTCATATGTAATTGAATTTGTTTGGTGACAGGTACATATTGCATTCAAGAAAGCTGAAATATACGTTTTTTGTACTTAATTTTTTTTCCAGCGTTTACATGTGTTATTATAGGATAGTTTTTGGAGTATGAAATTTTAGTTTATGGTTTGAAAAATGACGTCTAACTCTACTTTTGTAAAGATTGAAAGTTTAGTTTATGGTTTGAAAAACGACGTCTAATTCTACTTTTTTGTAAGGATGCGGTAGGGGATTTTGTGGGTTATTTTTTTGGGGGGGGGAGGGGGGTTGTGAATCATGTTGATTGGTGTTTTTAGTGTTGCCACTTAATAAAACTTTTTTGGGTCATAAGACAATCATCTTTATATTCAATTTAGTTAGCGTATTCCTATTTACCGAAGTAGATAGGCTATATAAAGTATGTCCAAATCGACATGCCACCTGACATGAAACTTTGCTCTTAGTTACAGGCTGAATGCATACCAAGATATTTTTTTCTCCTCTTGCTTTCTATACGTTCATATTGTTTGGATCTGTCATTATTTGTTGTCATTGGAACAAATCTACAATGATTAGGGAATTGTTTTAAGTTCACCAATGGGAAGAGAGCATAAGCGAGACCCATGCGTGTGGTACTCACATGTTGCCATGACTATCTCATCCTGTATTTGTAAATAAAAATGCATTATAGAATCAAAGATTTCCCCTTATATAGACCCAGTCCCGGACGCCTATTGCTCTGTTGTAAAAGAAGTACTAAAAAAAAAAGCAGTAGTACCTCCATGGAAGTTATTGCTTTTACGCATCTAAAACCAGGTGCATGATTACTTAGAGAGAACGATGTAGGAGGGTCAATTCACGGTAGCCTGCAAAGTTTGCATGGTATTCTCATTGTTCTGTAAAATAAAGTCATAAGACGAATAGGTAGTTTGAACGGTTACATCTGACAGCATATCAAGCATAAACAAAATAACCTATTTAAAATAAATAAACAACTAGAATTATTAGCATAGGATACATAAGCAGTTTGGGTATTTAAGACCAATTTGATATTTTCCAATCACAATCCATTTGATAACCTTTCTTCAGCGAAACTTTAAGAGCAATATAATCAGGTACCTACAGTAGAGTATGCTAGCAACCATTTTAGAGAATACATGAATAACATGTCATGGTAAACACAAACATAAAAATTCAAATAAAGCTGGTTATATTTTAAACAACAATTACCAGTGTTCTCCTGTTCTTTTTCCAATGTTGCAGTCGCTCTTGTTGCCTCCGCCTAGGTGGCCCAGGTTTCCTATCATTCTTTAAGCTACGACTATTATTAGTATTAATCCCATATGGATTGTATAAAACTGCAAAATTGCTGCAGTCTAATGAAGTACATAACTCAAAGGCTGATAGTTTCAAATGCCTACTCTATCTAATAATAAATTTCTTGGCTTAATGCCCTTACAGAATACATAAGCATATGTTAATTATAGTTATAAAAACAAATATCAGTAAACTATTTTACTTTGGGAAGTTTATGTAAACTAAAACTTTATTATTGTTAAATAGGCACAAATTATTTTACTGATTTTCAGACTGTTTCAACTCTATTACATACTAATTTATTCTCTTTTCCTTAATCAATCTCAAAAACAAGTAGTAAAACCGGTGTAAACAGCCACTACAACCGTTGAAAACTGGCCATTTCACATAATTTGTAAAAGAAAAGGCTACAGAGCTAATTAAACAAACCTGAGAATCTGATGTAAACATAGTTTGAATTTATAATTCATCATTCTAATCCAAACATCCAAACCCATAATACACAGTATTTCAAAATAATCTCATCGAGAATGAAGCGGATTACCTGGACTAATTAGAATCTCTTCCGATCAGGTCGTCATTGTAGCCTATTCTTCATCGCGATCAAGTCGCCAATATCGTCGAAGTCTGGAGCCTCGTCAATCATGCGCTATGCTTGGGAAATCTACTTCTCTCTACTTACCTTAGTCGCGAATCTAAATCATGTCTCCCTCGATGGTGATGGAGTGCTTGGAAAATTAAGGGGTTTCGTGGAACCCTAGCCGTTTTGGGAGACGAACATGGAACCCTAATCGATTTGCGAGACTAACGTGGAACCCTCTGGAAAGTGGAGACAATGGGAAAGGGACAAGTAAAATATTAGGTAGAGTTAAAGCGGTGCGGTGAAATGATGTTGGTGTGCCCGCCATAAACTTGGGCTAATGCTTTTTCCATTCCAACTTTAAATTCTGCTACTTTCGTTTAATTAAAAGCAATGTATGTAAACTTACCAAAAAAATCAACGAATATAATCAGAGTTTAAACTTTAAATGATATATTTCAATGTCTCTAATGCAATATATAACATTAGCTTTTCTATTTATCAATTGACCACTCTTGATAATTAATTTGATTCGTCTATCCTAGGCAGCGTCGACTAAATCATTTAAATATTGGCTTCGACTTTGAAATTCATTTATTGTAAAAAAAAAATAGTGAGAGTTTAGTGATAAAATGTTGCAAAAGAGGCAACTAACAAGTTTTCTAAAATTTTGAATATTTAATAAAATTTCAACTTAATACAAAAAATTATCTTTTATTTTTGGTTTTCGCAAAAATTTCAAAATTATGTAACATTTGAAAATTTAGTTTAGGAAATTTAAAATTATAAACTTTTCAAAATATTAAATATAATTATCAGCTATAACTAGTAAATATTAAATACTAGTAATAAAAATTACTTCATAATTATTAAAGATTATTTACAATCATTAATTAGTAAAAACTAATTATTAAATATTCAACGTTGGTCGTAATTATTAATAAAAGTTAGTAATTACTAATTATCAGTATGAATAATTATATTTTAATCGTCAATTATATAATATTATTTATCTAATATTAGTTATCAATCATTTTGTGCCAATTATTTAATAAATATTTATTAATTATTTTTCTTAATCACTGGATATTAAATACTACTTCTTGACTATTAATATTAGTTACTATTTCTTCATTAATTATTAATTGCAATTATTATTTATTGATTATAAATAGTCAAAAATAATTATTAAACAATATTTGTTAGATGTTAATTATTTATTAATAAGTACTTATCATTAATTATTTTATATTAATAATATTTTTATTAATTATTACTTATTAATTGTCACACATTAAATATTACTTCTTAATTGTTAATATTAGTTATTGTTATTTAGTAATTAATTATTATTATTCATTACAAAATATATTTTGCAACTGACAAAAAGAGTTGTAATACACATCTATTACAACTAGCAAAACAAGAAGAGTTGTTAAAAAAACAAACATCTTTTACAACTGCCAAAACAGTTGTAACAAACATCTATTGCAATTGCCGAAGAAGAAGGGTTGTTATCTATTACAACTGGCGCACAAGATCGGTTGTAATAGACATCTATTACAACTAACAAAACAAAACAGTTGTTGAAAATTAGTTTATTACAACTTTCTGAGTAAAACAGTTGTAAAAAATCTCTATTACAACTGACATTTTGTGACAGTTGTAAAATTATAGTTGTAATAAGGTCTTCTTGTTGTAGTGATTCGATATTTTAAATATCATAAAAGACCCTGGGATGTAAAAAGAATTTATTTCAATGTATATTGAAATAAAGGAATTTTATAAAATCACAGGATTTTATAAAAGGAAATATTTATAAAACGAACACGGTTTTATAAAAGGGATATTTATTTAGAAATTAAATAGAAATAGAAAAGGGATATTTATTTCGAAAATAAATAGAAATAGAAAAGGAATATTTATTTAGAAAATAAATAGAAGTTATAAATATGAAATATTTGTAACGGTAAATAGAAGTTATAAATAGGAAATATTTGTAACGGTAAGTAAACGTTATAAATAGGAAATATTTGTAACGGTAAGTAAACGTTATAAAAAGGAAATATTTGTAACGGTAAGTAAACGTTATAAAAAGGAAATAGTTGCAACGGAAAACGTAGTTTATCAAAAGGAGTTAATCGATGTTAGTTAATCGATTAGAGATAAAGTAAAAAGGAGCTAATCGATGTTAGTTAATCGATTAGAGATAAAGTAAAAAGGAGTTAATCGATGTTAGTTAATCGATTAGTGTTAAAGTAAAAGGAGCTAATCGATGTTAGTTAATTGATTAGAGATAAAGTAAAAAGGAGTTAATCGATGTTAGTTAATCGATTAGTGTTAAAGTAAAAGTTAGTTAATCGATGTTAGTTAATCGATTAGTGATAAAGTAAAAAGGAGCTAATCGATGTTAGTTTAATCGATTAGAGTTAAAGCAAATAAGTTAATCGAATATAGTTATTCGAATAGAAAGTAAAAGGAATTGTCGAATATAGTTTATTCGAAAGGAGTTAAGCGAAATGAGTAAATCAATAGCATTAGTCAAATAGAGTTAATCCAATAGTGTTAGTCCAATAGAGTTAATTGATAAGGGTTAATCGAATAGAGTTAAGTGAAAAGAGTCAATCGAATATAGCTATTCGAAGGAGGGTTAAGTAAGGAAGTTAGTAAAGGGATATAAAGTGAACTTTGTCTATTTCAAAGTTAGAAATGTTGTTCAGTTAAGGTCTGAGAGGTAGTTCTACCCCAACTTGATTGGCTTCGTTTTTAACTAAGGAATAGTTAAGTTTCGGCAGTAAAGGAAATGGTTTGTTTAAACATTTGTCTAAGTCCAATGAAGAGGCTTTGGAAATGTTTTCCCAATAAGAAACCAGAATTGTTTTCTAATAAAGAAAACAAGAAATGGAAATGTTTTCCATTGTTAATAATGTATATTTTCTAAATTTAGAAAATAGCAAATGTTCAATACAGGGAAACAGGAGATAAGTAAATTTATGAAACTAAGGAGATGAATGTTAAATGATGTTTGATCGATATAATTTCCATTTGGAAATAATATCGTTGTTTGCACACTTGTTTTTATTCGATAGTTAAATCACAGACTATCGAAGTTTTGACCATTTTAACGTTGTAAATATGGAGAGACCGGTTGGATTATTATCCAAAGAACCACTCTGTATTGGCATAAGCGTTGCGAATCAAATATGCCAAAGGAAATTGAAGACGGAGTTATGGAAGGGCTATCCTGTTTACAGAATAGTGCCTTCAGTTCATCCTGTTCCTGGATGACTTGTATGGACGGATGTCTGACAGAGTATGTCCAGACGATCACATATATTGATTTCTCCAACCGTACCAAGAGTGGAAGCGGAGAAGGAAACTTCTTTTAGCTAACACATAATGTATGGTTGAGGACGTCAATCGGTGATTTGATGGATGTGACGATGTGGCATTCAAAGTGAATCTGGTGTGATGATAAAGCGTAGTTTTCTAGCCTCACATCCGGTAAATGACAGAAATCGGGCAGGCAGCATGGCTAAGTCGGTCGCACCGAAGTAGGGTGTATAATCACCTGATCTAGAGTTTCATTTACTTCTAAAAATCTATTGTTGATGCTGTCCCATTCGGGAAACGGTTGCTGATCCCAACCGTTGGTGATATACATTCGATACGCTCAAGCGAAATGAGTGGTCGGTCATGTGTGGCCGGGTTGCAAGATGTTCTTGTTGAACCCAGTGTATTCCTCTCTAGAGGTACACGAGCGATAGGTGGTTCCATACCTTGTCATAGTTGTAAATCCATTATCCAATACGTGCTTGCGGTTTTGATTTTATACTATATATGTAGAACGTGAGATGAAAGCGTTTCTGCTAGATGATTATTTTATTGTGTTTTTAGACATTATTATAATATCAAAAGGTTTTTGATATAAAGATAATTTTGATTCTCATAAGGGAAAACCCGTTCCGTTATGCGGCGTGGTCTTATGAGATATCGTTTACTTGTTCGAACTGTTTTTAAACTGTTTTACTCATACCAGTCCCATGACTGACCCGGAGTTTACTTTGTTGTTTTCCCTAAACTCTTGGGTGCCTAAATTTGTACGGGCAGTCAAGTAGTCGGGATTTACAGATATACTGGAAGAGCTTGGAGCAGAAGGCTTCAGGATCATATAGCTATAGTTATTTCCGCTGTGTTGTATGTGATGTACTCTGATAATGTTATTGTATACATATAAATCTTTTATTTCAAAGATATGTTATCTGTTATATGTTATTCCTTCCGCTGTGAGATTCGTGTTACTCTGATATTGTGTTCTTCTTCTTCTTCTATTCTAAGTTTCTATCTTATCTTTCCTCACCCTCTAATTTCTTTCACTAATTACCAGGATTTTTCGATGTTTTGGTTATCGACATCGTGTTTATGTCGATAACCAAAGTCGCTAAAAATCCGGGTCATTACAGTTGGTATCAGAGCTTAAGTTAAGAATTACTTGGCTCTGTGGCGTGACTCGGTAGAGATAGGTTTAGTAATACCCTAGATTGAGTTTGAGTGTATATATACGAGTGAATGTATTTGTATATTGATATAAAAATTGTTTTATATTGTGGAGATTCATTGGTTGAGTAGTTTATGAGTTCTGGTCGATCAGTTTGATCCACTGTATCGGTAGGAGTTACTAAACACTCGAATACGATGGGTCGGCACGATATGTTTTGAAAGAGGGTAAAAGAAAATAATTTTACCCAAAGTATATTTGATACATATTGGATATATTAGTTGTTATTATAGTCGAGTAAGATTATAAGTAAAATGGTTATGTAAATAACCAATCAGAATTCATATAAGTGAAATACGTGAAATCAGATGACTTAAATCTGAAATTTAAGCCAGAAATCGAGTTAAAATTCTGGAGAATTGGATAAGTGTTTGTAAATGGATTTGGATTAAAAATAAGGAAAATTTAAGATCCTGGGAGATTTTAAATTGTTTTACAAGCAGTGTGAATTATAGTTTGAAATGAATTTCAAAGTGGAAATGTTTAGAAATGGTTTTATAGTATTGAACTCACTTCGATCGCTGGAAAATAGATTCTGATGATGACAGCTGCATCATCAGTATTCATTTTCGAGTTGTAAGTGACGAATTACTACCGGAGATACTGTTCTAAATTTGGTTTGGGAAAGACAAGTTGTGTTGAATTTCAAAATGGGATATATAATATAGAATTTGAATTTTTAAATAGATTTGAAATATTGACTTGTTTTAAAAGAAATAAAACAAGTAGTTCCTTTATAAACGAAGTTTATAAATAGTTCTTTTATAAACGAAGTTATAAATGAAGTGAAAAGAATTATCATTGGATAATTCAGAAATAAAATACAAGAGTGAAATTGAAAGGGGAACCTATTTTCCAAAGGTAGTAATATCGATTTCAAAAGGAATTGAAATCAAGACTTATGTAAAGGATGAATAAAGAAAGTTTGAAAAGGAATTTGAATAAAGGAAGTTCAAACTTAGAATGTGAATAAAGAAAATTCAAAGGGGATTTGAATATAGAAATTCAAATGAGATTTGAATAAAGAAGATTTAAATAATGGAAAATTGAATACAGAATTCAAATAGATTGAAATGGAATTTGAAAATAGAATTTCAAAATAGAATTTGAAATAGGAATTCGAATATAGATTTCAAATAGAGTTGAAATGGGAATTGGAATATATAATTCAATAGAGTTTGAAAATATAGGATTTGAATACCGAAAGTGAAATAGAAATTGAATATAGAAATTCAAAGGGAGTTTGAATATGTGAAATTCAATGGAATTGAAATAGAAATTGAATATAGAAATTCAAAGGGAGTTTGAATATGTGAAATTCAATGGAATTGAAATAGAAATTGAATATAGAAATTCAAAGGGAGTTTGAATATGTGAAATTCAATGGAATTGAAATAGGAATTGAATATAGAAATTCAAAGGGAGTTTGAATATATGAAATTCAATGGAAGTGATATAGAATTTGAATAGAGGAAATTCGAATATAGAAATCAAATAGAATTTGACATATGGGAAATCAAATAGAATTTGACATATGGGAAATCAAATAGAATTTGACATATGGGAAATCAAATAGAATTTGACATATGAAAAATCGAATAAAATTGACATATGAGAAATCGAATGGAATTTGAATAAGAGATTTGAAATGAAATTCAAATATGGAATTTGAATAAGAGATTTGAAATGAAATTCAAGTATAGAATTTGAATAAGAGAATTGAAATGGAATTTGAATATAGGGAATTCAAATAAAATTGAAATGGAATTCAATTTGTTGATAAGTTAGTTAAAATATATTTGAACATGTTATACTCAAATATGAAAGTGAAATGGGCAAACCAGTAATTTGAAAATCACTTAACGAACTAAGTAAAAATGATTGGATTAAGTTGAAATGAATTAGAAATGTATAAATATACATGAGATAGTTATGGATAAGGATAATGCAAGAGTTATAAATAGAATGCTCGACGAAAAGGTATGTATTTAATTTATATATGAGATTTTATGTGTCGTATCGGCTAGCCGCTTGGCTTTTCTTTTTCTTTTTGATTGGAGAAGGCCTGTGTGGCAGTTTGGGGATTTTCCCGATGCTCCCAGTACAAAGGAGGTTATGGCGAATTTTTCCGAAAATTTAAAGAGTTAGAATATTTTAAAGATAATTTGATAGTTAGAAATCAACGTATCGATATATATAGAAGTCGATAAGAAAAACGAACTTAGAAATAGAATAGTATAATAAAAAAGGAACACTAGGAATAAAATCTCGAAAGAATAGAAAGAGGAAGCGTATATGTGTTTAAAAGTGAATAAGTAATTGTATGGTATTGATTATTCGAGTAAGTAGTCTTATCTGTTTTGAAGTTATAAATGTTATTCAGTCAAGGCTTGAGAGGTAGTTATACCCCAACTTGATTGATTTCATTATTAACAAATAAATAGTAAGATTTCAGGCTCGAAGATCGATGTTGAATAAGAGTTAGTTGAATATAGTATTTGGGTTGTCGTAACGATGTTTTACACAACATCCGTTTTAACCCAAATAAGTGTAACTTGGAAATAGAATGATAAATATTTCCTAAGTATAGAAATAATCAAGATCGAAAAAGAGATAAGGAATTGGAATATTTTCCAATTATAAATAACATATATTTTCAAAAGTTTAGAAAATAAAGGAAGGCGATATTCGGAAATGTTTTCCAAATAACGTAAAAGGCCAATATGGTTATTGAAAATATTTGGTTAACAAATATTGATAAAGAAATAGAGAAGTGATTTAACTAATGGAATATTGACTAAGGGCTCAGTTGAATTTCAAAAAGGAAAATTTGATTTTTGAAAAGAGTAAACTGTTTAAAAACTCCCAGGGAAAGGCTGTTTGAATTAAAAACAAATTTAACATAAATTTGTGAAAGCAGATTTAAATTAAAGCAATGTCAGTTAAGTGGTAACTGAAGTTGAATTGAAATCGAATAAGATTGGATGTGTGAAATTAAAATCCGAAATGGTATTGGATTGAGGAGTTAAGGAATTGAAAATCAAGAATTGAACTTGAGTTGAAATGGGATTTGGCTTGGATATAAGCGAATGGTTGTGTTGGAGATAAAAGCTGATTTGGAGTTTGATTGGCATGACATTTGTATCTGCTGAATTGATAATAGGTGGAAAGGATATAATGATATGCCGACAAAAAGGTACAAGTTTATATCTCTATTGGATATAAGATTTATGAGCTGAATTGGCAAGCCGCTTGGCTGTTTGATTTTCTTTTGGGTTGGAGATGGCCCCGAGAGGCGAGTTGGAGTTTGACGTATTGACCAGTACAAAGGAGGTGCCGGCGAAATTTTTCGAAGAGTTAAGGCGTTAGAAAATTTTCAGGATTTTTGAAAATTTTCGTTGATAAGAATTATTTAATAATTTAATTGAAATTAATTTGGTTCAGTTGAAACTGAAGTTAAGAAGTGAACAAATATGTTATAACCAGTCGATAGGGTCGTCCTCTACCTTCTAACAATTTCGAGGACGAAATTATTTTAAGTGGGGAAGATTGTAATGACCCGCATTGGCAGGGGTATTATGATTAATTTATTTTATTATATAATTGGTGGTTTAGTGAATTAAATGATCTTGGAATTAAATAATGGTGAATATTTAATTAAAATAATAATTAAATAATATATTTAATTCTGAAATAATCAAAATTGGTCGAAATGACGATATGTTGTGAACCGGATCATCTGTGATATTTAATTCAGCTTGGAATTGAATTTGAATAACGAATATATTCAATCGTCGACAGTGGAACGTATAATTATAATATAATTTAAAATAGAGCTCGAAATGGCGCTGTAGTTCGTAAAGTGGCAATTCGAATTTCAACTGAATGTACAGGATTCGTTTTAAATCGGATTTCCGTGAAACAAGAAACGTGTGGAGCTGGTGGAGTATATCTTTCTAGTGGAAGAGAAAAATCGGGATTTCGTAGTGTAGATTTTGAGATATGTCCAAATCAAATTTTAAAATAGTCGCTATAGAATCATTTATCGACCGTAACGGTTTATTCGATATAACTAGAGATCGGGTTTGAATTTAGACAAGGTTCTTTTGAGACGTAGTGATAATTTAATTTTAAGAATTTTATTGTAATTTTTAATTAATTAAATAAGCAACTTTTTATTTGGAGTATTTTGCACCCTGTAATCAACATTTTGGGGTTTCACAATATGAGTTCACCTACCGGTATTTTTATATTTTTGAAATCGTGGTATCTTACTGATCACAACGATATTTTTACTTTCGTGCTATCGGCTCATATGTACATGGAGTAGCGCGTAATGGGATATCCTTATCGAATATACATTCAATGAATGACCCGGACATTCCTTCTTGTCTCCATTTAATCCCTCTGGCAAGATATCATGTGTTCGGTACCTTAACAGCTAAGGTAACATGGCTTATTTCCATCGTTCACCCAAAACTAAACCACCCCAAAACTACTATGAACGTGTACACCCACTGAACCATAAACACCTACCTACGATTTGCAAACATGTCCACACACATAAGCACCTAACTCTCTCTATATATATAATCAATTAGACAAAGCCTTATTCATTTTCTCCACCAAGCAATTAGGTCAGCCGCTACTTCTAAATCCATAAAACGCAACAAACCCATTCGCCAATTTTACAGCTAAACCCCAAATATCCGATGGCTTTAGAAATCAAAACCTATCAACTCTAATATATATACAAGCATTGAAGAAAAGTGACGTAGCACTCACTATTGTACGCGAGTGCATGCAGGTCAGAACCGCGAGCGACGAAGGCGGTGCGAAACAACGTTCCTTTGGGGTGTATGGTTTCGAAGTAACTGGTATTGGCGTGAAAACACACCTAGGTATTTTTTTATATGGTAGTGCGGTTTTGTGGCTTGAGAATGGAGGATTTAACTATATAAAGTGTGCGTTAATGAAGGATGGTTCGGCTCATGGTGTAAACGGTATACAGGGGGGATTTTGAACGTGCTCTTGCATTTATATGAGTGGGTGGAGATGTTCTGGAGCATTTCATTTTATTGAAGGAAGATATGGTGGGAAGAGAGCACGGTTATGTAATTGCAGCAGGTTTTATTAGTAATAGTAGGAGGCTTTACTAAGGGACAATGCTGGTGCATGGGGAAAACAATTGGGGCTGGTGTATGTTGAAGACGTGGTGCAAAAATGGAAAGAGTGAAGGAAAATGTTCAAAATGGTGGTTAGTGTTCGGTAGCACCTGGAGCCATGCGGACGTGAGTTTTGTTTTATGGAAATAAAACTAAAGGATCGGAGAAGAATATTGTGAAGCGGGTCGGTAAGGATAAATGGATGGGCCGTATATAAGAGGTAAAGCCCAATTACATTAAGTTTAATTTAAATTAAAAACCGTATATAAAATAGTAACGTTAATATCTAACTCCTACTATATCAGAATTTCAAACCGTCAGATTCTTTGGAACCGTACGGAAGCAGGCTACGCTATGAAGCAGATTCAAAAAAACCATTTGGGGATCGTTTTGATTTATGGTGGAATTAAACGCCTGATTAAATCAACTGTTGTTAAATCGTTATTTAACGATTAACGACCAATGTGAGTAAATCTCACTAACTTTGAACAGTTTATAATTTCATGTTATATTTTTAGAACTGTTAGATATTGGCTGATACTATATGCTGACTGTTTGATTGAACTGCTAGTCAGTTAGTTAAATTTTCTATATTGATTCTGTTTAACAGAATATATCATATAGAACTGAAAAGTGATGTTATCTATATTGTTTAACATCTGTGATGCACGGAAACAGGTTGGAGGAATCCAACTGGATTCCTCAACATTTATTTTACTGTTTTCATATATTGTGATATATGATGTGTTATATAATCTGTTATGGATTACGGGTTTTGGAATGATGTTGATCATTTTTATTCGATATTTTAAATATCATAAAAGACCCTGGGATGTAAAAAGAATTTATTTCAATGTATATTGAAATAAAGGAATTTTATAAAATCACAGGATTTTATAAAAGGAAATATTTATAAAACGAACACGGTTTTATAAAAGGGATATTTATTTAGAAAATAAATAGAAATAGAAAAGGGATATTTATTTAGAAAATAAATAGAAATAGAAAAGGAATATTTATTTAGAAAATAAATAGAAGTTATAAATATGAAATATTTGTAACGGTAAATAGAAGTTATAAATAGGAAATATTTGTAACGGTAAGTAAACGTTATAAATAGGAAATATTTGTAACGGTAAGTGAACGTTATAAAAAGGAAATATTTGTAACGGTAAGTAAACGTTATAAAAAGGAAATAGTTGTAACGGAAAACGTAGTTTATCAAAAGGAGTTAATCGATGTTAGTTAATCGATTAGAGATAAAGTAAAAAGGAGCTAATCGATGTTAGTTAATCGATTAGAAATAAAGTAAAAAGGAGTTAATCGATGTTAGTTAATCGATTAGTGTTAAAGTAAAAGGAGCTAATCGATGTTAGTTAATTGATTAGAGATAAAGTAAAAAGGAGTTAATCGATGTTAGTTAATCGATTAGTGTTAAAGTAAAAGTTAGTTAATCGATGTTAGTTAATCGATTAGTGATAAAGTAAAAAGGAGCTAATCGATGTTAGTTTAATCGATTAGAGTTAAAGCAAATAAGTTAATCGAATATAGTTATTCGAATAGAAAGTAAAAGGAATTATCGAATATAGTTTATTCGAAAGGAGTTAAGCGAAATGAGTAAATCAATAGCGTTAGTCAATTAGAGTTAATCCAATAGTGTTAGTCCAATAGAGTTAATTGATAAGGGTTAATCGAATAGAGTTAAGTGAAAAGAGTCAATCGAATATAGCTATTCGAAGGAGGGTTAAGTAAGGAAGTTAGTAAAGGGATATAAAGTGAACTTTGTCTATTTCAAAGTTAGAAATGTTGTTCAGTTAAGGTTTGAGAGGTAGTTCTACCCCAACTTGA
The DNA here is from genome assembly GCA_030737875.1 of Allium sativum. Taxonomy (NCBI): domain Eukaryota; kingdom Viridiplantae; phylum Streptophyta; class Magnoliopsida; order Asparagales; family Amaryllidaceae; genus Allium; species Allium sativum. Next base: position 164,053,937 of record CM060923.1, read on the forward strand.
TTGGCTTCGTTTTTAACTAAGGAATAGTTAAGTTTCGGCAGTAAAGGAAATGGTTTGTTTAAACATTTGTCTAAGTCCAATGAAGAGGCTTTGGAAATGTTTTCCCAATAAGAAACCAGAATTGTTTTCTAATAAAGAAAACAAGAAATGGAAATGTTTTCCATTGTTAATAACGTATATTTTCTAAATTTAGAAAATATCAAATGTTGAATACAGGGAAACAGGAGATAAGTAAATTTATGAAACTAAGGAGATGAATGTTAAATGATGTTTGATCGATATAATTTCCATTTGGAAATAATATCGTTGTTTGCACACTTGTTTTTATTCGATAGTTAAATCACAGACTATCAAAGTATTGACCATTTTAACGTTGTAAATATGGAGAGACCGGTTGGATTATTATCCAAAGAACCACTCTGTATTGGCATAAGCGTTGCGAATCAAATATGCCAAAGGAAATTGAAGACGGAGTTATGCAAGGGCTATCCTGTTTACAGAATAGTGCCTTCAGTTCATCCTGTTCCTGGATGACTTGTATGGACGGATGTCTGACAGAGTACGTCCAGACGATCACATATATTGATTTCTCCAACCGTACCAAGAGTGGAAGCGGAGAAGGAAACTTCTTTTAGCTAACACATAATGTATGGTTGAGGATGTCAATCGGTGATTTGATGGATGTGATGATGTGGCATTCAAAGTGAATCTGGTGTGATGATAAAGCGTAGTTTTCTAGCCTCACATCCGGTAAATGACAGAAATCGGGCAGGCAACATGGCTAAGTCGGTCGCACCGAAGTAGGGTGTATAATCACCTGATCTAGAGTTTCATTTACTTCTAAAAATCTATTGTTGATGCTGTCCCATTCGGGAAATGGTTGCTAATCCCAACCGTTGGTGATATACATTCGATACGCTCAAGCGAAATGAGTGGTCGGTCATGTGTGGCCGGGTTGCAAGATGTTCTTGTTGAACCCAGTGTATTCCTCTCTAGAGGTACACGAGCGATAGGTGGTTCCATACCTTGTCATAGTTGGACATCCATTATCCAATACATGCTTGCGGTTTTGATTTTATACTATATATGTAGAACGTGAGATGAAAGCGTTTCTGCTAGATGATTATTTTATTGTGTTGATAGACATTATTATAATATCAAAAGGTTTTTGATATAAAGATAATTTGGATTCTCATAAGGGAAAACCCGTTCCGTTATGTGGCGTGGTCTTATGAGATATCGTTTACTTGTTCGAACTTTTTTTAACTGTTTTACTCATACCAGTCCCATGACTGACCCGGAGTTTACTTTGTTGTTTTCCCTAAACTCTTGGGTGCCTAAATTTGTACGGGCAGTCAAGTAGTCGGGATTTACAGATATACTGGAAGAGCTTGGAGCAGAAGGCTTTAGGATCATATAGCTATAGTTATTTCCGCTGTGTTGTAAGTGATGTACTCTGATAATGTTATTGTATACATATAAATCTTTTATTTCAAAGATATGTTATCTGTTATATGTTATTCCTTCCGCTGTGAGATTCGTGTTACTCTGATATTGTGTTCTTCTTCTTCTTCTATTCTAAGTTTCTATCTTATCTTTCCTCACCCTCTAATTTCTTTCACTAATTACCAGGATTTTTCGATGTTTTGGTTATCGACATCGTGTTTATGTCGATAACCAAAGTCGCTAAAAATCCGGGTCATTACACTTATGTAGTGTTTGTGTAGCACTTGTTTATTATATACGCAAGTTGCTCAGAAAGACTGGGTTTATCCCATTCAGAATAACTGAATCGACAATAAAAAGTCGAAGATGAAGACGGTGGTTGAAGACCGATCTTCACCTCGTTTGGATGGTAACTGATATCCTGATTGGGAGGCATCTCGAAATATGGATAATGAGTGGTGATCGTCCAGACGTACCGGGGGATCGATGGATATGCGAGGTATTTAGTGCCTCCGGTTTCGTTCAGACCCAGAACGGACTTGCAAATGGACTGTGTGTCTGACATTGGAATTCATTCTGTGCGATTGATAACCATCAGTTGCATGGTGTGAATTGCCGGTGTGGCATGCTAAGATGCAGTGATCAGGGCTTCTGTTGAAAAGCAAGTCTTGTGATTGATGATCAAAGCACCGCCTGTGTGGCATAGCTTTGTGTATAACGTGAATTCGTGAGCCTCACAACTTGGTATGAACCAGAAGCGGGAGAAGGACCTCAGGGAGGGAATGCGCTTCCTTCAAGATAGGAGTTTTGTCAGTGTTTTTACACAGCCTGACATTTTACTTATGTGGATGATGGATTGCGAGGCGCCTCGGTTATATCGGTCGATCCAGGACCGATGGAATCATTCGTTGGCTCATTTACTCACCATAGGGCGGGGAAACGTAGTGTTCAGGAATTTTAATCCACATCGGTGGACCAGCCCTGTCGCTCCAAAGGCTTGCCTGCGCGCTCGACTGAGACATGGGCTAGAATGTCTCGAAGTCGGTAAGGACTATCTTTTGCCTTGGTTCGCGACGGAAATCCAATTTCCAAATACGTGACTATGCGGTTTTGATTGTATAACTATATATGGCGACATAGTGGTATGGGGCATTAATGCCGTTTATGATTGATACTTATGATTTGAAATTGTTTTTGAAACATATAAACACTAGTAGAAACATGAAATGCTTTTGTTTTATTCGTATCAAGCATATCTTGGCCATTATAAGGTAAAAACTCTATCCTCCGGTTTGCGTTGCATTGTGTGATGGGAACTGAGTCTTATAATGGCTTCATTTTTATAAAAAAAACATTGTGATGTTTATAAAAATTGTTTGTTTTAAAGCACTGGCAATCCAATGGAGTAAACCCGTTCCGCGAAAGTGGCGTCGTCCTGTGATTACCCATATTTTAAATTTGTTGAGTAGATTTCTCATACCAGTCCCATGACTGACTCGTAGTTTGTTTCACTTTCAAACTAGGGTGCCCCTTTTTCTACGTGGGCAGCCGTGTATTCAGGTTTTAGCTGGCTTTCTCTGGATAGCTGAAGATGGATTCTATCATTTATCTCTTTTTATGCTGTTCAGCTCCTGCTGTACATATTATGTTTGTTTCCGCTGTAGGCATTTATGTATAGTTGAACTGTATTTGTACTAAGTATGATCCTGTATACTGTGTAACTCTGATGATTACGTTTATTCAGTGTATTATTTGTACATTATCTTGTGTATTTATTTATTTCTGTTCTGCTATTATCTGTTTCTGTGTTATATTCCAAAGATTACCCTTGCTACCGTCAGTACGGGGAATGGGGTCGTCACATATGTGTACTGGAATAGAAATATTACAAGACAGACATATATAAAACAACGGAAAGTAAAGTAGAAGTACTTCAAATCTTATTAAATATAATCGTTTACAATAAAAGCCCATCAACTTCCAATACCTAATTACATAGCTAAAAATATATGTCTTGCTCAAAAACAAAGACGCATAAAATAAGTTGTAGTATTCCCCAATAAAGCAAAGCAAGCCATAGCCAAGAGAAATCCAAGCCGTACAAGAAAGAGCCTTGGAGCTTGGTAAGATCCGAACTAAGCTGTATTCCCACCCTGCGAACCGAGGGGGGGTGAACGGAAGAAAAAGAGGCGAAACAAAATGGGTCAGTCATAAAGACTGAGTAAGTCCTAGTGACTTTCAGCATAAAAACAGGTAAAGATAACATGACATGGATAAACTGAAAGTAAACTTAAGCACGATTACAAGATAACCTACAGGAAAGACAACTAACAATAACCTCATATGATTTTTGTCAAGTATACCATCGCAAGGTTCCGATTCAAGATAAACTAAGTATAAATTCGCAAGATTTCTATCAAGCATCGCAAGATTTCTCTACTTCACCATTAAAATATTTCTATGATATCTATTTGCTCTGCACCACCTGTACTAGTATCCCAACCCATGTCATGTGTTGACTATAAAATGATCCCTTGCGCAAAGTCATGAAATGATCCATTACTTGGTCCCACGAAACGATCTATTAATCGATCGGCTCCCTACAAGTCCTAGCTCATTCATATGTCTGTGTCATACAGCCCTATCACGAATGTTGTCACCTGTGCTAGGTCCACCATAGGGTGTATCAAGCTCTAGGGTGCCAACCACCGACACGAATCAAGCACGCACAGTGTAAACCTACTGGTGCCTAATGCCTGCTTTTTCAACTCCGGACTACGTGCACGACCATAGTCTGCTTGAACCTACAATGGCGCACCAACTCAGCCGTCGTTCTGGTCGCTTACAATCAGCCCAGTAATCGTGCCCCACCCTGCCAAGTTCTAGGGTACCATGATACATCTAGTGGGTTACTGCTGAAAAGGACCGCGTAACTAGGGTTTCCATCCAGCAGGTTAAGTGTTGTCATTTAAATTCGAGACTTAACCCCATCATTCTAGCATGTCAAGTTTGTTAAGTGTGGTCATTCAAGTTCATGACTTAACCCGTCTACGTATCATGTCAAATTGGCTAAGTGTTGTCGCTCAAGTTCATGACTTAGCCCTACGAATCATGTGTTAAGTTGGGTAAGTATGTTCAAGAGGTTCATTATTTAACCCTATCGAGTCATCGTGTCAAATTGGTTAAGTATATTCAAGCGGTTCATGACTTAACCCTATCAAGTCATCGTGTCAAACTGGTTAAGTATATTCAAGCAGTTCATGACTTAACCCTATCAAGTCATCGTGTCAAACTGGTTAAGTATATTCAAGCGATTCATGAATTAACCCTATCAAGTCATCGTGTCAAACTGGTTAAGTATATTCAAGTGGTTCATGACTTAACCCTACCAAATCATCATGTCAAATTGGTTAAGTATATTCAAGCGGTTCATGACTTAACCCTATCATGTGGCATTAATTCATTAATGCACCCCAACCTCTCACATTAGACTAGTTGTTGTGGTCACTGGATTCGCCGGGTGGTTCCGGGCAGATTTACACCACAACCTAGTCTAACCTCGGGTCTTAAGCGCGATATGACCAACTACCCACATTGGATCCTATTGTTTGCGGTCACTGGATTCGCCGGGCGGTTCCGGAAAGATTTGCACTGCAAACTCAAACCAACCTCGAGTTGACCATTTTCAAGTTCATTCTAATGTCATGTCCATGTTCAAGTTTCATGTCAAGTTCGTGTCTAGTTTCATGGGGAGTTTCATGTCAAGTTCGTGTCTAGTTTCATGGCGAGTTTCGTGTCAAGTTTCATGTTTTCACTTATGCCTATTATCAAGTTAATGATTCATATTCATAACCAATTCACGTTTCAAGTTCATAAGCATGTTTACGTGCCTTCTAGATGTCCAATACACACCAACTATCCAAAACCCAACTTAGGCGCGTTCATATTAAACTTTCACCAAGTCATAAATTATCATATAGGTTTCTACTCCAAATTTTACATAATAAACATATGCCCAAGTTCTAGGTCACATGTTAGTTTTACATATGCCCAATTCATACCAAATTTACATATGTTCAATTCATGCCGTTTTACATGTATGCCAATTTTATGCCATTTTACCATATCAATTTCTAGCCAAAATTACATGTATCAAGTTCCATACCCAACAAACCCAAATCATGATTCATAATGTAGTTATCCCAAACTATAATCTTTTTATTACAATGCATGTCAGTTGCCCAAGTTCATAATACATGTTTATGCCAATTATCAAATTCACAATTGCTTTCGTGTTCAAATTCCCAATTCCACATAAGCCTAATTAACATAAGCCCAAATCTTTTGATTTAAACTTACGTAGTCCCAAACTCTTGATTTAATTTACATGCAAATTCATGTATGCCTACTTCATGCCAAATTATTTATGCCAACGATCAAACTTGCAATTTCATGTTAATGGCAGTAATACCCAAATATCCAATTTTTTATGTTATGCCATCAATTCCACCAAACACATATATTCCACTAGGTAATATTCCAATATTTCCCCCGTATATCATCGCACGTATATCGTAGTTTAGGCCTAGGTCCGAAATTGACCTAGGTTCATCAAAAGAAAATAAATATGGGAAGGTAAAATTTTGCATAAAAATAAGATCAGAGACAAAAACATCATCATGGGCATGAAGATTACAACTTGGTAATAATATCAATGTGAATCAAGAAAACTGATTTACAACAGGCTGAATAGATCATAAACTAGACATGGGAATAAAGATAGAAAAGTCTCAAAACTCAAGATCCAAGAAGCAACAGAAATAGATCTATAAACATACTTAAATCCAATTTCACTTCAACACATGCCCATGTTATATTTAAATATTTTAATCTGAAAATAACTTGAACTTACAGATCGTCGTCTATGAAATTGAGATGCTGAAGTTAAATCTAGAAACTAGTCGTTGATTTGTTGAATCGATGAATTCTGATTTGATTGCAGAAGCAAAACCCTAATATGCAATTTCTATTCGTAGTCTTCAAGAATTAGCCTTCGTGTTTTATTTTAATTTATCTATTTTGATTTTCTTAGAGGCAGCATAAGGACAGAATGAAATGGTGTAGAGAGAATGGGGCTAGGGGGCTGTTTATATAGGTTTAGATTCATGAATCTGGACTGAAAACGTGTCCAAAAACATCAGAATGAACCCAGGCTGAAAACAAGTTTTTGGTACCAGGTCGACCATAGGGTCGACCATAGGGTCGACCATAGTGTGAACCTGGTCCTGGGCAGGAAAATTCCCGCCCAGTCTGCCCTGGGGTTTGAATTCTAATTTCGAATTCGAATTTCGAGCTGTTTTTAGTTCTGAAATTCCTGAAACTTCGGAGGGTCATATCTCCCTCATACGAAATCCGTTTTTCGAAAACTCGGACTCGTTTCCATGCAGAATTTCGAGACGAACACAATGGCGTAATCCGTTTCCCTTAATTCTTGTTTTAAAATTTAATTATACCCAGATTTCTAGTTTCAACATGTTATTAAAATTCGGGTTGTTACAGAGTTAGTGAGAATTACTCACATTTGCAGTTCATTGTTAAAGAACAATAAACTGTTGTTTGATTCGAATCAAACAGTTTATTTCACCGTCAATTCAAATGAGCACGGATCCACTCTTAGTCAGCTTAATTGTGAAGCTGTCCATACGGTCCCAACGCAACTTACGGTTCCTGATTCTGATTTCATATGAATAAGTTATTTACATTCGAAGTTAACACACTTTTAAAATAAAATAAAACTTGATTTAATTTTCTCAAATGGGCCATAACCTTTTGATGAAGCCCATCTCCCTTCACAAAGTACCCGACCTGTAACCGAACTCTCTAATCTTCCCCAAATCAATCCCGTAGGCTCCCAGTACAAAACGCATCACCGAAAGCTTTTTCAAACCACCACCGTACCTCCATTTGTTCAACGAAACCCAAAACTAAGCTTACCAATGATCTCGTCTTCTCAAGCACTTCATCCCCATCACTGTCTCACAAAACGCGAGTGCACCAATCGAAACCCGTCCTCAGCCAATAACTCGCGCTCCAGTAACATCATCGAACCCAATTTCCATCGAAATCCATAAGCTTAGCACACAAGGTGTGGAATCTCATCCTAAACCGAAAAAAATTGTTCGATTCACTCGAAAGCATCCTAAATCCTCTCAATCCCGAACCCGACATCTCGCTGAAGGAAACGACGCCTAGAAAATTTGCGTCAAGTTTGGGAATACATACATAGAATCGTAGTGTACAGCCTCAGGAGTTCAGAAATGTACATGTATGGATTTATAGAATTATATTTGATTTTCCTTGGATTTGTTTCTGATTTTTCTTTATGGGAATTTTTACTGTAAAGACCATATGCAGTTATATATAGTTGTGTTTGTGGTAGGTAGGATTTGTGGTTGTAAAAGGATGTCGCGTGGATTGTTTTTGACCAGGGAAAGGAAGTGGGATGTTTTTATTTTGATTTTCTATTTTATTTTCTCGATTTTCTCCTTTTATCTACCTTCTAAAAATCCCTGCAACTACATACGATACTCAAAAATCACCAAACTGGACGTGCAGCTAGATTTCGATATTACGGTCCCAACGAAACTGGTTTCGTCAAATTCTAACTCCGTATGCTCATGCAGCGTATTTTTAACTGTCGAAATACTGACTGTTTTTCACTCTAAAAACCCATACGGCCACACACTGATTTCAAAAATCACGAAACTAGAATTCTAACAACTATTTGACGTTGCGGATTCAACAAAATTAGTTTCGTCAAATTCCGACTTCATTTGCAAAACTGGCTATTTTTAAAGCTCTGAATGACCCATTTAAATATATAAATATATTTAAATAAAATTAAATAAAATATTAATAAATTAATATTATCGTATATATTCACAGTGGAATACCATACAGCTCTAGAATATTCCAATATGAATTTCTAACTCGATATTCACTTCTGGGTCAACCCGACATTCGATTTATATTGAAATTCCTTTTTAAAATATAAATAATTCCTTTATAAATTATAAAGGAATTCCACAGTGACTTTTCTAAAATTTGATTTGGACATATCTCAAAATCTATCTGACGAAATCCAGATTTTTCTCTTCCACTAGAAAGATATACTCCACCAGCTCCACACGTTTCTTGTTTCACAGAAATCCAGCTTAAAACGAATCTTGTACATTCAGTTGAAGTTTGAATCGCCAATTTACGAACTGCAGCGCCATTTCAAGCTCGATTTTAATTATATTATAACTCTACGTTCAAAATGTCATTTATATAATATATTCATTATTCTAATTCAATTCTAAACTGAATTAAATATCATAGATGATCCAGTTTACACCATATTGCCATTTCAATCAATTCTGATTATTTCAAAATTAAATATATTACTTAATTTATTATTTTAATTAAATATTCATCATTATTTAATTCCACGACCATTAAATCCTGTTAATCACCTTTTTAAATAATTAAACAAATTAATTATTATACCGCTGGAAATGTGGGTCATTACGATATACACTCAAACTCAATCTAGGGTATTACTAACCCTATCTCTACTGAGTCACAACACAGAGACAAGATAATACTTAACCTTAAGCTCTGATACCAACTGTAACGTCCCTAAAAAAATTGAGTAGGCTTTGCAACCATCCTCTCTTCTCCCAAGGCAGAGGGCTACCATCCCCTCGTGGCTTACATTGGTACCCAAACTCCATGCTTTACGGCCAGCCTCTCGACTTGACCAACCCGCTATATTGCAGGACCTGTAGGGGTAAGAGTCTCTCGTTCTCCACCAAACCGCAAAGCGAGAACCCCCTATTAGACGTACCAGTTAAGATACATGGACTGGTGAGAGTAAAACAGTTTAAAACAGTTTGAACAAGTAACGATATCTCATAAGACCACGCCGTATAATGGAACAGGTTTTTCCCTTATGAGAATCCAAAATATCTTTATATCAAACACCTTTTGATATTATAATAATGTCTATTAACCACAATATAATAATCATCTAGCAGAAACGCTTTCATCTCACGTTCTACATATATTATATACAATCAAAACCGCAAGCACGTATTGGGTAATGGATTTCCAACTATGACAAGGTATGGAACCACCTTTCGCTAGGGTACCTCTAGAGAGGAATACACTGGTTTCAACAAGAACATCTTGCAACCAACCACACATGACAGATCACTCATTTCGCTTGAGTGTATCGAATGTATATCACCAACGGTTGGAATCAGCAACCGTTCCTCGAATGGGACAACATCGACAATAGAATTTTAGAAGTAAATGAAACTCTAGATCAGGTGATTATACACCCTAATAGGTGCGACCTACATAGCCATGCTGCCTGCCCGATTTTTGTCATTTCCCGGTTGTGAGACTAGAGGCCACGCTTATCTCTAACAGATCACACATTTATTCACTTTGAATGTCATATCGTCATCCCGCCAAATCACAAATTGATTTCCCCAAAAATACCATGGGTATACAGCAAAGAGAAACGAATTCCTCCACCACCAAATGTAAATATGTTTGAATACATCAACATTGTAACACCCCGTCTATTCTATAACCGTGAAATTCAAAAATTAAAGTATAACTAATTTAAAATCAGAGAATTAAGGGAAACGGGATACGCCATTGCGTTTGTCTCGGAATTCTGCTTGAGATAGAGTCTGAGTTTGCGTAAAACGGATATCGTATGAAGAAGATATGGACGAACGAAGTTGGGCGAAAAACCAGAAAACGGGTCAGAATGCACTGGTGCACTTGGGAAGTGCGCCAGAACAAAAATGAACTGGCGCACTTGGGAAGTGCGCCAGTTTATTTTTGACCTGGCGCACCTGCCAAGTGCGCCCAGGTCAAAAATGACCTGCTGGTCAGGTCTGGTCAAGTCCTGGCTGGCCAGGTCTGTGTTTGGTCGATTTTCTGAGCCTTCCCTTGTCACTAGGGCTAGGTGTCAGCTCCTAGTTGGTCTCTCCTTCAAACGAACGGCTATTATTGAACCAAGCTTCATCGACGGTCCAAATCAACTCACAAACTCTATAAAAAGGACCTAAGGCTAACCCTAATTCACACAAACTATAATGGAGATGAGACCGTAATGTTGCTGAGGAGAGACTAAGTATAGCCATCAGAAATTGAGAGGCAATTAGGAGATAAATCAAAAGCTTAAAGCAACGTTAATCAAATCAAAGCAACGCCTACAACAAAGGATAGCATCTCCAAATTCAGAATTCAGATCCCTGAATTGAAGATTCGTCATACGCTGTAAGTAGAGTGCTATTCCGATATGAATTAAATAATTGTGTTGATTTGTGTAAAGAAAGAAATGGAATTGTGGCGATAATAATCTATATTTGTATGTTGCTTTGATGCTAAACGATTTGGGAATATTGTGGTATACGATTGGATATTTGCAAGTACGTGATTTGCGAAATGGAATTGTGGCGATAATAATCTATATTTGTATGTTATTTTGATTCTAAACGATTTGGCAATACTATGTTGTACGATTGGATTCATACAAGTATATGATTTATGTTGACAACCACATGTTGTGGAATTTTAATTGGGATTCATGCAAGCATATGATTCATATTGAAAACTACATGTTTGTGGTAGTAATTTACAACACCCATTGATAATTGCAAGTATATGATTCATGTTGAATGTAACAACTATATGTGTAATAGTTTATTTGAGATTCATGCAAGTATATGTTTTACTGTTATGCCAAAATGAGGTATAATTTTATGGTCATCTTTAGTGTAATTTGATCCATTTGAGTATTATGATTCATATGAAGTTATGTTGGAATTGGCATCATAGTTCAAGTATAAAAATCATATTTTTGTGATAGTGACAAAAGCACGCATCTTTGTAAATTTGTATTAATTTTATGAACATGACTAAAACTATGTTCGTTATTATGCCCAATTGAAAAACATGTTTTTAGGCTCATGTTGTTATCATAAGTTACATTAGAATTACATTAGAATTACATTCCTCTTGCAAGTTTACATAGATAAAATAAAAACCATGATGTAAGTTTAGATATGTTTATGCTATAATTCTATGAATAGAATGAAAACCATGATTCATATAAGAATTAGGTTGGGATAATTCTAGTTGAACCATACTTTTGTATTAGTGACAAAAGTAAGTACCTTTTTGTTAACATGTAGTGATTTTATGAACACGATTAGTTTATATTATGCCTAAATAAAAATATAGGCTTATATTTCTAGTCAAGACCCTGTGCCAATAATAATGATATCTAATTTAGTTAGATTCTTAATTTCAAGTTTACATGGTTAGTTGAACCTATGATTCATGTTTAAGTTTATGCCATTATCATATGACTAGAATAATTCATGTTTAAGTACTGCTTATGCCATAATCATATGAATAAAATAATTCATGATTAAGTATTGTCTAGGCATTAACCATATGAATAGAATGATTTATGTTTAAGTGTTGTTTATGCTATGATTATATGGATAAAATGATTCATGTTATGCCATGATTATGTGATGTTACAATTGCAAGTTCACATGTGCCTATTTTATGTTAATTGAATCATTCGTTGCAAGTTCATGCGTTCACACTCCCCTTTTTCATGTTACTTTATAAACACCATGTTATAAGCCTCCCCTTTTCATTTGGTTAAATTGGGTTTAAGTATTAAACCCAACACACCTTACGTTGGAACGAACGTGTAAAACGGGGGTAATGACGTTTGGGCTAAAATATAGAATATATGTGTTGGCATGTTCGATGCATGCCAACAATCTTGAAAAACAATTAAGTGGCATAAATAAATTTTAATCAATAAAGATGAATTTGAATAATGGGCCACAAATATTTACATATAAAAAGAAAAGAGACAAAATATGTAAATGTAGAAAATACGATGTGTTTAACCCGAGGTTGGATTGAGTTGTGATGTAAACCTGCCCGGAACCGCCCGGCTATCCAGTAGTCACAACAATACCTATCCAATGTGGGTGGTTAAACACGGAACCCAATAAGGACCCGAGGTTAGACTGAGTAGTGGCGTAAGACTGCCCGAACTCAAACGGCAACAGGCAGCCACAACAATATCTGTCTAATGTGAGAGGTCAAGGCTTTAATAAATCAATTAAGGCTGAGTCAGGATTGATAGGATTAAGTAAATTATATTAATACTTAATCAAAATGGAACATGCTAAACTAAACAGACTGATTGGGGGTTAGGTTTATAAAACACTTAACCAACTTAGCATGTTGGCTAGAAATAGAAAACCTAGTAGCGGGGGACCCTTTTCGCAGTAACCCTACAAGGTATAATGATACCCTGAAACTAGGCAGGGTGGGGCACGATTGCTGGGCTGATTGTAAGAGGTCAAATCGACGGCGGTGGTGCAGCAGCGTAGGTTCTAACGGGGTGCGGGCGTGCACACACTCCGGCGCAGAAAAATAAGGCACTGGGCACCACTAGCATACCTGTGCATTCTAGGATTGTGTCGGGCCGCCACCATGGGACTTGATACACCCCATGGTGGGACCAGCATAGGTAACCACAACATCGGGGGCCGTAAGACACATGTAACTATGCGAGTAGGAGCCGATCATCATAAAATGGATCACTTCACCCTGATTATGGGGTGCCTGTTGGGAACCAGTTTATATGGGTTCAGAGATTAATATGGGGTACGATAGAATATTCGACCCTAGACAACTTAACTTAGTTTATGGTGCTTTCCCATTTCTAGTTTATACTTATCATACCCAGTTCTTTATTCATAGACTGAATAGTCCTAGACTTACTCAGGCTTTATGTCTGACTCTACTTTTCATTCGTTCCCCCCCCCCCCGGTCCACAAGGAGGGAATATCGCAGCTTGACCAGCCTTCATATCCAGCTTGAAGAGAAAGAATGTATTGCTTGGATCTTTTCGTTTTGGACTATGGCTTTGGACAGCAACTATGGGACTTTTGCAGTTTATTTATGTTTTCTTTATGCTTCTTTAAACAATGTAATCAAGACAGTTATGATTTTGGAAATATTGTAAGACAATTATGGCATGGTTTGTGTAACACATATTTTAATGGAATAAAAGTTGTTGTTTTCCGCTGTTCAAAAATATGTGTTCTTATATCTGTCTTGTATATCTGTGACTTATACTTATAAACCTCCACCAAAATTAGGGCATTCCCTTTGAGAGTGACCCTAACGGAGGTGGGGTGTTTCACTTGGTATCAGAGCATAGGTTAACCAGATGAGATAAAAAGTTTTGAAAATTTATTTTCAAAAAGGAAATTTAAAGAAGCATTTTTTTAAAAAGATAAAACATTTTATTTTAAAAAGGCAAAGTCCCCAAAGCCATAGGTACTATCTCTTATCCTTCGTTTTGAATCTACCCTTTTTGTTTTAGCATGTCTGGAGACCTTACTCCCCAACTGCTAACGCTTTCACTCCTCCTCCTCCACGTGAACCAGCAAGCGGAAGAGTCCCAGAGTAGGAAGACGAATAATAGTCAAACAAGAAAGGATCGTAACAGTAATAATAAGAAACGGGAAAAAAGGAAATGCAATTTTTGTGGTACGGAAGAGCACATAGCCAAGGATTGTAGAAAGAGGAAAAGAAAGCAAGGAGAATGTTTTCATTGTGGGGAGACTGGACACATCAGCAAAGACTGCCTTGAGAAGACAGACTTTGAGAAGGGCGGGAAAGACAACAAGTCCCAAGAGAAGAGGGAGTGTAAATTCTGTGACAAAGTGGGGGCACTTAGTGAAAGATTGCCTGAAAAAGAAGGCCAAGATGAATGGTGGGTGCTTTTCTTGTGGTGAGACAGGCCACATGGCTAAGGACTGCCCAAAGAAACGAGGACAGGGGCAGAGGGCTGGATCCCCCTCGGGGGCGCAGGTTCATGTGCTAGAAGCACCACCTCTGCAACAGCGAGGTATAAATACTTCTGTAGAAAGTGTAGTTTGTCTTTATGATCACCCCGTTCGCACTTTATTTGATTCCGGCGCATCACACTCCTTTATCTCGTCTGCTTTAGTAGAATCTCTGCACCTAAAAACTAGTATGGTAGAGGACCCCTTAATTGTTTCAAGCCCAATTGGGGGCCCAGCTCATTTGTCTATGATCTGTGTGGGATTGAAAATTTCTATTCTAAGCATAGAGTTTAAATGTAGTGCCTTTGTTTTGGGCCATTGGTTGATTCTAGCGATGGAGTGGTTATCCAGTAAGGGTGACCATCTCTGTTTCGAAAAGAGGGTAGTTAGACTCTTGACTTGCCTCGGTAATACCCTCGAAGTCGCAGGTAACCTTTAGGGTTCTATCATGATTTGTTTCCTAGAATCTCTTGACACATTTATTGGTAATTTGTAATCCGATCGAGTAGTGTTCGCCACTAAGGCAGAAGGTTCATTTCGCTTATGCATGAGTTGTAGAGAATCACCTTAGTAACTACATTTGGCAACATGTTTGGCATTTATTTCCAAGAGATAGTTCTGCTACGTGGAATACCTGATAGTAAGTAGACGAGATCTAAAATTCACTAGTGAATTTTGGAGAGCCTGCATGAAACCATGAGTACGGCGTTATGTTTGAGCTGAGTATATTAGAAGTAGAGTAAGTGAAAGAGGAACGAGAGGCAACAGTGAAATAGGTTCCAACTCATATTTTGGAAACAAGAATTAAGAAGCTACGAAATTGTGAAGTTAAAGACGGACAAAGCATAATGGAGTTAAGCTCAAGGAAACGCGACTTAGAAGATTGAAGACTAGATTCGTGCATCATATCTCTTCTTAAGAGTATATCCTTGATCCCTCTCTTCCTGTAGAGCTTACTTGCATGCTATCTTTTGTGTATATCCTCTCAGTCCCATTCTCAATCCAATTTCTGTTGCAAACCCCATAGGGAGTATGACTCATCTGTTAGTAACACATGTTGGGGCTGGAGGGTGTTCGTTGGTTTGACTAAACTTTTTGGGTTTTATAGGATACGGGTTGGTCTTAGGGAGGGGCTTCCTTGTGACCTAAAAGGAGTCCATCATGCTTAGTTTCCTAGAATCATATATAGTGGTTAGGTTGAGTAATTCTTTGGGTGTCTGTCTGATGTTGATTTCGGTTTTCGGGGCTGATGCTTAGAGAGTTCTTCTCCTAATCAATATATATGTGGCATAGATTTCCAGTTTTGACATTGCCTAATGGGCACAAAGTTTTTACTTGCTTCTATCATTCGACTATACCTTTAGATAGGAAAATTGGGAAAATGGCCTATAGATTGGAGCTACCCGAAAAATTGGCCGGAGTTCACAACATCTTTCACGTTTCACATCTCCGAAAATGTCTACATGAGTCTGCTGAAGTGGTAGAGCCAAATATCCTGGAAGAAGCTGAAGTGGAACGCGAAGCAACCATAAGAAAAGTTCCAACCCGCATATTAGAAACGGAAGTGAAAAAGCTACGCAACCGCAAAGTCAAGCTCGTCAAAGTTCAGTGGAGCGACGCCAAAGGAGATGCAACTTGGGAAACTGAAGCTAAAATACGCGCACCCTAACCTTTTCTTTTCGAGGGTACATCTTTGATCTTTCCTTTTTCCTTAAGTTGCGCTTTTATCTATCTTTTTTTTAGGTATATCTCCTCGACCCTATCTTTTAGTTAGAAACTCTTTGGATGAAAACATGTAATTGAAACATGTTATGGATGATGGTTGCAAGTGGTTGCAAGTGGTTGCAAGTGATTGCTAGTGGTTGCTCGTGGTTGCATATACACACACAATCTAGGTTTTAGATCGGCTCAGTCACTTCAAATTGCATATGCATATATGTTTGCATTCGTATATGGTTGAACTTTAATGTATTGTCATATGGATGTTGCATGTGTTTGAATGATTGTGCACTCATGTAGAATCATGAATAGGAGGATTTGCATACATAATGGATTCATAGCACTTACATAATTCGCATTAAGGAGGTCAACTGAATCAGTGGACCGCCTGATTTTGCATTAGATAAGTACATGTACACACACACTTCGCATATGATCATGAAGCATTAGAAGTCTTTTAAGGACAATGGATGCTCGTGTTTGATGGATGAGTAGATGGATGTTTGGATGTTAGGATGTACATTCTTCCTAAACTTGAAGATTTCGGGGACGAAATCCTTTTTAAGTGGGGGAGAATGTAACACCCCGTGTATTCTATAACCGTGAAATTCACAAATTAAAGTATAACTAATTTCAAATCAGAGAATTAAGGGAAATGGGATACGCCATTGCGTTTGTCTCGAAATTCTGCTTGAGATAGAGTCTGAGTTTGCATAAAACGGATATCGTATGAAGAAGATATGGACGAACGAAGTTGGGCGAAAAACCAGAAAACGGGTCAGAATGCACTGGCGCACTTGGGAAGTGCGCCAGAACAAAAATGAATTGGCGCACTTGGGAAGTGCGCCAGTACATTTTTGACCTGACGCACCTGCCAAGTGCGCCCAGGTCAAAAATGACCTGCTGGTCAGTTCTGGTCAAGTCCTGGCTGGCCAGGTCTGTGTTTGGCCGATTTTCTGAGCCTTGCCTTGTCACTAGGGCTAGGTGTTAGCTCCTGGTTGGTCTCTCCTTCAAACGAACGGCTATTATTGAACCAAGCTTCATCGACGGTCTAAATCAACTCACAAACTCTATAAAAAGGACCTAAGGCTAACCCTAATTCACACAAACTAAAATGGAGATGAGACCGTCATGTTGCTGAGGAGAGACTAAGTATAGCCATCAGAAATTAAGAGGCAATTAGGAGATAAATCAAAAGCTTAAAGCAACTTTAATCAAATCAAAGCAATGCCTACAACAAAGGATAACATCTCCAAATTCAGAATTCAGATTCTTGAATTGAAGATTCGTCATACGCTGTAAGTAGAGTGCTATTCCGATATGAATTAAATAATTGTGTTGATTTGTGTAAAGAAAGAAATGGAATTGTGGCGATAATAATCTATATTTGTATGTTGCTTTGATGCTAAACGATTTGGGAATATTGTGGTATACGATTGGATATTTGCAAGTACGTGATTTGCGAAATGGAATTGTGGCAATAATAATCTATATTTGTATGTTATTTTGATTCTAAACGATTTGGCAATACTATGGTGTACGATTGGATTCATACAAGTATATGATTTATGTTGACAACCACATGTTGTGGAATTTTAATTGGGATTCATGCAAGCTTATGATTCATATTGAAAACTACATGTTTGTGGTAGTAATTTACAACACCCATTGATAATTGCAAGTATATGATTCATGTTGAAAGTAACAACTATATGTGTAATAGTTTATTTGAGATTCATGCAAGTATATGTTTTACTGTTATGCCAAAATGAGGTATAATTCTATGGTCATCTTTAGTGTAATTTGATCCATTTGAGTATTATGATTCATATGAAGTTATGTTGGAATTGGCATCATAGTTCAAGTATAAAAATCGTATTTTTGTGATAGTGACAAAAGCACGCATCTTTGTAAATTTGTATTAATTTTATGAACATGACTAAAACTATGTTCGTTATTATGCCCAATTGAAAAACATGTTTTTAGGCTCATGTTGTTATCATAAGTTACATTAGAATTACATTCCTCTTGCAAGTTTACATAGATAAAATAAAAACCATGATGTAAGTTTAGATATGTTTATGCTATAATTCTATGAATAGAATGAAAACCATGATTCATATAAGAATTAGGTTGGGATAATTCTAGTTGAACCATACTTTTGTATTAGTGACAAAAGTAAGTACCTTTTTGTTAACATGTAGTGATTTTATGAACACGATTAGTTTATATTATGCCTAAATAAATATATAGTCTTATATTTCTAGTCAAGACCCTGTGCCAATAATAATGATATCTAATTTAGTTAGATTCTTAATTTCAATTTTACATGGTTAGTTGAACCTATGATTCATGTTTAAGTTTATGCCATTATCATATGACTAGAATAATTCATGTTTAAGTACTTCTTATGCCATAATCATATGAATAAAATAATTCATGATTAAGTATTGTCTATGCATTAACCATATGAATAGAATGATTTATGTTTAAGTATTGTTTATGCTATGATTATATGGATAAAATGATTCATGTTATGCCATGATAATATGATATTACAATTGCAAGTTCACATGTGCCTATTTTATGTTAATTGAATCGTTCGTTGCAAGTTCATGCGTTCACACTCCTTTTTCATGTTACCTTATAAACACCGTGTTATAAGCCTCCCCTTTTCATTTGGCTAAATTGGGTTTAATTATTAAACCCAACACACCTTACGTTGGAACGAACGTGTAAAACGGGGGTAATGACGTTTGGGCTAAAATATAGAACATATGTGTTGGCATGTTCGACGCATGCCAACAATCTTGAAAAACAATTAGGTGGCATAAATAAATTTTAATCAATAAAGATGAATTTGAATAATGGGCCGCAAATATTTACATATAAAAAGAAAAGAGACAAAATATGTAAATGTAGAAAATACGATGTGTTTAACCCGAGGTTGGATTGAGTTGTGATGTAAACCTGCCCGGAACCGCCCGGCTGTCCAGTAGTCACAACAATACCTATCCAATGTGGGTGGTTAAACACGGAGCCCAATAAGGACCCGAGGTTAGACTGAGTTGTGGCGTAAGACTGCCCGGACCCAACCGGCAACAGGCAGCCACAACAATATATGTCTAATGTGAGAGGTCAAGGCTTTAATAAGACAATTAAGGCTGAGTCAGGATTGATAGGATTAAGTAAATTATATTAATACTTAATCAAAATGGAACATGCTAAACTAAACAGACTGATTGGGGGTTAGGTTTATAAAACACTTAACCAACTTAGCATGTTGGCTAGAAATAGAAAACCTAGTAGCGGGGGACCCTTTTCGCAGTAACCCTACAAGGTATCATGATACCCTGAAACTAGGCAGGGTGGGGCACGATTACTGGGCTGATTGTAAGAGGTCAAATCGACGGCGGTGGTGCAGCAGTGTAGGTTCTAACGGGGTGTGGGCGTGCACACACTCCGGCGCAGAAAAATAAGGCACTGGGCGCCACTAGCATACCTGTGCATTCTAGGATTGTGTCGGGCCGCCACCATGGGACTTGATACACCCCATGGTGGGACCAGCATAGGTAACTACAACATCGGGGGCCGTAAGACACATGTAACTATGCGAGTAGGAGCCGATCATCATAAAATGGATCACTTCACCCTGATTATGGGGTGCCTGTTGGGAACTAGTTTATATGGGTTCAGAGATTAATATGGGGTACGATAGAATATTCGACCCTAGACAACTTAACTTAGTTTGTGGTGCTTTCCCATTTCTAGTTTATACTTATCATACCCAGTTCTTTATTCATAGACTGAATAGTCCTAGACTTACTCAGGCTTTATGTCTGACTCTACTTTTCTTTCGTCTTCTTTTCTTCCGTTCCCCCCCCCCCCCCCCGGTCCACAAGGAGGGAATATCGCAGCTTGACCAGCCTTCATATCCAGCTTGAAGAGAAAGAATGTATTGTTTGGATCTTTTCGTTTTGGACTATGGCTTTGGACAGCAACTATGGGACTTTTGTAGTTTATTTATGTTTTCTTTATGCTTCTTTAAACAATGTAATCAAGACAGTTATGATTTTGGAAATATTGTAAGACAATTATGGCATGGTTTGTGTAACACATATTTTAATGGAATAAAAGTTGTTGTTTTCCGCTGTTCAAAAATATGTGTTCTTATATCTGTCTTGTATATCTGTGACTTATACTTATAAACCTCCACCAAAATTAGGGCATTCCCTTTGAGAGTGACCCTAACGGAGGTGGGGTGTTTCAAACTTACACGATCTATTAAATATACACTGTATGACATTTTTCCATACAAGTTGTCCTGGGACTCGACAAACCGAAAGCACTATTCAATACAACCATCTTAGGCAATCTTTACCTAAGATTTATACAACAGCCCTTTCACTTTACTCTGTCTTCAATTATCTTTGGCATATATGATTCATAACGCTTATGCCAATACGGAGTGGTTCTTCGGATAATAATCCAACTGGTCTCTCCATATTAACAACGTTAAAATGGTCGAAAACTTTGATAGTCGGTGAGTTAACCATCAAAGAAAAACACGTGTGCAAGCAATGATATTATTTCCAAATGGAAATTATATCGATCAATCATCATTTAACATTTATCTCTTTAGTTCATTAATTTACTTATCTCCTGTTTCCATATATTCAACATTTCTTATTTTCTAATTTTAGAAAATATACGTTATTAACAAAGGAAAACATTCCCATTTCCTGTTTTCTATATTAGAAAACATTTCTGGTTTCTTATTTGGAAAACATTTCCAAAGCTCCTTCATTGGATTTAAACTGATGTTTACATCAAACATCGCCATGCCATCTCAAACCATTTACTAAATTCGCTTAAACATCATTCACTATCAAACCTTACCATTTCTTAGTTAAGAAGGAAGTCAATCAAGTTGGGGTATAATTACCTCTCAGACCTTAACTGAACATTTTAACTTCAGAGTAGACAAAGTTTATCTTTTAAAACTTTAACAAACTTATTTAAGTTACTCTCTTTCGAATAAATCTCTATTCGATAACTCCTCCCTTCGAATAACTATATTCGATAATCTCTTTTATGAATAACTAGATTTGAAAACCTTTCTTCGAATAAACTATATTCGATTAACTCTATTCAATTAACTCTTTCGATTAACTCTATTGGATTAACTCTTTTTGATTTAACTCTAATCGATTAACTCTATTTGATTAACTCTTTTCACTTAACTCCTTTCGAATAAACTATATTCGATAACTCCTTTAACTCTATTCGAATAAACTATATTCGATTTACTCCTTTAACTCTATTCAAATAAACTAGATTCGATTAACTCCTTTCGAATAACTAGATTCGATAACTCCTTTAAAATAACTAGATTCGATAACTCCATTCTAATAACTAGATTCGATAACTCCTTTTGAATAACTAGATTCGATAACTCCTTTCGAATAACTAGATTCGATAAATCCTTTTAACTCGATTCGAATAACTAATATTCGATAACTCCTTTCGAATAATTAACGACCCGGAAAATCTGAACCAATTTAAATTTTTTAAACTAGCTAAAATTGTGGATTGTAAATATTTAAAATAAATATTTTAAATATTAGCAATGAAAAGTGAGTTTGAATCGACGTGTGAAAACGAATATAATTAATTCTAATTATAAACAAAGCCTGAAATGGCGCGGTAGTTTCAAAATTTGAATTCAAACTTCGACTGACTGTATCGGGTGTAAAACAAAACGGATTTGAGTGAAACCAAAAATATTTAAATCTGTTGGTGGACACCTTTCTAACGAATCTGAAAAATCGAAATTTCATAGCCGAAAGCAAAAGTTATGGCCAAATGGATTTTCAGAAAGGTCGCTATGGAATTTATATAGCCCGTGAAAATGGCAATCTTGCAAACGACCTCGGAATTTGACGAAACCACTTTTGTTGGATCCGGGATGTTAAACTATTGCTAGGTTTCAAATTTCATAATTTTTGAAGTTATTATGTGAGCGTGGCAAAGGAAAACGTGTTTTGGTCAATTTACAGTCAAATTGGATCGACCAAAAAGGGGCCTTTTTGCAAACGATCTCAGAATTCGACGAAACTAGTTTTGTTGGGACCGTATCATCAAAACATAGCTAGATTTATTTTTCTAGAATTTTTCAAATCAGTTTGTGGCTCTGGCAAATTGAAATGTATGTTCGAATCAAATATTGAATGTTATATATTTTAATTTGAAAGAAAACATACTGAAACAGTCGAATGGGCCTACGAAACATATCCCATTGTGTTCGGAATGGGGGTATTTAGCTGGGGACAACAGTCATTGGGTTTGAATTGAAGTTTGTTTGCAAAAACAATAATTTTTTAAATTATAAAACATCGGCCAATCAGAATTTTATATTCCTTAAAAAAATAAAATAAAAAAATTGCGGAAACCCACCCAGGCATCGCGATCGACGACGGAGGTAGTTCGAAGCTTCCTGGACCTTTTGGCGCCGCCACGTTCATCTTCAGGCCAGGCTCCAGTTGGGGTTTTTGAAGATCTCCTCTCCCTCTTCAAATCAGAACAAGTCTCGCCCCTTCTCGTTTTGTATTTCTCGAGATTCGTCGCTCTGAACTGGCGCCGTTCGCACCACTATAGCCGTCTCCTGCCACCGTCGAGTTCATCAGAAAGGAGACCTTCCGATGCGCCGCTTGAGGCTCTATAGCGTCGTGCAAGTGGATTGGCTTCATACTTCACGGATTCAAAGATTAATCGAACCCTAGTTTTGAACCTCGAAGCAAGGTATACGGCTGAGGTTATTTAATTGAATTGCGACACATTATTTCCATCGCTAATATGTTTTCATTATAAAAATCATATCTTTTTCGTTTCTTAACGAAATTCAGTGAAACAAGAGACAGTGGACTCGTGTGGATGTCTTCTACCTTCTAGAAGAGACTGCATATTTTTCTGAGCCTTTTGCTATTTTTGGTGGAGTGGAATCCAAAGTGAGATTTTTAAATTATAAATGAAATGGAAAACGATGATGTATAAATTTTATAGTCAATGTATGAGTTATATAAGCGTTGTACACCTCTTCTATAAGCGTTGTAT
This sequence comes from Allium sativum, assembly GCA_030737875.1. Classification (NCBI taxonomy): domain Eukaryota; kingdom Viridiplantae; phylum Streptophyta; class Magnoliopsida; order Asparagales; family Amaryllidaceae; genus Allium; species Allium sativum. Next base: position 164,077,168 of record CM060923.1, read on the forward strand.
AAGTTGTACGTTCGATGTATAATTTGTATATGCATTGTAAAAATTATATATGTGTTGAAATAGAAGTGAAATGTTATATATATATATATATATATATACGCCCCTCGTCCACAAACCATGGACAATATTTATTGGTTGTGATTGGTGTGAAAATTAATTGATAGCGAATGGTTGATTGAAATTGTTTGTGGTTGAAATTGATTGATTGTGGTTGAAAAATACCCGTTTGTGGTTGAGAAATATTTGGTTGAAACCACATAGGATTAGTTTGTGGAAATGAAAAAAATATACATGCCGCCTACGTGCGAACTAGATGCATGATTTCCCATTGTCAAAAGCTGCGAGGCTTTAAGGTAGAGCGAGGAGCCGTACTAGGAACGGTCCCGGGTTTAACTACCCTGCCGTTATGCTGCCGAAATTTTGAATAATATTCATGTGTTAGAATTATTTCCATTTGTTGAAACTATATTTATTCGTTAAATAGAAAACCTTCATGTGTTGAATCGATATTCATTTGTTGGATAGAAATTCATGCGTTGAATGGTATTCGTGTTTTAAATATAAAAATCACCTTTATATATATATACAAACTATAGAAAACCTTCATGTGTTGAATTGAAATTCATTCATTGAATTGAAATTCATGTGTTTAATGGTATTCGCGTTTTAAATATAAAAATCACCTTTATATATATATATATATATATACACACACACACACACACACAAACTATAGAAAACCTTCGTGTGTTGAATTGAAATTCATGTGTTGAATGGTATTCGTGTTTTAAATATAAAAATCACCTTTTTATCGATATATATAAACTATAGAAAACCTTCATGTGTTGAATCGAAATTCATTCGTTGAATTGAAATTCATGTGTTGAATGGTATTCATATTTTGAAAGAAATTGTTTTATAATAAAAATCCAATTTTTATCATCGATATGAACTATATAAAATAATCTTGTTTTGAAATTAATTGTTTTATAATAAAAATCCTATTTTTATTACCTATATGAACTATATAAAAAAATCGTGTTTTGAAATGAATTGTTTTACAATAAAAATCACATTTTTACTATATACATGAATTGTTAAAAATAGTGAAGTTTTGAAATAGAGGACAGTTAGATAAAAATATCATTTTTATCAAACGTATGAAGAGAATATAGTTTTGAAATCGAAGAATCAATATATACATATATATATAAACAGAATTGAAATATATCGAATAACGAAGCTGTAGTTCGTATTTTGAAACCGTGATTTCAAACGATTAGTGCGGGAGATCCGACCATTGGATTTTCCCGAAACCGCAACCGTTGGGTTCGCTTTGGAAATATCTTTCCAACGGCACCAACTTTGTAAAAATCCAACATTTGGATTGTCTGCAATGTTTAATTAAAATCTGAAGAAAAACAGCACCAGAATCGATTATATATATATATATATATATATATAATTATACTAAATCGAATAACGACGCTGTAGTTCGTATTTTGAAATCGAAACTTCAAACGATTGTACCGGGAGATCCGACCGTCGGATTTTCCCAAAACTGGAACCGTTGGATTCGTTTTGAAAAGATCTTTCTAATGATGTAAATTTTTTGAAGATCCAACGGTTAGATTTTCATATATGTGTAAATCAAATCTGAAGAAAAATAGCGCCATGGCCGCGTTATGGCCCGAAGCGTCGTTTTGAATAAATTGCCTATTTTAAAATAAATAAAAATAGCGATAAATCGTTATAAAATATTATAAACGATATGGATGTGAAACTTAGAAACTAACTGAAGGTTGGCTAAGTCGAATGGTTTCCTGGTGTTGATCTGATGTTGGTTTCGGCCTTCGGGGTAAATATTTGGGAAATCGTTCTCTTACTGATTCACAGTTAGTGACTAATGAATTGAAATGATGCGTAGTAGTGTTTGTGTAGCACTTGTTTATTATTTACACGAGTTGCTTAGAAAGACCGGGTTTATCCCATTCTGAATAACTGAATCGACGATAAGAAATCGAAGATGAAGACGGTGGTCGAAAACCGGAGATCTTCACCTCGTTTGGATGGTAACCGAGGTCTTGATTGGGAGGCATCTCAAAATATGGATAATGAGTGGTGATCGTCCAGACGTACGTGGTGATCGATGGGTTTGCGAGGTATATAGTGCCTCCGGTTTCGTTCAGACCCAGAACGGACTTGCAAATGGACAGTGTGTCTGACATTGGAATTTATTCTGTGTGAATGGTAGCCATCAGTTGCACGGTGTGAATTGCCTGTGTGGCATGCTAAGATGCAGTGATCAGGGCTTCTGTTGAAAAGAAAGTCTTTTGGTGATGATCAAAGCACCGCCTGTGTGGCGTAGCTTTGTGTATAACGTGAATTCGCGAGCCTCACAACCCGGTGTGAACCAGAAACGGGAGAAGGACCTCAGGGAGGGCATGCGTTTCTTTCTAGTTAGAAGTGGCGTCAGTGGTTTTACACGCCCTGACGAGATTGACTTATGTGGTTGTTGCTGTTGCGAGGCGCCTCGGTTATATCGGTCGATCCGGGACCGATGGAGTCATTCGTTGGCTCGTTTACGCCCCAAAGGGCGGGGAAACATATTGTTCAGGCATAATAATCCCCATCGGTGGACCGACCTTGTAGCTTCAAGGCTTGCCTGCACGCTTGCCTGTGGCTCGGGCTAGAGAGTCGTGAAGTTGGTAAGGACTATCTTTTGCCTTGGTTCATGACGGAAATCCAATTTCCAAATACGTGACTGTGCGGTTTTGATTGTATACCTATATATGGAGACTTAGTAGTATGGGGCATTAATGCCATCTATGATTGATACTTATGATTTGGAATTGTTTTTGAAACATATAAACACTAGAAGTAATATCAAATGCTTTTGTTTTATTCGTATCAAACATATCTTGGCCATTATAAGGTAAAAACTCTATCCTCCGGTTTGCGTTGCATTGTGTGATGGGAACTGAGTCTTATAATGGTTTCATTTTTATAAAAAGCATTGCAATGTTTAAAAGAAAGATTTGTTTTTAAAGCACTGGCAATCCAATGGAGAAAACCCATTCCACGAAAGTGGCGTGGTCCTGTGATTAGCCATATTATAAATGTGTTGAGTAGATTTCTCATACCAGTCCCATGACGGACTCGTAGTTTGTTTCACTTTAAAACTCGGGTGCCCCTTTTTCTACACGGGCAGCCATGTATTCAGGTTTTAGCTGGCTTTCTCTGGATAGCTGTAGCTGAAGATGGATTCTATCATTTATCTCTTTTTATGCAGTTCAGCTCCTATTGTATATTATGTTTGTTTTTCCGCTGTAGACATATATGTATATCTGAACTTTATTTGTACTAAGTAAGATCCGTATACTGTGTAACTCTGATGATTACGTTTATCCAGTGTATTCTATTATGCATTATCTGATGTATTTATTTATTTTTGTTCTGCTATTATCTGTTTATGTGTTATATTCCAAGGATTACCCTTGCCTCCATCAATACGGGGTTTGGGGTCGTCACATCTAAAGATTACCCTTGCCACCATCCGTACGGGGTTTGGGGTCGTCACATCGTGGTATCAGAGCTTTGGTTAAGCTTAGTTCTGGAATATAACATATTAACGAACTCGTCAGAAATAGAACCAGTAGTGTTCTACGATGGGTAACTCATTACAGATAGGATAGGTAATATCCTAGTATGAGTAGCAGGATGAAATAAAACCTTGATAGATACATTTACATTTAAGTATTTGTCTCTATATTTTGAAATATCTTTTCTGCGACCTAACACTTGATCTGCTATTTGCAGAAATACTTGAAAATGAGTGCGAGAAACAGAAGAAGTAATACTGACCCAGATATAGAAGCTCTATTTATGAAATATAGAAATCTTTGTGGAAAACCCATCTCGGATGAAGAATCAATTATGAAAACACAAGCCTGGATTCATTCGGCTGAGAAAATCTTTGAAGGATTAAAGCTGAGAGATGACCAGAAAAGATTATTGGCGTCCTGGGCACTCCAAGACAAAGCTTTGTTCTGGTGGGATTCGGTTATCAAGGATAATCCAGAAGGTGATATCACCTGGGATAGAAGCAAAGTGATTTTTCTGGAACGATTTTCTCCTCCTAAAGCAATTGAGCGACTATGTGATGAATTTTCTTATCTGATACAAGGAGATATAACCATTCCCGAATATCATAAGAAATTCAATGAACTTTCTCACTTTGCCCCTCATCTAATTGAAAATCCGAAGAGGAAGAATTTGAGATTTATCAACGGGCTATAAAGAAAATATCAGAACAGTGTAATGAGGAACGTGAAGCTCCCCTTTTCTGAAATGATATACATGGCTTACCAGAACGAGGATCTCAACAAGAAAGGTATGTTACGGTACGAAGAGGAAGTCAGCTCTAGTAATAAAATTAAGTCTGAAACTGATCGTCCTGGGGCCAGTACAATGTCTGAGGTCGGTAAGAAGCCTAAAGACAATCGGAAAAGGGCCAGATCCGAGAAAGAACCCGTAACGATGGCCACATGCTCTAACAGCAATAGGCAAGGACATCTCTCGATAAGTTGCCGATCTCTAAAGAAACCAAAAAGGGATGAATCTAAATCCAAGAATAAGTTTCAAGTGACCCGAGAGTGCAATCTTTGTCATAAGACTGGTCATATAAAGAGAGACTGCTGGATGTTGAAAAAGACCAAAATGGTTCAAGTAAATGAAGTAGCAGAAAACTCAGCACCCTCAGATAGTCAGGGAAGGTCAGATGTTTTAGAAGGCACGCTTAATGTCAAAAATATTCTAGTTAAAATACTGTTTGACACAGGTGCGTCACGAAGCTTTATTGCCAAGAATGCAGTTAAGAAGTTAGATTTGAAATTGAGGAAGCTCAAAGAACCAATGACTGTCCAAAATCCGGTTGGGGGTTCCATCGATCTCAGTTGGGTTTGTGCGGTACCTGTCTCTTTTTCCTGCTATAAATTCCCTACCATCTCCATCATCATGAATTTTAAGGAGTTTGATCTTATATTGGGGTTGGATTGGCTAACAAAATATGAAGCTGAGGTTAGATGCACCGAGAGAGTTGTAAAGGCGAAGGCCCAATCAGGGAATTATATAACCATACCATGTGAAGGCCCGAATTCAAATAGGAAAGACATCTGGGCAGCTCTCGATATTTCTCCTGCTCAAATATAAAATATCCATGAAGTCACAGAGAATATTCCCGGCCTCGTAAAAGATATTCCTGTCATCAAGAATTATGCGGATGTGTTCGAGGAAGTTGTTCGCTTACCTCCGTAGAGGGAAATTGATTTCAAGATCGCTTTGATTCCGAATGCAAGGCTGGTAGTTCACGATATTCGAAGAATGTCCTTGAAAGAGAAAGAAGAACTTGACAATCAAACATGACAGCTAGTATGGAAGGGTCTGATCAGGCCTAGTTTCTCTGATTGGGGAGCAACAGTGGTGTTTGTCTCAAAATCAGACGGTACTCTGCAACTATGTGTGGATTATCGCGATTTGAACAAGCAGACGATAAAGAACAAATATCCATTGTCGCGAATCGATGATCTATTGGATCGTCTAAATGGAGCACAAGTATTTTCAAGAATGGACCTAGCTACAGGCTTCCGTCAGCTTCGAATTGCCGAAGAGTGTGTTCCAATGATAGCATTAAGAGGTACAGACTTATTCTACGAGTGGTTAGTAATGCCGTTCGGCTTATGTAATGCTCTAGCTTACTTCGTTGATCTGATGAATAGAGTATTCATAGGGGTTTTGAATAAAATTGTTCTGGTTTTTATTGACGATATTCTAATCTTCTCTAAATCAAAGGCCGAACATGAAAAGCATTTGGAACAGGTTCTGGAAATCCTCAGAAGGAATGCATTAAAAGCCATACTATCCAAATGTATATTCTGGCAAGATGAAGTGAAATTTCTAGGCCACGTCGTAGCGAATGAAGGAAATGCCGTGGATCTAAGTAAAATCACAGCTATTCAAAACTGGAAACAGCCCAGTACCCCAACAGAAGTCCGTAGTTTTCTCGGATTGGCTAGTTATTACCGGAAGTTCGTTAAAAACTTTTCGAAGATATCAGGTCACTTAACAAAGCTTACAAAGAAGCACTCAAAATTCAAATGGACTCCAGAAAGTGAGGAGGCTTTTGAAGATCTAAAGTTATGATTAACGACTGCTCCAGTGTTAACCATAATCGACGGCAATCAAGATTTAAAAGTCTGGACTGATGCTTCTAGAGAAGGCCTTGGCGCAGTGTTAATGCAAAGGGGTCAAGTGATTGCTTATGCTAGCCGTTAGCTGAAACCACACGAGAAAAACTATGTAACTCATGATCTTGAGTTATTGGCTATCGTATTCCCTTTGAAAATCTGGAGAGGCTATCTTCTGGGTGAGAAATTCAAACTGTATACAGACCATCAGTCGTTAAAGTATCTGTTCACCCAGAAAGACCTGAATCTGAGGCTGCAACGTTGGCTAGAGTTCCTTGCAGCATATGATTTTGAGATTCTATACACTCCAGCGAAAGCCAATGTCGTGGCCAATGCATTAAGCCGAAAGAATGTAATGATCGCCAGCTTTATTATTACGACTTCCTTGATTGACAAAATATCTATTCTTCAGAAGGAGGATAACTTTATTAAGGATAAGATCAAAAGGATTCAGAAAGGCGAACCCTCATGTTTTCAAATAGATAACGATGGGACTCTGAGATTGAAAGGAAGGATTTGTGTTCCAGACATCCCCGAGTTAAAAAGGGAAGTGTTAGATGAGTGTCACAAATCCAAGCTGAGTATCCATCCCGGTGTGGCCAAAATGTATAACGTCCTCAAGCGAACATTCTGGTGGAAGGCTATGAAAAGAGACGTTTCAATATATGTTAGCCGATGCCCTACTTGCCAGCTAGCCAAAGGTGACCAGCAGAAACTTTCTGGACTGCTGCAACCGCTGGACGTTCCAGGCTGGAAGTGGGAACATATTTCCATGGACTTCATTGATGTTTTTCCCAGAACCAGAAAAGGAAATGACAGTATTTGGGTGATCGTAGATTGCATCACGATGACTGCCCATTTCATACCTGTCAGATCAAACAGAATTGCTCAGAGTCTGGCGCAGATATACTTCAAGGAAATTGTTAGACTACATGGACTGCCGCTCAGTATAGTCAGTGAAAGAGATACAATATTTACTAACAAATTATGGGAGGCATCTCAAGTAGAGCTGGGAACAAAACTGAACTTGAGCACCGCCTATCATCCTCAGACAGATGGTCAGACTGAGAGGGTGAATCGTATTTTAGAAGATCTATTACGGGCTTATGTTCTAGATTTTGGCGGATCATGGGAAGACCATCTGCATTTCGCTGAATTCTCTTATAACAACAGCTACCAGGCGAGCCTGACAATGTCACCATTCGAAGCGTTGTATGGTAGACCGTGTCGATCTCCTGCTTGTTGGGTCGAACCCGGTAATAGACTTGTGTTGGGGCCTGATATGATCCGAGAAGCTACCGTGTAGTGACCCGAAAATCCAGTCCAATTTGAGCTAACCAAATAACACAAGTCCAACCCCAAATTGCACTAAAAATTGAAGAAACTAATAGAAAGAAGATAGAGGGTGAGAATAGTTAATGTAGAACTAATAGAATAGAAGAAGAAGAAGAACATCATCATCAAAGTAAACACGAATCTCACAGCGGAACGAATAAAATATAACATAACTTTTGAAATACAAACAGTTATATATACAATAGCACTTATCAGAGTGCAGCACTTACAACAACAACGGAAATAATAATAGCTATAAAATCCTGAAGCCTCCTGCTCCAAGCTCTCCAAGTGTATCTGTAAAATCCCGACTACTTGACTGCCCGTACAAATTAGGAACCCAAGAGTTTAGGGAAAACAACAAAGTAAACTCTGGGTCAGTCATGGGACTGGCATGAGTAAAACAGTTTAAAAATAGTTTGAACATGTAAACGATATCTTATAAGACCACGCCGCATAACGGAACGGGTTTTTCCCTTATGAAAATCCAAAATATCTTTATATCAAAAACCTTTTTGATATTATAATAATGTCTATGTACAAATAGATATCAATCTAGCAGAAACGCTTTCATCTCACGTTCTACATATAGTATACAATCAAAACCGCAAGCACGTATTGGGTAATGGATTTCCAACTATGACAAGGTATGGAACCACCTTCCGATCAGTGTACTCTAGGAACTATACACTGGAGTTCAAAAAGAACATCTTGCAACTCAGCCACACATGACCGACCACTCATTTTGCTTGAGTGTATCGAATGTACATCACCAACGGTTGGGATCAGCAACCGTTCCCGTATGTATATGGGACAGCATTGATAGATTTAAGAAACAAATGAATATTCTCTAGATAGGTGGTTATACATCCTACTTCGGTGCGACCGACTTAGCCATGCTGCCTTCCCGATTTCTGTCATTTACCGGATGTGAGGGTAGAAGCTACGCATATCTTTTCATATCATATCTTCATTTACTTGGAATACCACATCGTCATACCCGCCAAATCATTATCGATTTCTCCAACGGTATCACGGGTATGAAGCTAAGAGAAATGAATTCCTCCACCACCAAACGTAATACGTTGAAGAGATCAACATATATGATTCGTTAGGAATACTCTGTCAGACATTCGTTCATACAAGTTGTCCTGGGACTGGACAAACCGAAGGTACTATTCAGTACATCCATCTTAGGCACTGTTATCTAAGACTTATACAATAGCCCTTGTACTTTACCCCATCTTCAATTTTCTTTGGCATATATGATTCGCAACGCTTATGACAATATAGAGTGGTTCTTCGGATAATAATGCAACCGGTCTCTCCATATTAACAACGTTAAAATGGTCAAAACTTCGATAGTCTGTGATTTAACTATCAAAGAAAAACTCGTGTGCAAACAACAATATTATTTCCAGGTGGAAATTTATATCAATCAATCATCATTTGTTTCTTTAGTTCATTACTTTATTTATCTCCTCTTTTTCCTATATTCAACCTTTCTTATTTTCTAATTTTAGAAAATATACTTTATTAACAATGGAAAACATTTCCATTTCCTGTTTCCTATATTAGAAAACATTTCTGATTTCTTATTTGGAAAGCATTTCTAAAGTTCCTTCATTGGGTTTAACAGATATTTAAATAAACATCGCTATGCCAACTCAAACCATTTCTGAATTCACTTAACCATCATTCACTATCAAACCTTACCATTTCTTAGTTAAGAAGGAAGTCAATCAAGTTGGGGTAAAATTACCTCTCAGACCTTAATTGAACAACGTTATAACTTCGAAATAGTAACAATTTATCTTTTAAACCTTTAACAACTTCTTTACATAACTCTCGGATTCAATTTACGAATCCACTTCCTTATTGAAAACATTGATTATAACGATAACGTTATAACCCCTACTTTCGCAATACCTAATTTCAATTATAACTTTTATTCTTACTTTGACTAATTAACCTACTCTAGTTTATTAGAGTATACTCTTGATTTAAAAACTGGAAAGTAAATATTACTTTCCCAAATTCGGCATAATTGAATTCGACGTTTAATTCTTTTTCGTGTAATCTCTATTTGATTAACTCTTTCTCGAATAACCTATATTCGATTATCTCTCTTCGAATAACTTATATTCGAAATCTCTCTCTTTCGAATAAACTATATTCGATCTCTTTCTTTCGAATACGATATATTCGAAAATCTCCTTTCGATTTAAACTAGTCGATAGCTCCTTTCGATCTAACAATAATCGATAACTCCTTTAACTCTATTCGAATAACCTATATTCGACTAACTCCTTTAACTCTATTCGAATAACCTATATTCGAATAACTCCTTTAGATTAACTCATTTGGATTAACTCAGTTTGATTAACTTATCTTGACTAACTTAACTCAATTAACTCGACTTATTTAACTCCACTATATTAACTCCTGTCGAATAACTAATATTCGATTACTCTATTTAACTCCGTTTAACTCTATTCAACTCCATTCGAATAACTAATATTCGATAACTCTATTCAACTCCATTCGAATAACTAATATTCGATAACTCTATTTAACTCCGTTTAACTCTATTCAACTCCATTCGCTTGAATCTAGATCGCAGCGATCACAATGGTTACGCCTGATTCCCTCAGGAAACATCCAACCGCCGTAGGCTATTTACAGCCCTGCGAATTACGCTAGCAGTCATACTAAATGGCATCTCATCTGGATTAACTCTAATTGTTCAATTTTAACTGTTTAACTCTAACTAGTTAACTCAAACTGATTAACTCTACTGATTAACTCTACTGATTAACTCTAACTGGTTAACTCTAACTGATTAACGCTACTGATTAACTCTACTGTTTAACTCTAACTGGTTAACTCTACTGATTAAATCTACTGTTTAACTCTAACTGGTTAACTCTACTGGTTAACTCTAACGGTTAACTCTACTGATTAACTCTACTGTTTAACTCTAACTGGTTAACTCTACTGATTAACTCTACAGTTTAACTCTAACTGGTTAACTCTACTGATTAACTCTACTATTTAACTCTATCTGGTTAACTCTACTGGTTAACTCTAATGGTTAACTCTATTCAACTAACTCGACTCGACTAACCCCTTTCGAATAACATATTCGATTAACTAACTTTCGAATACCATATTCTATTAACTAACTTCGAATACCATATTCGATTTACTAACTTCGAATACCATATTCGATTAACTAACTTCGAATACCATATTCAATTAGCTAACTTCGAACACCATATTCGATTAACTAACTTCGAATACCATATTCAATTTCTCTTTTTTGAAAACGTTTATCCATTTAAAAAGATTCCCTTTTTACAACGTCTATTCGTTTATAAAGATTCACTTTTTAGTAACGGTTCTTCACTTTATAAATGTTCTTTTAAATAACGTTTTCCTTTTTATAACGATTTCCTTTTTGTAACATCTTATTCCGTTATAAACCAATTTCCTTTTTATTAACTCTATTTATTTTCTAAATATTCCCTTTTCAATTCTATTCTTCAAAATATTCTAACTCCTTAAATTTCCGAAAAAATTTGCCACAACATCCTTTGTAACGGGAGCATCGGGAAAATCCCCAAACCCGCAACACAGGCCTTTCCATTCAAAAAGAAAATATTTTGAATTTATTTCCTTTTTAAAATATCTCCTATTTATAAATATTCCATTTATAAATATTCCTTTTTTATAAATATTCAAATTTATAAATATTTCTTATTTATAAATATTCCATTTATAAATATTTTATTTTCAACATCACTTTGAAATTCCCCTTATCCACATTTCAGTATGTTATGGTATTCAATCATATCAAATAACGATGTTCAACAACGTCAAACCACATATAATTGACAACATATTATATATCACATTATATAACAGAATATATGAATCAAAACAGTATTATAAATATTGAGGAACCCAGTTGGGTCCCTCCAACCTGTTTCCCTGCATCCACAAATGTTACACAGTATAATCAACATCCATTACAGTTCAGTACGAATTATTCTGATAAACAGAATCAATATCTATATATATTTATATTTATATTTATATTTATATTTAATTGTTTATATATATATATATATATATATATATATAATTTCAACTAACTGACTAGCAGTTCAATCAATCAACCAAGACACAACAATCAATAGATGATTAACAGTTCTAAAAATACATTATAAAAATATAACCGTTCAGAGTTGGTGAGTTTTACTCACATTTGCGTGTTAGCCGTTAAATAATGGTTTGCGTTATTTGATTCAGTCGGACAATTTATTTTGTCATAAATTCATACGAGCTCGAATCCACTTCCAGTCAGCTTCATTTTGAAGCTCTCGTCCATACGATCCCAACGCAACTTACGGTTTGTCCATCTGATATCGTATGCACCCATTATGAATTATACAAGTTTTGAACGTTATTTGGTTAAATAAAACAAAGCTTTAATTGGGCTTTACCCAATTTAATATGGCCCAACAACTCACCCGCTCCACATCATCAGATATTTACCCATTCTTCCTCCCCCAATTGAAAATAGCGAATGCATCTGGTGAAATAAATCCCCGTTGACCTTCCATTTGACCCACATCGTACTCCACTCATACATCTGCACCGCCATTTCCTCCATTGTTCACACCGTTGACCGTGCCTCTGACCTTCGCCCCCCAACACTTCGGCCTCCCGTCAGCTTTGCAACCACCACTACCTGACTCAGCAGCTCGCTCTACACCATCGAAGACATCCGTCCTTCTTTTCGCAACAAATGGAAATAAGCAGCACCATATTCCAACATTATTCCCATGCTCCACTCACCTTACTTCCTCTAATTATTAACATACGCACGCTACTGAAGAACGACACCAACATGGCCTCCTTCCCATCCCTCTAGCAACGCCCATACTCCATGAATTTCAGACCAGGTCACCTTTTTATTTTAGTTTTGAGTTTCTACGTTTGGTGGCGGCTCGTTTTCTGAGAAGGGAATTAGGTCTTTAACGATGGTAGTTAATGTGCATTTATAAGGGTAGATTTTGTGGGCAGGGAATATTCCCTGGAATATTCCCTTACCATTTCATTTCGATCCATTTTAAATTCGTATGATTTCCATTTTTGACAAACAAAGCTAATCCTAGCATAAAAACACATTCCGGATCCAATGGGACAGGTTTCGTCGAATTCCGACACCGTTTGCGAAAATCCTTTAGAAAATATCAATGAAAAACACCGAGCAATAATTCCTTAAAATTACAGAAAAAATCCTAAAAATATGAGGCCTTGACGTTTCACTAGACCTCTTCCTAAGGTTTCGTATGAAACTTGTTTCGTTGAATTCTGAGTCCGTTTGACCAACTAACCATTCGGCTTAGTTTGTTTTAAGTTAAAAACATAGCGTACCCCACTATGAAATATTCTGTTCACATAGAGACTGTTATGGACAGAAACAAAATACCATTGAAATGAGTGACGTGCTCTGGTCCCAAAAATGTATAAATACCGGTAGATGGACTCATATTGTGAAACCACGAAATGTTGATACAGGGTGCCAAATACTCCAAATAAAAAGTTGCTTATTTAATTAATTAAAAATTACCATAAAATTATAAAAATTCAATTATCACTATTTCCAAAAAGAATCTTGTCTAAATTCAAAACCGATCTCTAGTTATATCGAATAAACCATTACGGTCGAAAAACGATTCTATAGAGACTATTCTAAAATTTGATTTGGACATATCTAAAAATCTACACGACGAAATCCTGATTTTTCTCTTCCGCTAGAAAGATATACTCCACCTGCTCCACACGTTTCTTGTTTCATAGAAATCCAATTTAAAACGAACTCTGTACATTCAGTTGAAGTTCAAATCGTCAAATAGTGAACCGTCGTGCCATTTCGAGCTCGATTTTAATTATAATATAAATTATAAATCCAACTGGCTTATATAAATATATTCGTCAATATAATTCAATATAAACTGAATTATATATTTTCAACTATCCAGTTTACACAATATTGTGAATTCCGTTATTCCCGATTATTCCGGAAATATATTATCCTATTATTTATATTAATTAAATATAAATATTATTTAATTCCAGTTATTGATATTGTTAAATCGATATTTAATAATTAAATTAGTTAATTATTCTCCTGCCAAATTACGGGTCAATACAATCTTTCCCCCTTAAAATAATTTCACCTCGAAATTGCTAAGGTAGGGGACGACCCTATCTTCTCGGTAAAGATATATCTGTTTACCTCTTATCTCCGGTTTCAACTGAACCAATTAATATCGACTAAAATATTAATTTATTCCGACTAACTAAATTTTTAAAAATTCTGAAAATTTTCTAACACCCTAATTTTTTTGAAAAATTTCGCCCTAACCTCCTTTTTACAGCCCTATCGGTAAAATCACAACTCGCCTCACTAGGCCTTCTCCAACCCAAAAGAAAATCAAACAGCCAAGCGGCTTGCCAATTCGGCTCATCAAAATCTCAAACTCATATCAAATATAAACTGGTACCTTTTTGTCGGGCATATCAACTCTATCACTTCCATATGCTATCAACTCAGCATATACCAGTGTTATCTCAATCAAATTCCAATCAGTTCATATCCTCAAATCCAAATCGAATTTCATTCGAACCCCAATATCAATTTCCAAATTATTGACTTATCAATTTGGTTCCATTCTAGATTATCTCTAATCCAACTGAATTTTATTTAACTTAGTTCAAGTTAAATTTAAATTTATTTATTCATTTATACCATCTCAATCTATTTAACTTCAGTAGTTAAATTTTAATTCTAGAACATAAATTCCTGGGTTCCTTTCAAATCAATTTGTAATCATAATGCCAACTCAAAAGCTTGGAATTTCCAAATAACTTGTCTTTCTCAAAACAATTCAAAAACAAAATCTTTGGTAGTAATCCGTCACTTACAACTCGAAAATGAACACTGATGATGTCGCGATTCATCATCAGAATCTAATTTCCAGCTATCAACGTGAGTTCAATACTATATCATTTTCAGATTGAAAAACAATTTCAAAATCTCCCAGGAACTTAAAATTTCCTTATTTTAATTCCAATCTGATTTAAATTTAGATTTAATTCATCTTATTTCATATACTTTAATTATATGAATTCTGATTAGTTATTTATAACCATTTCACCTTTTTATAATCTTATTCGATTATAATAACAACCAACACAACAAATATACTATATCAAAACATATTATGCCGGTTCATCGTATTTAAGTGTTTATAGAACTCCTACCGATACAGTGGATCAAACTGATCGACCAGAATCCATAAGCCACTCAACCAATAAGTCTCCACAATATAAATCACTTTATATTAACTAACAAATACGCACTCGTATATATACACTCAAATTCAGTCTAAGGTATTACTAACCCCATCTCTACTGAATTACGCCACAGAGCCAAGATAATAACTAAACCAGTGCTCTGATACCAACTGTAGTGACCTGAAAATCCGGTCCAATTTGAGCTAGCCAAATAACACAAGTCCAACCCCAAATTGCACTGAAAATTCAAGAAACTAATAGAAAGAAGATAGAGGGTGAGAATAGATAAGGTAGAACTAATAGAATAGAAGAAGAAGAAGAACATCTTCAGAGTAAACACGAATCTCACAGCGGAACGAATAAAATATAACATAACTTTTGAAATACAATCAGTTATATAAACAATAGCACTTATTAGAGTGCAACACTTACAACAACAGCGGAAATAATAATAGCTATAGAATTCTGAAGCCTCCTGCGCCAAGCTCTCCAAGTTTATCTGTAAAATCCCGACTACTTGACTGCCCGTACAAATTAGGCACCCAGGAATTTAGGGAAAACAACAAAGTAAACTCTGGGTCAGTCATGGGACTGGTATGAGTAAAACAGTTTAAAAACAGTTTGAACATGTAAACGATATCTCATAAGACCACGCCGCATAACGGAACGGGATTTTCCATTATGAGAATCCAAAATATCTTTATATCAAAAACCTTTTTGATATTATAATAATGTCTATGTACAAATAGATATCAATCTAGTAGAAACGCTTTCATCTCACGTTCTACATATAGTATACAATCAAAACCGCAAGCACGTATTGGGTAATGGATTTCCAACTATGACAAGGTATGGAACCACCTTCCGATCAGTGTATTCTAGGAACGATACACCGGAGTTCAACAAGAACATCTTGCAACTCAGCCACACATGACCAACCACTCATTTCGCTTGAGTGTATCGAATGTACATCACCAACGGTTGGCATCAGCAACCGTTCCCGTATATATATGGGACAGCATTGATAGATTTAAGAAACAAATGAATATCCTCTAGATAGGTGATTATACACCCTACTTCGGTGCGACCGACTTAGCCATGCTGCCTGCCCGATTTCTGTCATTCACCGGATGTGAGGCTAGAAGCTACGCATATCTTTTCATATCATATATTCATTTACTTGGAATACCACAACGTCATACCCGCAAATCATTATCGATTTCCCTAACGGTATCACGGGTATGAAGCTAAGAGAAACGAATTCCTCTGCCACCAAACATAATACGTTGAAGAGATCAACATATATGATTCGTTAGGAATACTCTGTCAGACATTCGTCCACACAAGTTGTCCTGAGACTGGACAAACCGAAGTTACTATTCAGTACATCCATCTTAGGCACTGTTATCTAAGACTTATACAATAGCCCTTGTACTTTACACTGTCTTCAATTTTCTTTGGCATATGTGATTCGCAACGCTTATGCCAATACAGAGTGGTTCTTCAGATAATATTCCAACCGGTCTTTCCATATTAACAACGTTAAAATGGTCAAAACTTATATTATTTCCAGGTGGAAATTTATATCAATCAATCATCATTCAACATTAGTCTCTTTAGTTCATCACTTTACTTATCTCCTATTTTTCCTATATTCAACCTTTCTTATTTTCTAATTTTAGAAAATATACTTTATTAACAATGGAAAACATTTCCATTTCCTGTTTCCTATATTAGAAAACATTTCTGATTTCTTATTTGGAAAACATTTCAAAAGTTCCTTCATTGGGTTTAACAGATGTTTAAATAAACATCGCTATGCCAACTCAAACCATTTCTGAATTCACTTAACCATCATTCACTATCAAACCTTACCATTTCTTAGTTAAGAAGGAAGTCAATCAAGTTGGGGTAAAATTACCTCTCAGACCTTAACTGAACGACGTTATAACTTCGAAATAGTAACAATTTATCTTTTAAACCTTTAACAACTTCTTTACGTAACTCTCGGATTCAATTTACGAATCCACTTCCTTATTGAAAACATTGATTATAACGATAACGTTACAACCCCTACTTTCGCAATACCTAACTTCAATTATAACTTTTATTCTTACTTTGACTAATTAACCTACTCTAGTTTATTGGAATATACTCTTGATTTAAAAACCGGAAAGTAAATATTACTTTCCCGAATTCGGTATAATTGAATTCGACGTATAATTCTTTTTCATGTAATCTCTATTTGATTAACTCTTTCTCGAATAACCTATATTCGATTATCTCTCTTCGAATAACTTATATTCGAAATCTCTCTCTTTTGAATAAACTATATTCGATCTCTTTCTTTCGAATACGATATATTCGAAAATCTCCTTTCAATTTAAACTAATCGATAGCTCCTTTCGATTTAACTATAATCGATAACTCCTTTAACTCTATTCGAATAACCTATATTCGACTAACTCCTTTAACTCTATTCGAATAACCTATATTCGAATAACTCCTTTAGATTAACTCATTTGGATTAACTTGGTTTGATTAACTTATCTTGACTAACTTAACTCAATTAACTCGACTTATTTAACTCCACTATATTAACTCCTGTCGAATAACTAATATTCGATAACTCTATTTAACTCCGTTTAACTCTATTCAACTCCATTCGAATAACTAATATTCGATAACTCTATTCAACTCCATTCGAATAACTAATATTCGATAACTCTATTTAACTCCGTTTAACTCTATTCAACTCCATTCGCTTGACTCTAGATCGCAGCGATCACAATGGTTACGCCTGATTCCCTCAGGAAACATCCAACCGCCGTAGGCTATTTACAGCCCTGCGAATTACGCTAGCAGTTGTACTAAATGGCCTCTCATTTGGATTAACTTTAATTGTTCAATTTTAACTGTTTAACTCTAACTGGTTAACTCTAACTGATTAACTCTACTGAACTCTACTGATTAACTCTAACTGGTTAACTCAAACTGATCAACTCTACTGATTAACTCAACTGTTTAACTCTAACTGGTTAACTCTACTGATTAACTCTATTGTTTAACTCTAACTGGTTTACTCTACTGGTTAACTCTAACGGTTAACTCTACTGATTAACTCTACTATTTAACTCTAACTGGTTAACTCTACTGATTAACTCTACTGTTTAACTCTAACTGATTAACTCTAACTGGTTAACTCTACTGATTAACTCTACTGTTTAACTCTAACTAGTTAACTCTACTGGTTAACTCTAACGGTTAACTCTATTCAACTAACTCGACTCGACTAACCCCTTTCGAATAACATATTCGATTAACTAACTTTCGAATACCATATTCGATTTACTAACTTCGAATACCATATTCTATTAACTAACTTCGAATACCATATTCGATTAACTAACTTCGAATACCATATTCGATTAACTAACTTCGAATACCATATTCGATTAACTAACTTCGAATACCATATTCGATTTTCCTTTTTTGAAAATGTTTATCCATTTAAAAAGATTCCCTTTTTACAACGTCTATTCATTTATAAAGATTCACTTTTTAGTAATGGTTCTTCACTTTATAAATGTTCTTTTAAATAATGTTTTCCTTTTTGTAACGGTTTCCTTTTTGTAACATCTTATTCCATTATAAACCAATTTCCTTTTTAATAACTCTATTTATTTTCTAAATATTCCCTTTTCAATTCTATTCTTCAAAATATTCTAACTCCTTAAATTTCCGGAAAAAATCGCCATAAACTCCTTTGTAACGGGAGCATCGGAAAAATCCCCAAACCCACCACACATGCCTTTCCATTCAAAAAGAAAATATTTTGAATTTATTTCCTTTTTAAAATATCTCCTATTTATAAATATTCCATTTATAAATATTCCTTATTTATAAATATTCAAATTTATAAATATCTCTTATTTATAAATATTCCATTTATAAATATTTTATTTTCAACATCACTTTGAAAATCCCCTTATCCACATTTCAGTATGTTATGGTATTCAATCATATCAAATCACGATGTTCAACAACGTCCAACCACATATAATCGACAACATATTATATATCACATTATATAACAGAATATATGAATCAAAACAGTATTATAAATAATGAGGAACCCAGTTGGGTCCCTCCAACATTTTTCCCTACATCCACAGATGTTACAAAGTATAATCAACACCCATTACAGTTCAGTACGAATTATTCTAATAAACAGAATCAATATATATATATATATATTTAACGGTTTATATATATATACATAATTTCAACTAACTAACTAGCAGTTCAATAAATCAACCAACACACAGCAATCAATAGATGATTAACAGTTCTAAAAATGCATTATAAAATATAACCGTTCAGAGTTGGTGAGTTTTACTCACATTTGCGCGTTAGCCGTTAAATAACGGTTTGCGTTATTTGATTCAGTCGGACAATTTATTTTGCCATAAATTCATACGAGCTCGAATCCACTTCCAGTCAGCTTCATTTTGAAGCTCTCATCCATACGGTCCCAACGCAACATACGGTTTGTCAATCTGATATTGTATGCACCCATTATGAATTATACAAGTTTTGAACGTTATTTGGTTAAATAAAGGAAAGCGTTAATTTGGCTTTACCCAATTTAATATGGTCCAACAACTCACCTGCTTCACGTCATCAGTTATTTACCCATTCTTCCTCCCCCAATTGAAAATAGCGAACGCATCTGGTGAAATAAATCCCCGTTGACCTTCCATTTGACCCACACCGTACTCCACTCCACTCATACATCTGCACCACCATTTCCTCCTTTGTTCACACCGTTGACCGCGCCTCTGACCTTCAACCCCAACACCTCGGCCACCCGTCGGCTTTGCAACCACCACTACCTGACTCAGCACCTCGTTGTACACCATCGAAGACATCCACACTTCTTTTCGCAACAAATGGAAATAAGCAGCACCATATTCCAGCATTATTCCCATGCTCCACTCACCTTACTTCCTCTAATTATTAACACATGCACGCTACTGAAGAACGGCGCCAACATGGCCTCCTTCCCATCCCTCTAGCAACGCCCATACTCCATGAATTTCAGACCAGGTCACCTTTTTATTTTAGTTTTGAGTTTCTACGTTTAGTGGCAGCTCATTTTCTGAGAAGGGAATTAGGTCTTAAACGATGGAAGTTAATGTGTATTTATAAGGGTAGATTTTGTGGACAGGGAATATTCCCTTTCCATTTCATTTCGATCCATTTTAAATTCGTATGATTTCCATTTTTGACAAAAAAAGCTAAGCCTAGCATAAAAACACATTCCGGATCCAATGGGACAGGTTTCGTCGAATTCCGACACCGTTTGCGAAAATCCTTTAGAAAATATCGATGAAAAACACCGAGAAATAATTCTTTAAAATTACAGAAAAAATCCTAAAAATATGAGGCCTTGACGTTTCACTAGACCTCTTTCTAAGGTTTCGTATGAAACATGTTTCGTTGAATTCTGAGTCCGTTTGACCAGCTAAACATTCAGTTTAGTTTGTTTTAAGTTAAAAACATAGCGTACCCCACTATGAAATATTCTATTCACGTAGAGACTGTTATGGACAGAAACAAAAATACCATTGAAATGAGTGACGTGCTCTGGTCCCAAAAATGTAATAATACCGGTAGATGGACTCATATTGTGAAACCCCAAATGTTGATACAGGGTGCCAAATACTCCAAATAAAATGTTGCTTATTTAATTAATTAAAAATTACCATAAAATTCTAAAAATTAAATTGTCACTATTTCCCAGAAGAACCTTGTCTAAATTCAAACCCGATCTCTAGTTATATCGAATAAACCGTTACGGTCGATAAACGATTCTATAGCGACTGTTCTAAAATTTGATTTGGACATATCTAAAAATCTACACGACGAAATCCTGATTTTTCTCTTCCGCTAGAAAGATTGAAACACCCCACCTCCGTTAGGGTCACTCTAAAAGGGAATGCCCTAATTTTGGTGGATGTTTATAAGTATAAGTCACAGATATACAAGACAGATATGAATACACATATTTTTGAACAGCGGAAAACAACAGCAATTTTTATTTCAACAAAATACGTGTTACACAAACCATGTCATAACTTGTCTTACAATACTTCCAAAAACCATTACATTATTTAAAGAAGCATAAAAAAACATAAGTAAATTGCATAAGTCCCATAATTGTTGTCCAAAGCCATATTCCAAAACGAAAAGAACCAAGCCATACATTCCTTCTCTTCAAGCTGGATGTGGAAACTGGTCAAGCTGCGGTATTCCCTCCCTATGGACCTGGGGGGGGGGGGAACGAAAGAAAAGAAGGTGAAAGAAAAGTAGAGTCAGACGTAAAGCCTGAGTAAGTCTAGGACTATTCAGTCTATGAATAAAGAACTGGGTATGATAAGTTTAAACTGGAAATGGGAAAGCACCATAAACTAAGTTAAGTTGTCTAGAGTTGAAAATACTATAGTACCCCATATTAATCTCTGCATCCATATAAACTGGTTCCCAACAGGCATCCCATAATCAAGGTGAAGTGATTCGTTTCTAATGATCGGCTCCTACTCGCATAGTTACATGTATCTTACAGCCCCCGATGTTGTAGTTACCTATGCTAGTCCCACCATGGGGTGTATCAAGTCCCATGGTGGCTGCCCGACACAATCCTAGAATGCACAGAAATGCTACTGGTGCCCTGTGCCTTATTTTTCTACGACGGAGTGTGTGCACGCCCGCACCCCGTTAGAACCTACACTGCTGCACCACCGCCGTCGATTTGACCTCTTACAGTCAGCCCAGTAATAGTGCCCCACCCTACCTAGTTCAGGGTATCCTGATACACCTTGTAGGGTTACTGCTGAAAAGGGTCCCCCACTAATAGGTTTTCTATTTCTCGCCAACAATGCTAAGTTGGTTAAGTATTTTGTAAACCTAACCACCAAATCAGTCTGTATAGTTTAGCATGTTCCATTTTGATTAAGTATTAATTCAATTTACTTAATCCTATCAATCCTGACTCAGCCTTAATTGTCTTATTAAAGCATCGACCTCTCACATTAGACAGGTATTGTTGTGGCTACATGTTGCCGGTTGGGTCCGGGCAGTCTTACGCCACAACTCAGTCTAACCTCGGGTCCTTATTGGGCTCCGTGTTTAAACACCCTCATTGGATAGGTATTGTTGTCACTACTGGACAGCCGGGCGGTTCCGGGCAGGTTTACATCACAACTCAATCCAACCTCTGGTTAAACACATCGTATTTTCTACATTTACATATTTTGTCTCTTTCCTTTTTATATGTAAATATTTGCGGCCCATTATTCAAATTCATCTTTATTTGGTAAAATAAATTTATACCACTTAATTGTTTTTCAAGGTTGTTGTCATGCGTCAAACATGCCACACATATGTTCTATGTTTTAACCACATCGTCATTACCCCCCCCCCCCCCCCCCCCGTTTTATACGTTCACTAAAATATAACATATGTTGGGTTTAACATTTAAACCCAACTTAGCCACATGAAAAAGGGGAGGCTTATAACATGGTGTTTATATATTCTAAGTGACATAAAAAAGGGAGTGTGAACGCACGAACTTGCAACATAACGATCTAATTAACATGAATTGGGCATATGTGAACTTGCATGGTAATAGCATATAATCATGGCATAAACATACTTAAACATGAATCATTCTTTTCATATGAACATAGCATAAACATACCTAAACATGAATCATGGTTTTTAATCTATTCATGTAAACTTGCAATTGGAATGTAAATCTAACTTAATTTATGTGTTACATATATCACCATATGATTTTTTTATAACAACATAGGCTTAAAACATGGTTTCAACTAGGCATAACACCAAACATAGTTTAGTCATGTTCATAAAGATGCTTACTTTTGTCTCTAATGCAAAAGTATGATTTTATACTTGAATCACGATACCAATTCCAACATAGATTCATATAAACCATAGTACTTAGTTGAATCCAATTACACTAAAAGTGATCATAAAAGTGTGTACATTATATTGGCATAATAGTGAATCATATACTTGTATGAATCCCAAATAAAATACCACAACATATGGTTGTTAACTTCCAACATAAATCACATACTTGCAAATATCCAATCGTATACCACAACATTTCCAAATCGTTTAGAATCAAAGCAACATAAAAATATAGATTATTATCGCCACAATTCCATTTCTCACTTTACATAAATCAAAACACAATTATTTATTCACATCGGAATAGCACTCTACTTACAACGTATGACGAATCTTCAATTCAGGAATATGAATTCTGAATTTGGAGATGCTATCCTTTTTTGTAGGCGTTGTTTTGATTTAATTGACGTTGCTTTAAGCTTTCGAATTGTCTCTCAATTTCTGACGGTTATTCCTAGTCTTTCCTCAGCAGCATGACGGTCTCATCTCCATTTTTGTTTTTGTGAATTAGGGTGAGTCTTAGGTCCTTTTTATAGAGTTGTTGTAACACCCCGTAATTCTGTTAATATTAGTAGCCTCAAATTAAAGAATAACTAATTACGGATGTGAGAATTAAGGGAAACGGGTTTCACGGTTGTGTTCGTCTCGGAAAAATACGTGAAATAGAGTCCGAAATTTCGTAAATCGGGGTCAGTATGACCGAGATATGGCCTTCAGAAGTTTCACGAAAAATCAGAAAAACGAAACAGATTTCAAAAATGCAGAAAACGAGCCAGGCGGGAAAATTCCCGCCCAAACCAGGTCGACCTGGGGGTCGACCTGGGAGTCGACCTGGAGGGGACCAGGTCGACTTGGGAGTCGACCCTAGGGTCGACCTGGGGGTCGACCTCCCTGGTCGAGCCAGGTCGGCCTAGGTGCAGCTGGATGGGTTTTTGGGCTGTTCTGGTGAGCCTATGACGAATTTTGACGGTTCTGATCTATTTTAGGGTTTATCTAAAGGCCAAAAACAACTAACTACACCTATAAATACATCCTAAGACCTAGCCTCCTCTACACACAATTCTATTCTGCTTCTTCTCTGCCTCTGTTCTGATAAAAATAAAAATGGCGTCGCTACTCTGCTGGAATCAAAACTAGAAGCAAATCAACATCATCCTAAATTCAAATTTGAGATAAAAGCTTCTGCAACAATTCTGTAACAACTAAAGTTCTTTCTTTAATCCAATCAAGGCAAGTACAGTTATTTTCTGCTATAAACATTAATTATAATTCTGATATGCTTTTAAATATGAATCTGAGATTGTATATCTGTCAGATCTGTTTTTCTATGACTGTTCTGTATCCCTTTCTGCTTCCTTTCTGTTTCTATAGCCAGGCTACCACGAGCCTGTGCCTAATCTCATAAGAGATTAACGTATGAACGCAAATTTTGGGATAAATAATGAATGATGCGAAATTTGACAAGACTGAATTGAACGTATGACTTTAGATCTGAGGCATAAAATATATTGACATATGACTTGGGATTGGATGCATGAGTTTGAATGTAAACATATAAATTATATATGTTGTATGCATAGTGTACGTTGTAATCTAGATCTGTAACTAATTAGAGAAATGAACATATGTTATTTAGATCTGTAATTAATTAGAAAAATAAGCATATGATGTAAACAAGTTTTAGACCTATGCATATTCTGTGATAAAAGAAGAAGATATGGAAATTTAGGTGTAAAGATTTACATTAATTAGTATATCTATTATTGTGATTACACCTAAATAGGGATTTTTGGATATATGGCATGCATTGAAATTAAAGGTTATATTTGGTATAATTTATATGTGAATCTGCAGTAAAATGCTAGTTTAACAAAAATTGGAACATATGTTATATGGCAAATTATGTCCATATTCCGCGCTTATGCAAACATGGAATATATGTTCATATTGTTAATCATGACAATTATGTAGGCATATGAATTTAGGCCAATTTATGATTAGGAAAGGCATGTAAATAGAACCTTTAGAAATATTAAATTTGCTAAATCTGCTAATTTTCCAAGTTGCCTAAACTGCTAGTTTTGTTATATTGCCTAGACTGCTAATTAGATTGAAGTGCCTAATCTGTTAAATTTGTCGGTTGAATTGCCTAACCTGTTATATGCCAAAATCTGCTAAGTCACTAAATCCGTTAAATCATATAATCTGGAAAATCTGTTATCTACTAAAATCTGTTATCTGCTGTGTTGATATAATCATCCTGTTATTGATGTAATCTGAATTGGCATATATATTGGGCGTGCGCATAAACGGTAAATTATTAATTAATTGGCCGCAAAGATAAACGTGACTAACTCGAGGTTAGAATGAGTTTGCGGCGTAATTCTGCCCGGAACCGCCCGGCACATCCAGTGGCCGCAAACAATAGGTTCTAATGTGAGAAGTTAGTCATAACCTGCTTTAGACACGAGGTTAGGTCTGGCTTGTGGCAGAAGTCTGCCCGGAACCGCCCGGCCCATCCAGCGGCCACAAGCTAGCGACCTAATGTGAGAGGTCTGGGCATTAATAATTAATTAATGCAAATCTAAGATAAGAAATAACGTCTAAAACGTATTGGGGGAAAATAGGGTTAAACCAACTGGATTAATAGGTGTAGTAAACCCGTCCATGAATCTGTAGGCCCAATACAAAGTTAGACAAATTTGAAAAATCTGTACATCTGATCTGTTAGTCTGAAAACTTGTTAACTTGATCTATGAACTAGAAAATTTGAATTCTGTATGTCTGAACTTGTAAACAAGTCAATCTTAGATCTGTTAGTCTGGGGACACAAGGTTAGGAGGGGAATTACTTGTGTCATCTGTTGTTTGGGACCCATATTAGTCAGTAACCCTTTCTGGTATCAAAACTTTGAATCAACAGTAGGTAGGGTCCGGGCACGCTTACTGAACTAATTATAAGTGGTTCATTCTGATAATGGCGAGGGGTGTTGATGGTGCGTTCCAACCGGGTCATGTGCGTGCATGGATCCCGGTCTGCCTCTGAGGATATAAGACGCCGTGACATCTGTAAATAGGTTTGTGCCAATTGGTTGTCACTTTAGGGAGTGATACACCCTACTGTGGGGCCGACACAGGATATTTATGTATTACGGAGCCGATCGCTTGGGGTAGGGTTTTAGGATACACTTAGTTCTGTATGTTTCTGTTGGTACCGTCTGTTTCTGTTGGGTGGTAACACCTGTCTGTTTCTGCTTGGTACCGTTTGTTCGGGTGGTAAAGGCCCATTACTAGTGTACACCTATTGCTACATTCTGTTTCCATAGGGATTAATCTGTTTCTGCTTCTGTCTGTTTCTGATCGGGTAGTAAAGGCCCATTATTAGCATTCTGTTTCTGTTAAATTATTCTGTACCCGTTCCTGCTTCAGTTTAGATATTAGGGTGATACTTAATTCTGTTATACTAGAATTAGTGCAGAGAAGTGTGAAGCAGTAGTTTATGTCATTCTGTTCTTCTGTTATATCTGCTACACCTGTTACAGTTATCTCATATCCAGTTTTATGTTCATATCATATTATTATGATCTGTTCATATGATGAAAGTCACTGGACTTGCCAGACTTTTTGTCTAACCCTTGTTGTTTCGCCTCCTTTCTTCCGTTTCCCCCCCAGGTTATCCAAGGAGGGAATACTTTAGCCTGATCCGGATTTCTTCTGCTTGAAGCGCTTAAAGTATGGCTTGGCTCTGTATAGCTTCCGTTCTATGGGGATTATGATTTTGAACTATGCATTCTAAAGGCTTTTGTACAAGACTGATATTTTGTACTTGAATTCTGATATTGTGATTTGGAAAGATGTAACCATACTGATTTCTGTTTCCGCTGTAATAAAGTTAAAAATTTTCAAGTACTATTTTTATCTGTCTTGTAGGTTTCTGTTCTGTTTACTGAAATGCTCCACCAAATTTAAGGCATTCCCTTTGTGAGTGTCCTTAACGGAGGTGGGGTGTTACACTTGGTATCAGAGCTGAAGGTCACCAGATTGGGTAAAGTTTTTGAAAACTAAAAAGTTTTGAAAGGAAGTATTTTCAAAAAATAAAGCTTATTTTGAAAAACATGATCCCCAAGAGCCATATATCTTTCTTACTGTCCTTTTTGTATTGAACCTTTCCTTTTTCGTTTCAGCATGTCTGAAGCATCTGAGATACCAGAGGGTGTTCATGTACCCGGTTGGTTTCGTCAATATCTTGAGGCTAGGACCGCCGCTGCAGGTCCATCAAATGATCCCCCTCCCCCACCCACTCCTCGTGCAATTGCTTTCTCAAAGATTTGTAGAGATTTTAGGGCCATGGGTGGGAAGGATTTCAAAGGAACTGAATCATTCGTAGAAGCGAGGAGTTGGCTCAAAGAAACTGAGGATCTATTCGTTATCTTCGAGGTGGACGATAGGCAGAAGGTACAGTTGGCGGTATGGCTGCTCAAAGACAAAGCTTCCTACTAGTGGGAAGTCACTAACGCCGAGAGGCCAGTTGAGACATGGATGGATTTCAGAACAAGGTTTGAGACAAAAATTTTCTCGCAAGCTGAACGCAGTTTACAACTAGAAAATTCTTATCTCTTAAGCAAGGAAGTATGACAGTCAAGGAATACGTCAACCAGTTCAACCAACTAGCTAGGTTCGGATTGGATTTAGTCAACACTCAGCATAAAAAGGCCCTCCACTTTGTTAAAGGATTGAATGAGCCACTGCACAGCCCAGCCATGACCCACGTACCCATGGGAGCGACTTACGAGAAATTGGTGGACATGACACTATTGCACGAGGAAGACAAGGTCCCGAAAGAGACAAAGAAGGAAAAACCACAGAATAGGAAAGCGGGGCCCAAAAAGGAAACACAAAAGAAGGATGAGAAGACTGAAGATAAGAAGGAGAAAAAGTGCTTTACTTGTGGAAGCTCGACTCATCTGAACAAGGATTGCAGAAAAAGGAAGTGTGCTTGCTTCAACTGTGGGGAGATGGGACACTTCACTAGGGACTGCCCGAAGAGACGAGGACAAGGAGGGCAGGCGAATAATCTTGAGGCTAGTGGCTAGGATAGAAATAGGAAAATTTCTATAGTAAGGTTTAATTTCTTTATCTGATTGTGGAGTTAAGACTTTTTCTGATTTTGGTATTTGATTTTGTAATCGATACTCTGCACTTTAATACTAGTATTATTTCTGAATTCTGCTGTAGAATCAGACCCATAAGGGTTATGGCTCATCTGTTTGAGATTGGAGTTTGAGGGATATCTGTGTTAGGCGTCAAGTATTACGCATACATTCTGAGTTTTCGTGGGGTATGGTTTTATCATGCTTAACTTCCTAAGAGTCATTAGGGAACCTGATCTGTACCAGTAGCCTGTAAATATCTGAACACTTCTGATAAGATTTCCAGTTTTGACATTGTCTAAAGAAGGAAATCCTCTGGGTATCAATTTGATGTTGGTTTCGGTCTTTGGGGCCGATACTTAGGACCCATGTCTAATGGGAACCAAGTTTTTGTTCTATCTGTACTCACCTCCATCATTCGACTGTATCCTATCGATCGAATCTTCGAACTTTAGGTAGAAACTAATGGGTGTAAACATGTGTTTGAGACATGTTATGTTTGATGGTTGCAAGTGGATGCAAGTGGTTGCTAGTGGTTGCATGTGGATGCATATACACACACTAGGCATTAGATCGGCTCGAAAACACTCTCATACTGCATATGGATGTGTGAGCATTTTAAATTTTTGTGAATGCAAAATGATTGACTCAGCACATGGATGTTGCATATGACTGAATGGTTGTGCACTCATATAGAAATGATATGTATCGAGTAGGAAAACTGCATACATTTTGGACTCATGGCACTGGCATAATTCGCATCAAGGAGGTCAACTGAATCAGTGGACCGCCCGATCTTTGCATTAGACAAGGAACATATACACACACTTCTTGCATATGTTCATACAGTATTAGAAATCTCTTAAGGACAATGAATGCCTGTGATTGGTGATTGAGTAGATGGATGATTGGATGGTAGGACACATTCTTTTTAACTTGAAGATTTCGGGGACGAAATCCTTTAAGGAGGGGAGAATGTAACACCCCGTAATTCTGTTAATATTAGTAGCCACAAATTAAAGAATAACTAATTACGGATGTGAGAATTAAGGGAAACGGGTTTCGCGGTGGTGTTCGTCTCGGAAAAATACGCGAAATAGAGTCTGAAATTTCGTAAATCGTAGTCAGTATGACCGAGATATGGCCTTCAGAAGTTTCACGAAAAATCAGAAAAACGAAACATATTTCAAAAATGCAGAAAACGAGCCAGGCGGGAAAATTCCCGCCCAGACCAGGTCGACCTGGGGGTCAACCTGGGAGTCGACCTGGAGGGGACCGGGTCGACTTGGGAGTCGACCTTAGGGTCGACCTGGGGGTCGACCTCCCTGGTCGAGCCAGGTCGGCCTGGGTGCACCTGGATGGGTTTTTGGGCTGTTCTGGTGAGCCTATGACGAATTCTGACGGTTCTGATCTGTTTTAAGGTTTATCTAAAGGCCAAAAACAACTAACTACACCTATAAATACATCCTAAGACCTAGCCTCCTCTACACACAATTCTATTCTGCTTCTTCTCTGCCTCTGTTCTGATAAAAATAAAAAAGGCGTCGCTACTCTGCTGGAATCAAAACTAGAAGCAAATCAACATCATCCTAAATTCAAATTTGAGATAAAAGCTTCTGCAACAATTCTGTAACAACTAAAGTTCTTTCTTTAATCCAATCAAGGCAAGTACAGTTTTTTTCTTCTATAAACATTAATTATAATTCTGATATGCTTTTAAATCTGAATCTGAGATTGTATATATGTCAGATCTGTTTTTCTGTGACTGTTCTGTATCCCTTTCTGCTTCCTTTCGGTTTCTATAGCCAGGCTACCACGAGCCTGTGCCTAATCTCATAAGAGATTAACGTATGAACGCAAATTTTAGGACAAATAATGAATGATGCGAAATTTGACAAGACTGAATTGAACGTATGACTTTAGATCTGAGGCATAAAATATATTGACATATGACTTGGGACTGGATGCATGAGTTTGAGTGTAAACATATAAATTATATATGTTGTATGCATAGTGTACGTTGTAATCTAGATCTGTAACTAATTAGAGAAATGAACATATGTTATTTAGATCTGTAATTAATTAGAAAAATAAGCATATGATGTAAACTAGTTTTAGACCTATGCATATTCTGTGATAAAAGAAGAAGATATGGAAATTTAGGTGTAAAGATTTACATTAATTAGTATATCTATTATTGTGATTACACCTAAATAGGGATTTTTGGATATATGGCATGCATTGTAATTAATGGTTATATTTGGTATAATTTATATGTGAATCTGCAGTAAAATGCTAGTTTAATAAAAATTGGAACATATGTTATATGGCAAATTATGTCCATATTCTGCGCTTATGCAAACATGGAGTATATGTTCATATTGTGAATCATGACAATTTTGTAGGCATATGAATTTAGGCCAATTTATGATTAGGCAAGGCATGTAAATAGAACCTTTAGAAATATTAAATTTGCTAAATCTGCTAATTTGCCAAGTTGCCTAAACTGCTAGTTTTGTTATATTGCCTAGACTGCTAATTAGATTGAAGTGCCTAATTTGTTAAATTTTTCGGTTGAAATGCCTAACCTGTTATATGCCAAAATCTGCTAAGTCGCTAAATCTGTTAAATCCGTTAAATCATATAATCTGGAAAATCTGTTATCTGCTAAAATCTGTTATCTGCTGTGTTGATATAATCATCCTGTTATTGATATAATCTGAATTGGCATATATATTGGGCGTGCACATAAACGGTAAATTATTAATTAATTGGCCGCAAAGATAAACGTGACTGACTCGAGGTTAGAATGAGTTTGCGGCGTAATTCTGCCCGGAACCGCCCGGCACATCCAGTGGCTGCAAACAATTGGTTCTAATGTGAGAAGTTAGTCATAACCTGCTTTAGACACGAGGTTAGGTCTGGCTTGTGGCAGATGTCTGCCCGGAACCGCCCGGCCCATCCAGCGGCCACAAGCTAGCGACCTAATGTGAGAGGTCTGGGCATTAATAATTAATTAATGCAAATCTAAGATAAGAAATAATGTCTAAAACGTATTGGGGGAAAATAGGGTTAAACCAACTGGATTAATAGGTGTAGTAAACCCGTCCATGAATCTGTAGGCCCAATACAAAGTTAGACAAATCTGAAAAATCTGTACATCTGATCTGTTAGTCTGAAAACTTGTTAACTTAATCTGTGAACTAGAAAATTTGAATTCTGTATGTCTAAACTTGTAAACAAGTTGATTTGAGATCTGTTAGTCTGGGGACACAAGGTTAGGAGGGGAATTACTTGTGTCATCTGTTGTTTGGGACCCATATTAGTCAGTAACCCTTTATGGTATCAAAACTTTGACCCAATAGTAGGTAGGGTCCGGGCACGCTTACTGAACTAATTATAAGTGGTTCATTCTGATAATGGTGAGGGGTGTTGATGGTGCGTTCCAACCGGGTCATGTGCGTGCATGGATCCCGGTCTGCCTCTGAGGATATAAGACGCCGTGACATCTGTAAATAGGTCTGTGCCAATTGGTTGTCACTTTAGGGAGTGATACACCCTACGGTGAGGCCGACACAGGATATTTATGTATTAGGGAGCCGATCGCTTGGGGTAGGGTTTTAGGGTACACTTAGTTCTGTCTGTTTCTGTTGGTACCGTCTGTTTCTGTTAGGTGGTAACAACTGTCTGTTTCTGCGTGGTACCGTCTGTTCGGGTGGTAAAGGCCCATTACTAGTGTACACCTAATGCTACATTCTGTTTCCATAGGGATTAATCTGTTTCTGCTTCTGTCTGTTTCTGATCGGGTAGTAAAGGCCCATTATTAGCATTCTGTTTCTGTTAAATTATTCTGTACCCGTTCCTGCTTCAGTTTAGATATTAGGGTGACACCTAATTCTGTTATACTAGAATTAGTCCAAAGAAGTGTGAAGCAGTAGTTTATGTCATTCTGTTCTTCTGTTATATCTGCTACACCTGTTACAGTTATCTCATATCCAGTTTTATGTTCATATCATATTATTATTATCTGTTCATATGCTGAAAGTCACTGGGCTTGCCAGACTTTTTGTCTGACCCTTGTTGTTTCGCCTCCTTTCTTCTGTTTCCCCCCAGGTTATCCAAGGAGGGAATACTTTAGCCTGATCCGGATTTCTTCTGCTTGAAGCGCTTAAAGTATGGCTTAGCTCTGTATAGCAGCTTCCGTTCTATGGGGATTATGATTTTGAACTATGCATTCTAAAGGTTTTGTACAAGACTGATATTTTGTACTTGAATTCTGATATTGTGATTTGGAAAGATGTAACCATACTGATTTCTGTTTCCGCTGTAATAAAGTTAAAAATTATCAAGTACTGTTTTTATCTGTCTTGTAAGTTTCTGTTCGGTTTACTGAAATGCTCCACCAAAGTTAAGGCATTCCCTTTGTGAGTGTCCTTAACGGAGGTGGGGTGTTACAGTTGTGAGTTGATTAGGACCGTCGATGGAGCTTGGTTTAATAATAGCCGTTCGTTTGAAGGAGAGATCAATCGGGAGCTGACACTTAGCCCTAGTGACAAGGCAAGGCTCAGAAAATCGACCAAACACAGACCAGGCCAGCCGGGGGGGCTGGGTTCGACCTGCCTCACGTGCCAGGTCGACTACCCAGTCGACCTCCAGGTCGACTATGTAGTCGACCTGGGTGCCCCAGGTCGACTACCCAGTCGACCTGGGTAGCCCAGGTCGACTACCCAGTCGACCTGGGTGTCTTGGGCGGGAAAATTCCCGCCCTGGCCAATCCGGCCAGATTTTTGAAATCTAAATTTATTTTCTAAGCTGTTTTGGTCTGTTTGAATTTTAAACTGAATTCTGAAACTTCCGGAGGCCATATCTTCTTCATACGGAGTCCGTTTTACGCAAACTCGGACTCTATCCCAAGCAGAATTCCAAGACGAACGCAATGGCGTATCCCGTTTCCCTTAATTCTTTGTTATGAAATTAATTATACTTTAATTTGTTAATTTCACTGTTATAGAATACACGGGGTGTTACATTCTCCCCCACTTAAAAGGATTTCGTCCCCGAAATCTTCTAGTCCAGGAAGAATGTACGTCCTACATCCAAACATCCATCTACTCATCCATCAAACACGAGCATCCATTGTCCTTAAAAGACTTCTAATGCTTCATGATCATATGCGAAGTGTGTGTACATGTACTTGTCTAATGCAAAATCAGGCGGCCTACTGATTCAGTTGACCTCCTTAATGCGAATTATGTAAGTGCCATGAATCCATTATGTATGCAAATTCTCCTATTCATGATTTTACATGAGTGCACAATCATTCATACAAATGCAACATCCATATGACAACACATTAAACTTCAACCATATACGAATGCAAACATACATATATGCATATGCAATATGAAGTGACTGAGCCGATCTAAAACCTAAATTGTGTGTGTATATGCAACCACGAGCAACCACTAGCAATCACTTGCAACCACTTGCAACCATCATCCATAACATGTTTCAATTACATGTTTTCATCCAAAGAGTTACTACCAAAAAGATAAGGTCGAGGAGATATACCTAAAAAGATGGATAAAAGCGCAACTTAAGGAAAAAGAAAGATCAAAGATGTACCCTCGAAAAGAAAAGGGTAGGCAGCGCGTATTCTAGCTTCAGTTTCCCAAGTTGCATCTCCCTCGGCGTCGCTGCATTGAACTTTGACGAGCTTGACTTCGCGGTTGCGTAGCCTCTTCACCTCCGTTCCTAATATGCAGATTGGAACTTTCCTCACGGTTGCTTCGCGTTCCACTTCAGCTTCTTCTAGAATATTTGGCTCTACCACTTCAGCAGATTCATGTACACATTTTCGGAGGTGCGAAACATGGAAAACGTTGTGAACTCCGACCAGCTTTTCGGGTAGCTCTAATCCATAGGCCATTTTCCCAATTTTCTCAATGATAGGAAATGGCCCTACGAACCTTGGTTCTATCTTTCCTGTGGTTCCAAAACGAACAAAGTTCCTTAGCGGAGATACCCTAAGAAAAACTTTGTCCCCAACCTCAAATTCAAGGTCGGTCCTCCTCTTGTCGGCGTAGGGTTTTTGTCTGTCTTGGGCTGTCTTCATTCTTCTCCGTATTATGTCTACTTTCTCTGAAGTCTCTCGGATCATATCCGGTCCAAGTATGAGCTTGTCAGTAGACTCCCACCAACAAGTGGCCGATCGGCACGGTCTTCCTTATAAAGCTTCGAAGGGCACCATTCCGATGGTTGCTTGGTAGCTGTTGTTGTAGGAAAATTCCAACAAAGGAAGATGGTCTTCCCATGTCCCTCCGAAGTCAAGGACGCACAGTCTTAAAAGGTCCTCCAAAACTCTGTTCACTCTTTCTGTCTGGCCGTCGGTTTGGGGATGATAGGCTGTGCTTAAGCATAACTGTGTGCCTACCGCTTCTTGCAGACTCCGCCAAAACTCACTTGTGAAGATAGGGTCTCGGTCACTAACAATGCTGGATGGTATTCCATGGAGTCGGAAAATTTCCTTGAGGTAAAGAGATGCTAGCGATGAGGCAGTTCTTTTACTCCTGACAGGTAAGAAGTGGACGCTTTTAGTAAGCCTATCCACTATTACCCAAATGCTAGTGTTGCCACTTCTAGACCTAGGTAGCCCATCAATGAAGTCCATTGAGATACTATCCCACTTCCACTGTGGGACCTCTAGAGGATGAAGCAGACCGCCAGGCTTTTTCTGTTCCGCCTTAACCTGTTGGCACACCATTCACTTAGAAACGAAATCTGCCATGTCCTTCTTCATGCCGTTCCAAAGAAAGTCCTCTTTATGTCCTTGTACATTTTATCCCCGCCTGGGTGTATCGTCATCTTGGAGTGATGTGCTTCCTCGAGAACCTTCTTTACTAAATCTCTTGTCTGTGGGACGCATAGTCTTCCGTCTCGCCTTAGCCAACCCTTATCGCCGATGGAGTATCTGCTGAGGTGACTTGAAGTATCACCCCTAATTAGCCTATCAATCGTCTCCACAAGCTGAGGGTCTTCGCGTTGTGCTGCCCTATTGAGTCCACTAAAGTCGGGCGTACTTCGAGAGATGCTAGCAAGCCTGGTACAAAATCGGAGGAGGGCCTAAAGTCAAAGCTGGTTATAAACTCTAGGCTTTGTCTTTCAACAAACAACGGGCTTAGGGTTAGTTTCTTTCGGCTTAACGCGTCTGCCACTATGTTGCTTTTGCCCGGAGTGTAGGAGATCTCGAAATCGTACGAGGCAAGAAACTCCATCCATCTCTGTTGCCTCAAGTTAAGATCTTTCTGTGAGAAAATATATTTCAACGATTTATTGTCAGTGTAAAGTTTGAACTTCTCACCTAGGAGATAGTGTCGCCAAGACTTGAGTGCAAAGACGATGGCAGCTAACTCAAGATCATGTGTCGGGTAGTTCTTTTCATGCACTTTCAATTGCCTTCCACCATAAGTTACTACCCTTCCTTCTTGCATTAAGACAGCGCCTAGCCCAGTCCTACATGCATCTGTATAAACTGTAAACATCTTGCCTCCATCTGGCAACGTCAAAACTGGGGCTGTTGTAAGAGCCCTTTTTAGTCGTTGAAAAGAAAATTCGCAATCCAAGTCCCAATTGAACACTAGATTCTTCTTGGTCAGCTTTGTGAGAGGAGCTGATATCTTTGCAAAGTCTCTGATGAATTTCCGATAGAAGCCTGCTATCCCGAGAAAGCTTGGGACCTCTGTTGCGTTCTTTGGTGTCTTCCAATCCTGCACCGCTACTACCTTAGCCGAGTCTACTGCTAACCCTTCTTTGGATACTATGTGCCCAAGAAATCTTACTTCCTCTCTGCAAAAGAGGCATTTGGAGAATTTGGCTTTTAGTTGATGGACTCGCAGAGTTTCCATGATTGCCCTTAGGTGCTGAGCATGCTCTTCCTCATTCTTCGAGAAGACCAAGATATCGTCTACGAAGACAACTACGAACTTATTGAGGAAATCCCTAAACACCCTACTCATTAGGTCCACGAAGTAGGCGGGTGCGTTTGTCAAGCCGAAAGGCATGACAAGCCATTCAAAGAAACCGTCTGGGGTTCTGAATGCTGTCTTATCGATACTATCTTCAGCCACCCTTAGCTGATGAAATCCGGTCGCTAAATCGAGTTGGGAGAAAACAGACGCTCCTACAAGCTGATCAAACAGATCATCAATTCTGGGGAGAGGGTGCCTATTCTTTTTCGTTAGTTTGTTGAGCTCCCTATAGTCAACACATAGACGGAGTGAACCATCCGCCTTTGTAGCGAACACCACTGGAGCGCCCCATTCTGAAATGCTCCTTCTAATGAACCCCTTTCTAGAAGTTCTTTAATCTGTTTACTGAGCTCATTCCTTTCTCGTGGAGCCATGTTTTTAACGGGCAACGCAACGGGCTTTGCATTATCTACAAGATATATGTAGAAGTCTATTTCCCGCTTTGGAGGTAAGCCCTTCACCTCTTCGAAGACATCCGGATATTCCCGGACCACTCTAACCGATTGCAAACTGTCGACAGAGGCATCTAGCGATTCAAGATAACTAAGAATAACCGCATACGAGAGATTACAAGTAATTTCCAAAGTGTTACCAAGCTGGGTCATTAGCCTAACAACCCTTTTCTCACAATCAAGGATGGCCCCATTACTGGATAGCCAATCCATGCCCAAAATCAAACCATATCACGAAAAGCCCAATACAAAGGCACTACATTTAAATTCTATGCTTAGAATAGAAATTTTCAATCCCACACAGATCATAGATAAATGAGCTGGGCCCCCAATTGGATTTGAAACAGTTAAGGGGTCCTCTTCCATTCTAGTTTCTAGGTGTAGAGATTCTACTAAAGCAGATGAGATAAAGGAATGTGATGCGCCAGAATCGAATAAAGTGCGAACTAGGTGATCATAAAGATAAACTACACTTTCTACAGAAGTATTTATACCTTGCTGCTGCAGAGGTGGCGCTTCTAGCGCATGAATTTGTGCCCCTGAGGTGGATCCAGCCCTCTGCCCCTGCCCTCGCTTCTTTAGGCAATCCTTAGCCAAGTGGCCTGTCTCACCACAAGAAAAGCACTCACCATTCATCTTGGCCTTCTTTTTCCGGCAATCTTTCACTAAGTGCCCCACTTTGCCACAGAAATTACACTTCCTTTTCTCTTTTATGTCTTTCCCGCCCTTCTTAAACTCTGTCTTCTTTGGCTGCAAACCTTCTTTCTTCCCCTGAGAGCTTTCTGCCTTTGTCTCCTTCTTACCCTTATCCTCTTTGTTCAGCAATGCCATCTGTACCAACCTTTCATACGTAGCTCCCATGGGTATATGGGTCATGGCCAAACTGTGTAATGGCTCATTCAACCCCTTGACAAAGCGGAGAGCCTTCTTGTGCGGGGTGTTGTCTAGGTACAGTCCGAACCTAGCCAGCTAATCAAACTGGTTAACATACTCTTTGACTGTCATATTCCCTTGCTTAAGAAATAAGAATTTTTCCAACTGAAGGCTCCTTTCAGCTTCCGAGAGAAATTTAGCCTCAAACCTTGCCCTAAAGTCCTCCCATGTTTCCACTGGTCTTTCTGCATTAGTGACTTCCCACCAGTAGGAAGCCTCGCCTTTAAGTAGCCATACTGCCAGTGGTACCTTCTGCCTATCTTCTACCTCAAAAATGACGAATAAGTCCTCGGTTTCTTTCAGCCAATTCCAGGCTACCACGAAGGACTCGGTTCCATGAAAGTCCTTTCCTCCTATAGCTTTAAAATCTTTACATATCTTAGCAAAAGTATATCCCTGCGGAGGAGGTGGAGGAAGAGGTGCTGCTGCAGCTGGATGATTTCATGCATCTGGGGGAGGATGAATAGTAGGACCTGGCTGATTGGCCCTTGCTTCTAAGAATCGTCTAAACCAACCAGGTATTGGTATACCCTCTGGCAAGTTAAGTTCTTCGGACATGCTGAAACAAAAAGGATAGATTCAAAACGAAGGATAAAAGATAGTACCTATGGCTTTGGGGAACTTTGCCTTTTTAAAATATAATATTTTATCTTTAAAAATGCTTCTTTAAATTTTTTCTTTGAAAATAAATTTTCAAAACTTTCGTCTTATCCGGTAAACCTATGCTCTGATACCAAGGTGAAACACCCCACCTCCGTTAGGGTCACTCTCACAGGGAATGCCCTAATTTTGGTGGAGGTTTATAAGTATAAGTCACAGATATACAAGACAGATATGAATACACATATTTTTGAACAGCGGAAAACAACATCAATTTTTATTTCAACAAAATACGTGTTACACAAACCATGTCATAACTTGTCTTTCAATACTTCCAAAAAACATTACATCTTCGTAACTGTCTTGATTACATTATTTAAAGAAGCATAAAAAAACATAAGTAAACTGCATAAGTCCCATAATTGTTGTCCAAAGCCATAGTCCAAAACGAAAAGATCCAAGCCATACATTCCTTCTCTTCAAGCTGGATGTGGAAACTGGTCAAGCTGCGGTATTCCCTCCCTGTGGACCTAGGGGTGGGGACGAAAGAAAAGAAGGTGAAAGAAAAGTAGAGTCAGACATAAAGCCTGAGTAAGTCTAGGACTATTCAATCTATGAATAAAGAACCGGGTATGATAAGTGTAACGGCGCGATTTTCGACCCTCAGAAAACCGTGTCGTTATTGAAAGAATTTAGAAGATGAGATAGAAAAGATAGAAATAAATAGAATAGAAGAATAAGAAGTTATCAAAAATCTCACAGCGGAATTTAAAAATACAAATACATTACATCATAGGGTCTGATACATCATAGTACATCAACATAATTATACATCATGATATGGGAATACAAATCTACTGGATACATAGGTGTAGTTTTAAAACTACTAGTCTTGTCCTGCAACTTGAACTTCGTGAGGTTCCATTTGCCAACCTGAATTACTTGCCTACTCATAATAAATATTATGAGTACCCAAGAGTTTAGGGAAAACACAGAAAATAAACTCCGGGTCAGTCAGGGGACCGGTGTGAGTAAACACAGTTAAAAAGATGTAACGGGGGGTAGGGAATAAGGTGTCAGGTATTAACCGATTTAATAACTTTCGAAAACTTAAGCCCAATCCATAACTAACATATGGAAAACGATCCTTGTATTTGGATATCAAAACGTTTGATATATTTTACTATAGTATTTATCAAATAAATACCATCTAGTGAATCGCTTGCATCTCACGTTCACGTACATAGAATAAAATCTAAAACCGTCGAGCGCTTATTGGAAATTTGGTTTCTAATTGACAGGGTATGGGAGCACCCACCGATCAGTGTACTCTAGAGAAGATACACTGGGGTTCAACAAGAACATCCTGCAACCCGGCCACACATGACTGTCCACTCATTTAGCTTGAGTGTAACGAATATATTTCCACCTCCACGGTTGGGAATGACCCACCGATTTCCGAAGGTAACAGCAGTGAATATAGATTAAGAACAAAAGGAATTTCTCTAGATGGTGATAATATACCCTGCTTGGGTATGACCCAACTAGCCATGCTGCCTAGCCCAACTATTGTCTTTCTCGGGTTGTGAGGTTTGAAGTCACGTTACCGTTGACGGATTATTCTTCAACGTCTTTGAATATCACACCGTCCTATCTGACAGATCACTCATTTGTTTCCACAAACATATTCTGGGTATAAGGCTAAAGAAACGAATTTCTTTGCCACCAACAAAATACACTTACGTAAAGTCGATGTGTAAAATCTGATCGATATACGTTGTCAGACATCCGACTGTTCGGATCTGTTCTGGGATTGAACAGACCGTAGATACTATTTTGAAATAGTCCTTGCATTCTTCATCTTTATCGATTTCGGTATACGTCGTATAAATCCGAGTCGAAGTGAAATGTAAATTCCGGACTCTTCAAAACGATGTACGAAATATCTTTTATAGTCGATAATTTAATTTCAGCTTAACTGTCTTTAATTCAGTTTGCACATCCTGTATTTATAATTATATATACAGTATAAAATTCTCAGGTTCATATCTGGATATCTTAAATATCATTTACAATTGTGTAGTTAAAGTGTGTGCGACGCACACAAGATGTTATACAGTTTTTATCACTATTTGGAAGTGTATAGAAAAAGCCCGTGCTACGCACACGGTGTTAAATCTTGTTTATCATTGACTGTCAGACGATGTTCTATACTCTGATTTGATTTGTCAAATATTTATTTCTTTTATTTAAACTTAAACAAATTGTTTTATAAATTTATTTAAATAAAATTATCTTTTAAAACTCAAGTTCTAACTCGACGAACTTCTTCGAACAACTCGATTCTGGGACCTCACTGTCGTCTTGACCGATTCACTGGTT
Source organism: Allium sativum (assembly GCA_030737875.1). Classification (NCBI taxonomy): domain Eukaryota; kingdom Viridiplantae; phylum Streptophyta; class Magnoliopsida; order Asparagales; family Amaryllidaceae; genus Allium; species Allium sativum. The sequence goes on from CM060923.1 coordinate 164,117,660, forward strand.
TATGCCATATTTAAATAAAACTCTATTTTTAATTAAATAAATTAATTACTGAATAATTATATTTATTTATTTAATTTAATTAAAAATTGATTAAATTAAATTCTTGCCCTTTTAAAAACGATTTTCGACTTGTATTTGTCAAGCCAAATCTGGTGTGCCAAGAACTCGTGCCAGACTCATGGATCAGCTCAAACACCACGGTGTATCGCTATGAAATCCAAGCGCAAGCCCTTGCCAAGCCAACGTGCCCGACCTCGTGCCAAATTCGAAAAACCAGGGTGATCCATCGGTGTATTACCCCATTTTCATCGTGCCAACTCCTTCTTCTTCTCCCCCTTTTCTTCTTTGATCTCCTGCTCCAACGTGCACGGCTGTGCACGTACACAGCACCACCCGCCACTGTAGGGTCTTCGAACCACCACCCACAAGTGTCGTTGTCACCACCGATCATCTACGACCAATCACCACCACCTCCAGTCGTCTCCTCCTCAAAATCACTCCTCCTCGTTTTTAAACCGAAACCTGCTTTGAAATACCCCCACGTAAACCCACCTCATCTGACCATCTCCGATCGCCTGACGACCTTGCACCGCCGCCAATAGCTCCGCCATCTCCCAACGCTGCTCCACCCCACACCCTGGCCCACTCGACCCCCTGGGGACCCCACACGACCTCTTCAAATACTCGGACCCATTTTGCCTTCAAAAATGTAAATCGAGCTCGTTAGCTCAATCCACTCGCTGGAAAAATCAATTGGTATTTTTCCTATGATCCCCAAAGTCTCACGCTCCTCCACGCTCCACGGTTTGGCCATCATCGACGTTGATCATCGGATTTTGGCGAAAATGCCATTTCCGTCCATCTCAACCTCTCTCTCTCATCCCAACGTTTAAAATCATGACAACACTTTTAAAAATCATCTTTTGGCTTGTTGATTTCATTCACAAACCTGAAATTCGATTCTATGATGTTTGAACATTTCGAGTGTTTGGTTTGAGACAGAGAATAAAACTGTTCTCTGTTGTTCTTGGTTTTTCAAAGCAAGTTCTTTATGCTTAATACTTTCTAAATGGTTGTAGATGTTTTAGTATACATATTGCTACTGCATATACTTGTATAGTTGGTGTCTTGAGATCATCAGGTGTAGTTGCAAATAACAGAGGTGTTTGTTCTTGACAGCAGTATTTCTTTTTGATCAAGTTCAAAGATGAACTCATTACTTAATCTATGGTGACTTGTAAACATGGTATACTGATGATATATACTTGGTGTTCTAGCATCTATAAGGTTGATATTAACATGATATACTTGCATTGATATATATGAACATGAAAGCATCAAAACTGTTTTACTGTAAACTTGAAATCAACATGACTAGTGAGTGTTTACTCACTTGTAACTAGCTCTTGAATTCTTGCTTGAAAATGGATCTTAATCTCAGCAAAAGTTTTTGAGTTTGCGTAAAAGAGAAAGCATGCAAATGGAGTGGTATATATAGGCCACTTTCTCCTTAAACTATAGTTTCTCCCTGATGTTTTTAATAGTAAAAAGCCACATCTCCTACCTACCCCTTTCTCTCTCATTTGAATGGATCACAATATACACAGCAAGCTTAAAGTACTTTCCACAAGAGATTTTTCTACCAACCTCTCTACTAAGTATATGACCCTATGCTTGCATTAAATGCAAGGCTTGCTTTCATTAAATGCAAGACTCAATCCTTCCAATCAAAACACAAGAGAATGGATATTTTCTCTCTTGATATTTGTTTTGCATTCTTACTATGCCGCAGATATTATGTGTAGGGGAATTATGAGATAGTTTAATCCACTTTTATGGTTAAGGTGATGGAGTCTAGACTTGATCTTGCTCTGGTTTTAATCCTTTATCTTTTAGTAAATGATTTGGTGTATATAATTGCTTATATACATTCTTGGCCGTAGTATATATATATGTATATATATATAGAGATATATACATATACCCTTTATCATGACATATCCCTTATCTACTCATATATATGTATATATAAATATATATATATATATATATATATATAAGAGTTTAGCTCTTTATAACTTGTATGGATTTCTATGTATATGACAACTTATACAAACTAGTTGTAAAATAGGAATTTCCATATTTATTTCATGTTGCAAGCTTCCCTACACTTCCTAGTGTTATAAAAAGTGATTCAAATATTTTCTTAAGTTGTTAAAACATTCATATTCAATATATCTCGTATATATTAAATTATAGTATAAATCATATAAGTATATACATATAAGTGATTATACATATTTTAAATTGGTTGAGTTCTCTAGATACATTTTAATTTCCTTATTAAAATGAATATCAGATGCTAGAAAAAAATCCAGCCATTACAGACTACCCCACTTAAAAGAATTTCGCCCCGAAATTACACAAGAAAGATAGAATGTTTCCAAAAGCAAATATTTCATAAACTGATTGTTTTAGTAACATACACATACGACTAGTTCTATTATACACTAGTCTCGATACATACAAATACTAGACTTGACTACTCAAGTTCTAAACTGCCCCAAAATATACATACGTAACTATCCTCCTCCAGTCTCTGTCCTACTACTCGTCGTCAGAGATATCTATTACCTCTACGGTTGTTGTCGGAATCCCCTATCCTTTGTCTCTTTGCTTGTAGCATAAGGAACTGGAGTGGTGTCAACCTCTTTCTTGCCGTGGTCTTCCATACTGGTGCCATCTAACAGTAAACAAGAAAATAGAACTCATCAGTGATGTAAACATACCAGAGAGTTCATAAGTCCAAATAAACTGAATCTATAACACACATATGCAAATGCTCACGGAAATGTAGAAATCGAAATTTTCTTACATTTTAACCATACCAAAGTAAATCATACCTAACCCGTAGGAAAATCTGGGTATAATTTCTTTATCTGCTTCTCGGTCTCCCATGTACAGTCTTTCGGGTTTTCGCTCCACTGGATCTTTAATAGCCTCACTACTTTGTTGCGAAGTTGCTTTCCCTCTCGGTCAACAATACTGAATGGATGTCTGATCACTGTCAAGTCTGGCTCAATCTCTATCTCTTGCTGAACAGAGGGTTCCAGAATTAATGATGGATTGTGCATGCATTTTCTCAAGTGTGATACGTGAAATACGTTATGAATTCCCGCCATATATTCTGGTAATTCAACTTTATATGCTTGAAAACCGATTCTCTCTAAGACACGGAAAGGTCCAACATATCTCGGTGCTAACTTTCCATATTTCCCAAATCTTACTACTCCCTTCATTGGTGAGACCTTCACAAAAACTAGATCCTCTATTTCGAATAATAAATCTCTTCTCCTTTGATCGGCATAGCTTTTCTGGCGATCCTGGGCTTCTTTCATCCTCAGCTTCACTAATTCCACTTTCTCTGCCGCCTCTCGTATCATATCCGGACCAAGTACCAATTTGTTTCCGGACTCTACCCAACATGCAGGCGCTTTACAAGGTCTTCCATATAATGCTTCATATGGTGCCATTTGTATACTTGCCTGATAACTGTTATTATACGAAAATTCTACTAGGTGTAAATGATCTTCCCACGATCCTCCAAAATCTAAAATACACGCTCTTAGAAGATCCTCCAATACACGATTAACTCTTTCCGTCTGACCGTCCGTTTGAGGATGGTAAGCTGTGCTTAAATTTATTCTAGTTCCCAACGTTCTCTGCAAAGCTTCCCAAAATCTACTTGTAAAAATGGCATCTCTGTCGCTTACAATGTTCGTTGGAATACCGTGCAGTCGTACTATCTCTTTCATGAATACTTCGGCTAATGTTATGGCAGTGCGCGTTGGTTTTACTGGAATAAAGTGCGCACTCTTAGTTAACCGATCTACGATTACCCAAATCCCTTCGTAGCCTCTCCTTGTTCTTGGCAAACCATCGATGAAGTCCATCGATATCATTTCCCACTTCCAGTTGGGAATCTCTAATGGCCGTAATATTCCAGCAGTCTTTTGATGGTCTCCCTTGACTTGCTGACAACATAGACACTCATTTACGAAAGTAATGATATCTTTATTCATTCCTGACCACCAGAATACTCGTCTCATATCGTGATTCATTTTATGAATTCCTGGATGGATGCTCAACTTTGATGCATGGCATTCTTTTAAAACTTCCTGTCTTATCCCATCCACATTAGGTACGCATAATCTACCGTTTATTCTCAATACTCCTTGATTGTCCAACTCGAAGTCAGTCTCTTTTCCGTTTGTGACTCCTCGAATAATCTTTTCCAATTTGGCATCCCTTTCTTGATTACTCATTATCCTTTCTTGGAGAGTCGGGGTGACTTCCAAAAGTGATAATACCGCATTTCTACTCAAGGCATCTGCCACTACGTTTGCTTTTCCCGGTGTATAAATGATATCTAAGTCATATGCTGCAAGAAATTCCAACCACCGCTGTTGTCTTAGATTTAAATCTTTTTGAGTAAACAGATACTTCAATGATTTATGGTCGGTGAAAAGTTCGAATTTCCCACCTAGCAGATAATGTCTCCATATTTTCAATGCGAAAACAACTGCCAATAACTCCAAGTCGTGAGTTGCGTAATTCATCTCGTGAATCTTTAACTGCCTACTTGCATACGCAATCACTTGTCCCTTCTGCATTAACACCGCTCCCACTCCCCTTCTACAGGCATCGGTGTAAACAGTAAATTCGCTCGTTCCATCGGGAACAGCTAATACCGGTGCTTCCGTTAATCTTTCTTTTAGTTCTTGAAACGATTTTTCACACTTTGGGTCCCAAATAAACTTTTGGTCCTTCTTTGTTAACTTGGTCAGATGTGACGATATTTTGGAGTAGTCTTGGATAAATCTTCGATAGTATCCCGCCAGTCCTAGGAAACTACGAATATCTGTTAGTGTTTGAGGTCGTTTCCATAGTTGTATTGCATTTACTTTAACTGGGTCTACTGATATCCCATCTCCGTTTACTATGTGCCCCAAAAATCTCACTTCCGATTTCCAAAAATGGCATTTTGAAAACTTTGCCTTCAACACGTGTTTTCTTAGAGTTTCTAGCACTACTCTAAGATGACCACAATGCTCTTCTTCGGTTTTTGAAAAGATTAAAATATCGTCAATGAAAACGAGAACGAATTTATTAAGAATATCCCTAAAGACTCTGTTCATCAGATCTACGAAGAAGGCTGGTGCGTTGGTTAGTCCGAATGGCATAACCAACCACTCATAAAAGAAATCCGGGCCTCTGAATGCTGTTAAAGGAATGCAATCTTCAGAAATTCTCAATTGGTGAAATCCCGTTGCTAAATCCATCTGGGAGAATACCGTTGCTCCGTGTAATTGGTCGAAAAGATCATCAATTCTAGGTAATGGGTATCTATTTCGGATGGTTACTTTATTTAATTCTCGGTAGTCTACACACAGTCGTAAGGATCCATCAGACTTTACTACAAAAACTACTGCAGAGCCCCAACTAGAAAAACTAGGTCGGATTAAGCCTTTACTCAGCAAATCCCGAGTTTGTTTCTCTAATTCCTGAACTTCCTTCGGAGCCATTCGTCTCTTTGGTTGAATCATTTGTCTAGCTCCTGGGACTAAATCAATTCGGAATTCAATTTCTCGATGCGGAGGTAAACTTTCGACTTCCTCGAATATGTCTTTGAATTCTCTTACTACTTCCAACGTGTCGAGACTTTCTTGAGGTGCTTCTAAAGCGTATAGAAAACTACACGTGTGAATTCCCGGTTTCCCACACGTTATTCTAGCTTTTCGCTCTAAGCTAGTTATAAGGGTTATGATCTCTCTATCACATTTTATCTTGGCTTGGAATTTGCTTAACCAGTCTAATCCAAGTATAAAATTGAAACTTTTGAAGTCTAGAACATAGAAGTCAAATCGAAAAGAGTGTGAGAGATATAAGAGAGTTATATCCTCACAACACATTTTAAGCTCAGTTTTTCCCCCTATGGGGTTTGATACGCAAATGGGATTTGGTGATATAATTGGTTTAAGGTCAAACCGATCTATGGTTTCGGTTGAAATAAAACTGTGTGAAGCACCGGTATCAAATAAAACACGAAGGTAAATTCCATTAAACTGTAAAGTACCTTCCAGCACTCCCTTCCCTTTCACATTCTGAGAAGTAGACGGTTCATCTTTGATTGTAAAAACCCTAGGCTGTGGTGCCCTCTTCATCAATGGACAGTCTTTCACCATGTGTCCTGGTTGCTGACAGTTGAAACAGAGGTTCTTCACTACCATCGCGTTTCTTTGATTCTGGTTCTGGTTCTGGTTTGGGTTCTGATTCTGTTGTTGAGGTTTGACTTGCCGCCTCGGGTATTGCTGGGGCTTCTGTTGCTGTTGTGGGTATTGCTGGGGTTTCTGGTTCCCCTTTTGTTTACAGAAACGTGCAATGTGTCCCTTCTGCTTGCAGTTGTGACACACTAAATTCTTAAATTTACCTTCCACAGTCTGTTGCCCCGTCTTAGCTGGGCCCTGATTAGCATTCCAATCTGGGTTGACCTTTCTTTTCATGGCATTCACCCCACTCGTCTCCCCAGCCTGGATCCTCGTTCCTGGTTTCTTGGTATCTAGTGCCTCATATCTGAGTGCTAGGTCCACTAGTTCCACAAATGGATCCTTCAAATGTCCCATCATCCTTCCTTGCAGATTGTCTCTAAGACCAGCCACAAACATCTCGTTCTTTTTCAAAAGAGTATTTATCAGTTCCGGTCCAAAGATTGAAAGTGCGTTGAACTGGTTTTCGTACTCAGCGACAGACATGCTGTCCTGCTTTAAGTCAATGAAGTCTCGGTACATCCTGGTCCTTCCAGTAGCAGGTAGATACTGACCTTCAAAAGCTTCTTTGAACATGGCCCAAATAAAGTTTTCCTCAGGGGTGTTGGCAGTCTGGGCATCCCACCATATTGCTGCGGCTCCTTCCAGATTCCATGAAGCTAAGAGACGCTTATGCTCGTCATCCAACCTCAGTCCTTTAAAAATCTTCTCACATGATCTAATCCATGCTTGGACTCCGACCAGTGATTCAGTACCTCTGAAAATCCTTCCTCCCAGAGTTGTGTAATTCTTACAGACCATAGCAAAGTTAGGCTGAGTTGGTGCTCGGATTACTTCAGTAGTATCCACTTGGGTCTGGTTAACAGTGTGTCCGTTGTCGTAGTTGCTCCGCTTGCTCCTCGGCCTCTTCCTCCACGAGAACTCATTTTCAACTCCCTGAGTACACGGATTGAAAATTTGTGACTCATCGGAAAAATATGTCAAGGGATTACCTAAGTAACTACGATCTACCTATATTAAAATATAGTTTTTAGTAGAAATACGCTCTCTCACTATTCCAAAGCCTAAATGTTTCCGAAGAACATAGGCTCTGATACCAACTGTAACGGCGCGATTTTCGACCCTCAGAAAACCGTGTCGTTATTGAAAGAATTTAGAAGATGAGATAGAAAAGACAGAAATAAATAGAATAGAAGAATAAGAAGTTATCAGAAATCTCACAGCGGAATTTAAAAATACAAATACATTACATCATAGGGTCTGATACATCATAGTACATCAACATAATTATACATCATGATATGGGAATACAAATCTACTGGATACATAGGTGTAGTTTTAAAACTACTAGTCTTGTCCTGCAACTTGAAATTCGTGAGGTTCCATTTGCCAACCTGAATTACTTTCCTACTCATAATAAATATTATGAGTACCCAAGAGTTTAGGGAAAACACAGAAAATAAACTCCGGGTCAGTCAGGGGACCGGTGTGAGTAAACACAGTTAAAAAGATGTAACGGGGGGTAGGGAATAAGGTGTCAGGTATTAACCGATTTAATAACTTTCGAAAACTTAAGCCCAATCCATAACTAACATATGGAAAACGACCCTTGTATTTGGATATCAAAACGTTTGATATATTTTACTATAGTATTTATCAAATAAATACCATCTAGTGAATCGCTTGCATCTCACGTTCACGTACATAGAATAAAATCTAAAACCGTCGAGCGCTTATTGGAAATTTGGTTTCTAACTGACAGGGTATGGGAGCACCCACCGATCAGTGTACTCTAGAGAAGATACACTGGGGTTCAACAAGAACATCCTGCAACCCGGCCACACATGACCGTCCACTCATTTAGCTTGAGTGTAACGAATATATTTCCACCTCCACGGTTGGGAATGACCCACCGATTTCCGAAGGTAACAGCAGTGAATATAGATTAAGAACAAAAGGAATTTCTCTAGATGGTGATAATATACCCTGCTTGGGTATGACACAACTAGCCATGCTGCCTAGCCCAACTATTGTCTTTCTCGGGTTGTGAGGTTTGAAGTCACGTTACCGTTGACGGATTATTCTTCAACATCTTTGAATATCACACCGTCCTATCTGACAGATCACTCATTTGTTTCCACAAACATATTCTGGGTATAAGGCTAAAGAAACGAATTTCTTTGCCACCAACAAAATACACTTACGTAAAGTCGATGTGTAAAATCTGATCGATATACGTTGTCAGACATCCGACTGTTCGGATCTGTTCTGGGATTGAACAGACCGTAGATACTATTTTGAAATAGTCCTTACATTCTTCATCTTTATCGATTTCGGTATACGTCGTATAAATCCGAGTCGAAGTGAAATGTAAATTCCGGACTCTTCGAAACGATGTACGAAATATCCTTTATAGTCGATAATTTAATTTCAGCTTAACTGTCTTTAATTCAGTTTGCACATCCTGTATTTATAATTATATATACAGTATAAAATTCTCAGGTTCATATCTGGATATCTTAAATATCATTTGCAATTGTGTAGTTAAAGTGTGTGCGACGCACACAAGATGTTATACAGTTTTTATCACTATTTGGAAGTGTATAGAAAAAGCCCGTGCTACGCACACGGTGTTAAATCTTGTTTATCATTGACTGTCAGACGATGTTCTATACTCTGATTTGATTTGTCAAATATTTATTTCTTTTATTTAAACTTAAACAAATTGTTTTATAAATTTATTTAAATTAAATTATCTTTTAAAACTCAAGTTCTAACTCGACGAACTTCTTCGAACAACTCGATTCTGGGACCTCACTGTCGTCTTGACCGATTCACTGGTTTATGCCATATTTAAATAAAACTCTATTTTTAATTAAATAAATTAATTACTGAATAATTATATTTATTTATTTAATTTAATTAAAAATTGATTAAATTAAATTCTTGCCCTTTTAAAAACGATTTTCGACTTGTATTTGTCAAGCCAAATCTGGTGTGCCAAGAACTCGTGCCAGACTCATGGATCAGCTCAAACACCACGGTGTATCGCTATGAAATCCAAGCGCCAGCCCTTGTGAAGCCAACGTGCCCGACCTCGTGCCAAATTCGAAAAACCAGGGTGATCCATCGGTGTATTACCCCATTTTCATCGTGCCAACTCCTTCTTCTTCTCCCCCTTTTCTTCTTTGATCTCCTGCTCCAACGTGCACGGCTGTGCACGTACACAGCACCACCCGCCACCGTAGGGTCTTCGAACCACCACCCACAAGTGTCGTTGTCCCCACCGATCATCTACGACCAATCACCACCACCTCCAGTCGTCTCCTCCTCAAAATCACTCCTCCTCGTTTTTAAACCGAAACCTGCTTTGAAATACCCCCACGTAAACCCACCTCATCTGACCATCTCCGATCGCCTGACGACCTCGCACCGCCGCCAATAGCTCCGCCATCTCCCAACGCTGCTCCACCCCACACCCTGGCCCACTCGACCCCTTGGGGACCCCACACGACCTCTTCAAATACTCGGACCCATTTTGCCTTCAAAAATGTAAATCGAGCTCGTTAGCTCAATCCACTCGCTGGAAAAATCAATTGGTATTTTTCCTATGATCCCCAAAGTCTCACGCTCCTCCACGCTCCACGGTTTGGCCATCATCGACGTTGATCATCGGATTTTGGCGAAAATGCCATTTCCGTCCATCTCAACCTCTCTCTCTCATCCCAACGTTTAAAATCATGACAACACTTTTAAAAATCATCTTTTGGCTTGTTGATTTCATTCACAAACCTGAAATTCGATTCTATGATGTTTGAACATTTCGAGTGTTTGGTTTGAGACAGAGAATAAAACTGTTCTCTGTTGTTCTTGTTTTTTCAAAGCAAGTTCTTTATGCTTAATACTTTCTAAATGGTTGTAGATGTTTTAGTATACATATTGCTACTGCATATACTTGTATAGTTGGTGTCTTGAGATCATCAGGTGTAGTTGCAAATAACAGAGGTGTTTGTTCTTGACAGCAGTATTTCTTTTTGATCAAGTTCAAAGATGAACTCATTACTTAATCTATGGTGACTTGTAAACATGGTATACTGATGATATATACTTGGTGTTCTAGCATCTATAAGGTTGATATTAACATGATATACTTGCATTGATATATATGAACATGAAAGCATCAAAACTGTTTTACTGTAAACTTGAAATCAACATGACTAGTGAGTGTTTACTCACTTGTAACTAGCTCTTGAATTCTTGCTTGAAAATGGATCTTAATCTCAGCAAAAGTTTTTGAGTTTGCGTAAAAGAGAAAGCATGCAAATGGAGTGGTATATATAGGCCACTTTCTCCTTAAACTATAGTTTCTCCCTGATGTTTTTAATAGTAAAAAGCCACATCTCCTACCTACCCCTTTCTCTCTCATTTGAATGGATCACAATATACACAGCAAGCTTAAAGTACTTTCCACAAGAGATTTTTCTACCAACCTCTCTACTAAGTATATGACCCTATGCTTGCATTAAATGCAAGGCTTGCTTTCATTAAATGCAAGACTCAATCCTTCCAATCAAAACACAAGAGAATGGATATTTTCTCTCTTGATATTTGTTTTGCATTCTTACTATGCCGCAGATATTATGTGTAGGGGAATTATGAGATAGTTTAATCCACTTTTATGGTTAAGGTGATGGAGTCTAGACTTGATCTTGCTCTGGTTTTAATCCTTTATCTTTTAGTAAATGATTTGGTGTATATAATTGCTTATATACATTCTTGGCCGTAGTATATATATATGTATATATATATAGAGATATATACATATACCCTTTATCATGACATATCCCTTATCTACTCATATATATGTATATATAAATATATATATATATATATAAGAGTTTATCTCTTTATAACTTGTATGGATTTCTATATATATGACAACTTATACAAACTAGTTGTAAAATAGGAATTTCCATTTTTATTTCATGTTGCAAGCTTCCCTACACTTCCTAGTGTTATAAAAAGTGATTCAAATATTTTCTTAAGTTGTTAAAACATTCATATTCAATATATCTCGTATATATTAAATTATAGTATAAATCATATAAGTATATACATATAAGTGATTATACATATTTTAAATTGGTTGAGTTCTCTAGATACATTTTAATTTCCTTATTAAAATGAATATCAGATGCTAGAAAAAAATCCAGCCATTACAATAAGTATAAACTGGAAATGGGAAGGCACCATAAACTAAGTTAAGTTGTCTAGAGTTGAACATACTATCGTACCCCATATTAATCTCTGCATCCATATAAACTGGTTCCCAACTGGCATCCCATAATCAGGGTGAAGTGATTCATTTCTAATGATCGGCTCCTACTCGCATAGTGACATGTGTCCTACGGCCCCCGATGTTGTACTTACCTATGCTGGTCCCACCATGGGGTGTATCAAGTCCCATGGTGGCGGCCCGACACAATCCTAGAATGCACAGGTATGTTACTAGTGCCCAGTGCCTTATTTTTCTGCGTCGGAGTGCGTGCATGCCCGCACCCCGTTAGAACCTACACTGCTGCACCACCGCCGTCGATTTGACCCCTTACAGTCAGCCCAGTAATCATGCCCCACCCTGCCTAGTTCAGGGTATCCTAATACACCTTGTAGGGTTACTGCTGACAATGGTCCCCTGCTACTAGGTTTTCTATTTCTAGCCAACATGCTAAGTTGGTTAAGTGTTTTGTAAACCTAACCCCCAAATCAATCTGTATAGTTTAGTATGTTCCATTTTGATTAAGTATTAATTCGATTTACTTAATCCTATCAATCCCGACTCAGCCTTAATTGTCTTATTAAAGCCTCGACCTCTCACATTAGACAGGTATTGTTGTGGCTGCCTGTTGCCGGTTGGGTTTGGGCAGTCTTACTCCACAACTCAGTCTGACCTCGGGTCCTTATTGGGCTCCGTGTTTAACCACCCACACTGGATAGGTATTTTTGTGACTACTGGACAGCCGGGCGGTTCCGGGCAGGTTTACATCACAACTCAATCCAACCTCGGGTTAAACACATCGTATTTTCTACATTTACATATTTTGTCTCTTTCCTTTTTATATGTAAATATTTGCTGCCCATTATTCAAATTCATCTTTATTGGGTAAAATTAATTTATACCACTTAATTGTTTCTCAAGGTTGTTGGCATGCGTCAAACATGCCACACATATGTTCTATGTTTTAACCCCATCGTCATTGCCCCCCCCCCCCCCCCCCCCGTTTTATACGTTCACTAAAATATAACATATGTTGGGTTTAACATTTAAACCCAACTTAGCCACATGAAAAAGGGGAGGCTTATAACATGGTGTTTATATATTATAAGTGACATAAAAAGGGGAGTGTGAACGCATGAACTTGCAACATAACGATCTAATTAACTTGACTTGGGCATATGTGAACTTGCATGGTAATAGCATATAATCATGGCATAAACATACTTAAACATGAATCATTCTATTCATATGATCATAGCATAAACATACCTAAACATGAATCATGGTTTTTAATCTATTCATGTAAACTTGCAATTGGAATGTAAATCTAACTTAATTTATGTGTTACATATATCACCATATGATTTTTTTATGACAACATAGGCCTAAAACATGGTTTCAACTAGGAATAGCACCAAACATAGTTTAGTCATGTTCATAAAGATGCTTACTTTTGTCTCTAATACAAAAGTATGATTTTATACTTGAATCACGATACCAATTCCAACATAGATTCATATAAACCATAGTACTTAGTTGAATCCAATTACACTAAAAGTGATCATAAAAGTATGTACATTATATTGGCATAATAGTGAATCATATACTTGTATGAATCCCAAATAAAATACCACGACATATGGTTGTTAACTTCCAACATAAATCACATACTTGCAAAATATCCAATCGTATACCACAACATTTCCAAATCTTTTAGAATTAAAGCAACATACAAATATAGATTATTATCGCCACAATTCCATTTCTCACTTTACACAAATCAAAACACAATTATTTATTCACATCGGAATAGCACTCTACTTACAACGTATGACGAATCTTCAATTCAGGAATCTGAATTCTAAATTTGGAGATGCTATCCTTTGTTGTAGGTGTTGTTTTGATTTAATTGACGTTGCTTTAAGCTTTCGAATTGTCTCTCAATTTCTGACGGCTATTCCTAGTCTTTCCTCAGCAGCATGACGGTCTCATCTCCATTTTTGTTTTTGTGAATTAGGGTGAGTCTTAGGTCCTTTTTATACAGTTTGTGAGTTGATTAGGACCGTCGATGGAGCTTGGTTTAATAATAGCTGTTCGTTTGAAGGAGAGACCAATCAGGAGCTGACACCTAGCCCTAGTGACAAGGCAAGGCTTAGAAAATCGACCAAACATAGACCAGGCCAGCCAGGGGGGCTGGGTTCGACCTGGCTCAGGGGCCAGGTCGACTACCCAGTCGACCCCCAGGTCGACTATGTAGTCAACCTGGGTGCCCCAGGTCGACTACCGAGTCGACCTGGGTAGCCCAGTTCGACTACCCAGTCGACCTGGGTGTCTTGGGCGGGAAAATTCCCGCCTTGGCCAATCCGGCCCGATTTTTGAAATTTAAATTTTTTTCTAAGCTATTTTGGTCTGTTTGAATTTTAAACTGAATTCTGAAACTTCCGGAGGCCATATCTTCTTCATACGGAGTCCGTTTTACGCAAACTCGGACTCTATCCCAAGCAGAATTCCGAGACAAACCCAATGGCGTATCCCGTTTCCCTTAATTCTTTGTTATGAAATTAATTATACTTTAATTTGTGAATTTCACTGTTATAGAATACACGGGGTGTTACAAAGATATACTCCACCAGCTCCACACATTTCTTGTTTCATAGAAATCCGATTTAAAACGAACTCTGTACATTCAGTTGAAGTTCAAATCATCAAATAGAGAACTGCCGCGCCATTTCGAGCTCGATTTTAATTATAATATAAATTATAAATCCAGCTGGCTTATATAAATATATACTTCAATATAAACTGATTTTATATATTTTCAACTGTCCGATTTACACAATATTGTGAATTCTGTTATTCCCGATTATTCCGGAAATATATTATCCTATTATTTATATTAATTAAATATAAATATTATTTAATTCCAGTTATTAATATGGTTAAATTGATATTTAATAATTAAATTAGTTAATTATTCTCCTGCCAAATTACGGGTCATTACATGCCGACAAGTTCGATTTTATTAAGAAACGACTATTGGCCGCTCAAAGCCGACAAAAGAGTTATGCCGATAGGAGAAGAAGAGATATCATTTGCGGTTGGCGACTATGTATATCTGAAAGTATCGCCGATGAGAGGAGTTATCCAGTTCGGTAAAACTGGGAAGTTGGCACCCAAATTCATTGGTCCATTTCCTATTCTGGAACGGATCGGAACTCTCGGTTATAGGGTTAAATTACCTGATTGGTTGCCTAGTGTGCATGACGTATTTCATATATCTCAACTTCGAAAGCACATTCATGATCCATACTTGATCGTGGAAGAAGCAGCTCAATAGGATATTGAAATTACTCCAGAACTAGCTGTGAGAAGAGAGCCCCTCAAGATCATCGGCAAAGAAACCAAAGAGCTGAGGAACAAGAAAGTTCACTTAGTCAAAGTGCAATGGAGTGGGGATCCGCGAGATTGTACTTGGGAAACCGACGAGAGCATTCAGAAAGCCTATCCTAAGTGTTAAGTAGATATCTCTGATTGACTCCGGTGCAAGGTACATTTACCATACTTCGCATTACCAATTAGTTCTCTACTCTGTTGTTATTTTCTTTCCATGGATGTGCACTTTTAATTCTATAGTCTGAATGATTTTAAAAGAGTATAGAAATTTGTAACGACCCGCAAATCCGAGCTATCTGAGTTGACTAAATACAACACACGTCCAACCCAAATAACACATAAATACGAATCATTAATAGAAAGAAGTTAGAAGATGAGAAATAGGGAGAAAGAAATATTAGAATAGAAGGAAAACGAAGATCACAACTCACAGCGGAACGAATAAAATATATTATATAACATAAGCTTCGAAATACAAATCTGTTTTGTACATATATACATACCATCATCAGAGTACACATAACATTTGATCCAGCGGAAGTAACTCTAAATAACTAACGTTGAAGCCTCCTGCTTCAAGCTTCTCCAAGTGTATCTATAAAAGCCTGAAACACTTGACTGTCCGTACAAATTTGGGCACCCAAGAGTTTAGGGAAAACAAAACAAAACAACTCTGGGTCAGTCATGGGACTGGTGTGAGTAAACTCCAACCACTTGTTTAACTTTCAAAACCCTTTTCGAAAGAAAAGGTAATAGTAAGACCAGCCCACACATAAACATGGACGGTTTTTACCTTACTATAACCCAAAACACTTTGATACGAAAATCCAGTGATATTATAATAATGTCTACCTCAAGTAAATAACCAAATAGTAGAACGCTTACATCTCACGCTCCACATACATAGTATAAAATCAAAAACCGCATGGCGCTTATTGGAGATTGGATTTCCAACATGACAAGGTATGGAACCACCTTCCGCGAGTGTATCTCTAGAGAGGAATACACTGGGTTCAACAAGAACATCTTGTAACCCGGCCCATACATGACCGACCACTCATTTCGCTTGAGTGTATCGAATGTATATCACCAACGGTTGGGATCAGCAACCGTCTCCCGACTGGGACAGCATCGAATAGAATAAGAAATTAAATGAACCTCTAGATAGGTGATTATACATCCTAATGGGTGCGACCCACATAGCCATGCTGCCTGCCCGATTTTTTGTCCTTTCCTGGTTGTTGAGGCCTGAGGCTACGAATACTTACCATTCATTGATAGCACAATCACTTTGAATGCCACATTGTCAGATCCGTTAATCACTAGTTGAGTTTGCACAAATATTCTTGATATTATGCTAAGGGATAAATCCGTTGCAACCATATTCATTTATACAGACCAACCCATTTGATCATTGGAAATACTCTGTCAGATATTCGTCCATTTACGTTCGTTCTGGGATTGAACGAAACCGAAGGCACTATTTCTATGTAATAGAAAAAGTCCTTGCACTTTACTCCGTCTTCAATATATTCAGCATACTTGGTTCGCAACGCTTATGCCGATACGGAGTGGTTCTTCGGATAATAATCCAACCGGTCTCTCCATATTGACAACGATGGTCAAAACTTCGATAGTCTGTGATTTAACTATCGAATAAAAACAAGTGTTCCTCCAACATATCAAACAAATCACTGGGCTCTTTAATTTATATTCATTAATTAAACCACTTCTCTATTTTCTCTATCAATATTTGTTAACCAAATATTTTCAATAATCATCTTGCCTCTTATGCCATTTGGAAAACGTTTCCAAATATTAACTTCTTTTATTTTCTATATATTAGAAAATGTCTCTATTTGCAATTGGAAACAATTCCAATCACTTATCTCTATCCCGACTATTTTAATTATACTCAGGAAATATTTACTGTTATATTTCCAAAATTCCATCACTTGGGTTTAAAACGAATGTTGTGTAAAACATCGTTACAACAACCCAAAATATTTTATCCAACTAACTCTTTTTCAAACACTTCTCTTCGAGACTGGATCTTGCTATTTATCCATTAAAAATGAAATCAATCAAGTTGGGGTAAAATTACCTCTCAGACCTTAACTGAAAACATCCTCAACTTCAAAACGGCAATACCACTTACCTCGAATAAACACACTATACAATCCAATTGTTCATTCTAAAACACGTGTATGGTTTTCTTTCTATTTCTAATTTATAGATTTCCCTTTTTGTTTACAATATTCTATTTTTGATTTCGTTTCCTTATCGAATTCTACATTTATCGATACATTGATTTATAACTATCAAATTATCTGAAAAATATTCTATCTCCTTAAATTCCCGGAAAATTTCGCCATAACCTCCCCTGTATCGGGAGCATCGGGAAATTTCAAATAGCTTCCCTGGTCCTTCTAATCTCAAAAAGAAAAAGAAAAAGCCAAGCGGCTTGCCGATACGGCGCATAAAACCCATATATGAATTTAAACATGTACCTTTTTGTCGGGCACATAAATAAAAATCTTCATATACTCCATCCCATATCTGTTTAACACCTGTTCACCTGTTTCCAATTCAATTCAACTCAATCCATTCGTTTGAATTCAATTTTGAATCGTTTGAATTCAGTTTCGCTCAATTATTCTTTAATTAGCCCTTTTGCCTATTTCACTTCTTTGTTTGAACATAACATGTTCAAACAAAATATTTAATTAGCTTATATCCAAATTGAATTTCAAGTTTCCAATTCTAGCTTCCCTTTCGATTTCGAATATAAATTTTCAAATCGAATTCACTTATTCAAAGCCCAATATCAATTCAAAATCCCATTTAACTAATTACTATTCAAATTAGTTAGTTCTATTCAAAGTCAAAAATCTGATTTCTGTTTCAAAATCAAATTCATTACTTCACCTGAGTTCACATATATTTTATAACTCAAATCTGAAAATTTCTAAATAGAAATTCGGATTTTATTTGCTTAAAATCCTTTGATAAAATGAAATAAACCGTTATGGTTTTTAAATAGTTCTGGCGCTGTTTTTCTGAAAATTTGATTTTGACATAACTCAAAATCTATACGACGAAATTCATATTTTTCTCTTTCATTAGAAAACTATTATCAAACCGGTCCTGACGTTCCTTGTTTCAAAGAATTCCGACTTCAATTGGGTTCTGTATACTCGATTGAAGTTCGAATCGCTATTTTACGAACTGCAGCGCTGCGGCGAGTTCATTTTAATTATATTTATATATATGAACTTTTAAAACTTCGTTTATATAAATTCAACTCTATTCTGATATATTTTAAATATATATCAAACCATTTTTTCCAATTCCACAAATATTTCTGATCTTCTATTTCATTTATATTTGAAATCTATATTCAAATTCCAATTCGATTATAATTCAAATTCTATATTCAAATTCTATTTCATCTATTTGAATTCAAATTCCATTTTTAATCTATTTGAACTTCAAATACCACATTTTAATTCCTTTGAATTCAAATACCATGTTTCAAATCTCTTTGAATTCCTCTTATTCAAATTCTTTCTATTTAAACTCCATTTGAGTTTTGTTTGAATTCTTATATTTAACACCATTTGAATTCTATTTAAATTCTTATACTTAAATCCTCTTTATTAAAACCCATTATTTAAATCCCATTTGAATTTTCCTTATTTCAAATCCATTTGAACTCCTTTGAATTCAAATTCCATTTCAAAACTATTTGGATTTCCTATTTTGAAATCCTATTTCAATCCTACTTTGAAATCCTATTTTCAAAGTTCATTTCAAATTCTATTTTGAAATTCTATATTCAAATCTCTATTTGAATTTACTAATTCCAATTTCCCATTTCAAACTCCATTTGAATTTTCATATTTAAATCTCTATTTGAGTTTTCTTTATTTGAATTCCTATGGATTCAAACTCTATTTTAATTCATTTGAATTCAAATTCTACATTTCATGCTAATTTCGCATATTCAAATTTTATTTGAACTTCGATTTGAATTCCTAATATCCAAACTTCTTTTCTTTTCTATAAAAATTCAAATATTTAAACTCCTTTTCTAATTCTACTATTCAAATTCCATTTGACTTCTATTATTCAAATTCTACTATTTAAATCCCCTTTTGAATTTCCTTTATTCAAAATCTATTTTGAATTTCTATATTCAATTTCTATTTTTGAAATTTCCTTATTCAAATTCTATATTCAAATGTTATACTCAAATTTTATTTGAATTATATATTTAAAAATTCCATTCCAAATCCTATTTGAAATTTCTTTTGTATTTCAAATATTCCAACTCCTTCCTAATATTTAAATTCTATTTACATTTCTACTTAAAAATTCTATTTCAAGTACTATTTTGAAATTTCATTTCAAAATTCTATTTCAAAATTCCACTTTGAAATCCTATACTTTTAAATTCTACTTGAATTTCAAATTCTATTTGAGAAAAACAGAATTTCCCTTTTTAAACCTCAAATATCCTTCTCATGATATTTTAATAAATTAACAATTGGCCTAGTGATATTTAAAAAAAATCAAATCACCCAATTTTCAATCGTTTTATTTTTAACACATCATATATGAATATATGAAATCAGCAAACAACAAACAGATATTATATTTTTGAGGAATCCGGTTGTATCCCTCCAACCTGTTTTCCTGCATCCACAGATGTTAGCACATAAATAATACCCATTCTGCTTCGTGGCAGAATATCGCGGTATAGAAGGTCATCCACTAATCATAGCGTGGGGCGTATAGGGTAATCATCCGCTATGAAACTGCGGGCATCCGCTAATGAGACTGCGGGAATTCAACCAATCAATCAACCCAATATATATATAATAGCCTAAATAACTAATATATAAAAAACAAGCAGAAAAATCCAAACAAGCAACAACAATTATTTTTAATGAAATAAAAATAATTGTAAATAAAAGGTAAGTGAGATTTACTCACCGGGATTGTAATTCTCGATATCCTGTTTAAAATTCCAAACGTTGCAACTGCGAATCTACTCGAGTGGAAAATATATGTACCTATGATCACTTGATTTTATTAATCGACTATACTATCATTATTTTAGATTA
The DNA here is from genome assembly GCA_030737875.1 of Allium sativum. NCBI lineage: Eukaryota > Viridiplantae > Streptophyta > Magnoliopsida > Asparagales > Amaryllidaceae > Allium > Allium sativum. Next base: position 164,137,783 of record CM060923.1, read on the forward strand.
ACTTAACACATTAATAAATTGATTATAAATTAAATAACAACTAACAAATTAAACAAATTCTTCTATGTATATATTTAAATTCCGGTAAAAGCGTTTACCTTACTGCTCAGTTAATAACTCGATTAGTTCCCGAAATAAATCTTCGAACAGTTCTATGCTGAAATCAGCCCTAAAATACTGCTTCATTCCTTCTCGACATTCCAGCAAACACTTGGTAGACAGTTCCATTTCCTTCCGGTCACTAATACCCATTGTCGAACTCTTTACCCCGAATACTCCTGTTGATTGCGACTGTTGTCCATCCAAACCCTAGCCTTATCAGTCCTAGAACGACATCGAACAGTGCCACTCTCTCCACCTATGTTCTTCTTAACATCGTCTCACTCCTTGCCATCCTTCGACCGTTGTAGCCTCAACTATCCCCATCGCAACCTCAACTGGTTCGCACCCTTCACCGAATGGAATCCACACCTCACGACACAACAACCACCCTTCCTGCCAGTCAATACCATCATCGCAGGTCTCTGCTCGTCGAGGAACCCTAGACAAGGTCGCGTCGCCCCTTCTCTGTCTCGCCTAGCCTCCATAACTCCATCGCACTCATCTGCAGTACCCAGATAAAAGCCAATCGCCTCCTTCCTGAACGCAACCCCCATTGAAATCGCTCCTAGAACTCGCGAGTGTGTCGGTTTTTGATCGCGATGGGTATTGGGCCGCGATGGTTTAAGTGTGGGGTTCGGCCATTTTTCTGATTTCACATTTGAAGCATTGATCTTTCGGAAGTAACGAAAATAAACAGAAGAAAAGGGGAGGAGCGTGTGTGAATAATGAAGAGGACTCTTTGCGATGGACTTGGTTTTATAGGGGAAAAACGAAGGAACAGGAGGTACCAGCCATTAATAAGATGTTTCTTTGATATCAAAGAAAACAGACAACATTTCCTGCTCGAGAAACACGATAGGCCTGCATATAGGAGAAGAGGTCGGCTTTGTAGAAATAGGGTGGCTGATGAAACGTTGATATGAAATTTTTATTTGAAATTTATTTTAATTAATTAATTAAAATATCTAACAGTCCCTATCTTGCAGTCCCGAACCGCTATTCTAACTTAACGACTGATGTTATAAGGTCATAACGCTATTTTGGACTTAACGGGACCAATACTGAAATTTTATTCGACTATAGACAATAAATAGCAATTTACATTAACGATTCGATCTAAAATATAAATTGATTTCAAACAATTTAAATTCATAGATAAAAATCTATTATTATCGTTCTATTCGATATTAAATCATATAATGATTTTTAAACTGATAAATTCCATAATAAAAATCCATTTATTTTCGAATCAATATTTAAAATAAATTTAAATATTTAATATTCAACGATCAAAAATCCGGGATGTTACATTCCTTCCCCCTTAAAAGAATTTCGTTCCCGAAATTGCTAAGGTAGGAAAAATGGTACAAACTCATTACATCTCACTAAATTTTATTTTCAACCAAAACTTTTGGTTTCCGTTCATATGCAATTTAATTGATTTTCATTTCAATTTATTTCAAATTGATTCTAGTCAATTTATTCACCTCGAACCATTTAACTTGCTTCAGTTAAATTTTAATTCCAGAATCCAAATCCTAGGGTTTTCATTGCAAATCCTTCTGAAATCACATAAATATATATACATATATTTATTTCCATCTCAAATTCAAAACACTTGAATTCTTCCCAAAATAACTTGTTTTCTTTCAAACAAATTTCCAACAAAACTTTCTAAGGTAGCAATCCATCACTTAGACACTCGAAAATGAACACTGATGATGTTGCAATCATTATCAGAATTATTTTCCAGCTACTGAAGTGAGTTCAGTGCTTTAAAAATTTTAAAACCCAATCTAAAATGATTTTAAATCAAAAATCCTTCCAAACAAAGCTATATTATTTTAATATACTTTGAAAAATAAATTTCAACTTCCCAGGATTTTGAATTCTTAATTCTGGTTTGAATTTTATTCTAATTTATCTCATTTGTATATATAATTTCTATACAAATTCTATTTTGGTTATAAATAATCATTCCTATTTTATAATCTCATTGATTATAATCCTAACAATCAACACATCCATATATTATAATAATTTCAGAAAATTATTCTTTCTATATCAAAATAGAATTTTGGGTAAAATTATTTCATTCACCCACTTTAAAATAATATTATGTCGATTCTTCTGTCCAAGTGTTTACGAACTCCTATCGACGTCGTGGCGTCCCACGATTCGACCAGAATTCATAAACTACTCAACAGACAAGCCAACACAATATAAAACAAATTTTATATCAACTTACAAATATGCTCTCTCATATATACACTCAACTCATTCTAGGGTACTACTGACCCTATCTCTAATGAGCACATGTCACACAAGCCTAGGTGTTCGCTCAACCTAAGCTCTGATACCAACTGTAACGACCCGCAAATCTGAGCTATCTGAGTTGACTAAATACAACACACGTCCATCCCAAATAACACAGAAATACGAACCATTAATAGAAAGGAGTTAGAAGATGAGAAATAGGGAGAAAGAAATATTAGAATAGAAGGAAAACGAAGATCACAACTCACAGCGGAACGAATAAAATATATTATATAACATAAGCTTCGAAATACAAATCTGTTTTGTACATATATACATACCATCATCAGAGTACACATAACATTTGATCCAGCGGAAGTAACTCTAAATAACTAACGTTGAAGCCTCCTGCTTCAAGCTCCTCCAAGTGTATCTGTAAAAGCCTGAAACACTTGACTGCCCGTACAAATTTGGGCACCCAAGAGTTTAGGGAAAACAAAACAAAACAACTCTGGGTCAGTCATGGGACTGGTGTGGGTAAACTCCAACCACTTGTTTAACTTTCAAAACCCTTTTCGAAAGAAAAGGTAATAGTAAGACCAGCCCACACATAAACATGGACGGTTTTTACCTTACTATAACCCAAAACACTTTGATACGAAAATCCAGTGATATTATAATAATGTCTACCTCAAGTAAATAACCAAATAGTAGAACGCTTGCATCTCACGCTCCACATACATAGTATAAAATCAAAAACCGCATAGCGCTTATTGGAGATTGGATTTCCAACATGACAAGGTATGGAACCACCTTCCGCTAGTGTATCTCTAGAGAGGAATACACTGGGTTCAACAAGAACATCTTGTAACCCGGCCCACACATGACCGACCACTCATTTCGCTTGAGTGTATCGAATGTATATCACCAACGGTTGGGATCAGCAACCGTCTCCCGACTGGGACAGCATCGAATAGAATAAGAAATTAAATGAACCTCTAGATAGGTGATTATACATCCTAATGGGTGCGACCCACATAGCCATGTTGCCTGCCCGATTTTTTGTCCTTTCCTGGTTGTTGAGGCCTGAGGCTACGAATACTGTAACGAACCGGGATTTTCGACTCCGAAAATCAACATCAAACTACCATGTTGACCATTCAGACATCGAACATTCCAGATCATTAATAGAAAGAAGTTAGAGGGTGAGAATAGATAAGATAGAAATATTAGAATAGAAGAAGAAGAAGAACACCACAACACACAGAGTCTCACATCGCAGCGGAACAAAATATAATACAGAAGTAAATCTTTATTGAGAACTTTTCAAATACTTACAGTATCAGAGTACACATCTGGACAGTGATACTAATCTGTCCTCATATAACACACAGCGGAATAGTAGTAATATCATACGTCTGGATTCTTCCAGCTCGTCTCTTCATAGCAGTCGATAACCTGAACCTGTACAACCCGGCCTAACCCGAGCATTTACAAAACACCGGGTCAGTCTGGTGAACCAGAGTGAGATAAACTCGCACAGTATTAAGGGTAAACCATCCAATCTTGATTTTAAAGTTCAAAATCTTTTCAAAAGAAAAGGATAATCGTAAGACCAATCCACACATAAACACGGACGGTTTTTACCTTACGATAACCCAAAACATTTTTGAAACCAATATCTTTTCTGATATTATAATAATGTCTAAATACAAGTAAATAACAATCTAGTGGAACGCTTGCATCTCACGCTCCACATATATAGTATACAATCAAAACCCGTAGGCGCTTATTGGGAATTGGATTCCGACTTGACAAGGTATGGGTCCACCTTCCGATCGTGTATCTCTAGAGACGAATACACTGGGTTCAACAAGAACTTCTTGCAACCCGGCCCTCACATGACCGACCACCCATTTCGCTTGAGTGTATCGAATGTATATCACCGACGGTTGGGATTAGCAACCGTCTCCCGACAAGGGACAGCATCGAAACATAGATTAAGAAACAAATAGGATTTCCTCTAGATAGGTGACCATACACCCTAATGGGAGCGACCCACATAGCCATGCTGCCTGCCCGATTTCTGTCATTTTCCGGTTGATGAGGCTTGAGGCCAGAATTAACTCTTGACATCTGGTCGCCATTTACTTTGAATGCCACATCGTCAAATCCATCAGATATCACTAATTGACGTCCACAAAAATACTCTAGCTGAAAGCTAGAGAATGGCAATTCCCTGCCAACAACTATCGTACGTTTGAAGAAATCAACGTACGTGATCCTTTGGAAATACTCTGTCAGACATTCGTCCATATACGTCATCCAGGAACAGGATGAACCGAAGGCACTCTCCTACCGCATCCATATAGGAATCACCCCATGGATCAGTAGCGAGAAGTCCTTGCACTCGTGGATTCCAACCACGACAGAACCACAGTTTATCTCTGGCCGCTAAACCAGAGATTCTTAGCAGTTCCTCCGCTTATGAAGATCCACGGTCTTCAATGCTCCATCTCGACCGTCTTCAAATATCTTCACGTATTTGTTGGTCGGAATGGTTTTCGAATGTAAATTCGATCCCGGTCTTTCCATACCAACAATCGTATTGGGCGGGTTTGATAGTCGGTGTTTTAACTATCAAAATATACGGTGTTTCAAACATGACACTCCAATGAGTTTACTGGTTCAGTATTCAGCATCACTTGGCCTTTAAACAACTGATTTACTTTTGTTAAATAAAACTTCTAACTCTTTTAGTATTCAATGATACGATATTTGAATAATTCTAATCGATTTATCTCTAATCGATTTACTCCAATTGATTAACTAATACTCGTCTTAAAACCATTCGCTTGACTCTAGATCACAGCGATCACAATGGTTACGCCTGATTCCCTTAGGAAACATCCGACCGCCGTAGGCTATCTGCAGCCCTGCGAATTTCGCTAGCAGTCGTACGAAATGGCAACTTACCTTGAATGCTATGTTTGACTAACTCTAGCTCGAATAACTATATTCGATTACCCACTTAAATCTTCTTTCAAATCATCTCTTAAATTCGGAAATCCATTAGTTTTAACAAAGAAATTTATAACACATATGTTATAACAATAGCATTATAACTACTATTTAGATTTACAAAACAACAGCGCTATAATCGCTGTTTAGGTTTACAACCCATTTACTATAGCAAAAGCGCTACAATCGCTATATTAGATTTACAAAACATATATTATAACAACAGCGCTAAAATCGCTGTTAAATTTCAAAACATATTCACTAACGTCACTTACGATTACCAACTAATACCATCTTCAGATAATCTCGATGTTGTTCAAGTTGGGGTATTATAATTACCTCTCAGACCTTGATCACACAACGTTTATATCTTCAGATAAATAATAGTTGTAATCAAAACCCAATATTCTATTCAAATCTCAAAACCAATTCTATTTTAACTCGGATTTGGTTATACCATGACCTAGTTCCTTAACCCAATTTCACCTTTCCCAATCTTCCTTTAAATATATTTAACCATTTCCCACTTTTGAAATCTCATTTCAAAACTCCCTTGTTACTTGATCTCATTTTCAAATAACGTTAATGTAAAATTTACGTCTTAACACTTTGACACTCATTTATATGTTTTGGTTTATCTTAAACCCTTTTATCGAAATCTCCTTCGACTTAATTCAATTGATTAAGTAATATTTAATTCAAGCTCTCATTCTCGCTTAAAATTCCTTTTATAACTTCGTTATAAAACTTAGGTTTAAATATAAACCTATTCATGAAACTCCTCATTTCGCTTGATCAAATAATTACCCAGGCTAAACCATTCGGCTTATTTCTTATTTCCGTACTTATCAATCTGATTAACTTTCTAAAATCACTTAATAATAAATCAAAGTCTTAAATAAGTAAACTATTCATTTATTTCTCTTTATATAACTTTTATTCAAAATAGTATATTCCAAAATTCTATTTCCAGTTATAAAATAAATTTCATAACTGCATCTTTATCGATTCACCTGACGGTGAATCAATATCTGTAACCCGATTGATTTTTAAAGGCCATACTCTGCCAAACACTTAACCAATATCGCCCATTGGTTTAAACCAAACAGATGTTGAATATTCAATTAATAATCAACCATAAAATCAATCACACAAACAGATCAGTTCATATATGATAATATGAAAATAATTAATACATTTGAGGAATCCGGTTGGATCCCTCCAACCTGTTCTTCCCTGTATTCAAATGGTTATCTCAAATCAGACCATTCAGTTTTGTTTAACTGATAAATTAAATAACGACCATTTAACATCAACCATAAGCAATTCAAACAATGCAATCATTTTAAACACGTTTATAAATAAACGTGACCAACCAAGGTGAGTCACCTTTATGGGAACCAATCGTTAAGATAACGATTTGGTACTTCACTGAAAATTAAACACAGTTTAATTTCATCAGTTAAATCAACAGGTCAATGTATAACTAGCAAAATAGTCAACCATTGGCAAGCAGAGCACACAAAATAAAAACACCCAATTTATATAAAATATAAAAAGGGTAACTGAGTGAGTTTAACTCACCTTGTTCACGTTTACTTCTTAATTGGTGCGGTTCCCGATTAAATTAAACAACGTTTAATTTAAATAAATTCCCAGCACTGTCCATGCTGACTCCAAAATGTAATGTTCATTGGTGTCGTCCCCATGCCCTTCTATTTCGTTCAATTCTGTCGAAAGATGCGAGAGCCAATATAATTATATGGTTTAATATGATTTATTCTCTTAATTAAATTCTTAATAAATTTATTACTTTGGTCTGGCCACTCTTTATTTTCCCTTATCCTTCTTCTGTGCTTTCTCCAACAACAGGCGTCCGTCCCTCTTTACAAAGCCACCACGGGTCCTTTAGTTTTCCTTTTGATTGAAGACCCTTCAAGCTTTGCTCGGTTTTCCAGTTCCAAAAGGAACCGCCTCTCCCTCTTCTTGCGTTATTATGTCTGTGCCCCTTTTTTTTTTTTTTTTTTTTTTTTTTTTTAGAGGGACCGAAACCCACTGGCCAATCAACAAAACAGCCTATTCCCCATACGAAACCAACCGCTCCTACCTGTGCTCTCACTCCTCCCTAGCCTTGTCCTGTAGCAAGCCCTTCCTAGTACTGTTCGAACCAAAACAACACCCTCTACAGTCCGCTCATCCACCTTCCGAGATCCGGTCATGTAGAGCTCCGCCAAACGCCGGATATATATATACATGAATGAAGAGAGAGGTTGGAGAAATGAAATGATATAACCTTTTGAGAATTTCAGAGGAGTATAGAAGTTGTTTTGATTTTTATTTTGGTTCCAGAAGACTTTGGTTTCATTATTTCTGGACGGAGGAGAAGAAGAATGGGAGAGGTCATTATATAGGAGAGAATATGTGGGCGTGAAGTTTACGTGGGCGTGAAGGAAAGGGTAGTTTGGCTGCCAAGGAATCGGTTGTGTGAGTGCCAAGGCAAGGAAGTGGATTTGTTTATTAATTATTTCACTATATTCGTACTCGTTTTATTAGCTGTGACGGTAGGATAAAACGAGATATGTGCGTATAGGGTAAGGGATACTTTACCTTAGGCTCTGCATGAATAGTTCTAGGCGTGTACGTGCATTTCATTTCATATTAAAGAGGGTTGTCATGATTTAATATTGTTTTAATATCAATGAAACTTTACCGCGAACTAATACGCAGAAACCCCTACATATGACTTCTGTCTACTGATAAAACAGCTATTCTTAGTGTAAAAAGATATTCCGGACCCAACGGGACCAGTTCCATTGCAATCCGAGGTCATATGAAAAAATTCCCTTTATGAAACCAGAAATGAACACGCGTTTAATTTTTCCACGGTCACCAGATAAATCAAATCCACTTGAAACTGCGAACATTGACAATAACTTTTCGATACGAACCCAATGGCACTAATTTCGTCGCATTCTGAGACTATTGCCCCGGTAGGCTGTTTTTACCCTGAACCGCCCTACCCTTTTTAACGCCAAATTTCTCAATCTCTAAAAATAACAAACTATATACTTATTCTGACTCTAATCGACGATACGAACTCAACGGAACTGGTTTCGTGGCCCAATTCGATCATCTGCTCAAGTTACACTCGAATGTCCCTTTATTTATTTAATTACGCGCTATAGAAATTGAACGGGCGTTTATGGCTACCGTGGTCACATACGACATCGGTTTTCCATGCAATTCACCATCATACAATAATTTAGCGATACGGTTCTAATGAAACTGATTTTGTCGAAATCTGAGTCCGTTTGTAAAACGGCTATTTTAAAGGCCTATAATTTAATAACGATTTCCCATAGCGACTATTTCAAAATTTGATTTGGCCATAACTATCAAACTATAACACGAAATCTAGATTTTTCTCTTTCATATGAAAATTATCGTCAATATGGTCCCAACGTGTCTTGTTTCACAGAAATCCGGTTTATATCGGGCTCTGTATTCTCAGTTGAAGTTCAAACTCGAATTTTCGAACTGCAGCGCTATTTCAAGCTCTATTTATATTATATATAAACATATATAGTTCAACTTTATTTAAAAAACGATTTAAATATAAATTCCATCGATATTCCAAATATAATAATTGAATTAAATAAATTAAATTATATATTTTAGAGCCAAAAACACGGGTCGTTACATTCTTCCCCCCTTAAAATAATTTCGTCCTCGAAATTGCTAAGGTAAGAAAGAACGTTATAAACTCATTAATTTCAAATCTAATTTATTTTTAAATTAGAAACCAATTCAATACTGTGAATAAATATTTTCAAAAATATCGAAAATTTTCTAACACATTAAATTTCCGAAAAATTTCGCCAACACCTCCTCTGTATGGCTCAATTGGCACAACTCCAACTCGCCTTTCTAGGCCTTCTCCAATCCGAAAGAAAATAAAACAGCCAAGTGGCTTGCCAAATAGGCTCATAAATCACCAAACCCATATAATAATAAACGTGTACCTTTTTGTCGGGCATATCATTTTCATCTGCCGCCCTGTCAGCATATACAAATGCATTACAAAATTCCAACTTTATCCTCAGAACCAAATCCTTCACGCACCCAAGCCAAATCTCATTCTTAACTCAATTTCCATCCATTATTCATTTCAACTCTTAACTTACCAGTCCACCACCATTTCAGATTCCTGTCTCACCATTCAAATCTGATTCTACTTGATATATTATATCCCGATTCAATTCCTAGTTAATTGGTTTTAATTCAATTCATATTCGCTTCCACAATTTCTGTTTAAATTTGTTTTTGTACAAACAATTTCCCCTGGGAGTTTTAAACAGTTCAGCTCTTTCCAAAGTCAAATATTCCTTTCAGGATCCAAAACAACTTGTTTTTCTCAAAGCAATTCAAAACAAAATCTTTGGTAGTAATCCGTCACTTACCACTCGAAAATGAACACCGATGATGTCCGGATCATCATCGGAATCTATTTTCCAGCTATCGAAGTGAGTTCAATACTATATCACTTTCAAAACCATTTCTAACACTTTCATTTTGAAATCCATTTCAAAATATCCCTTTCAATGCTTGTAACAAGTTTAAAATCTCCCAGGATTTTAAAATTCACATATATTTATTCATTTACACAAACTTTTCACATTTCCACCATTTTGATTTCATTTCTGATTTAAATTCAGATTTAATTCATCTGATTTCATATATAATACGAATTCTAATGGGTTATTTATATAACCATTTCAATTTTAATCAACCAACACAACCAATATATTATAATACTCCAAATATTAATCATTCTTTTATATCAAAAGGTAATTTGGGTAAAATTATTTCATTTACCCTCTTTCAAAAACGTACTATGTCGAATTATTCTGTCCAAGAGTTTAGAAACACTTATCGACACAGTTTGCATTACTGTATCGACCAGAATTCATAAACTACTCGACAGACCAATCAACACAATATAAACAGTTTTTATATCAATTTACAAATACGCGCTCATATATATACACTCAAACTCAATCTAGGGTATTACTAACCCCATCTCTACTGAGTCACGCCACAGAGCCAAGGTAATCACTTAACCTTCAGCTCTGATACCACTGTAACGAACCGGGATTTTCGACTCCGAAAATCAACATCAAACTACCATGTTGACCATTCAGACATCGAACATTCCAGATCATTAATAGAAAGAAGTTAGAGGGTGAGAATAGATAAGATAGAAATATTAGAATAGAAGAAGAAGAAGAACACCACAACACACAGAGTCTCACATCGCAGCGGAACAAAATATAATACAGAAGTAAATCTTTATTGAGAACTTTTCAAATACTTACAGTATCAGAGTACACATCTGGACAGTGATACTAATCTGTCCTCATATAACACACAGCGGAATAGTAGTAATATCATACGTCTGGATTCTTCCAGCTCGTCTCTTCATAGCAGTCGATAACCTGAACCTGTACAACCCGGCCTAACCCGAGCATTTACAAAACACCGGGTCAGTCTGGTGAACCAGAGTGAGATAAACTCGCACAGTATTAAGGGTAAACCATCCAATCTTGATTTTAAAGTTCAAAATCTTTTCAAAAGAAAAGGATAATCGTAAGACCAATCCACACATAAACACGGACGGTTTTTACCTTACGATAACCCAAAACATTTTTGAAACCAATATCTTTTCTGATATTATAATAATGTCTAAATACAAGTAAATAACAATCTAGTGGAACGCTTGCATCTCACGCTCCACATATATAGTATACAATCAAAACCCGCAGGCGCTTATTGGGAATTGGATTCCGACTTGACAAGGTATGGGTCCACCTTCCGATCGTGTATCTCTAGAGACGAATACACTGGGTTCAACAAGAACTTCTTGCAACCCGGCCCTCACATGACCGACCACCCATTTCGCTTGAGTGTATCGAATGTATATCACCGACGGTTGGGATTAGCAACCGTCTCCCGACAAGGGACAGCATCGAAACATAGATTAAGAAACAAATAGGATTTCCTCTAGATAGGTGACCATACACCCTAATGGGAGCGACCCACATAGCCATGCTGCCTGCCCGATTTCTGTCATTTTCCGGTTGATGAGGCTTGAGGCCAGAATTAACTCTTGACATCTGGTCGCCATTTACTTTGAATGCCACATCGTCAAATCCATCAGATATCACTAATTGACGTCCACAAAAATACTCTAGCTGAAAGCTAGAGAATGGCAATTCCCTGCCAACAACTATCGTACGTTTGAAGAAATCAACGTACGTGATCCTTTGGAAATACTCTGTCAGACATTCGTCCATATACGTCATCCAGGAACAGGATGAACCGAAGGCACTCTCCTACCGCATCCATATAGGAATCACCCCATGGATCAGTAGCGAGAAGTCCTTGCACTCGTGGATTCCAACCACGACAGAACCACAGTTTATCTCTGGCCGCTAAACCAGAGATTCTTAGCAGTTCCTCCGCTTATGAAGATCCACGGTCTTCAATGCTCCATCTCGACCGTCTTCAAATATCTTCACGTATTTGTTGGTCGGAATGGTTTTCGAATGTAAATTCGATCCCGGTCTTTCCATACCAACAATCGTATTGGGCGGGTTTGATAGTCGGTGTTTTAACTATCAAAATATACGGTGTTTCAAACATGACACTCCAATGAGTTTACTGGTTCAGTATTCAGCATCACTTGGCCTTTAAACAACTGATTTACTTTTGTTAAATAAAACTTCTAACTCTTTTAGTATTCAATGATACGATATTTGAATAATTCTAATCGATTTATCTCTAATCGATTTACTCCAATTGATTAACTAATACTCGTCTTAAAACCATTCGCTTGACTCTAGATCACAGCGATCACAATGGTTACGCCTGATTCCCTTAGGAAACATCCGACCGCCGTAGGCTATCTGCAGCCCTGCGAATTTCGCTAGCAGTCGTACGAAATGGCAACTTACCTTGAATGCTATGTTTGACTAACTCTAGCTCGAATAACTATATTCGATTACCCACTTAAATCTTCTTTCAAATCATCTCTTAAATTCGGAAATCCATTAGTTTTAACAAAGAAATTTATAACACATATGTTATAACAATAGCATTATAACTACTATTTAGATTTACAAAACAACAGCGCTATAATCGCTGTTTAGGTTTACAACCCATTTACTATAGCAAAAGCGCTACAATCGCTATATTAGATTTACAAAACATATATTATAACAACAGCGCTAAAATCGCTGTTAAATTTCAAAACATATTCACTAACGTCACTTACGATTACCAACTAATACCATCTTCAGATAATCTCGATGTTGTTCAAGTTGGGGTATTATAATTACCTCTCAGACCTTGATCACACAACGTTTATATCTTCAGATAAATAATAGTTGTAATCAAAACCCAATATTCTATTCAAATCTCAAAACCAATTCTATTTTAACTCGGATTTGGTTATACCATGACCTAGTTCCTTAACCCAATTTCACCTTTCCCAATCTTCCTTTAAATATATTTAACCATTTCCCACTTTTGAAATCTCATTTCAAAACTCCCTTGTTACTTGATCTCATTTTCAAATAACGTTAATGTAAAATTTACGTCTTAACACTTTGACACTCATTTATATGTTTTGGTTTATCTTAAACCCTTTTATCGAAATCTCCTTCGACTTAATTCAATTGATTAAGTAATATTTAATTCAAGCTCTCATTCTCGCTTAAAATTCCTTTTATAACTTCGTTATAAAACTTAGGTTTAAATATAAACCTATTCATGAAACTCCTCATTTCGCTTGATCAAATAATTACCCAGGCTAAACCATTCGGCTTATTTCTTATTTCCGTACTTATCAATCTGATTAACTTTCTAAAATCACTTAATAATAAATCAAAGTCTTAAATAAGTAAACTATTCATTTATTTCTCTTTATATAACTTTTATTCAAAATAGTATATTCCAAAATTCTATTTCCAGTTATAAAATAAATTTCATAACTGCATCTTTATCGATTCACCTGACGGTGAATCAATATCTGTAACCCGATTGATTTTTAAAGGCCATACTCTGCCAAACACTTAACCAATATCGCCCATTGGTTTAAACCAAACAGATGTTGAATATTCAATTAATAATCAACCATAAAATCAATCACACAAACAGATCAGTTCATATATGATAATATGAAAATAATTAATACATTTGAGGAATCCGGTTGGATCCCTCCAACCTGTTCTTCCCTGTATTCAAATGGTTATCTCAAATCAGACCATTCAGTTTTGTTTAACTGATAAATTAAATAACGACCATTTAACATCAACCATAAGCAATTCAAACAATGCAATCATTTTAAACACGTTTATAAATAAACGTGACCAACCAAGGTGAGTCACCTTTATGGGAACCAATCGTTAAGATAACGATTTGGTACTTCACTGAAAATTAAACACAGTTTAATTTCATCAGTTAAATCAACAGGTCAATGTATAACTAGCAAAATAGTCAACCATTGGCAAGCAGAGCACACAAAATAAAAACACCCAATTTATATAAAATATAAAAAGGGTAACTGAGTGAGTTTAACTCACCTTGTTCACGTTTACTTCTTAATTGGTGCGGTTCCCGATTAAATTAAACAACGTTTAATTTAAATAAATTCCCAGCACTGTCCATGCTGACTCCAAAATGTAATGTTCATTGGTGTCGTCCCCATGCCCTTCTATTTCGTTCAATTCTGTCGAAAGATGCGAGAGCCAATATAATTATATGGTTTAATATGATTTATTCTCTTAATTAAATTCTTAATAAATTTATTACTTTGGTCTGGCCACTCTTTATTTTCCCTTATCCTTCTTCTGTGCTTTCTCCAACAACAGGCGTCCGTCCCTCTTTACAAAGCCACCACGGGTCCTTTAGTTTTCCTTTTGATTGAAGACCCTTCAAGCTTTGCTCGGTTTTCCAGTTCCAAAAGGAACCGCCTCTCCCTCTTCTTGCGTTATTATGTCTGTGCCCCTTTTTTTTTTTTTTTTTTTTTTTTTTTTTAGAGGGACCGAAACCCACTGGCCAATCAACAAAACAGCCTATTCCCCATACGAAACCAACCGCTCCTACCTGTGCTCTCACTCCTCCCTAGCCTTGTCCTGTAGCAAGCCCTTCCTAGTACTGTTCGAACCAAAACAACACCCTCTACAGTCCGCTCATCCACCTTCCGAGATCCGGTCATGTAGAGCTCCGCCAAACGCCGGATATATATATACATGAATGAAGAGAGAGGTTGGAGAAATGAAATGATATAACCTTTTGAGAATTTCAGAGGAGTATAGAAGTTGTTTTGATTTTTATTTTGGTTCCAGAAGACTTTGGTTTCATTATTTCTGGACGGAGGAGAAGAAGAATGGGAGAGGTCATTATATAGGAGAGAATATGTGGGCGTGAAGTTTACGTGGGCGTGAAGGAAAGGGTAGTTTGGCTGCCAAGGAATCGGTTGTGTGAGTGCCAAGGCAAGGAAGTGGATTTGTTTATTAATTATTTCACTATATTCGTACTCGTTTTATTAGCTGTGACGGTAGGATAAAACGAGATATGTGCGTATAGGGTAAGGGATACTTTACCTTAGGCTCTGCATGAATAGTTCTAGGCGTGTACGTGCATTTCATTTCATATTAAAGAGGGTTGTCATGATTTAATATTGTTTTAATATCAATGAAACTTTACCGCGAACTAATACGCAGAAACCCCTACAGATGACTTCTGTCTACTGATAAAACAGCTATTCTTAGTGTAAAATGATATTCCGGACCCAACGGGACCAGTTCCATTGCAATCCGAGGTCATATGAAAAAATTCCCTTTATGAAACCAGAAATGAACACGCGTTTAATTTTTCCACGGTCACCAGATAAATCAAATCCACTTGAAACTGCGAACATTGACAATAACTTTTCGATACGAACCCAATGGCACTAATTTCGTCGCATTCTGAGACTATTGCCCCGGTAGGCTGTTTTTACCCTGAACCGCCCTACCCTTTTTAACGCCAAATTTCTCAATCTCTAAAAATAACAAACTATATACTTATTCTGACTCTAATCGACGATACGAACTCAACGGAACTGGTTTCGTGGCCCAATTCGATCATCTGCTCAAGTTACACTCGAATGTCCCTTTATTTATTTAATTACGCGCTATAGAAATTGAACGGGCGTTTATGGCTACCGTGGTCACATACGACATCGGTTTTCCACGCAATTCACCATCATACAATAATTTAGCGATACGGTTCTAATGAAACTGATTTTGTCGAAATCTGAGTCCGTTTGTAAAACGGCTATTTTAAAGGCCTATAATTTAATAACGATTTCCCATAGCGACTATTTCAAAATTTGATTTGGCCATAACTATCAAACTATAACACGAAATCTAGATTTTTCTCTTTCATATGAAAATTATCGTCAATATGGTCCCAACGTGTCTTGTTTCACAGAAATCCGGTTTATATCGGGCTCTGTATTCTCAGTTGAAGTTCAAACTCGAATTTTCGAACTGCAGCGCTATTTCAAGCTCTATTTATATTATATATAAACATATATAGTTCAACTTTATTTAAACAACGATTTAAATATAAATTCCATCGATATTCCAAATATAATAATTGAATTAAATAAATTAAATTATATATTTTAGAGCCAAAAACACGGGTCGTTACAAATACTTACCATTCATTGATAGCACAATCACTTTGAATGCCACATTGTCAGATCCGTTAATCACTAGTTGAGTTTGAACAAATATTCTGGATATTATGCTAAGGGATAAATCCGTTGCAACCATATTCATTTATACAGACCAACCCATTTGATCATTGGAAATACTCTGTCAGATATTCGTCCATTTACGTTCGTTCTGGGATTGAACGAAACCGAAGGCACTATTTCTATGTAATAGAAAAAGTCCTTGCACTTTACTCCGTCTTCAATATATTCAGCATACTTGGTTCGCAACGCTTATGCCGATACGGAGTGGTTCTTCGGATAATAATCCAACCGGTCTCTCCATATTGACAACGATGGTCAAAACTTCGATAGTCTGTGATTTAACTATCGAATAAAAACAATTGTTCCTCCAACATATCAAACAAATCACTGGGCTCTTTAATTTATATTCATTAATTAAACCACTTCTCTATTTTCTCTATCAATATTTGTTAACCAAATATTTTCAATAATCATCTTGCCTCTTATGCCATTTGGAAAACGTTTCCAAATATTAATTTCTTTTATTTTCTATATATTAGAAAATGTCTCTATTTGCAATTGGAAACAATTCCAATCACTTATCTCTATCCCGACTATTTTAATTATACTCAGGAAATATTTACTGTTATATTTCCAAAATTCCATCACTTGGGTTTAAAACGAATGTTGTGTAAAACATCGTTACAACAACCCAAAATATTTTATTCAACTAACTCTTTTTCAAACACTTCTCTTCGAGACTGGATCTTGCTATTTATCCATTTAAAATGAAATCAATCAAGTTGGGGTAAAATTACCTCTCAGACCTTAACTGAAAACATCCTCAACTTCAAAACGGCAATACCACTTACCTCGAATAAACACACTATACAATCCAATTGTTCATTCTAAAACACGTGTATGGTTTTCTTTCTATTTCTAATTTATAGATTTCCCTTTTTGTTTACAATATTCTATTTTTGATTTCGTTTCCTTATCGAATTCTACATTTATCGATACATAGATTTATAACTATCAAATTATCTGAAAAATATTCTATCTCCTTAAATTCCCGGAAAATTTCGCCATAACCTCCCCTGTATCGGGAGCATCGGGAAATTTCAAATAGCTTCCCCGGTCCTTCTAATCTCAAAAAGAAAAAGAAAAAGCCAAGCGGCTTGCCGATACGGCGCATAAAACCCATATATGAATTTAAACATGTACCTTTTTGTCGGGCACATAAATAAAAATCTTCATATACTCCATCCCATATCTGTTTAACACCTGTTCACCTGTTTCCAATTCAATTCAACTCAATCCATTCGTTTGAATTCAATTTTGAATCATTTGAATTCAGTTTCGCTCAATTATTCTTTAATTAGCCCTTTTGCCTATTTCACTTCTTTGTTTGAACATAACATGTTCAAACAAAATATTTAATTAGCTTATATCCAAATTGAATTTCAAGTTTCCAATTCTAGCTTCCCTTTCGATTTCGAATATAAATTTTCAAATCGAATTCACTTATTCAAAGCCCAATATCAATTCAAAATCCCATTTAACTAATTACTATTCAAATTAGTTAGTTCTATTCAAAGTCAAAAATCTGATTTCTGTTTCAAAATCAAATTCATTACTTCACCTGAGTTCACATATATTTTATAACTCAAATCTGAAATTTTCTAAATAGAAATTCGGATTTTATTTGCTTAAAATCCTTTGATAAAATGAAATAAACCGTTATGGTTTTTAAATAGTTCTGGCGCTGTTTTTCTGAAAATTTGATTTTGACATAACTCAAAATCTATACGACGAAATTCATATTTTTCTCTTTCATTAGAAAACTATTATCAAACCGGTCCTGACGTTCCTTGTTTCAAAGAATTCCGACTTCAATTGGGTTCTGTATACTCGATTGAAGTTCGAATCGCTATTTTACGAACTGCAGCGCTGCGGCGAGTTCGTTTTAATTATATTTATATATATGAACTTTTAAAACTTCGTTTATATAAATTCAACTCTTTTCTGATATATTTTAAATATATATCAAACCATTTTTTCCAATTCCACAAATATTTCTGATCTTCTATTTCATTTATATTTGAAATCTATATTCAAATTCCAATTCGATTATAATTCAAATTCTATATTCAAATTCTATTTCAACTATTTGAATTCAAATTCCATTTTTAATCTATTTGAACTTCAAATACCACATTTTAATTCCTTTGAATTCAAATACCATGTTTCAAATCTCTTTGAATTCCTCTTATTCAAATTCTTTCTATTTAAACTCCATTTGAGTTTTGTTTGAATTCTTATATTTAACACCATTTGAATTCTATTTAAATTCTTATATTTAAATCCTCTTTATTAAAACCCATTATTTAAATCCCATTTGAATTTTCCTTATTTCAAATCCATTTGAACTCCTTTGAATTCAAATTCCATTTCAAAACTATTTGGATTTCCTATTTTGAAATCCTATTTCAATCCTACTTTGAAATCCTATTTTCAAAGTTCATTTCAAATTCTATTTTGAAATTCTATATTCAAATCTCTATTTGAATTTACTAATTCCAATTTCCCATTTCAAACTCCATTTGAATTTTCATATTTAAATCTCTATTTGAGTTTTCTTTATTTGAATTCAAATTCTATATTTCATGCTAATTTCGCATATTCAAATTTTATTTGAACTTCGATTTGAATTCCTAATATCCAAACTTCTTTTCTTTTCTATAAAAATTCAAATATTTAAACTCCTTTTCTAATTCTACTATTCAAATTCCATTTGACTTCTATTATTCAAATTCTACTATTTAAATCCCCTTTTGAATTTCCTTTATTCAAAATCTATTTTGAATTTCTATATTCAATTTCTATTTTTTAAATTTCCTTATTCAAATTCTATATTCAAATGTTATACTCAAATTTTATTTGAATTATATATTTAAAAATTCCATTCCAAATCCTATTTGAAATTTCTTTTGTATTTCAAATATTCCAACTCCTTCCTAATATTTAAATTCTATTTACATTTCTACTTAAAAATTCTATTACAAGTACTATTTTGAAATTTCATTTCAAAATTCCACTTTGAAATCCTATACTTTTAAATTCTACTTGAATTTCAAATTCTATTTGAGAAAAACAGAATTTCCCTTTTTAAACCTCAAATATCCTTCTCATGATATTTTAATAAATTAACAATTGGCCCAGTGATATTTAAAAAAAATCAAATCACCCAATTTTCAATCATTTTATTTTTAACACATCATATATGAATATATGAAATCAGCAAACAACAAACAGATATTATATTTTTGAGGAATCCAGTTGGATCCCTCCAACCTGTTTTCCTGCATCCACAGATGTTAGCACATAAATAATACCCATTCTGCTTCGTGGCAGAATATCGCGGTATAGAAGGTCATCCACTAATCATAGCGTGGGGCGTATAGGGTAATCATCCGCTATGAAACTGCGGGCATCCGCTAATGAGACTGCGGGAATTCAACCAATCAATCAACCCAATATATATATAATAGCCTAAATAACTAATATATAAAAAACAAGCAGAAAAATCCAAACAAGCAACAACAATTATTTTTAACGAAATAAAAATAATTGTAAATAAAAGGTGAGTGAGATTTACTCACCGGGATTGTAATTCTCGATATCCTGTTTAAAATTCCAAACGTTGCAACTGCGAATCTACTCGAGTGGAAAATATATGTACCTATGATCATTTGATTTTATTAATCGACTATACTATCATTATTTTAGATTAACTTAACACATTAATAAATTGATTATAAATTAAATAACAACTAACAAATTAAACAAATTCTTCTATGTATATATTTAAATTCCGGTAAAAGCGTTTACCTTACTGCTCAGTTAATAACTCGATTAGTTCCCGAAATAAATCTTCGAACAGTTCTATGCTGAAATCAGCCCTAAAATACTGCTTCATTCCTTCTCGACATTCCAGCAAACACTTGGTAGACAGTTCCATTTCCTTCCGGTCACTAATACCCATTGTCGAACTCTTTACCCCGAATACTCCTGTTGATTGCGACTGCTGTCCATCCAAACCCTAGCCTTATCAGTCCTAGAACGACATCGAACAGTGCAACTCTCTCCACCTATGTTCTTCTTAACATCGTCTCACTCCTTGCCATCCTTCGACCGTTGTAGCCTCAACTATCCCCATCGCAACCTCAACTGGTTCGCACCCTTCACCGAATGGAATCCACACCTCACGACACAACAACCGCCCTTCCTGCCAGTCAATACCATCATCGCAGGTCTCTGCTCGTCGAGGAACCCTAGACAAGGTCGCGTCGCCCCTTCTCTGTCTCGCCTAGCCTCCATAACTCCATCACACTCATCTGCAGTACCCAGATAAAAGCCAATCGCCTCCTTCCTGAATGCAACCCCCACTGAAATCGCTCCTCGAACTCGCGAGTGTGTCGGTTTTTGATCGCGATGGGTATTGGGCCGCGATGGTTTAAGTGTGGGGTTCGGCCATTTTTCTGATTTCACATTTGAAGCATTGATCTTTCGGAAGTAACGAAAATAAACAGAAGAAAAGGGGAGGAGCGTGTGTGAATAATGAAGAGGACTCTTTGCGATGGACTTGGTTTTATAGGGGAAAAACGAAGGAACAGGAGGTACCAGCCATTAATAAGATGTTTCTTTGATATCAAAGAAAACAGACAACATTTCCTGCTCGAGAAACACGATAGGCCTGCATATAGGAGAAGAGGTCGGCTTTGTAGAAATAGAGTGGCTGATGAAACGTTGATATGAAATTTTTATTTGAAATTTATTTTAATTAATTAATTAAAATATATAACAGTCCCTATCTTGCAGTCCCAAACCGCTATTCTAACTTAACGACTGATGTTATAAGGTCATAACGCTATTTTGGACTTAACGGGACCAATACTGAAATTTTATTCGACTATAGAAAATAAATAGCAATTTACATTAACGATTCGATCTAAAATATAAATTGATTTCAAACAATTTAAATTCATCGATAAAAATCTATTATTATCGTTATATTCGATATTAAATCATATAATGATTTTTAAACTGATAAATTCCATAATAAAAATCCATTTATTTTCGAATCAATATTAAAAATAAATTTAAATATTTAATATTCAACGATCAAAAATCCAGGATGTTACAAAATTGATTAGTATATTTTTGAAAAGTTAAAAACAAATTGCTTGTTTTTTGCATTGTGTGATAGTAGATTTGATTAATTAAAATTACTGAAACAATAGTGATTTAATCAATAATAGAATATTGGTAGAATTTATTCATTTAATTCACACATTGAAATGATTAAAAAATAGATAGAAATATATACATGTGCATTATATATGTTTGAACTGGTAAATGGATAGCTGTTGAGTAAAGATTTTATTTGCGTGCTCGACAAATAGGTAAACCTTATTGAGTTGGACGCGAAATATTATTATATCAACTCCTATGAATGCCATTGGATGCGGAGTGCTGGTTATTCTGTGTGTAATAATAAACATCGCCATAGGATAGTAACAATTAGTTTTGAACTACATTACATGGCATACTTCTGATGATAGGCATACTTCATCATATACCACATAAGCATTTGGTGCTTGTGTGACGAGGTGGAAGATTTACCATACGAGCGAGAGGCTTGTATGGAGATGACTATATTTTACAGGTTGAACTGATGATTGATATGGATTATTTAAATTGTAACGATAAAATTGCCAGATTAATAAAAACCCCCCACGGGTCTGGAGTTGACAATAATCACGTCTCTCTATTTATTAGATACGGCACATGGACTATTTATTTCCCACACGGGACGAGGTGACGAGGATTTATCCTCTGGAGCAATTAAAATACACACTCCCTCAGGCTTTGACAGGGTGACGAGAATTTATTCTTTGGAGTTATTATCTATACACGCTCCCCTGTAAACACCAGAATATATCACTATAAATATGTGTATGCTTATTAGAATTTATTGGGTACCTAATACGGCCCAATAAATTTCCAAACCTCTCTCCGTACAAAGGAGGTTATGGCGAAATTTTTCGAAAATTCCGGGTGTTAGCCAAATTTTTGAAGAATTTGAAAATTCTCAAAAACTGAAAAGTTGGAGAATGGAAGCCAGATTGAACGTAGAGTTGATTAATCAAAACACTTTAGACTTTGTTCCTTTTCGGGGACGAAAAGTTTTAAGTGGGGGAGATTATAACAACCCGGAAAATCTGAACCAATTTAAAAATTTTAAATTGGCTAAAATAGTGGATTTTAAATATTTAAAATAAATATTTTAAATAATAGCAATGAAAAGTGAGTTTGAATCGACGTGTGAAAACGAATATAATTAATTCTAATTATAAACAAGGCCTGAAATGGCACGGTAGTTTCAAAATTTGAATTCAAACTTCGACGGATTTGAGTGAAACCAAAAATATTTAAATCTGTTGGTGGATACCTTTCTAACGAATATGAAAAATCGAAATTTCATAGCTGAAAGCAAAAGTTATGGCCAAATGGATTTTTAGAAAGGTATCTATGGAATTTATATGGCCCGTGAAAATGGGCATTTTGCAAACGACCTCGGAATTTGATGAAACCACTTTTGTTGGATCCGAGATGTTAAACTATTGCTAGGTTTCAAATTTCATAATTTTTGAAGCTAGTATGTGAGCGTGGCAAAGGAAAACGTGTTTTGGTCAATCATAGCTAAATTGGATCGACCAGAAAGGGGCCTTTTTGCAAACGGTCTCAGAATTCGACGAAACTAGTTTTGTTGGGACCATATCGTCAAAACATAGCTAGATTTATTTTTCTGGAATTTTTCGAATCAGTTTGTGGCCCTGGCAAATTGAAATGTACGTTCAAATAAAATATTGAATGTTACATATTTTAATTTGAAAGAATACATACTGAAACAGTCGAATAGGCCTACGAAACATATCCCATTGTGTTCGGAATGGGGGTATTTAGCTAGGGACGACAATCGTTGGGTTTGAATTGAAGTTCGTTTATAAAAACCATAATTTTTGAAATTATAAAACATCGGCCAATCAGAATTTTATATTCATTAAAAAAATAATATAAAATAAAAACGCAGAAACCCCCCCAGGCATCGCGATCGACGATGGAGATAGTTCGAAGCTTCCTGGACCTTTTGCCGCCGCCACGTTCATCTTCAGGCTAGGCTCCAGTTGGGGTTTTTGAAGATCTCCTCTCCCTCTTCAAATCAGAACAAGTCTCGCCCCTTCTCATTTTGTATTTCTCGAGATTCGTCGCTCTGAAGTGGCGCCATTCGCACCACTGTAGCCGTCGCCTGCCACCATCGAGTTCATTAGAAAGGGGACCTTCCGGTGCGCCGCTTGAGGCTCTACAGCGTCGTGCAAGTGGATTGGCTTCATACTTCACGGATTCAAAGATTAATCGAACCCTAGTTTTGAACCTCGAAGCAAGGTATACGGCTGAGGTTATTTAATTGAATTGCGACACTTTATTTCCGTCGCTAATATGCTGTTCATTATAAAAATCATATCTTTTTCGTTTCTTAACGAAATTCAGTGAAACAAGAGACAGTGGACTCGACGTCTTCTACCTTCTAGAAGAGACCGCATATTTTTCTGAGCCTTCTGATATTTTTGGTAGAGTGGAACCCAAAGTGAGATTTCTAAATTTAAAACGAAATGGAAAACGACGATGTATAAATTATATAGTCGATGTATGAGTTATATAAGCGTTGTACACCTCTTGTTAAAGCGTTGTATAAGTTGTACGTTTGATGTATAAGTTGTATATGCGTTGTAAAAATTATATATGTGTTGAAATAGAAGTGAAATGCTATATATATATATATATATATATATATATATATATATATATATATATATATATATATATACGCCCCTCATCCACAAACCATGGACGATATTTATTGGTTGTGATTGGTGTGAAAATTGATTGATAGCAAATGGTTGATTGAAATTGTTTGTGCTTGAAATTGATTGATTATGGTTGAAAAATACCCGTTTGTGGTTGAGAAATATTTGGTTGAAACCACATAGGATTAGTTTGTGGAAATGAAAAAAATATACATGTCACCTGCGTGCGAACTAGATGCATGATTCCCCATTGTCGAAAGCTGCGAGGCTTTAAGGTAGAGCGAGGAGCCGTACTAGGGACGGACCCGGTTTTAGCTACCCTGCCGTTATGCTGCCGAAATTTTGAATAATATTCATGTGTTAGAATTATTTCCATTTGTTGAAACTATATTTATTCGTTAAATAGAAAACCTTTATGTGTTGAATCGATATTCATTCGTTGGATAGAAATTCATGTGTTGAATGGTATTCATGTTTTAAATATAAAAATCACTATTTTATATATATATATATACAAACTATAGAAAACCTTCATGTGTTGAATTGAAATTCATTCATTGAATTGAAATTCATGTGTTGAATGGTATTCGCGTTTTAAATATAAAAATCACCTTTATATATATATATATATATATATATATATATATATATATATAATATAGAAAACCTTCATGTGTTGAATTGAAATTCATGTGTTGAATGGTATTCGCGTTTTAAATATAAAAATCAACTTTTTATCGATACATATAAACTATAGAAAACCTTCATGTGTTGAATCGAAATTCATTCGTCGAATTGAAATTCATGTGTTGAATTGTATTCATATTTTGAAAGAAATTGTTTTATAATAAAAATCCAAATTTTATCATCGATATGAACTATATAAAATAATCTTATTTTGAAATAAATTGTTTTATAATAAAAATCCTATTTTTATTACCTATATGAACTATATAAAATAATCGTGTTTTGAAATGAATTGTTTTACAATAAAAATCACATTTTTACTACATACATCTGATTGACATAGAAATGTGTTTATTTTATGCTCTTATATCTTGTCTTTTGTATATAAATAAATATTACTTGGGTATTGTTTTGTTACTTTTACAGATATTCCAACCCAGCCCGCATGCAACCAGAAATGTAGAGAAATAGAGATCAATTTGCAGTGTGTTTGCAGTTTGAAGAATTGTAGATGAAGATCTCACATCTAGTTGTTGTTGGACAAGAAAAGGATTGATAAAAAGGCTTTGAACATCACAAATCAATGAAGAAATGTCAAGGAAGCAAGAGGAAAAAGAGAAAAGGCCCAAATTTGCTTTGTTTATCTAAGGCCCATTTATGTTTCTCATTGTAAACTAATTAGTGGTGTAATGACCAGGCCCATTTACCATTAGGGTTAGGGTTAGGGTTTGGCTATCTACCCTATATATACCCTTGTAATGGCATTGTAGCCACTATACCATCTCATCTCTTATTCCATTGTTCTAATAAAAGTTCTTCTTTCTCTTTTAATTTCTGCATTTTTTTTGTTTTCTTAGCAACTAGTGTTGTCTATACGATTAGATTCGGTAGAACACTATTTGTATTTTGCACTTATTTGCATTAGTGATTTACCGTCTGATTAGATTCAGCGGAAATCCTAATTTTAATTCTTGTTGTTATTTCAATTTCTGCAATTTCAATTTCTGCTTTTATTATTTTCTTAGGTCAAATTGGATTTGATTAGATTCAAATCTAATTCATAGTTTTATTTCTTTTCCATTGAAATTGTGATCTGATCGTTGGTTTAGTTAGATCTGTTCTAAATCAAATCACAGTTTTAATTTTGTTTTGTTTTGTTTTGCAAAATCAACCTCCAGCTTCGTCTAACTCGCCCAAGAGATTAGATAAATAATTTGATTTAATTAAACCTCCCTGTGTTCGACCTGTATGCTACACACCTGTATGCTTGCAGAATTTATTACAAATGTCGCGCTTTTCTAATTCATAGATTAGCGATGATCAAGTTTTTGGCGCCGTTGCCGGGGAGGCAACAATTAAATTTTATTGTTTATTTAATTTCTGATTCGTGTTAGTTTTTATTTATTTATTTTAGTTTTCTATTGTTTTCTTCTGTATATATATAAAAAAATCTTAATTGAGTAGATTTGGTGTTGTTCATTGATACCATAGTCTTTCAAATAAAAGAAAAAAAATTCTTGCCATTATTTGCTTTCAATTTCTTTCCTTTCTTCTTATCTATTTTCTTCCTTTCTTTAGTCCCCTTCTTGTTTTCAATACATCTATTTATTTTCTTCAGTAAAAGGTTCTTGCCATTTTTTGTGTATTTATTTCCTTGTCTCGATTCTTGTTACAATTCTTCCCTCATCTCAACAATTCTGAAAAAAAAAATCTTTTTCCATTTATTTCTCTCCTTCTCTACAAACTCTTTCTTTTATTAAAAAAAAAAAGTTGCCCAATTTCATTTGATTTCTTTCCTGTTTTCGGTACATAAATTTTCTTCCTTTGCAAATTCAAAAAAAAAAAAAAAAAAAAAAAAAGAGCCAATTTTTTTTTTCTTTCCTTGTTTGCTTTTCATATTCTTCCCAATTCAGCTCACTCTCGCACAAACCAATTCACCACGTTCACCACACCAACCCCTTCTTCAAAAATCAGCGCAACTCCTCAATCCTCTATCAACCACAAACAGCAAGCCACTCAACCCCAGATGTACAGATTCCCAAACCTCCAGAACCTCTAAAACCGCTCCAAATCCCACTCGCGTCTCCAACCTCGCACAAACCCTCTTTCCCAAACTATCCATACAACATACCAAAAGCAAAGCACTCCCATAGCAACCCCTCACAAGGCTTCAACAACCAATACAGTTCGAATAAAAAGCCAAGTATCACACGTCCAAGCAAATCATCACATGTCCGCATTTTCAAAAAAAAAAAAAAAATTCCACAACCAACTAATCAGGTACCACCATTCAT
This sequence comes from Allium sativum, assembly GCA_030737875.1. Classification (NCBI taxonomy): domain Eukaryota; kingdom Viridiplantae; phylum Streptophyta; class Magnoliopsida; order Asparagales; family Amaryllidaceae; genus Allium; species Allium sativum. The sequence continues at coordinate 164,164,860 of CM060923.1, forward strand.
CAGCAGATCCGACCCACAAAAATTCAAAACCCCACGGGAATCCAATTCCCACACCCCAAGCCAAACAACAATCATCTCAGAAAGCCACGGCACCTTCAAGGTCGCGAAGAACTTCAGACTTTCAAGAATAAATCGATTTGAATAAAAGAAAAAAAAAGAAAGGAGAGCAAGAAGGCCGTATCTTCCTAATTCAGTTGATGGATATTAGCCTTCGTTGTTTTTTCTTTTTCTGGGTTTGAGAGAAACTATATAATTAACGATTTGAGGGGCCAGTTTGCTTGGCACTGTTGTTTTCAATTTGTCAAAGGGCCATGTGAATTTAGTTAAGTTGAGTGTGTGACCTTTAGAGTACGCGAGTTCTTGTTATTGTTTCCTTTGATCGGTTCAGTTTGTTTGTTTTTTTTTTTGTTTTTTTTTTATTATTTTTTTTAATCTTTCATTTTTATTGAATCTAGTTTTCTCCATATTTTTTTTTGTTTTGTTCTAGTCTCGATTTTTTTTAATTTGCTCTCTTTCTTCTTTTTTTTTAAAAAAAAAACGGAGAATTTTTCAAAACAGGTACAGTGGTAGTTAGAAAAAGGTCCTAAAAAAAAAATTTAGAAGGGGACAACAACAGAAAGCAGCGGAAGATTCAGATAGGTTGGAGCGGTTGCACACCAAGTGGGGTGTGAACGCGCTAGCGCTTCCCAAATTCACTGGAGGACTGCCGATCAAGGTGAAAACTTTTAAAACTCTACAGGTGCTCTGCTGCAAAAGGAAAAAGAAAAAAATATATAGACAATTGTTGTAAAAAAATTCTGCAGGGGCAGCGGCTTGAATGTAAATTTTAATTCTGCAATTTATATTTCTGTGTCTGTTCTATGACTGATATTTCTGAATTTGTGGTGAGGAACGGTTTTCCATAACTAACCACTCTCATCGATTTTCAATTTTAACACGTGATTTTGATTTTCAAAATAATATAACTGAAAAGTGGTGCTTTGTGAAGTTGACTGTCTCGTACAATTGGATCGCGGATATATATTAGTTCAATTTATTGAACTTTTAGCAAAAGAGGTTGCATACTACCCGTAAAACATTGGTCGTATCCCTTAGTTTTATACTATACATGAACGGCCATAAGACCCTCTTCCCCCTTCCAATTGAGTCAGTTAATTAATAGAGCACAACTCATTATTTTATATTATTTTGAATTGAGAATAATTTCTGTCTTGCCGAGATTTCATTTCAAATGTCTAATTCAAAAAAATCATTGAGAGAAATGTGGGATAATAGTCGAAGTAAACGTCCGCTTGAAGAGTATGATTTTGAATTACAACTCATGAAACAAGATTTTCCAAAATTTCGTGAGCCCAATGTCAACAATTTTCAAAATTTTCCAACTGACCAACATTTTCAAAATCATAGATATAATCGAAATGATGAATTCAATTCAAATTTCAATAATTTCGATTATGGGCCACATCCGTATCAAAACGACTTTGAATCCCAATATAGCTTTGATCCACAACAATATGGGGTTGGAAACCAATTCGAAAATAATTTTGAAAATGATTTTCAATTCGATCAGAATTTTCAAAATTACAACCCGTATCCACATCTTGAATATGACCAAAATCGCAATTTTCCCTCGAATTTCGACAGCTTTGGTTACGAACCTAATTTTCAAAATCAAAATGATTTCCAACATCATTATCATCTTTCTGAAAATTCAAATATTTTTTAGAATCAAGGAATCCAAAACGATAGCTCTCAATTCAACGATTCTGAAGAATATCACCTTAACATTCTTAGTGAGAGGGCTGATGAACTTCTTTGTTTATTGACAACTTTGAAAGAACAACAAGAGCAACAAAATCAAATTCAAACAAGCGATGAATCAGAAAATACTCCATTCTTTACGGATAGTGATAATTTTCAGATAACAACTTTCGAAATTGAGAATAACGATCTAAATGAAGTTGTTCAAAATTCAACGAATGATCTGGACTTCGATTCTTTTCAAGAAAAAAATTTAAGCTTAGATTTTGATCTTCCTCTTTCAGACTGTGAGAAACTTGAAATTCTAGAAATTGAACAAAACGAAAATGTGGAATTTTTCAACTCAAATTTGGAAAAGAACTTTAATGAACATGAATTCTTTGGTTTATGTGAGGATGAAAGCCTTAATTCTGACTCCAATCCCGACAATCATTTGATTCTGACCCCAATCGAAAATCTTGACGCTCTTCCAATGGCAACCGAGGCCAATTCGTCTGAACCTTCCAAATCCCCACCTTCTTTTAATGCTGGCAATCCCAACATCTCTTTTTCTGATATCGGCAACCCCGACACTATCTCTTCTTTGACTGTTGGCAATCCCAACAAACCTTCTTCTATAACTTTACTTCTTCCACTTCCTGTGTCGACACCTTCTCCTCCGAAGGACCAAGAACCCGGAATAGGACAGATCGACAAGGTAGAAACCATTGTTGATGACACGCCACATTTACCATTTCAGGAAGTTTCTCATACTTCAATTGACGTGTCCACGTTAGCTTCCGAAGAACTTTTCGTAGATGAACTAAAACTTTTAATTGACAAGGATGAAACAGAATCAAGCCACCAATCAAAGTTTGAAAATTTTGATTTTGAATATTCAAATGAACGTGAAATTGTCGGTGTCGATAATACGTTGTCAATTGAGAAATGTGATCACATGCTGTTGAACAACACTCAAAATTCAAATTTCACTGAATTTATACTCGATCACAAATTCTTGAAAAATTACACTGATAAATTTGTTGAACACATGAATTATTCTTGGAATGTTGGCTTGGTTGGAAAACTTCAGGTTAGGACGACCCTACATATTTATCTCCTGGACTGCAAATCGAGGTATAAAGATGAGATGGTTTTCAAAATCTTTTGCTTGTTAGAAAACATGCCTAGACTTAGTGGGAATGGGACTCATAGGGCTAGAACCAAGTGTGGGGGAAAAAGTTGGTGGAACTCTTTGCATCGCATACATCGCAAACACATATATCATTGTGCATATGATCCATTCTTACATATAGTTAGATTGCATTTCATTTTACAAATAATTTTGCATTTAATCCATCTCTGGGTACGATCTTTCAAATTTAGGAAACGTTCACAGTGTGGACACAGTTTGGTTCAAGTGTGGGGGGGGGAGTCTGCATTTCATCCATTTTCATTTTTCTTTGTTTTTATTTCTTTTTACTTTCAGCCATTTAAGTAGGACCATCATGCATTTTAGACTGTAGTAACATGCCATAAATTTTTAATTTTTTTTTTTTTGAAATACGACTCATTTTCAATTGATACAGCAAAATAAGTTTACAATTTTTAGCCAGTTGATAGTATTTTTCTCTCTCAACTTAGATCGAATTTGAAATATAATGAAAAGTTTAACTTTGAGGGATAATAGTGTAACCGGTACATAGGGAGATTCTTAGGTGATGGCCATGAAATCTATTCTATATTGTAGACTTTGTTTAAATAAGTGGAGGACTTAAAATACTTATATTGGCTTTTCAAATCTTTAAAACTAAGTTGTGTTAAGTTGAATTCGCGTAACTCTCTTTTGTGCTTATATTTTCAATAATAATAATAATAGTATTCCAAGGGTATCCAACATTGCTTGTATATCGAGCGTTGGTGTGCAAACCTGCCAAGCTCTATCCGACACGTTGTTGACAAAGTCAAAGTTGGAATATCTTGGTCTCATTTTATGAGATTGGACACCTAAGGATTACCGACACGTTGTTGACAAAGTCAAAGTCAGCCTGCACAATCCGCCAAGCTCTTTACCCACTCTCCGTTAGTTCGCGAGGCAGTGCATGGGTGGTAAACCTTGGTCTTTTTAGTTAGGTGTATGTACTTAATCATAAATCTTAAAATTTTATAGAATAAAGAATAAGCGATGATACCCAAACACTTCTTGACCTTATTGATTTGACTAGCCATACATGAGAAAATTAGAATACCACTTTGCAAACTGTGCCAAGCAAACTAAGAATTTATTTCATGGCTGCACTATGTTATCGACCGAGCTAACTGGCCAACTGGAATTTAACATTTGAAAACTTGATTTATATTGAAAATTTGTGACAAGTCGAGGTATCTAAAATAAAATCAACTGGTTAGAAATTATTAACTTAATTTGTTGTACCACTTTCCTGAAATAAGTCGTGTTGTCATTTTTCGTTTTTATTTTTGCATATGTCCATTGCATTCATGTAGTTTCATTAGTATCATAGCATACTGCATGTGGATTTTGTGGGTAGTATCCGCTGAAAACCCTCACGAGACACCACTCGTCCTACTAGGGACACCTAGAGGTTTAACGGCTTGTTGCATACGCTCAATGCAATCGTGTTTCCTACGAAAGTGCGACCTATCTAGTTAGTTTTTCATCTCTTGTTTTACTCGAGGACGAGTAAAAGATAAGTGTGGGGGTATTTGATTGACATAGAAATGTGTTTATTTTATGCTCTTATATCTTCTCTTTTGTATATAAATAAATATTACTTGGGTATTGTTTTGTTACTTTTACAGATATTCCAACCCAGCCCGCATGCAACCAGAAATGTAGAGAAATAGAGATCAATTTGCAGTGTGTTTGCAGTTTGAAGAATTGTAGATGAAGATCTCACATCTAGTTGCTGTTGGACAAGAAAAGGATTGATAAAAAGGCTTTGAACATCACAAATCAATGAAGAAATGTCAAGGAAGCAAGAGGAAAAAGAGAAAAGGCCCAAATTTGCTTTGTTTATCTATGGCCCATTTATGTTTCTCATTGTAAACTAATTAGTGGTGTAATGACCAGGCCCATTTACCATTAGGGTTAGGGTTAGGGTTTGGCTATCTACCCTATATATACCCTTGTAATGGCATTGTAGCCACTATACCATCTCATCTCTTATTCCATTGTTCTAATAAAAGTTCTTCTTTCTCTTTTAATTTCTGCATTTTTTTTGTTTTCTTAGCAACTAGTGTTGTCTATACGATTAGATTCGGTAGAACACTATTTGTATTTTGCACTTATTTGCATTAGTGATTTACCGTCTGATTAGATTCAGCGGAAATTCTAATTTTAATTCTTGTTGTTTCAATTTCTGCAATTTCAATTTCTGCTTTTATTATTTTCTTAGGTCAAATTGGATTTGATTAGATTCAAATCTAATTCATAGTTTTATTTCTTTTCCATTGAAATTGTGATCTGATCGTTGGTTCAGTTAGATCTGTTCTAAATCAAATCACAGTTTTAATTTTGTTTTGTTTTGTTTTGCAAAATCAACCTCTAGCTTCGTCTAACTCGCCCAAGAGATTAGATAAATAATTTGATTTAATTAAACCTCCCTGTGTTCGACCTGTATGCTACACACCTGTATGCTTGCAGAATTTATTACAAATGTCGCGCTTTTCTAATTCATAGATTAGCGACGATCAACATCAATTGTTAGAAATAGTGAATTGTTGAAATAGAAGACAGTTAGATAAAAATATCATTTTTATCAAATGTACGAAGAGAATATAGTTTTTAAATCGAAAATTCGATATATATATATATATAGAGAGAGAGAGAGAGAGAATTGAAATATATCGAATAACGAAGCTGCAGTTTGTATTATGAAACCGTGATTTCAAACGATTAGTGCAGGAGATCCGACCATCGGATTTTCCCGAAACCGCAATCGTTGGGTTCGCTTTGGAAATATCTTTCCAACGGCACCAACTTTGTAAAAATCCAACGGTTGGATTGTATGGAATGTTTAATTCAAATCTGAAAAAAAACAGCGCCATAATCGATTATATATATATATATAATTATATTAAATCGAATAACGACGCTGTAGTTCGTATTTTGAAATCGAAACTTCAAACGATTGTACCGGGAGATCCGACCGTTGGATTTTCCCAAAACTGGAACCGTTTGATTCGTTTTGAAAATATCTTTCTAATGATGTAAATTTTGTGAAGATCCAATGGTTAGATTTTCAGATATGTGTAAATCAAATCTGGAAAAAAACAGCGCCACGGCTGCGTTATGGCCCGAAGCGTCGTTTTGAATAAATTGGCTATTTTAAAATAAATAAAAATAGCGATAAATCGTTATAAAATATTATAAATGATATGGATGTGAAATTTAGAAACTAATTGATGGTTGGCTAAGTCGAATGGTTTCCTGGGTGTTGATCTGATGTTGGTTTCGGCCTTCGGGGTTAATATTTGGGAAATCGTTCTCTTACTGATTCATGGTTAGTGACTAATGAATTGAAATGAGGCATAGTAGTGTTTGTGTAGCACCTGTTTATTATATACGCGAGTTTCTCAGAAAGACCAGGTTTATCACATTCTGTATAACTGAATCGACGACAAGAAATAGAAGATGAAGACGGTGGTCGAAGACCGGAGATCTTCACCTCGTTTGGATGGTAACCGAGGTCCTGATTGGGAGGCATCCCGATATATGGATAATGAGTGGTGATCGTCCAGACGTACGTGGTGATCGATGGGTTTGCGAGGTATATAGTGCCTCTGGTTTCGCTCAGCACTAGAACGGACTTGCAAATGGACAGTGTGTCTGACATTGGAATTTATTCTGTGTGATTGATAGCCATCAGTTGCACGGTGTGAATTGCCTGTGTGGCATGCTAAGATGTAGTGATCAGGGCTTCTGTTGAAAAGCAAAGTCTTGTGGTGATGATCAAAGCACCGCCTATGTGGCGTAGCTTTGTGTATAACGTGAATTCGTGAGCCTCACACCCCGGTATGAACCCGATACGGGAGAAGGACCTCAGGGAGGTCATGCGTTTTTTTGTAGTTGGAAGTGGTGTCAGTGGTTTTACACGCCCTGACGAGACTGACTTATGTTGTTGTTGCTATTGCGAGGCGCCTTGGATATATCGGTCGATCCAGGACCGATGGAGTCATTCGTTGGCTCGTTTACGCCCCAAAGGGCAGGGAAACGTATTGATCAGGCTTAATAATCCACATCGGTGGACCGGCCCTGTCGCTCCAAGGCTTGCATGCGCGCTTGCCTGTGGCTTGGGCTAGAGAGTCACGAAGTCGGTAAGGACTATCTTTTGCCATGGTTCATGACGGAAATCCAATTTCCAAATACGTGACTGTGTGGTTTTGATTGTATACCTATATATGGCGACATAGTGGTATGGGGCATTAATGCCGTCTATGATTGATACTTATGATTTGAAATTGTTTTTGAAACATATAAACACTAGTAGTAATATCAAATGCTTTTGTTTTATTCGTATCAAACATATCTTGGCCATTATAAGGTAAAAACTCTATCCTCCGGTTTGCGTTGCATTGTGTGATGGGAACTGAGTCTTATAATGGTTTCATTTTTATAAAAAGCATTGCGATGTTTAAAAGAAAGTTTTGTTTTTAAAGCACTGGCAGTCCAATGGAGAAAACCCGTTCCACGAAAGTGGCGTGGTCCTGTGATTAGCCATATTATAAATGTGTTGAGTAGATTTCTCATACCAGTCCCATGACTGACTCGTAGTTTGTTTCACTTTCAAACTCGAGTGCCCCTTTTTCTACACGGGCAGCCTTGTATTCAGGTTTTAGCTGGCTTTCTCTGGATAGCTGGAGCTGAAGATGGATTCTATCATTTATCTCTTATTATGTTGTTCAGCGCCTACTGTACATTATGTTTGTTTTTCCGTTGTAGACATATATGTATAGATGAACTGTATTTGTACTAAGTAAGATCCGTATACTGTGTAACTCTGATGATTACGTTAATCCAGTGTATTCTATTATGCATTATCTGATGTATTTATTTATTTCTGTTCTGCTATTATCTGTTTATGTGTTATATTCCAAGGATTACCCTTGCCTCCGTCAGTACGGGGTTTGGGGTCGTCACATCGAAAGATTACCCTTGCCACCGTCCATACGGGGTTTGGGGTCGTCACAAATAACTAGATTCGATAACTCCGTTTAACTCGATTCGAATAACTAATATTCGATAACTCCTTTTAACTCCATTCGAATAACTAATATTCAATAACACATTTCGACTAACTCTATTCGATTTATTCTAATTCGATTAACTCTATTTAAATTCTCTATTGGTTAACTGTAACTCTAACTGGTTAGCTTTAATTCTAAATGGTTAACTCTAACTGGTTAACTCTAACTGATCAACTCTAACTAATTAACTCTAACTGGTTAACTCTAACTGGTCAACCCTAATTGATTAACCCTAACTGGTTAACTCTAACTCATTTACTCTATTCGATTAACTCTAAGCGAATAACTAATATTCGATCAACTCATTTCGATTAACTCTTTCGATTAACTCTTTCGATTTATTCCTTTGAATTAACTCCTTTGATTAATTCCTTTGAATCAACTCCTTTGATTTATTCCTTTTCTATTTGTTTACTTAACAAATAACTATTCCTTTTCAATTCTATTTATTTAACCAATAAATATTTCTTTTATCTTCTCTATTTATTTCCCAAATGAATATTCCTTTATACTTCTATTTATTTTCCAAATGAATATTCCTTTATACTTCTATTTATTTTCCAAATAAATATTTCCTTTATATTCGTTTCCACAAATAATTTCCTTTATAATTGTTTTCACAAATAATTTCCTTTATATTTGTTCTATTTATTTTCCAAATAAATAACCCATGTACTTCTATTTATTATCCCAATAAATGTTTATTATATGATCTTATTTATTATCCCAATAAATATTCCTCTTTATAACATCCTTTGATTTTATAAATAATTCCCATTTATAAAATCCCTTGATTTTATAAATATTTTCTCTCAAATAAATTCTCATTCATTTTATAAACAAATAGCCCTTTTTATAAAATCCTTTGATTTTATAAATAAATTTCCTTTTTAGTTCTTCTTTGATTTTATAAAGTATTTTCTTTTATAAAATCCTTTCTCTATATATAAAATCCATTGATTTTATATAAATAATTTATTTTAAAAATACACTTTGAAAATCCCCTTTTTACATCCTAGTATTTCTTACGGTATTTAAAATACCAAATAACCATGATCGATATCATTCAAACACACATAATCACCAACAGATTATTTATCACATCATATATTACAATATATGAAAAACAGTAAAATAAATGTTGAGGAATCCAGTTGGATTCCTCCAACCTGTTTCCCTGCATCACAGATGTTAAACAACATAATTAAAATCGATTTCATTTCAATATGAAATATTCTGTTAAACAGAATCAATATTTGATTAACGATTTATATATATATCGTTATCTATAATTTCAACCAATACACAAGCAATTCAACCAAAAAGTTAACACACAGCAATCAACAGATGATTAACAGTTCTAAAAATACGTTATAAAAATATAACTGTTCAGAGTTGGTGAGCTTTACTCACATTGGCAGTTCATCGTTAAAGAACGATAAACTGTTTGTTTGATCTGAATCAAATAATTTATTTCTCCATAAATTCAAACGAGTTCCACTCCACTCCCAGTCAATTCCATTGGGTAGTGTCCGTCCATACGATCCTAACGGATCCAGTTTTTGTTGAATTCTGATACCGTATGGAGAAGTTATGACCTTACGAAGCTAATACATATTATAATTAAATAAACATGGATTTAAATAAAAAGATGGTCCTTAACTTATTACTCCGGCCCATTTCCTCTTCATAAGCCCATACCCCCTCCACGCTTCTTCTTCCCCAAATTGAGTATACCACCATGTTTTATAACCCATAACCAATCATTTTTCTTCCAACCACCCTCCTTCTCTACTCCACCAAATCACAAACTAACACACCATGATTATTCTCATTCGAATCCCCACCTTCCTATAGCCTACATTCCCAACTCGATCCCCATTCCGGGACTGCGACTCCCAGCCATTTCCGATCTCCTACAGTAACACCCCGACACCAATACCCACCGCACTACATGAAAGTATGCATACAGGTGCGGTTTCGCTTGACAAACTTGATTCTAACATCCACAATTCCAATAGAATGCCCAAATCCCATTAAAAATAAAGCCCTAGGTTTGCCTTAACCGACATCTTCCAGAAAATGTGAATCGCACTTCATAAATCTGGTGCCAATTTGAAGCTCTTCACTCACCGATTCCATACACACTTGTTTTGAGACTTGTAAGAATTTATATGATTTTATCTCATTTCTTGAAGATGGATTTCCTCGTTTGCAAAAAGAAAACCAACGGCGGAAGTTTTGTTTTGACCAAAAATGAAGTATGACTTAGGTTTAGAATTTTAAGGAAATTATATAGGATATTTTTTTACAATTAAATATTCGATTATTATATAAGATTTTAACCAACCGTTGTATGCACTCGTCCTTAAAAATTCCTGCGATCACATATGATACCCAAAAATGATGAAAATGGACATGCAGCTACAGTTCGACATTATGGTCCCAACGAAACTAGTTTCGTCAAATTCCGACTCCGTTTGCTCACATAACATATTTTTAAAGGTCCAATTATCGACTATTTTTCACATTAAAATCGCCCACGGCCACATACTGACTTCAAAAATCACGGAAATTGAAATCTAACAATAATTTAATATTGCTGATCCAACAAAATTTGTTTCATCGAATTCTGAGGTCGTTCGCAAAACTGGCTATTTTTAAAGCTCTAAATAACCTTTTTAAATAAATAAATATATTTAAAAACAATTAAATTAAATATTTATAAATAAATATTATCATATATAATCACATACGATATCACACAGCTCCACAATTTTCCTATATAAATTTCTAACTCAATATTTCGAATCCCGATTAAATCGATATTCGATTTATAATGAAATTCCTTTTATAAAATATAAATAAATCATTATAAATTATAAAGGAATTCCACAGCGACATTTCTAAAATTTGATTTGGACATATCTCAAAATCTACATTACGAAATCCCGAATTTTCTCTTCCATCAGAAAAATATACTTCACTAGCTCCGAACGTTTCTTGTTTCACAGAAATCCGATTTAAAACGGCTTCTGTATATTCATTTAAAGTTTGAATCGCCAAATTACAAACTGCAGCGCCATTTCAAGCTCGATTTTAATTATAATATAAATTTTACGTTCCAGCTTCGTTATTTAAATATATTCGTCAATATAGTTCAATATAAACTGAATTATATATTTTAACTTGTCCAGTTCACACCATATCATGAATTCTGTTATTTCCGATTATTTCGGAAATATACTATTCTATTATTTATATTAATTAAATATAATTATTATTTAATTCTGGCTATCAATATCGCCACTCGATATTTAATAATTAAATTAATTAAATATTCGACAGCTGCCGGTCATTACAGATGAGGATTAAAAAGTGTTTTCTTTCATAAGATTGATATTTGTGACTCTTGATTGTAGTAGATTGAAAATTTGTTACTTATTACGTTTGTTAAGCTAAAGAATTGTTATGTTTTACAATGTTATTCTATTGTATTGGCTAAATTAACAATTACTTCTATGACTATTATATCAGTGATGATACCTTGAACTAATTATTTGCACTGGACATCTGTCCAGTTATGTTTTCTTACCAATACGTTAAATCAGTAGCTTAGTAAAATAGATTTCCCAAACAGATTTTTCTATTAACTCAGCTAAAATTCTAACAACTTATTTTCGTGGATTAACACCCATATCAACCGATATATGTGTCGTATATACATAAAACTAAATATGAAATTGAACCGCTATTTAGATTCAAAATTACTCTTTCATTTTGGCTTTTAATGCACCTATGAATAATGGGAGCATGCTAACTGCACTATAAATGTGGTGGGATGGAGTTGTTAAACCTCTTCAACAATTATTGTCACATTTAATTAATACCCGTTTTTCTTAAACTTCAATTTTGAGGAAGATCTTATCTTAGTCATGGAGTGATTGCAAAAGCTTGCAGTTATGCTAAATTAACGTTTTGTTATTGAGATTTTTAATTTTTGTAGTGCAAGAATTCAATGAATTTACATTCTTAGATCTAAAAAATAATCGCATCAAGCATGACCTTTTGGTCAATATTTGTGAAATGCATTCAAGAGTCTTGAGTCGATGGACAGGGTATATTTAGAAGGTAGCCGAGGAAAAGCTTCATAGGGAGGTGGATGGTGGCAATGACCAATTATTATGTAGGTGGTTTTTGGAATCGAGATGGTAGCCAAATGTTCTATTTGGTTGTCTATTAATACGACAATGGATGGATAGAGAAGAGTGATAATCTTAGCATATAGTTTGTATGTTCGTCTTATTAGTTAAGAAATGGAGGGAGTTTATCTACCTTTGATAGTTGTGTTATTTTCGATTCCAATGTGTGTGTCATGAAATTATATATGAACATTTCCCTAACATAAGCCCATTAAAGCATGTAATTTTTTTTGTACCTCATAGAAGTATAAACTTATTCCAAGAAAACATATAATAAACAAATTACATATGATGGCCAAAATAGAAACAAAAGAAAAGGGAATGCCAGAAATGCCCATCTTTTATACACAAAATATATTTCATTACATTATAGGTGTGTTTTGTCTTTGCGACCTCTATCCAAAACCTTCCACTTTCTCAGCCTCATTTCTTTCATAAGTCATTTTTTAACTCATCCACCTTTCTATCTCACATCATTTATTCAATCCTAATAGCATTTGAGAGGCAAAATTTTTGAAAGAGATTCACTAAATTAATTTCATTCCTTTTAAATTCTTGCATCATTCATAAATCTCACGGAAACCAGTGGTATTTTAGAAAGATGCCTAAGTAGTGCGTCAAAGTCGAGATGGAAATGCGCAAAAAGAAGCGAATCTAAGTTCTCAGCGAAAGCAACAAAGTTTTGATGGCAAAAAATGCCATCAGACCCAAAGATTCTCTATTACTAGAGAATAGCATTTTGCGTAAGGAAAATTAATGTGCGGAATGTAGTAAAAGACATAGAGGTTTAGCGGTTATGTCTGTGAGGGGCCTACGCCCACTTTGAAGGAGTTTGATGATCTTTATTCACAAATAAGAGTTACAAGCGTTGAACTTCATCATGGCATTCGTTTACTAGTTGTTCTCTATATTTTGAACTCATATTGGTCGTATGCCAAGTATTGGAAAAAAGTGATGCGTGCTTCTTCTTCCTCAAGAGCTATATTGCCACTAATGGAGTCTCTAGAGCTAAGTCAATCAAAAATCCAACCCTTGTGAATAATGAGCAAGAAGGTATGTATACGTAGTGGGCTAGGCGGGAGTGGGTGAGATTTGAGGACCACACAATAGAATTTTTCGTATCCCTGAAAGGCATCCTTTGAAATTTTGCATCCCTCTGTTAATACATAGGAAAGTTCATATTCCTTGGGATACGGTTGCTTCGTACCCCTATGGGGATACGAATTCTCGCATCCACATAAGGATACGAATTCTCTTATCCCCATAGCGATACGAATTCGTATCCCAGAGGATACGGTAGTTTCGTATCCCTAGGGGATACGAGATTTCGTATCCCCTGTGGGATATGGAATCATATCTAGAGGATACATTGAGTCGGCTTATGAATGGAAGGGGGATACGAAATAGGGAATAAGGCCGAAGGGGTTTGAAATTGGCGATGTAAAGCTAGAGGGATTTTGTAACAACCCGGAATTTGGAGCCAATTTAAAAAATTTATTTTAAGAAATTTTATTAGAAAATGGGTCAGAATTTTAAATTCCACTATTAAATTAAATTATTGAATTTAATAAAGAATAAAATTAAATAGAATTATGATGTTATTTATGAATGATTTCAAATTTATTCCTGACAAAAAAAAATATTATTTGTAAATAGCAATTTATTACAATTGAAATTAGTATCAAATTGTATGTATATTTGTAATAATTGACTTTGAACAATTGAAAAAAAAAAGAAAACAGTAGTTGAGTCATTGCTTTGTTAAAAACTTTAATATAGGAGTTTTATGATAATTAAGAAAAAATCCACATTTAATTTCTTTTCTTATTCACATTTCATGCAAGTTTATTTAGCTTTCTTTTCTTTTTCCAATTTTATCAAATTCACTACCTCTTTTCTCACCACTCTCCATTAATTACGCCTTCATTTATTTTCTTTGTATAGTAATTTATTACTCTTCATTATGTTATTTAATGTTATGTGTTTTGAAATTTAAAAAAAAATCACATAACTTCCTTGTAGTCATCATTAAACAAATGCATTCATTTCTTTCTGTTTCTTCTCTTTTCTTTATAAATTTTGTTTTGAAACATATATGAGAAATAAATATGCCACCTCAGCCTTAGTCAGCAATTCATTTTCTTTGTAACGTAAAAAGAGGAAATCATAGTAAGTATTAATTAGAAAATCTGGGAATTTCGGGGCTTTTCTGTAAATTAATGAAATTAAAAATATTTTATTATAAATATAAGATATAATGGATTTATTTGTAAAAATTAGAAATTTAATATTATAAAAATCCATTTTGTCTTCTTCCTAAACCCTAATCCCCTAAAAAGTATACAACCGCCACCTTCTATTTCGATGGCCACCGATGCTCAAACCTTCTTCCTCCTTGTTCTTCTAATTTATTCAATAAATTCCAACACCTGAAAAGGGAAATTTAAAGAGTGGATCGAGCTCGATCAATTGAACAGTGGTGATCAACTTTCGAGATGGTGGTGATCGATCATTGGTCGTCGGCCTATATGGATGGGCGACGGCGAGGTTTCAAGTGGAGGAGTGGATTCACAAGATACAGAGAATTGCGATGGAAGAAGAAGCAGAACAACGACCCTTGTTTGATTAGACAATGTAATTAATATTTATCATATAATTAATTAGTTAATTTATGTTAATAAGATTCAAACAGTGGTAACTTTTTGTCACGAACTCAGAATTCAGTGAAACGAGTTGCGTTGTACTCGTATCGTCAAACACTTCGCAATGGAACAGGACAAAAACGGAGACTGTTGGAAATTTAGATAAATACCATGGTGAGTTTCTTCTTTTAAAATAAATTTATATATTTAAATTGATCATGATTGTAATATTAAATATTTACGCTATATGTAAATCACATATCTGTATCGTGTAAAACTGAGGTTGGTTGATTTGATTTGTGGTGGTGATGATTGGTTGGATTTTATTTACGTAAGATGAAAACATAATATTGAAATAAAAGTGCCATCTTCGTTAGATAATATTTGGTGAAATAAAAATTTCATTTTTTTTGAATAAAATATGAAAAAGGAAAATACATTCATGTAAATTAAATTTTGTCTTTTATGGTAGAACATAAAATTATCATTCACGTTATACATGTTGTATTAGTATAAAATTCATCAATTATGTTATACATGTTATATCAGTATAAATTTGTCATGTATGTTTAATTAGGATTGATAAATCATAAATGTCATGTATGATTAGAATTGACGAATCATAGATGTTATATGTGTAACATCCCGTAATTTTTAACAATTTAAATTGCGACCTAAATCGAATTTTATTTAGAAAATATTCTATAATTTCTTATAATGAGAATTTTCAATTTGAAATATGTTCAGCAAGATGTAGCAGTTGTGAAAGTTTCGTTGGAAAATTTGAATGTTGTCGGTCGCGCCATTTCCAGTGCAAAGCTGTGCATATTAGTTCAAATATTAACGATTTTAAAATCTCTCCAAAACCTGTTCAGATAAACAGGAAAGATATTCTAATCGATGTAGGGAATCCAACGGCGAAATCCGTTTCGTGAAATTTGGACATACGGACCATCGTATGTAAGTCCGCAAAGACGATTTTACGTTAAAAGGGGTCCGTAAGAGTTTTTGAACGGAGCATGCAGACACTTCAAATTATATACCATTATGTTCGTCTCGTCGCGCTAATTACTGAAATATATTCATTTGTCAGTTTTGGTGTTCGGTTTGCGCTGAAATTGTGAAAATGTTTGTGAGGTTCATTTTGGAAATAGAGCCATTTGAGTTCGACGTGTCCCTTTTTGGATCCTGCATGTTGTTCTAGTCATTTTGGGTCTGCAAAACCTCTCCTTTTATTTTACTAAAGCAACTATTTATTTTTTTATTTCTAAACACTTAGTATATGGGCATATTTAAGTTGTTATTTATCATTCTTTCTATACAACGTTTCCTTGAGATCTTTTCATGTCCACGTCCATGTGTACAATTTTTGGCCAAATGTAAAAAAAGAAGAAAGCTTACGCAAGTCACCTATGCAAGGAGTAGGAGACCATTCACCATGACCCTAATAGGCAATAATAGAAAATATCTCACCGTATGTATAGTAGCATTACCATATGGTAGCCGGTATAATAGCATGACCATTTTGAACTTGTAGTACTTGTCTCCACTAACTGATTCAAAATTTAAAAACCTGTACTAACTTGCATACGGTCAAAAATAGATCCATGATTTTTGTTTTTTTTTAAATATATGTATAATAAACAAAAGAAAGGTTCAAATTTTAATGAACTGGTCAAACCCATATTTTCTCCCATACCAAAGATATCTCATAGATTTGAACTGCTCACCCCATTTCGTTGTAGATCCACCATTTTCGCCTTCTGTCATTTTCGTATGCCTTCCCATCGCATGACCCATTCTTCTCCCTTCGCCATTCTCTTCTAACTCCTATTTATTTGTATCTCGAATGCTACCACTTCCATTTTTTATCATTTGCCATTTCGTGTATATATAATGGACAATAGTTTGGTTTCTCCTCTTCACAAAATAAACGTTGCTGCTCTTTTTCCAATTTGTCTGCCTGCATGCCTCACAAATGAAAAAAAGGCAGCAACTCATTTTTATTTTGTGTGGGTTTTCATTTTGTGAGAGTTTGTTTTGTGAGTATGGTGTGTGTTAAGTATTTACTGTGTGAATTTGTGTGTGTGGACATGTGTATTTGTGTTAGTATGTATACATGTGAGTGTATATTACTGTGTGAGTGATTGTGTGTATATTTAATTATTTATGTTAGTGTGATGCATTGTGTATTTTCACAAATATATATATATATATATTGAAATTTTAAGTTTTGTAATTCTATTTTTATAAATATATATATATATATATTATTTTATAAAATATCATTTGTGTTTGTCTTGTGTCGTGTGGTGTTGAGTTCGAGAACCGTTCCAAAACCCAATAACTGTACTAATCCGATGAGAAACTCCATAGCCTCTTCTTATCAATAAAATAAAATATTAAGTGATATATATCGGACTGAATTCATTTTGAATCGTGCCTAGAAGTAATGGTTTCAGTCTGCGTCAGTCCGTCTGCCATCTTCAATCCTATGCCACAAACGGTGAGTTTTCTCACACCTGTAAAATTATTCACATTTTTGTGAAATTGAAATCTGTGATTGATTTGATTATTTGTTGTTGGTTGCTATTTTAAATGGACATCAAATTTAAACTGTAGAAATTGAATTGACAGTTAGTTTATTTTTGAATTAAACATCTATTTAAACCCCGACACATATAATCAGTTAATTATTGCAAATTGAACTGTTTTGGATGATGGTTGTGATAGGTGTTTATTTATGGATATATTGAACTGTACGGATTCTGTCTATATTTTTATATCGGTGTTATCACCTTGGATGTTACGGGCATCATCTTAAACTGTCATTTCGAATAAATTAAGAAATAGGTTGAAATGATATATACCTATGACATTTGACCTTTGGATGGAAATGATATATATCCATTCCCTGAAATTAAAATTTAAAATTTAAAATAACTGATCACTTGGCCATAGGATAGAGAATTATCATACGGACACCGGATTGGTTAAATCTATAAATTTTAGAATTTGTGAAACCGATTTATTCTGTGTAAAGAAAATAAATTGAAATTATTTAAATTGAATTATACATTGGAATTTGAATTTGAAGGTGAAATGTTGAAATTAAATTATTTCAAAGGTTTAAATCTTTATTTATACTTTGAAATTAATTTCGAATTGAAATGATCTAAAATTTGTTATTTGAAATTTGAACTAAAATTGATTATAATTTGAATTGTTTCAAAGGTTTAAATCTTTATTTAAACTTTGAAATTAAATTCGAATTGAAATGATCTAAAATTTGTTATTTGAAATTTGAATTAAAATTG
The DNA here is from genome assembly GCA_030737875.1 of Allium sativum. Lineage (NCBI taxonomy): Eukaryota > Viridiplantae > Streptophyta > Magnoliopsida > Asparagales > Amaryllidaceae > Allium > Allium sativum. The sequence continues at coordinate 164,183,028 of CM060923.1, forward strand.
ATTATAATTTGAATTGTTTCAAAAGGTTTAAATCTTTATTTAAACTTTGAAATTAAATTCGAATTAAATGGTTTAAATCAATGTTATGAACTCAAACTCGGATTTGATTTGAATGGAATAGATTCAAATAATATTTCAAAATAGGAAGTTATCGTTTAAAATGGATTGTTCTCAAATAAATTTGATTTTGGGAATCGATTTGGACTTGATATTGGAAATCGATTTGGTTTGTTTTGAGATTTGAACTTAGGTTCATATTTATTGAAAATGGAAAGAAACTGCTGATTTGAAATTACTTCTATACAAACTATTTTATATATAAACTATTTTCTAAATTTTAACCCTTTGATATATGGAGTATTTTATATAAATTGTTTCCAAAGCCTATTCTTTTTGTATATATATTAAGTGGTTATTTTATAAAATATTTTATATATACATAACCATTTTCAATACTCAAGCTGATTTGATTTCCAAACTATTCCAAATCTCTCAACTATTTACAATTATTCAAAAATTTATTTAAACCCCTAAACTATATTCAAACTTATAAACTGTTTTAAAAGTCGAATTGTTTAAATTTAAATCTCTGATTTAAAATTAAATACGATTATTGTGATGTTAAAATCAGAAATGAATTCAAAACTATTTTTGAAGTAAATTGAATGATCCGAATGAAATGAGGTTAATTGAAGTTATAACCAATTATTGAAATTGAAATTTATCTCAAAGTGAATATGAATTTGAAAGAAACATTATTGTGATTAAAATAATATGATATTTCAAAGTGAAATTGGTTTAGTTGAATATGATATTTTGATATCATAACGATTCACTTTTGAAATATAAAAGGACCAATCGGTGTGTAACACGACGTTGGTTGTTAAAGGGACCAGGGCCTTTTAATGACAGTCTCTGTCGATGCTGGAACCACTTTAACAACTGTGTACGCGATGGAGTTCCAGAAGTGAATTAGGATGAATTTGGAGGCGATTACTAGATTTGAAGAAAGTGAACGACAATGGATGACCCCGACACTTGGGTCAATTTGAAATGACTAAAACAGGAGTCGTGCTAGACCAAATGAGGCTTGACTACCTCTTAGTGGACATCTGTTCTTCGATTTTTTTGGGCCTCTAGTACATAATATTACTATTTAGTTGTTGTTGTTTTTTTGGTGCGCACCCTCGATGGGAGGTATTTCCCTTTGATTTGATATGGGGCGGATGTCTACGGTGGGCCGTTAGGGGTAACCACCAGTCTGGATCAGGCAAACTGGTAGCATACTACCTTGGGTTTTGCCTCATGTGCCTTTTCATATGTTTATCCTTATGCGAGACAACTACCATTTTGATATTGGCGTAGGTCTATAGGGGACTCATTGGCTACCGACGTTCTACTGGTTGTGTTACAGGACCTGCATAGACCATGTGCTTGTAAATTGTGTAAGGGTAATCAATGTAACCCCGCTTACACTATTTTTCTGACAAGTATTTGTGAATAGACACTATTATAATACCGAAATTATATTATACAGTATCTAGTTTGACGGATCCTTAGGAGATGGAAATTCCCGTAACATCTCTTGAGTTATGTGTGTGCATGTTCATATGATGTCGATTTGACTTAGATGAGAATATTTTTTCCTGATCGGAGCTTGTTTTAATTTCACGCTATTACACTCCGGTCAGACTTGAGCATCCCAGTTTCAAAGGTTATCTTCTGAAGGATGAAGACGAAGACGGTATACCATTATTACTATTGTATTCCACTACTATTCTGCTGCATTACTCTATATTATCAGTTATGTATATAAATTATGTAACTCTAATGATAATGTATAACTTTGATAAATGTTGTAAAATGATCAATTGTTTATTTTAAAACAGCTTCATGAACTGTTATTTGATTAATATATTTTGTTCATTCCGTTGCGAGATTCTGTACTTGTTTTCTTCTTTCTTTCTAATTCTAAATTAATCCCCTTGATTATCTATATTTTTGACTATAATGTTTAAAGATGTGGATCGTCATTTAAAAATCTGTAAATATATACAGTTTTGAGTTAGACATGTGTGGATTATTGTCGATTCAAAAGGTACGGATTTCCAGGTCGTTACAGTTGGTATCAAAGCTTATGGTTTAGGAGTAAACCTTCGCTCTGTTGGGATTTACTCATTAGAGATAGGATTAGTAACACCCTAGAATGAGTTATGAGTGTATATATATACAAGAGAGCGTACTTGTATTTTTGATATAAAAAAATGGTTTTATATTGTGTTGTTTGGCTTATTGAGTTTAGTTCGGAATTCCAGTCGATGCGTGTTGCAAGCGTTACCGAATGGGATTTCAAAACACTTGAACAAGGCATTCTAACACAATATTGTTTTCATATATATTTTATATATGTAAGATAAATAATTTTGAAATTTGATGGTAAATTAGTCAATACTCCTAACCTAATGACTATAACAATAAATCGATCTTTCATATATGATTTATAATTAACTGTAAACCAAATGAATTTAAATGGGGAGTATTAGATCTTTAAATTCTGATGATTTGTAAATGTCTTTTTCAATCTTTTGAAAAAATAATAGTAGTAATATTTGAAGGATAGTCAAATGGAAATTAGTTAATTACTCTATTTTGCTACTGGAAAATAAATTTCGGTGATGAGATGATCATAGTCATTGACTTTCATTTTCGAGTCTCAAAGTGGGGAACACCACTTGTTAGCATAGCTACTACATATTCATTTTGGAAATAATTTTAATTTGAAATCTAGAGTATGTTTTGATATACAAAAATTATGTATTGTATATAGTATTTCAAAATGTTTTGAAAAGAAATTGGTATTTAAGATTCTCAAATCTCCATTTATATAAATTACTCTCCTTTTTGATAATCAATGAAATAAATAATTGTTAGTATTAATATCAAATGAAATTTTGAATAGGCGAATAAAGAAATACGATAAATGAATAAGAGAAATATAAATGAAAATATAGTATAATGTTATAAAATTGAAACATAAAGTAAGGAAAATGTTAAAGTAAAATAGAAACAAATACTCATGTTACGTTGATAATAAAGAGTAAAGTTGTGAAATACTAAATTTCATTTGTAATATATACAAACCTACCTAAATGAAAAGTTAAGAGTATATAAATATGTAATGAAATATTTTACAAATGAAATTTAAATGAACAACAAGTTCCAAAATGATATGTTGAATCATAAAAATGTTATGAAGATAAAGAAAAGTAAAGTGAAAAAGAAAACGAATTTCAACCAAAGAAATGTTTATTTAGGTTAATCAATGGTTGTAATAATTTTTTTATTTTGTTAATGTTCTGAAACGATTAACAAATGGATGGAATATTCGCAATGGATGACGTCATTTAAGTAAATGAAATATCAAACTTAAGTGAGTTATAAGCTGCAGTTGAGAGCTAAGTTAATACTAATAAAATTCTAAATTGTTTAATACGAATGTTGAAAAGTGAAATGTAATGTGCAATTACAACAAACGAAGTGAGCTAAACAAATTAAACTAATGCAATCAGCTAATCCAATTTATGAAAATAATGAACATGGATTCTGATTTAAATAAAATGTCAAAGATAAGCTTAAATTTTTTTGCAATAAGCTATTTCACGATGTAAATAAGTTTATAAGTTGAATCGATTGTAAATCTATTAAAGAAAGTTAATAAAAAAAACATAGAGAGCTTAAGATGTAGATGAAATTAAAGTATTAACATATATAGAAATTGAAATGAGTAAGTATGTAAATTTCAAATATGATGAGAATAAGAATAGATAAATCTAAATGTCAGCATATAGAAAATTTTAATATAGTTGAAATAAATTGATATTGAACTAATGAAAACTATAGACTAAAAATTCATTAAACACGAATTAATATATTGAAATCAATAAATGTAAGCAAAATTGGATGAGAAACAATTTAATGCGAATACAATAAATATAAAGACATATGTGAACAAATCAAACGAAAATTGTATGGGTATGAATAATAAACTATATAAATTTGATTATTGTATGTTATTATGTTGCATTTGCTATGTTCATGTGAAACACCCCACCTCCGTTAGGGTCACTCTCAAAGGGAATACCCTAATTTTGGTGGAGGTTTATAAGTTTAAGTCACAGATACACAAGACAGATATAAGAACACATATTTTTGAACAGCGGAAAACAACAGCAACTTTTATTTCAATTAAAATACGTGTTACACAAACCATGCCATAATTGTCTTACAATACTTCCAAAACCATTACATTTTCATAACTGTCTTGATTTCATAACTTAAAGAAGCATAAAAACAAAAGTAAATTGCATAAGTCCCTATAGTTGCTATCCAAAGCCATAGTCCAAAACGAAAGAGATCCAAGCAATACATTCTTTCTCTTCAAGCTGGATGTGAAAACTGGTCAAGCTGCGGTATTACCTCCTGTGGACCTGGAAGGGAAACGAAAGAAAAGAAGACGAAAGAAAAGTAGAGTCAGACATAAAGCCTGAGTAAGTCTAGGACTATTCAGTCTACGAATAAAGAATTGGGCATGATAAGTATAAACTGGAAATGGGAAAGCACCATAAATTAAGTTAAGTTGTCTAGAGTCGAATATACTTATCATACCCATATTAATCTTTGCACCCCTACAAACTAGTTCCCAACAGGCACCCCATAATCAGGGTGAAGTGATCCATTTCAAATGATCGTCTCCTACTCGCATAGTTACATGTGTCTTACGGCCCCCGATGTTGTAGTTACCTATGCTGGTCCCACCATGGGGTGTATCAAGTCCCAAGGTGGCGGCCCGACACAATTCTAGAATGCACAGGTATACTATTGGTGCCCAGTGCCTAATTTTTCTGCGCCGGAGTGTGTGCACCCCCGCACCCCGTTAGAACCTACACTGCTGCACCACCACCGTCGATTTGACCTCTTACAGTCAGCCCAGTAATCGTGCCCCACCCTGCCTAGTTCAGGGTATCCTGATACACCTTGTAGGGTTACTGCTGAAAAGGGTCCCCCGCTACTAGGTTTTCTATTTCTAGCCAACATGCTAAGTTGGTTAAGTGTTTTGAACCTAACCTCCAATTAGTTTGTATAATTTAGCATGTTCCATTTTGATTAAGTATTAATTCAATTTAATTAACCCTATCAATCCTGACTCAGCCTTAATTGTCTTATTAAAGCCTCGACCTCTCACATTAGACAGGTATTGTTGTGACTACCTGTTGCCGGTTGGTTCCGGGCAGTCTTACGTCACAACTCAGTCTAACCTCGGGTCATTATTGGGCTCAATATTTAACCACCCACATTAGATAGGTATTGTTGTGACTACTGGACAGCCGGGCGATTCCGGGCAGGTTTACGTCACAACTCAATCCAACCTTGGGTTAAACACATCGTATTTTCTAAGTTTACATATTTTGTCTCTTTTCTTTATATATGTAAATATTTGCAGCCCATTATTCAAATTCGTCTTTATTGGGTAAAATTAATTTATACCCCTCAAATGTTCTCAAGGTCGTTGGCATGCGTCAAACATGCCAACACATATGTTTTATATTTTTAACCCAGCGTCATTACCCTCGTTTTATACATTCGCTATAACATAACATATGTTTGGCTTAATATTTAAGCCCAACTTAGCCACATGAAAAAGGGGAGGCTTAGAACATGGTGTTTTTATGTCCTAAGTATATCAAAAGGGGTGTGTGAAAGCATGAACTTGCAACATAGCGAACTAATTAACATAAATTAGGCACTTGTGAACTTGCATTGTAATAGCATATAATCATGACATAAAACATACCTAAACATGAATCATGGTTTTTAATCTATTGATGTAATCTTGCATTTAAAATGTAAATCTAACTTAATTATGTGTCGCATATATTATCATATGATTTTGATAAAAACATAGGCCTAAAATATATTTTGTTTGGGCATAAAGTAAAACTAGCCATGTTCATAAAGTCAACACAAGTTCACAAAGAAGCTTACTTTTGTCACTAATACGAAAGTATGGTTTTACACTTGAATCATGATGCCAATTCCAACATAAATTCATATGAATCATAATACCCAAATGGATCCAACTACGCTAAAAATGATCATAAAGATATACATCATGTTGGCCTAATAGTGAATCACATACTTGCATGAATCTCAACTTTGTTGTAATAAACTACCACAAACGTATAGTCGTTAACTTTCAACATGAATCATATACTTGCAAATATCCAATAGGTGTTGTAATAAACTACCACAAACATATAGTCGTTAACTTCCAACATGAGTCATATACTTGCAAATATCCATTAGGTCTAACATCATTATACCACAACATCCCAAATCTATTCACAATTAGAATCATAGCAACATACGATTATGAATTATCGTCACCACAAATTAAGTACAATTCCATTTCTCATTTTACAAAAATCAAAACACAATTATTCATTCACATCGGAATAGAACTCTACTTACAATGTATGACGAATCTTCATTTCAGGTTTCTGAATTCTGAATTTGGAGATGTTATCCTTTGTTGTAGGCGTTGTTTTGATTTAATTGTCGTTGCTTTAAGCTTTCGAATCGTCTCCTAATCATCTCTCAATTTTGACGGCTACTCCTAGTCTTTCTTCAGCAGCATGACGGTCTCATTCTCATTTTTAATTGTATGAATTAGGTGGAGTCTTAGGTCCTTTATATAGAGTTTGTGAATTGATTAGAACCGTCGATGGAGCTCAGATTAATATTAGCCGTTCGTTTGAAAGAGAGACCAATCAGGAGCTGACACCTAGCCCTAGTGACAAGGCAAGGCTCAGAAATTTGGCCAAGCACAGACCAGGCCAGCAAGGAGGGGCTGGGTTCGACCTGGCTCAGTAGCCAGGTCGACTCCCCAGTCGTCCCCCAGGTCGACTATCCAGTCGACCTGGGTGGCCCAGGTCGAGTATCCAGTCGACCTGGGTGCCTTGGGTGGGAAAATTCCCACCCAGCCCAACCTGGGTCCGATTTTTTGAAATTTGAATTTGTTCTGAGCTGTTTCTGTCTGTTTGAATTTTAAACTGAATTCTAAAACTTCCAGAGGTCATATCTCCCTCATACGGAGTCCGTTTTATGCAAACTCGGACTCTATCTCAAGAAGAATTCCGAGACGAACGCAATGGCTTATCCCGTTTCCCTTAATTCTTTGATTTGAAATTAATTATACTTTAATTTATGAATTTCACTGTTATAGAATACATTGGGTGTTACATTCTCCCCCACTTAAAAGGATTTCGTCCCCGAAATCTTCAAGTTTAGGAAGAATGTATATCCTAACATCCAAACGTTCATCTACTCATCCATCAAACACGAGCATCCATTGTTCCTAAAAGACTTCTAATGCTTCATGATCGTATGCAAAGTGTGTGTTCATGTACTTATCTAATGCAAAATCATTCGGTCTACTGATTCAGTTGACCTCCTTAATGAAAATTATGTAAGTGTCATGAATCCATTATGTATGCAAATTTTCCTATTCATGATTCTACATGAGTGCACAATCATTCATATAAATGCAACATCCATATGACAACACATTAAACTTCAACCATATACGAATATAAATACATATATGCACATGCAATATGAAGTGACTGAGCCGATCAAGAACCTAGATTGTGTGTGCATATGCTACCACGAGCAACCACTAGCAATCACTTGCAACCACTTGCAGCCATCATCCATAACATGTTTCAATTACATGTTTTCATCCAAAGGGTTTCTACCTAAAGATAAGATCGAGGAGATATACCTAAAAAGATAGATAAAAGCGCAACTTAAGGAAAAAGACAGATCAAAGATGTACCCTCGAAAAGAAAAGGGTAGGCTGCGCGTATTCTAGCTTCAGTTTCCCAAGTTGCGTCTCCCTCGACGTTGCTCCACTGAACTTTGACAAGCTTGACTTCGCGGTTGCGTAGCTTTTTCACTTCCGTTCCTAATATGCGGGTTGGAACTTTCCTCACGGTTGCTTCGCGTTCCACTTCATCTTCCTCAAGGATGTTTGACTCTACCACTTCGGCAGATTCATGTAGACATTTTCGAAGGTGCGAAACATGAAAAACGTTGTGAACTCCAGCTAGTTTTTCAGGTAGGTCTAATCTATAGGCCATTTTCCCAATTTTCTCGATGATAGGAAATGGTCCTACAAATCTCGGTGCCAGCTTTCCTGTGGTTCCAAAACAAACAACGTTCCTTAGAGGAGATACCTTAAGAAAAACTCTGTCCCCAACCTCAAATTCAAGGTCGGTCCTCCTCTTGTCGGCGTAGGATTTCTGTCTGTCTTGGGCTATCTTCATCCTCCTTCGTATCCAGTCTACTTTCTCTGAAGTCTCTCGGATCATATCTGGTCCAAGTATGAGCTTATCAGTAGACTCCCACCAACAAGTGGGCGATCGGCACGGTCTTCCATATAAAGCTTCGAAGGGCGCCATTCCGATGGTGGCTTGGTAGCTGTTATTGTAGGCAAATTCCACCAAAGGAAGGTGGTCTTCCCATGTCCCTCCGAAGCCAAGGACGCACAGTCTTAAAAGGTCCTCCAAAACTCTGTTCACCCTTTCTGTCTGGCCATCGGTTTGGGGGTGATAGGTTGTACTCAAGCATAACTGTGTGCCTACCGCTTCCTGTAGATTCCGCCAAAATTCACTTGTGAAGATAGGGTCTCGGTCGCTAACAATGCTGGAGGGTATTCCATGGAGTCGAACATTTTCCTTGAGATAAAGAGATGCTAGGGATGAGGCAGTTCTTTTACTCTTGACAGGTAAAAAGTGGGTGCTTTTAGTAAGCCTATCCACTATTACACAAATGCTAGTGTTGCCTCTTCTAGACCTAGGCAGCCCATCGATGAAGTCCATTGAGATGCTATCCCACTTCCACCGCGGGACCTCTAGAGGATGGAGCAGACCGCCAGGTTTCTTCTGTTCCGCCTTAACCTGTTGGCAAATCATACACTTGGAAACGAAATCTGCCACGTCCTTCTTCATGCCGCTCCAAAAGAAAGTTCTCTTTATGTCCTTGTACATTTTATCTCCGCCTGTATATATCGTCATTTTGGAGTGATGTGCTTCCTCGAGAACCGTCTTTACTAAATCCCTTTTCTGTGGGATGCATAGTCTTCCGTCTCGCCTTAGCCAACCCTTATCGTCGATGGAGTATCTATTGAGGTGACTTGAAGTCTCACCCCTAATTAGCCTATCAATCGTCTCCACAAGCTGAGGGTCTTTGCGTTGTGATGTCCTTATTGAGTCCACTAAAGTCGGGCATACTTCGAGAGATGCTAGCAAGCCCGGTACAAAATCGGAGGAGGGCCTAAAGTCAAAGCTAGCTATAAACTCTAGGCTTTGCCTTTCAACAAACAACGGGCTTGGGGTCAGTTTCTTTCAGCTCAACGCGTCTGCCACTACGTTCCCTTTGCCCGGAGTGTAGGAGATCTCGAAATCGTACGAGGTAAGAAACTCCATCCATCTCTGTTGCCTCAAGTTAAGATCTTTCTGCAAGAAAAGATATTTCAACAATTTATGGTCAATGTAAAGTTCGAACTTCTCACCTAGGAGATAGTGTCGCCAAGACTTGAGTGCAAGGACGATGGAAGCTAACTCAAGATCGTGGGTCGGGTAGTTCTTTTCATGAACTTTCAATTGCCTTCCACCATAAGCTAATACCCTCCCTTCTTGCATTAAGACAGCGCCTAGTCCTGTCCTACATGCATCTGTATAAACTGTGAACATCTTGCTTCCATCTGGCAACGTCAGAACTGGTGCTGTTGTAAGAGCCCTTTTTAGTCGTTAGAAAGCAAACTCGCAATCCAAGTCCCAATTGAACACTAGATTCTTCTTTATTAGCCTTGTGAGCGGAGCTGATATTTTTGCAAAGTCTCTGATGAATTTCCGATAGAAGCCTGCAAGCCCAGAAAGCTTCGGACTTCTGTTGCATTCCTTGGTGTCTTCCAATCCTGCACCGCTACTACTTTAGCAAGGTCCAAAGCTAACCCTTCTTTGGATACTATGTGCCCAAGGAACCTTACTTCCTCTCTCCAAAAGTGGCACTTGGAGAATTTGGCTTTTAGCTGATGGACTCGCAGAGTTTCCATGATTACCCTTAAGTGCTGAGCATGTTCCTCTTCACTCTTTGAGAAGATCAAGATATCGTCTACGAAGACCACTACGAAGTTGTTGAGGAATTCTCTGAACACCCTACTCATCAGGTCCACGAAGTAAGCGGGTGCGTTTGTCAAGCCGAAAGGCATGACAAGCCATTCAAAGAAGCCGTCTGGGGTTCTGAATGTTGTCTTATCGATACTATCTTCAGCAACCCTTAGCTGATGAAATCCGGTCGCCAAATCGAGTTGGGAGAAAACTAACGCTCCGACAAGCTGATCAAACAGATCGTCAATTCTGGGGAGAGGATGCCTATTCTTTTTCGTTAGCTTGTTGAGCTCCCTATAGTCAACACACAGACGGAGAGAACCATCCGCCTTTGTAGCGAACACCACTGGAGCGCCCCATTCTGAAATGCTCCTTCTAATGAACCCCTTCTCTAGAAGCTCTTTTACCTGTTTACTGAGCTCCTTCCTTTCCCGTGGAGCCATGTGTCTGACGGGCAACGCAACGGGCTTTGCATTATCTACAAGATATATGCGGAAGTCTATCTCCCGCTTCGGAGGTAAGCCCTTCACCTCTTCGAAGACATCCGGATATTCACGGACCACTCTAACCGATTGCAAACTCTCAACAGAAGCGTCTAGAGATTCGAGATAACTAAGCATAACCGCATATGAGGGATTACAAGTAATTTCCAGAGTGTTACTGAGTTGGGTCAGAAGCCTAACCACCCTTTTCTCACAATCAAGAATGGCACCATTACTGGATAGCCAATCCATGCCCAAAACCAAACCATACCCTGAGAAGCCCAAAACAAAGGCACTACATCTAAATTCTACGCTTAGAATAGAAATTTTCAATCCCACACAGATCATAGACAAATGAGCCGGGTCCCCGATTGGATTTGAAACAATTAAGGGGTCCTCTACCATACTAGTTTCTAGGTGCAGAGATTCTACCAAAGCAGGTGAAATAAAGGAGTGTGATGCGCCCGAATCAAATAAAGTGCGAATGGGTGATCATAAAGATAAACTACACTTTCTACAGAAGTATTTATACCTCGCTGTTGCAGAGGTGGCGCTTCTATCACATGAACCTGTGCCCCTGAGGTGGATCCAGCCCTCTGCCCCTGCCCTCGCTTCTTTGGGCAATCCTTAGCCATGTGTCCTGTCTCACCACAAGAAAAGCACCCACCATTCAACTTGGCCTTCTTTTTCCAGCAATCTTTCACTAAGTGCCCCACTTTGCCACAGAAATTACACTTCCTCTTTTCTTTGTTGTCTTTCCCGCCCTTCTTAAAGTCTGCCTTCTTAGGCTGTAAACCCTCTTTCTTCCCTTGAGAGCCTTCTGCCTTTGTCTCCTTCTTGCCCTTATCCTCTTCATTCAGCAATGCCATCTATACCAATCTTTCATACGTAGCTCCCATGGGTATATGGGTCATGGCCAAACTGTGTAATGGCTCATTCAACCCTTTGACAAAACGGAGAGCCTTCTTGTGCGGAGTGTTGACTAGGTCCTGCCCGAACCTAGCCAGCTGATCGAACTGATTAACATACTCTTTGACTGTCATATTCCCTTTCTTAGGAAACAAGAATTTTTCCAATTGAAGACTCCTTTCAGCTTTTGAGAGAAATTTAGCCTCAAACCTTGCCCTAAAGTCCTCTCATGTTTCCACTGGTTTTTCTACATTGGTGACTTCTCATTAGTAGGAAGCCTCGCCCTTAAGTAGCCATACTGCCAGTTGTACCTTCTGCCTATCTTCTACCTCAAAAATGACGAATAAGTCCTCGGTTTCCTTCAGCCAATTCCTGGCTGCCACGAAGGACTCGATTCCATGAAAGTCCTTCCCTCCCATAGCTTTGAAATATTTACATATCTTAGCAAAAGTATTACCACGCGGAGGAGGTGGAGGAAGAGGCGCTGCTGCAGCTGGATGATTTCCTGCAGCTGGGGAGGAGGAACAGTGGGACCTGGCTGATTGGCCCTTGCTTCTAAGAATTGTCTAAACCAACCAGGTATTGGTACACCCTCTGGCAAGTTATGTTCTTCAGACATGCTGAAACAAAAAGGATAGATTCAAAACAAAGGATAAAAGATAGTACCTATGGCTTTGGGGGACTATGCCTTTTTAAAATAAAATAACATTTTATCTTTAAAAATGCTTCTTTAAATTTTCTTTTAAAAATAAATTTTCAAAACTTTTTATCTTATCTGGTAAACCTATGCTCTGATACCAAGTGAAACACCCCACCTCCGTTAGGGTCACTCTCAAAAGGAATGCCCTAATTTTGGTGTAGTTTTATAAGTATAAGTCACAGATACACAAGACAGATATAAGAACACATATTTTTGAATAGCGGAAAACAACAACTTTTGTTTCAATTAAAATACGTGTTACACAAACCACGCCATAATTGTCTTACAATACTTCCGAAACCATTACATTTTCATAACTTTCTTGATTTCATAACTTAAAGAAGCATAAAAACAAAAGTAAACTGCATAAGTCCCCATAGTTGTTATCCAAAGCCATAGTCCAAAACGAAAGAGATCCAAGCAATACATTCTTTCCCTTCAAGCTGGATGTGAAAACTGGTCAAGATGCGGTATTCCCTCCCTGTGGACCTGGGGGAAACGAAAGAAAAGAAGACGAAAGAAAAGTAGAGTCAGACATAAAGCCTGAGTAAGTCTAGGACTATCCAGTCTATGAATAAAGAATAGGGCATGATAAGTATAAACTGGAAATGGGAAAGCATCATAAACTAAGTTAAGTTGTCTAGAGTCGAATATACTTATCGTACCCCATATTAATCTCTGCACCCCTACAAACTAGTTCCCAACAGGCACCCCATAATCAGGGTGAAGTGATCCATTTCAAATGATCGGCTCCTACTCGCATAGTTACATGTGTCTTATGGCCCCCGATGTTGTAGTTACCTATGCTGGTCCCACCATGGGGTGTATCAAGTCCCATGGTGGCGGCCCGACACAATTCTAAAATGCACAGGTATACTACTGGTGCCCAGTGCCTTATTTTTCTGCGCCGGAGTGTGTGCACGCCCGCACACCGTTAGAACCTACACTGCTGCACCACCGCCGTCGATTTGACCTCTTATAGTCTGCCCAGTAATCGTGCCCCACCCTGCCTAGTTCAGGGTATCCTGATACACCTTGTAGGGTTACTGCTGAAAAGGGTCCCCCGCTACTAGGTTTTCTATTTCTAGCCAACATGCTAAGTTGGTTAAGTGTTTTGCAAACCTAACCCCCAATCATTCTGTATAGTTTAGCTTGTTCCATTTTGATTAAGTATTAATTCAATTTACTTAACCCTATCAATCCTGACTCAGCCTTAATTGTCTTATTAAAGCCTCGACCTCTCACATTAGACAGGTATTGTTGTGACTGCTTGTTGCCGGTTGGTTCCGGGCAGTCTTACGTCACAACTCAGTCTAACCTCGGGTCTTTATTGGGCTCAATGTTTAACCACCCACATTGGATAGGTATTGTTGTGACTACTTGACAGCCGGGCGGTTCCGGGCAGGTTTACATCACAACTCAATCCAACCTTGGGTTAAACACATCGTATTTTCTAAGTTTACATATTTTGTCTCTTTTCTTTTTATATGTAAATATTTGCAACCCATTATTCAAATTCATCTTTATTGGGTAAAATTAATTTATACCCCTCAAATGTTCTCAAGGTCGTTGGCATGCGTCAAACATGCCAACACATATGTTTTATATTTTTAACCCAGCGCCATTACCCCCGTTTTATACATTCGCTATAACATAACATATGTTGGGCTTTACATTTAAGCCCAACTTAGCCACATGAAAAAGGGGAGGCTTAGAACATGGTGTTTATATGTCCTAAGTAACATCAAAAGGGGTGTGTGAACGCATGAACTTGCAACATAGCGAACTAATTAACATAAATTAGGCACTTGTGAACTTGCATTGTAATAGCATATAATCATGACATAAAACATACCAAAACATGAATCATGGTTTTTAATCTATTCATGTAATCTTGCATTTAAAATGTAAATCTAACTTAATTATGTGTCGCATATATTATCATATGATTTTGATAACAACATAGGCCTAAAATATATTTTGTTTGGGCATAAAGTAAAACTAGCCATGTTTCATAAAGTCAACACAAGTTCACAAAGATGCTTACTTTTTTCACTAATACAAAAGTATGGTTTTACACTTGAATCATGATGCCAATTCCAACATAAATTCATATGAATCATAATACCCAAATGGATCCAACTACGCTAAAAATGATCATAAAAATATACATCATGTTGGCCTAATAGTGAATCACATACTTGCATGAATCTCAACTTTGTTGTAATAAACTACCACAAACGTATAGTCGTTAACTTTCAACATGAATCATATACTTGCAAATATCCAATAGGTTTTGTAATAAACTACCACAAACATATAGTCGTTAACTTCCAACATGAGTCATATACTTGCAAATATCCATTAGGTCCAACATCATTATACCACAACATCCCAAATCTATTCACAATTAGAATCATAGCAACATACGATTATGAATTATCATCACCACAAATTAAGTACAATTCCAATTCTCATTTTACACAAATCAAAACACAATTATTCATTCACATCGGAATAGCAGTCTACTTACAAATTATGACGAATCTTCAATTCAGGTTTCTGAATTCTGAATTTGAAGATGCTATCCTTTGTTGTAGGCGTTGTTTTGATTTAATTGTCGTTGCTTTAAGATTTCGAATCATCTCCTAATCGTCTCTCAATTTTGACGTCTACTCCTAGTCTTTCTTCAGCAGCATGACGGTCTCATTCTCATTTTTAATTGTATGAATTAGGTTGAGTCTTAGGTCCTTTTTATAGAGTTTGTGAATTGATTAGAACCGTCAATGGAGCTCAGATTAATATTAGTCGTTTGTTTAAAAGAGAGACCAATCATGAGCTGACACCTAGCCCTAGTGACAAGGCAAGGCTCAGAAATTCGGCCAAGCACAGACCAGGCCAGCCAGGAGGGGCTGGGTTCGACCTGGCTCAGGGGCCAGGTCGACTCCCCAGTCGATTCCCAGGTCGACTACCCAGTCGACTTGGGTGGCCCAGGACGACAACCCAGTCGACCTCGGTGCGTTGGGTGGGAAAATTCCCGCCCAGCCCAACCTAGGTCCGATTTTTTGAATTTTGAATTTGTTCTGAGCTGTTTCTGTCTGTTTGAATTTTAAACTGAATTCTGAAACTTCCGGAGGTCATATCTCCCTCATACGGAGTCTGATTTATGCAAACTCGGACTCTATCTCAAGCAGAATTCCGAGACGAACCCAATGGCGTATCTCGTTTCCCTTAATTCTTTGATTTGAGATTAATTATACTTTAATTTATGAATTTCACTGTTATAGAATACACGGGGTGTTACATCATGTGTATTGTTGTTGCATTTTGTTGTATGCATGGACGTGTCTCAAGTACATGATTCACATATCACTGTTATTGAGTAATTTGTAGGTAAAGAATGTGTTTGATTTAATTTGGAAGCTTGCGTGCGTTTATCATTTTGCTTGCATATATAAGCGAACTCGCTAATATATAAATAAAATAAAAGGTACACCTACAAAAAATATATATAAATAGGATGTGCATATTGATATATATTGGGTTTTCCGGCCATGAGAGATGATGTATAAGTTTTATCTTTACTAGCGTATTGCCAAAGTTACTCCGTACGAAGGAGATGCTGCTGAAATTTTCTATGATTTCGGGCATTAGAATTTTTTTTGGAGACTTTAAAATCCGAAACTTACAAATTTTATTTTTTGTAAATTACTTTGGGGTAAGTATATATATACTTAGTACCATGCTTTGTTCCTTTTCGAGGACGAAAAGTTTTAAGGTAGGGAGAATGTGACATCCCGTAATTTTTAACGATTTAAATTGCGATCTAAATCGAATTTTATTTAGAAAATATTCTATAATTTCTCGTAATGAGAATTTTCAATTTGAAATACGTTCAGTAAGATGTAGCTGTTTTGAAAGTTTCGTCGGAAAATTTGAATGTTGTCGGTCGCGCCATTTCCAGTGCAAAGCTATGCATATCAGTTCAAATATTAAAGATTTTAAAATCTCTCCAAAAGCAGTTCAGACAAACAGGAAAAATATTCTATTCGATGTCAGGAATCCAACGGCGAAATCCGTTTCATGAAATTCGGACATACGGACCATCATATGTAAGTCCGTAAAGACGATATTACGTTAAAAGGGGTCCGTAATGCGTTTTTGAACGGACCATGCAGACACTGCAAATTATATACTGTTGTGTCCGTCTCGTCGCGCTGATTACTAAAATATATTCATTTGTCAGTTTCGGTGTTCGTTTGCGCTGAAATTGTGAAAATGTTTGCGTAGTTCATTTTGGAAATAGAGCCATTTGAGTTCGACGTGTCCCTTTTTGGATCCTGCATGTTTTTCTAGTCATTTTGGGTCTGTAAAACCTCTCCTTTTATTTTACTAAAGCAACTATTTATTTTTTTATTTCTAAACACTTCGTATGTGGGCATATTTAAGTGGGATAATTAACGACAAGGACAAAGGCCCATTAAAATTTATCCATAAGGACAACCACTTAATATTTTATCCATAAGGACAATACACTGAAATTAAATTTCGACCGATGCTTTCATCTTCTCCCTCTGTCGCGTATCTCCATTTCATATTTTATCACAAAATCACTAAAATCTCGAAATCATAAATCGTTGAAATCACAAATATCATAAGACATTAGAATCGAAATTCACAATCGAAGACAAACATCACGAAATCAAAATCACGACTAAAAATCAGCCGAAACAGAAACACTAGAAAACAAAAAAATAGGTCGAACAACAAAAATCCATTGGAAATCACAATTGAATGAAAAAAATATTTTTCAAACTATGTAAAGCACAATTGAAGAAGTCGAAATTGTTGAAACAATTTTTTTAGGTTGGAAATGTTTTTTTTTGTTACTAGTATAACAGTTCGTGGGTATCATTTTGCTATTTTTTTAGGTTTCATTTTTCCTGTTTTAACTATAAAACATAGCAGCAGTTTTTAGGTATCATTTTTCTATTTTTCTAGTTATCATTTTTAATGTTTTAACTTAAAAACATAGCAGTTGTTTTTAAGTATCAGTTTGCTATTATTTTAGGTATCATTTTTATAGTTTTAACTGCGTTATATGTTTTTTAATGAGATTTTGTTGTTGTGTTAATTTTGAAGTTATATTTTTGTATCAGCTTTGAAACTAAGTCGAACTTATTTCATTTTAATCAATCAAACTATGATATAATTTTTTTTTTCATTATTTTATCTTCAAAACATAAGCAAGATTTGTGTTTATCACATCAATCCAGTCATTACACAAATGCAAAACATTATCAACTACTTTCATTTAAAACTGAAATTGTATTGTAACAGGAACTGGGCATTAGTTTTAAATCATTCTAAGTATCATTTTTTTTAATTATTTTCTGTGCAGTTTATAGGTATCAGTTTTATGTCGCAGAAGGTATCAGTTTTAATTATTTTATTTGTTAACAGCGTTTAGGCATCAGTTTTAGGCCATGGTAATTATCAGTATTCTGTTTTTTTCTTATAGTGTATGAGTATCAATTTCAAGCATGAATTAATGCATTTATTTTTACTTGTACTCAATCCAGTCCTGAATTCAAGTAAATTCCACCAGCATGTAGTATCTGTAAGTATTTCAAACACAATCAAAATTGATACCAACATAATTTTGTAATAGTACACCATCACAAAAATTACCACATAAAATAAAGACGTATGTAAACATAACACAGAAATTATACTAAAAATGATACCTTAAAAAATATAAAAATGATACCTTAAAACTGTTGTGATGTTTAACGTAACACGTAAACTACAGTAAAAATGATACCTTAAAAAATATAAAAATGATACCTTAAAACTGTTGTGATGTTTAACAAAACACATAAATTACAGTAAAAATGATACTTAAAAAATATAAAAACGATACCTTCAAACTGCAGTAATGTTTAACATAACAGAGAAATTATACTAAAAATGATACCTTAAAAAATATAAAAATGATACCTTAAAACTGTTGTGATGTTTAACATAACACATAAGCTACAGTAAAAATGATACATACAAAAATAGCAAATGATACCTAAAAACTGCTGCTATGTTTTAAAGTTAAAATAGGAAAAATGATACCTAAAAAAATAGCAAAATGATACCTGCGAACTGCTATACTAGTAAAGAAAAAAAACATTTCCAATCAGAAAAAAATTGTTTCAACAATTTCGACTTCTTCAATTGCATTTTCCATCGTTTGAAAGATATTTTTATTCCATTCAATTGTGATTTCCAATGGATTTCTGTTGTTGGACAATTTTTTTTGTGTTCAAGGGTTTCTGTTTCGAGCGATTTGTGGATTCGAATTTTTGGGTTCTATTGCAATTTCGATTCTGATGTCCTTTTGATTTTCGTGATTTATAAATTTTTATGGATTCGAATTTTTGTGATTTTTGGGTTCGATTGTTTTAAAGATGGAGCGGATGTGAATTAGGAGTGAATAAAGAAGAAATAAGCACATGTGTAGAAGAAGAGAAAAAGTGTATTGTCCTTCTGAATAAAATTTTAGTGGGTTGTCCTTATGGATAAAAAGGCCTTCACTTTTGTCCTTGTAAATATTTTCCTATATTTAAGTTGTTATTTATCATTCTTTCGATACAACGTTTCCATGAAATCTTTTCATGTCCATGCGTACAATTTGTAGCCAAATGTAAAATACAAAGAAAGCTTACGTAAGTCACCTATGCAAGGAGTAGGAGACCATTCAACATGACCCTAATAGGCAATAATAGAAAATATCACACTGTATGTATTGTAGCATAACCATACGGTAGCCGGTATAATAGCGTGACCATTTTGAACTTGTAGTACTCGTCTCCACCAACTGATTCAAAATTTAGAAACCTGTACTAACTTGCATACGGTCAAAAATAGATCCATGATTTTCATTTTTTTTAAATATATGTATAATAAATAAACGAAAGGTTCAAATTTTAATGGACCGTTCAAACCCATGTTTTTTCCCATACCGAAGATATCTCATAGATTTGAACTGCTCACCCCGTTTCTTTGTAGATCCGCCATTTTCACCTTCTTTCATTTTTGTATGCCTTCCCATCGCATGACCCATTCTTCTTCCTTCGCCATTCTCTTCCAACTCCTATTTATTTGCATCTCGAATTCTACCACTTCCATTTTTTATCATTTGTCATTTCGTGTATATATAATGGACAACAGTTTGGTTTCTCCTCTTCACAAAATAAATGTTGCTGCTCTTTGTCCAATTTGTCTTCCTGCATGCCTCACAAATGAAAAATACGGCAGCAACTCATTTTTATTTTGTCCATTTCTTTTCCAATTCATATTTTTCCTTCTTTGTGAAGAGAAAGGAAGCAGCTCCTCTCTCCATTGTTTACTTCGCGAATAAAAACATATAGCAGCTTCTATTCCTTTGCTGCCACGCCTTCCTAGCCTGCTACTGTGATGGAAATCATTCCTCAACCTACACACTCAGCAACCAACGGACCACCCAGCACCCACTCGTCCTCCAAGTCCTTTGAAACCAGCCGGACTCATCGACCAACACCAAGCCTCCCCTTTTGCCCGTGCCCATCCGAACCCAGTTGCCGCACCCGTCGCCACGGACCTGCTCCGACCCGAATTCTTGCTCTTTGCTTCACGCCCAAACTCCCGAACAACCTCCCACCGAGACTAACCGGAAATTCCCATCTCTGTGTGTAGCTCAGACCTAGACTGCGTGCGAATGAGTGAACAGATTGTGCGAATAGAATATTTGAGTGAGTTTGTGTGTGTATATATATATATATATATTTATTTATATTATATAATAATATACATATGTTTTATGTAATAACCCGGAAAATCTGAGCCAATTTAAAATTTTTATTTTGGCAATTTTAGGGAATTTTGAATATTTAAAATGATTTATTTAAAATAATAACGACGAAAAATTTATTTTGAATAGAAATAGAACGTATATATTTATATAGAACGTCATTAAAATATAAATATTTTATATTAATTATATAAGGAATTGAAAATGGTGTGGTAGTTCGATAATTCGATTTCAAAATTCAAATGAATGTACAGGATTCAAAATAAACCGGATTTTGGCAAAACCAAAAATATTAGAATCTAATAGAGAATATCTTTTCAACGAATCCGAAAAATCAAAATTTCATTGCGGGATTCAAAAGATACGTTCAGTTCAAAATTCAGAATAGTCGCTATGTAATTCTGGCCATTAAAAATGGAAATTTGGCAAACAACCTCAGTTTTCCACAAAACCACATTTGTTGGATCCGTGATGTCAAGTTATTGCTAGATTCCAAAATTCGTAATTTTCTGAATCAATATGTCAGTGTGGCAAAGGAAAACGCGTTTGACCAGTTTTAGTTGATTTTAATCGACTGGAAAATGGCCATTTTTCAAACGGTCTCAGAATTCGAAGAAATTAGCTTTGTTAGGACCATATCATTAATACGAAACTAGAAAATATTTTTCGAGAATTTTTAGAGTTCATACGTGGCCCCGGTAAATTGAAATGCGCCTTCAAATTCAATATATTGATTTATAATTTGATTTTGACAAAAAATGATCGAAACGATCGAATCAGCCTACGATACATATCCCATTGTGTTCAGAATGGGGGTAATTAGCTATGGACGACGGTCGGTGGGTTTGATTTCGGGTTCGAAATAAAAAGTTGCATTTTGAAATTAAATAATTAAATAAATAATTAAATAAACCCCCTCTCCCTCTCTATACCCTCTCGCCCCCCCCCCCCCACCCCCTGTTACTTTATCAAATCGATTTAAGGAAGAACGGGGAGGAGCCGCGCTCCCCCAGCAGCGCGCCGTCGGTGCGAGGCGCCCCCCTCGTCAGCCCGTAACCCCACCTCCTCTTCCTCCAACTCCTTCGCTCCTCTTCCCCCTCTTCCAAGACCACCACGCCACCACTGATAGGGCCCCACCGCCACACCTAGGGCTGCCGCACCCCTTGAGCTTCGACATCAACCCTTCCTCTGCCCCCTACCTTCTCCTCCTTCTCAAAGTAGCCTAAACGCCCCTTAAACCCTAGCCGACGCCACTCCAACACCTCCAGCAACCCGTACCGAGGACCATGAAACCTCCACCCTCCTTGAGTAACAAAGTAAGTTTTTTTAATTTATGTATGTAATAAAAATTTGATTTTTATTATGTGTATAAGCTTACAAAAGTGAGATTCTTATCCGTATGAAGTAGCACATATAAGAAAGTGGTTTTTACTTAGAAAAAATTGAATTTTTATGATAGAAAAATATGATTTTTATTTTTAATTAGCAAGGGTAAGATTTTTAATTACAAGAGGTAGGATCTTTGAATATAAAAGAAAAAGGATTAATTTTAAAACAGAAAAAGATTTGTTTTTTTTTTTTTTGGGGAAAAATCGGATTTTTGCGTATGTTATAGCAAAAGAAAGATTGGAAGTTTATATTTTTATAACATAGAAAGGATATGATTTTAAATCCATAAAGATAGGATTTTATCGAAATAAAAATTCGATTTTTATTTGTTTGAATGACCTATAAAAATTCAATTTTTATGTATTTGAATAGTGTATTCATCGATTTAAAAATACAATTTTTACGTATGGAGCTAGGTAATAAAAATATAATTTTTATAGAGTAGCATTAATAAAAATATGATTTTTATATATGTAGTGGCTACGGACAATGAAATTGACAAAAGGCGAGCACGACGAAGATTTCTACATATGAAGAGTTGTGGCGTTTGGTTTAGCTTTCGGTGAGAATTTCTCATGTAATGACCCGAGTTTTCACATCGATCATCCACACGGATATTTTTTTATCATGAGTATATGTGTGAAAATACATTGCTAAATCAAGACTTTAGATGTTTAAAAACAGGTCTAGATTAAATTTGCATTTTTCTCTTTTATATATGTGATATTTTAAATGATTTAAAATCATATTTTTAATGTATGTTAACGTTTTCATAGCAAATGTAAAAATGCCATTTTTCTTTGAAGAACACCTGTTCATATTTTTCAAAAGCTTTGAAACCTTAGTTTGGCAAACTCCTAGTTTTCAAACATGACTAAACACCTTGCCCAAAATATGATTTAAACACCTCTTTGTTCTCAAAACATATGCAAGAATATATGTGAATTTTTATATGTAAAAATCAAAAACCATGCATTGTCTAATCCTCTTGTAAAATCATGTTCTCATCTATGATCTCATCACCTACACCATGGATTGGATGGCAAATAAAATCTCATGAAAATCCATTTGAATTTCTATATGCATGTTTTGTCAAAAATCCCCTTTTCAAATCATGTTTTCATTACACCATAGAGGTGATAAGATCTCATAGAAATTTGTTGAATTTTCATATGCATTGAAAGGAGATCATGTATTGTCAAACTCTCCTTCACTCATGCTCTTATTCATGAAGTTACTACACTTTAGATCATGCTATCAACTAAGATTTTCAAGCCAAAGATTTGGCATATGGCATAATCATTTTAGAATAAAAGTATTTTCAGTTTTTACAATCCTTTTCTTTCTTTTAAATTGATTTTCTGAAAATATCTTTCTTGTTTCTTTTTCCAAAACTTTGACCAATTTGTCAAATAAACATATACATCAAAAGATTTATAAAACCATACATATGTATCATCATCTTGTCTACACAAGTTGATTTCAAATCATAGATATTGATAAGTATTTTTCTATGTGTTTTCACCACAATGACATGGATTTTCATGTACAATATTTTCAGATTTTTACTCATCCTTGGAAGGCAAGTTTGTATTTTTAATATATTCTTGTAATATCATATTTGACATGTGAAAAATATATCTAGATAACTCAATGAACTCTGAACCTTTAGGGTATAAACATGATCACAATATTTTACTTAAACCTAGGGAAGAGATGGTAGAAAGAAGGGTTGTACATAGAACAATTAATGTGATGGTGCTTGTAGACCAATGGGGGAAATTTTGTACGAGGTATAGGGTATATTTCAGGTGGAATCTAGACTGAAATACCATGTGAATTTGGTGTGAGAATGTGAGGATTTGAAAGAGAAAATTAGTTTTTAAATTGGCTTTCATTTGTCAAAGGAAAAAGCTATTTTGCTGTTTTCAAATCAACATTAAACGCACCAATATTTTCACCATTTCCTACCACTATATAAAGACCCACATATGCACACAATTCTCACACACAAACACACAGCTCAAAGAGTTTTCAGCAAAGAAAAACAAGGGTTTTTGAGCTTTAAGGTGAGTAAAACTGCATCTCTATTTTCTGTTTTCAGTTACTGCAGTTTTGGTGTTTGAACTATGAACTGTTCTTGTAATTCCTTTATGATCTTGATCAAGTAAACTTGCATGTATGGTTTGATTGTTATGGGGTAGTAATCATTGATTTGTGTGTGAACATCATCATTGATCCTTGTTTAAGTGACATATGTTGAATTGCATTACCTAATACAACCATCAGACAATGTTTTTCTTCGGTTAAATCCCTCTATAGGTTTAGATAGATTAGTGGACATAGGTTAGTGGATTGAAGTGATGATTTCCGTACCCTTTTAAAACCTTTTACATAAGTTATATAAGTGTTCAAAGGGAAGTAAAATAGTTAAAAACCTTCATTGTCATTTTAAATGAAACAACAGTAGTTGCTCTCTGTTCCTAAATTTCAAAGTGGAATTTCAAATGAGCTAATAACGAATTTTGATCACATAATCAGAACAAGGTAACAAATTAATGATTTTTAAAACTAAAATCAAGATTTTTAGATTTGTGAATCAAGAGAGAGAGAGGGATGGTCCGAAAACCTAATTTGATGAACCTCCGATGATCTATGGGTTCAGGAACGAGGGCGCTTGGCCTGGAGGGGTGGAAGGAGGTGTAGAAGCTAGGAAAAATACAAATTTAATTTTTAAATGAAGAAATTTTGTGAAATCATTAAAAATAGGTTTTAATACTGGTTTTGGGTTCGCTTGGTTCATGGCCGAACTGGTCGGCATAGGAGGGGTTAGAACATTGCGGTCCAGGGGGGATTGATGCGTTGGGGTCATGTATTGATGTGGCCAAGTGGTGGTGGTGACTGGTGGTCCAAGGAAGGAGGTGGAGTGGTTTTCTCTAACGATGGTTTTTTATTTTTTATTTAGAAAGGGGGGCACGACCAGTTTTCGCTTCAGGCCGAGGGAGGTTCATTGGAGGGTGGTGGCGCGTCTAGGGTTCGGAGGTCGACTCGGGGCAAGCGCTGTCGGAGACTGGAGGGGTCCCTGGTTCTTATGCATGTGCACAGCTATGGCACAGGGAAGGAGGAAGAAGAAGAAGGAGTGGTACTCTTGGGCGCACGGTATTTTTGTGCGATCGGGTGGGAAAATCATGAGAGCCAAGGTCCTGGTACTTTGGCCAGTGATCAACCAAGAGATAATTTCCCAAAACATGGGAACTGGCCAAGTTTCCATGTGTATACATTAGTGTTTTTAAACCCGATACTTTGTCAAATGGGTACTTTGATGTTTAAGGTAAAAACAATGGGTTTTAAATATATTTCAAATTTAAATTAATTTTTAAATTTAATTTTGGATTTAATAAAATAATAAGAATAAGTATTTAAATAAAAATATAATTTTTATTTAATTAAAAAGTGAAAAGTGAATCAGGATGCTGTTTTCGTCAGAATTTGAAACCCAATACTGAAACTGTAAATTTTATTAAATTATAAATTCAGTTTATAATTTAAATTAGAATTTATTTGTGAATCAAATATTTAGATTTTCAAACAACCAAGTGATAAGAAAACGTATGTAACACATACGCTAGAATTCACCAGTTAAACTGAAATTTCAAAATACAAGAAACCGGTCCAGTACAGTCCAGTATTTGATGTAATAATAACTGTAGAGTATATTTTTCTTTATCATGTTGGGAAAATTAAGAGGAAATCTTTATTGGTATATAGAAGGGAGAAATAGATCAAGGGATCAAGGGAAATTTCGACGAACAATACAAAGAGTACAAGTTGAAATATAAAGTATAAATCATAAATTTAATTTATTTATGATTAATCAGGTTAAGGAATACTTATGAGAAATAATTTTGAAAAGAGAATGTAAGTATTTATTTTAAAAAGTTGACGAACAAAATGAAAACAAAAATCGTGTGCGCCGCGCATACTGAAACCGTTCACTTTTAAGACATGATCAAAATACCAGATATGAGCAAGATGACCATATACTGTGTGGTTTGACTATAACTGTATATGTAAATTAGATTATAATCATGTTAGATCAATAATTTAAAGAGAATTATTTCGTTAATCATTTCAAAGAGACCGGGGTTAACATTCCACTTTGATTTGATTTTACACCGCGCGTCAGAGATTTTCAAATTGAAGACGATGATTGTAAGCAATATCTTCGGTTTGTTTAGTCCCAGAACAAACCTGAATGGACGAGTGTCTGACAACGTATATCAGTTAGATTCTACACCTCAAATTTACGTAA
Source organism: Allium sativum (assembly GCA_030737875.1). NCBI lineage: Eukaryota > Viridiplantae > Streptophyta > Magnoliopsida > Asparagales > Amaryllidaceae > Allium > Allium sativum. Next base: position 164,208,889 of record CM060923.1, read on the forward strand.
GTATATTACGTTGGTGGTGGAGAAATTCGTTTCTCTTAGCTTTATTTCCTGTGATATATTTGGGAAATCGAATGAGTATTTCTGACGGGTAAGACGATGTGGCATTCAAAGGAAATAACCAGTAATGATGACGTAAGTCTAGCCTCAAGCCTCACACCCAGGAAATGACAAAAATCTGGCAGGCAGCATGGCTATGTGGGTTGCTCCCACTAGGGTGTAGTATCACCTATCTAGAGAAATTCTTTTGTTTCTTAATCTATCGATTCTGCCCATTCGAGAATGGTTGCCATACACAACCATTGGTGATATACATTCGATACACTCAAGAGAAATGAGTGGTCGGTCATGTGAGGGCCGGGTTGCAAGACTTTCTTGTTGAACCCAGGTGTATTTGCCTCTAGAGATACATCAACGGAAGGTGGTCCTATACCTTGTCATAGTTGGAAATCAAATTTCCCTAAGCGCCAAGCGGTTTTTATTTGTATACTATATAGGAGAATGTGAGATGCAAGCATTCTTCTAGATTCTAATTATTATTTGGGAAACACCTAGACACTATGATAATATCTGATTTCAAGTATACAAAGTGCTTTGATCTCATAAGGTAAAAACCCGTTCCGTATTTACGGCGTCGTCTTATGAGATATTTTTATTTGTTTTAACGGTTTACTCATACCAGTCCCCTGACTGACCCGGAGTTTATTTTTCTGTGTTTCCCTTAAACTCTTCGGTATTCATAACGCTTGTTATGAATAGACAAGGGAATCAGGATCAGATAAACATACAAAGCTAGATGAATATTATCAGTGTGCTGGTCTACCTACCTTATCTACTGTATAATTAAGTCTGCCAGTTAGTCGAGAATGTTATGTATAATTATTGATGTACTATGAATGGGTTGTATCACTAGACATACGATGATCTGATGTATTATGTATTGTTGTGTAATATTATAAAGTATTTTCTTTTGTGAAAAATTCCGCAGTGAGATTCTGTTGTTTCTGTGTTTTATCTTCTATCTATACTTATTTCTTATTAATGGCACGACTTCCGATGTGTTCGAAAGTTGGGTCGTTACAGTTGGTATCAGAGCTTAGGTTACCGATTACCTAGGCTTTGGGTGAGTGTGAGAGAGCGTATCTTTATATAAATTTAAAACGAATTTAAAACAACTTGGATGTTATACCTAAGTTAGTTATACCCCATCGAGACTCGATTGACAACCTGTTATATTCAGGTGATCAAAATGAGTAGCCGAAGACGAGGAGGTCGAGCTAGGGGGTCTTCCACTGTTACTAGTCATACTACAGGATCCCAAGACCAAGGTGAGATAGTAGAGGAAGTTGCACCAGTTCAACAGGATAAGAGCTTTGCGACTATTTGTAAGGAGTATACGACTTTGGGAGGAAAAGTTTTCAAAGGAACTGAGTCTTTTATTGAGGTCCAAGCCTGGATGAGGACCCGTGAAAAGATTTTCAAAGGGTTGAAGTTGAATGATGATCATAAACGTCTTTTGGCATCATGGCAACTTCAAGGAGCTGCCGCGATCTAGTGGGACGCTCAAACTGCTAATGTTCATGAGGAAGATTTTACTTGGGACAAGTTCAAAGAAGCATTTAAAGCACAATTCCTGCCTGCCGATGGCAAGACAAGGATGTATAGGGATTTTATTGATATCAAGCAGGGGAATATGAAAGTGTCTGAATATGAGAACAAGTTCAATTCACTTTCTTGTTTCGGCCCAGAACTGATCAATACTCCACTTAAGAAAAATGAAATTGTTCATAGCAGGATTGAAAGATAGCCTGCAAGTTCAGATAATTGGACATCTCAAAATTCCATTCGTCGATCTAGTAGATATGGTAGTCCGTTATGAGGCACTAGAGGGTAAAAATTCAGTTGCAAAAGCAGCGCAGACAGGAGGACCGAATGGTGAGAATCCAAACAAAAGGAAATTCATCTCGAACTGGAACAACAAAGGAGTACCTAAGATAGGAGAGAAAGCCAAAGAGCGTTATAAAGATACGCAGTGCCATAACTGCAAGGAGAAGGGACACATTGCTTGGTTTTGTACGAAACTAGTAGCATAAAAGCAACAGCAGACTCAGCAACCGTAGCAACCTCAACCAAAAGGGAACAAATGATTCTATTCCTGTAACGACCCAGATTTTGTCGACTTTGGTTATCACCATAAACTCAATGATGACTAACCAAACATCGAAAAATACCATAAAGTTAATGAAAGAAAATAGAGGCTGAGGATAGATAAGTAGAAACTTAGAATAGAAGAAGAAGAAGAACACAACATCAGAGTAACACGAACCTCACAGCGGAACGAATAACATATAATATATATACCATAACTTGAAATATACATCTGTACATGAATATACATCATTATCAAAGTACAACACTTACAACACAGCGGAAATAAACAATAGCTATACGATTCTGAAGCTTCCTGCTCCAGCTCTTTAAGTATCTGTAAATCCCGACTACTTGACTGCCCGTACAAAATTGGGCAACCAAGAGTTTAGGGAAAAGAAAACAAAATAAACTCTGGGTCAGTCATGTGACTGGTATGAGTAAAACAGTTCGAACAAGTAAATGATGTCTCATAAGACCATGCCATATAACAGAACGGATTTTCCCTTATGAGAATCAAAAATATCTTTATATCAAAAACCTTTTGATATTATAATAATGTCTATCAACCACAATATAATAATCATCTAGCAGAAACGCTTTCATCTCACGTTCTACATATATAGTATACAATCAAAACCGCAAGCACGTATTTGGTAATGGATTTCCAACTATGACAAGGTATGGAACCACCTTTCGTTAGTGTACCTCTAGAGAGGAATACACTGAGTTCAACAAGAACATCTTGCAACTCAGCAACACATGACCGACCACTCATTTCGCTTGAGTGTATCGAATGTATATCACCAGCGGTTGGGATCAGCAACCGTTTCCCAAATGGGACAGCATCAACAATAGATTTTTAGAAGTAAATGAAACTCTAGATCAGGTGATTATACACCCTAATAGGTGTGACCTACATAGCCATGCTGCCTGCCCGATTTATGTCATTTACCGGTTGATGAGGCTTGAGGTTACGCTTTATCATCACATTAGATTCACTTCGAATGCCACATTGTCAGATCCATCGAAAATCACTAATTGACGTCTACAACAGTACATTACGTGTTTGCTAAAAAAGTTTCCTTCTCCACTTCCACTCTTGGTACGGTTGAAGAAATCAATGTACGTGACCTTTATGGAAATACTCTGTCAGACATTCATCTATACAAGTCATCCAAGAACAGGATGAACCGAAGGTACTATTCAGTATATCAATCTTAGGCACTGTTATCTAAGATTTATACAACAGCCCTTGCACTTTACTCCGTCTTCAATTATCTTTGGCATATATGATTCGCAATGCTTATGCCAATATAGAGTGGTTCTTTGGATAATAATCCAACTGGTCTCTCCATATTAACAACGTTAAATGGTCAAAACTTTGATAGTCTGTGATTTAACCATCAAAGAAAAATAGGTGTACAAACAACGATATTATTTCCAGGAGGAAATTATATCGATCAATCATCATTCAACCTTTATCTCTTTATTTCATTAATTTACTTATATTATGTTTCCATATATTCTAAATTCTTATTTTCTATTCTCAGAAAACATTTCTGATTCTCATTTCGAAAACATTTCCAAAACTTCTTAATTGGGATTTAAACAGATGTTTAAAACTATATTGTGATGATGACTCAAACCACTATACTAAATTACTAAATCCACATAACCACTTCACACTCGAACCGTAACCATTTCTTAATTAAAAACGCAGTCAATCAAGTTGGGGTATAGCTACCTCTCAGACCTTAACTGAACCACCTTTCAAATCTCGAAATAGATAAGATTCACCTTTTTAACTCTATAACACTTCCTTATGAACCCTCAGATTCTATTTACGAACCCCCTTCTTTTATAAGTTTACGTGATTATAACAATGGTGTTATAATCTCCTACATCTGAAATATATTATCTTTAATATGACTTTTATTTCCTAACTCGAATAATATAATGACAACTAATTTATTTACTCCTATTCGGTTAACTCTAATCTATAACTCTTATTTGAATAACTCCAACCTAATAACTCTTACTGGATTAACTCTTATTCGAATAACTTATTCGAATAACTTATATTCGACTTGCTTACTTTCGAATACTTATATTCGATAATTTCTTTCTTCGAATAAATCTTATTCGATTTAACTCTTGTCGAATAACTAGATTCGATCAACTCACTTCGAATATTTCTGATTCGATTATCTCACTTCGAATATCAATTATTCGATTAACTCCTTCGATTAACTCAAATCGATTAACTCAACTCGAATATTTCTGATTCGATTAACTCACTTCTTCGAATAAACAAATATTCGATAACTAATACTCGGTAAACTCTACTGATGAATTCTAATTGATTACTTCTAACTGGGTAACCCTAGCTGGTTAACTCTTATGGTTTAACCTAAATGGTTAACTCAATTAGTTTAACCTAACTGGTTAACTCTTTATCCTTATTCAGTTTCAAACATCGATGTTGAAATCGATTCTTACTCCTTTATATAAGTCCTGACTTATATATTCCATTTATCAAATGATAATATTTAACTTAATTTATAAATCAATCTGCTCCTTTTATCTGTTTACTTCTTCATATATAAGTTCAGACTTATATATATGTTTATCCAAGGATAAATATTTTCTTTATAATATATTTGTTTTCTAAATAAATATTTCCATTATAACCTTATTCGTTTTCTTGAACACATATTTCCCTTTTTATTTTATTTGCAAATAGTTTGCAAATATTCCCTTTAAAATCTCTTATATATTCCTTAATAAATATCTTCTTAAATGACTTAGTTCTAAGAGTTTCCTTTATTACTATAACACCCCGTAATTTTATAACGTTAAAATTCACAAATTAAAGTATACTTAATTTTTAGAAAAGAATTAAGTGAAATGGGTTGCGTAGAGAAATATATATATATTGATATATATATATATATATAAATTAAAAATTAAATAAATAAATATGCGAAAAAGTTCAAAACAACAATTTGGGAGGGGGAATAACCGAACCGGCCCATTTTTGAGGTCGACCCAAGCCCCGCTGGGTCGACTAGGGGTTAATCTAGGGTGTTTGGCTGTCAACCTGTGGGCCGATTCGCTCAAACGCAGATTTTGCATTTGATCGTTTCTCATGGTTCAGGGTTAATCTAATGGTCCTAAATAACTTCCTACACCTATAAATACATCCTAATGCTAACCCTAAACCTAATTAAAATAGAATAGTTACCGTCATACCATCGCCATGGAAATCAATGGAGCCGCCGCCAACTAAGAAAGAAGAAAAGCAAATTCAATTCTAATTCTCTCAACCCTAAAGCAAAGCAAAACTCTCTCTTTTCTTCTCAAAATTGTGAGTATGATGATCTTAACAAGAATATTATCATTTTAATTAGGTTGAGTTATGTATGGATTATGAGTAGATGATGTGAATTATCATATATGTTGTTGTAAACCCCTTTTGCTATGATGTATATTGTAAATCCAATGTTATGTGATGATGATATCTTATATGTTGTAAATCATGCTATGATGATGTTATGTACGTTGAAAGTTTCTATGCTAAGTTGTGATGAATCATACATGTTAAAAAGGCCATGATGTTACCATCTATGCTAGTTAGTTCATATTAATTAAATCATCATGTTTGGGTTATGTTGATCTATATGACAAGTCACATATGCAAGTTAGATTGATTTGAAAAGTTATGAACATATGCCAAGACATCTATTATGACATCTAGAATTATGCTATGACATATGTGATATCCTATGCTAGTTCACACCATCATTATGTTGCCTAAAAACCCCATATGCAAGTTTATGTATAGATTTGGGCTATGATGATATCATGTAAATTGAGACATTTAACAAGTTGACACCTTTTGATCCTTAACATGTGTAGTTTATGCAAGTTTCACCCCTATTATGATTAGATTTATTTTAATTGTCTATATGTTGTGATAATTTATCTTTGTGCTAAGTGTTAGACTATACAAGTCTAGCCTATATTATGCGTTGAATAAGCGAACGTATAAACGTGGGGTAGGGGTAATATTAAGGATTTAATATTAAAAAGTTGGGGTGCAATTGATATGATTTTGCATGCCATAAGTGGATGGCCATAATTGAGTCAATTATGGACATCATTAAAAGTTGACTTAATTAATAATTTGAATAGGGAATTATTAAAACTGGGGGAAAAGATTTTAAGTGTTAATCAATGCTTAGGACACGAGGTTGGAATCGTTTGTGACGTAAACCCGCCCGGACCCGCCCGACAAATCCAGTGGTGACAAATGTCAGCCCAATGTGAGAGGTCCTAGGCCTAAACTAAAGCATAACGGTTGTAAAGACACGAGATTAGACTCTTTTATGGTGTAAGACTGCCCGGACCCGCCTGGCAAATCCAGCTACCATAAATGCCAGTCTAATGTGAGAGGTCTATATGAGGTTATGGCCTGAGTGAATTAAGAAATACTTAACCAGATAAACATGTAAGGTGGGACATGGGGGTTAAGTAGGTGCCTTGGGTGGCATGAGGAATCTAGGGGGTGCCCTTAGTGGCATGTGAAATACGATTAGTAAGACTTAACCAAACACACATGTAAATGAACATGACTAAGAGGGTTAAGTGAGATATACTAGTGACAAGCTTAGGTGGGTAGCTTGTGGGGGCCCATTTCGACCAGTATCCCAAACGTATCTTTGTGGGCTCGACCCAAGTCGAGGACGGGACACGCATGCTGGGTTCGACTGTAAGAGGCCAAAATAGGGAGCGGTGGCAATGCAAGTCCAATGGGTTTCGTATGCGTGTGTGGACCCGGGCTGGTAGGTAAGACGTTGTTGCATCGTGTAGGTATAAGCCGTGCATTCTCAAGTTGTATCGGGTTGCCACTTTAGGGGAGTGATACACCCCACTGTGGGGCCGGCACGGGTATCTACGAGTAGGGAGCCGCTCGAAAGTGGGTGGTGGGGTACACCTAGTGGAGATAGGGGCAGACGACACCTAGGTAGTCAACTAGGGGTATGTAAGGCTATTTGTAAAGTTTCTGTGTGAAGCAAGTGGGATCAAACAATAGGGTGACTGGTGTGGTGCAGTATAGTAATGTGCGGTGCAGTGTAGTAATCATTCGTTAGTAATTAGGTGTGCCTTTACCGTTATCTTTAACGTTATCTTAAACGCTATCTTTATCTTCCTAAGAGTTCATAGACATTTACTTGTCTTCCATCTTATGCCTTAGTCTAGTTATTTTGATAATAGTATTGTTAGAATTATCATACTCGCCAGACTTTATGTCCGACCCCCTCTATTTCTACCCTTTTTCCCCCTCCAGGTCCTCAGGTTGGGCCCAGCTCTGGTGGAGTTTGATTGAATTGCTTCATCTCTCTTTGGAAAGCTTGGACCGTTGAAGTAAAGTCCATCTTGTTATCTTTTTAATGGCTATTTATGTAATGGGATTATTTATTTTGTTTTTATGAAGATGGATATTGTACTTGGTTATGATCTATGGTTTTATGATGTAACAAACATGTTTAATTTCCGCTGCAATAAAATGAAGTTTTAGATTTCCAAGTACTATTTACTATTTGTCTTGTTGTAATTTTTCTGTTCTATATTCACTTATAACCTCCATGGAAGTTAATGCATTCCCTTCGTGAGTGACATTAATGGACGTGGGGTGTTACACGTGGTATCAGAGCTTAAGGTTACCAGAACAGATAAAAATACTTTAGAAAAATAGTTATTTTTGGAAGAAGTTCTTTCAAAAACATGTTTTAATGAGAAATTTAAAGAGAAAAGTTTTTAAGAAAAAAAAAACTTAATCCCCAATAGCCCATATCTTTATCTTTCGAATTCTCCATTCTGAATCTTTCCTTTTTCGTTTCAGCTTGGCTGAAGATCTTAATCTACCCGACGGTGTAACGATACCAGGATGGTATAGGAGGTTATTAGAGGCTAGGGCCGCTGTTGGTCCAGCCAATGTTCCACCACCACCAGTTGCACCTGTTCCTCCTCCTCCTCCTCTCGTAGATACTTTTGCAAAGACGTGCAAGGAATTCAAGGCTATGGGTGGAAAACCATTTCAAGGGTCAGAAACGTTTGTGGAAGGTAGAGATTGGCTTAAGGAGGTGGAAGAATTGCTAGAAATTTTTAAAGTAGAAGAAGGGAACAGAGTTTGTTTAGCAGCTTGGTTGATGAAGGGAGAGGCCTCGTTTTGGTAGGAGGTCACTAATGGGGAGCGTCCTATTGACTCTTGAGCGGATTTCAGACGTAGGTTCGAGGTGAAGTTTCTCTCAAGGGCGGAAGAAAATCTATATATGGAATAGTTCTTGACATTGAAGCAAGGAAGCTCATCAGTGAAAGTATATGTCAATAAATTTAATCAGATAGCAAGGTTTGGCTTGGACTTAGTGAACACGCCGGAGAAGAAGGCGCTGAGGTTCGTGAATGGCTTGAATGAACCATTGCAAGGGTTGGCTATGACCCACATCCCTATGGGGGCCACCTTTGAGAAGTTAGTAGAAATGGCGCTTATGCATGAGGAGAAAAGCGCTAAAGCTGATAAGGCACCCGAGAAGAAGGGGGATCAGAAGAAACCACAACAGCAAAACAAGAAGGGTGGTAAAGACAATAACGGCAAGGGAAAGAAGAAATGTTTTAACTGTGGGACACTAGGCCATCTCAGCAAGGATTGCCGAAATAAAAAGAAGTCAGGCTGTTTTCATTGTGGCGATGCGGGACATTTAGTGAAGGACTGCCCAAAGAAGGGGCAAAGGGCAGGAGCTACCTCGGGAGGACAGGTGCAAGCTCTTATGGCACCAGGGCAGGCAAGGGGACAAGTTCAGGCTCTCGCGGTCCCACCGCTGCAAGAACGAGGTTGAACCATTTCTGTTGAAAGCTTAGTTTTTCTATTTGATCATCCTGTCCGTACCTTATTCGATTCGGGCGCATCACATTCGTTTATCTCTACATCATTAGTTGAATCACTGCACTTAAACACCAGTTTAGTATAGGATCCCTTAGTTGTTTCGAATCCAATTGGGGGCTCAGCTTATTTGTCTATGATGTGTTTGGATTTGAAAATTTCCATACTTAGCGTTGAATTTAGATGTGATGCTTATGTGTTGGGCTTCACGGGCTATGGGCTAATTTTAGGAATGGATTGGTTATCCAGAAATGGGGTCGTTCTTGATTGTGAAAGGAGAGTAGTTAGGCTCGTGACTTGCCTTGGCAACACTCTCGAAATCTTTTGTAATCCCATAAATTCGGTTATGCTAAGTTATCTAGAATCGCTTGACGCGTCTGAGGAAAATCTACGATCTGTTAGAGTGGTCCGAGAATATTCGGATGTGTTTGAGGAGGTGAAGGGCTTACCTCCGAAGCGGGAGATAGATTTTCAAATATATCTTGTGGATAATGCGAAACCAGTATCTTTTCCAGTACGCCACATGGCTCCACGTGAAAGGAGGGAACTCGGTAAGCAAGTGAAGGAGTTGCTTGAAAAGGGGTTCATAAGACGAAGTATATCGGAGTGGGGTGCTCCAGTAGTATTTGCCACGAAGGCGGATGGGTCCCTTAGACTTTGTGTGGACTATAGAGAACTTAATAAGCTTACTAAGAAGAACAGACACCCACTGCCGAGGATTGACGATTTCTTCGATCAGTTAGTTGGCGCCTCAGTGTTTTCGCAGTTGGACTTAGCCACTGGTTTCCATCAGTTGAGACTGGCCGAGGATAGCATTGACAAGACTGCCTTTAGGACTCCGGACGGTTTCTGTGAATGGCTAGTGATGCCCTTCGGTTTGACAAACGCCCCCGCATACTTTGTTGATTTGATAAGTAAGGTGTTTAGGGAGCACCTTAACAAATTTGTGGTAGTCTTTGTAGACGACATCTTGATCTTTTCTAAGGATGAAGAAGAGCATGCCCAACATCTTAGGGAAATGTTGGAGACTCTTCGAGCGCATAAGCTTAAAGCTAAATTTTCTAAGTGTCACTTTTGGAGGAAGGAAGTACGGTTCTTGGGACACGTGGTTTCCAAAGAAGGAATAGCTGTAGATCCCGCGAAGGTGGTGGCCATCCAAGATTGGAAGGTTCCTAAAAATGCTACCGAAGTGAGAAGTTTCTTGGGGTTGGCTGGCTACTATAGGAAGTTTATCAAAGACTTCGCAAAGATATCAGCTCCATTGACACGCTTGACGAAGAAGAACCTAGTTTTCACATGGGACGTAGATTGTGATGATGCATTCCAACGTTTGAAGAGAGCTTTGACTTCAGCCCCAGTCTTAGTATTGCCAGACGGGAGTAAGTCGTTTACCGTTTATACTGAAGCTTGTGGGGCAGGACTAGGCGCAGTCTTAATGCAAGAGGGCAGGGTAATAGCCTATGGTGGAAGGCAGTTGAGGGCGCATGAGAAGAATTACCCCACACATGACCTAGAGTTGGCGCTATTGTTTTCGCGCTTAAGTCTTGGCGTCATTATCTTCTTGGCGAGAAATTCGAACTATTCACTGACCACAAATCTTTAAAATACTTATTCTCTCAAAAGGACTTGAACTTAAGGCAGCAAAGGTGGATGGAGTTCTTAGCGTCCTACGACTTTAAGATAGCATATACCCTTGGCAAGGGTAACGTGGTGGCCGATGCCTTAAGTAGAAAAAGATTATCCTTAAGTCCTTTGTTTGTTGAGCGGCAAAGTTTAGAATTCATTTCGATGTTTGACTTTAGACCTTCCATTGACTTCGTACCCGGTTTGCTAGCATCCTTGGAGGTCAGACCTACACTTTTGGGATGGATTGGCGAGGCACAGCGAGACGACCCACAGTTAGTTGAGATAGTAGAAAAGCTCAAAGGAGGGGAGTCATCAAGCTATCTCCGTAGGTATATCCTAGATGATAAGGGTTGGTTACGTAGGGACGGTAGACTTTGTGTACCAAAAGACGATGACCTAAGGAAGACTATTCTTGACGAAGCACATCATTCGAAGATGACCATTCATCCCGGCGGGGACAAGATGTACAAAGACATGAAGAGAGTTTACTTTTGGGCCGACATGAAGAAAGACGTGGCCGAGTATGTCGCTAGATGCTTGGTGTACCAACAAGTAAAAGCGGAGCAAAAGAAACCCGGTGGGTTGCTTCACCCATTGGAGGTTCCACTATGGAAATGGGAAAGCATCTCGATGGATTTTGTGGATGGATTACCGCGATCGAGGAAGGGTAATACGGGAATTTGGGTTATAGTAGATCGACTTACTAAGAGCGCCCATTTCATTCCCGTGAAGAGTAAGAGGAATGCTCCATGGTTAGCTTCTGTATATGTCCGAGAAATAGTTCGTTTGCACGGTGTTCCTTCTAGCATAGTGAGCGACCGCGATCCTATTTTCACTAGCTAATTTTTGAGAAGCTTACAAGAGGCGGTAGGGACTCAGTTATGTTTGAGCACCGCATATCATCCTCAGACGGACGGCCAGACTAAGAGGGTGAATCGCATTCTAGATGATCTGTTGAGGCTATGTATCCTAGACTTTGGGGGTACATGGGAAGAGCATCTTCCATTGGTTGAGTTAGCATATAATAATAGCTTTCAGTCCAGCATTGGTATGGCACCATTCGAAGCTCTATATGGACGACCTTGTCGTTCACCTACATGTTGGTGGGAATCTACAGATAAGATCTTACTTGGGCCCGATATGATTAGGGAGACTTCGGAGAAGATTGACTTGATTCGAAGGAGGATGAAAGCAGCGCAAGATAGGCAGAAATCTTATGCGGATAAGAGGAGGACAGATCTCGAGTTTGAAGTTGGGGACATGGTCTTCGTCAAAGTGTCTCCATTACGAAACGTTGTTCGCTTTGGGTCCATTGGGAAATTAGCACCAAGGTTTGTAGGGCCGTTTCCTATTGAGGAGAGGATTGGACGGATAGCGTATAGAGTGGAGTTTCCCTAGAGACTTAGTGGTGTACATGACGTATTCCATGTGTCACATTTGAGGAAGTGCTTGCACGAGACCGCGGAAGTGGTAGAGCCGAGCTTGCTTAGAGAGGTGGAGATAGAGCGTGATGCGACAATTCGACGAGCTCCTACGCGCATTCTTGGGTCGGAGATCAAGATGTTAAGGAATCGAGAGGTCAGACTAGTCAAAGTGCAATGGGGAGATGATGAGAGCAACGCTACTTGGGAGACGGAAGAGAAGATGCGTTCACGATACCCTTTTCTTTTTGAAGGTATGTCCTTTAATTTCTCCTTTATCGCTTAGCTTGTACTTATCTTATCTTTAGTATATCCTCTCGCTAGTATCTTTGACCTTTAGTTAGGAGAATCCTATAGTTGAAACATGTGTTTGAGACATGTTATGTATGGTGGATGCAAAGTGGATACAAGTGTTTGCTAGTGGTTGCTCGTGGTGCATGTACACGCACTATTAGGCACCAGATCGGCTCAGTCACTTCATATTGCATATTGCATATATATGGATGTATTTAGTAAAATGGATGTATAATGGTTGTATTATCATATAGTTGCTGCATTCGAGCGGATGGTTGTGCACGCATATAGAATTAATATGTATCATTAGGAATCTTTTGCATACATATTGGACGCATGGCACTATCATGAATTGCACTAAGGAGGTCGACTGAATCAGTAGACAGCCTAATTTTGCATTAGATATGGACATATACACACACTGTGCATATAAACATTAAAGCATTAGAAGTCTTTTAAGGACAATGGATGCTGGTATTTGATGGTTGAGTAGATGGACGATTAGATGGTAGGATATACATTCTTTTTGTCTTGGAGATTTCGGGGACGAAATCCTTTAAGGAGGGGAGAAGTAACACCCCGTAATTTATAACATTAAAATTCACAAATTAAAGTATACTTAATTTAAAAGAATTAAGTGAAATGGGTTGCGCAGAGAAATATATACATATATATATTGATATATATATATATATATATATAAACTAAAAATTAAATAAATAAATATGCGAAAAAGTTCAAAACAGCGAATTAGGAGGGTGAATAACCGAACCGGCCCATTTTTGAGGTCGACCCAAGCCCTGCTGGGTCGACTAGGGGTTAATCCAGGGTGTTTGGCTGTCAACTCGCGGGCCGATTCGCTCAAATACAGATTTTGCATTTGATTGGTTCTCATGGTTCAGGGTTAATCTAATGGTCCTAAATAACTTCCTACACCTATAAATACATCCTAATGCTAACCCTAAACCTAATTAAAATAGAATAGTTACCGTCACAACATCGCCATGGAAATTAATGGAGCCGCCGCCAACTAAGAAAGAAGAAAAGCAAATTCAATTCTAATTCTCTCAACCCTAAAGCAAAGCAAAACTGCTTCTTTTCTTCTCTAAATTGTGAGTATGATGATCTTACAAGATTACTATCATTTTAATTAGGTTGAGTTATGAATGGATTATGAGTAGATGATGTGAATTATCATATATGTTGTTGTAAACCCCTTTTGCTATCATGTATATTGTAAATCCAATGTTATGTGATGATGATATCTTATATGTTGTAAATCATGCTATGATGATGTTATGTATGATGAAAGTTTCTATGCTAAGTTGTGATGAATCATACATGTTAAAAAGGCCATGATGTTACCACCTATGCTAGTTAGTTCATATTAATTAAATCATCATGTTTGGGTTATGTTGATCTATATGACAAGTCACATATGCAAGTTAGATTGATTAGAAAAGTTATGAACATATGCCAAGACATCTATTATGACATCTAGAATTATGCTATGACATATGTGATATCCTATGCTAGTTCACACCATCATTATGTTGCCTAAAAACCCCATATGCAAGTTTATGTATAGATTTGGGCTATGATGATATCATGTAAATTGAGACATTTAACAAGTTGACACCTTTTGATCCTTAACATGTGTAGTTTGTGCAAGTTTCACCCCTATTATGATTAGATTTATTTTAATTGTCTATATGTTGTGATAATTTATCTTTGTGCTAAGTGTTAGACTATACAAGTATAGCCTATATTATGCGTTGAATAAGCGAACGTATAAACGTGGGGTAGGGGTAATATTAAGGATTTAATATTAAAAAGTTGGGGTGCAATTGTTATGATTTTGCATGCCATACGTGTATGGCCATAATTGAGTCAATTATGGACATCATTAAAAGTTGACTTAATTAATAATTTGAATAGGGAATTACTAAAACTGGGGTAAAAGATTTTAAGTGTTAATCAATGCTCAGGACACGAGGTTGGACTCGTTTGTGATGTAAACCTGCCCGGACCCGCCCGTCAAATCCAGTGGTCACAAATGTCAGCCCAATGTCAGAGATCCTAGGCCTAAACTAAAGCATAACGTTTGTAAAGACACGAGGTTAGACTCTTTTATGGTGTAAGACTGCCCGGACCCGCCCGACAAATCCAGCTGCCATAAATGCCAGTCTAATGTGAGAGGTCTTTATGAGGTTATGGCCTGAATGAATTAAGAAATACTTAACCAGATAAACATGTAAGGTGGGACATGGGGGTTAAGTAGGTGCCTTGGGTGGCATAAGGAATCTAGGGGGTGCCCTTAGTGGCATGTAAAATACGATTAGTAAGACTTAACCAAACACACATGTAAATGAACATGACTAAGAGGGTTAAGTGAGATATACTAGTGACAAGCTTAGGTGGGTAGCTTGTGGGGGCCCATTTCGACCAGTATCCCAAACGTATCTTTGTGGGCTCGACCCAAGTCGAGGACGGGATACGCATGCTGGGTTCGACTGTAAGAGGCCAAAACAGGGAGCGGTGGCAACGCAAGTCGAACGGGTTTCGTATGCATGTATGGACCCGGGCTGGTAGGTAAGATGTTGTTGCATCGTGTAGGTATAAGCCGTGCATTCTCAAGTTGTATCGGGTTGCCACTTTAGGGGAGTGATACACCCCACTGTGGGGCCAGCACGGGTATCTACGAGTAGGAAGCCGATCGAAAGCGGGTAGTGGGGTACACCTAGTGGAGATAGGGGCAGATGGCACCTATGTAGTCAGCTAGGGGTACGTAAGGCTATTTATAAAGTTTCTGTGTAAAGCAAGTGGGATCAAACAATAGGGTGACTGGTGTGGTGCAGTGTAGTAATGTGCGGTGCAGTGTAGTAATCATTCGTTAGTAATTAGGTGTGCCTTTACCATTATCTTTAACGTTATCTTAAACGCTATCTTTATCTTCCTAAGAGTTCATAGACATTTACTTGTCTTCCAGCTTATGCCTTAGTCTAGTTATTTTGATAATAGTACTGTTAGAATTATCATACTCGCCAGACATTATGTCTGACCCCCTCTATTTCTATCCTTTTTCCCCCTCCAGGTCCTCAGGTTGGGCCCAGCTCTAGTGGAGTTTGATTGAATTGCTTCATCTCTCTTTGGAAAGCTTGGACCATTGAAGTAAAGTCCAGCTTGTTATCTTTTTAATGGCTATTTATGTAATGGGATTATGTATTTTGTTTTTATGAAGATGGATATTGTACTTGGTTATGATCTGTGGTTTTATGATGTAACAAACATGTTTAATTTCTGCTGCAATAAAATGAAGTTTTAGATTTCCAAGTACTATTTACTATCTGTCTTGTTGTAATTTTTCTATTCTATATTCACTTATAACCTCCATGGAAGTTAATGCATTCCCTTCGTGAGTGACATTAATGGATGTGGGGTGTTACAATTACCAAAATTTATTTATTCTAAGTATTTCCTCTAAAAATATCTTATTTAAAATTGTTCAATTTCCTAAGTCGATATCCTTTTTTAACTTATTCAATTCCTAAGTTAATATCCTTGTTGAACTTAGTAAATTTCTAAGCTAATATCTCTTTAACTTAACCTATTACTTTAACAAATAAATAATCCATTAATCGTATCTTATTTATTTAACAAATAAATATCTCATTATCTTATCCTATTTATTTTTTAAATAAGTAATCCACCTTATAAATATTCTATTTATAAAGATTTCCTTCATTTAATATTCCCACTTAAACGTATTTCCTATTTATAAATATTCCATTTATAAATGTTCCTATTTATAAATATTCAATTTATAAATATTCTCTTTTATAAAATCCTCTGATTTTATAAATATTCTCTTTTCAGTATTCACTTTGACAAATTCCCCTTTTCTCCAAATCCCGGTATGTTATGGTGTCTAACATATCAAATTACGATGTCCAATATCGTCCATACACACACAATCAACAAGTTATAATTCACATCATATATCAAAATATATGAAAAACAATAAAATAACTATTGAGGAATCCAGTTGGATTCCTCCAACCTATTTCCCTGCATCCACAGATGTTACACAATAAAATCAACATCACTTTCAGTTCCATATGATATATTCTATTAAACAGAATCAATATATAAATTCAACTAACTGAGTAGCAGTTCAATCAAACAGTCAACACACAGTCAATCAGCCAATATTTAACAGTTCTAAAAATAGAACATGAAATCATAAACTGTTCAGAGTTAGTGAGATTTACTCACATTGGACGATCATCGTTAATAACGATAACCATCGCTTGATTCAGACGGACAATTTATTTTGCTATAAATTGTAACGAGCTCTGATGGACTTCCAGTCAGTTCCAGTGCGTAGCCACCGTCCATACGATCCCAATGCAACTTATGGTTCGTCAATCTGATACCGTATGATCGAGATATAAATTTTACAAATTATATTGGTTTAAACGATATAAATAAAATTAGTTATTTACCATTAAGTCCCAATCCCTTATTTTATATGCCTACCCACATCACAATTTTTTACATCTGAAAATATAAATGTCTATATCCGGTTTCAAATTTTAAAGTGGACTTCATGTACTCAAGTTAGGGTGTGCACATAATTATAAGCCTAGTTTGATGAGGTAGATATATATTTGGGCCTCACTTTTTACTTTGACATCAGTCCATTATCACAAGCCCTTTTATCCTCAGCCCCAAACCAGGAAGTCTTTGTTCCCCGATATCCCGTTAAGCACAGTTCGAAGCTCCAGATTTCCAACTCCCATCGCCGATGATTTCAACCATCGATATGCTTCTCCCACACTTTGAATTAATTCACATAAAAATCACCAAAATACCTCTCATCCTTCTCTCTTCCATCTCATACCTCAATCTCCATACTCGAACTCATTTAAACCCAGTACGTCATCTCCATGTCCCACACCGTACTGTAGCAGTTCGAACTTTCCAATGCCGGAATTCCCCCAAAAAATCCATACCAGTGCCGTTCGATCCTACGATCAACATTCCATCCTCTAATCCACCAATCGAAGCCCCTGTTTCCAGATAATCCGACACCTAGCTTCACTGCGAAAAATTCTAACTCCAGGAAAAACATCGAACTTCCTGATTTGCATACCCGAACATAGATTCTTACGCCAGGATCTCGAACAAGTTCGATTTGGGATTTATAGATTTATGTTTGCTTTTCTTTTGATTTTTGAGGAAAAATCGGTTTACTGGAAAAAACGAAAATGATGGCGACTTGATTTCTTTTTCTACGATGACCAAGAAATGAAAATCTTCAGGGTTATGAACGGGTAATTGAGTTGATTTTATAGGAGAAAGGGAGGAGATATTTGCTTTAAATTTTGAGAGGAAGAAATTGCTCCACGTTTTGATTTTGAGGGTGCAGCTGAGAAGAAAGGAAACGTGGATTTCTTTTGATTAGATAAAAGGATTTGTGAATTAGGTTTAAGTGTACGAGGGTATTTATAGGGTAGGAGGAGGTATTTTTATATTTAATTTTTATCTTAATTAATAATTTAAAAATTCCTATGTCCACATACAATACCCAAAAATCATGAAAATGGACATACAACTAGAGTTTGACATTACGGACCCACCGAAACTTGTTTCGTCGAATTCCGAGTCTATTTGCTCACACATCGTATTTTTAACCGTTAGAATAGTGATTATTTTTCACATTAAAAATCGGTATGGCCACATACTGACTTCAAAAATCATGAAAATTGAAACCTAACAAATATTCGACATTGCGGATCCAACAAAATTAGTTTCGTCGAATTCTGAGGTCGTTTGCAAAACTGGCTATTTTTAAAGTCCTAACTAACCCTTTTAAATATATAAATATATTTAAAAGCAATTAAATTTAATATTTAAAAATAAATATTATCATATATATTCACAGTGGAATACCATACACCTCTAGAATATTCCTATATGAATTTCTCACTTGATATTTCATCATCAGAGTTATATCAATATTCGATTTATATTTAATTCCTTTTTAAAATATAAATAATTCCTTTAAAAATTATAAAGGAATTCCACGGTGACTTTTCTAAAATTTGATTTGGACATATCTCAAAATCTACACGACGAAATCCCAATTTTTCTCTTCCACTAGAAAAATATACATCACCAGCTCCTACGTTTCCTGTTTCACAGAAATCCATTTTAAAACGGCTTCTGTATATCCAGTTGAAGTTCAAATCACCAAATTATGAACTGCAGCGCCATTTCAAGCTTGATTTTAATTATAATATAATTATACGTTCAAACTGTCATTCAAATAATATATTCGTAATTCTAATTCAATTCCAAACTGAATTAAATATCACAGATGATCCAGTTCACACCATATCGCCATTTCAGCCAATTCTGATTATTTCAGAATTAAATATATTATTTAATTTGTTATTTTAATTAAATATTCACCATTATTTAATTCAACGACCATTAAATCCTTTTAATCACCTTTTAAATAATTAAATAAATTAATTATTATACCGCTGAAAATGAGGGTCATTACATTCTTCCCCACTTAAAAAAATTTCGTCCTCGAAATTGATAAAGCTAGAATACGACCCAATCGACTGGTTTAGAACATATTTGTTCACTTCTTAACCTCAGTTTCAAACTTTCCAATTGTAATATCCCGAAAATTCGAGCCAATTTAAAATTTTTATTTTGGCTATTTTAATGGATTTTGAATATTTAAAATGAATTATTTTAAATAATAATGACGAGAAATTTATTTTGAATAGAATTCAAACGTATATATTTATATAGATCGTCGTTGGAATATAAAAAATTATTTATAGTTATAAAAGGAATTGAAAATGGCGAGGTAGTTCGATAATTCGATTTCAAAGTTCAAATGAATGTAAAGGATTCAAAATAAACCGGATTTTGGCGAAACTAAAAATATTAGAATTTAATTGAGAATATCTTTCCAACGAATCCGAAAAATCAAAATTTCATCGCAGGAATCAAAAGATACGTCCAGTTGAAAATTCAGAATATTCGCTATGGAATTCTGGCTCTTAAAAATGGAAATTTTGCAAACGACCTCGGTTCTCGACGAAACCACGTTTGTTGGATCCGGGATGTAAAGTTATTGCGAGATTCCAATTTTCGTAATTATTCGAATCAATATGTGAGCGTGGCAAAGGAAAACGAGTTTGACCAGTTTTAGTTGATTTTAATCGACTGGAAATTGGCCATTTTTCAAACGGTCTTGGAATTGGACGATACTAGTTTCGTTAGGACTGTATCGTCAATACGAAGCTAGAAAATATTTTTTGGGAATTTTTGGAGTTCGTATGTGGCCCCGGTAAATTGAAATGTGCGTTTAAATTGAATATATAAAGAATTATATTTTAAATTCAATGGAAACGGATCGTAACGGTCGAATTAGCCTATTAAACATATCCCATTGTGTTCGGAATAGGGTTAATTAGCTAGGGGCGACAGTCGTTGGGTATTGTTTGGAGACCGATAGAAAAGTCAACTTTTTGAATTTAAATGAAATGAAACAATAATAAATATATATATATTATCTCCCTCTTTCACTTAAGCCCCCCCTTTTCGATTATCTCTTAGATCGATAAAATAAATAAAAAATAAAAAAAAGGGAGGACCACTGTCGCGATCCAGGGCGCCACCGCCCGTCGCATTCAGCGCCGCCCCTCCCCCTGATGATCGGCGCCTCCTCAACGCCTCCCCCTCTCCCCGCGCTCCTCTCTCCCCTCGCTCTCTCTCTCTCTCTCCTACTTCGAATCGCCCCCTCCAAACGCTAAAACAACCACGCCACAATTCCGCTCCATCCCCGCCACCGCTCCTCCATCACACCACCACGCTGAAGACCGACGCACTGCAGACCCGCGAGCTCCTCCACCTCTGGCTTTACCTCAGACGCAGCCCTCCTCTCTTTCCCCTTTCGAACAGCAAACCCACAAAGCAAGAAAGAAAGTAAGTTTTTAAACTTGATTTTATTTACTTATGTGAATATAAAAGGAAGGTTTTTATGGAAATGATTTTTAGTGTATAAAACTAAGATTTTTATCATGAATGGTTTTTAAAAAAAATGAGATTTCTGTGATGTGATTAGCCATATAAAAGTGTGATTTTTATATAGAGTACAAGAGTATAAAAATTTCAATTTGACATATATGGTTTGAGGATGAAGATATGATTTTTATTAGAAATAACATTATATAAAGTATATATTTCTAATGGAGTGAAAGTACAGGTTTTTATTCATGTAAAAAATTAATTTTTACACATAAAGATGTGATTTTTATAGTAAGTTAAGAATATAATTTTATATAGTATAGATAGTAAAAATATAATTTTTATTATGTAGAAGCGGTAAAAATATAATTTTTATTATGTAGAAGCGGTAAAAGTATAATTTTTATTATGTAGAAGTAGTAAAAATATAATTTTTATTTTGAAAAAGAAGTGATTTTTATTTATACGATTGTATAATAAAGATACAATTTTTATATAGAATGAAGCGTCGAAAAAAAATATGAGGTAGAAATAAAAATATGATTTTTATTTATTGAAATGAAACAATAAAAAAATATAATTTTTATTGTGAACAGCGTAAAAAGGACTGCGTTGGCATTTCAAACAGATCTAGACGATTCAGGAGTTCAAAAGCAAAGCGTGGAGGAATGGAACCCTCTGTGAGAACTCCTCACCTTTTATTTTATTATCTAGTTGAAATATATACTAGGATGCAGACGGTGCTTAGCAGCACCCAACACCCGTCGTCCACAGACCATGAATGACTTGTTTGTTTTATTGCTGTGTTGTGAAATTTGATTGTGTGATGTGGAATGAAATAAAATATTTTATAGTGGAAAATATTTTATAGTTAAAAATATGATTTTTAGCGTGTATGTAAAATAAATAGTAATAAACAAATCGGACGATTTTTTTATATACACTGATTTGACCAATATTTGGATGATTAATTTTACACATCGCCCAACTGCACAAATAAAATCTGTGTTTGTTGATTTGAAACCCCACACGGGTATTGGGATGAGATTTGACGTACACTAATCCCGATTGTTTAGTTGTATGTCAATCGATTGGTTGACAGACTGTGTAAGCATTAATTATTTATATTTAATGCTTACACAGTTGTGTGGTGCACTCTGGATGATGATTTATCGTTGTTGTTATACATGTGTTGTAGGGAATCCATATAATAAACGCTATATGGTAATTGATTGGGCCTCATTCCCATTTGGAAAATATTAAATATAAATTCATGTGTTGAATAGAAAATAAATTCATGTGTTGAATAGAAAATAAATTCATTTGTTGAATTGAAAATATATATATTCATGTGTTGAAATAAAACTTATATTCATGTGTTGAATAGAATAAATATTCATGTGTTGAATAAAAGCCGTGTTGATTAGATTGACGCCATTTTGATGCGAACAATATTTATATCGATTTTATTCATTTTTATAATGAATATAGAAAAGGAAGTGATTTCAAAATTTAACGTTTTGAAAATAATATCATCTATAGATTAATGATGTGGAATATTCGATTTTGATTAGAAATTGAATATGAAGTTGAAATCATTTCGAAAATGAATTTAAAATGATTTATAAAATATGTTTTAAAAGGAAATCAATGAAATATATATAATATATATATTATATATATAATGGCCTGAATAGAACGCGCCACGCTGTGGCAGTTCGTGAATTTCGACCATTGACTTCGAATGGATATTGCGGGAGATCCGACCGTCGGATTCTCCTAAAACCGGAACCATTGGGTTCGTATCGAAAAGAGCTTTCTAACAAATACTAGAAATTTGAAATCTAATGGTTGGATTTGGAATTATGTCCAAATCAAATTTGGGAAAAGTGGCTTTAAGTGCAGTTCGATGGCCGTTGCTGGAAATCGACTGTACGGGCCTTGATAAAATTATTAAAAATAGTCACAATTTGTGTAAAATCCTAAGAGATGATTTGTGAAGAATTGGGATGAAAATTTCCATATTAGAAAAGATAAAAATAGATTTTTATCGATATGAACTAGTTTTGAACTAGAATTATAATTCCATTTATTTTTAAATAAATAAATTGGATTTGAAATGGTTTTGAAAATAACCAGAAATTTCCAATAATTGAATTGGGATGGATTTGAATCGAAATTGTCTTTAGAATATTTCGATGTTGGATTTCGTGATTATACAGATATTGTTATGAAAATTTGAAAGATATATTTATATCGTTTTTTCCAATACGATATTTGTGGGTCGTAGAATTTGATATAGAATATAAGCCGATATATTTTCTATCCAGAGCCTTGTATTTAATATCAAATGGGATTTGGGTTTTTCGTGAATGGTGTCTTCATTAACACTGTTCTTAAACTCAGATGAGAAAAAGATTAAATATTTTCATCTTTATTTAATGAAGTTTACCAATTAAATTTTATTTAAATGGAATTGAATTTGAATTGATTTTTGGGTTTATCGTGAACGGTGTTTTAAATAACACTTGTTCTTTAACCCAATAATTAATTGAATGTGATTTTGGGTTTATAGTGAACCGTGTTTTAAATGACATTGGTTCTTTAACCCAGTTAAAGACAGGATATTGATTTCTGTGAAGATTAAAACCAAGTGCAGTTTTAATGAATCTTTAATTCGATTGAAATGGTCGAGAATGGAGTATCACCAGTTTTTCTCCAGGCGATAGTTAAATCTTTAATTAGATTTGAACGTGAAATGGTAATTGCATTTACCGATAACACCGTGGTGTTAGATAGGAAGTATGACCAGTTTTACTTCATGGGATGAATAGGTTGGTATTGGGAAATAAAATAAATGATTACTTCGGTGTGGTTCGCTAATCCCGACTAGTTTGAACTGATATTCAAAGGAAGATTAAAGAATAAATTTAAAGAATTTATCTTTGATAAAATTAATGGGAACCTTTCCCAAAGTATAAGAATATTTGAATAAAAGAATATTCTGAATTGGAATGAGGTGTATGTTGTGTTTGTGTAACACTTGTTTATTATATACGTGAGTTATTCAGAAAGACCGGGTTTATCCCATTCCGAATAACTGATTTGATGTGGTGTCGAGGATGAAGACGGTGGTCGAAGACCGGAGGTCTTCACATCGTTTGGGTAATTACTGATGATCTTGATTGGGCTGTACACCCAAGATGAGGGAATAAGTTGGTGATCGTCCAAACGTACTTAGAGATCGATGGATATGCGAGGAGTAAGGTTCCTCCAGTTTCATTGAGACCTAGAACGGACTTGTATGGACTGTGTGTCTGACATTGGATTTTGCTCTGTGTTGATTGATCTATATTAAATATACATCTGCCTGGTGAAGGGGAATTTATTCCCTTACTTCACCCTTCTCTGAGACGTACGGGATCAGAGGTAGTATATCGATAGACATCAGTCGCATGGTGTGAATTGCCTGTGTGGCATGCCTAAGAGGCAAATGATCAAGGATTATTTTGAAAAGCAAAGTCTTGTGGTTGATGATCAAAGCACCGCCTATGTGGCATAGCTTTGTGTAACGTTGATTCGCGAGCCTCACACCCCGGTTGTGAACCAGAAATGGGAGAGGACATCAGGGAGGGCATGCGTTTCCTTCTAGCTGGGGTGGTGTCAGTGCTTAAACTGACTGACATTTATATACTTTTCACCTGTCTGGTTGTTGCTGTTGCGAGGCGCCTCGGATATATCGGTGACTGTGTGGAGCCGATGGAGTCATTTGGCTCATTTACGCCCAAAGGGCGGGGAAACATAATGTTCAGGAACCACAATCCACATCGGTTGACCGACCCTGACGATCCAAGGCTTGCCTGCCCGCTTGCCAGAGGGGCGGGCTAGATCGTCTCCAATCGGTAGAGGACAATCCCTTGCCTCGGTTCATAGTTGGAAATCCAACTTCCAAATATGTTATTTTGCGGTTTTAATTGTAGAACCTATATATGGCGACATAGTGATATGGGGTACTCATCTCGTCTATGATTGATACTTATGATTGAAATTGTTTTCTTCACTTATAGTAATAATAAAAGATTAAATTTAGCGTATCAAACATTCTTTGGCTATTATAAGGTAAAAACCCTATCCTCCGGCTTGCGTTGCATTGTGTGATGGGACCTGGGTCTTATAATAGCTTCATTTTCTTTATTTAGCAATGCGCTGTTGTTTATTGCACTGGTATTCTTGGGAGGAAACCCGTTCCATGTTATACGGCGTGGTCCCTTGATTTACCTAACTTTAAAAATAAAGATTAATAATTGTTTTAGTTCTCACACCAGTCACATGAATGACCTGGAGTTTATTGTTTTAACCTAAACTCTAGGTGCCATTATCTTGACACGGGCAGCTAGTAGTTTTGGTTTTACAGATTTATATTCATAGGATCCTGGTTTACAGCTGGAATGATATCCGGAAAGCACTGTATCCGTAAGTCTCCTTCAGTTATGTATTGTATTATTTTCCGCTGCTATGTAATGTATTGTAATCTCTGATATTTAGTGAATGTGTAATATTTATTTATACTCTGTATATTCTTGTATTCTGATGGAATTGTTGTAATAAACAATTAAATGTTCTTCTGTTTGCGTTCGAATTTGTCGTGTTCTCAAAACAATCAGGGGTTTCGAACGGTCTTGGTCGGTTTAGCGACTGATTCGGATCGAGCGAAATTCCAGATCGTCACACCAATGTTGGAATTCCCCCAAAAAATCCATACCAGTGCCGTTCGATCCTATGATCAACATTCCATCCTCTAATCCACCCATCGAAGCTCTGTTCCTAGATAATCCGACACCTAGCTTCACTGCGAAAAATTCTAACTAAAGGAAAAACATCGAACTTCCTGATTTGCATACTCGAACATAGATTCTTATGCAAGGATCTCGAACAAGTTTGGTTTGGGATTTATAGATTTATGTTTGCATTTCTTTTGATTTTGTGGAAAAATCGGTTTACTGGAAAAAACGAAAACAATGGCGACTTGATTTCTTTTTCTGCAATGACCAAGAAATGAAAATATTTAGGGTTATGAAGGGGCAGTTGAGTTGATTTTATAGGATAAGGGGAGGAGATATTTGTTTTAACTTTTGAGAGGAAGAACTTGCTCCACGTTTTGATTTTGAGGATGCGGCTGAGAAGAAAGGAAACGTGGCTTTCTTTTGATCAGAAAAAAGGATTTGTGAATCATGTTTAAGGGTATGAGGGTATTTATAGGGTAGGAGGAGGTATTTTTATATTCAATTTTTATCTTAATTAACAATTTAAAAAAATTCCGATGTCCACATACAATTTCCAAAAATCATTAAAATGGACATACAACTAGAGTTTGACATTACGGACCCACCAAAACTTGTTTCGTCGAATTCCGAATCCATTTGCTCAAACAACGTATTTTTATCCATCAGAATACTGACTGTTTTTCACATTAAAAATCGATACGGCCACATACTGACTTCAAAAATCACGGAAATTAAAATCTAACAAAAATCTGACATTGCGGATCCAACAAAATTAGTTTCGTCGAATTTTGAGGTCATTTGCAAAACTGACTATTTTTAAAGTCCTAAATAACCCTTTTAAATATATAAATATATTTAAAATAAATTAAATTTAATATTTAAAAATTAATATTATCGTATATATTCATAGTGGATTACCATACAGCTCTAGAATATTCCTATATGAATTTCTAACTTGATATTTCGTCATCAGAGTTATATCGATATTCGATTTATATTTAATTCCTTTTTAAAATATAAATAATTCGTTTATAAATTATAAAGGAATTCCACAGTGACTTTTCTAAAATTTGATTTGGACATATCTTAAAATCTACACAACGAAATCCCGATTTTTCTCTTCCACTAGAAAAATATACTTCACCAGCTCCTAATGTTTCGTGTTTCACAGAAATCCGTTTTAAAACGGCTTCTATATATCCAGTTGAAGTTCAAATCGCCAAATTACGAACTGCAGCGCCATTTCAAGCTTGTTTTTAATTATAATATAATTATACGTTCAAACTGTTGTTCAAATAATATATTCGTTATTCTAATTCAATTCCAACAGAATTAAATATCACAGATGATCACGTTCACACCATAGCGCCATTTCAGCCAATTCTGATTATTTCAGAATTAAATATATTATTTAATTTATTATTTTAATTAAATATTCACCATTATTTAATTCAATGACCATTAAATCCCTTTAATCACCTTTTAAATAATTAAATAAATTAATTATTATACCGCTAAAAATGCGGGTCATTACAATTCCCTAGAAATTTTCGTGCTATAACTATCATCAGCCTGGGCATTTGGTTAAAGACTGTCCACTTATGAAAAAGGCACAGCAACCAAAGGTCTACGCTTTAATGGATAAGACATCAACTTCTGAGAGTGTGAAAATAAAAGGAGCTTCAGAAGGTACTTTACTCTTTTTAGATAAAAGGAGTTAATTAACCAGGGTCAGTCTTGAGATTAATAAAATATGGTTGGGTTAAATTAGAATAATATCCATTCATATTGATACCGGAAATCAAGTTAAATTTTTTAAATGGTATAACAATTTGGATTTCCTGAAATTAAGGCTGATATGGACCCAAGAAGAATGGATTGATCGATTTGTGAAATCAAATCATATTTGATAATCACGAAATGAAGATCGTTAAGTACGTGAATAAAGATTTTGGGAAATACTTAACGAAGTTAAGTAAATTGACCGATGAGTTAGAAAGAGGATTTGGGCAGATATTTCAGGTTTTCAATAGGATATTTCTGATGTGTGTTAATTATTAATGGATGTGTGTTGATAACTATAATCTGCTACTTACAAATTTCGGAGACGAAATTTTTATAAGGGGGTAGATTGTAATGACCCGAGTTTTCACATCGATCATCAACACAGATATTTTTTTATCATGAGTATATGTGCGCAAATACAATGCTAAATCAAGAATTTAGATGTTTAAAAACAAGTCTAGATTAAATTTGCATTTTTCTCTTTTGTATATGTGATATTTTAAATGATTTAAAATCATATTTTTAATGTATGTTAATGTTTGCATAGCAAATGTAAAAATGCCATTTTTCTTTGAAGAACACATGTTCATATTTTTCAAAAGCTTTGAAACCTTAGTTTGGCAAACACCTTGTTTTCAAACATGACTAAACACCTTGCCTAAAATATGATTTAAACACCTCTTTGTTCTCAAAACATATGCAAGAAAATATGTGAATTTTTTTATGTAATAATCAAAAACCATGCATTATCTAATCCTCTTGTAAAATCATGTTCTCTTCTATGATCTCATCACCTACACCATGGATTGGATGTTAAATAAAATCTTATGAAAATCCATTTGAATTTCTATATGCATGTATTGCCAAAAACCCCTTTTCAAATCATGTTTTCATTACACCATAGAGGTGATAAGATCTCATAGAAATTTGTTGAATTTGCATATGCATTGAAAGGAGATCATGTATTGTCAAACTCTCCTTCACTCATGGTCTTATGCATGAAGTTACTACACTTTAGATCATGCTATGAACTAAGATTCTCAAGCCAAAGATTTGGCACATGGCATAATCATTTTAGAATAAAAGTATTTTCAGTTTTTGCAATCCTTTTCTTTCTTTTAAATCGATTTTCTGAAAATATCTTCCTTATTTCTTTTTCCAAAATTTTGGCCAATTTGTCAAATAATCGTATACATCAAAAGATTTATAAAATCATACATATGCATCATCATCTTGTCTACACAAGTTGATTTCAAATCATAGATATTGGTAAGTAATTTTCTATGTGTTTTCACCACAATGACATGGATTTTCATGTACAACATTTTCAGATTTTTACTCATCCTTGGATGGCAAGTTTGTATTTTTACTATATTCTTGTAAAATAATATTTGACATGTGAAAAATATAGCTAGATAACTCAATGAACTCTGAACCTTTAGGGTACAGACATGATCATAATATTTTACTTAAACAAAGGGAAGAGATGGTAGAAAGAAGGGTTGTACATAGAACAATTAATGTGATGGTGCTTGTAGACCAAGGGGGGAAATTTTGATGAGGTATAGGGTATATTTCAGGTGGAATCTAGACTGAAATACCATGTGAATTTGGAGTGAGAATGTGAGGATTTGAAAGAGAAAATCAGTTTTTAAATTGGCTTTCATTTGTCAAAGGAAAAACTTGTTTTGCTCTTTTCAAATCAACATTAAATGCACTAATATTTTAACCATTTCCTACCACTATATAAAGACCCACGCATGCACACAATTCTCACATATAAACACACAGAAACTCAAAGAGTTTTCAGCAAAGAAAAACAAGGGTTCTTGAGCTTTAAGGTGAGTAAAACTGCATCTCTATTTTCTGTTTTCAATTACTGCAGTTTTGGTGTTTGAACCATGAAGTGTTCTTGTAATTCCTTTATGATCTTGATCAAGTAAACTTGCATGTATGGTTTGATTGTTATGGGGTAGTAATCATTGATTTGTATGTGAACATCATCATTGATCCTTGTTTAAGTGACATATGTTGAAGTGCATTACCTGATACAGCCATCAGACACTGTTTTTCTTTGGTTAAATCCCTCTATACGTTTAGATAGATTAGTGGACATAGGTTAGTGGATTGAAGTGATGATTGCCATACCCTTTTAAAACCTTTTACATAAGTCATATAAGTGTTCAAAGGGAAGTAAAATAGATAAAAACCTTCACTGTCATTTTAAATGAAACAACAGTAGTTGCTCTCAGTTCCTAAATTTCAAAGTGGAAATTCAAATGAGCTGAAAACGAATTTTGATCACATAATCAGAACAAGGTAACAAATTAATGATTTTTAAAACTAAAATAAAGATTTTTAGAGTTGTGAATCAAGAGAGAGAGGGATGGTCAGAAAACCTAATTTGTTGAACCTTCGATGATCTATGGGTTCAGGAACGAGGGCGCTTGGCTTGGAAGGGTGGAAGGAAGTGTAGAAGCTAGGAAAAATACTAATTTAATTTTTAAATGAAGAGATTTTGTGAAATCATTAAAAAATAGGTTTTAAGACTGGTTTTGGGTTCGCTTGGTTCCTGGCCGAACCGCTCGGCGTAGGAGGGGTTAGAACAGTGCGGTCCAGGGGGGATTGATGTGTCGGGGTCATGTGTTGATGTAGCCAAGTGGTGGTGGTGACCGGTGGTCCAGCGAAGGAGGTGGAGTGGTTTTCTTTGATGATGTTTTTTTAGAAAGGGGGGCACGACCAGTTTTAGCTTCAGGCCGAGGGAGGTTCATTAGAGGGTGGTGGCGCGTCCAGGGTTCGGAGGTCGACTGGTGGCGTGGGCTGTCGGAGACTGGAGGGGTCCCTGGTGCTTGTGCATGTGCACAGCTACTGCATAGGGAAGGAGGAAGAAGAAGGAGTGGTACTCTTGGGCGCATGGTATTTTTGTGTGATCGGGTAGGAAAATCGTGAGAGCCAAGGACCTGGTACTTTGGCCAGTGATCAACCAAGTGATATTTTCCAAAAACATGGGAACTGGCCAAGTTTCCACCTGTATACACTAGTGTTTTTAAACCCGGTACTTTGTCAAAAGTGTACTTTGATGTTTAAGGTAAAAACAATGGGTTTTAAATATATTTTTAATTTAAATTAATTTTTAAATTTAATTTTGGATTTAATAAAATAAGAATAATAAATATTTAAATAAAAATATAATTGTTATTTAATTAAAATGGGAAAAGTGAATCAGGATGTTGTTTTCGTCAGAAGTTGAAACCCAATACTGAAACTGTAAATTTTATTAAATTATAAATTCAGTTTATAATTTAAATTAGAATTTATTTGTGAATCAAATATTTAGATTTTCAAACAACCAAGTGATAAGAAAAACGTATGTAACACATACGCTAGAATTGACCAGTTAAACTGAAATTTCAAAATACTAGAAACCGGTCCAGTACAATCCAGTATTTGATGTAATAAGAACTGTAGAGTATATTTTTCTTAATCATGTTGGGAAAATTAAGAGGAAAACGTTATTGGTATATAGAATGGAGAAATAGATCAAGGGATCAAGGGAAATTTCGACGAACAATACAAAGAGTACAAGTTGAAATATAAAGTATGAATCATAAATTTAATTTATTTATGAATAATTAGGTTAAGGAATACTTATCAGAAATAATTTTGAAAAGAGAATGTAAGTGTTTATTTTAAAAAGTTGACGAACAAAATGAAAAGAAAAACCGTGTGCGACGCGCACACTGAAACCGTTTATTTTTAAGACATGATCAAAATACCAGATATGAGCAAGATGATCATATACTGTGTGGTTTGACTGTAACTGTATATGTAAATTAGATTATTATCATGTTAGATCAATAATTAAAAGAGAATTATTTGGTTAATCATTTCAAAGAGGCCGGGGTTAACATTCCACTTTGATTTGATTTTACGCCGCGCGTAAGAGATTTTCAAATTGAAGACGATGATTGTAAGCAATGTCTTCGGTCTGTTCAGTCCCAGAACATACCTGAATGGGCGAGTGTCTGACAACGTATATCAGTTAGATTCTACACATCGAATTTACATAAGTATATTACGTTGGTGGCGGAGAAATTCGTTTCTCTTAGCTTTATTGCCCGTGATATATTTGGGATATCGAATGAGTATTTCTCACGGGTAGGACGATGTGGCATTCAAAGGAAATAACCAGTGACGATGACGTAAGTCTAGCCTCAAGCCTCACACCCAGGAAATGACAAAAATCGGGCAGGTAGCATGGCTATGTGGGTCGCTCCCATTAGGGTGTAGTATCACCTATCTTGAGAAATTCCTTTTGTTTCTTAATCTATCGATTCTGCCCATTCGGGAATGGTTGCCGTACACAACCAATGGTGATATACATTCGATACACTCAAGTGAAATGAGTGGTCGGTCATGTGAGGGTCGGGTTGCAAGACGTTCTTGTTGAACCCAGGTGTATTTGCCTCTAGAGATACATCAGCGGAAGGTGGTCCCATACCTTGTCATAGTTGGAAATCAAATTTCCCTAAGCCCCAAGCGGTTTTTATTTGTATACTATATAGGAGAATGTGAGATGCAAGCATTCTTCTAGATTCTAATTATTATTTGTGAAACACCTAGACACTATGATAATATCTGATTTCAAGTATACAAAGTGCGTTGATCTCACAAGGTAAAAACCCGTTCCGTATTTATGGTGTGGTCTTATGAGATTTTTATTTGTTTTAACTGTTTACTCATACCAGTCCCCTAACTGACCCGGAGTTTATTTTTCTGTGTTTCCCTTAAACTCTTGGGGTATTCATAACGCTTGTTATGAATAGACAAGTGAATCAGGATCAGATAAACGTATGAAGCTGGATGAAGATTATCAATGTGCTGGTCTACCTACCTTATCTACTGTATAATTAAGTCTGCTAGTTAGTCGAGAATGTTATGTATAATTATTGATGTACTATGAATGGGTTGTATCACTAGACATACGATGATCTGATATATTATGTATTTTTGTGTAATATTATAAAGTATTATCTTTTGTGGAAAATTCCGCTTTGAGATTCTGATGTTTCTGTGTTTTATCTTCTATCTATTCTTATTTCTTATTAATGGCACGACTTTCGATGTGTTCGAAAGTTGGGTCGTTACATCTCACTTTAATTCTTGTTTTCTAGTTAAAATTATATACTAGGACGCAGACGGTGCTTAGCAGCACCCGACGCCCGTTGTCCATAGACCATGGATGGCTTGTATGTTTGATAGTTTGCTGTGGTGAAAATTTATTGTGTGATATGAAATGAAATAAAATATTTATATAGCTAAAAATATTTTATCGTTAAAAATATAATTTTTAATGGTTATGTGAATAAATAAATATTTATAAACAAATCGAACGATTTGTTTATATACACTGATTTGACTGATATTGATTGGGACGATAAATTTTACACATCGCCCAACTGTACAAATAAACATCTGTGTTTGGTGATTTGAAACCCCACACGGGTATTGGGATAATATATGACATACACTAACCCCAATAATTAGTTGTATGTCGATTGATTGATTGACAGGCTGTTATAAGCGTTAGATATCTATATTTGATGCTTATGCAGTTGTGTAGTGCACTTTGGATGGTGGTTGATTATTTATCATTGCTATCATGTACATGTGTTGTATGGAATCCATGTAATTAACATTATATGGTAATTGATTGGGCCTCATTCCAATTGGGAAAATAAAGAATATTATAAAGTAAATATTCATGTGCTGAATAGAATAAATAGTCATGTGTTGACGATGCTCATATGTTGAGAATTCATGTGTTGAAAATGTATTCATGTGTTGAATAAAATATTTATACAATAAAATTCACCCTTTTATTGTAAATAAGAATTAACAAATATTCATGTGTTGAATAAAATATATATTCATGTGTTGAAGAAAATATTCATTTGTTGAATAGAATAACGAAGTTAGTGAAATATATAAAGCCGCGTTGATTAGAGAAGCGCCATTTTGACACGAACGATATTTATATCGATTATATTCATTTTTGAAATGAATATAGAAAAGGAAGTGATTTCAAAATATAATATTTTGAAAATATTATCATCTATATATTAATGATATGGAATATTCAATTTTGATTCGAAATTGAATATGAAGTTGAAATTGTTTTGAAAACGAATTTAAAACGAATTATAAAATACGTTTTGAATTGAAAGCGACGAAATATATATAATATATATATTATATATATTAAATGGCCTGAATAGAACGCGCCGCACAGCGACAGTTCACGAATTTCGACCATTGACTTCAAATTGACGTTACGGGAGATCCGACCGTCAGATTCTCCTGAAACCGGAACCATTGGGTTCGTATCGAAAAGAGTTTTCCAATGAATTTGAGAAATTTGAAATCTAACGGTTGGATTTGGAAATATGTCCAAATCAAATTTGGAAAAGGTTGTTGTAAGTGTAGTTCGACGACCGTTATTGGAAATCGACTGTACGGGCCTTGATAAAATTATTAAAAAATCTATAATTTGTGTAAAATCATAATATATGAATTGGAAAGAAATGGGATGAAAAATTCCCTATTTGAAAGGATAAAAATATATTTTTATCGAAATGAACTAATTTTGAACTAGATTCGAAATGGTTTTAAAATAACCAGAAATTTTCCAATATATGAATTGGAATGGGTTTGAATCGAAATTATCTTCGGAATATTTCGATGTTGGATTTCGTGATTATACTGATATGGTTGTGGAAATTTGAAAGAAATATTTATATCATTATTTCCAATAAGATATTTGTTAGTTTCAGAATTTGATATTGAATATAAGCCGATATATTTTCTATGCAGAGCCTTGTATTTAATATCAAATGGGATTTTGGGTCCGCCATGAATGGTGTCTTAAATAACATTGTTCATGAAACCAGTGTAGGAAAGAATAAATCTTTAAATTAAGATTTAGTGAAATTGTCCAGTTAATTAGTATTTAATTGGAATTGAATTTAAATTGGTTTTTGGGGTTTATCGTGAACAGTGTTTTGAATAACACCTGTTCTTTAACCCGATTAACAATGGAATGTGATTTTGGGTTTATCGTGAACCGTGGTTTAGATGACATTGGTTCTTTAATCCAGTTAAAGACAGGATATTGATTTTTGGGAAGATTAAAATTAAGTGGAGTTTTAATGAATCTAGATTGAAATGATCGAGAATGGAGTATCACCAATTTTGCCCCAAAGCAATAGTTAAATCTTTAATTAGATTTGGACGTGAAATGGTGATTAATATTTACCGATAACACCGTGGTGTTAGATATGGAGTATTACCAGTTTTTCTCCATTGGATGAATAGGTTGGGATTGAGAAATAAAATAAATAATTACTTCGGTGTGGTTCGCTATTCCCGACTAGTTTGGAAAACCAAAATATGGTTTGAAATGATATCCAAAGGAAGATTAAAGAATAAATTTAGAAGAATTTTACTTTGATAAAATTAATGGGAACCTTTCCCTAAGAATGTGAATATCTGAATAAAAGAATATTCTGAATTGGAATGAGGCGTATGTTGTGTTTGTGTAACATTTGTTTATAATATACGCGGGTTATTCGGAAAGGCCGGGTTTATACCCATTCTGAATAACCAATTCGATGATAAGTCGAAGATGAAGATGGTGGTTGAAGACTGGAAGTCTCCACATCGTTTGGGTGATTACTGATGATCTTGATTGGGCTGTACTCCCAAGATGAGGGAATCAGTTGGTGATCATCCAGACGTACCTAAAGATCGATGGATATGCGAGGAAAGTGCCTATGGTTTCGTTCAGATCCAAAACGAACTTGTAAATGGACTGTGTGTCTGACACTGGATTTTATTATGTGTTGATTGATCTCTATTAAATATACATCT
The DNA here is from genome assembly GCA_030737875.1 of Allium sativum. Taxonomy (NCBI): domain Eukaryota; kingdom Viridiplantae; phylum Streptophyta; class Magnoliopsida; order Asparagales; family Amaryllidaceae; genus Allium; species Allium sativum. Next base: position 164,243,874 of record CM060923.1, read on the forward strand.
GTTTGGTGGCGGAGAATTTATTCTCTTGCTTAACACCCTTCTCTGAGACGTATGAGCTCAGAGGTTGTATATTGATGGACATCTGTCGCATGGAGTGAATTTCCTGTGTGGCATGCCTAAGTGGAAAATGATCAAGGCTTCTATTGAAAAGCAAGGTCTTGTGGTTGATGATCAAAGCACAGCCTATGTGGCATAGCTTTGTGTATAGCTTGAATTCGCGAGCCTCACACCTCGGTATGAGTCAAAAACGGGATATGGACCCAAGGAGTGCACGATGTTTCTTTCTAGCTAGTGGTGGTGTCGGTGCTTAAACTGGCTGATATTTATATAATTTTCACCTGTGTGTTTGTTGGAATGCGAGGCGCCTCGAATATATGGTCGATAACTGGCACTATGTGAGCCGACGTACAGACCATTATGTATGTCCTATAGGACCGGGAAACGTGTGTTCAGGAATTGCCAATCTTCAAAATTAAGAGAGGACCGACCTTGGAGGATCCAAGGGATCGCTGTGTGTGGTCCTGAGGCATTTGCTAGATTATCTCGAATCGGAGAGGAGCTTGCCCCTTGCCTCGACTCATGACGGAAATCCAATTTCCAATACGACCTTTGCAGTTTTGTTCGTAGAGCCTAGTATGGAGATATGATTTATGGTACCCATGCCTTCTATGATTGATATTTATGACTGAAATTGATTTGACACTATACACTTATAATAGTATCAAATGATTTGTTTTAAACGTACCAAGCATGTTTGGCTATTATAAGGGAAAACCCTACCCTCCGGCTTGCACTCCATTGTGTGATGGGACCTGGGTCTTATAATAGCTTCATTTTTCGAAAAAGCATTGCGCTGTTTATTTATATGCACTGGAATTCTTGGGAGGAAACTCGTTCCGTGTTATACGGCGTGGTCCCTTGAATTACTCACTTTTAAAGTAAAGTTTTAAATAACTGTTTTAGTTCTCACACCAGTCACATGACTGACCTGGAGTTTATTGTAACACCCCGCCTCCGCTAGGGTCACTCGCAAAGGAATGCACTAGCTTTAGAGGGGCATTATTGGTAAACATGCACAGAAATATCACAAGACAGAACATATAAAATAGCGGAAGTAAAATCGAACTTTCATAAACATGAATACATAAGGTCTAAAGCCTATTACATCAGAGTACATCAAAACCTGTCTTGCAATAGTAAAGAAGCATACAGACTTTTTCATAAATTATTCCCCAAATAAAAACAGTAAAGTAGCCATAGCCAGGAAAAGTCCAAGCCATCCATGATGACCTTCAAGCAGAAGAAGTCCGAACTAAACAGCAGTGTTTCCTCCCTGTAACCTGGGGGGGGGGGAACGGAAGAAAAGAGGCGAAACAAAACGGGTCAGTCAAAAAGACTGAGTAAGCCCTATCTACTATTAGTATAAAAACTAGTAAAGTTAACTAACATGAGAAACTGAGATGAACATAAGCATGATAACAAGATAGATAAGCTAAATCAAAATAACAGGATGAACTACTGAACTCAGATAAACTAGGGTGTCGTGATAAACTACGGTGTCAAGATAAAACAAGGTATCACATTGTCAGGTTTCTATCAAGTATAATATCCCAAGATATCTATCGCGTATAACGTCCCATGGCATCTATCCTGTATATCTGCTCTGCACCTACCGTACTAGTACCCCAACTGTATTACGTGTTATCCGTGAATGACCCTTACTCAAAAGTCGTGTAATGGTCCATGTCAACCTAATATGCCGCATATATAGGTTACTCAACTCATATGTTTCTTTCCATGTATAAGTTCAGTCCTTTGCCGTAGGCTGTACGGGCTTTCCCATGTAAACGGTTTATCCTTGAAGTTGTTTTGGACTGCAACCCTTGATCTAGTTGTGTTTCCTTACCATGAACTATCGCGCGTCCACTTAGGATTTATGCCACCTAGGACCGCTAGGGATTATGCTACCTAATGAACGTTTCCGTGTCTCGGTTTGGGTTTTGGCCACCTAGGACCACTAGGGATTACGCCACCCGTCAACCGTGCCCTTGATCCCACGTATGTATCGTAAATCGTTTTCCATGTCTAGATGCACATGTTCCCCAATGTGCCATCCGAGTTCCGTGCCAGGGAAAATCAAGAAATACGGAACTCGGTCGGGAGCTTTAAATCGTCTGCCGATGCAGATATCAAGGTCTGTTTTTGTACCCGTGGCTATGGTCCCACGTGACCCCTCCCTCAACTACTGAAAGGCAATCCAAGAAAAATCATGTATAAGAACCACTCCACGGCCCCACTATAGCCCACTTGCCTACGGGCCAACCTCACCCATGACTCGATAGCAAGCACATGGTCTGTTGGGGGTTCCCTGCCTTTCCGCACGTACACGATTGACTAAAGATGGTAGGTAGTCGGCGATGCGCTATCCAGGGCAAAAACAAGAATCGTCGACCCCACGCTAATCCATCCCAGTCTTTAGGTTGCTCGCATAGCAACCAAGGCATACTCTTGGTCCTTCTAACGCAGACCTTAACCTCTCATGGGCCTAGTATAATTACCTGGCAGCCCACAGAGGGATCCCAAGAATATCCTCACGTCCCCCGAAGCTTCCACTTCGGCACCCAGTGCGCTGGAGCTTTTATCCAAGTCAGATAACTTGCTCCCCCTCGTATACTAAGTGATGACCTACCGTATCAGGTTACTCATCGTTTTGAGAATTAGTCCTATGTCCTTAGCTAAGAATTATTACTTAGTTACCCTTAACTAAGGTTTACCACTTAGCTTCCTTTCCCGTTATCCTTGATTAACCACGGTTTTCTACCTAGTTCTTCTAGCTAGGGTTTGTCTATTGGGTTAAGTGTTATCATTCAAGTCCATGACTTAACCCGCCCACGAATCACGTCAAAGATTGGCTAAGTATTTAAGTTCAAGACTTAGTCCCACAAGTTGGTTAAGTGTACCCAGAGGCTCATGACTTAACCCTATCAAGTCAAATTGGTCAAGTACTAGCTTACCTTAATCCTATCGGATTATCTTGCTAGATCGATTAAGCATAGATTATCTTAATCCCATCAAATTATCGAGTCGGATTGGTTAAGTATAGGTTGGCTTAACCCCATCCTCTAATCGTACTACAATGGTTAAGTATATTCTAAAAAGGTCTTGTGACTTAACCTTATCAGGTCCGCGTATTAGATTGGTTAAGTGTAAGTTACTTAACCCCATCAAATCATCATGTATAATTGGTTAAGTATAAGTTGCTTAACCCCATTAAATTATCACGTTAAGTTGGTTAAGTATTGGTTACTTAACCTCATTGAATTACCGAGTTTAAATTGGTTAAGTGTTTAACTTAACCCCATCGAATTACCGTGTTTAGATTAGTTAAGTGTGGATTACTTAACCCCATCTAATTACCGTGTCGGATTAGTTAGGTGCAAATTACTCAACCCCATCCCCTAATCATCTTGTATGGTTAAGTGTCATTAAGAAAACTTACTTAACCTTGCCAAATTATCATGTTGGATTGATTAAGTGTTGGTTAACTTAATCCCCGTCCACTAGTCGTATAAAAATGGTTAAGCGTCATTAGGCAAATCAAATCACTTAACCTACCCAACCTTGTCATGTTTTGTTAAGTATCATTAGCCTAACCAATTTACTTAACCCATTTACCCATGTCATATTTGGTTAAGAGTCATTAATCAAATTAACTTAACCCTATCATGTGGCATTAATTACTTAATGCACCCCAACCTCTCACATTAGACTTTGTTGTGGTTACTAGTTAAGCCGGTCGGTTCCGGGTAGCTTTACACCACAACTTGGTCTAACCTCGGGTTCAAGCACAACATGACCAACTTCTCACATTGGGTCCTATTGTTTGCAACTACTAGTTAGGCCGGTCGGTTCCGGGTAGTTTTGCATTGCAAACTCAACCCAACCTCGAGTTGGCCACTTTCATGTTTAGTCTAGTGTCATGTTCATAGTCAAGTTTTCAAGCAATTGGGTAGACCTAACTTAATAGGTAAATTCCCAATGGGTAGACCTAACTTAATAGGTAAATTCCCAAGCTTATGTTTTTATGCATACTTACATGTCAACTTCCATGTTATGATTCAAGTCATGTTTTCAAGTTGTATTTTCATGTCATTAGAAATTACCCATAACATAACCCAACGCTTTTAAACTCGCATATACGTTCGCAACAACTTAATGGATTAAAAGAAGAGACTTGGCAAAGGCATGACAAAAATGGATATTAAGCCACAAGTTAATCATGGTGGCAAATGAGGCACAAATGTATTCATTAGCTTGCATGTTACATTCTTAAGCCTCAAAATCATGCATAAACCCAAACTTGGCACATAAACGAATCATGGTGACAAAAGACATGGAATGATGACTAGAAACTCGCATGTATCATCATATAAGGGTTATGACTTCATATGCAAGTTGACATAAAGATTATGAAGGTTCTCATGTTGCATAATGCAACATTTCAACATAAAGGTTGTGGCTTTTAGCTCATAAGATCAAGATAATGACTTCGTAAACTTGCATAACATGATAGCATGCATCATTCCAATTAATCAAACCCAAACTTTCAACATGAACATTTAACTTCATAGTTAATATCTAAGAGTGGGGAAGGGCTTACATTGTTATGAAGGCACAAATCGAAATGCAAAACAAGGATTGTGATGAAGCCTATGCATGCCATCACCCAAAAACCCAAAGATGAACACTCCAAATCAATAAAAACCCCATCTTTATAAACAAAGATCAAAGCTTTAGCCTTGAGATCAACTTGAGAAGCTCTCATACTAACATAGGGACTCTCTAATACTCTCATGATCATGAAACCTCTCATAAAATGAAGTGGAGGCTAGGATAGTTAAGTGGAGGCCATGAGAGTAGCAATTTTGCCATAGATTAGTTGCATGAATGAATAATGAGGGTTTAGGATAGGTTAGGGTCTTATTTATAGATTAGGCAAGTGTTTTAGGCCATAGGATTAAACCTAGATTCAATCCAAGCCATCAAAGCATGTCTTGGGGAAGAAGTCAAGTGTAGGAACCATCTAGGGCCTTTAGATTAAAGATGAACCATGAGAACCATCCAAATGCAAAATCTGCATTTGAGCGAATCGGCCCACGGGTTGACAGCCAAACACCCTGGATTAACCCCTAGTCGACCCAGCGGGCTCGGGTCGACCTCAAAAATCGGCCGGTTCGGTTATTCCCCTCTCCCAATTCGCTGTTTTGAACATTTTTGCATATTTATTTATTTAATTTTCAATTATATATATATATATATATATATATATATATTTCTCTGCGCAACCCATTTCACTTAATTAAGTATCCTTTAATTTGGGAATTTTTCGTGAAACTTCGCGAGGCCGTATCTTGGTCATACGGACTCCGATTTTCGAAAACTTGGACTCTATTTCGCGTATTTTTCCGAGACGAACGCAATGGCATAGCCCATTTCACCAGATTCAGAATTTAAAATTAAATTCTGCCTTGATTCTCGTCTTAATCATGTTATCGAAATACGGGTTGTTACATTCTCCCCACCTTTTAGGATTTCGTCCCCGAACTCTCCAAGTTAGGAAGAACATATCCTACCGTCCATCATCCATCTACTCAAAACATCATCCACAAGCAACCATTGTCCTTAGATGATTTCTAATGCTGTATGAATATATGCAAGACGTGTGTGTACATGTTTCTTAGCTAATGCTAATGATCAGGCCTGAATAATCTTTCTAATGCAAAAATATGTATAGTGCCATGTATCCAACGTGTATGCAAATAGTCCTAGTCATATAGATACTATATGCGTGCACAATCATTCATTCATATGCAACAACCGCATGATAATACACTCGATTTCATCCATAAACAAGTATAAATACTCGTGCATATGCAATATGAAATGTGACCGAGTCGAGCTAGTATCTAACGTGTATTCGCGCATCCACGAGCAACCACTTGCAACCATATCAATCATAACATGTTTCAAATACATGTTTACATCCATTGGGTTCTACCTAGGATTCCCTGAAACAGGGTCGAGAAGATAAACAAGACAAACTCCTTACGGGGTTTGTAACAGAAAATAGGACCGAGAGGATGTCCACAAAAGATAGCCTACAATTAAGCTCTACCAAAAACAGGGATCAAGAATATACTCCCAAAAAGAGATATCATGCGCGTATCTAGTCTTTGACCATCAAAGTCGTCTTTCCTGAGCTTAATTCCATCGTGCCTTGACCGTCTTTTAACTTCACGATTTCGCAGCTTCTTATTTCCTGTTTCCATAACATGAGCTAGAACTCATTTCTTTGTCGCATCTCGTTCCACTTGCACTTATCCTTTTCCTAGAATACTTGACGCAAACATGATTGCGTACTCATGATCTCATGCAAGCTTTCCAAAATTCACTAGTGAATCTCGGACCTCGTACCACAAGGTATTCCACGTAGAAGAACTTTCTCTTGAAAGTAAACAGATGCCAACCAGGTTATCAAGCGCACTTACTTGGGTGATTTCCATAACCCGTGCATAAGTGAAATAAACCACCCGTCTTATCGGCGAACACCACTCGATCGGGCTTCAAATTTCCAATAAAGGCATCAAGGGATTCTAAGTAATAAATCATGACCGAACCCAAAAAGGTTACACGAGACTTCGAGGGTATTACCAAGGCTAGTCAAAGAGTCTAACTACCCTCCTATCAAAACCGAGAGTGGCACCCCTTACTGGATAACCACTTCATCCATAACCGAGGCATGTTATTCTCAAATCCAAAACAAGTCATGAATAAATGGACCGGTTCTCCACAGGACTTGAGACAAAAATGGGATTCTCTATTACGCTAGTACTTAAGGTGCAGAGACTCAACTATCGAAGCAAACTTAAATGATGCGGGGATCAAAACAAAGTCTTGGCGGGATGATAGAAAAGAAGAGCTAAACTTTTAACAAGACCATTACCCTCCTTCCGAGGTACCCTAGAAATAAGAGCATACTATTACCCTCCCGATGATCTTGTCCTTGTCCCATAATACTTAACTATCCACCCCGTTTTACCATGCCAAAGGTACTCTCTCGTCATGGGTTTCATTGTTCATCTTTCTCCCTCCTTTGAGGACTAAGCCATACCAACCAGTTGCTCATCCTTAAGCTCGTATCCTTTATCCTCTTTCTCACTATCCTTTCTTATAACGCGGCCACTGGTCTCTCGAGAACCACCTCCATCGCATGGAAAGCACTTTCGTAGATAGAAAAGACTAGTCGCAGTTAAAACCACTGTGACTACAAATGGAGGAAAGAAAGGAAAAGAGATTCAATTAAGGAAACAAGGATAGTGCTAATGGCCTTTGGGGAATAGCCTTTTTCTTTTAAAAGAAAATTTTCTTGAAAAATGCTTCTTTATAAACGATTTTCAAATAGTTTTCAGAAGGTCTTTAAAAACTTTTGCCCAGTCTGGTAACCTTCTGCTCTGATACCAAATGTAACACCCCGCCTCCGCTAGGGTCACTCGCAAAGGAATGCACTAGCTTTAGAGGGGCATTATTGGTAAACATGCACAGAAATATCACAAGACAGAACATATAAAATAGCGGAAGTAAAATCGAACTTTCATAAACATGAATACATAAGGTCTAAAGCCTATTACATCAGAGTACATCAAAACCTGTCTTGCAATAGTAAAGAAGCATACAGACTTTTTCATAAATTATTCCCCAAATAAAAACAGTAAAGTAGCCATAGCCAGGAAAAGTCCAAGCCATCCATGATGACCTTCAAGCAGAAGAAGTCCGAACTAAACAGCAGTGTTTCCTCCCTGTAACCTGGGGGGGGGGGAACGGAAGAAAAGAGGCGAAACAAAACGGGTCAGTCAAAAAGACTGAGTAAGCCCTATCTACTATTAGTATAAAAACTAGTAAAGTTAACTAACATGAGAAACTGAGATGAACATAAGCATGATAACAAGATAGATAAGCTAAATCAAAATAACAGGATGAACTACTGAACTCAGATAAACTAGGGTGTCGTGATAAACTACGGTGTCAAGATAAAACAAGGTATCACATTGTCAGGTTTCTATCAAGTATAATATCCCAAGATATCTATCGCGTATAACGTCCCATGGCATCTATCCTGTATATCTGCTCTGCACCTACCGTACTAGTACCCCAACTGTATTACGTGTTATCCGTGAATGACCCTTACTCAAAAGTCGTGTAATGGTCCATGTCAACCTAATATGCCGCATATATAGGTTACTCAACTCATATGTTTCTTTCCATGTATAAGTTCAGTCCTTTGCCGTAGGCTGTACGGGCTTTCCCATGTAAACGGTTTATCCTTGAAGTTGTTTTGGACTGCAACCCTTGATCTAGTTGTGTTTCCTTACCATGAACTATCGCGCGTCCACTTAGGATTTATGCCACCTAGGACCGCTAGGGATTATGCTACCTAATGAACGTTTCCGTGTCTCGGTTTGGGTTTTGGCCACCTAGGACCACTAGGGATTACGCCACCCGTCAACCGTGCCCTTGATCCCACGTATGTATCGTAAATCGTTTTCCATGTCTAGATGCACATGTTCCCCAATGTGCCATCCGAGTTCCGTGCCAGGGAAAATCAAGAAATACGGAACTCGGTCGGGAGCTTTAAATCGTCTGCCGATGCAGATATCAAGGTCTGTTTTTGTACCCGTGGCTATGGTCCCACGTGACCCCTCCCTCAACTACTGAAAGGCAATCCAAGAAAAATCATGTATAAGAACCACTCCACGGCCCCACTATAGCCCACTTGCCTACGGGCCAACCTCACCCATGACTCGATAGCAAGCACATGGTCTGTTGGGGGTTCCCTGCCTTTCCGCACGTACACGATTGACTAAAGATGGTAGGTAGTCGGCGATGCGCTATCCAGGGCAAAAACAAGGATCGTCGACCCCACGCTAATCCATCCCAGTCTTTAGGTTGCTCGCATAGCAACCAAGGCATACTCTTGGTCCTTCTAACGCAGACCTTAACCTCTCATGGGCCTAGTATAATTACCTGGCAGCCCACAGAGGGATCCCAAGAATATCCTCACGTCCCCCGAAGCTTCCACTTCGGCACCCAGTGCGCTGGAGCTTTTATCCAAGTCAGATAACTTGCTCCCCCTCGTATACTAAGTGATGACCTACCGTATCAGGTTACTCATCGTTTTGAGAATTAGTCCTATGTCCTTAGCTAAGAATTATTACTTAGTTACCCTTAACTAAGGTTTACCACTTAGCTTCCTTTCCCGTTATCCTTGATTAACCACGGTTTTCTACCTAGTTCTTCTAGCTAGGGTTTGTCTATTGGGTTAAGTGTTATCATTCAAGTCCATGACTTAACCCGCCCACGAATCACGTCAAAGATTGGCTAAGTATTTAAGTTCAAGACTTAGTCCCACAAGTTGGTTAAGTGTACCCAGAGGCTCATGACTTAACCCTATCAAGTCAAATTGGTCAAGTACTAGCTTACCTTAATCCTATCGGATTATCTTGCTAGATCGATTAAGCATAGATTATCTTAATCCCATCAAATTATCGAGTCGGATTGGTTAAGTATAGGTTGGCTTAACCCCATCCTCTAATCGTACTACAATGGTTAAGTATATTCTAAAAAGGTCTTGTGACTTAACCTTATCAGGTCCGCGTATTAGATTGGTTAAGTGTAAGTTACTTAACCCCATCAAATCATCATGTATAATTGGTTAAGTATAAGTTGCTTAACCCCATTAAATTATCACGTTAAGTTGGTTAAGTATTGGTTACTTAACCTCATTGAATTACCGAGTTTAAATTGGTTAAGTGTTTAACTTAACCCCATCGAATTACCGTGTTTAGATTAGTTAAGTGTGGATTACTTAACCCCATCTAATTACCGTGTCGGATTAGTTAGGTGCAAATTACTCAACCCCATCCCCTAATCATCTTGTATGGTTAAGTGTCATTAAGAAAACTTACTTAACCTTGCCAAATTATCATGTTGGATTGATTAAGTGTTGGTTAACTTAATCCCCGTCCACTAGTCGTATAAAAATGGTTAAGCGTCATTAGGCAAATCAAATCACTTAACCTACCCAACCTTGTCATGTTTTGTTAAGTATCATTAGCCTAACCAATTTACTTAACCCATTTACCCATGTCATATTTGGTTAAGAGTCATTAATCAAATTAACTTAACCCTATCATGTGGCATTAATTACTTAATGCACCCCAACCTCTCACATTAGACTTTGTTGTGGTTACTAGTTAAGCCGGTCGGTTCCGGGTAGCTTTACACCACAACTTGGTCTAACCTCGGGTTCAAGCACAACATGACCAACTTCTCACATTGGGTCCTATTGTTTGCAACTACTAGTTAGGCCGGTCGGTTCCGGGTAGTTTTGCATTGCAAACTCAACCCAACCTCGAGTTGGCCACTTTCATGTTTAGTCTAGTGTCATGTTCATAGTCAAGTTTTCAAGCAATTGGGTAGACCTAACTTAATAGGTAAATTCCCAATGGGTAGACCTAACTTAATAGGTAAATTCCCAAGCTTATGTTTTTATGCATACTTACATGTCAACTTCCATGTTATGATTCAAGTCATGTTTTCAAGTTGTATTTTCATGTCATTAGAAATTACCCATAACATAACCCAACGCTTTTAAACTCGCATATACGTTCGCAACAACTTAATGGATTAAAAGAAGAGACTTGGCAAAGGCATGACAAAAATGGATATTAAGCCACAAGTTAATCATGGTGGCAAATGAGGCACAAATGTATTCATTAGCTTGCATGTTACATTCTTAAGCCTCAAAATCATGCATAAACCCAAACTTGGCACATAAACGAATCATGGTGACAAAAGACATGGAATGATGACTAGAAACTCGCATGTATCATCATATAAGGGTTATGACTTCATATGCAAGTTGACATAAAGATTATGAAGGTTCTCATGTTGCATAATGCAACATTTCAACATAAAGGTTGTGGCTTTTAGCTCATAAGATCAAGATAATGACTTCGTAAACTTGCATAACATGATAGCATGCATCATTCCAATTAATCAAACCCAAACTTTCAACATGAACATTTAACTTCATAGTTAATATCTAAGAGTGGGGAAGGGCTTACATTGTTATGAAGGCACAAATCGAAATGCAAAACAAGGATTGTGATGAAGCCTATGCATGCCATCACCCAAAAACCCAAAGATGAACACTCCAAATCAATAAAAACCCCATCTTTATAAACAAAGATCAAAGCTTTAGCCTTGAGATCAACTTGAGAAGCTCTCATACTAACATAGGGACTCTCTAATACTCTCATGATCATGAAACCTCTCATAAAATGAAGTGGAGGCTAGGATAGTTAAGTGGAGGCCATGAGAGTAGCAATTTTGCCATAGATTAGTTGCATGAATGAATAATGAGGGTTTAGGATAGGTTAGGGTCTTATTTATAGATTAGGCAAGTGTTTTAGGCCATAGGATTAAACCTAGATTCAATCCAAGCCATCAAAGCATGTCTTGGGGAAGAAGTCAAGTGTAGGAACCATCTAGGGCCTTTAGATTAAAGATGAACCATGAGAACCATCCAAATGCAAAATCTGCATTTGAGCGAATCGGCCCACGGGTTGACAGCCAAACACCCTGGATTAACCCCTAGTCGACCCAGCGGGCTCGGGTCGACCTCAAAAATCGGCCGGTTCGGTTATTCCCCTCTCCCAATTCGCTGTTTTGAACATTTTTGCATATTTATTTATTTAATTTTCAATTATATATATATATATATATATATATATATTTCTCTGCGCAACCCATTTCACTTAATTAAGTATCCTTTAATTTGGGAATTTTTCGTGAAACTTCGCGAGGCCGTATCTTGGTCATACGGACTCCGATTTTCGAAAACTTGGACTCTATTTCGCGTATTTTTCCGAGACGAACGCAATGGCATAGCCCATTTCACCAGATTCAGAATTTAAAATTAAATTCTGCCTTGATTCTCGTCTTAATCATGTTATCGAAATACGGGTTGTTACATTCTCCCCACCTTTTAGGATTTCGTCCCCGAACTCTCCAAGTTAGGAAGAACATATCCTACCGTCCATCATCCATCTACTCAAAACATCATCCACAAGCAACCATTGTCCTTAGATGATTTCTAATGCTGTATGAATATATGCAAGACGTGTGTGTACATGTTTCTTAGCTAATGCTAATGATCAGGCCTGAATAATCTTTCTAATGCAAAAATATGTATAGTGCCATGTATCCAACGTGTATGCAAATAGTCCTAGTCATATAGATACTATATGCGTGCACAATCATTCATTCATATGCAACAACCGCATGATAATACACTCGATTTCATCCATAAACAAGTATAAATACTCGTGCATATGCAATATGAAATGTGACCGAGTCGAGCTAGTATCTAACGTGTATTCGCGCATCCACGAGCAACCACTTGCAACCATATCAATCATAACATGTTTCAAATACATGTTTACATCCATTGGGTTCTACCTAGGATTCCCTGAAACAGGGTCGAGAAGATAAACAAGACAAACTCCTTACGGGGTTTGTAACAGAAAATAGGACCGAGAGGATGTCCACAAAAGATAGCCTACAATTAAGCTCTACCAAAAACAGGGATCAAGAATATACTCCCAAAAAGAGATATCATGCGCGTATCTAGTCTTTGACCATCAAAGTCGTCTTTCCTGAGCTTAATTCCATCGTGCCTTGACCGTCTTTTAACTTCACGATTTCGCAGCTTCTTATTTCCTGTTTCCATAACATGAGCTAGAACTCATTTCTTTGTCGCATCTCGTTCCACTTGCACTTATCCTTTTCCTAGAATACTTGACGCAAACATGATTGCGTACTCATGATCTCATGCAAGCTTTCCAAAATTCACTAGTGAATCTCGGACCTCGTACCACAAGGTATTCCACGTAGAAGAACTTTCTCTTGAAAGTAAACAGATGCCAACCAGGTTATCAAGCGCACTTACTTGGGTGATTTCCATAACCCGTGCATAAGTGAAATAAACCACCCGTCTTATCGGCGAACACCACTCGATCGGGCTTCAAATTTCCAATAAAGGCATCAAGGGATTCTAAGTAATAAATCATGACCGAACCCAAAAAGGTTACACGAGACTTCGAGGGTATTACCAAGGCTAGTCAAAGAGTCTAACTACCCTCCTATCAAAACCGAGAGTGGCACCCCTTACTGGATAACCACTTCATCCATAACCGAGGCATGTTATTCTCAAATCCAAAACAAGTCATGAATAAATGGACCGGTTCTCCACAGGACTTGAGACAAAAATGGGATTCTCTATTACGCTAGTACTTAAGGTGCAGAGACTCAACTATCGAAGCAAACTTAAATGATGCGGGGATCAAAACAAAGTCTTGGCGGGATGATAGAAAAGAAGAGCTAAACTTTTAACAAGACCATTACCCTCCTTCCGAGGTACCCTAGAAATAAGAGCATACTATTACCCTCCCGATGATCTTGTCCTTGTCCCATAATACTTAACTATCCACCCCGTTTTACCATGCCAAAGGTACTCTCTCGTCATGGGTTTCATTGTTCATCTTTCTCCCTCCTTTGAGGACTAAGCCATACCAACCAGTTGCTCATCCTTAAGCTCGTATCCTTTATCCTCTTTCTCACTATCCTTTCTTATAACGCGGCCACTGGTCTCTCGAGAACCACCTCCATCGCATGGAAAGCACTTTCGTAGATAGAAAAGACTAGTCGCAGTTAAAACCACTGTGACTACAAATGGAGGAAAGAAAGGAAAAGAGATTCAATTAAGGAAACAAGGATAGTGCTAATGGCCTTTGGGGAATAGCCTTTTTCTTTTAAAAGAAAATTTTCTTGAAAAATGCTTCTTTATAAACGATTTTCAAATAGTTTTCAGAAGGTCTTTAAAAACTTTTGCCCAGTCTGGTAACCTTCTGCTCTGATACCAAATGTAACACCCCGCCTCCGCTAGGGTCACTCGCAAAGGAATGCACTAGCTTTAGAGGGGCATTATTGGTAAACATGCACAGAAATATCACAAGACAGAACATATAAAATAGCGGAAGTAAAATCGAACTTTCATAAACATGAATACATAAGGTCTAAAGCCTTTTACATCAGAGTACATCAAAACCTGTCTTGCAATAGTAAAGAAGCATAAAGACTTTTTCATAAATTATTCCCCAAATAAAAACAGTAAAGTAGCCATAGCCAGGAAAAGTCCAAGCCATCCATGATGACCTTCAAGCAGAAGAAGTCCGAACTAAACAGCAGTGTTTCCTCCCAGTAACCTTGGGGGGGGGGGGGGGGGAACGGAAGAAAAGAGGTGAAACAAAACGGGTCAGTCAAAAAGACTGAGTAAGCCCTATCTACTATTAGTATAAAAACTAGTAAAGTTAACTGACATGAGAAACTGAGATGAACATAAGCATGATAACAAGATAGATAAGCTAAATCAAAATAACAGGATGAACTACTGAACTCAGATAAACTAGGGTGTCGTGATAAACTACGGTATCAAGATAAAACAAGGTATCACATTGTCAGGTTTCTATCAAGTATAATATCCCAAGATATCTATTGCGTATAACGTCCCATGGCATCTATCCTGTATATCTGCTCTGCACCTACCGTACTAGTACCCCAACTGTATTACGTGTTATCCGTGAATGACCCTTACTCAAAAGTCGTGTAATGGTCCATGTCAACCTAATATGCCGCATATATAGGTTACTCAACTCATATGTTTCTTTCCATGTATAAGTTCAGTCCTTTGCCGTAGGCTGTACGGGCTTTCCCATGTAAATGGTTTATCCTTGAAGTTGTTTTGGACTGCAACCCTTGATCTAGTTGTGTTTTCTTACCATGAACTATCGCGCGTCCACTTAGGATTTATGCCACCTAGGACCGTTAGGGATTATGCTACCTAATGAACGTTTCCGTGTCTCGGTTTGGGTTTTGGCCACCTAGGACCACTAGGGATTACGCCACCCGTCAACCGCGCCCTTGATCCCACGTATGTATCGTGAATCGTTTTCCATGTCTAGATGCACATGTTCCCCAATGTGCCATCCGAGTTCCGTGCCAGGGAAAATTAAGAAATACGGAACTCGGTCGGGAGCTTTATATCGTCTGCCGATGCAGATATCAAGGTCTGTTTTTGTACCCGTGGCTATGGTCCCACGTGACCCCTCCCTCAACTACTGAAAGGCAATCCAAGAAAAATCATGTATAAGAACCACTCCACGGCCCCACTATAGCCCACTTTCCTACGGGCCAACCTCACCCATGACTCGATAGCAAGCACATGGTCTGTTGGGGGTTCCCTGCCTTTCCGCACGTACACGATTGACTAAAGATGGTAGGTAGTCGGCGATGCGCTATCCAGGGCAAAAACAAGAATCGTCGATTCCACGCTAATCCATCCCAGTCTTTAGGTTGCTCGCATAGCAACCAAGGCATACTCTTGGTCCTTCTAACGCAGACCTTAACCTCTCATGGGCCTAGTATAATTACCTGGCAGCCCACAGAGGGATCCCAAGAATATCCTCACGTCCCCCGAAGCTTCCACTTCGGCACCCAGTGCGCTGGAGCTTTTATCCAAGTCAGATAACTTGCTCCCCCTCGTATACTAAGTGATGACCTACCGTATCAGGTTACTCATCGTTTTGAGAATTAGTCCTATGTCCTTAGCTAAGAATTATTACTTAGTTACCCTTAACTAAGGTTTACCACTTAGCTTCCTTTCCCGTTATCCTTGATTAACCACGGTTTTCTACCTAGTTCTTCTAGCTAGGGTTTGTCTATTGGGTTAAGTGTTATCATTCAAGTCCATGACTTAACCCGCCCACGAATCACGTCAAAGATTGGCTAAGTATTTAAGTTCAAGACTTAGTCCCACAAGTTGGTTAAGTGTACCCAGAGGCTCATGACTTAACCCTATCAAGTCAAATTGGTCAAGTACTAGCTTACCTTAATCCTATCGGATTATATTGCTAGATCGATTAAGCATAGATTATCTTAATCCCATCAAATTATCGAGTCGGATTGGTTAAGTATAGGTTGGCTTAACCCCATCCTCTAATCGTACTACAATGGTTAAGTATATTCTAAAAAGGTCTTGTGACTTAACCTTATCAGGTCCGCGTATTAGATTGGTTAAGTGTAAGTTACTTAACCCCATCAAATCATCATGTATAATTGGTTAAGTATAAGTTGCTTAACCCCATTAAATTATCACGTTAAGTTGGTTAAGTATTGGTTACTTAACCTCAATGAATTACCGAGTTTAAATTGGTTAAGTGTTTAACTTAACCCCATCGAATTACCGTGTTTAGATTAGTTAAGTGTGGATTACTTAACCCCATCTAATTACCGTGTCGGATTAGTTAGGTGCAAATTACTTAACCCCATCCCCTAATCATCTTGTATGGTTAAGTGTCATTAAGAAAACTTACTTAACCTTGCCAAATTATCATGTTGGATTGATTAAGTGTTGGTTAACTTAATCCCCGTCCACTAGTCGTATAAAAATGGTTAAGCGTCATTAGGCAAATCAAATCACTTAACCTACCCAACCTTGTCATGTTTTGTTAAGTATCATTAGCCTAACCAATTTACTTAACCCATTTACCCATGTCATATTTGGTTAAGAGTCATTAATCAAATTAACTTAACCCTATCATGTGGCATTAATTACTTAATGCACCCCAACCTCTCACATTAGACTTTGTTGTGGTTAATAGTTAAGCCGGTCGGTTCCGGGTAGCTTTACACCACAACTTGGTCTAACCTCGGGTTCAAGCACAACATGACCAACTTCTCACATTGGGTCCTATTGTTTGCAACTACTAGTTAGGCCGGTCGGTTCCGGGTAGTTTTACGTTGCAAACTCAACCCAACCTCGAGTTGGCCACTTTCATGTTTAGTCTAGTGTCATGTTCATAGTCAAGTTTTCAAGCAATTGGGTAGACCTAACTTAATAGGTAAATTCCCAATGGGTAGACCTAACTTAATAGGTAAATTCCCAAGCTTATGTTTTTATGCATACTTACATGTCAACTTCCATGTTATGATTCAAGTCATGTTTTCAAGTTGTATTTTCATGTCATTAGAAATTACCCATAACATAACCCAACGCTTTTAAACTCGCATATACGTTCGCAACAACTTAATGGATTAAAAGAAGAGACTTGGCAAAGGCATGACAAAAATGGATATTAAGCCACAAGTTAATCATGGTGGCAAATGAGGCACAAATGTGTTCATTAGCTTGCATTTTACATTCTTAAGCCTCAAAATCATGCATAAACCCAAACTTGGCACATAAACGAATCATGGTGACAAAAGACATGGAATGATGACTAGAAACTCGCATGTATCATCATATAAGGGTTATGACTTCATATGCAAGTTGACATAAAGATTATGAAGGTTCTCATGTTGCATAATGCAACATTTCAACATAAAGGTTGTGGCTTTTAGCTCATAAGATCAAGATAATGACTTCATAAACTTGCATAACATGATAGCATGCATCATTCCAATTAATCAAACCCAAACTTTCAACATGAACATTTAACTTCATAGTTAATATCTAAGAGTAGGGAAGGGCTTACATTGTTATGAAGGCACAAATCGAAATGCAAAACAAGGATTGTGATGAAGCCTATGCATGCCATCACCCAAAAACCCAAAGATGAACACTCCAAATCAATAAAAACCCCATCTTTATGAACAAAGATCAAAGCTTTAGCCTTGAGATCAACTTGAGAAGCTCTCATACTAACATAGGGACTCTCTAATACTCTCATGATCATGAAACCTCTCATAGAAATGAAGTGGAGGCTAGGATAGTTGAGTGGAGGCCATGAGAGTAGCAATTTTGCCATAGTTTAGTTGCATGAATGAATAATGAGGGTTTAGGATAGGTTAGGGTCTTATTTATAGATTAGGCAAGTGTTTTAGGCCATAGGATTAAACCTAGATTCAATCCAAGCCATCAAAGCATGTCTTGGGGAAGAAGTCAAGTGTAGGAACCATCTAGGGCCTTTAGATTAAAGATGAACCATGAGAACCATCCAAATGCAAAATCTGCATTTGAGCGAATCGGCCCACGGGTTGACAGCCAAACACCCTGGATTAACCCCTAGTCGACCCAGTGGGCTTGGGTCGACCTCAAAAATCGGCCGGTTCGGTTATTCCCCTCTCCCAATTCGCTGTTTTGAACATTTTTGCATATTTATTATTTAATTTTCAATTATATATATATATATATTTCTCTGCGCAGCCCATTTCACTTAATTAAGTATCCTTTAATTTGGGAATTTTTCGTGAAACTTCGCGAGGCCATATCTTGGTCATACGGACTCCGATTTTCGAAAACTCGGACTCTATTTCGCGTATTTTTCCGAGACGAACGCAATGGCATAGCCCGTTTCACCAGATTCAGAATTTAAAATTAAATTCTGCCTTGATTCTCGTCTTAATCATGTTATCGAAATACGGGTTGTTACATTTATTGTTTTAACCTAAACTCTGGGTGCCCTTATTTTCTGCACTGGCAGCTAGTAGTTTTGGTTTTGCAGATTTATATGCACATGATCCTGATTTACACCTGGAACGATGCTCAGAAAGCTCTGTATCCGTGTGTTAATTTCAGTTGTGTTTTGTATTGTTTTTCTCCTGCTATGTAATTTATTGTAATCTCCGATATTTATCAAATGTGTAATATTTACTCATACTCTTTATATTCTTGTATTCTGATGGAATTGTTGTAATAAGCAGTGAAATATTCTTCTGTTTGTGTTCTGGTTCGGCTTGCCCTCAAAGCAATCCGGGCTTTCTAACGGTCTTGGTCGGTTTAGCGATCGACTCGGATCGAGCGAGATCCTTTATTGTTATAGTGGTATCAGAGCTCTGGTTTACAAAGCTCGAGAACAAAGCACATTAGAACCATACGAAAGGATTCATCAGAAAATGGATTAGTAATATCCAATGAAAATGACTCGTTAGAGATAGGATCAGTAGTATCCTAGAACGAGTGTGAAGAGTATATTTTTGAAATAAAAGTGAAAACCAACTTTGTTTTGAGAAATTTAAATCTTATTCAACGTATTTGAATATTTTATTTGTATTGAATTTGTCCAATCCAATATATAACGATTTTGTATATACGCCTTGCAAACATGTACTCGAAGTTTTAATAAACTGGATAGATATAGAATCGTACTTTAGTCGCCCGGAGATAATTTTGATAATGCTGCAGCGTTATCAGTATTTATTTTCGAGTAACGAAGGTGGAATTCTATATATTTCCAATTGACTGGTGTGAGAACCAAAATTAGATAGGGTCTATTGTTGTGATATGGCACCAAAAAATGTGATTTTTTTCTACTATATATCAAAATTATGAATTTGAAAAGCTAATCAACTAATTGATTGATGGTTGTGTTGTATGATTATTCCTTTAAACCTTTATGTGAATGAATGGTGAATTTTAGGCCAAATTAAACCAAATATTAAACTATATTGAAAATTTATCGCATTTGTATGCAAATACATGTATAAACATTGAACAGGTC
This sequence comes from Allium sativum, assembly GCA_030737875.1. Classification (NCBI taxonomy): domain Eukaryota; kingdom Viridiplantae; phylum Streptophyta; class Magnoliopsida; order Asparagales; family Amaryllidaceae; genus Allium; species Allium sativum. Next base: position 164,263,550 of record CM060923.1, read on the forward strand.
GTAGCAAGGAGGCTAGAGAAGAGGAATAAAATTGTTTGCCAGACAAATAGGTACATGTTTACTAATTTCTTGGGTTTTGGATGATTTTATGAGCCGATTGGCTAGCCGCTTGGATTTTTCTTTTTCTTTTGGATTGAAGAAGGCCATGGGAGGCTATATGAAATATCCCGAAGTCCCCGGTACAGGGGAGGTTATGGCGAAATTTTTCGAAAATTTAGGGTATTAGCCACATTTTTGAAAAATTTAAAAAGTTCTTAGAAACTGAAAAGTTGAAGAACTTAAGCCATAATGAAAATAATGGAAGTTAAGTTGATTAGTTAAACAACTTTCAGCTTCGTTTCTTTTCGGGGACGAAAAGTCTTAAGTGGGGGAGATTTTAATAACCCGAAAAATCTGACCCGATTTAAAATTTTTAATTTGGCAATTTTAGTGAATTTTGAATATTTAAAATGATTTATTTTAAATAATAACGATGAGAAATTTATTTTGAATAGAAATAGAACGTATATATTTATATAGATCGTCGTTAGAATATAAATATTTTATATTAATTATATAAGGAATTGAAAATGGTGCGGTAGTTCGATAATTCGATTTCAAAATTCAAATGAATGTACAGGATTCAAGATAAACCAGATTTTGGCAAAACCAAAAATATTAGAATCTAATAGAGCATATCTTTTTAACGAATCCGAAAAATCGAAATTTCATAGCGGGAATCAAAAGATACGTCCAGTTGAAAATTCAGAATAGTCGCTATGTAATTCTGGCCCTTAAAAATGGAAATTTGGCAAACGACCTCGGTTTTCGACAAAACCACTTTTTTGGATCCGTGATGTCAAGTTATTGCTAGATTCCAAAATTCATAATTTTCTGAATCAATATGTGAGCGTGGCAAAGGAAAATGCATCTGACCAGTTTCAGTTGATTTTAATCGACTGGAAAATGTCCATTTTTCAAACGGTCTCAGAATTCGACGAAATTAGGTTTGAGGACCGTATCGTCTATACGAAGCTAGAAAATATTTTTCGGGAATTTTTAGAGTTCATACGTGGCCCTGGTAAATTGAAATGCGCGTTCAAATTAAATATATAGATTTATATTTTGATTTTGACGAAAACTGATCGAAACAATCGAATCAGCCTACGATACATATCCCATTGTGTTCGGAATGGGGGTAATTAGCTATGATTGACAGTCTGTGGGTTCGATTTCGAGTTCGAAATAAAAAGTTGCATTTTGAAATTAAATAATTAAATAAATAATAAAATAAACCCCCTCTGCCTCTCTATACCCTCTCAGCCCCCCCCGTTACTTTATCAAATCGATTTAAGGAGAAAAAAAAGGAAGAACGGGGAGGAGCCGCACTCCCCCCGCATCGCACCGCCGACGCGAGGCGCCCCCCCTCGTCAGCCCATACCCCCACCTCCTCTTCCTCCAACTCCTTCGCTCCTCTTCCCTCTCTGCCAAGACCACTGCGCCACCACTGATAGGGCCCCACCGCCGCGCCTAAGGCTACCGCACCACCTTAACTTGTACACCGACCCTTCCTCCGCTCCTACCTTCTCCTCCTTTTTCTCAATGTAGCCCAAACGCCCGTGAAACCCTAGCCGACGCCACTCCAGCACCTCCAGCAACCCCTATCGAGGACCATGAACCCTCCACCCTCCTTGAGTAACAAAGTAAGTTTTTTTAATTTATTTATGTAATAAAAATTCGATTTTTATTATGTGTATAAGCTTATAAAAGTGAGATTCTTATCCGTATCAAGTAGCACATATAAGAAAGTGGTTTTTACTTAGAAAAGATTGAATTTTTATGATAGAAAAATATGATTTTTATTTTTAGTTAGTAAGGGTAAGATTTTTAATTAGAAGAGGTAGAATCTTTGAATAGAAAAGAAAAAGGATATAATTTTAAAACAGAAAAAGATTTGTTTTTTTAGGGGAAAAATCGGATTTTTGTTTATGTAATAGCAAAAGAAAGATTGGAAGTTTATATTTTTATAACATAGAAAGGATATGATTTTAAATCCATAAAGATAGGATTTTTATCGAAAACAAAATTAGATTTTTATTTGTTTGAATGACCTATAAAAATTAAATTTTTATGTATTTGAATAGTGTATTCATCGATTTAAAAATACGATTTTTATGTATGGAGCTTGGTAATAAATATATAATTTTTATAGAGTAGCGATAATAAACATATGATTTTTATATATGTAGTGGCTATGGACAATGAAATTGACAAAAGGCGAGCACGACGAAGATTTCTACATATGAAGAGTTGTGGCATTTGGTTTAGCTTTCGGTGAGAACTTATAACTTTAATTCTTGTTTTCTAGTTAAAATTATATACTAGGATGCAGACGGTGCTTAGCAGCACCCGAGACCCATCGTCCACAAACCATTGATGGCTTGTATGTTTGATTGTTTGTTGTGGTGAAAATTGATTATGTGATATGAAATGAAACAAAATATTTATATAGTTAAAAATATTTTATCGTTAAAAATATAATTTTTAACAGGTATGCGAATAAATAAATATTTATAAACCAATCGAACGATTTGTTTATATACACTGATTTGACTAATATTGATTGGGATGATAAATTTTACTCATCGTCCAACTGCACAAATAAAAATCTGTGTTTGGTGATTTGAAACCCCACACGAGTATTGGGATAACATATGACATACACTAATCCTAATAATTAGTTATATGTCGATCGATTGATTGACAGGCTGTTATAAGCATTAGATATCTATATTTGATGCTTATGCAGTTGTGTAGTGCACTTTGGATGGTGGTTGATTATTTATCATTGCTATCATATACATGTGTTTTATGGAATCCATGTAATTAACATTATATGGTAATTGATTGGGCCTCATTCCAATTGGGAAAATAAAGAATATTATAAAGTAAATATTCACGTGTTGAATAGAATAAATAGTCATGGGTTGACAATGCTCATGTGTTGAGAATTCATGTGTTGAAAATGTATTCATGTGTTGAATAAAATATTTATACAATAAAATTCACCCTTTTATTGTAAGTAAGAACTAACAAATATTCATGTGTTGAATAAAATATATATTCATGTGTTGAAGAAAATGTTCATTTGTTGAATAGAATAACGAAGTTAGTGAAATATACAAAGTCGTGTTGAATAGAGATGCGCCATTTTGATGTGAACGATATTTATATCGATTATATTCGTTTTGGAAATGAATATAGAAAAGGAAGTGATTTCAAAATATAATATTTTGAAAATATTATCATTTATATATTAATGATATGGAATATTCAATTTTGATTCGAAATTGAATATGAAGTTGAAATTGTTTTGAAAACGAATTTAAAACTAATTATAAAATACGTTTTGAATTGAAATCAACGAAATATATATAATATATATTATATATATTAAATGTCCTGAATAGAACGCGCAGCGCAGCCGCCGTTCGCGAATTTCGACCATGGACTTCGAATTGAAGTTACGGGAGATCCGACCGTCGGGTTCTCTTGAAACCGGAACCGTTGGGTTCATATCGAAAAGAGCTTTCCAATGAATATTAGAAATTTGAAATCTGATGGTTGGATTTGGAATTATGTCCAAATCAAATTTGGAAAAGTTCGTTGTAAGTGTAGTTCGACGACCGTTATTGGAAATCGACTGTACCGGCCTTGATAAAATTATTAAAAATATCTATAATTTGTGTAAAATCATAATATATGAATTGGAAATAAATGGGATGAAAAATTGCCTATTTGAAAGGATAAAAATATATTTTTATCGAAATGAACTAGTTTTGAACTAGATTCGAAATGGTTTTAAAATAACCAGAAATTTTCCAATATATGAATTGGAATGGATTTGAATCGAAATTATCTTCGGAATATTTCGATGTTGGATTTCATGATTATACAGATATGGTTGTGGAAATTTAAAAGATATATTTATATCATTATTTCCAATACGATATTTGTTAGTTTCAGAATTTGATATTGAATATAAGCCGATATATTTTCTATTCAGAGCCTTGTATTTAATATCAAATGGGATTTTGGGTCCGTCGTGAAAGGTGTCTTAAATAACACTGTTCTTGAACCCAGTGTAGAAAAGAATAAATCTTTTAATTAAGATTTAGTGAAATTGTCCAGTTAATTAGTATTTAATTGGAATTGAATTTAAATTGGTTTTTGTGGTTTATCGTGAGCGGTGTTTTGAATAACACCTGTTCTTTAACCCGATTAACAATGGAATGTGATTTTGAGTTTATCGTGAACCGTGTTTTAGATGACATTGGTTCTTTAATCCAGTTAAAGACAGGATATTGATTTTTGGGAAGATTAAAACTAAGTGGAGTTTTAATGAATCTTTAATTAGATTGAAATGATCGAGAATGGTGTATCACCAGTTTTGCTCCAAAGCGATAGTTAAATCTTTAATTAGATTTGAACGTGAAATGGTGATTAATATTTACCGATAACGCCGTAGTGTTAGATATGGAGTATTACCAGTTTTGCTCCATGGGATGAATAGGTTGGGATTAGGAAATAAAATAAATAATTACTTCGGTGTGGTTCGCTAATCCCGACTAGTTTGGAAAACGATAATATGGTTTGAAATGATATCCAAAGGAAGATTAAAGAATAAATTTAGAAGAATTTATCTTTGATAAAATTAATGGGAACCTTTCCCTAAGAATGTGAATATCTGAATAAAAGAATATTCTGAATTGGAATGAGGCGTATGTTGTGTTTTTTTAACACTTGTTTATTATATACGCGGGTTATTCGGAAAGGTCGGCTTTATACCAATTCTGAATAACCGATTCGACGATAAGTCGAAGATGAAGACAGTGGTTGAAGACCGGAAGTCTTCACATCATTTGGGTGACTACTAATGATCTGGATTGGGTTGTGTTCAGGAATTTCCAATCCTCAAAAATAAGAGCGGACCGGCCTTGGAGGATCCAAGGGATCGCTGTGTGTGGTCGTGAGACATTTGCTAGAGTGTCTCGAATCGGAGAGGAGCTTGCCCTTGCCTCGACTCATGACGGAAATCCAATTTCCAATACGACCTTTGTAGTTTTATTCGTAGAGCCTAGTATGGCGATATGATTTATGGTACCCATGCCGTCTATGATTGATATTTAAGTCTTCACATCGTTTGGGTGATTACTAATGATCTTGATTGGGCTGTACAACCAAGATGAGGGAATCAGTTGGTGATCGTCCAGACGTAACTGGAGATCGATGGATATGCGAGGAAAGTGATTTATGGTACCCATGCCGTCTATGATTGATATTTAAGTCTTCACATCGTTTGGGTGATTACTAATGATCTTGATTGTGCTGTACAACCAAGATGAGGGAATCAGTTGGTGATCATCCAGACGTACCTGGAGATCGATGGATATGCGAGGAAAGTGCCTCTGGTTTCGTTCAGACTCGGAACGAACTTGTAAATGGACAGTGTCTGACACTAGATTTTATTCTATGTTGATTGATCTCTATTAAATATACATCTGTTTGGTGGCGGAGAATTTATTCTCTTGCTTGACACCATTCTCTGAGACGTACGAGCTCAGAGGTTGTATATCGATGGACATCAGTCGCATGGAGTGAATTACCTGTGTGGCATGCCTAAGTGGCAAATGATCAAGGCTTCTATTGAAAAGCAAAGTCTTGTGGTCACCAAAGCACAGCATATGTGGCATAGCTTTATGTATAGCGTGAATTTGCGAGCCTCACACCTCGGTTTGAGTCAAAAACGGGATAAGGACCCAAGGAGTGCACGACGTTTCTTTCTAACTAGTGGTGGTGTCAGTGCTTAAACTGGTTGACATTTATATACTTTTCACCTGTGTGGTTGTTGGATTGCGAGGCGCCTCGAGTATATGGTCGATAACTGGCACTATGTGAGCCGACGTACAGACCATTATATAGGTCCTATAGGACCTGGAAACGTGTGTTCAGGAATTGCCAATCCTCAAAAGTAAGAGAGGACCGACCTTGGAGGATCCAAGGGATCGCTGTGTGTGGTCCTGAGACATTTGCTAGAGTGTCTCGAATCGGAGAGGAGCTTGCCCCTTGCCTCGACTCATGACGGAAATCCAATTTCCAATACGACCTTTACAGTTTTGTTCGTAGAGCCTAGTATGGCGATATGATTTATGGTACCCATGCCATCTATGATTGATATTTATGATTGAAATTGATTTGACACTATACACTTATAATAGTATCAAATGATTTTTTTTAAACGTACCAAGCATGTTTGGCTATTATAAGGGAAAACCCTACCCTCCGGCTTGCATTGTGTGATGGGACCTGGGTCTTATAATAGCTTCATTTTTCGAAAAAGCATTGCGCTGTTTATTTATATGCACTGGTATTCTTGGGAGGAAACTCGTTCCGTGTTATACGGCGTAGTCCCTTGAATTACTCACTTTTAAAGTAAAGTTTTAAATAACTGTTTTAGTTCTCACACCAGTCACATGAATGACCAGGAGTTTATTGTTTTAACCTAAACTCTGGGTGCCTTTGTTTTCCGCATGGGCAGCTAGTAGTTTTGGTTTTACAGATTTATATGCACAGGATCCTGATTTTCAGCTGGAACGATGCTCGGAAATCTCTGTATCCGTGTGTTACTTTGAGTTGTGTTTTGTATTGTTTTTCCGCTGCTATGTAATTTATTGTAATCTCTTATATTTATCAAATGTGTAATATTTACTTATACTCTGTATATTCTTGTATTCTGATGGAATTGTTGTGATAAGCAATGAAATGTTCTTCTGTTTCTGTTCTGATTCGTCTTGTCCTCAAAGCAATCCGGGCTTTCGAACGGTCTTGGTCGGTTTAGCGATCGACTCGGATTGAGCGAGATACTTTATTGTTATATTTTATGTGGTTATGTGTGGGCGTATGTATTATTAAAACTGTGTGGATGTTTACGATAGTGCGTGCATGGTGTATGTTTGGAGTCTGGTTTATGTACACATGGGTTGTGTGGGTTTTCATTTCGTGAGAGTTTGTGTTGTGAGTATGGTGTGTGTTAATTATTTGCTGTGTGAATTTGTGTGCGTGGACATGTGTATTTGTGTTAGCATGCATACATGTGAGTGTATATTACTGTATGAGTGATTGTGTGTATATTTAATTATTTATGTTAGTGTGATGCGTTGTGTATTTTCACAAATATATATATATATATATATACTGAAATTTTAAGTTTTGAAATTCTATTATTTTAAATATATATATATATATATATTATTTTATGAATTATCATTTGTGTTTGTTTTGTGTTGTGTGGTGTTGAATTCGAGAACTGTTCTAAAACCCAATAATTGTACCAATCCGATGAGAAACTCCATAGCCTCTTCTTATCAATAAAATAAAATATTGAGTGATATATATCGGATTAAATTCATTCTGAATCGTGCCTAGAAGTAATAGTTTCAGTCTGCGTCAATCCGTCTACCGTCTTCAGTTCTATGCCACGAAAGGTGAGTTTTCTCACACCTGCAAAAATATTCAAATTTTTGTGAAATCGAAATCTGTGATTGATTTGATTATTTGTTGTTGGTTGCTATTTTAAATGGACATCAAGTTTAAACTGTAGAAATTGAATTGACAGTTAGTTTATTTTTGAATTAAATTGCTAGTTAAACCCCGACATATATAATCAGTTAATTATTGCAAATTGAACTGTTTTGGATGATGATTGTGATGGGTGTTTATTTATGGATATATTGAACTACACGGATTCTGTCTATATTTTTATATCAATGTTATCACCTTGGATGTTACGGGCATCATCATAAACTATCATTTCGAATAAATTAAGAAATAGATTGAAATGATATATACTTATGACATTTGACCTTTGGATTGAAATGATATATATCCATTCCCTGAAATTAAAATGTAAAACTTGAAATAACTGATCACTTGGCCATAGAATAGAGAATTATCATACGGACACCGGATTTGTTAAATCTATAAATTTTAGAATTTGTGAAACCAATTTATTCTATGTAAAGAAAATAAATTGAAATTATTTAAATTGAATTATACATTGGAATTTGAATTTGAAGTCGAAATGTTGAAATTAAATTATTTCGAAGGTTTAAATCTTTATTTAAACTTTGAAATTAAATTCGAATTGAAATGATCTAAAATTTGTTATTTGAAATTTGAACTAAAATTGATTTATGACGACCCAAACCCCGTACGACGGCGGTAAGGGTAATCTTTGGAATATAACACATAAACAGATAACAGCAGATACAGAAATAAATAACTACACCAGATAATGTACAACATAATATACTGGATAAATATAAACATCAGAGTTACACAATATACAGGATCATACTTAGTACAAAATACAATTCAGCTTTACATAAATGTCTACAGCGGAAACAAAACATAATATGTACAACTGGAGCTGAACAACATAAAAAGAGATAAATGATAGAATCCATCTTCAGCTCCAGATAACTAGAGAGAGCCTGCTAAAACCTAAATACAACGCTGCCCGTGTAGAAATAGGGGCACCCGAGTTTGCAAGTGAAACAAACTACGAGTCAGTCATGGGACTGGTATGAGAAATCTACTTAGCATATTTTATAATATGGCTAATCACTGGACCACGCCACTTTCGCGGAACGGGTTTACTCCATTGGATTGCCTGTGCTTTAAAACAAATAAATATTTTAAACATCGCAATGTTTTTCATAAAAATGAAGCCATTATAAGACTCAGTTCCCATCACACAATGAAACACAAACTGGAGGATAGAGTTTTACCTTATAATGGCCAAAATATGCTTGATACGAGCAAAACAAATCATTTGATATTATTGTTAGTGTTTATTTGTTACGAAAACAATTTGAATCATAACTATCAATTATAAATGGCATAGGTACCATATATCATGTCGCCATATATATATACAATCAAAACCGCACGATGTCATATTTGGAAATTGGATTTCCGTCATGAACCAAGGCCAGGGATCGTCCTTACCGCTTCGAGACTCTCTAGCCCGAGCCTCAGGTAAGTACTCTGTCAAGCCTTGGATTATCAGGGCCGATCCACGATGTGGATTAAAATGCCTGAACACTGCGTTTCCCTACCCTATGGGGTGTAAACTGGTCATCTCCGACCAAATCATCGGCTCCAAAAAGACTGATCTAACCGAGGCGCCTCGCAATCCATCATGCACGTAAGTAAAATGTCGGGCCGTGTAAAAGCTAACACTACTCCTAGCTAGAAAGAAACGAAGGTCCTCCCTGATGTCCTCTCCCGTTTCTGGCTCATACCAGGGTACGAGGCTGGCGAAACAATGCTAAAAACAAAGCTAGCTATTCAAAGCCCTGCTTTGATCATCAACCACAAAGCTCTGCTTTTCAACAAAAGCTTCGATCACTGCATCTCAGCATGCCACACAGGAAGTTCATGCCATGCGACTGACATCTATCAATCACACAGAATGAAATCCAAAGTCAGACACACAGTCCATTTACAAGTCTGTTCTGGGTCTGAACGAAACCGGAGGGTCTTTATTCCTCGCACATCCGTACAATCAACATGTACGTCCGGACGGCTGCACTTCAGCCCATTTAAGGTAGCTACTCCTATCATAAGCATCAGTAGCACCCCTCCATTCGACGTGAAGATCATCGGTCTTGCACCATCTTCATATTTTCGACTTTTAATCGTCGATCAATTATTTGAAATGAGAATTAACTCGGCCTTTTCAAATAATTCACGTATATTTAGAATTTCAAATCAATTCATTTCAATGGTTGAATTATTCGACATCATTAATTATGTTTCTTTAATGCAATTTTCACGCCAAATACATTCAACCATCAAATATCCAATAAACGGAGTAAATTCAGTTTATTTTCGTTCCATTTCGTTTATAATATTTTATAACGATTTATCGCTATTTTTATTCTTTTTAAAATAGCCAATTCATTCAAACCACGCTTCAGGCCATAACGCGGTCGTGGCGCTGTTTTTCTTCAGATTTGATTTACACATATCTGAAAATCTAACCGTTGGATCTTTACAAATTTTATATCATTAGAAAGATCTTTTCAAAACGAATCCAACGGTTTCAATTTTGGGAAAATCCGACGGTCGGATCTTCCGGTACAATCGTTTGAAGTTAACATTTCAAAATACGAACGACGGCGTCGTTATTCGATTTATTTTAATTATCTTTATATATATATATATAATCGATTCTGGCGCTATTTTCCTTCAGATTTGAATTAGACATTCCAGACAATCCAACCGTTGGATCTTTACAAAGTTGGTGTCATTGGAAAGATATTTCCAAAGCGAACCCAACGGTGGCGGTTTCATGAAAATCCGATGGTCGGATCTCCCGCAATAATCGTTTGAAATCACGGTATCAAAATATGAACTGCAGCTTCGTTATTCGATTTATTTCCATTATATATATATATATATATATATATATATATATATAATTCATTCTTCGATTTCAAAACCATATTCGTTTCATATATTTGATAAAAATGATATTTTTATCCAACTGATATTTATTTCAACACATCACTATTTTTAACAATTCATATATATAATAAAAATGTAAATTTTATTGTCAAACAATTTATTTCAAAACACGATTATTTTATATACTTCATATAGATGATAAAAATGTGATTTTTTTTATAAAACAATTTATTTCAAAACATGAATATTTTATATACTTCATATAGATGATAAAAATGTGATTTTTATTATAAAACAATTTATTTCAAAACACAATTATTTTATATACTTCATATAGATGATAAAAATGTGATTTTTATTATAAAACAATTTATTTCAAAACACGGTTATTTTATATACTTCATATAGACGATAAAAATGTGATTTTTATCTTTAAAAGAATTTATTCAACACATGAATTTCTATTCAACACATGAACTTCTATTCAACACATGAATATGGTTTCACCACATGAAAATAAATCAAACACAAAATTATTTCATAAAATTTCGGCAGCCTAATGACAGGGTAGTAAAAACCGGCACCGTCCCGAGTACTGCTCCTCGCTCTACCTTAAAACCTTGCGGTTTTTGACAATGGGGATTTCAATATCTAGTTCGTACGAAGACGAATTTTCCCATATACTAATCCTATTGGGATTTCAACCACAATCAATCATTTCCAATCAATCATTCATGATATTCACCAAATTTCACATCAACTAATAATCCACACAATATCACAACCAATATATATCGTCCATGGTGTGTGGACGAGGGGAGTGTGTATATATATATATAGATACACGAACATAACTATATATTTCATTTCATTTCCATATCATTCAACGTATATATAATTTTTACAACGCATGTATAACTCATACATCGAACATACAACTTATACAACGCTTATACATGAGGTGTACAACGCTTATATAACTCATACATCGAATATATAATTTATGCATCGTCATTTCCATATCGTTTATAATTTAGAAATCTCACATTGGGTTCCACTCCACCAAAAAGAGCAGAAGGCTCAGAAAAATATCCGGTCTCTTCTAGAATGTAGTAGACGTCCTCACGGTCCCAGCGTCTCTTGTTTCTCTGAATTTCGACAAGAAACGAAAAAGATATGATTTTTACAGCGAAATCATAAACCGTAGCGCTTTAAAGTGCTATAATCAGTTGAAATTATATTTGGCCGTTACCTTTCTGTTTTCTTCAAAACTAGGTCACGGATTTGCGTGAAATCCGAGCAGCGATTCGTCGATCGGTCTTCACCACAAGGAAGAGGGAGGGGAGGCGCACAAGGGGGTGGGGGTTTCGTCGAGCTCGACGGCAGTGGGTGGCTCCGGCGGCGGCTCGAAGTCGTCAACTTCAGGAGGTCGATCCGGCCTCGACACGCAATGAAAAAAATCCAACCTTTATATGGATTTGAAGCTGGGGATGTCCTCTACAAAATTCTCAACCGGAGAAAGGTCTGATTTTGTGTGTGGAAGAAGAAATCAGGGGGAGAAGGAATCAACCTCTTTCCGTCGTCGCCTGGAACGTGTTGTCGGGGAGAGAGAAAGTGGCCAATGAATTTGATTGGCCCGTGTATTTTTTTATTTATATATTTTCTAAAATTCCAAAAATACCCCTCTTCACATACTAGCTCCAATCCAAACCCAACGACTGTCGTCCCTAGCTAAATACTCCCATTCTGAACGCAATGGGATATGTTTCGTAGGCCCATTTGACTGTTTCAATCTGTTTTTCTTCAAATTAAAATATAAAACATTCAATATTCGATTTGAACGTACATTTCAATTTGCAGGGGCCACATACTGATTCTAAAAATTCCCGAAAAATAAATCTTGCTATGTTTTGACGATACGGTCCCAACAAAACTAGTTTCGTCGAATTTTAAGACCGTTTCAAAAATGGCCATTTTCTGGTTGATCCAATTTAATTGAAATTGATCAAACACATTTATCTTCGCCACACTCACATATTAACTTTAAAAATTGTGAAATTTGAAACCTAGCCATAATTTTACATCCCGGATCCAGAAAAAGTGGTTTCGTCAGATTTTGAGGTCGCTTAAAAAATGTATATTTTGAAGGGCGATATATTCTCTATAGCGACCTTTCTGAAAATTCATTTGGTCATAACTTTTGATTCCTGCTATGAAACTTCGATTTTTCAGATTCGTTAGAAAGATCTTCACTAACATATTTAAATATTTTTGGTTTCACAAAAATCCATTTTATTTTGCACCCGGTACAGTCAGTCAAAGTTTGAATTCAAATTTTGAAACTACCGCGCCATTTCAGGCCTTGTTTATAATTTAAAATAATTATATTTTTTTCAAACATCGATTCAAACTTAATTTTCTTCGTTATTATTTAAAAAATTTATTTTAAATATTTAAAATCCGCTAAAATAGCAAATTTAAAATTTTTAAACTAGTTCAGATTTTTCGGGTCGTTACAATCTCCCCCACTTTAAACTTTTCGTCCCCGAAAAGGAACAAAGTCGAAAGTGGTCTAATTAACCAAATCTACTTTCAATCTGGCTTCCATTCTTCAACTTTTAAGTTTCCAAGAATTTTTAAATTCTTCAAAAATTTGGCTAACACCCTAAATTTTCGAAAAATTTCGCCATAACCTCCTTTGTACGGGGAGGGGTTTAGAAATTTATTGGGCCGTATTAGGTACCCAATAAATCCTAATAGGCATACACATATTTATAGTGATATATTCTAGTATCCACGGGGGAATGTGTATAGATAATAACTCCAGAGAATAACTTCTCGTCACCCCATAAATAGTTTTTGTGCCTTATAAGACTAGAGAGACGTGTTTATTATCATCTCTAGACCCGTGTGGGGTTTTTATTAATCTGGCAATTTATCGTTATATTTTATATGGTCCATATTAGTCATCAGTTCAACCTGTAATATATAGTCATATCTATCATCGGTTCAACCAGTAATATATAGTCATCGCCATACAAGCCTCTTGCTCGTACGGTAAATCTTCAACCTCGTCACACAAGCTCCAAATACTTATGTGGTATATGATGAAGTATGCCATCTTCAAGAAGTATGCCATCTTCAAGAAGTATGCCATGTAGTGTAGTTCAAAATTAATTGTTACTATCCTATGGCGACATTTATTAATTACACACAGAATAACCAGCACTCCGCATCCAATGGCATTCACAGGAGTTGATATAATAATAAAATTGTGCATCCAACTCATTAAGCTTTACCTATTTGCCGAGCATGCAAATAAAATCTTTACTCAACAGCTAATCCACTTACATGTTCAAACATAGATAATGCACAGGTATATATTTCTAATCAATTCTCTAATCAGTTCAATGTGTGATTTAATCGAATAAATTTACTATTCGTTCTCTTGTTGATTAAATTAATTATCATTCTAATAATTTAATAAATTATATCCACAATCACACAACACAAACATCAATCAATTTATTTTTAACTTTTCAAAAATATACTAATTAATTCATATACTCTTTTAAAAATCATCAGACTATATAATTAAAAATTGTACATCCATGGAAAGGAAACAACGACTAAGTTGAAAACAATACGGAAATGAAAAATATGTTAAATGTACCTTGTACCGGAGTCACTCAGAGACATCCACTCTGCAATCGGGATAGGCTTACTTAATGCTTTCCTCAGTTTCCCAAGTACAGTCTCGTGGATCTCCACTCCATTGCACTTTGACTAAGTGAACCTTCTTGTCCTCAGCTCTTTTGTTTCTTTGCCAATAATCTTGATCGGCTCTCTTCTCACAGCCAATTCTGGAGTAATTTCCAAATCCTTTAGTGCGGCTTCTTCCACGACTAAATCTGTGATGTGCACGTAAAAATGCACAATTATATTCACATATTTACTCTTGTTTAGTTTAATAAATGAACATTTTTGGGTATTTTATGTGATCAAACAATGTTGTAAATATTTTCAAAATCATCACTTATTTTGGGGAAAAAGGGGGTCACTTGTGCATATTTTAATTTGTGAAATCTTTTACTCGTTCCTTGTTATTTACTCTTGTAGGAATTTAGGAGCTAAAATGATATATAGACATGAAGAGATGATGGAAAGCAGGCATATACATAAGAGAAGGCAAAGAATTAATACGTCTTATGGATAGTGGAGGGCCCATCTTTCAACTAGCCCACTTGCTTCATATTATTGAATGGGACAAAAGGCCTCACGCTTTCTACATGACATATTAGTGGCTAATATCAATTAGAAGCTTCATGAATGGGCATTTTGGGGACTTCCCAAGAAAAGTGATTAGGGTTTTAGATCATGTATATATACCCCTTTGTTTCATGTATTTTGCATCTCCTTTTTAGCATATGAAAGTGTAAGTGATCAAATAAATACAAATGGCTTCCAAGCCTATTTTTATGTCTATCTTATGTCTCTTTTAATTTCTATGCTCTACTTTATGTTCATAGTTTAGATTTATTTACATTCATGTTCATAGCTTAGATTTACTTTCATGTTCATAGCTTAGATTTACTTTATGTTCTTAGTTTAGTTCTCTTCTTGTTCTACTTAGTTTTTCTTTCATTTTGCTTAATTTTCTAATGTTGAAACTTACATGTGTTGATATTACAACACATATGAGTGGCTAACCCCTTGATTTAGGGTAATGATGCTCTCTAACTTTGTGTAAGTTCAACATGTGTATGATTTGTGATCTTTAATGTGTGCTTTATGTTAGTGAATATTGATGTAAGTTTATACATATGAGTTTGATAGGTTATGTTGCATTTGCAAATGATCTCTTCTTATTCAATACAAACACAACTTACATCAATATTTGCTAAGTGATTATTAATTTTGAAATGAAAGTATGAACAAAATTTGATGGTCTATAGTTCTAGCCAATAGTTCATAGACCATACTTAGAGTAGTTTTGCTTTAGTTTCATTTTCATTAGAATCATAAGTGGTGTAAATGTTGCATTTATATCACTTATTGAGATCATAAATTGTACGAATGATAACGTACATAAATGTGAGAGTAGACTTACCTCTAAATTACTCTCTAATTTCATATTTAGCTCTTAACTTAGTTTCTAGTTTTTAGAACAATTCAAAGTTTTGTTTAATTCGAGTGAATAAAATTGAAATTACTTCTTTCCCCGTGGATCGACTCGCACTCACTACGTATTACAATAGTACGCCGTGCACTTGCGGTTATTTCAATATTCGTGACGATTTTCTAATTCAATAGAAATATCGTTTAGCGAACAAGTTTTTGGCGCCGTTGCCGTGGAGAGATTTTAATTTTAGTTTTATTCTTCTAGTTTTCTATCTAGTTTGTTGTTCTCTTAAAAAAAAATTGTGTTTGTTTCGTTTTATTTTGTTCACTTTTGTTTGTTTTTGTGTGTATGTTCATTTTCTTTTATTGCTAATTCTCTTTAAAAAAAAATTGTTTGTGTTGCATTTTGTGTTTATTGTTTTTGTTCATTTGAGTAGTTTTGTTTTTTGTGTGTTTGTTTTTGTTGTCTATCCTTAAAAAAAAAGGAGGGGGGGGGTTGATCTTGTTCATAGTTCATTGTTGTTTGTGTATTGTTCATTTTTGTTGTGTGTTACTTGTTTTCTCTGTGTTCTATAAAAAAAAAACTTTTGATTTCTGCATTTCTGTCCTCTCATCTCTGCCTTCTTACTTATATTTGTATTTTTGCATCTTGTTTTTTTTTTTTTTAAAAAAGTTTCTCACAAACAGCTTTCATATACTGTTTTAAACTTGCATTTTTTTACTGTCTGTTTGCATTCTTTATTCTCATTTCAGTTATTTAAAAAAAACTCTCTTGTTCTTCTTTCTGTTTTGTCCATTTTTTTTGCTGTTTTTCTGTTTTCTCCTGATTCAGTTTTTGGGCATAGCTTTGTTTTGTTAGTTCTGTTCTGTTCTTTGTGTTGTTTGGTTCTGTTTTGTTTTGGTTGCTTTGTTACATTTTAGTTCTTTTTTTAATTCTATGCTTTCCAAAGCTCACAGCATCCTTTCTTCCTCCTCATACCAACTTCTGCAAACAAAAACAGACTTCATCACTGACAACTCTCCATCAGCCGACAACTGCTGCAACCTCTTTATACTTCTATACGGCCATACCACCCCTACCACAATCACTCGTTTTCGAGTCCACACACCTATCAACAATCACCAAGCAGGTCCCATTCATCATCTTCTAGACAATAAAAACTGCCTTCAAACTTCACTATAGAAATCCACAAACTCCATACTTCATCTACACCCCATACATTCACCATTGACCCCAACCACCACTTGAAACTCACTCCTTGCATCATCCATCTCTTCTGTCAAGCTCCGAACACAACCATTCATACATTTCCACCCTTACAATACCTTCCGCATATCAAAAACCCTCAAATCATGCACTAAACAACACTTCTGCCTCACACTATCATCACAGTCCAACTGCACCATTCTTCCTCTTGACCACCACATACACATACAGAAACACCCCTCCATAGTCATCAAGCCACAACTTCAACCATCACTCTTCCACCACTGTCAAAACCAAACAAGCATACACAAGATATCATCATTCTCTACTGTCTTAATACAACTTCCTCATTCCGACAACCCCCTTGCATTTCCAAACTTCATCAACATCCCGCAAACTTGCCATACCCCTGTTCCACAGCCACGCACAATCCATAGATCCACATTTCAACTACACCTTCCACCAATTCAATTGCCATCCACCATACTACTGCCAAACTGCTTCATACAAACCTCAAACCCGTCAAAATCATTATAATCCTCTGTACATCACACTGTTAAGCAATGCCAGAAATCGCTACTTCACTCACCACAACTGAATTTTTCCTCAACCTAATCCCCACGCAAATCCACAAGCTTCGAAACCAACCACCACTAAAACCGCAGTCCAATCGCAACTTCCCAAACCCAACAGAATTCCTCGAACTCCAACCCAAAACCGAACCCCAATTCGTTCCTCAAACCAGAAACAAAACGAACCCATACCACGCCAATTGCCCCACTTGAAACCGCTTACGCCTCCCCAAACCGGTCAACAAAATCCCCAATTCAATCCCGTCCCTTTCAGTTTTTGTTTTAATTTTGGGTAATTTTAAGCCGAACTTGATTTTATTTCGTTTAGGGAAAGTGAATTGAGAGACACGTGTATATAGTATTCATTGAAGTCGGTCTGACTTGTGGGCTCCGTGGGCTTTAAGTGGGCCAGGATTCATGTTGCATGTTCTTTGTTCTGTTTGCTTATTGTTCTTTTGACCATAAAAAAATTCTTTGGCATGAGAAACTTGTGTTGTTTTACATTTCTTGTTACCATAAGAAAAAAAAGGGTTTGATTCTTTTGTTTAGACTTAGTTTATGTTTGTTTTAGTTTAACTTTCTAATAAAAAAAGAAGAAAAGTATCGGTTTCTTTTTAGTTGTTGTAAGTTCGCATTTTAAGTCTTTAGTTTTTTTTCTTTTTTCTTGTTTCTTTTGTTAAAAAAACAAACATTTTCTTTTTTCTAGCTTTTATTTTAATTTTATTTGTTTTTATTTTGATCTTCTTTTTCACTCATCTTGCTTTCATTTTTTTTTTCATTTTCTCTAAAAAAAATCCTTCCCATTTGTTTATATATGGTCTTCCTTTTCAGGTAGTCAAAGCAGATAAAATAAGGAAGTGCTTGCTTTGCTTGGTTGGATTACTGTGCACCGCTTTGCTTGCTTGGATCGCTTTGCTTTGCTTACTCGCTTGCTTGCTAAAAAAACGCCGATAAACTTTTTTTTTTGCTAATAAATCCAGACACTCAGGTATCATGTTTTAACCCCTTTATTTTATTTTATTTGTTTTGTTGTTTGCTTGCATTTGCATTAAAAAAATCCAAAAACAAAACTAAAATCATTCGTAGTTGCATTGTTGATACACGTTTAATTTCTGTTTTGCATTCATCTCATTTTATTTTCTTTTCTTAAGGGAACACCCCAATTCACATAAGGTGGGGAGTTCATTACCCTTCCTTAGCCCAGAAAATTGCATATCATCGTAGAATTTGACTAATAATAACGGTTAGACGTTGGACTTAAGGGAGTCGCGGGCTCATTTAGGGCTTAATTATATTTTGATTATTGATTTATTTTGAACGAATTATTTCTTGATGTCTAGATTACGGCAGAGAAATAATCGCTACTAAATATTACGGTGATTCGTAAATATTATTTCGGTTGTTCCTCTGAAGAATCTTAAACCTTCGGTTGCATTTCTAGGGTGATTCCCGGTGCACCGATAACTCCTGTCCTTTAACTGGCTAATAAATTTTTTGTTTAATTTAATCAAACGTATCATTATATAGTTTTGTGTTAGGAGCCACTAAGGATAGAAAATTTTGTAGTTAATCTTCGCATTCATTTAGTTGCATTAGATTCAAGCATATATAAAAAAAAATTGGAAAAAAATCAAAAATCCCAAGAAAAAAAAATTCATCTTCATTTGTAAATCAAATCGTTTTCTCTCTTATCCAGAAAAAAAAGAAAATTTTCAAAACAACTCTCATTTTGTAAAAAAAAAAATCACTTCTATTCTCTTCTCAAATTTGTTCTTTCTTTTCTTCTCTTATTCTTCTCGCTAGTGCATGAGTATTTGGACTCACGACACCAATACGAATCGTTGGACACGTGACCCTTCCACTAATCGTTTAGTTCGAACGAACACCCCTTCAACCATGGGCGAAGAAAACCCCCTCGAACTCTTATGGATAGAATCTTCCCCGATCAAGTTTCTATTCCTTCTTGCATCATATTACCCGCCCCAACGGGTAATCACTTTGAAATTCTTTCAAATCGCATAAATACTCTTCCAAAATTCGGTAATTTTGATCGTGATGACCCTTACATTTTCTTAACCAAATTTGAACAAGTTTGTGCAACCATGAAATTTCAACAACTAAGTGACGATGGAATCAAACTTAGGTTAATTCCATTTGCACTTACCGATTACACCGAAAAATGGTTGTATAGCTTGCCTTCAAATACGATTGGAACATGGGATGAATTTGTGAAAGTTTTCCTTAAGATATTTTACCCCTTGGAAAAAACATCCAAAATTTGAAACGAAATCGTTAATTTTCATCAATTTGGGTGTGAATCCTTTGCTAAATATTTCGAAAGATTTAAAGAACTTCTAGTCAAATGTCCACATCACAATTTCGAAAAATGGAATCTTTGCCAAATTTTATATGATGGACTCGAAAATAACTCTCGAACCATGCTCGAATAGATGTGCCAAGGAAACTTTCTAGCCCAAAATCACGATGCCGCTTTGCAATTTCTTGAGAACTTGGCCGAAAAATCAGCTCAATGGGAACGATCCAACGAGAAATCAATTTATTCCCGATCAAACGCTCGTTCGATAGGATCTTCATCAGCTTTAGAAGCGAAAATCAACGCGATGTTAAACAAATTCGATAATGTCCTTTCATCCAATCAAATGAATCAAGCTCAAACTTCTCAACCCTCGTGTTTCAAATGTAACGATCCTACCCATATTGCCGATCAATGCCCACACTCGTTAGAATAACTCAACGCTTTCAACAAAGTTAGGAACGACCCATTCTCTCCAACGTATAATCCTGGTTGGAGAAATCATCCTAACTTCTCGTGGATGCAAATCAACCCAAATTCGAATTTGGTCCGACCCTCATTTCAACCATTTCCGAATAATCCTTCGAATCCCACCTTTCAACAAAATCAATTTCAACATTTTTCGCTACCTTCTCAAAATCAAGAGCAACAATCTTTTGTTCCCCAAGACGAAAAACGATTGACATCATTTGAGAAAAGTCTTAAAACATTGACTAAAGCACCGACTCAAAATCTCCAATCAAATAACAATTTGCAAAATTTATTGACTTCGTACATGCAAAACACGAGTCAATCAATTGCTAAACTTGAAATGAAAATGGGTCAGTTAGTCACATCCGTAAGTGAACTGGAAAGAGGCACTTTCCCAAGTCAACCCATTCCAAACCCCAAGAGCCAGAATCCAAATCAAAACCAATCTCACGTCGTTCAGGATAGCAATGTAACTCAGTTGAATGCTATCACGACTTTACGATCCGGTAAGAAAATCAATAATCAAGTTGAAAACCCAAATAATGTACCGGATCTTCCTCTCGACTCTTCTAAAACCACAAATGATCTTGATCCAACTTCCGAGTCTAATTCTTCTCCAACTCAAGTACACCGACCTACTGAGTTACATATTCCATTTCCTCATTGTCTTCGACCAAAGAAACATTCCGACCAGATGGAAAAGATGTTGGAAATTTTCAAACAAGCGAAAGTTAACATCCCTCTTCTTGACATCATTCAACAAGGCCCCACCTACGCTATGTTTCTCAAGGACTGGTGTACCCAAAAGCGACACACTCATGTACCCAAGAAAGTCTTCTTAGCCGCTGGACTTAGTGAAATCTTGACTGTAACACCCCACGTCCATTAATGTCACTCACAAAGGGAATGCATTAACTTCCATGGAGGTTTTAAGTGAATATAGAACAGTAAAATTACAACAAGACAGATATAAAATAGTACTTAGAAATTCAAAAACTTTATTTCATTGTAGCAGAAGTCAAAACATGTTTGATTACATCATAACACCATATTCAATGTCAAGTACAATATCTATCTTGATAAAACAAGTACATAATCCCATTACATGAATAGCCATTAAAAAGAAAGATAACAAGCTGGACTTTACTTCAGCAGTCCAAGCTTTCCAGAAGATAAGCGATCCAACTAGACTCCACTAGAACTTGGCCCAACCTGTGGACCTGAAGGGAGAAAAAGGATGGAAAAGAGGGGGTCAGACATAAAGTCTGGTGAATATGATAATTCTACAATACTATTACCAAAATAACTGGACTAAGGCATAAGCTGGAAAACAAGAAAATGTCTATGAAGAGCAGATTAAGGACATAGACAATCGCTAAAGGCAACGTTATAGGCGCTCCAAAATACTAAAGGATAAACACTATACTGCACCACACCAGTCACCCTAAAGATTCATCCCACTTAGCTTCACTTAGAAACTTTCCCAATGGCTTTATGTACCCCTAGCTGACTACATAGGTGCCGCCTGCCCCTATCTCCACTAGGTGTACCCTACTTCCCATTATTCGATCGGCTCCCTAACTCGTAGATACCCGTGCTGGCCCCACAGTGGGGTGTATCACTCCCCTAAAGTGGCAACCTGATACAACGGACATGCACGGCTTATACCTACACGATGCAACAACGTCTTACCTACCAGCCCGGGTCCACACACGCATATGAAACCCGTTGGACTTGCGTTGCCACCGCTCCCTGTTTTGGCCTCTTATAGTCAAACCCAGTATGCGTGTCCCGTCCTCGACTTGGGTCGAGCCCACAAAGATACGTTTTGGGATACTGGTTGAAATGGGCCCCCACTATTTACCACAAGCATTCCACCTAAGCTTGTCCCCATTAGTCCATCCCACTTAACCCACTTAGTCATGTTCATTTACATGTGTGTTTGGTTAAGTCTAATCGTATTTCAAATGCCTCTAAAGGCAACCACCAGATTCCTCATGCCACCCAAGGCACCTACTTAACCCCCATGTCCCACCTTACATGATTATCTGGTTAAGTATTTCTTAGTTCATTAAGGCCATAACCTCATAAAGACCTCTCACATTAGACTGGCATTTATGGCACCTGGATTTGCCGGGCGGGTCCGGGCAGTCTTACACCATAAAAGAGTCTAACCTCGTGTCTTTACAACTGTTATGCTTTAGTTTGGGCCTAGGACCTCTCACATTGGGCCAACATTTGTGACTACTGGATTTGCCGGGCGGGTCCGGGCAGGTTTACATCACAAACGGGTCCAACCTCGTGTCCTAAGCATTGATTATTAATAATAATCCACTTTCCCCCAATTTTAATAATTCCCTACTTGAATTATTAATTACTTCCAATTTTTAACAATGTCCATAATTGACTCAATTATGGACATCCATTCATGGTATGCAAAATCTTACAAAATTGCACCCAATTTATTAATTCCTAATATTACCCCTACCCCACGTTTGAACGTTTATTCGCAAAATATATGTTAGACTCGAATAGCCTAACTCATAGCATAAAAGAGATTATCATAATAACAACATGTATATGTGACCAAATGAATCATAATAAGGGGTGAAACTTGCATATGTCCAACTTGCATAGATTATACATGTCATGGACCTAAAGGTGTCAACTTGTTCAAAATTCACCTAATATAATCTCAATCAATTTTCATAAACTTACATATGAACATGTGTGAATCAACATCATCTAATTTTTTTAACAACATGGTTTTATATGGGTACACCTAACTCAATAGGCAAATTCCCATAATCAAGTTTTATTTAATTATAGTTTCAAGTTTATGGGTACACCTAACCTAATAGGCAAATTCCCATAAACAAGATCCATTTAAATTAAGAAAAAAAAACATAACTTTATGCATGATCCAACAACATCATGATTTTTCAACATAATATAGCATGATTTATAACATGGCATAGTATGATAGTATAACATAGCTTGACATGATTCTCAACATAGCACGACATAGCATAAGAGAATTTACAACATAGCATGACATAGCATATATAATTTACATCATACGACAACATAATAACATAATAAGAGATCCACAATATATAGAATTTACAATTACAAATCACATCACTTTCTTGTGATCCATTCATAACTGAGTCAAATTAGTTTGTAATAGTCTTGTGAGAATCATCATACTCACCAACAAAAGAAAAGAATTAGAGAAAGAGAGATCTTTTGATTTGATTTGTGTAGATTTAGTTGTAGATGATTAGGCTTCCTCTTCTTAGTTTGTGACGGCTATGCTGAACTCCATGGCAGCAGCATGACGGTAGCTTCTCTAATTTTACAAGTGATTTAGGTCTAGGGTCTACCCACTTATTTATAGATTTTAGAATTCATTTAGGCCATTAGATTTAACCTAGAAATAACCGCAACCGTTCAGACAAGATGGGGTTTATCTTGTTGACTCAGCAATGAGTCAGAAGTGACTCAGCAAACACTCAGCATATTAATAAACTTCTATTCATGTCATAAATATATATATATATTTTCTACAATGTACATATTAGATACATCCCCCTTTACTTATTATTGTTTTTATATACATATTAGATACATCCCCTCTCTCACACACTTATTAATATTTTTATATTCATATTAGATACATCCCCTCTCTTACACACTTATTAATATTTTTATATTCATATTAGATACATCCCCTCTCTTACACACTTATTAATATTTTAGCAACTTTAGTGTTAATAGAAAATTCGGGGTGTTACATTCTCCCCTCCTTTTAGGATTTCGTCCCCGAAATATTCAAATCTGGAAGAATGTATATCCTACCATCCAAACGTCCATCTACTCATCCATCATACACAGGCATCCATTGTCCTTACAGACTTCTAATGCTTTCATGTTTAAATGCACAGTGTGTGTATATGTCCGTATCTAATGCAAAATCAGGCGGTCCACTGATTCAGTTGACCTCCTTAATGCAACTATGATCGTGCCATGCATCCATTATGTATGCAAAAGATTCTTAATGCTACATAATACTTCTATATGCGTGCACAACCATCATCTGAATGCAGCATCCACATGATAATACAACCATCGTTCATCCATTTTACTAAATACATCCATATATATATGCAATATGCAATATGTAGTGACTGAGCCGATCTAGTGCCTAAAGTGTGTGTATATATGCATCCACGAGCAACCACTAGCAAACACTTGCATCCATTTTGCATCCATCATACATAACATGTCTCAAACACATGTTTCAACCATAGGATTATCCTAACTAAAGGTCAAAGATACTAATGAGACGACATACTAAAGATAAGATAAGATAAGCTAAGCGATAAAGGAGAAATTAAAAGACATACCCTCAAAAAGAAAAGGGTACAACGAACGCATCTTCTCTTCTGTCTCCCAAATTGCGTTGCTCTCATCATCTCCCCATTGCACTTTAACCAGTCTGACCTCTCGATTCCTCAACTTTTTGATCTCCGACCCAAGAATGCATGTAGGAGCTCGTCTAATTGTTCCATCACGCTCTATTTCCACCTCTTTAAGCAAGCTCGGCTCTACCACCTCCGCGGTCTTGTGCAAACACTTTCTCAAATGTGATACATGGAATACGTTGTGTACTCCACTAAGTTTCTCAGGCAACTCCACCCTATATGCCATCTTCCCAATCCTGTTTTTTACAGGAAACGGCCCTACAAACCTTGGTGCTAATTTCCCCATGGACCCAAAGCGAACAACATTCTGTAACGGAGATACTTTGATAAAAACCATGTCCCCAATGTCAAACTCAAGATCTGTCCTCCTCTTATCAGCATACGATTTTTGCCTATCTTGTGCTGCTTTCATCCTCCTTCGAATCAACTCAGTCTTCTCCGAGGTTTCCCTAACCATATCGGGCCCAAGTAGGATTTTATCGGTAGATTCCCACCAACATGTAGGCGAACGGCAAGGCCTTCCATAAAGAGCTTCGAAAGGTGCCATGCCAATACTAGACTGAAAGCTATTATTATATGCGAATTCTACTAACGGAAGGTGCTCTTCCCATGTACCCCCAAAGTCTAGGATACAAAGCCTTAAAAGATCCTCTAGAATGCGATTCACCCTCTCGGTCTGGCCGTCTGTCTGAGGATGATATGCGGTGCTCAAACATAGCTGAGTCCCTACCGCCTCTTGTAAACTCTTCCAAAATTAGCTAGTAAAGATGGGGTCACGGTCGCTTACTATACTAGAAGGAATACCGTGCAAACGAACTATCTCCTTATTGTATACAGAAGCCAACCACGGAGCAGTCCTCTTACTTTTCACGGGAATAAAATGGGCGCTTTTAGTAAGTCTATCTACTATAACCCAAATCCCAATGTTACCCTTCCTTGATCTTGGTAATCCATCCACAAAATCCATTGAGATGCTTTCCCATTTCCATAGTGGAACTTCTAATGGGTGAAGCAACCCACCGGGTTTCTTTTGTTCTGCTTTAACTCGTTGGCACACCAAGCATCTAGCGACGTACTCGGCCACATCCTTTTTCATACCGGCCCAAAAGAAAACCCGCTTCATATCTTTGTACGTCTTATCCCCGCCGGGATGAATGGTCATTTTTGAGCGATGAGCATCATCAAGAATGGCCTTCCTTAAGTCTTCGTCTTGTGGTACACAAAGTCTATTATCCCTTCGTAACCAACCCTTATCGTTTAGGGTATACCTACGAAGATGGCTTGACGACTCCCCCCCTTTGAGCTTTTCTACTATCTCAACCAACTGTGGGTCGTCTCGCTGTGCCTCACCAACACGTCCTAGAAGTGTAGGTCTAACCTCCAAGGATGCTAACAGACCGGGTACTAAGTCAACGGAGGGTCTAAAGTCAAACATAGAAATGAATTCTAAGCTTTGTCGTTCAACAAACAACGGACTCAAGGACAACCTTTTCCTACTTAAGGCGTCTGCCACCACGTTACCCTTGCCCGGGGTATATGCTATTTCAAAATCGTAGGAGGCTAAGAATTCCATCCACCGTTGCTGCCTTAAATTCAAATCCTTCTGAGAGAATAAGTATTTTAATGATTTGTGGTCAGTGAACAGTTCGAATTTCTCACCAAGAAGATAGTGACGCTAAGACTTAAGCGCGAAAACAATTGCGGCTAGCTCTAAGTCATGCATGGGGTAATTCTTTTCATGAACCCTCAACTGCCTTCCACCATAGGCTATTACTCTTCCCTCTTGCATGAGGACCGCGCCAAGTCCCGTCCCACAAGCATCAGTATAGATGGTAAACGGTTTATTCCCGTCTGGCAGCACTAAGACTGGGGCTGAAGTTAAGGCTCTCTTTAAATGTTGGAACGCATCATCGCAATCTTTGTCCCACGTAAAAACCAGGTTCTTCTTCGTTAACCGTGTTAATGGAGCTGATATTTTTGCGAAGTCTTTGATAAACTTCCTATAATAGCCAGCCATCCCCAAGAAACTTCTTACTTCGGTTGCATTTTTAGGGACCTTCCAATCTTGGATGGCCACCACCTTTGCGGGATCCACTGCTATCCCTTCTTTGGAAACCACGTGCCCTAAGAACCGTACTTCCTTCCTCCAGAAGTGACACTTAGAAAATTTTGCCTTAAGGTTATGCGCTCGAAGGGTTTCCAACACTTCCCTAAGATGTAGGGAGTGCTCTTCTTTATTCTTAGAAAAGACTAAGATGTCATCCACAAAGACTACCACGAATTTGTTAAGGTATTCCCTAAACACCCTACTCATCAAATCAACAAAATATGCAGGGGCGTTTGTCAAACCAAAGGGCATCACTAGCCATTCATGGAATCCGTCAGGAGTCCTAAAAGCAGTCTTATCTATACTATCCTCAGCCACTCTCAGTTGATGAAAGCCAGTGGCTAAGTCCAACTGCGAAAACACTGAGGCGCCAACTAACTGATCAAAGAGATCGTCAATCCTCGGCAGTGGGTGTCGGTTCTTTTTAGTAAGCTTGTTTAGTTCTCTATAGTCCATACAAAGTCTAAGAGACCCATCTGCCTTTGTGGCAAAAACTACTGGAGCACCCCACTCCGATATACTACGTCTTATGAACCCCTTCTCAAGCAACTCCTTTACTTGCTTATTGAGTTCCCTCCTTTCACGAGGAGCCATGTGGCGCACTGGCAAAGATACGGGTTTAGCATTATCCACAAGATAAATTCGAAAGTCTATTTCCCGCTTTGGAGGTAAGCCCTTCACCTCCTCAAACACATCCGGATATTCCCGGACCACTTCTACCGATCGCAGGTTCTCTACAGACGCGTCAAGCGATTCAAGATAACTTAGCATAACGGAATTTATGGGATTACAAAAGATGTCGAGAGCATTACCAAGGCGAGTCACAAGCCTAACTACTCTCCTTTCACAATCAAGAATGGCCCTATTTCTAGACAACCAATCCATTCCTAAAATTAGCCCATAGCCCGTGAAGCCCAATACATAAGCATCACATCTAAATTCAACGCTAAGTATAGAGATTTTCAAATCCAAACATATCATGGTCAAATGAGCCGAACCCCCAATTGGATTTGAAACGACCAAGGGATCCTCTACTAAACTGGTGTTCAAGTGCAGTGATTCAACTAATGATGCAGAGATAAACGAATGAGATGCGCCAGAATCGAATAAGGTACGGACAGGATGATCAAACAGAAAAACTAAGCTTTCAACAGAAATTGTTCTCCCTTTTTCTTGCAGCGGTGGGGCCGCAATAGCCTGAACTTGCCCCCTTGCCTGCCCTGGTGCCATAAGAGCCTGCACCTGTCCTCCCGAGGTAGACCCTGCCCTCTGCCCCTTCTTTGGACAGTCCTTCACTAAATGTCCCGCATCTCCACAATGAAAACAACCAGTCCTCTTTTTCTTTCTACAATCTTTGCTGAGATGGCCAGGCGTCCCACAATTGAAGCATTTCTTCTTCCCTTTGCCATTATTGTTTTTACCACCCTTCTTATTTTGCTGTTGGGGTTTCTTCTGATCCCCTTTCTTTTCAACTGCCTTATCCTCATGCATAAGTGCCATTTCTACTAGCTTTTCAAAGGTGGCTCCCATAGGGATGTGGGTCATAGCCAACCCTTGCAACGGTTCATTCAAGCCTCTAACGAACCTCAAAGCTTTCTTCTCTGGCGTGTTCACCAACTCCAAGCCAAACCTTGCTAACTGATTAAATTTATTGACATATTCCTTTACTGATGAGCTCCCTTGCTTTAGTGCCAGGAATTTTTCCATATTTAAGTTCTCCTCTGCCCTTGAAAGAAACTTTGCCTCAAACCTTCGTCTGAAATCCGCCCATGAATCAACTGGACGTTCCCCGTTAGTGACCTCCCACCAAAACGAGGCCTCTCCCTTCATTAACCAAGCAGCTAAACGGACTTTCCTCCCATCTTCCACTTCAAAGATATCCAACAATTCCTCAGTCTCCTTAAGCCAATCTCTGGCCTCCACAAACGTCTCAGTCCCTTGAAAAGTTTTTCCTCCCATAGCCTTGAATTCCTTGCATGTCTTTGCAAAAGTGTCAACACGAGGAGGAGGAGGAGGAGGAGGAATGGGTGCAACTAGGGGTGGAGGAGTATCCGCTGGGCCTGCAGTGGTGGCCCTAGCCTCCAAGTATCTCCTAAACCACCCTGGAATCGTCACACCTTCTGGGAGATTAAGATCTTCAGCCATGCTGAAACGAAAAAGGAAAGATTCAAAATGGAGAATTCGAAAGATAAAGATAAGGATGTGGCTATTTGGGATTATGTTTTTCATAAAAACTCTCTTTAAATAACATGTGTTTTTTTTTTGAAAGCACTTCTTCCAAAAATACTTTAGAAAAAAAAATATTTTTCTAAAAAACTTTTTTATCTGTTCTGGTAACCTTATGCTCTGATACCACGTGTAACACCCCGCGTCCATTAATGTCACTCACAAAGGGAATGCATTAACTTCCATGGAGGTTTTAAGTGAATATAGAACAGTAAAATTACAACAAGACAGATATAAAATAGTACTTAGAAATTCAAAAACTTTATTTCATTGTAGCAGAAGTCAAAACATGTTTGATTACATCATAACACCATATTCAATGTCAAGTACAATATCTATCTTGATAAAACAAGTACATAATCCCATTACATGAATAGCCATTAAAAAGAAAGATAACAAGCTGGACTTTACTTCAGCAGTCCAAGCTTTCCAGAAGATAAGCGATCCAACTAGACTCCACTAGAACTTGGCCCAACCTGCGGACCTGAAGGGAGAAAAAGGATGGAAAAGAGGGGGTCAGACATAAAGTCTGGTGAATATGATAATTCTACAATACTATTACCAAAATAACTGGACTAAGGCATAAGCTGGAAAACAAGAAAATGTCTATGAAGAGCAGATTAAGGACATAGACAATCGCTAAAGGCAACGTTATAGGCGCTCCTAAATACTAAAGGATAAACACTATACTGCACCACACCAGTCACCCTAAAGATTCATCCCACTTAGCTTCACATAGAAACTTTCCCAATGGCTTTATGTACCCCTAGCTGACTACATAGGTGCCGCCTGCCCCTATCTCCACTAGGTGTACCCTACTTCCCATTATTCGATCGGCTCCCTTACTCGTAGATACCCGTGCTGGCCCCACAGTGGGGTGTATCACTCCCCTAAAGTGGCAACCTGATACAACGGACATGCACGGCTTATACCTACACAATGCAACAACGCCTTACCTACCAGCCCGGGTCCACACATGCATATGAAACCCGTTGGACTTGCGTTGCCACCGCTCCCTGTTTTGGCCTCTTATAGTCAAACCCAGTATGCGTGTCCCGTCCTCGACTTGGGTCGAGCCCACAAAGATACGTTTTGGGATACTGGTTGAAATGGGCCCCCACTATTTACCACAAGCATTCCACCTAAGCTTGTCCCCATTAGTCCATCCCACTTAACCCACTTAGTCATGTTCATTTACATGTGTGTTTGGTTAAGTCTAATCGTATTTCAAATGCCTCTAAAGGCAACCACCAGATTCCTCATGCCACCCAAGGCACCTACTTAACCCCCATGTCCCACCTTACATGATTATCTGGTTAAGTATTTCTTAGTTCATTAAGGCCATAACCTCATAAAGACCTCTCACATTAGACTGGCATTTATGGCACCTGGATTTGCCGGGCGGGTCCGGGCAGTCTTACACCATAAAAGAGTCTAACCTCGTGTCTTTACAACTGTTATGCTTTAGTTTGGGCCTAGGACCTCTCACATTGGGCCGGCATTTGTGACTACTGGATTTGCCGGGCGGGTCCGGGCAGGTTTACATCACAAACGGGTCCAACCTCGTGTCCTAAGCATTGATTATTAATAATAATCCACTTTCCCCCAATTTTAATAATTCCCTACTTGAATTATTAATTACTTCCAATTTTTAACAATGTCCATAATTGACTCAATTATGGACATCCATTCATGGTATGCAAAATCTTACAAAATTGCACCCAATTTATTAATTCCTAATATTACCCCTACCCCACGTTTGAACGTTTATTCGCAAAATATATGTTAGACTCGAATAGCCTAACTCATAGCATAAAAGAGATTATCATAATAACAACATGTATATGTGACCAAATGAATCATAATAAGGGGTGAAACTTGCATATGTCCAACTTGCATAGATTATACATGTCATGGACCTAAAGGTGTCAACTTGTTCAAAATTCACCTAATATAATCTCAATCAATTTTCATAAACTTACATATGAACATGTGTGAATCAACATCATCTAATTTTTTTAACAACATGGTTTTATATGGGTACACCTAACTCAATAGGCAAATTCCCATAATCAAGTTTTATTTAATTATAGTTTCAAGTTTATGGGTACACCTAACCTAATAGGCAAATTCCCATAAACAAGATCCAT
This sequence comes from Allium sativum, assembly GCA_030737875.1. NCBI lineage: Eukaryota > Viridiplantae > Streptophyta > Magnoliopsida > Asparagales > Amaryllidaceae > Allium > Allium sativum. The sequence continues at coordinate 164,294,717 of CM060923.1, forward strand.
TTAAATTAAGAAAAAAAAAACATAACTTTAAGCATGATCCAACAACATCATGATTTTTCAACATAATATAGCATGATTTATAACATGGCATAGTATGATAGTATAACATAGCTTGACATGATTCTCAACATAGCACGACATAGCATAAGAGAATTACAACATAGCATGACATAGCATATATAATTTACATCATACGACAACATAATAACATAATAAGAGATCCACAATATATAGAATTTACAATTACAAATCACATCACTTTCTTGTGATCCATTCATAACTGAGTCAAATTAGTTTGTAATAGTCTTGTGAGAATCATCATACTCACCAACAAAAGAAAAGAATTAGAGAAAGAGAGATCTTTTGATTTGATTTGTGTAGATTTGTTGTAGATGATTAGGCTTCCTCTTCTTAGTTTGTGACGGCTATGCTGATCTCCATGGCAGCAGCATGACGGTAGCTTCTCTAATTTTACAAGTGATTTAGGTCTAGGGTCTACCCACTTATTTATAGATTTTAGAATTCATTTAGGCCATTAGATTTAACCTAGAAATAACCGCAGCCGTTCAGACAAGATGGGGTTTATTGTTGACTCAGCAATGAGTCAGAAGTGACTCAGCAAACACTCAGCATATTAATAAACTTCTATTCATGTCATAAATATATATATATTTTCTACAATGTACATATTAGATACATCCCCCTTTACTTATTATTGTTTTTATATACATATTAGATACATCCCCTCTCTCACACACTTATTAATATTTTTATATTCATATTAGATACATCCCCTCTCTTACACACTTATTAATATTTTTATATTCATATTAGATACATCCCCTCTCTTACACACTTATTAATATTTTAGCAACTTTAGTGTTAATAGAAAATTCGGGGTGTTACATTGACCCAATCAATCCCCGTTAAATACAAAGATCCTGGATGCCCTACGATCTCGTGCACGATAGGAGATAAAACAATTAACAAATGCCTAGTAGATTTGGGTGCAAGTGTCAATTTGATTCCATATTCCGTTTACCATCAACTTGGTTTAGGTGAACTTAAGCCAACGAAAATAACTCTTTAATTTGCTGATCGTTCAATTAAGAAACCCATCGGAGAAATCGAGGACGTACTCATCAAAGTTGGTCAATTCATATTCCCTGTCGATTTCATTGTTTTGGAAACTCAACCCGTCAATAATCCAATGAGTCGAATTCCATTGATTTTAGGACGACCCTTTTTGGCTACTTCAAATGCTTTAATAAATTGTCACAACGGTTCAATGAAAATCTCTTTTGGAAACATGACTCTAGATCTTAACATTTTTAATCTTGAAAGTCATTCGAATGAATCGTGTGACCAAACCTTGGAAGTTAATGCCATTCACGAAAATTTCGAAAACGAATCGATTGACCTTAATGATGAGTGTGAGGACAAGTACGACAAATTGTTCCATGACACTCCTAACGAAGTTGAATACCCGCTTCCGTTTATATCACTTTCAGTTGAGCCCGAATCTCAACCAAGTTCTTTGATCTAGAAACCACCAAAGTTGGATCTTAAACCTCTTCCCGATCACCTTAAGTACGTTTACTTAGGTGATAACGATACTTGTCCTATCATAATTTCTTCAAATTTAACTCATGATCAAGAAATTTCTCTTCTTTCAACTCTTTCTAAAAACAAAGACGCAATCGGTTGGTCCATTTCAGACACCAAAGGAATTAGCCCCGCAATCGTTCAACATCGAATTCACTTAACCGATGAAGCCAAACCCACTCGCGAAGCGCAACGTAGGCTTAACTCTAAGATGAAAGAGGTAGTTCGCGAAGAAATTCTTAAACTTCTTGACAATGGTATCATTTACCACATTTCTGATAGCTTATGGGTTAGCACCATTCACGTTGTTCCTAAAAAAGTCCGGACTTACCGTCGTCGCAAATGAACAAAACGAACTTCTTCCTACTCGGACTCAAACGGGTTGGCGTGTTTGCATTGATTATCGAAAATTTAATGCTGCAACACGTAAAGAACACTTTCCTCTTCCCTTCATCGATCAAATGCTCGAACGTTTAGCCGGTCATGAATTCTATTGCTTTCTTGCTGGTTATTCTGGCTATAACCAAATTCCAATCGCTCCTGAAGATCAAGAGAAAACGACTTTAACATGTCCATTCGGTACCTTCGCTTATCGACGTAAGCCTTTCGAACTTTGCAACGCTCCTGCTACTTTCCAACGATGTATGGTAGGCATTTTTTATGATATGATCGAACGCTTTCTTGAAGTTTTTATGGATGATATTTCGATCTTTGGCGATTCTTTTTCCTCTTGCTTACATCATCTTGAACTTGTTTTGAATCGATGTAAAGAAAAACACTTAACGTTGAATTGGGAAAAATGTCACTTTATGGTCAAACAAGGCATTGTCCTTGGACACATAATTTCAAATAATGGCATTGAGGTAGATAAAGTGAAAGTTGATGTTATTTCGAAACCACCCATTCAAAATGTGTTAAGGACATTCATTCATTTCTAGGGCATGCTGGCTTTTACCGACGCTTTGTGAATGATTTTAGCAAAATCGTCCGTCCTTTAACTACTCTTCTAGGAAAGGACATTCCATTTGATTTTAGCGCTGAATGTGTTGCCTCTTTTGAACGTCTGAAAAACGAACTCATTTCAGCCCCGATAATCTGCTCTCCCAACTGGGAACTTCCTTTGAAATCATGTGTGACGCTTCTAACTTCGCGGTTGGTGCTGTCTTAGGACAATGCATCAACAAAATCCTTCACGTAATTTACTATTCGAGTATGACCTTGAACGACGCTCAACTCAATTATACGACCACCGAAAAAGAACTTTTAGCTGTCGTTTTTGCGCTCAAGAAGTTTCGATCTTACTTGGTTGGTTCTCACATCACAGTCTACACTGACCATTCTGCTCTTCGACACCTTTTAGCTAAAAAGGACGCTAAGTCACGCTTAATTCGATGGATACTTTTACTCCAGGAATTCGACCTTGCAGTCAAAGACAAAAAAGGATCCGACAACGTTATAGCCGATCACTTGTCTCGTCTTCCGAACGCACCATCTTCTTTGCCGATCAACGAAAACTTTCCTGACGAACAACTCCTTTCTGTTTCAATCGACCCTTGGTTCGCCGACATAGTGAATTATCTAGTCACTAAGGAAACTCCCTCTTTTTGGTCCAAACAAGATAAATACAAATTTCTATCCCAAGTGAAATACTTCTACTGGGACGACCCATACATGTTTAAGTATTGTCCGGACCAAATCATTCGTCGATGCATTCCTGATAGCGAAATTAGGAGCGTTCTCTCATTCTGCCATGATCATGCCTGCGGTGGACATTTTGGTCCTAGGAAAACCGCCGAAAAGGTGCTTCAATGTGGTTTTTATTGGCGCACTCTCTTTAAGGACGCGTTCAAATTTTGTAAAACTTGCAGTCGTTGCCAAATGCTAGGAAAGAGATCTCGACGAAATATGATGCCTTTGAACCCCATCCTTACGATCGGAATTTTCGACGTTTGGGGTATTGACTTTATGGGACCATTCCCAAATTCTTTCGGAAACTTGTACATTCTTCTAACCGTTGATTATGTTTCGAAATGGGTCGAAGCCGTTCCATGTAAAACAAATGATCATAAAATGGTCGTGAAATTCCTAAAAGAAAACATCTTTTCACGGTTCGGCACACCTCACACAATAATAAGCGACAATGGAACACATTTCTTTAATCGATCTTTTGAATCCTTAATGAAAAAATACTCGATAACCCATAAGTTGTCCACTCCTTATCATCCGCAAACGTGTAGTCCAGTCGAAGTGTCGAATCGTCAAATAAAACAGATTCTGGAGAAAACTGTAAATAAAAACCGGAAGGATTGGTCATAGAAATTGATCGACGCGCTTTGTGCTTACCGTACTGCTTTTAAAACTAATCTTGGAATGTCCTCTTTCCGATTAGTCTATGGTAAAGCCTGTCATTTACCCGTTGAACTTGAAAATAAAGCACTTTGGGCAATAAAAAACTTAAACCTTGATCTTGAACAAGCTGGCGAAAACCGAAAATTGCAACTCAATGAATTAGAAGAAATCAGCAATGACGCTTATGAAAATGCGAAAATTTACAAGGAAAAAATCAAAGTTTTTCATGACAACTCAACCCTAAGAAAAACGTTTTTGCCAAACCAAAAAGTTCTATTATATGACTCACGACTTCATTTATTCCATGGAAAGTTAAAGTCAAGATGGACCAGACCATATGATGTTTGAACTATTTTTCCACATGGTGCCATCGAAATAGTAAACCCGAGGGATGAAGCCATATTCAAAATCAACGGTCAACGTCTAAAACCATTCTTGGAATTACCCACCGATCGAGAGGAGGAGCTCATGATTCTTCATGAGCCATGCTACGTCAAGTAAGAAAGTTAAGTTAACCCTCCTTTATAAATATGTAAATATTTCTCTTTTGTTCACTCATTGTGTCATGCATTGACTGTGGGGACACAGTCGAAAATTAAGTGTGGGGGGGGAGTCTCATTTTCATTATATTTTGCATAGTTTAAGTTGTAAAGTTCCCCCTTTTCTTTTTCTTTAAAACCCAAGAAAAAATGTTTTGCATTTTTATTTATTTTAATATATGACATGATGAAGTTAGCATACGGTTTTGGTCGTACGATTAAAATATTTGGAATTTACTTCTCTTAATGGATAACAAAAGAAAAGTTTGAAATATGAGCAAATTTGGTGTAACTGGTTTATAGGAAGATTCATAGGTGATGAGTATGAAACGTTTTCTAAATTGTAATCCGATTAAATGAATGGTTAATTTAGATTACTTACGTTAACATTTTAGATCGTTTAAGAGAAGTTGTGATAAGATATTCTCGTTAAACTCTCTCTCTTAAAAAAAAGAAAAAGAAAAGAAAAGAATATATATATATAATAATCCAATGGTATCCAACATTGTTGGTACATCTGGCGTTGGTGTGCAAACCCGTCAAGCTCTATCCGGCACCTTGTTGACAAAGTCAGTGTCGGTATATCTTGGTCTCATTTCATGAGTTGGTGTATATAGATATAATAATCCAAGGGTATCCAACATTGCTGGTACATCTGGCGTTGGTATGCAAACCCACCAAGCTCTATCCGGCACCTTGTTGACAAAGTCAGCATCGGTACATCTTGGTCTCATTTTATGAGTTGGACACCTTAGGATTACTGACCCTCACGTAAGTCGTAGTGCAGTGTAGGGGTGGTATACCTAGGTATTTGTAAGTAATAATAATGTAAATATTTTGTAATAAAGAGAGAGTTAGCACTTGAAATCCAAGCACACTCTTCACTTATTTGACCTAGCTTGCTAACCAAAAGTAATTAAAGATGCCATCTTACGATTGTTGATATTGATTACAGAATTCATTTCATATTTGCACTATGTTTTTACCACAACAATTGCCCATGCTGGAGGAGTTTGTAGCGATTACTGACTTTTGTTTGAAGTTTTGATTAGTAACGGACTTAAATTTCATAGTGACGACCCAAACTTGTGTTAACTCCTTCATGTAAAATTTAAAAGTAAATTACCCAATTGTAAATAATCTTGCATTTTGTAAATACTTTTTACGTATAACATTTGGATTTTGTGGGTAGTATCCGCTGAAAATCCTCATGAGACAACACTCGTCCTACTGGGGACACCCAGAGGTTTAACGGCTTATTGCATACGCTTAATGCAATCGTGCTCCCTACGAAAGTGGATTTATCTTAGTTTCTTTACTTTATTCGAGGACGAATAAAAAGATAGGTGTGGGGGTATTTGATGTGCATGTAAAAATGCACATTTATATTCACATATTTACTCTTGTTTAGTTTAATAAATGAACATTTTTGGGTATTTTATGTGATCAAACCATGTTTTAAGTATTTTCAAAATCATTACTTATTTTGGGGAAAAAGGGGGTCACTTGTGCATGTTTTAATTTGTGAAATCTTTTACTCGTTCCTTGTTATTTACTCTTGTGGGAATTTAGGAGCTAAAATGATATATATACATGAAGAGATGAAGGAAAGCATGCACATACACAAGAGAAGGCAAAGAATTAATACATCTTATGGATAGTGGAGGGCCCATCTTTCAACTCGCCCACTTGCTTCATATTATTGAATGGGACAAAAGGCCTCATGCTTTCTACATGACATATTAGTGGCTAATATCAATTAGAGGCTTCATGAATGTGCATTTTGGGGACTTCCTAAGAAAAGTGATTAGGGTTTTAGGGTTTTAGATCATGTATATATACCCCTTGTTTCATGTATTTTGCATCTCCTTTTTAGCATATGAAAGTGTAAGTGATCAAATAAATAAAAATGGCTTCCAAGCCTATTTCTTTTATGTCTATCTTATGTCTCTTTTTTATAGAAAGGATGATGTGAGCTTTGGGAAGCACAGAATTAAAAAAAGAACTAAAATGTAACAAAGCAACCGAAACAAAACAGAAACAAACAACACAAAGAACAGAACAGAACTAACAAAACAAAGCTATGCCCAAAAAATGAATCAGGAGAAAACAGAAAAGTAGTAAGAAAATTGGACAAAAAAGAAAGAAGAACAATAGAGTTTTTTTTAAATAACTGAAATGAGAATAGAGAATGCAAACAGACAGTAAAAAATGCAAGTTTAAAATAGTATAAGAAAACTGTTTGTGAGAAACTTTTTTTCTAAAAAAAAACAAGATGCAAAAATGCAAATATAAGTAAGAAGGCAGAGATGAGAGGACAGGAATGCAGAAATCAAAAGTTTAATTTTTTTTTTATAGAACACACCGAAAACAAGTAACACATAACAAAAATGAACAAAACACAAACAACAATGAACTATAAACAAGATCAACCCCCCCCTTTTTTTTAAGGATAGACAACAAAAACAAAAACACAAAACTACTCAAATGACCAAAAACAATAAACACAAAATGCAACACAAACAACAATTTTTTTTTAATAGAATTAGCACTAAAAGAAAATGAACACACACACAAAAACAAACAAAAGTGAACAGAATGAAACAAAACAAACACATTTTTTTCAAGAGAACAACAAACTAGATAGAAAACTAATTCGAAGAATAAAACTAAAATTAAAATCTCTCCCAGGAAACGGCGCCAAAAACTTGTTCGCTAAACGATATTTCTATTGAATTAGAAAATCGTCACGAATATTGAAATAACCGCAAGTGCACGGTGTACTATTGTAATACGTAGTGAGTGCGAGTTGATCCACGGGGAAAGAAGTAATTTCAATTTTCGTGACGATTTTCTAATTCAATAGAAATATCGTTTAGCGAACAATCTGGATCATGAACTTGCTTTCTAAGTTGAGATACGTGGAATACATCATGCACTCCATGCAACCAATCTGGTAATTGAACTCTATAAGCGAGAGTTCCAATCCGTTCAAGAATAGGGAATGGACCAATGAATTTGGGTGCCAATTTCCTTGTTTTACCAAACCGGACTACTCCTCTCATCGGAGATATCTTTAAATATACATAGTTGCCAGCAACAAATGATATATCTCTTCTTCTCTTATCTGCATAGATCTTCTGTCGGCTTTGAGTGACTAGTAATCGTTTCTTAATGAAATCGACTTTATCCGCAGCATCGTGAATCATATCTGGCCCCAATACAAGTCTATTTCCAGGTTCAACCCAACAAGCAGGGGATCAGCACGGTCTACCATACAATACTTCGAATGGAGACATTTTCATGATCGCTTGGTAGTTGTTGTTATATGAGAACTCAGCCAATTGCAAATGGTCTTCCCATGATCCTCCAAAATCAATAATACAAGCCCGCAACAAATCTTCTAGAATACGATTCACCCTCTCAATTTGGCCATCTGTTTGAGGATGATAGGCAGTGCTCAAGTTCAGTTTCGTTCCCAATTCTGCTTGGAATGCTTCCCAGAATATACTAGCAAAAATCAGGTCATGATCACTAATGGTACTCATGGGAACTCCATGAAGTTTAACAATTTCTCTAAAATAAATCTGCGCCAGACTCTGAGCAGTTCTGTTCGATCTGACAGGTATGAAATGGGCGGTCTTCGTGAAACGATCTACGATCACCCAAATACTGTCATTTCCTTTCCTGGTTATGGGAAAACCATCTATGAAATCCATTGAAATATGTTCCCACTTTCCACCTGGAATTTCAAAAGGTTGCAACAATCCAGCGAGCTTCTGCTGATCGCTTTTGACTTGCTGACAGGTGGAACACCGGCTTACATATAAAGAAATGTCACATTTCATGGATCTCCACTGGAAAGTGCGTTTGATATCATTACACATCTTGCTCACTCCTGGATGGATACTAAGCTTGGCTTTGTGACATTCATCCAATACTTCTCTCCGGAGTTCAGCAATGTTTGGCACACATATTTGGCCTTTTAACCTGAGAATTCCATCGTTATCTATCTGAAAACTCAAGGGCTCACCTTGCTGTAGTGTTTCTCCGATTCTTTGAATGAATTGATCATCCTTCTGAAGAGCAGATATTTTATCAATCAATGAAGGCGTAATAATAAAACTGGTGATTATTACATTCTTTCTACTTAGCGCATCAACCACTACATTGGCTTTCCCTAGAGTGTACAAAATCTCAAAATCGTATGCTGCAAGAAATTCTAGCCAACGTTGCTTCCTCAGATTCAAGTCTTTCTGGGTGAACAAATACTTCAATGACTGATGGTATGTATACAGTTCGAATTTCTCACCCAAAAGATAGTGCCTCCAGATTTTCAAAGCAAATACGATGGCTAACAACTCAAGATCATGAGTAACTTAATTTTTCTCATGAGGTTTCAGCTGACGGCTAGCATAAGCAACCACTTGACCTCTTTGCATTAACATTGCACCAAGGGCTTCTCTAGAAGCGTTAGTCCAAACTTTCAAGTCCTCATTGCCATCTATTATTGTTAACACTGGAGTAGTCGTCAGTTTTAACTTCAGCTTCTGGAAAGATGCCTCTCATTCTGGAGTCCAGTTGAATCTCGAATGTTTCTTAGTAAGCTTCGTTAAGGAACTATATGTCTTTGCAAAATCCTTAATGAATTTCAAATAATAACTGGCCAACCCGAGAAAACTTCGGACTTCTGTGGGTGTACGAGGCTGTTTCCAATTATGTATAGCAGTGATTTACTGGGATCCACTGAAATTCCTTGTTTTGACACGACGTGGCGAAGAAATTTGACTTCTTCTTGCCATAATATACATTTGGAAAACTTTGCTTTCAAAACATTCTTTCTCAGAATTTCTAACACTTGTTCCAAATTTTTTTCATGCTCGCTTTCTGACTTAGAGAAGATCAGTATATCATTGATGAAAACCAGAACAAATTTATTCAATATTCCTCTGAATACTCGGTTCATTATATCGACAAAATAAGATAGAGCGTTACATAAGCCGAACGAAAATACTAACCACTTGTAGAATAAGTCTGGACCTCTGAATGCTGTCAAAGGAACAATCTCTTCGGCAATACGCAGCTGATGGAAACCTGTAGCTAGGTCCATTCGAGAAAATACTTGTGCACCATTCAATCGATCCAACAAATCATCAATCTGCGACAATGGATATTTATTATTCAATGTCTACTTATTCAAGTCACGATAATCTACACATAGTCTGAGAGTACCGTCTGACTTCGGGACAAATACCACTGCTGCTCCCCAACCAGAGAAACTAGGTTTGATTAGACCCTTCCATACAAGCTGTCGAGTTTGATTATCTAACTCATCTTTTCCTTCAAGGTCATTCTTCAAATAGAGTGAACTACTGGCCTTGCATTCAGAACCAAAGATATTTTGAAATTAGTTTTTCTCTGCGGAGGTAAGCTAACAACTTCTTCCAACACATCCACATAGTTCTTAACAACTGGGATATTTTCAAAGTCGACCGGAATATTCTCCGTAACGACAGGAACATGTTCTAATTGAGCAGGAGAAACATCTAAAGCTGCCCGGAAATCCTTTCTATCAGAATCCGGTCCTTCGCATGGAATGGTTATATAGTTGCCTGATTTAATCTTCGCCTTAACGACTCTGTCGGCGCATTTAAACTCAGCTTCATATTTGGTTAACCAATCCATTCCCAGAATCAGATCAAACTCTGTAAAATTCATGACGATGGAGATAGTAGGTAACCGATAACATGAAAAAGAAACAGGAACCCCACAAACCCAACTAAGATCAAGGGAACCGCCAACCGGATTATGAACAGTCATTGGTTCTTTAAGCTTTTTCAGATTCAAATCTAGCTTCTTAACCGCATTCTTTGCAATAAAGCTTCGTGACGCGCCTGTATCAAATAATACCTTGACTGTAATATTTTTGACAGTAAGTGTGCCTTCTAAAACATCTGACTTTCTCTGATTACCGGAGGGTTCGGAAGTTTCTGCTACTTTATTTACCTGAACCTCTTTAGATTTCTTTGATAGCTGACACTCCCTTGTAACATGACCGGCTTAGTGGCACTCATGGCATTACCTTTCACCATGAGATTTGTTTTGTTTCTTATTGGGTTTAGACCCACCCTTTATATGACTCTATAGAGACTTGCAACTTATTGACAGATGTCTTTGCTTATTGCAGTTAGAGCATACGGCAGTGGTTGCTAGTCCTTTTTCCGATTTAACCTTCTTTCGATCGACTTTAGCCTGCTACTGAACTCAGACTTCGTACTGGCCTTAGGCTGTGTACTTGTGTTTGGGCTATCAGCTTCAAACTTCCTTTTACTGCTAGTGCTGACTTCCTCTTCATCACCAAAAAGGCCTTGCTTATCCAGATCTTCATACTAATAAGCCATGTATATCATTTCAGAAAAAGGAAGCTTCACATGCCCCATCACACTATTCTGGTATCTTCTTTGAAGACCATTAATAAACCTCAGATTCTTCCTCTTCGGATTTTGAATTAGATGAAGGGCAAAATGAGAAAGTTCATTGAATCTCTTATGATATTCTTGGATATTCATATCTCCTTGTATCAAATAGTAGAATTCATCACATAACCGCTCAGTTGCTTATGAAGGAGTAAATCTTTCACTGAAAATCTCTTTGAATCTATCCCAGGTGATATCACCTTCTGGATTATCCTTAATGATTGTTTCCTACTAGATTAAAGCTTTATCTTTGAGTGCCCAAGATGCCACCAATCTTTTCTGATCATCACTCAACTGGAAACGTTAAAAAATCCTTTCTGCGGAACTCATCCAAGCTCGAGCTTGAATAATGGATTCATTGCCTGAGAATTGTACTCCACCCAGATTTCGATATCTATTAAATAGAGCTTCTAGATCTGGTTCTGCATTCCTTCTGTTTTTGACACTCATTTTCTAGTACTTCTGCAAATAGCAGACCAAGTGTCAGGTCAACAGAAAAGATATTTTAAAGCATAGAGACATATATTTGAATGTAAATGTGTATATCGAGGTGTATTTCATTCTTCTATACTCATACTAGGATATAACTGATCCTATCTGTAATGAGTTATTCGTCCGAGAACACTACTAATTCTATTTCTGACGAGTTCGTTAATATGGTATATTCCAGAACTAAGCTTAACCAAAGCTCTGATACCACGTTTGTGACGATCAAAACCCCATACGACGACGGCAAGGGTAATCTTTGGAATATAACACATAAACAGATAACAGCAGATACAAAAATAAATAAATACACCAGATAATGTACAACATAATATACCGGATAAATATAAACATCAGAGTTACACAGTATACAGGATCATACTTAGTACAAAATACAGTTCAGCTTTGCATAAATGTCTACAGTGGAAACAAAACATAATATGTACAACAGGAGCTGAACAGCGTAAAAGATATAAATGATAGAATCCATTTTCAGCCCCAGCTATCCAGAGAGAGCCTGCTAAAACCTGAATACAAGGATGCCCATGTAAAAATAAGGGCACCCGAGTTTGCAAGTGAAACAGACTATGAGTCAGTCATGGGACTGGTATGAGAAATCTACTTAGCATATTTTATAATATGGCTAATCACAGGACCACACCACTTTCGCAAAATGGGTTTACTCCATTGGATTGCCTGTGCTTTAAAACAAATAAATATTTTAAACATCGCAATGTTTTTCATAAAAGTGAAGCCATTATAAGAGTCAGTTCCCATCACACAATGCAACACAAACTGGAGGATAGAGTTTTACCTTATAATGGCCAAAATATGCTTGATACGAGCAAAACAAATCATTTGATATTATTATTTGTGTTTATATGTTTCAAAAACAATTTGAATCATAACTATCAATCATAGACGGCATGGGTACCATATATCATGTCGCTATATATATATATATATATATATATATATATATATATATATATATATATATATATATATATATATATATATATATATATAGACACACACACACACACACAATTAAAACCGCACGATGTCATATTTGGAAATTGGATTTCCGTCATGAACCAAGGCCAGCGATCGTCCTTACCACTTCGAGACTCTCTAGCCCGAGCCTCAGGCAAGTACTCTGTCAAGCCTTGGATCGTCGGGGCCGGTCCACCGATGTGGATTAAAATGCCTGAACACTGCGTTTCCCCACCCTATGGGGTGTAAACTAGTCATCTCCGACCAAATCATCGGCTCCAAAGATATTGATCTAACCGAGGTGCCTCGCAATCCATCATCCACATAAGTAAAATGTCAAGCCGTGTAAAAGCTGACACCACTCCTAGCTAGAAAGAAACGCAGGTCCTCCCTGATGTCCTCTCTCGTTTATGGCTCATACCGGGGTGTGAGGCTCGCGAAACAATGCTAAACACAAAGCTAGCTATTCAAAGCCCTGCTTTGATCATCAACCACAAAGCTCTGCTTTTCAACAAAAGCTTTGATCACTGCATCTCAGCATGCCACACAGGCAGTTTATTCCATGCGACTGACGTCTATCAATCACACAGATCCAATGTCAGACACGCAGTCCATTTACAAGTCCGTTCTGGGTCTGAACGAAACCGGAGGGTCTTTATTCCTTGCACATCCGTACAATCAACATGTACGTCCGGACGGCTACCACTACATCCCCTTCGAGGTAGCTACTCCTATCATAAGCATCAGTAGCACCCCTCCATTCGATGTGAAGATCATCGGTCTTGCACCGACTTCATATCTTCGAATTTTAATTGTCAATCAATTATTTGAAATAAGAATTAACTCAGCCTTTTCAAATAATTCACGTATATTTAGAATTTCAAATCAATTCATTTCAGTGGTTAAATTATTCGACATCATTAATTTGATTCTTTAATGTAATTTTCACGCCAAATACATTCAACCATCAAATATTCAAAAAACCGAGCAAATTCAGTTTATTTTCATTTCATATCGTTTATAATATTTTATAACGATTTATCGCTATTTTTATTCATTTAAAAATAACAAATTCATTCAAACGACGCTTCAGGCCATAACGCGGCCGTGACGCTGTTTTTCTTCAGATTTGATTTGCACATATCTGAAAATCTAACCGTTGGATCTTCACAAATTTCATATCATTAGAAAGATCTTTTCAAAACGAATCCAACGGTTTCAGTTTTGGGAAAATCTGATGGTCGGATTTCCCAATACAATCGTTTGAAGTTACGATTTCAAAATACGAACAGCAGCGTCGTTATTCAATTTATTTTAATTATATATATATATATATAATAGATTCTGGCTCTGTTTTTCTTTAGATTTGAATTTGACATTCTAGAGGATCCAACCGTTGGATCTTTACAAAGTTGGTGTCGTTGGAAAGATATTTCCAAAGCGAACCTAACAGTGGCGGTTTCGGGAAAATCCGATGGTCGGATCTCCCGCAATAATCGTTTGAAATCACGATTTCAAAATACGAACTGTTGCTTCGTTATTCGATTTATTTCCATTATATATATATATATATATATATATATATATATAATTCATTCTTCGATTTCAAAACCATATTCATTTCATATATTTGATAAAAATGATATTTTTATCCAACTGATATTTATTTCAACACATCACTATTTTTAACAATTCATATATGTAACAAAAATGTAAATTTTATTGTCAAACAATTTGTTTCAAAACACAATTATTTTATATACTTCATATAGATGATAAAAATGTGATTTTTATTATAAAACAATTTATTTCAAAACACGATTATTTTATATACTTCATATAGATGATAAAAATGTGATATTTATTATAAAACAATTTATTTTAAAACACGATTATTTTATATACTTCATATAGATGATAAAAATGTGATTTTTATCTTTAAAAGAATTTATTCAACACATGAATTTCTATTCAACACATGAACTTCTATTCAACGCATGAACGTGGTTTCAACACATGAAAATAAATCAAACACAGAAATATTTCAGAAAATTTCGGCAGCATCACGGCAGGGTAGTAAAAACCGGCACCGTCCCGAGTACGGCTCTTCGCTCTACCTTAAAACCTCGCTGTTTTTGACAATGGGGATTTCAATATCTAGTTCGTACGCAGACGGATTTTTCCGTATACTAATCCTATTGGGATTTCAACCACAATCAATCATTTCCAATCAATCATTTCCAATCAATCATTCATGATATTCAACAAAATTCACATCAACCAATAATCCAACCAATATCACAACCAATATATATCGTCCATGGTCTGTGGACGAGGGAATTATATATATATATATATATATATATATATATATATATATATATACGAACATAACTATATGTTACAATTCATTTCCATATCATTCAACGTATATATAATTTTTACAATGCATGTGTAACTCATACATCGAACATACAACTTATACAATGCTTATACATGAGGTGTACAATGCTTATATAACTCATACATCGAATATAAGATATTTCACAATGGGTTCCACTCCACCAAAAATAGCAGAAGGCTCAGAAAAATATCCGGTCTCTTCTAGAATGTAGAAGACGTCCTCATGGTCCCGGCGTCTCTTGTTTCTCTGAATTTCGACAAGAAATGAAAAAGATATGATTTTTACAGCGAAATCATAAACCGTAGCGCTTTAAAGTGCTATAATCAGTTGAAATTATGTTTGGCCGTTACCTTTCTGTTTTCTTCAAAACTAGGTCACGGATTTGCGTGAAATCCGAGCAGCGATTCGTCGATTGGTCTTCACCACGAGGAAGAGGGAGGGGAAGCGCACAAGGGGGTGGGGGTTTCGTCGAACTCGATGGCAGTGGGTGGCTCTGGCGGCGGCTCGAAGTCGTTGACTTTAGGAGGTCAATCCGGCCTCGACACGCAATGAAAAAATCTAACCTTTATATGGATTTGAAGTTGGGGATGTCCTCTACAAAATTCTCAACTGGGGGAAGGTCTGATTTTGTGTATGGAAGGAGAAATCGAGGGGAGAAGGAATCAAACACTTTCCGCCGTCGCCTTGAACGTGTTGTCGGGGAGAGAGAAAGTGGCTAATGAATTTGATTGGCCCGTGTATTTTATTTATTTATATATTTTTCTAAAATTCCAAAAATACCCCTCTTCACATACTAGCTCCAATCCAAACCCAACAACTATCGTCCCTAGCTAAATACCCCCATTTCGAACACAATGAGATATGTTTTGTAGGCCCATTCAACTGTTTCAGTCTGTTTTTCTTCAAATTAAAATATAAAACATTCAATATTCGATTTGAACGTACATTTCAATTTGCCGGGGCCACATACTGATTCTAAAAATTCCCGAAAAATAAATCTAACTATGTTTTGACGATACGGTCCCAACAAAACTAGTTTCATCAAATTCTGAGACTTTTTGTAAAATGGCCATTTTCGGGTCGATCCAATTTAATTAAAATTGACCAAACACATTTTTCTTCGCCACGCTCACATATTAACTTTAAAAATTATGAAATTTAAAACCTAGCCATAATTTTACATCCTGGATCCAACAAAAGTGGTTTTGTCAGATTCTGAGGTCGTTTGTAAAATGTCTATTTTGAAGGGCGATATATTCTCTATAGCGACCTTTCTGAAAATTCATTTGGTCATAACTTTTGATTCCCTTTATGAAACTTTGATTTTTCAGATTCGTTAGAAAGATCTTCAGTAACAGAATTAAATAATTTGGGTTTCACTAAAATCCGTTTTATTTTGCACCCGGTACAATCGGTCAAAGTTTGAATTCAAATTTTGAAACTACCGCGCCATTTCAGGCCTTGTTTATAATTTAAAATAATTATATTTATTTTCAAACATTGATTCAAACTAACTTTTCGTCGTTATTATTTAAAATATTTATTTTAAATATTTAAAATCCACTAAAATAGCCAATTTAAAAATTTTAAACTGGTTTAGATTTTCTGGGTCGTTACATGATTATAATTTGAATTGTTTCAAAGGTTTAAATCTTTATTTAAAGTTTGAAATTAAATTCAAATTGAAATGATCTAAAATTTGTTATTTGAAATTTGAACTAAAATTGATTATAATTAGAATTGTTTCAAAGGTTTAAATCTTTATTTAAACATTGAAATTAAATTCGAATTAAATGGTTTAAATGAATATTATGAACTCGAACTCGGATTTGATTTGAATCGAATAGATTCAAATAATATTTCAAAATTGGAAGTTATCCTTTAAAATGGATTGTTCTCAAATAAATTTGATTTTGGGAATTGATTTGGACTGGATATTGGAAATCGATTTGGTATGTTTTGAGATTTGAACTTAGGTTCGTATTTATTGAAAATGGAAAGAAACTGCTAATTTGAAATTACTTCTACAAACTATTTTATATATAAACTATTTTCTAAATTTTATCACTTTGATATATGGGGTATTTTATATTAATTTTTTCCAAAGCCTATTCTTTCTGTATATATATTAAGTGGTTATTTTACAAAATATTTTATATATACATAACCATTTTCAATACTCAAGCTGATTTGATTTCCAAACTATTCCAAATCTCCCAACTATTTACCATTATACAAAAATTTATTAAAACCCCCAAACTATATTCAAACTTATAAACTGTTTTAGAAGTGGAATCATTTACATTTAAATCTCTGATATAAAAGTAAATATGATTATTATGATGTTAAAATCAGAAATGAATTCAAAACTATTTTGAAGTAAATTGAATGATCCAAATAAAATCTGGTTAATTGAAGTTATAACCAATTATTGAAATTGAAATTTATCTCAATGTGAATATGAATTTGAAAGAAATATTATTGTTATTAAAATAATATGATATTTTAAAGTGAAATTGGTTTAGTTGAATATGATATTTTGATATCATAACGATTCACTTTTGAAATATAAAAGTACCAATCGGTGTGTAACACGGCGGTGGTTGTTAAAGAGACCGGGGCCTCTTATTGACATACTCTCTGTCAATGTTGGAACCACATTAACAACTGTGTACGCGGTGGAGTTCTAGAAATGAAGTATGATGAATTTGGAGGCGATTACTAGATTTGAAGAAAGTGAACGACAATGGATAACCCGGACACTTGTGTCGATTTGGAATGACTAAAATAGGAGCCGTGCCAGACCAAATGAGGCTTGACTACCTCTTAGTGGACATCTGCTCTTCGATTTTTCTAGGCCTCGGGTCCATAATATTACTATTCAGTTGTTATTGTTTGTTGGTGCGCACCCTCGATGGGAGGTATTTCCCTTTGATTCGATATGGGGTGGATGTAATGGGCCGTTAGGGGTAACCACCAGTCTGGATCAGGCAAACTGGTAGCATACTACCTTGGGTATTGCCTCATGTGCCTTGTCATACGTTTATCCTTATGCGAGACAACTACGATTTTGATATTGGCGTAGGTCTATAGGGGACTCACTGTAACATCCCAGATTTTTCGACCATTTAAAATATAATATTTATATATTATATTGAAATTATAATGGATTTTAATCGAATTTATTCATTTAAAATAGAGTTTAAATATATATATTTATATATTAATTAAAATGAGCTCGAAACGTCGCAGTAGTTCGAAATTTTTGATTTGAAATTTAACTGAATATACAGGATCCGATATAAGTCAGATTTCTGTGAAACGAGACAGGTTTTAACCGGTTCGATTATATTTTTCTAATAAAAGAGAAAAATCAAGATTTCAGCTTATAGGTTTCAAGTTATGTTCAATTCAAATTTTCAAATAGTCGCTGTGAAATCGTTTTTAAATTTTATCGATTTATTTATAAATATTAAACGAATTTTTATGTACATACCAACTTAACGACGATGATGCAGTGGTCAGAGATGTACGTGATTATGTTTTATACAATATATTTAATAATCATCAGTTTAAATATGTGACATGTCAAACCATGTTGTATATTACATTTAACTAAGTTCACAAGTATGCCTGACAGAAGATCCTAAATGCCTAAACCAGTCATGATTACAACTTAAGTCATATTGCGAATAACTTGTCCAAGTTCATAAGTGTATATGTTACGTGACCAAAACTTTTCGATTTGGTAAGTGATATTACATATGCCAAGATGATTCCCGATCATGCCAAAACAAAGTTAATAAACTTAAGTAGGATTTAGTAAAAACCCGCTGTAACGTGAAATGCCATTCTCACCTTTCAAAGAGCATGTAATTTACTTGTATAGATACCATTGTATTGACCCACATAACCCGCTGTGAGTTTTGATAATTCATATAAGTTGGTATCGTCAAAATTGTTCATGGAAGTATTGTCGAACCAAAACAGTGCTAATTTGTTATTCATAGTTCATGGAAATGTATCCTATCATATTCTTTATATAATCTGGCCACCATTTACTTAAAGGAAATTAATGGACAGTTTTTTGAACAGTGGAAAACAAGACAATGCATAGTTAAAGAAAGCAGAAAAAGGAAACATATCAGCCATGAACAGAAACTTGAACAGCTAAAAGAAAAGGTCATGACAATTCAAATCTGTAACATGACCATACAAACAGTATATACATATTTATATATACAGTGAATTTATATATCAAATGTATGAACATTTATATCAACAGATCTTGACAGAATCAAACGGTACACATAGAATTCATTTTTCTTATATCAGCAGCCTTTTGGTCTTTCAAGAAACCAGTGAGTCTGAATTGTCTCGATCAGTTTTGATCTGAAAATGAAAGGAGAAAAGAAAAATATGGTTAGAATAGTATATATTCCCATCAAAACAGCTCAAAGAAATAGTGATGAACATTATAGGGCAGTAGTAGGAACAGCTAGGAATGTACATTTGTACAATAAGAAGAAGGGACTATGTTTACACAAAATCTTTACAGCCAAGACAAGCTGTAAATTCACATGTATAGTACAGTAAATCTCACATGCAAATTCACTGTTTTCTTACATTTAAAAATCCGAACTAAAAATCTAACATTCAATTTTCATATCACTGAATTCGACAACTCATAACAGCTATACAACATTTGATACAACCCAATATTGAATTCAAAAAATCTCGGCCAAAATCCATCACTGTACACATAATCTAAAAAGGGAATCAAAACCAATGGCCTAAGCTTGTAGTAGCTAGCCTAAGATAAGACATTGATCTTATCTAATTCAAGAACACTATAAATATGAGTTGCGCATAGGTGTTTCAGTCATGCTAGAACCACAAAAAAAACACAGTAACAAGGAAATAATTCGAAAACCACCAGAAGGAAAATATCAAAACAAAAAAAAAATTATTAAGCAAAAATCACTTCAAATACTTATCTGATTCCGTGTATTGGTTCGGAGGCCAGGGAATTAGGGTTTGGTCGGCTGTTTGTAGGGGATGTTGGAAGAAGCTGGGTCAACTCTGGAAGGCGGAAGGGTCTACGAAGCTACGATAGTGGTTGTTGAAGGAGTTGTGAAGGGTTGGCAAATCGATTGAAGAAGGAGATCGAAGGGACGATCGAAGGGGTAGTGGCTGACGGCTTTGTCTTCTTTGAAGAACAGAGAGGGTTTCGGCCTTGAGTTATTGGGTGGAGGCGGATGCGAAATGGGATTAGGGTTTGTGGCCATGGGATTGACTTTGGGAGAGGCGGCTACTGAATGATCAAAAGAGGTTACGGTAGTAAGGGTTTGAAAGGGCTTTTAAATAAGGCGGTCGGATTCTTTTCGATGGGTCGGCTATTGAAGGTAAAGCCCATTTTAAATTTAAAAGGGGATCCATGTTTAAATAATTTAATTAGTTTATAACCTTCGTAATATGATTTCTCGAACATACGATGTCAGATTTGGGCCCGGTTAGTTGCGTTGGGACCGTAGAGACGAGGACTTCGAGATGGAGCTGGTCTGGTCCGGATCTGGAGTAACTGAAAATTTTCGTCGAATTAAACGTCAATTTAATTTGACTAAAAACCAGACTGTTTATCGACAGATTCAAATAAAGGTGAGTTAAACTCATTCAGCTCTCCCCATTTATGTGACGGCCCGCCCCGCACCAACCGACATTTACTCCAAAAGTGCACTGTACACATGTCCAGTTAGCACGGGACGGTCGTCAGAAGGAAAGGAAAGAAAGAAATGAACTAACAAAGAACCTGTAAAATGTCTCCCAGCGCATGGAATAAAATATAATAATAGCATACTTGACATAAAACAGGTGAGACAGTGCATAAGCTGAAAACAACTAACATAGCAGCGTAAAATCCAAGTACAGCTTATGATCCAAAGTTAACATTATTACAACTTTTCCAAACTGTCTCAAAACAAAAGCAAGGTAAAGGAGGTACACTACTAATGCCCAAGTAGCGACCACCAACGACACAGGGAGAATATCTATATATCATACGTGGAAGCCTCCTGGTCGCCTCCGAATCAGCTACTCGCGCATCACCAGCTAACCTGTCTCTAGTCTTCTCGTGTGAGAACCCAGAGTAATAAGAGGAGACATAAAACTCTGGGTCAGACATAAAGCATGGTATGAGCGATAAGCATCTAAACAGAACAATAACAGGTAGACTAAAACATACCTGAACCTGCAACCAAAGAGTTAGCACTACATACTGTACAACACTCTAAGGTGCCATTTCAAATGGTGTAAAGATAATGGGGGTGGGGTGTGCGTCACTCAGTGTGTAAAGCATACGATATCCACTACTTTTGGTCGCCTAATACTTTGGGCCATGACGAAATCCAATCCCGTGTAACTATCACTACAAGCCCACCATCCATCTCTCAGTGGTGAACCAAATTTATGAATACCGACAATCCCTTTGCAAACGTCCCGTAGCAAAGCCCAATCACGGAGTGAACTCATTGGTTCCCATCTAGATCCTGAGCTCTAACTTCCATTTTGACTACCTTTGCATCTCAGGTTATTGGTCATCACTAGGTCAGTTTGGTTTCCCCTTCTATCCATCGGTTCGGGTCGGGTCCTCTACCATGAGTTGGTTCGGTTCGTGGTCTTCCTCTGGTAACGGTTCGATTCGGATTCACAACGTCACATTGGTTCGGGTCGGGTGTCCCACTTCGGGTCGGTTCGGGTTGTCATCCCCCCCTTCAGTTCGTGCTCCAGCACCTGTTGCCTCATCCGGTCCCGTTCCCTATTCTAATCCGATCCCACGCCATACTCCGTTCCGAGCCCTTCGCCCTTAAGTCGATCCGATCCCCAGCTCAACCAACATGGCCTTCCTTTTTGCCAAGCCTCTCAAGTGTTAAGTTCCGATCCGATTCGGATGTCCTTGCCCGTCCACTTATCCGATCCGAGCCCCATATCCGATCCGATCCGGTTCAAAACCTGCACTTTTCCTAAGACTTTTCCAGCGAGTGTTTTACCCCATGCGACGACGTTTTCAACCATTCTAACTATTGTAATCAATCACAAAGCATACCATGCAGTCAAAGCAACACATAGAAGTGACGTCAAACACCAAAACATCAATACAATAGTCTAAAATGGATCAAACATAGCCAAAAACCCCATGTTTTCCCTTAATCCCCCTTAATCATGTTTAAGCATATAATTAGCAAAACTTATTAAAATTAGCCAAATTTTCTAGTAGAGGCCTAAAACAATATTTCAGAATTTCTGAATATTTTTCCAGATTTTTATGACGCATAATTTTGCTAATTATCACTAATCACCCCTTAATCCCCCAAATTCTGGGATTTGCAAAATTAATCGAAATTAACCCAAATTCATATCACAGGCATAAAATGATGTTTTAGAATTTTAGGAATTTTTCTAGATTTTTCTGAGCCATAATTTCGCTAATCTTCTCTAATTACCATAATTAGCCGTAATTAGTGAAAAACAATGCAAATCACTCACCTTAGCCACAAAGAAAACTTAGATCTGAAATAAATCTCTGATTTGGTGAAGATCCCAATGCAAAACAGCAGCTCTAATCTTGATTTGGTGTTGATCCGCTTTGATTTGGTGTTGCTAAGCTCAATCCTTAATTATAAGATGATTTGGAGGTGATTTAGAGGTTGGAGGCCATTTTTAGGGTTTCTAAGAGGTAAGTGGAGGCTAGAAAACTGAAATGGAATGATACTCTAACCCTTTTCAGCCTCCCCATAACCCTAATCCCGAAATGGGATATGGGCCCATTAACTAATCATCCTATATGGCCCGGTTAAGCAGTTTTTCACCTTCTGAAACTTGTTTCAGCCATATCTCCCAAACGGTGAGTCCGTTTGGCTAATGTGACTACTCTACAGAAAGGTAAACCATCAAACGAATCTAATGGAAGTAGTTTTAAGTCAAAATTCCTTTCGAATCAAAAGTTATGGCCATAACAATATCGGCTAGGGGCAAAACGACATTTAAAAATCGACAAAAATCATGAACATGGGAAATGAGTCCAATGGTTGTTTCCCAAAGTTACACGACCATACGACTTCATATGGGAAAGAAATAAATATTCTACGATCCTCCGATGCGTAGAATGCGGGTTGTTACATCCCCCCCCCCCCCCCTTAAGAAATTTCGCCCCCGAAATTCCCTAACGAAAACACACAAAACCTTACCAGGAAAAGAGTTCTGGATACTTATTTCTTATATCCTCCTCTGTTTCCCAAGTACAGTCTTTTTCATTCTCACCCCACTGGACTTTGACTAGTTTCACCGCCTTCCTTCGAAGCTGCTTCGTATCATTTCCAACAATACGCATAGGCTTGCGGTTCTCAACCGCCTCTGGTTCAACCTCGCCATCGTCCAACCGATCTGGTGAAACAGCCACATTAGGGTCTTGCATAAACTTCCTTAACTGGGAAACATGAAATACGTTGTGAACTCCTGCCATCTTGTCAGGTAGCTCTACTTCATACGCCAAATTCCCAACTTGCTCAAGGACTGGGAATGGACCAACAAATCTTGGTGCTAACTTATCTCTCCAACCAATCCGAATCACACTCTCAATGGAGAGATCTTGACGAACACCAAGTTGTTAACGAAGAATTCCAAATCTCTTCGTCTCTTATCGAGATAAGTCTTCTGCCTATCTTAGGTAGCCTTCATTCTCTAATATACAATTCACTCAAATACCCTCATGATCTGACCTGGTCCTTGGTAAACTATCAATATAATCCATTTGAGACTTGTTCTCAATGGTTGTGACAAACCACTAAGCTTCCTTTGCTCAGCTTTAACTAACTGGCAATTCATGCATTTGGACATAAACTTCCCAACGTCTTTCTTTATCCTTTCCCAGTAGTAGATCTGCTCCATGTCTTAATACGTCTTGTTACCACTAGGATGTATAGTCAATTTCGGGTGATAATATGCTCTAAGCACTTCCCCTCTCAGTCCATCTACGTTGGGTACAACTACTCCCTTATTCTTTCGAAGCCACACTTCTCGATCAAATCCTTACTTGATCATTCTCTTTCCATCGATACCCATCTCTACCCTAGAGATGGTTTCCAATAGATTAGGATCGTCCTTCTAACTGGAACCAATCCATTCAATCAAAATCGATCTAATCGTCAAGCTTACTAGTATTTCTGAATCCAATTCACTCTTGGGCCCGAAATCATATCCTATGATATACTTTAGTTGCTTCCATCCTAGAAATAAAACCCCTAAACTAGCATGTCTCCTACTCAATGCAACTATTACCGCACCCAAATCCTTTACTATGATCACTCTGCCCCATGGAGTCATGGCGGCTCCACTGCACTGAGCCATAGCCACTAGTCCTTTGCTATGTCCACTCGGCCCCATGAAGTCATAACAACTCCACTACACTGTCTCATAGCCTTACTACAATCACTTTGCTCCCCATAGTTGGAACCCTACAGGTGATAGTCTACTCAAGGAAAGAAAAATAGGAACAACATAGCAACCATAACATCCATCAAAAAAGTCCTACCTATTACCTGCTAAATTCATAAACACATCGACACCTACATGACTGGTCTAACCAATCCCAATATGTCGATTCTAGTATGTCTGGTCCAACCAACATCAATAACTAATGGAAGCCCAGCCTCCATACATACACCGATGCCAACTTGACTGGTCCAACCAATCCCAGGCCAATGGAAGCCCCGCCTCCCTACGGACTACCGTACGTCCAACGTACGTTTATCCTCCAAGGATAACTAGATCACGTCCAACGGATCCAGGGTAACGGGCGTCCCCAGATACCCCTGCTTTTAGTCCACCTAAAATACTTGAGTCCAACCCAAGTCTATCCATTATCTATCTACCCTCTCGAGTCCAACTCCAGCCGAATCCAATTCCTTGCAGCCTTATCGGGTCCAACTCGAGTCAATCTATAACTCAAACCCAGTCTTGAGTATCCATTACCAACAAACTCTAGTCCAACGAGAGTCGTCGTCTCCTTATTCATTGCATCTCCAAGATCAACGAACACCCATTTTCCTATTACGAGTTCAAGTCCAACTTGAATCGCCCTAATCTTCGTTGTATCCTCCATGATCAACGAACACATCCTATTCCTTCAAAGTCCTACGATCCAAAGAGAACATCAACATAGGGTTCTAAACAATCCATTACTTTGCATCTTTCTCGAGTCCCAGTCGAGCAATATCATAACTCTATCGAGTCTAACTCTGGGCAGCCTACACCATTGAACAGTCTTATCATGTTCTGTCTGCCCATCACTCCTCGAGTAAACCAAGATATCACCCAATGAAAAATCACAGCAACTATTTACCCCTCACGCAAACCATCCTAGTCAAAATCGACATTCCCCAAGCACAAGCCCCAAAGGCCAAAACCAGTATCATACAAGCACCCAAGGAACATCTCCTCCGAGTTCGGACAACCCACGTGAGGTGATATTAGCAAAACAATCTAGCACTGGAGTACTTATTTGCCTCCCAGAGACAACTAGAACTTATTACAACGATAACCTCTTAGCTTCCTTAACTCCAGTTTCTATCGCCATCACTAGGTAGGTACCTAATACCACCCTATTCCTTTGGAGTAGATCGACTCCCCAAAATAATGCTAAACCCAGTAAAGCCCAAAACAAAGCAATCATATGGAAGCATACATCCATGACTAGATAAGACCAAACCACAACAAATCATACTAAGATCAGTCGAACCACCTATCGGGTTCGTCACAATTAGAGGTCTATCGACTATATCGGGTTTGTCAGACAATACCAGAACAGAAACATCTTAAATAGAAAGCATGCCTTTTATAACGACACCCTTTCCCTTCTACGCCGCACTTGGAGCATTCGACGAAGAAGGAACAGCGTTGATAGCATACGCTTTCACAATCTGCTTCTCCCTAGGAGGTTGTGGGCAATCATCCTTGTGATGTCCCGCCTGGCCGCAGTTAAAGCACTTCCTTTCCCCAGGCTTTTCTAGGCAATCTCTGGCATAGTGGCCCTTCTTGCCACAACTAGAGCATTCACTATCTTTCTTATTTTTCTTATTCTGACAATCCTTGGTCGGGTTCTTCTTCCTCTTGCTTTGAGAATTCTTCTTGCCTTCACCGCCTGCTTGCGGCTTTGGCTTCTCTGTAGATGCAATAGCAACTTCGGTCTTCAACTTAGGGAAAAGGCTCTCTGACTTTAATGCCTTTCCTACAATAGATTCGAATGTCTCATCAATAAGGTTTATAAGTCTTTCCCCCAAGTACCCGTCCAAGCCAGTTATGAACTTCTCGTTCTTCTTTTCGACTGTATCGATAAGGGACCATCCATATTTCGATAAAGTGTCGAATTCAGCGATATACTCCGAGACTGCTCTACCATTCTACTTAAGCTCCAAGAACTTTCTGAACAGTTCTGATTTATGAGCAGCTGGAACAAACTTATCACAAAAGCGAGTCTTAAACTGATTCCAAGTAACTTGATATTCTGGAGTAGCTGTTCTAATGGCATTCCACCAATTCATCGCTCGCCCTTGTAGTTGACGAGACGCTAGCCTTCTCTTCATCGCATCCTCGATACCCAAGTCATCAAAGATACGATCACAGCTATCCAAGCAATCCTGAACATCTGTGGCCGACTCCGTTCCGTGGAACGTCTTCCCACCAAGGTTAGTGTAATCCTTGCACAACTTGGCGAAATCGACCCTAGGCGCCTGCACTACTGGACCACCACCAATTCAGGGATTGGGAACTGCCCCTTGCACCTCCCTAAGCATGTCTCTCATGAGGTCAGTAAACATCGCCCTCATGTCAGCAGCATTCCCATTATTGGCTCCCCTATCACCACCTCTTGCATATCGGCTCATCGTCAATCTGTAAAAGGGGAAACGATTAACGACCCCATAGTGGTGCTAGTGCAGTACGACTTCATTCTTATACTACTAATAGTATATACATATATAGCTTTTGAAAACCAAAGTAATCTCAAATACGCGCACTCATATACGTACTATCGCTCCCTAGTGTCTTTCCCTAGGTTAACTACGCAACCTAGAGCTCTGATACCAAATGTGACGGCCCGCCCCGCACCAACCGACATTTACTCCAAAAGTGCGCTGTACACATGTCCAGTTAGCACGGGACGGTCGTCAGAAGGAAAGGAAAGAAGGAAATGAACTAACAAAGAACCTGTAAAATGTCTCCCAGCGCATGGAATAAAATATATTAACAACATACTTGACATAAAACAGGTGAGACAATGCATAAGCTGAAAACAACTAACATAGCAGCGGAAAATCCAAGTATAACTTATGATCCAAAGTTAACATTATTACAACTTTTCCAAACTATCTCAAAACAAAAGCAAGGTAAAGGAGGTACACTACTAATGCACAAGTAGCGACCACCAACGACACAGGGAGAATATCTGTATATCATACGTGGGAGCCTCCTGCTCGCCTCCGAATCAGCTACTCGCGCATCACCAGCTAACCCATCTCTAGTCTGCTCGTGTGAGCACCCAGAGTATTAAGAGGAGACATAAAACTCTGGGTCAGACATAAAGCCTGGTATGAGCGATAGCATCTAAACAGAACAATAACAGGTAGACTAAAACAAATCTGAACCTGGACCTACAACCAAAGAGTTAGCACTACATATTGTACAACACTCTAAGGTGCCATTTCAAATGGTGTAAAGATAACGGGGGTGGGGTGTGCGTGTCATAGTGATGGCAAACAGTCAAACATAGCAACCATCCTCACATGTCTCACTCAGTGCGTAAAGCATACGATATTCACTATTTTTTGTCGCCTAATACTTTGGGCCATGACGGAATCCAATCCCGTGTAACTAGCACTACAAGCCCACCATCCATCTCTCAGTGGTGAACCAAAGTTATGAATACCGACAACCCCTTTGCACACGTCCCACAGCAAAGCCCAATCACGGAGTGAACTCATTGGTTCCCATCTAGATCCTGAGCTCTAACGTCCATTTGGACTACCTTTGCATCTCGGGTTATTGGTCATCACTGGGTCGGTTCGGGTTCCCCTTCTAGCCATCGGTTCGGGTCAGGTCCTCTACCATGAGTTGGTTCGGTTCGTGGTCTTCCTCTTGTAACGGTTCGGTTCGGATTCACAACTTCGCATTGGTTTGGGTCGGGTGTCCCACTTCGAGTCGGTTCGGGTTGTCATCCCTCCCTTCAGTTCTTGCTCCAGCTCATGTTGCCTCGTCCGGTCCCGTTACCTATTCTAATCCGATCCCTCGCCATACTCCGGTATTAAGTTCCAGTTCGTCCTTAAGTCGATTCGATCCCCAGCTTAACCAACATGGCCTTCCTTTTTTCCAAGCCTCTCAAGTGTTAAGTTCCAATCCGATTCGGATGTCCTTGCCCGTCCACTTATCCGATCCGAGCCCCATATCCAATCCGATCCGGTTCAAAACCTGCACTTTTCCTGAGACTTTTCCAGCGAGTGTTTTACGCCATTCGACGACGTTTTCGACCATTCTAACTATTGTAATCAATCACAAAGCATACCATATAGTCATAGCAACACATAGAAGTGACGTCAAACACCCAAACATCAATACAATAGGTTAAAATGGATCAAATATAGCCAAAAACCACATGTTTTCCCTTAATCCCCCTTAATCATGTTTAAGCATATAATTAGCAAAACTTATTCAAATTACACTACAAGAAATTTGACCTTTACCTACCAATATTTTACCTACCAATAAATATGGCTAGGTAAAGAGAACCTTTATCTACCAATATTTAATGGTAAAATTTATTGGTAGGTAAATATTGTCAAGGTTATAAAATTGTTGAAGGAAGATTGTCTACCAATAATTATAGGTAGGTAAAATGTATTATCTACACATATACAAAATGGGAATTTTTTTTTGTGATTAGCCCCTACATTTTTTTCATATCATTTTAAACTTTCGTTAAAAATAATGGTAAGTTGCGTGATGATGTGTCAAAAAGTATATTATAGTAATTTTTTTGAATTTAAGATTATTTTTTACATATCCTAGCAATGTTTTTTGTAAAATCATTTTTTTTATTAATTATTAATAATTATTTTGAAATATGAATAATTAACAGTTAATGAATTGATAAACAATAATTAAATTGTAAATAATTAATATTAAACAATCATTCGTTAATAACTTATCATACATTGTTATTTTTTTCCAAACAATTGACTACAAAAGTTTTAACTTTAATTTTTTCTGAAAATTTTCACAATTTCACATAATATGTCATCATTTGAAATGACTAAAATATATTTTCTCTAGTTTATTGCAGTGACGCAATCCATACCATTCGAAACAGCTTATTTTAAATCAAATCTAACGGTACAATTCTCAATCCACGTGATCTCTTATGTGGCCTCAATCCACGTAGTCTCTTTCGATTGGTCACAGTATAAACCACAAAAATTGCCACTAGAAATAAATACCAATAATCTTGATGACAACTTATGCTTAAAATAAATTTTAGAATTTTTACCTCAATGATGATTATTAATTAGAAATTTTTTCTAATAAGGCAAATACAATTTATAAAATAGAATGTTATACAACATAATATTAGACTTATTTTGTAAGAAAAACCATAAACAATATGTACTTAAAGGGTATATGTCAGTTTGTGGTACTAAGAATTTTTCTTTTCTTTCAAATATAGGATTTTTTTCTTTTTCTTTTAAAAATTCGAGATTTCAACTCATGACTTTAAATAAATGAAAATGTATTTTCTTTAAAAGTGCATATTTATTGTCTAATAAGTATTACAGACTGCAAGTCTTATATATGATAAGTAAATATATATCGCCTAATAATATTGGTAAATAAATATTTATTTTCTAATAAGTAAATATTTATTGTTTAATAAGTGTATTTTCTAATATGATAAGTAAATATTTATTGAGTGAGTAAATATGATAAGTAAATATTTAATAAGTAAATATTTACTACCAGTCTTATATATTTAGTGAGTAAATATTTATATATGATAAGTAAATATATATTATCTAATAAGTGTATTTTCTAATATGTACTTAAAGGGCATATTTATTTTCTTTAAATGAAAATGTAAATATTTCTTGTCTAATAAGTATTACAGACTGCCAGTCTTATACATGATAAATAAATATTTATTGCCTATAATATTGGTTAGATAACGTATTTACACAAAGTAAACCATCCAAAGTAAATATTTATTGCCTATTAATACTAGATAACATATTCACAAACAAGGTAAATCTTCGGTGAAATCTACAGTAAATCTTTACTAATTATAACATAACATTAGACTTATTTTGTAAGAAAAACCATAAACAATATGTACTTAAAGGTTATATGTCATTTTTTAGTACTAAAAAATTTTCTTTTCTTTCAAATATAGGATTTTTTTTCTTTTTCTTTTAAGGAGTTGAGATTTCAGCCCATGACTTTAAATAAATGAAAATGTATTTTCTTTAAAAGTGCATATTTATTGTCTAATAAGTATTACAGACTACCCATCTTATATATGATAGCAATTTCTATTCAAACACAAAATTGCATATGTATATATTTAATTAAATTAAAATTAATTATTTTTTTCAAGTATTGTATTATATTCATATCACTACGAGCAATATTTATATGTAGTCGATTTTAACAGTTTTCATTCAATCAAATAAAATTTAAAGTTAACTAAGTTTTTTTTAAATAAGAGTGCTAAATTCATTAATTCTTTGTTTAAATAAAATCATGTTTATCTTTAACATTAAAATCTAAATAATTTAACTTTTTAATGTATTCAAAAGAAAAATTCAAATTTATATACATAGATAATTAAATATTTTAACATCCATTTAGAGTTTATGATTTGAAGTCTACAAAAGTAAATTTGGGGAATTTTGAAAGGCTTCTTGGTTTGATTAATGCATGATAGAGAAAGTTAGTAAAAAGAGAAATAAATGCATATTTTATTCTAGAGGACGATGGTTTTGGTAAATGTATGGTGTATATTATGTAAGAAGTGGTGTATATGATGTTTAATTCATTTTTTGGTGTATGCAAGGTTATTTGCGGTGTGTAAATATAATATACCATATATGATAAGTAAATATTTATTGCCTAATAATATAGGTAAATAAATATTTATTTTTCTAATAAGTAAATATTTATTCTCTAATAAGTGTATTTTATAATATGATAAGTAAATATTTATTGAGTGAGTAAATATGATAAGTAAATATTCAATAAATAAATATTTACTTCCAGTCTTATATATTTAGTGAGTAAATATTTATTGTCTAATAATTGTATTTTCTAATATGTAATTAAAGGGCATATTTACTTTCTATAAGTGAAAATGTAAATATTTATTGTATAATAACTATTACAGACTGTCAATATTATATATGATAAATAAATATTTATTGCCTAATAATATTGGTTAGATAACATATTCACACAAACTAAATATTTCGAAGTAAATATTTATTGCATAATAATACTAGATAACATATTCACACACAAGGTAAATCTTCGCTGAAATCTCCCGTAAATCTTTAATAATCATGCCTCTATTCACGCATATATTCATCCATCGTGAAAATCCGCTGTCTTTACTTCTTATCTCTTTTGTTTTTTCCCTAAATACTAATCAT
The DNA here is from genome assembly GCA_030737875.1 of Allium sativum. Classification (NCBI taxonomy): domain Eukaryota; kingdom Viridiplantae; phylum Streptophyta; class Magnoliopsida; order Asparagales; family Amaryllidaceae; genus Allium; species Allium sativum. The sequence goes on from CM060923.1 coordinate 164,326,314, forward strand.
TTTCATTCTCTTTTCCTAAATCATACCAAAGACATTTGGGGAATTTTCTCCATAACATTAATTCTCTTTCTTATTGCTTTACGTCCCAAATAGATAAGTGGGAGTTTCAATTGATGTGGTTGTTTCTATGAAGAACATCACTTGAACTCTGTTTAGTGATGACTGACTGTAGAAGTTCTCCTTGTTGCATAGTTAGGGGTGATGTTAGAAGAGTGTTAGATCTGTTAGTGTGAAGAGATGATTTGCAGAGGTGGTTATTTTTTACAGGTTTAAGCCAGAACAATGGATACTTTTCTTCATAGCAGCTTCAAATATCACTTTTTTCCTCTTCTTTCGAGTCAAATAAATTATTTTCTTAGCAACATACAGAGTATGGCCTGGTTTGTAGAAACCAACTTGTCTCGTTTTATGCTTTCCCCTTTCATTTCACTATTCTGAAGGACAATATTTCTACCTAAGACATGCATTATTAGTAAGTAAAGTGAAGTGAATGCGCAAGTATCGAATTTGTTGCATCGTCATAAATATCCTGTTTATGATATATTATTCTTGATTAATTAAAGGTCTATATCATAATTAGTACATGGACTTTGAAATTGAGCCCTCAGATGTCGTTTTTGATATTTCTGAACCTACATTTAGAGAAGAAAAATTACTTGCTGGCCTAAGTAGGAAAATATCCTAGCTCACATTGTAGAATGTATACGGTTGGATTTCTATGTAAGTGTAAATTTGTATTTCAATTTATATCTAACCAACATACAATTTATTTACTAACTATAAATGTTTAATATATATTTTTTGTGCGTAGGGGTGCTAGATTTGCAGGAATCCGACTGTTCCTTTTGGAAAAGTAAATGGGTCGGAAAAATGCTGAAAAATTATGACGATACATTGTCCAGCATTAAAAATTTAAAAGAAAAGCTTAACCAGGTGAGCGCAAGCATATGCAAAGCTTGGATTGATTATTAAAAATGTCCGGAGAAAATGTAAGTTTACTAGTTTTGTACTTTTATTGCCAACCTAATAAGGGCGGAGGTCGGGAGTTTGAGACCTACTCTAACCATGTATCCATTTTTTTGCCAAATATTTATTATATTATTAATTCCCATGTATCCATTATTTAATGATTTTTTTATCGTGCATTATTTAATGATATTGCTCTTAGCTATGTTAGCCTTTCCAGCATTTCCAATCCACACGCTCAAATTCAACTTAGAGTAAAGCAATTAACCATATACTATGACAGTGGTTGTTTTCCTGTTGTACAATCAACCATATACTATGACAAAAACAATTTGAGCATGGACTGACAAACTGTTGTATGTTACTTGATATATGATAGTGTTATCATGAATACTGAAGTTTTGTTTATTTTTTCTTTACAGTAGTTAGAGAAAAGAATCACCTTCAGTTTGCCTAGCTATGTATTTCTGCCTCATGTAACAACAAAATGATGAAAGCAAGAGCCAATATGGAGGAAGGCTTCGAAGCAATGAACTATGTACCGACTAAGGATAGATCTTTACATTGTACTATGTACTTAGTATGTTTGTTGTACTATGTATAGATTAATATGCTTGTGAACTATGTAATGTATTTTGTAATATTATTTTTACTATTGCTGTTGAACTTTGAAGTGTAACATACCGTTGTAATTTCAAAACCTGTTAACTTCGGTCTTTGTGTTGTATCTATAAAAAATATTTGGTTAAATGATCTTTCTATTGTGATAATATGTTAAATTTGCAAGTTTTTATATTGTGTATGAAAATTAAATGAATTTGGTGTTGTAAAAGAGTCAACAAGTAAAATGTTTTTTTTAATATGCAAATTCGCAACGACCATAAACCATTGCTAAATCAAAGATAGCAATGGTTTTTAAAAAAATAATGTTATATAATGTAGACCAATGACATAATGCCACATGGCAAATCAGATAATTCCACATGGACTAATAAAAAATGCCATGTGGTCTAGAAAATGATGTCATATGCACTAATCAAATGATTACACGTGGACAAATTATTGTCTAACACAGGAACCAACCATTAAATGCCAGGTGTCGGCATTAATATATGCCATGTGTATACTTCTACGACAACCATGTCAGCAACCATGTGGGATGACACATCATCAACCATGTAGGATGACACATCATCAAACACATCAGATGATGACTCATCATTTGAGGCATAAATTAGTGGGGTCCATTGATTCTTATACCTACCAATATCAATAAGTGTAGGTAAAAGCTCTTTCTCCACTAAGCTTTACCTACCAATCTCTACCAATTCAATATTAGTAGCTAAAATATATTACCCACCAATATATTAGTTTTACCTACGCTTACAATTGGTAGGTAAAGACCCCATTTTCTTGTAGGGTTAGCCAAATTTTCTAGTAGAGGCCTAAAACAAAATTTCAGAATTTCTGAATATTTTTCCAGATTTTTATGACGCATAATTTTGCTAATTATGACTAATCACTCCTTAATCCCCCAAATTCCGGGATTTGTAAAATTAATCGAAATTAACCCAAATTCATATCAAAGGCATAAAATGATGCTTTAGAATTTTAGGAAATTTTCTAGATTTTTCTGAGCCATAATTTCGCAAATCTTCGCTAATTACCATAATTAGCCGTAATTAGTGAAAAACAATGCAAATCACTCACCTTAGCCACAAACAAAACTTAGATCTGAAATAAATCTCTGATTTGGTGAAGATCCCAATGCAAAACAGCAGCTCTAATCTTGATTTGGTGTTGATCCGCTTTGATTTGGTGTTGCTAAGCTCAATCCTTAATTAGAAGATGATTTGGAGGTGATTTAGAGGTTAGAGGCCATTTTTAAGGTTTCTAAGAGGTAAGTGGAGGCTAGAAAACTGAAATGGAATGATTCTCTAACCCTTTTCAGCTTGCCCATAACCCTAATCCCGAAATGGGTTATGGGCCCATTCACTAATCACCCTATTTTGCCTGGTTAAGCAGTTTTTCACCTTCTGAAACTTGTTTCAGCCATATCTCCCAAATGGTGGTCTGTTTGGCTAATGTGACCACTCTACGGAAAGGTAAACCATCAAACAAATCTAATGGAAGTGTTTTTAGGTCAAAATTCCTTTCCAATCAAAAGTTATGGCCAAAACAATATCGGCTAGGGGCAAAACGGACATTTAAAAATCGACAAAAATCATGAACATGGGAAATGAGTCTAGTGGTTGTTTCCCAAAGTTACATAACCATACGACTTCATATGGGAAAGAAATAAATATTCTACGATCCTCCGATGCGTAGAATGCGGGTTGTTACAATTTATATTTTATATAAATTGAGTTTTTATTTTGCGTGTTCTGGTTGTTAGTGGTTGACTGTTTGCTAGTTTTATATATTTATCGTTGATTCAGTTTCTGAAATTTAACGGTTGTTTAATTTCAGTAAAACACCAATCGTTATGATTTTACCCAAATTACGTAATTTCCCTTGACTTGTCACATTTATAAATGTGCCTGAATTGTTTGAGATTGTTTGAATCGTTATAGAAATATCAGTCAAATAAAAAGGGATGATTGATTATTGTTGAACCTTATTTCAACATTTGTTCTAATAGTAACCAATGGGTGTTATGGTTGGGTAATTGGCATCACCTGACCTATAAATCAATCGACTTATCAAATATGGTTTTATCGACAGTGAATCGATAATATTTAAGTTATAAATATATTTTATAAAGAGAATAGGTCCTTGAATGTTATTACGTGGAAAGGTTATTTAAAAAGGAAAAGGAAATATTAAATATTTAAAGTGTATAAGAAATTATGAAATTTGTTTTATAAAACGAATTCTTATGTCAATAAGAGTTATAAGCGAAGAGCAGAAAATAACCTAGCGGTTAAGAATTTGATTAATAGTGAGCAATTAAATAAAGTTATTTAAATTAATTTTATTTTAATTAATTTAAAAGAACTAGTTAGGAGAGTAATCATGTTTGTATTGGCTGAGTCGACCATTTAAACCAAGTTAGACTTTAAATTAGTAAAATAACTAAATGAATAATTGGTTAATCCTAGTAAGATTTAAAAAGGAAATTTATTATTTATTCTAGTAAATAAAGGAGTTAATTGATTTGAAATGATTAATGTTGATTTGTTATAGTAATCATTAATTAAATGAAATATATTTAAGTAACAGAGTTTGAAATGAAATATGGTCGAGTGATTGGAAAAAAAAGCTAGGGATGAGTTTTCTTATTTGAGTTCGAGTCTTATAATGAAGCAATAAATAAATCTAAGCGAATACCTAGTTTAAATGAAAAGTTTTACTAAACGTTTGAATTGAGTAAAGAAAGGTGAAAATGTAAAGAGTTATATTAAACCTGAAATTTATAAACAAGGTTTATAAATGTAATATGGGTTTAAACGTCATTTTTAAATGGGAAACACTTAATAATGGTATTAAGTTAAATCCATGGATTTAAAAAGGGAATTTCCCAAAAGGAAAGGGGATTGGCAAAAAGGGGTATGATGTGAGTTTGGTAAACAAAGTTGAAAATAGGATTTGTAAAAATAATTCAGTTTGTGAAACAAAGTTATTTGGATAAGTCGAGAGTTAATAAAAGTAATATTTAGTAAGTAAGCATTTAATTAATGAATTAAGCGATATTAATGATCTTTAAAGGAGAAATTTCCAAAAAGGATAAGAAGAGCCATAAAACTATATTTGAACTAGTGGGAGTGGTTTTGATATGTAAGATTGAATATTGGTTCTTGAATTACAACTTGTATTTTTCTGAAGATAAGATCATTGTTGATCAAGGTCTAAGAGGTAATTAAAATACCCTAACTTGAATGACTTCAGGACTATCCAAGGATGATACTAGTTGGTAATGTCAGGAATGCATGACAAGATTTCCAAAGTAAAGGAAAGGATGCGAGACTATATTTTCCCTTGTAACGGAATTAAAAGGAGAATGGGTGATAAATTTTAAAAGCCATTTGATGCTGAGTACCAGACCAGTGAATCTATTTTTATGATTTCATGGATGTTTACTTGATAGTTAAATAACCGACTATCAAGTCTGACCTTTACGATTGTTGGTATGGAAAGTTCGGGATCGAATGTATATTCAAGAACCATTCCGACAACAAATACGAATTATATAGAAGATATCAGACGACGATTGTGATGGATCATTTGAAGACCATAGATCTTTAGAAAACGGAAGAACCACTTACAATCTCTGATTCAACCCGGAGATATACTGGGGTTCTGTTGTGGTTGGAAACTGTGGATTGCAAGGACTACTCGCTACTGATCCATGGGGTGATTCCTATATTGGATGCATCGGTTCATCCTGTTCCTGGATGACTTGTATGGACGGATGTCTGACAGAGTATTTCTTAAGGGTCACGTACGTTGATTTTACAAACATATCTCTGTTAGTGGCGGAGAGGGGCACCTCTCTAGCTTAACGACCATAATATTATTGTGGACGTCAATTAGTGATTTGGCGGATCTGACAATGTGGCATTCAAAGTGTATGATGACCAGATGTGTTCTGACCTCAAGCCTCATCAACCGGGAAATAACAAAAATCGGGCAGGCAGCATGGCTATGTGGGTCGCTCCCATCAGGGTGTATAATCACCTATCTAGAGAAAATCCATTTCATTCTTTAATCTATTTCGATGATGTCCCTTTTCTAGAAACGGTGGTTTGAGTCCAACCGTTGGTGATATACATTCGATACACTCAAGCGAAATGAGTGGTCGGTCATGTGAGGGCCGGGTTGCAAGACGTTCTTGTTGAACCCAGTGTATTCACCTCTAGAGATACACGATCAGCAGGTGGTCCAATACCTTCTCATAGTTGGAATCCAATCTCCAATAAGCGCCCGTGGTTTTGATTGTATAATATATATGTGGAGTGTGAGATGCAAGCATTCCAATAGATTGATATTTACTTGTATTTAGACACTATCATAATATAAGAATATATATTGATTTCAAAGCTGTTTTGGGTTATCGTAAGAAGCTGTTTTGGGTTATCGTAAGGTAAAAACTGTCTGTATTTATGTGTGGATTTGGTCTTACGATTATCCTTTTCTTTCGAAAGGATTTTAACTTTAAAATCAAGTTGTGTGATACCTTAATATTGTGCGAGTTTTTCTCACTCTGGTTCACCAGACTGACCGGTGTTTTGCAAATGCTCGGGTTTGCCCGGAGTGTACAGGTTCAGGTTATCAGGTACTGCGAAGTTTAGAGACGGGCTGGAGATGTTCAGACGAAGGATATCTAGTATTTATTCCACTGTGTGATTATATATGAGGACATATTATTATAACTGTCCAGAGATGTTGATGTACTCTGATATTGTAAGTATTTTTAAAAGCTCTCAATAAAGATTTATTTCTGAATTATATTTTGTTCCGCTGCAATGTGAGACTCTATGTCATACTGGCTCTTCTTTTTCTTCTATTCTAACTATCTTCCTTTCTTATCTCACCTTCTAATTTCTTTCGATAAACGTTCCATTGTTTTCTGTGTTGGAAGGTCGGTATAAGTAACGGTGACGGTATTTATGTCGATTTTCGAGGCCGAAAAATCCCTGGGTCGTTGCAGTGGTATCAGAGCTATTGGTTGAGTAGTAACCTTGGCTCTGTGGCGTAACTCAATAGAGATGGGGTTAGTAACACCCTAGATTCAGTTTGTGTGTATATATATATGAGAGCATATTTGTAAGATTATATATCCAAATGTTTTGTATTGTATTATTTGACTGATTCAAGTGTTAATAGGTATTGAACTAGTGAATGGATACAATATTGTTTTATAAAGAGGGTAAATGAAATAATTTTACCCAACGTATATTTTTTATAGAAAAGGAAATTATTTTCTATATTATAGTAATGTGGGTTGTTTGTTTGTTCTGATTGATTTGATTTGAAATTAAATTTGAAATATGAAATAACATTGAACTGATTAGAAAATCAATTCGTCAGCTGAATCGGATATGAAAGCAAAATTGAACCTGGTTAAGTAAATCCAATTTAAGAATAAATTCAAAAAGAATGAATTCAAATAAATTGGTATTTAAAAATTTAATGTATAAACAAATTGGGATTCAAATTAAGTGGGTTGCCATTTGAATTTTCTTTTCGACGAAGTGGAGGCCCAAAGTGGCAGTTGTAGTCGTACCGATCGAGCCATGCAGAGAAGGTACTGGCGAAATTCACAAAAATTTTAATTTTTGAAATTATTTTGATAATAATGCAATGGTAATGATTTTAAAAATAATAAGGTTCAGAATATTCTTCTTACTTTGCAATTTCGAGGACGAAATTATTTAAAGGGGGGGAGAATGTAACATCCTAGATTTTTCGGCCATTTAAAATATAATATTTATATATTATATTGAAATTATAATGGATTTTAATCAAATTTATTCATTTAAAATAGAGTTCGAATATATATATTTATATATTAGTTAAAACGAGCTCGAAACGTCGCGGTAGTTCGAAATTTTCGATTTGAACTTTAACTGAATATACAGGATCCGATATAAGTCGGATTTATGTGAAACGAGTCACATTTGAACTGGTTTATAAATGAAATTCGAATTGAAATTGAAAAGAAACGAATTCGAATTGAAATTGAATATAAATGAATTTGAACCGAAATTGAATCGAAATCGATTTGAAATGAATTTAAAACGAATTTATACTGGAATATTCAATTTTGATTTTAAATTGAATATGAAGTTGAGACCGTTTTGAAAATGAATTTAAAAATGATTTATAAAATTCGTTTCGAAAGGAAATCGACGAAGTATATATTATATATGTTATATATATAATATAATGGCCTGAATAGAACGCGCCGCGCCGCGGTAGTTCGCGAATTTCGACCATTGACTTCGAACGGATATTGCGGGAGATCCGACCGTCGGATTCTCCTAAAACCGGAACTGTTGGGTTCGTATCGAAAAGAGCTTTCCAATGAATATTAGATATTAGAAATCTAACGTTTGGATTTGGAATTATGTCCCAATCAAATTTGAAAAAGGTCGCTGTAAGTGCAGTTCGATGGCCGTTGATGGAAATCGACTGTACGGGCCTTGATAAAATTATTAAAAATAGTAATAATTTGTGTAAAATCATAAGAAATTATTTAGAAAGAATTGGGATGAAAAACTCCATACTTGAAAAGATAAAAATATATTTTTATCGAAATGAACTAGTTTTGAACTAGAATTATAATTCTATTTATTTTTAAATAAATAAATTGAATTTGAAATGGTTTTGAAAATAATCGGAATTTCCAATGATTGCATTGGAATGGATTTGAATCGAAATTGTCTTCGGAGTATTTTGATGTTGGATTTCATGATTATACAGATGTTGTTATGGAAATTTGAAAGGTATATATATATATATATATATCGTTATTTCCAATACGATACTTGTTGGTCGTAGAATTTGATATTGAATATAAGCCAGTATATTTTCTATTCAGAGCCTTGTATTTAATATCAAATGTGATTTGGGTTTGTCGTGAATGGTGTCTTGACTAACACTGTTCTTGAACCCAGTTGAGAAAAGATTAAATCTTTTTATTTAGATTTAATGAAGTGTACAATTAAATAATATTTAATTGGAATTGAATTGATATTGATTTTTGGGTTTATCGTGGACAGTGTTTTAAATAACACTCGTTCTTTAACCCGATAATTAATGGAATGTGGTTTTGGGTTTATCGTGAGCCGTGTTTTAAATGACACTGATTCTTTAACCCCGTTAACGATTAAAACTAAGTGGAGTTTTAATGAATCTTTAATTAGATTGAAAAGATCGAGAATGGAGTATCACCAGTTTTACTCCAGGCGATAGTTAAATCTTTAATTAGATTTGAATGTTAAATGGTAATTGAATTTACCGATAACACCGTGGTGTTAGATATGAAGTATTACCAGTTTTACTTCATGGGATGAATAGGTTGGGATTTTGAAATTAAAACAAATGATTACTTCGGTAAGGTTCGTTAATCCCGACTAGTTGAACTGAAATTCAAAAGAAGTTTAAAGAATAAATTCAAGGAATTTATATTTGATAAAATTAATGGGAACCTTTCCCTATGAATGTGAAATTTAGAAACTAACTGTCGGTTATCTAAGCAGAATGGTTTTCTGGATATTGATCTGATGTTGGTTTCGGCCTTCGGGGTTAATATTTAGGGAATTATTCTCTTGATTAATTTACGGTTAGTGACTGATGAATTGGAATGAGGCGTATGTTGTGTTTGTGTAACACTTATTTAATATATACGCGAGTTATTCGGAAAGACCGGGTTTATCCTATTCTGAATAACTGATACGACGATAAGTCAAAGATGAAGACGGTGGTCTAAGACCGGAGGTCTTCACGTCGTTCGGGTGACTACTGATGATCTTGATTGGGATGAACACCCAAGAAGATGGAAACAGTTGGTGATCGTCCAGACGTACTTGGAGATCGATGGATATGCGGGGTACTAGGTGCCTCCGGTTTCGTTCAGACCCGGAACGGACTTGTAAATGGACTGTGTGTCTGATATTGGATTTTAGTCTGTGTGATTGATTTCTATTAAATATATATCTGTTTGGCGGCGGAGAATTTATTCTCTTGCTTAACGCCCTTCTCTGAGACGTACGAGCTCAGAGGTTATATATTGATGGATATCAAATGCATGGAGTGAATTGTCTATGTGGCATGCCTAAGTGGCAATTGGTCAAGGCTTTTGTTGAAAAGCAAAGTCTTGTGGTGATGATCAAAGCACGGCTTGTGTGGCATAGCTTTGTGTAACGTGAATTCGCGAGCCTCACACCCCGGTGGTAAACCAAAAACGGGAGACCGACCTCAGGGGGGACATGCGTTTTCTTTCTAGTTAGAAGTGGCGTCAGTGGTTTTACACGCCCTGACGATTTTGACTTATGTGGTTGTTGCTGTTGCGAGGCGCCTCGGTTAGATCGGACGATCCGGGTCCGACGGAGTCATTTGTTGGCTCATTTACGCCCCATAGGGCTGAGAAACGTAGTGTTCAGCATTATAATCCACATCGGTGGACCGGCCCTGACGATCTAAGGGCCAGTTGCGGCTGTTTCTGAGACTCGGACTAGACAGTCTCAAATCGGTTGAGGACTATCTTTTGCCTCGGTTCATAGATGGAAATCCAATTTCCAAATACGTGACATTTGCGGTTTTATTTGTAGAGCCTAGTATGGCAACATAGTGGGATGGGGTGCTTATGTAATCTATGATTGATACTTATGATTTGAAGTTGTTTTATACACTATGCACCTATAATAATATCAAATAATCTGTTTTTAACGTATCAAGCATTCTTTGGCTATTATAAGGTGAAAACCCTATCCTCCGGCTTGCGTTGCATTGTGTGATGGGACCTGGGTCTTATAATAGCTTCATTTTTCTTTATTTAGCATTGCGCTGTTTTTTTTATGCACTGGTATTCTTGGGAGGAATCTCGTTCCGTGTTATACGGCGTGGTCCCTTGATTTACCGAACTTTAAAATGAAGATTAATAACTATTTTAGTTCTAACACCAGTCTCATGACTGACCTGGAGTTTATTGTTTTAACCTAAACTCTAGGTGCCCTTATTTTCACACGGGCAGCTAGTAGTTTTGGTTTTGCAGATTTATATTCACAGGAACCTGGTTTACAGCTAGAATGATATCCGGAAAGCTTTGTATCCGCGTATTACTTCTAGTTGTGTATTGTATTATTTTCCACTGCGATGTATTTAAATGTAATTTAAATCTCTGATATTTCTGTGTAGTATTCATTTATACTCTGTATATTCTTGTATTCTGATGGAATTGTTGTAATATACAATGAAATGTTCTCCCGTCTGCGTTCTCTTGTGGCTTGTTCTCGAACTATCCGCGCTTTCCTTTACGGGGAAGACACGGGTTTTTACACGGTTCGATTATATTTTTCTAATAAAAGAGAAAAATCGAGATTTCAGTTTATAGGTTTCAAGTTATGTTCAATTCAAATTTTCAAATAGTCGCTGTGAAATCGTTTTTAAATTTTATCGATTTATTTATAAATATTAAACGATTTTTGATATACATACCAACTTAATGATGATGACGCAGTGGTCAGAGATGTACGTGATCATGTTTTATACAATATATTTAATAATCATCAGTTTAAATATGTGACATGTCAAACCATGTTGTATATTACATTTAGCTAAGTTCACAAGTGTGCCTGACAGATGATACTAAATGCCTAAACCAGACATGATTATAACTTAAGTCATATTGCAAATAACATGTCCAAGTTCATAAGTGTATATGTTACGTGACCAAAACTTTTCGATTTGGTAAGTGATATTACATATGCCAAGATGATTCCCGATCATGCCATAACAAAGTTAATAAACTTAAGTAGGATTTAGTAAAAACCCGCTGTGACGTGAAATGCCATTCTCACCTTTCAAAGAGCACGTAATTTACTTGTATAGATACCATTGTATCGACCTACATAACCCGCTGTGAGTTTTGATAATTCATATAAGTTGGTATCGTCAAAATTGTTCATGGAAGTATTGTCGAACCAAAGCAGTGCTAATTTGTTATTCATAGTTTATGGAAATGTATCCTTTCAGATTCTTTATATAATCTGGCCACCATTTACTTAAAGGAAATTAATAGACAGTTTTATGAACAGTGGAAAACAAGACAATGCATAACTAAAGACAGCAGAAAAAGGAAATATATCAGCCATGAACGGAATCATGAACAACTAAAAGAAAAGGTCATACCAATTCAAATTTTTAATATGACCATACAAACATTATATACATATTTATATATACAGTGAACTTATATATCAAATGTATGAACATTTATAACAACAGATCTTGATAGAATCAAACAGTACAAACATGATTCATTTTTTTATATCAGCAGCCTTTTGTTCTTTCAAGAAACCAGTGAGTCTGAATTGTCTCGATCAGTTTTGATCTGAAAATGAAAGGAGAAAAGAAAAATATGGTTAGAATAGTATATATTCCCATCAAAACAGCTCAAAGAAATGGTGATGAACATTATAGGGCAGTAGTAGGAATAGCTAGGAATGTACATTTGTACAATAAGAAGAAGGGACTATGTTTACACAAAATCTTTACAGCCAAGACAAACAGTAAATTCACATGTATAGTACAGTAAATCTCACATGCAAATTCACTGTTTTCTTACATTTAAAAATCTAAACTAAAAATCTAACATTCAATTTTCATATCACTGAATTCGACAACTCATAACAGCTATACAAGATTTAATACAACCCAATATTGAATTCAACAAATCTCGGCCAAAATCCATCACTGTACACATAATCTAAAAAGGGAATCAGAACCAATGGCCTAAGCTTGTAGTAGCTAGCCTAAGATAAGACATTGATCTTATCTAATTCAAGAACACTATAAATATGAGTTGCGCATAGGTATTTCAGTCATGCCAGAACCACACAAAAAAGACACTGTAACAAGGAAATAATTCGAAAACCACTAGAAGGAAAAAATCAAACAAAAAATTACAGTAAGAAAAAATCACTTAAAATACTTGTATGTTTTCATGTGTTGGTTCGGAACCCAGGGAATTAAGGTTCGGTCGGCTATCTGTTGGGGATGTTGGAGGAAGCTGGGTCAACTCTGGAAGGCGAAAGAATCTGTGGAGCCACGATAATGGTTGTTGAAGGAGTTTTGAAGGGTTGGAAAATCGATTGAAGAAGGAGATCGAAGGGACGATCGAAGAGCTAGTGGCTGACGGCTTTGTCTTCTTTGAAGAATAGAGAGGGATTCAGCCTTGAGTTATTGGGCGGAGACGGATGCGAAATGGGTTTAGGGTTTGTGTCCATGGGATTGAATTTGGGAGAGGAGGCTATTGAATGATCAAAAGAGGTTACGGTAGTAAGGGTTTGAAAGGGTTTTTAAACGAGGCGGTTCGGATTCTTTTCGATGGGCCGGCTATTGAAGGTAAAGCCCATTTTAAATTTAAAAGGAAATCCATGTTTAAATAATTTAATTAGTTTATAACCTTCGTAATATGATTTCTCGAACATACGATATCAGATTTTGGCGTGGTCAGTTGCGTTGGGACTGTAGAGACGAGAACTTCGAGATGGAGCTGGTCTGGTCCGGATCTGGAGTAACTGAAAATTTTAGTCGAATTAAACGTCAGTTTAATTTGACTAAAAACCAGACTGTTTATCGACAGATTCAAATAAAGGTGAGTTAAACTCACTCAGCTCTCCCCATTTATATTTTATATAAATTGGGTTTTTATTTTGCGTGTTCTGGTTGTTAGTGGTTGACTGTTTGCTAGTTTTATATATTTATCGTTGATTCAGTTTCTGAAATTAAACGGTCGTTTAATTTCAGTAAAACACTAATTGTTATGATTTGACCCAAATTATGTAATTTCCCTTGATTTGTCACATTTATAAATGTGCTTGAATTGTTTGAGATTGTTTGAATTGGCCATTAATTTATTGATGATCGTTATAGAAATATCAGTCAAATAAAAATGGATGATCGATTATTGTTGAACCTTATTTCAACATTTATTATGATATTAACCAATGGGTGGTATGGTTGGGTAATTAGCATCACCTGACCTATAAATCAATCAATTTATAAAATATGGGTTTATCGACAGTGAATCGATAATATTTAAGTTATAATTATATTTTATAAAGAGAATAGGTCTATGAAAGTTATTATGTGGAAAGGTTATTTAAAAAGGAAATATTAAACATTTAAAGTTTATAAGAAATTATGAAATTTGTTTTATAAAACGAATTCTTATGTCAATAAGAGTTATAAGCGAAGAGCAGAAAATAACCTAGCGGTTAAGTATTTGATTAATCGTGAGCAAATAAATAAAGTTATTTAAATTAATTTTAAAGAATTGGTTAGGAGAGTAATCATGTTTGTGTTGGCTGAGTCGACCATTTAAACCAAGTTAGACTTTAAATTAGTAAAATAACTAAATGAATAATTGGTTAATCCTAGTAAGATTTAAAAAGGAAATTTATTATTTATTCTAGTAAATAAAGGAGTTAATTGATTTGAAATGATTAATGTTGAGTTGTTATAGTAATCATTAATTAAATGAAATATATTTATGTAACCGAGTTTGAAATGAAATATGGTCGAGTGATGTGAAAAAAAGCCAGGTATGAGTTTTCTTATTTGAGTTCGAGACTTATAATGAAGCAATAAAGAGATCTAAGCGAATACCAAGTTCAAATGAAAAGTTTTACTTAACGTTTGAGTTGTGTAAATGGCGGTGAAAATGTAAAGAGTTATATTAAACCTAAAATTTATAAACAAGGTTTATAAATTTAATATGGGTTTAAACGTCGTTTTTAAATGGGAAATACTTAATAATGGTATTAAGTTAAATCCATGGATTTAAAAAGGGAAGTTTCCGAAAGGAAAGGGGTTTGGCAAAAAGGGGTTTGATGTGAGTTTGGTATACAAAGTTGAAAATAGGATCTGTAAAAATAATTCAGTTTGTGAAACAAAGTTATATGGATAAGTCGAGAGTTAATAAAAGTAATATTTAGTAAGTAAGCAATTAATTAACGAATTAAGCGATATTAATGATCTTTAAAGGAGAAAGTTCCAAAAAGGATAAGAAGAGCCATAAAACTATATTTTAACTAGTGGGATGGGTTTTGATATGTTAGATCGAATATTGGTTCTTGAATTACAACTCATATTTATCTGAAGATAAGATCGTTGGTTATCAAGGTCTGAGAGGTAATTAAAATACCCTAACTTGAACGACTTCGGGACTATCCAAGGATGATACTAGTTGGTAATGTCAGGAATGCGTGATAAGATTTCCAAAGTAAAGGAAAGGATACAAGACTATATTTTCCCTAGTAACGGAATTAAAAGGAGATTGGGCGATAAATTTTAAAAGCCAAGTGATGCTGAGTACCAGACTAGTGAATCTATTTTTATGATTTCATGGATGTTTACTTGATAGTTAAATAACCGACTATCAAGTCTGACCTTTACGATTGTTGGTATGGAAAGACCGGGATCGAATGTATATTCGAAAACCATTCCGACCAACAAATATGAATTATATAGATGATATCAGACGACGATCGAGATGCAGCATTTGAAGAACATAGATCTTCATAAAACGGAAGAACCATTTACAATCTCTGATTCAACCTGGAGATATACTGGGGTTCTGTCGTGGTTGGAATCTGTGGATTGCAAGGAGTACTCGCTACTAACCCATGGGGTGATTCCTATATTGGATGCAGTAGGAGAGAACCTTCGGTTCATCCTGTTCCTGGAAGACTTGTATGGACGGATGTCTAACAGACTATTTCTTAAGGGTCACATATGTTGATTTTTACAAACGTATCTCTGTTAGTGGCGGAGAGGGGCACCTCTCTAGCTTAATGGCCAGAATATTTTTGTGGACGTCAATTAAGTATTTGGAGGATCTGAAAATGTGGCATTCAAAGTGTATGATGGCCAGATGTGTTCTGACCTCAAGCCTCATCAACCGGGAAATAACAAAAATCATGCAGGCAGCATGGCTATGTGGGTCGCTCCCATTAGGGTGTATAATCACCTATCTAGAGAAAATCCATTCCATTCTTTAATCTATTTCGATGTTGTCCCTTTGTGGGAAACGGTGGTTTGAGTCCAACCGTTGGTGATATACATTCGATACACTCAAGCGGAATGAGTGGTCGGTCATGTGAGGGCCGGGTTGCAAGATGTTCTTGTTGAACCCAATGTATTCGCCTCTAGAGATACACGATCGGCATGTGGTCCCATACCTTGTCATAGTTGGAATCCAATCTCCAATAAGCGTCCGCGGTTTGATTGTATACTATATATATGGAGCGTGAGATGCAAGCGTTCCACTAGATTGATATTAACTTGTATATAGACACTATGATAATATCAGAATAGATATTGATTTCAAAACTGTTTTGGGATATCGTAAGGTAAAAACCATCTGTATTTATGTGTGCATTTGGTCTTACGATCATCCTTTTCTTTTGAAAGGATTTTAACTTTAAAATCAAGTTGTGTGATACCTTAATACTGTGCGAGTTTTTCTCACTCTGGTTCACCAGACTAACCCGGTGTTTTGTAAATGCTCGGTTTAGCCCGGAGTGTACAGGTTTAGGTTATCCGGTGTTGCGAAGTTCAGAGACGGGCTGGAGATGTTCAGACGAAGGATAGCTAGTATTTATTCCGTTGTGTGATTATATATGAGGACAGATTATTATAACTTTCCAGAGATGTTGATGTACTCTGATATTGTAAGTATTTTTAATAGCTCTCAATAAAGATTTATTTCTGAATTATATTTTGTTCCGCTGCGATGTGAGACTCTATGTCATACTGGCTCTTCTTTTTCTTCTATTCTAACTTTCTTCCTTTCTTATCTCACCCTCTAATTTCTTTCTATAAATATTCCGGTTTTTTCGGTGTTGGAAGGTCGGCATAAGTTACGGTGAAGCTATTTATATCGATTTTCGGGGCCGAAAAATCCCTAGGTCGTTACACTCACTGGCTACCGACGTTCTACTGGTTGTGTTACAGGACCTGCATAGACCATGTGCTTGTAAACTGTGTAAGGGTAATCAATGTAACCCCGCTTACACTATTTTTCTGACAAGTATTTGTGAATAGACACTATTATAATACCGAAATTATATTATATAGTATCTAGTTTGACAGATCCTTACGAGATGAAATTCCAGTAACATCTCTTGAGTTATGTGTGTGCATGTTCATATGATGTCGATTTGACTTAGATGATAATACTTTTGCCTGATCCGAGCTTGTTTTATTTCCACCCTATTATGCTCGGGTCAGACTTGAGCATCCCAGTTTCAAAGGTTATCTTCTGAAGGATGAAGATGAAAACGCTATACTATTATTACTATTGTATTCCACTACTGTTCTGCTGCATTACTCTACATTATCAGTTATGTATATAAATTGTGTAACTCTAATGATAATGTATAACTCTGATAAATGTTGTAAAATGATCAATTGTTTATTTTAAAACAGCTTCATGAACTGTTATTTGATTATTATATTTTGTTCATTCCGTTGCGAGATTCTGTGCTTGTTTTCTTCTTTCTTTCTAATTCTAAATTAATCCCCTTGATTATCTATATTTTTGACTATAATGGTTAAAGATGTGGATCGTCATTTAACAATCTGTAAATATGTACATTTTTGAATTAGACATGTGTCGATTATTGTTGATTCAAAAGGTACGGATTTCCAGGTTGTTACAATACGTGTTTAATTAGAAACGGCAAATTTTAAAGGTCATATATGTTAAATTAGAGTTGACAAAATATATATGTCATTTGTGTTAAATTAGATTTGAATGAAACCATAGTCATCGTTTTGGTTAAAGTAGATTTGTATGATAACATAGGTGTCATTTTATTTAAAATAGACTTGTATGAAATCATAATTATCATTTTGGTTAGAACATGTTATGTTAAAAATATCATGTTAAAATAAGGTCATGTTAAAAATTGCCGTTTATGCTAAAATCATGTGATGTAAATAAACACGTCATTTAGGTTAAAATCATGTTTAACAAATTAGAATTGACAATTATAATTGTCATGTTTAACAACTTGAAAAATAAAGAAAAATGTTAACATATGAAATAATCTTTTATATGATATTTGAATACGTAGAAAAATGTTAACATACAAAATATTCTTTTATATGTTATTAGAAAACATTGAAATAGTAAACAAATAAAATCTTCTTTATTTGTCATTAGAGTACATAAGAAAAAGATATGGAAGTAAAGGGGTTATATTAGTTGAAAATAAAGTGTACAATTTGTCAAAATAGAAGAGTTAAAAACAAAAACTACATTTTTGCTAGATAAAAGAATTAAAAACAATTTTGTCAAATTAGAATTGTTGAGACCAAAATGAACATTTTGACAAATTAGAATAGTTGAATTAGAAAGTACATTTGTATTCACACATTAGATTTAAATAAAAATATTTTTACACAGCCATAACAAGTTTCCTGACTTGTTTCAGTTGATTGGACGACAAATTTTCACACATCGCCCAAAAGCACAATTAATAATTGTTATTCGAGTTTGTGTTGGTTGAAACCCCACACGGGTCTTGGGTTGATATTTGACTACACATCACCCTTGTGTTTAGTTGTAAATTGCACTTTGACTGTTATTTGAATGTTTTATCATTATTATGGAATTAATGCAATGTTTGAAATCCATTTAATTAAATTATATGGAAATTGTTGGGCCTCATTCCAATTTAGGATTAAAAGAATATTTTAATCTAATATTCAATTTGGTAATTAAATGATGGTTTTGATATTGACAATTAAAAAGATTATATCTTTATTGTTTAAAAGTTACAATGAAAAGGTTGAGTTAAAAAGATTATATCTTTATTGTTAAAAAGTTACCATAAAAAGGATTGAATTAAAAGATTAAATTTTTAATTGTCATATGTTAAAATAAAAAGATTGATTGCAGAATTGAACATTTTGAAAATATTTTTATTATTATATTATAATAATATGGAAAGTTCAATTTTTATTTAAAATTGAAATGTAAGTTAGGATATTTGGAAACAAAGTATTTTTAACAATTTAATAAAAAGATCATATTTTTATTATGTAGAATATTTTAATAAAATTATATTTTAAAATAAGAGATATTTTAAAATTAAGATATTTTAAAATAAAGGATGTTTTAAAATAATATTTCCCAATGAAATAATTATAATTATAAATTACAATTATGCTTGGACACGAGGTTAGGTTACATTTATGGTAGAAGTCTGCCCGGCCCCAACCGGCATATCCAGCAACCACAAATGTTGGGCCTAATGTGAGGGGTCCAAGTGCGCAAATACGAAACGAGCCATGACACGAGGTTAAGCCCAACTTGTGGGATAAGTCTTCCCGGAACCAACCATCATATCCAGCATCCACAAGTCGTAGGCTTAATGTGGGAGGTCTGGCCCAGTATAAAATATAAATGAATAAGATAATGAATTGGGCTATTTAATCAGTTTCAAATAGCAACGCCATTTTAACCCGAACGTGTTTATCGATTTATTTTATCTATTTTATAATGAATATTAAAAGAGATAATTTCAAAATTAATATTTTGGAAATAATATTATTTTAATATGATAATAGATAGAATATTCAATTTGGATTTAAAATTGAAAGTTACATTTTTATTTACATTTTAGATGTAAATAAAAACATAGAAATCAAAGTGATTCTTGTATTTACATTTTAGTTGTAAATAAACACATATATTTAAAAAATACATTTTTATTTGCATTTCATAATGTAGATAAAAACATGAATTAGAAAAGTATATTTTTATTTACAAGTTAGATGTAGATAAAAATATAGATTTAAAAGGGTACATTTTTATTTACATGTTAGATATAGATAAACACGTAGAATTGAATGTTATATTTTATTTGACATTTAAGATGCAAATAAAAGTATAGAATTGAAAGTTACATTTTTATTTACAGTTTAGATGTAAATAAAAACATAGAAATAAAATTACATTTATATTTACAATTTAGATGTAACTAAAAGATTAGATAAAAAGAGACATTTTTATTGATATGTAGTTACCATTTTGTTTTTAGATGAAAAGAACACATGTAGTTATCGTTTTCTTCTTAGATAAAAAAGAACATATTTTAGCGCCAAGGTTGTTCAAACAAAAAGTATAGATTTTAAAGAAACATTTTCATTATCAAATTAGAGACAATAAAAAGAGTAGATTTAAGAATAACATTTTTATCGTCATTTTAGATGCAATAAAAAGAATAGAAATTAATGTTACATTTTTATCGTCATTTTAGATGCGATAAAAAGAATAGAAATTAATCTTACATATTTATCGTCATTTTAGATGCGATAAAAAGAATAAATTTTAATGTTACATTTTTATCGTGATTTTAGATGCAATAAAAAAAGAGATTTTAATGTTACATCAATTTTTTAGTATAATAAAAGAATAGAACAAGGTTTATGTTTTTATGTAACATAAAAAGTACACATTTTTATGTAATATAAACCTCATTATTAATGTAATGAATGAAATATAAAAATGTCCTGTTTTAAACTATTAAAACATGTTTACAATAAAAATCAAATTTTTAATGTAAAGAAAGAGGATATAAAAATATTCGTCGTTTGAAAGAGAAATGATAAACAATAAAAATTCACATTTTTATTGTCATATAAGGAATGTAGAAAATGTACATGTTTTGAAATAAACTTCTGTTCATTAAAAATAACTTGAATACGAAGTGTAGAAAATTATTTAAAGAATAAATAATTGGAAATCGTCGAACTAATGAATTATATTTATATAAATTAAAATAAAACGAATCGTGCGGCTTCAGTTCGCGATTTGAAATCGTAACTTCATACGATTATACTGAAAGATCCGACCGTCGGATTTTCCCAAAACTAGAATCGTTAGGACCGCTTTTGGAAGTCTTTCCAACGATATAAACTTTGTTAAAATCAATAATTCCTTCAATTTTAGACCGTCAATTTTACCAACGGTTAGATTTCGAGATAAGTGTAAATCAAATTTTTTATAGAAACAGTGCCAGGAGCCGCCCATTGACCCAAAGCATCGTTAAATAAATTTAGCTATTTTTATATATATATAAATGGTGATAAATAGTTATTAAATACTAATAAAGATATGAAATGATTTAATATATATATATATATATATACACATATATATATATATATATATGCGAGGATCATTTGAAAAGTCCGAGTATAATCTCATTTCAAATGATATATGACGATCTAAGTCGAAGATTTGAAGACGGTGATTGAAGACTGACGATCTTCACATCGAATGGATGTGTTGCTACTGAGGGCCATGATTGGAGTAGCTACCTTGAAGTGGATGCAGTAGTAGCCGTCCGGACATACTTGTTGATTGTTCGGATATGCAAGGAATAAGGTTCCTCCGGTTTTGTTCAGACCCAGAACGGACTTGTAAATGGATGGTAAGTCTAACGTTGTATTCCTTTATGTTGTATTCGTTTATATCTGCTAAATATATATCTGTTTGGTGCTTAACACCCTTCTCTGAGACGTACGAACTTAGAGGTTATATATTGGTAGAAATCAATGGTATGGTACGGATGACAATGTGGCATGCCAAGATGCGAATGATCAAGGCTTTTGTTGAAAAGCAGTGTAAAAACCCGTAACTTCCCTGGTGAGGAAAGAGCGGATAGTTCGAGAACAAGCCACAACAGAACGCTGATGGAAGAACATTTCATTGTATATTACAACAATTGCATCAGAATACAAGAATTTACAGAGTATGAATAAATAAATATTACATAGAAAATATCAGAGATTACAATACATTACATAGCAGCGGAAAAATAATACAACACACAACTAGAAGGAGATATACGGATACAAAGCTTTTCGGATATCATTCCAGTTGTAAATCAGGATCTTGTGAATATAAATCTGCAAAACCAAAACTACTAGCTGCCCGTGTCAAAATAAGGGCACCCATAGTTTAGGTTAAAACAATAAACTCCAGGTCAGTCATGGGACTAGTGTGAGAACTAAAACAATTATTAATCTTTATTTTAAGTTAGGTAAATCAAG
This sequence comes from Allium sativum, assembly GCA_030737875.1. NCBI lineage: Eukaryota > Viridiplantae > Streptophyta > Magnoliopsida > Asparagales > Amaryllidaceae > Allium > Allium sativum. Next base: position 164,348,076 of record CM060923.1, read on the forward strand.
GGACTACGCCGTATAACACGGAACGGGTTTCCTCCCAAGAATACCAGTGCATAAAATAACAGAGCAATGCTAAATAAAGAACAATGAAGCTATTATAAGACCCAGGTCCTGTAACACTCCACGTCCATTAATGTCACTCACCAGGGGAATGCATTAACTTCCATGGAGGTCATAAGTGAATATAGAACAGAGAAATTACAACAAGACAGATAATAAATAGCACTTGAAAATCTAAAACTTCAATTTATTGCAGCGGAAATTAAATATGTCTGTTACATCATAAATCCATGGATCATAACCAAGTACAATATCCGTCTTCACAAAAACAAAATACATAATCCCATTACAATAAATAGCCATTAAAAAGAAAGATAACAAGCTGGACTTTATTTCTGCAGTCCAAGCTTTCCAAGAGATAAGCGATCCAACTAGACTCCACTAGAACTTGGCCCAACCTGAGGACCTGAAGGAAAAAAAAGATGGAAAAGAGGGGGTCAGACATAAAGTCTGGCGAGTATGATAATTCTACAATACTATTATCAAAATAACTGGACTAAGGCATAAGCTGGAAAACAAGGAAATGTCTATGAAAGAGCAGATTAAGGACATAGACAATCGCTAAAGGAAACGTTATTGGCGCTCCTAAATACTAAAGGATAAACACTATACTGCACCACACCAGTCACCCTAAAGATTGATCCCACTTAGCTTCACTTAGAAACTTTCTTATTGGCTTTACGTACTCCTAGCTGACTACATAGGTGCCGCCTGCCCATATCTCCACTAGGTGTACCCCACTTACCATTTTTCGATCGGCTACCAACTCGTAGATACCCGTGCTGGCCCCACAGTGGGGTGTATCATTCCCCTAAAGTGGCAACCCGATATAACGGAGATGCACGGCTTATACCTACACGATGCAACAACGTCTTACCTACCAGCCCGGGTCCACACACGCATATGAAACCCGTTGAACTTGCTTTGCCACCGCTCCCTGTTTTGACCTCTTATAGTCAAACCCAGTATGCGTGTCCCGTCCTCGACTTGGGTCGAGCCCACAAAGATACGTTTTGGGATACTGGTTGAAATGGGCCCCCATTATTTCCCACAAGCATTCCACCTAAGCTTGTCCCATTAGTCCATCCACTTAACCCACTTAGTCATGTTCATTTACATGTGTATTTGGTTAAGTCTAATCGTATTTCAAATGCCTCTAAAGGCAACCACTAGATTCCTCATGCCACCCAAGGCACCTACTTAACCCCCATGTCCCACCTTACATGATTATCTGGCTAAGTATTTTTTAATTCATTAAGGCCATAACCTCATAAAGACCTCTCACATTAGACTGGCATTTATGGCAGCTGGATTTGCCGGGCGGGTCCGGGAAGTATTATACCATAAAAGAGTCTAACCTCGTGTCTTTACAACTGTTATGCTTTAGTTTGGGCCTAGGACCTCTCACATTGGGCCGACATTTGTGACTACTGGATTTGCCGGGCGGGTCCGGGCAGGTTTACGTCACAAACGGGTCCAACCTCGTGTCCTAAGCATTGATTATTATTAATAATCCAGTTTCCCGAATTTTAATAATTCCCTACTTGAATTATTAATTAATTCCAAATTCAACAATGTCCATAATTGACTCAATTATGGACATCCATTCAAGGCGTGCAAAAATCATACAAAATTGCACCCAATTTATTAATTCCTAATATCACCCCTACCCCACGTTTGAACGTTTATTCGCAAAATATATATTAGACTCGAATAGTCTAACTCATAGCATAAAAGAGATTATCACAATAACAACATGTATATATGACTAAATGAATCATAATAAGGGGTGAAACTTGCATATGTACAACTTGCATAGGATTATACATGTCATGGATCTAAAGATGTCAACTTGTTCATAATTCACATAATATGATCTCAATCAAATTTCGTAAACTTGCATAGGAACATGTGTGAATCAACATCATCTAACAATATGGGTTTATATGGGTACACCTAACTCAATAGGCAAATTCCCATAATAAAAATTCATTTAGTCATATATTCATGCATATGGGTACACCTAACTTAATAGGCAAATTCCCATATTCAAGATCCAATTTAAATTGTGGATTCATGTATATGGGTACACCTAACTTAATAGGCAAATTCCCATAATCATGATCCATTTAATTTTTAGAAAAGAAAACATAAACTTTAAAACATGATCCAATTTGCATAAATAACAACATCATGATTTTACAACTTGTACGATTCAACACAACTTAACATGATATCATAATCATATAACTTATGGATTTCCAACATATGTGTTAACATGCGATCTACAACATATATAAGATTTATGACATAACACCGCATGATTTACACATAGCATAGCATGATTTTCATCATAGCATGGCATGATAGCATAACATAGCATAGCATGATTTTCATCATAGCATGGCATAGCATAGGAGAATTTACAACATATAATTTACAACATATGACAACATAATAACATAACAAGAGATCCACAATATAGAATTTACAATTACAATTCACATCACTTTCTTGTGATCCATTCATAACTTAATCGAATTATTTTATAATAACATTGTGAGAATCATCATACTCACAATTTAAAGAAGAGAAATAGAAAGAGTCTTTGATTTAATTTGTTTGTTGAGTAGATTTAGTTGTAGGCTAGGCTTTCTCCTTCTTCTTTAGTTTGTGACGGCTATGCTGAACTTCATGGCAACGGCATGTCGGTAGCTCTCCAATTTTTCAAGTGATTTAGGGTTAGAGTCTACCCACTTATTTATAGATGTTAGGATGCATTTAGGCCATTAGATTTACCCTACAATAGATTAGTGCCATTAGATTTCGTCCAGCCTTCAAAACACAGCCCGAAAACCCAACCAGATGCACCCAGGTCACCTGGGCTCGACCAGGGAGGTCGACACCCAGGACGACTCTAGTGTCTGCCTGGTCCCCCCAGGTCGACCTGGTCTGGGCGGGAGTTTTCCCGCCTGCCTCCATTTCTGTGTTTTTGAAATCTGTTTTAAAATTTGAATTTTTCGTGAAACTTCTCGAGGCCATATCTCGGTCATACGAACTCCGATTCACAAAATTTCGGACTCTATTTCACGTATTTTTCCGAGACGAACACAATGGCGCAGCCCGTTTCCTAATATTCTTATATTTGAAATTAATTATTCTTTCAATTGTGAATATTAGTATTAACTGATTTACGGGGTGTTACATTCTCCCCTCCTTAAAGGATTTCGACCCAGAAATCTTCAAGTCAAGAAGAATGTTTAACCTAACATCCAATCAACCATCTACTCAATCATCAAACACTGGCATCCACTGTCCTTATAGACTTTTAATGCTTTTATGTTTAAATGCATAGTGTGTGTATATGTCCGTATCTAATGCAAAATCAGGCGGTCCAATGATTCAGTTGACCTCCTTGATTCAGTTGACCTCCTTGATGCAATTCAGTTGACCTCCTTGATGCACTTTAACTAGTCTGACCTCTCGATTCCTCAACTTTTTTATCTCCGACCCAAGAATGCATGTAGGAGCTCATCTAATTGTTGCATCACGCTCTATTTCCACCTCTTTAAGCAAGCTCGGCTCTACCACCTCCGCGGTCTTGTGCAAACACTTTCTCAAATGTGATACATGGAATACGTCGTGTACTCCACTAAGTTTCTCAGGCAACTCCACCCTATACGCCATCTTCCCAAACCTGTCTTTTATAGGAAACGGCCCTACAAACCTTGGCGCTAATTTCCCAACGGACCCAAAGCGAACAACATTCCGTAACGGAGATACTTTGGTAAAAACCATGTCCCCAATGTCAAACTCAAGATCTGTCCTCCTATCAGCATACGATTTCTGCCTATCTTGTGCTGCTTTCATCCTCCTTCGAATCAAATCAATCTTCTCCGAGGTTTCCCTAACCATATCGGGTCCAAGTAGGATTTTATCGGTAGATTCCCACCAACATGTAGGCGAACGGCAAGGCCTTCCATAAAGAGCTTCAAAAGTTGCCATGCCAATACTAGACTGAAAGCTATTATTATATGTGAATTCTACCAACGGAAGGTGCTCTTCCCATGTACCCCCGAAGTCTAGGATACAAAGCCTTAAAAGATCCTCTAGAATACAATTCACCCTCTCGGTCTAGCCGTCCGTCTGAGGATGATATGCGGTGCTCAAACATAGCTGAGTCCCTACCGCCTCTTGTAAACTCTTCCAAAATTCGCTAGTGAAGATGGGATCACGGTCGTTTACTATACTAGAAGGAATACCGTGCAAACGAACTATCTCTTTAATGTATACGGAAGCCAACCACGGAGCAGTCCTCTTACTTTTCACGGGAATAAAATGGGCGCTCTTAGTAAGTCTATCTACTATAACCCAAATCCCCGTATTACCCTTCCTTGATCTTGGTAATCCATCCACAAAATCCATTGAGACGCTTTCCCATTTCCATAGTGGAACTTCCAATGGGTGAAGCAACCCACCGGGTTTCTTTTGTTCCGCTTTTACTCGTTGGCACACCAAGCATCTAGCGACGTACTCGGCCACATCCTTTTTCATACCGGCCCAAAAGAAAACCCGCTTAATATCTTTGTACATCTTGTCTCCGCCGGGATGAATGGTCATCTTTGGGCGATGAGCATCATCAAGAATGGCCTTCCTTAAGTCTTCGTCTTGTGGTACACAAAGTCTATTATCCCTTCGTAACCAACCCTTATCGTCTAGGGTATACCTACGAAGATGGCTAGATGACTCCCATCCTTTGAGCTTTTTTACTATCTCAACCAACTGTGGGTCGTCTTGCTGTGCCTCACCAACTCGTCCTAGAAGTGTAGGTCTAACCTCCAAGGACGCTAACAAACCAGGTACTAGGTCAACGGAGGGTCTAAAGTCAAACATGGAGATGAATTCTAAGCTTCGTCGTTCAACAAACAACGGACTCAAGGATAACCTTTCCTACTTAAGGCGTCTGCTACCACGTTACCCTTGCCCGGGGTATATGCTATTTCAAAATCGTAGGAGGCTAAGAATTCCATCCACCGTTGCTGCCTTCAATTCAAATCCTTCTGAGAGAATAAGTATTTTAATGATTTGTGGTCAGTGAACAGTTCGAATTTCTCACCAAGAAGATAGTGACGCCAAGACTTAAGCGCGAAAACAATTGCGGCTAACTCAAGGTCATGCATAGGGTAATTCTTTTCATGAACCCTCAACTGCCTTCCACCTTAGGCTATTACTCTTCCCTCTTGCATGAGGGCCGCGCCAAGTCCCGTCCCACAAGCATCAGTATAGACGGTAAACGGTTTATTCCCGTCTGGCAGCACTGAGACTGGGGCTGAAGTTAAGACTCTCTTTAAACGTTGGAACGCATCATCACAATCTTCATCCCACGTAAAAACCAGGTTCTTCTTCGTTAACCGTGTTAATGGAGCTGATATTTTTGCGAAGTCTTTGATAAACTTCCTATAATAGCCAGCCAACCCCAAGAAACTTCTTACTTCGGTTACATTTTTAGGGACCTTCCAATCTTGGATGGCCGCCACCTTTGCGGGATCCACTGCTATCCCTTCCTTGGAAACCACGTGCCTTAAGAACCGTACTTCTTTCCTCCAGAAGTGACATTTAGAAAATTTTGCCTTAAGGTTATGCGCTCGAAGGGTTTCCAACACTTCCCTAAGATGTAGGACATGCTCTTCTTCATTCTTAGAAAAGACTAAGATGTCATCCACAAAGACTACCACGAATTTGTTAAGGTACTCCCTAAACACCCTACTCATCAAATCAACAATATATGCGGGGGCGTTTGTCAAACCAAAGGGCATCACTAGCCATTCATAGAATCCGTCAGGAGTCCTAAAAGCAGTCTTATCTATACTATCCTCAGCCACTCTCAGTTGATGAAAGCCAGTGGCTAAGTCCAACTGCGAAAACACTGAGGCGCCAACTAACTGATCAAAGAGATCGTCAATCCTCGGCAGTGGGTGTCGATTCTTTTTAGTAAGCTTGTTTAGTTCTCTATAGTCCACACAAAGTCTAAGGGACCCATCCGCCTTTGTAGCAAATACTACTGGAGCACCCCACTCCGATATACTACGTCTTATGAACCCCTTCTCAAGCAACTCCTTCACTTGCTTATTGAGTTCCCTCCTTTCACCAGGAGCCATGTGGCGTACTGGCAAAGATACGGGTTTAGCATTATCCACAAGATAAATTCGAAAGTCTATCTCCCGCTTTGGAGGTAAGCCCTTCACCTCCTCAAACACATCCGGATATTCCCGGACCACCTCTACCGATCGCAGATTCTCTACAGACGCGTCAAGCGATTCAAGATAACTCAGCATAACGGAATCTATGGGATTACAAAAGATGCCGAGAGTGTTACCAAGGCGAGTCACAAGCCTAACTACTCTCCTTTCACAATCGAGAATGGCCCCATTTCTAGATAACCAATCCATTCCTAAAATTAGCCCATAGCCCGTGAAGCCCAATACATAAGCATCACATCTAAATTCAACGCTAAGTTTAGAGATTTTCAAATCCAAACATATCATGGTCAAATGAGCCGAACCCCCAATTGGATTTGAAACAACCAAGGGATCCTCTACTAAACTGGTGTTCAAGTGCAGTAATTCAACTAATGATGCAGAGATAAACGATTGAGATGCGCCAGAATCGAATAAGGTACGGACAGGATGATCAAACAGAAAAACTAAGCTTTCAACAGAAATTGTTCCACCTCTTTCTTGCAGCGGTGGGGCCGCAATAGCCTGAACTTGCCTCCTTGCCTGCCCTGGTGCCATAAGAGCCTGCACCTGTCCTCCCGAGGTAGACCCTGCCCTCTGCCCCTTCTTTGGGCAGTCCTTCACCAAATGTACCGCATCTCCATAATGAAAACAACCAGTCTTCTTTTTCTTTCTACAATCTTTGCTGAGATGGCCAGGCGTCCAACAATTGAAGCATCTCTTCTTCCCTTTGCCATTATTGTTTTTACCACCCTTCTTATTTTGCTGTTGGGGTTTCTTCTGATCCCCTTTCTTTTCAACTGCCTTATCCTCATGCATAAGTGCCATTTCTACTAGCCTTTCAAAGGTGGCTCCCATAGGGATGTGGGTCATAGCCAACCCTTGCAACGGTTCATTCAAGCCTCTAACGAACCTCAAAGCTTTCTTCTCTGGCGTGTTCACCAACTCCAAGCCAAACCTCGCTAAATGATTAAATTTATTGACATATTCCTTCACTGATAAGCTCCCTTGCTTTAATGTCAGGAATTTTTCCATATTTAAATTCTCCTCTGCCCTTGAAAGAAGCTTTTCCTCAAACCTTCGTCTGAAATCCGCCCATGAATCAACTGGACGTTCCCCGTTAGTGACCTCCCACCAAAACGAGGCCTCTCCCTTCAATAACCAAGAAGCTAAACGGACTTTCCTCCCATCTTCCACTTCAAAGATATCCAACAATTCCTCAGTCTCCTTAAGCGAGTCTCTGGCCTGCACAAACGTCTCAGTCCCTTGAAAAGTTTTTCCTCCCATAGCCTTAAATTCCTTGCACGTCTTTGCAAAAGTGTCAACACGAGGAGGAGGAGGAGGAGGAGGGGGTGGAGGAGCATCTGCTGGTCCTGCAGTGGTGGCCCTAGCCTCCACGTATCTCCTAAACCACCCTGGAACCGTCACACCTTCTGGGAGATTAAGATCTTCAGCCATGCTAAAACGAAAAAGGAAAGATTCAAAATGGAGAATTCGAAAGATAAAGATAAGGATATGGCTATTTGGGATTATGTTTTTCATAAAAACTCTCCCTAAATAACATGTTTTTGAAAGCACTTCTTCCAAAAATACTTTAGAAAAATATTTTTCTTAAAATTTTATCTGTTCTGGTAACCTTATGCTCTGATACCACGTGTAACACTCCACGTCCATTAATGTCACTCACCAGGGGAATGCATTAACTTCCATGGAGGTCATAAGTGAATATAGAACAGAGAAATTACAACAAGACAGATAATAAATAGCACTTGAAAATCTAAAACTTCATTTTATTGCAGCGGAAATTAAATATGTCTGTTACATCATAAAACCATAGATCATAACCAAGTACAATATCCGTCTTCACAAAAACAAAATACATAATCCCATTACAGTAAATAGCCATTAAAAAGAAAGATAACAAGCTGGACTTTACTTCTGCAGTCCAAGCTTTCCAAGAGATAAGCGATCCAACTAGACTCCACTAGAACTTGGCCCAACCTGAGGACCTGAAGGAAAAAAAGATGGAAAAGAGGGGGTCAGACATAAAGTCTGGCGAGTATGATAATTCTACAATACTATTATCAAAATAACTGGACTAAGGCATAAGCTGGAAAACAAGGAAATGTCTATGAAAGAGCAGATTAAGGACATAGACAATCGCTAAAGGAAACGTTATAGGCGCTCCTAAATACTAAAGGATAAACACTATACTGCACCACACCAGTCACCCTAAAGATTGATCCCACTTAGCTTCACATAGAAACTTTCTTATTGGCTTTACATACTCCTAGCTGAATACATAGGTGCCGCCTGCCCCTATCTCCACTAGGTGTACCCCACTTTCCATTTTTCGATCGGCTCCCTACTCGTAGATACCCGTGCTGGCCCCACAGTGGGGTGTATCATTCCCCTAAAGTGGCAACCCGATATAACGGAGATGCACGGCTTATACCTACACGATGCAACAACGTCTTACCTACCAGCCCGGGTCCACACACGCATATGAAACCCGTTGAACTTGCATTGCCACCGCTCCCTGTTTTGGCCTCTTATAGTCAAACCCTGTATGCGTGTCCCGTCCTCGACTTGGGTCGAGCCCACAAAGATACGTTTTGGGATACTGGTTGAAATGGGCCCCCATTATTTCCCACAAGCATTCCACCTAAGCTTGTCCCATTAGTCCATCCACTTAACCCACTTAGTCATATTCATTTACATGTGTATTTGGTTAAGTCTAATCGTATTTAACATGCCTCTAAAGGCAACCACTAGATTCCTCATGCCACCCAAGGCACCTACTTAACCCCCACGTCCCACCTTACATGATTATCTGGCTAAGTATTTCTTAATTCATTAAGGCCATAACCTCATAAAGACCTCTCACATTAGACTGGCATTTATGGCAGCTAGATTTGCCGGGCGGGTCCGGGCAGTCTTATACCATAAAAGAGTCTAACCTCGTGTCTTTACAACTGTTATGCTTTAGTTTGGGCCTAGGACCTCTCACATTGGGCCGACATTTGTGACTACTGGATTTGCCGGGCGGGTCCGGGCAGGTTTACGTCACAAACGGGTCCAACCTCATGTCCTAAGCATTGATTATTATTAATAATCCAGTTTCCCCAATTTTAATAATTCCCTACTTGAATTATTAATTAATTCCAAATTCAACAATGTCCATAATTGACTCAATTATGGACATCCATTCAAGGCGTGCAAAAATCATACAAAATTGCACCCAATTTATTAATTCCTAATATCACCCCTACCCCACGTTTGAACGTTTATTCGCAAAATATATATTAGACTCGAATAGTCTAACTCATAGCATAAAAGAGATTATCACAATAACAACATGTATATATGACTAAATGAATCATAATAAGGGGTGAAACTTGCATATGTACAACTTGCATAGGATTATACATGTCATGGATCTAAAGATGTCAACTTGTTCATAATTCACATAATATGATCTCAATCAAATTTCATAAACTTGCATAGGAACATGTGTGAATCAACATCATCTAACAATATGGGTTTATATGGGTACACCTAACTCAATAGGCAAATTCCCATAATAAAAATTCATTTAGTCATAGATTCATGCATATGGGCACACCTAACTTAATAGGCAAATTCCCATATTCAAGATCCAATTTAAATTGTGGATTCATGTATATGGGTACACCTAACTTAATAGGCAAATTCCCATAATCATGATCCATTTAATTTTTAGAAAAGAAAACATAAACTTTAAAACATGATCCAATTTGCATAAATAACAACATCATGATTTTACAACTTGTACGATTCTACACAACTTAACATGATATCATAATCATATAACTTATGGATTTCCAACATATGTGTTAACATGCGATCTACAACATATATAAGATTTATGACATAACATAGCATGATTTACACATAGCATAGCATGATTTTCATCATAGCATGGCATGATAGCATAACATAGCATAGCATGATTTTCATCATAGCATGGCATAGCGTAGGAGAATTTACAACATATAATTTACAACATATGACAACATAATAACATAACAAGAGATCCACAATATAGAATTTACAATTACAATTCACATCACTTTCTTGTGATCCATTCATAACTTAATCGAATTATTTTATAATAACATTGTGAGAATCATCATACTCACAATTTAAAGAAGAGAAATAGAAAGAGTCTTTGATTTAATTTGTTTGTCGAGTAGATTTAGTTGTAGGCTTGGCATTCTCCTTCTTCTTTAGTTTGTGACGGCTACGCTGAACTCCATGTCAACGGCATGTCGGTAGCTCTCCAATTTTTCAAGTGATTTAGGGTTAGAGTCTACCCACTTATTTATAGATGTTAGGATGCATTTAGGCCATTAGATTTACCCTAGAATAGATTAGAGCCATTAGATTTCGTCCAGCCTTCAAAACACAGCCCGAAAACCCAACCAGATGCACCTAGGTCACCTGGGCTCGACCAGGGAGGTCGACACCCAGGTCGACTCTAGTGTCGACCTGGCCCCCCAGGTCGACTCCCAAGTCGACCCCCAGGTCGACCTAATCTGGGCGGGAGTTTTCCCGCCTGCCTCCATTTCTGTGTTTTTGAAATCTGTTTTAAAATTTGAATTTTTCGTGAAACTTCTCGAGGCCATATCTCGGTCATACAAACTCCGATTCACAAAATTTCGGACTCTATTTCGCGTATTTTTCCGAGACGAACACAATGGCGCAGCCCGTTTCCCAATATTCTTATATTTGAAATTAATTATTCTTTCATTTGTAAATATTAGTATTAACTGATTTACGGGGTGTTACAGGTCCCATCACACAATGCAACGCAAGCCGGAGGATAGGGTTTTTACCTTATAATAGCCAAGAATGCTTGACACGTTTAAAACAAATCCTTTGATACTATTATAAGTGCATAGTGTATAAAACAACTTCAAATCATAAGTATCAATCATAGACGGGATAAGCGCCCCATCCCACTATGTCGCCATACATGGCTCTACAAATAAAACCACAGAATCACGTATTTGGAAATTGGATTTCCATCTATGAACCGAGGCAAAAGATAGTCCTAAACCAATTCGAGACTGTCTAGTCCGAGCCTCAGGAACAGCCGCAACTGCCCCTTGGAGCGACATGGCCGGTCCACCGATGTGGATAAAACTTAAACCCTGGACATACGCTTCCCCGCCCTATGGGGCATAAATGAGCCAACGAATGACTCCTTCGGACCCGGATTAACCGATGAAACTGAGGCGCCTCTTAACACCAACAACCACATAAGTCAAACTCATCAGGGCGTGTAAAACCACTGACGCCACTTCTAGCTAGAAAGAAACGCATGCCCTCCCTGAGGTCCTCTCCCGTTTTTGGTTCATACCGGGTGTGAAACTCGCGAAGTAAACGTTACACAAAGCTACGCCACAAAGGCCGTGCTTCGATCATCAACCACAAGACTTTGCTTTTCAACAGAAGCCTTGATCATTTGCCACTTAGGCATGCCACACAGGCAATTCACTCTATGCATTTGATATCCATCAGTATATAACCCCTGAGCTCGTACGTCTCAGAGAAGGGCGTTAAGCAAGAGAATAAATTCTTCGCCGCCAAACAGATATATATTTAATAGAAATCAATGACACAGATTAAATCCAATTTCAGACACAGTCCATTTACAAGTTCGTTCCGGGTCTGAACGAAACCGGAGGCACCTAGTACCCCGCATATCCATCGATCTCCAAGTACGTCTGGACGATCACCAACTGTTTCCATCTTCTTGGGTGTACATCCCAATCAAGATCATCAGTAATCACCCAAACGACGTGAAGACCTCAGGTCTTCAACCACCGTCTTCACCTTCGACTTATCGTCGTATCAGTTATTCAGAATGGGATAAACCCAGTCTTCCCGAATAACTCGCGTATACTTTAAATAAGTGTTACACAAACACAACATACGCCTCATTCCAATTCATCAGTCACTAACTGTAAATTAATCAAGAGAATAATTCCCCAAATATTAACCCCGAAGGCCGAAACCAACATCAGATCAATACCCAGGAAATCACTCTGCTTAGCTAACCGACAATTAGTTTCTAAATTTCACATTCTTAGGGAAAGGTTCCCATTAATTTTATCAAAGATAAATCCTTTAAATCTATTCTTTAATCTTCCTTTGAATATCAATTCAAACTAGTCGGGATTAACGAACCTCACCGAAGCAATCATTTGTTTTAAATCCCAACCTATTCATCCCATGAAGTAAAACTGGTAATACTTCATATCTACTTCATATCTAACACCACGGTGTTATCGGTAAATTCAATTACCATTTCCCGTTCAAATCTAATTAAAGATTTAACTATTGCCTGGAGCAAAACTGGTGATACTCCATTCTCGATCATTTCAATCTAATTAAAGATTCATTAAAACTCCACTTAGTTTTAATCTGTGACTGGGTTAAAGAATCAGTGTCATTTAAAACATGGTTCACGATAAACCCAAAATCACGTCACATTTCAATTAGTCCCTAGCCGTAAATTAGCAAGTGAGCAATTTCCGAAGTATTAACCCCGAAGGCCGAAACCAACATCAGGTCAATACCCCAGAAACCATTCGACTTAACTAATCTCCAGTTAGTTTCTGATTTTCTTAACTCCTTTGGGTCTAAGAACAGTATTATTGAAGATACCGTTCACGACAACCCAAAATCACGTTCCATTAATTATCAGGTTAAAGAACAAGTGTTATTTAAAACACTGTTCACGATAAACCCAAAAATCAATATCAATTCAATTCCAATTAAATATTATTTAATTGGTACACTTCATTAAATCCAAATAAAAAGATTTAATCTTTTCTCTACTGGGCTTAAGAACGGTGTTAATGAAGACACAATTCACGACAAACCCAAATCACATTTGATATTCAATACAAGGCTCTGAATAGAAAATATACCGGCTTATATTCAATATCAAATTCTACGACCGACAAATATCGTATTGGAAATAACGATATATATATATATCTATCAAATTCCCATAACAATATCTGTATCATCACGAAATCCAACATCGAAATATTCCGAAGACAATTTCGATTCAAATCCACTCTAATATAATTATTGGAAATTCTGGTTATTTTCAAAACCATTTCAAATCCAATTTATTTATTTAAAAATAAATAGAATTATAATTCTAGTTCAAACCTAGTTCATTTCGATACCAATTTCAAATCGAACCAACAACTATCATCCATAGCTAATTACCCCCATTCCGAACACAATGGGATATGTATTGTAAGCTGATTCGATCGTTTCGACCAGTTTTCGTCAAAATCAAAATATAACTCTATATATTGAATTTGAACGCACATTTCAATTTACGGGGGCCACATACTAACTAGAAAAATTCCAGAAAAATATTTTCTAGCTTCGTATTGACGATATAGTCCTAACAAAACTAATTTCATCGAATTCTGAGACCGTTTGAAAAATGGCCATTTTCCAGTCGATTAAAATCAACTAAAATTGGTCAAACGCGTTTTCCTTTGCCACGCTCACATTTTGATTCGAAAAATTATGAAATTTGAAACCTAGCAATAACTTTACATCTCGGATCCAACAAAAGTGGTTTCGTCGAAATCCGAGGTCGTTTGCAAAATGGCTATTTTCACGGGCTATATAAACTCTATAGCGACCTTTCTGAAAATTCGTTTGGCCATAACTTTTGCTTCCCACTATGAAACTTCGATTTTTCTAATTCGTTAGAAAGGTATTCACTAACAGATTTAAATATTTTTGGTTCCACTCAAATTCGTTTTGTTTTGCACCCGGTACCGTCCGACAAAGTTTGAATTCAATTTTTGAAATTACAGCACCATTTCAGGCCTTGTTTATAATTAGAATTAATTGTATTCGTTTTCAAACATCGATTCAAACTCACTTTTCATTGCTATTATTTAAAATATTTATTTTAAATATATAAAATCCATTATTTCAGCCAATTTAAAATTTTTAAATTGGTTCAGATTTTCCGGGTCGTTACAAGCAGGCCTTGTGGTTGATGATCAAAGCATAGCATGTTTAAGCGTAGCTTTGTGTATAACGTGACTTCATGAGCCTTACACCCAGGTAGAGTCTAAAATAGGAAAAGGGAACGCAGGGAGTGCACACGTTTCTTTCTAGCTAGAGTGATGTTATCGACCTACCAGCCCTGACATTTTTACTTATGTGGATGATGGATTATGAGGTACCTCGATTTTATTGGTTGTTAGTGGCCATATTAAAGGTCCAAAGAGACCGGAAAACGTGTGTTCAGGCATAACTAATCCACTAACGTAGGTGTGGACCGGCCCTGCAGGATCCAAGGGTTGCCCATTGGTGTGATCCTGAGGCATTTGCTAGAGTGTCTTGAATCGGTAAGGAGACCACCCCTAGCCTTGACTCTTGATGGAAACCAAATTTCCAATACGACACCATCGGTTTTGATTGTAGAACTAGTATGGCGACATGATATATGGTACCGATGCCGTCTATGATTGATACATTATGATTGAAATTGTTTTTGAAACATACATACACTAATAGTAATATCAAATTCGTTTTTATCGTATCAAGCATTTTTGACCACTATAATGTAAAACTCTATCCTCTGTTTTGCGTTGCATTGTGTGATGGGTCTTGAGTCTTATAATTGTTTCATTTTTCTAAAAAGCATTGCGTTGTTTAACGATTTATTTAATTTATGCACTGGCAATCTAATGGAGTAAACCCGTTCTGCGTTAGCGGCGTGGTCTTGTGATTAGCCTTATTATTAGATTAGTTAAGTTAGATTTCTCACACCAGTCCCATGACTTACTCGTAGTTTGTTTCACTTTGCAAACTCAGGTGCCCTTTTTTCCATATGGGCAGTCGAGTAGCTTTTTGCAGATATTTATCTCTTGAGCAGGATTCTAGATCGAAGCCTAAAGCTGTGTCCAGAGCATAGAAAGTCTTCTGCTGTGTATTGTATTAATTTATTGTAATAAGTCTTCCACTGTATTTTATTTATCGATATACTCTAATATTCTGTACTCTAATGTAACATTATTATGATGTTTATAAAAGTCTTTTGTTATTTGTTCTGATGTGTTGTATGCCCAGAGTTAATGCATTCGAGAATTTTGAACTTTTTGATCAGACCTGTGTGGTTTATGGTCGATTCAAAGGGTGAGGGTTTTCGGGACATTACAGATTCAAATTCCCTATTGCAAGACGAAGGATTCGAAATGTGTGTAGTGGTGATAGAGGGATTCAAAATCCCTTAATGTGGAGAGTCAGGGAGTCGAAATGTGTGGAACGTAGGTTGAAGGAATCGAATTCATGGACATGAAACCCAAGGATTTAGAATCCTTATGGAGCCGACTTGGGCTTGTATTCTTAGTTCTCTGGCTTCGGTTCGGCATTGGTTCCCCGCGGTGTGTTGAGTCGATCAGGACATATATGATTTTGGGTAATGGACCAAAAAGCCGGTTAACAGTAATAATGTTTCTAGAGAATCAATAAGCAATTGGTAATGACAATTGAATACATACCATAACTAGCCTCCATTATACATGTGATGTTGAATGCTTTAAATTGAAATTACAAATTAATGATTCTAGGTACTTCCATTTGTTTGTTGACACACACACACAAACATATATATATATATATATATATATATATATATGTGTGTGTGTGTGTGTGTGTGTATGTGTGTGTGTGTTTGTAATGACCCGCATTGGCAGAGGTATTAGAATTAATTTATTTAATTATTTAAAAGAATTTATTGGTTGTGGAATTTAATAATGGTAAATATTTAATTAAAATAACAAATTAAATAATATATATAATTCAGTAATAATCAAAAATAGTGAAATTCACAGTATGGTGAAATTTGGGTTATCTAAAATATATATATCAGTTAGCAGTTGAATTATATTGACGAATATATTCAATCGACGTCAGTTTGAACGTAGAATTATATTATAATTAAAATCAAGCTCGAAATGGCGCTGCAGTTCGTAAATTGGCGATTTTAACTTCAACTGAATGTATAGGATTCGTTTTAAGACGGATTTCTGTGAAACAAGAAACGTGTGGAGCTGGTGGAGTATATCTTTCTAGTGGAAGAGAAAAATCGGGATTTCGTCGTGTAGATTTTGATGTACGTCCAAATCAAATTTCAGAAAAGTCGCTGTAGAATTCCTTTATAATTTGTGACGCTTTATATACGTTATAAATGGATTTTCAGTATAAACTGAATATCGATAAATCTAAAATCTGAAATATCAAACTATAAATTCTGATATGATATTCTGGAGCTGTACGATATCATATGTGAAGATATACGATAATATTTAATTTTAAATATTTAATTTAATTATATTTAAATATGTTTATATATTTAAATAGGCTATTTAGAGCGTTAAAAATTGCCACTTTTGCATACGAAGTCGGAATTCGACGAAACCAGTTTTGTTGGATCCGCAATGTCAAATAGTTGTCAGATTCCAAGTTTGGTGATTTTTAGAGTCACTGTGTGATCGTGCGAATTTTTAGACTGAGAAATAGTCAGTATTTCGACGGTTAAAAATACGCTGTGTGAGCAAACGAAATCGGAATTTGACGAAACCAATTCCGTTGAGACCGTAATGTCGAACTCTAGCTACATGTCCAGTTTGGTGATTTTTAGGTATCGTATGTAGTCGTAGAGATTTTTAAAGGCCGGAGACAAACAGAAAATAGAGAAATAAAAATATAAAAATCAATAAAAAAATATCCGAACATATTTCTTGGCCAAAATAGAGGCCACGCGACATCCTACTACAACCACAAATGCTACCAACCCCAACATCCTATAAAACCGTCTGAATCCTAAACCTGCAGCAAGATATAAAATCCAAAACAAATGATATGAATTCCTATAAATCATACAAAGTATATATTTGGATTCACAATGTCTTTCTCCTCGATCATGAGTCCTTCTTTTGTGGTGCGATGCTTGTCAGTTTCCAGCAGTGGAATTAGGGCAGGGGGTTTCGACTTGATTGATGGCGTCGGAGGAGAAGTCGAGGTTATAGAGGAGTTCGAGGTGGCTTGGGGGTCAGCTCAACACTGATTCGGCGGAACACGAACACCGTTAGGGGTTTGCGTCGTCTGACAGCGGAGTAGGAGCAACAGACCCAAATTCCAGAGGGCCATCGAGTTGGATGGTGAGGTGTTAGCTGGGTGCGGTGTTGGCCGTGGAGTTATTTGGTGGAGGCGGCTCCGGAATTCGTTGGTCGGAGGAGGAATGGAGGACGGTCAAACGAGGTCAACGGGCGTAAATGGGAATCGGATTTTCTCTGTTTGATTTGGGAAGATAAAGATATGCGGCGCGGGTACGGTTTAAATAGAAGTTGGGCTTTTGAAAGGGTTGATGGGCCGGTTGATGGTGGTAAGGCCCGGATATTTAATTAAATCAAAGTTTAATTAATATAAATTGTATTCAAACTTTACAAGTGTGTAACTTCGTCATACGACATCAGATTGACAAACCGTAAGTTGCGTTGGGATCGTGTGGACGGGAGCAAAACAATGGGACTGACCACGAGTCAATCCGAGCTAGTTACAATTTATGGCGAAATAAATTGTTCGACTGAGTCAATGAACGCAAACCGATATTTATCGGTTAACGCGCAAAAGTGAGTAAATCTCACCAACTCTGAACAGTCTATAATTTCATGTTGTATCTTTAGAACTGATAGAAATTATCTGATTTACCGTGTGTTGATTGTTTGATTGAACTACTAGTCAGTTAGTAAATTTCTATATTGATTCTGCTTAACAGAATGTATCATATGGAACTGAAAGTGATGTTATCTATATTGTCTAACATCTGTGATGCAGGGAAACAGGTTGGAGGAATCCGACTGGATTCCTCAACAGTTATTTTATTGTTTTTCATATATTGTTATATGATGTGATATAAAATCTGTGGGCGATTATATGTGCTTGGACGATATTGAACATCGTGATTTGATATGATTGAATACCATAACATGCTGGAATGTTGATAAGGGAATTTTCAAAGTGATATTGAAAATAAAATATTTATAAATGGGATATTTATAAATAAGAGATATTTATAAATTTAAATATTTATAAATAAGGAATATTTATAAATTGGGATATTTATAAATAGGATATATTTTAAAAAGGAAATAATTTCAAAACATTTTCTTTTGAATGGAAAGGCCTGTGTGGCGAGTTTGGGGATTTTCCCGATGCTCCCGATACAAAGGAGGTTATGGCGAATTTTTCAGGGAATTTAAGGAGTTAGAATATTTCAATAATAAATTTGAAAACGGAAATATTTGTAAACCATTTACAAATAAAATTGGAAAGGGAACATTATAAAAAGGAAATCATTTTTAAAGTGTAGAACCGTTATTTAAAAGTAAATTTTTTCAAATGAATAAAACGTTGTTAAAAAGGAAATCTTTATAAAGTGAATAAGGAGAAATCGAATATGGTATTCGAAAGGAGAAATCGAATATGGTATTCGAAGTTAGTTAATCGAATATGTTATTCGAAAGGGGTTAGTCAAGTCGAGTTAGTCAAATAGAGTTAACCAGTTAGAGTTAATCAGTTAGAGTTAATCAGTTAGAGTTAACCAGTTGGAGTTAATTAGTTAGAGTTAATCGATTAGAGTTAAAACGAACTAGAGTTAATCAAATATAGTTATTTGAGACAGAGTTAGTCAAACATAGTATTCAGGGTAAGTTGCCATCTTGTACAACTGCTAGCGTGATTCACAGGGCTGTAAATAGCCTACGGCGGTTGGATGTTTCCTGAGGGAGTCAGGCGTAACCATTGTGATCGCTGCGATATAGAGTCAAGCGAATGGAGTTTAATCGAATATTAGTTATTCGATAGGAGTTAATCGAGTTGATCAAGTTGAGAAATAAGTTGAGTTGGTCGGGTGGTTCGACCAAGTTAGTCGAGCCTAGTTAATCGAATCGAATTGGTCGAACCAAGTAAGTCAAGTTAAGTTAGTCGAGTTAAGTTCGTCGAGTTAAATAATCGATGTTAGTTTCATCGAAAGGAGTTATCTATGTTAGTTTCATCGAAAGGAGTTATCGATGTTAGTTTCATCGAAGGGAGTTATCGATTATAGTTTAATCGAAGTGAGATTTTCAAATATGAGATATTTGAAAAGGAAGAGTTATCGAATATTAGTTATTCGAAGAGAGATTATCGAATATCGTTTATTCGTGAAGAAGTTAATCGAATATAGGTTATTCGAAGAAGAGTTAATCAAATAGAGATTTCTCGAAGGGAGTTAATCGGCAAATTCGATTATATCGAATTCGGGAAAGTACTTATACTTTCCAGTGTTTAAATAGAGATTCATTTATTTATAAATAAATAAGTGTTAGGTTAATTATTCACTAATAAGAATAGAAGTTATAATTAAAGTTAGATAATTCGAAAGTAGGGATTATAACGTTATCGTTATAACCAATGTTTTAAATATAGAAGTAGATTAGTAAAATTGGATCCGAGAAAGGCGTAAAGAAGTTGTTAAAGATTAAAAGATAAACTTTGACCATTTTGAAGTTATAACGTTGTTTAATTAAGGTCTGAGAGGTAATTATACCCCAACTTGAGTGACTTCCTTCTTAACTAAGAAATGGTAAGGTTTGATCGTAAAGGAGTTTTGGAAATGTTTTCCAAACGAGAATCAAAAATGTTTTCTGATAAAAGAAAATAAGAATTTAGAATATAGGGAAAACAGGAGATAAGTAAATTAATGAACTAAAGAGATTAAGGTTAAATGATGTTTGTTCGATATAATTTCCATTTGGAAATGATATCGTTGTTTGCACACTTGTTTTTCTTTAATAGTCAACTCACCGACTATCGAAGTTTTGACCATTTTAACGTTGTTAATATGGAGAGACCGGTTGGATTATTATCAATAGAACCACTCTGTATTGGCATAAGCGTCGCGAATCATATATGCCAAAGATAATTGAAGACGGAGTAAAATGCAAGGGCTATTGTATAAGTCTTAGATAACAGTGACTAAGATGGATATACGGAATAGTGCCTTTAGTTTGTCCAGTCCCAGGACAACTTGTATGGACGAAGGCCTGACAGAGTATATCCAATGGATCGCGTAAGTTGATCTGTTCAAACGTATTCACGTTTGGTGGTGGAGGAATTCGTTTCTCTTAGCTGTATACCCGTGTTATTTTTGGATAAGTCAATTTGTGATTTGGCGGGTATGACGATGTAACATTCTAAGTGAATGAAGATGGATGTCTGACAGAGTATTTCCAGAAAGGTTACGTACATTAATTTCTTCAACCATACCAAGAGTGGAAGCGGAGAAGGAAACTTCTTTTAGCTGACACATAATGTACTATTGTAAACGTCAATTAGTGATTTCGATGGATTTGACAATGTAGCATTCGAAGTGAATCTGATGAAATGATAAAGCGTAGCTTCTAGCCTCATCAACCGGTAAATGACAGAAATCGGGCAGGCAGCATGGCTAAGTCGGTCGCATCGAAGTAGGGTGTATAATCACCAATCTAGAGAATATTCATTTGTTTCTTAAATCTATCAATGCTGTCCCATATATGTACGGGAACGGTTGCTGATCCCAATCGTTGGTGATGTACATTCGATACACTCAAGCGAAATGAGTGGTCGGTCATGTGTGGCTGAGTTACAAGATGTTCTTGTTGAACTCCAGTGTATCGTTCCTAGAGTACACTGATCAGAAGGTGGTTCCATACCTTGTCATAGTTGGAAATCCATTATCCAATACGTGCTTGCGATTTTGGTTGTATACTATATATGTAGAACGTGAGATGAAAGCGTTTCCACTAGTTGATATCTATTTGTACATAGACATTATTATAATATCAAAAGTGTTTTGATATAAAGATATTTTGGATTGTCATAAGGGAAAAACACGTTCCGTTCTGCGGCGTGGTCTTATGAGATATCGTTTACTTGTTCATATACCTGTTTAAACTGTTTTACTCACACCAGTCCCATGACTGACCCGGAGTTTATTTGTTTTGTTTTCCCTAAACTCTTGGGTGCCTAATTCTGTACGGGCAGTCAAGTAGTCAGGAATTTACAGATATACTGGAAGAGCGTGGAGCAAGAGGCTTCAAGATCATATAGTTATAGTTATTTCCGCTGTGTTGTAAGTGTTGTACTCTGATAAGTGCTATTGTATACATAACTGTTATATTTCAAAGTTATGTTATCTATTATATGTTATTCGTTCCGCTGTGAGGTTCGTGTTACTCTGATGTTGTGTTCTTCTTCTTCTTCTATTCTAAGTTTCTATCTTATCTATTCTCACCTTCTAATTTCTTTCATTAATTACCGGGATTTTTCGATGTTTTGGTTATCGACATCGAGCTTATGTCGATAACCAAAGTCGCTCAAAATCCGGGTCGTTACAGTTGGTATCAGAGCTTAAGTTAAGAATTACTTGGCTCTGTGGCGTGACTCGGTAGAGATAGGGTTAGTAACACCCTAGATTGAGTTTGAGTGTATATATACGAGTGCGTATTTGTATTTGATATAAAAATGGTTTTATATTGTGGAGATTCATTGGCTGAGTTGTTTATGAGTTCTGGTCGATCAGTTTGATCCACTGTATCGGTAGGAGTAAATAAACACTTGAATACGATGGACCGACACAGTGTGGATATGTGATATATTATCATATATAGGATGTGTTAGTAGTGATTTTAATCAGATAAGATTATAAAATGTGAAATGGTTATATATAACCAATCAGAATTCATATAAGTGAAATATATGGAATCGAGATGAATTAAACCTGAAATTAAGATCAGAATTGGAATTCAAACTCTGGAAATTTGAATAAGTGGTTGTAAAAGGATTTGGATTGAATATATGTGAATTTTAAGATCCTGGGAGATTTTAAATTTGTTTACAACATTGAAAAAGGATATATGGAATTGATTTCAAGGTGGAAATGTTTAAAAATGGGTTTTAAGTGCTATAGTATTGAACTCACTTCGGTAGCTGGAAAATAGATTCCGATGATGTGCTAGACATCATCGGTGTCCATTTTCGAGTTGCTAAGTGACGGATTTGTACCAAAGAGATTCTTTTTGAAATTATTTAGAAAAGCAAGTTGTGTTGAATTTCAAAAAGGAAAATTTGATTTTTTCTGAAAGAGGTAAACTGTTTAAAACTTCCAGGAAGAAAAGGGTTGTTCGAATTTAAACAAATTAAAGTAAAATTTGTAAAAACCCAATAGAATGGAGATTGGATTAAAAATCAGTAAGTGAAAATCATTTAAAATAGATTAGTGTCAAGTAGAATTGGACTTGATTAAAGATAATCTGGAATTCTATTGGACTGGTAAGTAATAATTTGAAATCCAGAATAGAAATTTGATTTGAAATTGAATTCGACTTAGGTATAAGCGAATGGTTGTGTTGAGGATTAATTAATCAGAGTTTGATTGGAATTACATTGGTATATGTGGATTGATAACAGGTGAAAGTTATAAAGTTAATATGCCGACAAAAGGTACAAGTTTATATTTGATATAAGCATGAGATTTGTGAGCCGAATCGGCTAGCCGCTTGGCTTTTCTTTTTCTTTTGGGATTGGTGAGGGCCATGGGAGGCTATGTGAAATATCCCGATGCTCCCGATACAAAGGAAGTTATGGCGAATTTTTCCAGAAATTTAAGAAGATAGAATATTTTTAAGAAAATCTGATAAGTAGAATTCTATATATATGGAGAAGTTGATAAGGAAACGAACTTAAAAAGAGAAAAAGTATACGTGTTTAAAAGTGAATAATTAGTTGTATGGTATTGATTATTTGAGTAAGCAGTCTTATATGTTTTGACGTTATAAATGTTATTCAGTCAAGGTATGAGAGGTAGTTATACCCCAACTTGATTGATTTCGTTATTAACGAATAAATAGTGAGATTTCAGGCTCAAAGATCAAATGTCGAATAAGAGTTAGTTGAATATAGTATTTGGGGTGTCGTAACGATGTTTTACACAATATCCATTTTAACCCAAATAAGTGTAAGCTTGGAAAAATAATAAAGAATATTTCCTAAGTATAGAAATAAAAGAGATCGGAAAAGAGATAAGTAATTGGAATATTTTCCAATTATAAATAGCACATATTTTCTAAAAATTTAGGAAATAAAGGAAGGCGATATTCGGAAATGTTTTCCAAATAACATAAAAGGCCAATATGGTTATTGAAAATATTTGGTTAACAAATATTGATAAAGAAATAAAGGAGTGATTTAACTAATGAAATATTGATTAAGGGCTCAGTTGAATTTCAAAAAGGAAAATTTGATTTTTGAAAAGAGTAAACTATTTAAAAACTCCAAGGTAAAGACTGTTTGAATTAAAAACAAATTTAACAGAAATTTGTGAAAGCAAATTTGAATTAAAGTTAGGCCAGTAAAGTGGTAACTGAGATTGAATTAGAATGATATCAAGACAAATTGGATTGTGAGATTCAAATTTGAAGTTTAATGTGATAATCAAGTTAAGAGTTGGGAATCGAGAAGAAACTCGAGTTGAAATGATATTTGACTCGAATATAAGCGAATGGTTGTGTTGTAGAGCAAATTGGAATTTGATTGGGATGACATTGGTATATGCTAAATTAGCACCAGATGTAAAGGATATCTTGATATGCCCAACAAAAAGGTACCAGTTTATATTATATATGGGTTTGAGATGTTGATGAGCCGAATTGGCAAGCCGCTTGGCTTTTTATTTTCTTTTGGGATGGAGATGGCCAGAGAGGCGAGTTGGAGTTTGACAGATTGACCAGTACAAAGGAGGTGCTGGCGAAATTTTTCGAAGATTAAGGCGTTAGAAAATTTTCAGGATTTTTGAAAATTTTCGTTGATAAGGATTAATTAATATTTTAATTAAAATTAAATTGGTTCAGTTGAAACTGAAGATTAGAAGAGAACAAATATGTTTTAAACAGTCGATAGGGTCGTCCCCTACCTTTTAGCAATTTCGAGGACGAAATTATTTTAAGTGGGAAAGATTGTAATGACCCGCATTGGCAGAGGTGTTAGAATTAATTTATTTAATTATTTAAAAGGGTATTTAAAATAATTTATTGGTCGTGGAATTTAATAATGGTAAATATTTAATTAAAATAATAAATTAAATAATATATATAATTCAGTAATAATCAAAAATAGTGAAATTCACAGTATGGTGAAATTTGGGTTATCTAAAATATATATATCAGTTAGCAGTTGAATTATATTGACGAATATATTCAATCGACGTCAGTTTGAACGTAGAATTATATTATAATTAAAATCGAGCTCGAAATGGCGCTGCAGTTCGTAAATTGGCGATTTTAACTTCAACTGAATGTACAGGATTCGTTTTAAGCCGGATTTTTGTGAAACAAGAAACGTGTTGAGCTGGTGGAGTATATCTTTCTAGTGGAAGAGAAAAATCGGGATTTCGTCGTGTAGATTTTGATGTACGTCCAAATCAAATTTCAGAAAAGTCGCTGTAGAATTCCTTTATAATTTGTGACGCTTTATATACGTTATAAATGGATTTTCAGTATAAACTGAATATCGTTAAATCTAAAATCTGAAATATCAAACTGTAAATTCTGATATGATATTCTGGAGCTGTACAATATCATATGTGAAGATATACGATAATATTTAATTTTAAATATTTAATTTAATTATATTTAAATATGTTTATATATTTAAATAGGCTATTTAGAGCGTTAAAAATTGCCACTTTTGCATACGAAGTCGGAATTCGACGAAACCAGTTTTGTTGGATCCGCAATGTCAAATAGTTGTCAGATTCCAAGTTTGGTGATTTTTAGAGTCACTGTGTGATCGTGCGAATTTTTAGACTGAGAAATAGTCAGTATTTCGACGGTTAAAAATACGCTATGTGAGCAAACGAAATCGGAATTTGACGAAACCAATTCCGTTGAGACCGTAATGTCGAACTCTAGCTACATGTCCAGTTTGGTGATTTTTAGGTATCGTATGTAGTCGTAGAGATTTTTAAAGGCCGGAGACAAACAGAAAATAGAGAAATAAAAATATAAAAATCAATAAAAAAATATCCGAACATATTTCTTGGCCAAAATAGAGGCCACGCGACATCCTCCTACAACCACAAATGCTACCAACCCCAACATCCTATAAAACCGTCGGAATCCTAAACCTGCAGCAAGATATAAAATCCAAAACAAATGATATGAATTCCTATAAATCATACAAAGTATATATTTGGATTCACAATGTCTTTCTCCTCGATCATGAGTCCTTCTTTTGTGGTGCGATGCTTGTCAGTTTCCAGCAGTGGAATTAGGGCAGGGGGTTTCGACTTTATTGATGGCGTCGGAGGAGAAGTCGAGGTTATAGAGGAGTTCGAGGTGGCTTGGGGGTCAGCTCAACACTGATTCGGCGGAACACGAACGCCGTTAGGGGTTTGCGTCGTCTGACAGCGGAGTAGGAGCAACAGACCCAAATTCCAGAGGGCCATCGAGTTAGATGGTGAGGTGTTAGCTGGGTGCGGTGTTGGCCGTGGAGTTATTTGGTGGAGGCGGCTCCGGAATTCGTTGGTCGAAGGAGGAATGGAGGACGGTCAAATGAGGTCAACGGGCGTAAATGGGAATCGGATTTTCTCTGTTTGATTTGGGAAGATAAAGAAATGCGGAGCGGGTACGGTTTAAATAGAAGTTGGGCTTTTGAAAGGGTTGATGGGCCGGTTGATGGTGGTAAGGCCCGGATATTTAATTAAATCCAAGTTTAATTAATATAAATTGTATTCAAACTTTACAAGTGTGTAACTTCGTCATACGACATCAGATTGACAAACCGTAAGTTGCTTTGGGATCGTGTGGACGGGAGCAACACAATGGGACTGACCACGAGTCAATCCGAGCTAGTTACAATTTATGGCGAAATAAATTGTTCGACTGAGTCAATGAACGCAAACCGATATTTATCGGTTAACGCGCAAAAGTGAGTAAATCTCACCAACTCTGAACAGTCTATAATTTCATGTTGTATCTTTAGAACTGATAGAAATTATCTGATTTACTGTGTGTTGATTGTTTGATTGAACTACTAGTCAGTTAGTAAATTTCTATATTGATTCTGCTTAACAGAATGTATCATATGGAACTGAAAGTGATGTTATCTATATTGTCTAACATCTGTGATGCAGGGAAACAGGTTGGAGGAATCCGACTGGATTCCTCAATAGTTATTTTATTGTTTTTCATATATTGTTATATGATGTGATATAAAATCTATGGGCGATTATATGTGCTTGGACGATATTGAACATCGTGATTTGATATGATTGAATACCATAACATGCTGGAATGTTGATAAGGGAATTTTCAAAGTGATATTGAAAATAAAATATTTATAAATGGGATATTTATAAATAAGAGATATTTATAAATTTAAATATTTATAAATAAGGAATATTTATAAATTGGGATATTTATAAATAGGAGATATTTTAAAAAGGAAATAATTTCAAAACATTTTCTTTTGAATGGAAAGGCCTGTGTGGCGAGTTTGGGGATTTTCCCGATGCTCCCGATACAAAGGAGATTATGGCGAATTTTTCAGGGAATTTAAGGAGTTAGAATATTTCAAGAATAAATTTGAAAAAGGAAATATTTGTAAACCATTTACAAATAAAATTGGAAAGGGAACATTATAAAAAGGAAATCATTTTTAAAGTGTAGAACCGTTATTTAAAAGTAAATTTTTTCAAATGAATAAAACGTTGGTAAAAAGGAAATCTTTATAAAGTGAATAAGGAGAAATCGAATATGGTATTCGAAAGGAGAAATCGAATATGGTATTCGAAGTTAGTTAATCGAATATGTTATTCGAAAGGGGTTAGTCAAGTCGAGTTAGTCAAATAGAGTTAAACAGTTAGAGTTAATCAGTTAGAGTTAATCAGTTAGAGTTAACCAGTTGGAGTTAATTAGTTAGAGTTAATCGATTAGAGTTAAAACGAACTAGAGTTAATCAAATATAGTTATTTGAGACAGAGTTAGTCAAACATAGTATTCAGGGTAAGTTGCCATCTTGTACAACTACTAGCGTGATTCACAGGGCTGTAAATAGCCTACGGCGGTTGGATGTTTCCTGAGGGAGTCAGGAGTAACCATTGTGATCGCTGCGATATAGAGTCAAGCGAATGGAGTTTAATCGAATATTAGTTATTCGATAGGAGTTAATCGAGTTGATCAAGTTGAGAAATAAGTTGAGTTGGTCGGGTGGTTCGACCAAGTTAGTCGAGCCTAGTTAATCGAATCGAATTGGTCGAACCAAGTAAGTCAAGTTAAGTTAGTCGAGTTAAGTTCGTCGAGTTAAATAATCGATGTTAGTTTCATCGAAAGGAGTTATCGATGTTAGTTTCATCGAAAGGAGTTATCGATGTTAGTTTCATCGAAGGGAGTTATCGATTATAGTTTAATCGAAGTGAGATTTTCAAATATGAGATATTTGAAAAGGAAGAGTTATCGAATATTAGTTATTCGAAGAGAGATTATCGAATATCGTTTATTCGTGAAGAAGTTAATCGAATATAGGTTATTCGAAGAAGATTTAATCAAATAGAGATTTCTCGAAGAGAGTTAATCGGCAAATTCGATTATATCGAATTCGGGAAAGTACTTATACTTTCCAGTGTTTAAATAGAGATTCATTTATTTATAAATAAATAAGTGTTAGGTTAATTATTCACTAATAAGAATAGAAGTTATAATTAAAGTTAGATAATTCGAAAGTAGGGATTATAACGTTATCGTTATAACCAATGTTTTAAATATAGAAGTAGATTAGTAAAATTGGATCCGAGAAAGGCGTAAAGAAGTTGTTAAAGATTAAAAGATAAACTTTGACCATTTTGAAGTTATAACGTTGTTCAGTTAAGGTCTGAGAGGTAATTATACCCCAACTTGAGTGACTTCCTTCTTAACTAAGAAATGGTAAGGTTTGATCGTAAAGGAGTTTTGGAAATGTTTTCCAAACGAGAATCAGAAATGTTTTCTGATAAAAGAAAATAAGAATTTAGAATATAGGGAAAACGAGAGATAAGTAAATAAATGAACTAAAGAGATTAAGGTTAAATGATGTTTGTTCGATATAATTTCCATTTGGAAATGATATCGTTGTTTGCACACTTGTTTTTCTTTAATAGTCAACTCACCGACTATCGAAGTTTTGACCATTTTAACGTTGTTAATATGGAGAGACCGGTTGGATTATTATCCATAGAACCACTCGGTATTGGCATAAGCGTCGCGAATCATATATGCCAAAGATAATTGAAGACGGAGTAAAATGCAATGGCTGTTGTATAAGTCTTAGATAACAGTGACTAAGATGGATATACGGAATAGTGCCTTTAGTTTGTCCAGTCCCAGGACAACTTGTATGGACGAAGGCCTGACAGAGTATATCCAATGGATCGCGTAAGTTGATCTGTTCAAACGTATTCACGTTTGGTGGCGGAGGAATTCGTTTCTCTTAGCTGTATACCCGTGTTATTTTTGGATAAGTCAATTTGTGATTTGGCGGGTATGACGATGTAACATTCTAAGTGAATGAAGATGGATGTCTGACAGAGTATTTCCAGAAAGGTCACGTACATTGATTTCTTCAACCGTACCAAGAGTGGAAGCGGAGAAGGAATCTTCTTTTAGCTGACACATAATGTACTGTTGTAAACGTCAATTAGTGATTTCGATGGATTTGACAATGTAGAATTCGAAGTGAATCTGATGAAATGATAAAGCGTAGCTTCTAGCCTCATCAACCGGTAAATGACAGAAATCGGGCAGGCAGCATGGCTAAGTCGGTCGCATCGAAGTAGGGTGTATAATCACCAATCTAGAGAATATTCATTTGTTTCTTAAATCTATCAATGCTGTCCCATATATGTACGGGAACGGTTGCTGATCCCAATCGTTGGTGATGTACATTCGATACACTCAAGCGAAATGAGTGGTCGGTCATGTGTGGCTGAGTTACAAGATGTTCTTGTTGAACTCCAGTGTATCGTTCCTAGAGTACACTGATCAGAAGGTGGTTCCATACCTTGTCATAGTTGGAAATCCATTATCCAATACGTGCTTGCGATTTTGATTGTATACTATATATGTAGAACGTGAGATGAAAGCGTTTCCACTAGTTGATATCTATTTGTACATAGACATTATTATAATATCAAAAGTGTTTTGATATAAAGATATTTTGGATTGTCATAAGGGAAAAACACGTTCCGTTCTGCGGCGTGGTCTTATGAGATATCGTTTACTTGTTCATATACCTGTTTAAACTGTTTTACTCACACCAGTCCCATGACTGACCCGGAGTTTATTTGTTTTGTTTTCCCTAAACTCTTGGGTGCCTAATTTTGTTCGGGCAGTCAAGTAGTCAGGAATTTACAGATATACTGGAAGAGCGTGGAGCAGGAGGCTTCAAGATCATATAGTTATAGTTATTTCCGCTGTGTTGTAAGTGTTGTACTCTGATAAGTGCTATTGTATACATAACTGTTATATTTCAAAGTTATGTTATCTATTATATGTTATTCGTTCCGCTGTGAGGTTCGTGTTACTCTGATGTTGTGTTCTTCTTCTTCTTCTTCTTATATTCTAAGTTTCTATCTTATCTATTCTCACCTTCTAATTTCTTTCATTAATTACCAGGATTTTTCGATGTTTTGGTTATCGACATCGAGCTTATGTCGATAACCAAAGTCGCTCAAAATCCGGGTCGTTACAGTTGGTATCAGAGCTTAAGTTAAGAATTACTTGGCTCTGTGGCGTGACTCGGTAGAGATAGGGTTAGTAACACCCTAGATTGAGTTTGAGTGTATATATACGAGTGCGTATTTGTATTTGATATAAAAATGGTTTTATATTGTGGAGATTCATTGGCTGAGTTGTTTATGAGTTCTGGTCGATCAGTTTGATCCACTGTATCGGTAGGAGTAAATAAACACTTGAATACGATGGACCGACACAGTGTGGATATGTGATATATTATCATATATAGGATGTGTTGGTAGTGATTTTAATCAGATAAGATTATAAAATGTGAAATGGTTATATATAACCAATCAGAATTCATATAAGTGAAATATATGGAATCGAGATGAATTAAACCTGAAATTAAGATCAGAATTGGAATTCAAACTCTGGAAATTTGAATAAGTGGTTGTAAAAGGATTTGGATTGAATATATGTGAATTTTAAGATCCTGGGAGATTTTAAATTTGTTTACAACATTGAAAAAGGATATATGGAATTGATTTCAAGGTGGAAATGTTTAAAAATGGGTTTTAAAAGTGCTATAGTATTGCACTCACTTCGGTAGCTGGAAAATAGATTCCGATGATGAGCTAGACATCATCGGTGTCCATTTTCGAGTTGCTAAGTGACGGATTTGTACCAAAGAGATTGTTTTTGAAATTATTTAGAAAAGCAAGTTGTGTTGAATTTCAAAAAGGAAAATTTGATTTTTTCTGAAAGAGGTAAACTGTTTAAAACTTCCAGGAAGAAAAGGGTTGTTTGAATTTAAACAAATTAAAGTAAAATTTGTAAAAACCCAATAGAATGGAGATTGGATTAAAAATCAGTAAGTGAAAATCATTTAAAATAGATTAGTGTCAAGTAGAATTGGACTTGATTAAAGATAATCTGGAATTCTATTGGACTGGTAAGTAATAATTTGAAATCCAGAATGGAAATTTGATTTGAAATTGAATTCGACTTAGGTATAAGCGAATGGTTGTGTTGAGGATTAATTAATCAAAGTTTGATTGGAATTACATTGGTATATGTGGATTGATAATAGGTGAAAGTTATAAAGTTAATATGCCGACAAAAGGTACAAGTTTATATTTGATATAAGCATGAGATTTGTGAGCCGAATCGGCTAGCCGCTTGGCTTTTCTTTTTCTTTTGGGATTGGTGAGGGCCATGGGAGGCTATGTGAAATATCCCGATGCTCCCGATACAAAGGAAGTTATGGCGAATTTTTCCGGAAATTTAAGAAGATAGAATATTTTTAAGAAAATCTAATAAGTAGAATTCTTTATATATGGAGAAATTGATAAGGAAACGAACTTAAAAAGAGAAAAAGTATACGTGTTTAAAAGTGAATAATTAGTTGTATGGTATTGATTATTTGAGTAAGCAGTCTTATATGTTTTGACGTTATAAATGTTATTCAGTCAAGGTATGAGAGGTAGTTATACCCCAACTTGATTGATTTCATTATTAACGAATAAATAGTGAGATTTCATGCTCAAAGATCAAATGTCGAATAAGAGTTAGTTGAATATAGTATTTGGGGTGTCGTAACGATGTTTTACACAATATCCATTTTAACCCAAATAAGTGTAAGCTTGGAAAAATAATAAAGAATATTTCCTAAGTATAGAAATAAAAGATATCGGAAAAGAGATAAGTAATTGGAATATTTTCCAATTATAAATAGCACATATTTTCTAAAAATTTAGGAAATAAAGGAAGGCGATATTCGGAAATGTTTTCCAAATAACATAAAAGGCCAATATGGTTATTGAAAATATTTGGTTAACAAATATTGATAAAGAAATAAAGGAGTGATTTAACTAATGAAATATTGATTAAGGGCTCAGTTGAATTTCAAAAAGGAAAATTTGATTTTTGAAAAGCGTAAACTATTTAAAAACTCCAAGGTAAAGACTGTTTGAATTAAAAACAAATTTAACAGAAATTTGTGAAAGCAAATTTGAATTAAAGTTAGGCCAGTAAAGTGGTAACTGAGAATGAATTAGAATGATATCAAGACAAATTGGATTGTGAGATTCAAATTTGAAGTGTAATGTGATAATCAAGTTAAGAGTTGGGAATCGAGAAGAAACTCGAGTTGAAATGATATTTGACTAGAATATAAGCGAATGGTTGTGTTGTAGAGCAAATTGGAATTTGATTGGGATGACATTGGTATATGCTGAATTAGTAGCAGATGTAAAGGATATCTTGATATGCCCAACAAAAAGGTACCAGTTTATATTATATATGGGTTTGAGATGTTGATGAGCCGAATTGGCAAGCCGCTTGGCTTTTTGATTTTCTTTTGGGATGGAGATGGCCAGAGAGGCGAGTTGGAGTTTGACCGATTGACCAGTACAAAGGAGGTGCTGGCGAAATTTTTCGAAGATTAAGGCGTTAGAAAATTTTCAGGATTTTTGAAAATTTTCGTTGATAAGGATTAATTAATATTTTAATTAAAATTAAATTGGTTCAGTTGAAACTGAAGATTAGAAGAGAACAAATATGTTTTAAACAGTCGATAGGGTCGTCCCCTACCTTTTAGCAATTTCGAGGACGAAACTATTTTAAGTGGGAAAGATTGTAATGACCCGCATTGGCAGAGGTGTTAGAATTAATTTATTTAATTATTTAAAAGGGTATTTAAAATAATTTATTGGTCGTGGAATTTAATAATGGTAAATATTTAATTAAAATAATAAATTAAATAATATATATAATTCAGTAATAATCAAAAATAGTGAAATTCACAGTATGGTGAAATTTGGGTTATCTAAAATATATATATCAGTTAGCAGTTGAATTATATTGACGAATATATTCAATCGATGTCAGTTTGAACGTAGAGTTATATTATAATTAAAATCGAGCTCGAAATGGCGCTGCAGTTCGTAAATTGGCGATTTTAACTTCAACTGAATGTACAGGATTCGTTTTAAGCCGGATTTTTGTGAAACAAGAAACGTGTGGAGCTGGTGGAGCATATCTTTCTAGTGGAAGAGAAAAATCGGGATTTCGTCGTGTAGATTTTGATGTACGTCCAAATCAAATTTCAGAAAAGTCGCTGTAGAATTCCTTTATAATTTGCGATGCTTTATATACGTTATAAATGGATTTTCAGTATAAACCGAATATCGATAAATCTAAAATCTGAAATATCAAACTGTAAATTCTGATATGATATTCTGGAGCTGTACGATATCATATGTGAAGATATACGATAATATTTAATTTTAAATATTTAATTTAATTATATTTAAATATGTTTACATATTTAAATAGGCTATTTAGAGCGTTAAAAATAGCCACTTTTGCATACGAAGTCGAAATTCGACGAAACCAGTTTTGTTGGATCCGCAATGTCAAATAGTTGTCAGATTCCAAGTTTGGTGATTTTTAGATTCACTGTGTGATCGTACGGATTTTTAGACTGAGAAATAGTCAGTATTTCGACGGTTAAAAATACGCTGTGTGAGCATACGAAGTCGGAATTTGACGAAACGAGTTCCGTTGAGACCGTAATGTCGAACTCTAGGTACATGTCCAGTTTGGTGATTTTTAGGTATCGTATATAGTCGTAGAGATTTTTAAAGGCCGGAGACAAACAGAAAATCGAGAAATAAAAATATAAAAATCAATAAAAAAATATCCGAACATATTTCTTGGCCAAAATAGAGGCCACGCGACATCCTCATACAACCACAAATGCTACCAACCCCAACATCCTATAAAACCGTCTGAATCCTAAACCTGCAGCAAGATATAAAATCCAAAACAAATGATATGAATTCCTATAAATCATACAAAGTATATATTTGGATTCACAATGTCTTTCTCCTCGATCTGGAGTCCTTCTTTTGTGGTGCGATGCTTGTCAGTTTCCAGTAGTGGAATTAGGGAAGGGGGTTTCGACTTGATTGACTGCGTCGGAGGAGAAGTCGAGGTTAAAGAGGAGTTCGAGGTGGCTTGGGGGTCAGCTCAACACTGATTCGGCGGAACACGAACGCCGTTAGGGGTTTGCGTCGTCTGACAGCAGAGTAGGAGCAACAGACCCAAATTCCAGAGGGCCATCGAGTTGGATGGTGAGGTGTTAGCTGGGTGCGGTGTTGGCCGTGGAGTTGTTTGGTGGAGGCGGCTCCGGAATTCGTTGGTCGGAGGAGGAATGGAGGACGGTCAAACGAGGTCAACGGGTGTAAATGGGAATCGGATTTTCTCTGTTTGATCTGGGAAGATAAAGAAATGCGGAGCGGGTACGGTTTAAATAGAAGCTGGGCTTTTGAAAGGGTTGATGGGCCTGTTGATGGTGGTAAGGCCCGGATATTTAATTAAATCCAAGTTTAATTAATATAAATTGTATTCAAACTTTACAAGTGTGTAACTTCGTCATACGACATCCGATGGACAAACTGTAAGTTGCGTTGGGATCGTGTGGACGGGAGCAACACAATGGGACTGACCGCGAGTCAATCCGAGCTAGTTACAATTTATGGCGAAATAAATTGTTCGACTGAGTCAATGAACCCAAACCGGTATTTATCGGTTAACGCGCAAAAGTGAGTAAATCTCACCAACTCTGAACAGTCTATAATTTCATGTTGTATCTTTAGAACTGATAGAAATTATCTGATTTACTGTGTGTTGATTGTTTGATTGAACTACTAGTCAGTTAGTAAATTTCTATATTGATTCTGTTTAACAGAATGTATCATATGGAACTGAAAGTGATGTTATCTATATTGTCTAACATCTGTGATGCAGGGAAACAGGTTGGAGGAATCCGACTGGATTCCTCAACAGTTATTTTATTGTTTTTCATATATTGTTATATGATGTGATATAAAATCTGTGGGCGATTATATGTGCTTGGACGATATTGAACATCGTGATTTGATATGATTGAATACCATAACATGCTGGAATGTTGATAAGGGAATTTTCAAAGTGATATTGAAAATAAAATATTTATAAATGGGATATTTATAAATAAGAGATATTTATAAATTTAAATATTTATAAATAAGGAATATTTATAAATTGGGATATTTATAAATAGGAGATATTTTAAAAAGGAAATAATTTCAAAACATTTTCTTTTGAATGGAAAGGCCTGTGTGGCGAGTTTGGGGATTTTCGCGATGATCCCGATACAAAGGAGGTTATGGCAAATTTTTCAGGGAATTTAAGGAGTTAGAATATTTCAAGAATAAATTTGAAAAAGGAAATATTTGTAAACCATTTACAAATAGAATTGGAAAGGGAACATTATAAAAAGGAAATCATTTTTAAAGTGTAGAACCGTTATTTAAAAGTAAATCTTTTCAAATGAATAAAACGTTGTCAAAAAGGAAATCTTTATAAAGTGAATAAGGAGAAATCGAATATGGTATTCGAAAGGAGAAATCGAATATGGTATTCGAAGTTAGTTAATCGAATATGTTATTCGAAATGGGTTAGTCAAGTCGAGTTAGTCAAATAGAGTTAACCAGTTAGAGTTAATCAGTTAGAGTTAATCAGTTAGAGTTAACCAGTTGGAGTTAATTAGTTAGAGTTAATCGATTAGAGTTAAAACGAACTAGAGTTAATCAAATATAGTTATTTGAGACAGACTTAGTCAAACATAGTATTCAGGGTAAGTTGCCATCTTGTACGACTGCTAGCGTGATTCGCAGGGCTGTAAATAGACTACGGCGGTCGGATGTTTCCTGAGGGAGTCAGGCGTAACCATTGTGATCGCTGCGATATAGAGTCAAGCGAATGGAGTTTAATCGAATATTAGTTATTCGATAGGAGTTAATCGAGTTGATCAAGTTGAGAAATAAGTTAAGTTAAATAAGTTGAGTTGGTCGGGTGGTTCGACCAAGTTAGTCGAGCCTAGTTAATCGAATCGAATTGGTCGAACCAAGTAAGTCAAGTTAAGTTAGTCGAGTTAAGTTCGTCGAGTTAAATAATCGATGTTAGTTTCATCGAAAGGAGTTATCGATGTTAGTTTCATCGAAGGGAGTTATCGATTATTGTTTAATCGAAGTGAGATTTTCAAATATGAGATATTTGAAAAGGAAGAGTTATCGAATATTAGTTATTCGAAGAGAGATTATCGAATATCGTTTATTCGAGAAGAAGTTAATCGAATATAGGTTATTCGAAGAAGAGTTAATCAAATAGAGATTTCTCGAAGAGAGTTAATCGGCAAATTCGATTATATCGAATTCGGGAAAGTACTTATACTTTCCAGTGTTTAAATAGAGATTCATTTATTTATAAATAAATAAGTGTTAGGTTAATTATTCACTAATAAGAATAGAAGTTATAATTAAAGTTAGATAATTCGAAAGTAGGGATTATAACGTTATCGTTATAACCAATGTTTTAAATATAGAAGTAGATTAGTAAAATTGGATCCGAGAAAGGCGTAAAGAAGTTGTTAAAGATTAAAAGATAAACTTTGACCATTTTGAAGTTATAACGTTGTTCAGTTAAGGTCTGAGAGGTAATTATACCCCAACTTGAGTGACTTCCTTCTTAACTAAGAAATGGTAAGGTTTGATCGTAAAGGAGTTTTGGAAATGTTTTCCAAACGAGAATCAGAAATGTTTTCTGATAAAAGAAAATAAGAATTTAGAATATAGAGAAAACAGGAGATAAGTAAATAAATGAACTAAAGAGATTAATGTTAAATGATGTTTGTTCGATATAATTTCCATTTGGAAATGATATCGTTGTTTGCACACTTGTTTTTCTTTAATAGTTAACTCACCGACTATCGAAGTTTTGACCATTTTAACGTTGTTAATATGGAGAGACCGGTTGGATTATTATCCATAGAACCGCTCTGTATTGGCATAAGCGTCGCGAATCATATATGCCAAAGATAATTGAAGACGGAGTAAAATGCAAGGGCTGTTGTATAAGTCTTAGATAACAGTGACTAAGATGGATATACGGAATAGTGCCTTCGATTTGTCCAGTCCCAGGACAACTTGTATGGACGAAGGTCTGACAGAGTATATCCAATGGATCGCGTAAGTTGATCTGTTCAAACGTATTCACGTTTGGTGGCGGAGGAATTCGTTTCTCTTAGCTGTATACCCGTGTTATTTTTGGATAAGTCAATTTGTGATTTGGCGGGTATGACGATGTAACATTCTAAGTGAATGAAGATGGATGTCTGACAGAGTATTTCCAGAAAGGTCACGTACATTGATTTCTTCAACCGTACCAAGAGTGGAAGCGGAGAAGGAAACTTCTTTTAGCTGAAACGTAATGTACTGTTGTAAACGTCAATTAGTGATTTCGATGTATTTGACAATGTAGCATTCGAAGTGAATATGATGAAATGATAAAGCGTAGCTTCTAGCCTCATCAACCGGTAAATGACAGAAATCGGGCAGGCAGCATGGCTAAGTCGGTCGCACCAAAGTAGGGTGTATAATCACCAATCTAGAGTATATTCATTTGTTTCTTAAATCTATCAATGTTGTCCCATATATGTACGGGAACAGTTGCTGATCCCAACCATTGGTGATGTACATTTGATACACTCAAGCGAAATGAGTGGTCGGTCATGTGCGGCTGAGTTACAAGATGTTCTTGTTGAACTCTAGTGTATCGTTCCTAGAGTACACTGATCAGAAGGTGGTTCCATACCTTGTCATAGTTGGAAATCCATTATCCAATACGTGCTTGCGATTTTGATTGTATACTATATATGTAGAACGTGAGATGAAAGCGTTTCCACTAGTTGATATCTATTTGTACATAGACATTATTATAATATCAAAAGGGTTTTGATATAAAGATATTTTGGATTCTCATAAGGGAAAAACCCGTTCTGTTCTGCGGCGTGGTCTTATGAGATATCGTTTACTTGTTCATATACCTGTTTAAACTGTTTTACTCACACCAGTCCTATGACTGACCCGGAGTTTATTTGTTTTGTTTTCCCTAAACTCTTGGGTGCCTAATTTTGTACGGGCAGTCAAATATTCAGGAATTTACAGATATACTGGAAGAGCGTGGAGCAGGAGGCTTCAAGATCATATAGCTATAGTTATTTCCGCTGTGTTGTAAGTGTTGTACTCTGATAAGTGCTATTGTATACATAACTATTATATTTCAAAGTTATGTTATCTATTATATGTTATTCGTTCCGCTGTGAGGTTCGTGTTACTCTGATGTTGTGTTCTTCTTCTTCTTCTATTCTAAGTTTCTATCTTATCTATTCTCACCTTCTAATTTCTTTCATTAATTACCGGGATTTTTCGATGTTTTGGTTATCGACATCGAGCTTCAAAAGTCGCTCAAAATCCGGGTCGTTACAGTGTTTTTGTGTGTGTGTGTGTGATTGTGCGTGTGTGTGTGTGCACATGTGTGTGTGCCCATGCGTGCGTGCGGGGATGTTACGCTTGTTGAAGCCTATTTCACGAGGTCCATTATCTCATTTTAAGGGTTACTTTTCTTATACTCGTTCAAATAATATTTTATGATTGCAAGTATATTATCCTCCTGTAATAATTCTTCTATAATGTGTTTTTTGTATGAGAAACTTTTATTCAACCTTTCCAAATTGGATAAAATAGAAAAAGGTCTTTAATTTGGTTTGTTTCCTATTGTATATTGATGGGCTACCAAAATATAGGGAAATGACGGAGGAAAGTTAGTAACATACAACACCTTTTCTAATCTCATTACTATTGGTTGATATGTATTGTATGATTTTTTTTTCCCGATGCATGTAACTCAAAGTTCACCAAAATTGAACAATTAATTCATTATAATTAATTACTAAGGTAGAGAATAATGGTTTTATAGCCATGTTAACGAGTATGAAATTACCATATATTATAGTCTGAATATGAATAAGACGGTTTCCATTCAAATATTAATTAATTAATAGCCACATATGTGTTTGTTTCAACGATTTATTAATCATCAATTATACCAACCATAGTTAGCATCTAATATCTATCTACATGCCTCATTGGAATTATATATTTTTTTATTGACACTTGGAAAGAAATTGGTAATGATGTGTGTAAAACAAAGTGACAAATATAGATATATAATTTTATCGTAATACCAAAACCTTATAATGTTTTGAAAATTACCTATCTCTTTTATTATTTCAAAATAAAGGTTAATTATTTATTAGTTGGAGAAACTTGATAAATTATGCATGCTTAGATTATACAATAAAACGGTTTACATAGAAGGCATTTATTAGTTTGAATGTACATAGGACAAATTGATGATTTAGACATGGTAAAAAAAATTGGCAATCGATTTTTGAACCAAATAATCTTTTTTATTGGAAAATTTTGAGTTTGATGTGGGGTTTTCCAAACCATGTATAATTTGGATGATGGAAAAAAACAAGTTAGTAACATATCTATTAAATAATAGTAAAGTAGAGGAATTTCTTTCTCTCACCTTGATTTTAGGAGTTACCTCTTTTTTCCTTAATTCTCTCTTGATATTTAATATTTGAATTTTTAATTATCAATTAAGTTATTTAACTAACCTCTCATTATATTATAGTATGATATATATATATATATATATTTAAAACTTATGCATAATTAATCTACAAATAATTGATGTATCAACTTCTAATAGTAGGTCCATGTAGTTATATTAATTATATAATACCAAATTTAAATTGTTTAAATAAATTTAATCAGAGAATATATTTTTTAGTGAACCATGATTGAATATGTATATGACTTTTTGTTCTAGTAAAAATGCTAAAACTAAATTGTTTTATTCAAGTACTATATGCAAATCGCATAAAACAACAATAAAAAATTTAAATTTTTTATTCGTTTATCATTTAACCAAAAATACTTGTACCTAAATTGGTAAAATGCATGTATTATGCATTGCATTATAAAATTTTACATTTAACTTAAAATACCTAAAATTAAAAGTACCATAATTATTTACAAAACTTACATCACTTTCTCCTATGATATATATGTTTTAATCTATACGCATAAATTAATTATGCTGTGTTATGCTTAAAATAATAAGATAAATGTAATCAAGTGATACATATTTGTTCAGTTACTAATGACAATATGAAAATTTCAATAATATACATCATACCTATATCAATAAAATAAGATAAAATTGTATTTTCATTAGACTAAAAGACACATAAGTCACATGGCATGTAATATAACACAAACAATACAGAACTTTTATATAATACACTCTTTAAGTTCGGTAATACATGGAATTTATTTCTCAAAAACATGTTTAAGAAACACCATTACCTTTAGTTCCGCCCAGTCTATAAATAATTACTACTAAATTTGAAATTATTTTCCCGTTTGCCAAAAATTTTGCACTTTAGCATAGAAAATTCAGAAAAAATGTTCATAGAGACATGATATAAATTACAAATTTAACTTTTGAGATAAAATAAAGAATAACAACAAAAAAAATTAAAAAAATATCAATAAATTCATCTTGCATTACAAAATTATGATTTTTTTACAGTAAAATACTTAATTTTAAAATTTCTGTAATCTTTTACCAAACTATCTCGGTTCACATCTAATGTTTTACGTGACTTCATAGTAGAGTAAATCAAGAATATTAAAAATATAATTAAACTTGATAAACTATTAATTGTTGATGTGTTAATATAAATCATAAAAATGTGAAAAATTCA
This sequence comes from Allium sativum, assembly GCA_030737875.1. Classification (NCBI taxonomy): domain Eukaryota; kingdom Viridiplantae; phylum Streptophyta; class Magnoliopsida; order Asparagales; family Amaryllidaceae; genus Allium; species Allium sativum. The sequence continues at coordinate 164,388,980 of CM060923.1, forward strand.
ATATTTGCACACTATTCATATTAACAAAAAGGGTATAAAATTCATTTGGATATACAAATACATCAGACACTTAACATAATTATATATGTAAGCAATGATTTCAAATTTAATTTATGATTCATTTATATCGATACATTGATGCATTGCATTGTAAAATACTAATTTTAACAAAAGTACCTACATTCAGAAATTTCCATGGTTGCTTACAAAACTCACCTCTATGTCACATTATTTTGTACATTTACATCAATATATTTTAAATTAAGCATGTAATTGTGGTTTCAATGTTCATGAATAAATATAACAATGAATAAATATTCACTAATTCATCGAATAAAACCTTAAATGTGACAATTTCAATATGTATGTCGCATATATATTAAAACTAATAGTTAAAAACATTTTTCTATTAACTATAAAGATATAGAATTCAAATACCATAAATATTTTAAATGAATAATGTAACAACCCGGAAATTCTGCGCATATTTAAAAATTTTATTTTGGCAATTTTGATGAATTTTGATTATTTAAAATGATTTATTTCAAAAAATGACGACAAGAAATTTATTTGGAATAGAATTAGTACGCATATATTTATTTGAATCGTCGCTAGAATATAAATATTTATTTTAAATTACAAAAGAAATTGAAAATGGCGCAGTAGTTTGAAATTTCGATTTCAAAGTTCAAATGATTGTACAGGATTCAAAATAAACCGGATTTTAGAGAAACCAAAAATATTAGAATCTAATTGAAAATATCTTTCCAACGAATCCGAAAAATTGAAATTTCAAAGCGGGAATCAAAAGATATGCCCAATTGAAAATTCAGAATAGTCACTATGGAATTCTGGCCCTTAAAAATGTAAATTTTGCAAACGACCTTCGTTTTCGATGAAACAACTTTTGTTGGATCCGTAATGTCTAATTATTGCTAGATTCCAAAATTCATAATTTTTCGAATCAATATGTGAGCGTGGTGAAGTAAAACGTGTTTTGATAGTTTCAATCAATTTCTTTCGACAAGAAAATGGCCATTTTTCAAATGGTCTCGGAATTTGACGAAATTAGTTTTGTTAGAACCATATCGTCAATACGAAGCTAGAAAGTATTTTTCGGGAATTTTTAAAGCTAGTATGTGGCCCCGGTAAATTGAAATGTTCGTTCAAATTCAATATATAGAGTTATATTTTGATTTTGACGAAAACTGATCGAAACGGTAGAATTGGCTTACGGGACATATCCCATTGCGTTCGGAATGGGGGTATTTAGTTATGGAAGGCACTCGGTGGGTCTCGTTTAGTGGTGGAAATAAAAATTTGCTTTTATGGAATTTAAAATAATAAATAATATAATATATTCCCTCCCTTCTCTCTACCTTCAAAGTCAAACACTCAGAAAAAAAAAACCGACACCCCCTTTTCTCCAAGTCGACTTCGTCGTTCCCCCCTCCCCCTCGCTACAACGGCGCACCAGAGGTTCCCTCCCAGTCGTCGGTCACTTACTCTCCCCCACCACCTTCTCTTTCCTCCAGTGCCTTCTCTCTCCTCCCTCCTCCCTTAATTCGAGCCCTAGACCCGAAACAGTCCCAAAAACCCCGGCCGCTGCCATAGATGGCCAAACCTCAACCACCGCCCCATCTGCTAAGCACAGGCCACCTCCCTCATCCCCCATCTCCGACCCCGGGTCCTTTCTTCAATAAAAATGTAATCTTTATATTTTCTACGTGTGGAAGCCACTGAAACTCTCCGCCACCACCACCATCTCGCTGCCGCTGACAAACTGGGCATTCGTCGAGCCTCCGTCGATCTGCTCATCTGTCGGTGAGCTTTTATCTTCAATTTTTTTAATATATCGAGTTATGTAATTAAAAATGCGATTTTTAGCTAGTGCACGGTATAAAAATATTCGTAAGAAGATAAAAATGTGATTTTTATCGTCTTTATACTATTTGGGAAATAGAAAGCTATGAAAATATTTTCAGCAAAATAAAAATGTGATTTTTATTTATTTAGAAGCAAAATAAAAATATGATTTTTGCTAAGTTAAAAATATGATCTTTGTTTAGTTAAAAATACGATTGTTAGAAGAGTAAAAATACGATTGTTAGAAGAGTAAAAATACGATTTTTAATTCATGAAAGATTATATTTTTAGAAGTTAAAGATTAGATTTTTATAGTTAAAAAGGATATGATTTTTCATAACGATAAAGATTTGGTTTTTATATAGAAGTTAGCGAGATGAAGATTCGATTTTTATATATATAAAGTAGAAATAAAAATATGATTTTTATTTATTGGGATGAAGCGGTAAAAATATGGTTTTTATATGAACAGCGTGAAAATGATGCGTTGGAATTTCGAACAAATCCAAACAGTTAAGAAAGAAAGTCTGGCGGAGTGGAACCTTCGGTGAGAACTCCTCACTAAAAATTTCTTTATAGTTATTTATTTTTTAACTGCATATATAAACTGCTCCCCGTCGTCCACAGATCATGGACGACTTGTGTGATTGTTTGTGTTGTGAAAATTGACTGTTGGTTGTGAAATAAAATATATATTCATGTGTTAAAACAAAATATATATTCATGTATTGAAATAAAATATATATTCATGTGTTGAAATAAAATATATATTCATGTGTTGAAATAAAATATATATTCATGTATTGAAATAAAATATATATTCATGTGTTGAAATAAAATAAATATTCGTTTACAAATCGAACGATTTGTTTATGTACACCGATTTGACTGATATTGATTGGGACGATTACACATCGCCCAACTGCACAAATAAAATCTGCGTTTGATTGTTTGAAACCCCACACAGTATTGGGATGATATAGGACATACACTAATCCCAATGATTAGTTGTATGTCGATCGATAGATTGACAGGCTGTTATAAGCGTTGAATATTTATATTTGATGCTTATAAAGTGTATAAGGCACTCTGGATGATGGTTGATTATTTATCATTGCTACTATATACATATGTTGTATGGAACCCATATGAATAATATTATATGGTAATTGAGTAGGTCTCATTCCAATTTAGAAAATATATATTCATGTGTTGAATAAACAAAATAGTCATGTGTTGACAATAATCATGTGTTGACAATACTCATGTGTTGACAATACTCATGTGTTGAGAATATTCATGTGTTGAAAATATAAATTCATGTGTTGAATAAAATATAAATTCATGTGTTGAATAAAATATATATTCATGTGTTGAATAAAAGAAAATTCATGTGTTGTAGAAAATATTCCTTTGTTGAATAGAATAACGAAGTTATTAAAATATATAAAGCCGTGTTGGTTAAATATGCGCCATTTTGACGCGAACAATATTTATATCGATTATATTCGTTTTTATAATGAAAATAGAAAAGGAAGTGATTTCAAAATATAACGTTTTGAAAATATTATCATTTATATATCGATGATATGGAATATTCGATTTTGATTTGAAATTGAATATGAAGTTGAAATCATTTAGAAAACGAATTTAAAACGATTTATAAAATACATTTTAAATGGGAATCGATGAAATATATATTATATATATAATATGATGGCCCGAATAGAATGCGCTGCGCTGCGGCAGTTCGCGAATTTCGACCATTGACTTCAAATTGACGTTGCGGGTGATCCGACCTTCGGATTCTCCTAAAACCGGAAACATTGGGTTCGTATCGAAAAGGGCTTTCTAACGTATATTAGAAATTAGAAATCTAATGGTTGGATTTGGAATTATGTCCAAATGGAATTTGGAAATGGTCGCTGTAAGTGCAGTTCGATGGCCGTTGATGGAAATCGACTGTACGGGTCTTGATAAAATTATTAAAAATATCAATAATTAGTGTAAAATCATAAGAAATGATTTGAAAAGAACTGGGATGAAAAACTCCATATTTGAAAAGATAAAAATAGATTTTTATCGAAATGAACTAGTTTTGAACTAGAATTATAATCCATTTTTTTTAAAATAAATAAATTGGATTGGAAATGGATTTAAAAGTAACCAGAATTTCCAATGATTGAATTGGAATGTGTTTGAATCAAAATTGTCTTTGGAATATTTCAATGTTGGATTTCGTGATTATATAGATATTGTTATGGAAATTTGAAAGATATATTTATATCGTTATTTCCAATACGATATTTGTTGGTCGTAGAATTTGATATTGAATATAAGCCGATATATTTTCTATTCAGAGCCTTGTATTTAATATCAAATGGGATTTGGGTTTGTCGTGAATGGTGTCTTCATTAACACTGTTCTTAAACCCAGTTGAGAAAAAGATTAAATCTTTTTATTTAGATTTAATGAAGTATACCAATTAGATAATATTTAATTGGATTTGAATTGGAATTTATTTTTGGTTTATCGTGAACGGTGTTTTAAATAACACTTGTTCTTAAACCCGATAATTAATGGAACGTGAATTGGTTTTGTTGTGAACTGTGTTTTAACAACATTCGTTCTTTAACCCGATTTACAGTGAAATGTGATTTTGAATTTATAAATCTTTTGTTAAGATTAAAAGGATATTTTCCAAAGTTAAGTTATCCAATTTAATAAAATAAATTGGAATGAAATGGAATTCGATTTGGTGATAATCGAAGTGAATTTCTATGGATGAGGGATGCTAATATATATGTAATTTAAAAGGCTTTGCCGTTATTCCATTTATATTGTTAGTCGGATATGGAAGTTTATATCGATCATATATATCGATTTGTTTTCCATGAAGATTTCCCAAGTTAAACAAACATTAATATTGATTTTTGGGAAGATTAAAACCAAGTGGAGTTTTAATGAATATTTAATTAGATTGAAATGATCGAGAATGGAGTATCACCTATTTTTCTCCAGGCGATAGTTAAATCTTTAATTAGATTTGAACGTGAAATGGTAATTGAATTAACCGATAATACCGTGGTGTTAGATATGAAGTATGACCAGTTTTACTTCATGGGATGAATAGGTTGGGATTGGGAAATAAAATAAATGATTACTTCGGTGTGGTTTGCTAATCCCGACTAGTTTGAATTGATATTCAAAAGAAGATTAAAGAATAAATTTAAAGTATTTATCTTTGATAAAATTAATGGGAACCTTTCCCAAAGTATAAGGATATTTGAATAAAAGAATATTCTGAATTGGAATGAGGCATATGTTGTGTTCGTGTAACACTTGTTTATTATATACGCGAGTTATTCAGAAAGACCGGGTTTATCCCATTCTAAATAACTGATTCGACGTGGTGTCGAGGATGAAGACTGTGGTCGAAGACCGGAGGTCTTCACATAGTTTGGGTGATTACTGATGATCTTGATTGGGCGGTACACCCAAGAGGAGGGAATCAGTTGGTGATCGTCCAGATGTACTTGGAGATCGATGGATATGCGAGGAATAAGGTTCCTCCGGTTTCGTTCAGACCCAGAACGAACTTGTATGGACTGTGTGTTTGACATTGGATTTTGCTCTGTGTTGATTGATCTATATTAAATATACATCTGCCTGGTGAAGGGAAATTCATTCCCTTACTTCACCCTTCTCTGAGACGTACGGGATCAGAGGTTGTATATCGATAGACATTAGTCGCATGGTGTGAATTGCCTATGTGGCATGCCTAAGTGGCAAATGATCAAGGCTTTTGTTGAAAATCAAAGTCTTGTGGTTGATGATCAAAGCACCACTTGTGTGGCATAGCTTTGTGTAGCGTTAATTCGCGAGCCTCACACCCCGGTTGTGAACCAAAAAGGGAGAGCACATCAGGGAGGGCATTCGTTTCCTTTTAGCTAGGGCGGTGTCAGTGACCTACCAGCCCTGACATTTATATTATTTTCACTTGTGTGGTTGTTGCTGTTGTGAGACACCTCAGATATATCGGTGACTATGTGGAGCCGATGGAGTCATTTGGCTCGTTTACGCCGCAAAGGGTGGGGAAACGCACTGTTCAGGCATAATAATCCACATCGGTGGACTGACCCTGACGATCCAAGGTTTGCCTACGCGCTTTCCTGAAGGGAGGGCTAGAGACTCCCGAATTGGTAGAGGAAGATCCCTGGCCTCGGTTCATAAACGGAAATCCAACTTCCAATACGTGACATTTTCGGTTTTGATTGTAGAGCCTAGTATTAGCGACATGATATATGGTACCCATGCTGTCTATGATTGATACATTTATATTTGAAGTTGTTTTCTTCACTTATAGTAATTATAAAAGATGAAATTTAGCGTATCAAGCATTCTTTGGCTATTATAAGGTAAAACCCTATCCTACGGCTTGTGTTGCATTGTGTGATGGGACCTGGGTCTTATAATAGCTTCATTATTCTTTATTTAGCATTGCGCTATTGTTTTATGCACTGGTATTATTGGGAGGAAACCCGTTCCGTGTTATACGGCGTGGTCCCTTGATTTACCTAACTTTAAAATAAAGATTAATAACTTTTTTAGTTCTCACACCAGTCACATGACTGACCTGGAGTTTATTGTTTTAACCTAAACTCTGCGTGCCCCTATTTTCCACACAGGCAGCTAGTAGTTTTGGTTTTGCAGATTTATATTCACATGATCCTGATTTACAGCCGAAACGATATCCGGAAAGCTCTGTATCTGTTTATCTCTTTCAGTTGTGTATTGTATTATTTTTCCGCTGCTATATAATGTATTGTAATCTCTGATATTTTATGATGTGTAATATTGATTCGTACTCTGTATATTCTTGCAATCTGATGGAATTGTTGTAATAAACAATGAAATGTTCTTCTGTTTGTGTTCTGATTTGTCTTGTCCTCAAGTCAATCCGTGCTTTCCTTCACGGGGAAGTTCGGGTCGTCTCAGGTGGTATCAGATCTTTGGTTTGCAAAGCTCGAGAATAAGGCACATTCGAACCATACGAAAGAATTCATCAGAGATTGGATTAGTAATATCCAATAAAATGGCTTGTTCGAGATAAGATCAGTAGTATCCTAGAACGAGTGTGAAGGGTATATTTTTAAATAGAAAACAAGCTTTGTTTGGAAAATTTAAACCTTATTCAACGTATTTGAATATTTATTTGTATTGAATTTGGACAATTTAGTATATAAAGATTTTTCGTATACGTCTGATCCACGTGTATTCGAAGTTTTAATATACTGGATAGATATAGAATCACATTCTAGTCGCCCGGAGATGGTTCTGATGATGGCATGTCATCATCAGCACTTATGTTCGAGTTTCGAAATTGTGATATCTATACATTTCCAATTGACTGGTGTGAGAACCAAAATATAGTTAGAATATATTATTGTGACTTGGCATCAAAAACGTGATTTTCTCTACGTATATCAAAGTATGAATTGTAAATTTATCAACTAATTGATTGATGGTTGTGTTGTTTGATTATTGGTTTGATAATTTTGAACCATTATGCCAAATTGAACCAAATATTAAGTTGTATTTAAAATTTGTCGCATTTACATACATATACATATACTTACATTGAACAGGTCATAGCAAAGAGGCTAGAGAAGAGGAATAAAATTGTTTGCCCGACAAATAGGTACATGTTTATTGTATTTCTTGGGTTTTTGATGATTTTATGTGCCGATTGGCTAGACACATGGCTGTTTCTTTTTCTTTTTGGATTGGTGAGGGCCATGGGAGGCTATTTGAAATATCCCGAAGCTCCCGGTGCAGGGGAGGTTATGGAGAAATTTTTCGGAAATTTAGGGTGTTAGTCAAATTTTAGAAAAATTTGAAAAGTTCTTAGGAACTGAAAAGTTGAAGAAATTAAGCCGTAAAGAAAATAATGGAAGTTGAGTTGGTTTGTTAAACAACTTTCAGCTTCGTTCCTTTTTGAGAACGAAAAGTTTTAAGTGGGGGGGATTGTAACAACCTGGAAATTCTGAGCCAATTTAAAATTTTTATTTTGGCAATTTTGATGAATTTTGATTATTTAAAATGATTTATTTTAAATAATGACGATGAGAAATTTATTTTGAATAGAATTAGAACGAATATATTTATTTGAATCGTCATTATAATATAAATATTTATTTTAAATTATAAAAGAAATTGAAAATGGCGCGCTAGTTTGAAATTTCGATTTCAAAGTTCAAATGAATGTACAGGATTCAAAATAAACCGGATTTTACCAAAACCAAAAATATTAGAATCTAATTGAAAATATCTTTCTAATGAATCCGAAAAATTGAAATTTCATAGCGGGAATCAAAAGATATGCCCAGTTGAAAATTCAAAATAGTCGCTATGGAATTCTGGCCCTTAAAAATGGAAATTTTGCAAACGACCTTCGTTTTCGACGAAACCACTTTTGTTGGATCCACGATGTCGAATTATTGCTAGATTCAAAAATTCATAATTTTTCGAATCAATATGTGAGCGTGGCGAAGTAAAACGTGTTTTGACAGTTTTAGTCAATTTCGATCGACCAGAAAATGGCCATTTTTCAAACGGTCTCGGAATTTGACGAAATTAGTTTTGTTATAACCGTATCGTCAATACAAAGCCAGAATGTATTTTTTGGGAATTTTTAAAGTTATTATGTGGCCCCGGTAAATTGAAATGTGCGTTCAAATTCAATATATAGAGTTATATTTTGATTTTGACGAAAACTGATCGAAACGGTCGAATTGGCTTATGGGACATATCCCATTGCGTTCGGAATGAGGATAATTAGTTATGGATGACAGTCGGTGGGTCTCGTTTAAAGGTCGAAATAAAAAGTTGCTTTTAGGGAATTTAAAATAATAAATAATATAACATATTCCCTCCCTTCTCTCTACCTTCAAAGTCAAGCACTCAAAAAAAACCGACACCCCCCTTTTTTCCAAATCGACTTCGTCGTTCCCCCTCCCCCTCGCTACGATGCCGCACCATAGGTTCCCCCCCAGTCGTCGGTCACTTCCTCTCCCCCACCACCTTCTCTCTCCTCCAACGCCTTCTCTCTCCTCCCACCTCCCTTAATTCGAGCCCTAGACCCAAAACAGTCCCAAAAACCCTACCGCTGCCACAGGTGGCCAAACCCCGACCACCGACCCATCTCCTAAGCACAGCGCCACCTCCCTTACACCCCATCTCCGACCCCGGGTCCTTTCTTCAATATAAATGTAATCTTTATATTTACTACGTGTAGAAGCCACTGAAACTCTCCGCCACCACCAACATCTCGCTGCCGCTGACTAATTGAGCATTCGCCGAGCCTCCGTCGATCGCCTCATCTGTCGGTGAGCTTTTATCTTCATTTTTTATATATATCGAGTTATGTAATTAAAAATGCGATTTTTAGCTAGTGTACGATATAAAAATATACGTAGGAAGATAAAAATGTGATTTTTATCGTCTTTATACTATTTGGGAAATAGAAAAGCTATGAAAATATTTTCAGCAAAATAAAAATGTGATTTTTATTTATTTCGAAGCGAAATAAAAATATGATTTTTGCTAAGTTAAAAATATGATCGTTGTTTGGTTAAAAATATGATTGTTAGAAGAGTAAAAATACGATTGTTAGAAGAGTAAAAATACGTTTTTTAATTCATGAAATATTATAATTTTAGAACTTAAAGATTAGATTTTTATAGTTAAAAAGGATATGATTTTTCATAACGATAAAGATATGATTTTTATATAGAAGTTAGCGAGATGAAGATTCGATTTTTATATATATGAAGTAGAAATAAAAATAAGATCTTTATTTATTGGGAGATGCGATAAAAATATGGTTTTTATATATGAACAGCGTGAAAAGGATGAATTGAAATTTCGAAAAAATCCAAACAGTTTAAAAAGAAAGTTTGGTGGAGTGGAACCCTCTGTGAGAACTCCTCACTAAAATTTTCTGTATAGTTATTTAATTTATAACTACATATATAAACTGCTCTCCGTCATCCACAGACCATGGACGACTTGTGTGATTGTTTGTGTTGTGAAAATTGACTGTTGGTTGTGAAATAAAATATATATTCATGTGTTGAAATAAAATATATATTCATGTGTTGAAATAAAATATATATTCATGTGTTGAAATAAAATATATATTCATGCGTTGAAATAAAATAAATATTCATTTACAAATCGAACGATTTGTTTATGTACACAAATTTGACTGATATTGATTGGGACGATAAATTTTACACATCGCCCAACTGCACAAATAAAATCTGTGTTTGATTGTTTGAAACCCCACACGGGTATTGGGATGATATAGGACATACACTAATCCCAATAATTAGCTGTATGTCGATCGATAGATTGATAGGCTATTATAAGCGTCGAATATTTATATTTGATACTTATACAGTGTAGAATGCACTCTGGATGATGGTTGATTATTTATCGTTGCTATTATATACATGTGTTGTATGGAACCCATATAAATAATATTATATAGTAATTGAGTGGGTCTCATTCCAATTTAGAAAATATATATTCATGTGTTGAATAAACAAAATATTCATGTGTTGACAATACTCATGTGTTGAGAATACTCATGTGTTGAGAATATTCATGTGTTGAAAATATAAATTCATGTGTTGAATAAAATATAAATTCATGTGTTGAATAAAATATATATTCATGTGTTGAATAAAAGAAAATTCATGTGTTGAAGAAAATATTCCTTTGTCGAATAGAATAATGAAATTATTGAAATATATAAATGCGTGTTGGTTAGATATGCGCCATTTTGACGCGAACGATATTTATATCGATTATACTTGTTTATATAATGAATATAGAAAAGGAAGTGATTTCAAAATATAACGTTTTGAAAATATTATCATTTATATATCGATGATATGGAATATTCAATTTTGATTTGAAATTGAATATGAAGTTGAAATCGTTTTGAAAGCGAATTTAAAACAATTTATAAAATACATTTTAAATGGGAATCGACTAAATATATATTATATATATTATATATATATATAATATAATGGCCTGAATAGAATGCGCCGCGCTGCGGCAGTACACGAATTTCAACTATTGACTTCAAATTGACGTTGCGGGAGATCTGAGCGTCGGATTCTCCTAAAACTGGAACCGTTGGGTTCGTATCGAAAAGAGCTTTCTAACGAATATTAGAAATTAGAAATCTAATGGTTGGATTTGGAATTATGTTCAAATTAAATTTGGAAAAGGTCGATGTAAGTGCAGTTCGATGGCCGTTGATGGAAATCGACTGTACGGGCCTTGATAAAATTATTAAAAATATCAATTATTAGTGTAAAATCATAAGAAATGATTTGAAAAGAACTGGGATGAAAAACTCCATATTTTAAAAGATAAAAATAGATTTTTATCGAAATGAACTAGTTTTGAACTAGAATTACAATCCATTTTTTTTAAATAAATAAATTGGATTGGAAATGGTTTTAAAAGTAACCAGAATTTCCAATGACTGAATTGGAATGGGGTTGAATCGAAATTGTGTTTGGAATATTTCGATCTTGGATTTCGTGATTATACAGATATTGTTATGGAAATTTGAAAGATATACTTATATCGTTATTTCCAATACGTTATTTGTTGGTCGTAGAATTTGATATTGAATATAAGCCGATATATTTTCTATTCAGAGCCTTGTATTTAATATCAAATGGGATTTGGGTTTGTCGTGAATGGTGTCTTCATTAACACTGTTCTTAAACCTAGTTGAGAAAAAAATTAAAACTTTTTATTTAGATTTAATGAAGTATACCAATTAGATAATATTTAATTAGATTTGAATTGGAATTGATTTTTGGGTTTATCGTGAAGGTGTTTTAAATAACACTTGTTCTTTAACCCAATAATTAATGGAATGTGAATTGGGTTTGTTTTGAACTGTGTTTTAACGACATTCGTTTTTTAACCCGATTTACAATGAAATGTGATTTGGAATTTATAAATCTTTTGTTAAGATTTAAAGGAGATTTTCCAAAGTAAAGTTTTCCAATTTAATAAAATAAATTGGAATGAAATGGAATTCGATTTGGTGATAATCGAAGTGAATTTCTGTGGATGAGGAATGCTAATATATATGGAATTTAAAAGGCTTTTCCGTGATTCCATTTATTTTGTTAGTCGGATATGGAAGTTTATATCGATCATATATATCGATTTGTTTTCCATGAAGATATCCCAAGTTAAACAATCATTAATATTGATTTTTGGGAAGATTAAAACCAAGTGGAGTTTTAATGAATCTTTAATAAGATTGAAATGATCGAGAATGGAGTATCACCTGTTTTTCTCCAGGCGATAGTTAAATCTTTAATTAGATTTGAACGTGAAATGGTAATTGAATTTGCCGATAACACCGTGGTGTTAGTTATGAAGTATGACCAGTTTTGCTTCATTGGATGAATAGGTTGGGATTGGAAAATAAAATAAATGATTACTTCGGTGTGGTTCGCTAATCCCGACTAGTTTGAATTGATATTCAAAAGAAGATTAAAGAATAAATTTAAAGAATTTATCTTTGATAAAATTAATGGGAACCTTTCCCAAAGTATAAGAATATTTAAATAAAAGAATATTCTTAATTGGAATGAGGCGTATGTTGTGTTTGTGTAACACTTGTTTATTATATACGCGAGTTATTCAGAAAGACCGGGTTTATCCCATTCTAAATAACTGATTCGACGTGGTGTCGAGGATGAAGACCGTGGTCGAATACCAGAGGTCTTCACATCGTTTTGGTGATTACTGATGATCTTGATTGGGTTGTACACTCAAGAGGAGGGAATCAGTTGGTGATCGTTCAGACGTACCTGGAGATCGATGGATATGCGAGGAATAAGGTTCCTCCGGTTTCGTTCAGACCCAGAACGAACTTGTATGGACTGTGTGTCTGACATTGGATTTTGCTCTGTGTTGATTGATCTCTATTAAATATACATATGCCTGGTGAAGGGCAATTCATTCCCTTATTTCACCATTCTCTGAGACGTACGGGATCAGAGGTTGTATATCGATAGACATCAATCACATGGTGTGAATTGCCTGTGTGGCATGCCTAAGTGGCAACTGATCAAGGCTTTTGTTGAAAAGCAAAGTCTTGTGGTTGATGATCAAAGCACCGCCTATGTAGCATAGCTTTGTGTAGCGTTAATTCGCGAGCCTCACACCCCGGTTGTGAACCAAAAACGAAAGAGGACATCAGGGAGGGCATGCGTTTCCTTCTAGCTAGGGTGGTGTCAGTGACCTACCATCCCTGACATTTACATTATTTTCACCTGTGTGGTTGTTGCTGTTGCGAGGCACCTCGGATATATCGGTGACTATGTGAAGCCAATGGAGTCATTTGGCTCATTTACGCCGCAAAGGGTGGGGAAACGCAGTGTTCAGGCATAATAATCCACATCGGTGGACCGACCCTGACGATCCAAGGTTTGCCTGCGCGCTTTCCTGAGGGGCGGGCTAGAGGCTCTCGAATTGGTAGAGTACGATCCATGGCCTTGGTACATAGACGGAAATCCAACTTACAATACGTGACATTTGCGGTTTTGATTGTAGAGCCTAGTATTAGCGACATGATATATGGTACCCATGCCGTCTATGATTGATACATTTATATTTGAAGTTGTTTTCTTCACTTAAAGTAATAATAAAAGAAGAAATTTAGCGTATCAAGCATTCTTTGGCTATTATAAGATAAAACCCTATCCTCTGGCTTGTGTTGCATTGTGTGATCCTGTTTTACTTTAAAATGAAGCTATTATAAGACCCAGGTCCCATCATACAATGCAACGCAAGCCGGAGGATAGAGTTTTTACCTTATAATAGCCAAAAATGCTTGGTACATGAAATTTCATCTTTTATTATTACTATAAGTGTATAGTGTCAAAACAATTTCAATCATAAGTATCAATCATAGACGGCATAAGTGCCCCATACCACTATGTCGCCATATATAGGATTACAACTAAAACCGAAATGTCTCATATTGGAAATTTGATTTGCATCTGTGAATCAAGTCAAGGGATCGTCCTTACCGAATTCGAGATGCTCTAGCCCGCCCTTCAAGATATAGCCGCAACTGCACCTTGGATCGTCAGGGCCAGTCCACACAGAGTGGATTAAAATGCATGAACACCGCGTTTCCCCGCCTAATGGGGCGTCAATCTGGTATGTATAAAGACCATCCATCGGCTCCGCAAAGACCGAAATAACCGAGGCGCCTCGCAACCCATCATCCATATAAGTAAAATGTTTGGGCGTGTAAAACCCAAAACAACACTCCAAGCTAGAAGGAAACGCATGCCCTCCCTGAGGTCCTCTCCCGTTTCTGGTTCACACTAGGATGCGAGGCTCGCGAATTAACGCTGCACAAAGCTACGCTATATTAAAGTCGTGCTTTGTTCATCAACCACAAGACTAGGGCTATCAATGGATACCCGAAAAATCTGATATCCGTCCGAATCCGTATCCAAAATATCCGTTATCCGACATTATCCGAAAAGCGGATACGGATATCCGATATTCGAAAAGCATTTCGGATACGGATATGGTTATAGTGGTATCCGTATCCGAAAAATATCCATCTGATTAATTGATGTAATATATATTACTCAAAACAGAGAAATAGAGTTAATAATTATTTTTTAACTGTTGGATGTTACTATTATATAAATTTTTGTCCATTTTTAGTGAAAAATGGTGGTTTTAGTGTTTAATTTTGGAATATTTTTTGATATGCCTATGGATATTAGTAAAAAACAATGTTTCATCATCACATTTATTTATTATATGGTTTTTTACAAACATTAGTGTAAAAATTATTTTATGTTGATCCAAACTTTTTTATATATACTCTTAAATTTATTAATTACAGGCAGAGCGGATAAATATCCGATATCCGTCCATATTCGAAAATTAAGCGGATACGGATATCAAATATCCGAAAATTAAACAGATATGGATATCCGATGTCCGAAAATAATTTCGGATATGGATACGGATATGGCACTATCTATATCCGAAAGCATCCGCTGACAGCCCTAAACAAGACTCTGCTTTTCAACAGAAGCCTTAATCATTTGCATCTCAGCATGCCACACAGACAATTCACGCTATGCAACTGATGTCTATCAATCACACAGAATGAAATCCGATGTCAGACACACATCCATTTACAATTTCGTTTGGGGTCTGAACGAAACCGGAGGCACCTTATTCCTCCCCCATATGTCTAATACAGGGGAGAGGTCCTCGCATATCCGGTCGATCTCCAAGTACGTCTGGACGATCACCACTTATTACCTTGTCTTGGGTGTACAGCCCAATCAAGACATCAGTAATCATCCAAACGATGTGAAGACCACCAATCTTCAACCACCATCTTCATCCTCGACATATCGTCGAATCAGTTATTCAGAATGGGATAAACACAGTATTTCGAAATAACTCGCGTATATAATAAATAATTGCTATAAAAACACAACATACGCCTCATTTCAGTTCAGAATATTCCTTTATTCAAATATTCTTATATTTTGGGAAAGGTTCCCATTAATTTTATCAAAGATAAATTCTTTAAATTTATTCTTTAATCTTCCTTTGAATATCAATTCAAACCAAATTTTGGTTTATCCAAACTAGTTGGGATTAGTGAACCTTACCGAAGTAATCATTTGTTAAATTTCCCAATCCCAAACTATTCATTCCATGAAGCAAAATTGGTAATACTTCATATCTAACACCACAGTGTTATCGGTAAAGTTAATTACCATTTCACGTTCAAATCTAATTAAAGATTTTACTATCGCCTTGAGTAAAACTGGCGGTACTCCATTCTCGATCCTCTCTTGAATTTGATAATTTTGGTTATCAAATTCACCTTTCAATCTAATTAAAGATTCATTAAAACTCTAATTCAGTTTCAATTTCCAAAAATCATTACTTAATGATTATTCAAATCCAGGAAATAAATCCTATCTTTAACTGGGTTAAAGATCTAATGTCATTCAAAACACAGCTCACGATAAACCCAAAATCACATTCCATTAATTATGGAATCTTCACGGAAAACAGATCAATATATATATTCGATACAAACTTCCATATCCGACTAATAATATAAATGGAATAACGGCAAAGCCTTTTAAATTCCATATATATTAGCAGTCTTCCTCCATAGAAATTCACTTCGATTATTACCAAATTGAATTCCATTCCATTCCAATTTATCTTATTAAATTGGAAAACTTTACTTTGGAAAATCTCCTTTAAATCTTAACAAAAAAATTATAAATTCCAAATCACATTTCGTTGTAAATTGGGTAAAAGAACGAATGTCATTAAAAACCTAGTTCACAACAACCCAATTCACATTCCATTTATAATCGGGTTAAAGAACAAGTGTTATTTAAAACACCGTTCACGATAAACCCAAAAATCAATTCCAATTCAATTCCAATTAAATATTAATTAATTGGTATACTTCATTAAATCCAAAAAAAAGATTATATCTTTTCTCAATCGGTTTTAAGAAAAGTGTTAAAGAAGACACCATTCACGACAAACCAAAATCCCATTTGATATTAAATACAAGGCTCTGAATAGAAAATATATCGGCTTATATTCAATATCAAATACTACAACCAACAAATATCGTATTGGAAATGACGTTATAAATATGTCTTTCAAATTTCCATAGCAATATCTGTATAATCACAAAATCCAACATCGAAATATTCCGAAGACAATTTTGATTCAAATCCATTTCCAATTTATATATATTGGAAATTCTGGTTATAATATCTGTTCAATAATATCTGTATAATATCGTATTGGAAATTCTGGTTATAATATCTGTATAATATCATTTTGATAAAAATATATTTTTATCTTTACAAATATGCAATTTTTTATCCCAAATCTTTCCAAATCATTTAATATGATTTTACACAAATTATCGATATTTTAAATAATTTTGTCAAGGCCCGTAGAGTCGATTTCCATAAACGGCCATCGAATTGCACTTACAGCGACCTTTTCCAAATTTGGTTTGGACATAATTCCAAATCCAACCGTTCGATTTCCAATTTCTTGTATTCGTTAGAAATCTCTTTTCGATACGAACCCAATGGTTCTTGTTTTAGGAGAATCCGACGGTCGGATCTCCCGTAATATCCGTTCGAAGTCAATGGTCAAAATTCGCGAACTGTCGCGGTGCGGCGCGTTCTATTCAGGCCATTATATATCTATATGATATACAAGTTATATATATTTCATCGATTTCCATTTAAAACATATTTTATAAATTGTTTTAAATTTGTTTTCAAAACGATTTCAACTTCATATTCAAGTTCAATTCAAAATTGAATATTCCATATCATCGATATATAAATGATAGTATTTTCAAAATATTATATTTTGAAATCATTTCCTTTTCGATATTCATTATAAAATTGAATAAAATCGATATAAATATCATTTCCGTCAAAATGGCGTTAATCTAATCAACACGGCTTTATATATTTAAATATTTTCGTGTCCATCCCAAATCGGACATCAAAATTTGATTTTGATCTTTTACCGGACGTTATTTTAAAATATTCGTTATTTTAAAATAATCGTTATTTTAAAATATTTATTCTTTCTGAACTGGAATCAGGCACAGTCAATTACCATATAATGTGATCTATATGGATTTCATACACATATGTACACAATAACAATCAAACACATTCAACCATCATGCAGAATGCATTCTACACTGCATAAGCATCAAATATAATTATTCAATGCTCACAACATCCTGTCAATCAATCGATCGACATACAGCTAATTATTAGGACTAGTGTATGTCGTATATCATCCCAAAACCCGTGTGGGGTTTCAATCAACAAATAATGAATTTTATTTGTGCAGTTGGGCGATGTGTAAAATTTATCGTCCCAATCAATATCAGTCGAATGTGGGTACATAAACAAATCGTTCGATTTGTTTATAAATATTTATTTTATTCATATACACGTTAAAAATTATATTTTTAACTATAAAATAATTATTCCATTCCACATCACACGATCAATTTTCACAACACAAACAAGCAAACAAACAAGTCGTCCATGGTCTTTGGACGACGGGTGTCGGGTGCTCCTAAGCACCGTTTGTATCCTAGTATATATTTCAACTAGAAGATAAAATAGAAGTGAGAAGTTCTCACCTTTGGGTTCCACTCCGTCGTGCTTTGATTGTCAATCTATGTAGTATACCTACGTTAAAATTTATATTTTTAACCAATTAATAATTATTTCTTTATATGATTATTTTATAGATAACATACTTAGGCTAAAAATTATATTTTTGTCTTTCTAAAAATAATTTCATATTTTTGTAACAACGCTACATAGATAAAAATCACAATTTTATTTTGCTACATATATAAAAATTATATTTTTATTACTCTATTTTCTATGTAAAGATTATATTTTTATTCGGCTACATGAATAAAAATTATATTTTTATATTCTCTATCATATAAAAATCATATTTTTATAATTTCTACTATATAAAAATCATATTTTTATAATCTCTACTATATAAAAATCATATTTTTATAACGAACCATTTCATATAAAAATTATATTTTTATTCAAAGAATTTTCATATAAAAATTAAATCTTTATGTTATTAAAATCATAACTTTATAATATTAAAAACCATGCCCTTATAATGCTGTATATGTCTTTTAAAGTAAATCTATTTATGTAATAACCCGGAAAATCTGAACCAACTAAAATTTTTTATTTTGGCAATTTTAATGAATTTTGAATATTTAAAATGATTAATTTTAAATAATAACGACGAGAAATTTATTTTGAATAGAATTAGAATGTACGTATTTATTTGAATCGACGTTAGAATATAAATATTTATTTTTAATTATAAAAGGAACTGAAAATTGCGCGGTAGTTCGAAAATTCGATTTCAAATTTCAAATGAATGTACAGGATTCAAAATAAATCGGATTTTAGTGAAACCAAAAATATTTTAATCTATTTGAAAATATCTTTCCAACGAATCTGAAAAATTGAAATTTCATAGCGGGAATAAAAAGTTATGCCTAATTGAAAATTCAGATTAGTCGCTATGGAATTTTGGCCCTTAAAAATGAAATTTTTGCAAACGACCTCCGTTTTCGACGAAACCACTCTTGTTGGATCCGGGATGTTGAAATATTTATATATTCCAAAAATCATAATTTTCAGAATTAATATGTGAGCGTGGCCCAAGAAAACGTATTTTGTCAGTTTTAGTCAAGTTTAATCGACCAGAAAATGGTCATTTTTCAAACGGTCTTAAAATTTGATGAAATTGATTTTGTTAGGATAGCATCGTCAATATGAAGCTAGAAATTATTTTTCTGTAATTTTTGGAGTCAGTATGTGGCCCCAGTAAATTGATATGTACGTTCAAATGAATATATATTGATTTATATTTTGAATTTGATAAAAACTGATCGAAACAGTCGAATTGGCTTGCGAAACATATCCCAATATGTTCATAATGGGGGTAATTAGCTAGGGGCGGTAGTCGTTGGGTTCGATTTGGAGTTCGAATGAAAAATTGGCTTTTTGGAGAACTTAATTAAATAATAAAATAAATAAATATAAACCTACCCCCTCCCTTCTCTCCTCTCAGAAGTTAACAGACCCGAAAATAAAATTAAAAAAACCCAATCCGTTCAAACCCGTCGCCAACCCCTCCATCGGGTCAGCCACCGCCCGTCCCAGCCAACGCCTCCCACCGCCGTCGAGCCCACCCTCCGGCCTGTTGCCCCACCTCGAGTCGCCACGTCAGCCTCCATCGGTTTAAACCCCAAAACCCTCGAACGATCCGCCACCTGACCCGACGCCTCCGGCCGGAGTACGATCCACCTCCGACGAACTCAACGGACCATCCCCCCTCTCGAAGTTCAACAGCAAAAGCACCCCCGCTTCCCCTTCCTAATGTGAGTTTTTATTTTAATTATTTTACTCTCATTTTAGGTAATTATAATAGGAGTTAAACCTTGTTTTTTTAAAAAAACTGATTTCTTTAGTTTCTAAAAATTTGATTTTTATTTATATTTTTAACATGTAAAGATTATATTTTTAATGTAGAAAAGATTGAATTTTTAATGTAGAAAAGACGATATTTTTGTAATAGAAAAAACTATATTTTTAATGTAGAAAACACTATATTTTTAATGTAGAAAATATTGAATTTTTAATGTAGAAAAGACGATATTTTTGAAATAGAAAAGACTATATTTTTAATGTAGAAAAGACTATATTTTTAGTGTAGAAAAGATTGAATTTTGAATGTAGAAAAGACGTTATTTTTGAAATAGAAAAGACTATATTTTTAATGTAGAAAAGACTATATTTTTAATGTAGAAAAGACTATATTTTTAATGTAGAAAAGATGATATTTTTAATGTAGAAAAGATGATATTTTAAAAAATAGAATAGTGAATAAAAATTTGATCTTTAAATATATAAATGGCGATGTTAAAAACATGATTTTTAATGTATACCGCGTGAAACAGATCTTATTGGAAACGCAGCGAAGATTTTCTACATAAGAAGAGTCGGGACGTTTGGTTAAGCTTATAGGTGAGAACTTCTCACTTTTAATTTATTTTCTAGTTGAAATATATAATAGGATGCAGACAGTGCTTAGCAGCACCCGACACCGGCCGTCCACAGACCATGGATGACTTGTTTGTTTGACTGATGTGTTGTGAAAATTGATTGTGTGATGTGGAATGAATAAATATTTTATAGTTAAGAATATAATTTTTAACGTATATATAAAATAAATATTTATAAACAAATCGGATGATTTATTTATGTACACACATTTGACTGATATTAATTGGGATGATAAATTTTACACATCGCGCAACTGCACAAATAAAACCTGTATTTGACTGTTTGAAACCCCACATGGGTATTGGGATGATATTGGACATACACTAATCCCAATAATTAATTTTATGTCGATCGATTGATGAACAGGTTGTTATAAGTGTTGAATATTTATATTTGATGCTTATGCAGTGTAGAATGCACTCTGGATGATGGTTGACTGTGTTTGATTGTTGTTGTATACATGTGTGTATGAAATCCATATAATCACATTATATGGCAATTGACTGTGTTTGATTCCGGTTTAGAAAGAATGAATATTTTAAAATAACGATTATTTTAAAATAACGAATATTTTCAAATAATATTCAGAGAAAGATCAAAATTTGATTTTGATGTCCGATTTGGGATGGACACGAATATATTTAAATATATAAAGTCGTGTTGATTATATTAACGCCATTTTGACGTGAACGATATTTATATCGATTTTATTCATTTTTATAATGAATATTGAAAAGGAATTGATTTCGAAATCTAATATTTTGAAAATATTATCATTTATATATCGATGATATGGAATATTCAATTTTGATTAGAAATTGAATAGGAAGTAGAAATCGTTTTGAAAACGAATTTAAAACGATTTATAATATACGTTTTAAATGGAAATCAATGAAATGTATATAATATATATAATATATATATATATATATATATATATATATATATATAATGGCCAGAATAGAACGCGTCGCGCTGCGGCAGTTTGCGAATTTCGACCACTAACTTCGAACGGACATTATGGGAGATCCGACCGTCGGATTCTCCTAAAACCGAAACCGTTGGGTTCGTATCGAAAAGAGATTTCTAACGAATATTAGAGATTTGAAATCTAAAGGTTGGATTTGGAATCATGTCCAAATAAAATTTGGAAAAGGTCGTTGTACGTGCAGTTCGATGGCCGTTTATGGAAATCGATTGTACGGGCCTTGATAAAATTATTAAAAATATCAACAATTAGTGCAAAATCATAAGAAATGATTTGGAAAGAATTGGGATGAAAAATTCCATAATTGAAAAGATAAAAATAGATTTTTATCGAAATGAACTAGTTCTGAATCAGAATAATAAATCCAATTTTTTTTTAAAATAAATAAATTGGATTTGAAATGGTTTTAAAAATAACCAGGATTTCCAATATATGAATTGGAATGGATTTGAATCGAAATTATGCTCGGAATATTTCGATATTGGATTTCGTGATTATACGGAGATCGGGGAGGAATTTGGAAGATATATATATATATATATACATATATATATATATATATAGTTATTCCACTACGATATTTGTTGGTTTCAGAATTTGATATTGAATATAAGCCGATATATTTTCTATTCAGAGCCTTGTATTTAATATAAAATTGGAATTTGGGTTCGTCGTGAATGGTATCTTTAATAATACTGCTCTTGAATCAAATGAAGTTAAGAAAATTAGAACCTGATTGGAAATTAGTTAAGTTGAATGGTTTCCTGGGTATTGGTCTGATGTTGGTTTCGGCCTTTGGGGTTAATACTTAGGGATTTGTTCTCTTACTAATTTACGGTTAGAGGCTAATGTGAATTGGGTTTATTGTGAACTATGTTTTTACCGACATTCGTTCTTTAACCCGATTTACAGTGAAATGTGATTTGGGATTTATAAATCATTTTATTAAGATTTAACGGGAATTTTCCAAGGTAACGTTTTCCAATTTAATATATTAAATTGGAATTGAATGGAATTCGATTTGATAATAATCGATGTAACACCCCGCCTCCTCCAGGGTGACTCTTGCAAGCACTCTGACTTTGGAGGGGCGTTTGAATCAGGTAAACATGCATAATGATATATCAAGGCAGAAGAAGAACATATGTAAATGCGTAAACAGAGTAAATAGCATAGATAAAACAGCGGAAGATTTTTAAACCATTTCAAAACAAGTCTGTTACATCATAATGTCAATTTTCCCAATAAACCGGTCTAGATAAAACAACATCAACTAAAAACTGAAATACATAAATACTAATCCACAAAAGAAGTGATAGCCTGTAACAACCCGGAAAATCTGGGCCAGTTTGAAAATTTTATTTTGGCAATTTTAGCGAATTTTGATTATTTAAAATAGATTATTTTAAATAATATCGACGTGAAATCTATTTTGAATATAATTCGAACGTTTATATTATACACGTCGTCGTTAGAATATAAATAATTATATATAATTATAAATAGAATTGAAAATGGCGCGGTAGTTCGATAATTCGATTTCAAACTTCAATTGAATGTACCGGGTGCAAAATAATCCGGATTTTAGTGAAACCAAAAATAATGGAATCTAATAGTGAATATCTTTCCAACGAATCCGAAAAATTAAGATTTCATATCGGGAATCAAAAGATATGTCCAGTTGAAAATTCTGAATAGTCGCTATGGAATTCAGGCCCTTAAAAATGGACATTTTGCAAACGACCTCGGATTTCGACGAAACCAGTTTTGTTGGGTCCGGGATGTGAAGTTATTGCTAGGTTTCAAATTTCATAATTTTTCGAATCAATATGTGAGCGTGGCAAAAGAAAACGCGTTTGACCAGTTTCAGTTGATTTTAATCGACTTGAAATTGGCCATTTTTCTAACGGTCTCTGAATTCGACGAAACTAGTTTTGTTAGGACCGTATCGTCAATACGAAGCTAGAAAATATTTTTTTTGGAATTTTTTAGTTAGTATGTGACCCCGGTAATTAGAAATGTGCGTTTAAAATAATATAGTGATTTAAATGTAAATTCAAAGGAAACATATCGAGACGATCGAATTGGCCTGCGATACATATCCCATTGTGTTCGGAATGGGGGTAAAACGCTATGGGCGGCAGGCGGTGGACCTCGTTTAGTGGTCATATGTGAAAGTCAACTCTTTAATAAATAAATAATAAATAAATAAAAAAAAAAAAAAAAATATAATATCCCTTCCCTTAAAACCTAGGCCCCCCCCCCGTTCGTTTATCTCAGAAGGAAAAAAAAACAAAAAAGAAAAAGAAAACAAAAATCGCGATAACCCCCCCCGTCGCTCCAGCCACCACCGCGCCCAGCGCCCACCGCCGCCACCACTTGCGAGGCTCCGCCCTTCCCCCCTCTGCCTCCCTCTCTCTCCTCCGCCTCGCAGGAACCACGAATCCCCTCGACGAAGCCGATGGCCCCCCTCCGATCAGATGCCCTCTCGCCTCCGACCAGCATGGGTCCGCCGCCACCACCTGAGGACGCAGCCCACCCCCTCCTCTAATTACAGTAAGATCTTGATTTTGTTTATATATATAAAAAAAAAAAAAAAAAAAAAAAGAACTGATTTCTGTTTTTATTAAGATTTAAAAACTGTTTTTATTAAGATTTAAAAACTGTTTTTATTAAGTTTTGAAAACTGATTTTATTAAAATTTAAAAACTGATTTTATAAAAAGGAATAAAAACTGATTTTATAAAAAAAACTGAATTTGAAAAATGATTTTTAAAGTATTTAAAAACTGAATGTTATTTTGATTTAAAACTTATTTTTAAAAAAGTATAAACTGATTTATTTTTTTAAAGTATAAACTGATTTATTTTTTTAAAGTATAAACTGATTTATTTTTTTTAAAGTATAAACTGATTTATTTTTTTAAAGTATAAACTGATTTATTTTTGAAAGAGAAAAACTGATTTTATTTTGAACTTTAAAATAGGAAAAAGATTAATCTTTTAGTAGAAAAAGATTTGAAAGCAAAAGTAGAAATCATATTTTTTTATATGTTGAAAGCGAACGTGAAAACATGATTTTTGTCATATTAAAGAAGTGATTTTTATTATATAAACATCATGACAAAAATGAGATTTTTATTCATTTGAATAGCGATATAAAAATTCGATTTTTATATATTGAACTTTGAAATAAAAATATGATTTTTATATATTGAACTTTGAAATAAAAATTCGATTTTTATATATTGAACTTCGATATAAAAATTCGATTTTTATATATTGAACTTTGAACTAAAAATTCGATTTTTATATATTGAATAGCGAACTAAAAATTTGATTTTTATATATTGAATAACGAAGTAAAAATTCGATTTTTATATATGTAGTAGCTACGGACGACGAAGCTGGCGAAGATGCGAAAACAATGAAGACTTCTGCAAAAGAAGAGTCGAGATGGTTGGATAGCTAAATGTGAGAATTTCTCACCTTTCAATTTATATTTCTAGTTATATATATATACTAGGATGCAGACGGTGCTTAGTAGCACCCGACACAATCGTCCACAGACCATGGACTTGTTTGTTTGACTGTTTGGTGATTGATTGCGATATTGGTTTGAATGTGGTTTGTGGTGTGAAAAATCGAATCGATAAATTGGTTAGGATTAGACGTGCGCCGTTATAAGGCGAAGGGGTAAGGCTAGGTTAGATCCTTACTCCAAAGTTTGTGGTTTGCATAACGAATGGATTTGATTGATGTGTGAATGGCGTGGGCCTTCACTAGACCGGGGATAAGGCTAGGCCTTGTCCCGTTTCTAGTATCGTGCCGTTATGCCGCCGAAATTTTCTAAAATAAGTTAGAAAAATAAAAATAGCATTTTATTTAACGAATGAACTGAATAGAAATTCATATGTTAAAATAAAATGTGTTATCGTTAAAAATATAATTTTTAACGTGAATGTGAATAAATAAATATTCATTTACAAACCAGACGGTTTGTTTATGTACACCTATTTGAATGACGTTGATTGGGTCGATAAATTTTACACATCGCCTAACTGCACAAATAAAATATGTGTTTGATTGTTTGAAACCCCACACGGGTGTTAGGATGAAATTTGAAGTTCACTCATCCTGATTGATTAAATCTGTCGATCGATTGATTGACAAGCTGCTATAAGCGTTAAATGTCTATATTTGATGCTTATACAGTGTAGTGCACTTTGGTTGATGGTTGATTATTCATCGTTGTTGATATATCCATGTGTTGTAGAAAATCCATATAATTAACATTATATGGTAATTGATTGGGCCTCATTCCAGTTTCGAAGAAAAAAAAGAAATATTTGAAATAGAAATATTTGAAATAGAAATATTTGAAATAGAAATATTTGAAATAGAATATTTGAAAATAGAAATATGTGAAGCCGTGAGGATTAGATTGACGCCATTTTGACGTGAACGATATTTATATCGATTTTATTCATTTTAAAATGAATATTGAAAAGTGATTTCGAAATCAAATATTTTGAAATAAATTGAATTGAAAACGAATTCAAATTGAATTGAAAACGACTTCGAAATGAATTGAATTGAAAACGAATTCGAAATGAATTGAATTGAAAACGAATTCGAAATGAATTGAATTGAAAACGAATTCGAAATGAATTGAATTGAAAACAAATTCGAAATGAATTGAATTGAAAACGAATTCGAAAGGAATTGAATTGAAAGCGATTTCGAAATGAATTGAATTGAGAACGATTTCGAAATGAATTGAACTGAAAACGAATTCGAATTGAATTGAAAGCGAAGTGAAATAAATTCAAATTGAATTGAAATTTGAATTGAATAGAAATGGATTTTAAAACGAATTTATAAAGAAGAATTCAATTTTGATTTGAATTGAAATGGAAGTTGAAAATGTTTTTGAAACGAATTCAAAACTATTTATATAATTCGTTTTAAATAGAAATCGACGATATATATATTATATATATATTATATATAATATAATGGCCTGAATAGAACGCGCCACGCCGCGGCAGTTCGCGAATTTCGACCATTTATTTCAAACGGGCATTACGGGAGATCCGACCGTCGGATTCTCCTAAAACCGGAACCGTTGGGTTCGTATCGAAAAGAGCTTTCTAATGAATGTTAGAAATTTGAAATCTAACGGTTGGATTTGGAGATATGTCCAAATCAAATTCAAAAAAGGTCGCTGTAAGTGCAGTTCGATGGCCATTGATGGAAATCGACTGTACGGGCCTTGATAAAATTATTAAAAATAGCAATAATTTGTGTAAAATCATAAGAAATGATTTAGAAAGAATTGGGATGAAAAACTCCATACTTGAAAAGATAAAAATAAATTTTTATCGAAATGAACTAGTTTTGAACTAGAATTATAATCCTATTTATTTTTAAATAAATAAATTGAATTCGAAAAGGGTTTTAAAAATAACCAAAATTTCCAATGATTGCATTGGAGTGGATTTGAATCGAAATTGTCTTCGGAATATTTCGATGTTGGAATTCGTGATTATACAGGTGTT
Organism: Allium sativum; assembly: GCA_030737875.1. Classification (NCBI taxonomy): domain Eukaryota; kingdom Viridiplantae; phylum Streptophyta; class Magnoliopsida; order Asparagales; family Amaryllidaceae; genus Allium; species Allium sativum. The sequence goes on from CM060923.1 coordinate 164,416,188, forward strand.
GTTATGGAAATTTGAAAGATATATATTGATATCGTTATTTCCAATACGACATTTGTTAGTCGTAGAATTCGATATTGAATATAAGCCGATATATTTTCTATTCAGAGCCTTGTATTGAATATCGAATGTGATTTGGGTTTGTCGTGAATGGTGTCTTCACTAACACTATTCTTGAACCCAGTTGAGAAAAGATTAAATCTTTTTATTTAGATTTAATGAAGTGTACCAATTAAATAATATTTAATTGGAATTGAATAGATATTGATTTTTGGGCTTATCGTGAACAGTGTTTTAAATAACACTTGTTCTTTAACCCGATAATTAATGAATGTGATTTTGGGTTTATCGTGAACCGTGTTTTAAATGACACTGATTCTTTAACCCAGTTAACGATTAAAACTGAGTGGAGTTTTAATGAATCTTTAATTAGATTGAAAAGATCGAAAATGGAGTATCACCAGTTTTGCTCCAGGCGATAGTTAAATCTTTAATTAGATTTGAACGTGAAATTTAGAAACTAACTGTCGGTTAGCCAAGCAGAATGGTTTTCTGGATATTGATCTGATGTTGGTTTCGGCCTTCGGGGTTAATATTTGGGGAATTATTCTCTTGATTAATTTATGGTTAGTGACTAATGAATTGGAATGAGGCGTATGTTGTGTTTGTGTAACACTTATTTAAAATATACGCGAGTTATTCGGAAAGACCGGGTTTATCCCATTCTGAATAACTGATACGACGATAAGTCGAAGATGAAGACGATGGTAGAAGACCGGAGGTCTTCACGTCGTTTGGGTGATAACTGATGATCTTGATTGGGCTGTACACCCAAGAAGATGGAAACAGTTAGTGATCGTCCAGACGTACTTGGAGATCGATGGATATGCGGGGTACTAGGTGCCTCCGGTTTCGTTCAGACCCAGAACGGACTTGTAAATGGACTGTGTGTCTGACATCGGATTTCATTCTGTGTGACTGATATCGGTTGCATAGGATGGTTTGCCTGTGTGGCATGCTAAGATGCAAATGATCAAGGCTTCTGTTGAAAAGCAAAGTCTTGTGGTGATGATCAAAGCACGGCCTTTGTGGCGTAGCTTTGTGTAACGTTTACCTCGCGTGTTTCACACCAGGTATGAACCAAAAACGGGAGACGGACCTCAGGGAGGACTTGCGTTTCTTTCTAGCTAGAAGTGGCGTCAGTGGTTTTACACGCCCTGACGAGTTTGACTTATGTGGTTGTTGCTGTTGCGAGGCGCCTCGGTTATATCGGTTTCGGCCGAATGCATTCTGGTCGGCTGACGGACCAGACTTACACCCCATAGGGTGGGGAGACGTATTGTTCAGGCATAATAATCCACTCCGTGTGGACCGGCCCTGACGATCCAAGGGGCAGTTGCGGCTGTTCCTGAGGGGCGGGCTAGAGCGTCTCGAATCGGTTGAGGACTATCTTTTGCCTCGGTTCATAGATGGAAATCCAATTTCCAAATACGTGACATTTGCGGTTTTATTTGTAAACCTATATATGGCGACATAGTGGCATGGGACGCTCATGCCGCCTATGATTGATACTTATGATTTGAAGTTGTTTTATGCACTATGCACTTATAATAGTATCAAACGACTTGTTTTAACCGTATCAAGCATTCTTTGGCTGTTATAAGGGAAAACCCTATCCCCCGGCTTGCGTTTGCATTGTGTGATAGGACCTGGGTCTTATAACAGCTTCATTTTTCTTTATTTAGCATTGCGCTGTTTGTTTCATGCACTGGTATTCTTGGGAGGAAACCCGTTCCGTGTTATACGGCGTGGTCCCTTGATTTACCTAACTTTAAGAATAAAGAATAATAACTGTTTTAGTTCTCACACCAGTCACATGACTGACCTGGAGTTTATTGTTTTAACCTAAACTCTGGGTGCCCTTATTTTCGACACGGGCAGCTAGTAGTTTTGGTTTTGCAGATTTATATTCACAGGATCCTGGTTTACAGCTGGAATGATATCCGGAAAGCTTTGTATCCGTATATCTCTTCTAGTTGTGTATTGTATTATTTTCCGCTGCTATGTATTTAAATGTAATTTAAATCTCTGATATTTCTGTGTAATATTTATTCGTACTCTGTATATTCTTGTAATCTGATGCATTGTTGTAATATACAATGAAATGTTCTTTTATATGCGTTCTGTTGTGGTTTGTTCTCGAACTATCCGACGCTTTCCTTTACGGGGAAGTTACGGGTCTTCACAGTTGGTATCAGAGCTTTGGTTTACCAAGCTCAGAGAACAAGACACATTAGAACCATACGAAAGAATTCATCAGATATTGGATTAGTAATATCCAATTAGAATGACTCGTTAGAGATAGGATCAGTAGTATCCTAGAACGAGTGTGAAGAGTATATTTTTGAAAATGAAAACAAATTTTTGTTTTGAAAATTTAAATCAATTATTCGTATTTGATTATCTATTTATATTGATGTGGACAATCCAGTATATATAGATTTTGCATATACGTCTGATCCGCGTGTATTCGAAATTTTAATATACTGGATAGATATGGAATCACATTCTAGTCGCCCGAAGATGATTCTGATGATAGTTCGAACATCATCAGAATTGGTATTCGTGTTTCGAAGGTGTGATTTTCTATATATTTCCATTAGGCTGGTGTGAGAACCAAAACTTATATATAGCTAGAATTCATTGTTGTGATTTGGCATCAAAACATGATTTTTTGTATATGTATCAAAATTATGAATTTAAAACGTTAATCCACTAATTGATTGATGTTTGTGTTGTTTGTTTATTTGTTTGCCAATTTTGAACCATTATGCTTAATCGAATCAAATATTGAATTGTATTGAAAATTGGTCGCATCTGCTTGCATATACATATATATCATTGAACAGGTCATAGCAAGGAGGCTAGAGCAGAGAATAAAATTTGTTTGCCCGACAAATAGGTACATGTTTACTACATAATTTCCTGTTTTGTTTGGGTGATGATGATTTTGTGAGCCTATTGGCTAGCCGCTTGGCTTTTTCTTTTTCTTTTTGAGATCTGAAGGACCGGGAACGCTATTTGCAATTTCCCGATGCTCCCGGTGCAGGGGAGGTTATGGCGAAATTTTTCAAAAATTTAGGGTGTTAGCCAAATTTTTGAAATTTTGAAAATTCTCAGAAACCAAAGGGTTGGAGAATGAAAGCCAGATCGAACATAGAGCTGAATAATCAAATCACTTTCGACTTTGTTCCTTTTCGGGGACGAAAAGTTTTAAGTGGGGGAGATTGTAACAACCCGGAAAATCTGGGCCAGTTTGAAAATTTTATTTTGGCAATTTTAGCGAATTTTGATTATTTAAAATAGATTATTTTAAATAATATCGACGTGAAATCTATTTTGAATATAATTCGAACGTTTATATTATACACGTCGTCGTTAGAATATAAATAATTATATATAATTATAAATAGAATTGAAAATGGCGCGGTAGTTCGATAATTCGATTTCAAACTTCAATTGAATGTACCGGGTGCAAAATAATCCGGATTTTAGTGAAACCAAAAATAATGGAATCTAATAGTGAATATCTTTCCAACGAATCCGAAAAATTAAGATTTCATATCGGGAATCAAAAGATATGTCCAGTTGAAAATTCTGAATAGTCGCTATGGAATTCAGGCCCTTAAAAATGGACATTTTGCAAACGACCTCGGATTTCGACGAAACCAGTTTTGTTGGGTCCGGGATGTGAAGTTATTGCTAGGTTTCAAATTTCATAATTTTTCGAATCAATATGTGAGCGTGGCAAAAGAAAACGCGTTTGACCAGTTTCAGTTGATTTTAATCGACTTGAAATTGGCCATTTTTCTAACGGTCTCTGAATTCGACGAAACTAGTTTTGTTAGGACCGTATCGTCAATACGAAGCTAGAAAATATTTTTTTTGGAATTTTTTAGTTAGTATGTGACCCCGGTAATTAGAAATGTGCGTTTAAAATAATATAGTGATTTAAATGTAAATTCAAAGGAAACATATCGAGACGATCGAATTGGCCTGCGATACATATCCCATTGTGTTCGGAATGGGGGTAAAACGCTATGGGCGGCAGGCGGTGGACCTCGTTTAGTGGTCATATGTGAAAGTCAACTCTTTAATAAATAAATAATAAATAAAAAAAAAAAAAAAAAAAAATATAATATCCCTTCCCTTAAAACCTAGGCCCCCCCCCCGTTCGTTTATCTCAGAAGGAAAAAAAAACAAAAAAGAAAAAGAAAACAAAAATCGCGATAACCCCCCCCGTCGCTCCAGCCACCACCGCGCCCAGCGCCCACCGCCGCCACCACTTGCGAGGCTCCGCCCTTCCCCCCTCTGCCTCCCTCTCTCTCCTCCGCCTCGCAGGAACCACGAATCCCCTCGACGAAGCCGATGGCCCCCCTCCGATCAGATGCCCTCTCGCCTCCGACCAGCATGGGTCCGCCGCCACCACCTGAGGACGCAGCCCACCCCCTCCTCTAATTACAGTAAGATCTTGATTTTGTTTATATATATAAAAAAAAAAAAAAAAAAAAAAAGAACTGATTTCTGTTTTTATTAAGATTTAAAAACTGTTTTTATTAAGATTTAAAAACTGTTTTTATTAAGTTTTGAAAACTGATTTTATTAAAATTTAAAAACTGATTTTATAAAAAGGAATAAAAACTGATTTTATAAAAAAAACTGAATTTGAAAAATGATTTTTAAAGTATTTAAAAACTGAATGTTATTTTGATTTAAAACTTATTTTTAAAAAAGTATAAACTGATTTATTTTTTTAAAGTATAAACTGATTTATTTTTTTAAAGTATAAACTGATTTATTTTTTTTAAAGTATAAACTGATTTATTTTTTTAAAGTATAAACTGATTTATTTTTGAAAGAGAAAAACTGATTTTATTTTGAACTTTAAAATAGGAAAAAGATTAATCTTTTAGTAGAAAAAGATTTGAAAGCAAAAGTAGAAATCATATTTTTTTATATGTTGAAAGCGAACGTGAAAACATGATTTTTGTCATATTAAAGAAGTGATTTTTATTATATAAACATCATGACAAAAATGAGATTTTTATTCATTTGAATAGCGATATAAAAATTCGATTTTTATATATTGAACTTTGAAATAAAAATATGATTTTTATATATTGAACTTTGAAATAAAAATTCGATTTTTATATATTGAACTTCGATATAAAAATTCGATTTTTATATATTGAACTTTGAACTAAAAATTCGATTTTTATATATTGAATAGCGAACTAAAAATTTGATTTTTATATATTGAATAACGAAGTAAAAATTCGATTTTTATATATGTAGTAGCTACGGACGACGAAGCTGGCGAAGATGCGAAAACAATGAAGACTTCTGCAAAAGAAGAGTCGAGATGGTTGGATAGCTAAATGTGAGAATTTCTCACCTTTCAATTTATATTTCTAGTTATATATATATACTAGGATGCAGACGGTGCTTAGTAGCACCCGACACAATCGTCCACAGACCATGGACTTGTTTGTTTGACTGTTTGGTGATTGATTGCGATATTGGTTTGAATGTGGTTTGTGGTGTGAAAAATCGAATCGATAAATTGGTTAGGATTAGACGTGCGCCGTTATAAGGCGAAGGGGTAAGGCTAGGTTAGATCCTTACTCCAAAGTTTGTGGTTTGCATAACGAATGGATTTGATTGATGTGTGAATGGCGTGGGCCTTCACTAGACCGGGGATAAGGCTAGGCCTTGTCCCGTTTCTAGTATCGTGCCGTTATGCCGCCGAAATTTTCTAAAATAAGTTAGAAAAATAAAAATAGCATTTTATTTAACGAATGAACTGAATAGAAATTCATATGTTAAAATAAAATGTGTTATCGTTAAAAATATAATTTTTAACGTGAATGTGAATAAATAAATATTCATTTACAAACCAGACGGTTTGTTTATGTACACCTATTTGAATGACGTTGATTGGGTCGATAAATTTTACACATCGCCTAACTGCACAAATAAAATATGTGTTTGATTGTTTGAAACCCCACACGGGTGTTAGGATGAAATTTGAAGTTCACTCATCCTGATTGATTAAATCTGTCGATCGATTGATTGACAAGCTGCTATAAGCGTTAAATGTCTATATTTGATGCTTATACAGTGTAGTGCACTTTGGTTGATGGTTGATTATTCATCGTTGTTGATATATCCATGTGTTGTAGAAAATCCATATAATTAACATTATATGGTAATTGATTGGGCCTCATTCCAGTTTCGAAGAAAAAAAAGAAATATTTGAAATAGAAATATTTGAAATAGAAATATTTGAAATAGAAATATTTGAAATAGAATATTTGAAAATAGAAATATGTGAAGCCGTGAGGATTAGATTGACGCCATTTTGACGTGAACGATATTTATATCGATTTTATTCATTTTAAAATGAATATTGAAAAGTGATTTCGAAATCAAATATTTTGAAATAAATTGAATTGAAAACGAATTCAAATTGAATTGAAAACGACTTCGAAATGAATTGAATTGAAAACGAATTCGAAATGAATTGAATTGAAAACGAATTCGAAATGAATTGAATTGAAAACGAATTCGAAATGAATTGAATTGAAAACAAATTCGAAATGAATTGAATTGAAAACGAATTCGAAAGGAATTGAATTGAAAGCGATTTCGAAATGAATTGAATTGAGAACGATTTCGAAATGAATTGAACTGAAAACGAATTCGAATTGAATTGAAAGCGAAGTGAAATAAATTCAAATTGAATTGAAATTTGAATTGAATAGAAATGGATTTTAAAACGAATTTATAAAGAAGAATTCAATTTTGATTTGAATTGAAATGGAAGTTGAAAATGTTTTTGAAACGAATTCAAAACTATTTATATAATTCGTTTTAAATAGAAATCGACGATATATATATTATATATATATTATATATAATATAATGGCCTGAATAGAACGCGCCACGCCGCGGCAGTTCGCGAATTTCGACCATTTATTTCAAACGGGCATTACGGGAGATCCGACCGTCGGATTCTCCTAAAACCGGAACCGTTGGGTTCGTATCGAAAAGAGCTTTCTAATGAATGTTAGAAATTTGAAATCTAACGGTTGGATTTGGAGATATGTCCAAATCAAATTCAAAAAAGGTCGCTGTAAGTGCAGTTCGATGGCCATTGATGGAAATCGACTGTACGGGCCTTGATAAAATTATTAAAAATAGCAATAATTTGTGTAAAATCATAAGAAATGATTTAGAAAGAATTGGGATGAAAAACTCCATACTTGAAAAGATAAAAATAAATTTTTATCGAAATGAACTAGTTTTGAACTAGAATTATAATCCTATTTATTTTTAAATAAATAAATTGAATTCGAAAAGGGTTTTAAAAATAACCAAAATTTCCAATGATTGCATTGGAGTGGATTTGAATCGAAATTGTCTTCGGAATATTTCGATGTTGGAATTCGTGATTATACAGGTGTTGTTATGGAAATTTGAAAGATATATATTGATATCGTTATTTCCAATACGACATTTGTTAGTCGTAGAATTCGATATTGAATATAAGCCGATATATTTTCTATTCAGAGCCTTGTATTGAATATCGAATGTGATTTGGGTTTGTCGTGAATGGTGTCTTCACTAACACTATTCTTGAACCCAGTTGAGAAAAGATTAAATCTTTTTATTTAGATTTAATGAAGTGTACCAATTAAATAATATTTAATTGGAATTGAATAGATATTGATTTTTGGGCTTATCGTGAACAGTGTTTTAAATAACACTTGTTCTTTAACCCGATAATTAATGAATGTGATTTTGGGTTTATCGTGAACCGTGTTTTAAATGACACTGATTCTTTAACCCAGTTAACGATTAAAACTGAGTGGAGTTTTAATGAATCTTTAATTAGATTGAAAAGATCGAAAATGGAGTATCACCAGTTTTGCTCCAGGCGATAGTTAAATCTTTAATTAGATTTGAACGTGAAATTTAGAAACTAACTGTCGGTTAGCCAAGCAGAATGGTTTTCTGGATATTGATCTGATGTTGGTTTCGGCCTTCGGGGTTAATATTTGGGGAATTATTCTCTTGATTAATTTATGGTTAGTGACTAATGAATTGGAATGAGGCGTATGTTGTGTTTGTGTAACACTTATTTAAAATATACGCGAGTTATTCGGAAAGACCGGGTTTATCCCATTCTGAATAACTGATACGACGATAAGTCGAAGATGAAGACGATGGTAGAAGACCGGAGGTCTTCACGTCGTTTGGGTGATAACTGATGATCTTGATTGGGCTGTACACCCAAGAAGATGGAAACAGTTAGTGATCGTCCAGACGTACTTGGAGATCGATGGATATGCGGGGTACTAGGTGCCTCCGGTTTCGTTCAGACCCAGAACGGACTTGTAAATGGACTGTGTGTCTGACATCGGATTTCATTCTGTGTGACTGATATCGGTTGCATAGGATGGTTTGCCTGTGTGGCATGCTAAGATGCAAATGATCAAGGCTTCTGTTGAAAAGCAAAGTCTTGTGGTGATGATCAAAGCACGGCCTTTGTGGCGTAGCTTTGTGTAACGTTTACCTCGCGTGTTTCACACCAGGTATGAACCAAAAACGGGAGACGGACCTCAGGGAGGACTTGCGTTTCTTTCTAGCTAGAAGTGGCGTCAGTGGTTTTACACGCCCTGACGAGTTTGACTTATGTGGTTGTTGCTGTTGCGAGGCGCCTCGGTTATATCGGTTTCGGCCGAATGCATTCTGGTCGGCTGACGGACCAGACTTACACCCCATAGGGTGGGGAGACGTATTGTTCAGGCATAATAATCCACTCCGTGTGGACCGGCCCTGACGATCCAAGGGGCAGTTGCGGCTGTTCCTGAGGGGCGGGCTAGAGCGTCTCGAATCGGTTGAGGACTATCTTTTGCCTCGGTTCATAGATGGAAATCCAATTTCCAAATACGTGACATTTGCGGTTTTATTTGTAAACCTATATATGGCGACATAGTGGCATGGGACGCTCATGCCGCCTATGATTGATACTTATGATTTGAAGTTGTTTTATGCACTATGCACTTATAATAGTATCAAACGACTTGTTTTAACCGTATCAAGCATTCTTTGGCTGTTATAAGGGAAAACCCTATCCCCCGGCTTGCGTTTGCATTGTGTGATAGGACCTGGGTCTTATAACAGCTTCATTTTTCTTTATTTAGCATTGCGCTGTTTGTTTCATGCACTGGTATTCTTGGGAGGAAACCCGTTCCGTGTTATACGGCGTGGTCCCTTGATTTACCTAACTTTAAGAATAAAGAATAATAACTGTTTTAGTTCTCACACCAGTCACATGACTGACCTGGAGTTTATTGTTTTAACCTAAACTCTGGGTGCCCTTATTTTCGACACGGGCAGCTAGTAGTTTTGGTTTTGCAGATTTATATTCACAGGATCCTGGTTTACAGCTGGAATGATATCCGGAAAGCTTTGTATCCGTATATCTCTTCTAGTTGTGTATTGTATTATTTTCCGCTGCTATGTATTTAAATGTAATTTAAATCTCTGATATTTCTGTGTAATATTTATTCGTACTCTGTATATTCTTGTAATCTGATGCATTGTTGTAATATACAATGAAATGTTCTTTTATATGCGTTCTGTTGTGGTTTGTTCTCGAACTATCCGACGCTTTCCTTTACGGGGAAGTTACGGGTCTTCACATAGCCACAGCTAGCTTCATGTCCAAACCGTACATGAGCTAAATCCCACAAGCAAGCAGTCAGAAATCCAGCTAAGCTCCAATATTCCCTCCCTGAGAACCTGGGGGGGGGGGGGAACGGAAGAAAAGAGGCGAAAGAAAACAGGTCAGTCAAAAAGACTGAGTAAGCCCTACTACAATCAATGTAAACTGATAAAGTTAACTGGCATGATGAAAGCTGAGATGAACATAAGGATAACTACATACTAGCATGGTGATTAACTAACAAGGTAGATAAAGGTGTCATCGCATAATCAGGATTAAGGTTTTGCACCACAAGTGTACTAGCAAACTAACATGACTTGAATAAACAAGTATTGATCCCTTGGCCCAAGCTTTGGCCCAATAACATGAAATGACCCTAATACAAGGTCCAACCCCACGGTCTAGTCGATCGGCTCCCTAAGCCTAACTCGTCACGTGTTGGTGTCAATACGGCCCAACCATGATTGTAGTCAGACTGTGCAGGGTCTCCCGTCGGGTGTATCAAGTCCTAGGGTGGCAACCCCTGGACACCATAAACATGAGTGCACAGTCTCGATCTACTGGTACCTGTGCATGTTTTCTCCGGCTACGGACTATGTGCACGACCAGAGTCTGCCCGGAACTACACCGGCGTACCCTCTGCCGTCGCTTTTGGTCACTTACCTCCAGTCCAGTAATCGTGCCCCCACCCTAGCCTAGTCCCTAGGGTCACGATGATACTAACTTGGGATTACTGCTGGAGTGGGCCCCCATTGCTAGGATTTTTCTAGTGGGTTAAATACGGTTTAACCCTCTTGCTAATCATGGATTAACTTGGTTAAGTGTAATGATGAGTTCACGACTTAACCCCGATCAATCTACCAAGCCCAAATTGGTTAAGTAATTAAGTGGGCCATGACTTAACCCTAATCACGAGGCATTAATTAATTTAATGCGCCTTAACCTCTCACATTAGACCTTGTTGTGGTTACTAGTTAAGCCGGGCGGGTCCGGGTAGCTTTACACCACAACTTGGTCTAACCTCGGGTCCAAGGTACAACATGACCAACTTCTCACATTGGGTCCTATTGTTTGTAGCAACTAGTTAAGCCGGTCGGTTCCGGGTAGGTTTACGCTATAAACTCAACCCAACCTCGAGTTGGCCACACTTATCTTTTCTAAGTGTCATGTCCATCATGTTTCCAAAACATGTTACAAATTTTCAAGCAATTGGGTAGACCTAACTTAATAGGTAAATTCCCAATGGGTAGACCTAACTTAATAGGTAAATTCCCAAGCTTATGTTTTTATGTCTTTTACTTTTACCCAACCCCAAACGCAATCCCATCGCTTACATATCGCAATAGCGCATAAAGGATAGAAAGAGGGAACTTGGCATAATCATGACATAAAAGGTGTTGAAGCCACAAGTTCAACATGGTGGCATATGAAATGTACATAATGTTCATATACTTGCATATTACATTTTTAGGCCCCAAAAACATGCATAAAACCAAACTTAGCATATTGGTGATACATGGTGATAAATGACATGTTGAAATGGACATAAGTTCGCATTTAGCCTCACATGCAAGTTATCATAAGAGATATGATAACTTACATGTTGCCAAAATGCAACCTTTGGCATAAAGCTTGAAGCTTTATGTTCATAAACCCAAGATAAGCTTGCATAACATGATAGCATGAACAAAATGTTCAACCCAAACTTGCATAACACAACTTGCATCTCATATGACAACTTGCATATCAAACTTGCATAACATAACATGATGAACTTGCATATCATATCATAGCATACTTGCATAACATGATAAACTTGCATATTACATCATAGAAAACTTGCATAACATGATAAACTTGCATATTACATCGTAGAAAACTTGCATATCATACATTTAACTTTAGAGTTTAAGTATGAAAGTAGAATAGGGCTTACAATGATTATGAAGTCACAAAAATATGACAAAGCCCTTATGAAATCAATTAAACCCAAAAATGCAAGCCAAAATGATCAAAAACTCTTCCTTTATGATGCTAATATAAGAACTTGACTTGAATGCAAGCTAATAATGCTCATACAAGTTTGAAAACACTTGTATGCCTGGAAAATCACTTAGAAATTGGTTTAGGAATTTTATGAAGAGAGTGGAGGCCATGAGAGGATTGATTTTGCCATAGTTTAGTTGTAGGATAGATTAATGATGATTTAGGGTAGGTTAGGGTCTTATTTATAGATTGGGCAAGTGTTTTAGGCCATAGGATTAAACCCTAGTTGCAATCTTAGCCCTTAAAACCGAATCTGGCCCCCAAGCTCAACACATTCTCAAAATGGTGCACCAGGCTAAACAGCCCGGCTGGACCAAGTCGACAGCCAAGTCGACAGGGCTGTCGACTTGGGTCCAACCAAGTCGACAGGGCTATCGACTTGGGTGTTCTGGCGGGAATTCTCCCGCCTGGCCCAAACTGGCCCAATTTTCCAAATTCAGATTTGAATTTGAAATCTGTTTTTACTTAGAAGTTTTCTGAAAACTTCGCTGGGCCTTAATCGGGTCATACGGACTCCGATCTTCGAAAACTCGGACTCTATTTCGCGTATTTTTCCGAGACGAACGCAATGGCATAGCCCGTTTCCCTTGATTCAGATTTTAGAATTAAATTCTGCCTCGATTTATGTTATAACAGATTATTGAAAATACGAGTTGTTACAATCGAAGTGAACTTCTGTGGAGGAAGACTGTTAATACATATGGAATTTAAGAGGCGTTGCCGTTATTCGATTTATATTATTGGTCGGAAATGGAAATTGATATCGATTATATATTGATTTGTTCTTCCCTGAAGATTCCATAAGTAATGGAGTGTGATTTCGGTTGTTGTGAATGGTATCTTTAATAATACAATTCTTAGACCCAATGGAGTTAAGAAAATCAGAAACTAACTGGAGATTAGTTAAGTTAAATGGTTTCCTGAGTATTGATCTGATGTTGGTTTCGGCCTTTGGGGTTAATACTTAGGGAATTGTTCACTTGCTAATTTACGGATAAAGGCTAATGGAATGGAATGTGATTTTGGGTTTATAGTGAAACATGTTTTAAATGACATGGGTTCTTTAACCCGGTTAAAGCCAGGATATGATTTCCCAAGTTAAACAGTCGTTAATATTGATTTTTGGGAAGATTAAAACCAAGTGGAGTTTTAATGCATCTTTAATTAGATTGAAATGATATCCAAGGGAAGATTAAAGAATAAATTTAAAGAATTTATCTTTGATAAAATTAATGGGAACCTTTCCCAAAGTATATGAATATTTGGATAAAGAAATATTTTGGATTGGAATGAGGAGTATGTTATGTTTTTATAGCACTTGTTTATTATATAAGCGAGTTATTCAGAAAGGCTGGGTTTATCCCATTTTAAATAACTGAATCGACGATGGGTCAAGGATGAAGACGGTGGTTGAAGACCGGAGGACTTCACATCATTTGCATGATTACTGATGTCTTGATTGGGGTGTACACCCAAGGCGAGGTAATAAGTGTTGATCGTACAGACGTACTTGTAGATCGACGGATATGCGAGGGCCTCTCCCCTGTATTGGACATATGGGGGAGGAATAAGGTGCCTCCAGTTTCGTTCAGATCTAGAATGAACTTGTAAATGGATGTGTGTATGACATCGGATTTCATTCTGTGCGATTGATAGACATCGGTTGCATAGCGTGAATTGCCTGTGTGGGATGTTGAGATGCAAATGATCAAGGCTTCTGTTGAAAAGTAAAGTCTTGTGATTGATGATCAAAGCACGGTCTTTGTGGCGTAGCTTTGTGTAGCATTAATTTGCGAGCCTCACACCCCGTTGTGGACCAGAAACGGGAGAGGACTTTGGGGAGGACATATGTTTCTTTCTAGCTAGGAGTGGTGTCAGCGTTTTGCACGCCCTAGCATTTTACTTATGTGGATGATGGATAGGAGGCGCCTCAGTTATATCGGTCGATCCGGGGCCGATGGAGTCATTTGGCTCATTTACGCCCCATAGGGCGGGGAAACGCAGTGTTCAGGCATTATAATCCACATCGGGTGGACCGGCCCTGACGATCCATGGGACAGTTGCGGCTGTTCCTGAGGCTCGGGCTAGAGAGTTTCGAAGCAATAAGGATGATCCCTTGCCTTGATTCACAGATGGAAATCCAACTTCCAATACGTGAAAATTGCAGTTTTGATTGTAGTGCCTAGTATTGGTGACATGATATATGGCACCCTTGACGCCTAGGATTGATACATTTATTTTTGAAGTTGTTTTATACACTATGCACTTATAATTGTATCAAATGATTTGTTTTAACGTACCAAGCATGTTTGGCTATAATAAGGGAAAACCTTATCCCCCGGCTTGCGTTGCATTGTGTGATAGGACCTAGGTCTTATAATAGCTTCATTTTTCCAAAAAGCATTGCGCTGCTTTGTTGTATGCACTGGTATTCTTTGGAGGAAACCCGTTCCATGTTATACGGCGTGGTCCCTTGATATATCTTATTTAAAGTAAAGTTTTAAATAACTGTTTTAGTTCTCACACTAGTCACATGACTGACCTGGAGTTTATTGTTTTAACCTAAACTCTGGATGCCCCTATTTTCCACACGGGCAGCTAGTAGTTTTGGTTTTGCAGATTTATATTCACAGGATCCTGGGTTACAGCTGGAATGATATTCGGAAAGCTCGGTATCCGTATATTTCTTTCAGTTATGTTTTGTATTATTTTTCCGTTGCATCGTAATTTTAAATCTCTGATATTTAGTAAAATATGTAATATGTGATTCATACTCTATATATTCTTGTATTCTGATGAAATTGTTGCAATAAGCAATGAAATGTTCTTCGTTTTGTGTTCTGATTCGTCGTGTTCTCAGACAATCCGTTCTTTCTCTTCCCTTCGGAGACCGGGGAAGTTCGGGTCGTGTTAGTTCGGTATCAGAGCTCCGGTTTATAGAGCTCGAGAACGAGACACATTAGAACCAAATGAAAGAATTCATCAAAGATTGGATTAGTAATATCCAATGAGAATGACTCGTTAGAGATAGGATCAGTAGTATCATAGAACGAGTGAACTTTATATTTTTAAAATGAAAACAAAGTTTGTTTTGAAAATTTAAATTGTTTTATACGTATCTGAATATTTATTTGTATAGAATTTCGACAATCCAATATATAAAGATTTTGCATATACGCCTTACAAACGTGTATTCGAAGTTTTAATATACTGGATAGATATGGAATCACACTCTAGTCGCCCGGAGATGATTCTAACGATTGTAGCTACATTTTCAGAATTTGTGTTCGAGTTTCGAATGTGTGATATTTATATATTTCCAATTGACTGGTTTGAGAACCAAAAACTAGATAGGGCTATTGTGTGATCTGGCACCAAAAATGGAATTTTTTATGTATATATCAAAATTATGAATTTGAAATGTTAATCCACTAATTGATTGATGACTGTGTTGTGTGATTATTAATTTAAACCAACATATGGAAGAAAGGTAAATATAACCAAATTGTATCAAATATTGAACTGTATCGAAAATTGTTTGGAAATGCATGCATATACATGTATATACATTGAACAAGTCATTGCAAAGAGGCTAGAGCCGAGGAATAAAATTGTATGCCCAACAAATAGGTACATGTTTATTGTATTTCTTGGGGTTTTGATGATTTTATGAGCCGATAGGCTAGCCGCTTGGCCTTTTCTTTTTCTTTTTGGATTGGAGAGGCCTGTATGGCAATTTCTGGATTTTCCCGGTTGTGACGGCCTGGAATTTCGCTCGATCTGAATCAGTCGTTAAACCAATCTAGACCGTTCGAAACCCCTGACTGTTGAGAACATGACAAACCAGAACACAAACAGAAGAACATTTCATTGTATATTACAACAATGCATCAGATTACAAGAATATACAGAGTATAAATGAATAAATTACATTCGATAAATATCAGAGATTACAATAAATTACATAGCAGCGGAAAATAATACAAAGCACAACTGAAGGTGATATACGGATACAGAGCTTTCCGGATATCATTCCAGCTGTAAACCAGGATCCTGTGAATATAAATCTGCAAAACCAAAACTACTAGCTGCCCGTGCGGAAAATAGGGGCACCCAGAGTTTAGGTTAAAACAATAAACTCCAGGTCAGTCATGTGACTGGTGTGAGAACTAAAACAGTTATTTAAAACTTTACTTTTAAAAGAAAGTAATTCAAGGGACCACGCCGTATAACACGGAACGGGTTTCCTCCCAAGAATACCAGTGCATAGAATAAACAACGCAATGCTTTTTCGAAAAATGAAGCTATTATAAGACCCAGGTCCTATCATACAATGCAACGCAAGCCGGGGGATAGGGTTTTCCCTTATAATAGCCAAACATGCTTAGTACGTTTAAAACAAATCATTTGATACTATAATAAGTGTATAGTGTCAAAACGTTTCAATCATAAATATAAATCATAGACGGCATGGGTACCATATATCATGTCGCCATACTAGTTCTACAATTAAAACCGCAATACACGTATTGGAAATTGGATTTCCGTCATGAGTCGAGGCAAGGGGCAAGCTCCTCTCCGCGTTCGAGACACTCTAGCAAATGTCCCCGGGATTACGCACACTGGGTAACCCCTGGATCTTCAGGGCCGGTCCTCACTTACGTTAGAGGATTAATTATGCCTGAACACACGTTTCCCGGTCCTTACAGACCTATAATCGAGGCGCCTCATCCAACAACCACAAAGGTGAAAAGTATATATATGTCAGGGCTGGTAAGTCACTGACACCACCAAAGCTAGAAAGAAACGTGCGCTCTCCCTGCAGTCCGTATCCCGTTTTTAACTCATACCGAGGTGTGAGGCTCGCGAATACACGCTATACACAAAGCTACCACGTAGGTTATGCTTTGATCATCAACCACAAGACTTTGCTTTTCAACAGAAGCCTTGATCCATGCAACTCAGCATGCCACACAGGCAATTCATGCCATGCGATTGATATCTATCGATATATAACCTCTAAGCTCGTACGTCTCAGAGAAGGGCGTTAAGCAAGAGAATAAATTCTCCGCCGCCAAGCAGATATATATTTAATAGAAATCAATCAACACAGAATAAAATCCAATGTCAGACACACAATCCATTTACAAGTCCGTTCTGGGTCTGAACGAAACCGGAGGCACTTTCCTCGCATATCCATCCATCTCCAAGTACGTCTGGACGACCACCAACTATTTCCATCCTCTTGGGTGTACAGCCCAATCAGGATCGTCAGTAATTACCCAAACGATGTGAAAACTTCCGGTCTTCGACCACCGTCTTCATCTTCGACTTATCGTCGAATCGGTTATTCAGAATGGGTGTAAACCCGGACTTTCCGAACAACCCGCGTATATTAAAACAAATGTTACACAAACACAACATACGCCTCATTCCAATTCATTAGTCACTAACTGCAAATTAGCAAGAGAACAATTTCCCAAACATTAACCCCGAAGGCCGAAACCAACATCAGATCAATACCCAGGAAACCATTCTTCTTAGCCAACCTACAGCTAGTTTCTAAATTCCACATTCTTAGGGAAAGGTTCCCATTAATTTTATCCAAGATAAATTCTTTAAAATTTATCCTGTAATCTTCCTTTGGATGCTATTTAAAACCAAATTATGGTTTTTCCAACTAGTCGAGATTAGCGAACCGTAACGAAGTAATTATTTATTTTATTTCCCAATCCCTACCTATTCATCCCATGAAGCAAAACTGGTAATACTCCATATCTAACACCGTGGTGTTATCGGTAAAATTAATTACCATTTCACGTTCAAATCTAATTAAAGATTTAACTATCGCTTTGGAGCAAAACTGGTGATACTCCATTCTCGCTCATTTCTAAATTTGATAATTTAGATTATCAATTCGAATTTCAATCTAATTGCAGATTCAATAAAACTCCTTTTTCTGGGTTAAAGAACTAGGTGTTATTTAAAACACAGTTCACGACAAACCCAAATCATATTCTATTTGTTATCGGGTTAAAGAACTAGTGTTATTTAAAACACTGTTCGCGATAAACCCATTTCAAATTTAATCAAATATATTAGAAACTCGATTATTTAAAACCCCTTTTTAAATCTAATTCATTTATTTAAAGATGATTTGGTTTTAAATTTAGTTCAAAACTAGTTCATTTCGATAAAAATCTATTTTTATCTTTTCAAATATGGAGTTTTTCATCCCAAATTTCCCCAAATCATTTCTTATGATTTTACACTAATTATTACTATTTTTAATAATTTTATCAAGGCCCGTACAGTCGATTTCCAACAATGGCCATCGAACTGCACTTACAGCGACCTTTTTCGAATTTGATTTGGACGTATCTCCAAATCCAACCGTTAGATTTTGAATTTCTAATATTCGTTAGAAAGCTCTTTTCGATACGAACCCAACGGTTCCGGTTTTAGGAGAATCCGACGGTCGGATCTCCCGTAATGTCCGTTTGAAATAAAGGGTCGAAATTCACGAACTGCCGCGGCGCGGCGCGTTCTATTCAGGCCATTATATTATATATATAATATATATAATATATATTTCGTCGATTTCTATTTAAAACGAATTATATATATAGTTTTGAAATCGTTTCAAAAGAAATTTCAACTTCCATTTCAATTCAAATCAAAATTGAATTCTTCTTTATAAATTCGTTTTAAAAAAAAACATTTCTATTCAATTCGAATTTCAATTCAATTTGAATTCATTTCACTTCATTTTAAATTCAATTCGAATTCGTTTTTCAATTCAATTCAATTCAATTCAAATTGGTTTTCTATTCGATTCAAATTCATTTTCTATTCAAATTAACTTCGTTTCGTTTTCTATTTGAATCAAGTTCATTATATATTCAATTTGAAACCAAATTGGTTTTCTATTCCATTCAATTCGAAATCGTTATACATTCAATTCAAATCGAAATCGTTTTATATTCAATTCATTTCGAAATCGTTATATATTCAATTCATTTCGAAATCGTTATATATTCAATTCATTTCGAAATCGTTATATATTCAATTCATATCGAAATCGTTTTATATTCAATTCATTTCGAAATCGTTATATATTCAATTCATTTCGAAATCGTTATATATTCAATTCATTTCGAAATCGTTATATATTCAATTCATTTCGAAATCGTTTTATATTCAATTCATTTCGAAATCGTTTTATATTCAATTCATTTCGAAATCGTTATATATTCAATTCATTTCGAAATCGTTATATATTCAATTCATTTCGAAATCGTTTTATATTCAATTCATTTCGAAATCGTTATATATTCAATTCATTTCGAAATCGTTATATATTCAATTCATTTCGAAATCGTTTTATATTCAATTCATTTCGAAATCGTTATATATATCGTTCGCGTCAAAATGGCGCATCACTATTCAACACGGCTTTATATATTCTATTTCAAATATTTCTTTTTGTCAACACACGACTAATCTCAACGAATGAGTACCGTCCGTGTGTGACTATTTTTGTTAAAATATTTCGTTCAACACATGACTAATATCAACGGATGAATATAGTCAACACATGAACCGTTATTTTATATTGATAAAGATATAAATTTTATTATAAAAATATTTCGTTCAACACATGACTAATATCAACGGATGAATATAGTCAACACATGAACCTTTATTTTATATTATTCTTTATTTTTCAAATTGGAATGAGGCCCAATCAATTACCATATAAAGTTAACTATATGGATTTTCATACAACACATGTATATAATAGCATTGAAAAATAATCAACCATCAACCAAAGTGCACTACACTGTATAAGCATCAAATATAAATATCTAACGCTTATAACAGCCTGTCAATCGATCGATCGACATATTTAATCAATCAGGACGAGTGAACTTCATATTTCATCCCAACACCCGTGTGGGGTTTCAAACAATCAAACACAGATTTTATTTGTGCAGTTGGGCGATGTGTAAAATTTATCGACCCAATCAATGTCAGTCAAATCAGTGTACATAAACAAACCGTCTGGTTTGTAAATGAATATTTTATTTTATTCACTTTCACGTTAAAAATTATATTTTTAACGATAAAACAATTTATCTTAACATATGAATTTCCATTCAGTTCATTCTTTAAATAAAATGATATTTTTATTTTTCTAACATATTTTAGGAAATTTCGGCGGCATAACGACACGATACTAGAAACAGGACGAGGCCTAGCCTTATCCCCGGTCTAGTGAAGGCCCACGCCATTCACACATCAATCAAATCAATTTCATTTTGCAAACCACAAAATTTGGAGTAAGAGTCTAACCTAGCCTTACTCCTTCGCCTTATAACGGCGCACGTCTAATCCTAACCAATTTATCGATTCGATTTTTTCACACCACAAACCACATTCAAACCAATATCTCAATCAATCACCAAACATCCAAACAAACAAGTCCATGGTATGTGGACGGGTGTCGGGTGCTTCTAATAAGCACCGTCTGCATCCTAGTATATATATATATATATATAAATATAACTAGAAAAAGAAATTGAAAGGTGAGAAGTTCTCACTTAAAGCTATCCAACTTCACGACACTCCTATTGTAGAGATCTTCGTCGTTCTCGCCCTTTTTGTCAGCTTCGTTGTCGTAGCCACTACATATATAAAAATCGAATTTTTACCTTGCTATTCAATATTTAAAAATCATATTTTTATTTCGAAGGTCCATATATAAAAATCAAATTTTTAGTTCAGAGTTCAATATATAAAAATCGAATTTTTACTTTAAAGTTCAATATATAAAAATCGAATTTTTACTTTAAAGTTCAATATATAAAAATCGAATTTTTCTATCGAAGTTCAATATATAAAGATCTCGCCTTTTTAAATTTAAAGATTTCACCTTTTTATAAAAATCTCATTTTTATTTTTCTCCACATATAAAGGTGATATTTTTAATATTCTATCATGTAAAAATTATATTTTTAACTCTTTTAAAAATATGAAAATCACATTTTCACTACTTCTATATAGTAAAGATCATATTTTTATTATTTTAAAAATATAAAAATCATACCTTTATCTTTCTACAATGTAAAAGATTATATTTTTACTACTTTAAAAATATATAAAGCATATTTTTATAATCGCTATATAGTAAAGACTATATTTTTAATACTTTGAAAATATAAAAATCATATTTTTCTTTAACTAAAAATAAAATCTTTTTTTCTAATCAGTATTAATCCTTTTGAAAAATCAGTTTTTATTTTCTTTTAAAAATTCAGTTTTAAGTTTCTTTTATAAAATTGCAGTTTTTTTTCTTTTTCTAAATTCTGTTTTTAAAACTAAAGAAAATTCAGTTTTTAAAAATAAATAAATAAAACAGTTTTAAAACTAAAATTAAAAAATCAGTTTTTTTCTTTTTTTTTTTTTTTAAAATTCTGCTTTAACTTCTTTAAAACTCTGTTTTAAAAACCTTTAAAAAAAGTTTCTGTTTTTAAAACTAAAAGAAATCAGTTTTTAAATTTATTAAAAATACAGTTTTTATAACCCAGAAATAAAATAAAAATAAATTAACTAACTAAAAAAAAAACTCACCGAGCTTCGAATGGGAGGAGGAGGTCGGCGGTTCTCGTGGCGTGGCGATGTCTGGTGTTCGATGGTGGTGGCGGGCAGTGGTTTCGGAGGTGTCGAGGGTGTCGGTTGCTCGATGGTTCGTTCGGTGGGAGGAGGAGGTTGCGAGGGCGGCTCAGGCGGCGGCTTCGAAGTCTGGAGGGCGGCGGCTCGTTCGTCAGGGGCGGCGACGCGATACCTTTAGGGTTAGGTCTTCTTTTTTTATTTTTTTTATTTTTTTTATTTCGTTTTAGTATAATGAATCGGGGGGGGGGGCCAACGAAGGAGAAAAGGGGGAAAAGTTTTTTTTTTTTTTTTTTTATTTTATTATTTAAATTATTTAAATTTGTACTAGGGTTGACTTTCATATCCGACCTCGAAACGAGGCCCACCGCCTGTCGTCCATAGCGTTTTACCCCCATTCCGAACACAATGGGATATGTATCGTAAGCCGGTTTGATTGTTACAATCAGTTTCCGTTGAATTTACATTTAAATCCTTATATTGAATTTTAAACGTACATTTCAAATTACCGGGGTCACATACTAACTAGAAAAATTCCAGAAAAATATTTTCTAGTTTCGTATTGACGATACGGTCCTAACAAAACTAGTTTCGTCGAATTCTGAGACCGTTTGAAAAATGGCCAATTTCCTGTCGATCAAATTTAATAGAAACTGGTCAAACGCGTTTTCTTTTGCCACGCTCACATATTGATTCGAAAAATTATGAAATTTGAAACCTAGCAATAGTTTGACATCCCGGACCCGACAAAAGTGGTTTCGTCGAATTCTGAGATCGTTTGAAAAATGTCCATTTTTAAGGGCCTGAATTCCATAGCGACTATTCAGAATTTTCAACTGGACATATCTTTTGATTCCCGCTATGAAATTTCGATTGGTCGGATTCGTTAGAAAGATATTCACAATTAGATCCTAAGATTTTTGGTTTCACTAAAATCCGGATTGTTTTGCACCCGGTACATTCAATTGAAGTTTGAAATCGAATTATCGAACTACCGCGCCATTTTCAATTCTATTTATAATTATATATAATTATTTATATTCTAACGACGACGTATATAATATATACGTCGAATTATATTCAAAATAAATTTCTCGTTCATTTTATTTAAAATAATTCATTTTAAATATTCAAAATTCGCTAAAATTGCCAAAATAAAAATTTTAAACTGGCCCAGATTTTCCGGGTTATTACAATCTCCCCCACTTAAAACTTTTCGTCCCCGAAAAGGAACAAAGTCGAAAGTGGTTTGATTATTCAACTCTATGTTCGATCTGGCTTCCATTCTCCAACTCTTTAGTTTCTGAGAATTTCCAAAATTTCAAAAATTTGGCTAACACCCTAAATTTTTGAAAAATTTCGCCATAACCTCCCCTGCAATGGGAGCATCGGGGAATTTCAAATAGCTTCCCCGGTCCTTCAGATCTCAAAAAGAAAAAGAAAAAGCCAAGCGGCTAGCCAATAGACTCACAAAATCATCATCACCCAAACAAAACAGTAAATTATGTAATAAACATGTACCTATTTGTCGGGCAAACAAATTTTATTCTCTGCTCTAGCCTCCTTGCTATGACCTGTTCAATGTAAGTATATGTATATGGAAGCAAATGCGACCAATTTCAATATAATTCAATATTTGGTTATATTAGGTATAAATGGTTAAAAATTAGCAAACAATTAAACAAACAACACAAACATCAATCAATTAGTGGATTAGAGTTTTAAATTCATAATTTTGATATATATAAAGAAAATCATGTTTTTGATGCCAATTCACAACAAAGTGTTCTATCTATATTAGTTTTGGTTCTCACACCAGTCTAATGGAAATATATAGATATCACACCTTCGTTACTCGAACATGAATACTAATGACAACTAGTCAATCATCAGAATCATCTTCGGGCCACTAGAGTATGATTCTATATCTATCCAGTATATTAACACTTCGAATATACGTTCATGACGCGTATACGCGAAATCTATATATACTCGATTGTCCATATTCAAAATAAATAAATAATCAAATACGTATAAAATGGTTTAAATTTTCAAAACAAAATTGTTTTCATTTGAAAAATATACTCTTCACACTCGTTCTAGGATACTACTGATCCTATCTCTAACGAGTCCTTCTAATTGGATATTACTAATCCAATATCTGATGAATTCTTTCGTATGGTTCTAATGTGCCTTGTTCTCGAGCTCTGTAAACCAAAGCTCTGATACCAAATGTGACGGCCTGGAATTTCGCTCGATCTGAATCAGTCGTTAAACCAATCTAGACCGTTCGAAACCCCTGACTGTTGAGAACATGACAAACCAGAACACAAACAGAAGAACATTTCATTGTATATTACAACAATGCATCAGATTACAAGAATATACAGAGTATAAATGAATAAATTACATTCGATAAATATCAGAGATTACAATAAATTACATAGCAGCGGAAAATAATACAAAGCACAACTGAAGGTGATATACGGATACAGAGCTTTCCGGATATCATTCCAGCTGTAAACCAGGATCCTGTGAATATAAATCTGCAAAACCAAAACTACTAGCTGCCCGTGCGGAAAATAGGGGCACCCAGAGTTTAGGTTAAAACAATAAACTCCAGGTCAGTCATGTGACTGGTGTGAGAACTAAAACAGTTATTTAAAACTTTACTTTTAAAAGAAAGTAATTCAAGGGACCACGCCGTATAACACGGAACGGGTTTCCTCCCAAGAATACCAGTGCATAGAATAAACAACGCAATGCTTTTTCGAAAAATGAAGCTATTATAAGACCCAGGTCCTATCATACAATGCAACGCAAGCCGGGGGATAGGGTTTTCCCTTATAATAGCCAAACATGCTTAGTACGTTTAAAACAAATCATTTGATACTATAATAAGTGTATAGTGTCAAAACGTTTCAATCATAAATATAAATCATAGACGGCATGGGTACCATATATCATGTCGCCATACTAGTTCTACAATTAAAACCGCAATACACGTATTGGAAATTGGATTTCCGTCATGAGTCGAGGCAAGGGGCAAGCTCCTCTCCGCGTTCGAGACACTCTAGCAAATGTCCCCGGGATTACGCACACTGGGTAACCCCTGGATCTTCAGGGCCGGTCCTCACTTACGTTAGAGGATTAATTATGCCTGAACACACGTTTCCCGGTCCTTACAGACCTATAATCGAGGCGCCTCATCCAACAACCACAAAGGTGAAAAGTATATATATGTCAGGGCTGGTAAGTCACTGACACCACCAAAGCTAGAAAGAAACGTGCGCTCTCCCTGCAGTCCGTATCCCGTTTTTAACTCATACCGAGGTGTGAGGCTCGCGAATACACGCTATACACAAAGCTACCACGTAGGTTATGCTTTGATCATCAACCACAAGACTTTGCTTTTCAACAGAAGCCTTGATCCATGCAACTCAGCATGCCACACAGGCAATTCATGCCATGCGATTGATATCTATCGATATATAACCTCTAAGCTCGTACGTCTCAGAGAAGGGCGTTAAGCAAGAGAATAAATTCTCCGCCGCCAAGCAGATATATATTTAATAGAAATCAATCAACACAGAATAAAATCCAATGTCAGACACACAATCCATTTACAAGTCCGTTCTGGGTCTGAACGAAACCGGAGGCACTTTCCTCGCATATCCATCCATCTCCAAGTACGTCTGGACGACCACCAACTATTTCCATCCTCTTGGGTGTACAGCCCAATCAGGATCGTCAGTAATTACCCAAACGATGTGAAAACTTCCGGTCTTCGACCACCGTCTTCATCTTCGACTTATCGTCGAATCGGTTATTCAGAATGGGTGTAAACCCGGACTTTCCGAACAACCCGCGTATATTAAAACAAATGTTACACAAACACAACATACGCCTCATTCCAATTCATTAGTCACTAACCGCAAATTAGCAAGAGAACAATTTCCCAAACATTAACCCCGAAGGCCGAAACCAACATCAGATCAATACCCAGGAAACCATTCTTCTTAGCCAACCTACAGCTAGTTTCTAAATTCCACATTCTTAGGGAAAGGTTCCCATTAATTTTATCCAAGATAAATTCTTTAAAATTTATCCTGTAATCTTCCTTTGGATGCTATTTAAAACCAAATTATGGTTTTTCCAACTAGTCGAGATTAGCGAACCGTAACGAAGTAATTATTTATTTTATTTCCCAATCCCTACCTATTCATCCCATGAAGCAAAACTGGTAATACTCCATATCTAACACCGTGGTGTTATCGGTAAAATTAATTACCATTTCACGTTCAAATCTAATTAAAGATTTAACTATCGCTTTGGAGCAAAACTGGTGATACTCCATTCTCGCTCATTTCTAAATTTGATAATTTAGATTATCAATTCGAATTTCAATCTAATTGCAGATTCAATAAAACTCCTTTTTCTGGGTTAAAGAACTAGGTGTTATTTAAAACACAGTTCACGACAAACCCAAATCATATTCTATTTGTTATCGGGTTAAAGAACTAGTGTTATTTAAAACACTGTTCGCGATAAACCCATTTCAAATTTAATCAAATATATTAGAAACTCGATTATTTAAAACCCCTTTTTAAATCTAATTCATTTATTTAAAGATGATTTGGTTTTAAATTTAGTTCAAAACTAGTTCATTTCGATAAAAATCTATTTTTATCTTTTCAAATATGGAGTTTTTCATCCCAAATTTCCCCAAATCATTTCTTATGATTTTACACTAATTATTACTATTTTTAATAATTTTATCAAGGCCCGTACAGTCGATTTCCAACAATGGCCATCGAACTGCACTTACAGCGACCTTTTTCGAATTTGATTTGGACGTATCTCCAAATCCAACCGTTAGATTTTGAATTTCTAATATTCGTTAGAAAGCTCTTTTCGATACGAACCCAACGGTTCCGGTTTTAGGAGAATCCGACGGTCGGATCTCCCGTAATGTCCGTTTGAAATAAAGGGTCGAAATTCACGAACTGCCGCGGCGCGGCGCGTTCTATTCAGGCCATTATATTATATATATAATATATATAATATATATTTCGTCGATTTCTATTTAAAACGAATTATATATATAGTTTTGAAATCGTTTCAAAAGAAATTTCAACTTCCATTTCAATTCAAATCAAAATTGAATTCTTCTTTATAAATTCGTTTTAAAAAAAAACATTTCTATTCAATTCGAATTTCAATTCAATTTGAATTCATTTCACTTCATTTTAAATTCAATTCGAATTCGTTTTTCAATTCAATTCAATTCAATTCAAATTGGTTTTTTATTCGATTCAAATTCATTTTCTATTCAAATTAACTTCGTTTCGTTTTCTATTTGAATCAAGTTCATTATATATTCAATTTGAAACCAAATTGGTTTTCTATTCCATTCAATTCGAAATCGTTATACATTCAATTCAAATCGAAATCGTTTTATATTCAATTCATTTCGAAATCGTTATATATTCAATTCATTTCGAAATCGTTATATATTCAATTCATTTCGAAATCGTTATATATTCAATTCATATCGAAATCGTTTTATATTCAATTCATTTCGAAATCGTTATATATTCAATTCATTTCGAAATCGTTATATATTCAATTCATTTCGAAATCGTTATATATTCAATTCATTTCGAAATCGTTTTATATTCAATTCATTTCGAAATCGTTTTATATTCAATTCATTTCGAAATCGTTATATATTCAATTCATTTCGAAATCGTTATATATTCAATTCATTTCGAAATCGTTTTATATTCAATTCATTTCGAAATCGTTATATATTCAATTCATTTCGAAATCGTTATATATTCAATTCATTTCGAAATCGTTTTATATTCAATTCATTTCGAAATCGTTATATATATCGTTCGCGTCAAAATGGCGCATCACTATTCAACACGGCTTTATATATTCTATTTCAAATATTTCTTTTTGTCAACACACGACTAATCTCAACGAATGAGTACCGTCCGTGTGTGACTATTTTTGTTAAAATATTTCGTTCAACACATGACTAATATCAACGGATGAATATAGTCAACACATGAACCGTTATTTTATATTGATAAAGATATAAATTTTATTATAAAAATATTTCGTTCAACACATGACTAATATCAACGGATGAATATAGTCAACACATGAACCTTTATTTTATATTATTCTTTATTTTTCAAATTGGAATGAGGCCCAATCAATTACCATATAAAGTTAACTATATGGATTTTCATACAACACATGTATATAATAGCATTGAAAAATAATCAACCATCAACCAAAGT
Source organism: Allium sativum (assembly GCA_030737875.1). Classification (NCBI taxonomy): domain Eukaryota; kingdom Viridiplantae; phylum Streptophyta; class Magnoliopsida; order Asparagales; family Amaryllidaceae; genus Allium; species Allium sativum. The sequence goes on from CM060923.1 coordinate 164,444,010, forward strand.
GCACTACACTGTATAAGCATCAAATATAAATATCTAACGCTTATAACAGCCTGTCAATCGATCGATCGACATATTTAATCAATCAGGACGAGTGAACTTCATATTTCATCCCAACACCCGTGTGGGGTTTCAAACAATCAAACACAGATTTTATTTGTGCAGTTGGGCGATGTGTAAAATTTATCGACCCAATCAATGTCAGTCAAATCAGTGTACATAAACAAACCGTCTGGTTTGTAAATGAATATTTTATTTTATTCACTTTCACGTTAAAAATTATATTTTTAACGATAAAACAATTTATCTTAACATATGAATTTCCATTCAGTTCATTCTTTAAATAAAATGATATTTTTATTTTTCTAACATATTTTAGGAAATTTCGGCGGCATAACGACACGATACTAGAAACAGGACGAGGCCTAGCCTTATCCCCGGTCTAGTGAAGGCCCACGCCATTCACACATCAATCAAATCAATTTCATTTTGCAAACCACAAAATTTGGAGTAAGAGTCTAACCTAGCCTTACTCCTTCGCCTTATAACGGCGCACGTCTAATCCTAACCAATTTATCGATTCGATTTTTTCACACCACAAACCACATTCAAACCAATATCTCAATCAATCACCAAACATCCAAACAAACAAGTCCATGGTATGTGGACGGGTGTCGGGTGCTTCTAATAAGCACCGTCTGCATCCTAGTATATATATATATATATAAATATAACTAGAAAAAGAAATTGAAAGGTGAGAAGTTCTCACTTAAAGCTATCCAACTTCACGACACTCCTATTGTAGAGATCTTCGTCGTTCTCGCCCTTTTTGTCAGCTTCGTTGTCGTAGCCACTACATATATAAAAATCGAATTTTTACCTTGCTATTCAATATTTAAAAATCATATTTTTATTTCGAAGGTCCATATATAAAAATCAAATTTTTAGTTCAGAGTTCAATATATAAAAATCGAATTTTTACTTTAAAGTTCAATATATAAAAATCGAATTTTTACTTTAAAGTTCAATATATAAAAATCGAATTTTTCTATCGAAGTTCAATATATAAAGATCTCGCCTTTTTAAATTTAAAGATTTCACCTTTTTATAAAAATCTCATTTTTATTTTTCTCCACATATAAAGGTGATATTTTTAATATTCTATCATGTAAAAATTATATTTTTAACTCTTTTAAAAATATGAAAATCACATTTTCACTACTTCTATATAGTAAAGATCATATTTTTATTATTTTAAAAATATAAAAATCATACCTTTATCTTTCTACAATGTAAAAGATTATATTTTTACTACTTTAAAAATATATAAAGCATATTTTTATAATCGCTATATAGTAAAGACTATATTTTTAATACTTTGAAAATATAAAAATCATATTTTTCTTTAACTAAAAATAAAATCTTTTTTTCTAATCAGTATTAATCCTTTTGAAAAATCAGTTTTTATTTTCTTTTAAAAATTCAGTTTTAAGTTTCTTTTATAAAATTGCAGTTTTTTTTCTTTTTCTAAATTCTGTTTTTAAAACTAAAGAAAATTCAGTTTTTAAAAATAAATAAATAAAACAGTTTTAAAACTAAAATTAAAAAATCAGTTTTTTTCTTTTTTTTTTTTTTTTAAAATTCTGCTTTAACTTCTTTAAAACTCTGTTTTAAAAACCTTTAAAAAAAGTTTCTGTTTTTAAAACTAAAAGAAATCAGTTTTTAAATTTATTAAAAATACAGTTTTTATAACCCAGAAATAAAATAAAAATAAATTAACTAACTAAAAAAAAAACTCACCGAGCTTCGAATGGGAGGAGGAGGTCGGCGGTTCTCGTGGCGTGGCGATGTCTGGTGTTCGATGGTTGTGGCGGGCAGTGGTTTCGGAGGTGTCGAGGGTGTCGGTTGCTCGATGGTTCGTTCGGTGGGAGGAGGAGGTTGCGAGGGCGGCTCAGGCGGCGGCTTCGAAGTCTGGAGGGCGGCGGCTCGTTCGTCAGGGGCGGCGACGCGATACCTTTAGGGTTAGGTCTTCTTTTTTTTTTTTTTTTTTTTTTTTTTTAATTTCGTTTTAGTATAATGAATCGGGGGGGGGGGGGGGCAACGAAGGAGAAAAGGGGGAAAAGTTTTTTTTTTTTTTTTTTTTTTTATTTTATTATTTAAATTATTTAAATTTGTACTAGGGTTGACTTTCATATCCGACCTCGAAACGAGGCCCACCGCCTGTCGTCCATAGCGTTTTACCCCCATTCCGAACACAATGGGATATGTATCGTAAGCCGGTTTGATCGTTACAATCAGTTTCCGTTGAATTTACATTTAAATCCTTATATTGAATTTTAAACGTACATTTCAAATTACCGGGGTCACATACTAACTAGAAAAATTCCAGAAAAATATTTTCTAGTTTCGTATTGACGATACGGTCCTAACAAAACTAGTTTCGTCGAATTCTGAGACCGTTTGAAAAATGGCCAATTTCCTGTCGATCAAATTTAATAGAAACTGGTCAAACGCGTTTTCTTTTGCCACGCTCACATATTGATTCGAAAAATTATGAAATTTGAAACCTAGCAATAGTTTGACATCCCGGACCCGACAAAAGTGGTTTCGTCGAATTCTGAGATCGTTTGAAAAATGTCCATTTTTAAGGGCCTGAATTCCATAGCGACTATTCAGAATTTTCAACTGGACATATCTTTTGATTCCCGCTATGAAATTTCGATTGGTCGGATTCGTTAGAAAGATATTCACAATTAGATCCTAAGATTTTTGGTTTCACTAAAATCCGGATTGTTTTGCACCCGGTACATTCAATTGAAGTTTGAAATCGAATTATCGAACTACCGCGCCATTTTCAATTCTATTTATAATTATATATAATTATTTATATTCTAACGACGACGTATATAATATATACGTCGAATTATATTCAAAATAAATTTCTCGTTCATTTTATTTAAAATAATTCATTTTAAATATTCAAAATTCGCTAAAATTGCCAAAATAAAAATTTTAAACTGGCCCAGATTTTCCGGGTTATTACACCGGTGCTCCCGTGCAGGGGAGGTTATGGCGAAAATTTTCAAATATTTAGGGTGTTAGCCAAATTTTTGAAAAATTTGAAAAGTTCTTAGAAACTGAAAATTTCAAGAACTTATGCCATAATGAAAGTTGAGTTGGTTTGCAGAACAACTTTCAGCTCCGTTCCTTTTCTAGGACGAAAAGATTTTAAGTGGGGGAGATTGTAATAACCCGGAAAATATGAACCAATTTAAAAATTTTATTTCGGCAATTTTATTGAATTTTGAATATTTAAAACGATTAATTTTAAATAATAACGACGAGAAATTTATTTTAAATAGAATTAGAATGTATATATTTATTTGAATCTACGTTAGAATATAAACATTAATTTTTAATTTTAAAAGGAATTGAAAATGGTGCGGTAGTTCGAAAATTCGATTTCAAATTTCAAATGAATGTACAAGATTCAAAATAAACCAAATTTTAGCGAAACCAAAAATATTTGAATCTATTTGAAAATATCTTACAACGAATCCGAAAAATTGAAATTTCATAGCGGGAATAAAAAGTTATGCCCAATTGAAAATTCAGAATAGTTGCAATGGAATTTTGGCCCTTAAAAATGGAAATTTTGCAAACGACCTCTGTTTTCGACGAAACCACTTTTGTTGGATCCGGGATGTCGAATTATTGCTAGATTCCAAAAATCATAATTTTCTGAATCAATATGTGAGCGTGGCACAAGAAAACATGTTTTATCAGTTTCAGTCTAATTTAATCGACCAGAAAATGGCCCTTTTTCTAAAGGTCTTCAAATTTGACAAAATTAGTTTTCTTAGGACCGTATCATCATTACGAAGCTAGAAATTATTTTTCTGTAATTTTTGGAGTCAGTATATGGCCCCAGTAAATTGAAATGTACGTTCAAATGAATATATATTGATTTATATTTTGAATTTGATAAAAACTGATTGAAACAGTTGAATTGGCTTGCGAAACATATCCCATTGTGTTTGGAATGGGGGTAATTATCTAGGGGCGGCAGTCGTTGGGTTCGATTGGAGTTCGAATGAAAAAATGGCTTTTTGGAGAATTTAATTAAATAATAAAATAAATAAATATAAACCTACCCCCTCCCTTCTCTCCTCTCAGAAGTCAACAAACCCGAAAATAAAATAAAAAAAACCCGATCCTTTCAAACCCGTCGCCCAACCCCTCCATCGCGTCAGCCACCGCCCGTCTCAGCCAACGCCGCTGCCTCCCACTGCCGTCGAGCCTACCCTCCGTCCTATTGCCCCATCTCGAGTCGCCATGTCAAGCTCCATCGGTTTAAACCCCAAAACCTTCGAACGATCCGCCACCTAACCCGACGCCTCCGGCGGGAGTGCGATTCACCTCCGACGAACTCAACGGACCCCCCCTCGAAGTTCAACAGCAAAAGCACCCCCGCTTCACCTTCCTAATGTGAGTTTTTATTTTAATTATTTTAATTTCTTTTTAGTTAATTAAAATAGGTGTTAAACCTTGTTATAAAAAATAAAACTGATTTCTTTAGTTTCTAAAAAAATTTTATTTATATTTTTAACACGTAAAGACTATATTTTTAATGTAGAAAAGATTGAATTTTCAATGTAGAAAAGACGATATTTTTTAAATAGAAGAGACTATATTTTTAATGTAGAAAAGACTATATTTTTAATGTAGAAAAGATTGAATTTTTAATGTAGAAAAGACTATATTTTTGAAAAAAAAAGACTATATTTTTAATGTAGAAAAGATATATTTTTAATGTAGAAAAGTTTGAATTTTTAATGTAGAAAAGACGATATTTTTGAAATAGAAAAGACTATATTTTTAATGTAGAAAAGACAATATTTTTAATGTAGAAAAGATGATATTTTTAATGTAGAAAAGACTATATTTTTAATGTAGAAAAGTCGATATTTTTAATGTAGAGAAGACGATATTTTTAAAATAGAAAAGTAAATAAAAATGTGATCTTTAAATATATAAATGGTGTAACAGCCCGGAAAATCTGGGCCAGTTTAAATTTTTTATTTTGGCAATTTTAGCGAATTTTGAATATTTAAAATAGGTTATTTTAAATAATATTGACGAGAAAATTTATTTTGAATAGAATTCGACGTATATATTATATACGCCGTCGTAGAATATAAATATTTATATATAATTATAAATAGAATTGAAAATGGCGCGGTAGTTCGATAATTCGATTTCAAACTTCAATTGAGCATACCGGATGCAAAACAATCCGGATTTTAGTGAAACCAAAAATAATGGGATCTAATTGATAATATCTTTTCAATGAATCCGACTAATCGAAATTTCATAGTGGGAATCAAAAGATATGTCCAGTTGAAAATTCTGAATAGTCGCTATGGAATTCAGACCCTTAAAAAAATGGACATTTTGCAAACGACCTCGGATTTCGACGAAACCAGTTTTGTTGGGTCCGGGATGTGAAGTTATTGCTAGGTTTCAAATTTCATAATTTTTCGAATCAGTATGTGAGCGTGGTAAAGGAAAACGCGTTTGACCGGTTTTAGTTGATTTTAATCGACTGGAAATTGGCCATTTTTCAAACGGCCTCAGAATTTGACGAAACTAGTTTTGTTAGGACCGTATCGTCAATACGAAGCTAGAAAATATTTTTAGGGAATTTTTCTGGTTAGTATGTGATCCCGGTAATTTGAAATGTACGTTTAAAATTCAATATAGTGATTTAAATGTTAAATCTAACGAAAACTGATTGTAACGGCCGAACTGACTTGCGATACATGTCCCATTGTGTTCGAAATGGGGGCAATTAGCTAGGGGAGACAGTTGTTGGGTTTGAATTGGTGTTCGTATCAATACAAGGGTATTTTTGTAAATTAAAATAAATAAATAATTAAACTTGGGCCAAGCCCTTTCTCCCATACCTGAAGTCAACGCCCACTCTCCCTCACCCCCCTTTCCCTTCAGATCGAAACGAGAGAATTAAAAAAAAAAACCTGCTGCCAATCCAAATCACGCCACCGCGATTCTCCCCAGCCACCGCCGATTCAAGGACTGCCGCTCCTCCCCACAGCATCGCCTCCACCTCCGGCGGCCCTTCCCCCTCTCTCCTGGAAACCCGAACACCCTCCCAATACCTAACCCGAAGTTGAGACCACACTTCATCCCAAATCCTCCACCACATCGTTGATCATCACGACGCCCTCGAAACCGCCAACTGCTGCTCCGCCTGTGGCCACTCCACCGTCACCGCGTCGCCTGCAAGGAGCTCGTGAGCTTCAGCTCTATCCACCGTCGCAGAGCCTTTAGCTGTCGAGGCCTCGAATGCATGCGAATAAAATTGGATTTACAGTAAGCTTAATCTTTTTTATTTTATTCTATGTAATTAGCTTAAATAACTTTATTTTAAAGCTGTAAATTCTTCTTTTTTTTTATGAAAAACATTGTTTAAAAATGGAATTTTTTTTATATGAATAACATCGAAATAAAAATAAGATTTTTATGTAATATAAACAACTTAGTTTTTAAAATATAAACAGCTTTGTTTGTTTTAAAAATAAAAATAGGTATTGTTTTTTTTAAATATAAATAACCTTGGGTTATAAAAGTATAAAATAGCATTGTTTTATTTTCAAAAATTCATTTATTAACATAGGGTTAAAAAGATGTGATTTTTGCAAGTAGAAAGACGAGATTTTTCTAAAACAAAAAGATGTGATCTTTGGAAAAATTATAGGATTTATTTATATATAGTTTTCAAATAAAAATATGATTTTTATATATTGAACTTCGAAATAAAAATATGATTTTTATATATTGAACTTCGAAATAAAAATATGATTTTTATATATTGAACTTCGAAATAAAAATATGATTTTTATATATTGAACTTCGAAATAAAAATATGGTTTTTATATATTGAACTTCGAAATAAAAATAGGGTTTTTAGATGTTGAACTTCGAAATAAAAATATGATTTTTATATATTGAGTAGCGAAGTAAAAATTCGATCTTTACATATGTAGTGGCTACAGCAACGAAGGTGATAAAAAGGCGAGAACAACAAAGATTTCTATAAATGAAGAACCGTGGAGCTAGGTTAGCTATTGGTGAGAATTTCTCACCTTTCAATTTCATTTCTATTTATATATATTTACTAGGATGCAGACGGTGCTTAGTAGCACCTGACACAATCGTCCAAAGACCATGGACTTGTTTGTTTGGTTGCATAGATTAGTTATATGATGTGATTTGAATTTGGTTGTTTGGTGATTTTCATTGATGTGTGAATGGCGTGGGCCTTCACTAGACCGGGGATAAGGCTAGGCCTCGTCCCGTTTCTAGTATCGTGCTGTTATGCCACCGAAATTTTCTAAAATATGTTAGAAAAATAAAAATATCATTTTTATTGTGTAAATGAAATGAATAGAAATTCATGTGTTAGAATAAAATATAATATCATTAAAAATATAGTTTTAACGTGAAAGTGAATAAATAAATATTTATAAACAAATCGGCCGATTTGTTTATATACACTGATTTGACTGATATTGAATGGGTCGATAAATTTTACACATCGCCCAACTGCACAACTAAAAATCTGTGTTTGATTGTTTGAAACCCCACACGGGTGTTAGGATGAAATATGAATTTCACTCATCCTGATTGATTAAATATGTCGATCGATTGATTGACAGGCTGTTATAAGCGTAAGATATCTATATTTGATGCTTATACAGTGTAGTGCACTTTGGTTGATGGTTGATTGTTTATTATTGCTTTTATATACATGTGTTGTATGGAATCCATATAATTAACGTTATATGGTGATTGATTGGGCCTCATTCCAATCGGGAAAGTAATGAATATTATAAAAGAAAATTCATGTGTTGAATATAAAATTAGTGATGTGTTGACAGTACTCATGTGTTGAGATTAGTCGTGTGTTGAAATAAATATAGATTCATGTGTTGAATGGGATAAATATTCATTTGTTGGATAGAATAAAGAAGTTTTGAAAATATAAAGCCGTGTTGATTAGATTGACGCCATTTTTACGTAAACGATATTTATATCGATTTTATCGATTTCGAAATGAATTGAATTGAAAACGATTTCGAAATGAATTGAATTGAAAACGATTTCGAAATGAATTGAATTGAAAACGATTTCGAAATGAATTGAATTGAAAACGATTTCGAAAAATGAATTGAATTGAAAACGATTTCGAAATGAATTGAATTGAAAACGATTTCGAAATGAATTTAATTGAAAACGATTTTGAAATGAATTGAATTGAAAACGATTTCGAAATGAATTGAATTGAAAACGATTTCGAAATGAATTGAATTGAAAACGAATTCAAATGAATTCAAATTGAATTGAATAGAAATGAATTTTAAAACGAATTTATAAAGAAGAATTCAATTTTGATTTGAATTGAAATGGAAGTTGAAATTGTTTTGAAACGAATGTAGAACTATTTATAAAATTCGTTTTAAAAGGAAATCGACGAAATATATAATATATATATATTATATATATAATGGCCTGAATAGAACGCGCCGCGCCGCGGCAGTTCGTGAATTTCGACCATTTATTTCAAACAGACATTGCGGGAGATCCGACCGTCGGATTCTCCTAAAACCGGAACCATTGGGTTCGTATCGAAAAGAGCTTCCCAATGAATACTAGAAATTTGAAATCTAACGGTTGGATTTGGAGTTATGTCCAAATCAAATTCGAAAAAGGTCGCTGTAAGTGCAGTTCGATGGCCGTTGTTGGAAATTGACTGTACGGGCCTTAGTAAAATTATTAAAAATCTCTATAATTTGTGTAAAATCATAATATATGGATTGGAAAGAGTTGAGCTGGAAAATTCCACATTTGAAAAGATAAAAATAGATTTTTATCGAAATAAACTAGTTTTGAACTAGAATTAAAATCAATTTATTTTTGAAATAAATAAATTGAATTTGAAAGTGATTTTAAAAATAATCAATACTCCCAATACGTGGATTGGACTGGAGTTGAGTCGAAATTATCTTCGGGATATTTCGATGTTGGATTTCGTGACTATACAAATATTGTTATGGGGATTTGAAAGATATATTTTATATCGTTATTTCCAATACGATATATGTTGGTTTCAGAATTTGATATTGAATGTAAGCCGATATATTTTCTATTCAGAGCCTTGTATTTAATATCAAATGTGATTTGGGTTTATCGTGAATCGTGTTTTAGAAGACATTGGTTCTTTAACCTAGTTAAAGGCAAGATATCGATTTTTGAGAAGATTAAAACTAAGTGGAGTTTTAATGAATTTTTAATCAGATTGAAAAATGAATTGATTATTTAAATTATCAAATCTGAAAGGTGATCGAGAATGGAGTACCACCAGTTTTCCTCCAAAGCGATAGTTAAATCTTTAATTAGATTTGAACGTGAAATGGTAATTAATTTTACCGATAACACAGTGGTGTTAGATGTGGAGTATTACCAGTTTTCTCCATGGGATATATAGGTTGGGATTGGGAAATAAAATAATAATTACTTCGGTGTGGTTCGCTAATCCCGACTAGTTTGGAAAACCATAATATGGTTTGAAATGATATCCAAAGGAAGATTAAAGAATAAATTTAGAAGAATTTATCTTGGATAAAATTAATGGGAACCTTTCCCTAAAAATGTGATTTTGTGAATAAAAGAATATTCTGAATTGGAATGAGGCGTTTGATGTGTTTGTGTAACATTTGTTTATCATATACGTGGGTTATTCAGAAAGGCCGGGTTTACACCCATTCTGAGTAACCGATTCGACGAGATGTCGAAGATGAAGACGGTGGTTGAAGGCCGGAAGTCTTCACATCGTTTGGATAGTTACTGACGATCCTGATTGGGCTGTACACCCAAGAGGATGGAAATAGTTGGCGGTCGTCCAGACGTACTTGGAGATGGAAGGATATGCGAGGAAAGTGCCTCCGGTTTCGTTCAGACCTAGAACGGACTTGTAAATGGATGGTGTGTCTGACATTGTATTCCTTTATATTGTATTTGTTGATCTCTGCTAAATATGTATCTGTTTGGCGGCGGTGAATTTATTCTCTTGCTTAACGCCCTTCTCTGAGACATATGAGCTCAGAGGTTATATATTGGCAGAAATCAGTGGTACGATATGGATTGATAGTGTGGCATACTGAGATGCAGTGATCCAGACTTTTGTTGAAAAGCAAAGTTTGGTGGTTGATGATCAAAGCGCAGCTGATATAGCATAGCTTTGTGTATAGCATTGATCCGCGAGCCTCACAGCCCGGAATGGTGGTAAACTGATGGTTTGATCAGTATACATTTTTAGTGTAGTGGATTCGGTCGACCGATATTGAGCTTCGTGCTCGGAGGGATAGAGTAAGCGGTGTTTTCTCTTGCTGGGACGTAAGCCGCGGTGATACTTGAGTCCCAAAAGTGCGGATGTGCATAGCGGTGTTTTCTCTCGCTGAGACGTAAGCCGCGGTGATTTGTACTACGCGATCGATCTTTCGAATCAGGAGCCACCATGATGGAAATCCAATTTCCGATACGTGTGATTCGGTTTTGGTTGTATTACTAGTATGGCGACATGATATAATGGTACCCATGCCGTCTATGATTGATATTTATGATTGGAATTGTTTTGACACTATACACATATTATAGTATCAAATGATTTGTTTTTAAACGTATCAAGCATGTTTGGCTGTTATAAGGTAAAACCCTATCCTCCGGCTTGCGTTGCATTGTGTGATGGGACCTGGGTCTTATAACAGCTTCATTTTTTCGAAAAAGCATTGCGCTGTTTATTCTATGCACTAGTATTCTTGGGAGGAAACCCGTTCCGTGTTATACGGCGTGGTCCCTTGAATTACTCACTTTTAAAGTAAAGTTTTAAATAACTGTTTTAGTTCTCACACCAGTCACATGACTGACCTGGAGTTTATTGTTTCAACCTAAACTCTGGGTGCCCTTATTTTCCACACGGGCAGCTAGTAGTTTTGGTTTTGCAGATTTATATTCACAGGATCCTGGTTTACAGCTGGAATGATATCCGGAAAGCTTTGTATCCGTATATCTCTTCTAGTTGTGTATTGTATTAGTTTACGCTGCGATGTATTTAAATGTAATTTAAATCTCTGATATTTCTGTGTAATATTCATTTATACTCTGTATATCCTTGTATTCTGGTGCATTGTTGTAATATACAATGAAATGTTCTTCTGTATGCGTTCTGTTTTGTCCTGTTCTCAAACTATCCGGCGCTTTCCTTTACGGGGAAGTTACGGGTTTCTACAGTTGGTATCAGAGCTTTGGTTTATGAAGCTAGAGAACAAGGCACATTAGAACTATACGAAAGAATTCATCAGATATTGGGTTAGTAATATCCAATGAGAATGACTCGTTAGAGATGGGATCAGTAGTATCCTAGAACGAGTGTGAAGAGTATATTTTTAACGTGAAAACAAATTTTGTTTTGAAAATCTAAATCAATTATTCGTATTTGATTATATATTTATATTGATGTGGACAATCCAGTATATATAGATTTTGCGTATACGTCTGATCCGCGTGTATTAGAAATTTTAATATACTGGATAGATATAGAATTACACTCTAACCGCCCGGAGATGATTTTGATGATGGAGCTCCATCATTAGAATTTATGTTCGAGTGACGAAAGTGGGCTTTCTATATATTTCCTATTGACTGGTGTGAGAACCAAAATTTGATAGGGCTTATTGTTGTGATTTGGCATCAAAAATGTGATTTTTGTATATGTATCAAAATTACGAATTTGAAACTCTAATTCACTAATTGATTGATGTTTGTGTTGTTTGTTTATTTGTTTGCTAATTTTGAACCATTATGCCTAATTTGATCAAGTAATGAATTGTATTGAAATTTGGTCGCATCTGCTTGCATATACATGTACTTATATTGAACAGGTCATAGCAAGGAGGCTAGAGCCGAAGAATAAAATTTGTTTGCCCGACAAATAGGTACATGTTTACTACATAATTTACTGTTTTGTTTGGGTGATGATGATTTTGTGAGCCTATTGGCTAGCCGCTTGACTTTTTCTTTTTCTTTTTGAGATCTGAAGGACCGGGGAAGCTATTTGAAATTCCCCGATGCTCCCGGTGCAGGGGAGGTTATGGCGAAATTTTTCAAAAATTTAGGGTGTTAGCCAAATTTTTGAAATTTTGAAAATTCTCAGAAACTGAAAAGTTGAAGAATGCAAGCCAGATCGAACGTAGAGTTGATTGATCAAACCACTTTCGACTTTGTTCCTTTTCGGGGACGAAAAGTTTTAAGTGGGGGAAGATTGTAACAGCCCGAAAAATCTGGGGCAGTTTAAAATTTTTATTTTGGCAATTTTAGCGAATTTTGAATATTTAAAATAGGTTATTTTAAATAATATCGACGAGAAAATTTATTTTGAATAGAATTCGACGTATATATTATATACGCCGTCGTAGAATATAAATATTTATATATAATTATAAATAGAATTGAAAATGGCGCGGTAGTTCGATAATTCGATTTCAAACTTCAATTGAGCATACCGGATGCAAAACAATCCGGATTTTAGTGAAACCAAAAATAATGGGATCTAATTGATAATATCTTTTCAACGAATCCGACTAATCGAAATTTCATAGCAGGAATCAAAAGATATGTCCAGTTGAAAATTCTGAATAGTCGCTATGGAATTCAGACCCTTAAAAAATGGACATTTTGCAAACGACCTCGGATTTCAACGAAACCAGTTTTGTTGGGTCCGGGATGTGAAGTTATTGCTAGGTTTCAAATTTCATAATTTTTCGAATCAGTATGTGAGCGTGGTAAAGGAAAACGCGTTTGACCGGTTTCAGTTGATTTTAATCGACTGGAAATTGGCCATTTTTCAAACGGCCTCAGAATTCTACGAAACTAGTTTTGTTAGGACCGTATCGTCAATACGAAGCTAGAAAATATTTTTAGGGAATTTTTCTGGTTAGTATGTGATCCCGGTAATTTGAAATGTACGTTTAAAATTCAATATAGTGATTTAAATGTTAAATCTAACGAAAACTGATTGTAACGGCCGAACTGACTTGCGATACATGTCCCATTGTGTTCGAAATGGGGGCAATTAGCTAGGGGAGACAGTTGTTGGGTTTGAATTGGTGTTCGTATCAATACAAGGGTATTTTTGTAAATTAAAATAAATAAATAATTAAACTTGGGCCAAGCCCTTTCTCCCATACCTGAAGTCAACGCCCACTCTCCCTCACCCCCCTTTCCCTTCAGATCGAAACGAGAGAATTAAAAAAAAAAAAAAACCCTGCTGCCAATCCAAATCAAGCCACCGCGATTCTCCCCAGCCACCGCCGATTCAAGGACCGCCGCTCCTCCCCACAGCATCGCCTCCACCTCCGGCGGCCCTTCCCCCTCTCTCCTGGAAACCCGAACACCCTCCCAATCCCTAACCCGAAGTTGAGACCACACTTCATCGCAAATCCTCCACCACATCGTTGATCATCACGACGCCCTCGAAACCGCCAACTGCTACTCCGCTTGTGGCCACTCCACCATCACCGCGTCGCCTGCAAGGAACTCGTGAGCTTCAGCTCTATCCACCGTCGCAGAGCCTTTAGCTGTCGAGGCCTGGAATGCATGCGAATAAAATTGGATTTACAGTAAGCTTAATCTTTTTTATTTTATTCTATGTAATTAGCTTAAATAACTTTATTTTAAAGCTGTAAATTCTTCTTTTTTTTTAATGAAAAACATTGTTTAAAAATGGAATTTTTTTTATATGAATAACATCGAAATAAAAATAAGATTTTTATGAAATATAAACAACTTAGTTTTTAAAATATAAACAACTTTGTTTGTTTTAAAAATAAAAATAGGTATTGTTTTTTTTTAAATATAAATAACCTTGGGTTATAAAAGTATAAAATAGCATTGTTTTATTTTCAAAAATTCATTTATTAACATAGGGTTAAAAAGATGTGATTTTTGCAAGTAGAAAGACGAGATTTTTCTAAAACAAAAAGATGTGATCTTTGGAAAAATTATAGGATTTATTTATATATAGTTTTCAAATAAAAATATGATTTTTATATATTGAACTTCGAAATAAAAATATGATTTTTATATATTGAACTTCGAAATAAAAATATGATTTTTATATATTGAACTTCGAAATAAAAATATGATTTTTATATATTGAACTTCGAAATAAAAATATGGTTTTTATATATTGAACTTCGAAATAAAAATAGGGTTTTTAGATGTTGAACTTCGAAATAAAAATATGATTTTTATATATTGAGTAGCGAAGTAAAAATTCGATCTTTACATATGTAGTGGCTACAGCAACGAAGGTGATAAAAAGGCGAGAACAACAAAGATTTCTATAAATGAAGAACCGTGGAGCTAGGATAGCTATTGGTGAGAATTTCTCACCTTTCAATTTCATTTCTATTTATATATATATACTAGGATGCAGACGGTGCTTAGTAGCACCCGACACAATCGTCCACAGACCATGGACTTGTTTGTTTGGTTGCATAGATTAGTTATATGATGTGATTTGAATTTGGTTGTTTGGTGATTTTGATTGATGTGTGAATGGCGTGGGCCTTCACTAGACCGGGGATAAGGCTAGGCCTCGTCCCGTTTCTAGTATCGTGCCGTTATGCCGCCGAAATTTCCTAAAATATGTTAGAAAATTAAAAATATCATTTTTATTGTGTAAATGAAATGAATAGAAATTCGTGTGTTAAAATAAAATATATTATCATTAAAAATATAGTTTTAACGTGAAAGTGAATAAATAAATATTTATAAACAAATCGGCCGATTTGTTTATATACACTGATTTGACTGATATTGAATGGGTCGATAAATTTTACACATCGCCCAACTGCACAACTAAAAATATGTGTTTGATTGTTTGAAACCCCACACGGGTGTTAGGATGAAATATGAATTTCACTCATCCTGATTGATTAAATATGTCGATCGATTGATTGACAGGCTGTTATAAGTGTAAGATATCTATATTTGATGCTTATACAGTGTAGTGCACTTTGGTTGATGGTTGATTGTTTATTATTGCTATTATATACATGTGTTGTATGGAATCCATATAATTAACGTTATATGGTGATTGATTGGGCCTCATTCCAATCGGGAAAGTAATGAATATTATAAAAGAAAATTCATGTGTTGAATATAAAATTAGTGATGTGTTGACAGTACTCATGTGTTGAGATTAGTCGTGTGTTGAAATAAATATAGATTCATGTGTTGAATGGGATAAATATTCATTTGTTGGATAGAATAAAGAAGTTTTGAAAATATAAAGCCGTGTTGATTAGATTGACGCCATTTTTACGTAAACGATATTTATATCGATTTTATCGATTTCGAAATGAATTGAATTGAAAACGATTTCGAAATGAATTGAATTGAAAACGATTTCGAAATGAATTGAATTGAAAACGATTTCGAAATGAATTGAATTGAAAACGATTTCGAAATGAATTGAATTGAAAACGATTTCGAAATGAATTGAATTGAAAACGATTTCGAAATGAATTGAATTGAAAACGATTTCGAAATGAATTGAATTGAAAACGATTTCGAAATGAATTGAATTGAAAACGATTTCGAAATGAATTGGATTGAAAACGATTTCGAAATGAATTGAATTGAAAACGAATTCAAATGAATTCAAATTGAATTGAATAGAAATGAATTTTAAAACGAATTTATAAAGAAGAATTCAATTTTGATTTGAATTGAAATGGAAGTTGAAATTGTTTTGAAACGAATGTAGAACTATTTATAAAATTCGTTTTAAAAGGAAATCGACGAAATATATATAATATATATATATTATATATATAATGGCCTGAATAGAACGCGCCGTGCCGCGGCAGTTCGTGAATTTCGACCATTTATTTCAAACGGACATTGCGGGAGATCCGACCGTCGGATTCTCCTAAAACCGGAACCGTTGGGTTCGTATCGAAAAGAGCTTCCCAATGAATATTAGAAATTTGAAATCTAACGGTTGGATTTGGAGTTATGTCCAAATCAAATTCGAAAAAGGTCGCTGTAAGTGCAGTTCGATGGCCGTTGTTGGAAATTGACTGTACGGGCCTTAGTAAAATTATTAAAAATCTCTATAATTTGTGTAAAATCATAATATATGGATTGGAAAGAGTTGAGCTGGAAAATTCCACATTTGAAAAGATAAAAATAGATTTTTATCGAAATAAACTAGTTTTGAACTAGAATTAAAATCAATTTATTTTTGAAATAAATAAATTGAATTTGAAAGTGATTTTAAAAATAATCAATACTCCCAATACGTGGATTAGACTTGAGTTGAATCGAAATTATCTTCGGGATATTTCGATGTTGGATTTCGTGACTATACAAATATTGTTATGGGGATTTGAAAGATATATTTTATATCGTTATTTCCAATACGATATATGTTGGTTTCTGTAACAACCCGGAAAATCTGGGCCAGTTTAAAATTTTTATTTTGGCAATTTTAGCGAATTTTGATTATTTAAAATGAATTATTTTAAATAATATCGACGAGAAACTTATTTTGAATAGAATTCGAACGTATATATTATACGCGTCGCCGTTAGAATATAAATATTTATATATAATTATAAATAGAATTAAAAATGGCGCGGTAGTTCGATAATTCGATTTCAAACTTCAATTGAATGTACCGGGTGCAAAACAATCCGGATTTTAGTGAAACCAAAAATAATGGAATCTAATAGTGAATATCTTTCCAACGAATCCGAAAAATCAAAAGTTAGTAGCGGGAATCAAAAGTTATGTCCAGTTGAAAATTCTGAATAGTCGCTATGGAATTCAGGCCCTTAAAAATGGACATTTTGCAAATGACCTCGGATTTCGACGAAACCACTTTTGTTGGATCCGCAGTGTCAAGTTATCGCTAGGTTTCAAATTTCATAATTTTTCGAGTCAATATGTGAGCGTGGCAAAGGAAAACGTGTTTTAACCATTTCAGTTGATTTTAATCGACTGGAAATTGGCCATTTTTCTAACGGTCTCAGAATTCGACGAAACTAGTTTTGTTAGGACCGTATCGTCAATACGAAGCTAGAAAATATTTTTATGGAATTTTTCTAGTTAGTATGTGACCCCGGTAATTTGAAACGTACGTTTAAAATTCAATAAAGTGATTTAAATGTAAATTCAAAGGAAACTGATCGAAACGGTCAAATCAGCTTGCGATACATATCCCATTGTGTTCGGAATGGGGGGGAAACGCTATGGGCGACAGGCGGTGGACCTCGTTTTGAGGTCGTATGTGAAAGTCAACCTTTAAATAATTAAATAAATAAAATAATACAAAAAAAAAAAAAAAAAAATATTCCTTACTCTCCTTTATTTCTTCTGGCCCCCCCCGTTTCAATTTCAGTTCTTAAATAAAATAAAAAAAAAAAAAAAGGGGGAAAGCCATCGCGCGATGGCGACAGCCTACCGCCGCCCGAACCCTCCACCGACCCACCTCCCTCCAGCCTCACCTTGGCCACCGCGACGACAGAAGACCCCTCCCCTCGACTGGCGCCTGGCGCGAAGGCCCCACCCCTGCCCTCCTCGACGAAGACGAGACGCCCCCCCCCCCAAATCGTTCGACGCCTCCGCGACCCTGGCCAGCGAGCCTGTGCCGCCGCCTCGAAGCCAGGAGCCTCCGACGATCAGCAGAACCCCCCCCCCCCCATCTGTAAGTTTTTGTTTTTGTTTTTGGCTTTGCTATTTTATTTTCAAGTTTTAGAAAACTGATTTTAATTAATTTTAAAAACTGTTTTTTTTTTTAGATTTAAAAACAGAAATGTTAAACTGATTTTAGATTTAAAAATGTTAAACTGATTTTAGATTTAAAAATGTTAAAACTGATTTTGATTTAAAAATGAAAAAAAAACTGAATTTGTTTTATTTTTAAAACTGAGTTTTATCTACTTTAAAAGCTGAAGCTAGATTTTTATTTTATATAGTATATAGTTTAGATTTTTAATAGAAAAGAATTTTTATTTTTATATGTATAGGGCATTGAAGTAAAAATAGAAATTCATATGTCAAAAAGATTAGATTTTGAAAATGAAATAGATTAGATTTTTATCGATATGAATGTGAAGTAAAAATATGATTTTTATATTTTTTTAAAGTATTAAAAATATAATCTTTATAGGATAGAGAATATAAAGATATCATCTTTGTATATGTAGCGAAATAAAAATCTGATTTTTATTTTATATACATTGAAATAAAGTGGTGATTTTTATAAAAGCGAAAACTTTATTTTTATAAAGGTGAAATCTATATTTTAAAAATTTGATTTTTACATTGTTAAAAAGAAAAGAAACTGAAATGGTCATTGATTCAAAAATACAAGCAATCTTGATTTGAAAATAAAAAGACATCACTTTTGAAAATATAATGGAGAATATAAAAATTCGATTTTTATATATTGAACTTTGAACTAAAAATTCGATTTTTATATATTGAACTTTGAACTAAAAATTCGATTTTTATATATTGAACTTTGAACTAAAAATTCGATTTTTATATATTGAACTTTGAACTAAAAATTCGATTTTTATATATTGAACTTTGAACTAAAAATTCGATTTTTATATATTGAACTTTGAACTAAAAATTCGATTTTTATATATTGAACTTTGAACTAAAAATTCGATTTTTATATATTGAACTTTGAACTAAAAATTCGATTTTTATATATTGAACTTTGAACTAAAAATTCGATTTTTATATATTGAACTTTGAACTAAAAATTCGATTTTTATATATTGAACTTTGAACTAAAAATTCGATTTTTATATATTGAACTTTGAACTAAAAATTCGATTTTTATATATTGAACTTTGAACTAAAAATTCGATTTTTATATATTGAACTTTGAACTAAAAATTCGATTTTTATATATTGAACTTTGAACTAAAAATTCGATTTTTATATATTGAACTTTGAACTAAAAATTCGATTTTTATATATGGAACTTTGAAATAAAAATTCGATTTTTTTTTTTTATATATATAGTGGCCTTGGGCAACGAAGGTGACAAAAAGGCGAAACGACGAAGACTTCTGCAAATGAAGTGCCGTGGAGCTAGGATAGCTATAAGTGAGAATTTCTCACCTTTCAATTTATATTTCTAGTTATATATATATATACTAGGATGCAGACGGTGCTTATTAGAAGCACCCGACACCCGTCCACATACCATGGACTTGTTTGTTTGGATTGTTTGGTGATTGATCGAGATATTGGTTTGAATGTGGTTTGTGGTGTGAAAAATCGAATCGATAAATTGGTTAGGATTAGACGTGCGCCGTTATAAGGCGAAGGAGTAAGACTAGGTTAGACTCTTACTCCAAATTTTGTGGTTTGCAAAATGAAATTGATTTGATTGATGAGTGAATGGCGTGGGCCTTCACTAGACCGGGGATTAGGCTAGGCCTTGTCCCGTTTCTAGTATCGTGCCGTTATGCCGCCGAAATTTTCTAAAATATGTTAGAAAATAAAAATATCATTTTATTGTGTAAATGAATAATAGAAATTCATATGATAGAATAAAATGTTTTATCGTTAAAAATACAATTTTTAACGTGAATATGAATATAGTGAAAGTGAATAAAATAAATATTCATTTACAAACCAGATGGTTTGTTTATGTACACTTATTTGAATGACATTGATTGGGTCGATAAATTTTACACATCGCCTAACTGCACAAATAAAATATGTGTTTGATTGTTTGAAACCCCACACGGGTGTTAGGATGAAATTTGAAGTTCACTCATCCTGATTGATTAAATATGTCGATCGATTGATTGACATGCTGTTGTAAGCGTTGAATATCTATATTTGATGCTTATACAGTGTAGTGCACTTTGGTTGATGGTTGATTATTTTCAATGCTATTATATACATGTGTTGTATGAAAATCCATATAATTAATTTTATATGGTAATTGATTGGGCCTCATTCCAGTTTTGAAAAAGAAATATTTGAAATAGAATATTTGAAAATAAAGGAATATATGAAGCCGTGTTGATTAGATTGACGCCATTTTGACGAGAACGATATTTATATCGATTTTATCGATTTCGAAATGAATTGAATTGAAAACGATTTCGAAATGAATTGAATTGAAAACGAATTCGAAATGAATTGAATTGAAAACGATTTCGAAATGAATTGAATTGAAAACGAATTCGAAATGAATTGAATTGAAAACGATTTCGAAATGAATTGAATTGAAAACGAATTCAAAATGAATTGAATTGAAAACGAATTCGAAATGAATTGAATTGAAAACGATTTCGAAATGAATTGAATTGAAAACGATTTCGAAATGAATTGAATTGAAAACGAATTCGAAATGAATTGAATTGAAAGCGATTTCGAACTGAATTGAATTGAAAACGATTTCGAAATGAATTGAATTGAATATGAATTCAAACTGAATTGAAATTTGAATTGAATAGAAATGAATTTTAAAACGAATTTATAAGGAAGAATTCAATTTTTCTTTGAATTGAAATGGAAGTTGAAATAGGTTTTGAAACGATTTTAAAACTATTTATATAATTCGTTTTGAATAGAAATCGACGAAATATATATTATATATATTATATATATAATATAATGGCCTGAATAGAACGCGCCGCGCCGCGGCAGTTCGCGAATTTCGACCATTTATTTCAAACGGACATTACGGGAGATCCGACCGTCGGATTCTCCTAAAACCAGAACCGTTGGGTTCGTATCGAAAAGAGCTTTCTAACGAATGTTAGAAATTTGAAATCTAACGGTTGGATTTGGAATTATGTCCAAATCAAATTTGAAAAAGGTCGCTGTAAGTGCAGTTCGATGGCCGTTGATGGAAATCGACTGTACGGGCCTTGATAAAATTATTAAAAATAGTAATAATTTATGTAAAATCATAAGAAATGATTTGTGAAGATTTGGGATGAAAAACTCCATATTTGAAAAGATAAAAATAGATTTTTATCGAAATGAACTAGTTTTGAACTAGAATTATAATTCTATTTATTTTTAAATAAATAAATTGAATTCGAAAAGGGTTTTGAAAATAACCAAAATTTCCAATGATTGCATTGGAGTGGATTTAAATCGAAATTGTCTTCGGAATATTTCGATATTGGAATTCGTGATATTACAGGTGTTGTTATGGAAATTTGAAAGATATATATTTGTATCGTTATTTCCAATACGACATTTGTTAGTCGTAGAATTCGATATTGAATATAAGCCGATGTATTTTCTATTCAGAGCCTTGTATTGAATATCGAATGTGATTTGGGTTTGTCGTGAATGGTGTCTTCACTAACACTGTTCTTGAACCCAGTTGAGAAAAGATTAAATCTTTTTATTTAGATTTAATGAAGTGTACCAATTAAATGATATTTAATTGGAATTGAATTGATATTGATTTTTGGGTTTATCGTGAACAGTGTTTTAAATAACACTCGTTCTTTAACCCGATAATTAATGGAATGTGACTTTGGGTTTATCGCGAACCGTGTTTTTAGATGACACTGATTCTTTAACCCAGTCACAGATTAAAACTAAGTGGAGTTTTAATGAATCTTTAATTAGATTGAAAAGATCGAGAATGGAGTATCACCAGTTTTGCTCCAGGCGATAGTTAAATCTTTAATTAGATTTGAATGTGAAATTTAGAAACTAACTGTCGGTTAGCCAAGCAGAATGGTTTTCTGGATATTGATCTGATGTTGGTTTCGGCCTTCGGGGTTAATATTTGGGGAATTATTCTCTTGATTAATTTACGGTTAGTGACTAATGAATTGGAATGAGGCGTATGTTGTGTTTGTGTAACACTTTTATAATATATACGTGAGTTATTCGGAAAGACCGGGTTTATCCCATTCTGAATAACTGATACGACGATAAGTCGAAGATGAAGACGATGGTCGAAGACCGGAAGTCTTCACGTCGTTTGGGTGATAACTGATGATCTTGATTGGGCTGTACACCCAAGAAGATGGAAACAGTTGGTGATCGTCCAGACGTACTTGGAGATCGATGGATATGCGGGGTACTAGGTGCCTCCGGTTTCGTTCAGACCCAGAACGGACTTGTAAATGGACTGTGTGTCTGACATCGGATTTCATTCTGTGTGACTGATATCGGTTGCATAGGATGGTTTGCCTGTGTGGCATGCTAAGATGCAAATGATCAAGGCTTCTGTTGAAAAGCAAAGTCTTGTGGTGATGATCAAAGCACGGCCTTTGTGGCGTAGCTTTGTGTAACGTTTACCTCGCGTGTTTCACACCAGGTATGAACCAAAAACGGGAGACGGACCTCAGGGAGGACTTGCGTTTCTTTCTAGCTAGAAGTGGCGTCAGTGGTTTTACACGCCCTGACGAGTTTGACTTATGTGGTTGTTGCTGTTGCGAGGCGCCTCGGTTATATCGGTTTCGGCCGAATGCATTCTGGTCGGCTGACGGACCAGACTTACACCCCATAGGGTGGGGAGACGTATTGTTCAGGCATAATAATCCACTCCGTGTGGACCGGCCCTGACGATCCAAGGGGCAGTTGCGGCTGTTCCTGAGGGGCGGGCTAGAGCGTCTCGAATCGGTTGAGGACTATCTTTTGCCTCGGTTCATAGATGGAAATCCAATTTCCAAATACGTGACATTTGCGGTTTTATTTGTAAACCTATATATGGCGACATAGTGGCATGGGACGCTCATGCCGCCTATGATTGATACTTATGATTTGAAGTTGTTTTATACACTTATAATAGTATCAAATGATTTGTTTTAAAACGTATCAAGCATCCTTTGGCTGTTATAAGGGAAAACCCTATCCTCGACTGCGTTGCATTGTGTGATGGGACCTGGGTCTTATAACAGCTTCATTTTTCTTTATTTAGCATTGCGCTGTTTGTTTCATGCACTGGTATTCTTGGGAGGAAACCCGTTCCGTATTATACGGCGTGGTCCCTTGATTTACCTAATGATTTAAAATAAAGATTAATAACTGTTTTAGTTCTCACACCAGTCACATGACTGACCTGGAGTTTATTGTTTTAACCTAAACTCTGGGTGCCCTTATTTTGACATGGGCAGCTAGTAGTTTTGGGTTTTGCAGATTTATATTCACAGGATCCTGGTTTACAGCTGGAACGATATCCGGAAAGCTTTGTATCCGTATATCTCATTCTAGTTGTGTATTGTATTATTTTCCGCTGCTATGTATTTAAATGTAATTTAAATCTCTGATATTTCTGTGTAATATTCATTTATACTCTATATATTCTTGTAATCTGATGCATTGTTGTAATATACAATGAAATGTCCTTCTGTATGCGTTCTGCTGTGGTTTGTTCTCGAACTATCCGTCGCTTTCCTTTACGGGGAAGTTGCGGGTCTTCACAGTTGGTATCAGAGCTTTGGTTTACAAAGCTAGAGAACAAGACACATTAGAAACATACGAAAGGATTCATCAGATATTGGATTAGTAATATCCAATTAGAATGACTCGTTAGAGATAGGATCAGTAGTATCCTAGAACGAGTGTGAAGAGTATATTTTTCAAATAAAAACAATTTTTGTTTTGAAAATTTAAAGCAATTATTCGTATTTGATTATCTATTTATATTGAGTTGGACAGTCCAGTATATATAGATTTTGCGTATACGTCTGATCCGCGTGTATTCGAAGTTTTAATATACTGGATAGATATAGAGTCACACTCTAGTCGCCCGGAGACGATTCTGATGATAGTCTAGACATCATCAGAATTGGTATTCGAGTTTCGAAGGTGTGATTTTCTATATATTTCCATTAGACTGGTGTGAGAACCAAAACTTATATATAGCTAGAATACATTGTTGTGATTTGGCATCAAAACATGATTTTCTTTATATATATCAAAATTATGAATTTGAAAAGCTAATTCACTAATTGATTGATGGTTGTATTGTTTGATTATTGTTTGAATAATTAAAATTTGGACCACTTAGTTCATTTGAAACAAATATTGAATTGTATTGAAAATTGGTTGCATTTGCTTGCATATACATATATATCATTGAACAGGTCATAGCAAGGAGGCTAGAGCAGAGAATAAAATTTGTTTGCCCGACAAATAGGTACATGTTTACTACATAATTTCCTGTTTTGTTTGGGTGATGATGATTTTATGAGCCTATTGGCTAGCCGCTTGGCTTTTTCTTTTTCTTTTTGAGATCTGAAGGACCGGGGAAGCTATTTGAAATTTCCCGATGCTCCCATTGCAGGGGAGGTTATGGCGAAATTTTTCGAAAATTTAGGGTGTTAGCCAAATTTTTGAAACTTTGAAAATTCTCAGAAACTGAAAAGTTGGAGAACGGAAGCCAAATCGAATGTAGAGTTGAATTATCAAACCACTTTCGACTTTGTTCCTTTTCGGGGACGAAAAGTTTTAAGTGGGGGAGATTGTAACAACCCGGAAAATCTGGGCCAGTTTAAAATTTTTATTTTGGCAATTTTAGCGAATTTTGATTATTTAAAATGAATTATTTTAAATAATATCGACGAGAAACTTATTTTGAATAGAATTCGAACGTATATATTATACGCGTCGCCGTTAGAATATAAATATTTATATATAATTATAAATAGAATTAAAAATGGCGCGGTAGTTCGATAATTCGATTTCAAACTTCAATTGAATGTACCGGGTGCAAAACAATCCGGATTTTAGTGAAACCAAAAATAATGGAATCTAATAGTGAATATCTTTCCAACGAATCCGAAAAATCAAAAGTTAGTAGCGGGAATCAAAAGTTATGTCCAGTTGAAAATTCTGAATAGTCGCTATGGAATTCAGGCCCTTAAAAATGGACATTTTGCAAATGACCTCGGATTTCGACGAAACCACTTTTGTTGGATCCGCAGTGTCAAGTTATCGCTAGGTTTCAAATTTCATAATTTTTCGAGTCAATATGTGAGCGTGGCAAAGGAAAACGTGTTTTAACCATTTCAGTTGATTTTAATCGACTGGAAATTGGCCATTTTTCTAACGGTCTCAGAATTCGACGAAACTAGTTTTGTTAGGACCGTATCGTCAATACGAAGCTAGAAAATATTTTTATGGAATTTTTCTAGTTAGTATGTGACCCCGGTAATTTGAAACGTACGTTTAAAATTCAATAAAGTGATTTAAATGTAAATTCAAAGGAAACTGATCGAAACGGTCAAATCAGCTTGCGATACATATCCCATTGTGTTCGGAATGGGGGGGAAACGCTATGGGCGACAGGCGGTGGACCTCGTTTTGAGGTCGTATGTGAAAGTCAACCTTTAAATAATTAAATAAATAAAATAATACAAAAAAAAAAAAAAAAAAATATTCCTTACTCTCCTTTATTTCTTCTGGCCCCCCCCGTTTCAATTTCAGTTCTTAAATAAAATAAAAAAAAAAAAAAAGGGGGAAAGCCATCGCGCGATGGCGACAGCCTACCGCCGCCCGAACCCTCCACCGACCCACCTCCCTCCAGCCTCACCTTGGCCACCGCGACGACAGAAGACCCCTCCCCTCGACTGGCGCCTGGCGCGAAGGCCCCACCCCTGCCCTCCTCGACGAAGACGAGACGCCCCCCCCCCCCAAATCGTTCGACGCCTCCGCGACCCTGGCCAGCGAGCCTGTGCCGCCGCCTCGAAGCCAGGAGCCTCCGACGATCAGCAGAACCCCCCCCCCCCCCATCTGTAAGTTTTTGTTTTTGTTTTTGGCTTTGCTATTTTATTTTCAAGTTTTAGAAAACTGATTTTAATTAATTTTAAAAACTGTTTTTTTTTTTAGATTTAAAAACAGAAATGTTAAACTGATTTTAGATTTAAAAATGTTAAACTGATTTTAGATTTAAAAATGTTAAAACTGATTTTGATTTAAAAATGAAAAAAAAACTGAATTTGTTTTATTTTTAAAACTGAGTTTTATCTACTTTAAAAGCTGAAGCTAGATTTTTATTTTATATAGTATATAGTTTAGATTTTTAATAGAAAAGAATTTTTATTTTTATATGTATAGGGCATTGAAGTAAAAATAGAAATTCATATGTCAAAAAGATTAGATTTTGAAAATGAAATAGATTAGATTTTTATCGATATGAATGTGAAGTAAAAATATGATTTTTATATTTTTTTAAAGTATTAAAAATATAATCTTTATAGGATAGAGAATATAAAGATATCATCTTTGTATATGTAGCGAAATAAAAATCTGATTTTTATTTTATATACATTGAAATAAAGTGGTGATTTTTATAAAAGCGAAAACTTTATTTTTATAAAGGTGAAATCTATATTTTAAAAATTTGATTTTTACATTGTTAAAAAGAAAAGAAACTGAAATGGTCATTGATTCAAAAATACAAGCAATCTTGATTTGAAAATAAAAAGACATCACTTTTGAAAATATAATGGAGAATATAAAAATTCGATTTTTATATATTGAACTTTGAACTAAAAATTCGATTTTTATATATTGAACTTTGAACTAAAAATTCGATTTTTATATATTGAACTTTGAACTAAAAATTCGATTTTTATATATTGAACTTTGAACTAAAAATTCGATTTTTATATATTGAACTTTGAACTAAAAATTCGATTTTTATATATTGAACTTTGAACTAAAAATTCGATTTTTATATATTGAACTTTGAACTAAAAATTCGATTTTTATATATTGAACTTTGAACTAAAAATTCGATTTTTATATATTGAACTTTGAACTAAAAATTCGATTTTTATATATTGAACTTTGAACTAAAAATTCGATTTTTATATATTGAACTTTGAACTAAAAATTCGATTTTTATATATTGAACTTTGAACTAAAAATTCGATTTTTATATATTGAACTTTGAACTAAAAATTCGATTTTTATATATTGAACTTTGAACTAAAAATTCGATTTTTATATATTGAACTTTGAACTAAAAATTCGATTTTTATATATTGAACTTTGAACTAAAAATTCGATTTTTATATATGGAACTTTGAAATAAAAATTCGATTTTTTTTTTTTATATATATAGTGGCCTTGGGCAACGAAGGTGACAAAAAGGCGAAACGACGAAGACTTCTGCAAATGAAGTGCCGTGGAGCTAGGATAGCTATAAGTGAGAATTTCTCACCTTTCAATTTATATTTCTAGTTATATATATATATACTAGGATGCAGACGGTGCTTATTAGAAGCACCCGACACCCGTCCACATACCATGGACTTGTTTGTTTGGATTGTTTGGTGATTGATCGAGATATTGGTTTGAATGTGGTTTGTGGTGTGAAAAATCGAATCGATAAATTGGTTAGGATTAGACGTGCGCCGTTATAAGGCGAAGGAGTAAGACTAGGTTAGACTCTTACTCCAAATTTTGTGGTTTGCAAAATGAAATTGATTTGATTGATGAGTGAATGGCGTGGGCCTTCACTAGACCGGGGATTAGGCTAGGCCTTGTCCCGTTTCTAGTATCGTGCCGTTATGCCGCCGAAATTTTCTAAAATATGTTAGAAAATAAAAATATCATTTTATTGTGTAAATGAATAATAGAAATTCATATGATAGAATAAAATGTTTTATCGTTAAAAATACAATTTTTAACGTGAATATGAATATAGTGAAAGTGAATAAAATAAATATTCATTTACAAACCAGATGGTTTGTTTATGTACACTTATTTGAATGACATTGATTGGGTCGATAAATTTTACACATCGCCTAACTGCACAAATAAAATATGTGTTTGATTGTTTGAAACCCCACACGGGTGTTAGGATGAAATTTGAAGTTCACTCATCCTGATTGATTAAATATGTCGATCGATTGATTGACATGCTGTTGTAAGCGTTGAATATCTATATTTGATGCTTATACAGTGTAGTGCACTTTGGTTGATGGTTGATTATTTTCAATGCTATTATATACATGTGTTGTATGAAAATCCATATAATTAATTTTATATGGTAATTGATTGGGCCTCATTCCAGTTTTGAAAAAGAAATATTTGAAATAGAATATTTGAAAATAAAGGAATATATGAAGCCGTGTTGATTAGATTGACGCCATTTTGACGAGAACGATATTTATATCGATTTTATCGATTTCGAAATGAATTGAATTGAAAACGATTTCGAAATGAATTGAATTGAAAACGAATTCGAAATGAATTGAATTGAAAACGATTTCGAAATGAATTGAATTGAAAACGAATTCGAAATGAATTGAATTGAAAACGATTTCGAAATGAATTGAATTGAAAACGAATTCAAAATGAATTGAATTGAAAACGAATTCGAAATGAATTGAATTGAAAACGATTTCGAAATGAATTGAATTGAAAACGATTTCGAAATGAATTGAATTGAAAACGAATTCGAAATGAATTGAATTGAAAGCGATTTCGAACTGAATTGAATTGAAAACGATTTCGAAATGAATTGAATTGAATATGAATTCAAACTGAATTGAAATTTGAATTGAATAGAAATGAATTTTAAAACGAATTTATAAGGAAGAATTCAATTTTTCTTTGAATTGAAATGGAAGTTGAAATAGGTTTTGAAACGATTTTAAAACTATTTATATAATTCGTTTTGAATAGAAATCGACGAAATATATATTATATATATTATATATATAATATAATGGCCTGAATAGAACGCGCCGCGCCGCGGCAGTTCGCGAATTTCGACCATTTATTTCAAACGGACATTACGGGAGATCCGACCGTCGGATTCTCCTAAAACCAGAACCGTTGGGTTCGTATCGAAAAGAGCTTTCTAACGAATGTTAGAAATTTGAAATCTAACGGTTGGATTTGGAATTATGTCCAAATCAAATTTGAAAAAGGTCGCTGTAAGTGCAGTTCGATGGCCGTTGATGGAAATCGACTGTACGGGCCTTGATAAAATTATTAAAAATAGTAATAATTTATGTAAAATCATAAGAAATGATTTGTGAAGATTTGGGATGAAAAACTCCATATTTGAAAAGATAAAAATAGATTTTTATCGAAATGAACTAGTTTTGAACTAGAATTATAATTCTATTTATTTTTAAATAAATAAATTGAATTCGAAAAGGGTTTTGAAAATAACCAAAATTTCCAATGATTGCATTGGAGTGGATTTAAATCGAAATTGTCTTCGGAATATTTCGATATTGGAATTCGTGATATTACAGGTGTTGTTATGGAAATTTGAAAGATATATATTTGTATCGTTATTTCCAATACGACATTTGTTAGTCGTAGAATTCGATATTGAATATAAGCCGATGTATTTTCTATTCAGAGCCTTGTATTGAATATCGAATGTGATTTGGGTTTGTCGTGAATGGTGTCTTCACTAACACTGTTCTTGAACCCAGTTGAGAAAAGATTAAATCTTTTTATTTAGATTTAATGAAGTGTACCAATTAAATGATATTTAATTGGAATTGAATTGATATTGATTTTTGGGTTTATCGTGAACAGTGTTTTAAATAACACTCGTTCTTTAACCCGATAATTAATGGAATGTGACTTTGGGTTTATCGCGAACCGTGTTTTTAGATGACACTGATTCTTTAACCCAGTCACAGATTAAAACTAAGTGGAGTTTTAATGAATCTTTAATTAGATTGAAAAGATCGAGAATGGAGTATCACCAGTTTTGCTCCAGGCGATAGTTAAATCTTTAATTAGATTTGAATGTGAAATTTAGAAACTAACTGTCGGTTAGCCAAGCAGAATGGTTTTCTGGATATTGATCTGATGTTGGTTTCGGCCTTCGGGGTTAATATTTGGGGAATTATTCTCTTGATTAATTTACGGTTAGTGACTAATGAATTGGAATGAGGCGTATGTTGTGTTTGTGTAACACTTTTATAATATATACGTGAGTTATTCGGAAAGACCGGGTTTATCCCATTCTGAATAACTGATACGACGATAAGTCGAAGATGAAGACGATGGTCGAAGACCGGAAGTCTTCACGTCGTTTGGGTGATAACTGATGATCTTGATTGGGCTGTACACCCAAGAAGATGGAAACAGTTGGTGATCGTCCAGACGTACTTGGAGATCGATGGATATGCGGGGTACTAGGTGCCTCCGGTTTCGTTCAGACCCAGAACGGACTTGTAAATGGACTGTGTGTCTGACATCGGATTTCATTCTGTGTGACTGATATCGGTTGCATAGGATGGTTTGCCTGTGTGGCATGCTAAGATGCAAATGATCAAGGCTTCTGTTGAAAAGCAAAGTCTTGTGGTGATGATCAAAGCACGGCCTTTGTGGCGTAGCTTTGTGTAACGTTTACCTCGCGTGTTTCACACCAGGTATGAACCAAAAACGGGAGACGGACCTCAGGGAGGACTTGCGTTTCTTTCTAGCTAGAAGTGGCGTCAGTGGTTTTACACGCCCTGACGAGTTTGACTTATGTGGTTGTTGCTGTTGCGAGGCGCCTCGGTTATATCGGTTTCGGCCGAATGCATTCTGGTCGGCTGACGGACCAGACTTACACCCCATAGGGTGGGGAGACGTATTGTTCAGGCATAATAATCCACTCCGTGTGGACCGGCCCTGACGATCCAAGGGGCAGTTGCGGCTGTTCCTGAGGGGCGGGCTAGAGCGTCTCGAATCGGTTGAGGACTATCTTTTGCCTCGGTTCATAGATGGAAATCCAATTTCCAAATACGTGACATTTGCGGTTTTATTTGTAAACCTATATATGGCGACATAGTGGCATGGGACGCTCATGCCGCCTATGATTGATACTTATGATTTGAAGTTGTTTTATACACTTATAATAGTATCAAATGATTTGTTTTAAAACGTATCAAGCATCCTTTGGCTGTTATAAGGGAAAACCCTATCCTCGACTGCGTTGCATTGTGTGATGGGACCTGGGTCTTATAACAGCTTCATTTTTCTTTATTTAGCATTGCGCTGTTTGTTTCATGCACTGGTATTCTTGGGAGGAAACCCGTTCCGTATTATACGGCGTGGTCCCTTGATTTACCTAATGATTTAAAATAAAGATTAATAACTGTTTTAGTTCTCACACCAGTCACATGACTGACCTGGAGTTTATTGTTTTAACCTAAACTCTGGGTGCCCTTATTTTGACATGGGCAGCTAGTAGTTTTGGGTTTTGCAGATTTATATTCACAGGATCCTGGTTTACAGCTGGAACGATATCCGGAAAGCTTTGTATCCGTATATCTCATTCTAGTTGTGTATTGTATTATTTTCCGCTGCTATGTATTTAAATGTAATTTAAATCTCTGATATTTCTGTGTAATATTCATTTATACTCTATATATTCTTGTAATCTGATGCATTGTTGTAATATACAATGAAATGTCCTTCTGTATGCGTTCTGCTGTGGTTTGTTCTCGAACTATCCGTCGCTTTCCTTTACGGGGAAGTTGCGGGTCTTCACAGTTTCAGAATTTGATATTGAATGTAAGCCGATATATTTTCTATTCAGAGCCTTGTATTTAATATCAAATGTGATTTGGGTTTATCGTGAATCGTGTTTTAGAAGACATTGGTTCTTTAACCCAGTTAAAGGCAAGATATCGATTTTTGAGAAGATTAAAACTAAGTGGAGTTTTAATGAATTTTTAATCAGATTGAAAAATGAATTGATTATTTAAATTATCAAATCTGAAAGGTGATCGAGAATGGAGTACCACCAGTTTTGCTCCAAAGCGATAGTTAAATCTTTAATTAGATTTGAACGTGAAATGGTAATTAATTTTACCGATAACACAGTGGTGTTAGATGTGGAGTATTACCAGTTTTCTCCATGGGATATATAGGTTGGGATTGGGAAATAAAATAATAATTACTTCGGTGTGGTTCGCTAATCCCGACTAGTTTGTAAAACCATAATATGGTTTGAAATGATATCCAAAGGAAGATTAAAGAATAAATTTAGAAGAATTTATCTTGGATAAAATTAATGGGAACCTTTCCCTAAAAATGTGATTTTGTGAATAAAAGAATATTCTGAATTGGAATGAGGCGTTTGATGTGTTTGTGTAACATTTGTTTATCATATACGTGGGTTATTCAGAAAGGCCGGGTTTACACCCATTCTGAATAACCGATTCGACGAGATGTCGAAGATGAAGACGGTGGTTGAAGGCCGGAAGTCTTCACATCGTTTGGATAGTTACTGACGATCCTGATTGGGCTGTACACCCAAGAGGATGGAAATAGTTGGCAGTCGTCCCGACGTACTTGGAGATGGAAGGATATGCGAGGAAAGTGCCTCCGGTTTCGTTCAGACCTAGAACGGACTTGTAAATGGATGGTGTGTCTGACATTGTATTCCTTTATATTGTATTTGTTGATCTCTGCTAAATATATATCTGTTTGGCGGCGGAGAATTTATTCTCTTGCTTAACGCCCTTCTCTGAGACATATGAGCTCAGAGGTTATATATTGGCAGAAATCAGTGGTACGATATGGATTGATAGTGTGGCATACTGAGATGCAGTGATCCAGACTTTTGTTGAAAAGCAAAGTTTGGGGGTTGATGATCAAAGCGCAGCTGATATAGCATGGCTTTGTGTATAGCGTTGATCCGCGAGCCTCACAGCCCGGAATGGTGGTAAACTGATGGTTTGATCAGTATACATTTTTAGTGTAGTGGATTCGGTCGACCGATATTGAGCTTCGTGCTCGGAGGGATAGAGTAAGCGGTGTTTTCTCTTGCTGGGACGTAAGCCGCGGTGATACTTGAGTCCCAAAAGTGCGGATGTGCATAGCGGTGTTTTCTCTCGCTGAGACGTAAGCCGCGGTGATTTGTACTACGCGATCGATCTTTCGAATCAGGAGCCACCATGATGGAAATCCAATTTCCGATACGTGTGATTCGGTTTTGGTTGTATTACTAGTATGGCGACATGATATAATGGTACCCATGCCGTCTTTGATTGATATTTATGATTGGAATTGTTTTGACACTATACACATATTATAGTATCAAATGATTTGTTTTTAAATGTATCAAGCATGTTTGGCTGTTATAAGGTAAAACCCTATCCTCCGGCTTGCGTTGCATTGTGTGATGGGACCTGGGTCTTATAACAGCTTCATTTTTCGAAAAAGCATTGCGCTGTTTATTCTATGCACTAGTATTCTTGGGAGGAAACCCGTTCCGTGTTATACGGCGTGGTCCCTTGAATTACTCTCTTTTAAAGTAAAGTTTTAAATAACTGTTTTAGTTCGCACACCAGTCACATGACTGACCTGGAGTTTATTGTTTCAACCTAAACTCTGGGTGCCCTTATTTTCCACACGGGCAGCTAGTAGTTTTGGTTTTGCAGATTTATATTCACAGGATCCTGGTTTACAGCTGGAATGATATCCGGAAAGCTTTGTATCCGTATATCTCTTCTAGTTGTGTATTGTATTAGTTTACGCTGCGATGTATTTAAATGTAATTTAAATCTCTGATATTTCTGTGTAATATTCATTTATACTCTGTATATCCTTGTATTCTGGTGCATTGTTGTAATATACAATGAAATGTTCTTCTGTATGCGTTCTGTTTTGTCCTGTTCTCGAACTATCCGGCGCTTTCCTTTACGGGGAAGTTACGGGTTTCTACAAATGGCGATGTTAAAAACATGATTTTTAACGTATACCGTGTGAAACAGATCTCATTGGAAACGCGGTGAAGATTTTCTACATAAAAAGAGTCGCGGCGTTTGGTTAAGCTTATAGGTGAGAACTTCTCACTTTTAATTTTTTTTCTAGTTGAAATATATTGTAGGATGCAGACGGCGCTTAGCAAAACCTGACACCCGTCATCCACAGACCATGGATGACTTGTTTGTTTGACTGATGTGTTGTGAAAATTGATTGTGTGATGTGGAATGAATAAATATTTTATAGTTAAGAATATAATTTTTAACGTATATATAAAATAAATATTTATAAACAAATCGGACGATTTGTTTATGTACACACATTTGACAAATACTGATTGGGACGATAAATTTTACACATCGCCCAACTGCACAAATAAAACATGTGTTTGATTGTTTGAAACCCCACATGGGCATTAGGGTGATATTGTACATACACTAATCCCAATAATTAGTTGTATGTCGATTGATTGAAGGACAGTGAGACGACCCGAACTTCCCTGTGAAGGAAAGCCCGGATTGCTTTGAGGACAAGACACATCGGAACACAAATAGAGGAACATTTCATTGCTTATTACAACAATTCCATAAGAATACAAGAATATACAGAGTATGAACAAATATTATACATTTGATAAACATCAGAGATTACAATTTACAATGCAGCGAAAAATAATACAAAACACAACTGAAGGCGATATACGGATACAGAGCTTTCCGAATATCATTCCAGCTGTAAATCAGGATCCTACGAATATAAATCTACAAAACCAAAACTACTAGATGCCCGTGCGGAAAATATGGGCACCCAGAGTTTAGGTTAGAACAATAAACTCCAGGTCAGTCATGTGACCGATGTGGGAACTAAAATAATTATTAATCTTTATTTTAAAGTTAGGCAAATCAAGGGACCATGCCGTATAACACAGAACATGTTTCCTCCCAAGAATACTAGTGCATAAAACAACAGCGCAATGCTAAATAAAGAACAATGAAGCTATTATAAGACCCAGGTCCCATCACGCAATGCAACGCAAGCTGGAGGATAGGGTTCTACCTTAGCCAAATAATGCTTTATACGTGAAATTTCATCTTTTATTATTACTATAAGTGTATAGTGTCAAAACAATTTCAATCATAAGTATCAATCATAGACAGCATAAGTGCCCCATACCACTATGTCGCCATATATAGATTCTGCAATCAAAATCGCAAAGTCACGTATTGAAAGTTGGATTTCCATCTGTGAACCGAGGCAAGGGATCGTCCTCACCACTTCGAGACTGTCTAGCCCGAGTCTCAGGCAAGCGCGCTGGCAAGCCTTGGATCATCAGGGCCGGTCCACCGATGTGGATTATTATTCCTAAACACTACGTTTCCCCGCCCTTTGGGGGCATAAGTGAGCCAAATGACTCGATCGGCTCCACATAGTCACTGATATATCTGAGGCGCCTCGCAATCCAACAACCACACAGGTGAAAATAATATAAATGTCAGGGCTGGTAGGTCACTAACACCACCCTAGCTAGAAGGAAACACATGCCCTCCCTGAGGTCCTTCTCCCATTTCTGGTTCACACCGGGGTGCGAGGCTCGCGAATTAACGATACACAAAGTTATGCTACACAGGCGGTGCTTTTATCATCATCTACAAGACTTTGCTTTTCAATAAAAGCCTTGATCATTTGCATCTCAGAATGCCACACAAACAATTCACGCTAGGCAACCGATTTTAATCACACAGAATGAAATCCGATGTCAGACACATATCCATTTACAAGTCCGTTCTGGGTCTGAACGAAACCGGAGGTACCTTGTACCTCGCATATCCATCGATCTCCAAGTACGTCTAGACGATCACCAACTGATTCCCTTCACTTGGGTGTACAGCCCAATCAAGATCAACAGTAATTATCCAAACGATGTGAAGACCTCCGGTCTTCGACCACCGTCTTTGTAACGTCCCGCCTTTTTATCGGTTCGTATTCGAATATTTAAATCAGTTTAAATATTGAATTCGTAATATAAATGGATTTATATATTAATAAAAACGAAGTTGAACGTATATATATATATATATATATTTAATATAATCGAGCTCATAACGACGCTGTAGTTCGTAATTTAACGTTCTGAACTTCAAATGAGTACAGGACCCGTTATAAGTCGGATTTCTGCGAAATAAGAAACGATGGAATCTGTTGAACTGTATTTTTCCAATGGAAGTGAAAAATCGAATTTTTGGATTATGTATTGCAAGATA
Source organism: Allium sativum (assembly GCA_030737875.1). Taxonomy (NCBI): domain Eukaryota; kingdom Viridiplantae; phylum Streptophyta; class Magnoliopsida; order Asparagales; family Amaryllidaceae; genus Allium; species Allium sativum. The sequence goes on from CM060923.1 coordinate 164,480,111, forward strand.
TATGCAAATCAAATATTCAAATATTCGTTGTGGAATCGTTTATCGACCGTAACGGTTTATTCGATATAACTAGATATCGTTTTCGAATTTAGATAAGTTTCTTTTGAGGCGTAGTGATAATATAATTTTTAGAATTTTACTGAAATTTTTAATTAATTAAATATGCAACTTTTTATTTGGAGTATCTTGCACCCTGTATCGATATTTTTGGGTTTCAAAATATGAGTCAACGTACCGATATTATTATATTTTTGGGATTGAGGCACCTCGCTGGACCTATTCGTATTTTTACTTCTATCCGCAGCCGCCCGGACATGAACGAAACTTATGTAACGAGGTACACTTAGATTTTTGAAAACATAAATATATATATATGTACCTAAGCACGTACATGTTTAGAACGAAATAAAAACTAAATAGAAACAATGAACACATGACTTATGAGGACACAACTATTGAGGTAATACACCTATTATACGGTGGGTAGCCAAGTTTATAACATATATAAAATACGGTTCATAACCACAAAGTTTGCAAGAAAACGTAAATTGTCCCATGCCACACAGCTACATTTTCAAAGTCAGCTACTCTAATAAAACAAACGTGAAGCTTCCCACCATGTCCTTTTCAAAGCCCTCACCTAAATTAAATGAAACGCAGGCATTAGTCCCTGTTTGAATTAAATGAAAAGCTGGGAACCCGTACCATATTACTTGCGGCTTTCATCAAAATAAATATATGCACCACTGTTGGAAATGACAAGACTTCCTACCTATGCTACATATTTCTTAAAGACTAAAATGATACATGCATATGTTGAAGTAACCCATGTTGCGGCCACACTGGAATTTCACCTACCTATCCTAAACTAGACTGAGACAACTCAATACAGAGTTGTATTTTCCAAATCAAATACGGTACCTATCCTATGGCTTAAGCACGTAAGTAGACAACACTTGATTGAAGGGAAAATTCATAGCAATACAGCCTTGAAATCAGAACAGCATGCCTATTTTTCAAGCAGGCTATGCTTTGAAATTTTAGCAGCCTAATTAAGTAAACACTGTCACCTATCCTCCTACGCTTTCGAATGCTTCATTGCAAAGGAATCGCTAACCTACCCTAAGCCTACGTCTCCTATAACTTGCCTGCCAAGGAAGCACTGCAATATATATAACTCGGGAAAAGCTTCATTTCTCCATTTCTCAACGCATAAGAAGAAAAACCCACTCATTTTCAAAGTATATCGTCCCTTCAAAAAAATTAAAACCTCCACTTAAAATCTTAAACTGCATATTTATGCAGTGCCGTGACTAAAGCTTTATATTTAAATATATATATATATTTTTGAGGGGGGTTCGCATGACACTTTGTACTCATGAAGAGTCTAAGGCGGCAAGCCAATGGGATTTAAGGGCGTTGTTGAGGTCACCATGTGGTTTAGTGGGGAAAAAGGTTTATAGGAGGCGCATGGAAAGGAGGAGTGTACGGAGTGAGAGATAGTGGTGGACAAAAGTGATGCAAGCATTCCATTTCAGCAAGCTTATGCTAGACGTCGGTGGCTTTCGAGTTCACGGTATGGGGTTTAAATGGTGTTGAAACGGCGTGACGTGGTGGTGACATTGTGAGATGCTCGGTGCAAATAATAACTTGGAGTGGTAACGTGATAGGTGTATAGGCAGGGTAGGCATATACATGAGGGGCATTCTGATGTTGCTCGAGCTAGATTTAATGGTGTATGGAGTTAGGTTTTGGCAAGGGAAAAGCATGGCTATGGCTTGCGGATATTATTTGAAGAAGTTCGGGTCTACTGTCAAACGTTGGCAGGAATGGCGCATGTAGTTAAATGGGGACATGCACAGATTTGGGTTCGCTGTAGACCACGGAAGTGGGCTCATGTGGTTTCAATCCAAGGAGATAATGTGTAAGACATAATTAATGTGGTGATTACTTAAACTTGGTTATGGTAATTTAAATTATGATTTGGTGCAGAAGCTGTTTGGCTCATGGAGTAGGGACTGTAGTATGGTAGACAGTGTTTTTGTGCGGAAACCAGTTGGTTGAACGTTGAAGAGGTGGATATTGGTGCGTGATTGGTAGTGGACGGGATGGGGAGCTCAAGTGGTGTGGTGTGCATGATGATCGGAGATCTGCAGTCTGGTGGATATGTGCAAGGCGCATGGACGAGAGGCTGTGGGGAGGTTGCCATGTAGAAGTTGTTTGTCTCGTGGGGTTCATTGGACGGAGACAATAACACATGGTACAAGCAATTGATGTGGTAGGCATGGGGTTTAAAAATGAAGTTTGCGAGGGGATCTTGATGGAATTAACAAAAAGGGAAGTGACGCAAGTCTGTATAGAGCGTGCTCCAGCCCTTAGTTAAGGAGATATTTATGGTGAAGGGGATCTCAATAATATCAGTAATGGTTGCGAAAATACTGAGAATGGGGTTGACGTTTCACGGCAGTAGTGTTGATGGTTCGGGAACCAGTGTTTAAAAAAATGAAGTAGCAGCGTGAAACGTTCGTGTCTTGAGCGAGCCGGCAAATGTTTCATCGTTGAATGATGGCAGAATTAAACGTCTGATCAGATTTACTGATGCAAATCGTTATTTAACGGTTAACGCGCCAAGGTGAGTGAATTCACTAACTCTGTTTTATTTAAAATATTTTAATTATATTTTAAATAATGGTTGAATGTTGTGTGATGGTTGTTTAGGCAGTTATGGTTAAATGGGTTGAAATATTATATATCGTTGCATGTGTACACATCACTGGTTGGATACTGATTCCATCGATTATAATATTCCCTAGGATGGAACCAATGATAATTGTTGACTAACATCTGTGGATGCGGAAACCGGTTGGAGGAATCCAACCGGATTCCTCAATATTTATATGTACTGTTTGTTATATATAGATGCACTGTTTGAACCCAAATGACTTCTGAAACCTTGTGTTGATATTAGCATTGAATGGAAATTCAAATGTTATTTTGATTTAATCAATAGATGGTATCGATTAAGAAAGTGGCAACAACCAACCATAAATGTATCATTTGGTTTAACCGCTATTGTTTTAGCAAAATCCCACCGTGTGCGAAGCACGTGTTTCATCATACTTACTAAATGATTTGGTAAAGTGGATTCTTATATTAATAAGATTAATAAGTAAGTAGGCGGAGATTAACTTGATGATTAATAACAAGAATTTATTGTTTTAAGAACAATTAAATGAGATATTTACAAATAGATTATGGTTGATTTCATATTAAGTAAGATTAATTAGAATCGATTATTGTTTATTTAATAGTAAATGAGATTATTTAGAAATAAATTATTATTTTTATAGTAATCGATACAAGTGAAATTATTTGGATTAATTAATGTTATTTATTCAAAATGAAAAGATTTGTTAGAATTGATTAGTGGATTAATCATGGCTAAATATTTACCAAGCAAACTGTTTTGATCAATAATTGGTTATTTAATTAAATTAGATTGGGCTGATTAATCTAATGTAATAAATTAACGAATAGTTGATTTAGTTTAAATAAGATTTTAAAGTATAAGGGATTTGTCTAAAGAAGACAAAGCGAAGAGGAATGTTAAATAAGGGATTTGTCTAAGAAAGACGAAGCAGAGAGAAATGTTTAAAAATGGATTTGTATAAGCTAATGTAAATAACCGAGTTTTCAAAATAAGGATATGGCTTCATAAAACCATATTTAAAATATAGCAAGAAGCACGTTTACGGATTTTAAAGTATAAGGGGTTAGAGTTACGAAATTATATATATCTAAGATAAGAATGTGGTTGATCAAGGTCTGAGAGGTAATTAAAATACCCCAGCTTGAACAACTTCACTATTATCGAAGGATGGTATTTGTTTGTAACGGAAAGAGATGTCAAGATTTTTGTAACGGAAAGAGATGTAAAGATTTTAGTAACGGAAAGAGATGTCAAGATTTTTGTAACGGAAAGAGATGTCAAGATTTTTGTAACGGAAAGGGATGTCAAGATTAGTTATAAAGAGAATATTACAGCGTATGACAAGTCCTAGAACTATAGCGATAAAATAACGTTGTTGACTAAGCTTAAGCGTGACTGTGACATCCAGATTAGTATAAAGGAAATATTACAGCGTATGATAAGTTTTAAACTATGACGATAAATTCGCGCTGTTAACCAAACTTAAGCGTGATTGTATGATATTTAGTTATACATTAGAATGGATGTTGTTTTTACTTCGATAGTTAAATAACCGACTATCGAAGTGTTTTGACCATCGTTGTCGATACGGGGAAACCGGTTGGATATATTATCGAAAATCACTCCGTATAGCATAAGCGCTGCGAATTTGATTATGCTGAAGAAAATTGAAGACGTAGTGAAATGCAAGGATCGTCCTAATCCAGAATGGTGTTTTCTATTTGTCCAGTCCCAGGACAACTTGTATGGACAAATGTCTGACAGAGTATTCCTAACGGTCAAATAAGACGATCTTTTCAAGGTATTACGTCTGGTGGCGGAGAAATTCGTTTCTCTTAGCTTTTATACCCGTAATATTTTTTTGGGAAGATCAACTAGTGATTTGACGGGTTTGTTTATGTGGCATTCAAAGTGTATGGTGGCCAGATGTTCTAAAAGATAGACGTAGCCTCAAGTTTCACAACCGGGAAATGACAAAAATCAGGCAGGCAGCATGGCTATGTGGGTCGCTCCCATTAGGGTGTATAATCACCTATCTAGAGAAATTCCTTTTACTTCGTTAATCTATTTTGATGTTGTCCCTTTTCGGGAAACAGTGGTTTGAGTCCAACCGTTAGTGATATACATTCGATACACTCAAGCGAAATGAGTTGTCGGTCATGTGTGGGCCAGGTTGCAAGACCTTCTTGCTGAACCCAGGTGTATTTGCCTCTAGAGATACATCATCGGAAGGTGGTCCCATACCTTTTCATAGTTGGAATCCAATCTCCAATAAGCCCCCTGCGGTCTTTGATTTTATACTATGTATGTAGAGCGTGAGATGCAAGCGTTCTACTATTTGGTTATTTACTTGATTAAACATTATTATAATATCACTGGATTTCGATATCAAAATGTTTTGAGTTATAGTAAGGTAAAAACCGTCCATGTTTATGTGTGGGCTGGTCTTACTATTATCCTTTTGGTTTCAAAAGGATTTTCAAAGTTAAACCGTATGGTTGGAATTTACTCACACCAGTCCCATGACTGACCCAGAGTTTATTTTTTTTGTTTTCCCTAAACTCTTGGGTGCTCAAACTTGTACGGGCAGTCAAATGTTTCAGGCTTTATAGATACACTTGGAGGAGCTTGAAGCAGAAGTCTTCACTATTGGTTATTTAGAGTTATTTCCGTTGTATCAAATGTTATGTTATACTCTGATATGGTATGTATATACAAAACAGATTTGTATTTTAAAGTTATGTTACATAATATATTTTATTCGTTCCGTTGTGAGATTCGTGTTTACTCTGATTATGTTCAGCTTTGTTCTTCTTCCTCTTCTATTCTATTAGTTTCTATCTTTTCTATCTCATCCTCTAATTTCTTTCTATTAATGACGTGGTATTTTCGGTGTCTGAACAGTCGACGCTGGGTTTTGTGTTGATTTTCGGAGTCGAAAATCCCAGTTTGTTATAGTTAATATCAGAGCAGAAGGTTAAGTGATTACCTTGGCTCTGTGGCATAACTCAATAGAGATGGGATTAGTAATACCCTAGATTAAGTATGAGTGTATATATATGAGCGCGTATTTGTAAATTGGTATAAAAACTAATTTATATTATGTTGGTTGGTTTGGCGAGCGGTTTATGAATTCTGGTCGATACTGGATTGCAAACTGTATCGATAGGTGTTTCTAAACTCTTGAACAGAGTAATTCGACACAGTATGTTTTGAAAAGAGGGTAATCGAAATAATTTTACCCAAAAATATATTTTGATATAAAAGAAGTATATATCTTGATATTGTTATAATATATTGGATATGATGATCATTATTATGACTAAATAAGATTATAATTGAGTTAGTTACATAAATAACCAATTGAATATTATATAAGTATAATATGCAAATCAGATGAACTAAATCTGAATTTAAAACCAGAATTGAAATAAAACTCTAGAAACTTGGAAAAGAGTTGGAAATAATGTTTGAATTAAATATATGGGAATTTAAAAATCCTGGGAGATTTGAAATTATTTTCCAAGTGTTGTGAAAGGTATTTTGAAGTAAAAGTCAAATGGAAGTGTTTTAAAATGGATTTTGAAAAGTAATACAGTATTGAACTCACTTCGATCACGGGAAAATAACCCTGATGATGAACCATGGCATCATCAGTGTAGTTTTCGAGTTTCTAAGTGACGGATTACTACCAGGGATTTTGTTTTGAATTTTTTTGAGAAAACTTGTTGGTTTTGAACCCTGAAAAGGAATATCTGGTTTTTGAGAAAATAAACTGTTTAAAAACTCCCAGAACAGGTTTTTAAATTAAAAACAAGTTACATTAAATTTTTTGAAACAAATTGGAATTGAACTGAAGAGAGTTAAGTTGAAATTGAATTGTATTATGGAGATATCAAGTGAAACTGGATTTTAGAATGTAATTAGACTTGGGTGAATTAAAATGGGTTGAAAATCAGATTAGATTTCTAAGGTGAAGAAAAGTGATGAGGTAAAAAAAATTAGGTAATATAACTGGTTCGAGAAATTAAATTGAGAATGGAATTGGATTGTGAGTAGACGCTTGGAATTGAGGTTGGGACTTGAAAATTTGAAAGGGAATTCGACTTAAGTATAAGCGGATGATTGGTGACCAATTGGAGTATGAGATTTTTGAGTTCTTTTGGCAAGACACTTGGCTCTTTTATTTCTCTTGGGATTGGAGATGGCCTAGAGAGGCGAAGTTGTAGTAGTACCAGTTGAGCTGTGCAGAGGAGATGCTGGCGAAATTTTCTGGAAATTTGAGCTGTTACGAAATTTTCAGAATTTTGAAAATATTCAAATTAAGAAGGAATTAATATTTAATTAGAATTAATTAGTTCAGTTGAAACTGTAATTATGAAGTAGATGAAAAATATTTTTAACCTGTTTACAACAGAGATTGTAGAATTTTCCCCATCTTAGCAATTTCGAGGACAAAATTATTTTAAGAGGGAAGGAATGTAACGTCCCGCATTTTTATCGGTTCGTATTTGAATATTTTATCAGTTTAAATATTGAATTCGTAATATAAATGGATTTATATATTAATAAAAACGAAGTTGTACGTATAAATATATATATATATATTTATTTAATATAATTGAGCTCATAACGACGCTGCAGTTCGTAATTTAACGTTATGAACTTCAAATGAGTGTACAGGACCCGTTATAAGTCGGATTTCTGCGAAACAAGAAACGATGGAATCTGTTGAACTGTATTTTTCCAATGGAAGTGAAAAATCGAATTTTTGGATTATATATTGCAAGATATATGCAAATCAAATATTCAAATAGTCGTTGTGGAATCGTTTATCGACCGTAACGGTTTATTCGATATAACTAGATATTGTTTTCGAATTTAGATAAGGTTCTTTTGAGGCGTAGTGATAATATAATTTTTAGAATTTTACTGAAATTTTTAATTAATTAAATATGCAACTTTTTATTTGGAGTATCTTGCACCCTGTATCGATATTTTTGGGTTTCAAAATATGAGTCAACGTACCGATATTATTATATTTTTGGGATCGAGGCACCTTGCTGGACCTATCTGTATTTTTATTTCTGTCCGCAGCCGCCCGGACGTGAACGAAATTTATGTAACGAAGTACACTTAGATTTTTGAAAACATATATATATATATATATATATATATATATATATATATATATATATACCTAAGCATGTACATGTTTAGAACGAAATAAAAACTAAATAGAAACAATGAACACATGACTTATGAGGACACAACTATTGAGTTAATACACCTATTATATGGTGGGTAGCCAAGTTTATAACGTATATAAAATACGGTTCATAAACACAAAGCTTGCAAGAAAACGTAAATTGTCCCATGCCACACAGCTACATTTTCAAAGTCAGCTACTCTAATATAACAAACGTGAAGCTTCCCACCATATCCTTGTCAAAGCCCTCACCTAAATTAAATGAAACATAGGCATTAGTCCTTGTTTGAATTAAATGAAAAGCAGGGAACCCGTACCATATTGCTTGCGGCTTTCATCAAAATAAATACATGCACCACTGTTGGAAATGACAAGACTTCCTATCTATGCTACTTATTTCTTGAAGACTAAAATGACACATGCATATGTTGAAGTAACCCATGTTGCGGCCACACTGGAATTTCACCTACCTACCCTAAACTAGACTGAGACATCTCAATACAGAGTTGTGTTTTCCAAATCAAATACGGTACGTATCCTATGGCCTAAGCACGTACGTAGACAACATTGATTGAAGGAAAAATTCATAGCAATACAGCCTTGAAATCAGAACAACATGCCTATTTTTCACGCAGGATATGCTTTGAAATTTTAGCAGCCTAATTAAGTAAACACTGTCACCTATCCTCCTACACTTTCGAATACTTCATTACAAAGGAATTGATAACCTACCCTAAGCCTACGTCTCCTGCAACTTGCTTGCCAAGGAAGCACCGCTATATATATAACTCGAGAAAAGCTTCATTTCTCAACGCATAAGAAGAAAAACCCACTCATTTTCAAAGTATATCGTCCCTTCAAAAAAATTAAAACCTCCACTTAAAATCTTAAACTGTATATTTATGCAGTGCCATGACAAAAGCTTTATATATATATATATATATATATATATATATATATATATATATTTGAGGGGGGTTCGCATGACACTTTGTATTCACGGATAGGCTAAGGCGGCAAGCCAGTGGGATTTAAGGGCGTTGTTGAGGTCACCATGCGGTTTAGTGGGGAAAAATGTTTATAGGAGGCGCATGGAAAGGAGGAGTGTACGGAGTGAGAGATAGTGGTGGACAAAAGTGGCACAAGCATTCCATTTCAGCAAGCTTATGCTAGACGTCGGTGGCTTTCGAGTTCATGGTATGGGGTTTAAATGGTGTTGAAATGGCATGACATGGTGGTGACATTGTGAGATGCTCGGTGCAAATAATAACTTGGAGTGGTAACGTGATAAGTGTACAGGCAGGGTAGGCATATACATGACGGGCATTCTGGTGTTGCTCGAGCTAGATTTAATGGTGTATGGAGTTAGGTTTTGGCAAGGGAAAAGCATGGCTATGGCTTGCGGATATTATTTGAAGAAGTTCGGGTGTACTGTCAAAAGTTGGCAGGAATGGCGCATGTAGTTAAATGGGGACATGCGCAGATTTGGGTTCGCTGTAGACCACGAAAGCGGGCTCCTGTGGTTTCAATCCAAGGAGATAATGTGTAGGACATAATTAATGTGGTGATTACTTAAACTTGGTTATGGTAATTTAAATTATGATATTGGTGGAGAAGCTGTTTGGCTCATGGAGTAGGGACTTTCGTGTGGTAGACAGTGTTTTTGTGTGGGAACCAGTTGGTTGAACGTTGAAGAGGTGGATATTGGTGCGTGATCGATAGTGGACAGGATGGGGAGCTCAAGTGGTGTGGTGCACATGATGATCGGAGATCTGCAATCTGGTGGATATGTGCAAGGCGCATGAACGAGAGGCTGGGCGGAGGTTGGCATGTAGATGTTGTTTGTCTTGTGGGGTTCATTGGAAGGAGACGGTAACACGTGGTACAGGCAATTGGTGTGGTAGGCATGGGGTTTAAAAAGGAAATTTGCGAGGGGGTCTTGATGGAATTAACAAAAAGGGAAGTGACGCAAGTCTGTATAGAGCGTGCTCCTGTGAAAACCCGTAACTTCGCCGGTGAGGAAAGCGCGGATAGTTCGAGAACAAGCCACAACAGAACGCAGACGAAAGAACATTTCATTGTATATTACAACAATGCATCAGATTACAAGAATATACAGAGTATAAATAAATAAATATTACACAGAAATATCAGAGATTTAAATTACATTTAAATACATAGCAGCGGAAAATAATACAATACACAACTAGAAGAGATATATGGATACAAAGCTTTCCGGATATCATCCTAGCTGTAAACCAGGATCCTGTGAATATAAATCTGCAAAACCAAAACTACTAGCTGCCCGTGTCGAAAATAGGGGCACCCAGAGTTTAGGTTAAAACAATAAACTCCAGGTCAGTCATGTGACTGGTGTGAGAACTAAAACAGTTATTAATCTTTATTTTAAAAGTTAGGTAAATCAAGGGACCACGCCGTATAACACGGAACGGGTTTCCTCCCAAGAACTCCAGTGCATAAAACAACAGCGCAATGCTAAATAAAGAAAAATGAAGCTATTATAAGACCCAGGTCCCATCACACAATGCAATAGAAGCCGGAGGATAGGGTTTTTACCTTATAATAACCAAGAATGCTTGATACGTTTAAAACAAATCATTTGATACTATTATAAGTGCATATTGTATAAAATATCTTCAAATCATAAGTATCAATCATAGACGGCATAAGCGCACCATCCCACTATGTCGCCATACTAGGCTCTACAAATAAAACCGGAATACACGTATTGGAAATTGGATTTCCATCATGGTGGCTCCTGATTCGAAAGATCGATCGCGTAATTCAATTCCCCACGGCTTACGTCCCAGCAAGAGAAAACACCGTCTGCACATCCGCACATTTGGGACCAGAGTACCACCGCGGCTTACGTCCCAGCGAGAGAAAACACCGCCTACTCTATATATCCCTGAGCACTAAGCTCATCTCGGTCGACCGAATCCACGACACCACTAAGGTGCCCATCCACTAAAAAGCATACTGATCAAACCACCAGTTTACCACCATACCGGGATGTGAGGCTCGCGAATCAATGCTATACACAAAGCCATGCTATATTAAAGCTGCGCTTTGATCATCAACCACCAAACTTTGCTTTTCAACAAAAGTCTGGATCACTGCATCTCAGCATGCCACACTATCAATCCATATCGTACCACTGATTTCTGCCAATATATAACCTCTGAGCTCGTATGTCTCAGAGAAGGGCATTAAGCAAGAGAATAAATTCCCCGCTGCCAAACAGATATATATTTAGTAGAGATCAACGAATACGATATAAAGGAATACAATGTCAGACACACCATCCATTTACAAGTCCGTTCTAGGTCTGAACGAAACCGGAGGCACTTTCCTCGCATATCCATCCATCTCCAAGTACGTCTGGACGACCACCAACTATTTCCATCCTCTTGGGTGTACAGCCCAATCAGGATCGTCAGTAATTATCCAAATGGTGTGAAGACTTCCGGTCTTCAACCACCGTCTTCATCTTCGACATATCGTCGAATCGGTTATTCAGAATGGGAATAAACCCAACCTTTCCGAACAACCCGCGTATATTAAAAATAAATGTTACACAAACACAACATACGCGTCATTCCAATTCATTAGTTACTAACCGTAAATCAGTAAGAGAGCAATTCCCCAAATATTAACCCCGAAGGCCGAAACCAACATCAGATCAATATCCAGGAAACCATTCTTCTTAACTAACCTTCAGCTAGTTTTTAAATTTCAATTCTTAGGGAAGGATTCCCATTAATTTTATCCAAGATAAATTCTTTAAGATTTATCCTTTAATCTTCCTTTGGATGTCATTTCAAACCAAATTAGGGTTTTCCAAACTAGTCGAGATTAGCGAACCACACCGAAGTAATTATTTGTTTTATTTCCCAATCCCAACCTATTCATCCCATGAAGCAAAACTGGTAATACTCCATATCTAACACCACGGTGTTATCGGTAAAATTAATTACCATTTCACGTTCAAATCTAATTAAAGATTTAACTATCGCTTTGGAGCAAAACTGGTGATACTCCATTCTCGCTTATTTGCCAAATTTGATAATTTAGATTATCAATTCACGTTTCAATCTAATTTCATATTCATTAAAACTCTTTTTACTGGGTTAAAGAGCTAGTGTCATTTAAAACACAGTTCACGATAAACCCAAATCATATCCTATTTATTATCGGGTTAAAGGACTAGTGTTATTTAAAACACTGTTCACGATAAACCCACGAATCAATCCTAATTCAGTTCCATTTTATTTATTTAAAAATAAATAGGTTTTAATTTTAGTTCAAAACTAGTACATTTCGATAAAAATATATTTTTATCTTTTCAAATATGGGGTTTTTCATCCTTATTTTTCCCAAATCATTTCTTATGATTTTACACAAATTTTTGATATTTTTAATAATTTTATCAAGGCCCGTACAGTCGATTTCCATCAACGGCCATCGAACTGCACTTACAACGACCTTTTTTGAATTTGATTTGGATATAACTCCAAATCCAACCGTTAGATTTCAAATTTCTAATATTCGTTAGAAAGCTCTTTTCGATACGAACCCAACGGTTCCGGTTTTAGGAGAATCCGTCGGTCGGATCTCCCGTAATGTTCGTTTGAAATAAATGGTCGAAATTTACGAACTGCCGCGGCGCGGCGAGTTCTATTCAGGCCGTTATATTATATATAATATATATATTTCATCGATTTCTATTTAAAACGAATTATATAAATAGTTTTAATTTTGTTTCAAAAACAATTTCAACTTCCATTTCAATTCAAATCAAAATTGAATTTTTCCTTATAAATTCATTTTAAAATTCATTTTTATTCAATTCAAATTTCAATTCAATTTGAATTCATTTCAATTCGTTTTCAATTCAATCCAAATTCAAATTGGTTTTCTATTCGATTCAATTCAAATTGGTTTTCTATTCCATTCAGTTGAAATTGGTTTTCTATTCAATTCAATTCAAATTGGTTTTCTATTCAATTCAAATTCAATTCATTTTCTATTCAATTCAAATTCAATTCATTTTCTATTTGAATCAAATTCATTTCGTTATCTATTTGAATCAAATTCGTTGTATATTCAATTGAAATCAAATCCGTTATATATTCAATTCGAATTCAATTCGTTATATATTCAATTGAAATCAAATTTGTTTTCTATTCAATTCAATTTGAAATCGTTTTATATTCAATTCATTTCGAAATCGTTTTATATTCAATTCATTTCGAAATCGTTTTATTTTCAATTCATTTCGAAATCGTTTCATATTCAAATCATTTCGAAATCGTTTCATATTCAATTCATTTCGAAATCGTTTCATATTCAATTCATTTCGAAATCGTCTCATATTCAATTCATTTCGAAATCGTTTCATATTCAATTCAATTCGAAATCGTTTTATATTCAACTCATTTCGAAATCGTTTTATATTCAATTCATTTCGAAATCGTTTCATATTCAATTCATTTCGAAATCGTTTTTCAATATTCATTTCGAAATCGTCTCATATTCAATTCATTTCGAAATCGTTTTATATTCAATTCATTTCGAAATCGTTTTATATTCAATTCATTTCGAAATCGTTTCATATTCAATTCATTTCGAAATCGTTTTATATTCAATTCATTTCGAAATCGTTTTTCAATATTCATTTTAAAATGAATAAAATCGATATAAATATCGTTCACGTCAAAATGGCGTCCATCTAATCAACACGGCTTCATATATTTCTGTTTTCAAATATTCTATTTCAAATATTTCGTTTTCAAATATTTCTACCTCAAATATTTCTACTTCCAATATTTCTACTTCAAATATTTCTACTTCAAATATTTTTATTTCAAATATTTCTACTTCAAATATTTCTATTTCAAATATTTTTATTATTAAAATATTTCGTTCAACACATGACTAATCTCAACGGATGAGTACTGTCAACACATGAACCTTTATTTTATAATATTATTTATTTTTCAAATTGGAATGAGGCCCAAACAATCACCATATAATGTCAATTATATGGATTTTCATACATCACACGTATATAATAGCATTGAAAAATAATCAACCATCAACCAAAGTGCACTACACCGTATAAGCATCAAATATAGATATCTAACGCTTATAACAGCCTGTCAATCAATCGATCGACATATTTAATTAATCAGGATGAGTGAACTTCAAATTTCATCCCAACACCCGTGTGGGGTTTCAAATCAACATACACATATTTTATTTGTGCATTTGGGCAATGTGTAAAATTTATCGTCCCAATCAATGTCCTTCAAATAGGTGTACATAAACAAACCGTCCGGTTTGTAAATGAATATCTCATTTTATTCACATCCACGTTAAAAATTATATTTTTAACGATAAAATATTTTATTTCAACACATGAATTTCTATTCAGTTCATTTACACAATAAAAATGATATTTTTATTTTTCTAACATATTTTAGAAAATTTCGGCGGCATAACGGCACGATACTAGAAACGGGACGAGGCCTAGCCTTATCCCCGGTCTAGTGAAGGCCCACGCCATTCACACATCAATCAAATCCATTCCATTTCACCAAACAATTCAATTCAAACCAAATAATCTAACCAACTACACAACCAAACAATTAAACAAACAAGCCATCCATGGTCTGTGGATGACGGGTGTCGGGTGCTACTAAACACCGTCTGCATCCTAGTATATATATATATAACTAGAAAAAGAAATTTGAAGAGTGAGAAGTTCTCACCTTTGGGATCCACTCCTCCATTCTCTATTTCTGAACGGTTTGGATTCGTATTCGGTTTCTAATCGGTTCCATTGTAGTCTGTTTCAAACGATTTTTATATTAAACATCACATTTTTATTTCAACGCTAAACGGATAAAAATCACACATTTTAACACTATGTTATTATATAAATTTAAAACCATGTCAATTTTATTTCTAAGGTAATGCCAATTTTATTTTCAAAGCAAATCTATTTTTACTTTGTTTTTATATATTTTATAAGAACAACTTCATATATATTTTAAAACAAGTTCATATATATATATATATATATATTAAACAACTTCATATACATTTTAAAACTGATTTTAAATAAACTATTAACGTAAAATAAAAACAAAAAATAATTAAAAGGGTTAAACCTTTCTTTCCCGTAATAGCCTGGAACCACGTCGATTTGAGTTTGCTCGTGCCACCATCACCAGAGCTGATCAGAGCAGGATCGAAGACCACCATGAGGGGTGCCAGAACGCCACCTTCCCACGCCAGGTGGCGGCTTCCAATTCGATGGCCCAAGGAGGTCTAAAATCGGCGGCGAACGATGGTAGTTTATGGGACAAATTCGAACAGCCTACCCAAATAAAACCTATCATAGCCGTATCAATTGAAAGAGGGTGAAAATCTCTACCCCTTTTCCGTTGAAACTACAATTTAAATCGGAATAGATTAAGAGGAATTTGGGGATTTGTTCTAGAGCGATATCGGTCGAGAATTTTGAAGAACGGCGGCTCGATGGATTTTAGGGTTTTGATGGTTAGATGGGGCTATTTATAATATTATTAAATTATTATTCTATTCTATTAATTATTTTGTTATGAAATTTCGCATACGAACTTCAAATCTATCCCAACGATTGTCGCCCCTAGCTAATTATCCCTATTCCGGACACAATAGGATATGTATCACAGGCCAATTCGACCGTTATGATCAGTTTCCGTTGAATTTAAAATATAAATCTTTATATATTCCATTTAAATGCACATTTCAATTTACCGGGGCCACACACTAACTCGAAAAATTCCAGAAAAATTATTTCTAGCTTCGTATCGACGATACGGTCCTACCGAAACTAATTTCGTCGAATTCTGAGACCGTTAGAAAAATGGCCATTTTCTAGTCGATTAAAATCAACTGAAACTGGTCAAATGCGTTTTCTTTTGCCACGCTCACATATTGAATCAAAAATTTATGAAATTTGAAACCTAGCAATAATTTGACATCACGAACCCAACAAAAGTGGTTTCGTCGAAATCCGAGGTCATTTGCAAAATTTCCATTTTTAAGGGCCTGAATTCCATAGCGACTATTCAGAATTTTCAACTGGACATATCTTTTGATTCCCGTTAAGAAATTTTGATTTTTCGGATTTGTTGGAAAGATATCATCAAATAGATCCTATTATTTTTGGTTTCACTAAATTCCGAATTGTTTTGCACCCGGTACATTCAATTGAAGTTTGAAATCAAATTATCGAACTACCGCGCCATTTTCAATTCCTTTTATAAATACAAATAAATATTTATATTCTAACGACGACGTATATAATATATACGTCGAATTATATTCAAAAATAAATTTCTCGTCGATATTATTTAAAATAATTCATTTTAAATAATCAAAATTCGCTAAAATTACCAAAATAAAATTTTTAAACTGGCCCAGATTTTTGGGTTGTTACAGCTCCAGCCCTTAGTTAAGGAGATATTCGTGGTGAAGGGGATCTCGATAATATCAGTAATGGTTGCGTTAATACTGAGAATGGGGTTGACGTTTCACGGCAGTAGTGTTGATGGTTCGGGAATCGGTGTTTAAAAAAATGAAGAAGCAGCGTGAAGCGTTTGTGTCTTGAGCGAGCCGGCAAATGTTTCAGCGTTGAAAGATGGCAGAATTAAACGCCTGATCAGATTTACTGATGCAAATCGTTATTTAACGGTTGACGCGCAAAGGTGAGTAAATTCACTAACTCTGTTTTATTTAAAATATTTTAATTATATTTTAAATAATGGTTGAATGCTGTGTGATGGTTGTTTAGGCAGATTATAGTTAAATTGGTTGAAATATTATATATCGTTGCATATGTACACATCACCGATTGGATACTGATTCCATCGATTATAACATTCCCTAGGATGGAACCAATGATAATTGTTGACTAACATCTGTGGATGCGGAAACCGGTTGGAGGAATCCAACCGGATTCCTCAATATTTATATGTACTATTTGTTTTATATAGATGCACTATTTGAACCCAAATGACTTTTAAAACCTTGTGTTGATATTAGCGTTGAATGGAAATTCAAATGTTATTTTGATTTAATCAATAGATGATATCGATTAAGAAAGTGGAAACAACCAACCATAAATGTATCATTTGTTTTAACCGCTATTGTTTTAGCAAAATCCCACCGTGTGCGAAGCACTTGTTTCACCATACTTACTAAATGATTTGGTAAAGTGGATTCTTATATTAATAAGATTAATAAGTAAGTAGGCGGAGATTAACTTGATGATTAATAACAAGAATTTATTGTTTTAAGAACAATTAAATGAGATATTTACAAATAGATTATGGTTGATTTCATATTAAGTAAGATTAGTCAGAATCGATTATTGTTTATTTAATAGTAAATGAGATTATTTAGAAATAAATTATTATTTTTATAGTAATTGATACAAGTGAAATTATTTGGATTAATTAATGTTATTTATTCAAAATGAAAAGATTTGTTAGAATTGATTAGTGGGTTAATCATGGCTAAATATTTACCAAGCAAACTATTTTGATCAATAACTAGTTATTTAATTAAATTAGATTGGGCTGATTAATCTAATGTACTAAATTAACGAATAGTTGATTTAGTTTAAATAAGATTTTAAAGTATAAGGGATTTGTCTAAAGAAGACAAAGCGAAGAGGAATGTTAAATAAGGGATTTGTCTAAGAAAGATGAAGCGGAGAGAAATGTTTATAAATGGATTTGTATAAGCTAATGTAAATAACCGAGTATTCAAAATAAGGATATGGCGTCATAAAACCATATTTAAAATATAGCAAGAAGCACGTTTACGGATTTTAAAGTATAAGGGGTTAGAGTTCCGAACTTATATCTATTCTAAGATAAGAATGTGGTTGATCAAGGTCTGAGAGGTAATTAAAATACCCCAACTTGAACGACTTCACTATTATCGAAGGATGGTATTTGTTTGTAATGGAAAGAGATGCCAAGATTTTTGTAACGGAAAGAGATGTCAGGATTTTTGTAACGGAAAGAGATGTCAAGATTTTTGTAACGGAAAGAGATGTGAAGATTTTTGTAATGGAAAGGGATGTCAAGATTAGTTATACAGAGAATATTATAGCGTATGACAAGTCCTAGAACTATAGTGATAAAATAACGTTGTTGACTAAGCTTAAGCGTGACTGTGATATCGAGATTAGTATAAAGGAAATATTACAGCGTATGATAAGTTTTAAACTACAACGATAAATCCCATTTGATATTAAATACAAGGCTCTGAATAGAAAATATATTGGCTTATATACAAAATCAAATCCCACAACCAACAAATATCGTCTTGGAAATAACGATATAAATATATCTTTCAAATTTCCATAACAAATCTGTATAATCACGAAATCCAACATCGAAATATTCCGAGGACAATTATGATTCAAATCAATTCCAATTTATATATTGGAAATTCTGGTTACTTTTAAAACCCTTTCAAATCCAATTTATTAATTTCAAAAATAAATGGATTATAATTCTAGTTCAAAACTAGTTCATTTCGATAAAAAACTATTTTTATCTTTTCAAATATGGAATTTTTCATCCCAATTCTTTCCAAATCATTTCTTATGATTTTACACTAATTATTGATATTTTTAATAATTTTATCAAGGCCCGTACAGTCGATTTCCATCAACGGCCATCGAACTGCACTTACAATGACCTTTTCCAAATTTGATTTGGACCTAATTCCAAATCCAACCGTTAGATTTCAAATCTCTAATATTCGTTAGAAAGCTCTTTTCGATACGAACCCAACGGTTCCGGTTTTAGGAGAATCCAACGGTCGGATCTCCCACAATGTCTGTTCGAAGTCAATGGTCGAAATTCGCGAACTGCCACAGCGTGACGCATTCTTTTCAGGCCATTATATATATCATATAAATATATTATATATATTTCGTCGATTTCCTTTTAAAATGCATTTTATTAATTGTTTTAAATTCGTTTTCGAAACGATTTCAACTTCATATTCAGTTTCAAATCAAAATTGAATATTCCACATCATTGATATATAAATGATAACATTTTCAAAACATTAGATTTTGAAATCAATTCCTTTTCGATATTCATTATAAAAATGAATAAAATCGATATAAATATCGTTCGCGTCCAAATGGCGTATATGTAATCAACACGGCTTTATATATTTCAATAACTTCGTTATTCTATTCAACAAATGAATATTTTCTTCAACACATGAATATATATTACTTTCAACACATGAATATATATTAATTCTTACTTACAATAAAAATGTGAATTTTATTGTATAAGTATCTCGTTCAACACATGAATAGTTTCAACACATGAATATTCTCAACACATGAGTATTCTCAACACATGAGTATTGCCAACACATGACTATTTTGTTTATTCAACACATGAATATAATTTATTTTCTAAATTGGAATGAGACCCAATCAATATAATGTTAATTATATAGATTCCATACGACACATGCATATAATAGCAATGATAAATAATCGACCATCATCCAAAGTGCACTTCACAACTATTTGTCAACCTATCGATCGACATACAACCAAATAATTGGGATCAGTGTACACCAAATATCATCCCAACACCCGTGTGTGGTTTCAAATCAACAAACAAAGATTTTTATTTGTGTAGTTGGGCGATGTGTAAAATTTATCGTCCCAATCCATATCGGTCAAATGGGTGTACATAAACAAATTGTTCGATTTGTAAATTAATATTTATTTATTCACATTCACGTTAAAAATTATATTTTTAACGACCAAAATATTCTAATCAGTTCATTTATTCAATAAAATGATATTTTTATTTTTCTAACATATTTTAGAAAATTTCGGCGGCATAACGGCACGATACTAGATTAGCCTTATCCCCAGTCTAATAATGGCCTGCGCCATAAACATACATAATCATATCAATCCAATTCACATCACCAAACCAAATTCAAACAAACACATGAATCAACACAAACATGTCGTCCATGGTCTGTGGACGACGCGGAATAGTCATATATGCAGTTACATAATAAATAACTGTATAAATAAATTCAGTGAGAGAGTTCTGAACTTTGGTTTCCACTCCGCCGTTTCATTTCTGAATTTTTGAACGGCTTGGATTTGCCCGAAATTCAACGCAATCCTTTACACGCTGTTCATAGTAGAAATCACATTTTTATTATCACTACATGTACATAAAAATCATATTTTAATTTTCCACTTCATATATATAAAAATCGAATTTTTATCTCTTCTTCATATATATAAAAATCGTATTTTTATATCGATGTTCATATAATAAAAATCATATTTTCATTTTCCACTTCATATATATAAAAATCGAATTTTTATCGCTTCTTCATATATATAAAAATCGTATTTTTATATCTCTACTACATATGTAAAAATCACTCCTTTACACCGCTACTTCCATGATAAAAAAATATATTTTTATCTTGCTAGTAATATAATATAAATTATATTTTTACTCCTCTACATACATAAAAATTATATTTTTAACTCATTATATATATAAATTATATTTCTATTACTCTACATAAATAAAAATCATATTTTTATTATGAGGCTATATATATATATATATAAATCATATTTTTCCTTCATCAAAAGTCATATCTTTACTAATTAAAAACCTTATTCTTTTTCTTCAGACAAAAATCCAATTAAAACTGAAAAATAAAATTAAATATGTAAAAGAAAAAACTTACATCAATTTAATCTAAGGTTTCAGCATTGGAATCAGAGACTGTTGAAGTTAGGTGGCGGGTCGGAGCATCATCGGAGGCGCGCTGGAGGCGGCGCTGGTCGGCGTGGGTCCGGCGTAACAGGCAGAGGGAGGCTCGATGGTGCAGTTTCCGATTCCTGCGCGGGTGGTCTTCTGGCTAGCTGCGGGTTCGAGAAGGGGCGGATGGAGAGAATCAGAGGAGGAGAGAAGAAGGAGGAGGCAATGGCGCGAGGTGGTGGTTGGCCGGTGGGGCGTCGACGGAGGATGAAAAAGGGAGCGACGGGTTTTTGTAAGAAAGGGAAGCGGGTTTTCAATGTTGACCGAAGGTTGTCGGAGACAAGGGTTTGACTTTGAGTTGGTATTTATATATGTTTTTATTTTATTATTCTTTTAATTTCATAAAGCGACTTTTTATTTCGAACCGTAAATTGAACCCACCGACTGTCGTCCCTAATGTATTACCCTCATTCCGAACGCAATGGGATATGTCCCATAAGCCAATTCGACCGTTTCGATCATTTTTCGATTTAACTAAAATATAAATCTATATATTCACTTTTAAACGTACATTTCAATTTACTAGGGTCACATACGAACTTTAAAAATTCCAGAAAAATTATTTCTAGCTTCGTATTGACGATACGGTCCTAACAAAACTAATTTCGTCAAATTTGAAGACCGTTTGAAAAATGGTCATTTTCTGGTCGATCCAATTTAACTGAAACTGTTAAAACACGTTTTACTTCGCCACGCTCACATATTGATTCAGAAAATTATGAATATTTGAATCTAGCAATAAATTGGCATCCTAGATCCAACAAAAGTGGTTTCGTCGAAAACGAAGGTCGTTATTTAAAATTTCCATTTTTAAGGGCCAGAATTCCATAGCGACTATTCTGAATTTTCATTTGGGCATAACTTTTGATTCCCGCTATGAAATTTCAATTTTTCAGATTCGTTTGAAAGATATTCTCAAATAGATTCTAATATTTTTTGTTTCGCTAAAATCCGGTTTATTTTGAATCCTGTACGTTGATTTGAAATTTGAAATCGAATTTTCAAACTACCGCGCCATTTTCAATTCCTTTTATAATTAAAATAAAATATCTATATTCTAACGTCGATTCAAATAAATATATATACTTTCTAATTCTATTCAATATAAATTTTTCATTGTTATTATTTAAAATAATTCATTTTAAATATTCAAAATTCACTAAAATTGCCAAAATAAAAATTTTAAATTGGTTCAGATTTTCGGGTTGGTACAATCACCTCCACTTAAAACTTTTCGTCCCCGAAAAGGAACGAAGCTGAAAGTTGTTTTACAAATCAACTCAACTTTCATTATTTTCATTATGGCTTAAGTTCTTCAACTTTTTAGTTTCTAAAAACTTTTCAAATTTTTCAAAAATTTGGCTAACACCCTAAATTTTCGAAAAATTTCGCCATAACCTCCCCTGCACGGGAGCACCGGGAAAATCCCGAAATCGCCATACAGGCTTTCCAATCGAAAAAGAAAAAGAAACAGCCAAGCGGCTAGCCAATCGGCTCATAAAATCATCAAAAACCCCAAGAAATACAATAAACATATACCTATTTGTCGGGCAAAATTTTTATTCCTCTTCTCTAGCCTCCTTGCTATGACCTGTTCAATGGATACACATATATATGTACATGCATGCATGCAATTCCAAACAATTTCCAATATAGTTCAATATTTGAACAATTTGATTATATGGTTCAAATTTTAATTAATCAACCAATAATCAAACAACATAATCATCAATCACTTAGTTGATTATCATTTCAAATTCATAATTTTGATATATAGTCAAAAATCACATTTTTGGTGCCAAATCACAACAATTCGCCCTATCTAGTTTTGGTTCTTACACTAGTCAATTGGAAATATATAGAAATCCCACTTTTGAAACTCGAACATAAACACTGATGATGATATATCAATCATCAGTATCATCTCCGGACGACTAGAGTGTGATGCTATATCTATCCAGTATATTAAAACTTCAAACACACGTGGATCAGACATATACGCAAAATCTTTATATACTTGATTGTCCAAATCCATTTAAAATAAATATTCGAATACATATAATATGATTTAAATTTTCAAAACAAAAATTGTTTTCAATTTAAAAATATACTCTTCACACTCGTTCTAGGATATTACTAATCCTATCTCTAACGAGTCATTCTCATTGGATATTACTAATCCAATCTCTGATGAATTCTTTCATTTGGTTCTAACGTGTCTTGTTCTCCGAGCTCTGTAAACCAGAGCTCTGATACCAAAATGAGATGAACCGAACTTCCCTGTGAAGGAAAGCACGGATTGCTTTAAGGACAAGACACATCGGAACACAAACAAAAGAACATTTCATTGCTTATTACAACAATTCCATCAGAATAAAAGAATATACAGAGTATGAACAAATATTATACATTTGATAAACATCATAGACTACAATTTACAATGCTGCGGAAAATAATACAAAACACAACTGAAGGCGATATACGGATACAGAGCTTTCTGAATATCATTCTAGCTGTAAATCATGATCCTGTGAATATAAATCTAGAAAACCAAAACTACTAGCTTCCCATGCAGAAAATAAGGGCACCCAGAGTTTAGGTTAAAATAATAAACTCCAGGTGAGTCATGTGACTGGTGTAAGAACTAAAACAGTTATTAATCTTTATTTTAAAGTTAGGTAAATCAAGGGACCACGCCGTATAACGCGGAATGGGTTTCCTCCCAAGAAAAGTAGTGCATAAAACAATAGCGCAATTCTAAATAAAGAACAATGAAGCTATTATAAGAACCAGGTCCCATCACACAATGCAACGCAAGCTGGAGGATAGGGTTTTATCTTATAATAGCCAAATAATGCTTGATACGTGAAATTCCATCTTTTATTATTACTATAAGTGTATAGTGTCAAAACAATTTCAATCATAAGTATCAATCATAGACGACATAAGTGCCCCATACCACTATGTCGCAATATATAGGTTCTACAATCAAAACCGCAAAGTCACATACTGGAACTTGGATTTCCATCTGTGAACCGAGGCAAGGGGTCGTCCTCACCGCTTCGAGACTGTCTATCCCAAGTCTCGGGCAAGCGCGTAAGCAAGCCTTGGATTGTCAGGGCCGGTCCACCGATGTGGATTATTATGCCTGAACACAGCGTTTCACACCCTTTGGGGCGTAAATGAGCCAAATGACTCCATCAGCTCCACATAGTCACTGATATATCCGAGGCGCCTCGCAATCCAACAACCACACAGGTGAAAATAATATAAATGTCAGGGCTGGTAGGTCACTGACACCACCCTAGCTAGAAGGAAATGCATGCCCTCCCTGAGGTCCTTCTCCCGTTTCTGGTTCACACCGAGGTGTGAGGCTCGCGAATTAACGCTACACAAAGCTATGCCACACAGGCGGTGCTTTGTTCATCAACCACAAGACTATGCTTTTCAAAAAAAGCCTTGATCATTTGCATCTCAGCATGCCACATAGGAAATTCACGCTATGCAACCAATATCAATCACACAGAATGAAATCCGATGTCAGAAACACATCCATTTACAAGTCCGTTCTGGGTCTGAATGAAACCGAAGGCACCTTTTACCTCGCACATCCATCGATCTCCAAGTACGTCTGGGCGATCACCAACTGATTCCCTCCTCTTGGGTGTACAGCCCAATCAAGATCATCAGTAATTATCCAAACGATGTGAAGACCTCCGATCTTCATCCTCGACACCTCATCGAAACAGTTATTCAGAATGGGATAAAACCGGTCTTTCTGAATAACTCGCGTATATAATAAACAAGTGTTACACAAACACAACATACACCTCATTCCAATTTAGAATATTCTTTTATTCAAATATTCACATCTATAGGGAAAGGTTCCCATTAATTTTATCAAAGATAAATTCTTTTAAATTTATTCTTTAATCTTCCTTTGGATTTCAATTCAAACCAAATTATGGTTTATCCAAACTAGTCAGGATTAACGAACCTTACTGAAGTAATCATTTTTTTTAAATTTCCCAATCCCAACCTATTCATCTCATGAAGTAAAACTGGTAATACTTTATATCCTACACCACGGTGTTATCGGTAAATTCAATTACCATTTCTCGTTCAAATCTAATTAAAGATTTAACTATCGCCTGGAGCAAAACTGATGATACTCTATTCTCGATCATTTCAATCTAATTAAATATTCATTAAAACTCCACTTGATTTTAATCTTCCCAAAAATCAATATTAACAATTGTTTAACTTGGGAGACCATATCCTGTATTTAACTGGGTTAAAGAACCAATGTCATTTAAAACACGGTTCACGATAAACCCAAAATCACATTCCATTAACGAAAAAGCCTTTTAAATTCCATATATATTAGCAGTCCTCATCCATAGAAATTCACTTCGATTATCACCAAATCGAATTCCATTCCATTCCAATTTGTTTTATTAAATTAGAAAACTTTACTTTGGAAAATCTTCTTTAAATCTTAACAAAAGATTTATAAATTCTAAATCACATTTCACTGTAAATCGGGTTAAAGAACGAATGTCGTTAAAACACAGTTCACAACAAACCCAATTCACATTCCATTAATTATCGGCTTAAAGAAAAAGTGTTATTTAAATCACCGTTTACGATAAACCCAAAATCACATTCTACTTTAATTCCAATTAAATATCATTTAATTGGTACACTTCATTAAATCTAAATAGAAAGATTTAATCTTTTTCCTCAACTGGGTTTAAGAACAGTGTTAATGAAGACACCATTCACAACAAACCCAAATCCCATTTGATATTAAATACAAGGCTTTGAATAGAAAATAAATCAGCTTTTCAATAACAAATCCGGCAACCAACAAATATCATATTGGAAATAACGATATAAATATATCTTTCAAATTTCCATAACAATATCTGTATAATCACGAAATCCAACATCGAAATATTCCGAAGACAATTTCGATTAAAATCCATTCCAATTTATATATTGGTAATAATGGTTACTTTTAAAACCCTTTCAAATCCAATTTATTTATTTAAAAAAAATGGATTATAATTCTAGTTCAAAACTAGTTCATTTCGATAAAAATCTATTTTTATCTTTTCAAATATGGAATTTTTCAACCCAATTCATTCCAAATCATTTCTTATGATTTTACACTAATTATTGATATTTTTAATAATTTTATCAAGGCCCGTACAGTCGATTTCCATCAACGGCCATCGAACTGCACTTATAGCGACCTTTTACAAATTTGATTTGGACCTAATTCCAAATCCAACCGTTAGATTTCAAATCTCTAATAATCATTAGAAAGCTCTTTTCGATACGAACCCAACGGTACAGGTTTTAGGAGAATCCGACGGTCGGATCTCGCGTAATATCCGTTTGAAGTCAATGGTCGAAACTCGCGAACTGCCGCAGCGCGGCGCGTTCTATTCAAACCATTATATATATAATATAAATATATTATATATATTTCATCGATTTCCTTTTAAAACCTATTTTATAAATAGTTTTAAATTTGTTTTCGAAACGATTTCAACTTCATATTCAATTTCAAATCAAAATTGAATATTCCACATCATCGATATATAAATGACAATATTTTCAAAACATTAGATTTTGAAATCAATTCCTTTTCGATATTCATTATAAAAATGAATAAAATCGATATAAATATTGTTCGCGTCCAAATGGCGCATATCTAATCAACACGGCTTTATATATTTTAATAACTTTGTTATTCTATTCAACAAATGAATATTTTCTTCAACACATGAATATATATTACTTTCAACACATGAATATTTATTAATTCTTACTTACAATAAAAATGTGAATTTTATTGTACAAATATCTCGTTCAACACATGAATAGTTTCAATACATGAATATTCTCAACACATGAGTATTCTCAACACATGAGTATTGCCAACACATGATTATTTTGTTTATTCAACACATGAATATAATTTATTTTCTAAACCGGAATGAGACCCAATCAATTACCATATAATGTTAATTATATGGATTCCATATGACACATGTATATAATAGCAATGATAAATAATCGACCATCATCCAAAGTGCACTACACAACTGTCTGTCAACCTATCGATCGACATACAACCAAATAATTGGTATCAGTGTACACCAAATATCATCCCAACACCTGTGTGGGGTTTCAAATCAACAAACACAGACTTTTATTTGTGCAGTTGGGCGATGTGTAAAATTTATTGTCCCAATCAATATCAGTCAAATGGGTGTACATAAACAAATCGTTCGATTTGTAAATGAATATTTATTTATTCACATTCACGTTAAAAATTATATTTTTATTGACCAAAATATTCTAATCAGTTCATTTATTCAATAAAATGATATTTTTATTTTTCTAACATATTTTAGAAAATTTCGGCGACATAACGGCACGATACTAGAAATGCCTTATCCCCAGTCTAATAATGGCATGCGCCATACACATACCAAATCATATCAATCCAATTCACATAACCAAACCAAATTTAAACAAACACATCAATCAACACAAATAAGTCGTCCATGGTCTGTGGACGATGTGGAACAGTTCATATATGGAGTTACATAATAAATAACTGTATAATAAATTCAGTGAGAGAGTTCTCCTCTTTGGTTTCCACTCCGTCGTTTCATTTTTGAAAGGCTTGGATTTGCCCGAAATTCAATGCAATCCTTTACATGCTGTTCATAGTAAAAATCACATTTTTATTATCACTACATGTACATAAATTTCATATTTTTATTTTCCACTTCATATATATATAAATCGAATTTTTATCGCTTCTTCATATATTTAAAAATCGTATTTTTATATCGATGTTCATATAATAAAAAAAATATTTTAATTTTCTACTTCATATATATAAAAATCGAATTTTTATCGCTTCTTTATATACATAAAAATCGTATTTTTATATCTCTACTACATATGTAAAAATCATTCCTTTACACCGCTACTTCCATAATAAAAAATTATATTTTTATCTTGCTAGCAATATAATAAAAATTATATTTTTACTTCTCTACATACATAAAAATTATATTTTTACCTCATTATATATATAAAAATTATATTTTTATTGCTCTACATAAATAAAAATCATATTTTTATTATGAAGTTATATATATATATAAATCATATTTTTCCTTCATCAAAAATCATATCTTTACTAATTAAAAACCCTATTTTTTTTCTTCAAACAAAAATCTAATTAAAATCGAAAAATAAAATTAAATATGTAAATGAAAATACTTACATCAATTTAATCTAGGGTTTCAGCGTTGGAATCGGAGACTGTTGAAGTTAGGTGGCAGGTCGGAGCATCATCGGAGGAGCGCTAGAGGCGGCGCTGGACGACGTAGGGTCCGGCGGAACAGGCAGAGGGAGGCTCGATGGTGCGGTTTCCGATGCCTGCGCGGGTGGTCTTCTGGCTCGCTGCGGGTTCGAGAAGGGGTGGATGGAGAGAATCTGATGGGGAGAGAAGAAGGAGGAGGCGGTGGCACGAGGTGGTGGTTGGCCGGTGGGGCGTCGACGGAGGATAAAAAAGGGAGCGATGGGTTTTTGTAAGAAAGGGAGGCGGGTTTTCAATGTTGACCGAAGGTTGTGGGAGACAAGGGTTTGACTTTGAGTTGGTATTTATATATGTTTTTATTTTATTATTCTTTTAATTTAATAAAGCAACTTTTTATTTCGAACCCTAAATCAAACCCACAGAACTGTCGTCCCTAGCGTATTACCCTCATTCCGAACACAATGGGATATGTCTCGTAAGCCAATTCGATTGTTTCAATCAGTTTTCGATTTAATTAAAATATAAATCTATATATTCCCTTTTAAACGTACATTTCAATTTACTAGGGTCACATACGAACTTTAAAAATTCTAGAAAAATTATTTCTAGCTTCGTATTGATGATACGGTCCTAACAAAACTAATTTCGTCAAATTTGAAGACCGTTTGAAAAATGGCCATTTTCTGGTCGATCCAATTTAACCAAAACTATTAAAACACGTTTTACTTCGCCACGCTCACATATTGATTCAAAAAATTATGAATGTTTGAATCTAGAAATAATTTGACATCCCGGATCCAAAAAAAGTGGTTTCGTCGAAAACGAAGGTCATTTGCAAAATTTCCATTTTTAAGGGCCAGAATTCCATAGTGACTATTCTGAATTTTCAACTGGGCATAACTTTTGATTCCCGCTATGAAATTTCAAATTTTCAGATTTGTTGGAAAGATAATCTCAAATAGATTCTAATATTTTTGGTTTCGCTAAAATCCAGTTTATTTTGAATCCTGTACGTTCATTTGAAATTTGAAATCGAATTTTCAAACTACCGCCCTATTTTCAATTCCTTTTATAATTAAAATAAAATATTTATATTCTAACGTCGATTCAAATAGATATATATATATGTTCTAATTCTATTCAAAATAAATTTCTCGTCATTATTATTTAAAATAATTCTTTTAAATATTCAAAATTCACTAAAATTGCCAAAATAAATTTTTTAAATTGGTTCAGATTTTCGGGTTGTTACAAACAGTCTGTTATAAGCATCGAATATTTATATTTGATGCTTATGCAGTGTAGAATGCACTCTGGATGATGGTTGACTATGTTTGATTGTTGTTGTATACATGTGTGTATGAAATCCATATAATCACATTATATGGTAATTGACTGTGTTTGATTCCATTTCAGAAAGAATGAATATTTTAAAATAATAATTATTTTAAAATAATGAATATTTTCAAATAATATTCAGTGAAAGATCAAAATTTGATTTTGATGTCCGATTTGGGATGGACATGAATATATTTAAATATATAAAGCCGTGTTGATTAGATTAACGCCATTTTGACGTGAACGATATTTATATCGATTTTATTCATTTTTATAATGAATATCGAAAAGGAATTGATTTCAAAATCTAATATTTTGAAAATATTATCATTTATATATCGATGATATGGAATATTCAATTTTGATTAGAAGTTGAATAGGAAGTAGAAATCGTTTTGAAAACGAATTTAAAATGATTTATAAAATACGTTTTAAATGGAAATCGACGAAATACATATAATATATAATGGCCTGAATAGAATGCGTCGCGCTGCGGCAGTTCGCGAATTTCGGCCAGTGACTTCGAACAGACATTACGGGAGATCCGACCCTCGGATTCTCCTAAAACCGGAACCATTGGATTCGTATCGAAAAGAGCTTCCTAACAAATATTAGAGATTTGAAATCTAACGGTTGGATTTGGAATTATGTCCAAATCAAATTTGGAAAAGGTCGATGTACGTGCAGTTCGATGGCCGTTTATGGAAATCGACTGTACAGGCCTTGATAAAATTATAAAAAATATCAAAAATTAGTGTTAAATCATAAGAAATGATTTGGAAAGAATTGGGATGAAAAATTCCATATTTGAAAAGGTAAAAATAGATTTTTATCGAAATGAACTAGTTTTGAATTAGAATAATAAATCCAATATTTTTTTAAATAAATAAATTGGATTTGAAATGGTTTTAAAAATAACCAGGATTTCCAATATATGAATTGGAATGGATTTGAGTTGAAATTATGCTCAGAATATTTCGATATTGGATTTCGTGATTATACGGAGATTGGGGAGGAATTTGGAAGATATATATATATATATATATATATCGTTATTCCAATATGATATTTGTTGGTTTCAGAATTTGATATTGAATATAAGCCGATATATTTTCTATTCAGAGCCTTGTATTTAATATCAAATTTTATTTTGGGTTCGTCGTGAATGGTATCTTTAATAATACTGTTCTTGAACCGAATGGTGTTAAGAAAATTAGAAACTGACTGGAGATTAGTTAAGTTGAATGGTTTCCTGGGTATTGGTCTGATGTTGGTTTCGGCCTTTGGAGTTAATACTTAGGGAATTGTTCTCTTACTAATTTACGGTTAGAGGCTAATGTGAATTGGGTTTATTGTGCACTGTGTTTTTACTGACATTCGTTCTTTAACCCGATTTACAGTGAAATGTGATTTGGGATTTATAAATCTTTTTATTAAGATTTAACGGGAATTTTCCAAGGTAATATTTTCCAATTTAATATACTAAATTGGAATTGAATGGAATTCGATTTGATAATAATCGAAGTGAACTTCTCTGGATGAAGACTATTAATACATATGGAATTTAAGAGGCTTTGCCGTTATTGCATTTATATTATTGGTCGGATGTGGAAATTGATATTGATTATATATTGATTTGTTTTTCCATGAAGATTCCAGAAGTAATGGATTGTGATTTGGGTTGTTGTGAATGGTATCTTTAATAAAACTATTCTTAGACCCAATGGAGTTAAGAAAATCAGAAACTAACTGGAGATTAGTTAGTTGAATGGTTTCTTGGGTATTGATTTGATGTTGGTTTTGGCCTTCGGGGTTAATACTTAGGGAATTGTTCACTTGCTAATTTACGGTTAAAGGATGATGGAATGGAATGTGATTTTGGGTTTATAGTGAACCGTGTTTTAAGTGACATGGGTTCTTTAACCCAGTTAAAGACATGATATGATTTCCCAAGTTAAATAATTGTTAATATTGGTTTTTGGTAAGATTAAAACCAAGTGGAGTTTTAATGCATCTTTAATTAGATTTAAATGATATCCAAAGGAAGATTAAAGAATAAATTTAAAGAATTTATCTTCGATAAAATTAATGGGAACCTTACCCAAAGTATATAAATATTTGGATAAAGAAATATTCTGGATTGGAATGAGGCATATGTTATGTTTTTATAGCACTTATTTATTATATATGTGAGTTATTCAGAAAGGCCGGGTTTATCCCATTCTGGATAACTGATTCGACGATGGGTCGAGGATGAAGACGGTGGTTGAAGACCGGAGGTCTTCACATCGTTTGGATGATTACTGATGTCTTGATTGGGCTGTACAACCAAGGCGAGGTAATAAGCGGTGATCGTCCAGACGTACTTGGAGATGGAGGGATATGCGAGGGCCTCTCCCCTGTATTGGACATATGGGGGAGGAATAAGGTGCCTCTGGTTTCGTTCAGACCCAGAACGAACTTGTATATGGATGTGTGTATGACATCGGATTTCATTCTGTGTGATTGATAGACGTCGGTTGCATAGCGCGAATTGCCTGTGTGGCATGTTGAGATGCAAATGATCAAGGCTTCTGTTGAAAAGCAGAGTCTTGTGGTTGATGATCAAAGCACGGCCTTTGTGGCATAGCTTTGTGTAGCGTTAATTCGCGAGCCTCACACCCTGATGTGGACAAGAAACGGGAGAGGACTTGTAACACCCCGAATTTTCTGAGAATATTAAAAAAAATTGGTTAATTATGAAGAAGTTATAAAGCCTTGAAGTTTGTATGCATATGAGAGAAATATATATAGATATATATAAAAACTAAATAAATAAACATGCAAAAAAGGTTCAAAATAGCGAATTGGGAGGGGGAATAACCGAACCGGCCCATTTTTGAGGTCGACCCGAGCCTTGCTGGGTCGACTAGGGGTTAATCCAGGGTGTTTGGATGTCATCCCGTGGGCCGATTCACTCAAATGCAGATTTTGCATTTGAATGGTTCTCATGATTCAGGGTTAATCTAATGGTCCTAAATAACTTCCTACACCTATATATATATCCCTAACCTAAACCTAAACATCATATACAATTCTCTAGCCTCCATTGCTCTCTTCCTCTCTAAAAATAAATAAATCAATGGCGTCTCTACTCTGCTGAAACCTAAGCTAGGACTTGTGCTTCTTCTTCCTCCAATTCTGATTAGGATTAAAAGAGAACAGCTACAACACTTTTTTCTTTAAGAATCCAACCAAGGCAAGTGCAGTTATTTTCCGATATAAACTTTAATTATAATTGTGACATGATTGTAAATCTGAATTTGAGATTGCGTATGTTCTGTTCTGATCTATTTTATTCTATATCTCTTTCTTCTTTCTGTTCTATAGCCAGGCTACCCCGAGCCTGTGCCAAATCTCATAAGAGATTAACGCACGAACGTTAAACTTTGGGACAAATAATGAATGATGGCATAATTGGACATGGCTAATCTATGACTAAAAGGACATAGCTTGTAAACTAGATTTAGATCTGTGCATATTCTGTTAATTGGAAGAAGAGGAACCATTGTATATTAATATGTGACTTGAGACATTGGACATAACGCATATTTTTGAATTAAAGATCTGTTATAATTTAAAGTTCTAGATTGTTGGGCATATTGTTTATATAGAGATTCATGATTTGGGATAAAAAGGGAATATGACTTAGGTGTGAAGATTTATGTTAAGATTTGACAACTATTAAATGTGAATAACACCTAAGTGGGAGATTTTTGAATATATGACATGCATTGAAATCGATGGCTATATTTGGTATAATTTATATGTGAATCTTTTGTACTAGGCAAGTTTAACTAAATATGAGACGTATGTTATATGGTAAATTATGACCATAATTTGTGCCATGTAAATTCAATGCAAACGTGGGGTATATGATCATAATGTGAATCATGACAACTATTTAGGCATGCAAACTTAGGCCAAATTTATAATTAGGCAAGATATGTTTATGAAACTTTAAGGAATGATTAAATCTGTTATATGGCCTAATCTGCTAGTTCTGTTATATTGCCTAATTTGCTAGTTCTGTTATATTGCCTAATCTTCTAGTTCTGCTATAATCTGCTATATCTGTTCATATACCAAATCTGTCATCTGCTAAGTCTGCTGAAGATGCCTAAACTGCTTAATCTGCCGAATCCGTTAAGTCACCTTATCTGCTAAATCTGTTATCTGCCATATCTATTGAGTTGATATATTTAGTCTGTTATTAACATAATCTGAATTGGCTATAATTATAAAAATTGACATGTATATTAGGCGTGGACGTAAATGGTAAATTAATAATTAATTGGCCGCAAAGATAAACATGGTTGACTCGAGGTTAGAATGAGTTTGCGGCGTAATCCTGCCCGGAACCGCCCGGCACATCAAGTGGCCGCAAACAATAGGTTCTAATGTGATAAGTTGGTCATAACGTGCTTGAAACCCGAGGTTAGACTCAGTTTGCGGCAGAAATCTGCCCGGAACCAATCGGCCTAACCTGTAGCCGCAAACTGTTAGTCTAATGTGAGAGGTCTGGGCATTAATATTTAATTAATGAAAATCTGAGATAAATATAATGTCTAAAACATGTTGGGCGGATAGGGTTAAACCCACTAGACTGATGAGTTTAATAAATCTGTTCCGTGAATCGGTAGGCCCAATTACAAAGTTAGACAAATCTGTAAATCTGTTAAATCCATATATCTGATCTGTTAGTCTAAACCTTGTCTGACCTGTGAACTAGTTGATCTGAATTTTGTATGTCTGAACTTGTTAATCTGAAATCTGTTAGTCTAGGGACACAAGGATAGGAGGGGAATTACTTGTGTCATCTGTTGTTTGGGACCCATATTAGTCAGTAACCCCTTCTGGTATCAAAACTTTGACCCAACAGTAGGTAGGGTCTGGGAACGCTTACTGAACTAATTATAAGCGGTTCATTCTGATAATGGCGAGGGGTGTTGATGGTGCGTTCCAACCGGGTCATGTGCGTGCATGGATCCCGGTCTGCCTCTGAGGATGTAAGATGCCCTGACATCTGTAAATAGGTCTGTGTCATTCAAAGGTTGCCACTTTAGGGAATGATACACCCTTCAGTTGGGATGGCACAGGGTATTTATGTATTAGGGAGCCGATCGCTTGGGGTAGGGTTTTAGGGTACACTTAGTTCTGTCTGTTTCTGTTGGTACCGTCTGTTTCTGTTGGGTGGCAACACCTGTCTGTTTCTGCGTGGTACCTTCTGTTCAGGTGGTAAAGGCCCAATTAATAGTGTACACCTTATGCTACATTCTGCTTCTGTCTGTTTCTGATCGGGTGGTAAAGGCCCATTACTAGCGTGGAAATTATTCTGTACCTATTTCTGTTTCTGTTTAGACATTAGGA
This sequence comes from Allium sativum, assembly GCA_030737875.1. Classification (NCBI taxonomy): domain Eukaryota; kingdom Viridiplantae; phylum Streptophyta; class Magnoliopsida; order Asparagales; family Amaryllidaceae; genus Allium; species Allium sativum. The sequence goes on from CM060923.1 coordinate 164,515,051, forward strand.
TGACACATAATTCTGTTATACTAGTATTAGTGCAGAGAAGTGTAAAGCAATAGCTTATATCATTCTGTTCTTTTGTCATATCTGCTACATCTGTTGTAGTTATCTCTCATCCAGTTTTATTTTCATGTCATGTTATTATTATCTGTTCATAACTGAAAATCACTGAACTTGCCAGACTTTTGTCTGACCCTTGTTGTTTCGCCTCCTTTCTTCCGTTCCCCCCCCCCCAAGGTTTTGTAGAAGGGAATACTCTAGCTTGATCCAGATTTCTCCCGCTTGCAGTGCTTAAAGTATGGCTTGTCTTCTTCTGTGGGGATTATGATTTTAAACTATGCATTCTGAAGGCTTTTGTACAAGACTGATATTTTGTACTTGAATTCTGATATTGTGATTTGAAAGGATGTAACCAAGCTTCTGTTTGAAATAAAGTTATAATTTTTCAAGTACTGTTTATCTGTCTTGTAGTATTCTGTTTCTGATTACTAAAATGCTCCACCAAAGTTAAGGCATTCCCTTTGTGAGTGACCTTAACGGAGGTGGGGTGTTACACTTGGTATCAGAGCTGAAGGTTACCAGATTTGATAAAAAGTTTTGAAAACTATTTTCAAAAAGGTTTTAAAAAGGAAGTATTTTCAAAAGTAAAGCTTATTTTTGAAAAACATAATCTCCAAAAACCATATATCTATCTTTTGATCCTCTGTTTGAATCTTTGTTTCCTTCTTTCTCCGGGGCTCCCGGCTTTCTGGGAGGTAACCTCATCGCGGCATGGTTCTGTAGGCTTGATAAGATACGACACTAGTCAAAGGGAAAATAAGCGCCCGACTTCCATCTGTAGCCGCAGTAGTCTCACCTACGGCTAATTTTCTTTCGAGCTTCATAGGATTTTCCATGCGTTGGAGGCCGCTTTCGAGGGACTTGTCAACGTGTTACACACGGATAGTAAAGATGAGAATGAGGGAGTTTGGCTAAGGAGCACAACCCAAGGATGAGAAACTCATGGATATGGACTTGGTTCACAAAGGAGGCAAAAAGGAAACACAAAAGAAGGAACAAAATTCTGATGATAAAGGAGGAGAAATGTGCTTTACTTATGGAAGCTTAACTCATCTGAACAAGGATTGCCAAAAGAGGAAGGACACTCACTTCAACTGTGGTGAGATGGGAAACTTCACTAGGGACTTCCGGAAGAAACGGGGGCAAGGACAGAGGACATGACCTACTTCGGGAAGGCAGGCGAATGATCTCATAGTTGGTGGATAGGATATAAGTAGGAAAATTTCCGTAGAGAGTTCAGTTTCCTTATCTAATTATTGAGTTAGAACTCTTTCCGATTATGGCATTCTGATTCTGTAGTCGAGTCTCTGCACTTTAATACTAGTCTTGTTTCTGATCTGGTTATAGTCTCAAACCCCATAGGGGTTACGACTCATCTGCTAGTGATAGGTTGGGGTTTGAGAGATATCTGTGTTAGGCGTCAAGTAGGATGCATACATTCTGGGTTTTATCATGCATAGTTTTCTAAGAATTATTTGGTAATCTGATCTGTACTAGTAGTCTGTAAATATCTGAGTATCTCTGATAAGGTTAAGATTTCCAGTTTTGACATTGTCTAAAGAGGGTAATCCTCTGAGTGTCAATCTGATATTCATTTCGGTCTTTGGGGTTGATACTTAGGGGAATTATTCTCTCAACCAATGTCTAATGGGAATCAAGTTTTTGTTTTATCTGTACTCGCTTCCATCGTTCGATTGTATCCGATCGATCGAATCTTCGAACTTTAGGTAGAAACTAATGGGTGTAAACATGTGTTTGTGACATGTTATGTTTGATGGTTGCAAGTGGATGCAAGTGGTTGCTAGTGGTTTCTCGCGGATGCATATACACACACTAGGCACTAGATCAGCTCAAAAACACTCTCATACTGCATATGGATGTGTGTGCATTTTTCAATTTTTGTGGATGCAGAATGATTGACGCCTCACATGGACGTTGCATTTGGATGAATGGTTATGCACTCATATAGAAATGATGTGTATAAAATAGGATTTCTTGCATACATATTTGGACTCATGACACTAACATGATTCGCATTAAGGAGGTCAACTGGATCAGTAGACCGCCTGATTTTGCATTAGATAAGAAACATATACACACACTTTGCATATGTTCATACGGCATTAGAAACCTTTTAAGGACAATGGATGCCTGTGATTGAATGGTTGAGTAGATGGATGTTGAATGTTAGGATACATTCTTCTTAACTTGAAGATTTCGAGGACGAAATCCTTTAAGGAGGGGAGAATGTAACACCCCGTATTTTCTGAGAATATTAAAAAAAATTGGTTAATTATGAAGAAGTTATTAAGCCTTGAAGTTTGAATGCATATGAGAGAAATATATATAGATATAAATTAAAATTAAATAAATAAACATGCAAAAAAGGTTCAAAACAACGAATTGGGAGGAGGAATAACCGAACCAGCCCATTTTTGAGGTCGACCCGAGCCGTGCTGGGTCGACTAGGGGTTAATCCAGGGTGTTTGGCTGTCATCCCATGGGCCGATTCGCTCAAATGCAGATTTTGCATTTGAATGGTTCTCATGATTCAGGGTTAATCTAATGGTCCTACATAACTTCCTACACCTATATATACATCCCTAACCTAAACCTAAATCTCATATACAATTCTCTAGCCTCCATTGCTCTCTTCCTCTCTAAAAATAAATAAATCAATGGCGTCTCTACTCTACTGAAACCTAAGCTAGGACTTGTGCTTCTTCTTCCTCCAATTCTGATTAGGATTAAAAGAGAACAGCTACAACACTTTTTTCTTTTAGAATCCAACCAAGGCAAGTGCAGTTATTTTCCGATATAAACTTTAATTATAATTGTGACATGATTGTAAATCTGAATTTGAGATTGCGTATGTTCTGTTCTGATCTATTTTATTCTATATCTCTTTCTTCTTTCTGTTCTATAGCCAGGCTACCCCGAGCCTACGCCAAATCTCATAAGAGATTAACGCACGAACGTTAAACTTTGGGACAAATAATGAATGATGTCATAATTGGACATGGCTAATCTGTGACTAAAAGGACATAGCTTGTAAACTAGATTTAGATCTGTGCATATTCTGTGAATTGGAAGAAGAGGAACCGTTGTATATTAACATGTGACTTGAGACATTGGACATAACGCATATTTTTGAATTAAAGATCTGTTATAATTTAAAGTTCTAGATTGTTGGGCATATTGTTTATATAGAGATTCGTGATTTGGGATAAAAAGGGAATATGACTTAGGTGTGAAGATTTATGTTAAGATTTGATAACTATTAAATGTGAATAACACCTAAGTGGGAGATTTTTGAATATATGACATGCATTGAAATCGATGGCTATATTTGGTATAATTTATATGTGAATCTTTTGTACTAGGCAAGTTTAACTAAATATGAGACGTGCGTTATATGGTAAATTATGACCATAATCTGTGCCATGTAAATTCAATGCAAACGTGGGGTATATGATCATAATGTGAATCATGACAACTATTTAGGCATGCAAACTTAGGCCAAATTTATAATTAGGCAAGATATGTTTATGAAACTTTAAGGAATGATTAAATCTGTTATATGGCCTAATCTGCTAGTTCTGTTATATTGCCTAATTTGCTAGTTCTGTTATATTGCCTAATCTTCTAGTTCTGCTATAATCTGCGATATCTGTTCATATACCAAATCTGTCATCTGCTAAGTCTGCTGAAGATTCCTAAGCTGTTATATGCTAAATCTGCTAAACTGGTTAATCTGCTGAATCCGTTAAGTCGCCTAATCTGCTAAATCTGTTATCTGCCATATCTGTTGAGTTGATATATTTAGTCTGTTATTGACATAATCTGAATTGGCTATAATTATGAAAATTGACATGTATATTAGGCGTGGGCATAAATGGTAAATTAATAATTAATTGGCCGCAAAGATAAACATGGCTGACTCGAGGTTAGAATGAGTTTGCGGCGTAATCCTGCCCGGAACCGCCCGGCACATCCAGTGGCCGCAAACAATAGGTTCTAATGTGAGAAGTTAGTCATAATGTGCTTGAAACCCGAGGTTAGACTCAGTTTGCGGCAGAAATCTGCCCGGAACCAATCGGCATAACCAGTAGCCGCAAACTGTTAGTCTAATGTGAGAGGTCTGGGCATTAATATTTAATTAATGAAAATCTGAGATAAATATAATGTCTAAAACATGTTGGGCGGATAGGGTTAAACCCACTAGACTGATGAGTTTAATAAATCTGTTCCATGAATCGATAGGCCCAATTACAAAGTTAGACAAATCTGTAAATCTGTTAAATCCGTATATCTGATCCATTAGTCTAAAACTTGTCTGACCTGTGAACTAGTTGATCTGAATTCTGTATGTCTGAACTTGTTAATCTGAAATCTGTTAGTCTGGGCACACAAGGATAGGAGGGGAATTACTTGTGTCATCTATTGTTTGGGACCCATATTAGTTAGTAACCCTTCCTGGTATCAAAACTTTGACCCAACAGTAGGTATGGTCCGGGCACGCTTACTGAACTAATTATAAGCGGTTCATTCTGATAACGGCGAGGGGTGTTGATGGTGCGTTCCAACCGGGTCATGTGCGTGCATGGATCCCGGTCTGCCTCTGAGGATGTAAGACGCCCTGACATCTGTAAATAGGTCTGTGTCATTCAAAGGTTGCCACTTTAGGGAATGATGCACCCTTCGGTTGGGCTGGCACAGGGTATTTATGTATTAGGGAGCCGATCGCTTGGGGTAGGGTTTTAGGGTACACTTAGTTCTGTCTGTTTCTGTTGGTACCGTCTGTTTCTGTTGGGTGGCAACACCTGTCTGTTTCTGAGTGGTACCGTCTGTTCAGGTGGTAAAGGCCCAATTACTAGTGTACACCTTATGCTACATTCTGCTTCTGTCTCTTTCTGATCGGGTGGTAAAGGCCCATTACTAGCGTGGAAATTATTCTGTACCTGTTTCTGTTTCTGTTTAGACATTAGGATGACACATAATTCTGTTATACTAGTATTAGTGCAGAGAAGTGTAAAGCAATAGCTTATATCATTCTGTTCTTCTGTCATATCTGCTACATCTGTTATAGTTATCTCTCATCCACTTTTATTTTCATGTCATGTTATTATTATCTGTTCATAACTGAAAATCACTGGACTTGCCAGACTTTTGTCTGACCCTTGTTGTTTCGCCTCCTTTCTTCTGTTTCCCCCCCCCCAAGGTATTGTAGAAGGGATTACTCTAGCTTGATCCAGATTTCTTCCGCTTGCAGTGCTTAAAGTATGGCTTGTCTTCTTCTGTGGGGATTATGATTTTAAACTATGCATTCTGAAGGCTTTTGTACAAGACTGATATTTTGTACTTGAATTCTGATATTGTGATTTGAAAGGATGTAACCAAGCTTCTGTTTGAAATAAAGTTATAATTTTTCAAGTACTGTTTATCTGTCTTGTAGTATTCTATTTCTGTTTACTAAAATGCTCCACCAAAGTTAAGGCATTCCCTTTGTGAGTGACCTTAATGGAGGTGGGGTGTTACAGGACTTCAGGGAGGACATGCGTTTCTTTCTAGCTAGAAGTGGTGTCAGCATTTTGCACGCCCTGACATTTTACTTATGTGGATGATCGATAGGAGGCGCTTCACTTATATCGGTCTATCCAGGTCCGATGGAGACATTTGGCTCATTTACGCCTCACAGGGCGGGAAATGCAGTGTTCGGGCATTATAATCCACATCGGGTGGACCGGCCCTGACGATCCATGGGGCAGTTGCGGCTGTTCCTGAGGCTCGGGCTAGAGAGTCTCGAAGCGGTAAGGACGATCGCTTTCCTTGGTTCACAGATGGCAATCCAACTTCCAATACGTGACAATTGCGGTATTGATTGTGGACCCTAGTATTGGCGACGTGATATATGGTACCCATGCCGCCTAGGATTGATACATTTATTTTTGAAGTTGTTTTATACACTATACACTTATAATAGTATCGAATGATTTGTTTTAACATACCAAGCATGTTTGGCTATTATAAGGGAAAACCCTATCCCCCAGCTTGCGTTGGATTGTGTGATAGGACCTGGGTCTTATAATAGCTTCATTTTTTCAAAAAGCATTGCGCTGTTTTGTTGTATGCAGTGGTATTCTTGGGAGGAAACCCGTTCCGTGTTATACGGCGTGATCCATTGATATATATGATTTAAAGTAAGGTTTTAAATAACTGTTTTAGTTCTCACACCAGTCACATGACTGACCTGGAGTTTATTGTTTTAAACTAAACTCTGGGCGCCCCTATTTTCGACATGGGCAGCTAGTAGTTTTGGTTTTGCCGATTTATATTCACAGAATCCTGGGTTACAGCTGGAATGATATTCGGAAAGCTCTATATCCGTATATTTCTTTCAGTTACGTTTTGTATTATTTTTCCGCTGCATTGTAATTTTAAATCTCTGATATTTAGTAAATGTGTAATATGTAATTCATACTCTATATATTCTTGTATTCTGATGAAATTGTTGCAATAAGCAATGAAATGTTCTTCTGTTTGTGTTCTGATTCGTCGTGTTCTCAGACAATCCGTTATTTCTCTTCTCTTCGGAGACTGGGGAAGATCAGGTTGTGTCAATTTACATTTCAAAAACAATTTATATGATAAACATAAAAAGGAACTGCCTTTTCACTACGAATGACATGGGTTCCCCTACGCGAGGTGGAGTTCGGGTGGTCCTTGCCTGAGCGCCGGCAGTGCAAGTTAGCCTAGGGGGTGCTCGCAGCAATCTTCATCCATTTGGGGTGGTTAAGGCATCGGATTGGAGAAGAGTGTAGAGCAGTAGGGGGCGGCGCAGGTGATCATAGGTGAGCGCGGAGGCTAGGGCATGGGGCGGGCCTAAGGGCGGCTAACGGGTTGGGGATTTCTGTCGGGTTTTCTCAGGGGGGTTCGGTCTTCAATCGGGAGAGGAGAGAGGGTACGGGATTGTCTGAGAAGGAGGGGGAGGGGCGGCGAATTCGATGTGGGCGGCGCCGGAGGCGCGACAGCCCAGTTCGCCGTCGCGATGGCGATGATTCCCCCCACCCATCGTGTTTGCTTTTTTTATTATTTATTTAATATCGGCCGTTGACTCAAAGAAGAGAGGGGGTTAGGAGAAAATATATATTTTTATATTTAATTTTATTTTGAAATTCAAAAAGTTACCCTTTTCGTTCGAACCCCAAATCAAACCCACCGACTGTCACCCCTAGCTAATTAGCCTCAATCCGAACACAATGGGATATGTATCGTGAGCCAATTTGGCTGTTATGAGAAGTTTCCGTCAAAATCAAAATATAAATCTATATATTGAATCTGAACGCACATTTCAATTTACTGGGGCAACACACAGAGTCTAAAAATTATAGAAAAATTATTTCTAGCTTTGTATTGACGATACGGTCCTAACAAAACTAATTTGTCAAATTTGGAGACTGTTTGAAAGATGGTCATTTTCTGGTCGATCCAAATTGATTGAAACTGTCAAAACACAATTTACATAGCCACGCTCACATATTGATTTCAAAAATTATGAAAATTGGAATCTAACAATAACTTGACATCCCGGATCGAACAAAAGTGGTTTCATCGAAAACGGAGGTCGTTTGGAAAATTTCCATTTTTAAGGGCTATATTTTCCATAGCGACTATTCTGAATTTTCAACTGGACATAAGTTTTTATTCTTGCTATGAAATTTCAATTTTTCAGATCCATTGGAAAGATATTTTCAAATAGATTCTAATATTTTTGGTTTCACTAAAATCCGGTTTATTTTGAATCCTGTATATTCATTTGAAATTGAATTTTCAAACTACCACGCCATTTCCAATTCCTTTTATAATTAAAAATAAATATATATATTCTAACGATGATTCAAATAAATATATACGTTCTAATTCTATTCAAAATAAATTTCTCGTCATTATTATTTAAAATAAAGCATTTTAAATATTCAAAGTTCATTAAAATTACCAAAATAAAAATTTTAAATTGGTTCGGATTTTCCAAGTTGTTACAATTTACTTATAGTAATCTTTACAAGAAAATCAAAAGTCAAATCCGCTTTCAAAGAAGAAGTATTAAATTTCGTATGTTAATATATTTCATTTTACCAAAAAACAAATTACCATATATCTCTAACATAATCACCTAAAGCAACGCATTCAAAATTAATTAATAATTTATTTTAAATAAATAGCAAATATAGGAAAATGAAGGAAGCATGGTATGCAAATAAATTTTGGATTTTGTTATGAACGACAATTAATCATATCTTCCCAAAACTATTATTTTTAAATTGATACACTTATAACTTGCTATATTTCACATTTACTTTGTGGTTATATATATATATATATATATATATATATCCAATTGATCATCCATAAATCTCTATCACAAGAACTGAAAAAAAATTAAGAGTGTAAAGCGAAGAAACATGAAGACAACTTGTATTACATCCTTCCTTGTGTTCCTCATTCTTTTCTCAAGTGGTATGCAAGAGAAAAAACTGAACTTCAGTTAGTTACTTTTTTTGTTACGATAGAAAATCTCTTTTTCATGTTTGTCCTAACAAATACAAATACTGTTGTTAAATACTACTTGCAGCTATGATGACGGAAGTGAAAGGACAAAACTGCTCTCCTCCAAGCGAAACTTGCGAATTTCCTATTGAATCACCTAACTGTGTGACAAAAGAATGTAAAGAGTTTTTCCCTAAACATTTCTTCTGCACTAAGGGTAGTTTTTGCTCTGACATTAATACTTGCACCTGCAAATCGAATTGCGCTCATCGTCGTTGAATTGCGACCTAACTATTTTGTGTTTTGTTATTCATATCTCTTTTGTATTTCAACAGTTGGGTCTGTATACATTATGATATGAAAAAATAATTATGAAATGGAATTTTCCTTTGTTTGGTTTGGAAGGAAATTTTTGTCTACATCTATTTTGTTTTGACTATGCGGTGAAGAAAAAACTTGTTGCACATTTTTTTTTTAACTGTATGTGCTCGGCTTATGGATATTACTAGGAAAATTGAAATATTATCGTCATTAACTTGTTAGGGAAACGCTTATGTAATACAAATAAATCAACTAATTCAACTAATATTATTTAATATTCATATTTAATCAGTTTGGGAAACTAATATTATTATTTTTTTGCTCGGTGGTCGCTTATAGTTTCCACTGTAATTTGTTTTATGAACTAGAAAGCATCAATTGGTGAAAGAATCTCCATTTCTCTAAGTGAGTGAAAAGAAGAGTCTCGCGACAACAGGTTTATGTCGCAACTATCAAAAGCTAAAGATTGAAGAGCGATCCATGCAACTTTTTTTAAAAAAAAAGATTAAGTTATTGATCTGATGTGTCAGCTATTTACTGCTATTACTTTGATATAATCATGAATCCTAAATCATCTTGGGATTTTATTGTGTAATGTTATTATACAACAATCATTGCATTATATTTTTCATTCTTCAAAATGATGAGGATTAAAAAGTGCTTTCTTTCATAAGACTAATATTTGTGACTCTTGATTGTAGTAGATTGAAAATTTGTTACTTATTACATTTGTTAAGCTGAAGAATTGTTATGTTTTACAATGTTATTCTATTGTATTAACTAAATTAACACTTACTTCTATGACTATAATGTCAGTGATGCTACCTTGAACTAATTATTTTCACTGGACATCTGTCCAGCTATGTTTTCTTACCAATATGTTAAATCAGTAACTTAGTAAAATAGATTACCCAAACAGATTTTTCTATTAACTCGGCTAAATTTCTAACAACTTATTTTTGTGGATTAACACCCATATCAACCAATATATGTATCGTATATACATAAAACCAAATATGAAATTGAAACGCTATTTTAGATTCAAAATTACTCTTTCATTTTAGCTTTTAATGCACATATGAATAATGGGAATATGCTCACTACAGTATAAATGTGGTGGGATGGATTTGTTAAATCTTTTCAACAATTATTGTCACATTTAATTAATACCTGTTTTTCTTAAACTCCAATTTTGAGGAAGATCTTGTAACAACCCGGAAATTCTAAGCCAATTTAAAATTTTTTATTTCGGCAATTTCGCTGAATTTTGAATATATAAAATGAATTATTTTAAATAATAGCAACAAAAAATTTAGTTTTAATAGAATTCGAACATATATATTTATATAGATCGTCGTTAGAATACAAATATTTATTTTAAAATATAAAAGGAATTGAAAATGGCGCGGTAGTTTGATAATTCGATTTCAAACTTCAATTGAATGTACAAGATTCAAAATAAACCGGATTTTAGTGAAACCAAAAATATTAGAATCTAATTGAGAATATCTTTCAAACGAGTCTGAAAAATCAAAATTTCATAGCGGGAATCAAAAGATATGCCCAGTTGAAAATTCCGAATAGTCGTTATGGAATTCTAGCCCTTAAAAAAGGAGATTTTGCAAACGACATCGGATTTCGACGAAACCACTTTTGTTGGATCCGGGATATCTAGTTATTACTGTATTTAAAAATTCGTAATTTTTTGAATAAATATGTGAACGTGGCGAAGTAAAACGCGTTTGACCAGTTTCAGTTGATTTTAATCGACTAGGAAATGGCCATTTTTCAAATTGTCTCGGAATTTGACGAAACTAGTTTTGTTAGGACCGTATCGTCAATACGAAGCTAGAAAATATTTTTCGGGTATTTTTTGAGTTAGTATGTGACCCCGGTAAATTGAAATACAAGTTCAAATTCAATATATAGATTTATATTTTTATTTTGACAAAAACTGGTCGAAACGATCGAATCAGCTTACAAAACATATCCCATTGTGTTCGGAATGGAGTTAATTAGCTATGGACGACAGGCGGTGGATCACGTTTCGAGATTGAAATAAAAAGATGCCTTTTGAATTAATTTAATAATAAAATATATATATTTATATAAACCCTCCCTCGCTCCTATTCTCTCTCTCTTCTTCTTTCCAAATCAGATTAGAAATAAAAAAGAAGAAGGGAGGAACCGCCTAGGGCGATGGAGCCCTAGTCCGCCGCCACCGTCGCGGCCTCCCCAAGAGGCGCCGCCATCGCCTCAGGCGAGCTCCGCCCAGTCCAACTCCTCCCCTCTGAACGACGCGACCCCTTCCTCACCTCTTTCCAATCAACAACACGCCCCCTCTCGTGCCAGAGCGCGCGCCACCACCCTAGATCCCCGACCATCCCTCCCCCTCTTGCTCACACCCTCCTCTTCCTCAATGAACCCGACGCCCTAAACCCCCTGACCCGCGATACCGCCACCCACGACCCTCCCAGCACCACTCTCCGACGCTCCGACATCTTAGTTGCCACCCGTGACCCCACAGCGTCGCCCATTCTCCCGGCAAACAAAATGGTGCGATTTTAATTTATATAATTGATGTTTTAAATCCGTTCATATATTTTTTATAAGGCATAGAATAAAGAGATGAGTTTTAAATTAAAAGTATGAATTTTATGTGTAAAACTAGATTTTAAAAATATGATTTTTATTAAATGGCATATCAAAAATATGATTTTTATATTATATAGATAATAAAAATGTGGTCTTTATATGGTAGGATAATAAAAGATTCGATTTTTAGAAATAAAGATTAGATTTTTATCATAGTAAAGGCGAGATTTTTATTATAAAGATTGGATTTTTATTATGTAAACATCGTTATAAAAGTGAAAAGATTTTATTTTTATTTATAGAAATATGATTTTTATATATTAGAAAGTATAAAAATTCAATCTTTATATATGTAGTGGAAATATAAAAATATAATTTTTATATAGAAATAAGCGTTTTAAAAATATATGAAGTAAGAAATAAAAATATAATTTTTATTTATTGAATGAAGCAATAAAATATAATTTTTATTATGAACAGCGTGAAAAGGACTGCAATTGGCATTTCAAACAAATCCAGATGGTTCAGCAGTTCAAAAGAAAAGCACGGCGGAGTGGAACCCTATGTGAGAACTTCTCACTTTAAATTTTCTTTTCTAGTTAAAATATATACTAGGATGTAGACGGTGTTTAGTAGCACCCGACACCCATCGTCCACAGACCATGGACGGCTTGTACGCTTGCTTGTTTGATTTTGATGTGTAGTTGATTGTGTGATGTGAAATAAAATATTTATATAGTTAAAATTAATTGTATTGTTAAAAATGGAATTTTTAACATGTATATATATAAAAAAAATTAATTATAAACAAATCGAACGATTTGTTTATATACACACAATTGACTGATATTTATTGAGATGATAAATTTTACACATCGCCCAACTGCACAAATAAAATCTGTGTTTGACTAATTGAAACCCCACACGGGTATTGGGATAATATATGACATACACTAATCCCAATAATTAGCTGTATGTCGATCGATTGATTGACAGACTATGTAAGCATTAATTATTTATATTTAACACATATGTAGTTGTGTGGTGCACTTTGGATGATGGTTGATTATTTATCGTTGCTATTATATACATGTGTTGTATGGGAATCCATATAATTAATATTATAATGTAATTGATTGGGCCTCATTCCAATTGGGAAAAATAAAGAACATTATAAAAATATATAGCTACGTGTTGACAGTACTCATATGTTGAGATTAGTCATGTGTTGAAAGAAATATAGAGTCATGTATTGAACGAAATATTTTAATAATAAAATTTACATCTTTATCAAATATAAAACTAGAAACTATCTGGAAAATAGATAAGATGAGTGGTCTCCTGGGTATTGATCTGATGTTGGTTTTGGCCTTCGGGGTTAATGCTTAGGGAATCGTTCTCTTACTAATTTACGGTTGGAGTTTGATTAAAAATTTAACGATAGAAATCATAATTTTATAAAATATATTAAATAACAAAAATAGTTATGTGTTGACAGTACTCGTATGTTGAGATTGGTCATGTGTTGAAAGAAATATAGATTCATGTGTTGAATAGAATAAATATTCATTTGTTGAATAGAATAATGAAGTTATTGAAAAATATAAAGGTGTGTTGATTAGATATGCGCCATTTTAACACGAACGGGAATTTTGTCGATTTTATTTGTTTTATAATATATATTGAAAAGTGATTTCAATATTGAATATTTTGAAATGAAATTCGAATTAAATTAAATTCAAATTCAAATTGAATTGAAACGAATTAGAATTCAAATTGAAAATAAAATGAATTCAAATTGAAATAAATTCAAATTGAATGGAAATGAATTTAAAACGAATTTATAAGGAAAAATTCAATTTTGATTTAAAATTGAATATGAAGTTGAAACTGTTTTTGAAACAAATTTAAAATGATTTATAAAATTCGTTTTAAAAAGAAATTGACGAATTATATATTATTTATATTATATATATAATATAATGGTCTGAATAGAACGCGCTGCGCTGCGGTAGGTCGTAAATTTCGACCATTGGCTTCGAACGGACATTACGGGAGATCCGACCATCGGATTCTCCTAAATCTGGAACCTTTGGGTTCGTATCGAAAAGCGCATTCCAGTGAATATTAGAAATTTGAAATATAACGGTTGGATTTGGAGATATGTCCAAATCAAATTTAGAAAAGGTCACTGTAAGTGCAGTTCGATGACAGTTTGTGGAAATCGACTGTACGGGCCTTGATAAAATTATTAAAAATATTTATAATTTGTGTAAAATTATAATATATGAATTGAAAAGAACTGGGATGAATAATCCCATATTTGAAAAGATAAAAATGTATTTTTATCAAAATAAACTAGTTTTGAACTAGAACTATAAATTTATTTATTTTTAAATGAATAAATTGGATTTGAAATAGTTTTAAAAATAACCAGAATTTCCAATATATGAATTGGAATGGATTTGAATCGAAATTATCTTCGGAATATTTTGATAATTGGATTCGGGATTATACAGACATTGTTGTAGAAATTTGGAAGATTTATTTTATATCGTTATTTCCAATACGATATTTGTTGATTTCAGAATTTGATATTGAATATAAGCCGATATATTTTCTATTCAGAGCCTTGTATTTAATATCAAATGTAATTTGGGTTAGTCGTGAATGGTGTCTTCATCAACACCGTTCTTGAACCCAGTTGAGAAAATACTAAATCCTTTTATTTTGATTTAATGAAGTATACCAACCAATTGATATATTTAATTGGAATTGAATTAGAATTGATATGTGGGTTTATCGTGAACGGTGTTTTAAATAACACTTGTTCTTTAACCCGATAATAAATAGAATGTGATTTGGGTTTATCGTGAACTGGGTTTTAAATGACATTAGTTCTTTAACCCAGTAAAAAGGAGTTTCAATGAATCTTTAATCAGATTAAAATGTGAATTGATAATATAAATTATCAAATATAGGAAATGATCGAGAATGGAGTACTGCCAGTTTTGCTCCGAGCAATAGTTAAATCTTTAATTATATTTGAACGTGAAATGGTAATTAAATTTACCGATAACACTGTGGTGTTAGTTATGGTGTAATAACAGTTTTGCTCCATGGGATGAATAGGTTGGGATTGGGAAATAAAATAAATAATTACTTCAGTGTGGTTCGCTAATCTCGACTAGTTTGGAAAACCATAATTTGGTTTGAAATGACATCCAAAGGAAGATTAAAGAATAAAATTTAAAGAATTTATCTTTGATAAAATTAACGGGGACCTTTCCCTAAGAATATGAAATTTAGAAACTAGCTGTAGGTTAGCTAAGAAGAATGGTTTCCTGGGTATTGACCAGACGTTGGTTTCAGCCTTCGGGGTTAATATTTGGGGAATTGCTCTCTTACTAATTTACGGTTAGTGACTGATGAATTGGAATGAGGCGTATGTTGTGTTTGTGTAACATTTGTTTATAATATACGTGGGTTGTTCGGAAAGGCCGGGTTTATACCCATTCTGAATAACCGATTCGATGATAAGTCGAAGATGAAGACGGTGGTCGAAGACCGGAAGTCTTCACATCGTTTGGATAATTACTGATAATCCTGATTGGGCTGTACACCCAAGAGGATGGAAATAGTTGGTGGTCGTCCAGACGTATTTGGAGATCAATGGATATGCGAGGTATTAAGTGCCTCCGGATTCGTTCAGACCCAGAACGGACCTGCAAATGGATTGTATGTCTGACATTGGATTTTATTCTGCGTTGATTGATTTCAATTAAATATATGTCTGTTTGGCGGCGGAGAATTTATTCTCTTGCTTAACGCCCTTCTCTGAGACGTACGAGCTCAGAGGTTATGTATCGATAGATATCAGTCGCATGGCATGAATTGCCTGTGTGGTACGCTGAGATGCAGTGATCAAGGCTTCTGTTGAAAAGCAAAGTCTTGTGGTTGATGATCAAAGCACGGCCTGTGTGGCGTAGCTTTGTGAATAGCGTTAATTCGCGAGCCTCACACCGCGGTATGAGTCAAAAACGGGATAAGGACTGCTGGGAGAGCATGACGTTTCTTTCTAGCTATGGGTGTGTCAATGCTTAAACTGGCTGACATTTATATTATTTTCACCTTTGTGGTTGTTGGAACGAGGCGCCTCGATTTTAGGTTTGTTAGGAGCAGGAAATGTGTGTTCAGGAATACTTATCCACTAACGTAAGTGTGGACCGGCCCTGAAGCATCTAAGGGTTACCCAGAGTGTGTAGCCCTGAGGCATTTGCTAGAGTGTCTCAAAGCGGAGAGGAGCTTGCCCCTAGCCTCGATTCATGACAAAAATCCAATTCCCAATACGAGATATTTCGGTTTTATTTGTAGAGCCTAGTATGGCGACATTATATATGGTATCCATGCCGTCTATGATTGATATTTATGATTGAAATTGTCTTGACACTATACACTTATAATAGTATCAAATGATTTGTTATAAACGTACCAAGCATGTTTGGCTATTATAAGGGAAAACCCTATCCTCCGGCTTGCGTTGCATTGTGTGATGGGACCTGGGTCTTATAATAGCTTCATTTTTCGAAAAAGCATTGCGCTGTTTATTGATATGCACTAGTATTCTTGGGAGGAAACCCGTTACGTGTTATACGGCGTGGTCCCTTGAATTACTCTCTTTTAAAATAAAGATTAATAACTGTTTTAGTTCTCACACCAGCCACATGACTGACCTGGAGTTTATTGTTTTAACCTAAACTCTGGGTGCCCTTATTTTCGACACGGGCAGCTAGTAGTTTTGGTTTTACAGATTTATATTCACAGGATCTTGATTTACAGATGGAACGATGCTCGGAAAGCTCTGTATCAGTGTATTACTTTCAGTTGTGTTTTGTATTATTTTTCCGCTGCTACATAATTAATTGTAATCTTTGATGTGTAATATTTATTCATACTCTGTATATTCTTGTATTCTGTGTAACACCCCACCTCCGCTAGGGTCACTCACAAAGGGAATGCACTAGCTTTGGTGAAGCATTAACTAGGTAAACATACACAGAAATATTACAAGACAGAACATATAAAACAGCGGAAGTAAAACAAAATTTCATTTCTTTAAAATATAGTAATGTCTAAAGCCTTTTACATCAAAATGCCATTAAATCCATTACATCGAAATCTGTCTTGCAATAGTAAAGAAGCATAAAACCATAGTATTAAATCATTCCCCAAGTAAAACAGTAAAGAAGCCATAGCCAAGAAAGGTCCAAGCCATATATGATGATCTTGAAGCAGAAGGAAGTCCAAACTAAGTAGTAGTGTTTCCTCCCTAAGAATCTGGGGGGGGGGAACATAAGAAAAAGAGGCGAAACAAAAAAGGATCAGTCATGAAGACTGGTAAGTCCTAGTGACTTTCAGCATAAAAACAAGTAAAGATAACATGACATATATAAACTGAAAGTAAACATAAGGATGATGACAAGATAGGCAAGTTAAACTAAGATAACAAGAAAAACTACGCAAACAAGATAAACTAAGGTAACAAGATAAACTACGCTAAAGCAACACATGTTCAACATTCTCTGCACCAATACTAGTATAACAGAATTAGGTGTTATCCTAATGTCTAAACAGAACAAAAACAGAAACAGAAATGGGCCTTTACCCCCTGTACTAGTAACCCAACCCGTGTCATGTATTAACTATGAAATGATCCCTTGCCCAATATCATGAACTGACCCATTCCTAGGTCGCATGAAATGATCTATTAATCGATCGGCTCCCTACAAGTTCTAGCTCATCATATGTTTGTGTCATACGGCCCTATCACGAATATAGTCACCTGTGCTAGGTCCACCATAGGGTGTATCAAGCCCTAGGGTGCCAACCACCGACATGAATCAAGCACGAACAATGTAAACCTACTGGTGCCCAATGCCTGCTTTTTCAACTCCGGACTACGTGCACGACCATAGTCCGCCTGAACCTACAATGGCGCACCAACTCAGCAGTCGTTCTGGTCGCTTACAATCAACCCAGTAATCGTGCCCCACCCTGCCTAGTTCTAGGGTACCATGATACATCTAGTGGGTTACTGCTGAAAAGGACCGCGTAACTAGGATTTTCGTCCAGCAAGTTAAGTGTTGTCATTTAAATTCGAGACTTAACCCCATCAGTCTAGCATGTCAAGCTGGTTAAGTGTGGTCATTCAAGTTTGTGACTTAACCCGTCTACTTGTCATGTCAAATTGGCTAAGTGTTGTCGTTCAAATTCATCACTCAGCCCTACGAATCATGTGTCAAATTGGTTAAGTATGTTCAAGCGGTTCATGACATAACCCTACCAAATCATCGTGTCAAATTGGTTAAGTGTATTCAAGCGGTTCATGACTTTACCCTATCAAGTCATTGTGTCAAATTGGTTAAGTATATTCAAGGGGTTCATGACTTAACCCTATCAATTCATCGTGTCAAATTGGTTAAGTATATTCAATCGGTTCATGACTTAACCCTATCAAGTCATCATGTCAAATTGGTTAAGTATATTCAGTCAAATTGGTTAAGTATATTCAAGCGGTTCATGACTTAACCCTATCAAGTCATCGTGTCAAATTGGTTAAGTATATTCAAGCGGTTCATGACTTAACCCTATCAAGTCATCGTGTCAAATTGGTTAAGTATATTCAAGCCGTTCATGACTTAACCCTATCAAGTGGCATTAATTCATTAATGCACCCCAACCTCTCACATTAGACTAGATCTTATCGTCACTGGATTCGCCGGGCGGTTCCGGGCATATTTACACCACAACCTAGTCTAACCTCGGGTCTTAAGCGCGATATGACCAACTACCCACATTGGATCCTATTGTTTGCAGTCACTAGATTTGCCGGGCAGTTCCGGGCAGATTTACACTGCAAACTCAGCCTAACCTCGAGTTGGCCATTTTCAAGTTCATTCTAAGTGTCATGTCCATGTTCAATTTTCATGTCCAGTTCGTGTCAAGTTTCTAAGCGAGTTTCATGTCAAGTTTTCAGGTTTCAACTTATGCCTATTATCAAGTTCATGATTCATATTCATAACCAATTCATGTTTGCCAAATCTACCCAAATCGTATTCCCATCACATGTAAACGTGAATCGATCTAAATTACAAGTAAATCCAAGTCGAAGTAAAAGGGAATAACATCCAAACTATGATAGGCAAAAGATCGAGCACAAGGTGATAAATCTAGCATGATACAGCTTGAGATAATTGGTCATAATATCACTGGCATATAGAATAATAGTCCCGAAACATTGGATTACAAGTCTAGCATAATAAGGTGATAGTCATGATAAAAGTTGGCATAAGGTGATAGTCCCAAACTTGTGTATAATAACTAATTCGACATCACAGGCATAATAATATTATGGACATGAAAGGATTTGATTTACAACATGTATAGGCCCAAGTTAATTTTCATAGCAATATTCCCAAAAGTCAAGGTCCAAGATGATCAAGAATAGATATGGATCAATTATCATACATAGGTCCAATTCCAATTTATAACATGAATAAGTCCAAACTGATTTCATAACAATATTCCCAAATTCAAGATTCAAGCGAGGATAGGGTGAAACTGAATTAAAAAGTCTTATCATCAAGTCAAGGTCCAAGAATTCATTTTACTATCCAGCGTTTGAATAATTAACTAGGTCCAACAACATGAATGGGCATGATTCAGTCGATAAGAAATAACCCAAAATCAAAGATTCACGGAGAGACAAGAAAGATACAAATAAATAATCAAGCTTAGGTCCAATTTCATTTTATTCCATGTCTATATTAAATTTAACAAGTTTCAATCTCAAAGTAACTAGAACTTACAGTTCGTGGATTAAGTATCGATTCTAGAAATAGTCGTGGCAGTTGTTGAATCTTAATTTGATTAATCTTGATTTGATTTCTTCTTGCTGATCTTTAAGTTGTTTGTCTCTAGTTGTTTGTTGAAGAAGAAGCAACCATTCTCTCTTTAATTTAATTATTTCAGAAGCAGCATAAGGACAGAATGAAACGGTATGTAGAGAGTGAGGCTAGGGGTGAGTTTACATAGGATTAGAGTCAAGAATCTGGACTGAAAATGTGTCCAAAAACATCTGAATGAACCCAGGCTAAAAACCAGGTTGGGCACCAGGTCGACCATAGGGTCGACCTGGTCCTTGGGAGGTCGACCACAGTGTCGACCCCTAGGTAGACCTAGTCCTGGGCGGGAAAATTCCCGCCCAGTCTGCCCTGGGGTTTGAACTCGAATTTCGAATTCGAATTTCGAGCTGTTTTTTATTTTGAAAATTCCTGAAACTTCGGAGGCTCATATCTCCCTCATATGGAATTCGTTTTTCGAAAACTCGGACTCATTTCCAAGTAAAATTTCGAGACGAACGCAATAGCGCAACCCGTTTCACTTGATTCTTATTTTAGAATTTAATTCTGCCTTGATTTATGGTTTTAATATGTTATTAAAATACGGGTTGTCGCATTCTCCCCTCCTTAAAGGATTTTGTCCCCGAAATCTCTAAGTTAGGAAGAATGTATCCTACCATCCAATCATTCATCTAGTCAACCATCATTCACAACTAACCATTGTCCTTAAAAGATTTCTAATGCTATATGTACATAAGTAGAAAGTGTGTGTATATGTACTTATCTAATGCAAAAGATCAGGCGGTTACTGATTCAGTAGACCTCCTTAATGCCAAATATGCTAGTGCGATGAGTCCAACATGTATGAAAATTCCTATTACATTTCACAATTTCTACATGAGTGCCCAAACATTCATTCATATGCAACATCCAAATGATAGCATATCAAGTTTCCATCCATGTACAAGTATAAACACTCATGCATATGCAATATGAAAATGTGACTGAGCCGATCTAGTGCCTAATGTGTGTTATGCAACCACGAGAAACCACTTGCAACCATTTGCAAACATCAACCATAACATGTTTCAACTACATGTTTACATCCATAGGTTTCTACCTAAAGGTATAGTCGAATGATAGAAGCAAGTAAAGAAAAACTTTGTACCCATTAGGCAATGTCAAAACTGCGAATCTTCCTCACATATATACTGATTAGAAGAATAACTCCCCTAAACACCAGCCCCGAAGACCGAAATCAACATCAGACTGACACATAGAGAATTACTCAAACCAACCAATATATATGATTCTAGGAAACCAAGCATGATAAACTCCTTTTTAGGTCGTAAGAAATCCTTTTCTAAAACCAACCCATTGTAACAACCCGGAATTTTGGGGCCAATTTAAAATTTTATTTTAAGGAAATTATTTATGAAAATGCGTCAGAATTTAAAATTTTCATTATTAAATTAAATTATTAAATTTAAAAAATGGTTAACAATAAATTAAATTCTGACAATATATGTATATATGTATCTTTGGTTGTCTTCTTGAATATTTCCCTTGTCAATTCAAAATGTAACTTTTAGGAATTCAAAACATACATTACATGTTCAAAACCTTCATTAATTAGTCAATTTTAAAATGAGAAAAGTTGCGAGCATTCATGTCTGACAATAATATTCAATGCTATAGTGTTAGTTGTAATTTCTAATAAATAGTATTAACCAAGCATTCATTCTTTCCATTTTATCCTCTCTCTCTCTCTTTCATTGTTATCTACTTTTGAAATTTGAACAGAAAATAATAAAATAATGTGTCATTATAGCGTGTAATCAAAAGGGGATTTAAGGAAACATTTATAAAATACATTTAAAACATAAAACATATTTATTCATAATGCACGTGCATGATGTCTGGAATAAAAACAAAAATTTGTCCCACTGTCAAATTTGTAGTTACCTTTAATTCTCACATGTATTTCTGGAAATGATTTATTCTTGAAAACATTGTCTTGTTGGTTACATGCTGAAAATGGTTGATATATATATATATATATACACACACACACACACACACACACACTCGCCAAATAATAGACTTGCTGAGTTTCTTTGCATAAAAAAAAGAGGTGTTACAGAAAGATAAATAATTAAAATTGATATGTTTTAAATGGTCTTAATCTAGTATAGGTAAAATTTATTTAATTATGGAATATATTCTTGATTATATAAGTTGTTACATAATAGCTTTATATTAAAGCAAATACACACACTATTTCATAGGAAAAATGTAAATGATAAATTTGGACGATTCAAAAATATTCCAAATATATTAAAGAACAAGATATTAATTTGTACATGTTGTGATTAGACATGGAAAGCAAATGAAAGGCATAAATAATGAATTTAATAAGATATATTAAAAAAATCAACCAAATATGGATATGGGTGGAAATGAATATAGGCGGATATAAATGTCATTATTCTTAATTGGTGTTGGAGTTGAATCAGCTAAATCTAGAAAGATTCCAATGTATTTTCTAAAAATTGTCATTCAATACCCTTTTTATTCTGAAATTTGGAAAATTAATAATATAATATTATATATATTCCCTCATAAAACAAATCCTAATTCATTCTATACCCTAGCCGCCCTCATCTACAGTTTTCATGGCCAAATCTTTCTCCTCCAAGTTCTTTCAATCCAATCATGAACAATCAAAACTTAATGAATGAAAAAGCAAGATATAATCGAGATCTTCATAATCATACGGACAAGATCAAGTTTGGTGAAAGGAGTTGCTTGAATTTGGGCTCCAAACCCAATGCGTTCGAGGCGGGTTTCAACAGCAAAGGGGACTTCGAATTGGGAATGATTCATGGTGGTAAGAGTTGAAGCTCGGGGCGTCGACATAGGCCTTCAGTGGTGGTGCGTTTTTGGAGCAAAAAGCACGGTTTTTGGGTTCCAGGAAACCACGGTAGAAAGAAGAAGACGATGACTTAAAAATGAGATTAAGGGTAATTAAAAATTTAATGAATTTATTTATTAATTTATGTTAAAAGGGTAATCAATGTTTATAAATCAATATCTTTTTGATATGAGGACCGTTTTACGAACCGTCAGTTGCGTTGAAATCTTGACAGCGAGATCTACGACATGGAAAAGACTAGCACAGAAAAGGAGCTATCTACAAATAAGATGTTGAGATTTCTAGATTTAAAATTAAATTAAAAATATTTATTCATTCATTTATTTATTTATTTTGATTATGATTGTATATTGATGCACCGTATGTATAAAAGTTAGATTTACTGATTTGTTGTGATGATGTTTATTTGTTGAATCATATGTTCTTGTTCACATAAGAACTTGACATTTCATTAGAAAATGTTACAATAAAATAAAAGAGATTCATTTTATTAGAAATGGTTACACTAAAATGAAATTGTCATTTTGGTTAGAAATAAAAATGTCACTTTGGCTAAAAGTATTATACTAGATTTGATATGTCACTTTAGATAGGAAAACAAATTACATTAGAATTAAATTGTCAATTACATTAGAATTAAATGTCAATTATGTTAGGATTAAAAATGCCATTTAAGTTAGGAAAGTGTAATGTAAATTAAAATAAAAAGATTCATTTTTTTATCGTATAAAATGTGAACGCAGTTAAAGGTTCAATTTATTTGAAAGAAATGTTAACATAGTAATAGATTCATTTTATTTGAATAGAAAGTTAGCATAACAAAAATAATCATTTTTGTTATATAAAAAGTTAGCAAAACAAAAAGTTCATTTTTGTTATATAGAAAGTTAGCATAACAAAAATAATCATTTTTGTTATATAAAAGTTAGCAAAAAAAAAGTCAATTTTTGTTATATAAAGAGTTATCAAAATAAAGGGTCCATTTTTTTTTTGTAAAAAGGTTATCAAAATAAGTTTAACATTGAAATTACATTTTTATGTATAGATGAATCATCTAGAAGATTAAATGTTGCATTAGAGAAAATAACGTTTTTAGTCAAGAATGTCGCATTGGAGAAATAATAACATTTTTAATTAAAATATTTATATAGAATAAAAATCATATTTTTGTTGAAATGTTTGATTAGATTAAAAGTTCAACATTTTTTATTATAAATGTTACATTTGAAGAAATCAACATTTTTGTTATAAGAATGATCATTAGTATATGAATACATTTCTTTATATACAATGTACATTAAAATTAAAAATAACATTTTGGTTAGAAATGTACATTAAAATTAAAAATAACATTTTGCTTAAAAATGTATATCGAGATAAAAAAAAAGCATTTTGCTCAGAAATGTATATTGTGAATAAAAATAACTTTTTTTTAAGAAATGCATATTGAGATTAAAAATAACACTTTTGTTAAGACATGTCATATTAGATTAGAAATGTCATTTGTTTAAGGAATGTTATATTAGACAAAGAAATATCATTTATGTTAGAATCATGTCATGCTATGTTTGAGATTGAAATATTCAATACGTTAAAATAATGGTTTATTATTTATGATAATTTAAAATGATGTTACAGTGCCATTAACAAGTTACCCAACTTGTTGATGTTGATTGGGACGATTATTTTAACACATCACCCAAGTGCACAAAATTATGTGTTGGTTGAAACCCCACACGGGTCTTGGGATGATATTCTAACACACGTCTCTCTTGTGATTAATTATAAATGCACTCTGGCTGTTATTTGGTGGTTAATGGTTATTTATCGTTTATATGCTATGTTTGGAAATCCATATAACTTAATTTATATGGAAGTTGATTGAGTCGCATTCCAATTAAGAATTAAAGAATATTTTCATACAATAAGGAATATTTTATTTTTGTATAATAAGGAATATTTTATTTAAAGCAATGAAACTTGTAATTAGTAATAAAGAACATTTTAAGATAAAGAAATATTTTGGAATAAGGAGGTAATTATATTTTTTGGAATCAAGGATATCTTAGAATAAAGAATATTTCAAACTAATTTTTTTTTAGTATGCTAATTTATATTAGGAATTACAATTGTACGTGGACACGAGGTTAGGCTACATTTGTGGCGGAAGTCTGCCCGGACCCAACCGGCATATCCAGCAGCCACAGGTGTTGGGCCTATTATGAGTGGTCCAAGAGTGCAAATACGAAACGGGCCATGACACGAGGTTAAGCCCAACTTGTGGGATAAGTCTGCCCGGACCCAACCGGCATATCCAGCATCCACAAGTCGCAGGCTTAATGTGGGAGGTCTGGCCTAGTATAATATATAAATGAATAAGATAACGAATTGGGCTATTTAATCTATTTAAATAGCAATGCCATTTTAACCCGAACGTGTTTAAATTAAGATTTAATGAAGTTTTCCATTAATTCATATTTAATTGGAATTAAAATAAGATAAATTGGATTCTTGGGTTTGTCGTGAACGGTGTCTTAAATAACACTGTTCTTAAACCCAGTTGAGAAAAGAATAAATCTTTTAATTAAGATTATTATAGTTTTCAATTATATTTGATAATTGAAATAAAATGAAATGTGAATTGGATTTATCGTGAACGGTGTTTTTAACGACATTTGTTCTTTAACTCAATTTACAGTGAAAATATAATTTGGAGTTTATAAATCTTTTACTAAGATTTAATGGAAAATTTCCAAAAGTAAAGTTTCCCAATTTAATATATTAAATTGGAATTGAAGAGAATTCGATTTAGTAATAATCGAGATGAGATTCTGTAGAAGAAGACCGTTACTATATATGAAATTTAAAGGCATTGCCGTTATTCCATTTATATTATTTGTCGGATACAGAAAGTTATATCAGTTATGTATTGATTTGATTTCTGTAAAATTCCATATTTAATGGAAGATGATTTTGGGTTTATCGTGAACTGTGTTTTAAATGACATTAGTTCTTTAACCCAATTAAAGTTAAGGTTAATTTCTTAAATTTGAATAATCATTAAGTAATGATTTATGTTATTAAAACCAGACTTGAGTTTTAATGAATTCCTAATTAGGTTGAAGTGGAATGAGGTAAAAAGAAGATTAAAGAATAAAGGATTTATCTTTGATAAGATAATGTGAATATTTTATTTAAAAGAATATTCTGAGTTGGAATGTGGCGTATGATGTGTTTTTATAGCACTTGTTTTTAATTATAAATACG
Organism: Allium sativum; assembly: GCA_030737875.1. Classification (NCBI taxonomy): domain Eukaryota; kingdom Viridiplantae; phylum Streptophyta; class Magnoliopsida; order Asparagales; family Amaryllidaceae; genus Allium; species Allium sativum. Next base: position 164,540,671 of record CM060923.1, read on the forward strand.
CGAATTATTCAGAAAGACCGGGTTTAACCCATTCTGAATATTTACTACGACGATCAAGAGTCGAAGATGAAGACGGTGGTTAAAGACCGACGATTTTCACATCGAATGGATAAGGACTACTAATGCAGTGGACTGGGTCGCTCCCAGGATAGGGTTGAAGTAGTAATTGTCCGGACGTATTGTTGATTGTGCAGATATGCGAGGAATAAGGTGCCTCCGGTTTCGTTCAGACCCAGAACGGACTTGTAAATGGATTGTATGTTTGACGTTGTATTCCTTTATATTGTATTCATTTGTCTCTGCTAAATATATATCTGTTTGGTGGTTAACACCCTTCTCTAAGACGTACGAGCTTGGAGGTTATATATTTACAGAAATCAATGGTATGGTACGGATTGACAATGTGGCATGCCAAGATGCATGGATCAATGCTTTTGTTGAAAAGCAGAGCCTTGTGGTTGATGATCTAAGCACAGTCTCTTTAGACATAGCTTTGTGTATATCGTGACTTCGTGAGCCTCACACCCCGGTATGAGTCAAGAACGGGATATGGACCGTAGGGAGTGCATACGTTTCTTTCTAGCTAGAGTGGTGTTTGGGCTTTAACACGGCCCGACATTTTACTATCTGGATTTTGGATTGAGGTACCTCGTTTTTATAGGCCGGAAGTGGTCACATTATAGGTCCAAAGGGCCCGGGAAACGTATGTTCAGAATTGCCAATTCACTACCGTTAGGTGGGGACCGGCCCTACCGTTCCAAGGGTTCACTACGGGGGATCCTGAGACATCTGCTAGAGTGTCTCGAATCGGAAGAGGACGATACCTAGCCTTGATTTCATCACTGAAAACCAATTTCCAATACGACATTACGATTTTGATTGTAAACTTATATATGGCGACATAGTATATGGTACCTATACCGTCTAAGATTAATACATTTATGTTGAAATCTTTTAAATATATATTTATACACACTAATAATAATATCGTTTTTACGTATCAAGCATCTTTTGACCATTATAAGGTAAAACCCTATCCTATGGTGTGCGTTGCATTGTGTGATGGGACTTGGGTCTTATAATGGTTTCATTTTTCTAAAATGCATTGCGTTGTTTAACGATTTACTTTATTTTATGCACTGGCAATCCAATGGAGTAAACCCGTTCCGCGTTAGCAGCGTGGTCCTGTGATTAGCCTATTTATTAGATTAGTTAAGTTACATTTCTCACACCAGTCCCATGAATGACCTGTAGTTTGTTTCACTGGCAAACTCGGGTGCCCATAATTTTCCACACGGGCAGTCGAGTAGCTTTTTGCAGATCTTTATTTCTTTAGCAGGATCCTGGATCGAAGCTTAAAGCTATGTCCAGAGCATAGGAAGCCTTCCGCTGTATCAGTTTATTTTTCCGCTGCAATGTATTAAATCTTTTGTAATTTATCTTCCGCTGTAAAATTCTATACTCTGATGTAACATTATTGTAATGGAATAAAAGTATTCTATTATTTGTTCTAATGTATTGTATTCCCAAAGTTAACGTATGCGAGTTTTGAACGGTCTTGGTCGATTTTGCGATCGATTAAGTCCGGGCAAAATCCTTGTCGTTACACCCATATCCTATAAAGCCCAAAAAGTTTAGTCAACCTAACGAACACCCTCTAGCCCCAACATGTATTACTAACAGATGAGCCATACTCCCTATGGGGTTTGCAACAGAAATAGGATTGAGAATAGGACCGAGAGGATATACGTAAAAGATAGCATGCAAGTAAACTCTACAGGTAAAGGGGGATTAAGTATATACTCTTAAAAAAATAGATATGATGCGCGTATCTAGTCTTCAATCTTCTAAGTCGCATTTCTTTGAGCTTAACTCCATTGTGCTTTGACCATCTTTAACTTCACAATTTCATAGCTTCTTAATTCTTATTTCCAAAATATGAGTTGGAACTCATTTCACTGTTGCCTCTCGTTCCACTTTCACTTATTTCCCCTTCTAGTATACCCAGCTCAAACATATCTGTGTACTCATGGTTTCATGCAAGCTCTCCAAAAATTCACTAGTGAATCTTGGATCTCGTTTACTCACTATAAGGTATTCCACGCAAAAGAACTATCTCTTGAAAATAAACAGATGTCAGCCATGTTGCCAAATTTACTTACTAAGGTGATTTCCTATAACTCATGCATAAGCGAAACGAACCATCCGCCTTAGTGGCGAACACTACTCGAGCGGATCAACAAATGTATCAAGAGATTCTAGGTAACTATGCATGACAGAATCCTAAGGGTTACACTAGACTTCGAGGGCATTACCAAGGCAAGTCAAGAGTCTAACTACCATGGAACTAGTACAAACTTGTCATGAATATACACTTAGCATAGACATTCTCAAATCCAAACAAGTCATGAATAAATGAGCCGATTCCCCAACAGGATTTGAGACACAAAAAAAATGGGATCCTTTAATACGCTAGTACTAAGGTGCAGAGACTCAACTATCGAAGCGGAATTAAAAGGATGCGATGAGAAAAAACAAAGTTCTAATGGGATGATAGAAAAGAAAAACTAAACCTTCAACAGAAACTTTACCACCCCTCTTAGGTACGCTAGTAGTGAGAGCATACAATTTCCCTCTCGATTATCTTGTTCTTTTCCCTTGTCCATGTTCTATAATACTTAACTACCTGTCCCTTTTTACCATACTAAAGTTACTCTCTCTTGTCATGCGTTTTATTATTCACCTTTTCTTCCATCGTGGATTAAGCCATATCAACAACTTTCTTATCCTTAGGCTTGTGTTCTTTTATCCTCGTTCTTACTATCCTTGTATAGCTTGTTGATAAGTTTCCCGAAAGCTACCTCCATCGCACGATAACCCTACAAGGCTTGAAATAAGATTAGCTGCAAATGGAACTACTGCGGCTCTTGATGGAGGTTGGGCACTTCTTTGCCCTCCTACAAGCGTTGTATGCCTACAAACAATTATGAAAAAGAAAGATAGAAGAGACTCAAGGAGAGAATCAAAAGATAGTGCCTATGGCTTTGGGGAATATGCCTTTGTAAAAAAAAACTTTTCTTAGAAAAATGTTTCTTTGTAAAAGTTTTGAAAATAATTTCAGAAGGTTTTTAAAACTTTTGCCCGATCTGGTAACCTTCTGCTCTGATACCAAATGTAACACCCCACCTCCACTAGGGTCACTCACAAAGGGAATGCACTAGCTTTGGTGAAGCATTATCTAGGTAAACATATGCAGAAATATTACAAGACGGAACATATATAACAGCGGAAGGAAAGCCAAATTTCATTTCTTTAAAATCTAGTAAGGTCTAAAGCCTTTTACATCAAAATGCCATTAAATCCATTACATCGAAATCTGTCTTGCAATAGTAAGGAAGCATAAAACCATAGTCTTAAATCATTCCCCAAGTAACACAGTAAAGCAGCCATATCCAAGAAAGGTCCAAGCCATATATGATGATCTTGAAGTAGAAAGAAGTCCAAACTAAGTAGTAGTGTTTCCTCCCTAAGAACCTGGGGGGGAGGGGGGGACAGAAGAAAAAGAGGCGAAACAAAAACAGGTCAGTCATACAGACTGGTAAGTCCTAGTGACTTTCAGCATAGAAACAAGTAAAGATAACATGACATATATAAACTGAAAGTAAACATAAGGATGATGACAAGATAGGCAAGTTAAACTAAGATAACAAGATAAACTACGCAAACAAGATAAACTAAGGTAACAAGATAAACTACGCTAAAGCATTGCATGTTCAATATTCTCTGCACCAATACTAGTATAACAGAATTAGGTGTTATCCTAATGTCTAAACAGAACAGAAACAGAAATGGGCCTTTACCCCTTGTACTAGTAACCCAACCCATGTCATGTATTAACTATGAAATGATCCCTTGCCCAACATCATGAAATGACCCATTCCTTGGTCCCACGAAACGATCTATTAATCGATCGGCTCCTTACAAATTCTAGCTCGTCATGTGTCTGTGTCATACGGTCTTATCACGAATGTAGTCACCTATGCTGGGTCCACCATAGGGATTATCAAGCCCTAGGGTGCCAACCACCGACACGAATCAAGCACGCACAGTGTAAACCTACTAGTGCCCAATGCCTGCTTTTTCAACTCCAGAATACGTGCACGACCATAGTCCACCTGAACCTACAATGGCACACCAACTCAGCCATCGTTCTGGTCGCTTACAATCAGCCCAGTAATCGTGCCCCACCCTGCTTAGTTCCATGGTACCATGATACATCTAGTGGGTTACTGCTGAAAAGGACCGCGTAACTAGGGTTTCCGTCCGACAGGTTAAGTTTTGTCATTTAAATTCGAGACTTAACCCCATCAGTCTAGCATGTCAAGTTGGTTATGTGTGGTCATTCAAGTTCGTGACTTAACCCATCTACGTGTCATGTCAAATTGGCTAAGTGTTGTCGTTCAAGTTCATGAATTAGCCCTACGAATCATGTGTCGAATTGGTTAAGTATGTTCAAGCGGTTCATGACTTGACCCTACCAAATCATCATGTCAAATTGGTTAAGTGTATTCAAGCGGTTCATGACTTAACCCGACCAAATCATCGTGTCAAATTGGTTAAGTGTAATCAAGCGGTTCATGACTTAACCCTATCAAGTCATCGTGTCAAATTGGTTAAGTACATTCAAGCGGTTAATGACTTAACCCTATCAAGTCATCGTGTCAAATTGGTTAAGTATAATCAAGCGGTTCATGACTTAATCCTATCAAGTCATCGTGTCAAATTGGTTAAGTATATTCAAGCGGTTCATGACTTAACCCTATCAAGTCATCGTGTCAAATTGGTTAAGTATATTCAAGCGATTCATGACATAAGCCTATCAAGTCATCATGTCAAATTGGTTAAGTATATTCAAGCGGTTCATGACTTAACCGTATCAAGTCATCATGTCAAATTGGTTAAGTATATTCAAGCGGTTAATGACTTAACCCTATCAAGTGGCATTAATTCATTAACGCACCCCAACCTCTCACATTAGACTAGTTGTTGTAGTCACTGGATTCGTCGGGCGGTTCCGAGAAGAATTACACCACAACCTAGTCTAACCTCGGGTCTTAAGCGCGATATGACCAACTACCCACATTGGATCCCATTGTTTGCAGTCACTGGATTTGTCGGGCGGTTCCGGGCAGATTTACATTGCAAACTCAACCCAACCTCGAGTTGGCCATTTTCAAGTTCATTCTAAGTGTCATGTCCATGTTCAATTTTCATGTCCAGTTCGTGTCAAGTTTCTAAGCGAGTTTCATGTCAAGTTTTCATGTCAAGTTTTCAGGTTTCAACTTATGCCTATTATCAAGTTCATGATTCATATTCATAACCAATTCATGTTTGCCTAATCTACCCAAATCGTATTCCCATCGCATGTAAACGTGAATCGATATAAATTACAAGTAAATCCAAGTCCAAGTAAAAGGGAATAACATCCAAACTATGATATGCAAAAGATCGAGCACAAGGTGATAAATCTAGCATGATACAGCTTGAGATAATTGGTCATAATATCACTGGCATATAGAATAATAGTCCCAAAACATTGGATTACAGGTCTAGCATAATAATGTGATAGCCATGATAAAAGTTGGCATAAGGTGATAGTCCCAAACTTGTGGATAATAACTGATTCAACATCACAGGTATAATAATATTATGGACATGAAAGGATTTGATTTACAACATGAATAGGCCCAAGTTAATTTTCATAGCAATATTCCCAAAAGTCAAGGTCCAAGATGATCAAGAATAGATATGGATCAATTATCATGCATAGGTCCAATTCCAATTTATAACATGAATAAGTCCAAACTGATTTCATAGCAATATTCCCAAATTCAAGATTCAAGCGAGGATAGGGTGAGAACTGAATTAAAATGTATTATCATCAAGTCAAGGTCCAAGAATTCATTTTACAATCTATCATTTGAATAATTAACTACGTCCAACAACATGAATGGGCATGATTCAGTCGATAAGAAATAACCCAAAATCATAGATTCAAGGAGAGACAAGAACAGATCCAAATAGATAATCAAGCTTAGGTCCAATTTCATTTTATTCCATGTCCATATTAAATTTAACACGTTTCAATCTCAAAGTAACTAGAACTTACAGTTCGTGGATTAAAAATTGATTCTAGAAACAGTTGTGGCAGTTGTTGAATCTTAATTTGATTAATCTTGATTTGATTTCTTCTTGTTGATCTTTAAGTTGTTTGTCTCTAGTTGTTTGTCGAAGAAGAAGCAGCCATTCTCTCTTCGATTTAATTATTTCAGAAGCAGCATAAGGACAGAATGAAATGGTGTGGAGAGAATAAGGTTAGGGGTGAGTTTATATAGGATTAGAGTCATGAATCTGGACTGAAAACGTGTCCAAAAACATCAGAATGAACCCAGGCTGAAAATCAGGTTTTGGCACCAAGTCGACCATAGGGTTGACCTGGTCCCTGGGAGGTCGACCACAGTGTCGACCCCCAGGTCGACATGGTCCTGGGTGGGAAAATTCCCGCCCAGTTTGACCTGGGGTTTGAATTCGAATTTCGAGCTGTTTTTGATTCTGAAAATTCCTGAAACTTCGGAGGGTCATATCTCCCTCATACGGAATCCCTTTTTCGAAAACTCAGACTCTTTTCAAAGCAGAATTTCGAGATGAACGCAATGGCGCAACCCATTTCCCTTGATTCTTATTTTAAAATTTAATTCAGCCTTGATTTATGGTTTCAATATGTTATTAAAATACGGGTTGTTACATTCTGATGGCATTGTTGTAATTACAATGAAATGTTCTTCTGTTTGCGTTCTATTTTGTCGTGTTCTCAAGGTAATCCGGGCTTTCCTTACCGGGGAAGTTACGGGCGATCACAACTCTTATCTTATTTGTTGTAACAACCCGGAAAATCAAAACCAATTTAAAATTTTTATTTTTGCAATTTTAATGAATTCTGAATATTTAAAATGAATTATTTTAAATAATAACGATGAGAAATTTATTTTGAATAGAATTAGAATATATATTTATATAAGTCGTCATTAGAATATAAATATTTGTTTTTAATTATAAAAGGAATTGAAAATTTCGCGGTAGTTTGAAAATTCAATTTCAAATTTCAAATGAATGTATAGGATTCAAAATAAGCCGGATTTTAGCGAAACCAAAAATATTTGAAAATATCTTTCCAACGAATCCGAAAAATTGAAATTTCATAGCGGGAATAAAAAGTTATGCCCAATTGAAAATTCAGAATAGTCGCTATGGAATTTTAGCCCTTAAAAATGGAAATTTTGCAAAAGACCTTCATTTTCGACGAAACAACTTTTTTTGGATCCGGGATGTCAAATTATTGCTAGATTCCAATTTGCATAATTTTTGGGATTAATATGCGAGCGTGGCATAGGAAAATGTGTTTTGACAGTTTCAGTCAATTTGGATCGACCAGAAAATGGCCATTTGTCAAACTGTCTCAGAATTTGATGAAATTAGTTTTGTTAGAACCGTATCGTAAATACGAAGCTAGAAAATATTTTTCTAGAATTTTTAGAATTCGTATACGGCCTCGGTAAATTAAAATGTACATTCAAATTCAATATATATTGATTTATATTTTGAATTTGATGAAAACTGATCGTAACAGCCAAATTGGCTTGCAAAACATATCCCATTGTGTTCGGAATAGGGGTAATTAGCTAGTGGCGACAGTCGTTGGGTTTGATTTGGGATTAGGATGTAAATTCACCTTTTTGGAGTAAAAGAATATTAAATTATTTTTATATTTATATTATAAAACGTTCAAACCTAAATCACTTTAGCCCCAAATAAAAAAATCAAATCCCAATTCAAGAAAATGGCGGTCGACGCCAGCCCACCCCCGTCGAGCTCCCCCTCCGCTCGTCCATCGCCACCTCCGCCTTCTCCTCCACTTCGATCCTCCCTCCTCTCACGCCCTTTCTCCTCTCTCTTCTTCCCCTATTAAACACCACGCCCCCTGCTCAAAAACATCCGCCGCACCACATGGTGGCTTCCTAGAAGCGCCGCCACCTCCCACGAGCACCGCACCCCCTGCAGCTCCTTTCTCCTTCCCCTTCCTCGTCGCAAGCTTTAACCCCAAGAAACCCAAACAGCCGCTGACCTCAAAACAAAGAGGACCGCCACCATACCCCGGCGCCGACGCTCCTCAGCACCTTCCCCTTCAAATTTGCAATGTAAGAAGTTTAAATTGATTTTTATTTAAAGCATTGTTTGAACTATGATAAAGCTCTGATTTTTATAGTTTTAAAAGCTTTGATTTTTATGTTTTAAAAGCTTTGGTTTTTATATACGTAACAATGAAAAGTTTATATTTTTAACAATGAAAAGTTTATATTTTTAACAACGAAAATTTTATATTTTTAACAATGAAAATTTTATATTTTTAATAATGAAAAGGAAGGGAATATATAGAAATATGATTGGTATATTATAGAGATAATAAAAATATGATTTTTATATATGTATGATAATAAAAATATGATTTTTATATATGTGTGATAATAAAAATTTGATTTTTATATAATTATGATAATAAAAATATGATTTTTATAAAGGTAGGATAATAAAAATTCGATTTTTATATATATGAAGTAGCGATAAAAATTCGATTTTGATATATATGAAGTAATGATAAGAATTCGTTCTTTGTATGAGAAGTAAAGATATAAAATATAATTTTTATATAGAAAGAAGCGTTGTAAAAATATATGATTTTTATATATGAAGTGCCATTATAAGAATGTGATTTTAAAATAAACATCATATTAAAAATGCGATTTTTACTATGAACAGTGGGAAAAGATCGCATTGGAATTTTGGGCAAATTCAAACCATTCAGAAAGAAAGACTGACGGAGTGGAACCCCAAGGTGAGAACTCCTCACTTTTATTTTGTTTTCTAGTTAAAATATATACTATGATGCAGACGGTGTTTAGCAGCACCCGACACCCGTCGTCCACAGACCATGGACGACTTGTTTGTTTGACTATGTTGTGAAAATTGATTGTGTGATGTGGAATGAAAATAAATATTTTATATAGTTAAAAATATAATTTTTAACGTGTAGATGAATAAAATAAATATTTATAAACAAATCGTTCGATTTGTTTATGTACACACAATTGACTGATATTGATGGGATGATAAATTTGACACATCATCCAACTGCTCAAATAAAATTCATTATTTGTTGATTGGAACCCCACACGGGTATTAGGATGATATTGGACATACACTAATACCAATAATTAGCTGTATGTTGATCGATCGTGTCACGACCCGAACTTCCTCGTAAAGGGAAGCACGGTTTACTTTGAGGACAAGACACGTCGGAACGCAAATAGAAGAACATTTCATTGCTTATTACAATAATTACATCAGATTACAAGAATATACAGAGTATGAATCAATATTACACATCATAAAATATCAGAGATTACAATACATTACAGCAGTGAAAAAATAATATAATACACAACTGAAAGAGATATACGGATACAGAGCTTTACGGATATCATTCCAGCTGTAAATCAGGATCCTGTGAATATAAATCTGCAAAACCAAAACCACAAGCTGCCCATGTGGAAATAGGAGCATCCAGAGTTTAGATTAAAACAATAAATTCCAGGTCAATCATGTGACTGGTGTGAGAACTAAAACAGTTATTAATCTTTATTTTAAAGTTAGGTAAATCAAGGGGCCACGCCGTATAACACGGAACGGGTTTCCTCTCAAGAACACTAGTGCATAAAACAACAACGCAATGCTAAATAAAGAACAATGAAGCTATTATAAGACCCAGGTCCATTCACACAATGCAACACAAGCCGAAGGATAGGGTTTTACCTTATTATAGCCAAAGAATGCTTGATACGCTAAATTTCATCTTTTATTATTACTATAAGTGAAGAAAACAACTTCAAATATAAATGTATCAATCATAGGCGGCATGGGTACCATATATCATGTCGCCATACTAGTTCTACAATTAAAACCGCAAAATCACGTATTTGGAAATTGGATTTCCATCTGCGAACAGAGGTTAGGGATCGTCCTCTACCGATTCGAGACTGTCTAGCCCGAGTTTCAGGAACAGAACACATCGTCCCTTGGAGCGTCAGGGCCGGTCCACCAATGTGGATTAAACCTAAATCCTGAACACTGAGTTTCCCCGCCCTTTGGGGGCATAAATGAGCCAAATGACTCCATCGGCTCCACACAGTCACCGATATATCTGAGGCGTCTCGCAACAGCAACAACCACACAGGTGAAAATAATATAAATGTCAGGGCTGGTAGGTCACTGACACCACCCTAGCTAGAATGAAATGCATGCCCTCCCTGAAGTCCTCTCCCGTTTCTAGTTCACAACCGGGGTGTGAGGCTCGGGAATTAGCGCTACACAAAGCTATGCCACACCCGCGATGCTTTGATCATCAACCACAAGACTTTGATTTTCAACAAAAGCCTTGATCATTTGCATCTTAGCATGCCACACAGGAAAACCACTCCATGCAACCGATATCCATCAATCACACATAATGATATCCAATGTCAAACACACAGTCAATTTACAAGTCCGTTCTGGGTCTGAATGAAACCGGAGGCACCTTGTACCTCGCACATCCATCGATCTCCAAGTACGTCTTGAAGACCACCAACTGATTCCCTCCTCTTGGGTGTACAGCCCAATCAAGAACATCAGTAATCACCCAAACGATATGAAGACCTCCGGTCTTCGACCACCGTTGTAACACCCCACGTCCATTAATGTCACTCACAAAGGGAATGCGTTAACTTCCATGGAGGTTTTAAGTGAATATAGAACAGAAAAATTACAACAAGACAGATAATAAGTAGTACTTGGAAATCTAAAACTTCATTTTATTGCAGCGGAAATTAAACATGTTTGTTACATCATAAAACCATAAATCAGAGTCAAGTACAATATCCATCTTCATAAAAACAAAATACATAATCCCATTACACAAATAGCCATTAAAGAAGATAACAAGCTGGACTTTACTTCAACCGTCCAAGCTTTCCAAGAGAGATAAAGCAATCCAATCAAACTCCACTAGAGCTGGGCCCAACCTGAGGACCTGGAGGGGGAAAAAAGGATAGAAATGGAGGGGGTCAGACATAAAGTCTGGCGAGTATGATAATTCTAACAATACTATTATCAAAATAACTAGACTAAGGCATAAGCTGGAAGACAAGTAAATGTCTATGAACTATTAGGTATGGAAGAGCAGATAAAGATAACGTTTAAGATAACGTTAGAGGCACACGTAATTACTAACGAACAATTGCTACACTACACCGCACCAGTCACCCTAAAGGTTGATCCCACTTGCTTCACATATAAACTATATAAATAGCCTTACGTACCCCTAGTTGACTACATAGGTGCCGTCTGCCCCTATCTCCACTAGGTGTACCCCACTACCCACTTTCAATCGGCTCCCTACTCGTAGATACCCGTGCTGGGCCCATAGTGGGGTGTATCACTCCCCTAAAGTGGCAACTCGATACAACTTGAGAATGCACGGCTTATACCTACACGATGCAAAAACGTCTTACCTACCAGCCCGGGTCCACACACGCATATGAAACCCGTTGGACTTGCATTGCCACCGCTCCCCGTTTTGGCCTCTTATAGTCAAACCCAGTATGCGTGTCCCGTCCTCGACTTGGGTCGAGCCCACAAAGATACGTTTGGGATACTGGTTGAAATGGGCCCCCACAAGCTACCCACCTAAGCTTGTCACCATTAGTATATCCCACTTAACCCTCTTAGTCATGTTCTTTTACATGTGTGTTTCGTTAAGTCTTACTAATCGTATTTCACCTGCCACTAAGGGCACCCACTAGATTCCTCATGCCACCCAAGGCACCTACTTAACCCCCATGTCCCACTTAACATGTTTATCTGGTTAAGTATTTCTTAATTCATTCAGGCCATAACCTCATAAAGACCTCTCACATTAGACTGGCATTTATGGCAGCTGGATTTGCCGGGCGGGTCCGGGCAGTCTTACACCATAAAAGAGTCTAACCTCGTGTCTTTACAACTGTTATGCTTTAGTTTAGGCCTAGGACCTCTCACATTGGGCTGACATTTGTGACCACTGGATTTGCCGGGCAGGTCGGGGCAGGTTTACGTCACAAACGATTCCAACCTCGTGTCCTAAGCATTGATTATCACTTGTAATCTTTTACCCCGGTTTTAATAATTCACTATCCAAATTATTAATTAAGTCCACTTTTATTGATGTCCATAATTGACTCAATTATGGTCATCCACTCATGGCGTGCAAAATCGTATCGATTGCACCCTAATTTCTTATTATTAAATCCTTAATATTACCCCTACCCCACGTTTATACGTTCGCTTATTCAACGCATAATATACGCTAGACTTGAATAGTCTAACACATAGCACAAAGATAAATTATCACAACATATAGACAATTAAAATAAATCTAATCGTAATAGGGGTGAAACTTGCATAAACTACACATGTCAAGGATCAAAAGGTGTCAACTTGTTAAATGTCGCAATTTACATGATATGATCATAGCCCAAATCTATACATAAACTTGCATATGGGGTTTTTTGGCAACATAATGATGGTGTGAACAAGCATAGAATATCACATATGTCATAGCATAATTCTAGATGTCATAATAGATGTCATGGCATATGTTCATAACTTTTCTAATCAATCTAACTTGCATATGTGACTTGTCATATAGATCAACATAGCCCAAACATGATTATTTAATTAACATGAACTAACTAGCATAGATAGTAACATCATGGCTTTTTAACATGTATGATTCATCACAACTTAGCATAGAAACTTTCAACATACATAACATCATCATAGCATGATTTACAACATATAGGATATCATCACCACATAGCATAGGATTTGTAACATACATGATAGAAAAGGGTTTACAACAACATATATGATAATCCACATCATTCACTTATAATCCATTCATGACTCAATCGAATTAGTTTAACAATAATCTTGTTAAGATCATCATACTCACAATTTAGAGTAGAAAAGAGAGTCTTGATTTGCTTTAGAGTTAAGTAGAACTAGAATTTGATTAGCTTTTCTTCCTTCTTAGTTGGCGGTGGCTCCATTGAGTTCCATGGCGGCGGTATGACGGTAGCTATTCTATTTTTCATATGAATTAGGGTGAGAGACTACCTAGGTATTTATAGTGTTTAGGATTTATTTAGACCGTCAGATCAACTTAGAACTAAACTGAACCGTTTAATTTGCCTACTCAGCCCTAAAAACACATCAGCAGCTCAAGATTGGGCTCAGTCAAAACCCTAGCCGACTGACCAGGTCGACACTATAGTCGACCTTGGGGGGGGGGGGTAGGTCGACACTATTGTCGACCCCCCAGTTGACCTGCCTGGGCGGGAAAATTCCCGCCCCGCCCGCTTCTGCACTTCCAGTTTGAATTTTAAATTTTCCTGCGAGCTGGTTTGAATTTTCTGAAACTTCCGATGGCCATAACTTCTTCATACGAAGTCCAATTCACGCAAATTCGGACTCTATCTCAACCAGAATTCCGAGATGAACTCAATGGCGCAACCCGTTTCCCACAGTTCTCACGTCTGAGAATAGTTATTCTTTAATTTGTGATTATTAATATTAACAGAATTATGGGGTGTTACATTCTCCCCTCCTTAAAGGATTTCGTCCCCGAAATATTCAAGTCAAGAAGAATGTACATCCTAACATCCAGTCGTCCATCTACTCAACCATCAAACACAGACATCCATTGTCCTTATAGACTTCTAATGCTTTCATGTTTAAATGCATAGTTTGTGTATATGCCCATATCTAATGCAAAATCAGGCGGTCCACTGATTCAGTTGACCTCCTTAATGCAAACCATGATAGTGCCATTCGTCCATTATGTATGCAAAAGTTCCCTAATGCTACATATTATCTCTATATGCGTGCACAATCATCATCCAAATGCAGTATCCATATGATAATACAATCATCATACATCCATTTTACTAATTACAAACATATATATGCAATATGCAATATGAAGTGACTGAGCCGATCTAGTGCCTAATAGTGTGTGTATATGCGTCCACGAGCAACCACTAGCAAATAGTTGCATCCACTTTGCATCCATCATACATAACATGTCTCAAACACATGTTTCAACCATAGGATTATCCTATCTAAAGGTCAAGAATACTAGCGAGAGGATACTCTAAAGGTAAGATAAGTACAAGATAAGCGATAAAGGAGAAATTAAAGGACATACCCTCGAAAAGAAAAGGGTACAACGAATGCATTTTCTCTTCCGTCTCCCAAGTAGCGTTGCTCTCGTCGTCTCCCCATTGTACTTTGACTAGTCTGACCTCTCGATTTATCAGCTTCTTGATCTCTGACCCAAGAATGCGCGTAGGAGCTCGTCGAATCGTCGCATCACGCTCTATCTCCACCTCTCTAAGCAAGTTCGGCTCTACCACTTCCTCAAATGTGACACATGGAATACGTCGTGTACACCACTAAGTTCCTCAGGCAACTCCACTCTATACGCCATCTGTCCAATCTTTTCCTTAATAGGAAACGACCCTACAAACCTTGGTGCTAACTTCCCAACGGACCCAAAGCGAACAACGTTCCGTAATGGAGACACTTTGATAAAGACCATGTCCCCAACTTCAAACTCAAGATCTGTCCTCCTATTATCCGCATAAGATTTCTGCCTTTCTTGCGCTGCTTTCATCCTCCTTCGAATCAAGTCGATCTTCTCCGAAGTCTCCCTAATCATATCGGGCCCAAGTAAGATCTTATCCGTAGATTCCCACCAACATGTAGGTTAACGACAAGGTCGTCCATAAAGAGCTTCGAAAGGTGCCATGCCATTGCTGGACTAAAAGTTGTTATTATATGCGAATTCCACCAATGGAAGGTGCTCTTCCCATGTACCCCCAAAGTCTAGGATACATAGCCTCAAAAGATCCTCTAGAATGCGATTCACCGTCTCGGTTTGGCCGTCCGTCTGAGGATGATATGCGGTGCTCAAACATAACTGAGTCCCTACCGCCTCTTGTAAGCTTCTCCAAAATTCGCTAGTGAAAATAGGATTGCGGTCGCTCACTATGCTAGAAGGAACACCGTGCAAACGAACTATTTGTCGGGCGTATACAGAAGCTAACCATGGAGCAGTCCTCTTACACTTTACGGGAATAAAATGGGCGCTCTTAGTAAGTCTATCTACTATAACGCAAATCCCCGTATTACCCTTCCTCGATCGCGGTAATCCATCCACAAAATCCATCGAGACGCTCTCCCACTTCCATAGTGGATCCTCCAATGGGTGGAGCAATCCACCGGGTTTCTTTTGCTCCGCTTTTACTTGTTGGCATACCAAGCATCTAGCGACATACTCGGCCACGTCCCTCTTCATAACAGCCAAAAGTAAACTCGTCTCATGTCCATGTACATCTTGTCCCCGCCGGGATGGATGGTCATCTTCGAACGATGTGCTTCGTCAAGAATAGTCTTCCTTAGGTCAACGTCCTTTGGTAAACAAAGTCTACCGTCCCTACGTAACCAACCCTTATCATCTAGGGTATATCTACGGAGATGGCTTGATGACTCCCCTCTTTTGAGGTTTTCTACTAACTCAACCAACTGTGGGTCGTCTCGCTATGCCTCCCCAATCCGTCCCAAAAGCCTAGGTCTGACCTCCAAGCATGCTAGCAAACCGGGTACAAAGTCAACGGAAGGTCTAAAGTCAAACATCGAAATGAATTCTAAACTTCGCCGCTCAACAAACAAAGGACTTAAGGATAATCTTTTTCTACTTAAGGCATCTGCCACCACGTTACCCTTGCCAGGGGTATATGCTATCTCGAAGTCGTAGGACGCTAAGAACTCAATCCACCTTTGCTGCCTTAAGTTCAAGTCCTTTAAGAGAATAAGTATTTTAGCGATTTGTGGTCAGTGAATAATTCGAATTTCTCGCCAAGAAGATAATGACGCCAAGACTTAAGCGCGAAAACAATAGCGGCCAACTCTAGGTCATGCATGGGGTAATTCTTCTCATGCGCTCTCAATAGCCTTCCACCATAGGCTATTACCCTAACCTCTTGCATTAAGACTGCGCCTAGTCCTGTCCCACAAGCATCAGTATAAACAGTAAATGGCTTACTTCCGTTTGGCAGCACAAAGACTGGGGCTGAGGTCAAAGCTCTCTTCAACCGTTGGAACGCATCATCACAATCTACGTCCCATGTGAAAACTAGGTTCTTCTTCGTTAAGCGTGTCAATGGAGCTGATATCTTTTCGAAGTCTTTGATAAACTTCCTATAGTAGCCAGCCAACCCCAAGAAACTTCTTACTTCGGTAGCATTTTTAGGGACCTTCCAATCTTGGATGGCCACCACCTTCGCGGGATCCACAGCTATCCCTTCTTTGGAAACCACGTGCCCTAAGAATCGCACTTCTTTCCTCCAAAAGTGACACTTGGAAAATTTAGCTTTAAGGCTATGCGCTCGTAGGGTCTCCAACACTTCCCTAAGATGTAGGACATGCTCCTCTTCGTCCTGAGAAAAGATCAGGATGTTGTCTACAAAGACTACCACGAATTTGTTAAGGTACTCCCTAAACACCCTACTCATCAGATCAACAAAGTATGCGGGGGCATTTGTCAAACCGAAGGGCATTACTAGCCATTCATAGAAACCGTCCGGAGTCCTAAAGGCAGTCTTGTCAATGCTATCCTCAGCCACTCTCAACTGATGGAAACCAGTGGCTAAGTCCAACTGCGAAAACACTGAGGCGCCAACTAACTGATCGAAGAGATCGTTAATCCTCGGCAGTGGGTGTCTGTTCTTCTTATTAAGCTTATTAAGTTCTCTATAGTCTACACAAAGTCTAAGGGACCCATACGCCTTCGTGGCAAATACTACTGGAGCACCCCACTCCGATATACTTCGTCTTATGAACCCCTTCTCAAGCAACCGCTTCACTTGCTTATCGAGTTCCCTCCTTTCACGTGGATCCATGTGGCGTACTGGCAAAGATACTGGTTTTGCATTATCCACAAGATATATTCAAAAATCTATCTCCCGCTTCGGAGGCAAGCCCTTCACCTCCTCAAACACATCCGAGTATTCTCGGACCACTCTAACAGATTGTAGATTTTCCTCAGACGCGTCTAGCGATTCTAACTAACTTAGCATAACGGAATCTATGGGATTACACAAGATTTCGAGAGTGTTGCCAACGTGAGTCATGAGCCTAACTACTCTCCTCTCACAATCAAGTATGACCCCATTTCTGGATAACCAATCCATTCCTAATATTAGCCCATAGCCCAAGAAGCCTAACACATAAGCATCACATCTAAACTCAACGCTAAGTATAGAAATTTTCAAATCCAAACACATCATGGACAAATAAGCTGAGCCCCCAATTGGATTCGAAACAACTAAGGGATCCTCTACTAAACTGGTGTTTAAGTGCAGTGATTCAACTAATGATGTAGAGATAAATGAATGCGATGCGCCCGAATCGAATAAGGTACGGACAGGATGATCAAACAGAAAAACTAAGCTTTCAACAGAAATGGTTATACCTCGTTCTTGCAGCGGTGGGACCGCGAGAGCCTGAAATTGTCCCCTTGCCTTCCCTGGTACCATAAGATCTTGCACCTATCCTCCCGAGGTAGCTCCTGCCCTCTGCCCCTTCTTTGGGCAGTCCTTCACTAGATGTCCCGCTTCGCCACAGTGAAAACAGCCAGTCTTCTTTTTCTTTCGGCAATCCTTGCTGAGATGGCCTGGTGTCCCACAGTTAAAGCATTTCTTCTTTCCCTTGCCATTATTGTCTTTACCACCCTTCTTGTTTTGCTATTGTGGTTTCTTCTGATCCCATTTCTTCTCGGGTGCCTTATCATCTTTAGCGCCTTTCTCCTCATGCATGAGTGCCATGTCTACTAGCTTCTCAAAGGTGGCCCCCATAGGGATGCGGGTCATAGCCAACCCTTGCAATGGTTCATTCAATCCATTAACGAACCTCAGAGCCTTCTTCTCTGGCGTGTTCACCAAGTCCAAGCCAAACCTTGATAACTGATTAAATTTGTTAACATATTCTTTCACTGATGAGCTTCCTTGCTTCAATGCCAAGAAACTTTCCATATATAAATTCTCTTCTGCCCTCGAGAGAAACTTTGCCTCAAACCTACGTCTAAAATCTGCCCAAGAATCAACAGGACGCTCCCCATTAGTGACCTCCCACCAAAACGAGCCCTCTCCCTTCATTAACCAAGCTGCTAATTTTACTTTCCTCCCTTCTTCTACTTCAAAGATCTCTAGCAATTCTTCCACCTCCCTAAACCAATCTCTTGCTTCCACAAACGTTTCTGATCCTTGAAAATGTTTTCCACCCATAGCCTTAAATTCCTTGCACGTCTTCGCAAAAGTATCTACGCGAGGAGGAGGAGGAACGGGTGCAACTGGTGGTGGAAGAACATTAGCCGGACCTGCGGCGGCCCTAGCCTCTAATAGCCTCCTATACCATCCTGGTATCGTTACACCGTCAGGTAGGTTAAGACTTCAGCCATGCTGAAACGAAAAAGGAAAGATTCAAAATGGAGAATTCGAAAGATAAGGATATGGCTATTGGGGATTATGTTTTTCTTAAAAAACTCTCCTCTTCAAATTACTCATTAAAACATGTTTTTGAAAGCACTTCTTCCAAAATACTTTAGAAAAATAAATTTTCTAAAATTTTTATCTGTTCTGGTAACCTTAAGCTCTGATACCACGTGTAACCCCCCATGTCCATTAATGTCACTCACAAAGGGAATGCATTAACTTCCATGGAGGTTTTAAGTGAATATAGAACAAAAAAATTACAACAAGACAGATAATAAGTAGTACTTGGAAATCTAAAACTTCATTTTGTTGTAGCGGAAATTAAACATGTTTGTTACATCATAAAACCATAAATCAGAGTCAAGTACAATATCCATCTTCATAAAAACAAAATACATAATCCCATTACACAAATAGCCATTAAAGAAGATAACAAGCTGGACTTTACTTCAATGGTCCAAGCTTTCCAAGAAAAGATAAGCAATCCAATCAAACTCCACTAGAGCTAGGCCCAACCTGAGGACCTGGAGGGGGAAAAAGGATAGAAATGGAGGGGGTCAGACATAAAGTCTGGCGAGTATGATAATTCTAACAATACTATTATCAAAATAACTAGACTAAGGCATAAGCTGGAAGACAAGTAAATGTCTATGAACTATTAGGTATGGAAGAGCAGATAAAGATAATGTTTAAGATAACGTTAAAGGCACACCTAATTACTAACAAACAATTGCTACACCGCACTGCACCAGTCACCCTAAAGGCTGATCCCACTTGCTTCACACAGAAACTATATAAATAGCCTTACGTACCCCTAGCTGACTACATAGGTGCTGTCTGCCCCTATCTCCACTAGGTGTACCCCACTACCCACTTTCGATCGACTCCCTACTCGTAGATACCCGTGCTGGCCCCACAGTGGGGTGTATCACTCCCCTAAAGTGGCAACCTGATACAACTTGAGAATGCACAGCTTATACCTACACGATGCAACAACGTATTACCTACCAGCCCGGGTCCACACACGCATATGAAACCCGTTGGACTTGTGTTGCCACCGCTCCCCGTTTTGGCCTCTTATAGTCAAACCCAGTATGCGTGTCCTGTCCTCGACTTGGGTCGAGCCCACAAAGATACGTTTGGGTACTGGTTGAAAGGGCCCCCCACAAGCTACCCAACTAAGCTTGTCACCATTAGTATATCCCACTTTACCCTCTTAGTCATGTTCTTTTATATGCGTGTTTGGTTAAGTCTTACTAATCGTATTTCACCTACCACTAAGGGCACCCACTAGATTCCTCATGCCACCCAAGGCACCTACTTAACCCCCATGTCCCACTTTACATGTTTAGCTGGTTAAGTATTTCTTAATTCATTCAGGCCATAACCTCATAAAGACCTCTCACATTAGACTGGCATTTATGGCAGCTGGATTTGCCGGGCGGGTACGGGCAGTCTTACACCATAAAAGAGTCTAACCTCGTGTCTTTACAACTGTTATGCTTTAGTTTAGGCCTAGGACCTCTCACATTGGGCTGACATTTGTGACCACTGGATTTGCCGGGCGGGTCCGGGCAGGTTTACGTCACAAACGAGTCCAACCTCGTGTCCTAAGCATTGATTATCACGTATAATCTTTTACCCCAGTTTTAATGATTCCCTATACAAATTATTAATTAAGTCCACTTTTATTGATGTCCATAATTGACTCAATTATGGTCATCCACTCATGGCATGCAAAATCATATCAATTGCACCCCAACTTCTTATTATTAAATCCTTAATATTACCCCTACCCTACGTTTATACGTTCGCTTATTCAATGCATAATATACGCTGGACTTGAATAGTCTAACACATAGCACAAAGATAAATTATCACAGCATATAGACAATTAAAATAAATCTAATCATAATAGGGGTGAAACTTGTATAAACTACAGATGTTAAGGATCAAAAGGTGTCAGCTTGTTAAATGTCACAATTTACATGATATGATCATAGCCCAAATCTATACATAAACTTGCATATGGGGTTTTTAGGCAACATAATGATGGTGTGAACTAGCATAGAATATCACATATGTCATAGCATAATTCTAGATGTCATAATAGATGTCATGGCAAATGTTCATAACTTTTCTAATCAATCTAACTTGCATATGTGACTTGTCATATAGATCAACATAGCCCTAACATGATGATTTAATTAACATAAACTAACTAGCATAGATAGTAACATCATGGCTTTTTAACATGTATGATTCATCACAACTTAGCATAGAAACTTTCAACATACATAAAATCATCATAGCATGATTTACAACATATAGGATATCATCACTACATAGCATAGGATTTGTAACATACATGATAGAAAAGGGTTTACAACAACATATATGATAATCCACATCATTCACTTATAATCCATTCATGACTCAATCGAATTAGTTTAACAATAATCTTGTTAAGATCAACATACTCACAATTTAGAGAAGAAAAGAGAGTCTTGATTTGCTTTAGAGTTAAGTAGAACTAGAATTTGATTAGCTTTTCTTCCTTCTTAGTTGGCGGCGGCTCCACTGAGTTCCATGGCGGTGGTATGACGGTAGCTATTCTATTTTTCATATGAATTAGGGTGAGAGACTACTTAGGTATTTATAGAGTTTAGGGTTTATTTTGACCATCAGATCAACTCAGAACTAAACAGAACCGTTTAATTTGCCAACTCAGCCCTAAAAACACATCAGCAGCTCAAGATTGGGCTCAGTCAAAACCCTAGCCGACTGACCAGGTCGACACCCAGGTCGACACAATAGTCGACCTAGGGGGGGGGAGTAGGTCGACACTAGTGTCGACCCCCCAGTCGACCTGCCTGGGCGGGAAAATTCCTGCCCAGCCCGCTTCTGCACTTCCAGTTTGAATTTAAATTTTCCTACGAGCTGTTTTGAATTTTTTGAAACTTCCGATGGCCATAACTTCTTCATACGAAGTCCAATTCACACAAACTCGGACTCTATCTCAACCAGAATTCCGAGACGAACAAAATGGCGCAACCCGTTTCCCACAATTCTCACATCTGAGAATAGTTATTCTTTAATTTGTGATTATTAATTTTAACAGAATTACGGGGTGTTACAACCGTCTTCATCCTCGACACATCGATGAATCAGTTACTCAGAATGGGATAAACTCGGTCTTTATGAATAACTCGTGTATATAATAAACAAGTGTTACACAAACACAACATATGCCTCATTCCATTTTAGAATATTCTTTTATTCAAATATTCTTATACTTTGGGAAAAGTTCCCATTAATTTTATCAAAGATAAATTCTTTAAATTTATTCTTTAATCTTCCCTTGAATATCAATTCAAACTAGTCGAGATTAGCGAACCTTACCGAAGTAAACATTTGCTTTAATTTCCCAATCCCAACCTATTCATCCCATGAAGTAAAACTAGTAATACTTCATTTCTAACACCATAGTGTTATCGGTAAATTCATTTCCCATTTCACGTTCAAATCTAATTAAAGATTTAACTATCGCCCGGAGCAAAACTGGTGATACTCCATTCTCGATCATTTCAATCTAATTAAAGATTCATTAAAACTCCATATGGTTTTAATCTTCCCAAGAATCAATATTAATGATTATTTAACTTGGGAGATAATATCCTGTCTTTAACTGGGTTAAAGAACCAATGTCTTCTAAATCACGGTTCACGTTAAACCCAAAATCACATTCCATTAATTATCGGGTTAAAGAACAAGTGTTATTTAAAACACCGTTCAGGATAAACCCAAAAATCAATTCAAATTCAAATTCAATTCCAATTAAATACCATTTAATTGGTACACTTCATTAAATCTAAATAAAAAGATTTAATCTTTTTCTCAATTGGGTTTAAGAACAGTGTTAATGAAGACACCATTCACGACAAACCCAAATCCTATTTGATATCAAATACAAGGCTCTGAATAGAAAATATCTCAGCTTATATTGAATATAATCAAATTCTACGACCAACAAATATCGTATTGGAAATAATGATATAAATATATCTTTCAAATTTCCATAACAATATCTGCATAATCACGAAATCCAACATCGAAATATTCCAAAGACAATTTCGATCCAATTCCATTCCAATTCAATTATTGGAAATTCTGGTTATTTTCAAAACCATTTCAAATCCAATTTATTTCAAAAATAAATGGAATTATAATTCTAGTTCAAAACTAGTTCGTTTCGATAAAAATCTATTTTCATCTTTTCAAATATGGGATTTTCACCCCGATTCTTTCTAAATCATTTATTATGATTTTACACAAATTATTAATATTTTTAATAATTTTATCAAGGCCCGTACAGTCGATTTCTATCAACGGCCATCGAACTACACTTGTAGCGACCTTTTCCAAATTTGATTTGGACATCATTCCAAATCCAACTGTTAGATTTCTAATTTCTAATATTCGTTAGAAAGCTCTTTTTGATACGAACCCAAGGGTTCCGGTTTTAGGAGAATCCGACAGTCGGATCTCCCGTAATATCCATTCGAAGTCAATGGTCGAAATTCGCGAACTACCGCGGTGCGGTGCGTTCTATTCAGGCAATTCTATATATATAATATATATATTCTATATATTTCATCGATTTCTTTTAAAACGTATTTTATAAGTCGTTTTGAATTCGTTTTCAAAACGATTTCAACTTCAAATTCAATTTCAAATCAAAATCGAATATTCCACTTCATCGATATACAAATGATATTATTTTCAAAACGTTATATTTAGAAATCACTTCGTTTTCTATAATCATTATAAAAACGAATATAATCGATAAAAATATCATTCACGTCAAAATGGCGCATATCTAATCAACACGGCTTTATATATTTCAATAACTTCGTTATTCTATTTAACAAATGAATATTTTCTTCAACACGTGAATATATATTTTTATTCAACACATGAATATATATTTATTCAACACATGAATTTGTATTCTATTCAACACATGAATTTTCTTTCTATTCAATACATGAATTTTTATTCTATTCAACACATGAATTTTCTTATATAATATTCCTTATTTTCCAAATTGGAATAAGGCCCAATCAATTACCATATATTGTTAATTATATGGTTTCAATACAACACATGTATATAATAGCAATGATAAATAATCAACCATCATCCAGGGTGCACCGCACAACTGCATAAGTGTAACACCCCGCCTCCGCTAGGGTCACTCGCAAAGGAATGCACTAGCTTTAGAGGGGCATTATTGGTAAACATGCACAGAAATATCACAAGACAGAACATATAAAATAGCGGAAGTAAAATTGAACTTTCATAAACATTAATAATTAAGGTCTAAAGCCTTTTACATCAGAGTACATCAAAACCTGTCTTACAATAGTAAAGAAGCATAAAAACTTTTTCATAAATTATTCCCCAAGTAAAACAATAAAGTAGCCATAGCCAAGAAGTGTCCAAGCCATACACGATGACCTTCAAGCAGAAGAAGTCCGAACTAAACAACAGTATTTCCTCCCTGTAACCTGGGGGGGGAACGGAAGAAAAGAAGCGAAACTGTAACACCCCACCTCCGCCAGGGTGGCTCTTGCAAGCACTCTGACTTTGGAGGGACGTTTGAATCAGGTAAACATGCATAATGATATATCAAGGCAGAACAAGAACATATGTATATATGTAAACAGAGTAAATAACATTGATAAAACAGCGGAAGATTTCAAACCATTTCAAAACAAGTCTGGTACAACATAATGTCAACTTTCCAAATACACAAGTCTAGATAAAAACAACATTGCTGAAAAACTGAAATACATAAGTACTATCCCCAAATAAGTGATAACCATAGCTAGCTTCATGTCAAGACCGTACATGAGCTAAAATCCCACGAGCAAGCGATCAGAAATCAAGCTAAGCTCCAATATTCCCTCCCTGAGAACCTGGGTGGGGGGGGGGGGGGGGAAACGGAAGAAAAGAGGCGAAAGAAAACAGGTCAGTCAAAAAGACTGAGTAAGCCCTACTACAATCAATGTAAACTGATAAAGTTAACTGTCATGAGCAGCAGGGATGAACATATGGATAATTACATACTAGCATGGTGAATATCTAACAGATAGTTCAAAGGAGTCATCATATAATCAAGGTAAAGTTTTTCACCACAGGTGTACCAGCATTCTAACATGTCATGTATAAACAAGAATTTATCCCTTGGCCTAAACTTGGCCTAATATCAGGTGTTGACCTAAGTCAAGATCCAACTTCTTAGTACCAGTACTAGTATAACAGGATTAGGTGTTACCCTAATGTCTACATCGGAACAGGATGGAACAGAATGGTCCATAGATAGAGTTCGAGAAAAATGGGCTTTTACCACCCTAACAGATAAAGTACAGAAACGGAATGCTAACAATAATGGGCCTTTACCACCCTAACAGAACAGAGTACAGAAACGGAATACTACAATTAGGTGTACACTAGTAGTGGGCCTTTACCACCCTAACAGACGGTACCACGCCGACACAGACGGGTGTTACTACCCAACAAACAGACGGTACCAACAGAATCAGACAGAGCTAAGTGTACCCTAAATCCTACCCAAGCGATCGGCTCCCTAATACATAAATACCCTATGTCGGCCCCACGATAGGGCGTATCACTCCCTAAAGCGGCAACCAATTGGCACAGGCGTATTTACAGATGTCACGGCGTCTTACATCCTCAGAGGCAGACCGGGATCCATGCACGCACATGACCCGGTTGGAACGCACCATCAACACCCATCGCCATTATCAGAATGAACCACTTATAATTAGTTCAGTAAGCGTGCCCGGACCCTACCTACAGTTGGGTCAAAGTTTTGATACCAGAGAGGGTTACTGACTAATATGGGTCCCAAACAACAGATGACACAAGTATTCCCCCTTGTGTCCCCAGACTATCAGATTCAGATTAACTTATTAACAGAGTTCAGACATACCAGGTTCAGACGATCAGTTTTCAGACTAACGAATCAGATAACAAATTTACAAACTTGCCTAACTTGGTGTGGGTCCTGCAGATCCGCAAAACAGGTTCGTTTAATTTATCAATCAAGTTAGTTTATCCAGACCAGTTATCAAATCGGTTCTCAGCCTTATCAAATTACTGAGTTGGATTGGTTAAGTATAGTTCAACTTAACCCCGTTAAATTACCGAGTTCAGATTGGTTAAGTATAGGTTAACTTAACCCTAACCACTAGTCGTATTTTACGGTTAAGTGTCATTAAGAAATCAAGCCCGGTTTCACTTAACCTACCCATTCATGTCAAATTGGTTAAGTGTCATAAATCAAATTTACTTAACCTTATCATGTAGCATTAATTAATTTAATGCACCTTAACCTCTCACATTAGACCTCGTTGTGGTTACTAGTTAAGCCAGGCGGGTCCGGGTAGCTTTACACCACAACTTGGTCTAACCTCAGGTTCAAGGTACAGCATGACCAACTTCTCACATTGGGTCCTATTGTCTGTAGCAACTAGTTAAGCCAGTCGGTTCCGGGTAGGTTTACGCTACAACTCAACCCAACCTCGAGTTGGTCACACTTATCTTTTCTAAGTGTCATGTCCATCATGTTTCCAAAACATGTTACAAATTTTCAAGCAATTGGGTAGACCTAACTTAATAGGTAAATTCCCAATGGGTAGACCTAACTTAATAGGTAAATTCCCAAGCTTATGTTTTTATGTCTTTTAAGTTTACCCAACCCCAAACGCAATCCCATCGCTTACATATCGCAATAGCGCATAAAGGATAGAAAGAGGGAACTTGGTATAATCGTGACATAAAGGTATTGAAGCCACAAGTTCAACATGGTGGCATAAGAAATGTACATATGTTCATATACTTGCATATTACATTTTTAGGCCTCAAAAGCGTGCATAAAACCAAACTTGGCATATTAGTGATACATGGTGCTAAATGACATGTAGACATGGCCATAAGTTCGCATTTAGCCTCACATGCAAGTTATCATAAGAGATATGATAACTTACATGTTGCCAAAATGCAACCTTTGGCATAAAGCTTGAAGCTTTATGTTCATAAACCCAAGATAGCATAACATGATAGTATGAACAAAGTGTTCAACCCAAACTTGCATAACATAACTTGGCATACTTGCATGTAAACTTGCATATCACAACATGATAAACTTGCATATGAACTTGCATATCACAACATGATAAACTTGCATATAAACTTGCATATTACAACATAATAAACTTGCATATAAACTTGCATATTACCACATGATAAACTTGCATATAAACTTGCATATTACCACATGATAAACTTGCATATGAACTTGCATATCATACATTTAACTTTAGAGTTTAAGTATGAAAGTAGAATAGGGCTTACTATGCTTATGAAAACACACAAAACTATGAAAAAGCCCTTATGCAACCAATTAGACCCAAAATGCAAGCTTCCTATCAATAAAAATCCTTTCTTTATGATGCAAATATAAGAACTTGACTTGAATGCAAGCTAATGATGCTCATACAAGTTTGGAAACACTTGTATGCATGGAAAATCTCTCATAGAAATTTATTTAGGAATTTGATGAAGAGAGTGGAGGCCATGAGAGGTAAAAATTTTCCATAGTTTAGTTGTATGAGTGAATAATGTTGATTTAGGCTTAGGTTAGGGTCTTATTTATAGATTAGGCAAGTGTTTTAGGCCATTAGATTAACCCTAGGTTAGATTAGGACCATCAGATCTCGGAAGCTTCCAGAAAACAGCCCCCAAAACACAGCCAAACCCTAAAATGGTGCACCAGGCCAAACTGGCCGAGCACCTCCTGTCGACAGCCAAGTCGACAGGGCTGTCGACTTGGTCCAACCAAGTCGACTCCCAAGTCGACAGGGCTGTCGACTTGGGTGTTCTGGCGGGAACTTTCCCGCCTGGCCCAAACTGGCCCAAATTTCCAAATTCAAGTTTGAATTTGAAATCTGTTTTTTACTTTGAAATTTTCTGAAAACTTCGTTGGGCCTTAACCGAGTCATACGGACTCCGATTTTCGAAAACAAGGACTCTATTTCGCGTATTTTTCCGAGACGAACGCAATGGCATAGCCCGTTTCCCATGATTCAGATTTATAAATTAAATTCTGCCTTGATTTACATCATTACAGGTTATCAGAAATACGGGTTGTTACATAAAACGGGTCAGTCAAAAAGACTGTGTAAGCCCTATCTACTATCAGCATAAAAACTAGTAAAGTTAACTGTCATGAGAAACTGAGATGAACATAAGCATGATGACAAGATAGATAAGCTAAATCAAAATAACAGGATGAACTACTGAACTTAGATAAACTAAGGTGTCATGATAAATTACGATGTCAAGATAAAACAAGGTATCCCATCGTCAGGTTCCTATCAAAAATAATATTCCCAAGATATCTATCACGTATAACATCCCATGGTATCTATCCTGTATTTCTGCTCTGCACCTACTGTACTAGTATCCCCACCGTATCATGTGTTAACCCTGAATGACCCTTACTCAAATGTCGTGTAATGGTCCATGTCAACCTTAATATATCGCATATATAGGTTACTCAACTCGTATGTTTCTTTCCATGTAAATGTTCAGTTCCTTGCCGTAGACCGTACGGGCTTTCCCATGAGGTTCTATACTACTCCAATGTAATTCCATGATCCTTAAGCTCGTTTGGACTGTTACCCTAGACCTAGCTAGGCTTTCCCAACATGAATCATCGTTTGTGCAACTAGGACTTATGCCACCTTGGACCACTAGTGATTATGCTTACCTATTGCACGTTTTCGTATTTCGGTTTGGGTTCAACCACCCAGGGCCACTAGGAATTACGCTAACCGTCAACCGCGCCCTTTTTCCCACGCATTCATCGTGAATCGTTTTTCCATGACTGTATGCACATGTATCACATCGTGCCATCCGAGTCCTGTCACAGGGCAGTTCAAGAAATACAGGACTCGGTCGGGAGCTTTCGATTTATCAACCGATGCAGATGCTAAGGTCTGTTTTTCCTATACGTGGCTATGGTCCCACGAGACCACTCCCTCAACTAGTGAAAGACAAGACAGGATAAATCCTGTATGAGAACACACTACTGGCCAACCCACAATCCTAGCCTTACCGCAACCATAATTAGATAGCAATTATGGTCTTTTGGGTGTTCTCTGCCTTTCCGTACGTACACGCTTGACCAAAGATGGTAGGTAGCCTGACGAAATGCTATCTAGGGCACTACCGTGTATCGTCGACTATCCCCTATCCATCCCCGTCTTTAGGTCGCTCGAATAGCAACCAAGGCATACTCTTGGTTCTTCTAACGCAGACCTTAACCTCTCATGAGCCTAGTATGATCACCTGGCAGCTCACAGAGGGATACCAAGAATATCCTCACGTTCCCAGAAGCCGCTGCTTCGTTACCCAGTTCGCTGGAGCCTTTATCTAAATCAGATAACTTGCTCCTACTCGTGTGCTTAAACGATGACCTACCGTATCGGGTTACTCGTCCAATCTATGAACTGGTCCAAAATTCCTTGACTAAGAATTATTACTTAGCTATTCTCCAACTAAGGTTTACCACTTAGCTTGTTCCCGTTATTCTTGTTAATTACGGTTATCCACCTAATTCTCTGAACTAGGGTTTATATAATGGATTAAGTGTCACTTAAGTTCATGACTTAATCCGTCTACAAATCATGTCAAAATTGGCTAAGTATCCAAGTTCAAGACTTAACCCTACAAACCATGTGTCAAGTTGGTTAAGTATATTAAGCAATTCACGACTTATCCTCGTCCAATTATCATTCTAGATTGGTTAAGTATATATTAACTTGACCCTATCAATTTACTTAGTCAAATCGGTCAAGTGTATTCAAGCGATTCGTGACTTAGCCTTATCATGTTTTCACGTTATATTGGTTAAGTATTGGTTAACTTAACCACATCAAATTAACGAGTTAGATTGGTTAAGTATAGGTCACCTAACCACATCAAATCATCGTGTTAGATTAGTTAAGTGTTTAACTTAACCCCCTTAAACTACCAAGTTGGATTAATTAAGTCTAGGCTAACTTAACCCCATCCGATTTCCATGTTTAGATTAGTTAAGTATAAGTTAACTTAACCCCATCCATTAACTGTATTATACGGTTAAGTGTCATTAAGGAAACTTACTTAACCTTATCATGTGGCATTAATTACTTAATGCACCTCAACCTCTCACATTAGACTTTGTTGTGGCTACTAGTTAAGCCGGTCGGTTCCGGGTAGCTTTACACCACAACTTGGTCTAACCTCGGGTTCAAGCACAACATGACCAACTTCTCAAATTGGGTCCTATTGTTTGCAACTACTAGTTAGGCCGGTCGGTTCTGGGTAGCTTTATGTTGCAAACTCAACCCAACCTCGAGTTGGTCACTTTCATGTTTAGTCTAGTGTCATGTTCATATTCAAGTTTTCTTAAGAATATGGGTAGACCTAATCAATAGGTAAATTCCCAATTCCATAGTATGGGTAGACCTAACTTAATAGGTAAATTCCCAATTTCATATTTTCAAGCATACTTACATGTCAACTTCCATGTTATATTTCAAGTCATGTTTTTAAGTTATATTTTCATGTCATTAGAAATTACCCATAACATAACCCAACGCTTTTAAACTCGCATATACGTTCGCAACAACGTAATGGATTAAAAGAAGAGACTTGGCAAAGGCATGACAAAAATGGATATCAAGCCACAAGTTAATCATGGTGGCAAATGAGGCACAAATGTGTTCATTAACTTGCATGTTACATTCTTAAGCCTAAAAAACATGCATAAACCCAAACTTGGCAAATAAGCGAATCATGGTGATAAATGACTTAGAAAGATGGCTAGAAGTTCGCATATGACATTACATGCAAGCTATCATAAGGGGTATGATAGTTCTCATGTTGCCAAAATGCAACATTCAACATAAAGCCCAAAGCTTTATGACCACAAGATCAAGATGAAGACTTCATAAACTTGCATGACATGATAGCATGTATTATACTCAATGATCAAAACCAAACTTGCAACATGAACATTTAACTTCATAGTTAATATCTAAGAGTAGGAAAAGGGCTTACATTGCTATGAAGGCACAAATCGAAATGCAAAACAAAGATTGAGACGAAGCTCTTATGCAATCAAATAAACCCAATATGAAAGCTCCAAATCAATAAAAACCCTAGCTTTGAAATAGAAATGTTGCAACTTGACTTGAATGCAAGCTAACAACATCCATTCATGCTTGAAAATACTTGAATGAACATGAATCTCTCATAGGAATTTACTTAGGAATTTTAGAATGAGAGTGGAGGCCATGAGAGTAATAATTTTGCCATAGTTTAGTTGCATGAATGAATAATGAGGATTTAGGGGTAGGTTAGGGGCATTTTTATAGAGATTAGGAGTGATTAGGATCTTAGGATTAACCCTAGGACCAATCTGAACCTTTAAAACCCGTCTCAGGCCACCAGACTAGACCAAACCAGATGACCAGGTGCGCCAGGCCGTAACACACAGAAGTGTGTTTTGGGCCCAGTCGACGCCCAAGTCGACAGCCCTGTCGACTTGGGTCCAGGGGTGTCGATAGCCCTGTCGACTCCCCAATCGACAAGGGCTTTGGTGGGAAAATTCCCGCCTACCCCGCCTGGACCAAACTTCTGAATTTTCGAGCTGTTTCATACTTGAAATTTCCTGAAAATCGATATGGGCCTTAACTGGGTCATACGGGCTCCGATTCTCGAAAACTCGGACTCTATTTCGCGTATTTTTCCGAGACGAACGCAATGGTAAATTCCGTTTAACTTAATTCTTAAAGTATAAACAGAATATCTTTTATTTTCATAGTTCATTAGTTTATACGCTTGCGTATCATCACATACGTACGTAAATTTCTTATTTTTAAAGCGTAAAAATACGGGGTGTCACATTCTCCCACCCTTAAGGAATTTCGTCCCCGAAATTCAATAATAGTAGGATTTATGTCCCTACATTATCATCCATAAGTGTTCAGCCAATTGTTGCAACCATGTGCACATGTGCAAAAGTGAATCACAATATAGAAAAATATGTATGCCTAACTTGTGGTACCACCTATATGAATGCTATTTCTTGAAAATATCTTTTCTAAAAACATGATGCTCTCATCCTAAAATATACTTGCAGTTCTAAATGAATGCAAAAATTTGAGAAAGCAATTTCATCCAAATTTTCCCACACTCTTACAAGATAAGAGTGAAGTTCATCCAATTGGCGCATCCAAGACCTTACCATCCATTTTTAATTTATAAAAAATCTAATTTTCTAAACTTTATATAACGGAAAGATTTCCCGTTTTATTACTTTCTTGCTTTGCTTTGTTTATAAGGCATTATCGTGCAATATTTCATAATTACATTAAGCACAACAGATTTCATAAACAAACAACGTGCAAATATTAAGATAGCTTTCAGTACATCGTTACTACTAGATAACAAAGAAAACAGTACTGAAAAAAATACTATCCTACGGATACACTGATAGAAGTCAACCCTGATGGAAGTAGCCACGGATGAGCTCCTCTAAGCTATCTAACCTCTCTTCATGTCGTCGGTTCCCCTGCCTAACTTCTAACTGTATGTCCTGTATCCCCGCTCCTAACTGATCATAGGAGCTACCCATGTCTTGAAGCATCTGCTGCTGAGTCCGAGCTAGGCCTACCTGTGCCTGCAGCATCTCCTGCTGTGACTTCATTATGTCCCGGTGGCTCCTCATTATGCGAGCCTGCTGCTCTAAAACATACCTCAGCTCAGTCCTCCAATCTGGATCCCTAGCAACCCATGGATCCCAGGCACCTGTATCTGAAGCCCCCTGCGTCGGGGCCTGATGAGCCCAGGCTCCTTCCCAAGCATGCCCTGTCTGTGCCTGCTCGTCCTCATGCTGTGGTGCCTGATAGGGTTCCTCAAACTGTCCGAACCGACCATCATGTGGTTCTTCCTCCTCGTCACCTTCACTCTCTCCCTCATGTAATCCCTCATGCTCCATAGGATGTGGCTCATCTTGCATATCTTGCATATTTATACCCATCCTTTCTAGTGCAGCCTCAGTGATGATAACAGAGGGATGGTTAGAAAGTGTCAGATAATCCTCATCATGCAAATCAACCCCATATTGGTGAAAAACCGTGGTCCATAAGTTCCCAGAACAAATATTGGCGTGCCTTGCTTCCCTATAAATTTGGTATTGCTGTAAGATGGTCCTTGCCCAGTTCATTTGTATGCCCCCAAAAATAGCATAAGTGGCGGCCTTAACAACGATTGGGACTCTATCAAACCCAGCATTTTGCCCCGCAAGATTATATTGCAATATTCTGACCACAAACCTAGCTGGCGGGCGCAAATGTGTACTATCCCAATGTCTCATCAGTCCATTAAAAAAGATCCTACCCCACACATTCAAATCATTCATCTCAAGATCGTTCGTATCTAGTCCCGTACCACGGATATTCAACATGTCCCCAAACTGGATCTCATTCATAAATATATGGGTACCCTTAACCCTTAAACTATAGGTTATTTACCCATCATTATCCACACCAATTTTCAAATGAGCATCAAAAAGTCTTACCATACGTTTGTAGCCTCTCCTCTCGGCCTTGCGCGTATCCAGAATATGAATCAAACCCGCATTAGCAAACAAATTTTCCACGGCGGTTCCGGCAAAATCCGCAAACCTCACCGGTCGGCCTAAAAGCAAATTCCTATTGGCGATCCGCGCGTAGTGCTCGATTATCTCTTGTTGCTCGTCACACCACTCGACCTCTTGCGCGGTTAATTGAGGGTAAAGCTCGTAGAGATTGGGTGGATTAGCCATGGTGATTCGAGCACGAATCGGAAGAGGTAAACTATAGATCCGGGTAGAGAGGGTCTTTAGCTTCGATTTAAGACCAAATTTATGAAGAATAGTGGAGGAACGAGGTGATGGGAGGTGGGGGAAGTGGTGAATTTTCGGGTTTTGGTGGCTGGAAGGGAAGAGGCAAGAGAAATGGGGGTTTGGGGAAGAAAGCCGTCGGCTGCGGCTTTATATATATTTTTCCCCTACAGGCGCCTTGTGTCGACAGGCCTGTCGACAGGGGGGGTAAGTCGACTGCCCTGTCGACAGGCCTTTCGACTTGCCCCTTTATATATATTTTCCTCCTTTGCCCAGCTATCCTTCCATTACCATCCTTTCTCCTAACTCGGTTCTATTTCTCTCGAGAACTATCTCCATCGTATAGAAAACATTTTCCTAACTCGGAAACTAATTGTAACCAAAACCATCGTGACTACCGATGGAAGAGAGAAAGGAAAAGGGGATTCAACCGATAAAACAAGGACAGTACTAATGGCCTTTGGGGAATAGCCTTTAAAAACAAAGTTTTTCTTGTAAAATGCTTCTTTGTAAACGGTTTTCAAGTAGTTTTCAGAAGGTCTTTAAAAACTTTTGCCCAGCCTGGTAACCTTCTGCTCTGATACCAAATTGTAACACCCCGCCTCCGCTAGGGTCACTCGTAAAGGAATGCACTAGCTTTAGAGGGGCATTATTGGTAAACATGCATAGAAATATCACAAGACAGAACATATAAAATAGCGGAAGTAAAATTGAACTTTCATAAACATTAATAATTAAGGTCTAAAGCCTTTTACATCAGAGTACATCAAAACCTGTCTTACAATAGTAAAGAAGCATAAAAACTTTTTCATAAATTATTCCCCAAGTAAAACAATAAAGTAGCCATAGCCAAGAAGTGTCCAAGCCATACACGATGACCTTCAAGCAGAAGAAGTCCGAACTAAACAACAGTATTTCCTCCCTGTAACCTGGGGGGAAACGGAAGAAAAGAAGTGAAACAAAACGGGTCAGTCAAAAAGACTGAGTAAGCCCTATCTACTATCAGCATAAAAACTAGTAAAGTTAACTGTCATGAGAAACTGAGATGAACATAAGCATGATGACAAGATAGATAAGCTAAATCAAAATAACAGGATGAACTACTGAACTTAGATAAACTAAGGTGTCATGATAAATTACGATGTCAAGATAAAACAAGGTATCCCATCATCAGGTTCCTATCAAAAATAATATTCCCAAGATATCTATCACGTATAACATCCCATGGTATCTATCCTGTATTTCTGCTCCGCACCTACCGTACTAGTATCCCCACCGTATCATGTGTTAACCCTGAATGACCCTTACTCAAAAGTCGTGTAATGTTCCATGTCAACCTTAATATATCGCATATATAGGTTACTCAACTCGTATGTTTCTTTCCATGTAAATGTTCAATTCCTTGCCGTAGACCGTACGGGCTTTCCCATGAGGTTCTATACTACTCCAATGTAATTCCATGATCCTTAAGCTCGTTTGGACTGTTACCCTAGACCTAGCTAGGCTTTCCCAACATGAATCATCATTTGTGCAACTAGGACTTATGCCACCTAGGACCACTAGTGATTATGCTTACCTGTTGCACGTTTTCGTATTTCGGTTTGGGTTCAACCACCCAGGGCCACTAGGAATTACGCTAACCGTCAACCGTGCCCTTTTTCCACCGCATTCATCGTGAATCGTTTTTCCATGACTGTATGCACATGTATCACATCGTGCCATCCGAGTCCTGTCACAGGGTAGTTCAAGAAATACAGGACTCGGTCGGGAGCTTTCGATTTATCTGCCGATGCAGATGCTAAGGTATGTTTTTCCTATACGTGGCTATTGTCCCACGAGACCACTCCCTCAACTAGTGAAAGACAAGACAGGATAAATCCTGTATGAGAACACACTACTGGCCAACCCACAATCCTAGCCTTACCGCAACCATAATTAGATAGCAATTATGGTCTTTTGGGTGTTCTCTGCCTTTCCGTACGTACACGCTTGACCAAAGATGGTAGGTAGCCTGACGAAATGCTATCTAGGGCACTACCGTGTATCGTCGACTATCCCCTATCCATCTCCGTCTTTAGGTCGCTCGTATAGCAACCAAGGCATACTCTTGGTTCTTCTAACGTAGACCTTAACCTCTCATGAGCCTAGTATGATCACCTGGCAGCTCACGGAGGGATACCAAGAATATCCTCACGTTCCCCGAAGCCGCTTGTTCGTTACCCAGTTCGCTGGAGCCTTTATCTAAATCAGATAACTTGCTCCTACTCGTGTGCTTAAACGATGACCTACCGTATCGGGTTACTCGTCCAATCTATGAACTGGTCCAAAATTCCTTGACTAAGAATTATTACTTAGCTATTCTCCAACTAAGGTTTACCACTTAGCTTGTTCCCGTTATTCTTGTTAATTACGGTTATCCACCTAATTCTCTGAACTAGGGTTTATATAATGGATTAAGTGTCACTTAAGTTCATGACTTAATCCGTCTACAAATCATGTCAAAATTGGCTAAGTATCCAAGTTCAAGACTTAACCCTACAAACCATGTGTCAAGTTGGTTAAGTATATTAAGCAATTCACGACTTAACCTCGTCCAATTATCATTCTAGATTGGTTAAGTATATATTAACTTGACCCTATCAATTTACTTAGTCAAATCGGTCAAGTGTATTCAAGCGATTCGTGACTTAGCCTTATCATGTTTTCACGTTGTATTGGTTAAGTATTGGTTAACTTAACCACCTAAAATTAACGAGTTAGATTGGTTAAGTATAGGTCACTTAACCACATCAAATCATCGTGTTAGATTAGTTAAGTGTTTAACTTAACCCCCTTAAACTACCAAGTTGGATTAATTAAGTCTAGGCTAACTTAACCCCATCCGATTTCCATGTTTAGATTAGTTAAGTATAAGTTAACTTAACCCCATCCATTAACTGTATTATACGGTTAAGTGTCATTAAGGAAACTTACTTAACCTTATCATGTGGCATTAATTACTTAATGCACCTCAACCTCTCACATTAGACTTTGTTGTGGTTACTAGTTAAGCCGGTCGATTCAGGGTAGCTTTACACCACAACTTGGTCTAACCTCGGGTTCAAGCACAACATGACCAACTTCTCACATTGGGTCCTATTGTTTGCAACTACTAGTTAGGCCGGTCGGTTCCGGGTAGCTTTATGTTGCAAACTTGTAACACCCCACCTCCGCTAGGGTCACTCACAAAGGGAATGCACTAGGTTTGGAGGAGTATTATTGGTAAACATGCACAGAAATATTACAAGACAGAACATATATAAAATAGCGGAAGTAAAATCAAACTTTCATAACATGCATAAATAAGGTCTAAAGCCTTTTACATCAGAGTACATCAAAACCTGTCTTGCAATAATAAAGAAGCATACAGACTTTTTAATAAATTATTCCCCAAGTAAAAACAGTAAAGTAGCCATAGCCAAGAGAAGTCCAAGCCATCCATGATGACCTTCAAGCGGAAGAAGTCGGAACTAAACAGCATTGTTTCCTCCCTGAAACCTGGGGGGGGAACGGAAGAAAAGAGGCAAAACAAAACGGGTCAGTCAAAAAGACTGAGTAAGTCCTACCTACTTCCAGTATAAAAACAGGTAAAGGTAACATGACATGCATAAACTGAAAGTAAACATAAGGATGACTACAAGATAGATAAACCAGGGTAGCCGGTTGAACTACTGTGGCAAGGTAAACTAAGGTATCATGATAAACTACGGTGTTATGATAAGTCAAGGTATCACATCGTCAGATTTCTATCGAGTACATTATCCCAAGGTATCTACCCCGTCTAACATCCCACGGTATCTATTATGTATATTCTTCCTAGTTCTAACATGTATATTTGCTCTGCACCTCTCGTACTAGTATCCCTACCCGCGTCATGTGTTAACCATGAATGTCCCATGCTCAAAGTCGTGTAATGGTCCATGTCAACCTAATATATCACATATATAGTTTACTCAAATCATATGTTTCTTCCCATGTATATAAGTTCAGTCCTTTGCCGTACCTCGTACGGGCTTCCTCATGTCGTATTATCCTTGAAATCGTTTGGACTGTCACCCTTGTTCTAGCTAGGCTCTTCCATATGAATCATCGTTGAACTACCAGGACTTACGCCACCTAGCACCACTAGGGATTACGCTTACCTATTGCACGCTTTCGTATTTCGGTTTGGGTTAAACCACCTAGGCCACTAGGGATTACGCTAACCCTCAGCCGCGCCCTTTTTCCCATGCATTCATCGTGAATCGTTTTTCTATAACTGTATGCACATGTATCACATCGTGCCATCCGAGTCCTGTCACAGGGCAAAACAAGAAATACAGGACTCGGTCGGGAGCTTTAGATTTATCTGCCGATGCAGATACTAAGGTCTGCTTTTCTACACGTGGCTATGGTCCCACGAGACCCCTCCCTCAACTAGTGAAAGGCAACACAAGAGAAAATCTTGCATGAGAACTACACTCCGGCCAGCCCACATCCTATGGCCTACCTCACCCATAATTAGATAGCAATTATGGTCTGTTGGGTGTTCCCTGCCTTTTCGTACGTACACGCTTGACTCAGGATGGTAGATGATCGACGAACTTGCTATCTCGGGCACCTTATGTATTCGTCGACTCACTGCTATCCACCCCAGTCTTTAGGTCGCTCAAATAGCAACCAAGGCATATTCCTGGTTCTTCTACCGCAGACCTCAACCTCTCGTGAGCCTAGTATAATGACCTGGCAGCTCACAGAGGGATCCCAAGAATACCCTCACGTTGCCCGAAGCCGCTGCTTCGTTACCCAGTTCGTTGGAGCCTTTATCTAAATCAGATAGCCTGCTCCTACACGCATACTTAAACGTTGACCTAACGTACCGGGTTACTAATCTATCTAAGAAATGGTCCAAATTTCCTTGACTAAGAATTATTACTTAGTTTCCCTTAACTAAGGTTTACCACTTAGCCTTATTTCCATAATCCTTGTTAACTATGGTTATTTACCTAATCCTCCGAATTAGGGTTTATCTAATGGGTTAAGTGTCACTTAAGTTCATAACTTAGACCGTCTACAAACCATGTCAAAATTGGCTAAGTATCCAAGTCCAAGACTTAACCCTACAGACCATGTGTCAAGTTGGTTAAGTATATCAAGCAATCCATGACTTAACCTCGTCTAATTATCATTTTAGATTGGTTAAGTATACATTAATTTGACCCTATCAAATTACCGAGTGAAATCGGTCAAGCGTATTCGAAACGATTCGTGGCTTAGCCTTATCATGTTTTCACGCTAGATTGGTTAAGTATAGGTTAACTTAACCTCATCAAATTAACAAGTTAGATTGGTTAAGTATAGGTCACTTAACCTCATCAAATTACCAAGTTAGATTGGTTAAGTATAGGTCACTTAACCTCATCAAATCATCGTGTTAAATTAGTTAAGTGTTGAACTTAAGCCCATCCGATTACCATGTTTAGATTAGTTAAGCCTAATCTTAACCCCATCCATTAACTGTATTATACGGTTAAGTGTCATTAAGAAAATTTACTTAACCTTATCACGTTATTGTGTTGGATTGGTTAAGTGTTGGTTAACTTAATCCCGTCCACTAGTCGTATAAAAATGGTCAAGTGTCATTAGGCAAATCAAGTTACTTAACCTGCCCAAGCTTATCATGTTTTGTTAAGTATCATTAGCCTAATCAAATTACTTAACCCATTTGTCCATATCATATTTGGTTAAGCCTCATTAATCAAATTAACTTAACCCTATTATGTGGCATTAATTTAATTAATGCACCCTCAACATCTCACATTAGACCTTGTTGTGGTTACTAGTTAAGCCGGGCGGGTCCGGGTAGATTTCCACCACAACCTAGTCTAACCTCGGGTCTTAAGCGCGACGTGACCAACTTCTCACATTGGGTCCTATTGTTTGCAACTACTAGTTAGGCCGGTCGGTTCCGGGTAGTTTTACGTTGCAAACTCAACCCAACCTCGAGTTGGCCACACTTATATTATCTAAGTTCATCATGTTTCCAAAACATGTTACAAGTTTTTCAAGCATTTGGGTAGACCTAACTTAATAGGTAAATTCCCAAAGGGTAGACCTAACTTAATAGGTAAATTCCCAAGCTCATGTTTTTATGCATACTTACATGCCAACTTCCATGTTGTCTTTCAAGTCATATTTTCAAGTATAATCACATGTCATAATCAAGTTAAGATTTCACGACATGTTCGTATTTATCCAACTACCCAAAATCGTATTTTCCCAACGCAAGCAAAGCGAGTCAACATAGTAGGTATACTATGGCTACATGTAGACCCCAAAACATACATGATGCCACAAAAGGGATTGGCTCCAAACATGCATGGCGTCATAAGGGGGTTTGGCCTTAAAACATGCATGATAGAGTCATATAGGGATTGACCATAAGCATGCATACTATCATATAGGATTTGGCCACAAACTTGCATAATATCATAAGGAGGTTTTGCCACAAACATGCATGAATCATAAGGGGTTTGTGTTCATATGTATGCATAAGCCCCAAAATCTTGTCTTAGCCAATGTTTCACAAGTAAAGTGGTTCCTAAAGGTTCATGCTAGCGTTTCATGCATAAAGATCCAAACTTGCAAGTTAAACTAGGTTATGCATAGCATGAGAGGCATGATTAAGTCACTCACATGGCCTAAAATCATAAACATGAACACAAGAGGCAAGGTAAGGTTCATATAGGTTCGCATAATCATGTTTAGCCTCATTTTATCCCATGTCATTATCAAAACTACCGTTTCCATCTAAAAGTAGCTAGAACTTACCTAGCATGGCAAGAGGACTAGGAGCATGAATCGTTTTGGCGAAGAAAGGTGGCTATTTTGATGAAGATCCGTCATGAAACTCGCATAGCAACGTTGATTTGGCCTCTATTTGGTGTAGCAAGCTTGCACCTTTTGATTTGAACTTGATTTGAGTGCATAGGCTCTAGGGATTGGAGATGGAGGCCATGATCAAAATTGATTTTTGCAGCACTTAGTTGCTAGTATTGATTTTTAGGGATTTAGGTTAGGTTTAGGGTCTTTTTATAGAGATTAGGGTAGTTTTAGGCCATAGGATTAGATCTAGGATTAATCTAGACCACAGAAATCGTCACTGGCCCATCAGACCAGACCAAGACTGCATCCAGGTGCACCAGGCCACAAAACACGAAATTGTGTTTTGGACCCAGTCGACACCCAAGTCGACAACCCTGTCGACTTGGGGTCCAGGGGTGTCGACAGCCCTGTCGACTCCCCTATCGACATGGGCTTTGGCGGGAAAATTCCCGCCTACCCCAAAACTTGAACTTCCTAGGTGATTTTCAAACTTGAAAACCCTGAAAACTTCGACGGACCGTAACTTGGTCATACGGACTCCGATTCTCAAAAACTCGGACTCTATTTCGCGTATTTTTCCGAGACGAAAGCAATGGCACAGACCGTTTCACTTGATTCAGAATTTAAAATTAAATTCTGCCTTGATTCTCGTTTTAACATGTTATTGAAATACGAGTTGTTACATTCTCCCCACCTTTTAGGATTTCGTCCCCGAAATCTCAAAGTTAGGAAGAACATATCCTACCATCCATCATCCATCTACTCAAACCATCATCCACAAGCAACCATTGTCCTTAGACGACTTCTAATGCTTTATGAATGTATGCAAAACGTGTGTGTACATGTTCCTTAGCTACTGCTAATGATCAGGCCTGAAAAATCTTTCTAATGCAAAGTATGTTTAGTGCCATGAATCCAACATGTATGCAAATAGCCCTAGTCATGTAAATACTATATGCGTGCACAATCATTCATTCATATGCAACATCCACATGATAACACATTCAATTTCATCCATAAGCAAGTATAAATACTCGTGCATATGCAATATGAAATGTGACCGAGTCGAGCTAATATCTAATGTAAATTCGCGCATCCACGAGCAACCACTTGCAACCATTTGCAACCATATCAACCATAACATGTTTCAAATACATGTTTACATCCATAGGGTTCTACCTAAGATTCCCTGAAACAGGGTCGAGAAGATAAACAAAACAAACTCCGTACGGGGTTTGTAACAGGACCGAGAGGATATCCATAAAAGATAGCCTACAAGCAAGCTCAACAGAAAAACAGGGATCAAGGATATATTCCCAAAAAGAGATATCATGCGCGTATCTAGTCTTTGACCATCAAAGTCGTCTTTTAACTTCGCAATTTTGTAGCTTCTTATTCCTGTTTCCATAACATGAGCTGGAACTCATTTCTTCGTCGCCTCTCGTTCCACTTGCACTTATCCTTTTCCTAGAATACTTGACGCAAACATGACTGCGTACTCATAATCTCATGCAAGATTTCCAAAATTCACTAGTGAATCTTGGATCTCGTTTATATACTATAAGGCATTCTATGTAGAAGAACTTTCTCTTGAAAGTAAACAGATGTCAATCAGGTTATCATGCGCACTTACTAGGGTGATCTCTATAACCCATGCATAAATGAATTAAACCATCCGTCTTATTGGCGAACACCACTCGATCGGGCTTCAAATTTCCAATAAAGGCATCAAGGGATTCTAAGTAACTAGTCATGACAGAACCTCAAAAAGGTTACCCGATACTTCGAGGGCATTACCAAGGCTAGTCAAAAGGTCTAACTACCCTCCTATCAAAACCGAGAGTGGCACCCCCTACTGGATAACCACTTCATCCCTAGAATCCATCCTTAGCTTATAAGCATAAGCATTATTTCCAAACTCAACACTTGGCATAGACATTCCCAAATCCAAACAAGTCATGTATAAATGGACTGATTCTCCAATAGGACTTTGAGACAAAAATGGGATTCTCTATTACGCTAGTACTTAAGGTGCAGAGACTCAACTATCGAAGCAGACTTAAATGATACGAACAACGAAGTCCTAACGGGATGATAGAGAAGAAAAGCTAAACCTTTAACAAGATCGTTACCCTCCTTCCGAGGTACTCTAGAAATGAGAGCATACTACTGCCCTCCCGATGATCTTGTCCTTGTCCCATAATACTTAACTATCCGCCCCGTTTTACCATGCCAAAGGTACTCTCTCGTCATGGGTTTCATTGTTCATCTTTCTCCCTCCTTTGAGGACTAAGCCATACCAACAAGTTGCTCATCCTTAAGCTCGTATCCTTTATCCTTCTTCCTCACGATCCTTTCTTATAACGCGGCCACTGGTCTCTCGAGAACCACCTCCATCGTATGGAAAGCACTTTCGTAGGTAGAAAAGACTAGTCGCAGTTAAAACTACTGTGACTACAGATGGAGGAAAGAAAGGAGAAGAGATTCAATTAAGGAAACAAGGATAGTGCTAATGGCCTTTGGGGAATAGCCTTTTTCTTTTAAAAGAAAATTTTCTTGAAAAATGCTTCTTTGTAAACGTTTTTTTTTTCAAATAGTTTTCAGAAGGTCTTTAAAAACTTTTGCCCAGTCTGGTAACCTTCTGCTCTGATACCAAATGTAACACCCCACCTCCGCTAGGGTCACTCACAAAGGGAATGCACTAGGTTTGGAGGAGTATTATTGGTAAACATGCACAGAAATATTACAAGACAGAACATATATAAAATAGCGGAAGTAAAATCAAACTTTCATAACATGCATAAATAAGGTCTAAAGCCTTTTACATCAGAGTACATCAAAACCTGTCTTGCAATAATAAAGAAGCATACAGACTTTTTAATAAATTATTCCCCAAGTAAAAACAGTAAAGTAGCCATAGCCAAGAGAAGTCCAAGCCATCCATGATGACCTTCAAGCGGAAGAATTCCGAACTAAACAGCATTGTTTCCTCCCTGAAACCTGGGGGGGGGAAACGGAAGAAAAGAGGCGAAACAAAACGGGTCAGTCAAAAAGACTGAGTAAGTCCTACCTACTTCCAGTATAAAAACAGGTAAAGGTAACATGACATGCATAAACTGAAAGTAAACATAAGGATGACTACAAGATAGATAAACCAGGGTAGCCGGTTGAACTACTATGGCAAGGTAAACTAAGGTATCATGATAAACTACGGTGTTATGATAAGTCAAGGTATCACATCGTCAGATTTCTATCGAGTACATTATCCCAAGGTATCTACCCCGTCTAACATCCCACGGTATCTATTATGTATATTCTTCCTAGTTCTAACATGTATATTTGCTCTGCACCTCTCGTACTAGTATCCCTACCCGCGTCATGTGTTAACCATGAATGTCCCTTGCTCAAAGTTGTGTAATGGTCCATGTCAACCTAATATATCACATATATAGTTTACTCAAATCATATGTTTCTTCCCATGTATATAAGTTCAGTCCTTTGCCATACCTCGTACGGGCTTCCTCATGTCGTATTATCCTTGAAATCGTTTGGACTGTCACCCTTGTTCTAGCTAGGCTCTTCCATATGAATCATCGTTGAACTACTAGGACTTACGCCACCTAGCACCACTAGGGATTACGCTTACCTATTGCACGCTTTCGTATTTCGGTTTGGGTTAAACCACCTAGGCCACTAGGGATTACGCTAACCCTCAACCGCGGCCTTTTTCCCACGCATTCATCGTGAATCGTTTTTCTATAACTGTATGCACATGTATCACATCGTGCCATCCGAGTCCTGTCACAGGGCAAAACAAGAAATACAGGACTCGGTCGGGAGCTTTAGATTTATCTGCCGATGCAGATACTAAGGTCTGCTTTTCTACACGTGGCTATGGTCCCACGAGACCCCTCCCTCAACTAGTGAAAGGCAACACAAGAGAAAATCTTGCATGAGAACTACACTCCGGCCAGCCCACATCCTACGGCCTACCTCACCCATAATTAGATAGCAATTATGGTCGGTTGGGTGTTCCCTGCCT
Organism: Allium sativum; assembly: GCA_030737875.1. Taxonomy (NCBI): domain Eukaryota; kingdom Viridiplantae; phylum Streptophyta; class Magnoliopsida; order Asparagales; family Amaryllidaceae; genus Allium; species Allium sativum. The sequence continues at coordinate 164,585,381 of CM060923.1, forward strand.
TTCCATACGTACACGCTTGACTCAGGATGGTAGATGATCGACGAACTTGCTATCTCGGGCACCTTATGTATTCGTCGACTCACTGCTATCCACCCCAGTCTTTAGGTCGCTCGCATAGCAACCAAGGCATATTCCTGGTTCTTCTACCGCAGACCTCAACCTCTCGTGAGCCTAGTATAATGACCTGGCAGCTCACAGAGGGATCCCAAGAATACCCTCACGTTCCCCGAAGCCGCTGCTTCGTTACCCAGTTCGTTGGAGCCTTTATCTAAATCAGATAGCCTGCTCCTACACGCATACTTAAACGTTGACCTAACGTACCGGGTTACTAATCTATCTAAGAAATGGTCCAAATTTCCTTGACTAAGAATTATTACTTAGTTTCCCTTAACTAAGGTTTACCACTTAGCCTTATTTCCATAATCCTTGTTAACTATGGTTATTTACCTAATCCTCCGAATTAGGGTTTATCTAATGGGTTAAGTGTCACTTAAGTTCATAACTTAGACCGTCTACAAACCATGTCAAAATTGGCTAAGTATCCAAGTCCAAGACTTAACCCTACAGACCATGTGTCAAGTTGGTTAAGTATATCAAGCAATCTATGAATTAACCTCGTCTAATTATCATTTTAGATTGGTTAAGTATACATTAATTTGACCCTATCAAATTACCGAGTCAAATCGGTCAAGCGTATTCGAAACGATTCGTCGCTTAGCCTTATCATGTTTTCACGTTAGATTGGTTAAGTATAGGTTAACTTAACCTCATCAAATTAACAAGTTAGATTGGTTAAGTATAGGTCACTTAACCTCATCAAATTACCAAGTTAGATTGGTTAAGTATAGGTCACTTAACCTCATCAAATCATCGTGTTAAATTAGTTAAGTGTTGAACTTAAGCCCATCCGATTTCCATGTTTAGATTAGTTAAGCCTAATCTTAACCCCATCCATTAACTGTATTATACGGTTAAGTGTCATTAAGAAAATTTATTTAACCTTATCGCGTTATCGTGTTGGATTGGTTAAGTGTTGGTTAACTTAATCCCGTCCACTAGTCGTATAAAAATGGTCAAGTGTCATTAGGCAAATCAAGTTACTTAACCTGCCCAAGCTTATCATGTTTTGTTAAGTATCATTAGCCTAATCAAATTACTCAACCCATTTGTCCATATCATATTTGGTTAAGCCTGATTAATCAAATTAACTTAACCCTATTATGTGGCATTAATTTAATTAATGCACCCTCAACCTCTCACATTAGACCTTGTTGTGGTTACTAGTTAAGCCGGGCGGGTCCGGGTAGATTTCCACCACAACCTAGTCTAACCTCGGGTCTTAAGCGCGACGTGACCAACTTCTCACATTGGGTCCTATTGTTTGCAACTACTAGTTAGGCCGGTCGGTTCCGGGTAGTTTTACGTTGCAAACTCAACCCAACCTCGAGTTGGCCACACTTATATTATCTAAGTTCATCATGTTTCCAAAACATGTTACAAGTTTTTCAAGCATTTGGTTAGACCTAACTTAATAGGTAAATTCCCAAAGGGTAGACCTAACTTAATAGGTAAATTCCCAAGCTCATGTTTTTATGCATACTTACATGCCAACTTCCATGTTGCCTTTCAAGTCATATTTTCAAGTATAATCACATGTCATAATCAAGTTAAGATTTCACGACATGTTCGTATTTATCCAACTACCCAAAATCGTATTTTCCCAACGCAAGCAAAGCGATTCAACATAGTAGGTATACTATGGCTACATGTAGACCCCAAAACATACATGATGCCACAAAAGGGATTGGCTCCAAACATGCATGGCGTCATAAGGGGGTTTGGCCTTAAAACATGCATGATAGAGTCATATAGGGATTGACCATAAGCATGCATACTATCATATAGGATTTGGCCACAAACTTGCATAATATCATAAGGAGGTTTTGCCACAAACATGCATGAATCATAAGAGGTTTGTGTTCATATGTATGCATAAGCCCCAAAATCTTGTCTTAGCCAATGTTTCACAAGTAAAGTGGTTCCTAAAGGTTCATGCTAGCGTTTCATGCATAAAGATCCAAACTTGCAAGTTAAACTAGGTTATGCATAGCATGAGAGGCATGATTAAGTCACTCACATGGCCTAAAATCATAAACATGAACACAAGAGGCAAGGTAAGGTTCATATAGGTTCGCATAATCATGTTTAGCCTCATTTTATCCCATGTCATTATCAAAACTACCGTTTCCATCTAAAAGTAGCTAGAACTTACCTAGCATGGCAAGAGGACTAGGAGCATGAATCGTTTTGGCGAAGAAAGGTGGCTCCTTTGATGAAGATCCGTCATGAAACTCGCATAGCAACGTTGATTTGGCCTCTATTTGGTGTAGCAAGCTTGCACCTTTTGATTTGAACTTGATTTGAGTGCATAGGCTCTAGGGATTGGAGATGGAGGCCATGATCAAAATTGATTTTGGCAGCACTTAGTTGCTAGGTTTGATTTTTAGGGATTTAGGTTAGGTTTAGGGTCTTTTTATAGAGATTAGGGTAGTTTTAGGCCATAGGATTAGATCTAGGATTAATCTAGACCACAGAAATCGTCACAGGCCCATCAGACCAGACCAAGACTGCATCCAGGTGCACCAGGCCACAAAACACGAAATTGTATTTTGGACCCAGTCGACACCCAAGTCGACAACCCTATCGACTTGGGGTCCAGGGGTGTCGACAGCCCTGTCGACTCCCCTGTCGACATGGGCTTTGGCGGGAAAATTCCCGCCTACCCCAAAACTTGAACTTCCTAGGTGATTTTCAAACTTGAAAACCCTGAAAACTTCGACGGACCGTAACTTGGTCATACGGACTCCGATTCTCGAAAACTCGGACTCTATTTCGCGTATTTTTCCGAGACGAACGCAATGGCACAGACCGTTTCACTTGATTCAGAATTTAAAATTAAATTCTGCCTTGATTCTCGTTTTAACATGTTATTGAAATACGAGTTGTTACATTCTCCCCACCTTTTAGGATTTCGTCCCCGAAATCTCAAAGTTAGGAAGAACATATCCTACCATCCATCATCCATCTACTCAAACCATCATCCACAAGCAACCATTGTCCTTAGACGACTTCTAATGCTTTATGAATGTATGCAAAACGTGTGTGTACATGTTCCTTAGCTACTGCTAATGATCAGGCCTGAAAAATCTTTCTAATGCAAAGTATGTTTAGTGCCATGAATCCAACATGTATGCAAATAGCCCTAGTCATGTAAATACTATATGCGTGCACAATCATTCATTCATATGCAACATCCGCATGATAACACATTCAATTTCATCCATAAGCAAGTATAAATACTCGTGCATATGCAATATGAAATGTGACCGAGTCGAGCTAATATCTAATGTAAATTCGCGCATCCACGAGCAACCACTTGCAACCATTTGCAACCATATCAACCATAACATGTTTCAAATACATGTTTACATCCATAGGGTTCTACCTAAGATTCCCTGAAACAGGGTCGAGAAGATAAACAAAACAAACTCCGTACGGGGTTTGTAACAGGACTGTGAGGATATCCATAAAAGATAGCCTACAAGCAAGCTCAACAGAAAAACAGGGATCGGGGATATATTCCCAAAAAGAGATATCATGCCCGTATCTAGTCTTTGACCATCAAAGTCGTCTTTTAACTTCGCAATTTTGTAGCTTCTTATTCCTGTTTCCATAACATGAGCTGGAACTCATTTCTTCGTCGCCTCTCGTTCCACTTGCACTTATCCTTTTCCTAGAATACTTGACGCAAACATGACTGCGTACTCATGATCTCATGCAAGCTTTCCAAAATTCACTAGTGAATCTTGGATCTCGTTTATATACTATAAGGCATTCTATGTAGAAGAACTTTCTCTTGAAAGTAAACAGATGTCAATCAGGTTATCATGCGCACTTACTAGGGTGATCTCTATAACCCATGCATAAATGAATTAAACCATCCGTCTTATTGGCGAACACCACTCGATCGGGCTTCAAATTTCCAATAAAGGCATCAAGGGATTCTAAGTAACTAGTCATGACAGAACCTCAAAAAGGTTACCCGATACTTCGAGGGCATTACCAAGGCTAGTCAAAAGGTCTAACTACCCTCCTATCAAAACCGAGAGTGGCACCCCCTACTGGATAACCACTTCATCCCTAGAATCCATCCATAGCTTATAAGCATAAGCATTATTTCCAAACTCAACACTTGGCATAGACATTCCCAAATCCAAACAAGTCATGTATAAATGGACTGATTCTCCAATAGGACTTTGAGACAAAAATGGGATTCTCTATTACGCTAGTACTTAAGGTGCAGAGACTCAACTATCGAAGCAGACTTAAATGATACGAACAACGAAGTCCTAACGGGATGATAGAGAAGAAAAGCTAAACCTTTAACAAGATCGTTACCCTCCTTCCGAGGTACTCTAGAAATGAGAGCATACTACTGCCCTCCCGATGATCTTGTCCTTGTCCCATAATACTTAACTATCCGCCCCGTTTTACCATGCCAAAGGTACTCTCTCGTCATGGGTTTCATTGTTCATCTTTCTCCCTCCTTTGAGGACTAAGCCATACCAACAAGTTGCTCATCCTTAAGCTCGTATCCTTTATCCTTCTTCCTCACGATCCTTTCTTATAACGCGGCCATTGGTCTCACGAGAACCACCTCCATCGTATGGAAAGCACTTTTGTAGGTAGAAAAGACTAGTCGCAGTTAAAACTACTGTGACTACAGATGGAGGAAAGAAAGGAGAAGAGATTCAATTAAGGAAACAAGGATAGTGCTAATGGCCTTTGGGGAATAGCCTTTTTCTTTTAAAAGAAAATTTTCTTGAAAAATGCTTCTTTGTAAACGGTTTTTTTTTCAAATAGTTTTCAGAAGGTCTTTAAAAACTTTTGCCCAGTCTGGTAACCTTCTGCTCTGATACCAAATGTAACACCACACCTCCACTAGGGTCACTCACAAAGGGAATGCACTAGGTTTGGAGGAGTATTATTGGTAAACATGCACAGAAATATTACAAGACAGAACATATATAAAATAGCGGAAGTAAAATCAAACTTTCATAACATGCATAAATAAGGTCTAAAGCCTTTTACATCAGAGTACATCAAAACCTGTCTTGCAATAATAAAGAAGCATACAGACTTTTTAATAAATTATTCCCCAAGTAAAAACATTAAAGTAGCCATAGCCAAGAGAAGTCCAAGCCATCCATGATGACCTTCAAGCGGAAGAATTCCGAACTAAACAGCATTGTTTCCTCCCTGAAACCTGGGGGGGGGAAACGGAAGAAAAGAGGCGAAACAAAACGGGTCAGTCAAAAAGACTGAGTAAGTCCTACCTACTTCCAGTATAAAAACAGGTAAAGGTAACATGACATGCATAAACTGAAAGTAAACATAAGGATGACTACAAGATAGATAAACCAGGGTAGCCGGTTGAACTACTGTGGCAAGGTAAACTAAGGTATCATGATAAACTACGGTGTTATGATAAGTCAAGGTATCACATCGTCAGATTTCTATCGAGTACATTATCCCAAGGTATCTACCCCGTCTAACATCCCACGGTATCTATTATGTATATTCTTCCTAGTTCTAACATGTATATTTGCTCTGCACCTCTCGTACTAGTATCCCTACCCGCGTCATGTGTTAACCATGAATGTCCCTTGCTCAAAGTCGTGTAATGGTCCATGTCAACCTAATATATCACATATATAGTTTACTCAAATCATATGTTTCTTCCCATGTATATAAGTTCAGTCCTTTGCCGTACCTCGTACGGGCTTCCTCATGTCGTATTATCCTTGAAATCGTTTGGACTGTCACCCTTGTTCTAGCTAGGCTCTTCCATATGAATCATCGTTGAACTACTAGGACTTACGCCACCTAGCACCACTAGGGATTACGCTTACCTATTGCAAGCTTTCGTATTTCGGTTTGGGTTAAACCACCTAGGCCACTAGGGATTACGCTAACCCTCAACCGCGCCCTTTTTCCCACGCATTCATCGTGAATCGTTTTTCTATAACTGTATGCACATGTATCACATCGTGCCATCCGAGTCCTGTCACAGGGCAAAATAAGAAATACAGGACTCGGTCGGGAGCTTTAGATTTATCTGCCGATGCAGATACTAAGGTCTGCTTTTCTACACGTGGCTATGGTCCCACGAGACCCCTCCCTCAACTAGTGAAAGGCAACACAAGAGAAAATCTTGCATGAGAACTACACTCCGGCCAGCCCACATCCTACGGCCTACCTCACCCATAATTAGATAGCAATTATGGTCTGTTGAGTGTTCCCTGCCTTTCCGTACGTACACGCTTGACTCAGGATGGTAGATGATCGACGAACTTACTATCTCGGGCACCTTATGTATTCGTCGACTCACTGCTATCCACCCCAGTCTTTAGGTCGCTCGCATAGCAACCAAGGCATATTCCTGGTTCTTCTACCGCAGACCTCAACCTCTCTTGAGCCTAGTATAATGACCTGGCAGCTCACAGAGGGATCCCAAGAATACCCTCACGTTCCCCGAAGCCGCTGCTTCGTTACCCAGTTCGTTGGAGCCTTTATCTAAATCAGATAGCCTGCTCCTACACGCATACTTAAACGTTGACCTAACGTACCGGGTTACTAATCTATCTAAGAAATGGTCCAAATTTCCTTGACTAAGAATTATTACTTAGTTTCCCTTAACTAAGGTTTACCACTTAGCCTTATTTCCATAATCCTTGTTAACTATGGTTATTTACCTAATCCTCCGGATTAGGGTTTATCTAATGGGTTAAGTGTCACTTAAGTTCATAACTTAGCCCGTCTACAAACCATGTCAAAATTGGCTAAGTATCCAAGTCCAAGACTTAACCCTACAGACCATGTGTCAAGTTGGTTAAGTATATCAAGCAATCCATGACTTAACCTCGTCTAATTATCATTTTAGATTGGTTAAGTATACATTAATTTGACCCTATCAAATTACCGAGTCAAATCGGTCAAGCGTATTCGAAACGATTCGTGGCTTAGCCTTATCATGTTTTCACGTTAGATTGGTTAAGTATAGGTTAACTTAACCTCATCAAATTAACAAGTTAGATTGGTTAAGTATAGGTCACTTAACCTCATCAAATTACCAAGTTAGATTGGTTAAGTATAGGTCACTTAACCTCATCAAATCATCTTGTTAAATTAGTTAAGTGTTGAACTTAACCCCATCCGATTATCATGTTTAGATTAGTTAAGCCTAATCTTAACCCCATCCATTAACTGTATTATACGGTTAAGTGTCATTAAGAAAATTTACTTAACCTTATCACGTTATCGTGTTGGATTGGTTAAGTGTTGGTTAACTTAATCCCGTCCACTAGTCGTATAAAAATGGTCAAGTGTCATTAGGCAAATCAAGTTACTTAACCTGCCCAAGCTTATCATGTTTTGTTAAGTATCATTAGCCTAATCAAATTACTTAACCCATTTGTCCATATCATATTTGGTTAAGCCTCATTAATCAAATTAACTTAACCCTATTATGTGGCATTAATTTAATTAATGCACCCTCAACCTCTCACATTAGACCTTGTTGTGGTTACTAGTTAAACCGGGCGGGTCCGGGTAGATTTCCACCACAACCTAGTCTAACCTCGGGTCTTAAGCGCGACGTGACCAACTTCTCACATTGGGTCCTATTATTTGCAACTACTAGTTAGGCCGGTCGGTTCCGGGTAGTTTTACGTTGCAAACTCAACCCAACCTCGAGTTGGCCACACTTATATTATCTAAGTTCATCATGTTTCCAAAACATTTTACAAGTTTTTCAAGCATTTGGGTAGACCTAACTTAATAGGTAAATTCCCAAAGGGTAGACCTAACTTAATAGGTAAATTCCCAAGCTCATGTTTTTATGCATACTTACATGCCAACTTCCATGTTGTCTTTCAAGTCATATTTTCAAGTATAATCACATGTCATAATCAAGTTAAGATTTCACGACATGTTCGTATTTATCCAACTACCCAAAATCGTATTTTCCCAATGCAAGCAAAGCGAGTCAACATAGTAGGTATACTATGGCTACATGTAGACCCCAAAACATACATGATGCCACAAAAGGGATTGGCTCCAAACATGCATGGCGTCATAATGGGGTTTGGCCTTAAAACATGCATGATAGAGTCATATAGGGATTGACCATAAGCATGCATACTATCATATAGGATTTGGCCACAAACTTGCATAATATCATAAGGAGGTTTTGCCACAAACATGCATGAATCATAAGGGGTTTGTGTTCATATGTATGCATAAGCCCCAAAATCTTGTCTTAGCCAATGTTTCACAAGTAAAGTGGTTCCTAAAGGTTCATGCTAGTGTTTCATGCATAAAGATCCAAACTTGCAAGTTAAACTAGGTAATGCATAGCATGAGAGGCATGATTAAGTCACTCACATGGCCTAAAATCATAAACATGAACACAAAAGGCAAGGTAAGGTTCATATAGGTTCGCATAATCATGTTTAGCCTCATTTTATCCCATGTCATTATCAGAACTACCGTTTCCATCTAAAAGTAGCTAGAACTTACCTAGCATGGCAAGAGGACTAGGAGCATGAATCGTTTTGGCGAAGAAAGGTGGCTCCTTTGATGAAGATCCGTCATGAAACTCGCATAGCAACGTTGATTTGGCCTCTATTTGGTGTAGCAAGCTTGCACCTTTTGATTTGAACTTGATTTGAGTGCATAGGCTCTAGGAATTGGAGATGGAGGCCATGATCAAAATTGATTTTGGCAGCACTTAGTTGCTAGGTTTGATTTTTAGGGATTTAGGTTAGGTTTAGGGTCTTTTTATAGAGATTAGGGTAGTTTTAGGCCATAGGATTAGATCTAGGATTAATCTAGACCACAGAAATCGTCACAGGCCCATCAGACCAGACCAAGACTGCATCCAGGTGCACCAGGCCACAAAACACGAAATTGTGTTTTGGACCCAGTCGACACCCAAGTCGACAGCCCTATCGACTTGGGGTCCAGGGGTGTCGACAGCCCTGTCGACTCCCCTGTCGACACGGGCTTTGGCGGGAAAATTCCCGCCTACCCCAAAACTTGAACTTCCTAGGTGATTTTCAAACTTGAAAACCCTGAAAACTTCGACGGACCGTAACTTGGTCATACGGACTCCGATTCTCGAAAACTCGGACTCTATTTCGCGTATTTTTCCGAGACGAACGCAATGACACAGACCGTTTCACTTGATTTAGAATTTAAAATTAAATTCTGCCTTGATTCTCGTTTTAACATGTTATTGACATACGAGTTGTTACAAAACTCAACCCAACCTCGAGTTGGTCACTTTCATGTTTAGTCTAGTGTCATGTTCATATTCAAGTTTTCTTAAGAATATGGGTAGACCTAACTCAATAGGTAAATTCCCAATTCCATAGTATGGGTAGACCTAACTTAATAGGTAAATTCCCAATTTCATATTTTCAAGCATACTTACATGTCAACTTCCATGTTATATTTCAAGTCATGTTTTTAAGTTATATTTTCATGTCATTAGAAATTACCCATAACATAACCCAACGCTTTTAAACTCGCATATACGTTCGCAACAACGTAATGGATTAAAAGAAGAGACTTGGCAAAGGCATGACAAAAATGGATATTAAGCCACAAGTTAATCATGGTGGCAAATGAGGCACAAATGTGTTCATTAACTTGCATGTTACATTCTTAAGCCTCAAAAACATGCATAAACCCAAACTTAGCAAATAAGCGAATCATGGTGATAAATGACTTAGAAAGATGGCTAGAAGTTCGCATATGACATTACATGCAAGCTATCATAAGGGGTATGATAGTTCTCATGTTGCCAAAATGCAACATTCAACATAAAGCCCAAAGCTTTATGACCACAAGATCAAGATGAAGACTTCATAAACTTGCATGACATGATAGCATGTATTATACTCAATGATCAAACCCAAACTTGCAACATGAACATTTAACTTCATAGTTAATATCTAAGAGTAGGAAAAGGGCTTACATTGCTATGAAGGCACAAATCGAAATGCAAAACAAAGATTGAGACGAAGCTCTTATGCAATCAAATAAACCCAATATGAAAGCTCCAAATCTATAAAAACCCTAGCTTTGAAATAGAAATGTTGCAACTTGACTTAAATGCAAGCTAACAACATCCATTCATGCTTGAAAACACTTGAATGAACATGAATCTCTCGTAGGAATTTACTTAGGAATTTTAGAATGAGAGTGGAGGCCATGAGAGTAATAATTTTGCCATAGTTTAGTTGCATGAATGAATAATGAGGATTTAGGGGTAGGTTAGGGGCTTATTTATAGAGATTAGGAGTGATTAGGACCTTAGGATTAACCCTAGGACCAATCTGAACCTTTAAAACCCGTCTCAGGCCACCAGACTAGACCAAAACAGATGACCAGGTGCGCCAGGCCGTAACACACAGAAGTGTGTTTTTGGGCCCAGTCGACGCCCAAGTCGACAGCCCTGTCGACTTGGGTCCAGGTGTGTCGACAGCCCTGTCGACTCCCCAGTCGACATGGGCTTTGGCGGGGAAATTCCCGCCTACCCGCCTGGACCAAACTTCTGAATTTTCGAGCTGTTTCATACTTGAAATTTCCTGAAAATCGATATGGGCCTTAACTGGGTCATACGGGCTCCGATTCTCGAAAACTCGGACTCTATTTCGCGTATTTTTCCGAGACGAACGCAATGGTAAATTCCGTTTAACTTAATTCTAAAAGTATAAACAGAATATCTTTTATTTTCATAGTTCATTAGTTTATACGCTTGCGTATCATCACATACGTACGTAAATTTCTTATTTTTAAAGCGTAAAAATACGGGGTGTCACAATAAGCATTAAATATCAATAATTAATGCTTACACAGTCTGTCAACCCATCGATTGACATACAACTAAACAATTGGGATTAGGGTACGTCAAATATCATCCCAATACCCGTGTGGTGTTTCAAATCAACAAACACAGATTTTTATTTGTGAAGTTGGGCGATGTGTAAAATTTATTGTCCCAATCAATATCAGTCAAATCGGTGTACATAAACAAATCGTTCGATTTGTAAATGAATATATATTTTATTTCAACAAATGAATATATATTTTATTTCAACACATGAATCAAACAAACAAGCCGTCCATGGTCTGCGGACGATAGGTGTCGGGTGCTGCTAAGCACCGTCTGCATCCTAGTATATATTTCAACTAGAAAATAAATTAAAAGTGAGGAGTTCTCACCTATAAGCTAAACCAAACACCACGACTCTTCATATGTAGAAACCTTCGTCATGCTCGCCTTTTGTCAATTTCATTGTAAGTAGCCACTACATATATAAAAATCACATTTTTATATTCTCTCTACTTCACGATAAAAATAAAGTTCAGATTTTCATTTCACTTCAAATATTTACAACGCTTCTTTCTATATAAACATTATATTTTTATATTTCTACTTCTTATATAAAGATCGAATTTTTATATTATTGCTATAAAAATCACATTTTTATTTAAACATATATATAATAAAAATCATATTTTTATTCTTTCTATAATATAAAAATTAAATTTTTAACCTTTCTATAATATAAAAATTATATTTTTAACCTCTTTTACCTTAACAAAAACCACATCTTCTCATTGACAAAAATCCTATCTTTTCATTCGCAAAAGTCATATACTTTCATTCGCAAAAATCAAATACCTTCATTCGCAAAACTAAACAAAGTGATTTTTCTATTTTCTAAACAAAGTGATTTTTCTATTTTCTAAAAAAAGTGATTTTTCTATTTTGTAAACAAAGTGATTTTATTTTTCTATGTTAAAAACCTTACATTCATGTTTTAAAACAAAAATCAAAATAAAAATCATGTTTTAACTAAATAAAAATCATTTCTTTATCCTCTTCAAAATCAAGACTTTTTTATAATTAAAACCCTAACTTTATATAATTAAAAACAAAGGATTTAAATCAAAAAACTCAACTTTTCTTATTTCGTAGTATCGAATGGCGACGGTGGTGCTACGTTGGAGGTCAGATGGCCGGTGTTGCGTGGGTATGGAAGAGGGAGGAGCCAGAAAAAGAGGCATCGACAGCTATCAGGTCTAAATGGGTGTTGGGGTTCGGGATTCCTCAGATCATAGGAGGAGAGAGACACGAGGGCGGAGGGGCGCGAGGCAGGGTGCGGCTGGCGATGGCTGCACAGAGGGCGGTTGGGTTCGATTTGGCTGAAGGGGGGTTTCGTGTTGCTCGAGAGGAGGGGGAAGGTTGGAGGGGTGTGGTAGCAGGCCTCATAGCGGTACTGGCAGTGGGCGGCGGCGCGGTGGACAGGGGTGGCCATGAGGGCGGTGACGCGTTCGATTTGGGGATCGGGGTACTGATTTGGGGTTACAGGCTTTTAAGATGGGGGAGAAAATTAAAAGGGGAGGGCCTATTATATTTATATACTTTAATATTTTATTAACCAAAAAGTTGTCTTTTTTCATTTGATAACCAATTCGATCCCAGTGACTGTCGTCCATAGCTAATTACCCTCATTCCGAACACAATGGGATATGTATCGTAAGTTGTTTTGATCGTGTCGATCAGTTTTCATCAAAATCAAAATATAACTCTATATATTGAATTTGAACGCACATTTCAATTTACCGGGGCCATATACTGTCTCTAAAAATTCCCGAAAAATATTTTCTAGCTTTGTATTGACGATACGGTCCTAACAAATCTAATTTCGTCGAATTCTGAGACCGTTTCAAAAATGGCCATTTTCATGTCGATTAAAATCAATGAAACTGGTCAAACGCGTTTTCCTTTGCCACGCTCACATATTGATTCAGAAAATTACGAATTTTGAAACCTAGAATTAACATGACATCATAGATCCAACAAAATTGGTTTCGTCGAAAACCGAGGTCGTCTGCAAAATTTCCATTTTTAAGGGCTAGAATTCCATAGCGACTATCCTGAATTTTCAACTGGACATAACTTTTGATTCCCGCTATGAAATTTCAATTTTTCGGATTCGTTGGAAAGATATTATCAAATAGAATATAATATTTTTGGTTTCGCTAAAATCCAGTTTATTTTGAATCCTGTACATTCATTTGAACTTTGAAATCGAATTCTCGAACTACCGTGCCATTTTCGATTCCTTTTATAATTTGAAATAAATATTTACATTCTAACGACGATTCAAATAAATATATACGATCTATTCTATTCAAATTAAACTTCTCGTCATTATTATTTAAAATAATTCATTTTAAATATTCAAAATTCATCAAAATTGCCAAAATAAAATTTTTAAATTGGCTCAGATTTCCGGGTTATTACAATCTCCCCCACTTAACACTTTTCGTACCCGAAAAGGAACGAAGCCGAAAGTTGTTTTACAAATCAACTCAACTTTCAATATTTTCATTACAGCTTAAGTTCTTTAACTTTTCAGTTTCTAAGAACTTTTCAAATTTTTCAAAAATTTGGCTAACACCCTAAATTTTCGAAAAATTTCGCGATAACCTCCCCTGCACCAGGGACTTCAGGATATTTCAAATAGCCTCCCATGGCCCTCACCAATCCAAAAAGAAAAAGAAACAGCCAAGCGGCTTGCCAATCGGCTCATAAAATCATCAAAAACCCAAGAAATACAATAAACATGTAACTATTTGTCGGGCAAACAATTTTATTCCTCTTCTCTAGCCTCCTTGTTATGACCTATTCAATGTAAGTACATATTTATGTATGCAAATGCGACAAATTTTCAATACAATTCACTATTTGGTACCATTTGGCTAAAGGTTCAACATTTTATTTAATCAATCAATAATCAAACAACACAACAAGAAATCAATTTGTTGATTATCATTTCAAACACATAATTTTGATACATATATAGAAAATCATGTTTTTGACGCCAAATCACAACAATAAGCCCTATCTAGTTTTGGTTCTCATACCAATCAATTGGAAATATATAGAAATCCCACTTTCGACCCTCGAATATAAATGCTGATGACGCTGCGACATCATCAGAATCATCTCTGGGCGACTAGAGTGTGATTCTATATCTATCGAATATATTTGGGGCTTCTAATACACGTGGATTAGACGTATATTGAAATCTCTATATACTCGATTGTCCAAATCAATCTAAAATAAATAATCAAATACGAATAATTGATTTAAATTTTCAAAACAAAAATTGTTTTTCATTTTAAAAAATATACTCTTTACACTCGTTCTAGGATACTACTGATCCCATCTCTAACGAGTCATTCCCATTGGATATTACTAATCCAATCTCTGATGAATTCTTTCGTATGGTCCTAATATGTCTTGTTCTCCGAGCTCTACAAACCAAAGCTCTGATACTAAGTTGTCACGACCCGAACTTCGCCGTAAAGGAAAGCACATATTACTTTGAGGACAAGACACATCGGAACACAAACAGAAGAACATTCCATTGCTTATTACAACAATTACATTAGATTACAAGAATATACAGAGTATGAATCAATATTACACATCATAAAATATCAGCGATTACAATACATTATAGCAGCGGAAAAATAATATAATACACAACTGAAAGAGATATACAGATACAGAGCTTTCCGGATATCATTCCCGCTGTAAATCTGGATCCTGTGAATATAAATCTGCAAAACCAAAACTACTAGCTGCTCGTGCGGAAATAGGGGCACCCAGAGTTTAGGTTAAAACAATAAACTCCAGGTCAGTCATATGACTGGTGTGAGAACTAAAACAGTTATTAATCTTTATTTTAAAGTTAGGTAAATCAAGGGACCACGCCATATAACACGGAACGGGTTTCCTCCCCAGAACACCAGTGCATAAAACAAAAGCGCAATGCTAAATAAAGAACAATGAAGCTATTATAAGACCCAGGTCCCATCACACAATGCAACACAAGCCGAATGATAGGGTATTACCTTATAATAGCCAAAGAATGCTTGATACGCAAAATTTCATCTTTTATTATTACTATAAGTGAAGAAAACAACTTCAAATATAAATATATTAATCATAGGCGGCATGGGTACCATATATCATGTCGCCATACTAGTTCTACAATTAAAACCGCAAAATCACGTATTTGGAAATTGGATTTCCATCTGCGAACCGAGGCTAGGGATCGTCCTCTACCGATTCGAGACTGTCTAGCCCGAGTCTCAGGAACAGAACGCATCGTCCCTTGGAGCGTCAGGGCCGGTCCACCGATGTGGATTAAACCTAAATCCTGAACACTGCGTTTCCCCGCCCTTTGGGGCGTAAATGAGCTAAATGACTCCATCGGCTCCACACAGTCACCGATATATCTGAGGCGCCTCGCAACAGCAACAACCACACAGGTGAAAATAATATAAATGTCAGGGCTGGTAGGTCACTGACACCACCGTAGCTAGAAGGAAATGCATGCCCTCCCTGAAGTCCGCTCCCGTTTCTGGTTCACAACCGGGGTGTGAGGCTCGCGAATTAACGCTACACAAAGCTATGCCACACTGGCGGTGCTTTGATCATCAACCACAAGACTTTGCTTTTAAACAAAAGCCTTGATCATTTGCATCTTAGCATGCCACACAGGCAAACCACTCCATGCAACTGATATCCATCAATCACACAGAGTGATATCCAATGTCAGACACACAGTCCATTTACAAGTCCGTTATGGGTCTGAACGAAACCGGAGGCACCTTGTACCTTGCACATCAATCGATCTCCAAGTACGGCTGGACAATCACCAACTGATTCCCTCCTCTTGGGTGTTCAGCCCAATCAAGTTCATCAGTAATCACCCAAACGATGTAAAGACCTCCGGTCTTTGACCACCGTCTTCATCCTCGACACATCGACGAATCAGTTATTCAAAATGGGATAAACCCGGTCTTCCTGAATAATGTGAAAACCCGTAACTTCCCCGTAAAGGAAAGCGTCGGATAGTTCGAGAACAAGCCACAACAGAACACATACAGAAGAACATTTCATTGTATATTACAACAATGCATCAGATCACAAGAATATGCAGAGTATAAATGAATATTACACAGAAATATCAGAGATTTAAATTACATTTAAATACATAGCAGCGGAAAATAATACAATATACAACTAGAATGGGATATACGGATACAAAGCTTTCCGGATATCGTTCCAGCTGTAAACCAGGATCAAGTGAATATAAATCTGCAAAACCAAAACTACTAGCTGCCCGTGTCAAAATAGGGGCACCCAGAGTTTAGGTTAAAACAATAAACTCCAGGTCAGTCATGTGACTGGTGTGAGAACTAAAACAGTTATTAATCTTTATTTTTCAAGATAGGTAAATCAAGGGACCACGCCGTATAACACGGAACGGGTTTCCTCCCAAGAATACCAGTGCATAGAACAAACAGCGCAATGCTAAATAAAGAAAAATGAAGCTGTTATAAGACCCAGGTCCCATCACACAATGCAACGCAGCCGAGGATAGGGTTTTCCCTTATAACAGCCAAAGAATGCTTGATACGGTTAAAACAAATCGTTTGATACTATTATAAGTGCATAGTGTGTAAAACAACTTCAAATCATAAGTATCAATCATAGGCGGCATGGGTACCATATATCAGGTCGCCATATATAGGTTTACAAATAAAACCGCAAAGTCACGTATTTGGAAATTGGATTTCCATCTATGAACCGAGGCCAGGGATCGTCCTCAACCGATTCGAGACAATCTAGCCCATGTCTCCGGAACAGCCGCAACTGCCCCTTGGAGCGACAGGGCCGGTCCACCGATGTGGATTATAGTGCCTGAACAATACGTTCCTCCGCCCTTTGGGGCGTAAATGAGCCAACTAAATGACTCCATCGGTTCGAGAACGACCGATCAATCCGAGGCGCCTCGCAACAGCAACAACCACATAAGTCAAACTCGTCAGGGCGTGTAAAACCACTGACGCCACTTCTAGCTAGAAAGAAACGCATGTCCTCCCTGAGGTCCTCTCCCGTTTTTGGTTCATACCGGGTGTGAAACTCGCGAAGTAAACGTTACACAAAGCTACGCCACAAAGGCCGTGCTTCGATCATCACCACAAGACTTTGCTTTTTAACAGAAGCCTCGATCAATTTCCACTTAGGCATGCCACACAGGCAATTCACTCCATGCGTTTGATATCCATCAGTATATAACCCCTGAGTTCGTACGTCTCAGAGAAGGGCGTTAAGCAAGAGAATAAATTCTCCGCCGCCAAACAGATATATATTTAATAGAGATCAATCACACGGACTAAAATCCAATGTCAGACACACAGTCCATGTACAAGTCCGTTCTGGTTCTGAACGAAACCGGAGGCACCTAGTACCCCGCATATCCATCGATCTCCAAGCACGTCTGGACGATCACTAACTGTTTCCATCTTCTTGGGTGTACAGCCCAATCAAGATCATCAGTAATTACCCAAACAACGTGAAGACTTCTGGTCTTCGACCACCGTCTTCATCTTCGACTTATCGTCGTATCAGTTATTCAGAATGGGATAAACCCGGTCTTTCCGAATAACTCGCGTATATTTAAATAAGTGTTACACAAACACAACATACGCCTCATTCCAATTCATCGGTCACTAACCGTAAATTAATCAAGAGAATAATTCCCCAAATATTAACCCCGAAGGCCGAAACCAACATCAGATCAATATCCAGAAAACCATTCTGCTTAGCTAACCGACAGTTAGTTTCTGATTTCACATTCATAGGGAAAGGTTCCCATTAATTTTATCCAAGATATATTTCTTGAATTTATTCTTTAATCTATTTTTGAATATCAATTCAAACTAGTCGGGATTAACGAAACTTACCGAAGTAATCATTTGTTTTAATTTCCCCAATCCCAACCTATTCATCCCATGAAGTAAAACTGGTTATACTTCATATCTAACACCACGGTGTTATCGGTAAATTCAATTACCATTTCACGTTCAAATCTAATTAAAGATTTAACTATCGCCTGGAGCAAAACTGGTGATACTCCATTTTAGATCATTTCAATCTAATTAAGGATTCATTAAAACTCCACTTAGTTTTAATCTTCGACTGGGTTAAAGAATCAGTGTCATTTAAAACACGATTCACGATAAACCCAAAATCACATTCATTAATTATCGGGTTAAAGAACGAGTGTTGTTTAAAACACTGTTCACGATAAACCCAAATATCAATATCAATTCAATTCCAATTAAATATTATTTAATCGGTACACTTCATTAAATCTAAATAAAAAGATTTAATCTTTTCTCAACTGGGTTCAAGAACAGTGTTAGTGAAGACACCATTCACGACAAACCCAAATCACATTTGATATTCAATATAAGGCTCTGAATAGAAAATATATCGGCTTATATTCAATATCAAATTCTACGATTAACAAATGTCGTATTGGAAACAACGATATATATATATATCATTCAAATTTCCATAACAACACCTGTATAATCTCGAATTCTAACATCGAAATATTCCGAAGACAATTTCGATTCAAATCCACTCCAATGCAATCATTGGAAATTCTGGTTATTTTTAGAACCCTTTTCAAATTCAATTTATTTATTTGAAAATAAATAGAATTATAATTCTAGTTCAAAACTAGTTCATTTCGATAAAAATATATTTTTATCTTTTCAAATATGGAGTTTTTCATCCCAATTCTTTCTAAATCATTTCTTATGATTTTACACAAATTATTACTATTTTTAATAATTTTATCAAGGCCCGTACAGTCGATTTCCATCAACGGCTATCGAACTGCACTTACAACGACCTTTTTCAAATTTGATTTGGACATAATTCCAAATCCAACCGTTAGATTTTGAATTTCTAATATTCGTTAGAAAGCTCTTTTCGATACGAACCCAACGGTTCCGGTTTTAGGAGAATCCGACGGTCGGATCTCCCGTAATGTCCGTTTGAAATAAATGGTCGAAATTCACGAACTGCCGCGGCGCGGCACGTTCTATTCAGGCCATTATATTATATATATAATATATATAATATATACTTCGTCGATTCCTATTTAAAACGAATTATATAAATAGTTTTAAAATTCGTTTTAAAAGCAATTTCAACTTCCATTTTAATTCAAATCAAAATTGAACTCTTCTTTATAAATTCGTTTTAAAATTCATTTCTATTCGATTCCAATTTCAATTCAATTTGAATTCATTTCAATTCGCTTTCAATTCAATTTGAATTCGTTTTCAATTCAATTCATTATGAAATCGTTTTCAATTCAATTCATTACGAAATCGTTTTCAATTCAATTCATTACGAAATCGTTTTCAATTCAATTCATTACGAAATCGTTTTCAATTCAATTCATTTACGAAATCGTTTTTAATTCAATTCATTACGAAATCGTTTTCAATTCAATTCATATACGAAATCGTTTTTAATTCAATTCATTTAAAAATGAATAAAATCGATATAAATATCGTTCACGTCAAAATGGCGTCCATCTAATCAACACGGCTTCATAAATTTCTATTTTCAAATATTCTTTTTCAAATATTTCTTTTTCAAAATAGTTGTTATTATCAAAATATTTCGTTCAACACATGACCAATCTCAATGGATGAGTACTGTCAACACATGAACCTTTATTTTATATTGATAAAGATGTAAATTTTATTACTAAGATATTTCGTTCAACACATGACCAATCTCAACGGATGAGTACTGTCAACACATGAACCTTTATTTTATATTGATAAAGATGTAAATTTTATTACTAAAATATTTCGTTCAACACATGACCAATCTCAACGGATGAGTACTGTCAACACATGAACCTTTTTTTATAATATTCTTTATTTTTCAAATTGGAATGAGGCCCAATCAATTACCATATAAAGTTAATTATATGGATTTTCATACAACACATGTATATAATAGCAACGATAGATAATCAACCATCAACCAAAGTGCACTACACTGTATAAGCATCAAATATAGATATCTAACGCTTATAACAGCCTGTCAATCAATCGATCGACATATTTAATCAATCAGGACGAGTGAACTTCATATTTCATCCCAACACCCGTGTGGGGTTTTCAAACAATCAAACACAGATTTTATTTGTGCAGTTGGGCGATGTGTAAAATTTATCGACCCAATCAATGTCTTTCAAATAGGTGTACATAAACAAACCGTCCGGTCTGTAAATGAATATTTATTTATTTACATTCACGTTAAAAATTATATTTTTAACGACAGAACATTTTATTTTAACTTATGAATTTCTATTCAGTTCATTCTTTAAATAAAATGATATTTTTATTTTTCTAACTGATTTTAGAAAATTTCGGCGGCATAACGGCACGATACTAGAAACAGGACGAGGCCTAGCCTTATCCCCGGTCTAGTGAAGGCCCACGCCATTCACACATCAACCAAAACCACCAAACAACCAAATTCAAATCACATCATATACTAATCTATGCAACCAAACAAACAAGTCCATGGTCTGTGGACGATTGTGTCGGGTGCTACTAAGCACCGTCTGCATCCTAGTATATATATATAAATAGAAAGGAAATTGAAAAGTGAGAAATTCTCACCGATAGCTATCCAAACATCTTGACTCTACTTTGATATAAATCTTCTTCGTTATCGCATCTTCGTCACCTTCGTTGCCCGCATTCTCTACATATGTAAAAATCAAATTTTTACTTCGCTATTCAATATATAAAAATTGAATTTTTACTCCGCTATACATATGAAAGATTATATTTTTACGCCTTCTATATCTTTTTATAAATTAAAAACTGAATTTTATAAATAAAAATCATACTTTTATTTTTGCTACATAGGATAAAATTCTATTTTTATATCATCAAAGATCTCTTTTTTTTTTATTTCTCCTCATATAAAAACCATATAAAGATTTCGCCTTTTCAAATATGAAGATTTCTTCTTTTCAAATTCATAGACCTCGCCCTTTTAAATATGAAGTTTTTGCCTTTATAAGAATAAAGTTTTCACCTTTATAAAAATAGCATTATAAAAATCACATTTTTATGCTGCTACACATATAAAGATGATATTTTTAATATTCCTATCATGTAAAAATTATATTTTTACTTCTCTACATAAACAAAAATCATATTTCTACCCCTTCTATATAGTAAAGATTATATTTTTAATACTTTAAAAATATAAAAATCATATTTTTAATACTTTAAAAATATATAAATCATATGTTTACTTCCACAATATAAAAGATTATATTTTTATAACTTTACAACATAAATAAAAACCAGTTTTTAAGGTAAATATAAATCAGTTTTTAAAGTAAATAAAAATCAGTTTTTAAAGTAAATAAAAATTCAGTTTACTAAATAAATAAAAATCGAGTCTTTTCTATTTTTTTTAAAATCTATACTTTCTTAGTTTTAAAAATAAAAGTAAAAAAATCAGTTTTTAAACATAAACTTTTCAGTTTTTTTTTTAACTTTAACAAACTTCGTTTTTTTTAATTTAACAAAGAAAACATTTTAAATAAACAAAGAAAACAATTTAAAGACTCACCGAAAATCAGGCATTGGTGGCTGCTCGCGGGTGCTGGTCGAGGAGGAAGGGTAGGTGAGGCGGAGGGGGTTGGCTCGACTGGGTCAGGTGGGGTCTCGGAGGGATTGGCGGTGGTAGTTGCGTGGGTGGGGAGGGAGGACGACGGAGACGCGAGAGGAGGAGGGAGGCGGGGGTGCGGCGGTCTACGGCGCCTCTGGCGCGGCGCGTTGGCCTCGGGAAAGGGGGCGGCGACGAGATTCGATCGTCGGGGTTTTTTTTTTCTTTTTTCTTTTAATCTGCTGAAACGAAATGAAAGAGGGGGGGCCAGCGGTTTATAAGGGGAGAAGGGAGAGAAAGTTTACTTTTTAATTTATTTAATTATTTTATTGTGCAAAATGTTGACTTTTACATACTACCTCGAAACGAGGCCTACCGCCTGTCACCCATAGCATTTCACCCCCATTCCGAACACAATGGGATATGTATCGTAGGTTGATTCGATCGTTTGAATCAGTTTCCGTTAAATTTACGTTTAAATCACTATATTGAATTTTAAACGTACATTTCAAATTACCAGGGTCGCATACTAACTCTATAAATTGCGGAAAAATATTTTCTAGCTTCGTATTGACGATACGGTCCTAACAAAACTAGTTTCGTCGAATTCTGAGACCGTTTGAAAAATGGCCGATTTCCAGTCGATTAAAATCAACTGAAACTGGTCAAACGCGTTTTCCTTTGCCACGCCCGCATATTGATTCGAAAAATTATGAATTTTGGAATCTAGCAATAACTTGACATCACGGACCGAACAAAAGTGGTTTCGTCGAAATCCGAGGTCGTTTGCAAAATGTCCATTTTTAAGGGCCTGAATTCCATAGCGACTATTCAGAATTTTCAACTGGACATGTCTTTTGATTCCCGCTATGAAATCTTGATTTTGCGGATTCGTTGGAAAGATATCATCTATTAGATCCTATTATTTTTGGTTACACTAAAATCCGGATTGTTTTGCACTCGGTACATTCAATTGAAGTTTGAAATCGAATTATCGAACTACCGCGCCATTTTCAATTCTATTTATAATTATATATAAATATTTATATTTTAACGACGACGCGTACATTATATACGTTCGAATTATATTCAAAATAAATTTCTCGTCGATATTATTTAAAATAATTCATTTTAAATAATCAAAACTAGCCAAAATTGCCAAAATAAAAATTTTAAACTGGCCCAGATTTTCGGGTTATTACAATCTTCCCCACTTAAAACTTTTCGTCCCCGAAAAGGAACAAAGTCGAAAGTGGTTTGATTAATAAGCTCTACATTCGATCTGGCTTCCATTCTCCAACTTTTTTAGTTTCTGAGAATTTTCAAAATTTCAAAAATTTGGCTAACACGTTAAATTTTCGAAAAATTTCGCCATAACCTCCCCTGCACCGGGAGCATCGGGGAATTTCAAATAGCTTCCCCGGTCCTTCTAATCACAAAAAGAAAAAGAAAAGGCCAAGCGGCTAGCCAATAGGCTCATAAAATCATCATCACCCAAACAAAACAGTAAATTATGTGGTAAACATGTACCTATTTGTCGGGCAAACAAATTTTATTCTCTGCTCTAGCCTCCTTGCTATGACCTGTTCAATATAAGTGCAAGTATATGCAAGCAAATGCGACCAAATTTCAATACAATTCAATATTTGATTTAGTTAGGCATAAAGGTTCAAAATTATCAAACAATTAAACAAACAACACAAACAACAATCAATTAGTGAATTATCATTTGAAATTCATAACTTTGATATCTATAAAGAAAATCACGTTTTGATGCCAAATCACAACAATGTATTCTAGCTATATTAGTTTTGGTTCTCACACCAGTCTAATGGAAATATATAAAAAATCACACCTTCGAAACTCGAACATAAATGTTGATGCGATCGCTATCATCAATATCATCTCCGGGCGACTAGAGCGTGGTTCCATATCTATCCAGTATATTAAAACTTCGAATATACGTTTGCAAGGCGCATATGCAAAATCTTTATATACTGGACTGTCCAAATCTATATAGATAAATAATCAAATACGAATAGTTGATTTAAATTTTCAAAACAAAATTTGTTTTCATTTTAAAAATATACTCTTCACACTCGTTCTAGGATACTACTGATCCCATCTCTAACGAGTCATTCCCATTGGATATTACTAACCCAATATCTGATGAATTCTTTCGTATGGTTCTAATGTGCCTTGTTCTATGAGCTTTGTAAACCAAAGCTCTGATACCAACTGTGAAAACCCGTAACTTCCCCGTAAAGGAAAGCGTCGGATAGTTCGAGAACAAGCCACAACAGAACACATACAGAAGAACATTTCATTGTATATTACAACAATGCATCAGATTACAAGAATATACAGAGTATAAATGAATATTACACAGAAATATCAGAGATTTAAATTACATTTAAATACATAGCAGCGGAAAATAATACAATATACAACTAGAATGGGATATACGGATACAAAGCTTTCCGGATATCGTTCCAGCTGTAAACCAGGATCCTGTGAATATAAATCTGCAAAACCAAAACTACTAGCTGCCCGTGTCAAAATAGGGGCACCCAGAGTTTAGGTTAAAACAATAAACTCCAGGTCAGTCATGTGACTGGTGTGAGAACTAAAACAGTTATTAATCTTTATTTTTCAAGATAGGTAAATCAAGGGACCACGCCGTATAACACGGAACGGGTTTCCTCCCAAGAATACCAGTGCATAGAACAAACAGCGCAATGCTAAATAAAGAAAAATGAAGCTGTTATAAGACCCAGGTCCCATCACACAATGAAACGCAGCCGAGGATAGGGTTTTCCCTTATAACAGCCAAAGAATGCTTGATACGGTTAAAACAAATCGTTTGATACTATTATAAGTGCATAGTGTGTAAAACAACTTCAAATCATAAGTATCAATCATAGGCCGCATGGGTACCATATATCATGTCGCCATATATAGGTTTACAAATAAAACCGCAAAGTCACGTATTTGGAAATTGGATTTCCATCTATGAACCGAGGCCAGGGATCGTCCTCAACCGATTCGAGACAATCTAGACCATGTCTCCGGAACAGCCGCAACTGCCCCTTGGGGCGACAGGGCCGGTCCACCGATGTGGATTATAGTGCCTGAACAATACGTTCCTCCGCCCTTTGGGGCGTAAATGAGCCAACTAAATGACTCCATCAGTTCGAGAACGACCGATCAATCCGAGGCGCCTCGCAACAGCAACAACCACATAAGTCAAACTCGTCAGGGCGTGTAAAACCACTGACGCCACTTCTAGCTAGAAAGAAACGCATGTCCTCCCTGAGGTCCTCTCCCGTTTTTGGTTCATACCGGGTGTGAAACTCGCGAAGTAAACGTTACACAAAGCAACGCCACAAAGGCCGTGCTTCGATCATCACCACAAGACTTTGCTTTTCAACAGAAGCCTCGATCAATTTCCACTTAGGCATGCCACACAGGCAATTCACTCCATGCGTTTGATATCCATCAGTATATAACCCCTGAGCTCGTACGTCTCAGAGAAGGGCGTTAAGCAAGAGAATAAATTCTCCACCGCCAAACAGATATATATTTAATAGAGATCAATCACACGGACTAAAATCCAATGTCAGACACACAGTCCATGTACAAGTCCGTTCTGGGTCTAAACGAAACCGGAGGCACCTAGTACCCCGCATTTCCATCGATCTCCAAGCACGTCTGGACGATCACTAACTGTTTCCATCTTCTTGGGTGTACAGCCCAATCAAGATCATCAGTAATTACCCAAACGACGTGAAGACTTCTGGTCTTCGACCACCGTCTTCATCTTCGACTTATCGTCGTATCAGTTATTCAGAATGGGATAAACCCGGTCTTTCCGAATAACTCGCGTATATTTAAATAAGTGTTACACAAACACAACATACGCCTCATTCCAATTCATCAGTCACTAACCGTAAATTAATCAAGAGAATAATTCCCTAAATATTAACCCCGAAGGCCGAAACCAACATCAGATCAATATCCAGAAAACCATTCTGCTTAGCTAACCGACAGTTAGTTTCTGATTTCACATTCATAGGGAAAGGTTCCCATTAATTTTATCCAAGATAAATTTCTTGAATTTATTCTTTAATCTATTTTTGAATATCAATTCAAACTAGTCGGGATTAACGAAACTTACCGAAGTAATCATTTGTTTTAATTTCCCCAATCCCAACCTATTCATCCCATGAAGTAAAACTGGTTATACTTCATATCTAACACCACAGTGTTATCAGTAAATTCAATTACCATTTCACGTTCAAATCTAATTAAAGATTTAACTATCGCCTGGAGCAAAACTGGTGATACTCCATTTTCGATCATTTCAATCTAATTAAGGATTCATTAAAACTCCACTTAGTTTTAATCTTCGACTGGGTTAAAGAATCAGTGTCATTTAAAACACGGTTCACGATAAACCCAAAATCACATTCATTAATTATCGGGTTAAAGAACGAGTGTTGTTTAAAACACTGTTCACGATAAACCCAAAAATCAATATCAATTCAATTCCAATTAAATATTATTTAATCGGTACACTTCATTAAATCTAAATAAAAAGATTTAATCTTTTCTCAACTGGGTTCAAGAACAGTGTTAGTGAAGACACCATTCACGACAAACCCAAATCACATTTGATATTCAATATAAGTCTCTGAATAGAAAATATATCGGCTTATATTCAATATCAAATTCTACGATTAACAAATGTCGTATTGGAAACAACGATATATATATATATATATCTTTCAAATTTCCATAACAACACCTGTATAATCTCGAATTCTAACATCGAAATATTCCGAAGACAATTTCGATTCAAATCCACTCCAATGCAATCATTGGAAATTCTGGTTATTTTTAGAACCCTTTTCAAATTCAATTTATTTATTTAAAAATAAATAGAATTATAATTCTAGTTCAAAACTAGTTCATTTCGATAAAAATCTATTTTTATCTTTTCAAATATGGAGTTTTTCATCCCAATTCTTTCTAAATCATTTCTTATGATTTTACACAAATTATTACTATTTTTAATAATTTTATCAAGGCCCGTACAGTCGATTTCCATCAACGGCTATCGAACTGCACTTACAACGACCTTTTTCAAATTTGATTTGGACATAATTCCAAATCCAACCGTTAGATTTTGAATTTCTAATATTCGTTAGAAAGCTCTTTTCGATACGAACCCAACGGTTCCGGTTTTAGGAGAATCCGACGGTCGGATCTCCCGTAATGTCCGTTTGAAATAAATGGTCGAAATTCACGAACTGCCGCGGCGCGGCGCTTTCTATTCAGGCCATTATATTATATATATATATAATATGTATAATATATACTTCGTCGATTCCTATTTAAAACGAATTATATAAATAGTTTTAAAATTCGTTTCAAAAGCAATTTCAACTTCCATTTTAATTCAAATCAAAATTGAACTCTTCTTTATAAATTCGTTTTAAAATTCATTTCTATTCGATTCCAATTTCAATTCAATTTGAATTCATTTCAATTCGCTTTCAATTCAATTTGAATTTGTTTTCAATTCAATTCATTACGAATTTGTTTTCAATTCAATTCATTACGAAATCGTTTTCAATTCAATTCATTACGAAATCGTTTTCAATTCAATTCATTACGAAATCGTTTTCAATTCAATTCATTTACGAAATCGTTTTTAATTCAATTCATTACGAAATCGTTTTCAATTCAATTCATTTACGAAATCGTTTTTAATTCAATTCATTTCAAAATGAATAAAATCGATATAAATATCGTTCACGTCAAAATGGCGTCCATCTAATCAACACGGCTTCATAAATTTCTATTTTCAAATATTCTATTTCAAATATTTCTTTTTCAAAATAGTTGTTATTATCAAAATATTTCATTCAACACATGACCAATCTCAATGGATGAGTACTGTCAACACATGAACCTTTATTTTATATTAATAAAGATGTAAATTTTATTACTAAGATACTTCGTTCAACACATGACCAATCTCAACGGATGAGTACTGTCAACACATGAACTTTTATTTTATATTGATAAAGATGTAAATTTTATTACTAAAATATTTCGTTCAACACATGACCAATCTCAACGGATGAGTACTGTCAACACATGAACCTTTTTTTATAATATTCTTTATTTTTCAAATTGGAATGAGGCCCAATCAATTACCATATAAAGTTAATTATATGGATTTTCATACAACACATGTATATAATAGCAACGATAGATAATTAACCATCAACCAAAGTGCACTACACTGTATAAGCATCAAATATAGATATCTAACGCTTATAACAGCCTGTCAATCAATCGATCGACATATTTAATCAATCAGGACGAGTGAACTTCATATTTCATCCCAACACCCGTGTGGGTTTTTCAAACAATCAAACACAGATTTTATTTGTGCAGTTGGGCAATGTGTAAAATTTATCGACCCAATCAATGTCTTTCAAATAGGTGTACATAAACAAACCGTCCGGTCTATAAATGAATATTTATTTATTTACATTCACGTTAAAAATTATATTTTTAACGACAGAACATTTTATTTTAACTTATGAATTTCTATTCAGTTCATTCTTAAAAAAAATGATATTTTTATTTTTCTAACTGATTTTAGAAAATTTCGGCGGCATAACGGCACGATACTAGAAACGGGACGAGGCCTAGCCTTATCCCCGGTCCAGTGAAGGCCCACGCCATTCACACATCAACCAAAACCACCAAACAACCAAATTCAAATCACACCATATACTAATCTATGCAACCAAACAAACAAGTCCATGGTCTGTGGACGATTGTGTCGGGTGCTACTAAGCACCGTCTGCATCCTAGTATATATATATAAATAGAAAGGAAATTGAAAGGTGAGAAATTCTCACCGATAGCTATCCAAACATCTTGACTCTACTTTGATATAAATCTTCTTCGTTATCGCATCTTCGTCACCTTCGTTGCCCGCATTCTCTACATATGTAAAAATATAGAAATCATATTTTTAATACTTTAAAAATATGAAAATCATATGTTTACTTCCACAATATAAAAGATTATATTTTTATAACTTTACAACATAAATAAAAACCAGTTTTTAAGGTAAATATAAATCAGTTTTTAAAGTAAATAAAAATTCAGTTTACTAAATAAATAAAAATCGAGTCTTTTCTATTTTTTTTAAAACCTATACTTTCTTAGTTTTAAAAATAAAAGTAAAAAAATCAGTTTTTAAACATAAACTTTTCAGTTTTTTTTTTAACTTTAACAAACTTCGTTTTTTTTTAATTTAACAAAGAAAACATTTTAAATAAACAAAAAAACAATTTAAAGACTCGCCGAAAATCAGGCATTGGTGGCTGCTCGCGGGTGCTGGTCGAGGAGGAAGGGTAGGTGAGGCGGAGGGGGTTGGCTCGACTGGGTCAGGTGGGGTCTCGGAGGGATTGGCGGTGGTAGTTGCGTGGGTGGGGAGGGAGGACGACGAAGACGCGAGAGGAGGAGGGAGGCGGGGGTGCGGCGGTCTACGGCGCCTCTGGCGCGGCGCGTTGGCCTCGGGAAAGGGGCGGCGACAAGATTCGATCGTCGGGGTTTTTTTCTTTTCTTTTTTCTTTTAATTTGCTGAAACGAAATGAAAGAGGGGGGGCCAGCGGTTTATAAGGGGAGAAGGGAGAGAAAGTTTACTTTTTAATTTATTTAATTATTTTATTGTGCAAAATGTTGACTTTTACATACCACCTCGAAACGAGGCCTACCGCCTGTCGTCCATAGCATTTCACCCCCATTCCGAACACAATGGGATATGTATCGTAGGTTGATTCGATCGTTTGAATCAGTTTCCATTAAATTTACGTTTAAATCACTATATTGAATTTTAAACGTACATTTCAAATTACCGGGGTCACATACTAACTCTATAAATTGCGGAAAAATATTTTCTAGCTTCGTATTGACGATACGGTCCTAACAAAACTAGTTTCGTCAAATTCTGAGACCGTTTGAAAAATGGCCAATTTCCAGTCGATTAAAATCAACTGAAACTGGTCAAACGCGTTTTCCTTTGCCACGCCCGCATATTGATTCGAAAAATTATGAAATTTGGAATCTAGCAATAACTTGACATCACAGACCCAACAAAAGTGGTTTCGTCGAAATCCGAGGTCGTTTGCAAAATGTCCATTTTTAAGGGCCTGAATTCCATAGCGACTATTCAGAATTTTCAACTGGACATATCTTTTGATTCCCGCTATGAAATCTTGATTTTGCGGATTCGTTGGAAAGATATCATCTATTAGATCCTATTATTTTTGGTTTCACTAAAATCCGAATTGTTTTGCACCCGGTACATTCAATTGAAGTTTGAAATCGAATTATCGAACTACCGCGCCATTTTCAATTCTATTTATAATTATATATAAATATTTATATTTTAACGACGACGCGTACATTATATACGTTCGAATTATATTCAAAATAAATTTCTCATCGATATTATTTAAAATAATTCATTTTAAATAATCAAAACTCGCCAAAATTGCCAAAATAAAAAATTTAAACTGGCCCAGATTTTCGGGTTATTACAAATAACTCGCGTATATAATAAACAAGTGTTACACAAACACAACATGCGCCTCATTCCAATTCAGAATATTCTTTTATTCAAATATTCTTATACTTTGGGAAAAGTTCCCATTAATTTTATCAAAGATAAATTCTTTAAATTTATTCTTTAATCCTCCCTTGAATATCAATTCAAACTAGTCGGGATTAGCGAACCTTACCGAAGTAATCATTTGTTTTAATTTCCCAATCCCAACCTATTCATCCCATGAAGTAAAACTGGTAATACTTCATATCTAACACCACAGTGTTATCATTGAATTCTATTCCCATTTCACGTTCAAATCTAATTAAAGATTTAACTATCACCCGGAGCAAAACTAGTGATACTCCATTTCGATCATTTCAATCTAATTAAAGATTCATTAAAACTCCAATTGTTTTTAATCTTCCCAAGAATCAATATTAATGATTGCTCAACTTGGGAAATCATATCCTGTCTTTAACAGGGTTAAAGAACCAATGTCTTCTAAAACACGGTTCACGATAAACCGAAAATCACATTCCATTAATTAACGGGTTAAAGAAAAAGTGTTATTGAATACACCATTCACGATAAACCCAAAAATCAATTCAAATTAAATTCCAATTAAATACCATTTAATTGGTACACTTCATTAAATCTAAATAAAAAGATTTAATCTTTTTCTCAACTGGGTTTAAGAACAGTGTTAATGAAGACACCATTCACGACAAACCCAAATCCTATTTGATATCAAATACAAGGCTCTGAATAGAAAATATCTCGGCTTATATTCAATATCAAATTCTACGACCAACAAATATCGTATTGGAAATAATGATATAAATATATCTTTCAAATTTCCATAACAATATCTGCATAATCACGAAATGCAACATCGAAATATTCCAAAGACAATTTCAATCCAAATCCATTCCAATTCAATTGTTGGAAATTCTGGTTATTTTCAAAACCATTTCAAATACAATATATTTATTTCAAAAATAAATGGAATTGTAATTCTAGTTCAAAACTAGTTCATTTCGATAAAAATCTATTTTTATCTTTTCAAATATGGGATTTTCACCCCAATTCTTTCTAAATCATTTATTATGATTTTTTCACAAATTATTAATATTTTTAATAATTTTATCAAGGCCCGTACAGTCGATTTCCATCAACGGCCATCGAACTGCACTTTCAGCGACCTTTTCCATATTTGATTTGGACATAATTCCAAATACAACCGTTAGATTTCTAATTTCTAATATTCGTTAGAAAGCTCTTTTCGATACGAACCCAATGGTTCCGGTTTTAGGAGGATCCGACGGTCGGATCTCCCGTAATATCCATTCGAAGTCAATGGTCGAATTTCACGAACTGCCACGGCGCGGCGCGTTCTATTCAGGCCATTCTATATATACAATATATATATATTCTATATTTCATCGATTTCTTTTAAAACATATTTTATAAATCGTTTTAAATTCGTTTTCAAAACGATTTCAACTTCATATTCAATTTTGAATCAAAATTGAATATTCCACTTCATCGATATACAAATTATAATATTTTCAAAACGTTATATTTTGAAATCACTTCATTTTCTATAATCATTATAAAAACGAATATAATCGATATAAATATCATTCGCGTCAAAATGGCGCATATCAAATCAACACGACTTTATATATTTCAATAACTTCATTATTCTATTTAACAAATGAATATTTTCTTCAACACATGAATATATATTTTTATTCAACACATGAATATATATTTTATTCAACACATGAATTTTCTTTCTATTCAACACATGAATTTTCTTTCTATTCAACACCTGAATTTTTATTCTATTCAACACATGAATTTTCTTTTATAATATTCCTTATTTTTCAAATTGGAATGAGGCCCAATCAATTACCATATAATGTTAATTATATGGTTTCCGTACAACAAATGTATATAATAGCAACGATAAATAATCAACCATCATCCAGAGTGCACCACACAACTGCATAAGCATTAAATATCAATAATCGACGCTTACACAGTCTGTCAACCCATCGATTGACATACAACTAAACAATTGGGATTAGTGTACGTCAAATATCATCCCAATACCCGTGTGGGGTTTCAAATCAACAAACATAGATTTTTATTTGTGCAGTTGGGCGATGTGTAAAATTTATCGTCCCAATCAATATTAGTCAAATCGGTGTACATAAACAAATCGTTCGATTTGTAAATGAATATTTATTTTATTTCAACACATGAATATATATTTAATTTCAACACATGACTATATATTTTATTTCAACACATGAATATATATTTTATTTCAACACATCAATCAAACAAACAAGCCGTCCATGGTCTGTGGATGACGGGTGTCTGGTGCTGCTAAGCACCGTCTGCATCCTTGTATATATTTCAACTAGAAAATAAATTAAAATTGAGGAGTTCTCACCTATAAGCTAAACCAAACGCCACGACTCTTCATATGTAGAAACCTTCTTCGTGCTCGCCTTTTTTTCAATTTCATTGTCCATAGCCACTACATATATAAAAATCACATTTTTATATTCTCTCTACTTCACGATAAAAATAAAGTTCAGATTTTAATTTCACTTCAAATATTTACAACGCTTCTTTCTATATAAAAATTATATTTTTATATTTCTACTTCTTATATAAAGATCGAATTTTTATATTATCGCTATAAAAATCACATTTTTATTTAAACATATATATAATAAAAATCATATTTTTATTCTTTCTACAATATAAAAATTATATTTTTAACCTTTCTATAATATAAAAATTATATTTTTAACCTTTCTATAATATAAAAATTATATTTTTAACCTCTTTTACCTTAACAAAAACCACATCTTCTCATTGACAAAAATCCTATCTTTTCATTCGCAAAAATCATATACTTTCATTCGCAAAAATCATATAACTTCATTCGCAAAACTAAACAAAGTGATTTTTCTATTTTCTAAACAAAGTGATTTTTTATTTCCTAAACAAAGCGATTTTTCTATTTTCTAAACAAAGTGATTTTATTTTTCTATGTTAAAAACCTTACCTTCATATTTTATAAACCAAAATCAAAATAAAAATCATGTTTTAACTAAATAAAAATCATGTCTTTATCCTCTTCAAAATCAAGACTTTTTTATAATTAAAACCCTAACTTTACATAACTAAAAACAAAGGATTTAAATCGAAAAACTCAACTTTTCTTATTTCGTAGTATCGAATGGCGACGGTGGTGCTGCGTTGGAGGTCAGATGGCCGGTGTTGCGTGGGTATGGAAGAGGGAGGAGCCAGAAAAAGAGGCATCCGCAGCTATCAGGTCTAAATGGTTGTTGGGGTTCGGGATTCCTCAGATCATAGGAGGAGAGAGACACGAGGGCGAAGGGGAGGGCCTATTATATTTATATACTTTAATATTTTAATAACCAAAAAGTTGTCTTTTTTCATTTGATAACCAATTCGATCCCAACGACTACCGTCCATAGCTAATTACCCCCATTCTGAACACAATGGGATATGTATCGTAAGCTATTCCGATCAGTTTTCATCAAAATCAAAATATAACTTTATATATTGAATTTGAACGCACATTTCAATTTACCTGGGCCATATACGGACTCTAAAAATTCCCGAAAAATATTTACTAACTTCGTATTGATGATACGGTCCTAACAAAACTAATTTCGTTGTATTCTGAGACCGTTTGAAAAATGGCCATTTTCCAGTCGATTAAAATCAACTAAAACTGGTCAAACACGATTTCCTTTGCCACGCTCACATATTGATTCAGAAAATTATGAATTTTGGAACCTCACAATAACTTGACATCACGGATCCAACAAAAGTGGTTTCGTCGAAAACCGAGGTCATTTGCAAAATTTCCATTTTTAAGGGCCAGAATTCCATAGCGACTATCCTGAATTTTCAACTGGACATAACTTTGTATTCCCGCTATGAAATTTCAATTTTTTGGATTCGTTGGA
The DNA here is from genome assembly GCA_030737875.1 of Allium sativum. NCBI lineage: Eukaryota > Viridiplantae > Streptophyta > Magnoliopsida > Asparagales > Amaryllidaceae > Allium > Allium sativum. The sequence continues at coordinate 164,619,771 of CM060923.1, forward strand.
AAGATATTCTCAAATAGATTCTAATATTTTTGGTTACTCTAAAATCCGGTTTATTTTGAATCCTGTACATTCATTTGAACTTTGAAATCGAATTCTCGAACTACCACGCCATTTTCGATTCCTTTTATAATTTAAAATAAATATTTATATTCTAATGACGATTCAAATAAATATATACATTCTATTCTATTCAAAATAAACTTCTCTTCGTTATTATTTAAAATAATTCATTTTAAATATTCAAAATTCATCAAAATTGCCAAAATAAAAATTTTAAATTGGCTCAGATTTCCGAGTTATTATAGATCGATTAACAGGCTGTATAAGCGTCGAATATTCATATTTGATGCTTATGCAGTGTAGTATGCACTTTGGATTATGGTTGACTGTGTTTGATTGTAGTTGTGTACATTTGTTGTATGAAATCCATATAATCAAATTATATGGTAATTGGCTGTGTCCGATTCCAGTTCAGAAAAGAATGAATATCTTAGAATAACGATTATTTTAAAATAACGAATATTTTCAAATAATATTCGGAAAATAATCAAAATCTGATTTTGATGTCCGATTTGGGATGGACACGAATATATTTAACTATATAAAGCCATGTCGATTAGATTGACATCATTTTGACATAAACGATATATCGATTTTATTCATTTTTATTATGAATATCGAAAAGGAATTGATTTCAAAATATAATGTTTTGAAAATGTTATCATTTATACATCGATGATATGGAATATTCAATTTTGATGGGAAATTGAATATGAAGTTGAAATCATTTTGAAAACGAATTTAAAATGATTTATAAAATACATTTTAAAAGAAAATCGACGAAATATATATTATATATATATAATATAATGGCCTGAATAGAAGGCGCCGCGCTGCGGCAGTTCGCGAATTTCGACCATTGACTTCGAATGGATATTACGGGAGATCCGACCATCGGATTCTCCTAAACCAGAAACCGTTGGGTTCGTATCGAAAAGAGCTTTCTAACGAATATTAGAGATTTGAAATCTAACGTTTGGATTTGGAATTATGTCCAAATCAAATTTGGAAAAGGTCGCTGTAAGTACAGTTCGATGACCGTTTATGGAAATCGACTGTACGGGCCTTAATAAAATTATTAAAAATATCAATAATTAGTGTAAAATCATAAGAAATGATTTGGAAAGAATTGGGATGAAAAACTCCATATTTGAAAAGATAAAAATAGATTTTTATCGAAATGAACTTGTTTGGAACTAGAATTATAATCCATTTATTTTTAAAAATAAATAAATTGGATTTGAAATGGTTTTAAAAATAACCAGAATTTCCAATATATATAAATTGGAAATGGATTTGAATCGAAATTGTCTTTGGAATATTTTGATGTTGGATTTTGTGATTATACAGATATTGTTATGGAAATTTGAAAGATATAATTATATCGTTATTTCCAATATGATATTTTTGGTCGTAGAATTTGATATTGAGTATAAGCCGATATATTTTCTATTCAGAGCCTTGTATTTAATATCAAATGGGATTCAGGTTTGTTGTGAATGGTGTCTTCATTAACATTGTTCTTAAACCCAGTTGAGAAAAAGATTTAACATTTTTATTTAGATTTAATGAAATTTACCAATTAATGATATTGAATTGGAATTGATTTTTGGGTTTATCATGAACGGTGTTTTAAATAACACTTGTTCTTTAACCCGATAATTAATGGAATGTGAATTGGGTTTGTTGTGAACTGTGTTTTAACGACATTCGTTCTTTAACCCGATTTATAGTGAAATGTGGTTTGGAATTTATAAATCTTTTTGATAAGATTTAAAGGAGATTTTCCAAAGTAAAGTTTTCCAATTTAATTTAATAAATTGGAATGGAATGGGATTCGATTTGGTAGTGATCGAAATGAATTTCTGTTTAGGAAGACTGCTAATATATATGGAATTTAAAAGGCTTTGCTGTTATTCCATTTATATTATTAGTCGAAAATGGAAGTTTATATCGATTACAGATATTAATCTGTTTTCCATGAAGATTCCATAATTAATTGAATATGATTTTGGGTTTATCGTGAGCTATTTTTTTGAATGACATTAGTTCTTTAACCCAGTAAAAGATAGGATTTATTTACTGGATTTGAATAATCATTAAGTAATGATTATCGGAAATTAAAACTGAATTAGAGTTTTAATGAATCTTTAATTAGATTGAAAGGTGAATTTGATAACCAAAATTATCAAATTCAAGAAAGGATCGAGAATGGAGTACCGCCAGTTTTACTCCACGCGATATTTAAATCTTTAATTAGATTTGAACGTGAAATGGTAATTAACTTTACCGATAACACCGTGGCGTTAGATATGAAGTATTACCAGTTTTGCTTCATAGGATGAATAGGTTGGGATTGGAAAATTTAACAAATGATTACTTCGGTAAGGTTCGCTAATCTCGACTAGTTTGGATAAACCGTAATTTGATTTGAATTGATATTCAAAGGAAGATTAAAGAATAAATTTAAAGAATTTATCTTTGATAAAATTAATGGGAACCTTTCCCAAAATATAAGAATATTTGAATAAAGAAATATTCTGAATTGTAATGAAGCGTATGTTGTGTTTTATAACACTTGTTTATTATATACGCGAGTTATTCGGAAAGACCGGGTTTAACCCATTCTGAATAACTGAATCGACGATAAGTCGACGATGAAAACGGTGGTTGAAGACCGGAGGTTTTCATATCGTTTGGATAATTACTGATGATCTTGATTGGGCTGTACACCAGAGAGGAGGGAATCAATTGGTGATCGTCCAGATGTATTTGGAGATCGATGGATATGCGAGGAATAATGTAATAACCAGGGAAATCTAAACCAATTTAAAAAATTTATTTCGGCAATTTTAATGAATTTTTAATATTTAAAATGATTTATTTTAAATAATAACGACATGAAATTTATTTTGAATAGAATTATAACGTATATATTTATTTGAATCGACGTTGGAAAATAAATATTTATTTTTAATTATAAAAGGAATTGAAAATGGAGCGGTAATTCGAAAATTCGATTTCAAATTTCAAATGAATGTACAGGATTCAAAATAAACCGGATTTTAGCAAAACCAAAAATATTAAAATCTAATCGAAAATATCTTTCCAACAAATCCAAAAAATCAAAATTTCATAGCGGGGATAAAAAGTTATGCCCAGTTGAAAATTCAGAATAGTCACTATGAAATTTTGGCCCTTGAAAATGGAAATTTTGCAAACGACCTTCGTTTTCGACGAAACCACTTTTGTTGGATCTGGGATGTCAAGTTATTGCTTGATTCCAGAATTCGTAATTTTTGAAATCTATATGTGAGCATGGCGAAGTAAAACATATTTTAACAGTTTCAGTCAATCTCAATTGACCAGAAAATGGCCATTTTTCAAACGATCTCAGTCTTGGACAAAATTAGTTTTGTTAGGACTGTATCGTCAATACAAAGCTAGAAAATATTTTTCGGGTCGTCTCAGTTTGGTATCAGAGCTTTGGTTTACAAAGCTCAAGAACAAGACACATCAAAACCAAACGAAAGAATTCATCAGAGATTGGATTGGTAATATCCAATGAGAATGACTCGCTAGAGATGGGATCAGTAGTATCCTAGTACGAGTGCGAAGAGTATATTTTTAAAATGAAAATGATTTTTGTTTTGAAAATTTAAACCAATTATACGTATTTGAATATTTATTTGTATTGAATTTGGATAATCCAATATATAAAGATTTTGCATATATGTCTGATCCATGGGTATTCGAAGTTTTAATATTCTGGATAGATATAGAATCACGCTCTAGTTGCTCGAGGATAATTCTGGTGATGTCCGGGCATCATCCGGATTTATGTTTGTGATTCGAAAGTGGGATTTCTATACGATTCCAATTGACTGGTGTGAGAACCAAAACTAGATAGGGCTTATTGTTGTGACTTGGCATCAAAAAATCTGATTTTTGGACTTTGTATCAAAGTTATGAATTTGAAAAACTAATCAACTAATTGATTGATGGTTGTGTTGTTTGATTATTGGTTTGATAAATTTGAACCATTTAGCCAAATTGTATCAAATATTGAACTGTATGGAAAATTATTTGAAATTGCATGCATATACATGAGTATCCATTGAACAGGTCATTGCAAGGAAGCTAAGCAGAGGAATAAATTTGTTTGCCCGTAAAATAGGTACATGTTTATTGTATTTCTTGGGGTTTGGATGATTTTATGAACCGATTGGCTAGCCGCTTGGCTGTTTTTTTTAGATTGGAGAGGCCTGTATGGCAATTTCGGGATTTTCCCGATGCTCCCGCGCAGGGGAGGTTATGGCGAAAATTTAGGGTGTTAGCCAAATTTTGGAAGAATTGGAAAGTTCTTAGAAACTGGAAAGTTGAGGAACTTAAGCCATAATGAAAATAATGAAAGTGGAGTTGGTTTGTAAAACAACTTTATCTCCGTTCCTTTTTGGGGATGAAAAGTTTAAAGTGGGGGAGATTGTAATAACCCGGAAAATCTGAACCAATTTAAATTATTTATTTCGGCAATTTTAATGAATTTTGAATATTTAAAACGATTTATTTTAAATAATAACAACGTGAAATTTATTTTGAATAGAATTAGAACGTATATATTTATTTGAATCGACGTTCGAAAATAAATATTTATTTTTAATTATAAAAGGAATTGAAAATGGCGCGGTAGTTCGAAAATTCGATTTCGAATTTCAAATGGATGTACAAGATTCAAAATAAACCGGATTTTAGAGAAACCAAAAATATTAGAATCTAATCGAAAATATCTTTCCAACGAATCCGAAAAATCAAAATTTCATAGCGGGGATAAAAAGTTATGCCCAGTTGAAAATTTAGAATAGTCGCTATGAAATTTTGGCCCTTAAAAATGGAAATTTTGCAAACGACCTTCGTTTTCGACAAAACCACTTTTCTTGGATCCGAGATGTCAAGTTATTATTAGATTACAAAATTCGTAATTTTTGAAATCTATATGTGAGCGTGGCGTAGTAAAACATGTTTTAACAGTTTCAGTCGATCTCGATCGACCAGAAAATGGCCATTTTTCAAACGATCTCAGAATTTGACGAAATTAGTTTTGTTAGGACCATATCGTCAATACGAAGCTAGACAATATTTTCCGGGTCGTCTCAAATAAGGTTCCTCCGGTTTTATTCAGACCCAGAATGGACTTGTAAATGGATGTGTGTCTGACATCGGATTTCATTCTGTGTGATTGATATACATCAGTTGCATAGCATGAATTGATTATGTGGCATGCTGAGATGCAAATGATCAAGGCTTCTGTTGAAAAGAAGAGTCTTGTGGTTGATGATCAAAGCACGGCTTTAATACAAGCGTAGCTTTATGTAGCGTTAATTCGCGAGCCTCACACCCCGGTGTGAACCAGAAACGGGAGAGGACTTCATGGAAGGCATGCATTTCCTTCTAGCTAGGAGTGGTGTTTTGGGTTTTACACGCCCGGACATTTTACTTATGTGGATGATGGATTGCGAGGCGCCTCGGTTATATCGGTCAATCTGGGACTGATGGAGTTATTTGGCTCATTGATGCCCCATAGGGCGGGGAAACGCAGTGTTCAGGCATTTTAATCCACATTGAGTGGACCGGCCCTGACAATCCAAGGGACGATGCGTTCTGTTCCTGAGGGGAGGGCTAGAGCGTCTCGAAACGGTGAGGACAATCCCTTACCTCGGTTCACAGATGGAAATCCAATTTCCAATACGAGACATTTCAGTTTTAGTTATAATCCTATATATGGCGACATAGTGGTATTGGGCACTTATGCCGTCTATGATTGAAATTGTTTTGACACTATACACTTATAGTAATAATAAAAGATGAAATTTCATGTACCAAGCATTTTTGGCTATTGTAAGGTAAAAACTCTATCCTCCGGCATTCTTTGCATTGTGTGACGGGACCTAAGTCTTATAATAGCTGCATTGTTCTTTATTTAGCATTGCGCTGTTGTTTTATGCACTGGTATTCTTTGGAGGAAACCCGTTCCGTGTTATACGGCGTGGTCCCCGGATTTACCTAACTTTAAAATAAAGATTAATAATTGTTTTAGTTCTCACACCAGTCACATGACTGACCTGGGGTTTATTGTTTTAACCTAAACTCTGGGTGCCTTTATTTTCCGCACGAGCAGCTAGTAGTTGAGGTTTTGCAGATTTATTTTCATAGGATCCTGATTTATAGCTGGAACGATATCCGGAAAGCTCTGTATCCGTTTATCTCTTTCAGTTGTGTATTGTATTATTTTTCCGCTGCTATGAATTGTATTGTAATCTCTGATATTTAGTGAATGTGTAATATTGGTTCATACTCTGTATTTTCTTGTATTCTGATGAGATTGTTGTAAAAAGCAATGAAATGTTCTTCTGTTTGTGTTACTATGTGGCTTGTTCTCAATTCAATCCGGGCTTTCCTTCATGGGGATGTTCGGGTAGTCTCAGTTTGGTATCAGAGCTTTGGTTTACAGAGCTCAGAGAACAAGACGCGTTAGAACCAAACGAAAGAATTCATTAGAAATTGGATTAGTAATATCCAATGAGAATGTCTCGTTAGAGATGGGATCAGTAGTATCCTGAACGAGTTTAAAGGATATATTTTTTAAAAAAGGAAAACAAATTTTGTTTTGAAAATAAAATTCAATTATACGTATTTGATTATTTATTTATATTGAGTTTGGACAATCAAGTATATAAAGATTTTGCGTATACGTCTGATCCATGTGTATTCGAAGTTTTAATATAATGGATAGATATAGAATCACATTCTAGTCGCCCGAAGATCGTTCTGATGATGGCATGTCATCATCAGCACTTGTGTTCGAGTTTCAAAATTGTGATATTTATATATTTCCATTAGCTGGTGTGAGAACCAAAATATAGTTAGAATATATTGTTGTGAATTGGTATCAAAAACATGATTTTCAGTATATATATCAAAATTATGAATTTGAAACGTTAATCAACTAATTGATTGATGGTTGTGTTGTTTGATTATTAGTTTAACTAATGAGATTGTTGAAACTAATATGTACATGAAAGGTAAATTTAGCCAAATCAAGTCAAACTTGAACTGTATGGAAAATTGTTTGGAAATGCATGCGTGTACATATATATGTGTGAACAGGTCATTGCAAGGAGGCTAGAGATGAGGAATAAAATTGTTTGCCCAACAAATAGGTACATGTTTACTAATTTCTTGGGTTTTGATGATTTTATGAGACGATTGGCTAGCCGCTTGGCTTTTTCTTTTTCTTTTTGAGATGAGAAGGCTTGTATGGCAATTTCGGGATTTTCCCGGTGCTCCCATGCAGAGAAGGTTATGGAGAAATTTTTCGAAAATTTAGGGTGTTAGCCAAATTTTTGAAAATTTGAAAAGTTCTTAGAAACTGAAAAGTTGAAGAACTTAAGCTAGAATGAAAATAATGAAAGTTGAGTTGATTAGTTAAACAACTTTCAGCTTCGTTCCTTTTCGGGGAAGAAAAGTTTTAAGTGGGAGAGATTGTAACAACCTGGAAAATCTAAACCAAATTAAAATTTTTATTTTGGCAATTTTAATGAATTTTGAATATTTAAAATGATTTTTTTTAAATAATAACGACGAGAAATTTATTTTGAATAGAATTAGAATATATATATATTTATATAGATCGTCGTTAGAATATAAATATTTATTTTTAATTATAAAAGGAATTGAAAATGGCGCGGTAGTTTGAAAATTCGATTTCAAATTTCAAATGAATGTACAGGATTCAAAATAAACAGGATTTTAGCGAAACCAAAAATATTTGAATCTATTTGAAACATCTTTCCAACGAATCCAAAAATTGAAATTTCATAGCGGGAATAAAAAGTTATGCCCAATTGAAAATTCAGAATAGTCGCTATGGAATTTTGGCCCTTAAAAATGGGAATTTTGCAAACGACCTTCGTTTTCGACAAAACCACTTTTGTTGTATCCGGGATGTCAAATTATTGCTAGATTCCAATTTGCATAATTTTTGGGATTAATATGCGAGCGTGGCATAGGAAAATGTGTTTTGACAGTTTAAGTCAATTTGGATCGACCAGAAAATGGCCATTTTTCAAACGGTCTCAGAATTTGACGGAATTAGTTTTGTTAGAATCGTATCATCAATACGAAGCTGGAAAATATTTTTCTAGAATTTTTAAGTTCGTATGTGGCCCCGGTAAATTAAAATGTACGTTCAAATTCAATATATATTGTTTTATATTTTGAATTTGATGAAAACTGATCGTAACAGCTGAATTGGCTTCCGAAACATATCCCATTGTGTTCGGAATGGTGGTAATTAGGTAGGGGCGACAATCGTTGGGTTTGATTTGGGATTAGGATGTAAATTCACCTTTTTGGAGTAAAAGAATATTAAATTATTTTTATATTTATATTATAAATAGTTCAAACCTAAATCACTTTAGCCCCAAATAAAAAAATTCAAATCCCGATTCAGGAAAATGGCGGTCGACGCCAGCCCACCCCCGTCGAGCTCCCCCTCCGCCTTCTCCTCCACGTCGATCCTCCCTCCTCTCGTGCCTTTGCTCCTCTCTCTTCTACCCCTTTTAAAACACCGTGCCCCCCTGCTCAAAAACATCCGCCGCACCTCATCGCGGCTTCCCAGAAGCGTCGCCACCTCCCACGAGCATCGCACCCCCTGCAGCTCCTCCTTTCTCCTTCCCCTTCCTTGTCGCAAGCTTTAACCCCAAGAACCCCAAATAGCCGCTGACCTCAAACCGAAGAGGACCGCCACCATACCCCTGCGCCGACGCTCCTCGGCATCCTCTCCATCAAATTTGCAATGTAAGAAGTTTAAATTGATTTTTATTTAAAGCATTGTTTGAACTATAATAAAGCTCTGATTTTTATAGTTTTAAAAGCTTCGATTTTTATGTTTTAAAAGCTTTGGTTTTTATATACGTAACAATGAAAAGTTTATATTTTTAACAATGAAAAGTTTATATTTTAAACGATGAAAAGGAAGGAAATATATAGAAATATGATTGGTATATTATAGAGATAATAAAAATATGATTTATATATATGTATGATAATATAAATATGATTTTTATATAAGTATGATAATAAAAATATGATTTTTATATAGGTAGGATAATAAAAATTCGATTTTTATATATATGAAGTAGTGATAAAAATTCGATTTTGATATATATGAAGTAATGATAAGAATTCGATCTTTGTATGAGAAGTAAAGATATAAAAATATAATTTTTATATAGAAAGAAGCATTGTGAAAATACATGATTTTTATATACGAAGTGCCATTATAAGAATGTGATTTTTAAAATAAACATCATATTAAAAATGCGATTTTTACTATGAACAGGGGGAAAAGATTGCATTGGAATTTTGGGTATATTCAAACCATTTAGAAAGAAAGACTGACGAAGTGGAACCCCAAGGTGAGAACTCCTCACTTTTATTTTGTTTTCTAGTTAAAATATATACTAGAATGCAGACGGTGCTTAGCAGCACCCGACACCCGTCGTCCACAGACCATGGACGACTTGTTTGTTTGTTTGACTATGTTGTGAAAATTGATTGTGTGATGTGGAATGAAAGTAAATATTTTATATAGTTAAAAATATAATATTTAACGTGTAGATGAATAAAATAAATATTTATAAACAAATCGGATGATTAGTTTATGTACACACAATTGACTGATATTGATGGGATGATAAATTTTACACATCGTCCAACTACACAAATAAAATTCATTATTTGTTGACTGAAACCCCACACGGGTATTGGGATGATATTGGACATACACTAATCCCAATAATTAGTTGTATGTTGATCGATCGATTGACAGGCTGTATAAGCGTCGAATATTTTTATTCGATGCGTATGTAGTGTAGAATGCACTTTGGATGATGGTTGACTATGTTTGATTGTAGTTGTGTACATTTGTTGTATGAAGTCCATATAATCAAATTATATGATAATTGGCTGTATCTGATTCCAGTTCAGAAAAGAATGAATATCTTAAAATAACGATTATTTCAAAGTAACGAATATTTTCAAATAATATTCGGAAAAGAATCAAAATCTGATTTTGATGTCCGATTGGGGAAGGACATGGATATATTTAATATATAAAGCCATGTCGATTAGATTGACACCATTTTCACATGAATGATATTTATATCGATTTTATTCATTTTTAGAATTAATATCGAAAAGGAATTGATTTCAAAATATAATGTTTTGAAAATATTACCATTTATACATCGATGATATGGAATATTCAATTTCTATTGGAAATTGAATATGAAGTTGAAATCGTTTTGAAAACGAATTTAAAACAATTTATAAAATACGTTTTAAAAGAAAATCGATGAAATAAATATTATATATATATATAATACCTGAATAGAATGCGCTGCGCTGCGGCCGTTCGCGAATTTCGACCATTGACTTCGAATGGAAATTACGGGAGATCTGACCGTTTGATTCTCCTAAAATCGGAACCGTTGGGTTCATATCGAAAAGTGCTTTCTAACGAATATTAGAGATTTGAAATCTAACGGTTGGATTTGGAATTATGTCCAAATCAAATTTGGAAAAGGTCGTTGTAAGTATAGTTCGATGACCGTTTATGGAAATCGACGTTATGGGCCTTGATAAAATTATTAAAAATATCAATAATTAGTGTAAAATCATAAGAAATGATTTGGAAAGAATTGGGAAGAAAAACTCCATATTTGAAATGATAAAAATAAATTTTTATCGAAATGAACTAGTTTCTAACTAGAATTATAATCCATTTATTTTTAAAAATAAATAAATTTGATTTGAAATGGTTTTAAAAATAACCAGAATTTCCAATATATATAAACTGGAAATGGATATGAATCAAAATTGTCTTCGGAATATTTCGATGTTGGATTTCGTGATTATACAGATATTGTTTTGGAAATTTGAAAGATATATTTATATCGTTATTTCCAATATGATATTTGTTGGTCGTAGAATTTGATATTGAGTATAAGCCGATATATTTTCTATTCGGAGGCTTGTATTTAATATCAAATGGGATTTGGGTTTGTCGTGAATGGTGTCTTCATTAACACTGTTCTTAAACCCAGTTGAGAAAAAGATTAAATCTTTTTATTTAGGTTTAATGAAATGTACCAATTAAATGATATTTAATTGGAACTGAATTGAAATTGATTTTCGGGTTTATCGTGAATGGTGTTTTAAATTACACTCGTTCTTTAACTCGATAATTAATGGAATGTGAATTGGGTTTGTTGTGAACTGTGTTTTAATGATATTCGTTCTTTAACCCGATTTACAGTGAAATGTGGTTTGGAATTTATAAATCTTTTTGATAAGATTTAAAGGAGATTTTCCAAAGTAAAGTTTTCCAATTTAATTTAATAAATTGGAATGGAATGGGATTCGATTTGGTAATAATCGAAATGAATTTCTGTGGAGGAAGACTGCTAATATATATGGAATTTAAAAGGCTTTGCCGTTATTCCATTTATATTATTAGTCGGATATGGAAGTTTATATCGATTATAGATATTAATCTGTATTTCGTGAAGATTCCGTAATTAATAGAATATGATTTTGGGTTTATCGTGAGTTGTGTTTTAAATGACATTAGTTCTTTAACCCAGTTAAAGATAGGATTTATTTCCTAGATTTGAATAATCATTAAGTAATGATTTTTGGAAATTAAAACTGAATTAGAGTTTTAATGAATCTTTAATTAGATTGAAAGCTGAGTTTGATAACCAAAATTATCAAATTCAAGAAAGGATCGAGAATTGAGTACCGCCAGTTTTACTCTAGGCGATAGTTAAATCTTTAATTTGATTTGAACGTGAAATGGTAATTAACTTTACCGATAACACTGTGGTGTTAGATATGAGGTATTATTAGTTCTGCTTCATGTGATGAATAGGTTGGGATTGGGAAATTTAACAAATGATTACTTCGGTAAGGTTCGCTAATCCCGACTAGTTTGGATAAACCATAATTTGGTTTGAATTGATATTCAAAGGAAGACTAAAGAATAAATTTAAAGAATTTACCTTTGATAAAATTAATGGGAACCTTTCCCAAAATATAAGAATATTTGAATAAAGAAATATTCTGAATTGGAATGAGGTGTATGTTGTGTTTTATAACACTTGTTTATTATATACGCGAGTTATTCGGAAAGACCGGGTTTAACCCATTCTGAATAACTGAATCGACGATAAGTCGATGATGAAGACGGTGGTTGAAGACCGGAGGTCTTCATATCGTTTGGATAATTACTGATGATCTTTATTGGGATGTACACCCGAGAGGAGGGAATCAGTTGGTGATCGTCCAGAAGTACTTGGAGATCGATGGATATGCGAGGAATAAGGTTCCTACGGTTTCGTTCAGACCTAGAACAGACTTGTAAATGGATGTGTATCTGACATCGTATTTCATTCTGTGTGATTGATATACATCGGTTGCATAGCGCGAATTATCTATGTGGCATGCTGAGATGCAAATGATCAAGGCTTTTATTGAAAAGCAGAGTCTTGTGGTTGATGATCAAAGCATGGCTTTAATACAGCGTAGCTTTGTGTAGCATCAATTCGCGAGCCTCACACCCCGGTGTGAACCAGAAACGGGAGAGGAATTCAGGTAGGGTGTAACAACCCGTATTTTTGAATAACATGTTATAACGTAAATCAAGGCAGAATTAAACTGTAAAAATCTGTATCAAGGGAAACGGGTTGTGCCATTGCGTTCGTCTCGGAAAAATACGCGAAATAGAGTCCGAGTTTTCGAAAAACGGAGTCCGTATGACCAAGTTATGGCCCAATGAAGTTTTCAGAAAATTCCAAGTCCGAAAACAGTTCAATTTCGAATTCAGATTTAAATTTCAACCAAGGCAAAATGGGCGGGAATTTTCCCGCCCCAGGCAGGGTCGACACAGGGGTCGACACCAGTGTCGACCCCCCCCCAATGGGTCGACACCCATGTCGACCCATGGGTCGACACCCATGTCGACCCAGGGGTCGACCCCCCCAGTCGGACCAGTTTTTCTGGTGCACCATTTGTGACGTGTTGAGTCTGCTCTAGAAGCTTCTGACGAGATATGATGGACCTGATGTGTTTTAGGGTTAATCCTATGGTCTAAACTAACCTAATCTCCTATAAAAAGGCCCCTAGACCTAGCCTAAACCCTCATTAATCATTCTTACAACTAAACTATGTCAAAATGTTTCTCAATCATGGCCTCCACCTTCTTCATGAGAGCATGAGTGTCTCAAATCAATCTATGTCATAAAAGAGCCATCTTTCTTAAGTAAAAGAGCCTCCTTTCTTTGTCTTTGGGGTTATTACTTCTTGTTTCAAGGCGTTTAAGTGGATCTTATTATTTTCTTTGCGGATTTTGCTTGTGGCTTCGTCTCAATCTTTATATATATTGATCTAGATCGCATAACCGCTCATTGTAAGCCCTATACTACTCTTAGATTCTAACTATAAAGTTAAATGTGATATGTTGCAAGTTGAGTTTGGGCCTAAGAATTATATATGCTTTGATCTTATCATGTTATGCATGAATATATTCTATGCATGTTTGGAAACCTATCACTTTGACCTTGTGGGCTAAAAGCTATAAGCTTTATGTTGAAATGTTGCATTATATAACATGAGAACTCTTATAACCTTTATGATAACTTGCATATAATGCTATATGCGAACTTTTAGCCATCATCCTATGTCATTCATAATCATGTTTCACCTATTTGCTTAAGTTGATATTATGCATGTTTTGTGGCCTATGATGTAATATGCAAGCTTATAAACCTATTTATGCCTCATATGCCACCATGTTTGACTTGTGGCCAACCTTATTACCTTATGCCCCTTTTTGTCATGTTTTTGCCAAGTTCCCCCTTTTAATCTATGTTATGTTATGCGAAACGTGCATGCGATGGGAATACGTTGGGTTGGGTAATATTAATGACATGAAACATGATTTTAAATATGACACGAACATTGACTTGTGATTGTATTTGTAAACATAATGGTGGACATGACACTTAGAAAATATGAGTGTGGCCAACTCGAGGTTGGGTTGAGTTTGTAGCATAAATCTACCCGGAACCGACCGGCTTAACTAGTGGCTACAAGCAATAGGACCCAATGTGAGTAGTTGGTCATGTTGTACTAGAAACCCGAGGTTAGACCAAGTTGTGGTGTAAAGCTACCCGGACCCGCCCGGCTTAACTAGTAACCACAACAAAGTCTAATGTGAGAGGTTGGGTGCATTAAAATAATTAATGCCACATGATAGGGTTAAGTCATGGACCACTTGAATACTTAACCAATTAAACATGATGGGTTGATGTGGTTAAGTCATGAACCTTGGGTACACTTAACCAATTTGATACTTGATTGGGTAGGGTTAACCACAATTAACCCGCTAGAAACCCTAGTTACGTGGTCCTTTTCACCAGTAACCCTCTTGATTGTATCATGATACCATAGGGACTAGGCTAGGGTGGGGCACGATTACTGGGTTGACATGTAAGCGACCAAAACGACGGCTGAGTAGCTGCGCCGATGTAGGTTCAGGCGGACCATGGTCGTGCACATGGTCCGGAGTTGAAAAAGCAGACACGGGCACCCGTAGGTTTAGACTGTGCGTGCTTGATCTGTGTCCGTGGTTGGCACCCTAGGGCTTGATAAACCCTAGGGTGGGCCTAGCACAGTTTGACTACACTTCGTGATTGGGCCGTATGACAGCGACACTTGATGAGTTAGGCTTATAGGGAGCCGATCGACTAGACCGAGTAGTTGGACCTCGATTTAGGTCATCTCATGATGTGGGCCAGATTTGGGCCAAGGGATCATTTCTCGTTATACTTGACATCGATTAGAATACTAGTACACTCCCGGTGCAACTTAACCTTGTATATGCGATGCCACACTTGATCTATCTTGTTAACTTTTCACCATGCCAGTTATCACCCTACATCTCATCTCTGTTTTACATGTTCATTTAGCTTTATTAGTTTTTATACTAATAGTAGATAGGACTTACCAGTCTTTTTGACTGACCCGTTTTCTTTCGCCTCTTTTCTTCCGTTCCCCCCCCCCCACAGGTTTGCAGGGTGGGAACGCTATTACCTAGCTGGATCTTTTGCTGCTTTTCTGGATAGCTCACGTATGGTTTGAGCATGCTATGGCCTTATGCTACTTTGGGGATAGTTACTTTATGTTTCTTTTTCAGTTTTCAGTTTATGTTCTAGACTTTGTTTTATGGGAAAATAATGAACGAGTACTTTGATGTAACTTGACTATGGTTTTGAAATGCTAGTTTTATCCGCTGCTTTATTTACTCTGTTTTTACTTATATGTTCTGTCTTGTGATATCTGCATGCATGTTACCTTGTTTAACACCCCTCCAAAGCTAGTGTGCTTGCAAGAGTGGCATTGGCGGAGGTGGGGTGTTACATAGGGCATGCGTTTCCTTCTAGCTAGGAGTGGTGTTTAGGGTTTTACATGCCCGGACATTTTACTTATGTGGATGATGGATTGCGAGGCGCCTCGGTAATATAGGTTGATCCGGGACCGATGGAGTCATTTGGCTCATTGGCGTCCCATAGGGTGGGGAAACGCAGTGTTCAGGCATTTTAATCCACATTGAGTGGACCGGCCCTGATGATCCAAGGGACAATGCGTTCTGTTCCTGAGGGACGGGCTATAGCGTCTCAAAGCGGTGAGGACGATCCCTTGCCTTGGTTCATAGATGGAAATCCAATTTCCAATACGAGACATTTCAGTTTTAGTTGTAATCCTATATATGGCGACATAGTGGTAAGGGGCACTTATGTCGTCTATGATTGAAATTGTTTTGACACTATACACTTATAATAATAATAAAAGATGAAATTTCACGTACCAAGCATTTTTGGCTATTGTAAGGTACAAACTCTTTCCTCCGACTTGCATTGCATTGTGTGATGGGACCTGAGTCTTATAATAGCTTCATTGTTCTTTATTTAGCATTGCGCTGTTATTTTATGCACAGGTATTCTTGGGAGGAAACCCGTTCTGTGTTATACGGCGTGGTCCCCGGATTTACCTAACTTTAAAATAAAGATTAATAACTGTTTTAGTTCTCACACCAGTCACATGACTCACCTGGAGTTTATTGTTTTAACCTAAACTCTGGGTGCCCTTATTTTCCGCACGTGTAGCTAGTAGTTGTGGTTTTGCAGATTTATATTCACAGGATCCTGATTTACAGCTGGAACGATATCCGGAAAGCTCTATATCCATTTATCTCTTTCAGTTGTGTATTGTATTATTTTTCCGCTGCTATGAATTGTATTGTAATCTCTGATATTTAGTGAATGTGTAACGACCCGGATTTTCAAGCGTTAAATTCTGAATATTTAAATTGGTTTAAATATTTTATTTGAATTATATATAGGAATTTATAAGCAATTTATTTAATAAATAGATATTTAAACGTATAATTTATAATTATATTTAAAACGAGCTCGTAATGACGCGGTAGTTCGTAATTTGGCGATTCGAACTTTAAATGAATATACATAATTCGTTATAAGTCGAATATCTGTGAAACAAGAAACGTTGGAACCGTATTGACGATAATTTTCATATGAAAGAGAAAAATTCAGATTTCGTATTATAAATAGTAATTTATGGCCAAAACAAAATTTGAAATAATCGTTGTGAAACTGTATATAGGCCATAATGGTTATTTAAATATATTCAGATATCGGTCTTGAATTTGGACAAGATTCTTTTGAGGCGTAGTTATAATTTAATTTTTAGAATTTTACTGTAAATTTTAATTAATTAAATATGCAACTTTTTATTTGGAGTATTTTGCACCCTATATCAATATTTTGGGGTTTCATAATATAACTTAAATTACCGATATTATTATATTTCTGAAATCGTGACGCATTGCTCGACATTATCGTACATTTATTTCTGCCCATAACGTCTCATGCGCAAACAAAATTTTATTTAATCAGATATACCATAACTTAAAACATATTAATTTAATTTTTTATGGCTTGCCACTAATATAAATTAGTATTGTACATTGGTTACATCCTTGTAAGTAATTGTACGTGCATTGTTTTATTTATTCAACCTCAGTACCACGGAAAATATAGTGAGAAGTTAATATCACATACATTTAGCTTGTTCTTAAGTTTTAATATATGCATTCTTTTGGCCATTCACGATAAGCGGAGCCATCCGGTCTTTGTTGTTCTGAGAGAACCAGGTTATATTACAACCATTCTTTTGGCAAACAGAAGGGCGCTTTACACTATACGCTCTAGGACAGCATGCCATCAGGAACAGTGGCCTCCAAGTTGTTTCATTTCATGCTTTCCACGCCACCTCTCTTTTTAAATACTTGTTCATTTCTTTCTCAATGTCAGTTCTCACGGTAAAACAATGAAAACCAAACTTTATAAATCCATTAAAAATCGAAATCTACCCGAAATTTCACCAAATTTAGTTCATTGGAATCCTGCGAGTCAACGCTTCATCCTAGGACAGTTTTTAGGAGGTGCGCCCTATTTTCTTCAAGCTCGAACTACTGTAGCGAGGTGAGAGGAGGTAGCCGGTTCGATTTATGGTGATTGGGTGTGATCTGGTGGCTCGATTTCTGGTGGGTAGTGGCAACGCTTTGGGATAGATGAATGGAAATTTTAGACGTTCGATTTCTGGTAAATTCACATTAACCCTAAACATGGATTAAGATTCATTGAGGAGATTAGCAATGCATATTGTGTGTGGCATGGAACTGGAAGTTTCAGATGTGAATTGTTTCATGGAGAAGGACGTAAGATGCGTGAGGAAGGGGACTGCGGCAATGAATGGGAAGATGGAATCAAACGCTGGAAGGGGCAGTTGGGTGAGTTACAAATGAATTTCAATGCACTGGAAATAAGAAATGGTTTAAGGGAGCATTTAACGTGGGCTAATAGTATGTTTATGGGAAGAACACGTTAGTGAGGAGTTTTGGTTTTAAGTCCAATGTAGGAGTTCAGAAGTAGGTTGTGATTCCATTCAATCTTGTGAAGTAGTGGTGAACGGTTTGGATAAGACGTGAGGCTAGAAATCATTTTCTGAAATTTTTTGGGATTAAGTGTGCCGCGGTGTCATGTATAGTGACAGACTGGAAGATGTTTTGGTTGGTGGTGGTGACACACAGTCGGCGTCAGGCGGGTTTAGGAGTGAAGCGAGGTGATGAGATGGGAGTTTGCGTTTGATGGAGGTGCTGGGAACATATTGATGAATGGCCTGGGAATGATGAATAAGAAAGAGGGTTATGTGATGATTAAATCAACAGCTTAGCTGAAAATCGTGTTTTCTTTCCAACGTGAGTAGCAACAAACGGGTAGGCCTGTTTGAGCTGTGATAGCGGCCTAAATTTCTAGATTAAGAATTTGATAAAACAAGATTTTTTCGAATCGTATGGACACAGACTATGCAAAGAAACTGGGATAGGGCGATTTGGGACTCGTTCCCATTTTGGCAGAATAGAACGCCTGATTCGATCAAATCTATCGGTTATCGTTATTCAACGATAAACAATCAAGGTGAGTAAACTCACTAACTCTGAATCGTTTATATATATGAGTTTTTAAATTTATTTTATACTGTGTGATGGTTGCTTGGTCGAATAGTTGATAAAATTGGTTGGTATGATTACATCGTTGATCTATTGATGTGAAATAATTTTATTGATGCTAGTTAACATCTGTGGATGCAGGGAAACAGGTTAGAGGGACCCAACTGTGTTCCTCAATATTTATATTACTGTCTTTCCTTGGTTGTGATGTATGATATATATAATCAATAATTGACTTTGTTGTGTTTTGAGCTACCCTGACCTAGAGTTTTGGTATTAAATTACCATAAAATATTTTCAGATATCGAAAAGGAAATTGGAGTGTTAAAAAGGAAACTTATTTTCAAAAATAAGGATTTAATTTTGAATAGAGTTGAAAATAGAAAATTTGTTCGAAGGTATGAATCAAGGATTTGTTTATGAGTGAGAACATATATTAATTGAATTATTTATCATTGGATATATTGAAATATAAATTCAAATTTGAATTTATATGGAGAAGCGGAAATTGGTTTTAAAGCCAATAGTTGAAATGAGATTTAAAACTTAGTTGTTGTCAAGGAAATGTTAAACGAGATTTTAAACAGTTAAAATAAATAAGAAATGAGACTTATGTGAGTAGTTTTGAATAGAGGTTATAAATTGAATTTGGGTTTAAGATATTATTTTTAAGTATGAAAATCAAATTGATTTGATTATATATAAAAGTAATATATTTACGATTAAAATGAATAATGGGTTAAAGAATTTTTTTTCCAAAGGAATTATCTATAAAGGAAATTTAGATTGGAAATATAAATCTAAATTGTAACTTGAATGAGAAAGGGGAAATGGGTAATCGTTTTAAAAGAAAGCGATGGGTTTTATCTCAAAATTTGGGAATAGAAATCGAATATAGATTATTCGAAAGAAAGTTGTTTGTTGGAATTCGATTATATCGAATTAAGGGAAGTAGTTACTTTTACTTTCCATTTCGAATCAAATTTAGTTATTTAATTATTTGATTATTTACTTATTAATTGAATTAATAAGTACACGTATATTTTTATATAAACCAAATGTTTGAAAACAGCGATTTTAGCGCTGCCATTATAATTAATTTCTTGTAAATCAAATATTTGGAAAAACAGCGATTATAATGCTGCTATAGTAAATGTTTTGTAAACCTAAACAACGATTTTTAACGCTGCCGTTGTAATAACTGTTTTGTAAATCTAAATAGCTATCTTAATGTTATGGTTATAATAATTGTTCTATAATTCTAAACAGCGCTTGTAACGCTGTTGTTAAAAGTAATGTTTTATAAATCAAATGTTTGTAAATAGCAATTATAACACTAGTGTTATAATCAATATTTTTCTGTAAAGGAAGTGTGTTCTTAGATCGAATCCGAGAGTCGCGTAAGCGACAGTTTGTTTAAAATTGTGAGCTTTGACTATTTCACTGTTGAGAATGTGGTTCAATTAAGGTTTGAGAGGTAATTATACCCCAACTAGATTGACTTCATGATCGATGGATGAATCGTTAAGGTTCGGTAGCGAAGATTGATTAGAAATATGGCGAGTTAATAAATGATAAGTGGATTGAGTTATAATAACGATGTTTTATAACATCGCGTTAATTTGAAATGTTTCCCAATTAAAATGAGAGATATTTTCTCGAATAAAGAAATTATAATATGGGAAATGTTTTTCAAAGAATCGAGAGTGGAAATCGAGCTGAAAAAGGATACGATAGACGAGAAAAGTAAATGATAATAAAATAAGGAATTGTTTTAAAAAGGGAGCCCAGTGTTGTTGATGGTTGATCGGTAGAATTTCCATTTGGAAATAGGACCGTTGATTGTATGGTTGTTTCCTTTGATAGTTAAATCACCGACTATCAAAGTTTTGATTTATTTTATACCTTCGTTATCAGTATGGAGAGACCGGGATCAGATTTAATATCTGAAAACCACTTCGTATTGATAATGCATTATGAATCAACTCATGTTGAAGAGATTATGAAGACGGAGTAAAGTTCAAGGGCTGTTCTGTTAATCCTAGGTAGAGATTGCCAAGATGGATTAATAGGATGGTGCCTTCGGTTTGTCCAGACCCAGGACAACTTGTACGGACGAGTGTCTGACAGAGTATTTCCAAAGGGATTACGTACGTTGATTCTTTCAAAAGTACGAAGTTGGTCGCGTAGAAGGGAAACTTCTTTAGCCTCACAAACTAAGTATTTTTGTGGGAATCAATTTGTGATTTCCGATGGATCTGACGATGTGGCATTCAAAGTGGATGGTGGCCAGATGTTCTGGAAGATAATTCAAGTCTCAAGCCTCACAACCCGGAATTGACAAAAATTGGGCAGGCAGCATGGCTATGTGGATCGCTCCCGTTAGGATGTATAATCACCTATCTAGAGAAATTCCATTTGTTCCGTTTGTTCTTAAATCTATCGATGTTGTCCCTTTCGGGAGACGGTTGCTGATCCCAACCGTTGGTGATATACATTCGATACACTCAAGTGAAATGAGTGGTCGGTCATGTGACGGCCGGGTTGCAAGACGTTCTTGTTGAACCCAGTGTATTCGTCTCTAGAGATACACTATTGGAATGTGGTCCCATACCTTGTCATGTTGGAAATCCAATCTCCAATAAGCGCCCTGCGGTTTCCGATTTTATATTATATATGGAGCGTGAGATGCAAGCGTTCCGCTAGATTCTATTTATTTGATGTAGACATTATGATAATATCACCAGATTTTGATATCAAAATATTTTGGTTATCGTAAGGTAAAAACCATCCGTGTTTATGTGTGGATCGGTCTTACGATTATCATTTTCTTTCGAAAGAAATTTGAATGTTAAACAAATGGTTGGAGTTTACTCACACCAGTCCCACAACTGACCCAGAGTTTATTTTGTGTGTTTTCCCTAAACTCTTGGGTGCCCAAATTTGTACGGGCAGTCAAGTAGTCGGGATTTTACAGATTCACTCGGAGGAGCTTGAAGCATGAGGCTTCAACAGTTAGCTATAGATTATCACATTTTCCGCTGTGTACTATGTTGTATCTGGAAACAGGAGTTATAACTGATCCAGACATAGCTGTTGTGCTCTGATAATGGTATGTATATACAAATACTGATTTGTGTTCCAAAAGTTATGTTATCTAATATATTTTATTCGTTCCGCTATGTGTTGGTGATCTTCGTTTTCTTCTATTCTAATATATCATTCTTTCTATTTCTCATCCTCTAACTTCTTTCTAATAATGATTCGGGTTTCCGTGCGATTTGGGTTGGACGTGTGGTGTTATTAGCCGAATCAAAGAGTACGGAAATTCGGGTCGTTTCATTTGGTATCAGAGCTGAAGGTTGAGTAGTAACCTTGGCTCTGTGGCGTAACCCAATAGAAATGGGGTTAGTGATACCCTAGATTGAGGTTGAGTGTATATATATGAGCGCATATTTGTAGAATTGATAGAAAATTGTTTTATATTGTGTTAGCTGGTTTGTTGAGTAGTTTATGAATTCTGGTCGATACAGGACGTACATCTGTATCGATAGGTGTTTCTAAACTCTTGAACAGAACAGTTCGACGCAGAATTGATTTAAATGGGTAAATGAAATAATTTTGCCCAAAGGATATTTTTGATATAAAAGTGATAATTTCTTAAATATTATATTATATAGATTTGTTGATTGTTATTACAATCAAATGGAATTATAAAACATTGAAATGGTTATATAACCAAGATAAACTGGTATTAAATTCAAACCAGAATTTGAATTTAAATCAAGGGTGTTTAGAAAATATTTTTCCGAGTATTATGAATATAACATTGTTTTGAAGAATATTTGAATAAGAATGATTCTAAATGGATTTTAAAAGTGATTAAGCACTGAAATCACTTCAGGGGCGAGAAAATAGTACTAATAATGGGTCGCGACATTATCGGTATTCATTTTCAAGTTTCTAAGTGATGGATTGCTACCATAATAATTTAGGAATGAAAATTGGTTTGAAAATGACAAGATGATTTAGAAATTCAAATGTTTTGAATTGAGTTGATTATAAATATATGTGATTTCAAACTAATTTGAAATAAAACCCAGAAATTTGAATTCTGAAATTAAAATTTAACTTGTATATGTTGAATAAATTGAAATGGTAAAAATGTTTCAAATGAATTGAAATTTAACTTAAACAAAATTGGACTGGATTAGAGATAATCCATAATGAAACTAATCAAAGTGAAATGCTTGAAATTGGAATTAATAAAGTGAATTCGACTTATGTATAAACAATTGAATGTATATGGGATGTTGTTGTTTGGAATTAAACTTGATGGAATTGAACTCAAGCAGAACAAGAGTTTTGATTTTGGGAATTAGAAATCAGATTTGAATAGATAGAATGGAAGCGAACTAATCAGAAGTTGATTGGAGAGTTAAAAACTGGAAGTTGGATTGATTTGAAGCCAACTGGAAATGGATATATGTATGTTGAGCAGATATTGAATGGAAGCAAATGCAAGAGATAGAATTATGCCCGACAAAAAGGTACACGTTTACAATATTACTTGGGTTTGATGATTTTATGAGCCTATGGTGTTAGCCGCTTGGCTTTTTGATTTTCTTTTAGATTGGAGAAGGCGTAGAAAGGCTAGTCGTGGTTATACCGATTGAGCCGTGCAGAGGAGATGCTGCCGAAATTTTTCAGAATTTAAAGTGTTAGAAAATTTTCAGAATTTTTGAAAATTTTCGTTAGTAAGACTAAATTAATATTTTAATTGAAATAAATTGGTCCAGTTAAACTGAAGTTTAGAAGTGAACAAAAAGGGATTTTTGGACCTAGTTAATAGGGTTTGTAGCATCTTTTTCTACCTTAGCAATTTCGAGGACGAAATTATTTTAAGGGGGAATAACGACCCGAATTTTCAGCCGTTGAATTCTGAATATTTAAACTGGTTTAAATATTTTATTTGAATTATATATAGGAATTTACTTAATAAAACGATATTTAAACATATAATTTATAATTCTATTTATAACGAGCTCGTAACGGCGCGGTAGTTCGTAATTTGGCGATTCAAACTTTAAATGAATATACAGAATTCGTTATAAGTTGGATTTCTGTGAAACAAGAAACGTTGGAACCGTATTGACGATAATTTTCATATGAAAGAGAAAAATTCAGATTTCGTATTATAAATAGTAAGTTATGGCCAAAACAAAATTTGAAATAATCGTTGTGAAACCGTATATAGGCCATACCGGTTATTTTAATATATTTAGATATCGGTCTTGAATTTGGACAAGATTCTTTTGAGGCGTAGTTATAATTTAATTTTTAGAATTTCACTATAATTTTTAATTAATTAAATATGCAACTTTTTATTTGGAGTATTTTGCACCCTATAACAATATTTTGGGGTTTCATAATATAAGTTAAACTACCGATATTATTATATTTCTGAAATCGTGACGCATTGCTCGACATTATCGTACATTTATTTCTGCCCATAACGGCTCATGCACAAACAAAATTTTATTTAATCAGATATACCATAACTTAAAACATATTAATTTCATTTTTTATGGCTTGCCACTAATATAAATTAGTATTGTACATTGGCTACATCCTTGTAAGCAATTGTACGTGCATTGTTTTATTTATTCAACATCAATACCACGGAAAAAATAGTGAGAAGTTAATATCACATACATTGAGCTTGTTCTCAAGTTTTAATATATGCATTCTTTTGGCCATTCACGATAAGCGGAGCCATCCGTTCTTTGTTGTTCTGAGAGAACCAGGTTATATTACCACCATTCTTTTGGCAAACAGAAGGGATGGACTGCTTTACACTATACGCTCCAGGACAACGTGTCCTCCACGGATTTCATTTCCGTGCTTAGCAAGGATTTTCATAACCGTGCGCGTCAAGCCATCAGGAACCGTGGCCTCCAAGTCGTTTCATTCCGTGCTTTCCACGCCACCTCTCTTTTTAAATACCTGTTCATTTCTTTCTCAATGTTAGTTCTCACAACAAAATGTGGAAAACCAAACTTTATAAATCCATTAAAAATCGAAATCTCCACGAAATTTCACCAAATTTAGTTCATTGGAACCCTACGAGGCAACGCTTCATCCCAGGACGGTTTTTAGGAGGTGCGCCCTATTTTCTTCAAGCTCGAACTACTGTAGCGAAGTGAGAGGAGGTAGCCGGTTCGATTTATGGTGATTGGGTGAGATCCGGTCGCTCGATTTCTGGTGGGTAGTGGCAACGCTTTGGGATAGATGAATGGAAATTTTAGGCGTTTGTTTTCTGGTAAATTCACATTAACCCTAAACTTGGATTATGATTCATTGAGGAGATTAGCAGTGCATTTTGTGTGTGGCATGGAACTGGAAGTTTCAGATGTGAATTGTATCATGAAGAAGGATGTAAGATGTGTGAGGAAGGGGACTACGGCCATGAATGGGAAGATGGAATCGAACGCTGGAAGGGGCTGTTGGGTGAGTTACGAATGAATTTCAATGCGCTGGAAATAAGAAATGGTTTAAGGGAGCGTTTAACATGGGCTAACAGTATGTGTATGGGAGAAACACGTTGGTGAGGAGTTTTGGTTTTAAGTCCAATGTAGGAGTTCAGAAGTAGGTTGTGATTCCATTCAATCTTGTGAAGTAGTGGTGAATGCTTTGGATAAGACGTGAGGCTAGAAATCATTTTCTAAAATTTTTTGGGATTAAGTGGGCCACAGTGTCATGTATAGTGACGGACTGGAAGGTGTTTCGGTTGGTGGTGGTGACACACAGTCGGCGTCAGGCGGGTTAGGAGTGAAGCGAGGTGATGAGCTGGGAGTTTGCGTTCGTTGGAGGTGCTGGGAACATATTGATGAATGGCCTGGGAATGACGAATAAGAAAGAGGGTTATGTGATGATTAAATCACGAGCTTAGCTGAAAATCGTGTTTTCTTTCCAATGTGAGTAGCAATAAACGGGAAGGCCTGTTTGAGCAATGATAGCGGCCAAAATTTCTAGATTAAGAATTCGATACAACAAGATTTTTGGAATCGTATGGACACAGGCTATGCAAAGAAACTGGGATGGGGCGATTTGGGACTCGTTCCAATTTTGGCAGAATAGAACGCATGATTCGATCAAATCTATCGGTTATCGTTATTCAACGATAAACAATCAAGGTGAGTAAACTCACTAACTCTGACTCGTTTATATTTTTATATAAACGAGTTTTTAAATTTATTTATACTGTGTGATGGTTGCTTGATCGAATAGTTGATAAAATTGGTTGGTATGATTACATCGTTGATCTATTGATGTGAAATAATTTTATTGATGCTAGTTAACATCTGTGGCTGCAGGGAAACAGGTTGGAGGGACCCAACTGGGTTCCTCAATATTTATATTACTGTCTTTCCTTGGTTGTGATGTATGATATATATAATCAGTAATTGACTTTGTTGTGTTTTGAGCTACCCTAACCTAGAGTTTTGGTATTTAAATACCATAAAAAAATTTCAGATAACGAAAAGGAAATTGGAGTGTTAAAAAGGAAACTTATTTTCAAAAATAGAGATTTAATTTTGAATAGAGTTGAAAATAGAAAATTTGTTCGAATGTATGAATCAAAAATCTGTTTATGAATGAGAACGAATATATATTAATTGGATTATTTATCATTGGATATATTAAAATATAAATTCAAATTTGAATTTATATGGAGAAGCGGAAATTGGTTTTAATGCCAATAGTTGAAATGAGATTTAAAACTTAGCTGTTATCAAGGAAATGTTAAACGAGATTTTAAACGATCAAAATAAAAAAGAAATGAGACTTATGTGAGTAGTTTTGAATAGAGGTTATAAATAGAATTTGGGTTTAAGATATTATTTTTAAGTATGAAAATCAAATTGATTTGATTATATATAAAAGTAATATATTTACGATTAAAATGAATAATGGGTTAAAGAAAATATTTTGCAAATGAATTATCTATTAAGGAAATTTAGATTGGAAATATAAATCTAAATTGTAACTTGATTGAGAAAGGGGAAATGGGAAATCGTTTTATAAGAAAGCGATGGGTTTTATCTCAAAATTTGGGAATAGAAATCGAATATAGATTATTCGAGAGAAAGTTATTTGTTGAAATTCGATTATATCGAATTAAGGGAAGTAGTAACTTTTACTTTCCGTTTCAAATCAAATTTAGTTATTTAATTATTTGATTATTTACTTAATAATTGAATTAATAAGTACACGTATGTTTTTATATAAACCAAATGTTTGAAAATAGCGATTTTAGCGCTTCCATTATAATTAACATCTTGTAAATCAAATATTTGGAAAAACAGCGATTATAATGTTGCTATAGTTAATGTTTTGTAAACCTAAATAGCGATTTTTAACGCTGCCGTTGTAATAACTGTTTTGTAAATCTAAACAACGATCTTAATGCTATGGTTATAATAAGTGTTCTATAATTCTAAACAGCACTTGTAACGCTGTTGTTAAAAGTAATGTTTTATAAATCAAATGTTTGGAAATAGCGATTATAACACTACTGTTATAATCAATATTTTTCTGTAAAGGAAGTGTGTTCTTAGATCGAACCCGAGAGTCGCGTAAGCGACAGTTTATTCAAAATTGTGAGCTTTGACTATTTCAATGTTGAGAATGTGGTTCAATTAAGTTCTGGGAGGTAATTATACCCCAACTTGATTGACTTCATGATCGATGGAGGAATGGTTAAGGTTTGGTAGTGAAGATTGATTAGAAATATGGCGAGTTAATAAATGATAAGTGGATTGAGTTATAATAACGATGTTTTATAACATCGCGTTAATTTGAAATGTTTCCCCAAATAAAATGAGAGATATTTTCTCGAATAAAGAAATTATAATATGGGAAATGTTTTTCAAAGAATCGAGAGTGGAAATCGAGCTAAAAAAGGGTACGACAGACGAGAAAAGTAAATGATAATAAAATAAGGAATTGTTTTAAAAAGGGAGCCCAGTGTTGTTGATGGTTGATCGGTAGAATTTCCATTTGGAAATAGGACCATTGATTGTATGGTTGTTTCCTTTGATAGTTAAATCATCGACTATCAAAGTTTTGATTTATTTTATACCTTCGTTATCAGTATGGAGAGACCGGGATCAGATTTAATATCTGAAAACCACTCCGTATTGATAATGCGTTATGAATCAACTCATGTTGAAGAGATTATGAAGACGGAGTAAAGTTCAAGGGCTATTCTGTTAATCCTAGGTTGAGATTGCCAAGATGGATTAACAGGATGGTGCCTTCGGTTTGTCCAGACCCAGGACAACTTGTACGGATGAGTGTCTGACAGAGTATTTCCAAAGGGATTACGTACGTTGATTCTTTCAAACGTACGAAGTTGGTGGCGTAGAAGGGAAACTTCTTTAGCCTCACAAACTGAGTATTTTTGTGGGAATCAATTAGTGATTTCCGATGGATCTGACGATGTAGCATTCAAAGTGGATGGTGGCCAGATGTTCAGGAAGATAATTGAAGTCTCATGCCTCACAACCCGGAATTGATAAAAATCGGGCAGGCAGCATGGCTATATGGGTCGCTCCCATTAGGATGTAAAATCACCTATCTAGAGAAATTCCATTTGTTCTTAAATCTATCGATGTTGTCCCTTTCGGGAGACGGTTGCTGATCCCAACCATTGGTGATATACATTCGATACACTTAAGCGAAATGAGTGGTCGGTCATTTGAGGGCCGGGTTGCAAGACGTTCTTGTTGAACCCAGTGTATTTGTCTCTAGAGATACACTATTGGAAGGTGGTCTCATACCTTGTCATGTTGGAAATCCAATCTCCAATAAGCGCCATGTGATTTCCGATTTTATATTATATATGGAGCGTGAGATGCAAGCGTTCCGCTAGATTCTATTTATTTGATGTAGACATTATGATAATATCACCAGATTTTGATATCAAAATATTTTGGTTATCGTAAGGTAAAAACCATCCGTTTTTATGTGTGGGTCGGTCTTACGATTATCATTTTCTTTTGAAAGAAATTTGAAAGTTAAACAAATGGTTGGAGTTTACTCACACCAGTCCCATAACTGACCCAGAGTTTATTTTGTGTGTTTTCCCTAAACTCTTGGGTGCCCAAATTTGTACGGGCAGTCAAGTAGTCGGGATTTTATTGATTCACTCGGAGGAGCTTGAAGCAGGAGGCTTCACCAGTTAGCTATAGATTATCGCATTTTCCGCTGTGTACTTTGTTGTATCTGGAAACAGGAGTTATAACTAATCCAGACATAGCTGTTGTGCCCTGATAATGGTTTGTATATACAAATACTGGTTTGTGTTTCAAAATTTATGTTATCTAATATATTTTATTCGTTCCGCTGTGAGTTGGTGATCTTCGTTTTCCTCTATTCTAATATTTCTTTCTTTCTATTTCTCATTCTCTAACTTCTTTCTAATGATGATTCGGGTTTCTGTGCGATTTGGGTTGGACGTGTGGTGTTATTAGCCGACTCAAAGAGTACGGAAATTCGGGTCGTTTCATTTGGTATCAGAGCTGAAGGTTGAGTAGTAACCTTGGCTCTGTTGCGTAACCCAATTGAGATGGGGTTATTGATACCCTAGATTGAGGTTGAGTGTATATATATGAGCGCGTATTTGTAGAATTGATATAAAATTGTTTTTTATTTTGTTACCTGGTTTGTTGAGTAGTTTATGAATTCTGGTCGATACAGGACGTACAACTGTATCGATAGGTGTTTCTAAACTCTTGAACAGAACAATTCGACGCAGTATTGATTTAAACCCATGGTATTTTAGAAAGACACCTGAGTAGTGCGTCGAAGTCGAGATGGAAATGCGCAAAAAGAAGCGGATCTAAGTTCTCAGCGAAAGCAACAAAGTGTTGATGGAAAAAAATGCCATCAGACCCAAAGATTCTCTAATACTAGAGAATAGCGTTTCGCGTAACGAAAATAAATGTGCGGAATGCAGTAAAAGACATAGAGGTTTAGTGGTTACGTCCGTGAGGGGCCTACGCCTACTTTGAAGGAGTTTGATGATCTTTATTCACAAATAAGAGTTATAAGCATTGAACTTCATCATGGAATTTGTTTACAAGTTGTTCTCTGTATTTTGAAGTCATATTGGTCGTATGCCAAGTATTGGAAAAAAAGTGATGCATGCTTTTTCTTCCTCAGGAGCTATATTGCCACTAATGGAGTCGTTGGAGCTTACAAGTTGTCAAGTCAATCAAAAATCCAACCCTTGTGAATAATGAGAAATTAGGTATGTATAGGTAGTAGGCTAGGTGGGAGTGGGTGAGATTTGAGGACCACACAATCGAATTTTTCGTATCCCTGAAAGGAATCCTTTGAAATTTTGCATCCCTCTATTAATGCATAGGGAAATTCATATTCCTTGGGATACGGTTGCTTCGTACCCCTATGGGGATATGAATCCTCGCATTCACATAGGTATACCAATTCTCGTATCCCCATAGCGATACGAATTCGTATCCCAGAGGATACGGTAGTTTCGTATCCCTAGGGGATATGAGATTTCGTATCCCCTGAGGGACAAGGAATCTTATGCAGAGGATACATTGATTCGGCTTTTGAGGGGAAGGGGGAAACGAAATAGGGAATGAGGACGAAGGGGTTTGAAATTGGTGATGTGAAGCTAGAGGGATTCAAAATTCCTATTGTAAGACGAGGGATTCAAAATGTGTGTAGTGGTGATAGAGGGATTCGAAATCCCATAATGTGGAGAGTTAGGAAGTCAAAATGTGTGGAATGTTGGTTGAGGGATTCGAAGTCATGGACATAAAACCCAAGGATTCGGAATACTTATGGAGCCGACTTGGGCTTGTATTCCTAGTTCTCTGGCTTCGCTTCGGGATTGGTTCCCCGCGATGTGTTGAGTCGAGCAGGACATATATGATTTTGGGAAACGGACCAAAAAGCCGATTAACAGTAATAATATTTCTAGAGAATCAATAAGCAGTTGGTAATGACAATTGAATACATACCATAACTAGCCTCCAATATACATGTGATGTTGAATGCTTTAAATTGAAATTACAAATTAATGATTCTAGGTACTTCCATTTGTTTATTGACACACACACATATAAACATATATATGTATGTATGTATGTATATGTATATATATGTGTGTGTGTGCGTGCGTGCGTGTGTGTGTGCGCGTGTGTGCGCGCGGGGATGTTACGCTTGTTGGAGCCTATTTCACGAGGTCTACTATTTCATTCAAAGGGTTACTTTTCTTATACTCATTCAAATAATATCTTATGATTGCAAGTATATTATCCTCCTATAGTAATTCTTCTATAATGTGTTTTTTGAATGAGAAACTTTTATTCAACCTTTCCAAATTGGATAAAATAGGAAAAGGTCTTTAATTTGGTTTGTTTCCTATTATATATTGATGGGCTACCAAAATATAGGGTAATGACGGAGGAAAGTTAGTAACATACAAGACCTTTTCTAATTACATTACTATTGGTTGATATGTATTGTATGAATTTTTTTTCGATGCATGTAACTCAAAGTTCCTAAAAATTGAATAATTAATTCATTATAATTAATTACTAAGGTAGAGAATAATGGTTTTATAGCCATGTTAACAAGTATGAAATTACCATATATTATAGTCTGAATATGAATAAGACGGTTTCCATTCAAATACTAATTAATTAATAGCCACATATGCATATGTTTCAACGGCTTATTAATCATCAATTATACCAACCATAGTTAGCATCTAATATCGATATGCATGCTGCATTGGAATTATATATTTTTTTATTGACACTTGGAAAGAAATTGGTAATGACATGTGTAAAACAAAGTGACATATATAGATATATATTCTTTATCGTAATACCAAAACCTTATAAAGTTTTAAAAATTACCTATCTCTTTTATTATTTCAAAGTAAAGGTTAAATTATTTATTAGTTGGAGAAACTTAATCAATTATGCGTGCTTAAATTATACAATAAAACGGTTTACATAGAAGGCATTTATTAGTTTGAATGTACATAGGACAAATTGATGATTTAGACATGGTAAAAAAAATTAGCAATCGATTTCTAAACCAAACGATCCTATTTATTGGAAAATTTTGAGTTTGATGTGGGGTTTTCCAAACCATGTATAATTTGGATGATGGAAGAAAACGAGTTAGTAACATATCTATTAAATAATAGTAAAGTAGAATAATTTCTTTCTCTCATCTTGATTTTAGGAGTTACCTCTCTTTTCCTTAATTCACTCTTGATATTTAATATTTGAATTTTTAATTATCAATTAAATTATTTAACTAACCTCTCATTATATTATAGTATCATATATATGTATTTAAAACTTATGCATAATTATTCTACAAATAATTGATCTATCAACTTCTAATAGCAGGTCCATATAGTTATATTAATTATATAATTTCAAATTTAAATTGTTTAAATAAATTTAATCAGAGAATATATTTACTAATGAACCATGATTGAATATGTATATGACTATTTGTTCTAGTAAAAATGGAAAAACAAAATTGTTTTATTCAATTACTATATGTAAATCGCATAAAACAACAACAACAATTTTAATTTTTTAATTCGTTTATCATTTATCCATAAATACTTGAATCTAAAGTGGTAAAATATATGTATTATGCATTGCATTATAAAATTCTACATTTAACTTAAAATATCTATAATTAAAACAACCATAATCATTTACAAACCTACATCACTTTCTCCTATAATATATATGTTTTAATTTATACGCATAAATTAATTATGCTGTATTATGCTTAAAATAATAAGATAAATGTAATCAAGTGATATGTATTTGTTCAGTTACTAATGATAATATGAAAATTTCAATAATATACATCATACCTATATCAATAAAATAAGATAAAATTGTATTTTCATTAGACTAAAACACACATAAGTCACATGGCATGTAATATAACAAAAACAATATAGAACTTTTATATAATACACTCTTTAAGTTCGGTAATACATGGAATTTATTTCTCAAAAATATGTTTAAGAAACACCATTACGTTTAGTTCCGGCCAGTCTACAAATAATTACAATTAAATTTGAAATTATTTTCCCATTTGCCAATAAATTTGCACTTTAGCATAAAAAATTCAGAAAAAATGTTCATAGAGACTTGAGATAAATTAAAATTTTAACTTTTGAGATAAAATAAAGAATAACAACAAAAAAAATAGAAAAAATATCGATAAATTCATCGTGCATTACAAAATTATAATTTTTTTACAACAAAAACTTAATTTTAAAATTTCTGCAATCTTTTACCAAACTATCTCTGTTCACTTCTAATATTTTACGTGACTTCATAATCAAGAATATTAAAAATTGTAACAACCCAGAAAATACGAGCCAATTTAAAATTTTTAAATTGGTTATTTTAAAGGAATTTGAACAATTGAAATAGAATATTTCAATAAAATAGTGAAGCAGAAATAGTGAGTCAGTTTGAAAATTTGGATTCAAACTTTGACTGACTGTGCAGGGTGGGAAATATAACGGATTTTAGTGAAACCAAAAATATTTAAATCTGTTTATCAATACCTTTCTAACGAATCTGAAAAATCGAAATTTCATAACGGGAATCAAAAGTTATGGCCGAATGAATTTTCAGAAAGGTCGCTATATAGAATATATAGCCCTGGATAATTGGTATTTTGCAAACGACCTCGGAATTCGACGAAACCACTTTTGTTGGGTCCGGGATGTCAAATTATTGCTATGTTTCAAATTTCATAATTTTTGAAGCTAGTATGTGAGCGTGGCAAAAGAAAATGTGTTTGGTCAATTTCTGTTAAATTGGATCGACCAGAATATGGCCATTTTTCAAATGATCTCAGAATTCGACGAAACTAGTTTCGTTGGGACCGTAGCGTCAAAACATAGTTAGATTTGTTTTTCTGGAATTTTTCGAATCAGTTTGTGGCCCTGGCAAATTGAAATGTACGTTCAAAGTTAAAATTAAATGTTTTATACTTTAATTTGAAAAATAACTGACTGTAACAGTCGAATTGGCCAACAAAACATATCCCATTGTGTCCGAAATGGGGGTATTTAGCTGGGGGCGACAGTCGTTGGGTTTGAATTGGTGTCCATGTGGAGAAATATATTTTAAAATATAATAAAACCATGGGCCAATCAAAATTAGCCATTCATTATTTAAAAAAAACGAAGAAATCCTTTTCTTTCTTCCCCGATCGACGGCGACGGGAGCTCCAACCTTCCCCTTCAAATCGCCGCCGCCTCATCCCCCGATCGCCACCGACCACCGAACCACCCCAAACCGCCACCGACTGACTCCCCTCTCCTTCCTCTTCCACGTCAGCCCCTCCGATCATCCCCTCGTACCTCGGTTTTCGCGAAAATTGCAACCCTAGTTTTGAACCATCATGAAAGGTGAGTTCTTTTTTATGTTTGCACTTTGAAAAATCATATTGTAACAACCCGAAAATCTGGGCCAGTTTAAAATTTTTATATTGGAAATTTTAGCAAATTTAGATTATTTAAAATGAATTATTTTAAATAATATCGACGAGAAATTTGTTATGAATATAATTCGAATGTATATATTATACGCGTAGTCGTTAGAATATAAATATTTATATATAATTATAAATAGAATTGAAAATGGCACGGTAGTTCGATAATTCGATTTCAAACTTCAATTGAATGTACCGGGTGCAAAACAATCCGGATTTTAGTGAAACCAAAAATAATGGAATCTAATTGATGATATCTTTCCAACGAATCCGAAAAATCAAGATTTCATATCGGGAATCAAAAGATATGTCCAGTTGAAAATTCTGAATAGTCGCTATGGAATTCAGGCCCTTAAAAATGGGAATTTTACAAACGACCTCGGATTTCGACGAAACCAGTTTTGTTGGGTCCGTGATGTCAAGTTATTGCTAGATTCCAAATTTCATAATTTTTCGAATCAATATGTGAGCGTGGCAAAGGAAAACGCGTTTGACCAGTTTCAGTTGATTTTAATCGACTTGAAATCGGCCATTTTTCCAACGGTCTCAGAATTAGACGAAATTAGTTTTGTTAGGACCGTATCGTCAATACGAAGCTAGAAAATATTTTTCTAGAATTTTTCTAGTTAGTATGTGACCCCGGTAATTCGAAATGTACGTTTAAAATTCAATATAATGATTTAAATGTAAATGCAACGGAAACTGATCGAAACGGTCGATTCAGCTTATGGTACATATCCCATTGTGTTCGGAATGGGGGTGAAACGCTATGGGCGACAGGCGGTGGACCTCGTTTAGAGGTCGTAGGTGAAAGTCAACCTTTTAATAATTAAATAATAATAAAAAAAATATATATTTTCCTACCCTATATTTCCCTCTGCCCCCCCCCCCCCCCCCGTTCTAAATCATTATTTCAAAAAAAAAAAAAAAAAGACGGAGCCCCCGTCGACGATCACCGCCGATCTTTCCGCCACCCCCTCCCCAGGCCTGCGCGCCTCCGACCAGAGCGCCGCCCCCTCCATCTCCTCCTCCCGCCGCTCCTCCCTTCCTCCGTTTGAATCCCCCTCGCGAAAACCCTCGAAGCCCCCCCTTCTACTGAACGCGTCGCCACCTGAAGGCAGCCCCACCGCCTCGCCTGACCTCTTCCACCCCGCTTCCAGCACCTCCTCCCACCAGCACAGTCTCCCGCCCCCCTGTAAGTTTTTTAATTTATTTATTTTATTTTTATTTTATTTAAAACAGAAAACTGATTTGATTTTATTTAAAACAGAAAACTGATTTGATTTTTAAAAAAGAATAAAAACTGAATTTTATAAAAGTTTAAAAACTGATTTTAAAATGATTTATAAACTAAAAGGAGATTAGAAATTTAAAATTAAAAATAGGATTTTTATATGTTGAAAGTCGAAATAAAAATAGGATTTTTATATGTTGAAAGTCGAAATAAAAATAGGATTTTTATATGTTGAAAGTCGAAATAAAAATAGGATTTTTATATGTTGAAAGTCGAAGTAAAAATATGATTTTTATATATTGAACTTCGAAGTAAAAATTCGATTATTATATATTGAACATCGAAGTAAAAATTCGATTTTTATATATTGAATAGCATAGTAAAAATTCAATTTTTACATATGTAGTGAAAGCGGACAATGAAGGTGACAAAAAGGCGGGATCGACGAAGATCTCTGCAATAGAAGTGCCGTGGAGCTAGGATAGCTATATGTGAGAATTTCTCACCTTTCAATTTCATTTCTATTTATATATATATACTAGGATGCAGACGGTGCTTAGTAGCACCCGACACAATCGTCCACAGACCATGGACTTGTTTGTTTGGTTGCATAGCTTAGTTATATGATTTGATTTGAATTTGGTTATTTGGTGATTTTGATTGATGTGTGAATGGCGTGGGCCTTCACTAGACCGGGGATAAGGCTAGGCCTCGTCCCGTTTCTAGTATCGTGCCGTTATGCCGCCGAAATTTTCTAAAATATGTTAGAAAAATAAAAATGTCATTTTATTGTGTAAATGAATTGAATAGAAATTCATAGGTTGAAATAAAATGTTTTATCGTTAAAAATATAATTTTAACGTGAAGTGAATAAAATAAAATATTCATTTATAAACCGGACGGTTTGTTTATGTACACCTATTTGAATGACATTGATTGGGACGATAAATTTTACACATCGCCCAGTTGCACAAATAAAATCTGTGTTTGATTGTTTCAAACCCCACACGGGTGTTGGGATGAAATTTGAAGTTCACTCATCCTGATTGATTAAATATGTCGATCGATTGGTTGACAGGCTGTTATAAGCGTTGAATATCTATATTTGATGCTTATACAGTGTAGTGCACTTTGGTTGATGGTTGATTATTTTCAATGCTATTATATACATGTGTTGTATGAAAATCCATATAATTAATTTTATATGGTAATTGATTGGGCCTCATTCCAGTTTAGAAATAGAAATATTTGAAATAGAATATTTGAAAATAGAAATTTATGAAGCCGGGTTGATTAGATGGACGCCATTTTGACGTGAACGATATTTATATCGATTTTAAAACGATTTCGAAATGAATTGAATTGAAAACGATTTCGAAATGAATTGAATTGAAAACGAATTCAAATTGAATTGAAAGTGAATTGAAACGAATTCAAATTGAATTGAAATTTGAATTGAATAGAAATGAACTTTGAAACGAATTTATAAAGAAGAATTCAATTTTGCTTTGAGTTGAAATAGATTTTGAAACGAATTTTAAAACTATTTATATAATTCGTTTTGAATAGAAAATCGACAAAGTATATATTATATATATTATATATATAATATAATGGCCTGAATAGAACGCGCCGCGTCGCGGCAGCTCGTGAATTTCGACCATTTATTTCAAACGGACATTGCGGGAGATCCAACCGTCGGATTCTCCTAAAACCGGAACCGTTGGGTTCGTATCGAAAAGAGCTTTCTAGCGAATGTTAGAAATTTAAAATCTAACGGTTGGATTTGGAATTATGTCCAAATCAAATTTGAAAAAGGTCGCTGTAAGTGCAGTTCGATGGCCATTGATGGAAATCGACTGTACGGGCCTTGATAAAATTATTAAAAATAGTAATAATTTGTGTAAAATCATAAGAAATGATTTGTGAAGAATTGGGATGAAAAACTTCATGTTTGAAAAGATAAAAATAGATTTTTATCGAAATGAACTAGTTTTGAACTAGAAATATAATTCTATTTATTTTTAAATAAATAAATTGAATTTGAAAAGGGTTTTGAAAATAACCAGAATTTCCAATGATTGCATTGGAGTGGATTTGAATCGAAATTGTCTTCGGAATATTTCGATGTTGGAATTCGTGATTATACAGATGTTGTTAGGGAAATTTGAAAGATATATATATTTATATCGTTATTTCCGATACGACATTTGTTAGTCGTAGAATTTGATATTAAATATAAGCCGATATATTTTCTATTCAGAGCCTTGTGTTTAATATCAAATGTGATTTGGGTTTGTCGTGAATGGTGTCTTCATTAACACTGTTCTTAAGCCCAGTTGAGAAAGGATTAAATCTTTTTATTTGGATTTAATGAAGTGTACCAATTAAATAATATTTAATTGGATTGATATTGATTTTTGGGTTTATCGTGAACAGTGTTTTAAATAACACTTGTTCTTTAACCCGATAATTAATGTGATGTGATTTTGGGTTTATCGTGAACTGTGTTTTAAAAGGACACGGATTCTTTAACCCAGTCGAAGATTAAAACTAAGTGGAGTTTTAATGAATCTTTAATTAGATTGAGAGGATCGAAAATGGAGTATCACCAGTTTTGCTCCAGGCGTTAGTTAAATCTTTAATTAGATTTGAACGTGAAATGGTAATTGAATTACCGATAACACTGTGGTGTTAGATATGAAGTATTACCAGTTTTACTTCATGGGATGAATAGGTTGGGATTGGGAAATAAAATGAATGATTACTTCGGTGTGGTTCGCTAATCCCGACTAGTTTGAATTGATATTCAAAGGAGATTAAAGAATAAATTTAAAGAATTTATCTGGGATAAAATTAATGGGAACTTTTCCCAAAGTATAGGAATATTCGAATAAAAGAATATTCTGAATTGGAATGAGGCGTATGTTGTGTTTGTGTAACACTTTTATAATATATACGCGAGTTATTCAGAAAGACCGGGTTTATCCCATTCTGAATAACTGATTCGACGTGGTGTCGAAGACGAAGACGGTGGTCGAAGACCAGAAGTCTTCACGTCGTTTGGGTGATTACTGATGATCTTGATTGGGCTGTACACCCAAGAAGATGGAAACAGTTAGTGATCGTCCAGACGTACTTGGAGATCGATGGATATGCGGGGTACTAGGTGCCTCCGGTTTCGTTCAGACCCAGAACGGACTTGTAAATGGACTGTGTGTCCGACATTGGATTTTAGTCCGTGTGATTGATCTCTATTAAATATATATCTGTTTGGCGGCGGAGAATTTATTCTCTTGCTTAACGCCCTTCTCTGAGACGTACGAGCTCAGGGGTTATATATTGATGGATATCAAACGCATGGAGTGAATTGCCTGTGTGGCATGCCTAAGTGGCAATTGATCGAGGCTTCTGTTGAAAAACAAAGTCTTGTGGTGATGATCAAAGCACAGCCTGTGTGGCACAGCTTTGTGTAACGTGAATTCGCGAGCCTCGCACCCCGGTTGTGAACCAGAAACGGGAGAGGACATCAGGGAGGGCATGCGTTTCTTTCTAGCTAGGGTGGTGTCAGTGACCTACCAGCCCTGACATTTATATACTTTTCACCTGTGTGGTTGTTACTGTTGCGAGGCGCCTCGGTTTGATCGGACGATCCGGGTCCGATGGAGTCATTCGTTGGCTCGTTTGCGCCCCAAAGGGCGGGCAGACGTATTGTTCAGGCATAATAATCCACATCGGTGGACCGGCCCTGACGATCCAGGGGGCAGTTGCGGCTGTTCCTGAGACATGGTAGGCTAGATTGTCTCGAATCGGTAGAGGACGATCCCTGGCCTCGGTTCATAGACGGAAATCCAATTTCCAAATACGTGACTTTGCGGTTTTATTTGTAAAACTATATATGGCGACATGATATATGGTACCCATGCCGCCTATGATTGATACTTATGATTTGAAGTTGTTTTATACACTATGCACTTATAGTAGTATCAAATGATTTGGTTTAAACGTATCAAGCATTCTTTGGCTGTTATAAGGGAAAACCCTATCCTCGGCTGCGTTGCATTGTGTGATGGGACCTGGGTCTTAAAACAACTTCATTTTTCTTTATTTAGCATTGCGCTGTTTGTTTTATGCACTGGTATTCTTGGGAGGAAACCCGTTCCGTGTTATACGGCGTGGTCCCTTGATTTACCTAACTTTCAAAATAAAGATTAACTGTTTTAGTTCTCACACCAGTCCCATGACTGACCTGGAGTTTATTGTTTTTAACCTAAACTCTGGGTGCCCTTATTTTGACACGGGCAGCTAGTAGTTTTGGTTTTGCAGATTTATATTCACAGGATCCTGGTTTACAGCTGGAACGGTATCCGGAAAGCTTTGTATCCGTATATCTCTTCTAGTTGTGTATTTTATTATTTTTCCGCTGCTATGTATTTAAATGTAATTTAAATCTCTGATATTTCTGTGTAATATTCATTTATACTCTGTATATTCTTGTAATCTGATGCATTGTTGTAATATACAATGAAATGTTCTTCTGTATGCGTTCTGTCGTGGCTTGTTCTCGAACTATCCGACGCCTTCCTTTACGGGGAAGTTACGGGTCGTTTCATTTTGGTATCAGAGCTTTGGTTTACAAAGCTCAGAGAACAAGGCACATTAGAACCATACGAAAGAATTCATCAGATATTGGATTAGTAATATCCAACGAGAATGACTCGTTAGAGATAGGATCAGTAGTATCCTAGAACGAGTGTGAAGAGTATATTTTTCAAATGAAAACAATTTTTGTTTTGAAAATTTAAATCAATTATTCGTATTTGGTTATTTATTTATATTGACGTGGACAATCCAGTATATATAGATTTTGCGTATACGTCTGATCCACGTGTATTTGGAATTTTAATATACTGGATAGATATAGAATTACACTCTAGACACCCGGAGATGGTTCTGATGATTGATCGATCATCATCAGAACTTATGTTCGTGTTTCGAAGGTGGGATTTCTATATATTTCCATTAGACTGGTGTGAGAACCAAAATTAGATAGGACTTATTGTTGTAAATTGGCATCAAAAACATGATTTTTGTATATGTATCAAAATTATGAATTTCAAACTCTGATCAACTAATTGATTGATGTTTGGGTTGTTTGTTTATTTGTTTGATAATTTTGAACCATTAGCCTAATAGAACCGAATATTGAATTATATTGAAAATTGGTCGCATCTGCTTGCATATACATGTATATCATTGAACAGGTCATAGCAAGGAGGCTAGAGCAGAGAATAAAATTAGTTTGCCCGACAAATAGGTACATGTTTACTACATAATTTCCTGTTTTGTTTGGGTGATAATGATTTTGTGAGCCTATTGGCTAGCCGCTTGGCTTTTTCTTTTTCTTTTTGAGATCTGAAGGACCGGGGAAGCTATTTGAAATTCCCCGATGCTCCCGGTGCAGGGGAGGTTATGGCGAAATTTTTCAAAAATTTAGGGTGTTAGCCAAATTTTTGAAATTTTGAAAATTCTCAGAAACTGAAAAGTTGGAGAATGGAAGCCAAATCGAGCGTAGAGTTGATTAATCAAACCACTTTCGACTTTGTTCCTTTTCGGGGACGAAAAGTTTTAAGTAGGGGAGATTGTAACAACCCGAAAATCTGGGCCAGTTTAAAATTTTTATATTGGAAATTTTAGCAAATTTAGATTATTTAAAATGAATTATTTTAAATAATATCGACGAGAAATTTGTTTTGAATATAATTCGAACGTATATATTATACGCATCGTCGTTAGAATATAAATATTTATATATAATTATAAATAGAATTGAAAATGGCACGGTAGTTCGATAATTCGATTTCAAACTTCAATTGAATGTACCGGGTGCAAAACAATCCGGATTTTAGTGAAACCAAAAATAATGGAATCTAATTGATGATATCTTTCCAACGAATCCGAAAAATCAAGATTTCATATCGGGAATCAAAAGATATGTCCAGTTGAAAATTCTGAATAGTCGTTATGGAATTCAGGCCCTTAAAAATGGGAATTTTACAAACGACCTCGGATTTCGACGAAACCAGTTTTGTTGGGTCCGTGATGTCAAGTTATTGCTAGATTCCAAATTTCATAATTTTTCGAATCAATATGTGAGCGTGGCAAAGGAAAACGCGTTTGACCAGTTTCAGTTGATTTTAATCGACTTGAAATCGGCCATTTTTCCAACGGTCTCAGAATTAGACGAAATTAGTTTTGTTAGGACCGTATCGTCAATACGAAGCTAGAAAATATTTTTCTAGAATTTTTCTAGTTAGTATGTGACCCAGGTAATTCGAAATGTACGTTTAAAATTCAATATAATGATTTAAATGTAAATGCAACGGAAACTGATCGAAACGGTCGACTCAGCTTACGGTACATATCCCATTGTGTTCGGAATGGGGGTGAAACGCTATGGGCGACAGGCGGTGGACCTCGTTTAGAGGTCGTAGGTGAAAGTCAACCTTTTAATAATTAAATAATAATAATAAAAAAAAAATTTCCTACCCTATATTTCCCTCTAGCCCCCCCCCCCCCCCCGTTCTAAATCATTATTTCAAAAAAAAAAAAAAAAAAAAAGACGGAGCCACCGTCGACGATCACCGCCGATCTTTCCGCCACCCCCTCCCCAGGCCTGCGCGCCTCCGACCAGAGCGCCGCCCCCTCCATCTCCTCCTCCCGCCGCTCCTCCCTTCCTCCGTTTGAATCCCCCTCGCGAAAACCCTCGAAGCCCCCTGATATGCACGTAAATGTGTATATTTTATCCACTTATTTATCTAATTTTCCCTTTAAAATAATTGATACTTTGTATTTATAGCTGTATTTTCAGATTGTTGACAAGAAGCATGGTTTAGAGCATTTGATGGATAAAGCATGAAGAATTTGCTTAAAAAGAGTGAAGTTTAAAATTGCTAAAGCTTGAAGAATCTAAAGCTTGAAGAACGGTTGCAATTATATTTCAGTTAAGAAGATTTGGCTCAATAAAGACTCAAACCGCATTCACATTAGCTCATTTAGAAGGCCTCTTACTCATGTTGCGTTCACACTAGCCTATTTGCTAAACCACTCACTCCAAAGCTGCGTTCACACTAGCTTATGTGTTATTTCTTTAGTCCCACATTATGTAATTAGCTAGTTAGCCTTTGTCATATCAGCTATAAATACCTTGTATCTCATTCATTGTGAAACACATTAGGTTTTATTCTGTAATTCTCTTCTTGGAATAAAATCATTCTTCTTCCTCTTTTCTATTTAGTTTTAGTTTTATTTATGTTCTTGTTATTTAATTTCTGTTTTTCTTCTTCTTTAGCTATGTCTAGCTAATCCCCTTTGATTAGGGGGTGATGACGCTGATAGTATGATTCAATATGAATCACATAGCCAAAGGATGAGGAATTCATGTATATAGATCTAGAGCTGAACCAAGGGTTAGATCTGAA
This sequence comes from Allium sativum, assembly GCA_030737875.1. Classification (NCBI taxonomy): domain Eukaryota; kingdom Viridiplantae; phylum Streptophyta; class Magnoliopsida; order Asparagales; family Amaryllidaceae; genus Allium; species Allium sativum. The sequence continues at coordinate 164,662,852 of CM060923.1, forward strand.
CCTTAATATCCTGTGTCGTTTAAGAGCTATGCTCCTTCACAGGGTATATTCGTGTTCGATCTAACGTTTATCAGATCTAGATCTAATTTTAGGGTTTTAGAAATTAATTAGTGAATCTGTCCTGATAGTCTATGGTTGTAGAGCTGAGCTCCTGCATAGGCTATGCTTGTCGTTATTTACATATTTGTTTCTAAAAACCTATTATCGTTGATTCATGTTTGTGACAGAAACATGTATTAGATCTGGTTAATCTTTTGGCTATTGATGATTATGAATCTGATCTATGTTATTATCCCCTAATTGCTTTCACTTATTGTTAAAACTCTCTTTTATTTAATTTCTGCTATTTTCTTTGTTCTCCACCAATCAAAAGTTAGGGATAACTTGATTGGATTTATTAATAAAATAATTTGGTCCCAGAGTTCGACACCCTCTACAACAATCCTTGTTGTTTAGGAAAGACGAACGAATTTTACAGTTGTTTACAATTGTCTAATTTGTTCGCAAACAAATTTTGGCGCCGTTGCCGGGGACCAAAATAATTTTTTATTAATAATCCTTCGGGTTATATTTTATTTTTGTTATTTTTATTTTCTCTTTTGTTTTCTTCATAAAAAAAAACACAAATTTTTTTTAAATTTTTTTTATTTTATTTTGTTTTCTTTTGTTTTCTAGCATCTATAGCAGAAAATTTCTTCTTGATCGATTTGGTATTAAATCATTGATATTGAAATCTCCAAGATAAGAAAAAAAAACTTGCCTAATTTTATTGATTTACTTCCTTTTCTTTCTTTTATTTCTTTTCCTTTTTTTCTTCCTCTACAGTTCTATAAAAAAAAACAAATATACAAGTTTCCTTTTTTTTTTTTTCTGATTTCTTTCTTCTTTCTCTGCCGTAACATCTCCAAACAGTTCATGGCATAATCCCATAAAACCATCTACGTCCGGTTCACATCAGCCCTCCTACCGAAAACTCCATCAACCATCGTCCTCCCTACTGCAATCTAAACAGACCACAACAGCAAACCTGAGCCTCAATCATTCACTACTTTGATTTCCGCAATTTGTAATACCTCATTTTTGCAGCAATAAATAAATTCAGCGGCAATTCCCCTTCGCCTGAACCATTAACTCCACCTAGCTACCATCGCAAAACCCCTGTTCAAATAGCCTCATCAATCACGTTCATCTCACAGCTGACCATTCTCATTCATCAACCCAAACTGCCTCACCACCACCTGGCATTTTCTGTGTAGTGCCATACCCCTTCTTCGGCAAATAGCTTCAACTTGTCAACAAACAGCAAACCACCAATTCGCAACCATCAAACGCCATTCACAATTCCTCAACACCACTCTTAGAATCACTCTCGCACAGATCATCCTCCCAGTTCCTTCACACAAAATCCCTTACCCCATCCATATACTACTCATCTACCCTCCACCTTCAACAGAACGCCTGAAATTGAACACCCACTTCATCACCGAAAGCAACTCCCCCTGAACGAATTCAACTGCAATTGACCCATCAGCGAGCACTAGAGTACCACGCAATTCACCAGATCCCATACGCCGAATTCCCTCTCAATCGCGACTTCTCTATTGGGTCGAATTGATTTTGTAATTTTCGGTTTACAGTCCCGACATTTTTCCTCCCTTTTTATTTCTTTGATTTGATTTTGATTCAGCGTTTTTTGAAGAGAGGCGGCTCTATTTATTAAATTGGGAAGGTTTGTGAACCAACTTAGTGGGCCGGGGCTTGGGTTAATTTGAGGGGTGCATGTTTAATACGAGTCAGTAGCCTTTGTTGTGTTTATATTTTTAGGGCAAATCCGTTTGTGAGCCTCTCATAGACTTGTGGGCCGAGCTTTGTTTGAATTTTCTTTATAGTGTCCTAATAAAAAAAAAAAAAAAAAAGAGGGAGAGCATTTTTTTATCTTTTGGTTAATTAGGGTTCGGTAATTTAGTTCTGTTTTCATTTTATTCTTCACTCATTGTATTTTCAGTTTCAAATTTTTTTCCAGTCTTCTTTTACTCTTGAAAAAAAAAACACAAAAATATTTTTTGAAAACAGGTACAGTGGTAATTTGAAAAAGGCCTTAAAAAAAATTTTTTCGGGCTCCTAGCCCGAACCCGTGCCGCAGCGCAGTCAAGCAAATAATAGGAGGCGACAACAATAAAAAGCAGCGGACTATTCAGTGTTCGAGCGGTTGCACACAAAGTGGGGTGTGAACGCGCTAGCGCGACTCAACTGCACTGGACGGACTGCCGATCAAGGTGAGTATTTTCTAACTCTACAGGGACTGCTGCTGCAAATAAACAATATATATAGACATTGCTTGTAAAAATCTTCTGCAGGGCATCGGCTTGCTTGTAAAATTTCTTTTATTTATTTTTGCAATTGCCTGTTCTGTGACTGTTCATTTTGTGATTGATTAAAAAAAAAAAAAAAAAATTGCATTCATCTTAGCTTTGTTTTTATTTTCTAAGGACTTCATTATATTTTGACAATTTGGTTTAGTTCTAACGGATTATTTCTCGGTGTCTAGACTACGGCAGAGTAATAACTGTTTATAAATATTACGGTGATTCGTAAATATTATATCGGTTGTTCCTCTGAAGGTACTTAAACCTTCGGTTGCATTGCTAGGGTGATTCCTGGTGCACCGATAACTCCTGTCCGTTAACTGGCTGAGAAGTCTTTTGTTGAAATAAATCAAACCGTCATTATATAATTCTAGAAATTGTAAATTGCATTAGGTTCATTTAAAAAAAAAAAAATCGCTCAAATTTGTTTTTTTCGTCTTCCCTTATTCTTTTCTCTAGTGCATGCGTAGTTGGATCCGTGATCCTTCTACCAATCGTTTAGTCCGAACAAACACCCCTTTCACCATGGCCGAAGAAACTCCCCCTCGAACTCTTATGGATAGGTACTTTCCCGAGCGAGTTTCTATTCCTTCCTGCATCATATTGCCCGCCCCAACGGGTAACCATTTTGAAATTCATTCGAATCACATAAATACTCTTCCAAAATTTGGCAATCTTGAACGTGATGATCCTTATATTTTCTTGACCAAATTTGAACAAGTTTGTGCAACCATGAAATTTCAACAATTAAGTGACGATGGAATCAAACTTAGGTTAATTCCATTTGCACTTACCGATTATGCTGAGAAATGGTTGTATAGCTTGCCTTCAAATACGATTGGAACTTGGGGTGAATTTGTAAACATTTTTCTAAAGAAATTTTACCCTCTGGAAAAAACATCTAAAATTCGAAATGAAATCGTCAATTTTCGTCAATTTGGGGGTGAATCCTTTGCAAAATATTTTGAAAGATTCAAAGAGCTTCTAGTCAAATGTCCACATCATAATTTCGAAAAATGGACTCTTTGTCAAATTTTATACGATGGACTAGAAAATAACTCTCGAACTATGCTCGAATCAATGTGCCAAGGAAATTTTCTAGCCCAACATCACGATGCCGCTTGGAAATTTCTCGAAGATTTGGCCGAAAAATCAGCTCAATGGGAAAGATCTAATGAGAAATCAATTTATTCCCGATCAAACGCTCATTCGGTAGGATCCTCAACGACTTTAGAAGCGAAAATAGACGCAATGTTAACCAAATTTGATAATGTCATTTCATCAACTCAAGCAAACCAAGCTCAAGCGTCTCAGCCCTCATGTTACAAATGTAACAATCCTAACCACATTGCTGACCAATGCCCACATTCGTTAGAACAACTCAACGCATTTAATAAAGTTAGGAACGATCCATTCTCCCCAACTTACAATCCAGGTTGGAGAAACCATCCTAACTTCTCTTGGGCCCAAAACAATGCAACTACGAATTTGGTTCGACCTCCTTTTCAACCATTTTCGAATAATACCTCGAATCCTCCCTTTCAACAAAGTCAATTCCAAAATCCTGCGCCAACCCCTCAAAATCAAGCGCAACAATCTTTTGTTCCCCAAGATGATAAACGATTGACATCACTTGAGAAAACTCTCGAAGAATTGGGTAAAGCAACAACTCAAAATGTCCAATCAAATACCAATCTTCAAAACTTACTGACTTCACACATGCAAACCACGACTCAACAAATGAGTGAACTTCAAAAACAAATGTCTCAACTTAACACTAGATTAAGTGAAAGGGAAAAGGGTACGTTTCCAAGTCAACCCATCCAAAACCCTAGAGGACAGACTTCAAACCCTAACCAAATTCACATCATTCAAGACTCGAACGTTAGTCAATTGAATGCTGTCACGACTCTTAGATCTGGCAAGAAGATTGACAACCATGTGGTCGACCCAAATGTTTTACCAGACGATATTCAAAACCCAACAGAAAATTCGACCATCTCGGATCAAAACATCGAGCCCAATTCTAATCAGGCCCATCCTCAAACTCAAGTAGCCCAACCTACTGAGTTGTCTGCTCCATTTCCTCATAGACTCCGACCTAGAAAAAAGACGGACCAGGTAGAAAAGATCCTTGAAATATTTAAGCAAGTTAAAGTGAACATTCCTCTTTTAGATATTATACAACAAGTTCCACAGTACGCTAAATTTCTAAAAGATATGTGCACCCAGAAACGTCATACACATGTACCTAAGAAAGTGTTTCTAGCGGCGACTCTAAGCGAAGTCTTGTCCCAATCTATGCCAGTGAAATACAAAGATCCTGGCTGCCCCACAATATCATGTACTATTGGGGACAAGAAAATCGATAGATGCTTGCTAGACTTAGGTGCTAGTGTTAACTTGCTTCCATATTCCGTCTATCGCCAATTAGGGCTAGGAGAACTGAAACCCACCAAGGTTACTCTTCAGCTTGCCGACCGTTCAATTAAGAAACCTGTGGGCGAAATCGAGGATGTTTTGATCAAAATAGGAGAATTCATCTTTCCAGTTGACTTCATTGTCCTAGAAACTCAACAAGTAAGCAATCCTGCAAACCAAATCCCTTTGATTCTAGGACGACCCTTCTTACCCACCTCTAATGCTCTTATCAACTGTAGAAATGGGTCTATGAAACTTTCTTTCGGTAACATGACCGTCGAGCTAAACATCTTTAGAACCGAAAACTCTCCTGCCTCTTATGTGGACCAATTTTCTGAAATCCATGCTGTCCACGATAATGAACCTGAGCTCGACCATTTGAACACTGACATTGAGTCTAATTACGAAAATTTGTTTCAAGATATCTCTGAAAATGTCTCTGACTCAATTCCTGTCGAGCCACTCATAACTGAGCCTATTCCTCAACCAATTTCTTCGGTTGAGTCATCCCCAAAATCTGAACTCAAAGTGTTGCCCAGTCATCTTAAGTATGCTTACTTAGGAGAAAATGAAACTTTTCCAGTCATTATCGCTTCTGACCTTACTTTAGAGCAGGAACAATTGCTCCTTCCCATCCTTAAGAAAAATAAGGAGGCAATTGGCTGGTCCATGGCTGATATTAAGGGGATTAGTCCTTCGATAGTCCAACATCGAATCCACCTTATAGATGATGCCAAACCCACTCGTGATCCCCAACGTCGACTAAACCCTATCATGAAAGAAGCAGTTCGTGCTGAAATCCTTAAATGCCTTGACAATGGAATCATCTACCCGATTTCTGATAGTCAATGGGTTAGTCCGATTCATGTCGTACCTAAGAAATCAGGGATTACCGTGATCCAAAATGAAGCTAACGAGCTTATCCCAACCCGCACCCAGACTGGTTGGCGTGTTTGCATTGACTATAGGAAACTTAACGCTGCAACACGTAAGGATCATTTCCCTCTGCCATTTATCGATCAAATGTTAGAACGACTAGCGGGTCATGAGTACTACTGTTTCCTTGATGGGTACTCGGGCTATAATCAAATCCCTATCGCTCCTGAGGACCAAGAGAAAACCACTTTCACTTGTCCGTTTGGTACATTTGCGTACCGACGTATGCCTTTTGGTCTCTGTAATGCACCTGCAACCTTTCAGAGGTGCATGATTAGCATTTTTTCTGATATGATCGAGCGATTTTTGGAAGTGTTCATGGATGATTTTTCCATATTTGGTGATTCTTACTCTGAGTGTTTACGTCATCTCGATCTTGTTCTTAATCGTTGTAAAGAGAAACACTTAACGCTTAATTGGGAAAAGTGTCACTTCATGGTTAAACATGGCATTGTTTTGGGACATGTCATCTCTAACAAAGGAATTGAAGTTGACAAAGCCAAAATCGAAGTTATCTCTAATCTTCCCATCCCCAAATCTGTTAAGGACATCCGATCCTTTTTAGGTCATGCTGGCTTCTATCGTCGCTTCATAAAGGATTTCAGCAAAATCACTCGACCTCTGACTAACCTTCTTGGTAAGGATGTTCCTTTCGACTTCAATTCCGAGTGCATTTCATCTTTTGAGCATCTTAAAAATGAACTTGTCTCTGCTCCTATCATTCGCTCTCCCAACTGGACGATGCCTTTTGAAATCATGTGCGATGCCTCGAATTTCGCTGTTGGCGCTGTCTTAGGACAACGTATCGATAAGATTCTTCACGTCATTTACTATGCGAGTAAGACTTTGAACGATGCTCAAATCAACTATACGACCACTGAAAAAGAACTTTTAGCAGTTGTTTTCGCTCTAGAAAAATTCAGGCCTTATCTAGTTGGCTCACACATCACGGTTTATACCGATCATTCCGCACTTAGGTACCTTTTCTCTAAAAAGGATGCTAAGGCTCGTCTCATTCGTTGGATCCTTCTACTTCAAGAATTTGACCTTACCATTAAGGATAAAAAAGGATCCGACAACGTTATTGCGGACCACTTGTCTCGTCTTCCAAATGCCCCATCTTCTTCTCTTCCGATCAACGAGAATTTCCCTGATGAACAGCTGTTTTCTCTATCCACTGATCCTTGGTTTGCTGACATTGTCAACTACTTAGTCACTAAGCAGACCCCTTCTTTTTGGTCTAAGCAGGATAAACACAAATTCTTTTCCCAAGCGAAACATTTTTATTGGGACGACCCCTACCTTTTCAAGTATTGTCCAGATCAAATCATTCGAAGATGTGTTCCTGACACTGAAACTCACAGTGTCCTCTCTTTTTGTCATGACCAAGCCTGTGGTGGTCACTTCGGTCCCAAAAAGACAGCCGAAAAGGTTCTCCAATCGGGTTTCTACTGGCCCACCCTTTTCAAAGACGCGTACGAATTTTGCAAAACTTGTGATCGATGTCAATTCTTAGGGAAAATTTCTAAACGGAATATGATGCCCCTAAACCCCATTCTAGAGGTCGAAATTTTTGATGTGTGGGGTATAGACTTCATGGGACCCTTCCCTAATTCTTTTGGGAACATTTACATTCTCTTGGCTGTTGACTATGTTTCTAAATGGGTAGAAGCTGTACCATGCAAAACAAACGATAACAAGGTTGTTGTGCGCTTCTTGAAAGAAAACATCTTTTCTAGGTTTGGCACACCTCGCACAATAATCAGTGATAATGGTACACACTTCTGTAATCGTTCTTTTGAAGCTCTCATGAGAAAGTATTCGATAACCCACAAGTTATCTACTCCTTACCATCCTCAAACTTGTGGGCAGGTTGAAGTATCGAATAGGCAGATTAAACAAATTCTTGAGAAAACTGTGAATCGAAATCGTAAAGATTGGTCTCAAAAGTTAACCGACGCTCTTTGGGCTTACCGCACCGCTTTCAAAACCAACTTGGGTATGTCCCCTTATCGGTTGATTTTTGGTAAGCCATGTCACTTGCCAGTTGAACTAGAACATAGGGCGTTATGGGCAATAAAAACTTTAAATCTTGATTTAGAGAAAGCAGGTGAACATAGGAAGCTTCAACTTAATGAACTTGATGAAATTCGAAATGATGCCTATGAAAATGAACGAATTTACAAGGACAGAACAAAAGTTTTTCATGATAAATCAATTTTACGTAAAACTTTCATGCCAGGTCAAAAAGTTCTGTTGTATGACTCAAAACTGCATTTATTTCCGGGTAAGCTAAAATCTAGATGGACAGGACCTTACACTGTACGGACCGTTTTTCCGTATGGTGCGGTAGAAATTGAGAATCCAACTGATGGATCATCCTTTAAGGTCAATGGTCAACGCCTTAAACCTTACTTGGAACCAATACCCAACCAGGAGGAAGAGCTCATGGTCCTCCATGAGCCACATTACATTCGGTAAGACGCACTAACCCTCTTTTGTACATATGTAAATATTCTCTTATTTGTTTTTCCCTTTCACTAAGATATGTCTGATTAAGACTGTGAGGACACAGTCACACTCAAGTGTGGGGGGAGTTTACATTACATCAACAATCAAATTTTATGAACTAGGTCATTCATTGAACAAGGATTAACTTAAATTCATAAATAACACCTTGGTTCTTGTTTGATAAGTTGAATTGTTGGGTGATGGGAATGAACATTATTTATTCATTGAATCGTAATGTGTCTTTTTAAGATGCTAGCTTGAGACTGTGCAGACGTTAGTCGTGTTCTGGAGTAAGCGTGTCAACCTTTGTTATACATGTTAGAATGTGCAAGTAAAAATAATCAAAAAAAAAAAAAAAAAAAAAAAATCAAGAAATAAAATAGATTTGGCACCTACATTTGTTGGATTTTCTGAGTTCGTTTTCATGCATAATATTTTCTTTTCCACTCAAATTTTCAAAATCGTAAGTTCTAAAATCCACTTGGCCCAATTAAGGAGAAATGACTCATTGTAGCGTTCTTCTTCGATACCCCCACATTATTCAAACCCAAGTTTTAGTCGATTTCCATCCATGTTTCGACTAGTTTATCTTATATTGGTATACTCAAGAACCTTTGTTTAAAGGTCAAAAACGTCACTTTTTATACCAATATTACACCACCCACTCCGTACTTGTTTTAAGGTAGGATAACCATATACCACATCTTATTTCATATGGGTTATCTATCTTACGAAAAATTGCTTATCATTCCTTTCAGCTTTTTGTATAACATCAATCCAGACTTGTGTGTTGAATTAAGGTTATAGAAGTAGAGTAACTAGGGCACAAAACTTTCCTTTCATGAAGTGTTGGTAGTAGAGGAGGAATCAAATGAAATCATGTACGTCATCATTCCATCTCAATTCATCATTCATCATGCAAAAAAAAAAAAAAAAAAAAAAAAGAAGAAGAAAAAAGAATAGAAAAAAAAGGAAAAAGAAAAAAAATGAAATAAAGAGAGAGTCTCTCTGAATAAAACAGTCTTCATCATTCTTGACCATGAAGCATCCATTTCCATTCCATCCACATCCATCATACCGTACTTAGAAGCAAGGATTGTAGTTGAGGAGATGAAAGGGAACAAAATGTCTATATGTGCCTTAGTATTACTTTATCTTTTGTAGCTTGAAGTTCAACTAATACACTTGCCCTCTTATCTATAACATTTTTAGAACTTACAAATTTTCCTTCATCTATGCATAACTCACATCCAATACATTACAGTTACATTGGTGCAAAATTATTCAAAAAAAAAAAAACAAAAAAAAAAAAAAAAAAAAAAAAAAATTGAATAAAGAAATGATTGGGTGCACATTGTCGATGTGTAGAACTTTGGTTGACACCACACTCTTAACCTTCAAGACAATTACAGTGTTATCAAGGAATTACGATTCAGCTTGAAAATTTTTATTCATTTTTGCACTAATTATGGGATGGACAATTTGGGGCTAAACCGTTATTATTGAAGTTAGGTGAAATCCTTGGAATATGAAAGACCTTAAATATATTGTTTGATTTATCCGCGTACACAAGACGCTTTGGATTTTGTGGGTAGTATCCGCTGAAAACCCTCACGAGACAACACTCGTCCTACTGGGGACACCCAGAGGTTTAACGGCTTGTTGCATACGCTAAATGCAATCGTGTTTCCTACGAAAGTGTGACATATCTTAGTTTAGTTTATTCGAGGACGAATAAAAAGATAAGTGTGGGGGTATTTGATATGCACGTAAATGTGTATATTTTATCCACTTATTTATCTAATTTTCCCTTTAAAATAATTGATACTTTGTATTTATAGCTGTATTTTCAGATTGTTGACAAGAAGCATGGTTTAGAGCATTTGATGGATAAAGCATGAAGAATTTGCTTAAAAAGAGTGAAGTTTAAAATTGCTAAAGCTTGAAGAATCTAAAGCTTGAAGAACGGTTGCAATTATATTTCAGTTAAGAAGATTTGGCTCAATAAAGACTCAAACCGCATTCACATTAGCTCATTTAGAAGGCCTCTTACTCATGTTGCGTTCACACTAGCCTATTTGCTAAACCACTCACTCCAAAGCTGCGTTCACACTAGCTTATGTGTTATTTCTTTAGTCCCACATTATGTAATTAGCTAGTTAGCCTTTGTCATATCAGCTATAAATACCTTGTATCTCATTCATTGTGAAACACATTAGGTTTTATTCTGTAATTCTCTTCTTGGAATAAAATCATTCTTCTTCCTCTTTTCTATTTAGTTTTAGTTTTATTTATGTTCTTGTTATTTAATTTCTGTTTTTCTTCTTCTTTAGCTATGTCTAGCTAATCCCCTTTGATTAGGGGGTGATGACGCTGATAGTATGATTCAATATGAATCACATAGCCAAAGGATGAGGAATTCATGTATATAGATCTAGAGCTGAACCAAGGGTTAGATCTGAACCTTAATATCCTGTGTCGTTTAAGAGCTATGCTCCTTCACAGGGTATATTCGTGTTCGATCTAACGTTTATCAGATCTAGATCTAATTTTAGGGTTTTAGAAATTAATTAGTGAATCTGTCCTGATAGTCTATGGTTGTAGAGCTGAGCTCCTGCATAGGCTATGCTTGTCGTTATTTACATATTTGTTTCTAAAAACCTATTATCGTTGATTCATGTTTGTGACAGAAACATGTATTAGATCTGGTTAATCTTTTGGCTATTGATGATTATGAATCTGATCTATGTCATTATCCCCTAATTGCTTTCACTTATTGTTAAAACTCTCTTTTATTTAATTTCTGCTATTTTCTTTGTTCTCCACCAATCAAAAGTTAGGGATAACTTGATTGGATTTATTAATAAAATAATTTGGTCCCAGAGTTCGACACCCTCTACAACAATCCTTGTTGTTTAGGAAAGACGAACGAATTTTACAGTTGTTTACAATTGTCTAATTTGTTCGCAAACACCCCCCTTCTACTGAACGCGTCGCCACCTGAAGGCAGCCCCACCGCCTCGCCTGACCTCTTCCACCCCGCTTCCAGCACCTCCTCCCACCAGCACAGTCTCCCGCCCCCCTGTAAGGTTTTTAATTTATTTATTTTATTTTTATTTTATTTAAAACAGAAAACTGATTTGATTTTATTTAAAACAGAAAACTGATTTGATTTTATTTAAAACAGAAAACTGATTTGATTTTTAAAAAAGAATAAAAACTGAATTTTATAAAAGTTTAAAAACTGATTTTAAAATGATTTATAAACTAAAAGGAGATTAGAAATTTAAAAATAAAAATAGGATTTTTATATGTTGAAAGTCGAAATAAAAATAGGATTTTTATATGTTGAAAGTCGAAATAAAAATAGGATTTTTATATGTTGAAAGTCGAAATAAAAATAGGATTTTTATATGTTGAAAGTCGAAATAAAAATAGGATTTTTATATGTTGAAAGTCGAAGTAAAAATATGATTTTTATATATTGAACTTCGAAGTAAAAATTCGATTATTATATATTGAACATCGAAGTAAAAATTCGATTTTTATATATTGAATAGCATAGTAAAAATTCAATTTTTACATATGTAGTGAAAGCGGACAATGAAGGTGACAAAAAGGCGGGATCGACGAAGATCTCTGCAATAGAAGTGCCGTGGAGCTAGGATAGCTATATGTGAGAATTTCTCACCTTTCAATTTCATTTCTATTTATATATATATACTAGGATGCAGACGGTGCTTAGTAGCACCCGACACAATCGTCCACAGACCATGGACTTGTTTGTTTGGTTGCATAGCTTAGTTATATGATTTGATTTGAATTTGGTTGTTTGGTGATTTTGATTGATGTGTGAATGGCGTGGGCCTTCACTAGACCGGGGATAAGGCTAGGCCTCGTCCCGTTTCTAGTATCGTGCCGTTATGCCGCCGAAATTTTCTAAAATATGTTAGAAAAATAAAAATGTCATTTTATTGTGTAAATGAATTGAATAGAAATTCATAGGTTGAAATAAAATGTTTTATCGTTAAAAATATAATTTTAACGTGAAGTGAATAAAATAAAATATTCATTTATAAACCGGACGGTTTGTTTATGTACACCTATTTGAATGACATTGATTGGGACGATAAATTTTACACATCGCCCAGTTGCACAAATAAAATCTGTGTTTGATTGTTTGAAACCCCACACGGGTGTTGGGATGAAATTTGAAGTTCACTCATCCTGATTGATTAAATATGTCGATCGATTGGTTGACAGGCTGTTATAAGCGTTGAATATCTATATTTGATGCTTATACAGTGTAGTGCACTTTGGTTGATGGTTGATTATTTTCAATGCTATTATATACATGTGTTGTATGAAAATCCATATAATTAATTTTATATGGTAATTGATTGGGCCTCATTCCAGTTTAGAAATAGAAATATTTGAAATAGAATATTTGAAAATAGAAATTTATGAAGCCGGGTTGATTAGATTGACGCCATTTTGACGTGAACGATATTTATATCGATTTTAAAACGATTTCGAAATGAATTGAATTGAAAACGATTTCGAAATGAATTGAATTGAAAACGAATTCAAATTGAATTGAAAGTGAATTGAAACGAATTCAAATTGAATTGAAATTTGAATTGAATAGAAATGAACTTTGAAACGAATTTATAAAGAAGAATTCAATTTTGCTTTGAGTTGAAATAGATTTTGAAACGAATTTTAAAACTATTTATATAATTCGTTTTGAATAGAAAATCGACGAAGTATATATTATATATATTATATATATAATATAATGGCCTGAATAGAACGCGCCGCGCCGCGGCAGCTCGTGAATTTCGACCATTTATTTCAAACGGACATTGCGGGAGATCCGACCGTCGGATTCTCCTAAAACCGGAACCGTTGGGTTCGTATCGAAAAGAGCTTTCTAGCGAATGTTAGAAATTTAAAATCTAACAGTTGGATTTGGAATTATGTCCAAATCAAATTTGAAAAAGGTCGCTGTAAGTGCAGTTCGATGGCCATTGATGGAAATCGACTGTACGGGCCTTGATAAAATTATTAAAAATAGTAATAATTTGTGTAAAATCATAAGAAATGATTTGTGAAGAATTGGGATGAAAAACTTCATGTTTGAAAAGATAAAAATAGATTTTTATCGAAATGAACTAGTTTTGAACTAGAAATATAATTCTATTTATTTTTAAATAAATAAATTGAATTTGAAAAGGGTTTTGAAAATAACCAGAATTTCCAATGATTGCATTGGAGTGGATTTGAATCGAAATTGTCTTCGGAATATTTCGATGTTGGAATTCGTGATTATACAGATGTTGCTAGGGAAATTTGAAAGATATATATATATTTATATCGTTATTTCCGATAAGACATTTGTTAGTCGTAGAATTTGATATTGAATATAAGCCGATATATTTTCTATTCAGAGCCTTGTGTTTAATATCAAATGTGATTTGGGTTTGTCGTGAATGGTGTCTTCATTAACACTGTTCTTAAGCCCAGTTGAGAAAGGATTAAATCTTTTTATTTGGATTTAATGAAGTGTACCAATTAAATAATATTTAATTGGATTGATATTGATTTTTGGGTTTATCGTGAACAGTGTTTTAAATAACACTTGTTCTTTAACCCGATAATTAATGTGATGTGATTTTGGGTTTATCGTGAACTGTGTTTTAAAAGGACACGGATTCTTTAACCCAGTCGAAGATTAAAACTAAGTGGAGTTTTAATGAATCTTTAATTAGATTGAGAGGATCGAAAATGGAGTATCACCAGTTTTGCTCCAGGCGTTAGTTAAATCTTTAATTAGATTTGAACGTGAAATGGTAATTGAATTACCGATAACACTGTGGTGTTAGATATGAAGTATTACCAGTTTTACTTCATGGGATGAATAGGTTGGGATTGGGAAATAAAATGAATGATTACTTCGGTGTGGTTCGCTAATCCCGACTAGTTTGAATTGATATTCAAAGGAGATTAAAGAATAAATTTAAAGAATTTATCTGGGATAAAATTAATGGGAACTTTTCCCAAAGTATAGGAATATTCGAATAAAAGAATATTCTGAATTGGAATGAGGCATATGTTGTGTTTGTGTAACACTTTTATAATATATACGCGAGTTATTCAGAAAGACCGGGTTTATCCCATTCTGAATAACTGATTCGACGTGGTGTCGAAGACGAAGACGGTGGTCGAAGACCAGAAGTCTTCACGTCGTTTGGGTGATTACTGATGATCTTGATTGGGCTGTACACCCAAGAAGATGGAAACAGTTAGTGATCGTCCAGACGTACTTGGAGATCGATGGATATGCGGGGTACTAGGTGCCTCCGGTTTCGTTCAGACCCAGAACGGACTTGTAAATGGACTGTGTGTCCGACATTGGATTTTAGTCCGTGTGATTGATCTCTATTAAATATATATCTGTTTGGCGGCGGAGAATTTATTCTCTTGCTTAACGCCCTTATCTGAGACGTACGAGCTCAGGGGTTATATATTGATGGATATCAAACGCATGGAGTGAATTGCCTGTGTGGCATGCCTAAGTGGCAATTGATCGAGGCTTCTGTTGAAAAACAAATTCTTGTGGTGATGATCAAAGCACAGCCTGTGTGGCACAGCTTTGTGTAACGTGAATTCGCGAGCCTCGCACCCCGGTTGTGAACCAGAAACGGGAGAGGACATCAGGGAGGGCATGCGTTTCTTTCAAGCTAGGGTGGTGTCAGTGACCTACCAGCCCTGACATTTATATACTTTTCACCTGTGTGGTTGTTACTGTTGCGAGGCGCCTCGGTTTGATCGGACGATCCGGGTCCGATGGAGTCATTCGTTGGCTCGTTTGCGCCCCAAAGGGCGGGGAGACGTATTGTTCAGGCATAATAATCCACATCGGTGGACCGGCCCTGACGATCCAGGGGGCAGTTGCGGCTGTTCCTGAGACATGGTAGGCTAGATTGTCTCGAATCGGTAGAGGATGATCCCTGGCCTCGGTTCATAGACGGAAATCCAATTTCCAAATACGTGACTTTGCGGTTTTATTTGTAAACCTATATATGGCGACATGATATATGGTACCCATGCCGCCTATGATTGATACTTATGATTTGAAGTTGTTTTATACACTATGCACTTATAGTAGTATCAAATGATTTGGTTTAAACGTATCAAGCATTCTTTGGCTGTTATAAGGGAAAACCCTATCCTCGGCTGCGTTGCATTGTGTGATGGGACCTGGGTCTTATAACAGCTTCATTTTTCTTTATTTAGCATTGCGCTGTTTGTTTTATGCACTGGTATTCTTGGGAGGAAACCCGTTCCGTGTTATACGGCGTGGTCCCTTGATTTACCTAACTTTCAAAATAAAGATTAACTGTTTTAGTTCTCACACCAGTCCCATGACTGACCTGGAGTTTATTGTTTTTAACCTAAACTCTGGGTGCCCTTATTTTAACACGGGCAGCTAGTAGTTTTGGTTTTGCAGATTTATATTCACAGGATCCTGGTTTACAGCTGGAACGGTATCCGGAAAGCTTTGTATCCGTATATCTCTTCTAGTTGTGTATTTTATTATTTTTCTGCTGCTATGTATTTAAATGTAATTTAAATCTCTGATATTTCTGTGTAATATTCATTTATACTCTGTATATTCTTGTAATCTGATGCATTGTTGTAATATACAATGAAATGTTCTTCTGTATGCGTTCTGTCGTGGCTTGTTCTCGAACTATCCGACGCCTTCCTTTACGGGGAAGTTACGGGTCGTTTCACATATCTTTATGGTGTGTTGACGAAATTCGACGAAACAGGAAACATCGGGACCGCAAGGAAGCTCTCTACCACATAGAAGAGACCGCGGATTTTTCTGAGCCATCTACGATTTTTAGCACTCCGAAAACCAATGTGAGAAATATAAATTAAATGAATTTGAATGGAAAATGTCGTGTATAAATTATATGAGCGAAATATAAATTACACACGTGTTGTATACCTCATGTACATGCAATGTGTAAGCTATATAAGCGAAGTATGAATTATACATGCATAGTATAATTGATATATGTGTTGAAATGCAAGTGAAATATAGCAATAATATATATATATATATATATATATATATACTCCCCTCGTCCACAAACCATGGACGATATTTATTGTTGTGAATTTGTGTGAAATATTGGATGAAAAATGCGAATGGTTGAATAATTGCTTGTGGTTGATATTGTTTGGTTGTGGTTGAAAAATACCCATTGGTGATTGAAAGGAATTGGAAATAATTGCGGAAATAAAAATAAAACATGCCGCCTGTGTGCGAATTAGATGCATGAATCCCCATTGTCAAAAATTGCGAGGTTTTATGGTAGAGTGAGGAGCCGTACTAGGGACGGTGCCGGTTTTAACTACCCTGTCATTATGCTGCCGAAATTTTGAATAATATCCATGTGTTAGAATTATTTTCATATGTTGAAATTATCTTCATGCGTTGAAATTAAAGTCATATGTTGAAACTATATCCATTTGTGGAAATGTTCATATGTTGAAAGGTGATGTGTGAAAATTAAATTCATTTGTGAGTGAATGAAGTGTTTAAACAATAAAAATCACATTTTTATAATATACATGAAGTATGAAAAATATTCGCCTTATATATAAATAGTTTCAACAATAAAAATTTCATCTTTCTTATATGAACAACATATATAAAATATCCATGTGTGGAGGTGCTCATGTGTTGAGAAGTGTGTGTATAGAAAAGTTCATGTGTTGAATAAAAAGATCGAACAACAAAAATTACATTTTTATTGAAATTATAAAGTTTTGAAACATTCATGTGTTGAACAAATAATTCAAATGATAAAAATATCATTTTTATCATGTATGTGATATGCTAAAAATATGCGAGCGTTGAAATATATATTTGTGAAAGAAATATTATTTTTAACATGCATAGGAACTAAATAAAATAGTCATGTGTTGAAATGTATTTTAGTTCGCCAAAATTATCATCTTTGAAATGTGAAGTGTTAAAAATAGCCACTTGTTCAAATAAATATGCATGAGTTGAAATATTCATTAATCAGCTAATGATATGATTTTTGCCTATGCATGCAACATTAGAATGAATGGTGTTTTTAAACCGAAGTAAATCAAAAATGAAGTTGAATGGAAAATGATAAGTGATGAGGATTGCATATATGTACATGCATATTTATTAAACAGGTTATAGCAAAGGGGCTAGAGAAGAGGAATAAAATTTTGTGCCCGACAAATAGGTACACATTTACTGTTTTGTTTGGGTGATGATTTTATGAGCCTGTTGGCTACCCGCTTGCTTTTTCTTTTTCTTTTTGACATGAGACGCCCGTGTGGCTATTTGGGAATTTTCCCAACCCCTCCCGTACAAAGGAGGTTATGGCGAAATTTTCCAAAATTTAAAGGCGTTAGTGAAATTTTAGAAGTGAAAACGATATAGGAATTTTTGATTGAACTATATTTATATAAATATATAAATATAAATAAAATTAAAACGAAACGTGGCCGTGCAGTTCGTGTTTTGAAACCGTGATTTCAAACGACTAGTGCGAGAAATCCGACCATTGGATTTTCCCGAAACCGCAACCGTTGGTTTCGCCTTGGAAATATCTTTCCAACGACACCAACTTTGTGAAGATCCGACGATTGGATTGTCTGGAATGTTTAATTCAAATCTGAAGAAAAACAGCCCCAGAAACTATTATATATATATATATAATTAAATTAAATCGAATAACGACGCTGTAGTTCATGAATTGAAATCGTAACTTCAAATGGCTAGTGTGGAAGATCCGACCATCGGATTTTCCCAAAACTGAAACCATTGGATTCGTTTTGAAATGATCTTTCTAATGATGTAAAATTTGTGAAGATCCAAAGGTTAGATTTTCATATATGTGTAAAACAAATATAGTGAAAAACAGCGCCAGTGCATCAGCACGACCTGAAGCGTCGTTTAATTAAAAATGGCCGTTTTAAATAAATAAAAATGGCGATATATCGTTATAAAATACCATAGACGATATAGAGTGGAAATAAACCAATTTTGTTGTGTTTGCTTGATATGTGATGGTTGAATGTATTTAACACGAAAATTATAACTAAAGAACTGAAATGTGAATGTTGAATAGTCCAACCATGTGATTAATTGATTTGAAAATCTAAGTATACGTGGGTTATTTGAAAAGGCCGAGTTCATCTCATTTCAAATAATCGATCAAAGTTGAGAAGTCGAAGACGGTTGAAGACTGACGATCTTCACATTGGATGGATGGGTGCTACTGATGCTCGTGATTGGAGTAGCTACCGTGAAGGAGCTGAAGTAGTAGCCGTCCAAACATATTGTTGATTGTACGGATATGCGAGGAATTGGTGCCTCCGGTTTCGTTCAGACCCAGAACGGACTTGTAAATGGACTGTGTGTCTGACATTGGATTTTGTTCTGTGCCGATTGATATCTGTTAAATATATATCTGTTTGGCGGCGGAGAATTTATTCTCTTGCTTAACGCCCTTCTCTGACACGTACGAGCTCAGAGGTTATGTATTGATAGAAATCAGTCGGATGGAGTGGATTGCCTGTGTGGCACGCCTAAGTGGCATATGATCAAGGCTTCTGTTGCAAAGCAAAGTCTTGTGGTTGATGATCAAAGCATGGTCTGTGTGACGTAGCTTTGTGTATAACGTGGATTCGCGAGCCTCACACCTCGGTATAAGTCAAAAACGGGATAGTGACTACAGGGAGAGCACGACGTTTCTTTCTAGCTAAGGTGGTGTTAGTGACCTACCAGCCCTGACATTATATATACTTTTCACCTGTGTGGTTGTTGGAATATGAGGCGCCTCGATATAGGTCTGTAAGGACCGGGAAACATGTGTTCAGGAATAACTAATCCTCAAAAGTAAGAGAGGACCGGCCCTGAAGATCCAAGGATCATAGTGGGGTCCTGGGACATTTGCTAGAGTGTCTCAAATCGGAGAGGAGCTTGCCCCTTGCCTAGACTCATGAAGGAATCCAATTTCCAATACGAAATATACGGACGTGATTGTATTACTAGTATGGTGACATATTAGATGGTAGCTATGCCGCCTAGGATTGATATTTATGATTGAATTTGCTTTTGAAACATATATGCACTAGTAATAATATCAAACACTTTTGTTTTATTCGTATGAAGCATTTTTTGCCATTATAAGGTAAAACTCTATCCTCCGGCTTGCGTTGCATTGTGTGATGGGACCTGAGTCTTATAATGGCTTCATTTTATAAAAAGCATTGCGATTATTTAATCATTACTTTATTTCATGCACTAGCACTCATTGGAGTAAACCCGTTCCGCGAAAGTGGCGTGGTCCTTTGATTTGTCTTATTATTGTTGTTAATAAGTTAAGTAGATTTCTCATACCAGTCCCATGACAGACTCGTAGTTTGTTTCACCTTGCAAACTCGGGTGCCCTCATTTTCACACGGGCAGCCTAGTTACAGGTATCTGGTGCACTTTTGGCTCATGGCGAGGCTTGACTACACCGTGCTGACTTTGACTCTTTCTGCCATTTTAGTATATGTATTATGATTCCGCCATTGGTGATGTAGACTGATATTTATTTTGTGTACTCTTTATGTATGATTCCGCCTCTGGCGATGGTGACTGATTATGTATATTATACACTAAGTTGTATCCTGCACTGTGCTCTCTGAGGTGATGATATCTATATGATTCCGCTGTCATATGTGTGTAAATTATTCCATTTTCCGTTTATGCTATTATCTGTGATCTGCTAATGAGATTGATGTGTTATATTCCAATGATTATCCTTAACACCATGTCACGAGGTTTTGGGATCGTCACAAAAATATAATTAAACTTGATAAAGTATTAATTGTTGATATGTCAATATAAATCATAAAAATGTGAAAAATTCAATATTTGCACAATATTCATATTAACAAAAAGGGTATAAAATTCATTTGGATAAATAAATACATCAAACACATAACATAATTATATATGTAAGCAATGATTTCAAATTTAAATTATGATTCATTTATATCGATACGTTAATGCATTACATTGTAAAATACTAATTTTAACTAAAGTACCTACATTTAGAAATTTCCGTGGTTGCTTACAAAACTCACCTCTATGTCAAATTATTTTGTACATTTACATCAAT
The DNA here is from genome assembly GCA_030737875.1 of Allium sativum. Taxonomy (NCBI): domain Eukaryota; kingdom Viridiplantae; phylum Streptophyta; class Magnoliopsida; order Asparagales; family Amaryllidaceae; genus Allium; species Allium sativum. The sequence goes on from CM060923.1 coordinate 164,683,322, forward strand.
ATATTTTAACTAAAGCATGTAATTATGGTTTCAATGTACAAGAATAAACATAATAATGAATAAATATTCACTAATTCATCGAATAAAACCTTAAATGTGACAATTGCAATATGTATGTCGCATATATATTAAAATTAATAGTTAAAAAGATTTTTCTATTAACTATAAAAATATATAATTCAAATACCATAAATATTTTAAATGAATGACGCTAACAAAACTATGTTATTATTCATTTATCTCAATAAACTTACCTACATTATTGATTTTTGTTTCTACCCTAAAAAAACATATTTTGACTTTTCTTTAGTTATGTGCAATTTCATCGACTTTTCCCTAATTTTTAATGTTTAGATCCATGTATTTAAATTGCATACAAAATCTCAAATTTAAATTATTGTAATAATATATGTGTCAGTCGTATATGTATACGCATACATACTAATAAAAGCAACAATACCAGACATACATATCACATACGTATATTTGTGTACATAAATAATAGTAACAAAGTTAATTTGTAAATTAATTATAATCATTTATATACATAAAACAATAACTTTATCATACAAAATGTTAAAAAGTTGTTTTCTTAACTTCGAATAACTCCGCATTAAAAACTCTGTAACCTTTTTATAAAATCACTCTCAATTAACTCTTATTATTTATTCTTAAGTCAATATATTTTTACTAAATACATAATTTTAAACTTCACATATGTAATGTAGATAAAAGAAACAACTTAAATAATATTTGTTAACTCATTTAAAATTATTATCATATGTTAATTTCAAAAAGAATACTTGCTCATAATTGTAAGAATATTAGATTTATTGTATTACTTAAAAGATATATAAGTTACATGACACATGTCATGTAAAAACAACAATAATAATTTATATTTTATTTATTTTGATGAATTCATCGTATATTATATGATAAGGTTCCGATTTTAACATTAAAATTTTAAAATGTATATTTTATAATATTTTCGTATGCAATGCACGGGTTACACACTAGTTTATTTAACTAGGAAAGATATCAACTGAAAATGTGACCAAGTTTATAATAGGGTAGGTAAACGATTCAATTTCAACTTTAATATATGGTAACATAATATTTCCTATGCAATATTATAATATGAACATAAGAAAAGTAATTGTTTACTTTAAGTAATCTTTACAACAAAATCAAATTCAAATTCTCTTTTAGAGAAGGAGTATTAAATTTCGTATGCTAATATATTTCATTTCACCAAAAAACAAATTACCATATATCTCTAGCGTAATCACCTAAAGCAACGCATTCATAATTAATTAATAATTTATTTTCAATAAATATCAAATATAGGAAAATGAAGGAAGCATGTTATGCAAATAAATTTTGGATTTTGTTATGAACGACAATTAACCAAATCTTCCCAAAACTATTATTTTTAAATTGATACACTTATAACTTGCTATATTTCATATTTTCTTTGTGGTTATATATATATATATATATATATATATATTTCCAATTGATCATCCATAAATCTCTATCAAAAGAACAGAAAAAAATTAAGAGTGAAAAGCAAAGAAACATGAAGACAACTTGCATTACATCCTTCCTTATGTTCCTCATTCTTTTCTCAAGTGGTATGCAAGAGAAAAAACTAAACTTCAGTTAGTTACTTTCTTTTTATTACGATAGAAAATCTCTTTTTCATGTTTGTCCTAACAAATACAAATACTGTTGTTAAATACTACTTGCAGCTATGATGACGGAAGTGAAAGGACAAAACTGCCCTCCTCCAAGCGAAAATTGCAATTTTCCTATTGAATCACCAAACTGTGTGACAAAAGAATGTAAAGAGTTTTGCCCTAAACATTTCTTCTGCACTGAGGGTAGTTTTTGCTCTGACGTTAATACTTGCACCTGCAAATCTAATTGCGCTCATCGTCGTTGAATTGCCACTTAATCATTTTGTGTTTTTTTGTTCATATCTCTTTTGTATCTCAACAGTTGGGTCTGTAAACATTACGAAATAAAAAAATAATTATGAAATGAAATTTTCCTCTGTTTGGTTTGGAAGGAAATTTTTATCTACATCTATTTTGTTTTGACTATGCGGTGAAGAAAAAATTTGTTGCACAATTTTTTTAATTTTTTTTAACTATATGTGCTTGGCTTATCGATATTACTGGGAAAATTGAAATATTATGGTCATTAACTTGTTAGGGAAACACTTATGTAATATAAATAAATCAACTAATTTAAATAATAATATTTAATATTCATATTCAATTAGTTTGGGAAACTAATATTAATTTTTTTTGCTTGGTGGTCGTTTATAGTTTCCACTGTAATTTCTTTTATGAACTAGATTGCATCAATTGGTGAAAGAATCCCCTTTTCTCTAAGCGAGTGAAAAGAAGAGTCTCACGACAGCAGTTTATATCGCAACTATCAAAAGTGCGATCCAAGCAACTTTTTTTTTATTAAAAAAAGATTAAGTTGTAGATCTGATGTGTCTATTATTTACTGCTATTACTTTGATAGAATCATGAATCCTAAATCATCTTGGGATTTTGTTGTGTAATGCTAGTATACAACAATCATTGCATTATATTTTTCATCCTTCAAAACGATGAGGATTAAAAAGTGCATTCTTTCATAAGACTGATATTTGTGACTCTTGATTGGAGTAGACTGAAAATTTGTTACTTATTACGTTTTTTACGCTGAAGAATTGTTATTGAAACGATCGGGAATCTCGCTCGATCCGAATCAGTCGCTAAACCGACCCAGACCATTCGAAACGCCTGATTGTTTTGAGAACACGACAAAATAGAACGCAAAAGGAAGGACATTTCATTGTATATTACAACAATTCCATCAGAATACAAGATTATACAGAGTACGAATAAATATTACACAGAAATATTAGAGATTTAAATTACATTTAAATACATTGCAGCGGAAATAATACAAAACAAAACTGAAGGAGATATACGGATACAAAGCTTTCCGGATATCATTCCAGCTGTGAACCAGGATCCTGTGGATATAAATCTACAAAACCAAAACTACTAGCTGCCCGTGTCGAAAATAAGGGCACCCAGAGTTTAGGTTAAAACAATAAACTCCAGGTCAGTCATGGGACTGGTGTGAGAACTAAAACAGTTATTAATCTTTAATTTAAAGTTAGGTAAATCAAGGGACCACGCCGTATAACACGGAACGGGTTTCCTCCCAAGAACACCAATGCATATAACTACAACGCAATGCTAAATAAAGAAAAATGAAGCTATTATAAGACCCAGGTCCTATCACACAATGCAACGCAAGCCGGGGGATAGGGTTTTCCCTTATAATAGCCAAACATGCTTAGTACGTTTAAAACAAATCATTTGATACTATTATAAGTGCATAGTGTATAAAACAACTTCAAATCATAAATATCAATCATAGGCGGCATGGGTACCATATATCATGTCGTCATACTAGGCTCTACAATCAAAACCGCAAATGTCACGTATTTGGAAGTTGGATTTCCATCTATGAACCGATGCAAAAGATAGTCCTCAACCGATTCGAGACGCTCTAGCCCGTGTCTCAGGAATAGAACGCATCGTCCCTTGGAGCGACAGGGCCGGTCCACCGATGTGGATTAAAATGCGTGAACACTGCGTTTCCCCGCCCTTTGGGGCGTAAATGAGCCAAAGAATGGCTCCATCGGACCCGGATCGTCCGATCTAACCGAGGCGCCTCGCAACAGCAACAACCACACAGGTGAAAAGTATATAAATGTCAGGGCTGGTAGGTCACTGACACCACCCTAGCTAGAAGAAAATGCATGCCCTCCCTGAGGTCCTCTCCCGTTTCTGGTTCACAACCGGGGTGTGAGGCTCGCGAATTCACGTTACACAAAGCTATGCCACACAGGCGGTGCTTTGATCATCAACCACAAGACTTTTCTTTTCAGTAGAAGCCTTGATCATTTGCATCTTAGGCATGCCACACAGACAATTCACTCTATGCGTTTGATATCCATCTGTATATACCCCTGAGCTCGTACGTCTCAGAGAAGGGCGTTAAGCAAGAGAATAAATTCTCTGCCACCAAACAGATATATATTTAATAGAAATCAATCACACAGACTAAAATCCAATGTCAGACACACAGTCCATTTACAAGTCCGTTCTGGGTCTGAACGAAACCGGAGGCACTTTCCTCGCATATCCATCGATCTCCAAGCACATCTGGACGACCACCGACTGATTCCCTCATCTTGGGTGCACAGCCCAATCAAGATCATCAGTAATCACCCAAACGATGTGAAGACTTCCGGTCTTCAACCACCGTCTTCATCATCGACACCACGTCGAAATAGTTATTCAGAATGGGATAAACCCGGTCTTTCTGAATAACTTGCGTATATATTAAACAAGTGTTACACAAACACAACATACGCCTCATTCCAATTCAGAATATTCTTTAATCTTCTTTTGAATATCAATTCAAACTAGTCGGGATTAGCGAACCACACCGAAGTAATCATTTATTTTATTTCCAATCCCAACCTATTCATCGCATGAAGTAAAACTGGTAATACTTCATATCTAACACCACAGTGTTATCGGTAAATTCAATTACCATTTCACGTTCAAATCTAATTAAAGATTTAGCTATCGCCTGGAGCAAAACTGGTGATACTCCATTCTCGATCATTTCAATCTAATTAAAGATTCATTAAAACTCCACTTAGTTTTAATTGTTAAGTGGGTTAAAGAATCAGTGTCATTTAAAACACGGTTCACGATAAACCCAAAATCACATTCCATTAATTATCGGGTTAAAGAACAAGTGTTATTTAAAACACTGTTCACGATAAACCCAAAAATCAATGCCAGTTCAATTCCAATTAAATATCATTTAATTGTTACACTTCATTAAATCTAAATAAAAAGATTTAATCTTTTTTCAACTGGGTTCGAGAAAAGTGTTGATGAAGACACCATTCACGACAAACCCAAATCACATTTGATATCAAATACAAGGCTCTGAATACAAAATATATCGGCTTATATTCAATATCAAATTCTACGACCAACAAATATCGTATTGGAAATAACGATATAAATATGTATATCTTTCAAATTTCCATAACAACACCTGTATAATCACGAAATCCAACATCGAAATATTCCGAAGACAATTTCGATTCAAATCCATTCCAATGCAATTATTGGAAATTCTGGTTATTTTCAAAACCATTTCAAATCCAATTTATTTATTTAAAAATAAATAGAATTTTAATCCTAGTTCAAAACTAGTTCATTTCGATAAAAATCTATTTTTATCTTTTCAAATATGGAGTTTTTCATCCCAATTCATCCCAAATCATTTCTTATGATTTTACATAAATTAATGATATTTTTAATAATTTATCAAGGCCCGTACAGTCGATTTCCATCTACGGCCATCGAACTACACTTATAGCGACCTTTTCCAAATTTGATTTGGATGTAATTCCAAATCCAATCGTTAGATTTCAAATTTCTAATATTCGTTAGAAAGTTCTTTTCGATACGAACCTAACGGTTCTGGTTTCAGGAGAATCCGAGGGTCGGATCTCCTGCAATATCCATTCGAAGTCAATAGTCGAAATCCGTGAACTGCCGCGGCGCGGCGCGTTCTATTCAGGCCATTATATTATATATATAATATATATAATATATACTTCATCGATTTCCTTTTAAAACGTATTAGAAACGACCGGGAATCTCGCTCGATCCGAATCAGTCGCTAAACCGACCCAGACCATTCGAAACGCCTGATTGTTTTGAGAACACGACAAAATAGAACGCAGACGGAAGGACATTTTATTGTATATTACAACAATTCCATCAGAATACAAGATTATACAGAGTACGAATAAGTATTACACAGAAATATTAGAGATTTAAATTACATTTAAATACATCGCAGCGGAAATAATACAAAACACAACTGAAGGAGATATACGGATACAAAGCTTTCCGGATATCATTCCAGCTGTAAACCAGGATCCTGGGACCTGTGGGTTATGGGCCCACCACGCTTCATCTGTGATGTATTTAAATGTAATTTAAATCTCTTATATTTCTATGTAATATTTATTCGTACTCTGTATAATCTTGTATTATGATGGAATTGTTGTAATATACAATGAAATGTCCTTCCTTCTGTGTTCTATTTTGTCGTGTTCTCAAAACAATCAGGCGTTTCGAATGGTCTGGGTCGATTTAGCGACTGATTCCGATCGAGCGAGATTCCCGGTCATTTAATTTTGGTATCAGAGCCAGGTTTCGATCCTGGGACCTGTGGGTTATGTTATCTCCCCCACTTAAAAATTTTCGTCCCTGAAAAGGAACAAAGCCGAAAGTTGTTTCACAAATCAACTCAACTTCCAGTGTTTTCACTACGGCTTAAGTTCTTCAACTTTTCAGTTTCTAAGAACTTTTCAAAAATTTCAAAAATTTGGCTAACACCCTAAATTTTCGAAAGATTTCGCCATAACCTCCCCAGCACCGGGAGCACGGGAAAATCCCGAAATTGCCATACAAGCCTTCTGATCTCAAAAAGAAAAAGAAAAAGAAAAAGCCAAGCGGCTAGCCAATCGGCTCATAAAATCATCATCACCCAAACAAAACAGTAAATTATGATAAACATGTACCTATTTATCGGGCAAACAAATTTATTCTTCTGCTCTAGCCTCTTTGCTATGACCTGTTCAATGTAAGTACATGTATATGCAAGCAAATGCGACAAATTTCCAATACAATTCACTGTTTCGTATAATTTGATTAAAGGTTCAACATTTAATTTAATCAAACAATACAACCATCAATCAATTAGCTGATTAGCTTTTCAAATTCACAACTTTGATACATAGTCAAAAAATCAGATTTTTGATGCCAAATCGCAACAATAGGCCCTATCTAATTTTGGTTCTCACACCAGTCAGTAGGAAATATATAGAAAGCCCACTTTCGTCACTCGAAAATAAATTCTAATGATGGAGCTCCATCATCAAAATCATCTCCGGGCGATTAGAGTGTAATTCTATATCTATCCAGTATATTAAAACTTCAAATACATGTCTGCAAGGCGTATATGCAAAATCTTTATATACTGGACTGTCCAAATCAATACAAATAAATAATCAAATACGAATAATTGATTTAAATTTTCAAAACAAAATTTGTTTTCACTTTAAAATCATACTCTTCACACTCGTTCTAGAATACTACTGATCCCATCTCTAACGAGTCATTCCCGTTGGATATTACTAATCCAGTTTTTGATGAATTCTTTCGTATGGTTCTAATGTGTCTTGTTCTCTGAGCTTGGTAAACCAAGGCTCTGATACCAAAATGAAACGACTGGGAATCTCGCTCGATCCGAATCAGTCGCTAAACCGACCAAGACCATTTGAAACGCCTGATTGTTTTGAGAACACGACAAAATAGAACGCAGACGGAAGGACATTTCAATATATATTACGACAATTCCATCAGAATACAAGATTATACAGAGTATGAATAAATATTACACAGAAATATTGGAGATTTAAATTACATTTAAATACATCGCAGCGGAAATAATACAAAACACAACTGAAGGAGATATACGGATACAGAGCTTTCCGGATATCATTCTAGTTGTAAACCAGGATCCTGTGGATATAAATCTGCAAAACCAAAACTACTAGCTGCCCGTGTCAAAAATAAGGGCACCCAGAGTTTAGGTTAAAACAATAAACTCCAGGTCAGTCATGGGACTGGTGTGAGAACTAAAACAGTTATTAATCTTTAATTTAAAGTTAGGTAAATCAAGGGACCACGCCGTATAACACGGAACGGGTTTCCTCCCAAGAACACCAGTGCATATAACAACAACGCAATGCTAAATAAAGAAAAATGAAGCTATTATAAGACCCAGGTCCTATCACACAATGCAACGCAAGCCGGAGTATAGGGTTTTCCCTTATAATAGCCAAACATGCTTAGTACGTTTAAAACAAATCATTTGATACTATTATATGTGCATAGTGTATAAAACAACTTCAAATCATAAATATCTATCATAGGCGGCATGGTTACCATATATCATGTCGCCATACTAGGCTCTACAATCAAAACTGCAAATGTCACGTATTTGGAAGTTGGATTTCCATCTATGAACCGAGGCAAAAGATAGTCCTCAACCGATTCGAGACGCTCTAGCCCGTGTCTTACGAACAGAACGCATCGTCCCTTGGAGCGACAGGGCCGGTCCACCGATGTGGATTAAAATGCCTGAACACTGCGTTTCCCCGCCCTTTGAGGCGTATATGAGCCAACGAATGGCTCCATCGGACCCAGATCGTCCGATCTAACCGAGGCGCCTCGCAACAGCAACAACCACACAGGTGAAAAGTATATAAATGTCAGGGCTGGTAGGTCACTGACACCACCCTAGCTAGAAGGAAACGGATGCCCACCCTGAGGTCCTCGCCCATTTCTGGTTCACAACCGGGGTGTGAGGCTCACGAATTCACGTTACACAAAGCTATGCCACACAGGTGGTGCTTTGATCATCAACCACAAGACTTTGCTTTTCAACAGAAGTCTTGATCATTTGCTTCTTAGGCATGCCACACAGGCAATTCACTCTATGCGTTTGATATCCATCTGTATATAACCCCTGAGCTCGTACGTCTCAGAGAAGGGCGTTAAGCAAGAGAATAAATTCTCTGCCGCCAAACAGATATATATTGAATAGAAATCAATCACACATACTAAAATCCAATGTCAGACACATAGTCCATTTACAAGTCCGTTCTGGGTCTGAACGAAACCGGAGGCACTTTTCTCGCATATCCATCGATCTCCAAGCACATCTGGACGACCACCGACTGATTCCCTCATCTTGGGTGTACAGCACAATCAAGATCATCAGTAATCACCCAAACGATGTGAAGACTTCCGGTCTTCAACCACCGTCTTCATCTTCGACACCACGTCGAAACAGTTATTCAGAATGGGATAAACCTAATCTTTCTGAATAACGCGCGTATATAATAAACAAGTGTTACACAAACACAATATACGCCTCATTCCAATTCAGAATATTCTTTAATCTTCTTTTGAATATCAATTCAAACTAGTCGGGATTAGCGAACCACACCGAAGTAATCATTTATTTTATTTCCCAATCCCAACCTATTCATCCCATGAAGTAAATCTGGTAATACTTCATATCTAACACCACAGTGTTATCGGTAAATTCAATTACCATTTCACGTTCAAATCTAATTAAAGATTTAGCTATCGCCTAGAGCAAAACTGGTGATACTCCATTCTCGATCATTTCAATCTAATTAAAGATTCATTAAAACTCCACTTAGTTTTAATCGTTAAGTAGGTTAAAGAATCAGTGTCATTTAAAACACGGTTCACGATAAACCCAAAATCACATTCCATTAATTATTGGGTTGAAGAACAAGTGTTATTTAAAACACTGTTCACGATAAACCCAAAAATCAATGCCAGTTCAATTACAATTAAATATCATTTAATTGTTACACTTCATTAAATCTAAATAAAAAGATTTAATCTTTTCTCAACTGGGTTCAAGAACAGTGTTGATGAAGACACCATTCATGTAACAACCCGTATTTTCAATAACCTGTTATAACATAAATGGAGGCTAAATTAAGCCGTAAAATCTGAATCAAGGGAAACGGGCTATGCCATTGCGTTTGTCTCGGAAAAATACGCGAAATAGAGTCCGAGTTTTCGAAAATCGGAGTCCGTATGACCAAGATATGGCCTCGCGAAGTTTCACGAAAAATTCCCAAATTAAAGTATACTTAATTAAGTGAAATGGGTTGCACAGAGAAATATATATATATATATATATATAATTGAAAATTAAATAAATAAATATGCAAAAATGTTCAAAACAGCGAATTGGGAGAGGGGAATAACCGAACCGGCCGATTTTTGAGGTCGACCCGAGCTCGCTGGGTCGACTAGGGGTTAATCCAGGGTGTTTGGCTGTCAACCCGTGGGCCGATTCGCTCAAATGCAGATTTTGCATTTGGATGGTTCTCATGGTTCATCTTTAATCTAAAGGCCCTAGATGGTTCCTACACTTGACTTCTTCCCCAAGACATGCTTTGATGGCTTGGATTGAATCTAGGTTTAATCCTATGGCCTAAAACACTTGCCTAATCTATAAATAAGACCCTAACCTATCCTAAATCCTCATTATTCATTCATGCAACTAAACTATGGCAAAATTGCTACTCTCATGGCCTCCACTCAACTATCCTAGCTTCCACTTCATTTCTATGAGAAGTTTCATGATCATGAGAGTATTAGAGAGTCCCTATGTTAGTATGAGAGCTTCTCAAGTTGATTTCAAGGCTAAAACTTTGATCTTTGTTCATAAAGATGGGGTTTTTATTGATTTGGAGTGTTCATTTTTGGGTTTTTGGGTGATGGCATGCATAGGCTTCATCACAAGCTTTAATTTAATCGATTTAGGCCTTCATAGCAATGTAAGCCCTTTCCCTACTCTTAGATATTAACTATGAAGTTAAATGTTCATGTTGCAAGTTTGGGTTTGATCATTGAGAATGATACATGCTATCATGTCATGCAAGTTTATGAAGTCATTATCTTGATCTTATGAGCTAAAAGCTACAACCTTTATGTTGAAATGTTGCATTATGCAACATGAGAACCTTCTTACCCTTTATGTCAACTTGCATATGAAGTCATAACTCTTATATGATGATATATGCGAGTTACTAGTCATCATTCCATGTCTTTTGTCAACATGATTCGCTTATGTGCCAAGTTTGGGTTTATGCATGTTTTTGAGGCTTAAGAATGTAACATGCAAGCTAATGAACACATTTGTGCCTGATTTGCCACAATGATTAACTTGTGGCTTAATATCCATTTTTTGCCATGCCTTTGCCAAGTCTCTTCTTTTAATCCATTACGTTGTTGCGAACGTATATGCGATTTTAAAAAGCGTTGGGGTCACATTATGGGAAAACATAATGATATGAACATGATTTGGGTAAATGGGTATAAACATGACAACATGTAACGTTAAATATGACATGTGGTTATACTTGAAAAACATGACTTGAAATATAACATGGAAGTTGACATGTAAGTATGCATAGAAACATAAGCTTGGGAATTTACCTATTAAGTTAGGTCTACCCATTGGGAATTTACCTATTAAGTTAGGTCTACCCAATTGCTTGAAAACTTGTAACATGTTTTGGAAACATAATGGACATGACACTTAGATAATATAAGTGTGGCCAACTCGAGGTTGGGTTGAGTTTGCAACGTAAAACTACCCGGAACCGACCGGCCTAACTAGTAGTTGCAAACAATAGGACCCAATGTGAGAAGTTGGTCATGTTGTGCTTGAACCCGAGGTTAGACCAAGTTGTGGTGTAAAGCTACCCGGAACCGACCGACTTAACTAGTAACCACAACAAAGTCTAATGTGAGAGGTTGGGGTGCATTAAGTAATTAATGCCACATGATAGGGTTAAGTTAATTTGATTAATGACTCTTAACCAAATATGACATGGACAAAGGGGTTAAGTAAATTGATTAGGCTAATGATACTTAACAAAACATGACAAGGTTGGGTAGGTTAAGTAACTTGATTTGCCTAATGACACTTAACCATTTTTATACGACTAGTGGACGGGGTTAAGTTAACCAACACTTAATCAATCCAACACGATAATTTGGTAAGGTTAAGTAAGTTTTTTTAATGACACTTAACCGAAAGATACAGTTAATGGATGGGGTTAAGATTAGACTCAACTAGTCTAAACATGATAATCGGATGGGGCTAAGTTAGCCTAGACTTAATTAATCCCACTTTGTAGTTTAATGGGGTTAAGTTAAACACTTAACTAATCTAACTCGTTAATTTGATGTGGGTAAGTGACCTATACTTAACCAATCTAACCCGTTAATTTGATGTGGTTAAGTGACCTAAACTTAACCAATCTAACTCGTTAATTTGATGTGGTTAAGTGATCTATACTTAACCAATCTAACTCGTGAATTTATTGAGGTTAAGTTAACCCATACTTAACCAATATAACGTGAAAACATGATAAGGCTAAGTCATGAATCGCTTGAATACACTTGACCGGTTTGACTAAGTAATTTGATAGGGTCAAGTTAATATATACTTAACCAACCTGAGCATGGTTTGTAGGGTTAAGTCTCGAACTTGGATACTTAGCCAATTTTGACATGATTTGTAGACGGGTTAAGTCTCGAACTTGGATACTTAGCCAATGTTGACATGATTTGTAGACGGGATTAAGTCATGAACTTAAGTGACACTTAATCTGTTATATAAACCCTAATTCGGAGGATTAGGTGGGTAACCGTAATTAACAAGGATAACGGGAATAAGGCTAAGTGGTAAACCTTAGTTGAAGGATAACTAAGTAATGATTCTTAGTCAAGGAAATTTAGACCAGTTCATAGATAGATGAGTAACCTGATACGGTTGGTCATCGTTTAAGTATACGAGTAGGAGCAAGTATCTGATTTAGATAAAGGCTCCAGCGAACTGGGTAACGAAGCAGTGGCTTCGGGGAACGTGAGGATATTCTTGGGATCCCTCTATGAGCTGCCAGGTAATTATACTAGGCTCATGAGAGGTTAAGGTCTGCGTTAGAAGAACCAAGAGTATGCCTTGGTTGCTATGCGAGCGACCTAAAGACGGGGATGGATAGGGGATAGTCGACGATACACGGTCGTACCCTAGATAGCATTTTTCGTCAGGCTACCTACCATCTTTGGTCAAGCATGTACGTACGGAAAGGCAGAGAACACCCAATAGACCATAATTGCTATCTAATTATGGTTGCGGTAAGGCTTGGATGTGGGTTGGCCAGTGTTGTGTTCTCATACAGGATTTATCCTGTCTAGTCTTTCGCTAGTTGAGGGAGGGGTCACGTGGGACCATAGCCACAGATAGAAAAACAGACCTTAGCATCTGCACCGGCAGATAAATCGAAAGCTCCCGACCGAGTCCTGTATTTCCTGACCTGCCCTGTGACAGGACTCGGATGGCACGATGTGATACATGTGCATACAGTCATGGAAAAACGATTCACGATGAATGCGTGGAAAAAAGGGCGCGGTTGACGGTTAGCGTAAATCCTAGTGGCCCTGGGTGGTTGAACCAAGACCGAGATACGAGAACGTGCAATAGGTAAGCATAATCCCTAGTAGCCCTAGGTAGCATAAGTCCTAGTTGTACAAACGATAATTCATGTTGGAAGACCCTAGCTAGGTTTAGGGTAACAGTCGAAACCGATCTTAAGGATCATGGAACTATGTTAAAGTAATATAGAATCTCATGGGAAAAGCCGTATAGTCTACGGCAAGGGACTGAACATTTACATGGAATAAAACATACGAGTTGAGTAACCTATATATGCGAGATATTAGGTTGGCATGGACCATTACTCGACTTTTGAGTAAGGGTCATTCATGGTTAACACATGATACGGTGGGGATACTAGTACGGTAGGTGCAGAGCTAAAAGACAGGATAGATACCAAGGGACGTTATATGTGATAGATATCTTGGGGATATTATACTTGACGGGAACCTGACGATGGGATACCTTGTTTTATCTTGACACCGTAATTCATCATGACACCTTAGTTTATCTGAGTTCAGTAGTTCATCCTGTTATTTTGATTTAGCTTATCTATCATGTCATCATGCTTATGTTCATCTCAGTTTCTCATGTCAGTTAACTTTACTAGTTTTTATGCTGATAGTAGATAGGGCTTACTCAGTCTTTTTGACTGACCTGTTTTGTTTCGCCTCTTTTCTTCCGTTTCCCCCCCCCCAGGTTACAGGGAGGAAACACTGTTGTTTAGTTCGGACTTCTTCTGCTTGAAGGTCATCATGGATGGCTTGGACTTTTCTTGGCTATGGCTACTTTACTGTTTTTACTTGGGGAATAATTTATGGAAAAGTCTTTATGCTTCTTTACTACTGCAAGACAGGTTTTGATGTACTCTGATGTAAAAAGGCGTTAGACCTTAATTATTATTGTTTATGAAAGTTCGATTTTACTTCAGCTATTTTATATGTTCTGTCTTGTGATATTTCTGTGCATGTTTACCAATAATGCCCCTCTAAAGCTAGTGCATTCCTTTGCGAGTGACCCTAGCGGAGGCGGGGTGTTACATTTGGTATCAGAGCAGAAGGTTACCAGACTGGGCAAAAGTTTTTAAAGACCTTCTGAAAATTATTTGAAAATCGTTTACAAAGAAGCATTTTTCAAGAAAATTTTCTTTTAAAAGAAAAAGGCTATTCCCCAAAGGCCATTAGCACTATCCTCGTTTCCTTAATTGAATCTCTTTTTCCTTCTTTCCTCCATCTGTAGTCACAGTGGTTTTAACTGCGACTAGTCTTTTCTATCTACAAAAGTGTTTTCCATGCGATGGAGGTGGTTCTCGAGAGACCAGTGGCCGCGTTATAAGGAAGGATAGTGAGAAAGAGGATAAAGGATACGAGCTTAAGGATGAGCAACTTGTTGGTATGGCTTAGTCCTCAAAGGAGGGAGAAAGATGAACAACGAAACCCATGACGAGAGAGTACCTTTGGCATGGTAAAACGGGGTGAATAGTTAAGTATTATGGGACAAGGACAAGATCATCGGGAGGGTAATAGTATGCTCTCATTTCTAGGGTACCTCGGAAGGAGGGTAACGATCTTGTTCAAGGTTTAGCTCTTCTTCTCTATCATCCCGTTAGGAATTTATCTTGATCATCGTATCATTTAAGTCTGCTTCGATAGTTGAGTCTCTGCACCTTAAGTACTAGCATAATAGAGAATCCCATTTTTGTCTCAAAGTCCTATTGGAGAATTAGTCCATTTATTCATGGCTTGTTTGGATTTGAGAATGTCTATGTCAAGTGTTGAGCTTGGAAATAATGCTTATATTTATAAGCTATGGATGGATTCTAAGGATGCAGTGGTTATCCAGTAAGGGGTGCCACTCTCGGTTTTGATAGGAGGGTAGTTAGATTCTTGACTAGCCTTGGTAATACCCTCGAAGTATCGTGTAACCTTTTTGAGGTTCTGTCATGACTAGTTACTTAGAATCCCTTGATGCCTTTATTGGAAATTTGAAGCCCGATCGAGCGGTGTTCGCCGATAAGACGGATGGTTTACTTCACTTATGCGTGGGTTATAGAAATCACCCTAGTAAGTGCGCATGATAACCTGATTGACATCTGTTTACTTTCAAGAGAAAGTTCTTCTACATGGAATGCCTTATAGTATATAAACGAGATCCAAGATTCACTAGTGAATTTTGGAAAGCTTGCTTGAGATCATGAGTACGCAGTCATGTTTGCGTCAAGTATTCTAGCAAAAGGATAAGTGCAAGTGGAACGAGAGGCGACGAAGAAATGAGTTCCAGCTCATGTTATGGAAACAGGAATAAGAAGCTACAAAATCGCGAAGTTAAAAGACGACTTTGATGGTCAAAGACTAGATACGCGCATGATATCTCTTTTTGGGAGTATATCCTTGATCCCTGTTTTCTGTAGAGCTTACTTGTAGGCTATCTTTTGTGGACATCCTCTCGGTCCTATTCTCCGTTACAAACCCTGTAAGGAGTTTGTCCTGTTTCAGGGAATTCTAGGTAGAACCCTATGGATGTAAACATGAATTTGAAACATGTTATGATTGATATGGTTGCATGTGGTTGCAAGTGGTTGCTCGTGGATGCGCGAATACACATTAGATACTAGCTCGACTCGGTCACATTTCATATTGCATATGCACGAGTATTTATACTTGTTTATTGATGAAATCGAATGTATTATCATGCGGTTGTTGCATATGAATGAATGATTGTGCACGCATATAGTATCTATATGACTAGGACTATTTGCATACATGTTGGATTCATGGCACTATACATATTTTGCATTATAAAGATTATTCAGGCCTGATCATTAGCATTAGCTAAGGAACATGTACACACATGTTTTGCATATATTCATACAGCATTAGAAATCATCTAAGGACAATGGTTGCTTGTGGATGATGTTTCGAGTAGATGGATGATGGATGGTAGGATATGTTCTTCCTAACTTGGAGATTTCGGGGACGAAATCCTAAAAGGTGGGGAGAATGTAACAACCCGTATTTTCAATAACCTGTTATAACATAAATGGAGGCAGAATTAAACCGTAAAATCTGAATCAAGGGAAACGGGCTATGCCATTGCGTTCGTCTCGGAAAAATACGCGAAATAGAGTCCGAGTTTTCGAAAATCGGAGTCCGTATAACCAAGATATGGCCTCGCGAAGTTTCACGAAAAATTCCCAAATTAAAGTATACTTAATTAAGTGAAATGGGTTGCGCAGAGAAATATATATATATTGATATATATATATATATAATTGAAAATTAAATAAATAAATATGCAAAAATGTTCAAAACAGCGAATTGGGAGAGGGGAATAACCGAACCGGCCGATTTTTGAGGTCGACCCGAGCCCGCTGGGTCGATTAGGGGTTAATCCAGGGTGTTTGGCTATCAACCCGTGGGCCGATTCGCTCAAATGCATATTTTGCATTTGGATGGTTCTCATGGTTCATCTTTAATCTAAAGGCCCTAGATGGTTCCTACACTTGACTTCTTCCCCAAGACATGCTTTGATGGCTTGGATTGAATCTAGGTTTAATCCTATGGCCTAAAACACTTGCCTAATCTATAAATAAGACCCTAACCTATCCTAAATCCTCATTATTCATTCATGCAACTAGACTATGGCAAAATTGCTACTCTCATGGCCTCCACTCAACTATCCTAGCCTCCACTTCATTTCTATGAGAAGTTTCATGATCATGAGAGTATTAGAGAGTCCCTATGTTAGTATGACAGCTTCTCAAGTTGATTTCAAGGCTAAAGCTTTGATCTTTGTTCATAAAGATGGGTTTTTTTTATTGATTTGGAGTGTTCATTTTTGGGTTTTTGGGTGATGGCATGCATAGGCTTAATCACAAGCTTTAATTTAATCGATTTAGGCCTTCATAGCAATGTAAGCCCTTTCCCTACTCTTAGATATTAACTATGAAGTTAAATGTTCATGTTGCAAGTTTGGGTTTGATCATTGAGAATGATACATGCTATCATGTCATGCAAGTTTATGAAGTCATTATCTTGATCTTATGAGCTAAAAGCTACAACCTTTATGTTGAAATGTTGCATTATGCAACATGAGAACCTTCTTACCCTTTATGTCAACTTGCATATGAAGTCATAACTCTTATATGATGATATATGCGAGTTACTAGTCATCATTCCATGTCTTTTGTCAACATGATTCGCTTATGTGCCAAGTTTGGGTTTATGCATGTTTTTGAGGCTTAAGAATGTAACATGCAAGCTAATGAACACATTTGTGCCTCATTTGCCACCATGATTAACTTGTGGCTTAATATCCATTTTTTGTCATGCCTTTGCCAAGTCTCTTCTTTTAATCCATTACGTTGTTGCGAACGTATATGCGATTTTAAAAAGCGTTGGGGTCACATTATGGGAAAACATAATGATATGAACATGATTTGGGTAAATGGGTATAAACATGACAACATGTAACGTTAAATATGACATGTGGTTATACTTGAAAAACATGACTTGAAATATAACATGGAAGTTGACATGTAAGTATGCATAGAAACATAAGCTTGGGAATTTACCTATTAAGTTAGGTCTACCCATTGGGAATTTACCTATTAAGTTAGGTCTACCCAATTTCTTGAAAACTTGTAACATGTTTTGGAAACATAATGGACATGACACTTAGATAATATAAGTGTGGCCAACTCGAGGTTGGGTTGAGTTTGCAACGTAAAACTACCCGGAACCGACCGGCCTAACTAGTAGTTGCAAACAATAGGACCCAATGTGAGAAGTTGGTCATGTTGTGCTTGAACCCGAGGTTAGACCAAGTTGTGGTGTAAAGCTACCCGGAACCGACCGGCTTAACTAGTAACCACAACAAAGTCTAATGTGAGAGGTTGGGGTGCATTAAGTAATTAATGCCACATGATAGGGTTAAGTTAATTTGATTAATGACTCTTAACCAAATATGACATGGACAAAGGGGTTAAGTAAATTGATTAGGCTAATGATACTTAACAAAACATGACAAGGTTGGGTAGGTTAAGTAACTTGATTTGCCTAATGACACTTAACCATTTTTATACGACTAGTGGACGGGGTTAAGTTAACCAACACTTAATCAATCCAACACGATAATTTGGTAAGGTTAAGTAAGTTTTTTTAATGACACTTAACCGAAAGTTACAGTTAATGGATGGGGTTAAGATTAGACTCAACTAGTCTAAACATGATAATCGGATGGGGCTAAGTTAGCCTAGACTTAATTAATCCCACTTGGTAGTTTAATGGGGTTAAGTTAAACACTTAACTAATCTAACTCGTTAATTTGATGTGGGTAAGTGACCTATACTTAACCAATCTAACCCGTTAATTTGATGTGGTTAAGTGACCTAAACTTAACCAATCTAACTCGTTAATTTGATGTGGTTAAGTGATCTATACTTAACCAATCTAACTCGTGAATTTATTGAGGTTAAGTTAACCCATACTTAACCAATATAACGTGAAAACATGATAAGGCTAAGTCATGAATCGCTTGAATACACTTGACCGGTTTGACTAAGTAATTTGATAGGGTCAAGTTAATATATACTTAACCAACCTGAGCATGGTTTGTAGGGTTAAGTCTCGAACTTGGATACTTAGCCAATTTTGACATGATTTGTAGACGGGTTAAGTCTCGAACTTGGATACTTAGCCAATGTTGACATGATTTGTAGACGGGATTAAGTCATGAACTTAAGTGACACTTAATCTGTTATATAAACCCTAATTCGGAGGATTAGGTGGGTAACCGTAATTAACAAGGATAACGGGAATAAGGCTAAGTGGTAAACCTTAGTTGAAGGATAACTAAGTAATGATTCTTAGTCAAGGAAATTTAGACCAGTTCATAGATAGATGAGTAACCTGATACGGTTGGTCATCGTTTAAGTATACGAGTAGGAGCAAGTATCTGATTTAGATAAAGGCTCCAGCGAACTGGGTAACGAAGCAGTGGCTTCGGGGAACGTGAGGATATTCTTGGGATCCCTCTATGAGCTGCCAGGTAATTATACTAGGCTCATGAGAGGTTAAGGTCTGCGTTAGAAGAACCAAGAGTATGCCTTGGTTGCTATGCGAGCGACCTAAAGACGGGGATGGATAGGGGATAGTCGACGATACACGGTCGTACCCTAGATAGCATTTTTGGTCAGGCTACCTACCATCTTTGGTCAAGCATGTACGTACGGAAAGGCAGAGAACACCCAATAGACCATAATTGCTATCTAATTATGGTTGCGGTAAGGCTTGGATGTGGGTTGGCCAGTGTTGTGTTCTCATACAGGATTTATCCTGTCTTGTCTTTCGCTAGTTGAGGGAGGGGTCACGTGGGACCATAGCCACGGATAGAAAAACAGACCTTAGCATCTGCACCGGCAGATAAATCGAAAGCTCCCGACCGAGTCCTGTATTTCCTGACCTGCTCTGTGATAGGACTCGGATGGCACGATGTGATACATGTGCATACAGTCATGGAAAAACGATTCACGATGAATGCGTGGGAAAAAGGGCGCGGTTGACGGTTAGCGTAAATCCTAGTGGCCCTGGGTGGTTGAACCAAGACCGAGATACGAGAACGTGCAATAGGTAAGAATAATCCCTAGTAGCCCTAGGTAGCATAAGTCCTAGTTGTACAAACGATAATTCATGTTGGAAGACCCTAGCTAGGTTTAGGGTAACAGTCCAAACCGATCTTAAGGATCATGGAACTATGTTAAAGTAATATAGAATCTCATGGGAAAAGCCGTATAGTCTACGGCAAGGGACTGAACATTTACATGGAATAAAACATACGAGTTGAGTAACCTATATATGCGAGATATTAGGTTGGCATGGACCATTACTCGACTTTTGAGTAAGGGTCATTCATGGTTAACACATGATACGGTGGGGATACTAGTACGGTAGGTGCAGAGCTAAAAGACAGGATAGATACCAAGGGACGTTATATGTGATAGATATCTTGGGGATATTATACTTGACGGGAACCTGACGATGGGATACCTTGTTTTATCTTGACACCGTAATTCATCATGACACCTTAGTTTATCTGAGTTCAGTAGTTCATCCTGTTATTTTGATTTAGCTTATCTATCATGTCATCATGCTTATGTTCATCTCAGTTTCTCATGTCAGTTAACTTTACTAGTTTTTATGCTGATAGTAGATAGAGCTTACTCAGTCTTTTTGACTGACCTGTTTTGTTTCGCCTCTTTTCTTCCGTTCCCCCCCCCCAGGTTACAGGGAGGAAACACTGTTGTTTAGTTCGGACTTCTTCTGCTTGAAGGTCATCATGGATGGCTTGGACTTTTCTTGGCTATGGGTACTTTACTGTTTTTACTTAGGGAATAATTTATGGAAAAGTCTTTATGCTTCTTTACTATTGCAAGACAGGTTTTGATGTACTCTGATGTAAAAAGGCGTTAGACCTTAATTATTATTGTTTATGAAAGTTCGATTTTACTTCCGCTATTTTATATGTTCTGTCTTGTGATATTTCTGTGCATGTTTACCAATAATGCCCCTCTAAAGCTAGTGCATTCCTTTGCGAGTGACCCTAGCGGAGGCGGGGTGTTACAATTCACGACAAACCCAAATCACATTTGATATCAAATACAAGGCTCTGAATAGAAAATATATCGGCTTATATTTAATATCAAATTCTACGACCAACAAATATCGTATTGGAAATAACGATATAAATATGTATATCTTTCAAATTTCCATAACAACACCTGTATAATCACGAAATCCAACATCGAAATATTCCGAAGACAATTTCGATTCAAATCCATTCCAATGCAATTATTGGAAATTCAGGTTATTTTCAAAACCATTTCAAATCCAATTTATTTATTTAAAAATAAATAGAATTTTAATCCTAGTTCAAAACTAGTTCATTTCGATAAAAATCTATTTTTATCTTTTCAAATATGGAGTTTTTCATCCCAATTCATCCCAAATCATTTCTTATGATTTTACACAAATTATTGATATTTTTAATAATTTTATCAAGGCCCGTACAGTCGATTTCCATCAACGGCCATCGAACTGCACTTACAGCGACCTTTTCCAAATTTGATTTGGACATAATTCCAAATCCGATCGTTAGATTTCAAATTTCTAATATTCGTTAGAAAGCTGTTTTCGATACGAACCTAACGGTTCCGGTTTCAGGAGAATCCGACGGTCGGATCTCCCGCAATATCCATTCGAAGTCAATGGTCGAAATTCGCGAACTGCCGTTGCGCGGCGCGTTCTATTCAGGCCATTATATTATGTATATAATATACACTTCGTCGATTTCCTTTTAAAACGTATTATACAAATCGTTTTAAATTCATTTTCAAAACGATTTCAACTTCATTTCAAATTCAAATCAAAATTGAAATTTTCCTTATAAATTCGTTTTAAATTCATTTCAAATTGATTTCAATTCAAATTGATTTCTAATTCAATTCATTTTCAGTTCAATTCAATTTCAATTCGAATTCATTTATATTCAATTTCAATTCGAATTCACTTATATTCAATTTCAATTCGAATTCATTTCTATTCAGTTTCAGTTCGAATTTCAATTCTTTTCAAAATATCAGATTTTGAAATCACTTTCGATATTCATTATAAAATGAATAAAATCGATATAAATATCGTTCACGTCAAAATGGCGTCAATCTAATCAACACGGCTTCATATATTTCTATTTTCATATATTCTATTTCAAATATTTCTTTTTCAAATATTTCTATTCAGATATTTCTTTTTCAAATATTTCTATTCAAAACTTGAATGAAGCCCAATAAATTACCATATAATGTTAATTATATGGATTTTCTACACCACATGTACACAATAACAACGATGAATAATCAACCATTATCCAAAGTGCATTCTACACTGTATAACCATCAAATATAAATATTTAACACTCATAACAGTCTGTAAATCAATCGATCGACATGCAACTAAACAATCGGGATTTGTGTACGTCAAATATCATCCCAATACCCGTGTGGGATTTCAATCAATCAAACACAGATTTTATTTGTGCAGTTGGGTGATGTGTAAAATTTATCGTCCCAATCAATATCAGTCAAATGTGTGTATATAAACAAATTGTCTGATTTGTTTATTTTATTTCATTTCATATATACGTTAAAAATTCTATTTTTAATTATAAAATATTTTCCACTATAAAATATTTTATTTCATTTCACATCACACAATCAACTACACATCAAAATCAAACAACCAAGCATACAAGCCGTCCATGGTCTGTGGACGACGGGTGTCGGGTGCTACTAAACACAGTCTGCATCCTAGTATATATTTCAACTAGAAAATTAAGTAAAAGGTGAGGAGTACTCACAAATTAGCAAATTCAATCCTACAACTCTTCTTTGTAGAAATTTTCGCCGTTCTCGCCTCTTGCCACTTTCTTTGCCCGTATTCCCTACATATGTAAAAATCACATTTTTACTTCGCTATTCAATATATAAAAATCGAATTTTTACTTTGCTATTCAATATATAAAAATCGAATTTTTACTTTGCTATCCAATATATAAAAATCGAATTTTTACTTTGCTATTCAATATATAAAAATCGAATTTTTACTTTGCTATTCAATATATAAGAATCGAATTTTTACTTTGCTATTCAATATATAAAAATCGAATTTTTACTTTGCTATTCAATATATAAAAATAGAATTTTTACTTACTGTTCATATGAATAAAAAAAATCTAATCTTCTCTTCTATAAAAATGTAATATTTTCATATAGAAAAATATAATCTTTCCCTTATAAAAATCAAATCTTTTTATTCAATAAAAATAAAACAGATTTTTAATAAATAAATGAAGATAAAATAAATGGGAGAACTTATAGCACATGGTGAGGAGGGTAAAGATGTAGCACCGGAGTTGCTGAGGTGGCGGGGAGGCTCCTTAGGGCGGATTGGAGGGGAGGAGATGGAGGCAGAGGGGGGGTTTCGCAGGCTGAAGAGAGGGGGGGTCGCGCATCGCTCAGGAGGGGGGTTCGTAGTCGGCAGCAAAGGGGGGTCGCGCAGCCACAACAGGAGGGGGGTTTCGCGGTCGGAAGAGAGGGGGGGTCCGCGGCGGCTTGGCGGGGGGTCGACGTGGATCGGCTTCTCTCTTTTTTTTTTCGGAAAATCGATTTGTAAATAATGAAAGGGGAAAGAGAAAGCTGAGGGGGGGGGGATATTATATAAGTAAATTTTTTTATTAATTCTCTAAAAAAGCAACTTTTATTTTTGACCTCTAAACGAGGTCCACCGCCTGTCGTCCATAGCTAATTACTCCCATTCCGAACACAATGGGATATGTATCGTAAGCTGGTTCGATTGTTTCGATCAGTTTCCGTCAAAATCAACATATAACTCTATATATTGAATTCCGAACACAATGGCCACATACTTTCTAGAAAAATTCCCAAAAAATATTTTCTAGCTTTGTATTGATGATACGGTCCTAACAAAACTAGTTTCGTCGAATTTTGAGACCGTTTGAAAAATGGCCATTTTCCAGTCGATTAAATACAACTAAAATGGTCAAAACACGTTTTCCTTTGCCACGCTCACATATTGATTAGAAAAATTATGAAATTTGGAATCAAACAATAATTTGACATCACGGATCCAACAAAAGTGGTTTTCTCGAAATCCGAGGTCGTTTGCAAAATTTCCATTTTTAAGGGCCTGAATTCCATAACGACTATTCAGAATTTTCAACTGGACATATCTTTTGATTCCCGCTATGAAATTTTGATTTTTCAGATTCGTTGGAAAGATATTATCAATTAGATTCGAATATTTTTGGTTTCACTAAAATCCGACTTATTTTGAATCCTGTACATCCATTTGAAGTTTGAAATCTCGAACTACCGCGCCATTTTCAATTCCTTTTATATTTTAAAATAAATATTTTATTCTAACGATCTATATAAACATATTCGTTCGAATTCTATTCAAAATAAATTTCTCGTCATTATTATTTAAAATAATTCATTTTAAATAATCAAAATTCACTAAAATTGCGAAAATAAAAAAATTAAACTGGCCTAGATTTCCGAGTTATAACAGTTATGTTTTACAATGTTATTGAATTGTATTGTATTGGCTAAATTAACACTTACTTCTATGACTATAATATCAGTGATGCTACCTTGAACTAATTATTTTCACTGGACATCTGTCCAGCTATGTTTTCTTACCAATATGTTAAAACAGAAGCTTAGTAAAATAGATTACCCAAACAGATTTTTCTATTAACTCAACTAAATTTCTAACAACTTATTTCGCGGATTAACACAATCGATAAATAAAA
The DNA here is from genome assembly GCA_030737875.1 of Allium sativum. Classification (NCBI taxonomy): domain Eukaryota; kingdom Viridiplantae; phylum Streptophyta; class Magnoliopsida; order Asparagales; family Amaryllidaceae; genus Allium; species Allium sativum. The sequence goes on from CM060923.1 coordinate 164,707,952, forward strand.
CTAAATATGAAATTGAAACGCTATTATAGATTCAAAATTACCCTTTCATTTTGGCTTTTAATGCACCTGTGAATAATGGGAGTACCTCACTGCACTATAAATGTGGTGGGATGGAGTTGTTAAATCTCTTCAACAATTATTGTCTCATTTAATTAATACCCGTTTTTCTTAAATTCCAATTTTGAGGAAGATCTTATATTAGTCGTGTTGTGATTGCAAAAGCTTACAGTTATGCTAAATTAACGTTTTGTTATTGACATTTTTAATTTTTGTAGTGGAAGAATTCCATGAATTTACATTCTTAGATCTAAAAAATAATCGTATCAAGCATGACCTTTTGGTCTGTAGTTGTGAAATGCATTCAAGAGTCTTAAGACGGACATGGTATACTGTTGCAAAATAGGACTTAACTGAGTAATATTTAGAAGGTAACCGAGGAAAAGCTTCATAGGGAGGTGGATGTTGGCAATGACCAATTATTATGTAGGTGATTTTTGGCATCGAGATGGTAGCCAAATGTTCTATTTGGTTGTTTGTTAATACGTCAATGGATGATAGAGAAGAGTGATAATCTTAGCATATAGTTTGTATGTTCGTCTTATTAGTTAAGTCATGGAGGGAGTTTATCTACCTTTGATAGTTGTGTTATTTTCGATTCCAATGTGTGTGTCATGAAATTATATATGAGCATTTCCCTAACATAAGCCCATTAAAGCATGTAAATTTTTTTTCCGTACATCATAGAAGTATAAACTTATTCCAAGGAAACATATAGTAAACAAATTACATATGATGGCCAAAATAGAAACAAAAGAAAAAGGTATGTCAGAAATGCCCATCTTTTATAGACAAAATATATTTCATTACATTATAGGTGTGTTTTGTCTTTGCGACCTCTATCCAAAACCTTCCACTTTCTCAGCCTCATTTCTTTCATAAGTCATTTTTTAACTCATTTCTCTTTCTATCCCACATCATTTATGCAATCATAATAGCTATTGAGAGGCAAAAAAATTTAAAGAGATTCAAAATATTATTTTCATTCCTTTTAAATTCTTGCATCATTCAACAATCTCACGGAAACCAGTGGTATTTTAGAAAGACACCTGAGTAGTGCGTCGAAGTCGAGATGGAAATGCATAAAAAGAAGTGAATCTAAGTTCTCAGCGAAAGCAACGAAGTGTTGATGACAAAAAATGCCATCAGACCCAAAGATTCTCTATTACTAGAGAATAGCGTTTTGCGTAAGGAAAATTAATGTGCGGAAAGCAGTAAAAGACACAAAGGTTTAGCGGTTAGGTCCGTGAGGGGCGTACGCCTACTTTGAAGGAGTTTGATGGTCTTTATTCACAAATAAGAGTTACAAGCGTTGAACTTCATCATGGCATTCGTTTACAAGTTGTTCTCTGTATTTTGAAGTCGTATTGGTCATATGCCAATCTATTAAATAATAGTAAAGTAGAAGAATTTCTTTCTCTCTCCTTGATTTTAGGAGTTACCTCTCTTTTCCTTAATTCTCCCTTGATATTTAATATTTGAATTTTTAATTATCAATTAAATTATTTAACTAACCTCTCATTATTTTATATTATGATATATATATATAGATTTAAAACTTATGCATAATTAATCTACAAATACTTGATATATTGACTTCGAATAGTAGGTCCATATGGTTATATCAATTATACAATGCCAAATTCAAATTGTTTAAATAAATTTAATCAGAGAATATATTTATTAATGAACCATGATTAAATATGTATATGACTATTTGTTCTAGTAAAAATGGTAAAACTGAGACGACCCGAACTTCCCCGGTAAGGAAAGCACGGATTGAATTGAGAACAACACACATCGGAACGCAAACAGAAGAACATTTCAATGCTATTACAACAATTCCATCAGATGCAAGAATATACAGAGAATAAATGAATATTATACATCAGAGAAATATCAGAGATTATAATAAATTACATAGTAGCGGAAAAACAATTCAAAACACAACTGAAAGTAATACACGGAAACAGAGCTTTCCGAGCATCGTTCCAGCTGTAAATTAGGATCTTATGAATATAAATCTGCAAAACCAAAACTATTAGCTGCCAATGTCGAAAATAAGGGCACCTAGAGTTTAGGTTAAAACAATAAACTCCAGGTCAGTCATGTGACTGGTGTGAGAACTAAAACAGTTACTTAAAACTTTACTTCAAAGGAGAGTAATTCAAGGGACCACGCCGTATAACACAGAACGAGCTTCCTCCCAAGAACACTAGTGCATATAACAAAACATCGCAATGCTTTTTGAAAAAATGAAGCTATCATAAGACCCAGGTCCCATCTGTAATGACCCAGATTTCTGTAACATCAGAGTTGACTATATACATCATACGTCCAACCCAAATATCACGAAAATACAGAACATTTTTTTTTTAGAAGAAAGAGATAGAAGAAGAACAGAAATAACAACACAGAATCTCACATCGCAGCGGGACAATATATAATATATTATAACTTTTGAAATACAAAATCTCAACTGTACAACATACACTTATCAGAGTACAACACTTACAACATAGCGGAACAAACTATAAGTAGATAACGCTGAAGCCTCCTGCTCCAAGCTCCATTAGATATATCTGAAAAATCCTGAACTACTTGACTGCCCGTACAAATTTAGGCACCCAAGAGTTTAGGTAGAACAAAACAAAATAAACTCCGGGTCAGTCATGGGACTGGTATGAGTAAATAGTTTAAAACAGTTTCAGAAAACTAAATGATATCTCATAAGACCACGCCGTATAACACGGAATGGGTTTTTCCCTTATGAAAATCCAAACACTTGACTTATCTTTATATCAAAACTCTTTTGATATTATAATAATGTCTAAATCAAGTAAATAACAATCTAGTGGAACGTTTGCATCTCACGTTCCACATATATATACAATCAAAACCGCAAGCACGTATTGGGTAATGGATTTCCTACTATGACAAGGTATGGAACCACCTTCCGCTGGTATATCTCTAGAGGAGAATACACCGAGTTCAACAAGAACATCTTGCAACTCAGCCACACATGACCGACCACTCATTTCGCTTGAGTGTATCGAATGTATATCACCAACGGTTGGAATCAGCAACCGTTTCCCGAATGGGACAGCATCGACAATAGATTTTTAGAAGTAAATGAAACTCTAGATCAGGTGATTATACACCCTAATAGGTGCGACCTACATAGCCATGCTGCTTGCCCGATTTCTGTCATTTACCGGATGATGAGGCTAGAAGCTACGCTTTATCATCACACCAGATTCACTTCGAATGTCACATTGTCAAATCCATCAAATCACCGATTAACGTCTACAACAATACATTACGTGTCAGCTAAAAGAAGTTTCCTTCTCCGCTTCCACTCTTGGTACGGTTGAAGAAATCAATGTACGTGACCTTTCTGGAAATACTCTGTCAGACATTCATCCATACAAGTCACCCAGGAACACGATGAACTGAAGGCACTATATCTATTAATAGAAAAAGTCCTTGCACTCTACTCCGTCTTCGATTATTTTTATATAATCTGATTCGCACGCTACTGCCGATATGGAGTGGTTCTTCGGATAATAATCCAACCGGTCTCTCCATATTGACAACGATGGTCAAAACTTCGATAGTCTGTGATTTAACTATCGAATAAAAACAAGTGTTTCGATAGTCGATGATTTAACTATCGAATAAAACAAGTGTTCAACCAAACATCCAACAATCACTGAACCTTTAATTAATATTCCATTAATTAAATCTATTCTCTATTTCTTTATCAATATTTGTTAACCAAATATTTTCAATAACCATGTTGGCCCTTTTGCGTTATTTGGAAAACATTTCCGAATATCACCTTCTTTTATTTTCTATACTAGGAAATATTCATTATTCTATTTCCCAGCTTTGCACATATTTGGGTTAAAACAGATGTTGTGTAAAACATCATTACGGCAACCCAAATACAGTATTTAACTAATTCTTATTCCACATTGATCTTCGAGCCTGAATCTTGCTACTTATCGGTATATCATGAAATCAACCAAGTTGGGGTATAATTCCCTCTCAGACCTTGACTGAATAACATTTAACGTCAAAACAGACAAGACTACTTACTCGAATAACCAATACCATACAACTGATTATTCACCTTCAAACACATATACATTTTCTCTTTCTATTCTTACTAGATTTTATTCCTAGTCTTCTTTTTTTTATTATAATATTCTATTTCTAAGTTCGTTTTCTTATCGACTTCTATATATTTTGATATGTTAATTTCTAACTATCAAATTATCTTAAAAATATTCTATCTCCTTAAATTCCCGGAAAAATTCGCCATAACCTCCTTTGTACCGGGAGCATCGGGAAATTTCAAATAGCTTTCCCGGTCCTTCTCATCTCAAAAAGAAAAAGAAAAAGCCAAGCGGCTTGCCGATACGGCGCATAAAATCTCATATATGAATTAAATACGTACCTTTTTGTCGGGCATTCTATTTATTTCACTTCTATACTTTATTCCATACCTGTCTCCTGTATATTTATGCCTGTCCAATCTATTTTAACTATACTAATCGTTTTAACTCAATTTGTTAATTAAATCTGTTGCTTAACCTTTCAGTCTATTTCACCTTCATATTTGAACATGACATGTTCAAATATATTTTAACTGCATATTAACAAATTCTAATTATACTCAAACTCTCGTTTCCTTAACGACTTCTCATTCAAATCCCAATTCAATTTTATTTGAATTCTTTTTATTTAAACTTCATTTGAATTCTATTTGCATCCCTATATTTAAACTTCATTTGAATTCTATATTCAAATTCTATAGTTAAACTCCATTTGAATTCTATTATTCAAATCTATTCAAATTCTATTGTTTAAATTCCATTTAAATCCTATATTCAAATCGTTTAAAGTCTATTTGAATTTCTATATTCAAATCTATAGTTTAAAGTCCATTTGAATTTCTATATTCAAATTCTCTATTTCAATTCCTTATATTCAAAGTCCATTTGAATTCTCGGCATTATTTATAAACAACGTTTATAACTTCAATTCAAATCCCACCTTTCCATTTATAAACAACGTTTATAAATTCAATTCAAATCCCATATTTTCATTTATAAACAAAGTTTGTAAATTTCGATTCAAATCCCATATTTTCATTTATAAACAATGTTTATAAATTCGATTCAAATCCCATCTTTCTATTTATAAACAACGTTTATAAATTCATATTCAAATCCCATCTTTTCATTTATAAACAACGTTTATAAATTCGATCACTTGTTTTATATACCTTCAAAACAAGTTAATATTTTCTATAGTTTTATTAAAAATTCAAATTCTATTTATAAAAATAGAATTTCCTTTTAAAATATCAAATACCCTTTCCGATATTTTTATGAATCAATATTCAAGCTCTAGTGGTATTTTCAACAATCAAATCAACCAATTTTCAATCATTTGATTTTTAACACAACATATATGAATATATATGAAATCAAACAAACAACAACAGATAATATATTTTTGAGGAATCCAGTTGGATTCCTCCAACCTGTTTTCCTGCATCCACAGATGTTAGTCAACATAGTAATACCCATCCTGCTTCGAGGCAGGATATCGCGGTATAGAAGGTCATCCACTAATCATAGCGTGGGGCGTATAGGGTAATCATCCGCTATGAAACCGCGGGCATCCGCTAATGATACTGCGGGAATCAAACCAATCATCAACCCAATATATATATATATCCTAAATAACTAATATATATAAATCAAGCAAAAGGCATTCAAAACAAGCAACAACAATTATTTTTACTGAATAAAATAATTCTAAATAATAGGTGTAACAACCCGGAAAATCTGGGCCAGTTTAGAATTTTTATATATTGAACTTCGATATAAAAATAGAATTTTTATATAAGAAACTTCGAAATAAAAATAGAATTTTTATATATTGAACTTTGAAATAAAAATATGATTTTTATATATGAAATAGCGAAGTTAAAACTTGATTTTTACATATGTAGTGAAAGCGGACAACGAAGGTGACAAAAAGGCGAAACGACGAAGACTTCTGCAAATGAAAAACCGTGGAGCTAGGATAGCTATATGTGAGAACTTCTCACTCTAAATTCTCATTTTCTTGTTATATATATATATACTAGGATGCAGACGGTGCTTAGTAGCACCCGACACAATCGTCCACAGACCATGGACTTGTTTGTTTGGCTGTTTGGTTATTGTTTGCGATATTGGTTTGAATGTGGTTTGTGGTGTGAAAAATCGAATCGATAAATTGGTTAGGATTAGACGTGCGCCGTTATAAGGCGAAGGAGTAAGGCTAGGTTAGACTCTTACTCCAAATTTTGTGGTTTGCATAATGAAATGGATTTGATGGATGTGTGAATGGCGTGGGCCTTCACTAGACCGGGGATAAGGCTAGGCCTTGTCCCGTTTCTAGTATCGTGCCGTTATGCCGCCGAAATTTTCTAAAATATGTTAGAAAAATAAAAATATCATTTTATTTAAAGAATGAACTGAATAGAAATTCATATGTTGGAATAAAATGTTTTATCGTTAAAAATATAATTTTTAACGTGAATGTGAATAAGGAAAATATTCATTTACAAACCAGACGGTTTGTTTATGTACACCTATTTGAAGGACATTGATTGGGACGATAAATTTTACACATCGCCCAACTGCACGAATAAAATATTTGTTTGATTGTTTGAAACCCCACACGGGTGTTGGGATGAAACTTGAAGTTCACTCATCCTGATTGATTAAATGTGTCAATCGATTGATTGACAGGCTGTTATAAGCGTTGAATATCTATATTTGATGCTTATACAGTGTAGTGCACTTTGGTTGATGGTTGATTATTTTTCAATGTAATTATATACATGTGTTGTATGAAAATCCATATAATTAACTTTATATGGTAATTGATTGGGCCTCATTTCAATTTGAAAAATAAAGAATATTATAAAATAAAAGTTCATGTGTTGACAGTACTCATTCATTGAGATTGGTCATGTGTTGAACGAAATATTTTAGTAATAAAATTTACATCTTTATCGATATAAAATAAACGTTCATGTGTTGACAGTACTCATTCATTGAGATTGGTCATGTGTTGAACGAAATATTTTGATAATAACAACTATTTTGAAAAAGAAATATTTGAAATAGAATATTTGAAAATAGAAATTTATGAAGCCGTGTTGACTAGATTGACGCCACTTTGACGTGAACGATATTTATATCGATTTTGAAAACGATTTCGAAATGAATTGAATTGAAAACGATTTCGAACTGAATTGAATATATAACGATTTCGAAATGAATTGAATTGAAAACGATTTCGAAATGAATTGAATTGAAAACGATTTCGAAATGAATTGAATTGAAAACGATTTCGAACTGAATTGAATATATAACGATTTCGAAATGAATTGAATTGAAAACGATTTCGAAATGAATTGAAAATGAATTCAAATTGAATTGAAATTTGAATTGAATAAAAATGAATTTTGAAACGAATTTATAAAGAAGAATTCAATTTTGCTTTGAATTGAAAAGGAAGTTGAAATTGCTTTTGAAACGAATTTAAAACTATTTATATAATTCGTTTTAAATAGAAATCGACGAAGTATATATTATATATATTATATATATAATATAATGGCCTGAATAGAACGCGCCGCGCCGCGGCAGTTCGTGAATTTCGACCATTTATTTCAAAAGGACATTGCGGGAGATCCGACCGTCGGATTCTCCTAAAATCGGAACCGTTGGGTTCGTATCGAAAAGAGCTTTCTAATGAAAGTTAGAAATTTGAAATCTAACGGTTGGATTTGGAGATACGTCCAAATCAAATTTGAAAAAGGTCGCTGTAAGTGCAGTTCGATGGCCATTGATGGAAATCGACTGTACGGGCCTTGATAAAATTATTAAAAATAGTAATAATTTGTGTAAAATCATAAGAAATGATTTAGAAAGAATTGGGATGAAAAACTCCATATTTGAAAAGATAAAAATAGTTTTTTATCGAAATGAACTAGTTTTGAACTAGAATTAAAATTCTATTTATTTTTAAATAAATAAATTGAATTAGAAAAGGGTTTTAAAAATAACCAGAATATCCAATGATTGCATTGGAGTGGATTTGAATCGAAATTGTCTTCGGAATATTTCGATGTTGGAATTCGTGATTATACAGGTGTTGTTATGGAAATTTGAAAGATATATTTGTATCGTTATTTCCAATACGACATTTGTTAATCGTAGAATTTGATATTGAATATAAGCCGATATATTTTCTATTCAGAGCCTTATATCGAATATCAAATGTGATTTGGGTTTGTCGTGAATGGTGTCTTCACTAACACTGTTCTTGAACCCAGTTGAGAAATGATTAAATCTTTTTATTTAGATTTAATGAAGTGTGCCAATTAAATAATATTTAATTGGAATTGAATCGATATTGATTTTTGGGTTTATCGTGGACAGTGTTTTAAATAACACTCGTTCTTTAACCCGATCATCAATGAAATGTGATTTTGGGTTGTCGTGAACGGTATCTTCAATAATACAGTTCTTAGACCTAAAGGAGTTAAGAAAATCAGAAACTAACTGGAGATTAGTTAAGTTGAATAGTTTCCGAGGTATTGATCTGATGTTGGTTTCGGCCTTCGGGATTAATACTTAGGGAATTGCTCACTTGCTAATTTACAATTAGGGACTGATTGAAATGTGATGTGATTTTGGGTTTATCGTGAACCGTGTTTTAAATGACACTGATTCTTTAACCCAGTCACAGATTAAAACTAAGTGGAGTTTTAATGAATCTTTAATTAGATTGAAATAATCGAAATGGAGTATCTCCAGTTTTGCTCCAGGCGATAGTTAAATCTTTAATTAGATTTGAACGTGAAATGGTAATTGAATTTACCGATAACACTGTGGTGTTAGATATGAAGTATTACCAGTTTTACTTCATGGGATAAATAGGTTGGGATTGGGAAATTAAAACCAATGATTACTTCGGTAAGGTTCGCTAACCCCGACTAGTTTGAATTGATATTCAAAAGTAGATTAAAGAATAAATTCAAGGAGTTTATCTTGGATAAAATTAATGGGAACCTTTCCCTATGAATGTGAAAATTAGAAACTAACTGTCGGTTGGCCAAGCAGAATGGTTTTCTGGATATTGATCTGATGTTGGTTTCGGCCTTCGGGGTTAATATTTGGGGAATTATTCTCTTGATTAATTTACTGTTAGTGACTGATGAATTGGAATGAGGCGTATGTTGTGTTTGTGTAACACTTATTTAAAATATACGCGAGTTATTCGGAAAGACCGGGTTAATCCCATTCTGAATAACTGATACGACGATAAGTCGAAGATGAAGACGATGGTCGAAGACCGGAGGTCTTCACGTCGTTTGGGTAATTACTGATGATCTTGATTGGGCTGTACACCCAAGAAGATGGAAACAGTTAGTGATCGTCCAGACGTACTTGGAGATCGATGGATATGCGGGGTACTAGGTGCCTCCGGTTTCGTTCAGACCCAGAACGGACTTGTAAATGGACTGTGTGTCTGACATTGGATTTTAGTCTGTGTGTTTGATTTCTATTAAATATATATCTGTTTGGCGGCGGAGAATTTATTCTCTTGCTTAACGCCCTTCTCTGAGACGTACGAGCTCAGGGGTTATATATTGATGGATATCAAACGCATGGAGTGAATTGCCTGTGTGGCATGCCTAAGTGGCAATTGATCGAGGCTTCTGTTGAAAAGCAAAGTCTTGTGGTGATGATCAAAGCACGGCCTTTGTGGCGTAGCTTTGTGTAACGTTTACCTCGCGTGTTTCACACCCGGTATGAACCAAAAACGGGAGACGGACCTCAGGGAGGGCATGCGTTTCTTTCTAGTTAGAAGTGGCGTCAGTGGTTTTACACGCCCTGACGAGTTTGACTTATGTGGTTGTTGCTGTTGCGAGGCGCCTCGGATTGATCGGTCGTTCTCGAACCGATGGAGTCATTTAGTTGGCTCGTTTACGCCCCATAGGGCGGGGAAATGCATGTTCAGGGTTTAAGTTTAATCCACATCGGTGGACCGGCCCTGACGATCCAAGGGCCCACCTGAGTCTGGGTCCTGAGGGGCGGGCTAGAGCGTCTCGAATCGGTTGAGGACTATCTTTTGCCTCGGTTCATAGATGGAAATCCAATTTCCAAATACGTGACATTTGCGGTTTTATTTGTAAACCTATATATGGCGACATGATATATGGTACCCATGCCGCCTATGATTGATACTTATGATTTGAAGTTGTTTTATACACTATGCACTTATTATAGTATCAATAATGTGTTTTAAAACGTATCAAGCATTCTTTGGCTGTTATAAGGGAAAACCCTATCCCCCGGCTTGCGTTGCATTGTGTGATAGGACCTGGGTCTTATAACAGCTTCATTTTTCTTTATTTAGCATTGCGCTATTTGTTATATGCACTGGTATTCTTGGGAGGAAACCCGTTCCGTGTTATACGGCGTGGTCCCTTGATTTACCTAATGATTTAAAATAAAGATTAACTGTTTTAGTTCTCACACCAGTCCCATGACTGACCTGCAGTTTATTGTTTCAACCTAAACTCTGGGTGCCCTTATTTTGACACGGGCAGCTAGTAGTTTTGGTTTTGCAGATTTATATTCACAGGATCCTGGTTTACAGCTGGAACGATATCCGGAAAGCTTTGTATCCGTATATCTACTTCTAGTTGTCTATTGTATTATTTTCCGCTGCTATGTATTTAAATGTAATTTAAATCTCTGATATTTCTGTGTAATATTCATTAATACACTGTATATTCTTGTATTCTGATGCATTGTTGTAATATACAATGAAATGTTCTTCTGTATGCGTCCTGTTGTGGCTTGTTCTCGAACTATCCGACACTTTCCTTTACGGGGAAGTTGCGGGTGTTCACAATAGGTGAGTGAAGTTTACTCACAGGATTTTTCCTTTTGTCGAATACCCATTTAAGTTCCAAATTGTCTCGTCAACGAATCTGGTCAATGAATCTACTTAGCAACTATGATTTATGAACACAATGCTTCTAGTTTTGCTCGAATCTTTTATTTCTCATTTTAGAGTGAGCATCTTCTCATTGCTAACGCACACAAGAAAACAGCAACAGGATTCCAACATCACGCACCTTCTTTCCTCTCCATACTTCATGAAAACGAACTACTGCTTCACCAAAATCATCAGACCAACCCCCTGAACACTAAACCCCACCAAACACCCACTGTTGATCCGCTAACATCATCCAATTCTCATATAACAGACCCGCATCCTCACAATCTCCACTGTGAACCCAATCACGCGGTTCAACTCACTATCAAGCTCAATTAGATCGAACTGAAACTATCGCGCACTATTTATTTGACGATTGGAGTTCCCATGTTGTTTGCCAGAGTCGCGGGCCCTTGCGCCATCTAAGAACACCGCGCCTTCCACCCAATCGAACGCCTCAATACTGGTTCCAGGTAGACCCTAGCGTCGTCGTTTGTTCAAGCTTCCAACCACCTCGCGATTCATAACCTCCTTGCAACGCGAGCCATCCATCTATGTCGAGCTTCTTCTGCCATCGGGGTGATTTATTTGGTCGAGACTAGAACATCGATTACAAATCTGGGCAACGCAATGATTTCCGAAGCACTCGATTTTGTTTTTGGGAATTAGGTCACGGCCATTTTTGATTTATCTGAAGCTTTCGGTTTCAGATTGGATGATTGAATTAAAAGAGGAAGGAAGGAGCGGTTTTTATAAAGGAAAAAGGAGGGGCGTGGTTGTTTTATTTCCTCATGAAATTTCTGAAGCTAAGGAAGCCACGGTATATGGTTAGTTGGAAGAAGGAGGTCCACTTAAATTTTATTTAATTATTTTTATTTTCCATTGAATTGAACCGGTATCCTTTAAATTAAATACTCATGATGCTGAACTCCTTCTTGAACCCAACAACTGTCAATTCTAGGGTAAAACCACTATTCTGAACCCACTGGGATAGGTCACGAAGTCCAGTTCGATCATCCCGAACAGATATTAATTTAAATCGATTTAATTTAAATTTCAAACCATTTAAATTCTTCGATAATTATTAAATATTATTTTTCTAATTCAAACAGAATTTTCTATTGATCGATTGAACTATAATTTAATTTAGATTTAAATTTTAATTCAATTCACTTCGCATTATGATAACTTGATATATTCGATATTAAATCGAAACTGATTATTAAATTGATAACTAAATATAAAAATTCCATTTATATTTATCCACCCAATATTTAAAACTGTATTAAATATTCAAATCTAACCGATGGAATATCTGGGTCATTACATTCTTCCCCACTTAAAATAATTTCGTCCTCGAAATTGCTAAGGTAGAAAAAGTGCTACAAACCCATTAACTTTTCAAAACATATTTATGTTGTACTCAACATTTCATATTCCATTCATAACTCTCTTTCTAATAAATCCTTATTCGATAACTCCTCCCTTCGAATAACTATATTCTATAATCTCTCTTCGATTAAACTAATCGATAACTCTTTTCGATTAAACTATAATCGATAACTCATTTCGATTAACAAATAATTGATAACTCCTTTCGAATAAACTATATTCGATAACTCCTTTGATTTACTAGTAATCGATAACTCCTTCCGAATAAGCTATATTCGATAACTCCTTTAATTCTATCTGAATAACCAATATTTGATTTTCTCCTTTAACTTTATTCGAATAACTCGTATTTGATTTAACTCCATTCGCTTGACGTTAGATCGCGGCGATCACAATGATTACGCCTGATTCCCTCAGGAAACATCCGACCGCCCTAGGCTATCTGCAGCCCTGCGAATTACGTTAGCAGTCGTACGAAATGGCAACTTATCCTGAGTAACTATGTTTGGCTAACTCTATCTCAATAACTATATTCGATCACTTTAATTGAATAACTAACATTCAATTAAATCCTAATTCGATTAACTATTTTCAATTAACTCTATTGGGTTAACTCTTAATTTGAATAACAAATATTCGATAAATTCTAATTGAATAACTAATATTCAATTAACTCTACAGATTAACCCTAACTGATTAACTCTAACTAGTTAACTCTTACTATAATCGATTTATTCCAACTCTAATCGATTATTTCTACCTCTAATCGACTTTTCTTATTCGAACATCTCTTAATGGATAACGTTTTTTCATTTATAAAGATTTACTTTTAGTAACAGTTCTTCACTTTATAAATGTTCTCTTAATAACGTTACTTCACTTATACAAGTGTTGTGTACCCCTTCTATTTAAAACTATCGGTGTTAAAAACCAATATCTCTTCTCTATATAAGTTCAGACTTATATATTCCATTTATTGAATGATAAATATTTAATTTAATTTATAAACTGTTATTTATAAATTAATCTTTTCTATTTATCTGTTAAAAACAGATTTCCATTTTCTATTCATCTTCTGAATATTCCTTTTATTAAATTCTACTTATTTAACAAATAAATATCTCATTTAACATTCTATTTATTTTTCTATAAATAAATATTTCCATTGAATCTATTTGTAAATGTTTTACAAATACTTCTCCTTCTATTTGTTTGCACATAACTTCCTTTGTATTTGTGTTACAAATATATTTCCTTTTATATTTGTTTTACAAATATATTTTCTCTTTAACTCTTTTGGTTTCTTCTTTATTCACACCCAAAATTTATTTCATTCACATTGATTTTACTCAATTTATTCGTTTCGATCCATTTATCTTACTTAAGTTAAATTTAATTTAAATCATTCAAATTCCCATTAACTAGTTGCTAATTAATCGTTTTGCCTATTTCACCCTTTTTATTTGAATATAACTTGTTCAAATATATGTCAACTTAACTATAAACTAATCTAATTATATTCTCAACTCGAGTTATATATTCGATTTCGAATATAAATCCTCAATTTCTTTCACTTATCAAAAACCCAATTTCGACTCAAATTTCCTTTAACTAATTATTCACCAATTTAGTTAATTCTATTTAACCATTTAAAATATGATTTTTGTTTCAAAAATCATTTCACTTACTTCATTGGAGTTCCTATTTACTTTGTATCTCCAGCCTGGATTTTTCTAATGCCAATTCGGATTTTATTTCCTAAAAATCCCTTTTATTTATTTAATTAAACCGTTATGGTTTTATAATGGTTCTGGCGCTGCTTTTCTAAAAATTTGATTTTGACATAACTCAAAATCTATACGACGAAATCCATATTTTTCTCTTTCATTAGAAAATTATTATTCAACCGGTCTCGACGATTCTTGTTTCGAAGAATTCCGACTTCAATTGAGTTTTGTATACTAAATTGAAGTTCGAATCGCCAATTTACGAACTGCCGCGCTACGGCGAGCTCGTTTTAATTATATTTATAAATATAAACATTTTAACTTTGTTTATAATATATTCAACTCCATTCTGATATATTTTTAATATATATCCAATCCATTTCACAATATTCCCGATCTATTTCACTTCTAATATTCAAATCCTATATACTTACAATATTCAAATTCCATTTGAATTTCTTTATTCCAACTCATTTGAATTTCCTTCTATTCAATTTCTATTTGAATTTTCTTCGATTCAAATTCTAATTCAATTTCCTTATCTTCAGATTCTATTTTGAATTTCTTATCTTCAATTCCTATTTGAAATCCTTATCTTCAAATCCCTTATTCAAATTCTATCTAAAAATCCTTTATTCAATTTCTATTTAAATTCCTTATTCAAATTCCATTTGAAATCCATTGAATTTAAATTCTATTTTAACTCCTTTGAATTCAAATTCTATTTGAAACTTCATATTTTCTTTGAATTCTAATATTCAACCTCCACTTTATATTCTCTTTGAAATTCTATTTAACCAAATTCCATTTGAATTCTAATATTCAAATCTCTATTTGACTTTTCTTTATTCAAATCCATTTGAATTCCTTTGAATTCAAATTCCATTTCAATTTTTCTTATACAATTTCTATTTGAATATTCTTTATTCAAACTCATTTGAATTTCTTTGAATTCAAATTCTATTTTACTTCTATTTGAATTATATATATATATTCAAATTCCTTTATTTTACTTCTATTTGAAATCTATATTCCAATTCTCATTTCAAAATTCCTTTGAAGTAATATAAATATATACATATATTTATACCTACCCCAAATTCAAAACATTTGAATTTTCAAACAACTTGTTTCTTTCAAACAAATTTCCATCAAAACTTTTCTAAGGCAGCAATTCATCACTTAGAAACTCGAAAATGAACACTGATGATGTTGCGACCATCATCAGAATTATTTCCCAGCTACTGAATGAGTCCAGTGCTATATCACTTGACATTCATTTTGAAAAAAATATTTTCACAAACTCCCAGGATTTTAAATTCTGAATTCTGGTTGGAAATCAAATTTCAATTTATCTCATTTGTATATTTGATTTCATATACAAATTCCATTGATTATATATATAACTATTTCAGTTTTATAATCTCATTTGATTATAATCCTAACAATCAACTTAACTATTTAAAAACAATATCGTGTCCAATCTTCTGTTCAAGTGTTTATAAACTCCTATCGACATCGTGGCGTCCTACGATTCGACCAAAATTTATAATCCACTCAACAAACTAGTCAACACAATATAAAACAGTTTTTATATCAAATAACAAATACGCTCTCTCGTATATATATACACTCAACTCATTCTAGGATACTACTGATCCTATCTCTAATGAGCACATGACACTCAAGCCTAGGTATTCGCTCAACCTAAGCTCTGATACCAACTGTAATGACCCAGATTTCCGTAACATCAGAGTTGACTATATACATCATACGTCCAACCCAAATATCACGAAAATACGGAACATTTTTTTTTTAGAAGAAAGAGATAGAAGAAGAACAGAAATAACAACACAGAATCTCACATCGCAGCGGGACAATATATAATATATTATAACTTTTGAAATACAAAATCTCAACTGTATAACATACACTTATTAGAGTACAACACTTACAACATAGCGGAACAAACTATAACTAGATAACGCTGAAGCCTCCTGCTCCAAGCTCCTTTGGATATATCTGAAAAATCCTGAACTACTTGACTGCCCGTACAAATTTAGGCACCCAAGAGTTTAGGTAGAACAAAACAAAATAAACTCCGGGTCAGTCATGGGACTGTCATGAGTAAAAAGTTTAAAACAGTTTCAGAAAACTAAATGATATCTCATAAGACCACGCCGCATAACACGGAACGGGTTTTTCCCTTATGAAAATCCAAACACTTGACTTATCTTTATATCAAAACTCTTTTGATATTATAATAATGTCTAAATCAAGTAAATAACAATCTAGTGGAACGTTTGCATCTCACGTTCCACATATATATACAATCAAAACCGCAAGCACGTATTGGGTAATGGATTTCCAACTATGACAAGGTATGGAACCACCTTCCGCTGGTATATCTCTAGAGGAGAATACACCGAGTTCAACAAGAACATCTTGCAACTCAGCCACACATGACCGACCACTCATTTCGCTTGAGTGTATCGAATGTATATCACCAACGGTTGGGATCAGCAACCGTTTCCCGAATGGGACAGCATCGACAATAGATTTTTAGAAGTAAATGAAACTCTAGATCAGGCGATTATACACCCTAATAGGTGCGACCTACATAGCCATGCTGCTTGCCCGATTTCTGTCATTTACCGGATGATGAGGCTAGAAGCTACGCTTTATCATCACACCAGATTCACTTCGAATGTCACATCGTCAAATCCATCAAATCACCGATTGACGTCTACAACAATACATTACGTGTCAGCTAAAAGAAGTTTCCTTCTCCGCTTCCACTCTTGGTACGGTTGAAGAAATCAATGTATGTGACCTTTCTGGAAATACTTTGTCAGACATTCATCCATACAAGTCACCCAGGAACAGGATGAACTGAAGGCACTATCTCTATTAATAGAAAAAGTCCTTGCACTCTACTCCGTCTTCGATTATCTTTATATAATCTGATTCGCACGCTATTACCGATATGGAGTGGTTCTTCGGATAATAATCCAACCGGTCTCTCCATATTGACAACGATGGTCAAAACTTTGATAGTCTGTGATTTAACTATCGAATAAAAACAAGTGTTTCGATAGTCGATGATTTAACTATCGAATAAAACAAGTGTTCAACCAAACATCCAACAATCACTGAACCTTTAATTAATATTCCATTAATTAAATCTATTCTCTATTTCTTTATCAATATTTGTTAACCAAATATTTTCAATAACCATGTTGGCCCTTTTGCGTTATTTGGAAAACATTTGCGAATATCACCTTCTTTTATTTTCTATACTAGGAAATATTCATTATTCTATTTCCCAGCTTTGCACATATTTTGGTTAAAACAGATGTTGTGTAAAACATCGTTACGACAACCCAAATACAGTATTTAACTAATTCTTATTCCATATTGATCTTCGAGCCTGAATCTTTCTACTTATCGGTATATCATGAAATCAACCAAGTTGGGGTATAATTACCTCTCAGACCTTGACTGAATAACATTTAACGTCAAAACAGATAAGACTACTTACTCGAATAACCAATACCATACAACTGATTATTCACCTTCAAACACATATACATTTTTCTTTCTATTCTTACTAGATTTTATTCCTAGTCTTTTTTTTTATTATACTATTCTATATCTAAGTTCGTTTTCTTATCGACTTCTATATATTTTGATATGTTAATTTCTAACTATCAAATTATCTTAAAAATATTCTATCTCCTTAAATTCCCGGAAAAATTCGCCATAACCTCCTTTGTACCGGGAGCATCGGGAAATTTCAAATAGCTTTCCCGGTCCTTCTCATCTCAAAAAGAAAAAGAAAAAGCCAAGCGGCTTGCCGATACGGCGCATAAAATCTCATATATGAATTAAATACGTACCTTTTTGTCGGGCATTCTATTTATTTCAATTCTATACTTTATTCCATACCTGTCTCCTGTATATTTATGCCTGTCCAATCTATTTTAACTATACTAATCGTTTTAACTTAATTTGTTAATTAAATCTGTTGCTTAACCTTTCAGTCTATTTCACCTTCATATTTGAACATGACATGTTCAAATATATTTTAACTGCATATTAACAAATTCTAATTATACTCATACTCTCGTTTCTTTAACGACTTCTCATTCAAATCCCAATTCAATTTTATTTGAATTCTTTTTATTTAAACTTCATTTGAATTCTATTTGCATCCCTATATTTAAACTTCATTTGAATTCTATATTCAAATTCTATAGTTAAACTCCATTTGAATTCTATTATTCAAATCTATTCAAATTCTATTGTTTAAATTCAATTTAAATCCTATATTCAAATCGTTTAAAGTCTATTTGAATTTCTATATTCAAATCTATAGTTTAAAGTCCATTTGAATTTCTATATTCAAATTCTCTATTTCAATTCCTTATATTCAAAGTCCATTTGAATTCTCGGCATTATTTATAAACAACGTTTATAACTTCAATTCAAATCCCACCTTTCCATTTATAAACAACGTTTATAAATTCAATTCAAATCCCATATTTTCATTTATAAACAACGTTTATAAATTCAATTCAAATCCCATATTTTCATTTATAAACAAAGTTTGTAAATTTCGATTCAAATCCCATATTTTCATTTATAAACAATGTTTATAAATTCGATTCAAATCCCATCTTTCTATTTATAAACAACGTTTATAAATTCATATTCAAATCCCATCTTTTCATTTATAAACAACATTTATAAATTCGATCACTTGTTTTATATACCTTCAAAACAAGTTAATATTTTCTATATTTTTATTAAAAATTCAAATTCTATTTATAACAATAGAATTTCCTTTTTAAATATCAAATACCCTTTCCGATATTTTTATGAATCAATATTCAAGCTCTAGTGGTATTTTCAACAATCAAATCAACCAATTTTCAATCATTTGATTTTTTACACAACATATATGAATATATATGAAATCAAACAAACAACAACAGATAATATATTTTTGAGGAATCCAGTTGGATTCCTCCAACCTGTTTTCCTGCATCCACAGATGTTAGTCAACATAGTAATACCCATCCTGCTTCGAGGCAGGATATCGCGGTTTAGAAGGTCATCCACTAATCATAGCGTGGGGCGTATAGGGTAATCATCCGCTATGAAACCGCGGGCATCCGCTAATGATACTGCGGGAATCCAACCAATCATCAACCCAATATATATATATATCCTAAATAACTAATGTATATAAATCAAGCAAAAGGCATTCAAAACAAGCAACAACAATTATTTTTACTGAATAAAATAATTCTAAATAATAGGTGAGTGAAGTTTACCCACAGGATTTTTCATTTTGTCGAATACCCATTTAAGTTCCAAATTGTCTCGTCAACGAATCTACTCAATGAATCTACTTAGCAACTATGATTTATGAACACAATGCTTCTAGTTTCGCTCGAATCTTTTATTTCTCATTTTAGAGTCAGCATCTTCTTATTGCTAATGCACACAAGAAAACAGCAACAGGATTCCAACATCACGCACCTTCTTTCCTCTCCATACTTCAAGAAAACGAACTACTGCTTCACCAAAATCATCAGACCAACCCCCTGAACACTAAACCCCACCAAACACCCACTGTTGATCCGCTAACATCATCCAATTCTCATATAACAGACCCGCATCCTCACAATCTCCACTGTGAATCCAATCACGCGGTTCAACTCACTATCAAGCTCCATTAGATCGAACTGAAACTATCGCGCACAATTTATTTGACGATTGAAGTTCCCATGTTGTTTGCCAGAGTCACGGGCCCTTGCGCCATCTAAGAACACCGCGCCTTCCACCCAATCGAACGCCTCAATACTGGTTCCAGGTAGACCCTAGCGTCGCCGTTTGTTCGAGCTTCCAACCACCTCACGATTCATAACCTCCTTGCAACGCGAGCCATCCATCTATGTCGAGCTTCTTCTGCCATCGCGGTGATTTATTTGGTCGAGACTAGAACATCGATTACAAATCTGGGCAACGCAATGATTTCCGAAGCACTCGATTTTGTTTTTGGGAATTAGGTCACAACCATTTTTGATTTATCTGAAGCTTTCGGTTTCGGATTGGATGATTGAATTAAAAGAGGAAGGAAGGAGCGGTTTTTATAAAGGAAAAAGGAGGGGCGTGGTTGTTTTATTTCCTCATGAAATTTCTGAAGCTAAGGAAGCCACGGTATATGGTTAGTTGGAAGAAGGAGGTCCACTTAAATTTTATTTAATTATTTTTATTTTCCTTTGAATTGAACCGGTATCCTTTAAATTAAATACTCATGATGCCGAACTCCTTCTTGAACCCAACAACTGTCAATTCTAGGGTAAAACCTCTATTCTGAACCCACTGGGATAGGTCACGAAGTCCAGTTCGATCATCCCGAACTGATATTAATTTAAATCGATTTAATTTAAATTTCAAACCATTTAAATTCTTCGATAATTATTGAATATTATTATTCTAATTCAAACTGAATTTTCTATTGATCGATTGAACTATAATTTAATTCAGAATTAAATTTTAATTCAATTCACTTCGCATTATGATAACTTGATATATTCGATATTAAATCGAAACTGATTATTAAATTGATAACTAAATATAAAAATTCATTTTATATTTATCCACCCAATATTTAAAACTGTATTAAATATTCAAATCTAACCGACGGAATATCCGGGTCATTACACCATCACACAATGCAACGCAAGCCGGAGGATAGGGTTTTCCCTTATAATAGCCAAATAATGCTTGATACGTTTAAAACAAATCATTTGATACTATTGTAAGTGTATAGTGTCAAAACAATTTCAATCATAAATATCAATCCTAGGCGGCATGAATGACCCATACCACTATGTCGCCATACAAGGTTCTACAAATAAACCCGAAAGTCACGTATTGGAAATTGGATTTCCTTCATGAGTTGAGGCATGGGTCAAGCTCCTCTCCATTCGAGACACTTTAGCAAATGCCTCAAGACCACACACAACGATCCTTGGAATCGATTGGGTCGGTCCTCTCTTACTTTTGAGGATTGGAAATTCCTAAACACACATTTTCCGGTCCTATTAGACCTATATCTGAGGCGCCTCGCATTCCATCATCCACACAGGTAAAAAGTATATAAATGTCAGGGTTGGTAGGTCACTGACATCACCCATAGCTAGAAAGAAACGTCGTGTTCTCCCAACGGTCCGTATCCCGTTTTTGACTCATATCGAGGTGTGAGGCTCGCGAATTAACGCTATACACAAAGCTACGCCACATAGGCCGTGCTTTGATCATCAACCACAAGACTTTGCTTTTCAACAAAAGCCTGGATCATTTGGCACTTAGGCATGCCACACAGGCAATTCACTCCATGCGACTGATGTCCATCGATTTACAACCTCTGAGCTCGTACGTCTCAGAGAAGGGTGTTAATCAAGAGAATAAATTCTCCGCTACCAAACAGATGTATATTTAATAGAGATCAATCAACACATAATAAAATTTAATGACAGACACACAGTCCATTTACAAGTTCGTTCTGGGTCTGAACGAAATCGGAGGCACTTTCCTCGCATATCCATCGATCTCCAAGTACGTCTAGACGATCACAAACTGATTCTCTCATATTGGGTGTACAACCAAATCAAGATCATCAGTAATCACACAAACGATGTGAAGACTTCCGGTCTTCAGCCACCGTCTTCATCTTCGGCTTATCGTCGAATCGGTTATTCAGACTGGGTATAAACCCGGCCTTTCCGAATAACCCGCGTATATAATAAACAAATGTAACACAAACACAACATACGCCTCATTCCAATTCAGAATATTCTTTTATTCTGATATTCACATTCTTAGGGAAAGGTTCCCATTAATTTTATCAAAGATAAATTCTTCTAAATTTATTCTTTAATCTTCCTTTGGATATCATTTCAAACCATATTATGGTTTTCCGAATTAGTCGGGATTAGCGAACCACACTGAAGTAATTATTTATTTTATTTCCCAATCCCAACCTATTTATCCCATGGAGAAAAACTGGTAATACTCCATATCTAACACCACGGTGCTATCGATAAAGTTAATTACCATTTCACGTTCAAATCTAATTAAATATTTTAACTATCGCTTTGGAGAAAAACTGGTAATACTCCGTTCTCGATCATTTCAATCTAATTAAAGATAAATTAAAAATCCACTTAGTTTTAATCTTCTCAAAAATCAATATCCTTTCTTTAACTGGGTTAAAGAACCAATGTCACCTAAAACACGATTCACGATAAACCCAAAATCACTTTCTACTGTTAATCGGGTTAAAGAGCAGGTGTTATTCAAAACACCGCTCGCAATAAACCCAAAAACTCATTTAAATTCAATTCCAATTAAATACTAATTAACTGGACAATTTCACTATATCTTAGTTAAAAGATTTATTCTTTTCTACACTGGGTCCAAGAACAGTGTTATTTAAGACACCATTCACGACGAACCCAAACTCCCATTCGATATTAAATACAAGGCTCTGAATAGAAAATATATCGGCTTATATTCAATATCAAATTCTAAAACCAACAAATATCGTATTGGAAATAACGATATAATATATCTTTCAAATTCCCACAACCATATCTGTATAA
This sequence comes from Allium sativum, assembly GCA_030737875.1. Lineage (NCBI taxonomy): Eukaryota > Viridiplantae > Streptophyta > Magnoliopsida > Asparagales > Amaryllidaceae > Allium > Allium sativum. The sequence continues at coordinate 164,730,894 of CM060923.1, forward strand.
TCACGAAATCCAACATCGAAATATTATGAATATAATTTCGATTCAAATCCATTCCAATTCGTATATTGGAAATTCTTATTATTTTTAATACCATTTCAAATCTAGTTCAAAACTAGTTCATTTCGATAAAAGTATTTTTTTTATCTTTTCAAATGTGGGATTTTTCACCACAGTTCTTTCCAATTGATATATTATGATTTTACACAAATTATATATATTTTTAATAATTTTATCAATGCCCGTACAGTCGATTTCCAATAACGGTCGTCGAACTGCACTTACAACGACCTTTTCCAAATTTGATTTGGACGTAACTCCAAATCCAACCGTTAGATTTCAAATTTCTAATATTTATTGGAAATCTCTTTTCGATACGAACCCAATGGTTCTGGTTTCAGGAGAATCCGACGTTCGGATCTCCCGCAACGTCAATTCGAAGTCAATGGTCGAAATTCGTGAACTGCCACAGCGCGGCGCGTTCTATTCAGGCCATTTAATATATTTAATATATAAATTATATATATTTTGTCGATTTCAATTCAAAACAAATTTTATAATTCGTTTTAAATTCATTTTAAAAACAATTTCGACTTCACATTCAATTTTGAATCAAAATTGAATATTCCATATCATTAAAATATAAATGATAATATTTTCAAAATATTATATTTTGAAATCACTTCCTTTTCTATATTCATTATAAAAATGAATAAAATCGATATAAATATCGTTCACGTCAAAATGGCGTATATCCAATCAACATGGCTTTATATATATTTCAATAACTTCGTTATTCTATTCAACACATGAATACACTTTCAACACATGAATATTTGTTAATTCTTAATTACAATAAAAGGGTGAATTTTATTGTATAAATATTTTATTCAACACAAGAATACACTTTCAACACATGAATTCTCAACACATGAGCATCGTCCACACATGACTATTTATTCTATTCAATAGATGAATTTTCTTTTATAATATTCTTTATTTCCCAATTGGAATGAGGCCCAATCAATTACGATATAATGTTAATTATATGGAATCCACACAACACATGTATATAATAGCACTGACAAATAATCAATCATCATCCAAAGTTGTAACACCCCGTGTATTCTATAACAATGAAATTCACAAATTAAAGTATAATTAATTTCAAATCAAAGAATTAAGGGAAACGGGATACGCCATTGCGTTTGTCTCGGAATTCTGCTTGAGATAGAGTCCGAGTTCGCGTAAAACGGACTCCGTATGAAGAAGATATGGCCTGCGGAAGTTTCAGAATTCAGTTTAAAATTCAAACAGACCAAAACAGCTTAGAAAAACTAATTCAAATTTCAAAATCGGGTCGGAATGGCCAGGGCGGGAAAATTCCCGCCCAAGGCACCCAGGTCGACTTGGCAGTCGACCTGGGGCTAGCCAGGTCGACTGGGCAGTCGACCTGGGTCACCCGTGTCAACTCCCAAGTCGACACGGTGTCGACTGGGGTGTCGACCTGGCCCCTGAGCCAGGTCGAACCCATCCCACCCTGGCTGGCCTGGTCTGTGTTTGGTCGATTTTCTGAGCCTTCCCTTGTGACTAGGGCTAGGTGTCAGCTCCTGGTTGGTCTCTCCTTTGAACGAACGGCTATTATTAAACCAATCTCCATCGACGGTCTAAATCAACTCAAAAACTCTATAAAAAGGACCTAAGACTCACCCTAATACACACAAACGAAAATGGAGATGAGACCGTCATGCTGCTGAGGAGAGTCTAGAGATAGCCGTCAGAAATTGAGAGACAATTAGGAGATAAATCAAAAGCTTAAAGCAACGTCAATCAAATCATAACAACGCCTACAACAAAGGATAGCATCTCCAATTTCAGAATTCAGATTCCTGAATTGAAGATTCGTTATACGTTGTAAGTAGAGTGCTATTCCGATGTGAATAATTAATTGCGTTTGATTTGTGTAAAATGCGAAATGGAATTGTGGCGATAATAATCTATATTTGTATATTATTTTGATTCTAAACGATTTGGGAATGCTATGGTATACGACTGGATATTTGCAAGTATGTGATTTGCGTTGGAAGTTAACAACGAAATGGAATTGTGGCGATAATAATCTATACTTGTATGTTATTTTGATTCTAAACGATTTGGAAATGTTATGATATACGATTGGATTCATACAAGTATATGATTTATGTTGACAACCATATGTTGTGGTATTTTATTAGGGATTTATGCAAGTATATGATTCACTATTATGCCAATATGATGTACATACTTTTATGATCAACTTTAGTGTGTAATTGGATACGACTAAGTACTATAGTTTATATGAATCTATGTTGGAATTAGCAAATCATACTTTTGTATTAGAAACAAAAGTAAGCACCTTTATGAACATGACTAAACTATGTTTAGTATTATGCCTAGTTGAAACATGTTTTAGGCCTAAGTTGTTATCAAAACCATATGGTGATATATGTGACACAATTAAGTTAGATTTACATTCCAATTGCAAGTTTACATGAATAGAATGATTCATGTTTAAGTATCATTTATGCCATGATTACATGAATAGAATGATTCATGTTTAAGTATCATTTATGCCATGATTATATGAATAGAATGATTCATGTTTAAGTATTGTTTATGCCATAATCATATGAATAGAATGATTCGTGTTTAAGTATTGTTTATGCTATGATTATATGAATAGAATGATTCATGTTTAAGTATTGTTTATGCTATGATTATATGAATAGAATGATTCATGTTTAAATATTGTTCATGCCATGATTATATGCTATTACAATTGCAAGTTCACATGCACCTACTTTATGTTAATTAAATCGTTATGTTGCAAGTTCATGCGTTCACACTCCCCTTTATTTTATGTTACCTCAGAAACACCATGTTATAAGCCTCCCCTTTTTCATATAGCTAAGTTGGGTTTAAATGTTAAACCCAACATATCTTATATTGTAGCGAACGTGTAAAACGGGGGTAATGACGTTTGGGTTAAAATATAGAACATATGTGTTGGCATGTTGACGCATGCCAACAACCTTGGAAAAATTTAAGTGGCATAAATAAATTTTAACCAATAAAGATAAATTTGAATAATGGGCCGCAAATATTTACATATAAAAAGGAAAGAGTCAAAATATGTAAATGTAGAAAATACGATGTGTTTAACCCGAGGTTGGATTGAGTTGTGATGTAAACCTGCCCGGAACCGCCCGGCTGTCCAGTAGTCACAACAATACCTATCCAATGTGGGTGGTTAAACATGGAGCCCAATAAAGACCCGAGGTTAGACTGAGTTGTGGCGTAAGACTGCCCGGACCCAACCGGCAACAGGCAGCCACAACAATACCTGTCTAATGTGAGAGGTCAAGGCTTTAATAAGACAATTAAGGCTGAGTCAGGATTGATAGGATTAAGTAAATTAAATTAATACTTAATCAAAATGGAACATGCTAAACTAAACAAACTGATTGGGGGTTAGGTTTATAAAACACTTAACCAAATTAGCATGTTGGATAGAAATAGAAAACCTAGTAGCGGGGGGGCCCTTTTCAGCAGTAATCCTACAAGGTGTATCAGGATACCCTAAACTAGGCAGGGTGGGGCACGATTACTGGGCTGACTGTAAGAGGTCAAATCGACGGCGGTGGTGCAGCAGTGTAGGTTCTAACGGGGTGCGGGCGTGCACACACTCTGGCGCAGAAAAATAAGGCACTGGGCACCAGTAGCATACCTGTGCATTCTAGAATTGTGTCGGGCCACTACCATGGGACTTGATACACCCCATGGTGGGACCAGCATAGGTAACTACAACAACGGGGGCCGTAAGACACATGTAACTATGCGAGTAGGAGCCGATCATCAGAAAAAGGATCACTTCACCCTGATTATGGGGTGCCTGTTGGGAACTAGTTTATATGGGTACAGAGATTAATATGGGGTACGGTAGTATTCGAGCCTAGACAACTTAACTTAGTTTATGATGCTTTCCCATTTCCAGTTTATGCTTATCATACCCAGTTCTTTATTCATAGACTGAATAGTCCTAGACTTACTCAGGCTTTATGTCTGACTCTACTTTTCTTTCGCCTTCTTTTCTTTCGTTCCCCCCCCCCCCCCCCAGGTCCACAGGGAGGGAATACCGCAGCTTGACAAGTTTCCGCATCCAGCTTGAAGAGAAAGAATGTATTGCTTGGATCTTTTCCGTTTTGGGCTATGGCTTTGGACAGCAATTATGGGACTTTTGCAGTTTATTTATGTTTTCTTTATGCTTCTTTAAATAATGTAATCAAGACAGTTATGGAGATGTTATGTTTTGGTAAGTATTGTAAAACAAATTATGACATGGTTTGTGAAACACGTATTTTATTGAAATAAAAGTTGTTGATGTTTTTCGCTGTTCAAAAATATGTGTTCGTATATCTGTCTTGTATATCTGTGACTTATACTTATAAACCTCCACCAAAATTAGGGCATTCCCTTTGAGAGTGACCCTAACGGAGGTGGGGTGTTTCAAAAGTGCACTACACTATATAAGCATCAGATATAGATATCTAACGCTTATAACAGCCTGTCAATCAGTCGATCGACATACAACTAATTATTGGGATTAGTGTATGTCGTATTTTATCCCAATACCCGTGTGGGGTTTCAAATCAGCAAACACAGATTTTTATTCACGCACGCGTTAAAAATAATATTTTTAATGATAAAATATTTTTGACTATATAAATATTTTATTCCATTTCACATCACACTATCAATTTTCACAACACATCAACAATCAAACATACAAGCATCCATGGTCTGTGGACGACAGGTGTTGGGTGCTGCTAAGCACCGTCTGCATCCTAGTATATATTTTTAACTAGAAAACAAAATTTAAAGTGAGAAGTTCTCACAGAGGGTTCCACTCCGCCGTGCTTTTCTTCTGAACTGCTGAACCATTTGGATCTATTTGAAATTCCAATGCAGTTCTTTTCACGCTGTTCATAATAAAAATTATATTTTTATTGCTTCGTTCTAATAAATAAAAATCATATTTTTATTCCTTCTTCATATATTTTTACAACGCTTCTTTCTATATAAAAATTTTATTTTTATTTTTCTACTTCCAATATAAAGATCAAATTATTATTGGATACACATGATAAAAATTATATTTTTCTCTAACTAAAAACAATATTTTCCTATCGCTCTTCAAATTATAAAAATCATATTTTTATAATTCCTATAATATAAAAATCAAATTTTTAATATCTATATCATATAAAAATTTCGCGTTTCTTTGTATAAAAATATCGCCTGTCTACTAATAAAAATATCGTCTTTCTACTAATAAAAATATCGTCTTTTTACTAATAAAAATATAAACCTTCCTTATATTCAAAACCAAATCTTTATGAAGTGAAAATCAAGTTTTTCTCTTCGCAAACCTCAGATAAAAACCATGTTTTTACGTCTCTAACTTCGTGATCAAAATCGAATTTTTACATATAAAATTTCATACCTTTGATAAATTAAAAATCATATCTTTGCTTTTGAAAATCAAAACCTTGTTTAAAGAAAAATTAGAAAATAATCAATGCAAATTTATATTTTTAACTAAACAAATATTATAATTTTAACTAAACAAAGACTATAATTTTAATTATCTACTTACTAAACAAAGATCACATCTTTGGTAATTTAATAATCACGTCTTTGCTAATTATATTAAAACTGGAAAAAAATTCAGCATGAATTCATATATTAAAAACCTTATTTTAAAATTTGAATTTACTTACTACGAAGTAGGAAGAAGATCCGATAGTTTCAGTCGGAGTCCGGGGCAGCGCCGGAGTGCTGGAGATGACGGTGCCTTTTCAGGTGGTGGCGGCCTGGCCGGGGGGAGCGGCAACAGTGGCTCACAACTCTTCTAGGTTGGCTAGAGGGGTTTTGAATGGTGGAAGAGGGCTACGACGATTACACCTGGCGGAGGAGAGAGAAGGCTAGGGGGCGCGCGGCTAATTGGAGGTGGGGGTGATGGTTGCGCGTTCGATCAGAGGGAGTGCGAGTGAGGGCGGCGGGGTCAGGAGGGGTTTCGGTGAGGCTGAGGAGGAGCATCAGGGGGGTAGGGGGTAGAAGAGGATCACGCTCAGCGTGAGGAAGAAGAAGAGGAGGGGGGTCCCGCGTCCATCGCGGCGGTGGTAATCTCGGCGCCGCCGCTACGGCGACGGAGGAGGCCACGCCCCTCCGCCCTTCTCTTCCCCTTTTTTTAAATTTTCTTTATTCGATTGAATTGGTCAATGGGGGGGAGGGGGGAGGGGGCTGAGTGAGAGTATAAAGGGAGAGGGTTAATTATTTATTTATTTATTTATTTATTTAATTTCAAAAAGCAACTTTAAATTTCGACCTCGAAATCAAACCCACCGACTGTCGTCCCTAGCTAATTACCCCCATTACTAACACAATGGGATATGTATCGTAATCTGATTCAACCGTTTCGATCATCTTTCGTCAAAATCAACATATTACTCTATATATTGGATTTGAACGCGCATTTCATTTTTCTGGGGTCACATACTAACTCGAAAAATTCCAGAAAAATATTTTCTAGCTTCTTATTGACGATACGTCCTAACAAAACTAATTTCATCGAATTCTAAGACCGTTTGAAAAACGGCCATTTTCCAGTCGATTAAAATCAACTAAAACCGGTCAAACGCGTTTTCCTTTGCCACACTCACATATTGATTCGAAAAATTACGAATTTTGGAACCTAGTAATAACTTGAAATCCCGGATCCAACAAAATTGTTTTCGTCGAAATCCGAGGCGTTTGCAAAATTTCAATTTTTATGGGCCTGAATTCTAAAGCGATTATTCTGAATTTTCAACTGGGCGTACCTTTTTATTCCCATTATGAAATTTTGATTTTTCGGATTCGTTGGAAAGATATTCTCAATTAGATTCTAATATTTTTGGTTTTGCTAAAATCCGGTTTACTTTGAATCATGTACATACATTTGAATTTTGAAATCGAATTTTCAAACTAACACGCCATTTTCAATTCCTTTTATAATTATAAATAATTATTTATATTCTAACGACGATTCTAATAGATATATACATTCGAATTCTGTTCAAATAAATTTCTCGTCGTGTTTATTTAAAATAATCCATTTTAAATATTCAAAGTTCACTAAAATTGCCAAAATAAAATTTTTAAAGTGGCTCAGATTTTCTGGGTTGTTACAATCTCCCCCACTTAAAACTTTTCGTCCCCGAAAAGGAATGAAGCTGAAATTTGTTTTACAGATCGACTCAACTTCCAAAAGTTTCATTACGTCTTAAGTTCTTCAACTTTTCAGTTTCTAAGAACTTTTCAAATTCTTCAAAAATTTGGCTAACACACTAAATTTTCGAAAAATTACGCCATAACCTCCCCTGCACCGGGGACTTCGGGATATTTCATATAGCCTCCCATGGCCTTCTTCAATCCAAAAGAAAAAGAAAAAGCCAAGCGGCTAGCCAATCGGCTCATAAAATCATCCAAACCCAAAGAAATACAATAAACATGTACCTATTTGTCGGGCAAACAATTTTATCCCTCTTCTCTAGCCTCCTTCTATGACATGTTCAATGTATATACATGCATTTCCAAATAATTTTCAATACAGTTCAAAATTTGGTTCAATTTGGCCTAAATTCACCGTTCTTTCACATAATGGTTTAAAGAAATAATCATACAACACAAACATCAATCAATTAGTTGATTAGCTTTTCAAATTCATAATTTTGATATATATACAGAAAATCATGTTTTTGATGTCAAATCACAACAATGTATCCTATCTAGTTTTGGTTCTCACACCAGTCTAATGGAAATATATAGATATCTCACTTTCGAAGCTCGAACATAAAAGTTGATGATGTTTCGAACCACCATCAGAACATTTCCGGGCTTCTAGAGTGCGGTTCTATATCTATCCAGTATATTAAAACTTCGAATATACGTTCATGACGCGTATATGCAAAATCTTTAGATATTGGATTGTCCAAACTCAATACAAATAAAATATTCAAATACGTACAGTTGAATTTAATTTTCAAAACAAAACTCGTTTTCATCTTTATTTGAAAAATATACTCTTCACACTCATTCTAGGGTACTACTGATCCCATCTCTAACGAGTCATTCTCCTTATTGGATATTACTAATCCAACTTCTGATGAATTCTTTCATATGGTTCTAATGTGTCTTGTTCTCGAGCTCTGCAAACCAGAGCTCTGATAACAAACTGAGATGACCCGAACTTCCTCGGTAAAGAAAGCACGGATTGAATTGAGAACAACACACATCGGAACGCAAACAGAAGAACATTTCGTTGCTATTACAACAATTCCATCAGATGCAAGAATATACAAAGTATAAATAAATATTATACATCAGAGAAATATCAGAGATTACAATAAATTACATAGCAGCGGAAAAACAATATAAAACACAACTTAATGTAATACATGGATACAGAGCTTTCCGAGCATCGTTCCAGCTGTAAATCAGGATCCTGTGAATATAAATCTGCAAAACCAAAACTACTAGCTACCCATGTCGAAAATAAGGGCACCCAGAGTTTAGGTTAAAACAATAAATTGTAGGTCAGTCATGTGACTGGTGTGAGAACAAAAACAGTTATTTAAAACTTTACTTCAAAGGAGAGTAATTCAAGGGACCACGCCGTATAACACGGAACGGGTATCCCCCTAAGAACACTAGTGCATATAACAAAACAATGCAATGCTTTTTGGAAAAATGAAGCTATTTTAAGACCCAGGTCCCATCACACAATGCAACGCAATCCAGAGGATAGGGTTTTCCCTTATAATAGCCAAATAATGCTTGATACGTGTTAAAACAAATCATTTGATACTATTATAAGTGTATAGTGTCAAAACAATTTCAATCCTAAATATCAATCCTAGGCGGCGTTAATGACCCATACCACTATATCGCCATACTAGGTTCTACAAATAAACCCGAAAGTCACGTATTGAAATTGGATTTCTGTCATGAGTCGAGGTAAGGGGCAAGCTCCTCTCCGTTGAGACACTCTAGCAAATGCCTGAGGACCACACACAGCGATCCTTGGAATCGGTTGGGCCGGTCCTTTCTTACTTTTAAGGATTGGCAATTCCTGAACACACGTTTCCCGGTCCTATCAGACCTATATCCGAGGCGCCTCGCATTCCAACATTCACACAGGTAAAAAGTATATAAATGTCAGGGCTGGTAGGTCACTGACATCACCCATAGCTAGAAAGAAACGTCGTGTTCTCCCAACGGTCTGTATCCCATTTTTGACTCATACCGAGGTGTGAGGATCGCGAATTACCGCTATACACAAAGCTTCGCCACACAGGCCGTGCTTTCATCATCAACCATAAGACTTTGCTTTTCAACAAAAGCCTTGATCATCTGCCACTTAGGCATGGCACACAGGCAATTCACTCCATGCGACTGATGTCCATCGATATACAACCTCTGAGCTCGTACGTCTCAGAGAAGGGTGTTAAGAAAGAGAATAAATTCTCCACCACAAAACAGATGTACATTTAATAGAGATCAATCAACACAGAATAAAATCCAATGTCAGACACACAGTCCATTTACAAGTTCATTCAGGGTATGAACGAAACCGGAGGCACTTTCCTCGCATATCCATCGATCTCCAAGTACATCTGGATGATCATGAACTGATTCCCTCATCTTGGGTGTACAGCCCAATCAAGATCATCAGTAATCACCCAAATGATGTGAAGACTTCTGGTCTTCAACCACCGTCTTCATCTTCGACTTATCGTAGAATCGGTTATTCAGAATGGGTATAAACCCGGCCTTTCCGAATAACCCACGTATATAATAAACAAATGTTACACAAACACAACATATGCCTAATTCAAATTCAGAATATTCTTTTATTCTGATATTCACATTCTTAGGGAAATGTTCCCATTAATTTTATCAAAGATAAATTCTTATAAATTTATTCTTTAAACTTCCTTTGGATATCATTTCAAATCATATTATGGTTTTCCAAACTAGTCGGGATTAGCGAACCACACCAAAGTAATTATTTATTTTATTTCCCAATCCCAACCTATTTATCCCATGGAGCAAAACTGGTAATACTCCATATCTAACACCACGGTGCAATCGGTAAAGTTAATTACCATTTCACGTTCAAATCTAATTAAAGATTTTAACTATCGCTTTGGAGAAAAACTGGTAATACTCCATTCTCGATCATTTCAATCTAATTAAAGATACATTAAAACTCCACTTAGTTTTAATCTTCTCAAAAATCAATATCCTGTCTTTAACTAGGTTAAAGAACCAATGTCACCTAAAACACGATTCATGATAAACCCAAAATCACTTTCTATTGTTAATCGGGTTAAAGAGAAGGTGTTATTCAAAATACTGCTCATAATAAACCCAAAAACTCATTTAAATTCAATTCCAATTAAATACTAATTAACTGGACAATTTCACTATATCTTAGTTAAAAGATTTATTCTTTTCTATACTGGGTCCAAGAACAGTGTTATTTAAGACACCATTCACGACGAACCAAAAATCCCATTCGATATTAAATACAAGGCTCTGTATGGAAAATATATTAGCATATATTCAATATCAAATTGTGAAACCAACAAATATCGTATTGGAAATAACGATATAAATATATCTTTCAAATTCCCATAACCATATCTGTATAATCACGAAATCCAACATCGAAATATTACGAATATAGTTTCGATTCAAATCCGTTCCAATTCGTATATTGGAAATTCTGATTATTTTTAATACCATTTCAAATCTAGTTCAAAACTAGTTCATTTCGATAGAAATATATTTTTATCTTTTCAAATGTGTGATTTTTCACCCCAGTTCTTTCCAAATCATATATTATGAGTTTACACAAATTATAGATATTTTTAATAATTTTATCAATGCCCGTACAGTCGATTTCCAATAACGGTCATCGAACTGCACTTACAGCGACCTTTTCCAAATTTGATTTGGACGTAACTCCAAATCCAACCATTAGATTTCAAATTTCTAATATTCATTGGAAAGCTATTTTCGATACGAACCCAACGGTTCCATTTTCAGGAGAATCCGATGGTCGGATCTCCCGCAATGTCAATTCGAAGTCGATGGTCGAAATTCGCGAACCGCCGCAGCGCGGCGCGTTCTATTCAGGCCATTTAATATATATAATATATATATATTATATATATTTCGTCGATTTCAATTCAAAACATATTTTATAATTCGTTTTCAAAACAATTTCGACTTCACATTCAATCTTGTATCAAAATTGAATATTCCATATCATTAATATATAAATGACAATATTTTCAAAATATTATATTTTGAAATCACTTTCTTTTCTATATTCATCATAAAAATGAATAAAATCGATATAAATATCATTCGCGTCAAAATGGCGCATATCCAATCAACACGGCTTTATATATATTTTAATAACTTCGTTATTCTATTCAACACATGAATACACTTTCAACACATGAATATTTGTTAATTCTTAATTACAATAAAAGGGTAAATTTTATTGTATAAATATTTTATTCAACACATGAATACACTTTCAACACATGAATTCTCAACACATGAGCATCGTCCACACATGACTATTTATTCTATTCAACACATGAATTTTCTTTTATAATATTCTTTGTTTCCCAATTGGAATGAGGCCCAATCAATTACCATATAATGTTAATTATATGGATTCCACACAACACATGTATATAATAGCACTGACAAATAATCAGTCATCATCCAAAGTGCACTACATTGTATAAGCATCAGATATAGGTATCTAACGCTTATAACAGCCTGTCAATCGATCGATCGACATACAACTAATTATTGGGATTAGTGTATGCCGTATTTTATCCCAATACCCGTGTGGGGTTTCAAATCAACAAACACAGATTTTTATTAACATGCGCGTTAAAACTAATATTTTTAACGATCAAATATTTTTAACTATATAAATATTTTATTCCATTTCACATCACACTATCAATTTTCACAACACATCAACAATCAAACATACAAGCCATCCATGGTTTGTGGACGACGGGTGTCGGGTGCTGCTAAGCACCGTTTGTATCCTAGTATATATTTTTAGCTAGAAAACAAAATTTAAAGTGTGAAGTTCTCACAGAGGGTTCCACTCCGCCGTGCTTTGCTTCTGAACTGCTAAACCATTTGGATCTGTTTGAAATTTCAATGTAGTTCTTTTCACGCTATTCATAATAAAAATTATATTTTTATTGCTTCATTCTAATAAATAAAAATCATATTTTTATTCCTTCTTCATATATTTTTACAACGCTTCTTTCTATATAAAAATTATATTTTTATTTTTCTACTTCCAATATAAAGATCAAATTTTTATTGGACACGCATGATAAAAATTATATTTTTCTCTAACTAAAAATAATATTTTCCTATCGCTCTTCAAATTATAAAAATATTATTTTTATAATTCCTGTAATATAAAAATAAAATTTTTAATATCTATATCATATAAAAATTTTGCCTTTCTTTGTATAAAAATATCGCCTTTCTTTGTATAAAAATATCGCCTTTCTACTAATAAAAATATCGTCATTCTACTAATAAAAATATCGTCTTTTTACTAATAAAAAATATAAACTTTCCTTATATTCAAAACCAAATTTTATGAAGTGAAAATCAAGTTTTTCTCTTCGCTAACCTCATATAAAAACCATGCTTTTACTTCTCTAACTTCGTGATCAAAATCGAATTTTTACATATAAAATTTCATACCTTTGATAAATTAAAATCATATCTTTGCTTTTAAAAATCAAAACCTTGTTTAAAGAAAAATCATAAAATAATCAATGCGAATTTATATTTTTAACTAAACAAATATTATAATTTTAACTAAACAAAGACTATAATTTTAATTCTCTACTTACTAAACAAAGATCACATCTTTGGTAATTTAACAATCACGTCTTTGCTAATTATATTAAAACTGAAAATAATTTCAGAGCAAATTCATATATTAAAAACCGTATTTTAAAATTTGAATTTACTTATGACAAAGTAGGAAGAAGATCCGATAGTTTCAGTCGGAGTCCGGGGCTACGCCGGAGTGCTGGGGATGACGGTGCCTTTTCAGGTGGTGGCGGCCTGGCCGGAGGGCATGGCAACAGTGGCTCACGGCGTTTCTGGGTTGGCTGGAGGGGTTTTGAACGGTGGAAGGGGGCCACGACGGTTACACCTGGCGGAGGAGAGAGAAGGCTAGGGGGGGCGCGGCTGATTGGAGGTGGGGGTGATGGGTGCGCGTTCGATCAGAGGGAGTACGAGTGAAGGCGGCGGGGTCAGGAGGGGCTTCGGTGAGGCTGAGGAGGAGCATCGAGGGGGGGTTTGGGGGTAGAAGAGGATCGCGCTCAGCGCGAGGAGGAAGAAGGGGAGGGGGGTCCCGCGTCCATCGCGGCGGTGGTGATCTCGGCGCCGCCGCTGCGGCGACAGAGGAGGCCACGCCCCTCCGCCCTTCTCTTTCCTTTTTTTTTCAATTTTCTTTATTCTTTTGAATTGGTCAATGGGGGGCCTGAGGGAGAGTATAGAGGGGGAGGGTTAATTAATTTTTTTATTATTTATTTATTTATTTATTTTCAAAAAGCAACTTTAAATTTCGACCTCGAAATCGAACCCACCGACTGTCGTTCATAACTAATTAATTTTATTCCGAACACAATGGGATATGTATCGTAAGTTGATTCGATCGTTTCGATCAGCTTTCATTAAAATCAACATATCACTCTATATATTGGATTTGAACGCGCATTTCATCTTTCTGGGGTCACATACTAACTCGAAAAATTCCAGAATTTTTTTTTCTAGCTTCTTATTGACGATACGGTCCTAATAAAACTAATTTCTTCGAATTCTAAGACCGTTTGAAAAATGGCCATTTTCCAGTCGATTAAAATCAACTTAAACTGGTTAAATGCGTTTTCCTTTGCCACCCTCACATATTGATTCAAAAAATTACAAATTTTGGAACCTAAAAATAACTTGACATCCCGGATCCAACAAAAGTGGTTTCGTCGAAATCCGAGGTGGTTTGCAAAATTTCCATTTTTAAGGGCAGAATTCCATAGCGACTATTCTGAATTTTCAACTGGGCGTATCTTTTGATTCCCGTTATGAAATTTTGATTTTTCGAATTCGATGGAAAGATATTCTCAATTAGATTCTAATATTTTCGGTTTTGCTAAAATTCGGTTTATTTTGAATCCTATACATTCATTTGAATTTTGAAATCAAATTTTCAAACTACCGTGCCATTTTCAATTCCATTTATAATGATAAATAATTATTTATATTCTAACGATGATTCTAATAAATATATACGTTCGAATTCTATTCAAAATTAATTTCTCGTGGTATTTATTTAAAATAATCCATTTTAAATATTCAAAATTCAATAAAATTTCCAAAATAAAAATTTTAAACTGGCTCATATTTTCCGGGTTGTCACAAAAACTAAATTGTTTTACTCAATTACTATATGTAAATCGCATAAAACAACAGTAAAAAATTTAATTATTTTTGTTCGTTTATCATTTAACCATAAATACTTTTGTTTAAAGTGCTAAAATATATGTATTATGCATTGCATTATAAAATTCTACATTTAACTTAAAATACCTATAATTAAAACTACCATAATTATTTACGAAACCTACATCACTTTCTCCTATGATATATATGTTTTAATCTATACGCATAAATTAATTATGCTGTGTTATGCTTAAAATAATAATATAAATGTAATCAAGTGATACGTATTTGTTCAGTTACTAATGACGATATGAAAATTTCAATAATATACATCATACCTATATCAGTAAAATAAGATAAAATTGTATTTTCATTAGACTAAAACACACATAAGTCACACGGCATGTAATATAACACAAACAATACAGAACTTTTATATAATACACTCTTTAAGTTCGGTAATACATGGAATTTATTTCTCAAAAACATGTTTAAGAAACACCATTACCTTTAATTCAGGCCAGTCTATAAATAATTACAATTAAATTTGAAATTATTTTCTCGTTTGCCAAAAATTTTGCACTTTAGCATAGAAAATTCAGAAAAAATGTTCATAGAGACATGATATAAATTACAAATTTAACTTTTGAGATAAAATAAAGAATAACAACAAAAATATTTAAAAAAATATCAATAAATTCATCATGCATTAAAATTATGATTTTTTTATAGCAAAAAACTTAATTTTAAAACTTCTGCAATCTTTTACCAAACTATCTTGGTTCACCTCTAATATTTTACGTGACTTCATAGTAGAGTTAATCAGGAATATTAAAAATATAATTAAACTTGATAAACTATTAATTTTGATGTGTCAATATAAATCATAAAAATGTGAAAATTTCAATATTTGCACAATATTCATATTAACAAAAAGGGTATAAAATTCATTTGGATATACAAATACATCAGACACATAACATAATTATATATGTAAGCAATGATTTCAAATTTAATTTATGATTCATTTATATCAATACATTGATGCATTACATTGTAAAATACTAATTTTAACTAAAGTACCTACATTCAGAAATTTCCGTGGTTGCTTACAAAACTCACCTCTATGTCACATTATTTTGTACATTTACATCAATATATTTTAAATCAGGCATGTAATTGTGGTTTCAATGTACAAGAATAAATACAATAATGAATAAATATTAACTAATTCATCGAATAAAACCTTAAATGTGACAATTTCAATATGTATGTCACATATATATTAAAACTAATAGTTAAAAAGATTTTTCTGTTAACTATAAAGATATATAATTCAAATATCACAAATATTTTACATGAATAATGTTAACAAAACTATTTTATTATTCATTTATCTCAATAAACTTACCTACATTATTGATTTTTGTTTCTACCCTAAAAAAACATATTTTGACATTTCTATAGTTATGTGCAATTTCATCGACTGTTCCCTAATCTTTCATGTTTAGATCCATGTATTTAAATTGCTTACAAAATCTAAAATTTAAATGATTTTAATAATATATGTGTCAGTCGTATATGTATACGCATACATACTAATATAAGCAACAATGACAGACATACATATCACATACGTATATTTATGTACATAATTAATAATAACAAAATTAGTTTGTAAATTAATTATAATCATTTATATACATAAACAATAAATTTATCATACACAACGTTAAAAAGTTCTATTATTAACTTCGAATAACTCCGCATTAAAAACTCTGTAATCTTTTTATAAAATCACTCTCAATTTACTTATATTATTTATTTGTTAAGTCAATATGTTTTTACTAAATACATAATTTTAAATTTCTTATATGTAATGTAGATAAAAGAAACAACTTAAATAATATTTGTTAACTCATCTAAAATTAATACAATATGTTAATTTCAAAAAGAATACTTGCTCATAATTGTAAGAATAATTAAATTATTGTATTACTTAAAAGATATATAAGTTACATGACACATGTCATGTAAAAACAACAATAATAATTTATATTTTATTTATTTTGATGAATTCATCTTATATTATATGATAAGGTTCCGATTTTAACATTAAAATTTTAAAATCTATATTCTATAATATTATCATGTGCAACGCACGGGTTACACACTAGTTTATTTAGCCAGGAAACATATCAACTGAAAATGTGACCAAGTTTATAATAGGGCAGGTAAACGATTCAATTTCTACTTTAATATATGGTAACATAATATTTCCTATGCAATATTATTATATGAACATAAGAAAAGTAATTGCTTACTTTTATTAATATTTACAACAAAATCAAAATTCAAATCCACTTTTAGAGAAGGAGTATTAAATTTCGTATGTTAATATATTTCATTTTACCAAAAAACCAATTACCATATATCTCTAGCATAATCACCTAAAGCAACGCATTCATAATTAATTAATAATTTATTTTCAATAAATAGCAAATATTGGAAAATGAAGGAAGCATGTTATGCAAATAAATTTTGGATTTTGTTATGAACGACAATTAATCAAATCCTCCCAAAACTATTATTTTTAAATTGATACACTTATAACTTGCTATATTTCACATTTACTTTGTGCTTATATATATATCCGATTGATCATCCATAAATCTCTATCACAAGAACAGGAAAAAAATTAAGAGTGCAAAGTGAAGAACATAAAGACAACTTGCATTTGAAACGACACGGAATTCCCCTTAACGGGAAATCACAGATGGAGTTGAGTACAAGCCACATCGGAACGCAATTCGATGAACATTTCCTTGTTAATTACAACAATTCCATCAGAATACAAGAATATAAAGAGTATAAATCAATATTACACATTCACTAAAATTCAGGGATTACAATACATTACTGCAGCGGAAAAATAAAATAATACACAACTGAAAGATATATACGGATACAGAGCTTTCCGGATATCATTCCAGCTGTAAACCAGGTTCCTGTGAATATAAATCTGCAAAACCAAAACTACTAGCTGCCCGTTTCGAAAATAAGGGAACCCAAAGTTTAGGTTAAAACGATAAACTCCAGGTCAGGCATGTGATTGGTGTGAGAACTAAAACAGTTATTTAAAGCTTTACTTTAAATCAGAAATACCAAGGGACCACGCCGTATAACACGGAACGGGTTTCCTCCCAAGAATACCAGTGCATATAACAAAACAGCGCAATGCTTTTTGGAAAAATAAAGCTATTATAAGACCCAGGTCCCATCACACAATGCAACACAAGCCGGAGGATAGGGTTTTCCCTTATAATAGCCAAACATGCTTGGTACGTTAAGACAAATCATTTGATACTATTATAAGTGTATAGTATCAAAACAATTTCAATCATAAATATCAATCATAGACGGCATGGGTACCATATATCATGTCGCAATACTAGGCTCTACAAATAAAACTGCAAAGTCACGTATTTGGAAATTGGATTTCCATCTATGAACCGAGGCAAGGGATCGTGCTCTACCGATTCGAGACGCTCTAGCCTGTGTCTCAGGAACAGCCGCAACTGCCCCATGGATCGTCAGGGCCGGTCCACTGATGTGGATTATAATGCTTGATCACTGCGTTCCCCGCCCTTTGGGGCGTAAATGAGTCAACGAATGACTCCATCGGCTCCACATAGTCACCGATATATCTGAGGTGCATCGCAACAGCAACAACCACATAGGTGAAAATAATATAAATGTCAGGGCTGGTAGGTCACTGACACCACCCTAGCTAGAAGTAAATGCATGCCCTCCCTGAAGTCCTCTCCGGTTTCTGGTTCACAACCGGGGTGTGAGGCTGGCGAATTAATGCTACACAAAGCTATGCCACACAGGCCGTGCTTTGATCATCAACCACAAGACTTTGCTTTTCAACAGAAGCCTTGATCATTTGCATCTTTGCATGCCACACAGGCAAACCACTCCATGTAACCGATATCCATCAATCACACAGAATGATATCCAATGTCAGACACACAGTCCATTTACAAGTCCGTTCTGGGTCTGAACGAAACCGGAGGTACCTTGTACCTCGCTTATCCATCGATCTCCAAGTACGTCTGGACGATCTCCAACTGATTCCCTCCTCTTGGGTATACACCCCAAAATCAAGATCATCGGAAATCATCCAAACGATGTGAAGACCTCCGGTCTTCTGCCACCGTCTTCATCTTCGACTTATCGTCGTATTAGTTATTCAGAATGGGATAAACCTGGTCTTTCCGAATAACTCGCGTATTTTATAAACAAGTGTTACACAAGCACGAAATACGCCTCTTTCCAATTCAGAATATTCTTTTATTCAAATATTCCCATTATTAGGGAAAGGTTCCCATTAAATTTATCAAAGATAAATTCTTTAATCTTCCTTTGAATATCATTTCAAACTAGTCGGGATTAGCGAACCACACCGAAGTAATCATTTATTTTAAATTTCCCAATCCCAACCTATTCATCCCATGAAGTAAAACTGGTCATACTTCATATCTAACACCACGGTGTTATCGGTAAATTCAATTGCCATTTCACGTTCAAATCTAATTAAAGATTTAAGTATCGCCTGGAGCAAAACTAGTGATACTCCATTCTCAATCATTTCAATCTAATAAAAGATTCATTAAAACTCCACTTGGTTTTAATCTTCCCAAAAATAAATCTTAATGATTGTTTAACTCGGGAAATCATATCATGTCTTTAACTGGGTTAAAGGACCAATGTCATTTATAACACGGTTCACGATAAACCGAAAATCACATTCTACTCCATCAGCCTTTAACCGTAAATTAGCAAGTGAACAATTTCCTAAGTAATAACCCTGAAGGCCGAAACCAATATCAGATCAATACGCAGAAAACCATTCAACTTAACTAATCTCCAGTTAGTTTCTGATTTTCTTAACTCCGTTGGGTCTAAGAACAGTATTATTAAAGATACCATTCACGACAACCCAAATCACATTCCATTAAATATCGGGTTAAAGAACAAATGTTATTTAAAACACCGTTCACGATAAACCCAACAATCAGTTCCAATTCAATTCCAATTAAATAACATTTAATTGGTACATTTCATTAAATCTAAATAAAAAGATTCAATCTTTTTTCTCAAGTGGGTTTAAGAATAGTGTTAATGAAGACACCATTCACGACAAACCCAAATCCCATTTGATATTAAATACAAGGCTCTGAATAGAAAATATATCGGCTTATATTCAATATCAAATTCTACGACCAACAAATATCGTATTGGAAATAACGATATAAATATATCTTTCAAATTTCCATAACAATATCTGTATAATCACTAAATCCAACATCGAAATATTCCAAAGACAATTTCAATTCAAATCCATTTCCAATTTATATATTGGAAATTCTGGTTATTTTTAAAACCATTTCAAATCCACTTTATTTATTTTAAAAATAAATGGGATTATAATTCTAGTTCAAAACTAGTTCATTTCGATAAAAATCTATTTTTATCTTTTCAAATACGGAGTTTTTCATCCCAATTCTTTCCAAATCATTTCTTATGATTTTACACAAATTATTACTATTTTTAATAATTTTATCAAGGCCCGTACATTCGATTTCCATCAACAACCATCGAACTGCACTTACAACGACCTTTTCCAAATTTTATTTGGACAAAATTCTAAATCCAACCGTTAGATTTTTAATTACTAATATTCATTAGAAAGCTCTTCTCGATACGAACCTAACGGTTCTGGTTTTAGGAGAATCCGACGGTCGTATCTCCCGTAATATCCATTCGAAGTCAATGGTCGAAATTCGAGAACTGCTGCAGCGCGGCGCGTTCTATTCAGGCCATTATTTATATAATATAAATACATTATATATATTTCGTCAATTTCCTTTTAAAACGTATTTTATTAGTCATTTTAAATTCATTTTCAAAACGATTTCAACTTCATATTCAATTTCTAATCAAAATTGAATATTCCATATCATCGATATATAAATGATAATATTTTCAAAACATTATATTTTGAAATCACTTTGTTTTCTATAATCATTATAAAAACGAATATAATCGATATAAATATCGCTCGCTTCAAAATGGCGCATATCTAATCAACACGGCTTTATATATTTCAATAACTTCGTTATTCTATTCAACAAATGAATATTTTCTTCAACACATGAATATATATTTTTATTCAACACATGAATTTTTATTCTATTCAACACATGAATTTTCATTCTATTCAACACATGAATTTTCTTTCTATTCAACACATGAATTTTCTTTCTATTCAACACATGAAATTTCTTTCTATTCAACACATGAATTTTTATTCTATTCAACACATGATTTTTCTTTCTATTCAACACATGAATTTTCTTTCTATTCAACACATGAATTTTCTTTTATAATATTCTTTATTTTCCAAATTGAAATGAGGCCCAATCAATTACCATATAATGTTAATTATATGGTTTCCACACAACACATGTATATAATAGCAACGATAAATAATCAACCATCATCCAGAGTGCATTCTACACTGTATAGGCATCAAATATAAATATTCAATGCATATAACAGCCTGTCAATCAATTGATCGACATACAGCTAATTATTAGGATTAGTGTATGTCCAATTTCATCCCAACACCCATGTGGGGTTTCAAACAATCAGACATAGATTTTATTTGTGTAGTTGGGCGATGTGTAAAATTTATCGTCCCAATCAATATCAGTCAAATTGGTGTACAAAAAGAAATCGTCCGATTTGTAAATGGATATTTAATTTATTTCAACACATGAATATATATTTGATTTCAACACATGAAATATATATTTTTTATTTCAACACATGAAATTATTTTATTTCAACACATGAATATCTACTTTTCACATCGCAATCAACAGTCAAATTTCAGAACACAAACAATCACACAAGTCGTCCATGGTCTGTGGACAACGGGTGTCGGGTGCTACTAAGCACCGTCTACATCCTAGTATATATTTCAACTAGAAATTAAAATAAAAGTGAGGAGTTCTTACATTGGGGATCCACTCCGCCAATCTATTCTGAATTTCTGATCAATTTGATTTGCCCGAAAATCCTACGCCATCCTTTTCACGCTGTTTATATTAAAAAAGCACATTTTTAATATGATGTTCTATATATAAAAAATCATATTTTTTATACGATGTTCTATATATTAAAAATCATATTTTTAATACTCTACCAACATAAAAATCATATTTTTATTCTTTTTATAATATAAAAATCATATTTTTATTCTTTCTATAATATAAAAATCATATTTTTAACCTACTACTCGAATAAAAATTATATTTCTATCTTCTTGCTTATATAAAAATTATATTTTTAACTTACTACTCGAATAAAAATTATATTTCTGTCCTCTAAACCAAGTCTTTATATAAACAATAAAATCAGATCTTCGTATACAATAAAAATCAAAACTTTATTTAAGTGAAAATCACTCCTTTATGTACGCATCCTAATAAATAATGTTACTTAATTTAAAAATCCGAAATTTGCCTAAATACTAAATTAAATAACTATTTTATATAAAAGAATGCTCACCTTCGCTGAACTAAGAGGGAGGAGGGGATCGGAGTCGGGGTAGGCGGCGCTGGTGGGGAGAGGAGGCGAACGCCGGTCAGCGATGGTGCGGTGGGCCCTAGGGGGGTAACGGCGTCGGTTTCCAAGTGGGTGCGTCAGTTCTACTCAGCAAAGGAGGGAAGGGTCGAGAGAGGGAGAGTGATCGATGGAGGGGGGGTCGATGGCGAGCGACGCGATTTCGAGGGGGGGTGGAAGCACGGGATCTTTTTTTTTTTCATTTTTTTATTCTTTGAAATGAAATAGATCATGGAGGGAGAAAGGTATTGGGGGGTTTAATTGAATTTTTTTTATATTATTTATTTATTTATTTATTCCATAAAGCAACTTTTTATTTCGAACTCGAAATCGAACCAATCGACTGTCATCCATAGCTAATTACTCCCATTCTGAACACAATGGGATATGTATCGTAAGCTGATTTGATCGTTTCGATCGGTTTCCATCCAAATCAAAATATAACTCTATATATTGAATTTGAATGCACATTTCAATTTACTGGGGTCACATACGGACTCTAAAAATTCCAGAAAAATTACTTCTACCTTTGTGTTGACGATACGGTCCTAAGAAAATTAATTTCATTGAATTCTGAGACCGTTTGAAAAATGACCATTTTCCAGTCGATTAAAATCAACTAAAACTGGTCAAACGCGTTTTCCTTTGCCACGCTCACATATCGATTCAGAAAATTACGAATTTTGAAACATAGTAATAACATGACATTACGGATCCAACAAAAGTGGTTTCATCGAAAACCGAGGTCGTTTGCAAAATTTCGATTTTTAAGGGGAGAATTCCATAGTGACTATTCTAAATTTTCAACTGGACATAACCTTTGATTCCCGCTATGAAATTTCAATTTTGCGGATTCGTTAGAAAGATATTTTCAAATGGATTCCAATATTTTTGGTTTCGCTAAAATCCGGTTTATTTTGAATCCTGTACACTCATGTGAACTTTGAAATCGAATTTTCAAACTACCGCGCCATTTTCAATTACTTTTATAATTAAAATAAAATATTTACATACTAACGACGATCTATATAAATATATACGTTCTAATTCTAGTCAAAATAAATTTCTCGTCGTTATTATTTAAAATAATTCATTTTAAATATTCAAAATTCATTAAAATTACCAAAATAAAAATTTTAAATTGGTATAGAATTCCGGGTTATTACAATCTCCCCCACTTAAAACTTTTCGTCCTCGAAAAGGAACGAAGCTGAAAGTAGTTTTACAAACCAACTCAACTTTCATCATTTTCAATATGGCTTAAGTTCTTCAACTTTTTAGTTTCTAAGAACTTTTCAAAATTTTCAAAAATTTGGCTAACACCCTAAATTTTCAAAAAATTTCGCCATAACCTCCCCTACACCGGGGACTTCGGGATATTCCATATAGCCTCCCATGGCCTTCTTCAATCCAAAATAAAAAGAAAAAGCCAAGCGGCTAGCCAATCGGCTCAATAAATCATCCAAAACACAAGAAATACAATAAACATGTACCTGTTTGTCGGGCAAACAATTTTATTCCTCTTCTCTAGCCTTCTTGCTATGACCTGTTCAATGTAAGCACATGTACATATATGCAAATGCAACCAATTTTCAATACAACTCACTATTTGGTTCAAATTGACATAATGGTTCAAAATTCTAATTAATCAAAACAACAATCAAACAACACATTCAGCAATCAATTAGTTGATTAACGTTTCAAATCCATAATTTTGATATATAGTCAAAATCACATTTTTGATGTCAAACCACAACAATAGGCCCTATCTAATTTTGGTTCTCACACCAGTCTAATGGAAATATATAAATATCACACCTTCGAAACTCGAACATAAATACTGATGATGGACGTGCTATCATCAGTACCATCTCCGGGCGACTAGAGTGTGATTCTATATGTATGCAGTATATTAAAACTTTGAATACACGTGGATCAGACGTATAGGCAAAATCTTTATATATTGGATTGTCCAAATTCAATACAAATAAATATTCAAATACGAATAATTGAATTAAATTTTCAAAACAAAAATTGTTTTCATTTTAAAAATATACTCTTCACACTCGTCCTAGGATACTACTGATCCCATCTCTAACGAGTCATTCTCTTCGGATATTACTAATCCAATATCTGATGAATTCTTTCGTTCGGTTCTAATGCGTCTTGTTCTCCGAGCTCTGTAAACCAAAGCTCTGACACCAAGCTGAAACGACCCGGAATTCCCCTTTACGGGAAATCACGGATTGAGTTGAGTACAAGCCACATCGGAACGCAAATAGAAGAACATTTCCTTGTTAATTACAACAATTCCATCAGAATACAAGAATATACAGAGTATAAATCAATATTACACATTCACTAAAATTCAGAGATTACAATACATTACAGCAGCGGAAAAATAATATAATACACAACTGAAAGAGATATACGGATATAGAGCTTTTCGGATATCATTCCAGCTGTAAACCAGGTTCCTATGAATATAAATCTGCAAAACCAAAACTACTAGCCGCCCATGTCGAAAAAAAGGGCACCCAAAGTTTAGGTTAAAACAATAAACTCCAGGTCAGTCAAGTGACTGGTGTGAGAACTAAAACAGTTATTTAAACCTTTACTTTAAATCAGATATATCAAGGGACCACTCCGTATAACACGGAACGAGTTTCCTCCCAAGAATACTAGTGCATATAACAAAACAGCGCAATGCTTTTTGGAAATAAAAAAGAAGCTATTATAAGACCCAGGTCACATCACATAATGCAACACAAGCCGGAGGATAGGGTTTTCCATTATAATAGCCAAACATGCTTGGTACGTTAAGACAAATCATTTGAAACTATTATAAGTATATAGTGACAAAACAATTTCAATCATAAATATCAATCATAGACGGCATGGGTACCATATATCATGTCGCCATACTAGGCTCTACAAATAAAACCGCAGAGTCACGTATTTGGAAATTGGATTTCCATCTATGAACCGAGGCAAGGGATTGTCCTCTACCGATTCGAGACGCTCTAGCCCATATCTCAGGAACAGCCACAATTGCCCCATGGATCATCATGGCCGGTCCACCGATGTGGATTATAATGACTAAACACTGTGTTTCCCCGCCCATTGGGGCGTAAATGAGTCAACGAACGACTCCATTGGCTCCACATAGTCACCGATATATCCGAGGCGCCTCGCAAAAGCAACAACTACACAAGTGAAAATAATATAAATGTCAGGACTGGTAGGTCACTGACACCACCCTTGCTAGAAGGAAATGCATGCCCTCCCTGAAGTCCTCTCCCGTTTTTGGCTCACAACCGGGGTGTGAGGCTTGTGAATTAATGCTACATAAAGTTATGCCACACAGGTCGTGCTTTGATCATCAACCACAAGATTTGCTTTTCAACAGAAGCCTTGATCATTTGCATCTTATCATGCCACACAGGCAAACCACACCATGCAATCGATATCCATCAATCACACAGAATGATATCCAATGTCATACACACAGTCCATTTACAAGTCTGTTCTGGGTCCTAACGAAACCGAGGCACCTTGTACCTCGCTTATCCATCGATCTACAAGTACGTCTGGACGATCACTGTAACAACCCGAATTTTTATAACATGTTAATACAAGAATCAAAGAAGAATTAAATTTTAAAATAAGAATAAGGGAAAACGGGTTGCGCCGTTGCGTTCGTCTCAAAATTCTGCTTGAAAATGAGTCCGAGTTTGCGAGAATCGGAGTTCGTATGAGGGAGATATGGCGCTCCGAAGTTTCAGGAATTTTTAGAGTTCAAAACAGCTTGAATTTGTATTCAAATTTCGAATTCAAAACCCAGAAAAGGCTGGGCGGGAAATTTCCCGCCCAGTACCCAGGTCGACTGGGGAGTCGTCCGCCCAGACCAAGTCGACTGGGCAGTCGACCTGGGTGTCGACCTGGTCCCCGAGCCCACTTTTGGGCCTGGGTGCATTCTGATGTTTCTAGTCTCGTTTTCTGTCCAGATTCGTCTACCTAATCCTATATAAACCCCCTGATGCCTAAACTTTAATTCACTACAACATGTTAGCCACCGTTATACTGCTAAAATCCCTCTTGGTCATGGCCGTCGTCTCTAATCTTCTTCTTAAGCTTTCATACGCAATCCAATGCAAAGATGAAGACTTATACAACAATTCAAGGAGATGAATCAACAACTCTACAACGTTTATACATCGATTTCAGTTCTTAATTCGCTAGCCATGCTATGTAAGTTCTAGTTACTTTTTAGATTAAAATACTTAATTTTAATATAGCTATGGAATAAAGTGTAATTGGATATAAGCATGTTCATTAATTCAGATCTATTCCTATTTACCTTTGAACCTTGGGTTTTGAGACTTTTTCATCTCCATTCTTATGTCTAGTTCATGCTCAATTCAGTCGTTGTAAATTAGTTTCTTGGATTCATGTTGATATTATTATCAAAATCTAATCTTTATGCCTATCATGATGATTTATGATGTTTTCTCTCTAATCTTGTTTTATTGCAAAATTCTACCTTTCCCCTATTTATTTTCTTTTGATGAACCTAGATCAATTTCGGATCTAGGCCTAAACCACGATTTTGCGTATGATTGAATACAGGAAAAAGTATGGGAATATTACCTATTTGGATATATGTGATTGGTGGAATTGATGGCATAACATGAAAATTGGATATATGGGTATTATTGCCATTAATATGAAATTTGATAATTGGGTATTGCCATTAAAATGGTAATTGCAAGAATTGGGATTGGCATATGTAATTTGGTTAGAACTTGATAGGTGTAAATTGGCATAAATTTGGCATACATATAAAATGGCATGAACTGAACATATATAAATTTGGTATGAATTAGGCATATGTAAAACGAACATGTAATCTAGATCTTGTGCATATGTTAATTATGTGAGATTTATAGTTGAAACACATATGATAATTTATGTCTTGAAAAGGGGCTAATATGAACACGCCTAATTGGGTTTTGGGTAGTTGGAATGTAATAGCCTTAAAGGAGTGATAAATATAAATTGAGATAAGTTGCCTTTAATGGCATAAGATAAATTGTGGTAAAATTGGTATGATTTTGCATACCATTAATTGATGAACATAATTGAGTCAATTATGGACATCGTTAAATTAGGAATTAATTAATAATTTGAATAAGGAAATTATTATGACTGGGGTAAAAGATTATAAGCGATAATCAATGCTTAGGACACGAGGTTGGACTCGTTTGTGACGTAAAACTGCCCGGACCCGCCCAGCAAATCCAGTAGTCACAAATGGTAGCCCAATGTGAGAGGTCCTAGGCCCAAATTAAAAGCGTAATAGTTGTAAAGACACGAGGTTAGACTCTTTTATGGTGTAAGACTTCCCGGACCCGCCCGGCAAATCCAGCTGCCATAAATGTCAGTCTAATGTGAGAGGTCTTTATAGGGTTACGGCCTTAATGAATTAAGAAATACTTAACCAGATAAACATGTGGTGGGACATGGGGGTTAAGTGGGTGACATGTGGGTGACATATGGAAATACGAATAGTAATACTTAACCAACATAACATGGTAATTAGACCAGTGGGTGGGTTAAGTAATATGATTAGGCTAATGACACTTAACCAATATCGTATGAGTGGGTGGGTTAAGTAATATGATTAGGCTAATGACACTTAACCAATATGGTATGAATGGGTAGGTTAAGTAATATGACCAGGCTAATGACACTTTACTGTTATGACATGAATGGTTGAGTTAAGTAAATCTTAATTAATGCCTAAGTGGGAATGATAACTTATGGAATAAAGTAAGTTAGGCGGAACAATAGATAAGATGAGATAACTTATGTAATAAGGAAAGATGTGCTTCATTGTAGATTAAGAAATATGTAAAGACAAGAATGAATTTACAATTGAAGGCGACATAAGTTATATTATTAAAAGGAACAAAACATTGGTTAGGTTGGATAATCCTCTGAGTATCAATCTGATGTTGATTCCGGTCTTCGGGGTTGGTATTTAGGGAATTATTCTCTCTCTCTCTCCAGTGTGCTTGTAAGTTAAGGGGTACTTGGTTGTAAAGATTGAATAAGAACGTGTTATTGTACCATAACAGGGGTTAATGTATGAATCATAGGAATAACATGTTGCGGGCTTATTAATGGACTTAGTATAGTTCAAGTTAAGAATTGAATTAATAAGCAAAGTTGAAGGTTGGTATGAATTGAAATAACCAAGTTAAATGATAAGACTGATAAGGTAGCACAAGCGCATAGTTAATGGATAGACATAGGGTCTAATGGCAGATAAAGCCAAGGCGCTTGGCTAAACCCAAACGTTGGAGGTAATATGAATGACATGTAAAATATAACCTATAAGCACTTAACCAAGATAAAGCATGTATTAAGACATGAGGATGATGTAGGGGTTAAGTGGAGGACATGGGTAACATGTAAGACATAACTGGTGTATACTTTACCAAAATTTAAGCATGTAAGTGGACATGAATAAGAAGGGGTTAAGTAAGAATTACTAGAGGGGACCAAGCATAGGTGGGAAGCTTGTGTCCAGGAAAGGGGACCCTTTTCAGACCAGTAGCCGATTACGTATCTTTGTGAGCTCGACCCATGTCGAGGACGGAACACGCATACTGGGTTTGATTGTAAGACGTCAAAACGGGTTAGCGGTGGCAAAGCAAGTCCAACGGGTTTCATATGCGTGTGTGGACCCGGGCTGGTAGGTAAGACGTTGTTGCATCGTGTAGGTATAAGCCGTGCATCCTCAAGTTGTATCGGGTTGCCACTTTAGGGGAGTGGTACACCCCACTATGGGGCCAGCACGGGTATCTACGAGTTAGGGAGCCGATCACATGGGGATTGGTGGGTACACCTAGTGGAGATAGGGGCAGGCGGCACCTATGTAGTCAGCTAGGGGTACAAAAGACTAGTATTATGATTTCTAAGTAGTGGGTGGGATCACCTTATTATATAACACGGGCTACTAGTTGGGACACTAGTAGGGGGTAAGGATCTGTAACACCCCGAATTTCGGTTAATGCTAAAATTCACTAATTGCAGAATAAATAATCTCAGATGTGAGAATTGGGGGAAACGGGCTGCGTCATTGCGTTCGTCTCGGAAAAATACGCAGAATAGAGTCCGAAATTTTGTAAATCGGAGTCCGTATGGCCCAGTTAAGGCCCAATGAAGTTTGCAGAAAATTCAAAGCTAAAAACAGATTTTAAAATTCAAATTCAGATTTTAAAATAGAACCAGCAGGGCCAGGCGGGAAAGTTCCCGCCCTAGCCATGTCGACAGGGTTGTCGACAGGCCTGTCGACTGGGGGTCGACTTGCCTATCGACTTGCCTGTCGACACGGCGTGCTGAGCCAGAGGGACTGGGTGCACCAGGTCTGGTTTTCTGGCTAGGGCTGGGCTGGGTTCTAGAGATTTCCGAAATCTAAGGGTCCTAATCTAATCTAGGGTTAATCTAATGGCCTAAAACACTCACCTAATCTATAAATACACCCTAATACTACCCTAATTCATACTAAAAATAGAAATGATGCCACCATGCCGCCAAAATCAAACTTGAGAGGAGCCTCCACTAGTTTATGAAGAAAGTTGCAAGCTAATCAACCTCTAATCATCATCTTCCTCTTGTATAGCAACTAGTTCTACTACATAAGTTTGCTAATCTTGGTTTTGGTGAGTTCCTATAGCTTTAATAATCAATTGTTAAATTGATTATGGTAGGATGTGATAAGACATGGCTATGTTTGTGGATAAATGTGTTTATGCAAGTTTGTATGATATGTGATTTGCAAGTTTTATGCTATATGCAAGTTTAATGCCATGTTTTACGATGCAAAACACTATGTTGAACATTTATGCATATGTAACATGTTATGCAAACTATATGTGAGAGTATATGCAAGTTATATGTAACATGATATGCAAGTTATGCATGTGGTTTCTAAGTGTTTGGTTTTATGCATGCTAAGTATTTGATTTTATGCATGCTAAGTGTTTGGTTTTACGCATGCTAAGTATTTGATGTTATGCAAGTTATGTATTTGGTGTTATGCATGCTAAGTATTTGATTTTATGCATGCTAAGTATTTGATTGTATGCATGCTAAGTATTTGGTTTTATGCATGCTAAGTGTTTGGTTTTATGCAAGTTTGTCTCTTTTTATGATATGCATAATATATGCAAGTTTGTCTCTAAGTATGGCATGTTATGCAAGTTCATATGCAAGTTATGATACATATTCATATGCAAGTTATGATGCAAGTTCATATGCAAGTTATGATGCAAGTTCATATGCAAGTTATGATGCAAGTTCATATGCAAGTTGTGATGCAAGTTCATATGCAAGTTATGATGCAAGTTCATATGCAAGTTCTGATGCAAGTTCATATGCAAGTTATGATGCAAGTTCATATGCAAGTTATGATGCAAGTTCATATGCAAGTTTATGTGCAAGTACATATGCAAGTTGTCTCTTTTATGATATGCATAATGCAAGTTTGGGTTAATTACTAGTTGGGTTTAATGTATGCTCATATATGTAAGTTGACACCTTTTTGAACCCATGATAAAGTTACATGCTATGTTGGCTAAACCCATGATATTTTTGATGAATCTTCCCTTTTATTATGTCACGTTACGAGAACAAATTACGTGGGGAACGATGGGGTTAATATGCATGTTAATAAAATGATGTGGAATGGATATGCTTAAAAGTAACATAAATTAAATGGACATAATTGGGAATTTACCTATTAAGTTAGGTCTACCCATATTATGGAGTTGGGAATTTACCTATTGAGTTAGGTCTACCCATACTACGGAGTTGGGAATTTACCTATTGAGTTAGGTCTACCCATATTCTGGAAAACATGATTAATTAAGTAGGGATAATTAATATAAATTAGTAGGGTGATTAATTAGGTGTAATTAATCGACTAAGACGCGAGGTTGGACTCAGTTGTAGCGTAAAACTGCCCGGACCCAACCGGCTTAACCAGTTGCTACAAATGTTAGCCCAATGTGAGAGGTCTTAGGCACAAATTAAATACGTGATTAAAGTAAAGACACGAGGTTAGACCCTTTTTATGACGTAAGGCTGCCCGGACCCAACCGGCATATCCAGCAGTCATAAAAGACGGTCTAATGTGAGAGGTCTTTATGAGGTCATGATCTTAATTAATTAAATAAGAAGCACTTAACCATATTAGCATGTAGAGGGACATGAGGGGTTAAGTGGGTGCCTTGGGTGGCATGAGGAATCTAGTGGGTTGCCTTGGGTGGCAATAGACAATATGATTAGAATACTTAACCAAAGAGGAACATGTAATTAAACATGGGTAAAGGGTTAAGTAAGTGCTTTGGGTGGCACGTGGAAATCTAGTGGGTGCCTTAAGTGGCAATTGAAATATAATTAAATGACAAGCTTAAGTAGTAGCTTATGGGGGCCTTAAGTGGCAATTAAAAATATGATTAAAAGACTTAACCAAAGATTTGTAACATGTAGGTGGACATGGTTAACGGGTTAAGTGGGATTCACTAGATAAAATGGCAAGCTTAGGTAGTAGCTTGTGGGGGCCCATTTCAACCAATATCCCAAACGTATCTTTGTGGGCTCGACCCAGGTCGAGGACGGGACACGCATATTGGGCTTGACTATAAGAGGCCAAAACGGGGTAGCAGTGGCAACGCGAATCCAACGGGTTTCATATGCGTGTGTGGACCCGGGCTGGTAGGTAAGACGTTGTTGCATCGTGTAGATATAAGCCGTGCACCATTGATTATCGGGTTGCCACTTGGGGGAGTGATACACCCCACTGTGGGGCCAGCACGGGTGTCTACGGTAGGGAGCCGATCGCTTGGGGGTAGTGGGTACACCTAGTGGAGATAGGGGCAGACGGCACCTATGTAGTCAGCTAGGGGGACAAGGAACTACTGGGTAGAATTACTAAATACACTTAGTGGGATCAACCTTTAAGTAGGAATTACTCTTGGGTGGGTAGAACTGGTGTGGTGCAGTGTAGGGATTACCCTTGGGTGGGTAGATCCGGGGTGGAGTAATCTAGCAATTATCCTTGGGTGGATAAATGCGTCTTTTCGTTTATCTTAGAATATCCTGTGTTTAGTTGGCTACTTAGTGTAGTCATTATCCCCAGAGGTACCGTATCTTGTTTATATCATAACCTAATTACTTTAATGATTGTATTGTTAGGGTTATAGGACTCTCTCAGACTTATGTCTGACCCCATTGTTTTTATCTTTTTCCAACCCTCAGGTTATCAGAGTGGGCCTACCATTAGTGGGCTTTGGTCAGACTGCTTTATCTATCTTTTGGAGCTTGGACCGTGGATGTAAAGCTCAGTTTATCTTTTCTATTATGGCTATTAAGTTATGTAGTGGGATTATGTACTTTTTTTTTATCAGGATGGATATTATGTACTTGACTCTTGTTTATGGTTTTGGTGTAACCAAACATGTTTAACTTTCCGCTGCAATAAAATGATGTTTTAAATTCTCAAGTATTACTTATATCTGTCTTGTTGTAATTTTTCTGTTCTATATTCACTTAAAATACTCCACCGATGTTATGGCATTCCCTTAGAGAGGGACCGTAGCGGGCGTGGGGTGTTACACGTGGTATCAGAGCTTAAGGTTACCAGAACAGATAATTTTTTTAGAAAAACTATTTTCTAAGAATATTTTTGAAAGGAGTATTTTCAAAAACATGTCTTTTAAGAGAAAAGTTTTTGAAAGAAAAGCATAATCCCCAATAGCCATACCTATATCTTTCGAATTCTGCGTTTTGAATCTCTTCCTCTCTCGTTTTGAGTTTCCCCTCCGCGTATAGATGACCTTTCTAAGATAGATAAGAACGGAAAACCACTTCAAGGGACTTAGACGTTAGTCAGATTAGAAGCTGGTTCAAGAAGGAGGAGGACTGGTAGGTATCTATTGGATAGACGAGGGGAGGAAGGCTCAAATAGTTGTTTGGTTAAAGAAGGATGATACCTCATTGGTGGGAGGTTACGAGTGGAGAATGGGATGAAGAAGGCGAGTAGTTATTCTTTTGAGAGGAATAGGACACCTTATTAGGATTGTCCAAAGGGGCAAGGGCAAGGTACGGAATCTCCTAGAGGGTAGTTGTATTCCCTCACGACTAGGGTACCAAATGGGGATAAACCGTCTAGGTTGGAATTAGGATTTCTTTATTATCCGGTTCGAACTTTATTTGATTCTGACGCATCGAGTTCGTTTATCTCATCATTGTTAGTTGAGTCACTGCACTTAGACACCAGTTAGTAGATGATCCCTTAGTTGTTTCAAACCCAATTG
This sequence comes from Allium sativum, assembly GCA_030737875.1. NCBI lineage: Eukaryota > Viridiplantae > Streptophyta > Magnoliopsida > Asparagales > Amaryllidaceae > Allium > Allium sativum. The sequence goes on from CM060923.1 coordinate 164,764,625, forward strand.
GGGCTCCATGATGTGTTTGGGTTTGAAAGTTGCTATACTTAGCGTTGAGAGTAGATGTGATGCTTTTTGGGCTTCACGGGCTATGGGATAGTTATGGGCATGGACTGGTTATCCAGTAGGGGTGCCGTTCTTGATTTTGAAGGGAGAGTTGTTAGGCTTATGACCCGCTTAGGTAACACTCTCGAGATCTCTTGTAATCCCATAGAATCTGTTATGCTAAGTTATCTAGAATCGCTTGTCACGTTGGTCGGGAGTTTGCGATCTGTTAGAGTGGTCCGGGAATACTCGGATGTGTTTAAGGAGGTGAAGGGCTTACCTCCGGAGCGAGAGATTGACTTCCAAATATATCTGGTAGACAATGCCAAACCAGTATCTTGGCCAGTATGCCACATGGCTCCTCGTGAGAGGAGGGAACTCCATAAGCAAGTAGGCGATTTGCTTGAGAAGGGGTTCATAAGACGAAGTATATCGGAGTGGGGTGCTCCAGTAGTTTCTGCCACTAAGGCGGATGGGTCCCTTAGACGTTGTGTAGGCTAAAGAGAACTAAATAAACTCACAAAGAAGAATAGACACCCATTGCCGAGGATTGATGATCTTTTTGATCAGTTAGTTGGCGCCTCAGTATTTTCGCAGTTGGACTTAGCCACGGGGTTTCGTCAGTTGAGAGTGGCTGAGGATAGTATAGAGAAGACTGCCTTTAGGACTCCGGATGGTTTTTATGAGTGGCTGGTGATGCCATTTGGTTTGACGAACGCCCCCGCATATTGATTTGATGAGAAGGGTGTTCAGGGAGTACCTAAATAAGTTCGTGATGGTCTTTGTAAATGACATCTTGGTCTTTTCTAGGAGCGAAATACGTTTTCGTATGTGCTCAATAGGTTGAGCAAAGCCAGTTATGGGATAAACGGTGGTTTTGAAGCAAGACTGGCGAGGACATCCAGAGTTGGACAAGGGCTTAATTGTTTAGCCGTTTTTACTAGTATCATCTCACGTAGGTCGTCTGAATTCGAAGGAGGATCCCTTGGGTGGTTGTCTGATATTGGTTTAGGCATTTGGGGCTTGCATTTGGGGGATGTCGAGTTCGGCTAGGTTGGTCTGCGTGAGAGATGGACAGTTGTGATGATTTTGGATGGGGGTAATATCCTGGTTTTATCTAAAAGTGGAGAAGAGCATGCCCTACATCTTAAGGAAGTGTTGGAGACTCTCCAAACGCATAGTCTTAAGACGGCAATAGTGAATAGGATTCTTAGCATCCTATGAGTTTGAGATAGAGTATACCCATGGCAAGGGTAACATGGTAGCGGACGCCTTAAGTAGAAAAAGGTTGTCCTCGAGTTCATGGTTCGTTAAACGACGGAGCTTAGAGTTTATTTCTATGTTTGACTTTAGACCTTCCGTTGACTTTGTACCCGGTTTGCTAGCCTCCTTGGAGGTTAGGCCTACTCTTTTGGGACGAATTGGCGAAGCACAGCGAGAAGACCCACAGTTGGATGAGTTAGTGGAGAAGCTCATGAGGAGGGGGTCGTCCATCCATTTGAGTAGGTACACCCTAGATGGTAAGGGGTGGTTGCGTAGAGACGGTAGACTTTGTGTACCGCAAGACGAGGGTTTAAAGAAGACTATTCTTGATGATGAACACCGTTCTAGGATGACCATTCATCCCGGTGGGGACAGGATGTACCAGGACATGAAGCGGGTTTTCTTCTGGGCCGGTATGAAGAAAGATGTGGCCGAGCATGTCGCTCGATGCTTGGTGTGCCAACAAGTGAAGGCGGAGCAAAAGAAACCTGGTGGGTTGCTTCACCCATTGGAAGTTCCGCAATGGAAGTGGGATAGCATCTCGAAGGATTTTATTGACGGGTTACCCAGATCAAGAAAGGGTAATACGGGAATTTGGGTTGTGGTAGATAGACTTACTAAGAGCGCCCATCGTATACCCGTAAAGAGTAAGAGAACTGCTCCATGGCTAGCTCCAGTTTATATTCGAGAGATTATTAGATTGCATGGTGTACCCTCCAGTATAGTGAGCGATCGAGATCCTATCTTCACTAGAGAGTTTTGGAAGAGTTTGCAAGAGGCGGTAGGGACTCAGTTGTGTTTGAGTACCGCATATCATCCTCAGACGGACGGCCAGACCGAGAGGGTGAATCATATTTTATAAGACCTTTTGAGGCTATGTATCTTGGATTTTGGAGGTACATGGGAGGAGCATCTTCCATTGGTGGAGTTGCACGACAGACTTAGTGGTGTACATGATGTATTCCATGGGAGGAAGTGCCTACATGAGACCGCAGAGGCGGTAGAGCCGAGCCTGCTTAAAGAAGTAAAGGTAGAGCGTGATGTGATTATTCGACAAGCTCCTACTCGCATCCTTAGGTCAAAGATTAGGAAGTTGAGAAACAGAGAGGTTCGACTAGTCAAAGTGAAAAAGGGGAGAAAGTGAGAGCAATGCTACTGGGGAGACAGAAGCGAAGATGCGTTCATTATACCCATTCCTTTTGAGGGTATGTCCTTTAAACGTCTCCTTTATCATCTGTCTAGTACTTATCTTATCTTTAGTATGTCCTCTCATTAGTACCTTTGACCTTTAGATAGGGTAAACCTATGGTTGAAACATGTGTTTGAGACATGTTATGTTTGATGGATGCGTGTGGATGCAAGTGGTTGCTAGTGGTTGCTCGTGGATGCATATACACACACTCTAGACACTAGATCGGCTCAATCACTTCATATTGCATATTGCATAAAATTGTGTGTAGTTAGCTATATTAATGGATGTATAATGGTTGTGTTATCACATGGATGATGCATTTTGGTGAATGATTGTGAACTCATGTAGAAATAGTATGTGTCGATAGGGATCTTTCGCATACATATTGGATGCATGGCACTATCACGGTTTGCATATGTTCATACATTAGATAGGGAACATATACACACACTATTTGCATATGCTCATACATCATTAGAAATTTTTTTAAGGACAATGGATGCCCGTGTTTGATGGATTGAGTAGATGGATGTTTGGATGGTAGGATATGCATTCTCCTTAGCTTAGAGATTTCAGGGACGAAATCCTTTAAGGAGGGGAGAATGTAACACCCCGAATTTCGGTTAATGCTAAAATTCACTAATTGCAGAATAAATAATCTCAGATTTGAGAATTGGGGGAAACAGGCTACGTCATTGCGTTCGTCTCGGAAAAATACGCAGAATAGAGTCCGAAATTTTGTAAATCGGAGTCCGTATGGCCCAGTTAAGGACCAATGAAGTTTGTAGAAAATTCAAAGCTAAAAACAGATTTTAAAATTCAAATTCAGATTTTAAAATAGAACCAGCAGGGCCAGGCGGGAAAGTTCCCGCCCTAGCCATGTCGACAGGGCTGTCGACATGCCTGTCGACTGGGGGGTCGACTTGCCTGTCGACTTGCCTGTCGACTTGCCTGTCGACACGGCGTGCCGAGCCAGAGGGACTGGGTGCACCAGGTCTGGTTTTCTGGCTAGGGCTGGGCTGGGTTCTAGAGATTTCCGAAATCTAAGGGTCCTAATCTAATCTAGGGTTAATCTAATGGCCTAAAACACTCACCTAATCTATAAATACACCCTAATACTACCCTAATTCATACTAAAAATAGAAATGATGCCACCATGCCGCCAAAATCAAACTTGAGAGGAACCTCCACTAGTTTATGAAGAAAGTTGCAAGCTAATCAACCTCTAATCATCATCTTCCTCTTGTATAGCAACTAGTTCTACTACATAAGTTTGCTAATCTTGGTTTTGGTGAGTTCCTATAGCTTTAATAATCAATTGTTAAATTGATTATGGTAGGATGTGATAAGACATGGCTATGTTTGTGGATAAATGTGTTTATGCAAGTTTGTATGATATGTGATTTGCAAGTTTTATGCTATATGCAAGTTTAATGCCATGTTTTACGATGCAAAACACTATGTCGAACATTTATGCATATGTAACATGTTATGCAAACTATATGTGAGAGTATATGCAAGTTATATGTAACATGATATGCAAGTTATGCATGTGGTTTCTAAGTGTTTGGTTTTATGCATGCTAAGTATTTGATTTTATGCATGCTAAGTGTTTGGTTTTACGCATGCTAAGTATTTGATGTTATGCAAGTTATGTATTTGGTGTTATGCATGCTAAGTATTTGATTTTATGCATGCTAAGTATTTGATTGTATGCATGCTAAGTATTTGGTTTTATGCATGCTAAGTGTTTGGTTTTATGCAAGTTTGTCTCTTTTTATGATATGCATAATATATGCAAGTTTGTCTCTAAGTATGGCATGTTATGCAAGTTCATATGCAAGTTATGATACATATTCATATGCAAGTTATGATGCAAGTTCATATGCAAGTTATGATGCAAGTTCATATGCAAGTTGTGATGCAAGTTCATATGCAAGTTGTGATGCAAGTTCATATGCAAGTTCTGATGCAAGTTCATATGCAAGTTATGATGCAAGTTCATATGCAAGTTATGATGCAAGTTCATATGCAAGTTTATGTGCAAGTACATATGCAAGTTGTCTCTTTTATGATATGCATAATGCAAGTTTGGGTTAATTACTAGTTGGGTTTAATGTATGCTCATATATGTAAGTTGACACCTTTTTGAACCCATGATAAAGTTATATGCTATGTTGGCTAAACCCATGACATTTGTGATAAATCTTCCCTTTTATTATGTCACGTTACGAGAACGAATTACGTGGGGAACGATGGGGTTAATATGCATGTTAATAAAATGATGTGGAATGGATATGCTTAAAAGTAACATAAATTAAATGGACATAATTGGGAATTTACCTATTAAGTTAGGTCTACCCATATTATGGAGTTGGGAATTTACCTATTGAGTTAGGTCTACCCATACTACGGAGTTGGGAATTTACCTATTGAGTTAGGTCTACCCATATTCTGGAAAACATGATTAATTAAGTAGGGATAATTAATATAAATTAGGAGGGTGATTAATTAGGTGTAATTAATCAACTAAGACACGAGGTTGGACTCAGTTGTAGCGTAAAACTGCCCGGACCCAACCGGCTTAACCAGTTGCTACAAATGTTAGCCCAATGTGAGAGGTCTTAGGCACAAATTAAACATGTGATTAAAGTAAAGACACGAGGTTAGACCCTTTTTATGACGTAAGGCTGCCCGGACCCAACCGGCATATCCAACAGTCATAAAAGACGGTCTAATGTGAGAGGTCTTTATGAGGTCATGATCTTAATTAATTAAATAAGAAGCACTTAACCATATTAGCATGTAGAGGGACATGAGGGGTTAAGTGGGTGCCTTGGGTGGCATGAGGAATCTAGTGGGTTGCCTTGGGTGGCAATAGACAATACGATTAGAATACTTAACCAAAAAGGAACATGTAATTAAACATGGGTAAAGGGTTAAGTAAGTGCTTTGGGTGGCACGTGGAAATCTAATGGGTGCCTTAAGTGGCAATTGAAATATAATTAAATGACAATCTTAAGTAGTAGCATGTGGGGGCCATAAGTGGCAATTAAAAATATGATTAAAAGACTTAACCAAACATTTGTGACATGTAGGTGGACATGGTTAACGGGTTAAGTGGGATTCACTAGATAAAATGGCAAGCTTAGGTAGTAGCTTGTGGGGGCCCATTTCAACCAATATCCCAAACGTATCTTTGTGGGCTCGATCCAGGTCGAGGACGGGACACGCATATTGGGCTTGACTATAAGAGGCCAAAACGGGGTAGCGGTGGCAACGCGAGTCCAACGGGTTTCATATGCGTGTGTGGACCCGGGCTGGTAGGTAAGACGTTGTTGCATCGTGTAGATATAAGCCGTGCACCATTGATTATCGGGTTGCCACTTTGGGGAGTGATACACCCCACTGTGGGGCCAGCACGGGTGTCTACGGTAGGGAGCCGATCGCTTGGGGGTAGAGGGTACACCTAGTGGAGATAGGGGCAGACGGTACCTATGTAGTCAGTTAGGGGGACAAGGAACTACTGGGTAGAATTACTAAATACACTTAGTGGGATCAACCTTTAAGTAGGAATTACTCTTGGGTGGGTAGAACTGGTGTGGTGCAGTGTAGGGATTACCCTTGGGTGGGTAGATCTGGGGTGGTGCAATCTAGCAATTATCCTTGGGTGGATAAATGCGTCTTTTCGTTTAACTTAGAACATCCTGTGTTTAGTTGGCTACTTAGTGTAGTCATTATCCCCAGAGGTACCGTATCTTGTTTATATCATACCCTAATTACTTTAATGATTGTATTGTTTGGGTTATAGGACTCACTCAGACTTATGTCTGACCCCGTTGTTTTTATCTTTTTCCAACCCTCAGGTTATCAGAGTGGGCCTACCATTAGTGGGCTTTGGTCAAACTGCTTTATTTATCTTTTGGAGCTTGGACCGTGGATGTAAAGCTCAGTTTATCTTTTCTATTATGGCTATTAAGTTATGTAGTGGGATTATGTTCTTTTGTTTTATCAGGATGGGTATTATGTACTTGACTCTTGTTTATGGTTTTGGTGTAACCAAACATGTTTAACTTTCCGCTGCAATAAAATGATGTTTTAAATTCTCAAGTATTACTTATATCTGTCTTGTTGTAATTTTTCTGTTCTATATTCACTTAAAATACTCCACCGATGTTATGGCATTCCCTTAGAGAGTGACCGTAGCGGGCGTGGGGTGTTACAGGATCCTTGTTACATAGGACATTAGTTGGAGTACTAGTAAGAATACGGATCATTCCTTATAAGACACTTGTGAGGATGCTAGTTAGGTGGTGCAGAGCAAATAGATATAACAGAAATCTTTTAATGGCGAAGCAGAGGAATCGTGATATGCTTGATAGGAATCTTACGAAATTATACTTAGTTTATCTTGAATGGGATCCTTGCGATGTTACTTGACGAAAATTACATTATGTTATCCTTAGCTATCTTGCCTGTTGCTTATCTTGTCATCATGCTTATGTTTACTTTCAGTTTACTCATGCTATATTATCTTTACCTATTTTTGTGCTGGAAGTCACTAGGACTTACTCAGTCTTTATGACTGACCCGTTTTGTTTCACCTCTTTTTCTTCCGTTCCCCCCCCCCCCCCCAGGTTCACATGGTGGGAATACAGCTGAGTTCGGATCTTACCAAGCTCCAAGGCTCTTTCATGTATGGCTTGGATTTCTCTTGGCTATGGCTTGCTTTGCTTTATTGGGGAATACTATAGTTTGTTTTTATGCTTCTTTGTTTTTGAGCAAGACAGATATTTTAACTATGTAATTGGGTATTGGAAGTTAATGGGCTTTTCTTGTAAACATTTATATTTAATAAAAGATTTTAAGTACTTCCACTTTACTTTCCGCTGTTTTATATATGTCTGTCTTGTAATATTTCTGTTCCAGTACCCATAATGCTCCATTGAAGTTAAGGCATTCCCTTTGTGAGTGACCTTAATGGATGTGGGGTGTTACATTTGGTATCAGAGCAGAAGGTTACCAGACTGGGCAAAAGTTTTCAAAAAACCTTCTGAACTAGTTTTCAAAACATTTACAAAGAAGCAAATTTTCAAGAAAATTTTGTTTTGATTAAAAGGCATATTCCCCAAAGCCATATGCACTATCTTTTGATTCCCTCTTGAAATCTCTTCTCTCTCTTTTCACGATAGTTTCATAGGCATCCAACATATGTCAGAGGGAAAAGAAGTGCCCAACCTCTATCTGTAGCCGCAGTAGTTCCATCTGCGTCTAATCTTATTTCAAGCTGTGTAGAGTTGTCGTGCGTTGGAGGTAGCTTTTGAGAGACTTGTCAACAAGCTATACAAGGATAATAAGGAAGAGGAAAAAGGTGAAAGGAAAGAGGCCAAAGTGAAAGCATAGTAAAACCCATGGCAAGAGAGAGTATCTTTAGTTTGGTGATAAGGGACGTGTAGTTAAGTATTGTAGGACAAGGACAAGGGCAAATGACAAGATCGTCGAGAGGGAAATTGTATGCTCTCACTACTAGCGTACCTAAGGGAGATGGTAACGTTTCTGTTAAAGGTTTAGCTTTTCTTTCTATCATCCCGCTAGAACTTTGTTTTTGTACATCACATCCTTTTAATTCTGCTTCGATAGTTGAGTCTCTGCACCTTAGTACTAGCGTATTGGAGGATCCCAATTTTTGTCTCAAATCCTGTTGGGGAATCGACTCATTTATTTATGATTTGTTTGGATTTGAGAATGTCTATGCTAAGTGTTGAGTTTAGAAGGAATGCTCATGTTTTTGTGAGCTATGGGTTTATTTTAGGGATGAAGTGGTTATCCGATAAGGGTGCAATTCTCGGTTTCGAAAGGAGGGTAGTTAGACTTTTGACTTGCCTCGGTAATACCCTCGAAGTCGCGTGTTACCTTTAGGGTTCTATTAGGATTAGATACCTAGAATCTCTTGATACGTTAGTTGATCCGCTCAAGTAGTGTTCGCCACTAAGGCGGATGGGTCATTTCGCTTATGCATGAGTTGTAGAGTGTCACCTAAGTAAGTACATTGGGCAACATGGTTGACATTTGTTTATTTTCAAGAGATAATTCATCTATGTGGAATACTTTCTAGTAAGTGAACGAGATCCAAGATTTACTAGTGAATTTTGGAGAGCTTGTGTGAAACCATGAGTACGCAGTTATGTTTAAGCCGAGTATACTAGGAGGAGGATAAGTGAAAGTAGAATGAGAGGCAATAGTGAAATGAGTTCCAACTCATATGTTGGAAACAAGAATTACGAAGCTACGAAATTGTGGAGTTAAAGACAGTCAAAGCACAATGGAGTTAAGCTCAAGGAAATGCGACTTAGAAGATTGAAGACTAGATTCGCGCATCACATCTCTTTTTAAGAGTATATTCTTGATTCCTTTTTCCTGTAGAGCTTACCTGCATGTTATCTTTTGTGTATATCCTCTCGGTCCTATTCTCAATCCAATTTCTGTTGCAAACCCCATAGGGAGTATGACTCATCTGTTAGTTTTACATGTTGGGGATTGAGGGTGTCCGTTGGGTTGACTAAACCTTTTGGGTTTTATAGGATATGGGTTGGTTTTAGGAAGGGATTTCTTATGACCTAAAAGGAGTCCATCATGCTTAGTTTCCTAGAATCACATATATATTGGTTGGGTTGAGAATTTCTTTGGGTGTCAGTCTGATGTTGATTTCGGTCTTCGGAGCTGGTGCTTAGGGAATTCTTCTCCTAATCAGTATATATGTGACGTAGATTTCTAGCTTTGATGGGCGCAGAGTTTTTACTTGCTTCTATCATTCGACTATATATTTAGGTAGGAACAGTTGGGTGTAAACATGTGTTTGAGACATGTTATGTTTGATGGTTGCAAGTGGTTGCTAGTTGTTGCTCGTGGATGCATATACACGCACATTAGGCACTAGATCGGCTCAGTCACCTTTCATATTACATATGGATGAGTGTTTACACTAGTTTGTGAATGAAATTGAATGTATTATCATGCAGATGTTGCATATGGATGGATGTTTGTGCACACATATAGTGTTTATGTGATTAGGACTATTTGCATACATGTTGGACTCATGGCACTAAACATATTTTTGCATCTAGACGATCAATTAGGCCTGATCATTTGCATTAGACAAGGAACATATACACACACTTCTTGCATATGTTCATACAGCATTAGAAATTTCTTAAGGACAATGAATGCCTGTGATTGATGATTGAGTAGATGGATGGTTGGATGGTAGGACACATTCTTCTTAACTAGAAGATTTCTGGGACGAAATCTTTTAAGGAGGGGAGAATGTAACAACCCGAATTTTTATAACATGTTAATACAAGAATAAACGCAGAATTAAATTTTAAAACAAGAATAAGGGAAAACGGTTTACGCCGTTGCGTTCATCTCGAAATTCTTCTTGAAAACGAGTCCGAGTTTGCGAGAATCGAAGTCCGTATGAGGGAGATATGGCCCTCCGAAGTTTTCAGAATTTTCAGAGTTCAAAACAACTGGAATTCAAATTCAAATTTGGAATTTAAAAGCCAGAAAAGGCTAGGCGGAAAATTTCCCGCCCAGTACCCAGGTCGACTGGGGAGTCGACCGGGCAGTCGACCCCACCAGACCAGGTCGATTGGGCAGTCGACCTGGGTGTCGACCTGGTCCCCGAGCCAACTTTTGGGCCTGGGTGCATTCTGATGTTTCTAGTCTCGTTTTCTATCCAAATTCGTCAACCTAATCCTATATAAACCCCCAGATGCCTAAACCCTAATTCACTACAACATGTGTAGCCACCGTTATACTGCTAAAATCCCTCTTGGTCAGGCCGCCATCTCTAATCTTCTTCTTAAGCTTTCATACGCAATCCAATGCAAAGATGAAGACTTCTACAACAATTCAAGGAGATGAATCAACAACTCTACAACGTTTCTACATCGATTTCAGTTCTTAATTCGCTAGCCATGCTATGTAAGTTCTAGTTACTTTTTAGATTAAAATACTTAATTTTAATATGGCTATGGAATAAAGTGTAATTGGATATAAGCATGTTCATCAATTCAGATCTATTCCTGTTTACCTTTGAACCTTGGGTTTTGAGACTTTTTCATCTCCATTCTTATGTCTAGTTCATGCTCTATTCAGTCGTTGTAAATCAGTTTCTTGGATTCATGTTGATATTATTATCAAGATCTAATCTTTATGCCTATCATGATGATTTATGTTGTTTTCTCTCTGATCTTGTTTTATTGCAAAATTCTACCTTTCCCCTATTTATTTTCTTTTGATGAACCTAGATCAATTTCGGATCTAGGCCTAAACCACGATTTTGCGTACGATTGAATACGGGGAAAATTATGGGAATATTACCTATTTGGATATATGTGATTGGTGGAATTGATTGTAACACCCCACCTCCGCCAGGGTGTCTCTTGCAAGCACTCTGACTTTGGAGGGGCGTTTGTTCCGGGTAAACAGGTAAACATGCATAATGATATATCAAGGCAGAATAAGAACATATGTATATATGTAAACAGAGTAAATAAGATAAGTAGAACAGCGGAAGATTTCAAACTATTTCAAAACAAGTTTGGTACAACATAATGTCAACTTTCCAAATACACAAGTCTAGATAAAAACAACATCACTGAAATACATAAGTACTATCCCCAAAATAAGTGATAACCATAGCTTGCTTCATGTCAAGACCGTACATGAGCTAAAATCCCGCAAGCAAGCGATCAGAAATCCAAGCTAAGCTCCAATATTCCCACCCTGAGAACCTGGGGGGGGGGGGAACGGAAGAAAAGAGGCGAAAGGAAAACAGGTCAGTCAAAAAGACTGAGTAAGCCCTACTACAATCAATGTAAACTGGTAAAGTTAACTGTCATGATGAAAGCTGAGATGAACATAAGGATAACTACATACTAGCATGATGATTAACTAACAAGGTAGATAAAGGTGTCATCGCATAATCAGGTTTAAGGTTTTTGCACCACAGGTGTACTAGCAAACTAACATGACTTGAATAAACAAGTATTGATCCCTTGGCCCAAGCTTTGGCCCAATAACATGAAGTGACCCTAATACGCGGTCCAACCAAACGGTCTAGACGATCGGCTCCCTATAAGCCTAACTCGTCACGTGTTGGTGTCAATGCGGCCCAAACATAATTGTAGTCAGACTGTGCAGGGTCTCCCGTCGGGTGTATCAAGCCCTAGGGTGTCAACCCCTGGACACCATAAACATAAGTGCACAGTCTCGATCTACTGGTACCCGTGCATGCTTTCCCCGGCTTCGGACTATGTGCACGACCATAGTCTGCCCGGAACTACACCGGCGTACCCTCTGCCGTCGCTTTTGGTCTCTTACCTCAAGTCCAGTAATTGTGCCCCCCGCCCTAGCCTAGACCCTAGGGTCTTAATGATACAAACTTGGGATTACTGCTGGAGTGGACCCCCATTGCTAGGATTTTCTAGTGGGTTAAGTACGGTTTAACCCTCTTGCTAATCATGGATTAACTTGGTTAAGTGTAACGATGAGTTCACGACTTAACCTTGATTAATCTACCAAGCCCAAATTGGTTAAGTATTAAGTGGACCATGACTTAACCCTAATCATGAGGCATTAATTAATTTAATGTTCCTTAAGCTCTCACATTAGACCTTGTTGTGGTTACTAGTTAAGCCGGGCGGGTCTGGGTAGCTTTACACCACAACTTGGTCTAACCTCGGGTTCAAGGTACAACATGACCAACTTCTCACATTAGGTCCTATTGTTTGTAGCAACTAGTTAAGCCGGTCGGTTCCGGGTAGTTTTACGCTACAAACTCAACCCAACCTCGAGTTGGTCACACTTATATTTTCTAAGTGTCATGTCCATCATGTTTCCAAAACATATCACAAGTTTTCAAGAATTTGGGTAGACCTAACTTAATAGGTAAATTCCCAATGGGTAGACCTAACTTAATAGGTAAATTCCCAATCTTATGTTTTTATGTCTTTTAAGTTTACCCAACCCCAAACGCAATCCCATCGCTTACATATCGCAATAGCGCATAAAGGATAGAAAGAGGGAACTTGGCATAATCATGACATAAAGATGTTGAAGCCACAAGTTTAACATGGTGGCATATGAAATGTACATATGTTCATATACTTGCATATTACATCATTAGGCCTCAAAAGCATGCATAAAACCAAACTTAGCATATAAGTGATACATGGTGATAAATGACATGTAGAAGTTGCCATAAGTTCGCATTTAGCCTCACATGCAAGTTATCATAAGAGATATGATAACTTACATGTTGCCAAAATGCAACCTTTAGCATAAAGCTTGAAGCTTTAAGCTCATAAACCCAAGATAAGCTTGCATAACATGATAACATGAGAAAAATGATCAACCCAAACTTGCATAACATAACTTGATAAACTTGCATATCACAACATGGAAAACTTGCATAGCATAACATGGTAAACTTGCATATCATAGCATGGCATACTTGCATAACATAACATGATAAACTTGCATATCATAACATGGCAAACTTGCATAGCATAACATGGTAAACTTGCATATCATAACATGGCATACTTGCATAACATAACATGATAAACTTGCATATCATAACATGGCAAACTTGCATACATAACATGACAGACTTGTATAACACATCATAGTAAACTTGCATATCATAATGATCAACCAAACTTGCATCATTCATTTAACTTCAGAGTTTAAATATGAAAGTAGAAAAGGGCTTACAATGCTTATGAAGACACAAAAATATGACAAAGCCCTTATGCAATCAATTAGACCCAAAATGCAAGCTCTAATAGAAAAACCCTTGAGCAAAATTGATCAAAACCCTTGCTTTATGATGTAAATATGGAAGCTTGACTTGAATGCAAGCTAATGATGCTCATACAAGCTTGAAAACACTTGTATGCATTGAAAATCTCTCATAGAAATAACTTAGGAATTTTATGAAGAGAGAGGAGGCCATGAGAGAAATGATTTTGCCATAGTTTAGTTACTTGAATGAATAATGATGATTTAGGGCTAGCTTAGGGTCTTATTTATAGATTAGGCAAGTGTTTTAGGCCATTAGATTAAACCCTAGTTCCAATCTCGGCCCTCAAAACCGAATCTGGCCCCCAAGCTCAACACAACTCGAAGATGGTGCACCAGGCAAAACTGCCCGGCTGAGCCAAGTCGACAGCCAAGTCGACAGGGCTATCGACTTGGGTCCAACCAAGTCGACAGGGCTGTCGACTTGGGTGCTCTAGCGGGAATTTTCCCGCCTGGCCCAATCTGACCCTAATTTCCAAATTCAAACTTGAATTTGAAATCTGTTTTTACTTTGAATTTTTCTGAAAACTTCGTTGGGCCTTAATCGGGTCATACGGACTCCGATTTTCGAAAACTCGGACTCTATTTCGCGTATTTTTCCGAGACGAACGCAATGGCATAGCCCGTTTCCCTTGATTCAGATTTATAAATTAAATTCTGCCTCGATTTACGTTATAACAGGTTATTGAAAATACGGGTTGTTACATTCTCCCCTCCTTAAAGGATTTCGTCCCCGAAATCTTCAAGTTAGGAAGAACGTATCCTACCATCCAACATCCATCTACTCAAAACATCATCCACGAGCAATCATTGTCCTTACAAGATTCTAAATGTTGTATGAACATATGCAAAGGTGTGTGTATATGTACTTATCTAATGCAAATATCATCAATGCAAATTATGTTAGTGAAATGAATCCATATGTATGCAATTCCTAACATAATGTATAACATCTATATGCGTGCACATAACATACATCCATATGCAACATCCATGTGATAAAACAAAAATTTTCATCCATGAATAAGCGTAAACACTCATGCATATGCAATATGAGGAGTGTGTGAGCCGATCTAGTGCCTAATGTGTATAATGCATCCACGAGTAACCACTTGCAAACACTTGCAACCACTTGCAACCATCAAGCATAACATGTTTCAAACACATGTTTCATCCAAAGGGTTTCTACCTAAGGTTCCCATGACAAGATTAACATGATAAACTAGATAATCAAGACAAACATGGATAGCAAAAGATATGCTACTAAGAGATCGGGAAGATAAGCAAGATATACTCCTTTTGGATTACAAGAAATCCCTTCCTAACTTAACCCCAATCCTATAAAAGCCCAAAAGATTTAGTCAACCTAACGGACCCCTTCAAACCTTGACATGTATTACTAACCGATGAGTCATACCCCCTTATGGAGTTTACAACAAAAATGGGATCGAGAACGGGACCGAGAGGATATATGTAAAAGATAACATGCGAGTAAGTTCCACCGGAAGACAAGGATCAAGGATATACTCTTAGAAAGAGATATGATGCGCGTATCCAGCCTTCAATCTTCTAAGTCACGTTTCCTTGAGTTTAATTCCACTGTGCTTTGACCGTCTTTTACTTCATGATTCCTTGGCTTCTTAACTCTTATTTCCAAATATGAGTTGGAACCCATTTCATTGTCGCCTCTCGTCTTCCTCTTTCACTTATTCTTCTATCATTCTTGGCTTAAACATAACTATGACCTCATGGTTTCATGCAAGCTCTCCAAAATTCACTAGTGAATCCTGGATCTCGTTTACTTACTATAAATTATTCCACGCAGCAGAACTTTTCTTGGAAATACCAATTCACGTTGCCAATTGCTCTTACCAACGTGATTTTCTATAACTCATGCTTGAACGAAATGAACCATCCGTCTGTGAATGATAGGCCGTCCTTGGATTCAGTTGCTTGCCCATGACTTCCCGTAGACTATCCCAAAACTGGCTAGTGAAGATTGAGTCATGGTTACTAACTATACTTGAAAGTAAACTGTCGCTAGCTATGATGCAGTCCTTTTGCTCTTTACCGGAGTGAAATGAGCACTCTTCGTGAGTCTACCTACTATGACCCACATGCTCGTATTCTCTTTCCTTGACCTAGGCAGTCCATCCACGAAATCCTTCGTGACGCTTTTCCCTCTTCCATTGCGGGGACCTCCAATGGATATAATAGCCCACCGGGCTTCTATGACTCGGCCTTTAACCTGTTGGCACAACATGCACCTTGGGACAAACTCGGCCACCTCCTCGGGTGATGTGCATCTTCAAGAACCTTCTTTCTCTCATCGCGTCTTAGCCATCCCTTGTCATCTATAGCGAGGTGACTTACCATCTCGCCTCGAATCAACTTGTCCATGATCTCGACTAACTGCGGGTCTTCTTTCTGCGAAGTCCCTACTTGATCCAGAAGGGTAGGTCTAAGCTCAAGGGACGCTAACTAACTAATTAAACTGAGAGAACTTCTTACTTCGGTTGCATTCCTTGGAGTCTTCCAATCCTGAACTGCAACTACCTTAGCGGGATCCACTGCTAAGCCTTGCTTAGATACTATATGCCCAAGGAATCTAACTTCCCTTCTCCAAAAGTGACACTTGGAGAACTTGGCCTTCAACTGATGCGCTCTAAGCGTATCCATCACCTCCTTGAGATGTCTAGCATGTTCTTCCTCGTCCTTAGAGAAGATCAGAATATCATCTACGAAGACCACGACAAACTTGTTCAAGAACTCCCTGAACACCCTACTCATCAAGTCCACGAAGTAGGCGGGTGCATTAGTCAAACCGAATGGCATGACCAGCCATTCTAAGAATCCATCTGGAGTTCTGAACGCAGTTTTGCCTATACTATCCTCAGCTACTTTGAGCTGATGGAATCCAGTAGCAAGATCAAGAGAAAACAGATGTTCCTACAAGCTGATCAAACAAATCATCGATCCTTGGCAATGGTTGTCTATTCTCCTTGTTTAACTCACGATAATCAACACAAAGTCGAAGAGAACCATCTGCCTTGGTAGTAAATACTACAGGCGCTACCCATTCAGATATACTTCATCTAATGAAGTTCTTCTTAAGCAACTCCTTAACTTGCTTTCTTAACTCTCATCTTGCGGGGCCATGTGCCTAACCGGCCACGAAACTATCTTGGCGTTATCAACCAGAGAAATGCGGAAATCTATCTCTCGTTTAGGGGTAACCCCCTTCACTTCACCCAAGATATCAGGATATTCTCGGACCACCCTCACCGATTACAAACTATCGATAGACGAGTTGAGGGATTCAAGATAACACAACATGACGCGACTCGTAGGGTTACTAGAAATTTTTAGGGTATTACCGAGGCAAGTCATGAGCCTCTCAACCCTATGCCCAAAGATCAAGAATGGCTCCAAAACTGGACAACCAATCCATGCCCAAAATCAACCCATACCCCATGAAACCGAGAATATAAGCATCACGCAAGAACTCTATACTCAAGATAGAGATTTTCAAATCCACGTAGATAATAGACAAATGGGCGGAACCCCCAATTGGATTTGAAACACACACGGGATCATTAACTTGACTAGTACTTAGGTGCAAACTTTCAACTAGATCAGATGAAACAACTATGCGATGCGCCAGAATCAAACAAAGTACGAGCAGGAAAATCAGAAATGTAAACAAGACTTTCAACAGAAATACTACCTCGATCGGGAACTGGAGCGACATTGAGAGCATGCACTTTCCCTCCTGAAGGTCCAGCACGCTGAGTCTGACCCTGGCCTTGCCCTTGCTTCTTCGGGCAATCCTTACTGAAATGTCCAGTCTCACCGCAGAAAAAGCATTCACCATTCTCCCTTTTCCTCTTCTTACAATCCTTAATAAGATGCCCAACTGAACCGCAATAATGGCACTTCCCCTTGTTGTTCTTGCCCTTGTTGTTGTTCCCCTTGTTGCCTTGATTCTTATTCTTGTTCTTGTTCTGATTGCCTTGACTGCTCTGACCACTTGGATTACCCTGATTTCCTTTCCACTGGGAATCAGTCTTCTTGGCTTGAGTATCATTCATCTTGATCTCTTTCTTGTCACTCCTATTCTCTTCATTGAGTAGGGCCATATTCACCAAACTCTCGAAAGTTGCCCCCAAGGGTATATGAGTCATGGCTAAACCAGGTAATGGCTCGTTTAATCCTAGAGCAAAGTATAGGGCCTTCTTCTGAGCTGTGTTAACCAAGTCTAAACCGACCCGAGCCAGTTGATTAAACTTATCCACGTATTCCCTAATGGTCATGTCCCCTTGCTTTAGTGATAGGAACCTTAGTCCAAACTTTCCCCGAAAGTCATCCCAAGTCTCAATTGGCCTAGTAGCGGTGGTGACCACCCACCAACGTGCAGCTTCTTCCTTTAGCAACCATACTGCAAATAAAACCTTCCTATGGTCATCTATATCAAAGAAGGCAAAAAGATCTTCGGTTTCTTTCAACCAATTCCTGGCCTCTACAAAAGTCTCAGTGCCTTGAAAGTTCTTGCCACCCATCGCCTTAAAGTCTTTGCAAATCTCCGCGAGATCCTCTTGTGGATGCTGAGGGGGAGGAGGAAGAGGAACCTCAGCGACAGGAGGAGGAGGAACATCAGCGACAGGAGGAGGAGGAACATTAACTACCGGAGGAGGAGTAACATTTGCGGGGCCGGCTTCGGTCGCCCTAGCCTCCAAAAGTCTCCTATACCAAACAGGTACGTGTACTCCCTCCGGAATAGCAAAGTTATTGGCCATACTGAAAACGAAGAAAAAGATAGATTCAGAATGGAGGAAAAAACGAAGGAATTTTAGCTAATGGCTTTTTGGGGAATAGCCTTTAAAATAAACTAGACTTTTCTTTGGAAAATACTTTATACTTGGTTTTGAAAATAGTTTTCCAAAAGTTTCAAAAACCTTTTTGTTCCTTCTCGTAAACCATATGCTCTGATACCAAATGTAACACCCCACCTCCGCCAGGGTGTCTCTTGCAAGCACTCTGACTTTGGAGGGGCGTTTGTACCGGGTAAACAGGTAAACATGCATAATGATATATCAAGGCAGAACAAGAACATATGTATATATGTAAACAGAGTAAATAAGATAAGTAGAACAGCGGAAGATTTCAAACTATTTCAAAACAAGTTTGGTACAACATAATGTCAACTTTCCAAATACACAAGTCTAGATAAAAACAACATCACTGAAAAACTGAAATACATAAGTACTATCCCCAAAATAAGTGATAACCATAGCTAGCTTCATGTCAGGACCGTACATGAGCTAAAATCCTGCAAGCAAGCGATCAGAAATCCAAGCTAAGCTCCAATTTTCCCACCCTGAGAACCGGGGGGGGGGAAGGAAGAAAAGAGGCGAAAGGAAAACAGTTCAGTCAAAAAGACTGAGTAAGCCCTACTACAATCAATGTAAACTGGTAAAGTTAACTGTCATGATGAAAGCTGAGATGAACATAAGGATAACTACATACTAGCATGATGATTAACTAACAAGGTAGATAAAGGTGTCATCGCATAATCAGGTTTAAGGTTTTTGCACCACAGGTGTACTAGCAAACTAACATGACTTGAATAAACAAGTATTGATCCCTTGGCCCAAGCTTTGGCCCAATAACATGAAGTGACCCTAATACGCGGTCCAACCAAACGGTCTAGTCGATTGGCTCCCTATAAGCCTAACTCGTCACGTGTCGGTGTCAATGCGGCCCAAACATAATTGTAGTCAGACTGTGCAGGGTCTTCCGTCGGGTGTATCAAGCCCTAGGGTGTCAACCCCTGGACACCATAAACATAAGTGCACAGTCTCGATCTACTGGTACCCGTGCATGCTTTCCCCGGCTTCGGACTATGTGCACGACCATAGTCCGCCCGGAACTACACCGGCGTACCCTCTGCCGTCGCTTTTGGTCTCTTACCTTAAGTCCACTAATTGTGCCCCCCGCCCTAGCCTAGACCCTAGGGTCTTAATGATACAAACTTGGGATTACTGCTGGAGTGGACCCCCATTGCTAGGATTTTCTAGTGGGTTAAGTACGGTTTAACCCTCTTGCTAACCATGGATTAACTTGGTTAAGTGTAACGATGAGTTCACGACTTAACCCTGATTAATCTACCAAGCCCAAATTGGTTAAGTATTAAGTGGACCATGACTTAACCCTAATCATGAGGCATTAATTAATTTAATGTGCCTTAACCTCTCACATTAGACCTTGTTGTGGTTACTAGTTAAGCCGGGCGGGTCCGGGTAGCTTTACACCACAACTTGGTCTAACCTCGGGTTCAAGGTACAACATGACCAACTTCTCACATTAGGTCCTATTGTTTGTAGCAACTAGTTAAGCCGGTCGGTTCCGGGTAGTTTTACGCTACAAACTCAACCCAACCTCGAGTTGGTCACACTTATATTTTCTACGTGTCATGTCCATCATGTTTCCAAAACATATCACAAGTTTTCAAGAATTTGGGTAGACCTAACTTAATAGGTAAATTCCCAATGGGTAGACCTAACTTAATAGGTAAATTCCCAATCTTATGTTTTTATGTCTTTTAAGATTACCCAACCCCAAACGCAATCCCATCGCTTACATATCGCAATAGCGCATAAAGGATAGAAAGAGGGAACTTCGCATAATTATGACATAAAGATGTTGAAGCCACAAGTTTAACATGGTGGCATATGAAATGTACATATGTTCATATACTTGCATATTACATCATTAGGCCTCAAAAGCATGCATAAAACCAAACTTAGCATATAAGTGATACATGGTGATAAATGACATGTAGAAGTTGCCATAAGTTCGCATTTAGCCTCACATGCAAGTTATCATAAGAGATATGATAACTTACATGTTGCCAAAATGCAACCTTTAGCATAAAGCTTGAAGCTTTAAGCTCATAAACCCAAGATAAGCTTGCATAACATGATAACATGAGCAAAATGATCAACCCAAACTTGCATAACATAACTTGATAAACTTGCATATCACAACATGTCAAACTTGCATAGCATAACATGGTAAACTTGCATATCATAGCATGGCATACTTGCATAACATAACATGATAAACTTGCATATCATAACATGGCAAACTTGCATAGCATAACATGGTAAACTTGCATATCATAACATGGCATACTTGCATAACATAACATGATAAACTTGCATATCATAACATGGCAAACTTGCATACATAACATGATAGACTTGCATAACACATCATAGTAAACTTGCATATCATAATGATCAACCAAACTTGCATCATTCATTTAACTTTAGAGTTTAAATATGAAAGTAGAAAAGGGCTTACAATGCTTATGAAGACACAAAAATATGACAAAGCCCTTATGCAATCAATTAGACCCAAAATGCAAGCTCTAATAGAAAAACCCTTGAGCAAAATTGATCAAAACCCTTGCTTTATGATGTAAATATGGAAATTTGACTTGAATGCAAGCTAATGATGCTCATACAAGCTTGAAAACACTTGTATGCATTGAAAATCTCTCATAGAAATAACTTAGGAATTTTATGAAGAGAGTGGAGGCCATGAGAGGAATGATTTTGCCATAGTTTAGTTACTTGAATGAATAATGATGATTTAGGGCTAGCTTAGGGTCTTATTTATAGATTAGGCAAGTGTTTTAGGCCATTAGATTAAACCCTAGTTCCAATCTCAGCCCTCAAAACCGAATCTGGCCCCCAAGCTCAACACAACTCCAAGATGGTGCACCAGGCAAAACTGCCCGGCTGAGCCAAGTCGACATCCAAGTCGACAGGGCTGTCGACTTGGGTCCAACCAAGTCGACTCCCAAGTCGACAGGGCTGTCGACTTGGGTGCTCTGGCGGGAATTTTCCCGCCTGGCCCAATCTGACCCTAATTTCCAAATTCAAACTTGAATTTGAAATCTGTTTTTACTTTGAATTTTTCTGAAAACTTCGTTGGGCCTTAATCGGGTCATACGGACTCCGATTTTCGAAAACTCGGACTCTATTTCGCGTATTTTTCCGAGACGAACGCAATGGCATAGCCCGTTTCCCTTGATTCAGATTTATAAATTAAATTCTGCCTCGATTTATGTTATAACAGGTTATTGAAAATACGGGTTGTTACATTGATGGCATAACATGAAAATTGGATATATATGTATTATTGCCATTAATATGAAATTTGATAATTGGGTATTGCCATTAAAATGGTAATTGCAAGAATTGGGATTGGCATATGTAATTTGGCTAGAACTTGATAGGTGTAAATTGGCATAAATTTGGCATACATATAAAATGGCATGAACTGAACATATGTAAATTTGGTATGAATTAGGCATATGTAAAACAGACATGTAATCTAAAACTTGGGCATATGTTAATTATGTGAAATTTGTAGTTGAAACACATATGATAATTTATGTCTTGAAAAGGAGCTAATATGAACACACCTAAGTGGGTTTTGGGTAGTTGGAATGTAATAGCCTTAAAGGAGGGATAAATATAAATTGAGATAAGTTGCCTTTAATGGCATAAGATAAACTATGGTAAAATTGGTATGATTTTTCATACCATTAATTGATGAACATAATTGAGTCAATTATGGACATCTTTAAATTAGAAATTAATTAATAATTTGATTAAGGAAATTATCAAGACTGGGGTAAAAGATTATAAGCGATAATCAATGCTTAGGACACGAGGTTGGACTCATTTGTGACGTAAAACTGCCCGGACCCGCCCGGCGAATCCAGTAGTCACAAATGGTAGCCCAATGTGAGAGGTCCTAGGCCCAAATTAAAAGAGTAACAGTTGTAAAGACACGAGGTTAGACTCTTTTATGGTGTAAGACTGCCCGGACCCGCCCGGCAAATCCAGCTGCTATAAATGTCAGTCTAATGTGAGAGGTCTTTATAGGGTTACGGCCTTAATGAATTAAGAAATACTTAACCTGATAAACATGTGGTGGGACATGGGGGTTAAGTGGGTGACATGTGGGTGACATGTGGGTGACATGTCGAAATACGAATAGTAATACTTAACCAACATAACATGGTAATTAGACCAATGGGTGGGTTAAGTAATATGATTAGTCTAAAGACACTTAACCAATATGGAATGAGTGGGTGGGTTAAGTAATATGATTAGGCTAATGACACTTAACCAATATGGTATGAATGGGTAGGTTAAGTAATATGACCAGGTTAATGACACTTTACTGTTATGACATGAATGGTTGAGTTAAGTAAATCTTAATTAATGCCTAATTGGGAATGATAACTTATGGAATAAAGTAAGTTAGGCGGAACAATAGATAAGATGAGATAACTTATGTAATAAGGAAAGATGTGCTTCATTGTAGATTAAGCAATATGTAAAGGCAAGAATGAATTTACAATTGAAGGCGACATAAGTTATATTATAAAAAGGAACAAAACATTGGTTAGGTTGGATAATCCTCTGAGTGTCAATCTGATGTTGATTCCGGTCTTCGGGGTTGGTATTTAGGGAATTATTCTCTCTCTCTCCAGTGTGCTTGTAAGTTAAGGGGTACTTGGTTGTAAAGATTGTATAAGAACATGTTATTGTACCATAACAGGGGTTAATGTATGAATCATAGGAATAACATGTTGCGGGCTTATTAATGGACTTAGTATAGTTCAAGTTAAGAATTGAATTAATAAGCAAAGTTAAAGGTTGGTATGAATGGAAATAACCAAGTTAAATGATAAGACTGATGAGGTAGCATAAGCGCATAGTTAATGGATAGACATAGGGTCTAATGGCAGATAAATCCAAGGCGCTTGGTTAAACCCAGACGTTGGGGGTAATATGAATGACATGTAAAATATAACCTATAAGCACTTAACCAAGATAAAGCATGTATTAAGACGTGAGGATGATGTAGGGGTTAAGTGAAGGACATGGGTAACATGTAAGACATAACTGGTGTATACTTAACCAAAATTTAAGCATGTAAGTGGACATGAATAAGAAGGGGTTAAGTAAGAATTACTAGAGGGGACCAAGCATAGGTGGGAAGCTTGTGTCGAGGAAAGGGGACCCTTTTCAGACCAGTAGCCCATTGCGTATCTTTGTGAGCTCGACCCATGTCGAGGACGGGACACGCATACTGGGTTTGATTGTAAGAGGTCAAAACGGGTTAGCGGTGGCAACGCAAGTCCAACGGGTTTCATATGCGTGTGTGGACCCGGGCTGGTAGGTAAGACGTTGTTGCATCGTGTAGGTATAAGCCGTGCATCCTCAATTTGTATCGGGTTGCCACTTTAGGGGAGTGATACACCCCACTCTGGGCCCGGAACGGGTATCTACGAGTTAGGGAGCCGATCGCTTGGGGATTGGTGGGTACACCTAGTGGAGATAGGGGCACGCGACACCTATGTAGTCAGCTAGGGGTACATAAGACTAGTATTATGATTTCTAAGTAGTGGGTGAGATCACCTTATTATATAACACAGGCTACTAGTTGGGACACTAGTAGGGGGTAAGGATCCTTGTTACATAGGACACTAGTTGGAGTACTAGTAAGAATACGGATCATTCCTTTTAAGACACTTATGAGGATGCTAGTTAGGTGGTGCAGTGCAAATAGATATCACATAAATCTTTTAATGGCGAAGCAGAGGAATCGTGATATGCTTGATAGGAATCTTACGAATTTATACTTAGTTTATCTTGATTGGGAACCTTGCGATGTTACTTGACGAAAATCACATCATGTTATCCTTAGTTATCTTGCCTGTTGCTTATCTTGTCATCATGCTTATGTTTACTTTCAGTTTACTCATGCTATATTATCTTTACCTATTTTTGTGCTGGAAGTCACTAGGACTTACTCAGTCTTTATGGCTGACCCGTTTTGTTTCGCCTCTTTTTCTTCCATTCCTCCCCCCCCCCCCCAGGTTCACATGGTGGGAATACAGTTGAGTTCGGATCTTACCAAGCTCCAATGCTCTTTCATGTATGGCTTGGATTTCTCTTGGTTGTGGCTTGCTTTGCTTTAATGGGGAATACTACAGTTTGTTTTTATGCTTCTTTGTTTTTGAGCAAGACAGATATTTTAACTATGTAATTGGGTATTGGAAGTTGATGGGCTTTTCTTGTAAACATTTATATTTAATAAAAGATTTTAAGTACTTCCACTTTACATTCCGCTGTTTATATATGTCTGTCTTGTAATATTTCTGTTCCAGTACCCATAATGCTCCATTGAAGTTAAGACATTCCCTTTGTGAGTGACCTTAATGGATGTGGGGTGTTACAATCACCAACTGATTCCCTCCTCTTGGGTGTACAGCCCAATAAAATCATCAGAAATCATCCAAACGATGTGAAGACATCCGGTCTTCTACCACCGTCTTCACCTTCGACTTATCGTCGTATAAGTTATTCAGAATGGGATAAACCCGGTCTTTCCGAATAACTCGCGTATTTTATAAATAAGTGTTACACAAACATAACATACGCCTCATTCCAATTTAGAATATTCTTTTATTCAAATATTCCCATTATTAGGGCAAGGTTCCCATTAATTTTATCAAAGATAAATTCTTTAAAATTTATTCTTTAATCTTCTTTTGAATATCATTTCAAACTAGTCGGGATTAGCGAACCACACCGAAGTAATCATTTATTTTAAATTTCCTAATCCCAACCTATTCATCCCATGAAGTAAAACTGGTCATACTTCATATCTAACACCATGGTGTTATCGGTATCAATTACCATTTCACGTTTAAATCTAATTAAAGATTTAACTATCGCCTGGAGCAAAACTGGTGATACTCCAATCTCGATCATTTCAATCTAATAAAAGATTCATTAAAACTCCACTTGGTTTTAATCTTCCCAAAAATAAATCTTAATGATTGTTTAACTCGGGAAACCATATCCTGTCTTTAACTGGGTAAAAGGACCAATGTCATTTAAAACACGGTTCACGATAAACCCAAAATCACATTCTACTCCATCAGCCTTTAACCGTAAATTAGCAAGTGAACAATTCCCTAAGTAATAACCCCGAAGGCCGAAACCAACATTAGATCAATACCCAGAAAACCATTCAACTTAACTAATCTCCAGTTAGTTTCTGATTTTCTTAACTCCGTTGGGTCTAAGAACAGTATTATTAAAGATACCAATCACGACAACCCTAATCACATTCCATTAATTATCGGGTTAAAGAACAAATGTTATTTAAAACACCGTTCACGATAAACCCAACAATCAGTTCCAATTCAATACCAATTAAATATCATTTAATTGGTACATTTCACTAAATCTAAATAAAAAGATTTAATCTTTTTCTCAACAGGGTTTAAGAACAGTGTTAATGAAGACACCATTCACGACAAAACCAAATCCCATTTGATACTAAATACAAGGCTCTGAATAGAAAATATATCGGCTTATATTCAATATCAAATTCTACGACCAACAAATATCGTATTGGAAATAACGATATAAATATATCTTTCAAATTTCCATAACAATATCTATATAATCACTAAATCCAACATCGAAATATTCCAAAGACAATTTCGATTCAAATCCATTTCCAATTTACATATTGGAAATTCTGGTTATTTTTAAAACCATTTCAAATCCACTTTATTTATTTTAAAAATTAATGGGATTATAATTCTAGTTCAAAACTAATTCATTTCGATAAAAATCTATTTTTATCTTTTCAAATATGGAGTTTTTCATCCCAATTCTTTCCAAATCATTTCTTATGATTTTACACAAATTATTACTATTTTTAATAATTTTATCAAGGCCCGTACAGTCGATTTCCATCAACAGCCATCGAACTGCACTTACATCGACCTTTTCCATATTTGATTTGGACATAATTCCAAATCCAACCGTTAGATTTCTAATTTCTAATATTCATTAGAAAGCTCTTTTCGATACGAACCCAACGGTTCCGGTTTTAGGAGAATCCGGTGGTCTGATCTCCCGTAATAACCTTCGGAAGTCAATGGTCGAAATTCGCGAACTGCATATTTATAATATAAATATATTATATATATTTCATCGATTTCCTTTTAAAAATAAGTCGTTTTAAATTCGTTTTCAAAACGATTTCAACTTCATATTCAATTTCTAATCAGAATTGAATATTCCAAATCATCGATATACAAATGATAATATTTTCAAAACGTTATATTTTGAAATCACTTCGTTTTCTATAATCATTATAAAAACAAATATAATCGATATAAATATCGCTCGCATCAAAATGGCGCATATCTAATCAACACGGCTTTATATATTTCAATAACTTCGTTATTCTATTCAACAAATGAATATTTTCTTCAACACATGAATATATATTTTTATTCAACACATGAATTTTTATTCTATTCAACACATGAATTTTCTTTCTATTCAACACATGAATTTTCTTTCTATTCAACACATAAATTTTCTTTCTATTCAAGACATGAATTTTTATTCTATTCAACACATGAATTTTCTTTCTATTCAACACATGAATTTTCTTTCTATTCAACACATGAATTTTCTTTCTATTCAACACATGAATTTTCTTTTAAAATATTCCTTATTTTCCAAACTGGAATGAGGCCCAATCAGTTACCATATAATGTTAATTATATGGTTTCCATACAACACATGTATATAATAGCAACGATAAATAATCAACCATCATCCAAAGTGCATTCTACACTGTATAAGCATCAAATATAAATATTCAACGCTTATAACAGCCTGTCAATTTATCGATCGACATACAACTAATTATTGGGATTAGTGTATGTCCAATTTCATCCCAACACCAGTGTGGGGTTTCAAGCAATTAAACACAGATTTTATTTTTGCAGTTGGGCGATGTGTAAAATTTATCGTCCCAATCAATATCAGTCAAATCGGTGTACATAAACAAATCGTTCGATTTGTAAATGAATATTTAATTTATTTCAACACATGAATATATATTTGATTTCAACACATGAAATATATATTTTTATTTCAACACATGAAATTATTTTATTTCAACACATGAAATTATTTTATTTCAACACATGAATATCTACTTTTCACATCGCAATCAACAGTCAAATTTCACCACACAAACAATCACACAATTCGTCCATGGTCTGTGGACAACGGGTGCCGGGTGCTACTAAGCACCGTTTGCATCCTAGTATATATTTCAACTAGAAATTAAAATAAAAGTGAGGAGTTCTCACATTGGGGATCCACTCCGCCAGTCTATTCTGAATTTCTGATCGATTTGATTTGCCCGAAAATCCTACGCCATTCTTTTCACGCTGTTCATATTAAAAAACCACATTTTTAATATGATGTTCTATATATTAAAAATCATATTTTTAATACGATGTTCTATATATTAAAAATCATATTTTTAATACTCTACCAATATAAAAATCATATTTTTATTCTTTCTATAATATAAAAATCATATTTTTATTCTTTCTATAATATAAAAATCATATTTTTGACCTACTACTCGAATAAAAATTATATTTCTATCCTCTTGCTTATATAAAAATTATATTTTTAACTTACTACTCGAATAAAAATTATATTTCTATCCTCTAAACCAAGTCTTAATATATACAATAAAATCAGATCTTCGTATACAATAAAAATCAAAACTTTATGTAACTGAAAATCACTCCTTTATGTACGCATCCTAATAAATAATGTTACTTAATTTAAAAATCAGAAATTCGCCTAAATACTAAATTAAATAACTATTTTATATAAAAGAATGTTCAACTTCGCTGAACTAAGAGGGAGGAGGGGATCAAAGTCGGGGGTAGGCGGCGCTGGGCGTCGCTGGTGGGGAGGGGAGGCGTGCACCGGTCAGCGAGGGTGCGGTGGGCCCTGGGGGGTAACGGTGGAGGTTTCCCAGGTGGGGCGTCGGTTCTACTCAGCAAAGGAGGGAGGGGAGGAGAGAGGGAGAGTGATCGACGGAGGGGGGGGTCGAAGGCGAGCGGCGCGATTTCGAGGGTGGGTGGAAGCACGAGATCGGGTTTTTTTTTCCTTTTTTTATTCTCTGAAATGAAATATATCGTGGAGGGAGAAAGGTATTGGGGGTTTAATTGAATTTTTTATATTATTTTATTTATTTATTCCATAAAGCAACTTTTTATTTCGAACTCGAAATCGAAACCACCGACTGTCGTTCATAGCTAATTGCCCCCATTCTGAATACAATAGGATATGTATCATATGCTGATTCGATCATTTCGATCGGTTTCCGTCCAAATAAAAAAATAACTCTATATATTGAATTTGAATGCACATTTCAAATTACTGGGGTCACATACGGACTCTAAAAATTCCAGAAAAAATACTTCTAGCTTCGTATTGACGATACAGTTCTAACAAAACTAATTTCATCGAATTCCGAGACTGTTTGAAAAATGGCCATTTTCCAGTCGATTAAAATCAACTAAAACTGGTCAAACGCATTTTCCTTTGCCACGATCACATATTGATTCAGAAAATTACGAATTTTGAAACCTAGCAATAACTTGACATCGCGGATCCAACAAAAGTGGTTTCGTCGAAAACCGAGGTCGTTTGCAAAATTTCCATTTTTATGGGCCAGAATTCCTTAGCGACTATTCTGAATTTTCAATTGGACGTAACTTTTGATTCCCGCTATGAAATTTCAATTTTGCCGATTCTTGGAAAGATATTTTCAAATGGATTCCAATATTTTTGGTTTCGCTAAAATCCGGTTTATTTTGAATCATGTGCACTCATTTGAACTTTGAAATTGAAATTTCAAACTACCGCGCCATTTTCAATTCCTTTTATAATTAAAATAAAATATTTATATTCTAATGACGATATATATAAATATATATGTTCTAATTCTAGTCAAAATAAATTTATCGTCGTTATTATTTAAAATAATTCATTTTAAATATTCAAAATTCATTAAAATTGCCAAAATAAAAATTTTAAATTGGCACAGAATTACGGGTTATTACAGCATTACTTCCTTCCTTGTGTTCCTCATTCTTTTCTCAAGTGGTATCAAGAGAAAAAACTAAACTTCAGTTAGTTCCTTTTTTTGTTATGATAGAAAATCTTTTTTCATGTTTGTCCTAACAAATACAAATACTGATGTTAAATACTACTTGCAGCTATGATGACGGAAGTGAAAGGACAAAACTGCCCTCCTCCAAGCGAAACTTGCGAATTTCCTATTAAATCAACTAAGTGTGTGACAAAAGAATGTAAAGATTTTTGCCCTAAACATTTCTTCTGCACTAAGGGTAGTTTTTGCTCTGACGTTAATACTTGAACCTGCAAATCGAATTGCGCTCATCATCGTTTAATTGCGACTTAACCATTTTGTGTTTTGTTATTCATATCTCTTTTGTATTTCAATAACTGGGTCTGTATACATTATGGTATGAAAAAATAATTATGAAATGGAATTTTCCTCTGTTTGGTTTGGAAGGAAATTTTTAACTACATCTATTTTGTTTTGACTATGCGGTGAAGAAAAAACTTGTTGCACAAATTTTGTTTTAACTGTATGTGCTTGGCTTATGGATATTACTAGGAAAATTGAAATATTATGGTCATTAACTTGTTAGGGAAACGCTTATGTAATATAAATAAATAAACTAATTTAAATAATAATATTTAATATTCATATTTAATCAGTTTGGGAAACTAATATTAATTTTTTTTGCTCGGTGGTCGTTTATAGTTTCCACTGTAATTTGTTTTATGAACTAGAAAGCATCAATTGGTGAAATAATCCCCATTTCTCTAAGCGAGTGAAAAGAAGAGTCTCACGACAACAGGTTTATGTTATAACTATGAAAAGCTAAAGATCGAAGAGCGATCCAAGCAACTTTTTTTATATAAAAAAGATTAAGTTGTAGATCTGATGTGTCTGCTATTTAATGCTATTATTTTGATAGAATCAGGAATCCTAAATCATCTTGGGATTTTGTTGTGTAATGTTATTATACAACAATCATTGCATTATATTTTTCTTCCTTCAAAAGGATGAGGATTAAAAAGTGCTTTCTTTCATAAGACTGATATTTGTGACTCTTGATTGTAGTAGATAGATTTTTTTTTACTTATTATGTTTGTTAAGCTGAAGAATTGTTATGTTTTACAATGTTATTTTATTGTATTGGAAAAATTAACACTTACTTCTATGACTATTATATAAGTGATGCTACCTTGAACTAATTATTTTCACTGGACATCTGTCTAGCTATGTTTTCTTGCCAATATGTTAAATCAATAACTTAGTAAAATAGATTACCCAAATAGATTTTTCTATTAACTCAGCTAAATTTCTAACAACTTATTTTCGTGGATTAAAACCCATATCAACCGATATATGTATCGTATGTACATAAAACTAAATATGAAATTGAAACGCTATTTTAGATTCAAAATTACTCTATCATTTTGGCTTTTAATGCAACTGTGAATAATGGGAGTATGCTCACTGCACTATAAATGTGGTGGGATGGAGTTATTAAATCTCTTCAACAATTATTGTCACATTTAATTAATACCCGTTTTTCTTAAACTCCAATTTTGAGGAAGTTCCTATCTTAGTCGTGGAATGATTGCAAAAGCTTGCAAATATGCTAAATTAACGTTTTGTTATTGACAGTTTTAATTTTTGTAGTGCAAGAATTATTTGAATTTACATTCTTAGATCTAAAAATAATCGCATCAAGCATGACCTTTTGGTTTATAGTTGTGAAATGCATTCAAGAGTCTTGAGACGGATAGAGTATATTTAGAAGGTAACCGAGGAAAAGCCTCATAGGGAAGTGGATGTTGGCAATAACCAATTGTTATGTAGGTGGTTTTTGGCATCAAGATGGTAGCCAAATGTTCTATTTGGTTGTCTGTTAATAGGTCAATGGATGGATAGAGAAGAGTGATAATCTTAGCATATAGTTTGTTTGTTCGTCTTATTAGTTAAGACATGGAGGGAGTTTATCTACCTTTGATAGTTGTGTTATTTTCGATTTCAATGTGCGTGTCATGAAATTATATATGAGCATTTCCCTAACATACGCCCATTAAAGCATGTAATTTTTTTGTACTCATAAAAGTATAAACTTATTCCAAGAAAACATATAGTAAACAAATTACATATGATGGCCAAAATAGAAACAAAAGAAAAAGGAATGTCAGAAATGCCCATCTTTTATACACAAAATATATTTCATTACATTATGGGTGTGTTTTGTCTTTGCGACCTCTATCCAAAAACTTCCACTTTCTCAACCTCATTTCTTTCATAAGTCATTTTTTAACTCATCTCCCTTTCTATCCCACATCATTTATGCAGTCCTTATTGTTATTGAGAGGCAAAAAATTAAAAAGAGATTCAAAATATTAATTTCATTCCTTTTAAATTCTTGCATCATTCAACAATCTCACTGAAACCAGTGGTATTTTAGAAAGACACCTGAGTATTGCGTCGAAGTCGAGATGGAAATGCGCAAAAAGAAGCACATCTAAGTTCTCTGCGAAAGCAACAAAGTTTTGATGGCAAAAATGCCATCAGACCCAAAGATTCTCTATTACTAGAGAATAGCGTTTCGCATAAGGGAAATTAATGTGCAGAATGCAGTAAAAGACATAGATTTTTAGCGGTTACATCCGTAAGGGGCCTATGCCCACTTTGAAGGAGTTTGATGATCTTTATTCACTAATAAGAGTTATAAGCGTTGAACTTCATCATGGCATTCGTTTACAAGTTGTTCTCTATATTTTGAAGTCATATTGGTCGTATGCCAAGTATTGGAAAAAAAGTGATGCATTCTTCTTCTTCCTCAAGAGCTATATTGCCACTTATGGAATCTCTGGAGCTTACAAAGCTGTCAAGTCAATCAAAAATCCAACCCTTGTGAATAGTGAGCAAGAAGGTATGTATAGGTAGTGGGCTAGGTGGGAGTGGGTGAGATTTGAGGGCCACACAACAGAATTTTTCGTATCCCTTAAAGGCATCCTTTTAAATTTTGCATCCCTCTGTTAATGCATAGGAAAGTTCATATTCCTTGGGATACAGTTGCTTCGTAGCCCTATGGGGATACGAATCCTCGCATCCACATAGGGATACGAATTTTCGTATCCCTATAGCGATACGAATTCGTATCCCATAGGATACGGTAGTTTCGTATCCCTAGGGGATACGAGATTTCGTATCCCCTGAGGGATATGGAATCGTATCTAGAGGATACATTGAGTCGGCTTTTGAGTGGAAGGGGGATACGAAATAGGGAATGAGGCCGAAGGGGTTTGAAATTGGCGATGTGAAGCTAAAGGGATTCAAATTCCCTATTGCAAGACGAGAGATTCGAAATGTGTGTAGTGGTGATAGAGGGATTCGAAATCCCTTAATGTGGAGAGTCAGGGAGTCAAAATGTGTGGAATGTAGGTTGAGGGATTCGAATTCATGGACATGAAACCTGAGGATTCGGAATCCTTATGGAGCCGACCTGGGCTTGTATTCTTAGTTCTCTGGCTTCGCTTCGGCATTGGTTCCCCTCGATGTGTTGAGTTGAGCTGGACATATATGATTTTGGGAAACGGACCAAAAAGCCGGTTAACAGTAATAATGTTTCTAAAGAATCAATAAGCAGTTGGTAATGACAATTGAATACATACCATAACTAGCCTCCAATATACATGTGATGTTGATTTCTTTAAATTAAAACTACAAATTATTAATTCTAGTTACTTCCAATTGTTCGTTGACACACACACACACACATACATATATATATATGTGTGTGTGTGTGTGTGTGTGTGTGTGTGTGCGCGCGCGCGCGTGCCCATGTGTGTGTGTGCGCGCGCGTGTGTGTGCGTGCGTGCGTGCAGGGATGTTACGGTTGTTGAAGCCTATTTCACGAGGTCCACTATTTCATTCTAAGGGTTACTTTTCTTATACTCATTCAGATAATATCTTATGATTGCAAGTATATTATCCTCCTATAATAATTCTTCTATAATGTGTTTTTTTGTATGAGAAACTTTTATTCAACCTTTCCAAATTGGATAAAATAGGAAAAGGTCTTTAATTTTGTTTGTTTCCTATTATATATTGATGGGCTACCAAAATATAGGGAAATGACGGAGGAAATTTAGTAACATACAAGACCTTTTCTGATCTCATTACTATTGGTTGATATGTATTTATGAATTTTTTTCGATGCATGTAACTCAAAGTTCACCAAAATTGAACAATTAATTCATTATAATTAATTACTAAGGTAGAGAATAACGGTTTTATAGCCATGTTAACGAGTATGAAATTACCATATATTATATTCTGAATATGAATAAGACGGTTTCCATTCAAATATTAATTAATTAATAGCCACATATGCATATGTTTCAACAGTTTATTAATCATCTATTATACCAACCATTGTTAGCATCTAATATCGATCTGCGTGCTTGTGACAGCCCGCCCCGCACCAACTGACATTACTCCAAAAGTGCGCTGTACACATGTCCAGTTAGCACGGGATGGTCGTTAGAAGAAAAGAAAGAAGAGAATGAACCAAACAAAGAACCTGTAATATGTCTCACAGCGTATGCGATAAAATATAATCATAACATATACTTGACACAAAACAGGTGAGACAGTGCACTTTTGGAGTAAATGTCGGTTGGTGCGGGGCGGGCTGTCACATTTGGTATCAGAGCTCTATGTTGCATAGTTAATCTAGGGAAAGACACTAGGGAGTGATAGTACGTATATGAGAGCGCATATTTGTGATTACTTTGTTTTTCAAAAGCTTTATATATATATATATACTATTAGTACTATGAGACATATTATAGGTTCTTTGTTTGGTTCATTCTCTTCTTTCTTTTCTTCTGACGACCGTCCCGTGCTAACTGGACATGTGTACAACGCACTTTTGGAGTAAATGTCGGTTGGTGTGGGGCGGGCTGTCACAATGCTGCATTGGAATTATAATTTTTTTATTAACACTTGGAAAGAAATTGGTAATGACGTGTGTAAAACAAAGTGACATATATAGATATATATTCTTTATCGTAATACCAAAAGCTTATAAAGTTTTAAAAATTACCTATCTCTTTTATTATTTCAAAATAAAGGTTAAATTATTTATTAGTTAGAGAAACTTAATCAATTATGCATGCTTAAATTATACAATAAAATGGTTTACATAGAAGGCATTTATTAGTTTGAATGTACATAGGAAAAATTGATGATTTAGACATGGTAAAAAAAAATTAGCAATCGATTTCTGAACCAAATGGTCCTATTTATTGGAAAATTTTGAGTTTGATGTGGGGTTTTCAAAACCATGTATAATTTGGATGATGGAAGAAAACAAGTTAGTAAAATATCTATTAAATAATAGTAAAGGAGAAGAATTTCTTTCTCTCACCTTGATTTTAGGAGTTACCTCTCTTTTCCTTTATTCTCTCTTGATATTTAATATTTGAATTTTTAATTATCAATTAAATTATTTAACTAACCTCTCATTATATTATAGTATGATATATGTATATATATATTTAAAACTTATGCATAATTAATCTACAAATAATTGATATATCAACTTCTAATAGTAGGTCCATATAGTTATATTAATTATATAATACCAAATTTAAATTGTTTAAATAAATTTAATCAGAGAATATATTTACTAATGAACCATGATTGAACATGTATATGACTATTTGTTCTAGTAAAAATGGTAAAACTAAATTGTTTTATTCAATCACTATATGTAAATCGCATAAAACAACAATGAAAAATTTATTTATTTTTATTCGTTTAATGTATTATGCATTGCATTATAAAATTCTACATTTAACTTAAAATACATATAATTAAAACTACCATAATCATTTACAAAACCTACATCACTTTCTCCTATGATATAATCTATATGCATAAATTAATTATGCTGTGTTATGCTTAAAATAATAAGATAAATGTAATCAAGTGATACGTATTTGTTCAGTTACTAATGACGATATGAAAATTTCAATAATATATGTAACGACCCGCAAATCCGAGCTATCTGAGTTGACTAAATACACCACAAGTCCAACCCAAATAACACAGAAATACGAACCATTAATAGAAAGAAGTTAGAAGATGAGAAATAGAAAGAAAGAAATATTAGAATAGAAGAAGAACGAAGATCACAACTCACAGCGGAACGAATAAAATATATTATATAACATAACTTTTGAAATACAAATCAGTAACTTTATGTACATACCATCATCAGAGCACAACAGTCATTTCTGGAACAGTTATAAACACCTGTTTCCAGATACAAACAAGGTCCACAGCGGAATATATGATAGCCTATAGCTAACCGGTGAAGCCTCCTGCTTCCAGCTTCTTCAAATGAATCTGTGAAATCCCGACTACTTGACTGCCCGTACAAATTTGGGCACCCAAGAGTTTAGGGAAAACAAAACAAAATAAACTCTGGGTCAGTCATGGGACTGGTGTGAGTAAACTCCAACCACTTGTTTAACTTTCAAAACCCTTTCCGAAAGAAAAGATAATAGTAAGACCAGCCCACACATAAACACGGACGGTTTTTACCTTACTATAACCCAAAACATTTTGATATCAAATCCAGTGATATTATAGTAATGTCTACATCAAATAAATAACCAAATAGCAGAACGCTTGCATCTCACGCTCCACATATATAGTATAAAATCAAAACCGCACGGCGCTTATTGGAGATTGGATTTCCAACATGACAAGGTATGGAACCACCTTCCGATTGTGTATCTCTAGAGAGGAATACACTAGGTTCAACAAGAACATCTTGTAACCCGGCCCACACATGACTGACCACTCATTTAGCTTGAGTGTATCGAATGTATATCACCAACGGTTGGACTCAAACCACCGTTTCCCGAATGGGCAGAATCGATAGATTTAGAAACGAAAGGAATTTCTCTAGATAGGTGATTATACACCCTAATGGGTGCGACCCACATAGCCATGCTGCCTGCCCGATTTTTGTCCTTTCCCGGTTGTTGAGGCCTGAGGCTACGATTACTTACCATTCATTTATAACACAATCACTTTGAATGCCACATCGTCAGATCCGTTAATCACTAGTTGAGTTTGCACAAATATTCTGGATATTATGCTAAGGGATAAATCCGTTGCAACCATATATATTCATACAGACCAACCCTTTTGATCATTGGAAATACTCTGTCAGACATTCGTCCATTTACGTTCGTTCTGGGATTGAACGAAACCGAAGGCACTATTTCTATTTAATAGAAAAGCCCTTGCACTTTACTCCGTCTTCAATATATTCAGCATACTTGGTTCGCAACGCTTATGCCGATACGGAGTGGTTCTTCGGATAATAATCCAACCGGTCTCTCCATATTGACAACGATGGTCAAAAACATCGATAGTCTGTGATTTAACTATCGAATAAAAACATGTGTTCATCCAAACATATCAAACAAATCACTGGGCCCTTTAATTAATATTCATTAATTAAACCACTTCTCTATTTTCTCTATCAATATTTGTTAACCAAATATTTTCAATAATCATCTTGCCTCTTATGCCATTTGGAAAACGTTTCCAAATATTAACTTCTTTTATTTTCTATATATTAGAAATATCTCTATTTGCAATTGGAAACAATTCCAATCACTTATTCCTATCCCTTTTTGTTTACAACATTCGATTTTTATATTCACTTTACTATCGAATTCAATACGTCGATATAATGATTTCTAATTATCAAAATATCTTAAAAATATTCTAACTTCTTAAATTTCCGGAAAAATTCGCCATAACCTCCCCTGTATCGGGAGCATCGGGAAATTTCAAATAGCTTCCCGGTATCTTCCTCAATCAAAAAGAAAAAGGAAAAGCCAAGCGGCTTGCCGATACGGCGCATAAAACTTCATATATGAATTAAACATGTACCTTTTTGTCGAGCACATAAATTTTAAATCTTCATATACTCCATCCCATATCTGTTTAACACCTGTTCACCTGTTTCCAATTCAATTAAACTAAATCCATTCGTTTGAATTCAATTTTGAATCGTTTGAATTTAGTTTCGCTCAATTATTCTTTAATTAGCCCTTTTTGCATATTTCACTTCTTTGTTGAACATAACATGTTCAAATAAAATATTTAATTAGCCTATATCCAAATTGAATTTCAAATTTCCAATTCTAGCTTCCCTTTCGATTTCGAATATAAATTTTCAAATCGAATTCACTTATTCAAAGCCAATATCAATTCAAAATCCCATTTAACTAATTACTATTCAAATTAGTTAGTTCTATTCAAAGTCAAAAATCTGATTTCTGTTTTAAAAATCAATTCATTACTCCACCTGAGTTCACATATAATTACAACTCAGAATCTGGAATTCTCTAAATAGAAATTCGAATTTTTATTCGTTTAAAATCCTTTTATAAAATTAAATAAACCGTTATGGGTTTAAAACGATTTTGGCGCTGTTTTTCTGAAAATTTGATTTTGACATATCTCAAAATCTATACGACGAAATTCAGATTTTTCTCTTTCATTAGAAAACTATTATCAAATCGGTCCTGACGTTTCTTGTTTCGAAGAATTCCGACCCCAATTGAGTTCTGTATACTCAATTGAAGTTCGAGTCGCCAATTTACGAACTGCAGCGCTGCGGCGAGTTCGTTTTAATTATATTTATATATATAAACTTTTAAACTTCGTTTGAATGAAATTCAATTCCATTCTGATTTTAATATATTCAAATCCATAGTTTCAATTCCATTTGAATTCCATATTCAAATCCCATAGTTAATTCTATTTCGAGTTCTATTTGAAATTCTATTTTCAAAGTTTTAATTCAAGTTCTACTTTGAAATTCTACATTTGAATTTCCTTATTCAAATCCCATTTCCGATCTCCATTTAAATTTCTATACTCAAATCTATTTTCATCCTATTAGAATTTCAAATCTCATATTAAACTTCACTTTGAATTCAAATACCATATTTAAATTTCTCTTGAATTCAAATTCTATATTTATGTCCCTTGGATTCAAATTCTAGATTTGTATCTCTTGAATTCAAATTCTGGAATTAAACTCCATTCTCAAATTTTGTTTGAAATTCCCATATTTAAAGTCTATTTGAATTCTCGAATATCCCAATTCCATTTGAAATTCAAATATTCAAACTCCATTTAAATTCTATTTGAAATTCTAAATGTTTCAAATTCCATTTTCTCTTATTTGAAATTCCCAATATTTCAAATTACATTTTTCTTTTATTTGAAATGCCATTTTTGAATTTCCTTTATTCCAATCCCATTTGAATTCCTTTGAATTCAAATTCTATTTCAATTCCCTTGAATTCAAATTCTATTTCAAAACTATTTGGATTTCCTATTTTGAAATCCTATTTCAATCCTACTTTGAAATCCTCCTTTCAAAGTTTACTTCTAATTCTATTTTGAAATTCCATATTCAAATTTCTACTTGAATTCCTATATTCAATTTCATGTTCAAATTCAATACTTGAATTTCTATTTCAAATCTCTATTCAAATTTCATATTTGAATTCCATTTCAAAGCTCTATTCAAATTTCATATTTTAATTCTTCTATGAAATTCTATATTTCAAATTCTATTCAATTCTTCTTTGAAATTCTATATTTCAATGTCTGTTTTCTATTTGAACTCTTATATCCAACTTCTTTAAACAAGTCTCGACTTCAATTCCCTTTGAAATCGATATTTCTATTTTCTTTTGAAGATAGATTTCTCATTCCAAATTCACACTTGTATTTTTATTCCTGAATTATCAAATGATCATTCTTTTCTCTTCATTTTATAACCTCGTTATAAAAGAACTATTTATAAATTTCGTTTATAAAGGAACTACTTGTTTTATTTTTCAAAACAAGTTTATATTTTTATTTCCATTAAAAATTCAAATCCTATTTAAAAATAGAATTTTTCCTTTTTTTTAAAAAAACTCAAATATCCTTCCACAATATTTTTATAAATCAATGTTCAAGCCCAGTGATATTTAAACACACAAAGCAACGAATTATTTATTTTTCTAACACATCATATATAACAATATATATGTAAACAAATAAACAAACAGATAATATATTTTTGAGGAATCCAGTTGGATTCCTCCAACCTGTTTTCCTGCATCCACAGATGTTAGCACATAAATAATACCCATTCTGCTTCGTGGCAGAATATCGCGGTATAGAAGGTCATCCACTAATCATAGCGTGGGGCGTATAGGGTAATCATCCGCTATGAAACTGCGGGCATCCGCTAATGAGACTGCGGGAATCCAACCAATCAATCAACCCAATATATATATAATAGCCTAAATAACTAATATATATAAAACAAGCAGAAAAAAAAATCCAAACAAGCAACAACAATTATTTCTAATGAAATAAAAATAATTATAAATAAAAGGTGAGTGAGATTTACTCACCGAGATTTCAATCGATCTATTCTGATTCCCATTTTAATTTTCGATTAGGTATCCCGCAGCTACGGATTACTTGTCTGATTTCGTTCGATAAATCTTGTGTATATCTATCATGACAATTTATTATTTATTATTTAAGCTATTTAATAAATTTTAAATGCAATAAAGTTACTAAATTAAATACTTACCTTATATTCCCATTTTTAACTTCTTTTCTTCCTTTTAAAATGGTTTGAACCTTCTCATGATTTACATAGCATTTCCGCATCTCCCTTACTCGAACTACATCATCTTCATGCCTCAAACCCACTGTCGAAGTCGCTACAGCAACTCGAACCCCATTGCTATCCAATGACCAACGCTATCATTAACTCCCCTTTCTGATGCTTTCCCAGCAGTAGCGCAACTCTTGTTCACCATCAGACAACATCAAGTATGTAACGACCCAGGAAAAAACGACCTTGGTTATCCGATATATAACACCTATCGAACAATCAAAAGTCGAAATTACAGGATAGTCCAAGAAAGAAATTAGAGGGTGAGGATAGATAAGATAGAAAATTAGAACAGAAGAAGAAGAAGAACACAACAACATCAGAGTAACACGAATCTCACAGCGGAACGAATAAAATAAAATAGACAACATATCTTGAAATCAAATTAGTATATGTATATCATACCATTATCAGAGTACAACACTTTCATCACAGCGGAATAATCAATAGCTAGAAAAATCTTGAAGCCTCCTGCTCCAAGCTCTTCAAGCATACCTGTAAATCCTGACTACTTGACTGCCCGTACAAATTTGGGCACCCAAGAGTTTAAGGAAAACAAAACAAAATAAACTCTGGGTCAGTCATGGGACTGGTGTGAGTAAACTCAAATCATTTGGTTTAACTTTCAAAATCCTTCCGAAAGAAAAGATAATCGTAAGACCAATCCACACATAAACACGGACGGTTTTTACCTTACGATAACCCAAAACACTTTGGAAATCATATATTATCTGATATTATAATAATGTCTAATCACAAGTAATTAAAATATAGTAGAACGCTTGCATCTCACGCTCTACATATATAGTATACAAATCAAACTCGCGGGCACTTATTGGAAATTGGATTCCGACTTTGACAAGGTATGGGACCACCTGCCGATAGTGTATCTCTAGAGGCGAATACACTGGGTTCAACAAGAACATCTTGCAACCCGGCCCTCACATGACCGACCACTCATTTCGCTTGAGTGTATCGAATGTATATCACCAACGGTTGGGATCAGCAACCGTCTCCCGAATGGGACAGCATCGATAGATTTAAGAACAAAAGGAATTTCTCTAGATAGGTGATCATACATCCTAATGGGTGCGACCCACATAGCCATGCTGCCTGCCCGATTTTTGTCCTTTCCTGGTTGATGAGGCTTGAGGTCATAACGTATCTTTTGACAGATCACACCTCCATTACTTTGAATGCCACATCGTCATACCCGCCAAATCACAAATTGATTTCACCAAAAATACCACGGGTATACAGCTAAGAGAAACGAATTCCTCCGCCACCAAACGTAAGTACGTTTAAAGAGATCAACTTATGCGATCTATTGGATATACTCTGTCAGACACTCGTCCATACACGTTTGTCCTGGGACTGGACAAACCGAAGGCACTATTTTGTAAACAGGATACCCTTGCACTTTACTCCGTCTTCAATATATTCAGCATACTTGATTCGCAACGGTTATGCCAATACGGAGTGGTTCTATGGATAATAATCCAACCGGTCTCTCCATATTAACAACGTAAAATGGTCAAAAACTTTGATAGTCGGTGATTTAACTATCAAATGAAAACATGTCTGTGTGCAAACAATGATATTATTTCCAGAAGGAAATTCTATCGA
This sequence comes from Allium sativum, assembly GCA_030737875.1. Taxonomy (NCBI): domain Eukaryota; kingdom Viridiplantae; phylum Streptophyta; class Magnoliopsida; order Asparagales; family Amaryllidaceae; genus Allium; species Allium sativum. Next base: position 164,806,462 of record CM060923.1, read on the forward strand.
ACAATCATCATTTCATTCATTCGTCAATTTCCCTATTCCTGTTGTTTAATGTTTCTTATTCACTATATTTAGAAAATATATATCATTATCATTGGAAAACATTTCCATCTCTTGTTTCTATATTCAGAAAACAATTCTGCTTCTCATTTGGAAAACATTTCCAATTCTCTTTCATTTGATTAAACAGATGTTTGAATAAACATCACTATGCCAAATCTCCTTCATTTGGTTTCCACTTAACCACTTTCCACTATCGAACCTTAACCATTTCTTAGTTAAAAACGAAGTCAATCAAGTTGGGGTATAATTACCTCTCAGACCTTAACTGAACGACATTTCTAACTTCGAAATAGACAAAGTTCATCTCTTTAAAACATTAACACTTCATTACGACATTTTCAGATTCTACTTACGAGTCCGCTTCTCGTACAATAAGCACTTGATTATAACAATAGTGTTATAATTCCCTGCATCCGAAATATAATAACTTTATATGGCTTTTATTTTCTAACTCGAATAAATAAACGAATATATAATTTATTAACTCCTATTCAGTTAACTCTAATCTATAACCCTTATTCTATTAACTCTTACTGGATTAACTCTTATTCGGATAACTCGGTTTTGATTAACTCCTCTTGATTTAACTCAATCTGACCAACTTACTTGATCAACTCAACTTGACTAACTTAACTTAATTAACTCGACTTATTTAACTCAACTTGACAAACTCGACTTAATTACTTTTATTAATTAACTAATATTTGATTTAACACCATTCGCTTGACTCTAGATCGCAGCGATCACAATGGTTACGCCTGATTCCCTCAGGAAACATCCGACCACCTTAGGCTATCTGCAGCCCTGCGAATTTCACTAGCAGTCGTGCTAAATGGCAATTTATACTGAATAACTACTTCTGTTTAACTCTATCTCGAATAACTAAGTTCGATCAACTCTAATTGAATAACTAATATTCAATTTAACCCTTATTCGGTTACTATATTCGAATAACTCTAGTCCGATTTGATTCAAACCGCTTAACTCTAACTGATTTACTCTACTGGTTAATTCTAACTAACTAACTCTAACTGTTTGACTCTAACATCTTAACTCCAACGGTTTAATTCTAATAGATTAACTCCAACTGTTAGACTCTAATAGTTTAACTCTAACAGTTTAACTCTAATGGTTTAACTCTAACTGTTTAACTTTAACGGTTTAACTCTAACTGACTAACTTTTCTGATTAACTCTAATGGTTTAACTCTAACTGTTTAACTCTGACAGTTTAACTTTGGTTGATTAACTCTTTTGAATTAACCCCTTTGAATTTTCTCTTTTGAATAATTCCATTTGAATAACTCCTTTTGAATAACTCTTTTGAATAACTCTTTTGAATAACACTTTTTGAATAACTCTTTTGAATAATATTTTTTCTATTTGTTTACTTAACAAATAACTATTCACTTTTTACTTCTATTTATTTAACAAATAATTATTACTTTTAGCTTTTCCATTTATTCTCTACATAAATATCTCTTCTAACTTTCCTTTATTCCCTAAATGAATATTCGCTTTTCAATTCCATTTGTAATCGTTTTACAAATGATTCCCTTTTGATTTCTATTTGTAAAGGTTTCACAAATAGCTACTTTTTCCCTATTCTATTTGATTTGCAAATATTTTCCTTTACATTTGTTTTACAAATGTATTTCCTCTATGTTTGTTTTTCTTTTCAAATCTTCTCCTTTATATTTGATTTCACAAATATTTTCCTTTACTCAATTTCTTTGATTCTATAATTATTTTCCTCTATGAAACTCTTTTCCTTTTATATATAAAATCTATTGATTTTATATAAATAATTTATTTTCAAAATATACTTTGAAAATTCCTTTTCACTTCCCGTTATCATTTATGGTATAAAAATACCAAATCAAAAGGTTTGATCATCATCCAAACACACGGGTTCAACGACAGATGATATAACACATCATATAACAGAATATATGAAAAACGGTAAATAAATGTTGAGGAATCCAGTTGGATCCCTCCGACCTGTTTCCCTGCATCCACATATGTTACACAATATAATTCACATCAATTTCATTTCAATATGAGGTATTCTGATAAACAAAATCAACATCGGTTAACGATATATATAACTATATCGGTATTTTCAACCAGCTGACTAGCAGTTTAACCAAACAATCAACACTCGGCAATTCAACCAATAATTATCAGTTCTAAAAATACTTTATAAAAATATAAAGTGTTCAGAGTTAGTGAGATTTACTCACATTGGACGGTTTATCGTTGAATAACGATAATCGGTCATTGATTTGGTTCAGACGTTAAATTTCACCATAAATCCAAACGAGCTCCAATCCACTTGCGGTCAGTTCCCTTGCGTAGTGCTCGTCCATACGATCCCAACGGATCCTGTTTCGTTAAATTTCGTTAATGTATGCAAAAGTTATGCTATTTACAATATTTACCTAATTTAAATGAATATATATTTAATTAAATTAATTAAATTATTTTTATCTTAATTAATTTCTAATTTGCGTTATTAGCCAAATTACCTTCCCTGCTCTTCTAAAAAATCCTACTTTCCCATCTCTAGCCATATCCAATTTTTTTTTAAAATTGAAAAACCATTTTAATATTAATTAAATTTAATTTTCAAATAAAATATTTAAAAATATTCATTTAATTATAACTTAAAAATTTTAACCCGGATCAAAAATCTGCTTCCACTCATTTTAAAGTATTTTTTGATAAGAATCCAACGGTCCTTGTTTCGTGGAAATCCGACTTGTTTTGAAAAAGTTATAAGCTTTTAAAGTTTATGGTTAAAAATTACGAAAATGCCCCTGGTCTGTTTTAAATTCAAATTAAATTCAAATTAAATTTTAAATTTAAATTAATCATCCCATCCGTCGGATCAGTTAGGGATAGCCAGGGAGAGCAGGAAACTATATTTTCCAAACTCAAGCCTTAGACACTATCCTCTCTGTCACCCTTAGAATGTTCTGATATTTATTTTTACAAATTCTATTTTAATTATAATATATATATATATATACATATATATATATTACAAAAATAAATAAATAAATATTATTTAAAAACTTACCCCGCGAAGCCCAAGCCTCTGCCTAAGAGTCCCTAGCTCCCCGTCTTGCCCTCCTTTCTCCCTTTCTTCCCTTTTCCCTATTTCCTAATATTTTATTATTATTTCTGCCATTGCCAAAGCTTGAAAGAGGAGGAGGAGGAGTGAGTTTAAAATGAAGGGGGGGCTATTTATAGCCGAAGGAGTCACATGGATTGCTGAGGTGGCGCGAATCCAACGGTCGAAAATGGATGGCTAGGATTAATCCTTAAATTAATTAAATTATAAATAAATTTAATAATTTATGAATAGTAAAGTGTGTTTTCTCAACCCTATTCGGATGTTAATTTGACTTACTTATTGATAACTTATCCGAAATCTTTTTCAACCATATTGTTCGATTTTTCTTGCTCTTCAATACTATATAAAAATATATCAATTTTGAATTTGTTTGAACTTTCAAATAATTTAAATTCAAATTCAAAATAGTGTTTTGTGTTAGTTTCAACACCTTCCGGTCTCATGTTGGAGTATCAAACGATAACGGTTTTCAGAAATTCTTCCACCATCTGGTCCGGTTTTTAACGTACTTCAATCCTATGTATTCAAATCAAAAATCGGAGTTCGTTTAGATTTTCAAATAATTTATTTAAATTTTGTTTCCTTAATAACTTTCTATATCCGTTATAGGATTTTCCCAGATTTCATATATAGCTAATATCCTATGTTTAGAATTTTCCTAGATAGGTCTCAGGTTCCAGTTTTGTCGTTAGCATTAGCAAATTCCAATTACCGTCAAAATTTAGTTCAAATATTGGCCTTTTATTTTTCCTTTTCCACATACGGATGTCATTTTTGACGTAACTTGGTTGGTTACCTAATTTCATCATTTCGGATTTAATGAAACTGATTTCATCGAAATCCGAGTTCGTTAGCTACTACTTCCTTTGTAAACGTACTATTTTTAATTAAAAATTTATCCTTTTATACTGCCAGTTCACATTATATTGCAGATCCACTAAATTTCTACCATTTCGGAATAACATAAAATATTCAAAATTATTGAAATTAAACCATTTAAACTTCCAAAACAATAAAAAAAACATTTTTAAATAATAACTAAATGGTCAAAAAATCTGGGCCGTTACATTCTTTCCCCCTTAAAATAATTTCGTCCTCAAAATTGCTAAGGTAGAAAAATGAACTTTATAACTAGGTTAAAATTATTTATTTACTCCGGTTTCACTAAACCAATTAATTATAATTAATTTATTAATTTATTTCTATAAACGAAAATTTCAAAAATTCTGAAAATTTTCTAACATTCGAAATTTCTGAAAAATTTCGCCAGCATCTCCTTTGTACTGGTCAATAGCTCAAACTCCAACTCGCCTCTCTAGGCCTTCTTCAACCCAAAAGAAAATCAAACAGCCAAGTGGCTTGCCAAACAGGCTCATAAATCTCATCCAACTCATATGAATATGTACGTGTACCTTTTTGTCGGCATTCAATTCTGCTATCAATTTAGCATATACCACTATCATCCCAATCAAACTCCCAATCACTTTTATCTTCAACATGACCATCCGCTTATAACCAAGCCAACTTTCAATCAAACTGCAATTCCAATCTCAATTCAAATTTCTTGCTCGACCATCCATTTCTATCCCAGATTATCTCTAATCTAGTCCAATTCTACTTGATACCATTCTATTTCAATTCAACTCAATTTCCACTGAACTGCCTTCAATTCAATTTCAAATTTTCTTTCATAAATTTCTATTTAATTTGTGTTTATTTCAATAATCTGTACCTGGGAGTTTCAAATAGCTTTGTCTTTCCCAAAAATCAAATATCCCTTTGGAATATCAAAACAACTCGGTTTTTCAAAACAATTAAAAACAAAATCTTTGGTAGTAATCCGTCACTTACAAACTCGAAAATGAGCACCGATGATGTCCGGATCAACATCGGAATTTATTTTCCAGCTATCGAAGTGAGTTCAATACTATGTCACTTTCAAAACCATTTCTAAACACTTTCATTTTGAAATTCATTTCAAAATATCCCTTTTTAATGCTTGTAACAAATTTAAAATCTCCCAGGATTTTAAAATTCACATATGTTCAATTTAATTCCATTTACAACGCTTATTCAAATTTTAGCAATTTTAATTCCAATTCTGAACTTAAATTCAGATTTAATTCCTCTGATTTCATATATTTCACTTATATGAATTTTGATTTGTTATTTACATAACCATTTCACAATTTATAATCTTATTCGATTATAATCACAACCAACACATCCAATATACTATAATAATTTCAAATATTTATACTTTGCTTATATCAAAATATAATTTGGGTAAAATTATTTCATTTACCCTTTTTTAAAAACATATCGTGTCGACCCATCGTATTCAAGTGTTTATAAACTCCTATCGATACAGTGGATCAAACTGATCGACTAGAACTCATAAACAACTCAACCAATAAATCTCCACAATATAAAACCATTTTTATATCAAATAACAAATACGTTCACTCGTGTATATACACTCAAACTCAGTCTAGGGCATTACTAACCCCATCTCTACTGAGTCATGCCACAGAGCCAAGGTAAATCACTAAACCTGGCTCTGATACCAACTGTAACGACCCAGGAAAAAACGACCTTGGTTATCCGATATATAACACCTATCGAACAATCAAAAGTCGAAATTACCGGATAGTCCAAGAAAGAAATTAGAGGGTGAGGATAGATAAGATAGAAAATTAGAACAGAAGAAGAAGAAGAACACAACAACATCAGAGTAACACGAATCTCACAGCGGAACGAATAAAATAAAATAGACAACATATCTTGAAATCAAATTAGTATATGTATATCATACCATTATCAGAGTACAACACTTTCATCACAGCGGAATAATCAATAGCTAGAAAAATCTTGAAGCCTCCTGCTCCAAGCTCTTCAAGCATACCTGTAAATCCTGACTACTTGACTGCCCGTACAAATTTAGGCACCCAAGAGTTTAGGGAAAACAAAACAAAATAAACTCTGGGTCAGTCATGGGACTGGTGTGAGTAAACTCAAATCATTTGGTTTAACTTTCAAAATCCTTCCGAAAGAAAAGATAATCGTAAGACCAATCCACACATAAACACGGACGGTTTTTACCTTACGATAACCCAAAACACTTTGGAAATCATATATTATCTGATATTATAATAATGTCTAATCACAAGTAATTAAAATATAGTAGAACGCTTGCATCTCACGCTCTACATATATAGTATACAAATCAAACTCGCGGGCACTTATTGGAAATTGGATTCCGACTTTGACAAGGTATGGGACCACCTGCCGATAGTGTATCTCTAGAGGCGAATACACTGGGTTCAACAAGAACATCTTGCAACCCGGCCCTCACATGACCGACCACTCATTTCGCTTGAGTGTATCGAATGTATATCACCAACGGTTGGGATCAGCAACCGTCTCCCGAATGGGACAGCATCGATAGATTTAAGAACAAAAGGAATTTCTCTAGATAGGTGATCATACATCCTAATGGGTGCGACCCACATAGCCATGCTGCCTGCCCGATTTTTGTCCTTTCCTGGTTGATGAGGCTTGAGGTCATAACGTATCTTTTGACAGATCACACCTCCATTACTTTGAATGCCACATCGTCATACCCGCCAAATCACAAATTGATTTCACCAAAAATACCACGGGTATACAGCTAAGAGAAACGAATTCCTCCGCCACCAAACGTAAGTACGTTTAAAGAGATCAACTTATGCGATCTATTGGATATACTCTGTCAGACACTCGTCCATACACGTTTGTCCTGGGACTGGACAAACCGAAGGCACTATTTTGTAAACAGGATACCCTTGCACTTTACTCCGTCTTCAATATATTCAGCATACTTGATTCGCAACGGTTATGCCAATACGGAGTGGTTCTATGGATAATAATCCAACCGGTCTCTCCATATTAACAACGTAAAATGGTCAAAAACTTTGATAGTCGGTGATTTAACTATCAAATGAAAACATGTCTGTGTGCAAACAATGATATTATTTCCAGAAGGAAATTCTATCGAACAATCATCATTTCATTCATTCGTCAATTTCCCTATTCCTGTTGTTTAATGTTTCTTATTCACTATATTTAGAAAATATATATCATTATCATTGGAAAACATTTCCATCTCTTGTTTCTATATTCAGAAAACAATTCTGCTTCTCATTTGGAAAACATTTCCAATTCTCTTTCATTTGATTAAACAGATGTTTGAATAAACATCACTATGCCAAATCTCCTTCATTTGGTTTCCACTTAACCACTTTCCACTATCGAACCTTAACCATTTCTTAGTTAAAAACGAAGTCAATCAAGTTGGGGTATAATTACCTCTCAGACCTTAACTGAACGACATTTCTAACTTCGAAATAGACAAAGTTCATCTCTTTAAAACATTAACACTTCATTACGACATTTTCAGATTCTACTTACGAGTCCGCTTCTCGTACAATAAGCACTTGATTATAACAATAGTGTTATAATTCCCTGCATCCGAAATATAATAACTTTATATGGCTTTTATTTTCTAACTCGAATAAATAAACGAATATATAATTTATTAACTCCTATTCAGTTAACTCTAATCTATAACCCTTATTCTATTAACTCTTACTGGATTAACTCTTATTCGGATAACTCGGTTTTGATTAACTCCTCTTGATTTAACTCAATCTGACCAACTTACTTGATCAACTCAACTTGACTAACTTAACTTAATTAACTCGACTTATTTAACTCAACTTGACAAACTCGACTTAATTACTTTTATTAATTAACTAATATTTGATTTAACACCATTCGCTTGACTCTAGATCGCAGCGATCACAATGGTTACGCCTGATTCCCTCAGGAAACATCCGACCACCTTAGGCTATCTACAGCCCTGCGAATTTCACTAGCAGTCGTGCTAAATGGCAATTTATACTGAATAACTACTTCTGTTTAACTCTATCTCGAATAACTAAGTTCGATCAACTCTAATTGAATAACTAATATTCAATTTAACCCTTATTCGGTTACTATATTCGAATAACTCTAGTCCGATTTGATTCAAACCGCTTAACTCTAACTGATTTACTCTACTGGTTAATTCTAACTAACTAACTCTAACTGTTTGACTCTAACAGCTTAACTCCAACGGTTTAATTCTAATAGATTAACTCCAACTGTTAGACTCTAATAGTTTAACTCTAACAGTTTAACTCTAATGGTTTAACTCTAACTGTTTAACTTTAACGGTTTAACTCTAACTGACTAACTTTTCTGATTAACTCTAATGGTTTAACTCTAACTGTTTAACTCTGACAGTTTAACTTTGGTTGATTAACTCTTTTGAATTAACCCCTTTGAATTTTCTCTTTTGAATAATTCCATTTGAATAACTCCTTTTGAATAACTCTTTTGAATAACTCTTTTGAATAACACTTTTTGAATAACTCTTTTGAATAATATTTTTTCTATTTGTTTACTTAACAAATAACTATTCACTTTTTACTTCTATTTATTTAACAAATAATTATTACTTTTAGCTTTTCCATTTATTCTCTACATAAATATCTCTTCTAACTTTCCTTTATTCCCTAAATGAATATTCGCTTTTCAATTCCATTTGTAATCGTTTTACAAATGATTCCCTTTTGATTTCTATTTGTAAAGGTTTCACAAATAGCTACTTTTTCCCTATTCTATTTGATTTGCAAATATTTTCCTTTACATTTGTTTTACAAATGTATTTCCTCTATGTTTGTTTTTCTTTTCAAATCTTCTCCTTTATATTTGATTTCACAAATATTTTCCTTTACTCAATTTCTTTGATTCTATAATTATTTTCCTCTATGAAACTCTTTTCCTTTTATATATAAAATCTATTGATTTTATATAAATAATTTATTTTCAAAATATACTTTGAAAATTCCTTTTCACTTCCCGTTATCATTTATGGTATAAAAATACCAAATCAAAAGGTTTGATCATCATCCAAACACACGGGTTCAACGACAGATGATATAACACATCATATAACAGAATATATGAAAAACGGTAAATAAATGTTGAGGAATCCAGTTGGATCCCTCCGACCTGTTTCCCTGCATCCACATATGTTACACAATATAATTCACATCAATTTCATTTCAATATGAGGTATTCTGATAAACAAAATCAACATCGGTTAACGATATATATAACTATATCGGTATTTTCAACCAGCTGACTAGCAGTTTAACCAAACAATCAACACTCGGCAATTCAACCAATAATTATCAGTTCTAAAAATACTTTATAAAAATATAAAGTGTTCAGAGTTAGTGAGATTTACTCACATTGGACGGTTTATCGTTGAATAACGATAATCGGTCATTGATTTGGTTCAGACGTTAAATTTCACCATAAATCCAAACGAGCTCCAATCCACTTGCGGTCAGTTCCCTTGCGTAGTGCTCGTCCATACGATCCCAACGGATCCTGTTTCGTTAAATTTCGTTAATGTATGCAAAAGTTATGCTATTTACAATATTTACCTAATTTAAATGAATATATATTTAATTAAATTAATTAAATTATTTTTATCTTAATTAATTTCTAATTTGCGTTATTAGCCAAATTACCTTCCCTGCTCTTCTAAAAAATCCTACTTTCCCATCTCTAGCAATATCCAATTTTTTTTTAAAATTGAAAAACCATTTTAATATTAATTAAATTTAATTTTCAAATAAAATATTTAAAAATATTCATTTAATTATAACTTAAAAATTTTAACCCGGATCAAAAATCTGCTTCCACTCATTTTAAAGTATTTTTTGATAAGAATCCAACGGTCCTTGTTTCGTGGAAATCCGACTTGTTTTGAAAAAGTTATAAGCTTTTAAAGTTTATGGTTAAAAATTACGAAAATGCCCCTGGTCTGTTTTAAATTCAAATTAAATTCAAATTAAATTTTAAATTTAAATTAATCATCCCATCCGTCGGATCAGTTAGGGATAGCCAGGGAGAGCAGGAAACTATATTTTCCAAACTCAAGCCTTAGACACTATCCTCTCTGTCACCCTTAGAATGTTCTGATATTTATTTTTACAAATTCTATTTTAATTATAATATATATATATATACATATATATATATTACAAAAATAAATAAATAAATATTATTTAAAAACTTACCCCGCGAAGCCCAAGCCTCTGCCTAAGAGTCCCTAGCTCCCCGTCTTGCCCTCCTTTCTCCCTTTCTTCCCTTTTCCCTATTTCCTAATATTTTATTATTATTTCTGCCATTGCCAAAGCTTGAAAGAGGAGGAGGAGGAGTGAGTTTAAAATGAAGGGGGGGCTATTTATAGCCGAAGGAGTCACATGGATTGCTGAGGTGGCGCGAATCCAACGGTCGAAAATGGATGGCTAGGATTAATCCTTAAATTAATTAAATTATAAATAAATTTAATAATTTATGAATAGTAAAGTGTGTTTTCTCAACCCTATTCGGATGTTAATTTGACTTACTTATTGATAACTTATCCGAAATCTTTTTCAACCATATTGTTCGATTTTTCTTGCTCTTCAATACTATATAAAAATATATCAATTTTGAATTTGTTTGAACTTTCAAATAATTTAAATTCAAATTCAAAATAGTGTTTTGTGTTAGTTTCAACACCTTCCGGTCTCATGTTGGAGTATCAAACGATAACGGTTTTCAGAAATTCTTCCACCATCTGGTCCGGTTTTTAACGTACTTCAATCCTATGTATTCAAATCAAAAATCGGAGTTCGTTTAGATTTTCAAATAATTTATTTAAATTTTGTTTCCTTAATAACTTTCTATATCCGTTATAGGATTTTCCCAGATTTCATATATAGCTAATATCCTATGTTTAGAATTTTCCTAGATAGGTCTCAGGTTCCAGTTTTGTCGTTAGCATTAGCAAATTCCAATTACCGTCAAAATTTAGTTCAAATATTGGCCTTTTATTTTTCCTTTTCCACATACGGATGTCATTTTTGACGTAACTTGGTTGGTTACCTAATTTCATCATTTCGGATTTAATGAAACTGATTTCATCGAAATCCGAGTTCGTTAGCTACTACTTCCTTTGTAAACGTACTATTTTTAATTAAAAATTTATCCTTTTATACTGCCAGTTCACATTATATTGCAGATCCACTAAATTTCTACCATTTCGGAATAACATAAAATATTCAAAATTATTGAAATTAAACCATTTAAACTTCCAAAACAATAAAAAAAACATTTTTAAATAATAACTAAATGGTCAAAAAATCTGGGCCGTTACAAAGTACCCCACAGACCTTCCGCGAGTAAAAACCCAAGTCGAGTTCACCCTTGGCCCTTTCCAAATCATCGTGATCTGGGCGATTCACCCCCCCTAAACTCACGAACTATGCTGAACCCTAGACCGAATTGAACTCGTTGCTCCACCTGGCAATGTCGCGAGCTTCCCAAATCCTCCACTCCGCGAGCGCTGTCAATGTCGAGCAAAGTTTCCAGGGGATCCACACGGTTTCGATTTCGATTTGAGGGAGTTCAGTTTTGGTTTGTTTTTCTGTTGAATGAAATAACAGGGATCGCGATGATTTATATAAGGGCGAGAGGAGACAAGAGGTACACCGGCCATTAAAATGTGGTTTCCTGGATATTGAAAGAGACAGACAAATTTTGTTGCTCGATGTACATAGAGGTCTGCGTTTTAAAGAACAGTAGGTCGACTCTGTTAAAACTTAGGTCTGCTGATTAGATTTTATTAGTTTAAATTTTATTATATTTTGTTTTAATTTAATAGCTAAATATCTCACGGTCCCTTAACTCGATATTCTGAACCGCTATTCACCCGTAGCGACCGGCGTTTCTAAAGTTATACGATATTCTGGACTTAACTGAACATATTTTGAAATTTAATTCAATCGTTTATACAGACTATCAGTATTAGATTGACAATTTAAATTCAATTTAATTTAAAATATAATTCAGTTTCAAACAATTAAATCCATCGATGATAAATAATTATTATCGTTCTACTTAAATACAGAATTTATATTAATCAAAAGAACCGCTTTGACTCGGTTTTAACTTTGAATTCAATTATTGTCGATTTCATATTCTGATAATTCAATATCTTCAAAATTAAATCGTACATAGATTATTAAATTGGTAAATTAAATGTAAAAATCCATTTATATTTCAAAATCAATATTTAAAATAAATTTCAATATTCAATATTTAAATGGCCAAAAATCCGGGACGTTACATTCCTTCCCCCTTAAAAGAATTTCGTCCCCGAAATTAGTAAGGTAGGAAAAGTGGTACAAACCCATTTACTTTTCAAAAATTCATTCATGTTGAAACTCAGTATTTTATATTTCAACAAATTTAATTCCACCAAAACTTTTGGTTTTCTTTCATGTGCATTCTAATTCATTCAAATTGATTCTGATTCAATTTATTCACTTTGATTCATTTTACTTGTCCAAGTTAAATTTAATTCCAGAATTCAAATTCCCGGGTTTCTATTCCAAATCCTTTTGAAATCACACAAAAATATACATATATTTCCATCTCAAATTCAAAACATTTGAATATTCAAACCAATTTGTTTTCTTTCAAACAAATTTCCATTAACAACTTTTTCTAAGGTAGCAATTCATCACTTAGAAACTTGGAAATGAACACTGATGATGTTGCAATCATCATCAGAATTATTTCCCAGCCACTGAAGTGAGTTCAGTGCTTTATTATTTCAAAATTCATCTAAAATGATTTTCTTTCAAATCCTTCTAAAACAAATCTATATTATTTTAATATACTTTTGAAAAATATTTTCAACTTCCCAGGATTTTGAATTCTTAATCCTGGTTTGAATTCAATTTTAATTTACCTCATTTGTATATTTAATTCCTATACAAAATTCTATTTTGGTTATAAATAACCATTCTAATTTTATAATCTCATTCTGATTATAATGATATCAATCAACACATCCATATAACATAATAATTTAAAAAAAAATCTCTTTCTATATCAAAATATAATTTTGGGTAAAATAATTTCACCCACTTTAAAACAATATCATGTTCAATCTTCTGTTCAAGTGTTTAGAAATTCCTATCGACTTCGTGGCGTCCCACGATTCGACCAGAATTCATAAACTACTCAACAGACAAGCCAACACAATATAAAACAAATTTTATATCAATTTACAAATACGCTCTCTCGTATATATAGACTCAACTCATTCTAGGGCACTGCTGACCCTATCTCTAATGAGCACATGCCACACAAGCCTAGGTATTCGCTCAACCTAAGCTCTGATACCAACTGTAACGACCCGCAAATCCGAGCTATCTGAGTTGACTAAATACACCACAAGTCCAACCCAAATAACACAGAAATACGAACCATTAATAGAAAGAAGTTAGAAGATGAGAAATAGAAAGAAAGAAATATTAGAATAGAAGAAGAACGAAGATCACAACTCACAGCGGAACGAATAAAATATATTACATAACATAACTTTTGAAATACAAATCAGTAACTTTATGTACATACCATCATCAGAGCACAACAGTCATTTCTGGAACAGTTATAAACACCTGTTTCCAGATACAAACAAGGGCCATAGCGGGATATATGATAGCCTATACCTAACCGGTGAAGCCTCCTGCTTCCAGCTTCTTCAAATGAATCTGTGAAATCCCGACTACTTGACTGCCCGTACAAATTTGGGCACCCAAGAGTTTAGGGAAAACAAAACAAAATAAACTCTGGGTCAGTCATGGGACTGGTGTGAGTAAACTCCAACCACTTGTTTAACTTTCAAAACCCTTTTCGAAAGAAAAGATAATAGTAAGACCAGCCCACACATAAACACGGACGGTTTTTACCTTACTATAACCCAAAACATTTTGATATCAAATCCAGTGATATTATAGTAATGTCTACATCAAATAAATAACCAAATAGCAGAACGCTTGCATCTCACGCTCCACATATATAGTATAAAATCAAAACCGCATGGCGCTTATTGGAGATTGGATTTCCAACATGACAAGGTATGGAACCACCTTCCGACTGTGTATCTCTAGAGAGGAATACACTGGGTTCAACAAGAACATCTTGTAACCCGGCCCACACATGACCGACCACTCATTTCGCTTGAGTGTATCGAATGTATATCACCAACGGTTGGACTCAAACCACCGTTTCCCGAATGGGCAGAATCGATAGATTTAGAAACGAAAGGAATTTCTCTAGATAGGTGATTATACACCCTAATGGGTGCGACCCACATAGCCATGCTGCCTGCCCGATTTTTGTCCTTTCCCGGTTGTTGAGGCCTGAGGCTACGATTACTTACCATTCATTTATAACACAATCACTTTGAATGCCTGTAACAACCCGGAAAATGCGAGCCAGTTTGAAATTTTTATTTTGGCGATTTTAGCGAATTTTGAATATTTAAAATAGATTATTTTAAATAATATCGACGAGAAATTTGTTTTGAATATAATTCGAACGTATATATTATACGCGTCGTCGTTAGAATATAAATATTTATATATAATTATAAATAGAATTGAAAATGGCGCGGTAGTTCGATAATTCAATTTCAAACTTCAATTGAATGTACCGGGTGCAAAACAATCCGGATTTTAGTGAAACCAAAAACATTAGGATCTAATTGATAATATCTTTCCAACGAATCCGAAAAATCGAAAGTTCGTAGCGGGAATCAAAAGATATGTCCAGTTGAAAATTCTGAATAGTCGCTATGGAATTCAGGCCCTTAAAAATGGACATTTTGCAAATGACCTCGGATTTCGACGAAACCAGTTTTGTTGGGTCCGTGATGTTAGGTTATTGCTAGATTCCAAATTTCGTAATTTTTCGAATCAATATGTGAGCGTGGTAAAAGAAAACGCGTTTGACCAGTTTCCGTTGATTTTAATCGACAGGAAATTGGCCATTTTTCAAACGGTCTCAGAATTTGACGAAACTAGTTTTGTTAGGACCGTATCGTCAATACGAAGCTAGAAAATATTTTTCTGGAATTTTTAAAGTTCGTATGTGACCCCGGTAATTTGAAATGTACGTTTAAAATTCAATATATGGATTTAAATGAAAATTCAAAAGGAAACTGATTGTAACGATCAAATCAGCTTGCGATACATATCCCATTGTGTTCGGAATGGGGGTGAAACGCTATGGGCGACAGGCGGTGGGCCTCGTTTCGAGGTCATATGTAAAAGTCAACCTTTTTGCGAAATTTAATAATTAAATAATAATAAAAAAAAAAATTTAACTCCCCCCTTATTTCCCTCTGGCCCCCCCCCCCCACGTTCAAATCGACAGATTATTCAAGAGAAAAAAAAAAAACCCCTAAAACCCGATCCCCAATTCCCAGCCGCCGCCGCAGTTCGTCGCGCCCCACCTCACCTCCGTCGCGCCTCACCAGACCCCCCCCCCCCTCCGATCTCCTTCTCTCCCCTCTGACCACCGCCATACCCACCACCCCACGCGCCTCTCTCCTCTTCGTATAGACCCCTCCCCAAGGCCACCGCACCCCCTTCAGCCCTGAACCGCGCCTCCCAAACCCCCCCCCCCCGAAGCACGCGATGCCTGTCCTGCCAGAGGCCGAGCCACCTTTCTCTCCCCCCCCCCCTCGTGCGAGCCTCCGATAACCCAGTAAGTTTTTTTTTATTGATTTTTGTTTATTTATAAAACTGATTTTTGTTTATTTATAAAACTGATTTTTGTTTATTTATAAAACTGATTTTTGTTTATTTATAAAACTGATTTTTGTTTATTTATAAAACTGATTTTTGTTTATTTATAAAACTGATTTTTGTTTATTTATAAAACTGATTTTTGTTTATTTATAAAACTGATTTTTGATTAAAGTAAAAACTGTTTTTTTTTATTAAAGTAAAAACTGATTTTTGATTTAAGTAAAAAACTGATTTTTGATAATATGAAAAACTGATTTTTGTTTAGTTTAAAACTGAGAAAGATTGGATTTTTGAACACATGAAAAGATTAGATTTTTATGTTATAAAAATATATGATTTGCTAATAAAAACTTATAGAAAAATTTGATTTCTAGTTCATAGAAAAAAGACTTGATTTCTAATGTAAATAAAAATATAATTTTTATATATTGAACTTCGATAGAAAAATGGAATTTTTATATATTGAACTTCGATAGAAAAATAGAATTTTTATATATTGAACTTCGATAGAAAAATAGAATTTTTATATATTGAACTTCGATAGAAAAATAGAATTTTTATATATTGAACATCGAAGTAAAAATTCGATTTTTATATATTGAATAGCGAAGTAAAAATGTGATTTTTACGTATGTAGTGAAAGCAGCAACGAAGGTGACAAAAAGGCGAAACGACGAAGACTTCTGCAAAAGAAGAGCCGTGGAGCTAGGATAGCTATATGTGAGAATTTCTCACCTTTCTATTTCTTTTCTAGTTATATATATATACTAGGATGCAGACGGTGCTTAGTAGCACCCGACACAATCGTCCACAGACCATGGACTTGTTTGTTTGGCTGTGTTGTTAGTTAGATTGTTTGGGTTGATTTGAATAGTTTGGTGAAATGAAATTTATATGATTGATGTGTGAATGGCGTGGGCCTTCACTAGACCGGGGATAAGGCTAGGCCTCGTCCCGTTTCTAGTATCGTGCCGTTATGCCGTCGAAATTTTCTAAAATATGTTAGAAAAATAAAAATATCATTTTATTTAAAGAATGAACTAAATAGAAATTCATATGTTGGAATAAAATGTTTTATCGTTAAAAATATAATTTTTAACGTGAATGTGAACAAATAAATATTCATTTACAAACCAGACGGTTTGTTTATGTTCACCTATTTGAAGGACATTGATTGGGTCGATAAATTTTACACATCGCCCAACTGCACGAATAAAATCTGTGTTTGATTGTTTGAAACCCCACACGGGTGTTGGGATGAAATTCGAAGTTCACTCATCCTGATTGATTAAATATGTCGATCGATTGATTGACAGGCTGTTATAAGCGTTAGATATCTATATTTGATGCTTATACAGTGTAGTGCACTTTGGTTGATGGTTGATTATTTTTCAATGCTATTATATACATGTGTTGTATGAAAATCCATATAATTAATTTTATATGGTAATTGATTGGGCCTCATTCCAGTTTAGAAATAGAAATATTTGAAATAGAATATTTGAAAATAGAATATTTGAAAATAGAAATTTATGAAGCCGTGTTGATTAGATTGACGCCATTTTGACGTGAACGATATTTTTATCGATTTTAAAACGATTTCGAAGTGAATTGAATTGAAAACGATTTCGAAATGAATTGAATTGGAAACGATTTCGAAATGAATTGAATTGAAAGTGATTTCGAAATGAATTGAATTTAAAGTGATTTCGAAATGAATTGAATTGAAAACGATTTCGAAATGAATTGAATTGAAAACGATTTCGAAATGAATTGAATTGAAAGTGATTTCGAAATGAATTGAATTGAAAACGATTTCGAAATGAATTGAATTGAAAACGATTTCGAAATGAATTGAATTGAAAGTGATTTCGAAATGAATTGAATTGAAAACGATTTCGAAGTGAATTGAATTGAAAGTGATTTCGAAATGAATTGAATTGAAAACGAATTCAAATTGAATTGAAAGCAAATTGAAATGAATTCAAATTGAATTGAAATTTGAATTGAATAGAAATGAATTTTAAAACGAATTTATAGAGAAGAATTCAATTTTGCTTGGAATTGAGATGGAAGTTGAAATAGATTTTGAAACGAATTTTAAAACTATTTATATAATTCGTTTTAAATAGAAATCGACGAAGTATATATTATATATATTATATATATATATATATTATATAATGGCCTGAATAGAACGCGCCGCGCCGCGGCAGTTCGTGAATTTCGACCATTCATTTCAAACGGACATTGCGGGAGATCCGACCGTCGGATTCTCCTAAAACCGGAACCGTTGGGTTCGTATCGAAAAGAGCTTTCTAACGAATATTAGAAATTTGAAATCTAACGGTTGGATTTGGAATTATGTCCAAATCAAATTTGAAAAAGGTCACTGTAAGTGCAGTTCGGTGGCCATTGTTGGAAATCGACTGTACGGGCCTTGATAAAATTATTAAAAATAGTAATAATTTGTGTAAAATCATAAGAAATGATTTGTGAAGATTTGGGATGAAAAACTTCATGTTTAAAAGGATAAAAATAGATTTTTATCGAAATGAACTAGTTTTGAACTAGAATTATAATTCTATTTATTTTTTTTAAATAAATAAATTGAATTTGAAAAGGGTTTTGAAAATAACCAAAATTTCCAATGATTGCATTGGAGTGGATTTGAATCGAAATTGTCTTCGGAATATTTCGATGTTGGAATTCGTGATTATACAGATGTTGTTATGGAAATTTGAAAGATATATGTTTATATCGTTATTTCCAATACGACATTTGTTAGTCGTAGAATTCGATATTGAATATAAGCCGATATATTTTCTATTCAGAGCCTTGTATTGAATATCGAATGTGATTTGGGTTTGTCGTGAGTGGTGTCTTCACTAACACTGTTCTTGAACCCAGTTGAGAAAATGTTAAATCTTTTTATTTAGATTTAATGAAGTGTACCAATTAAAGAATATTTAATTGGAATTGAATTGATATTGATTTTGTGTTTATCGTGGACAGTGTTTTAAATAACACTCGTTCTTTAACCCGATAATCAATGGGATGTGATTTTGGGTTTATCGTGAACTGTGTTTTAAAAGACACTGATTCTTTAACCCAGTTAACGATTAAAACTAAGTGGAGTTTTAATGAATCTTTAAATAGATTGAATAGATCGAGAATGGAGTATCACCAGTTTTACTCCAGGCGATAGTTAAATCTTTAATTAGATTTGAACGTGAAATGGTAATTGAATTACCGATAACACTGTGGTGTTAGATATGAAGTACTACCAGTTTTACTTCATGGGATGAATAGGTTGGGATTGGGAAATAAAATAAATGATTACTTCGGTGTGGTTCGCTAATCCCGACTAGTTTGAATTGATATTCAAAGGAGATTAAAGAATAAATTTGGAGAATTTATCTTGGATAAAATTAATGGGAACTTTTCCCAAAGTATAGGAATATTTGAATAAAAGAATATTCTGAATTGGAATGAGGCGTATGTTGTGTTTGTGTAACACTTTTATAATATATACGCGAGTTATTCAGAAAGACCGGGTTTATCCCATTCTGAATAACTGATTCGACGTGGTGTCGAAGATGAAGACGGTGGTCGAAGACCAGAAGTCTTCACGTCGTTTGGGTGATAACTGATGATCTTGATTGGGCTGTACACCCAAGAAGATGGAAACAGTTGGTGATCGTCCAGACGTACTTGGAGATCGATGGATGTGCGGGGTACTAGGTGCCTCCGGTTTCGTTCAGACCCAGAACGGACTTGTAAATGGACTGTGTGTCTGACATTGGATTTCATTCTGTGGGACTGATATCGGTTGCATAGAGTGGTTTGCCTGTGTGGCATGCTAAGATGCAAATGATCAAGGCTTCTGTTGAAAAACAAAGTCTTGTGGTGATGATCAAAGCACAGCCTGTGTGGCACAGCTTTGTGTAACGTGAATTCGCGAGCCTCGCACCCCGGTTGTGAACCAAAAACGGGAGAGGACATCAGGGAGGGCATGCGTTTCTTTCTAGCTAGGGTGGTGTCAGTGACCTACCAGCCCTGACATTTATATACTTTTCACCTGTGTGGTTGTTGCTGTTGCGAGGCGCCTCGGTTTGATCGGACGATCCGGGTCCGATGGAGTCATTCGTTGGCTCATTTACGCCCCAAAGGGCGGAGAGACGTATTGTTTAGGCATAATAATCCACATCGGTGGACCGGCCCTGACGATCTAAAGGGTTGATGCGTTCTGATCCTGAGACATGGGCTAGATTGTCTCGAATCGGTTGAGGACTATCTTTTGCCTCGGTTCATAGACGGAAATCCAATTTCCAAATACGTGACATTTGCGGTTTTATTTGTAAACCTATATATGGCGACATAGTGGCATGGGACGCTCATGTCGCCTATGATTGATACTTATGATTTGAAGTTGTTTTATACACTATGCACTTATTATAGTATCAAATGATTTGTTTTAAACGTATCAAGCATTCTTTGGTTGTTATAAGGGAAAACCCTATCCTCGGCTGCTTTGCATTGTGTGATGGGACCTGGGTCTTATAACAGCTTCATTTTTCCTTATTTAGCATTGCGCTGTTTGTTTTATGCACTGGTATTCTTGGGAGGAAACCCGTTCCGTGTTATACGGCGTGGTCCCTTGACTTACCTAATGATTTAAAATAAAGATTAATAACTGTTTTAGTTCTCACACCAGTCACATGACTGACCTGGAGTTTATTGTTTTAACCTAAACTCTGGGTGCCCCTATTTTGACACGGGCAGCTAGTAGTTTCGGTTTTGCAGATTTATATTCACAGGATCCTGGTTTACAGCTGGAACGATATCCGGAAAGCTTTGTATCCGTATATCTCATTCTAGTTGTGTATTGTATTATTTTTCCGCTGCTATGTATTTAAATGTAATTTAAATCTCTGATATTTCTGTGTATTATTCATTTATCTCTGTATATTCCTGTAATCCGATGCATTGTTGTGTTATACAGTGAAATATTCTTCTGTATGCGTTCTGTTTTGTCGTGTTGAAAAGACCCACAACTTCCCCGTAAAGGAAAGCGTCGGATAGTTCGAGAACAAGCCACATCAGAACGCATACACAAGAACATTTCATTGTATATTACAACAACGCATCAGATTACAAGAATATACAGAGTACGAATAAATATTACACAGAAATATCAGAGATTTAAATTACATTTAAACACAAAGCAGCGGAAAATAATACAATACACAACTAGAATGAGATATACGGATACAAAGCTTTCCGGATATCGTTCCAGCTGTAAACCAGGATCCTGTGAATATAAATCTGCAAAACCAAAACTACTAGCTGCCCGTGTCGAAAATAAGGGCACCCAGAGTTTAGGTTAAAACAATAAACTCCAGGTCAGTCATGGGACTGGTGTGAGAACTAAAGCAGTTATAAATCTTTATTTTAAATCATTAGGTAAATCAAGGGACCACGCCGTATAACACGGAACGGGTTTCCTCCCAAGGATACCAGTGCATAAAACAAACAGCGCAATGCTAAATGAAGAAAAATGAAGCTGTTATAAGACCCAGGTCCCATCACACAATGCAACGCAGCCGAGGATAGGGTTTTCCCTTATAACAGCCAAAGAATGCTTGATACGTTTAAAACAAATCATTTGATACTACTATAAGTGCATAGTGTATAAAACAACTTCAAATCATAAGTATCAATCATAGGCGGCATGAGCGCCCCATCCCACTATGTCGCCATATATAGGATTACAAATAAAACCGCAAAGTCGCGTATTTGGAAATTGGATTTCCATCTATGAACCGAGGCAAAAGATAGTCCTCAACCGATTCGTGACTCTCTAGCCCGAGCCACAGGATCAGAACGCATCAACCCTTTAGATCGTCAGGGCCGGTCCACCGATGTGGATTATTATGCCTGAACACTACGTCTCCCCACCCTATGGGGTGTAAGTCTGGTCCGTCAGCCGACCAGAATGCATCGGCCGAAACCGATATAACCGAGGCGCCTCGCAACAGCAACAACCACATAAGTCAAACTCGTCAGGGCGTGTAAAACCACTGACGCCACTTCTAGCTAGAAAGAAACGCAAGTCCTCCCTGATGTCCTCTCCCGTTTTTGGTTCACAACCGGGGTGCGAGGCTCGCGAATTCACGTTACACAAAGCTGTGCCACACAGGCTGTGCTTTGATCATCGCCACAAGACTTTGCTTTTCAACAGAAGCCTTGATCATTTGCATCTTAGCATGCCACACAGGCAAACCACTCTATGCAACCGATATCAGTCACACAGAATGAAATCCAATGTCAGACACACAGTCCATTTACAAGTCCGTTCTGGGTCTGAACGAAACCGGAGGCACCTAGTACCCCGCATCTCCATCGATCTCCAAGTACGTCTGGACGATCACCAACTGTTTCCATCTTCTTGGGTGTACAGCCCAATCAAGATCATCAGTTATCACCCAAACGACGTGAGGACTTCCGGTCTTCGACCACCGTCTTCATCTTCGACACCACGTCGAATCAGTTATTCAGAATGGGACAAACCCGGTCTTTCTGAATAACTCGCGTATATATTATAAGAGTGTTACACAAACACAACATACGCCTCATTCCAATTCAGAATATTCTTTTATTCAAATATTCCCATACTTTGGGAAAAGTTCCCATTAATTTTATCCAAGATAAATTCCTAAAATTTATTCTTTAATCTCCTTTGAATATCAATTCAAACTAGTCGGGATTAGCGAACCACACCGAAGTAATCATTTATTTTATTTCCCAATCCCAACCTATTCATCCCATGAAGTAAAACTGGTAGTACTTCATATCTAACACCACAGTGTTATCGGTAATTCAATTACCATTTCACGTTCAAATCTAATTAAAGATTTAACTATCGCTTGGAGTAAAACTGGTGATACTCCATTTTCGATCATTTCAATCTAATTAAAGATTCATTAAAACTCCACTTAGTTTTAATCTTCAACTGGGTTAAAGAATCTGTGTCATTTAAAACACGGTTCACGACAAACCCAAAGTCACATTCATTAATTATCGAGTTAAAGAACGAGTGTTATTTAAAACACTGTTCACGATAAACCCAAAAATCAATACCAATTCAATTCCAATTAAATATCGTTTAATTGGTACACTTCATTAAATCTAAATAAAAAGATTTAATCATTTCTCAACTGGGTTCAAGAACAGTGTTAGTGAAGACACCATTCACGACAAACCCAAATCACATTCGATATTCAATACAAGGCTCTGAATAGAAAACATATCGGCTTATATTCAATATCGAATTCTACGACTAACAAATGTCGTATTGGAAATAACGATATAAATATATATCTTTCAAATTTCCATAACAACACCTGTATAATCACGAATTCCAACATCGAAATATTCCGAAGACAATTTCGATTCAAATCCACTCCAATGCAATCATTGGAAATTCTGGTTATTTTCAAAACCATTCCAAATTCAATTTATTCATTTAAAAATAAATAGAATTATAATTCTAGTTCAAAACTAGTTCAATTCGATAAAAATCTATTTTTATCTTTTCAAACATGAAGTTTTTCATCCCAAATCTTCACAAATCATTTCTTATGATTTTACACAAATTATTACTATTTTTAATAATTTTATCAAGGCCTGTACAGTCGATTTCCATCAATGGCCATCGAACTGCACTTACAGCGACCTTTTTCAAATTTGATTTGGACATAATTCCAAATCCAACCGTTAGATTTCAAATTTCTAACATTCGCTAGAAAGCTCTTTTCGATACGAACCCAACGGTTCCGGTTTTAGGAGAATCCGACGGTCGGATCTCCCGTAACGTCCATTTGAAATCAATGGTCGAAATTCGCGAACTGCCGCGGCGCGGCGCGTTCTATTCAGGCCATTATATTATATATATAATATATATAATATATACTTCGTCGATTTCTATTTAAAACGAATTATATAAATAGTTTTAAAATTCGTTTCAAAATCTATTTCAACTTCCATCTCAATTCAAAGCAAAATTGAATTCTTCTCTATAAATTCGTTTTAAAATTCATTTCTATTCAATTCAAATTTCAATTCAATTTGAATTCATTTCAATTTGCTTTCAATTCATTTTGAATTCGTTTTCAATTCAATTCATTTCGAAATCGTTTTCAATTCAATTCACTTTGAATTCGTTTTCAATTCAATTCACTTTGAATTCGTTTTCAATTCAATTCATTTCGAAATCACTTTCAATTCAATTCACTTTGAATTCGTTTTCAATTCAATTCATTCGAAATCACTTTCAATTCAATTCACTTTGAATTCGTTTTCAATTCAATTCATTTCGAAATCACTTTCAATTCAATTCACTTTGAATTCGTTTTCAATTCAATTCATTTCGAAATCACTTTCAATTCATTTTGAATTCGTTTTCAATTCAATTCATTTCGAAATCGTTTTCAATTCAATTCATTTCGAAATCACTTTCAATTCAATTCACTTTGAATTCGTTTTCAATTCAATTCATTTCGAAATCGCTTTCAATTCAATTCACTTTGAATTCGTTTTCAATTCAATTCATTTCGAAATCACTTTCAATTCAATTCCCTTTGAATTCGTTTTCAATTCAATTCATTTCGAAATCGTTTAAAATCGATATAAATATCGTTTACGTCAAAATGGCGTCAATCTAATCAACACGGCTTCATAATTTCTATTTTCAAATTTTCTTTATTTTTCAAATTGGAATGAGGCCCAATCAATTACCATATAAAATTAATTATATGGATTTCCATACAACACATGTATATAATAGCATTGAAAAATAATCAACCATCAACCAAAGTGCACTACACTGTATAAGCATCAAATATAGATATTCAACGCTTATAACAGCCTGTCAATCCATCGATCGACATATTTAATCAATCAGGATGAGTGAAATTCATATTTCATCCCAACACCCATGTGGGGTTTCAAACAAACAAACACAGATTTTATTTGTGCAGTTGGGCGATGTGTAAAATTTATCGTCCCAATCAATGTCATTCAAATAAGTGTACATAAACAAACCGTCCGGTTTGTAAATGAATATTTATTTATTCACATTCACGTCAAAATTATATTTTAACGATAAAACATTTTATTTCAACACATGAATTTCTATTCAGTTCATTTCTTCAATAAAATGATATTTTATTTTTCTAACATATTTTAGAAAATTTCGGCGGCATAACGGCACGATACTAGAAACGGGACAAGGCCTAGCCTTATCCCCGGTCTAGTGAAGGCCCACGCCATTCACACATCAATCAAATCAATTTCATCTCACCAAACAATTCAATTCAACCAAATAATTCAACTAATCTATGCAACCAAACAAACAAGTCCATGGTCTGTGGACGATTGTGTCGGGTGCTACTAAGCACCGTCTGCATCCTAGTATATATATATAATTAGAAAAGAAATTGAAAGGTGAGAAATTCTCACAAATAGCTATCCTAGCTCCACGGCACTTCATTTGCAGAAACCTTCGTCGCTACCGCATCTTCGTCATCTTCGTTGTCCGCTTTCACTACCTATGTAAAAATCGAATTTTTACTTCGCTATTCAATATTTAAAAATCATATTTTTAACTCTAAGTTCAATATATAAAAATTCCTTTTTTAACTCGAAGTTCAACATATAAAAATCATATTTTTAATTCGAAGTTCAACATATAAAAATCATATTTTTAATTCGAAGTTCAACATATAAAAATCATATTTTTAATTCGAAGTTCAACATATAAAAATCATATTTTTAATTCGACAATATAAAAGATTATATTTTTCAAAACTTTACAACATAATTAAAAATTCAGTTTTTCTACTTCTTTAAAAATTCAGTTTTTCTTTAAAAATTCAGTTTTCAAACTTTAAAAATTCAGTTTTCAAACTTTAAAATATAAATCAGTTTTCAAAACAAAACAAAATCAGTTTTCTAGACTGTAAAATAAATCAAAAATAAAATATTAATAATAATAAAAAAACAAAAAAACTTACAGCCGTTAAAAGAAAGGGAGGGGGTGGCGTTCACTGCAGCGAAGAAGGGGGGTCTTCGATCTGGCCTGAGGAGGAGAAGAAGAGAAGCGGGGGGGAATCTTGGCGTCGGCTGCTGCTGCGAGGGGGGGAATCTCGGGGTTAGGGTTTCGCGCTTTGGGCTAGGGGATGGACTGTCGGAGGGGAGGGGGAGGTGCGGTCGGAGGTGGAGAGGCCGGGGGCGGAGGTGCGGCGCCTGCGGTGGCCTCACACTGGCGATCGATGGCCTTCAGCGGGGTTTTTTTTTTCTTTTTTCTTTTTTTTATTTTCCTTCTGAAATCGAAATGAGAAAAAGAAGGGGGCCAGAGCGGGTTAACGGGGGAGGGAAAGAAAAGTTTTTTTTTATTTATTTATTTAATTATTTTATTATCTAAAAAGTTGACTTTTACACACGTCCTCTAAACGAGGTCACCCGCCTGTCGTCCATAGCGTATTACCCCCATTCCGAACACAATGGGATCCGTATCGCAAGCTGATTCGATCGTTTGAATCAGTTTCCGTTGAATTTACATTTAAATCACTTAATTGAATTTTAAACGTACATTTCAATTCACCGGGGTCACATACTAACTCGAAAAATTCTAGAAAAATATTTTCTAGTTTCGTATTGATGATACGGTCCTAACAAAACTAGTTTCGTCGAATTCTGAGATCGTTTGAAAAATGGCTATTTTCCAGTCGATTAAAATCAACTGAAACTGGTCAAACGCGTTTTCCTTCGCCACGCTCACATATTGATTCGAAAAATTATGAAATTTGGAATCTAGCAATAACTTGACACTGCGGATCCAACAAAACTGGTTTCGTCGAAATCCGAGGTCATTTGCAAAATGTCCATTTTTAAGGGCCTGAATTCCATAGCGACTATTCAGAATTTTCAACTGGACATATCTTTTGATTCCCGCCATGAAATCTTGATTTTTCGGATTCGTTGGAAAGATACTCACTATTAGATTCTAATGTTTTTGGTTTCACTAAAATCCGGATTGTTTTGCACCCGGTACATTCAATTGAAGTTTGAAATCGAATTATCGAACTACCGCGCCATTTTCAATTCTATTTATAATTATATATAAATATTTATATTCTAACGATGACGTATATAATATATACGTTCGATTATATTCAAAATAAATTTCTCGTCGATTTTATTTAAAATAATCTATTTTAAATATTCAAAATTCGCTAAAATTGCCAATTTAAAAATTTCAAACTGGCTCGCATTTTACGGGTTATTACAATCTCCCCCACTTAAAACTTTTCGTCCCCGAAAAGGAACAAAGTCGAAAGTGGTTTGACCATTCAATTCTACGTTCGATCTGGCTTCCATTCTCCAACCCTTTGGTTTCTGAGAATTTTCAAAATTTCAAAAATTTGGCTAACACCCTAAATTTTTGAAAAATTTCGCCATAACCTCCCCTGCACCGGGAGCATCGGGGAATTTCAAATAGCTTCCCCGGTCCTTCAGATCTCAAAAAGAAAAAGAAAAAGCCAAGCGGCTAGCCAATAGGCTCACAAAATCATCATCACCCAAACAAAACAGGAAATTATGTAGTAAACATGTACCTATTTGTCGGGCAAACAAATTTTATTCTCTGCTCTAGCCTCCTTGCTATGACCTGTTCAAAGATATATATGCATATGCAAGCAAATGCAACCAATTCTCAATATAATTCATTATTTGATGCTATTAGGCATAATGGTTCAAAATTAGCAAACAAATAAACAAACAACACAAACATCAATCAATTAGTGAATTTAACGTTTCAAATTCATACTTTTGATATATAGTCAAAAATCAGACTTTTGATGCCAAATCACAACAATAGGCCCTATCTAATTTTGGTTCTCACACCAGTCAATAGGAAATATATAGAAAATCACACCTTCAACACTCGAACCCTAATTCTGATGATGTAGCTACAATCATCAGAATCATCTTCGGGCGACTAGAGTGTGAATCTATATCTATCCAGTATATTAAAACTTTGAATACACGTGGATCAGACGTATACCCAAAATCTTTATATACTGCATTGTCCAAATCAATATAAATAAATAATCAAATACGAATAGTTGATTTAAATTTTCCAAACAAATTTGACTTTCATTTTAAAAATATACTCTTCACACTCGTTCTAGGATACTACTGATCCTATCTCTAACGAGTCATTCTCATTGGATATTACTAATCCAATATCTGATGAATTCTTTCGTACGGTTCTAATGTGTCTTGTTCTCTAGCTTTGTAAACCAAAGCTCTGATACCACGTGTAAAGACCCACAACTTCCCCGTAAAGAAAAGCGTCGGATAGTTCGAGAACAAGCCACATCAGAACGCATACACAAGAACATTTCATTGTATATTACAACAACGCATCAGATTACAAGAATATACAGAGTACGAATAAATATTACACAGAAATATCAGAGATTTAAATTACATTTAAACACAAAGCAGCGGAAAATAATACAATACACAACTAGAATGAGATATACGGATACAAAGCTTTCCGGATATCGTTCCAGCTGTAAACCAGGATCCTGTGAATATAAATCTGCAAAACCAAAACTACTAGCTGCCCGTGTCGAAAATAAGGGCACCCAGAGTTTAGGTTAAAACAATAAACTCCAGGTCAGTCATGGGACTGGTGTGAGAACTAAAGCAGTTATAAATCTTTATTTTAAATCATTAGGTAAATCAAGGGACCACGCCGTATAACACGGAACGGGTTTCCTCCTAAGGATACCTGTGCATAAAACAAACAGCGCAATGCTAAATGAAGAAAAATGAAGCTGTTATAAGACCCAGGTCCCATCACACAATGCAACGCAGCCGAGGATAGGGTTTTCCCTTATAACAGCCAAAGAATGCTTGATACGTTTAAAACAAATCATTTGATACTACTATAAGTGCATAGTGTATAAAACAACTTCAAATCATAAGT
The DNA here is from genome assembly GCA_030737875.1 of Allium sativum. Classification (NCBI taxonomy): domain Eukaryota; kingdom Viridiplantae; phylum Streptophyta; class Magnoliopsida; order Asparagales; family Amaryllidaceae; genus Allium; species Allium sativum. The sequence goes on from CM060923.1 coordinate 164,835,469, forward strand.
ATCAATCATAGGCGGCATGAGCGCCCCATCCCACTATGTCGCCATATATAGGATTACAAATAAAACCGCAAAGTCGCGTATTTGGAAATTGGATTTCCATCTATGAACCGAGGCAAAAGATAGTCCTCAACCGATTCGTGACTCTCTAGCCCGAGCCACAGGATCAGAACGCATCAACCCTTTAGATCGTCAGGGCCGGTCCACCGATGTGGATTATTATGCCTGAACACTACGTCTCCCCACCCTATGGGGTGTAAGTCTGGTCCGTCAGCCGACCAGAATGCATCGGCCGAAACCGATATAACCGAGGCGCCTCGCAACAGCAACAACCACATAAGTCAAACTCGTCAGGGCGTGTAAAACCACTGACGCCACTTCTAGCTAGAAAGAAACGCAAGTCCTCCCTGATGTCCTCTCCCGTTTTTGGTTCACAACCGGGGTGCGAGGCTCGCGAATTCACGTTACACAAAGCTGTGCCACACAGGCTGTGCTTTGATCATCACCACAAGACTTTGCTTTTCAACAGAAGCCTTGATCATTTGCATCTTAGCATGCCACACAGGCAAACCACTCTATGCAACCGATATCAGTCACACAGAATGAAATCCAATGTCAGACACACAGTCCATTTACAAGTCCGTTCTGGGTCTGAACGAAACCGGAGGCACCTAGTACCCCGCATCTCCATCGATCTCCAAGTACGTCTGGACGATCACCAACTGTTTCCATCTTCTTGGGTGTACAGCCTAATCAAGATCATCAGTTATCACCCAAACGACGTGAGGACTTCCGGTCTTCGACCACCGTCTTCATCTTCGACACCACGTCGAATCAGTTATTCAGAATGGGACAAACCCGGTCTTTCTGAATAACTCGCGTATATATTATAAGAGTGTTACACAAACACAACATACGCCTCATTCCAATTCAGAATATTCTTTTATTCAAATATTCCCATACTTTGGGAAAAGTTCCCATTAATTTTATCCAAGATAAATTCCTAAAATTTATTCTTTAATCTCCTTTGAATATCAATTCAAACTAGTCGGGATTAGCGAACCACACCGAAGTAATCATTTATTTTATTTCCCAATCCCAACCTATTCATCCCATGAAGTAAAACTGGTAGTACTTCATATCTAACACCACAGTGTTATCGGTAATTCAATTACCATTTCACGTTCAAATCTAATTAAAGATTTAACTATCGCTTGGTGTAAAACTGGTGATACTCCATTTTCGATCATTTCAATCTAATTAAAGATTCATTAAAACTCCACTTAGTTTTAATCTTCAACTGGGTTAAAGAATCTGTGTCATTTAAAACACGGTTCACGATAAACCCAAAGTCACATTCATTAATTATCGAGTTAAAGAACGAGTGTTATTTAAAACACTGTTCACGATAAACCCAAAAATCAATACCAATTCAATTCCAATTAAATATTGTTTAATTGGTACACTTCATTAAATCTAAATAAAAAGATTTAATCATTTCTCAACTGGGTTCAAGAACAGTGTTAGTGAAGACACCATTCACGACAAACCCAAATCACATTCGATATTCAATACAAGGCTCTGAATAGAAAACATATCGGCTTATATTCAATATCGAATTCTACGACTAACAAATGTCGTATTGGAAATAACGATATAAATATATATCTTTCAAATTTCCATAACAACACCTGTATAATCACGAATTCCAACATCGAAATATTCCGAAGACAATTTCGATTCAAATCCACTCCAATGCAATCATTGGAAATTCTGGTTATTTTCAAAACCATTCCAAATTCAATTTATTCATTTAAAAATAAATAGAATTATAATTCTAGTTCAAAACTAGTTCATTTCGATAAAAATCTATTTTTATCTTTTCAAACATGAAGTTTTTCATCCCAAATCTTCACAAATCATTTCTTATGATTTTACACAAATTATTACTATTTTTAATAATTTTATCAAGGCCTGTACAGTCGATTTCCATCAATGGCCATCGAACTGCACTTACAGCGACCTTTTTCAAATTTGATTTGGACATAATTCCAAATCCAACCGTTAGATTTCAAATTTCTAACATTCGCTAGAAAGCTCTTTTCGATACGAACCCAACGGTTCCGGTTTTAGGAGAATCCGACGGTCGGATCTCCCGTAACGTCCATTTGAAATCAATGGTCGAAATTCGCGAACTGCCGCGGCGCGGCGCGTTCTATTCAGGCCATTATATTATATATATAATATATATAATATATACTTCGTCGATTTCTATTTAAAACGAATTATATAAATAGTTTTAAAATTCGTTTCAAAATCTATTTCAACTTCCATCTCAATTCAAAGCAAAATTGAATTCTTCTCTATAAATTCGTTTTAAAATTCATTTCTATTCAATTCAAATTTCAATTCAATTTGAATTCATTTCAATTTGCTTTCAATTCATTTTGAATTCGTTTTCAATTCAATTCATTTCGAAATCGTTTTCAATTCAATTCACTTTGAATTCGTTTTCAATTCAATTCACTTTGAATTCGTTTTCAATTCAATTCATTTCGAAATCACTTTCAATTCAATTCACTTTGAATTCGTTTTCAATTCAATTCATTTCGAAATCACTTTCAATTCAATTCACTTTGAATTCGTTTTCAATTCAATTCATTTCGAAATCACTTTCAATTCAATTCACTTTGAATTCGTTTTCAATTCAATTCATTTCGAAATCACTTTCAATTCATTTTGAATTCGTTTTCAATTCAATTCATTTCGAAATCGTTTTCAATTCAATTCATTTCGAAATCACTTTCAATTCAATTCACTTTGAATTCGTTTTCAATTCAATTCATTTCGAAATCGCTTTCAATTCAATTCACTTTGAATTCGTTTTCAATTCAATTCATTTCGAAATCACTTTCAATTCAATTCCCTTTGAATTCGTTTTCAATTCAATTCATTTCGAAATCGTTTAAAATCGATATAAATATCGTTTACGTCAAAATGGCGTCAATCTAATCAACACGGCTTCATAATTTCTATTTTCAAATTTTCTTTATTTTTCAAATTGGAATGAGGCCCAATCAATTACCATATAAAATTAATTATATGGATTTCCATACAACACATGTATATAATAGCATTGAAAAATAATCAACCATCAACCAAAGTGCACTACACTGTATAAGCATCAAATATAGATATTCAACGCTTATAACAGCCTGTCAATCCATCGATCGACATATTTAATCAATCAGGATGAGTGAAATTCATATTTCATCCCAACACCCGTGTGGGGTTTCAAACAAACAAACACAGATTTTATTTGTGCAGTTGGGCGATGTGTAAAATTTATCGTCCCAATCAATGTCATTCAAATAAGTGTACATAAACAAACCGTCCGGTTTGTAAATGAATATTTATTTATTCACATTCACGTCAAAATTATATTTTAACGATAAAACATTTTATTTCAACACATGAATTTCTATTCAGTTCATTTCTTCAATAAAATGATATTTTATTTTTCTAACATATTTTAGAAAATTTCGGCGGCATAACGGCACGATACTAGAAACGGGACAAGGCCTAGCCTTATCCCCGGTCTAGTGAAGGCCCACGCCATTCACACATCAATCAAATCAATTTCATCTCACCAAACAATTCAATTCAACCAAATAATTCAACTAATCTATGCAACCAAACAAACAAGTCCATGGTCTGTGGACGATTGTGTCGGGTGCTACTAAGCACCGTCTGCATCCTAGTATATATATATAATTAGAAAAGAAATTGAAAGGTGAGAAATTCTCACAAATAGCTATCCTAGCTCCACGGCACTTCATTTGCAGAAACCTTCGTCGCTACCGCATCTTCGTCATCTTCGTTGTCCGCTTTCACTACCTATGTAAAAATCGAATTTTTACTTCGCTATTCAATATTTAAAAATCATATTTTTAACTCGAAGTTCAATATATAAAAATTCCTTTTTTAACTCGAAGTTCAACATATAAAAATCATATTTTTAATTCGAAGTTCAACATATAAAAATCATATTTTTAATTCGAAGTTCAACATATAAAAATCATATTTTTAATTCGACAATATAAAAGATTATATTTTTCATAACTTTACAACATAATTAAAAATTCAGTTTTTCTACTTCTTTAAAAATTCAGTTTTTCTTTAAAAATTCAGTTTTCAAACTTTAAAAATTCAGTTTTCAAACTTTAAAATATAAATCAGTTTTCAAAACAAAACAAAATCAGTTTTCTAGACTGTAAAATAAATCAAAAATAAAATATTAATAATAATAAAAAAACAAAAAAACTTACAGCCGTTAAAAGAAAGGGAGGGGGTGGCGTTCACTGCAGCGAAGAAGGGGGGTCTTCGATCTGGCCTGAGGAGGAGAAGAAGAGAAGCAGGGGGGAATCTTGGCGTCGGCTGCTGCTGCGAGGGGGGGGAATCTCGGGGTTAGGGTTTCGCGCTTTGGGCTAGGGGATGGACTGTCGGAGGGGAGGGGGAGGTGCGGTCGGAGGTGGAGAGGCCGGGGGCGGAGGTGCGGCGCCTGCGGTGGCCTCACGCTGGCGATCGATGGCCTTCAGCGGGTTTTTTTTTTCTTTTTTCTTTTTTTTATTTTCCTTCTGAAATCGAAATGAGAAAAAGAAGGGGGCCAGAGCGGGTTAACGGGGGAGGGAAAGAAAAGTTTTTTTTTATTTATTTAATTATTTTATTATCTAAAAAGTTGACTTTTACACACGTCCTCTAAACGAGGTCCACCGCCTGTCGTCCATAGCGTATTACCCCCATTCCGAACACAATGGGATCCGTATCGCAAGCTGATTCGATCGTTTGAATCAGTTTCCGTTGAATTTACATTTAAATCACTTAATTGAATTTTAAACGTACATTTCAATTCACCGGGGTCACATACTAACTCGAAAAATTCTAGAAAAATATTTTCTAGTTTCGTATTGATGATACGGTCCTAACAAAACTAGTTTCGTCGAATTCTGAAATCGTTTGAAAAATGGCTATTTTCCAGTCGATTAAAATCAACTGAAACTGGTCAAACGCGTTTTCCTTCGCCACGCTCACATATTGATTCGAAAAATTATGAAATTTGGAATCTAGCAATAACTTGACACTGCGGATCCAACAAAACTGGTTTCGTCGAAATCCGAGGTCATTTGCAAAATGTCCATTTTTAAGGGCCTGAATTCCATAGCGACTATTCAGAATTTTCAACTGGACATATCTTTTGATTCCCGCCATGAAATCTTGATTTTTCGGATTCGTTGGAAAGATACTCACTATTAGATTCTAATGCTTTTGGTTTCACTAAAATCCGGATTGTTTTGCACCCGGTACATTCAATTGAAGTTTGAAATCGAATTATCGAACTACCGCGCCATTTTCAATTCTATTTATAATTATATATAAATATTTATATTCTAACGATGACGTATATAATATATACGTTCGATTATATTCAAAATAAATTTCTCGTCGATTTTATTTAAAATAATCTATTTTAAATATTCAAAATTCGCTAAAATTGCCAATTTAAAAATTTCAAACTGGCTCGCATTTTACGGGTTATTACACGTGTTCTCAACGATAGGGCGTTTCGAACGGTCTGGATCGGTTTAGCCACTGGTTCGGACCGAGCGAAATTCCCTTGCCGTCACAATGCCACATCGTCAGATCCGTTAATCACTAGTTGAGTTTGCACAAATATTCTGGATATTATGCTAAGGGATAAATCCGTTGCAACCATATATATTCATACAGACCAACCCTTTTGATCATTGGAAATACTCTGTCAGACATTCGTCCATTTACGTTCGTTCTGGGATTGAACGAAACCGAAGGCACTATTTCTATTTAATAGAAAAGCCCTTGCACTTTACTCCGTCTTCAATATATTCAGCATACTTGGTTCGCAACGCTTATGCCGATACGGAGTGGTTCTTCGGATAATAATCCAACCGGTCTCTCCATATTGACAACGATGGTCAAAAACATCGATAGTCTGTGATTTAACTATCGAATAAAAACATGTGTTCATCCAAACATATCAAACAAATCACTGGGCCCTTTAATTAATATTCATTAATTAAACCACTTCTCTATTTTCTCTATCAATATTTGTTAACCAAATATTTTCAATAATCATCTTGCCTCTTATGCCATTTGGAAAACGTTTCCAAATATTAACTTCTTTTATTTTCTATATATTAGAAAAATCTCTATTTGCAATTGGAAACAATTCCAATCACTTATTCCTATCCCTTTTTGTTTACAACATTCGAATTTTATATTCACTTTACTATCGAATTCAATACGTCGATATAATGATTTCTAATTATCAAAATATCTTAAAAATATTCTAACTTCTTAAATTTCGGGAAAAATTCGCCATAACCTCCCCTGTATCGGGAGCATCGGGAAATTTCAAATAGCTTCCCGGTATCTTCCTCAATCAAAAAGAAAAAGGAAAAGCCAAGCGGCTTGCCGATACGGCGCATAAAACTTCATATATGAATTAAACATGTACCTTTTTGTCGAGCACATAAATTTTAAATCTTCATATACTCCATCCCATATCTGTTTAACACCTGTTCACCTGTTTCCAATTCAATTAAACTATATCCATTCGTTTGAATTCAATTTTGAATCGTTTGAATTTAGTTTCGCTCAATTATTCTTTAATTAGCCCTTTTTGCATATTTCACTTCTTTGTTGAACATAACATGTTCAAATAAAATATTTAATTAGCCTATATCCAAATTGAATTTCAAATTTCCAATTCTAGCTTCCCTTTCGATTTCGAATATAAATTTTCAAATCGAATTCACTTATTCAAAGCCAATATCAATTCAAAATCCCATTTAACTAATTACTATTCAAATTAGTTAGTTCTATTCAAAGTCAAAAATCTGATTTCTGTTTTAAAAATCAATTCATTACTCCACCTGAGTTCACATATAATTACAACTCAGAATCTGGAATTCTCTAAATAGAAATTCGAATTTTTATTCGTTTAAAATCCTTTTATAAAATTAAATAAACCGTTATGGGTTTAAAACGATTTGGCGCTGTTTTTCTGACAATTTGATTTTGACATATCTCAAAATCTATACGACGAAATTCAGATTTTTCTCTTTCATTAGAAAACTATTATCAAATCGGTCCTGACGTTTCTTGTTTCGAAGAATTCCGACCCCAATTGAGTTCTGTATACTCAATTGAAGTTCGAGTCGCCAATTTACGAACTGCAGCGCTGCGGCGAGTTCGTTTTAATTATATTTATATATATAAACTTTTAAACTTCGTTTGAATGAAATTCAATTCCATTCTGATTTTAATATATTCAAATCCATAGTTTCAATTCCATTTGAATTCCATATTCAAATCCCATAGTTAATTCTATTTCGAGTTCTATTTGAAATTCTATTTTCAAAGTTTTAATTCAAGTTCTACTTTGAAATTCTACATTTGAATTTCCTTATTCAAATCCCATTTCCAATCTCCATTTAAATTTCTATACTCAAATCTATTTTCATCCTATTAGAATTTCAAATCTCATATTAAACTTCACTTTGAATTCAAATACCATATTTAAATTTCTCTTGAATTCAAATTCTATATTTATGTCCCTTGGATTCAAATTCTAGATTTATATCTCTTGAATTCAAATTCTGGAATTAAACTCCATTCTCAAATTTTGTTTGAAATTCCCATATTTAAAGTCTATTTGAATTCTCGAATATCCCAATTCCATTTGAAATTCAAATATTCAAACTCCATTTAAATTCTATTTGAAATTCTAAATGTTTCAAATTCCATTTTCTCTTATTTGAAATTCCCAATATTTCAAATTACATTTTTCTTTTATTTGAAATGCCATTTTTGAATTTCCTTTATTCCAATCCCATTTGAATTCCTTTGAATTCAAATTCTATTTCAATTCCCTTGAATTCAAATTCTATTTCAAAACTATTTGGATTTCCTATTTTGAAATCCTATTTCAATCCTACTTTGAAATCCTCCTTTCAAAGTTTACTTCTAATTCTATTTTGAAATTCCATATTCAAATTTCTACTTGAATTCCTATATTCAATTTCATGTTCAAATTCAATACTTGAATTTCTATTTCAAATCTCTATTCATATTTCATATTTGAATTCCATTTCAAAGCTCTATTCAAATTTCATATTTGAATTCTTCTATGAAATTCTATATTTCAATTTCTATTCAATTCTTCTTTGAAATTCTATATTTCAATGTCTGTTTTCTATTTGAACTCTTATATCCAACTTCTTTAAACAAGTCTCGACTTCAATTCCCTTTGAAATCGATATTTCTATTTTCTTTTGAAGATAGATTTCTCATTCCAAATTCACACTTGTATTTTTATTCCTGAATTATCAAATGATCATTCTTTTCTCTTCATTTTATAACCTCGTTATAAAAGAACTATTTATAAATTTCGTTTATAAAGGAACTACTTGTTTTATTTTTCAAAACAAGTTTATATTTTTATTTCCATTAAAAATTCAAATCCTATTTAAAAATAGAATTTTTCCTTTTTTTTAAAAAAAACTCAAATATCCTTCCACGATATTTTTATAAATCAATGTTCAAGCCCAGTGATATTTAAACACACAAAGCAACGAATTATTTATTTTTCTAACACATCATATATAACAATATATATGTAAACAAATAAACAAACAGATAATATATTTTTGAGGAATCCAGTTGGATTCCTCCAACCTGTTTTCCTGCATCCACAGATGTTAGCACATAAATAATACCCATTCAGCTTCATGGCAGAATATCGCGGTATAGAAGGTCATCCACTAATCATAGCGTGGGGCGTATAGGGTAATCATCCGCTATGAAACTGCGGGCATCCGCTAATGAGACTGCGGGAATCCAACCAATCAATCAACCCAATATATATATAATAGCCTAAATAACTAATATATATAAAACAAGCAGAAAAAAAATCCAAACAAGCAACAACAATTATTTTTAATGAAATAAAAATAATTATAAATAAAAGGTGAGTGAGATTTACTCACCGAGATTTCAATCGATCTATTCTGATTCCCATTTTAATTTTCGATTAGGTATCCCGCAGCTACGGATTACTTGTCTGATTTCGTTCGATAAATCTTGTGTATATCTATCATGACAATTTATTATTTATTATTTAAGCTATTTAATAAATTTTAAATGCAATAAAGTTACTAAATTAAATACTTACCTTATATTCCCATTTTTAACTTCTTTTCTTCCTTTTAAAATGGTTCGAACCTTCTCATGATTTACATAGCATTTCCGCATCTCCCTTACTCGAACTACATCATCTTCATGCCTCAAACCCACTGTCGAAGTCGCTACAGCAACTCGAACCCCATTGCTATCCAATGACCAATGCTATCATTAACTCCCCTTTCTGATGCTTTCCCAGCAGTAGCGCAACTCTTGTTCACCATCAGACAACATCAAGTACCCCACAGACCTTCCGCGAGTAAAAACCCAAGTCGAGTTCACCCTTGGCCCTTTCCAAATCATCGTGATCTGGGCGATTCACCCCCCCTAAACTCACGAACTATGCTGAACCCTAGACCGAATTGAACTCGTTGCTCCACCTGTCAAAGTCGCGAGCTTCCCAAATCCTCCACTCCGCGAGCGCTGTCAATGTCGAGCAAAGTTTCCAGGGGATCCACACGGTTTCGATTTCGATTTGAGGGAGTTCGGTTTTGGTTTGTTTTTCTGTTGAATGAAATAACAGGGATCGCGATGATTTATATAAGGGCGAGAGGAGACAAGAGGTACACCGGCCATTAAAATGTGGTTTCCTGGATATTGAAAGAGACAGACAAATTTTGTTGCTCGATGTACATAGCGGTCTGCGTTTTAAAGAACAGTAGGTCGACTCTGTTAAAACTTAGGTCTGCTGATTAGATTTTATTAGTTTAAATTTTATTATATTTTGTTTTAATTTAATAGCTAAATATCTCACGGTCCCTTAACTCGATATTCTGAACCGCTATTCACCCGTAGCGACCGGCGTTTCTAAAGTTATACGATATTCTGGACTTAACTGAACATATTTTGAAATTTAATTCAATCGTTTATACAGACTATCAGTATTAGATTGACGATTTAAATTCAATTTAATTTAAAATATAATTCAGTTTCAAACAATTAAATCCATCGATGATAAATAATTATTATCGTTCTACTTAAATACAGAATTTATATTAATCAAAAGAACCGCTTTGACTCGGTTTTAACTTTGAATTCAATTGTTGTCGATTTCATATTCTGATAATTCAATATCTTCAAAATTAAATCGTACATAGATTATTAAATTGGTAAATTAAATGTAAAAATCCATTTATATTTCAAAATCAATATTTAAAATAAATTTCAATATTCAATATTTAAATGGCCAAAAACCCGGGACGTTACAATATACATCTTACCTATATCAATAAAATAAGATAAAATTGTATTTTCATTAGACTAAAACACACATAAGTCACATGGCATGTAATATAACACAAACAATACAGAACTTTTATATAATACACTCTTTAAGTTCGGTAATACATGGAATTTATTTCTCAAAAACATGTTTAAGAAACACCATTACTTTTAGTTCCGGCCAGTCTATAAATAATTACAACTAAATTTGAAATTATTTTCCCGTTTGCAAAAAAATTAGCACTTTAGCATAAAAAATTCAGAAAAAATGTTCATAGGGACATGAGATAAATTAAAATTTTAACTTTGAGATAAAATAAAGAATAACAACAAAACAATTAGAAAAAATATCAATAAATTCATCGTGCTTTACAAAATTATGATTTTTTTACAGCAAAAACTTAATTTTAAAAATGTGAGAATTCATCGTGCTTTACAAAATTAGAGTTAATCAATTATATTAAAAATATAATTAAACTTGATAAAGTATTAATTGTTGATGTGTCAATATAAATCATAAAAATGTGAAAAATTCAATATTTGCGCAATATCCATATTAACAAAAAGGGTATAAAATTCATTTGGATAAACAAATACATCAAACACATAACATAATTATATACGTAAGCAATGATTTCAAATTTAAATTATGATTCATCTATATCGATACATTGATGCATTACATTGTAAAATACTAATTTTAACTAAAGTACCTGCATTCAAAAATTTCTGTGGTTCCTTACAAAACTCACCTCTATGTCAAATTATTTACTACATTTACATCAATATATTTTAAATAAAGCATGTAATTATGGTTTCAATGTACAAGAATAAATATAATAATGAATAAATATTCACTAATTCATCGAATAAAACCTTAAATGTGACAATTTCAATATGTATGTCGCATATATATTAAAACTAATAGTTAAAATGATTTTTCTATTAACTATAATGATATATATTTCAAATACCATAAATATTTTAAATGAATGACGTTAACAAAACTATGTTATTATTCATTTATCTCAATAAACTTACCTACATTATTGATTTTTGTTTCTACCCTAAAAAAACATATTTTGACATTTCTATAGTTATGTGCAATTTCATCGACCGTTCCCTAATCTTTCATGTTTAGATCCATGTATTTAAATTTCTTACAAAATCTCAAATTTAAATTATTTTAATATTATATGTGTCAGTCGTATATGTATATGCATAAATACTAATAAAAGCAACAATACCATACATACATATTACATACGTATATTTGTGTACATAAATAATAATAACAAAGTTAATTTGTAAATTAATTATAATCATTTCTATACATAAACCATAAATTTATCATACACAAAGTTAAAAAGTTATATTCTTAACTTCGAATAACTCCACATTAAAAACTCTGTAACCTTTTTATAAAATCATTCTCAATTAACACATATTATTTATTCTTAAGTCAATATATTTTTACTAAATACATAATTTTAAATTTCACATATGTAATGTAGATAAAAGAAATAACTTAAATAATATTTCTTAACTCATCTAAAATTATTATAATATGTTAATTTCAAAAATAGTACTTGCTCATAATTGTAAGAAAAATTAAATTATTGTATTACTTAAAAGATATATAAGTTACATGACACATGTCATGTAAAAACGACAATAATAATTTATATTTTATTTATTTTGATGAATTCATCGTATATTACATAATAAGGTTCCGACTTTAACATTAAAATTTTAAAATCTAAATTTTATAATATTATCGTGTGCAACGCACGGGTTACACACTAGTTTATTTAGCCAGGAAACATATCAACTGAAAATGTGACCAAGTTTATAATAGGGCAAGTAAACGATTTAATTTCAACTTTAATATATGGTAACATAATATTTCCTATGCAATATTATTATATGAACATAAGAAAAGTAATTTTTTTACTTTTAGTAATCTTTACAACAAAATCAAAATTCAAATCCTCTTCCAGAGAAGGAGTATTAAATTTCGTATGTTAGTATATTTCATTTTACCGAAAAAACAAATTACCATATATCTCTAGCATAATCACCTAAAGAAACGCATTTATAATTAATTAATAATTTATTTTCATAAATAGAAAATATAAGAAAATGAAGGAAGCATGTTATGCAAATAAATTTTTGATTTTGTTATGAACGACAATTAATCAAATCTTCCCAAAACTATTATTTTTAAATTGATACACTTATAACTTGCTATATTTCACATTTACTTTGTGCTTATATATATATCCAATTGATAATCCATAAATCTCTATCAAAAGAACAAAATAAAATTAAGAGTGTAAAGCAAAGAAACATATTGAAGACAACTTGCATTACATCCTTCCTTGTGTTCCTCATTCTTTTCTCAAGTGGTATGCAAGAGAAAAAACTAAACTTCAGTTAGTTACTTTTTTTTGTTACGATAGAAAATCTCTTTTTCATGTTTGTCATAACAAATACAAATACTGTTGTTAAATACTAATTGTAGCTATGATGACGGAAGTGAAAGGACAAAACTGCCCTCCTCCAAGCAAAACTTGCAGTTTTCCTATTGAATCACCTAACTGTGTGAAAAAAGAATGTAAAGAGTTTTGCCCTTAACATTTCTTCTACATTGAGGGTAGTTTTTGCTCTGAAGTTAATACTTGAACCTGCAAATCGAATTGCGCTCATCGTCGTTGAATTACGACTAAATCGTTTTTTTGTTTTGTTATTCATATCTCTTTTGTATTTCAACAGTTGGGTCTGTATACATTATGATATGAAAAAATAATTATGAAATGGAATTTTTCTTTGCTTGGTTTGGAAGGAAATTTTTATCTACATCTATTTTGTTTTGACTACGCGGTGAAGAAAAAACTTGTTGCACAATTTTTTTTTTTTAATTGTATGTGCTTGGCTTATGGATATTACTGGGAAAATTGAAATCTTATGGTCACTAACTTGTTAGGGAAACGCTTATGTAATATAAATAAATCAACTAATTTTAATAATAATATTTAATATTCATATTTAATCAGTTTGGGAAACTAATATTATTATTTTTTGCTCGGTGGTCATTTATAGTTTCCACTGTAATTTGTTTTATGAACTAGATTGCATCAATTGGTGGAAGAATCTCCATTTCTCTAAGCGAGTGAAAAGAAGAGTCTCACGATAGTAGGTTTATGTCGCAACTATCAAAAGCTAAAGATCGTACAACAATCCAAGCAACTTTTTTTTAAAAAAGATTAAGTTGTAGATCTGATGTGTCTGCTATTTACTGCTATTACTTTGATAGAATCATGAATCCTAAATCATCTTGGGATTTTGTTGTGTAATGTTAGTATACAACAATCATTGCATTATATTTTTCATCCTTCAAAACGATGAGGATTAAAAAGTGCTTTCTTTCATAAGACTGATATTTGTGACTCTTGATTGGAGTAGATTGAAAATTTGTTACTTATTACGTTTGTTACGCTGAAGAATTGTTATGTTTTACAATGTTATTCTATTGTATTGGCTAAATTAACACTTACTTCTATGACTATAATATCAGTGATGCTACCTTGAACTAATTATTTTCACTGGACATCTGTCCAGATATGTTTTCTTACCAATATGTTAAAACATAAGCTTGGTAAAATAGATTACCCAAACAGATTTTTCTATAAACTTAACTAAATTTCTAACAACTTATTTCGTGGATTAACACCCATATCAACCGATAAATAAAACTAAATATGAAATTGAAACGCTATTTTAGATTCAAAATTACTCTTTCATTTTGGCTTTTAATGCACTTGTGAATAATGGGAGTATGCTCACTGCACTATAAATGTGGTGGGATGGAGTTGTTAAATCTCTTCAACAATTATTGTCACTTTTAATTAATACCCATTTTCTTAAACTTCAATTTTGAGGAAGATCTTATCTTAGTCGTGGAGCGATTGCAAAAGCTTGTAGTTATGCTAAATCAACGTTTTGTTATTGACATTTTTAATTTTTGTAGTGCAAGAATTCCATGAATTTAAATTCTTAGATCTAAAAAGTAATCGCATCAAGCATGACCTTTTGTTCTATAGTTGTGAAATGCATTCAAGAGTCTTAAGACGAATAGGGTATATTGTTGCAAAATCGGACTTAACTGAGTAATATTTAAAAGGTAACCGAGGGAAAGCTTCATAGGGAGGTGGATGTTGGCAATGACCAATTATAATGTAGGAGGTTTTTGGCATCGAGATGGTAGCCAAATGTTCTATTTGGTTGTCTGTTAATAGGTCAATGGATGGATAGAGAAGAGTGATAATCTTAGCATATAGTTTGTATGTTGGTCTTATTAGTTAAGACATGGAGTGATTTTATCTACCTTTGATAGTTGTGTTATTTTCGATTCCAATGTGTGTGTCATGAAATTATATATGAGCATTTCCCTAACATAAGCCCATTAAAAAATGTAATTTTTTTCGTACATCATAGAAGTATAAACTTAGTCCAAGAAAACATATAGTAAACAAATTACATATGATGGCCGAAATAGAAACAAAAGAAAAAGGTATGTCAGAAATGCCCATCTTTTATAGACAAGATATATTTCATTACATTATGGGTGTGTTTTGTCTTTGCGACCTCTATCCAAAACCTTCCACTTTCTCAGCCTCATTTCTTTCGTAAGTCATTTTTTAACTCATCTCTCTTTCTATCCCACATCATTTATGTAATCCTAATAGCTATTGAGAGGCAAAAATATATATAAGAGATTCAAAATATTAATTTCATTCCTTTTAAATTCTTGCATCATTCAACAATCTCACGGAAACCAGTGGTATTTTAGAAAGACACCTGAGTAGTGCGTCGAAGTCGAGATGGAAATGCGTTAAAAGAAGTGAATATAAGTTCTCAGTGAAAGCAACAAAGCGTTGATGTAACGACACGGATTTCGCCCGGACCTAATTGACTGCTAAATCGACCAAGACCGTTCGAATCTCGTATACGCTAACTCTAGGTATACAACACATCAGAACAAATAACAGAAGACTTTTATAAACATCATAATAATGTTACATCAGAGTACAGAATATCAGAGTATATCGAAATATAATCAATACAGCAGAAGATGATTTTACAATAAATGTATTACAGTGCACAGCGGAATTTAAATAAAGTAACACAGCGGAAGACGATAAATGCTCTGGACACGGCTTTTCGCTTCGATCCAGAATCCTGCTAAACATATCTGCAAAATAAAACTACTCGACTGCCCGTGTGGAAAATAGGGGCAACCGAGTTTGCAAGGGAAAAGCAAACTATAGGTCCGTCCTGGGACTGGTGTGAGAAACTCTATAGTTAAAATTAACTTATTTAATCATGAGACAAATCACAGGACCATGCCGCTAACGCAGAACTGGTTTACCCCTATGAATGCCAGTGTATAAACAACAATCTGCAATATAGATATGGATCTACTATGCCTCAATCAACATGCAATATCCCAATCTACCCATTTAGATTAGTCACCACACGCAGATTTTCTAAATCCAATTCAATTTACAAAAATTATTCCTTTGGACTTTATTTCCCGATTTATATTTCAAATCATTTGAAATACATATCTAACTTTCTATATCAAATTAGATTTCACTTTGGGATCTCAAATCAAATCGTCTGGAAATATGAATTCCAAAACATAACAATGCATACAAACAAGTATGCAACCAAATATCGTGCTCCCCATCGACAAGGCAAAGGGTACGCACCTCGCAACTCAATATATATAAATGTGCACCTACCCCCACATAGGAGCAGGCTACACCGACGATGCACCTCCCACACATGGAGAGAATACACTGCCCTCTCACCCATACTTTTAGTCTCAGGGTTACCCGACTCTTTAGCCACATACTAAATCATTTCATATCCCGAAGTAGGAAAAATCATTTCACAACATTATAATCACAAGTACTTTCAAAACTTAGTACTTCACATCAGCAATTCACACATATGATCAGTCACTATTAATCACATAACCTTTGAGCTCGTACGTCTCAAAGAAGGGTGTTAAGCAAGAGAATAAATTCTCCGCCACCAAACAGATATGTTATCAATAGCAACTAATCGAATACGGGATGAACTACAATGTAAAACATAATACATTTCTAAATCATTTTAGAAATCATCGGGTTTTAGGCCTCGAAATCCTTTCTGTTTTATAAAATATTTTTATAAAATATTCCCTGTCCAAAATCGGGAATATATTTCTTTTCACTTAAGAAAAATATCATTTCCAAATCATTCATTAAATTTGAAATGAACACAACATCGCTAAACACCTTATCGTCAAATCGTGAAGTGTTTCACAAGGTGTTAGTACAAAGATATCTTTACCCAACCCAATGCTAAATGTAAAAGCATATTTTGCTCATAAACTGGTCGAGCACGAACCAAACAATCAATCAACCACAATCAATATAAACGAATAAGAAAATTTTGGTTAATAACAACATGCGTGTTGGTAAATTTAATCACCATTCATTCATTCAAATCTAATTAAAGATTTATCCAAACCCCTATAGGTTTTATCTCTAAATTCATTTCATGTTGATTGTTCTACTTTTTGGAAATTGTTCCTGCTTTTACGCGGGTTAAAGAACTAGTGTCATTTAAACACCGTTCACGACAAACCCAAAAGCCAATTTATTTATTTCTATAAATAAATAAATATTCTAGTTAATATCCAGTTCATTTTGATTAAAATATATTTTTATCTTTACAAATGTGGAATTTTTCATCTCGGTTCTTTCCAAATCATTTCTAATGATTTTACACAAATTATTGATATTTTTAATAATTTTATCAAGGCCCGTACAGTCGATTTCCATCAACGGCCATCGAACTACACTTACAACGACCTTTTCCAAATTTGATTTGGACATAATTCCAAATCCAACCGTTAGATTTCAAATTTCTAATATTCGTTAGAAATCTCTTTTCGATACGAACCCAACGGTTCCGGTTTCAGGAGAATTCGACGGTCGGATCTCCCATAACGTCAATTCAAAGTCAATGGTCGAAATTCACGAACTGCCGCTGCGCGGCGCGTTCTATTCAGGCCATTATATTATATATATATAATATATATAATATATATTTCGTCGATTTCCGTTTAAAACGAATTTTATAAATCGTTTTAAATTCGTTTCAAAAACAATTTCAACTTCCATTTCAATTTCAAATCAAAATTGAATTTTTCTTTTTAAATTCGTTTTACATTCATTTCTATCTGATTTCAATTCAATTTCAATTTCAATTCGATTTCAATTCGATTTCAATTTGATTTCAATTCCTTTCAATTCAATTTCAATTCGTTTCAATTTGATTTCTATTTGATTTCAATTCGATTTCAATTCGTTTCAATTCAATTTCAACTCGTTTTGAATTCATATCGTATATATATTTCAATTTCAATATATATATTATTCTCGTCTCATATATATTTTTATCTCATGTATATGTTATTTTCACTTTTCATATATATATATATATATATATATATATATATTTCACTTTCCATATATATAATATTTTCACTTCGTATACATAATATTCAAATTTCATATACATGTTATTTTCACTTTTCACATACATGTATTTCACTTTTCACATTTCATATATATATATATATATATCATATATATATCATTTTCATTTCATATATATGTATATATATATATTACTTCCACCTTTCATATATATAATATTTTCACTTTCAATATATATACGATATTTTCACTTTTCAATATATACGATATATTCACTTTCAATATATACGATATATTCACTTTTCAATATATACGATATATTTTCACTTTTCATATATATATATATATATACATACATATATATATATATATATATTTCACTTCACATCACGATCAATTTTCACACAGAATATAATCAAACAAGTCGTCCATGGTCTGTGGACGACGGAGAGCAGTTCATATATGCAGTTATAAAAAAATAACTGTATAGAAAATTTAAAGTGAGAGAATTCTCACATTGATTGGTTTTATTTCTGAATTTCTGTTCGGATTTGAATTTTCCTGAAATTATGATCTGCTCGGTTTCAGTTCTAGCCAGTTCCATGTTGTAGAATTAGTCGTTGCGAATCCAACGCAACTGAATTTACAATTTTCTGATGCCGTATGAGCTAGATATGGTAATAGTTGCGTTAATCACGTTATTGAATAATTAAATATTAATTAATCTATAATTAAATTCCTTAACTCATCTTCCATCTGCTAACATGGTTTTACTGGAACCCGTTCTCGATGAAACCCTTGGCCGCCGCTCATCCCCACAGGCCACGGTCGGCCGATCAGCTCCTCCCTCCCGAAATGCCTCCACGTCGTACACCTCCCCCATGAACCGCCTCCAGATCGATGCCCTCCGAGCCCCCAAATCCGACTTGAAAGCACTGATATTGTGGCTCTATTTCAAGCAGAATCGGTCACGAGAATTAATCAAACTAGTATGGGATTAAAGCCCTCTCTTCGTTCTTCAATTTCCCCCTTAATTTCTTGGATTAATTCCATCAGGATTTGTCGATTTTTGAGGATAAAGTTTGGAGCATTTTCGGTTGTTGATTTAAAAGGGCGGCGGATGTAACGTTTTCTAGGGTTAGGGTTTTAGTCCGGGCCCTTTTTATAGAAAAATATATTTTATTTTATTATTATTTAATTCCATCTTTTGCTTGTTTATCGATCCAAACTTCAAATCAAACCCAACGACTATTGCCCCTCGATAAATACCCCCATTCTGAACACAACGAGATATGTTTCATAAGCCAATTCGGCTATTACGATCAGTTTTCATTCATATTACAATATAAATATTTATATATTCAATTTAAACGCACATTTCAATTTACTGGGGCCACATACTACCTCTAAAAAAATCCGAAAAATTGAAATTTCATAGCGGGGATAAAAAGATATGTCCAGTTGAAATTTTAGAAAGTCGCTGTGCAATTTATATATATTTTAATATATATAAAGGCCTTTGAAAATGGAAATTTTTCCAACGACCTCGCATTTCGATGTTCCAGACAATCCAACCGTTGGATCTTTACAAAGTTGGTGCCGTTGGAAAGATATTTTCAAGGCGAACGCAACGGTTGTGGTTTCGGGAAAACTTAATTCAAATATGAAGAAAAACAGCGCCCGAATCGATTATATATATATATATATATAAATAAATTAAATCGAATAACGACGCTGTAGTTCGTATTATGAAATTGTAAATTCAAACGATTAGTACGGGAGATCCGACCGTCGGATTTTCCCAAAACTGAAACCGTTGGATTCGTTTTGAAAAGATCTTTCTAATGATATAAATTTTGTGAAGATCCAACGGTTATATTTTCAGATGTGTGTAAATCAAATCTGGAGAAAAACAGCGCCACAGCCGCATTATGGCCTGAAGCGTCGTTTGAATGAATTGGCTATTTTTAAATAAATAAAAATAGCGATAAATCGTGATAAAATATTCTAAATGATATGGAATGAAAATAAACTGAATTTGCTTAATTTATGTGATATTTGATGGTTGAATGTGTGTGGTGTGAAAATTACATTAAAGAACAAAATTGGTTATGTCGAATAATTTAACCATTGAAATGAATTGATTTGAAATTTTAAATATACATGAATTATTTGAAAAGGCCGAGTTAATTCTCATTTCAAATAATTGAACGACGGGTGAAAGTCGAAGATATGAAGATGGTGCAAGACCGATGATCTTCCCGTCGAATGGAGGGGTGCTACTGATGCTCATGATAGGAGTAGCTACCTTGACGGGGTTGAAATAGTAGCCACTTGGACGTACTTGTTGATTGTACGGATATGTGAGGTATTGAGTGCCTCCGGTTTCGTTCAGACCCAGAACGAACGTGTAAATGGACTGTGTGTCTGACCTTGGATTTTTTTTGTGCTGATTGATCTCTATTAAATATATATCTGTTTGGCGGCGGAGAATTTATTCTCTTGCTTAACGCCCTTCTCTGAGACATATGTGCCCAGAGGTTATATATCGATAGAAATCAATCGCACGGAGCGAATTGCCTGTGTGGCATGCCTAAGTGATAGATGATCAAGGCTTCTGTTGAAAAGCAAAGTATTGTGGTTGGTGATCAAAGCATGGCTTGTGTGGCGTAGCTTTGTGTGTGGCGTTGTTTCACGAGCCTCACACGCCAGTATGAGCCAGAAACGGGAGATGGACTTCAGGGAGGACATGCGTTTTTTTCTAGCTAGGAGTGGTGCTTTGGGTTTTACACGCCCGGGTATTTTACTTATGTGGATGATGGAAAGCGAGGCCTCGGTTTGCTTCGATCTCTTCAGAGCCGAAGATTTGGTCGGATTTGACCAGTGACGGACTTCAGTTTGTTTCACTTGCAAACTTGGGTGCCCCCTTTTCTACACGGGCAGCCTTGTATTCAAGTTTTAGCAGGCTCTTTCTGGATAGCTGGAGCTGAAGATGGATTCTATCATTTATCTCTTTTTATGCTATTCAGCTCCTGTTGTACATATTATGTTTTCTTTTCCGCAGTAGACATTTATGTATAGCTGAACTGTATTTTGTACTAAGTATGATCCTATATACTATGTAACTTTGATGATTATATTTATCCAGTGTATTCTATTGTACATTATCTGGTGTATTTGTTTATTTCTATTCTGCTATTATCTGTTTATGTGTTATATTCCAAAGATTACCCTTGCCACCGTCTCATCGGGAATGGGGTCGTCACAAACGTGGTATCAGAGCCTGGTTTCGGTAATTTCAAATTTCAATTGAATGTACCGGGTGCAAAATAAACCGGATTTTAGCAAAACCAAAAATAATAGAATTTAATTGAGAATATCTTTCCAACGAATCCGAAAAATCGATATTTCATAGCGGGAATCAAAAGTTATGCCCAGTTGAAAATTCAGAATAGTCGCTATGGAATTCTGGCCCTTAAAAATAGCGATTTTGCAAACAACCTCGGATTTCGATGAAACCACTTTTGTTAGATCCGGGATGTCTAATTATTGCTAGACTCCAATTTTCATAATTTTTCGAATCAATATGTGAGCGTGGTAAAGGAAAACGCGTTTGACCAGTTTCAGTTGATTTTAATTGATTGGAAAATGGCCATTTTTCAAACGGTCTCGGAATTTAACGAAATTAGTTTTGTTAGGACCGTATCGTCAATACGAAGCTAGAAGATATTTTTCGGGAATTTTTCGAGTTAGTATGTGACCCCAGTAAATTGAAATGCGCGTTCAAATTCAATATATAGATTTATATTTTGATGGAAATTGATCGAACGATCGAATCGGCCTACGATACATATCCCATTGTGTTCGGAATGGGGGTAGTTAACTAGGGACGACAGGCAGTGGGTTCGATTTCCAGTTCGAAAATAAAAGTTTCTTTTTGAAATTAACATAAATAATAAAATATATAATTCCCTAATATCCTCTCTTCCCTTTTTCCTCAGCCCTCCCCCCTTTCAAATTCATTTCAGAATTAAATAAATAAAAAAGAAGAAAATGGGGAGGACGTCGATCCTCTACCGCTCGCACCACCGTCGAGGCGCGGCCTCCCCCAGCCTCGCGCCCTCGCCTCCAGCCCCCCCTCCGTTCCTTCTCCTCCTCTCCTCCTCCCCCTCTTCTGAATCGATCGCCGAGCCCCCTTAAAACCCTAACATCGCTCTCCACCTCGCCGCCACCCTCTACCGCGCCACCTGCAAGCCGCACCGCCTCCCCTTACCTAAGATCGCCATCTCCTACCCCAAATACAAACCGACTGTAAGTTTTTACTTTTTTTGTTTATTTATAGTTATTTGAAGTGGTTAGTTTATAAAAAGATAGTTTTTCAGTTTATTAAAATATGATTTTTATTTATAATAAAGTTTTTTTACATGAGAAAGGATATGTTTTAACAAAATAAAGTTTTGATGTTTAACATGAGAAAGTGTATAATTTTTATACATATAAATTTATGATTTTCTTTCTAATAAAAGTGGGATTTTTACAATTAAAAATATAATTTTTATAGTATAGAAAGTATAAAAATACGATTTTTATATTATATAGATAGTAAAAATATCATCTTTATATATGTAGCGAAATAAAAATCTGTTTTTTTTATTATATATACGTTGAAATAAAAATGTGATTTTTATAATGATGAAATCTTTATATTTGAAATGGCGAAATCTTTATATTTGAAAAGGCGAAATCTTTATATGTGAAAAGGCGAAATCTTTATATTTGAAAAGACGAAGTCTTTATGTAGAGAATAGCGTGATAAAAATATAATCCTTATTATATGAACATCGATGTAAAAATAGAATTTTTATCTATATAGTAGCGATATAAAAATAGAATTTTTATCTGTATAGCATCGATGTAAAAATAGAATTTTTATCCATGTGGAACGATTATTAAA
This sequence comes from Allium sativum, assembly GCA_030737875.1. NCBI lineage: Eukaryota > Viridiplantae > Streptophyta > Magnoliopsida > Asparagales > Amaryllidaceae > Allium > Allium sativum. Next base: position 164,858,476 of record CM060923.1, read on the forward strand.
ATATGATTTTTATATACATAACAACAATATAAAAATGCGATTTTTATATATGTAGTGGCTACGGGCAACGAAAGTGAACGACGAAGATTTCTACATAAGAAGAGTCATGGTATTGGATTAGCTAGTCGATGAGAACTTCTCACTTTGGATTTACTTTTCTAGTTAAAATATATACTAGGATGCAGGCGGTGCTTAGCAGCACCCGACACCCGTCGTCCACTGACCATGGATGGCTTGTATGTTTGATTGTTTGATGTGTTTTGAAAATTGATTGTGTGATGTGATGTGAAATGAAATAAAATATTATATGGTTAAAAATATTTGATCGTTAAAAATATTATTTTGAACGTGTGTGTGTGAATAGAAATAAGTGTTTGTTGATTTGAAACCCCACACAGGTGTTGGGATGATATTTGGCATACACTAATCCCAATTATTTAATTGTATGTGTAACGGTCCAGATTTTTTGACCATTTAGTTATTATTTAAAAATGTTTTTTTATTGTTTTGGAAGTTTAAAAGGTTTAATTTCAATAATTTTGAATATTTTATGTTATTCCAAAATGGTAGAAATTTAGTGGATCTGCAATATAATGTGAACTGGCAGTATAAAAGGATAAATTTTTAATTTAAAATAGTACGTTTACAAAGGATGTAGTAGCTAACGAACTCGGATTTCGATGAAATCAGTTTCATTAAATCCGAAATGATGAAATTAGGTAACCAACCAAGTTACGTCAAAAATGGCATCCGTATGTGGAAAAGAAAAAAATAAAAGGCCAAAATTTGAACTAAATTTTGACGGTAATTGGAATTTGTTAATGCTAACGGCAAAACTGGAACCTGTGACCTATCCAGGAAAATTCTAAACATAGGATATTAGCTATATATGAAATCTGGGAAAATCCTATAACGGATATAGAAAGTTACTAAGGAAACAAAATTTAAATAAATTATTTGAAAATCTAAACGAACTCCGATTTTTGATTTGAATACATAGGATTGAAGTACGTTAAAAACCGTACCAGATGGTGGAAGAATTTCTTAAAACCGTTATCGTTTGATACTCCAACATGAGACCGGAAGGTGTTGAAACTAACACAAAACACTATTTTGAATTTGAATTTAAATTACTTGAAAGTTCAAACAAATTCAAAATTGATATATTTTTATATAGTATTGAAGAGCAAGAAAAATTGAACAACATGGTTGAAAAAGATTTTGGATAAGGTATCAATAAGTAAGTCAAATTAACGTCCGAATTGTAACGACCCGCAACTTCCCCGTAAAGGAAAGCGTCGGATAGTTCGAGAACAAACCACAACAGAACGCATATAAAAGAACATTTCACTGTATATTACAACAATGCATCAGATTACAAGAATATACAGAGTACAAATGAATATTACACAGAAATATCAGAGATTTAAATTACATTTAAATACATAGCAGCGGAAAATAATACAATACACAACTAGAAGGGATATACGGATACAAAGCTTTCCGGATATCGTTCCAGCTGTAAACCAGGATCCTGTGAATATAAATCTGCAAAACCGAAACTACTAGCTGCCCGTGTCAAAATAGGGGCACCCAGAGTTTAGGTTAAAACAATAAACTCCAGGTCAGTCATGTGACTGGTGTGAGAACTAAAACAGTTATTATCTTTATTTTCAAAGTTAGGTAAATCAAGGGACCACGCCGTATAACACGGAACGGGTTTCCTCCCAAGAATACCAGTGCATAAAACAACAGCGCAATGCTAATATTAAAGGAAAATGAAGCTGTTATAAGACCCAGGTCCCATCACACAATGCAACGCAGCCGAGGATAGGGTTTTCCCTTATAACAGCCAAAGAATGCTTGATACGTTTTAAAACAAATCATTTGATACCACTATAAGTGCATAGTGTATAAAACAACTTCAAATCATAAGTATCAATCATAGGCGACATGAGCGTCCCATGCCACTATGTCGCCATATATAGGTTTACAAATAAAACCGCAAAGTCACGTATTTGGAAATTGGATTTCCGTCTATGAACCGAGGCCAGGGATCGTCCTCCACCGATTCGAGACAATCTAGCCTACCATGTCTCAGGAACAGCCGCAACTGCCCCCTGGATCGTCAGGGCCGGTCCACCGATGTGGATTATTATGCCTGAACAATACGTCTCCCCGCCCTTTGGGGCGCAAACGAGCCAACGAATGACTCCATCGGACCCGGATCGTCCGATCAAACCGAGGCGCCTCGCAACAGCAACAACCACACAGGTGAAAAGTATATAAATGTCAGGGCTGGTAGGTCACTGACACCACCCTAGCTAGAAAGAAACGCATGCCCTCCCTAAGGTCCTCTCCCGTTTGGGTTCATAACCGGGGTGCGAGGCTCGCGAATTCACGTTACACAAAGCTGTGCCACACAGGCTGTGCTTTGATCATCACCACAAGACTTTGCTTTTCAACAGAAGCCTTGATCATTTGCATCTTAGCATGCCACACAGGCAAACCACTCTATGCAACTGATATCAGTCACACAGAATGAAATCCAATGTCAGACACACAGTCCATTCACAAGCCCGTTCTGGGCCTGAACGAAACCGGAGGCACCTAGTACCCCGCATATCCATCGATCTCCAAGTACGTCTGGACGATCACCAACTGTTTCCATCTTCTTGGGTGTACAGCCCAATCAAGATCATCAGTTATCACCCAAACGACGTGAAGACTTCCGGTCTTCGACCACCGTCTTCATCTTCGACACCACGTCGAATCAGTTATTCAGAATGGGATAAACCCGGTCTTTCTGAATAACTCGCGTATATATTATAAAAGTGTTACACAAACACAACATACGCCTCATTCCAATTCAGAATATTCTTTTATTCAAATATTCCTATACTTTGGGAAAAGTTCCCATTAATTTTATCCAAGATAAATTCTTTAAATTTATTCTTTAATCTCCTTTGAATATCAATTCAAACTAGTCGGGATTAGCGAACCACACCGAAGTAATCATTTATTTTATTTCCCAATCCCAACCTATTCATCCCATGAAGTAAAACTGGTAGTACTTCATATCTAACACCACAGTGTTATCGGTAATTCAATTACCATTTCACGTTCAAATCTAATTAAAGATTTAACTATCGCTTAGAGTAAAACTGGTGATACTCCATTTTCGATCATTTCAATCTAATTAAAGATTCATTAAAACTCCACTTAGTTTTAATCTTCGGCTGGGTTAAAGAATCAGTGTCATTTAAAACACGGTTCACGATAAACCCAAAATCCCATTCCATTAATTATCGGGTTAAAGAACGAGTGTTATTTAAAACACTGTTCACGATAAACCCAAAAATCAATATCACTTCAATTCCAATTAAATATCATTCAATTGGTACACTTCATTAAATCTAAATAAAAAGATTTAATCTTTTCACAACTGGGTTCAAGAACAGTGTTGGTGAAGACACCATTCACGACAAACCCAAATCACATTCGATATTCAATACAAGGCTCTGAATAGAAAATATATCGGCTTATATTCAATATCAAATTCTACGATTAACAAATGTCGTATTGAAATAACGATATAAATGTATATCTTTCAAATTCCCATAACAACATCTGTATAATCATGAATTCCAACATCGAAATATTCCGAAGACAATTTCGATTCAAATCCACTCCAATGCAATCATTGGGAATTCTGGTTATTTTTAAAACCCTTTTCAAACTCAATTTATTTATTATTCTAGTTCAAAACTAGTTCATTTCGATAAAAATCTATTTTTATCTTTTCAAATATGGAGTTTTTCATCCCAAATCTTCACAAATCATTTCTTATGATTTTACACAAATTATTACTATTTTTAATAATTTTATCAAGGCCCGTACAGTCGATTTCCAACAATGGCCACCGAACTGCACTTACAGCGACCTTTTTCAAATTTGATTTGGACATAATTCCAAATCCAACCGTTAGATTTCAAATTTCTAACATTCGCTAGAAAGCTCTTTTCGATACGAACCCAACGGTTCCGGTTTTAGGAGAATCCGACGGTCGGATCTCCCGTAATGTCCATTTGAAATCAATGGTCGAAATTCGCGAACTGCCGCGGCGCGGCGCGTTCTATTCAGGCCATTATATTATATATATATAATATATATAATATATACTTCGTCGATTTCTATTTAAAACGAATTATATAAATAGTTTTAAATTCGTTTCAAAAGCAATTTCAACTTCCTTTTCAATTCAAATCAAAATTGAATTCTTCTTTATAAATTCGTTTCAAAATTCATTTCTATTCAATTCGAATTTCAATTCAATTTGAATTCATTTCAATCCACTTTCACTTCAATTTGAATTCGTTTTCAATTCAATTTATTTCGAAATCACTTTCAATTCAATTCATTTCGAAATCACTTTCAATTCAATTCACTTTCGAAATCACTTTCAATTCAATTCACTTTGAATTCGTTTTCAATTCAATTCACTTCGAAATCCCTTTCAATTCAATTCATTTCGAAATCACTTTCAATTCAATTCACTTTCAATTCAATTTATTTCGAAATCACTTTCAATTCAATTCATTTCGAAATCACTTTCAATTCAATTCATTTCGAAATCACTTTCAATTCAATTCACTTTCAATTCACTTTCAATTCAATTTATTTCGAAATCACTTTCAATTCAATTCATTTCGAAATCGTTTTTTAAATCGATATAAATATCGTTCACGTCAAAATGGCGTCAATCTAATCAACACGGCTTCGTATATTCCTTTATTTTCAAATATTCTATTTCAAATATTTCTTTTTCAAATATTTCTTTTTCAAAACTGGAATGAGGCCCAATCAATTACCATATAAAATTAATTATATGGATTTTCATACAACACATGTATATAATAGCATTGAAAATAATCAACCATCAACCAAAGTGCACTACACTGTATAAGCATCAAATATAGATATTCAACGCTTATAACAGCCTGTCAATCAATCGATCGACATATTTAATCAATCAGGATGAGTGAACTTCAAATTTCATCCCAACACCCGTGTGGGGTTTCAAACAATCAAACACAGATTTTATTTGTGCGGTTGGGCGATGTGTGAAATTTATCGACCCAATCAATATCAGTCAAATCAGTGCATATACAAACAAATCGGCCGATTTGTTTATAACTATTCATTTATTCACATTCACGTTAAAAATTATATTTTTAACGATAAAACATTTTATTCCACCTATGAATTTCTATTCAATTCATTTACACAATAAAATGATATATTTTTTTATTTTCTAACATATTTTAGAAAATTTCGGCGGCATAACGGCACGATACTAGAAACGGGACAAGGCCTAGCCTCATCCCCGGTCTAGTGAAGGCCCACGCCATTCACACATCAATCAAATCAATTTCATTTTGCAAACCACAAATTTTGGAGTAAGAGTCTAACCTAGTCTTACTCCTTCGCCTTATAACGGCGCACGTCTAATCCTAACCAATTTATCGATTCGATTTTTCACACCACAAACCACATTCAAACCAATATCGCAATCAATCACCAAACAGTCAAACAAACAAGTCCATGGTCTGTGGACGATTGTGTCGGGTGCTACTAAGCAACGTCTGCATCCTAGTATATATATATAACTAGAAATAAAATTGAAAGGTGAGAAATTCTCACCTATAGCTATCCTAGCTCCACGGCACTTCATTGATAGAAATCTTCCTTGCAATCGCATCTTCGTCATCTTCGTTGCCCGAATTCTCTACATATGTAAAAATCGAATTTTTATTTCGAAGTTCAATATGTAAAAATCATATTTTTATTTCGAAGTTCAATATATAAAAATCATATTTTTATTTCGAAGTTCAATATATAAAAATCATATTTTTATTTCTTCATTAAAAATCACTTCTTTTTGCATTCAAAAACCACTTCTATTCATTTTCAAAAATCAATTCTTCTTTATATGACCATCCTGTAAAGATTTAACCTTTTATAAGTTAAAAATATCGCCTTTTTATCATATATAAATCGAACCTTTATATTTTCAAAACAAAGAAGTTTATCTTTTCAAAATTCAAATCTTTTACCTTTTTTTTAAAAAAAAAATCAGTTTTTAACTTTCTTTAAAAATTTCAGTTTTATACTTTCTTTAAAAAAACAGTTTTATACTTTCTTTAAAAAAAAACAGTTTTATACTTAATAAAAAAAATCAGTATTTAAACTTAATAAAAAAAATCAGTATTTAAACTTAATAAAAATCAGGTTTTTATAACTTCAAAAAATCAGGTTTTAAAATTCTTTTAAAAATTAGGTTTTTACTTTCTTAAAAAAAATCAGTTTTTATTCTTAAAACCAAATCAGTTTTTATTTCTTTAAAACCAAATCAGTTTTACAGAATTAATAAAAAAAAAAAAAAAAAAAAAAAGATAATGCTCACCGCAGCTGCAAAGGGGGGGTTTCGCGAATCGTCGGAGCTGGAGGTGGCTTCGAGGCTCGATCGATGGAGGCGGTCTTCGATGTCTTCGCGAGGGCTCGAGGGCTTCAAGGGGGGGGCGCCGCGATTGATTTATGGAGGAGGGAGCGATGCAAGGAAGAGGGGGGTGGAAAAGAAGATCGGAGGGCGGTGGAGGTTTCTAACCGTCGGTGAAGGCGGCGGCTTCCGCTGCTGCTTTCTTCTTTTTTTTTTTTTTTTGTTTATTGAAATAAAAGTGAACGGGGGGGGGCCAGGAAGAAAGATAAAGGGGAGGGAAATTAAAAATTACTTTTTACTTTTTTTTTTATTATTTAAATTTGCAAAAGGGTTGACTTTTACATACGACCTCGAAACGAGGCCCACCGCCTGTCGTCCATAGCGTTTCACCCCCATTCCGAACACAATGGGATATGTATCGCAAGCTGATTCGATTGTTACAATCAGTTTCCTTTTGAATTTTCATTTAAATCACTATATTGAATTTTAAACGTACATTTCAATTCACCGGGGTCACATACTAGCTCGAAAAATTCTAGAAAAATATTTTCTAGTTTCGTATTGATGATACGGTCCTAACAAAACTAGTTTCGTCGAATTCTGAGATCGTTTGAAAAATGGCTATTTTCCAGTCGATTAAAATCAACTGAAACTGGTCAAACGCGTTTTCCTTCGCCATGCTCACATATTGATTCGAAAAATTATGAAATTTGGAATCTAGCAATAACTTAACATCACGGACCCAACAAAACTGGTTTCGTCGAAATCCGAGGTCGTTTGCAAAGCGGCTATTTTTAAGGGCCTTATATATATAAAAATATATATAAATTCCACAGCGACTATTTCTAATTTTAAACTGGACATATCTTATCATTTCTAAAGTGAAATCTCAGTTTGTTAACTTCGTTGGAAAGATAACGTCAATTAGATCCTAATGTTTTTGGTTTCACTAAAATCCGGATTGTTTTGCTCCCGGTATGTTCAATTGAAGTTTGAAATCGAATTATCGAACTACCGCACCATTTTCAATTCCTTTTATAATTATATATAATTATTATATATTCTAACGACGACGTATATAATATATACGTCGAATTTCAATTCAAAATAAATTTCTCGTCGATATTTTTTAAATTAATTCATTTTAAATAATCAAAATTCGCTAAAATGGCCAAAATAAAAATTTCAAACTGGCTCGCATTTTACGGGTTGTTACAATCTCCCCCACTTAAAACTTTTCGTCCCCGAAAAGGAACAAAGTCGAAAGTGGTTTGATTATTCAACTCTACGTTCGATCTGGCTTGCATTCTCCAACTTTTCAGTTTCTGAGAAATTTCAAAATTTTCAAAAATTTGGCTAACACCCTAAATTTTCGAAAAATTTCGCCATAACCTCCCCTGCAATGGGAGCATCGGGGAATTTCAAATAGCTTCCCCGGTCCTTCAGATCTCAAAAAGAAAAAGAAAAAGCCAAGCGGCTAGCCAATAGGCTCACAAAATCATCATCACCCAAACAAAACAGGAAATTATGTAGTAAACATGTACCTATTTGTCGGGCAAACAAATTTTATTCTCTGCTCTAGCCTCCTTGCTATGACCTGTTCAATGATAAATATGTATATGCAAGCAAACGCAACCAATTTTCAATATAATCCAATATTTGGTTCAATTAGGCTAAATGGCTAAAAATTAGCAAACAAATAAACAAACAACACAAACATCAATCAATTAGTGAATTAGAGTTTCAAATTCATAATTTTGATATACATACTGAAAATCTTGTTTTTGATGCCAATTCAGAACAAAGTGTTCTAGCTATATAAGATTTGGTTCTCACACCAGTCTAATGGAAATATATAGATATCACACTTTCGTCACTCGAAAATAAATGCTGGTGATGGTATACTTCATCATCAGGACCATGTCCGGGCAACTAGAGTGTGACTCTATATCTATCTAATATATTAAAACTTCGAATATACGCGGATCAGACGTATACGCAAAATCTATATATACTGGATTGTCCACATCAATATAAATAGATAATCAACTACGAATAATTGATTTAAATTTTCAAAACAAAATTGTTTTCACTTTAAAAATATACTCTTCACACTCGTTCTAGGATACTACTGATCCTATCTCTAACGAGTCGTTCTAATTGGATATTACTAATCCAATATCTGATGAATCCTTTCGTATGGTTCTAATGTGCCTTGTTCTCTGCTTTGTAAACCAAAGCTCTGATACCACGTGTAACGACCCGCAACTTCCCCGTAAAGGAAAGCGTCGGATAGTTCGAGAACAAACCACAACAGAACGCATATAAAAGAACATTTCACTGTATATTACAACAATGCATCAGATTACAAGAATATACAGAGTACAAATGAATATTACACAGAAATATCAGAGATTTAAATTACATTTAAATACATAGCAGCGGAAAATAATACAATACACAACTAGAAGGGATATACGGATACAAAGCTTTCCGGATATCGTTCCAGCTGTAAACCAGGATCCTGTGAATATAAATCTGCAAAACCGAAACTAATAGCTGCCCGTGTCAAAATAGGGGCACCCAGAGTTTAGGTTAAAACAATAAACTCAAGGTCAGTCATGTGACTGGTGTGAGAACTAAAACAGTTATTATCTTTATTTTCAAAGTTAGGTAAATCAAGGGACCACGCCGTATAACACGGAACGGGTTTCCTCCCAAGAATACCAGTGCATAAAACAACAGCGCAATGCTAATATTAAAGGAAAATGAAGCTGTTATAAGACCCAGGTCCCATCACACAATGCAACGCAGCCGAGGATAGGGTTTTTCCTTATAACAGCCAAAGAATGCTTGATACGTTTTAAAACAAATCATTTGATACCACTATAAGTGCATAGTGTATAAAACAACTTCAAATCATAAGTATCAATCATAGGCGACATGAGCGTCCCATGCCACTATGTCGCCATATATAGGTTTACAAATAAAACCGCAAAGTCACGTATTTGGAAATTGGATTTCCGTCTATGAACCGAGGCCAGGGATCGTCCTCCACCGATTCGAGACAATCTAGCCTACCATGTCTCAGGAACAGCCGCAACTGCCCCCTGGATCGTCAGGGCCGGTCCACCGATGTGGATTATTATGCCTGAACAATACGTCTCCCCGCCCTTTGGGGCGCAAACGAGCCAACGAATGACTCCATCGGACCCGGATCGTCCGATCAAACCGAGGCGCCTCGCAACAGCAACAACCACACAGGTGAAAAGTATATAAATGTCAGGGCTGGTAGGTCACTGACACCACCCTAGCTAGAAAGAAACGCATGCCCTCCCTGAGGTCCTCTCCCGTTTGGGTTCATAACCGGGGTGCGAGGCTCGCGAATTCACGTTACACAAAGCTGTGCCACACAGGCTGTGCTTTGATCATCACCACAAGACTTTGCTTTTCAACAGAAGCCTTGATCATTTGCATCTTAGCATGCCACACAGGCAAACCACTCTATGCAACTGATATCAGTCACACAGAATGAAATCCAATGTCAGACACACAGTCCATTCACAAGCCCGTTCTGGGCCTGAACGAAACCGGAGGCACCTAGTACCCCGCATATCCATCGATCTCCAAGTACGTCTGGACGATCACCAACTGTTTCCATCTTCTTGGGTGTACAGCCCAATCAAGATCATCAGTTATCACCCAAACGACGTGAAGACTTCCGGTCTTCGACCACCGTCTTCATCTTCGACACCACGTCGAATCAGTTATTCAGAATGGGATAAACCCGGTCTTTCTGAATAACTCGCGTATATATTATAAAAGTGTTACACAAACACAACATACGCCTCATTCCAATTCAGAATATTCTTTTATTCAAATATTCCTATACTTTGGGAAAAGTTCCCATTAATTTTATCCAAGATAAATTCTTTAAATTTATTCTTTAATCTCCTTTGAATATCAATTCAAACTAGTCGGGATTAGCGAACCACACCGAAGTAATCATTTATTTTATTTCCCAATCCCAACCTATTCATCCCATGAAGTAAAACTGGTAGTACTTCATATCTAACACCACAGTGTTATCGGTAATTCAATTACCATTTCACGTTCAAATCTAATTAAAGATTTAACTATCGCTTAGAGTAAAACTGGTGATACTCCATTTTCGATCATTTCAATCTAATTAAAGATTCATTAAAACTCCACTTAGTTTTAATCTTCGGCTGGGTTAAAGAATCAGTGTCATTTAAAACACGGTTCACGATAAACCCAAAATCCCATTCCATTAATTATCGGGTTAAAGAACGAGTGTTATTTAAAACACTGTTCACGATAAACCCAAAAATCAATATCACTTCAATTCCAATTAAATATCATTCAATTGGTACACTTCATTAAATCTAAATAAAAAGATTTAATCTTTTCACAACTGGGTTCAAGAACAGTGTTGGTGAAGACACCATTCACGACAAACCCAAATCACATTCGATATTCAATACAAGGCTCTGAATAGAAAATATATCGGCTTATATTCAATATCAAATTCTACGATTAACAAATGTCGTATTGAAATAACGATATAAATGTATATCTTTCAAATTCCCATAACAACATCTGTATAATCACGAATTCCAACATCGAAATATTCCGAAGACAATTTCGATTCAAATCCACTCCAATGCAATCATTGGGAATTCTGGTTATTTTTAAAACCCTTTTCGAACTCAATTTATTTATTATTCTAGTTCAAAACTAGTTCATTTCGATAAAAATCTATTTTTATCTTTTCAAATATGGAGTTTTTCATCCCAAATCTTCACAAATCATTTCTTATGATTTTACACAAATTATTACTATTTTTAATAATTTTATCAAGGCCCGTACAGTCGATTTCCAACAATGGCCACCGAACTGCACTTACAGCGACCTTTTTCAAATTTGATTTGGACATAATTCCAAATCCAACCGTTAGATTTCAAATTTCTAACATTCGCTAGAAAGCTCTTTTCGATACGAACCCAACGGTTCCGGTTTTAGGAGAATCCGACGGTCGGATCTCCCGTAATGTCCATTTGAAATCAATGGTCGAAATTCGCGAACTGCCGCGGCGCGGCGCGTTCTATTCAGGCCATTATATTATATATATATATAATATATATAATATATACTTCATCAATTTCTATTTAAAACGAATTATATAAATAGTTTTAAATTCGTTTCAAAAGCAATTTCACCTTCCTTTTCAATTCAAATCAAAATTGAATTCTTCTTTATAAATTCGTTTCAAAATTCATTTCTATTCAATTCGAATTTCAATTCAATTTGAATTCATTTCAATCCACTTTCACTTCAATTTGAATTCGTTTTCAATTCAATTTATTTCGAAATCACTTTCAATTCAATTCATTTCGAAATCACTTTCAATTCAATTCACTTTCGAAATCACTTTCAATTCAATTCACTTTGAATTCGTTTTCAATTCAATTCACTTCGAAATCACTTTCAATTCAATTCATTTCGAAATCACTTTCAATTCAATTCACTTTCAATTCAATTTATTTCGAAATCACTTTCAATTCAATTCATTTCGAAATCACTTTCAATTCAATTCATTTCGAAATCACTTTCAATTCAATTCACTTTCAATTCAATTCACTTTCAATTCAATTTATTTCGAAATCACTTTCAATTTAATTCATTTCGAAATCGTTTTTTAAATCGATATAAATATCGTTCACGTCAAAATGGCGTCAATCTAATCAACACGGCTTCGTATATTCCTTTATTTTCAAATATTCTATTTCAAATATTTCTTTTTCAAATATTTCTTTTTCAAAACTGGAATGAGGCCCAATCAATTACCATATAAAATTAATTATATGGATTTTCATACAACACATGTATATAATAGCATTGAAAATAATCAACCATCAACCAAAGTGCACTACACTGTATATGCATCAAATATAGATATTCAACGCTTATAACAGCCTGTCAATCAATCGATCGACATATTTAATCAATCAGGATGAGTGAACTTCAAATTTCATCCCAACACCCGTGTGGGGTTTCAAACAATCAAACACAGATTTTATTTGTGTGGTTGGGCGATGTGTGAAATTTATCGACCCAATCAATATCAGTCAAATCAGTGTATATACAAACAAATCGGCCGATTTGTTTATAACTATTCATTTATTCACATTCACGTTAAAAATTATATTTTTAACGATAAAACATTTTATTCCACCTATGAATTTCTATTCAATTCATTTACACAATAAAATGATATTTTTTTTATTTTCTAACATATTTTAGAAAATTTCGGCGGCATAACGGCACGATACTAGAAACGGGACAAGGCCTAGCCTTATCCCCGGTCTAGTGAAGGCCCACGCCATTCACACATCAATCAAATCAATTTCATTTTGCAAACCACAAATTTTGGAGTAAGAGTCTAACCTAGTCTTACTCCTTCGCCTTATAACGGCGCACGTCTAATCCTAACCAATTTATCGATTCGATTTTTCACACCACAAACCACATTCAAACCAATATCGCAATCAATCACCAAACAGTCAAACAAACAATTCCATGGTCTGTGGACGATTGTGTCGGGTGCTACTAAGCACCGTCTGCATCCTAGTATATATATATAACTAGAAATAAAATTGAAAGGTGAGAAATTCTCACCTATAGCTATCCTAGCTCCACGGCACTTCATTGATAGAAATCTTCCTTGCAATCGCATCTTCGTCATCTTCGTTGCCCGAATTCTCTACATATGTAAAAATCGAATTTTTATTTCGAAGTTCAATATGTAAAAATCATATTTTTATTTCGAAGTTCAATATATAAAAATCATATTTTTATTTCGAAGTTCAATATATAAAAATCATATTTTTATTTCTTCATTAAAAATCACTTCTTTTTGCATTCAAAAACCACTTCTATTCGTTTTCAAAAATCAATTCTTCTTTATATGACCATCCTGTAAAGATTTAACCTTTTATAAGTTAAAAATATCGCCTTTTTATCATATATAAATCGAACCTTTATATTTTCAAAACAAAGAAGTTTATCTTTTCAAAATTCAAATCTTTTACCTTTTTTTTAAAAAAAAATCAGTTTTTAACTTTCTTTAAAAATTTCAGTTTTATACTTTCTTTAAAAAAACAGTTTTATACTTTCTTTAAAAAAAAACAGTTTTATACTTAATAAAAAAAATCAGTATTTAAACTTAATAAAAAAAATCAGTATTTAAACTTAATAAAAATCAGGTTTTTATAACTTCAAAAAATCAGGTTTTAAAATTCTTTTAAAAATTAGGTTTTTACTTTCTTAAAAAAAATCAGTTTTTATTCTTAAAACCAAATCAGTTTTTATTTCTTTAAAACCAAATCAGTTTTACAGAATTAATAAAAAAAAAAAAAAAAAAAATAAATAAATAAATAAAAAAGATAATGCTCACCGCAGCTGCAAAGGGGGGGTTTCGCGAATCGTCGGAGCTGGAGGTGGCTTCGAGGCTCGATCGATGGAGGCGGTCTTCGATGTCTTCGCGAGGGCTCGAGGGCTTCAAGGGGGGGGGGCGCCGCGATTGATTTATGGAGGAGGGAGCGATGCAAGGAAGAGGGGGGGGGGGGAAAAGAAGATCGGAGGGCGGTGGAGGTTTCTAACCGTCGGTGAAGGCGGCGGCTTCCGCTGCTGCTTTCTTCTTTTTTTTTTTTTTTGTTTATTGAAATAAAAGTGAACGGGGGGGGCCAGGAAGAAAGATAAAGGGGAGGGAAATTAAAAATTACTTTTTACTTTTTTTTTTATTATTTAAATTTGCAAAAGGGTTGACTTTTACATACGACCTCGAAACGAGGCCCACCGCCTGTCGTCCATAGCGTTTCACCCCCATTCCGAACACAATGGGATATGTATCGCAAGCTGATTCGATTGTTACAATCAGTTTCCTTTTGAATTTTCATTTAAATCACTATATTGAATTTTAAACGTACATTTCAATTCACCGGGGTCACATACTAACTCGAAAAATTCTAGAAAAATATTTTCTAGTTTCGTATTGATGATACGGTCCTAGCAAAACTAGTTTCGTCGAATTCTGAGATCGTTTGAAAAATGGCTATTTTCCAGTCGATTAAAATCAACTGAAACTGGTCAAACGCGTTTTCCTTCGCCACGCTCACATATTGATTCGAAAAATTATGAAATTTGGAATCTAGCAATAACTTAACATCACGGACCCAACAAAACTGGTTTCGTCGAAATCCGAGGTCGTTTGCAAAACGGCTATTTTTAAGGGCCTTATATATATAAAAATATATATAAATTCCACAGCGACTATTTCTAATTTTAAACTGGACATATCTTATCATTTCTAAAGTGAAATCTCAGTTTGTTAACTTCGTTGGAAAGATAACGTCAATTAGATCCTAATGTTTTTGGTTTCACTAAAATCCGGATTGTTTTGCTCCCGGTATGTTCAATTGAAGTTTGAAAT
Source organism: Allium sativum (assembly GCA_030737875.1). Taxonomy (NCBI): domain Eukaryota; kingdom Viridiplantae; phylum Streptophyta; class Magnoliopsida; order Asparagales; family Amaryllidaceae; genus Allium; species Allium sativum. Next base: position 164,873,487 of record CM060923.1, read on the forward strand.
CGAATTATCGAACTACCGCGCCATTTTCAATTCCTTTTATAATTATATATAATTATTATATATTCTAACGACGACGTATATAATATATACGTCGAATTTCAATTCAAAATAAATTTCTCATCGATATTTTTTAAAATAATTCATTTTAAATAATCAAAATTCGCTAAAATGGCCAAAATAAAAATTTCAAACTGGCTCGCATTTTACGGGTTGTTACACGAATAGGGTTGAGAAAACACACTTTACTATTCATAAATTATTAAATTTATTTATAATTTAATTAATTTAAGGATTAATCCTAACCATCCATTTTCGACCGTTGGATTCGCGCCACCTCAGCAATCCATGTGACTCCTTCGGCTATAAATAGCCCCCCCCCTTCATTTTAAACTCACTCCTCCTCCTCTTTCAAGCTTTGGCAATGGCAGAAATAATAATAAAATATTAGGAAATAGGGAAAAGGGAAGGAAGGGAGAAAGGAGGGCAAGACGGGGAGCTAAGGACTCTTAGGGAGAGGCTTGGGCTTCGCGAGGTAAGTTTTTAAATAATATTTATTTATTTATTTATATTTGTAATATATATATATATAATAATTAAAATAGAATTTGTAAAAATAAATATCGGAACATTCTAAGGGTGACAGAGAGGATAGTGTCTAAGGCTTGAGTTTGGAAAATATAGTTTCCTGCTCTCCCTGGCTATCCCTAACTGATCCGACGAATGAGATGATTAATTTAAATTTTAAATTTTAAATTTAATTTGAATTTAAAACAGACCAGGGGCATTTTCGTAATTTTTAACCATAAACTTTAAAAGCTTATAACTTTTTCAAAACAAGTCGGATTTCCGCGAAACAAGGACCGTTGGATTCTTATCGAAAAATACTTTAAAATGAGTGGAAGCAGATTTTTGATCCGGGTTAAAATTTTTAAGTTATAATTAAATGAATATTTTTAAATATTTTATTTGAAAATTAAATTTAATTAATATTAAAATGGTTTTTCAATTTTAAAAAAAAAATTGGATATGGCTAGAGATGAGAAAGTAGGATTTTTTTGAAGGGCAGGGAAGGTAATTTGGCTAATAACGCAATTAGAAATTAATTAAGATAAAAATAATTTAATTAATTTAATTAAATATATATTCGTTTAAATTAGGTAAATATTGTAAATAGCATAACTTTTGCATACATTAACGAAATTTAACGAAATAGGATCCGTTGGGATCGTATGGACGAGCACTACGCAATGGAACTGACCGCAAGTGGATTGGAGCTCGTTTGGATTTATGGTGAAATTTAACGTCTGAACCAAATCAATGACCAATTATCGTTATTCAATGATAAACCGTCCAAGGTGAGTAAATCTCACTAACTCTGAACACTTTATATTTTTATAAAGTATTTTTAGAATTGATAAATATTGATTGAATTGCTGAGTGTTGATTGTTTGGTTAAACTGCTAGTCAGCTGGTTGAAAATACCGATATAGTTATATATATCGTTAACTGATGTTGATTTTGTTTATCAGAATACCTCATATTGAAATGAAATTGATGTGAATTATATTGTGTAACATCTGTGGATGCAGGGAAACAGGTCGGAGGGATCCAACTGGATTCCTCAACGTTTATTTACCGTTTTTCATATATTCTGTTATATGATGTGTTATATCATCTGTCGTTGAACCCGTGTGTTTGGATGATGATCAAACCTTTTGATTTGGTATTTTTATACCATAAATGATAACGGGAAGTGAAAAGGGATTTCAAAGTTTATTTTGAAAATAATTTATTTATATAAAATCAATAGATTTTATATATAAAAGGAAGAGAATTTCATGAGAGAAAATGATTATAGAATCAAAGCATTTGTTAAAAAACAAATATTGGTGAAATCAAATAGAAGGGAAAATATTGGTGAAATCAAATAGAAGGGAAAATATTGGTGAAATCAAATAGAAGGGAAATATTTGTGAAACGATTACAAATAGAAATAAAAAGGGAAACATTCGTAAAAGTATTTACAAATGGAATTGAAAGGGAATATTCATGTAGGGAATAAAGAAAAGTTGAAAGAAGTACTTATTTGTTAAATAAATAGAAAAGTTAAAAGAAATATTTATTTGTTGAATAAATAGAAAAGTTAAAGGGAATATTTATTTGTTAAATAAATAGAAGCGAAAAGAGAATAGTTATTTGTTGAGTAAACGAATAGAAAAAGAATCTATTCAAGGGAGGTAATTCAAAGGAATTATTCCAAAGGAATTATTCAAAAGAGAAAAGTCAAAGGGATTAATTCAAAAGAGTTAATCAACTAGAGTTAAACCGTTGGAGTTAAACTGTTAGAGTTAAACATTTGGAGTTAAACTGTTAGAGTTAAACAGTTGAAGTTAAACTGTTAGAGTTAAACCATTGAAGTTAAACTGTCAGAGTTAAACCGTAAAGTTAAACAGTTAGAGTTAGTTAGTTAGAGTTAACCAGTTAGAGTTATTCAGTTAGAGTTATCCAGTTAGAGTTATTCAGTTAGAATTAACCAGTTAGAGTTAATCAGTTAGAGTTAATCGTTTTAAGTCAAATCGAACTAGAGTTATTCAAATATAGTAATCGAATAAGGGTTAATTGAATATTAGTTATTCAATTAGAATTGATCGAATCTAATTATTCGAGATAGAGTTAAAAATAGACAAAGTTATTTAAGGATGAATTTCCATTTAGCACGACTGCTAGCGTAATTCGCAGGGCTGCAGATAGCCTACGGCGGTTGGATGTTTCCTGGGGAAATCAGGCGTAACCATTGTGATCGCTGCGATCTAGAATCAAGCAAATGGTGTTAAATCAAATAGTAATTAATCAATAGAAGTTAATTAAGTCGAGTTAGTCGAGTATTAGTAAATTAAGTAGGGTTAGTCAAAAAGGGAATTAATCGAATATCACCTATTCGAAGTAGAGTTATCGAATATAGTTTATTCGAGAAGAGTAATCGAATATAGTTCGTTCGAAGTGTGTTAAATCGAATATAGTTATTCGAAGGAGAGAATTATCGAATATGGTTTATTCGAAGTGAGATTTATCGAATATTAGTTATTCGAAGAAAAGGATTACGAATATTAGTTATTCGAATAGGGGAATCGAATATAGTTTATCGAAAGAGAATTATCGGATAGTGATTATTCGAGAGTGAATCATACATGGAAATTCGATTATATCGAATCAAGGGAAGTAATGTTTACTTTCCATTTCAAATCAAGTTTTAATTATCTGTTAATAAAGTAGTTGGTTGTTTATTTATCCAAATTAAGATATGGAAATATATTTAAGTTAACATATTTTGAAAGCATGGAATTATAACATTTATAGTTATAATCAAATGATTCAGTAAAGGAGGTGGATTCATAAATAGAATCCGAGAGTTCGCAACGAAGTTTCTTAAAGAGTGAAGTTTGAACTCTGTCTATTTCGAAGTTAGAAATGTTGTTCAGTTAAGGTCTGAGAGGTAATTATACCCCAACTTGATTGACTTCGTTTTAACTAAGAAGTGGATAAGGTTCGAGAGTGAAAGTGGTTAAGTGAATTTAGTTAATGAGCGAAATGGTTGGTGTTGGCATAGCGATGTTTATTCAAACATCAGTTTAAACCCAATGAAGGAGATTTGGTAATGTCTTCCAAATGAAAAATCAGAAATGTTTTCTGAATATAGAAAATGAGAAATGGAATTGTTTTCCATTGTTAATAACGTATATTTTCTAAATATAGTAAATAAGAAATATAGGAAAACAAGAATAAGGAAAAGGGTAAATTTATGATAATTTGATGATGAATGAGGATTGATCGATAGAATTTCCATCTGGAAATAATATCGTTGTTTGCACACAGACATGTTTTCATTTGATAGTTAAATCACCGACTATCAAAGTTTTTGACCATTTTACGTTGTTAATATGGAGAGACCGGTTGGATTATTATCCAGAGAACCACTCCGTATTGGCATAAGCGTTGCGAATCAAGTATGCTGAATATATTGAAGACGGAGTTATGCAAGGGCTATCCTGTTTACAGAATAGTGCCTTCGGTTTATCCAGTCCCAGGACAAACGTGAATGGACGAATGTCTGACAGAGTATATTCAAAGGATCGCGTAAGTTGATCTCTTCAAACGTAATTACGTTTGGTGGCGGAGGAATTCGTTTCTCTTAGATGTATACCCGTGGTATTTTTGGTGAAATCAATTTTTGATTTGGCGGGTATGACGATGTGGCATTCAAAGTAATGGAGGTGTGATCCGTCAAAAGATACGTTATGACCTCTAGCCTCATCAACCGGGAAATGACAAAAATCGGGCAGGCAGCATGGCTATGTGGGTCGCACCCATTAGGATGTATGATCACCTATCTAGAGAAATTCCAATTGCTTCTTAAATCTATCGATGCTGCCCCATTCGGGAGACGGTTGTTGATCCCAACCGTTGGTGATATATATTCGATACACTCAAGCGAAATGAGTGGTCGGTCATGTGAGGGCCGGGTTGCAAGATGTTCTTGTTGAACCCAGTGTATTCGCCTCTAGAGATACACTATCGGCAGGTGGTCCCATACCTTGTCAAAGTCGGAATCCAATCTCCAATAAGTGTCCGCGAGTTTGATTTGTATACTATATATGTAGAGCGTGAGATGCAAGCGTTCTACTAGATTTTAATTACTTGTGATTAGACATTATTATAATATTAGATAATATATGATTTCCAAAGTGTTTTGGGTTATCGTAAGGTAAAAACCGTCCGTGTTTATGTGTGGATTGGTCTTACGATTATCTTTTCTTTCGAAAGGATTTTGAAAGTTAAACCAAATGATTTGAGTTTACTCACACCAGTCCCATGACTGACCCAGAGTTTATTTTGTTTTGTTTTCCCTAAACTCTTGGGTGTCCAAATTTGTACAGGCAGTCAAGTAGTCAGGATTTATAGGTATGCTTGAAGAGCTTGGAGCAGGAGGCTTCAAGATTTTTTTCTAGCTATTGATTATTCCGCTGTGATGAAAGTGTTGTACTCTGATAATGGTATGATATACATATACTACTTTGATTTCAAGATATGTTGTCTAGTATATTTTATTCATTCCGCTGTGAGATTCGTGTTACTCTGATGTTGTTGTGTTCTTCTTCTTCTGTTCTAATTTTCTATCTTATCTATCCTCACCCTCTAATTTCTTTCTTGGACTATCCGGTAATTTCGACTTTTGATTGTTCGATAGGTGTTATATATCGGATAACCAAGGTCGTTTTTTCCCGGGTCGTTACAGTTGGTATCAGAGCTGAAGGTTTAGTGATTTACCTTGGCTCTGTGGCATGACTCAGTAGAGATGGGGTTAGTAATGCCCTAGACTGAGTTTGAGTGTATATATACGAGTGAACGTATTTGTTATTTGATATAAAAATGGTTTTATATTGTGGAGATTTATTGGTTGAGTTGTTTATGAGTTCTAGTCGATCAGTTTGATCCACTGTATCGATAGGAGTTTATAAACACTTGAATACGATGGGTCGACACGATATGTTTTGAAAAAAAGGGTAAATGAAATAATTTTACCCAAATTATATTTTGATATAAGCAAAGTATAGATCTTTGAAATTATTATAGTATATTGAATGTGTTGGTTGTGATTATAATCGAATAAGATTATAAAATGTGAAATGGTTATGTAAATAACAAATCAAAATTCATATAAGTGAAATATATGAAATCAGATGAATTAAATCTTTAAATCTGAATTTAAGTTTAGAATTGGAATTAAAATTGCTAAAATTTGAATAAGCGTTGTAAATGGAATTAAATTGAATATATGTGAATTTTAAAATCCTGGGAGATTTTAAATTTGCTACAAGCATTGAAAAGGGATATTTTGAAATGAATTTCAAAATGAAAACGTTTAAAAAAGGGGATTTGAAAGTGCTATAGTATTGAACTCACTTCGATAGCTGGAAAATAAATTCCGATGTTGATCCGGACATCATCGGTGCTCATTTTCGAGTTTGTAAGTGACGGATTACTACCAAAGATTTTGTTTTTGAATTGTTTTGAGAAACCGAGTTGTTTTGATATTCCAAACGGATATTTGATTTTTGGAAAAGGCAAAGCTATTTGAAATTCCCAGGTACAGATTATTGAAATAAACACAAATTAAATAGAAATTTGTGAAAGAAAATTTGAAATTGAATTGAAGGCAGTTCAGTGGAAATTGAGTTGAATTGAAATAGAATGGTATCAAGTAGAATTGGACTGGATTAGAGATAATCTGGGATAGAAATGGATGGTCGAGCAAGAAATTTGAATTGAGATTGGAATTGCAGTTTGATTGAAATTTGGCTTGGTTATAAGCGGATGGTCGTGTTGAAGATAAAAGTGATTGGGAGTTTGATTGGGATGATAGTGGTATATGCTAAATTGATAGCAGAATTGAATGTCGGCAAAAAGGTACACGTACATATTCATATGAGTTGGATGAGATTTATGAGCCTGTCTGGCAAGCCACTTGGCTGTTTGATTTTCTTTTGGATTGAAGAAGGCCTAGAGAGGCGAGTTGGAGTTTGAGCTATTGACCAGTACAAAGGAGATGCTGGCGAAATTTTTCAGAAATTTCGAATGTTAGAAAATTTTCAGAATTTTTGAAATTTTCGTTTATAGAAATAAATTAATAAATTAACAATTAATTGGTTTAGTGAAACCGGAGTAAATAAATAATTTTAACCTAGTTATAAAGTTCATTTTTCTACCTTAGCAATTTCGAGGACGAAATTATTTTAAGGGGGAAAGAATGTAACGGTCCAGATTTTTCATTTAGTTATTATTTAAAAATGTTTTTTTATTGTTTTGGAAGTTTAAAAGGTTTAATTTCAATAATTTTGAATATTTTATGTTATTCCAAAATGGTAGAAATTTAGTGGATCTGCAATATAATGTGAACTGGCAGTATAAAAGGATAAATTTTTAATTTAAAATAGTACGTTTACAAAGGATGTAGTAGCTAACGAACTCGGATTTCGATGAAATCAGTTTTATTAAATCCGAAATGATGAAATTAGGTAACCAACCAAGTTACGTCAAAAATGGCATCCGTATGTGGAAAAGAAAAAAATAAAAGGCCAAAATTTGAACAAAATTTTGACGGTAATTGGAATTTGTTAATGCTAACGGCAAAACTGGAACCTGTGACCTATCCAGGAAAATTCTAAACATAGGATATTAGCTATATATAAAATCTGGGAAAATCCTATAACGGATATAGAAAGTTATTAAGGAAACAAAATTTAAATAAATTATTTGAAAATCTAAACGAACTCCGATTTTTGATTTGAATACATAGGATTGAAGTACGTTAAAAACCGGACCAGATGGTGGAAGAATTTCTGAAAACCGTTATCGTTTGATACTCCAACATGAGACCGGAAGGTGTTGAAACTAACACAAAACACTATTTTGAATTTGAATTTAAATTATTTGAAAGTTCAAACAAATTCAAAATTGATATATTTTTATATAGTATTGAAGAGCAAGAAAAATTGAACAACATGGTTGAAAAAGATTTTGGATAAGGTATCAATAAGTAAGTCAAATTAACGTCCGAATAGGGTTGAGAAAGCACACTTTACTATTCATAAATTATTAAATTTATTTATAATTTAATTAATTTAAGGATTAATCCTAACCATCCATTTTCGACCGTTGGATTCGCGCCACCTCAGCAATCCATGTGACTCCTTCGGCTATAAATAGCCCCCCCCCCTTCATTTTAAACTCACTCCTCCTCCTCCTCTTTCAAGCTTTGGCAATGGTAGAAATAATAATAAAATATTAGGAAATAGGGAAAAGGGAAGGAAGGGAGAAAGGAGGGCAAGACGGGGAGCTAGGGACACTTAGGGAGAGGCTTGGGCTTCGCGAGGTAAGTTTTTAAATAATATTTATTTATTTATTTATATTTGTAATATATATATATATAATAATTAAAATAGAATTTGTAAAAATAAATATCGGAACATTCTAAGGGTGACAGAGAGGATAGTGTCTAAGGCTTGAGTTTGGAAAATATAGTTTCCTGCTCTCCCTGGCTATCCCTAACTGATCCGACGAATGAGATGATTAATTTAAATTTTAAATTTTAAATTTAATTTGAATTTAAAACAGACCAGGGGCATTTTCGTAATTTTTAACCATAAACTTTAAAAGCTTATAACTTTTTCAAAACAAGTCGGATTTCCACGAAACAAGGACCGTTGGATTCTTATCGAAAAATACTTTAAAATGAGTGGAAGCAGATTTTTGATCCGGGTTAAAATTTTTAAGTTATAATTAAATGAATATTTTTAAATATTTTATTTGAAAATTAAATTTAATTAATATTAAAATGGTTTTTCAATTTTAAAAAAAAATTGGATATGGCTAGAGATGAGAAAGTAGGATTTTTTTGAAGGGCAGGGAAGGTAATTTAGCTAATAACGCAATTAGAAATTAATTAAGATAAAAATAATTTAATTAATTTAATTAAATATATATTCGTTTAAATTAGGTAAATATTGTAAATAGCATAACTTTTGCATACATTAACGAAATTTAACGAAATAGGATCCGTTGGGATCGTATGGACGAGCACTACGCAATGGAACTGACCGCAAGTGGATTGGAGCTCGTTTGGATTTATGGTGAAATTTAACGTCTGAACCAAATCAATGACCAATTATCGTTATTCAATGATAAACCGTCCAAGGTGAGTAAATCTCACTAACTCTGAACACTTTATATTTTTATAAAGTATTTTTAGAATTGATAAATATTGATTGAATTGCTGAGTGTTGATTGTTTGGTTAAACTGCTAGTCAGCTGGTTGAAAATACCGATATAGTTATATATATCGTTAACTGATGTTGATTTTGTTTATCAGAATACCTCATATTGAAATGAAATTGATGTGAATTATATTGTGTAACATCTGTGGATGCAGGGAAACAGGTCGGAGGGATCCAACTGGATTCCTCAACATTTATTTACCGTTTTTCATATATTCTGTTATATGATGTGTTATATCATCTGTCGTTGAACCCGTGTGTTTGGATGATGATCAAACCTTTTGATTTGGTATTTTTATACCATAAATGATAACGGGAAGTGAAAAGGGATTTTCAAAGTTTATTTTGAAAATAAATTATTTATATAAAATCAATAGATTTTATATATAAAAGGAAGAGAATTTCATGAGAGAAAATGATTATAGAATCAAAGCATTTGTTAAAAAACAAATATTGGTGAAATCAAATAGAAGGGAAAATATTGGTGAAATCAAATAGAAGGGAAAATATTGGTGAAATCAAATAGAAGGGAAAATATTGGTGAAATCAAATAGAAGGGAAATATTTGTGAAACGACTACAAATAGAAATAAAAAGGGAAACATTCGTAAAAGTATTTACAAATGGAATTGAAAGCGAATATTCATGTAGGGAATAAAGAAAAGTTGAAAGAAGTACTTATTTTTTAAATAAATAGAAAAGTTAAAAGAAATATTTATTTGTTGAATAAATAGAAAAGTTAAAGGGAATATTTATTTGTTAAATAAATAGAAGCGAAAAGAGAATAGTTATTTGTTGAGTAAACGAATAGAAAAAGAATCTATTCAAGGGAGGTAATTCAAAGGAATTATTCCAAAGGAATTATTCAAAAGAGAAAAGTCAAAGGGATTAATTCAAAAGAGTTAATCAACTAGAGTTAAACCGTTGGAGTTAAACTGTTAGAGTTAAACAGTTGGAGTTAAACTGTTAGAGTTAAACAGTTGGAGTTAAGCTGTTAGAGTTAAACCGTTGAAGTTAAACTGTCAGAGTTAAACCGTAAAGTTAAACAGTTAGAGTTAGTTAGTTAGAGTTAACCAGTTAGAGTTATTCAGTTAGAGTTATCCAGTTAGAGTTATTCAGTTAGAATTAACCAGTTAGAGTTAATCAGTTAGAGTTAATCGTTTTAAGTCAAATCGAACTAGAGTTATTCAAATATAGTAATCGAATAAGGGTTAATTGAATATTAGTTATTCAATTAGAATTGATCGAATCTAATTATTCGAGATAGAGTTAAAAATAGACAAAGTTATTTAAGGATGAATTTCCATTTAGCACGACTGCTAGCGTAATTCGCAGGGCTGCAGATAGCCTACGGCGGTCGGATGTTTCCTGGGGGAATCAGGCGTAACCATTGTGATCGCTGCGATCTAGAATCAAGCAAATGGTGTTAAATCAAATAGTAATTAATCAATAGAAGTTAATTAAGTCGAGTTAGTCGAGTATTAGTAAATTAAGTAGGGTTAGTCAAAAAGGGAATTAATCGAATATCACCTATTCGAAGTAGAGTTATCGAATATAGTTTATTCGAGAAGAGTAATCGAATATAGTTCGTTCGAAGTGTGTTAAATCGAATATAGTTATTCGAAGGAGAGAATTATCGAATATGGTTTATTCGAAGTGAGATTTATCGAATATTAGTTATTCGAAGAAAAGGATTACGAATATTAGTTATTCGAATAGGGGAATCGAATATAGTTTATTCGAAAGAGAATTATCGGATAGTGATTATTCGAGAGTGAATCATTCATGGAAATTCAATTATATCGAATCAAGGGAAGTAATGTTTACTTTCCATTTCAAATCAAGTTTTAATTATCTGTTAATAAAGTAGTTGGTTGTTTATTTATCCAAATTAAGATATGGAAATATATTTAAGTTAACATATTTTGAAAGCATGGAATTATAACATTTATAGTTATAATCAAATGATTCAGTAAAGGAAGTGGATTCATAAATAGAATCCGAGAGTTCGCAAGGAAGTTTCTTAAAGAGTGAAGTTTGAACTCTGTCTATTTCGAAGTTAGAAATGTTGTTCAGTTAAGGTCTGAGAGGTAATTATACCCCAACTTGATTGACTTCGTTTTAACTAAGAAGTGGATAAGGTTCGAGAGTGAAAGTGGTTAAGTGAATTTAGTTAATGAGCGAAATGGTTGGTGTTGGCATAGCGATGTTTATTCAAACATCAGTTTAAACCCAATGAAGGAGATTTGGAAATGTCTTCCAAATGAAAAATCAGAAATGTTTTCTGAATATAGAAAAGGAGAAATGGAATTGTTTTCCATTGTTAATAACGTATATTTTCTAAATATAGTAAATAAGAAATATAGGAAAACAAGAATAAGGAAAAGGGTAAATTTATGATAATTTGATGATGAATGAGGATTGATCGATAGAATTTCCATCTGGAAATAATATCGTTGTTTGCACACAGACATGTTTTCATTTGATAGTTAAATCACCGACTATCAAAGTTTTTGACCATTTTACGTTGTTAATATGGAGAGACCGGTTGGATTATTATCCAGAGAACCACTCCGTATTGGCATAAGCGTTGCGAATCAAGTATGCTGAATATATTGAAGACGGAGTTATGCAAGGGCTATCCTATTTACAGAATAGTGCCTTCGGTTTGTCCAGTCCCAGGACAAACGTGAATGGACGAATGTCTGACAGAGTATATTCAAAGGATCGCGTAAGTTGATCTCTTCAAACGTAATTACGTTTGGTGGCGGAGGAATTCGTTTCTCTTAGCTGTATACCCGTGGTATTTTTGGTGAAATCAATTTTTGATTTGGCGGGTATGACGATGTGGCATTCAAAGTAACGGAGGTGTGATCCGTCAAAAGATACGTTATGACCTCTAGCCTCATCAACCGGGAAATGACAAAAATCGGGCAGGCAGCATGGCTATGTGGGTCGCACCCATTAGGATGTATGATCACCTATCTAGAGAAATTCCAATTGCTTCTTAAATCTATCGATGCTGCCCCATTCGGGAGACGGTTGCTGATCCCAACCGTTGGTGATATATATTCGATACACTCAAGCGAAATGAGTGGTCGGTCATGTGAGGGCCGGGTTGCAAGATGTTCTTGTTGAACCCAGTGTATTCGCCTCTAGAGATACATGATCGACGCTAGTCTATGAATTAGAAAAGCGCGACATTTGTAATAAATTATGCAAGCATACAGGTGTGTAGCATACAGGTCGAACACAGGGAGGAAAGTTAAATTTTATTATTTATATGTTTCGTGGGCGTGTTAGACGAACTTTGGAGGTTGATTTTGCAAAACAAAACAAAATTAAAACTGTAATTTGATTCAGAACAGATCTAACTGAACCGACGATCAAATCACAATTTCAATGGAAAGCAAATGAAACTATGAATTAGATTTGAATCTAATCAAACCCAATTTGACCTAAGAAAATAATAAAAAGCGGAAATTGAAATTGCAGAAATTGAAATAACAAACAAGAATTAAAATTAGGATTTCCGCTGAATCTAATCAGACGGTAAATCACTAATGCAAATAAGTGCAAAATACAAATAGTGTTCTACCGAATCTAATCGTATAGACAACACTAGTTGCTAAGAAAACAAAAGAAATGCAGAAAATAAAAGAGAAAGAAGAACTTTTATTAGAACAATGGAATAAGAGATGAGATAGGATGGTGGCTACAATGCCATTACAAGGGTATATATAGGGTAGATAGCCAAACCCTAACCCTAACCCTAATGGTAAATGGGCCTGGTCATTACACCACTAATTAGTTTACAATGAGAAACATAAATGGGCCTTAGATAAATAAAGCAAATTTGGGCCTTTTCTCTTTTTCCTCTTGCTTCCTTGATATTTCTTCATTGATTTGTGATGTGCAAAGCCTTTTTATCACTCCTTTTCTTGTCCAACAGCAACTAGATGTGATATCTTCATCTACAATTCTTCAAAATGCAAATACACAGCAAATTGAACTCTATTTCTCTACATTTCTGGTTGCATGCGGGCTGGGTTGGACTATCTGTAAAAATAACAAAACAATACCCAAGTAATATTTATTTATATACAAAAGATAAGATATAAGAGCATAAAATAAACACATTTCTATGTCAATCAAATACCCCCACACTTATCTTTTACTCGTCCTCGAGTAAAACAAGAAATTTAAAACTAACTAGATAGGTCACACTTTCGTAGGAAACACGATTGCATTGAGCGTATGCAACAAGCCGTTAAACCTCTAGGTGTCCCTAGTAGGACGAGTGGTGTCTCGTGAGGGTTTTCAGCGGATACTACCCACAAAATCCAAATGCAGTATGCTATGATTCTAATGAAACTACATGAATGCAATGGACATATGCAAATAAAAACGAAAAATGAAAACACGACTTGTTTCAGGAAAGTGGTACAACAAATTAAGTTAACAATTTCTAATCAGTTGATTTTATTTTAGATACCTCAACTTGTCACAAATTTTCAATATAAGTCAAGTTTTCAAATGTTAAATTCCAGTTTGGCCAGTTGGTTCGGTCGATAACATAGTGCAGCCATGAAATAGATTCTTCGGTTGCTTGGCACAGTTTGTAAAGTGGTATTCTATTTTCCTCATGTATGGCTAGCCAAATCAATAAGGTCAAGAAGTGTTTGGGTATCATCGCTTATTCTTTATTCTATAAAATTTTAAGATTTATGATTAAGTACATACACCTAAAAAGACCAAGGTTTACCACCCATGCACTGCCTCCCGGACTAACGGAGAGTGGGTAAAGAGCTTGGCGGATTGTGCAGGCCGACTTTGACTTCGTCAACAACGTGTCGGTAATCCTTAGATGTCCAATCCCATAAAATGAGACCAAGATATTCCAACTTTGACTTTGTCAACAACGTGTCGGATAGAGCTTGGCGGGTTTGCACACCAACGCTCGATATACAAGCAATGTTGGATACCCTTGGAATACTATTATTATTATTATCGAAAATATAAGCACGAAAGGGAGTTATGCGAATTCAACTTAACACAACTTAGTTTTAAAGATTTGAAAGGCCAATATAAGTATTTTAAGTCCTCCACTTATTTAAACAAAGTCTACAATATAGAATAGATTTCATGGCCATCACCTAAGAATCTCCCTATGTACCGGTTACGCTATTATCCCTCGAAATTAAACTTTTCATTATATTTCTTATTCGATCTAAGTTGAGAGAAAAAAATACTATCAACTGGCTAAAAATTGTAAACTTATTTTGTTGTATCACTTGAAAATGAGTCGTATTTCAAAAAAAAAATTTATGGTATGTTACTACAATCTAAGATGTATGAGGGTCCTACTTAAATGGCTGAAAATAAAAAGAAACAAAGAAAAATGAAAATGGATGAAATGCAGACTCCCCCCCCCCCACACTTGATTCAGACAGTGTCCCAACTGTCTAAGGCAGAAAAACAAAAATAAAATGAAAAAAAAAAAAACTGAAAAAGAAAAGTAAAAGAAAAAGAACGTGTACCACCTGGTTTCATGGTGGATGATCATGCAGATCGATAGAGTCATCTTCGTCATATTGCTCGAATTCCAAAAATGGTTTCAGTCGTTGACCGTTTACTTTGAAGACTATTCCATCCCTAGGATTTTCAATTTCAACCGCTCCATGAGGGTATACTGTTTTCACGACATAAGGTCCAGTCCATTGAGATCTAAGTTTTCCTGGAAACAAGTGAAGTCTAGAGTCGTATAAAAGAACTTTTTGACCTACATTGAATTTCTTACGAAGTATGTTTTTGTCGTGTTGGGCTTTGGTTCTTTCTTTGTAGATTTTCGCATTTTCATACGCCTCATTTCTTAATTCCTCTAATTCAAAATTTTGTAACTTCCTGTGTGAGCCGGCTTTTTCTAAGTCAAAGTTCAAAAATTTTATAGCCCAAAGAGCACGATGCTCTAATTCAAGAGGTAAGTGGCAGGCCTTTCCAAAGACTAATCGATATGGGGACATTCCTAGATTGGTTTTATAAGCAGTGCGAAAAGCCCAAAGTGCATCAATCAGTTTTACGGACCAATCTTTTCTGTTGGAATTCACAGTTTTCTCAAGAATTTGTTTGATTTGTCTATTGGAAACTTCTACTTGTCCACTGATTTGTGGATGGTAAGGTGTTGACAGCTTGTGTGTGATTGAGTATTTCTTGAGCAAGGACTCAAAAGCACGATTACAGAAGTGAGTGCCATTATCGCTAATGATAGCTCGAGGTGTGCCAAAGCGTGAAAAGATGTTTTCTTTAAGGAATTTGACAACAACCTTGTTGTCGTTGGTTTTGGTCGGAATGGCTTCAACCCATTTTGAGACATAATCTACCGCAAGCAAGATGTAAAGATTCCCAAATGAATTGGGGAATGGTCCCATGAAATCGATGCCCCAAACATCGAATAACTCAATCACTAAAATGGGGTTGAGAGGCATCATGTTTCGCTTAGAGATTCGACCCGTTCTTTGACATCGCTCACATTTAGAGCAAAATTCGAAAGCGTCACGGAAGAGTGTGGGCCAATAAAAACCGCTTTGCAAAACTTTTGCAGCAGTTTTTCTTGCTCCAAAATGACCGCCACAAGCGTGGTCATGTGAGAAGGAGAGAATACTTTGGTGTTCATGATCGGGCACACACCTTCGAATGATTTGGTCTGGACAGTATTTGAAAAGATATGGGTCGTCCCAATAGAAGTTTCGAACTTTCGAGAGAAATTTTTGTTTATCTTGTGTCGACCATTCAGCGGGCATTTGTTGTGTGACAAGATAATTCACAATGTCAGCGTACCAAGGGGTGTTAGAGATCGAAAGGAGTTGTTCGTCAGGAAAATAATCATCGATTTGAGTGTCGTTATCATTTTCGTGCACAATTCGAGAGAGATGATCAGCTACGACATTTTCAGAACCCTTTTTATCTCGTATTTCTATGTCAAATTCTTGAAGAAGAAGGATCCAACGGATCAAGCGGGCCTTGGCATCCTTCTTAGAAAGCAAATATCGTAAGGCAGCATGGTCAGTGTAAACTATGACTTTGGATCCTATGAGATATGGTCTGAATTTCTCAAGAGCGAAGACAACTGCCAAAAATTCCTTTTCAGTAGTTGAGTAATTCAGTTGGGCCTCGTTTAAGGTTTTGCTAGCGTAATAAATGACTCGAGGGAGTTTATCAATACGCTGACCCAAGATGGCTCCAATAGCAAAATCAGAAGCGTCGCACATAAGTTCGAAGGGTTGAGTCCAATCAGGAGGTTGAATGATGGGAGTTGTGGTCAAGAGTGATTTAAGAGTTTCAAAAGATGTTTTGCAATCATTGGAAAATTCAAACTTTACGTCTTTGGCAAGTAAATTCGAGAGAGGTTTTGAAATTTTCGAGAAATCCTTAATGAATCTTCTATAGAATCCTGCATGGCCAAGAAATGAACGAACATCTTTGACAGACTTAGGAGGTGGTAAATTAGCAATCAAATCGATTTTGGATTTATCGACTTCTAGGCCATCTTTGGAGACGACATGACCTAGAACTATCCCCCTTTTCACCATGAAATGACATTTTTCCCAATTAAGAACGAGTGATTTCTCCTTACAACGCTTAAGGACGAGTTCTAAATGAGTGAGGCATTGGGAAAAAGATGATCCATAGATTGAAAAATCGTCCATGAATATTTCCAAGAATTCTTCCACCATATCAGAGAAAATACTCATCATACACCTTTGGAAAGTCGCGGGGGCATTACAAAGACCAAAAGGCATGCGACGATAAGCAAAGGTTCCAAAGGGACAAGTAAAGGTGGTCTTATGTTGATCTTCCAAAGCAACAGGAATTTGGTTATAGCCAGAGTATCCATCGAGAAAACAGTAGTACTCATGTCATGCTAAACGTTCGAGCATTTGGTCAATAAAAGGCAAGGGAAAATGGTCTTTTCGTGTGGCTGAGTTAAGCTTTCGATAGTCGATGCACACACGCCATTTGGTTTTGATTTTTGTTGGGACGAGTTCATTACTGTCGTTTTTAATCACTGTGACTCCTGACTTCTTTGGTACAACTTGTACCGGACTCACCCAAGTACTGTCAGAGATGGGATAGATGATGTTATTGTCTAGACATTTGATTATCTCCTCCTTGACCACTTCTCTCATGTTTGGGTTTAATCGCCTTTGAGCCTCACGGGTGGGTTTAGCCTCATCAACTAAATGTATGCGATGTTCCACGATTGATGGGCTAATTCCCTTTATATCGCTCAGCTCCCATCCCAAGGCGTCCTTATTTTCCCGTAACGTTTCCAAAACTTTTTCTTCTTGGTCTTCGGTAAGATCAGAGGCCAAGATTACGGGGAAAGTTTCTGAGGAGTCTAGGTAGGCATACTTAAGGTCTGGTGGCAAGGGTTTGAGGTCAAACTTAGGAAGTTCTTGTGTAACAACATTGGTCAACATTCCTTGGTTAGATTCAGGTGACGAAGTGTCGGAGTCAAGAATTTTGTTTAGTTCAGAAATGTATTCGAGTTCATCGAAATCAGAGTTGAAATGATCAAGACACATTTTTAAGGCTTCAGAAGTGTCACTAGAGGTTTCATCAACTGTGGTTTGAATCATGTCAATTTCATCGCTCTCAAAATCCCTAGGTTGCTTGTTGAGATTAAAGATGTTTAGCTCAATGGTTAGGTGCCCGAAAGAAAGTCGAAGCTGACCATTCCTACAATTAATGACAGCATTAGAGGTTGTTAAGAAAGGGCGTCCTAAGATCAATGGTATTTGAACGTTGGGATTTGAGACAGGCTCTGTTTCTAGAACTATAAAATCGACAGGGAAATAAAACTGTTCGATCTGTATCAAGACGTCTTCGATAATTCCCAATGGCTTTTTGACTGATCGATCGGCTAGTTGAAGTGTGATGTTTGTTGGTTTAATCTCCCCTAGTCCAAGTTGACGATAGACAGTATAAGGGAGAAGGTTGACACTGGCACCAAGGTCAAGTAGAGCACGAGAGATATGGGTGTTTCCTATTTTGCAATCAATCGTAGGGCAGCCAGGGTCTTTATACTTGACTGGGGCAAGATTCGAAAGAACAGAGCTTGTATTTGCAGTTAGAAAGGCGGTTTTTGGGACATTGGTCGCACGTTTTTGTGTGCACAATTCCTTAAGACATTTGGCATATTGAGGGATTTGTTCAATGGTGTCTAAAAGAGGAATGTTCACACGGACTTGTTTGAAAATTTCCAGAATTTTATCGAAATTTGCAGCTTTCTTCTTATTATTGAGTCTATGAGGAAAAGGAGCTACTGGTTTTTCGATTCTGGGATGAGTTTCATCATTCGAAGAAGAAGGTGGTAGGGGTGTAGAAGATGAAATGTTGGGATTGCCAATATTAATTTTCGAAGGTGGGTCGGGTTTGCCGACGCTGGGAGAAGAACTGTTGGGATTGCCAACATTTAAGGGAATTTGAGGTTCAGAAGAATTGGCATTCGAAGCCAATGGATGATCATCAAGATTAGGGATTGGGGTCGAGTTAGAAGATTCGCCAGGGTTGCCCACGTTATTATCAATTCTCTTTCCAGATCGAAGGGTTGTAATAGCGTTGACTGGATTATGGTTTTCGTCCTCACAAGAATTTACAGTACGAGAGTTATATTTTGGATTCACCTCAGGTTGACTAGGCAACTTTCCTTTCTCGTTATTTTTCGCTAGTTCCTTTATCATATTCATCATTTGTTCCATTTGTTTTTCTAAACTCACAATGTCTGATGACGGTTGAGAAGATTGAGATGATTGGTTTGATGATTGAAAATTGGGGTGCCTATAAGGTTGTTTGGATTGAGGTGTAGCTTGAGAGGTTTGAGAATTGGGAAGTGGACCTTGGTAATTCGGGTTGGGAATAAAGGGTTGCACGTGAGATGGGTTAGCCGAATTATTGGGGTTCGACCAAGAAAAGTTTGGATGGTTCCTCCAACCAGGGTTGTACGTGGAAGAATAAGGATTATTTTGAGCTATGGCATTGGCTTGGTCCTGAGAGTAATAGTGGGGTAACCCTTCTCCGGCTTGAGGAGTTTGATTTTCTAAGGGAATTTGATTTGGGTCCACGACATGCACACCTCTAGTAGAAGTACGAATGGAAACACGAATCGATTCCCACTGCATGTCCTTTTCAGAATAATCTTCTAAAAACCGCCAAGCTTCATCGGCTGTTTTAGACATAAAGTCTCCTCCACACATTGATTCTAGTTGAGTTCTAGTCTGATAGTTTAGCCCTTCATATGCAATTTGACATAAGTGATCCTTTAAAATTCCATGATGAGGGCAACTATATAATAGCTGGTTGAATCTCTCAAAGTATTTTGAAAAAGTTTCCCCCTCATTTTGACAAAATTGGTTTATCTCCATTCGAATTTTTAGAGTTTTATGGAAAGGGAAAAACTTTTTCAAGAATGCAGTGACAAATTCATCCCAACTTCTTATGGAATGTCGTGGAAGAGAATTTAGCTATCTTTTAGCGCTTTCAAGTAGTGCAAATGGAAATAGCCTTAGCTTGATCGATTCGTTAGATAGTTGTTGCATTTTTGTTGTGGAAGCATACAATTCAAATTCACTCAGAAATTCATAAGCATTTTCAGACCCAGTAAATTTTGGTACCCCTTGGATAAAAGAATGTTTCAGCTCAAAATTGTTTCCTTCAGCTGGTGGGAACACAATGACAGATGGTTGAACGGTCCTAGTAGGATAACATCGATCACGAAGAGACAGGGGTCTATCCATTTGGATATTGAGGTTTTGAAAATTTTGATTTATTTGGTTTTGATCCCCGAAGTTTGGAAAATTTTGATTTACTCGATTTTGATCCAATTCGGTTGGAAAATTTTGGTTGATTCGAGAACCCCTAGGAGAATTTTGTTGGCTAACACTTTTTTCACTCATTGTTGTTGAATGCAAGCACAAAAATTCGCTACACTGAAGTTTTCTGTCCTTATTGGCTCTTAACCCAAAATTATAAAGTGATGCGTTTGATTACTTAGATCAAAAGATTTCTCAGCCAGTTAACGGACAGGGGTTATCGGTGCACCAGGAATCACCCTAGCAATGCAGCCGAAGGTTTAAGTACCTTAAGAATAACAACCGATATAATATTTACGAATCACCGTAATATTTATAAACGGTTATTTTTCTGCCGTAGTCTAGACACCGAGAAATAATTCGTTCCAAATGAATCAACTATCACAATATAATTAAGCCCTAGATGAGCCCGTGACTCCCTTAAGTCCAACGTCTAACCGTTATTATTAGTCAGATTATACGATGAAATGCAATTTGTGGGCTAAGGAAAGGGCGATGAAATCCCTCACCTTATGTGAATTGGGGTATTGCCCTTAACAGAATGAATAAAAGATGCAGAAACAACAGCAATCACACAAAATAACTGCAGAAATTAAAAATTGTACATTCAAAGCCGCTGCCCCTGCAGAAATTTTTTACAACAATTGTCTATATATTTTTTTCTTTTTCCTTTTGCAGCAGAGCACCTGTAGAGTTTTAAAAGTTTTCACCTTGATCGGCAGTCCTCCGGTGAATTTGGGAAGCGCTAGCGCGTTCACACCCCACTTGGTGTGCAACCGCTCCAACCCATCTGAATCGTCCGCTGCTTTCTGTTGTTGTCCCCTTCTATTAATTGCTTGACTGCGCTAATTTTTTTTTTTTAAGACCTTTTTTTAAATTTCAGCTGTACCTGTTTTGAATTTTTTTTTTAAAGAAAAGAGAATAAAAACAATCGAAAAGTAAAAAGAAAACTTGAAAAAGAAAAGGAAAAAAATAAACTGACAACTGACTCGACTAGAAGAAATAAACAACTAAAACTACTTAGCAAAGAAGAAAAAAATATTAAGAACTATGCCTAAAAAAAAAAAAAAAAAACTCAATGCTCTCTCTTTTTTTTTTTTTTTTGAATGAAGGAGAGGAGATGAATAACAAAATGAACCTAAAGTAAAGAGACTGACTTGATGAAAACTAAATTTCACTAAAAACTTGAAAACGACTAAACTAAACTAAAAATGAAAAGAAAAAAAATAACTAAACCCAACAAAGATTAGAGCTCAGCTTAAAAAAAAAAAAGAACTGGGCCAAATTAAAGTATAAGAAACAGGGCCCAACAACTAAACTCAAACCACCGTGGTTTGTCCAAGCGTCGATCAATCCAGAGGGGACAGTCAACTCAAAATCACGCCCCTTATTTTTCCAAAATAAGAGCACCCTTCTTTTTATAAATTCCAGTCAATCCTAAAAGCAAATGCATTCCCTCGTATAGTTTTCTAATATTCAACAAGTTCCCAAAATAAAATACAAGCACATCTCCTCCCTTTTTTTTCTTAGAATAAAAAAAAAAAAAAAAATGAGATTCATGGCTTGAATCGGGTATTTGCGGTTCTCGAATTGGTTTCCAGGGTTCGAATAGCTGTAATTTTTTTTTTTTTTGAATTGTGATTGATGGGATGATTTCTGGTAAAACCGGCGATTTTGGATGCTATTCGTTGAAGGGAGTGCGATTTTGGTGAGGTAGTTTGATAGTTGCGGTTAAGATCCAAGTGCTTCTGGGTTCGGAAGCGATGGACGATGGCGTTTCCGATTGCTGGGTTTGTAGAGGTGAGGGTTTTGTGAAGAAGGGGGTCTGTTGATAGTGATCGGCAACTGAGATGTACGGTGTACTTCAGATCTTTGCGCGGAGATCGAAGATGGGTTCCGTGTGGTATCAGACTGCCGTTTTGGTTGGGGGTATTTTGTGAAGAAAAGTTAATGGAGCTATGATGTGGTTATGAGGCAGCGTGATGAAGAGGATGAACGTGGGTAGAAGTTGAAAATGGATAGAAAGGAAGATAGTGAATGTCGCTGTGCGGGTTGTGGTGAACGTTGGTTTTGGTGTGATGATGTTTGGGTATTTGATTGGTTGATGGCGTTTGGTGATTAGAGGATTTGTGGGTCGTGGTGGAGGCAGAAGTTAGTATGGCAGGAGGGGACGTGACAGGGTGGTGGTTTTTGTGAACGTGGTGATTTGCGGTTTCTGCTTTTGAAGGAACCTGGTACTGGAATATGGTATGTTTAGGGTTGGGTGGACAGAGGTTGATAGAGAGATGGCACTGTGGACGTTGAGTGTAGTGGAAGATTAGAAAGGATATGTAATGGCGATGGGAATTTGATTTTGGCACAAGGCAGTGGCTAAAACGTGATGGCAGTGGGTATATGATGGGGATTGTGTGATGGTGTAAGAGTGAAAGACAGGTAGAAGATTGGGTGTATGGTTTTGGTAAATGGCAGAGGGGAATATAGAAGGAAGAAATAGAAACGGAAAGATGGATTTTTTTTTTTTTTTTTGTTTGGTAAGACCTGTAAAAGAAGAAAGATATTTGTAGAAAATTGATTGAGTAAAAAGGGAAAGAAATAAAAAGAAAGAGAAAATAAGGTTGCAAAGGCAGAAAATCAGTGAGGTGGTAGAAAGATGGAAAAAGGAAAAGAATTAAAAGAAAAAGCAGAAAGTTTTTTTTTTTTTTTAGAACAAAATCAAACAAAAATAAAAAACAAGAATAAAACAAAACTAACACGAATCAGAATTTAAATAAACAACAAAATTTAATCGTTACCTCCCCGGCAACGGCGCCAAAAACTTGATCGACGCTAGTCTATGAATTAGAAAAGCGCGACATTTGTAATAAATTTTGCAAGCATACAGGTGTGTAGCATACAGGTCGAACACAGGGAGGAAAGTTAAATTTTATTATTTATATGTTTCGTGGGCGTGTTAGACGAACTTTGGAGGTTGATTTTGCAAAACAAAACAAAATTAAAACTTTAATTTGATTCAGAACAGATCTAACTGAACCGACGATCAAATCACAATTTCAATGGAAAGCAAATGAAACTATGAATTAGATTTGAATCTAATCAAACCCAATTTGACCTAAGAAAATAATAAAAAGCGGAAATTGAAATTGCAGAAATTGAAATAACAAACAAGAATTAAAATTAGGATTTCCGCTGAATCTAATCAGACGGTAAATCACTAATGCAAATAAGTGCAAAATACAAATAGTGTTCTACCGAATCTAATCGTATAGACAACACTAGTTGCTAAGAAAACAAAAGAAATGCAGAAAATAAAAGAGAAAGAAGAACTTTTATTAGAACAATGGAATAAGAGATGAGATAGGATGGTGGCTACAATGCCATTACAAGGGTATATATAGGGTAGATAGCCAAACCCTAACCCTAACCCTAATGGTAAATGGGCCTGGTCATTACACCACTAATTAGTTTACAATGAGAAACATAAATGGGCCTTAGATAAATAAAGCAAATTTGAGCCTTTTCTCTTTTTCCTCTTGCTTCCTTGATATTTCTTCATTGATTTGTGATGTGCAAAGCCTTTTTATCACTCCTTTTCTTGTCCAACAGCAACTAGATGTGATATCTTCATCTACAATTCTTCAAAATGCAAATACACAGCAAATTGAACTCTATTTCTCTACATTTCTGGTTGCATGCGGGCTGGGTTGGACTATTTGTAAAAATAACAAAACAATACCCAAGTAATATTTATTTATATACAAAAGATAAGATATAAGAGCATAAAATAAACACATTTCTATGTCAATCAATACACTATCGGCAGGTGGTCCCATACCTTGTCAAAGTCGGAATCGAATCTCCAATAAGTGTCCGCGAGTTTGATTTGTATACTATATATGTAGAGCGTGAGATGCAAGCGTTCTACTAGATTTTAATTACTTGTGATTAGACATTATTATAATATTAGATAATATATGATTTCCAAAGTGTTTTGGGTTATCGTAAGGTAAAAACCGTCCGTGTTTATGTGTGGATTGGTCTTACGATTATCTTTTCTTTCGAAAGGATTTTGAAAGTTAAACCAAATGATTTGAGTTTACTCACACCAGTCCCATGACTGACCCAGAGTTTATTTTGTTTTGTTTTCCCTAAACTCTTGGGTGCCCAAATTTGTACGGGCAGTCAAGTAGTCAGGATTTACAGGTATGCTTGAAGAGCTTGGAGCAGGAGGCTTCAAGATTTTTTTCTAGCTATTGATTATTCCGCTGTGATGAAAGTGTTGTACTCTGATAATGGTATGATATACATATACTACTTTGATTTCAAGATATGTTGTCTATTATATTTTATTCATTCCGCTGTGAGATTCGTGTTACTCTGATGTTGTTGTGTTCTTCTTCTTCTGTTCTAATTTTCTATCTTATCTATCCTCACCCTCTAATTTCTTTCTTGGACTATCCGGTAATTTCGAATTTTGATTGTTCGATAGGTGTTATATATCGGATAACCAAGGTCGTTTTTTCCCGGGTCGTTACAGTATGTCGACCAGTTGGTCGACAAACTGTGTGAGCGTTAATTATCTATATTTAATGCTTATGCAGTTGTGTGGTGCACTATGGATGATGGTTGACTATTTATCGTTGCTATTATATACATGTGTTCTATGGAATCCATATAATTAACATTATATGGTAATTGATTGGGCCTCATTCCAATTGGGAAAATAAAGAATATTATAAAATATACATTCTTGTGTTGAATAGGATAAATAGTCATGTGTTGACGGTGCTCATGTGTTGAGAATATTCATGTGTTGAAAGAAATATAGATTCATGTGTTGAATAGAATAAATATTCATTTGTTGAATAGAATAATGAATTTATTGAAATATATAAAGCCGTGTTGATTAGAGATGCGCCATTTTGATGTGAGCAATATTTATATCGATTATATTCGTTTTTAAAATGATTGTAGTAAAAGAAGTGATTTCAAAATATAACGTTTTGAAAATATTATCATTTATATAGTATTGATATGAAATATTCAATTTTGATTCGAAATTGTATGAAGTTGAAATCGTTTCGAAAATGAATTTAAAACGATTTATAAAATACGTTTTAAAAGGAAATCGACGAAATATATATATATATATATATATATATATAATATATATATATATATTACATATAACGGCCTGAATAGAACGCGCCGCGCTGTGGCAGTTCGCGAATTTTGACCATTGACTTCGAATTGACGTTGCGGGAGATCCGACCGTCGAATTCTCCTGAAACTGGAACCATTGGGTTCGTATTGAAAAGAGCTTTATAACGAATATTTGAAATTAGAAATCTAACTGTTGGATTTGGAATTATGTCCAAATCAAATTTGGAAAAGGTCACTGTAAGTGCAGTTCGATGGTCGTTGATGGAAATCGACTGTACGGGCTTTGATAAAATTATTAAAAATATCAATAATTTGTGTAGAATCATAAGAAATGATTTGTGAAGAATTAGGGTGAAAATTCCACCCTTGAAAAGATAAAAATAGATTTTTATCGAAATGAACTAGTTTTGAACTAGAATTAAAATCAATTTATTTTTGAAATAAATAAATTGAATTTGAAGGTGGTTTTAAAAATAATCAGAATTTCCAATACGTGAACTGGGATGGATTTGAATCGAAATTATCCTCGGAATTTTTCGATGTTGGATTTCGTGATTACACAGATATTGTTATGGGAATTTGAAAGATATATTTATATCGTTATTTCCAATACGATATTTGTTGGTCGTAGAATTTGATATTGAATATAAGCCGATATATTTTCTATTTAGAGCCTTGTATTTAATATCAAACGTGATTTGGGTTTGTCGTGAATGGTGTCTTCATTAACACTATTCTTAAGCCCAGTTGAGAAAAAGATTAAATCTTTCTATTTAGATTTAATGAAGTGTACCAATTAAATAATGTATAATTGGAATTGAATTTGAATATGATTTTGGGTTTATCATGAACCGTGTTTTAGATGACATTGGTTCTTTAACCTAGTTAAAGACAGGATATTGATTTTAGAAAAGATTAAAACTAAGTGGAGTTTTAATGAATCTTTAATTAGATTGAAAGTGAATTGATTATTTAAATTATCAAATCTGAAGGGTGATCGGGATTGGAGTACCACCAGTTTTGCTCCAAAGCGGTAGTTAAATCTTTAATTAGATTTGAATGTGAAATGGTAATTAATTTTACCGATAACAACGTGGTGTTAGATATGGAGTATCACCAGTTTTGCTCCATGGGATGAATAGGTTGGAATTGGGAAATAAAATAAATAATTACTTGGGTGTGGTTCGCTAATCCCGACTAGTTTGGAAAACCATAATATGGTTTGAAATGATATCCAAAGGAAGATTAAAGAATAAATTTAGCGGAATTTATCTTTGATAAAATCAATGGGAACCTTTCCCTAAGAATGTGAAAATTTTGAATAAAAGAATATTCTAAATTGGAATGAGGCATTTTTTGTGTTTGTGTAACATTTGTTTATTATATATGTAGGTTATTTAGAAAGGCCGGGTTATAGCCATTCTGAATAACCGATTCGACGATATGTCGAAGATGAAAACAGTGGTTAAAGACCAGAAGTCTTCACATCGTTTGGGTGATTGTTGATGATCTTGATTGGGCTGTACACCCAAGAGGAGAGAAACAGTTGGTGATCGTCCAGACGTGCTTGGAGATCGACGGATATGCGAGGAAAGTGCCTCCAGTTTCGTTCAGACCCAGAACAAACTTGTAAATGGACTGTGTGTCTGACATTGGATTTTATTCTGTGTTGATTGATCTCTATTAAATATACATCTGTTTGGCGGTGGAGAATTTATTCTCTTGCTTAACACCCTTCTCTGAGACGTACGAGCTCAAAGGTTGTATATCGATGGACATCAGTCGCATGGAGTGAATTGCCAGTGTGGCACGCGTAAGTCACAATTGATCAAGGTTCTGTTGAAAAGAAAAGTCGTGTGGTTGATGATCAAAGCACGGCCTGTGTGGAGTAGCTTTGTGTATTGCGTGAATTCGCGAGCCTAACACCTCGGTATGAGTCAAAAACGGGATAAGGACCCAAGGAGTGCACGACGTTTCTTTCTATCTAGTGGTGGTGTCAATGCTTAAACTGGCTGACATTTATATAATTTTCACCTGTGTGGTTGTTGGATGCGAGGCGCCTCAGATATAGGTCCTATAGGACTGGGAAACGTGTGTTCAGGAATAACTAATCCTCAAAAGTAAGAGAGGACCGGCCTTGGAGGTTCCAAAGGATCATAGTGGGGTTCTGAGACATTTGCTAGAGTGTCTCTAATCGGAGAGGAGCGTGCTCCTTGCCTCGACTCATGACGGAAATCCAATTTTCAATACGTGATATTGCAGTTTTATTTATAGAACCTAGTATGGCAACATAGTGGTATGGGTCATTCATGCCGCCTATGATTGATATTTATGATTGAAATTATTTTGACACTATACACTTATTATTGTATCAAATAATGAGTTTTTAACGTATCAAGCATGCTTTGGCTATTATAAGGTAAAAATCCTATCCTCCGGCTTACGTTGCATTGTGTGATGGGACCTGGGTCTTATAATAGCTTCATTTTTCTTTATTTAGCATTGTGCTGTTTGCTTTATGCACTGGTATTCTTGGGAGGAAACCCGTTCCGTGTTATATGGCATGGTCCCTTGATTTACCGAACTTTAAAATAAAGATTAATAACTGTTTTAGTTCTCTCACCAGTCACATGACTGACCTGGAGTTTATTGTTTTAACCTACACTCTGGGTGCCCCTATTTTCCACACGGGCAGCTAGTAGTTTTGGTTTTGCAGATTTATATTCACAGGACCCTGATTTACAGCTGGAACGATGCTCGGAAAGCTCTGTATCCGTGTATCACTTTCAGCTGTGTTTTGTATTGTTTTTCCGCTGCTATGTAATTTATTGTAATCTCTGATATTTTTCGAATGTGTAATATTTATTCATACTCTGTATATTCTTGTATTCTGATGGAATTGTTGTAATAAGCAATGAAATGTTCTTCTGTCTGAGTTCTATTTTGTCTTGTCCTCAACGCAATCCGGGCTTTCCTTAACGGGGAAGTACGGGTCACTATAGTGGTATCAGAGCTTTGGTTTACATAGCTCGAGAATAAGACACATTAGAACCAAATGAAAGAATTCATCTGATATTGGATTAGTAATATCCAATGAGAATGACTCGCTAGAGATAGGATCAGTAGTATCCTAGAACGAGTGTGAAGAGTATATTTTTCAAATGAAAACAGTATTGTTTTGAAAATTTAAACCATTTTATACGTATTTGAATATTTATTTTTTTTGGATTTGGACAATCCAATATATAAAGATTTCGCGTATACGCGTCATGAACGTATATTCGAAGTTTTAATATACTAGATAGATATAGAATCACACTCAAGTCGCTCGGGGATAATTCTGGTGATGTCTGGACATCTTCAGTATTTATTTTCGTGTTTCGAAGGTGCTATATCTATATATTTCCATTAGACTGGTGTGAGAACCAAAACTAGATAGGATTATTTGTTGTGATTTGGCATCAAAACATGATTTTTCTGTATATATATCAAATTATGAATTTGAAATGATAATTTACTAATTGATTGATGGTTGTGTTGTTTGTTTATTTATTTGATATTTTGAACCATTTATCCTAATTGAACCAAATAGCGAATTGTATTGAAAATTGGTCACATTTGCTTGCATATACATGTACTTACATTGAACATGTCATAGCAAGGAGGCTAGAGCAGAAGAATAAAATTGTTTACCCGACAAATAGGTACATGTTTACCGTAATTTACTATTTTATTTGGGTGATGATGATTTTATGAGCCGATTGGCTAGCCGCTTTTTTCTTTTTCTTTTGGACTGAAGAAGGCCATGGGAGGCTAAATGAAATATCCCGAATCCCCGGTGCAGGGTAGGTTACGGCGAAATTTTTCGAAAATTTAGGGTGTTAGACAAATTTTTGAAAATTTTGAAAAGTTCTTAGAAACTGAAAAGTTGAAGAACTTAAGCCGTAATGAAAATAATGGAAATTGAGTTGATTAGTTAAACAACTTTCATCTTCGTTCCTTTTCGGGGACGAAAAGTTTTAAGTGGGGGAGAATGTAACAACCCGGAAATGCGAGCCAATTTAAATTTTTTATTTTGGCAATTTTAGCCAATTTTGAATATTTAAAATGAATTATTTTAAATAATAATGATGAGAAATTTATTTTGAATAGAATTCGAACGAATATTTATATAGATCGTCGTTAGGATATAAATATTTATTTATATATATAAAAAGGAATTGAAAATGGCGCCGTAGTTCGATAATTCGATTTCAAATTTCAATTGAAGGTACCGGGTGCAATATAAACCAGATTTTAGCGAAACCAAGAATAATAGAATCTAATTGAGAATATCTTTTCAACGAATCCGAAAAATCGAAATTTCATAGCGGGAATCAAAAGTTATGCCCAGTTGAAAATTCAGAATAGTCGCTATGGAATTCTGGCAATTAAAAATAGCCATTTTGCAAACGACCTCGTATTTCGACGAAACCAATTTTTTTGGATCCGGTATGTCTAATTATTGCTAGATTCCAATTTTCATAATTTTTCGAATCAATATGTGAGCATGGCAAAGGAAAACGCGTTTGACTAGTTTCAGTTGATTTTAATCAACTGGAAAATGGCCATTTTTCAAACGGTCTCGGAATTTAACGAAATTTGTTTTGTTAGGACCGTAACGTCAATACGAAGCTAGAAAATATTTTTCGGGAATTTTTCGAGTTAGCATGTGACCCCGGTAAATTGAAATGCACGTTCAAATTCAATATATAGATTTATATTTTGATTTTGACGGAAACTGATCAAAACAATCGAATCGGCCTACGATACATAACCCATTGTGTTCGGAATGGGCGTAATTAACTTGGGACGACAGGCGGTGGGGTGGGTTCGATTTCGAGTTCAAAAATAAAAGTCACTTTTTGAAATTAAAATAAATAATAAAATATATAATTCCCTTATATCCTCTCTTCCCTTTTTCCTCAACCCCCCCCCCCCCCCCCCGTTCAAATTCATTTCGAAATAAAATAAAAAAGAAGAAGAAGAAAATGGGGGGACGTCGATCCTCAACCGCTCGCACCACCGTCGAAGCGCGGCCTCCCCCAGCCTCGCGCCCTCGCCTCCAGCCCCCCTCCTCCATTCCTGCTCCTCCTCTCCTCCTCCCCCTCTTCAGAATCAATCGCCGAGGCCCTCTTAAAACCCTAACGTCACTCTCCATCTCGCCGCCACCCCCTGTCGTGCCACCTACAAGCCGCGCCGCCTCCCTTTACCTCAGACCGCCATCTCCTACCCCAAATACAAACTGACTGTAAGTTTTTACTTTGTTTGTTTATTTATAGTTATTTGAAGTGGTTAGTTTATAAAAAGATAGTTTTTCAGTTTATTAAAATATGATTTTTATTTATAATAAAGTTTTTTTACATGAGAAAGGATATGTTTTAACATAATAAAGTTTTGATGTTTACCATGAGAAAGTGTATAATTTTTATACATATAAAGTTATGATTTTCTTTCTAATAAAAGTGGGATTTTTACAATTAAAAATATAATTTTTATAGTATAGAAAGTATAAAAATACGATTTTATATTATATAGATAGTAAAAATATCATCTTTATATATGTAGCGAAATAAAAATCTGATTTTTATTATATATACGTTGAAATAAAAATGTGATTTTTATAACGATGAAATCTTTATATTTGAAAAGGCGAAATCTTTATATTTGAAAAGGCGAAGTCTTTATATGTGAAAAGGCGAAATCTTTATATTTGAAATGGCGAAGTCTTTATGTAGAGAATATCATAATAAAAATATAATCTTTATTATATGTACATCGATGTAAAAATAGAATTTTTATCTATATAGTAGCGATGTAAAAAATAGAATTTTTATCTATATAGCATCGATGTAAAAATAGAATTTTTATCCATATGGAGTGATTATAAATATGATTTTTGTATACATAGCAAATAATATAAAAATGCGATTTTTATATATGTAGTGGCTACGGGAAACGAAAGTGACAAAAGGCGAGAACGACGAAGATTTCTACATAAGAAGAGTCGTGGTATTGGATTAGCTAGTCGGTGAGAACTTCTTACTTTGAATTTTCTTTTCTAGTTAAAATATATACTAGGATGCAAACGGTGCTTAGCAGCACCCGACACCCGTCGTCGACAGACCATTGATGGCTTGTATGTTTGATTGTTTGATGTGTTTTGAAAATTGATTGTGTGATGTGATGTGAAATGAAATAAAATATTTATATGGTTAAAAATATTTGATCGTTAAAAATATTATTTTGAACGTGTGTGTGTGAATAAAAATAAGTGTTTGTTGATTTGAAACCCCACACGGGTGTTGGGATGATATTTGGCATACACTAATCCCAATTATTTAATTGTATGTCGATCGATTGGTCGACAGACCGTGTGAGCGTTAATTATCGATATTTAATGCTTATGCAGTTGTGTGGTGCATTTTGGATGATGGTTGACTATTTATCGTTGCTATTATATACATGTGTTGTACAGAATCCATATAATTAACATTAATTGGTAATTGATTGGTCCTCATTCCAATTGGGAAAATAAACAATATTGTAAAATATACATTCATGTGTTTAATAAGATAAATAGTCATGTGTTGACGGTGCTCATGTGTTGAGAATATTCACGTGTTTAAAGAAATATAGATTCATGTGTTGAATAAAATAAATATTCATTTGTTGAATAGAATAACGAATTTATTGAAATATATAAAGCCGTGTTGATTAGATATGCGCCATTTTGACGTGAGCGATATTTATATCGATTATATTCGTTTTTAAAATGATTATAGAAAAAGAAGTGATTTCAAAATATAACGTTTTGAAAATATTATCATTTATATAGTAATGATATGAAATATTCAATTTTGATTCGAAATTGTATATGAAGTTGAAATCGTTTCGAAAATGAATTTAAAACGATTTATAAAATATGTTTTAAAAGGAAATCGATGAAATATATATATAATATATATATTGGCCAGAATAGAACGCGCCGCGCTACGGCAGTTCGCGAATTTCGACCATTGACTTCGATTTGACGTTGCGGGAGATCCGACCGTCGGATTCTCCTGAAACCGGAACCGTTGGGTTCGTATCGAAAAGAGATTTCTAACGAATATTTGAAATTAGAAATATAACGGTTGGATTTGGAATTATGTCCAAATCAAATTTGGAAAAGGTCGGTGTAAGTGCAGTTCGATGGTCGTTGATGAAAATCGACTGTACGGCTTTGATAAAATTATTAAAAATATCAATAATTTGTGTAAAATCATAAGAAATGATTTGTGAAGAATTGGCGTGAAAATTCCACCTTTGAAAAGATAAAAATAGATTTTTATCGAAATGAACTAGTTTTGAACTAGAATTAAAATCAATTTATTTTTGAAATAAATAAATTGAATTTGAAGGTGGTTTTACAAATAATCAGAATTTCCAATACGTGAATTGGGATGGATTTGAATCGAAATTATCTTCGGAATTTTTCGATGTTGGATTTTGTGATTATACAGTTATTGTTATGGGAATTTGAAAGATATATTTATACCGTTATTTCCAATACGATATTTGTTGGTTGTAGAATTTGATATTGAATATAAGCCGATATATTTTCTATTCAGAGCCTTGTATTTAATATCAAATGTGATTTGGGTTTGTCGTGAATGGTGTCTTCATTAACACTATTCTTAAGCCCAGTTGAGAAAAAGATTAAATCTTTCTATTTAGAATAAATGAAGTGTACCAATTAAATAATGTTTAATTGGAATTGAATTTGAATGTGATTTTGGGTTTATCATGAACCGTGTTTTAGATGACGTTGGTTCTTTAACCCAGTTAAAGATAGGATATTGATTTTTGAAAAGATTAAAACTAAGTGGAGTTTTAATGAATCTTTAATTTGATTGAAAGTGAATTGATTATTTAAATTATCAAATCTGAAGGGTGATCGAGATTGGAGTACCACCAGTTTTGCTCCAAAGCGATAGTTAAATCTTTAATTAGATTTGAACGTGAAATGGTAATTAATTTTACCGATAACACCGAGGTGTTAGATATGGAATATCACCGGTTTTTCTCCATGGGATGAATAGGTTGGAATTGGGAAATAAAATAAATAATTACTTCGGTGTGGTTCGCTAATCCCGACTAGTTTGGAAAACCATAATATGGTTTGAAATGATATCCAAAGGATGATTAAATAATAAATTTAGAGGAATTTATCATTGATAAAATTATATGGGAACCTTTCCCTAAGAATGTGAAAATTTTGAATAAAAGAATATTCTGAATTGGAATGAGGCGTTTGTTGTGTTTATGTAACATTTGTTTATTATATACGTGGGTTATTTAGAAAGGCCGGGTTATACCCATTCGAAATAACTGATTCGACGATATGTCGAAGATGAAGACGGTGGCTAAAGACCGGAAGTCTTCACATCATTTGGGTGATTGCAGATGATCTTGATTGGGCTGTACACCCAAGAGGAGAGAAACAGTTGGTGATCGTCCAGACGTGCTTGGAGATCGATGGATATGCAAGG
Source organism: Allium sativum (assembly GCA_030737875.1). NCBI lineage: Eukaryota > Viridiplantae > Streptophyta > Magnoliopsida > Asparagales > Amaryllidaceae > Allium > Allium sativum. The sequence goes on from CM060923.1 coordinate 164,906,921, forward strand.
AAAGTGCCTCCGGTTTCGTTCAGACCTAGAACGAACTTGTAAATGGACTGTTTGTCTGACATTGGATTTTATTCTGTGTTGATTGATCTCTATTAAATATACATCTGTTTGGCGGTGGAGAATTTATTCTCTTGCTTAACGCCCTTCTTTGAGTCGTACGAGCTCAGAGGTTGTATATAGATGGACATCAGTTGCATGGAGTGAATTGCCAGTGTGGCACGCGTAAGTGGCAATTGATAAAGGCTTCTGTTGAAAACCAAAGTCTTGTGGTTGATGATCAAAGCATGGCATGTGTGGCATAGCTTTGTGTATAGCATGAATTCGCGAGCGTCATACCTCGGTATGAGTCAAAAACGGGATAAGGACCCAAGGAGTGCAACGACGTTTCTTTCTAGCTAGCGGTGGTGTCAGTGCTTAAACTGGCTGACATTTATATACTTTTCACCTGTGTGGTTTATGGATGCAAGGCGCCTCAGATATAGGACCTATAGGATCGGGAAACTTGTGTTCCGGAATAACTAATCCTCAAAAGTAAGAGAGGGCCGGCCTTGGAGGTTTCAAAGGATCATAGTGGGCTCCTGAGACATTTGCTAGAGTGTCTCGAATCGGAGAGGAGCTTGCCCCTTGCCTAGACTCATGACTGAAATCCAATTTCCAATACGTGACATTGCGGTTTTATTTGTAGAACCTAGTATGGTGACATAGTTGTATGGGTCATTCATGCCGCCTATGATTGATATTTATGATTGAAATTGTTTTGACACTATACACTTATTATAGTATCAAATAATGTGTTTTTAACGTATCAAGCATGCTTTGGCTATTATAAGGTAAAAACCATATCCTCCGGCTTGCGTTGCATTGTGTGATGGGACTTGGGTCATATAATAGCTTCATTTTTTTTATTTAGCACTGCGTTGTTTGTTTTATGCACTGGTATTCTTGGGAGGAAACCCGTTCTGTGCTATACGGCGTGTTCCCTTGATTTACCGAACTTTAAAATAAAGATTAATAACTGTTTTAGTTCTCATACCAGTCACATGACTGACCTGGAGTTTATTGTTTTAACCTAAACTCTGGGTGCCCCTATTTTCCACACGGGCAACTAGTAATTTTGGTTTTGCAGATTTATATTCACAGGATCCTGATTTACAGCTGGAACGATGCTCGGAAAGCTCTGTATCCGTGTATCACTTTCAGTTGTGTTTTGTATTGTTTTTCCGCTGCTATGTAATTTATTGTAATCTCTGATATTTGTCGAATGTGTAACATTTATTCATACTCTGTATATTCTTGTATTCTGATGGAATTGTTGTAATAAGTAATGAAATCTGATATTTGCCTGAGAACTCACCGCACCCACTGAGCCACCGCGTCTCGCCTCCGATCATCCACGACCCACCCAGAAGCTCCGGCGCCACCTCAGCAAACACCATCCTCCCCCAGCGCTGAAACATCCCCCCCTTTTTCTTCTAAGAGCTATAAGTTCTTTAATTTATTTTGTTTTGTTTAATTTATTTTTGCAAATAAAATCTGAAATTTTTTATGTAGAAGGTTTACATTTTTATACAAAGGAAGTTAATATTTTTACACAGGGAAAGACGATATTTTTAAATTATGAAAGATTTGATTTTTATACGTTCAAAGATAGGATTTTTATCTATGTGAACAACGAATAAAGATGAGATTTTTATTGTATAAATGGCAAGGTATGGAGGGGATTTTTATGTGTATGACAACGGCATAAAGAAACGATTTTTATTTATTCATTAGCAAAAGAATTAAAAATTCGATTTTTAATTTATAGAAAGAATAAAAATATGATTTTTATAAAGTAGAAGTAATAAAAATATGATTTTTTATAAAGTGGAGAATATAAAAATATTATCTTTATATAGTAGAGATTATAGAAATACGATCTATATATGTGTTATAGCGAATTAACTATATAAAGAAGTGATTTTGTTTAAAATATAAATTGAGATTTTTATATAGAATAAGCATTGTAAAAATATATATGAAGTAGAAATAAAAATATGATTTTTATTTATTGAAAAGAAGTAATAAAAATATAATTTTTATTATGAACAGCGTGAAAAGAGCTGCCGTAGAATTTCAAACAAATTCAGATGATTCAGCAGTTCACAAGCAAAGCACGGCGGAGTGGAACCCTCTATGAGAACTTCTCACTTTTAATTTAATTTTCTAGTTAAAATATATACTAGGATGCAGACGGTGTTTAGTAGCACCTGACACCCATCGTCCACAGACCATGGACGGCTTGTATGCTTGTTTGTTTGATTTTGATGTGTAGTTGATTGTGTGATGTGATGTGAAACGAAATAAAATATTTTTTAGTGGAAAATATTATATAGTTAAAAATAGAATTTTTAACGTGTATATGAAATGAAATAAATTAATATAAAAAAATCGAACGATTTGTTTATATACACACATTTGACTGATATTGATTGGGACGATAAATTTTACACATCGCCCAACCGCACAAATAAAATCTGTGTTTGATTGTTTGAAACCCCACACGGGTATTAGGATGATATATTACATACACTTATCCCAATAATTAGTTGTATGTTGATCGATCGATTGACAGACCGTTATAAGCGTTAGATATTTATATTCGATGCTTATACAGTGTAGAATGCACTTTGGATGATGGTTGATTATTCATCATTGTTGATATATACATGCATTATATGGAAATCCATAGAAATAAAATCTATGGTAATTGATTGGGCTTCATTCCAGTTTTTAAATAGAAATATTTGAAATAGAAATATATGAAATAGAAATATTTGAAATAGAAATATTTGAAATAGAAATATTTGAAATAGAAATATTTGAAAAAGAAATATTTGAAATAGAATATTCGAAAATAGAAATATATGAAGCCGTGTTGATTAGATTGACGCCATTTTGACGTGAACGATATTTATATCTATTTTATTCATTTTATAATGAATGTCGAAATTGATTTCAAAATATGATATTTTGAAAAGAATAGGAATTTGAATTGAAATTGAATGCTGTAATGACACGGATTTCGCCCGGACCTAATCGATCGCTAAATCGACCAAGACCGTTCAAATCCCGCATACGCTAAGTCTGGGTATACAACACATCAGAACAAATAACAGAAGACTTTTATAAACATCATAATAATGTTACATCAGAGTACAAAATATCAGAGTATATCGAAATATAATCAATACAGCAGAAGATGATTTTACAATAAATGTAATAAAGTGCACAACGGAAATTAAATAAAGTAACATAGCAGAAGACGATAAATGCTCTGGACACGGCTTTTCGCTTCGATCCAGAATTCTGCTAAACATATCTACAAAATAAAACTACTCGATTACCCATGTGGAAAATAGGGGCACCCGAGTTTGCAAGGGAAAAGCAAACTATGGGTCAGTCATGGGACTGGTGTGAGAAACTCTAAACAGTTATAGTTAACTTATTTAATAATATGGCATATCACGGGACCACGCCGCTAACGCGGAATGGGTTTACCCCCATGAATGCCAGTGTATAAACAACAATCAATATAGATATATGGATTTACTATGCATCAATCAACATGAAATATCCCAATCTACCCACTTAGATTAATCACTACACTTAGATTTTCCAAATCCAATTCAATTTACAGAAGTTATTCGTTTGAATTTTATTCCCGATTTCTTATTTCAAATCGTTTGAAATACCTATCTAACTTTCTATATCAAAGTAGATTTCACTTCGGGATCTCAAATCAAATCGTTTGGAAATATGAATTCCAAAACATAACAATGCATACAAACAAGTATGCAACCAAATATCGTGCTCCCCATCGACAAGGCAAAGGGTATGCACCTCGCAACTCGATATACAAATGTGCACCTGCCCCACATAGGAGCAGGCTACACCGACGATGCACCTACCCCACACAGGAGTTGGCTACACCGACCTCTCACCCATACTTTTAGTCTCAGGGTTACCCGAATCTTTAGCCACACACTAAATCATTTCATATCCCGAAGTAGGGAAAATCATTTCACAACGTAATAATCACAAGTACTTTCAAAATATAGTACTTCACATCAGTAATTCACACATATGATCAGTCACTATTAATCACATAACCTTTGAGCTCATACGTCTCAAAGAATGGTGTTAAGCAAGAGAATAAATTCTCCGCCACCAAACAGATACATCATAAATAGCAACTAATCGAATATGTGATGAACCACAACGTAACACATAATACAATTCTAAATCATTTTAGAAATCATCGGGTTTTGGGCCTCGAAATCCTTTCTGTTTTATAAAACATTTTTATAAAACATTCCCTGTCCAAAATCGGGAATACATTTCTTTTCACTTAAGAAAAATATCATTTTACAATCATTCATTAAATTTGAAATGAATACAACATCGCTAAACACAACATCGCTAAACACCTTATCGTCAAATCGTGAAGTGTTTCACATGGTCTTAGTACACAGATATTTCTACCCAACCCAATGCTAAATGTAAAAGAATATTTTAATCATAAACTGGTCGAGCACAATCCAAATAATCAATCAATCAAATTTGACATTAAATATAAGGTTTTGAATAGAGATAGTATCGACTTATATTTAACATCAAATCCTGAAACCAACAGATATCATATCGGGAATAACGATATCGATATCTTTCAAATTCCCATCACAATATTTGTATAATCACGGAATCCAATATCGAAAATATCCAAAGATAATTTCAATTCAAATCCAATCCAATTTATTTATTTATAACCATTGGATTATTTTTCTACTTAATAACTAGTTTGTTTCGATAAAAATATATTTTTATCTTTTCAAATATGGAATTTTTCATCCCAATTCTTCACAAATCATTTCTTATGATTTTACACAAATTATCGATATTTTTAATAATTTTATCAAGGACCGTACAGTCGATTTTCATCAATGGTCATTGAACTGCACTTACAGCGACCTTTTCCAAATTTGATTCGGACATAATTCCAAATCCAGCCGTTAGATTTCAAATCTCTAATTTTCGTTAGAAAGATCTTTTCGATACGAACCCAACGGTTCCGATTTCAGGAGAATCCGATGGTCGGATCTCCCGTAATGTCCGTCCGAAGTCAATGGTCGAAATTCGCGAACTGCCGCAGCGCGGCGCGTTCTATTCAGGCCATTATAATATATATATAATATATAATATATACTTCGTCGATTTCCTTTTAAAAGCGAATTTTATAAATCGTTTTAAATTCGTTTTCAAAACGATTTCAACTTCATTTCAAATTCAAATCAAAATTGAATTTTTCCAATATGAATTCGTCTTAAATTCATTTCCAATTGATTTGAATTCAAATTCGATTCTATTCAATTTCAATTCGAATTCATTTCTATTCAATTCAATTCGAATTCATTTTCTATTCAATTCAATTCGAATTCATTTTCTATTCAGTTCAATTCGAATTCATTTTTAATTCAATTCAATTCGAATTCATTTTTATTCAATTTCAATTCGAATTCATTTTCTATTCTATTCAATTCAAATTCATTTTCTAAATATCAAAATCGAATATTTCATATACATGACAATTTTATACAGTGTATATATATATATGTTAAAAATTATAATTTTAACAACCAAATCATTTTCATATTTCATATATATATATATATATATATATCGTTTTCATTTTATATATATCGTTTTCACATTTCATATGTATATCGTTTTCAATTCATATATATATATATATATATATATTACTTCCACCTTTCATATATATTATATTTTCACTTTTCAATATATACGATATTTTCACTTTCAATATATACGATATTTTCACTTTCAATATATACGATATTTTCACTTTTCCATATATACGATATTTTCACTTTCAATATATATAATTATTTTCTCTTTCAATATATACGATATTTTAACTTTTCAATATATACGATATTTTCACTTTCAATATATACGATATTTTCACTTTCAATATATACGATATTTTCACTTTCAATATATACGATATTTTCATTTTTCCATATATACGATATTTTCACTTTCAATATATACGATATTTTCACTTTCAATATATACGATATTTTCACTTTCAATATATACGATATTTTCACTTTCAATATATATAATTATTTTCTTATTTCACATCGTATATATATTTCATACACTCCTAATATATATAATTCATTTCACATCACGATCAATTTTCACACAGAATACAATCAAACAAGTCGTCCATGGTCTGTGGACGACGGGGAGCAGTTCAGATATGCAGTTTTAATATAAATAACTGTACAAGAAAATTTAAAGTGGGAGAATTCTCACATTGATTCGTTCGACTTTCTGTTTTATTACGGTTCAGATTTGAATTTGCTTCATTTTATACTTTGCTACATTCTTGTTTGAACTGATTTCAATTCGTAGAGTTTTCCAGGAGGATTCCAACACATTTGATTTCATCCAATTCCATCGCTGTATGAACATGTTATGGCATTATAAACGTTTATTACATAATTTAGATAATTAAATTAATTATCCTCTTAGTTAACCTTTCCTTCGTTACCCCCTGGAACAAAACCGAACCCAACATCTCGTACCCATCCTTCACCGTCGCACGCCAGATGCCACCACCGTACCCCGATTCGAAGCCGCCCTGACGTCCGCCTTGGCTATTCCCTTCAGCACGCACCACCTCATTGGAATCGGTGGTCCCGTTTGTCTCGAATTCCGGTCCAAAGACCTCGACTTTGAGCCCTCCAATCGATCATAATACGAACCCATAACTGATCATACCCGTGTAGAAATAAAGAGGGAAGAAATCTCTTTCATAATCGTTTTGGATTTATGGTTGAATTCGAATTGGATTGAGAGTTTGAGTGGATTTATTTTAGAACGATTTCAGCCGTATATAAGAAGGTAGTGGCGGCTGTTGAGAAATGCTAGGGTTTAGTTGAGTTGGTTTGTATTTATATAAATTTATTTATTATTATTTTATTCACTTAATTTCAAAAGTTCATGTTTACCCATACGAACTCCAAACGAATCCCAACGACTGTCATCCCTAGCTAAATACCCTCATTCCGAACACAATGGGTTAGGTTTCGTAACACAGTTCGGCTGTTACGATAGGTTTTCATCAAAATTTAAAATATAATTCTATATATATTCAATTCGAACGTACATTTCAATTTACCGGGGCCACATACTAACTCTGAAAATTCCAAAAAAAAAAATATTTCTAGCTTCATATCGACGATATGGTTCTAACAAAACTAATTTCGTCAAATTCTGAGATCGTTTGAAAAATGGCCATTTTCCAGTCGATTAAAATCAACTGAAACTGGTCAAACACGTTTTACTTTTCCAAGCTCACATATTGATTCGAAAAATTATGAAATTTGAAACCTAGCAATAACTTGACATCGCAGATCCAACAAAAGTTGTTTCGTCGAATTCCGAGGTCGTTTGCAAAATCGCTATTTTTAAGGGCCGAAATTCCATAGCAACTATTCTAAATTTTCAATTGGGCATATCTTTTGATTCCCGCTATGAAATTTCAATTTTTTGGATTTGTTGGAAAGTTATTATCAAATAGATTCAAATATTTTCGGTTTCACTAAAATCCGGTTTATTTTACACCCGGTATGTTCATTTGAAATTTGAAATCGAATTATCGAACTACCACGCCATTTTCAATTCCTTTTATAATTACAAATAAATATTTATATTCTAACGACGATCTGTATAAATATATACTTTCGAATTCAATTCAAAATAAATTTCTCATCAATAATATTTAAAATAATTCATTTGCAATATTCAAACTTCATTAAAATTGCCAAAATAAAAATTTTAAACTGGCTCGCATTTCCGGTTGTTACATTTTTTACAAAGCTCTGAGAACAGGACACGTTAGAACCGAATGAAAGAATTCATCAAAAATTGGATTAGTAATATCCAATGAGGATGACTCATTAGAGATGGGACCAGTAGTATCCTAGAACGGGTGTGAAGAGTATATTTTAAAAAAATGCGCGTTCAAATTCAATATATAGAGTTATATTTTGATTTTGTTGCAAACTGATCGAAACGATCGAATCAGCTTACGATACATATCTCATTGTGTTCGGAATGAGGGTAATTAGCTATGGACGACAGTCGGAGGGTTCGATTTCTTGTCCGAAATTAAAGTTGCTTTTTGAAATTATAAAATAAAATAAATTATAAAATCTATAACCTCACTCCCTCCCTCTCTAATTCTCTCTCCTTCATTTCAGAATAAAAAGAAGAAGAAAACCCCCATGCCCTAAATCGCCCCCCCCCCCCCCACACACACACATCGACGGCCAGCGCGCCTCTCCCCTGGCCAGCGCCGTCGCCGGCCATACTTGTAACACCCGTAATTGTGTTAATATAAATATTCACAAATTAAAGAATAACTAATCTCAGACGTGAGAATTGTGGGAAATGAGTTGCGCCATTGTGTTCTTCTCGGAATTCTGGTTGAAATAGAGTCCGAGTTTGCGTGATTTGGACTTCGTATGAAGGAGATATGGCCATCAGAAGTTTCAGAAAATTCAAAATTCAAAATTCGAAGTCAAACAGGCTAGGCGGGAAATTTCCCGCATAGCACCCCAGGTCAACTGGGCAGTCGACTGGGCTGTCGACACCCCCAGGACCAGGTTGACTGCGCAGTCGACTTGGGTGTCAACCTGGTCCAGTCGGCCAGGTTTTGGCAGAGCCCAATCTTGAGCTGCTGATGTGTCTTTAGGGCTGAGTTGGCTAATTTAACGGTTCAGGTTAGTTCTGAGTTGATCTGACGGTCTAAATAAATCCTAAACTCTATATTTACCTAGGTAGTCTCTCACTCTAAATTCACATGAAAAATAGAATAGCCGCCGTCATGCCATCGCCATGGAACTCAGTGTAGCCGCCGCCAACTAAGAAGGAAGAAAGCTAATCAAAACTCTAATTCTACTCAACTCTAAAGCAAATCAAGACTCTCTTTCTTTTCTAATTGTGAGTATGATGATCTTAATAAGATTATTAGCAAACTAATTAGATTAAGATGTGATATGGATCATAAGAAAATGATGTGAATTGTCGTATATGTTGTTGTAAACCTTATGCTATCATGTATGTTGTAAATCCTATGTTATGTGATGATGATATCCTATATGTTGTAAATCATGCTATGATGATATTATATATGTTGCAAGTTTCTATGCTAAGTTGCGATGTTACAATGCCATGATGTTATTATGTTTTAGTTAGCTTATGAATCATGATGTTGATTATATATATTTGGGTTATGATGATTCACATGATAAATCACATGTACCTATGCAAGTTTAGATTTATTAGTATGTATAATCTCACATATTGTATGACATCTATTTAGATCTAGAATTATGACATCTATTTAGATCTAGAATTATGCTATGACATGTGTGAGTTCTATGTGTTAGATGCTAGTTCACACCATCATTATGTTGCATAAACCACATATGCAAGTTTATACATGAACTTGGGTTATGATCATATTATGTAAGTTGGGACATTTAACCAAACAAGTTGACACCTTTAGATCCATGACATGTATAGTTTTATGCAAGTTTCACCCTTATTATGATTAGATCTATTTTATTTGTCTATATGTTGTGATAATTTATCTTTGTGCTATGAGTTAGACTATTCGAGTCTAACATATATTTCGTGTTGAATAAGCGAACGTATAACGTGGGGTTGGGGTAATATTAAGGATTTAATATTAAGAAATTGGGGTGCAATTGATATGATTTTGCATACCGTAAGTGGATGGCCATAATTGAGTCAATTATGGACATCATTAAAATTGGAATTAATTAATGATTTGAATAGGGATATATTTAAAACTGGGGTTGTAACACCCCACCTCCGCCAGGGCCACTCTTGCAAGGACACTGGCTTTGGAGGGGCGTTAAACAAGGTAAACATGCATGCAGATATCACAAGACAGAACATATAAGTAAAACAGAGTAGTAAAGAAGCGGATAAATCTTAGCATTTCAAAACCATAGTCATGTTACAACAAGGTACTTGGTCATTATTTTCCAACAACAAAGTCTAGATAAAAGCATAAACTGAAAAACTGAAATACATAAAGTACTATCCCCAAAATGAAGTGATAAACCATAGCTAGCTCAATGTCCAAAACCGTACATGAGCAAATCCAGTAAGGAAGCTGTAAAGATCCAAGCTAAGCTCCAATGTTCCCACCCTGAGAACCTGAGGGGGGGGAACGGAAGAAAAGAGGCGAAAGAAAACAGGTTAGTCAAAAAGATTAGTAAGCCCTACTACTATCTGTCTATGAACTAGTAAAGTTAACTGGCATGAGAAGCTGAGATGAACATAAGGATAACAACATACTGGCATGATGATTAACTAACAAGATAGATAAAGGTGTCATCGCATAATCAAGGTTAAGTTTTGCACCACGGGTGTACTAGCATTCTAACATGTCAAGTAAAAACAAGAATTGATCCCTTGGCCCAAGCTTGGCCCAACATCATGAGATGACCTAAATCAAGGTCCAACTACTCGGTCTAGTCGATCGGCTCCCTATAAGCCTAACTCGTCAAGTGTCGGTGTCATACGGCTTAATCATGTAATGTAGTTGACTGTGCAGGGTCCACCCCTAGGGTCTATCAGGCCCTACGGTGTAACTCTCAGACACCATTCCAGGATGCACAGTCCAAACCTACCGGCCCCCGTGTTCAACTCCGGACTTAATGTGCACGACCATGGTCCGCCTGAACAACCGGTGCATCATTCAGCCGTCTCTTTTAGTCTCTTACAATCAGCCCAGTAATCGTGCCCCACCCTAGCCTAGTCCTAGGGTCTTATGATACTATCTAGAAGGTTACTACAGAAAAGGACCACGCAACTAGGGTTTCTTAACGGGTTAAATGTGGTTAACCCGATCCAAACGTGGGTTAAATTGGTTAAGAGTACCCAAGGCTCCTGACTTAACCGCGATTAACCCATCAAGCCCAAATTGGTTAAGTATTAAGTGGACCATGACTTAGCCCTAATCAGGAGGCATTCATTAACTTAATGCGCTTTAACCTCTCACATTAGACTTTGTTGTGATTACTAGTTAAGCCGGGCGGGTCCGGGTAGCTTTACACCACAATTAGGTCTAACCTCGGGTTCGAGCACAACATGAACAACTTCTCACATTGGGTCCTATTGTTTGTAGCTACTAGTTAAGCCGGGCGGGTCCGGGTAGATTTATGCTACAAACTCAACCCAACCTCGAGTTGGCCACTCTCATATTTTCTAAGTGTCATGTCCATTATGTTTCCAAAACATAATTACAAGTTAACATATCACGTTATGTTATAAAAACTATGTTCATGTCATTATGTTACCCTACCCCAACGTAATCCCATCGTTTACATAATCGCAACAACGCATAAAGGATAAAATAGGGAACTTGGCGTAACCATGACATAAAGGTGTTGAAGCCACAAGTTTATCATGGTGGCATATGAAATGTACATATGTTCATATACTTGCATATTGCATTATTAGGCTTCAAAAGCATGCATAAAACCAAACTTAGCATATGAGTGATACATGGTGATAAATGACATGTAGAAGTTGCTAGAAGTTCGTATTTAGCCTCACATGCAAGTTATCATAAGGGATATGATAACTTCCATGTTGCCAAAATGCAACCATCAACATAAAGCTTGAAGCTTTAAGCTCACAACTTCAAGTTTAACTTGCATAACATGATAAAATGATCAACCCAAACTTGCATATCGTAATGATCAACCAAACTTGCATATAATGATCAACCAAACTTGCATATAATGATCAACCAAACTTGCATATCATAATGATCAACCAAACTTGCATATAATGATCAACCAAACTTGCATATCATAACGATCAACCAAACTTGCATATAATGATCAACCAAACTTGCATATCATAATGATCAACCCCAAACTTGCATCATTCATTTAACTTTAGAGTTCAAAGAAAGAAAGTAGAAAAGGGCTTACTATGCTATGAAGACACAAATAAATATTTATTATAAAGATTGAGACGAAGCCCTTATGCAAGCACCAAAAACCCAAATATGCAATCTCCAAATGAAAACCCTTGAGCCAAATCAATAAAAACCCTTGCTTTGAAATAGAAATGTTGCAACTTGACTTGAATGCAAACTAAGAATACTCATACAAGCTTGAAAATACTTGTATGCACTCAAAATCTCTCATAGAAATAAACTTAGGAATTTTAGCATGAGAGTGGAAGCCATGAGAGGAACAAATTTGACATAGTTTAGTTGTAGGATTGAATAATGATGATTTAGGCTACTTGTTAGGTCCTTTTTTATAGAAGATTAGGGTAATATTAGCCATAGGATTAACCCTAGATTCAATCCAAGCCATCAAAGCATGTCTTGGGGAAGAAGTCAAGTGTAGGAACCATCTAGGGCCTTTAGATTAAAGCTGAACCATGAGAACCATTCAAATGCAAAATCTGCATTTGAGCGAATCGGCCTACGGGTTGACAGCCAAACACCCTGGATTAACCCCTAGTCGACCCAACGGGCTCGGGTCGACCTCAAAAATCGGCCGGTTCGGTTATTCCCCTCTCCCAATTCGTTTTTTTGAACATTTTGCATATTTATTTATTTAATTTTCAATTATATATATATGTATATCAATATATATATATATTTCTCTGCGCAACCCATTTCACTTAATTAAGTATACTTTAATTTGAATTTTCCGTGAAACTTCGCGAGGCCATATCTTGGTCATACGGACTCCGATTTTCGAAAACTCAGACTCTATTTCGCGTATTTTTCCGAGACGAACGCAATGGCACGGCCCGTTTCCCTTGATTCAGAATTTTCAGTTTAATTCTGCCTCCATTTATGTTATAATATGTTATTCAAAAATACGGGTTGTTACATTCTCCCCTCCTTCAAGGATTTCGTCCCCGAAATTTCCAAGTTAGGAAGAACGTATCCTACCATCCATCATCCATCTACTCAAAACATCATCCTCGTGCAGTCATTGTCCTTAAAGGATTCTAAATGTTGTATGATCATATGCAAAGGTGTGTATATGTACTTATCTAATGCAAAAATCAGGCGGTTACTGATACAGTAAACCTCCTTAATGCAAAGCATGTTAGTGAAATGAGTCCATATGTATGCAAATTCCTAACATAATTTATAATCTCTACATGAGTGCACATATCATTCATCCATATGCAACATCCACGTGATAGCATAACAAGTTTCATCCATGAATAAGCATAAACACTCATGCATATGCGGTATGAAAGTGTGTGAGCCGATCTTAGTGCCTAATGTGTATCATGCATCCACGAGTATCCACGTGCAAACACTTGCAACCATCAAGCATAACATGTTTCAAATACATGTTTCAACCAAGGGTTTCTACCTAAGGTTCTCATGACAAGATCTATGAAACAAGATAAACTAGATAAACGCGGATAAAAAGAAAGATATGCTAATTAGGAAAAGAGATCGAAAATGTACCCTCAAAAAGAAATGGATAAAGCCCACGCATCTTCTCCTCGGTTTCCCAAGTTGCATCTTCGTCGGCTTCACCCCACTGAACTTTCACCAACTTGACCTCTCGATTCCTTAGCTTCTTGATCTCTGTTCCCAAGATACGAATCAGAGCTCTTCTCAAGGTTGCTTCTTTCTCTACCTCAATGTCTTCAAGAATGCTTGGTTCAACCACCTCAGCGGACTCATGTAGGCACTTTCGGAGATGCGAGACATGAAAGACATTATGCACTCCGGCTAGCTTCTCGGGCAATCCCACCTTATAGGCCATCTTTCCAATTCTCTCTATGATAGGGAAGGGTCCTACGAACCTTGGTGCCAGCTTCCCCGCTGCTCCAAAACGTACCACATTTCGCAAAGGAGAAACCTTCATGAAAACCATGTCTCCCACTTCGAATTCCAAATCTGCCCTTCGCTTGTCAGCATAGGATTTCTGTCTATCTTGGGCCGCTTTCATCTTTCTTCTCACTAATTCAACTTTCTCGGATGTGTCCCGTATCATATCGGGCCCAAGTATAAGTCTATCTGTTGTCTCCCACCAACAAGTTGGTGACCTACACGGCCTCCCATACAAAGCTTCAAATGGTGCCATCCCTACGCTGGCTTGATAGCTATTACTATACGCAAACTCTACAAGAGGAAGGTGGTCTTCCCAAGTACCACCAAAGTCGAGAACACAAAGCCTCAAGAGATCTTCTAGCACTCTATTCACCCTTTCGGTTTGGCCATCCATCTGGGGGTGATAGGCTGTACTCAGATTCAATCGTGTACCCATCGCTTCTTGCAAACTGTTCCAGAACTGGCTAGTGAAAATTGGGTCACGATCGCTAACTATGCTAGAAGAAACTCCATGCAACCATACTATCTCTCGAAGATAAATAGATGCTAGCCATGATACGGTCCTCTTGCTTTTCACCGGAAAAATGGGTTCTCTTCGTAAGTCTATCAATTATTACCCATATCCCATAAAGCCCAAATAGTTTGGTGACGAACTTCTTCACCCCAACCATATATCACAAATAGGCTAGTCATACTCCTTAGGGGGTTTGCAACAGATCTAAGATTGAGGATAGGACCGAGAGGATATACTTAAAAGATAGCATGCGAGAAACAATAGGGATCAAGGATATACTCTTAGAAAGAGATTAAATGCGCGTATCTAGTCTTCGATCTTCTAAGCCGCATTTTCTTGTGCTTAATCACATCATGCCCTGACCGTCTTTTAACTTCGCAATTCCATAGTTCTTAATTCTTGTTCCCAAAATATGAGTTAGAACTCATTTCACCGTTGCCTCTCGTTCCACTTCCACTTATTCTTTGCCTAAAATACTTGGCTTAAACATAACTGCGTGCTCATGGTTTCGTGCAAGCTTTCCAAGATTCGTTAGTGAATCTTGGATCTTGTTTACATATTATACGGTATCCCACGCAGAAAACTATCTCTTGAAAACAGTGCCAATCCACGTTGCCAAACTGGAGCTGAGGTAAGGGCTCTCTTGAGCCTTTGAAAAGCAAGCTCACACTCCAAGTCCCATGCAAAGACTAAGTTCTTCTTCGTCAACTTACTAAGAGGGGCCGAAATCTTAGCGAAGTCCCTGATGAACTTCCTATAGTAGCCTACCAGACCGAGAAAGCTTCTTACTTCGGTTGCATTCCTCGGAGTCTTCCAGTCTTGAACCACAACCACTTTCGCAGGATCCACCGCTATGCCTTGCTTAGAAACTATATGTCCAAGAAACCGAACTTCCTTTCTCCAGAAATGACATTTGGAGAACTTGGCTTTCAACTGATGCGCCCTAAGCGTATCCATCACCTCCTTGAGATGCCTAGCATGCTCTTCCTCATCCTTTGAGAAGACCAGAATATCATCCATGAAGACAACGACAACTTGTTAAGGAACTCCCTGAACACCCTACTCATCAAGTCCACGAAGTAGGCGGGAGCATTAGTCAATCCGAATGGCATGACAAGCCATTCAAAGAATCCATTCGGAGTCCTAAACGCAGTTTTATCAATGCTATCCTCAGCTACTCTAAGCTGATGGAATCCGGTGGCTAGATCGAGCTGAGAGAAAACAGAAGCACCTACAAGCTGGTCAAAGAGATCATCAATCCTCGGTAACGGGTGCCTATTCTTCTTTGTCAGCTTGTTCAACTCTCGATAATCAACACATAGACGAAGCAAACCATCCGCCTTAGTAGCGAATACCACCGGAGCACCCCATTCGGAAATGCTTCGTCTAATAAAACCCTTCTCAAGCAGCTCCTTGATTTGCTTACTGAGCTCCCTTCTCTCACGAGGGGCCATGTGCCTAACGGGCAATGATACTGGCTTGGCATTATCGACTAGATAAATGCGGAAATCTATCTCTCGTTTAGGGAGTAACCCCTTAACTTCTTCAAAGACATAAGGATAGTCTCGGACCACCCTTACAGATTGCAGATCATCGATGGACGAGTCGAGAGATTCAAGATAACATAACATGACGGGACCTCTAGGTTTACAAGAAATTTCTAGGGTATTACCGAGGCGAGTCATGAGCCTCACCACCCTATGCTCACAATCGAGGATGGCTCCATAACTGGACAACCAATCCATGCCCAAGACCAACCCATATCCCGTGACCCCGAGAACCTAAACATTACACATGAATTCTATGCTCAAGATAGAGATTTTCAAATCCACACAAATCACAGGTAGATGGGCGGAACCCCCAATTGGATTTGAAACACAAACGGGATCCTCAACTAAGCTAGTACTTAGGTGCAACCTTTCAACAATATCATAAGAGATAAAACTATGCGATGCGCCAGAATCAAATATGGTGCGAGCAGGAAAATCAGAAATGTAAACATGAATTTCTATAAAAACTCTACCTCGATCAAAAGCTGGAAGAGCGAGGAGAGCCTGCAATTGCCCTCCAGAGGATCTTACTTGTTGAGTTTGTCCTTGCCCTTATCTTTGCTTCTTGGGGCAATCCTTGCTAAAATGTCCAGATCCTCCGCACTGAAAACACTTGCCTAACTTCCTCTTCTTCTTCCTGCAATCTTTAGCTACGTGCCCAGTGATCCTACAGAAGTGGCACTTTCTTGTCTTGTTGTTGTTCTTGCCTCCTTTTCCGGAATCTTCCTTCTTGCCTAGGGACTCATTTGCCTTGACCTCCTTCTTGTCACTCTTATCTTCCTCTTGGAGTAGGGCCATATTCACCAAACTCTCGAAGGTCGCCCCCAGAGGTATATGAGACATGGCCAAACCGCGCAATGGCTCATTCAATCCTAGAGCAAAGTGTAGGGCCTTCTTCCGAGTTGTGTTTACCGATTCTAGACCGAATGGAGCAAGTTGATTAAACTTATCCATGTATTCCCTAACGGTCATGTCCCTTGCTTTAGAGATAGGAACCTCTCCATCTGAAGGTTCTCTTCTGTTGATGAAAGAAACTTTAATCCAAACCTTCTCCTAAAGTCATCCCAAGTCTCAATTGGTCTAGTAGTGGTGGTGACTACCCACCAATAAGCAGCTTCCCCTTTCAATAGCCATACCGCCAACAGAACTTTCCTACAATCTTCCACATCAAAGATAACAAAGAGGTCTTCAGTTTCTATAACAACCCGTATTTCAATAACATGTTAAAACGAGAATCAAGACAGAATTAAATTATAAATTCTGAATCAAGTGAAATGGTCTGTGCCATTGCGTTCGTCTCGGAAAAATGCGCGAAATAGAGTCCGAGTTTTCGAGAATCGGAGTCCGTATGACCCGTTAAAGGCCCAAAGAAGATTTCTGGGAATTTGAATTTCGGAAACAGTTTTGGAAATCAGATCTGGGGCTAAGCGGGAAGTTTTCCCGCCTAGGCCATGTCGACAGGGCTGTCGACAGGCCTGTCGACTTGGGCCCAGACCAAGTCGACAGCCCTGTCGACTTGCCTGTCGACAGGGGGTGGCCGGGGCAAGTAGCCTGGCGCACCTGTTTGTCTCACCTGGTCTTGTTCTTGGGCTGGGTCTGGAAGCTTCCGAGATCTGATGGTCCTAATCTATCCTAGGGTTAATCTAAGGGCCTAAAACTATCCTAATCTCTATAAAAAGACCCTAAACCTAACCTAAATCCCTAAAAATCAAACCTAGCAACTAAGTCCTGCCAAAATCAATTTTGATCATGGCCTCCATCTCCAATCCCTAGAGCCTATGCACTCAAATCAACTTCAAATCAAAAGGTGCAAGCTTGCTACACCAAATGAAGGCCAAATCAACGTTGCTATGCGAGTTCCATGACGATTCTTCAACAAAGGAGGCACCTTTCTTAGCCAAGATGATTTATGCTTCTTTCCCTAGGCCTAACTATGTAAGTTCTAGCTACTTTTGGATCAAAACGGTATTTTTAATGTTGACATGGGATAAAATGAGGCTAAACATGATTATGCGAACCTATATGAACCTTACCTTGCCTCTTGTGTTCATGATTATGATTTTAGGCCATGTGAGTGACTTAATCATGCCTCTCATGCTATGCATAACCTAGTTTAACTTGCAAGTTTGGATCTTTATGCATGAAATGCTAGCATGAACCTTTAGGAATCACTTTACTTGTGAAACATTGGCTAAGACAAGATTTTGGGGCTTATGCATGTTTATGAACCCAAACCCCTTATGCTAACATGCAAGTTTGTGGCCAAATCCTTTATGAGATTATGCATGCTCGTGGCCAATCCCCTCTTTTAAGTTGTGCACGTTTATGGCCAAACCCTTTTTGATAATATGCATGCTTGTGGCCAAATTACCTTATGACACTATGCATGTTTATGGCCAATCCCTTTATGATGTTATGCATGTGGAAGCCAAGCCCTTTTTGGCATCATGCATGTTTTGAGACCAATATGTGACATAGTATCCTTACTATGTTGACTCGCTTTGCTTGCGTTGGGAAAACACGATTTTGGGTAGTTAGATAAACATGAACATGTCGTGAAATCTTAACTTGAATATGACATGTGTTTATACTTGAAAATATGACTTGAAAGATAACATGGAAGTTGACATGTAAGTATGCATAAAAACATGAGCTTGGGAATTTACCTATTAAGTTAGGTCTACCCTTTGGGAATTTACCTATTAAGTTAGGTCTACCCAAATGCTTGAAAACTTGTAACATATTTTGGAAACATGATGAACTTAGATAATATAAGTATGGCCAACTCGTGGTTGGGTTGAGTTTGCAACGTAAAACTACCCGGAACCGACCGGCCTAACTAGTAGTTGCAAACAATAGGACCCAATGTGAGAAGTTGGTCATGTCGCGCTTAAGACCCGAGGTTAGACTAGGTTGTGGTGTAAATCTACCCGGACCCGCCCGGCTTAACTAGTAACCACAACAAGGTCTAATGTGAGAGGTTGAGGGTGCATTAATTAAATTAATGCCACATAATAGGGTTAAGTTAATTTGATTAATGAGGCTTAACCAAATATGATATGGACAAATGGGTTAAGTAATTTGATTAGGCTAATGATACTTAACAAAACATGATAAGCTTGGGTAGGTTAAGTAACTTGATTTGCCTAATGACACTTGACCATTTTTATACGACTAGTGGACGGGATTAAGTTAACCAACACTTAATCAATCCAACACGATAACGTGATAAGGTTAAGTAAATTTTCTTAATGACACTTAACCGTATAATACAGTTAATGGATGGGGTTAAGATTAGGCTTAACTAATCTAAACAGGGTAATCGGATGGGATTAAGTTAGCCTAGACTTAATTAATCCAACTTGGTAATTTAATGGGGTTAAGTTAAACACTTAACTAATTTAACACGATGATTTGATGAGGTTAAGTGACCTATACTTAACCAATCTAACTCGTTAATTTGATGAGGTTAAGTTAATCTATACTTAACCAATCTAACGTGAAAACATGATAAGGCTAAGTCACGAATCACTTGAATACGCTTGACCGATTTGATGACAAGGTCAAGTTAAATTATATAATTAACCAATCTAAAATGGTAATTAGACAAGGTTAAGTCATGGATTCCTTGATATACTTAACCAACTTGACGCATGGTTTGTAGGGTTAAGTCTTGGACTTGGACACTTAGCCAATTTTGACATGGTTTGTAGACGGGCTAAGTTATGAACTTAAGTGACACTTAACCCATTAGATAAACCCTAATTCAGAGGATTAGGTAAATAACTGTAGTTAACAAGGATTATGGAAATAGGGCTAAGTGGTAAACCTTAGTTAAGGAAAACTAAGTAATAATTCTTAGTCAAGGAAATTTGGACCCTTTCTTAGATAGATTAGTAACCCGATACGTTAGGTCAACGTTTAAGTATGCGTGTAGGAGCAGGCTATCTGATTTAGATAAAGGCTCCAACGAACTGGGTAACGAAGCAGTGGCTTCGGGGAACGTGAGGATATTCTTGGGATCCCTCTGTGAGCTGCCAGGTCATTATACTAGGCTCACGAGAGGTTGAGGTCTGCGGTAGAAGAACCAAGAATATGCCTTGGTTGCTATGCGAGCGACCTAAAGACTGGGGTGGATAGCAGTGAGTCGACGAATACATAAGGTGCCCGAGATAGCAAGTTCGTCGATCATCTACCATCTTGAGTCAAGCGTATACGTACGGAAAGGCAGGGAACACCCAACAGACCATGATTTGCTATCTAATTATGGGTGAGGTAGGCCGTAGGATGTGGGCTGGCCGGAGTGTAGTTCTCATGCAAGATTTTCTCTTGTGTTGCCTTTCGCTAGTTGAGAGAGGGGTCTCGTGGGACCATAGCCACGTGTAGAAAAGCAGACCTTAGTATCTACATCGGCAGATAAATCTAAAGCTCCCGACCGAGTCCTGTATTTCTTGGTTTGCCCTGTGACAGGACTCGGATGGCACAATGTGATACATGTGCATACAGTTATAGAAAAACGATTCACGATGAATGCGTGGGAAAAAGGGGGCGGTTGAGGGTTAGCGTAATCCCTAGTGGCCTAGGTGGTTTAACCCAAACCGAAAATACGAAAGCGTGCAATAGGTAAGCGTAATCCCTAGTGGTGCTAGATGGCGTAAGTCCTAGTAGTTCAAACGATGATTCATATGGAAGAGCCTAGCTAGAACAAGGGTGACAGTCCAAACGATTTCAAGGATAATACGACATGAGGAAGCCCGTACGAGGTACGGCAAAGGACTGAACTTATATACATGGAAAGAAACATATGATTTGAGTAACCTATATATGCGATATTAGGTTGACATGGACCATTACACGACTTTGAGCACGGGACATTCATGGTTAACACATGACGCGGGTAGGGATACTAGTACGGGAGGAGGAGAGATGTTAGCGACGGGGGAAGGAGGGGGAATGGTTGTGGGGCTGGCTTCATTCGCCCTTGCCTCCATAAACCTCCGGAACCAGATGGGTACTTGTACGCCTTCCGAGATGTTAAAGCGATCGGCCATACTAAAAGGAAGAAAAAGATAGATTCAGAACGAAGAAACGAAGGATAGTGCTATGGCTTTTGGGGAATAGCCTTTAAATTAACTAGACTTTTCTTGGAAAATACTTAATTGGTTTTGAAAATAGTTTTTCAAAAGGTGAATTTTAAAAAACCTTTTTCTCGGATCTTGTTAACCTTATGCTCTGATGCCAAATGTAACACCCCACCTCCGCCAGGGCCACTCTTGCAAGGACACTGGTTTTGGAGGGGCGTTAAACAAGGTAAACATGCATGCAGATATCACAAGACAGAATATATAAGTAAAACAGAGTAGTAAAGAAGCGGATAAATCTTAGCATTTCAAAACCATAGTCATGTTACAACAAGGTACTTGGTCATTATTTTCCAACAACAAAGTCTAGATAAAAGCATAAATTGAAAAACTGAAATACATAAAGTACTATCCCCAAAATGAAGTGATAAACCCTAGCTAGCTCAATGTCCAAAACCGTACATGAGCAAATCCAGTAAGCAAGCTGTAAAGATCCAAGCTAAGCTCTAATGTTCCCACCCTAAGAACCTGAGGGGGGGGGGAACGGAAGAAAAGAGGCGAAAGAAAACAGGTCAGTCAAAAAGACTGGTAAGCTCTACTACTATCTGTCTATGAACTAGTAAAGTTAACTGGCATGAGAAGCTGAGATGAACATAAGGATAACAACATACTGGCATGATGATTAACTAACAAGATAGATAAAGGTGTCATCGCATAATCAAGGTTAAGTTTTGCACCACGGGTGTACTAGCATTCTAACATGTCAAGTAATAACAAGAATTGATCCCTTGGCCCAAGCTTGGCCCAACATCATGAGATGACCTAAATCAAGGTCCAACTACTCGGTCTAGTCGATCGGCTCCCTATAAGCCTAACTCGTCAAGTGTCGGTGTCATACGGCTTAATCATGTAATGTAGTTGACTGTGCAGGGTCCACCCCTAGGGTGTATCAGGCCCTACGGTGTAAGCCTCGGACACCATTCCAGGATGAACAGTCCAAACCTACCGGCCCCCGTGTTCAACTCCGGACTTAATGTGCACGACCATGGTCCGCCTGAACAACCGGTGCATCATTCAGCCGTCTCTTTTGGTCTCTTACAATCAGCCCAGTAATCGTGCCCCACCCTAGCCTAGACCTAGGGTCTTATGATACTATCTAGAAGGTTACTGCTGAAAAGGACCACGCAACTAGGGTTTCTTAACGGGTTAAATGTGGTTAACCCGATCCAAACGTGGTTTAAATTGTTTAAGAGTACCCAAGGCTCCTGACTTAACCCCAATTAACCCATCAAGCCCAAATTGGTTAAGTATTAAGTGGACCATGACTTAACCCTAATCAGGAGGCATTCATTAACTTAATGCGCTTTAACATCTCACATTAGACTTTGTTGTGGTTACTAGTTAAGCCGGGCGGGTCCGGGTAGCTTTACACCACAACTAGGTCTAACCTCGGGTTCGAGCATAACATGACCAACTTCTCACATTGGGTCCTATTGTTTGTAGCTACTAGTTAAGCCGGGCGGGTCCGGATAGATTTATGCTACAAACTCAACCCAACCTCGAGTTGGCCACTCTCATATTTTCTAAGTGTCATGTCCATTATGTTTCCAAAACATAATTACAAGTTAACATATCACGTTATGTTATAAAAACCATGTTCATGTCATTATGTTACCCAACCCCAACGTAATCCCATCGTTTACATAATCGCAACAACGCATAAAGGATAAAATAGGGAACTTGGCATAACCATGACATAAAGGTGTTGAAGCCACAAGTTTATCATGGTGGCATATGAAATGTACATATGTTCATATACTTGCATATTGCATTATTAGGCTTCAAAAGCATGCATAAAACCAAACTTAGCATATGAGTGATACATGGTGACATGTAGAAGTTGCTAGAAGTTCGCATTTAGCCTCACATGCAAGTTATCATAAGGGATATGATAACTTCCATGTTGCCAAAATGCAACCTTCAACATAAAGCTTGAAGCTTTAAGCTCACAACTTCAAGTTTAACTTGCATAACATGATAACATGATCAACCCAAACTTGCATATCATAATGATCAACCAAACTTGCATATAATGATCAACCAAACTTGCATATAATGATCAACCAAACTTGCATATCATAATGATCAACCAAACTTGCATATAATGATCAACCAAACTTGCATATAATGATCAACCAAACTTGCATATCATAATGATCAACCAAACTTGCATATAATGATCAACCAAACTTGCATATCATAATGATCAACCCCAAACTTGCATCATTCATTTAACTTTAGAGTTCAAAGAAAGAAAGTAGAAAAGGGCTTACTATGCTATGAAGACACAAATAAATATTTATTATAACGATTGAGACGAAGCCCTTATGCAAGCACCAAAAACCCAAATATGCAATCTCCAAATGAAAACCCTTGAGCCAAATCAATAAAAACCCTTGCTTTGAAATAGAAATGTTGCAACTTGACTTGAATGCAAACTAAGAATACTCATACAAGCTTGAAAATACTTGTATGCACTCAAAATCTCTTATAGAAATAAACTTAGGAATTTTAGCATGAGAGTGGAGGCCATGAGAGGAACAAATTTGACATAGTTTAGTTGTAGGATTGAATAATGATGATTTAGGCTAGGTGTTAGGTCCTTTTTATAGAAGATTAGGGTAATATTAGCCATAGGATTAACCCAAGATTCAATCCAAGCCATCAAAGCATGTCATGGGGAAGAAGTCAAGTGTAGGAAACATCTAGGGCCTTTAGATTAAAGCTGAACCATGAGAACCATTCAAATGCAAAATCTGCATTTGAGCGAATCGGCCCACGGGTTGACAGCCAAACACCCTGGATTAACCCCTAGTCGACCCAGCAGTTTTGGGTCGACCTCAAAAATCAGCCGGTTCGGTTATTCCCCTCTCCCAATTCGTTGTTTTGAACATTTTTGCATATTTATTTATTTAATTTTCAATTATATATATATATCAATATATATATATATTTCTCTGCGCAACCCATTTCACTTAATTAAGTATACTTTAATTTGAATTTTCTATGAAACTTCGCGAGGCCATATCTTGGTCATACGGAATCCGATTTTCAAAAACTCGAACTCTATTTTGCGTATTTTTCCGAGACGAATGCAATGGCACTGCCCATTTCCCTAGATTCAGAATTTTCAGTTTAATTCTGCCTCCATTTATGTTATAATATGTTATTCAAAAATACGATTTGTTACAGGGGTAAAAGATTATAAGTGTTAATCAATGCTTAGGACACGAGGTTGGACTCGTTTGTGACGTAAAACTGCCCGAACCCGCCCGGCGAATCCAGTAGCCACAAATGTCAGCCCAATGTGAGAGGTCCTAGGCCCAAATTAAAGCATAACAGTTGTAAAGACACGAGGTTAGACTCTTTTATGGTGTAAGACTGCCCGGACCTGCCCGGCGAATCCAACTGCCATAAATGTCAGTCTAATGTGAGAGGTCTTTATGAGGTTATGGCCTGAATGAATTAAGAAATAATTAACCAGATAAACATGTAAAGTGGGACATGGGGATTCAGTAGGTGCCTTGGGTGGCATGAGGAATCTAGTGGATGCCATTAGTCGCATTTGAAATACGATTAGTAAGACTTAACCAAACACACATGTAAATGAACATGACTAAGAAGAGGGTTAAGTGGGATATACTAGTGGGGACAAGCTTAGGTGGATTGCTTGTGCTAAGTAATTGGGGTCCCATTTCAACCAGTAACCCAAACGTATCTTTGTGGGCTCGACCCAAGTCGAGGACGGGACACGCATACTGGGCTTGACTATAAGAGGCCAAACGGGTTAGCGGTGGCAACGCAAGTCCAACGGGTTACATATGCGTGTGTGGACATGGGCTGGTAGGTAAGACATTATTGCATCGTGTAGGTATAAGCCATGCATCCTTAGGCTGTATCGGGTTGCCACTTTAGGGGAGTGATACACCCCACTGTGGGACCAGCACGTGTATCTACGAGTAGGGAGCCGATTGCAAGTGGGTAGTGGGGTACACCTAGCGGAGATAGGGGCAGGCGGCACCTATGTAGTCAGCTAGGGGTGCACGAAGTTATTTATAAAATTTCTAAGTGAAGCAAGTGGGATCGACCTTTAGGGTGACTGGTGTGGTGCAGTGTAGTAATTATTCGTTTGTATTAGGTGTGCCTTTAACGTTATCTTTATCTGCTCTTCCATACCGAATAGTTCATAGACATTTCCTTGTTTTCCAGCTTATGCCTTAGTCTAGTTATTTTGATAATAGTATTGTTAGAATTATCATAATCGCTAGACTTTATGTCTGACCCCCTCTATTTCTATCTTTTTCCCCCTTCAGGTCCTCAGTGTGGACCCAGTTCTAGTGGAGTCTGATTGAATTGCTTATTCTCTCTTTTGGAAAGCTTGGACCGCTGAAGTAAAGTCCAGCTTGTTATCTTCTTTAATGGTTATTTATGTAATGGGATTATGTATTTTGTTTTATCAAGATGGATATTGTACTTGACTCTGATTTATGGTTTTATGATGTAACAAACATGTTTAATTTCCGCTGCAATGAAATAAAGTTTTAGATTTCCAAGTACTACTTATTATCTGTCTTGTTGTAATTATTCTGTTCTATATTCACTTAAAACCTCCATGGAAGTTAATGCATTCCCTTTGTGAGTGATATTAATGGACGTGGGTGTTACACGTGGTATTAGAGCTTAAGGTTACCAGAACAGATAATTTTTTTAGAAAAACTATTTTTCTAAAGTATTTTTGGAAGAAGTGTTTTCAAAAACATGTCTTGATGAGTAATTTAAAGAGGAAAGTTTTTATGAAAAACATAATCCCCAATAGCCATATATCTTTATCTTTCAAATTCTCCATTTTGAATCTTTCCTTTTTCGTTTCAGCATGGCTGAAGATCTTAACCTTCCGGAGGGTGTAACAATACCAGGATGGTATAGGAGGTTATTAGAGGCTAGGGCCGCTGCAAGTCCAGCCAATGTTCCTCCACCACCAGTTGCACCCGCTCCTCCTCCTCCTCCCCCCCTCCTCGCGCTGATACTTTTGCAAAGACATGCAATGAATTTAAGACTATGGGTGGAAAACCTTTTCAAGGGTCAGAAACGTTTGTGGAAGCCAGAGATTGGCTTAAGGAGGTGGAAGAATTGCTAGAAATCTTTGAAGTAGAAGAAGGGAGGAAAGTCAAATTAGCAGCTTGGTTAATGAAGGGAGAGGCCTCGTTTTGGTGGGAGGTCACTAATGGGGAGCGTCCTGTTGATTCCTGGGTGGATTTCAGACATAGGTTTGAGGCAAAGTTTCTCTCAAGGGCAGAAGAGAATCTATACATGGAAAGGTTCTTGACATTGAAGCAGGGAATTCTATCAGTGAAAGAGTACGTCAACAAATTTAACCAGTTGGCAAGGTTTGGCTTAGATTTGGTGAACACGCAGGAGAAGAAGGCTCTGAGGTTCGTTAATGGCTTGAATGAGCCATTGCAGGGGCTGGCTATGACCCACATCCCTATGGGGGCCACCTTTGAGAAGCTAGTAGACATGGCACTCATGCACGAGGAGAACGGCGCTAATGCTAATAAGGCACCCGAGAAGAAAGGGGATAAGAAGAAACCACAACAGCAAAACAAGAAGGGTGGTAAAGACAATAATGGCAAAGGAAAGAAAAGATGCTTTAACTGTGGGACACCAGGCCATCTCGGCAAGGATTGCAGAAAAAAAAAAAAGACTGGCTGTTTTCACTGTGGTGAAGCGGGACATCTAGTGAAGGACTGCCCAGAGAAGGGGCAGAGGGCAGGGTCTACCTCGGGAGGATAGGTGCAGGCTCTTATGGCACCAGGGTAGGCAAGGGGACAAGTTCAGGCTCTCGCGGTCCCACCGCTGCAAGAACGAGGTAGAACCATTTCTGTTGAAAGCTTAGTTTTTCTGTTTGATCATTATGTCCGTACCTTATTCGATTCGGGCGCATCGCATTCGTTTATCTCTACATCATTAGTTGAATCACTGCACTTAAACACCAGTTTAGTAGAGGATCCCTTAGTTGTTTCAAATCCAATTGGGGGCTCAGCTTATTTGTCCATGATGTGTTTGGATTTGAAAATTTCTATACTTAGCGTTGAGTTTAGATGTGATGCCTATATTTTGGGCTTCACGGGCTATGGACTAATTTTAGGAATGGATTGGTTATCCAGAAATGGGGCTGTTCTTGAATGTGAAAGGAGAGTAGTTAGCCTCATGACTCGCCTTGGCAACACTCTCGAAATCTTTTGTAATCCCATAAATTCTGTTATGCTAAGTTATCTAGAATCGCTTGACGCGTCGGTGGAAAATCTACGATCTGTTAAAGTAGTCCAAGAATATTCGGATGTGTTTGAGGAGGTGAAGGGCTTGCCTCCGAAGTGGGAGATAGATTTTCGAATATATCTTGTGGATAATGCAAAACCAGTATCTTTGCCAGTACGCCACATGGCTCCTCGTGAAAGGAGGGGACTCAATAAGCAAGTGAAGGAGTTGCTTGAGAAGGGGTTCATAAGACGAAGTATATCGGAGTGGGGTGCTCCAGTAGTATTTGCCACGAAGGCGGATGGGTCCCTTAGACTTTGTGTGGACTATAGAGAAATTAATAAGCTTACTAAGAAGAACAGACACCCACTGCCGAGGATTGACGATCTCTTCGATCAGTTAGTTGGCGCCTTAGTGTTTTCGCAGTTGGACTTAGCCACTGGTTTCCATCAGTTGAGAGTGGTTGAGGATAACATAGACAAAACTGCCTTTTGGACTCCGGACGGTTTCTAAGAATGGCTAGTGATGCCCTTCGGTTTGAAAAACGCCCCCGCATATTTTGTTGATTTGATGAGTAGGGTGTTAGGGAGTACCTTAATAAATTCGCGGTGATCTTTGTAGACGACATCTTGATCTTTTCTAAGAATGAAGAAGAGCATGCCCTACATCTTAGGGAAGTGTTGGAGACTCTACGAGCGCATAACCTTAAAGCTAAATTTACTAACTGTCACTTCTGGAGAGAGGAAGTACGATTCTTAGGGCACGTGGTTTCCAAAGAAGGGATAGCTGTGGATCCCGCGAAGGTGGTGGCCATCCAAGATTGGAAGGTCCCTAAAAATGCTACCGAAGTAAGGAGTTTCTTGGGGTTGGCTGGCTACTATAGGAAGTTTGTCAAAGACTTCGCAAAAATATCAGCTCCATTGACACGCCTGACGAAGAAGAACCTTGTCTTCGCATGGGACGTAGATTGTGATGATGTGTTCCAACGTTTAAAGAAAGCTTTGACCTCAGCTCCAGTCTTAGTGCTGCCAGACATGAGTAAGCCATTTACTATTTATACCAATGCTTGTGGGACAGGTCTAGGCGCAGTCTTAATGCAAGAGGGAAGGGTAATAGCCTATGGTTGAAGGCAGTTAAGGGTGCATGAGAAAAATTACCCTACACATGACCTAGAGTTAGCCGCAATTGCTTTCGCGCTTAAGTCTTGGCGTCATTACCTTCTTGGTGAGAAATTCGAATTGTTCACTGACCACAAATCTTTAAAATACTTATTCTCTCAGAAGGACTTGAACTTAAGGCAGCAAAGGTGGATGGAGTTCTTAGCGTCCTACGATTTCGAAATAACATATACCCCTGGCAAGGGTAATGTGGTGGCAGACGCCTTAAGTAGGAAAAGGTTGTCCTTGAGCCTATGCTTTGTTGAGTGGTGAAACTTAGAATTCATCTCTATGTTTGACTTTAGACCTTCCGTTGACTTTGTACCCGGTTTGCTAGCATCCTTGGAGGTCAGACCTACGCTTTTGGGACGGATTGGTGAGGCACAGCGAGACGACCCACAGTTGGTTGAGTTAGTAGAAAAGCTCAAAAGAGGGGAGTCATCAAGCCATCTCCGTAGGTATACCCTGGATGATAAGGGATGGTTACGTAGGGATAGTAGACTTTGTGTTCCTCGAGACGAAGGTTTGAGGAAGGCTATTCTTAACGAAGCACATCATTCGAAGATGACCACTCATCCCGGTGGGGACAAGATGTATAAAGACATGAAGCGAGTTTTCTTTTAGGCCGGTATGAAGAGGGATGTGGCCGAGTACGTTGCTAGATGCTTAGTGTGCCAACAAGTAAAAGCGGAGCAAAAGAAACCCGGTGGGTTGCTTCACCCATTGGAGGTTCCACTATGGAAATGGGAAAGTGTCTCGATAGACTTTGTGGGTGGATTACCAAGATCAAGGAAGGGTAATACGGGGATTTGGGTTATAGTAGACAGACTTACTAAGAGCGCCCATTTCATTCCCGTGAAGAGTAAGAGGACTGCTCCATGGTTAGCTTCTGTATACGTTCGAGAGATAGTTCGTTTGCATGGTGTTCCTTCTAACATAGTAAGCGACCGTGATCCTATCTTCACTAGCGAATTTTGGAAGAGCTTGCAAGAGGCGGTAGGGACTCAGATATGTTTGAGCACCGCATATCATTCTCAAACGGACGGCCAAACCGAGAGGGTGAATCGTATTCTAGAGGACCTTTTGAGGCTATGTATCCTAGACTTTGGGGGTACATGGGAAGAGCATCTTCCAATGGTGGAGTTCGCATATAATAATAGCTTTTAGTCCAACATTGGCATGGCACCTTTCGAAGCTCTTTATGGACGACCTTGTCATTCACCTACATGTTTGTCGGAATCTATGGATAAGATCTTACTTGGGCCCGATATGATTAGAGAGACTTCGGAGAAGATTGATTTGATTCAAAGAAGGATGAAAGCAGCACAAGATAGGCAGAAATTTTATGCGGATAAGAGGAGGACAGAACTTGAGTTTGATGTTGGGGACATGGTCTTTATCAAAGTGTCTCCATTACGGAACGTTGTTCGCTTTGGGTCCTTTGGGAAATTAGCACCAAGGTTTGTAGGGTCGTTTCCTATTAAGGAGAAGATTGGACAGATGGCATATATAGTGGAGTTGCCTGAGAGACTTAGTGGTGTACACGACGTATTCCATGTGTCACATATAAGGAAGTGCTTGCACGAGACCGCGGAAGTGGTAGAGCTGAGCTTGCTTAGAGAGGTGGAGATAGAGCGTGATGCGACGATTCGACGAGCCCCTACATGCATTCTTGGGTCGAAGATCAAGAATTTGAGGAATCGAGAGATCAGACTAGTCAAAGTGCAATGGGGAGATGATGAGAGCAACTCTACTTGGGAGACAGAAGCGAAGATACGTTCGTTGTACCCTTTTCTTTTTGAGGGTATGTCTTTTAATTTCTCTTTTATCGCTTAGCTTGTACTTATCTTATCTTTAGTATGTCCTCTCGCTAGTATCTTTGACCTTTAGTTAGGATAATCCTATGGTTGAAACATGTGTTTGAGACATGTTATGTATGATGGATGCAAAGTGGATGCAAGTGTTTGCTAGTGGTTGCTCATGGACGCATATACACACAATATTAGGTACTAGATCGGCTCAGTCACTTCATATTGCATGTTGCATATATATGGATGTATTTAGTAAAATGGATGTATGAGGATTTTTTTTATCATATGGATGCTACATTCAGATGATGATTGTGCACGCATATAGAGATAATATGTAGCATTAAGGAACTTTTGCATACATAATGGACGCATGGCACTATCATGATTTGCATTAAGGAGGTCAACTGAATCAGTGGACCGCCTGATTTTGCATTAGATATGGACATATACACACACTGTGCATTTAAACATGAAAGCATTAGAAGTCTATAAGGACAATGGATGCCTGTGTTTGATGGTTGAGTAGATGGACGATTGGATGTTAGGATATACATTCTTCTTGACTTGAAGATTTCGGGATCGAAATCCTTTAAGGAGGGGAGAATGTAACACCCCGTAATTCTGTTAATATAAATATTCACAAATTAAAGAATAACTAATCTCAGACGTGAGAATTGTGGGAAACGGGTTGCGCCATTGTGTTCGTCTCGGAATTCTGGTTGAAATAGAGTCCGAGTTTGCGTGATTTGGACTTCGTATGAAGGAGATACGGCCATCGGAAGTTTCAGAAAATTCAAAATTCGAAGTCAAACATGCTAGGCAGGAAATTTCCCGCCCAGCACCCCAGGTCGACGGGGGAGTCGACTGGGCAGTCGATACCCCCAGGACCAGGTCGACTGCGCAGTCGACTTGGGTGTCGACCTGGTCCAGTCGGCCAGGTTTTGGCAGAGCCCAATCTTGAGCTGCTGATGTGTCTTTAGGACTGAGTTGGCTAATTTAACGGTTCAGGTTAGTTCTGAATTGATCTGACGGTCTAAATAAATCCTAAACTCTATATATACCTAGGTAGTCTCTCACTCTAAATTCACATGAAATATAGAATAGCCGCCGTCATGCCATCGCCATGGAACTCAGTGTAGCCGCCGCCAACTAAGGAGGAAGAAAGCTAATCAAAACTCTAATTCTACTCAACTCTAAAGCAAATCAAGACTCTCTTTCTTTTCTAATTGTGAGTATGATGATCTTAATAAGATTATTAGCAAACTAATTAGATTAAGATGTGATATGTATCATAAGAAAATGATGTGAATTGTCATATATGTTGTTGTAAACCTAATGCTATCATGTATGTTGTAAATCCTATGTTATGTGATGATGATATCCTATATGTTGTAAATCATGCTATGATGATATTATATATGTTGCAAGTTTCTATGCTAAGTTGCGATGTTACAAAGCCGTGATGTTATTATGTTGTAGTTAGCTTATGAATCATGATGTTGATTATATATATTTGGGCTATGATGATTCACATGATAAATCACATGTACCTATGTAAGTTTAGATTTATTAATATGTATAATCTCATATTGTATGACATCTATTTAGATCTAGAATTATGACATCTATTTAGATCTAGAATTATGCTATGACATGTGTGAGTTCTATGTGTTAGATGCTAGTTCACACCATCATTATGTTGCATAAACCACATATGTAAGTTTATACATGAACTTGGGTTATGATCATATTATGTAAGTTGTGACATTTAACCAAACAAGTTGACACCTTCAGATCCATGACATGTGTAGTTTTATGCAAGTTTCACCCCTATTATGATTAGATCTATTTTATTTGTCTATATGTTGTGATAATTTATCTTTGTTCTATGAGTTAGACTATTCGAGTCTAACGTATATTTTGCGTTGAATAAGCGAACGTATAACGTGGGGTAGGGGTAAAATTAAGGATTTAATATTAAGAAATTGGGGTGCAATTGACATGATTTTGCATACCGTAAGTGGATGGCCATAATTGATTCAATTATGGACATCATTAAAATTGGAATTAATTAATGATTTGAATAGGGATATATTTAAAACTGGGGTAAAAGATTATAAGTGTTAATCAATACTTAGGACACGAGGTTGGACTCGTTTGTGACGTAAAACTGCCCGGACCCGCCCGGCGAATCATGTAGTCACAAATGTCAGCCTATTGTGAGAGGTCCTAGGCCAACATTAAAGCATAACAGTTGTAAAGACACGAGGTTAGACTCTTTTGTGGTGTAAGACTGCCAGGACACGCCCGGCGAATCCAGCTGCCATAAATGCTAGTCTAATGTGAGAGGTCTTTATGAGGTTATGGCCTGAATGAATTAAGAAATACTTAACCAGATAAATATGTGAAGTGGGTCATGGGGGTTAAGTAGGTGCCTTGGGTGGAATGAGGAATCTAGTAGGTGCCTTTAGTGGCATTTGAAATACGATTAGTAAGACTTAACCAAACACACATGTAAATGAACATGACTAAGAAGAGGGTTAAGTGGGATATACTAGTGGGGACAAGCTTAGGTGGATAGCTTGTGGTAAGTAATTGGGGGCCCATTTCAACCAGTAACCCAAACGTTTCTTTGTGGGCTCGACCCAAGTCGAGGACGGGACATGCATACTGGGCTTGACTATAAGAGGCCAAATGGGTTAGCGGTGGCAACGCAAGTTAAACGGGTTTCATATGCGTGTGTGGACCCGGGATGGTAGGTAAGACGTTGTTGCATCGTGTAGGTATAAGCCGTGCATCCTTAGGCTATATCGGGTTGCCACTTTAGGGGAGTGATACACCCCATTGTGGGACCATCACGGGTATCTACGACTAGGGAGCCGATCGCAAGTGGGTAGTGGGGTACACCTAGCGGAGATAGGGGCAGGCGGCACCTATGTAGTCAGCTAGGGGTACACGAAGTTATTTATAAAATTTCTAAGTGAAGCAAGTGGGATCGACCTTTAGGGTGACTGGTGTGGTGCATTGTAGTAATTATTCGTTAGTATTAGGTGTGCCTTTAACGTTATCTTTATCTGCTCTTCCATACCCAATAGTTCATAGTCATTTCCTTGTTTTCCAGCTTCTGCCTTAGTCTAGTTATTTGATAATAGTATTGTTAGAATTATCATACTCGCCAGACTTTATGTTTGACCCCCTCTATTTCTATCTTTTTCTTCCTCCGGGTCCTCAGGGTGGACCCAGTTCTAGTGGAGTCTGATTGAATTGCTTATTCTCTCTTTTGGAAAGCTTGGACCGCTGAAGTAAAGTCCAGCTTGTTATCTTCTTTAATGGCTATTTATGTAATGGGATTATGTATTTTGTTTTATCAAGATGGATATTGTACTTGATTCTGATTTATGGTTTTATGATGTAACAAACATGTTTAATTTCCGCTGCAATGAAATAAAGTTTTAGATTTCCAAGTACTACTTATTATCTGTCCATTTGTAATTTTTCTGTTCTATATTCACTTAAAACCTCCATGGAAGTTAATTCATTCCCTTTGTGAGTGACATTAATGGACGTGGGGTGTTACAATACTTCTCCCCCAACTCCACTTAGTTTTGATCTTTTCAAAAATCAATATCCTGTCTTTAACTGGATTAAAAAGTGAATTGATGATTTAAATTATCAAATCTGAAAGGTGATTGAGAATGGAGTACCACCAGTTTTGCTCCAAAGCCATAGTTAAATCTTTAATTAGATTTGAACGTGAAATGGTAATTAATTTTACTGATAACACTGTGGTGTTAGATATGGAGTATTACCAGTTTTGCTCCAGGGGATGAATAGGTTGGGATTGGGAAATAAAATAAATAATTACTTCGGTGTGGTTTGCTAATCCCGACTAGTTTGGAAAACGATAATATGGTTTGAAATGATATCCAAGGGAATATTAAAGAATAAATTTAGAAGAATTTATCTTTGATAAAATAAATGGGAACCTATCCCTAAGAATGTGATAATTTGTATAAAAAGAATATTCTGAATTGGAATGAGGCGTTTGTTGTGTTTGTGTAACACGTGTTTATTATATACGTGGGTTATTCAGAAAGGCCGGGTTTATACCTATTCTAAATAACCGATTCGACGATAAGTCGAAGATGAAGACGGTGGTTGAAGACCGGAAGTATTCACATCATTTAGGTGATTGCTGATGATCTCGATTGGGCTATACACCCAAGAGGAGAGAAACAGTTGGTGATCGTCCTGACGTACTTGGAGATCGATGGATATGCGAGGAAAGTGCCTCCGGTTTTGTTCAGACCCAGAACGAACTTGTAAATGGATTGTGTGTCTGACATTGGATTTTATTCTGTGTTGATTGATCTCTGTTAAATATACATCTGTTTGGCGGCGGAGAATTTATTCTCT
Source organism: Allium sativum (assembly GCA_030737875.1). Lineage (NCBI taxonomy): Eukaryota > Viridiplantae > Streptophyta > Magnoliopsida > Asparagales > Amaryllidaceae > Allium > Allium sativum. The sequence continues at coordinate 164,941,770 of CM060923.1, forward strand.
TGCTTAACGCCCTTCTCTGAGACGTACGAGCTCAGAGGTTGTATATCGATGGACATCAGTCGCATGGAGTGAATTGCCAGTGTGGCACGCGTAAGTGGCAATTGATCAATGCTTCTGTTGAAAAGCAAAGTCTTGTGGTTGATGATCAAAGCACGGCCTGTGTGGCGCAGCTTTGTGTATAACGTGAACTCGCGAGCCTCACACCTCGGTACGTGAGACGACCCGAACTTCCCCGTGAAGGAAAGCACGGATAGAATTGAGTATAAGACAAAATAGAACGCAAACAGAAGAACATTTCATTGTTATTACAACAATTCCATCAGATACAAGAATATACAGAGTATAAATGAATAAATTACATTCGACAAATATCAGAGATTACAATAAGTTACATAGCAGCGGAAAAATATACAAAACACAACTAGAAGTGATACACGGATACAGAGCTTTCCGAGCATCGTTCCAGCTGTAAATCAGGATCCTGTGAATATAAATCTGCAAAACCAAAACTACTAGCTGCCCGTGCGGAAAATAGGGGCACCCAGAGTTTAGGTTAAAACAATAAACTCCAGGTCAGTCATGTGACTGGTGTGAGAACTAAAACAGTTATTAATATTGGTTTTAAAGTTAGGTAAATCAAGGGACCACGCCGTATAACACGGAACGGGTTTCCTCCCAAGAATACCAGTGCATAGAACAAACAGCGCAATGCTAAATAAAGAAAAATGAAGCTGTTATAAGACCCAGGTCCCATCACACAATGCAACGCAAGCCGGAGGATAGGGTTTTCCCTTATAACAGCCAAAGCATGCTTGATACGTTTAAAACACATTATTTGATACTATAATAGGTGTATAGTGTCAAAACAATTTCAAATCATAAATATCAATCATAGGCGGCATGGGTACCATCTATCATGTCGCCATACTAGTTCTACAATTAAAACCGCAATATCACGTATTGGAAATTGGATTTCCGTCATGAGTCGAGGCAAGGGGCAAGCTCCTCTCCGCGTTCGAGACACTCTAGCAAATGTCCTAGGACCCCACTTTGATCCTTGGAATCGGCTGGGCCGGTCCTCTCTTACTTTTGAGGATTAGTTATTCCTGAACACACGTTTCCCGGTCCTTACAGACCTATATCCGAGGCGCCTCGCATTCCAACAACCACACAGGTGAAAAGTATATAAATGTCAGGGCTGGTAGGTCACTGACACCACCCTAGCTAGAAAGAAACGTCGTGCTCTCCCAGCGGTCCGTCTCCCGTTTTTGACTCATACCGAGGTGTGAGGCTCGCGAATCCACGTTATACACAAAGCTATGCCACACAGGCCGTGCTTTGATCATCAACCACAAGACTTTGCTTTTCAACAGAAGCCTTGATCAATTGCCACTTACGCGTGCCACATTGGCAATTCACTCCATGCGACTGATGTCCATCGATATACAACCTCTGAGCTCGTACGTCTCAGAGAAGGGCGTTAAGCAAGAGAATAAATTCTCCGCCGCCAAACAGATGTATATTTAATAGAGATCAATCATCACAGAATAAAATCCAATGTCAGACACACAATCCATTTACAAGTTCGTTCTGGGTCTGAACGAAACCGGAGGCACTTTCCTCGCATATCCATCCATCTCCAAGTACGTCTGGACGATCACCAACTGATTCCCTCATCCTGGGTGTACAGCCCAATCAAGATCATCAGTAATCACCCAAACGATGTGAAGACTTCCGGTCTTCAACCACCGTCTTCATCTTCGACATCTCGTCGAATCGGTTATTCAGAATGGGTATAAACCCGGCCTTTCTGAATAACCCACGTATATAATAAACGAATGTTACACAAACACAACAAACGCCTCATTCCAATTCAGAATATTCTTTTATTCACAAAATCACATTCTTAGGGAAATGTTCCCATTAATTTTATCCAAGATAAATTCTTCTAAATTTATCCTATAATCTTCCTTTGGATATCATTTCAAACTAGTCGGGATTAGCGAACCACACCGAAGAAATTATTTGTTTTATTTCCCAATCCCAACCTATATATCCCATGGAGGAAAACTGGTGATACTCCATATCTAACACCACGGTGTTATCGGTAAAATTAATTACCATTTCACGTTCAAATCTAATTAAAGATTTAACTATCGTTTTGGAGCAAAACTGGTGATACTCCACTCTCGATCACTTTTCAGATTTGATAATTTAAATTATCGATTCACATTTTTAATCTAATTAAAGATTCATTAAAACTCTACTTAGTTTCAATCTTTTCAAAAATTGATATCTTGCTTTTAACTGGGTTAAAGAACCAATGTCATCTAAAACACGATTCACGATAAACCCAAATCACATTCTATTGTTAATTGGTTTAAAGAACAGGTGTTGTTCAAAACACCGCTCACGATAAACCTAAAAACCAATTCAAATTCAATTTCAATTAAATATTATTTAATTGATACACTTCATTAAATCTAAATAGAAAGATTTAATCTTTTTCCCTATTGGGCTTAAGAACAGTGTTAATGAAGGCACCATTCACGACAAACCCAAATCACATTTGATATTAAATACAAGGCTCTGAATAGAAAATATACCGGCTTATATTCAATATCAAATTCTGAAACCAACAAATATTGTATTGGAAATAACGATATAAAATATATCTTTCAAATTCCCATAACAATATCTGTACAGTCACGAAATCCAACATCGAAATATTCCGAAGATAATTTCGATTCAACTCCAGTCCAATTCACATATTGGGAATATTGATTATTTTTAATAATTTTATCAAGGCCCGTACAGTCGATTTCCATCAACGGCCATCGAACTGCACTTACAACGACCTTTTTCGAATTTGATTTGGACATAATTCCAAATCCAACCATTAGATTTCAAATTTCTAATATTCAATGGAAAGCTCTTTTCGATACGAACCCAACGGTTCCGGTTTTAGGAGAATCCGACGGTCGGATCTCCCGCAACGTCAATTCGAAGTCAATGGTCGAAATTCACGAACTGCCGCGGAGCGGCGCGTTCTATTCGGGCCATTTTATATATAATCTATATATATTATATATATTTCGTCAATTTCCTTTTAAAACGTATTTTATAAATCGTTTTAAATTCGTTTTCAAAACCATTTCAATTCTATATTCAATTTCTAATCAAAATTGAATATTTCATATCATTACTATATAAATGATAATATTTCTAAATGTTATATTTTGAAATCACTTCTTTTCTATATTCATTATAAAAACGAATATAATCGATATAAATATCGTTCACGTCAAAATAGCGCAACTTTAATCAACACGGCTTTATATTTTCCAAAAACTTCTTTATTCTATTCAACAAATGAATATTTATTCTATTCAACACATGAATCTATATTTCTTCCAACACCTGACTAATCTCAACCCATGAGTACTGTCAACACATCACTATTTTTGTTATGTAAAATATTTTATAAAACTATGGTATCTATCGTTTGATTTTCAATTAGACTTCTACTGGGAAGTAGTTCTAATTTTAAATATGATAAAGATGTAAATTTCATCGTATAAAATATTTCACTCAACACATGAATAGTTTCAACACATGATCATCGTCAACACATGACTATTTTTATATTCAACACATGAATTTTCTTTTATAATATTCATTATTTTCCCGATTGGAATGAGGCCCAATCAATCACCATATAACGTTAATTATATGGATTCCATACAACACATGTATATAATAGCAATGATAAACAATCAACCATCATCCAAAGTGCACCACACAACTACATAAGCATCAAATATAAATAATCGACGCTTACACAGTCTGTCGACCAATCGATCGACAATAATTAAATAATTGGGATTAGTGTATGCCAAATATCATCCCAACACCCGTGTGGGGTTTCAAATCAACAAACACATATTTTTGTTTGTGCAGTTGGGCGATGTGTAAAATTTATCGACCCAATCAATATCAGTCAAATCAGTGTATATAAACAAATCGGTCGATTTGTTTATAAATATTTATTTCTTTTCAGAAGAGTTTTATGCCGTTTCTTAACACGTTAAAAATTATATTTTTAACGTCAAAAATATTTATTTCAACACTTTACTATTTTTAACTAACACTTTTTTTATTTTTCAAAATTTCGGCGGCATAACGGCACGATACTAGAAACGGGACGAGGCCTAGCCTTATCCCCGGTCTAGTGAAGGCCCACGCCATTCACACATCAATCAAGTCCATCTAATTCACCAAACAATTCAAACCAAATAATCTAACCAACTACACAACTAAACAATTAAACAAACAAGCCATCCATGGTCTGTGGATGACGGGTGTCGGGTGCTACTAAACACCGTCTACATCCTAATATATATATATATAACTAGAAAAAGAGATTTTGAGTGAGAAGTTCTCACCAACTAGCTAATCCAATCATCTCGACTCTTCTTATGTAGAAAATCTTGTCGTTCTCGCCTTTTGTCACTTTCGTTGCCCGTAGCCGCTACATGTATAAAAATCACATTTTTATTATCTACATTATATAAAAATCTCATCTTTATATCTTCTATAAGCTAAAAATCGGATTTTTATCCTCTCTATAATATAAAGATCATATTTTTATTTATTTCATATGTCAAAACTGTAGAAGCTTTAAAACGGAGAAAACTCACTTTTTTTTCTAACGCCCGGATTCGCTGTTTGGGTCCTAGAATTTGCAAACGAGCTTCAATCTTCACACCATCTTTTTTTCTAGCACAAGCACGCCGTTCTGAACAACTTTTGCCTAGTGGTCTTCTTGCCGAAAATGTGCCATTTCGCTGGAAATCGCGAAAAGACAACATTTTGACAGTGTTTGATCAGCAGACTTCGGACGCGTTTTCCCGACAACTCCGCAATGCAAAATAGGACGTAACATATACCAAATCGAAGAGAATTTCGTGCTCTACAACTTTGGTCTTGACGGACTTTGGCTAAAAGTACACGGTTTGGGAGTTATTGACGAAAAACGGTCAGGGACTTTTATGCAAAAACGGGATTTTTGGTGAAAAGGGGGATATTGGCCATGTGGGGCCCACGGCCGGAATTGAGGGAGGCAAAGGGGGCGTCGGACCTGATTGGGCGTAGGGAGTCCGCTGGTGGGTAGTGGCGGTGGTGATGGGGCCCGTGGTGGTGGCGGTGGTTGGTGTTTGGCCTAGGGTTCATGAGAAGAGGAGAGAGAAGGAGGAGGAGGAAGAGGAGGAGGAGGGGAGGAAGAGGAGGGGGTGCGGCGGCTCGCCCGAGGCTGGTGGTGGGCGGTGGAGGTGGGGCAGCGGTGGTGGTGGAGGAGGAGGCCATTTTTGAGTTTTTGTGGAGGAAGGAGGAAAAGTGAATTTATGAAATAGAAAAGGAGGAAAAGTGATTATATGCTAGTTTCTCGCGTATCGTCTGAACGCTAGCGATCTCCGATGGCCGCGGATTTCGGACATGAGATAGTAGACATGAAGACGAGTCCAACGAAACAAGTTTCGTCGAATTCTGAGTTCGTTTGACCATTCAAAAAAAATTACAAAAATGCTCAGATAAGCTTTAAAAATGCAATTTCGGCGCACCTTTTCTTCTCGCACGCTCACATGCTAACTCAAAAAATCAAGCCCTCTTGAATTTAACCATTATTAGATGATACGAATCTAGAAAAAAAAGTAGAATTGAATTCCGAGGTAGTATCAATAATGTTCCTTTGTAAAATGACTGCACATTTTACCCTGAACTGTTTTAGCTCGCACGGCCACATACTGACTCCGTTCGACGCGCCATTTGGAACTCAACAATGATTTGTCATTGTGAATCCATAAAAATTTATCTCGTCGAATTCTGAGCTCGTATGCAAAATTTCACTTTTTAAGGGCTATGTATTGTTAACCGAACAACTCCAGCCCATAGCCACTATTCCGGATATCGGAATATATCGAAGCTTATACTTTTCGGAGTTCTAAACGGCATTTTGAACTCAATGGAAGTGGTTTCGCGTCCAAATTCATTCGTATGCAAAATATGACTTTTTGGCGCCGCATATAATTTACATAGCGACTATTCTGAATTTTCAACTGGGCATAACTTTTGATTCCCGCTATGAAATTTCGATTGTTCAGATTCGTTGGAAAGATATTCACGAATAGATTCTAATATTTTTTGTTTCACTAAAATCCGGATTGTTTTGCACCCGGTACATTCAATTGAAGTTTGAAATCGAATTATCGAACTACCGCGCCATTTTCAATTCTATTTATAATTGTATATAAATTTTTATATTCAAACGACGACGTATATAGATATATGTTCGAAATATATTCAAAATAAATTTCTCGTCGATAATATTTAAAATAATTCTATTTTAAATGTTCAAAATTCGCTAAAATTGCCAAAATAAAAATTTTAAACTGGCTCAGATTTTGCGGGTTGTTACAATCTCCCCCACTTAAAACTTTTCGTCCCCGAAAAGGAACAAAGTCGAAAGTGGTTTGATTAATAAGCTCTACATTCGATCTGTCTTACATTCTCCAACTTTTTAGTTTCTGAGAATTTTCAAATTCTTCAAAAATTTGGCTAACACCCTAAATTTTCGAAAATTTTCGCCATAACCTCCTTTGTACGGAGAGCACGGGAAAATCCCGAAATTGCCATATAGGCCTTCTGATCTCAAAAAGAAAAAGAAAACGCCAAGCGGCTAGCCAATAGGCTCATAAAATCATCATCACCCAAACAAAACAGTAAATTATGTAGTAAACATGTACCTATTTGTCGGGCAAACAAATTTTATTCTCTGGCTCTAGCCTCCTTGCTATGACCTGTTCAATGTAAGTATATGTATATGCAAGCAAATGCGACCAATTTTCGATACAATTCAATATTTGGTTCAATTAGGCTAAATGGTTCAAAATTAGCAAACAACTAAACAAACAACACAAACATCAATCAATTAGTGAATTAGAGTTTTCAAATTCATAAATTTTGATATATATACAAAAATCAGATTTTGATGCCAATTCACAACAATGTATTCTAGCTATATAAGTTTTGGTTCTCACACCAGTCTAATGGAAATATATAGATATCACACCTTCGAAACACGAATATAAATACTGATGATGTGGCCACATCACCAGAATTATCCCCGAGTGTCTAGAATGTGATTCTATATCTATCCAATATATTAAAACTCCGAATATACGTTCATGACGCGTATACGCAAAACCTTTATATATTGGATTGTCCATATTCAAAATAAATAAATAATCAAATACGTATAAAGCGATTTAAATTTTCAAAACAAAATTGTTTTCATTTGAAAAATATACTCTTCACACTCATTCTAGGATACTACTGATCCTATCTCTAACGAGTCATTCTAATTGGATATTGCTAATCCAATATCTGATGAATTCTTTCGTATGGTTCTAATGTGTCTTGTTCTCGAGCTCTGTAAACCAAAGCTCTGATACCAAACTGAGACGACCCGAACTTCCCCGTGAAGGAAAGCACGGATAGAATTGAGTACAAGACAAAATAGAACGCAAACAGAAGAACATTTCATTGTTATTACAACAATTCCATCAGATACAAGAATATACAGAGTATAAATGAATAAATTACATTCGACAAATATCAGAGATTACAATAAGTTACATAGCAGCGGAAAAATATACAAAACACAACTAGAAGTGATACACGGATACAGAGCTTTCCGAGCATCGTTCCAGCTGTAAATCAGGATCCTGTGAATATAAATCTGCAAAACCAAAACTACTAGCTGCCCGTGCGGAAAATAGGGGCACCCAGAGTTTAGGTTAAAACAATAAACTCCAGGTCAGTCATGTGACTGGTGTGAGAACTAAAACAGTTATTAATATTGGTTTTAAAGTTAGGTAAATCAAGGGACCACGCCGTATAACACGGAACGGGTTTCCTCCCAAGAATACCAGTGCATAGAACAAACAGCGCAATGCTAAATAAAGAAAAATGAAGCTGTTATAAGACCCAGGTCCCATCACACAATGCAACGCAAGCCGGAGGATAGGGTTTTCCCTTATAACAGCCAAAGCATGCTTGATACGTTTAAAACACATTATTTGATACTATAATAGGTGTATAGTGTCAAAACAATTTCAAATCATAAATATCAATCATAGGCGGCATGGGTACCATCTATCATGTCGCCATACTAGTTCTACAATTAAAACCGCAATATCACGTATTGGAAATTGGATTTCCGTCATGAGTCGAGGCAAGGGGCAAGCTCCTCTCCGCGTTCGAGACACTCTAGCAAATGTCCTAGGACCCCACTTTGATCCTTGGAATCGGCTGGGCCGGTCCTCTCTTACTTTTGAGGATTAGTTATTCCTGAACACACGTTTCCCGGTCCTTACAGACCTATATCCGAGGCGCCTCGCATTCCAACAACCACACAGGTGAAAAGTATATAAATGTCAGGGCTGGTAGGTCACTGACACCACCCTAGCTAGAAAGAAACGTCGTGCTCTCCCAGCGGTCCGTCTCCCGTTTTTGACTCATACCGAGGTGTGAGGCTCGCGAATCCACGTTATACACAAAGCTATGCCACACAGGCCGTGCTTTGATCATCAACCACAAGACTTTGCTTTTCAACAGAAGCCTTGATCAATTGCCACTTACGCGTGCCACATTGGCAATTCACTCCATGCGACTGATGTCCATCGATATACAACCTCTGAGCTCGTACGTCTCAGAGAAGGGCGTTAAGCAAGAGAATAAATTCTCCGCCGCCAAACAGATGTATATTTAATAGAGATCAATCATCACAGAATAAAATCCAATGTCAGACACACAATCCATTTACAAGTTCGTTCTGGGTCTGAACGAAACCGGAGGCACTTTCCTCGCATATCCATCCATCTCCAAGTACGTCTGGACGATCACCAACTGATTCCCTCATCCTGGGTGTACAGCCCAATCAAGATCATCAGTAATCACCCAAACGATGTGAAGACTTCCGGTCTTCAACCACCGTCTTCATCTTCGACATCTCGTCGAATCGGTTATTCAGAATGGGTATAAACCCGGCCTTTCTGAATAACCCACGTATATAATAAACGAATGTTACACAAACACAACAAACGCCTCATTCCAATTCAGAATATTCTTTTATTCACAAAATCACATTCTTAGGGAAATGTTCCCATTAATTTTATCCAAGATAAATTCTTCTAAATTTATCCTATAATCTTCCTTTGGATATCATTTCAAACTAGTCGGGATTAGCGAACCACACCGAAGTAATTATTTGTTTTATTTCCCAATCCCAACCTATATATCCCATGGAGGAAAACTGGTGATACTCCATATCTAACACCACGGTGTTATCGGTAAAATTAATTACCATTTCACGTTCAAATCTAATTAAAGATTTAACTATCGTTTTGGAGCAAAACTGGTGATACTCCACTCTCGATCACTTTTCAGATTTGATAATTTAAATTATCGATTCACATTTTTAATCTAATTAAAGATTCATTAAAACTCTACTTAGTTTCAATCTTTTCAAAAATTGATATCTTGCCTTTAACTGGGTTAAAGAACCAATGTCATCTAAAACACGATTCACGATAAACCCAAATCACATTCTATTGTTAATTGGTTTAAAGAACAGGTGTTGTTCAAAACACCGCTCACGATAAACCTAAAAACCAATTCAAATTCAATTTCAATTAAATATTATTTAATTGATACACTTCATTAAATCTAAATAGAAAGATTTAATCTTTTTCCCTATTGGGCTTAAGAACAGTGTTAATGAAGGCACCATTCACGACAAACCCAAATCACATTTGATATTAAATACAAGGCTCTGAATAGAAAATATACCGGCTTATATTCAATATCAAATTCTGAAACCAACAAATATTGTATTGGAAATAACGATATAAAATATATCTTTCAAATTCCCATAACAATATCTGTACAGTCACGAAATCCAACATCGAAATATTCCGAAGATAATTTCGATTCAACTCCAGTCCAATTCACATATTGGGAATATTGATTATTTTTAATAATTTTATCAAGGCCCGTACAGTCGATTTCCATCAACGGCCATCGAACTGCACTTACAACGACCTTTTTCGAATTTGATTTGGACATAATTCCAAATCCAACCATTAGATTTCAAATTTCTAATATTCAATGGAAAGCTCTTTTCGATACGAACCCAACGGTTCCGGTTTTAGGAGAATCCGACGGTCGGATCTCCCGCAACGTCAATTCGAAGTCAATGGTCGAAATTCACGAACTGCCGCGGAGCGGCGCGTTCTATTCGGGCCATTTTATATATAATCTATATATATTATATATATTTCGTCAATTTCCTTTTAAAACGTATTTTATAAATCGTTTTAAATTCGTTTTCAAAACCATTTCAATTCTATATTCAATTTCTAATCAAAATTGAATATTTCATATCATTACTATATAAATGATAATATTTCTAAATGTTATATTTTGAAATCACTTCTTTTCTATATTCATTATAAAAACGAATATAATCGATATAAATATCGTTCACGTCAAAATAGCGCAACTTTAATCAACACGGCTTTATATTTTCCAAAAACTTCTTTATTCTATTCAACAAATGAATATTTATTCTATTCAACACATGAATCTATATTTCTTCCAACACCTGACTAATCTCAACCCATGAGTACTGTCAACACATCACTATTTTTGTTATGTAAAATATTTTATAAAACTATGGTATCTATCGTTTGATTTTCAATTAGACTTCTACTGGGAAGTAGTTCTAATTTTAAATATGATAAAGATGTAAATTTCATCGTATAAAATATTTCACTCAACACATGAATAGTTTCAACACATGATCATCGTCAACACATGACTATTTTTATATTCAACACATGAATTTTCTTTTATAATATTCATTATTTTCCCGATTGGAATGAGGCCCAATCAATCACCATATAACGTTAATTATATGGATTCCATACAACACATGTATATAATAGCAATGATAAACAATCAACCATCATCCAAAGTGCACCACACAACTACATAAGCATCAAATATAAATAATCGACGCTTACACAGTCTGTCGACCAATCGATCGACAATAATTAAATAATTGGGATTAGTGTATGCCAAATATCATCCCAACACCCGTGTGGGGTTTCAAATCAACAAACACATATTTTTGTTTGTGCAGTTGGGCGATGTGTAAAATTTATCGACCCAATCAATATCAGTCAAATCAGTGTATATAAACAAATCGGTCGATTTGTTTATAAATATTTATTTCTTTTCAGAAGAGTTTTATGCCGTTTCTTAACACGTTAAAAATTATATTTTTAACGTCAAAAATATTTATTTCAACACTTTACTATTTTTAACTAACACTTTTTTTATTTTTCAAAATTTCGGCGGCATAACGGCACGATACTAGAAACGGGACGAGGCCTAGCCTTATCCCCGGTCTAGTGAAGGCCCACGCCATTCACACATCAATCAAGTCTATCCAATTCACCAAACAATTCAAACCAAATAATCTAACCAACTACACAACTAAACAATTAAAGAAACAAGCCATCCATGGTCTGTGGATGACGGGTGTCGGGTGCTACTAAACACCGTCTACATCCTAATATATATATATAACTAGAAAAAGAGATTTTGAGTGAGAAGTTCTCACCCACTAGCTAATCCAATCATCTCGACTCTTCTTATGTAGAAAATCTTGTCGTTCTCGCCTTTTGTCACTTTCGTTGCCCGTAGCCGCTACATGTATAAAAATCACATTTTTATTATCTACATTATATAAAAATCTCATCTTTATATCTTCTATAAGCTAAAAATCGGATTTTTATCCTCTCTATAATATAAAGATCATATTTTTATTTATTTCATATGTCAAAACTGTAGAAGCTTTAAAACGGAGAAAACTCACTTTTTTTTCTAACGCCCGGATTCGCTGTTTGGGTCCTAGAATTTGCAAACGAGCTTCAATCTTCACACCATCTTTTTTTCTAGCACAAGCACGCCGTTCTGAACAACTTTTGCCTAGTGGTCTTCTTGCCGAAAATGTGCCATTTCGCCGGAAATCGCGAAAAGACAACATTTTGACAGTGTTTGATCAGCAGACTTCGGACGCGTTTTCCCGACAACTCCGCAATGCAAAATAGGACTTAACATATACCAAATCGAAGAGAATTTCGTGCTCTACAACTTTGGTCTTGAGGGACTTTGGCTAAAAGTACACGGTTTGGGAGTTATTGACGAAAAACGGTCAGGGACTTTTATGCAAAAACGAGATTTTTGGTGAAAAGGGGGATATTGGCCATGTGGGGCCCACGGCCGGAATTGAGGGAGGCAAAGGGGGCGTCGGACCTGATTGGGCGTAGGGAGTCCGCTGGTGGGTAGTGGCGGTGGTGATGGGGCCCGTGGTGGTGGCGGTGGTTGGTGTTTGGCCTAGGGTTCATGAGAAGAGGAGAGAGAAGGAGGAGGAGGAAGAGGAGGAGGAGGGGAGGAAGAGGAGGGGGTGCGGCGGCTCGCCCGAGGCTGGTGGTGGGCGGTGGAGGTGGGGCAGCGGTGGTGGTGGAGGAGGAGGCCATTTTTGAGTTTTTGTGGAGGAAGGAGGAAAAGTGAATTTATGAAATAGAAAAGGAGGAAAAGTGATTATATGCTAGTTTCTCGCGTATCGTCTGAACGCTAGCGATCTCCGATGGCCGCGGATTTCGGACATGAGATAGTAGACGTGAAGATGAGTCCAACGAAACAAGTTTCGTCGAATTCCGAGTTCGTTTGACCATTCAAAAAAAATCACAAAAATGCTCAGATAAGCTTTAAAAATGCAATTTCGGCGCACCTTTTCTTCTCGCACGCTCACATGCTAACTCAAAAAATCAAGCCCTCTTGAATTTAACCATTATTAGATGATACGAATCTAGAAAAAAAAGTAGAATTGAATTCCGAGGTAGTATCAATAATGTTCCTTTGTAAAATGACTGCACATTTTACCCTGAACTGTTTTAGCTCGCACGGCCACATACTGACTCCGTTCGACGCGCCATTTGGAACTCAACAATGATTTGTCATTGTGAATCCATAAAAATTTATCTCGTCGAATTCTGAGCTCGTATGCAAATTTCACTTTTTAAGGGCTATGTATTGTTAACCGAACAACTCCAGCCCATAGCCACTATTCCGGATATCGGAATATATCGAAGCTTATACTTTTCGGAGTTCTAAACGGCATTTTGAACTCAATGGAAGTGGTTTCGAGTCCAAATTCATCCGTATGCAAAATATGACTTTTTGGCGCCGCATATAATTTACATAGCGACTATTCTGAATTTTCAACTGGGCATAACTTTTGATTCCCGCTATGAAATTTCGATTGTTCAGATTCGTTGGAAAGATATTCACGAATAGATTCTAATATTTTTTGTTTCACTAAAATCCGGATTGTTTTGCACCCGGTACATTCAATTGAAGTTTGAAATCGAATTATCGAACTACCGCGCCATTTTCAATTCTATTTATAATTATATATAAATTTTTATATTCAAACGACGACGTATATACATATATGTTCGAAATATATTCAAAATAAATTTCTCGTCGATAATATTTAAAATAATTCTATTTTAAATGTTCAAAATTCGCTAAAATTGCCAAAATAAATTTTTTAAACTGGCTCAGATTTTGCGGGTTATTACAGTATGAGTCAAAAACGGGATAGTGACTGCAGGGAGAGCACGACGTTTCTTTATAGCTATGGGTGGTGTCAGTGCTTAAACTGGCTGACATTTATATACTTTTCACCTGTGTGGTTGTTGGATATGAGGCGCCTCGGATATAGGTCTGTTAGGACCGGGAAACATGTGTTCGGGAATAACTAATCCTCAAAAGTAAGAGAGGACCGGCCCTGAAGATCCAAGGACATAGTGGGGTCCTGAGACATTTTCTAGAGTGTCTCGAATCGGAGAGGAGCTTGCCTCTTGCCTCAACTCATGACGGAAATCCAATTTCCAATACATGATATTGCGTTTTTATTTGTAGAACCTAGTATGGCGACATAGTGGTATGGGTAATTCATGCCGCCTATGATTGATATTTATGATTGAAATTGTTTTGACACTATACACTTATAGTAATATCAAAATAATGTGTTTTAATAGCTTCATTTTTTTTATTTAGCATTGCGCTGTTTGTTTTATGCACTGGTATTGTTGGGAGGAAACCCGTTCCATGTTATACGGCGTGGTCCCTTGATTTACCGAAGTTTAAAATAAAGATTAATAACTGTTTTAGTTCTCACACCAGTCACATGACTGACCTGGAGTTTATTGTTTTAACCTAAACTCTAGGTGCCCCTATTTTCCACACGGGCAGCTAGTAGTTTTGGTTTTGCAGATTTATATTCACAGGATCCTGGTTTACAGCTGGAATGATGCTCGGAAAGCTCTGTATCTGTGTATCACTTTCAATTGTGTTTGTATTGTTTTTCCGCTGCTATGTAATTTATTGTAATCTCTGATATTTATCGAATGTAATTTATTCATTTATACTCTGTATATTCTTGTATTCTGAATGGAATTGTTGTAATATACAATGAAATGTTCTTCTGTTAGCTTTCCGATGTGTGTAGTTCTCATCTCAATCCGGGCTTTCCTTACTTGGGAAGTTCGGGTCGTTATAGTTGATGACAAAAAATGCCGTCAGACCCAAAGATTCTCTATTACTAGAGAATAGTGTTTCACGAAAGGAAAACTAATGTGCGGAAAGCAGTAAAAGACACAGAGGTTTAGCGGTTAGGTCCGTGAGGGGCGTACGTCTACTTTGAAGGAGTTTGATGATCTTTATTCACAAATAAGAGTTACAAGCATTGAACTTCATCATGGCATTCGTTTCTCTGTATTTTGAAGCCGTATTGGTCGTATGCCAATCTATTAAATAATAGTAAAGTAGAGGAATTTCTTTCTCTCTCCTTGATTTTAGGAGCTACCTCTCTTTTCCTTAATTCTCTCTTGATATTTAATATCTTAATTTTAAATTATCAATTAAATTATTTAACTAACCTCTCATTATTTTATTGTATGATATATATATATATATATATATTTAAAACTTATGCATAAATAATCTACAAATAATTGATATATCAACTTCGAATAGTAGGTCCATATAGTTATATCAATTATATAATACCAAATTTAAATTGTTTAAATAAATTTAATCAGAGAATATATTTATTAATGAACCATGATTGAATATGTATATGACTATTTTTTCTAGTAAAAATGGTAAAACTAAATTGTTTTATTCAATTAATATATTTAAATCGCATAAAACAATAATGAAAAATTTAATTTTTTTATTCATTTATCATTTATCCATAAATACTTGTATCTAAAGTGGTAAAATATATGTATTATGCATTGCATTATAAAATTCTACATTTAACTTAAAATTCCTATTATTAAAACTACCATAATTATTTACAAAACCTACATCACTTTATCCAATGATATAATCTATACGCATAAATTAATTATGCTGTGTTATGCTTAAAATAATAAGATAAATGTAATCAAGTGATACGTATTTGTTCAGTTACTAATGACGATATGAAAATTTCAATAATATACATCATACCTATATCAATAAAATAAGATAAAATTGTATTTTCATTAGACTAAAACACACATAAGTCACATGGCATGTAATATAACACAAACAAAACAGAACTTTTATATAATACACTCTTTAAGTTCGGTAATACATGGAATTTATTTCTCAAAAACATGTTTAAGAAACACCATTACTTTTAGTTCCGGCCAGTCTATAAATAATTACAATTAAATTTGAAATTATTTTCCCGTTTGCCAAAAAATTTGCACTTTAGCATAAAAAATTCAGAAAAAATGTTCATAGAGACATGAGATAAATTAAAAATTTAACTTTGAGATAAAATAAAGAGTAACAACAAAAAAAATAGAAAAAATATCAATAAATTCATCGTGCATTACAAAATTATGATTTTTTTTTACAGCAAAAACTTAATTTTCAAATTTCTGCAATCTTTTACCAAACTATCTCGGTTCACTTCCAATATTTTACATGACTTCATATTAGATTTAATCAAGAATATTAAAAATATAATTAATCTTGATAAATTATCAACTTTTGATGTGTCAATATAAATCATAAAAATGTGAAAAATTCAATATTTGCACAATATTCATATTAACAAAAAGGGTATAAAATTCATTTGGATAAACAAATACATCAAACACATAACATAATTATATATGTAAGCAATGATTTCAAATTTAAATTATGATTCATTTATATCGATACATTGATGCATTACATTGTAAAATACTAATTTTAACTAAAGTACCTATATTCAGAAATTTCCGTGGTTGCTTACAAAACTCGCCTCTATGTCATTTTATTTACTACATTTACATCAATATATTTTAAATAAAGCATGTAATTATGGTTTCAATGTACAAGAATAAATATAATAATGAATAAATATTCACTAATTCATCGAATAAAATCTTAAATGTGACAATTTCAATATGTAAGACGACCCGAGATTCCCTGGTAAGGAAAGCACGGATTGCGTTGAGGACAAGACAAAATAGAATGCAAACAGAAGAACATTTCATTGCTTATTACAACAATTCCATCAGAAACAAGAATACACAGAGTATGAATAAATATTATACAACAGAAAATATCAAAGATTACAATAAATTACATAGCAGTGGAAAAACAATATAAAACACAACTAAAAGTAATACACGTATACAGAGCTTTCCGAGCATCGTTCCAGCTGTAAATCAGGATCCTATGAATATAAATCTGCAAAACCAAAACTACTAGCTGCCCGTGTCGAAAATAAGGGCACCCAGAGTTTAGGTTAAAACAATAAACTCCAGGTCAGTCATGTGACTGGTGTGAGAACTAAAACAGTTATTAATCTTTATTTTAAAGTTCGGTAAATCAAGGGACCACGCCGTATAACACGGAACGGGTTTCTTCCCAAGAATACCAGTGCATAAAACAAACAGCGCAATGCTAAATAAAGAAAAATGAAGCTATTATAAGACCCAGGTCCCATCACACAATGCAACGCAAGCCGGAGGATAGGGTTTTTACCTTATAATAGCCAAAGCATGTTTGATACATTTAAAACACATTATTTTGATATTACTATAGGTGTATAGTGTCAAAACAATTTCAATCATAAATATCAATCATAGGCGGCATGAATGACCCATACCACTATGTCGCCATACTAAGTTCTACAAATAAAACCGCAAGTCACGTACTAGAAATTGGATTTCCGTCATGAGTCGAGGCAAGGGGCAAGCTCCTCTCCGTTCGAGACACTCTAGCAAATGTCTCAGGACCCCACTATGATCCTTGGAATCGGTTGGGCCGGTCCTCTCATAATTTTGAGGATTGGCAATTCCTGAACACATGTTTCCCGGTCCTAACAGACCTATATCCGAGGCGCCTCGCATTCCAACAACCACACAGGTGAAAAGTATATAAATGTCTGCCAGTTTACGCACTGACGCCGCCATTAGCTAGAAAGAAACGTCGTGTTCTCCCAACGGTCCGTATCCCGTTTTTGACTCATACCGAGGTGTGAGGCTCGCTAATTCAAGCTATACACAAAGCTACGCCACACAGGCCGTGCTTTGATCATCAACCACAAGAGTTTGCTTTTCAACAGAAGCCTTGATCAATTGCCACTTACGCGTGCCACACTGGCAATTGACTCCATGCGACTGATGTCCATCGATATACAACCTCTGAGCTCGTACGTCTCAGAGAAGGGCGTTAAGCAAGAGAATAAATTCTCCGCAGCCAAACATATGTATATTTAATAGAGATCAATCAACACACAATAAAATCCAATGTCAGACACACAATCCATTTACATGTTCGTTCTGGGTCTGAACGAAACCCGATGCACTTTCCTCGCATATCCATCGATCTCCAAGTACGTCTGGACGATCACCAACTGATTCCCTCATTTTGGGTGTACAGCCCAATCAAGATCATCAGTAATCACCCAAACGATGTGAAGACTTCCGGTCTTCAACCACTGTCTTCATCTTCGAATTATCGCCGAATCGGTTATTCAGAATGGGTATAAAACTGGCCTTCCTGAATAGCCCACGTATATAATAAACAAATGTTACACAAACACAACAAACGCCTCATTCCAATTCAGAATATTCTTTTATTCACAAAATCACATTCTTAGGGAAAGGTTCCCATTAATTTTATCAAAGATAAATTCTTCTAAATTTATTCTTTAATCTTCCTTTGGATATCATTTCAAACTAGTCGAGATTAGCGAACCACACCGAAGTAATTATTTATTTTATTTCCCAATCCCAACCTATTCATCCCCTGGAGCAAAACAGGTAATACTTCATATCTAACACCACAGTGTTATCGGTAAAATATTAATTACCATTTCACGTTCAAATCTAATTAAAGATTTAACTATCGCTTTAGAGCAAAACTGGTGGTACTCCATTCTCGATCACCTTCCAGATTTGATAATTTAAATAATCAATTCACTTTCAATCTAATTAAAGATTCATTAAAACTCTACATCGTTTAATCTTTTCAAAAATCAATATCCTGTCTTTAACTGGGTTAAAGAACCAATGTCATCGAAAATACGATTCACGATAAACCCAAGATCACATTCCACTGTTAATCGGGTAAAAGAACAGGTGTTATTCAAAACACCTCTCAAGATAAACCCAAGAACCAATTTAAATTCAATTCCAATTAATATTATTTAATTGGTACACTTCATTAAATCTAAATAAAAAGATTTAATCTTTTTCTCTATTGGGCTTAAGAACAGTGTTAATGAAGACACCATTCACGACAAACCCAAATCACATTTGAAATTAAATACAAGACTCTGAATAGAAAATATATCGGCTTATATTCAATATCAAATTCTACGACCAACAAATATCGTATTGGAAATAACGATATAAATATATCATTCAAATTCCCATAACAATATCTGTATAATCACGAAACCCAACATTGAAATATTCCGAAGATAATTTCGATTCAAATCCAGTCCAATTCACGTATTGGGAATTTTGATTATTTTTAAAACCACCTTCAAATTCAATTTATTTATTTCAAAAATGAATTGATTTTAATTCTAGTTCAAAACTAGTTCAATTTGATAAAAATCTATTTTTATCTTTTCAAATATGGAAATTTTCATCCCAATTCTTCTAAAACCATTTCTTATGATTTCACACAAATTATAGATATTTTTAATAATTTTACCAAGGCCCGTACAGTCGATTTCCACCAACGGCCATCGAACTGCACTTACAGCGACCTTTTTCAAATTTGATTTGGATATAATTCCAAATCCAACCATTAGATTTCAAATTTCTAATATTCATCGGAAAGCTCTTTTTGATACGAACCCAAAGGTTCCGGTTTGAGGAGAATCCGACGGTCAGATCTCCCGCAATATCCATTCGAAGTCAATGGTCGAAATTTACAAACTACCGCAGCGCGGCGCATTCTATTCAGGCCATTATATATATTTGTATATATATGTATATATATATATATAGATATATATATATATTTCATCGATTTCCTTTTAAAACGTATTTTATAAATCGTTTTAAATTCATTTTCAAAACGATTTCAACTTCATTTCAGATTCAAATCAAAATTGAATTTTTCCTTTATGAACTCGTTTTAAATTCATTTTAAATTGATTTCAATTCAAATCGATTTTTAATTCAATTTCAATTCAATTTGAATTTCAAATTAATTCAATTTCAATTCGAATTCATTTCAATTCGAATTCATTTCAATTCAATTTTGAAATCACTTTTCGATATTCGTAAAAAAATGAATAAATTCGATATAAATATCGTTCATGTCAAAATGGCGCATCTGTAACAACCCGCATTCTACGCATCGAAGGATCGTAGAATATTTATTTCTTTTTCGTATGAAGTCGTATGATCGTGTAAATTTGGGAGACGACTATTGGGGTCATTTCCCATGTTCATGATTTTTGTTGATTTTTAAATGACCATTTTACCCCTAGTTGGTACTGTTTTAGCCACAACTTTTGACTGGAAAGGAATTTTGATTTGAAACCACTTCCATTGGCTCCGGTTGATGGTTTACAATTCCGTAGAGTGGTCACATTAGCCAAACGAACTCACCGTTTGGGAGATATGGCTGCAACAAGTTTCAGATGGTCAAAAACAGCTTAATTGGGCTTAACCGGGTAATTAGCAGCTAGGCCCAAAGGGGATTTCGGGATTGGAGATGTATAGGGGCTGATTAGGGTTAGAAAACATTTCTTTCAGCCGCCACTTTCATTCTTGGAACCCTAGCAATAGCCTCCAACACCCAAATCACCTTCTAATCACTTTCTAATCAAGTTTTGGCATAACCTACATCAAATCAAAGAAGATCTTCACCAAATCAGTATTACAGCTGCTGTTAGACATCAGTATTCACTCAAATCAACGAGGTTTCAGTTTTGAAAATTTTATTTGTGGCCAAGGTGAGTGATTTGCATAGTTTTGCACTAATTACGGTTAATTAAGGGTAATTAGTGAAGATTAGCGAATTTATACACTAATAAATTCTGGAAAAATATCTATAAATTCGAAAATAATATTTTATGCCTCTAGTAGAAATTTGGTTTAATTTGGTTAAGTTTTGTTAATCGTATAATTAGTTTTTCTTAAACATGCTTAAGGAAAAATATGGGGTTTTGGCTATATTTGATCCGTTTTACATGTTATGGATGATGTTTTGGTGTTTATGGTCACTTCTATTTGTTGCTATGACTATTTGGAATGATTTTTGGTTGTTTAGAAAAGTTTGATTGGTCGAAAACGTCATCGAATGGCGTAAACAAGTTGCTGGAAAAGTTGCAAAAATTGTGCAGGGTTTGGGATCAGATCGGGTTAGGGGGCTCGGGTCGGATTGGAGGAGCTGAGAAGAGTACCGAACCGGATCGGAACCCAGTACAAGAATGAGGGATTGGCAAGAAGGAAGGCCACATGCAAAAAGGGTTGGAGTTTGGTTGAGGATCGGATCGGAGAGAGACCAAGGGGGATCGGATCGTAGGGAGACCAAAGGGGATCAGATCGGAGAGAGACCAGGGGGGATCGGATCGGGGGAAAACTAAAGGGCATCGGATCGGAGAGACTACAGGGGATTGGGTCGGAGAGACCAAAGGAGAACAGATCTGGATACTTGGGAAAGCACACCTGAACCAAGCCATCTCAACACACCCGAACCGAACCGACGTCTGAAGAAGGAGAACCACCGAACCGAACCGCATTCAGGAGTATACTATGAAGCATTCTGCCGAATCGAATTCAGAGCCACTTCTACGCGACGACTTTTCTGAAGACCAACTCCAATTCGACCAAGACCCGAGATGCAATGGAAGTCCAAGTAGGAAGTTAGAGCTCAGGATCTAGTTGGGAGCCAATGAGTTCACTTCGGGATTGGGCTTTGCTGCGGGACGTGTTCAAAGGTGTTGTCGGTATTCATAACTTTGGTTCAGCACTGAGAGATGGATAGTGGGCTTGTAGTGATAGTTACACGGGATTGGATTCCGTCATGGCCCAAAGTATAAGGTGACCAAAGTAGTGGATATCGTATGCTTTACGCACTGAGTGAGGGATGTAGGGATGATTGCTATGCTTGATTGCTTGACATCACTATGACATGCACACCCCCACCCCCGCTATCTTTACACCATTTGAAATGGCACCTTAGAGTGTTGTACAGTATGTAGTGCTAACTCTTTGGTTGCAGGTCCAGGTCCAAGTATGGTTTAGTATACCTTTTATTGTTCTGTTTAGATGCCTATCGCTCATACCAGACTTTTTGTCTGACCCAGAGTTTTATGTCTCTTCTTATTACTCTGGGTGCTCACACGAGCAGACTAGAGACAGGTTAGATGGTGATGCGCGAGTAGCTGATTCGGAGGCGAGCAGGAGGCTTCCACGTATGATATATAGATAGTCTCCCTGTGTCATTGGTGGTCGCTACTTGGGCATTAGTAGCGTACCTCCTTTATCTTGCTTTTGCTTTTTGAGACAGTATGAAAAGTTGTAATAAGCTGTATTTTGGATTTCCGCTGCTATGATGCTTAGTTCTGGTTTTCAGCTTATGCACTGTCTCTCCTGTTTTATGTCAAGTATGTTATTATTATATTTTGTTCTATGCGCTGTGAGACATTCTACAGGTTCCTTGTTAGTCCATTTCCTTCTTTCCTTTTCTTCTGACGACCGTTCCGTGCTAATTGGACATGTGTACAGCGCACTTTTGGAGTAAATGTCGGTTGGTGCGGGGCGGGCCGTCACACTTAGTATCAGAGCTCTACGTTGCGTAGTTAACCTAGGGAAAGACACTTGGGAGAGATAGTACGTATATGAGAGCGCGTATTTGTGATTACTTTGGTTTTCAAAAGGTATATATATATATATATATACTATTAGTAGTATAAGAATGAAGTCGTACTGCACTAGCACCACTATGGGGTCGTTAATCGTTTTCTCTTTACAGATTGAACGATGAGTAGAGACACCAGGGGTGCTGGTAGAGGGACCAACCATGGGAATGCTCCTGACATGAGGACAATGTTCACCAACTTCATGAGGGAGATGCTTAGGGATGCTCAAAGGGAAGTTCCCAATCCCGAAAATGGTGGTGGTCCAGTTGTGCAGGCGCCTAGGGTCAATTTCGCCAAGTTGTGTAAGGATTACACCAACCTTGGTGGGAAGCCATTCCACGGAACGGAGTCGGCCACAGATGTTCAGGATTGGTTGGATAGCTGTGATCGTATCTTCGACGACTTAGGTATTGAGGATGCGATGAAGAGAAGGCTAGCGTCTCTTCAGCTGCAAGGGCGAGCGATGAATTGGTGGAATGCCATTAAGACAGCTACTCCAGAGGATCAAGTTACTTGGAATTAGTTTAAGACTCGCTCTTGTGATAAGTTTATTCCAGCTGCTCATAAATCTGAATTGTTCAGGAAGTTCTTGGATCTTAAGCAGAATGGTAGGGAAGTCTCGGAGTACATCACAGAATTCGATACTTTATCGAAATATGGATGGTCCCTTATCGATACAGTCGAAAAGAAGAACGAGAAGTTCATAACTGGCTTGGATGGGTACTTGGGGGAAAGACTTATAAACCATATCGATGAGACGTTCGAGTCTATTGTAGGAAAGGCATTAAGGTCAGAGAGCCTTTTCCCTAAGTTGAAGACTGAGGTTGCTACGGCATCTACAGAGGAACCAAAGCCGCAAGCAGGAGGTGAAGGCAAGAAGAATTCTCAGAACAAGAGGAAGCAGAACCCGATCAAGGATGGTCAGAATAAGAAAAATAAGAAAGATGGCAAATTCTTTAGTTGAGGCAAAAAGGGCCACTATGCCTAAGATTGTCGAGAAAAGCCTGGGGAAACGAAGTGCTTTAACTGCGGCCAGGCGGGACATCACAAGGATGATTGCCCACAACCTCCTAGGGAGAAGCAGATTGTGAAAGCGTATGCTATCAACGCTGTTCCTTCTTCGTCGATTGCTCCAAGTGCGGCGTAGAAGGGAAAGGATGTCGTTATAAAAGGTATGCTTCCTATTTAAGATGTTTCTGTTCGGGTATTGTTTGACAAACCCGATATAGTCGATAGATCTCTAGTTGTGACGAACCCGATTGGTGGTTCGACAAATCTTAGCATGATTTGCCGTAACGTGGTCTTATCGAGTTATGGATGTATGTTTGTTTGTGTTTGCTTTGTTTAGGCTTTACTGGGTTTAGCATTATTTTGGGGAGTCGATCTACTCCAAAGGAATAGGGTGGTATTAGGTACCTACCTAGTGATGGCGATAGTAACTGGAGTTAAGGAAGCTAAGAGGTTATCGTTGCAATAAGTTCTAGTTATCTCTAGGAGGCAAATGAGTACTCTAGTGCTAGATTGTTTTGCTAGTATCACCTCATGTGGGTTGTCCGAACTCGGAGAAGATGTTCCTTGGGTGTTTGTCTGATATTGGTTTAGGCCTTTGGGGCTTGTGCTTGGGGAATGTCGACTTCGACTAGGATGGTTAGCGTGAGGGGTAAATAGTTGTGATTTTTCATTGGATGATATCTTGGTATACTCGAGGAGTGATGGGCAGATGGAACATGATAAGACTGTTCAATGGTATAGACTGCCCAGAGTTAAACTCGATAGGGCCATGAGATTGCTCAAGTGGGACTCGAGAAAGATGCAAAGTAATGGATTGTTTAGGACCCTACGTTGATGTTCTCTATTGGATAGTAGAACTTTGAAGGAATAGGATGTGTTTGTTGACCATGGAAGATACAACGAAGATTAGGGCGATTCAAGTTGGACTTGAACTCGTAAAAGAAAATAAGTGTTGATTGATCTTGGAGATGCAACGAATAGGGAGACGACTCACGTTGGACTAGAGTTTGTCACTAATGGATACGCAAGATGTAACGACCCTGAATTTTGGGGCCAAGTTAAAATTTATTTTAAGTGATTTTAAATGAGTTTTGATATTTAAAATAATCTATTTTAAATAATAAGGATCACAAATTTGGTTCAAATCGAAGTTAGAATGAATAAATTAATTTTAAATATAAAAAGAGCTAGAAATGGCGCGGTGGTTTGAAAAGTCAAACTTGAACTTTGACTAACCATACAGGATGCAAAATTTAACGGATTTTAGTAAAACCAAAAATATTAGAACCTATTTAAAAATATCTTTCCAACGAATTCGAAAAATCGAAATTTCATAGCGGAAATCAAAAGTTATGGCTAATTCAATTTTTAGAAAGGTCGGTGGGTAATTTGCATTGGACAAAAATGCTACTTTTCACATATATAGGAATTTGAACTCGAAACCACTTCCATTGGTTTCAGAATGACGTTTCTGCATTGAAAAACAGTAAACACTTATATGTTTCGAGTTTCAGGAATTATTTGTTTAAAAATGTATTTTTAATATTAAATATATTCGCCCTGAAAATAGCCATTTTTCAAAAAGTCTCAGAATTGGACGAAACGAATTTTGTTGTGATCGTATCGGCATAAGAAAGCCAAAAATAATTTTTCTGGATTTTTCTGACTTCGTATGTGGCCCCGGCAAAATTATATTTATGTTCGAATTTAAAATAAAGGATTAATTTTAAAATAAAAGTAAACCATACTGTAACTTCAGAATTGGACCTTGGCGATAGCGCCATCGCGTTCAGAAGACGTCAAAACATTAAGTTCGTCAGTCGTTGAGCGCGAATCGGAGGTCGTGTGTGAAAACAGTATTTTCTAGAATTAAATAATTAATTAAATAAAATAATCATTAGAAAAACCTAGTATTATAGTATAAATACGCACGTATACAGTACGTATACTCCTTCTTCCTCCTTCGTTGTTTGTGGCCGCCGAAACCCACCTCTCCTTCAAATCTTTGAATCCACTTTTCTCCCTCATCTCTTAACGAAATTCAACATACCATATACCGATTCGAAGCTCTTTCCGAGATCTTTAATTTGGTACCAATCTCCGCCGCCCCCGTGACCCGTGCCGCCGCCAGCCTCCACCCAAACATCCGCCGCACGCAGCCACGTGGACCCCACCACGTCCAACCGCACCGCCCCCAACTCCCGGCGAAGATCGGCCTCTCGTAGCACTCCAAGCTCCAACAAACGGCACCCAAAACCGTTCAGTAAATCAAGAGAAATCCGGATTTGAAGTTTTGAACAAAAGGGTATGAATTATTTCAGATTTTGTAACGCTTTTAAGCGTGACAGAAGCAGTTGTTAAAAGTCTGGTTAATTAAAAACATTGATAACTTATGCATACGAACCCCGTTTCTGAAAATTTCAGATCCGACATGACCGGGAGGACGAGTAGTATTTGCTGAGACCGATTGGAGCGTTCTGAAAATTTATTTGGATTTATTTTAATTATTATCCAATCAAAGGTGAGAGTTCACTTCTATTTTAATTAATTTAATTTAATTCATACTATGCGATGTGAACCTGCTATGAACAAATGCGATGTGAATCAGCTATGACCAAACCTCTGTATGTATGCTAGATCTAATGTTGTGAGTATTCACTTTATTTAAATTAATTATAGATCTATTATTTGATGTATGAAGTATGATGTTTGAATTGTATGGTTGATGTTTTGAATGATTAGAAATAGTAGATCTGAAATTTAGCATCGATGAATATATTTGCTGTTGTTATGTTTCATGAAAAAATAAGATTAGCGATGTGTGTATGACATGAAAACTTGAATCACGATAGAGGTAGGAAATTTAAGTTGGACGATGTTAATATGACATGAAACAAAAGTTAGAGATTTTATTGTTTTTATAAAAAGATTATATTTTTATTGATTATATAAAAAGTTATATATTTTGTTGTTATAAACGAAAGACCACATTTTTATTGCAAACATATAAAAGTATATGTTTTGTTGATTTAATAAGATGGATAGATTTTACATTTGAAATTTGTAAATATAGTTGCAATGAAAAACGGTGTTTAATTTTACATTAGAAATATGTAAATATGAAAATGCATTGATATGAAGAATAACATTTTTGTCATGCGATGAATATAAAATGCACTGTAAGGAAAATAACATTTTTGTTTAAATGTTAAAAATAGAAATTTCATTATATGAAATTATTCACCGTATGATGATTGATATTTTTTGTCAATGTTTATATAAGAAAATAAACACCGTATGTTGATTGACATTTTTGTCAATATTTTAAAATAGAATTTGTCGCCATTTGAGATAAGTATATTTTTGTTCATTTACAAAATAGAATTGGCCGCTATATGTAATGAACTAATATTTTGTTCATTATCAAAATAAGAAAACATCGTATGTAAGTGAATATATTTTGTTCATTATTAAAATAAAGAGCACCGTATGTTGAATGAACAAATTTGTGTTATTTTAAAATAAAGAGCACCGTATGTTGAATGAACAAATTTGTGTTATTTTAAAATAAAGAGCACCGTATGTTGAATGAACAAATTTGTGTTATTTTAAAATAAAGAGCACCGTATGTTGAATGAACAAATTTGTGTTATTTTAAAATAAAGAGCACCGTATGTTGAATGAACAAATTTGTGTTATTTTAAAATAAAGAGCACCGTATGTTGAATGAACAAATTTGTGTTATTTTAAAATAAAGAGCACCGTATGTTGAATGAACAAATTTGTGTTATTTTAAAATAAAGAGCACCGTATGTTGAATGAACAAATTTGTGTTATTTTAAAATAAAGAGCACCGTATGTTGAATGAACAAATTTGTGTTATTTTAAAATAAAGAGCACCGTATGTTGAATGAACAAATTTGTGTTATTTTAAAATAAAGAGCACCGTATGTTGAATGAACAAATTTGTGTTATTTTAAAATAAAGAGCACCGTATGTTGAATGAACAAATTTGTGTTATTTTAAAATAAAGAGCACCGTATGTTGAATGAAAAAATTTGTGTTATTTTAAAATAAAGAGCACCGTATGTTGAATGAACAAATTTGTGTTAAAATAGAAATTTGCATTGCATAAAATGGTATTTTGTCATGTTAGAAAAATAGAAATTTGCATTGCTTAAAATAGTATTTTGTCATGATAGAAAAATAGAAATTTGCTTTGCATAAAATAGTATTTTGTCCAAGTTAGTAAATAATGCATTGTATGTAAAATAATGCATTGTATGTATAGCATAGTATTTTGTCCAAGTTAGTAAATAATGCATTGTATGTAAAATAATGCATTGTATGTATAGCATAGTATTTTGTCCAAGTTAGTAAATAATGCATTGTATGTAAAATAATGCATTGTATGTATAGCATAGTATTTTGTCCAAGTTAGAAAATAATGCATTGTATGTAAAATATGAAAATAATGCATTGTATGTGAATAGTATTTTTGTCATTTTTATTTAATGTTTAACATATAAGAATGCATTGTATGCGAATAGTATTTTTGCCATTTTTATTTAATGTTATAAAAATATAAGTTTGCATTGTATGTTAAATAACATTTTTGGTCATGTTATAAAAATATAAGTTTGCATTGTATGTTAAATAACATTTTTGGTCATGTTATAAAAATATAAGTTTGCATTGTATGTTAAATAACATTTTTGGTCATGTTATAAAAATATAAGTTTGCATTGTATGTTAAATAACATTTTTGGTCATGTTATAAAAATATAAGTTTGCATTTTATGTTAAATAACATTTTTGGTCATGTTATAAAAATATAAGTTTGCATTGTATGTTAAATAACATTTTTGGGCATGTTATAAAAATATAAATTTGCATCGTATGATAAAATAGCATTTTGTAAAAAATGAAAATATTTACCGTATGATTGATGGATACTTATTTTGTTAAATATGAAAATGTCACCGTATGATTCATTAACATAATTTTTAATGTTAATGTTAAAAAGAAAATAACACTGTATGTAGTTAACATTATTTTTAATGTTAATATAAGAGAAAATTTCATCGTATGTCAAGTTAACATTTAATTTTAATGTTAACACATAAGAATTTATACCGTATGGTATTAACATTATTTTATAATGTATATAAAAAGAGAATTCACCCCGTAGGAAGAATTAACATTATTTATAATGTTAAATAAAAGAAAAGAAACTGTATGTAAGGTTTAACATTATTTATAATGTTAAATAAAAGAAAAGAAACTGTATGTAAGGTTTAACATTATTTATAATGTTAAATAAAAGAAAAGAAACTGTATGTAAGGTTTAACATTATTTATAATGTTAAATAAAAGAAAAGAAACTGTATGTAAGGTTTAACATTATTTATAATGTAAATAAAAGGAATGAAACGTATGCAAGAATAACATTATTTATAATGTTAAATGAAAGATAAGGAACTGTATTGGAACATTAACATTATTTATAATGTAGGTAAAAGGGAACTTACACCATAGGAAAATGTTCATTGTTCATAATGAAATTGGAAAAGATATATATAAAGAAATGAATGGGATGGCACATTATAATTTACATTCTTAAATGAAAATTATAAAGTATAAAATAAATAATAATGAATTAAAAAGGGAATAATTATCGTCTAATCCTAAACTACATTGTCAGGTAAGTAGAAAGGTGAAAGTTAAGAGAAACGTAAGCTGCACGTAGGGACGACAAACTAAACGAAATATATATATATATATATATATATATATTTATATATATAATTAAAATAACGATATGAAATATGTTTTTCTCAAAATATATGAATGCGAGATTATTTGGAAAGTCCGGGTTAATCCCATTCCAAATGATCGTACGATTCCAAGAATTCAAGTATGAAGACGGCGCATGAAGACCGTAAATCTCCCCTCGAATGGACAACGATCAAGACTCTGAATTGGTTTGCTCCCAATTCAAGGGTCGGGGTAATTGCCCAAACGTACGTGTTGATTTCACGGGTTTGACCCTAGTTCAGACCTAGAGCATGGGTATAAATGGATAGTGTGTCTGACATCGTACCCCAAAAAATATTATGTTGTTGATATTCAGTTAATATATAAACGATTGGTGGTAGAGAATTTATTCTCTACTTAACACCCGTTTATATAGTGACGGAAGATCAATAGTACGGTATGGAGTGACGGTGGGGCATACTAAGATGCAATGATCAGGGTTTCTTGTTGGAAAGCAGAACCTTGTGGTATGAAGAACATGACTTCACGAGCCTCACAAACCGGTAGAGTCTAAAAAGGGGGAAGGGAACGCAGGGAAAGTAGCACGTTTCTTTCTAGTTAGTAGTCATTTTACTTTTGGAGGATGATGAAATGAGGCACCTCGGATAGGTCCTATAGGACCGGGGAACGTGTACTTAGGAATAACTAATCCTCTAAGCTGTATGTGAGGACCGGCCCTGCCATTTCCAAGGGTTAACTGCGGGTAATCCTGAGGCATTAACTAGAGTGTCTCGAATCGGTAAGGAGTCCTCCATAGCCTGGACTCATGATGGAAACCCAAATTTCCAATACGACCCCGACGGATTTGATTGTATTACTAGTATTGGAGGCATAATATATGGTACCTATGCTTCCTAGGATTGATACTTATAATTTGAATTGTTTGAAACCATATACACTAATAATAGTATTAGTTACGTATTTGGCGTATTTAGCATGTTTAACCACCATAAGGTAAAACTCTATCCTCTTGGTGTGCGTTGCATTGTGTGATGGGACCTGAGTCTTATGGTGGTTCCATTTTTCAAAAGACATTGTGTTTTGTTACGTTTTACTTATCTGTATTGACACTATAGTTATGCACGACAATCCATTGGTACAACCCGTTCCGCGCTAGCGGCGTGGTCTTTGGATTTGCCTTATTAGTACGAGTAAATCTATTTAAGAATTCTCACACCAGTCCCACGACTGACCCATAGTTTGTTTCACCTTTTCGCAAACTTGGGTGCCCTCTCTTCTACACGGGCAGCCAAGTAGACAGGTTCATTCTTTGCTTGGAGCTTTTCTTTGTAGCTGCTTATTTTCTCTCTCTTGGATTCTGGTTGGTAGAAGAGGTGATGACTTGGAGCTTGAAGACTTTTTGTTTCTATTGGCATCTTTTCTTTTCTTTTTAGACATCAAACTTATTTCTTTTCTGCAAACTTGTTGTAATAATCTTAGTTTTCTGTGACTGTGGAATTTCTGTGATTGATGACATTATATTTTTCCGCTGCTATAATGTTATTACTCTATGAATCTCCTTTGCTATATTGTATCTGTGTTCTGTTTTATTGTATTTATGTTGTATTCCAAAAATGATTTCTCCTGCTTTCACTCGTGGAAGTTTGGGGTTATCACAGTTGGTATCAGAGCTTTGGTTTACAAAGCGGAGTACAACATATCTATAATAATTCGTTTACATAGAATCACTATATTCTATGGCGAACAGTTCATGAGATACATAATAGCCAGACACTTTATCGTCATCTTTTCATTCATCCTTCGATCTTTTCTATCTCTTAGAATCACCATTTCAGTTGTTTTGACTCTTCCCTTGATCGTGCATTCGAAGAAGACTAAGTGAAGTGGCGATGCTCAATTGGCACATTGTGTACGAAGGAGCGAAAGGACCAACTTCTTCGGTAGAAGGCCTGATGTTATAGATGGTACCATCTCTGTTAAAAACATTCTCTGTGTTTATTCTTCCTCTTTTCCTCTTCTATTTTTCTTTTCCCTTTTCGGGGACGAAAAGTTTTTAAGTGGGGGAGACTGTAACGACCCTGAATTTTGGGGCCAAGTTAAAATTTATTTTAAGTGATTTTAAATGAGTTTTGATATTTAAAATAATCTATTTTAAATAATAAGGATCACAAATTTGGTTCAAATCGAAGTTAGAATGAATAAATTAATTTTAAATATAAAAAGAGCTAGAAATGGCGTGGTGGTTTGAAAAGTCAAACTTGAACTTTGACTAACCATACAGGATGAAAAATTTAACGGATTTTAGTAAAACCAAAAATATTAGAACCTATTTAAAAATATCTTTCCAACGAATCCGAAAAATCGAAATTTCATAGCGGAAATCAAAAGTTATGGCTAATTCAATTTTTAGAAAGGTCGGTGGGTAATTTGCATAGGACAAAAATGCTACTTTTCACATATGTAGGAATTTGAACTCGAAACCACTTCCATTGGTTTCAGAATGACGTTTCTGCATTGAAAAACAGTAAACACTTATATGTTTCGAGTTTCAGGAATTATTTGTTTAAAAATGTATTTTTAATATTAAATATATTCGCCCTGAAAATAGCCATTTTTCAAAAAGTCTCAGAATTGAACGAAACGAATTTTGTTGTGATCGTATCGGCATAAGAAAGCCAAAAATAATTTTTCCGGATTTTTCTGACTTCGTATGTGGCCCCGGCAAAATTATATTTATGTTCGAATTTAAAATAAAGGATTAATTTTAAAATAAAAGTAAACCATACTGTAACTTCAGAATTGGACCTTGGCGATAGCGCCATCGCGTTCAGAAGACGTCAAAACATTAAGTTCGCCAGTCGTTGAGCGCGAATCGGAGGTCGTGTGCGAAAACAGTATTTTCTAGAATTAAATAATTAATTAAATAAAATAATCATTAGAAAAACCTAGTATTATAATATAAATATGCACGTATACAGTACGTATACTCCTTCTTCCTCCTTCGTTGTTTGTGGCCGCCGAAACCCACCTCTCCTTCAAATCTTTGAATCCACTTTTCTCCCTCATCTCTTAACGAAATTCAACATACCATATACCGATTCGAAGCTCTTTCCGAGATCTTTAATTTGGTACCAATCTCCGCCGCTGTAACGACCCGCAACTTCCCCGTAAAGGAAAGCGTCGGATAGTTCGAGAACAAGTCACAACAGAACGCATATACAGAAGAACATTTCACTGTTATTACAACAATGCATCAGATTACAAGAATATACAGAGTATAAATGAATATTACACAGAAATACCAGAGATTTAAATTACATTTAAATACATCGCAGCGGAAAATAATACAATCCACAACTAGAAGAGATATACGGATACAAAGCTTTCCGGATATCGTTCCAGCTGAAACCCGCAACTTCCCCGTAAAGGAAAGCGTCGGATAGTTCGAGAACAAGTCACAACAGAACGCATATACAGAAGAACATTTCACTGTTATTACAACAATGCATCAGA
The DNA here is from genome assembly GCA_030737875.1 of Allium sativum. Lineage (NCBI taxonomy): Eukaryota > Viridiplantae > Streptophyta > Magnoliopsida > Asparagales > Amaryllidaceae > Allium > Allium sativum. Next base: position 164,974,645 of record CM060923.1, read on the forward strand.
TTACAAGAATATACAGAGTATAAATGAATATTACACAGAAATACCAGAGATTTAAATTACATTTAAATACATCGCAGCGGAAAATAATACAATCCACAACTAGAAGAGATATACGGATACAAAGCTTTCCGGATATCGTTCCAGCTGAAAACCAGGATCCTGTGAATATAAATCTGCAAAACCAAAACTACTAGCTGCCCGTGTCAAAATAAGGGCACCCAGAGTTTAGGTTAAAACAATAAACTCCAGGTCAGTCATGTGACTGGTGTGAGAACTAAAACAGTTATTAATCTTTATTTTAAATCATTAGGTAAATCAAGGGACCACGCCGTATAACACGGAACGGGTTTCCTCCCAAGAATACCAGTGCATGAAACAGACGGCGCAATGCTAAATAAAGAAAAATGAAGCTGTTATAAGACCCAGGTCCCATCACACAATGCAACGCAGCCGGGGATAGGGTTTTCCCTTATAACAACCAAAGAATGCTTGATACGGTTAAAACAAATCATTTGATACTATAATAAGTGTATAGTGTCAAAAACAATTTTAATCATAAATATAAATCATAGACGGCACGAGTGCCCCATCCCACTATGTCGCCATACTAGGCTCTACAAATAAAGCCGAAATACACGTACTGGAAATTGGATTTCCATCATGGTGGCTCCTGATTCGAAGGATCTATCGCGTAGTACAAATCACCGCGGCTTACGTCTCAGCAAGAGAAAACACCGCTATGCACATCCGCACTTTTGGGACTCAAGTATCACCGCGGCTTACGTCCCAGCAAGAGAAAACACCACTTACTCTATCCCTCCGAGCACAAAGCTCAATATCGGTCGATCGAATCCACTACACTAAAAATGTATACTGATCAAACCATCAGTTTACCACCATCCCGGGCTGTGAGGCTCGCGGATTCACGTTATACACAAAGCTACGCCACACAGGCCGTGCTTTGATCATCAACCACAAGACTTTGCTTTTCAACAGAAGCCTTGATCAATTGCCACTTACGCATGCCACACTGGCAATTCACTCCATGCGACTGATGTCCGTCGATATACAACCTCTGAGCTCGTACGTCTCAGAGAAGGGCGTTAAGCAAGAGAATAAATTCTCCGCCGCCAAACAGATGTATATTTAATAGAGATCAATCAACACAGAATAAAATTCAATGTCAGACACACAATCCATTTACAAGTTCGTTCTGGGTCTGAACGAAACCGGAGGCACTTTCCTCGCATATCCATCCATCTCCAGGTACGTCTGGACGATCACCAACTGATTCCCTCATCCTGGGTGTACAGCCCAATCAAGATCATCAGTAATCACCCAAACGATGTGAAGACTTCCGGTCTTCAACCACCGTCTTCATCTTTGACATCTCGTCGAATCGGTTATTCAGAATGGGTATAAACCCGGCCTTTCTGAATAACCCACGTATATAATAAACGAATGTTACACAAACACAACAAACGGCTCATTCCAATTCAGAATATTATCTTATCCACAAAATCACATTCTTAGGGAAAGGTTCCCATTAATTTTATCCAAGATAAATTCTTCTAAATTTATTCTTTAATCCTCCTATGGATATCATTTCAAACTAGTCGGGATTAACGAACCACACCGAAGTAATTATTTATTTTATTTCCCAATCCCAACCTATATATCCCATGGAGAAAACTGGTAATACTCCACATCTAACACCACGGTGTTATTGGTAAAATTAATTACCATTTCACGTTCAAATCTAATTAAAGATTTAACTATCGCTTTGGAGCAAAACTGGTGATACTCCACTCTCGATCACTTTTCAGATTTTGATAATTAAAATTATCAATTCACATTTTAATCTAATTAAAGATTCATTAAAACTCCACTTAGTTTTAATCTTTTCAAAAATCAATTTCCTGCCTTTAACTAGGTTAAAGAACCAATGTCATCAAAACAAGATTCACGACAAACCAAATCACATTTGATATTAAATACAAGGCTCTGATACCACGTGTAACGACCCGCAACTTCCCCGTAAAGGGAAGCGTCGGATAGTTCGAGAACAAGTCACAACAGAACGCATATACAGAAGAACATTTCACTGTTATTACAACAATGCATCAGATTACAAGAATATACAGAGTATAAATGAATATTACACAGAAATACCAGAGATTTAAATTACATTTAAATACATCGCAACGGAAAATAATACAATCCACAACTAGAAGAGATATACGGATACAAAGCTTTCCGGATATCGTTCCAGCTGAAAACCAGGATCCTGTGAATATAAATCTGCAAAACCAAAACTACTAGCTGCCCGTGTCAAAATAAGGGCACCCAGAGTTTAGGTTAAAACAATAAACTCCAGGTCAGTCATGTGACTGGTGTGAGAACTAAAACAGTTATTAATCTTTATTTTAAATCATTAGGTAAATCAAGGGACCACGCCGTATAACACGGAACGGGTTTCCTCCCAAGAATACCAGTGCATGAAACAGACGGCGCAATGCTAAATAAAGAAAAATGAAGCTGTTATAAGACCCAGGTCCCATCACACAATGCAACGCAGCCGGGGATAGGGTTTTCCCTTATAACAGCCAAAGAATGCTTGATACGGTTAAAACAAATCATTTGATACTATAATAAGTGTATAGTGTCAAAAACAATTTCAATCATAAATATAAATCATAGACGGCATGAGTGCCCCATCCCACTATGTCGCCATACTAGGCTCTACAAATAAAGCCGAAATACACGTATTGGAAATTGGATTTCCATCATGGTGGCTCCTGATTCGAAGGATCTATCGCGTAGTACAAATCACCGCGGCTTACGTCTCAGCAAGAGAAAACACCGCTATGCACATCCGCACTTTTGGGACTCAAGTATCACCGCGGCTTACGTCCCAGCAAGAGAAAACACCGCTTACTCTATCCCTCCGAGCACAAAGCTCAATATCGGTCGACCGAATCCACTACACTAAAAATGTATACTGATCAAACCATCAGTTTACCACCATCCCGGGCTGTGAGGCTCGCGGATTCACGTTATACACAAAGCTACGCCACACAGGCCGTGCTTTGATCATCAACCACAAGACTTTGCTTTTCAACAGAAGCCTTGATCAATTGCCACTTACGCATGCCACACTGGCAATTCACTCCATGCGACTGATGTCCGTCGATATACAACCTCTGAGCTCGTACGTCTCAGAGAAGGGCGTTAAGCAATAGAATAAATTCTCCGCCGCCAAACAGATGTATATTTAATAGAGATCAATCAACACAGAATAAAATTCAATGTCAGACACACAATCCATTTACAAGTTCGTTCTGGGTCTGAACGAAACCGGAGGCACTTTCCTCGCATATCCATCCATCTCCAGGTACGTCTGGACGATCACCAACTGATTCCCTCATCCTGGGTGTACAGCCCAATCAAGATCATCAGTAATCACCCAAACGATGTGAAGACTTCCGGTCTTCAACCACCGTCTTCATCTTCGACATCTCGTCGAATCGGTTATTCAGAATGGGTATAAACCCGGCCTTTCTGAATAACCCACGTATATAATAAACGAATGTTACACAAACACAACAAACGGCTCATTCCAATTCAGAATATTATCTTATCCACAAAATCACATTCTTAGGGAAAGGTTCCCATTAATTTTATCCAAGATAAATTCTTCTAAATTTATTCTTTAATCCTCCTATGGATATCATTTCAAACTAGTCGGGATTAACGAACCACACCGAAGTAATTATTTATTTTATTTCCCAATCCCAACCTATATATCCCATGGAGAAAACTGGTAATACTCCACATCTAACACCACGGTGTTATCGGTAAAATTAATTACCATTTCACGTTCAAATCTAATTAAAGATTTAACTATCGCTTTGGAGCAAAACTGGTGATACTCCACTCTCGATCACTTTTCAGATTTTGATAATTAAAATTATCAATTCACATTTTAATCTAATTAAAGATTCATTAAAACTCCACTTAGTTTTAATCTTTTCAAAAATCAATTTCCTGCCTTTAACTGGGTTAAAGAACCAATGTCATCAAAACACGATTCACGACAAACCAAATCACATTTGATATTAAATACAAGGCTCTGAATAGAAAATATATCGGCTTATATTCAATATCAAATTCTGAAACCAACAAATATTGTATTGGAAATAACGATATAAAATATCTTTCAAATCCCCATAACAATATCTGTATAGTCACGAAATCCAACATCGAAATATCCCGAAGATAATTTCGATTCAACTCCAGTCCAATCCACGTATTGGAAATTATCGATTATTTTCAAAATCACTTTCAAACTCAATTTATTTATTTCAAAAATAAATTGATTTTAATTCTAGTTCAAAACTAGTTCATTTCGATAAAAATCTATTTTTACCTTCTAATGCGGAATTTTCCAGCCCAATTCTTTCCAATTCACATATTATAATTTTGCACAAATTATCAATATTTTTAATAATTTTATCAAGGCCCGTACAGTCGATTTCCATCAACGGCTATCGAACTGCACTTACAGCGACCTTTTTCGAATTTGATTTGGATATAATTCCAAATCCAACCGTTAGATTTCAAATTTCTAATATTCCTTGGAAAGCTCTTTTCGATACGAACCCAACGGTTCCGATTTTAGGAGAATCCGACGGTCGGATCTCCCGCAATGTCCGTTTGAAATAAATGGTCGAAATTCACGAACTGCCGCGGCGCGGCGCGTTCTATTCAGGCCATTATATATATATAATATATATATATTATATATATTTCGTCGATTTCCTTTTAAAACGAATTTTATAAATAGTTCTACATTCGTTTCAAAACAATTTCAACTTCCATTTCAATTCAAATCAAAATTGAATTCTTCTTTATAAATTCGTTCTAAAATTCAAATCGTTTTCAATTCAATTCATTTCGAAATTGTTTTCAATTCAATTCATTTCGAAATCGTTTTCAATTCAATTCATTTCGAAATCGCTTTCAATTCAATTCATTTCGAAATCGCTTTCAATTCAATTCATTTCGAAATCGCTTTCAATTCAATTCATTTCGAAATCGCTTTCAATTCAATTCATTTCGAAATCGCTTTCAATTCAATTCATTTCGAAATCGCTTTCAATTCAATTCATTTCGAAATCGTTTTCAATTCAATTCATTTCGAAATCGCTTTCAATTCAATTCATTTCGAAATCGCTTTCAATTCAATTCATTTCGAAATCGTTTTCAATACAATTCATTTCGAAATCGTTTTCAATTCAATTCATTTCGAAATCGTTTTCAATTCAATTCATTTCGAAATCGTTTTCAATTCAATTCATTTCGAAATCGCTTTCAATTCAATTCATTTCGAAATCGCTTTCAATTCAATTCATTTCGAAATCGTTTTCAATTCAATTCATTTCGAAATCGTTTTCAATTCAATTCATTTCGAAATCGCTTTCAATTCAATTCATTTCGAAATCGCTTTCAATTCAATTCATTTCGAAATCGCTTTCAATTCAATTCATTTCGAAATCGTTTTCAATTCAATTCATTTCGAAATCGTTTTCAATTCAATTCATTTCGAAATCGCTTTCAATTCAATTCATTTCGAAATCGTTTTCAATTCAATTCATTTCGAAATCGTTTTCAATTCAATTCATTTCGAAATCGCTTTCAATTCAATTGAAGTTTGAAATCGAATCATCGAACTACCGCGCCATTTTCAATTCTATTTATAATTATATATAAATATTATAACGACGACGCGTATTTTATATACGTCGAATTATATTCAAAATAAATTTCTCGTCGATATTATTTAAAATAATTCATTTTAAATACCCAAAATTCGCTAAAATTGCCAAAATAAAAATTTTAAACTGGCCCAGATTTTCCGGGTTATTACAGCCGCCCCCGTGACCCGTGCCGCCGCCAGCCTCCACCCAAACATCCGCCGCACGCAGCCACGTGGACCCCACCACGTCCAACCGCACCGCCCCCAACTCCCGGCGAAGATCGGCCTCTCGTAGCACTCCAAGCTCCAACAAACGGCACCCAAAACCGTTCAGTAAATCAAGAGAAATCCGGATTTGAAGTTTTGAACAAAAGGGTATGAATTATTTCAGATTTTGTAACGCTTTTAAGCGTGACAGAAGCAGTTGTTAAAAGTCTGGTTAATTAAAAACATTGATAACTTATGCATACGAACCCCGTTTCTGAAAATTTCAGATCCGACATGACCGGGAGGACGAGTAGTATTTGCTGAGACCGATTGGAGCGTTCTGAAAATTTATTTGGATTTATTTTAATTATTATTCAATCAAAGATGAGAGTTCACTTCTATTTTAATTAATTTAATTTAATTCATACTATGCGATGTGAACCTGCTATGAACAAATGCGATGTGAATCAGCTATGACCAAACCTCTGTATGTATGCTAGATCTAATGTTGTGAGTATTCACTTTATTTAAATTAATTATAGATCTATTATTTGATGTATGAAGTATGATGTTTGAATTGTATGGTTGATGTTTTGAATGATTAGAAATAGTAGATCTGAAATTTAGCATCGATGAATATATTTGCTGTTGTTATGTTTCATGGAAAAATAAGATTAGCGATGTGTGTATGACATGAAAACTTGAATCACTATAGAGGTAGGAAATTTAAGTTGGACGATGTTAATATGACATGAAACAAAAGTTAGAGATTTTATTGTTTTTATAAAAAGATTATATTTTTATTGATTATAAAAAAAGTTATATATTTTGTTGTTATAAACAAAAGACCACATTTTTATTGCAAACATATAAAAGTATATGTTTTGTTGATTTAATAAGATGGATAGATTTTACATTTGAAATTTGTAAATATAGTTGCAATGAAAAACGGTGTTTAATTTTACATTAGAAATATGTAAATATGAAAATGCATTGATATGAAGAATAACATTTTTGTCATGCGATGAATATAAAATGCACTGTAAGGAAAATAACATTTTTGTTTAAATGTTAAAAATAGAAATTTCATTATATGAAATTATTCACCGTATGATGATTGACATTTTTTGTCAATGTTTATATAAGAAAATAAACACCGTATGTTGATTGACATTTCTGTCAATATTTTAAAATAGAATTTGTCGCCATTTGAGATAAGTATATTTTTGTTCATTTACAAAATAGAATTGGCCGCTATATGTAATGAACTAATATTTTGTTCATTATCAAAATAAGAAAACATCGTATGTAAGTGAATATATTTTGTTCATTATTAAAATAAAGAGCACCGTATGTTGAATGAACAAATTTGTGTTATTTTAAAATAAAGAGCACCGTATGTTGAATGAACAAATTTGTGTTATTTTAAAATAAAGAGCACCGTATGTTGAATGAACAAATTTGTGTTATTTTAAAATAAAGAGCACCGTATGTTGAATGAACAAATTTGTGTTATTTTAAAATAAAGAGCACCGTATGTTGAATGAACAAATTTGTGTTATTTTAAAATAAAGAGCACCGTATGTTGAATGAACAAATTTGTGTTATTTTAAAATAAAGAGCACCGTATGTTGAATGAACAAATTTGTGTTATTTTAAAATAAAGAGCACCGTATGTTGAATGAACAAATTTGTGTTATTTTAAAATAAAGAGCACCGTATGTTGAATGAACAAATTTGTGTTATTTTAAAATAAAGAGCACCGTATGTTGAATGAACAAATTTGTGTTATTTTAAAATAAAGAGCACCGTATGTTGAATGAACAAATTTGTGTTAAAATAGAAATTTGCATTGCATAAAATGGTATTTTGTCATGTTAGAAAAATAGAAATTTGCATTGCATAAAATAGTATTTTGTCATGATAGAAAAATAGAAATTTGCTTTGCATAAAATAGTATTTTGTCCAAGTTAGTAAATAATGCATTGTATGTAGAATAATGCATTGTATGTATAGCATAGTATTTTGTCCAAGTTAGTAAATAATGCATTGTATGTAAAATAATGCATTGTATGTATAGCATAGTATTTTGTCCAAGTTAGTAAATAATGCATTGTATGTAAAATAATGCATTGTATATATAGCATAGTATTTTGTCCAAGTTAGAAAATAATGCATTGTATGTAAAATATGAAAATAATGCATTGTATGTGAATAGTATTTTTGTCATTTTTATTTAATGTTTAACATATAAGAATGCATTGTATGTGAATAGTATTTTTGCCATTTTTATTTAATGTTATAAAAATATAAGTTTGCATTGTATGTTAAATAACATTTTTGGTCATGTTATAAAAATATAAGTTTGCATTGTATGTTAAATAACATTTTTGGTCATGTTATAAAAATATAAGTTTGCATTGTATGTTAAATAACATTTTTGGTCATGTTATAAAAATATAAGTTTGCATTGTATGTTAAATAACATTTTTGGTCATGTTATAAAAATATAAGTTTGCATTGTATGTTAAATAACATTTTTGGGCATGTTATAAAAATATAAATTTGCATCGTATGATAAAATAGCATTTTGTAAAAAATGAAAATATTTACCGTATGATTGATGGATACTTATTTTGTTAAATATGAAAATGTCACCGTATGATTCATTAACATTATTTTTAATGTTAATGTTAAAAAGAAAATAACACTGTATGTAGTTAACATTATTTTTAATGTTAATATAAGAGAAAATTTCATCGTATGTCAAGTTAACATTTAATTTTAATGTTAACACATAAGAATTTATACCGTATGGTATTAACATTATTTTATAATGTATATAAAAAGAGAATTCACCCCGTAGGAAGAATTAACATTATTTATAATGTTAAATAAAAGAAAAGAAACTGTATGTAAGGTTTAACATTATTTATAATGTTAAATAAAAGAAAAGAAACTGTATGTAAGGTTTAACATTATTTATAATGTTAAATAAAAGAAAAGAAACTGTATGTAAGGTTTAACATTATTTATAATGTTAAATAAAAGAAAAGAAACTGTATGTAAGGTTTAACATTATTTATAATGTTAAATAAAAGAAAAGAAACTGTATGTAAGGTTTAACATTATTTATAATGTAAATAAAAGGAATGAAACGTATGCAAGAATAACATTATTTATAATGTTAAATGAAAGATAAGGAACTGTATTGGAACATTAACATTATTTATAATGTAGGTAAAAGGGAACTTACACCATAGGAAAATGTTCATTGTTCATAATGAAATTGGAAAACATATATATAAAGAAATGAATGGGATGGCACATTATAATTTACATTCTTAAATGAAAATTATAAAGTATAAAATAAATAATAATGAATTAAAAAGGGAAGAATTATCGTCTAATCCTAAACTACATTGTCAGGTAAGTAGAAAGGTGAAAGTTAAGAGAAACGTAAGCTGCACGTAGGGACGACAAACTAAACGAAATATATATATATATATATTTATATATATAATTAAAATAACGATATGAAATATGTTTTTCTCAAAATATATGAATGCGAGATTATTTGGAAAGTCCGGGTTAATCCCATTCCAAATGATCGTACGATTCCAAGAATTCAAGTATGAAGACGGCGCATGAAGACCGTAAATCTCCCCTCGAATGGACAACGATCAAGACTCTGAATTGGTTTGCTCCCAATTCAAGGGTCGGGGTAATTGCCCAAACGTACGTGTTGATTTCACGGGTTTGACCCTAGTTCAGACCTAGAGCATGGGTATAAATGGATAGTGTGTCTGACATCGTACCCCACAAAATATTATGTTGTTGATATTCAGTTAATATATAAACGATTGGTGGTAGAGAATTTATTCTCTACTTAACACCCGTTTATATAGTGACGGAAGATCAATAGTACGGTATGGAGTGACGGTGGGGCATACTAAGATGCAATGATCAGGGTTTCTTGTTGGAAAGCAGAACCTTGTGGTATGAAGAACATGACTTCACGAGCCTCACAAACCGGTAGAGTCTAAAAAGGGGGAAGGGAACGCAGGGAAAGTAGCACGTTTCTTTCTAGTTAGTAGTCATTTTACTTTTGGAGGATGATGAAATGAGGCGCCTCGGATAGGTCCTATAGGACCGGGGAACGTGTACTTAGGAATAACTAATCCTCTAAGCTGTATGTGAGGACCGGCCCTGCCATTTCCAAGGGTTAACTACGGGTAATCCTGAGGCATTAACTAGAGTGTCTCGAATCGGTAAGGAGTCCTCCCTAGCCTGGACTCATGATGGAAACCCAAATTTCCAATACGACCCCGACGGATTTGATTGTATTACTAGTATTGGAGGCATAATATATGGTACCTATGCTTTCTAGGATTGATACTTATAATTTGAATTGTTTGAAACCATATACACTAATAATAGTATTAGTTACGTATTTGGCGTATTTAGCATGTTTAACCACCATAAGGTAAAACTCTATCCTCTTGGTGTGCGTTGCATTGTGTGATGGGACCTGAGTCTTATGGTGGTTCCATTTTTCAAAAGACATTGCGTTTTGTTACGTTTTACCTATCTGTATTGACACTATAGTTATGCACGACAATCCATTGGTACAACCCGTTCCGCGCTAGCGGCGTGGTCTTTGGATTTGCCTTATTAGTACGAGTAAATCTATTTAAGAATTCTCACACCAGTCCCACGACTGACCCATAGTTTGTTTCACCTTTTTGCAAACTTGGGTGCCCTCTCTTCTACACGGGCAGCCAAGTAGACAGGTTCATTCTTTGCTTGGAGCTTTTCTTTGTAGCTGCTTATTTTCTCTCTCTTGGATTCTGCTTGGTAGAAGAGGTGATGACTTGGAGCTTGAAGACTTTTTGTTTCTATTGGCATCTTTTCTTTTCTTTTTAGACATCAAACTTATTTCTTTTCTGCAAACTTGTTGTAATGATCTTAGTTTTCTGTGACTGTGGAATTTCTGTGATTGATGACATTATATTGTTCCGCTGCTATAATGTTATTACTCTATGAATCTCCTTTGCTATATTGTATCTGTGTTCTGTTTTATTGTATTTATGTTGTATTCCAAAAATGATTTCTCCTGCTTTCACTCGTGGAAGTTTGGGGTCATCACACAAGACTGGGTCTGAGTTATAGATTGACTCAAGTTGGACTCGAGAAGGCTGCAAGGAATTGGATTCGGCTTGAGTTGGACTCGAGAGGGCATCAAGACAATGGATAGACTTGGGTTGGACTCAAGTATTTTAGGCGGACTAAAAGCAGTGGTATCTAGGGATGCCTGTTACCCTGGATCCATTGGACATGATCTAGTTATCCTTGGAGGATAAACGTACGTTGGACGTACGGTAGTCCGTAGGAAGGCGGGGCTTCCATTGGCCTGGGATTGGTTGGACCCGTCAAGTAGGCGTCGGTGTATGTATGGGGGCTGGGCTTCCATTAGTTATTGATGTTGGTTGGACCAGACATACTAGAATCGACATATTGGGATTGATTAGACCAATCATGTAGGTGTCGATGTGTTTATGAATTTAGCAGGTGATAGGTATGACTTGTTTGATGGATGTTATGGTTGCTATGTTGTTCCTATTTTTCTTCCCTTGAGTAGACTATCACCTGTAGGGTTCCAGCGATGGGGAACAAAGTGATTGTAGTAGGACTATGAGCCAGTGCAGTAGAGTCATCATGACTCGAGGGGCAAAGTGGACATAGTAAAGGATTATTAAGGCTATGAGCCAGTGCAGTGGAGTTGTTATGACTTCATGGGGCAGAGTGGACATAGCAAAGGACTAGTGGCTATGGATCAGTGCAGTGGAGTCTCCATGACTCCATGGGGCAGAGTGATCATAGTAAAGGATTTGGGTGCGGTAATAGTTGCATTGAGTAGGAGACATGCCAGTCTAGAGGTTATGTTTCTGGGTTGGAAGCAACTAGAGTATATCACATGATATGATTTCAGACCCAAGAATGAATTGGATTCAGAAACGCTAGTAAGCTTGACGATTAGATCGATTTTGATTAAGTGGATTGGTTCCAGTTAGAAGGTCTATCCTAATCTATTGGAAACCATCTCTAGGGTAGAGATGGGTATCGATGAAAGGGAATGATCAAGTAAGGATTTGATCGAGAAGGGTGCTTCGAAAGAATAAGGGGCTAGTTGTACCCAACGGAGATGGACTGAGAAGTGAAGTGCTTAGAGCATATCATCACACGAAATTGACTATACATCCCAGTGGTAACAAGATGTATTGAGACATGGAGCGGATCTACTACTGGGAAAGGATAAAGAAAGACGTTGGGAAGTTTATGTCCAAATGCATGAATTGCAAGACAGTTAAAGCTGAGCAAAGGAAGCTTAGTGGTTTGTCACAACTGTTGAGAACAAGTCTCAAATGGATTATATTGATAGTTTACCAAGGACTAGATCAGGTCATAATGGTATTTGAGTGAATTGTATATTAGAGAATGAAGGATACCCAAGATAGACAGAAGACTTATCTCGATAAGAGACGAAGAGATTTTGAATTCTTCGTTAACGACTTGGTGTTCGTCAAGATCTCTCCATTGAGAATGTGATTCAGATTGGTTGGAGAGGTAAGTTAGCACCAAGATTTGTTGGCCCATTCCCAGTCCTCGAGCAAGTTGGGAATTTAGCATGTGAAGTAGAGCTACATGAGAAGATGGCGGGAGTTCACAACGTATTTCATGTTTCCCAGTTAAGGAAGTTTGTGCAAGACCCTAATGTGGCTATTTCACCAGATCGGTTGGACGATAGCGAGGTTGAACCCGAGGCGGTTGAGAACCGCAAGCCTATGCGTATTGTTGGGAACGATGCGAAGCAACTTCGAAGAAAAGTGGTGAATCTAGTCAAAGTCCAGTGGGGCGAGGATGAGAATGACTATACTTGGGAAACAGAGGAGGATATAAGGAAGAAGTATCCAGAACTCTTTGCCTGGTAAGGTTTTGGTAGTGATAGTTTCTTCCCTTGTTAGTAAACCGCATGCTAGGATAGAATTGTTTTGCTTGTTGATTGTTTTTTATGGTTGATAGGCATGCGGGACCCTTTGTGTGTTTTGGTTAGGAAATTTCAGGGGCGAAATTTCTTAATGGGGGGAGAATGTAACAACCCGCATTCTACGCATCGAAGGATCGTAGAATATTTGTTTCTTTTTCGTATGAAGTCGTATGGTCGTGTAACTTTGGAAGACGACTATTGGGGTCATTTCCCATGTTCATGATTTTTGTTGATTTTTAAATGACCATTTTACCCCTAGTTGGTACTGTTTTTTCCATAACTTTTGACTGGAAAGGAATTTTGACCTGAAACCACTTCCATTGGCTCTGGATGATGGTTTACAATTCCGTAGAGTGGTCACATTAGCCAAACGGACTCGCCGTTTGGGAGATATGGCTGAAACAAGTTTCAGATGGTGAAAAACAGCTTAATTGGGCTTAACCAGGTAATTAGCAGCTAGGCCCAAAGGGGATTTCGGGATTGGAGATGTAAAGGGGCTGATTAGGGTTAGAAAACATTTCTTTCAGCCCCCACTTTCATTCTTGGAACCCTAGCAATGGCCTCCAACACCCAAATCACCTTCTAATCACTTTCTAATCAAGTATTGGCATAATCTACATCAAATCAAAGAAGATCTTCACCAAATCAGTATTAGAGTTGCGGTTAGACATCAGTATTAACCCAAATCAGCGAGGTTTCAGTTCTTAAAATTTTATTTGTGGCCAAGGTGAGTGATTTGCATAGTTTTGCACTAATTATGGTTAATTAAGTGTAATTAATGAAGATTAGCGAATTTATACACTAATAAATTCTGGAAAAATATCTATAAATTCGAAAACAATATTTTATGCCTCTGGTAGAAATTTGGTTTAATTTGGTTAAGTTTTGTTAACCCTATGATTAGTTTTGCTTAAACATGCTTAAGGGAAAATATGAGGTTTTGGCTATATTTGATCCGTTTTACATGTTATGGATGATGTTTTGGTGTTTATGGTCACTTCTATTTGTTTCTATGACTCTTTGGAATGATTTGTGGTTGTTTAGAAAAGTTAGATTGGTCGAAAATGTTGTCGAATGGCGTAAACAAGTTGCTGGAAAAGTTGCAGAAAGTTGTGCAGGGTTTCAGATCAGATCGGGTTAGGGGGCTCGGGTCGGATTAGAGGAGCTGAGCAGAGTACCGAACCAGATCGGAACCAAGTACAAGAATGAGGGATTGGCAAGAAGGAAGGCCACGTGCAAAAAGGGTTGGAGTTTGGTTGAGGATTGGGTCGGAGAGAGACCAAAGGGGATCAGATCGGAGGGAGACCAAAGGGGATCGGATCGGAGAGAGACAAGGGGGGATCGGATCGGAGGAAAACTAAAGGGCATCGGATCGGAGAGACTACAGGGGATCGGGTCAGAGAGACCAAAGGAGAACAGATCTGGAGACTTGAGAAAGCACACCCGAACCAAGCCATCTCATCACTCCCGAACCGAACCGACGTCTGAGGAAGGAGAACCACCGAACCGAACCGCATTCAGGAGTATACTATGAAGCATTCTGTCGAATCGAATTCAGGTCCACTTCTACGCGTCGACTTTTCTGAAGACCAACTCCAATTCGATCATGACCCGAGATGCAAAGGAAGTCCAAGTAGGAAGTTAGAGCTCAGGATCTAGTTGGGAGCCAATGAGTTCACTTCGGGATTGGGATTTGCTGCGGGACGTGTGCAAAGGGGTTGTCGGTATTCATAACTTTGGTTCACCACTGAGAGATGGATAGTGGGCTTGTAGTGATAGTTACACGGGATTGGATTCCATCATGGCCCAAAGTATAAGGTGACCAATGTAGTGGATATCCTATGCTTTATGCACTGAGTGAGGGATGTGAGGATGATTGCTATGCTTGATTGTTTGACATCACTATGACATGCACACCCCCACCCCCGTTATCGTTACACCATTTGAAATAGCACCTTAGAGTGTTGTACAGTATGTAGTGCTAACTCTTTGGTTGCAGGTCCAGGTATGGTTTAGTATACCTGTTATTGTTCTGTTTAGATGCTTATCGCTCATACCAGACTTTTTGTCTGACCCAGAGTTTTATGTCTCTTCTTATTACTCTGGGTGCTCACACGAGCATACTAGAGACAGGTTAGCTGGTGATGCGCGGGTGGCTGATTCGGAGGCGTGCAGGAGGCTTCCACGTATGATATATAGATATTCTCCCTGTATCGTTGGTGGTCGCTACTTGGGCATTAGTAGCGTACCTCCTTTATCTTGCTTTTGCTTTTTGAGACAGTTTGAAAAGTTGTAATAAACTGTATTTTGGATTTCCGCTGCTATGATGCTTAGTTGTGACGACCCGATTTCCCGTTCTCACGGAAACAAGGTTATCTTTGGAATATAACACAGAAACAGATAATAGCAGAACAGAATTAAATAAATACACCAGAATGAACAACAAGATATACTGGATAAAAGTAATCATCAGAGTTACACAGTATACAGGATCTTACTTAGTACAAATAGAGTTCAGCTATACATAAATGTCTACAGCGGAAATAAACAAAATATGTACAATAGGCGCTGAACAGCATAAAAAGAGATAAATGATAGAATCCATCTTCAGCTCCAGCTATCCAGAAAGAACCAGCTAAACCTGAATACAAGGCTACCCGTGTAGAAAAAGGGGCACCCGAGTTTGAAAGTGAAACAAACTACGAGTCAGTCATGGGACTGGTATGAGAAATCCACTCAACACATATATAATTGGCTAATCACAGGAGCACGCCACTTTCGTGGAACGGGTTTACTCCATTGGATCGCCAGTGCTTTAAAACAAATCTTTCTTTTAAACATCGCTATGCTTTTTATAAAAATGAAGCCGTTATAAGACTCAGTTCCCATCACACAATGCAACGCAAACCGGAGGATAGAGTTTTACCTTATAATGGCCAAAATATGATTGATACGAATAAAACAAAGGCAATTGATATTATTGCTAGTGTCTATATGTTTTGAAAACACTTTCAAATCATAACTATCAATCATAGACGGCATGGGTACCATATATCATGTCGCCATATATATATACAATCAAAACCGCACGATGTCGTATTTGGAAATTGGATTTCCGTCATGAACCAAGGCAAAAGATAGTCCTTACCGAATTCGAGACAATCTAGCCTACCATGTCTCAGGAACAGTCGCAACTGCCCCCTGGATCGTCAGGGCCGGTCCACCGATGTGGATTATTATACCTGAACAATACGTCTCCCCGCCCTTTGGGGCGCAAACGAGCCAACGAATGACTCCATCGGACCCGGATCGTCCGATCAAACCGAGGCGCCTCGCAACAGCAACAACCACATAGGTGAAAAGTATATAAATGTCAGGGCTGGTAGGTCACTGACACCACCCTAGCTAGAAAGAAACGCATGCCCTCCCTGATGTCCTCTCCCGTTTTAGGTTCATACCGAGGTGTGAGGCTCTCGAATTCACGTTATACACAAAGCTACGCCACACAGGCGGTGCTTTGATCATCACCACAAGACCTTGCTTTTCAACAGAAGCCCTGATCACTGCATCTTAGCATGCCACACAGGCAATTCACGCCATGCGACTGATGTCCATCGATATACAACCTCTGAGCTCGTGCGTCTCAGAGAAGGGCTTTAAGCAAAAGAATAAATTCTCCGCCGCCAAACAGATGTATATTTAACAGAAATCAATCAACACAGAATAAATTCCAATGTCAGACACACAGTCCATTTACAAGTCCGTTCTGGGTCTGAACGAAACCGGAGGCACTAAATACCTCGCAAACCCTTCGATCAACACGTACGTCTGAACGATCACCACTCATTATCCATATTTCGGGATGCCTCCCAATCAGGACCTCGGTTACCATCCAAACGAGGTGAAGATCTCCGGTCTTCGACCATCGTCTTCATCTTCGACTTTCAATCGTCGGTCAATTATTCGAAATGAGAATTAACTCGGCCTTTTCAAATAATTCACGTATATTTAGAATTTCAAATCGATTTATTTCAATGGTTAAATTATTTGACAACATCACGTTTGTTCTTTAATGTAATTTTCACACCAAACACATTCAACCATCAAATATCACATAAATCAAGCAAATTCAGTTTATTTCCATTCCATATCGCCTATGATATTTTATAACTATTTATCGCTATTTTTATTTATTTTAAAATAGCCATTTTATTCAAAACGACGCTTCGGGCCATAAGGCGGCCGTGGCGCTGTTTTTCTTCAGATTTGATTTACACATATCTGAAAATCTAACCGTTGGATCTTCACAAAATTTACATCATTAGAAAGGTCTTTTCAAAACGAATCCAACGGTTCTAGTTTTGGGAAAATCCGACGGTCGGATCTCCCGGTACAATTGTTTGAAGTTTCGATTTCAAAATACGAACTGCAGCGTCGTTATTCGATTAAATATAATTATATTTATATATATAAATAAATATAATCGTTTCTGGCGCTGTTTTTCTTCAGATTTGAATTAAACATTCCAGACAATCCAACCGTTGGATTTCTACAAAGTTGGTGCCGTTGGGAAGATATTTCCACGGCGAACCCGACGGTTGAGGTTTCGGGAAAATCCAATGGTCGGATTTCCCGCACTAGTCGTTTGAAATCACGGTTTCAAAATACGAACTGCACGGCTTCGTTTCGTTTTAATTTTATTTATATTTATATATTTATATAAATATAGTTCATTCAACAATTTCAATATCGTTTTCACTTCAAATATTTTTCTAACACCTTAAATTTTGGAAAAATTTCGCCATAACCTCCCCTGCACCGGGAGCATCGGGAAATCGCAAATAGCGTCCCCGGTCCTTCTAATCTCAGAAAGAAAAAGAAAAAGCCAAGCGGCTAGCCAACAGGCTCAAAATCATCACCCAAACAAATCAGTAAATGTGTACCTATTTGTCGGGCACAAAATTTTATTCCTCTTCTCTAGCCCCTTTGCTATAACCTGTTCAATGAATATTGCATGTACATATATATACAGTTCTTATCATTTATCAATTTCTATTCGACTTCATATTTGATTTCTATTTGGTTTAAAAACTCCATTCATTCTAATGTTACATAAATAGGTGCAAATCATTTCATTAGCTAATTAATGAATATTTCAACTCATATATGTTTATTTTGAACAAGTGGCTATTTTTAACACTTCACATTTCAACGATTTATGCATACAATAAAAATGTGATTTTTATTGTAAAACAATTCATTTCAAAACACTACTTTTCTATATAGTTCATATAGTCGATAAAAGGTGATTTTTATTATCAAACAATTTATTTCAAAATATGAATACCATTCAACACATGAATTTCTAATCAACGAATGAATATCAATTCAACACATGAATGTTTTCTATAGTTTCTATATATAGATAAAAATGTGATTTTTATTATCGAACAATTTATTTCAAAATATGAACACCATTCAACACATGAATTTCTAATCAACGAATGAATATCAATTCAACACATGAATGTTTTCTATACAATGAATAAATATAGTTTAAGCATATGAAAATAATTCAAACACACGAATATTATTCAAAATTTCGGCAGCATAACGGCAGGGTAGTTACACCGGCACCGTCCCTAGTACGGCTCCTCGCTCTACCTTAAAACCTCGCGGTTTTTGACAATGGGGATCATGCATCTAGTTCGCATGCAGGCGGCATGTATATATTTATTTCATTTCCACAAACTAATCCTATGTGGTTTCAACCAAATATTTCACAACCACAAATGGGTATTTTTCAACCTCAAACAACCAATATCAATCACAAACAATCCCAAACAACCATTCGTTATCAACCAATTATCACAACCATTTCAATCAATAAATATCGTCCATGGTTTGTGGACGAGGGGCGTATATATATATATATATATATAGATATATATTTATATATAGCTATTCACTTTCATTTCACACATATATAATATTTTTAAAACAGAAATCTCACCAATAGCTATCCAACACTACGATTCTTCCTTAGGGAAATCTTCGCCTTTCTGTCGCTTTCGCCCGTA
This sequence comes from Allium sativum, assembly GCA_030737875.1. Classification (NCBI taxonomy): domain Eukaryota; kingdom Viridiplantae; phylum Streptophyta; class Magnoliopsida; order Asparagales; family Amaryllidaceae; genus Allium; species Allium sativum. The sequence continues at coordinate 164,993,738 of CM060923.1, forward strand.
TTCTCTATATATGTAAAAATCGAATTTTTACTATGTTATTCAATATATAAAAATCGAATTTCAAAAATATAGATTCTGCCTTTTCAAAAATAAAGATTATATTTTTGACATTCCTATGATGTAAAAATTATATTTTTATTACTTCTTCTACTTAATAAAAATCCCGTCTTTTCTATTTTGAAAATATGATCTTTATTTTTGAAAGTTCAAATCTTTTCCTATTCGAAGTTCAAATCTTTTTCTATTCGAAGTTCAAATCTTTTTCTTTTAAAAAGATTAAACCTTTTTCTCTTTTTTTTTTTATAAAAATTAAATCATTTCAAAATCAGTTTTTAATGTTTTTTTTAAACAAAAATCAGTTTTTTATACTTTTAAACATTCAGTTTTATACTTTTAAAAATTCAGTTTTATACTTTTAAAAATTCAGTTTTATTTACTTTTTAAAAATTCAGTTTTATTTACTTTTAAAAATTCAGTTTTATTTACTTCTTAAAAATTCAGTTTTTAGTTTCTTAAACAAATCAGTTTTATATATCTTAAAAAAAAACAGTTTTAACATCTTTTAAAAAAAAAAACAGTTTTAACATCTTTTAAAAATCATTTTACTTTCTTAAAAAAAAACAGGTTTAAATTATTAAACTAAAATAACAAAATACTTACAGAGGGGGGGGGGGTTTGGAGACATCGGCGGCAGCTTCGAGGTGGCAGGATGCTCCGCGAGGGGGGAGGCTCGATTTGATTCGACGGGGGGTGGGGGGGTTTGGAGACGTCGGCGGCAGCTTCGAGGTGGCGGCGCTCGGGGTTCGAACGGGGAGGCGATGGCTTCGGGGCGTCGATCGATTTAGATTTTAGGGTTTTCTCTTTTTTTTTTTCTGTATAAATGAAATCGGTAATGAACGGGGGGGGGGGGGGGGGGGCAGGGTATAGGAGGGAATTGAGAGATTTTTTTTTATTATTTAATTATTTAATTTTGCAAATAGGTTGACTTTTACATACGACCTCGAAACGAGGCCCACCGCCTGTCGCCCATAGCGTTTTACCCCCATTCCGAACACAATGGGATATGTATCGCAAGCTGATTCGATTGTTACAATCAGTTTCCTTTTGAATTTTCATTTAAATCACTATATTGAATTTTAAACGTACATTTCAAATTACCGGGGCCACATACTAACTAGAAAAATTCTCGAAAAATATTTTCTAGCTTTGAATTGACGATACAGTCCTAACAAAACTAGTTTCGTCGAATTCTGAGACCGTTTGAAAAATGGCCAATTTCCATTCGATTAAAATCAACAGAAACTGGTCAAACGCGTTTTCTTTTGCCACGCTCACATATTGATTCGAAAAATTATGAAATTTGAAACCTAACAATAACTTGACCCTGCGGATCCAACAAAAGTGGTTTCGTCGAAATCCGAGGTCATTTGCAAAATGTCCATTTTTAAGGGCCTGAATTCCATAACGACTATTCAGAATTTTCAACTGGACATACCTTTTGATTCCCGCTATCAAATTTCGATTGGTCGGATTCGTTAGAAAGATATCATCAATTAGATTCCATTATTTTTGGTTTCACTAAGATCCGGATTGTTTTGCACCCGGTATATTCAATTGAAGTTTGAAATCGAATTATCGAACTACCGCGCCATTTTCAATTCTATATATAATTATAATTAATTATATTCGTTTTCAAATGTCGATTCAAACTCAGTTTTCATCGCCATTATTTAAAATATTTATTTTAAATATTTAAAATCCATTATTTTAGCCAATTTAAAAATTTTAAATTGGTTCAGATTTTCTGGGTCGTTACAATCTCCCCCACTTAAAACTTTTCGTCCCCGAAAAGGAATAAAGTCGAAAGTGGTTGGATAAATCTACAATCACACAATACAACAACCAATTCAATTGTTTTTAACCTTCAGAGTATAGAATAAATAGTGCACATCCATGGGAAGAAAATAGCAACAGAATAGAGAATTAAATGGTAATGCAAAGTAGGGTAAATGTACCTTGCACCAGAGTCAATCAGAGATATCTACTCGGCATCTAGGATAAGCTTTCTGAATGCTCTCCTCAGTTTCCCAAGTACAATCTCGCGGATCTCCACTCCATTGCACTTTGACTAAGTGAACCTTCTTGTTTCTCAGCTCTTTGGTTTCTTTGCCGATAATCTTTAGCGGCTCTCGCCTCACAGCTAATTCTGGAGTAATTTCAATGTCCTGTTGAGCTGCTTCTTCCACGATCAAGTCTGGATCATGAACGTGCTTTCGAAGTTGAGATATATGAAATACATCATGCACTCCAGGCAACCAATCAGGAAGTTTGACCCTGTAAGCGAGAGTTCCAATCCGTTCCAGAATAGGAAACGGACCTATAAATTTGGGTGCTAACTTTCCAGTTTTACCGAACCGGATAACTCCTCTCATCGGCGATACTTTCAAATATACATAGTCGCCAACTTCAAAGGATATATCTCTTCTTCTTCTATCGGCATAGCTCTTTTGTCGGCTTTGAGCGGCGAGTAATCGCTTCTTAATAAAATCGACTTTGTCGGCCGCTTCTCGAATCATATCGGGACCCAACACAAGTCTATTTCCAGGCTCGACCCAACAAGCAGGAGATCGGCACGGTCTACCATATAATGCTTCGAATGGCGACATTGTCAGGCTCACCTGGTAGCTGTTGTTATAAGAGAATTCAGCCAAATGCAGATGGTCTTCCCATGATCCACCGAAATCTATAACACAAGCCCGCAATAGATCTTCTAAAATACGATTCACCCTCTCAGTCTGACCGTCTGTCTGAGGATGATATGCGGTGCTCAAGTTTAACTTCGTTCCCAGCTCGACTTGAAATGCTTCCCAGAATTTGCTAGTGAATATTGTATCCCTATCACTTACTATACTGAGCGGCACTCCATGCAGTCTAACTATTTCCCTGACGTATATCTGCGCCAGACTCTGAGCGGTTCCGTTTGATCTGACAGGTATAAAATGGGCGGTCTTCGTGAAGCGATCTACGATCACCCAAATACTGTCATTTCCTTTTCTTGTTCTGGGCAAACCATCAATGAAATCCATAGAAATATGCTCCCACTTCCAACCAGGAACTTCCAGCGGTTGTAATAATCCAGCCAATTTCTGTTGGTCACTTTTGACTAGTTGGCAAGTAGGGCACCGGCTAACATATAAGGAAATGTCTCTCTTCATTGACTTCCACCAGAAAGTGCGTTTGATGTCATTATACATTTTGCTTACTCCCGGATGGATACTGAGTTTTGACTTGTGGCATTCATCCAATACTTCCTTTCGAAGTTCAGGAATGTTAGGGACACAGATTCGACCTTTGAGCCTTAAAATCCCATCATTGTCTACTTGAAAACTCGAGGGTTCGCCTTGTTGAATTATCCCCCTGATCTTCTGAATGAAGTGATCATCCTCCTGAAGAGCAGATATCTTATCTATTAATGAAGTCGTGATAATAAAACTGGCGATCATTACATTCTTTCTGCTTAACGCATCGGCCACGACATTGGCTTTTCCTGGAGTATATATAATTTCAAAGTCATATGCCGCAAGAAACTCCAGTCAACATTGCTGCCTCAAATTTAAGTCCTTCTGAGTGAATAGATACTTTAACGACTGGTGATCTGTAAACAGTTCAAATCTCTCACCCAGAAGATAATGTCTCCAGATTTTCAAAGAGAATATGATAGCCAATAACTCAAGATCATGAGTTACGTAGTTCTTCTCGTGTGGCTTCAGTTGACGGCTAGCATAAGCAATTACTTGGCCTCTTTGCATTAACACTGCGCCAAGGCCTTCTCTAGAAGCATCAGTCCATACTTTTAAATCCTGGTTGCCATCGATGATGGTTAACACTGGAGCTGTCGTTAGTCTTAACTTTAGCTCTTCGAAAGCCTCCTCACTCTCTTGAGTCCATTTGAATTTAGAATGCTTCTTTGTAAGCTTCGTTAAGTGACCAGATATCTTCGAAAAGTCTTTAACGAACTTCCGGTAATAGCTAGCCAATCCGAGAAAACTGCGGACTTTAGTGGGAGTACTGGGCTGTTTCCAATTCTGAATAGCTGTGATTTTGCTTGGATCCACAGCGATTCCATCTTTCGATACGACATGGCCCAGAAATTTTACTTCATCTTGCCAGAATATACATTTGGAAAACTTGGCTTTTAATACATTCCGTCTGAGAATTTCTAACACTTGTTCCAGATGCTTTTCATGTTCGGCCTTTGATTTAGAGAAGATTAAAATATCATCAATAAAAACCAGAACAAATTTATTCAATACTCCCCTGAACACTCTGTTCATCAGATCGACGAAGTAAGCTGGAGCGTTACATAAGCCGAACGGCATTACTAACCACTCGTAGAATAGGTCGGGGCCTCTGAACGCTGTCATTGGAACACACTCTTCGGCTATTCGAAGTTGATGGAATCCTGTAGCTAGGTCCATTCGTGAGAATACTTGTGCTCCATTTAATCGATCCAACAAATCATCTATTCGCGGCAATGGATATTTGTTCTTTATTGTCTGTTTGTTCAGATCACGATAATCCACGCATAGCCGTAGAGTACCGTCAGATTTTGGGACAAACACCACTGCTGCACCCCAATCAGAGAAACTAGGCCTGATCAGACCTTTCCATACCAGTTGTCGTGTTTGATTGTCTAATTCCTCCTTCTCTTTCAAGGACAATCTTCGAATAGCATGAACTACCGGCCTTGCATTCGGAATTAAAGCAATTTTGAAATCTATCTCTCTCTGCGGAGGTAAGCGAACAACTTCCTCGAACAAATCCGCATAATTCTTGACGACAGGAATATCTTTGATGAGGTCAGGAATATTCTCAGTAACTTCAGGGATATTTTTCATTTGAGCTGGAGAAACATTTAGAGCTGCCCAGAAGTCTTTTCTATTAGCATTCTGACCTTCACACGGTATGGTTATATAACTCCCTGATTTAATCCTAGCTCTAACAACTCTCTCGGCGCATCTAACCTCTGCTTCATATTTGGTTAGCCAATCCAATCCCAGAATAAGATCGAATTCATCAAAATTCATGACGACAGAGATAATAGGGAACTTATAGCAAGAAAAAGAGACGGGTACTACACAAATCCAACTGAGATTGATAGATCCCCCGACCGGATTTTGGACAGTCATTGGTTCCTTGAGCTTCCTCAAATTCAAATCTAGCTTCTTAGCGGCACTCTTTGAAATGAAGCTTCGAGACGCGCCTGTGTCGAACAGTACTTTAACTGGAATGTTTTTGACAGCAAACGTTCCTTCTAAAACATCAGATCTTCCTTGACTTGCTAAGGGCTCGGAAGTTTCTGCTACTTCATTCACTTGAACTATTTCAGTCTTTTTCAACTGCCAGCAATCTTGCTTTACATGACCAGCCTGTTGGCATTGACTGCACTTTCTATTTTCTTGAAAATTCATCCCGGATTTAGACCCATCACCCTTTCGTCTGTTCGAAGATCTACAATTTCTCATCGAATGCCCTTGCTGATTGCACTTTAGACATACGACTGCCTTTACCCTTTTTTGATTGATCTTCGGCCTCTTTTTGACTTCAGCCTTCGTACTAACCTCAGGCTGCTCACTTGTCTCTGGGCTATCAACTTCAAATTTTCTTTTGCTGCAAGGGCTGATTTCTTCTTCGTCTCGCAACATTCCTTTCTTATGGAGATCTTCGTACTGATAAGCCATGTAAATCATTTCTGAGAAAGGAAGCTTCACATGCCCTAATACTTTATTCTGGTATTTCCTTTGAAGTCCATGGATAAATCTAAGATTCTTCCTCTTTGGGTTTTTAATCAGATGAGGCGCAAAATGAGAAAGTTCGTTGAATTTCTTATGATATTCGGGAATGGTCATGTCACCTTGTATCAGATAAGAAAATTCATCACATAATCGTTCGGTCGCTTCGGGAGGAGTAAATCTTTCCAAGAATATCACTTTGAATCTGTCCCAGGTGATATCACCTTCTGGATTATTCTCTATAACCGAATCCCACCAGAACAAAGCTTCTTCTTTGAGTGCCCAGGAGGCCAGTTATCTTTTCTGGTCATCTCTCAGCTTTAATGCTTCGAAGATTTTCTCAGCCGAGCGAATCCAAGCTTGTGTCTTCATAATAGATTCTTCACCCTTAAAGGGTTTTCCACCCAGATTTCTATATTTCATGAATAGAGCTTCTATATCCGGGTCAATATTACTTCTTCTGTTTCTGGCACTCATTTTCTAGTTCTTCTGCAAATAGCAGATCAAGTGTCAGGTCAACAGAAAAGATATTTCAAAATATAGAGACAAATACTTGAATGTAAATGTGTCTATCGAGGTGTAATTTCATTCTGCTTTACTCATACTAGGATATTACTAATCCTATCTGTATTGAGTTACCCGTCCTAGAACACTACTGGTTCTATTTCTGACGAGTTCATTCAAATGTTATATTCCAGAACTAAGCTTAACCAAAGCTCTGATACCACGATGTGATGACCCGATTTCCCGTTCTCACGGAAACAAGGTTATCTTTGGAATATAACACAGAAACAGATAATAGCAGAACAGAATTAAATAAATACACCAGAATGAACAACAAAATATACTGGATAAAAGTAATCATCAGAGTTACACAGTATACAGGATCTTACTTAGTACAAATAGAGTTCAGCTATACATAAATGTCTACAGCGGAAATAAACAAAATATGTACAATAGGCGCTGAACAGCATAAAAAGAGATAAATGATAGAATCCATCTTCAGCTCCAGCTATCCAGAAAGAACCAGCTAAACCTGAATACAAGGCTGCCCGTGTAGAAAAAGGGGCACCCGAGTTTGAAAGTGAAACAAACTACGAGTCAGTCATGGGACTGGTATGAGAAATCCACTCAACACATATATAATTGGCTAATCACAGGACCACGCCACTTTCGTGGAACGGGTTTACTCCATTGGATCGCCAGTGCTTTAAAACAAATCTTTCTTTTAAACATCGCTATGCTTTTTATAAAAATGAAGCCGTTATAAGACTCAGTTCCCCTCACACAATGCAACGCAAACCGGAGGATAGAGTTTTACCTTATAATGGCCAAAATATGATTGATACGAATAAAACAAAGGCAATTGATATTATTGCTAGTGTCTATATGTTTTGAAAACACTTTCAAATCATAACTATCAATCATATACGGCATGGGTACCATATATCATGTCGTCATATATATATATACAATCAAAACCGCACGATGTCGTATTTGGAAATTGGATTTCCGTCATGAACCAAGGCAAAAGATAGTCCTTACCGAATTCGAGACAATCTAGCCTACCATGTCTCAGGAACAGCCGCAACTGCCCCCTGGATCGTCAGGGCCGGTCCACCGATGTGGATTATTATACCTGAACAATACGTCTCCCCGCCCTTTGGGGCGCAAACGAGCCAACGAATGACTCCATCGGACCCGGATCGTCCGATCAAACCGAGGCGCCTCGCAACAGCAACAACCACATAGGTGAAAAGTATATAAATGTCAGGGCTGGTAGGTCACTGACACCACCCTAGCTAGAAAGAAACGCATGCCCTCCCTGATGTCCTCTCCCGTTTTAGGTTCATACCGAGGTGTGAGGCTCTCGAATTCACGTTATACACAAAGCTACGCCACACAGGCGGTGCTTTGATCATCACCACAAGACCTTGCTTTTCAACAGAAGCCCTGATCACTGCATCTTAGCATGCCACACAGGCAATTCATGCCATGCGACTGATGTCCATCGATATACAACCTCTGAGCTCGTGCGTCTCAGAGAAGGGCGTTAAGCAAAAGAATAAATTCTCCGCCGCCAAACAGATGTATATTTAACAGAAATCAATCAACACAGAATAAATTCCAATGTCAGACACACAGTCCATTTACAAGTCCGTTCTGGGTCTGAACGAAACCGGAGGCACTAAATACCTCGCAAACCCTTCGATCAACACGTACGTCTGAACGATCACCACTCATTATCCATATTTCGGGATGCCTCCCAATCAGGACCTCGGTTACCATCCAAACGAGGTGAAGATCTCCGGTCTTCGACCATCGTCTTCATCTTCGACTTTCAATCGTCGGTCAATTATTCGAAATGAGAATTAACTCGGCCTTTTCAAATAATTCACGTATATTTAGAATTTCAAATCGATTTATTTCAATGGTTAAATTATTTGACAACATCACGTTTGTTCTTTAATGTAATTTTCACACCAAACACATTCAACCATCAAATATCACATAAATCAAGCAAATTCAGTTTATTTCCATTCCATATCGCCTATGATATTTTATAACTATTTATCGCTATTTTTATTTATTTTAAAATAGCCATTTTATTCAAAACGACGCTTCGGGCCATAAGGCGGCCGTGGCGCTGTTTTTCTTCAGATTTGATTTACACATATATGAAAATCTAACCGTTGGATCTTCACAAAATTTACATCATTAGAAAGGTCTTTTCAAAACGAATCCAACGGTTCCAGTTTTGGGAAAATCCGACGGTCGGATCTCCCGGTACAATTGTTTGAAGTTTCGATTTCAAAATACGAACTGCAGCGTCGTTATTCGATTAAATATAATTATATTTATATATATAAATAAATATAATCGTTTCTGGCGCTGTTTTTCTTCAGATTTGAATTAAACATTCCAGACAATCCAACCGTTGGATTTCTACAAAGTTGGTGCCGTTGGGAAGATATTTCCACGGCGAACCCGACGGTTGAGGTTTCGGGAAAATCCAATGGTCGGATTTCCCGCACTAGTCGTTTGAAATCACGGTTTCAAAATACGAACTGCACGGCTTCGTTTCGTTTTAATTTTATTTATATTTATATATTTATATAAATATAGTTCATTCAACAATTTCAATATCGTTTTCACTTCAAATATTTTTCTAACACCTTAAATTTTGGAAAAATTTCGCCATAACCTCCCCTGCACCGGGAGCATCGGGAAATCGCAAATAGCGTCCCCGGTCCTTCTAATCTCAGAAAGAAAAAGAAAAAGCCAAGCGGCTAGCCAACAGGCTCAAAATCATCACCCAAACAAATCAGTAAATGTGTACCTATTTGTCGGGCACAAAATTTTATTCCTCTTCTCTAGCCCCTTTGCTATAACCTGTTCAATGAATATTGCATGTACATATATATACAGTTCTTATCATTTATCAATTTCTATTCGACTTCATATTTGATTTCTATTTGGTTTAAAAACTCCATTCATTCTAATGTTACATAAATAGGTGCAAATCATTTCATTAGCTAATTAATGAATATTTCAACTCATATATGTTTATTTTGAACAAGTGGCTATTTTTAACACTTCACATTTCAACGATTTATGCATACAATAAAAATGTGATTTTTATTGTAAAACAATTCATTTCAAAACACTACTTTTCTATATAGTTCATATAGTCGATAAAAGGTGATTTTTATTATCAAACAATTTATTTCAAAATATGAATACCATTCAACACATGAATTTCTAATCAACGAATGAATATCAATTCAACACATGAATGTTTTCTATAGTTTCTATATATAGATAAAAATGTGATTTTTATTATCGAACAATTTATTTCAAAATATGAATACCATTCAACACATGAATTTCTAATCAACGAATGAATATCAATTCAACACATGAATGTTTTCTATACAATGAATAAATATAGTTTAAGCATATGAAAATAATTCAAACACACGAATATTATTCAAAATTTCGGCAGCATAACGGCAGGGTAGTTACACCGGCACCGTCCCTAGTACGGCTCCTCGCTCTACCTTAAAACCTCGCGGTTTTTGACAATGGGGATCATGCATCTAGTTCGCATGCAGGCGGCATGTATATATTTATTTCATTTCCACAAACTAATCCTATGTGGTTTTAACCAAATATTTCACAACCACAAATGGGTATTTTTCAACCTCAAACAACCAATATCAATCACAAACAATCCCAAACAACCATTCGTTATCAACCAATTATCACAACCATTTCAATCAATAAATATCGTCCATGGTTTGTGGACGAGGGGCGTATATATATATATAGATATATATTTATATATAGCTATTCACTTTCATTTCACACATATATAATATTTTTAAAACAGAAATCTCACCAATAGCTATCCAACACTACGATTCTTCCTTAGGGAAATCTTCGCCTTTCTGTCGCTTTCGCCCGTATTCTCTACATATGTAAAAATCGAATTTTTACTATGTTATTCAATATATAAAAATCGAATTTCAAAAATATAGATTCTGCCTTTTCAAAAATAAAGATTATATTTTTGACATTCCTATGATGTAAAAATTATATTTTTATTACTTCTTCTACTTAATAAAAATCCCGTCTTTTCTATTTTGAAAATATGATCTTTATTTTTGAAAGTTCAAATCTTTTCCTATTCGAAGTTCAAATCTTTTTCTATTCGAAGTTCAAATCTTTTTCTTTTAAAAAGATTAAACCTTTTTCTCTTTTTTTTTTATAAAAATTAAATCATTTCAAAATCAGTTTTTAATGTTTTTTTTAAACAAAAATCAGTTTTTTATACTTTTAAACATTCAGTTTTATACTTTTAAAAATTCAGTTTTATACTTTTAAAAATTCAGTTTTATTTACTTTTTAAAAATTCAGTTTTATTTACTTTTAAAAATTCAGTTTTATTTACTTCTTAAAAATTCAGTTTTTAGTTTCTTAAACAAATCAGTTTTATATATCTTAAAAAAAATCAGTTTTAACATCTTTTAAAAAAAAAACAGTTTTAACATCTTTTAAAAATCATTTTACTTTCTTAAAAAAAAACAGGTTTAAATTATTAAACTAAAATAACAAAATACTTACAGAGGGGGGGGGGGTTTGGAGACATCGGCGGCAGCTTCGAGGTGGCAGGATGCTCCGCGAGGGGGGAGGCTCGATTTGATTCGACGGGGGGGGGGGGGGGGGGGGTTTGGAGACGTCGGCGGCAGCTTCGAGGTGGCGGCGCTCGGGGTTCGAACGGGGAGGCGATGGCTTCGGGGCGTCGATCGATTTAGATTTTAGGGTTTTCTCTTTTTTTTTTCTGTATAAATGAAATCGGTAATGAACGGGGGGGGGGGGGGGGGCAGGGTATAGGAGGGAATTGAGAGATTTTTTTTTATTATTTAATTATTTAATTTTGCAAATAGGTTGACTTTTACATACGACCTCGAAACGAGGCCCACCGCCTGTCGCCCATAGCGTTTTACCCCCATTCCGAACACAATGGGATATGTATCGCAAGCTGATTCGATTGTTACAATCAGTTTCCTTTTGAATTTTCATTTAAATCACTATATTGAATTTTAAACGTACATTTCAAATTACCGGGGCCACATACTAACTAGAAAAATTCTCGAAAAATATTTTCTAGCTTTGTATTGACGATACAGTCCTAACAAAACTAGTTTCATCGAATTCTGAGACCGTTTGAAAAATGGCCAATTTCCATTCGATTAAAATCAACAGAAACTGGTCAAACGCGTTTTCTTTTGCCACGCTCACATATTGATTCGAAAAATTATGAAATTTGAAACCTAACAATAACTTGACCCTGCGGATCCAACAAAAGTGGTTTCGTCGAAATCCGAGGTCATTTGCAAAATATCCATTTTTAAGGGCCTGAATTCCATAACGACTATTCAGAATTTTCAACTGGACATACC